>OU452194.1:0-5000000 GCA_911728515.1 Peribatodes rhomboidaria
CTGGACCCGGAACCGTCACAAAACATGCAGCGCCTCGAGCTCAGAGTGTTCGGAGAAGTATTGGAGAGTGGGAGGCGGGTAGATCGGACCGGAAAAGCCTCACACCCCCCAAGACACTCGCGGCGATGGAGCCCGAAAAGCCAAAGCCAGCAGCTGTAAGAAAACTCTCGGTAGACGCAGTACACAGCCCACCTAGACCAGCAAAGTCCAAGCAAATAGATAGAGTAGCAGAAGCTAGGTCCTGCGTGGTTAGAGCCAAGATTCACTTGAACAACTCCAGGAATCTGAAAGCAGAAATAAAAGCCGGCGTAGCCGAGGAGGTAGACCACCTCTTCAAAATAGTCAAAGAGATGGTTTCGATAAAAACCAGCAAGAAACCCGAACGACAGGAAGAGGATAGAGAAACAGAGGAAACAAGAGAGATTAGAAAGGAAGAAAATCAGGAATTAGGAACTACAATCGAAAGGCATATTAAAATAATGGAGAAAAATTTTGATAGGATGGGGATACTGAAGGACGCTCTCGAGAAAAGGATAAACGCAGAGGTACTCGCCGAAACTCAAGCTCACAGTATTGACCGACTAGTGGCAGAAATAAGCGAGCTAAGACAAACCACAGAAGAAACGGGAAAGAGAGTTACCTCCATGCAAGAGAAGGTGCCCTCTTATGCGGAAGTCCTAGCTAGTCCCACCGGAGCAGGCTCACCAACAAAACTTCCAAAGCACTCCATCATCGTGTCCTCGGACATTGAAAGGGACACAAGTGATGAAGTGCTAGGGAAAGTGAGAGCCGCGTTAGAAGCAAAGAAGAATGGCCTCCAAGTCACAAACGTGCAGAAGGTCAGGAATCAAAAGGTAGTCCTGAGCTGCGCCACTAAGGAGGAACTCAAGAAGGTGAGTGATAGGATCACGGCCAAAGACGGACATCTGAGCGTGGAACCGGCCAAAAATAAAGACCCGCTCGTGATCATTAGAAACCTCCTCACCTTCAATAAGGATGAAGACATAGTGGCGTCACTTAGGACTCAGAACACCAGACTTCTGGGAGACCTGTCGGACGACGAGTTCAGAGCCGTGGTGAGGTACCGGCGTAGGGCTAGGAACCCCCACGAGAACCACGTCGTCCTGCAGGTCTCACCAAAAATATGGCAGAAACTAACCTCAGCCGGGAGGGCGCATATAGACCTGCAATACGCGGCGGTCCAGGACCAGAGTCCATTAGTACAATGTACCAGATGCCTGGGATATGGGCACGGGCGCAAGCTGTGCAAAGAGCCAGCTGACCTTTGCAGTAACTGCGCCGGCCCACATCTCCGGGTAGACTGTCCGTCATATTTAACTGGTGAGACTCCGACCTGCCGAAACTGCAGGATGGCCAAGTGTTATGAAACTGGCCACAACGCATTTGACGCAGAGTGTCCAATCAGAAAGCGCTGGGACGCAATAGCCAGATCAAGTGTGGCATATTGCTAAGGGCACCCCAGGCGACAGAAGGCTCTTCAAGGTAGCTCAGGCCAACCTCCAACGAAAGAAGAGAGCAACGGAGGAGCTTTTCCAAGAGGCCTTCAAGAGAGATATCAGTTTTGCACTGGTTCAGGAGCCCTACGTCGGATCAGTGGGTGAGCTCAAGCGACACGGAAGAACTCGAGTCATACAGAAAGAGACGAACCGTATCAAACCAGTCAAGTCCGCCATTGTTGTATTTGACGACAGAATTGAGGTGCTAAGCCATCAATTCATGGTTACGGAAAATATAGCAATGGCGTGCCTGAAGTCGGAAAAATGGACTGTTGGGGTCGTCTCGGTATACTTTGAGGATAGCGAGCCGCTTGAACCCTACTTGGAAGAGCTCAGGACCTTCCTGAACTTAGTGCAAACTGATAAACTCCTGGTTGGGGGTGACATCAATGCCTGGAGCACGTGGTGGGGGAGCGTGGTTGAAGACGATAGAGGCGAAACCTACAGAGGCTTTTTGGATGGGATAGACATGCACATACTGAACTGCGGGACCGACCCTACCTTCGACACAGTTCGAGGCGGCCGCCATCTTACAAGCAACGTGGATATAACAGTCTGTTCTTCACGCTTGCTGCGGCACGTCGAGGACTGGAAGGTCGATAGGACACTAGTCACCAGTTCAGACCACAACGCAATAACGTTCGATCTGAACCTGGAGAGGCCTTCAGAAGAAAGGAAGCCGATATCGACGCGTATTTATGACACCCGGAAAGCCGACTGGTGTCGGTTCACCGAGAAGCTCTTAGAAGAGTTGGAGGGGAATGGTATCACAGTAAGCTCCATAGCCGAAACTGACAGCAAGAAACAGCTGGAAGCTGTCACAGAAAAATATATAAAAGCTATACACACAGCTTGCGGTGATACTATTCCACTCATAAAACATAAAAAGAAAAAAGGGTACTTACCTTGGTGGACCGACGAACTGGAACAGTTGAAGCGAAGGGTGACCACGTTGAGACGAAGGATACGCTGCGCAGCACCCCGAAGACGCCAATACGTAATTGAAGAGTACCTGAAAGAAAAAGAAAAGTATGAGTACGAAGCTAACAAAGCACAAACAGAGAGTTGGAAGAACTTCTGCACAAAACAGGAGCGCGAGAGTATGTGGGATAGTGTATACAGGGTGATTAGAAGCAGGACAGCGAGATACGAAGATCAACTCTTGGTGGATAACGGGGCCCCTTTAGGTCCTGAGGAGTCGGTTGAGTTGATAGCAAAAACATTCTTTCCGGATGATAATGGCCTCGAAGATAATCATATCCACGAAGCCATTAGAAGGTCAGCGGAAAAACTATGCAGCTCAACCCCCGATGACACAAACGACCCACCGTTCACGTTGGCCGAACTAAACAGGACCATAAGGGGCTTCAACCCTAAGAAAGCTCCAGGACCAGACGGACTCACTGCAGATATCTGCTTTAGAGCAATATCGGCGGCGAAAGACGTCTTCCTGGAGATCTTAAATAAATGTCTAACGCTGTCATGCTTCCCATCACCTTGGAAAGAGGCAGCCATCGTGGTGGTGAGAAAACCCGGAAAAAGCGACTATACCAACGCAAAGTCGTACCGACCGATTGGGTTATTGTCGGTCCTGGGGAAGGTTTTAGAAAAAATGGTAGTAAGGAGGATCAGATGGCACTTACTACCAAGGACCAACCCCAGACAATACGGTTTTGTTCCACAGCGTAGCACAGAAGACGCGCTATACGACCTCATGCAGCAAATCCAGCGCAACCTGGGGAAAAAAGAGCTGATGGTAATAGTGTCGCTCGACATCGAAGGGGCTTTCGATAGCGCCTGGTGGCCTGCCATTAAAACCCAGCTCTTAGCCTTGAAGTGTCCCGTAAATCTTAGGAGCCTTGTGGGCCACTATTTCGAAGAGCGAAGAGTAGTGGTGAGCTACGCCGGAAAGTCCTACAGTAAGAACACAAATAAGGGCTGTGTTCAGGGGTCGATAGGGGGGCCTACGTTCTGGAACCTGCTGCTGGATCCGCTCTTGAACGATCTAGCCACTCGAGGCGTGTACACACAGGCGTTCGCAGATGACGTTGTTCTGATTTTTTCCGGGCAACCAGCCCTGAAAATCCAAGAGAAAGTCAATCAGACCCTCGCTTATGTGCATGAATGGGGGATCGAAAACAAACTTAAGTTCGCGGCACACAAAACCAACGCCATGATAGTTACGAAAAAACTTAAATTTGACACCCCAATCATGCACATGGGTGGGGTAGACATTCCCGTCGTTGACGAAATAAAACTGCTCGGCCTTACGATAGACAAAAAACTCACATTTAACAGTCATGTGGCAAATGTCTGTCGCAAGGCCGCTAACATATTTAAGCAGTTGGCGAAAACGGCGAGAATAGAATGGGGGCTGAACCCGGAAATCATCAGAACAATCTATGTGGCTGTGATAGAGCCTATTATTATGTATGCCTCGAGTGCATGGGCACCAGCAGCGGAGAAGCTAATGGTACAGAAACAACTCAATACCATCCAACGTGGGTTCGCGCAAAAGATTTCCAAGGCCTATCGAACGGCACCTCTCAATGCAGTTCTCGTATTAGCTGGGCTACTTCCACTAGACCTCCGGATTCGAGAAGCAGCCCAGCTGCACGAAGCGAAGAGAGGTAGACCGACAAAACATGAATACGGCAAAAGGGAAATTGAAAAGCGCGTTTCCTTCTTAAAGGCTCCGCACCCCGCAAAAGAGGAGGAAATCGTCTTTGAGTGCCTCGACGATATGCTGCCCGAAACCCTTGAACAACATAAGCTCCCAGAAATCCAAATTTATACTGATGGGAGCAAATTGGAAGGGAAAGTAGGTGCAGCATATTCGTACTGGAAGGGTGGGGAGGAAAAAAAGACGAAGAAGATGAGACTCGAGTCGTTCTGCACAGTATTTCAGGCTGAACTTTACGCACTGTTCCAAGCAACGGAGCTACTGCGAGAAGGGAAGCCAGAAACTGTGGCTGTGCTGAGTGACTCGAGATCTGCCCTCCAATTAGTGCAGAATCCCGAAACATTCCACCCTTTGGGATTTGCGATAAGACGCAACATCGCCGAATTGAAGACCAAAGGGTGTGAACTGAAATTGTATTGGGTGAAAGCGCATGCTGGAATACCGGGCAATGAGAGAGCCGATGAACTGGCCAAACAGGCGGCACTGCACTCGAAGACCTCCGCACACTACGACAAATGAACTTATGCATGAGGCCAAAACTAGGGGTATGGCCTTCGCACTACTCCAGGAGCCCTATATTGGTAGGGTGGGCATGATGAAGAACTACAGGGGCGCGAGGATTTTCCAATGCACGACATCTGGTGACGATCCAATCAAAGCAGCAGTTGCTGTCTTCGATCAAGACATGGACGTCATCCAGTGTCCTGAATTTACCACACCCAACATCGCAGTGGTAAAAGTCAGGACCAGTGCTTGGGAAATCCTCGTCGTCTCGTTCTACTTCGAGCCCAAACCCAAACCAATCGAGCCATACCTGGAGCAGCTAAGCAGGATTAAGCGACACTACAACCAGAGCACCCTAATTGGGGGAGATAGCAACGCCAAAAGCACCTGGTGGGGCAGTCCAACCGTAAACGACCGGGGTGAAGAAATGGCTGGGGCTTTAGAAGACATGAGCTTGCAGGTACTCAACGGCGGCACTATACCTACCTACTTTACCATTAGGGGAGGACAGGTGTATAGTAGCTTTGTTGACGTAACGGCATGCACAGTGGATCTGCTAAACCTAGTGGAAGACTGGGACATAGATGAAGGTATGACGAGCTCAGACCATAATACAATTATTTTTAAAATTAGATTAAATAAAGCAAAAGGCATAAATATACAAAGAACCACGAGAGTTTATAATAGTAGGAAAGCAAACTGGCACCAGTTTCATGTGAAAATGGGCCAGTTGCTAGAGGAAAATAATATAAATAATTTGGAAAATAGTATAAATAATGAAATAGAATTAGAAAACAAAATAAGTACATACATAAACATAATAACTGAAGCTACAAATAAAAGCATACCAAAAATAAAAGCTAAAAAATATGAAAACTTACCGTGGTGGTCGGAAGAGCTCGCCAAACTGAAGAAAGAAGTAGCCACTAGGAAGCGCAGGATACGCTGTGCAGCGCCGGTCCGAAGAGACATGGTCGTCGCGGAGTACCTGAAATTAAAAGAAGAATATGAGTTAGAAACGAAAAAAGCGCAAATACAAAGTTGGAAGGAGTTTTGTGAAAAGCAGGATCGGGAGGGATTATGGGAGGGAATATACAGGGTTATAGGTAGGACAACAAAGAGGCACGAAGACCTGCCCTTGGTTGTAAATGGCAGAGTGCTTGACCCAAAAGAGTCGGCGGAAACACTCGCCAGAGTCTTCTACCCGGAGGATAGGGAAGAAGAAGATGACGATGTTCACAGACGGACCCGTGAAATAGCCGAACAAGTAAACGGTTGGAGACATGATGAACAACATGACCCGCCGTTTACTCATCAAGAGCTGATGACCTCTGTGAACAGCTTCAACCCTAAGAAGGCCCCGGGAGCAGACGGCTTAACGGCCGATATCTGCAAGCGCGCTATCTCCCAAGACCCGGGAGTTTACCTATCACTGGCAAATAAATGCCTCGAGTATGGATACTTTCCAAACATCTGGAAAGAGGCAACCGTAGCCATACTGAGGAAGCCTGGCAAAGACACCTATACAGAGCCAAAATCGTATAGGCCGATTGGACTGTTGCCAGTGATGGGTAAAATCTTGGAAAAAATGATGATAAGCCGGTTGAAGTGGTACATCATCCCGAGACTGAGCACACGCCAGTACGGTTTCATGCCCCAGAAGAGCACTGAAGACTCCCTCTATGACCTGGTTGAATACACCCGTGGGAAGTTAAGAGACAAAAAACTGATCACAATGGTGTCGCTAGACATAGAGGGAGCCTTCGACAGCGCGTGGTGGCCCGCAATTAGAATCCGACTGGCTGAAGAACAGTGTCCAGTTAACATTAGGAGGATGATGGACAGCTACTTGCAGAATCGACGGGTATCGGTCAGATACGCGGGCGAAGAGGTGACCAGGGAAACAACCAAGGGATGCGTACAGGGCTCCATAGGGGGTCCAATACTTTGGAACCTCCTTTTGGACCCCTTACTTCGAGGTCTCGAGGAACAGGGAACCTACTGTCAGGCATTCGCCGATGATGTGGTGTTGGTATTCGACGGCGATGCTGCTTTGGAGGTACAACGACAGGCTAATGCCGCTCTCGCCTATGTTCACGAGTGGGGTATCCGGAACAAGCTGAGGTTCGCACCGCACAAAACGAACGCAATGGTTCTAACGCGGAAACTGAAGTATGATACCCCGCACCTGAGCATGGGTGGGACCGACATCGCCATGTCGAAAGAGATCAAGATTTTGGGACTCTGGATTGACTGCAAGTTGACGTTCAACACCCACACAGGACACGTTTGTAGGAAGGCATTGAACCTGTACAAACAGTTATCCAGAGCCGCCAAAATCAGTTGGGGCCTCCACCCCGAAGTTATCCGCACCATATACACGGCAGTAGTTGAGCCCGTAATCATGTACGCAGCCAGCGTCTGGTCTCCGGCGACAGAAAAGCTGGGAATTAGGAAGCAGCTGAGCGTGGTCCAAAGGGGTTTTGCGCAAAAGTTGTGTAAAGCCTATCGCACTGTCTCTCTGAACTCGGCACTGGTACTGGCTGGGCTGCTGCCCCTTGACCTTAGAGTACAAGAAGCAGCCGCGCTGTACAAGGCAAGGAGGGGGGTTGCACAGCCAGTGCCAGGAGATGTGGAGATAGAGCGAAGAGCCGCGTTCGCTGAGATGCCACACCCGGCCCGTCATATGCAGCTGCATTTCACTTGCCTGGCAGACCAAGAGGACGTAGACAGAAACAGAAACTCTGCAGTACAAATATATACAGACGGCAGTAAAATAGAGGGAAAGGTTGGAGCGGCATTGTCTCTCTGGAGCAATGCTGCCGAAACCAAATGCTTGAAATTAAAACTGCCGTCATACTGCACGGTATACCAGGCAGAAATGCTGGCTATATACAGGGCAACGACCGAGGCGCTGAAGAGCTCGGAGACCAGCTTCGCTATACTTAGTGATTCTAGGTCGTCGCTGGAGGCGATAACAAACTACTGCTCTCTCAATCCCCTCGCAGTCAAAATCCGCGAAAAACTGGAAGAGTGCCAAAATAAAAACAAAAAAGTTGAGCTTTTTTGGATTAAAGCACACGCGGGACTCGAGGGGAATGAAAGAGCGGATCAGTTGGCCAAAGAGGCAGCGCTAAAGATTAAGACGAAGCCGAATTACGATAGATGTCCGATTTCATTCGTAAAGCGACAAATCCGCATGGGATCGCTTGGCGAATGGAATCGGAGATATAAGTCAGGAGAAACTGCGGCAGTCACAAAAATCTTTTTACCGGACGCGATCTCGGCCTACAGGATCACTAAGGAACTCAGACCAACTGGCTCCTTAACGCAGATTCTTACGGGGCACGGTGGGTTCTCCGAGTACTTGCACCGCTTCAAGTGCAAGGAGAGCCCGTCGTGCATCTGTGAACCAGAACAAGAGGAGTCAGTCCCTCATATCCTGACCACATGCCCAGTATATTCCAGGGAACGAATGGATGTTGAGCAGCTTATTGGGGAGAATATCACTATAAATAATATAAGAATCATAATGGCAAATAAAAATATTAGATGGAGATTTGTAGATTTTTGTAAAAAAATAGCAAATAGAGTCATAAACAAAAATAAATAGATAAATAATATAAATTGAATACCTATATTTGAAAATATAGATTATATCAATTAATCAACACAAAAGATACAAACAACAAACAACTAATAATTATAAAACGCATATTGATAAAAATAGTAAAATAATACATCCAAAAACATTCTATCTCAGACTTATTAAAAACAAACAAATGATTTATAAAAATATATAATAAAGGTCCCGGGTGAGGTCCGGGGTATATAGAAAAAAAAAAAAAAACCTAACCTAACCTAACCTAACCCGATTTTTAGAGCGTTTAAAAATTTTACTTACCTTATCGTGTGACACGTCGCTGGATTCGGCTCGACGAACTGCACCAGGATCTGAAACAAAAATCTTAAATAAACGCAACACTTCAGAGAAAAACTGAAAAACATTCAAAATTTTATTAACCTAACATAACCCACACCTTTGGAACTGTATAACTTCTACATTTGGCATACTAGAATTTTTTAATTATTTTTACAGAGTTCAGAGGGTGATAGCGCATCGCGCCCCACCCTTTAAACAACGAAATTTGCACATTTTTTCAAAATTTTTCAAACCGAGTTTACCTTAGCGGTGCTCATTTTTCATACATTCGATTTTTAGAGCGTTTAAAAATTTTACTTACCTTATCGTGTGACACGTCGCTGGATTCGGCTCGACGAACTGCACCAGGATCTGAAACAAAAATCTTAAATAAACGCAACACTTCAGAGAAAAACTGAAAAACATTCAAAATTTTATTAACCTAACATAACCCACACCTTTGGAACTGTATAACTTCTACATTTGGCATACTAGAATTTTTTAATTATTTTTACAGAGTTCAGAGGGTGATAGCGCATCGCGCCCCACCCTTTAAACAACGAAATTTGCACATTTTTTCAAAATTTTTCAAACCGAGTTTACCTTAGCGGTGCTCATTTTTCATACATTCGATTTTTAGAGCGTTTAAAAATTTTACTTACCTTATCGTGTGACACGTCGCTGGATTCGGCTCGACGAACTGCACCAGGATCTGAAACAAAAATCTTAAATAAACGCAACACTTCAGAGAAAAACTGAAAAACATTCAAAATTTTATTAACCTAACATAACCCACACCTTTGGAACTGTATAACTTCTACATTTGGCATACTAGAATTTTTTAATTATTTTTACAGAGTTCAGAGGGTGATAGCGCATCGCGCCCCACCCTTTAAACAACGAAATTTGCACATTTTTTCAAAATTTTTCAAACCGAGTTTACCTTAGCGGTGCTCATTTTTCATACATTCGATTTTTAGAGCGTTTAAAAATTTTACTTACCTTATCGTGTGACACGTCGCTGGATTCGGCTCGACGAACTGCACCAGGATCTGAAACAAAAATCTTAAATAAACGCAACACTTCAGAGAAAAACTGAAAAACATTCAAAATTTTATTAACCTAACATAACCCACACCTTTGGAACTGTATAACTTCTACATTTGGCATACTAGAATTTTTTAATTATTTTTACAGAGTTCAGAGGGTGATAGCGCATCGCGCCCCACCCTTTAAACAACGAAATTTGCACATTTTTTCAAAATTTTTCAAACCGAGTTTACCTTAGCGGTGCTCATTTTTCATACATTCGATTTTTAGAGCGTTTAAAAATTTTACTTACCTTATCGTGTGACACGTCGCTGGATTCGGCTCGACGAACTGCACCAGGATCTGAAACAAAAATCTTAAATAAACGCAACACTTCAGAGAAAAACTGAAAAACATTCAAAATTTTATTAACCTAACATAACCCACACCTTTGGAACTGTATAACTTCTACATTTGGCATACTAGAATTTTTTAATTATTTTTACAGAGTTCAGAGGGTGATAGCGCATCGCGCCCCACCCTTTAAACAACGAAATTTGCACATTTTTTCAAAATTTTTCAAACCGAGTTTACCTTAGCGGTGCTCATTTTTCATACATTCGATTTTTAGAGCGTTTAAAAATTTTACTTACCTTATCGTGTGACACGTCGCTGGATTCGGCTCGACGAACTGCACCAGGATCTGAAACAAAAATCTTAAATAAACGCAACACTTCAGAGAAAAACTGAAAAACATTCAAAATTTTATTAACCTAACATAACCCACACCTTTGGAACTGTATAACTTCTACATTTGGCATACTAGAATTTTTTAATTATTTTTACAGAGTTCAGAGGGTGATAGCGCATCGCGCCCCACCCTTTAAACAACGAAATTTGCACATTTTTTCAAAATTTTTCAAACCGAGTTTACCTTAGCGGTGCTCATTTTTCATACATTCGATTTTTAGAGCGTTTAAAAATTTTACTTACCTTATCGTGTGACACGTCGCTGGATTCGGCTCGACGAACTGCACCAGGATCTGAAACAAAAATCTTAAATAAACGCAATACTTCAGAGAAAAACTGAAAAACATTCAAAATTTTATTAACCTAACATAACCCACACCTTTGGAACTGTATAACTTCTACATTTGGCATACTAGAATTTTTTAATTATTTTTACAGAGTTCAGAGGGTGATAGCGCATCGCGCCCCACCCTTTAAACAACGAAATTTGCACATTTTTTCAAAATTTTTCAAACCGAGTTTACCTTAGCGGTGCTCATTTTTCATACATTCGATTTTTAGAGCGTTTAAAAATTTTACTTACCTTATCGTGTGACACGTCGCTGGATTCGGCTCGACGAACTGCACCAGGATCTGAAACAAAAATCTTAAATAAACGCAACACTTCAGAGAAAAACTGAAAAACATTCAAAATTTTATTAACCTAACATAACCCACACCTTTGGAACTGTATAACTTCTACATTTGGCATACTAGAATTTTTTAATTATTTTTACAGAGTTCAGAGGGTGATAGCGCATCGCGCCCCACCCTTTAAACAACGAAATTTGCACATTTTTTCAAAATTTTTCAAACCGAGTTTACCTTAGCGGTGCTCATTTTTCATACATTCGATTTTTAGAGCGTTTAAAAATTTTACTTACCTTATCGTGTGACACGTCGCTGGATTCGGCTCGACGAACTGCACCAGGATCTGAAACAAAAATCTTAAATAAACGCAACACTTCAGAGAAAAACTGAAAAACATTCAAAATTTTATTAACCTAACATAACCCACACCTTTGGAACTGTATAACTTCTACATTTGGCATACTAGAATTTTTTAATTATTTTTACAGAGTTCAGAGGGTGATAGCGCATCGCGCCCCACCCTTTAAACAACGAAATTTGCACATTTTTTCAAAATTTTTCAAACCGAGTTTACCTTAGCGGTGCTCATTTTTCATACATTCGATTTTTAGAGCGTTTAAAAATTTTACTTACCTTATCGTGTGACACGTCGCTGGATTCGGCTCGACGAACTGCACCAGGATCTGAAACAAAAATCTTAAATAAACGCAATACTTCAGAGAAAAACTGAAAAACATTCAAAATTTTATTAACCTAACATAACCCACACCTTTGGAACTGTATAACTTCTACATTTGGCATACTAGAATTTTTTAATTATTTTTACAGAGTTCAGAGGGTGATAGCGCATCGCGCCCCACCCTTTAAACAACGAAATTTGCACATTTTTTCAAAATTTTTCAAACCGAGTTTACCTTAGCGGTGCTCATTTTTCATACATTCGATTTTTAGAGCGTTTAAAAATTTTACTTACCTTATCGTGTGACACGTCGCTGGATTCGGCTCGACGAACTGCACCAGGATCTGAAACAAAAATCTTAAATAAACGCAACACTTCAGAGAAAAACTGAAAAACATTCAAAATTTTATTAACCTAACATAACCCACACCTTTGGAACTGTATAACTTCTACATTTGGCATACTAGAATTTTTTAATTATTTTTACAGAGTTCAGAGGGTGATAGCGCATCGCGCCCCACCCTTTAAACAACGAAATTTGCACATTTTTTCAAAATTTTTCAAACCGAGTTTACCTTAGCGGTGCTCATTTTTCATACATTCGATTTTTAGAGCGTTTAAAAATTTTACTTACCTTATCGTGTGACACGTCGCTGGATTCGGCTCGACGAACTGCACCAGGATCTGAAACAAAAATCTTAAATAAACGCAACACTTCAGAGAAAAACTGAAAAACATTCAAAATTTTATTAACCTAACATAACCCACACCTTTGGAACTGTATAACTTCTACATTTGGCATACTAGAATTTTTTAATTATTTTTACAGAGTTCAGAGGGTGATAGCGCATCGCGCCCCACCCTTTAAACAACGAAATTTGCACATTTTTTCAAAATTTTTCAAACCGAGTTTACCTTAGCGGTGCTCATTTTTCATACATTCGATTTTTAGAGCGTTTAAAAATTTTACTTACCTTATCGTGTGACACGTCGCTGGATTCGGCTCGACGAACTGCACCAGGATCTGAAACAAAAATCTTAAATAAACGCAACACTTCAGAGAAAAACTGAAAAACATTCAAAATTTTATTAACCTAACATAACCCACACCTTTGGAACTGTATAACTTCTACATTTGGCATACTAGAATTTTTTAATTATTTTTACAGAGTTCAGAGGGTGATAGCGCATCGCGCCCCACCCTTTAAACAACGAAATTTGCACATTTTTTCAAAATTTTTCAAACCGAGTTTACCTTAGCGGTGCTCATTTTTCATACATTCGATTTTTAGAGCGTTTAAAAATTTTACTTACCTTATCGTGTGACACGTCGCTGGATTCGGCTCGACGAACTGCACCAGGATCTGAAACAAAAATCTTAAATAAACGCAACACTTCAGAGAAAAACTGAAAAACATTCAAAATTTTATTAACCTAACATAACCCACACCTTTGGAACTGTATAACTTCTACATTTGGCATACTAGAATTTTTTAATTATTTTTACAGAGTTCAGAGGGTGATAGCGCATCGCGCCCCACCCTTTAAACAACGAAATTTGCACATTTTTTCAAAATTTTTCAAACCGAGTTTACCTTAGCGGTGCTCATTTTTCATACATTCGATTTTTAGAGCGTTTAAAAATTTTACTTACCTTATCGTGTGACACGTCGCTGGATTCGGCTCGACGAACTGCACCAGGATCTGAAACAAAAATCTTAAATAAACGCAATACTTCAGAGAAAAACTGAAAAACATTCAAAATTTTATTAACCTAACATAACCCACACCTTTGGAACTGTATAACTTCTACATTTGGCATACTAGAATTTTTTAATTATTTTTACAGAGTTCAGAGGGTGATAGCGCATCGCGCCCCACCCTTTAAACAACGAAATTTGCACATTTTTTCAAAATTTTTCAAACCGAGTTTACCTTAGCGGTGCTCATTTTTCATACATTCGATTTTTAGAGCGTTTAAAAATTTTACTTACCTTATCGTGTGACACGTCGCTGGATTCGGCTCGACGAACTGCACCAGGATCTGAAACAAAAATCTTAAATAAACGCAACACTTCAGAGAAAAACTGAAAAACATTCAAAATTTTATTAACCTAACATAACCCACACCTTTGGAACTGTATAACTTCTACATTTGGCATACTAGAATTTTTTAATTATTTTTACAGAGTTCAGAGGGTGATAGCGCATCGCGCCCCACCCTTTAAACAACGAAATTTGCACATTTTTTCAAAATTTTTCAAACCGAGTTTACCTTAGCGGTGCTCATTTTTCATACATTCGATTTTTAGAGCGTTTAAAAATTTTACTTACCTTATCGTGTGACACGTCGCTGGATTCGGCTCGACGAACTGCACCAGGATCTGAAACAAAAATCTTAAATAAACGCAACACTTCAGAGAAAAACTGAAAAACATTCAAAATTTTATTAACCTAACATAACCCACACCTTTGGAACTGTATAACTTCTACATTTGGCATACTAGAATTTTTTAATTATTTTTACAGAGTTCAGAGGGTGATAGCGCATCGCGCCCCACCCTTTAAACAACGAAATTTGCACATTTTTTCAAAATTTTTCAAACCGAGTTTACCTTAGCGGTGCTCATTTTTCATACATTCGATTTTTAGAGCGTTTAAAAATTTTACTTACCTTATCGTGTGACACGTCGCTGGATTCGGCTCGACGAACTGCACCAGGATCTGAAACAAAAATCTTAAATAAACGCAACACTTCAGAGAAAAACTGAAAAACATTCAAAATTTTATTAACCTAACATAACCCACACCTTTGGAACTGTATAACTTCTACATTTGGCATACTAGAATTTTTTAATTATTTTTACAGAGTTCAGAGGGTGATAGCGCATCGCGCCCCACCCTTTAAACAACGAAATTTGCACATTTTTTCAAAATTTTTCAAACCGAGTTTACCTTAGCGGTGCTCATTTTTCATACATTCGATTTTTAGAGCGTTTAAAAATTTTACTTACCTTATCGTGTGACACGTCGCTGGATTCGGCTCGACGAACTGCACCAGGATCTGAAACAAAAATCTTAAATAAACGCAATACTTCAGAGAAAAACTGAAAAACATTCAAAATTTTATTAACCTAACATAACCCACACCTTTGGAACTGTATAACTTCTACATTTGGCATACTAGAATTTTTTAATTATTTTTACAGAGTTCAGAGGGTGATAGCGCATCGCGCCCCACCCTTTAAACAACGAAATTTGCACATTTTTTCAAAATTTTTCAAACCGAGTTTACCTTAGCGGTGCTCATTTTTCATACATTCGATTTTTAGAGCGTTTAAAAATTTTACTTACCTTATCGTGTGACACGTCGCTGGATTCGGCTCGACGAACTGCACCAGGATCTGAAACAAAAATCTTAAATAAACGCAACACTTCAGAGAAAAACTGAAAAACATTCAAAATTTTATTAACCTAACATAACCCACACCTTTGGAACTGTATAACTTCTACATTTGGCATACTAGAATTTTTTAATTATTTTTACAGAGTTCAGAGGGTGATAGCGCATCGCGCCCCACCCTTTAAACAACGAAATTTGCACATTTTTTCAAAATTTTTCAAACCGAGTTTACCTTAGCGGTGCTCATTTTTCATACATTCGATTTTTAGAGCGTTTAAAAATTTTACTTACCTTATCGTGTGACACGTCGCTGGATTCGGCTCGACGAACTGCACCAGGATCTGAAACAAAAATCTTAAATAAACGCAACACTTCAGAGAAAAACTGAAAAACATTCAAAATTTTATTAACCTAACATAACCCACACCTTTGGAACTGTATAACTTCTACATTTGGCATACTAGAATTTTTTAATTATTTTTACAGAGTTCAGAGGGTGATAGCGCATCGCGCCCCACCCTTTAAACAACGAAATTTGCACATTTTTTCAAAATTTTTCAAACCGAGTTTACCTTAGCGGTGCTCATTTTTCATACATTCGATTTTTAGAGCGTTTAAAAATTTTACTTACCTTATCGTGTGACACGTCGCTGGATTCGGCTCGACGAACTGCACCAGGATCTGAAACAAAAATCTTAAATAAACGCAATACTTCAGAGAAAAACTGAAAAACATTCAAAATTTTATTAACCTAACATAACCCACACCTTTGGAACTGTATAACTTCTACATTTGGCATACTAGAATTTTTTAATTATTTTTACAGAGTTCAGAGGGTGATAGCGCATCGCGCCCCACCCTTTAAACAACGAAATTTGCACATTTTTTCAAAATTTTTCAAACCGAGTTTACCTTAGCGGTGCTCATTTTTCATACATTCGATTTTTAGAGCGTTTAAAAATTTTACTTACCTTATCGTGTGACACGTCGCTGGATTCGGCTCGACGAACTGCACCAGGATCTGAAACAAAAATCTTAAATAAACGCAACACTTCAGAGAAAAACTGAAAAACATTCAAAATTTTATTAACCTAACATAACCCACACCTTTGGAACTGTATAACTTCTACATTTGGCATACTAGAATTTTTTAATTATTTTTACAGAGTTCAGAGGGTGATAGCGCATCGCGCCCCACCCTTTAAACAACGAAATTTGCACATTTTTTCAAAATTTTTCAAACCGAGTTTACCTTAGCGGTGCTCATTTTTCATACATTCGATTTTTAGAGCGTTTAAAAATTTTACTTACCTTATCGTGTGACACGTCGCTGGATTCGGCTCGACGAACTGCACCAGGATCTGAAACAAAAATCTTAAATAAACGCAACACTTCAGAGAAAAACTGAAAAACATTCAAAATTTTATTAACCTAACATAACCCACACCTTTGGAACTGTATAACTTCTACATTTGGCATACTAGAATTTTTTAATTATTTTTACAGAGTTCAGAGGGTGATAGCGCATCGCGCCCCACCCTTTAAACAACGAAATTTGCACATTTTTTCAAAATTTTTCAAACCGAGTTTACCTTAGCGGTGCTCATTTTTCATACATTCGATTTTTAGAGCGTTTAAAAATTTTACTTACCTTATCGTGTGACACGTCGCTGGATTCGGCTCGACGAACTGCACCAGGATCTGAAACAAAAATCTTAAATAAACGCAACACTTCAGAGAAAAACTGAAAAACATTCAAAATTTTATTAACCTAACATAACCCACACCTTTGGAACTGTATAACTTCTACATTTGGCATACTAGAATTTTTTAATTATTTTTACAGAGTTCAGAGGGTGATAGCGCATCGCGCCCCACCCTTTAAACAACGAAATTTGCACATTTTTTCAAAATTTTTCAAACCGAGTTTACCTTAGCGGTGCTCATTTTTCATACATTCGATTTTTAGAGCGTTTAAAAATTTTACTTACCTTATCGTGTGACACGTCGCTGGATTCGGCTCGACGAACTGCACCAGGATCTGAAACAAAAATCTTAAATAAACGCAACACTTCAGAGAAAAACTGAAAAACATTCAAAATTTTATTAACCTAACATAACCCACACCTTTGGAACTGTATAACTTCTACATTTGGCATACTAGAATTTTTTAATTATTTTTACAGAGTTCAGAGGGTGATAGCGCATCGCGCCCCACCCTTTAAACAACGAAATTTGCACATTTTTTCAAAATTTTTCAAACCGAGTTTACCTTAGCGGTGCTCATTTTTCATACATTCGATTTTTAGAGCGTTTAAAAATTTTACTTACCTTATCGTGTGACACGTCGCTGGATTCGGCTCGACGAACTGCACCAGGATCTGAAACAAAAATCTTAAATAAACGCAATACTTCAGAGAAAAACTGAAAAACATTCAAAATTTTATTAACCTAACATAACCCACACCTTTGGAACTGTATAACTTCTACATTTGGCATACTAGAATTTTTTAATTATTTTTACAGAGTTCAGAGGGTGATAGCGCATCGCGCCCCACCCTTTAAACAACGAAATTTGCACATTTTTTCAAAATTTTTCAAACCGAGTTTACCTTAGCGGTGCTCATTTTTCATACATTCGATTTTTAGAGCGTTTAAAAATTTTACTTACCTTATCGTGTGACACGTCGCTGGATTCGGCTCGACGAACTGCACCAGGATCTGAAACAAAAATCTTAAATAAACGCAACACTTCAGAGAAAAACTGAAAAACATTCAAAATTTTATTAACCTAACATAACCCACACCTTTGGAACTGTATAACTTCTACATTTGGCATACTAGAATTTTTTAATTATTTTTACAGAGTTCAGAGGGTGATAGCGCATCGCGCCCCACCCTTTAAACAACGAAATTTGCACATTTTTTCAAAATTTTTCAAACCGAGTTTACCTTAGCGGTGCTCATTTTTCATACATTCGATTTTTAGAGCGTTTAAAAATTTTACTTACCTTATCGTGTGACACGTCGCTGGATTCGGCTCGACGAACTGCACCAGGATCTGAAACAAAAATCTTAAATAAACGCAACACTTCAGAGAAAAACTGAAAAACATTCAAAATTTTATTAACCTAACATAACCCACACCTTTGGAACTGTATAACTTCTACATTTGGCATACTAGAATTTTTTAATTATTTTTACAGAGTTCAGAGGGTGATAGCGCATCGCGCCCCACCCTTTAAACAACGAAATTTGCACATTTTTTCAAAATTTTTCAAACCGAGTTTACCTTAGCGGTGCTCATTTTTCATACATTCGATTTTTAGAGCGTTTAAAAATTTTACTTACCTTATCGTGTGACACGTCGCTGGATTCGGCTCGACGAACTGCACCAGGATCTGAAACAAAAATCTTAAATAAACGCAATACTTCAGAGAAAAACTGAAAAACATTCAAAATTTTATTAACCTAACATAACCCACACCTTTGGAACTGTATAACTTCTACATTTGGCATACTAGAATTTTTTAATTATTTTTACAGAGTTCAGAGGGTGATAGCGCATCGCGCCCCACCCTTTAAACAACGAAATTTGCACATTTTTTCAAAATTTTTCAAACCGAGTTTACCTTAGCGGTGCTCATTTTTCATACATTCGATTTTTAGAGCGTTTAAAAATTTTACTTACCTTATCGTGTGACACGTCGCTGGATTCGGCTCGACGAACTGCACCAGGATCTGAAACAAAAATCTTAAATAAACGCAACACTTCAGAGAAAAACTGAAAAACATTCAAAATTTTATTAACCTAACATAACCCACACCTTTGGAACTGTATAACTTCTACATTTGGCATACTAGAATTTTTTAATTATTTTTACAGAGTTCAGAGGGTGATAGCGCATCGCGCCCCACCCTTTAAACAACGAAATTTGCACATTTTTTCAAAATTTTTCAAACCGAGTTTACCTTAGCGGTGCTCATTTTTCATACATTCGATTTTTAGAGCGTTTAAAAATTTTACTTACCTTATCGTGTGACACGTCGCTGGATTCGGCTCGACGAACTGCACCAGGATCTGAAACAAAAATCTTAAATAAACGCAACACTTCAGAGAAAAACTGAAAAACATTCAAAATTTTATTAACCTAACATAACCCACACCTTTGGAACTGTATAACTTCTACATTTGGCATACTAGAATTTTTTAATTATTTTTACAGAGTTCAGAGGGTGATAGCGCATCGCGCCCCACCCTTTAAACAACGAAATTTGCACATTTTTTCAAAATTTTTCAAACCGAGTTTACCTTAGCGGTGCTCATTTTTCATACATTCGATTTTTAGAGCGTTTAAAAATTTTACTTACCTTATCGTGTGACACGTCGCTGGATTCGGCTCGACGAACTGCACCAGGATCTGAAACAAAAATCTTAAATAAACGCAACACTTCAGAGAAAAACTGAAAAACATTCAAAATTTTATTAACCTAACATAACCCACACCTTTGGAACTGTATAACTTCTACATTTGGCATACTAGAATTTTTTAATTATTTTTACAGAGTTCAGAGGGTGATAGCGCATCGCGCCCCACCCTTTAAACAACGAAATTTGCACATTTTTTCAAAATTTTTCAAACCGAGTTTACCTTAGCGGTGCTCATTTTTCATACATTCGATTTTTAGAGCGTTTAAAAATTTTACTTACCTTATCGTGTGACACGTCGCTGGATTCGGCTCGACGAACTGCACCAGGATCTGAAACAAAAATCTTAAATAAACGCAACACTTCAGAGAAAAACTGAAAAACATTCAAAATTTTATTAACCTAACATAACCCACACCTTTGGAACTGTATAACTTCTACATTTGGCATACTAGAATTTTTTAATTATTTTTACAGAGTTCAGAGGGTGATAGCGCATCGCGCCCCACCCTTTAAACAACGAAATTTGCACATTTTTTCAAAATTTTTCAAACCGAGTTTACCTTAGCGGTGCTCATTTTTCATACATTCGATTTTTAGAGCGTTTAAAAATTTTACTTACCTTATCGTGTGACACGTCGCTGGATTCGGCTCGACGAACTGCACCAGGATCTGAAACAAAAATCTTAAATAAACGCAATACTTCAGAGAAAAACTGAAAAACATTCAAAATTTTATTAACCTAACATAACCCACACCTTTGGAACTGTATAACTTCTACATTTGGCATACTAGAATTTTTTAATTATTTTTACAGAGTTCAGAGGGTGATAGCGCATCGCGCCCCACCCTTTAAACAACGAAATTTGCACATTTTTTCAAAATTTTTCAAACCGAGTTTACCTTAGCGGTGCTCATTTTTCATACATTCGATTTTTAGAGCGTTTAAAAATTTTACTTACCTTATCGTGTGACACGTCGCTGGATTCGGCTCGACGAACTGCACCAGGATCTGAAACAAAAATCTTAAATAAACGCAACACTTCAGAGAAAAACTGAAAAACATTCAAAATTTTATTAACCTAACATAACCCACACCTTTGGAACTGTATAACTTCTACATTTGGCATACTAGAATTTTTTAATTATTTTTACAGAGTTCAGAGGGTGATAGCGCATCGCGCCCCACCCTTTAAACAACGAAATTTGCACATTTTTTCAAAATTTTTCAAACCGAGTTTACCTTAGCGGTGCTCATTTTTCATACATTCGATTTTTAGAGCGTTTAAAAATTTTACTTACCTTATCGTGTGACACGTCGCTGGATTCGGCTCGACGAACTGCACCAGGATCTGAAACAAAAATCTTAAATAAACGCAATACTTCAGAGAAAAACTGAAAAACATTCAAAATTTTATTAACCTAACATAACCCACACCTTTGGAACTGTATAACTTCTACATTTGGCATACTAGAATTTTTTAATTATTTTTACAGAGTTCAGAGGGTGATAGCGCATCGCGCCCCACCCTTTAAACAACGAAATTTGCACATTTTTTCAAAATTTTTCAAACCGAGTTTACCTTAGCGGTGCTCATTTTTCATACATTCGATTTTTAGAGCGTTTAAAAATTTTACTTACCTTATCGTGTGACACGTCGCTGGATTCGGCTCGACGAACTGCACCAGGATCTGAAACAAAAATCTTAAATAAACGCAACACTTCAGAGAAAAACTGAAAAACATTCAAAATTTTATTAACCTAACATAACCCACACCTTTGGAACTGTATAACTTCTACATTTGGCATACTAGAATTTTTTAATTATTTTTACAGAGTTCAGAGGGTGATAGCGCATCGCGCCCCACCCTTTAAACAACGAAATTTGCACATTTTTTCAAAATTTTTCAAACCGAGTTTACCTTAGCGGTGCTCATTTTTCATACATTCGATTTTTAGAGCGTTTAAAAATTTTACTTACCTTATCGTGTGACACGTCGCTGGATTCGGCTCGACGAACTGCACCAGGATCTGAAACAAAAATCTTAAATAAACGCAACACTTCAGAGAAAAACTGAAAAACATTCAAAATTTTATTAACCTAACATAACCCACACCTTTGGAACTGTATAACTTCTACATTTGGCATACTAGAATTTTTTAATTATTTTTACAGAGTTCAGAGGGTGATAGCGCATCGCGCCCCACCCTTTAAACAACGAAATTTGCACATTTTTTCAAAATTTTTCAAACCGAGTTTACCTTAGCGGTGCTCATTTTTCATACATTCGATTTTTAGAGCGTTTAAAAATTTTACTTACCTTATCGTGTGACACGTCGCTGGATTCGGCTCGACGAACTGCACCAGGATCTGAAACAAAAATCTTAAATAAACGCAACACTTCAGAGAAAAACTGAAAAACATTCAAAATTTTATTAACCTAACATAACCCACACCTTTGGAACTGTATAACTTCTACATTTGGCATACTAGAATTTTTTAATTATTTTTACAGAGTTCAGAGGGTGATAGCGCATCGCGCCCCACCCTTTAAACAACGAAATTTGCACATTTTTTCAAAATTTTTCAAACCGAGTTTACCTTAGCGGTGCTCATTTTTCATACATTCGATTTTTAGAGCGTTTAAAAATTTTACTTACCTTATCGTGTGACACGTCGCTGGATTCGGCTCGACGAACTGCACCAGGATCTGAAACAAAAATCTTAAATAAACGCAACACTTCAGAGAAAAACTGAAAAACATTCAAAATTTTATTAACCTAACATAACCCACACCTTTGGAACTGTATAACTTCTACATTTGGCATACTAGAATTTTTTAATTATTTTTACAGAGTTCAGAGGGTGATAGCGCATCGCGCCCCACCCTTTAAACAACGAAATTTGCACATTTTTTCAAAATTTTTCAAACCGAGTTTACCTTAGCGGTGCTCATTTTTCATACATTCGATTTTTAGAGCGTTTAAAAATTTTACTTACCTTATCGTGTGACACGTCGCTGGATTCGGCTCGACGAACTGCACCAGGATCTGAAACAAAAATCTTAAATAAACGCAACACTTCAGAGAAAAACTGAAAAACATTCAAAATTTTATTAACCTAACATAACCCACACCTTTGGAACTGTATAACTTCTACATTTGGCATACTAGAATTTTTTAATTATTTTTACAGAGTTCAGAGGGTGATAGCGCATCGCGCCCCACCCTTTAAACAACGAAATTTGCACATTTTTTCAAAATTTTTCAAACCGAGTTTACCTTAGCGGTGCTCATTTTTCATACATTCGATTTTTAGAGCGTTTAAAAATTTTACTTACCTTATCGTGTGACACGTCGCTGGATTCGGCTCGACGAACTGCACCAGGATCTGAAACAAAAATCTTAAATAAACGCAACACTTCAGAGAAAAACTGAAAAACATTCAAAATTTTATTAACCTAACATAACCCACACCTTTGGAACTGTATAACTTCTACATTTGGCATACTAGAATTTTTTAATTATTTTTACAGAGTTCAGAGGGTGATAGCGCATCGCGCCCCACCCTTTAAACAACGAAATTTGCACATTTTTTCAAAATTTTTCAAACCGAGTTTACCTTAGCGGTGCTCATTTTTCATACATTCGATTTTTAGAGCGTTTAAAAATTTTACTTACCTTATCGTGTGACACGTCGCTGGATTCGGCTCGACGAACTGCACCAGGATCTGAAACAAAAATCTTAAATAAACGCAACACTTCAGAGAAAAACTGAAAAACATTCAAAATTTTATTAACCTAACATAACCCACACCTTTGGAACTGTATAACTTCTACATTTGGCATACTAGAATTTTTTAATTATTTTTACAGAGTTCAGAGGGTGATAGCGCATCGCGCCCCACCCTTTAAACAACGAAATTTGCACATTTTTTCAAAATTTTTCAAACCGAGTTTACCTTAGCGGTGCTCATTTTTCATACATTCGATTTTTAGAGCGTTTAAAAATTTTACTTACCTTATCGTGTGACACGTCGCTGGATTCGGCTCGACGAACTGCACCAGGATCTGAAACAAAAATCTTAAATAAACGCAACACTTCAGAGAAAAACTGAAAAACATTCAAAATTTTATTAACCTAACATAACCCACACCTTTGGAACTGTATAACTTCTACATTTGGCATACTAGAATTTTTTAATTATTTTTACAGAGTTCAGAGGGTGATAGCGCATCGCGCCCCACCCTTTAAACAACGAAATTTGCACATTTTTTCAAAATTTTTCAAACCGAGTTTACCTTAGCGGTGCTCATTTTTCATACATTCGATTTTTAGAGCGTTTAAAAATTTTACTTACCTTATCGTGTGACACGTCGCTGGATTCGGCTCGACGAACTGCACCAGGATCTGAAACAAAAATCTTAAATAAACGCAACACTTCAGAGAAAAACTGAAAAACATTCAAAATTTTATTAACCTAACATAACCCACACCTTTGGAACTGTATAACTTCTACATTTGGCATACTAGAATTTTTTAATTATTTTTACAGAGTTCAGAGGGTGATAGCGCATCGCGCCCCACCCTTTAAACAACGAAATTTGCACATTTTTTCAAAATTTTTCAAACCGAGTTTACCTTAGCGGTGCTCATTTTTCATACATTCGATTTTTAGAGCGTTTAAAAATTTTACTTACCTTATCGTGTGACACGTCGCTGGATTCGGCTCGACGAACTGCACCAGGATCTGAAACAAAAATCTTAAATAAACGCAACA
Organism: Peribatodes rhomboidaria; assembly: GCA_911728515.1. Classification (NCBI taxonomy): domain Eukaryota; kingdom Metazoa; phylum Arthropoda; class Insecta; order Lepidoptera; family Geometridae; genus Peribatodes; species Peribatodes rhomboidaria. The sequence continues at coordinate 24,329 of OU452194.1, forward strand.
CTTCAGAGAAAAACTGAAAAACATTCAAAATTTTATTAACCTAACATAACCCACACCTTTGGAACTGTATAACTTCTACATTTGGCATACTAGAATTTTTTAATTATTTTTACAGAGTTCAGAGGGTGATAGCGCATCGCGCCCCACCCTTTAAACAACGAAATTTGCACATTTTTTCAAAATTTTTCAAACCGAGTTTACCTTAGCGGTGCTCATTTTTCATACATTCGATTTTTAGAGCGTTTAAAAATTTTACTTACCTTATCGTGTGACACGTCGCTGGATTCGGCTCGACGAACTGCACCAGGATCTGAAACAAAAATCTTAAATAAACGCAACACTTCAGAGAAAAACTGAAAAACATTCAAAATTTTATTAACCTAACATAACCCACACCTTTGGAACTGTATAACTTCTACATTTGGCATACTAGAATTTTTTAATTATTTTTACAGAGTTCAGAGGGTGATAGCGCATCGCGCCCCACCCTTTAAACAACGAAATTTGCACATTTTTTCAAAATTTTTCAAACCGAGTTTACCTTAGCGGTGCTCATTTTTCATACATTCGATTTTTAGAGCGTTTAAAAATTTTACTTACCTTATCGTGTGACACGTCGCTGGATTCGGCTCGACGAACTGCACCAGGATCTGAAACAAAAATCTTAAATAAACGCAACACTTCAGAGAAAAACTGAAAAACATTCAAAATTTTATTAACCTAACATAACCCACACCTTTGGAACTGTATAACTTCTACATTTGGCATACTAGAATTTTTTAATTATTTTTACAGAGTTCAGAGGGTGATAGCGCATCGCGCCCCACCCTTTAAACAACGAAATTTGCACATTTTTTCAAAATTTTTCAAACCGAGTTTACCTTAGCGGTGCTCATTTTTCATACATTCGATTTTTAGAGCGTTTAAAAATTTTACTTACCTTATCGTGTGACACGTCGCTGGATTCGGCTCGACGAACTGCACCAGGATCTGAAACAAAAATCTTAAATAAACGCAACACTTCAGAGAAAAACTGAAAAACATTCAAAATTTTATTAACCTAACATAACCCACACCTTTGGAACTGTATAACTTCTACATTTGGCATACTAGAATTTTTTAATTATTTTTACAGAGTTCAGAGGGTGATAGCGCATCGCGCCCCACCCTTTAAACAACGAAATTTGCACATTTTTTCAAAATTTTTCAAACCGAGTTTACCTTAGCGGTGCTCATTTTTCATACATTCGATTTTTAGAGCGTTTAAAAATTTTACTTACCTTATCGTGTGACACGTCGCTGGATTCGGCTCGACGAACTGCACCAGGATCTGAAACAAAAATCTTAAATAAACGCAACACTTCAGAGAAAAACTGAAAAACATTCAAAATTTTATTAACCTAACATAACCCACACCTTTGGAACTGTATAACTTCTACATTTGGCATACTAGAATTTTTTAATTATTTTTACAGAGTTCAGAGGGTGATAGCGCATCGCGCCCCACCCTTTAAACAACGAAATTTGCACATTTTTTCAAAATTTTTCAAACCGAGTTTACCTTAGCGGTGCTCATTTTTCATACATTCGATTTTTAGAGCGTTTAAAAATTTTACTTACCTTATCGTGTGACACGTCGCTGGATTCGGCTCGACGAACTGCACCAGGATCTGAAACAAAAATCTTAAATAAACGCAACACTTCAGAGAAAAACTGAAAAACATTCAAAATTTTATTAACCTAACATAACCCACACCTTTGGAACTGTATAACTTCTACATTTGGCATACTAGAATTTTTTAATTATTTTTACAGAGTTCAGAGGGTGATAGCGCATCGCGCCCCACCCTTTAAACAACGAAATTTGCACATTTTTTCAAAATTTTTCAAACCGAGTTTACCTTAGCGGTGCTCATTTTTCATACATTCGATTTTTAGAGCGTTTAAAAATTTTACTTACCTTATCGTGTGACACGTCGCTGGATTCGGCTCGACGAACTGCACCAGGATCTGAAACAAAAATCTTAAATAAACGCAACACTTCAGAGAAAAACTGAAAAACATTCAAAATTTTATTAACCTAACATAACCCACACCTTTGGAACTGTATAACTTCTACATTTGGCATACTAGAATTTTTTAATTATTTTTACAGAGTTCAGAGGGTGATAGCGCATCGCGCCCCACCCTTTAAACAACGAAATTTGCACATTTTTTCAAAATTTTTCAAACCGAGTTTACCTTAGCGGTGCTCATTTTTCATACATTCGATTTTTAGAGCGTTTAAAAATTTTACTTACCTTATCGTGTGACACGTCGCTGGATTCGGCTCGACGAACTGCACCAGGATCTGAAACAAAAATCTTAAATAAACGCAACACTTCAGAGAAAAACTGAAAAACATTCAAAATTTTATTAACCTAACATAACCCACACCTTTGGAACTGTATAACTTCTACATTTGGCATACTAGAATTTTTTAATTATTTTTACAGAGTTCAGAGGGTGATAGCGCATCGCGCCCCACCCTTTAAACAACGAAATTTGCACATTTTTTCAAAATTTTTCAAACCGAGTTTACCTTAGCGGTGCTCATTTTTCATACATTCGATTTTTAGAGCGTTTAAAAATTTTACTTACCTTATCGTGTGACACGTCGCTGGATTCGGCTCGACGAACTGCACCAGGATCTGAAACAAAAATCTTAAATAAACGCAACACTTCAGAGAAAAACTGAAAAACATTCAAAATTTTATTAACCTAACATAACCCACACCTTTGGAACTGTATAACTTCTACATTTGGCATACTAGAATTTTTTAATTATTTTTACAGAGTTCAGAGGGTGATAGCGCATCGCGCCCCACCCTTTAAACAACGAAATTTGCACATTTTTTCAAAATTTTTCAAACCGAGTTTACCTTAGCGGTGCTCATTTTTCATACATTCGATTTTTAGAGCGTTTAAAAATTTTACTTACCTTATCGTGTGACACGTCGCTGGATTCGGCTCGACGAACTGCACCAGGATCTGAAACAAAAATCTTAAATAAACGCAACACTTCAGAGAAAAACTGAAAAACATTCAAAATTTTATTAACCTAACATAACCCACACCTTTGGAACTGTATAACTTCTACATTTGGCATACTAGAATTTTTTAATTATTTTTACAGAGTTCAGAGGGTGATAGCGCATCGCGCCCCACCCTTTAAACAACGAAATTTGCACATTTTTTCAAAATTTTTCAAACCGAGTTTACCTTAGCGGTGCTCATTTTTCATACATTCGATTTTTAGAGCGTTTAAAAATTTTACTTACCTTATCGTGTGACACGTCGCTGGATTCGGCTCGACGAACTGCACCAGGATCTGAAACAAAAATCTTAAATAAACGCAACACTTCAGAGAAAAACTGAAAAACATTCAAAATTTTATTAACCTAACATAACCCACACCTTTGGAACTGTATAACTTCTACATTTGGCATACTAGAATTTTTTAATTATTTTTACAGAGTTCAGAGGGTGATAGCGCATCGCGCCCCACCCTTTAAACAACGAAATTTGCACATTTTTTCAAAATTTTTCAAACCGAGTTTACCTTAGCGGTGCTCATTTTTCATACATTCGATTTTTAGAGCGTTTAAAAATTTTACTTACCTTATCGTGTGACACGTCGCTGGATTCGGCTCGACGAACTGCACCAGGATCTGAAACAAAAATCTTAAATAAACGCAACACTTCAGAGAAAAACTGAAAAACATTCAAAATTTTATTAACCTAACATAACCCACACCTTTGGAACTGTATAACTTCTACATTTGGCATACTAGAATTTTTTAATTATTTTTACAGAGTTCAGAGGGTGATAGCGCATCGCGCCCCACCCTTTAAACAACGAAATTTGCACATTTTTTCAAAATTTTTCAAACCGAGTTTACCTTAGCGGTGCTCATTTTTCATACATTCGATTTTTAGAGCGTTTAAAAATTTTACTTACCTTATCGTGTGACACGTCGCTGGATTCGGCTCGACGAACTGCACCAGGATCTGAAACAAAAATCTTAAATAAACGCAACACTTCAGAGAAAAACTGAAAAACATTCAAAATTTTATTAACCTAACATAACCCACACCTTTGGAACTGTATAACTTCTACATTTGGCATACTAGAATTTTTTAATTATTTTTACAGAGTTCAGAGGGTGATAGCGCATCGCGCCCCACCCTTTAAACAACGAAATTTGCACATTTTTTCAAAATTTTTCAAACCGAGTTTACCTTAGCGGTGCTCATTTTTCATACATTCGATTTTTAGAGCGTTTAAAAATTTTACTTACCTTATCGTGTGACACGTCGCTGGATTCGGCTCGACGAACTGCACCAGGATCTGAAACAAAAATCTTAAATAAACGCAACACTTCAGAGAAAAACTGAAAAACATTCAAAATTTTATTAACCTAACATAACCCACACCTTTGGAACTGTATAACTTCTACATTTGGCATACTAGAATTTTTTAATTATTTTTACAGAGTTCAGAGGGTGATAGCGCATCGCGCCCCACCCTTTAAACAACGAAATTTGCACATTTTTTCAAAATTTTTCAAACCGAGTTTACCTTAGCGGTGCTCATTTTTCATACATTCGATTTTTAGAGCGTTTAAAAATTTTACTTACCTTATCGTGTGACACGTCGCTGGATTCGGCTCGACGAACTGCACCAGGATCTGAAACAAAAATCTTAAATAAACGCAACACTTCAGAGAAAAACTGAAAAACATTCAAAATTTTATTAACCTAACATAACCCACACCTTTGGAACTGTATAACTTCTACATTTGGCATACTAGAATTTTTTAATTATTTTTACAGAGTTCAGAGGGTGATAGCGCATCGCGCCCCACCCTTTAAACAACGAAATTTGCACATTTTTTCAAAATTTTTCAAACCGAGTTTACCTTAGCGGTGCTCATTTTTCATACATTCGATTTTTAGAGCGTTTAAAAATTTTACTTACCTTATCGTGTGACACGTCGCTGGATTCGGCTCGACGAACTGCACCAGGATCTGAAACAAAAATCTTAAATAAACGCAACACTTCAGAGAAAAACTGAAAAACATTCAAAATTTTATTAACCTAACATAACCCACACCTTTGGAACTGTATAACTTCTACATTTGGCATACTAGAATTTTTTAATTATTTTTACAGAGTTCAGAGGGTGATAGCGCATCGCGCCCCACCCTTTAAACAACGAAATTTGCACATTTTTTCAAAATTTTTCAAACCGAGTTTACCTTAGCGGTGCTCATTTTTCATACATTCGATTTTTAGAGCGTTTAAAAATTTTACTTACCTTATCGTGTGACACGTCGCTGGATTCGGCTCGACGAACTGCACCAGGATCTGAAACAAAAATCTTAAATAAACGCAACACTTCAGAGAAAAACTGAAAAACATTCAAAATTTTATTAACCTAACATAACCCACACCTTTGGAACTGTATAACTTCTACATTTGGCATACTAGAATTTTTTAATTATTTTTACAGAGTTCAGAGGGTGATAGCGCATCGCGCCCCACCCTTTAAACAACGAAATTTGCACATTTTTTCAAAATTTTTCAAACCGAGTTTACCTTAGCGGTGCTCATTTTTCATACATTCGATTTTTAGAGCGTTTAAAAATTTTACTTACCTTATCGTGTGACACGTCGCTGGATTCGGCTCGACGAACTGCACCAGGATCTGAAACAAAAATCTTAAATAAACGCAACACTTCAGAGAAAAACTGAAAAACATTCAAAATTTTATTAACCTAACATAACCCACACCTTTGGAACTGTATAACTTCTACATTTGGCATACTAGAATTTTTTAATTATTTTTACAGAGTTCAGAGGGTGATAGCGCATCGCGCCCCACCCTTTAAACAACGAAATTTGCACATTTTTTCAAAATTTTTCAAACCGAGTTTACCTTAGCGGTGCTCATTTTTCATACATTCGATTTTTAGAGCGTTTAAAAATTTTACTTACCTTATCGTGTGACACGTCGCTGGATTCGGCTCGACGAACTGCACCAGGATCTGAAACAAAAATCTTAAATAAACGCAACACTTCAGAGAAAAACTGAAAAACATTCAAAATTTTATTAACCTAACATAACCCACACCTTTGGAACTGTATAACTTCTACATTTGGCATACTAGAATTTTTTAATTATTTTTACAGAGTTCAGAGGGTGATAGCGCATCGCGCCCCACCCTTTAAACAACGAAATTTGCACATTTTTTCAAAATTTTTCAAACCGAGTTTACCTTAGCGGTGCTCATTTTTCATACATTCGATTTTTAGAGCGTTTAAAAATTTTACTTACCTTATCGTGTGACACGTCGCTGGATTCGGCTCGACGAACTGCACCAGGATCTGAAACAAAAATCTTAAATAAACGCAACACTTCAGAGAAAAACTGAAAAACATTCAAAATTTTATTAACCTAACATAACCCACACCTTTGGAACTGTATAACTTCTACATTTGGCATACTAGAATTTTTTAATTATTTTTACAGAGTTCAGAGGGTGATAGCGCATCGCGCCCCACCCTTTAAACAACGAAATTTGCACATTTTTTCAAAATTTTTCAAACCGAGTTTACCTTAGCGGTGCTCATTTTTCATACATTCGATTTTTAGAGCGTTTAAAAATTTTACTTACCTTATCGTGTGACACGTCGCTGGATTCGGCTCGACGAACTGCACCAGGATCTGAAACAAAAATCTTAAATAAACGCAACACTTCAGAGAAAAACTGAAAAACATTCAAAATTTTATTAACCTAACATAACCCACACCTTTGGAACTGTATAACTTCTACATTTGGCATACTAGAATTTTTTAATTATTTTTACAGAGTTCAGAGGGTGATAGCGCATCGCGCCCCACCCTTTAAACAACGAAATTTGCACATTTTTTCAAAATTTTTCAAACCGAGTTTACCTTAGCGGTGCTCATTTTTCATACATTCGATTTTTAGAGCGTTTAAAAATTTTACTTACCTTATCGTGTGACACGTCGCTGGATTCGGCTCGACGAACTGCACCAGGATCTGAAACAAAAATCTTAAATAAACGCAACACTTCAGAGAAAAACTGAAAAACATTCAAAATTTTATTAACCTAACATAACCCACACCTTTGGAACTGTATAACTTCTACATTTGGCATACTAGAATTTTTTAATTATTTTTACAGAGTTCAGAGGGTGATAGCGCATCGCGCCCCACCCTTTAAACAACGAAATTTGCACATTTTTTCAAAATTTTTCTCCTCCTTTTTGCCCTTCCGACGGCTTCTCCCACCACCGGCCTGCGACTGTCGCGAACCGGCTTGCGCCTGCGACTGTCGCTGCGGCGGTGCAGAAGTCGTCGAACCAGCCTTCTTGCGGCCCTTCTTGGTCACCGTGGCCCATGACTCCTTTGCAGGAGCTGCAGACGCCGGTCGAAGGGCCTCTGGGCTTGGGACCACACCGGGGGGTCCTTCCTTCGTCACTTTCTTGGCCTTCCCCTTCTTGCCCTTTTGGGCAATGGAAGAAGGCTGAGTCACGGCCGATGTTCCCGGGAGACCTTGGTCCGGGATCGGAACCATGGGGGCTCTCCGGGAACCTTTACCTTTCCTGTCTGCAGCCAGTGGGGGGCGAGTGCACTGCTCTGGTAAGAGGCGCCCCTCTAGCGCCTCAAACCGTGCGTTGAGCATGCCCCCGATCTGGCGCAAAACAGCTTGCTCCATCTCCTCCATTGAGCGGGCCTCGTGTCGGATAGTGGATCCCGAGGCCTGTGGAGGAGCGGAGGCCGCTGCCGCAGTTACGTCTCTGCGGAGCTCCACAATCTCCTTCCGGAGCTCCGCTACTTCTTCGCGCAGGCGCGTGTTGGCGACCTGCAGTCTCCGGGTCTCCTCTGTTGAGGACCTCGTCTGCAGGTCGGCCATCGCCTCCTTTATGGTGGAAGCCGCCACTTTCAGCGCCCGCTGAAACGTCCCTTTTAGGTTGCTGGACTTCGTGGCCACACTGTTGATGGTGGCCACGCTTTCCAGCACCTTCCTACGCAGGTCCGAAGCCAGCTCTTCCTGCTCACCGGCCGAAGACTCGGAGAGCCGGGGTTCCGCCGAAGTCTGTGACCGTAGGTTCACGGTCAGCTCCTCGACTTCCCGCTCGGCCCTCAACTCCATCTCTGACCTCTGAGCAGCCACTAGGGCAGCCTTGGCCTTGGCGAGGCCGACGTACTCGCCCGTGGTGGGCGGCCGGCCTCTGCCTCTTTTAGGTACCGCGACGACCTTAGTGGCCGGTACCTCTTCGTCGTCGTCGGAGACGATCGGACTGCCGGCTACACTCATCTTGTCGCAGGATCGCACCCGCTTAAGATGAGTCCTGCCATCCGAGGACCCCGCTACCGACACCATACTACCGACCGAAGAGTCAGACTCTTCAGCGGTATCCACAACGGGGCTACGCCCCCTCTCCTCCCCACGAACTTTGAATTTAGGTTTGAGCAAATCCATACAGTTCCCACGAGTATGGGGGATATACGTGGTCCACCCGGGCAGTGCCCCCTGTACCCGGGTAAGCCTAGGCGTCTCCCGCGCAGGGCTTCGGCTGGGCCCCCGCGGGGGTAGCAGTTGCGACCAACCTTCCCGGTGGCCATGCAGGTCCTCGCGCTGCTCCGCCGCTTGACCTTCGGGGTGATTTTTTATAGAGGTTTTCTTCCTCGCGGCCCGGGCGGTTAAGCCAAGGCCCTCGGTCCCGCGCCTCGCGGCTAACGGGGTTACGATTTGTGACACCTCGTCCGGTGGTGGGGTTAGCCACGCACCGGGTGTCCCTCCCATCCGTCCGAAGACGGCCCCCTCGTCCGGGCCTCTCAGCATGAGATCCCGGACCGCCCTCTACGCGCGCTCCAGATAAAAGCTCTGGGGCGCGCGGAGAAGGCCCCTTCGAGCTCATCGCTAGCGCTTCTCCGAAGAGAAATGCGAGCGAGGGCTCCCCTGGGCTGCCTCCAAAAAGGCGAGCCCCAACCCGCGTCGCCGCTACTCGGCGTACGGCCGAGACGCCGACCGGGTCCCGCGGCCAATCAAGACCGCCTGGGCTCGCACCGCCGCTTCCCGGAATGTCCAGGGCGCCGGTCGAGCCTCCACCTCGAGTTCCTCTTGGCAGCGGCCGCCGCAACTGTTGCGACCGCTGAGCCCCCCCGCCACGGCAAGGCGGGAACTCATTCGGGGGGGAACCTAACCTAACCTAACCTAACCTAACCTAACCTAACCTTTTTTTTTTTTTTTTTTTTTACCAGGGAAAACCTTTTATAGGTACCACCCTACCCCGGGGGGAGCAGTGTGGTGATGTGGGAGTCTCCGCCCTAGTGGCGGCATACCCACTAAAAACCCTGGGGTGTTCCTCCTTTGCGCTATGTGCCGGGGCCCGGGAGCATTTCTCGTACTCTTCCGCAGCCCCGGCCTGGGCGCTGGTCCCCTGGGACCCCTCCTCGGGGAGCTTCTGCTCCACCCACCTTGTCACGATGTGGGGAACACCGCCCACATCGTGCCATCTCGGAACTCTATAGCGGACGTCGGTTCCCCCGAACCGACGCCCAGAGTTTCCAGTCGCAGATGGGCGCCTTAGCTGGCGTCCATCCGCGACTCCTCAGGCCCCGCTGGCGGGGTGCGGGACGGCGGCTGCCGGGACTTGGCCCCGCGACCTTCCTGCCCTTCTTTTGGGGCGCAGCGCAGGCCCTGCCTCCCAATCGGTGGTTGGCTGGTTTGCCCGCTGCTGCGCACACCGAGCAGTGGGGCTCGCTAGAGCACCCACTGGCTTTGTGGCCGTTTTGACCGCAGCGGTAGCACTCACCGCTGCGGTCTGTTTTGTCCGCTCCGCACTGCTCCCGGAAGTGCCCCAATTCGAGGCACCGGAAGCAGCGCAACGGCCGAGCTGGCAACACCCTTACTTGGGCCGAAACCCACCCCACCTTGATACGTACTTGGCCAGCGACCTTCTGCGCTGCGGCCACCGGACATTGGACGAAGGACGTCCCGATGCCAGCAGCGTTGCGACGAATTTCGCCAGCCTTGACCAGGTCAGCCCGACACTCGCCAACCCTGGCTATGGCAGCAGCGACCTCCTCCTTGGTGACTGAATCGTCAAGGCCAGTGACACGCAAGTCCGCGCACTTCATCGGCCTTGAGATTCGGACGTCACCCTCGTCAAAAATCTCCCTGAGCTTCGCAGCCAGGGAGTCCGCCTTCTCGCCACTGCGATCGCCGACCACCTCCAACATGCGGCCACCAGTGGCCGCTACCCGGAAGTTGACGGTGATACCCAACTCCGTCAGGTCCACCCTTCGCTTTGCCTCAAGCAACGCCGCCGCATACGTTGCACCCCTCTCCGCCGCTCCAGGCTGCAACGTCATGATGACAGCTGCGGAGCGGGGGACTTGGAGCTTGGGCTTGGCCACCTCTTTTTTTCCCTTGCGACGGCTTTTCCCACCACCGGCCTGCGACTGTCGCGAACCAGCTTGCGCCTGCGACTGTCGCTGCGGCGGTGCAGAAGCCGTCGAGCCACCCTTCTTTTTCCCCTTCTTGGTGACCGTGGCCCAAGACTCCTTGCCAGGGGCTGCGGGTGCCGATTGAGGGATCTGCGAGTCTGGGACGTCACCGGAGCGTCCGTCCTTCGCCACCTTCTTGACCTTCCTCTTCTTGCCCTTTTGGGCATTGGAGGAGGGCTGTGTCACGCCCGATGTCCCCGGAAGCCCCGAGTCCGGGATCGGAACCGATGGGGTTTTCCGGGAGATTTTGTCAATCCGGTCTGCAGCCAGGGGGGGGCGGCTACGCTGCTCAGGCAAGAGGCGCCCCTCCAGCGCCTCAAACCGAGCATTGAGCATGCCCCCAATTTGGCGCAGTAAGGCCTGCTCTAGCTCCTCCGCCGACTGGGTCTCGCGCCGGATCTCAGATCCCGAGACCTGCGGAAGAGCGGAAGTTGGAGCCAAAGTTAGGTCTCTGCGCAGCTCTGCTACCTCCCTGCGGAGCTCCGCTATCTCCTCGCGCAATCGCGCATTGGCGACCTGCAGGAGTTTGGTCTCCTCTGTTGAGGACCTAGTCTGCAGGTCGTCCACTACCTCTTTGATGGTGGACGCTGCCTCCTTCAGGGCACGCTGAAATGTCCCCTTCAAATTTTTGGACTTTGTGGCCACGGTGTTGATCGTGGCCACGCAGTCTCGGACCTTCTTGTTAAGGTCAGAGGCAAGCTCTGTACCATCCACCATCGACTCCGATAACCGAGCGTCTGATGACCTTTGTGACCGTAGTGTCATTGTCATATCCTTAATTTCACGCTCGGCTTGTATCTCCCATTCTTGGCGCTGAGCGGCCACTAGAGCCGCTTTCGCCTTGGCGAGGCCAACGTATTCGCCTGTAGTAGGCGGCCGGCCTCTGCCCCGTCTCGGCACAGCAAGCAGCTTAATGGCTGGTGCGTCCGGATCGTCATCAGAGTCAATGCTGCTAGCACCGCTCATGACCTCGCGGGACCTAACCCGTTTGAGAAGGCCTTTGCCGTCTGTCTTGTCAAGTGACTCCGTCACCGACACCATGCTTCCGATTGATGAGTCCGACTCATCTCCCGGAACCTCCACGGGGCTACGCCCCCTCTCCTCCCTCTGAATCGAAGAAAATTTAAGCTTAAACTTTTCCATATGATTCCCACGAGTATGGGGGATATAAGTGGTCCACCCGGGCAGTGCCCCCTGTACCCGGGTAAGCCTAGGCGTCTCCCGCGCAGGGCTTCGGCTGGGCCCCCGCGGGGGTAGCAGTTGCGACCAACCTTCCCGGTGGCCATGCAGGTCCTCGCGCTGCTCCGCCGCTTGACCTTCGGGGTGATTTTTTATAGAGGTTTTCTTCCTCGCGGCCCGGGCGGTTAAGCCAAGGCCCTCGGTCCCGCGCCTCGCGGCTAACGGGGTTACGATTTGTGACACCTCGTCCGGTGGTGGGGTTAGCCACGCACCGGGTGTCCCTCCCATCCGTCCGAAGACGGCCCCCTCGTCCGGGCCTCTCAGCATGAGATCCCGGACCGCCCTCTGCGCGTGCTCCAGATAAAAGCTCTGGGGCGCGCGGAGAAGGCCCCTTCGAGCTCATCGCTAGCGCTTCTCCGAGGAGAAATGCGAGCGAGGGCTCCCCTGGGCTGCCTCCCAAAAGGCAAGCCCCAACCCGCGTCGCCGCTACTCGGCATACGGCCGAGACGCCGACCGGGTCCCGCGGCCAACCAAGGCCGCCTAGGCTCGCACCGCCGCTTCCCGGAATGTCCAGGGCGCCGGTCGAGCCTCCACCTCGAGTTCCTCTTGGCAGCGGCCGCCGCAACTGTTGCGACCGCTGAGCCCCCCCGCCACGGCAAGGCGGGAACTCATTCGGGGGGGAACCTAACCTAACCTAACCTAACCTTTTTTTTTTTTTTTTTTTTTTTTTTTTTTTTTTTTTTTTTTTTTTTCGTGGGGAATGCACTTACGCATTCCCGCTCCACCTCCGGGGGGAGGCAGTGCGGGGTATGTCGGACTCGAGGCCCTAGTGGCCCCCATACCGACTAAAACCCCACGGTGTCCCTCTTCATCGACAAGGGCGTGGCCACGCGACCGTTGATTGCACGCTTTCGCAACCCCGCCCATGTCGCTGTCCGCGTCCGGACCCACCTCTTGAGGCCATACCTCACCATTTTCACTCGAATGATAGCAGCTGGGGACACCCAGCCATCACCACTCGGTTGCCCTTTCCTAATCGGAAGCATCGGACACCCCCGCATCCGACACTCCAGGGCCTCCCACCGGAGACGGAGTCCTGGCCCTGTGTGCCCTCCCCCGCGTCCGCCTTCGCCGTCTTGGATGAGCGAGAGGGGCGATCTCTCGCTCCCGCTCCTCTTCCTCTCTCCGCAGTATGGCCGCCTCCGCAAACGCCAGCACTGCATCCCACGACCTCTCGTCGCCCACCATCTTGCGTAAGAGAGTGGGCAAGGAGAGGTCGTTGCCGACCACCTGTATCAGGGCCAGACGCAGCCCTTCGTCTCCTGAACATGTCTCTAAGACATGTTGCGCAGTTTCTTCGGCGCATCCGCAGCTATGGCATTCCGGGGTCGGTTCCCTCCCGGCTACGTTACATAGATACCTGCCGAAACAGCCGTGTCCGGTCAGAATCTGTGTGAGCCGGTAGGTCATGACCCCGTGCCGCCTCTCAACCCACTCCCGAAGGATAGGCTTTATCGCCTCGAGGAGCCGTGTCGCTCCTGTGCCCCGCCTCGCAGGCCCCGTTAGTAGGCGCTCCTGCCAGGCCTCTATGGCCTCCCTCCTGGCCCTCCTTCGCCATCGCAGGACCTCTTCCGGCAAGGGGTGCTGGCCGTCCTCTCGCGCCTGCGCCCGTCTCCAGTATACCTGGGACAGGACTCTGGCCTCGAGGTCCCACGGCATCGACCCGGCAAGTACACAGGCCACCTCATGGGACAGAGTCCTGTAGCCCCGGCATACCCGTATGGCCATAGACCTTTGTGGTCTGCGGAGCACGGCCTCCTCCTGCTGTGACAGTCCGGTGGCCCAAATGGGGGCCCCGTACAGCGCCATGGAGCGCACCACCGCCATGTAAAGGTGGCGGCAAGTGGCTCCGGCTCCCCCCAAGTTGGGCAATAGTCGGCCCAGGGCTCCAGCTGTACCAATAAGCTTCGGCGACAGCTTCCGGAGGTGCTCCCCGAACCGCCACCTGCCGTCGAGTACCACGCCGAGATACTTCAGCGTGGTACCGACAGGGATGGCGGTCCCTCCCACGATTATGTGTGAGCCTGCAGGTGGCGCCCGTCGCGGTCCATGAAAACAGATCGCTTCAGACTTGTGGAGCGCCACCTCCAGGCCCAGCCTCCGGATTTTTCCAACTATCACCGCTACTGCGGCAGTCGCCAAGACCGACGCTTCCCTGAAGTCTTTCCCCCGGGCGGTAACCATCGTGTCGTCGGCATAGCAAATGACGCCGACGCCACGAAGGGTAGCGCCTCGGAGGACCCAGTCGTAGCCCACGTTCCATAACAGGGGACCCAATACGGACCCCTGTGGAACCCCCTGCGTCATTGGGCTTCTCCTCTCCCCTAGCATCGTCGGGTAGACTACCTCTCTGTCGGAGAGGTAGTCCCGGACGAGGCTTTGGAGATACTGGGGCACTCGGTGGAACCTCAGCCCCTCCAGGATTGTGCTCCACGGCAGCGTGTTGAATGCATTCGCAATGTCCAAGGACACCGCTAGCATTACGCCGCCGGTGGAGCACGCTTCTTCAGAGAGGTCTCTCAAGTGCGCTATAGCGTCGACCGTTGAGCGACCTCTCCTGAAGCCGTACTGCGTGGGCGCCAGGTCTGGCCCGACCCTCTCCAGATACCTCACCAGGCGGGAGGCGACGACCCGCTCCAAGAGCTTACCCCCTTCGTCCAACAGGACTATTGGGCGATACCCCGCGGGGGTGTCCACCGGCCGTCCCTCCTTCCTCAGAAGGACGAGTCTTCCGCTCTTCCAGCGCCTCGGAAATCGCCCTTCCCTGAGGCACCGGCTGAAGAAGTCCCGCGTTCGGGGCTCGAGTGCTTCCTGAGCGAGGGCCCAGGCACGGCCGGGTATACCGTCAGGCCCCGGCGCCGTGTTCTTGGCCCTCATTTTGAGGACAGCGGCCCACAGCTCCCCCTCCGAGACCTCGTCAGGGTCACCAGTATCATCGCCCACCTCAGCAGGCAACGTCATGGTGGGAGGGACAAAATCGGTCCCCGGTGACCCGGGGAACAGACCCTCGACCACCCGCTGGAGGACCTCCAGGTCAAGCGTACTGGTGACTGGAGGTGCCCAGGGGCGGAGCTTCTGCCTCGCCCACCTGTACGGCCTTCCCCATGGGTCCCTCTCCAGAGCGTCCAGCAACATCTGGAAGGACTCCGCTCTCGCCTCACTGATGCCGATGCGGAGGGCCCGGCATGCCTCCCTGTATGTGGCGTAGAGCACATCCAACTCCCTGTCCAGCTCCTCCGAGCGAGCCCTTATGCGGCGTTGCCGCTGGTAACGGCGGCGCGACGCAAGGCACGCGCGGCGGAGTTCCGCGATGTGCTCGTTCCACCAATACATTTGCTTTTTGCCCTGTGGAGGCCTCGCACGTGGCATTGCGGCATTGCACACGTGCACCATGGCCTTACACAGGGCATCAGCTTCCTCCTCCAAGTCAGGTGTAACCGACGGGAGGGCGTTCCACGCCTGGACTATAGCCGCCTCCAGCAGCTTCTCTGAGTCCAGGCGCTTCAGCGCCCAGCGCGGGCCAACCACCGGCGGGGACTGGGTGTCCTGTCTCGCCGAGGACGTGGAGACGCTGAACCGGATATACCGGTGGTCGGAGAGCGTCTCCTCGTCAGCCAGAACCTCCCAGCCTTGTACCCTCGCCACAAGCTCGGAGGCTGCCAGGGTCACATCCACCACCGACCCGCCCGCGCGCCGTACGCACGTTTGCGTGGAGCCGCGGTTCAGCACGCACAGCCCCGTCTCCACCAACCATTCGCCAACAGCTTCACCTCTTGCGTCCGTCCTAGGCGATCCCCACGCCGTGGATTTGGCGTTGAGATCGCCGAGGACTATCGATGGTCGCGGGCGGTTCCGGCCCACCAGGGTCCCCAGGAGAGTGCGTGCGCTGTCATCGCGAGTGTATCATCACAGTGTTAAAAAATATTTAAAAATAGAAAACAACAGTCTTTAAAGTAATTTAGTGAATTTATTAGGTCATTTTAGTATTAAAATCATAGAAATAGTGTTATCTTAACAAAAATATAAACATTTGTTGTAATAAATCCATTTAAAAGTAAAAAGCCTTCCGCTGTAGTTGAATGGATTAGTGTTCAAAAGTGAAGTGGACTATACGAGACAAATTGTGTAGTGTTAATATTTTAATAAAGTTAATGAGGGAACAGTGATAAAGACTAAGAAAATAAACCATAATCAACAAAAACATAATTACATTAAAAACATTATTTCAAACCACCCTCATTTAGTGTAAAAACGTATCAACGGAGTGCGCGGAAACAGTGATAAAAGAAGACTCGCATACTAAATGAGTCACCTTTAACGGCTTTGTAACCAGCACTGAAGCTTGTCGCCAGTACAGTACGGCTATTTCGCCACTCTCATTACTAGACGATTGGCCTAGGGGTCAGAGTGTCTACTCCAGAAAGCGAAAGGAGCCGAGTTCGAACCTCGTTCCGACAATTTATTTTGTGCAAAAAGCCTTTGTAGTATATCGTTTGTTAGTGCGTACGAGTCGGTTTGTACACTCCAACTTGTTATTAACAACAAAAGCACGACAACACTGAAGATGAACTGCTCAGCATGCCGTAATAAAATAATAGACGCCGAAGAATTCCTGAGCTGCAGCTTAAGCAACTGCAGTAAAAATTATCATAACCTATGTACCGGCGAACAGAACCTAGCCCCAGAATCGCGCAACCGCTGGGTCTGTCCCGAGTGCCGGTGCGCCGCCAAGAGAGGAGGTGACAACAGTTTGACACCGGTAGGTGTCACTAAGAAAACACGAGACCCAAATGTGACTCATAGAATTAAACCACCATCAATTCTTCCAATAGATAAGGTCGGCGATACAACCTTGCTAGCGCACGAAATATGCGGACTGCGACAAGAGATGTTATCGATTAGAGAGCAGTTTAGTCTCGAGATAGGTAGCTACGACGCTAAGCTGAGTCGCTCCATCAACATAATTGAGAACTACGAAGCCAAGCTGACCCAAGCAGTTTGTACTATAGCCAGCCACGAGATAAAGATTGAAAAGTATGCCGAGCTGATAGAGACGCTCGTCGGGGCGATTTCCAGGTTCGAAGAGATGAGCGCCAAAACCAACTCTACGCGCTTAGTTAGCGATGCAGCTACGCAATGCACGATGTGGCCCGCCCCCTCGACGAGTCCCGGACAGCCCGAGATATCCCCAACACCTATATCTGGACATAAACTCACACCACCTGTACAAGTCGAAGCTAACAAAACCAAGAGACGCGCACGTGTACGAGAAGAGGCGATACTAGCGTCCGCATCAACACCGCCTTCTGCTAATACCACGATTCTGACCACTACAGCACCGCTCGTTAGTGGGAAGCGATCTACCGCCCCTCGTCAGTCATCCGCGTCAGTTTTACCCTGCAATACCCCCACACTCGACTCGACAACGGGCATAACTGACGAGGATGAAGGATGGGAGAGGGTGGACCGCAGAACCAGAAGAGGGGGACAACGACGGCGAACCGTGGTTAAAGGATGTGGACCGAATGACGATGAACTTAAAACCGTTCAGCGAGCAAGAAAAATCCACGCCTGTTTCTTCACGCCGGAGACCACTGCTGACACGATATTATCTTACATGACAAGAAAGAAACAGTGTGACAACTACCACGTTGAAAAACTAAAGCTAGCCCACTCGTACTACGCGTCGTTCTGCCTCACGGTGCCCGGCAGTTGCTACGAATTTTTCATGTCCGCCGAGAACTGGCCGACCAGCACTCAGGTCAGCGAGTGGTTTCGAGCGAGCGGCGGGCGCGCTGGAGTGCCCCGCCCGCGCCGCTTCTCCGTGCCGCGACGACAACCGCACGCCGGCGACACAACCGCTGCCGCCGACGCCGCCAACCCCGGGACCCCGAGACAAGCGACCTATGCCGGCGTCACCCGCGCCGCCCCAAACTTCTCCGGGCCTTCAACCTCGACAGCGTAAACCTATGTCTATAACTATATGTCACCAAAATATTCGATGTATAACAAATAAGACAAAACAACTCGAGGTATTATTGACAAAGGAGCTTAACTGCGACTTAATAATCATTACCGAACACTGGTTACGTAAACACGAATTAGTCTCTGTTACATTGTGTAACTACGATTTATTGACTTTCAGTTGTAGAGAACAAGTAGCACACGGCGGAAGTTGCATCTACGTGCGGTCCGGTATGTTGGTGGTCAACAGACAGGACTACTGCGATCTATCGCAGGAACAAATTTTTGACGTGTGCGCCGTGCACTTACTAGATGACAATGTCCTGGTTGTAGGTGTGTATCACTCCAACTTGACGAGCCACGGCGATTACCTTCAACTATTCGAGAACCTCCTCTGTAAAATAACAGACGAGGGCTTAGACTGCGTTATCATGGGGGACGTTAACATTGATCTGCTAGACCGTTCTAGCGCTCAAAAGCAGTTAGTTGACGTTCTTGACAGCTTTAATTTTACACAGTTAGTAAACCACCCCACGCGAGTAGACGCGGGTGGCCGTAAGTCGTTGCTAGACCACGCGTACACGAACATACCTGCGAGACGAGTAACTGAGATAGTCGGAGTTGACACGCACCCGCTTAGTGACCACGATGCCCAGCGCCTCACTCTCGAGAGAAACGTCGCGTCCGCGCCCGCGCCTGCCCACTGTATGGGCCGTAGCTTCTCCGCGGCAAACGAGTGTAACTTTATCAATGCCTTGTTTTCAGTAGATTGGGACAATATTATTGAAAAATCTAACAGTTGTTGTCAATTATTAGCCAATAGTGTAGTTAATATTTTATCCAATAAATTTAATATCTGTTTTCCTTTAAAAAAAACAACTTACACGTAATAAACACTGGGTCGACGCGGAAATTCACAACTTTAAGCATTTGATACACGAGACTGTTAATTTAAAGAAAACATTTCCTAGTGACGATTTACTGCGCAATAAGTGCGACGAACTTACTGTTAAATACCACTCTTTATTAAAAGAAAAACGCGTTGACTATTACTCCAAAATAGTCAAGGATAATCCGCGACGCATGTGGCGTGTTATAAACTCGGAGCTAGGTCGCAGTACGCGCGATAGAGTTGATTTTACAGATCTGATACGAAACGGAGACGGCCAAGCATTTGACACGAAAAAAGAGGTAGTCGACGCGCTCAACTTGGAGTTCGTGACAGCAGCTAGTAAGTGCGGAGCGCCCAGGGCTGACAGCGCCAGCGCCCTGGCCGCGCTCGGGGACGAGGTATCCGCGAGCAACGTGTCCATAAGACTAGAACCGTTCTCTCTTTTTGAAGTAGTTACGATAGCCACAAAACGTATCGCTCCTAAGAAGAGCACCGATCTCTACGGTCTGTCCGCGAGTATATTAAAAACAGCTATAGAACCTGTGGCACCCGTCATTAGTTTTTTGTTTAGCTCGTGCCTGCGGAAAGGCATATATCCAGTAGCGTTAAAGAAGGTAAAAATATGTCCCTTATACAAAGGAAAAGGCAAAAAAGCAGACCCCAAATCGTACCGCCCTATATCCCTCGTCCCTGCAGTTAGCAAAGTGTTTGAGGTCGGTCTCAATCGTAGACTACTTAATTTTGTCGTAGACCGTAATATTCTATCTGAACGGCAGTATGCATATAGAGCCGGCCGTGCGACCACAGACTTGGTGCGCGAAGTAGTGTGGCGAGTGTTGAGCGCGCGCGAGGAGAAACAGCAGGTTGCCGTGCTTTGTTGCGATCTATCGCGCGCTTTCGACACTGCCGATCACGTTCTCATAGCAAATAAGCTGCGATTTTACGGCATCCGCGGTCCGGCTTTGTCCATACTGTCCTCCTTCATGTCAAACCGATCGCAGGTCGTGGTAGGTGGCAGAGGCCGAGTCGTGTCTTCTGAGATGGAGAACGAAATGGGCGTCCCTCAGGGCTCCTGCCTATCTAACACCTTGTTCAGTCTACTTCTCAACGACCTTCCTGGCGCCATCAACGGCGCAGAAATCTACATGTACGCTGACGATGTCGCCGCAGTGATCACCGCGCCGACGCATTTCGAGTTGGAGACGAGACTGAATACGGTGGTGAACGAGCTCGATGGGTGGTTCCGGTCGAACGGGCTAGCGTTGAATAAAGATAAGACCTGCTTTCTTGCTTTCAACCTCAACGGCCACTTGACAAAAACTTATTCAGTAGCAGTAGGCAATACCACACTCCAACAGGTTTACAGTACGAAACTGCTAGGTTTCCACATCGACGGCGCGTTGACGTGAGAAATGCACATAGACGAACTGTGTGGGAAGCTGAGCCGCTCGTGTTTCGCGCTCCGGCGGCTCGCCAGCACCGCCACCCGCGACGTTGTGCGCTCCTGCTACTTCGCGACCGTCCACAGTAACATCACGTACGGGCTGGAGCTGTGGGGCCGTGCTGCCGATCGTAACAGAGCATTTGTCATGCAGAAGCGAGCTATACGTGCCATATACGGGGTACAGGACGACGTCTCATGCGTGGAGCTGTTTCGGGAACTCCAGATATTGCCTCTACCATGTGAGCTCGTTTACCAGTTAGCCCTCTTCACCCATGCGAACCTAGATAAATTTCGACGTAGGGGCGTCCATAGCAGGTTTAATTTGCGTAGTACTAAAAAGAAAGACCAACTGATGACGCCATCACACCGTCTCGTCAAGTCGAAGAGGTCAGTATATATTTTAGGGCCCGCAATCTATAACCGTATACCAGCTACCGTTCGGGATGCACCTTCTACCGCGTGCTTCAAAACCAAGCTCAGAGCTTGGTTACTAGATAATCTGTTTTATGACCTTGAATCTTATTTTAAAATAAGAGACTTTTAAATTATTATTATTATTTTATATAATGATAGTTATATTATTAAGAATAATAGGTATGCAATTTATTTTGTTGACATTAATTATTTATTTCATTTGACATATGTAATTACTGTTTTGACATGTATACACTTTTGACATTTATCGAACTGTGACGTGTAACTATTGGAGTTATCAATAAATTCTGATTTCTGATTTCTGATTTCCCCACCTCGCCAAGAAGATCCTCGAACTCAGCGAGGGCCCTGTTGGGAGAGAAATACACGCCCACAACCACGATTCCGCTCATCCGGGCTGCCACGAACCCCCTACCCTTCACCACGTCTTCAAAGGGAGGGGACTGGATTGGCGACTGCGTGGTGATTGCCACTAAACCGTCCAGATCCCCGACCCAGTCGGTTCTGGAAGGGACCCTGTACGGTTCGGCAACCACGCACACCTTGATCGACCGCTCTGCCATGCTCTGGAGTAGTAGATCCTGAGCTCTGGCAGAGTGGTTGATGTTCGCCTGGAGAAACGTGACTGTGTCTGGCATTACGATTCCTCCATGCGCGTCACCTGCTCCCCTGAGGGCTGTGTCCGCTGCGACTGGGCCGTGGCCTCGGTCGCAGTCGCCTTCCTATTCGTCCTTGGTTTGCCTGGGGGCTTAGTGCAAGCCTTGCCCCCAGTAAGGTGGGCCGCGGGTTTCCCTGCTGCAGCACATGATGTGCAGTGCGGGGTGGCGGAGCAGCCATTCGCCTTGTGCCCCTTTTGACCGCAGCGGTAGCACTCTTCGCTGCGGTCCACCTCTGCCTTGCACTGGGCCCTTACGTGGCCAGGCGCTAGGCATCTGAAGCAGCGGCGCGGTCTCGACTCTAAGATCTTGACCTGCGCCGCCACCCATCCGACCAGAAGTCGGCCGCTCACCGCTATCTTTTGCGCAGCCGTCACTGGGCAACGGACAAACGATGTGCCCATGCCCCCAGGACCCTTCTTTATGTCCCCAGTCTTAAAATCGCCTGGTGGACACCCTCCCGCTTTAGACAGCGCCTGCTGGAGCTCAGGGACCGTAACGCTGTCATCGAGGCCAGTCACGCGCACGTCTGCGGTGGTGACCGGCCTGGACACGCGGATGTCCTGCTCCGCCTCCTTGGAAGACCTCCTTGAGTTTGTCGGCAAGGGCATCGGCCTTTTCCGCCTTATCAGCGCCAGGGACTTCTATCACTCGGGCGCCCGTGGCGGCCGTCCTCATATGTACGGGCGGTAGCCCAAGCTCCCCCAGGTCTACTTTCGCCTTGGCTTCAGCGAGCACTGTGGCGTATGTAAGGCCCTTCTCCACCGCCCCAGGTTGCAGGGTGATAACAACCGCTGCGGTGCGGGGAGGGCGGAGTTTTGCCACTTTCGGGGTCTTCCCAGGTTCGGCTCGTTTTGGGCCTTGCGTCTTCGCTGCGGGTGGAGACCCACGCCTTGCCGTCGCTGGGGCCGTCACGTTTCGTTTGGCTCCCCGCCGCACCACTTTAGTCCACTGTTCAGTGGCAGGTGGGGTTGGACGGGAAGCTGAAGTACCCGGGGTTGGGTCCGTTGCTGCTGAGCGTGTCAGGGAAGGCTCGGCCTTACCCGATGCCGCTTTGCTCTTTTTGCCTTTCCCTTTGCCCTTATAGGGTTTTAGGGCTGGAACCGACGTCTCCATGGCAATAGAGCCTGCAGGGACACCAGATGGCCCCGGTGTCGGGTCTACCTCCGCAGACTGCGCAGTGGTCTTCAAGGCCATGGCTCTTCTGCGGTCTGCAGCCAGAGGAGGACGGATGCGTTTCTCCGGTAGGAGACGCTCTTCGAGCGCCTCGAACCGCGCACTCAACATTCCTCCCACCTGGCGCAGTATGGCCTGCTCAAGATCCTCCATCCGTCTACTTCCACTCGGAAGCTTCGGAACTTGTGGAGAATCGGGGGCTCGTAGCTTCGCCATATCTGTGCGAAGTTCGGCCATCTCCTTGCGGAGGTCTGCCACTTCTCCACGAAGGCGCGCATTGTCCGCCTGCAAAATCCGCGTTTCCTCTGTTGAGGACCTACTCTGCAGCTTCTCCACCGCATCTTTGATGGCAGACGCCGACTCCTTCAGGGCACGTTGGAACGTGCCCTTTAGGTTACCTGATTTGGTAGCCACGTTATTAATAGTTACCAAACAGTTCAGAACCTGCTTGCTAAGGTCGGCGCCTGATGCGTCTTCTCCTCCAGCCGACAGCTCCGAAAGTCGCGTGCCTGACGATGACCGCGACCGAAGCATCGCAGTCATTTGCACGACCTCACGCTCGGCCCTGAGCTCCATCTCTTCCCGCTCGGCCGCTACTAACGCCGCTTTGGCTTTGGCGAGGCCGACGTACTCGCCTGTGGTAGGCGGCCGGCCTCTGCCTCGCCGGGCTATAAGCACCTTCGGAGCCGGCCCGTCCTCATCACTGTCAGAGCCAATTCCACGGTTGGAATCGGCCTGACTCTCACGGGATTTCTCCCGTTCCCTCTCCCTCTTCCGTCGAATGCTGCCATCACGCGATCCCGCGGACGACTTTGCTCCCGACCTTACACTCCTGAATGAGGAGTCCGACTCCTCACCCATCTCCTCCTCGGGGCCTTGCCCCCTCCCCCTCCGATCCGAAGAAATTTTATGTTTTAATAAAGCCATAAAGTTCCCACGAGTATGGGGGATATACGTGGTCCACCCGGGCAGTGCCCCCTGTACCCGGGTAAGCCTAGGGCGTAACCCGCGCAGGGCTTCGGCTGGGCCCCCGCGGGGGGTAGCAGTAGCGACCAACCATACCCGGTGGCCATGCAGGTTCTCGCGCTGTTCCGCCGCTTAACCTTCGGGGTGATTTTTTATAGAGGTTTTCTTCCTCGCGGCCCGGGCGGCTAAGCCAAGGCCCTCGGTCCCGCGCCATTACAGCTAACGGGGTTACGATCTGCTTCCTCCGCATCCGGTGGCGGGGTGAGCACACACCGGCTGCCCGAGCACATCTACGTCGCCTCTCCGAGGAAAGGTACACTCGTGTGCTCCCTCGGGCTACCTTGAAAAAGGCCACCCCGACCCGCATCGCCGCTACTCGGCATATGGCCAAGACGCCGAGCGGGTCCCTCCACGGGCTCGCACCGCCGCTTCCCGGACTGTCCAGGGCGCCGGCCGAGCCTCCTCCTCGAGTTCCTCTTAGCAGCGGCCGCCGCAACTGTTGCGACCGCTGAGCCCCCCCGCCACGGCAAGGCGGGAAACTCCATCGGGGGGGAACCTAACCTAACCTAACCTTTTTTTTTTTTTTTTTTTTTTTTTTTCGTGGGGAAATGCACTTACGCATTCCCGCTCCACCTCCGGGGGGAGGCGGTGCGGGGTATGTCGGACTCGATGCCAGAAGGGCACCCATACCGACTAAAACCCCACGGTGTCCCTCATCGTCGGCAGAGGCCGGGTCGCTGGCTCGCTTGGCGCAATCACGGCCGACCCAGCCAAAGCCGCTGTCCGCGTCCGGACCCACACTCGGAGGACTGCGTCCTCCAAATTCACTCGAGTGACGCCCGGGGACACCCGGGCGTCATCTCCTCATGAGGCCTCCCTAGTTTGGAGCACCGGACACCCCCGCGTCCGGCGCCCCAGGGCCTCCAAGCGGCGACGGAGTTCGCGCGCGATTTGCTCGCCTCCGTACTCGCCTCCGCCTATTCGGGTGAGCGTCCACGGCTATCTCCCGTTCACGCTCCTCATCTTCGCGCCGCAAACCTTTTTTTTTTTTTTTTTTTTTTTTTTTTTTTTTTTTTTTTACCAGGGAAAACCTTTTATAGGTACCACCCTACCCCGGGGGGAGCAGTGTGGTGATGTGGGAGTCTCCGCCCTAGTGGCGGCATACCCACTAAAAACCCTGGGGTGTTCCTCCTTTGCGCTATGTGCCGGGGCCCGGGAGCATTTCTCGTACTCTTCCGCAGCCCCGGCCTGGGCGCTGGTCCCCTGGGACCCCTCCTCGGGGAGCTTCTGCTCCACCCACCTTGTCACGATGTGGGGAACACCGCCCACATCGTGCCATCTCGGAACTCTATAGCGGACGTCGGTTCCCCCGAACCGACGCCCAGAGTTTCCAGTCGCAGATGGGCGCCTTAGCTGGCGTCCATCCGCGACTCCTCAGGCCCCGCTGGCGGGGTGCGGGACGGCGGCTTTCGGGACTTGGCCCCGGACGCGACCTTCCTGCCCTTCTTTTGGGGCGCAGCACAGGCCCTGCCTCCCAATCGGTGGTTGGCTGGTTTGCCCGCTGCTGCGCACACCGAGCAGTGGGGCTCGCTAGAGCACCCACTGGCTTTGTGGCCGTTTTGACCGCAGCGGTAGCACTCACCGCTGCGGTCTGTTTTGTCCGCCCCGCACTGCTCCCGGAAGTGCCCCAATTCGAGGCACCGGAAGCAGCGCAACGGCCGAGCTGGCAGCACCTTAACTTGGGCCGAAACCCACCCCACCTTTAAGCGGCCATTGCTGGCAACCTTCTGAGCCGCGGCCACCGGACATCGGACGAAAGTCGTACCGATGCCGGCGGCATTGCGGCGGATGTCGTTGGCCTTAATGTGGCCAACATCGCACTCGCCAACTCCTGCGATGGCGGCGGCGACCTCCTCCGTGGTGACCGAATCGTCCAGGCCGGTGACACGCAGGTCCGCGCACTTCATCGGCCTGGAGAGTCGGACGTCGCCCTCGTCGAAGATCTCCCTGAGCTTCGCAGCCAGGGAGTCCGCCTTCTCGCCGCTGGGATCGCCGGACACCTCCAACATGCGGCCACCAGTGGCCGCTATCCGGAAGTTGACGGTGATGCCCAACTCCGTCAGGTCCACCCTTCGCCTTGCCTCAAGCAACGCCGCCGCATACGTTGCACCCCTCTCCGCCGCTCCAGGCTGCAACGTCATGATGACAGCTGCGGAGCGGGGGACTTGGAGCTTGGGCTTGGCCACCTCTTTTTTGGCTTTGCGACGGCTTTTCCCACCACCGGCCTGCGACTGTCGCGAACCGGCTTGCGCCTGCGACTGTCGCTGCGGCGGTGCAGAAGCCGTCGAGCCACCCTTCTTCTTGGGACCCCTCTTGGTCACCGTCGCCCAGGTCTCATTGACAGGGGCTGCCGGCACACTCTCAGAGGTCTGCGAGACAGAGCCTCCCACTGGTTGGCCTCCCTTCGTCGCCTTCCCCCCTTCCTTCCTTTTCCCTTTACGGGTTTTGGAAGGTTGTGGTACTTCCATTGCCGCTGATGTCCCTGGAAGCCCCGGGTCCGAGAATGGATTAGTGGGGGCTTTCCGGGGAGCGGTGATTTTGGCATCTGCTGCCAAGGGGGGACGGATGCGCTTATCGGGTAGGAGGCGCTCTTCCAGCGCCTCGAACCTAGCGTTCAACATCCCCCCTATTTGGCGCAGAACGGCCTGCTCCAACTCCTCCGCAGGACGAGGCTCGTGCGGGGTCGACGAACCTAAGGCCTGCGGAGGAGCGGAAGTGGAAGCCCTTGCCATGGTCATATCTCTGCGGAGCTCCACAATTTCCTTGCGGAGCTCCGCTACCTCCTCCCTCAAACGAGTGTTGGCTGCCTGTAGTCGACGGGTCTCCTCGGTTGAGGACCTAGTCTGCAGGTCAGCCATCGCCTCCTGTATCGTGGCCGTAGCCATCTTCAGCGCACGCTGAAAAGTGCCCTTGAGGTTGCTGGACTTCGTGGCCACCGTGTTGATGGTGGCCAAGCTTTCCAGCACCCTCTTGCGCAGGTCTAAGGACAGCTCCTCCTGCTCTCCCGCCGAGGACTCTGAGAGCTTGGCGCTCGTCGAGGCCTGGGACCGCAATGCCATAGCCATTTTTTCGACCTTGCGCTCGGCCTGCATCTCCATTTCCTGACGCTCAGCAGCGACAAGAGCCGCCTTTGCCTTGGCGAGGCCGACGTACTCGCCTGTGGTAGGCGGCCGACCTCTACCTCTTCTCGGCACTGCGAGAACCTTTGTGGCTGGTGCGTCCTCGTCATCGTCTGAGTCGACGCTGCTAGCAGCACGACTCAAGACCTCGCGGGACCGCACCCGCTTCAGAAGGCCTTTGCCGTCTATCCTGTCCGTTGATGTTACGGACATCATGCTCCCAAGCGAAGAGTCAGACTCTCCGCCCAGGTCCACCTCGGGGCTACGCCCCTTCTCCTCCTTCCGAACTGGGAATTTAAGTTTAATCTTATCCATACAGTTCCCACGAGTATGGGGGATATACGTGGTCCACCCGGGCAGTGCCCCCTGTACCCGGGTAAGCCTAGGCGTCTCCCGCGCAGGGCTTCGGCTGGGCCCCCGCGGGGGTAGCAGTTGCGACCAACCTTCCCGGTGGCCATGCAGGTCCTCGCGCTGCTCCGCCGCTTGACCTTCGGGGTGATTTTTTATAGAGGTTTTCTTCCTCGCGGCCCGGGCGGTTAAGCCAAGGCCCTCGGTCCCGTGCCTCGCGGCTAACGGGGTTCCGATTTGTGACACCTCGTCCGGTGGTGGGGTTAGCCACACACCGGGTGTCCCTCCCATCCGTCCGAGGACGGCCCCCCTCGTCCAGGCCTCTCAAGTAAGAGCCTCTCTGAAGAGAGGTATACCCGAGATCCCAGACCGCCTTCTACGCGCGCTCCAGATAAAAGCTCTGGCACGCGCGGAGAAGGCCCCTCGAGCTCGTCGCTAGCACTTCTCCGAGGAGAAGCGCGAGCGAGAGCTCCCCTGGACTGCCTCCCAAAAGGCGAGCCCCAACCCGCGTCGCCGCTACTCGGCGTACGGCCGAGACGCCGACCAGGTCCCGCGGCCAATCAAGGCCGCCTGGGCTCGCACCGCCGCTTCCCGGAATGTCCAGGGCGCCGGTCGAGCCTCCACCTCGAGTTCCTCTTGGCAGCGGCCGCCGCAACTGTTGCGACCGCTGAGCCCCCCCGCCACGGCAAGGCGGGAACTCATTCGGGGGGGTCGCGCCGCAAACCTAACCTAACCTAACCTAACCTAACCTAACCTAACCTAACTTTTATAACTTTTTCATGATTTCGTAAGCTATAATTTTAATTTTATTTTATTTTTAGATGTGACCAAATTCACATGCCGAATAACGGCAAAATAGGAGAACATAATTATTTTAAATAACTAAGACCATCTTAATACTCTATTTTTAGTGAATAAATTTCATTTCATTTCATTTCATTTCATTGCTAGTATGTATTAAAATATATTTTATAATTAAAAAGTGTTTTAAAAAAAAACAAACTTCCCTACCCGAAAGTTAACTTTTATTTTATTGTTTTACGTAGAATAGGTCGGCGTTTGACCACCTACTCGCCTGATGTTAAGCGACGTTGTGGTCGAAGATGGAGCACGACGACCTATAAGGTACTTACTCACTCTAGCTCAACTAGGTACAAAGTCATAATAAAACGAATACCAAACGGTTTTTAACCCATGACGCAAAAACGACGGGGTGTTATAAGTTTGACAAGTCTTGTTTTGTGTGCGTGTCTGTTTCATCGTAGCTCCCGAACGGAGGAACCGATTTTGATTTTGTTATTCTGATTGTTTGGGCGGTGAATTAGTCGGGATTGTTCTTGGCTATGTTTGATGAGAATCAGTGTCGGGGGTTTGTTATTCATACTTGTTGTTAATCTTCTGTATTTTCCTACATGCACGAGGTATAATTGTCTTCGTTCGTGTTGATGTTTGATCGCACTGCTCTCCGCCCGCCGCACCGTACGCCGAAATACCTATTAGGTCCTTACGTATGAAATTAGCGTTTTGTCGTACTGATCAATTTGATCTGAAATATCTCCTCTTTGGTTAAGAATTCGAAATTCAAATTAATAAATTCATTTAGCTGGTTTTTTTTTCTTTGGAATACAGTCATTCATTTGTTATTTTCCTCATTATTTTTTCTTTGGTGTCGCTTATTACCACGCAATGGAAAACATGAAATATCGGTATATTTACGAGTACGAGTTCTACCGTGGCACCAGTGCTGCAGAAAGCTCGAAGAATTAATGATGTGTACGGCGCTGGTGTCGCTAAAGACAGCATGGTACGTTTTTGGTTTCAACGTTTTCGTTCTGGAAATGTCGACCTTAAGAACCAACCCCGTGGACGGCCGGAGATCAAAGTGAAAAACGAAGAATTAAAGGCTATTGTGGAAGCGGATCCATCACCAAGCACTTCAGAGATAGCAGCAGGCTTCGGGGTAAGTGACAAAACTGTATTAATCCACTTGAAGCAAATCGGGAAAGTAAAAAAACTCGAACGATGGGTACCTCATGAATTGAGTGAATCGAACTTGCAAACACGGGTCGCCTGTTGTGTTACTTTGCTCAACCGACACAATAATGTCACCTATTCAAGACTCTTGCCTTGCTGGTAGGCGCATGTCATTTCTGCACTACAGCATACCACCCTGCAGCGAACGGCATCATCGAGCGTCTGCATCGGCAGCTGAAGGCAGCCATTATGTGCCACACTACTTCGCAGTGGACCGAAGCTCTTCCCCTGGTGCTGCTTGGTATGCGCAGTGCGTGGAAAGAAGACTTGAAGACTTCAGCCGCCGAGTTGGTCTACGGTGAGCCGCTGCGCTTGCCTGGTCAGTTCCTGTCACCTAGAGATGACTTCAGCTCAGACGACATCACACAATACGCTAACCGTCTTCGAGCGCACGTGAAGAAGCTGACACCCAAACCGACAAGTTGGCATAGTTCATCTACTCCATTTTACTTCCCACGTGACCTAGAACATTCAACACACGTGTTCCTGCGCCAAGACCACGTGCGCGGTTCACTGGAACCACCTTACGCCGGACCCTACTTGGTCATCGACAGGCAGCCAAAGTTTTATACCATCGACGTCAGAGGCAAGAAGGTCAACGTCACTGTCGACAGGCTCAAACCGGCGTACATGATGCGAGATCCCCCATCACACGATGGGAAGCCAAATGACACAGGACTACCGCTAGTTGAAGCAAGAACACCGCCAGTTGAGAAAATGACTCGGAGTGGGAGAAGAGTTAGATTCCCTGACTTCTATCGACCGTAGTCACGGTCTGGTCGGGGAGAATATGTGGCGTACTGTTTACACGCCAACCTTGCAAAACCAGAAAATAATAAATTATAATATTTTGCCAATTGTTTTCGTCCCTTACTTGGGCCATACGCTTTAAGCTGGTTTTGCAAGGTCGCGCGTACTAGCTACGCACGACACTGTGGCGGAACGCACCGGGCGGCCACTGCGAGCGAACGCGGGGGCAGAGAGCCTTGATCGTTCGAGACTACCGCGCGCGCTCGGATTCTTATTTGTTGTATGCTGTTGTTGTTGCTTTTGTTTTCCTGTGATGTTTAGATGTTCTTAGTAAAGTAGATTGAGTCAAAAATAGTTTTTTATTTACGCAAGTTGTAGGCGAGCGCCCTACAAAGGGATTTTAAATCGAATCATTACTTGTGATGAAAAGTGGATATTGTACGATAATCGAAAGCGCTCATCGCAATGGCTGAACCCTGGAGACCCAGCCAAATCCTGCCCTAAACGAAAATTGACTCAGAAAAAGTTACTTGTAAGTATTTGGTGGACTAGCGCCGGTGTCGTTCACTACAGCTTTCTTAAATCTGGCCAAACGATTACGGCAGATATCTATTGTCAGCAACTGGAAACCATGAAGGAAGAACTAGCTGTTAAACAACCGAGATTGGTCAATCGCTCTAGGCCACTGCTGCTTCACGACAACGCAAGACCACACACTGCACAACAAACAACCACTAAGTTAGCTGAGCTACAATTGGAATGTCATTTCATTTTTACTAAATGTTTTATTTGTTTACTATTATTTATGCTTATTTATGCTATTATATATACTTATATATTATTTAGTATTTATGTATGCCACCGACCGTTTGTCATATTTCGTTCTGTCCTGTCCATCCAAAGGTTGCCTGGAAGAAATCGCTTTAGGCGATAAGGCCGCCCTTGTACTGCCGAATGATATTTTATTTTTAATATTCTCTTTATGTTTGTTTTACTTTGTATTTTTGGTGTGCAATAAAGATGTATTGTATTGTAATGTCTGCGACATCCACCGTACTCCCCGGACCTTGCTCCAACAGATTACCATTTCTTCCGGAATTTGGACAACTTCTTACAAGGAAAAAAAATCCACTCCGATGCAGCAGTCCAAACCGCCTTCAAAGAGTTTATTGATTCTCGCCCCCATGGTTTTTATAGTAAAGGGATCAATGAACTACCCATAAGATGGCAAAAGTGCATAGATAACAACGGTGCATACTTTGATTAATTAAATATATTTTACAAAAAAAAATCGACTTTTTATTCCTCCCGTACAAAACGCCAATTTCATACGTAAGGACCTAATATTATTTATGTTGTGATCCTATACTATTGATGTGTGCTAAATATTGAAATAAAAATGAATACTAAAATTCAGTTAACAATGTAATAAATACAAAAATCGACTATAATACTTCTGGTTAGAAGTACTAAAACTGATTTGTTTGAATTGAAATAAAATTAAGAATGATATTCTACTCTTTATAACTATATTCACGTGGGGGCCTTAACATTCACATAAATACCGGCCGTCATCAATTTTGATTACTGATTCTTACATTACTACTACGACACTATACGTAAGTATAGTGCCTGTAGTGTAGTGAATCATTCAATTGAAAAATTAAAAAAAAATAGATTTTATCTTTTTTATTCACCTAACTACCTATCTAGATTCCATATTTGACCTGTCTAGGTCATCAGGAACTGGGTTAGAATTTTGATCCATTAGGTCAGTGATACATTTGACTATCTTTGGACGTTAATATCTAAATAGCCGTTTGAGATAAGTTTATGATATTTGGAGCACATATTATATATCTCGCAAGTCTCAATATATGAGCCAAATTTGACATATATTGTGTGTAACAGGTTTTGAGTTATGAGGAGGTGAAAAGTGCTGCTAATGGTTCATATAACACAGGGCGCTGCTCGCTAGCTCTGTCAGCTTGAACTTGGTATACAAAGTCAAAGTCAAAGTATTTATTGCGCATTATGGTGATTGTTACATAAGTTCACAAGATCTTAAAAGTTAAAATATAAGTATCTCATAATGGACCCTGTTAGGGTATTGCAATGTCATGTGGAGTGGGCCGGCTTATTCTTTAATAATTAAGTTTTTGTCTTTGAGATAATCTTCTAATTTATAATAGCATTTTTGTATTAAT
Organism: Peribatodes rhomboidaria; assembly: GCA_911728515.1. Lineage (NCBI taxonomy): Eukaryota > Metazoa > Arthropoda > Insecta > Lepidoptera > Geometridae > Peribatodes > Peribatodes rhomboidaria. The sequence goes on from OU452194.1 coordinate 56,206, forward strand.
AAACATTTTAATTTAGTTTCGAAACAGTTTTCTTTATTAATTAGTTATATAATTAAGTAATTCTTTTAATTTCTCTGGTAGTTTATTATCAGGTCTCAGTTAAAATATCGCTGTTTCGAGCATACTGTCAGTCGTTCTACACGTGCAGTCTGTGGGCGAACTATACGCTCCGGGCAATCAACGCCCTGCGTGTGCAGTATAACAACGCGTTCAGGATGTTGTTGGGGTTGCCTTGGCGCTGCAGTGCGTCCGGGATGTTTGCGGACGGACAGGTAGACGGTTTTCAGGCCATACTCCGCAAACGGGCCGCCTCGATGCTCTGCCGCCTTCGGGGCAGCATCAACACCATCCTGCGCGTTGTAGCTGCTCGGATTGATTGTCCGATACAAATGCATGCTGCGCGGTTGCATTGTTTTATTTAATTTAATTTTAATTTATAATTTGAACTACATAAGTTTCTTTTTTCACTTTCATTGACTATTATTTTATTTTATTTTAACTTATTGCTTATGTTGGACTTTTTATTTTATTTTATTTTTATTTTTTATTTTTAATGTGATGATTTATACCTATGGACTATGTCTGAAATAAATGATATTTGATTTGATTATATATTACAATGGCCATTGCATTTGGGCCAGACCTATGCATTTTCAGTCTAGATTTCGGAACTGTTAGTTTAAATTGGAAACGTGGTGGGTATTTCCGAGTTGTGTCACTCAAGTTTTTAAAGAATTCTGGGTGTTTTCTTACGAATTTGCAGATTTCAAATATATATAGGGATGTGGTTGTTAATATATTATATTTTATAAAAAAGGATTCGTGAAAGCGTAACTTGTCAATATTAATTTTTACATTGGCTATTGTTCGGACACATAGTTTTTGTTGCTTAAACACATTTTCCGCATCTACACTATTACCCCATAGAACAATTCCATACGTTAGCCATGAGTTTGCGTATGCATTGTATGCTGTTAAAGCTGTTTTTTCGTCTGTGGCGCGTCGTAATTCTCTTAGGGCGTATACAAAGCTTGATATTTTTGAGTTTATCTTTTTTATATGGCATTTCCAGTTAATTTGAGTATCTAGATCTAGGCCTAATAGGTTTGCCGCGTCAACACATGTCAATTTGTTATTATTATAAGTGAAGTTAATGTCAATAGCTTTTTTCTGGTGAGGTCTGAATTGGATTATTTTTGTTTTAGCAATATTAAGGTCAAGATTATGGTCGGTCATCCAGTTAGTAATATTATTAAAAATGTCAGTGAGGTTATTATTTAAATTCAAATTATTCACACAGGATGTCAAAATGCAGATATCGTCCGCATAAAGTATACAGGATTCGTCAATTGTTTTTGGAAGGTCATTTATGTAGACTAGAAATAGGATACATCCCAGGACACTTCCTTGGGGAATTAAATGATTGGTTATAATGGGGGCTGAACGTGCTATTTTTTCTTTGTCCGTTATCATGGTTGATACTATTTACTTCGACATACTGTTTTCTACTTTCTAGATATGACCTAAACCATTCATGGGTGGTTCCACGTATACCTACATCGTAAAATTTCTGTAGAAGTAAATCAAATTGCACTTTATCATATGCTTTGCTCATATCTAGTAAAATTACTATAGCGTATTGTTTATTATCTATGATCTGTAATATTTTTTGAATATATTTATAGACTGCAGATGTTGTCGAGCGATTTTTTCTAAAGCCATTTTGGGCGTCACCTAAAATATTATACAGCCTTGCTCAAAAGTATTAGGCACCCCCACAAAACGTGCAACCCATAAAATGTTGAAAAATTAACTAACCTGTTTAACAATAACTTGAGCGGCAATATTAAAAGTTCATTTTAAACAATAGATAGAGTATTAAAAGGTACATTAAAACACCTGGTTAAGAAAAAGTGGGATTTTAGTTTTTTGAAAAATTGTGCGTGTGCTCCTTGTTAGTCTTCTTTTGACTTTCATAGTGTGAAGAAGCAGCTGTGTGTGATTTTTTTGTGAAGTAGAGACAGTTTATGTTACGAAATGCCAAAACAACGCAAGCTTGACATCGAAAAACGAATACAGATCCAGATTTTACACGAAGAAGGCAAGACTCAAGAAGAGATTGCCAAATTATTAAAATGGTCGCGGTGCGCAGTGCAATCTGCAATTAAAAGGTTCGCTGAAACTGGCTCTCACGCAAACAAAAATAAGAACAGGCCGAAAACGCGTGATCACTGACCGCCAAAACAGAAAACTTGTTCGTGACTCTATCAAAAATCGCAAAAAAAAAACCTTAACCTTAAAATACTCTCTTTTCATTAATGTAGTTTTTACATTTGATTTGAATTTTCCCTCGGTGAGCCCTGTTATATTTTTCGGGATTGTATTGTAAAAACGAACGTAGTTGCCTAAAAATTACTTATTTGACTTAGTCAGTCTAAATCTCGGTACAGCTATCCTATCCTTATTTTTAGTGTTATTATTGTGTTAGTCACAGTTCAATTTAAATTTATGTAGATTTTTGCGAACGTACAAAATATTTTCAAAGATATACAAAGAAGGTAAAGTTAATATATTTATTTCTTTAAATAAATCTTTTAATGATGCGCGGAGACCCATCCCGTAGATAGTGTGGAACGCTCGCTTTTGCATAATAAAAATGGCCTCTTCAGCGGCTGATCCCCACAGCAAAATGCCATATGACATTGTGCTGTGAAAATAAGCAAAGTAAACCATCCGAGCTGTAGCTATATCCGTCAGTTGCCTAATCTTACGAACCGCATAAGCAGCAGAACTAAGTCTCCCAGACAGAGCGTATCTGCAGTCTTGCCACACTTCAAGGTCCCGCAATGCTATGTCGCCTCAGTGCACTCGATACTTCAATACGGCAGCGAGCTTTGGGGTCACGCCGCCGATTGGGAGCGCGCCTTCAAAATGCAACGAGCCATACGAGCAATAGTAGGTCTCACAGGATACGTCTGCAGTACCAAGCTTGGTCTGCCTGCAGGCGGCATTGTACGCTTGGGACCACCTCAAGGAGTACTCGCGGCTTGAGTGACGCGCGCACGTGCGTCGCACCGAGCCACACGGACCGACTGTGCACGGTCCCACGCCGGCGTGCCATGATGGCTAAGCTGGTGCATACCACCGCCACGGAAGTGTATAACCAACTGCCGCGAGAACATAGGGATGCACCTTCTAGGGGTTTTTTTAAGCATAAGGTTAAGAATTGGTTGATCGAGCAGGCGTTCTATAATTTCAGTGATATGATCTTTTTTTTTTTAACCTTGGGAAAATCCTTTATGGATACCGCCAATCGCCTCAGGTGCGGGCACAGAGTGGTTATGTGGGAATCCCGCCACTGACGGCCTACCCACTAAAAACCCAAGGGTGTTCCACCTCGGCGCAAAATGCCGAGCTACGGGGACGCTTTCGCACTCGACAGCGCCAGCCCCTTCGGGCACCCTACTTATATAGGCCGCTTCCATATGGACTTTGAGCAAAAAGCCCCAAGAAGCGGCCCCACGTTGGATTCTTTTTGGCTTCACCGTGGTTGCCGAGGTTACGGCCACTGAGCCCCCCAGCCACGACAAGGCGGGAACCCTCGCGGGCTTCAGTGATATGACCAAGATCAAAGTTATTTAATGATTGTCTTAATTTGTTATAATACTAATATGTATACTAATATGAATATGTACTAATTTATAATTATTTTTGTATTAAAAAAAAAGATTTTTAATTTGCATAAATTGCATTGAATTGAAATAATGACTACGAATTGGAAAGTATTGAAATATTGACATGTAACATTATGTTATTAATAAATGACTTTTACTAGTATTTTTTAAAGATACAAATTACTTACACAGGATGAGATTTTTGGAATCACAAATGATCACAAATAAATAAATTAAAAAACCACAAATAAACAACTGAACTTGCATTACCTGATGAGGTGGTGCAGCAACGACTCACATTATACCAGCTGCTAGGCGCTCTGTACCTAAAGTTATGATGAAGAAGCCACTGAGATATCCAACTGCAGACGTTTTCAAAGAGAGTTCTTAGTGTGAGACGGTTATTAATTTGTAAAACGTCACTGTCAGTACATAGATCTGTTCTTGCTGCTCCTAATTACGATGAAATTATACTTGTAAATTACCATTTCCACAAGTTAGCTCAAAATTTGCTCATCGTTTCGGTTATTTCGTTAGGGTTAGCCGTGGGTAACTCGAACCGGAACCGGTTCAAAAATTCAGATCACTTGGTTTGGCTCGCTTGAGCCGCGGTTCAACTCTGAAACAGGCAGCTCAAGTCGAACGAACGACTCAAACGATTTTGTCATTCATCAAAACGAACGTGAGAACGAAGAGAGCCGATTTGACGCGATGTGTTCCAAGTCCGAATACGAAAATGTTTTGTAGTGTGAGCATGGACGAGACAAAGCGATACCATAGAAAGAGAAGGAGACAAATTCTTAAGAAAAGCTTTGCCTACACGCGCAGTGATAGCGGAATGCTAAAATAAAATAGTGATGTACTTACTAATTATTAAAATGTAATGTGTAGTCCTACTTCCTACTAATATTATAAACGCGAAAGTTTGTAAGAATGGATGTATGGATGTTTGTTACTCTTTCACGCCAGAACGGCTGAACAGATCTGGATGAAATTTGGCACAGAGATAGATTGTAGTCTAGAATAGCACATAGGATACTTTTTAACCGCGGGTGAAACCGCGGGGCGCAGCTAGTTTATTTAATATATTAATTTAATGTTTTTATATATTTAAAGTTGGAAATACAAGCTTCTATCTATTAATAAATACCTACTAGAGCATGTACGTAAGTTTAAGTTACAAATCAAAACTAAGAAATTAAATTAAACCAACAACTAGGTACATAGGTAGTAGATATTTAATCACAGTTATTTAAATTGTATGCTAAAAAAACCAATTCTTCTATTTTCTTCGTATCTAGACGGGTCCGTCTTTCTGAAACTATTTGGCCTGCTTTCGAGAAAATTCTCTCGCAAGGCACTGACGTCGCCATTATGCAAAGTCTAGTTTTTGCAAGTTGGAAAAGTCTTGGATAAACTTGCTTCCTTTGATGCCACCACATGAGAGGATCTTGCTGCCGTGGTTGAAGAGGCTCATCGATGTATTTATCTACCTCCACAATTGCTGACGCCAGTGCGTTTACTGGGTTTTGGTGTTTTTTTACCTCCTCATCAAATTCCTTCCATAGCAACGTTTCACGTCGCTGCGAACTTGAGCAATGCGCTTGTTGAGGTTCAGCTTGTGCGGCTATAGTTGTTATCTGGTTTTCAGCATTTTCATTGGATATTTTAATGCTTGATATTTTATGGTATATAGCCTGCAGTTGCTTTTGGTATTTAGACTCGGATAAAAATCCATATTTTTTAAAACGTGGATCAAGGATGGTGCATTGTGCGATGAGCTCGTTGTCTTCAACTCCTTCGAAACGCTTCCGACTTAAGTGTAACAGAGTTTCTGCTAACTTTCTTGTCTCCGGTAATATAATACTGCTATCTACTATTGCTCCAAGATGTCTACTAATCTGCTTGTAGAATATGATAACTGTAGACGCCGTCACTTTTTTTTCCGCGCTTATGACGTTGGTAATGATGTCGAATATTTCTAACACGTTTAGGCTTTCTTCGGCAATTTGCCAGTCATGGTTGGTCATTGGAATTATCTCGTCACTATCACTTGGCGCGTGGAATCTGTCCCCTATTATGGCTAATGTAGCCACAACGGCAACTTTTGTTGCCAAAATGCGTTGCATCATTAGAAATGTAGAATTCCACCGCGTAGGAACGTCATTTTTCAGTTTTAAGACGGGCATACCCATCTTTTCTTGTGTGGCTTTCAACTGCCCATTAGCATAAGAACTTCTTCTAAAAAAGCTCACTATAGATTTAATTTTTTTTGTGACAGAATTTATTTCGTTCAGCCCACTTTGCACCACTAAATTTAGACAATGAGCAAAACACCCCCAATGACGCCAACCACCCAACCTTATTGATGCTATCATGTTCGCTGCGTTATCAGATACAATTACTGTTGTTTTATTTTCAATTTGCCATTCGGATAACATATTTTGTACTTTCTTACACACATTATCAGCTGTAGAACGCTCCGTACTTGGCACGCATCCTAATAAATCGGACGATAATTTTACGATGTTTGGTTCTTCTACTATGTAGTGGGCAGTCATAGCATAGAACGTATCGTTGTTACGGCTTGTCCAACCATCTATTGTTATACACACTGCAAAAGCACGGCTCAAGCGTCCCATCACTACTTCATGGACTAAATTGTAATGCCCAGTTATTAAACTTTGGGTTAGAGTTTTACGAGTTGGTAATCGGTATGAGGGACATAGCAGATGTACTAACTTTTTAAATTCTGGGTCTTCAACTATGGTAAATGGATGGCATTCTTTTGTGATCATTGCTACGAGTTGTGTATCTATGTCTTTACTTTTTTTGATTGAAAGAGGCTTGATGAGGTAGGATGCAAGAGTTCCTCTCACCTCTGATGATTGTCCTGATGGTGGCGCTGCTTGGTTAGTGTTATAGATATTGGACAAAACCGGAGTGGCATTCGGCATACCCTGCTGTTCTAACTCTTGCTTTTCACGCTTATTCGGTGGTCCATCTGTTGAATCTTCGGTATGTGATCTTTTGGTGGAGATTGGGTGTTTTTTTAAATGGCGTAATAAATTTCCTGTAGAATTTCCAGACACTGATACCAATTGATTGCAATAAATGCATTTTGCTTTTTTGTTACCGTCGGTTTCTGAGAAATGGTTCCAAGCATCACTCCGCTTATTACTGGACATTATTACTTGTTAATCGGCATTTAAGTACTGATTTGTCTAAAGAATTCTCGTATTACTCTAATTATTTTGAATTTTATGACCACTAAGTTGGTAGGTATATTTCGACTGCTGCTACGTACGGCATCGAAATTCAAAATCACGACTTTTTCATTGTACCAATTATACGAATATTAAATATAATTTTAGGAAAACAAATATAGTAGTTCTAAAAAAAAAAACAAATTTTTCTCATGGTTTAAATGTAATAAAATTGATACTTACCTCATTTTTTAACTTAAGATTAAGTCTTTTGAAATTAAATTGCTCTCCTGTAAATATGCAATTTTTAGTTTCCATGCTGTGGCCCTATTCGGAGATTTGAGATTTTCATCTCACCTTTTTTCGTCCTTGTTGCTCACGTTTGAAACGTCATAGGTGTGAGAGTGACCAAGACAAAATCTCATCTCATCTCACGCGCAGGAATAGCCCCCTTGTACGCAGGAACAGTCGATTTTTGACCAACGTATACGAGAACGAGACAAATCTATATCGGGGAAAAGAGAGAAAGAGATATACATCTCACTGACTCGCATCGCGGGAAAACATTATTTGAACTGTCACCATACATAGCATCTGCGTGAGCCAAACAGCTGAGCTCGAAGTTTACTTCGTTATTCACTAGATGACTCTCTCGAGTCAGTACGCATATTACGTAGAATGGAGTGGTTTTTGAGCTGACCTGTGAGCCGGTTCACGGTTCCGGTTCAAGTGGCTGACCTGAACCGGAGTCATGGCTCAAGCAAATCTGTTGAGTTACCCATGACTAGTTAGGGTTAATGTTTACAACGCCGTGGACAAACTTTGTAATTGGATCGAGAATACTTTTTCTGAAGTCAAAAAGATTTTTCATAGGTAAGTATCTAACTAGTTTGAGCTATAAAGAGTCTGAAGTGAAGACTAATTGAAAATTCTTTCTTATATAAACGAATAAATAAATAATAAATAAATAAATTCGGGACATTGTCACACACGGTCGCCTGACCCCAAACTAAGCAAAGCTTGTACTATGGCTGTCAGAGACTGATATACTAATACTAATACTATACTAACTAAACTTACTACTTAAATTATAACAAATGTATAGGTACTTAATATTTTAATTAAAAGGAAATTAATAATACGTAAAATTTTATAAATATTATAATCACTATATGTTTGTAATTATATAGTATATACATAATAAACATTGTAATTATGATTATTAAAAATAAAAAAATAAATTTTTTTATATATTTAGAATACAAATACATAATATTTATGTAATAGAATATCGAGAGAGACTATTGTCGTTCGAGTATTTGAACATTTAGCGTTCATATAAGAGTCCACTCCGGCCCTCTCCGGTCACCAAGGGAGCGCGACAGAAAGAAGTGCGAATAACACTAGTACGACAAATCCTATGTGAACTGCGATACACCGAAGTATGACTGCACGTTAGTGCGCCACACTGAGGTGATGCTGGACAACACTCTTTAGCGACTTCCAGCTACGAATTCTTAACGCGGGTGAAACTGCACGCTGCAGCTAGTCAAACTATCATATAAAAACACTATCCTAGTTAGAACCCGTTTCTAACAAGTAGAGCTCGTTATACAACATTGAATGTTCAGCTTATCACACGAGGACTTGAATAATAAAACGCTATCAAAGTTATAAACACCTCGGCAGACAGTATAAGAGGTGCCGCGCTATATAGTACTGTATCTGCCTACCAGCCTGCCTGTCTGCCTGCCTGTCTGCCAGTCTGCCTGCCTGCTTGCCGGCCTGTCTACTGTGGTTTGTAATAATTACCACGGAACCACGTTCATACAACATGAACTGCTACTTGGTAAGTCTAATACTTGATAGATGACTTAGTACTCAAAGATTTTAGAGGTTTATTTACAACAACCCTTGGCTATGCTGTACAGAGTCGTAGCAAAGTAGATATGCCACAATAGGCGATCAAATAGCATTAAAAATGCATAGACAATGATCGGCGATGTGCTCGCGGATAATCGCCTATGTTCGCCCATCGTGAAGAGGGGCTATCAGACATTCAACACGACAAGACGGCTACATTCTGAATAACTTTGGGATTTTAGAGTTTAGACATTTAGGCATTCACTTATTAAGCCAGACTTTTAATTAACCAGTAGGTAGTTGTACGTAACGTGTGGTCAATTATAAGAGTCTGGCTTTCACGTTGCTCGATGCTCGTTCGCAGGTACTGAGTGTAGCGTGCCTCGTATCGCTGGCGGTGGCGGCGCCCGGCATGCGCGGGAACGGCGCGAGCGGGGCCACGCGGGATCGGGACCCGGCCAACCCGAACCTGCCCGGCACCGGGCCGGGGCCGAGCCGGGCCGCGCCGGGGCCGGGCCGGGCCGCGCCAGGGCCGCGCGGAGCCGAAGCCAGCGCGTTCGCCGAGGGCGCCAACGCGCAAGTCTCCTCCTTCTCGCACAAGAACAGCGCCGGGCACCGGGTCGCCGCCGCGAGCGCTTCGAGCTTCGGGGGGAACGTCGTCGCGGCGGCGCACTCCTAACATGAACACTGGCTTGCTCTCGTGTCAACTATAAATTATAACCTACTTACCTATTAATAATATTATACTGACTACTTGACTACTACCTGATTTAGATTGTACTTATTTAATTACCCATCAGTGTGACTGATAGCCACCGTGCAGGTTGTGAACTCGACCTGTAATATAACATATCGTCACGCCTTTCCCTCGAAGGAGCTGGCAGAGGCCCAAGTAACAATCTAGTCCTATAATTTGAAGTGTTATCGCTAAAAAACTGTATAAACGTTTTTATACTATTTTGGCGGTGACTGGGTGTTGTATAAATGTGTTTGAAGATACCTTTCAGCTGTATAATCTTTTAGAGCCAAATAGACCTATAAACAGTCGAGTAAATCTTTACAACTCCATCTTATGCAACCGTTATAGTCATACCCGTTAATGTAGTTATAGCCACGTTATAGCCATAACCGTTATAGTAAGGTGCAATAGCAAGTTCTAATGTAATTAGTACAGAACAATATTGCTCTATAAAAGTGTACTATAAATTTAAAATTTATTGTAAAACTTTTTGTATCAGCTTGCTTAGTTTGGTTAATAGTGCCGTCAAATTGACTGTCAGTTCTATTTCCGTTGGCTTCTTCTTTTGGATTTCTAATTTCTTGTCCATTTGTTCCATTTTTCAGAGTATGTTCAGCTTTAGCAGCAGGGTTACCGAATCTTTATTTAGAACAGTTCCTTAGTTTAAGCGCCTCACTCCTTACTAGCAGGATGATGTAAGCTTGCATTTCTGAAAAAGGAAATAATAATCAAAGATAGTTTTATCCAGTAAAATAGTCACTAATTTGTACATTAATACAAGACGTGTCTATTTATGGCGATGGTGGCAAAAAGCTCGCCCCCTGTTACATTTGGGTCTGAATATCGTTTGATGAAGTGTGGATGTTGTACACCTGTTCTAGCCCCTTCGGGGGAATCGTGACGATATGTCTATTTAGGCTAGACTACATTTTTAATTATGACAATTATACTTCTAAGAAATTTCAACAAATTATTTCTTTAGCCTGATTATGCAGAAAAACTAAAAAATAAGCTAGTGACATCGCACGCAACAAATTGATTCAAAAAGTCAGGTCAATATTTGCCAAAGTCAAAGTCAAAGTCAAAATGTTTTTATTCAATTTAGGTGTTAAAGATACACTTATGAACGTCAAAGTTATTTAAATAGACTCGACCGCCTTGTTCGGACAAAACGAAGTCATGCCAATGTCGAAGGTCCCGAACAAAACTTTTGTTTTCAACATTTTTTGTTTAGGTAAGTGTCCCATTATCCTTGAACAGGGGGTTTTTTATGCAATGCCCAATTTTTATGTACATACTAAAAGATTATTGAAAAACTCACAAGGAATCCTAATTCTAGTCTGAAACGCCATGATGCCAATGAAAACATCGTCATGACAAGTACTATAATGGCCCTTACAAACTTGAAGTCACTTTTATTGACAAAGTAGGGTTTGCCCGCGGCTCTGCCCGCGTGAAATCTACTGCGTAGTAATTTATTACCTACTATGTAAATCCATTCAGTAGTTTTAGTAGTTGAGTAACACAGTTACCTACTATATTATATTAAGCACAGAGATGTAAATAATAACATGATTAGCAAAAACATAGTATTCTTGTTTATTACCACCAAGTTTTAAGACCCAAGTTGGCTGCTGGCGAATCACGGACGCCCTACGCTTACAGTGGCAACGAAACTTTCAGGCTCGATAAGCTAAATGTCTAGGCTATAGAATTAATACCATTTCAGCCTGGCTAAATGCCCGCTACAGCCTCCAACGGTCATACGAAATGAAGTATTTGAAAATTGACACCATAACCAGATACCGCGGTGGACTTCGACCAGTGCGACGGCTAGCAAAGTGATTGCAAAGTATTTAGATTTGAATCGTATTTGGAAACATTTGTTGTCATGAAATACTTTGCCACAATAAAAGTGAACTTGCATGAATATATATTAATTTAGTTTATCGTAAAGAAAAATGTCTCAACTAAACCTACTACAAACAAATATGCAGAAACAATATGAAATCGTGATTTGAAATTTGTTTTTCTAGAGTTCGCGCCAAAAAGTCGGCATAACGTCCGTCCTTGCATTATCAACATTTAGGGCCTGGTGCTCACAGAGACGAGACACGGGACGACGCGACTGAGTACGTATATTTGCGGAATTACGCGGAGATTTTCTTTTTATCTTATTTCAGTGAAGTGTGCTCTGTAATTTTTTTATTTCAACAAGAACAGACCGTAACGTCTATTGATGTCGTAGCACGGCGTCCCTTTATCGTCGCGACCTTCCATGGGCTATACTTTAGAGCAGCACAGTGATAAATTGAATGAGTCAGCGAAATTTGGTTGCCCTTGTGACGACGCGGGATGCCACAATACAGGATCCTTCGGCATGCCGAATCGTGCCGTGCCCTACAGTTAGTGAGTGCCGGCCCTTATCACACGTAGTGACGTCACTACGAGCTTGTTGTGGTTGAAATTACATTCCGTTGTACGTGATTTATAATTAAAACATTTGTGTGAAGTCAATAGTTTTTATTAGAAATGTCACTGTAGTACATTTTACTATATTCTCTATTGAATTATACTAACATAATTTGTTATTAAAATTTTATGCAAGTTTCCTAATTTTCCTATTATTACCTAAATTAACTAAATACTAAAAATCTTATAAGTGTTTTTACTACGGGTTACATTTATTCATGTCTTTATTTTACATTTTTACAGACATACTGTACAGTGTGCAATTGTACATGTCGATAATACATGTTATTTTTGTCGTTTTTTTAATGTATTTTTAACTCTCTGTTTTAATGTTTCTAAATTTAACACTGTACATAATTAACATACATTTTTGTTTGCGTATATAGCCACACATTAAAAAACAATAGAACACTATTCATTTTTAAATCAATCTATCAATTTCTTAAAACTTGTATTAGTTAAGTACTTTTAAAATTAATATCTACCAGAAAAATGTAAAAGTATATTATTCACGTATCTTTTAATTTAATTACGGCCACGTTCAATAGTATGTAGTGCAATCAATGACCCATAATGTTTGCACAAATAAGTGTTGTTTTTGCAATGAAGTGGATAGTAATATTTTTTTGTGCTTCAGCTGTCCAGTACTTAATATGCAAGCTATATTATGTAAAATTCGTTGACATCTGTTGCATTTGTATGGAGTCTCTTTTTCCGTTACACAAATTCCACAGAATAAACATTTTTTGGTCATGTTTTCGCTTTTCATGATCAACAATTGTTTCATTTGTAAGCGATAGTTATCAAAATCTGTCAAGACATTAATATCTTCGTCTTGTGTCTTGTTGCTTTACATGCTCGGGTATGACTATATTTGCTATTGTTTCATCGATCTGTTTCTCCCGCAGCAAACGCATCCCTTTTGTGTAATAAAATTGCTTGTTATAGGCGGCATTGCTCAGTAGATCAATAATCGTTAAGGTGTTCAGTCCTGCAGGACTGTGCACTTGGATCTCTGACTTTCTGAGGGACCGATCGTTGTGAGTAGTTGTTGATGGCTGCTCGTCCGATCTATTTTAACTTAATGTGCTATCTTTTAAAGGAAGCACAGCGTGCGTTTTATGATTACATCATTCATTATGTTGAAGATTTTTCATTATGAAGATAATTCATTATGTTCAATATTTCTTGTAGTAATCAGTATCAGCAACCAACCCGTTCGGTAATATTTCAATATCAAATTGAGAGGGATGTTTTGCAGACAAAGGTGGGTTATCGACGATCGCAGGCATAACATCATTAGTCGCTACCACCTTACTTAGACGACATTCAAAAATACCATCCAGGATATTATTTCCTAGGGAGCATGTTCTATGCACCCATCTATCACATGCATCACACTGCACCCAATCTGTAATAATGTCAACTTGGGATGAACCATGGCCACAATAAGCGCATTGAATTAGGTTTTCATTAGCATCGTCTTTTTAGGTGTATGCCGTCAAAATGACCAAACTCTTTTTTACTCTTTTGCTCCACTTTTCTTTTTTATAACATGGCTCTGGTTTTGATTGCATCGTGAGCCAATTTTTGGCGATTTCATTCAAGACCTCATTAGATATTGCTCATATTTCAGATCTCACCTTTCTTAGGAACTGTGTGCATTTCAAGTTTTTTTGACCACCAAGTGTTAGGGTTTTTAACTGTCCAGAATAATTTTCTACTAGAGCATTACTTGTCCTCTTCTCTTTATCTTTGTGCAGTTTTTATCGACATTGTTGGTTTTTTTTTTTTTTAATTTTTTAATTGTCATCTTACCCCCGAATAACGTTCAGGATTATATTACATACGAATATCTAATTCTACTATATACAATTTTAATACTACTTTCTTATTCTAGTGACTTATTCTACATATATATTAACCTACTTAATTGTTATCTTAAATGCTACTTACGCTATGTGAATTTACAATTTATTACTATTCTAGGTCTTAATTTTGCTAAGGTTTATATAATTACACTATATAACTTAACAAATGCTTATGTATCTAATGTAGTATTGCTATTATTTACAATTTTACATATTTGAATGCAGTAGTTCACAAAGTCTATACGGCTATTTTTATCGTTTATCACTTTACTAAAACTATCCACATTTAAACTTATCCCTAGTTTCTGCTCCAGGTTAAATCTCCGTACTGCATGAACCGGGCACTGTGTGAGGAGATGTGGAACATCCTCAGTTACATCCGGGTCACAAATGCATGATGGGCTCTCCTTGCACTTGAATCTGTGCAAGTACTGAGAGAACCCACCATGCCCCGTGAGTTTCTGAGTGAGAGCACCCGCTGGTCTGACCTTTCGCACGAACTGGTACGCGCACCTTACGTCCGGAAAAAAACAATTTAGTTGTTGATGCGGTGGCTCCAGCCTTATACCTGAAGTCCCATTCTATCAAGAATGTGCCTCGGATTTGCCGCTTGATGTGAGATATTGGACACCGGTCGTAGTCGGGCTTTCTTCTTAACCTCAAGGCAGCTTCTTTGGCCAGATCGTCGGCGCGTTCATTGCCTGGGAGACCCGCATGGGCTTTGACCCAGAACAACGACACATCTTTGCCTTGGGTCAGGGCTTTTCGCAGATTTCGACATTGTTGGTTACCATTTTCATGAAATGAGCACAACAGAGGTAAATGGGTGTCATTTTATTTGTTATGCTCAAATCACTTGCATTTGTCAGGCTTGAGTAGCAGTAGTTTAAGTACTCTGTGAGATCGCAACGATTAAATGATTTTGAAATGGCATGAATAGACGCTAACGCCATATCGGTAACCAATCCGTTAAACGCTGGCCAGTGTCCAATGATTTCGCAAAAATATCTGAAATCATTTAACAGTTTCGCAATGCTGTGGCTATCATGCTTTTCCGACAGCTTGGGAAAAACTGGAAAAATGCGTCCTGTTGGCAACAAAATGACACCGGCATAATATACAATTTTATTAATTTTTGAAAGCGCGTCATTCAGTGGTCCACACTGCCTGTGGCGTCAAAATGAAGCAGTGTAGAACCAACGTTTTAAACTTAACATTTTTAACTTAACTTGTTCTAAGCTAAACATTTTTAAGCTAAATGGAAAACTTACTTCTTGTAAGTATTTCTTGTGGTCCTAAATGTACATCAAAATGTCAATAATGAAATTTTTTGACCTGTACTTTTGACATAAGACTTCTGATCTAATTTTTTTATTATAGCGTCCGATTTAAGGGCCTCTAAATTTTTAGTGCGTCTTTTTGGTCATTTATTTTTAAGAGCTGTAAGTTTTTATAGAATTTTCCCTTCTGTATGATCAATTTTTGTTTCACAATAATTATCTCTTTCTACTTTGGACATTGAAAGCGTTAAACTCTCACTGTCACAATAATCTTTGTGGTTGCCGTAGACCGATACAATGCTTCCTTTAATTACAATTTTAAATTTTTGTATGTTAATTTTTTGAAATTTTGTCAGTATTATATTTCGCATATTTAAAAATCAAGAGACTCGTGTAAATCACATCTGATTTTTTTTTCAAAACTTACGGATAGTTGTAACCGTTAAGTTTTGTACCGCTGAGAATTTGTCGTAACAATTTGTATTACAGTTTGAAACTGCCTTCAAAATTATTTATGGTTTTTGAAACATTTAGTTCGTTTACGTTTCCTGTCCCCAAAGGTAAATTGCCGAAAAAATAATAGCCGAATTTTCTGCACTGGATATATTTAATTATTACTGGATACATTTAGGAACTTCTGGTTTTTCTGGTGTCAGACTAGTTTTTTAGGCTCTTATTTTAAGAAACGTCTAACAAAATTTTATTTCCTTTGTTCTGGACGTGTTCCTTATCGTTTTTGTCAATATCAAAATCTTTGTTATGATACTTTTTGCTATTCCCACCACTAATAATACACTCTGTGGTGCTTTTTCTTTTTAGGTTATCTTTATTGTTTGTGCTAGTTACAAAGCTTTTGTTGTGATAATTTTTTATCGTTTTTGACATTCTCAATATTAAAAATACATTCTGGCAATTCACCCAATTCGTCGGTTTTATTATTCACTTGCCACGAGTATTGGCTATGTTTTATACTTTTTGTGTCAGACATGCATACATGCCGAATGATTGTTTAAAAACAGTTGTTGTACCAATAATTAAAAATAAAACGGGCGACCCATGCGACTCGAGCAATTATAGACCCATTTCGTTGGCCACGACCGTGGCGAAAGTGCTGGACAGTTTGCTTGATCGTGTACTGAGTGAACACATAACGCTGAACGATGCCCAGTTCGATTTTCGTTCTGGGTTATCTACAGAGTCAGCGATACTCTGCCTCAAGCACACTGTCCGGTACTACACTGACAGGAAAACACCAGTATACGCGTGTTTCCTGGACCTATCTAAGGCCTTCGATTTGGTGTCGTACGACGTCCTGTGGAGGAAGATGAGGTCAGAGACAAGTCTTCCAGATGAGGTCATAAATTTTTTTTTTAAATTATTGGTACGACAACCAGATGAATGTTGTACGGTGGGCAGGTGAGCTCTCTGATGCTTATGGGTTGAGGTGCGGTGTGAGGCAAGGGGGGTTGAGTTCTCCGCGCATTTTCAACCTATATGTGAATGGGCTTGTCGAGGAGCTAAGTGGCGCCGGGGTCGGGTGTTCCATTGATGGGACATTTATTAACAACATCAGTTACGCTGACGACATGGTGCTGCTTGGACCCTCGATAAGTGCTATCAGGAAGCTCCTCGGTATCTGTGAGAAATATGCTGGGTCTCATGGGCTCAGGTACAATGTTAAGAAGAGTGAGTTTCTTGTGTTTCAGTCAAAGGGCTTTAAGACTAATATTGTGCCTCCTCTATTTCTGAACGGCGTCCCTTTGGCCAGAGTCTCACACTTTAAGTACCTGGGTCACTGGATTACAGAGGATCTCACAGATGCCGAAGATATTGAGATACGCAGGGCGTTGGCAGTTAGAAGCAATATGCTGGCTCGCAGATTTGCGCGGTGCACGACGGAGGTAAAAATATCGCTTTTCAAAGCATATTGCCAGTCTTTTTATACGTGCAGTCTGTGGGTCAGCTACTCGCAGAAAACAGTCAACGCTCTCCGCGTGCAGTACAACAACGCGTTCAGGATGCTGCTGGGGCTGCCTTGGCGCTGCAGTGCGTCGGGCATGTTCGCCGACGCCCGGGTGGATGGCTTTCATGCCATCATGCGCAAGCGGGCAGCCTCCATGCTGAGCCGTGTCCGGGGCAGCACCAACAGTATCCTGCGCGTTGTTGCAGGGCGAGCTGACTGTCCTTTCTTACATCATGCGGTTGGGTTGCATGTTAATCATAAATAATTAGATCTGACATTTTCACATTAATAAGTAATTTTGACATTTAATTCAATTTAATTTTTCAATTTTTATTTTACTTTATATTCGTGACATATTTTTTATTCTTTGACATCTAAGATTGACATGTACCAAATCAAAATATTTATATTTATTTTTTTAACTTTAATTTTTCATTTTAATAGCATTTAATTTGAATTTAATTGTAGATGTGTGAATGAATTTTAAATATGGACATGGTCTGAAATAAATGATTATTATTATTATTATTATTATTATTATTTTCTGTGTCTAAATTAGTGTATTTTTCTGAGCTTGTATCACATTCCGGAATATTCTGGTCTTTAGTAGTGTTCTCATCAAATGTGACTGTTACTCAGTGATTACACATTTATCTTGTTTCGTTTTTTGGAGTTATTTTTAGCATTAAACTAATAATAATAATATAAATAATTATATAAAAGTTATTTGACACGAAAAAAATTGTGCAGTGCTTGATAGTCCCTAGCTACCACGGTAGGATACCCTGTGTCGTGGTAGCTAGTACTCTTTCAGTTGTTTATATTATACTAGTTGCGCCCTGCGGTTTCACCCGCGGTTAAAAAGTATCCTATGTGCTATTCTAGACTATAATCTATCTCTGTGTCAAATTTCATCCAGATCTGTTCAGCCGTTCTGGCGTGAAAGAATAACAAACATCCATCCATCCATCCATCCATACAAACTTTCGCGTTTATAATATTAGTAGGAAAGGATTTGCATTTTTGGACACTATACTACACATAATATTATATAATTAACACATGAATGATTAAATTATTACAATCGTATTTTGTCATTTTTTAACGTTAGGAGTTAGGTGGGTAAGAAAGTGTAATACGTTAGAAGCAGTGTGAGTATGTATGTATGTGTGTATGTATAATGGTATATATGCATGTATATGTATGTTAGTTCGCTGTTCTTAGTAATTCCTCAGTTTCCTTATAACTCAAGCTACTCAAATAGTGTTTCACTTTCTTTTTACAGTTAAATTTGGTGTCGTGGAGTATGTTCAGCTTGCCATTTAACTTGTTATAAAAGTAACTCCCTCTGACACTGAAGCTTCTTTTACCTATCAATGTCTTTATTCTTGGCACTGGCCAGAGAGGTTTCCTTCGTTTACCGAGATTTTCTGAACCAGCCTGAGTGTAGAGTGCCGACCGTTGAAACCGGAGTGTTGTCGACATGATAGATGTTTGTCTAACTGTCAATTGTTTGGTTTCTGCGTAAAGTGTTTCACTTGGATACCTAAAAGTCTTGTTATTTGCAACTTTTAGGACAGCACGCTGCGCACGCTCCAGCTTTAATAGGTTACATGTCCCAGCAGAGCCCCAGGATACCGCGCAATAATTTAACAGTGATTGGCAGAGAGAAGTATACACATGGGTTCTCACTTTATTGTCAGCAATAGCCCTTAGTCTTTTAAAGATAAAGAGTAGCTTCCTAAGGCGACCACTGAAAACTTGTATTTGTTTGGTCCACGAGAGTAGTTCGTCGATGTGTAGGCCAAGGTGTTTCAGTTTCAGTTCATTTTCTTGACATAATTTTGGGCAAATGCATTGTCTTTCATTCATGCATTTCATGCCTTGCCACTTGCCACTGCGGCTCGATACTCTGAAGGCAATAATTTTAGTTTTGCTTGCATTCAGAGTAAGAAGATTGTGTAATGTATGAACCAAAGCATTATCTGTCATAGGCCTTATTTGTTTTCATGCTAACATCATTCCAGTCATCACCATGAAAAACTATAGCAGTGTCATCGGCGAACACAAATAACTTAGCATAGCTTAGCCGGATATAGCAGAGGTCATTTAAGTAGACCAAGAAAAGCGTCGGACCAAGCACACTTCCCTGTGGGACGCCGAAAGAAACATCCACGAGGTCGCTATAATGGTCATCAACCCTAATTCTTTGCTTTCGATCTGTAAGGTAGTATTGGAACCGTTGTAAGGGTTTACCACGGACTCCGATAGCTTCAAGTTTTTTTAATAGTATCGGCGTAGAGACCGTGTCGCGACGTTTCGCGATACCATAGACAAGTTGAAGATGGCAACACAGAGAGATTGGAGAGAGGGCTAGTGTGCGCAACCAAGTGAGTCATTTTTCGTTCTCTGTCTCGGTAGTACGGTCGTTATTACTCAAATATGGCGGACGTCGCCAGAGTCAGTGTAATGCTAAGCCAGTTAAATTATTTGTGCATCTGTATCCTGAGGGAGCCTGGATCACCGCAAGAATGTTAAGTACCTAGGCTAAGTGTTTTACTTGCATTTACTGAACTAGACAGATAACTTACCTATATCATGACTACCCTCTTTTCGTATCTGAATACATTTTATATTATGTTTTGCGGCACATGGTAACAAGGCCATGAAGCCCAATTTCACCTAGCATTACGTTACCTATTTAGGATACTAGGTGTCGGAACTGATATGCTGCCTGATGAGGCACTGGTAGGTGGAATATCAGTATGTACTGCCTGATGAGGCAATCGGAATCGGAACTGATATAAGGCCTGATGAGGCATGGGTATGCGGAATATCAGTATGTACTGCCTGATGAGGCAATCGGAATCGGAACTGATATAAGGCCTGATGAGGCATGGGTATGCGGAATATCAGTATGTACTGCCTGATGAGGCAATCGGAATCGGAACTGATATAAGGCCTGATGAGGCATGGGTATGCGGAATATTAGTATGTACTGCCTGATGAGGCAATCGGGGTCGGAACTGATATAGGCCTGATGAGGCATGGGTAGGCGGAATATCAGTATGTACTGCCTGATGAGGCAATCGGAGTCGGAACGGATATACTGCCTGATGAGGCAACGGAACTCGGAACTGACACTGCCTGACGAGGCACGGGTAGGCAGAGTATCAGTATGTACTGCCTGATGAGGCAATAGTAGGCGGACTTCGTGCAGCCTGATGGGGCACTGGTAAGCTGATGTTGTAGACTGCCTGATGAGGCATGATTCAGTTTAGCTTATATGTGTGAGATGACTCAACAACCTCTAGCCTAATACTTGGGATTCACTGCTCGGCTAACACCTTGAGTGAACCCCGTTACCGGTGGCACCACATACCGTGGTGTCACCGGTCCCAACTTTTTACAGATTGCACAGCGATTCCAATCTCTACCAAAACATCGTCAGTCATCAATCATCAAACGTCATCAATTCATTGCGAAGCAGAATTAGTAAAGGAGAAGAGAGCAAGGGGAATGAAGGTCCTCACAGCCATCGGACTTAATGGTAAGCTAGACACACGCCCAATTACTACAATTCATTTTTTATTTCCCCACGAGTATACAACGCAAAGTTATAAATCTATCTAACCGGATCGCGACGGTCTCCGAGTGTGTGTGTGGCCAGCATACATTCGGGGGCCGATCGCGACAGACCGTATCAAAGGCCTTGGCCAGGTCGAGGAAGACGCCAATCATTCTACGCCCTGTGTCTAGATTCTTAGAAATATGCTCAACTAGTGCAACAACGGCGTCTTCTGTTGAACTTCCAGGCCTGAAACCAAATTGATTTGGTGACAGAATGTTTTGGTTTTCGAGGAAAGACACTAATGTTTTATTTACAACCTTCTCCAAAATCTTCGAGATAAGGATATTGGTCTGTAATTAGATATCTGTTCTGGATCTCCTGCTTTGAAGATGGGACATACATTAGCTTGTTTTAATTCAATCGGAGCCAACCCATTTTCAATACTGAGATTACAGATATGTGCTATAGGAGCAGCAATAATATGCTTGCCAAGCTTCAGTAAGTGGTTATCAATACCGTCTCCACCCGGCGCAGATCTAGTCTTAAGGTTAGTAATTATTTTACTGATTTCACATACATTCGTCGGTGTTAGGCAAAGTGCATTTGAGGGGGGGTCCGACAGGTTCACGCGGTTTGCTAGGTCGACTTCCTTATAGTCAAGCTCGGCTAGAATGTTATTTGCAAGTGAATCACCTATGGTAACAAAAATTTTTTTACAATATTTATTTGTTTAAAAAAGATAAGAGTTTCATACATTCATTCGCAAATTGCTCCACAGAATTATTTTTAAAAAGAATTTATTTTAAAATACTGTTTTTAGGTTTCGTTTGACTCCACGGCTATCTAAAATTATTTTCAAGTACTTCAGTATCTGTTCTCGAACTGCTCCATCCTAAACAATAGATATTTAATATTAATCCAACTAGGTTTCGTTTTACTCCATGAGATGTCGAGGTGTACAGTCAGTCACAAATGCTCTGTAAATAAAATACGCTGAGTAACAAACTTATAACTTACACTATACCATCCAATCCACACATTTACTGGAAACATAGAACAAACAAAAGCTGCGGGTTTTTTTTTATTATTGGCAATATTGATGACCACGTATTGTAGGTCCCTCCATATTGCGCAGTCGGGTAAAAAAAATGTAAGTATATATTTATTTATTGTGTTCTTAGGTATATTATATATATCACAATAAGATCGAACAATTTTTACCGACTGTGTTAATATAAATAGAGATTCGGTATACCTATAATTTAAAACTTTAACTTCGTAGTTCTTTCACTTCTTTCATTAAAAAAATTACCGCATTTCCGGGACCTGGTGGTTTTAGTATTTATTATCAACTTAAAATTTGTACCTTTTGAAAATCAAAAGTGTCTTTGGAATACGGCGTGACGATGTGTAGTTTTTTTTTTTTTTTTTTTTTATTTAAAAAATTACACTCCACGGACTCCGGGGACCGTGCCTTTTTTTAACATAAAACTTAAATTATTATTTAAGGGGAATACAGGTAGAGGGGGGTTAGTTATTAAGTCTTAATCTAAGGTTAGGTTAAAGGTTTTCAGATTTACTTAATGCATTGTGAGTACACCACGAGCAGACCAGCGACCCGCAAGCAGCACCCGATCACGAGTATGACGCATGTGCCAGCCATCGCTCTCCTCAACCATATTTGAGGGAAGAGTACGACCCGACACACGACGCCGCCGCAAGAAGGTGCCTTCGATAGTGAGCATGAATGCTCGAGATGGACCCACAATTTATATAAAACGATAAATAACAAAATAAAAACTATAACGAGAACAGAAATTATTACAATTTTTATAACAATTAATATAACATCATGGCCTCCTCGCGACTCAGAGCCTCCATCACTACCGCGTTCCGATCTCTGATAGCGACGATGTGTAGTTTGATATATGCGAAAATCAGATTTACCATAATTAATACAACATTATTAATAAGAAAAACCCGGAGGAATTATAAGCTGATTCCATATTTTTTAGCAATAGGCAAGAAAAAGTGAATCTTGTTAAATGTGCATCCGGGTATCTGTTCTCTAGGTAAAAATAACTTAGCATTATTTCATACTATTCTAACTACTTTTTATTTTTATTGAAAAAAAAAAAAATTAATTTTGTTATTATTACAATATTGCTAATCAGTTTCTTGTTGTTTTTTTACTTCTCATACAAGGTGCTGGTTTTGGATGTAATAATACTTAATCCAGGTGAACAAGGTGGAATAAACCGTTGTTCTGCCGTAAAGTGAACAGCTGTTACAAAATCAGTTTGCGAAATTCAGATGAAAAATAATCGCGTGTCTATACATAATTACTAGTCACGTGATCATTTTTGTATGGTGACTCGATTTTTTTTCTCTTCTTGTGTTCTAACAGTTGTTTACCTTGAACGGGTAGATTACCCTTAAGTTTACTACACCCAAAACCAGCAACTTGTAAACTTAAACTTTTTGCATCTGACTGTACGGCAGATTTTTAGAGTCAAATGAAACACAAAAACAGTTTTTTTTAATGAAATAAAAAATGCGTGGAGTTGATTGAGAATGAATGTATGGTTTATTTAATTTCACGAAACCAGTAGCGTGTAGTACTTTGAGAATGCCATGGAGCAAATTGAAACCAAAATTATTATTAATTATTTTGATTTTTTTTCGTGGATTATTTTGAAACCTTTTCTTGGAGTAATCTGAAAATAACCAAAGTATTCAGAATAATTTTTAAGTTAAAATTTATTATTTATAATGTTGATATTTAAGTGGCTTTACGTAGCTACGTTGTTCTAAGTAATTAAAAATTAAAAACCCCCGACACCGATTTTCATCAAATATAGCTACGAACACTCTCGACTAAGTAATTCATCTTTCAAACAAAAAAGACAATATCAAAATAGGTCCATCTGTTCGGGAGCTACGATGCCACGGACAGACACACACACATTCACACATACAAACACGTCAATCTTATAAACAGAGAAAAAACGTATAGGTAGTTGTTGTCTATCTTTTCCTTCGCGAGGTATTTGACAGGATCGTGAAGGCTTGAAAAGGACAAACTTATTTTAATTATAATTCTCGTTTTGCAACATCATTCATCAGTTGTTTTTATTTTGCATTGTAGGCTAGTATAGTGGGCATTGTACCTACTAGTCGTATTGTCATCTCGAGTGACCTACAGTCGTACCGCTTGAACGAGTAGGTACCACTGTAATTAGCGAGACGATCAACATCTGAAAACTCCGACGACCATTCAAATTGACTTCAATAAAATATTTTAAAAATACTCTCAAACCAAACAAATGTGGTGGATTGAACTGTAACACACCGTGCGATACAGCCCAATACCCTACTGTACCCTTGCAGGCGTGTACTTTGTGTGCACATGTACAAAGGTACACTGCAGCGCACCCCCGCGCGAGTATAAAGCCGCAGCGCGCGCGCAGCCCTCAGACACCCCCGTGCGCCGCACTCTGCAGCTGCCTCCACTCGAGCCCTCGAGACCAGGCTTCAACATGAACTACGTGTCGGTGAGGACACTTCTATTACATCGATTTTGATATTTGGTTGCTAAATTTTACTTTCTGCTAATATTCTTTATTTTATTTTCTATTCTATTGACAAGCTAATTGGAAACCTACTAGCTGCACCCCGCGGTGTTACGCGTGGTCAAAACGTATAAAATACATATACGTAAAATACATTATGACCTAATCTATCCCTGCCAATGTCTATGCAAAATTTCATGAAGATTGGTTTAGTAGTTACGGCGTGAAAGCGTTCCAAACAAACAAACTCATTTTCGCATTCATGATATAAGCTAGGATTAGGAAGGATAATTGAGATTATTAATTAGTGTGATATCGTCTACGCGTAATTTAGCTTGACACTATAAATTAACTGTACAACGGCGTAAGGTTTATTGCAAGGTGCGTGCATGTTAATTAAAAAGATTTAATTTTAGAAATAGTAAGATTTAGAAATTTTAATTTTTTAATTTTTTTTTTATATTATGTTTCAACTGGTTTAACTATGTTTTATAGTATTCATTTAACAATATATTTGATGAATAATGATTACGATTTATTGAATAAAAGTTAAATTTAGTCCTAAACATAATAATAAAAAATTGGATTTTTAAAATATAAGGATTTAAAGATAATCTAGTAAATAATGGGTATATACATTTTAATTTTACCTGGATTTGGAATAATTTCTCATATTATTTCTCAAGAAAGAGGAAAAAAAGAAACTTTTTTATTGTGCAGGTATTAGTATTGGTGGCGGTGTGCCTGGGCGGGGCGGCGGTGGCGCAGCAGGAGGAGGCTCTGAAGGGCGCGGGAGCCGCCCTGCAGGCTGGCGCGGCCGGCGCGAGCCAGACCCTTCAAGGCACTCTGTCCGGCACTGGCTCTGCCGTGCAGGGCGCGACGGGAGGCGCGAACACCGCCTTTCAATCCACTCTGACCGGCGCCAGCAATGCCTGGCTGGCCACAGCGGGAGGTGCAAACACCATCTTTCAGGGCACTCTGGGCGGCGCGGGCACTGCCTGGCAGGGTATTGACGCAGCCTTGTGAACGCGAGCGGCGCACCCTAGAGTGCGGCGGCAACTTGACGACTCACTTGCGGGAGACGGTCACTGGCGCAGACGTCACCACCCGGGGCCGTACACAAGTTGCAACCGCTTCCAAGAGTGTGAAACGATAACGTTTCTAGAATTACTAACGCTCGTTTGTAATATCGGTAAACGATTGTAATAAAAACATAGTGTCACTGGTCAAGTTCGAAAATTGTGGTGAAGTTGGTGATAACTCCAGTACGATCCACAGTACTCCAGTACTCCAGTACTGCGATAAGGCCGCCCTTGTACTGCCGAATGATATTTTATTGTTTTTTTTCTTCTTTGTTTGTTTTACTTTGTATTTTTGGTGTGCAATAAAGATGTATTGTATTGCATTGTATTGTATTGTACGTTACCCAAATATAATTAAGTATAGGGCCAACTGGGGCAAATACGTCTGTGGGCTATTTGCGTCTTTTGAGAATTACTGACAGCTCCTTCACAAATAAGGGGCCACCAACATTTATTTCTATTTTTAGTTGCAATCATTTGTACAATAGCATTGTAATAATAGTAGGCGTTAGTTGTCTAATTTGTGAAGGGTTTGCCAGTAATTCTCGAAAGATGTAATTGCCCCACAGAGGCATTTGCGCCAATTGACCCTTTAGTATAATTAGTAAGTACCTACTTTGGTCAATCAATGTTAGTGCAGTTTTCACATTTTGTTCTCCTTTATTAAATAGAAAATGTAAAGAATTTGTAAATTCATCTTGTGATTTCATTTGTAATTTCAATTTGGTTTCCCGTGAGTTTTTATAGTTATATAAACTTTTTTCATTTTCGTTTGACTCCATAAATTTAGCCTAACAATTCCTTACCGTTACCTCCAGGTACCTTCTTTGAAATGTATGGAGCCAAATTGAAATGAAAAAAAAATCGTAACGATCAAAACTCGTGGGAAGGGCTTCCCAGGTCATTACAGGCCGGACGTAAAGCGAGAATACGTTTTTTTAAGCGCGGACAAGGTACAGGTGCGGTGCTACTTTAAAACTTATCACAGTTCGTATAGTATCACAGTATCACAGTATCGTGTCCGCACCGCACCCTCGTCTCACGTCCAGCCAGTCTTAAATTCAGGCTTTAGAGTCAAACTAAAAACACTTTTAATATTTTCTGTGCATTTTATTTAGAGCAAGGGCATGATGGTACATAGCGTTGTTGGAGAAAGTGGATACCTTTTATGGTGCGCGATTAAAAATGTGATTCTTTAGTTTGAGTACCAAATAATTATAATAAGGCACGACGCCCACAGCGGAGATGAGGAGGGGCGCTGTGTTCGAGGGACGGACCGTCATCTGTTGCGTCTGATCCCCTGGTCTGTCACGTGAAGTGTATCGTCCCTGTAACTAATTAACGTTGTATAGCCTCGGAATAGTTACACAGCGTTTTATATTTTTCAATCAAGTTAAAAATATAAAAGAAAGAACAGCTGCAGTCACTCGCAGTTCCTTTACCTCAAGTTTTTAGTAGACTTTGAGCCTAAATCCTAAGAAAAATTAAATAGCTATAACCATTTTAGAACTAGTCAGCTTTTTAACATACAATACAATACAATACAAAAACTCTTTATTGACACCAAATACAAAATAAATCTAAACTAAACATTCAAAAATATAGGCGCAATGGGCGGTCTTATCGCTTAAGAGCGATCTCTTCCAGACAACCTTTGGATGGAATAAAAACATTAGATTAAGCATGGACGGTGGTGTGTGCTAAAGAAAATAAATAAATAATAATAATTAAGCAATGTACTTACAAATTTTAGAATTATAATAAACATACATACCTACTAATACCTACACAAATAATTACTAAATATACAAATAAACTACCCTAAATATAGTCATAAACATACACAAGTACCTACATCAATAAATATACTAATATATATATATATATATATAAATAATAATATATATGACAGATAGTAAAAAGGAATCGAGTCTACCTTTAATGAGCCAGTTTGGAAAAGTAGAATACTTTGACCTGCGTTTTAAAACTATGAAGTGATTGAGCACATCTAATGGTAACTGGGAGTGAATTCCATAGTCGCACGGCTTCAGTAGTGAAAGATGATGCGTAAAAACCAGTACTATGGACCGGATACATAAGTAGTCTGTTTTCTGATGACCTAAGAGAAAGACATAACCTACCTAATGAATAATTTATCATAACACGTAATTGAAGGCCCAGATGCACCCAAGCCGTGGAAATTTGTATAAAGCCAGGGCCACACGTTGGCTATACATATTTGCTTGGTTTTGGGGCCAAGAGACTAATGTGTTGGACGGGCTTGGGACACCAAGTTGATATTGAAGCCAACGTGTCACGCAGTGAAACGGCTCACTATCGGCCATTCCAGAATGAAGTCAAACTGGAACCAGAGATAAACCAATGTGTGGCCGCGGCATAATTTTGCAAGAAATTAATTGTTTTATTTTTCTCGAACATCGCTCCCCAAAACTCTGTCTGCTCTGTTTAAACTGTGAGTTTTTTTGTTTGTTTCTTGAATGGTAATTAACAGTATGCGGCGTTTTGGTTGGCACGAGATGCTCGGTTCAATTCGGTTTTCTATTCTGTTCAGTTCCAAAGTATAACTATAATATAATAAATAATAGTATAACCAACAAAGTGCTTATTCCTAGCTCGCTCCTGCCAATTCATTTGCAAAGCTGCGTACTGCAGTTGGTAACATTAATTCGTGTTTCGTTAACTTTTTAACCCCCTTACGCAATAACTACTGGGTGTCAGTCAATGGTAGTTTGACGTGTTCGTGTGTGTGTGTGTGTGTGTGTGTGTGTGTGTAGCTACCGAACGGATGTATCTATTTTGAAATTGTATTTTAGTTAGAAAGGTGAATTAGTTGGGAGTGTTCTTGGCTATGTTTGGTGAAAATCGATAATGATAAAAACGGTGTGTCTCTAATTCTTTTAATGTATACCTGTGTTACCTTAACACATTTTATAATTAAAACAGGCTAGGTCCAGCATCGTTGTTAGTACTGGTATCCAGCTGTATTTACTTTATTTAGGTTTCCCAGTAGTGGAGGAGCGACCCGCGTCGGTCCCGCCCGAAGTTGGCGGAACGCTCGCCTCGCTAGAGCCGCTGGCTTTACTCGGTGATGAGCCTGGCGAGTCTTGTGAGCCAGTCTTATCAGCGCCCGGAGCGCTACTGTCACCTCCCGCGGTGTCACTGGGCACTCCGGCACTGTTGCCATCCTTTTTGTTCCGGATCAGTTCTGAAGTGCCAGAACCTCCTTGCTTTGTGTTCTTCGATCCGTCCTTATCGCCGCTTTTCTCGATGGTGCTTGTGCCGTCTTTGGCTCCGTCTCCGCCAGTGTTACCTGAGTCGTTGAATGGTCCATTAGTATTGCCAGAACTTTGTTTGGGTTCATTAGTGGAGCTGGAGCCCTTGGGAGTAGAACTGGGCTCGGTGGTTGACGAGGTTCCTCCTTCGATACCACTGTTATTAGTTCCATTTCCGATGTCAGCTTTTCCCTTTTCGGGAGAGCTTTTAGATTCATCTTCACTAGCAGATTTGGTATCAGATAAGCTGCCACCAGCAGCCGGTGTGCTGGGAGCTTGTTTTTCTCCAGCAGAGTTATCGGAAGCAGCGCCTCCTGGGGAGGGGGAGCCGGTGCTGGATCCTTTAGGATTCGAACTGGTATCGGTAGGGGTCACACTATCATTGTCGCTATTACTTTTGTCTTTATCATCGCCAGCAGACTTCTTAGAAGGAGAGCTTCCACCAGCAGCAGGTGTGTTGGAGGGAGCAGGTGCGCCAACTGAGTCGGGGGAAGGCGAGCCAGCTGAGCCAGAGGAGGGTGAGCCGGCCGGGTCGGCGGAGGGAGAGGCAGACGAACTGGCGGAAGGCGAGCCAGCAGAGTCAGCAGAGGGTGAGCCAGCTGGGTCAGCAGGCGCGCCGCTCGCCACCGCAGCCAGTGCCAGCGCCAGCGCCACAACCTGAACAAACAATGTTCTTACTCATTAGGTACTATCGTTATGTATTTAAGATGATGAGTAATACTCCTCGTATTACGTACCGGAACTTATTGTTATATTAGCACAGGTTGGTGTTATGTTTTGTGTCGGAATTCCGAGCCAAGAGAACACTATTTTGCCGTTGAAGTCTTCTGTATAGGTATTGACAATCATTCGGAAACATTTCGGTTCGGATTGCAAAAATTTGAAACTCAAATTTTTCAACTCTCAGTTCGCATTTATAAGTTTTTAAACGTGATTCATTCTTGCGATCGGATTTATACTCGATTCCTCCAAAATGTATGAAAGTAGACTGGGATTCGAACAATTTTATTTGAATCAGAGATTTCTGGGATCCATTCGGAAGCTTTTCCGAATGATTGTGAATAGCACCGCTGATATCTACAACATGCCACAGGAACCGTTTTTTGGGTAAAAAGTAACATTTTCCGTACCCGTGACAACGTGTATGCACAATTTCATGAAGATTGGTTGAGCAGTTAAGGCGTGAAACCGTAACAAGCAAACTAACTTTTTCATGTATAGTCTACAAGCTGCGCCCGCGGTTTCACCCGCGATTAAAAAGTATCCTATGTGCTATTCTAGACTATAATCTATCTCTGTGCCAAATTTTATCCAGATCTGTTCGGCCGTTGTGGCGTGAAAGAGTAACAAACATGCATCCATCCATCCATCCATCCATCCATCCATCCATTCTTACAAACTTTCGCGTTTATAATATTAAGTAGGATTTTAGCCTTGTTTGGAAAAAGAGCCACTACTCAGAAGAACAGGCAAAAAACTGAAAGGCATTTTTCTGAATTCTGAGTTTCGTAACTATAAATGCAGATCAACTGCAGAAATCTACACCACTGGAGCAACTATACCAGCGTCGCTGAGCCTCACTCCGGTACGTCAAGGAGTTGTGTTGGCTCGGGGGGTGCTGGTAGAAATGCACAACACACCCCGAGCGGGACGTCAGTGCAGGACTTGTCGCCCTCACCTCGAATAACAATAATAATAAATGCAGAAATCTAGTTTAATCCTTTTTGACCGAGCAACTGCGATGCGCGAGCGAAGCGTCTCCGTTTTAGCTTAGGCAAAAATCCTTTCGTACCTATGTCCGGCTGTTTTTCTTTACTAATGTTAGGTAATGTTACATTAGACACGTTGTAGTGTTGGTAGATTGACATGTGACTGTTCCGTTCAGAAATTTGTTGTTAGTCTCCCACTCTAACCAAAAAAAATGTTTTTTCTCTAAAATAGTTTTTATCAACGAATTTTGGACACATTCAAAAAACAACATTGTTTGATTATTATTCCTTTCCTAAAACGTAAATTGTATGAGAAATATTAATAATGTACTATCTTAAAAAATATTAATTAAAACTATTTGGACGAAAAAGTATCTAAACGAATTTGCCAAAAGTTGCATGTGTGTCCCAAAGCCGATTAACACTTTATTGCTCAAACAATAGTTACACGTTTGTTTAGCGCTATTTACTTGCTACTCAATAACTAACTAAACATTGCTTTAGCAGATGTTTATACATTTTTTTTTATTTCTAATGCTGTTAATGTTTAATCAATTTCGGTAAATTTTATTTTTTGTTTGTTTTACTTTTAGATAGATGGTTTTGTCGATTCAGTTCTTGTTTTTCGAAATGGCTGGCTTGCGGAAACGTAAAGATATGATATTTTTACGTTTCCGCGAGGTCTTCGGCTCACTTTAAAAGTAAAAATCTAACAGTCTGTTAATAATATGAAAAGCAAAGCTTAAAAACCCGACTTCCCTTCAGGTCATCCAGGTAAACAATTATTTGTTTTTTGTTGATATTTTAAAACTACTTAAGCGATTTCGATAAAATTCGCATGGGGTCACCTCTAAAGTGTGATCAATAAAAAAAAAGAATCATCTTATAACCCCCTCGTATTTGGAAGTTGGTGAAAAAGAGATGATAGCCACATAAGCGGTGAACGAAGAAAAAACCACCAACCAACAGGCATCGTTGTGTTAGTGAAGGTGATCCTATTGGTCTATATTTTCCTGCGGTGGGCACTCAGCCGAGACAAAGAGGGACTCACCTTGCTGAGCTTCATGTCCAGTGCGAGAGACAGTGCGGGCGCGCGGCTGCGCGTGTTGTGTCGGACCGCGGGCGGGGCGGAGTGTCGCGGCCGGCCGGTCGTCTCAGGTGCCGCCGCGTGAGCATTCGCCACGGCCGCGCTCAATGGACCTCTCACACTGCGCAGCTGCAACAGGAATTACAACAAGTGGAAATTTAATATGTATGCGAAAAACCCCCGTCACCGATTTTCATCACCACCGATTTTCATTAAGCACTAAGAACATTCTTGACCAAGTCACCTTTCAAACAAAACCATAATCGGTTCATCCGTTCGGGAGGTACGATGCCACAGCCAGACACACACACACACACACACACACACACACTCACAGACACGTCAAATTTATAGCATCACGTATTTTTGCGTCGGGGGTTAAAAATAGGTACTAATGGGTAAAATCAACGAGATTGATGTATACTTACTATAGAGCAGCTAATACAAACAAAAACTTTACGCAGCTTGATGAACTGTCCACCGCGGGCCCACCGCAGGTCTGCTGCAGCGTTGACTATTACTGAATTGCTAATTTGATTCTGTCCAGGTTCACAGTTTGATTCCATTAAAATTGCGGTTTTATCATCGCACCGGCCGTCACCGCCTGAAAGCTCATCCACATATTCGGTGGAATTCGCACACTGTGAGTTTTAAGCGATCTTTTTTGCCGCACACCTGCAATCTTTGGAATGAGCTCCCTCCTGCAGTATTACCGAGTAACTACAACATATGGTTTTTTCAAAAGGGCTGTCAATAGAGTTCTTAAAGGTCGGCAGCGTATCTGTGATGCCGCTGGTATTATAGGAATCCATAGGCGACGGTGATCGCTTACCATCAGGCGTTCCGTTAGCTTGTTTGCTACCTATGGCATAAAAAAACTGGTATTCTTAGCGCCGCGCACCGCTCTGTACACAACTACACTGCCACGCATGCCGGGAACACACTAATGTAAGGCAAGGTGCAAGGATTTCTGTGCACTGGAGTGGACGAAAGTTTGTGCTCGGATGATGAAATCTACTACGCAGTACATATTTATGTATCAATGGGCAAAACTAAAATATGTATGCTAATTGAAAGACACGTGTATTTACCTAACATAGATAAATGTCTGGCGCCCGTCACACTTTTATGAAATACCTAGAGAACTTGACTGAGGGACATTCATTACTTTTTTAAGTTTTTACTGACGTTGGAATGAATTCCTTATGTAAGATTCGTATTACCTAGCAATTTAAATACATTATAAAAAAACAAACTTGAAATAAAATAAGTTCAGACGGGTAGCACTGAATACAAAAAAGAGGATCAGGTTAAAGAGGTTGAATGCTCGTGGTGCACGAGGTCGGGTTTTGGCGGGAGTCGCGTTGGAACAGCGATGGCGTAATGATGTAATCTGTATCAATTTATAAATATGTCCTTGGAATTGGAGTTTTGTTGTGTGAGTACTGTAATAATATATTGATAAATAAAGAGTTCTGCTTCTGAAATATATGTTTTATTATATTTCAGAAGTGGGATATGCCCACTTTAATTCCCATCTGTATTTCGAAAATGGTGTGTGTTCTTTTAAAGATGGCCGACTGTTTTAAGTTTGAATTTATTATTATTTGAAGAAAAGTTTTAAAAACTCGAATAAGTAATTATGTTCACAAGAATGGTTGTTGAACCATGAATCTTTATTTATTGAAATAACGATTCTCGGTAATAAAGTTTCTCCAATGAAAGGAACTTACGTACTTAATAATTTTTATTTTATTGTTTTCATTTTTATAGCATTCCGTATCCGTACCTATTATATTTCTTGTTTATTTTGGCTTTAACAGCATATCTTTGATTGTTTTGGCATATATTTGAGCATTTTAGACACATGATTGAAATTACTTTACATTCGATTGTTGTAGTCAGTTTGTTGTTTTTCAATGTAAAAAGCTGTGTTACGATTTACGGTTGCCTTAACTGAAAATTTGTTCAAACTTTAGTTTAAGAACCAGTTAAACTAATATCTTGATTAATAAGCGGTAAGCGTTAATGTAAAATGTTTTTGGTAAAGTTTTGTGTAACAGAAACAATTAAATGAACTACGATTGCTACTACTATCGGCTGATCAAGCGGGAAGCATGCCGTGCGTTTAAAATGTTTGCTGTCTAAAGCTTCAACGAATTCGTTTAATACTAAAACAGAGTACTAAAATTAGTTAAATGAATCACAAAATCATAGTTCGTCATTTTAATTAATGTTACTTGCATTTTTGCGATACATAATCACACACTTAGAAGGCAGGCACACTACCAACTGAGCAACCAAGACAGTCAAAACTCATAATGTACTCAACTGAATGTTTTGAACTTTTTAAATAGGTTCCTATGCGTTTAGGAACAAAATTATAGATAAAATTATAATGTAATGACCGCTGAGTTTTAAAACAGTTTTGATATACGGCTCTGAGTCTTTTAATTCCACAAAAACGTTGATGGCATTTGGTGAAATGTCTTACCATGAGTTTTTGTTTATGAGCATAAATATTCCAGAAAACGCTCCAAAATGAAACAACAATTTTCAAATAAACATTTAGCGTTAAATTACATTTTAATTACGTTGTTTATGTTCATGTTCATGGCATAATACGAGCACGTGCGATGCCAAAAATATGAGCATTATTATTTCAATAATTATTTCATGACCATGGATACCCAATTCTTCAGTCGGATCAAATAAGTCATGAATCTCAAATGATGAAAAGCTTAAGGTAATGATGAATGAGAGGAGTACTTCTACTTGATGACCTGTATGTAGCGCGTAATTTGAAGCGTTCCGATAAATATTTCTAATTATGTTTTGTTCTTGTTATTTATCCATTGTGCTTTGTCTAATGAATAAATACAAGTGTAATAATTGTAGTGTTGTGTTGCTTCATACGGAAGATTTCGATGTGACTAAAAAAGTTTTTGTGAACCTCTATCTAAATCTGAATTCTTCGTAATTTAATTCAAAAGCATTCACATGATAACGAAGTCTATCAGATCGCCGTGACGTCTTTAACATGCCCAAATCTTGTAAATCCATGATATTACTAAGTTAAAATCCATTTAGAACGATTTGTAAAATAATATAGATACCAAGATAATATGAATACGGGGAAAGAGACGGATGCTTAGTGCAACGTTGTAAAACCTAAAATTGTCCACTGACTGCCACATAGAGAAAAAAAAAACCGTCTGACAGTACGATTATTAAGGAACCCATGGTAGAAATACTTAATATTACAGATTTCGAAAAATAAGCAGTGATACGAATAACGAAATATCGATATCGATAAAAGTTACTGCAGTTCCCTAGCCTACCTAGATATGGGTGGTTTAAACAAACTAATATTACTCAAGGAAGATGAAACAAATCATAATATTACGTTTTTGTGTGAACAACCAACAGTGTAGGTAAATATGCGGTGCTTAACATGGAGTGTGGATGCATCTAAACGCATAAATCGTAGATGAAATCTGAGACGCAATGCCAGCAAACGTGCAACTTTGATCGTGGCTCTTAGGCTGCAAGGCTTTATCAGGCTCTCAAACATGATTAAGTTTTGTCAATTACCAGTTCTGTTCCAATAGTTTGCAAAATAACAGAGACTGTTTAAAATACCCTTTTTTTTTAATGCCACATGTTTCGCAAGTTTGGCGAGCAGTTCTGTTTGACATTTTAGAAGCTCAGACTGATGCAAAATATTCATAAATTATTTAGAAACCACCACGTATGCACTATGTACACATAATGATTCTCTGTTTTGAGAATTAACATCTTAAATGGATTAAAAAAAATTTAATCACCATTCACGCATTCTGTAAATATGTCTCTGTCTCGGGAATAAACGAATACAATTATTCGCAAAATGTATTTGGCGCAGAAGAAATCTCAACCCAACGCATGGAACACAATATTGAAACGAATTATCATTAATATCGCTAAAAGCAAAACAACAACAATTTGTTTTTTACAACGGACTAGGCATGCGTTTGACCACTGACTCGCCTGATGGGAAGCGTCGATGTGATCGAAGGTGTAACACGCTTGCCTAGGAGATATCTATACACATTACTCTTAAACACCCCTGGATTGTATTTATGTTGAAAGACATACGCAGGCAACGAGTTCCACACTTCTGCAGTTCTTACAAGAAAAGTTGACTTGAAACGCTTAGTGAGTTATGGCGGAATTTCCATCTCAAGAGAGTGTCTCATACTGGTGCGCCTGGTACAATTATAAAAGAACGATGATGGCTGTATCAGGTCCTGAAATCCTTCTGCACACTCGCCGTAGTTTATTCTGTAGAATACCGACAGACTGGCCACTTCACGCCGGTGTGACAAGTTCTGAAGTTTGGATTCAACCATCGCGTTATTGTTAATGAGCTGTTTGGCGCGTTTTTCGATGGAGTCCAGAGCATCTAGCTGATACTTTGTGGAACCATGCCATATGTGGCAGCAGTACTCCAAACAAGATCGAACCTGTGGCGCTATTCGGAGATATGAGATTTTCATCTGACCTTTCTTCGTCCTTGTTGCCCTCGTTTGAAACGTCATAGGTGTGAGAGTGATCAAGATAAAATCTCATCTCATCTCACGTTTAGGAATAGCCCTCCTGTGCTCGATGAAGGGTAAGAAGCTGTTCAGGAGTGAAGTATTGCCTCACCTTGGAAAGGACACCAAGTTTTTTAGCAGCAACTTTGGCTTTTGACGCAATGAATGAACCAAAGTTCGAATTTGACGTAAGCCGGACACCTAAGAGCTTAAGGCAGTCAACCGTCAGTATCGGTACACCACGGAAAGCAGGCGACAGAGAAAATGGACTCTTTTTTTTTTTGTGGAGAACAGACACGACTGAGTTTTGGTGGCATTGAAATTCACCCAGTTAGCGTCGCCCCAGTCTGATACAGTTTTCAATGAAGAGTTAAGTCGGACAACCATAGCCTCTCTCTGTGGTTGGGTATCAACACTGCTGGTTCGGGCACTGGACGTATATCTCTCAACAACAGTACTGTCATCGGCGCACCTACTCAAAGATTCCAAATTAGGATTTTGTTAAATTGCTATTAGATACTCGTCACTGGCTTTGATTTATAATTAAAATCATGTGTGAAGACTGAATACCTAATTGATTATGCACAAAAAAATAAGTTTTGTAAACTAAAATTGAATCACACCTTTCATAAACGCGTAACAAATAAAAACAACTCAACAGACAATATTAAATTTTCTACCAGTTTTTGTAACTGGGAACTTTGATATGTCTTCTGTTTGTTCCTTAGATATGGTATAGATCTTTAAATTCATTCTTTAAATACGATGTTTCCTACCATTGTTAGTACCGAAGTTAGTCCATAGCTACGCTAGAGGTATCGGAGGCTTAACTTTAGTACCATAGAAAATCCGTGGTTTAGTCACAAACTTCGTTCTAAAATAACGTTTATGTTAGTCCATGGTTTAAACTTGGTACTAATCTTAGTACTATAATTAAACCGTGATAAGGATTAAGACCGATAGAGTTAATTTAACGTGTTTTAATTTTGTTGTTTTCGAGATACGGAGTTAAGCAGCAGCCATGAATCTCCGGCGCGATGGGGTATGGTTACCTACTCTACGCCGACGAAGTTTTGGAATGGGTAAAGGATCAAGAGGCCACCGGGAGTCTAGCGCTTGCCGCTGTCGTGGCCTAACGCGAGGAGGTGTCGGCGAGCCACGCAGAAGGGGCGCGCGCCAGTAGCGCAGCGTTGCTGTTGGTCGTCGTAAAAAAAAAAAACACGAGTTCCGCATGATATAAAGAGAATCTGTTACATTGGCCTGCGAGAGTTCAGTACAATGTGATGGATTATATAATTAAAAGTATGCTTATAATTGTAAGACAGAGGGTTTGCAATGATAAGTATTCTGATAGAATCACAAGATTGATGTTTACGAGTATGAAGATGATCTGTTCCATTGGCCTGTGAGAAGGAGGGTTCACTACAATGTGATGGATCATAAAAATAAGAGTATGCTTATGATTGTAAGAAGGAGGGTTTGCAATCATAAGTATTCGAAGAATATCCGTTCCATTGGCCTGTGAGAAGGAGGGTTCACTACAATGTGATGGATAATGGATATAAAAGTATGCTTATAATTGCAAGAAGGAGGGTTTGCAATGATAAGTATTCTGATAGAATCGCAAGATTGATGGTTTACGAATATGAAAATTATCTGTTCCATTGGCCTGTGACAAGGAGGGTTCACTACAATGTGATGGATCATAAAAATAAGAGTATGCTTATGATTGTAAGGAGGAGGGTTTGCAATCATAAGTATTCGAAGAATATCCGTTCCATTGGCCTGTGAGAAGGAGGGTTCACTACAATGTGATGGATAATGGAAATAAAAGTATGCTTATAATTGCAAGAAGGAGGGTTTGCAATGATAAGTATTCTGATAGAATCGCAAGATTGATGGTTTACGAATATGAAAATGATCTGTTCCATTGGCCTGTGAGAAGGATGGTTCACTACAATGTGATGGATCATAAAAATAAGAGTATGCTTATGATTGTAAGAAGGAGGGTTTGCAATCATAAGTATTCGAAGAATATCCGTTCCATTGGCCTGTGAGAAGGAGGGTTCACTACAATGTGATGGATAATGGAAATAAAAGTATGCTTATAATTGCAAGAAGGAGGGTTTGCAATGATAAGTATTCTAATTTCATTGTTTTAACTTCAATAATGATAATTATGATTTGATCAAACGAACAAAGGGTTGGTGCTTACTTCGGTCAGAGAATTAGTATTGTTATTCAACGAGGTAACGTTGCCAGCCTTTTTGGGTACTTTGCCCGCAGATACTGACTTGAGCTCTGTTTAATTATTGTAATTTGTTATTTATGTTTACTATGATGGAATGAAAAAAAAATGAAAGAAAAAAATGCCCCTCAGTTTCTTGCCTGTTCTTCTGAGTAGTGGCTATTTTCCGAACAAGGCGGTAGATTCAGACAGAAGCATCACTTAAGATCCAATGTTTTATGAAAAGCGGTTCTATGACCACACAATAAAGTTTCATTTCATATGTTAAAACTTGTTCGAATCTGTCTTTAATATAAAATTTTATAACTCTTGGGCATATAACTCGTTGTCGCCTGGAACGAGTAAATTGATTGTACATTTTTGGGAAATAAAGTTTTATTATTATTCTTATTAATGAAAGTGTTGCCACGCTAAATCCTACTTATGTTATTGATAACTTTAACCTGGATGACTCCGAGTGTAAGATAATAAACTCTTTACTATTTTTGCACTAGTGCATGAGGACATGCACGTGATCAGGATGGTCGAGTGTAAGATTCGTATTACCTAGCAATTTAAATACATTATAAAAAAACAAACTTGAAATAAAATAAGTTCAGACGGGTAGCACTGAATACAAAAAAGAGGATCAGGTTAAAGAGGTTGAATGCTCGTGGTGCACGAGGTCGGGTTTTGGCGGGAGTCGCGTTGGAACAGCGATGGCGTAATGATGTAATCTGTATCAATTTATAAATATGTCCTTGGAATTGGAGTTTTGTTGTGTGAGTACTGTAATAATATATTGATAAATAAAGAGTTCTGCTTATGAAATATATGTTTTATTATACTTACACTACTTGCTTTATCATCATCATATCAGCCGAAACGAAACACGTCTACAGCTGGACGGCTGCCTGCGCAATAATCAATATAATCCTGCGCTGCTCGCATCCAGCTGCTTCCCGCGGTGCTGCTTCTTGCGCAATGCGACAACGGTATGTCGAGTCTCTTTATCGAGACAGACGTATGTTTACACGTAGCCTTGTCACGTTCTCACCCGACAAAAAATTCGAGAAGAATTTAGTCGGGCGCGTATGCTAGGCCTGCAGATTCAGATTCATGCATGGATCAGATGAAAAAGATGCAGATTGGTCCAGATTGTGGGTGGTCTTCCTACGCTGCGTCTTCCGGTTTGGTTGTCTGTTTTTTTTTATGTACAATAGGTCGACGTTTGACCACCAACTCGCCTGATGTTAAGTGACTACTTAACTACTAACCTGTACTTAATTCGTGTTTTTATAGCCATCATCTTCCTACCCTCATGGCACTGATTTTGTGGTCGATACAAAGAGTATTAAGTTTCCTCTTTTTGTCTTGACACCTCGTCAGCCTCGTCTCACTCTCTTCTCGTTCATGTTCTCTTACAAGCAGATCGTCAGTATCACACTCGCTCGCGTTTTCGCTCTACCAATTTAACTAAATTGTACGGTACTAATTTGTATGGTACCAGTGTTCCATAATTTTGTACGGGTAATTATTGAAATGGAATTTAGTTGTTAGTAAGATAATTAACATAACCCAGACATGGACGTTTTCAAGTGAATACCAGCACTAATTTACATTTGCAACTCGAATGAGATTCGATAGTTCTGAATTTGTTTCAACCACAATACATATCTGATGTCATTCTCAGAACGAATCCAACACCATGTCTGTTCTAATCGCCGTATCGCGACCGCGATGCGGTGACCATCCGCACTCACACTGCTCATACTGACATGACTGAAAAGTCAACATCTGTTTAAGGAAAATGTAGGTAGTTTTTACCCGACTGCGCAAGAAGGAGGGTAATGTTTTTCGAGGGTGGGTATGTACGTATTTATGTATGTATGTATGAGATTTCTTTGACGCGCCTCACAGATAGATGTCGACGAGCGAGGTGTCATGTGAATTGTCTTGATAGTGGAAGTGATCTGACTGCAAGTCGGTTTTTTGTTTCTTTTAATAATGCTACTTGTAATTATGCGTTTATTTATTTCAAACCAGCTGCTCCCCGCGGTTTCACCCGCGTCTCACAGGAACCGTATTCGGAATGAAAAGTACCTCATGTTTTTTTTCTGTGCCCGGATGATGATCGTTTGAGTAGTTGAAGCGTCGAAACGTAACAAACGAACAAAAAATCGAACAAACAAACTCACTTTCGCTTTTATCGACCCAACGAGCGCCAGCGAACGAAACGTCTTCGACCGAGTGAGCGTTAGCGAGCGAAGCGTCTCTGCCTCAGTTTCGACAAAAATTCTCTCGTTCGTCCGGATCTCTGTCTTCGTCTACAGGTAGCATTTATTAACCAATTTTCTCGAAACTTCATATTACGATATGATTTTTTGACAATTTTGAAAAAAATACTAAAAACTGACTGCAAAAAAAACTGTACAATTATCGAACCTGCTCACAAAATTTTAAGAGAATCGGTTGATGAATGCGACCCCTGGAGGAGGACAGACGCTGGTCGCGAGGTCTCCAGCTCACAGAACCACACTAGTAATATTAGTTACGACTGCCTCGGTGGCTCAGTTGTTAGTGAACCTGCCTTCTGAGCTTGGGGGCGTGGGTTCGATTCCCACCTAGGGCACACATTTATGCGATGAACATTTGTGTTTGTTCTATGTCTGGGTGTTAATTATGTATTTATGTATGTATTTAAAAATATCTAAGTATGTATATCAGTCTCTGGCAGCCATAGTGCAAGCTTTGCTTAGTTTGGGGTCTGACGACCGTGTGTGGAAGTGTCCCGAATTTATTTATTTATTTATTTAGTTAGGATACATTATTGTTATTTAAAAATACTCTCCATGGACTCCGGGGACCGTGACTTGTTAACTGGTATTTTAATTGTTATTATTTAAGGGGAATACAGGGAGAGGGCTCCTTAAATAATTAGGTTAGTTGTTAAGTCTTAATCTAAGGTTAGGTTAAAGGTTATCTGATTTACTTTTTTTACATTGTGAGTACACCACGCGCAGACAGCGACCCGCAAGCAGCACCCGATCACGAGTATGACGCATGTGTCAGCCATCGCTCTCCTCGACCATATTTGAGGGAAGAGAACGACCCGACACACGACGCCGCCGCACACATTTTGACAAAATACAAAATATTTATTTATTTCAATACATTTACACAATTTTAAATTAGGACCCTGACTTTAATTCACTTTCATTAGTATGGTTTCCAAAGATTCGTAATCATACCGTTGAAGCCATTCGTAAATAGTTGCTTTTAGTTTGTGTGAATGTAAATTGTTTATTTGAAATTGTGACCTGAGCAAGTTACAGAGGATGGGAGCATATGGTTATAGTGTCTCCATGAAAGAGCAGACTTGTATCTGGGTACTGGGCGTCGTGTCCAAAAGGCGTCGCGTCGACGCCCCGTCTTCTAAGTCTGTGTTCTCGTCTTACGTCTTTCTGTCTGGCTCTCGCTTGAATGAGGACTAAAAAAGGACAAGACGTAAACATGACGTATTTCAATGAAACACAAATCATAAACTACTACTAAGCGTACTAGACATAATAATATCTGCATCGGCGGCTCAGTTGGTAGTGCACCTACCTTCTGAGCCTGGGGGCGTGGGTTCGATTCCCACGTAGGGCAAACATTTACGTGATGAACATTAGTCTTTGTTCTATATCTGGGTGTTTAAATATCTTTTTAAGCATGTTTTTAAAAATATATATGTACCTACGTACCTATATCACCTATAACCTCTAACCGAAACTGTTGTAACTATACCGATACAAGATATCTTTTCTGGATACAAGTCTGCTCAAATTCATCTAAGCGAGCACTACAAGACTGCAATTGAGCTAGTAGACCTGGTTAATAGTAATGTAGAGAGTGTGACCCTACACTCTGAGAACAACCTCATGACGGGTTCTAACCACCCTCAAAAAGATACCTCAACCCTTACTACTAGTTCTACTAGTTCACCTAAATTAATCCTAGAGGCGGAGCAGAGTGAGGTACAGTGTATTAACCAAATCTTAGTTTTTTCAGACAGAATAGGTGTAGGCTTGGGTTCCTTATTGAGCAACAGTGTTAGTTGTTCTGTGGTAAACCACTGCATGCCAGGAGCATCATATGCTCAAATTAAAAAGAAAATATTAAGCTGTAAAATAGATAGTAGTACAATTGTTGTGGTTTACCTGGGGCAAAGTTTAGGTACAGACAGGAAAGAAGTGATTGCAAGAATAACTTGTCTGTTGAAATTAAATGCATTCAAAGTAATGTTATGTGCATTTCCATACTCAGACTCTTTGACTAGAAGTCAAAATAACCACATCCATTCTTTGAATGCATTAATGTTTAACATAGTTTCCCGTCATAGTGATAAGCTGCTATTTTTTGATAGTAATCAATTTATTTATAATTTTAAGTTAACACAGGACAGCATGTATTGTCCTAAGAAATGCAGACACTTGATTGCTACATTGTTAGCCTACAATATTGATTCAGTTATAGGAAATATAACGAAGTACAAAGATAAGGTCACAGTTTTTAGTAAATGTACTAATAACATAACTGTGACCAATAGTTTAAACTTTTAAGTGAGACAACAGAGAAGTGTGTGGACATTTCACTTTTTTATCAAAACATAAACCGCTTCTCTGGCAAAATTTTAGAAATAGAACTTTTATTAGATAAGTATAATTTTGATATTTTATGTTTCACTGAAACTTGGTTAAAATCAAATAAAATGCTATTTAATGTTACAAATTTTCAGGTGGCCAGTGCGTTTAACAGAGTATCCGCTGAAGGAGGAGGCTGTATTATTCTTTTTAAAAATAACATGAAATATAAGGAACGCTCTGACATAAGGGGCTATTCTGTTGAACGTGTCTGTGAAATTGCTTGTGCGGAAATGGACAGGCACATAATATTATGTGTTTATCGACCACCAGCATCTAACTTCAATCATTTTATGTCAACAATGGAGTGCGTACTAAAGAAACTTTCTAAATCAAATAGATCTATTTTGGTTTGCGGAGACTTCAATATAGATATTTTAGTCAATTCTACGGATAAAATTAATCTAATTTCTTTATTTAAAGCATTTAATTTAAACTATCTTTTCTGCGAGCCAACTAGAGTAACGGAGACCTCATCTACTTGCATAGACAATATTTTCTCAAGTTGTAAAACAAAAGATTTATCACTTTTTAACGGAGTCAGGTCAGATCACAAGGGCCTTGCAATTAAATTTGAAATTGATAAAATAAAGAAACCATCTTTAGTTGAGTGTAGACCATTAACGAAAGGTAGGTTAAAACGACTAAATAATTGCATAGAGTCGAAACTTATTTTAACTGATTTTTCTGTCAATAACCCTAATGACAGTTATGAAAAATTATTTAAAATAGTTAGCAATGAATTTAATGAAATTTGTCCAAAGAAGAAGATTCAATTCAACCAAAAAATACAGTTTAGTGACTGGGCGACCAGAGGTATACGAAAAAGTAGAGATGTTATGTATGATTTATATAACAAGAAATCTCTGACATCTAGTAAGGATTTTCATGACTATGTTAGAAAATACTCGAAAACTTTTAAGTCGGTTTGCATTCGCGCTAAAGCTTTGTTTATAAAAGATAAAATTCAAAAATCCGATAATAAAATAAAAGCTGTCTGGAAGACCATCAACACAGAGACGGGAAAAAGTAAGTCGAGGGATTCAGAATTTACGCTGGTAGTTGAGAATCAGCCGGTTTCTGATGCAAAATCGGTAGCCAACTCTTTTGAACATTTCTTCTCTAGCATACCCTTTGATGCCACCAAAACGCTTAACTCGTCTCCAGATGATGCAGGTGCTTTTCTAAAAGAACACTTCTCGCGGGATATACCAGACTTTCGGTTCAGATACACTTCCATCTCTGAAATTATCAAAACTTTCAAAAGCTTAAGAGTTAAATCTAGTGAAGATTTATGGGGA
Organism: Peribatodes rhomboidaria; assembly: GCA_911728515.1. NCBI lineage: Eukaryota > Metazoa > Arthropoda > Insecta > Lepidoptera > Geometridae > Peribatodes > Peribatodes rhomboidaria. The sequence continues at coordinate 100,378 of OU452194.1, forward strand.
TTATCAGTAAAAGTGTTAGAGTCTTTAATAGAAACTATTGCACCACACCTCATGGTCATATTTAACATGTGTATTGACAGAGGCACATTTCCCGATTTAATGAAAAACAGCAAAATTACCCCTATCTTCAAATCGGGTAGTAAGTCAGATCCCTCGAATTACAGACCCATCTCTGTGCTTCCGGCTTTGAGTAAAATATTTGAAAAGATTATACTTAATCAACTGTTGTGTCACTTTAACATACACAGTATACTAAACGAAAATCAGTTCGGTTTCACGAAAAGTAGATCAACAACAGATGCGGGAGTTCGATTAGTTACGCATGTGATGGAAGCTTGGGAGAGTTCACAGGATGCCATCGGTGTCTTTTGTGATCTTTCCAAAGCGTTTGATTGTGTAGAACACCGCACCTTGATCCGTAAATTACACCACTACGGAATTCGTGGAATCGCTCTAGATCTTGTCGAGTCATATTTAACTGATAGACAACAAAAAGTGGGAATTAATGGCGTCACATCTTCCGGATCTTTAGTTACAATGGGAGTACCACAAGGTTCTATCTTAGGCCCGTTCTTATTTTTGGCGTATATAAATGATTTGCCGTATATGGTTAAGGACCTTACAGACATAGTTCTATTTGCTGATGATACATCTCTTATTTTTAGAACAGATAGGAAAGATAGTGAACTTGTGCATGTGAACAACGTACTGACTATTATTTCGAGATGGTTCGCTGCGAACAATTTGTTACTAAATGCAAAAAAAACTAAGTGTTTAAAGTTTTCCATGCCTAATGTTAGATATATAGAACCAAACGTAATGCTTGAGGGCGATAAACTTAACATAGACAAGGCGACGGTGTTCCTGGGTATAAGCATTGATTCCAAACTGCAATGGGGTCCACATATTAGTGCTCTGTCTGGGAGACTTAGTTCTGCTGCTTATGCGGTTCGCAAGATTAGGCAACTGACGGATATAGCTACAGCTCGGATGGTTTACTTTGCTTACTTCCACAGCATAATGTCATATGGCATTTTGCTGTGGGGATCAGCTGCTGAAGTGGAGGCCATTTTTATTTTGCAAAAGCGAGCGGTCCGCGCTATCTACGGAATGGGTCCCCGTGAATCATTGAGAGATTTATTTAAAGAAATAAATATTTTAACTTTACCTTCTTTATATATCTTTGAAAATATTATGCACGTTCGCAAAAATCTACATAAATTTAAATTGAACAGTGACTATCACAATTATAACACTAGAAATAAGGATAGGATAGCTGTACAGAGATTTAGACTGACTAAGTCAAGAAAGTCATTTTTAGGCAACTGCGTTAGTTTTTACAATAAAATCCCGAAAAATATAACAGGGCTCACCGAGGGAAAATTCAAATCACATGTAAAAACTACATTAATGAAAAGAGGATATTATAAGGTTAAGAATTATTTAGAAGATAAAGATGTCTGGAGCCTTCCACTTCCGCCAAGTAGCCACTAATATTTATAGATATTACCTAGTTGTAAGCCAAAATTTGTGAGACTAATTTATTTATTATTTGAAAAAATAATGCCCCTCAGTTTCTTGCCTGTTCTTCTGAGTAGAGGCTTTTTATCCGAACAAGGCGGTCGAGTCTATTTAAATAACTTTGACGTTCATAAGTGTATCTTTGATACCTAAATTGAATAAAAACATTTTGACTTTGACTTTGACTTTGACTTTGATATCTTTTCCTTAAAAAAAGGACCTTATTTGATATTCCCAAAATAATACCTACATGGCACAAATATTTCATAATCATTATTATATATTTCCTTAACAAATCCACCCACCTACTCTCTCTCTCTCTCTCTCTCTCTCACACACACACACACACACACACACACACACTCACACAACTCAGGTACATATTATTTAATTCATTCTTACTAATTATAAAGTCGAAAGTAACTCTGTCTGTCTGTCTGTCTGTTTGTAGGCTTTTCACGGCTAAACAGCTGAACGTATGTTGATTTTTTGTTGATACAATTTGATAAATAGTTGCAGTATGTCACAAGGGAAGTTTTGGCCACTTTTTTCTGAATAAGTAAATAAATCTTTTTGTCATGAATTTCTGTAAATTAATAATAAAAATAACGCGCCGCTTACCAAATGCGTCAGACAACATCACAGAATACTACGTAGTTGGTAGTAAAATAACAACTGACAACTAAAATTAAAACTCCGCTCAAAAGCAGCCAGTTTTGTTGGACTCTGGTCTGTTTGGTAATGGATTATTATTCATAATTTGATAATTGGTTACAGTAAATCACGAGGAGGGTTTATAGATACTTTTTTTTAATAAACGCTAACGAAGTTGCGGGCAATAGCTAGTTAATAATATGCATTCTTTATTGGCTGTTAGTTTAGTTTATTATTAGTACCTGGATGACCGAGCTTTGCTCGGTATTTTTATTTTAGTCTAACCTCAAAGCAAACACTCATTGACTTCGTGTTACTTAACAACGCCATCTGCTGTTGTGTCGTTTAAGCAATTAGTTGCTCACAAAAAATAGTATTATTATTCGCCAATAGATGTCAGGAAGAGTCATATTTTTCAGTTGAGACTACTCAAACGCCTCCTTTTTGTTATTTTTCTTCCAAGTTTATGTTTAAGTTGATTATTATCGATAAAACACGAATTAAATGACATTTTCCAAAAATGATTCCTAGCTAGATCGATTTATCGCCCCCGAAACCCCCTATATACTAAATTGTATGAAAATCGTTGGAGCCGATTCCGAGATTCCAATTATTATACATATATAGATAAATACAAGAATTGCTCATTTAAAGATATAAGATATATATTTAGTTTGTAGGGGCTGTGAATGTTGTTTAATAAATAAAGGATAAAGTAATTTGTGTTCAAAGTCACTTGGTTGTGACTCGGTGACTATCGGTCGTTTTCAAGAGTTCGGATTTGTTTTTTCCAGCAAATTGACGAATTTATTAGTCATACTACAATTGTTGTAAACAGGTGTTTAATGTATGGATGTATGTAAATATTAAGACGCGGTCATACCACGATTTTCCACACGATTTTTATTAAACTTAACCCGCTTCATTTAGAGTAGAAAATCGTAAATCATATGTGATGGTAAAATGGGATCAGCGCTTTGAATTACAATTTCTTGCCGTTTTTGTTGGCATTCATCGTTGTAAGAACACAAATAAGAATTAGTTCCTCGGTCAAACTTTGGGTGCATGCTGAAGCGACGCTCAATCCTGAATCTCGATTTAACACTATTTTGATGTGTGGTACAACCACTTCTATATCGAGATTCAAGACTGAGCGTCGTTTGAGCAAGCAGGCGTTAGAGAACTTATTTGACTAAGTATCTAATAATTGAAAAAAAAAAGTTTTGTAATCGCTGAAAATTTAAAGAACCACGCTCAAACATTTTTTTTAAGAGGATACTTTACTTTTTTTCCAAAATCCAAAGTAGAGTCCAGATAGACAAACGGTTATGAATTTTGAATTTATCTTTTAACACGGTTAAAGCATTTCATTAGCTATTCAGATTGGCTAGCAACCACTCAAACACTCATAGCAAAGGTCAGTATTCAGGATGGTTTGTTCCCAACGAGTAACACCCTCAACTGGCTCTCGATGGGAATGTTTTAAATTTCCAATCAGTAACACTGTTATCTGACTGTTACTCGATAGGAAATGTCAGGACCTGCCGAGCATAATTGCAGCTATGCGGGCTGTCAAATCTGTGTGGAGGGCAATAGACGAATTCTGTGAAGACACGTATTTTCAAAAAGAGGCTGCTGAGAGGGTCCACCAAGGAGAGGACGCACGCAGACAGCAGGGTCAGGGAGGAGCGGTAGTCCCAGGTCCCTCACCCTGGTGAAAGTGGAACGCACGTAGCCAAGTTGCCTGTATCCTAAGCTCTTAAATTAATCCATAATACATACTCGTAGCTGGTTATATAAAAATATCAGATCTAAGATTACGAATATTTCAGAATACTAAGAATATTTTCTAGTTACTTGAGAATAATAAGACAAATGTGAAAGTCATAAAAATGGTGGACATTGAAAACTGCTACTATATATTTCAATGACCTAAGAGGCTTTTCAGAATCTTGTCTTGATCTCTTTCCTCGTCGTTTTCGTCTCCTTCTAGACGGAATAGAAAACTTTAAGCCAACGCGAAGTTGCTTTAAACTGTTCGCAGAACCCATAAATAGTGAAAGTCAATGAAATAAAGACAGAAAAGAAATCATTTAGTTGCTTTTAATAATAATTAAGAGTCTAAAATAAGGGAGAACTAAACAGATTCAAGAAATGGATGAATGAACTAAGCTGTGTACATATTCCGCGCGGCAACCCATCAAACATCGGGTCGCGCGGCAGCCGCGCGCTATGGAGATGTGCGCCGCGAACCAATGTTCGAGGGTTTGCCGCGCAGAATGTGTCCACAGCTATAATATTGCGTGCTATACCTACACACGCATAGGATATTGAACTTTAGTTAAATGCTACAGAGCCGATAGACTACGAGCTACGACTCAAGTGAACCGGTCGTAGTTGTGTTGTAATCCTTGAGTAACTTTATTATTTTAGTAAATTAATATGGAGCGCCGCTAGCCATTTTCGAAGAGCCTCCTCCTTCTCCACCCCTAGGAGGTTGTTGTGATCCTGGGTTCATAAATTGGTCATCTGGCCCTGTATTGAAACAACAAAATAAATTATTTTTCACTTCTCTGGCTCAAAAATTCCGTCATTGTAGCGTACCCAAACGATAATAAAATAGCATATTTCGCTCCAGGGGCAAAGTTATTTTTCCGGAAAGTTAAATTAAAAGCGGCGATCTCTTCGGTAGAAGTATGTATTGTGTTAGTAAGTATGTACGGGGAGCTTACCACGAATTTTAATGGTTAACGAAACCTTTTTTCGTTTTCGTTTCGCTCCCTATAATTAACCTAGTTCCTTTACGTTACCGCCAGGGACGTTTAATTAAATGTATGGATAAATATTCACAAACTTTCGGAACTTAACATAGGGCTGGTTTTAGAGTTGAAAGTTAAAAAGATTAGCACCATCGTTGTCCAACGGGCTCATGGAGACGGGAGGCTCCGACCCCGCCGGCCCGTCGCCCTCCGCGCCGCGCGCCGCCACCACCACCGCCGCGCACACCAACATAACCTGAATAAACTATACTATCATTTACATGTTCTGGATCGTAACTGTCCTATGCGTGCTACCAGAGAGCCTTTATTTGGTGACGAGAGAGAAATCCTCAATAGATGCCGGCTGTACTGAAGCTTATCCGCGGGTCATGTGTTCTTACTAAAAGCATCTCGGTGGAAAGCCTCTGTGCTTGACAGACTAAGAGCGTGGGATCGCCGTAGGATCGTACCGGTTGTGCCCCCTTAGCATTTTGCCTGAGGCACCTTTCTCGGTCACACTTTCCCCCTACAACGACGCGAGCCTCATCGCACCGTCGTCTTCCCTGGGCTCGTTTAAGAAAGTGGTCAGATACCCAAGTCCAACCCATACCCCAACCCACGCACCCCAAAGGGGGTCTTTAGTCTGCTCTTACGACAGGCAGGAGATATCAAAGCCCGATTGCAGCACAAAACAACCTACTATCTTGTGTAGATTTCCTCGTCAACAAAAAAAGGGGGAAACACTTTGATGATTTGAGGCCTGATAGTGACATGCCATGAAATATTTGGGACAAAGTCAATGAAGAGAAACTTACCAAATAGAACTTCATGTCGTCGTCCGGTGAGTGAGTCCAGACCGAGGCAGGAAGCGCCTTATATATCCAACCATAGAATACTAATGAGACCAGAGTAGACACTAGGCTGTCGGTCGAGCTGAAGACATTCGACACGCAGACCGCACATCTCTGAATACAAGAGCGTGATAAAAGTACGTAGCGTAGCCAAATGGAGTCAGGAAAAACACAGATGAATTTAGCAAATATTAGTTATGGATTAGCCGTGGCTCGCGATTTTATTTGCTATTCTACAAGAATCGTTAAGTAACCTTTTTTGGCAGAAAAAGTGTTCCATGTCCTTAATTCACTACGAGAAAAAATATATAAAAATAGAATAAAAAATATAAAAATAGAAATTGACCCGCACTCTAATGAAGAGTGCGGATCAATTTCTATTTTTAGGTTTGTTGTTTATTTGTTGAGGTATAAAACACATTAGCGATTTCATTTCACAAAGTCAAGAACATTAAAAACAAATTAAATAGTGAGTAGTTACACTAACTATTTCACTGTAAGCTATAAGAGTTGGCATGAGCAATATCCACACGCTTTAGTACACTGGCCAACTATTATTATATGTTCTACGCAAGGTTTTTTTTCCGTATTCATTGTTTTTAGGTGGAACAGGAAATAAGGCCATGCTCTCGGAGGATGCCTCGTGGAGAGGCGAAACACGTGTCGACGAAGTGCTCGAAGAATAGGGATAAGTATTTTTGTATTGCTTTTCATTGTATAATTTTTTAATTTTATTGTACTTATTAATTTTTCGATAAAAATGATTTCTGTTAAATTCCTTATTGAAATAGCTTCAAATATCAAATTGTATAAAGTTTTAGTAGATTCCATTAAATTAGGTCTGCTAAATTCGTTAGTTGAAATTTCAAATTGTATAACGCTTAAAATTAGATTCCAATATCAATTTATAAACATGTTCTAGTAATTTAATCAAATTAATTTTAAAAATCTCAGAATTGATAATAGCCTAAAAAATCATATTCCTTGATGTACTTAATGCGACGTTTAAGCGGAATTACACTAGATATAAGTTAGTACACTGGCTACTTTGGAGTACAAATATATGACGGCGTGTGACATTATTAACATACATATCGTCACGCCTTTCCCCCGAGGGGGCTGGTAGAGGTGTAATACAACACCCACACTTCGCCGGACGATATTCAGTCCCAAATGTGACAGGGAGCGAGCCTGTCGCTATACACCGGGCTCCAGTCATGTAGCAGATGACATACAATACGCACATATGTTCACACAATGAACAAATTGGTGCGTGCCGTCGGCTGGGTCCGAACCCGCTTCCTCTGGCTTGACAGGCGGGCCTGTTGTTAGGTTTATGTGTGTGTCTAAATGAATACTGAATGTTTTGCTAACAAAATAAAAGTACAAAAATTATTTCATTGTTTGACATTTTTTGGGAGAGACCGCGGTCTTATCGTGTCGCTGTAATGGCAGCAATTGTAGTCCTCACGCGTCATTATACGCGCCACATTACGGAGAGCACGTGATCACCACCATCGTGCTCGATGGGGCCTCCGAGTTATACTTACATAGAATTCAGATGTTATTTAATTTCAGAGAAAAGTACTCAAAGAAAAATGTGAAATCAAACAACGAATTACAATTTTCTAGAATTTTTATTTACTTATTTTAACCATGTGATAAAAAAAAACCTCCTTTTTGCTTCGCCGTAAGTAGTCAGATAATTAGACACAATTGAAGTGAAGGCTATTCGTCAGAAAAATAGAAAGTAATGCAAAACATCATTATTTATTCTTTGACGAGTCTCTCTGAAAACACGGTAGCGGATGGTGAGACCACAGATCAGACATGCGTAGGAAGAGTACCTACTGTCAATATCATAATTTGTCAAACACAAAGAAATTCTAATAGGTAAGCTGAATTAGAACACTAAATAATATTTGTTTCTACTTTATTGATTGACACTTATGTTGACAACATATGATATAAACATGACAACTTTATGTGGCTGTGTGCGCTGAAGGACTCGCAGCCAGCGTCTGTCCTCCTCTACAGGTCGCATTTCTCAACCGATTCTCGTGAAATTAAAATAGAGAATTGCAACCTGAAGAAGAAGGCAGCCGGACAGAATTCGAATAGACGCCAGACATATGAAAGCATTTTACCGAAACTGAAGCAAAGACGCTTCGCTCGCTAACGCTCACTTAGTTAATTACTGTGTTATGAGTCTTGAGCAGTGCTGCCAGCCAAGTCTGAAGAACCCCCAGTCTTGTCTCCAGGTCGGCCTGATACTGCTCGGATACTCCTCTGTATTGAAACAACAATATATTATACATTATTTTACAAAAAAAATTAGCTGTTTGATCGTTTTAGTCTTGGTGTTTCTGAGAGTATCTCATTGAGCTATATTTTTTATAACATACCTTTCACACCACCTGCTCGACAATGACCAATTACATATCACGTAGTCTCAACGTAAAGGAAGGTATTGCCTCCCATGGAAGATAAAGTTGTATGAAACTCCCAAGGAAGTTTCCGAGCAAGGAGGTTAAAATTGAATAAAATCCTAGCTTAAGGACATTTAAAAGGAGTTATTCGAAACCGAACTGGCCACCACAAAAAGAAGAACGCAGCTGCATGTAATTTAAAACAAAAAACGCTATTTTTTTCCTCATTTTCGGCGCCGCACGTCGTGTGCATTTGCCAGTATCTAGTATATTACATATTTTTTAGTTATAATGATAACCAAGTGATTGCGACGATAAATCACTCTCATAACAAATAGAGTTTTATAGGGAACACGAAAAGTCGCGCTTCGCAATGTTTGTACCATTTGCTCACACTCGTGAACGTTAAATAAACCGATAGAAGTGAGATCCAACATTATTGCAATTTAACACTCGAAGAATCACAAGCATTAGAAAATAATAGGTACTACCTACAAAGTAACGACGCCTCCTTTTTGTTTTCCAACCAAAACTCTAAAAAGCGATGTTTGATGTACAACATATTTTCTCAGTTAATAAGGTATAATAGTTAATAAGGTGTGAAAAGTAGAGTATTCACCCCCTCGGTGCATAATCTACTATTACACACCTAGTTGCGCCAAATTTAGTAAACATTGTAGTTAAGCCTACATGAAATATGCGAGTGAAACCTCACGGGATAGTTAGTGTTAGAGTCACAATCACAATAAAAAAAGAGTATAATTTGAGTTATCAACACTGAACATAAGTTTAGTGTGTAATCAGAGAATTAATTAAAGAAGTACTGGTTGCACCCCGCGGTGTTACTCACGATTAAAAACTACCCTATGTAGTAATGCTGGGTAAAAACCATATCCCCTTTCTGAATATCATCCAAATCTATCCATTCGTTTGAGCGCGAAGAAGTGAGAAATGAACACGCATACTTACAAACAACTTTAGGTAGAATTATTTGGATCCCATCAATGAGATTAGTCAGAAGGCCACCGGTCACCGGTTTTTGCTGCGAGTTGGTTGGAGTTCCAGGCCCACTGCTGCCGGTGCTCGGGGCTGGGCCTTGCTGGCTCGAACCCGGCGCTGCCTGGCCTGTGCCCGGCGCTGCCTGGCCTGTGCCCGGCCCGACCTGGCCTGTGCCTGGCGCTGCCTGGCCTGTGCCCGGCGCTGCCTGGCCTGTGCCCGGCGCTGCCTGGCCTGTGCTCGGCCCGGCCTGGCCCGTACCCGGCCCGGCCTGACCCGAGCCCTTATCATCCTTACTATCGCTGCGCACCATCGCGACCACCCCCGCGCATGTCACTAAAACCTGAAAATATAATTACACATTTTCTCTACAGTTTTAGCCTCGCAGTGCTATCACCGATCTTAGTCGAACAGTAAAATTACTTTTTCAATCGACTAAATCGCCAAAGTTCAGACCATTCACAAAGTCGTAGATTTTGTCGATCGACTAAGAACGTCGCTAGAACTGCTTGCCAGACTAGCTCGTGTAACTACCAGCTAGTCTGACTAGCCTTTAGTCACGAGGTTGAATAGTCTGACTAGCCTTTAGTCACGAGGCTGACTAGTCTGACTAGTCTTATTTATCGAAAGGGAGAAATCTTCAGAAGATACCTGCCGTGAATGCGGGATATGTGTTGTTAGTACCCACTAAAACTCCTTCCGATGCCAGTCGTCCCGATTTTGGCGAGACCGTTCCGATATTTAGCCCCAATTTAGCCCAAAACTAAATGTCCCACGTTTCGGGGATTACTTGTAATTATTTTTATTAGTCTAGTACTTTTGGAACTTAATTAATGTGTTTCTTTAACGCAAATTTAATGTTAGAACTAAAAAATAAAATAAAACGGAGCACCATAGCCACTCGGGTTTTCAGGAATTGTGACTTCAGCCAAGTCGATGTTGTTATCTACGTCGGTGAGCTCGATCATAGCGAGTAACGAGAACACTCGTCTTGTTAACTCACTATTATTCATAATTAGTAAACGGTTACACAAGCTTTAAAGTCTTAGGCCCGTATGCTGAAACGACGAAGTCTGCAAGTGAATGTGTTGTCGCCTTGCCACGGCTCGACCGTGTAAATGACGTGGTCGTCGCCAGGTATGGACGTGATTATTTATCACAAATTGCAAGGAACATTGATTAAAGTGACAAACTATGATTTAGTCATTCTTTTTACTACTTTTAGTTTGAACATTAATCTAGCTCTCTAAAGCTTAAAACGTTTAGGTAAACATTTAAAACGCGCGGCAAACATTTAAAATGCTTTCCGCTCGATCAACAGTAATTCCTTCAACAGCTATTGTTACACGAAACTTTATCAAAAAATATTTTAAGCTAACGATTATATTTTATTAATCAAGCAATGAATTTAACAGTAGTTAACTTGTTTTTAACCGACTTCAAAAAAAGAGAAGGTTCTCAATTGGACTGTTTTTTTTTTAATGTTTGTTACCTCATAACTTTTGACTGGGTGAATTGATTTTGATGATTCGTTTTTTGTTTGCTAGATCATACTGTAAAGGTTATCCCATACAAGTTAGATCGAAATCAGTCAAGCAGTTTTTAAAATAACAACAAAAGTTTAAAAGTTTAAAGTTGTTTACATGGATGACGAACTACAAGATGGGAAGTCGGTTTATAAGCTTTGCTTTTATTAAGGTAAAGTTTGAATAAATCTTCTTAAGTTTTGCACTTCCGGCGACCGGAGATCACAGGTTTGACGATCTTAACATAAAACATTTACAACTGCTTACAGCAATCTAATCTAAAGTAATTTCAACCTATCTAGTACTATAACTGCTAGATTTCAACTCAAAGTTATCACTTTCTGTCTCTGACATATACGAATAAATAATAAAAACTGCATATTATTTAAGTAGGTACATTGTGTTTATAAATTGATGTCTCGGTTTTTGCTCGATTTGGAAGAAAGAATCCCGCTTTTCATAAGGTTTTAAAATCCTGCGTCGCTCGAAAAATAACCTGGCAACGCTGCTAGATAAAGCTTATAGCCTTTTTATTACTTGATAAAGGAAAAAAAATACGAGTAAAAAACTTTTTTAACAAGCTTTTATTGCACTTAAAATATAATAGTCAAATAAAATTTTCCTTTAAAACTTTTACTATAGACTTCTAACACAATTTAAATGATTTACAAGCTTATTGCGATATTTAATTACTCGTATTTACTGAAGACTCTAACGCTATTACACAATTTATATGATTTACAAGCTTATTGCGATATTTAAATACTCGTATTTACTGAAGACTCTAACGCTATTACACAATTTATATGATTTACAAGCTTATTGCGATATTTAATTACTCGTATTTACTGAAGACTCTAACGCTATTACACAATTTATATGATTTACAAGCTTATTGCGATATTTAATTACTCGTATTTACTGAAGACTCTAACGCTATTACACAATTTATATGATTTACAAGCTTATTGCGATATTTAATTACTCGTATTTACTGAAGACTCTAACGCTATTACACAATTTATATGATTTACAAGCTTATTGCGATATTTAATTACTCAGTTTTAAAATTGTGATGAACTTACTTGTTTATCTACACAGGTAAATGACGACCAGAATAATGACGTTAAAACTTTATTTTTTAAAGTTTATTTTAATCTTTTAACGCAATAAAAGCTTGATCTTAAAAAAGTTTTTAATTTTAAGAATAATTTAAAGTCCCATTTACACGATGCAAGTTTCTTGCATTGCCATCGGTTCACACTACAGACAGGGGTATCGAAGCCTTTTGCCTTAACATTAGTTTAACTGGTGATCCAAGTCGTACTTCAATTAGAAATGGCCAATATTGAACCTTATTACTGCGAGACAAGTTAGTTTCAATCCAAAGACATTGGTGTCTTGGCCGCGAGATTTAGATAGGTATAATGGGAGAAACTTACCAAGTAGAACTTCATGTCGTCGTCCGGTGAGTGAGTCCAGACCGAGGCAGGAAGCACCTTATATATCCAATCATGGAATACTAATGAGACCAGAGTAGACACTAGGCTGTCGATTGAGGCACGGTGCACGGTCGACATGAAGACATTCGACACGCATCTCTTCCTCTACTGAATTAAAATGCTTGTCAAATCTGCAATAATGTGTGTTCTGCAAATTAAAATTAGTAAAAAACACAAATTAAATAAACGAACATTATTTTTGGGACGAGCTATGCCTTGCGGCTTCACCCACTATTCAACAAGAACCGTTAATTTTCGAGGATTAAATTTATCCATGTTTTAATGCATAATAATGAGCTACCATCATACCTCTTGCAAATCCATTCCGCCGTTTGAGAGCAATGTAGTAACAAACAAACAGTCATACAAATAAATTAACTCACAAACCGCGGAGTGTGATTAGGTACGGATGAATTAATTTGGTTAGAGCTTGGTCTGAGGATAGAAACTCTAAAACAACATGAATACCTGCAAACAGACCAGAGCTGGATTTAGGGGCAGGCAGGCGGGGCTACAGGCCCCCAAAAAAAGAGGGGCCTCCACAATAGAGATTTTTAATAAGAAAAAACCTAATTTTTTTTTTTTTTTTTTTTAAATAGAATAGGTCGGCGTTTGACCACCAACTCGCCTGATGTTAAGCGACGGTGTGGTCTAAGATGAAGCACGACGACCTATAAGGTACTTATTCACTCTAGCCTTGAAGTTTTGTAGAGTGAAGAAGTACAGAGACGGTAGTTGAGTGAGGCGCTACAAGTGCGCTACTGCTCAGACCCGTCATCGGAACGGTTACACCGGACTACATCCCGAAACACGACTAGGTTATTTCACGGCATGGCTTGGTCCAGTGGGACGCACCGCCCACTATTGTATTATATGGAATTGTAACGGACCGCCAAGTTTTCCGTTTATTTTCTCCATTTTTACTTCTATAACCCTATCATAAGAAGTGAACGTTACCTCTTCATTTTTTTAGGAAAAGAATTAAGGATCTCCACCCCTTTGTTGTTCTAGGGCCTCCAAACCTCTAAATCCGGCTCTGAGCACCATAGTAAACCGACCTCCGAATAATGTAGTTGTTATGCTGCTTTGACTGAGGCTGAGTTGCACTACCCAACTTGAACTATAACCAAAGCGAAACCAGTCTCAAAATCTCCGGTTTACCCATCGAAATAATATAAGGAAGAAGCGTTGCGAGTCTAATTTCTAACACACAGCGCGTGGACCAAATACAACAACAAGCCAACGGACTTGCCACTACACAGCTCCGTTGACAGTATTAAGTTACGTGTATCAACGTCAAAGATAGAGAGAACCTGTCTCGTTCTCGCTCTCTTATACGTAAAGACTGTAGCGAGAACGAGACAGGTTCTTAAAAAGGGCTATCAATAGTTCTTAAAGGTCGGCAACGGATCTGTGAAACCCCTGGTATTGCAGGTACCCATAGGCGGCGGTGATCGCTTACCATCAGGCGATCCGTTAGCTTGCTTGCCACTTAAGGCATAAAAAAACTTTGATGATAAGAGGCCTGACAGTGAATCTCCATGAAATATTCGGAAACAGGAGAAGTTCGGGACATGGTCACTAAAGATAAACTTATCAAACAGAACTTCCTGTCGTCGTCCGGTGAGTGAGTCCAGAACGAGGCGGGAAGCACAGACAGAGTGGACACTGGGCCCCCCCACTAAGGCACGGCCGACATTTGACGCGCAGATCCACCTCTACTGAATACACGTGCGTGTTATATATACATACATGTTGTACTTAGTGTAGCCATATAGAGTTCGGAAAAACACAAATGACATCAGTGAATATTATTTATTTATTCATTGCTGATATTACAGTCATATTCTTCACTTAAACTAGTAAGTTAGATAATGTAATATACCCTGTGCATAGGGCGTTGCAAGTGTGTCGTGCTAGTGTGTAGTTAAGTCAAGTTACATAAAAGCTGCGTCTCGTGGTTTCACCTGGAAGGCTATTCCTACGCGTGAGATGAGATGAGATTTTATCTCGGTCACTCTCACACTTATGACGTTTTAAACGAGAGCAACAAGGACGAAAAAAGGTGAGATGAAAATCTCAAATCTCCGAATAGCTATTCTACAAGAATCGTTAAGTAACTTTTTAATCGCCAGAAAAAGTATTCCATGTCTTTCTTTATCTAGGGTGACTAGGGTATAATTAAAGCTACCATCACACCTCATCGAAATCCATACAGCCTTTGGCCAAAAAGAAGTAATAAACTTTTTTTTTTGATAACAAAACTTTTATTGACAACAAAATTGACAAGAATTTAGTTTCAGTAACTTATCTTATATCTTTAAATGAGCAATTCTTGTATATATATATATATATATATATATATATAATTGGAATCTCGGAATCGGCTCCAACGATTTTCATACAATTTAGTATATAGGGGGTTTCGGGGGCGATAAATCGATCTAGCTAGGAATCATTTTTAGAAAATGTAATTTTATTCGTGTTTTATCGAGTAGAGTTAGAGTTTTGAGTAGTCTCAACTGAAAAATATAACTCTTCCTGACATCTATTGGCGAATAATAATACTATTTTTTGTGAGCAAAGCAACTAATTGCTTTAACGACACAACAGCAGATGGCGTTGTTAAGTAACACGAAGTCAATGAGTGTTTGAATATGACTCTTCCTGACATCTATTGGCGAATAATAATACTATTTTTTGTGAGCAAAGCAACTAATTGCTTTAACGACACAACAGCAGATGGCGTTGTTAAGTAACACGAAGTCAATGAGTGTTTGCTTTGAGGTTAGACTAAAATCAATTGTTTATTTTCCAAAAAACAAAAAAAAAAAAAATACCGAGCAAAGCTCGGACATCCAGGTACTATAACATAAAGTGTGCACTGGATTCCACACTAGGGTGACCTGTGTCGTGGGCTTCAGGCTCTTCAAAATATAAACTAAGAAAGAGTAAACATTATAGCATATGAAATCGTACATAAAAATCGTAACCTATCTATTTTGTGAGAGTGGTGTATTGTGTGTTACGTCGGTGATTCTTGCTCTTAGTATGTATCGCTTCAGTGAGTGCCGTTTTATGGAAACGTAATGCTACTGCTTAAATGTATAATTGACGGACTGGTAGATATTTGGTGAGATATCTACCTAGTCTGGCCATAAGTTCTGTTACAAATGAAAATACATTTTTTTTTTTTACAGTAATGTAATGTTAATGAAAGTTATATGTACACATGTATTGAAGTCTTAACAAAAATATAACTATTATTTTATTCAAAATGACCACTTTTGGCCTTGATACAGGCCTTTAGTCGGTCTGGCCAAGAATCTATGGATTTACGGACTGATTCCATGGGAAATTTAGCCACTGCTTGCTTCAAAGATTTCTTAAGTGACTCTATGTCAGCGTGTCGTATAGAGCAGGCCATGCCCTTTAAAACTGACCATAATTTGTATTCCGGGGGGTTTAGATCTGGGCTAGAGGAGGGTCAGTATTCAGCCCTTATAAAATCCGGAACACTGGCTTCCAGCCAGGCTTGGGTAGTTCGCGCCTTATGACCAGGTGCAGAGTCTTGTTGGAAACTCCACGGTAGATTTTTAAAAAGTGTATTGCTAAGGGGTTTTACAACACCATCTAAGACGGTCTCTTGATACACTTTGGCTGAAGTTTTCACTGCTTTCACACGCCGCCGCCGGCGTTATAGGGTACCCCCCACCAAACCATGACTGACGCAGGATGATGTTGATGACCACATGTACCTTTCCGACCACTTCCGTAGCTTCTTTAGAGCTGTGAGCGTACACTTTGTCGTTTTGCTTGTTGTAGTGCTCTTCTATCGTGAAAATTCTTTCGTCGGTAAAATGGATATGTCTGAAATTTTCACCTGCGTAACGGGATGGAAGACGTTTTGATCTATCCACTCTCTTTAACTGCAGCGATTGATTAAGGGCATGTCCGGCGATATGCACCAAGCTTCAGGTCTTGTTTTATTATACGTGACTGAGTCCTAACGGGTATCTTCATTTCTCGCGATAAGATTTTTTGTTTCCTCATTGGGTTTCGGCGAATTCTGTCTTTAACAGCATTAACAGTCTTAGCAGTTCTCATCGCACGCGGCCGCCCCGATCTTTTATGGTCTTCAACAGAGGAAGTGTCGGTATATCTGTCGATACTACGATTTCGAAGAATCTTGAAAATGACCGACGGTTCCATACCCACTTTGTGCAACGCAATCTCTGCAATCCTGTTTTCTTTAACACCCCATTCCATGTTGTAAATTTAATAATAATCACGTAAAATATATGTGAAATGGCGGGAAATTAATTGTAGTTTTCGCAGTGTTCCATCTTTTCCTCTGAGTTGATCTAAGTAAAAGGAGCGGGAGATACTAAGGGGAACTCTGGGTGTCACGAAGGCGAACAATGGCTTGTGAGAGATCGCGGTCTTATTGTGTCAGAGTACTGGCAATCTGTAGTCTTCGCGCGTCATCTCGCTCGCACCAACTTATTCGCTTTATACGAGCGACCGGGAGAGCAGATGATCACCACCACCAATCAATAGGGCCTCAGAATTATATGTAAACTTTATTTAACCTCAGAGATGAGTACTAAAAAAAGGGAAATCAAACTATGAATTACAATTTTCCAGAACTTTTATTTATTTTAACCATGTGATAAAAAAACCTTCAAAAAAATCCTTTTTAAAAAATCCTTTTTTGCTTCTCCGTAGTCAGTTTATTAGACACAATTAAAGTGAAGGATATTCGTCAGAAAAATAGAAAGTAGGTAATGCAAAACATCATTATTTATTCGTTGACGAATTTCTCTGGAAATACGGCGACGGACCCCAGATCATTATATGGATAGGAAGAGTACCTACTTGCCCATGGTACGTCATGAACGCAAAACGTCAATATCGCAATTTGTCAGAAACGCAAAAAATTAAATAAGCTGAATCCACTCTATTGTATTTTTTTCTATTTTATTGTTTAACACTTTTGTTGATAACATGGCTGTCCCTTTTAATTAACAAAAGTAATAAATATAAGTAGAAACTTAGAAAAAACACATAAAATAATACATCTTCTTAGGTCTATGATAAAATCAGAGCTTGTGATCACTTAAAGCTGGGGAACCATTCGGCTCGCGCACCTCCTCAAGAAAAACGGTCAGTACATCATCCAATTTGCAGTACGCTAGCACACTACGCTAGCACACTTGTGTTAGCGTGCTAATTTTGGATCGTGTAATGGCAGTTAGACAGAAATCAATCCAATTTAATTCTACCGTACAGGCACTGCCATGCTAAGTTAGCATACTGCAAATTGGATAGTGTAATGAGTGCTAAACAGGCGTGATGCTCCAGTAATTCATAGCGGAGCCGCTTAGAGGCCAATGGTCGCAGTTTCGCACAGAAAACGCCGCCACCCAGAGCGGACCACGTACATGCTCCAAGAGCGTCAGTGTATTATACTCGTACTACAAGATTATCGCAAACTTAATACCCAGCTTGAGGTGACTCACAGTTGCACAAATCAGATGTCTGTTACAGTTTTGCTGTCGTCTTAAAACAGATTTTTTTTTTGCAGCTGGCAACGGTCTCCCAATAAGAGCTAGAACGATTAGGCTTAGAACGATTTTGGGTTGCCATATGAATACTACAGCACATGACGTGGCGCCTCCATTATTTTCTACTCATTTTTGCCAAGCTGTAGCATCGGAACTTAACTCCGCTCAGAATTTATTGATACACCCAACACCCAGCCTGTTCAAGAACACAATATTTACTGACTTCTAATACACTTAAGATAAATAAAACTAAACTATAAGCTGTGAAGATACATGACAGGTGGATCAGATCAGACCAAATCGACGGGTTTAATTATGACGTCGACTCGTGAAAAATGTATGTACATAGTTTCTTTGTAATTTTTGAGAAGGTGGTTGATGAAACGCGAAATTAAAATAGAGAAACGCGACGTGTAGAGGAAGACAGCCGGACAGAATTCGAACCGACGTCGGACATATAAAACCATTTTGCTGAAGCCGAAGCATAGACGCTTCGCTCGCGAGCGCCCGCTCCGTTGATTTTGTGTTAAGAATCTTGAGCAGTGTTGCCAGCCAAGTCTGCAGAACCTCCAGTCTTGTCTGCCTGATCCTAGGCTCGGCTACTCCTCTGTATTGAAACAACAAAATACATTATTTCACACACATTTATACTAGTTGATGAAATAGCAAAGTCTGTTTCTAATAAGAATATCTTATTGAGCCACTAATTTTTTTCTACCCAAATACTAACACAGCACACAAATATACTGTTTTATCAACTCTGGTTGATTCCACTGATGTATTGTGTTATATTAGAGTTGATAACACAGTAGATTTCAATGTCGCATAAAAATTTAAAAGTAGCATTTGTATTATTACATTTAACACTGTCAACGACAACTCTCATTTTGTAACTAATGAAATACCTATACCTCTACATTGTATACCTAGCTAAAAACCATATGCTACATGAAATACGCGAGTGAAACCGCACGGCATAGCTAGTATTAGTTTCACAAAAAAAAAAACAATAATTTGAGTTAACCACACATACATAAGTTAAGTGTATAATCAGAGAACATTATAATAGAAGTACTGGCTGCACCCACGTTATAGTTCACGATTAAAAGTAATGTAATAATGCTAGGTATAAATTATTATATCCCCTGTCTGAATATCATCCAAATCTATCCATCCGTCTGAGCGTGAAGAAGTGACTAATACGCATACTTACAAACTAATATACGTAGTAATATTTTGATCCCATTGGAGAGATGAGTTTGAATGTCGCCGCCGTCCGGTCCTTGCCACGAGTCGGTCGGAGTTCCAGGCCCGCTGCTTTTGGTGCTCGGGGCCGAACCTTGCTGGCCCGAACCCGGCCAGGCCTGACCCGAGCCTGGCCCGACCTGACCCGAGCCTGGCCCGGCCTGACCCGAGCCCGGCCCTGTTTGGCTCGTGCCCGGCCCGGCCTGGCCCGAGCCCCCATCATCGCTGCGCACCGCCGCGACCACCACCGCGCATGTCACTAAAACCTGAACATACAATTACTAAAAAAAACCGACAGACTTTCAATCACGCAGTGCTGGCACCGTTCTTAGTCGATCGGTAAACTGACTTTTCAACTTGACTAAATCAGCAGTTTATTGATCGGCTAAGAACATTGCTGGTCAGACTAGCTGCTAGCTACACGAACTAGTAACTACCAGCTAGTTTGACCAGCCTTAGTCACTAGGCTGACTAGTCTTTTTTGTCGTGAGAGAGAAATTTTTAGAAGATAGCTAGCTGCATTGGCGTGAATGCGGGTTATGTGTTGTTCGTACCCACTAAAACTCCTTCGGTGGCCAGCCTCCAGCGATTCCAGTCGTCCCGATTTTGACGAGGCCGTTCCGATTTTTAGCCCAAAATTAAATGTCCCACTGGTAAATAATTTAAAACAAAACTTGATTTTATAACTAAAAATATTTTTTCAAAGAAACTGCATTGTTTTTTTTTTTTGTGATGTCTCAGTTTTTGCCCGATTTGTTTAATAAATAGTCGGGACACTTGCACACACGATCGCCTGACCCCAAACTAAGCAAAGCTTCACTAGCAACTCAGCCACCGAGGTAGTCCAGTCCCCTATCCACCAACTCATGAGCCTATCGGTTCTCACTACAGACAGGGGTACGAAGCCTTATGCCGCGGCCTCACATTGGGTTAACTTTAGGTCCAAGCTGGACCCAAAACTTCAACTAGAAACCGTCAATATTGAACCTTATAACTGCGTGACAAGTTGGTTTCAATATCAACTTTGTGCTCATTGGTGTCTTGGCCCCAAGATGTAGTTGGTGTAATAAGAGAAACTTACCAAATAGAACTTCATGTCGTCGTCCGGTGAGTGAGTCCAGACCGAGACAGGAAGCACCTTATATATCCAACCATGGAATACTAATGAGACCAGAGTGGACTCTATAGGCTGTCGGTTGAGGCTCAGTCGACATGAAGACATTCGACACGCATCTCTACCAAATTAAAATGCTTGTCATGCGCAGTCAAATGAAATTAGTAAAAACACATAATGAAATTAGCCAATATTATTTTTGGGACTAGACGTGCCTCGCGGTTTCACCCACTCTTCAACAAGAACCGTTAATTTTTAAGTTTCGTGTTTTGTAATCTAAATCTTTATGTATAATTATTTTGAGCCACCATCATACTTCATGCAAAGCCATTTCGCCGTTTGAGAGCAATGTAGCAACAAACAAACAGTCATACAAATAAATTAACTCACAAACTGCGGAGTGCGATTAGGTACGGATGAACGAATTTGGTTAGAGCTTGGTCTGAGGATAGAAATTCTAGAAAAACATGAATACCTGCGGGACATAATGACACAATAGTAACGTACGTCCAAATATTGTAATGGCGCTCTCACTAAGGCTGAGTTGCACTAACTTTATGTCAAATTATAATTCAAAATTATTCATACATGAAATGTACATTATGTTGGTGTTGGCTAACAACCAAACTGGGTATGGAAAACCCCTGTTCCAGTCCTTTCATAGAACTAATGCTAAAAGCAATGTACATTCCTTTGTGTCATAAATGTGTAAAATTGTATAATTGCGTAATTTGATATGATAAAAATAATGATGATCCCTATTCATTCGTAAACATCTTCACAGATTAGTGCAGTAGTCACTAAGACTGAGTTACACTAACTTGAACTATAACTAAAGCCAGAGATTTAACGTTTAACGCTTTATCATATACAACACTACCAAAGAAAGCGTACCAAAGCGTAATCGTACCTAGTTTACCCTTCGATCATAAATAAAGGAGATCCTGTACGAGAACCAAAAAATTAACCGCATAAGTTAGGTGCTGCACACAATTCACCGTAGTCACAAACAAACGCAACCAGTCGCAGTGATTTTTACTGCTGTCTCGTTCTTGCTATAACAAGGTAGAGAGCCGTAGAAGAGACTACTCTTGTACGTCTCTATTTTTGTTATTGATACACGTAACATAATACTGTCAACGGAGCTGTGTAATGTCCGTTTGGTTGTTTTATTATTCCAAGACACATATTTATTTTTCTTCTTAATTTCTAAGTTTTTTTACAATAAATGAATATAAAAACAAATACTATAAAAAACTTAAAAACTAGGATGCCGCCGGCAACGCGGCGACGCCCAAGCTTCCGGTGGTTAGGGCTGCAGACTGAGGAACCTCCTGACAATACGGCACGTGTCTAGGATCACTGCCGACTGTATCTGGCCCTTGATTCAACCGTCTAACGAGAGCCTCTTGAGATGTTGGTTGAAGCTCTTCGCTGTGAGACCGTTTACCTTGACGACTATCGGGACAATGATCGTCGAGTTAACATCCCACATTGCGATTACCTCGTGAGCCAAGTCAAGGTACTTGCTGAGTTTGTCCTTCTCGGCCTTCACGAAGTTCTCGTCATGTGGGATGGTGACAGCGAGGAGCACTGGCGCTGGGACCGGTCGACCAGCACGATATTAGGCTTATTGGCAACAATAGTCCTGTCCGTGATGATAGAGCGGTCCCAGTAGAGCAAAGCACGGCCATTCTCGAGAACTGACGCTGGTGCGTACTTATAGTACGGCACCTCGGACTCGACAAGACCGTATTGAAGGGCAAGTTGCTGGTGGATGATCCTGGCTACTTGGTTGTGCCTGTGCAAGTAAACGCCGTTAGCAAGATGCGAACAACCGGAAATTATACGCCTGAGTGACTCTTCGGGACATGCCCGACATTATTATTATTCCAATATATGTATATATTTTATTTCTTAATTTTTAAGTTTTTTACAATAATATAAATGAATATAAAAACAAATATTATAAAAAACTTAATTATTATTATTATTAACTAGCTGCGCCCCGCGGTTTCACCCGCGGTTAAAAAGTATCCTATGTTATGCTATTCTAGACTATAATCTATCTCTGTGCCAAATCTCATCCAGATCTATTCAGCCGTTCTGGCGTAAAAGAGTAACAAACATCCATCTATCCATATATACAAACTTTCGCGTTTATAATATTAGTAGGATATTAGGTCCACCAGCTGTGTACTAAAGTCTGTTTTCAGTGCATACATCGTGATGAGTTTACCAGAGATTTCACAGCTCGTTAGACTTTAGTTACCAATATAGCTAAAGTTAATAAGTACAACTCAGGCTTTATAACTACTGCACTAATCTGTAAAGATGTTTACAAATTTCACACAATAGTTTCATAATGGTTCCAATTGCGAATAGTATGACCGGAAATATAAGTGACTACATTTATTTAGGATTAGCATTTTTTATGCAAAGTTTGTGTGATGTTATTACCGATAGAACATTAAACAATATTTTGAATTATGACTATATCTTAGACAAAAGGCTGGCTCTGAGAGACTGGACAAGTTTTTGTGTTTGCTTTAGTAAGTTCGCTTGTACGCCAGCACCTGACGCTGACGGAAACGTTAAACACTATAATAGGTGAAATGTATGGAGCCAAACAAAAACGACTATTTTCGTTAACTATAAAAACTTGTAGTAAGTCTTCAGAGCTTCCAGTGGCCCTATTCGGAGATTTGAAATTTTCATCTCACCTTTTTTCGTCCTTGTTGCTCTCGTTTGAAACGTCATAGGTGTGAGTGAGGGTGACAAAGATAAAATCTCATCTCATCCCACGCGCAGGAATAGCCCTTCAGGGGGGCTATTCCTGCGCGTGAGATGAGATGAGGTTTTATCTTGGTCACTCTCACACCTATGACATGTTAAACTAGAGCAACAAGGACGCAAAATGGTGAGATGAGAATCTCAAATCTCCGAATAGGGTCCCAGGTCCGTTCAAAATACGAGTACGTGGACAACCGTCGACCCGCGGAGTCACGTGGAAGTGATTTTACTAGTTGTTGTCAGTGTGCGTAGTGCAAGTGTTACAGTGTGTGTGTGTTTTTTTATTTCAGTGAAATAAAGTCATTTATTGGATACACAGAGACGTTTAATTACTATTATCCAAATACAAAAAGACGCTACCTGTATCGCCGATTTAATTTTATTATTAAAAAAACCATCAAATTCGATTGATTGTCCAGAACTACTCAGTAAAATCTCCATCATTCCCCCTAGACTCACTCGATTCACCCCCTCGGGGAACAAGGTCCATGCGGAATTAATTTCTCTGGCGAGCTGGCGACCAATTCAATAAATTGTGCAGGGAAAATGACTTCGACCTATTCGGTACGAGCATTAATACAGCTGACTGGAGCCCGGTGAATGGCGACAGGCTCGCCTCCTTTTTCATTTGGGGCTGAATATTGTCCGGTGAAGTGAGGGTGTTATATTACACCCCTGCCAGACTTCTCGGGGAAAGGCGTGACGATATGTATGTATATTCTCGTAAAATTTTGTGAGCAGGTTCGATAATTATGTGATTCGTGATTCAGTTTTTGGGAATTAAAAAAAGCATATTTCAGCTATTTCGGAATACGCAAAGAAAGACTAGCGAGGTCTTTAGTTTACAGAGCCCTAGTTATATTTGTCGGCAGTTACAGACCTATTTCTTTGCTTTGGCAGCGGTACGTGTGTAGTGTGTAGTGTGGCGCAGACCGGCGCGGGCGCATCCGCGAGCGGAGTGTGAACGAACCTTAGCTTAATAGAGACTTGCACACACGGTCGTCTGACCCCAAACTAAGCAAAGCTTGTGCTATGGCGGCCAGAGACTGATATATACATACTTTTATATTTTTAAATAAGTGCGAGTACATACATAAATAGTTAATTAACACCCAGACAACACAAACAAATGTTCATCATTTAAATTTTCCCTAGGTGGTAATCGAACCCACGCCCTCTAGCTCAGAAGGCAGGATCAAACTGCCCACTTAATTTACATCATTATAATCAAGTAGGTCATTTTTCCGAGTGACTAGGTGCTTGCTTACCCAAAGAAAACATTGTCTACATGACTCGTGATCGCTCATACATATACCTAGTAGATACATACTCATTGAATATGAACTATGCTAATGAACATTGTTTCTGGAAAGCTCTAGAACGTTCTTGGTGTACTATTGTACCTCAGTAGGTTGGTATAGCCAATTAGTACCTAGAAAAAGCGAAATGTTTAATTAAACCAAACTTTACTACATTATTATAATAGGGATAATTATCAGAATTATGAAATTTGGTACGAAGCAACTTCTTAAAAATAAAAAACAAAGAACAACAAAGTTAAATAGGAAAAATTGCAAAAAGCATAAATTTTTAGTTACATCATAATTATGTGGAATAAAAATATTTTTAATAATTTTAACTCACTACCCTTTTCCTCATGAACGCATCGAGGTATTAAATTAAAATTCATATCAAATACTCAAGTCTATAATACCTTTGAGCTTTATGATTTCTGAAACGGGAATTACTCACGTTCGCTTTAGTCGATTATTCCGACTATACTTTACCTTTGAGCTGTAACAAAATAAATTATCTACCTACAGGTTTGTACGGAACCCTCGGTGCGCGAGTCCGACTCGCACTTGGCCGGTTTTTATTTAGTCATTGCTCGGCTAGACTTCAGTTACCTAGGTTGGTAAGAGAGGCAGAACAGCAAAATGCATTTTTTATTTACTGTTAGCCAAATAATTATCGAGCTCTATTTTCATTATCTGCATGAAAATGGCTATTTCATTCCTGAAGTAAATGGATTAGTTAGTTACTTTATTATTTAATCGAACACCAAAAAGATTATTATTTTTGTACTTACAAATAATGCATCGTTTGAATTTTAAGTTGACTATTAAAATACTAGTAGTTCGCCTCAAACAGTGACCTCGCTCATCTCTACGAGTACTACCCATCGTCCGATTTAACTCGTATACCAACTAAGATACCTACTTAAAACATATATTGAGATAAACCGTCTAAAAATCTAACATGAAAATCGGATGAACACTCAAGTTGTCGTCGAACATACAAGTGTGCCGAGTTGTCCGAGTAGACTCGCCTTGCTTCACTCGGTCACAATCATATCGAGAAGTAGTACGGAAGGTTCGGCTCCTACAAACGGAGTCTACTTTGTAATCTACCTACTTCTACTTATCTATTAAAAAACTAGTGGCTCTGTAAGCTATAGACCTCGCGGCCGGCGTCTGTTCTTCTCTACAGGTCGCATTTCTCAACCGATTCTCGTGAAACTTTGTGAGCAGGTTCTTTATGATATTCATAAATAAGTTTTTTTTTTTAAATCATATCTCAATTTTGAAGAATTTTCAAAAACTGACTTGACAAAAAAAAAACGCTGCAAAGCCACTCACAAAATTTCAAGAGAATCGGTTAGACCTGTAGAGGCAGACAGCCACCTGGACAGAAATCCGGACCTACGAAAGCATTTTTGTCGAAGCTGAAGCATAGACGCTTCGCTCACTAATACTCGCTCGGTCAATTAAAATAGGTATAGCCACAATCCACATTTTGATGCGCGTTAATTATTTCCGATGCACAATGAAATATTTCTCTCAAAATAACATAATGTGAAATTCTAAGCACTTGAGTAATTAGGTGCATTATCGGTCTGGGTCTGGTATCTGTAATTTATGCAGGAATGCATTACTAGTGCCAACTAAATAGCTGCCCGTGTTTCTATAAATTAAGCAAGTTGCACATTTTTCAGTAGAACTGCTACTGCACCAAGTACTAACGCAAGATGAACACTATTGTTGTAAGTTTCCTACGTATTTTATTGTTCTGCTAAGTAACCCCGATGCAATAACAACGGGGTGTTATAAGTTTGTCGTGTCTCTCTTTCCGTGTGTGTGTGTGTGTGTGTGTGTGTGTGTGTGTGTGTGAGAGTGTGTGTGTGGCATCGTAGATCCCGAACGGATGAACCGAATTTGATTTTGTTTTCTTTTTGTTTGGGCGGTGAATTAGTCGGGAGTTCTTAGCTATGGTTTTTAATTTTTAACTTATACTTGTTTATTAAGTACACAAAAGCCTTTGTTGAACTTGCCATCTTAGTATGAATAATTTTGTTATACTACCTGTACCCCGCGGTTTCACCCGCGGTCCCAGAGGAACCGTAATTTTTTTTGCGATAAATAGGACAAAATGTCTTTTTCTGTGCCCTGACAACGAGTATGCAAAACTTCATGATGAACGGTTGAGTAGTTAGGTTTGAAAGCACAAACAAACTAATAAACAAATTCACTCTCGCATCACACATCCATCCAAACTTTAGCGTTTATAATATTAGTGAGTTAGTTAAGAGGGGTTTTTTTTTAATGGTTTTATGTTTGTTGTAGGGAGGAAACCGGGGCTAATGGATACTCACACAGTTTCCTCCCGAATGGTGGTGTGGATGTTGATTGAGTGGATAGGGTAGGGTGGTGAGTTGGTTTGTAGTGGATTGGGGTATAGTGGAAGAGTGAAAGTGTATGGATGAGGATTTATAAGTAGATTGGGGATAATGTCAATTTGGATGGCAAAAAGTTGGATGGAGATGGATGAGTGGGTATGTGATATTTGTTGTATTATGTGAGGTATTGGACTTTGTTCCACTCATGGCAAGACCGAGTGAGTGGGTTGAAGTTTGAGTTTGTTGGGGGTGTCTTGCCATGAATGGAGCAGAGTCCGGTCCCCTGGGAGGAGTGATTGTTAGGTATGGTTGGTATGAGTTAAGAGGTTGGAGAGGTTTGGTAGGTGTGGATGTAAGTTGTTGAGGGATGTAAGAGGATGGGTTATTAATGAGTGGATGGGTGTTCCTACTTTGGTCAGCGGGTCCATCGGACCTAGCCGGTAGCGTAGCTAGGCTGTACTACCGACCATTCCCCCATCCGCCACCCGGGGGACGCTGCCCATACGCTGTGAGGCCCAGCGCGGGCGGTTAGGAGGGGTTAGGATTGAGGATGCCGACTAGTCCCGTTGAATCTCTCATATTGGGACAACTGATACTGTTTTGTCCCAGAAGTCCCGTGGGACTAGTGACACGAATGTTTACATCCCATGTTTGTGTTTAGTACACACCTAGCAGGGTTTCAACCTCTTTCTGATGTCCGAATTGTGCGAATTGATTAATAGAGTAAAGGATTATAATCACGTCACTTTAATGGTAGGTAAAAGTCAAAAGTCAAAATGTTTTTATTCAATTTAGGTATCAAAGATACACTTATGAACGTCAAAGTTATTTAAATAGACTCGACCGCCTTGTTCGGATAAAAAGCCTCTACTCAGAAGAACAGGCAAGAAACTGAGGGGCATTATTTTTTCAAATATAAATATAATCCTACTAATATTATAAAGGCGAAAGTTTGTAAGAATGGATGTTTGTTACTCTTTCACGCAAGAACGGCTGAACAGATCTGGATGAAATTTGGCACAGAGATAGATTACAGTCTAGAATAGCATATAGGATACTTTTTAACCGCGGGTGAAACCGCGGGGCGCAGCTAGTATATAAATAAATTGCAGTCTCACAAATTTTGGTTTACAACTAGGTAATATCTATAAATACTAGTGGCTACTAGGCGGAAGTGGAAGGCTCCAGACATCTTTATCTTCTAAATAATATCCTCTTTTCATTAATGTAGTTTTTACATTTGATTTGAATTTTCCCTCGGTGAGCCCTGTTATATTTTTCGGGATTTTATTGTAAAAACGAACGCAGTTGCCTAAAAACGACTTTTTTGACTTAGTCAGTCTAAATCTCGATACAGCTATCCTATCCTTATTTCTAGTGTTATAATTGTGAGAGTCACAGTTCAATTTAAAATATGTAGAGTTTTGCGAACGTGCATAATATTTTCAATAATTCGTAATGATATAAACTCGTGCTACCATGAAGCTTTTGATGGTACAGTCGGAGCGTCACCATGAGAACTCCGCGACGAAGCAAGTTAGCCCCGTCGTATTCGGGTTCGCTAAATTGCCTTCAATGGATTAAGTATCTCCGGAAAGATGTCTGAGGATTGTGCCAGAAGCTGGTGAATATACTCTGGTTTTCTCTTAATTACATTTTGGAGCCAGGTAGTTCATTCCGAAACGTTTTTTTAATTGATCATCGGTTGACAGTTTAAATTGTAAGGATAATTTTATAGAGGTCACAAGGTCTCAGACGAGTCGGGCGCGATTTACCTTCTAATAGTTCTAAAACTTAGTTACTTTTTTTTATATTATTATTATTACTTAATAGGCTTGCGTTTGGCCGCCAACATGCCTGATGATAAGCAGTGATGCGGCCTACGATGGAGCACGCTTGCCTAGAAGAAACCGATTCACTCGAGACTTGAACACACCCAGATTATAAGTGTCAGGGAACACACACTCTGGCAGAGTATTCCACACTCTAGCGGTCATTATGAGAAATGAGGAACCAAAGCGTTTCGTGCGTGTTGTAGGTATGTCGACCATAGAACGATGCCGCTTTTTTGTACTCTTGGGTCCTTTATAGAAGAACGGGCTAGGGAGAATAAGGTCATGCAAACCAGATGCACACTCCCCGAAATGTATCCGATAAAACACCGATAGACTAGCAACCTTGCGCCTATGATCCAAACTTTGAAGTTTGGTCTGGACAAGGGAGTCGTTGCCAATGAGCTTCTTCGCGCGTTTCTCGATGGACTCCAACGCCTCAACTTCTAATACTTAGTTTCATTTTAGTGTCGTTGATTACGCCTGCAATACATGTACCTATATGTAAATATAGTATTCAGGTAGATTGTATTGTGAGTAATTTGGAGTAATTTTTTTAGTAATTTTGTGTTTTGTTTCTAGGTGCTGTGTGTAGTGATGGGCGCGGTGGCGCTAAGCGAGGGTACTGGCTACTACGGAAGTAGCAGGGGCGGTCAGCCCGCGCGTCAGTCCCCGCCGCCGGCGAGCGGCTCCAGCGGTGGCGCGGCGAGCGGCGCGAGCGCAGCCTCGGGAGCCGCGGTGCAGCGGGCGACGGTGACGCAGGTGCAGCAGACCAGCGTGGTCGCAGGGAGCGCGGCCGCAGCGGGGTCCAGCGCTGGGCAGAGCGGCGCTGGGACGGGAGGGAACGCGGCCGCCGGCTCGGCCAGCGGAGCGGCAGCTAACGGGCCAGGTGGCAAAGCAGCTGCTGGCTCGGCCAGCGGAGCGGCCGCCGGCACGCAATGAGAGCAGCCCGGTCATTCGCGGTCAATTGATCACGCATCATAGGTACAGTCGTGGTCTGTAGTTTCAATAATTAAGTTTACTTTTCGGTCATACTTACTAATTTTTAATTAAAAAATAAACACATTTAATTGTTGTAATCGCGTGTTTCTTTCCTGATCAGGGATTTAAAATAGGCTCGTATCATCTGGGAGAAGCTAGCTTCTCCCAGATGATACGAGTATTGTAAGACAGGATAGAGAGGCGAGGGGAAGTACTAGGCTGGGGAAAGGATACAAAAGGGGCCCTTTTATCTATCATGGTTACCTCGAGTTATCTCTACTTATAATAAAACTGCAACAAGAAGACGTCTGTACATGAGAATAATTTAAAAAATTAGCCACAAATGGTGTGTATTTGGTACCAAGAAATACAACAGAAAAACAAATGCAGTAGGTACTCGTACTTACTACTTACTTACTTACTTAAATGCATACTTAGTGTAACCCTGTTTTTTTCTGGACCCAAAGTAACTATGCCTAGCTATATATTTTTTTTTCGCGTTTATTGTACCTTGGGACGAAAACTACTGGTTTAAATTGGAGCTACATAATATAAGTACTAAATAATATAAAGTTTTTGTTTGGCAGTTTCGGTTTTTGATCAAAATTCAATAGGTTGTTTTGGTTGGTAAAAACTTACGTTGACCTTGTCCTTTATTTTGGGTATTCCATACTTTCCAGCATTCGCATTCAATCAGACCGTTTAGCTATTTGTAGTTTTGTGTGTAAACTCTTTGTTTAATTAACTTTTTAACTTTATTTGAAATTCAACTTCAGGCTTAGGCTTGTTTACCAATCTGGTTCTAATTCCGTTTGGCGTTGACAGACAGTACCTCGCGTCATGGTGAAAGTGACATTCATCCAAGCTTGACATATTGGCTGATGAGTGCAGAGTGCGTTTGGCTTGACATCAGCATATTGATCAGGTGTAAGTTTTGTGAATTATTGATGTTATAAATCGATCGTTTTGATGTCTGTGGTGTAGATGAACGTAATCAATTTCCGGCTCCCGGGGTTCTCATTTTTTTTTCGATCTCGGATCAGATTTTTTACAACTTTACATGGGTGTGGAAAGCTACGCCTTTCCCTAAATTTTATTTTTGTTTCGTTTGTGAGGAGTCTCCAGGTGGCGGCAACGCGCTCTGCCTCATGGGAGGTGTGGCGTCCAAGTGTTAGTGTTAAAATTGCGTGTCCGAGTTGAGCGTCCGTGGCCGGCGTTCCGCTGCCTTGGTGTGTTCGTGTGGTGTGTCTAACAGTGTTTCTAACCGTCTTCCTTAACTGGAGGACGTTTAGTACGGGCTCTTCGTCTAGGTGGGAGATCACCAATCGGGTAACTTTACGTTAAGATTTTGATTGCTGTTCCTGTGGAAGACCACCTTTAGTGTAACTACGTTAAGATTTTGATTGCTGTCTCTGTGAAAGACCACCTTTAGTGTAACTACGTTAAGATTTTGATTGCTGTCTCTGTGAAAGACCACCTTTAGTGTAACTACGTTAAGATTTTGATTGCTGTCTCTGTGAAAGACCACCTTTAGTGTAACTTTACGTTAACATTTTGTTTGCTGTCTCTGTGGAAGACCACCTTTAGTGTAACTTTACGTTAAGATTTTGATTGCTGTCTCTGTGGACGACCACCTTTAGTGTAACGTAGTTAAAGTTTTACTCATAAGACAAGACAAACCGACGAGAACGGCGACCCTTCCTTATAAATAAATTTTAAATGAAAACAGTTG
This sequence comes from Peribatodes rhomboidaria, assembly GCA_911728515.1. Taxonomy (NCBI): domain Eukaryota; kingdom Metazoa; phylum Arthropoda; class Insecta; order Lepidoptera; family Geometridae; genus Peribatodes; species Peribatodes rhomboidaria. The sequence goes on from OU452194.1 coordinate 131,556, forward strand.
TGGGTTTTACCTTTACTTCCCCCACTTCCGGTTACATTTTGGCGCCCGAACAGGGACCGGTTAGTCGTCTCGGGTACTACTCCCCGCCACTGGTCTTGCGCTCAGTGACGGTTCGGTTTGTCTTAAAATCTTGGAGCATAAAAGTTTTTTTGGATAGTATAAGTGTGTTTATACGGTGTTTTGCTGTGTATAACCTTATTGATAAGTTTCCGAAGTGTGTTAGTTACTACCTAATATTACGTAAAAATGGAAGAACGTCCTATTAGGTTTCATCTTTTAAATAAGGACGAATTGATTTACGAAGTGGCAATTCGCGATGGTGTTCCGGAGAACACAGTAGATAAATTGCGGGCTCAAATCAAAATTTTAAATACTCAGATTCCCACTGACCATTTGAGTTCTTTTGAAGGTGATGTAGGGTCAGAATTGCAAACTATTCGGTCCAAGTTAGACGAGCTAGAGGAGCTCTGTGTTCGTAAGCCCCTCTTACTTAAATATTTAAACCGCATTCAAGCGTTGGGAAATCATCTCTTTCACCGCCTGAGTAGGGTGGAACTCGATGATGATAGTAAAGATCGGAGTCTTAAAACTGAGCTTGATGAGCGCCTTCGGCACGTTACTGATAGAATGGACCGGATTTTGCACAATTTTCAGAGTAGTGTTGAATTTAAGCCTGCTATAGACGAACCTGGTGTCAGTGGGGCTTCTGAGAATGTTTCTGTTGAACGTGATTATGGTACTCCAGGCTTGCGCGTCATGTCATGCGATCGCACTTCGCATGTACACGCTTTAAACCTTAAATTTAGCGGGAAAGGTAGTGTTCACGCTTTTCTGGAACGGTTGGAGGATTTACGGGTGTCGCGGAGTATTTCTAACGCGAAACTCTATAACTCTGCTGCTGAGCTTTTCAGTGAGGAAGCTCTATGTTGGTATCGTAGTGTTCGTGAGGAGGTTTCTAATTGGGACGAGCTCAAAAATCTTATGTTAGAAGAGTTCCTCCCTCACGACTTTGACTATCGGTTACTGCAGGAAATTCGCTCAAGAACTCAGGGCATAGACGAGACCATAATTCAATATTTAGGTATTATGCACAATTATTTTGCCCGCCTGAGTCGTAAATTGTCGGATGTTGAAAAACTGGAGATTGTGAAACACAATGTGAGACCGTTTTATACTACCCAGCTGGCTTTGGTAGAGTGCTCGTCTTGGGCCGACTTTAAAAAGGGTTGCAGAAAATTGGAGGCAGCAAAGGAGAGCGCAGATTTATTCCTTGAACCTCGGCTCAGTGTACAACAGGCTTTGTCTCCAGATTTGGCCTACAGGGGCAGAACGAGCCGAAAAGCTGAAGTCGTGTCCGCTGGAGCGGATAAATTTTGTGTGCGTTGTCGGGTCTCCGATCATAACCTTATGCATTGCCAAGCTCCGCCTTTATTGGTGTGTTTTAAGTGTGGTGAGAAAGGTGTCACGGCTAGGACTTGTCCACGTTGTGCCCCTTCTGGTGCAACACCTGTTTCAAAAAACTAGGTGACCCGGGCCGCTGTGTAACCTCCACTGAAGAATGGAAAGACTGGTGTAATTTTGTGCGTGATTTTCTGAAGTCCCAGTCTAGCGTGGCAACGGTCCGTAGTTGTAGTATAGATGCTCGTCCTTTTTTAAATGTACAAATTGGTGGTTTACCTTATTCTGGTCTGTTAGATTCTGGGTCGGAAATATCCATTATTGGTGGATCGGCTAAAGAACATTTTACCGAATTGGCTACGTTGCACGAATCTGATGATTTGAGTAGGGTTGTGACGGCAAATGGGTCTACCTCCCCTGTTATTGGTTTTATGTACCTGCCTGTGACCGTGAAGGGAGTTCAGCGTGTCGTAAAATTTTACGTCATCCCTGGTGTGGTGTCATCGATGATTTTTGGTATTGACTTTTGGAAAGCCTTTCATTTGGCGCCTGACGTGTTAAGTTTGATAGGACCTCAAGAAAATTTGATTTTCTACCAAAAACCTGGCGATGTTGTAGTGTCTAAGGTAAATCGTTTGCATCCTTTTGATGAGTTGACATGTGAACAGCAAGCGTTGGCTGCTGATATACGTAGTGAGTTTGAGGAAATTTCTGCGGAGAAGAAAGGCCTGGGCCGGACTCATGTAATACATCATCATATTGACACGGGGAACGCCGCTCCGATAAAGCAGCGTTATTACATGATGTCACCTGATAAATTGAGTGAGTTGAATAGGCAGCTTGATGAGATGTTGGCAATGGACGTAGTTGAGCCGAGCCATAGCCCGTGGAATAATCCAACGACCATGGCCCCGAAGGCAAATGGAGAGATGAGGTTCTGTTTGGATAGTCGTAAGTTAAACGAAGTGTCGAAACATGATGCATATCCACTTCCTTACATCAACAGCATCCTCGACCAGCTTAGGGATTCTCGGTTCCTCTCTTCTTTAGACTTGAAAGCTGCCTTTCATCAAATACCTCTTACCCCTTCTTCCAAGGAAAAGACCGCATTTACTGTCCCATCGCGGGGACTGTTTCAATTTAAGGTTATGTGTTTTGGGTTGACATCTGCACCTGCTACTCAGCAGAGGCTGATGGATCAGCTGTTTGGCCCTGAGTTTGGAGGGCGTGTTTTTATCTATCTTGATGATATAATAGTGGTGAGTAAAACCTTTCAGGAGCATATTGATCTCCTGCGTGATGTGTTGGAACGTCTGCGTTTCGCTAATCTTACTATAAATATGTCAAAGTGTTGTTTTTTTCGAAAACAGCTGAAGTTTCTTGGTTATGTGGTTGACGAATTGGGCTTGAGAACGGATCCGGATAAAATCAAGGCCATAACCGATTTTCCCGTGCCGGCGAGTCCTAAAGAAGTTAAGCGTTTCTTGGGGACGGCTTCCTATTATCGCCGTTTTATTCGTGGATTTAGCACCATTGTCGCACCCTTAAATGCTCTCACTTCGACGCGTAAAGATAAACCTCCTTTTGCCTGGAGTTCTCAAGCGGAGAACGCGTTTTTAGCACTGAAGAGTGCCTTGACTTCAGCTCCCGTGTTGGCCTGCCCTGATTTCTCCTTACCCTACATAGTTCATTGTGACGCGTCTGATGTAGGAGTTGGCGGCATGTTGACGCAGGAGTTTGATGGAGAAGAGCATCCTATTGCGTATTTTAGCCGTTCTCTGAATCCGGCGGAGCGAAATTACTCAGCAACCGAGAGGGAAGCCTTGGCTGTTGTTAATGTGGTGGAACATTTTCGGCCGTACCTTGAAGGCTATAAAACCTTCAAGATCATCACAGACCATGCGAGTTTGAAGTGGTTTTTAAACCTTAAAAACCCTACGGGACGTTTGGAACGTTGGGGATGTCGGCTGTCCCCTTACAATTTTGTCGTTGTTCATCGACGTGGGTCGGAGAACGTTGTGCCGGACGCACTCTCGCGTGCGGTACATGTTTCGGTTCTTGATCCAGTGATAGTGAAGGACCCGTGGTTCCGCAATATCTATGCGCGCTGCGAGGATAGGCCCCAGACTTGTCCCAACTATCAAATCATTGATGGCAAGCTTTACCGATACACGAAGGGTAGATTCTCTTTGACTGGAGATTTCGATTGGAAGGAAGTAGTTCCAGTGGATTCAAGGCCACTACGCATATCTGAATATCATGACTCGGCTCTCGGTGCACATTTAGGCGTGGATAAAACCTATAAGCGGTTGCGCCTCCGATTCTATTGGCCGGGCATGTACCAGGACGTTGAAAAATATGTTTCCGGGTGTACGAAATGTAGTGCTTATAAGCATCCGAATCGGCCGACCATTGGACTCTTCGGTAACCCAAAAACGTGTAGGAGACCTTTCCAATGTTTGTCGATTGATCTGGTCGGGCCTTTGCCCAAATCTCGACAGCAGAATGAGTACCTTTTAGTAGTGGTATGTTGTTTTTCGAAGTACTGTTTGTTGTTTCCTTTACGACGCGCTACAAGTGCTGCAGTGGCTCAGAGGTTGGAAGAGCGTGTCTTCATGGTCCATGGAATTCCTCAGACCGTGATAGCGGATAATGGCCCCCAATTTATTGGACGTGAGGTGAGAGCGTTATTTGAAAAGTACTGTATCCCCCAGGTGCATTATACTCCGACATACTGTCCTCAGGTTAACACGGTAGAACGGTATAACCGTACTGTCGTGACGGCGATTGCTGCGTTGGTCGGTGATGATCAGCGTGCCTGGGATGTGAGTTTATGTCAAATTCAGTTGGCTGTGAACACGGCCGTAAATGATTCGACCTCATTTACACCGTTTATGGTTGTTCATGGTAGGGAAGCTGTTCTGAATGGAAATGTCTATGGGGAAGGCGAAGATCTGGACGAGATTACTCTCGGCTCTCGTGTCGAATACGTCGACCAGTTGGGAGAGTTGAAAGAGGTTTTTCGGCGTGTCGATATATCCTTAAAAAAGTCTCATGCGCGAAACGCTAAGTATTACAACCAGCGTAGACGTGATGTAGAATTTCAGGTGGGCGACATAGTTTGGCGTCGTACACACGTGAGGAGTGATGCGGCGAGGCATATTTCATATAAATTAGCTCCACGTTTCGAAAAATGTACAATAGTTCGGAAGTTATCGAAGCTTGTGTATGTGCTGGAGGACGAGAATGGGAGACGTTCGGAATGTCATGTAAAAGACATTAAAGGTGTTTGTTCAGTGTAGGGCCGTAGGCCAACGTAGTTGTGTTGTCGGACACTCGATTAGTGTTCGTCAGCGATGCCAAGGTCAAAACTTAGGTTAAGGTTAGGCTAGTTTTTTTCTCTCGTGGTGATGGTTTTAATTTTTCTGGGGCTTCCACTAGTTGCCGCACTTTCCTATAAAGTTCGTCAGCCATAAAAGTTGCTGTTCCAGTGGTGTTGGATATTTTTATTAATAGTGGATTTTTGTTGGTTCTTGTTTTTGTGGACCAAAGATACTTAAGGTTGCTGTTCACTTTCTTTAAGAGTTGTCAGCAAGGTTAGTGTGATTTCTTTTTTTTTTACGCGATTGTGTGATGGTGATTTCGTGTCAGAGAAGCTGGAGGGCCAGTTATTTAAGGTTGAGTTGTCGGAAACCTTTTCCGATTCTGTTAGATGCTATCGGTCTCATTCAAGCCGCCAGCGTTGCAAACATTTTGCTAGTATAATTGTTTAAGTTTTTCCTTTGCCCCGTGGGGTCAAAGTTGTGTTTTTGTGATTTTGTGGATGGTATCTCTCTTGCGAGTCCTCAATGTTCACAGCGCTATTATTATTATTCTTCTTTCGTTAAGATTAAGTTCCGATGGTGATGGTTATTTGTGGTGATGGGTATTCTGGGGTCGCCGTGAACCGTGTTGGTTAATTTTTTTTCTCCTTTAGGATTGTCGACTATTGAGAAAGTGTTTAGTTTACCGTTGTCTCGACTGTGCCGCTGGGGGGCCAGCGGGAATTTTTTTTCTCGTGAATAAATAAATTAAAAAAAAATTCTGGTGAGGAAGGGGGTACTGTAACCCTGTTTTTTTCTGGACCCAAAGTAACTATGCCTAGCTATATATTTTTTTTTCGCGTTTATTGTACCTTGGGACGAAAACTACTGGTTTAAATTGGAGCTACATAATATAAGTACTAAATAATATAAAGTTTTTGTTTGGCAGTTTCGGTTTTTGATCAAAATTCAATAGGTTGTTTTGGTTGGTAAAAACTTACGTTGACCTTGTCCTTTATTTTGGGTATTCCATACTTTCCAGCATTCGCATTCAATCAGACCGTTTAGCTATTTGTAGTTTTGTGTGTAAACTCTTTGTTTAATTAACTTTTTAACTTTATTTGAAATTCAACTTCAGGCTTAGGCTTGTTTACCAATCTGGTTCTAATTCCGTTTGGCGTTGACAGACAGTACCTCGCGTCATGGTGAAAGTGACATTCATCCAAGCTTGACATATTGGCTGATGAGTGCAGAGTGCGTTTGGCTTGACATCAGCATATTGATCAGGTGTAAGTTTTGTGAATTATTGATGTTATAAATCGATCGTTTTGATGTCTGTGGTGTAGATGAACGTAATCAATTTCCGGCTCCCGGGGTTCTCATTTTTTTTTCGATCTCGGATCAGATTTTTTACAACTTTACATGGGTGTGGAAAGCTACGCCTTTCCCTAAATTTTATTTTTGTTTCGTTTGTGAGGAGTCTCCAGGTGGCGGCAACGCGCTCTGCCTCATGGGAGGTGTGGCGTCCAAGTGTTAGTGTTAAAATTGCGTGTCCGAGTTGAGCGTCCGTGGCCGGCGTTCCGCTGCCTTGGTGTGTTCGTGTGGTGTGTCTAACAGTGTTTCTAACCGTCTTCCTTAACTGGAGGACGTTTAGTACGGGCTCTTCGTCTAGGTGGGAGATCACCAATCGGGTAACTTTACGTTAAGATTTTGATTGCTGTTCCTGTGGAAGACCACCTTTAGTGTAACTACGTTAAGATTTTGATTGCTGTCTCTGTGAAAGACCACCTTTAGTGTAACTACGTTAAGATTTTGATTGCTGTCTCTGTGAAAGACCACCTTTAGTGTAACTACGTTAAGATTTTGATTGCTGTCTCTGTGAAAGACCACCTTTAGTGTAACTTTACGTTAACATTTTGTTTGCTGTCTCTGTGGAAGACCACCTTTAGTGTAACTTTACGTTAAGATTTTGATTGCTGTCTCTGTGGACGACCACCTTTAGTGTAACGTAGTTAAAGTTTTACTCATAAGACAAGACAAACCGACGAGAACGGCGACCCTTCCTTATAAATAAATTTTAAATGAAAACAGTTGTGGGTTTTACCTTTACTTCCCCCACTTCCGGTTACATTTTATTAATAGTGGATTTTTGTTGGTTCTTGTTTTTGTGGACCAAAGATACTTAAGGTTGCTGTTCACTTTCTTTAAGAGTTGTCAGCAAGGTTAGTGTGATTTCTTTTTTTTTTACGCGATTGTGTGATGGTGATTTCGTGTCAGAGAAGCTGGAGGGCCAGTTATTTAAGGTTGAGTTGTCGGAAACCTTTTCCGATTCTGTTAGATGCTATCGAAGGAAAATGGTTATCAGCTATTTTCTTCGTTTCAAAAGGATTGACTCCTACCTTCTTCCGACGCTCCACGCTTCCATGGGGGAGACTGGAGGGTGGAGCGTCGTGTCGTTAGCGCCTGTGCTGTTCGCGTCTCGCGAGGAGTCGCGGCAGCGGCGCGGCCAGCCGCGCGGCCGGGCGACGTCGCGAGGACGTCGGCGGCGCGGCACTCGGCATCACCAGGACTGAGCCAGGGTTCCTGATACTGCCGCGACCTGCTGCTCTTCACTGATGGCAGCAGGCGCGGCGGTGCCGGGTGCCGCGCCGCCGACGTCCTCGCGACGTCGCCCGGCCGCGCGGCTGGCCGCGCCGCTGCCGCGACTCCTCGCGAGACGCGAACAGCACAGGCGCTAACGACACGACGCTCCACCCTCCAGTCTCCCCCATGGAAGCGTGGAGCGTCGGAAGAAGGTAGGAGTCAATCCTTTTGAAACGAAGAAAATAGCTGATAACCATTTTCCTTCGAGAAACAAACTTTATTACAAACATAATCATTAACAATAAACTATTTGTTCTTAAGCGCAGTCATTGCGTGTACGAATTTAACATAGGCTTAGCTACTGTTAAATAATTACTCCTAAGACAAGACAAACCGACGAGAACGGCGACCCTTCCTTATAAATAAATTTTAAATGAAAACAGTTGTGGGTTTTACCTTTACTTCCCCCACTTCCGGTTACATTAGGTACTTACTTAAATGCATACCATAAATGCTGGCCTAGCGACAGGACACAATAAAGGTGCGATTGAAGCGACTCGGGATCACCTCGTCTTCGTGGAAAACGAATTTCCAAATAGTCTGTCAGCGATTGTCACTTGTCCTCGCGTGAACCACTCGCGGGCGGCGCGTGGTCACCGAGTGGGCCACTCGCCGTCCGCGCGTTGAATGCTTACGCCGAATCGATCCGGAGTTGATGACCGCATATCCATAGAAGCTCATAATAAAGAATACCTAACCAGACAGACACCGGGTTCTTCGCTCTCTCTTTTCAGGGGAGTAAGGTTTCGGACTCGAGGTTATCCTTTTTTCCGAGGCTGGACGCTGGGGGGAACGTAGGGAATTCCTAGGAAATTTGGTGGGTGAGAGCGCCAGCCCGACTTGCGCCAGAGCAAAATCACCTGTTGTACCCGCGAGGTATGCATCTAGTATCGACTGGAGGATGCAATTATGCTAGTTTAAGTTAAATATTGACTCTAAAAAGTTTGAACATACATCGCGCTCCGCCCTCCTAAAAGTGTGACCCCAGCCACCAAACGAGTCGGTTTTATTTGTAAACTATTCGCGTCGTGCCGCTACTTTCTTAGAATAAAAGCCGCCAACATTTGATACAGATTTGTTAACAGTTTTGTAAAATTTACATTTTCTCTTACGTTCCTAAACCGGTCATAACTCTTGCTATTTCTAACGTGTTTTTTTTTTTATATTTTTGCCTGAATACTTATAAGTGTGTGTACATGCTCTACAATTATGCAACAGGGTTTCTGTGACATGCTGTACCTATACATATGTATCCACTTTCCCCAACGATATCGCACTATAACAATCACGATAAAGTATTCATGAAATTAATAAAACCCTGTAGTAGTTGGTGCTACTGGGTGCCAGTAGCACCAACTACCCACACCCACCTCATTTTTAGGTTTCCTATGCAAAGTAAAGAACCCACATTATTTCACAATAATAATATTCTTTCGTCCGACTGCCTCTCTTCTTATTCAGGGACTGTGGAAATTTTTAAGTATTCACTGCGCTTCACAGGCAGCGCAGCTAAGGTAAGATATGAGATAAAATTATAAAGACGACGGCTATGGTATTATTTTTATTTATTAAATGAAAACAAAATGTGAAAATCGCACTTACAATCGAGTGTTATTGGTTCTAGAAACATAATCGCTTGGAACTATTGAAGGCGAGTACGACTTGTTTACAGCGTCAATTACGAGTATACACTTCCATAATTGGCTTCCGCCTTTAAGCCGCCAAAAACATGGATGGTGGTATCACTGACTGATCCCGGAGGAGGCATAGGCGGATGAGCTTGAAAGAACAAGGCCACACTGTTCGTTGGAAACCATTTGTCTGGTCTCGCGCCTGTCGGAGCCTCCCGCTGCGCCACCGCCGCCCTGCCCAGGGACACCGCCATCAATACCTGCACAACATTCACTCACCTTGTAGTAAACCATACGCCGTTGTACCATTATTTTATAGCTTTAATGAAGCTAAATTGGGCGCAGTCCCGACGACATCACACTCATTTATAATCCTAACTATCCATTCCTAATCTTAACTAATATTAGAAATGCAAAAGTAAGTAAATTTGTTCGTTTGTTGCTTTCACGCCATAACTACTCGATGGATCTTCATGAAATTTTGCATAGACGTTGGCAGGGGTATAGTATGTAGGTCATAGGGTACTTAAAAAAAATAACGGTGGGACCGCGGGTGAAAACACCGGGCACAGCTAGTGAATAATAATATATACTAATAATAATATATAACTATACTAATAATATATACTGGATAAACTCGAAGACCATCTCAGTTCGAGCATTGGGATATTCTGAAAACCAGCTCTGCGTAGGCTTCAGTTTACTCAGTACATAGCTGAGAATATCCCAATTGCCGAACTAAAAAATATTGTACCCAGCATTAATTTGTAACTTGTTTTTTTAATTTTAGGCAATAAATACTTTTTTATTTATTTATTTATTTAAATGCGAATGTTTGGATGGGTGGTTGAATGTGTGTTACTCAAACACACCAGATTGACTCGACGGATCTGGATGAAATTTATCACAGATATAGATTAAAGTCTGAAATAGCTTTACTACTTTTTGACAACGGGTAAGACCGCGGGTGCAGCTAGTAGGTTCTAAATTAGCTTGTCAATAGAATAGAAAATAAATTAAAAAAATATTAACAGAAAGTAAAATTTAACGACGAAATATTAAAATCGATGTAATAGAAGTATTTGTACTCACCAACAAATAGTTCATGGTCTCGAGGGCTCGAGTGGAGGCAGCTGCAGAGTGCGGCGCACGGGGGTGTCTGAGGGCTGCGCGCGCGCTGCGGCTTTATACTCGCGCGGGGGTGCGCTGCAGTGTACCTTTGTACATGTGCACACAAAGTACACGTCTGCAAGGGTACAGTAGGGTATTGGGCTGTAACGCACGGTGTGTTACAGTTCAATCCACCACATTTGTTTGGTTTGAGAGTATTTTTAAAATATTTTATTGAAGTCAATTTGAATGGTCGTCGGAGTTTTCAGATGTTGATCGTCTCGCTAATTACAGTGGTACCTACTCGTTCAAGCAATACGACTGTAGGTCACTTGAGATGACAATACGACTGGTACAATGCCCACTATAGGTACTAGCCTACAATGCAAAATAAAAACAACTGATGAATGATGTAGCAAAACAAGAATTATAATTAAAATGAGTTTGTCCTTTTCCGACCAGCCTTCACGATCCTGTCAAGTACCTACCTCGCGAAGGGTGAAAAGAATAGACTACAACTACGTTTTTTCTCTGTTTATAAGATTGACGTGTTTGTATGTGTGAATGTGTGTGTGTCATTCTTACGAACTTTCGCGTTTATAATATTAAGTAGGATAATTTGTAATACCGGTTTCAATGCATTGTGTAGTGTTTTAATTCCTCTTTGTTTAGTTTCAGACTTCTTTTTAAACTTTGTTAAAAACTCTTTAATTTCCTCGGCAGATTCAAATTTTTGAATTTTTCCTTTGACTGTTGAAAACAAATACGATGTATTTGTCTAGCGCAACGCCAGTGTGGCTAAACACGCGAGGCGCGTTCAGCACAAATTCAATACAACCGTGGGGGAAAACACGTGTGTGTTTATCTCCGACGTAACGCCAGTGCGGCCGTACACGCGTCGCGTGTTTGCCTACAATTTTTTTTAAACGAGCTAGACACTATCCTGATGGTAAGGGACAATGCCTCTTCACTGCTTCAGTAGCATACACCATTTTTTTATCCGATTTTATACAATTACGATTTTAAAATAGGAAATAAAAAGATTTTGTATTAATATTTAGATATTGTCTTTTTCTTTCTTTTAAAATTTTGAACTTGATCAAAAAAGACAAAACACTGTACATGTAACTATTCCGAGGCTATACAACGTTTACTGCTAAGAGGGTTAGAGTATACGTTCCACGTTTTTTTTATTTTTTATTTTCAAGTTTCTACGAGAAAGATATGAAAACTAAAATGAGCTTGAAATAACCGTTATAAATATCAGCTAAAAATTTATCAGAGAACATTTTTCAGTTTCACACCATCATTTTTTATTATTAAAAACGCTGACTTGTGCGAGCAAGAAAGCAATTACGCCCGTTAATTATATATTTTTTACCTTTATCTCACTTTGAGTAGCGTCGGTAGGTAGGTACAGTAAATACCATGATAAAAAAAACGAGGTCTAGCATTCAGCAAACACGTAATGACGTCATCGTCATCTGTCCCTTTCGAACTTGTTGTAATGTCTTATTTTTGTCTTGCTTAAGCATCGACTGACGTCACTACGTGTTTCTGAATGCTATACCTGACAGAGTATATTATAGCACGGTAAGTACGTTTCCTCTATTTATCTCTTATTTCAGAAGTCCACTCCCTTCTCATCCATATCTTCTTCACGCAGTTCACCCATACTTGTATTCATTGAAAAGAGTAAAGAGAGTTCCGTACTGTTTACAAACAAAAAGTGACAAACCAACTTTTTATACCAATGTGCGCTACAGATACGTCTTTTACCACAGATCTAGGATGTAAAAGATCGACAGTGACAATTCGATAGTGATACAAAAAAACATTTGCGCATGCGTGAGTAAATTAGTGTTGTGAAAAGTACTTATTAATTTATCGATTGACCAAAAATGGTCCTCCGGGCGCTTGTCGATAAAAATAATCTTTCGCATACCAATTGAGTTGTTTTTTGTTCCAAGTATAACACCGCTGCTGAGCTAAAATGAATATTAATCACTAAACGGGTGTTAAGCTAGGCGGAAGAGTTAGATATCAGTGTCACCATGTATCTAAATTAACATAAGAAAAGTAAATAATAAGATCAACATAATAATTCGCCTAAACCTAGTAATTCGCTTCGAATTGTGACTCTTGACCAAATTTACTCGTATACGGATTAGGATAAGTAATATACTTATCTCATTGGTTTTGTACATTTATTTATAATTTACATATATATTATTTTATTTAATTAAATATAATTAAATTAGACTTGGATGTAAGACACCCAAAATGTGTAAATTGAATTAAAAATGATGATCAGAAATTGAAGGTACATACTTATATATAATACAAAAATGGTTTACGCCTCATCATTTAGTACAAACTCGGAAGAATGTCAATTTACTTTTGATGGCATTGATTCAAAAATGTATGCTTTGTTTATGTATTGCACCCATCGCCTACCTAATGAACTTTGATAAAAACTATCGATAATAATGACGTCATCTTTTTATCCATCTCTAGTGAAAATCGAGCGTAAACTAACTAATATTTTAATGCTGAATTTCATCACCAATTCTGCTTTCATCTAGGAAATATAGATGTTACGAAGAAACGACAACAACATACCGCTGGTAAATCGGTTTTTGAAACCAATTTATGTTATGTTTTAGACAAAATTTAGACAAAAACATCACAATGGAATTTTCATATTTACCCATGAAACGACAAATTTTGTGGGTTACATCTTGGATTCACATCACAATTGCTTTACTCACAAGATGAAATAACTGCATTTAGTTACAATTGCTCTCTTTTGAGTCTATTTATAATTATTTTAGTAAAAATATAAATCATAGGAATTTTCGCGTGTTCCCAGGTGGCGCGCTGTCATTAATGACAAAAGAAAAATTGACTAACGTTTTATTTGTAGGCGACCTCTTTCTCTCTTGTGGAGTTTACATTTCGATGGAGACTTCTCTGTCCCACGCTTCGTTGGTCTTTTGCGAAGCAAAAAAATCTTAGGTCTGTGTCTTTTACTAGGGTTGCGTCATAAATTTTGTTGATTTAGAACCTAACAGTTGGCTGTTATTTTTTTGGCCCGTGCAATGTTTTTTTCAGTCCATCTGGATATTTCATTTATTAGTGGTGAAGACTGCAACCTTCAATCTCTGGCTTAGTAAGCAGCAGGTAGTGGCGGGGGTGTGGCCCCTTCCACTTGGTTTTAGGGGGCTCCTAAGCGTGGGACTAAAAGAACAGGGGGAAATTCTCATTTGTCCCCTAAAACCAAGCGTAGGGGTAAAAGAACGGGGACCAATTCCCATTTCCCCCTTAAACCAAGCGTAGAGTAAAAGAACGGGGCAAATTTCCATTTGCTCCCCTTTTTTTACCCCCCACTCCCGCAGCCCCTGTGGGTAATGTAGGTAAAAATAAAAGTCAGTCTCAGTGTACAGTAAGTGTGTATGTAATCACGCCAGGTAGCTATATGTGTCCTTCTCTCCCTCGGTGCGCTCCAGATACTCCTTCTCTATCAGGATGTCGATACATTTCTGGAACAACAGATATCAGAGTTGAATGGTAACTCCTATTGTTATACGTCACTATAATCAATATTGCATGTTTATAACATTAGTGCCTCTGTGAGGTGGAGACCTCGCGGCCGACGTCTGTTCTCCTCTGCAGGTCGCATACCTTAACCTATTTTCGTGAAATTTTGTGAGATTTTTTTTACAAATAAAAAAAGATTCAATTCCCGGTCGACAAATGTTTGATTGACGAATCTAAAACATCACCGTTGATTGAACAAACAGTGATGAATTTAAACCAATTTCGGGGCATCTTTGCACACACGGTCGCCTGACCCTCAACTAAGCAAAGCTTGCACTATGGCTGCCAGAGACTGATATACATACATACATATTTTCAAATACATACTGAAATAGATATCAACACTCAGCCAAACACCAAACACCTTCATCACATGAATGTTTGCTCTAGGAAATCGAATCTACACCCCATGCTCAGAAGACAGGTTCACTACCAACTGAGCCATAGAAGCAATCACAATGTGTAAAGCGGTGTCCGTCTGTCTGTCTGTTCACCTTGATGACGGGCACGCGCGGCTTGAACCTGGAGGAGAGCTGGTTGAGCACCTCCACCACCAGGTGCTGGTGCTTCAAGGTCTTGCGAGTCTTCATGATGCGCACTATCGCCGCCTGCAAACATCGCAATACATCTTTATTTCAGGGAACTAGGCTTATATTACACATGCATAGTACTTTTATAAAAAGAAAATTAAACTATTTCTTTTAGGATTTCGCTCGCTGTGTTGCCTCCCAGCAATGAGTAGGGACACGGGTGACAGACGTTGCCAGGTATAAGAACAAGGAGTGAGAGACGTTGTAGAGTGTAAGAACAAGAAGTGAGAGACGTTGCAAGGTGTAAGAACAAGGAGTGAGAGACGTTGTAGAGTGTAAGAACAAGAAGTGAGAGACGTTGCAAGGTGTAAGAACAAGGAGTGAGAGACGTTGTAGGGTGTACGAATAAGGAGTGTGACGTTGTAGGGTGTATGAACAAGGAGCGAGAGGCGTTGCGAGGTGTAAGAACAAGGAGTGAAAGACGTGAGGTGTTGAACAGAGTGGTGAGTGTGGCAAGATGTAAGGATACATGATAATAGATTATTGCAAGAAGACCATAGTGAATAAAAGCTGTTGCATGAAGTTAGAACACAGGGTTATGCAACACATCCACGGCGAGCGGAGCAGGCTTCGTACGGACTCCGTTTATTATAGATTGAGTGATTGGCTCTAACATCAGTCTTGATGTTAGAGTCAACCCCTTAGCCTATAGTAAACGAAGTCCGTAGGAAGCCCGCTCCGCTCACTGCGGATGTCGTGTATAAAGGAAGTTACATTTACAACACATTTTAGCACAAAGTAGCTGTTCCAATAAGTAAATCTACGGATTAAATTTGCAAAATGTAAGTAAGAACGCAGCGTGAGATTTTTTGTAAGGTGTTAGATCAAATGGTAAAAATTGTTGTAAGAATAGTATGGCTTTGACGAGTCTATGTGTCAAATAAATCTTAACATTTTTTTTATTGAAATTGTTAAGAAAATGTAGTACATTTTTACATTATTATAAGCAATATTCTATTCAATAAAAACTGAACTAATCTGTAGTTAGTTTTTCTATTTTCCCCTTAAAATATATATATAATTAATTTAAAGTGGAATTACACTAGTGAGTTGTTATAGAAGTAATTTACCCTTTATTATTTTGTAACCTCCGCAAAGTAACACCTGGTTCAATCTATTATGTCAACTAACTACAAACTTTGTTTTTTTTTTAATGTCTAAAATGTGCCTATACCTAGGTATTTATAATAATAAGAATAAATAAATAATCCTTCCTACTAATATTCTAAATGCGCAAGCTTGTAAGAACTATTTCACGCCAGAACGGCTGAACAGATCTGGATGAAATTTGGCACAGAGATAGATTATAGTCTAGAATAGTACATAGGATACGTTTTCACCGCGGGTGAAACCGCGGGGCGCAGCTAGTCTATAATATAGTATGTCAAGGTGTGCGAGCTCGGCGCACCTGTATGAGCATCTTCCTGTCCTCCTCTATGTGCTTGTGCGTGGCCTCCTGCTCCACCTTCAGCTCCGTCTTCAGAGGGATGTTGATGTTCACGCGCAGCTTCTTGCTGGAAACGTTATACAGTATACGTTTATACTTTTTCAATAAGTAAAAATTAAAAGTATTTATTGCATAACAATGAAAATATGAAAAAAAACTTACATTTCAAAAATAAAAACTAACAGCAAATTTTTAGTTTGACGATTGGGATATTCTGGAGGCCTGAAAAGATGGTTCCCAAAATCCCAATGCTTTTATGTGTAGGGTGTAATAAAAGCTAAAAGTTTAATATCGTGGACAAAATGTATGGAGCAGCTGTATTTTTTTCTCGATTTCAGGCTTGGCTCCATAGCTGAAGTTAGTTATAATGACGAGTACAATGACATCCTAGAATATGTCCGTCGTTTAAACATACACGCTATACAAGTACCTGTCCGCGGGTTCGCTCGCGTTTCTTAGTTTATGAAACTCAGTGATTGAGTAGCTTTCTGTTATGTGAAATTACTTTTTTAATCGATCTATTTTTCCTGAGATACATACATACATACATACAAATAGATAAATACATATATATGGGACATTGCACGCACGGTTCTCTGACCCCACACCAAGCAAAGCTTGTACTACGGCTGCCAGATACTGATATCCATACATATACAGTTTTAAATACATACTAAAATAAATATTAACACTCAGGACTTAGAACAAACACAAACGTCCATCACACGAATGTTTGCCTTAAGTAGGTGGTGCTAGTATCCAACCCACGTCCCCAGACTCACAAGTCAGGTTCACTGTCAACTGAGCCACCGAGGCAGTTTTTACGTGTTTGTGTTTGCGTGAGAGTATTTTTTGTGTGTGTGTGTGTGTGTGTGTGTGTGTGTGTGTGTGTGTGTGTGTGCGTGTGCGTGCGTGCGTGTGCGCACGTACTTCTTGTATCCGAGGTAGAGCTCGACGAGCGAGCAGTCGGCCAGCTCGGCCTCGTCGTCCGCGCACACCAGCAGCTTGGCCTTCAGCAGGATCTGCAGCACCTGCGGGAGCGGGACAGCGATACACACCGCGCCCGGACAAGCGCGCGCGACAGGGACGGGACCACCGAGCCGAGCTCCGGCGAGTCCGGCTCGGACTTGTTGCCGCGGACGCCCGCAAGTGCTCCCAACACGACATACATGTCGTCACACTTGTGCGGGCGCTCGGGGCAACAGTCTGGTGTGGGCTTAACGGGACACTGTCAAACTTAACGGGAACTGTCAAGTGACAAGTCTCGGCCTCTTGACTCTGTCTCGAAGTAAGTTTTTTTTTTTTTATATTGACATTTCCACACACGGTCGCCTGACCCCAAACTAAGCAAAGCTTGTACTATGGCTGCCAGAGACTGATAAACATACATATATATTTTTAAATACATACTTAAATAGATATTTAACACCCAGACATAGAACAAACACAAATGTTCACCACATAAATGTTTGCCCTAGGTGGGAATCGAACCCACGTCCCCAAACTCAGAAGGAAGGTTCACTACCAACTGAGCCACCGAGGCAGTTTCCAGCTTGACACAGATTACAACTGTTGCAAGACAAGTGTGTAACAGCGTCGATTCAATTGTATAGACTACCAGTGGAACACAAATCGACACCCGCGACGAACAAGGCTGTATCTCAGGTTACGTCTAATTTGAATTAAAGACTCTAAAACTATCACACTTTGGTCTATTCTGCATTGGGACTAAATCAATGTCAGAACCTTGTTCGTTGCGGGTGTCGAAATATTTCCAACTATTTGGAATATAGCAGGTCAAAACACTCTCAATTGTCGGTATTACCAGTTCAGCACATTTGTTACTATTCCGATTATCAGCGCCACACATTCCCAATTATTCAGAACATATTCTTAAGTATCTGGATTAACATCGCAACACATTCTCAACTAAACACTATAATAATTTTCCGGATTACTAGCTCAAAGTTCAACAGATTCTTGACTATACCAATTGCCAACATATTTTCGATTCTCAACTTGAAATAGTTATATACGCCGGATTGATTTTCAAATCATTTAAGTCTTGGGTCACAGGCGGTCGATAGTTTTATAATTTTAACTTTCTTTATGGAGGGTGCCAAAATAGCTAACGGGTCGCCTGATGGTAAGCGATTACCATTGCCTATCGATACCTGTAATACCAGAGGCGTTACAGATACGTTGCCAACCTTTAAGGACTTTATTGACAGTCCTTTTGAAGAACACCATGTAGTAGTTACTGGGTAATACTGCTGGAGGGAGCTCTTTCCACAGATTATAGCTGTGTAGCCATTGTGGCAAAAAATATTGTTTATTACAGTGTGTGATTTCCACCGGCGTATGTAATGTGTGTGTGCGTACCTGTATAAGGAAGTCCCCCTTGATCCCGGTGTGGTGTTCCAGCTGCCGGACAGTCCAGGCCGTGTTGTCGTTGTACTGCAGCAGGACGGCCATCTGGAACGTGCTCGCCTGCAGCGTGTACCTGTGTCGACAAGGTATCGACTTACAAAAACTGACAGGTGGCACCAAATTTTTGTGTTTTTTTTTGTGTCAAAGTTAAGAATAAAAACACACATCTGGGAAGTGTGTAGTGCAATTTAGCAACACAGCGCGGCGCCCCGAGCACACCGAGCGGAGCGCCGCCGGCACGGCTCGGCTCCGAGTGCGCGCGCACTTGAATGGAGTTGATAATGTTAAAACGGATCGGAAGCAGCTCGTCTTATCCTCTATTTTTTATTTATTTTATTTTATTTTATTTTTAAAACGTCACTGTCAGTACACAGATCTGTTCTTGCTGCTCCTAATTACGATGAAATTATTAAAAAAAGAACTTATAAATTACCATTTCCACAAGTTAGCTCAAAATTTGCCCATCGTTTCGGTCATTTCGCTAGGGTTAATGTTTACAACGCCGTGGACAAACATTGTAATTTGATCGAGAAAACTTTTTCTGAAGCCAAAAAGATTATTCATAGGTTCCTAACTAGTTTGAGCTTTAAAGAGACTGAAGACTTATTGAAAATTCTTTCTTAAATAAACGAATACCATACTAACTAAACTTACTACTTAAACTATAATAATATTAAATATTTTAATTTAAAGAAAATTAATAATATTGTAAATTATAATATGAATATTATACTTACTATATGTATATATACTTAATATATATAAATGTATAAATATGTTTTTATATATTTTTAAATTTATTAAAAATAATAGATACTATTTCAAATTACCTATAAATTTTAATGTGAACTTGAGGTTTAAATCAATAGAAAATGCGTATCAGATTCCTGCGGTACAGGCTTCGCCTAGTGCAGGAATCGTTGTTATTATCAATTTGACTTATACATCCATAAACATTATACTTGTGTGATTCTGGTATCCCTGTCTTACGTGTAGATATGTATGTTTATGCTAAATAAATATTTTTTCATTTTTTTCATTTTATTTGGATGACCAAACAGCCTGGTTAGACGTAAAAACATACAGAAATATTAACAGTTAGGCCAAATACAGGTCACCACTTATAATAACAAGAATAGTGCTAGCGCGCAAAGGAAACATAACATTTATACTGGAAGATCAGAGAAAAAAATAATAATAATAATAATACAAAAAATACGAATTAAATAAAAACAAAAATAAAAATAAAAGCCTACCACACAAACAAAGATTCTATAAATTTAAGAATTATATGGACGAAAAAATAAAAATAACAGTACCTAGTGATGAAGAAACCTGACAAAGCCGTATGAATAAAAGAGTGCTCATAGAAAATTTGTTAAATAAATATTATATTAAATAATATTTTTTCGCAACTCGTCCCATTCGCTCCTTGTCCCGTTTTCGACTCTCCATTTGGTATATAACTAACTGAATAATGATAAAAATGCTGCAAATCATTTACTAAATCATCATTTATCAAAATACAACAAAATTTTCAATAGGTCCCCATTTTACACATGAAAAAATATTCAAATTTTTTTATTCATAAAAAAATATTAAGCCACTTCGTGTGGGTCGGAAGCAGATGATGTGGCTTATTTCTATTCTTATTCAAATGTATATAAATCTACTATAATAATGTCATATACAAACATGTCTAACCAAAAATCAAGTAACTAGTAAGTAAAACAAGTAAGTTTCACTATCCTTTAAAAAAAAAAACGAATATTCACATTATTTCATTTATAATCAGTCAATCTTAAATTTTATATGAATAACCATAAATAATTATCACAAGATAGATACTTACAGAATAACACCACAAATTGTAAAAAAATATAAATAGGACGAACTGCGAATGGGACGAGTTTCGAATGTGTGACGAATTGCGAATGGGACGACCTGCTTTCGACCCGTTAAGACCGGTCAAATTAATTATTTAAATGGTGTATGAAAGATTATTTTCTTTCATCCACCATTTAAATAATTAAATACGAATCTTAAAAGTCGTAAAACAAAAGATGTTTGTTTTGATGTACAGAATATGCCCTTTAAAAAGATGCTTAAATCACTGCTTAAGCAACGCATCACTGCTTATCATCAGGCATGTTGGCGGCCAAACGGAAGCCTATTATGTAATAAAAAAATAAAAAAAGTGCTATTTGATTACCCCTGTACACATGTACATCTATATATTTAGTGTACGAGCAGTGCAAGTCCCGGGACTCACCTGTTCTTGAAGCAGTTGGTGACGAGCTCTCCCTTGCTCATGTTGTAGAGCCAGTTGAGCTTGCGGCCGGAGTGTTGCGACGAGTAGAAGCTGCCGAACCGATGCACCGACCGCTCCAGCTGACGGACAGACACACACACTGTATATACAGGGTTACTGCTTCAATGCTACAGAAAACAGAGGGACGATTTAGAAACATACAACAACATTACATGCTGTATGTACATAGAGTGTCTGGTTGAATGCTTTAGAAAGTAACAATCATTACACACTGTGTTAACTGAATGTCTGGGTGAATACTTTAGGGAATAACAATATTACACCCTGTATACAAGGCGCTCCTTTTGTGTGTGGTAATACTTCAAGTTGTTACTATACCCGTCTAAGTTAACACTTTTAGAACAGTTTGCAAAGTTTGAAAAAAAATTATCTAGTCAACATACGAAACAACTAGTCACGTAATTCAATTCATTTATACGTACCGTAGGTTATTACAAACAATTGGTTTTTTTTTTTTTTTTTTTTTATGTAAAATAGGTCGGCGTTTGACCACCAACTCGCCTGATGTTAAGCGACGTTGTGGTCTAAGATGGAGCACGACGACCTATAGGGTACTTATTCACTCTAGCATTGAAGTTTTGTAGAGTGAAGAAGTACAAAGACGGCAGTTGAGTGAGGAGCTACAAGCGCGCTACTGCTCAGACCCGTCTTCGGTTAATGGTTACACCGGACTACATCCCGAAACACGACTAGGTCATTTCACGGCATGGCTTGGTCCGGTGGGTGGTAACTAGCCACGGCCGAAGCCTCCCACCAGAGTTTGCTACCCGGTTAGCACTACCCGGGGACCACGTGTAGGGAATCAGAATGGAGTACACTCCTACGGACGTGGGTAGCTCAGCCCCCAGTGGTAACGTCACATTTTGCATTAGATAATAAAACATCCAAATGAAATAAAATAAAATAAAAATTCAAATTCACAGCGGTCATAATGGCTTGTCAATGTTAAGAAGCTTTAATTGATCACCTGATTAGTTATTTGTATAGAGACTCGATTATTTTTCTTTCAAATTTTGCAAACTGTTCTAACAATTGTTAACTTTGACGGGTAGAACAACACCCTGAAGTATTACTCACCCACAACCAACACCCTGCATACAGGGTGTGTTTACGCCTACTGTTACACTGCTCGTCATAGCAACGCACGTTTTCGTCGTCTCGTTTAGTATTTAACTGTCAAAGTGATTGTTTTTTATAAGGCACCCTCAGTGCGCATTCGACCATGACTTGATTAACATCTATTCCTCAACCCGCATCCAAGATATTTGTACAAGCAAAATAAATACTGTGAAAGTAGTGGGAATTTCATTGATGTCCACCTGGGCATATTCAGGGTCACTGATTGAAAACTTTTGAAAGAAACATCAACATTACACACTGTAAAAGAAGCTGCCGCGAGATTACATCTAATAGCATGTGAAGTACGACGAGGGTAGTCTGTGTAAGAAGAATATGCTAACAAACAGCTACACAGACAGATATCCTAACTATATTATGTTGATTATACTTAAATAAATGTTCCTGTCCATTCAGGTTGCTTGGAAGAGATCGCTCTGAGCGATAAGGCCGCCCATTAAAAACTTAGTTAAGCCTTATTTAAGTACTATTGTAATTATTTTATGTTTTTAATAATAATATTTTTTTTTTTTTTATAAAGAGTTGTTGTTGTTGTTGTTGTTGACGACACACGGGCAGTGCGTAGTGCTGTTAGGACTCACCTCGGTGGGCAGCTGGAAGGAGGAGGACTGCTGGAAGGGCCAGGAGCCGGACGACAGCACCTGCCACAACACGCGCTTATTATATGTCCAGCGAAGCGAAGTCTTAGTGTAGCGGGACATCTCGGCGTGTGTCTGTTCGACGATAACTCGAGTCTCGTTGATCCGATTTTCATTAAATTTTGCAAGCAAGTAGTTCTTGCAAGTACGATTTTTAAGTTTGAATGTGAGCAAGATCGGACGAGAAGATATCGAGATAAGTACTGTCCACAGACCTAAGATTTTTTTTGCTTCGCAAAAGACCAACGAAGCGTGGGACAGAGAAGTCTCCATCGAAATGTAAACTCCACAAGAGAGAAAGAGGTCGCCTACAAATAAAATGTTAGTCAATTTTTCTTTTGTCATTAATGACAGCGCGCCACCTGGGAACACGCGAAAATTCCTATGATTTATATTGTTACTAAAATAATTATAAATAGACTCAAAAGAGAGCAATTGTAACTAAATGCAGTTATGTCATCTTGTGAGTTTAGCAATTGTGATGTGAATCTAAGATGTAACCCACAAAATTTGTCGTTTCATGGGTAAATATGAAAATTCCATTGTGATGTTTTTGTCTAAATTTTGTCTAAAACATAACATAAATTGGTTCCAAAAACTGATTTACCAGCGGTATGTTGTTGTCGTTTCTTCGTACCATCTATATTTCCTAGATGAAAGCAGAATTGGTGATGAAATTCAGCATTAAAATATTAGTTAGTTTACGCTCGATTTTCACTAGAGATGGATAAAAAGATGACGTCATTATTATCGATAGTTTTTATCAAAGTTCATTAGGTAGGCGATGGGTGCAATACATAAACAAAGCATACATTTTTGAATCAATGCCATCAAAAGTAAATTGACATTCTTCCGAGTTTGTACTAAATGATGAGGCGTAAACCATTTTCGTATTATATATAAGTATGTACCTTCAATTTCTGATCATCATTTTTAATTCAATTTACACATTTTGGGTGTCTTACATCCAAGTCTAATTTAATTATATTTAATTAAATTAAATAATATATATGTAAATTATAAATAAATGTACAAAACCAATGAGATAAGTATTATTACTTATCCTAATCCATATACGAGTAAATTTGGTCAAGGGTCAGAATTCGAAGCGAATTACTAGGATAGTATTATGTTGATCTTATTATTTACTTTTCTTATGTTAATTTAGATACATGGTGACACTGATATCTAACTCTTCCGCCTAGCTTAACACCCGTTTAGTGATTAATATTCATTTTAGCTCAGCAGCGGTGTTATACTTGGAACAAAAAACAACTCAATTGGTATGCGAAAGATTATATTTATCGACAAGCACCCGGAGGACCATTTTTGGTCAATCGATAAATTAATAAGTACTTTTCACAACACTAATTTACTCACGCATGCGCAAATGTTTTTTTGTATCACTATCGAATTGTCACTGTCGATCTTTTACATCCTAGATCTGTGGTACTGTCTCTGTCACTAGCTATTTCTAATTTATTTACATTACTTTGCATATACATTGTCGGTGTGAAAAAAATCCATGTCCTTCTCTCAGAGAAGGACAATGTGAAGAAGAAGATGTCAGAGAAGTGACATCAAATGGGTGAAAACACCCATGTTCTTCTATGAGAAGGACACATTGTCTTCTTCACATTGTCATGTATCAACACCCATGTCCTTCTATGAGAAGGACATGGGTGTTTTTCACAGTATTCGATTCCCGCGGGACTAAAAGGAGTCATTGCACTCATTATTATGAACAACTTTTATTAAGTAGCTCTGCAAACTCGTGAAAAACTCAGCTGTTATAAAAATCAAACAACAGAAGTTCATTGACCGTCGATAAAATGTATGGAACAGCTGATTTTGTTTTCGGCGCCGTTGTAAGAGTTGTTCGTAACGATGAGTACAGTGACCCCTCGCGGCTGAGTACACCCTCGTCTGTTAGCCCTGTGTACAGGGGTACTGGTATTCAATTAGCATCCCTTTAAAGGCATATTCTGTACCACAAAACAAACATCTTTTGTTCTACGACTTTTGAAAAATCGTAATTGTTTTGTTCCATTTAAATTTAAAAAAAAATTACCGGTCTAAACATAACTAACTCTATGTGTATAAGAGCCACGTGCCGACAAGCGGGTGCTATAAAAATTGTTTAATTGTTGCTAAAAAAAATTATTGGATAAAACCACAAAAACTTTAAAAAAAATAGTGAAATTTGTTGAGTTTTGGGAAAAGCTATACAACAACAATTGTTTGTTTTGATGAACAAAATATGCTCCTAAAAGGATGCTACTGGATTAACTGTTTATTTCTTGTGAATAGAAACATATAACTCGCGTGTACCTGTATGCTGAAGTCGATGTGCAGCGGCTGGTCGGAGCTGCTGCTCATGTGCTTCCGGAAGTTCTCGTTCAGATCCTTCGACACGCCGATGTCCTGCCGACCCACGTCACATCACATTACACACCGCTCCTTTTTATATACTAGCAACATTTTAGAGGCTGATTGCCTACATCAAAACACTAGTTATTTGTTATACAAGGCTGTAAAGTTATATTTTGGCACCCGTGCTTACTTGTATTGAGACCTGAGCAAGCAAAGGAATGTAGGGTTGAACCAAGAGAGAAGCGAGTGAGTCAAATATGGAATCCTGAGCGTAGCGAGGGTTTCAATACAAGTTCTCGCGCCAAAGTACAACTTTGCATCCTTGCTTAGCAAGTAACTATTGTTATGATTTTGAGAATTATGGTTCGTTAAACATAGGTTGATTCGCGGGACAACAGTCAAGATGACTTATTTTTCATACATCAATTGTCAAATTGACAAGTGATGACATTTTTTCTTACATCAATTGTCAACGTTTAACGAACTTATAGTCCTTAGAATGTTAGTAGTGAGTTAAGGTAGTAGTACGGAGCCGCCCTCACCTGGAACATGCGCTGCAGCTTGCTCGTGTACTCGAACCCGCAGGCCTGCTTCAGTTTTGAGATCATGGAAGCCTGGAAACATCACGTTCATTTCATTACACATTACCACTAGGGGCTCCGAGCTGGAGACCTTCGGTCGACGTCTGTCTCCTCCACAGGTCACATTCCTAACTGATTCCCGTGAAATTTTGGAGCAGGTTCGGTAATTATACAGATTTTCACCGAGTCTGTTTTATAGACGCTTCGCTCTCTACCGCTCGCTCGGTCGATTCTAAGGCTTTATCCTGATCTAGCGAGCTGTGGGCGGCGCACTGTGCGCACTCGGAGCCGCGTCGAGCAAACTTGTTTGTACTTGTTCACTCTACAAAACTTCAAGTCTAGAGTGAATAAGTACCTTATAGGTCGTCGTGCTCCATCTTAGACCACAACGTCGCTTAACATCAGGCGAGTTGGTGGTCAAACGACGACCTGTTCTACATTAAAAAATAAACTGTACGTCGAGCGAGCGGACAACTGTAGCAAACAGATGCAAATCAGCCGTTTTAAAATATACACCGTTGATGTTTGAACTTCGGACATATTCTACGATATACTCATTATTATGACCAAATTTTACTATGGAGCGATAATGTTGTATTATTAATGAAGTTGTATGAAAAGTAGAAGTAAAGAAATCTTTGGAAAAAAATATAAAAAAACTAGCTGCGCCCCGCGGTTTCACCCGCTGTTAAAAAGTATCCTATGTGCTATTCTAGACTATAATCTATCTCTGTGCCAAATTTCATCCAGATCCATTCAGCCGTTCTGGCGTGAAAGAGTAACAAACATCCATACATCCATTCTTACAAACTTTCGCGTTTATAATATTAGTAGGATTGAATGAAACAACAGCTTAAAAAACCCTGCAGAATATAAGTTTGAGGGGAAACAGATGTTCCGTAACTTGGATGCAAACAGTGCCTCGCTCGCAATTTGCTAAGTTAAGCCGAAGCCTAATAACAAAAACGCGAAAAAGAATCGTATGACACTTCCGCAATAAATAATCTAGAGACTGATCTGTAGACACACAGTAGTGTTGTTACCTCCGCGTCGTCGCTGGCCGACATGTGCTGCACCAGTCTCTTGGCGAGCATCTTGCTGTAGAACTTCTGGAACACGTCCTTGTCCTCGATGTACTTGAACACCACCATCTGCAACGTTACATCGCACCACGTTACACCTGGTCAATAATTATAAAACAGAAAAAAAAAAAAAATGACAGAGAGAGAAAGAGAGAGATGAGACTACCTCGGTGGCTTAGTTGGTAGTGAACTTGACTTTTGAGCGTGGGGGCGTGGATTCGAATCCCACCTAGGGTAAACATTTATGTGATGAACGTTAATGTTTGTTCTATGTCTGGGTGTTAATATTTATTTAAGTATGTATTTTATGAGTATGTATTTCATAGTACAAGCTTTGCTTAGTTTGGGGTCAGGCGACGTGTGTGACAAAAAGGACACCCCAAAAAACATGAGAACACGTTATTCACTCTCCCTTACTGACTCACTCTCCCTTCTCACAGCTCTCTTAGCAATAAACGATGTACTGCCTTGATATAGTTAGTGTTCCGATTCATTCAAATAAGGTAAAAACAAATTGTCCAAGAACTAACGAGGGGTCCTTTCTCTAGTGGGAGGTAGGTAGGTAGTGGGAGGTCTAGTAGTTAGGTCGTCTGGTGCTAGCGCGGTTGGCCTCCGGCCGCGGCACACTGGTCGCAGTGCAGCAAGGCCGCCACCGCAGCCTGGAGGTCTCCTGCGGCTGCTCCGGCGGCGAACAGCTCAGAGAGGAAGCCATTCGCGCCTTCGTGAGTGCTATCATCAAGGCGCGAATCGCTGCCTCATGTTGAGTGGTGCGGGGGGACTGTCCCGGCCCGGCGCGGCTCGTCGTGTAGTCGGCTGGCCCCTCCAGTAACGCAATTCGGACCCTCGGGCCCAATCTTGGTGCCGGAACGGGTGTCCTTTCGCCATAGTTGTTGAGGCCCCCTGTTTTGGGGGCCTTTTAACAGCCCCTATCGGCTTTGCCCACAAAAAATGACACGTGTTGCCGCGGCGTCCCGTGCCTTGTCGTAATAAGCACCAGCCCCTAAAGTCCCCGGCCCCCCGCGGTGCATTTTAGCTGCATGTCTTCGTTTGTTTAACGACGCGGGTTTGCGTATCCACTGCAGCACACGCCATACATGAATATTAACCAACGACTATGTACAACATAGCGCAGAACAGTTTGAATAATACGCCGGGCATCACTTCCCCGCCCGTCGCACTCCCCGCAGTGCAGCTACGCGTGCCTCCGTGTGCCGCGTGCAGAGAGGTGACAGCGTTGGGAAGCGTGGGCGACATATTCGGGCAAGCCACAAGTGTAGCAATGACGTCAAAAATTTCGTATCCATGAGTAGCGTGTTTGTGGGTTGCAGTGGGAGCTATGACATATATTTTCTTGCAAAGAGAAGCTAGACACACGGGCGGAGCCTCTCGGTGCGCCGCGGTGGGACAGCGGCTTAAATGTTGACTATACGACAACTGACGTCATGCCATACATATTACGATGGTCGCGTCAAATTTCAAATTATTAAGATATTATACAGATATAGATATTATTTGACTGCCTCGGTGGATCAGTTGGTAGTGAACCTGCCTTCTGAGCTTGGGAGCGTGGGTTCGATTCCCACCTAGGGCAAACATTTATGTGATGAACATTTGTGTTTGTTCTATGTCTGGATGTTAATATCTACTAAAGTATGTATTTAAAAATATCTAAGTATGTATATCAGTCTCTGGCAGCCATAGTACAAGCTTTGCTTAGTTTGGGGTCAGGCGACCGTGTGTGCAAGTCTCCCGAATTTATTTATTTATTTATTATTATTCTTTTCAATAAACATAGAAAAATTCATGCAAGTTCCGTTCCATATTTTTGATTAGATGTCGGTAAAGGTGTGATATAGAGTGTACTCACGACTTGGTTGAGCGTGTCCTCCAGCTCGGCCTCCTCCGGGTTCTTGCTGGACTTCTTCAGCAGCAGGTCGCAGTACTTGGCCAGCAGCTCCGGGCTGCGGGACGAGGAGTTGGCGGCGCGCGTCACGGCGTTACCTGCGGGCGAGCGAGCGAGATACAGGCACGGCCCGGCGGCGGGGCCGAGCGAGAGGGAGATAGTGCCGAGCGAGATACAGGGACGGCCCGGCGGCGGGGCTGAGCGAGAGGGAGATAGTGGCGAGCGAGATACAGGGACGGCCCGGCGGCGAGGCTGAGGGAGAGGGAGATAGTGGCGAGCGAGATACAGGGACGGCCCGGCGGCGAGGCTGAGGGAGAGGGAGATAGTGGCGAGCGAGATACAGGGACGGCCCGGCGGCGAGGCTGAGGGAGAGGGAGATAGTGGCGAGCGAGATACAGGGACGGCCCGGCGGCGAGGCTGAGGGAGAGGGAGATAGTGGCGAGCGAGATACAGGGACGGCCCGGCGGCGAGGCTGAGGGAGAGGGAGATAGTGGCGAGCGAGATACAGGGACGGCCCGGCGGCGAGGCTGAGGGAGAGGGGCTACTCACTGTTGATGAAGCGGCCGCAAGCCTTGTCGAGCGCGGCCACGAAGCCCGAGTCGTTGTTGAAGGCGACGAGCACGAGCGCGTTGTACTTCTTGTGAACCTCCAGGATCGTCGACACGTACACTTTGGGATCCTGGAACGTGATCAATGTGCGTTGCGTAAGTATGTATTTAGTGTGCGACGATATAACTTGTGTGTAAACTGTTTATGCTACCTTAATAAAATTTCTTAGGGAAGTGCTTAATGCGCGAGACACATAGTGTAGTGAACGTAGGGTGTGTAGTGTAGTGACCAGTGTGTGTGTGTGTGTGTGGTGTACTCACGGCGTGCGCCTGCAGGCCGCACTTGTCGATGTGCGCGAGGCCCTGCGCGTGTGTGTGTGTGGTGTACTCACGGCGTGCGCCTGCAGGCCGCACTTGTCGATGTGCGCGAGGCCCTGCGCGTGTGTGTGTGGTGTACTCACGGCGTGCGCCTGCAGGCCGCACTTGTCGATGTGCGCGAGGCCCTGCGCGTGTGTGTGTGGTGTACTCACGGCGTGCGCCTGCAGGCCGCACTTGTCGATGTGCGCGAGGCCCTGCGCGTGTGTGTGTGGTGTACTCACGGCGTGCGCCTGCAGGCCGCACTTGTCGATGTGCGCGAGGCCCTGCGCGTGTGTGTGTGGTGTACTCACGGCGTGCGCCTGCAGGCCGCACTTGTCGATGTGCGCGAGGCCCTGCGCGTGTGTGTGTGGTGTACTCACGGCGTGCGCCTGCAGGCCGCACTTGTCGATGTGCGCGAGGCCCTGCGCGTGTGTGTGTGGTGTACTCACGGCGTGCGCCTGCAGGCCGCACTTGTCGATGTGCGCGAGGCCCTGCGCGTGTGTGTGTGGTGTACTCACGGCGTGCGCCTGCAGGCCGCACTTGTCGATGTGCGCGAGGCCCTGCGCGTGTGTGTGTGGTGTACTCACGGCGTGCGCCTGCAGGCCGCACTTGTCGATGTGCGCGAGGCCCTGCGCGTGTGTGTGTGGTGTACTCACGGCGTGCGCCTGCAGGCCGCACTTGTCGATGTGCGCGAGGCCCTGCGCGTGTGTGTGTGGTGTACTCACGGCGTGCGCCTGCAGGCCGCACTTGTCGATGTGCGCGAGGCCCTGCGCGTGTGTGTGTGTGGTGTACTCACGGCGTGCGCCTGCAGGCCGCACTTGTCGATGTGCGCGAGGCCCTGCGCGTGTGTGTGTGGTGTACTCACGGCGTGCGCCTGCAGGCCGCACTTGTCGATGTGCGCGAGGCCCTGCGCGTGTGTGTGTGGTGTACTCACGGCGTGCGCCTGCAGGCCGCACTTGTCGATGTGCGCGAGGCCCTGCGCGTGTGTGTGTGTGGTGTACTCACGGCGTGCGCCTGCAGGCCGCACTTGTCGATGTGCGCGAGGCCCTGCGCGTGTGTGTGTGTGGTGTACTCACGGCGTGCGCCTGCAGGCCGCACTTGTCGATGTGCGCGAGGCCCTGCGCGTGTGTGTGTGGTGTACTCACGGCGTGCGCCTGCAGGCCGCACTTGTCGATGTGCGCGAGGCCCTGCGCGTGTGTGTGTGGTGTACTCACGGCGTGCGCCTGCAGGCCGCACTTGTCGATGTGCGCGAGGCCCTGCGCGTGTATGTGCGCCTCCAGCAGGCGGCGCAGCTCGCCGAGCCCGTCGGGGATGCGCGCCACCAGCACGTACATGCGGCCCAGGTCGCTGTTCTTGTCGCCGTCCAGCAGCTTCTGGAACTCGTGGTGGAAGATCTCGAGGTGCTTCTCTATGAGCACGCGGTCGCAGGTCTTGGCGAGGCGCTCGGCCGTGGTCTCGTGCAGGTACACGCGCACGCGCCGCTGCTCCTCCTGCAGCCGCTGCTCCGCCTGCAGGATCATAAGTCTTGTACCACAAGTGAGAAAGAGACGGATGACGATCACGTCATTATGTTTTTGCTGAATGTTAGGCCTTGTTTTTTTGGATCAGGGGGCACACTCTGTTCCAGGCCGGTTCAAACTTCATGGCGGCTGTGAAGGCAAAACGCTGCGGGCGATAAGCGCGGGCGTCAGAGAGGCAAGACGCCACAGTCTCCCTTGCGGCGCACGCACACAGGCGCCATTAAGTCTGAATCAATCTTTAGCTTACAACGGACCGCATCTTCCGATCAGGAGGTCATGGTTTCGATCCTGGCCTTGCACCAACGAACTTTTCTCTCGTAGATAAATTTATGTGCATTCAAAGCCAAGTGAAAGAAAACATCGTGGTTTAACCGTCTTAGAAGAATATAACGAAAGAGGACAAGAGCCCGCGTGTGGCATAATGGCTCAATCACCCTCGATGTAGAGTAGGTCGGTGTCCCTGCAGTGGGACGGTAAAAGACTGTAATTATGATGTTGATGAAGAGCGCTTACAGTTCCCTTCGATCTGAACAAAACATTTCACGAACAGTAGATTTTTTTTTCTTGTGGTTAAATTACACTACATTTTAGTTGAGAGTTAATTCCCAGAGTCCGTACCTTGATCATGTACTCGGTGACGGGGTTGTTCCTGAGGAAGTCCGTGCTCTCCCTGGTGTAGAAGCGCTCCGTGTCGTCGAGGAACACGGCCTCGAACGTGTCCTTGTACACGGCCAGGTTCTGTCCGCGCGCGCTCGGCTCCTCCTCGTTCAGGCCGAGCGCCACGTAGCAGTTGATCACCTGCCGGGTCACGCCGCGGTTAGAGGAACAGCCGGATGCAGTTAGAGAAGGAATCAGGTACGCTTAGTGAAACGATCAGATACAGTCTAAACAAGAATCAGATATGCGTAGTGAAATAATATGGTACATTTAGAAAAAAGAAAAACCAGATATCCTAAACAGAATGACAATTTAATAACGATGATGATAGCAGAAAAGTCCGAAAATTTGTCAAAATTACATAAATCGAAATGTACACTTCTATGATCAATGGTTAACATTAGAACGATGGCAACAAAGAGAAATATAATTTCTTCATTTGTCTACACAATTGGCCGTCTAGACCATACAATATCAAGATAAGCTTAGAGGAACAATCAAATAAACAAGTCCACTTAGGGTAAGAACCAGACACGCTTAGTGAGACGACAGTGCGCTTACCCCGGAGACGAGCCTAGTGTTGATGGTCTCCCCGTTCCTCTCCCGCTCGATGAGCTTCAGCACGGCGTTGGTGACCTGCTTGTTGAGTCTCTGGAACAGGTTGTCGCGCCACGTCACCAGCGCCAGCTGGTAGATCTCGTAGATACCCTGCGGAGAAGAAGATGGCTCAAGTCAAGTCAAATGTGTTTCTATTCAATTGGGTATCGAAGATGCAATTATGAACGTCTAAGTTATAAAAACGACTTTACAACCTTGTCTGGAAAAGAACCAGCTCAGCACCGGCACCGCGCGGGGACGGCTCCAGGCTAGATGGTAATACTCGAGGGCCTGCAGCCTCGCATGCGCAATACGAAAAAGGTATGTCGACTCTTTTTATCGAGACAGATGTACATATGTTTATACTTAGCCTTGTAACGTTCAAGCATGACAAAATGTCATGAGTCATTCAAGTCAAAGTTTTCTTTTACCTAGTAAAGCGTGTGTGTGTGTGTGTGTGTGTGTGTGTGTGTGTGTGCGTATATGTGTGTCTGTATAGTGGTGTGTTACCTTCCGTCCCTCCTCGCACTCGCGCTTCACCCAGTGCCTGTTGAGGTAGGAGCAGACTCCGTTCAGCACGCGCGACGAGAACTGGTACTCCTCCCACTGAACCGTGTAGAACGAGAGCACGTCTTCACCCATTAGGTCGGCGCCGTTCTGATGACAAGCGTACTCGTGTTACCAGTGGCTCCGGGAGCTGTAGACTTCGCGGCCGACGTTTGTCCTCTTCTACAGGTCGCATTCCTTAACCGATTCTAGTGAAATTTTGTGAGCAGGTTCGATAACTATGCAGATTTTTTTATTTTGAAAAAAATCGTATTAACCCATTTTAAAAAAATTCAATAGAATCGGTTAATAAATGCGACCTGAAGAGGAAAACAGAGGTCCGGACAGAATTCGGACATATGAAAAGCATTTTTGTCGAAGCTGAAACATAGAGGCTTCGCTCGTTAACGCTCGCTCGGTCACTGTCAACGAAAATATTCAAATGTATGTGATAACGTTCACTGCTACTCGCAACTACGTAGCGTGTTTGTGGGTGAGTACGAGATTAATGACGTCATTGTTACGTCATTGAAAACGTAGACCCACGTTGTCAAACAAACGAAGACACGCAGCTAAAACGCGCCGTGTCGCCGTACACAGCGTGCGCAGCAGTGGGCCAGTGCCTTTAAACACACCATTTAATTTTTTCTTTTACTACTTGTAGTTGTGCAGGTGACCTGTCAAGGCGGGGGCGAGTTCCTACCTCGAGCAGCTTGATGAGGTAGATCCTGAGGAACTCCTTCAGCCTCTTGTACAGCTCCAGCCCCACCAGCTGCGCGCCGCCCTGCACCTGCCCGCTCTGGAACATGGCAATTGCTTACTTCAAAACAGCATGTTTACAAAAACCTTGTTGTTTAATTGAAGGGCATGTACACACACTTATACGTATTCATGCAAAAATATAAAAAAGGAAGGTAAAAAATAGCAAGTATTATGACCGGTTTAAGAACGCAAGAAACATAATGTCGTTTTACAAAAATGTTAACAAATCTGTATCAAAAGTTGGCGGCTTTTATTCTAAGAAAGTAGAGGCACGCGAATAGTTTACAAATAAAACCGACGCGATAAGTGGCTGAGTTAGCGGTTTTAGGAGAGCGGTGCGCGGCGTGTGCCCAACATTATTAGAGTTAATATAGAATTCAAACTAGCATAATTGCATCGTCCAGTCGACACTCGATGCGCACCTCGCGGATATGACAGGGTTTTTGTAACCTCGTTATCTCTACATAGTTCAAATCAAAGTAGCTTTCCGCTTCTGTCCCTCTTTGTCTTTACATGGTTATCGGTATAGGGTATATTTAGCCAAAGGGGGGTCACACAATGAACAAACTGTTCACAGTTCAAGTATGTACTGCCGAAAAATGTATTTTAGTTTTTAAGATTTTCATGTTGTTTTTGGTGTGCAATAAAGTAATATTGTATTGTATTGTATGTTCACAGACTGAACAAACTGGTGCGTGCCTTCGGCTGGGTGCGAATCTGCTGCGTCTGGCTTGAGAGGCGGGCCTTCCCCGATTAGGCCATCATCGCTTCTCTTTATATTAGAAATAGCGGTGAGAGAAAAGACAAATTGGACGGGATAAAAATAAAATATAAAGAGTGTAGAGTCTGACCTGTTTCTTGGTGCCGAAGCTGCTCTTGGCGGAGACGCGGCTGGTGGTGGCGGCGCTCTGGTGGTGCACGGACGTGCAGTAGTTGTACACGTGCCTGCGCGTCACGAGTCAAGGAAAATACGGCAACAAACCAAAACTCTCGGAGGCACTGACGCCCTCGAAAACAGCCCGAGACATCCACGATCCATCGGGGAGGATGCTTGAGAGGCTGCCGGCGCGAGCTGGGCTGGCACTCGCGCCCTCCGACTCCCCTGGGGGAAGTGTCACCCAGCGTCCAGCCGCGGTACGGAGGGAATTCCTCGAGGCCGCTACCTCACCTCCCCCACAAGGGAGGAGGAAGAACCCGGTATGTGTAAAACAAAACTACCAATTGTGTGGGGTTATGGGGTGGGATGACAAAACTCTCCACCGGCTTGCACGGCCCTACACGTCTGAGAGGTGACCTTGGTTAGCAAGGTTACCCCGTATATTTACATTTCGGAGCGATGTTGACGGATCAAAGTAACCATTAGTATTATTTGTATAAGCACTCGCTCATTGCATCGGATGAAAAAAATAAAAATTGAATGACGGAGTTCGGATCAGTGAGCAACCTTTCATACAGAGAGTACTATGGCTATTTGGACCGAAATTTCTCGAGACTCTAATCATGAAAATACTAAAAAAACTTTTTTTCCTGGAGATCTCAGGGATTTCTGATTCGGCACATGTCCGAGGCAGTATCCAAATTCGGTGCGAGTTTTTTTAGAGCCGTGTTTTCACGGATCGAATTGAGATTCGGAACGGATGAGTGCGGAAACGGTCTAAGACAATAAGGGTTTTGCGACGCTCTGAATTTTCCATACAAACGTGCTTGTCAAATTTCTTGGAAACCATTTGTCGGATTATGATGAAATTTGGCATGTACAATTAAATGAACTAAATCTCCACCTCTATGTTCTTGGTTTTTTAAGAAAAGTACTCAAGAGAAAATAGAACTGTGAAAAGTCACATTTGACTGATTCATTTAATAGATAGACAGAGCAAATCAAAAATTCCTTTACATAGGGAGGTTGTGTACATTATTAGCTTTTAAATTAATACATAATACGAGTACAAGGGAAATTTAAGTTTTCTAAGAATGATTAGAGAAGTGAAAAATCATAAAAATGATTGAAATTGCACTTTGTCACTCTGTAGATAACTTTAGAGGCTCGTCAGTATCTTTACTTGCTCTCTTCGCTCGTCGTCTTCTTCTAAACGAAATGACAATAGAAAATCTTTTGACAATGCAAAGTTAGTCTAAAGTTGTCGCCGGATCCTTAAGGCCGTAGACCCGCTAAAAAAAACCGATATTGTACGTGTTGTACTATAAAGGATACGTGTAGAGGTCCATGTATCTCTTCTTGTGCATGTGCTGCCGCTTGTACACCTGCTCTATGCCGTCCTGCAGGTCGCCCCATATCTGCAACACATACATTGCAACTATCAAAAAAACGCCGACAAATATAGCTAAGAACACATTCGGTGAAGTCACCTTTGAGACAAAAAAACTATAATAACATCAAAATCGGTTTATCCATATAGGAAAGGGGTTCCCAATCATATTTTGCCTATGTTTTTCGATCCCCCTGCT
This sequence comes from Peribatodes rhomboidaria, assembly GCA_911728515.1. NCBI lineage: Eukaryota > Metazoa > Arthropoda > Insecta > Lepidoptera > Geometridae > Peribatodes > Peribatodes rhomboidaria. The sequence continues at coordinate 167,206 of OU452194.1, forward strand.
TGGTTTTTTAGTTTACTTAACTCGCATAGTCTTGCATTGCACCCCCTCCCCTGTGGGATCCCGTTTCACAGACCCCTAATTTTTTTTTGCTCACATAGACTCCTTGTAGTTGTCGTCGACCCCAGGCCCAATGATGACACTCTTTTTGGCTTATTACCTTTCCGCATAACCCTGGACGTATCCGCCACTAGCACACGTATCTGTGCTAATATTATAATAAAAAGGAAAATTTGTACATTTGTAGAGCGTCTTCTTCAAATTACACAATCACAGAGTGCCATTGGCCATGAAACGTGAGCGACGCCGCGGCAAATGAGCTAGTCCTGTGTTTACCATTTGTAGACAGGTAAACAACTGAGCGAACGTAGCGAACGAAACTTCTATGCTTCAGGTTCGGTAAATTAGCTTTCGGCTGTCCGGCTGTCTTTATTCATTTGAGTATTGAAGATACACGTATGATCGTCGAAGTTATAAAATTACTCTACCGCCTTGTTGGGTCGCCACTACCCAGAAAAACAGACAAAAAACTGCACTGGAATTACTGAACCTACTTACAAAATTTCACGAGAATCGGTTGAGAAATGCGGCCTTTAGACGAAGACAGAGATCCGGACATACGAAAGCATTTTTGACGAAGCAAAGAAGCATCGCTCGGTCGATCGATAATGTCTAGGCACGTATAACGACTATATAACGACGCTCGGACGATTTTTGATTGTTGTCACTTAGAGATTTTAATTCTGTAGGCATTCTATCTCAAAGTAGGTATGGAAATGAGTGGTTTACGCACTACTCTAGCATTTATACAAGTAAGCCTAAGTAGGTGTGTATAGGTAGTCTTGTCAATGACCACTCTCGTCTGACCTCCAGCTGCAACCGCGCAGCGCGTTAGGAAGTGTCAACTTGAATGTTTGCACGCTTACCTTCTGTTGCAGTGAGCGCTGCGAACCAACTGGTTTATTTTTACCCCACTGCGTAGAATAAGGGCTCATGTAAATGATATTGCTTAACTAGGTCGGTATTATGTGCTTATTTTATTTGTAGCAACGCGTTATTGGACTTCTACCAAATTCTCGCAGGACAACTCTAGTAGGTAGGTAGGTCTGTGTATTCTATGACTTGCAATTTAAAAAAAAATTATAAACGAGTAACATTATTAAAAGAAAAAAAAAAAACCGGCTGCAAAATGTTGTACCCTATGTCACTTCCACTATCAAGAAGATTCATGACACCTCACATGTCGAAATACATCAAGCTGCTCAGGCAGTAGGGCGTGCCAAAGAAACCTCATACATACATACCCACATACATACACTCGAAAAACATAACATGACCCCAAGCTAAGCAAAGCTATCTCTACATATCGTCACGCCTTTCCTCCGAGAGGGCTGGCAGAGGTGTACTACAACACCCACACTTCGCCGGAGGATATTTACTCCCAAATGCGACAGGGGATGCCCCCTGTCACACCGGGTTCCAGTCATATAGCAGATGACATACAATACGCCGGTATGTTTACATAATAAACAAAAATTGATACGTGCCTTCAGCTGGTACGAACCCGCTCCCTCTGGCTTGAGGCGAGCCTCCTCCAACTATGCTATCATCGCTTTTCATACATCATCATCACACACAAAGACATAGACAATCCATGGACCCGGAACAGATATTTTTGCATTCTTTTTATAATAAGTAAATTACTCACATACGATTCCGTCGGTTATTCCGACTATAGTTTCAACCGCATTCGGCGGTCGAATTTGAAGCACTCGCCTTGAAAAAGACCGCCGAATGCGGTTGAAACTATAGCCGGAATAACCGACGTAAACCTGCGTAAGCATCTTCCCTATCATAAAATAATCGTACGTGAGTAATTCCTATTTCATAATGTGTGAAAACGACGTCAGTTTCCATATTAAGATAATTATGAATGGCTGTCATTGTTGCCTGTTTTTCTGGGTAGTGGCACTTTTTCCAAACAAGGTGGTGGAGTAATTTTTACCACTATAACTTTGACCTAAGTGTTTCTCCGATGACCCAATTGAATAAAGACATTTGATTCAATTTATTGGTTTTATTGATCGTTTTGACTACACACAACTCGTCTGATGTGACGTAGCGCTCACAGCGTAGCTCGACTAGGTGTTCGTAGCCGATCACCGATGTTAAGCAACGGACGACACGGTCAGTCCTAGGATGGGTGACCGCGAGTGGCATTTACAACAGAACGCTACCGTGGCTCGGTTGACACGTTAAATTGTAGGCCCTGGTTGCTTGTTATAGAACAAGCATGTTGTCATAGGACAACAATGGCCAAGCCATGTCAGAGGCCTTTGGGCGGCCTAGAAACTCTGACATGAGGCTAGCCACTCGGCCTATATATACGAACTTGCTTGCTTGCTTTTTACTTGACGGAGCAGTCAAAGATGGTAAACCACTTACCTATCTTGGATAAGAAATAGCGCTATTGGTTTTCTCACGATATTACGAGATTTCTCTTATCCTGTCTATCGTGTACCCTGGGTGTCCCTGCCTGATGCACTTGAATCAGGAAGGTCGTAACCAGTCGGTCGTTCGATTTACCGGAACCCATGACTCCCTGTGTTATTACACTACCCTGTCCCTGCGGGCAGAGTCCGAGAAATCGCGTAATGTAATAACTCAGATTACTATAAAAACCTTTGACCGACTACAGCGCAGAAAAGGGTTATGATTCGAAAGTAGTCTGAGTATAATGGGCATTTAAGATTTGATACAAAACATATTCGTCGTAGAAGTCGGACAGAACAACCTAACATCACTATGAACGTGAATATTTGAGCGATATGAAAAACCGATAAGGAATATTTTACTCAATAAAATTAAATAAAAAAATAATTTATAGAATTATTTATTTAGTTTTTAACCAATGGGTTAAAAGAAAACAAGTGTAAATTAAAAAATTAAAAACCCCCGACACCGATTTCCATCAAACATAGATAAGCACACTCCCGAGAGCTACAATGCCACACACACACACACACACACACTGTGTGTGTGTGTGTGTGTGTGTGTGTGAGACAGAGATACGTCAAACTTATGACACCTCGTCGATTCTTATGGGACCGCGGGGCGCAGCTACGAGTAAGTAAGTAGTAGTCAATAAAAATAATTTACAGAAATATTTTTATTTTTTAATTTTTATTTTTAACTCATTTTCTCGCATTAAAAATCCATCGACCCAAAAACCTATCAAATAAATCAAACCTCAGCTATCTCCAAACGCATGATACATCCAAAAATAACACTAAAAATGCAAATTTCAATCATACGAACTTTGGCACATGGCCAAGGAAGTGAAATATTTTATTAATATACATACGTTAACTTGTGCGTTTGAAAATAAACTTTATTCATAACTGATAAAGTTGATATTGCGTTGATGAGGCGCTGGAGAAAGTTTCAATTCAATAGTTGTTACGACGATCATTTTCTGAGCAACATTAACGACTGGCTAAGTAGCTACGGCCTACAGTTTTGCGCAAGGTTTTCCCGTTTCCCTGCGATTTTCCGCGATAAACAATTAATATGCAAGGTGTCTAAGTTGAGATGTCAAATTTTAAGGCTTAATTTTTAATGCTGGCGAGAATTTAACGTAGTAAAATGAGTTTCAAGTAAATTGTGTAACGTGCAAAATTGAGGGTAGCGCACGTACCCAAGCGACTAGCGTGAGGGCGACCTCACGTTTCGATTGTGACACGTAAATACGTGTCACAATCGAAAGGCACAAAATTGTGCCTTACAAAGTTAGCATAAAGCTCATTTTACTGTGTACAGTGTCGTCAAATTCTCGACTCGCCGGCAATATTAATTAAGCCTAAGAGCCTAAACTTTGGTGCAGCTATTTTGCTCACATTTTAAAGATAGTTACGAAAAATTTCTTGCCTTGTTGAAGTATGTATGTGTGAGGTTTCTTTGGCGCGCCCTACAGCCTCAACAGCTTGATGTAGGGTCGTTGCGCCGGTTGGCGGCCTTTTAGTCGAGTTCCTAACTTTGATCCTTGAAATTAGTATGAAATGTCCATAATTCTGGTTCAGATTATTTTTGTAGGCGTAGCAGATATCATCAAGTTAATTTTCGAAACAAGTCTTGGAGGAATATTGTTACAGATTTTTTTAAAATAAATAATTACTTGAAACTTAGTCAAAATGCCAGTTGGCGGCCATTTTTTTCGGTTCGCGGCCACCCTAGAGTTAGTTTGCGGCCGCCAGTTTTACGTACAATATTGACTTACGAATTTTTACAGTTTTTTACTATTTCGTACACTTTTTACCATATAATGGTCCTATCATAAATTCCCACATCATTTGGCATATGATCGCAATTGTCACTCGAACGCCTTTACTCTTAAAAAGTGCATTCTCTTCAATATTCGTCCCTTTCTTGTGGTCTAACCTAACATTACCTTCACTATTCTAACATCTCTTATTTCCACATTCAGGTATCCTAATCTACAGCATTTTCCTTCTCCTCTCTTCTCACCTTCATCTTTAATTTCTGCAACAATTCTTCCCCCTGTTCTTTCTTTCCTTTCTTTCCTTCCTCTAAACTCTTAACCTCTAACAAATGCATTTATTCTTCTTCTAGACTTCTAACATACTATATTTTCTTTCATCAATACTGCATTTATTCTTCTTTCGTTATTAAACACATTACATAGCTATCTCTACAAATAATTAAATAAAACAATGCATTTTAAAATCAATTTGTAATGCAACAAATTAAGTTTGGTTAATATTAACAATTTGTTCTTATTATAACTTGTATTAGACTAGTATTTTAAATAGTCAAGATTTTTAAATATTAACATCATAAAAGTAACTATTGGTAATTAGTCTTCAACAATTTCTATACATATGTACATATAATTACGCCTCTTTCTCATAGGGGTAGGCAGAGAACACTTCTCTCCACTTGCTACGATCCTGGCACACATCTTTTGCTTCTTCCACTTTCATGAGTCTTTTCATACACGCTTGTCGGTTACCGGTACTCTTGACCTGGCCTTTCTCTAAGCGTCTTCAATTTGGTCGAGATACGTGCGCCTAGATCGACCCTGACCGACTTGCCCTGCCCATCCAAACTCGCCATGTAAACCTGATTCGTCAATCTCCTTTCATTCATTCTCTCAATGTGTCCATCATCCAGCATCCCTTTCTTAATCTTTACCACTACATCCTCTACCACACCACAACGTTTTTTAATGTCGTTGTTTCTCATTTTATCCATCAGGATCACTCCAGCCATACTTCTCAAGCTTCTCATTTCTACAACATTCATTACTTTCATGCTTCTTCTGCCAGACCCTACCTTCACTTCCATACATAAGAGTGGGGACCACTCTCTATGTACCTCTCTATGTACAGCCAGGCAAGCTCTTTCAGAAACATTCTCACTGTACATAAAGCTAGGCAAGGCCCCATTCACTCGATTTCCTGCCAAAATTCTATAACAATTTCTATAACCTGTAATATATGGAATACGAGCCTTTTCCGACTTTTCTAGAGGTTGGGGTTTATACAGATGTTGCTCGAATACTGTGTTTGGATCAATTGAAATCATTGATCAGTATCACGATTTTCAGATCCCAAATGCTCTTTTGGGATACTATGTGGTACACTGTGATACACTTCGGTACCAGTTTCCAAACTTCCAGGTACATCTGCGACCTGGATTTGGTGTATCTGTTCCGTGCATAGAGGGCCGTTATTCAAATCTGAGTGAAAATATAAAATAACAGAATAATGGAATAATAACAGAAACAAACATGTGAAAGAAGTGGCCGTAAACTGACACCTCTATTTTCAAATCATCAGATATCGGCCGTCTATTTTTCATATGATTTTCGGACGGCCGCGAACCAGATTTGTTTTGTTAGCATGTGTTAGTTTGCGGCCACATTAAAGCTATAACTGTGTATATTTATATTTTGGCGGCCGTAAACTAAACATATCATTTAAACCAACCCCGATAATAAAAAACAATTGCACAAAGCGAAGCTTTATTTACATTAATAATTGGAAAGAAAGCAAACTTATTTCATTCAGTGAGCTAGTGCCGCGGCCACCCGGCCGTATACCAACTTTACTTAAAAATGATTGTGTTGGTTGGCGGCCACCAAATTAAACTGATATTAAAGTAAATTACTCTCGAATTAAATGCAAAATTACATAAAACAAACAACTATGATCACTCAAAAACAATCACACTAGTAACTAAGTAGTCGTAAACTTAAAATACTTGCGTTTGAAGCGGGACCTGTTCGCTATTTTTTGTGCAGGTTTGCGTACGTATGTGCGCTGACAGCGCGGCCGGCAAAATGGATGATTTATTTCCGGTACATAGATTAAGCTAACAGACTTATTTGAATGGGCATTACATTCTGCAACTATCCAACTGTTTAAAGTGCCACAACATGTTGGCAAGAGTGAGATAGAATTCTTATTATTGCAATATTTATACGGTTGGACCTCTAAAAGGCCGCGAAACAACGCAGGGCCGCGATCCAGCGTAATGACCCTATTTCGACATGTGAGGTGTCATTTTAATCGTCTTGATGGTAGAAGTGACATAGGGTACAACATTTTGCAGCCGCGTTTTTTGTTTTTCTTTTAATATTTTTTTCGTTGGTAACGTTAAAAAAATTAACTGAGCCATCGCCTAAAGCATTTTTACCGAAACTGAAGCATATAGGCTATCGCTCGCTCGGTCGGTCGGTTAGTGTCATTTTGAATTATTGTAAGTGCGATGTGACGAGTGTTGTTTAGGTGGGTACACAACTAACAAATCAAAATTGTATGACAATCGATCTGGTAGGTCAGGTTTGTTACCAAAACATAAGTTACATAAAATAATAATATATTTACACACCGTTTTCGGAGCGTACGTAACGCGTGACGTCACCGTCACGCTGCCACGGTTTAGTTAGCGGCAAGACAGACAGAAAGACGTCAGGGGGGCTATTCCTGCGCGTGAGATGAGATGAGATTTTATCTTGGCCACTCTCACACCTATGACGTTTCAAACGAGAGCAACAAGGACGAAAAAAGTGAGATGATAATCTGAAATCTCTGAATAGGGTCCCTGAGCGTTGAACGGGCGAAATATATAGACGGAGAAGAAAATCATCATGTATTGACGTAACAACGACGTGTAATAAATCGATGAGACGTGTAATAAATCGATGAACGCCGACTGCACGCACGAAAAAGGATGCTCATTGTCCCATTATGCTCGGTCGATCGGAGCGAGAGCGCTACACGAGCGAGCGAAAGGCACGATCGGCTTTAGCATTCGTCTTGCGCCGCATCTACATTTCTCTCTTACTTTCGATTGGCCTATGCGTCCGAGGAGAAGATTTCATCAATGTTTTGTTATGACGTTGTCACGTTAAACTACCGTCCATAAACAGACTTTACAGACTACCAATTTTTAAACATAGTTTTTAAGTTTTTAAGTCTCTGCGTAAGAGAAAAGTATGAAAAGTAAAATTACTTTAAAATAACCGCTATTTTACGAGTATCAGCTTAATAATGTTATGTACTTGTATACTACGTACCTAGACATGTATAGAAGAGATGCGACGCAACACGTACAGAGAGGACGGACGCAGACGCGATACTTCTCGTTTTCGACCGCGCGAGCGGTAGCGAGCGAACCGTCTATGCTTCAGTTTCGATAAAAATGCTTTCTTACGTCCGATTTTTATCTGGATTTCTGCCCGGAACTCTCGTCTTCCTCTACAGGTCGCATTTCTTAACCGATTCTCTTGAAATTTTGTGAGTAGGTTCAATAATTATTTAGATTTTCTTTGTCAAGTCAGTTTTTGGATTTTTTTCAAAATGGCGGAGACATATTTTTTTTTTTAAATATCACGTCTCGCAACTTTGTAGACTTGTAACTTCGGCCGCGAGGTCTACAGCTGCTCACAGAGCCACTAGTGTTTGAAGGTGTCAACATCTGCTCCGCTCGTGCCTCGTCGTACACTGTTGTCTGGCCAGCGCCTAACACCAACTAACGCCATCTCCAAACTCCCAACTATTCTGTGGTCTAACTGTTCGTCACGCCACCATAGCTTACATAATAGTTGGTATCCACCTACGTTGTACCAGTTTGCGGAAACTATCGTTCAATCTGTGCAGTAGTTAGCGCTGAGTCTGCGACCTAACTGTTGTTTACGAATCTAGCCTCAAAAAAGTCCAAAACGGTACAGCGATGACTAGATTTTAAGTAGAGGAAAGTTGGGCAGTGGACCCAATTCTGAAAGCTGATTGACTGATCTACGCATTATTTTTGATCATTTTACCCGACTACCAGGAAGGGTTATGTTTTTCGCGCGTATCTATACTTCTACTTCTACACTAATAGGTCTTATGAAGAGGAAATACTTGTATTTTTGTATGTTTGTAACGAATAAACTCAAAAACTACTGGTCCGATTTCAAAACATTTTTCACCATTAGAAAGCTACATTATTCCTGAGTGACATAGGCTATGAAACGCGAGCGAAACCGCGGGCAAAAGCGCTAGTCTTGTTTATATTTGTAAATTTCTCTATACGTCGTATCATCCTAAAGGCGCTCCTAGACAGGAAATATTTTTACTGCAATAATTTTAATTTTTTTTTTTGACGTACAGCGGTGCTATTCACTATCATTCGAAAACGTTTCCGATCGGATCCCAGAAATTCCAAACTCAAATTGTTCGAATCTCAGTCTACTTTTATACACATTGGAATAGGGAATCCAGTATGAATCCGATCGAAAGAATTAATCACGTTTAAAAACTTATGCATATAGACTGAGGTTCGAATAATGAGGCTTAAAATTTTTGAAATCCGAACGGAAACGTTTCCGTATGGTTGTGAATAGCCCTGCTGCTCGCTACAGTGATAGCTCTGTATTTTTCATCTGTGTATTGGTCTTGTGTATTGTTACCATTGTAGTGTCGTAACGTTGTACCTTTCTGTCTATACAGGGTTATCGGCATTTGATGTACTAATCTAAAAAGGGCTCGCCATATTTCTCATAATAATAAAAATCAGCTGTTCCATTCAAAAAGTTCATTGATCGTCGACAAAATGCATGGAACAGCTGTTATTTTCTACTCGATTTCAGGGTGATCCTATAGTAAAAGTTGTGCATAATGATGAGTAAAATGACCCCCTTTCGGCGTAGCACACCCTTTTCTGATAGCCCTGTATATGTATTTAAATACATACATGTGCCTCATAGTACCATTGTACATTATTTCGATTAGCCAGGGTCGTAGTAAACTATTATGTAATCTAGGCCAGGGCCTGTAGGTGCAAAAGTTGGCGAGTCCCTGGGCTAGAGGAAACTTTGCCCTTGTATTGAAGACTAGCTGATACCCCCGACTTCGTTCACGTTTATTCAGAAAATAGTATCCAACAAGAAAACCAGGCAAGTGCTAGCCGGACTCGCGCACGAAGGGTTATCATGATTATTATGGACGTACCATTATCTAGAAAAACGGTAAAAAAATCTCGTTTGTTGAATGGGAGCCCCCTTACATATTTATTCTATTCGGTTTTTTAATATTTGTTATCATAGCGGCAACAGAAATACATCATCTGTGAAAATGTCAACAGTCTATCACGATTCATGAGATACAGCCTGGTGACAGACGGACAGACAGCGGAGTCTTAGTAATAGGGTCCCGTTTCACTCTTTGGGTACGGAACCCTAAAAACCATCCTCGTTATACACTGTAACTATGCTTTTCAAGTTTCGTCAAGATCCGTTCAGCCGTAAAAAGCCTACAAACAGACAGATAGAGTGACTTTCTATTTTATATCAATATTAATATAGATTTCTTGCCATTTTCACATAATACGTGTTTTCAACGAACGAGTCCTGTGTGGTGGCGCTCCACTCCTTAACGACGTGAGAATCTGCGCCATTGTCTGCACCTTAATCTAGGTCAGAGACACAGGTAGGCGGTTTTAAGTTTTGTATACAGATCGCAATTATAAACCACAATGGTAATTTAGCCTTTAGTGCTTACGTAATAGATGCGAGAGTTAAACGCTTGGAACGGGCGGTGGTTTAGTTCGATAAGTGTTGTTTGGCCTGTTTTTAACCGAATGCATGAAAGGCGGGTAAGTAGTAATGTTATGGATTATTTGTGTTCTTATTCATAAAATATTGTGCTTTATTCACGAACGCGCCCTAGTTTTACCTAAATGCCTAGAAAGAGGGTTTTAGGGTGTGTAGCGATGTATCATGACATGGCATGGTTCATAAATCATTCTTTGTACAAAATGTACCAATACAAAAACGCGTGAACCTTGTTCAACCATCGGTATACCTATATGTATGTACTACGTACTAGATTTCATCATAAAAACAAAAGCTTTATTCTACTTCAATACACTGAAATCCTTGCACCTTGCATCATATTTTATGAATAAGAACACAAATAATCCATAACATTACCTGCTTTTTATGTTCAAGTCAGAAGCTGACTTCTGACTTGAACCATTTTATCATAAATGTGAATGTGAGTCTGTTTGTTATGTTTCCACTCCAGCGATCATCATGCAATTTTGCATACACGTCAGGGGCTCTACCCCTGACGAATTTCATCCCAAATATACTTCGGGTAACTAGAATTAACGGTTCATGTACGACAGCGGACGAATCGGCGAGGCGAAGCTGGTAGAATACAATTATACTCACTTGGTCAAAATCCTTCTGTCTGAGCGGCATCTGCGGCCGCATTTGATTCGTCGAACTGGCACTCATCTTCCTCTTCAGTATTTCAGCGCATAAACATCCGTGGAAAACAACTCTCCAAACACAAACAACTTTTCGGGCACAAACAACTTTTCCGACTTTAGAGTAAACATAAACAACTTTAAGTGGCGTACAATAAAAATACACTAAACACACTCTATAGAGATCACAGTAAACATATGCTAGCTGCTAGTTATGTACATAATTTATTTATTTTTGATTTACTAAGCGGCAAGTTGGTGACAGCGTTCGTCAAATCTGGAAAGAAGAAAAAGTTGTTTTTAAAACAAAGATTTTACAAAAGTTGTTCTTGAAACATTTTACTATCCAAGTTACGGATGTTAGAACCCAGACTTTTATCTGACTAGACGTCGCCAGTACTTCAAGTTGTATATAAACCGAGCGTGCCAAATTATGAATATCTACTGCAATAATGCCACCAGGGCCCATACCATGACATCTCATTGCGATGGCTTTTAGATTTAGCCGCCGATGCTGCGCGAACATGGACCTTATTTCGAAGCGATACGATTCAGCGGCGGCACCTAACAATCATCGGAATAAGATATCATGGTGAGGCCCAGTAGTAATTACACTATAGTTTAAGCGACATTCTTTTTCTATTATGTTTCTGTATCTATCAACCTATCTATGACGTCACGAGAGAAACCAGACTGAGTTATGCTCAGGTGGCGCCTAAAATGAAACTTATGATCGGATATTGATATGCCAAGTAGGTGCACCCGCTGCGTGTAACTACCTAGGTATGTATAGAAAAGTCTATGTTACAAGGCTTACCACACGCATAAGCTTCGCCACACTTTTAACTGTGTGTACGTAACTGAGACCTGTGCGTACTAACTGAGCCGTGTGGTAACGACACGATCTTTGTAAGCCAAAAGTCGCGGCCGGCATGGCTGCGCAGTTAAGTGTGGTGAAGCTTGTATGTGTGGTAGGTCTATTAGTTAGAATAGTATAAAACAACCACGCTCTTACTAAGAATTGTTGTTTGGCTTCATAATAGTTACGTAGGTATACAGTGATTTGTCTTTTTTGATCGAGTTAAAAGTTTGAGCGACAAGCGATGGTAGCCTAGCTGGAGAAGGCCCGCCTCTCAAGCCAGAGGGAGCGCGTTCGGACGGCACGCACTAATTTGTTCATTGTGTGAACATTTGTGCATATTTAATGTCATCTGCCACATAATTGGAACCCGGTGTATGGCGACAAGCTCGCCCCCTATCACATTTGCGACTGAATATCGTCCGGCGAAGTGTGGGTATTCTACGAGGTGTAAAACACCCACACTTCGCCAGCCTGCGCGCCTGCCAGGTCCTTCGGAGAAAAGGCGTGACAATATGTTATGATATGATATGTAAAAATTCAAAAGAACAAAACAGACAAAACACTGTATTTGTATAACTATTCTGAGCCTATTCAATGTTTATTAGCAAGGGTGCCGGTTCAGTTACTACCGTCAAGTTTCAATTGATGTGCTATAAAGATTTATTGTACAATTATTATTATCAGAGTTTATTTCAATATATCACAGATAATTGCAAGTAATAGGAAGTTAGGTGTTGAAATCAGCTGTTAAGTATACAACCTTCATTGCAATATAGCGTCAATGTCATGTAACTCTGGTTTGTTGTAGGTATTGTTTTAAGTGGATAATTAGGTATTTTGGAATTGCCAAAACATTAAAGTGAACTTAAGTGTGGAAACACTTATAATTTAGATATACTTAAGTTAAATTAAATATAATTTAGTCACCCCTTGTTTGTTGTTAGCAGAGATGTATTACGAGACGTCCACACTTCACTGGACGATATTCAGTCCCAAATATAGCAGGGGGCTAGCCTGTTTCCATACATCGGGGTTCAGTTATAATGTAGAGCAGATGACAACATCAAAATATGTTTAACTATTTCCAAATCACGCTATTTTTTTGTTGAAAATCCTATTGTGAAATTGGACAATTTGGACATGATTGATTTTTGGCTTAGCATGATATAGGCACATTAGTTCTAGACTGCTTCCTTTACTAGATACATAGATAATTTAATAATTAAGTATCCAATACTCATAGCACACCCAATTTTGTACCCAATTACCTAACTGCAGGGTTATCAGGAAAGGATGTATTAATTGAAATGTACATTATACTCATCAATTTGAACAACTTTTACTATGGGGCCAATCCCAAAATCGAAAAAAAAAACAGCTGTTTCATGTTTTATTAACAATTAATATACTATTTTAATACACTATTTCCATGGAACAACTGTTTTATTTAACAATTTTAGGGTTAGCTCTGTGGTAATTTATGAGTACAATGACCTGCTTTCAGTTTAGTAGACCCTACCCCGATAACCCTGTATAGTGTGAATTCCATATACCTACTTACATAACATAATATTAACAAAAAGATAATAAAACATGTATTGTGATTCTTTGCATGTCATGATGTCACTATATTATGGAGTTCTAGGTGTACTTTAATGGTCGGGAAGGGTATTATTAGGTTGGGCCACCTTATTTGTATGTCATGAAAAATATTGAAAACCGTCACAAAGGAAATGGTAAGAAAAGAAAGACCAACACAACTAATTTAAGAAAAGGCTGACATCCAGTTCTACATGAAATTGAAAACACTAGTAGAAGACCATCAAACGTAAGTTTACTTCATCATCATCATCTGCATCAGCTCTTGAGTGCTGTTGCAGATTTGTGTTTGTTAAAGAACCTACCTAAGTACCTGTTATTATAACATTATGAGCAATTCCAACATTACGAGGAAAATGATCAAGTTTTACTGCTTGTTACAGCAAAACAGTGAAATGATCAGTCAAGTGGAAACTGTGCCATATTAACATAATCATAACGCCTTTACCACAAAAAAGAAAAAAGTAGGAACTGTCATTTTCACACCATGACTACCAAACTTTCTTGAGCTCAAAACATATGTAAATAGCGGGAAATGGTACAGGATGCAAGACGAACTTATAGCTGACGCGAAAAAAGTAAAAGTGCTATGCATCTGACAAAGGAATCGAGATTTTGCAACCCAAACAAGGGCAGACGAAAACATGTTTTTTTTTCTTCATAACATCTATATGAAGAAAACGTACCTCTACAGTTTCCGTGCAACATAACAGGGCACTGTTTCTGAACACCAAATAATCATAAAATTAACGATTTACTTGAAAGAAATTGCTAAATTACGACTGATTTCATTTCCTTGACAATGCTCAAGTAGGTAAGAACGTCTATCTACCTGACAATCGACTGAATAAAATTGACAATTTGACAGGCAGGTAATGTAGCACTACCGAATTACATTTAATAAAAACTGCCTCTTTAGTACTCATGAAAGTGATCAATACGCTTCGGTGGGTTTAAACTTACGTAGCACTCTTTTTCACGCTGTCATCGACCACATTTCACTAGAAATTAGTACAACACGATTTAGAATGATTTTCATAAACACAATGTAGATATGGCAAAGTCTACAATTTATTCAACATTGATTAAAAGAGGCTTTAATCTAATCAAGCAATGCAATCTAGGCATGCATTTTATTAGAAAAGAAACAACAAGGAAGAAGACAGTCAAACAAAAGCTTTACTGACAATTTCGCCGCTAGATGGCGACTGACGGGACGACTGCTGAGTTTGACAGGTTTAGAACAGACTGACAGCACTTACGAATGCGTTCACAACATGAACGCAAATTCACAAATTCGAAACAATGCAGTGACGACGGTAAAGTACCATTGTAAAGATGACAACTGAATTTAAAGTTTAGGCGCTACGGATACTTTGTGTCTAGAATAAGTATATTAGATTCTTGGTCAATAGCTTCTGTGGCCAGTTGTCACAACAACTGTGCCAATATCCGTTTCTTGCTAGATTCATAGACTTATTGGAGCATTTTTTTTTAACTATAGGGAATAGGGATCTCAGGGAGAATCCCAAGGAGTTTGAGCGGTCAAAAGATGATTCTGAAGCTTAAATTTCTTGTTCCCAGTCCACTTAAATTCAATTTCCGTAAAATTCTTGACACTTGAAAAGAGTGAATAACGACATTGACAGAGACTTAATAAAATAACATGACAAAGACATTTTCTGATTGCCAGACGTACGTTTTAAAAAGTATTGTACGACTTTTTGCCCCGGTTACACATGTACGATCGCATCAGTGAAAAATTACACGATTGTACGAGTTTTTTTATTCATGCTTTAATATGCCAAAACAACCTTGAAACTGATTATGTTTGACCATTACTACTCACTGAGGGTTGACATAAGACAAACGGTTCCTTTTCACTCTTTTAAAATTTGCGGGAATTACGATTTCATTTTAAATAAAATTTTAAGCTGCACCATAGATACGAATCAAAGTCATCTGTTTGTAACGTAACGCTATTGATTTATTTAGTCATGGTTTATTGCTGCGATGGATAGTCAATATTTGTATAAGAAAGGAAGTTTAGAATAGTAGCATTTTAATTTGTTTTTGTTGTAACAAAAGTGTTCTGATATATCTAGACACCGCTAAAATTTACAGTTACAACTATGACGCTAATTTAAGAGTTAAATTGTAAGCAAATCTTGGTATTACGTGACCTGACCACCAAAGTCTTAAAGTTTAGCAATATTATGGAGCAATTAATGGAGAATTAGGTGTGCTTGATAATTTGAAGTTTAATCATGCTCCAATAACTGAACCACGTTAAAATGTTAATACATATTGATTATGTACTTAGTTACAGAAATTTAACTGAAGCTATATTGATTTTATATTGAAAAAAATTCATTGATTTAGGACTTTTTTAAAACTCTGCATGTGGAAAAAAGGTAAGGTGAATAGGTACAATTTTTTGCAGTCCCCCCTAAGAAATACGTTTTTTTGACCGGCATACGATCGCTCTCAAAAAACATCTGGCAAGGGCAACACCGATTATTTGGCTTCTGAGAAGGAAGACTGGACAAGACTGATTTTGTAGTTTATTTATTTTTATTTTACCCAAAAAACACCATTTAAAATACACAACTTTTTCTCAGTGAGTCAAGCAGTTATCTTAAAATCGTTCAAAACAGTGAAATAAAACAAACAAGCATGTGTTACGTGATAATTACCGGCCGCAGTCTGGCGTGGCTGCTGTTGAGTCTCATTGCATTTATGTTCATCCTGGTAGGAGTAATGACTCCGAAATGGTTGCTAGGGCAGCCTAGGGTCATTAATGAGAATAATGTGACTAGTTTTTACGTTCCTAGCGTCGGAATTTACAATAGGTAAGTTGATAGCTTGTACTGCACTGTTAAATTACTTGCGGAGTTAGTTTATCAATCATAAAGTTAGCGCCGCTGCATTTGGCCTTATTAGTTCATATGCTAACCAAGTCACGTACAGGTCATAATTTATTGGAACTTGTTGTTAAGTGTGCAATTGAGTACTTGCTACATCTGTACATTATGAAAAGTTGTGTAGTTGTGTGTTTATTTAATTAAATACGTTTCGAAAAACAGGGTGTTTTTTCCGGTATAATTTAAACTCAATGGATCCAAGGATTTTTGAGGGTATTATCAGCCTCATGCTTCTTGCTTGAAGTTTAGGAAAATACTAGGTGTACTCCGTGGTGTTACTTTTTTTTTTTTTTTTTTTTCTTATAAATCCCGCGAAGCACAGCAATCTGTCGGGGGACATTTAGCTGTTTCTGTGTCCGAACCCTTCTGCGCATTTTGTGTCTTACGGCAGTGAGGAGTTGTCCATTGACCCCTCTCTCACGAATCTTTGTTGAATCTGTTTATAAGGTTCGGAACGCTGTTCCTCCTCAGTCTTGTATAATGTATACTTCCGGAACCTGTTAATTTTGCAGCTAAGGTATTAGCATGAACTGCTAGTTTCCGTTGATAATTTTGGCTATGTACCACAATTTCTTGTTTCACGGTGTTGAGCCTCAGATCAGTAAGGATGTATTTGTTAGCGATGCTTTTTTGAATATTAAACATAGATCTAATAGCTTTGGTCTGAAACCTTTCCAGGATTTCTATATTACTATTACTTGCTGTTCCCCAGAGCTCTATTCCGTAGGTCCAGACCGGCTTCAATATAGTCTTGTAGATTGCCATTTTGCTCTCATTTGTCAACTGAGACTTTTTACCGATCAGCCAATACATAGATCTAAGTTTTGTGTCTAGAGATTTTCTCTTGCTCCAAATATGTTTCTGCCAGGTCAACCTTCTGTCTAGATGCATGCCTAGATATTTTGCGCTAACATCGTGTGGAATTTGTTCTCCGTTCAATGTAATTGGTGGGCAGTCGCCTTTCCTCAGGGTGAAGGTGACATGAGCTGACTTACTCTCGTTTGCCTTTATTCTCCATATCTTGAACCATTTTTCAATCTGAGAAATGTGTTTTTGTAGGTTTGCTGATGCGATTTCTGGTTTGCTGTTTACTGACATTATTGCAGTGTCATCGGCATACGTGGCGATGAAGGTGTTATCGTCAACAGGCACATCAGCAGTGAAAATGAGATACAGTATAGGCCCCAAGATGCTCCCCTGAGGTACACCTGACTTTATCTCAAACAAATCCGACGTAGTGTTGTTAAGCTTAACCTCGAAGCATCTTTTGTCTAAGTAGCTTTTGAGTATAAAGTAGAAGGAGTGAGGCAGGTATTTTTTTAATTGTGGTGTTACTAATGGTTAGAAAGTAGCCTATGTGCTAATCCAGGGTATAAATAACTTCCATACCAAATTTCCTCAAAATCCGCCCTTCCTTTTGAGCGTGAATAAATAACAAACAAAAACTCTCAAAAAACATGACAAAAAAGTAGGATACTCTTCCTATTTTGACTTCTGTATATGGTGTGATTCCAGATGTATCCGCATGCAGCAGGATCCATACAACTGTGCCTCATTCTCGTTCTACGGGCTGGCAACTGACCCCGCCATATACCCGGGACCTTGGAAAGCTGCCATGTTCTTCCTCTCATTTTGTAAGAAAAATTTTTATGCAGATAAGAACCTAATTGTTTTAGGCTTAGGTTGATAACAACAGTTTTCTTTATAATTAAATCTGTAAAACACAAATATTTATTTGTTTAATGATAGGGGGCAGCCTAGGTCTGATGTGCCTATATCACACTGCGTTTTAATCAAATTGTCCACTCAAATGTTCGCCAGAGATATTTGCTTTTGGTGCAACCAGCCATCTAACCGTTTTACATTATTCAAATCATATTATTTGTTTACATTGTTGAACATTATTTAAATTTGAAACCTATAAAGTTTCCTTTATGATATGAAGTGAAATCGCAAAACACAACTCTGACCTCTGGGCTCATCCCATGCTATAAATTATTGCAGGTGCCGCCATCCAGTTCTCCACAGTGATTGGAGGAGTCCTGGCGTGCTGCGTCCAGTCTGTCTTCAAGAAAAGCGTCATCTCACTAGCTGGCGCTACACAAGCTTTGGGTGGTACGTATTCACTCGACATACATATTCGTAATCAATCAATGGTTCACTATCAGCACTGTACACCACTACGCCCTCTCGCACAAGAGTGAGAGAGAAGAGAAGCTCGCATGCCAGGTAGATGTTTCACTTAATTAATTAATTATCTAAACAGAAACCGCTGTCTATGCTATCACATTGAAATACAATTATATGTACTTTAAGAACTGTTATTAAAAAGCGTTTTCCTTGTTTCTAAAAATGTATGGGATCTACCCCGCTGTAACAGTAAATACACACCCAAATAAACTTAGAACAAATTATGAACAAGAATAAAAATGGTTTATTGGCAAAAGAATTACAGTGACAATCATACACAGAAGAACTAAAACCAAATAAGAATTAACCTTGTTTGGCAATTGGAGTAAGCTCAGTGTTGCACTGAGCGAACAAGCTTATGTACAAAACTGGTTGGTTTGGTGGTGGTTTGGAAATGAAGTAAGCTGAAAAGCTCACTTCATTACTCGAGCTTAGGTGTTGATCGAAAGAAACAAACAAGCCAAGAACACTCAAGATATCCTACTAAAATTATAAACGCGAAAGTTTGTAAGAATGGATGGATGGATGTACATATGTTTGTTACTCTTTCACGCCAGAACAGCTAAACAGATCTGTATGAAATTTGGCACAGAGATAGATTATAGTCTAGAATAATAATAAATAATAATAAATAAATAATAAATAAATTCGGGACACTTCCACACACGGTCGCCTGACCCATATAATAGCATATAGGGTACTTTTTAACCGCGTGTGAAACCGCAGGGCGCAGCTAGTAACTAATAAATAATATTCGGGACACATGCACACACGGTCGTCTGACCCCAAACTGAGCAAAGCTTGTACTAATGCAGCCAGAGACTGATATACACACATATACATACAAAAATAAATCACACCCAGACATAGAACAAACTCAAATGTTCATCACATGAATGTTTGCCCTAGGTGGGAATCGAACCCACGGCAAGGCAGGTTCTCTACCGACTGAGCCACTGATGAAGTCACCTTTCAGACAAAAAACTTACCTTTGCATAAACAATGTATTTACAACATAATTTGTGTTTCTGGCATTTTGCGATATCGACTTTTTGTGTTGACATTTTGCAGTTGATGTGACGACTTTACGTAGGTAATCCACATAAACAATCCTGTTTAAATATTTTGATTTTATTTGGATAGTCAAACAGCCTTCTTAAACATAAAACATACAATAATTCAAAATTAAATGCATGGCCTATGCATTTAATATAACATAGTAGTGCTAATATGTTATATGATTTTGTATTGCAGGTGTGTTCGGCGTGCTGGGGCTGGTGCTGTACCCGTGGGGCTGGGGCGCGCGCCGCGTGCGGCACCTGTGCGGGCCGGGGGCGGAGCCCTACCTGCCCGGGGACTGCTCCGTCGGTGAGAGACATACCGACACGACACAGATACACTGTACCGTGGGGCTGGCTGAGATACATATCAACACAACACAGATACACTGCACCGTGGGGTGGCTGAGATACATATCAACACAACACAGATACACTGCACCGTGGAGCTGGCTGAGATACATATCAACACAACACAGATACACTGCACCGTGGAGCTGGCTGAGATACATATCAACACAACACAGATACACTGCACCGTGGAGCTGGCTGAGATACATATCAACACAACACAGATACACTGCACCGTGGAGCTGGCTGAGATACATATCAACACAACACAGATACACAGCACCGTGGAGCTGGCTGAGATATATACCGACACAACACAGATACTGTGGAGCTGGCTGAGATACATACCGACACAACAGAGATACACTGTGCCGTGGGGCTTGTATACCCTACCTAATACCCTATTTTTACCACATTTGACCCGACAAATTCGGAAAGATTCTGTTTACCATTCGAAATCTGAGTGTAAAAGTGATTTTTTCGCTAGCCTAGAAAGAGTTTTTAAAATGCAAACCTATCTGTCAGTGTGCCAGCTAATTTTTTTGAATTATGCGCACCGGCCAGCACAACTGAAAAAAAAAAGCTTAATTCTTCCTCACTGTATTTAGTGAGGTGAAAAGTTGTGTGTTTCGCTCGGCACCAAAGATATTCGGCGTCTCGTACCTTTGAAACCCTCACTCAGGATTATATATTTGAGCCACTCGCTTCTCTCGTGGTTAAATCCTGGTATCCTTCGCTTGCTCAGGTTTCAATACAAGTACTCGAGCCAAAAAACAACTATGCAGCCTTGCATAAAATATAACTATATTTGTTGTAAGATGGCGTACATTTTTTTGACGCGACTATGTCCAATAAATCGATGAACGCCGGCTGCACGCACTATCTCTCTTGCGCCGCATCTGTCTCTCTTCCACTCGATTGGCCTGTACGTCCGAGGAGAAGATTTCATCAATGTTTTGTTACGACGTTGTCACGTTGAACTATTGTCCGTAAACCGAATCTACAGACAAGCAATGTGTCGGCAGGCTGGGCGCTGTTCGTGACAGCGTGCGGCGTGGCGCTGGTGTTCGTGAGCAGCGCGCTCTCCAAGCACGCCGACAAGGCCGCCAACAGCGACAAGGTGCAGTTCCAGATGGACGAGGGGAACAACCTCATCTGCTTGGCTTGACATCTCTCACCGGCCGGAAAGACAATAGGGTCTAAACACGTGCGTCTGTGGACCAGAACCTTAGACCAGAGTTGAAATGAAAAAGTTGAGTCAACTGGTACAAATGCGTCTGATACCAGTTCACCCAACTTCATTTCAACTCTGGTCTAAGGTGGAAAGATGGGAGTTTCTCGCGCAAACTGGCAATTCTTGACGCGTGAGATGTTTCTTGGTCACTCTCACTCCTATGACTTTTCAAACGAGAGAGACAATGACCAATAAACATCTCATCATCTTGAGATACCAATTTCATTGAAGCAACAAATGCATCATGTAACAGAATTGATGCAAATGCCCAAGAGATGTTGCGTCTTTTACAAAAGGCTTTATACTGTCATCTCTTTCTATCTCTCTATCTCTAACTCTTTCTTATCAAGAATCTCAATGTGAATTAGTATTATTTTACCATCTATTTTTAAAACGATGTTTATATGAAGACGTTACCTAGCGGAAGTTTTTAGTGCATATTCTAGTGTACTCCACTTCAGTTTCTCTGGATATTGTTGAAGCGGGAATATACTAGAGATTTATTGAAAAACAGTTTCCTATGAAGAGTTTTACTATCACTTCAGTTAAATATTAACCTTTTGCCCGCCAATGTCACAAATACTTGACAAGCGTTAACTTGACCGAAGACGGGTCTGAGCAGTAGCGCACTTGTAGCGCCTCACTCAACTGCCGTCTTTGTACTTCTTCACTCTACAAAACTTCAAGGCTAGAGTGAATAAGTACCTTCTAGGTCGTCGTGCTCCATCTTAGACCACAACGTCGCTTAACATCAGGCGAGTTGGTGGTCAAACGCCGACCAAATTATTGTCCCACTAAAATACCTATTTAAATGGCTTGCAATTTCTTTACAATAAGCATCCATGCTAATATTATAAAATCGACGGTAACTCTACTCTCTATCTTTTATATAGGCTTTTCAAGGCGAAACGTTTTGATGAAACTTAATAATTAGTTACAATAAACCACAAGGAAAGTTTTTGTATACTATTTTCTGAATAAACGCGAACGCAGTAGCGGGTAACATAATAATATTATTACATTATGGTACACAGATAGTTACAAAAACCTTGTTGAATAATTGATGGGTACACACACAACCAAAAAATGCACTTTAAAAATAGCAAGAGTTATGACCATTTTAAGAACGCAAGAAAAAAAGTAAATTTTACAAAAATGTTATCAAAGCTGTATCAAATGTTGGCGGCTTTTACTCTAAAAAAGTAGCGGCACGACGCGAATAGTTTACAAATAAATCTGACGCGATTAGTGGCTGAGTTAGCGGTTTTAGGAGGGTGGAGCGCGATGTCTTTAAACAGAGTCAATATTTAATTTAAACTAGCATAGTTGCTTCCTCCGTCCATACTGGATGCACATCTCGAGGAAACAACAAGGCTTTGTTTTTAATTAGCATACAGAGCGAAGCAATGTGTTTTATGGCAAAAGGTTAATGTAAACTAATATGTTTACTATTTGCAAATGATTCTTATGACGTTTTTCCTATGAAAGTTAAAAACTTTAAATATGTAAAAAAAAATTACGAATGCAGCATTTTTTACTCACAAAGGCTTTTGCCGACATGTATCATTTAGTGCAGCTAGCTTCATCGTCATTTTTCATCAATGTTTACAATAAAAATCTTAACCGGTTGATTTTCTTTACCGTCTCGAGTATAATCGACCGAGCTAGTGTTAGTGAGTGAAGCGTCTATGCTTCACCTTCGGCGAGCTTTCGCATGTCCAGCGTCTGCCGGGCTGTCTTCCTTAACAGGTCGCATTTCTCAACAGATTCTCTTAAAACTTTGTGAGTAGGTTTAATAATATTATAGATTTTCTTTCCGAGTCAGTTCTTGGAAGGTTTTTAAATGACAGAGTTATAATAAAGGAATGAAAAGCAGGAAAGAAAGAAGATAAAAAAGTTATAATAAAGGATACGGTAAAGTAAATCAACTGGTATTTATATTTAAAAAAAACTAGTAAGCTTATTGCGAAAATACGTATAAATGTAGAAAATACATTGAAAATATTATATTCTTTTATATGCATGTATTATATGTTTTGTAAACCTGGGATAGGTTAGGTTAGGTTAGATAGGTTGTGAAACGCCAACATTATGTCACAAATAAATCAAAGAAGGATATTTTGTAATACTCATTTTCGAATGTTTTTCTATTTGAAATATTTATTAGAATTTATATGAACGTTGTTAAATGTATGAAGAACAATACCTATTATAATAATAAGATATTTTCATGTATATTTTATAGTTAATAGATAAAATGTAAGCAAGTGAGTGTTAGTATTATGCCTATATAACAAGAAAAAAACAGTTTGACAGCTTCATTTCAGAGTCATTTCAGTTGTTATTGCTACCTTGGCATGTTACCGACAGCTGACTGTGGTCGAACGCCTAACCTGTATGGCATACAAAAAAAATGTTAAACTATACTATTTTCATTATAAGATGATGCGGGCGAAATTCGAAAGATCTTCCTTTTCACTTTTTAATTTTTTTAATAAAGGATGTTATCATTTTAAGAAATGTCAAATATGATTAAATTCAAACGAACAACCACAAAATTAATTCAAACTAACAACCACAGACTTCAGTAAACTTGAGAGTATATTGACCCCTTTTTTGTTTTTTTTTTCTGAGAATCACCAACTGTATATTTCCATATGTTGTTAAATAATTAGTACCTAAGTAGTGCCATAATAATTTGGTTTCTTTATTGAAAGAGTTTTTTTAATTGCTAACCTAAATATGGGCTTCAACTAGACAACAAAATGAAAACATGGGAAAAACCCTTATTTGTTACGGACTAGAAATAATTTTGGATCATTTTTGTTTTTAAAAAAACGTAGTCAAGACATTTGGTATAAAGTAATTATTATAATTATAAGCATTTCTTTGTCTCTGACATTTTTTCACTAACTTTCAGTTCAGGTTTACTAATTTTATACATTATAACGAAAATTACACTGTATTACTACGAGTTTGTCCTGGCTTCGTTCTCTTTTCTTTACTTTGTAATTCCAAAAGACTGCCCAAAGTATTTTCCTATTGGTCGAAATTCAAAATTTTTCAGTATTATTTTATGTACTAGCTTTAAGTATGCTATTATACATTCGCGTTTTCTTTTGCTGCTCAGTCGACTATTGCATGCGACGTTTACAAAAAGTAATGTTATTTAGAATTAACTATTATACGATGTTATTTTACATGTATTTATTATTGTACAATAAGTTAAGCCGGGTCTCCTGCGCGTGTTTTCACAAACCATTAAACAAAAACTTTACACAAACATTTGTGTCATTGAGTTTTATTACTACGTATAGAGAAGCTATCATGAGAAAAGATCGCTATTCTGTTGAAAGTTTAAATTCTGAGTGTTTTCGTGTAATGTTTTGAAAAACACGCAGGAGACCCGGCTTTGCGTATATGTAAAGCTAGGAGGGCGGGTGATTTAACCTTCTGAGCGCCAATATCATCAATATACCAGCTAACATAACATAGTCACGCTTTTACTCTGAAGGGGCTGTCAGAGGTGTATGACAACACCCACACAACATACAAGGTGCTGATTTTGTGTGTAGTAATACTTAAGTTATTCTACCCGTCAAAGTGAAACCCTTTTAGTATAATTAAGTATATAAGTTTTTAAAATTCAAAAGAAAAATTATCGCGTCTCCCTACAAAACGACTAGACAGGTGATCAGTTTGGTTTGAAGACTTCATACTTGCTACTTGGCGGAAGTGAAATACCGGAGTAAGGCTCTGGGGCGCTGGCATACCTGCTCCTGTGTTTGTCCGACGAAAGCTTGAGTATCGTTTATCCGATCTTCATAATCCTTTGCAGACATGTATTTTATCTCAATAGAATTTTTTAGTTCGTGTATGAGCTAAATCGGACTCCCTCGTCCGATTTAGTGTCCGATCGTGTGGAGATTTGCGAGGTCTCCGTTCGAGGGCATAACTAGTTAAATATTGTTTTGATTTTATGAGTTGGCATACAGAGCATACTTACAATTTTTTGTAGTGGCGCTTTGAAGGTTAAGAATTATTTTGTGTAAACCTCGGATTACTCAGGCTTGCTGTCAGCTGTTTAGGTAATCTTGGGTAATCATAGACTATCCTAGCTTTTATTTGAAGCATAATTACCTAAATCTGTATTTTGAATATACAATATTGACTGATAATAATTTGTATTTTATTTACCTAAGCATTGCACTCGCAAACTAAAAAAAAACAAACACCCAAGCATTTGAATAGAGAATTTACATAATACCTACTGCATTTAAATGTCTGTTTTTTTTTTTATTTTTACTCGACTAGGTGCGCGAGAAGGACAGTTTTTGAGTGTGTATCCTACCTGATAGTATCATTAAATAAATAAATATAAATAAATTCGGGACACTTCTACACACGGTCGCCTGACCCCAAACTAAGCAAAGCTTGTACTATGGCTGTCAGAGACTGATATACATACTTAGATATTTTAAATACATAGGTACTTAAATAGATATTAACACCCAGACATAGGACAAACACAAATGTTCATCACATAAATGTTTACCCTAGGTGGGAATCGAACCCACGCCCCCAAGCTCAGAAGGCAGGTTCACTACCAACTGAGCCACCGAGGAAGTCATGTCTAGTTAGTCTATGCTTATACATTGGCGCGCCCTACAACCTACAACCTCAAGAGATCGCTATTAAGCGATAAGACCGCCCATTGCGCCTTTATTTTTGAGTGTTTAGTTTAGATTTATTTGTATTTGGTGTCAATAAAAAGTTTTTGTATTGTATTGAGTTTTGTAACCGCGGGCAAAAAAATGCATTAGCAACATTAGTAGCAAAGCGACAACAATAATCACTCGCGATCGGTCGCAAAATGTCACTAAAAATTGTGGGCAATATGGGTCTCCCAGACTGATGCGGCAAGCCGATCATTACGAAAGTCGATCTGTCCCCTCAGCCGCCAGTCGCATCATACGCTGGCCATCTATAACAGCGCCATTAGCGACAACAGCAATAGATGGAAACAAATCAGTTCATAGATTGTCCGACATAGATAGATAAACTCTTTATTGTTCACACCACAGATAACAAAACAACAAGAGAAAAATAATGATAAAACTTATAAAATAGTGTAACAACTGGCGGCCTTATCACTAAAAGCTATCTCTTCCAGGCAACCTTAGGATGGAGAGGATACCACAAATGAGTATGGGACAGGGTGTGCAAAAAATAACAAAAATAAACATAAGATTGATACAAAGAAACAACAACACATCGAGTATTATACCTATACACCTACTTACATAAACTATTTAAATAAAACTTACATAAAAGTACATCATACTAATATAATACATTCTAGTACTTAAAATACCTATAGTTAATAAAATAGGTATACTAATTATTACATACATTTATCACTAAATACATATAATTATTACATACATACAAAACTGATAAATAAAACAATCAAGGCAATTTTGATAAATACAGCTTTTTTACGGCGTCCTTAAAAATAGCAAGTGAGGGAGCATGTCTAGTAGCGACGGGCAGCTCGTTCCACAGTTGGACTGCCTGAAATGCAAACGACTTACCATAGAACATTTTACATTGAGCAGTGGGAGTTTTTAGCGACAGAGGGTGAACTAGCGCTCAATTGCTTAGCCGCTGATAATAATTCGAAAAGTCCACACGTTCATAGCATTCAGCAACACGTAATGACGTCATAGTCATCCGTCTCTTTCGAACTTGTTGTAAATAACTTATTTCGGTCTTGCTTAAGCATCGATAGACGTCACTACGTGTTGCTGAATGCTATACCTGACGGAGTATATTATTATATCATGAATTATATGTATTACGAGGCGAGGTGTCGTCATAACATATAGATTCATTCTTGTATCCGGATTGTTGTAGGCTAAATTTTTCAGTTGATTTTATATTTTTCTTTTAACAATTAATTTACCTGTCTACTTGTTTAGAGTAGGTATTTAGTCAGTCTGGTACCTACTTTACTTAGATATTATAAGTAGAAGTAAGTCGTCTTCACCTTCAGTCCAAGTTACCTACCACTCAATAAATACCTACCTGCTTACTTTCCTCGAAAAATATGTAAGTGCCTAACTATGCCTATTGAATCCCTCGTTATTTCTAATTAGTTAATTACGTACATAAATGACTCTCCCCTATTTAAAATATGTCGTAATAATGTCCAACTAGCGGCCAATCCCGATATTTAGTATTGTATGGAAACCAGCAGTTGTGGAATAATTATTTTCACTTCAATAAATACACAATAATATACATCGCCAGGTAGGTATACTCGTAGTGTTCAGAAACAGGTAGTGACATCAATCGATTGTTGACGCCAAATATTACTTCGATTCTATCGAAATGGCTAACGTCATGTATCCCATCTCCTTTCATTCTACCCGCGAGACCTACCCTCCGTCCTGTGGCCCTATTCGGAGATTTCAGATTTTCATCTCATCTTTTATCGTCCTTCTTGCTCTCGTTTGTAACGTCATAGTGTGAGAGTGACCAAGATCCACCATCTCATCTCACGCGCGGGAATAGCCTCCCAAATAGTATAAAACGAAAGAGGATGCAAGTGTAAGTAGATTTGGTTAACATTATTTTTAATTTTTAAAAAAACCTAACTATAGTTATTTTGCATGTAAAACCAAAGGATTTACCTGGTTTAATAATTACCTACTTACTTGTAAATAGTAGGTACATTAGGCGTACCGCCAATCACACATCCTTCCCCATTCTTGATAGTGAATCAATCCGCCATCGCTAATGCCGCCATCTTGCATTTTTGAACGGCCGCGCCATGTTAATTTTTCAGCAGAAAAATGGCAACTGCTAATATTTTATTCAACCGTCCAATTTAAAATAGCGCAGGTAGGTATTTAGAAAATTGCAAAAAGAAATGATTAAATAGATAGGTAACCTTATAATTGTTTTGTAGTCTTAACTGAACTATTTGCAATGTTATAATTTAATACCTACTTTAGGAAAAATGCATTTAAGAATAGTCTCTTTTGACTCTTTGTTCTATACCTACATAGCATAAAACAAAGTCACTTTCCGTGTCTGTCTGTATGCCTATCCGCTAGCTCCTCCACGAAACAGATTTTGATGCGGTTTTCTTCATAAGCTATTTTTTTACGGAAGGTTTATTGGTACTGTGCGAAGCCGGAACGGAGTTTTAGTATAAAATAGTATACTTACTTACTTAAAATACTCTATTAATTCAGCAGGTATATGTACATAATTCCATACTTACCTAACAATATATCTACCGCTTTTACTTTTTCTACTGAGTAACTACCCACACTAATCTTTGCTGGTCCCACAATACTTTTGATCTCAAAAAAAATAGTTTTTTCACACATAAATGGCCAACCGATTACAACAAATTATCAAACTTTTAAAATCAGATTTATAGAGATTTATTACAATTCCGATTTAGAATCCTTCCAAAATATCCTTCGATCAATCAAACTCAAGGCTTTATTACAATTTTCAAACATCTATCTCTAAAATAAAAATGAGCGTCGAGTTTTTCGTCGAAATCTTTATTTCTAAGCCATTTAGGTTGAAAACACAATTTCAGATGTGAAAATAGGTATTTTTCAACACAGTATAAATCAATCAAAGAAATGTGAAATAATTATAGTCCCACAGACAGATGTGTACACCAACTTATTTACGAAGTTGGGCAAACGATGGAACTGAAACTTTTCTTCGGATGGTTGCTACTTTTGTTAGGAAAATTTGATGGTGGCTCCCTCACTCAATTTTTCAGATAAGCTAGTCGCACAATACCTTGAGGCAGTCGGTTCGATACTCGGGAATCCATCAAAAGCCTTTTATTTTTACTTTCTTGATTTACAAATTGGTGTAATTCTTTAGGATTTGAAGAATGTTGATGCTTAATCCTGAATTTGATTTTTTATAGTTGACAGGATGGGCAAGTGAGCATAGCTCACCGATCAGACGATAACTTATAGCCCTATTCAGCGCTGCTATTCACAATCGTTCGGAAACGATTCCGATCGGATCCTACAAATTTCAAACTCAAATAGTTCGGATCTCAGTCTACTTTTAGGTATAAGTTTTGGAAAAGGGAACCGAGTATAAATCCGATCGGAATAATTAATTACGTTTAAAAACTTATGAATACGGACTGAGATTTAAATAAATTGTCTATTCAATTTTTGGAATCCGATCGGAAACGTTTCCGAATGATTTTGAATACCTATACATAACGCTCATGACGACATCGTGGAGACTGCAGGTGCCACCTGGACCCGTCAAGCACAAGACCGAGACGCATGGCTATGCATGGAGGAGGCCTTCACCCAGATTTGGGTGCTCTATTTGTTAAATTGAATATATGCAACTTGAAATTCTCATATCCTTTTGTTAAATGTATTATTCCTAAAATGTAAATCCCATTTTCTTAATTTTAACTGTAAGGGTGGGTAATAAAGGCTTTTTTATTTTTATTTTTATTTTTTATTTTTATTTTATTTATTTTTATTTATACATAACGCTAAATTGCTAAATCTAAAAAGAACTAGACGTTCTAGGACACTGGACGTTGTCAACCTGAACGAAAATATACAGCTGTCTTAGTTATTGCTTCGTATTAGACGATCAATCAACAAATCAAAGGATCTCAATACTTTTAGCTAGTTGCGGATTAGCGATTGAGTTCTGAGTTAGGCGTATGCAGACGGTGTGGTTTTTTTTTTTTTTTTTTTTTTTATTTAAAAAATTACACTCCACGGACTCCGGGGACCGTGACTTTTTTTTAACAAAAATCTTAAATTATTATTTAAAGGAAATACAGGTAGAGGGGGGTTAGTTATTAAGTCTTAATCTAAGGTTAGGTTAAAGGTTTTCAGATTTACTTAATGCATTGTGAGTACACCACGAGCAGACCAGCGACCCGCAAGCAGCACCCGATCACGAGTATGACGCATGTGCCAGCCATCGCTCTCCTCAACCATATTTGAGGGAAGAGAACGACCCGACACACGACGCCGCCGCAAGAAGGTGCCTTCGATAGTGAGCATGAATGCTCGAGATGGACCCACAATTTATATAAAACGATAACAAAATAAAAACTATAACGAGAACAGAAAGTATTACAATTTTTATAACAATTAATATTTTTATAACATCATGGCCTCCTCCCGACTCAGAGCCTCCATCACTACCGCGTTCCGATCTCTGATGGCCATCTGCATCTGCATCTGCAGACGGTGTGGTTGAAGGTGCATGGTTGAGACGCCTCGCGAAAACTGGAACGATCTATGAACTACCTAGTGAGAGTGCCGGAAAAAACTGATAGGCGCTTGTTAACAGATTTTCCATTTGACGACAATGGCGATTCCTTTCAAAAGGAAAGATGAGTGATACCTAGTTACACACCTAGCATGCGCGCGCGACTAAATTCTCCTCGTCACTTTTTGTCGTGTGAGAACGTGATAAGGCTATGTGTAAACCTAGTCTGTCTCGATAAAAAGAGTCGACATACCTTTGCAATAGGCTGCTCGACTTAAGTCCACTCAGGCCGGCTCAGCGTCGCACGAATTCATGGTTCTGAAACTCCCGACTCTAACGACAGAGCACACGGATGACAAGGATAGAGTGAGGTGGTAAAACATTCGCACTAGAAGACAAGCATTGAGATTTAAGTACTACGTACTAGAAGCTGTTTCAAACAGAAAACGTCATGCAATTTGATGACAGCGGAGCTTGCCCGCGTGGACTGACGACAGGTTTATTACAGCGCTAAAACAATCATCCTCTCTACGGTTAATCGCAGTTTTCTCGCTCGGTAACACAACCACGTTGCGTACGCATTGAAGCCACAGTAATGCAAGATGTATGGATTGCAGTACAGTGCAGTGGACGAAAGTCAATGTTCGGATCATGGAATCTAGTTTGTAGTAGGTACGTAATATAATATCGATGGACACAGCGTTCCATACAATGTGACAAACGCGATTGAAGCACAAATGTGTTGCCAGACCCAGTTGAGTTGTCACTTGTCTTCACCTTTTGAAACCATCATTGTCTGACGGTGGTGATTTCGCCAGCCAGCTAGCTACCAATACCTGCCATCACAAGTGATGGTTTTCTTGGATTTATTTTATCTTTGCTGTCGGATAAAATATATTTTAATGAGTAATTAGGTATAGAATTTACAGAACCTGAAAGTATTACTACATTACGATCTTACAGTAACTTTATCCGCTCCCAGCAAGTTTGTATGTATTTCCGGTAGGAACGTATTGTTTTTACTCAGTTAGGTACTTACTTTCTTTGCGCTCTCGTGCTGCAAAATATCGGGGGTGGCGCACTGGTAGCATAGCATTTTATATACCCTGCTTGTTAGCGACGGGCGAGCTCTAGACATAGGTAGACTAAGATCATTTAATGTAACTAGAATTATAATTAAATCAATAAATAGGATAACGTAAACTTAGAATAAGATTGAACTAATGTGACTAGATTTGAACAGTTTTAGCTTGATTATGTAAAATTGAACTTAAAATGTATAACGTTAAAGAACATTTCAATGCGGGCAAAAAGCCCCCGAAACATGTCACGACTTGTCCGTGGACTTTGAACTGTGTAAAAATTGGAAACGAAATAAACAAGCTCTAGGATTGGCTGAGTGGAAAATTGAGCGAGAGAGAAAGATATATCGGACGGTCCCGCACGCACGCGCCGCGCCGCTCATTGGCCGAACGCCTCGAGCGCGCTGCGCAACCAGTGATCGAAGTGCGGGCGGGATCGTGAGCCCTTAAGGCGAACATTTTGGAACGAACGTCAGTCGAGCTCGCTCTCCGACTCAATACACTCGGTACTCCACTGGATCCAGAACGAGACCAGCAAGAAGCACCCACCCTTCGTTGCACATCGACTTGGGGAGATTGCCGAGGCAACAAGACCAGACCAGTGGAGATGGATCCCGACCGAACAGAACGTAGCCGACCTCGCAACACGCCCCGGCTACATCCCCCAGAACAAAGACCGATGGTTTACGGGTCCCGAGTTCCTGCAGAACGAGCGGAGCACATGGCCGGACTTCGGAAAACCAGACGTCGAGCCTGAACCAGCAGAGGAAGTCTTCCAAACTGAACACGCCGACACTGAAGACACCGGACTCCCAGACATCAGGAGATTCTCAAACTTCGAGCGCCTGATACGAGCAACCGCTCTCGTCCTAGTCTTCATCGACAAATGCCGGAAGAAGACGACCCGCCTGGAAACCTCCCACCTGCTGAAAGCTGAACACCTGTGGATGACCAGATGTCAACACGAGAACTTCAAGGAAGAGCTGGAACTCTTACGAACTAAGAGACCGATACCAGCGAAGAGCAAGATACGCAAGCTGGACCCGATCCTGACCGACGACGGGCTGCTGCGAGTCAATGGGAGAATTGGCGCAGCAGATGTCCCAGCAGCGACCAAGCGACCGATCATCCTGGACAGCCGCCACCCATTCACCAGGCTGCTGATCCAGAACGAGCACAGACGAGCAGGGCACGCCAACCAAGAACGAGTGGTGAACGACCTCCGGCAGCGCTACTGGATCCTGCGGCTGAGACCAGCCGTGAAAGCCGCTGCCAGGGACTGCGCGCTCTGCAAGATCAGGAAGACCCTGCCACGAGTTCCAGTGACTGGAGACCTGCCAGCCGCCAGACTCCAGCCGTTTCAGCGCCCCTTCACCAATTGTGGGGTGGACTATTTTGGCCCATTGACTGTCACCGTGGGCCGAAGACACGAGAAACGCTGGGGAGCACTCTTCACCTGCCTGACCACACGAGCAGTGCATCTGGAGCTGGTCCACTCACTATCGACGGACTCAGCGATCATGGCGTTCCGGCGGATGGCTGCAAGACGAGGCTGGCCATCAGTCATCTGGAGCGACAACGGAACGAACTTCAGAGGAGCCGACGTGGAACTACGAGCTGCCTACGCCGAATGGGTACCAGCTCTTCGAGACTTCGGGCTCCTGCATCGGGTGTCCTGGCGCTTTATCCCGCCCGGGGCACCAAACCAAGGCGGCGCCTGGGAGAGACTAGTGAGGTCGATCAAAGTAGCCCTCACCGCCGCACTGAACCAGAAGACCCCCAGAGACGAGGTCCTGCAGACCGTACTCACCGAAGCCGAGTACGGAGTGAACGCGCGTCCGCTTACACACGTACCAGTCGACCCCAACGATCCAGAGGCCTTGACACCGAACCACTTCCTCCTGGGATCATCAACCGGACTGCCAACAACAGGACCCTGCGAACTTGGAGACAGGCGCATGTGGCGCGCCAGTCAAGCCCTCGCTGACGAATTCTGGCGTCGCTGGGTACGAGAATACCTGCCGACGCTGGTGCCAAGACAAGACGCCAGCAGACCAACGCGAGAACTCCAGCTGGGCGACCTGGTGGTAGTCGTTGACTCCACGCTACCACGGAACACATGGCCCAGAGGCGTCATCGAGAGAGTCTACCCCGGACCTGACGGACACGTGCGCAGCGCCGACGTGAGAACACGCAACGAGATCTTCCGACGGCCGACTACGAAGCTCGCCGTGCTACGGGTTGAAGGCTCCGCTGATGCTACGCCGGGAGGAGAACTGTTAGCGACGGGCGAGCTCTAGACATAGGTAGACTAAGATCATTTAATGTAACTAGAATTATAATTAAATCATTAAATAGGATAACGTAAACTTAGAATAAGATTGAACTAATGTGACTAGATTTGAACAGTTTTAGCTTGATTATGTAAAATTGAACTTAAAATGTATAACGTTAAAGAACATTTCAATGCGGGCAAAAAGCCCCCGAAACATGTCACGACTTGTCCGTGGACTTTGAACTGTGTAAAAATTGGAAACGAAATAAACAAGCTCTAGGATTGGCTGAGTGGAAAATTGAGCGAGAGAGAAAGATATATCGGACGGTCCCGCACGCACGCGCCGCGCCGCTCATTGGCCGAACGCCTCGAGCGCGCTGCGCAACCAGTGATCGAAGTGCGGGCGGGATCGTGAGCCCTTAAGGCGAACATTTTGGAACGAACGTCAGTCGAGCTCGCTCTCCGACTCAATACACTCAGGTGACCCGAAAGCGATCTTAGTGATCCACCTCGAGTATCAATCAAGACCCGATCCCAGCTGTCGGCGCTTGGTTTGGCTGTGGTGCCTCCGGTACCGCTGTGCCATAGTATCCGCCGTAGTTGCTACGGCGGTGGTACCGAAGGTGCCTCAGTCCTGCTGGCCTAGCGCCGACACTGCTGTTATATAGTAGGTATTATGTAGGTACTTACAATATCACAGTCATACAAAATATAGATAGGCAACTATACTTAGTACGTTGATAAATGATAAAAATCTCTCATTTAAAAATTGTCAACTCATTTCACGCATTCAAGAAAAAAATAGCTCGACTTATTATCGAAGACAGATCCCTATCTTGAATAAGGAAATGCGTGAAATGAGTTTGAAATCTTAAGAATTTTTTAATTTTTATATTTATTTTATACTAATATAAATATGTTTATAAATATTTTAATGGATGCGACTACGAACGCTAAGCAATATTTAAGTCAACCATGTTATCACATAAGCGACAATTGTCTTTGTTGATAATAAAAGTCTTTAAACCTAAACCTATATGTCCAGATGAACCGAAAAAACATTGCACGGGACAAAAAAATAACAGCCAACTGTTAGGTTCTAAAGGAACAAAATGTATGACGTAATCCTAGTATAAAACACCTGTCAAAGACAAGACCTGTCATGCGCACTAGTATAAAAAAGTGGTCTGTCACTTTTCGTTCATAAACAGTAGGTACCGAACTCTCTCTAGACATAGGTACCTATTTTTTTTTAATGTAGAATAGTTCGGCGTTTGACCACCAACTCGCCTGCTGTTAAGCGACGTTGTGGTCTAAGATGGAGCACAACGACCTATAAGGTACTTACTCACTCTAGCCTTGAAGTTTTGTAGAGTGAAGAAGTACAAAGACGGCAGTTGAGCGAGGCGCTACAAGTGCGCCACTGCTCAGACTCGTCTTCGGAACGGTTACACCGGACTACATCCCGAAACACGACTAGGTCATTTCATGGCATGAAATAAGCATATATGTACAGGGTTATAGGTATCTCTCCAAAAACCTGTTAAGGGTACAATGTACTCATCAATGTGAACAACTTTTACAATGAGGTGAACTCTGAAATCGCAAAAAAAAAAATCAGCTGTTCCAATCATTTTGTCTCAGGTGATTGAACTTTTTCTATGAAACAGCTGTTTTTTTTTTCGCGATTACAGGATTGACTTCATAGTAAAAGTTGTTCATATTGATGAGTACAATAAACCCTTAACAGGTTTTTGGTGAGTTACCTATAACCCTGTATAAGAATTTAAGAACTCATACCTACTTAGAAATATTATTTTTTGTTTAAATAGAGATACTTTATTAGTAGGCGTTATTTGTTCATTATTTATTACAGCAACTTTACAAACTCACAGTACAAAATACAATAAATCTTGTGCATCACGAAGGCCGCACTTTTCATTTTGCCATGCGCGTGCGCTCGCGTGTCGGCCAATCGCGTGCGTTCCCGCCCGCGGCCCCTCACGATTCCATATTTGAAATCTTATATCTTTGGTCGTGTTCGTTTTTGAATTGTTTGTGTGTATGTATGAGGGTGTGTGACGTCACTGAGCTGGAATTTAGAAGGAGGTATATAAGGAGGTTCACATTGAAATTATTTTCTCAAAATATATGCTTATGTTAAAAAAAGTTAATTTCTGTGGAAATACTCTCTATGTCTCTCTCTCTATTTAAGAAAAGTAATATATGTAGATACCTACAAGCTTTTGGCATAAATCACTGTTGAACTCAGTACCTATGATTTGTGTGCCTTGTCGTTACCTCTAGACTTCTACGAACTCTTGCTAATGGGCCTGCTAGACGATCGACAACAGCTTCCCGACAGAGGTGAGTTTCGTGGCTTACTGATGCCGTGTGGAGGACGGACGGTTTACAACAAATTTGGAAACTAGGATACAGCTCCATATCTGTATCTTCATACCTTAAATCTACTTTATATCTAGGTACATACCTTAAACTATTTACCCACAAAATACCACTTAGTCTCTGGGATAAGAAATTTTTAAATGTCATAAGTATGCCTACTGTTTAATTTTTGTTTTTGTAAGTGAACAACTATTATATACTCGTATACCTATTGTTAAATATACATAAATCGTTAGGTACCTAAAGAAACTAACTAAATACAAATATGTTTAATTTGTATTATGTTTAATTTGTAATGTTAAGATAAGGAAGAGCGAGTCTACCTGGCACAGGTATTAATCCTATACCTAAAAGGTAGTCCCTACCTCAAAATTTGTAATACGTTCAGAGACGAAATAAACGATTTATTATTATTATTATTATCTGTGGCCGACCAAGATTACCTCTGTCGGGGCCATGGTTGTCGATCGTGTAGCAGGCCCTTAAGCCTTTAGCGTTAGCTAAAGGTTTTCTATTGTCATTTTGTCCAGAAGAAGGAGACGAGCGAAGAGAGCAAGTAAAGATACTGACGAGCCTCTAAAGTTATCTACAGAGTGACGAATTCTGGCGTCGCTGGGTACGAGAATACCTGCCGACGCTGGTGCCAAGACAAGACGCCAGCAGACCAACGCGAGAACTCCAGCTGGGCGACCTGGTGGTAGTCGTTGACTCCACGCTACCACGGAACACATGGCCCAGAGGCGTCATCGAGAGAGTCTACCCCGGACCTGACGGACACGTGCGCAGCGCCGACGTGAGAACACGCAACGAGATCTTCCGACGGCCGACTACGAAGCTCGCCGTGCTACGGGTTGAAGGCTCCGCTGATGCTACGCCGGGAGGAGAACTGTTAGCGACGGGCGAGCTCTAGACATAGGTAGACTAAGATCATTTAATGTAACTAGAATTATAATTAAATCATTAAATAGGATAACGTAAACTTAGAATAAGATTGAACTAATGTGACTAGATTTGAACAGTTTTAGCTTGATTATGTAAAATTGAACTTAAAATGTATAACGTTAAAGAACATTTCAATGCGGGCAAAAAGCCCCCGAAACATGTCACGACTTGTCCGTGGACTTTGAACTGTGTAAAAATTGGAAACGAATTTTCGGAAAAAACGGAATTTTCGGTTTTTGGTGAGTTACCTATAACCCTGTATAAGAATTTAAGAACTCATACCTACTTAGAAATATTATTTTTTGTTTAAATAGAGATACTTTATTAGTAGGCGTTATTTGTTCATTATTTATTACAGCAACTTTACAAACTCACAGTACAAAATACAATAAATCTTGTGCATCACGAAGGCCGCACTTTTCATTTTGCCATGCGCGTGCGCTCGCGTGTCGGCCAATCGCGTGCGTTCCCGCCCGCGGCCCCTCACGATTCCATATTTGAAATCTTATATCTTTGGTCGTGTTCGTTTTTGAATTGTTTGTGTGTATGTATGAGGGTGTGTGACGTCACTGAGCTGGAATTTAGAAGGAGGTATATAAGGAGGTTCACATTGAAATTATTTTCTCAAAATATATGCTTATGTTAAAAAAAGTTAATTTCTGTGGAAATACTCTCTATGTAATATATTTAAGAAAAGTAATATATGTAGATACCTACAAGCTTTTGGCATAAATCACTGTTGAACTCAGTACCTATGATTTGTGTGCCTTGTCGTTACCTCTAGACTTCTACGAACTCTTGCTAATGGGCCTGCTAGACGATCGACAACAGCTTCCCGACAGAGGTGAGTTTCGTGGCTTACTGATGCCGTGTGGAGGACGGACGGTTTACAACAAATTTGGAAACTAGGATACAGCTCCATATCTGTATCTTCATACCTTAAATCTACTTTATATCTAGGTACATACCTTAAACTATTTACCCACAAAATACCACTTAGTCTCTGGGATAAGAAATTTTTAAATGTCATAAGTATGCCTACTGTTTAATTTTTGTTTTTGTAAGTGAACAACTATTATATACTCGTATACCTATTGTTAAATATACATAAATCGTTAGGTACCTAAAGAAACTAACTAAATACAAATATGTTTAATTTGTATTATGTTTAATTTGTAATGTTAAGATAAGGAAGAGCGAGTCTACCTGGCACAGGTATTAATCCTATACCTAAAAGGTAGTCCCTACCTCAAAATTTGTAATACGTTCAGAGACGAAATAAACGATTTATTATTATTATTATTATCTGTGGCCGACCAAGATTACCTCTGTCGGGGCCATGGTTGTCGATCGTGTAGCAGGCCCTTAAGCCTTTAGCGTTAGCTAAAGGTTTTCTATTGTCATTTTGTCCAGAAGAAGGAGACGAGCGAAGAGAGCAAGTAAAGATACTGACGAGCCTCTAAAGTTATCTACAGAGTGACGAATTGCAATTTTAATATTTTTTTATGACTTTCGCACTGAAAATCTAAAACGAAAATCTAACTAAATCTCAAACAACTAGGAATATTCCTTGTAAAATTGGTTAATATAAAAGCTATTGACGTGAAAATCTCCGTAACAAAAGGGATTTTTGAGTTCATCGACTCAACAAATCAGTCTAAAGTGTCCGCTTACGAATACGCATATTCTTGAAGATTTCCTTGTTGAGGAAATTTGGTGAAGCGCGTTTGTATGGAAAATACAGCTTCCGTTTTGATTGGATAGTGTAATTGCCGCTAGAATCATAACTAAATAGCTAAAAGTTTGGATGTCCTCGTCTAATACCGACGCAGCAATAACCAGACAGGTATATTTTTAACGAGGTACCTAGTTTATATTTAGCTGGCTAGCTGAAGTATAATAATTATAGCACGGTATACTACCTAATATACCTACCGTCCGTCCGTCTGTATAATTGCAGTCCGATTGGTTGATTACAGGGGTCCGATTCCTGGCAGTTCCCACGGCGGCGTGCAGCGGTAGAGGGGCTACTGCTCTAGGGGAGAAATGGGAATTTTCCGCGTTATATTTCGACTTATATTATAAGTGATGACAGCCTAGTTGGAGAAGGCGCGCCTCTCAAGCTAGAGGGAGCGGGTTCAAACCCAGCCGACGGCACGCACCAATTTGTTCATTGTGTGACCATATGTGCGTATTGTATGTCATCTGCTACATAACTGGAGCCCGGTGTATGGCGACAGGCTGGCGCCCTGCCACATTAAACATTTATTTAAACTATTAATAAGTTTAGTCATCAAAAAAAATCGTTTATATTGTAATAGCACTTTGCTAATAAGAATTGGCGTAGTTTGTTTTGGAAAGTTTTATCATTTGTAACCGTTTTTATAGTATCCGGGATTTATTTATTATTTATTAACCATCTTCTTAACAATTACTAGTATTTTACTTTTTATTTTTAACTGTTTACCTAATTTTAAGATATTATTGTAAAAATGACTTGCCAGTGACATTGAATGTTTATTATGGTCAATAAATATTTCTGATTTCTGATTTCTGATTTCATTTGGGACTGAATATCGTCCGGCGAAGTGTGGGTGTTGTACTACACCTCTGCCAGCCTCTTCGGGGGAAAAGCGTGACGACGATATAAACAAATGTTATTATGCGTGTGTGTAACAGGCTCGCTCCCTGTTACATTTGGGATTGAATATCATCCGGCGAAATGTGGGTGTTATAACACTTCTTTCTGCTAGTATACCTTTGCTTGAAAGGCGTGCTGAAAATATGTTTCTTTTTTATTTATTTACACACGTAAGTACAAACAAAAGATACAAAAATGTCTACTTCAGTAAAACTATAACTAGCGTGGTAAATGATCATTACGTTAGCCAACATGAGAGAACTACTGCAGTGCGCCTCTCACTACATAGCCGAGCAAACGTTGCACTAACATTACATTATATTAAGTTTCCATAAAAAGTGGTTTTGACTATGTACTCGTATGTTATATTTTGATAATTGACATAGTTTAAGGTAGTTTAACTTTCGCTTTATTTGATTTTGTTATCATATTCTACATACGACTACTTCACCTGACGACGTCTTGACATTTTCGATTTTCAAATTAAAATTAAATCGGCATAATATTTTTAGCTCGTTTGATTGCTACGCTTTCGTAGCATTTCGTAGCGCTCTCTATTCTCAAGAAATCAGAAAAGTTTTGCTAAACTTGGTCAATCTTCAAATGGCTGACTGCATGATTTATACACAGGGTTATCAGGAAAGAGTTTACTAAGCCGAAAGGGGGTCGTTGTACTCATCTTTATGAACAACTTTTGTTATGGGGTCAACCCTGAATTCGAGAGAGAAAAAAAAACAGCTGTTCAATAAATTTTGTCAAAGATTAATGAATTTTTTGTATGGAACACCTGTTTTTTTACGAGATTTTCGGTTGGCTCCTTAGTAATAGTTCTTTTAGCTTTGTACACCGGATACCAATAACCCTGTATAACTAGGTAAGTGGTAGTAAGTAAGAGCTTGGATTAAGCAAGTAAATAATAAGGTACTAAAAGTAATTTAAGTACCTATAAATTTAATGTTACGTCATACTTAACTTGGTTTTTGACATAATATATTTTCCATATAAAATTCGTGTCAAAATTCTGTACGTACAAAATTCATTGTCATACAATTTTAATGCTGAAACGTCAGCAAAATATAAATAAATAAAATAAAAATAAAAATAAAAAAGCCTTTTATTTCTTACATGCTTATAAAACATTAAGTTATTTGATTAAGTTTAGTTTTATGTAATTATTAGTTTTGTTAGTAATTAAGTTATTAAGTTTTTAAGTTTGGTTCCTAAATTTACTTGTTAGTTTTTCCTTAATCCTATGCTATTATACTATAATTCTGTAAGAATTCCTCTGTAGGTGAAGGCCTCCTCCAGCAAAATATACTCATCCAGAATTATCATAGATTCTAAAATCCTAAGATCGTAATTGACCCACAGTGCCGCGACCTCACATTGGTTTACTTTGGATCCAAGCTTGGATTCAATTTGAAATGGCCAATAGTGAACCTTAATTGGCCTTATTTGGAAGTAAATATTGAAATATTGACTTCCAAAGACTGATTATAATAACACATTGGTGTCTTGGTCCCAAGATTTGACCCAATCTGTGGCCGCGCAGCACATGGAAAAACAATAGGGGAAATTAATTACTAGATATTAAATTAGGCTCCTATGAAAACAATTTTAATCTGCAGGCTTTCAAGAAGTACAGCAACTTTGAAAATGCCAAAAACTTTTCTCAGGGATTCTGGCCACCCTACACCCAGAGTATAACGCACGCGCCGAAAATATAGGTTACGAGAGTGAAGGTTCGCGAATATCTGGCTCTCAATTACTGTACGGGCTGGGCAGGGCTTGCAGAGTGTGATGTATGACTGTGTTCGGGGAAAGCGCTGCATCTCTTCAAATCATGGGGTTGTTGGACCTGCGTATCTTCGAGGCCAAAGTGACCTTCTAGATCTTCATTTCTCAACTCTACTTCGCTTTATTTCAAGG
This sequence comes from Peribatodes rhomboidaria, assembly GCA_911728515.1. Taxonomy (NCBI): domain Eukaryota; kingdom Metazoa; phylum Arthropoda; class Insecta; order Lepidoptera; family Geometridae; genus Peribatodes; species Peribatodes rhomboidaria. The sequence continues at coordinate 208,775 of OU452194.1, forward strand.
AGTTGTTGATCAAACGTAGATCCAAACTCCAGATAAAAGCGTCATTACAGTTTCCAATTTGCAGTGTGCTAACTTTGCGTGGCGAAGCTAAGCCTGTGCAATACAAAAAAAAAAAAATAATAATAATAAATACGCTAGCTCACTTAGCGTACTGCAAATTAGAATTTGTAATGACCGCTTTACGTATGTAGATGTATATATAAAGAAGAGTATTCTGTGCGTAGATCTGAGATTCTCGACCGAGTTCCCGTAATCAGAACTGGATTTTGACTAACTGAAAAAGCAAAGCCTAAAAAAACAGACTTCACGCCATCCAAAATATAGGATTTTCTAAAGAACTTTTAGACTTTTGTTGATAATTTAACTTGACCGACTTCAATAAAATGTACATGGGACCACCTCTGACGAAAGAATTATACCTACAAAAGAATAATCATCAAAATAAAAGTAAAAAAAAACGTACAGACGAATTGAGACTTCCCCTTTTTTTGAAGGCGGTTATAAAAGTGGAACCAATGTGTAAATAGGTGGTACAAATTAAAATATATATATATCGGTTTAATTAAAAAAAAATGTGAAAAAATATAAAAAATGCAACCAAAGTGAGATACGTAATCAACTAGAAAGTAAAGAGCGCACAGAAGTTCTTTATGTAGAGCAATCGAGCACTAAGCAAAAACTTTTCAAAACGTATTTCTCAAAATATTTAAAATTAAAAGCTCGCCTATACATAAAGTAGATACCTAGTTACTCACCGCTCGCCCTCCGTAGAGCACCTATTTATTATGCAGTCGGTGAAAAATCCGTCAAATTGCTAGGTACGTCGGCGAAGTAGGCATTTAACCACTTACGGAGCGGGGAGGGACTTCTGTACCATACTTAGTCTATGAATATTGTATTTGGTAATGAGCGGTCGAAGAAAAGTTTTCATGAAGAGAATTTTATTTTATGCTTAGCACATAGTACTTGATATGTAGTAGGTAAAGTTAAAGAGCTAGCTGTATCCCGCGGTGTCATCCGCAGACCCACGGGAATCGTAATTTTTTTCGGGATAAAAGGTACTCTACGTCCTCTTCAGTACCCCTGACAACGTGTCTGCAAAATTTCATGCCGATCGGTTGAGTAGTTAGGGCGTGAAAGCTTTATAAACAAACGAACAAACTCACTTTCGCAATTATAATTTTAGTTAGAATTAGGATTTTGAAACTAGCTAAGTGCAACAAATAAACAAATAACTAACTACAACAAGTAAACAAATAACTAACTACAACAAATAAACAAATAACTAACTACAACAAGTAAACAAATAACTAACTACAACAAATAAACAAATAAACAAATAACTAACTAGTTATGCATCCCCCTGCCCCTACTTGCTTAGACTAAGAGTCGGGAATGCCTTCGTCAGCGTCTAGACGCGGCCGCACCGGTGCGAGCCTTATCAGCGCCGAGTCGGCATTCTCGCAGCCGGACCACCGGCCTAGTTGTAAGTCTGCCTTTGGGCTCTAGTTTTAAGTTTTGATCAGTATATTCCTTGCCTCCAAATCGGCAACACTACTCTACTAGTTTTATTTTAGTTTTTAAAAAACATATTAAGTGCTCCCGAAATTTAACTGGCGCAGCCGGTAGGATAACTGGCTAAACTAGTGCGGTTATATACGCTTGAAGACGAGCTTCCGCGTTAGTACGGCAAAGTGCGGTTTGCCTATATAGGTAAAGTGCCGAACAGTTATCCCACGAACCAAAGAAATAAGTTGAAGAGAACGGGACACCGGTATGGAAGCGGTCGGCTGGTGAGTACAACTTTTCGCCATCCTTGCCAATTCCCTACCCTCCAAGAAATTTGTTATTTTCAAAATAAGTCTTCTTTTGATATAACGTGACCTAGGTGACTAGATATATAACTCTATTTAGTGTGCCTCTTACTTTAAGTTTTTACTTTAAAATTAAAAATTTTAATCTCAAAATCGATAAAATTTTTAAGTGAATTAGTGTAATTAACAAAGAAATATACAATTCTATTTCTTATACTCTAAAAATAAGTAAAACATTTAAATTTTAATTTCGAAATCAATTAAAATTTTTAAATATTAAATAAGTGTTAATTTAGGTTAGTTAATAACGTACATATTTTAATTTTAATAAGCCTATTGTAATTGTCTCGTGTTTTTTTCATACCTGTGTACTACATATTTATACAATGGAACAAATAACTGCAATCCCCCGCGAAATTTTAAACCTTATCCCTATTTTTGGTGGAGATAAGACCCATTTAAATTTATACATAAGAAAAAGCGAGTATGTAATAAACAGGTACAGAGGAGACGCTGCACAAAATCTATATGTATTCCAATCAGTAACTAGCCGATTAAATGATAAGGCAGCGGCTCTACTTTCGGAAAGGGAGGACATAGAGTCGTGGAGCCAATTAAAAGAACTTCTAAAACAACACTTCGGAGACCCACGTAGTGAACAATGTATTGCAATAGAACTAGAATCAATAAAAATCAAATCCAACGAAAGTTATCTAGAATTCTGCAACCGTATCCAGAGCATCCGTTCATTACTGATGTCTAAAGTAAACATGTTAAGCGACGTAGAACTCAAACGGGCTAAATCTATTATATACAATAATACATCACTCAACGTTTTTCTGTATAATTTACCAGAGGACATGGTAAGAATAGTCAGACTTAAATCACCCGCGACCCTAGAAGACGCCCTTAGCGTAGTTTTAGAAGAGGTAAACTTTTCCGATCAATACAATATGCGTAGGCGAATTTACGACGCCCGTAATAGTAACCATAGCCATAATGCCCCATTGAAACAAACCACGCAACAGAACCCTCCTCAAGGATTTAAATTTGGGATTAACCCAAACCAGCCCTCATTTAAACCGACATCATTAATACCAAACGCCACACCAAAAATTTTTGGAAATCAACAGACATTAACTAGGCCGCAAGCTCCAATACAACCATTCGGTTACCGCCCTCAATTCGGTTACCGCCCTCAACTCGGTTACCAACCTCAACTCGGTTACCGCCCACAGTTTGGCACTGGACAGCAGCCAACGGGCTACAGGCCTAATTTCACCCAACAACCCCTTCAAGGGATGACACAACAGCAGCCGATGGGCTACAGACCCAATTTACCCCAAATCAACCCTCCGCATCTACAAGCGTCCGATGCGACAATGAGGACAGCACTGAAACCGCGAGAAGGATTCAAGGTGAACGAGATCTACGACACGACAGGCTACGAAGACTTCTACGGCTACAACCCCGACATGTACGAGGTAGCTGAAGACGCGTACGAAACTGAAGCTGAAGCATATACAGACATGCCACAAATGGAAACCCTTCAGGAATCCTTGGAAAATTTTCATACACCGGCCTCTACGGAACAGAGACCATAGAACTGAATTGCGACCCCACCTTGAAACTACCCCATATTTATATACCTGAAATAGACGCAAAACTGATGATAGACACCGGGAGTACGCGCTCGTTCATAAGCCCCCGAAAAGCTTACGAGTTTTTCTATTACCACCTCCGGCATGAACCCTTCCAAGTAGTTAGCACGCACGCATCAAGCAACCACAGCGAGGTCATAGAAATTCCGCTTTTACCGACTTTCCAAAGCAACGAGTACCATAAATTTTACGTCTATGACGTCGACCAACGCTATGACGGATTAATAGGAAACGACCTATTAGAGCAATTGCATGCAGTAATAGATTTGAAAAATTCGGTTCTGAAAACGAATACTACCATTATTCCAATTATAAATAAAAATTTAAATTACGAAGTGAAAATTCAAGCCCGAACTGAAAAACGCGTGAAACTACCCATAGACCAATATTCAGGCAACGCAATACTTGACTACAGAAAATTCGGCCCTGGCGTACGTATGCCCAGCGCCTTAGTAAACTGCGTTAACGGATACGCTACCACAGTTATCCAAAACACCAAAAACGAACCAGTGATAATAACAGTGAAGCAACCCTTAAAAGTGGTTAATTACCACCCGGAAGCGAAGTATAATATTAACCTTACTACAAACAATCGCGGAATAGAAATAGAGAAAATATTAGAAGAAAACCTAAAGAAAATTAGACTAGACCACATGAATAAAGAAGAAAAAGAGAAAATCTTCAAACTCTGCAAAGAATACAAAAACATCTTCCATTGCGAACAACTACCGCTGACCTTTACAAACCAAGTTAAACATAATATACGGACTAAGAATGAAGACCCAATCTATGTAAGACCATATAGACTAGCCCCGACACAAGCCCAAGAAATAAACCGTCAAGTAACAAAAATGTTACAAGATAACGTAATTCAGGAATCTCATTCCCCTTGGAATGCCCCAGTCCACTTAGTACCCAAGAAATTAGATGCGTCAGGAGAAAGAAAATACAGAATGGTCGTTGATTACAGACGCCTTAACGAGATAACGATAGACGATAAATACCCCCTACCAAATATAAACGACTTACTTGACAAACTAGGAAAAAGTGCTTACTTCACAACAATAGATTTAGCAAGTGGCTATCACCAGATAGAAGTTGAAGAAGAAGACAGACAAAAGACTGCTTTCAGTACTCAAAACGGACATTTCGAATTTCTAAGAATGCCATTTGGCTTGAAAACAGCCCCCGCTACTTTCCAGCGAACTATGGACCATGTTCTTCGTGGACTGCAAGGGCTACATTGCATGGTGTACCTGGATGACGTCATCATCTTCTCATCCAGTCTAGAAGAACATATCCAAAAACTACGTCTAGTTTTTGACCGACTCAGACAGACCAACCTGAAAATACAGTTAGATAAATCAGAATTCTTACGAAAAGAAGTGCTATATCTTGGACACACAATTACAAGAGACGGACTAAAACCTAATAACGACATGATAGAAGCAGTGTTAAATTTCCCGATCCCAAAAACTACCACGGAAATTAAAAGTTTCCTCGGACTAGTAGGTTATTACCGACGCTTTATTCCGAATTTCGCAAAAATTACCCAGCCTCTAACAGCCTGTTTAAAAAAACGAAATAGAATTATAATTGACCAAAATTACATCGACGCTTTTAATAAATGTAAAGAGCTACTCACTCACGCACCGCTCTTACAATACCCCGACTTTGAAAAGCCATTCATTCTAACCACTGATGCTTCCAACGTAGCCCTAGGAGCCGTACTCTCTCAAGGACAAGTTGGCAGCGATAAACCAATAGCATACGCAAGTAGAACCCTGAGCGACACTGAGTCTAGATACAGTACAATAGAAAAAGAACTGTTGGCCATTATCTGGGCAACAAAACACTTCCGACCATATCTCTATGGAAAAAAATTCTATATATACACTGATCACCGACCCCTAGCATGGTTGAACTCCCTTAAGGACCCAAACAGTAAGCTCACACGCTGGAGACTACGCCTTCAGGACTTCGACTTTGAAATTATCTACAATAACGGCAAACAGAATACAAATGCAGATGCCTTAAGCAGAATTAAGCTCAACGTCTTAGAAGAAGAAGAAGGAAACTCAATGGCAGTAAACGTAGACCAAAACAAGAAGAAACAGAAAAAGAAAATTAGAAAACTCCAAAGAAGTAACTCTTCCACAACGTCCGCTAGCTCTATCACAATATCGGATTCAGACACAGACACAGCAGAACTTCCTGAACTCTCAATTGAAAGACCAATCATTCCTTCTGCATCTGGAAGCAGCAAAACGCAGACTATCCATTCAGCAGACGACTTAGAATCAACTGGAATACCCATATTACATGAAGCTATCGACACCAAGCCGAATCAAATTCTCGTATTTTCATGGTTTAAAAATGAAACTCAAGTTAAGGATATTTCCCACAACAAACATAAAATTTTAGAAGTTTTTCTTCCCACAAACAATCCAGAATTAGTCAAAGAATTTCTCAAGGAGTACATAAGACCCAAAATAAAGTATTTTATTTATTTTGAAGAAAATCAACATCGCCGACAATTTAGTAATATAGTAATTTCCTTATTCAAGAAAGACACGATAAAACTCTACGAGTGTACAGAACGAGTAGTATACGTGGAAGATGAGAATGAGCAGAAAGAAATAGTTCTAAAATATCACCAAGGAAAGACGTGCCACAGAGGAATCAAAGAGACACTGGTAAGACTAAAAAGAAGTTACTTCTGGAACAAAATGGAAGAAACTACCTCAGCCATTATTAACTCCTGTGACGCATGCAGAAAAATGAAATACGATAGAAAACCGATTAAACCCTTCCTACAACTCACCCAGACACAGGATGCCCCTTTTCAGGAACTTTTTATGGACTTATTCACCATAGAAGGCAAATATTATCTCACCCTCATAGACGCTTTCAGCAAACTAGGACAAGCCATGGAAATTCCTAACAAATCTACCCCTGAAGTTGTGAGAGCTCTCATGAAATACTTTTCCTTCTACGGAATCCCCAAGAAAATTAGTTCAGATCCGGGAATGGAGTTTAACAACGAGTTAATGAAGGATTTCCTTAGCCTACATAAAATAGAACGTCACATAGGTACAGTTAACAACCCTAACTCAATGGGACTCATCGAGCGGTTCCATTCGACCCTTATTGAAATATATAGATTAGCTAAGTACGAACAGAAATGCACAGACGCCGCATCAATTATGACATACTCGATTATGGCATACAACCATACTATACATACAGCCACAGGGCTAACACCATTTGAAGTAGTCTTTGGACACACAGACTCCGACAACCCCTTCAACGTAGAGTTTCAGAAAGTATACACCCAACAGTTAGTTAAAGACCACGAAAAGCGTACAAAATTCTTATACAAATATTTGGCGAAAAATATGGCAACAAAAAAGAATAAAGTTAGGGAAAAACGAGAAGGAGAAAAAGACAAAGAATTTCCTCACGGAGAAACGGTTTACGTAAAAGACATAAATAAAAGAAAAAGCAAAGACAAGGCGAGGTACAAAAAGGCAAAAGTAATAGGAAACATAGAAAAGAACATTGTTCCGATCAAAGTAGAGACGGAGAAAAAGAAAACAAGTGCGCCAATAAAAAACATAAAACGTCCTCCACAGGTGGTGGTTCCTGTTGATAGCGACACCAGCGACAGTCGCACTTCATCTGCGATGTCTTAGGGAAAACCCGGGAATCTTACCAGTCAAGGAAGGACAAGCATACATTCAGCTCGATAATTGGACCATTTTAAAAACTGTCAGATTAGATAATGTGTATACAGACTTGAAAGTAGTTATAACCAAATTTTCAGAATTTCAAAATTTAATTTCCCGTAACAAAATTCTTCCCCATGATTTCGTCAGCGCACTTATGCACGCAGAGCACCTGCGAGACATAACACTAAACAAATTTCATCAACTAATTCCCCAACGTTCAAAGCGAGGGATAATTAACCCCCTAGGTTCCATGATTAAAATAATAACAGGAAATTTAGACCATGACGACGCCATTAAATATGATAAAATAATATCAGAAACAACTAAAGACCAAATAATTAACTCAAAGACGCACGTATGAAAAATCTAGAAACTGCTCTTAAAGAAACTGTTGTTAAGGGTAATAACTTAATTATATCCTCATATATATTAAATATGTATAATTTATTCATGCACAACTTCCGCACGATATTTATTAAGTTAAGTGAAATTGAGACCGCTATAGCATTAAGTAGGAACTCGATATTACATCCGTCAATTGTAAACTCTACTGAATTATTGTATCACCTACAATTAATAGCTAGAACAGGAAACCTAGTTTATACTCCTAACGAATCGAATTTAGTTAAGATAGAAGAAACTATTTCAGTAAAATCATTTGTAAAGAAAAACCAGGTCACATTTATAATGGAGGTACCGATAACTGATAATTATACATATAACTATTATAAAATGTACACTGTTCCCATTTCCAAAGACAACCAAACCCTAGCGATAGTTCCTACCTACCCCTACCTATTGGCGAAAGGGTTGAAATACCAGCCGATTTCAACACCGTGTCGACCACTCGCCGCCGGAGACCAATTTTTATGCAACAGTGACAACAGGGCCTTAAACAATGGGCCTACCTGCGAGGAGCAACTCCTCCGATACGACGGCGACCTCAGCTGCTGTAAGCAGCACCCTGTCTACGTGGAAGATGTAAAACTCCAGAAGATCAACTATGACAGTTGGATACTCTTTACCAGAAAAGAGACAATACTTACCAAAATATGCACCGAAGACACTTACAAATATCCGGTGCACGGAACATACGTCATTACCCTTGACGAGCCATGTGACCTCGAGATCAACGGGATGAAGCTGTATCACCACAAGATCTACACAGAGACAGACGCTGTGACTCCGTTACCCGTTATCAGCCTTCCAGCATTCCAGACGAATACAAATCTATCAAGTGCACCTACACTTAACATACGCGATACAAACCTCGACGACCTAAAGTATTTGTCATTTGTGTTAAAAAACAGTGAAGTGTTTGAACCCAAAAGAGAAATGGACTCTAATAGTGTTTTAGTTTACGCCATTTCCGGCTTTCTAGTATTAAGCATATGTGTAAGTCTTCTATATGTTTTTCGCAAAAATATAATTCATGTTTTACGAAATTACCGGAAAAGTTCTCCAATCGAACATTCCGATAATTTCTCTCTTAGGGATGGAGGAGTTATGCATCCCCCTGCCCCTACTTGCTTAGACTAAGAGTCGGGAATGCCTTCGTCAGCGTCTAGACGCGGCCGCACCGGTGCGAGCCTTATCAGCGCCGAGTCGGCATTCTCGCAGCCGGACCACCGGCCTAGTTGTAAGTCTGCCTTTGGGCTCTAGTTTTAAGTTTTGATCAGTATATTCCTTGCCTCCAAATCGGCAACACTACTCTACTAGTTTTATTTTAGTTTTTAAAAAACATATTAAGTGCTCCCGAAATTTAACTAACTACAACAAGTAAACAAATAACTAACTACAACAAATAAACAAATAACTAACTACAACAAGTAAACAAATAACTAACTACAACAAGTAAACAAATAACTAACTACAACAAATAAACAAATAACTAACTACAACAAATAAACAAATAACTAACTACAACAAGTAAACAAATAACTAACTACAACAAATAAACAAATAACTAACTACAACAAGTAAACAAATAACTAACTACAACAAGTAAACAAATAACTAACTACAACAAATAAACAAATAACTAACTACAACAAGTAAACAAATAACTAACTACAACAAGTAAACAAATAACTAACTACAACAAGTAAACAAATTCAGTTTCGCATTTATATGTAACTATCTGTGCCCCAATGTGTTACCCGCGTGTGATATTCTAGACTATAATCTATCTCCGTGCCAAACTTCATCGGGATCCGTTCAGCCGTTCTGGCCTGATTGAGTAACAAACATTAATTCATCCCTATCCAAACTTTCGCATTAGTAATAACTAGCTCTTTTGCCCGCGGCTTCGCTCGCGTTTCATAGCCTCACGTCACTCAGGGATAATTGGACCAGTATATTATAGTTTTTGGGTTTATTCGTTACAAACATATTTACAAAGATACAAATCTTTTTCCTCTAAATAATATTAGTATAGATACATAGATGAAGTAGGATTAGTTAAGTTTGTTAGGATAAATATTATCTAGAAGAAATGTATCTAACTGATGGTGAAAACTGCAAAAAAACATTTTTTTAAGGTTTTGATTTGGGTACTCGTAAGTTTGTTTAAAATCTTGTTACAGATTTTTCGAGTAGGCAGGTGCCCACTTGCACTGAATATAAGAATTGTCCAAGTCCTTGCTTAACTAGTTTTAAACTACTCCTAGCGAAATTTTCTCTCATCAAGCACATAAAGTTAAGATTATCCTAAAGAACGACTTTAGGCTTGTATAAAAAAATCAAGTAGGAGCTAGGTAGAAGTAGTTGAAACTATTTAAGTAAGGATGTAGGTAATTCCTATATTTGTTGCAATTGGGCCATTAGCCAACTACAATGAAACAGAAAAAAAAAACATTCTATCACTTGACCAGTATAAATCAAAAGCATCAGACATATGTGGTGCGGGTTCGAATCCCGTAATCGCACCCTGAGGCCTCGAATTATGCCCAATTATCTGCATTTCGACAAAACCGCCTTTTTGTATCCAAACGATTTTTGAAGATCTTTCTTTATTTGAAAATTGGAGGGTCTGGGATTTTGGATTTGGCTAGACGATTAATGTTTTTTTGGACTATTTAGAAAGAAAACAACGGCAGAGGTATAAATATTTAAGTAAGAAGAGGTTATAAAGATTACTTGATGTACTGCGGACCCCTAAAAACTACTCAATCTTGCAGAAGATACGGAGTAAAATTCTGTAACGCAGGGTTAATTAAATCGGAGATAATAAAATCTTATAAATGTCACTCTAGTATTGTGTTAACTTCATAAGTTAGTTTCTAGCTCGTGGTGGCGCACGACGAACATCTTCAATGTTCAAAATGTCATCAGTTCAACATCTAATGAGCAGTTAACTCCGAGTTGAGAAGATAACCTGAGCTTCTGCAAGTGACCCTTAAAAAGAGATTTACGTATCTTGAACATTTAAACATTTCTAGCGATGACAGCCTAGTTGGAGAAGGCCCGCCTCTCAAGCCAGGGGGAGCGGGTTCCAAACCCAGTCGACGGCACGCACCAATCTGTCATCTGCTACATGACTGGAGCCCGGTGTATGGCGATAGGCTCGCACCTCTGCCAGCCCCCTCGGGGGAAATGCGTGACGATATGTTATAATTATAAACATTTCTAAACATTTAAAATTATTATAAAAGAGCTTTATCCAAAGAATACTTTTCTTGAAAACCTTTAAACCAGTGTGACTTCTAAATCTTAACCAATATTGTGAATGGGAAAGTATATTTGTAACGCTTTCACGCCTTAACTATCCACTCAACCGATCTTCATGAAATTTTACACACACGTTGTCAGGGGTACAGAAAAGGACATAGGGTAGATTTTAGTCGCAGCGAATTTACCGCTCTTGTGGGATCGCGGGGCATAGCTAGTCAAAAAGCTCCATTGACACTTTACGCACGGAACCCTAAAATGTACCTTAATAGAAACTTAAGCACGTATTAAATTCAATTTGTAAGTATAATAGAATAATATACCTCACAGTAGGTACAAACATAAGCATTAGGTAAGTACTTTCTAAATCAAACCACACTCCATGAGAATGGAACCCGCGTATAATAAACCACTATTAACAAACACGTACCATTGTATTATTATAAGGTAGTTCTTAATTCCTGTAATTAATAACGTAATATTTAATAACAGCTTTCAAGCTCAGGGAGCTTTCACTGGCGCGTTTCTATTTTTGTTATGATCTATGCAATTATTTATTATAGCTGCGTTGCACGGATTTACGTGCGTTTACCGGGGAGGAGAGCTTTATAACCTTCTCCAAAATGAATTGTAAAATAATACATACAAAAGCTATAATGGTTTAAGGGAAAATAAAAATTCGTTGAATTTGTTTTTTCAGCTTTTAATTCTTGCTACTCGTCAACAGATGGCGCTGACTGCTACCTTTTTTTTTTAATATTAAAGTAATGTAATTTTGTAATTACATTGTAACGTGATTATATTCTGACATGCGATGTGATTGATTATAATGGATGGCTCTTCTGTGTTTTGAAGAATGTACTTACAACACTTGTGGTGGCACCTACTTACTAAAAGCGCAGTATCTTTATCCCTAACCTTACTTATTATAAAATCAAAAGGAACTCTGTCTGTCTTTTTGTAGGCTTTTCACGGCTGAACGGATCTTACTGAAATTTGATAACTAGATACAGTTTATCACGAAGAAGGTTTTTGCATACTATTTTCTGAAAACAAAAAGGCGAACGAAGTCGCGGGTAACAGCTAGTTAATAAATAAATAGTCGACCGGTCAGTCTTTGGATGGGTGATCGCGACTGACATTTACAACTGAGCGCTGTCAACCCACTCAACTTACACGGTTGTTCATACCGGAAGTATACTAAGAAACCTTAGTACCTTACTTACTATTAAACTATGTATAGCCTCGAAATATAGGCTCGTAGACAGAATTGAGGCCATTCAGCGTAGATTCTTGCGATCACTGTGTAGTAGACTTGGTATAAGGCGAAAGTTAAAGGAATATCCTGACAGGTTAAACAAATTTAAAATAAAGAGTCTCAAAAGCCGAAGAACTGTCACAGATTTGTGTACCTTATTCAAAATTGTCAATGGTGCGTTTAGTAGTGAGCTGCTTAAGAATGTTACTTTTAAAGTACCCTCGCGCTCTATTCGCAATTTTCAGCTATTTAGCATACCGCCAGCATACAATAATGTCTCGCGGAACAGTCCTGTAGTCAGAATGTGCCGCACTTATAACCAACTAAGCGAGCCCAGAGACATATTTTCGTGTAGCTTAATAAGTTTCAGATATTTTTTAAATAACTTAATTAAGTAATGTATTAGTAAGTTAATTATAGTTTTTAGTTTCATTGTACATTTTATAAGCTGTGTACGGTCATAATTGGACTATAGGTTCAAATTTTGTATATTTAATTTAAGTTGGTAACTACATGTGTCATAGCCTATAGTCTGTTACTGAACCAACTCAAATAAAATAAAAAAATAAAATAAAAAATAAATACTAATTAATACAGAGTTTTGTCTTTTTCGATCGAGTTCAAAATGCAAGAAAAAGTAGAAGACGAATCACTGTATAGGTAACTATTCCGAGGCTATACGACGTTTATTAGTATTATAATTTTGGGTCAACTGATGACCTCTGGATTTTGCTTAGTAAGAAAGAGGATGAGTTTTACTTAGGATGCTCCTAGACGGGCCATTTTTTTATTGCAATACTGGCCCGGTTAAATTGCGACAATGATTTGATTATGGCTCAGCCACATTCAAACATTTCTAGCACAGCTGATGATGTTCGTCTAGGAGCGCCCTTACCGATGACGTAGGCTAACGATGGCGATTGTGGACTTAGTAGATGTGTTAATTACGTAATAAAATATTAACCGAAAAACTGGATGCACCTTTAAAACTCTTTTGAGTTTGAATCTATGAACTCATATGTACTCAACATATTGAGTTCACGAAGAGCCGTAACGTAACCGTAGTCCATAATGTCAAATTTTACGATATACTTACTTTACATTTTGATCGAATTGAATAGCAATGATAGCCTAGTTTTAGAAGGCTCGCCTTACAAACCAGAGGCGCGGAAGCACGGATTTTTTGTTGCGAGAGCATTTTATTTTAGGTATTTTGTGCATATTGTTTGTCTATGGTATGTATGTCTGGGGTATGGCGACATAGCCTCGCCCCCTGCCACATTTGGGACTGAATATTGTCCAGTGAAATGTGGGTGTTGTAATACACTTTGCCAGCCTCTTTGGGGAAAAGGCGTGACAGTATGTTATGAATTGATTGAATTGAATCGGTCTGTTCTATAGCCATTTGGGTTACATTACAGGTCACGTAAGTATACCTTAGACCACAACGTCGCTTAACATCAGGTGAGTTGGTGGTCAAACGTCGACCTATTCTAGATAAAATATCCTATCCTACTAATATTATAAACGCGAAAGTTTGTATGTATGGATGGATGGATGGATGTTTGTTACTCTTTCACGCCTGAACGGCTGAACAGATCTGCATGAAATTTGGAACAGAGATAGATTATAGTCTAGAATAGCACATAGGATACTTTTAACCGCGGGTGAAACCGCGGGGCGCAGCTAGTATATTTATATAATACGCAGGTGTTTAGGCCAAATTCTTTAGCATTGAATGACAAATCTATACATACTAAGCATCTACTAAACTACAGCTGTCTTTCTTATATTAAGTACTTAGGGTCAGCTGGGGCAAATGCGTCTGTGGGGCAATTGCGTCTTTCGAAAATTACTGACAAACACTTCACAAATTAGGCAACTAACGCCATCTTGTCCAGATTATTGTAACTTAAGATAAAAAATATTTCGTAAAGTAAAGTAAAGTAAAAATTTATTTAACATTGGATTAGGTTTACAGCAGATTAACAAGAAAAAAAGACAAAAAGACGCTTAGATGTAATACACCTGAGTGTTTGTGTTGCGAGCCCCAAACTCGGCTAGGCCTGTCTCTTGGGGCCCATCTTCTAGTGTTACCAAATACATTTTGCTGCGCGCGCCTTTATAGTTAGGTAAATATATTAAATACATTAAATACATTGGCACATATACTTTACATTGTTTCACGATAGAAAGTATGAACCTTGATAGCATTATTATACCTATTATCTCTCATGTAGTAACATTGGAGTAGAGGAAATAGTAGTAGTAATAGTGGTAGCGCCTGATTTGTGAAGGGCTTGTCAGTAATACTCAAAAGACGCTCCACAGACGCATTTGCCCCAGTTGACCCTACCTCCTAAAATACCCAGACAGCTATATCAGTCTGTCTTGTTATCTCGTACCTATTAGGACAAACACATCAATAACACAGCTCAAACAAAAAAATCTGCGGACTCCTCGGTTTTCAAGTCTCCTGTTTTCGAATGTATTCATGAAAGTACTGGATTGGCTAATGGCTAATTAAAATGCCAACCACTGTTATTGCTTTCTGTAACCTCTGCTTATTTTGGTACAATATGAAGATAAAGATTGAAAAAAACTAGAGCCAATATTCCAAAACCATCCTTTCTTAAAGTGCTGATATAGAAGTATAAGAAACCACTTTTACATTTTTTTTAAATTTAATTTAAAGTGCAACAAAATCACTGTTGAACAGTAATTTAGATAAATAGATAGTTAGATAAACATTTTATGGTTCACATATGACATGGAAATAACAAAACAACAGAACAGGAAAACTTAAACTGTAACAGCTGTGTGATAACTGGCGGCCTTATCACTAAGAGCGATCTCTTCCAGGCAACCTTAGTTTAACCTTGGACCTATTATACCACGTTTTTTTTTGCATTCCCGTCGAATTTGTAGAGATAGGTATACTCCACTAGCAGAGCACGAATAAACTATAGGCAATCTTGAAATCGAGAAAAAAAGGCATCTGTTCCATATATAATGTTGTGTGATCAACGAATTTTTGCTATGAAACAGCTGTTTTTTCCCGATTTCAATGTTGCTCCATAGCTTATTTTTGTTCTCCTAGTCGAGTATATCTACATCAACGCCGAGTATATCAACGCCGATATATCCATAAATCCGTTGAAAACGAAGATCCAGCGAAAGTCTGGAAGTTTCTTAGGTCACTAGGAGTTGGTAAATCTCGTCACGATACTCTTCCTAATAATTTAGACATTAATCTTTTAAATCACCATTTTTCGTCTTCGTCAAATTTTGACGGACCATTAAAAGCTGACACCCTTAAAAATCTTTCTTCTCTCTCAACTCCTAGACATATCTCTTTCAATTTTAATCAATTTACCGCTTGTGATGTTAAGAAGAGCCTGCAGTCCATTTCGTCAAATGCTGTTGGTAGTGATAGTGTAAGTCGTAAGATGATCATCCCTATCCTTGATGAAGTGGTCCCAGTCATCCAGTATGTTCTTAATTTCTCTATTTCCTCGGGCACATTTCCAGTAATGTGGAAAGAAGCTCAAATCACACCCCTTCCTAAAAAACCTAATCCTAATTTGTTCACTGATTTCCGTCCAATCTCTATCCTACCTTTCCTGTCCAAAGTCTTAGAACAGCTTGTTCACCAACAGCTCTCTTCCTTTCTACATAACAATGGTCTCCTTAACTCTTTCCAATCCGGTTTCCGTCGCGGACATAGCACCGTGACTGCTCTTACCAAAATCACTGATGACATAAGGGACGGTATTGGTCATTGTCACCTGACTGTCCTATCACTGCTAGACTTCAGCAATGCTTTTAATAATGTCGACTTTGATATCCTGCTGGAAATCTTGCGCTCTCTTAACATATCTCCAACGGCTATTGATTGGTTTCGTAGTTACCTGTTTGGACGCCGACAGCGGATTCGTATTGATGACTCATACTCCTCTTGGTGTCATATTTCTGCCGGTGTTCCACAGGGCGGCGTTTTATCTCCTCTTCTTTTTGCAATTTTTATAAATTCAGTTTCTCAACAGCTGACTTCTTCCTATCACCTCTATGCGGACGACTTGCAAATTTACACTCAAGCCCCTCTTGGGCAACTGCATGAGGCGATTGAGACCACGAATTCTGATCTTAGACGCATAAGAGACTGGAGCAAATCATATGGCCTTACCGTCAATCCCGCCAAAACTAAGACTATTATTATTGGGAGTTCCCGTATGATTTCAAAAATCGACTGGTTCCACCTTCCTCAAGTTATCTTCGACGGAGTTTCCATCCCCTTTAGTGAAACAGTAAAAAATCTGGGAATACTCATGGACCGACAGTTTTTGTGGAATCCACAATTAGCTGAAGTCAGTCGGAAACTCTTTGGTTCTGCAGCTTCCCTTAGAAGGTTGCGTAACTTCCTTCCTATTACTACCAAAACTGCACTTGTAAAATCTCTCCTTTTCCCAATATTGGACTACGCAGACGCCTGCTATTTGGATTTAACCGAAGAGCAACTAGACAAACTTGAACGTCTTCAAAATTTCTGTATTCGGTTCATATTCGGTTTAAGGAAATATGATCATATTTCTGAATTCCGCCAAAAGCTCAAATGGTTACCAATTCGCCTTCGCCGTAAATCTCACATCCTTTCCTTCCTCTTTAAAATCTTGTTTTTTCCAACTATCCCTCTGTATCTCAAGGAGCGCTTTGAATTTATTCAAGGGCACTCCGGTTCTTTGAGATCTTCTCGTCACCTTAAACTTAAGCTCCACACATCATCCCACATCAATCTATCTTATAGTAAAGGGTTTACTGTGCAAGCTGTCAAGCTATGGAATGAGCTGCCTGTTGGCATAAGACAGGCCCAATCACTGCCCATTTTTAAAAATCTCGTTTTTAACCATTATTTAGCTCTTTGCTAATTCGGTACGCATAATACTAATTTATATATATGTATTGATATTTTATTATATTTATTTATAATATTTATTTATAATATTTATAATTATTCATATTTATATTATATTTATTTTTGGTTATTTATTTAAGTAGGTACTTATTATTAATATTACTTAATATTATCTTTTAAATTTTAATTTAGTTTTATGTACACCACCTACCCTTTTCGTATTTCTGTAAGTTCTTGTCCATCCAAAGGTTACCTGGAAGAAATCGCTTTAGGCGATAAGGTCGCCCTTGTACTGCCGAAAAATGTATTTTAGTTTTTAAGTTTTTCATGTACTTTTTGGTGTGCAATAAAGATATATTGTATTGTATTGTATTGTATCTACTTCTACGAATTCTACGGGAATGCAAAACAACACATGGTATACCCGAAAAACATGACCCTCCTCGAGCAGTCGGTTAAAACAAAAGCAAAGCGAAGGAGGTAAGACACTCCCGCAGAGCTCGCGTGCTCGAGTCGCGTGACCCGCCACAATTACTACATTACCATGCCATGTTTTATTTGTTCTTACTGTTCTACTGCGTTTGTCTTTGTTTTTTGAAACGTGAGCGGGAAGAAGCTTTGGTTGGTGGTTGAGTTGGGAGCGGCTGGGTAAAGTATAACTAGGTACCTTCAGGGGAGTCTTGTGTGTGATCGTCCGAGGGGCGACGGGCGTCGGAGTTAAATAAATAATAAATAAATAAATTCGGGACACTTCCACACACGGTCGCCTGACCCCAAACTAAGCAAAGCTTGTACTATGGCTGCCAGAGCCTGATATACATACTTAGATATTTTTAAATACATACTTAAATACATATTAACACCCAGACATAGAACAAACACAAATGTTCATCGCATAAATGTTTGCCCTAGGTGGGAATCGAACCCACGCCCCCAAGTTCAGAAGGCAGGTTCACTACCAACTGAGCCACCGAGGCAGTCAAACCACATCCGTCGCAGCTGAGCTCGCTGGCCAGACAGAAAAGATGTAGGACAAGGACGACGAAGGAAAATTCAAATGTAATTTGAATTTTTTGGAAACTATTCGACAGATAGTGATGAAATTTGGCATATACAATAAAATAAACTATATCTACGCCCTTGTGTTCTTGGTTTTTTAAAAAACGTCCTTATGATAAAATAGAGCTTTGAAAAATATCCGCATTTTTAAAGGATCACTTTTGACTGATTTATTTAATAGATAGACAAAGCAAATAAAAACTCGTTGACATAGAGAGGTTGTCCACATCATTCGCTTGTATATTATTAATTCCTGGTTACTTAAGAATGATTAAAGAAGTGCGAAAGCCATTAAAATTATTTAAATTGCAATTTGTCACTGTATAGGTAACTTTAGAGACTCGTCTAAGTAGAGCATCTTTACTTGCTCTCTTCGTTCGTCGTCTCCTTTTAGACGAAATGGCAATTGAAAACCGTTATCCAACGCGAAGTTAGCCATAAGTGGTCGGACCCTTAATGAAAAGAGGACATTATGAAGCTTATAATTATTAAGTAAGACAAAGATATTTGGAACCTTTCACTTCCGGCAAGTAGCCACTAGTACATGAATATATAATGTTACCTAGTTTTGAGTTAAGTGAGACAAACTTTTGCGAAAAAAAGGTGCTCCTTTGTTAATCGACTTCAAAATAGGAGGAGGTTCTCAATTTGATTGTATGTTTTTTTAAAAAGGCGGTTGAGTAATTTTTATAACTTTGACGTCGTCTGTCTTCTCTGTATCATGATATAATAATAAACTCCGCCAGATGTAGCATTCAGAAACACGTAGTGATGTCAATCCATGCTTAAGCAAGACCGAAATAGGTCATTTACAACAAGTTCGAAAGAGACGGATGACGATGACGTCATTACGTGTTTGCTGAATGCTAGACCTCGTTTTTTTGGATCATGCTCTGTATGTGTTGCGTCGCGTCTGTTCTATACATGTATACTGACTGGTACTAGACTGTTACCTATAATATAAAGTTAATAATCGCGATCTACGGAATGGGTCCCCGCGAATCATTGAGAGATTTTTTAAAGAAATAAACATTTTAACTTTACCTTCTTTGTATATCTTTGAAATTTTATGTACGTTCGTAAAAATCTATATAAATTTAAATTGAACGGTGACTATCATAACAATAACACTAGAAATAAGGATAGGATAGCTGTACCGAGATTTAGACTGACTCAGTCAAATAAGTCATTTTTAGGCAACTGCGTTCGTTTTTATAATAAAATCCCGAACAACATAACAGGGCTCACCGAGGGAAAATTCAAATCACATGTAAAATCTACATTAATGAAAAGAGGGTATTATAAGGTTAAGAATTATTTAGAAGACAAAGGTGTCTGGAGACTTCCACTTCCGCCAAGTAGCCACTAGCATGCATAGAAAATTTGAAAAAATAAGTGTCGATATTACCTATGATGAGTAGTACATTATGTATCCAGTTCGTACATCTCGTTATCACGCTGATATCTACTCGTACCTGTAGCCTGCCGGCTATAAATGAGGCGGGTGCAGTGAGCAGTGTGGTGCGGGCGGAGAACATGGCTGGAGGAGACCGGGATCAATTAAAATATTAATTGAGAAAGCTGTGGAGAGGATGACGAAGTGCTTACTTCGGGTCGGATTGGCAGCTGAAGAGGGCCCTACTGTTTTGTCTACAGATGTCTATTGAATTTTTTATTTTTGGTATTAGCAATAAATATATAATCTATCTAGTCTATATCTACTATCCAGCCTTAAAAAAGATAATGGTTGGAACGATTTTTCATTTTCAGCGCCACTCTACTCCTTTTGGTTCAGACAATCTATAGGCTAAGACAATGTCTTAGAGAAAGGTCTACTAATAATATTGATTCAAATATCTCAATGACTTTATTGATACAAGCTGTTGTCTACAAAGTATTTTACTTTTTAGGGAATTAGGTGAAAAGTTGAAATAAGTTACATATTGCTTAAGGCGGGCGGCGAACTAAGCTTTTAGAGCAGTAAATATTTTATGGAATATAGAGTAGTCCTTTGAAAAACTACTTTTATCCCTTAATTTAAATACTTACCTATACTCACTTTAAACAAGTTTTTTTAAATAAGTACTTAGGTATTACCTTATATTATGTAAAAGCAATATATAGCCGGAAACTTAAATAAGTATGCAGGTACCTACTAATAAAAAACCGGCCAAGTGCGAGTCGGACTCGCGCACCGAGGATTCCGTACAAACCTTTAGGTATTCATGAGGAAAGGGGTAGTGAGTTTCTAATTATTAAACATATTTTTATTATATATATGATGTAACTAATAATTTATCTTTTTCGCAATTTTTCCTTTATCTGTGCTATGAGAAATTGCTTCGTACCAAATTTCAAGATTCTGAGTTCACGGGAAGTACCCTGTAGGTTTTGATTCCCTTGCAAGTGTCGAAAATATGCAGCATAAACGGCTCTACCTTTTTAATTCCGTTGGCTTAGAAGTTTCATTTCTTCACAGCTCCAAGACACAGTAGACTTGAGTATTTGATATGAATTTCAGCTTGATACCTCCACTGAGAAAAAGGGTCTTGACAGACAGACGGACGACAAAGTGATCCTATAAGGGGTTCCGTTTTTGTTCCTTTTGAGGTACGGAACTCCAAAAATAGGTTTTCATTCATAAAACACATATGTATAAAAGTTTATAAAAAAAGACACTACGTCGTAAAGGGCTGTCAATAGTCTTTAAAGGTCTTGGCATCGGACACCTGTAACATCAGGGGCATCACAGATACAATGCCGACGTTTCAGGACTCTATTGACATATCAGGACCAATACACATACAAACATTGTAAGTTAAATAAATGCCAGTAAAAATACAGCCCGTCCACGTCCATGTCTCCACGTCACTCGTGTCCGGCGACTCATCACCGATCAATCAGGCGGGCGGACGCCAATAAATTTAGTTTTTACCCAATAAATGTAACGTGTTATTACGGAATAATAACGTGAGCCAACTTGTAATTAAGTTTGATATCTATTGATCTAGTGTTAGGATTCTTTGAAGGATGGAGAACGGATATTGTGGGTACCTTGAGCTTGCATTGATTTGAATAGTTCGCTCGGTTCACTCAGGATACCTCGAGCGTATATTTTTAAACTAGCTGCAGCGCATTTAAAAAGTAGCCTATGTGTTACTCCGGACTTTAATCCATTTCTGGGCCAAATTTCATTCAGATCCGATCAGCCGTTCTGGCGTGATTTAGTAACAAACATCCATCCAAACATTCGTTTTTGTAAAAATATTTTAATAATCTCGCTCTTTTATCATCATCATTACCTTCAGTCTTTTACATCTTACTTCAGGGACTCGACCCTACATGGAGGGTGATAGAGCCGTTATCCACCACGCTGGCTCAGTGCGGGTTGCTGGATGTCACATGTCCGAGAATTGTTAATAATGTTTTCCTTCACCGTAAGAGCACGTGAGTTTCCGTCTTTAAAATTCTTACTGCGCCATAATAATACAATAATAATGTTTAAATTCATAATTATTTTATTACTTATAATTCCTATGACATCTTAACTAATATTATAAATGGGAACGAAAGTGAGTTTGTACATCTGTTCGTTTGTTACGCTTTCACGCCTCAACTACTCAACTGGTCATCATGAAATTTAGCATGCACGTGGTCAAGAGTACAGAAAAGGACATAGTATACTTTCATCTTGAAACATTAACAGTTCCGGTGGGACCACGGGTGAAAACGTGGGGGCAGTTAGTAATCTATAGCTTTTAACACGTGCAATTTTATGCAGCGACAAATCAAAGAAATTCCTACTGCAACTCAGTAAAATAATATCCATATACTCATATTAATATTTTATATGAGTATAATATGCATATTATTCAACTTATTATTCCTATAACATAATAAATAATGCAAAATAAATCTCGAGCACATAAAATTAAAATAAAACTAGGTCCATAAAGTAACTACACCGCGAGTGGGACGTTCCCAGAAGGTATGAATATTGATGAATCGGTCACATTCCGCGGTTCAAGATCAAATGTCAACAGACGTCGTGACAGCTAAATGTCAGGGTCCGTCGTGAAGACATTATCGTTAGGTACCTCACCAATTACTATAAAATAAACTAAAATATTAAAACCTGGGATTAAGTAGGTACCAACTGCGTCCCGCGGTTTCACGCGCTGTCCTGCAGGAGCTGTATTTTTTTTCGGAATAAAAATGTCCTTTTCTCTACCCCTGACTACATTTTTTATACTATGCATAGAAGAAAGATTAAATTTAAATTTAAAACGGATTTTTAAAAACAATCTTTAAAATGTTGTTACAATATCATAATTTTCAGATTGGATCTCATCATTTGAAGATGGTATCTTAATATTGATTTGTCACCCAATTTACTTAAGTAAGTAAAGGTAACCATTCACCATCCTGCCTTGCAGTCCGCTGCTTCCTGCAGGATGGTGAATGTTGTCAGCCTGCATCCCATTCGACAAACGACGTGCAGTATGATAGGCAGGATGTTGAATGGTGTGTTTAAGATTTATACTAGCAAGTGAAAGACGCGTTTTATGTATAAGTATATTTTTTACGTACGTTTATTGCTAAACTACTAAAGCAAGATTGAAGATGATTCTGTTTTTAAGTGTTTAGATATTTAGAGTTCTGCTGAAGTTTTAAGTCATGATTTGTAAAGCGCGGCCACGTTCAAGAGTTAAAAAGGAGTAATTTGTCTATTATGTCACCAGCACCATCCTACAATAAAAATAGTGAAAAATATACCGCTCAGTTTCTTGCTTGTTCTTCTGGGTAGTGGCTATTTTTCTGAACAAGGTGGTAGAGTTATTTTCAAAACGCTGACGTTCTTATGTATATCTTTAAAACATACATACATATATTATAATAATGCCTTTTTCCCATAGCGGTAGGCAAATACCACTTCTCTCCGCTTGCTACGATTCTGGCATACATGTTTCGCTTCTTCCATTTTCATGAATATTTTAAAACACGCTCGTCGGTTACGGATAGGTACTCTTGAACAGCAGGGCTATTCACAACCGTTCGGATTTCGAGAATTTTAAACCTAAATTATTCGAATCTCAGTCTATATTCATAAGTTTTTAAACGTGATTAATTCTTCCGATCGGATTTATACTTGATTTTCCATTCCAACATGTATAAAAGTAGACTGAGATTCGAACAATTTGAGTTTGATATATACGAGTATATATATGTATGTATATATATTTATTATTTTTACCTTATTATTTTTTACGTCTTGTAAAGTTATGTTTTAGAACTTCAAGGCCTCTATTATATAAATGTTCCTGTCCATTCAAGTTGCCTGGAAGAGATCGCTTTGAGCGATAAGGCCGCCCATTAAAAACTTAGTTAAGCCTTATTTAAGTACTATCGTAATTATTATATGTTTTTAATAAAGAGTTGTTGTTGTTGTTGTTGTTTGAAATTTCTGGGATCCGATCGGAAACGTTTCCGAATTATAGCTAGCTTTTAGCTTTTCTTTAAAACGTCTTCGATTTGGTCGAGGTTTGACCCTTACCGACTTGATCATCCACACTCGCCTTGTAAATCTGTTTCATCGAAATTCTTTCATCCATTTTCTCAATGTGTCCAAACCATCTGAGCATCCCATTCTCAATCTTTATAACTACATCCTCTACCACAGCGGTCGGCAACCTTTTGGCAGGCAAGGCATTGCCAAAATAAGCAAGTGACGGGCCGCACTTGTTCAGAACTTTTACTATAGGTTTCTATGTATACATATTACCATAGGTACCTATTTATTTATGTAGGTTTTATGTAATCTCTAAAATCAATATTTATCTGTCTCTGGCAGCTATAGTAAAAGCTTTGTTTAGTGTGGGGCCAGACGACCATGTGAGCAAAATGTCCCGATTTATCTTATTTACAATACACTCGCGGGCCGCAAGGAGGGGGCCGATTTAATGAGTATATTAAGAAAGATGTGTGAATTAAAAACTCGACGAAATTAATTAATCCCCACTCAATTAGATGATACACTTTTAGTAAGTAAGTACATTAATATATATTACATCCAAATTATGTTACCTGTGGTCTACTTTATACCCATCTCGGTCTTTTATCGATCCGACAAAGTAACCTCAATTTCTCAAAAGATTTTCGGTTGAAAAAATAGTGAAATAAAAAATATCTGAATCTAAAACAAGAGAGGCGAAGATGTATTTTTTTTTATAAAAAATACTTCGTTCCGAGTATGGCCGCGGGCTTTCGGCAGTTGGAAAGTAAGGGCAGCAAAATAGGTTCTTGGAATGTAAAAAAATTAGAAAAGCTTTTGGAAAACCGTGGGGGATTTGATGGTACCATGATGGTTTCTGTCAAACACACTTTCTAATTGCCTCATTGACACATTATGACCTCGATTCTACCACGCAATTGTTTTTAAATTGTTAATGAATTTTCTATTTTTGACACTCCTGGCGTACAAAGAGTCAATTTGAGGCAATTCATTAACAATTTTGAAACAATTGGTTAGTAGAATTGGGGGGCTGATAGCCTCATCTGAGTGTGACTAGGTGAGCTGTGAACCAAACATTCAAATAACGAATACTTACCTTTAAAACGACTTTTTTAATCATAATCTTTCCCAATCCTGACAAATATTATAAATATTTTTTCGCTTTCACGCCTCATCTACTCAATCGATCATCGTAAAATTTTGCAGACACCTTGTCAGGAGTATAGAAAAGGACATAGTGTACATTTTATTTCGAAAAAAGTAACGGTTGCAATGGGAGCGCGGGTGAAACCGCGGGGCGCAGCTGCTAGTCAAATCGTAAATATTGTAATAGTTTACTCTAGCTTCGCCCAAGAAAAGTCGAATCAAATCAAGATAATATATCCACAGTGTAACAAATACCCGTTTCCGATTTCTAATAACTTTTCGCGTAATAGAGGTTTTGGTTGTTACGGTTTAAAATAAATCAAAATTCACCTTTTATTGATAATATTTTAGAGATATTTTTCAATGTAACAATTTCTCTTGCGAACAGTCCACTCGTACTTATTGTACGGTATTTTTGTAAGTCACGATTATAATAATTTTGAAAATTTGTAATTACACAGGAGAAGAGCTACCGTTTCTACATAAATAATATCTTTTAGCAACTCTTAAAAACATATCAGTTTCTTGAATAATAAACTGGCAATACTTGCCTACAGCTGATATTGCAGGAACTACAGAGGGCTTACCGCGAGTTTTGATTTCATGAAAACTTTTTTGTTTTCGTTTATCTCCATACATTTAGCCTAGTTCCTTATTAAAAGCAGCTCGCATCTGCAATGGCATCAGCAATAGCAATGGTTATTCTGAATCTAGTAATGTTAATGAATGTACGTAATATTTAAGACCACGCACCTATAAAATGCAAATAAAGATTTTGACTTTGACTTTGACTTTAAATTCGTCATAAATTTACCATTACAACTTATCGAGTAAGTAGCGAAACACACATAGGTACCTATTGTGGCTTTGTCTAATAGTTTCTCTCTCACAATATAATTAAGTACGTATTGTACTTAATGTATTAAGTAATGAGTTTGTACCAAGGATGCTTTTCTGTATTTTTTAGTCATGAGCCCGAATAGGTAAGTAGGTACATCTACAAAAATCTCCAGGGGACACAGCAGACAAATCCTCGAAGCTGATATAAAGAAATTACTTAGGGACTACTCTCTCTACAGACTCTACATGGAAATCATTTAGGGAAACCGAAAGCGTTTGAACATAATTATTTAATTTGAATATAATTAAAACAGGCTATGCGCTCATGTGATAGGTTTAGTGTTCATCCTTGGAAGATTTTTACTTTTATTTTGTTTGCGTTTTTAAACTAAATTTTTTATAAATCCTTGCTTCAAGATTCCAGACAAAAATTGAAGGTCGTTGATTTATTACTAAAAATCAAAGCTGATCTCGAACGAAACAATAAATCCTGCTTCGCTTTCCTAATTCGTCGGCCAAAAGCCAAAAAATATGTACAAGACGTTACTTGATCTGGCGCAGATGGAAACCGACTTCAGAATTGAGAGAATAAAATATGAAATTATGAAGTGTTTAAATTTTGGGACTAGTAATTGACCGAGCAAGCGAGAGGAGCGAGCGAAGCGTCGTTCAACTTTGGATAAAATACTTTCGCATGTCCGAATGTCCGGTGGATTTCAGGCTGTTCTCCCTTACAGTTTTTTGATCGATTCTCCTGAAACTTTGTGAGTAGGTTCGATAATATAATTATACGAAATTAGTGCTGTCACAGCAGCACTTGCTATCAAGTTTAGACTAGCAAACTGTTGTCGGACAGCCTGTCGGACATTTTAGTGGATATTACAGGTGGAAACGAGACCTTAGACATGTGTTTAGTGGTTTTCACTAGTACTGAAATTAGGTCATAATTAATAAAGAGTATGCATGCAATCATAGACCTCTTGCATTTTTGGCCACCTGATAATTCAACATTTTAATGCATGGACGTTTAGCTAATTAGGCATACAGCTTATTCGTCGTTTTGCACTGTTAGACGTTTTACTACTTATACCTTTTAATCAGGGCCTCAATTCTACTATACGCAATTAATATTGATTTTTAATTGTTCATGAGTTGTCTATTTTTGACACTTCTGGCATACGAAAATTGTAAATTTAAGGCAATTCATTAGCAATTTAAATCCAATTGGTTAGTAGAATTTACGGGCAGCAAGGGTGAACTAAAGATACCATTCTCCATCCTGCCTTGTATTACTGTTTGCAGGACTGCAAAGCAGGAAGTCGCTCACATACCTGCCTAGCATCCTGCACGTATGTACGTGCAGCATGACAGGCAGAATGGACGCATAGTTGCCGGACGCACTGCAGGATGCCACAACATTCACCATCCTGCATGACATGCAGGGTGTTCGTGCAGGATGCTAGGCAGGATGGTGAATGGTTACTATTAAATTCAACTTACTAATGCCAAAGAGTTTTGATCCAATCCTACTGCCAGCTTCTTAAGGTACTGGCCCTGACAGCGTGTCGTTGTGTCTAGCCTTAGAATATCACAGTTTCTAAGTGTCTTGCAGTCTTGACCATGCTATAATAGTATACACCACCAGGTATAGCATTCTGAGTCAAAAATAGTCACGTAGTTGAACACGTACTGACGTCAAATGATCCTTAAGCGAGACCGAAATAAGCTATTTTGAACAAGTTCGAAAGAGAAGGATGACGAGTGTCGTCATCACGTGTCAGCTGATTGACTCTGGGAATGCTAGACCTCGTTTCTTTGGATCATGGTCTTGCCCAACTCGACTCCAGCCCACGTCGGTCCGAGTCCCGTCCGCCGGGCGGCGATGTGAGCGCGATAGAGCCCAATAATTACACGGTACAGCGTACATTTATCGAATTAATCTATCGATGAGCCGAGGTCCTACGTTTCGGCTTCCGATGCTCTCTGTTTTTTGTTGAAATCTTCGCCTCGAGGTAGTTGCGTCATTTCGTGAGCTTGAGGTATGTTATAAGTTTCAAGCTAGTGGTAAGTATACTTTGAAACAAGTATTAATAAACATTTTTACAACCCCGACATCGATTTTCTTCAGCACCGAGTGTTATCAAAAATAAATAGCTAAGAACACTCCCGACTAATTTACCTTTCAAACAAAACAAAAAAAACAAAACCAAAATCGGGTTGTCCGCTTATAACACCCCGTCGTTTTTGCATTGGGGGTTAAAAATCTGGCAGAATTTACAGTGGTGGCTCTGTGAATACAGTAAAAATATTACCTGCGCACTGCTGCACTGCTACCACGGGCGGCAGACAAATTGTTTATCCGCGTTTTTATCCGCGCTTAGATGTGACAAACCTAGAATACGGATATGTTTGTCTCTTTCTCGCGGGATAAAAACGGTGGAAAGACAATTTGTCTCAGGCCCATGCCAGCTCTGCTTGGTGGCATAAGAGTAGGAAGAAGAAGAAGAATAGAGAATGAACAGCATCGCCTTAGCCCCTAGCAGCCAGTTGCAGAAAACACATTTAATTTAAAGCTGTTTTTAAATACTAATTTTCCATGAACTTGTTCCAAAAAGCAATGCTTTTTTTTCTTTTGTTTTAAACAATGAAGTAAGAAATGAAAGAGTAATTTTAGTTTTCATACCTTTCTCTGTGACGGAGAAAAAAATTTCTCGCTTCGCTCCCGCCTTAGCCTTTTAACCTAAACAATCCAAATCGGGTTTGCAAAGGAGTCGGGTAGGAAAGGTTTTAGGTTTTTTTTAAAATTTTTTTGATGTAGAACAAGGTCGGCGTTTGACCATCAACTCGCCTGATGTTAAGCGACGTTGTGGTCTAAGATGGAGCACGACGACCTATAAGGTACTTATTCACTCTAGCCTTGAAGTTTTGTAGAGTGAAGAAGTACAAAGACGGCAGTTGAGTGAGGCGCTACAAGTGCGCTACTGCTCAGACCCGTCTACGGAACGGTTACACCGGACTACATCCCGAAACACCACTAGGTCATTTCATGGCATGGCTTGGTCCGGTGGTAATATAAAAATTATCAGAATTGCGGGTCGATTAACCGATTTTCGGAATTTATTTTTATCATAATTAATTCAAATCACATTTTAAAACCAAAAAGAGACTAACGACGTCCGTGATCGAATCAAACCTGAGCGATGACACATGTCAAAGTCAATCAAGGTTCGGTTGACCGCTGCAAGAGCGGACGAACCGCGCCCCGGGCCGCGCTGTACATAGGTGAGCTGATGACGGACGTGGGCTATAGGCTTCAATATGGTAGATCTATACTCATGCCTGAGGCGTGTGATTGGTGTGATTAATTGCGGATATAATATATGTGACGGCGCGAGATATCATTGGATAAAGAAAATCAGTTTGAGAGTTGTTAATCGATAGTTTTAATCTGTGGTTTATGACGATTAATCGATTTGTTTATGGTCATTTAGAGCGGTTAACACCGAATGGAGTTGCGTTTGGGATTTCGGGCGAACGTCATGTCTGTCAGTCAGTGTTTGACAGGACTGGGCTGAAAGCGGTCGCACGCAATGGTCATTCGTAAACCCATTACTCTAAATCGCCAATCATCTTTGTGATCATTCACTAAATAAGTAGTCTAAGTGACTGTAAAATTAAATTAGTGAAAAGCCTTCAATGCTGTCCCCTTATTTCAACGTTCCTGAAGTTTGACGCCCACCATAGATACCCGTGATGACGAGTTCACGGATGAGAAATTAGACACGACACCGCGGCCTACTAGATTTTCCCCGTCATCAAAAGGGGAAGGTCACAGCGAGGCGGCCTTTCCTATGTTTCTCCGACATCAATGGGATCAGATGCGACGGCGTGGCTCCTCTTTCCTACATTACCCCGATATCAGGAGTGAGATGTGAAGGCTCGGCTTCCTATTTCTCTATGTTTCCCCGACATCAGAAGTGGGATAAGAATAACGTCCACAGCAACAAGATATGGCTCCGTCTTTGGCTACAATTGTGCAATGATCTGGAAGCGAAGTGGCATAGCAACAGATGGCTGATAGGGTCGCCCCTACGTGCTGTTATTGTGGAGTGTGCGGACTGTTTCTTCGTGGTGCATGAAGGGCAGCAGAGCGGCAATGAGAGAGTGAGCATCGAGTAGACGTCTGCATCATCTCGACGGCGTTTGATTACATCTAGTCTATGCTATGTGACGCAACTAACAAACAACGAGAGACGAAGGATAGCAGTGTACCGAACAAAACGTCGACGCCTACGTGTTACTACTGCAACGAGGTTACATCGCCACTCGTTGATCGAAAAAGGGCACCAAAATTAGCAGCAGCAACGTGCGAGATCCGGTCAATGCCTGGAGGGCTATTCTTACAACTCGAGATTCCATCATACCTCAAAAAAAAAAAATGGCTGAATTCGAGATGCCTTATTCTGTACGCTGAGATCGAGATAATCTCGATGGCTAGGGCGCGAGATGTCACGAGTAGTGGAGGCAGTGGAGACTTCCAGGAATCGAGATCGAGATGAGATGAAAATCTCCTATCTACGAATTGGGCCCCTGCACTATGAAGCAACCATTGATCACCTACGAGTAGCAATTGAATTCGGTGAGAAGTTTTCATTTTATTTGATATTCGTAAACGATGTATGTCAGAGTGTTATTTTCTATTGGAGTTGTTTAAAGTTTGAAAATACCCACAAACAGTTTAGTCATACTGCCGCTTGCGGCACATGTGAGTCATGCAGTTAATAGATAACTTACTAAGTGTCAATGCTTTTGGTAAAACTAAGCCTGAAGGGCAGTAGCCGGTAGGACAGTAGCCTGTGTAGTAATAGCCTGTGTGGCAATAGCCTGTGTGGCACTAGCCTGTGTGGCACTAATCTACATGGTACTATCCTATGTGGCTCTAGCCTGTGTGGCAAGACGGTGTAGCAAGCCTGTGTGGCAAGCCTGTGTGGCCAGCCTGTGTGGCAAACGTGTGTGGCAAGCCTGTGTGGCCAGCCTGTGTGGCAAGCCTGTGTGACCAGCCTGTGTGGCAAGCCTGTGTGGCAAGTCTTTGATAACCTTACTTTTGTTGCATTGTAGTCTGAGTGACGATACCTAGCCTGTGTGGTAAGCCTATGTAGTAATCTCCTCCCGGTGTAACATCATAGTACGAATTACGACCTAGCCTGTGTGGCAAGTCTAAATGACAACTTTAATGGCATGTTATTAGTTTGAAATTGGACACAGCAGTTTTCATAAGTCCAAACCGCGTACGTGTACAGTCATTGGATTTTTAATGTGGCTTGATTAAATTCTTGGAACATTGGATGTATGATTAATAATTTAGTTTTAGCCTCGATTATTCGATTGGTCCCAATACAATTTATTTCACTAAAAGTCAAGTTGCTTATTTCAATTATCATGACAATTTATGGGGATAGGTACGAATATGAAGTTACTGTTGGAAGAGTCGATTATACTCTGGTACGATGTTTATGGTTGATAGAATTGGGTTTAACTGTGTTTTGTGTTATCCCATAACTGTGTTCGCTTTCTGTGAAATTGTGGAGTTAGATTTGACGGTCAGAATGACCGAGCGTTAAGTGGTTACTTGAGCACTTTTATGATTGTCCACAGATGATGAGATGAACTATTCACCCGAGGACGTGTGAAAATGCAGGATGGCCGTGACGGCGCGAGATATCATTGGATAAAGAAAATCAGTTTGAGAGTTGTTAATCGATAGTTTTAATCTGTGGTTTATGACGATTAATCGATTTGTTTATGGTCATTTAGAGCGGTTAACACCGAATGGAGTTGCGTTTGGGATTTCGGGCGAACGTCATGTCTGTCAGTCAGTGTTTGACAGGACTGGGCTGAAAGCGGTCGCACGCAATGGTCATTCGTAAACCCATTACTCTAAATCGCCAATCATCTTTGTGATCATTCACTAAATAAGTAGTCTAAGTGACTGTAAAATTAAATTAGTGAAAAGCCTTCAATGCTGTCCCCTTATTTCAACGTTCCTGAAGTTTGACGCCCACCATAGATACCCGTGATGACGAGTTCACGGATGAGAAATTAGACACGACACCGCGGCCTACTAGATTTTCCCCGTCATCAAAAGGGGAAGGTCACAGCGAGGCGGCCTTTCCTATGTTTCTCCGACATCAGACGTGAGATCAGATGCGAAGGCTCGGCTCCCTATTCCTACATTACCCCGACATCAGAAATGGGATGAGAGATACTTCGGCTTCCTTTCCCTGATTTCTCCGACATATGCATGTATTAGGTGTCTTACATTATCTAGTCGTTTGATTTTGTCTTGTTTAGGTTCCTAGAATGATTATTTTAGTACTTTTAGCCTACTATTTTATAAAAGTATGCATTTATACAAGGTGCTGCTCTCATACAAAGTGAACAACTTTTAGAATATACATTTCCAAAATTCAAAAGAAAAAACGAGTATCCTTACAATTAACAAGTCACGTTCAATTTTGTAGAATTTCGCTCAATTTTTTTCTCTCGAATTTTGCCAACTTATGTTTTTTTTTTTATGTAGAATATGTAGGTCGATGTTTGACCACCAACTCGCCTGATGTTAAGCGACGTTGTGGTTTAAGATGGAGCACGACGACCTAGAAGGTACTTATTCACTCTAGCTCCGAAGACGGGTCTGAGCAGTAGCGCACTTGTAGCGCCTCACTCAACTGACGTCTTTGTACTTCTTCACTCTACAAAACTTCAAGCCTAGAGTGAATAAGTACCTTATAGGTCGTCGTGCTCCATCTTAGACCACAACGTCGCTTAACATCAGGCGAGTTGGTGGTCAAACGTCGACCTATTCTCCATAAAAAAAAAAGCTATGTGCTGAGAGTTCTTCACGTTGACGGGTAGATCATCCTCAAGTATTACACCCTAAAGTAGCACTTTGTAGGTAGAGTCAACTGGGGTAAATGCGTCTGTGGGGCAATTGCGTCTTTCGAAAATAACTGACAAACCCTTCTTAAATTAGGCGCCACCTACATCTTTTTTATCTTTAATTGCAATAATCTGTACTAGATGGCGTTAGTTGCCTAATTTGTGTGTGGGGCAATTGCGCCCCAAAGCGCATTTGTCCCAGTTGACCCTATATCTTACAAAGACTAACGTATGTTATCACATCTCAGGTGTATGTAATAAAATATTAACAAAGCTAACATTGAATATAAAAGTTTAAGACGTACCTACTTACTAATAAAATGAGACTCAACTACTTCTAACTTTGCGATGGCGTCGGTCCAAATCGTGTCCTGTACCCTTTTTTTTTTTTATTTAAAATTACACTCCACGGACTCCGGGGACCGTGACTTTTGTTAACATAAATTTAAATTATTATTTAAGGGGAATTCAGGTAGAGGGGGGTTAGTTATTAAGTCTTAATCTAAGGTTAGGTTAAAGGTTTTTACTTATTGCATTGTGAGTACACCACGAGCAGACCAGCGACCCGCAAGCAGCACCCGATCACGAGTATGACGCGTGTGCCAGCCATCGCTCTCCTCAACCATATTTGAGGGAAGAGAACGTCCCGACACACGACGCCGCCGCAAGAAGGTGCCTTCGATAGTGAGCATGAATGCTCGAGATGGACCCACAATTTATATAAAACGATAACAAAATATAAAACGATAACGAGAACAATTTATAGAAATTATTACAATTTTTATAACAATTAATGTAACATCATGGCCTCCTCCCGACTCAGAGCCTCCATCACTACCGCGTTCCGATCTCTGATGGCCATCTGCAGGTTATATTCCTTGATGGTCTTCGGTGATGCAGCCGATGCTCGCCGTAAAAACCGGCTGATGGCATCGTCTTCGTCCTGTACCCTTTAACATGAAATTTGATAGTTACGTTAACTTATTCGTATTCGTTTGACTCCATACATTTCAATAAAGCGCTCCTGGCGAAAACGAAAACGAAAAAAGTTTACGTTTCCTGTTAAAACTCATTCAAACTCAAACTCATAGTACATGCAGGGTCTCAATTCTAATTTTTTTTAAAGAAAACCCATTCTTAAACAATATGTAATCAATAATTAAATAACAATCACAATTGTTATTAAAAATGGTAGGCTGCTAAATTTAAAATTGTATCTCGATTAAATAAATTGCGTAGTTTTAGAATTGTAGGTGGAAATGCATGAATGCATATACATACGTTGTGGCCATTAAAACCATTTTATGAACTACCATGATTAAAAAAAACATCAAAAGAATTTAGCGCCTTGGCCTCCAACCAAAAAGCATCGTAGAGAAGCAGCAGCCTTTTTGTCTTGAGCTAGATCCACGCCAGCCATCAACTCAAGCTCTTGGAGGTCTTTAGCTACTTCGTCTTTCCATGTATAGGTACTCGCTTTTCTGCAACCAAACAAAATGACTTCTCAAAAATGCTTTATGATAATAACAACTTATTTCAATACTAACTTATTACCCTAACTTCCTAACTTAATATCATAAATGCGAAAGTGAGTTTGTATGTTTGTAACGCTTTCACGCCCTAACTGCTTAACTGATCATCATGAAATTTTGCACACACGTAGTCAGGGATACCGAAAAGAACATAGAGTACCTTTCATTCCGAAATAAATAACGGTTCTTATGTGACCACGATGTGTGTGTGTGATCATTTAACAAAGCCAACAACGAAGATGAAGTTGAAAGAAGAGCAAATTTAATCTGGAAGAAATTTTGGTCATTCAAAAAAATCTTAAAAGGAGACTACTCGATAAACATGGGCAGAATATTGCAAATGACATGGACAAATGGATAAAACAAATGGAAGAAACTGGAGGAGGTCTTTACCCGTGGAGGGGCCCATATCCCAAAGAACGTACTAACCTAGATTAAAACTTAAATTTAAATACCAACAAACAATAATCAACACTTACATTTACAAAGTTATTTAAGGGAAATGGGAAATATAGGCTTTTTATTTAATTTATTTTATTTATTTATTTATTATGTGACCACGGGTTAAACCGCGGGGTGCAGCTACTAAACAATAAAGACAATAAAGTTTAAAGCCTTTCATGGGCTTCATGGCTACTTAGAAACAATGCTACTTAGGAAGGTGGATGTAAATGCATACATAAACGTGTATAGATGTATATGAACATGCATTCGCGGTATGTTGTTAGCCGTTCCCGAAACTTCGAGGTGGCGCGAGAGATGGCTTCCACTGACGTCGACGACACGTCGAGACGACACGCCGGTTCCAACGGAAGACCAGCGCCGGTTGTCTACAGCAGCCGCCATTATGCTGAGTTGGGGCAGGCTTGTGGCAATAAAAACGTTACTATTTTGTTATTTATTCTTTTTGTACTTACAATACAATAAATCTTTATTGCACACCAAAAACGAAATGAAAAACTTAAAAACTAAAATACATTTTTCGCCAGTACTTACTGTCTTATTTTGTGTTTTTTTTTTGCAACAAATAAAAATAATTGTCTATTGTCTATTGACACCTAGACGAGATACGGAAATTGATCTTGAGGACGTAAGGCATTTTAATGCAAATCTAACACAAGTTAATCTCTAACTCTTTATAAAAAAAAAAATGAATGTCCTGGCAAAGGTCTCCCCAATTTCGATATTACTTATAAGTACCTAACTTAGTCGTCTTGTAATCTTACTAATATTATAAACGCGAAAGTTTGTAAGAATGGATGGATGGATGGATGGATGGATGTTTGTTACTCTTTTACGCCCGAACGGCTGAACAGATCTGAATGATATTTGGCACAGATATAGATTATAGTCTAGAATACCACATAGGACACTTTTAAACCGCGGGGCGCAGCTAGTTATTATTAAAACGTTTGGTCACGAATAAACTATTTTTTTTTCTTTCAATTTGTGTCCTGGGCCAGCACCGTCCCGATATTTTTAATCTTCTGAGTTCGACGTGTCGAACCCAGGGGTTCAACCGTCGGCTGTGTCCAACCCGGGCAATTGGTACGTGGTAAAGGATGGATAGATTGAATAGCTACCGTTCTTTATGGAAGTTCTGTTAAGGAAGCGGCATGTTAAATTATGAATAAAAAAACTGAAATTTCGTTTAGTTAACGCAGGATAATATTTAAGCACGACAAAAGTTATTTTTTTATTTAATTTCTCTATGTTTTGCTTTTGCCTACCAAAGCAAAAAGCAGGGAGACCTGAAAGCAGGAAAGACAAAACCTTTGCACAACAATTGGTGGTAGCGGGCTGATACTACAATAAGTAATTTAAGTCACTGGGGGAGGCCTTTGTCCAGCAGTGGACGTCTTCCGGGCTGACATGATGATGGTGAAGAAGTTATTCAAACCACAAGAATGTACAGACACCATGGACACGGCAGAACACGGCTGACAACGTCTAATTCCACTCTAAAGCCAGAAAAATATCCTTATTTCAGTTACCAGCGATGCTAAACAACCGGTCCAGTGGAGAAGCGCCCGCCCGCGGCATATTCGTACCTACTCATATAATTACCAACCTTTCGAGGAACGGCTTTTATTATCTCGGCTACCGTGATTAGATGCTACACGCGATACCGGCCGAATAACACGCTCTAATGCTGCCTGGACGATGGGAAAGAAGCTGCGTTTGAACAAACGTTAGTAACAGATACCCGACGAATCATCATCAACATCATTTCAGACCGGACGTCCACAGCTGGACGGCTGCTTCCCCCAATGATCTCTGCAACGACCGGTCTTGCTCAGCTCGCATCCAGCGGTTTCCCGCGTTTCCCTCACTAGCTCGTCGGTTTATTTTCTGGGTTTCTGGGACTTGGGAGTGGTCGTCTGATGTTAGGTCTTCCGGTCCAGTTCCGGCCAAATAACACGGTCTAATGCTGCCTGGATGACGGGAAAGAAGCTGCGCTTAGAAAAACATCACTAACCTATACCTGACAGCTCAATTCATGTAGTAGAGTATTCATGTAGAGTCTGTAACGGTCTGTGGTTTTACCGATTTTCTCGCATTGTTTCAAATTGACGGGAAACGGGAAACTGATAATGTTTTCAGAATGAAAGGTACTATATATCCTTTTCTGTACTTATTGCAACGTATGTGCAAAATTTCGTGATGATCAGTTGAGGAGCTATCGGAAAAGCGTAACAAACTAACAGACGAACAAACTCACTTTTGTATACTTAATGTTAGCTCAGATGTTATGTGACAATAAAATTATGCTCATTTGACAACCCTGCTAGCCTAATTGGTAATGCAACTGCCATATAAGCAGGGCATAAGCAGGGTGTCCGGGAATTCACAGCGTTAGTTGTTCATGTCTTTATTATGTGTTTCATGGCATCTCCAAGACAAGGAAACTGAGTGGGACTGTATACCCAGTATAAGAGTGTAAAGTGATATTTACTTTAAATTTTCTGTTTAAGTAAATAAATACGTAAGTATAGGTATGTATACCTACTTAGTAGAGTAATGCGATGACCCCAAGGATCCTGCTTGATTCCTAATCAAAAACACGGATCGAACCGCTAGACTGTGACACGACCTGCCTGAGTGCGTCTTCCCCAGCAGTTGCATTGATTTTACATTGTGCGTCTTCAAATCGCGAGTGATCAGTTTCTTATAAAGTAAGCGTGCTCCATCATAGACGAAATGCAAGCATCTTAAACCAAAATTTGAAAGGTCCTTACAGCAGGGTGCTGTACTGCTGTATGATCTAATACCATTCAAACAGCTGGAGTAGCCTAATCATTGTCTTCTCTACGGTGCCGGTCCAGCTGCTCTTAAACGCTTTACTTGCTGTGCACTGGACGAGCTGGAGGTCTACCACGACATCTTTTTGCCATGATGGTTACGTTTTGTTTTGGACGCCGCGCGACCATAAACCTTATTGGGCAGAGATAAGATTCGCGGTCGCTCAGCGTCAACTTTTATCCTCTGATGTAAAGCAATATTTGTAATGGTGCAGCTGCAGCTGGTGCAGGCAGTCCTGGAACATTTGAGAAGTAAGTCAATGTAAGACTAGTGGCTTCGTAAGCTGTAGACGTTTGTTCTCCTCTACAGGTCGCATTCTTCAAACGACTCTCGTAAAATTTTGTGAGTAGTTTTGATAATTATGCAATTTTCTTTTGCCGAGTCATCTTTTGGAATTTTTCAAAATACGTTGAATATAGATATACTCGTAGATACGAAAGTGAGTCTGTTCGTTTGTTTGTTTGTTTGTAACGCTTTTACGTCTACCTACTCAACCGATCATCTTGAAGTTATGCATGCACGCTGTCGGGGGTACAGAAAAAGACATAGGGTACTTTTTATCCCAAAAAAATAACGGTTCCCGAGGGACCGCGGGTGAAACCGCGGGGCGCAGCTACAAGCTAGTATACTTGTTGAACCGTTATTTTTTTGGGATAAGTAGGCCACAAAGCGCTATGAAGTCGCGGGCAGATAGCTTGTAATGTGATAAACAAACACGTCCACTCAAAGTCACGTCCACTCCTACATTCACACAGTGTCGTACTGTCTGTCATTTTATTAATTTATTTAATGCCTGCAGTGATGTCACCATCCCTATTAACATTATGCACCCCAATACACCCTAAGTTACAACACGTGTAGGTGTGGCCGGTAGACGCCATTTTGGGGCGGCTGCCGTGTTTACCAAGCTATGTTAATATTTTTGGCTATTTCGTAAATGGTGTCTAAATTAATCGACCGAGTGTTAGCGAGCGCAGCGCGTATGCTTCAGCTTTGACAAAAAAGCTTTCGTATGTCCGAATTTGTTTGGATCTCTGTCCGAATCTCTGTCTTCTTATAGGGATTGCATTTATAAACCAATTTTCTTAAAGTTTTGTGAGTAGGTTTAATAATTGTATAGATTTTTTTTCGGGTAAGTTTTCTGAAAAAAAAAATCCAAACATGGATTTTTGAAAACGTAAACAATTTTTAAAAACTGCCTCGACATAAAAATCTGCTTGGTTATAAAAAAGAAAGTTAATTTGTCCGAACAAATTAACTTTACGCAATTTTTTTCCAACTGATTGTCTGTTGGGAAGCGTCGACGTGATCGAAGGTGTAACACGCTTGTCTAGCAGAACTACTACTTAACTGAAAACTTATGAAATTTTGCATAGTTACACATAATCGAAGGTACTTATAGAAAAAGAGATGAAGTACCTATCATTCCGAAAAAAATACGATTCCTGTGGTACCGCGTGTGATACCGCGGGGCGCAGCTGGTAATAAATATCTAATAACAAATTCATAATTTTCCTACCCTTATACCCTTTACATTTAGGTGTGGTCGGATCAGTAGGTATGTTAGGTGTATTTCTAGGAGTTAAGGTAGTATAAAATTTTATTTTTATCCTTTATAATTTTGGATGAAGCCCATACAGCTGACGGATTTAAATTAATTTGAACGTATTTTAAGGTTTAAAGATAAAAAAAATAGAATAGCTTGGATACACTATGGATATAATACCTAGTCAAAAGACATACAATTTCGATAATTACTACAGTTTTGTAACTTTCGTTATTGATTTTTGACGAGTCCAATGTAAGAGAATTCTTAATAGGTATATATTTTAATTAAAGTTGTCAAGAATATAATAAGAGGATATTAATGAGGCGGGAGTTAATTCTGAGATGACGAAAGGAGAAAGTGTACACACTGAAAGAATAGAATAGAATAAATAATCTTTATTGTCATATAAAGGTAACATAATAATAATTATGGAAGATAAAAAAGAGTATTCTGTTCTGTTATTTTCAGTGTGTACACTTTCTCCATTCGTCATCTCAGAATGAACTCCCATCTCATTAATATCCTCTTTCACGCAGTTCATCCATACTTACTTAACACATAATATTAAATTTAAATGAACCTAATAGCAACGTGTCTATTCTAACTACCGTGTTAAATGCAGATTTAATTATTTATATTAAACGCCTCTTCATGGAGTGAAAATTGCACTTGTCTAAGGGCGCTTCTAGACGGGCCATATTTTCACTGCAATACTAGCCCGGCAATACTGGCAATATTGCCGACTGTAGCCCGGCCATCATCAGTCACACTAGAATTGTATGAATAAACTACCTGCTCCCCGTGGTTTTGCCCGCGGTCCCACGGAACCGTAAATTTTTTCGGGATAAAATGCACCCTTTATCCTTTTTTGTACCCCTGACAACGTGTATGCAAAATTTCATGATTTTTGATTGTGTAGTTAAGGCGTGAAATCGTAATAAACAATTAAGTAAACGATTAAACTTAATTTCGCATTTATGTATACTTTTAGTTAGAATTAGGAGAGCTGGGCCGCACTGAAAATATTGTCGCAATATTGCCGAGCCAGTGATGCCAGGCCAGAATTGCAGTGAAAATATGTCCTGTCTAGAAGCGCCCTAATGTAATAACAAGAGTTTACTTACCTAGGGAAATAAGACCACTCGTTATGAGGTAGTTAGTTGTCTCATATCCTCCCTAGGACCATACTTACTCGATCCTAGAGTATAATTATAATTTGTTATGGAATGTTAAAGGAATATTAGAGAAATTGGAACGGGAAAATAAAATTGTGTTCAACTGTTCATTTTATTGGAGGTTTAAGTATCCCCATACTAAAATTAATAAACGTTGTATAGCCTCTGAATAGTTCTACTCCACAGTGTTTCTTTCGATAGGTTCGAATAGGTGAGGTCCGCCTCTCAAGCCAGAGAGAGCAGGTTCGATCCCAGCCGACGGCACGCACCAATTTGTTCATTGTGTGAACATTTAGGTGCGTAACTATTGTATGTCATCTGCCACATGACTGGAGCCCGGTATGGCGACAGGCTCGCCCCCTGTCACATTTGGGACTGAATATCGTCCGGCGAAGTGTTATGTTATGTTATGTTATGAGTTATAAAAATTAAAGGAAAGGAAATGACAAGACTGTATTAGTATTCCGAGGCTTAAACAACGTTTATTAATAAGAATAGTGTCCTTACTTTTTCTTTGTTTGTTGAAATAAGAAAATATAAACAAAAAATGTCTAGGTGTATATTATAAATGTATTTTTTTAAAAGATAGTTTTTTTAGGTTTATACCTACTCAAAGTTTTCTTTCTTTACCTGCGCTTAAAAAATGGTAGTGAGTTAGTTATGTAAGTCTCCGCAGCTATGTAAGTTATATTACTTAGTTACCAATTTATAATAATTGAAAATTACAACAAAATAAAAAAAAGCTTTCCAACCTCCGCCGCCATTGTCGCTCCAGTTCCGCTACCCACCAACAGATGGCGCGACCCGTCCTCACTTTCACCACTTACCTCAAATTGATTTTAATTGTGTTAAACTGCATTTAAATTGACTAACTGGCGTAATGGAGACGCCGTCATACTTTTTGCCGTCGAAAGAATCTGAAACGCGATGGAATTGATGTATATTGAGTCATTAATGTTGAACTATGAGGCGTCGGCTGTAAGGGTTAACATGTCGTGAATTATGGAACAATTTGCTGTTGAGGTGTGTTGCTGGTTACTAGTGAGGTGGGTGTTGAGTTTGTGGGTACACGCTTCGTGTTGCTTTTACAATCGAATTGTACCTATGTAAAGTTAACTAACCTAAGTTTGGTCAAGCGGTTTAATATTATTTTAAGCAATTGAGTGGGAGACGAGCAAGTCGGTCGCCTGATGGTTAGTACTCTTGCCCGTTGCACCGCCTAACAAAATAGTGGGTAATAGCTCGTCTCCACTCAGAATTTTGAAATAAAACAGTTTCAAACCCTACGCAGTGATGTAATACAATTCGCTTTTCACCCTGATATTATAAATGTTAAGTCATTTTATTTTTATTACTAAACTAGCTGCGCCCCGCGGTTTCACCCGCGGTTAAAAAGACCAGGCAACGTACCTATAGGTATTAGTAAATATATAGATAGATAAACACTTTATTGTTCACACCAGAAATAACAAAAGAACAGAACGTTGTGTAAAAACTGGCGGCCTTATCACTAAGAGTGATCTCTTCCAGGCAACCTTAGAATGGAGAGGATACATGTGAAAGAGTATGGGACAGGGTGTGCAAAAATTAACAAAAATAAAAAATAAAATTGAAAATATTAAGAAAATGAGTGAGAGCTATGAGTGTTATATAGGTACACCTACTTAAACGTAGCGTGTTCACATCTTTCAAAAGTTAGTTTATTCGGAGAGCAGTATTGGCAAAAGCCAAAACTCAAGATAATTCATAAATAACACTAAGAATTAGAATGTAGGTATTGTGGATTAATTGATGGGATTGGATTTTTATTTTTATCTTTATTTATTTTTTCCATATAATTTGTCTATCTATTAAATAAATCAGTCCAAAGTGACCCCTTATAAAACTGCTTCATTTTTCATTTATCTCTATTTTATCTTAGCGTTTCAAAAAAAAAAAAACCAATACTGTGCGTAAGGCTAGTTTAGCCACTCAATCATTTTAATAATCACGAGTTAATTTAAAATCACTAGTTTTAAAGAAATTCAACAAGCGCGTTTGTACGGACATTTCTGAGCTCTAGGGCGTACTCTAACCAACGCCGACGGTGGCAGTTTCTTATCCATAGTAGGATCTATTTCTATGCCTGGGTACTGTAAGTACTTAACTAAAACATTTTGCCGGTTCAAAAACAGTTATGACTAGCTAGTAGTTTGCCTCTTACCGAGACCTCACATAACTCCATAACTTCTCGTCCGATTTAACTCATATACAAACTTAAAATTTCTATTGAAGTAAACTACTTGCCTACAAAATTTCATGAAGATCGGATCAACGATACTCAAGTTATCGTCCAACAAACAAATGCCGAAATGTCCCAGTAGACGCTGAGACTCGCTTCACTCGGTCAATTATTTAAAATGTCAGAGACAATCAGAGAGACAGAAGAATATGCTAGGTAGAGCTAAAGAAACCGGGTTGTTTCGCTGTTTTAATACAATATTAGATGGTACTCGAGCAAGACTGAAAAAAGTTTAACAACTCAGATTTGACAGCTTATAGTAGTGAGCAATAATGATCAATATTAGACAATAAGCTTGATGTAAATACGGGTACTTTTTACCTAAATAAAACGCTAACAACTTGCCAGTGATGTAGAATACAATATTTCGAATAAAACAATCAAGTTTGCCGCTTACCATCACTCAAAAAACCAGACAACAAATTCCAACGTCAGCTCATATTTTTTACTCAAACCATACTCCATAAAGAGGGTTGTTTCTTACTCAACCCTCATCTATCCATAATATAAACTCATCCTCTCTAAAAATCTCATCCTGAATCTGTATTCTTAACTCATCCCACTGATTTATTTTCTTAACTCACCCCAAATGTATTCTTGGCTTGTCGCAAAAGATGTTATGTTTTTCGTAATTAATTCTGTCATTCGTCTGAGCTCTCATTCATAAGTACCTACCTACTTACCAACATATACATACCGATAGATAGATCTACTTTTTATTAACATCATAAACCTACTTACTGCGATGATAGCCTAGTTGGAGAAGGCCCGCCTCTCAAGCCAG
The DNA here is from genome assembly GCA_911728515.1 of Peribatodes rhomboidaria. Taxonomy (NCBI): domain Eukaryota; kingdom Metazoa; phylum Arthropoda; class Insecta; order Lepidoptera; family Geometridae; genus Peribatodes; species Peribatodes rhomboidaria. The sequence goes on from OU452194.1 coordinate 251,940, forward strand.
AGGGAGCGGGTTCAAACCCAGCCGACAGCACGCACCAATTTCTTCATTGTGTGAACATATGTGCGTATTGCATGTCATCTGCTACATGACTGGAGCTCGGTGTATGGCGACAGGCTCGCATCCTGTCACATTTGGAACTGAATATCGTCCGGCAAAATGTGGGTCTTGTATTACACCTCTACCAGCCCCCTCGGGGGCAAGGCGTGACGATATGTTTAGGTATAAACCTGCATAAACTTATGCAACTTATAACAAATTACAAACAAACAGAGCTCAAGTCAGTATCCGCGGGTAAAATACCTAAAAGGCTGGCGACGTTACCTCGCTGAATAGCAATGCTATTCCATCATTCTTTCCATCAGCTGCTTTGACAGCCCATTGAAGGGCAACCCGTACAGATACATAGGTTTCTATGTTACATACCTAGCAAGCACTTAGATTGACCGGACAATTACTAAAAAAACGATTCACACGCAAATTCCTAGCATAGGTAATTAATTAATATCAAATCTAGGTTGCTTGGAAGCTCTAGCTAGTCTTCAATGGACGTCCTCAGGTTCCCAGCGCGCTGCAGTTTTTGCGCGGCGCTTCAAAGGGACGCGCGGCGGCGACGCGCTTTGATCACACAGAGGAGGCGGATAGTAGGGTTACTAAAGTTACCTACAGTTGTGCTCTTGGCAGTTTTATGCAACTCTGGTGATAGTTACACAAGTCTATGTGATGGCGTGAAAGAAGCGTAAATTTGAGTGTTGATTCTGAAAAATTACTAGCTACTTAGTAATGGCTCTGATAGCTGTAAACCTCGCGGCCGACGTTTTTTCTCCTCTACAAAGTCACATTCTTCAATCGATTCGCTTGAAATTTTGTGAGCAGGTTCGATAATTTTACAGATTTTTTTCCCGAGTCGATTTTTGGAATTTTTTCTAAATTTTGAGAGAGTCGGAAAAATGCGACCTGTAGAAAGATCCGGACTGAAATCCAGACAGAATCCGGACAAGCGAAAGCATTTTTCTCGAAGCTGAAGCAGAGACGCTTCGCTCGCTAAAGCTCGCTCGGTCGATAAATTTACTAGTTAGTAGTTCGCCTCGAAAGTAGTCTTCATAAATTCTCGTCCAAATTCGTTAATATAAGAACTCAAAAATTATCTAAAGTCCAACGTTGATGTCCCGGTTCATTCTGAGAGCTCGCTTGCTCGGTCAAATGTCAAGGTCAATGTCTACTAGGTACTTATTAAGTTTTTCTCAATTTCCATTGTTTAACTTGTAAATATTAGCCTCTGTAGATGTGTAGACACACAGATCTAAAATTGCTTTTGTTTTGTCCATTATGTGATTTTCTAGTTTTTCGTCATTTTTAGGGTTCCCAAAGGGTAAAACGGGACCCTATTACTAAGGCCTCGCTGTCGGTCCGTCTCTGTCACTTTTTGTATTTTGTCTCAATAGTTTTTAACCCCAGATGTAAAAATGAGGGAGTTTTAAATGTTTGACATGTCTGTGTGTGGCATCGTAGCTCCCGAAGCGAACGGATGAACGGAGGAAGTGTGGAGGAAGTGTGTATGTTAGGTAAAATCGATGTCAGGGGTTTTTTTTTTCTAGTTGTTAAGTTCGGGTTACTCTGTGTTTATGAGCTAAATCGGACGAGGATTTGCGAAGATATGCGAGATCTCCATTCAAGGCAAACTACCAGTCATAAAGTAGGCGAAGTTAGGAAGCACTGTACTACATGTCCCATCTACCGCTAGCTGTTCTTCACCGCTCCAGCTATGCAAGCCTCGCTGCGCGCGAGCAGTTTTTTTCCTTCCTCTCGCTCTGACCGCTCCTCTCCTCTAACCAAAAGCGCCGCGGGACACTACGCCGTATTCTGTGGCACAGGTTTTTGCTCTCAACGAAGGTTCTGCGACTTTTCACGTATTACATGTCCGGTTAATGCGAGCAAGATGTCTTTGAAGTTGGAAGGGGCGCCACGATCGCGTTTTCAGAACAAGATTTGCAGTTTGTCTTGGATTTTTTTGGTTCCGTCATTTTGTGAGCTTGTAATGTAAGTTGGTCGGTCTGTCGGTCTGTAAGACAGATGGTGTTGGCGCCTCTCAGAACATATTTATTGTACTCGGTACAGTGTTTCGTTTTGCTTGCTTGTCATTGAGGCTGAGTGGCCGGTCCTAGAGTTGGACTTTTTAAAACAAACTTGCTCTATTAAAATACTATAAGTACTTACATACTAAAAACATATACATAAATAAAATACTACTATAGGTCAAATCTATACTAATACGAGTAAATAATATAATCTCTTTATTCATCGGCAGCTCAAGCACATTGTCAGGAAACCCACACCTGCGACTTTGAAGCCGACTGTGGCAACCACTCAGTCATGATCGCTCCAAGATGTCCCATATTTCCACGTCAAGAAACCATAAAGCATTATATCAACGTCCGCGATGTCTCTAATCAAATACAATTGTCGGATTAGGGCTCGGGCAGACTAGCGACTTTTAACATCGGCGATCGGCGATTCACGGCAGCATCGATGCTGTAAGGATCGCATTTTGACGACTGGCTGCGTTTAATCGAAGTTAGATACTTCGTTAAATTCTCATGTATTCCAGAAAGAAACTTGCTCGTATAACTCTGTGATTAGTGGTGTGTTAGTCTGGTGGTAGGTATTATTAAAAAAATATATAGAACGGCATAAATTCCGTTTTCAACTTGCTAAACGAATCTATAATTTTACTTTATTTTATTCACTCATTGCCAATATACAATGCTGCTTTACCTTAGACTAATTACAAGTACAAAGACTCTATAACGTAGAAACACAAGAAAGAGATTTAGTTTTCCATTCAAGTTTAGTTAGGTAGTAAGCAGGTATGCCGGCTACTAAAAATAAGTTTTTAAAATGTCGCTCTAACAAGTTTGATAGCACGGAAATTCATGCTTTCTCGAAGTCAAAGTCAAAATGTCTTTAATTCAATTGGGTATCGAAAATACAATTTTTAAGAACATCAAAGTTATAAAAATGACTCAAACGCCTTGTTCGGAAAAATTTACTACCCAGAAGAACAGGCAGGAAACTGAGGGGGTTTTTTTTGTCTTGCTTTTGTTTCTATTATGAGTGTAATCATAGTGTGTAAAAGATAGCGATAGTACTAAGGTTTTTAAATAAATTGACAACGGAATCGACGAACACATTATTAGTTACAGGTCAAAGCTGAAACTAAGAAGTCGAAGCGTTCAGACGTGTCATCGAGCTTCAGAAGCGCAACTAAATCGCCGATCGCCGACGCTAAAAGTCGCCAGTCTGTCCGAGCTCCTAAGGGCGAGTCGCGAGTTAGGGGGAGTCCTGGGGTGAGAGACCCTTACCCTCATGACGTGCTGTGACGTCAGAGGGAGGGGTTTGCAGGCGAGGGAACTGCTATCAAATCTGTGGCGGGGTGGGGACAGGAAGTGGTTTTCGGTATTTTCTGTGGGATTTTTTTGGTGGTTTTTGGTGTGAGTCAGAAGCCAATAGAATGTTTATTTTCTTGGTTTGATTGTATGGTTAGTAACTTTGTACATTTACTAAATATATACTACTACTATTACTACTTATATATACACACTTACATAAATATCCAAAAAAGACTTTACTTTCATATCGTCACACCTTTCCCGCGAAGGGGCTGGCAGAGGTGTACAACACCCACACTTCACCGGACGATATACAGTCCCAAAAATTTCAGTGGGTGAGCCTGTCGCCATACACCAGACTGCAGTTATGTAGCAGATGACATTAAATACACACAATGAAGAAATTGTTGCGTGCCTTCTACTGGGTCCGAACCCGCTCCGTCTGGCTTGAGAGGCGAGCCTTATCTGTCTAGGTTGTCATTGCTCTCACGCTTTGAGAAATTGTTTTTTGCGAACGGAAGTGTATATTTTGAGAATGAGTCGTCAACAAATAGGATGACTGAAGTAAATAAAATAATTGAATTAAGATGCTAAAGGGAGGGATTTTTTCATATCCATAGGAACGGAACCCTTTGCCGTCCCAAAAATTCCTTCATAAGCGTGATAAATGTTACAAGATTTAGGTATTACGACGCTTAAATTATGACAATACTTGTCTTAAAAAGAAACCATGGGCTCTTTGAGCTGAAGACTTCCTGAGTCCCATTTCTCCGCCATTTTGAAAAAAAAAAACAAAAAAACTGAATCAACAATAAATCTGTAAGTACTTAGGTAAGTAGGTATAATTATCGAACCTGCTCACAAAATTTCACGAGAATCGGTTGAGAAACACGACCAATGGCTCTATTCGGAGATTTGAGATTTTCATCTCATCTTTTTTCGTCCTTGTCGCTCTCGTTGAAACGTCATAGGTGTGAGAGTGACCAAGATAAAATCTCATCGAGGGCTATTCCTGCGCGTGAGATGAGATGAGATTTTATCTTGGTCACTCTCACACCTATGACGTTTCAAACGAGAGTAACAAGGACGAAAAAAGTGAGATGAAAATCTCAAATCTCCGAATAGGGCCACTGTAGAGTAGTATAGAGAAGAACAGACGGACAGACGCCGGACGTAATAAAGTATTTTTGCCGAAGCTCAAGCAGAGACGCTTCGCTCACGCCGCTCACTCGGTCAAATAGACATATGTAATTTTTATGCTTTTAAATGAAGTAAGAGTTAAACAACAAAATCGACGCTATTATCTTTTCAAACTTTAACTACAATATTGACCCTAACGAAATAAAGCTCAATTCACACGACACACCACAGCCCTTTCAAACTCATCCGATCGAATTAAATAAGCATAATAAAATCACTCCCCCACCGGATTAATTCGCGCTAAACCGTAATAGAATCATCATTCATTAGTTCAGTCAATCGTTCGTTCGTTTATTTAGTTCGTTCAGTGACGCAATATGTTCACATCAACCGAGATGGAAGGGAAGTGTGTGGATACGAACAGACACGCGACGTGACGTGGGATCGTTAGGCTTGTGTGAATGGGGGCTTATGTTAAAGATTAGTATGTAGATTTGATTTTTAACCGACTTCAAAAAGAGGAGGATCTCAATTCGTCTGTATGTTTTTTTTTAACCGACGAAACGGAGGTTTGCTAGTCGACGCGTAAATTTTTTATTTTTATGTACACTCACTACATACTTACTACAGAGTAGTCCGATTTTGATAATTTTGTATGTATGTTACGTGATTACTCCGCCAACTGTGAATCGATTTTAATAATTTCTTTTTTGTTTGATAGATCATAGGTGGTCCCATTTTAATTTTGATGGGAACTCAGATCAAACTAGAGAATAAGATGGCGCACGGCGTATGATCTAAGTGAAGTCAAAAACCATCCAAAAACTACGCTACTGTCGTATAGGCAGAGGCGGCGTAAGGCGTGGGCGACGTGGGCCACCGCCTACAACCTCGCGGTACAAGGGGCCTCGCGCCTCAAAAATTTTTAAGCATTGCTTTAAAGCGAGAATAAAATAAAAAACGATATAAATAAATTTTTCATTAATATTAATCTTATTTGTATTTTTATGAATAAAAACTTGACAGTGTTAATTGTTTTGTTTCGTTTTTATTATTTTATAAAATCCGTCTTCAGGTCGCCATAGAACGGGGCCTCGCGAAATCCGTCTTGCCCACATCAAATTTAGGTCTTGCCCCGCCACTGTACACACACACATTGACGCAAAAAAACTACGCTACTCGCTTGGTCATTCTAACCTCGACATTATGTGCATTGGTTTATGGTATAATTTCGTGTACTTAGATATACATAGTGCATTATAAAAGTGTGTCCAGGACTACATTTTGAGGTTCTTTTTAAAAACTGTGGAGATTTTTATAAGTCAATTTTGAAAAAGCCGTAACATTAAACTCTTACAAATATGTGCAGTTTTCAAATATTAAATCTCCTAAGTTTGCAAATTGGAACGGAAAATGGCTAACGTAGAGTTTGGAAATTAATATTACTTTTCTTGCAATTGTAAATGTTTTTCATGGCAACATTATCACGCTCACACATTGAAAACGAAGTGGCTTCAGCAAGATATAACGCAGTGTTCCATCTTTTCCTCCAGATTGATCTGAGGATGGGAATCGGTGAAGTCGTTTTTTGAAATATCAACAAAAGTCTAAAAATTGTTTACTTGGATGACATGAAGTTGGTTTTTTAGTCAAAGTCAAAGTCAAAATGTTTTTATTCAATTTAGGTATCAAAGATACACTTACGAACGTCAAAGTTATTTAAATAGACTCGACCGCCTTGTTCGGACAAAAAGCCTCTACTCAGAAGAACAGGCAAGAAACTGAGGGGCATTATTTTTTCAAATAATAAATAAATTACAGCCTCACAAATTTTGGCTTACAACTAAGCTTTGCTTTTTAAATTACGTGGTAGGCGGTGAGTTTAAAAAGTATTTACATTGACAGCTGTAAGAGAGAAATAAATCAACGTACCTACACAATATTTCATCACGGTATTCTCTATTATTTAAATGTTCCTGTCCATTCAGGTTTCCTGGAAGAGATCGCTTTGAGCGATAAGGCCGCCCATTAAAAACTTAGTTAAGCCTTATTTAAGTACTATTGTAATTATTATATGTTTTTAATAAAGAGTTATTGTTGTTGTTGGATTCTCCCGAGAGGATTGGTAGAGTTGTATTAATAACACCCACACATCGCCAGATGATATTCAGTCCCATGAATGATATGCATGTGGGTGAAACCGTGGGGCGATGCTGGTTTAGTTACAATTTTTGACTAACTATCTTAGAGGGTTCCGCGACGCTCTGAATTTTCCATACAAACGCGCATGTCGAATTTCTTGGAAACTACTCGTCAGATTATGATGAAATTTGGCATGCACCTACTATTAAATGAACTATACTCGTATCTCCGCCCCTATGTTCTTGGTTGTCTTTAAAAACGTCCTCAAGATATGGTAGAGTTATGAAAACTATCCACATTTATAAGGGGTAACTTTTGACTGAGTTATTTAATTGACAGACACAGAATCAAAAATTCCTTTACATAAGTGTGTTGTGTACCTGTATATGAGTCTAGTAACTTGAAATAAAGAAATAATTCTTTATTTCAAGTTACTAGACTCATATACAGGTACACAACACACTTATGTAAAAAAATGAAATTAATGAGTCTAGTAACTTGAAATAAAGAAATAATTCTTTATTTCAAGTTACTAGACTCATATACAGGTACACAACACACTTATGTAATGTTATTATTATTATTATTATAAGGAGGTTGTCTACATCATTAGCTTTTAAATTAATCAATACTACAATTGTAATTTTCAGTTTTTTAATAATTATTAGATAAGTGCGAAAGTCATAAACATAATTGAAATTGCAATTTGTCACTCTGTAGATAACTTTAGAGGCTCGTCAGTATCTTTACTTGCTCTCTTCGCTCGTAGTCTTCTTCTAGACGAAATGGCAAACCTTTAGCCAATGCGAAGTTAGTCTAAAGTATTCGCCGGACCATTAAAAGTTTTTCGTATTGCTTCGGTGAGTCGCGTTTTCTAAGTATAATCATAAACTAATGATTAGTAGTATCATGTGGTATGGTACAATTGAATCGTTGGACACAATTCTACGAATCGTACTGGACTCAATTGTTATTAACATTGCCATATCATTTTCACTCAATTTTCGATCAAATTATTCATATGTTATTCACGTACATAACCTCAATCTATCTTACTAAATACAGTGGAATTTCACCTAATTGGTACACAGCTAAACAATTGGTCAATTTCAATACATTTTAACAAACGATTTAATTGTATAATTAGCTACATTGTGGAGCGGCCCTTACCGTAACTGTAACGTAATCTAATTGGCTAGTTTGAATTTGGAATTTGTTTGAGACGCGCCTGATTGGTGTCGCGTGGTAGGGTCGGATTACAATGTACGATGAGACTAAGTAGTGGCGAAGTAAGTAATTATTTATTAGTTTGTTATCGATGACATGTAGGCACTTTCTTAAAATAATTATTGTGTCCTTCTCTAAAAACAAAATTTGAATAAATTATAGATTTGGATACCTATTTGGAATTGGATAAAGAAATAATGTGTTTATGGAGAATTGAAGATTACTTAGCTACAAAACGCGTTTCCCCCGAGGGGTCTGGCAGAGGTGTAATACAACACTCACAATTCGCCGAACGATATTCAGTCCCAAATGTGACAGGGGGCGAGCCTGTCGCCCTAAACCGGGCTCCAGTCATATAGCAGATGACGTACAATACGCACATATGTTCACACGATGAACAAATTGGTGCGTGCCGTCGGCTGGGCTTGAACCCGCTCCCTCTGGCTTGAAAGGCGGGCCCTCCTCCAAATAGGCTTTCATCGCTTTTTTTTAACCACAGAATCAATAATAGTACTACCCCTTACATTTTTTTTTCTTCTATTTTTGCTCGTGCGACTAGTAGGACGTCCTGAAACACTAACCCTCTCAGCAATAAACGTTATATAGCCTCGGAATAGTTATACAGTGTTTTGTCTTATTCGTTCTAGTTCAAATATTGAAGCGTAAGATACAGACAAAACACTGTCACACTACTCCGAGGCTAGAAGTGTACAAATCTTGCCACAAGAGGTAAGTATACCGCACCTAGTAAATAAGGGCGCTCTTACACAGCCATATTTACACTGCAACACTGGCCTGAAAATAATGACAACATACCCGGCCATCGTCAGCCATGCTGGAATTGTATGAATAAATGGCCCGGCCACATTCAAAATATTGCCCGGCCAGTATTGCCCGGCCAGTAAAAATAGCCTGTCTTGGAGCGCCCTAACACTCGTCAAATTATTTATATTTTAGCGTAGTATTATTGTATGTTGACTGAGCGCTACCGTGGCTCGGATGACACGGTAAACTGTAGGCCCCGGTTGTTTGTTAAATAGCAACAATCGCCAAGCAATGTCAGAGGCCATCCAGCGGCCTAGAAACTCTGACATCACGATTAGATAGAACTTGCTTACTAAATAACTTTTTGTCGAACGAACCCTTCTTACCGTTGACACTAGGACCGCCCGCCCACCCCATAATGAGGCTAAATCGCGCCGCTGACGGGCCTGTCCTCACACTCATATATTATTCAAGTAAAACGCAGGAAAGAAGGCGTTCGCGGAAAGTTTAAACGAGGTGAATCTGAAGTCGGTAAGTAGAAAATAGGTTCTTGGAAGGCGATACGTTTCCAATGTCTACCTTAAGTAAGGGAAATCAGATATTTATTTATAAGACCTTCAGAGAACACTACAGTATATCTTACACCTAAAAAACAAAAATCAAAAATTTACCAAAAGTAGTGTCTTATTTAAAATGACCACAACTTGCACTTGGGTTTTTAAATACTAATCAAAGATGAAAAGAAACTATTTACTTTTAATTACTACACCTAGGACTAAGTCGGATAATAAATATCAAAACGAAAAAATCCCCCGAAAAAAAAACACACATGTCACTGACACGTCAAACTATATAACCGGGTAAAATAATTACAATAATACCTAAATAAGGCTAAACTAAATTTTTAATTAGACCTTATCGCTCAAAGTGATCTCTTTCGGACAACCTGTACACACAGGAGCATATAAATAAATAGCCCAGAGGTCTTGAATGTTAACAAAAATAATGTTACAAGACTTTAAAAAAATTAACAATACTAAAAATAAAACAGAAACTGAAAAGTTATTGACGACAATGAAGGATGAACCTTATAAACACTAGTGGCTCTGTGAGCTGCAGACCTCGCTGCCGACGTCTGTCCTCCTCTACAAGTCGCATTCCTTAACCGACTCGAGAGATTTTGTGGGCAGGCATGAAATTTATACAGAATTGTTTAATCGAGTCAGTTTTTAGAAGTTTTTCAAAAAAATCAGTAAGAATATGAATTTTTTCGGATTTTTTAAAATAATTATTGAACTCACAAACTTTCAAGAGAATCGGTTAAAAATGCGACCTGTAGAGAAAGACAGAGATCCGGACAGAGATCCGGACAGAGATCCAGACAGAGATCCGGACAGAGATCCAGACAGAGATCCGGACAGAGATCCAGGCAGAATTCAGACATACGAAAGCATTTTGCTTAGAAGCTTAGACGCTTAGTCGCAAATGCTCGATTATTATTAAAAAAGTTTGTCAACGGACACAGGTTTTCCTCTAAATATTGCAAACAATCGACCATTAGTACTGTCATTACAATAGCCCCGCTCTGCAGCGGACTAGCCACTAAACATACTACACCATACAACCCATACATTATACAAGGACACGATGCTTCATGTATACAGGGTTGTTTTAGACCCACGTAAAACGTATGTCAGCTTCCCTACATCACACAATAATCCTAAGTCAAAGTAAAAAAAAAAAATAGGTTGTCTGTAAAGTCGGTTTACTGACGATAGTTGAACGTGACAACGTGCTCACTCAAGTAGGAGAGAGACGGATGTCGAACGCTGCCGAACGCAAAGGCCGATTGTGCTTCTTTGTCGCTCGTTCCGCGCTCTCGCTTGCACTTCAAGCCTTACATGGAACGCCTCAGAGCGAGGTAACGCCGCATTTTTTCGTGCGTGCAGCCGGCTCTATCGAATTATAAGACGTTGTCACGTCAAAAAGTTCTTATTCAATTTAGGTATCAAAGATACACTGATGAACGTCAAAGTTTTTTTAAATAGACTCGACCGCCTTGTTCGGATAAAGAGCCTCTACTCAGAAGAACAGGCAAGAAACTGAGGGGCATCCTATCTTACTTATCACAGTCAACGTCCGAGAGCGTTAGCGAGCGAAGCGTCTCTGCTTCAGCTCCGACAGAAACGACAGAAATGCTTTCGTGTGTCCGAATTCTGTCTAGATCTCTGTCCGGATCTAAATCTTACTCCACAGGTAGCATTTCTTAATCAATTCTCTTGAAATTTTGTAACTTAGATACAAATAAGTACAGATTTTTTTTCATATTATTGAAATTTTTCAAAATAGTGGGGATTCACCATATTGAAAAAAAATCAACAACTGCCTCGACACAAATACTTTCTATAATTATAGAATACAAAGACAAAGATTCAAAAGAATCGGTTCAGGAATGCGACATGTGGAGGAGGACAACTGTCAGCCGCAAAGTCTTTACGCATAGAGCCTTAATTTTTTTATTAGAATGACGAAAGTTTGTGTGTGTGCGTGTGTTTATTTGTTACTTCTTCACGCTCAAACGGGTGGGCGGACTTAAAAATTTGGTATGGATATAGCTTATAAGCGCTGGATTAACACATAGGATACCTTTTAACCAGTGTGTTATTTCAGCTAAAAATCTATCTCCGTGCCAAATTTCATCCAGATCCGATCTTACGTGATTGAGGAACTAACATCCATCCATCCTATTATGGTAACTGACGTGGCTTTCACACATTATGATTTATGAAACGTGAAATCTACAATTCAATACAATATATTACAATACAATACAATACATCTTTATTGCACACCAAAAATACAAAGTAAAACAAACATAAAAAAAATATTAAACAATAAAATATCATTCGGCAGTACAAGGGCGGCCTTATCGCCTAAAGCGATTTCTTCCAGGCAACCTTTGGTTGGACAGGACAGAACGAAATATGACAAACGCGGCGGTCGGTGGCATACATAAATCATAATATAATCTACGTGAATCTAAATCGTTCGTGAGTAATTTCCGTTTCCATCCATCCATCCAAACTTTCGCATTTATAATATTTGTATGATCAAAAATAGTCCTGTATACCTACCATGCATTATACAAGGATGCATGGATGGATGGATGTCATGGTTGGGACACATAGATTACATAGTGCATCTAATAACGTTCTTGTTGTCCTACTTACTGAATTTTTAATAACTAAATGACAACGCAGAGCTTTAAGGTATTATTCCACTACAGCAGCAGACGACGACACTGTATTTTTTCTTTTTCTTTTTTTGATATCGTCGCGCCTCGAGAGGGCTGGCAGAGGTGTATTACAATAACCACACTTCGCCGGACGATATTTAGTCCCAAATATGACAGGGGCGAGCCTCTCGCCATACAGCGGGCTCTAGTCATGTAGCAGATGACATACAATACGCACATAGTTCACACAATTAACAAATTGGTGCGTGCCGTCGGCTGGGTTCGAACCCGCTCCCTTTGGCTTGAGAGGCGGGCCTGCTCCAACTAGGCTTCCATCGTTTTTTTTTTGTTAAGTAAATTAATAAATGCCTGGTAGCCACTGAAGCCTTTACAGCGCACCGGGCGTAGACGGCGAAACTTCTGGTTTGTATGTATTTGTATGGTGCGTTTGTACCATTGAATAATGCAACCTTGCGTGGAGCACGCTCACCTAAAAAAATAGATTGTAAAAATGCGTGAAGTGCGAAAAAGAGTTTCTTGCCTTACAATATGGGGCTTGTTTTCATTTGGGCCGGGGGCTCGGTCCCTCATCACCGAGTAATTTGCCCAGTAACGGGACAGGGCAAGCGGGCCAGAACCCACACTACTAGGCCACAATCTGTACAAGTATAACATCGAGAAAGGATTTTTGAAAATGTAATCTCCACCACTCATCAGCTAGTAGTTCTCCTCGAACGGAGACCTCGCATTTCTCTATAACTTCTTGTACAATTTCGCTCAAATTTGTATTTAGAAATTGTATTTGCATGAACTACTTGCCTGCTAAATTTCATGAAGATCGGATCAACGATACTCAAGTTATCGTCCAACAAACAAATACCGCGAGGTCCCGGTAGACTTTGAGAGTTCGCTGCGCTCGGTCAATTTAGGCTCAATCAGGATATGCTACAAGGTCGAATCACTAATCAATTTTATTACCGGCTAGCTCTTTTCTTAATTCTTTATGCCTGTGTCTACCGGTCGCACAGCGGAGACCAGGAAACAACTAGGCTAATTGAATATCTAGGTGAGGCGGCGGATGCGGCTCAACTGAAGTACCCCACAGCCTAATTAGTGTTACTGGGGGATTTCAATGGCCACCACAAGGAGTGGCTTTTCCCATACCAGGACACTAACCATGCTGGGTTAGAGACGCGAAAGCTTGCTTTAGCGTTAGATCTCACCCAGCTGGTTCAAGGTGCAACACGAGTACCTGATGTTGACTCGCACACGCCTTATTGTTTGGACCTTCTGCTGACTACTGATCCAGACCGCTACTCAGTGTCGGTTTCCTCTCCTTTAGGGACGTCCGACCACTGTCTGGTGAAATCTGTATCAGTCTATTCTCCGCCTGATCCCAGCCCTAATGGCAATCGGAGAATGTGGCGATACAAGTCAGCAGATTGGGATGAGATGCGGGCTTACTTTGCATCTTACCCATGGCAGCCTGTCTGCTTCTCTTCTGACGACCCATCTACCTGCGCGGATGCCGTGACTGATGTCATACGTACGGCTATGGAGTACTATATCCCGTTTTCCGACGTACCATTATCTGGCAAAGCTCGACCCTGGTTCGGCCCTCTCTGTGGTAGCGCAGAGGCGCATAAGCAGGAGGCATATTTTGCCTGGGTCGATGTTCGACACCGTAAGGCAAGGGATATTCGTCAGAAGAAGAGAGCGTTTAACAAAGCTGCTAAGTCCTGCAAAAAGGTTCTTCAGAGGGCTCGCTTTGACCATATTAGTCGAATAGGGAACAAACTGGCTTCGTACCCTGCGGGTAGTAAAGCGTTTTGGTCTCTAGCTAAATCGGTCGAAGCGAACTTCTGCCGCCCCTCTCTACCCCCACTGCTCAAACCTGATGGAACGCTGGCACATACCGCTGAAGAGAAGGCTAACTTGTTTGCCTCTGTGTTTGCGGAGTCTTCACGTCTTGATGCTGGTAGTGCAACGCCTTCAACTCCACTAAGCAGCTCGACTTTTATGTCGGAATTTCGTATTCGCCAAGTGGAGGTTCGCAAAACGCTGCGCAGTCTTGACGTGGATAAAGCTAGTGGTCCTGATGGTATTCCAGCCTTAGTTCTAAGAACATGTGCGCCTGAGTTGACTCCTGTGTTGACACGGCTCTTTCGTCTCTCTCTTGAGACTGGTGTAGTGCCGAAGTCGTGGAAGCTTGCCAACGTGCAGCCTGTGCCTAAGAAGGGCAGTCGTGCTGACCCTGCCAACTACAGGCCCATCTCGGTCACCTCCATACTCTGCAAGACTATGGAGCGTGTCCTCAACAGTAGGCTCCTGGCGTACCTTGAAGCGAATGATCTTCTCAGTGACCGGCAATACGGTTTTCGCCGAAACCGGTCTACTGGTGACCTTCTAGCGTACGTCACTTACATCTGGAGTGATGTCATTGAGAAACATGGGGAAGCACTCGCAGTTTCCCTTGACATCTCAAAGGCTTTCGACAGGGTTTGGCATGACAGCCTTATCAGCAAGCTCACTTCATTTGGCTTGTCCGCTGGGTTTGTTGCGTGGATTTCGGATTTTCTGAGGGGTCGATCCATTCGAGTTGTCGTTGATGGCTGCTCGTCTGATCGAATGGATATAAATGCCGGGGTTCCTCAGGGGTCGGTGCTTTCTGCGACACTCTTCTTGCTGCACATTAATGATCTGCTTAAGCCCGGTACCTTTGGGTATGCAGATGACAGCACTGTTGTGGAAAGCTATAAATCTAACGCGCAGTCTAGTGGACCTCAAATCCAGTCTCTAAGGGCTGACATGGTTGAGCGCTTGAACTTGTCCCTCCAGGCAGTCTCCAGTTGGGGCGATGCCAACCTGGTCAAGTTCAATGCGGCTAAGACCCAGGCGTGTCTGTTTTCCGCAAAAAGGAGGCCTTTCGAACTGGTTCCTACTTTCCAAGGTGTATCCATCCCGATTAATAACAACCTTGAGCTTTTAGGAGTTTCTTTGACTTCCACCCTCAACTTCGGCTCCTATATTGAGGCTAAGGCTCAATCAGCTGCAAAAAAGCTGGGTGTCCTCTCGAAGGTGCGACGGTACTTCACGCCGGAACAGTTGCTTTCATTATATAAGGCACAGGTTCGGTCGTGCATGGAGTACTGTTCGCACCTTTGGGATGGATCGGCCAAGTACCAGCTCGAGGCGTTGGAGTCCATCGAGAAACGTGCGAAGAAGCTCATTGGCAACGACTCCCTTGTCCAGGCCAAACTTCAAAGTTTGGATCATCGGCGCAAGGTTGCTAGTCTATCGGTTTTTTATCGGATACATTTCGGGGAGTGTGCATCTGGTTTGCATGACCTTATTCTCCCTAGCCCGTTCTTCTATAAAACAACCAAGAGTACGAAAAAGCGGCATCGTTTTATGGTTGACATACCTTCAACACGCACGAAACGCTTTGGTTCCTCATTTCTCATACGGACTGCTAGAGTGTGGAATACTCTGCCAGACTGTGTGTTCCCTGACACTTATAATCTGGGTGTCTTCAAGTCTCGAGTGAATCGGTTTCTTCTAGGCAAGCGTGCTCCATCGTAGGCCGCATCACTGCTTATCATCAGGCATGTTGGCGGCAAACGCAAGCCTATTATGTAATAAAAAAAAAAAAAAAAAAGCTCTTTTGCCCGCGGCTTCGCTCACGTTTCAAATCTTATGTCACTCAGGGATAAAGTAGCTTTCTAACTGTGAAAGAATTATTGAAATCGGACCAGTAGTTTTTGAGTTTTTGAGTTTTTAACATACAATGCAAATCTTACTTTGTTATATTATTTTTTAATTAATTTATTTTATTATTGTGTATTGGACTTTGTTTTTATTGTTATAAATTTTGAATGTTGCTCTTAAGGACTCTGTCTGAAATAAATATTTTAATTTGATTTGATTTATATCATTAGTGTAGATTATGGATGTTATGCAACGGACGACACGATCAGTCCTAGGATGGGTGACCGTGGGACTGAGCGCTTCTGTAGTTCGGTTGACACGTTAAATGGTAGGCCCCGGTTGCTTGTTCTATGACAACAATCGTCAAGCCATGTCAGAGGCCTGCGAGCGGCCTAGAAACTCTGACATTGGGGCTAGCCACTCGGCCTATACGAACTTGCTTGGTTGTTTTATTTTAATTCAGATACAAACTGTGAGCTCGTTTACGTTGATCCGAAACAATTATTTTAATTACGCACTGTTGTTTAAGCAAAATATTAATTCAGTTCCAAAATTAGAATTTAGTCAAATCAAATCAAGTTTCTTTATTTAGCAAATAGTACAAAGGCAAGCTGTAAGCGTTGAGGGCCTCAAACTAGGCTCCGTCAATTTTGTGGTCCGATCAAAACATTACCAAATTAGAGTGGTCGCGCACTTCAACAACGAGCGACCGAGCGAGCGTTAGCAAGCAAAGAGTCTGCTTCAGGCTCAAAAAAAAAGAAGAAGTAAGAAGCAGACTTACAAAAAGCGTATGGAGATGCTGGGATTTGAACCCAGGACTTTCAGCATGCGAAGCAGACACTCTACCACTGAGTTACATCCCCGGTGAGAGACAGGACCAAAATACGAGTTATAACTTTAATGTACTCCTAACACTTTTTAACCCGACTTCAATAAAGAGAATAAGGTTTTATTTTTTAATCATAATCCGCAAAAAACCTAGGGATGTTCCGGGATTTGACACCCAACTACGTCAATCATCATTGTCTCTTTCGAACTTGTAAATTATTATTTTTATTACCCGACTGCGCTGATAGGAGGGTTATGTTTTTAGAGTGTATGCATGTATGTAAGTATGTATGTATGTATGAGGTTTCTTTGGCACGGCCTACAGCCTATACATACACAGTGTATTTCGACATGTGAGGTGTCATTTGAATCGTCTTGATAGTGGAAGTGACATAGGGTACAATATTTTGCAGCCGGGTTTTTTGTTTTCCTTTTAATAATGTTGCCTGTATAATAATTTAGTATCTGTTTTTTAGTTTCTGGATGCGGGCAGCGGAGGACCGGTCGTTCTGGTGATCATTGGGGGCGGCAGCCATCCAACAGTGGACGTCTCCCGGGATGATCACGAGGAAGATTTTCGGATACTATTCTCAGAAAAAATGCGATTTACAGCAAGTTTTATTATGAATGCGAAAGTGAGTTTATTCGTTTGTTTGTTACGCTTTCACGCCCCGATCGTCATGAAATTTTGCTGCGTATTGTCGGGAGTACAGAAAAGGACATAAAGTACTTTTAATCTCAAAATAACGAACGGACCGCGGGTGAAATCGCGGGGCGGAGCTAGTAATAATGTAAAAGACATGCATTACATTAACTATTGATTATCTTACAACCAGAGCAACAATTCTCCGAAGCCCCTTTGCGGTCTACAAAGTTATTGAATGCTCCGTTTCCACCACTTCCGACATCAGTGCATCCCTTGCTTGGCTCGTCATTAAAACTGATTTTTTTAACGTCGCCACAATACTTCTTGACATGTTGACGCCGCGCGGTCGCCTTTCAACTACAGTACAGTAAGGGTGCTCCTAGATATACCATATTTATATGAATGACTGCCTCGGTGGCTCAGTCGGTAGTGAACCTGCCTTCTGAGCTAGAGGGCGTGGGCTCGATTCCCACCTAGGGCAAACAATCATGTGACGAACATTTGTGTTTGTTCTATGTCTGGGTGTTAATTATCTATTTATGTATGTATTTCAAAAATAATATTTATGTAAATCAGTCTATGGCCGCCATAGTACAAGCTTTGCTTAGTTAGGGGTCAGACGACCGTCTGTACAAGTGTCCCGAATTTATTTTTATTTTTTATGATGTATTCAATTTGTCAAAAAAAGTTCAAGATTTTTTCTAAGTTTAAAATCACCACCACCAGCAAGGGGAGAGGGGCTTCGATGAAATGTGTGGCAGAAACGGTACGGAAACCTAAAAATGGACCGCTTACATTAGGTGAGTAGTCATAAACAAACGCAACCAGTTGCAACAGAGGTAATTATTGTTGTCTCGTTCTCGCTATAGTCTCTTGTATATGTACGTCTCTCTGTCGTTGTTATTGATACACGTGACATAGTACTGTCAACGGACCTGTTCTGTGTCCGTTTGCTTGTAGTTATATTGGGTTGACACACTGTGTACTAGAAATAAGGCTTTTGCCGCTTCTTCCATATGTTATTTCGATGGAGAGGGATTAAAATGAAATTAAATTGAAAATAGCTAAAACATACTTACCAGAAATCATGGTATTATAGTATACTTCGCCAGGTTATAGCACTCTGAGTCAAAAATGCTCACGTGATCAACACGCAGTGACGCCAATCATTGCTCAAGCAAGACCGAAAAAGTTATTTACAACAACGCTAAAGCGCTATATTTTAAACGTTTAGCAAAAGTGAAACTCTACAATTGTATTTTTTTTTAAATATATTTATTTCGGAAAATCATAAGTATACATTTTAAAACATAAAGTATTAAAAACTAAACAATTTGTACCAATACTCTTATCGCTACATGCCATTTTCCTTTATGCAAACTAAACTACCTTAAAAACTTCCTAACCTTCCAACTATTAACATCTTTAAATTATTAACCTTAACAAATTATTAGGTAATAATTTGTTTAGGGTAATAATCTATTTATTTCTATATCTACACGAGCAAGCATCTGTTTATCGCAGTTAATTATTCTACCTCTTATAAGCAGTATAAAGTCCTTACTGTGTATCCGAATAGACCGTAGCTTACTCAACAGTTCCACCGTAACCAAAACTCCAAAATTATACAGCGTTTCCACCCGACGTAGGTACATTCGGACTATAATTTGGAACTATAATTCGTACTTTTTGTTTGTTTGTCTGTAATTATGGATGGTCTTTGGTCGTCGAGGGTTTTTTTTTAAATTTTTTGTGTGATTTCCAGGACGGTTGTTAGTGGTTGTCCTTTTTGTGTGATTTCCAGGACGGTTGTTAGTGGTTGTCCTTTTTGTGTGATTTCCAGGACGGTTGTTAGTGGTTGTCCTTTTTGTGTGATTTCCAGGACGGTTGTTAGTGGTTGTCCTTTTGGCATGATTCTGTTTTTTTGGTTGTTATCCAAGAAGATCTTTTACTAGTGATTAGATTTGAAGTGTAAATATTTTATATGAAGTACTTACATTACAAATTATAATACAAGTGTAATGTGAAACGCACACGCGTTTCGTACGTTTTTCATCATACGCCTCGGTGGCTCAGTCGGTAGTGAACCTGCCTTCTGAGCTTGGGGGCGTGGGTTCGATTGCCACCTAGGGAAACATTCATGTGATGGACATTTGTTTGTTCTATGTCTGGGTGTTAATTATCTATTTAAGTATATATTTAAAAATATATTTGTATGTATATCAGTTTCTGCCCGCCATAGTACAAGCTTTACTTAATTTGGGGTCAGACAACCGTGTGTGCAAGTGTCCTGAATATGATTATTACTATTATACTTGCGAGGAAAAAAACCTAATCGCCATTACGCCACATCAGGGCTAGCAACTCGGCCTATACGAACTTGCTTGCTTACCCCTAAAGGTCGATTTACATCAAACGAACATAGAGCTAGAGCTAGAACAAGAGCATTCTTTCCTAATCTTTTAGTTTAAACGAAAGCTAGATCGAATGTTCTTTGCTCATTTGAGTCAATTCTGTGGTTGATATTGGTAGTGCTTCGCTATGCTGATTCTGACAGCGATATCATTATTTCAAGTGCTGCATTTATTAATTTGAAGCAAAAACTCAAAAATAAAAGAAGGAAGAGGAGTTGGTGGGTTACTTTATTCATTCATTTATTTATTAGAATGCTCTACGCCTGTTTACACTTGAAGAATTTGATGTAGTAGGGATAGAATGAGCATTCGCTCGTTTGGTGTAAATCGACCTTTAGCCAATAAACGTTCTAGGTACAGCCTCGGAAAAGTTTTACAGTGTTTTGTATTTTTCTATCTTTTAAATTTTTGAACTCGATTGAAAAAGACAAAACAATGTTTAACTTTACAAATATGTCGAAGCTATACAACGTTTATTGCTAAGGGGGTCACTGTCTTCTGTTCGAGTGTTTTTTTATTCAGCTTGCGTTTGACCCATCCAACTTGCAGTATACTAACTTAGCGTGTCTAAGGTGTAATAGAAAAAAACTGTCTAACAGCCATTACAATATATAATTATATTAATA
Organism: Peribatodes rhomboidaria; assembly: GCA_911728515.1. Taxonomy (NCBI): domain Eukaryota; kingdom Metazoa; phylum Arthropoda; class Insecta; order Lepidoptera; family Geometridae; genus Peribatodes; species Peribatodes rhomboidaria. The sequence continues at coordinate 272,057 of OU452194.1, forward strand.
ATAATATATAATTATAAGGTCGCCCTTGTACTGCCGAAAAATGTATTTTAGTTTTTTAGGATTTTCATGTAGTTTTTGGTGTGCAATAAAGGTGTATTGTATTGTATTACACTATCCAATTTTAGCACGCCAGCTCAACTAGCGTACTGCAAATTTGAATATGTTTTGGAGCCTACCATTACATCTTGTTGCCATGATGGCTACGTTTTGTTTTCGACACTGCGCGAACGTGACTCGTATCTCTGCGCAACAAGGTTCATGGTCGTGCAGCGTCGTGGTAGGCCCACGTTTCTCCCTTGCTACAAATTCGCACTAATATTTCTAAATGCGACGTTGGATGGATGTTTGTTTCTCAATCACGCCAGAAGGGCTGAATGGATCTGGATGAAATTTGGCAGACAGATTATAGTCTTGATTAGCGGATATGATACTTTTTAACCGCAAGTAAAACCGAAAGAAGCAGCTAGTATTTTTTTTCTCGTTTGATATTTGTATATAATTGATTTATAATTGATACCTAATTGATGAAAGATATCTGATTTGATTTGAAAGTCATACACAATTATATACATTATATATATACATACAATCAAACATCAGGGCTCACCGCAGCGCTCACTGAGCTGTACAGACGGACGGACACATTACACGTTCTATATTAGTTAGTACATCACATGGGCAGGTTTGGAAGGGGCTGTTTTACTACGAGGGGTGAGTATATAGCAGGCTAGTTATTTCCTGCGGTTTTACTCACTTTACTTAGGTAAGTACTAAAATACTGGGAGACTGAACGCCACTTCCACTAAATATAAGAATTGCCTTAGTCTTTGCTTAACTGATTTTAAACTACTTCTAGAGAAATATTCGCTCATAAAGTTGAAGTTCTCTAAATGGGTTTTATGGTTCGTGTAATTTTTTTTTTGTTGTCGATTAAACTAGTTAGGTACAATGACTTATGAAATCTCATAATATTTAGTGCAAGTGGCCATGCGAACCGTATATTATTTGGAATTATTTGGTAGATACATATTTGTTTAAAATCTAACTTCGCGACTTTATTCGCGTTCATCCTGAAAATTGTATCGAAAAACCTTCCTCGTGATATACTGTAGCTAATTATCAAATTTCATCAAGATACGTTTAGCCGTTTACCGCTAAAAGCCTACAGACAGACAGGGCTACTCTCGATTTAATAATATTAGTGTGGATTAGATAGACCGTCCACGCTAAATCATAATGTTTTTATTCCATCCAAAGGTTGTCTGGAAGAGTTCGCTCTTAAGCGATAAGACCGCCCATTGCGCCTTTATTTTTGAGTGTTTAGTTTAGATTTATTTGTATTTGGTGTCAATAAAGAGTTTTTGTTTTGTATTGTATTGTATTGTGGATTTTGATACCAAAATACATAATAGACAAAATTTTGTCTTGGCTCTTATTTATATATTTTTTCTCATTGGGTACGAGACGTGCCCCAATTCTGAATAGATCTTGACTAATCTAATTATCTAGTGGCTCTGTGAGCTGACGCTCGCGACCGACGACGTCTGTTTTCTTCTTCAGGTCGCATTCCTCAACCGATTCTCGTGAAGTTTTGTGAGCAGGTTCCACAATTATACATAGGTTTTTGCTTTTTGCCGAGTGAGTTTTTGGCATTTTTTTCTAAATGTTGTTTAATAAATAAAATAAAATAAAAATTGCGGAGATAAGATTTTTTTCAAAAAATAGTTTTAGGCTACCTGTTGGTTCAACAAACATAATCAATATCCGTGCAGCCGCTAGCGAATCGAATGCTTGTTGGTGTAACCTCTCTACGTACAACGTGTTGTTTTGTATTCCCACGGAATTTGTAGAGGTAGTTATATTCCACAAGTAGAGCACGAATAAACTATGGGGAAACGTTCGAAAAAAAAAAGCAGTTTAAAACGAATATCTTGTATGTGTTGCGTACAAAATATTCGTTTTAAACTGTTTTTTTTTTCGTTTTCAAGGTTGCCCAGTTTATTTGTGCTCTGTTAGCGAAGCAAAACTACCTCTACGAATTCCGTGGGAATGCAAAACAACACGTTGTATATTGACGAAGTCGTTTAAAATATAAAGTGCGTCAAAGTGCGCTCTGTAGGTATTGTTTCAACAGCTCTATGGTATATTCGAGGCCCCTTAATGCAGCTAAAAGCTTTCCTCCCGCCGCTCTCGCGGGGAATCAATGACAAATTTTATATCGTACGATTTTGTGGCGATGGCAGCCCAGTTGGAAAAGGCTCGCCTCTCAAGCTAGAGGGAGCAGGTTCGATCCTAGCTGAAGGCACGCACCGGTTTGTTAATTATGTGTATGTGTTCATTATGTTATTTTTTACGTCTTGTAAAATTATGTATTAGAACTTTCAAGGCCTCAACTTATATAAATGTTCCTGTCCATTCAGGTTGCCTGGAAGAGATCGCTTTGAGCGATAAGGCCGCCCATTAAAAACTTAGTTAAGCCTTATTTAAGTACTATTGTAATTATTTTATGTTTTTAATAAAGAGTTGTTGTTGTTGTTGTACTTTAATGGGTATTTAATGTTATCTGCTACGTGAAGCCCGGTGTATGGCGACAGGCTCGTCGCCTGTCACATTTGGGACTAAAAAAATGTGTGTGGCAATACACCTCAGCCAGCCCCTACGGGGTAAAGGCATGATTTTCAGGCGGATTTTGCCTAAAGCTTCCTAGACTTGATTTAGGTCGCCTTGATGTAAAAAAACAGAAAACAGAATCTTTCCAAAAATTATGTCAAACTGACTGTGACCCACGGCTTCGCCCGCGGTCCCACAAGAACCTTTTTTCGGGCTGAAAAGTACTATGTCCTATGTCCTTTTCTGTACCCTTGACAACGTGTATGCAAAGTTCCGAGATGAACGGATGCGTAGTTAGAGCATGAAGACGTATGTATAATATACTCGTATGTCTCACAAACAAACAAACTTACTTTACTTTATTGACAGAGCGAGCATGAGCGAGCGAAGCGTCTCTGCTTCAGCGTCGGCAAAAATGCTTTCGGTTGTCCATCCGGCGTCTGTCCGGCGTCTGTCCGGCTGTTTACCTCTACAGGGCGCATTTCTCAAACGATTCTCGTGAAATTTTGTGAGCAGTGGCCCTATTCGGAGATTTGAGATTCTCATCTCACCTTTTTTCGTCCTTGTTGCTCTCGTTTAAAACGTCATAGGTGTGAGAGTGACCAAGATAAAATCTCATCTCATCTCACGCGCAGGAATAGCCCCCCAGGTTCGATAATTATAGCACACACTATACACTAGCTGTTACCCGCGACTTCGTTCAGCGTTCGCGTTTATTCAGAAAATAGTGTCCAAAAACTGTCCTCGTGATAAACTGTAACTAATTATCAAATTTCATTAAAAACCGTTCAGCCTTGTAGCAGTGAAAAGCCTTCAAACAGACAGACAGACTTTCGATCGAAGTTTGGATGTTTGTCGTTTCATTTTTAGTTTTTTTTTCAAAATGGTGGAGTTTGGCCGTCAGCTTACAGAGCCACTTCAAAGTCAAAGTTAAAGTCAAGGTCAAAATGTTCTCATTCAATTGGGTTTCAAAGATATACTTATGAACGTTTAAGTTTTTTTAACGTAGTTAGTTACTTCGTTAATATGTTTTTGGTGGTAAGGTGTTGTCGTAATTTTGTGTTTTTTCTAAATCTTGTGATTCTTCGAGTGTTAAAGTGTAAAACTGGTGGAATATTAACTTTGATCGGTTCGTCAAAGTGCACGAGTGTGGACAAATGATACATTGCGAAACGTGACTTTTCGTGTTCTCTACAAAACTTCACTTAAAGTTTCAGTAAAATATCCATCACTTTACTGAAGTGGAGTAAGGAGAGCGATTCACCATCGTCATCATCACTTTTTCATCATCACTCCGTCACCTGTATAATACTATATGAACTTGACACTGGCAAATGCACAAGACGTGTGACGTCAAATTCCGCTTGACGGGAGAGCAAAAAAAAAGATCCACTTAGAAAAAAAATATTACTCATAATTATTTAATTGTTTTAAATAAGAAGATCCCCATTTTTAATTTCATGTATTACCTACAAATTTATTATACAATCGAATGTAATGTAATACAATTTAAACAATGTGTGTTATTAAGATGGTTGTCAATGCCCCTCAGTTTCTTGCCTGTTCTTCTGAGTAGAGGCTCTTTATCCGAACAAGGCGGTCGAGTCTATTTAAAAAAACTTTGACGTTCACTGTATCTTTGATACCCAAATTGAATTAAAACATTTTGACTTTGACTTGCCTGAAATAAATTAATTTTGAATTTGAATTTTGAAACGTTAAAGTTTTTTAAACCTAGTAACTTCGTTAGTCAAACTAGTGACAAGTACCAGTAGGTACGAGTATGTAGTGTCGAGGGCTGTAAGTAATGTTCTGCAAGAAACGTACTGTCTAAGTGAGACAGCTGGAGTGGAGGATGTGCCGCGCTGCGGCGGGAAATTGGAGCTCTACAGTATTGTACTTTTACTCGTTTACGAACGAACGAACTTATATTTTTACACGACTGCCCAAAGAAGAAGAAATAGATGATCTATAGATTTATCTAGATTGATCTATTGATTGATCTACAGATTGTATAGTATTGTATAGTAATAATGTTAGTGCAGGTAGACCTACACACCAACACTAATATTATTAGTAGTTCGGATACTTCACACACCTCCTAACTAGCTCATATTATAGTAGCTAGTGGCTCTATGAGCTGGTAGACCTCGCGGCCGACGTCTGTCCTCCTCTACAGGTCAACCGATTCTTGTGAAATTTTGTGAGCAGGTTCAATAATTATTTGTACAGTTCTTTTGTCGACTTTTTCAAAATTGTGAAGTTTTTTTTTTTTTAAAAATCTCAGCATTTTGGAAAATTTCCAAAAACTAACATGACAAAAAAAAACAAGATAAATAGTTGTTAAACCTACTTACAAAATTTTTATAAAATCGGTTAAGAAATGCTACCTGTAGATAAAGACAGATCCGAACAGAATCCAGACACAATTCGGACTTACGAAAACATTTTTATCGAAGCTGAGGCATAGACGCTTCGCACGCTAACGCTCGCTCGGTCTATCATAAATCCTAGTCAGATTTCACTTATTAGAGAACTTAAAAATTGTATTTGCATGAACTACTTGTCTGCAAAATCTCATGAAGATTGCATCAACTATGTTAAAGTAAGTAATAGTCGAATGAATAAATGCCAAAATGCACCAGTAGACTATGAGACCACACGATCCAATATTGACCGAGCAATAAAAAGGTAAAAAGTAAGCTCATTTGCCAGGTGTTATCTTGCGAACTTTTGGCCTGATTTGAATAATCTGTCCCTAATATAAAGCTCTGAATTAAATGACCTGAATGATACATGAATGAAACGGAACGAAGCAGGGGGTACATAATAAAACTTGTGGTAGATTCTTCCCCAGAAGGGTTCTGATATTCAACCAACCATGATCCAAAAACACAAGGTCTAGCATTCCAGACAGATCCAGAGAAAACACGTATGACGTCACTGGTCACCATCATCCGTCTCTTTATTGAAACTCGGGCTTATAAGATAGGAATTTGCGTAAACACAACCGCAAGTCAGTACAATTTGCAAATCAATACTTTAATTCTAACAAGTAGAATTATTAAAAGAAAAACAAAAAACCAAAATGTAGTACCCTATGTCACTTCCACTATCAAGACGATTCAAATGACACCTCACAAGTCGAAATACATCAAGCTGTTTAGGCTGTAGGGCGTGCCAAACAAACCTCATACATAAATATACATACTTACATAGATACATCCGAAAATCATAAGTTTATTTAATGTATTATTGAGAGCTGTGGATTTGATGCAAATAAATAAAATAAAATAGAATTAAAATAACCCTTGACATCTTGAGCAGTTACGCTCTTATGTAATACGAGCTCTTCTGCCCGCGGCTTCGCTCGCGTTCCATAGCCTATGTCACTCAGGGATAATGTAGCTTTCTAATCGTGAAAGAATTTTTGAAATAGGACAAATCGTTTTTGAGTTTATTCGTTACAAACATACATAAGTACAAATATTTTATTTCTCTTTATACTATAGTAATAGTGATCACGTTGTAATGCCTTAAAAATAGTTGTCCAGTGTTTTGTCTTTGTCTTTCTTTTAAATTTTTGAACTAGACCAAAAAAGACAAAACACTCCATAACTCTTCCGAGGCCATACAACGTTTATTGCTAAGGGGTTAGTGTAGAAGTATTTTCATAACACGGAACCGTGATGTGAAAATACTTTCTACACTAAATCTAAATTCGCGTAAAGCGAGATATTTAAGCTCGTGAAATTCGCGTAAAACCGAAATCGTGTAACGGCTAACGGAGTCGCGTAGCCGTTACTGTACTGATTCCACCCTGGCTATAAAAATTGAACAGTTCGACAAGTGCAACTTTGTTTCAAGAAACGTCGCAACAAATTGCTGCAGAGCCCTCGATCGTTGCAAGTGTCCTCGATGTCTGCGGGTACAAGCACCCTCGATTCACGATCGAGAGCACCCGCCCTAGCACGGAACGACAAATCGGACCGACAAAAAGGGTAGAAAGACATTTTTTTTTATGGCTGTTGGTCACTGAAGCCTCGACAGCGCACCATTAGGCAAGGGCATGAGGCAAGCGCAGATGGCGCAGGGCAAGAAAGACAATTTGTCTTTCTACCGTTTTTTTTTCTGCGCTTACAAGTGACAACGCTAGAATACGGATATGTTTGTCTCTTTCTCGCGGGAAAAAAAATGTGGATAGATAACACTGGTCGACAGTGATTTTGTTGCTCTACCAACAATCGAAAATTTGGGTGGTTTTGGAATATTTTTTTTGAAGCTTTAGTTTTTTTTTTTCAAAGCGATGGCTGCTTAGTTGTGAGAAGGCCCGCCTCTCAAGCCAGAGGGAGCGGGTTCGAACCCAGCCGACGGCACGCATCAATTTGTTCATTGTGTGAGCATACGAGTATGTGCGTATTATATGTCATCTGCTACATGACTGGAGCCCGGTGTATGGCGACAGGCTCGCCCCCTGTCACATTTGGGACTGAATATCGTCTAGCGAAGTGTGGGTGTTGCCTGCCAGCCTTTTCGGGGAAAAAGCGTGACGATATATATGTACTCGTATGTATGTTTTACATTGCAAAACAATAGTACAATGTTCCAAAGCAGAGGGAGAGAGAGAGCAGTAGTTTACATTTGATTGCACCAAACCAGTACTTTCATGAATATATGCGACAATTGGCCACTTGAAAATATAGAAATCCGCAGATATATCCCGGACAGCAAAATAAAAATAAAAATGTTGTTGAGCTGTGTAATTTGTCACCGATCCGTGTTGGCCCTGCTGGGGGCTATTCTTACGCGTGAGATGAGATGAGATTTTATCTTGATCACTCTCACACCTATGACTATTCAAACGAGAGCAACAAGGACGAAAAATGGTGAGATTGAATCTCACTCCGCAAGAATTGTCCTCCTGGTCTGGGATGGTTACAGGTAATATTGGAACATATCTGTTGAACGGCTCTGTTGCTGTCTTTGTTATTAAAATATGTGAGGGAAAAATTCCAAGACTTTGTTTTACAAACCTGAATTCGGCTAAACGTTCACTCAATCACTGGTAAAAATCACCTAAGTATGAAATCCTGATTTAGGCTATCCTTAAAGAACGCTTTACCAAATTTACCTACTTCACCTTCCTGAATGTAGACGTCAAGAAAAATAATGCACCTTAGTGTGGAAGTAGCACAAATATAGAGGCGAGCTTTATCTTAAAAATGTATGTATTTACCTACATTTGTATGTCATCTGGTACATGACTGGAGCCCGGTGTATGGCGACAGGCTCGCCACCTGTCACATTTGGGATTGAATTCGTCCGGCGAAGTGTGTGTGTTGTATTACACCTCTACCAGCCCCCTCGGGGGAAAGGCGTGACGATATGTTATGTACTTACCTACTAGTTTTGATAGGTAATCTAGCTAGTAATTTTCGGGATCACAATACACAAAGACGATACCAAAGACGATAAAAAGTACTACGAAACACAATAGTGAAATTAGACCACTTCATTAATTTATTCATTCGCATATTTCAGTTTCTGAACAAGTGTTTGCATATATTTTTGTGTTTTTTCCCACTTTTATGATCTTTTTGTACATGAGTGTGGCATTGAACGTTTTCTGATTCCGATTCTCTACGTTCACGGATCAAGTTCAGTCCTTCACTCACTCACTCGTTCACTCGTTCACTCGCGCTGAGCAAGTCTCGCCGGAGCCCTAGGCCCCTCGGCACCCCTGTAACCTGTCTTTTGTCTCGGCTGCTGTTCGTTATTCCATTGTTTTACAATTACTTTTGTGTTTTGTACTGTTGTAATGGTGGTAGGGTGTGTAGCGAGGTTTGAGAGAAGAGGTAGCGGTTTGAAGTTGTTGACAAGAAAAGCGATTTTAGCTTAATACTTACTAGCCAAAACATTTTTTTTTTGTACCAACAGTCTTTTGTAACGGATTTTTTTCTGGAATTCCTTCTAGAGAGGAATTCTTTCCTTTCTTGGAATCCTTGCAAGGCATTCTTTTTTACCCTACTGCTTAAGAATGATGGGTATGTTTTTTGAGTGTATTTATGTATGTTAGTTTGTGGGTATGTACTATGTATGTATGAGGTTTTTTGGTTCGCTACCTACCTAAACAGCCTAAACAGCTTCATGGATTCCGACATGTGAGGGGTTTTAAAATTACAATTATTTTCTTTTATTAATTGACATACAGTATTTTCTATTCATTTAACAGGGATAGCTTTTGTTTGACCGAAAACTTTCCAAATACTAAGAGATGCTGTTCATGATGATACAATGGATGCCAGGTTAGAAGAACTTGATGAAACCCAAATTGTAAGTGAAAACTTAATCGTTTTAAACTATTTTCTAATTTTACAGATTTCTATTAACCTAGGCAAGTGACTTGCCTTGTCATCCAGCTGAGAGCGTGCCAAGTTAACAACAATTATCCGCTACCGCTTATGAGTGTAACCGCGACCGATGTTGTATAATTCGCTTAATTACGCCAACTGTCGTCGCAAATATCGGTGGACATGTGGTTACGACTCAATACAAGTTGCTGTTTTGTTTCATTTTTAATAATAAAAAGTGCCCTATTTTACCATCATTCGCAGGTCGTCGTGCCACCATGTGCAGAGTTGCAGGCTAGAGAGAAAATAATACACGAGTATGAACAAAATTCGGATTGGTGTCACAGAGAGACACATCACATTTAAGTCGGTCAATTATCGATTTTCAATGTACTCACTATTTTTGTATAGCTAATGGAGGGTGGAGGCTTACTCAAAAATGCGTATTTTTCACGTATTTCCAGGAAACACATGTTTTTGAGTAAGCCTTACAATTCTGTGAAATAAATGCTTGTCATTTAGAATCTCCACTAAATGTGCGAGGTTTCTGTACAGATGTTTTCTTTTTAAGAATTTGCGAGTAGGTACATTATGAAAGGCCAAACGTACAATTTGTGCAAAAAAATTGATTTTTGGAAACATAGATAAATTACATTTGATATGATTTTTCAAGTTTTAATTTTCTGCTTTGTTATAAACCTAGATATAACGCACATGCTATCTAGGTGCACCTATTAGTGCAAAAAAACGAGAAAAATGCGTTCCAACGCCATTATTCACACGAGCGTTTGTATGAAAATGATTCCGGGCTGGACCCTCTTAAATGGTCGTGTAGGATTTTATAGCTCAATTATTATTTTTGGTTTATTAATTTTTATTTAAGTAGGTTCTTACATAAAGATAAGTATCTAAGCACGTATGTGTGGCTGGATAGTATGTAGATATGTAGAGACGAAGAAAACTAAGTAAATAAAAGTAGCCATGGTCAAGTATTAAGAAAAACGATAAAAAATATATCCCTTCCTGGCAGTTGGATAAAAAACTAGGTTCCTGGAGTATTGACACCCGACTACGTCACGTCACACCGTCACACTAAGTGTATCGTAACAAATTCGAGAGAGACGCTCTCGAATTTGTTGTAAATTAGGTACTTACTTATTCCAGCTTGCTAATGCGCCGATTCACATAAGTGCGAGTCATCCACGTGACATTTTTTATCTCAGAGCGCTATACCTGGCGGAGTATATTATTATACCATGAATAGCATTAACAAAAAGTCATAAATATTAATCCTTATTTACACCTCCCGAAGCTTCCAACTATTTCAAATAAATCAAACATTCCACAGCACATAAACAAAAGCCGCCATATTAAACCTCCATTTACAACCTCAGCTGTCAAACATAACCTATAAATAAAAATTTTCCCGCCATGTCGCCATGAAAAATTATCGCTAACAACCACTTTGTATAAACCTCTGTAATTAACAAACTACTTAGAAACGAAAGCTCAACTTATCCTAGCCACTCATTCCATAATATAATTTGAAATCGAAACTCTTGGCCCTATTTCTGTCTCGCTCTTAACACTGCGTTACTGCTAAGTGTGAATGAGATAGCGATAATGGGGTCGCATTGCATATCATTATGAGCCCGCGAGTAGTGCACGATAGAGTATAATTCGTCTCTTTCTTTAATACGATAATTTGGTGTAAATGACAGAGATAGTGAGTGCAATGCGATCTGATTTGAGCGAAGGTTGAACCAAGAAAAGTAGTAAGTAAAAATTATTACATTTGTGATGTGTATTAATAAGTAGGTTTGATCATGTATTAGTCAAATCACGCGCTGAATATGAAGAAATGTGCATAAATTATGTTTTTTCTTGTAAAAGCGCATAATATCGTTGTAGAGGCTTATAAAGACATTAATTAATATTTTATTGGAATTATGCTATTCATTAGGTATTACTTGGTAGGGGTTTTGTGTTTACTAGCCGTTGAAATTTTTATAATCCTTTTACGCATAGGTAGGTACTTCTAATACCTATTATTGCTCTTTTTACTCGTTTTGGCGTTTGACATTACTCAGTAGCAAAAAACTGCCAGTGTTTTTTTTTAATTATAATGGTTTGTCGAAAGTACCTATTGCATTAATTTATTATCAACCAAGGCAAGTAGGTGCTTAAGTGTTAATAATTTCCTACCTGCTTCTCGAGACGCCATTTTAATATCAAATTTTGAGTTTTCCGCAAATTTCTAAAAATATTTTTAACGGCGTTTTTACCACCAATGAGTTCGTTTAGTTTTGGAAAATAAAACGGTTTGCCGTTTTGAAACTGAATTTGAACAAATATTTTGAACCTAACAAACTTTCAAAATTAAATGCATTAAATGATTCTAGGATCAAAAGTATGCTCGTTAGATGGTTTTCCTTGCCACAATGTTTTTCAAATACAGATATAAATGTTTTTCAAAATACTTATCACCTGGAAGTTTTGGTAAAATTTTCTAAGGAGGTAAGTAGGTACGCCACGTTTAGCCATTAAATACTTTAGACATAACAATCGTTACGTCTGGTTGTTCCTATCGTTTCCATAATTTTCCGAGGTTTAAAAAGGTTTAAAAAAAATTTTACAACACAGTCTTTAAAAAAAATTTCCAACTCAACATCCTTGTAATTTTTAATTAAAATTAGGGCAGTCGAAAATGACTAAACGATAACGGTTAACAAGTAACATCATTAAAAGAAAAAAACCCGGTTTGTTAAATGTTGTACTCTATGTCACTTCCACTATCAAGACGATTCAAATGACACCTCACATGTCGAAATACATCAAGCTGTTGAGGCTGTAGAGCGTGCCAAAGAAACCTCATACCTACATACCTTTAACCCTCCTTCTTGCGCAGTCGGGTAAAAGTAGAACACAAACAAACACAGCAAGATATAAGTATTGATTGGATTATAACAAGAAAATAATAGTTTCTTTGTCATTTATCGGACGAACCACAGACTTTTAAATTAAACGCATTTTTTTATCCATGTCCTGTATTTTTTCTACATTTTCGGAAGTATCCAAATGGCTTACTAATTTTATTAATCTATGAAATATTTAGTTCTTTAACCAAAAATGTTGAATGTAAAAATGAGCCATTTAAATACGGTTAAAAGCTCCTGTGAATACAAAAATCTAACATAACAAAGCTTCGATCAGATATATATTTTTTATTTGTTTGGTATAACTTAATAGGCTTGCGTTTGGCCGCCAACACGCCTGATGATAAGCAGTGATGCGGCCTACGATGGAGCACGCTTGCCTAGAAGAAACCGAGATTTCACTCGAGACATGAAGACACCCAGATTATATGTGTCAGGAAACACACACTTATACAGAGTATACTTACGCAGAGTATATTATAAATCTAAAATCGAAGATCATAATTTCTGATATTATATCTGATCGAAATCGCATTGGTTAAAGGTTGTCTATAGCCATTTCGTCTAGAAGACGACGACAAGCGAAGAGAGCAAGTAAAGATACTGACGAGCCTCTAAAGTTATCTACAGAGTGATAATTTGCAATGTCAACCATTTTTTATGACTTTCGCACTTGTCCTATTATTCTCAAATAACTAAAAGCTGGTGTTTATAGATTATTTTGGAGCTGATGATGTACCTATGTATCCAACTTCCCTAAGGTAAGGAGTTTTTGATTTAAGTACCTGCTATGTTTATCTATTAAAATAATACAGGCCAGAGTTGACCCCTTACAAATGCGGTTTTTTTTTATGGATCAATATTTTCTTTTGAGGGCATTAAAAAATCTAAGACATTACAGAAGGAGATAATGGCATTCAATTGCTCATGTCAAATTTCTTCGCAATCTGATTCAAGTTTCCAAGAAATTTGTCAAGCGTGTTTGTTTAAAGACACAAATATCCAAGTAAAGGGTATTAACATTATTTTAACGAATACCAAGTATATTAAATTAGTATAATAAGATAGAGTGAATAAGTACCTTATAGGTCGTCGTGCTCCATCTTAGACCACAACGTCGCTTAACATCAAGCGAGTTGGTGGTCAAACGCCGACCTATTCTACGTAAAAAAAAAAAATACGCTTCGCCCGCTGACGCTCATTCGATCGATAAGATTCAAACAGCTTAACATAAAGGTGTTTTTAAGTGATACCTAATTATTTAATTTATAAATATTTATTCTTGACATCGTTTTATTCATACTATGGAAGGCCCGCGCTCTGCGCTAGTAAGTAAACCCATGATCTAAAAAAACTAGGTCAACCCTTCCGGGAACCAACACGTAATGACGTCACTCGTCACTGCCATCGTCTCTTTCGCACTATTTGTAAATGACCTATTTCGGTCTTGCTTAAGCATCGATTGACGTCACTGCGTGTTGCCCAACGTGACTATTTTTGACTCGGAATGCTATACCTGGCGGAGTATATTATTATACCATGGGTAAATCATTAAGCCACCCCTCTCGTTGCCATGGCGACCGACGGGGCGTAGATACGCAGGAAAAGGGGGAGGGGGTGAAAACAGGGGCTTTTGGGGCTGATATTTTTAAGGAAAGTGCTCTAAGTAGGGAAATATAAAATGTTTTAAATCACACTACTAAAAGCTCGATGGTTTAATAGATACCCATTTAATAAAACTCTCTGCTTCGTAAAATAAAGTGTATTTAGTTTTTATCCACTGTTTTTTACAAAATCCCGCTCTCGTCTCCCTTCAAGCCCGCCTTCAATTGTTTTCTATTTTTAAGTTCCCACCGTAACTTTTTAAATCCACCTTGCCAGAATCTATTCGAACTTATTGGTGAGTATTTTGAAGCAAATAGGTTTTATAACATGGAGCCTCTAATATCAAAATTAAATATGCGGCTTTAGTCGCATATTTAGTTTTTGTGAACAAGCTAAATAGACTCCGATATGGTTTAATATAATACTTAGGTAGGAACTTATGGGTAAAGATAATCAGTGATTGATATTAAAATAACACTATTCCTAACACTATCTTATTGCACATTTCAAGTGTATAATTCTATCCTACTAGCATTATTAAAATAAATGCATTCCACGGAGTTAGCTGCGTTTACAAAGTAGCCTATGTATTTATCCAGCTAGGATTTAAGCTATCTCCGTTTCGAGTTTCATCAAAATTGGGCAGATTTTGACTACACACAAACAAACTTTCGCCTTTACAAAACACTAGCAACCCGCCCCCGGCTTTGCATGGTAATTTAAACCTTCCGCAAAATTATCTAACTGATGGTGAAAATCGCATCAAAATCCTACTTATATTATAAACGCGAATGTTTATAAGAATGGATGGATGGATGGATGTTTGTTACTCTTTCACGCCAGAACGGCTGAACAGATTTGGATGAAAATTGGCATAGAGATAGATTATAGTCTAGAATACTTAAATACACATAGGTTACTACTTAACCGCGGGTGAAACCGCGAGGCGCAGCTAGTATATCCATAATAGCGGATATTCAGACAGACAGAGGGATAAACGAGGAAAGGGACTTTGTTTTTGACTGACGAAGAAACGGAGGAGTTGTTCAAGTCGACACGAATATTTTTTTAAATATTGTGTAGAGAAGAAGAAGAAAAAGAAATAATTATAAAAGATGTTGGATTAGCGTGATGTAACTTATATAGTTACAACACAAGAACTGAAAAAACCTTCTCCTTTAATCTCTTCTTAACTGTTCATGAATTCAATTCCTTTCTTTTTAAGCTTGTTTTTCACAATGATCAAACTTTTTGATGTTTATCTGATAATTTAAGGTGCCTAGGTAAATGTAAAAGTTATCTATTTGTAAACCAAATTTTATCACAATTCATTGAGTCGCTAGAAATTCAACTGTTGTCAATGACCGTTGAAATAATCGGTGCTGACATACAGAGAGAGAGACAACGCAGTCTCACCATAAGGAATCCTTTTTACCATTTTGGTACGGAACCCTAAAACAGAAATGTACCTTGTTTCAGTGTCGGTTGTACCTGAATATACATTGTGTATGTTATGATTTCGCGGGACGATTAAAACTAGGTCCTAAATAGCGTTGCAGAACTATTGATGATCGACCTTGAAAATCAGTTCTACTATCTATAGTGCTATTGGTACTTTAGATAATGTTGGGCTTTCGATTGCCGGCAAAACTATCGATAACCTTATATATATATAAATATATTTTATAAAAAATATCGGTACTTATCGATAGACTATCAATTAGTTGATAGGGGCTATCGATCAGCAACACTTATTCTAAGCGTGTCTTATGAAAATGAAAATCCGACTTCCCAAAGAAACGGTATTTTTTTTTTGAGCTCAGCTTTAAATAATAATAAGCCAATTTCAGATCATGTTTGATATGACGTAATGCTCTAAAACTAAAATCAATTTTCTCTCCACATTTCCATAAAGTATTAGACCAAATTAACAACAATATAGCCGTAACAAGCGTTTCCACTAGTTTGAACGACAAAATTGTCTTGAAAGCTACAAAAGGACCAATTTACTTATTGTAGTCGTGTCAAATTGCGCGCGAAAAGAGGGTAGTAGGAAAATTGCAAAATCAAATTGTATTGTGCGCGGTCAGTCGCGCGTGAGCCGGCGCGGGGTGAAGACGTGTCGGGGGTCGGGCGCCTGCGGGCTTTGATGGACAAAAGATGCGTTGATTGAAAGGTCTTATTTTGATGACAGGCTTATTTGTAACAGGGTAGGTACGGTCAATTTGTAAGGTGTAAGATTATTGACACGTCTTATCTATCAAAAAAATCTGTCTATCAAAATTATTAATTGGCAAAAAAGCAAGCAAGCACGTTCGTTTAGGCCGCGTGGCTAGCCCTGATGTCAGAGTTTCTAGGCCGCCCGAGGGACTCTGATATGACGAGGGCCTAGTCGAACTATAACAATAAAAAACAAATATTAGAAATCAGAATTTATTGATAACTACAATGGTTACACTTCACAGTTCAATAAATGAAGCTACTTTTAATGTAGGTATGTAGATCAAATGAGTAGGTACTTGCTTACTAATCTCTTTTCTTCTTTATACACAAAAACGAAACGTCCACACTCCACTGACTTATTTTTTCAATCACTAACTAAACACAAATCTTCTTAGCAATAAACGTTGTAAAGCCTCTGAATTATCAGTCTTTTGTTTTTTTCGATTGCGTTTAAAAATGTAAAAGATGAAAAAGACTTAGCACTGTATTCCGAGGTTATACGACGTTTGTTGCTAAAGGGGAAATATTGAAAAATACTTGATCTCTGAAGTTGAAATTTGGCAGGTTGGTAGGAGACGACAGCTAAGAACGGATTTCGCGACAGAGCCGAATTAAGGGGTTCTACAGGAGACGGCGGGTGAAACCGCAGGGCGCAGCTAGTCATTGCATGTGGATAACACTATGTAATTAGTAGTTCGCCTCGAACGGAGACCTCGCATGTCTTCACGATCCCTCGTCCGATTTAACTTATATACGGGCTTAAATTAAAAGTTTTCTTAAAATAAACTACTTGCCTGCAATTCATGAAGATCGGATCAACGATACTTCATTTATTTTATCATCGGAAAAAACAAAATATTCTCAGTAGATTCTGTAGAAACCTCGCTTTGCTTGGTCAGCTTGTTACAAATCTCATTGAATGTTACTCTGTAATACTTAAAAATATTTCTTTATCATCTACTATCCCTATCCTTACTAATTGTAAAATCTAAAGTAATATCTGTCTGTCTGTTTGTAGACTTTTCACGGCTAAACGGCTGAACGTATCTTGAAACAATTTGATAAATAGTTGCAGTATGTCACAAGGAAAGTTTCTGGATACTTGTTTCTGAATAAATCAATCTTTTTGTCATGAAATTCTGGAAATTAGTAAAAGTAACGCGCCGCTTACCAAATGCGTCAGACAACATCACAGAATAGTACGTAGTTGGTCTAAAATGACAACTGACAACTAAAACTCCGCTCAAAACCAGACAGTTTTTTTTTAAATTTCGGACTCTGATCTCTTTGGTCTATTAATTTGAAAATTTGTTACAATATTCAGTAAAAGTAAATAGTACATCACGAGGAGGGTTCATGCATACTATTTACTGAATGAATGCGAACGAGGTTGCGGGCAAAACAGCTAGTATCTAATATAAATTATTAAAAGAATGGAGGGCTATTTTTACAAGTCCAGATATTTTTTGTCATTGTTTCTCTCGTTTAAAAGTCATAAGAGTGAGAGTGACCAAGAAACATCTCACGTGTAAAAAAAAGTGTGTGTTTTTCAACAACAACTTTATCAAAAATACACAGTACTTTTTACTTCCCAGAATATGTAGGTTAATTTAACCACCTGCGTCACATTTCGATCACACATCAATTCGAATGTTGGTAAGCGACTATGTGGTCGAAGATGAAGGATGCCGAAAAAAGTCCCCGAATGTAGCAATAAGGATCGAGTAGGGAGCTAGGACATTTGCGCTAGAACATAAGGTTCATGTTCCCAGCGCGACTAAAGTACAAGTGTAGTGAAGTATGTCAGCAGACACAGTTGAGTATATAGGGTTAGCCCTAAAAGTGTGTCACTCGTCCTATCCTTTTGAAAGCGCCATTGCTTGCGACGACCACATTGTTCGCCCTAGGCAGCGAAAACCTTCAAATGAAATCTTCTCCGGCGGTCAGAGGGTTAAATCGTGGGAAAACTAAACCGAAAGCGATAGAACTCAATAATAACCCGGATAATCTCTTCAAGGAACAGTCGGCGACTCCGTATAAAGTACACCACATACAGTTGAGCAAAAAAACACCTTACAAGGAAGAACATAATCTACACAAAATTATACCAAATAATTCCGATCTCAAAGTCTATGATCTATTTTTAATGACAGCCGCCAGCCGCCATTACGTTCCAATTTCAAATTCAAATTTCCGAAAAAGGAACGTCTGTCGATGCGCAGGCGCCGCACGTTCGGCTGCGGTTTCAAAAAAATATAGTCATTTCTGTTTCCGGCTTAGTAAATACAGAAACAAAAAAAGCATAGGGTACAAATAAATATAGGGGTGTTTTTTGGGGTAGCTTTACCCCTTGTGACTGTCAAATTTGGAAATAATTATTGTTATGTAACAAATCGATTTGGATTATTGACTTTAGTTATTTATTTGTCATGGTTGTGGTGTTTTTTGATTGATCGAGCGAAGTTAAGATTTCCATTTCGTAGAACAAGTTGCTCGTATTATGGAAACTTACCTGATTTTCACACATTAAGGCTTTTATGATTCGGAAATTACTCACGCACTATTAAGTCAATTATTCCGAATTTAGTCATTTTGTTCACTATAGTCGGATTAAGTTGACTGTTCCCGTATCATAAAATCATAAAGTTGGTACTTGTTTAACCGATTTAACTAATTAGGAGGTGCTATATCCGATACTCTTTCATAAGTATCCTCTCCATCCTAAGGTTGCCTGGAAGAGATCGCTCTTAGTGATAAGGCCGCCAGTTGTTACACTACAGTTTAAGATTTTTCTGTTCTTTTGTTTTGTTATTTCTGGTGTGAACAATAAAGTGTTTTTTAAATTTTAATAGTTAACTTTACAATACAATTTGAAAAAGTACAATGAAATTCAAAATTAATCGTTTTTCTTTTTAATTTTTTAAGTTTGTCAAAGAGAGCAAAGCCGGTCCAAAATTAGTGAAGATGACATTAAGGTGCAAGGTCACAGTTCGGGCAAACTTCTAGTAAAATTATAATTTTACTGACTCATAAATATAAAATTACGTGTTTTATAAACTCTAATGTTAATCTTAGTTAAGCTATAATGCGTCCGTATAATGTGTGTTGTTATAACATGGCGTCTCGCATAATTATGTAAATTTTATTATATCATAGTCTAGACAATAGAAATTATAACTTATTGAGCGTTTTCCAAGATTTTGAGAACTTGGTTGGTTGATGAGATGATTCGAACAAGAAATTTAACGGTAATCGTTTCAATTCAGTTTAAAATTTAAAGAAAATATAAATAATCATCATCACTGATTAAAACAAACCAACCATTGACAGCGAATAAGACAGCTCTCAAAAAGATCAAAAAGGTTCACTTGTCACATTTTCGTGGCAATATTACGAACGTGAAATTTTCTTCAGTCTTATCTTATTGTACGTAAAACACTTGAAAACTTTATTACCTTTGCAAATGCTTGCTGAACACACAAGCCGCGCTAAGCCACTAGAGCTGTAAAAACTTTCACAAGTCACATTTTGGCGCCATAGTTTTCACTATCGAGCTTTCTTTAGTCTTTCACTTGTCAACTTTTTTAGGCACGTCATCGAAAATCAAACCACGTTTGTAAACACTTGCCTGATGCACAAGCCGTGCTAAGCCACATTAAACTATTTGCATTGTCAAAAGTTTCACACGTCACATTTTCGCGCGAACTTTTCCACCAAAAAGTTTTCTTTTGTCGTTTTTCGCTTTTAATTATTTTTAAGCTGTGACCAACAAAACAAAAAGTAACTAGCACATCTGCTTACCGCCAGGACTGAGTTTGTAATGATATGACACTCCTATCCGATGGAGTGCGGTTTTGAAGCAATTACATCAATTTGTGTAGAGCCAATGATGGGGTCAATACAAATTGTTTTCGTAATTCGACCAGCGTATTGTGAGCTCTGGACTAAATTGTATGCAAAAATTATTGGTTGCATGTTTGACAGCGCTAGCGAAGAAGATTTAACGGTCATCATCATCATCATCAGCCCTTATGAGTCCACTGAGATCAAGATAATTAGATAATAACCAGCGCATGTCACTGTCATAAAGCACAGTAGTAAGTAGGAGTACTTAATAAGTTATTTGTGAACTGTTTGGTTGAATTTTTAGTTTTTTATTTACGTGCTTTTAATGATTTGTAAGGCTAAACGTCTTGAATAACAAAAATGCTACATAGAAGTACTTATTGTTTCTTTCTTACTTTTTTTATTTATTTATCTAGATCGCGTCGCGAGCCAAAAAACCTTTAAAAATATCACGTCGAATGGACGCGATCTGAAAAAGAAAAACTTGATTTCAATTCGGCTGAACATTCATTTATTTTTCATCCGTCAGAAGCAATGTTATGAGCTAAGGCGTTTTGAGCTTATATTTTTATGAAAGAGGAATACAAAGATACGACCAATCTATTAGGTAGGTATATACCTACCTACCTATATGGGATATGTACCTTTAAACGACACCAACCCTGAAATCGAGAAAAAAACTAGTGTTCCATAAATTTTGTCCACGATCAATGAACTTGTAATGTGGGACATTTTTTTTTGCTATTTCAGGGTTGTTCCATTTTATAAGTTAATCGTAATGATGAGTACAATTATTTTATAGAATATTTCCGTCGCATAAAGAAATATTTAGTATCTATATAATAAAATATTCTTTGATTAATTATCTGTCATGAATTACTGTACTTCTCGAAAAAACAAGACTAGTTAATTTATTTTAGAAAACTCGAGAAAACTAGAACACACATAGATCAAAACCACAGATCTCTAGACAAGATAAAGATGTTTATTTTCCATAACTGAAATACAAAAATACAATGAGTGAAAAACTTAGGAATCAAGTAAGTAATTTAACATAAATAAGTACAAAAGCAGAAAAAGTTTTTACGACCAATTACTGTAGCCCCGCACTAAGTAAATGAAATTCAATTCAATTTATTTATTCGGACCATAGGATATTTCATACGCTTGCTAACCACTACACTTGGTAACTTGCTAAGCACGAGGATCGTTCCGCGGAGACAGTAAGTTAAGTAACATCTAACAAAACAATTTAGGTCTGTGTTGAATGTTGGCTCTAGCGTGATTCAAATGACGTCACAGACCTACACTATGACGTCACAGGAAAATCGAACCTGTGACCGAGCCATCGTCTCCGATTACGGATTCCAGCGCCCTTCGTGTAACCTATATTTTGATTGAGATTGTTTTCGGGACAGATGGGTATCGTGCGATTAACTCTAATATGGCATTAGAGCGACCTCGCCGATGAATTAACATAATGATGAGGGCAGAGTAGGGAGCTTGAGAGACTTCAGACTGACTAAGGCCCGCATAAAAGGCGAAGTGTGGGTATTGTATTACACCTCTGCCAGCCCCCTCGGAGCAAACGCGTGACGATAATTTAAAGGCCCCCATGCTAAAACGACTCTCAGTCTTGAATTTTGATTTAAAACTGGTTAAATCATACTTAAAAACAGTTTCAAATCCAGATTCATGACTGACCCTTGTTTTAGCATGCGGGCCTAAATCAAATAAGTCCTTTTCAGGCTATTGAGTTCGTTTTTTTTAGTAAAAATATTCAAACATTTACCAGGACTCACTAAAGGATAATTCAATGAAAAGAGGACATTATAAAGTTCATAATGATGACAAAGATATTTGGAGCCACTTCCGCTACATTTATAAAACATGACTATGTTACCAAGTTCTAAGCCAACATTTGTGAGACCAACTTTTGCGAATAAAAATATGCCCCCCAGTTTCTTGCCTGTTCTTCTGAGTAGTGATTCTCTTTCCGAACAAGGCGGTCAAGTGATATTTTTAAAACTTTGCCATTCATAAGTGTGTTTTCGATATCCGATTGCATAAAAACATTTTGACTTTATAGAAGAGGCAGTAGGGGATTCTTACGTCGGCTGTTGTCTGCCAGAGTCGGCCGCAGTCGGTGGCTTATGTTTTATTGCTAACGAGCTGCGCCACGTTACCCGTGGATAAGAAGTAGCCTATATGACATTCCAGACTATAATCTCTCTCTGTGCCAAATTTCATCCAGATCTGTTCAGCCGTTCTGGCGTGATTGAACAACAAACATCCATGCACCCATCAAAATTTTCGCATTTATAATCTTATAATTAATACGGTTACAGGAACCAATTACATTAAGCTATGTTCAATACTAATCATTCAGGTAATAAAATTAATTAATAATTAAATAATAAAACAATTAAATAAAAAATAAGTAATAGAATCTCACTAATATTATACATTAGTTTGCGAAACTCTAGATGGATGTTTGAAACTCAATCACGCCAGAACGGCTAAATGGATCTGCATGAAATTCAGCACAGAGATAGATTACAGTTCAGAATAGAACTACGCGGATTAGCTTGGGTATCATCTCGGGCCGCTGTTAGTGAGTAAACAAGTATTAAACCACACGCCCGTAAATCTGTTTCCCTTCTTAAGCAGTCGGTCAAAATGTCTCTGCATCCACACTACTCTACAAAGTTAGCTTCTTACTCATGTCAAATAAAATTCAAGAACATACATACCTACCTACATGCAACATACATAATTATATTCCTCAACATAATACAGGCCGGGCACAAAATTATGAATATTAAAAAGATACAACATTTTATGATCGTAACAATATTTTTATAATAATTGTGTTTAAAGTAGATGTACCTAATGTCTGGGTTTTTTGGCGTGAGACGCAGACAGATTTTATTTTTGCCCGACCGCTTAAAAAGAAGGAAAATACTTTGGAATAAATTTAAAAATAAATACAATTTAGCAAAGGATTCCGCAATTTTGGGTATTTTATCTATTTTAATTGTATACATAAAATGTAATTTAGTAAAAGGTGTGCTTTCGGACCTTATTATAGTTGATTGAATCAGGCGCTACTTTGCGGAAGTTCATCTTCAAAATTGTTACTTGAATTAATATCTAGTGTATTTCCGCTTTAACGTCGCATTAGTACATCAATAATTTGGGGGCTGAGGTACCCACGTCCGTAGGAGTGTACTCTATTCTGATTCCCTACACGGGGTCCCCGGGTAGTGCTAACCGGGTAGCAAACTCTGGTGGGAGGCTTCGGCCGTGGCTAGTTACCACCCACCGGACCAAGCCATGCCGTGAAATGACCTAGTCGTGTTTCGGGATGTAGTCCGGTGTAACCGTTCCGAAGACCTTAGCAGTAGCGCACTTGTAGCGCCTCACTCAACTGCCGTCTTTGTACTTCTTCACTCTAAACTTCAAGGCTAGAGTGAATAAGTACCTTATAGGTCGTCGTGCTCCACCTTAGACCACAACGTCGCTTAACATCAGGCGAGTTGGTGGTCAAACGCCGACCTATTCTACATAAAAAAAATCAAGGAATATGAATTCTTTATTCTATTTTTAATTTTGATTTTTTTAAAACAAATTGATATTTGAAGCTAATTTAAACGTTATACAATTCGATATCCTGACCTTTTTATGCCTACTAGCAGTTTACCTCTAATGGAGACTCCTATTATCTTTGTCAACTTCTCGTTCGAACTCACAAACGAACTTACAAATTCTGTTGAGATTGCAAATCTATCTACGATCTACTAGGAACTGCTTCAAAGTTAGAATGATGTTGAGATAAGTAAAAAAGTGTATTTTCACTGTAGTAGGTACCTACTTTTGCACGGAGGCGGTCTCGTCATCATCATTTCAGCCGCAAGATGTCCACAGCTGGACATCTTGGAGCCCTATTGATCTCCATAATGACCGGTCTCGCGCTGACCAGATGACGCTCACTGGAACATCGGTACACCATTGAGTAATAAGTACTACGTACTAGAGAAGCTGTTCAAAACAAAAACGAATGTCACTCAACTTGACGACAGCTGGGGCTGCCCGCGTGGACTGACGACAGATTTGCTGGAGCTTGAACATTAGTTTTTTATGTTGTCTAACAAAACTTTGAAGGGTTCCACGACGCTCTGAATTTTCCATACAAACGCGCTTGTCAAATTTCTTGAAAAACATTGGTCAGATTATGATAAAATTTGGCTTGTACTATTAAATGAACTGTATCTCCGCCCCAATATGTTCTTGGGTTTTTTTAAAACATCCTCAAGAGATAGAGCTATGAAAATTGTCCGAATTTGTAAGGGGTCGCTTTTGACCGATTTATTCAATATTTAGACAAAGCAATTCAAAAATCCCTTTACATAGACAGGTTGTCTACATCATTAGCTTTTAAATTAATTCATAATACAAGGGAAAATTTTAGTTATTTGAGAATGACAACAGAAGTGCAAAAGTCATAATAAATTATTGAAATTCACTTTGTCACTCTGTAGATAACTTTAGAGGCTCGTCAGTATCTTTACTTGCTCTCTTTGCTCGTTATCTTCTTCTAGATGAAATGACAATAGAAAATCTTTAGCCAATGCGAAGTTAGTCTAAAGTGGTCGCCGGACCCTTGAAACATCAGAGTCGGATCGGAGTTTTCGGAGTTGAAGACACACTAATAATGTAAGGTGTACAGCGACTACAAGGATTGCAGTACAGCGAAGTGGAAGAAAAAGTCACTGTTGATATTGAAATCTAGCACAAGTTACATAATAGTACATTTATATGGAGGAGGTCCACCTTGCCTTCCCACGCTGCGTCTTCTGGTTCGTGGTCGCCCCTCGAGAATCTTTCTGCCCATCGGCCGACGGTTCTACGAGCGATGTGCCCTGCCCACTGCCGCTTCAGTTTGGCATATCAATAATTTTCTATTCCACAATAATATATGGAATAGAAAATCCATCTATGCTCCGCCGTGGGAGCCCAGAGGATATACTCGTAGTAAGGGGATGGAAGTAAGGGGATATACTAGTTTTACGTAGCTCAGTGCTGAGCTTACTGCCTTTGCCATCGTAGTTATTTGCCTATTGTACCTAATTATTTCTATTGTGTTTTTTTTTTTACATTGGCAATAAATATAATTTCATTTCATTTCATATAGTCTAGTAGCTACGCGCCGCGGTGTTACCCGCGACTGAAAAGCCTATGTGCTTTTCCAGACTAAAATCTGTCTCTATGACCAATTTCATACAGATCCGTATAGCCGTTGTTGCGTGATTGAGTAATAAACATCCATACAACCATTCAAGCTTTCGTGTAATATTAGTGTGATGTGATTTTTAATTCTTTAGTCCTTAGGGAAAAAAGTTTAAAGATTTTCAAGCTTGTCAGCTTGAAGAGAGCCACTACAGCTTTGAATGTTTATTGCTTACATGATAGCTACCTTACTAATATGGTCCTTACGTATGAAATTGGCGTTTTCTACGGGAGGAATAAAAAGTCGATTTTTTTTTTGTAAAATATATTTAATTAATCAAAGTATGCACCGTTGTTATCTATGCACTTTTGCCATCTTATGGGTAGTTCATTGATCCCTTTACTATAAAAACCATGGGGGCGAGAATCAATAAACTCTTTAAAGGCGGTTTGGACTACTGCATCGGAGTGGAATTTTTTTCCTTGTAAGAAGTTGTCCAAATTCCGGAAGAAATGGTAATCTGTTGGAGCAAGGTCCGGGGAGTACGGTGGATGTCGCAGACATTCCAATTGTAGCTCAGCTAACTTAGTGGTTGTTTGTTGTGCAGTGTGTGGTCTTGCGTTGTCGTGAAGCAGCAGTGGCCTAGAGCGATTGACCAATCTCGGTTGTTTAACAGCTAGTTCTTCCTTCATGGTTTGCAGTTGCTGACAATAGATATCTGCCGTAATCGTTTGGCCAGATTTAAGAAAGCTGTAGTGAACGACACCGGCGCTAGTCCACCAAACACTTACAAGTAACAAGTAACAAGTAACGAAAATTGACTCAGAAAAATCTGAGTCAATTTTCGTTTAGGGCAGGATTTGGCTGGGTCTCCAGGGTTCAGCCATTGCGATGAGTGCTTTCGATTATCGTACAATATCCACTTTTCATCACAAGTAATGATTCGATTTAAAATCCCTTCATTATTGTGTCGGTTGAGCAAAGTAACACAGCAGGCGACCCGTGTTTGCAAGTTCGATTCACTCAATTCATGAGGTACCCATCGTTCGAGTTTTTTTACTTTCCCGATTTGCTTCAAGTGGATTAATACAGTTTTGTCACTTACCCCGAAGCCTGCTGCTATCTCTGAAGTGCTTTGTGATGGATCCGCTTCCACAATAGCCTTTAATTCTTCGTTTTTCACTTTGATCTCCGGCCGTCCACGGGGTTGGTTCTTAAGGTCGAAATTTCCAGAACGAAAACGTTGAAACCAAAAACGTACCATGCTGTCTTTAGCGACACCAGCGCCGTACACATCATTAATTCTTCGAGCTGTTTCTGCAGCACTGGTACCACGGTAGAACTCGTACTCGTAAATATACCGATATTTCATGTTTTCCATTGCGCGGTAATAAGCGACGCCAAAGAAAAAATAATGAGGAAAATAACAAATGAATGACTGTATTCCAAAGAAAAAAAACCCAGCTAAATGAATTTATTAATTTGAATTTCGAATTCTTAACCAAAGAGGAGATATTTCAGATCAAATTGATCAGTACGACAAAACGCTGATTTCATACGTAAGGACCTAATAAACGTCGTACTTGTAGCCTCGGATCAGTTATATAATTTTGTCTTCTTTCTTTCTCATAAATTTTTAACTTAATCAAAAAAGACAAAACACTGTAAAACTACCTACTCCGAGGCCATACAACGTTTACTAGGTAGCAAGTGGGTAAATACTCGTAGGTATATGTTTGCCGGTCACTGTGTTAGGGTGCTCCTAGACGTCATAGTCACGTAGAGTCATATATCCACTGCAATACTGACTCGCCTATATTGCGACAATATTTTGAGTGTAGCCCGGTCATACAGTCATACATTTCTAGCGGCTGACGGTGACCGAGCTGCAGTCAACAATATTTCCAGTAATACTGGAAGTTTTGCCGACTGGAGTCCGGCCATCAGTCATGCTAACAATACAGGACTATACGTACCTAACCAAAAACCACTTAAGGGTTCATTGTCCTCATCAATATGAACAACTTTTACTATGCGGCGAACTCTAAAATCTCGAAAAAAAATTAGCTGTTCCATACATTTTGTCTCAGGTGATTGAACTTTTTGTATGGAACAGCTGTTTTTTTTTGCGATTACAGGATTGGCTTCATAGTAAAAGTTGTTGATATTGATGAGTACAATGAACCCTTAAGAGGTTTTTGGTTAGGTATCTATAACCCTGTATGTGAAGGAATGGCCGGGCCCTATTCGGAGATTAGAGATTCTCATCTCACCATTTTGCGTCCTCGTTGCTCTAGTTTGAAAAGTCATAGGTGTGAGAGTGACCAAGATAAAATCTCATCTCATCTCACGCGCAGGAATAGCCCCCCAGTATTGCTGTGAAAATATGGCCCGTCTAGTAGCGCCATAATAAAATGACAATCATTACAGTGATTGATACACGTACTTACTTATAGTAGGTAAGTATACTATTTGTCTGTTGCTTCCTCGTTTCAATTGAATGCATTGCATGAGAGAACATAGATATTTGCTTTAAATAGATAAGTAGATACTTAGACGTCTTTATTACTTAGAATACCTATTAGCTAGTAGGTATTACATTGGCTAATAGGTTTGGCTAGCAATTGTGTTATATATATAAGAAGATTGTTACATATCTACTTCATAGTTACCTATTATACATGGCTACCTACTTGTTGCTTGGTCAGATAGGTAGGTACCTATAATATTTGTAAAATAAAAAGAAGCATACAACGATTTTAATTTTAATTGATCTCAACAATTCTATTAGGTACTAGCTGCGCCCGCGGTTAAAAAGTATCCTCTGTGCTATTCTAGACTAAAATCTATCTCTGTGCCAAATTTCATCCAGTTCTGTTTAGCCGTTCTGGCGTGAAAGAGTAACAATCATCCATCCATACATACAAACTTTCGCGTTTATAATATTGGTAGGATTTGCTTCGGTTTAATTCGATTTAAAATTTAAAGCTTCGATTAATGAAGCGTTATAGCCATCCATTCGTCCTACTAATGAAAAAATGAAAAGTTACTCAATGTCGTCACCAAATATTCTGTCTGTCTGTCTGTCTGCTTGTGGTATTTTCACGGCTAAACGGGTGAACGGGTCTTGATGAAATTTGATAATTAGTTACAATATATCACGAAAAGGGTTTTTGGAAACTATTTTCTGAATAAACGCGAACGAAGTAGCGGATAACAGTAACGCAACACATTTTCAGTTCTTGTTCATCATGTTACACTCTACAAATATCAGAACC
This sequence comes from Peribatodes rhomboidaria, assembly GCA_911728515.1. Lineage (NCBI taxonomy): Eukaryota > Metazoa > Arthropoda > Insecta > Lepidoptera > Geometridae > Peribatodes > Peribatodes rhomboidaria. Next base: position 300,135 of record OU452194.1, read on the forward strand.
CAAATCGATGAAACAGCGCCATCTACCGTCGAGTAGCGTCGACACTAGCGCCATTTCACGCCGCGGCAGTTTTCCACACTACGCTCCATACATCAAAATGGCCTGTAATTGCTCAAACAATTTGCCTTAAATTAAATAGATTTATTGATGTAAACGACTTATTAAGCATTATTATACAATATTTGTGCTGTTGCTATGTATTTAGTGTTAAATACTGTGTTCGCGACGTCGTTAGGTTGTTGTAATAAAGGTTCAAGTTGTTTGTGACTCGGGCCGACGGTCTTGGGTGTAGTGACGGTTTTGAGAGGGAAATTAAATAAATAGCACAATTGAGCTGAAAAAACATGCTTTTCTTACTAATACTTTTGTCTACTCAATCTAGGTTGTTTACTACACGAAAATATTACCTTGGTTGTAGACAATTTTCTTTTCGTAATTTATTAATTTTCGTCAGAAAAAATGATCATGAAATAAAAATTGTCTTAGGGCGCTTCTAGACGGGCCATATTTTTGCTGTAATACTAGCCCGACAAACCTAGCAATATTGCCGACTGTGGCTTGGCCATCAGCCATGCTAGAAATGTATGACTATAGGTTATGGCCGGGACACACTCAAAATATTGCTGTTTAGTCTTTTTGATAGAGTTATGATGTAAACTAATGATAACAACAAAACACTGTAGGTATAACAATAATATTTAATATACCTTTATCTATTTCGAAGCTGTATAACGTTTTTACGACCGAGCGAGTGAAGCGTCTCTGCTTTAGCTTCGACAAAAATGATTTCGTATGTCCGAATTCTGTCTGAATCTCTGTCCTTTGGCCCTATTCGGAGATTTAAGATTTTCATCTCACCTTTTTTCGTCTTTGTTGCTCTCGTTTGAAACGTCATAGGTGTGAGAGTGACCAAGATAAAATCTCATCTCATCTCACGGGTAGGAATAGCCCCCCAGATCTGTGTTCCCATACAGGTTGCATTTATTAACTGATTTCTTAGATTTTTTTTTTTTAAACTAAATTCGCCATTATGTAAAATTTCCAAAAAGTGCTTCGACAAAAACACTCAGTTTAATTATTTAGATTTTTTCGTCGAAGCATGCAGTTATTGAAGTTTTAGTTTTGTAAGTAGGTTTGATAATTATTATCAAACCTATTTCAAGAAAATCGGTTAAGCTGCGATCTGTAGCGAAGGACAACCGTCGGCCGGCTCAGAGAATCACTGCTCCACTAGTAGTAACGTTTTTTATAAATTGAAACTTATAGAGGCAGGTACTAACTTACTTTAAAATAAATTACTTACAAAATTTTCTATAAAAATGTAATTTGTCTACTTTTTCCCCTCCTTGGTAAGTGCCTATATTAAGCGCCATTTTGGTGGTCTTTTCATCTGTAAACGCCGATGCTTATCTCCACATGTCCGCTGTGTTATCACTTGTTCTGTAGAGTTCCATGATAACGATCTGAGCGTCCTTTTTGTAATATTTTGCGCAAAACAAGTTGTTACAAAATGGAATGTCCACGAAATGAAATGTCGCGCGACAGGCAACCGGCGCAGGGATGTAAGAAGGATAGGTTGATATAAATTAAGTGTACTATGGCGTGTCAAAATGTATAAATAACTAATATCAAAGGGTGGTAGAGTATTTAAGTTTGTATGTAGGATATTGTCTTCGGGAATATGGAGCTGATTTCAAAACTTATTTAACTTATTTAGTGCTTTAAACCCAGACTATGGAACTCAGTTATTGCGTAAATTTCTGTTAGGGCGCTCCGAGACGGGTCATATTTTTTTTTTGCAATAATTGTCTGGCAATACTGGTTAAATTTCAGACTGTAGCCAAGACATGTATGACTATATGCCTGGGCAACACTCAAAATATTAGGCCAGTTTCGGCTTAAAAGAAATTTACGCAATAACTAATTCAATTCAATTAATTTATTCAGACCACAGGATATTAGCAACACTTGGTAACATCATCTTTTACAATAGCTAATAAAAATACAATTTGAATTAGTAGCGGCTACAATGCTTCGTCAATTTGAAGAAGGTGTAAAGGGGCCTTGTCACAAAAATAAAATTAAAATATTGCTAATTCTAAAAATTAAATTCAAGAATTATTAAAATGTATAAAAGTAAATAATAATAAATTAAGTTCTAACAAGTCTTAAGTAATAAAATCTATTCATAAAATTTATACGCCACTACAGCTCTTTCCCATTGCTTCTTGTCTTTGATATAGTAAAAATTCTCTAAGTACCATAGACTATATATGAAAGGCGAGCAAATCCGTGAAAAAATAGTTATTTCAATATTAAATCGTTGACACAGTCTGTACGACTATTTTACTCTTACTAGCAATCATTTTGTTCAAAGCTACTAATAAAAATCTATTATAAATTAGTTTTTATCCTCCTAATCCTACTCCTAATAATTTTATAAACGCGAAAGTTTGTAAGAATGGATGGATGGATGGATGTTTACTCTTCCACACCAGAACGGCTGAATAGATCTGGATGAAATTTGGCACAGAGATAGATTATAGTCTAGAAAAGCACCTATGATACTTTTTTACCGCGGTGGAAAGCGCGGGGCGTAGCTAGTACTAGAAATAATGTTGTTAAAACCTATTTTAAATTGTTTTCTATTAAATTTCAAAATCATAAAGCCGTTTGAAAAATGTAATAAAAAGTACATTCGTGGGTTCTCGTTTGTAAAAGTTACCGTCGGCAATGGAGCACCTCTCCTAAACCTACCGACTATCTGTCAAATCAAATGCCAATGTCTAGTACCTAGTAGTATCATACTCACTACCTACTAAATACCGCCGACGCGAGTAGGAAGTAGTAGTTCTAGAGGTAATTGACCGATCGAAGCGAGGTATTAGAGTCCATTGGGACAAAGTTGTTTGTCCGACGATAGCTTGAGTAATGTTGATCCGATCTCCATGAAATTTTGCAGGCATGTGGTTTATGCAAATACAATTTTTAAGTTCAAATAAGAGTGAAATCGAACTAGGAGTTTGAAGAAGCGAATATGCGAGGTGTCAGGCGAACTTATTTTGAAGCTAAAAGTTACTTTGATTTCTAGTTAGATAAATAAATAATATTTAGGACACTTGCACACACGGTCGTCTGGCCCCAAACTGAGCAAAGACTATGGCGGCCAGAGACTGAAATACATACATATATATTTTTAAATACATAATTAACACCCAGACATAGAACCATCACAAATGTTCATCACATGATTGTTTGCCCTAGGTGGATTTCGAACCCACACCCCTAGCTCAGAAGTCAGGTTCACTACCAACTGAGCCACCGAGGTAGGATAGAAACATTCCTCCCCCTCAGTCCGGCCCTGCACAAATACCGTGGGACCTGCCATTTGACACACGGCATTTCACGGAACGGGACAGCTATTTCAATGCATTTTTAGGGTCCCTTGGCTTTGGCTAGGAATCCTGAGCGAATGTTACCATAGATTAATAGTACCGCCAATAATGTGACTATAGTACGTTAAACATACTCATAGCTTGATTCGCGGGATGGGATATTTGTTATACATCTAATGTCATATGGACAATTGAAGTATAGTCACCGCACAGACTTCGCTCTGTTTCACAACTTCAAAGTACAAAAAAAAACAAATATAAAAAAAAGTATTTGCATGATCTACTTCCTTGCAAAGTTTTATGAAGATCGGATCAACGATACTCAAGTTATCGTCGAACAAACAAATGCCGAGATGTCCCAGTAGACTGTAAGAGCTCGCTGCACTCGGTTAATAATTGAAAAGTATTTTTACTTTTACCTGCGCCAAGTCTTTATTAAAGAGAATAATGTTTCTAACTGCAGAATTTATAGTCAAGGTAGGTAAGGTTTTTTAATTGAGTTATTCAAAGTTTCGGTTTAATTTACTTACATATACCGTCTCGCCTTTCCCCCGAGGAGGCTGGCAGAGGTGTAATACAACACACACCCACTTCCCCGGACGATATTAAGTCCCAAATGTGACAGGGGCGAGCCTGTCGCCAATTTAATTTACAATGTGCCAATTTTATTGCATTGATGCTTAAGCTAGCTTGTGATTGTTTAATATTGTCTATAAATAATAAGGAACCTTAAAGCAAGCTAGTCCAACACACTCCTGACCAGCTTTTCGGCTGCACCTTGCAAATTTGCACGAAAACTTTGGAAACTTCTGTTTTATGCATGTCCCAAATAAAAGAATTTTACTACACTTGTCCGAAATACAAAGAAAGAAAATACAAAATAACATGAAAGGTTTTTATTTTTAACCGACTTCCATAAAAGAGAAGGTTCTCAATTCGACTGTGTCTTTTTTTTTTGTCTTTTGATTGTTACGCGATTACTCCGCCATTTGTGAATCGATTTCAATGGTTCTTTTTTGTTTGGTAGATCATACTTTAGAGGTGGTGCCTTATGCATTTTATCGAAACCGGTGAAGCAGTTTATAATATCATCATAATATCGTCACGCCTTTTCCCCGAGGGGGCTGGCAAAGGTGTAATACAACACCCACTCTTCGCCGGACGATATTAAGTCCCAAATGTGACAGGGGGCGAGCCTGTCGCCAACAAAAGTCTAAAATTGTTTACATGGATGACGAATTACAGGATGGGAAGGTCTGTTTTTAAGCTATTCTCTTTATCTTATTGGTAAGCTAATATACTTTGGCATTGCTTGTCGAGAGCTTATGGATATTATTTATTTATTTATTCTCATTACACCTATTCTTACAGGATTAACCTAATACAAATAGAGTAGTCAACATCACATTAGGTACTACCAAAACATTATAAATTAGTTTACAAAGTTAAGATTTACATTAAATTTAGTATAAGTATTCCATTTGTCCAAATAAATAATGTATTGTATAAATAATATATAAAATATTATATTGTTATATTATATTGTGTATAACCCCCCTGGCTTCGTAGCGTAGTTGTAAGCAAAAATTTGTGAGACAGTAATTTATTTATTTTATTGAAAAAAGAATGCCCCTCAGTTTTTTGCCTGTTCTTCTGAGTAGAGGCTCTTTATCCGAACAAGGCGGTCGAGTCTATTATCCAACTTTGACGTTCAAAAGTATCTCTTTGATACCCAGTTGAATAAGAACATTTTGATTTTGACTTGGCTCTGTGAGCTGGAGACCTCGCGGCCGACGTCTGTCCTCATATACAGTTCGCATTCCTCAACCGATTCTCATGAAATTTTGTGAGCAGGTTCGAAAATTTTAGTTTTTTTTGCCGAGTTAGATTTTGGAATTGTTTTTCAACATGGCGGAGATTCGATTTAAGTTTGGAAAAAAAAAGATATTTCTACTCACAAAATTTCAAGAGAATCGGTTAACAAACGCGGCTTTTAGAGGAAGACAGAGAACCGGATAGAAATCCAGACAGAATTCGGAGATACGAAAACATTTTTGTCGAAGCTAGACTCTTCGCTCGCTAGCACTCGCTCGGTATCAACCAAGCGAGTGCTAGCGAGAGCGAGCGAGCTTCTGTAAAAAAATGTCTAACTTATGATGAATACTGCATCAAAATCATTCAATCAAAATGGTTTATGAGGAGTCAGCGGACATATAGACAGACAGACAGACAGACGTGGAGAACGACCTTGTTTTATGCTATGTACAGAATTCGTTAAGCCCTACTAAAAACGATAAATTACTGAATATACTAGACCCGTATGCTCAAACGACTCTCTGTCACGAATCTCGATTTTAAATGCTTTTTGTGTATATTAAAACCAGTTATAAGTCGAGATTCAAGACTGAGATTCGTTTTAACATGCGGACCTTAACTGGCTAAAAATACACCTGTCTTTGTTATTGCTGCGTATTAGACAAGGACAGCAATATTTTTGGCTAGTTTAAATTTAGCAATTTGGTGTTCTGAATATGACCTTATAACCTTATCTATTAACCCATACATAGGTGAGTAGGTAAATTCAGTTTGAAGCTGTTTTCATAGTTATCGTTCTATGTATAAAGTAAAAAAAGGATAAATCTAAATTCTATAAAAAATAAAATTCGAAACAATAACACTCGTTACTGTTTAATTATAATAATAATAAAATTCACTGAAAAAAAAACCATTTTGTGAAATTTTGTAGTTCCACTATTCGCCAAGAGATGGCGCTGCTTGTCTTTAAGTGGTTTCATTAAACCTCATAGCAATGGTTAGCTAAAATGGTCGTTTGTATTTTAATTTTGTTTTTCTTTTTTAAATTACGTAACTCTATCTGGCTTCGTAAATTAAACATTTGTAAGCCAAAGTAAGTTGAAGTCAGTCTATGATCAAACCAATTAACCAAACCAATAGGAAAAGTAAAGTTGTTGTTTTTCTAACAAGTAAAAGATTCTTCCAATTAGAATTAAGATCAACATTTGACCCGATTGTCCTAAAATGGTAATGTTCTACTGTAGTTGATAGGTACGCAAATATTGGGCAATCTGTTTTAATAAACGTTGTAAAACCACAGATTATATAACTAATAGTATAAAACTTTGGTGTAGCTGAACAGTGTTTTATCTTTTTCAGTCAAGTTCAACATTTTTAAAAGAAAGAGGACAAACATTGTATAATTATTCTCAGGCTACACAACGTTTAATAAACTAGTTTCTGTGAGCTGTAGACTTCGCGGCTGACGTTTGTCTTCCTCAACAGGTCGCAATCCTGAACCGATTCTCGTGAAACTTTGTGAGCAGTTTTAATAATCATACGGTTTTTTAGCAGAGGCAGATTTTGGACTTTTTTCAAAATGGCGGAGATATTTCGCTCGCTCAGTCGATATACTCTTTATGTAGTTCATTTGATAGTAAGCGCATCATTTATAAACGGCTGGATCGATTTGGCTACAACCATTCGCGTAATCCAAGCCCGAATAGCACATAGCCGGGTACGACGTCTCGAACATCAGCTATAGTAAACTACCTATACTAGTCTATACAGGATGTTACAAAACACTGTTGTGTCAGCGCGGTGTGCATCCAGTGTCGACTGGAGGATGCAATTATGCTACTTTAAACTAAATATTGACTTTAAAAAATTTAAACACACATCGCACTCCTCATTTTGGGGGCTGAGCTACCCATGTCCGTAGGAGTGTACTCTATTCTGATTCTCTACACGTGGTCCCCGGGTAGTGCTAACCGGGTAGCAAACTCTGGTGGGAGGCTTTGGACGTGGCTAGTTACCACCCACCGGACCAAGCCATGCCGTGAAATGACCTAGTCGTGTTTCGGGATGTAGTCCGGTGTAACCGTTCCGAAGACGGGTCGGAGCAGTAGCGCACTTGTAGCGCCTCACTCAACTGCCGTCTTTGTACTTCTTCACTCTACAAAACTTCAAGGCTAGAGTGAATAAGTACCTCATAGGTCGTCGTGCTCCATCTTCTAAGATGGAGCACGACGACCGTTGTGGCCGACGTTGTGGTCTACCACAACGTCGCTTAACATCAGGCGAGTTGGTGGTCAAACGCCAACCTATTCTAATTAAAAAAAAAAAAAAAGAACTCCGTCCTCCTAAAAGCACGAATGCAGACACTAATCACGTCGATTTTATTTACAAATTATTCGCGGTGTGCCGCTAATTTCTTAGTTTTTTTTTGGTATTTTTGCATAAAAATTATAAGTGTGCAGATATGCCCTTCAATTACATAACAGGGTCTAAATGACATGCTGTTTTTATTTTATTACAAGAAAATACTAATCCTGCGAGTAATTACTAACTAATATTTTAATGAGAAAGTGAATTTGTTAGTTTGTCACGGCTTGCTCGCCTTAACTACTACGTAATCAATGCCGTCGGTGCACTGGCTGCCTTTCTTGTAGCATATATTCTTGGTTGCACTGTGCTGTGTATTGATAATTGATAAAAAAAATACTCAACTGATTATCATGAAAGTTTCTTGGCTGTTCTTTTGAGTAGAGGTAAAGTCATTTTTATATTTTTTAAGTTCATAAGTGTATCTTCGATACCCAATTGAATGAAAACATTTGATTTGAGCGGATGATGGCCTCGGGGAGAGCTTGTTTTTCAGTTTTTTAACTACATTTTGAATTGTGAGTGAGTTTAATGAGTATGTACTGAGTATGACGTATTCAGAGCTTTATAGGCTGTACTAGCTGCAGCCCGCGGTTGTTCCCGCTGTTGAAAAATAGGTTATGCGTTAATCCAGGGTATGAACTAGCTCCATACCAAATTTCATCAGAATCCGTCCATCCATTTTACACTCACAAAAATATTAGTGTGATTAGTGTGAAGGGTGATGTGATGACTCTTCATTTTAAGCTCTGACACACGTTTTGGGGCACTCATGTAGGGCTGGAGCACACCAAATGCAGTAGCAGTCCGCATGCATTCCAGTCCGGTTTGCAAGGACCTGTGAAGTAGGAAACTCGATGAAATATGTACGTTCGTAAAAAAAACAACACAAATTTAAATTGAACTGTGACTATCAAAACAATAACACTAGAAATAAGGATAGGATAGCTGTACCTAGATTAGACTGACTAAGTCAAATGAGTCGTTTTTAGGCAACTGCGTTCATTTTTATAATAAAATCCCGAAACATACATACGAGTATATCAGGGCTCACTAAAGGAAAATTCAAATCACAATGTAAAAACTACATTAATGAAAAGAGGAGGTTAAAAATTATTTAGAAGACAAAGATGTCTGGAGCCTTCCACTTCCGCAAACTAGGCACTAGTACTTCGGTATCTATGATATTACCTACATAGTTAGGTATAAGCTAAAATTTGTGAGACAATTATTTATATAATTTTTTTTTAAGAAAAGAAAACCTCTCAATCTCTTGCCTGTTCTTCTGAGTAGTGTATCTTTTTCCGAACAAGGCGGTTGAGTCTATCATACAACTTTGACGTTCATAAGTGTATCTTTGATACTCAATTGAATAAAAACATTTTGACTTTGACTTTGAAAGACGTTACTCTGCAAGCAGTCCGTTTCCAGTCCGTTACAGTAGCTGCGTGACACACAGACTGTTCCTTGACAACGACACACAACATCACGCACACGAAACAGACTGCAACTGGGTTTGGTGTGTTTTAGCTCTTAGACCTAGGGGTCCCAGTTGGAGAAGGCCCGCCTCTCCAGCCAAAGGGAGCGGGTTCAAATCTAACCGACGGCACGCACCAATTTGTTCGTTGTGTGAACATAATTATGTGTGTATTGAATGTCACCTGCTACATGACTGGAGCCCGGTGTACGGCGACAGGCTCGCCCCCAGTCACATTTGAGACTGAATATCGTCCGGCGAATTGTGGGTGTTGTATTACACTTCTGCAAGCTCCATCGGGGGAAAATCGTGGTGAATTGTTATGTGAGAAAAAATTTAATTTACAAAAATAAATAAAAATATAATGTTTGTCTGTCCAACCTGCAGCGTGTCCAAACATTTGACCACCGAAATCCCACACGGTACTTGTCTAAATCAACTGAATTGGTAGTAATTGAATCTTCCTTTCGTACAGTGTACTTCAAACCTAAATAACAACACACAAACCAAAACCAACGCTAAACACCCAGACACAACTCACAAAACCGCTTGAACAGTCCACTCAAACTTACAACGTTTTCAAATCGAAGCTGCGATCAATTTGTCAAACGATTTTCATCTTTCTTGTGTGAAAAATAAAATGTGTAATCCCGTGTGTGCTTCCATAGTTCTGAGAGACAGGAAAAGGGGTGCGTTGTAACGTTGGATCAGATTAAACGTAAGATGGTCCAGATTGCGTCGTAGTGGCTAGGTGCTGAGATTGCTCGGACCTTAGAGATAAGGACCTCCGCGCTTACTGTTACTAACCGTTTACTAGTTAGTAAGTACAGTCTTACTAACTGTTTACTGACTGTGTACTGACTTACTAACCCCCGTAGCAATAAACGTTGTATAGCTTCAGAATAGATATAAAGTGTTTTTCGTTTTCTGTCTTTTAAATTTTTGAGCTCGATAGATAAAGACGGAAGACTGTGTAGCTATTACGAGATTTATTTATTTATTTAAGCACACAAAACAGAATACAATCATAATTAGAAAAAAAATATAGAACAATAATGGTTTGGTTCTACACCATATTCCTAAACATGTGTACATAGCATGAACAAATTATCGAATCAACTTAGTGTACATAATTATCATGATTTAGATGGAAAGGAAATTAAACTGTTACAATTAGGTCTTACTCATAAAAAAAAGAAGAAGTAATTAGGTAGGTATCGCTAATTTTTAACTTAGAATAGTCCAAATATCATGCTTATATTTGGCTAACTTAAAATTAAATATTGAACAACGATACTTACTGTTATCTAATTGTTTACTAACTGACAGACTTACTAACTAAGTAAGCTACTTGCAGAATAAAGATACGGAGTTAAATCTCAAAAGCAAGGTTACTAAGCTCATGTTCAAACTGCTAGGATTTATGTCTGGATTTCTGTGACACGTTAGACAGTAGTCACAACAGCATCTGTTTCGTCATCAATGTCAAAGGCCCGACGCTAGGGCCGGTCACTCGTCCTCAAAGACAATAAAACCAGTAGATCGCGTGCCAGCCTCAGCGAACAACTAACCAAGTAGCAGTAATACAATACAGTACTACTCACAGATGTGCTAAATTTCCTCTCAAATCTTAACAAGTACTTTGAAATTAGTAAGTACTCTTCAAATAAAAACGGACTTTTTAAAACAGACTGAATAGCTCGTATTCCAAACGAGTTAAGAGCGAATTTCGTTAAAATAAAACTTTAAAAATGTAACATAAAAATATCTAGAAAATATCTAATCAAATGTTACTGAAATGTACTTTACCGCAAAGGAATAGAGGTGATTTTTATTTGAAGAGAAATGTTGAACCCCGCAGAACTTTTAAAGTTTCAAGTTAAGAGCACTCTTGTATGACATTGTGTGGTTGTATGAAGTTGTATGAGTGATTGTAAATAGTTAATAAATACTGTATTGTGTGTGTGGAGGGTGCTTTAGAATTGGTTGTTGAAAACTTAAATGCAATTGAGAGGCTGGCACGATTTGAATGATACTTTGCTTTGAGATAGCATCGATGATCTATGGTGTTTATATTCTTTGGGTATGTTTTATAATTATATAATTATATAACAGGGCTCACTGAGGGAAAATTCAAATCACATGTAAAAACTACATTAATGAAAAGAGGGTATTATAAGGTTAAGAATTATTTAGAAGACAAAGATGTCTGGAGACTTCCACTTCCGTCAAGTAGCCACTAGTCATTATAGATACTTGTATTACCTAGTTGTAAGCCAAATTTTGTGAGACTGTAATTTATTTATTATTTGAAAAAATAATGCCCCTCAGTTTCTTGCCTGTTCTTCTGAGTAGAGGCTCTTTATCCGAACAAGGCGGTCGAGTCTATTTAAATAACTTTGACGTTCATAAGTGTATCTTTGATACCTAAATTGAATAAAAACATTTTGACTTTGACTTTGAATTGACCGAGTGAGTGTGAAGCGTCTCTGTTTCAGCTTGGGCAATTTTTTTTCGGTATGTTACGCGGTTATGATATGCAGCTATGCGACAAAAAAATTTAAACGACTGCGCAAGAAGGAAGGTTATGTTTTTCGAGTGTATGTTTGTATGTGGGTGTGTATGTGTGAGGTTTCTTTGGCACGCTCTACAGCCTAAACAGCTTGATGTATTTCGACATGTGAGGTGTCATTTGAATCGTCTTGATAGTGTAAGTGACATAGGGTACAACATTTTGCAGTCGGGTCTTTTGTTGTTCTTTTAATAATGTTATTTGTATACTATGTAGAGATAAAGATACCTACACTCAAATAATATTACCTTCCTTCTTGTCGGACAGTTGGGTAAAAAAACCAAATAAAAGTGTTTTTTACACATAAATTGGTTTGGAACTCATTGCAGCTAAATTGCTTGCCCGAACACAAAAAGACCGAGCTAAATGATACAATACAATACTACAAAGTCAAGTCAAAATGTTTTTATTCAATTTAGGTATCAAAGATACACATAAGAACGTCAAATTTATTTAAATAGACTCAACCGCCTTGTTCGGATAAAGAGCCTCTACTCAGAAGAACAGGCAGCACACTCTTTATTGACACCAAATACGAAATAAATCTAAATAAACACTCAAAAATATAGGCAATAGGCGGTCTTATCGCTTAAGAACGATTTCTTCCAGACAACCTTTGGATGGAATAAAAACATTACGATACAATAAAACATTTAAAAGCAAATCTTAGAAAACCGACTTTCCGTCATCCAAGTAAACAATTTTTAGACTTTTGTTGATTTTTTAAAAACTGCTTGACCGATCTCGATAAAATTTAACTGGGACTGCCTCTAAAGTATGTTCTACCAAACAAAAACGGAGTGAAGTAATCGCGACACTTACAAAAAAACATACAGTCGAATTGAGAACCTCCTCCTTTTTTGAAGTCGGTTTAAAATATCCGGATACGACTGATGACAATGACGTAATCATGTTGCAACATTTTTAGATGAAGCCCATAGATTTCATATTTATTAAAAACTAGCTGCACCTCACGATTTCACCCGCGGTTAAAAAGTATCCTAAGTGCTATTATGGACCAATCTCTGTGCCAAATTTCATCCAGATCGGTTCAGCCGTTCTGGCGTGAAAGAGTAACAAACATCCATCTATCCATTCTTACAAACTTCCGCGTTTATAATTTTAGTAGGGTTCACATACAAACAGCACAGACACCATCTTACACGTATTTTACAATAATATTGCAAATGCAAAAGTTTGGATGTTTGTTACTCAATCACGCCAGAACGGCTGAGCGGATAGACTTGAAATTTGTGCACAAAGATAGACTAGATTAACGGGAAATTTAATTAATTAAAGAAGTATGAATTAAACATTTAAAAAAACCCATACCGGTTTTTACACACGCGCGCGCACACACACACACACACACACACACACACACAGGCACGTCAAACTTATAACCCCCGTCTTTTTTGTGTCGGGGGTTAAAAATAAAAACAAGCGAAGTGCGAGTCGGTCTCGCGCACGAAGGGTTCCGTAACATCATCAATAAAAACAGCAACAAAATCATGTATTTAAGTTGTTGGGAGCTCCTTTAAAAAATAAAATATTCTGTTTTTTAGTATTTGGTGTCATAGCGGCAACAGAAATACATCATGTGTAAAAATTTCAACTATCACGGTTCCTGAGATACAGCCTGGTGACAGACGGACAGACAGACAGACAGCGGACAGCCTCCGCTCTTAGTAATAGGATCCCATTTCACCCTTTGGGTACGGAACCCTAACAAAAAGACGAAAGTGTGATCGGTCGTTTGTTATGTCTTCACGCTCAAACGGATCGTCGTAATTTGATGAAACTCGGTAGGGAGGTAGCTTATACTCTGGACTAACAGATAAACTAATTTCTAAGCGCGAGTAACACCGCAGGCGCAGCTAGTATTAAACAGCAATAGGTATGGAGCAGCAAAAAGGGTTAATCCCCGCTGCACTCCCACACACACAATGGCTTACAAACGTGTTATTATTTATATTTCAAAATCTGTCATAATCTGTTTGACCAATAGTTCAAGAATAGTGCGTACTGTCGCGAGCACAAGGGCTTTGATGGTTATTTAGATTTCAAAACCGACGACAGTAAAAAGAGGTTCTGAATTCGATTGTAATGTTGACAATCTAGCCCTTACTAATGGGTGAAACTGCGGGATGCTAGTAGAAAAAAAAAAACCACTTCAGCAAATCAAATATCGGTGTAGCGATGTTTTTTTTTTGTCATGATTTTATTTGTCATTGTTTTTTTTGATATAAAATAAAAGGCTCTTGTTGGCGTAGTTATATGACATCTGTCATCTAAGGTGTTTTCCTTTATTCTGCATTTTTTTTTAGGTTCAGTCGTATGTATGTTTCTTTGTTGATTGTTTCAAATCTTGCACAGTTTTTTAAATGCCTACTTCTATTAAACAGATTCTTATAAAACTTTGGACACATTTGGTTCCCGGGACAATACAAACTTTCAAGTTTTTGTGATACTTGTTTGGTCAATAAATTTTCTCCTTGGCTTTCCCCGTCCAGTGTTCCTTCTCCCTTTTCTTCTATGATAAATTACCTAGCTAATAATCTAACTGTTAGCACTTATCTCCTCGCCAGTACCAGCCTTGTAACCCTGCATTAGAGCACACAATGCTACACACGCCACTGAACACATTGTGACGGTAGCTGTACCGGCTACCTGGCGCGACACACGGGCTGATTTGACGCGATTGATGGGCTGAGCGGACCGGCCAACATAACAAATATAACATAACATCACGCCTTTCCCCCGAGGGGGCTGGCAGAGGTGTAATACAACACCCACACTTCGCCGGATGATATTCAGTCCCGAATGTGACAGGATGCGAGCCTGTCGCCATACATCGGGTTCCAGTCATGTAGCAGATGACATACAATACGCACATATGCTCACACAATGAACGAATTGGAGCGTGCCGTCGGCTGGATTCGAACCAGCTTCTTTTGGATTGAGAGGCAGACCTTAGGACGGACTTAAAGTTAGGGTTAGACTGTTTTAAAGTGTCGCGTCCAATATTATAGCTGAGTATGCTTATTTTCACACCTACGCGGCGAACCGCGGTAGTGAAGCGATACTATACAGACAGAGATGCTGATACAGGGAAATTATAAACAGATAGTGCGAGATGCAACATACGCGAATTTCGCTACGGCGTACCGCCGTGTCTTTGTGGAATAGGCGTATTTTCAAATAATTTAAATATATATATCGGGGAAATGTAGAGAAAGAAGCCACGCCGTCGCATCTGATCCCATTGATGTCGGAGAAAGTAGGAATAGGGAGCCACGCTGTAACCTTCCACTTTTGGTGACGGAGAAAATCTAGTAGGCCGAGGTGTTGTATGATTTCTCATCCGTGAACTCGCTATCATTTATGGTCGGCGTCAAACTTCAGGAACGTTGAAATAAGGGGACAGCATTGAAGGCTTTTCACTATTTTAATTATACAGTCACTTAGACTACTTATTTAGTGAATGATCACAAAGATAGTTGGCGATTTAGAGTAATGGGTTTACGAATGACCATTGCGTGCGACCGCTTTCAGCCCAGTCCTGTCAACCACTGACTGACAGACATGACGTTCGCCCGAAATCCCAAACGCAACTCCATTCGGTGTTAACCGCTCTAAATTACCATAAACAAATCGATTAATCGTCATAAACCACAGATTAAAACTATCGATTAACAACTCTCAAACTGATTTTCTTTATCCAATGATATCTCGCGCCGTCACGGCCATCCTGCATTTTCACACGTCCTCGGGTGAATAGTTCATCTCATCATCTGTGGACAATCATAAAAGAGCTCAAGTAACCACTTAACGCTCGGTCATTCTGACCGTCTCAAATCTACCTCCACAATTTCACAGAAAGCGAACACAGTTTTGGGATAACACAAAACACAGTTAAACCCAATTCTACCAACCATAAACATCGTACCAGAGTAAAATCGACTCTTCCAACAGTAACTTCATATTCGTTACCTATCCCCATAAATTGTCATGATAATTGAAATAAGCAACTTGACTTTTAGTGAAATAAATTGTATTGGGACCAATCGAATAATCGAGGCTAAAACTAAATTATTAATCATACATCCAATGTTCCAAGAATTTAATCAAGCCACATTGAAAATCCAATGACGGTACACATACGCGGTTTGGACTTATGAAAACTGCTGTGTCCAATTTCAAACGAATAACATGCCATTAATGTTGTCACTTAGACTTGCCACACAGGCTAGGTCCCTCAGGGTGACAACGACAACTTCCCAGGGTGACAACTTCCTAGAGTGACAACTTCCGAAAACGACAACGTCCTAGATTGACAACTTCCGAAAACGACAACTTTCGAAAACGACAACTTTCGAAAGTGACAACATCCTAAATCGTCAACTACCTAAATTGACAACCGCCAAAATTGAGATGTTCCTGAAACGACAACGCGTATTCTCGACCCTTTTTTAAATAACTGCTGCAGACTGTACTTTCATTCGTTTTGTCCTTTGTACCACTTCGTTAGTATGTAGTATATCAACATAAACTTATCGACTACTACTCGACATAAACTTGATAAACACAAAAATCATGATAGTTGGTAAATCACAAACCTTACAATGACAGATCTGATGGTGAGGAATCAGGTAGTCCAAAGAGTCCATTCATACAAATATCTTGGCTGCATCGTAAACGACCAGTGTGAACACAGCGTTGAAATAAAGTGCCGGATAGAGCAGTTTTTTTTTTAAACTAAGCCATCTTCTCTGCAATCGATCTCTGAAGATCTCTACCAGGGTGCGATTGGCACGTTGCTACGTGTTTTCGGTTCTTTTGTATGGCGTAGAGTCGTGGACCTTAACCCAAAATATGAGCAATCGCTTAGAGGCCTTCGAAATGTGGGTTTATAGAAGAATTTTGAAAATATCGTGGACGGATAGAGTATCCAACGAAAGAGATGTGAACAGATGCAGATGGTGAACAAAAAGACAGAAGTCATAAAAACTGTCAAGAAACGCAAGCTGCTGTACTTTGGACACATAATGCGTAACAACAAATATGACCTGCTCCAACTCATAATGCAGGGGAAAATTCAGGGAAAAAGACCACCGGGAAGAAGGCGTACTTCTTGGCTTAAGAATCTGAGGACATGGTTCAACCTAAGCACTGGATCCCTGTTCCGCGCTGCTGCGTCTAAGATTAGGATAGCCATAATGATCGCCGACCTCCGGTAGGAGATGGCACCACAAGAAGAAGAATATCAACAAACTAACAAAGAATTCATACTCGAGGGTAGTGCACTTTACTTTTCTCGAAATGCTACTTTCTCAATTGCCTCATTGAAACTCTATGATAAAGGTGCTATCGCGTTCTTAAACTCCTTAGTCTTACAGGCATATTTAAAGTATGTCAGCTTGACAATCCTAAAATGCAAATAGTGTTCATTTCTTTCATTAAATAATAATGAATTTCATAAAATCACAAAAAGGAAAAGACTTTTTGTTATGTAATGAGTACAAATACAATTTCATGAAATTTAACAATAACAACACAACTATAGGGAGATGTGCTAATAGGGATTTGTGTAGTGCAACTATAACTTTAAATAGTACGAAAGTCAACATTTTACGAGTTTTTTTTTTAAATTTTACTCGTACTTTAATGTTACACCGGGCGGAGTTTACTACATAGGCTTACCACACAGGCTAGGTATCGTCACTCAGACTATAATGCAACAAAAGTAAGGTTATCAAAGACTTGCCACACAGACTTGCCACACAGGCTTGCCACACAGGCTTGCCACACAAGCTTGCCACACAGGCTGGAGCCACATAAGACAGTACCATGTAGATTAGTGCCACACAGGCTATTGCCACACAGGCGAGTGCCACACAGGCTATTGCCACACAGGCTATTGCCACACAGGCTGTTGCCACACAGGCTATTGCCACACAGGCGAGTGCCACACAGAGTATTGCCACACAGGCTGTTGCCACACAGGCGAGTGCCACACAGGCTATTGCCACACAGGCTATTATTACACAGGCTACTGTCCTACCGGCTACTGCCCCTCAGGCTTAGTTTTATCAAAAGCATTGACACCAAATAAGTTATCTATTGACTGCATGACTCGTCTGTGTGTGCCGTAATCGGCACATTCTGCCCAAACTGTTTGTGGGTATTTTCAAACTTTAAACAACTCCAATAGAAAATAACACTCTGACATACATCGTTTACGAATATCAAATAAAATGAAAACTTCTCACCGGATTCAATTGCTACTCGTAGGTGATCAATGGCTGCTTCATAGTGCAGGTGCCCAATTCGGAGATAGGAGATTTTCATCTCATCTCGATCTCGATTCCTGGAAGTCTCCACTGCCTCCGACTACTCGAGACATCTCGCGCCCGAGCCATCGAGATTATCTCGATCTCGAGCGTATAGAATAAGGCATCTCGAATTCATCCATTTTTTTCGAGGTTTGATGGAATCTCGAGTTTAAGAATAGCCCTCCAGGCATTGACCGGATCTCGCACGTTGCTGCTGCTAATTTTGGTGCCCTTTTTCGATCAATGAGTGGCGATGTAACCTCGTTGCAGTAGTAACACGTAGGCGTCGACGTTTTGTTCGGTACACTGCTATCCTTCGTCTCTCGTTGTTTGTTAGTTGCGTCACATAGCATAGACTAGGTGTAATCAAACGCCGTCGAGATAATACAGACGTCTACTCGATGCTCACTCTCTCATTGCCGCCCTGCTGCCCTTCATGCACCACGAAGAAACAGTCCGCACACTCCACAATAATAGCACGTACACAGTTTTCTCAGTGTAAGGACGACCCTATCAGCCATCTGTTGCTATGCCATTTCGCTTCCAGATCATTGCACAATTGTAGCCACAAAGACGGAGCCATATCTTGTTGCTGTGGACGTTATTCTTATCCCAATTCTGATATCGGGGAAATGTAGAGAAAGAAGCCACGCCGTCGCATCTGATCCCATTGATGTCGGAGAAAGTAGGAATAGGGAGCCACGCTGTAACCTTCCACTTTTGGTGACGGAGAAAATCTAGTAGGCCGAGGTGTTGTATGATTTCTCATCCGTGAACTCGCTATCATTTATGGTCGGCGTCAAACTTCAGGAACGTTGAAATAAGGGGACAGCATTGAAGGCTTTTCACTATTTTAATTATACAGTCACTTAGACTACTTATTTAGTGAATGATCACAAAGATAGTTGGCGATTTAGAGTAATGGGTTTACGAATGACCATTGCGTGCGACCGCTTTCAGCCCAGTCCTGTCAACCACTGACTGACAGACATGACGTTCGCCCGAAATCCCAAACGCAACTCCATTCGGTGTTAACCGCTCTAAATTACCATAAACAAATCGATTAATCGTCATAAACCACAGATTAAAACTATCGATTAACAACTCTCAAACTGATTTTCTTTATCCAATGATATCTCGCGCCGTCATATACATAATTAATTGTGTACAAAAAACATCGAATTAAAATAAAGAGGAAGCAGCACGAATCTAATTTCTAGTACACAGCGCGTGGACCCAATATAACTACAAGCAAACGGACACTACACAGCTCTTTCGACAGCATTATGAAACGTGTATCAATAGCAAAGATAGTATAGAGACATAGAGAACGAGACAACAATAATTATCACTGTTGCGACTGGTTGCGTTTGTTTGTGACTACAGTGAATTGTGTGCTGCACCTAATTTATGTGGTCCATTTTTAGGTTCTCGTACCGTTTCTTCTTCCATTTCAGACAAATAAAAACTTTTATCAGTAAGGAGGTACATTTATTTTGGGGTTTAGGGATGTTAACTCAGGACAGCAAAACCTACACAGAAACAACCTCCTTTTGCACAGTCGGGTAAAAAACCTCCCCCGTATGACGCGACGCTACCTGAGCTTCACAAAAACACAATAAGTATATCCCATTTTATAGAGCCCAGTGAGTAGATGAAGCAAATATTTTGCAAATAATATTATTTGTCAAGCTTTCGGTTATGGATTTTGTTGAATAGAAATAATTCTAATCTTCGTAGTTTTTTTGTGGTAGTTTTGAATTACAACGTACTGGACGAAAATAACGAATAAATATTTGGAACATTGTAAGTATGTATCTATTTAAGTATGTACTCGTAAGTATTTAACTAATGTGTATGTATATCACTCTCTGGCAGTCATAGTACAAGATTTGCTTAGTTTGGGGTCAGGCGGTTATGTTTGAATAAAATACCGAATTTATTAACGCACACACACACTAATCTGACCCCAAACTAAGCAAAGCTTGTACTATGACTGTCACAGACTAATATACATATATGGAAAATATATTTTTTAAATACATACTTAAATTAATTTAACACGCAGATATAGAACAACCACATATGTTCATCACACTAAGTGAAATCGAACCCACGCCCACAAGTTCAGAAGGCAGGTACACTACGAACTGAGCCACCGAGGCCGTCAAAGATTGCATCAAAGTCATAGTTAAAGTGTTGCAATGTTCCATTTCAATTGAGTTACCTTCCTCATTGTCACTCAATACTTGCTAGAATGCTGCTGTGTTGGACATGTATCTATTACCCATACTAGTCCATACTGTAATTTTATAAAGTAACTCTATCTGTCTGTCTGTCTGTAGGCTTGTCGCGGCTAAACGGCTGAACGAATCTTGATGAAATTTGATAACCAGTTACAGTACATCACGAGGAATGTTTCAGGATACCATTTTCTGAATAAACACGAACGAAGTAGCGGGTAACAGTTCTAGCCCTCCATAAAATGCTACTTTCCAAAACAGATAAAAGAAAAAACTAAACAAATATTTACGCAGAATTCTATAAAACCGTAGAGCGATTACAAAAAGTATTTATAAGAATACAAAATAAAGCCAGTATCACACCGTGCCAAAACAACTGAAATAATCATTAGTTCAGATTAAAATACAATAAGATGTAAACACCTCGCGACGCAGTGGGGCTCCGGTGGGGCACGGTGGGGCCGGTGGGATGAAAAGGACTAATAAAACATTAATGCAGTCGCATTATAGAGTCGCGGGGCAAAAAGAACAGCGCTTGGTCTTTTTGGGGATGGAAGGTATAGAATGTAGCGGGATCGGAGTAGGAGCAGAAGCAGGAGCGGGAGCGGGAGCGAAATGCACGCTATGAAGTCAAAGTCAAAATTAAAATATTTTTATTCCATTGGGTATCAAAGATCCACTTATGAACGTCAAAATTTTATAATAGACTCGACCGCCTAAATGCGGGTAAAAATTCAAAGTCAAAGTCAAAGTCAAAATGTTTTTATTCAATTTAGGTATCAAAGATACACTTATGAACGTCAAAGTTATTTAAATAGACTCGACCGCCTTGTTCGGATAAAAAGCCTCTACTCAGAAGAACAGGCAAGAAACTGAGGGGCATTATTTTTTCAAATAATAAATAAATTAGTCTCACAAATTTTGGCTTACAACTAGGTAATATCTATAAATATTAGTGGCTACTTGGCGGAAGTGGAAGGCTCCAGACATCTTTATCTTCTAAATAATTCTTAACCTTATAATATCCTCTTTTCATTAATGTAGTTTTTACATGTGATTTGAATTTTCCCACGGTGAGCCCTGTTATATTTTTCGGGATTTTATTGTAAAAACTAACGCAGTTGCCTAAAAATGACTTTCTTGACTTAGTCAGTCTAAATCTCTGTACAGCTATCCTATCCTTATTTCTAGTGTTATAATTGTGATAGTCACTGTTCAATTTAAATTTATGTAGATTTTTGCGAACGTGCATAATATTTTCAAAGATATATAAAGAAGGTAAAGTTAAAATATTTATTTCTTTAAATAAATCTCTCAATGATTCACGGGGACCCATTCCGTAGATAGCGCGGACCGCTCGCTTTTGCAAAATAAAAATGGCCTCCACTTCAGCAGCTGATCCCCACAGCAAAATGCCATATGACATTATGCTGTGGAAGTAAGCAAAGTAAACCATCCGAGCTGTAGCTATATCCGTCAGTTGCCTAATCTTGCGAACCGCATAAGCAGCAGAACTAAGTCTCCCAGACAGAGCACTAATATGTGGACCCCATTGCAGTTTGGAATCAATGCTTATACCCAGGAACACCGTCGCCTTGTCTATGTTAAGTTTATCGCCCTCAAGCATTACGTTTGGTTCTATATATCTAACATTAGGCATGGAAAACTTTAAACACTTAGTTTTTTTTGCATTTAGTAACAAATTGTTCGCAGCGAACCATCTCGAAATAATAGTCAGTACGTTGTTCACATGCACAAGTTCACTATCTTTCCTATCTGTTCTAAAAATAAGAGATGTATCATCAGCAAATAGAACTATGTCTGTAAGGTCCTTAACCATATACGGCAAATCATTTATATACGCCAAAAATAAGAACGGGCCTAAGATAGAACCTTGTGGTACTCCCATTGTAACTAAAGATCCGGAAGATGTGACGCCATTAATTCCCACTTTTTGTTGTCTATCAGTTAAATATGACTCGACAAGATCTAGAGCGATTCCACGAATTCCGTAGTGGTGTAATTTACGGATCAAGGTGCGGTGTTCTACACAATCAAACGCTTTGGAAAGATCACAAAAGACACCGATGGCATCCTGTGAACTCTCCCAAGCTTCCATCACATGCGTAACTAATCGAACTCCCGCATCTGTTGTTGATCTACTTTTCGTGAAACCGAACTGATTTTCGTTTAGTATACTGTGTATGTTAAAGTGACACAACAGTTGATTAAGTATAATCTTTTCAAATATTTTACTCAAAGCCGGAAGCACAGAGATGGGTCTGTAATTCGAGGGATCTGACTTACTACCCGATTTGAAGATAGGGGTAATTTTGCTGTTTTTCATTAAATCGGGAAATGTGCCTCTGTCAATACACATGTTAAATATGACCATGAGGTGTGGTGCAATAGTTTCTATTAAAGACTCTAACACTTTTACTGATAATCCCCATAAATCTTCACTAGATTTAACTCTTAAGCTTTTGAAAGTTTTTGAAAGTTTTAAATTTAAAACTTTTAAGTTTAAAAGTTAAAAGTTTTAAAAGTTTTATTAAAAGTTTTAAGTTTAAAATTTGAAAATTAGAAGAAAGATTCAGCAAAACTGCCAAACTGAAGCGGCAGTGGGCAGGGCACACATCGCTCGTGGAACCGACGGCCGATGGGGCAGAAAGATTCTCGAGTAGCGACCACGAACCGAGGTGGACTGACGAGCTGGTGAGAGTCACGGGAAGCTGCTGGACGCTGGCAGCGCAGGTACAGAACCGGTCGTTGTGGAGATCATCGGGGGAGGCCTTTGTCCAACAGTGGACGTCTGCTGGGCTGACATGATGACGGTGATGATGATGGTCAATAAAAAAAATAAAAATTCCCCGCAAATGATAGCTAATTGGCTAAATAGCTAATTGGCTAAAAAAATAGCTAAACTTGGGTTCAATTTGTAATGGCTAATATTGAACCGTATTACTGCGTGACTCGTTGGCTTCAATATCAACTTTGTGTCCAAAAACAGATACACACATTAGTGTCTTAGCCCCAAGACCTAGGTTTGTGCAAATATGACCAATGTGTGGTCACGGCAATGAAAACTACCAATCAATTAGCCTTTCAAACAAATAAAAAAAAGAAATCAAAATTAATAACATACTCGTATCACAGATTCAACACCATTTTTGCAGCAACCCTCTTGCGTTGAGGGCTCGGGGCTAATTTATTTACAACTGAGTAACGAGTTATGGAAAGTAACTTTCCTGAAGTAACTTTCCTGGAGTAACTTTCCTGAAGTCACATTCTTGGAGTAACTTTCCTGGAGTAACTTTCTTGAAGGACAGAGCAACAGGACTACTACTCGTAGCTCACCCCATTCGTTTTTAGTCGCTCCGCCCATGACTTGTGGCAAGCCATAAAGGCGCGTTCACACGTGTCTCCCGCTGCGCACATTAGCATTGTCGATAAGCCGGCGCCCCGCTGTCTCATTGTGGCCGCGGCCTAATCGCGACGGTGTGCTCCCGGGCTTGTCAACGTTGAGGGTTCCGTACACATTTGATGGTGCTAAGTAGATAATCTCTATGTCATACTTTACTAATATTATTATTTTAAAGCGTTAATAGCCTAGTCAGAGCAGGCTCGCCTATCAAGCCAGAAGGAGCGGGTTCAGACCCAGTCGAGGGCTTGCACCAATTTGTTCATTGTGTGAACATAACAATATGTGCGTATTGTATGTCATCTGCTACGTAACTGGAGCGATGGCGACAGGCTCGCCCCCTGTCACATTTGGGACTGAATATCGTCTAGCGAAGTGTGGGGGAAAGGCGTGACGATATACATACAAATTTTTTTATGACTAGCTGCACCCCGCGGTTTCACCCACATTCAGAACCATTATTTTTTTCGTAATGAAAGATTCTATGTCTTTTTCTGTAGTCTGACAATGTGTGTGCAAAATGTCATGATGATCGGTTGCGTAGGTAAGGCGTGAAAGCAAAACAAACATAGAAACGAAGGAGCTAACTTTCGAATTGGATATTAGTTGGTATTGGGAAACGTATGTTTGTCGCCCGTAATAATCTGCCCGTTATATCCTGGATAGTTTTGTTATTTTTGCTCTATAGCTGATTGACTTTGGTTATGTATAGCTAATTGGAAAATATTTTTAATCTCTCATAACAGAATCTCTTCTTATTGCAAATCTTCTTATAAAAGTAATCCTTCCTACTAATAATATAAGCGCGAAAGTTTGTAAGAATGAATGGATGGATGTTTGTTACTCTTTCACGCCAGAACGGCTGAACAGATCTGCATGAAATTTGGCACAGAGATAGATTATAGTCTAGAATAGCACATAGGATACTTTTTAACCGCGGGTGAAACCGCGGGGCGCAGCTAGTATAAAAATAAAAGGTTAATAACATCCATCCGACATTCCATCCTGTAATTTGTCATCCATGTAAACAATTTTTAGACTTTTGTCGATAATTCAAAAACTGCTTAACTGATTTCGATTAAATTTATATGGGACTACCTTTAAAGTATGATCTACCAAAAAATAAGAAAATCACTAAAATCGATTTACAATTAGCGGAGCAATCGCGTAACATCAGTACAAAGAATTGAAAATACAGTCAAATTGAGAACCTCCTTTTGGAAGTCGGTTAATAAGTGCCCAATGGTCTTTTACCTAGCAATTAGACAAAAAAGATTATGTTTTGTGTTAGTGTGTTTTTTTTCTTTAAATTCGATTTTCAGTGGCGACTTGCGTTTGTCCGTCATCTTGCCTGATGACAATCAGCGCCGTGGTCTACGATGGAGCACGCTTGCCTGCAAGAAACAGATTCACTCGAGTCTTGAACATAAAGACAAACTATAAACAATATTTTACTGCCTCGGTGGCTCAGTCGGTAGTGAACCTGCCTTCTGAGCTAGGGGGCGTGGGTTCGATTCCCACCTAGGGCAAGAAGAAGAACATTTGTGTTTGTTCTATGTCTGGGTGTTAATTTCTATTTAAGTACCTATGTATTTAAAACTATATTTGTATGTATACCAGTCTCTGGCCGCCATAGTACAAGCTTTGCTTGGGGTCAGGCGATGAGAGATGAGGTCTTCTCTGCAGGTCGCATTCCTCAACAGATTCTCGTAAAATGTTGTGAGCAGTTTCGATAATTATAAAAAAAATTTTTCAGCCGACTCAGTTTTTAAGAAAAATCCAAAAACTGCCTCGACGAAAAAAAATGTACATAATTTTAAAAGGATTGGTTAAGAAATGTAACCTTTAGCCGGAGACAAAGATCTGGACGAAAGCATTTTTGTCGAAGCATAGACGCTTCGCTCGCTAACGCTAAAATAAGATTTTCTTTAATTTCCAGTTCACCGATCTCTAAAACTCAATCGACACAAGACCAAAAAAACCTCTTCCCGTCCGCGATTCGCTCCCGTGTCGCTTTTAATTTACTTTTGATTAATCTTCTGATGTATTATGAGTGTGTTTCTTATCTGAATGTGTTTTTTTCTGACATCTGTGTCGGTGTTTTCGGAAGCTGGCCACAGATTCAGTGATAGTTGGTACGAGTTTTGGTTTTGGGGGCTGAGCTACCCACGTCCGTAGGAGTGTACTCTATTCTGATTCCCTACACGTGGTCCCCGGGTAGTGCTAACCGGGTAGCAAACTCTGGTGGAAGGCTTCGGCCGTGGCTAGTTACCACCCACCGGACCAAGCCATGCCGTGAAATGACCTAGTCGTGTTTCGGGATGTAGTCCGGTGTAACCGTTCCGAAGACGGGTCTGAGTATAGTAGCGCACTTGTAGCGCTGAGGCGCTAAGACGGCAGTTGAGTGAGCTCAACTGCCGTCTTTGTACTTCTTCACTCTACAAAACTTCAAGGCTAGAATGAATAAGTACCTTATAGGTCGTCGTGCTCCGTCTTAGACCACAACGTCGCTTAACATCAGGGGAGTTGGTGGTCAAACGCCGACCTATTCTACATAAAAAATAAATAAATAAAAAGCCGTTCTGGCATGATTAAGTAACAACAAACATCCATCCAATAATCCAAATTTTCCGCATAATACTTATTAGTGTGATGTGATTAGGTACTTAGAACACAAGTACACATCAAAGTCGCCGACATAATGTTTCATGAGATCGGCGGTCATATTTCAAAAGAAATGTCGTGTCGGCGGTCGATGTCGGCGAGCTGCGAACTTTTTTGTCGTGTCAGCAAACAACATTTTTTTAATAAGATCATATTATGCTAAACTATATACGAGTAACTAATAAATAGACAGCTAGCTGAGGCAGCGCCGGCGATGCCTGCGGCGCAGAGCGCAGACCTTGGAGGCTTTGGAGGGACGCAAGCATGACCTGCACTAACTAAGAACACGACTAAGGTGTCGACTATTTTTCACGAGATTTTGGGTATTGCATGGTAGTAGCATTTGCATGAATTTGCATGAATACTTGCATATAATAGCAGCTTTAGCAGATCTAGAGAAGTTTGCACCAAAGGATTGGTCCGATACGATGCTATAGAAATATTTGTATATCTTTCCCGAGTTTATTAAAAAGGAGTATATTATACAAGGTGCTGGTTTTGGGCGTCTGCATGGTATGTATCTAATACTTACTTATAGGTTCTGTTCTACCCGTCACAATGAACAAGTTTCAGAAAAAAATTGTAAATTCGTTAATAAACGATCTAGTCCTCGTAGAAAATTGATCACGTGACTAGTTATTTCGTATGAATAAGACGCTATTATTTTCTCTTTTTGCAAACTGATGTTTTAATGGCCACTTGCACTAAATATAAAAATTGCCTAAGTTCTTGCTTAATTACTTTTAACTACTTTATATATTAGGTTATATGTATTATGTTCATGTATAGGTGTATAAGTATAACACTCGATGTTTTGTTTGTTTTTTTATTAATTTTATGTTATTTTTTGTTATTTCTGCACACCCTGTCCCACACTCGTTTGTCGTATCGTCTCCATCCTAAGGTTGACTGGAAGAGATCGCTTTTAGTGATAAGGCTGCCAGTTGTTGCACTATGTGTATAATAAGTTTTACTGTATTTTTTCTCTTGTTGTTTTGTTATTTGTGGTGTGAACATTAAATAGTTTATTTATCTATCTACTGTAAGAAAATATTCGCTTATCGAGCAAAAAAGATTCTCCTAAGGAATAGCTAAAGGTTCGTGGATCTTTTTTTTGCAGGAGCTTGCAAAATTTAATTCTGAGAGTAGAATGAACTAGTCAAGCAAGGTCTGGTCAAGTCACCCACAAGAGGCGGAAATATGAATATATTTCTGCCTTTTGGGGTAGAAACTTTGGGCCCTTGGGGTCCAAGCGCATGGTTGCTCTTCAATGAGCTGTCAAAGCGTCTGATAGAGAGAACAAACGACCAAAGGGCTGGTGCTTACCTCGGTCAGCGAATTAGCATTGCTATTCAGCGAGGTAACGTTGCCAGCCTTTTGGGTACTTTACCCGCGAATACTGACTTGAGCTCTGTTTATTATTTGTAATTTGTTATTTTTGTTAGGTTTATTTTAGGCTTATATTGTAGCAAGGTCTTACAATTCTTATATTCAGTGCAAGTGACCATAAAAGTCGTTCACTTTAACGGCTACAACTTACAACACCCTTAAGTATTACTATACACAAAGCCAGCAACTTGCATAGGCAAAACCTTCATTGTCACTCCACAAAATTACAAGACAGAAGAACTAAACCAGTATTGCAAGTGATTTACCTTCTTCCTCAAGGGTCACCGCGCCCGGTCCGCGGCCCGCTTTTTCCGCTCCCGGAGCTCTGAGCGCTCGCGCCGACACAAGGACGCTTTTTGTCATGCACAATCATTCCTTACGAATCAGAACCCAACTTTGGTATGGAGGAGGAAAGGTAGAGAGACTAAACTAAAAAAAACAAGTAACAGAAAAGAAAACAGCTGCAAAATATTGTACCCTATGTCACTTCCACTATCAAGACGATTCAAATGGCACCTCACATGTCCAAACTGTTTAGGCTGTAGGCCGTGCCAAAGAAACCTCATACATACATACATACTTATCCGCATACAACCATACATAAACTCGAAAAACATAACCCTCTTTCTTGCGCAGTCGGGTATGACGCACTCATGACTCTATGACTCGAAATCCCCTTTTTGACCTTGCAATCCCTTTGTTTTATAAAGATGTGGTTGTGTTGGTCGACGTTTGACCACCGACTCGCCTGATGTTAAGCGACGTTGTGGTTTAAGATGGAGCACGAAGACCTAGATGGTACTATTCACTCTAGCCTTGAAGATACCCAGGTTGTAGTTAGGAAATATAGATGATGGCAAGGCGTTGCATTCTGTAGCGGTTCGTGTTAGAAAGGTGGAGGCAAAACCGTTTGATTCGAGTTGGTAGAATCTAGACTAAGTATGCGTTTTCCGACTCGCTATCTCATCGCCATTTTGAAAAAAATCCAAAACTGAATCGACCAAAAAAAACATATTTATCCAACCTGTTCACAAAATTTCACGAGAATCGGTTTAGAAATTCGACCTGTAGAGTAGAACAATCGAAAATC
The DNA here is from genome assembly GCA_911728515.1 of Peribatodes rhomboidaria. Taxonomy (NCBI): domain Eukaryota; kingdom Metazoa; phylum Arthropoda; class Insecta; order Lepidoptera; family Geometridae; genus Peribatodes; species Peribatodes rhomboidaria. The sequence goes on from OU452194.1 coordinate 328,900, forward strand.
CGGATATGTAAGTATTTTAGCCAAGCTGAAACGGAGATGCTTCACGCTTTACGCGTTTCGCTCTTGCACGTTCGATAAATAAAAAGGTAAGTAAAGCAAAGTGCCTAAAATCGATTTCTAACTTGCAATTTTCTCATGAAAATTTGGTTTTAAAAGCATAAAGTAAAATAGAAACAAATATATTTAACAAGTAAAAATTAAAAATTTAACTAAACCCCCGACACCGTTTTTTATTAAACATAGCTAAGAACACTGCTGACTAATTACCTTTCGAGCAAAATAAAAAAATCAAAATCAGTTCATCCGTTTGGGAGATATCATACCACAGACAGACACACAAACACACATACACACACAACACAACAAGTCAAACATATAACACCCCATCGTCTTTGCGTCGGGGGTTAAAAAAGCGCAATACCTTCACATGTTAGAGTCTTCTTCTTCTTCACATGTTAGAGACATCTGTCTTCTCCTAATCTGTCAACTTCAGTTAATATTTCTTGGTTTCTTCTTATAATTATCCATTTTCGCGTGATTCCGGTAGTCAGATGAGATACTTTTTGCTGATGTGGCACGGGCATTAGGTCTCGAGGTGTCAGGGCCCTTTTTGGGTCCTAATTGAAAAGTGACGTTGGGAAAATGATATCCTGTTTGTTATATCTGGATTGAGCGTGTTGGTGGTCCTTGGATTTGAGGTTGGGTCCGGAGTCAGTTAAATAAATATTAGTATCCAAGGTAAACCCTCCAGTAAAACCACAAAACTATAAAACCACCAAAGAGAACAAAGAATACAAATACAAGAGTCATATAAAAGTTGGAACCTACAATGTCAGGTCCCTGGCATCAACGGAACGATACCTAGAACTTACTAATGCACTAGAAAGTATAAACTGCGACATATTTAAGGGAAATGGGAAATAAAGACTTTTTTATTTTATTTTATTTTATTTATTTTATGCAAGGAGGACAGGAGCAAGGAATCAGACCCGTCATCCAAAATGGATTTTGTAAAATTTACACTGGACCACCTCTGAAGTATGATCTACCAAATAAAAAATGAATCTTCAAAAAATCGATTTATAATTGGTTGAATGATCGCGTAACGCGTACGCACACTTTTCGCGCGTGACGTCACTTGCCGGGCCCAACAGAAAAGCAGCGCTGGTTGTGTACAATCAGCAACACGCTGAGTTGGGGCCGGTTCTGTGACAATGTGCTTGTATTTGTATTTTGTGTGTTTAATATTTGTCTTCCTCTTCTAGGTATGTACATTCTCACAATAAAAGTATTCTGATTCTGAAAAAAAAAACATACAGTCGAATTGAGAACCTCCTCCTTTTTGAAGTCGGTTAAAAATGACTATAGATTAAGACCAACCGTGCAGTAGGTCACTTCAGAGCCCGTTACAGAAACAAGTTGCCTACAACACAAACATTATTAATAAAACATCGAACGTATCCACCTGTCAATTAGTATAATAACTTATAGGTACATTCTACTTAAAAAATCATTCAAAACACAGTTTAAAATTTAAAATCAGCTAATTAGGAGCAAAAGTTGTTGATAATTTTAATTGGTTGTCAGAGATGTATGGGACAATTAATATTAACCAGCCCATTGCATCAAAATGTTGTTGATATATTCAATATTCATATTGCAATCATTGATATGTAGTATTTATAAAAATAAGGGCAGGAGCCAGTTTTTCGACCTATTATATTCAACAAGTTCGAAAATAACTTTATCAGTCGTCTTAGGAGGTCTGGGTGGTAGGTATGAGTATTTAATTGAAAAAAAAAATGCTCCTCAGTTTCTTGCCTGTTCTTCTGCGTAGTGGCTCTTTTTCCGAACAAGGCGATCGAGTCTATTATGAAAATAATTTTATTTATATATTTTATAATTTTGGGGGCTGAGCTACCCACGTCCGTAGGAGTGTACTCTATTCTGATTCCCTACACGTGGTCCCCGGGTAGTGCTAACCGGGTAGCAAACTCTGGTGGAAGGTTTCGGCCGAGGCTAGTTACCACCCACCGGACCAAGCCATGCCGTGAAATGACCTAGTAGTGTTTCGGGATGTAGTCCGGTGTAACCGTTCCGAAGACGGGTCTGAGTATAGTAGCGCACTTGTAGCGCCTCACTCAACTGCCGTCTTTGTACTTCTTCACTCTACAAAACTTCAAGGCTAGAGTGAATAAGTACCTTATAGGTCGTCGTGCTCCATCTTAGACCACAACGTCGCTTAACATCAGGCGAATTGGTGGTCAAACGCCGACCTATACTATATTTTTAAAAAAACTTTGACGTTCATAAGTGTATCTTTGGAACCCAAATTGAATAAAAACATTTTGACAGCGTGTTTATCATTCGTTGTAATGCCCTTTTCGCTAAGACAATCTGTTAAGAAATGCGACCTGCAGAGAAAGACAGACATCAGGGGGGCTATTCCTGCGCCTGAGATGAGATGAGATTTTATCTTGGTCACTCTCACACCTATGACGTTTCTAACGAGAGCAACAAGGACGAAAAAAGGTGAGATGAAAATCTCAAATCTCCGAATAGGGCTACAGAAATCCGGACACACGAAAGCATTTTTGTCGAAGCTGAAGTATAGATGATTCGCTTACTGACGCTTGCTCGGTCGATTTAGTGCGAAAGTCTGGATGAATAGATGTATGGATGATTGTTACGTCATCACGCCCGAACGGCTAAACAGATGTGGATAAATTTAGCACAAAGACAGATCATAGTCTGGAACGGCTCATAGGCTACTTGTAAACCGCGGGTCACGCCGCGGGGCGCAGCGAGTGTCAGAGTATCACGTATAGCAGTACTTTTTATTGAAATGTAAAACTCACACTACCTTTGTTCGCGACAAACAAAATCTATAAGGGTAACGTTACACCTCCCTTCCGTACTATTGTTGCTCGTGGGTGTGGTCAGGGCCTTAGCAAAAAAAATACAATAGGCTGATATGGAACCTTTACGGATTAGCGAACTATTTGGGGGCTTGGGCGCGGAATTAATATTATTTTGTGTGAGGATATGTGCAAATAGTTTGCTTGAGGGTAAACGCTAAACATTGCACTTCGTTCTTCTTCTTGTGGTGCCATCTCCTACCGGAGGTCGGCTATCATTATGGCTATCCTAATCTTAGACACAGCAGCGCGGAACAGGGATCCAGTGCTTAGGTTGAACCATGTCCTCAGATTCTTAAGCCAAGATTCTTACGCCTTCTTCCCGGTGGTCTTTTTCCCTGAATTTTCCCCTGCATTATGAGTTGGAGCTGGTCGTATTTGTTGTTCCGCATTATGTGTCCAAAGTACAGCAGCTTGCGTTTCTTGACAGTTTTTAAGACCCCTACCTTTTTGTTCACCATCTGCAAAACTCTTGCACGATATTCAGTCCCAAACGTGACAGGGGGCGAGCCTGTCGCCATACACAGGGCTCCAGTCATGTAGCAGAAGACACGTTGTCAGGAGCACAAATAAGGACATAGGGTATCTTTCATTCCGAAAACATCAACGGTTTATGTGGGACCGCGGGTGAAACCACTAGGCGCAGCTAGTATAATTTAGAATTATAATTTGGGTTTTGATTTTAGACGATTTTGCTTTGAACGTTTAATTATCTTATAGCTAAGTGTATCACACGCTTAAGACGTCTCCCAGACAGACGCAGCCTGCGGTGGGCCAATGGACTTTTGCATTGGTACAGCTACTGGCGGCCTGAAGCCGCCACCGCTGGCCGTGTTTGTCTGGGAGACGCCTAATGCTTACGCTACGCATCAGAGAAGGAGTAGGAGGAGGCTCTCCCTCTTCTCCTTCTTCTACACCTTCTCCTACTCCTTTTCCACTCTAGTTGTAGAACTATCTGTAAACAACCATTCCATCAAAGTGCGTCAAGTTACCCCATCAAGCATGCTATCATGAAATCATTGTTCAATTAGATTAAATTCGAATGCCCGCCGTATTGCAGGGGCAGAGCAAATGGCAGTAATTTAGTAATAATCTTCGCAGCGGGCCCGGACAGCCTGTATGGCACGCGCCGGGGAATTAGCGCTCTTTAAACACCCTCTGTGTAGGTTTATTGTTTAGTAATGATGAGGATTTAAATTGAGATTTAGTTGGAGCTGAGCGAGTCGCATGGTTATCGTTACACGTAGGTATCTTTTTTTCCCTTATTTTAAATTTAATCTAAGTATTTATCCTCATATCATCACGTGTCTCCTTCAAAGGGGTTCTTCACAGGTTCAATCTTGTTTGGAGTATTGCTGCCACCTATGGCATGGCTCCGCCAAGTATCAGCTCGACGCTCTGGACTCCATCGAAAAGCGCGCCAAACGGCTCATTAACAATGACTCGTTGGTTGAATCCAAGCTTCGGAGCTTGTCACACCGGCGTGAAGTGGCCAGCCTGTCGGTATTCTACAGAATACACTACGGCGAGTGTGCACAAGAACTGCACGACCTGATCCAGCCATCGCCATTCTTTTATAACTGTACCAGGCGCACCAGCAAAAGACACCCTCTAATGGTGGAAATTCCGCTAAAACGCACTAAGCGTTTCAAGTCAACTTTTCTTATAAGAACTGCAGAGGTGTGGAACTCGTTGTCTGTGTCTGTCTTTCCACCTAAATACAATCCGAGGGTGTTTAAGAGTAAAGTGAATAGGTATCTCCTAGGCAAGCGTGTTACACCTTCGATCACGTCGACGCTTCCCATCAGGCGAGTCAGTGGTCAAACGCATGCCTAGTCTGTTGTAAAAAAAAAGGGGCTAGCAGAGGTGTAATACAACACCGATACTTTGCCGGACGATATTCAGTCCCATATGTGACAGGGCGCTATATTATAGCCTGTCGCCATACCCCTGGCTCGAGTTTTGCTATACGCGCATACATACGAGTATATGTTCACACAATGAATGTCGACTGGATTTGAACCCGCTCCCTCTGGCTTGAGAGGCGGGCCTTCGCCTTTTAGGCTGTCATCGCTTACTATTAGGTATTTATGTACTTTATTTTACAACAAAAATACTAATTTGAACTATCACACTAACCACATCACAAACTATAAAGGTGAAAGTTTGTGAGTGTGTTTGGTTTGTTACTTCTTCGCGCTTCAACGGATCAACGGATTTTGATGAAATTTAGTATGGTATGCGAAGGTAAGTTTGTGTTTTTTTTTCACGCCTTAACAACTCAACCGATTATCATGAAATTTTGTATACACGTTGCCATGGTACTCAACTTGTCTTTAAACTATTTGCTAGGTAAATAAATTTTGATTTTTAATGTAAATTCGAGTAAGTAAAACCGCATTAGAACTGAAAGTTATATGAATGCGAGTTCTATCCTGAGAACGCGATTTATAGAGCATCAAGTATCATGTCCTATCTGAGAAGACGCTGAGATAGACCCGCCACGGAGCTGAGAAGACATGGAGGTTGGGGTCTTGGGCGCCTGTCGTTACGTGCTGAATGATCTTACAGTAGGGTTAGTGTGAATTTCGATAGTTACCTAAACTTTTTTTGTTTTCATTTGGCTCAATATATTTCAATAAAGCAGCTTGACGGAAATGTCATAGAACTAAGTTACATTTATGAGTTAAACGAAAAACGAGAAAAGTTTACGTTAACTATCAAAACTCAAAAACATACTAAGCCGACAGGACCAGGTTGAGTGGCGTACAAGAAGAGAGGTAATTGCTCAGCAATGGGTGATTTCGGGGTGATGATGATGATGATGATTACTAAGAGCGATTACTAACTTGCTCTGATAAAATTACTTTTTTTTCTCACTTACTTTGTTGGCACAGCGACCAAACCGTGTCTGGGCCTCCAATACTAAGTAGCGCCACTTTCATGCCAAGCATCAACTTCAAGTTTTGAAGGGCTTAATTTTTCCACCTGCCTTAAAGCGGCCGATAGGCTTTCGGCCCTGATAAATTAAGCAGTAATTATTGATTGAACAATAATTGTTTTCATTATCTTTAAAAATACGTATAGCTTTATTAACCTAACTGCTGGACACGAGCTTCTTACAAAGCTATTTGTCCTCGGTTGCTAGCATTTTTAACTGTGCTCAAAATACCACCTCTACGTTTCCCGCCTCCCTCGCACTCTCGGCATGCTTTGACTTCGCCGCGGTCATCCGCAGTATTTCAGCTTTTTTCCAACAACAAAATAACTTTTCTTCCTCGGGCCGCGGTGGGACGGCGGTGGGACGCGATGGGACTGGCGCTTGCACTTTACCCCACTAAGTGTATCTCTGGTGGGGCTTGCAAGAATGTTGTAAGCATTAAAAACACTTTCTTAGATCTGAGATTGCTAACTTTAGTGGAACATAATCAAACAAAATTTTAAAATCGTGAAAGTAAATCAGCTGTTTCATACAAAAAAATAATTGACCGGCGACCAAATGAAACAGCTGATTTTTGTTTTGCGATGTCAGGGTGGGTCCTATGGTGAAAGTTGTTTGTGACGTTGTAGAGAATTAGCCTGCAAAATTTTGCTAGCATATTATAAATCGCTTACGGTGAAGAAAAACATCTTAAGAAAACCGTCATGTCTTAGAACAATATTCGAAAGATATGTGTCAACCAGCAAACCGCATAGACTCAGCGTGCGGTGGATAACGGCTCAATCATCCTCAATGTAGGGTCTCTGCAATGGAACTTAAAAACTGTAATGACGATAATAATCATGTAATTAACAAGTGTAAATTGAAAATTAATAAAACCCCCGACACCGATTTTCATTAAACATAGTTTAGAATACTCCCGACTATTTCTCCTTTCAAACATACAAAAAAAAACAAATCAGCCACATACACACACACCCACACACACAGACACTTTAAACTTATGACACCCCGTCGTTTTTGCGTCGGGGTTTGAAAATAGCAGTGTATATAGCTAAAGTCACCTACAGCATCCTATAATGCCCCACCCAGTGACGAAATAGTACCCTACCACTAGGTGGGCAAGCTGGAAGCGGCCGGTGGTGCGCAGTGGGACAAGTATTTCGCTTTTTGTACCGTACACGATGGTACGCGGACTGATGCAGAATTTCTACCATTGTGACGGCGCTGACATGGGATGGAAGCGGGCTTATGGCACTTCGCTCGGAGGAAAAAAGATGCTAAGACGAGGAGCAAGTTTATGTGCAAGTCGACGAGAATTTACCAGAGCTGCGGGGAGCTAGGCTGGGGTTTGGGAAACGTGATTTTTTTCAAAGGACCTGTGTAGACTTTTATTGCTAGCAAAGACATTATTAGTGTCGCGTGATAACATGTGTAAATTAAAACTGCTTAGCGTTTGTAGTGGCGTCTGCTAAAAAAAATAAGTCACATGAATTTAAGATTTATTTTTTGAGGTTTTAAGATTTTCATGGTCAATATGGTCAATAATTTATAGCAGGTAGTTTAGTTTGCATTAAGAATTGTAGCGTGTAGCGATAAGGGTATTGATACAAACTATTAAGTTTTTCAATACTTTGTGTCTTAAAATGTATATATTTTACGAAATAAATAAAAAAAAATAAAAATGTAGTTTTTGGTGTGCAATAAAGATATATTGTATTGTATTGTATTGTATTGTATTGTATTGTATTCATGCACTTAATGTGTTTTAAGACTATTGTCCTGTTGTTTTAATGTATGTATGTCACATTTGTATATTATTATTATTACATTTTTATAGTTGGCTATTTTTTTTCTACTAGAGTTTTAGAGATTTCTGTTTGTGAATGGCCTTTTAATTTTTATTTTTTTTTTTATTTTTTAGTTAGTTAACTTAGTCTGTCTCTCTACCTCCATGCTACAGGTTTATTGTCTAACCAGCTGCGCTCCGCGGTGTTACCTGCAGTTCAAAAGTGCTATGAAAGCCTAAGTGGGTATTATAAGTGTAGGCTTATTTAATAAGTCGAAGTCGAAGTACTAAAAGAAGTCTGTATCCTCCAGATTTTATAATGTGTAGGACACAGTCCTTCTTTTAGCACTTCAGCTTAGCAGCAGCACACAAAATAATTTCACCCAAATCCGTTCTGCTGTTCTAGCGTGAGTAATAAACATCCATACCGGACGATCAGTGCTGTTGATTGAACAGCACATGCTGAGGTGCAGCCTTTATTGAAACACATACATAATTATCATTATTGTTTATTATTTATATAAGTACTTAGTTTATTACTTTCATCGTTTATATTCTTAATTGTACAAGTTTAGAGGCTCGTCAGTATCATTACTCGCTCTCTTCGCTCGTCTTCTTCTTCTAGACGAAATGGCTATAGAATACCTTAAGCCATGTGAAGTTAGTGTAAAGTGGTCGCCGGACTCTTAAGTCAAGCGTCAAGCCTTGGCTCCGAATGGGTTGTCTCTGCAGAAGTGTATACTGAACTGTATACAGAAGTGTGTACAATACCCACACTATGCCAGACGATATTCAGTGCCAAAGGCTCCAGTTGTATTTCAGATGATGACAATAATGTTCAGAAATAAACAAACTGGAACGCGCCATCGCCTGGGATCGAGTCCGAGAGAGGCGAGCCTTCTGCCAACATGTTTTCAATAAAGAATTAAATAAACAATATTTTACTATATTCAATAACTATAGCACTCAATAAATAAGCTATAACCAGAAAACTTTCAATTGTAACAGTCTGTCCGCTTCACCGCACAGCCAGATGTTAAACAAAAAAACAAAACACTTACCTTTTAAAAAAGTCTTTTGTATGAAAACGTGTATTATGCAGGACCCTCGACAAAAGAGTGTTTTATTATTTTTCAAAAGGGTTCAGTGGGCGGGCGTTTCCGTTTCCATTCGGGCTTGGGGTTGCCATTTTTAATTCTTCTACCGTTTTTACGTTAAAATTTGACACTAAGGCATATGGCATTTTTTAATTGTGACCAAGGAAGTGGGTTTTTTCTATTCCTATTGCTATCAAATAGGGACTAACAACCTCTAGTTTTGCTGAGCATCCAGTCGTGTCAGTCAGTCGTGATTTCCAGTTTTATAAAGTTATATTTTTTATCTTATACTCAGACTCTAATGGTACCAAACCAATTTGTACCAAGGTAAGGTAAGTTCGCTTGATTTACTATTTTGGTAGTTTGTACAAAAAGGCGTAGAATATGTGTATTCGTACCACACAAAGAAGCTTAGACAGTTACGAGTATGTTAGCAGGTTCTACTTAGAGCAAATTTTTTAAAGCACATTTTTTTGTAGGCTGGCACTTTTTAATTTAGCCCAACCAAAAATAGAGATATGATAAATAGATGATGTCTTTTGGTGAATAAAGGTCATGGCTGACTTATAATAACACCACTCCTAATAACGTTCATTGAAACGTGAGTTTCAGGGTGTCCTCTGTAGACATACTTAACATTGACAACACAAACCAGCAGACACCTCGCTGTTAGCCAGCTTACCGCTTTAGTACCAGTTGGTAGATGTCGTTTCTCTTGACTTTTGCTTGTGCGGGAGCAGTGTTTGAGCAGCGTCGTGGAAGTCAAGACGAGATAATAGTACTTATTGATATAAATCGCAATCAAATACAAACCTCCCCAAGCCGTCACGTTCGACTCCATCTTCCACTGATCAAACCACGCAAAATCCTCTACAACACCACAAAGTTACAAACTCAACAAGCCGCGCCACTATCGCATTCCCTTACCTAAACCGCCAGCTTTCCATCAAAATCTTTAGTGCCCTCATTTCGACAGCTCTCCAGATAAGTTTGTCGATGGACCAAGCAAAAACTAAAATATGTCTTTGTGGTGACCGCAGGCAAAAACGCGGGCAACTACGAGGCCATCTGCCTCGACGTTTCAATAAAGGCCCGTAATCAGCCAAGATGGCCATTTAATTATACTTAGCGACGTTTTTCACAGATACTGTTACAGGACTAAGATATTGGTGCTAGGGATGGGAAAAGTGTCGAAGGACATGAATGCTGGGATGCGATAGATGTTAATTTTGAAAGATAGAGATCTCGAACATAGGGGGCTATTCCTTCGCGTGAGACGAGATGAGATTTTATCTTGGTCACTCTCACACCTATGACTATTCCAACGAGAGCAACAAGGATGAAAAATGGTAAGATTGAATCTCACTCCGGAAGAAGAGCCCTCATGGATATAGATCGTGATTTGTTTTATCTGAATTTCATTTGTTTTTATATAGTTGTAAATAAATCGCTTTTAAAATGACAAAAAAATAGTTTATAGATACAAATATTTAGTTATTAGCTTGCGGATTTACGTATGAATAATAGCTAAAGTTATCTGTTAAATACGACGATGTATACATATAAAATACTAGTATACCTACTATTGATTTTATTATTAGTGCTTAGCGTTATAATTTTTCCAAACCGAAAACATCGATAACATACACAGCAGCTGTCATTTCCCATCACTATTGCTCGATCATTATTCAATTAAAAACGGCTAAAATGGTGTTATAGTTATAGCATCAATTGTTCGAGAATGTTCACCGATGGCTCAAGTGAACTGGATTAAACTGGACTAATGAAAGTGATAAACCAACAATGAGCCTTGTTATTTTGATATCGTCAGTAGGTACTATTATACTTAATGTGTTATATTTTATTAGCCAATAAGAGCAGATGGGCTTTTTTTTGCATTGACATTCCAAGTTATGTTATTTTTCAGTGGTTTATTTTATTCTAAGTATTTTTGTGAACTTTTCAAAATAAATTTATCTAGCAACTAAATTGTTTTTTTAATTTCTTATCGAGGTATGTTAACTAACCTAACGTATATTAAAAATAATATATTACTTTCCGTAATTATTATTTTAATTGCAATTTTGACAGATCTGTTTCAGTCAAGCAGCAAATACTTACCTACCTAATGAAATAACTGAAGTATCACACATATATATGTACATACATCTCTGCTCTTACAAACACTATACTTTTACAGAACATCAATTTGACTTAATAATTTGTTACAATAACAACTTGTTATCGATAAACTCACGTTAAAGTATCGATGTTTCAGCAATAAACAATACTTACATCTGTCACATCACTACGACAAATCAATCAATTAAATTGCACCAAAACGGCGTTATGTCCCCTCCCGATGGATATTACCGGCGATGGATCAAAATAAACTACCTTTCTAGCTTGAGGTGATAAAGTTGTATTAATGGCTTTAAAATAAAGATAAAATTATTTGGAATAAAATCAATCAAAATAATTAGAGCAGAATAAAATTTATTTTTGGTAACTTGTATGTATGGCGTTAAGATTTAAAAAGAAATATAATTTGTTAGATGATGAATCGTTGCGTGTGGCAGTGGCCCTCCGTCTGGGCTGCAAGGTGTGTGAACCCCATAGATGTACCTGACCTGCGGTTCCATGGTGGAGGCCGATGGCCAGCACGCATTGAGTTGTCGTCGCTGCACAGGGAGGTTTCCGTGTCACCATGCCCTCAACGACATTGTCCCAAGGGCATTTTTTTCGGCAAATGTCCCCTGCGTGCTTGGGCCACCGGGTCTGTGCAGATCAGATGGTAAGAGGCCGGACGGGCTGACCTTTGTACCTTGGAAAAAAGGCAAGTGCCTAGTTTGTGACGCCATTTGTGTTAGCACACAGTCACCTGGGTCAGACCGTTCAGCCGTCCACCTTCAGCGACGGCGGAAGACGCCAGGGAGAAAAAGAGGCAGAAGTACGCTACGATGGAGCCTCACTACTCCTTCGTGCCCATCGCCGTGGAGACCATGGGTTGTTGGGGTTTTTGGATGCCAAAAGACTTGTTGGCGAGTTGGGGCCCAGGATTATGGAGAGAACCGGTGACTCCCGCTCTAGAGCGTTCTTGGTGCAGAGGTTAGCGACTGTCATTCAACGAGGTGCAGCTAGCGTTATAGGCACCTTTGCACCAGGCGCGGTTATGGTTGAGTTGTTTGATGTTTAGATATTTTTTAGATTATTTTTTTGGCTATTTTTGTTTTGATGTTGACATGAATTTATATTCAAATATTATAACGTGTGTTGTATTACAAGGTGTTAATAAATTGAGGCAATGGTGAATTATTAAGAAAAAAAAACTAAACACTTCAATTAAATACCTTTAATAATATTAGGTAAGTAAGAAAAAATTGTGACATGTATAATAATTATTTTTTACCCCAGGGGTGCAAAGTCGTTTAGTTTAACTGTCACGTGTGCACACATAGTTTCCCTGATTAATAAACGTGGTATAGCCTCTGAATAGCTACAGTGTTTTGTCTTTTAATTTCTTTTATTTTTTTACTCGTTCGAATAACCACTAAACTAAACACTGTATAACTATTTCGAACCTATACAACGTTTATTGTTAAGGAATAATATTTCTGTGTTATCGTGGTTACAATACGGAGGAAGCGATTTTGATCTTGTTTAATAATTATATTTTTTTTAATTCAGTTTAATTGCGTACCTTTTTATAAGATGTTAATTAATGTGTTGTTTAGGTATAATAGTGTACCTATTGGGTTTTCAATGGGCCTAATTACGTTTCAATGATCTAAAAAGTAACTAGTTTAATTATGACAACGAAATAAAAACACAACATACGATATTTTTATCTTTTTATTTGACAAAGAAATTAATTCATTTTTTCTTATTTCCGCTTTCCTTATAATACATTGTAGTTATAAAGTAATTATGCTATCTAGCTATATTTATATGTATAATTTTATATCTCTATATATTACAAATAATATTTACAAAATTGTAATGTTTTTCTTCCCGTAAAGACCCATACATAAAAATGGTATTTTACATGATAGTCTATCCATTTTATTTAAAAAAAAAACAATAAAAGAAATCAAAAACAAAATTAAAAAATATGTAAACAAGTAACACATTTTTTTCTAAAAAAAATTGAAGTTTTTTAACTAAATAAATGAAAACCTTTTCCATGAATAGACTACAATCAAAATTCCATAGAAAAAATCATAAATTAACTCGCAATAATGAGATGCTAAAAAATACTTTTGCTTAAACTTTTGCATTTAGAACACATTTTTGCAAAAAAATAAATAGGACAGAAAGTTGCCAAAAAAACTTAAAATAATATTTATCACATCGGACTGGTATGTGTTTACAATTGATTTTTCAGATTATTTATTTTAAAATATCTAAATAAATAAAATTTACCAATTAAAGCTTACTTTATGAATACAATTCCTTTTTCATTATTGCTACCAATGCTACCAGTTGAAAAAAGGCATAAAATTGTAATATTAGAAAAATATACGTGTTGGTATATTAATTTTCGGTCGGTGTGTTAATTAAAAAGCCATCTTGAAAACAGTATCCTAACAATCTTGTGTCCGAAATGACACCAAGCCAAATTATTTTTTGGAAAAATATAATAATATTGCTGATAAACAAAATAATAGTTCAGGTAGATATTATTTATTCAATCTTTTTATGTAAAAAATCAAACATTATTTTGTATCACATTTCGCTATGAAAATATTTTCATTACAATTTTTATATTTGCTGTAGGTACGTACTTAAAATACTAAAAATATTGTTTTAGCGAAACAGTAAATTTTATTGCAAGAAACAATATTATGCCTTAATATTCACAAGAATTAAATTAAAAATAATATCCATTGCAATCACAACTAAAAATATTCGAGGACGGGAGTAACTTAGGTTTTTTTTAATTGCAACATAATTATGCTAAACTGAAAAAGATCAATCAAGCAAGGAGCTGAAAAAACTGTCAATATTCTAGGCTCAATTCTGAAGGCTTAATTGACCGACTTAGGACTGTTAAAATTATTGATGTCCTTGTCTTATAGACAGTATTGAAAAAATACAAGTATGTTTTATAAGTACTTAGACCTGTCAACTAAGTATTATACTACAGAATCGAGCCTAATCTACATTTAAATCGATTTCGACGTCAATCTTAATTTTTGTGGAACTAATGACAAAACAAACTCTAAAAAGCTGGTAAACAGACAATAATCCCTAAAGCTGATTCAAAGTGCGTATCTGTTCTTATACTTGGTCTTTGCGAGGTTATTCGAATGTCACATGATTTTTGGCCAATCGGAGATGAGATTTTAACTGACGTTGTCCTCTCAGATTGGTCAGCGACTTCGCTGCTTGTGCTCCACGTAAGCTCAGGTCATAGATCATGCAATTCACCAGAACGAAAACATATCTGTTGACAATTTTTTTCACTGTTGTTTTAGTGCTTTTTGTTAAATAATGGCAAAAAATAATAATGTCATAATGAATTGCACAAGCTAATCGAGGCTTAGTATAATTAAAACTGATTGGATCAAAGAATTTATTCAAAAGTATCTACTTACAACTATCTATCTATAATTCATTTATTTTAGTAGTATTTTCCCAGTTTGCAATATGCTGAAACTCCACTGGCAGGCTACTTAACGCCTGGAACCTTCCGTGGCTAACACCTGGAAACGTCTGGAACCTTGCAAGTGTCTAACTATAATCCATTCTCTGTTGCATGGTGCGGGTGACAGCCGCATTTATTTCATTTATTATTTCAGTTACTACAGTTATTGATAATTCCTTATTTGTTATCATATGCGTTATGATATTTAGAGAGCAGCTTAATTTTTAATTAATGATATGTAAATCGAGCCAATTTTTAACAGTGAAAGGAACAATTCACCTAATGTCACCCGCACCTTTCTACAATGAAAATAGTATAGTAGAGAACATAATTATTTAGTTATAGAATAAAAACTAATGTTCTCAGATAGATTCGTAACTCTATGCTGAATGTTCGCACAAAACAGATTACAAGAAAAACATTACAAAAAGATGATTTCAGCATGTTATTCCATCGTTGCTTCTAGAACAATTTATTCTTTGACCGACTCGCCAGGGTTTGATAGCATAACCCTGCCAGTGCAACTTCACCCTTAGAGACGTGCCATTAAAAATTACTCATATTTTTGAAAAATAAATTCTTTGAATCCACAATTTCCCTAAACTTATGAAAATTTACAAGAACCGTTATGAACAACATTAAAACCTATTATAATCAATTAATTATAAAAAATGTACAACTTTTTTTATAATTATTATCTATTAAATAATTTCCCTTAAAATTAGAGTTGGTTGTGCCGATACATGTAACATTATTTATAAAAACGTTTGGGCGCCATCTTGGTTTTCCGCCATCTTGGTTTGTTCCGCCATTTTATAGTGGTTCACACTTACTTTAATGTTTTAGGTCCTAACCAATGGCTGTTAAACTGCTGGCCATACCCTGTGAAAGAAAAAATAAATAAGAAAATAAATAGACAAATATTATGGACTTGCGTGACAGAAGTGTTGTACTCAATCTTAGTTCTTGTTGGTAAGAAAATGACTTAGGTAAAAATAAAGTCATTTGAAGGTACACAATAGGTCGATGTTGAGTCATGCGGAGGTTTAACCTAAGTCAAAGTAAAATCATCTGAAGTCATGACTAGGCCTTGGCTAAAGCAAAGTGATGTGATAGTAGGACCTTAGTCATACTATCACATCACTTTAATCATCACTTAATAAAAGTTAAGTAACATTTTCCAAGTGAAAAGTTAAACGGTTAACCGCCATTTACCTAATAACATTTTTTGAAGTTAAAAAATGATAAACAGCTGTTTACAATATTTTTTGTCTTTGTTTTAAAAGTTCCTATTTTCGACCGAGAGAAGCGAGGTCTCCGGATCCGTTCTGACTGACAACATCCAGTGTCCAAGGACTTCTAGTTTGCAACAAACGTCCAATGACTTATTACGTCCAGTCCAACAATGTCCAGTTTCCTAAAACGTGTTAGGATCATTGATCCGATCTTCATGAAATTTTGCCGACACGTAGTTTTTTTACGCTGGAGGCGGCAAACGCTTGAAACGGGCCGCCTGATGGTAAGCGATCACCGACGCCTATGGATACTTGTATGCCTGAGACATCACAGATACGTTGCCGACTTAGGGACTCTGTTGAAAGCCCTTTTGTAAAACCCCATGTTGTAATTACTCAGAAATACCGCAGGAGGGAGCTCATTCCACAGATTAAGGTGTGCGGCAAAAGAGATCGCTTAAAACGCACAGTGAGCGATTTCCACTGATTGACAGTTTGTGGATGAACTTTCAGGCGGTGGCGGCTGGTGCGATGAGAAAACCGCGATGCAGGCGTCAGTTCGAGTTAATATAAATAGGGTGAGCTACTCACGTGAGCAGGCCGGGGTTGGCGTCGGTCTGGTACCAGGAGTACTGCGGCATGTAGGGCGGGTGCTGCGCGGCCGCCTGGTGGTGCAGCGCGTGCGCGTGCCCGTGCGCGCCCTTCATCTCCCACGGCCCGCCCGGCGCGCCCTGGCCACAACGATTTAACCAAATCAAGTCAAACGTCAACAAAATGGACAATGGAAAATCCGATTCTCAGGATTTATCTGACGGCACATTACAGCCGTCAGATTATGTACCACTAACATGCAAATAAAGATTTTGACTTTGACTTTTTCTTTATTCAATTGGGTATCGAAGATACTCGTACACTTATGAACGTCAGAAAACAAACGCTGAAAACACGAAATAATATAAGGAAGACGAACGAGGCAACAACAATTTTAACGGTTTCGACCGGTGATTTCTGTTCAGAACCTAATTTACGCGGTCAATTTTTAGGTTTTCGTAGCGTTTCTCCCTTATATTTATGGTCGAAGGCTAAAAACGACAAGATAAACGCTTGTGTTATCCTTTATTTTATCCAAACAAATATGTGTTGATAGCCTAGAATCGCCTCTTTAGCCAGAGGGACCGGGTTCGATCCGAAACTCTACAAAAATCCTTTTTAATAATGGCTACATTATGTAGATAATAAATAAAACACCAAAACACTTTCCCGACTTGTTGCGTGTCAACAAATTATAAAAGTGTATTAGAGTAAGTACGAAGTATGTAGGGCAGCTCGGGGCGGGGCGGCGCACCCTTAACTCTGCTTGATTAGTTTTACTGGCAACACTTGCTGGTACCCAGCGGTGTTGCTAGTGACGATGACCGCTACTGAGTTACATTTATTTTTATTTTTTTGGGTTCCGTACCTCAGAAGGAAAAAACGGAACCTTTTTAGGATCACTTTGATATCCGACTGTCTTTCTGTCATGACCCTTTTTCTCAGGATCAAGCTGAAATACATTTGAAATAATTATACAAGTCTACTGTCCCTTTCAGCTGTAAAAAAATCAAACTTCTAAGCCAAGGCAATCAAAAGATACAGCCGTTTATGCTGCATATTTTCGACACTCGCAAGGGAATCAAAACCTACAAGATACTTCCCGTGAACTCAGAATCTTGAAATTTGGTACGAAGTAACGTCTTATACCACAGATAAAGGAAAACATGCGAAAAGCATACATTTTTAGTTACATCTTAAAATATAATAAAAATATTTTTAATAATTTTAAAGTTACTACCTCTTTTCTCATGAATACCTACAGGCTTGTACGGAACCCTCGGTGCGCGAGTCCGACTCGCATTTAACCGGTTTTTTATTTGTTCAAAAAATTACACTCCACGGACTTCGGGGACCGTGACTTTTGTTAAATGGTATCTTAATTACATTATTTAAGGGGAATACAGGTAGATGGGAGTTAATTGTCAAGTCTTAAGCTGAAGTTAAAGGTACTTATTGCTACATTGTGAGTACACCACGAGCAGACCAGCGACCCGCAAGCAGCACCCGATCACGAGTATGACGCATGTGCCAGCCATCGCTCTCCTCAACCATATTTGAGGGAAGAGAACGACCCGACACACGACGCCGCCGCAAGAAGGTGCCTAAACTTTGGCCGGTCACAATGTACTGGCAAATTTTGATAATAAAGAAAACATCTGGATAGAATCCCATACATTTAGTGGAGATTCTAAATGACAAACATTTATTTCAAAAACTTTTAAGGCTTACTCAAAAACACGTGTTTTGCTGGAACAAATTTTACGATAGGCTGGCCGGCTTCGGTCACCTTCAACCTTCAGAATCGAGCCTATAGTGTTACACTATAGTGTTACAATAAAATCCGCTTTATTGGTACAGACTATGGCAGTTAGAAGCGTGGGTAGGGGAGAGGCTGGAGAGGCGCAGTGGTTGAGGTACTCACGTATCCGAGCCGCGGGTCCCAGGACTGGTGGTGCGGCTTCACGTCGCACGAGCTGCCGTCCGGCGACCGCCCCGCTGACGGCTGCACACAAAACAATATAAATAAGTAAATAAATAGAGAAAATACAGTAATTACAAAAAATATGACCTCTTATTGCTAAGAAAATTCTCAAATAATGGAGTTTTCTGTAGAATTAGGCGTGACGTAGGCGTGGTTTCACCTTTGGGAAATTACGATATGACATATGAGAGATTCAACTATTTCACTACTTTCTTTAATTAATTTTAGCTAAATAGGGGCTGAATATAGTAAGACTTTCATAAATTAACGCCTTAGTAAACTCTGTACATATATAAGTAACTAATTACCTATATGTCTGCAAATAAATATATTTAGATTTGACTAAAAGAAATTCAAAAATATAGAACCAAAGTTTCCTAACTAAAACTATAATAAAGCTTTACTAAAGTTCCCTTCCTGAGAATGCCATAATATAAACATACATGCAAATACTCAAGCGTTTTCCACTATCTTGTAGCGAACTAGGATTCCCTGTGTCGGGTATGCCACGGAACACACACAAACACACGCCGTCGGGTTGGCGCGGTGTACAGTTGTACCAACCACACTCGCGGTGTTCTGTGTTTATAGGCCTGGCCGGATCAGCTAAGTATATGTGGTGAAGCTGTTACGTGTGGTAGGCCTAGGTTTTATCTTGTTAACATCTACCTATCTATCTTACATTTCCCCTCACTAGATCATCGGTCCACATGTTGTGTCGATGTTCTCTTGTGGTCGCCACACGAGAGACTTTCCGTCTCGCTCAACCCTCACATATGTTATCATGTTGTTATATCTTACATATCCGACCTTGACATCCCAGCCCTGGTGCGGCGGCTGCTTCACGTCCCAGGGGGTGGCTGTGGGCGACAGGCCGGGGGACAGCTCGGACACGGGCGTGGAGCTCGGCGTGGGCGAGTGCGCCGCCGCCGCGCCGCCCGACTGGTACGCGGAGGGAGAGTGCTGGGACCCGCTCGAGCTGCCTCCGCCGCCTCCTGAGGGAGAAGATTAAAGTATATTTACTGTTGATGAGCTATGCCCAGCGGTGTTGCTCGCGGTTAAAAAGTCTGAGCTATACGAAGACTGACTCAAAGTCAAAGTTGAAATGTTTTTATTCAATTGGGTATCGAAGATCCACTTAGGAACGTCAAAGTTTTATAATAAGTAGATCAACTGCCTTGTTGGGCACAAGTTTTTTGGACAAAAGAGCCACTACTCAAAAGAACTGGCAAGTAAAATGAGGACTCTGTTGTCCATTCCTTAACATCGTTGTACATCAGTAATGAATATTTAAAATACGAAAGTTTTGTCAGCTTAACGGTTAAGGTATCTTAAGAGTAGCAACGTAAAACAGCCCTTGGATCCAATGAAAGCCTAGTTGGAAGAAGGCTCGCTTCTCAAACTAGAGAGTAGGTATGGGTTCGAACCCAGCCGAAAGCATTGCACCAATTTGTTCATTTGTGAACATAATAAAAAGTGCGTAGTGATTAGCGACGGGCTGGCCCGCTGCCACATTTGGGACCAAATGTCGTCCGGTGAAGTATGGTTGGTATAATACACCCCTGTCAAATCCTTCCGGGAAAAAGGCGTGACGAAATGTCATGTTAAAACAGTATATTTACCGTGTAACATCTGGTTGTTGTTGGGCGGACTGCCGGGCGGGAGGCCGAGGCTGGGCGGCGGGGCGCCCACCTGGGCGGCCTTCATCATCTTCTTGTATTTACTGCGTCGGTTCTGGAACCAGATCTTCACCTGGGGAGTAGAAGAAATATATTAGCTAAATAATAATAATTTCTTTGTATAAAATGTATTTAATGAACATTTACACAGAAAAACAAGTATGTAACATCATTAAAAGAAAAGTAAAAATCCGGCTGCAAAATATTGGACCTTATGGTCACTTCCACTATCAAGACGAATCAAATGACACCTCACATGTCGAAATACATCAAGCTGTTGAGGCTGTAGGCCGCGCCAAAGAAACGGCAAATACACTCGATAAACATAACCCTCCTTCTTGCGCAGTCTGGTAAAAAAAAAATTAGCCATATCTCTATAACTTATCTCCCAATTTCGCTCATAATTTAACTTAAAATATTATTTGCATTAGTTAATGCAAATAATTTTTTTGGGTACTTGCCTACAAAATTTAATGAAGATCGGATCAACGATACTCAAGTTATCGTCAAACAAATAAATGCCGAGATGTCCCAGTACATTGCGAGAGCTCGCTGCGCTCGGTCAATTAATTATGCATACTTATACCAACATAAGAAAGATAAAAAAACCCGATTGGAAAATACAGTACTTTTTTGTTTATAACCCCCAACGAAAAAACATCGAGGTGTTATAAGTTTGATGTGTCTGTGTGTGTGGGTGTGTGTGGGTGTGTGTGTGTCTGTTTGTATGTGTGTTTGTGTGTGTCTGTCTGTGGCATCGTAGCTCCCGAACGGATGAACCGATTTTGGTCTTGTTTTTTTTTTTTTGTTTGAAAGGTGAATTAGTCGGGAGCTATGTTTGGTGAAAATCGGTGTAGATGAACATCGGTGTCAGGGGTTGTTTTTTAATTTTAATTTATACTTGTAAATAATTAGTAATGACACTCCGGATAAAGATGGATAACGCAACTTAGGCGCAAATCTTTGCGACTGTAGGACACACCAACCACAAAAATACGCTAAGAAAAACATAACCAAGGAGTTTTTCTTCTTTACGCCTCATAACCTAAAAACCTCCTAGAAAGTCGGTCAAAATCAAATTAAATGTCCTGATTAAGTTGAGTACCGAAGATACACTTATGAACGTCAAAGTTATAAAAGTGACTCTACCACCTTGTTCGGAAAAAGAGCCACTGGCCAAAAAAAACGGGCAAGAAAAAGAGGAGCATATTTTTTCGAAAAACAAAACCTTCTTTAATTCGTGTGCAGTCAAATCTAAAAAAAAATACATATATGTATACCTCCCCCTTTCTGAAGTCTGTCAATAACATAAATTAAATATTTTTAAAACCCCCGACACCGATTTTCATCAAACATATCAGAACACGCCCGACGAATTCAAAAAAAATCAAATTCGGTTCATCCGTTAGGAAGCTACGATGTCACTCACACACACACACACACACACACACACACACAAACACGTCAAACTTACAACACCGCGTCGTTATGCGTCGAGTTAAAAAGTACATCAAATCAATCCACTTTCCCAAACCTATCTCACCTGCAAACACAATGGACTATCTATCTATGTGTACTATCTGCACTATACCTATAGCCACATAACGCAGGGGTAGCGTGAACAGGGGCGGAGTCGGGCGCTACCGTTAGTGTACCGTTACTAGAGATGGGCCGTGTCGATAGCTGGCTTGTCGATGCTAGAAGTTTTATCCATGCAATTATCTTTTGGATGTTGAGTAGTGCGTTCAAATTAAATTGTTGAGCTATGGGTTTTAAGTAGAGAAATTTATGATTTATCGCTTATTAAATTGTAAAGAGGTTAATTGAAAACTTATTGATAATTACATTAAAAATATTAGCATCTCAAAGAATGTTTTAGGTGATGGAAATTTAGTAAATAAAATATTACATTTAAAGTTAAAGTTAAAAAAAGATTATAATATTATATAAGTCATATTTTAAATATAAGTTATCTTTCTCTCTCTCTTTGTTTAATTGAATTTAATGATAAGGGCAGACCTATTTTAGTAAGTCTATTTCCGTAAAGTAAAAACTCCTTACTTAAAAAATTATCAAAACATTGGTGTGAAGTTAGTTAAGTAATTACAGGGCAGCTAAAACTCAATGTATTTCAGCTGGTTTTGACCAAGGAAGCACAAAAAGGCGAGCGAAGCGTCTCTGTTTCAGCTTGGGTAAAAATGCTTTCATGTGTCCGGTTTATCCGGCAGATTGCCTCGCTTGCCGCTGTTTTCCTCTACAATGTACAGGTCAGCATTGTGAGCAGATCGTTAATTATATTAAAAAATGTATTTTTTTCGAATAATTGTGTAGCATATTTTGACGATTCATTTTTTTTTTAATGACTCTGATACAGGACATGAGACAGACTCGCAAGATCCTCAGCTCACAGATCCACTAGTTTAATATATGACAATGTAAATACGGAGCAGAATACTTAAATAATGAATCACATACACGTGGCAGAGTTGAGTTAATATGTAAGTTATTTTATAGAACAGCAGTTTGTAGCAAGTTATTATTACACATGTTAATACACCCGCGGTATGCGACCTGATCTCGTGTGACGAGTGACGGGCTGGGCGGGGAGGTGGCGGCCACCATTGAATTAAATGCATTTATTTCAAATAACACATGGAATATTAACAAACACCGCCAGGTCCGAGTCAAAAATGTTCACGTGAGCAACACGCAGTGACGTCAATCGATGCTTAAGGATGACCGAAATATGTCATTCACAACAAGTTCGAAAGAGACGATGACGAATAACGTTATCCTTGTTTTTTCTGGATTATGATATATCATAGATTCACATAAGTACATCTAATAATTAAACAAAATAAAATAATGTCGGTCACATTACAGAACATTATTGAGAAGTCATTAAATAAAACTAACTTGTGCTGTTTCACTCAGTCCTCTACTGTTAATCTCACAGGGTGTAACATTGCACAG
This sequence comes from Peribatodes rhomboidaria, assembly GCA_911728515.1. Taxonomy (NCBI): domain Eukaryota; kingdom Metazoa; phylum Arthropoda; class Insecta; order Lepidoptera; family Geometridae; genus Peribatodes; species Peribatodes rhomboidaria. The sequence goes on from OU452194.1 coordinate 351,754, forward strand.
CGACAACGTGTAGTTAGCAACAGTGAGCTATGTGGGATAGTCTAGCCTGTCAGCGAGTGCAGCCAGCATGCTCGGACTGCATGCATGTAAGGACTGCAAGCATGTAAGGACTGCATGCATTTTAGGACTGCATGCTGTTAAGACTCCCCCGCACCCGTTGCATGAAGAAGGCGCATCTCTTACGCTTTGTTACGAAAAAACAATAAACAAGGTTCAGACCCAATGAAAAACTAGCGCTCCTTAACAGCTAGCATTATGCTGAGTCTTTTGAACAGCTGTTTTTTTTTTCGGGACTTCAGGGCAAACAACAGCAAACGTGATTCAGAATTATGATATTTCCTATATATTACTTGTTTTCGGCCTAGTACCCTTAATACCCGTAACCGTGTATAGTTTGAAGTGGAAGTGGCAGCCAGCTCGCCGACTATAATTGATAAGTGATCAATTTATATCGTCAATTCGCGTAATCAACGTGCAACCGGTCGAGCGGTCCTGTGACATCTTGTTCGTAAAAACTGGCGGTTTATTATTAGTTTATTTGCACCGTGAGTATTTATTTTGAGTTTTGGGTTGCTTTTTAGTGTCCCAGTGTGTACAGTCAGTGTACCTGTATAAATAGTAGCCCATAGTAGATTTCAGTTAAACTAGCGAGACAGTTTGCCACGATTGCTATAAGCTTGTGAAAAGTTATGGTGAAAATTTACTATTAATTAATTAACTAATATTATAAAGGCGAAAGTTTGTGAGTGTGTATGTTTGTTACTTCTTCACGCTTAAACGGCTGGAACAATTTTAATTAAAGTTTGGTATGGAGGTAACTTATACCCTGGAATAACACATAGGCTACTTTTTAACCGGAGGTAAAACCGCGGGGCACTACTAGTATCATCATAATCCGTTGCCTGGTTTAGAAGGAGTTAGCGGACATACAGACAGAGAAACTGAAACAGACAGACGCGGAGAGCGATTTTGTTTTATACTAAATAATAAATTAGAAAAAACTGACATATCGAAATAAAAAATCATACAAAACATCGACATCGACAAACAACAATAAAATAATATCCATCCCTATTACCTCACCCCTACAGATTAGCCCGGTCGCAGTTCACGTGATAGCTTAACCTCGAGTCAAAACCATCAACTCCTATTTCCAAAGCAGTAAGGTTCAAAACAAAACGCAAAACAACATGCTTCGACCCTTACGTCAATGATTGAACGATGTAAACACGACCTTGTTTCAATTTGATATGATTGAAAATTCAATTGAACGGTCATGAGTGCTGAAAGTTATTGAAACGTTTGTGTGTCGTGAAAATTGTTGGCAATCGAAGGAATAGTATTTGGAAGTACAATGGTGTGATGTGGACGGTATACTTTTGACGTAAACACAGATAATGTAAACGTTGTTGACCTACTCTTTATTAAACGACTGTTACCCGCGACTTTGGTCGCCTGACCCCAAACTAAATAAAGCTTGTACTATGGCTGCCAGAGACTGTTTTTTTTTAAATACATATATAAATAGGTACAATCACCCAGACATAGAACAAACACAAATGGCCATCACACGAATGTTTGCCTTAGCTGAAATCAAACCTACACCAAGCCAGGTTCGCTACCAACTGAGCCACCGAGCCAGTCAATGACATGAAAAAGAAGAGTTTATGACATATGTTATAAACTTTACATACATTACACTCCATATACATTTTTACAATATTTATTATGATATTTATAACGCAAACTTTACCGGCTAGTAATCCAAATTCATAACCATACAGATATACAAAAACATTATAAAAATCATCCAACCATACACCCATTGTACAACAACAAAAGACATTCTATTTTGAACGCCAAAATCCGGGGCTGTCCCAAATTATAACGTACACAAAATGATGTGACGAAAAATCATAGCTTGAACGTCGCCTGGCATTTTTGAAGCTGTCATGCTTCGGAGGGCAGTTGGAACGAAAATGTGTGCATGGAAAGACAGAACCATGGAATGGACAGAACCATGGAATGACATAAATTTGTTAGTAAGAATTAACAAAATATAATATGCCTTCGGAATAGTTTTTTTTTTTTTAAATTACATAATAGGCTTGCGTTTGGCCGCCAACATGCATGATGATAAGCAGTGATGCGGCCTACGATGGAGCACGCTTGCCTAGAAGAAACCGATTCACTCGAGACTTGAAGACACCCAGATTATAAGTGTCAGGGAACACACAGTCTGGCAGAGAATTCCACACTCTAGCGGTCCGTATGAGAAATGAGGAACCAAAGCGTTTCGTGCGTGTTGTCGACCATAAAACCATATAACTTTTTCGATGGAGTTACAAAGTTAAAAGAAAGAAAAGACAAAACACTGTATAACTATTCCAGGGCTATACAACGTTTTATAGTAATAGGGTTGGTACGGGTGATTACCGCCCTAGGTAAACAATGATAATATAAAACGCTAAGCTTAAAAAACCGACTTCCAGTCAGGCCGTCATTCATGTAAATAATTTTCAGTTTTTGTTGATATTTTAAAAACTGCTAGATTGATTTCGATAATTTTTTTATGGAATCACCTCTAAAGTATGATCTACCAAACTAAAAAAGAATCATCAAAATTGATTCATGATTGGCGGAATTATCGCGTAACATACACACAAAAAAAAAAAACATACAGACGAATTAAGAACCTCCTCATTTTTGGAAGTCGGTCAAAAAGAAAGAAGATAAAACACTGTTTAGCCATTCCGAGGCTATACAACGTTTATTAGTAATAGGCCTAGTATGGGTACATTACTGCCCTAGGTAAACAATGAAAGTGACGAGATGATGATTTTGCTCGAAAAATCTACAGTTACGTCACAATACATGTTAACATTACATTTTAATGTGCAAAAAGGCTTTCTAAAAGCTATAGGTAGCCCAGTTTTATTCAAATGTAAAATCAAGTCAAATGTCTTCATTCGATTAGGTTACGAAGATACACTTATGAACGTCAAAGTTATAAAAATTACTCGACCGCCTTGTTCGAAAACAAAGACCACTACTCAGAAGAACAGGCAAGAAACTGAGCGACATTTTTTTTCAAAAACTACTGTTTTTAATATTATTATTATTATTATTGGCAAAGCTGCGTGACCAACAAGATTATTTCAAAATGAATATAAAAACAAGCCACACGCGGCATTGCGGTCCCGCCATATGCCGCCGCCATCTTGTCCATAAATTCATTGCTTTATTTAAAAAATACAGTAAAATAATGTGTTCGACCTGCGGTTACATGTGTTATGAAATGCACTGAGTGTAAGTACAGTGGATAGTTAAACTTTGTTAAGTAAGAAAGAGAGCTGATTGTAGATGATACATTACACCTTGTGGTTTGCTCTTGACTGCCTCGGTGACTCAGTTGGTAGTGAACCACCAAAAAAGGTGTAGTGTTATAGAACACCCTCACTTCGCCGGACGATATTCAGTCCCAAATGTGACAGGAGGCGAGCCTGACCACTTTAAACTAACTTCGCATTGACTAAAGGTTTTCTTTTGCCATTCCGTTTAGAAGAAGACGAGAGCAAGTAAAGATACTGACGAGCCTCTAAAGTTATCTACAGAGTGACGAAGTGCAATTTCAATATTTTTATGACTTTTACACTTCTCTAATCATTCTTATGTATATATAAATATGTATATACATAATTAACAATGTTCCTTCTATTTAAAAGCTAATGATGTAGACAACCTCCCTATGTAAAAGGAAATTGACTTGCTTTGTCTATCTGTTAAATGAACCAGTCAAAAGTGACCTGTTACAAATGCCGTTATTTTTCATAGGTCTATTTTCTTTTGAGGATGTTTTTTTTGAAAACCAAGAACATAGGGTTGGAGATCATTTAATTGTGTGTGCCAAATTTCATCATAATCTGACAAATAGTTGCCAAGAAATTTGCAAGCGCAAAATTCACAAAATTCATTGTACGGAAAATTCAGAGCGTCGCGGAACTCAGTCAATTTGAAATCGATTCATTCATTTCCTATAGTGTAATACACAATCTACATACGATGTCTCAACAACTATATCACAATACCAAATTGCAACATTGTAGGACTTACCATAGGCAATATATCAAACATTTCGCCTGTCTATCTTCATCAGGCAAAAAGTAGCTCCGACTTATAAAAATCGCGTTCAATTCCCACAGTTTCGTCAGAGTGCGTCGGTATGCAATGTGCCTACAGCACCGCGCTGTATAGTGGATACAGGGTGATTGGTTGACGATTTAGACATTGGTAGAGGGTGCTCCGTACTGGATTCTCGTTCAAATTTCATGAAACTTTAAAAATTAGTTAACTTGTAGCTCTGTGAGCTGAGACCGTGTGTGATCCATATCTCCGCTATTTTGAAAAGTTAGCAAAAACCAGATTGACAAGAAAATCTGTATAATGATCAAATCCGTTCTGTTGAGGAATGCGACCTGTTGAGAAGACAGTCGGACAGACGTCCTCGGACGGACAAACATAAAGGAAAGCATTTTACCGAAGCTGAAGTAGAGACGCTTCGTTTGCTAACGCTCTCTCGGTCATAAAGTGAGGAATTCTATGTAGTTCTATGTTCTATGTCTGAGTGTTAATATGTATTTAAGTATGTATTTAAAAATATCTAAGTAAGTATGTATATCAGTCTCTGGCCGCCATAGTACAAGCATTGCTTAGTTTGGGGTCAGGCGACCGTGTGTGGAAGTGTCCCGAACTTATTATTACTTATTATTAGTTCGTTAGTATGTATTTTAATTATTTCTCAAGCCAAAGGGAGCGGTTTGATCCCAGCCGACGCACCAATTTGTTTATTGTTTAAACATAAATTATGCGCGTATTGTGTGTCATCTGCTACATGTCTGGTGCCCGGAGTATAGCGACAGGCTCGCTTCCTCTCATACTAACTAACTAAATTAATTAATATCGTCCGGAGAAGCGTGGGCGTAGACCTCAGCTAGGCCCTTCGGAGGAAGGCGTGACGATATTTGAATGTATGTACTGACTTATATAATAATAATATCTTTTCTTTTAATTTATTTTTTAAGTGACAAAAAATTGTCATTCTAGTGTAATATTGAATGCCAGCGAGCAGTCACCCCGTATAGGCCGGGGGCCGGTGGACGGCGGTGTCCAGTGTGTCGGCGAGCACAAAGACACGTCGGACATAGGTCGCATAGCACTGAGAAACTCGCTGCCTGCGCATACAACTATTCCGCCACTTCCACGGACGAGGTTGAGCTGTAAATAGCAATCTCGGACATGGAAGGATGCTGGGAGGGGTTTCTCTAGAAGATTCTACGTGTAATCTATTCATAGTTGATTCTAGGTAAAAAGATAGTGTGATTTTGTGTGGCTGAAATTTTTTTTCAATCGAAAATTTTGTTTGATTACTTTTTTTAGTCGTCCAAAGCTTTATTAAATGTAGTTCTCAAACTTTTTTTTTTGTTTTCGCTGTCTTTAAATTGAATGTTTCTTTATTTATCAAAAATCTATTTCCAACAATTCCAAAATCTGTAATTTTTGAACATTTATTTCTCAAATATTAAAACCACCAGTAGCAATAAATGAACGTACGTAAAATCGTATCAATGAAAATCTTGCAATCATCTACACAACAATAATCTTTGTTAATAAGATACTGAAAGCATCTAACTATCAGACAGACAGACCACCATAAAGTCGTCAAATGAAATACAAATCTGTCAAAGTCACACACAATCTCATACCATCAACAAAGTCACACTATCGAACATCACAAAACGAAAGCGAACAAATTATCCCATTCGAGTCAAATTACGAATCAAACTGTATCAATCACACAACAAACGAGTCAATTTGTGAATGAATAAAAGAAAATATTAATAAGTTCATTAAAATGTTATTAATATTTATGTTGTCTCGGTTTCGCATAAATCGGTGCGTTCGAAAAAAGACGGTAGCTCGATCGAGCAGAGACAAGGAATGCTTGGAGTAGATGGATTTATAATTATTTCTGTACGCGAAATGTACGAATGTGAATTGTCTTAAGATAGCTAAAAAAGTTTTTAGTTATTCGAATAGTGAGTTAGAAAAACTTGTCGTTTTAAGTAATTTTTAACCACCGACGCAAAAACGGCGGGTTGTTATAAGTTTGACGTGTCTGTGTGTATGTCTGTGGCATCGTAGCTTCAGAACGGATGGACCGATTTTGATTTTCAATTTCCTATGCTAAAATATTTTAAATTTGGACCATAAGTTGACCATGCACCAAAAACTATCTTTGAAAACGCACGCAGCCGAATTGAGACCTTTGAGATTGATTGAGAGAAAACTATCCTATACCTATCTTATACCATATTGTCACGCCTTTCCCCTGAGAGGGCTGACGATATGCCAGACGATATTCAGTCCTAAATGTAACAGGAGGTAAGCCTTTCGTCATACACCAGGCTACAGTCATGTAGCAGAAGACATACAATACGCACAGATTTATTATGTTCACATAATTAATTAATTAACAGTTTGAGGCGTGCCGTCGGCTGGGTTTGAACCCATGACGATATATCCTAGCCTAGCTGGAGAAGGTCCACTTTTTAAGCTAGACGGACCCTCTGGCTAAAGAAGCGGGCCTTCTCCAACTAGGCTATCATCGCTTCATAATCTTTTACCAATATTATTGAAACACAGGCATCTCTACAGCAGCCGGGCGGGCTGGCGCGCAATACTTCACTTGTCAGGATCTGATGCCGAGGACTGCAGCCTGGCGTTGCTACTCTGTCTGGTTGACTAGTGGACTTCTTGTCTGATTTTTATAGTACGGGATCGTTTTGCCTATGAATTTTACATAAAGTGGCTCAAAATCGTACATTATCCTATATCGAGAACTCGCGTATCTCCGCAAAAGCTCGCCCGATTAAGGGTCGGGCTAGACTTTAGACTAACTTTTACTTCTATTGCCATTTCGTCTACAAGGAGACGGCTAGCAAAGAAAGCAAGTGAGGACACTGACAAGCCTCTATATAAAGTTATCCCCAGAATGACAACTAATTTTTGATTTGCTTTGTCTATTCATTGAATAAATCAGTCAAAAGTGACCCCTTGAAAATGCAAACATTTTTCATAGCTCTAATTTCTTTTGAGGACATTCTTTCAAAAAAGCAAGAAGATAGGGAAGCACATATAGTTCATTTTATTGTACTTGCCAAATTTCAGTACAATCTGACGAATAGTTTCCAAGAAATTCGACAAGCACGTTTGTATTTAAAATTCAGAGCTTCACAAAACCCTTAGGCTCATTAAATGTATAATAAAACTGTATTGAAGGAAACAACATGCTTGCAAGATTTTATGATCGGAACTGCGATGCTCAAGCTATCGTCGGACAAACAAACGCCAAGATGTTCCAGTAGTTCCACTCCGAGACCTGGCTTCGCTCGGCCAATACCTAGTACCTAATTCGTCTCTAACTGAATTACGAGCCGCAGACTTCTAATACCTGGACCTGTTGACCTGACTTTTTAAACAACTACCAAAAAAGAGAAGATTCTAAGTTTGTCTGTGTGTATTTTTTTGGGTATGTTCATCGATATTTTTAAAAGCTTTTGTTTTATGTTAAAGTAGAATTTTGTTCAGATATTTTAAGTTTTATTAAATTTGACATTAAGCCTCGGCTTCGCAAGGTACCTGTAAATCTTTCGTGAAAAATTGTCTAACTGATGGCGAAAACCGCATCAAAATTTAGCAGCATCCGTTGCGTGGATTAAGGAGTTAGCTGATATAGAGACAGAGAGACAGACAGACGTGGACAGCGACTTTGTTTTATATATCACTAGCTGCGCCCCGCGGGTTCACCCGCGGTTAAAAAGTATCCTATGTGCTATTCTAGACTATAATCTATCTCTATGCCAAATTTCATCTAGATCTGTTCAGCCGTTCTGCCGTGAAAGAGTAACAAACACCCATCCATCCATTCTTACAAACTTTCGCGTTTATAATATTAGTAGGACTATGTAGAGAAGAAAAGATGTAGAGAAGATTACGTTAAGTACAATTTTGTATGTTTTATTTTGAAATTACTATAAATGATTTTACATATGACAAGGTGTATTAGGTCTTTCCGCAAAGGTTCGACATGGAGCATTTTAAAAAAGGGTGACCACAAATTTCTTTTCAGGTTGGGCAACTCATCAACAGCACCTCTAGTGTTGCAGGTGTCCACAGGTGGCGGTTTCCGCTTACCATCAGGCGGGCCGCCTGCTTGTTTGACATTCTCCTTAAAATTGACTTGAAATTCTAAGCTTCACTAAAAAAAGTAAAAGTCAATCAATTTACTAAATAGTACTTGAATGGAAGAAATTTTTCTAAGAATTATATAACTACAAATACATATTGAGATATGTAAATCGTACGAGGCGTAGTCACGAATGTGTTTATAATTAGGTAGGTAGGTATAGTAATACATTCATTGATGGTTATTATGATAACTTCATTAAAACAATAGACACGCTAGCTAAATGAAGATGAAGTAAAGTAATTTTAAGTTAGTATACTATACTCGTAAAAAATCTTCAGATGAGGTCGTAGACATCTACGACTTAGTTTTAAACTTCTGCAGGTGTTATCGATCCTCATTTTTAACCGATCATTTTTTCAAAAAAGGAGGAGGTTCTCAATTGGACTGTTTTTTTTCAATGTTCGTTACCTCATAACTTTTGACTGGGTGAATAGATTTTGATGATTCTTATTTTGTTTCAGAGATCATACTTTAGAGGTCCCATATGAATATATTTATCGAATTCGGTCAAGCTGTTTTTACATGGATGACGAATTACAGGGAAGTCGGTTTTTTAAGCGTTGCTTTTTAGATTATTTTAAATACGAGTACTTTGTGTTATTGTTCCGAATAAACTTTTTTTTTTAATACTTAGTTTATTTATGTGATTTCTTCTTACTGCAATACAGGGGGCTTACCACAACCTCTTAAAACATCATTAATTAAGCCTTACTTCGTAATTTCGTACCATGACCACCCTAAAAGTATTCCTGTTAACGTTTTGATATCACTTAGCAGTTTTGATGACGTCACTCGATTTCGTTCATTAAATCCAAGGAACATTTGCTTAAAAACCGTACCATGACCTCTAAAGTATTCCTGCCGAGCTGTCAAAATAGCAGGAATGATACAAATTACAACGATTGTTAAAAAGTTGCTCTCCGTGTAACTTTTTCTATTTATTAGTGAGTTTTTGCTGTGTTTCTGAGGTTCTATTTGTAATATTTAGCAAGATGGCCGATGATTTGGAAACTTTTGAGTTTCTTGAAGCAGATAATAGAAGCTCCGTACTACGAAGGGCGCCTTCAGACGGGCTCCAGAAAAAATTTCAGCCCTTTTTCACATAGTTTTTTTTTTTGGCTAAGTCCGCTCCTTTTGATGCACTTGTTTCTTCTTAGAATGAGCCTTCGCCTGCAGACTCCTATTAAAGCACGCAGCGATTTCACTGTGGGTTTTTAAAAAGTCTCACACGATATCGAACTGCTTCGCTGAGACTGCGGCCGCTGTGACAAATTATTCTAAGCATTAAATTCTAGATATCACCAAAATAATTTTCACAAATTTTAATTGTAAAGCAATTGAATTTTAATTTACCTTCATGATCATGGGTAGATTTAATTTACGTTTTTGAGGGGAACCGAAAAGATGGTGTCATGATTTTGTATTATTTTCTAAAACGAAAACTCGCCTTTAGTGAAAGAGGGAAAGAAGAGAGGGATTTATCTCACTTATCATCATCTTCATCAGAGATTTAATGAAAAATGTTATGAGAAACATTCGGATGACTAGGTGGTATGGCTATGTTGCCTCTAGCCTGCCCTAAGGGACAAAACAAAAAACAAAAAAAATTGACATTGTTTATTTTTTTTTTTTTTATTAATTTATTCATGACCATGGATACTCGTCCTTCAGTCGGATTCTTAGTAATAATTTTTCCTTCAGTAACAGATGATGGGATGATGATGATGAGGTAATGATGATGAAGACGATGAATCCCTCCCCTTTTCCCATTCCAGTAAAGTTATGGATACTTTACTGAAACTTTAAGTGAAGTTTTGTAGAGAACACGAAAAATCGCGTTTCGCGATGTTTGTATCATTTGCCCACACTCGTGCACGTTGACGAACCGGTAAACGTTAATAATCCACCATTATTACAGTTTAACACTCGAAGAATCACAAGTTTTAGAAAATAATACAAAAACACGACACCATCTTTTCGGTTCCCGCCAAAACTCTAATTGACATTGTTTATTTTTTTTTTATTAATTTATTCATGACCATGGATACTCGTCCTTCAGTCGGATTCTTAGTAATAATTTTTCCTTCAGTAACAGATGATGGGATGATGATGATGAGGTGATGATGAAGACGATGAATCCCTCCCCTTTTCCCATTCCAGTAAAGTTATGGATACTTTACTGAAACTTTAAGTGAAGTTTTGTAGAGAACACGAAAAATCGCGTTTCGCGATGTTTGTATCATTTGCCCACACTCGTGCACGTTGACGAACCGGTAAACGTTAATAATCCACCATTATTACAATTTAACACTCGAAGAATCACAAGTTTTAGAAAATAATACAAAAACACGACACCATCTTTTCGGTTCCCGCCAAAACTCTGACATTGTTTATACAACCAAGTGTCGCCAGATGTTTCTTAGGAGCGATTGTACGCTGGTGAGGAAAATAAAAATTCTTAGGGAAGAAAATAATAAGAAACCGTAGTGTTTTTACTTGCAACTTGTAAAAACCGTAAGTGTAATTTCCCTGTATCGATAGGATATTGTAGGCACGATTTCGCTATGCGGTCGTACTATTGTACGACCCCGATTGTACGATTTTTACATGGCAAAAATCGTATAATTACGATTGACATCGTACATCTGGCAACACCATACTCCAAAATACGCGAAAGTACCACAGAGTGTATATGGCACTTGTATCGTACATTCTTTTGACATCACTGTAGCAGGAGTAAAAACGTTTTAAAACATTATTGTTTTTAATGCTTGTGGTATGATACAAAACAATACTTATTAAGGAATGTAACAAAACGTTCCTGCGCAATGATGTTTTTGTAAAAGTTCATGGTAAGCCCCCAGGCCCAGCAATACTGGCAATATTGCCGACTGTAGCCCGGTTATCAAAAGGCATGCTAGAAATGTAAGAATAAATGTCTGATTCACACTCAAAATATTGCTGGACTACACTCAAAATATTGCCGGGCCAACAAATTGTAGTGAAAATATGGCCCGCCTAGCAGCCCGCCTAGCCCGTCTAGAGCCCGTCTAGCAGCTAAAAGAAAATTAAGGCCCCTGCCAACACTTAAGTAAATTCACATTGGCTAAAGGTTTTCTATAGCCATTTCGTCTAGAAGAAGACGACGAGCGAAGAGAGCAAGTAAAGATACTGACGAGCCTCTAAAGTTATCTACAAAGTGCCAAATGCAATTTCTATATTTTTTATAACTTTTTGAATAACTAGGAATTACCTTTAAACCTATTACGGATTAATTTAGGAGCTAATCATGTAAAAGGAATTTTTTGCAAGCAGGTAGTTCCAATCCTTGGCCTTACGGCTTAGAAACGTAGAACGGAAACGTATGGTACGTATCTGGGCAAAATCCACAATGTATGGAGGCAAACGAAAAAGTTCACAATTAACTGCCTCGATGGCTCAGTTGATAGGGAACCTGCCTTTTGAGCTTGGGGGCGTGGGTTCGATTCCCACCTAGGGCAAACATTTATGTGATGAACATTTGTGTTTGTTCTATGTCTTAGTGTTAATTTCTATTTAAGTATGTATTTAAAAAATATCTGAGTATGTGTATCAGTCTCTGGCAGATATAGTACAAGCTTTGCTTAGTTTGTGGTCAGGCGACCGTGTGGGTTCCGATTTTATTTATTATTTATTATTAACTATCAAAACTCATACTAAGTCTTACGCAGCTGACTCGAGCACTACAACTCAGAACCAGTCCAACATTGTTCGTACATTCGTGGTACAAATCAAAAGTCGCGCGACAAAAAACGGCGACTTTTTGTCTGAGTAGGTGAGAGCGCGTCAGTCGCCTCCGAAATGTCTTTATAATTCGCCGACAGGATTGTGCAGGGTTATCAGGGAAGGATGTGCTGAGCCGAAAGGTACTGTACCTAGGTGAGGGTGTACTCATCAGCATGAACAACTTTTACTAAGCGACCAACAACGGAAATCGAGTAAAAAAACAGCTGTTCCATATACATATTTTGTCGATGGTCAATGTACTTTTTATATGGAACAGGGAACGAGTGAAATTTTTCGTTATTTCAGGTTTGTTCATAATGATAATAACGTTATTATGAACATTGATGTTACCTCCTTTCGGTTTAGTACACCCTTTCCGGATAGCCTTGTAGAGGCCGCGAAAACAGTGAGATATTTATCGAAGAATATTTGACCGAGCGAAACGAGATCTCAAAGTCTGAGACATCTCGGCGTTTGTTTGTTGGACTATAACTTGACTATCGTTGGTCTGATCTTAAATGATATACGAGCTTCAAAAACGTCATGTATAGGTATATGTACGTATCATATTGTTAATTTAGAATTTAGAAGACAAAGATGTCTGGAGCCTTCCACTTCCGTCAGGTAGCCACTAGTATTTATAAATATTACCTAGTTGTAAGCCAAAATTTGTGAGACTGTAATTTATTTATTATTTGAAAAAATAATGCCCCTCAGTTTCTTGCCTGCTCTTCTGAGTAGAGGCTCTTTATTCGAACAAGGCGGTCGAGTCTCTTTAAATACCTTTGACGTTCAAAAGTGTATCTTTGATACCTAAATTGAATAAAAACATTTTGACTTTGACTTTGTCAATTGGATACAGTTAAGCATAGTTAGTCCAAGCGCCATTTTCGTTTTTTTGGGAAATTACATAAACGCGTTTATGTAATTTTCATTTATTGTAATTTTATTGGCAGGAGGTTTGCATTTGTATCGTCTGAAAGTAAATCTATTTATATCGAAGCTTCTATTTGTAATTTAACATATTACAAGAAAAAAACACAAAATAAGTATTTATTTTGGAAGATATAGCTAAAATGCACTTGGACTCTCAATAAATATCATGTTCTCATTTTGCAAAACGAGTCCAAGGGCCTTAGATAGCTAAAAATGCACGTGAACTCGCAATAATATGCTGTTCTCATTTTGCAAAACGAGTCCAAGGGACATTAATGTCCATTTCCTATCGATTAAATAAAAAATATATATTTTTCCATACTTGCTTAGCATCATAAATTGGTAGATGATAATGAGAACTGAGAAAAATAAATGAAAAGCTATGAAAATGGCATGTCTGCAATATTACAGACAGGATAATATTAACTTAGACGGACAGATGTTTGATGATAAGACAGATGTTTGATGAGAACATATCGAGTAAGATAGAGTAGGTAGATACTAAATCTACTCTAGACATGATCTGGATCAAAATCTAAATGACCATTAAAACCTTCAATATAATCATCAATCGTGTCGTCTGAAATCATTTTTTTTATAAAATGACATAGCGTCGTTTGGAATATAGGGGAACGGTGATTTTTAAATCTTCCAATTTTTTTCTGAAACAGGCTTTCCTGTAGCCCAAAGCGTTACCATTTATTTAAAACATTTGTGTCCTCTTCTACCTTTTTTCTCTCTCTACATCAATTTCTACGCTTTCTTCCTCTTCTACACTTGTCTCGACATTTATTTTTAATGCATGATCTTTTTTTAGGCCTCCATTAGGTCACTTAGAGAGCAGCTTTTGTGGCACTGAGGGCATGACATTGGATGTCCCATGGTTTGTGATGCGTCGCAGCCACACTCGTGAGAACCCGTGTCAGAGAACCCCCACTTGCTCATGTTGAACTTGCAGCGAAGTCTGTTTAGCGAGTTCCATGTGGGCTACGTTAAGTCGTTGCCTGGGGGGAGTTCTTCTGCCGGTTTTACGAACTCTTGTGATGGTGCGCACCTTTCAAGCCACAGTTTGTAGCAGGACTCTCGGGGATGGGTGGGTAACGCCTTTGTGGAATCAGTTCCACAAAGTTTCTCAGGAAAACCTTTGCGACTCTTGAGGCGGTTGACCGGGGGGTAAAAAACTGTAGAGTGGGTGTCTTGGGTTTTGTTCTTGCTTATATTTTTTAGTAGAGCAATCGACAGCTCTGCGGAATTTTAGGGGAACAATTCCGGCAAGAGGGTAAAAAGATTTTAGGGGTGGGTTTCAAGCAGCCAGTTATTTTCTGCATGTTTCATTGAGTGCAACATCTACTTCCTTAGCATGGGTGGAACGGTGTCACACTGGACACGCGTATTTCCCAGCTGAGAAACAGAGTGCTAGCCTGGATGTGCGCAGTACTTGAGGTGAGGTGCCTCATGAGGTGGAAATGAGGCGGGAGAGTAAATTGTTCCTGGTAACTTTTAATTTTGTTTTCATACAGTGCTGTTTGTAAGTCAGTGGCCTGTCATGTTTTACTCTTAGGTTGGTTGGGCTGTAACAGTGCTTTATAGCGATGTCTCGCCAGGATATGTAGAGTGAGCGTCCGCCTTGACGGTTTCGGAGATGGAAGGCGCATGACTGGATCTTGGACGGATTTGGTCGTTAGCTATTCTCGTCGTAGTATTTCCTGATGTCTTCCAGGGGGCTCCTGTGAGTATCATCTCATCTTATTCTTATTATTATTCGAGGTGAGGGCGTTAAGTCCTGCACTGATTGCAGTCCCACTTGGGGTGTTTTGTGCATTTCCCCCTGCCAGCACTTACCCTTTTTTTTTTTTTTTTTCACCTTGGGAAAATCCTTTATGGATACCACCAACAGCCCCGGCGGGCACAGAGTGGTTATGTGGGAATCCCGCCACTGACGGCCTACCCACTAAAAACCCATGGGTGTTCCACCTCGGCAAAAAATATCGGGGCAACGGGTACGCTTTCGGACTCCTCCGCAGCCCCGACAGCGCCAGCCCCTTCGGGCACCACCCCGAGCTTGCGCTCTCTCCCTCTCGATGACGATGTGTCGAACACCAGACACATCGTCATCATCCACCACCTCGGGGACCAATTTGCCCGTGGGCGCCAGACAGCACCCATGTCTAGGCGCCCATGATCCCCATGCGACGGGTCAGATGAGTGGCCCCGCCGCCTGCCACTTCGGCCGCAGAGGATAGGGAGAGCGGCAACGATACACCGACACGCCTCTTCCTCTGCGGCCCCACCGCGTCCGCCATCGAACGGTAGCGACCCCGTTTGGGCCGCGGAAGGTAGGGAAAGTGGCAACGACACACCAACAGTCCTCTCCCGCCGCGGCCCCCAGCCTTCGGTTGCAGTGTCGCCCATGCGACACTGCACCCCACCTCAGTTGTGGGTCTGAATGTGCAATACAGACCCACACCCTACTTAGGCCGCTTTCAAATGGGCTTTGGGCTAAAAGCCCCAAGAAGCGGCCCCACCTCGGATTCCTCTTGGCTTCACCGTGGTTGCCGAAGCCACGGCTACTGAGCCCCCCCGCCACGACAAGGCGGGAACCCTCGCACTTACCCGAGCCAACCCAACTCCTTAAAATACCGGAGTGAAGCTCTGGGGTGCTGGCATAGTTGCTCCAGTGGCGTAGATAGTAATCAAATAATATACCTTTGCCGCTGCTGAGTCATTTCTAATTGTGGCGGCAGGGAGAGAAGGAAGTGAGTAGTTAACTTCAACTATTTTTATGCATCACAAGCCTATGCGACAAATGCTTGGATTATTGGGTTACGTTTCGAATCAAACTTACGTTTCTAGTTCTGCAAAACTAGTCCAAGTAACAAACAATTGTCGCGTGGACTACTTATGCATAACACTACGTCGTTTGGGCTTGTAATGTATAAATGGAAATGTGTTTTCTTAGTATACAATTTGGTTGTTATTTTTTAATTGGTTATTGGACTTGTGTTGCGTATCGAAATATACCATTTGCTATAGAAGGCGCTTGGACGGGGTATCAAAAAATACCACTTAAGAGTTCAACTGCTACAAGAGTGCTTTTTCTATGGCTAAATTATGCCCTAAGGATTACAAAAATGCAAAAAAATCAAAAAATGGAATTTGGCGCTTGGACTCATTATGCTTAACTGTATCCATTGGTCCAATCAGCAAGTGACGTTTGACCGTTTGCGATGCTTGAAATAGAATCGCCTGAAAGCGAATTCTACTTCTCTAGGGCAGGGAGGGCCATGGACTCCAAATGGATTCGTAAGGTCAAACAGCTCAAAATATTTTGAAAATTGTAATTTTTGGAACTTACTCGTAAATCTACAAAACAACTCGTACAAATACTTTGAGGTAAATAAAATTTGCAAAAATAATTAAACAGATTAATTCAAAGCTAACGTCAAAACTTTCAACAAACACAATAAAGACTTGATGAACCCTCCCAGGGTCTAAATAATAGGGTTGTCGCAAATCATAATGCGCCCTAATTGACGGACGCTGGATCTTCTCCCTCCCTTTGGGGGGAGTGAGGTTGCGGTCTCGAGGGTATCCCTCCTTACCGCGGCTGGACGCTGGGGGACACTGCCCCCAGGGAAATTGCGAGTGCGGCGCCAGGCCCGGCTTGCGCCGGCGGCAGCTCGCACTGGCGGAGACGTGTGTAGAACACGCGTCAATGGTAGCGGTGGTCGGTGGAGTCCCGCACCCGTCGCAGCTAACGGGCGGCATCTCCACCGAAGAAAATAGGCTCTCGCCGTCTCGCTCGGGGTCTCCGGCGCGTAAGGCCGGGCGGACCCTAGCGGTCGGAGCGATGTTTGCGGACGGCGGGAGAGGGCGCGGGCGCGCTTTAGCCGGCGTGAGCCAGCTGCCACGGCTCTAGCAGCCCTTTAGGTATGATGCGGTCGCCTTACGGCGGCAATGGACGGCCGGCCAGGCGCCGCGGGTGCGGCGCCGGCCAAGCCATGGGCAGCGTCTAGCGGTCCGCGCCTCCGACGGCTGTCGGAGGGGACCGCCCGCTGTGTGGAGGCCGCCTAGGGAGCCTCGCTCGACCTTAGGCGGCTGTTACACCTCGCACCGAGGCGTGGAGGTGTGGCACACCCTCGGAGCGTCGCTCACGAAGGCGGGGTAGGCACTGTACGGCCCGCGCGCAGGGGGCGACGGGCGGCGTGTGACGTCAGTCACTATGCCGGCGAACCGGCGGCGGTTTGATTGGGCGGACCGACGCACCCTCTGGCCGACGGCCGAGGGGGTCGTGTCCGCAGGGTGGTGCGGCCGGGGAGCGTGCTCGCCCGGCCGCGGTGTAGAGGCTTGCAGTGTTGTGGAGGGCCGGCCTGCAGTCCCATGCTACAGGGGCCCTCCGTCGGTGAGGCGCCCCGCTAGGCATAGCGGGGCAGTGGGCGGTGTCCAGATGCTGCTCGGACAGCGGGTTCGGTGTTGCTGGCGGGCCGTGCCTCGAGCCGGGTGGCGAGGGGCCCGCCAGATGGCGGCGTGTCGTGTCTTTAGCCGAGCGCGAAGCATCGGCGTAGTGCATCACCGAAGTGAAGAAGGCTGGGCTCTGAGCCGGCTCACACCGACCGGCTCAGGATAAAGTCCATGGACGTCCGGCGCATCCCGCTCTCGAACCGGTGGTCCACGGCCACTCAACGTTCTCACCCCAAGAACGGAGTCGGCGGCAGACCCAAACGAGAGGGAGACCCGGTGAGGTGCGGGTGCCGCGCCGTCGTCGGGTGCGCGCACGCTTGCAGCGCGCGCGGGAATGAAGTGGGGTCAAGCTGGGGGTGCGGGTAGTTCACGCTACCCTCGTTGTCTGGTCCGGTGTGGTGAGGCGGGGGGAGGCAAGCTCACCCCCACGGTCATGAAATGGGGCTAGCGCCGGGTGCGCCTGGGCCGGATGCGGGAGGCGGGGGGAATATCAACCCCCGCTCCGCGTAGTCTCAAAGTGGCTAGCGCCGTGTGCGCCTGGGCCGGGCCGGCGCCGGGGAGAATTCTCGATCCCCGGCCTCCGGGTCTTGATATGGGCTTGACCTCCGTACGGGTCGTGGCCTGGTGCGGACGGGGCGAGCAAGCTCAGCCACCGTCCTTAGGGTGTAGATTCAGGTGGGCGGAGGGAGCTGGGAGCTCGACCTCCGCAGTGGTGGCAGGACCGGCTAGCGCAAAGGGCGCATGGGCCGGTTGTGCGTGGTCTCGGCGCTAGGTGGCGGAGCGCCGCGTGTGCGGCCGCGCCTCCATAGTGCGAGAGGGATGCACTGCGTCGCGCTTGCTGTCGCGGTCCGTCCGCCGGACGGCACCGGAGGGATTCGCGACTGCGTTGAGCTCAGCTCAACCGTCGGCGAACCTTGCGGGGCGTCGGCGGGCTTGACCGGCGATGGCGGTGCGCGATGCGGCCGAGCGAGCGAGGTGCGCTGCGAGCTCGGCAGGTATGGTGTGTGAGCGGTGTGTGCGGAGGGGCGGTCGATGACCGTCGCCGCTCCGCTTGATGGCGGTCTGCAGTTGGAAGGACGACGCTTTCCAGGTTCAGTCGCGCTTCCGGCGATACAGGGCTAGTGCGGGTGAGACCCCCGGCGTACCGGGTGAGGCCCACCTAACCCGATCGGCGACAGGAAAGCGCGCTGCGAACCCGGTCTAAGCGTCGTCAACTTCGTGGTGAGGCCCGCGGTGGTCGGCGGCTAGCCGGACGTTCCCGCGGGAACGCCCCGGTAGCAGGCGGACGAGCGCGGGTGCGCGATTTTGTAGAAAAACGCGCTTGGAAGCGTGACTCGGCGGGCGGTCCGCCACTTCGCCGCTTGATGGCGCAGCTGGCGGACGCGCACTCGGCTGAGTCACCGTGGCAGTTGTTTTTGCAGTGCGCCGCTGTAGTTCGGGGGTGGGGGTGCTCGACGCTCGCGGGCGGAGCAACAACCCCACCCCTAACGACGGGGTGCGAAAACTGTAGTCGCGCGCGAGGGTGGCCGGAGGCGGACGTGCGCACTCGACGGCACCGGGCGGGACGCCCTAATTGTAATCGGCGAGATAGGCCGCGATTTGGTAACCCTACTGCGAGGGAGCCACCGACCAACTTACCTGGACAGTTTTCAGTGGCGCTACCGTCGCTTTCTCTAAACGCAATTAAGAGAAGCTCGTAGAAAATTTGTAGTTCTTCATTTAGCCGACTGTATTGATAAAGTTGTGGAAGTTAGCTAATTTGATAATATTGACATATGGTACAGAGGGCTTCGATCAGATGTAAAGAGGGTAAAGATTTGGATGTTTTTAAAGGTGCAGGTTACGTAATTGTTCTTCATTTAATTATTTGGGTAGCTATTATTATACGAATGAGCAATTTAAGAACATGAGTGTGAATGGTAGTGGTAGAAGAAAACTATGCATGAACTGCGGAAAATTTAAATTTCAAACAGTTTTTTTTGTTCAAATGAATCACCTTAACAGTAATTTGATAGCATCAAACAAGAAAATCAGATGCAATGGAAGTTGACTCCAAGACGATGGAGATTGATTCTAAGACAAATTCATCAAAAAAGGATTTAAATTTCAACCATTTTGATACATTTCACAAATACTGATAAACGACATAGAAAAGGAGTATTTTGTGCGAAAAAAAACTATTTTCCCATTTGCTTTTTTTCCTTCGTCATGCAAGGGATTTTGGCGTCGCACATCTTGTGCATTTGTCAGTTTCAAGAATGTTTCAAGTTTATAATTATTTTATTTTTTACAGATGGTGCAGTGATGATGAAGATGATGAAGCTCTCCTCTTTCCCCATTCAGTGAAGTGATGGATGCTATAAAGCTGACACTTAAAATTAAGGGCCAAAAGCTCATAAGTTAATTTACCAATAAACACATCAAAACATTCGCCGGGCCGACGACAAAGCGCCCCAACTCCAACCCAGCGTTATTAGAGTCTCCCGTTTCAATATAACGAGGAGAACCCGACTCTGACAGACGACGCTTGTTAATACGAGAATCACAATGCTAACTACATCGTGTATTTGTTTGGGTTAGAACAGATTTGGATAATTGGAAAGCAGTGATGAGTGAGGGAGACGAAAATATGTGAATGAATAAAGAAGTACTGACATTAAGACAAGAATCGATTTGCCAATTTTTAGGATAGACACCAATGGAAAAAATCGTACATTTTTATTGTACTGACCACGCGTGAGTGAGATAAGGGATTACTAGGGATGATAATAAGGTAATTGTAAATCAGTAATTTTTTGTTTTGTTTTAGTTACAATTCTTAATCTAAGAGAGATGTGAGTGTTTTTAGTTGTTACCAAGCAACAAGATATTCTAATTTTAATTTTAACCGGAAATAGTGTTTGTTTTTAGCTAGGAATAGCTTTGTTTATAATTTTGATATTTATTTGTTTGTTGTTTTAATAAAATACTTTGTTAGTCCGATTGATTTTTTTTTCTCTTTAAAGTAACATTTTCTAAGGTAAACAATATTTTTGTAGTTTTCATCAACACATGAAAGTAAAGAAAGTTTAAAAGCAGGAGTAAGTGCACTTTAGAAAAGATATGACGGTTATTTACCAGAAAAAAAGCGTCGTAATGACTTGATATATAAATATAATTATATTTCCATCCTACATGACACGGTGAACCTACCTAGAAAATAGACAATCATTGCACAAATAAAAATACAAATACCTTTAGGCAGGCTTGCAACAGAGAAACAGCAGTTTAGACCTTATCAAAGCCGAATAAGGTCTCAAACCGAAAAACGCATACAGAAACGTGAGAAAAAAACTGTTGCGTCGTTTTTTCCATGACATTGTTTCTAAGACACGCAACGTCGCAATTGCGGTTTTTCTCTTGAGCCGGAAGTCTACATAATTATATACGTATTAGTCATTTTTCGGTCGTCCGTCTGTCTTTAAACGTGAGAATGTACCGAAAATGTCATAGGTTTTTTTTGTATTTTGTGTTTTTGGACATAGGGCGTTTGTTCTCTTTGTCGCCGTGTGAATGGTTTTTTGTTAACTCTGGAGCTTTGTTCGTGAAAATGAGATGACGTGAACATTTGTATGTTTGCAACTAGCTTTGCAATTAACATGTAATTTTGACATAATTCCGTCGCTATTTAGTTTAGTGTGATAAATTCTGCTGGTATAATTACAGAACACTTATTTACTTACAGAAATGTATGTCACCTAGTGCATTTTTGCTAAATTTACACTTAAATATAATGTTTAAATAAAAACTTAGATTAAAATGTCAAGAAAATAATAATATGGTTTAGTTTAACGTTACCGAGCTATGGATATTTATAAATACTGAATAAGCTCTTCTACATTTAAAAAAAAAACAATGTTTTTTTTAATACTTCTTAAAAATAAACTATTCTTATATAAACAAGACAAGAAAAGTCGTAAGTACATACATGGATAAAATAATCAGCCATACACAATTGAAAACCGAGATATCTAAAATATATACACTTTTCAGTTCAGTCGTTTGTAAAACGATTATCTACTAAACAAACAGAGTCCTGTCGAGTGCATGTAGAGGAAAATCCGCCGTAAATCCGCCGCGAGCTCGAGTCGACCGCTCAAGGATGAGTCGAGATTGATTACAGTACGCATTGTCTGTCTCACGGTCGTGCCTAACTAGGAAGGTAGGTACTGTAGGAAACATGCTATGGTGCAGTTGGATTAACGTTGAAATACCTAACTTATGGTTTGTTTTAGTTAGAACAGTATAAAAAACAGCTCGATCGGTTGAAGATATCTGCTTCAAAATTGAGTTGCCAGATGCCACCCGAACAAACATAGGTACATACATACAAACATACATTACAAGTTAAATAAAAGTGTGTCAAAAGAAAATATTAAAACTACGAAATAAGAAATTGGAAAAAAAGGAAATTTTTAACTTACATTGCTTTCGTCACAGCACGTCAAAAACGTATGCACGAAATGTAAAAAAATATTACTTTCTCAAAATTTCGCTGTTAAAAAATAAACTTAATAAAACCATTAAAATTTCCTCCGCCATTCACTAGATGGCACTACAAGATCGATTAAAAAGATACAAACAACGACCAACTCACGTCGACCTCTCATCAATTAGCACTCCTAAAGACAATTACCGTGTCGAAAGCTCAGCTTAAACTGGGCATCCACTCAGGCCATTTACGATGATTCATAGTGCCAAGACACAGAATAAAATTAAAGTTACTGCTGTCCGAGACACAGGATAAGCAACAGTTAGTACGTGAGCCAAGGTCGCGAAAAATGTATGATATGAACTCTGGTGTGTTATGAACGCCTGGTACTTTTAAATGATTGATGACCGTAGATAAGGCAGAAGAAAATGTCTGTATGGATATTTTGTATGGTTGTTTTACCATGTTTTATTGTGTGTGAAGATTAAACGGTGATTTTTCATGTAAATGTGACTGTTGAGAATAGTTTTAGAGATTTGAGCGATGATAAGATTTATTAATGAGCAGAAATAAATATTTTGTTGCGTTTTCTGACTTGGTTTGCGAGGAACTCCTATCTTTTCTGGGTTCCTAACTTTTAGACTTTTACCACATTACTAATAAACGTTGTATAGCCTCGGAATAGTTGTAGAGTGTATTGCTTTTCTCGATTGACTAATTTAAAAGAAAGAAGGCAAAACGAGGTCACGAGGTTTGCCACCTAATCCACCTGTGCCATGAAAAAAAAGAAGATATTTTTTAAAGGAATAAACGTGTGCTTAAGTTATGAAAAAAATACTAAATGGCTTTTGGTCACTCTGTACATGACTTTAGAAGTCGTCTGAATTTTAGATGAAAATGGCAATATAAAATCTATGCCTTTGCGTTTTTTTACAGTTTATAGGAATAAAAAGATCATCCAGAGATCCAAAATGATTGCAAGTGCAATTTGTTGCTCTGTAGATAACTTTAGAGATTTATCAGTATTTTGTCTTGCTCTCTTCACTTGTCGTCTTCTTCTATATGAAAGGGCTATAAAAAAACTTTTAGCCAATGCAAAGTTAGTTTAAACTTTAAAATGTTCGCTGGAGCCTGAAGCTCAAAGCTTTAAAGCAGCGATTCCCAAAGTGGTCTATATCAACCCTATAAGGGGTCTATGTAAGCAAAAAAAAGAATTAGGGGTCTGTGGGATATAAACGGGGGTCCACGGGGCAGTGGTGCATTTAGTAGCTGTAACTTTGGGTGTATATTTGATAAAAACGCCAGAATAAACCGGCCAAGTGCGAGTCGTACTCGACCACTAAAGGTTCTGTAAAAAATTTCTATAAAAACAGCAAAAAAAAAATCACGTTTGTTGTATGGGTGCCCCTATACATAGGTTATTATTATTCTGTTTTTTAGTGTTTGTCGTTATAGCGGCAACAGAAATACAAAATCTGTGAAAACTTCAACTGTCTTACTATCATGGTTCATGAGATACAGCCTGGTGACAGACGGCTAGCCTGCAGCAAAAACCGAAAAACCCAAAACTGAAAAACATGACCAGTGGTCCATGAGGCAAAACAGTTTGGTAATCTCTGCTTTAAAGCTATACCTTCGTGTTCAAATACATTCAGTAAAATATAAGTAGGTAGTGTTGTGGCATTTCTCGTCACGTCGCGCGGTCGAGATCTGTCATTATTTTGATCATACCTTCGGACGTGGCGGAACGTCACTAGTGATGGGGTGCGGGCTATCGATGAGCGATCGCTAGTGATGGGGTTTATGTAATACATGACTGAGTCGCTAGTTATATGGTTGTGTGTCGATGACTGATTATATGTTTCTACTGAAATAAAGAAAATATATAGTTTTCCTTATTTTTGAGGTAAGTATGTCTTCGGAATAGTTAAAAAGGGCTGTTCCTTACTCATCCTGTGATGTCTCATCCCAAGTCTTATTTTTTCATTAACAATGTTACAATATCTTTTTTCGGTCGAGATTGAAATTTAAAGAAACGAACAGACAGCCTATTCCGAGACTATACCTACGACATTTATTATTAAGGAGACTGAGAGGGTTTGTATATTGGAAGATTTTAGAAAGATTTTTTTTCCCAATTGTAGTGCATTAAAAGTGATAAAATTAAAAGTGGTAACCAAATTTTATTATCTGTTTCTAAAATAATTTCGGTGTTTCACGTAAAGTTGAGTCTGTCCGCTTGCCTGGAAGAGATAGCTCTAAGCGCCAAAGTCACTTATCACTCTAATTTAAGCGTTAATTATCATATTTTTGTAATGTCAGACGTGAACATTAAAAAGTTTTGTATCGAAGTTCAAGAGCTATCGATATCGATACTCGTTTATTCAACATGCAAATGTCATCACCATACCTATATACAATAAAAATGAACGTATGTCTATACGTCGTGTTTGTAAACATATAATTACTTGGTAGGTCGATGCATATCGGAGCCTGTTTAGTGCGCGCGTGTGGGTGCGGTCGTCTGTGTGTGTAACTAGTTTCTGGTGCGCGTGAGTGACTGCTGGGTTGCTAGGTAAAAGAATTTCCCTGGGAAAGTGGGATCGTTTTCTGGCATGACCGACGAAAGATAAATACCTACTATGGTTCGTTAAACATAGCTTGATTCGCGGGACAGCCATCACGATGACACATTTGGCATATTATGATGTTATGGAACGGGAATTTCTCACATATGATTTAGTCGATTATAATTTCAACCGCATTCGGCGGTCTTTATCAAGGCGAGTGCGCGCGCACGGCTGCGTCTATGCGAAACTAGAGTTGGAATAATCAACTAAATCGTACGTGAGTAATTCCCGGTCCGTAAAATCATAACATTTGTCATACATTTGACATTCTTATAATTATAAAAAATGCACCTTGATGGCTGTCCCGTGATTCCCGTGAATCAAGCTATGCTTAACGAACTTTAAGTTCAAAATTGTGAAATAAGCATTGAAAGCAGCAAAATGAGCATTACCTAGTTTTGTGATAATATTCGACATTTTTACTCGAGTGTCCGGGGTGTACTCCTAGACAAACGTGTTACACCTTCGATCACGTCGTCACTTCCTGTCAAGCGAGTCAGTGACCAAACGCATGCCTAAAGTGCTAACACCGATCTTTGTCTATCTGAAGTATAAATTCGACAAAACCGTAAATTCTGTCTATGGTCCGAACATGACGATTTAATCAATTTGAAACGTCAGTTTACAGACCGACTCGTTCTGAGCTTTGCTAGCACTCCTAGGGTTCGAGCATAGACATTTAAAGTAACGTTTTAAATCGACTAAATCTGTGATTTCCATACAAATTTGTCCATGATCGCACCACTGATCCCCTGTTAAAAAAAAGTGGCCATTTCGTGGAAAACTCCCAGACTTTCATCCTGGCAACCCCAAACGCCTGCAACAAGTTTCGACCACACAGAGCATGCAGATTTAATTAATTAATTTATTGTGTCGATTATCGATTATGTTGTAAAATCGATTGTTTTATTGATGCGGGGTTTTGTATCCTCTATGCAAATGGTGTTGATCATTTTTACTGTTGGTTTTTATTTGAAATCGTATATTTTGTGCAATTATTTAAGTTGTTTGAAATTAAAATCGATAGGTTATTTTAAATAATCTACAAATTAATATTCTAAACGAGGAAAGTTTTAAATTATGGATGTTTATTACTCAATAACGCCAGAACGGCTGAATGGATTTGGAGACCATTTGGCACAGGAAGAGAATAAAGTCTATAAGCTGGAATAGCACTTAAAGGCATAATTCTTCTTTAAGGCGGCGCAGCTAGTTTTTCAAAGTAAATATACTTACGTATACCTACGTATTTAATGTCATCTGCTACTTTACTTGTGCCCGGTGTATGGCCCCCATGTAACATTAGGAACTGAATATCGTCCGGCAAAGTGTAAGTATTGCAATACACCTTTGCCAGATTCTTCAGGAAAAAATGCGTTATGGTGTAGATATCTAAAAATTTTTATCAACCATAGGTACTCTTAACTATTAAATACTAGCTGCGTCCCGCAGTTAAAAAGCTACACATGTTATTCCATACTATAATCTATCTCTGTGCCAAATTTCATTCAGATCCGTTCAGCCGTTCTGGCGTGTAGAGTAACAAACATCCATCCATCCATCCAAACTTTCGCATTTAAAATATTAGCGTGAAGTACAATTTCGTAGTTACATTCTTACATTCCCATTCTGTTAAGCAAACTTACTTTCAATTAATAATCCAAATATATTTAATAATAGACTACAATACGTTATAATTTAATTTTAGTGTTGTACTGACAAACTATGAAACATTTTAACTATTTTAATTGACGTTGCGATTAAGATTGGGATCAGTGTTTAGCAACAATGCGCCTAATTGTGCTAAATTGTCAGTTTTTTAATGAATAGTTTGGATTTTTTTAATGAATAATAAGCTAAATTTAGCATAGCCAGCTAACCGTGTAATGAGCTGTTAAGGCATTCCTGTTCAGCTATTTAGACGCTGTTGGTTTTGATTTATCTCGTGCTTAATTAATTGCAGATGGATTGATGATCGAATTTCTGAGCTGCTGACTTTTGATTTAGAATTTGTGTTTCATTGCAACGTTGTTAAGAAACTGCTGGACGGTAATTCATCTAACCTTAGCCGATGCTTAACTGAACCGTTGATGTTGCGTTTTTCTTAAAAAACCGTACGGGGAACGGTTCAGTATCAAATATTAATAATCTCAAAAACGTACTGTACCACTGGACTATAGTTGACACGTTTGTGAAACGTTATTGCTACTGAGCCGTTGCTCGTCCGTTTATTATGACAAACGCATCATCAACGGTTCAGTTAAGTATCGGCTGAGCTCAGCTGAATTGCTGCCCTATACGGCTTAAGGCTTAAAAGCTTAAAAGTAAGTTATATTAGGTTAGAATTTCTTAATCTTTTCTCTACATAGTATAAAACATAGTCATTTTCCGCGTCTGTATATCCGCAAACACCTCTTAAACCACGCAACTGAATTTGTGCGGTTTTCATTTTAGATAGATTTTTAGGGAAGGTTTATTATTTGGGTTCCTTACAATATAAGATGATAGCTGGCAAAGTCACAGAATTAATAGGATAAAACATAATTTTGTAGACTTTATACTCGTATCACCGTTAGTGAACCGTTGGTGTACCGTTAGTTAGTGTCTTTTACATCGTCATAACGCACACGGAACGTGTTAACTAAATGATTAGCAAGACTATTATAGGTCAACGTGTGACAATCAACTGGACTAAAGCCCCGGCCACACGCTCAATCGCACTTGCACAAATTCCAATTTGCACAAGCAAACATGTGTGTTAAGACGGCAAAAAGGTAGGTATATCCATCGACACATATTGTGTACTACGTACTACGTTAAACTAAACAGATCTGGATGAAATTTGGCACACAGATAGATTATAGTCTAGAATAACACATATGATACTTTTTCACCGCGGGTGAAACTGCAGGGCGCAGCTAGTACAAAATATTTCTAAACCAAACACTCAAAAATATAGATGCAATGGGCGATCTTATCTCTTAAGAGCGATCTCTTCCAGAAAACCTTTGGATGGAATAAAACATTATGATTAAGCATGGACGGTGGTATGTGATATAGAAAAAAAATAAGGTTAAAAAAATAAATGTACTTACTAATTTGAGAAATATAATAAACTTAGGTACTAATACCTGCATAAATAATTACTAAATACACAAAAAAACTACCCAGTTATAAAAATACACAAGTACCTACATCAATAAATATACTAATTTATACATTGAAATATGACAAATAGTAAAAAGGAATCGAGTCTACTTATAATGAG
The DNA here is from genome assembly GCA_911728515.1 of Peribatodes rhomboidaria. Lineage (NCBI taxonomy): Eukaryota > Metazoa > Arthropoda > Insecta > Lepidoptera > Geometridae > Peribatodes > Peribatodes rhomboidaria. The sequence continues at coordinate 379,593 of OU452194.1, forward strand.
CCAGTTTGGAAAAGTAGAACACTTTGAGCTGCGTTTTAAAACTATGAAGTGATTGAGCACGTCTAATATTAACTGGGAGTGAGTTCCATCATCGCACGGCTAAAGTAGTGAAAGACAATGCATTACAGTTCTTACCAACTTATAGCCTTCAAAAGCTGAATTTTTTCACAAAAACCCATATCGTTTACTCTATAAATAAATAAGAAAACAGAATGCATAAAATCCTCCATTTCGAGGTTTTATTAAAAAGTTCGTATCAGCGGCGGGATTCCTCGTCCGTCCGTATACGGTGTAATGGAAGTCGCCGGCCTTCCCGCGGAATACTGTACATTCCTGCTTTTTCTGACACATGAAATGGTTTAAATAACTTAGAATGCGGCTTGCACGGCTTTTGTTTTGAATATTTAAGAAGTGGGGCTGATAACAAGTAAAATTATTGAAAGAAAAACAAAAAACCAGGCTGCAAAATGTTGTACCCTATGTCACTTCTACCATCAAGACGATTCAAATGACACCTCACATGTCGAAATACGAGTACATCAAGCTGTTTAGGCTCACACCTATGACGTCCAAATGAGAGCAACAAGGACGAAAACAGGTGAAATGAAAATCTCAAATCTTCGAATAGGGCACCAGGCCGAAACGTTACTGAATCAGGTTAAATGTATTGAGTCAAGCGAAAACGAAAAAAATGTTTGTTAACTATCAAAACTCGCGGTAAAAAAATCCATCAAACTTTCGCATTTATCGACCGCGAGCATTAGCGAGCGAAGCGTCTCTGCTTCAGTTTCGACAAAAATGCTTTCGTATGTCCGAATTTTGTCTGGATCTCTGTCTTCCTCTACAGGTAGCTTTTCTTAACCGATTCCCTTGAGATTCTGCGAGAAGGTTAAAAATTCTGTATAGTTATCTAATCTGCTCACAATATTTCATGCAAATCGGTTGAGGAATGCGACGAGTAGAAGAGGAAAGACGCCGGCCGCGAGGTCTCCAGCTCAGAGAGCCACTAGCTTTACAGCAACCAGTTGTTTGTCTGGTTGTCCTTCGACAGCCTCCCCATGATCCAAAAAACAAGAAGAAGATATCGTTCTAGAACCAACACCTGATGACGTCATCGTAATCCGTCTCTTTCGCACTATTTGTAAATGACATATTTAGGTCTTGCTCAAGCATCGATTGACGTCACTACGTGTTTCCCACGTGACCATTTTTGACTCGGAGTGCCATACCTGGCGGAGTATATTATTATGCAATGGCCTCCCCTTTTCACTCCATACTTACATTTTAGCTCACAAGTTATAAGTACATTTAATTAGTTTAAATTCATTTGTAAAATTACCTACTTACTACGTTCTTGTCATTATTAAAGCGATTAAATTGCAAATTAATAAGTATTGTTATGTTTTAATTTGTATAAAGATGTTTATATACAGGGTTATTGCTACAGGGTGTACTAAGCCGAAAGGGGGTTATAGTGCTCATCATTATGAACAACCTTTACTCTGGGGTCAACCTAAAATCTTGTAAAAAAAATCAGCTGATCTATGCACATGTAGCACGTTAGACGTTCAAGTGGACGCCCGCGATACTGGGTTTTCCAAGTGCGAGGTCCACAGTGTTTGTAAATTGTGCAAATGGTTTGATAATAAATATATTTGTATTTGTATTTGTATTTGTATTTGTATTAGCATGCCGCAGACACACACACACACACACAGAGAGACACGTCAAACTTATAACACCCCGTCGGGGGTTAAAAAAGTACATTGATCGTCAACAAAATGTACAACAGCTGTCATTTTTTTCTCGATTTCTGGGTTGACCCCATAGTCAAATTTGTTCATAACGATGAGAACAATAAGCCCCTTTCGCCTAAGTACGCCTTTTCCTGTTAACCCTGTATAAGTAAGTAATAATTATAATTATTGTTTTAGTATCGATAACTCGTAATTGCAGTTATGACTTTATTAGCTATTTTTACTCTTTAGCACATCTTGAAACCGTTTACATTAATATTTCATTACATTTGAGCGAGCGAGCGAGCTCTCAGAGTCCAGCGGGACATCTCAGCATTTGTTTGTTTGACGATAGCTTGAGTATCGATGATACGATCTTTATGAAATTTTGCAGGCAAGTAGCTCATGCAAATACAATTTTTAAGTTCGTATACTATTATGAGTTAAATCGGATGAGGTGTTATGGAGGTATATTTTGTGTGTTGCACAAAAAGCAGGTCTTTAGTGTGATGGTAAAAACATGATTTAAAGGTAAATTTTGTATTTACTCGTTGTTATATTTTTACCCGACTGCGCAAGAAGGAGGGTTATGTTTTTCGAGTGTATGTATGTGTGTATGAGGTTTCTTTGGCACGCCCTACAGCCTAAACAGCTTGATGTATTTCGACATGTGAGGTGTCATTTGAATCGTCTTGATGGTGGAAGTGACATGAGTACAACATTTTGCAGCCGGGTTTTTTGTTTTTCTTTTACCAATAATGTTGCTTGTTCTTTGTTATATTTTTAAACGAAAATGATTTGCCCGCTCAGTTATTTATAAATCATAACTTTAAGAATAGATCAGTAATTTTGAAGTTAGCTCGCAACGACTCCGTGGCGCAACGGTAGCGCGTCTGACTCCAGATCAGAAGGTTGCGTGTTCAAATCACGTCGGGGTCAGCTGTTTGCATTGGCATCTTTTGCAGTGAAGACTGTAATTTTGTTTTTGATATTTTTTTGTGAATAATTTTAATAACACTCGTATATAGACGAAATGGTAATAGAAAACCTTTAGCCAATGTGAAGTTGGTCTAAAGAGGTCGCCGGACCGTATAAGTTTAGGTTTTTACATTGTAGTAAGCAAATCCGCGGAACACCGTAGTACATCAGAGGCAACCAAATTATCTCATATTTATTTTAAACTTGATTAAAAAATATGTTCCAAGAATCACGCGTAATGACACGACACGGCTCTAGACGAACAAGTGTGCATTGCAAAATATGTAATTTTATATGACCTCCGAATATTACCTACAAAAAATATTGCAATTTAAAAATAGTATATTTATATTTTTTAAGAGCAATTGCTTAGTTCACGAGCGATGTTACGGCAAGTTGAAAAAAGTCGAAACTAGTTCTAGGTATTTTTGAAATTAATTATTTGTTGTGCTGATGGTCACTTGGAAACGTTTTTTTGTTTTTGTTACTTGTTTATCTAAGTGCTGCAAGTTTACTTGCAGTTTCTTTATTTTTTAACATTTGATGAAAGTTTTCTCAATAAATAAATGTACTTATTGTAGTTTTATACCTTTTTATCTCATTTTGTCAATGATTATGATTGACCGTAACTGTACCTAATGTATTAGTAATAATTAAAAAAAAAAGACTAATTATATAATTGCTAGCCACTTCTTATGGTGTGTGATAACGATGTAATTAAAGCCTATATTGGAATGGAAGCTGGATCTCAACTTGATGGTAGGTGCGTAACAAATTTTTTGAATGCTTTATTTTTAAATTTCATACTGAGACTAGCGACCCGCGCCTGTGTCGTACGGTACCCAATAAACCTTTCGTAAAAAATAAGTAACTGATGAAAACCGCAATAGACCTACTATACTGAAGGACAGACAGACTTTGTTTCATACTATGTAGAGAAGAGAAGAGATAAAAATCAAGGTAGTCAAACACCTGAGATAATGGTAAGCGCACAATATAACAGATCAGCTCAAAACCGCCCAATTTTTATTTTTCCAGCAACATTTACTGCATTCTTAGTAGGTTTATTTCCCAGATTGAGTCTTCTCTTCTTCATGCAAGGCAGGCAAAGTGTACAGATGGCTACATGGCGAGTGACCTCCGAATGTGGCGAGCAGCGCCCTCCGACGGACGCGGTTCCGCGCGTTGCCTCCGTAATTGATGTGCATAAACACGGACGGTACTATAGGGTGTGCCCAAATACATTTAAAAACTACTTTTATAAATGCGATTCTAATTGACTGAATTAATGAATTTGATTAGTATTCTTTAAAAGTTTAAATCATATTAATGTTTTATATTAGACTTCATTGTTGTAGATATTTTATGTACTAGCAGCGCCCCTTGGTTTTACCCGTGTTTAAAAAATATCCTATGTGTTATTCCAGACTCTAATATATATCTGTGCCACATTTCAACCAGATTCTTTCAGCCATTTACACATCTAAGTATGTAGTAGGATTAGACTTCCTTATTGTAGATAGGTATGCATGTTTATTTAGACTCAGTTTTGTATTTGCTAAATTTGTTTGGATGTAATTTGGCTTATGGCTTAATTATTTATTTCGTTTTTAAATAGTTTTAAGTATTTAAAATACTTACTTAGTATAGATACGACTAAAATCAGCCTAAGTCCAAGTAAATGTAATAAACAACATTCGACAACAAGATAACCTTGTTGTTGAATGTTGTTTATTGCACAGTAATGTGCCAAACGCAAACTTTATTAAGAACAATACGTAGATATTTTAAAATCTCTAGTCTTATCTAATAGTAATAACAATAATTGCTGTCTTCAGAAGTAATTATAATGATTATTTTTAATGTTACAATGACAAACGTGATGTGTTTTTTTTTGTGTTCTAATTTGAAATTAATTACATACACTACTTAATTAACCTTTGCTACAGTGTACAAAATTCTTATCATCTCTAAATTAGTTCGCCTGCGTATTAAGTCGAGGAAAAGACGTCTCAATAAACGAACACCCCACAACATTAATTAAAACATTCATAAATTTTAGAAAGCAACCAAGTAGTAACTATTAATCAATCATAGGCTTCACGAGCATCCTATATTTGAACACACACCAGCACACAGTCGTGCGTACATCCCCACACATTCAAGGAAATCAGCAGTGCGTAAATATATTTTGTACCGACAAAACTGTTATTTTAAAATAATAATTGATGTCCATTCCATATTGTGGATTGTCAATGGTGTTTTTTCTTTTGTGGCCAGTTGTTACGTGGGGAGGTAATGGGATGTTTATTAATTTCTGCTTTTGTGGTGAAATTTTTCAAGGTCTGGTAAGGTCTTTTGAAAAATATTCATATTAGTTTTAAAACCTTGCTATGTTACAAATGGTTAAATGTAGCATTGGTTACCCTGAAACGAGGTGGTGGCGATATTGAAAACGCATAAACCAAAGATCTAATTAAGTAGTGTTACCTTGGGGCAAAACCTGTGTAGAATGTGTCCCTGTCCAGCAACGGACTAATAAAGCAGGCTGATTTTATTGTTGACGATGGGAAACTAGTCCTGTTCTCAATATTTTTCGACAATAATGTAACAATGTACAAAAATGTAGCACCTTAATGTCATAACCTGTGCCGAAAATAATCTAGATCCGGTTTGGAGTTGTTGCGTGACGAAGCAGAAAAAAACACACACAACTTTCGCTGCTATAATTAAAATTTAACTGGATAAATATTCCTCGCCATTTTTAAAATCGCAGATATACCTAACCTTTTATATCACTTAGAACCTCTACCATATGATGAAACTTATGTTATGATCAAAGATGGTAACGCAATGAGCCTAAAATTACACAAAAAATATGCTAAAAGAATCTCTCAGCTGCAACTTGACTTCATTAACTTAATTACAAAGCGATTCCGACGAATCCGCGATTAATTTTGTAATCGTTGAAACGCGAGCAGATGCGACATTCTTAAACCCCGACATTATTATCCTCAACATAACTACCTACAGCATAACATACGCTTCTTTACGCGAGGGTTATCATTTGATCGGCGTGACTGTTGCTCTAATATAATAAGGAAGAACGTATCTGCGTTATGAAATATTTTAGGGACTCATTGTTAAATGACGCGCAGTTATGAATCTCGATTTAAAACTAAGTAATTTTTAAGTAGAGTTAAACTAGTTTTAAATCAAGATTAATGTGTCGTATAGAATGCGGCCCTGAGTGTTGTTGCATTTAGAGGAATACATAAGTGCATGTTACAGTATTTTTTTTATGCGATTTCATATCATTTTTTCTTCTTATTACGAAAGGATATTTCATTTTAGAGTAAAAGTTAGATACTATTAGATTAGATATTATTCTTATTTCAAAGAAAATGTAATTATCTATGCATTAATTTACTTTTTAATGAAATTCTATGGTTAGTCAATAGATTGTTGATACTTAAATTAAATTTAGAACTACTTTACGCTTTGGTAACCCTACGCTTGTAACACGTATTTAATTTATAAATATAATAGAAAGCAAGAAAAAATTATGTATAAAATAGACATTGCATTTTTACTACTATTTAACCTTTAATACTTAATCCTCATTTATAAAGTCGCTCACGATCTATAAACACAATTTTAAACGTAATTTTATTTGTAACGTAATTATATTTTTAAATTTTTGAAGTCTCACATTTGTCTGGTGTCATTGCAAATCTATCAAAAAAACAAAAACAGATAAATGCCACTCGTAGGTAACTTTGTCGGTTAAGTTTTGTGAGTTGAATTTGTATCGAAATAGAGTCGTTTTTACTATTGTTATTTTATGTATTTATGACGATATGACCATACAATGGTAATAAATGTATTGTAATGCAGTAAACACTTCATAATATATGAAAATAAGGAAGTACATCTTAAATTTTCCGACTGAATTGTAAAAAGGTGGTTGTATAATTTTTATACACTTACTTATTTATATATTGTAATGTAAACACTTTTTGTGAATTTATTTGTTTATGCCAATGAGCCTGTCAATCAATGATTAAAAATATTACTTTGTATTATAACTATTTACTGAAGTAGTGGCCAAGAATACATATTTACAAAAATTACGGTGTTTTTTTTTAATATGTGTAAATAAACATAAAATTGGATAGCACTTAATTATGTAAATAAATTAGGTAGGTTTTGTAATTCATTACTAACATGACAACTTTCAAAATGTTTTCATTTGAGTTCAAAAAAAATGTATTTTAATTTAGTTTCAGGTTTTACTAGTTCACAACTTTACAACATGTTCAATGACACATTCCATAAGTCGTCTTGGTAAAAGAAAGCATAAAAACGTTACAAGCTGTCAAAAGTCATAAGTCGATTAAGATCTAAAGTTGAGTAAGGTGTGATCCTGACAAATACAAATATACGCACAGAAAAAATAAATAAAAAAATGAAACTTCCTAATACGGGGTCGCGTGGCACGGTGGCTCCGTCCTCAATGGCGCAGTCATTAAAACGCAATAAATAAAGAACCCCGTTCCACTCCCGATCGACATCTGTTGCGATCATCGACATGGCAAGTAAAAATAAATACACGGGCTCCAAACTTTTAGAACTGGCCAGGTAGAAAAAGTTTTAAATTTCGAATCACGCAAGACTTTTTTACAACGATAACCTTTTCTCGATCGCGCGAAAGTTTTGGCTGCTGATAAATGTTTTTTTTAACAAATTATGTCAATGTCAAACAGGATTTGCTCTACGACATTGCAGTGTTAAGACCTCATTGCTACTCTGGTATTTATTGACTTGTCGTTTAAATTCAACGAAAGCTTTTTTCTCGTCGCATCGTCAGTTTTTACACCATTCCTGTTATTTCACAGCATTTAAACATTCATAAAAATGCTTTAGTCCTCATAAAACGCAGTTATCGAGGTATTGTCGCTATAAAGTCTGAGTACGTGAGGAAGATCTTAAGAGTCCTCTAATACGTTCCTAACTCATTTTGCAATGTTAATTGGTATTTATAAATTCGCAAGGTGTGAAACACCACTCGACTTCAATGGACGAATAATATTTTGTTTCGTCAAAAGTGGGGAAAAAAAGTTGGAAAAGTTGAGATGTAGCTTTTTGCGCTTGTGTCATTCATTTGTAGTGAAAATTTAATTAAAAGAATAAGCATGAGTTAACTTTTTTGGAATTAACTTATGTAGTAAACTAGCTGTGTCACTCGCAGCTAAAAAGTATCTTATGTCCTTTTTTTTACCTCTGATAACTTGAATGCAAAATTTCTTTTTGTTCGGTTTAGTAGTTAAGGCGTGAAAATGTAACAAAAAACAATCAAACCAACTTTTGCATTTATAATATTTTTGGACTTTTTGTGTATTTTTTATTCTTTGGAATGGATCTACGACAGACACGGTAGCCTAGATGAAATCAATTCACTGTCGACTTTCAAACATTAGATTTATTAAATTATAATTGAGGTAAATTAAATGTAGTGCCAACAGGTTAGTTAACTACAAACCAAGCAACCTTCGACCAGCGGTTTTATTACACAACTGTTCTGGCAATGGCCTTCGTCTTCAAGAAACCAAAGCTTCCTGAAGCTAAATTTACACTAAACTTAGTTATTAACCTAGGTTTCATGAGAGCGAAAGCGATAATCAGAAAAATTACGTGTGTGAGGTCACAGTTTCTTTGCGAGTCTTTTGACAGTTGTAGCGTATACATGTAAACGGTAATTGGGGTCACTTTGCCTTCAACAGCAATTATTGCCTGCCTCAGCGGCTCAGTTGGTATTAAACCTGCCTTCTGAGCTCGGGAGCATGAGTTCGATTCTCACCTAGGGCAAACATTCATGTGATAAACGTTTATGTTTGTTCTATGTCTGGGCATTAGTATATTAAAGTGTGTATTCAAAAATTACTATATTACTAGCTTTGCTTATAATTATTATGTTCAGGCGACCGTCTGTACAAAAATGTGCTGAATATTTATTTGAATTATGCTTAATTAGCATTACATGAAATACCTTTGGCTGGTTTTAAGTGAGATCTAAGGCCTAAAACCCGACTCTAGGCCTCGCCGCTCAGCACACACGACAAGCCAGCAATTTGCCGTAGTTTTCCCACTATTACGCTATGGTGGAATAGTTAATAGCCAAGATGGCGTCGTCACGGGCGACTCACACGGTAATGGCGGTTTTATCTCAAGTGTAGAATCGGCCTTAGGTGCATCCGTGGTGAACTTGGCCTTACTGTGTGGAAATTGTTTATTATTTCTATTGTTATATTCTTATTATTAAAAGAAGCTATTACGTTCTACAACTCATAGTGGCTAAGTGGCCTAAACTAAAAGAATATAGTGACATTAATAAAACTGAATGTTTTCGATGCATGATAGTTCAACATAACCTTAACACTGTAACACACAACCAAAAGTTACGAAAAAAAGTTATTTAAACATAACTTTTAATGAAATCGGTCATTTTGGTTTACAAAACAATGACATAAGCCATCCAGCTCCCAAGCAGAGTTCGCGTGTACCTAATTCAATTTTGTTTAAACTAACTCGCAACACTAATTAGCGGTCTCAAATTGATTGTCCTAATTGCCTTCTCCCTCTCTAACAGTCTTTGAATTTACAGTAGCATCAAAAAACGTGTCAAACCCGTATCGTGTCGATAAAAACCAACCTTTATTCCTTCTTTATCTCACCGCCAAGTGTCAACTTGTTAACATACCTGAAAAAATAACAAAAAAGGTTACAACATCATCTGACAGAACAACAAAAGCGTTTGGCGCCAAAAGGGCCACTGGCCGCCATAAATTGTAGCCCAATAAAAAAGCAATTTAAAAAACATTCGAATTTGAAAAGAAGTCCAAATCGTTGATCTAACGTCCAGTTCAACAAGACACTTAAGATGGGGGAAATTAGACTATAATCATTCGGAATAAGGGAGAAATGCAGGGTCTGAGTAAATTTGTCACTTGTTGGCGGGACCACGGAGCGTGACGTCATCGTTCGGTAACCACGCTCTGAAGCACAAATGTTATAACTTCACTATCGTGAGATAATCGATATAGTTTTTTTAATTCGCACATAAAACATTTTATTTTAGATGCAAGTCTGAGGTTTATTGCTCAAATCTGGAAAGTTGGAGGTCAATCTACCGCTATTCTGTTATTATTAACGTGCAGATAGGATAGGTTGCGTGTGTCTACAGACATAATTACTGTGTCATGATAGGACTGACACACTAGCAGAAGTTTCTATACTTGAATTCTTTGAGAAAAGGTGGCTAGTTGGACTAGCAGCTAGTTGTTATAAGTGACGGACTTGATTTCTCTATTGATGAAAATAAGATTGTGCTTTATTAATTTATTATCAAATCATGCTTTAGTCTTTTCATTTTATTTTTAGTTAATTTATTTTTTTCTTCATATTCTGAATAAAACGTCGTCTTTAACTAAATCACAAAAATACCTACAAACGAAAAATACATCTCCAAAAATTAAAAACGAAACAACAGTTACAAAATCTCTGGCGCATCACGCGAACGTTGAAAACTAACGTTTTGACATTTCCGGTTCCTAAAAACTTGACAGACGGACGAAAATTACACGTTTTATTCTACGTCCCACATTCACACACATGACTCTTATATTCAGAGACATAAAGTTTAATTTTGAATTTTATTATTTTTTTCAGGTACAAAACTCAAGGTGGTGAGTTACGCGGTTTCATCGTAAAGGCGCCGTCGTATTTTGATTTGGGTTCAGTTATTTCACCTACAAAAAGTATTAAAATGCCTCTTTTGTCTGTTTGTATTAATACTGCTGCAAAGATACTAATATAACGCATCAGAGAAGAAAAATATAAACTATTGAAGCAACGGTTAATAACACAATTTTTTTGGTTAAAAAAATCTAAGTCGATGTTGTGGTCATATTTTTGTAAACGTTTGGTTTGTGTTTTAAATATAAGATTTATTATTGTTAGTGTTTTTTGATGATTCTTAAATAACTAAGTAAAATAAACGGTCAATAAAAAATAAGTTTTACACAAATTGCTAGAAATTATTTTTTAAATATTTAATTAGCCTCAGCTAAATAATACGAACCACTAAAGCTACATCGTTCGCGTTTATTCAGAATAAATAGTATCCAAAAACCTTTCTCGTGATATACTGTCTCTTATAACAAGTTTCATGAAGATCTGTTCAGCCGTTCAGCTGTGAAAATCTTACAAACAGACAGACAAACACTTTATACTATGAAATGTGGATGGATTTCTTACATTAATCTTACACTTAGGGTCAACGGGGGCAAATGCATCTATGGAGCAATGGCGTCCTTCGAGAATAACAGGCAAACCCTTCACAAATTAGGTGCCACCTACATTTTTTTAGTTGCAATTATCTGTACAAAATGGCATTAGTTGCCTAATTTGTGAAGGGTTTGTCAATAATTCTCGAAAAACGCAATTGCGTTTTTTGAGCCCCTGATTGCCCCACAGACGCATTTTCCCCAGTTGACCCTATTTTATTCATAGTCATGTATATTACTTTTCATCTCAATTGACTGCTACGTACTACTTCCAAATGATTGATTATTTTTAAATTACTTATTTCACTTTTGGTTTCGAAAATCTTTGTAAAAACCAAAAGTAAACAAGTGACTTTAAAAAAAGTTTAATCAACTTTAACGAAATTAATGTTGCAAAAAGTCGCGTACCGTCCTATTTCTGTCAAGTGACCGAAACAGCCTTTCACTGCAAACACTGACTGCTGTATAATCTGTGACGAGAAGGAACTAAAGACCGTGACCCTTCGATATTCAAATTTCGAATTCGATTAATGTTATTTTTTCGAACGACTTTTGACTTTTCAAAAGGTCGTTTTTTGGTTTTATGATACTGGCTTGTTAGCTGAGTGCTTGATCCTAGAGTCCTAGTATTGCATGTTTCTCTCTCACTCCTATGAGTTTTGAAGCGAAAGAGACAATGACAAAAATCTATCTCGACTTGTGGAGGGCTACCTCCTGATTGGACGAGTTGACAATAAGATCACGTGACATAATATAGAGCTCATATTTCATCCAATCAGCAGCTGACGTTTGAGCGATTGTAGCATGATATTGATGTACTCCACACGCGACGCGACGGTAAGGCATTCCGGTCACGTGGGCAACACGTAGTGACGTCAATCGATGCTTAAGCAAGACCGAAATAAGTCATTTACAACAAGTACGAAAGAGACGGACGATGACGAGTGACGTCATACATACGTGTTTGCTCCCGGAATTCTAGACCTTGTTTTTTTGGATCATAGATTGTAGAATCAGTATCACTAGCAAACGAATGTACCTTGTTTAGGGCCTCAGATCATAAATCGCTTAACTTTGCTGATCTGTTTAAACCAAGCTAAGCCAGCCAGCTAGTTGAACTTAAGAGACCAAAGTAATTCGACCCTTGTAGTGTTAGGAAAGTATTCTATGCAAAGGTCATCGTGCACTGGTCAGTAACCAATTCAAACATTACCTAGAACCTTCCGAATTAAAAAAAAAAATTCGTTCCGAATTCCCCAAGGAAACGAACTTTTCATTTCCTACCAACTTATCTTTACAAGTAATTGAGGGCGCCACCATTGTATTTTCTAAGCAAAACTGACGGCAACCTTAGAAACTTTTTAGTTCCATAATTTGATCATCACCACAAATAATTTGGTCAGGTGTTTTATAATGTAATATGAATATCTGTTCTATGCTTCGTTTCGTTCATTCATTTCATTCGTTACGTCATAGAGGAATGATTGATAGAAACATTGACGTCTTTTTTGTTATTTTTTTTTGTTGTTTCGTCATTAGTTGTTAATTACATGTGAACTTATTCATTTGAAGCCGCGACGTGGAGGTGGGAAGATGGGCTACTGTGGATGTGATACTTTTTATTATTTACTAAATTTAACGAAAATTTTTTGCCTGAGATGGTTTTTAAGTGGAGAGGTTATTAGGTGAAATAGTTTGTTCTTTTAATAGTTTGCACTACTTCTTAGCTCAAATCCAGTAAGATTCGTTTAGGCAGCTAGTGGCGAGGTAACAAATAGAACATTTGTTTGATATGGTATGGTACATAGTAGTTCCCCTCTACAACTTCGATTTATCTTAAATACGAACTTGAAAATTCAGTTGAGTTATACTACGTGTCAGCATTTTATGAAGATCGAATCACAACGATACCTAATAAAGTCATCGTCGAACAAACAAATGCTGACTTGTCCCAGTAGATTCTGGGACAAGTCGGTCAACGAACAAAAAATGAGGATATAAATTAGTATAAACTGAGAGGCTGGTTAAAAACGTAATATGTTCGTTTTCAAAAAGAAAAAAACTATTCTGTAAAAAAAAATAATCCTAGAAAATTGCATAATTAACATACCACATCCAAAACCAAGCAGCCACTCGCCTCCTCAGCCCCAATCTAGCAGGTGGCAACCCAAAATGATGATTTATGGCAAGACCAAAACAAATCGATCATACTAATTGGTACGATTCGATGGCAATATAATCGATTGCACAATGTATCGAGTAATACTATAATATAACGGACGGTATGCTGATGTGTTATTTATAACTCTATTCTGGCTCTATTCGGAGATTTGAGATTTTCATCTCACCTTTTTTCGTCCTTGTTGCTCTCGTTTAAAACGTCATAGGTGTGAGGGTGACAACGATAAAATCTCATCTCAACATGAAAAAAATAATGCTCCTCAGTTTCTCGCCTGTTCTTCTGAGTAGTGGCTCTTTTTCCGAACAAGGCGGTCGAGTCTATTATAAAACTTTGACGTTCTTATTTTTGATACCCAATTGAATAAAAACATTTTGACTTTGACATCTCACGCGTGGGAATAGTCCTGGCTCTATTTTTGACGCGTGAAATGTTTATTTGTCACTCTCACTCCTAAGGCTTTTCAAACGAGAGAGACAATGACAAAAAATATCTCGACTGATAGGAATAGGGCTTCTGGCCCCTCTCTGGACGCGTGAGATGTTTTTTTTTAGTTCCACATCCAGGGCAATTTGGTGTCGCACGTCTTGTGCATTTGCCAGTGTCAAGTTAATATATTATTTTACAGATGATGGAGTGAGGATGAAACGGTGATGATAATGAATTACCCTTTACCCCACTTCAGTAAAGTGATGGATATTTTACTGAAATGAAAACCAGGGTATAACCTAACTCCATACCAAATTATTATTTTTATTTTTTATCAATATCTGTTTATCCGTTTGAGCGTGAAGAACAAACAAACACACACAAAGTTTCGAAGTAGTATTTTACATGGTATAATAATATACTCCACCAGGTATAGTGATTGAGCAACACGTAGTCATGTCAATACAATGCTTGAACAAGATCACAATAAGTCATTTACAAATAGTGCGAAAGAGACGATGACGAGTGACGTGTGACGTCATTACGTGTTGGCTCCCAGAACCTTGTTTCTTAACGTCATGGTTTAGATGTCCTTTAACACTGACGCTAGGGCCGTCCGCTCGGCCTGACCCTGACTGTTGCAATACTGCACTTGACCGATTTCGCGTTACAAAGGACCTGCTACCAACATACTAGAAGCACCGTCTTGAGCAACCATCCGGTCAGCCAATGAACCAATATAACAACCAGATTGAGAAGACCTCTAGTGAAATAGACGACTCGTTACAGCTCGCGGATTGGCTTGAAAACTATTTTTTTGGGATAAAAAGTAATCTACGTTATTATTTGGCTCAGTATCTATTTGCGCACAAAAAATTACATAAATCCGTTTGTTGGTTTAGATGTAACGTCGGATAAACAAACTGTCTTTTTTGCTTAAAAAATCGTAGTTTGAAGACAAAAATTGGTCTAAATTTGACGTTTGCAAGTGATTTTTTCTCAATATTATACAATGTGACTTTCACTAGTTTATGCTTCAATCAATATTGCAAGTCATAACGATATATTGCGGGAAGTTCTTGCGAAACGCCACTTAATATTGGTCAGGATAAGAGACCTTCGTGAGCTGGTCGAGGCAATGTACCGTCCGGACTAGCCAGACCTCCAATACAAAGGGGTCTGGTCATTGTCAGGGGTCTATGTAAATCGGTCAGTTAACAAACGTCACTTGAGCACATTATGTGGTTAATCGGGACTTCCTACTTAAAACTCGCGCGCTACTGGCCGCCGAGATTTGTTCCAATTTTAAATTTGAAATTTTGATTTTGGAACACGAGATTGTTTGATTTGGTTAAAGCTTGTGTGTGCAGTATGTGTATATTGTGTAGGTATGGGTTAATTGACCGAGTGAAACAAGGTCGAAGAGTCTATTCGGACATTTTTTTTTTGTTTGTCCGATGAGTTGATAACTTGAGTATCGTTGATCCGATCTTCAAGAAATTTTGTAGGCAAGTAGTTTATCAATAGAATTTCTATGTTCGTATATGAACTAAATCGGACGAGGGGATGTGGAGATATACTCGTAAAAGGTCTCTGTTCGAGGCGAACTCCTGGTTAATATTAAGAAAGTACATACAATCCATCAACAATCTATTGCTGTAAAAAAAAGTTGTATGAGTCGCCATCCAGGCCACACATAACGTCAGTCAGTTTTGACGTTCAAAAGTATCTTTGATACCCAATTGAATGAAAACATTTTGACTTTGACTTTGAGTCCACCATGAGAAATATGCCCTTCAGTTTCTTTCCTGTTCTTCTAGGTAGAGTCATTTTCATAACTTTGACGTTCATAAGTGTATCTTCGATACCCGATTGACATTTTGACTTTGACTTTGACTTTGAAATCGCCGCTTAGAGACTATTGTTACTCTGACCGAGAATAGCGAGATTGACCAACACACAGTAACGAACGAACATCCAGCATGTTGAAATATTATTATAATTATTTTCTTTAAAAGATTTATGTACAAAACGAAATGATGATACGGTCTGACTAGCAGATGATGAGGAAGTCATACCGGCTGATTCTCCGTTAAGTGTGGATACAATGTTGGGAAATAATAGGTTGTCAGTAATAATATTTTGTCTTGAGGGGACAACAGTGGCTGCACCGTAACATATTTTGTCTGCAAGTAGCTGTTGGAGATAAGACCGTATTTGTGATATCAAAAAAGTGACCTTAACTATTATGAATATAGCGTGTAGCGATAAGAGTATTGGGACAAACTGTTAAATTTTTCGATACTTTGTGTTTTTTACTACTAGAAATTTTTAAAAAAGTGTGTTGAATTTTTAAGAATCATTTTATCAAATATTTACTCATAATTTTTATAAATTCAACTGCTCTTTTTTGCAATTTCTGGGTTGGTCGCATGCGACAAGTATTGCATTGCAAATGACCCCATTTCGTTTGCAAGTTATCGATAATCACCTAGAATAGTAATAGTAAGCTATAAATGTTGAAATAGTAGTTTTAAACTTTTAGTATCTAACTTTATAGCAAAATTTAATGCACTAACCGTGTACTTGACTCATTATCATTAAAAAAAACTACCGACCTCATTGCCAAACGAAAAAAAGTGTAGCAATCATAGACTTCAATATTGGTTCTTTGGAAGGATCGGGCCTGGTGTATGGTGACAGCTTGCAATTTGGCGCGTAGTTCGTTTTGTTTGACACCAGTGTGATTCGCACACCGAGATCTTTTGTGAGGAAGGAATTCGACAGAAGGTAACAAAAGTCAGCATATGTTTGCCCGATGATGACTTGAGTATCTTGGTTTGAGCTAAATGAAATACTGGCAAGTAGCTCATTTTAGTACAGACAGTTTTTAAGTTCTAATTAAGTTAAGTCAAATCAGTTAGAGGTTGTGGAGTTTGTAAGTCGCAAGGCCTCAATACGAAGCGAACAACTAGGATTAGTGTTATAACATACTTTAATTTAATAACGTAAGTTATAAAACATTAGTAGAATGTAGATAATTTGTGCTTTTGTTTTTGTGTGTTGTGTTGTCCTAACTAATATTTTAAATGCGAAAGTGAGTTTGTTCATTTGTTTATTTGTAACGCTTTCACGTCTCAACTACTCAACCAATCGTCTTGAAATTTGAAATTGAAATTTGCATACACGTTGTCTGGGGTACAGAAAAGGACATAGGGTAATTTTTATCCCGAAAAAATAAACGGTTCCTGAGGGACCGCGGGTGAAACCGCGGGGCGCTGCTAGTTGTATATTGCGTTGCAGTTGTTGCGTATAAAAGTAACTATTACATAAAAACATACTACAAAATTAAAACTAACAACATATTTTTGGTTTGACAATTGGATTTTCACAGCGCTGTACTGCGCGAGCTGTACTAACCACGTTAGGACGTAACTGATCAGATCCTTAGCTTAGTGGTCTTTGGTGCTCGTAGCAACCGTCTTACCCAACTATTCTCCTAGCGCCCGCACACACAGCTGATTAAAAAGCAATAACGTTATAAGTAATAATATTACCGACGCTCGGACAAAAACAACATTACGGTGATGGGTTCACACGGATAGGGTCTAAGGGCCCTCGCACACCATGTCCACTCAAGAGCCACTCATAGACTGAGTGAAAGCACAAGTCTAGTCTACCTAAACGGGCTGTTTCTTCAAACGATGGAGTTATTCTAGGATATCATTGCGATCAAGCAATGATAGCCTAGTCGGAGAAGACCCGCCTCTCAAGCCAGAGGGAGCGGGTTTGGACCCAGCCGAAGGCAAGCACCAATTTGTTCATTGTGTGAACATATGTGCGTATTATATGTCATCTGCTGCATGACTGGAGCCTGGTGTATGGCGACAGGCTCGCCCCCTGTCACATTTGGGACTGAATATCATCCGGCAAGGTGTGGGTGTTGTACACCTCAGCCAGAACCCTCGCGGGAAGAGCGCGACGATATGTATCATTGTACTCGTTTTTATGACCAGCTTTTAGTAGGTTAACTCTGAAATTGAGACATTTGTTGCGTGGAACTGCTGATTTGGGTGCACGGTAGTGCCAAGTTTACAAAGGCAGAGCTGTACCATTGTATCTCGAAGCCATTCAGGCCATTTTCGTTTATTTTTCTTGATTTCAGTGTTGGCCCATAGTAAAAGTTGGTCATAATGATGAGTACAATGCAATCCTAAAATATGTCAGTCGTTTAAAACAATCTGTAACTGATACACCCGATATTCTGTAACAAATCGGCATTTGCTTGTTTGACGATAACTAGAGTATCGTTGATCCGATCTTCATGAAATTTTGGAAACATGTAGATTAAAGAGTTGAGTCGAGAGTAGAGTCACTTTTCAACTTTGACGTTCACAAGTGCATCTTCGATACCCAATTGTACTACAGGATTTTTTCTCCCACTCATTGAGTCGTGCAGTGTGCGAGCGGCGTTATGCTACTTTTACTAGCTCCGGGCAAAAACCCGCACGTACGTTTTTGCCATGTATGTCACTTTTCCTTGACATTATAATTATAAGGCGAGATGAAAGAGAGTGTAAAAGTTTAAAATTAAATAAAGTTATAAATATAATTATTAATGAAGTAGGTGCGATAATAAGAAATGTCATAGATACATGACAAAATGTTATGACGTTGAGAGAATTATTTTGATTTTTTTTTGGTAAAAAAACTGAAGTACTTATTTTGAAAAAATTAACGTATTTTATTTCCTGCTTTATTATTAACCACCTGCGACTCGCAGTTAAAAATTTGGCCACGTTCTTTTCCGGACTATAGTTTTTTATTTGTATACAACATTTTCACCCAGATCCGTTTAGCCGTTTTGGATTGATTGAGTGACAAACATCCATCCACACTTTTTTTTTGCATTTATAATAGTAGAGTCATTATTAGAAAACCTTTGTTTATGTACGATAGGAACAAAAGTTTAAAAAATTAGGTTACTTCCAAAGTTATAAATTTAAAAAATAAGTGTCTCTGTAGTACCATCAAAAACTAAATTAACCCTGGTACTATTATAAAACTAAGCGGTAAGACCACGAACAATCAATCGATCGAATGAGTGTTAGCGAGCGAAGCGTCTCTGCTACAGCTTTGACAAAAATATTTTCGTATGTCCGAATTCTGTCCGGATCTCTACCTTTCTCTACAGGTCGCCTTTCTTAACCAATTCTCTTAAATTGTTTTTTGTCCACTCAAAAAATTTCACGAAAATCGGTTAAGGAATGCGTCCTGTAGAAGAGGACAGACGCCGACCGCGAAGTCTCTAGGTCACAGAGCCTTTAGTATTCTTCCTGGTAGTAACAGTTAAGCGATTGACAATAATATATACCCCTTAGCAATAAACGTTGTACAGCTTCAAAATAGTAATACTGTGTTTTGTCTTTTTCGATAAAGTTCAAAAATTCGAAAGAAAGAAAAAGACAAAATATTCTATAACTATTCAGAGGCTATACGACGTTTATTAGTAAGGAGGATAAAGTTTAAACTGCAAAAAGTTCTAAGCACGTTTAAAAAATTCAGATGTTAATTTCTCTGGAACATTATTAACACTAAGTAGCACTTATTGAGTATATTATGAATATCTAATAAGTAATGACATGAAACAACTCTAATGAGTTGATAAAAACTTTAAGAAAAAACGTGAATAAGTTAGAAAAAATGCTAAGTTGACATGCACTTAACCAGAATAAAGTAACCGGTCACAACATTTGCACACAAAGTACTAGCTTCGCTATGCACTTACACTTGAATTACACCAGTTTTGCAAGTATATACAACATTTAAAAAAAAAAGTATGCTATGTTTTAATTAAGGACATAAACTATATTCGTGTCAAGTTTCATTTAAATCTGTTCAGCTGTTACGGAGTTAAATGGCAACAAACACAGACAACTGAGTTACATTTTAAACAGATTTAGTTTGAGAGTTCCATCTGTTTGTTACCTCTTCACGACTAAACGGCTGAACCGATGTCGATGAAATTTGGTGCGGAAGTAGTGTGCAGCATGATGAACAATATGTAATACTTTTTTTATTCGATAAATTTTAAAAAAAGCTCTAAAAGTGTGGATAAAATTGCGGACCTCAGATGCTAGTTAGCAAAAATTTTGCTTGAATGAGCCAACTGTATTAATGAGGGGTCTTAGTATATTGGTCTAGTACTTAATTCTTATGCTATAAGTATAATAAGTCCATCGAGTCTTTAGCTATTTAGTGGTTGTCATTTAGTTTTTTATTAACATTTCGATTTGATGTATTTAATTTTATTAAAAGCTTTCTTACATTTTGTGACAGACACTTTGTATCGCGATCTAAAAAAGAAGATTTGACGTATTTTTAGGGTTCCGCAAAAATTTAACGCTTTTTGTTTGCCGCGTTCGTACTTCTGTATATCGGTATGGTTCCTTTCCTCATGTGTTTTTCAGAAATTAATTTCAAATGTCAAAATGTTATTATTCAATTGGATATCACGGAAGGGACTCTTATGAACATCAAAGTTTTATAATAGGCTTGCCGTCTTGTTCGGAAAAAGAGCCACTACTCAGAAGAACAGGCAAGAAGAAAACAATGCACCTAGTAATAAGTACACTATTAAACTTGCTCATATTATAACCTACTCGTTACAAGGAAAAGCACAAAAAATTATGTCCTATACCTACGGAACTCTACTCAGATCGTAACGACTCATACTTAACATTTTTTGACATTTAACGTAGGTATTTTTTCTGCTAACTAAACCTATTAGGCGGTTCTCTCACTGCGTCGTGGCACGCAGTGGTGCGCGACAGAGCAACATTTACCGCGCGTCAGTCGCCGTCAGTGTTGAACATTTGTGTTTGTACTATGTCTGGGTGATAAACTGTTAACATTTATTTCAGTACTTAATCTGTATGTGTTTAGAAATATACTATGTATGTATATCAGTCTCTGACAGCCATAGTACAAGCTTTGCTTAGGTTGGGGTCAGACGACCATGTATGCAAAAAATACCGAATATAAATATATTACGAATCTGTTAATTTTTTAAGGTTTCCATTGCAATTTTTGGTGAGAAATAAAGTTGTTTTTGTATTGTTTATATTTACTTGAAGTCTGAACAACACTCTCCCGGTCACCGCCGCGTGGTGTAGTGTGAAAGTGACCTCACATTGACGTAGATATATGATTAGGTAATACATCCATCGCCGGGCCACGTGTGATGCGGGTTTCCGACAGCTAACCACATATTTTCCTATTAGACCACTCTGTATACACTTAATGTACATAACTGCATAAAAAAACGCATTCCAGTAGCTTACTGCGGGATATAGCTGTAAAGGTCGATTCACATTGCTGTATGCTCTGTCACTCGAGACTCGCAAACAAGACTTAGTAGAATTCGTTGATCATCTCACACGTCATGTCACACGACTTGTCTCTTGAAATAAAGCCGCCGACATCAAGGTATCACACAATTTTAACAAAACTAACTACACACCGCGGCTTCAAAGAATACGTCAATTTCGGGACAAGAAGTAACCTATGTCCTTTTCTGTACTTCTGACAACGTGTATGCAAAATTTTATGATGATCGGTTGAATGGTTAAGGCGTGAAAGCGTAAAAAACGAACAAACACAAACTCCCTGTCTCTTTTATAATATTATGCTTATCGTATCCTTAGTAATATTATAAACGCAAGTGTTCGTTTATTTCCCTGTTACGCTTTGGTTACAAGCCTTTTCCACTAGAGACAAAGAAATGGGAAAAAAGTTGGGTTAGATTTAGCACCTTGCGGTAAGAGATGGGTTTTTAACCGACTTTCAACAAGGAAGAGGTTTTATGTTCGACTTTTTTATGCCATAGATGACAACAAGCTAACGGGCCGCCTGATGGTAAGCGATCACCGTTACGCATACCTATAATACCAGGGGCATCACAAATACGTATCGTACGTTAGGCCTGTATGTATTTATTCTACATTTCCCCTCTATGTTTTATGAATCTCATTTCAAAGTCCAAGTGCGTATGAGCCCACGTGATGTGAATCGCGCCTAACCCATTGTATTCCAATTCTTTGCTACTGCAGCTGCATTTTTTTCTCGGAGTTTTTTTTTTAATGATCATAATAACTCCTACCATGACAAGTAATATCTAAATAAAGTTTTCCGATTAAATGATGAAGATAAATAATATATTTGTTACTAGAAGCGTTTCGCTGTTTTACCAGCCATTTTTAAACGACTTCCAAATAGGAGAAGGTTCTCAATTGGACTGTTTGTTTTTTTTTTAATTTTTATTTTTTTTATGTTACGCGATCACTCCGCCAATATTGTGATCGATTTTAAGTGATTATTTTTTGTTTGGTAGATCATACTTTAGTGATGATCCCAAATAAATTCTATCGAAATCGGTCAAGCAGTTTTTAAATTATCAACAAAAGTCTAAAATAGTTTTTAATATTATTAATTTTTACAACAAAAAAAAAATAACTGCATTCCACCTTATCCCTCGTCCGTAAATCTTATGTGTGAGTTCCTGAGGTAGTCTGGAAGAGATCGCCATTATAGCTATAAGGCCACTAATTTTTTCGTTGATTTTTAAGTGATACCACCCTATTCCTTTAAAATGAGTGTGACCAATAAACAAAAGATACAATACAATACAATTTAACTTTATTGCGCACCAAAAACTACATGAAAATCTTAAAAACTAAAATACATTTTTCGGCAGTACAAGGTCGACCTTATCGCCTAAAGCGATTTCTTCCAGGTAACCTTTGGATAGACAGGAACTTACAGAAATACGAAAAGAACAAAAGATAATATAAAAGATACAAACATATATTTAATTAACTTAAATGGCATCATAAAATTACAGACAGACTTTCGCACTAACAATATTAGTGTGATGTGATTACATACAGTCTTATGACCTTAAATGCTAATCAAATTATATTCTAGCCCTTAAGGTGATGAGTATAAGAGCTGTTTTTTCTCAATAACAACCAAAGATCAACTAGCAAGGTGTCATGGTGAGGTCAATCGTTTGAAGGAAAATAATCTTCTTAAATCTATACTATTATTTCATAAAGCCATACAACTAGTAGTTCGCTTCGTACTGGGACCGTGCGACCCCTATTTCCTTCTCTGATTTGGCACAAATTCAAATTCAAAATGTTTTATTAAATGAAAATCACATGACCCCAAACTAAGCAAAGCTTGGAATGGCTGCCAGAGATTGATATACAAACATAATTATTTATTTAAATTCATACTTAAATAGATATTAACACATAGACATAGAACAAACACAAAATGTTCATCACATGAATGTTTGCCCTAGACGAGAATCGAACCTACGCCACCAAGCTCAGAAGATAGGTTCACGACCAACTGAGCCACCGAAGTCAAAAAGCAGTTTAGTAAGAGGTTTATCATCTGCTACACGACTGGAGCCCGGTGTATGGAGATAGGCTCGCCCCCTGTCACATTTAGGACTGAACATCGTCCAGCGAAGTGTGGGTGTTGTAACACCTCTGCCAGTCTCTTCGGGGGAAAGGCGTGACGATATGTTATGGGTTATAATATTACGTAATATTTGCAATCTTTTTATCTGATGAAGCTGATTAAAATCTTTTCGATACGCGGAAATTAAAATTTTAATATTGTATGCTTTCTTAGAATTCCATATTTTATAAACTACTAGCTGTTACCCGCGAGTTCGTTCGCGTTTATTCATAAAATTGTATCTAAAAGTCTTCCCAGTGATATACTGTAATTCATTTTCATATTTTATTACGATCCGTTCAGCTGTTTAGCTGTGAGAAGCCTACAAACAAACAGACAGAAGTACTTTAAACAACATTTTTGACAACAACAAATTTTGACATACATTTTTTTGACATAATAATTTATTAACATTTTTCTTTTACGGACAATTATTAGTATGTTACTTTTTACTTTTTATTTTTAACTGTTTACCTAATTTTAAGATATTATTGTAAAAATGACTTGCCAGTGACATTGAATGTTTGTTATGGTCAATAAATATTTCTGATTTCTGATTTCTTTCAATTTATAATATTAGCATGTAAGTATGGATATTGGTACCTACGAGTATAATATCATATCCGTATTTATGATTGTCGTTAAGTTTTTATTTAACCGAGCCACAGTGTATGGCATAGTTTCTAGAGGAGTCGTTGCGTCAGACGTTCAGTAAAAAATTTGAGGTTTTCCCGAATTAAGGATACAGTTAATGGATTTAAAATTAAAATTATTGTTCGTTTTTAGACGTATCGGATGAAGAATATTTGTTAAAATTGTTTTGATTTTTTTAAAGGTGTTATAAGATGTGCCTGTTCGTTTGTGTGCGTGTGTGTGTGTGTGTGTGTGTGTGTTTTTTGAGTTTGTTTTGTTTGTTTGTTTGAAAGGCAAATTAGTGGGAGTGTTCTTAGCCATATTTGATTAAAATTGATGTCGGGGGTATTTAACTTCTTAATTTGAACTTGAGTCAACATTTAGACACACCCTAAGCATCCTAAAGGTAACTGTTCCCCATCCTGCCTTGCAGTACTGCTTGCAGGGCTGCCGTTTCATGCAGGACGGTGAATGTTGTCGCAGCCTGCATCGTGTCACGCAACGACGTGCAGGATGCTAGGCAGGATGGTGTGTGAGCTACATCCTGCTTCGCAATCCTGCACGGCGGATTGGAAGGCCGGATGGTGAATGGTTATCTTTACTAATATTTATGCAAAAGTAAGTTTGTTCGTTACGCTTTCACGCCTTAAATAGTTAACAGATCGTCATGAAATTTTACATACAGATTGTCAAAGGTATTGCAAAATGATTGTAAAAGAAGAAACAGGGGCGCAGCTAGTAAAAATATAATTATCAAGTATGATAAGTGTGATGAGTATAATGACTCCCTTTCGGCTAAGCACAGCAGTTCTGCCTAACCCTGAGTACGCTATCCGAATGAATGGAGCGGGCGGGTCCCGTGGCCCCGATACGTACACTGTACAGGCGAGGTAGCAAGTTGTCTCCAGTCTACAGCGGGTTGGGAACATCACGCCGCGATTTTATAACGACTTGGGTACGGTTAGTGGAATTTTGTTGGTTTTAGGAGTTTGGGAGTAATTTTGATTTGTTGTACAAACCAACTTCAAACAGATATACTAACGTCCATAGCATAGCGTCACGTCTTTCCCTCGAAGGGGCTGGCAGAGGTGTAATGTAACACCCACACTTGGCCGGATGATATTCAGTCCCAAATGTGACAGGGGCCGAACCTGTCGCCATACACCGGGCTCCAGTCATGTAGCCCTATATATAACTATATACAACAATACAATACGCTTTACAAAAACATTAATAAACATCCTTCGGCAATAAGGTAAGGACGTCGTACCACGCACCGTCACATAACTCGAAGTAGTGTGAGAATCGCCTTGCAGTAGATCTAATTATATACCGGACGCATCTTTATCCCGGAAAATTGTCCGGCTACCGTAAAATAACGCGTAAAACATCAAGCGCATAAAATTTGCATACGACAGATTGGGTACTTCCAATTTGCCCTACTTTTCCACTTTGGATTGTTCAAATGATGTAGGAAAATTATCCCCACTAAATTAAATTAAACTAAATTTAGATGACGAAAATTACTATTCTTATAATTGTGTATGTATAGTCTTTGTTATAGCATTTTTAGATCTATCAAGAAGTGTTTTTAATATATCTGCGCTTTGTGGTCTAGCCCGCGGTTAAAAAGTAGCTAAAATGCTAATTCAGACTATAATATATTCATGTGCAAAATTCTATCCAGATCAGTTAAATAACATGATTAAATAACATCCATCCATCCAAACCTTCGCGCTTACAATATTAAGCGTTATAACTTTTTAGTAACTCACCTCGTCTTTCTAAACAGGTTAGTTGATTAGGTCCGTAAAATTTGAAACATTCCCAGCCCCACCAGTGGGTACAATTGGTAGGGCAAAGTGGAAGTACCCGACAGAATGTGGTTCAAGAGAAAGTGGTTCATTTTCGCCATGTAGGGTGAAATAACCTGTTGTCGACACTGACTTTTAGATGACATTGATAAAAAGTTGGCAAACGAACTAAAGGTAAAAGGTAACCCTTGACAGAATATAGAAATTTGCAGAGACAACACGAAACATCGGGTTCTTCAAAAGGGCTGTCAATAGAGTCCTTAGGGTCGGCAATGTATCTGTGATACCCTGGTATTACGGGTATCCGTAGGCGACGGTGATCCCTTACCATCAGCCGGCCCGTTAGCTTTTTTGCCACTTATGTTAAAATCTATCGCAATACAAATTGATAGAGGTTCGTACACAGGCACGCGTCACCGACATTTTGTTCTGTAGTGCGGTAGTTGCTTGGAGATTGAAGTCTTCAGGTATCGAAGGCTTGCCTAGCGCATCCTACTAATATTATAAACGCGAAAGTTTGTATGTATGGATGGATGGATGTTTGTTACTCTTTCACGCCAGAACGGCGAAACAGATCTGGATGAAATTTGGCACAGAGATAGATTATAGTCTAGAATAGCACATAGAATAGCACTTTTTAACCGCGGATGAAACCGCGCGGCGCAGCTAGTGGTACAATAATATACTCTGCCAAGTTTAGCATTCCGATTTCCATCCATTTAGTTTAGTTTCATTTTAGTTTTCCATTCATTCTCTGTGTCTGTCTGTGACATCGTAGCTCGCGAAAGGATGAACCGATTTTGATTTTGTTTGCATATAGAATTAGTGGGGAATGTTCTTAGACGGTCGGGGTTTTTTTTTTTAATTTAAATTGATTACGTTTGTAAAGTTGTCCTTCTGCTTTTACAGTATTTTGTATCTTTAAAGTCATGTGGACTTGGAATGTCTGTCATTCAATTACAGTAAAACGCTTAATTTTGATGTTTATTTTATTGCGCTAATTATGGTAAGCTTAATATTTTTAATTGTTGGAAGTTTTGTGCGTTTAGGTTGTTTCGTTGTCTAACATTGTGCAATAGTATTGGATAGGTTTAATGAGTTAGTTGACGTTCCGAAGACGGGTCTGAGCAGTGGCGCACTTGTAGCGCCTCACTCAACTGCCGTCTTTGTACTTCTTCACTCTACAAAACTTCAAGGCTAGAGTGAGTAAGTACCTTATAGGTCGTCGTGCTCCATCTTAGACCACAACGTCGCTTAACATCAGGCGAGTTGGTGGTCAAACGCTGACCTATACTATATATATATATATATATATATTTTTTTAAGTTTGATAGTGAATGACACATCCTAACTATTATCCTCACTCATTCTAAATTCGAAAGTAGCTATGCCTGTATGTATGTCTGTTTGTAGGCTTTTCACGGCTAAACGGCTGAATGGATCTTGATGAAATTTGGTTATTAGTTACAGTATTTCACGAGGAAGGTTTTTAGATACTATTATCTGAATTAATAAGAAAGAAGTCGCCGTTAAGAGCTAGTAATATTATAAATGCGTCAGTCAATTCGTTTGTTTGTTTGTTTGTTACGCTTTTATGCCTAAACTACTCAACCCATCTGCATACAATTTTGCCCAGCCGACAGCACGCACCAATTTGTTCATTGTGTGAACATATATGCTTATTGTATGTCATCTGCCACATGACTGGAGCCCGGTGTATGGCGACAGGCCTGTCACATTTGACTGAACATCGCCCGGCGAAGTATGGGTGTTGTATTACACCCCTGCCAGCCCCCTTGGGGGAAAGGCGTAACGATATGTGTGTTATGTTTTTCTCTATCTATTCTTTTCTACATAGTATAAAATAAAGTAACTTTTTCGCATCTCTCTCTCTCGCTCGCTCTCTCTCTCTCTCTCGCTCTCGCTCGCTCGCTCTCTCTCTCGCTCTCTAACTCTTCGTATACTTCGCAACGGATTTTGATGCGATGATCTTCATCACCAGTTAGATAATTTTTACTAAAGGCTTGTAACTACCGCGCGAAGCCAGGCGGGTCGTTATGTAAAATAACACCAGTACGTACCTACATGTTGTAACATGCAAATAAAGTTAAAATTAATAATTTTAGTAAACCGATAAAGATAAGGTGTATCCGCTTTATAAAAATATAAAAAACGCAGTAAGATGGTGTGAAGCAAATAATTGTTATCTTATTTTTTAATCAGAATGTTATCACATTAAAACTGTGAACACGAATGTTTGTGAACGAGTGTGTTTGTTTGTTGCTTCAGTACGCTGAAATGGCTGAACGGATTTCGATGAAATTTGGATTGGAGGTAGCTTATATTCTGAACTAGCCGATTGGCTACTTTATATGTCGTTACAATTATCAGTTTCTGTAGTACAGCAGGTGAAACCACGCGGCGAAGCTAGTGTTTTAATAGTATTGTTTTTATTGCTCAAACACTTGTTTTTGTAAATGTTTTTTGTGTTACATGTGTATTATATGACTTTGATTAATTATTAGATATTTAGATACTTTAATTTACGTTTTAAATAAACGTTTTTGTTAAATTGTAAGTAGTCGTAAGGTTACTCTTTCACTCTCTCCCCGACTATAGGTGTCAGCGAGCATTTACGAGTACAACTGAGTGCTACCGTGGCTCGGATGACACGTTAAACTGTAGGCTCCGGTTTTATTGCAGGTTTTATTGCAGCAATCGTCAAGCCATGTCAGA
Organism: Peribatodes rhomboidaria; assembly: GCA_911728515.1. Lineage (NCBI taxonomy): Eukaryota > Metazoa > Arthropoda > Insecta > Lepidoptera > Geometridae > Peribatodes > Peribatodes rhomboidaria. Next base: position 407,974 of record OU452194.1, read on the forward strand.
GGCCTTCAGGAGGCCTAAAAACTTTGACATCAGGGCTAGCCACTTGGCCTATGTGAGCTTGCTTGCTTCTTTTCCTCGGACAATGCATGACATGGTGTTGGCAGCCTTCTTAATTTTTCTCCTAAATTTCACTGTAGTTTCTATATCATCTTCAGAATCTTATATTAGGGCTGTATTAAAAACGATGCATAGTTATAAATCTCGATTTAAAACCGTTTTTTTTCTATGGTAAAACCTGTTTTAAATTGAGATTCATGGCTTAGCGTCGTTTTAACATGCGGGCCTTATCATATTTAAATCACATTTATTGGGTCACAAATTAATGAAAATATCGATGAACATCCAAAAACATGCACTAATAAACGCAATATTTTGTCTTTTTCGATTGGAGTTTTAGTTTTAAGGAAAAGACCGACGAAACACTGTAAAACTATTCCGAAGCTATACAACATCTATTAGGTAGAAACCTTTAATATGAAGTCAACTAAAAATACACATTCTAACCTAACCTAACATAGTAATATGCAAATAGTGCTAAGCCAAAAAAACAACCGTCTAAACATGCACCACAAACAAAAAAAACAAGTGCAGCAACAAACAACCGCGCTCAAATCCAGAAGTTCAAGTTATCTTTAATTAGCAAACGAAATTAATCGAAATAGAGTAATTAATAAAATTTCGCTGAGCAAATAAAAAAGCCATCGTGCACGGTCGGCGGCCCGTTGCGTCGGTAACGAGTTACGATTCCACTGATATGAGACGCGATAAAAAACTGGCAAGGGCGAGAAATGGTTCGTTGACGGTTCCGTACCTATTTCTCTTTAAACAATAGATTTAAACAAGTATCTACATATTACACTAGTAATATGTTTAAATGTTCTACACAAAAAATTTGTTTAAAATAAAAATTATATCTCTGCCATATTGAAAAAATTCCAAAAACTGACTCGACAAAACGTTCTACTAAATTATTGAACCTAATTTCAAATTTTTAAGAGAATCGTTTAAGAAATGCGACCTCTAGAGGAAGACAGACAGAAATCGGAAATACGAAAGCATTTTTGTCACATTAAAAATGACATTAAAAAAAACTAAATCTAAAATCACTAAATTCGCAAAGTGAGACGCACGCATTCTCTTTGAAAAAGACCGCCAAAAACGTTCGTATGGCTTAAATAGGACGTGAGTAATTTCTTAAGAAAATGTAAATCAAAATCAGTTTATTTACTTCTATGCTTTAGGAACTGTAGTTTATCTATGAAGCTAAAACTTTATTAGTATGTTTTGAAAATTTCAATTTCAATGCTGCTCTAAAATGAAATAAAAAATATTTTTGGAATAAAAGTACCCTATGTTCATTTCTGTATCCCTGACAAGACAATGTCTATGAAAAATTACAAGATAATCGGTTAAGTAGTTAAGGCGTGAAAGTTTGACAAACAAACAAATAAACTAACAAACTCACTATAGCATAATTTTATAGTTAGGATTAGATTGGGATTGCGTATAAAGGCAATCAGTCCAAATATTCTAACAATTAAAGATCCAGATGTATCTACTAATATTAGTCAAAAAGAATCAGTTACTAACTTTTATCTGTAAGCACTGTACCTATATTTTGTTCAATAAATTATTATTATTATTATTATTATCTCTTACAACAAGTCTTAGTGGTTTCCCTAACGATGTACGGAACCCTAAAAAGAATTGCCAACGGTACTGGTTACACAACGCAGCAACGAAATATTAATTTGTAAGAGCTGGTAAGGTCGCGTCTTGTAACGGAACGTTTTGATTTGGCGCGCTTTTCCCTTTTGACAGGTTGGACTATTTTTTTTTAAACTTGAATTATGACGTTATGACATTCTGCCAGTAATATTTATATTGACCTCATTTGTTTCAGCGCTGGGCAAAGTGCTTAAATGTTAGGTAAAAACTACCAGGACGTAACTACGTAATTAGTAAATCTATACAATCGTTTATACTTTTTTACATCAGATAAGCTGTAGCCAAACGCCTAGCTTGTCAACCGTAAAAATCATATATTTACAATAATTTTCAGGATTCCGTGTACTATTTTGGTATACGATAACAGGTTTAAATTGTTGAAAATAGAAAACCGACAACCATAGCTAAGAACCGTTTTGACCACATCAGCTTTCAAACAGAGAAAACCACAACAAAATATTATAGGTCAATTCGTTTGGGAATTTGTGGAGTTAGGATGTCTCAGACAGACACACAGACACAGATAAACACGTCAAACTTATAACACCCTCTTTTTGCGTGGGGGGTTAAAAAGAAACTCTTTTATGCTGGAGCTACATTAGCACGCGATAATTCGTATCGCGTTGTGTCACTAAAATCATCGTTATCGGTTATCCGCGATGTTTTTGTCTACATTAGCAGTCAACTCGTCGCCTTACTGCGGAATTGCGGGCGATTATTCGCCCGATACATCGCCGAGTGACGAACTGACCAGCAACACTTGTCACGGAGACCGCTGATATTAATGTTAGCGAGACTTTGCTGTCTGTCAGTTTTTGTTAATTTTGTAAATATTTTTTTAAACACACAAAGTAAATTCTGCATGCCTTTTAAAAAGCAATCAAGAATCGGTCAAGGTCGCGAGAATAAATTAAAAAGGTTTTCTCGTACCTTCGAGAATGAAACTTTTGTTTTTCTCGAATGAAGAGATTTTAATAAATATACCGACCACACCCTACGACGGTGCGCGGACCGCTGTCACACCGAAATTAACACGAATACACCGCTATTTTACTGCTCAGTTGGTAGTGAACCTGCCTTCTGAGCTTGAGGGCGTGGGTTCGATCCAACCTAGGGCAAACATTTATATGTGATAAACATTTGCGTTTGTTCTATGTCTGGGTGTTAATATGTATTCAAAATATATGTGTATGTATGTATAGCAGCCTCTGGCAGCTACAGTACAAGCTTTGCTTAGTTTGGAGTCAGAAGATCGTGGGTATTTTTTTTTTTATTAACGTAGTCGTACTAACAAAATTTTGAAGGCTGATTCTCTGCTTCATAACAAATAATTTTACCATGACACCAACCGCGACATCGCAAAACAAAAATCGGCTGTTTTTTTTTCGCCCTTCAATCAACGTTTTGTAAAATGGATACTCGATCTTTTAATCGAAATAACCACACTAATATTGTAAATGCAAATATTTGAATGGTCGTAGGTATGGATGTTTGTTACTCAATCACGTCTGAACGGCTGAACCGATCTGAATACAATTTGGCACAGAGATAGATTTGAGTTTAGAATAGCGCATAGGTTACTTTTTAGTCGCGAGTCACACCGCGATGCGCACCTAGTAGTCCATAAAATCTGTGTAATTTTAGAGTTAAAAGTTAATACGCCTCTTTCGGTGTGACAGCATCCCTGTATGGGTGTGAATGTGTCTGTAATACGATCATGAGATGCGAAAATTAATAAATAATAAGATATCCCGCCTCCCTACAACGTACGAGATGGACAATACTGTGCTGCTACAGTATGGGCGAAGACTATTTACTTATTTATTTTATTTTTATTGGTTAAGGTACAAAAATAATTAACAAACTACACTTACAAACTTAAATAAAATAATTTCAATACCACCACTTTAGACTGAGGTTCCCAAACTACGTTGCCCACTTGCCGTGATTTTTCTTAAAGTCTTGCAAAACAATGGTGGTAAAGTTATAAATCTATAAAGATCAATGACCACATTCCGTAATGACGCATTGGAAAAGTGTGAGAGTATTCTTAATTCATCAATAAAAATAAAGTCGAGACGTACTAAATGAGATCGACTATCGTGGACCCCCGTTTATATCCTACAGAACCCTAAACAAGTCAACCCTGTGTATGGACGTGGGGGTCGATATAGACCACTTTGGGAATCACTGCTTTGCATTAAACTAACTTTGTATTTAACTAACTTTGCATTAAACTAACTTTGCATTAAACTAACTTTGCATTAGACTAACTTTGCATTGGCTAAGGGTTTCCTATTGTCGTTTCGTATATTCCGTTTAAAAAAACCAAGACCAGAAATAAGGTTAGCCTGTTTAATTGCACATGCCAAATTTCATCACAATCTGAATCGTTTGCAAGAAATTCAACAAACACGTTTGTATGGAAAACATAGAGCTCTGCAGGAATCTTAAGAATAAAATCCATCCTCCTTAAGTCGCATTCCTCATGTCTGAGGATCGTGACCACCACCTCCAATTACTCTTTCTCTCTCTTACGATCTTCCGCCAAACTTTTCTGTCTTCCGCAACATGTAGCGCTTCGTAGATTGAAGTGTCCAGAGCGGTGCGAATCTGGTCGGACCAACGTTAAAATAAAATATATAATTTACAAAACTAAAAAACACATTTCCCACTTCCTGGCTCCATCATCAGATCAGCTCCGAAATAACAAATTGTAGTTTTGTCATCCGAACTAGGTACATTTACAAACAAAGTATCATTTTTATATACGACAATTAAAAGTAGGTTAAAATTGACTTCTAAGATTTTATTACAATGTTTGTTAGCCACAAGTGAAGCTAATGAAATCATGTTAAAAACATTAATTTTCATACAAAAAAAAACAGCAAAAAGAAAAAAAAACACTCATAAATTTACAATTTTATTTACAACGGGTCTCAATACAGCAGCAAATTCAAGCAAGTGACGAACTTGCTTACCAAATATAATTATTAAACAACTCTATAGCGTAGGTAGAATCTTAGCCTTTCACAGTAAGCAAAATAATAATTTTATTATTTCGATTAGGTACGTAATAATTCATAATAATTAGGTCATAAAACCAGTTGCAGTTTAATACCGAGTCTTATTACTATGGATTATTCAATTTATATGATTTATTAGGTCATTTCTTGCACCAAACGGGTTATTTATACCGTCCGTACAAAAGACTTCAACGCGCGCGGTGAAAATTTTCTTTTTTTGGTTTGATATAATTATTTTGTTATGCTCTTTGGCTGTATTATATAAATTTACCAGATTTAGTTGAACTCCGGGAAGAGTGAAGGCTTTATTATAAAGAGGCCCTTATTTAACTGGTCGGTAAAATTATTTTAGTGTTTTAAATGCAGTTGAATTTTTTCTTTCTTAAAATTAATGACTTTTATTGAAAAAAGGGTTTGTATGTATTTGACAATGAAGCTATCTCGTATAATGGAAAACTTGCCAACAAGAAACAGATTCATTAAAGATTTAAAGAGACATTGATCATAACTATCGGGGAATACCCACTTAGATAATACCTAAGTATTTCAAACAAATATTATACGAAAAATTACAAAAATTCCCTATTTAAAGTAACATTAAAATTATTACTAAAACCGTCATAACCAAGCGGCGTTGTTTTAAAACCTTGTCTTTTGCGTAACAGCTAGAAAGAGACGCCCATACTACAACTCTTCGAGTGCGAGCGAAGCGGAAACACCGGCGCAGACTTCAAGGCAAACTACGTTTACTTTTGCGTTTTCCTACAACACAACCGTGTCGGACTTACTGACTTATCTGGGCAGGTGGCTAAACATGGAACCTCAAATTTTCTTAAGCGTTGTTGAGGTAAAGCAGCAGTGGCGCCCTCATTTACTTGTTCAGATAATTTGGTGTAGCTATACGTGCGGATACCTGTGTGTGCTTTAATTTAAGTATGTGTTAGTGCGAATCGATCGCTGTTTTCTTGATTTCCAAGCGTAAAGTTAACTCCTAGTGTGTTATGAGAGCCTGGTACCAGGCTCTGTACGATATCCTTGCTAATTGCGAAATGTTAGTCCTTTAATTGATTTATTAATATCCATTTTTAATTTTATTTTTAACTGAGTATTTTTCTATAATTTGCACGGTTTTAAATATTTCTGTTTCATTCTTATCGGTTTAGACTAGTAAGATTTTATCATTCTTTTTCTTCTTCTTCTTTTTTTTTTCTTCAGCTTCTTTCAAATAAAATGAGGCTGTAGTGTACATTAACATTTTTTAATATGTTTTTTATTTTTTTAATACATACTTTACAACTCCTTACTAAGAAACGTTGTATAGCCTTAGGATAGTTATACGGTGTTTTGTCTCGTTTATTTCTTTTAAATTTTTAACTCGATCTAAAAATACAAAACACGTTTATTTATAAGGAGCTTCATGAAAATAATTTTATAAACATACACCCACACATAGAACCTTTTTTTAGCAGTAAGTTAAAAATAAAATGATAAATACACTGACTAACATAATTTTTTATTTATTCAAAAAATTACATTTCATTCTAAAACGATCAAATACGAGTATCTCATTTAAATAAATAATTAAATGTACAGCAATTTGTTTAAAACAATAATCTGCTTGTAGTGTGGGAAATCGCCGTAATAAAGTTTAATAAAATCAGTGTTTTAATAAGTATGACAATAATAAAATAATAATAGTGATAATAGATGATAAACAATGTTTGAGAATCCGGTTACAAGTTTTACCTTATTTTCAACCGACTGTTTAGAAAAGTTAGAGTAAAGAAGAGAAGGTAAAGTTTTTCAGAGTATTACAAATTTGACAGTTTTTAATGCACTTTTATTAGCCCTGTATTTTTTTAATGAGATTAATTGACAAGACGAGTAAATTACTCGCCTGATGGTAAGAGTCACGTTTTCCATAACAGTTCTGGGTAGAGGCTCTTTTTCCAAACTGGGTGGTGGTCTTTTTTATAACTTCGACGTTCATAAGTGCATCTTCGATACCCGATTGAATCAAGACATTCTTCTGGACCCTCACCTCGCGTATATGACAGGGTTTTTGTAACATACTGTTATATATCCTGTAAACAATGCACTGCGCTTGTCACCATGATAAATTACATGTTGAATATCCTTGTGCCCAGTAATTTCTCTGGATACATTGCCTTTCAATCCGGAACACAGTAATGATTGCACGCTACTGCTTGGCAGTTAAATAACTGACTAGGCTGTGGTACTGCCTCAGATGGACTCTGCAAAAGAGTCCTACCACCTACTAAAGCACGTAAGAAAAATATTCATTGCAAACATTTGCGTTTTTTTTTCTTGTTGTATTTTTGGAACGTTCGGAACAAATCCTAACAAAGACAGAATTCGATAGGTTCGTTTGTTTGTTAAGCCATCACGCCTTCACTATTTAACCGATTATCATGAAATTTTGAATACCCGTTGTCAGGGATACAGAAAAGGGCATACGGTACCATTCATCCAAAAAAAATAAAGAGACGAGAGAAAGAGAGTGTCGGACGCAGTTACTCGTAGTACTAAAAAAATGCAAAATGTTGTTAGGTTTGCCTTTATATCTGGAATGTAGAAAGAGGCAAATTCACATATAAATTGGTAGGCAGAAAAAAAATCATAATTAGTAGCTCAGAAGCAGAGACATACAAAAAGCTCATACAGCTAGTAAGAGAAAATGACCTAATTGCATATACTTTCAAAAATAAGAATGAAAAAAACCATAGAATAGTTATTCGAAACCTACATCACACAACACCCGTTAACATAATAAAAGAAGAAATTGAAGCCACTGGAAATACGGTAATTGGAAAAATAACCAACGCTAGATATGGACCGGATAAAAAACCAACATCTACATTCTTCGTCACACTGTTACAAAGTTCCAACAACAAAAATATTAAAAATTTGAAATACATATATCACCAATCCATAAAAATAGAAGACCCTAATAAGAAAACCACAATTGTACAATGTCAAAGATGCCAGCTATATGGGCACTCAAAAAATTATTGTATGCGCCCATACAGATGTGTGAAATGTGGAGAACCTCACAAAACCTCAGAGTGTCCCAAACGAGATCGCAGCACCCCTGCTACTTGCGCATTGTGCCAAGGAGCCCATCCAGCAAACTATAAGGGATGTGAGGTGTACAGAGAAATAATTTCAAGACGAGGACAGCAGACCACTAGCAAATATAAAAATGAAGCAACAAAAACAGTGAATAAAAAACCATTAGAAATCACACCACAACATATGCAGAAAAAAGAACAGCCTAAAAAAGCAGCACCTACATGCATGACACAGGACATAGCCGACCTTGTCGAAATCTCACATCATAGCACCCGGCAGCAGAAAAGCACCTTTGAAAAGAAAGAAAATACAGAAAGAAAAGTAATAGAAAATAACTATAGCTCTCAGCTGAAAGATAGAAGAAGGAAGAACCCTCTATCTAATACACCTCAACAAATCCCAACTGAACAAGAAAATTCAACCAAAATAGAACAACTACTCATCAAACAGTCTGAACAATTTGATCTCATCCTACAGCAAATGAGTACTCTTATGAGCCTCATAGTAAAACTCATCGACAGGCTTTCTCCATGACTATGCTCAGAATAGCCACCTGGAACATAAATGGACTTTCTTCTAACAAGACAGACTTAGAGCTACTAATAAAAAATCACAAATTAGACATAGTCCTCATATCTGAAGCACATGGTAAAGAAAATACCTGTGTGAAAATTGAAGACTTCAACACTCACCTAACTAATCACCCTGATGGGACTGCACACGCAGGAGTTGCCCTCCTAATCAGAAAAAATATAAATTATTACCAACTACCAGAATATAGAACTGACCACATACAAGCCTACTCTATATGTGTAATGGAAAAAGTGTGCCCTATCACAGTCTCAGCCGTTTATTGCCCGCCAAAACATAAAATAACTGAAAGCCAATACTCCGAGTTCTTCAAGACCCTTGGCAACCGCTTCATCGCAGGTGGAGACTGGAACGCAAAACACATTCATTGGGGCTCCAGAACAAGTTCCACGAGAGGGAGACAACTGAAATTGTGCACGGATTTAAATCACCTGACTGCTCTAACAACTGGGGAACCTACATACTGGCCAAGGGATCCTAAGAAAAAACCTGACCTGATTGATTTCTTTATTTCGAAGGGGATGTCAGGACACTACTACAAGATAGAATCATGCCTTGATGGTGACTCTGACCATACACCAGTACTGCTTACTTGCAGCAGCCTGCTCATAGAATATGAAGAGCCTGATAAACTCTACAACAGAAACACGGACTGGGAATCCTTCCGCGACTACATAGAAAAACATCTTGTACTTAAAGTCGCATTAAAAACTAAAGAAGACATAGAAAATGCAGTAAAACAAATCACTACGCTAATACAGGAAGCGTGTTGGCGGTCGACACCAATGGTAAAACACAACCAGAGTGACAACATCCCGCTCTATATCAAAAAAATGATCATTGAAAAAAGGAAAATCCGTAGAATATGGCAACAGAGTCGATTGGGAGCAGATAAGAAACTGCTGAATGACGCATCCAACACCCTTAAAAAAACTTTGCGAGAGTGGCAAGACAATACACTTTGCTCTAAACTAGAATCTCTGACAGCGACTGCCGCCACAAATTACTCTCTTTGGAAGTTTACTAAAAATATGAATCGACCCCAAACCATGAAACCACCACTCAAAACTGACGTATGGGTGAGAACTGCGCAAGAAAAAGCCGATGTATTTGCGGCACACCTGTCCCGAGTGTTCACTCCAAATGAACAACTTGACCCTGACCAAACTGTGGAAGATTCTATCGACAGGCTACTAGGACAAGACTTCCAAATGGCCCCACCACCGAAACCTGTAACTGTAAGAGAAGTGTGGAAAATAATAAAAGAGCTTCAAGACAAGAAGGCTCCAGGATTTGACCTTATCACCAAAGAGATACTGAAAAACCTCCCAAGAAAAGCCACAGTATTCCTTACAATGCTGTACAATGGAATGCTCAGAGTACAATACTTCCCGCAGCTGTGGAAAGTTTCTTCTATCATTATGATACACAAACCTGGAAAACCACTAAATGAAATAACTTCATATAGACCAATAAGTCTACTTCCAACTATGTCTAAAGTCTTTGAAAAAGTCCTATTGAGAAGATTGATACCCATCTTGGAAGAAAACAGAGTGATTCCCGACCATCAATTCGGATTTAGGCAACGACACTCTACAATAGAACAAGTACACCGGGTATATGAGCAAATAAGAAAGGCTCTTGAGCAAAAAGAATACTGTTCCTCAGCGTTTCTGGATATACAGCAGGCATTTGACAAAGTTTGGCACAAAGGGCTACTGTATAAGATAAAATCCTATCTTCCACACAACTATTTCCTCCTGCTGCAGTCTTACTTATCAGAAAGACTGTTCCAAGTGCGGGAAATGAATGCGACCTCCCAATTCTATGATATTCAAGCCGGTGTTCCCCAAGGATCAGTCCTAGGACCAGTCCTGTACACCCTCCATACCGCAGATCTTCCCCAAGTAGACAATGTAACTACAGCAACATTCGCAGACGATACTGCTATTCTCGCCAACAACGCCAACCCTATTGAAGCATCTACAACTCTGCAAAAGGGCCTGGATGAGATTACAGCTTGGTTGCGAAAATGGAGAATCAAGGCGAGCGCGTCGAAATCGGTCCAAGTAACCTTCAGCCTTAAACATGGAAACTGTCCACCAGTTAAACTCGAAGAAGTAACACTGCCTCAACAAGACAAAGTTAAATACCTGGGACTCTACCTGGACCGTCGTTTAACTTGGAAAGATCACATAACAACCAAGAGAGAGGAACTCAAAATAAGATATAACGGCTATTCTTGGTTATTGGGACGAAACAGCAAATTGTCAGTAGACAATAAATTATTGATTTATAAGAGCGTTCTCAAGCCAATATGGATGTATGGTATTCAATTGTGGGGAACCGCTTGTAATTCAAACATCTCAGTTATCCAAAGGATGCAAAACACTATTTTGAGAACCATAAGCGAAGTGTCCTGGTACACAACCAATGCAGAAATCCATCAAAATCTAAAGATGAGCACAGTAAAGGAAGAAATCGCAGAAACCACCAAAACCTATAGGCATCGCCTGCTCCGACACCCCAATAGCCTAGCTGCTGAACTATCGGAGCAAAGATACAAGCCCAGGCTGAAAAAAAAGCGCGTCATTCCCAGCGACTGACCATACCGATAAGCTTGAGCAAACCGATAGGGAGATGTCTTCACTGGAGGGCACACCTTACACAACACGACCTACTCCCAACAAACCTGCTTATAGTTTAAATAGAAACTGATCGCAGATAAAAACAGAACAAAAAAAAAAAAAAAAAAAAAAATATCTGGAATGTGATACACTACATTTTGTGGAGTTTTATACTTATATTTTAATAAAATTCTTATCATAAATAGTCTATGCAAAATAAATTTCATACTCTACCTTAGTAAGAGAACTCGTTTATTAAAGACGTGTATGAATGACAGGAAGTGTGTACACACACTCGTGCGTGTAGTTGTGTGCGCACACTAATGTAGGCGATAAGTCACTTGACGTTTGTACCGACAGAAAAAAGAGGGTTTTTAGTTATCAGGCTTGGCGTTTGACCGTATCTTATGTCGCTGTCACACGGGGTCACTATAACTAATTTATAGTTTTATCAAATTTTCGATATAATAATTGAACTCACAAAATTTCAAGAAAAACTGCAACCTGTAGAGGAAGACAAAAATCTGGATTTAGATCTAGACAAAGATCTGGACGGAGATGGATTTCTGTCCAGATAGAAATCGGACATACGAAATCATTTTTGTCAAAAGTGAAGCAAAGACGCTTCTCTCGCTATCGCTCGCTCGGTCAACTATACCAAGTAAATACTACATTTATTAATAAGAGAGTTATAAGTAACAAAATGTGAATCAATTTGTTTTTTGTTGCTATCCTTACGTTGCATATTTTCCTCGTAATGAAATGCATCTAGATTCAACTTTAACTATAAAATAGCTTCACAGCCAGAGATAAAGATAAAATATTACTGGAACCTATCATAGTCATCTATTATTAACTTGACTGAGTAATTAAAACTCTAAGACTAGGTATTTGTCAATGTCAACAGTCTTCATTTCGATTTTTTGGTTTTCATCAAGGCTAAATCCCCCTAACCAGGAATTAACACGGGTCAATTTCGTGTGGCTAGTCGCTTCACAAATCACTTGCGACCTATCTTTTGGCTTTTTTTTTTTTTTATTTAAAAAATTACACTCCACGGACTCCGGGGACCGTGACTTTTTTTAACAAAAATCTTAAATTATTATTTAAAGGAAATACAGGTAGAGGGGGGTTAGTTATTAAGTCTTAATCTAAGGTTAGGTTAAAGGTTTTCAGATTTACTTAATGCATTGTGAGTACACCACGAGCAGACCAGCGACCCGCAAGCAGCACCCGATCACGAGTATGACGCATGTGCCAGCCATCGCTCTCCTCAACCATATTTGAGGGAAGAGAACGACCCGACACACGACGCCGCAGATCTTTTGGCTTTAGTCACTTGTGATCTAGCCAAATTGCCATTTGGCTAGATCACAAGTGACTAAAATTGACAATTGAAAACAAAAAATTGAAAAGTGACTAATTGGCAAATTAGACGGTTGATTTTCACCGTGCAGCTAGTCGCTTCACAAATCACTTGGCTTTAGTCACTTGTGACCTAGCCGAATTATTTTAGACGGTCGATTTTTCTGGATTTATTTCTGGATCTTTGTAATCTCATCTAGTCTCTGAAACTTAACAATAGTGGTTCGTTTTGGGTTCGGTAACAAAATAATAAAAACTAACCCCTATGATTAGACCTCGATATCTTTCAGTCTGAGTCGATATGCAGTGATTTTCAACATCCAAAAAATATATATAAATATCACACTGTATTATATATTTAATATATAATACAGTGTGATATAATAGATATTAAATATAATATATAATATTATAATATATTATAATAATATATTATATTTAATATAATATATAATACAGTCTGAGGAGCGACGCGATGGTGCCCCAAATCTGGGGCTTGATAATTGTATTTTACACTTTAATTTATATTTACTTTTCGACAGTACAGTACATCCCAAGCTTACAAGTATATATTAAGTAAATAAATGTGTTGTTTGAAAATTAGCGTCGTATAATACTAAACTACAGTGCCGTGTTGGCCGGGTGAGATGGACCGCGCTTTCCGATCCGGAGGTTGTGAGTTCAATCCTGGCTAACCTGGCGGTGCACCAATAATTTTAACCCCCGACGCACAAAGGACGGGTTGTTATAAGTTTGACGTGTCTATGTGTGTGTGTGTATGTCTGTCTGTGGCACCGTGGCTCCCGAACGGATGAACTGATTTTGATTTTGTTTTGTTTAAAAGGGGAATTAGCCGGGAGAGTTATTAGTTATGTTTTATGAAAATCAGTGTCGAGATTTCTTACAATTTATAATTTACACTTGTTCTACCTTAGAAAAGTTTATGCATTTAAATTTGACACGTGGTCTTACGGTGTCAGGAAAAACATCGTGAGGAAACCGAAATGTCCTAGAAGAATAATTCTAGGACGTGTGATATCCAGAAACCCGCATTGAGCCAGCGTGGTGGATAACGGCTCTATCATCCTCGAGGTAGGGTAGGTCGGTCGGTGTCCCTGCTGTGGGAAGTCAGAACATGGGACGTCAACCAACCCGCACTGTGCCAGCGTGATCGCTCAGTTACTCTCGAGGTAGGGTAGGTCGGTGTCCCTGCTGCTGACGTACAAGACTGTAATTACATAACATATCATTACGCCTTTCCCCCGAGTGGACTGGCAGAAGTGTGATAGAATACCCATACTTCGCCGGACGATATTCAGTCCCAAATGTGACAGGGGGCGAACCTGTCGCCATACACCGGGCTCCAGTCATGTAGCAGATCACATACAATACGCACATATGGTCACACAATGAACTAATTGGTGCGTGCTGCTGGGCGGCTGGGTTCGAACCCGCTCCCTCTGGCTTGAGAGGCAGGTCTTCTCCCAACTAGGCTGCCATCGCTTTTTATTTACAACGATGTTTTGTTAGACTGTCATTAAATAAATAAATAAATAAATTCGGGACATTGTCACACACGGTCGCCTGACCCCAAACTAAGCAAAGCTTGTACTATGGCTGCCAGAGACTGATATAATACTTAGATATTAGATATTACTTAGATACACCCAGACATGGAACAAACACAAATGTTCACCACATAAATGATTGCCCTAGGTGGGAATCGAACCCATGGCCCCAAAAGCTCAGAAGGCAGGTTCACTACCAACTGAGCCACCGAGGCAGTCAAGCGATAATTATAACGATAATCATCCAAGTTGATGATGAAGATGATGATAATGAGCAACAACGGTTATTTCTCCATTTTCGCGGCTTGTTTTGACTCGTACGCGCTGAGGCGTGACAGTTTTTGCTTTTGCCGACATATCCGTTCGTAATGATATGACTTACGGGCACACGAGGTCGGGGTCTCGAGATGAGTCCCGCGATATGGCGTGATTGACGTGTTGTTGACGAGGTGGTTGGTTTAGTCGGTGTTTGGATGAAATTGTGACTTTGAAACGTCTTTGGGGAGTTTCAATCGTGTTTGAAATAGTTTTTGGCAAATATTTATGAATAAAGGATAGATTTTGGATAGAATTTATTTTTTGGATTACACGATAAACAATAAATTTAAAAAAAATAAACAATTGACATGAAAGAAAAGCCTTAAATTTTTAGTGTTTTTACAAGCTTTTATTTCACTTGCAGTGTATGTATGTATGTATGTAACTATATTTGTTCGGATGGAATTTTGCGACTCAATTGTGAAGCATTTAAATCGTTCATCTATTTTACTTTTATCTTAATGTCATAACTTACATTTATTTTAATCAGCACGTGCCTTGTAAATTAGGGTTAAAAGATCACAAGCGCGACCTCACACGTCAATGCAGTATATCAATATTATAGCAAGTCAACGCATTCAAGTAAAAAACTGCCTCCACGGGAAATCAAATTATATGAAGTCAACAGAAACACTATTTAGAAAACGAACTTAAAAATAAGGTTTATTTATATGTTCTCACCAATACTCAATTATGTCACACTAGCGACCCGCCCAGCTTCGTACGGTAACCTATAACCTTGTTGTTGAAAAATTGTGTAACTGATGGTGAAGACCGCATCAAAATCCGTTGCGTGGTTGAGGAGCAGTTAGCGGATATACAGACAGAGAGACAGACAGACGCGGAGAGCGACTTTGTTAAATACTATGTAGCCTTAAGAATATTTCAATTTGGAATTCAATTCAATTTTGAAATTAGACATATTTATGGTATTTGTATTGTATTTATTTATAACGCAACACCGCATACGATCACCTGTCTAATCACTGACCTTACCATCCTTTGCTTAACATCATCCGTCATAATCACATAATCATTCTACGCCACTGAGCTACAACAATATTCTTATGCATCAATAAAACTAAATGGATTCATTAACGAGCTCCGATAAATTATGTAAAAACAAGTCATATCTAACGACATGTCTTTAGAATTATCATCTCGTGCATTTTAATTTTAACACACACAAAGACATTGTACTGCATTCGATAATGATCTTTATAGCTGAGACGTTAAGATTGTTTTTATTATTGTGAAAATATTCGCTCCATATGTCAAAGTCATATGTCAGAATGAAATTCCGAAGTTTTTATTCTTGAAATGTATGTCAGATAAGACTGTACTAAGTTTTGTGGAATATTTAAAATGTTTTGATTTATAATTAAAAGTCTTTAGTTTTAAACATTCTTGGAATTTATTTTGTGTTTTCGACCAGAGCAGGCAGAATAGAGCTTCTGTCTTTTGATGTATGTTGTGTGTGAATGTATGTATGACATTCTATTGGTAGCAATAGGCTTGATAGATATCGAAGTGCTATTTATCGTTAGATTTATCTCAAGATATTAACTAAATTTTATTGCGAATTTTACATAAACACAAATTTACATACAAACGCTTTTTTTAATAGTTTCTGAGATCTTCGCTTCGCTTGGTCAAAGCCTAACTGAATTTACTTCATGTTAATGAAAATACAAGATTAATTTCAAGTTGTTAAAATTCATACTCTTTTATCTTTCAATCAAAATTTATAACAAACTTGATTAATGTGCTGTTTAAATTAAAAATAATTTATCAGATAAATGGAGTGGCTGATTACGGAAGCTATCAGCTGTCAACTGTCAATCGTAATCGTGCGATTCCTCCTGGGGTGCGAGCATGGACATTTAAACTGATGTTTCAAATCGACTAAATCAACAAATTTGAATGGAAATTACCGATCGAGTCGTTTTGAAACGTGTGTGCGACTTTTCTGAGGCGGAGAAAAATTGATATTGCTGTCGCTTGGATAATAAAAATAAGAATAATAATAATAATAAGCACTAGTGACTCTGCAAGCTGTTGACCTCGCAGCCGTCATTTGTCCTCATCTATAGGTTGCATTCCTCAAACGCTTCTTCTGAAACTTTGTGAGCAGATTTGGTAATTATATAGATATTTTCTTGCCGTGTTAGTTTTTGGAAATGTTTAAAACGGCAAAGAAATAAAAAAATCAATATATATCGAACTTACTCACCAAATTTCAAGAGAATCGGTTAAGAAATGTGACCTGTAGTGCAAGACAAAGAATCTATTAAACCTATTGCTACCTATAGAATGTCATCATACACACACACACACACACACACGTCAAACTTATAACACCCCGTCGTTTTTGCATCGGAAGTTAAAAAGAGCCACTACCCAGAAGAACAGGCAAGAAACAGAGGCATATCACTCGCGCACATGCTTTGAAGGAACGCGAGAGCAATCGCAATCAAGATTGGTATCTATCGTAATCAAGACGCTGGCTTCATAAAACATAGTTCAGTTCATGTTTATTTACATGTTTATTGGAAAACATTGACGAGACCGAACCAGTTTCTTGTAACTTCACGTTTTGAAGAGTTTTAGTACTTATTGCTATTGCGCTTGAGATGGATTTTGTTTGATTTTTTTTTTGTAATGTAAAACATGTGTAATTGTGTAATTAGCAAATTGCAAAGATTAAGTTTTTGTTGTAAATCCCATTTTAGTTTATTGTTAGTTTATTTACATCCGTTTTGTCATTCTTTGTAGTTTGTTCAATTTTTCATTATCATCATCGACAGTCTTCTCTATCAGTCTACTGCGTAGAGGCCCTTTTATTAACTAGTGGCTCTTCGAGCTGTAGACCCATTCTCGTGAACTTTTGTAAGCAGAAGAGAATTGGTTAAGAAATGCAACCTGTAGAGGAAGACAAAGATCCGGACAAAGATTCGGACAAAATTCGGACATACGAAAGCGTTTTTTGTCGAAGCTGAAGCAGAGACGCTTCGCTCGCCAACGCTCGATCGATCAAGAATATTTATTTTAGCCTTTTATATCCGAGCGCAGCGAGCTCTTACAGTCTACTGGGACATCTTGGCATTTGTTTGTCCAACAATAACTTGAGTATCGTTGATCCGGTATTCATGAAATTTTGCAGGCAAGTAGTTTATCTCAATACAATTTTTTAGTTTGCATAAGAGAGCTAACTCAGCCTATATTATCTATCAATGACGTTAAAAATTGTTCGAGCATTTTTCCGTTCGGTCTGGCCCGACCCTCACTGTCAAAGTCAAATACGGTCATGGCAGAGGCTCTGCTGACCTTAATACTCAACACTAGGGCTGACTACTCGGCACGACACGTTTCCCTTGGCATGAGAAGTTTTTACTGGGATTCTATCGCTTGGTAAGTCGCAGAGTGAATCGTACTGCGGGGTGGCCATGAGTTGGAATAATTTGAGATCATTTCTGTTACCTTAGTCTTACTTCCTAACGAATCCTACTAATATTATAAGCGGGAAAGTTTGTAAGAATAGATGGATGGATGGATGTTTGTTACTCTTTCACGCCAGAACGGCTGAACAAATCTGGATGAAATTTGCCACAGAGATAGATTATAGTGTAGAATAGCACATAGGATACTTTTTAACCGCGGATGAAACCGCGGGGCGCAGCTAGTATTATATAAATGTGTTATTAAGTTTATTCGTTTTTGTTCGTTTGTTCGTTATGATTTCACGCCTTAACTACTCAACCGATCATTATGAAATTTTGCATACACATAGTCAGGGGTACAGAGAAGGACATACGGTACTTTTATCAAGAAAACATTAACGGTTTCTGTAGGGCCAGCAATGAAACCGCGGAAAGCAGCTAGCATCCAATTTTTTAAATATAATCTTGAATGTGTAACTATTAAGTAGTAATTCGCCCCGAACTCAGACTTAGCATCTCCCATATATCCAAAACTCCATTTCCGACTAGAAGCGCAAGCAGACATTTAAACTGACGTTTCAAATCAACGAAATCAATAAATTTGTATGGAAATTATCAATTTAGTTGATTTGAAACGTCAGTTTAAATGCCCGTGCTCGCACTCTAGATTCATATTACATTTAAAAATTATATTGATATAAAGTAGGTAGGTAATTGCGTGCAAATACAACGTGTTGTTTTGCGTTCCCGTGGAATTTGTAGAGGTAGTTATACTCCACCAGCAGAGCACGAATAAGCTATGGAGCAATCTTGAAATCTAGAAAAAAACAGCTATTCCATACAAAAAATTCGTTGATCGTCGAAATAATGTATGGAACAGCCTGTTTTTTTATTTTATTTCAAAGTTGCCCCATAGTTTACTCGTGCTCTGCTAGTGAAGCAATTCCGCGGGAATGCAAAACAAAATAACACGTTGTATATTATTATGTACAAAGATCGGACCAACGGTACTCAATTGCTTAAGATATCGTCGGACAAGTTTAAGTTAAGCGTAAAATATCTACAAACAAATAGTTGTCAATTTAAAGTCGGAGGTCTTCAGAGGCTCGGTCAATAAAATATTTAAAAAGAAAACGAAATAAAACCAAAGTACATTGTGATCATGGCCACCCTACAATCCTAAGATTACCATACAATAGACACCGGCGTCCTTGACTAACTTATCTGTTTATCATTCCTATTTTGTGGCAACACAGATTATACACGGACAGATAGAGCCACTGAGACAAACTCTTTAAAACAAGTAACATTATTTAAAAAAAAGAAAAATACCGACTGCAAAATATTGTACCCTATGTCACTTCGGCTATCAAGACGATTCAAATGATACCTTACATGTCGAATTACATCAAGCTGTTTAGACTGTAGGCCGTGCCAAAGAAACCTCATACATACACTCGAAAAACATAACCATCCTTCTTGCGCAGACGGGTAAAAATTAAATCGATTCTGACAACTCTACCCAAATTGTTAGCACTGATTTATAAGCAGGAGGTTCCCAGCCGGGCAGATGCTTGACTATTTGAATGGTGGATTCAAATATCAGAGAGCCTAACATGCCGGTAACGTTTTGTTTTCGACGCTGTGTGATCATGGACCTTATTGCGCGGCGATAAGATTCGCGGTCGCGCAGCGTCAAAAACAAAACGTAACCATCATGACATTAAGTAGTCATTGTAGGCCCCCAGGGCACGTACCAAGACATCCTAATGCTATGAGTTTTAGGATCAGCCGCCAACGTTGTGCGACCTTGGACCCTATTGACTAGCGATACGATTCGCGGTCGCGTAGCATCGGCGGCTGAACCTAAAAATCATTGCAAAAAGATTTCACGATTCGGGCCCAGATCAATGGAAGAACCAGCTAAGTTGTCCATCTGTTAATTTATAATCTGTGGTGGTAATGAATCAAACGCAATTTCGTGTTCGGCTAGGTCGTTACGTCTTAGATTTTTAACACTTTGTTTTACAATATTAATTAAATAATTATTACATCAAGATTTTACTAATTAAAGTTAACCTTTAATATCAGAGTAAGGTCCAGTGCTGCTTCCAAAAATGTTGTAGGTACGAGTATATGGTACCAGAATATAATATTTCGAAATATATTATATTAACAAGTAACATTATTAAAAGAACAACAAAAATCCCGGCTGCAAACTAAACAAGTAAACAAACATATAAACAAGTTTAAAATATCCCTGCCTTTGTCTTTGCTGTGTATTAGACGAGGACATAGATAGTTTTGACTAGTTTAAATTTAACAATTTAGCGTTATAAATGAGGCCTACAAAAGCATTAAAGATATAGTTCCCCCGACGGGGCTGGCAGAGGTGTACAACACCCACAATTCGCCGGACGAAATTCAGTCTCAAATGTGACAAGGAGCGAGCCTGTCGCCATACACCGGGCTCCAGTCATGTAGCAGATGACATACAATACGCACATATATTCACACAATGAACAAATTGGTGCGTGCCGTCAACTGGAATCGAACCCGCTCCCTCTGGCTTGAGAAGCGGGCTTTCTCCAACTAGGCTGTCATCGCTTGAACACAAAAGTACCACACAAAAGCACTTAAAGCAAACTTAATAGACTAATGTAGTGTGTGAAATTAGATGGTTTGGTAATGGGGCTGGAGCCCCTCTCTGAATCCGCTGCTGGTAAGGACATTTAATATAAATATAGAGACTAGCTGTTGCCAGCAACTTCGTTTGCGTTTATTCAGAAAATAGTAACCATAAACCCCTCTCGTGATTAATTATCGTTATCAAATTATGAATATAAGAGATTAACATTGATAAAAAATATACTGGCTGGTTTTGAGCGAACTGCGTACTACTCTATGATGTTGTCTGACGCATTTGATAAGCGGCGCGCTGTTTTTTTTATTAATTAACAGAATTTTATAGCAAAAAGATTTATTTATTCTGAAAAAAGTATCCAAAAACCTTTCTTGTGACAAAATGCAACTATCTATCAAATTTTATCAAGATACGTTCAACCGTTTAGCCGTGAATAGCCTACAAACAGACAGACAGACAGAGTAACTGTCGATTTTATAATTAGTAATAAGAAATTATACACTATAGGTATTCTGCTAGCCTCGTCAGGTAAAATATACCTAGGCTACCTAAACCTGTAGCAAACTGAGATAAACAATGTATAACTATACTATTGTATGTATAATGTACAAGTTATTAGCAACGGGATATTACTAGATTATCGGCGACTAAAGATCTAGGAGGGTTTCACTTGGATCTTTTAAGAAACAACTTTTTCTTTAACTAAACTAAAAAGAAACTAATGTTAAAAGTTAGTTAATTTGTAAGAATTTCTTAACAAAAAATGGGGTGTTATAAGTTTGACGTGTCTGCGTGTGAGCGCGTGTCTCTCTCTCTTTTTCTGTGTGCGTGTGTGTGTATGTGTGTGTGTGT
This sequence comes from Peribatodes rhomboidaria, assembly GCA_911728515.1. Taxonomy (NCBI): domain Eukaryota; kingdom Metazoa; phylum Arthropoda; class Insecta; order Lepidoptera; family Geometridae; genus Peribatodes; species Peribatodes rhomboidaria. The sequence continues at coordinate 429,226 of OU452194.1, forward strand.
GTGTGTGTGTGTGTGTGTGTGTGAGTGTGTGTGTGTGTGTGTGTGTGTGAGTGTGCCTGTGGCATCGTAGTTCCCAAACGGATGAACCGATTTTGATTTTGTTTGAAAGGTGAATTAGTGGAGACTGTTCTTGGCTCGTAGGGGGTTCATTAAATTTTAAATCTATCTTTTTGAGCGAAATTCTAATTATCACTTTTCTAATCATAGTCCTAATATTATAAATACGAAAGTGAGTTTTTACTGTCTTTACTTTCATGCATACAATGGCCCTATTCGGAGATTTGAGATTTTCATCTCACTTTTTTTCGTCCTTGTTGCTTTCGTTTGAAATGTCATAGGTGTGAGAGTGAGCAAGATAAAATCTCATCTCATCTCACGCGCAGGAATAGCCCCCCAGGTTGCAGGGGTGCAAAGAATGCACCCCGAAAAAAATAACAGTTCCTGTGAAGCCGCGGGTGAAATAACAATTTTAGTCAAAACTAAAAAAGATCAACCAATTTAACTTTTTATAGATGACAAACCAAAAACATGGTTCATACATACATAGGTAAAAAAAAAAAATATTTCCTCAAAAAAGTAGCAAATAATAATTCAGATGTAACAGACTTTTTAAATGTTTTCATCACAACTAACAATTAAACACTTAAAACACTAAATCATAGGCTTTTTGTATTTTTCCGCAAGCATTTTTTATGACAGTGCATTTATTGTTGACCAATGTTTCCTATGAATAAATTTCAATTCTAAAACAATTTAAAAATTCGCATAGATTTATCTGAATACTAGCTTCTGCCCGTGGCTTTGCTCACATTTCAGCCTATGGTACTAATGCATATCGTATAGGCCGAGTGGCTAGCCCTGATGTTAGTTTCTAGGCCGCCCGAAGGCCTCTGACATGGCTTGACGATTGTCGTCATAGAACAAACAACCGGGGCCTACAATTGGACGTGTCATCCGAGCCACGGCAGCGCTCAATCCTACTAATATTGTAAACGCGAAACTTTGTAAGAATGGATGGATGGATGTTTGTTACTCTTTCACGCCAGAACGGCTGAACAGATCTAGATGAAACTTTGCACAGAGATAGATTATAGTCTAGAATAGCACATAGGATACTTTTTAACCGCGGGTGAAACTAGTAATAAATACTATGAAAAAGAGTTTATAAAATCTGACTAGCTGTTCAAGTGTTGTCACGTTTGTGATTGAATATCGTCCGGTAAAGTGTGGGTGCTGCAATAAACCTCTGCCAGCCCCTTTGAAGGAAAGGCGTGTTGTATGTTATGTTATGTTGTTTCAAAGACTTACCCAGACAAAGTTACAAGCTTTACTTCTTGACAATATCAGTTTAGAAATTTACTAAGTGTTTTTTAAACGACGAACACGTTGTAGGATATCGTTGTACTCAAAATTAAGACCAACTTTTACTATGGAACCAACACTGAAATCGTGAAAACAAACTCAGCTGTTCCATACATTTCGTCGAGGTTAATTTTCTTTTTATGGAACGCTGTTTTTTCGTTTCGCAATTTCAGTGTTTGTCCTTTGGTAAAAGTTAATCACAATAATGAGTATAATGAAAATCCTAGAATATGTCCATCGTTTTAGAGAAACAGAAAAAGCGATGATAGCCTAGTAGGAGAAGGCCCGCCTCTCAAGCTAGAGGGAGCGAGTTCAGACCCAGCCGACGGCACGCACTAATTTGTTCATTGTGTCAACATATGTGCGTGTTTAATGTCATCTGCTACGTGACTGGAGCCCGACGTATGGCCGCCATACGTCGGGCTCCAGTACTATGGCGACAGGCTCACCCCTGTCGCATTTGAGAAGTTGTATCGTCCGGCGAAATGTGGGTTTTGTACACCTCTGCCAGTCTCCTAGAGGAAAGGCGTTACAATATATTACGTTTAAAGAAAACACCCTATAGATATTTCTATATGCAAATTTTACGACACTGCATTTATAGTGACAAAGAATAAAGAATTTCCAATAAAAAACCTTGATTTTAAGTTTTTAAGGCTATACGTGACCAAACCATAAAACTTTTGGCATTTTAGAATACCTAACTCCAAGAAAAAATATTTCGAAATATCTTAGGGCAATAAAAAACGTCTGTCAAATATTTTAACCAATTATCTGTGATTAAAACGCAATAAAATGTTATACGACGTCGGTACAGTATTGGGGTTAATTCAACAAAAAAATATTAAAATATCTTTGTTTGTTTTTCGAGTTTTTGCATAAATACGAAGATTTTTGCACCTACTCACTTACCTAGCTTTTTTTCCTTTTTTTCAATTTTCTGTGTATGTATTTTTTTTAAGTATGAAACAGCACTAATTTGTTCATTGTGTGAACAATAGTCATGTGTCATCTGCCACATGACTGGAGTCCGGTGTGTGGCGACAGGCTCGCCCTCTGTCACATTTAGGACTGAATATCGTCCGGCGAAGTGTGGGTGTTGGACACCTCTGCCAGCTTCTTCGGGAGACGATATGGTAATGTGAAACAGTAAACTGTGTAACAAAGGACTTCTAAATCACATTTGGATGGATAGATATGAACGAAACTGATGAAATTTGACTCAGTACTAGGTTGTAGTCAGGAATAGCACATAGATACTTTTTAACAGCAATCGAATAATCTTTTTGAAGCGTGGGCGCGTGAAGGAATTGAGAGTAGAATTCTGAGAGCAGCGAGTGACAATATACGCTTACGTCGCTCGAGCAAACACAATCGACAATGTAAACAAGTAACAGTGTTAAAAGAAAAACGAAAAACCCGGGTGTAAAATGTTGTACCCTATGTCACTTCCGCTATCAAGACGATTCAAATGACACCTCACATGTCCAAATACATCAAGCTGTTTAGGCTGTTGGCCGTGCCAAATAAACCATATACATACATAGCCATATACATATGTACATACCCATATACATACATACATAAATACTTTCATACACTCGAAATACATAACCCCTTTTTCTTATGCGCAGTCGGGTAAATAATGCATTTCTTTCTACATCTACATTTTATTCCAGAATTTCTTTAAACTTTAACCTACCAGATATCTAACAAATACCTAAAAACCAGCTTCCTCTTCTACTTTATGTTTGTTTGTTACGCTATCACGCCTTAACTACTCAACCGATCATCATGAAATTTTGCATACTCGTTGTCAGGGGTACAGAAAAGGGCATAGAGTACTTTCAGCTGCGAGTAGCACCGAGGGGCGCAGCTAGTTAATGTACAAAAAGCTTTAAGTAAATTATGAACGGTAAAGTATTCTCCAGCGGCCTCAAATCAATAGATTTGTTCAAGTTAACCAGTTTCTACACCAATCAGAGTTTCCGCGGAGCTGAGACGAATCGCACTAATTTAATGTCTGGCTCTTCCTTAAAAATATGCCGGTTTAGAGGTCAGACAGCGGTTTAGGCGCTGTTTCCACGGACGATTAATGTCTATATTTTGTTTTTAATCCATCCAAAGGTTGTCTGGAAGAGATCGCTCTTAAGCGATAAGACCGCCCATTGCACCTATATTTTTGAGTGTTTAGTTTAGATTTATTTTGTACTAGCTGCGCCACTGCCAGCTGCGCGATTAAAAAGTTATTCTAGACTTTAATCTATCTCTGTGCCAAATTTCATCTAGATCTGTTCAGCCGTTATGGCGTGAAAGAGTAACAAACATCCATCTAAACATCCATCCATTCTGACAAACTTTCGCGTTTATAATATTAGTATGATCTGGTGTCAATATTTTTTTTTGTATTGTCTATAAACACTTAAATCAGGTTATTAATATCTTTAAATAAGTTTTAAAAATCTGGTACTAGTCGAGTTAAATGTGAACTAATTAGGTAATAGATTTATTTTTCGCTATAAAGAGTAATGAAAAACATTAAAAAAGTAATTTATAATACGCAACAACTTAATAATTTACTGCTGTTAATTTGTCCAATAAACCGATAAATCAGTCAATCAAATATTTAATTCAGATTAGATTGCATTCATAGTAGGATTATCGTCAAAATAATAACATAGTTTGTATTAAATACAGTATGTTACAGAAGAGTGTAGTGTGTAAACTGTGTGTACTTAAAAGTCTCGCGACGCTCTAAAATCTCCATACAAACGCGCTACTCAAATTTCTTGAAAACTATTTGTCAGATTATGATGAAATTTAGCATGTACTATTAAATTAACTATATCTCCGCCTCTATGTTCTTGGTTTTTTTTAAGACGTTCTCAAGCTAAAATAGAGCTATGAAAAATATCCGCATTTTTAAGGGTTCACTTTGGACTGATTTATTCAATAGATAGACTAAGCAAATCAAAAATCCCTTTACTAACTTTCTAATAGGGAGCTTGTCTACATAATTAGCTTTTAAATGAATCCATAATATAATACAAGGGAAATTCTTAGTTATTAAGGAATGATTACAGAAGTGCAAAAGTCATAAAAAAAATTGAAATTGCATTTTGTCACTCTGTAGGTAACTTTAGAGGCTCGTCAGTATCATTACTCGCTCTCTTCGCTCGTCTTCTTCTTCTAGACGAAATGGCTATAGAATACCTTAAGCCAATGCGAAGTTAGTCTAAAGTGGTCGCCGGACTCTTAAGGGTGGCTGTGTCTACCCGCCAAAGTGTACAACTATTACTATACAAATTTGCTAAATTCAAGAAAAAGGTAGGGTTTTCAACAATATTGATCTCGGCTAGTTTAATTTTAACCGACTTCCAAAAAGGAGGAGGTTCTCAATTCGACTATTTCGATTTTGTTTGTATGTAGGTACGTTACGCGACTATTCCACCAATTGTGAATCGATTTCAATGATTTTTTTTTGTTCGATTACACTTTATGGGGCCATTTATATAAATTTTATCGAAATTGGTCAAACATTTTTTTAAATATCAGTAAAAGTCTTAAAATTGTTTACATGGATGACGGGAAATCGGTTTTTGTTTACAATATTGTGTTTATGAAAGTTCTTTACTTTAGCGGAAAGGGTATGTGCTTCAGCTTTCTGAAATACTAACCTCCTTAACAATAAACGCCGTATAGCTCCGGAATAGTAATACAGTGTTTAGCCTTTTTCCTTCTCTTACATTTTTGAACTCGACCGAAAAAGACTGTATTACTTTTCCGAAACTACACAACATAATATATTGATAAAGGAAGAAGGGATTATTGATTTTATTTTTATCATCAATTAATTTGTTACAAACCAGTATTAGAATTATTTATATTTTTTACAAAAAAAAAAAACAGAAACACTTTACATAATCCCAAAAAAAAACAGAATGAAATAAAAAAACAAAATAATGAATTAATTATTTGATTGATAGATTGATACATATTCGCCGGTAGCAAACGGAGCGCGCCGTTTCCGAGACATCCTGCCAGACCCGTTCTAGTGACTCATTTGACTCACTTTAGTACGTTTTATACTAATAAACTTGAAGCCTTGAACCTTTACGTCACTTCCTTTCAGTTTTTTTTCAATACTTTAGTTAAAAAATAAGTAAAATAATAGGTGACATAGCAGTCAAAAGCAACCCTATTAATCTTGCTTCTATAATAGTTATCGAAAAGCGACATTAAAAAAAAAAACAGATACAATTTGGATTCTGCCACTCCGGATATAATATAATATTGTACCCTATGTCACTCCCACTATCAAAACGATTCAAATGACACATCACAAGTCGAAATACATCAAGCTGTTTAGGCTGTAGGCCGTGCCAGAGAAACCTCATGCATACATACTCGTACACTCGAAAAACATAATCCTGCTTCTTGCGCAGTCGAGCAAAAACAAACAAAAAAACTTTTACAAAATAATTAGCGACATTATAATGACCATAATTATGTAAAACATACCCAATTTTAATTATAAGGTATGATTCCACTAAACTTAGACTATAACTTTTCCCCCATATTGATTGAAAATAATCCAATAAATAAACCAAAGTGGCTTAGAATATATCGTAAATGTGTTTCTTTTTAGTTGGCATGACGGGAGTAAGCAGTACTCAGTTAATACAAGTTTTATACAGCAGTTGGTTAATAAACAGAGCCGTAAAAACTAAAAAAATCTGTAAAAATAAAATATAACGTTAAAACCACAAAAAGAAAAATAACCTCGAGATAGAGGAATAAAATAAGTAAGCTAACACAACTATTGAAATAAGAAACTAAATTTACTGGCAAACTTAACTAACCAAATAGGTTGAGGTAGATAGCTCACGACCGCGATTCGCAAACGCGCGCCTGCATCGCGATTGTATCGCTATTTTGGCTCGCGTTTGCAACTCACGTCTGTTGCGATAGTTGTGTATCGCGTTAATCGCGCTGCATGCAGTCGCAAAACATACTAAAAACAGCCACTAAACAAACGCGATACAGTCGCATCTCATATATCACCATCGACAAGATTCTGTACCGCGTCTGTTGCGATGCTCTTTCGCGTTAATCGCTTTGCAACCTGGCGTCTGTATCGTAGCGATTAGACGCACATTTACAGCGCGATTGACGCAATCACGTGCGCGATGCTAACCAGCAATTGTAGCGCGATTGTTTAGCAGATAGTTTTCGTTTGTTTCGCGATTGTATGGCGATTGTATCGCTACAAAACGCTTTGTCCTTAAGGCTTCTTATTCATTTAGCGCCTTAGGGCAGCATTTTACGAGCCCCGTTATTCCTCCTCCATTAAAAACTTAACTCGGAACTTTAATAAGAGGAACTATAACTGTTTTAATTACTTGCAATTAAACTAACTTTCAATGGGAATAGTTAAAACTTCGTCAACGGAATTAGATTTGTATAGAATGGTTTTAGTTTGTTTCCGAATTTGTTGCATATTTTATGCGTTACAAATTATAAATCTATCAAGTGTGTAATTAAGTAATTATAAGCACCTAATTTTTTTTAAGTCTCCGTTCGAGGCGAACTACTGGTTAAAATAGAGCAATAAAAATTTAATTTTCAGTAAACCTTAGCAAAAAAGTGTTTAACGAATAAAAATTTATTTCTCTGTGAGCTGGAGACTTCGCGACCGGCATCTGTCTCCGCTACAGGTCGCATTTCTTAACCGATTTTCTTGAATTTTTGTGAGTATGTTTAATAATTACATAGAATTCTTTGGTCGAATCAGTTTCTGGAAACTTTTCAAAATGGCGGAGATATGTTTTTTTATAAACAATATCATATTTCCACAATTTTGAAGTCAGAGATCCAGACAGAGATTCGAACAGAGACGGGTCTAAGCAGTAGCGCACTTGTAGCGCCTCACTCAACTGCCGTCTTTGTACTTCTTCACTCTACAAAACTTCAAGGCTAGAGTGAATAAGTACCTTATAGGTCGTCGTGTTCCATCTTAGACCACAACGTCGCTTAACATCAGGCGAGTGGTGGTCAAACGTCGACTTATTCTACATAAAAAAAAAAGATCCAGACAGAGATTCAGATCGAACATACGAAAGCATTTTGGTCTCAGCTGAAGCATAGAAGCATCGCGCGCTAACGCTGGGTCGGTCGCTAAATTCCCTAATAATTTCGATTGATAAGACCGCCGCCATTTTCCCGAGCTTCAAATACAACTTTCTTTTATTACTTTAATTAAATGCACGTTAATATTTGCGTGTAGCCACAGAACGAGTGTTAGTGCCCGGTCTTCTAAATGCAAATGTGATCCGAACGCCGTAAACAACTTTCCATTTCTGTCGCATTTCCCTTGCAACGCGCGGCTAATGTAAAAGGTTTGAAAGGTTTTATAAATCGTGTAGTTTTATAGTTTGGTGGAGAAGTATGGTAGTCAGCCTAGCGAGCGATAGCGGGCATAAAGTTTATGCTTCAGCTGAGATAAAAATGCTTTGTTTGTCCGATTTCTGTCCGGATCACCGTCCGGATCTCTATCTGGATATTTGTCCGGATTGTCTTCCTCTGCAGGTCCCATTTCTTAACCGATTCTCTTGAAATTTTTTGAACAGGTTCGATAATTTTAGAGAATTTTTGTCGAGGCAGTTTTTAGATTTTTTTTTAAATGGCGGAGTTATGTTTTTTTTTAAATCAAAATTCTGTAAAATTATCGAACCTGCTCACAAAATTTCTCAAGAATCGGTTGAGTTGTAGTGTAGAGTACCTACTCTCTAACGAGTAATACTCAAACTTATTTTTAACAAGTTTATTTGATCGTAGAAGCATTAGCATTCATTATTATTATGGAGTTTAATTTAAAGTAAATTTGATGAGACATCAAATAACTTGATAAGCTCATAGTTGCCACTAGTAGTTCTATAGCAGGGTTTCTCAAACTTACGTTATATACGTATGGCTCCATACGTATCCATACATATGGCTTCATACGTACATTTGTTTTTCTTAAATTAAGGTTTTGTTTATTGAAATAAGGTTTTTAAAATCAAATGCCAGTACAGTAAAGTACAGTCACAAGAATAATCCTACCAATATTATAAACGCGAAAGTTTGTAAGAATGGATGGATGGATGGATGTTTGTTACTCTTTCACGCCAGACCGGCTGAACAGATCTGGATGAAATTTGGCACAAAGATACTTTTTAGCCGCGGGTGAAACCGCGGGGCGCAGCCCGTATTATTATAAAAAGCAAATCTTAAAAAACCGAGTTCCCGTCAATTCGTCATCCATGATTTTTCATCCATTTTTTGGGGGCTGAGCTACCCACGTCCGTATGGAGTGTACTCTATTCTGATTCCCTACACGTGGTCCCCGGGTAGTGCTAACCGGGTAGCAAACTCTGGTGGGAGGCTTCGGCCGTGGCTAGTTACCACCCACCGGACCAAGCCATGCCGTGAAATGACCTAGTCGTGTTTCGGGATGTAGTCCGGTGTAACCGTTCCGAAGACGGGTCTGAGCAGTAGCGCACTTGTAGCGCCTCACTCAACTGCCGTCTTTGTACTTTTTCACAAGTTTATTGCTAGAGTGAATAAGTACCTTATAGGTCGTCGTGCTCCATCTTAGACCACAACGTCGCTTAACATCAGGCGAGTTGGTGGTCAAACGCCGACCTATACTACATTAAAAAAAAAGATATTTGTTGATATTTTAAAAACTGCTTGACCGAATTCGATAAAATGTATATGGGTCTACCTCCACAATATGATTTACCACACAAGAGAATAATAATTGAAATCGAGTCACAATAGGCGGAGTAATCGCATAACATATACACAAAAAAAAAACTTAGACGAATTCAGGACTCCTTTTTTGAAGTTGGTAAATAAAATTAGGAATAGGACAACGGCGACTTTTTTGTCTTAGCTGAGGCTAATTTTTATCAAGGTTGTAGGTAGATTTTGTAGCATACAAAAAAAAACATACAGTCAAATTGAGAACCAGCTATTTTTTGGAAGTCGGTTCATAAAAAAATAAAATTTACATCGTTAATTTTCACGATAGCTAATGCTGACGTTGTGTACTTATTTCATATTTATTACCCGACTGCGCAAGAAGGAGGGTTGTTTGTTTGTTTGTTTGACGGGGCATTTGCCGCACTTAGCAACTTGATTGGGCTATTAAGAAGAAAAAGGAGCGTTATGTTTATTATCATTTATTTAAAGGACCTTCAGAGAACACTACAATATAATAATATCTCATCATTTTAAAGTTTTAAATATCGCTGTCTTTTCGCTAGCCCTCAACGATCCCTGCTAAAATACCTGGGGGTTCACGTACCCCACTTTGAGAAACCCTGTCCTAAAGCGATACAGCACTACCGTCATAGCGTCTAGAAAAAAGGCCACAAATCACATTTCGAACAGAACGAATGATGATGGATGACGGTGACGGCCTCCGCGCTTTAATACGAGTTGGTCAGCTGTGACGAATGTGCGCTGCTTCGTAACTACGTGCCGTTAGCCAGGCTGGCCAGACCAGTGACCACTGACCACTGACCACTGGCCACTGGCTACTGGCTACTGGGGAAATGAATACTGATTGTTTCTTTTTACGATGGATATATTCAAATTTAATTAAACATAACGTCACGCCTTTCCCCCGAAGGGGCTGGCAGAGGTGTAATACAACACCCACACTTCGCCGGACGATATTCAGTCCCAAATGTCCCGATATTCAGTCCCAAGGGGGCGAGCCTGTCGCCATACACCGGGCTCAATTTATGTAGCAGATGACATACAATACGCACATATGTTCACACAATGAACAAACTGGTGCGTGCCGTCATCGCTATTTTTATCTATACACACCAATTTTCATCAACACCTTTTGCAACCGGGCTTTTTAATTTTCTTTTTAAAATGTTACTTATTGACCAATAGGAACCGCTTATCGGCGCTTTCGCTGCAACAGTCTGGTACAGGCTTAAGGAACAGCTGTTTTTTATCCGATTTCATTGTTGGTTCTTTAATAAAAATTGGTCAAAATTATGAGTAAAAGGATATCGTACAATATGTACGTCGTTTACTTTAGACATACAACCTATCCACGTTTCAGTGTCGAGTTGTCGACGAACTGAAACCAGACACTATTTACTTCGCACTACATATCCCGGACCAATGACCATCAATACTGGTCCATTTCGTCTAGTCACCATCTCAAATGTTAAGAAAGATGACTTTCCATTTTCAAATAGGCGGCGCTGATTGGCTGTCAAACGCCGGCCGCCCGCCAATGGCCGCTCGTCAAATGTCATGACTTGCGCAAAGAACAATTGTCTTAAAAAAAGAAAAAAAAAATGAAAAAAAAATTATATCTTGGCTTCTGTTAAAGTGGCAGAGGTTGTTGCATCGGTGCCTGGTCTTTGTGATTCACTCGCGCCTGTCAAGAATCCAGGTCGAAGTTTTTTGTGATGATTTTTTTGTACGAAGTGCGTTGTAGGAGTTTTTAATGAGAATTCCGTGCATTGCGCAAGGGTTTGGATTAAATGTTTTAAATACACACATACCTACATGACTTTATTCCAACGGCCACCAGTGGTGGTCGTTAGAAAAGTATTTTAATTTTTGTCCTAACTGGCGCCAATGGGCCTCACCGGGACATAAAACTATTTTATGTGTAGATAAAAGCTACAGTCAAACCAATAGAACTCTGACATGGAAAACCATTTTTTGATACATTTTCACACTAACATAGCTTAGCTTAACTATATTATTACATTATTATGACAAAACACTAAATAAATTAATAATTTCGATGACCTGACGCGCTCCACAGGCAGCAGCTTGGACAAAAATTAAAACTTTATCCCAACTACCACCACTGCTGCCTGTTTCGGTGGTGGTCGTTGGGAGCACCACCTACATCATATCATGATTTATAAAACGGGAACTACTCACGTACGATTTAGTCGATTATTCCAACTCTAGTTTCAACCGCATTCGGCGGTCTTTATCAAGGCGAGTGCGCGCGCGCCTACATCATCATCTCAGCGTGATTGCCGCGCGCTCGTTACAGAATTGCAGTGAGCTCGTTACGTGCTCTTTTCTCTTTTAAATCGCTCACAAATTCCAGTGCGATAGACCTTTAAAACTAAATCACGAAAACAATACTAATACGATACAATTTAAAAAGGTAAATAAATAAATAAATTTGGGACATTTTCAGACACGGTCGCCTGACTCCAAACTAAGCAAAGCTTGTGTTATGGCTGTCAGAGACTGATATAAATACGTAAATATTTTTAAATACAAAAAATGTTCATCACATACATGTTTGCTCTAGGTGGGAATCGAACCCACGCCCCCAAGCTCAGAAGGCAGGTATACTACCAACTAAGCCACCAAGGCAGGCGAAAATCACGAAATCTAATATTTCTTCGTTTTTTCAAAGTTAAAAACCACTCATACGACACAATTTAAAAAGGTCATTTTAACAACAGAAAAAAATTGAAAAACCAACTTTTAAATTGGAAAATTGTTACCAATTGCTGACAATTAAGATCAATCGAACCACGTTGTCGCTAATTCTTTTCGATTACGGCAATTGGTTTTACTTTATCTAGGGGAAATGAAGGCGATAAAATAGACGATTTATATCTATACTAGCTTACCCCGCGGTTTCACCCGAGGTGTCACGGGAAACGTTATTTTTTTTTGGTTGAAATTACCCTGTCTTTTTTTGTACCTCTGACGCCGGGTATGCAAAATGTCATAACAATCAGTTGAGTAGTTAAGGACTCGTATTACACGAAATCACCAAAAACAAGTTTTTGTTTACGCCTAGTTTGATGTGAAGAATTTTGATGATCAGGTGCAAAAAAATATAGCTGGTAGAAGAAACAACCAACTAAAGTTTAACCGAATTACAATTTTGAAAATCATTATCATTTTGGAAATAAAATCTAAAAAAAGAAAAAAATTACATTGGTAATTATAGAAGTACTTGTAGTATAGAAGTATAGAAGTATTGAAGCCCTTGTATTTCCTCTTAAACCAAGACGCAAATTTGTATTGTTTTAATGTTTGTATTTCTTAGAATGGAATGGGAGCGATGATAGCCTAGTCGGGAAAGACTCGCCTTTCAAGCCAGAGGGAGCGGGTTCGGACCCAGCCGAAGGCACGCACCGAGTTGTTCATTGTGTGAACTTACGTGCGTATTTTATGTCATCTGCTACATGACTGGAGCCCAGTGTATAGCAACAGGTTCGGCCTCTGTCACATTTAGGACTAAATATAATCCCGCAAAGTGTGGGTGCAGTACACCTCTGCCAGCTGAAAGGCATGACGATTATAAATAGAAAATAGAAATGTTAATATTTTAAATAGTTTAAAATATAGACAAATTATAATATCCAGATCTGCATACTTAAACAAACCAAAAAGCATATAAGTAGGTACATAATAAGTAGTATGTATTCGTTAAACATGTAAAAAACAAGCATGTCAATAAGTTTGTCGTTAAAATTTTATGAATACTAAAAACGGCGGGTCAAACCGCAGGGCAAGCTCTAATGCTCAAATGCTACGACGAATATACCGCAACTATTACATTTTATATATTCGGGACATTTTGTACACACGGTCGCCTGACCCCAAACTAAGCAAAGCTTGTACTATGACTGCCAGAGACTGATATACACACATATATATTTTTAAATACATACTTGAACAGATGCTAACATTTCGACATAGAACAAACACAGATGTACATCACATAAATGTTTGCCCTAGGTGGGAATCGAACACACACTCCCAAGCTCAGAAGGCAGGTTAGCTTCCAACTGAGTCGAGGCAGTCACTACTACCATACTACTCCTACTAGTTACTACGTAATTTGTAGTTCCTGTGTTAGTACTCGTAATAGTAAGTTCGTATAGGCCGAGTAGCTGGCCCTAGCGTCAGTCTTTATGAGCCACTTCTTACTCTACCAAAAAGTAGTTTTAAATCGAGATTCATGACTGAGGGTCGTTTTAAAATGCAGCCCTGAGTCTCTAGACCTCTCGAAGACCTCTGACATGGCCTACATTGTTCCTAAGCCAAGCAAAACAAAATGCACTAAACTTGTAAATTAAAACAGTAATTCATTTTACTTGTCCCATCTACTCGCAACAGCCTATAAAAAATCATAATCTTTGATAGTCATAGAACAACATGTTTTGACAATTAATGTTAGAACTCTACAAAAAAAACTAAAGGGTATACTTGCATAAAATTACAATAAACCAAAAAAAATACAGCAAAAAAACAACAACTTACTTTTACCGTATTGCATCCAATCAATCATGAAACATTTTTTATCGATACTTTTTAATCGACTGTACAATCGATAAAAAGCGCCTCTCTTGACCTTATACGTTTAATCCCATTGCATAACAGAAAAAAAAAACAAATAGCGTACTGTGAAACTGAATGTATGAACACAATAGCTAATAAATAGCGCCTAAGACAAATGTTATAATTTACTTTGCTTGACAAAAAGTGCCTACACCAAGCTATAATAAGCTGTAATAAACCTAATGCCAATTAAGATAAGGCAGTAATTTGTACGTTTCAAGTTCTAGGTAAACTAGTGGGTTAGATTGTCTGTTTTTGTTAGGCAGTGAAAGGAATTGTGCCTACAATCGAGTTTTGTTCCGATTTTTTGTTTTAATGTGGAATCGAATCAAGAGGTAGGCAAGGTAGGGATGTGAATGAGTGCGAGTTTTTATTTTACTGTCGATTAGAGTGTTTAATTTTTCTAATGGCAGTTGCGTAAAGATAATAATAGTTAGTAAAAAGATTTAAGGTCGGTTTAGAGTAAAGAAGGAAATTTATTATTTTATTTTTATAATTAATAAAAACCTGTGCATAAAAATGTCTTGGTCTACTAGTTTAATATAGAGTGTTGCTGATAAATCTTATCTTTACAAACCTTATCATTTTATTAATAACTAACCCCCTCAACCTGTATTCCCCTTAAATAATAATTTAAGATTTATGTTAACAAAAGTCACGGTCCCCGGAGTCCGTGGAGTGTAATTTTTAAATAAAAAAAAAAACCTTATCATTTGTTATTGTTAGGAAAATACTATTTAATGAGTAAAGAGCACGAGAGTGACACAATTTCAACCTGATTTTTTATAATATTCAAAGTGGTACATTACCATGCCATGACGCAATGATTACTATAATACCTACATAACCTACATATTGCCCGACTTTTGTAATCTTATTGTAACTGTGTACAATGTAACTCTGTTTGACAATAAATAATTGTTATTTTCTTATTCATTATGATCTTGTCGCACAAATTTAAAATAAAATAAACGAAGTAATTCAATCGTGTTTTATCGATATCGACATCGACAGTCGACACCCACACTGTCCCATCACTATATCGGCGCGGACTCATCAAAGCGCCGCGCTCAGACAATAACTGAGAAATATTAAATTATAATAAAATTAACTCAAGACTTACTTTTTATACCGTTACCGAGTGTAGAGTAGGAAAAAACAGAGGGTGCAGACTTTGTAGTAGAAGTGAGTTAATTAGTTTTTTATCTATTTTGTCAGTTACTGAGTGACGTCAAAAGGACAGATCAATTACTTTATTGTAAGTTCGTTCGTTCGTTTCAATAAAAAATACTGCTGAAAGAATTTACTGTTTTTTTTGTCCTTACCTATTGACAGATAAGTATTGTTTTTGTAACTACACTGAAGCATCTTAGCTTCTAGATTAGACGTAAAGAAATCTCTCATAGCGATAAAGAAGTATTTCTGTTATTGTATTATTACAATCTTCTTTTATTTGTTTGTGAGGTTTGAGTTTGGCCGCGTTTTTTTCTTTGAGTTTCAGTCGCTATGCGATTATAACAGCGTATTTTAAATTGCAATTCAAAGTATTATTTGTATTTACTATTATTAGTACACAAGCGACCCGCCCCAGCTTCGAGCGCTATCTATAAACAATATCCATGAAAAACTATCTTACCGTTGATGAAAACAGTATCAAAATTCGTTGCGTGATTTAGGAGGAGTTAGCGGACAAACAGAGAAAAGGAAAGACAGACGCGGAAAGCGACTCGACATAGCACAAAACAATTATACTATATCGAAAGGAGAAGATATAATCATTTAGTTTTATTAAAATTACATTATTAGTATTATTATTATATTTTATCGTAGCAAGGACCTGTTAGATCCAGTCGCCTCTACCCCTACGTTACTCTACACACTCCCACGGCTGCAAGTCGATTATTCATTCTGTACGGTGACACATAACGAATCAATCTGTTGCGTATCGACTCCGCTCGATACGCTGCACAACACTACGCGTACCTTGCTCGTTACTATGTGACGTTGACATTTGTGACAGTCAACTTTTTAATAGTCCATTTCGCGGAGACCACACAACAACCGTTTATTTATACTCGTATGATGAAAAGAGAATAAGTTTTACATTTTCAGGGTTTACTATATAATATAATACTTATATTTCAGAGCTCTTGGAGACTACTGGGACATCTCGGCATTTAATTGTTTGACGATAACTTGAGTATCGTTGATCCGACCTTCATGAAATTGAGCTGGTAAGTAGTTCATGCAAATGCTATTTTTAACTTTGGATTTGAGTGAAATTGGACAATAAGTTGTGGAGATATCGAGGACTCCGTTTGAATTGTACTGCTGGCTTGTTTTAACATGTAACCTTATTAAAAGAAAAACTAAACACCCGGCTGCAAAATGTTGTACCCTATGTCACTTCCACTATCAAGACGCTTCAAGTGACACCTCACATGTCGAAATACATCAAACTATTTTCCATGCCATTATTTCTAAGTGCCGAGATAATTGATTTAGATTAAAATGTGTTATTTGGTTTGATTTAAAAGTTAAGTAGCTGATTTATTAAGAGTATTTTTTTTTATTATGACATAAGGTATCCTTCTTAACTAACTAAAAACGTTTCGGTTTTTAGAAACTAGTTTTAGTAAGTGTTGTGAAATTGATATCAATAAATAAATAAATAAATCATTAGTCTAATTAACTGTTCAATCGATCCTCGCGAAAATTTGCATACACGTTGCCTTAAAAAAAGGATATTTTTCACACCGAAAAAGTTAACACTTCTAGTGGGACCGCAGTTGAAACCGCCAATAAGAACAGCGACATCCAAAACGGTGACAAAACTATACCCAAATGTCACTCGCGGTCATCCACATAACGATTAGCAAACAAAATTCTTCCCGTTGCTTTTTGTCTTTTTAAAAAAAAAGAAAAAAAAAAATAATATTCGGGACACTTCCACACACGGTCGCTTGACCCCAAACTAAGCAAAGCTTGTATTATGGCTGCCAGAGACTGATATACATACTTAGATATTTTAAAATACATACTTAAATAGATAATAACACCCAGACATAGAACAAACACAAATGTTCATCACATAAATGTTTGCTCTAGGTGGGAATCGAACCCACACCCCCAAGCTCAGAAGGCAGGTTCACTACCAACTGAGCCACCGAGGCAGTCAGTTAGAACGTGACAACGCTACGTATAAACATACGTCTGTCTCGACAAAAAGAATAGACATACCCAGGCCTGCAGGTCGAAGGTTACTCAACCTTCCTGATCAGTGAAGACCGGCTCGGACGATAAAATAATAAAATGATGCAATCATATCAAAGCGGCTGAATCAAACAAATTGAAACACTTCTTTCCGATACTTATTTTTTTAATTGCGACTCGTGACGAATCGATCCGTCACATATCGATTATTGTGGTACAACACTATGTTTTGATTGTGCCCGCTTTGATTGACCTCCGCGTTGATTCTGTCAAAATGTATTAAAAAAATTGTAAACGGTTTTAGGAAATAGTTTATTTTTGGGATGGTTTTTTGAACTGACGTCATTAAATTGTATTTAATCACACTAATCTGACTAATAATACTAATAGTAATATCATATATGCAAAAGTTTGGATTGATCCACGGATGTTTGTTTAAGTATGTATTTAAAAATATCTAAGTATGTATATCAGTCTCTGACAGCCATAGTACAAGCTATGCTTAGTTTGGGGTCAGGCGGCCGTGTGTGGAAGTGTCCCGAATTTATTTATTATTATTATTATTATTATTATTTGTTACTCAATCACGGCACAACCGCTGAAAGGATCTGTATGAAATTTGGTACAGAGATAGATTATAGTCTTGAGTAGCATATAGAATATTTTGAACGCGGGTAAAACCACGGGGCGCAGCTAGTGTTTTTTTTTGTTTTTAAGTTTTAAGTATGTTTTTGGTGTGAACTATCTCTGTATCATATTTCGTGCAAATCCGTTGAGCCGTTTCAGCGTGAAGCAACAAAACATACAAATTCACAAATTGTTATATTCAAAATATTAGTAAGACGTGAAGTTTACATTATCTATTGAAATCAGCTAAGTAGTAAGCACCAATTAAATTATGCCGTCACAAAAAAAAACTATTTTTTTTTCTTTTTTTTTAATTTTAACAAACCTAGTCCACAGCAAATTACGGCTTAAAACTTCACTATCTGTGACATTAAAAAAAAAACTACCTGTCTTATAATTATACCTCTGCAATCTATTTCGACATCAGGTCCAAAAGATTTTCTTGTCTATGCTCAAGACTTTAAGGTATATTTTCGTATAGAGCAGATTTAGAGATAAAAAACACAACGTACGGACACTTGTGTAGATAATTATACAGTATGTGACATAATTACTAAGTTGCTACCTCATGTCTGTTTTTTTTTTGAGAGCGAAAGAAAAGGTTGTATATCGCCGATGGTGGAAGTCAATTGAGCTACTAGGATCTTATAGCGGTATGATGGTGTTTTTATTGATAATTAGGTTTAATAGTAGCTATGATTTTAAAGGGTTTGAAATATTAAGCTTATAATTTGGTTGGGAGATTGGTAGTTTATTTATTTTTTTAATGCTTTAGTATAACAAGAAAATACCGTTTGCTCTTTCTGTTGCAAACGTGTAAATTTCTGCGTCTCTCTCTCTCTCTCTTTCTCTATTAGAATAGTTAAACAAATAGTTAGGCATTTCTTACATTTAGTACAAATCACCAGACTTCTTCATTTTTTACGAAGTCGTCAGTATATTCAATACCAACGGTGCGGGTTGTGTAAAGGCATGTTTCTCGATAAAATAGTTCAACAGTTTTTGTCTTTTTCGTTCGAGTTCAAATGTGTATGAGAAAGAAAAAGACAAAACACTGTTTTACTATGATGAGGCTATACAACGTTTATTGCCAGGAGAGCTAGTGTACAGTTCGTAAAGTCAAAGTCAAAATGTTTTTATTCAATTGGGTATCAAGGATTATCACAACCGCCTTGTTCGGAAAAAGAGCCCATACTCAGAAAAACAGGCAAGAAACATAGGGGCATATAATTTAATTTTTAATTAATATATAAATTAGTGTCTCGCAAATTTTGGCTTACAACTAGGTAATCTCTATGTACTAGTGGCTATACTTGGCGGAAGTGGAAGGCTCCAGACATCTTTGTATTCTAAATAATTGTTAACCTTTTACTATCCTGTTTTCTATAATGTAGTTTTTACATGTGATTTGAATTTTCCTTCAGTGAGCCCTATTATATGTTTAGAGGATTTTATTATAAAAACGAACGCAGTTTCCTACTAAAACTGACATAATTGACGTCAACCTAAATCTCGGTACATGGGCCCTATTTGGAGATTTGAGATTGTCATCTCACCTTTTTTCGTCCTTGTTGCTCTCGTTTGAAACGTCATAGGCGTGAATGAACAAGATAAAATCTCATCTCATCTCACACATAGAAATAGTCTTCCAGCTATCCTAAGCTAAGAACAGACATACTGACCTGCGTCTGCGTCAGGCCGAGGCTGGCGGCTAGTTCAGCTCGCTCGGGCAGCGCCAGGTACTGCGTGCGCTGAAACCTCCTGTTGAGCTGCTGCAGCTGGAGGCTGGAGTATATCGTGCGAGGTTTGCGCATCTTCTTGCCTTTGCCGTTCACTCGCAGTCCGGGGTCGTCGGAGAGACCGCATTTTTCTGGGAAACACAAAAAATCTAATCAATTTTATCAAGTCACAATAGTAGGTATAAAATACTCGCCAGGTACAGCATTCAGCAACACGTAGTGACGTCGATCAATGCTTAAGCAAAACCGAAATAAGGACACGAAGTTCGGAAGAGACGAGTTCGAGATGACGTCATTAAGTGTTTGCTTAATGCTGGACCATGTTTTTTTGGATCATGAATGTCACTAATAGCTTTGAGATTGGGAGCTGAAGACCTGGTGAGTCTATTTTCCTCATATATGACATTACCGGCGTTTTGGAAATATTCTAAAAACGAATCAACAGAATATTTCGTAAGTATGCACTGTAATTATCGAACCTCACAAATTTTCACGAGAATCTATTGAGAAATACGACGCGTAGAGGAGAACAAACTGACCTCTGCCGGACATATAAAAGCATTTTTGCCCTAAATATACATAATTAAAAATGATTTTATTTTCTTTGGTCATGATTTTTTTAAATGTTTGATTCTCTAACTCTCCGTCTAAGAGAAAGATATGAAAATAAAATAAATTAATTATCAGCTAAAAAGTTTTCAGGGAACCATTTCAATTTTACACGCATTCATTTTGATTTAAAAAAAAGCTGAAATGTGTGAGCGAGAAAGCAATAACGCCCGTTGAGCGCTCATAATGCAATTTTATTTTTGTAATAAGAACCAACTAAACTGACATATTATTTTTCAATAAAAACTCATATAGATTGTGGAATGGGACAAGTATAGTTCTTTTCTAGACATCAATGTTCAACAGTGGACGTTTTTACATATTATGCTGGTAAAGATGATGTACAACAAAAGCACACCCAACAAGCCCCAATCCAAAATCTCAACCTCCATTTTTTTTTTGCCCATAGGGCAGGATAAAGCCAACATGGCCATACCGCCTTGTCATCCGTATCAGTTTTTCTCACATGAGTTGCCAAATCTCAGATGATGA
The DNA here is from genome assembly GCA_911728515.1 of Peribatodes rhomboidaria. Classification (NCBI taxonomy): domain Eukaryota; kingdom Metazoa; phylum Arthropoda; class Insecta; order Lepidoptera; family Geometridae; genus Peribatodes; species Peribatodes rhomboidaria. Next base: position 449,676 of record OU452194.1, read on the forward strand.
TAATAGAGGAGAGGGTGATGAAAAATGAGATGAATCCCGTCCCTTTTCCCATTTCAGTAAAGCCGTGGATACTTTACTGAAACTTTAAGTTGAATTTTGTAGAGAACACGAAAACTAGCATTTCCTCATGTTTGTGTATCATTTGCCCACACTCGTGCACGTTAGCGAACCGGTAGAGGTTAATAATCCACAATTATTACACTTTAACAGTCGAAGAATCACAAGCTTTAGAAAATAATACAAAATCACGACACCATCTTTTCTGTTCCCGCCAAAAACTCTCAACCTCCAAATTCAAACACCATCGATTCCCCATAAAACGTAGCACAATATTCCACACCCTCTCAACATAAATCATGTTGCACAAAACTGCTATACATAAATCTACAATATAAATATTCTTGGAGGCCATCCATTTTGTAAAATATATGAAAGGCTCTGGCTACTTGATAATAGTCGCTTGTAAGTAGTAATTACTGGGTTGGTATCGCTCGATCTACCGATGTGAGTTGAATACGCGCGGGTTTCGGCGGCCCGTGAATGTTGGACCAGCTTAGTGCGGCCCTTGGGTTTGCTTGACGGCTTTTGGGGCATTCATTCCGTCTCTATGTTTAGGAAAAGTCCTACTTAATAATATTATAAACGCGAAAATTTGTAAGTATGGATGGATGGATGTTTGTTACTCTTTCACGCCAGAACGGCTGAACAGATCTGGATGAAATTTGACACAGAGATAGATTATAGTCTAGAATAGCACATAGGATACTTTTTAACCGCGGGTGACACCGCGAGGCGCAGCTAGTTAATAATATGTACCATAGTGTGTGTGTGTTACCTAGTCGCTTGCCGACAGGCAAGTCGGTGTTTAAACATGGACTTATTCAAGATAAAAAAAACTGTAAAAAAAGAATTATGTAAAATCTAACCTTAGTACTGTAGGTAACACTTGTTTTAATTTTTTTTTATGTAACATAAGTTTGTTTACACCCCTAAGTGCGTTCCTTGGCTTTCCTTGATATTTTTTTGGGAAACTTTGCAAGATTTTGACTTTAATACAAATTAAAGAGGTAAGCTAGGTCTATATTTTTGAAATGATACGTTTTTATTTTTAAAGTTTTGTCTAATTTTTTTTTGTATTATGATTAATTTGATTTGATTGTACGTTTTACTTAAAATAAAGTGCTATAACTCTATTATGTTATGTATATGTTCCTCTATCTCAACATGAAAACAAAACAAACCGACAAACATCCACACCTACGCCATTAGTACGACTGCGCGCAAGTAAAGTACCGTACAAAATTTTCGGAATTTCAAATTTAGAACCTATAGCTGGCCAGTTCGAAACGAGGTGTTTTGTAATTCGAATAGTTTACTTTTTAATTCTTTTTAACGAACATCGTCGTAAATAATTCGTTATGGTGCCAAGATGGCGTCAAAATATACAGATTTTTTTCGAGATAACGAAGGTGGAATGTTTAAAACATGATGTTCAGAATTCGGCTTTATTATAATTTTTATCAAATTCTTCTTGATGGGTTTTTTGGCGCGCATGCGTTTGCTTAGAAACTCTTTTATGTATACCGTTAGGTTTGTCCTAAAAAGCGATGATAGCCTAGTTAGAGAAGGCCTCTCAAGCCAGAGGGAGCAGGTTTGATCCCAGCCGAAGGCACGCACCAATTTGTTCATTGTGTAAACATAATTATGTGCGTATTGTATGTCATCTGCCACATGACTAGAGCCCGGTGTCTAGCGACAGGCTCGCCCCGTCACATTTAGGACTGAGTATCGTCTCGCGAAGTGTGGGTGTTGTAAAACACTTCTACCAGTCCAAGTCCCTTCGGGGAAAGACGTGACGATATATTATGTGCTATTTTTGTCTTATTGTTACCTAATATGGTATAAAAACACTTTCTTTTACAAAACACGAGCAACCTGTCCCGGCTTCGCGCGGTACGTTTTGTTGAAAAATATCAAACAGATGCTAGGGATATACAGACAGAGAGACAGACTGACGCGGAGAGCGACTTTGTTTTATATGTAGCTAGACATCTTAAAAACATCTGTAAAAATACCCGAATCCCTTAAAGTATCCTAACTTCCTAACTAATCCCAACTTTAATATTACAAATGCGAAAGTGAGTTTGTTCGTTTGTTTGTTACGCTTTCCTGCCTTAAGTACTCAACCGATCATCATAAAATTTTGCATACATGTAGTCAGGGGTACAGAAAAGTATGTACTCGTATATAAGGTACTTTTCATCCCGTGAGACAGTCGGGTACATCTAGTTATGGCATAAAATAAAATCAGTTAAAGAAAATCCCACTTAACCACAAAGCAAACAGTTTATCATATCACCTAGCTGCATTATCCTGACGCGTATAACATTGCAATAAGCGTATAAGAACCGTATAAAAGCCGTATTAATATCATAGTATCGCTGATTAAGTGCTGTCCGCTTCGCAAACAGCTTTGCATATCTGTAATCGCACGCCGGTTGCAGCTCGGATTTAGAGCGTAACTTTCTTTTTGGTTTTTGAACTAGTTTCTTCGGTTTTTCTTTTTTTTTTCTTGCGAGTGGCTTCGTAAGTTTTGTTTATTTATACTTTTTGCGCTAGTTAACGGTTTTTTTGGAGAGTATACTTTCAAGTTTAAAGTTTTATTAATTTAATTTTTAAACTGGTATTATTGTGTGAATGTTTTGATGTAACTTGTCGGGTGGCGTCAGTTTTAAAATATTGTTTATTTTTATAGCTTATCTACAATAACATAATTATATCAACTAGCGGAGTTAACTACAAGAAGTTAAAAATAGCCTATAGATGTGTTTTCTAGGGTATCAGCTATATTCGTTACTGATTTCATCAAAATCTTTCCATTCTATGGGTTTTTAAAGTTTGTTGCGAAAAGTTTTTTCTTTAAATCGTACAAAATGGTTAACATTACATATTTATGTTCGCATAAAATCATTTTTAAACCACTTAATACTTCTAAACGAACATTTTATTCAACTTACATTAACAAAAAGCTGAAATACAACCGTTCACTTTCTCAGAATATTCCCATACATGTATGTATGTGTGTGTATGTCGGCGTCTGACAGACATACAGACAAAACAATGCGCCGAGCCCCGGGCAGACACACCCTACAGCCACTAGTGATGGGCGGCGCACGTAGTGATGGGATGTATCGATACTGTCCGACTGTCGATGGAATTGATGTTGCTGTTGACATTCTGTTTTAAAATGTAAACCAGCAGATAATGTTAGGTAAAGTGCGGGTTTTATAATTAGCCTTTGCAGCTGTTATTTTTAAATTCACTCTATTTCTTTCATGTATTAGATTTTTTTTTATCCATACAATATCTTTGATTATCTTTTTTTATAATTGTGTGTGCTCTGTCTGAGTTTTAATATCTATTTAATGTATGTATTTAAAAATATATCTATAAATATGTACGTACAGTGTTTATGTGAGAATCCTGACACTGACAGGCTAGTTGCTAAAAACCGCAGGGTGTTCCCAGAGTGTATACACTGTACATGAGGTTACGGTTGTACTCGTAGAATATAGACTGAAATCCATCTTTGACGTTCATAAGTGTATCTTCGATACCCAATTGAGACTTTGACTTTGACATACGTGTTTAGTGTCGTCGACGCATTGGTACGTACTATACATTGTCATCGAATATTTTTATAAATGCCCCTCAGTTTCATACCTGTTCTTTTCAGTAGTGGCTCTTTTTCCGAACAAAGCGGCACAACTTTGACGTTCATAAGTGTATCTTTGATATACCCAATTGAATAAAAACATTGAACTTAAATGACACGGCGTCACTGTCATGTTATGTCATAGAATGTTAGTTTATTAAACCTATTAATATAATACAATACAAGATGTGTCTAGGACATAAATGTCTAATGGGCACTTGCACTAAATATAAGAATTGATAAGAAATAAAGTTCTTGCCGTAAAAGGTGAAAGGCTTAAAGTTTGTGCAAAAAAATTAGGGTAGGAACTAGCTAGGACTAGCTTGAGCTAGTTAAGCAAGGATTTAGGCAATTCTTATATTTAGTGCAAGAGTACAAGTGGCCATATGACATATAGGTTCACACTAATATTATAAAGGCGAAAGTTTGTAAGTGTTAAGTGTGTATGTTTGTTACTTGTTCACGCTCAAACGGCTGGACCAGTTTTTATGAAAATTGGTGTAGAGGTAGCTGACATCTTTTATTAACACATGGGCTTTCCTTCACGAAAAGTGAAGGATTTCTGCAAGAATTTAAACCGCGGGGTGCAGTCAGTTATTATTACTAGTGGATCTGTGAGGTGCAGACCTCGCGGCCCACGTTTGTCCTCCTCTACAAGTCGCATTCCTCAACCCATTCTCGTGAACTTTTGTAAGCAGGTTTAGTAATTATACTTTTTTTTCGCTCAGTCCGTTTTTAGGAAATACTTAAAAATGGCGCAGATAATCGGTTAAGAAATTCGACTTGTAGAGGAAAACGAAAATCCAGACAGAGATCTGAACAGAAATTGGACATACAAAGCTGAAGCAGAGACACTTCGCTCGCTAGCACTCCTTCCGTCGATATTATTGCTATTTATTTTATTATGATTATTATTGTTATATTAAACAGCATCCAAGTAGAGCAACATGCCCACTGCACCGCACCGTTTGGCTGTGCGCGGCCCGCCCACTCCACCGCCTACCGAAAACCGAGGGTACAGACCAAAAACAATAAAAACTACGTTCAAAAAAGGGAAGATAACGTTCACAAGGCAAACGGGCGACGGTACCAGCTAATCCATTGTATCCATCCACTTTACTATTAAAAATAACGAAAGTATGTCTTTCTGTCTCTTTGTAGGCTTTTCACGGCTGAACGTCTGAACGGTATTCGATGAAATGTGAAAATTAGTTACAGTATTTCAAGATGAAGGTTTTTAATACTATTTTCTGAATTAAGTCGCGGGTAACAACAACAACAACAACAACAACAACTCTTTATTAAAAACATAAAATATTATAATAGTACTTAAATAAGGCTTAACTAAGTTTTTAACAGCTATGCTGTACCAGCTGTGGTCAGCGACATCAACCGCGATTAATAAGTAGCCTATGTGCTATTCTAGAATAAATTTATCTTATGTCTTTGCCAAATTCTGCAGATCCGTGCAGCTGTTATGGCGTGACTGAGTTACAAACATCCATACATCCAAACTTTGGCTTTTATATTATTTGTGTGATAATATCATTACTAGTAGTTTGTTTTGAAATGGAACCTCGTGACTCACATATCTCCACAAATTTTGTAGAGATTTCTCTCAAAAACGTTATTAAAGTGAACTACTTGCTAGCAAAATTTCATGCAGATAGGGTCAAGATGCAGATTCTGAGACCTACGCTTTTCTTGGTCATTTAAATAGGTATTGAATATCGACCAGCGAAGTGTGGGTGCTGTAATACACGTCTCTCAGCTTCTTCGTGTAAAGGGCGTGATGATACGATAAAATTGATTTATTAGCCCAGCTACACTTAATCTTAAAACATATGTACGTAATCAGAAAAATATAAATACTACTTATGAAAAAAAATAAAAGTATCTTTGTGAAAAATTGACAATTTTTTCTAATAATAAAAACTTATCACTTACATATGCATTTCAAAAATAAATTGCCTAAAAGTACCTCGTCTGCAACACCCAAGAAACCAAACTCTCTTAGTCCAACGTCAAAATAATAAAAAAGAAAAACAATCTAAAAAACGTTGTGCGTTTACCGCAGTTTATATTACGAAACAATATTATAGGAATCAAATTACAATTTTCAATTAAATACACATACTTCATTCACTTTAAGATTAATAAAGTCTAGAAATGAACTGAACAAGTAAGTAACATTATTAAAAGAAAAACAAAAAACTCGGCTGCAAAATATTGTACCCTATGTCACTTCCACTATAAAGACGATTCAAATGACACCTCACATGTCGAAATACATCAAGCTGTTTAGGCTGTAGGCCGTGCCTAAGAAACCTCATACATACAAACACTCGAAAAAAATAAACCTCCTTCTTGCGCAGTCAGGTAAAAGCATGATCATGTTTGTAGTAGAAAACGTTTTGTACAAAAACCAATCTCGTTTAAAACCTGGCACTTTTACACTAGGTCCATCCACTCAGCCTAAACGACAAGCTTAAAAAAGTAACCAAAAAACGACTCATCATTTTCGTCCGCTAGGGTAAGGGGCGTGTACGACACTTCGCCTAAAGGTCCCTTGGTCTAATCTCTGCATCTATCCAGCGCTGGATTTAGGAGAAATACAGTTGTAGACGCAAGTCGTTGGAAATATTCATAACAAAGGCTAACAAGCAGTTATTTTACAGCAATATTTTTACTGCTGTCTTTTAAAATAATGTGGTTAAGTTACTAATTTTGTTGACACGATGCAACCCGTGTTGTGTGTGTGTGTCCATCGATAGTAAGAAGCTCCGCTCAATGCAATGCAAATCTTGTAATGAAATAATTTAAAGAGACTCAGTAATAGTGCACTTTTTAAATTTAGACTCTTTTTTTTTCGTGCAAGTGGCAACTGTGAAATTTGACAGCTGTCACCTGTGCTCCGATTCCGTGTGTGCGTTCCGATTATTAAAACATACAGACGTACTGAAAACCTGCTCCTTTTTTGAAGTCTTTTAAAGATGCATAATGTTCTGTATAGCTTCAATATTAATCTTTGCTACGCTACATTAAATACAATCAACAAATAGGTCCAACGCAACAAAACATGTTACTCGTATTTTAGTTCAGAACAGTACACCACAGTCTTCGCCTTAAGCCAAAATGTCCTAAAAACTTTAAATATATAAAAAAGTAAGTAATAATTAAAAGCACGACGCAGATACTCTACTATTAAAACATTTTTGTCCTATTATTATGGTTATTTTCCACTATTATTATAATTTTTTGACGCCTAAGGGATAGGAACAGTTGTTTGATGGTCCCTTTGTGTCCGGTTTGAAAAGAATTATTATTATAATATTGTTGGTGTTATTGATATTTTATTATGAAAATAATTGCTGTCAGTTCATTATTAATAAACTGTGAGTGTTAAGTTAAGTAAATATTGATTGAATTTCATTATTACCCGACTGCGCAACAAGGAGGGTTATGTTTATCGAGTGTATGTTTGTATGAGGTTTCTTTGGCGCGCCCTACAGCCTACACAGATTGATGTATGTCGACATGTAAGATGTCATTTGAATCATCTTGATAGTGGAAGTGACACAGGGTACAATATTTTGCAGCTGTGTTTTTTGTTTTCTTTTAATAATGTTACTTGCTATTGGTTTTTAGTGCAATGTAACATTTTACTGGTTTGTTGAACGGGCTTGGTTGACATTTCGTTTCGGATAGGTTAGGATAATAAACTAAGTATGTTTATAGGCCGAACGTCAGCCTTAATGGCAGAGTTTTAAGGCCGTCCTAAAGCAATTAAATATATATTCAAGCGAGCGTCAGTGAGCGAAGCGTCTCTGCTTCAGCTTTGAAAAAATGCTGTCGTATGTCTGATTTCTGTCCGGATCTTTGTCTTCCTTTACAGGTAATTAAGGTTCATTTTGAAAAATTTCCAAAAACTGCCTCGACAAAATATAATCTGTGTAATTATCGAATCTGTTTACTAAATTTCAAGAGAATCGATTAAAAAATGCAACCTGTAGAGGAAGACAAAAAACCGAACAGAAATCCAGACAGAATTCGGACATACGAAAGCATTTTTGTGGAAGCTGAAGCATAGACGCTTCGCTCGCTATACCTACTGCAATTAATTATCAAACTTCATCAAGATCCGTTTAGCCGTGAAACGCCAACAAACAGACAGAGTACATTTTGATTTTGACTGCCTCGGTGGCTTAGTTGATAGTGAACCTGCCTTCTAAGCTTGGTGGCGTGGGTTCAGTTTCCACCTATATAGGGCAAACATATTTGTTAAAAACATTTGTGTTTGCTCTATATCTGGGTGTGCAATGTCTATTTATGTAGTATAAAAATATGTATGTATGTATATGTCAGTCTCTGGCAGCCACTGTACAAGCTTTGCTTAGTTTGGGGTCAGGCGTCCGTGTGTGGAAATGTCCCGTATTTATTTATGTTTATTTATTTATATTTTATAATAAGTAAGAGTTAAAGTAAAGTTAAAGTAGAGCAAACTACCCATCGTTGCGTGGTGGGAGGGTAGGCCGGCCGCGAGCTAAGGTCCGATAAGAGCTTTTTAACACGAATCTACTTCGGACGGTTTAAGAGACGCGCTTAGTTACAATGTTACTTAAACTATACGCTTTTAAAACACTGCCTGTTATTTAAAACAAATAAATTTCAATTGAAAAGGGATTTTTTAAAACAAGCGTTTAAACTATGTTGTAACATCATCATTAGTCCAGCTTGACGGATCAACATCTATCTCATGAACGTTGACTGAATATTGTCTGACTAAGCGTGGGTGCATATTTCATCAGATAATTTTCAGTCCCAAAAGTGGCAGGGGGCGAGCCTTTCGCTGTACACCGGGCTCCAGTTATGTAGCAGATGACATTAATATGGATGGACATTATGTTTCCAAATGAACAAATGCGTGCCTTCGGCTGGGATCGAACCCACACCCTCTGCCTTAAGAGGCGAGCCTTCTACGTAAATGTTTTACTGCACATATTATGTCCATTACACTGGTCAACAGTGATTTTGTTGCTCTAGATGTGAGAATGGTTTCGAATACTTCTACGTCAACAATTTAAGAAAATATGGGTTGTTTTGGAATATTAGCTCTAGTTTAAAAAAAATCTTCATTTTCACATAGCATTATAACAATAGAACAATGTTCCAAAGCAGAGGGAGAGAGAGAGAGCAGTAGTATACATTTTATTGAGCCAAACCAGATCTTTCATGAATACAGGGTTATAGGTAACTCACCAAAAACCTCTTAAAAGTTCATTGCACTCATTAATATGCACAACTTTTACTATGAAGCCAATCCTTTACTCGCGAAAAAACAGCTGTTCCATACAAAAAGTTCAATCACCTGAGACAAAATGTATAGAACAGCTGACCTCTCGAAAAAAAAATTCGAGATTTCGGTGTTCGCCCCATAGTAAAAGTTGTTCATATCGATGAGTACAATGAACCCTTAAGTGGTTTTTGGTTAGGTACCTATAACCCTGTATATTCGAAAATTGGCCACTTGAAAACAGAAATCCGTAGAAATATTTAGGCGGCAAAAAAAAGTTTTTTTGTTGAGCTGTGTTGTGAACAGTGAACTTTTCTTCCGTAAAAAAAAGTAAAAGTTTACAGGCTCATACATTTGACACGTGCTCTTACTGTCAAGGAAAACATCGTGAGGAAACTCCATGTCCTAGAATTAACAATTCTTGGACCCGCTCAATCTCTCTCGACGTAGTGTAGGTCGGCGTCCCTGCAGAGGGACGTGTAATACTGTAATAACGATACATTATGCAGATAAAATAATAAAAGCAAAATGATAATCATAAAATAGTATTAACTAATCTGTTGAATTAAAATTAACATAAATATAAAACAAAACGCCTCAATTTGTGTTAATTACTGTTTAATTATGGCGCAATAAAGTATTTAATTTGTATATTTGTATGGTTATTATATTTTTTATGTAAGTACACTTTTATACAGCTATTATGTTACTTCTTTGTTTTTTTTCCTTATTTGGAAATTTTTAGCGAATTCAAAAAAAGGAGGAGGTTCTCTATTTGTCAGCATGGTTTTTTTTTGTATGTATATTACCCGATTACTCCGCTAATTATGAATCGATTTTAATGATTTTTATTGTTTGGTAGATCATACTTTAGAGGTGGTCTCAATTAAATTTTATCAAAATCGATCAAGCAGTTTTTAAAATACCAACAAAAGACTAAAAATTGTTTACATGGATGACGGGAAGTCGGGTTTATAAGCTATTGTTTTTACATTATATTTTAACGACTTGTTTTTTTTTTTCATTTGAAACTGCTTGGAATTTTTTCTCTTTTCCGCGATTTTATTCTAAGGTAAGTATTTTAATTTTGATTCTAGTTATATGTTATATTAAGTACTAGGTTTTCATAGTCTATGCCACTCAAGGATAATGGAGCCTTCTAATGGTGAAAGAATTATTGAAATACGACTAGCAGTTTTTGAGTTAATTCGTTACAAACATACAATTTTTTCTCTTTATAATATTAGTGTAGATGTAGATTGAACTTTTGAAGGAATTTCTCCAAAATTGTTCCAGCAGTTTAGTCGTGAAGCACTAACAAAAATAAAAGTAGACAGAGCTAATTTCGATTTAAAAGTAATGATTAAAATGCGAATTTGTAAAAAATTAAAAAAAAAATTGTTAAGTCAGACATATACACAACAAATACACCATCAGTAGTCAGACCTGCTCGTGACGTCACTCGATTGCTCATACAAAATAAAACTGCCCCTACATTTTTAACCAAAGAATTTCCTAAAGATACTAAAAAACTATACTCATTGTAACCAACCGAAAACAATATTGCATAATGACTAAACCAATTTTGATGTAACATTATACAATTAATAACATTACGAGCCATGATACTAGTTCATTAGATTTATTGCTTCCGTTTACAAAACTATTATGAACTTTATTGCTTTGGAATAGAGTTTAAGTTTGTTAAACACTTTAAAGAAACATAAAATTGAACTGTCAAGGCGAGGAAGATCAGCCTTTTGTGGTCATCGTCCATCGTATCAACTCAACATCGCAGCAACTCCACTCTCCTGTTAAGTTATGAAATAAATAATGACAGGATTTTGGTCATATTTTTCCAAGTATAATTTTTTAATGTCATCTACTACGTAACTGGAGCCCGGTGTATGGCGACAGGCTCGCCCCCTGCACATTTGGAACTGAATATCGTCCGGCGAAGTGTGGGTGTTGTACACCTTTGCCAGCCGCTACGGGAGAAAGGCGTGACGAAATGTTATGTTACGAAAAAAAGTCTTTTTTTTTCTCGTTACTTATTTCATGATATTGAAGAAATACTTTAAATAATTTATTTACCTACTAAAGTCCTAGTGTTAATCGGGCATTCTTTAGCCATAAAAAGTTAACATGCAAAAAAAAACAAAGCTCAAAAAACCGACTTCCCGTCATTAAAATAGGGTTTAAAAAAAATACTTTTGTTGATACTTTTAAAACCACTTTACCGACTTCGACAAAATTTATACGGAACCACCTCAAAAGTATGATATACCATATAATTGACGGAACAATCACGTAACATACATACAAAAAAAAATACAGCCGAATGGAAAACATCCTCGTTTTTTGAAATCGGTTAAAAACTATACTGGTCTATTAAGTAAGCAGTATGCAAAACAACACAGCTGAGAGTAGAGAGAGAAGCCAAAGTCAAAGTCAAAATGTGTTTATTCAATTGAGTATCGAAGATACACTTATGAACGTCAAAGTTTTATACTAGACTAACAACCGCCTTGTTAAAGAAGAAGAAAGTTAAAGAAGAGTACATTTTCTTAAATTATTTGCACTTAACTTTCTTAACATACTTCAAGTGAAGTCGATGCCGACACCATACAGTGCGCGAGTCGCTCAAACTTAAACTAAATTAACAATTATATCCTGAGCCATATTAATTTAACTGTGCGTACGCTGAGAGGGGTCCGAATAAAATGGATGTAACCAGATAGTTAAGGAATTTATTTGTCGCTATTTGATAATGATAGTGTATGTATGTTTGTTTATACGTATGTTTGTTTTAGTGAGATTTATGAAGGATTTAATTGAATTTTGTCTTGGTATGGAAAAGAAAGATATGGGGTCTGCCAGACAGACGCGGCCTGCGGTGGCGGCCAATGGACCGCAGGCCGCGTCTGTCTGTGAGACCCTTAAAGCTTGATTACATTACACACTGTTCTACATACTCTTAAGAGTCCGGCGACCACTTTAGACTAACTTCACATTGGCGAAAGGTTTGCTATCGCCATTTCGTCTAGAAGAAGACGACGAGCGAAGAGAGCAAGTAAAGATACTGACGAGCCTCTAAAGTTATCTACAGAGTGATAAAGTGTGTTTTCAATATTTTTAATGACTTTTGCTCTTCTCTAATCATTCTTAGAGAACTAAATATTTTGCTTTGTATTATGGATTTATTTAAAAGCTAATGACATAGACAACCTCCCTATGTCGAGGAATTTTTGATTTGCTTTGTCTATCTATTAAATAAATCAGTCAAAAGTGACACCTTACAAATGCGGATATTTTTCATAGCTCTATTTTCTCTTGAGGATGTTTCTTAAAAAAAAACGGCGGAGATATAGTTCATTTACTCGTAATTGTACATGCCAAATTTCATCATAATCTGAGAAATGGTTTCCAAGAAATTTGACAAGCGCGTTTGTATGGAAAATTCAGAGCGTCGCAGGACTCTTAACATACTTACCGACTTACTACTGATTGTAAGTATGAGTAGTTTATTTTTCACTAGCTGTTACCCGCTACTTCGTTCGCGTTTATTCAGAAAATAGTGTCCAAAAACCTTCCTCGTGATATACTGTAACTAACTTTCAAATTTTATCAAGATACGTTCAGCCGTTAAGCCGTGAAAAGCCTACAAACAGACAGACTGACAGAGTGACTTACGATCTCATATTAAGTAAGGATAAGTAATAAAAATTGTAAACCAAAAACACATTGGTTACTTGGTCCCAAGAATTAGATTGGTGCCAATAATTATGACCAATGTGTGGCCGCGTCATTAAAGTTTTAAAAAAAACACAATCTAAGAACTAAAATCCTTGAGCCCTAGAGAGTGAGTGAAACCTGCACGGGAATATCGACCTTGCGTCTAGCGGAGAACGAAGGGAAATCGTTGTCGGAACACATCAATTTTAGCGTTCAGTTTCCTTTGCACGCACGCCGGTGAAAAACTCATCTGTTTTTTGGTTGTTGCGTGGCTGGGGGGAAAGCGCTGATGTAACTTTGTTTGGGAAATAGATTACTGGTTTAATACTAGTCGTTCGCTTCGAACGGGACCTCGCTTATCTCCACAACCCCTCGTCCGATTTAGCTCACATACGAACTTAGAAAATCTATTGAGAAAAACTACTTGCCTGCAAAATTTCATGAAAGTCGGATCAACGATCTCAAGTTATCTACCGCAATCAAGCAACGGATTTTGATGAGATTTCCACCAGCAGGTAGGTTCATCCATCATTCACCATCATGTTTAACCGGCTTTCAAAAAGGAGGTTCTTAATTCGAATGTGTGTTTTTTTTGTCATGTACCTACTCCGCCAATTGTAAATCGATTTTAATGGTTCTTATTTTGTTTGGCGATGATAGCCTAGCCGGAGAAGGCCCGCCTCTCTAGCCAGATCGAGTGGGTTCGGACCCAGACGAAGGAATGCACCATTTTGTTAGTTGTGTAAACATAATGTGCGTATTGTATGTCATCTGCTACATGACTGGAGCCTGGTGTATGGCGACAAGCTCGCTCCCTGACGCATTTGAGACTGAATATCGTCGGGCCAAGTGTGGGTGTTGTACACCTCTGCCAGCCTCTTTGGGGGAAAGGTCCCAAAAGTGACAGGGGGCGAGCCTGTCGCTATAAACCGGGCTCCAGTCATGTAGCAGATGATATACAATACGCACATAATTATGTTCACATAATGAACAAGTTGGTGCGTGCCGTCGGCTGGGTTTGAACCCGCTCACTCTAGCATAAGAGATGGGCCTTCTCCAACTAGGCTTTCATCGCTTATCACGTTCACGTTGTCAGGAGTACAGAAAAGAACAGGGATCCTATTCGGAGATTTGAGATTCTCATCTCACTTTTTTTCGTCCTTGTTGCTCTCGTTTGAAATGTCATAGGTGTGAGAGTGACCAAGATGAAATCTCATCTCATCTCACGTGTAGGAATAGCCCCCCAGGGTAATTTTTAGCCGCGGGTAGCACCGTGGGGCGCAATTTGTATTTTATAAGTAAATTTTTTTTAGTACCCGTATTAATTAGTTTTAGAATGAGCTAATGCACTTTATAATGGTTAGAGCCAAGTACGTTTTATGGCAGTTTCACGGTTGTGCACGGTAAGTTTTTTTTTTGCATCGTGTAGATCTGGTGGTTTCTTCCCAACGTTACTTTTCTGCTAGGGAGGACGTTGTGAATTAAAAAGGAGTTTGCTCTCATTCATTTTGCACGAAATTTTGGTGTTTTGTCAGTAAGTGATTCTACATAATATTGTTTTATAATCCCGTGATTGTTGAAGTGTGAAGTTGTGAGTGTTGAAAGGTGATTCTCTAAAACATTACAAAATTTTTTTACTAAAGGAACAACCCCGAAATCCCAAAACAAAAATCAGCTTTTCGATGCAAAATGTTGCTGGTCAATTACCTCTTTGTATGATTTTTTTTTTGGTTTTGCCCCGTAGGGCATGCTAGAGCCATCTGGCATGCCCACTACACGGTAGGCCGTGTAGTCATCCGTATGTTATACGCACTTTAGTCATTAAATCTATGATGAAGATGATGGAGGAGAGGGTGATGATAGATGAGATAAATCCCTCCCCTTTCTCCATTTCAGTAAAGCCGTAAATACTTTACTGAAACTTTAAGTCGAGTTTTGTACAGAACACGAAAAGTAGCATTTCCTCATATTTGTATCATTTGCCCACACTCGTGCACGGTATCGAAATGTTAATAATCCTCCTTTATTACACACTCAAAGAATCACAAGTTTTAGAAAATAATACCTATTATGAAACCACGACACCATATTTTCGGTTCCCGCCGAAAACTCTTGTATGTACTAATTATTTGTGTGTTAAAAATAGGGGTAGGTCTATTATAAATCCTAATATATATTGACGGATTTAGGGGAAAGTTTGAAACGGAGGTATCTTATACCCTGAAAATACCCTACCCTACCCTTACTTAGATAGAACCTACCCTACCACATAGGCTACTCTAGTGTGTTTAATTATATTTGCGCGTTTGACATCTATTTGACAAAGAAACATGACAAACAATCAACGCAACCATTATACCGTTCGTAGAATAATTCCGAATTCAAACTCCTGTCAAAGTGACGTTAATGTTTAATGCGCCATGCCGTTAGGTGGCGCTAGTAAAAAATTCACGTGAAGCTAAACTGGAGGGCAATTCTGGTAACCAAATCTAATACTGACGTATACGGATATAATAGTTCGATAAACATAGCTTGATTCGCGGGCCAGCCATCAAGATAACATATTTGTCATACATGAAACGTCATTTTGACATTATTAGTGATAGAAGGAAAGTTCGAGATCTCTCATTTCTGTACAAACTTGTTCGCAACCTTATTTATTGTTTTTGAACGATATCTCCTTGCGTGTTCCTTGCAACTATCCACGGCAAAGAATAACAAAAGTCTTCCATGTTCCTTATTCTAGGACTAACTTAGCTCATAACTCTCCTATATTGAGAATATGTCGAAGGTATAACGAAATCAATGGTTCTTTAAGTGATCTTGATATTTTTCATGACTCTTTGAACGTGTTTAAAAGTAAATTGACGAATTATTTTAATGGCATTTCTAATAAGTAAAATGTGTTTTATCATCTACGGTGTAAATTTAATTAAGTTTCATTTGTAATATATATATATATATATATATTTTAATTTTGTTTCTCCAACTTTCCTAAAATTGTGAAAAAAAATAATTAGTTACAGTATTAGAAAAATAATGTTGTAAATACTTACCTATAATAGGTTTTCACTTCAGAACTCTGTTATTTAGTGTTTTCTTTTTTTGTTAATGTCTAAAGTGTAAACTGTTGATATTTCTACCTAAATAAATAATAAATTATTACAGATCTAAAAATGTCATCTTGATGGCTTTTCCGCGAATCAAGCTATGTTTAACGAACTAGAAGTGATACTAAGGCGTTACTTGTCCATTTTTAAGCTGGAACCAGACTATTGTCGCAAACTCCTTCGAAAGTGTTCATAAAATAAAATTACCACATAAATTACAAACATTTTTGTAAGGAAAGGCGTATCGGCATTTTGCAGACGTTCCGGTTTGAAGCTAACGCAACTTCAACTTCAATCATAGTCGAAACAAGATTTAGATTTGTTTCAACTATGGTTCAGTTAAACATCGCCTATGGTTAGTTGAATTGCTCCCCTGTACAGCATAAGTAATAGTTCTGTGGCCGTAAAGGAAAGGTATAAAATATGTAACGAGCGGTGTTTTGACGGCGGGAAATCTTACTTGTTTATACTGAACGATACGATGTTCTACTGTAGGCAAATGTTTGCTTGGAAAGTTCTGTAGTTCTAAGAATACCTATTGTGTCGCCCCTGGATTGATTGCACCGTTCTTAGTAGCTTTGACAGTCTATTTGCCCTTGTCTGTAGCAGCACAATTAAATTATACATTTACATACTAGGTAGTACTTAAAGTTTTTTGCGAAAATGAGAAAGAAAATTTAATTACTTTGCAAATTTGTTGAAGAAAGAGATGGTAGTCAATTATAACCCTACTAAATATTTTTGTTAAACACCTCTTTATGTAACTACTAGCTGCGCCCCGCGGTTTCACCCGCGGTTAAAAAGTATCCTATGTGCTATTCTAGACTAAAATCTATTTCTAAGCCAAATTTCATCCAGATCTGTTCAGCCGTTCTGGCGTGAAAGAGTAACAAACATCCATCCATCCACCTATGCATTCTTAAAAACTTTCGCGTTTATAATATTAGTAGGAATTTGGTAACATGAAAAAGGTTTTACACCAACCTTTACTTACTGATGACGTAGACAGATAAGTTTTCAAAATCATTAATTTTATCCACATTCTACAAAAAAAAAAAATCATAATAAAATTATAAATCGATAAAATCGAATCGTTACATTTAGACAGTCAACTTACTTATTCCACTGAACTTGGAATTTTCTTTTTCAGGCCAAAGTAAAAGAAATTCTTATTTGGAAATTACTTCCAAATATTCCTACTTACCTAATAATCGGGGTATGTTACACCTCTCTAATCCAATAATAACTTTAACGAAACGTTTGGAACCGGTAATTTGAAAAAAAAAACAATTTAAAAAGTTAGCAGTCACTTTGTACAGATATACGAGTAAGTGTCATAATTCTAGGTTATTTTGTGGAGGTGAAGAAAATTATACTGAAAAGAGTTTAACAATTTTCTTTCTACCAAGTGTGTAATTTAGCAGTTTATTACTGTAGGACCTGGTTAATAATGATTTCTCAGGGTTTTGTATACTTTTCAATCTAATATTCTATTGGTTTTCTTTATTAATAGATCTATGAAATGTAACCTACCTCCATTAGCTTCGATCTTTTATAGGGGAGAGAACATAAAAATGAACTGCAAAAATTAGGCGCTGCACACAATTCACCATAGTCACAAACAAACACAACCAGTCACAACAGTGATAATTATTGTTGTCTCGTTCTCGCTACAGTCTCTTGCACATCTCTCTATCTGTGTTATTGATACACGTAACAAAATACTGTCAACGGACCTGGGACCCTATTCGGAGATTTGAGATTTTCATCTTACCTTTTTTCGTCCTTGTTGCTCTCGTTTGAAACGTCATAGGTGTGACAGTGACCAAGATAAATCTCATCTCATCTCACGCGCAGGAATAGCCCCCCTGTGCACTTATTTTTACTGATTTTTAAAGAAACTCACCGTCTTTGGGCGGGCTGGAGCACTGCGGCGCATACGACCCTAAATGGTATCCATACGTGTTCTGATGCATGGGGGGGAAGGGATAACCTAACGACCGGGGGCTGGGGAACCCTGACGCTTCATGCGGATTCTGCTGACCACCCGGACTCCCAAAATGATGGGGATGCTGGTAACCACCTTTGAAAGGACCATAACCATGCTGCTGCAGCTCTATAAAAGCCGATTTAGAAGCATTTGTTGGCGTAGAATTAGCCGAATTTGATATATCGTGCGGGGTTTGGGAACCCCCTAAATGGTGGTGGTGGTCTAGCGGTTCTGAGGTCATTGCTGGTTGAGGGGTGCTTGGGCCCCCTCCTTCTGAAGGGGGCCCGAATGGATCTGAGAAACTCAGGGTGCTGGGCTTGCTCCCGGGGGACTGGATGCGGGTAATTTTGAGGGATTGAGGGGACTGGGGGGGTATTGCGCCGCTGGGTGAGCC
Organism: Peribatodes rhomboidaria; assembly: GCA_911728515.1. Classification (NCBI taxonomy): domain Eukaryota; kingdom Metazoa; phylum Arthropoda; class Insecta; order Lepidoptera; family Geometridae; genus Peribatodes; species Peribatodes rhomboidaria. The sequence goes on from OU452194.1 coordinate 467,913, forward strand.
TGCAACAAGGAAAACGAACAGATGGTTAATAATGTAATAAATAACGGTTCACATCACACTCCTATGCTCGTGTGGAGCTATCTCCCCACTAGGTTTCCCTGTGTCGGGGTGTTAGGGAACAAACACAAAGACAGACAACTAACACCCAGACCTAGAGACCGGAAATCAAATCCGAGACCTCCTGCATATAAAGAAGCCGAGTTACTAACTAGGCTAGGAGAAGTTATGCAGCTTAGTATTCGCAGTGTCATAATTATAACTAAGTTTATGTTATGTTCTGTCTATGTTAATCTTGCAGTAGGGTTTTTGATTTTTACTTGTTAATTTAGATATTTTTACCAAACCAAGTAAACTAAATTTTAGTTTCTCAGTCGTGTCAAATTGAAAAAAAATATGATAAATTTAATCATAGCCCTCCTTTTGTCACAGTCGACTAAAAACTCATTCTCACCCGGAACTATGAACTATTGTATGATTCATTTCCACAAAAAAAAAGTTATTGTCAAAAATTCCAAACCACAAATTTCGATGAAGTAATAAACCAACCAAATTGAATATTCAATGGCATTCTAAAAAATATCCCTGTACGGACCAATCAGGCGTAACGGTTTCTAGAAAAGTTTAAATTTTAAAATGAGAACGCCCACTCCCATTGGGTCAGAGAGGTCATTTGACGGTTTTTTTAACAATCTGGAAGTTGTTTTCGATTGTGCCATGATGGTATTTTATCAATAACAGTATAATTTTTTTTTTTTAATTTTGACTACTAAGTAGATCGCCTAAAACCGAGACCTCGCGACTCCCATCCATATCTCCACAACCTCTTGACCGATTTCGCTTATATTTTAATTCAAACATTGTATTAAAATGAACTATTTGCCTGCAAAGTTTCATGAAAATTGGATCAATAATATCCAAGTTGTCGTCGAACAAATATTAGGGGCGCTACACACTAAGTCTGGCTGACATCAGAACAGCCGAGCGGCAAAACCAACTATGACTGTGTAGGTAAAGGTTCGGTGAGATTGCCGCCCGGTTCAGACGCACATAAAATATAAAAAATATAATAAAAAGAGGTAAAACCAAATAAGTAGACAAAAAGACTGCCCGGCTTATGCTGGTCGGATTGCCAGCCTGAATGGACTGGTATTCTAGCTGAACATGTGTAATAGTAGGTAGCCGGCCTTGCCGACCAACAAATATTGCCGAACCGAATATACCGACTAACTCTCTAACAATACATACATACATATCGTCACGCCTTTCCCCCGCGGGGGCTGGCAGAGGTGTGATACAACACCCACACTTCGCCGGACGATATTCAGTCCCAAATGTGACAGGGGCGAGCCTGTCACCATACACCGGGCTCCAGCCATGTAGCAGATGACATATGGTACGCACATATGCACACTTCGTAAACTAATTTTCATTGTTTTGGTAGTACCTAATGTGATGTGATGACTACTCTATTTGTATTAGGTTAATCCTGTAAGAATAGGTGTAATGAGAAATAAATAAATAAATATGTTCACACAATTAACAAATTGGTGCGTGCCTTCGGCTGAGTCCGAACCCGCTCCCTCAGGCTTGAGAGGTGGGCCTTCTCCAACTAGGCTATCATCTCTAACAATAAACGTTGTATAGTCTCCGAATATTTATACAGTGTTTTGTCTTTTTCTTTCTTTTACACTTTTGAACCCGATCGAAAAAGACAAAAGACTGTACCTACAACTATTCGGAGGCTATGCAACGTTTATTGTTAAGGGCGTGTGTAGCGCTTCTAACTAGTAAACCCACAAGGGTCAGCTAGTTCGTCATAAAATTAATTGGCTATCACCAGAGGTCGGTCTTAATAACGATTCTCACAAACCAAGAGAAATGTTCGAACATTACAACAAATGACCTCACTTAAGAGGGGGCTGCAGTCACAATGTTACTTGACTTAACTCTCTCAAAGTCTCTTGTTTAAAACTTTATTACGTTACGCGATTTCTCGGTTTGTAATAATGTTGTTATAATTAGTTGTAATAAGACACAGGGAGTCAGGGTCTCTGAATCGGACGACCGAGTGGATGGTCACGACCTGTTACACGGAGGTTACCATGAGCTGTGGACAAATTGGGCTTTTTTTTTATGACTTAATATGCTTGCGTTTAGCCGCCAACACGCCTGGGACCCTATTCGGAGATTTGAGATTCTCATCTCACTTTTTTTCGTCCTTGTTGCTCTAGTTTGAAACGTCATAGGTGTGAGAATGACCAAGATAAAATCTCATCTCATCTCACTCGCAGGAATAGCCCCCCTGATGATAAGCAGCGATGCGGCCTACGATGGAGCACGCTTGCCTAGAAGAAACCGATTCACTTGAGACTTGAAGGCACCCAGATTATAAGTGTCAGGGAACACACTCTAGCAGAGTATTCCACACTCTAGTGGTCCGTCTGAGAAATAAGGAACCAAAGAAAGCCTTCCTCAGGGCTTCCAGAGTTTTTCTAAGCAAATCTTATACTATGGCTGTCAGAGACTGATATACCTACATACATATATGTATATGTATTTTTAAAAGCGATGATAGCCTAGTTGGATAAGGCCCGCCTCTCAAGCCAGAGAGAGCGGGTTCGATCCCAGTCGACAGCACGCACTAATTTGTTACAATACAAAAACTCTTTTTTGACACCAAATACAAATAAATCCAAACTAAACACTCAAAAATAAAGGCGCAATGGGCGGTCTTATCGCTTATTGCTTATTTGTTCATTGTGTAAATAGCGAGAGGCTCACCCCCTGACACATTTAGGACTGAATGTCGTCCGGCGAAGTGTTGGTGTTGTACTACACCTCTGCCAGTCCATTCGGGGAACGGCGATATGTATGCATATTTTTAATTACATACTTAAATAGATACTAGTAAACTAAACTAAACCCACTCCTCAAAGTTCAGAAGGCTGGTTCACTACCGGCTGAGCCACCGAGGCAGTCAACTCCATTCCAGGTAGAAACTCTATTCTATTCTTAAATATTCTATTCTATTCCTAAATATTCTTTTTTTTTTGTGAATGATTAATGCTGTTGGCCATTGAGGTCTCTACAGCGTACTGGACGTAAGGTCTAAATATTCTATTCTATTGCTAACTATTCCTAACCAGTCACTAAGAGGAATATTAACTTTCACTTGTGAACGTACAAAATCGTAACGCAACTGCCTGCCCTTAAGACAAATGACCCGAAGACTCGAGAAAATAAAACTCTAAAACAACCTCCTTTCGGCAACCTCTTTGAGTTAATTACCAATGCATCTATCTCCTTCACACTTGCACACTCACGTAGCACTATCCCTGTCATTCATTAACTTTTTGTAGAAATGCTCTGGCGCCTAAGGTCGGGTCAAATCGTTTTGTTTTTTGTTTGTTTGTTTGTTTGTTGATTGTTGGAGTAATAACAATGTTTTGAGTGCACTAATTGGTGTAAATTTTTATTGAAAATTATTGAGTCAGCGGACTGGCGTTTTGAACTTAATTTAGTGACAAAAGCACTTGAAGAATGTTGTAGCGTTGGTCTGTGTTTGGCCTGTTTGGATGGGTGACCGCGAGAAGCAAAGTCAAACACTAACCTCCTTCTTAGTAAACGTTGTATAAAAACTATTCCGTGGCTAAATAACGCTTATTAGCAAGTAGTAAGTATCAAAATCTGTTGTGTGGTTTAAGAGGAGATAGCGGGTAAATAGACAGAGACAGACAGACGCGAATAGTCATTTTGTTTAATACTATGTAGAGAAGAAAAGTAATATAGATGTAGGTATTTACAATAGAGAAGAAAAGTAGGATAGAAAAATTTCGTCACGCCTTTCTCACGAAAGGGTTGGTAGACTTGTATAACAATATTATTTGCCGGTATGATTTCAAATTGTATTATTCTAATAACTATTGTAAAATGTGACGTTACCAAGTGTTTGCAATAACCTATGGTCCAAATAAATTAATTGAATTGAACAACACCCACACTTCACCTAACGATATTCAGTCCTAAATGTTGCAGAGGGTGAGCATGTTGCAATACAGTACAATTTGCCACAGTAATGTAGCAAATAATTATATTATTATCTTCAGTTGTTCACATCGTCATAATTATATCGTCACGCCTTTCCCCCCAGGGGGCTGGCAGAGGTGTAATACAACACCCACACTTCGCCGGACGATATTTAGTTCTAAATGTGACAGGGGGCGAGCCTGTTGTATGACACACCGGGCACATGACTGGAGCCCGGTGTATGACACACCGGGCTCCAGTCATGTAGCAGATGACATACAATGAACAAATTGGTGCGTGCCTTCAGCTGAGATCGAACCCGCTCCCTCTGGCTTGGATAGTAGGATAAGACAAGTATAATAGGGTCAAATAAGGCAAATACGTCTGTAGGGCAATTGCATCTTTAAAAAATTACTGACTTGCACTTTCCAAACTAAGCAACTAACGCCGTCTTGTACAGATTATCCTACTATGTAATATTATAAACGCGAAAGTTTGTAAGAATGGATGGATGGATGGATGATTGTTACTCTTTCACGCCAGAACAGCTGAACAGATCTGGATGAAATTTGGCACAGAGATAGATTATAGTCTTGAATAGCACATGGGATACTTTTTAACCGCGAGTGAAACCGCGGGGCGCAGCTAAAGATAGAAAAAAGATGTAGGTGGCGCCTAATTTGTTAAGGGTTTCTCAGTAATTAATATAATTTATAATATATTAATATAATATATAATATATTAAAGTAATAAAGAATAACTGACTAACTAACGGCAAATGCGTCTGTGGGGCAATTGCCCACAGACGCATTTACCCCAGTTGCCCCTACGTAATTTATATAGTAGTAAAAGAGTACAAAAATCGTCTTCTTTCTCATAAAGTTTCAACATTTAACATCCTACCAACGCTGCTTTCTCAACAAATATTCAAAAATCCAATTCGCCTCTATTTGTAAGTTCGGTCAAGCATAGCGAGCTGTCTTTAATGAATACTTGCCTGTATTTTATGGGCCTTTCTTCATGGGTTCCCATGGGCCGTCGTGGATCACTTACCATACGCGGCTGGGACGAACAGGGGTGTGGGTTCAGTTCTCGAAGGGATAAAAAAATTGGGAAATTGTTTAAGTGTTAGCAGAACTTTATCCGTGGTCCGAAATTAGAAGGGAATTGTTTTTTTTTTCTACAATAAAATATGTTACATAGCATATCCTCACGCCGTAATTCCTATGATGAGTGATCATGTCGTACCCCTAAAAAGACTGGCAGACTTTCTGTTAGAACACTCACACTTCACCGGACGATATTCAGTCTTAAACATGGCAGGAGGTGACACTAAAAAGCAGATAATGCTAATTTCTTCAGAAATTTCGGAACTTAACAGTTCTTTGGTGCCAAAATCGACCAGGATCGACCTCCGGATCGGAAGGCGCGGTCAATTCCACTCGTTCAACACGGCTCGGAAAGGTTAATTTCTTACAACCTACTAGTAGGTACATACTTAATAGACGCAGTCGTCAGTTTCCACTATTTGTAATACAATGTGAAAGATAGAAGTCATAAAAAACCTGGCGCCAGACGGACCAGTGTACCGGAACTGCAGTGCGATTGCCATGCATCGCCATGGCACTGTGTGCGTAGTAACTATTGCCTAATCTGTGCTGTGGTACTTGTTGACCGAGCGCAGCGATGCTTCAAAGTTGAAATATTTTTTTTTAACCCCCGACGCAAAAACGATAGGGTGTTATAAGTTTATAAGTTTGACGTGTCTGTGTGTGTGTGTGTCTGTGGCATCGTAGCTCTCAAAAGGATGAACCAATTTTGATTTTGTTTCTTTTTTTGGTTGAAGAGTGTTCTTGGCTATGCTTGATAAAAATCGGTGTCAGGCTTTATTTTATTTATACTTGTTTAATTCATATAATTATACAGGGTTAAAGGTATTAGGGGTACTGTGCTGAAAATAGGTGTAAGTACTCATCATTCTGAATAACTTTTACTATGGAATCAACCCTGGAATCGTAAAAAAACAGCTGATTATTTTTTCGTGATTTCAGGCTTGAAAAAAAAAGAAATGTATTTAGAACGGTGAGTACTTTTACACCTGTTTTTAGCTTAATACCCATAACCCTGTATACATAATTATAGGTTTTATGGAACACGCTTGTCTAGAAGAAACAGATTCGAGACTTAAAGACACCCAGGGTTTGAGCAATAATATTACATATCGTCACGCCTTTCCCCTGAGGGGCTGGCAGAGGTGTAATACAACACCCACACTTCGCCGGAGGATATTCAGTCCCAAATGTGACAGGAGGCGAGCTTGTCGCTATACACCGGGCTCCAGTCATGTAGCAGATGACATACAATACGCACATATGTTCACACAATGAACAAATTGGTGCGTGCCGTCGGCTGAGTTCGAACCCGCTCCCTCTAGCTTGAGAGGCAGGCCTTCTCCAACTAGGCTGTCAGCGCTCACTAGCAATAATATTATTCAAATGTATACCTAGTTTAAAGAACTGGCCGTTGCTTTAAATTATTGAACCGCACTATAAAGACAAGTTTCTGCTACCTTCAATTACTGCACCCCTCAAAGAAGTCCGATGCTATTAATTCAACTTTTTTACTATTGCAATGGCAGGAACGGACGCAGGGTAGGGTTGGAGGGGCTTGAGTTTCTGGGAATTCTTCCATGGATGTGTCTTAAATGAGTCATAGCCAGTATAAGTGTGAAATAGCTCTGTATCTTGGTCTATTTTTCTTTTCTTTGCTTATAATTTTTGGTGAAAACAATGAAGAGTTTTTCTATCTATCTCTTTGTCTCCTTTTTTCCTGTTAATTACTAAGTAGATTATGAAAAAGTAAAGATATGGTGCGCCTACGTCATGAGCATGGGTACAGCATAATTTTACTTCAGGATCGATTACGAAAGATATCGGGAAAATCGCATGGCTATGAGCAAAACCTGGCAAGCATAGCATGATAAGAAGGACACACTCTTATTATTTGAAATCAGCTTTAGTAACCTCTACATGTTTTATCAAAATATAAGTACAATCTGACTCTTAAAGTATCTTAGTATTTTACATGCTAAATTATCTAAGAAAACTGACAGATGAATTACACACTAAAATACACACACCCAAAAATAAATACATTTAATTGTTACCCCCAATTCCTGTCCCCAATTAATTATACCTACATCCCTCGCCAACCCCTGCAACACCTGACTTATTACGACCCTGCGTTTCAAATGAAAAGCCAACTTAATTAGAAGCATGCGTGTATTAATGGAAAAGTATATTTAAGTATAGTGCAATGAATTTGCTTGAAGCTTTATTATTTAGGTATAATAATATTCTCTTTTTGTTTGAGAATGTATAGCGCCGTGGCTTGGGTATATCATTCTAAGGCTTCGTCCTAACTAACCATACTGTGAGCGACAGACTGTTGCCTCCAGTTCGCCATCCTATGTACACTTTAAAAGTAGAGTCCGAACAGCGCGTACTCAGTTTACGGCGGATCACTTGCTGACGAGCGGCTGATTCGGTTTCGTTCTCCACTTGCTCCACATTGAGTTTGTATAATACGTGACTCAGTCAGCCAGCGGACATCAGCCGCTCACAGTATATACGAGTATAAACAGGACAAAGCTGTCTTAACAGCTTAATAAATCACTGAAAGTAAGCAACGGATGGACCGGTCGGTTTTTGGATGGGTGACCGTGAATGGCCGTCACATCTTGGCTCTACCACAGGACCACAGGTCGTATGACACTTTATGTCGCCTCTATTGTTTGTCAATGTTGATTTTCGACCAAATCGAAGACGTTTTAAAGAATGGCCAGGTCAAGAGTACCCGTAACCGCCGAGCGTGTATGAAAATACTCATGGAAGTAGAAGAAGCGAAAGATGTGTTCCAGGATCGTAGCAAGTGGAGAGTGATATTCTCTGCTTATTTACTCCTATAGGAATAAGAGACGTGATTAGATGCATCTATGTATCTATTGTTCATTCGGTGCTTTACCAGTTTTTGGCAACTTATCTACTTCCCTCTCAAATTGTACCAAGCTTTGTCCATCAGTGACAACGTGACAAGGTAGATGTATACAGAAAAAGAAGTATGTAAGTACTCAGTTAATAACGCATTACTTATTAAAGGGACAATTTACATCTAATCCCACATTTACGGTAGAGTACATTTCAACCGCTACAGTACGAAATGTAGAGCTCTCTTTCGACGTCAAAGTCAAAGTCAAAATATCTTTATTCAATTGGGTATTAAAGATACATGATACATGAACGTCAAAGTCATAAAAATGGCTCTACCGCCTATTGTTCAGAAAAACAGCCACTACACAGAAGAACAGGCAAGAAACTGAGAGGTATTCTTGATGAAGTGTGAATCGATCTTTAGGTACATGATATTGAAGTGGCACTAAATTCAAAGTTGCATTAAAATGTTTTTCTGTTTTCCTCAAAGCAAGAATCGTGACAACATTGTCTAATTGCATGTCTAAAACCACATCTCGCGTTAATTATTGAACAATAAAGTCTTTTTGAATAATCAATCGCTCGCGTGCTGGTGTTTTAGAATTTTACGATATAAAATAGTGGATTCGTCACGGACAGTCTGTCTGTATACGAATTTAATGGTACCGCTAGACGGACCGGTTGTCTGGACTGTGGTTGATGGATGCAGTATGAGAGATCGGACTGTCTTGAGTGGAATCAAAAACTTTAATAATTTAAAAAGCGAAGCTTAAAAACAGACTTCCCGTCATCCATGTAAACAATTTTTTGACTTTTGTTCATTTAAAAAAAACTGCTTGACCGATCACGATAAAATTTATATGGAACCACCTCGGAAGTATACCCTTGCGAAATAAAAAAATATGTTTTTAAATCGGTTCACAATTGGTGGTAGTTGTATTGGAGAAAATATCAATGAACATATTCATTGATATTTTCTCCAATACAACTACCAACAATACCAACTACACAAAAAACTAAATATTAAAAAAAAATACATACTGACGAACATAGAACCTCCATCTTTTTTGGAAGTCGGTTAAAAAATAAACCTATATAAACCTTTTTATGGTTGAGAAAACTAAACTAACTATAATAATCTGAATTAGTAGTTCACCTCAAAGGGAGACCTCTCATATTGACAGCACCTCAAACGATTTAAATCATTTGCAAATAAAAAAAAATATGAGTAAACGACATGCCTGTTCCTCCTCCTCCTGTGCCTGTGCGACTCTGAGAGCTCGCGTCGCTCGGTCAATTAAATAAAAGCTAATCTCCATTTCTGTAGGCATCGTCCCTAAAAAGTTAGTCGCGTTGTCGCGTTGTATTGCAATAATATATTATACAACCCCAATAATATATTTTAATGTAATATTTTTTTTTTTTTTTTTTAATATATTTTTATCTATCTGCAATCAGCCCGAAAGCCATAATCAGAAAATTTTAATATAATATACCTACGTTGTATAGCCTCGCTAATGAAGTGCTAAAGGTAAGAAAAAAAATCAGTGAAATTTATCGAAATGTGTAGAACAGCTGAATTTCCGAGATTAATCACTCAAATCCGCTGCTTGTTAAAATCATCGAATATAAAAATTCCGAGAAATGTAAAAGGATATTCCATAAGCTACAGACAACTATACCTACCTTTCTGCCTATGTATTGTGATAGGCTATGTATATGTAGATATATGACTATAAGGTAGGTAGGTACGAGTAAGTAGGTAGTACAATAAGTAAGCTATAGGCCTGACATCCTTTCAAATTAAAGGTGAATCATTCTTAGGACTTCGTACCCATTCTGCCTACGTAGACGCAAAATTGTCTGATTTATACTCAAACCATGGTACAATAAGATACTCCGCCAGGTATAACATTCCGGTCACGTGGGCAACACGTAGTGACGTCAATCGATGCATAAGCAAAACCGAAATAAGTCATTTACGAATAGTTCGAAAGAGACAGATGACGATGCCGAGTGACGTCATTACGTGTTTGCTCCCAGAATGCTAGACCTTGTTTTTTTGATCATGTCACAGGATATGCACCAGATGTACCTATTTTAGGGCTGTACCGAAAAACTTATTGATACGATGATATAGTACAAGTGATAGTACTATATCATCGTTTCAATAAGTTTTTCAGATTTTTTTTAATGTGTTTTAGCCACACACCCCGTAATACCGGTGACAACCTCCAAAAACTAATTGTCACTGGGAAAGTAGAGTAGAGGGAAATAAAATAAATAAATAAATTCGGGACACTTCCACACACGGTCGCCTGACCCCAAACTAAGCAAAGCTGGCTGCCAGAGACTGATATACATACTTAGATATTTAGAAGGGCCGAGAGGAAGGAGTCTAATGCGCTGGACAGATCAAGCCAGCACCACTGTCAATATCAACGCCTCTGAGGTGGTTCACGCTGCGGAGAGCCGGAACAGATGGCGAAACATAATTATGGAAAAGTTGTTTCCATGAGCGGTCCCCCAGTATTGAGGAATCGACGCAAGGAGGAGGATTATTGTAGTTCTCAAGTGCAACGCAAGGCTTGTCGTTATTGAGATCATTATCATTCATCATCATCATCATCACTCAATTAATCATCATTTCAACAACCGTCAAGCCATGTCAGAGGCCTTTGGGCGGCCTAGAAACTCTGGCTTCAGAGCCTCGGGCTAGACAAACTTGCGTGCTTGCTTTATTACGTGAGGTTGTTCAGCAGTGATGAAGATGATGATGATTAGTAGTTCGCCTCAAACCGAGACCTATCATCCGATTCAACTCATATTTGAAGTTATAAATTGTGTTAACACAAACTACTTGCCTGCAAAGTTTCACGAAGATCGGATACTCGTTACCGTCGGACAAACAAAACAGGATTAAAAACTGTTCCAATCTCTAGTGTCTATCCGCTCTTAACCTAACTAACACTAGACATTGGTTATATAACAGTTTTAATTTAAAGATGAATTTCCGCAAAGTAACGTCTGATTCGATTAGCTAGAAGAGGGTTAGTTCCAATAGATTCTGAGACCTCGCTTTCGCTCCGTCAACAAAAGTTTACTATCAACACTTAGTACTCATGCAACAAACCAGCCCAAGGCGATCTAATACGTCACTCGCCGGCACGGCACTGGTTTTTGCACTCCATCTGACAGATTTAAAATTTGCAAGCAAGCTGCTAAATCAATCAATAGACAAGTAAATTAGGAAGGGTCAACTGGTACAAATGTGTCTGTGAGACAATTACGTCTATCGAGAATTACTGACAAACCCTTTACAAATTAGATGCTACATCTTTTTTCTATCTTTAGTTACAATAATCTGTACAAGATGGCGTTAGCAGCCTAATTTGTGAAGGGTTTGTCAATAATTCTTGAAAGACGCAATTGCCCCACATACGAGCTTGAAAAATAATTAAGTAAGTTACAATTGTATTAAGTAAAGAGATTGCTATGTATCGATTTTGCATCGCGAGTTCGGTATTTAAACTATCAATTAATTAGACACCTTGTCGTCGACAAAGTAAGTTCAGCGAATTCGTCGTTTTCGGTATTTTCGTAGACGAAAATTACATAATTCTAAATCAATGTCAAATTCGTTATTTAACAGGCATAACTCCCTTTGATAAAGTATATAGCACCTGGTAACTCCCGTACTTGTAGCAATTTCTCTAACGCGAATCACAGATAAATTATAAAATGTTTTATCTATGAAAAGTGTGAATGAATGATTTGAAGGGCGCTGAATAAAACCTTCCTACTAATCGACAAGCATTCAATAATGATTTCTAAAAATGGCTCGTCGCTCGCACCTTTGTATTGTATTGTTACATTATAACCTCCCCTAACCTAATAAATACCTACTACCATTGATCCCGCTACGGGAATCAGTGGTCGCGTGACGCCAGCGGCCATTTTGAAGTTCTTAACCCCTGTCACAGTTACGCAATAGACGTTTTGTGACAGTGAAAGGGCGCGAAACTTGACGGCTTATTTGACAACTTTTTTTTCAGGTTCATGCATTTAGACTATAATAGTCAAAATAACTGCAAACCCAGCAGTAGGTTGCCATTTTGTTCTACCAAATTCCACTTGAGCTACTATGTAAGTACACAATAATTATTCTTTACTCTACGTATGTATCTACTATTCTCAGAATTCTCAAACAGACCAAGTATCCCACAAACCCTATTTAATTCTTAAACAAGAATGAAACCAAAAAAACATTAATGTTATTGCCATTAAATAAAAATTCCAATTTGCAGAAACCATTTTTTACCCAAACTACACAATAATAAATTTTCCATCGACAAATTTACAACAATTTATTTACAAAAAAATTGTCTATGGATCGATGACGTTCTATGCAACACGAATGTTTTTTTTTGTGTTTTTTTTTTCTTTATTGTCGTGAAACACGCACTTAAAGTCGGTATGCTGTAGCGACGAAATAAAAACTGCTTATATAGTAGTAGTTACCTACGGTCTGACATTTGGTGCTTTTTACCTATGTTTTATGTCAATTGAACGACGTTGTCTCGACGGGGAGTACAATATGTAGCCATAGGGACCTCGATGACTTGTTTGAGGTCTAATTCTAGCATTTCATTAATCTATGTACTCACGTTACTAATATAAAGAGAGAAAATAAAAATTTAATATGTAATTACTTAAACTGTTTACATAAATCAATACTAAAGTAAAAACAAGTAGGTATCCCCAATGATAACTTATAAGTGAAACGATTTTCTCCTTAAAATGTTGTATTGTAACAGGAACTAAATTGTGTGTGCAAAGTTTTATAAAAGTCGGTTTAGTACAAGTAGTTAAAAAATCTGTTGCAGGATTTAAAACAAGGAATAAGAAAGAAACATGTTCAAGTGAAGTTTAATAAAACCGTTTAATAAAAGTACGTAAATGTCAGAAAACTACAATGTCAAGCTCAAGATACAGAATTTAGTTTAGGGTATAGGTTTACTAAGGCCGCGTTTGCGAAGAAAGCAAGAAAACTCCCGCAAGAAATGTCTGTCCGGCAGCAGCAAGTGCTGTCCGACAGAACTTGCTACGGACTTCACTACACTTGCAAGCTGCCGTCGGACAGACTCTCGGAACTTCTCGCGGAAGTTTTCTCACAAGTGGAAACGAGGCCTTAACAAGAAATTAAACCTTTTTCCAAACCATCATTGCATCAAATTCACAACGACAACCGAAACCCACTGCTAATACAAAAGAAAATAGATAAGCATCACATTTTCCTAGCACAGGGTGGCGTGCTAGATTAGCGTGAGATACGGACAGACGGACAAAAACAATGTTTCTTCATTGTGATTACCTAGCTCGTGACGGATTGTGGAGCGAGATTTAAAAAAAAACTTGAATTGTACCTTGGCAACTGGCAACATTTGAAATAATCCGAAAAGAAAAACTAAGAAAACTGAAGATTAAATATCTAAGTGTGCCATGAAGAAAATCGATTTTTTAAAATGTTGTGTTAATTTTATGATACATAAATGGATTAAAAAAATACTACCCTATTAAGCCAGGCATGAAGGCTCAAGGCAGATGTATTTCTAATGTTTTTTTTTTAATACCAAACCTCCTTTATCACACATCTGCCGTCAACCCTTGAATACTAAAATTAAAAAGAAAAATTCAACTAAACCGCCACTGGCCGGCAAGAATAAAAGAAAAACTAAACTACATACTGGCCATCAAGAAAAAAAACCGCCAACGGTGCGGCCAACCTATTTATAAAGACGGCTGAAAATAACACTAAAATTTTCTTCGTGAAGCCATCACTTTCCTTGAGAAAACGTTATGGTGGCGCCACTCATCACTGGCAGACAAGTTAGCAGCACAAAAAAAGGAAATTGTCCTCGAATGAAATTCTTTCCGACCAGTTCCCGCGTAAAAAGCGTCCATAGAAAATGGTGGGAGTTATGACATTTACATCGGTGACAATCATCAATCATTTGTCAAAGCGCCGCCATCTTGGCTTATTAACCGTTAAAGGAAAGTGGCCAGTAATTGCTCAGGACGATTGAGATGTTCTGTAACAATCTAATAATAGAAATTGGTTATGTGCGCCGGATAATTTGTCACGATAATTTTTATCTTGTATTTTATACGTTGCATTAGTTATCACTGTTAACATCACATTAACATTATCTACTAGCTGCGCCTCGCGGTGTCACCCGCGGTTAAAAAGTACCCTATGTCCTTTTATTTACTCCTAAAATTTCATGACGATCGGTTGCTTAGTTAAGGCGTGAAAGCGTAATAAACAAACGAACAAATTTACTTTCGCATTTAAAATATAAGTTAGGGTTAAAATTTGTTACCATTTGATTGAGCGCTACCGTAGCTCCGATGACACGCTAAATTGTAGGCCCTGGTTGTTTGTTCTATAACAATCGTCAAGCCATGTCAGAGGCCTGCGGGCGGTCTAGAAACTCTGACATCAGGGCTAGCACTAGGCCTATAGAAACTTGCTTGCTTTTTTACCCTTTTCATGAGTAGCAGACGAGGTAATCGTACATTCATAATATAACATAAAACGTACCTACGGCGTACACTTTCTCACGCAACTTCAATGAATCAAGTAATTGAAACAGCAAGTCAATTCCTTAATCAAACACTAGTCAAGCCAATCAAAGTGTTACTTAAACGACATGTCAAAATTGTCACTATCCATAGACAACTGCCCTTAGCCGCCGCGTATCGACTTGATAGTTTTGACACATGACACTTTATCTATCCTTTGTCATTTGACAGCCTGAATGGTGGCACTGAATAAATAATGCCAGTCGAATGTCGATGTGAGGTAATTTGGAAAGTCTATAATTTCTCTGCCTTTGATAGTTTATGCATTGGCGGAAAAAACAGATGATAGCCTAGTTGGAGGAAGGCACGCCTCTCAAACCAGAGGGTGCGGGTTCGATCCCAGCCAAAGGCACGCACCAATTTGTTTTTTTGTGAACCTATGTGCGTATTTAATGTCTTCTTCTGTTATATAACTGGAGCCCGGTGTATAGCGACAGGCTCGCCCCCTGTCACACTTAGGACAGAACATCGTTCTGCGAAGTATGGGTGTTATATTACACCTCTGCCAACCTCTTCAGAGAAAAGGCATGTCAATTTGTTATGTTATGACGTAGTTTTCTATCGTATGACATTGGCGTAGTTTGAGGTTAATTTAGATATGTACTAACTTTGCTCTAGAAAAGTGAAGGATTGATTTCAATAATTTTCAGGGGTAAAAATATGATTGTGAGGTCTGTGTGTGGGATTTCAGGTCACACTAAAACGCAAAATTATTCCGTGTATGTACGT
This sequence comes from Peribatodes rhomboidaria, assembly GCA_911728515.1. Classification (NCBI taxonomy): domain Eukaryota; kingdom Metazoa; phylum Arthropoda; class Insecta; order Lepidoptera; family Geometridae; genus Peribatodes; species Peribatodes rhomboidaria. Next base: position 483,302 of record OU452194.1, read on the forward strand.
TTGTTTGCTTACTGTTCAGAACTAAATAGCTGAACTGTGCTTTTCACTTTTGTATAATACGAGTACGAGTAGATGCCTAATACATAGTTACGCAATACCCCCATCATCCCCCCAAATATTAACCCTAACTTGTGTCGAAAAATACACAATAGACACCTATGGGTTAGTGAAACGCATTAAAATGGGACAGTAGAACTGCATTTAACAAATTCAAAATAACAAAGTAAAAAATATATATATATATCAATACTTATTTTACAACGCAATCAATAAAAATCGTTTTGGCAAATTGTAGGAGGCAAAAATTAAGTAGAGTTTTTTGGTTACACACCATTATAAACATTTTTCTACAAAAGGTGTCTAACTTAACGAACATTAGCATTTAAGCAATTTCATATGACACTTATCACGCAAAAAATATGAAAAACTAAATCAATAAGGGCCGATTTTTCAATCCTTACTTTATTCGCCTAATAACTACCGAGCCAATAACTTTATTAATCTGTTTATTCGACTCATAAACGGTGTTCGGTTTTTCAATACAATTTTAAATTGGGAATAACTATCTGACCATTTATTCAGTGTGTATAAAAGCTAACTTCAGACAGTTGAAACAAAACTATGAAATATCCACGCGTTAGAAAAGGACTTCGAATTTTCACTTTTCGCTTAGGTCACTGTCTTGTCAGTTTTAGTCTAAACGTCACTGTATTACTAATCTGTGCAAAAGTCGTCGGCTGGTTTGGCTATGGTAGTATAGCTCATGTAGTTTGTTCATGATAGTTTTTTTTTTTATTAAAATTAATTTAGTTTCTGCGTGTCGGAAATATCAATCTTTTTTTACAGTGACAACCCAGACCATCATTTAGACAGTCTCAACAATTTATTCCATAGAATAAACTGCTATCTGGCCGTTCCACCGACAAATAAAGTTATACCTCAGATAGATGAGTTATTTGTCGAGTAAATGATACCTGACCATTGAAAAACAGAATAATTAGCTATCAGTTCAATAAACACTATTTGTTTGTTTATCTGACCATTGAAAAATCGGCCCTAAATCAAATTAAATCAACATCTTTATTCAATTGGGTATGGAAGATACGCTTGTGAGCATTAAAGTTATAAAAGTATAAAAGTGACTCTACCTGGCTGGGAAAAAGAGCCACTGCTCAGAAGAACAGGAAAAAAAATGAGGGATATACTTTTTGATAATTTTTTCACAATTTTTGGCTTAGAACTAGTAAAACATACAACAATATTATACGAACCGCGTGTCTGTCAAACGCTTTAAATACAGCCTTACACGAAATCGATATAACCACTTACTTATTACTAAGCTTTATCAATGAACCATAGACAATACAAATACGCTTTTAAAGCAAAGGGTTCGTTCAGAACCCGTTAATTTTTAATTATTATCGACTTGTGTGCTATGCCGACGCTCTTTTGCTCAAAACTGGTATTTTGAAGTAATTGCTGCTCTATGGGTTATTTTATGATTCTTCGTGAAATCGAGTTCGATTTAGTTGTGGATTTGATACAGTTATCATTTTATAGTTTCTGTTAGTCTATTTTTGTAGCGCCTTGTAGCGAAACTTACATTAGCCGGCCCAGTGCAAGTACGATGTTTATTAAAAACATCAAAAAAGTAGGTGTTCAATTAGTCGGGATTTTTTATTGTACCTATTCATTTTTTCCAATTACTCAGACGCCTGAGCCGTTTTGGAAAATTGTAGGTTTGTTTCAAAGGTCATCCTTGCCAAGTATTTCAATTTTATCGAAATCCATCGACAGATTTGTAAATCAACAACAAATATCTAAAATTTGTTTACAAAATCCAATTTGGATGTCGGAAAGTCGGTTTCTTAAAATTAAAGATTTGAAAAGAAATTAAAAATTCCATTAACAAATCAGTGTTGTCGATTTTGAAGTTCATTTTTGGCATTTTCTGTCGATTAAATTTAGCTTACACATATTTATAACTCGCTCTATAACATGTCATAGGCTTTAACAGGCTCGCTTCCTGTCACATTTGAGACTGGATATCTTACGGCGAAGTGTGGGTGTTGCATTACACCTCTGCCAGCCTCCTCGGGGGAAAGGCGTGACGATATTTGCTATGTTAAGTTAATATGTATAACAAAAATGTACCCTCATACGTGCAGTATAACACCTAATTACCAATCAATAATGACTCTATTCATATAACTTTGTTATTGTTTTAATAACTATAAAACAGTTAATGATAATAGGTAGGTATATTATAATGTTCTCACAAGAAAAATACGATTATTATTTTCCTCTAAGAGGGTAATCTATAATAAATAAGATCAGTGATTAGGTACAGTTCACGGCATAATTAAATGAAGAGAAAAATAGTAGAAATATGTACTTAGATATATTTAAACATAATTTTTTAATGGTGCATACAAAAATAAATGTCATATTTTTAGATGGTTTTTATCTATAGTTGTATTTAACTTGAACCCGCATTTTTATTACCAGTGGTTCTGTGAGATGTAGACCCCGCGACCGCCGTTTGTAAAAAACATCATATCTCCGCCATTTTGAAAAAAATACCTAAAATGGCCCGGCACAAAAAAACTTATACAATTATCGAACCTACTCACAAAATCTCAAGAGAATCGGTTTAGAAATGCGACCTGTAGAGAAAGACAGAATTCAGATATACGAAAGCGTTTTTATATTCGACTATCTTTTCTATGTTCGACAGACGAAAAAGTGACTTTGTTTTATACTTTGTAGAGATTTTCTATATTCGAGCTGTTTTATGTAGGTACAAGGTATTTTATTTTTGTAAAGTTTTGTATCATAAAAAAAATATCTATGAGGTAGGTAATATTTCTGTATCTGACTGTATCAATTACACAAGAGGAAAAACAACCGCTGTCTGTACAGAGTACAGAGTATAGACAGGCTCATTAAAGTGTACATGTCAATAATGGCTGATAAATTTACTTATTTACGATGACAATTTCCTCATTGTGGACGACTTGATCAGGTGTTTAAGGGTCTTCATTTAATTTTGTAAACGTGTGAGGACTCTTACATTACTAGATTTTTAAGCGTTAGCGAGCGTAGCGTCTGTTTTAGATTCTGCAAACATAGTTTTGTATGACTGTCCGGCGGGTGTCTGTCCGGCTGTCTTCGTCTACAGATCTCATGTCTCAACCGATTCTCGTGAAATAGGTGAGCAGGTTGTTTTCAAAATCGCGAATATGAAAGTTGCAGAAGAGTCATGATGTCTTCAGCTAACAGGGCTACACTAGTATCATAAAATCGAAAGGTCACTCATTCATACACTCACTGACTAAACACAACATTTCTAAATCCATCAGACCTACGAAGCTGATACTTGGGAGGTAGGTAGTTTATAGGTACCTAAGCAACATTAACTAAGAACGGCTTTTGCGACAGGGCCGAAAGGGGTCCACGTGTGACTGATGTTGACAACATATAACTGAGTTAAGCTGAGTAAGCATTGATGGGGTAGTGACATTTTGGTCAATAGGTACAACAGGTCATCATTATTTTTGAAAACCCGGCTGCGAAATGTAGCCTACGGTTAGCCTAAACACTCGCGTGTAACTACTAACTTACAAGGGAACATAGAGATAGTCAAAGTCAACTTTTTTATCCAATTGGGTATCGAAATGACACTTATGAACGTCAAAGTTTTTTAATAGACCCAACCACCTTGTTCGGAAAAGAGCCACTACTTAGAAGAACAGGCAAGAAAATGAGGGGCATTTAAAAAAAAGGTGTAACACAAATAAATATCTATGGACTCACATACATGCTAGTCAAACACATTATAACCCTCCTGTTTTGATTTTAGTAAGAGATCTAAATTGAATCAATTAAGTTGGAACTTTATTGGTATGAATCATGATAAACAGGCATGAGAATTTTCCCATTCAGCAAAAAATCTGGAAGAATAATTGTAAGACCTAAAATAAGCTTATTAATAAATAGCTTTTTGCTTATTATTCTCGAAGTAAACGGTTCTGATATCCGTCATCTACCTGTATACTGTGAATACCTGTAACACCAGAAGCATCCCAGAAATTTTCCTAAACAATAGCAAAATGAAACCGAAAGCTAAAAATATAAATCTAATTGATCATACAATATAGAGCATAAAGACTAGGTAGGTACTAGCTACACTACAGAAATAACGAACCATTAGTCCGTCAATCCGGCTCAGTAACTAGCCCTAGTGTCATTGCTTAGACCACCTTAAGGCGTCTAATACGGTCTATCGATTGATGGCAGATAACACTTGTAGCGACCGCTGGTAAGACTAGAAGCCTTTTGTTTAAAGAACGAGTCCGAGGCAGATGCGACAGGCAGGTGCCGCAAAACTAGACCTGAGACACAATTCTGGCTCGCTCGATATTATTGTCCACACTATCCCTCTCAAGACTTTTCTGTTAAGAGAAATAGGGACCGTGGTAGCATTGCAGATGGTAGAATGAGGCCTATTTGCTCGTAATACAAGCAAATTGCCTGCTTGGTGCAATAACGATGAAAAATATTGGACAGTGTAAGACATTGACAGGCTATGAGCAATAAAAACTATGGTGAAGGTAATAATTGCAAATATTGGATATTGAAACCATCATCATCGTCAGCCTGTGATAACCCACTGTTGAGGATAAATCTCTCTTCTTGTAAGCTAAGCTAATCATCTTAGGTCTTAATAAAGAAAAGTTTATAGTTTATAGAACATTAAGCAGTGAAGACATTTCCGATGCATTTTTCTTTTCATTTCCAAGTATTTTTTTATAAAGTAGGTCATTAGAAGACGCAGCCACGTTTACACGATCATTGATAATAAAAGATTATAATCACAAGGGTACACGTTACACTGGAAATCTCCTCGTCATTTGTTTTTCATCAGTCAAATTCTGGCAATAAATCGATTCAATAAAGACATTGAGCAGACATAGTCAAAGCCATCATGTACCAAGCCTGCGTGCGCAAGAGTCATTGTAACGGAGCACGCGCTATCGCTTGTAACTGTGAGCCGTGAAGGAAAACATCATCAGACTGACATTAATAATATTCAACAAGCTTCAAGGGCATTAGGCATTCACTAACACGCTCAGTACCGAGCTGACTTAGATTATAGATTTTGTGAGATCTTAACTCAGGCCGATGGAAAATTATGATAAGCATCGTTAGAGACAGGTACAGGCTTCGGTTTTATAGGTACAAAAACAGACAGGGTTAGGGTACATCTTGACCTCTCATTGTCTGGGTCACAGGCGAGATGTCCACTTTTTTAAAATAGCTGTCGAACGAATCAGATTTTAAGAATAGGCCAATTTTCTCTTCTTAAAGTCTAAAGGAGCATTTGAAGGTGATCGCTTGACGTCAGGCAGCCCTTCTACTTGTTTGCCACCAATGGCATAAAAAAGGCACACCTAGTTTCTTTTGCTAGCCTATGGTAGCCTACTTTAAGTTTATGAACTTGTGTATAAGAACTATAAAAAAACGTCATGTAGAGTCTGAATTAGAAGGTAAATTTAAAATCATTTAGCGATCACCTATTTTTGGCAGCTATATAGGAGAGAGAAAGATAGGTCAACAATTCAAACATAACTTTGTATAGCATCATTTCAAATCATAATTCGAATGCTCTTATGTCGTGAATCTTTGTTAGTTACTGAACGCATATTTCAGAAAATCACTGTTTGAGCGCATGTTTACTGCATTTAAAAACGTGAGAGCCAAAAGCAAAAAAGGTGGACCATTTTGTTTGCCTCATTCTTCAGTTTGCCAGTAAATACTGCGCACTCAAACGACATGGCTAATCCGTGCGGATAGAGAGACACCTCAATACTAATGAAATTGTGATAAATACCTATCCCGTGAGTGCCGTGAATGTATCCTAATGTAGACTTCAGTAAAGACTCGAATCCATCATCCGCCCACACTTATGCCCAAGGCTTGCAGATTTATTCGTAGCGTACAATGTATTGTTACAGTCTTGCATTTGTACAAAATGCAATAGGAAATGGCCATCCTGGTAGCAACGAAACTACGAATGGATAAAAAATATGCAACTGTTTAGTCATAATGTTGGCTGATATTTTTTATTGGAATGAAATCACTGTTTTTATTATTAGACGGTTCTTTTTAGCTTGACCCCGTATTTGTTACTATCTTTGTTTCAAATCTTGCAATTTTTTTAGCTACTTCTACTAATCCGATTCTTACGAATCTTTGTTTCATATTGTAACTGGTTTTTTGAAATTCTATTTTAGCATTAAATTACATCACTTAACTAACACAACAACTTATTATTCACTATCAATAAAATAGTTTGTGACTTGAAATTGATAAAATACTTGGTTCTTGATTATGTCTCGGTTTTTTTGGAGATTTGGTGGTTAGAAACTATCTATGTGCTATTCGTTTTATGTCACTTTTTTTTTTCAGTTCAATAGTCAGTTTACGTAAACAGAAATCTTGGATTTTGGCGAAGGTACTTTATTTTTGCAACATTGAAGATTCATTGCTAGCATTCTAACAAGTTTAGGTGACAACTAATTTCAGAGAAAATCTATATTTAAATTTAATTCTGCCAAATGTTTTTTTAGCTTTTTTGGGGGCCTAAATCTTTACACATTCCTTCGCATGAAAACAACTACAACTAACTAGTAAAAAAAATTGACTTACGCCGAAATGTTTACATCAATTACTTAGATGACATTACACTTTTTGCAATTATTGTAATTTCGTCCGGTTGACGGTATGAGTTTAGAGTTAGCAAGTGGTTTTCTCTATCAAAACAAGATATCTCAAAATTTTGTTGTTTTTTTTTATGGTAGATCAAATTGCTTTAATCTACCATATCGGATGGCTGTCGTTTAAATTTTTGAAATCGAAACTGAACGACATACAAGGTAGAGATTTTGTTGATCGTGCGAAGCCGATTCTTTGCCATTCTGTAGCAAAATATAAATTGGATAGCATAGCATTTAGCAGCTTATTTTACCTTACATTAAAATTGTAGATTTTTTGTAAAGCGTTTTAAGGGTTGAGCTTGGAGAATGGTGCAAAAGATCCAACAATAACAATTAAAATTTATGTTTAATTGGTTATTGCAATAAGACTTAGATTTCCAACAAGAATCTTGTTAGGCCTAAAATGTTACAATGCTTCACCAATCGGCGTTGGCTTGGCCTTTCTTTTTCTTGAATTTGAAAGCCTGGCATTTGTGGGTAAGATAAAAAAAATTAAACTATTTTCAGCCTGCAGCCTGTCAATTTGGTCAACATCGCATTTGTCTTTTCTGTTAATTTGTTTAATGTTATTTCTACTATTGACTACGATTTGATACGATGGAATTTATATTGAACTGGTTTTGATATGTTTTTATTTCTTCCAAAATATCGGCTTAAGGAAAACAGTTTTTGTCTGTTAGATTTAGTTTCACTTTTCCTCTCCTTCGACTTTTTCTCACAACTAAAGATATGTTTAAAAAAACAGCGTTATACAGTTTTTGATTGGGTACGCGAAAATTAAACTTTCCCTTTTCTTGAATTAACAGTTACGCATCGTTTTCAGTGTAGTTTTTAAGCTCTATGTCTAGTTTTATGATTTTTTATGCCCTTTCTATACTTTTGTCTACAACAATGTACTAATATATTGTCGGATTAAAAATCTTGGTACTTACGGTATCGTCGAAAATCAATTTCACCAACACAGCATCACTATTTTCACTTTTAATTATCACCACAAACTAAATCCACAGTTTAGTTTTATCAACACTCCGATTTTTAACACAATCGAGGAACTTTTCAAACTTTTTCGTCGTTTTAAATTTGTTGTTGGTAGCTAGTAGTATATTTAGAATTTAAATTTAATAGATGCTAGTAAGGCGGAGTCTAAATTATTAGAAAAAGTGGGCCAGATGTAATTGCGGATCAATTAGAGGAGCAATTACAATTTGACAATAGTAATTATGTGGCACATGGGAGTCATTTTCCAACTTTTTTCGTTCACAGTCGTTCCTAGTTGTTCCCGGATGATTCCCGGTACGTTTCGTTCGAAAACTACGTCACTGATGTCATTTTCCACGACTTCGCTCCGTCACAGTTCACAAAGTCGTTTAGTATGTACTAGAAATCACTGTTGAACACAAAACACTAAACACGAGTGATAACAGTCATCGAGTTTCAAAAAACTGTAAAAAAACAGCCTCAACTCACACAAGCACAAAACTCTGTCCAATTAAAGATAATGTTTGTGGATATTTTAATAGCGACCCCTCCGAAGAAACCCGACACAACCAACTCGCAATGAATTTAAACACTTAATGATCGGTTGGGGGAAATTGTCCGAGAAACGAACGGCCCAGACTAGCACCGTCTCGCTCTAAATAGTACCAGGAACCGCCACAAGTATGGAAGGAATGGCGCTAGCGTCGGCCAATAGGAGGAGCTTATTTGAAGGTGGAATACGGTTAAGGAGGGGCGTTGTTCTGATTGGTCAGTTGTCGTGGCGCGATTTTTTCGGTTGGTACGTGCGGAACGCGCGGGTTGGCACTGCTGGATCGATCGAAGGCGCCAGAGTTACCATTATATGTTTTTATGGGTATTTTTTGGCGCTGCTCCGTGCTTTGGTAACCTGTTATGCCGCCCCGCCCATAGTACCCAGTGTATACGTGCAGTCTGTACCCTGGCTATCAATTCAGGCCCAGGCCGTAGGGTTTAAAACTTTTTTGAAGTTTTTTTAAAAATCGAAGTGCATTTGTTTTTAAACTTTTTAATTTTTCGTGACGGTGTCTTTGTGTCGGTGTCAAGGTTGATGAACTCTGACTGTTTGTTTGTTTGTGTATGTTATGTGTCATTGTGTGTATGTAAAATTAATGTAGCTGTATTGGTGTTGGCTGACAATGATTATATGTTTGACACATTGCCGTCTATAGAATAGAAAGTGCTTAGTGATTCATGTGCATTGATACTTTTCAGTAAGGAAAATAGTTTGTTTAATCGTGGATCAAAAATATTTAACGCGCATCAAAATGTGTCCATCAATTAATTAATGTTTGTTAATCAAAGGTTGAAGTTCACCACTTCTAGATTTTTATACTATAATTTATAGTTTAATTAGTATTTTTTATGCGTCTTTTTGTAGGAATGTGGCATAATGATGGACAAAAGCCTAATATTTTTAAAATCACTGAAGACGGATGAGTTAGGAATGCAAACAATAATTAAGAATAGAAATGGGTTGAGTCAGGAAATAATAAGACGAAGGATGGGAAGGATAGGATGAGTAAGGAACAATTCAAATAGTCATACCGGAGAATAGCGCTGTCACTACACTATGGTATGACTATGTATTTACCTAGTACTTAGTAATAATAGGTATTAGTTATGTTCTGACTGTTATTTTTCCTAAGTGAGTACCTAAGTAGGTAGTTAGGTATTTCTTAGTAGGTAGGTTCTTATGCATCTAGTCTATGATTATAACTAGTTTCTCAGAAATCTCTAGGTGAGCTAAAATTGATTTTTCTGTCATTATTGGAGTCAAAAATGTAAATGAATCCATGTCTTATATATTATTTGTAATTCTTGATTATATATGTAAGTATGAATGTGACATAATGTTTGTAGGTAATTCGATTTTGTTTTCTACAACTAAAATACGTATATTTAAATATAATTTGGAGCTGCACGATATTTTAAAATGTCGTCAGATTACTTTTTAAATTTTAATTTTAGCTAAATATTTTTCTAGTAGGTAGTTTATTATCTTATTAAATCTACATCTTTTTTATCATTGCAATTTTAGTTATTAGAAAATTGTGTTGATTTTGGTGCATCATATTCTAAGCTCAACCAAATATTACAGATCGATTGATCAATCCTTCCTAACATTTATAATATACTGCAATGAAAGAAGAGTCAGACAATTTTAGTCCGATCAGAATATTGAGGTAAAATCAAAGTAATTTATTTGCCTAATTCGTTAGAAAAACTAAGACTTTAGAAGTTTGAAATTCTATATTCAGTTAAGATAGTGGTGTATAGGAACAGAACTTAGTAGTTTCGATATTACTAAGTATTTGTTATCGATCGAGAGCGCGTTAGCGAGCGAAGCGTCTCTGCTTCAGCATCGACAAAAATGCTTTCTGTGTCCGATTTCTTGAATTTTGTGTGCAGGTTCGATAATTATAGTTTTTTTACCGAGTCAGTTTTTGGATTTTATTCAAAATCGCGAAGGTATCATTTTTTATCGATTGAGAAATGTGACCTGTAGGGAGAACAGACGCCCGTCGCGAGGTTTCCAGCTCACAGAGCCACAGTTTAGTATTACTTATTACTACGTATTTGCTGTACCAAGTGAAATTACTTTTCCCATGACTCTATCTCCCTCACAAATAAACGTTGTATAGCTATACAGGGCTCAGAATAGTTATACAGTGTTTTGTTATTTTCGATCTAAAATCTAATTTTTGGTGCTAAAAATGTATATGGATGAAAAAGCCAAAACTCTGTATAACTATTGCGAGACTATACAACGTTTATTAATAAGGGAACATTTGTCTAACTGGTTCCACAGCTAATGCAAATTTATGAAGGATGAGTTAGGAACAACCCAATTTTATTAGTAAAAAAGTTTTTTTTTTGGTGGTACCAAAAAAAAACTACCCTACTCCTAGCAGTAGTACCACGGTAGGACCACGGACAATTACATTTAGTAGTACCAATAAAAAGTAAACTACCCCTACTTACAACAGTAGTATCACGGTAGAACCTAAACAATCAATGAAAATGACGTTTGAAAACTGACATTGGAAAATGACGTTAACCACAGTATAAGTACCAGTAAAGCAAGATTTATTAATTACAGTAGGCACTAACTGACAAACTGGCATTAATTATACCTACGGCCACTTAAGGCTGTCAAAGCAAAGATAAACATTTAGGTGTTTCTATTTTACTGTTTTCATTTAGGTTTCCGCGTTTTATGACTTACGCGGCTTAACACGAGGTTTGATCGTTACGAAATTTTTTTTCGTTTTCGTTTGGCTCCATACATTTTAATAAAGCGCCCTTAACGTTAAAGAACTAGGTTTAATGTATGGAGCCAAACGAAAACGAAAAAAGTTTTCGTTAACTATCAAAACTCGTGGTAAGCTCCAGAACATTGTTTTATTTTCGTTTTCATTTTCACACTTAATTATTTTAGATGGGAATGATTCTGAGTGTTTATATATTATTTTTAAATTTAAGCTAAAACTAGCGAGCCGTCCCTGTTTGTATGGTACCTATAAACTATAAACCTTCTGTTAAAAACTATCTATCTGATGGTGAAAACCGCATCAAAATCCGTTGCGTGGTTTAGGAGTTAGCGGACATACAGACAGAGAGACAGACAGACGCGGAAATCAACTTTATTTTAATAGAGTAGTAGAAAATACCCCCGATCCTCTCTAATGGCTACTTGCACTAAATATAAGAATTGGTCCTTGCTTAAATAGTTTAATCTGCTCTCAGCTAGCTCCTAGGTAATTTTTTACACGAACCTTAGGCCATTCCTTAAGAGAAACTTAACTTTATGTGCCCGATAAATTTTCGTTTATCGGGCACATGAAGTTAAGTTAAGTTAAGAAGGTTTTACTTGTTAAGCAAGGACTTAGGCAGTTCTTATGTTGAGTGCAAGTGGCCATAGTCTCTACTTTTTAGAATAGAGTTTTTACAGTCGATAACCTATATTGTATTGTTTCATTAAATTTTAAATTAATAATATCATGTAATCTATAATGACGTTGTCAAGTATATAGTAGTTATACCTAGGACCCGAATAAATGAATTTAATTTGATTGAGAGTAGCGAGATAGGAATATGTTGAGATAGAGATTATTTCTTGTGATATAAATGGATAAGTATACTAATTACAACTTGCACTGAATATAAAAATTGCCTAAGTCCATGCTTAATTATTTTAAACTACGCCTAGCGATATACATAAATATTAGCTTATCGGGCACATTTAGGTTAAGCGTCTCCTAAGAAATGGCTAAAGGTTCGTAAGAAAAGTAGCTACAAGTAATTTTAATTAGTTAAGCAAAATAATTCTTATATTCAATGCAAGTGGGCATAAGAATTGGTGAGACAATACTTCAAAACCTTTTTTTCAAAAAAATAGGTATAAGTAAATAAAAAAAAACCTGTCCTTAGATAGGTTAATAAAAATGTAGGTACTTACAATAAGTAGAGCATACATTATGTTTCTTACTTATTTACGATGAAATGGCTGAACAGATATAGACGAAATTTGATGTGGTACTTTAAACCCTAAATACATACACATGCATACATAAAGATACATAATACTTACGTTAGTTTTTGTAATAAATATTTTCAACTAAAGTCCTTTCCAATAAACACCCTTCAAACTTAAGTGACATATAACAGATATTCGCTCATCATTTTTGTATTGCACAAATGATAAATGACATCTGTCAATCACAATAACGTTTACGAAGAGTTGTTGAGAGGTCGTAAGTAGTTAGGAATGAACTCCCGCCATTTCTCTTTATCACTGGCCGGTATTAGCCGGCGCTAAGATTCCAATTTCAAACAACCGAACATCATTAACCGCCATGATGAGCTACAAAACGCTTTTATTTTTCAAATAAAGAACACCAACCATAACATAATAATCAGTAATAGTGTTTCCAGCCAGCTTTTATTGCACTATAAAACTGCCGGCTTCTCTTTTCGAACGAAAATTCCGAATTTAAAATTGTTCTTAGAAGCTGTAATAGGCTGGAGTAAGCTTTTATTATTCTTTAAAGTTTTATTTTTTAATTTTATTGTTTATTTATTTTACTTGGAAAGGTTTAATTTTGTTCTATTTTTAATTGTGATTGTTCTGATTTGTGAATAGTTATTTGATTTTATGCTCTTTTGACGCAAGGTGTGGGCTATTTCACAAAAAAAAAACTTTATAAGCGACTAATAGCATAAGTTAAGATAATTTGCCTTTCGTAGACCCTCATCATTTGCATTCATACATTCAATCATTCAGTCACTATTTTATGATATATTTGAACCTTTTTCACCCGAATTTTCCAAATAACCTTTTGTTTTTTTTTTCATAATTAAAACTGTCATACTACTTTCTTACCCAATTTCATAACAGCCGTTTAGTTGAGAAAAAGTAAAGGAAAACAGAGAAAAACAGCAAGGTACTGTCGCATTTGATCCGAACCATTTCACAAAGTAGTAGCTTGCCTTGAACGGAGGCCTTTCTCAACTTCACAACCACTCGTCTTCATCTCATAATACGAACATAAAAATTATATTGAGATAAACTACATGTCTGCAAAATTTCATGAAGATCGGATCGACGATACTTATGTGTCGTCGGACAAACAAATGCCGGGATGTCCCAGTAGATTCTGAGATCTCGCTTCGCTTGGTCAACTAAAATTTGACAGCACTGAAATTGTTTCCATCATTTTTTACTCCATTTGACAGCTCTCTGAAGTCGTTCCTTGTTTTACTGAAATGAGAAGTGGAATAAATAATCATTTTCAAATTATACAATTGGTTTAGTTAATAGATACAGTGGTGTGAATCGATGTAATTAGTATAGGTATGATAACAATTTTGACAGGACATTATTTTATTTTAATAATTAAGTAATAATGTAAAATATATAACGTATTTGTAACCGTCAATGCAACAATTTAATTCAAAATTTTAATTTCAAAAGCTCCGCCTCTAAACGGTAGTTTAATTATCTTGCGGTAACTTTATGACATTTTTTCTACATTATTTTATCTACCAGTGACATTTATTATTTGTTGCCAGTGCTAAATTTAAAATAGGTCGGTTTTTGTCTTATTTTTGAGTGCTTGCCTTTTTTTCTCGACGGCCAGTGTTTTTTTTTCTTTTATGTTCTAATGAGGCGTGAATGGTCTCTTTGGGAAGGTTTATGGTCCCTCAGTATTAGAGTTGTGATTTACAAGGAAATAACGAATAAGTTAATAAATATTTCAAGAATCATTAATTTCTCTGTAATATTTGAACTGATGGCTTCTATCTCGTAGATTGTCGTTTGTCAAATGTAAATAGATTCGAATTGAACTAGTAGATAGGTGTGTTAGCTTTTAAACCGTCTAAAGCCTTTGAAATGGCTTACGCCGATAGTGAAGGGTCGATTAATTGGTTTTGCATTTTAGGAATGGTTTTTCAATACACACTATACTCACGCCCTTATACTTAATACCTTAGTATATAGATGTATCTATTAGATATGATTACGTACGTAAATATCCAACTTACCTCTTTGTCCACTTAGGCAGGTACGTAATAGTCTGTAATGTCATTCAATGACAATGACAGCACATGCATGTCGCCATTCACTGGTCATCCGATCTGCAGCTATTTGTAAATCTAAGTGGTAGTGGTTAGCAACTGTTTTATTCAGAATGTATATAAGTATGTAAGTAGATAAATAACATTATTCAATGTTACCTTGAATTACTTAAGTACATAAGTTACATTGCATTAGGCAAACGTAAGGGACTACTTACGTTGCATTAGGATATCCTAAACTAAATTGTCATCTTAAATGTAATTCTAACTAATATGATAAATGCGATAAATGAGTTTGTTTGTTTGTTTGTAACGCTTTCACGTCTCAACTACTCTTTGTCCCGCAAAATTTAACAGTTCCTGTGGGACCGCGGGTAAAACCGTAGGGCGCAGCTCACATTTATTAGTAAACTAATAAATGTGATTTATTTATTGTTTGTAATTTATTTTATTTTTAATTTATTAGTAAACTAATAAATGTGATAATTCAAACATCCTTAGTAATATTTTTTTTATTTTATAGCCTTGGATTAGTTATAATTACAGTGTTTTGTGTTTTTCATTCTTTTATGATTTTTAACTCGATAGAGAAAGACTAAAGCTATTCCGTGGCTATATAACGTTTATTAGTAAGTGAATTTATGTTTAGTCTTAAAAAGTAGTTAGTGTAAGTAATTTAGTAAGTAGGTAGAGTCAACTGGGGCAAATGCGTCTGTAAAGCAATTGCGTCTTTCGAGAATTACTGAGAAATCCTTCCCAAATTAGGCAACTAATGCCATCTTGTACAGATTATTGCAACTAAAGATAGAAAAAAGATGTAGGTGGCACCTAATTTGTGAAGAGTTTGTCAGTAATTCTCGAAAGACGCAATTGCCCCACAGACGCATTTGCCCCAGCTGACCCTACTTGATTAGTTTTTGTTTAAGTTTTTGAGCACTTTAATTTGGAACAGTCAAACATAGCCAATTTACATTATGAATTAATTACCATGAATAAAGATTAATTTGCCTAAAAATTATAGTTACCTAATATGCAAACACTTTAACAATTTATGTTGATTATTAAGTATTATTGTTTAAATTTACTTGTTAGCTAGAAAATGTCTGTCTAAATAGGTAATAAATGTTAGTTCAAATACCTACTTAATAATGTACCTAAATATTGAGTGTGAAATGGGTTTATTTTGTAATTTTATGTTTTCTGCTTAGGAAATTATGTCTTCTTTTATTACAGTTTAAATTTAAAATGTAACCTCTTTAAATACCTACGTCACTAAATGTGTATAAATGTACATCCCTATAATAAAAATAAAAAAAATTTTAAACTTACATTATTGCTGTTTTATTTAAGTTTTTAAACATAACTGATAGGAAAACGAATCATTGGCCGAGTGAGCGTTGGCAAGCGAAGCGTCTATGCCTCAGCTTCGACAAAATGCTTTCGTATGTCCAACTTCTGTCCTGATCTCTGTAAGGATCTCTGTCTTACAGAAAAATCATAAATATCTCCGTCATTTTCAAAAAAAATCTAAAAAAAATCAGTTTATTTGTACGCCCAAAATAAGCTTGCATATTTTGGTTTCATGACGAATTTATCTGTAACTAGCTGCGCCCCGCGGTTTCACCCGCGGTTCAAAAGTATCCTATGTGCTATTCTAGACTACAATCTATCTCTGTGCCAAATTGCATCCAGATCTGTTTAGCCGTTCTGGCGTGAAAGAGTAACAAACATCCATCCATTCTTACAAACTTTCGCGTTTATGATATTAGTTGGAAGGATTATGTTCTACTTATTTCTATCGTGAGGAAACGTGTAATTTTTGAACATGTGACATCCACCAACCCGCACTGAGCCAGCGTGGTGGATAACGGCTCAGTCACCCTCGAGGTAGAGTAGGTCGGTGTCCCTGCAGTTGGGCATAAAAGACTGTAATAATGATGAAAAAAAAAAATCAAATCCTAGACCTAATGATTAGTCAGAAATTAACTATATAACTGAATATATATGTACATAATTATCGTCACGCCTTTCCCCCGACGGGGCTGGCAGAGGTGTAATACAACACCCAAATTTCGCTGGACGATATTCAGTCCCAAATGTGACAGGGATAATATAGATAAAGCTTAATCAAAAATCTGATTTACAAAAGAAATTGATTTGATGTTCAAAAATCAACCAAACAGGCAAGTAAAAATTATCAAACAAAGAATAGACAACAAAATAGAACACTGCAACAACTAAGACCCCTTTAAAACGAACACACGACTTCACCTGTGTTGCCAACGCAAAAAATTCGCAAATACCCTATTAGACCCCCCATAACAATGCATGAATAGGACCCTATTAAGAAAAAAAAAATGGCAAAGGACCGGCACTCATTCTGCCTGTCATTTGAAGTGTAAAAAATGATGTACAATGCTAAATACGAGCCGAGCCGCTTTTCTAATAGACTTGACATTTCGGATGTCAATTGTAAGGATATTTTGGCCTTTTATTTTTGTTAGCATGGCGCTTGAGGTAGATTAATAGATTGAGAGAAGCGACGGTCTTTAACTGTATTTATGATTATCTGTTTGCTCCATAGAAAATACTGTAATTCACACTTACTTGACATCTCGAACTGGCATAGTAGTACACTGTGTAATTGGGTGCTAGCCAGCACACTCTCACTCACTTATATTTAGGCACTCGAGAAGATGATACGTGCTTTTTTTAAATATTGCGTCAAAAATAAACAAAAAACAAAAGACGTCACTTTTCACAAGTAAGTTATAATTTTTGACAACACGCTAAAATATTCACTGCCGCGTGCTCCTCCGTGAATGATAGCCGTTTAACAAAATGTGTACCAATTGGTTTTTTCACCCGACTGCGCAAAAAGTAGGGTTATGTTTTTCGAGTGTATGTATGTATGAGGTTTCTTTGGCACGCCCTACAGCCTTTGAACAGCTTGATGTATTTCGACATGTAAGGTGTCATTTGAATCATCTTGATAGTGGAAGTGACATAGGGTAAAAAATTTTGCAGCCGGATTTTTTGTTGTTCATTAATAATGTTACTTGTTTTCTCAACGGTTTGCCCAAGGATAATTTGATTAAAGTACCATTGATGCGATCTTTAGAAAGGCTAGCAAGAAGTTTGTTTCAATAAAAAAAAATCGGTGCGAAAATGAGCCAAATTGGGGTTGTAAAGATAATAATAATGTCACAAGTGTCAGGGTCACAAGCTCTCAACCATGGGTCACTTGTAGAACCTCAGGTTATATTACTAACTCTGCTCATCAGAGGTTAAACTCATACCTAAATGGTCTTGCGCCACCAAGAGTTAGAAGCTAACCTTGTGTTAACACAATATTAGAATCACATTTATAACATTTTGACTCTGAGTAAATTAAACCTGTGTCAAATTCGTGTCTTCTGCAAGTTGGCCTAAGTAGTTCTAATTTTACGTGAATATTATATTTGTATGCTAGATGTATCAAAAAATCCTTATTATTCTTTATTACTTATGTCAGGGTATTTTAGTTTAGTGCCTAGCAATATAAGCTGACACCGCAAAAAATCATTAGACAAAGATATGGGTGGTCAAAAAAATTAAATCTTGACCGGAAACGGTCTAATATCAATAATAACTTTAAAAAGATCAACCTACGGGCGCTAACATGCCATTTTACAAATTACACAAACCAAAAAAAAAACAAAAGGCGCCGAAACCAAAGACACCGCTCTATCCGACCCAGAAAAAAAAACTAAATTAACACTGGCTTTAAATAATTAAAAACCACCTTGTTAGTCTGAACTTCGACGTTTTTATTACACTTTAAAATTATTTCTTTCAGTTTTATTAAAACCTTTTTAGACGTAAGTTTTTAAAGCCAAGACCGTAGAGCTCAAAGCGACCACGTAGGTTTGTTTCGGTTGAAAACCTCTTTTGTTTATGTTGTAAAAAGTGTTAGAGTAAAATTGCATTCAATTTTATTGTTTATTTTGATTGCTTTTTGGAAAGTAATAAAGATATTCTTGTAGCTTCCAGTGTTTTATTAACTTAAGGAGACGATTTAGATTTTGTTATCTTTTTGAGGCATCATTATTATAGATAGTCTTGTGACAGCCACTGCTGCTCACAAATACATAAAAACATCTTCCGTGGCACTTTTTTAGTCGAATTGTGTTTTTGATTCCTGTCGATTAATGTTAACTAATATTAAAATCGAGAGTGACCTTGTTCGTTTGTTTTGTTTGTTTCGCTTTTACGCCTTAGTTAATACTCAACCGATCTTGAAGAAATTTTGCATTCCTACGTGTTGTCAGGGGTAGATATGGAAAAGGACATAGATTGCTTTTATGAGGACATAGGGTACTTTTTATTCCGAAAAAATAGCAAGCGGGTAGCAAATAAATAGCGGGTGAAACTGTGTGCCGCAGCTAGTTGCTAATAAAATCATCAACAACACAATCATTTTTCAAAATTTCACCTTCCAAATAATTCAAGTCACAACATAAGCCTGCAAAATAAAATAGCGCCAATAATGCAAGTCACGGTCTAATGCGTTTTATAAAGATGTCATGTCATCACTTTAGGAAATGGAGTCGGTAGCAGCCAGATTACGACTGTCAAAATATATTCGGTTCATGATTTATTGTTATTCATTTTTAGAGTTAAAATCTCACGTTGGTAAAACAGACAAGGTTCAACAGACTGGGGGGCCTATTCGGAGATTTTAAAATTTTCTTCTCACCTTTTTTCGTCCTTGTTGCTCTCGTTTAAATAGTCATAGGTGTGAGAGTGATCAAGATAAAATCTCATCTCATCTCACTACATAAGAATAGCTCCTGGTAAAACAGACTGACCATATAAAGGTTAAAACCATAAACTAGGTATTATACCTAGTTTATGGTTTTAACCCAATGCGAAAGTGAGTTTGTTCGTTTGATTTTTTGTTTGTTTGTTTCGCTTTCACGCCTCAACTACTCAACCGATCATCATGAAAATTGGCATACATGTTGTCGGTCGTACGGAAACGGACATATGGTACTTTACATCTCGTAAAAAATACAATTCCGTGTAACCGCGGTTGAACCCACGGGGCGCAGCTAGTAATATGTTTTTTTTTATAACGTAACTCTACTTATAACTAGCTAGTACCACCGAACGAACGGAGACCTCACATATCTCCATAACTTCTCGTCCGATTTGGCTCATATTTGAACTTGAAAATTGTATTTGGATGAACTACTTGTTAGCAAAGTTTCATGAAGATCGGATCAGCGATACTCACGTTATCGTCGGACAAACAAATGCAGAGGTCCCACCTACTAGAGTACTCTAAGAGCTCGTTTCGCTCGGCAAATTATAACGAAATTATAGGTTTAGGTTTAAAGACATTTATTCTCATAAAAGATTATTACATCACTTACTTACATGAGAATACATCGTATTAAGTAAATTAGGTAGTTCGTCGTCGCACAAAATCCTATCCTACTAATATTATAAACGCGAAAGTTTGTAAGAATGGATGGATGGATATTTGTTACTCTTTCACGCCAGAACGGCTGAACAGATCTGGATGAAATTTGGCACAGAGATAGATTATAGTCTAGAATAACACATAGGATACTTTTTAGCCGTGGGTGAAACCGAGGGCCGCAGCTAGTGTTAAATATAGGTAAATAAATTTAGAAACAGAAAACAAAACTACTATAAACAGTGTATGAACACCAAACAAGCATCACTTATAGTTTAAAATACCTAATAAAAACTACGAAATACGCTTTTAACCTCCTGGCTACCATCGTCAGATCTACTCCTAAGTACGAACAACATAATAATATACGTACGAGTACATCAATCAACCACACAAAGATTATTATTTCGATACGACAGTTAGAAGAAGGTTAAAATTGACTTCTAGATATTTAGAGATAGATAATTATTAATATCGCAACTGTTCCTAACCTAAAAAAATTAAAAATGTTGATCAGAGTTTTAGGTAGCCCAGTAAAGTTTACAAATTATATATACTCGTTATAGGTAGGCATAGCCTCAAAATAGTTATACAGTGTTTTTGTCTCTTTCGATCGAATTAAAAAATTAAAACAAAGAAAAAAGACAAAACACTGCATTTAACTATTCAGAAGCTATACAACGTTTTATAGTACCTAAGGACGAGAGATTCAAGTTACATTAAATAAATAAGTATCCGGGACACTTACACACACTGTCGTCTGACCCCAAACTAAGCACAGCTTTCACAAGTTTTAATATCGACGTAACAAAATCTCTCCAAACCACCACTAAATCACTAATATTAAATTAAAACCCACTTCAAAGGCTGTTGCGAATTTTTTCCATATTTTTTTTCGCATTTTTTTCTGCTTTCTCCAAGACAAGAAGAATTTACCTGTACGCCGACAAAGGAAGATGATGGATGGGACAGATCTAGTTGGCTACGGTGTAAGTACAGTTGAACGGCCGGCGAATATTCGCTCATGAAGAATGTATTGCACAAAAATAAAAAATCGGCGGTCACAGACAGACAGACATCGGAGTCTCACCATAAGGTTCCTTTTTACCATTTTACTGAAAAAGGAAGTCCTACTAATATTATAAACGCGAAAGTTTGTAAGAATGGATGGATGGATGTTTGTTACCCTTTCACGCCAGAACGGCTGAACAGATCTGGATGAAAATGAATCCGAATAAAATTTGGCAAAGAGATAGATTATAATCTAAAATAGCACATATGATACTTTTTAACCGCGGGTGAAACCGCGAGCGCAGCTAGTACGTACATAAAAAATAATAAATTCGACTGCATATGTTTTTCTTGTTTCAACAGAAATTACGCCAGAAGTAGGCAAGTACAGTAGCCAAGAATAACATCAAAATAAAGGAGCATTGTTGCATTTTTTCCGTACACATAAAGCTGTCTATCCAACCCTGTTCAAATATAAAAGGACTATCCAAACGTGCGTAATAGTATTATTCGTTGTTTGGAATAAGAAGCTGGTCTAAAATATCGCTACTGCGAGTATACAGCGTGCGCCCACGCCCTTCTAATTGAACAAGTAACATTATTAAAAGAAAAACATAAAACCCGGCTGTAAAATATTATACCCTTTGTCACGTCCACTATCAAGACGATTCAAATGACACCTCACATGTCGAAATACATCAAGCTGTTTAGGCTGTAGGGCGTGCCAAAGAAATCTGATACATACATACATACACTAGCTGCGCCCCACGGTTTCACCCGTGGTTAAGAAGTATCCTATGTGCTATTCTAGACTATAATCTATCTCTGTGCCAAATTTCATCCAGATCTGTTCAGCCGTTCGGGCGTGAAAGAGTAACAAACATCCATCCATCCATTCTTACAAACTTTCACGTTTATAATATTAGTAGGATTCAAACTGAGACTTCGAAACGGAACCCCATATCACTAAAACCACTTTTACGATTTGGTTCATTTTTATAATCATAAATGGTATTGAAATGGACTACTCGTCTGCAAAATTTCGTAAAGATCGGATTAACAGTACTGAAGTTAAAGTTAAGTTAGTCAAATCATCACACTAGTAAATTACACGCGAAAGTATGGATGGATGCATGTTTGTTATCCAATCACGCCAGAACGGCTGAACGGATCTGGATGAAATTTGGCACAGAGATAGATTATATTCCAGAATAGCACATAGGTTACTTTTTAACCGCGGGGCGCAGCTAGAGTACATATGTATATAAAACATATACCTACATACATAGATACAATTACCGACTCGACTCTGAGACCTCACTTGTCTCTCTATAGTTTCCTAATTACATATACCTACTACTAAACAGATATACCTAGGAACCTCTACCTACTGAATGCCTTGTTCATGGCCACGTCGTTTCTCGTTTGAGACAGCCGCAGTGTGTATTACAAAGTAGATTACACGCTCGAATGGAAGGGATCAAAGGCGACCGTTGACCAGATTTTGTATGGTAAAGTCTTAGAACAACTACCTATAGAAGGTAGGTTTCCAAACAGCTCTTCAAAACGCAAGCCACAAATTCGCTACGTGTGCTATGTTTACGTGTCTTGACACGCACACAGACGGAAACATGATGTGCTTAGTTAAAATGTTCCCCTAAAAGATGGATAATAGGTTGATTGGTAAAATCTGTTACATAAATTGATTTTAAAGGAAGGATAAGCCTATACGTAGCGTCTTACGGTGCCATTTCCGGTACCAATGTAACGGCTTACATTTCGCGAGTGTACTTGGTTTCTATAAGTAATTACTCTAAGGGTAAAATATTGTTCCGAAGATTTTAGATGCAGCGTAAGGTAGCGTTTATCTTCTTGGAGATAGTATTATTAGAGTCAACTGGGGCAAACGCGTCGGTGGGGCAATTGCGTCTTTCGAGAATTACTGACAAACCTTTCACAAATTAGGCGCCACCTAGACCTTTTTTTAATCTTTAGTTGCAATAATCTGTACTAGATGGCATTCGTTGCCTAATTTGTGAAGGATTTTTCAGCAATTCTCGAAAGACGCATTTGCCCCAGTTGACCCTAAATATGTATTTGAAGTAATAAGTCGTTCGTCGTAGGTTCGATCCCAGCTCACACATCCCTTGAAGCCTTAAAGTTTGTCCCATTTTTAGGATTCCGGATTACCAAAGAGCTAAAAAGAAAACGATGGAAACGACCCTCGAGGAAATTCGATGCCTGTCTGTATGTCATAATTATGGATTAATAGCGACCCGTCCTGGCTTCGCACGATACCTACTAGTACATGTTAGCAACACATACAAAAGAATGCAGTCTATGGTCTGCTGTGTGACGTTTTGCGAGCGAACTGTCAAAGGAATGTATTGAATGAATGAATGTAGCCTAAGGAATGAAGGAGTAGCGCCTGAGTCGCCCGCCCCGTCCAACCGGCACTTCTCGCTGGAGCACGGAAGAGGACGGACCTCGTAGTGTTTTTCTTGGGTGTCTTTCTGTAGTATTGATCTTGGTGTCCATTAGATTCATTTTGGAACTACCTACATATTGTACATGGTTTGGATGGTTTGGATTATTAGAAGTATTAGTTGTTTACATTTACATTAAGGTGGGTTTGAATACCGTCCCTTGAGAAATAGTTTACATCAGAAGTGAGATGTAGTTTTCTCGCGCCATAAAAGAAATAGAAATACATCGATAAAGGTATCAAGGCAAAAGATACCGGAATTATTTTTAGCAAATCGTGTAATTTTATTATGTCTGGCAACTAACTTCATTAGATTAGCAGTACTAGATAAAACGACAAGCGTGTATGAAAAGCCTCATGGAAGTAGAAGAAGCGAAAGATGTATGCCAGGATCGTAGCAAGTGGAGAGAAGTGGTATCTGCCTACCTATATGGGAAACAGGCGTGACTATATGAATGTAGATGACCTGAAAGACGGCTATAGGCACTCACCAGAATAGAGGTAGTGAGTTGAAGCAGTGACTTCCTAAGACTAAAGGAATGATCTGGACCAGGCACTACTTCGGATTAAGGGAGTGAGCTAAAATAGCTGAACAGTAAGTGAATTAGTAGCTGATACATGACCTGAAAGGTTGCTATAGGCACTCGCCAGAATAGTGGTAGTGAGCTGAAGCAGTGACTTCCTAAGACTAAAGGAATGATCTGGACCAGGCACTACTTCGGATTAAGGGAGTGAGCTAAAATAGCAGTCGTATAGGGAATTTCTAAGCCTAAATATATCAGCTTTGGTTTAGATGGTCAGTACTATTATAAAAAAAAAGATACATTGCAGAACTATTGAGAAACCTACAGACCTTTTTTTCGGTGTTATGATTGATGATGAAGTTAATGAATGAGATAACTAGTTACAAAGTGGTAGAAATTTCCAAGTCTAAAGGAATCAAATGATGAAAAGGTTGCAACTGAAGTGCTATCTATTTAGGACATCATGAGTCATGATAGGCCGAGCTTAAAGATTTTAACAGCCTTTGAAATCATGTGTGTGTTGACAGATACGTAATTCATGTGCAGAGTTGGAACCAATATAAGAAGCGTGCCTGAGGGCATGCACGGCGTAGGAGGGCCGTGTTAGCAACACATACAAAAGAATGCAGTCTATGGTCTGCTGTGTGACGTTTTGCGAGCGAACTGTCAAAGGAATGTATTGAATGAATGAATGTAGCCTAAGGAATGAAGGAGTAGCGCCTGAGTCGCCCGCCCCGTCCAACCGGCACTTCTCGCTGGAGCACGGAAGAGGACGGACCTCGTAGTGTTTTTCTTGGGTGTCTTTCTGTAGTATTGATCTTGGTGTCCATTAGATTCATTTTGGAACTACCTACATATTGTACATGGTTTGGATTATTAGAAGTATTAGTTGTTTACATTTACATTAAGGTGGGTTTGAATACCGTCCCTTGAGAAATAGTTTACATACAGTATCAAATATACTGTCAAATATAAATATAATGACAAAGTAAAAAAAAAAAAACAATTAGGTATCAAAGATTCCGCCTTGGCCGACCGCCTTGTTCGGAAAAAGAGCCACTACTCTGAAGAACTGGCTGAGGGACTTTATTATTATTATATTACAAGCTGCACCCCGCGGTTTCACCCGCGGTTAAAAAGTATCTTATGTGCTATTCTAGACTATAATCTATCTCTGTGCCAAATTTCATCCAGATCTGTTCAGCCGTTCTGGCGTGAAAGAGTAACAAACATCCATCTATCCATCCACCCATCCGTCCATTCTTACAAACTTTCGCGTTTATAATTTTAGTAGGATTTTTTCAAAACTAGATAAACTATCTATCCCACAAATGTTGGCTTACACCTAGGTATTAAAATATCATATTATATCTACGTACTAGTGGCTACTTGGCGGAAGTGGAAGGCTCCAGACATTTTTGTCTTCAAAATAATTGTTAACCTTATCCTCTTTTCATTTAAGTAGTTTTTACATGTGATTTGAATTTTCCTTCAGCAAACCCTGTTATACTAGCTACGCCCCGCGGCTTCACCCGCAGTTAAAAAGTATCCTATGTGCTATTCTAGAAAAGTGTGCCTGTGCCAAATTTCATCCAGATCTTTTCAGCCGTTCTATGCTAATGTTCTGTTATATGTTTCGGCACTTTATTAAAACAAAATGTGTCACAAACGTACCCGCTGGACTGTAGTTGACACGTTTGTGAAACGTTATTGCAACTGAGCCGTTGCTCGTCCGTTTCTTACGACAAACGTAACATTAACGGTTCAGATAAGCATCGGCTGAGGTTAGATAAATTGCTCCCTGGTCTCACACAAGCTTAAAAAAATCTCAAGAAAAATCCCTTGGCTTCTAAGGCTCGCGTGACCGGCCGTACATAAGGTGAGTATATAATACAGGTATATAATTCTATATAATCAGTACATGCTGTAATATAATTTGCGTCTGTTGTAATGACAGGGAGCGGGCGGCACGCATGCGCGGGGCCGAATCACACGGGGGGGAGTTTTGGTTCGGAATTAATTTAAGTTTATCAACTAAAGAAAGTGAGGTCTTACCCCGTTACTAATAAACGTTGTATAGCCCGAGATTAGTTATACAATACAGTGTATTGTTTTTTTTTAACTAGACCGAAAAAGACAAAACGCTGTTTCCCTAAGCAATACACGTTGTATAGCTTCGGAATACTAATACGGTGTATATCGTCACGCCTTTCCCTCTAAGGGGCTGGCAGAGGTGTAAAACAACACCCACACTCCGCCGGACGATATTCAGTCCCAAAGTGTATGGCGAGCCTGATGGCAGTATGTTTTTTTTAAACTCAATCGAAAAAGAAAAAAAAAACAGCATCATTATATCTTATGACGTTTGTTACTCAATCGCGCAGGGACCGCATACGATTTTAGATTAAATTCGGTAGGGATGTAGGTTATAGCAAAATACCGAAATAATGAACTGTTTCTGCATGTAAGACTAAAATAGAACAATTCTTAATTAATAAACTGTAGGTGCTTAAAATAATTCAATAAAACTTAACTAATTTTTAACTTTTAATCCCTTAACTTAAGATAGTTAATTGAATCAGGCGTTACTTTGCGGAAGTTCATCTACAAAATTGTTACTTGTAATATCTAGTGTATTTCCGCTTTAACATCGCATTAAATACATAAAGGAATATGATATTTTTAATTCTATTTTAAATTAATTTAATTAAATTTACTAGAAAACTTTATACAAATTGATTTTTAAATCTAATTTAAACGTTATACAATTTGATATTTCAACTAACGAATTTAACAGACCTAATTTAATAAAGCTAATTTAGTAAGTAAATTAACAGAAATAATGCCATGAAATTTACAACAAAATTTTATCAAAAAATTAATACAATTAAATCAAAGATCCTGGAACAGCTTTCGCTTCTTCTACTTACATGCGTCTTTTCATACACGCTCGTCGGTTACGGTTACTCTTCACCTGACCTTTCTTCATCACGTCTTTGATTTGGTCGAGATACGTGCGCCTAGGTCGACCTTTACCGACTTGACCACCAAACTCGCCTTGTAGATCTGTTTCGTCAATCTCCTTTCAGCCATTCTCTCAATACGTCCAAACCATCTAAGCCTCCCTTTCGCTATCTTAATCACTACATCTTCTAACTTACTATACATATTTTTTTCTATTTATTTTTTTAAGGATTTTTAGACCACAGGTCTAAGTCATCTCCATCGTAAGCTTTAAACACAAAACGAATATAAGAATAACATTAATAATTAATTTACAATTATCTAACTGAAACTCATTGTTTCTTTGTTTTACCATATCTAAGTAATGCAATCAACAAATAAAATTAACCCATAGCATGAGAAGTAATCTCTACAAATTCTCCCCCCGTGTGAATCGACAGCGAGTCAAAGACATAAAAACAATCGCGTTTCCTCCGCTACAGACGTGATTCCACGGTGTCTGTTTGTGGACAGCCGAGCACACAACTCACACGCCTTAGATTTACGCTCATATCTTATTTATTAAAATACTATAGATAATAGATTAACGTTTATTTGTGAGGAGGTAAGAATGGAGATACCTACCTTATTAAAACACACAGAATTCAAACGATAAAGGAAAAAGTTTGTGTCAAAATGAAGTCCCTTAAGTTTTAGCTGGTTTTTAGCCAAACATAGAGATTTTTTTAATTCTATTAAGTTATTTTGTTTTAACTTCTTGAATTTCGAGTGCATCAACACTGCAGCCCTGTTTCATACCTATCCGACTGCGGCGAAACCAAAATAAAATACTTTATCTATGTGTTTCATCTGTTTGTATGTGTATGTCCATACATATATTTCATACATACCCGTCCCTGTGACTCTCGCAATGACTATGAAAGACTCTCGTAACTTCTAACGGCAGATTTCGATGAAGGACATAAAGTTAAATCCTACTAATATTATAAACGCGAAAGTTTGTAAGAATGGATGGATGGATGGATGGATGGATGTTTGTTACTCTTTTACGCCAGAACGGCTGAACAGATCTGGATGAAATTTGGCACAGAGATAAATTATAGTCTAGAATAGCATACTTTTTAACCGCGGGTAAAACCGTGGGGCGCAGATAGTTTGCCTATATTGCGCGAATATCATAGGATTCGTAGGCTACAATTCACAGTCTGTTCTTTTGTAAGAAATATTACTGACACCACTCACTTAGGCTGAATGTTTGTTGAAGCACAGTTACAGAATAAGGTATTTTTACCTTCCATCATATTTAAGGGAGATTCGATACGAAAACCTAAAATGGACCGCATACATTAGGTGCTGCACACAATTCACCGTAGTCACAAACAAACGCAAGCAGTCGCAACAGTGATAATTAGTGTTGTCTCGTTCTCGCTATAGTTTCTAGTACGTCTCTCTATCTTCGTTATTGATACACGTAACATAATACTTTCAACGGAGCTGTGTAGTGTAGTGCCTGTGTGCTTGTAGGTATACTCGTATTAAATTAGACTCGTGCCGCTTCTTCTTTATATTATATCGATGCTTTTTGAAAGTAACGAAAACGTTACTGTATCAGTAAAAAAATTACTAATTTGTGCAGGGTTACAATCATTATCCTGATTCAAAGTTTTTCTCAACATTTGTGCGCGCGAGTGTAGGAGGCAGGCTAAAGGCGCCGGCATTCGACTCGAACCTGGCTCTCTTTCTAATTTTGTCACTTTCTTTCTCTTCAATTATATCTACGAATGCAGTTTAATATACCTGTTAGCTTGTTCCTACTTTGCTGAAAACAACTTGAGCTAAAGAGTTCCCTATTCTAATAACCAATAATTTTAGGAGCTCTAACAAGACCGACTTCAGTTTGCAAGTATTTTCTTTCCAATAAAAAAGAATTTTCTAAATCGGTGCATAAATGATGGAGTGTTGAAGTCACAACTATTTAAAAAAAAAAACAATCGAGTTAAAACCTCCTTCTCTATGATGCTACTTTTATTTTTTAACCGATTTCAAAAAAGGAGGTTCTCAATTTGTCTGTATGTTACGCAATAACTGCGTCAATTATGAACCGATTTTAATAATTCTTTTTTTGTTAAATAGATCATACTTTGAGGTGTTCCATATGCATTTTATAGTAATAAGTTTAGCAGTTTTTAAAATTAAATAACTTCAGAATAAGTGATTATTACAGCTGCGCCCCGTGGTTAAAAAATAGTAAGTATATATATGTTATTCCAGACGACAATCTATCTCTGTGCAAAATTTCATCCCGATCCGTTAAGCCGATCTAGCGTTGAGGAACAAACATCCACCCATCCATACATCCATCTAAACGTTCGCATTTATAATATTAGTGTGAAATTAGGAAGTAGGTAGGATTACTACCTACCTAGAACCTATACCTAGTAATGGCTGAACAGATCCTGATAAAGTTATGCCCTCGAAAAGCAAGCGGGATAGAGCTCTTTTTTATTAATTGGAATGGATACACATTTTTATTATTAATTAATGGTGTTAACAGCCATCCATAAAACTCTTTCGATACCTCCCGCGAGTTCCTTCCGGGAATCGAACCGGCACCTCTGACTCATAAAGCCGCTGCTTTACTCAGAACTCGTAAAGGTAGCTCGTCGCGTGACTGGTCGGTCTGAGCCTCTGAGGGCGAGATTCACAGACTGCACTTCGACTATACTTTGTTGGAAAGTTCGACTTTCCGGGTGAGATTCATGAACTTTGCGAAAGTATATAAAGTTAATGTCGCATTAGCGGGCGCCACAGTTTTAACCCGACTGCGCAAGAAGGAGGGTCATGTTTTTCGGGCTGGCAGAGGTGTAATATAACACCCATACATCTTCGGACGATATTCAGTCCCAAATGTGACAGGGAGCCTGTCGCCTTACACCGGGCTCCAGTCATATAATAGGCACATAATAATTATGTTCACACAATGAACAAATTGGTACGTGCCGTCGGCTGGGTTCGAACCCGCTCCCTCTGGCTTGAGAGGCGGACCTTCTCCCAACTCCCAGGCTGCCATCGCCTTACATGTATGTATGTTTAAGATTTCTTTGGCACGGCCTACAGCCTAAACAGCTTGATGTATTTCGCTATGTGAGGTGTCATTTGAATCGTCTTGATAGTGGAAGTGACATAGGGTATAACATTTTGCAGCCGGGTTTTTTGTTTTTCTGTAAGTAATAATGTTTTTGTTTTTGGGAGAAGCTAATGTTGTTTGGGTCTAAAAGCCTAAATTTTCAAGGTTTTTTTTAACTTTATTTAATTAAATTCAATTTCTTTATATCGGAAGCTATAAGTCGGTACATTTCAAATATAGAATCGTTAAATATAAAAAAATAGGACCGAAAACAGGACATTTGCTCACATTTGTCTTATCGCCGCGCGATAAGGTCCACGGTCGCAAACAAAACGTAACCATCATGACAATAAGGTGTCACATGGTAGCCCCCCTGTGGCCCTATTCGGAGATTTGAGATTTTCATCTCACAGTTTTTCGTCCTTGTTGCTCTCGTTTGAAACGTCATAGGTGTGAGAGTGACCAAGATAAAATCTCATCTCGTCTCACGCGTAGGAATAGTTTCCCAGGCCCAAAACTTTCGTTGCCATTTAACTACCTATTCTTGATTAACTCACCTATAGTGCCATTTCAACTGTGTGCCCATAAACAAATATGGAATGCACTTATTGATTCCGAAATTAAGAAATTGAATTAAATTAAATAAACTCCAAAAAAATTGGTTGCCTGTAAAGTCGGTATACGGGCGAAAGTTTTACGTGACAACGACTTTTTATGTCTGTCTTTCTCGCTCTTAGGCGGGCTAACCATGCCCGAGTGGAAGGGACGCGTGCCTCTCACTCGCTCTCATTGTGAGCGCATAACGTGAGCGGAGCGTAACGCAGTTTCTTGAAGTGTCACCCGGCAAACCAATTTATAAGACGTTGTCACGTCAAAAAAAATTTTAAAAATCTAGGATTTTAGACCCAAACAACATTAGCCTGTCCCAAAAAAAACCTGGCGCCCGCTAATGCGTCATTAGTTGTTCGACCGCCGCGGGCGCCGCACGTGCTTTGAGCCCTAAATTTTATTTGTATTTAGAAAACCGTTTATAATTACAGTCATAAGGCTTTACGTAGTTCAGGGGTCTTGATAATTATTGGCGGCAGCGGTTTTTGGGCGGCTGGGGATATGTCTGGGTTTTAGGTATACTTGTAAGTATAGATACTCTACTAGTCGCGCCCCACGGTTTTATTTACCTTGTTATCTTACAGGAACTGCTCGTTTTTGCGAGAATCAAGTATAAATTAAAAATTTAAACAGCTTCCGACGCCGATTTTCATCAAACATATTATCTAAGAACATTCACCACTAATTCACCTGTCAATCAAAAAAAGCAAAATTCAAAATCAGTTCACCCGTTCAGGAGCTACGAAGCATCAGACACACACACAGAGAGAGAAAGAGAGAGACACGTCAAACTTATAACACGTCATCGTTTTGTGTCGGGGGTTAAAAAGGTATGTCCTTTTCTGTACCCCTGACAACGTGTATGCAAAATTTCAAAATGATTGGTTGAGTAGTTACAGCGTGAGTGTTTACGTTTTACTGCAATACTGGCTCAGCAATGTTCTGAGTGTGGCCCGGCCATATAGTCATACATTTTTAGCAAGGCTGATGATGGCCGGGCTACAGTCGGCAATATTGCCAGTATTGCCGGACTAGTATTGCAGTGAAAATATGGCCCGACTAGGAGCACCCTAAAAAACAAACAAACACATTTTTGCATCCTAATTGTTTAATTACTTCCTAACTAATATTACTAGTGGCTCTGTGAGCTGTAGACCTCGCGGCCGACGTCTGTCTCCTCTACAGAACGCATTCTTCATCCGATTCTCGTGAAATTTTGTGAGCAGGATCGATAAGTGTAGAGGAAGACAGAGATCCAGACAGAATTCTGACACACGAAAGTATTTTTGTCGAAGCTGAAGCTTCGCTCGCTAACGTTCGCTCGGTAGATAAATGTGAAAGCATGTCTGTTGGGTTGTTTATTTCTTTGTTTGTTACGCTTTCACGCCTTAACTACTTAACCGATCATCATGAAACTTTGCATACACGTTGTCAGGGGGTACAGAAAAGGACATAGGGTATATTTCACCCCGAAAATAACGGTTACCATGTGACCGCGGGTGAAACCGCGGGGCGCAGCTAGTTAATTTTAAATTAGTTATAATGACGCCATCGTCATCCGTCTCTTTCGCACTTGTTGTAAATGACTTATTTCGGTCTTGCTTAAGCATCGATTGACGTCACTACGTGTTTCTAGAATTAGGATAATGCCACTGGTACTTAGTAATACTGGCCACTATGCTGCTGAATTCATCTCAACCTTTTGTCTGGCTGTCGTCACATACATTATCAATAATGGTTCAGGCACAAGACCCAAAATAAACAAAAATCTCAGGTAGCCACGAAATGAATATGGACTTCACTAATTAAACCTTAACAATGGTTAATAAAATCACAAAAAAATAGTTCTTAGCTGTCTTAAAATACGGGTGAATTTTGATTGAATTTTGTTGAGATATAAAAATTGATATCACGATTTTATTTCAAGCTGATTTAAGTTTTATGAGGCTGGAAATACAGTAGGTTTTTTAATTGAAAGTTCTTGATAAAGTTGTAAGTAAAAGGATCAAAGGAAAATGCTGAGTCAGTGCTCTGATTTACAGTGCAGGGCAGTGTTTTTGGCACATTTATAAGTGTTGGCATAAATCTTGTCATAATTATCTTAACTTTTATCTTAATTCTCATACTTTTCTTATCCTATTCGCAGTTAATTCGAAAGTGAGTTAGTTCGTTCGTTTGTTTGTTTGTTACGTTATCACGCCCTACCTACTCAATTAATTATGACTACTCGTGTATAGGCTCTGTATGCTGTAGACCTGACGTCTATATGTCGTATTTCTGAATCTATTGTCGTAAATTTTTGTTAGCAGGTTCGACAATTATACAATTTTTTTTTACCTAGTCCGTTTTTTAAATTTCTTCCAAAATGCGAATTTTTATACTTATGCGGATATTTTTTTTTCAAAAACTGACTCGAAAAAAAATTTGGTACCTATATAAATAATTAGTAAACTTACTCACAAATTTTCAAGAAAATCAGTTTAAAAATGCGACGTGTAGAGGAAGACAGAGATCCGGACAGAATTCGGACATACGACAGCATTTTTGTCGAAATTGAAGCATAGACACTTCGCTCGCTAACACTCAATCGGTCGATTATGAAAATTTGCACAGACGTTGTCAAGGTGCGTACAGATAAGGACATAGGATACCTAGCTTACACTAGCTATTCTGAAAGTAGACATGTGCCACCAAATTACCCTAAATGGGGAACAAAAAGGCGAACCCCACAATACCACATAGTTGCTTTGACGGGAAACCATCAACCCTTGTTCAAATCCTACTATCCTACTAATATTATAAACGCGAAAGTTTGTATGTATGGATGGATGGATGGAAGGATGGATGGATGGATGGATGGATGGATGGATGGATGAATGTTTGTTACTCTTTCACGCCAGAACGGCTGAACAGATCTGGATGAAATTTGGCACAGAGATAGATTATAGTCTAGAATAACACATAGAATACTTTTTAACCTCGGGTGAAACCGCGGGGCGCAGCTTGTAATATTATGAACGCGAAAGTTTGTAAGAATGGATGGATGTTTGTTACTCTTTCACGCCAGAACGGCTGAACAGATCTGGAAGAAATTTGGCACAGAGATAGATTACACTCTAGAATAGCACATAGGTACTTTTTAATCGCGGGTGAAACCGCGCGGCGTCTAGTTTGCTATATAGAGGCCGCACTTGCTTAATGCGACACTGACCTTCGCTGGGCTCGGTCAATAAAAAGAGCAAGCTTCCCGAACGTACCATCCTGCAATTTGTCGCCCCTCCCTCGGCGACAGCCCAAGCCGAGGCCGTACCTCAGAGGTGCCCTTGCGCTCGGCGCTCGTCGCCCATGGTTTGTAAGCATTTTTGAGGCCCAGCGCCATCTGCGCTTGCCTAATGCCCGGTACGCTGGCGAGACCTCAGTGGCCAACAGCATAGAGTCATCCATAAAAAATAAAATAAAAAAGAACGTGCCATCTTTCGGCTCGCAGTGTCCGGCGCCCGCGCACTCCACCGCGCGCCAGTCACGGTGACTCGCGCTGCACTAATGTAATTCATTAGTCTTCGCTGACATCATGTACTGTTACCGTTTTATTTTATATTGTTTTATTATTTCGGTCTATGTGCTTTGATCTTCATAAAAAGAACTTAAATAGCCTTGCTTATTATTTCTATACTTTCTCGTCCGATTTCGCTCATTTTCTAACTTAAAAATTGGTTGTCTGTAAATTCAAGTTTACGGACGATAGTTTAACGTGACAACGTCATAACAAAAGGGTAGAAGAGAGATAGATGCGGCGCAAGCCGAACGATCAAGCCGATCATGCCTTTCGCTCGCTCGTGAGTTACAATGAGCGTAACGGGACAATGAGTCATCCTTTTTCAGCCGGCGTTCATCGATTTGTTAGACGTTGTCACGTCGAAAATTGTATTTGCTCAAACTTGCCTGCAAAATTTCATGGAGATCGGATCAACGATACTCAAGTTGTCGTCCAACAAACAAATGCCGAGATGTCCCGGTAGACTGTGCGAGCTCGATTCGCTCGGATAAGCTAGCAAGGCATCAAGCAAATTGGAAGCAAGGTGGAATTGACCGAGTGTCAGTTTTCAAGCCGCTTGAACGTTTTTGACATGGCTTGACGTTTGTCGATGCACAAACCCGTGATCCTATATAAGAAAGTCTAGCATTCCGAGAGCAAACACGTAATGACGACACTCACCATCGTCATCTGTCTCTTTCGAACTATTTGTAAATGACATAATTGTGTCTTGCTTAAGGATCGATTGACGTCACTACGTGTTTCCCACGTGACCGGAATGCTATAGATAGGGATAAACCAAAAAACGGTTTGTTTAAAAAAATTAGCAGTGAGAATTGTTCAAGCTGACAGCGTCTAGTGTCCAGATAAAGATAAAGATATTTTTATTTGCAATAACAAAGGTAACGCATGCGTTTGGTGGTTTACAATTTAAAATATGTCCTTCAATGTTATGCCTGAAGAGGCGTGCAAATATTGGAGATGGCAACTTTACGGTTACAGTTTAAACAAAATTTCTAGTTACTTAAAAATAAATGTCCTAATTAATGAAATTAAAAAATAATACCAGAACTATATTAATTACCAGAACTATACTAAAACGTTCAGTGCATGAATACGCCCAGTCGGACAACATATAGACAAAAAGTAATGACGGTAGGGTATGTATATTTCAACAGACATTCTGTTAAAAATCAAAATTAGCAAACCCTATTTTTATTTCCTGCCAACAGGCGAATGACAAACTCGTACACTGTACGATTTAAAAAAAAAGCTACAAAAAGCTCTGTCATTTTACTCGTTTCCCCCAATACAGGAAACCCTGCGAAATCCCTACTTAAACCTAATTATAATTAAATTATTCCTTTGCAACGCCGCCTGAATCGACGTCTAGCGCCTGTGCCGCGGGGCGTCTACGAAAAAAGTAAAAAAAAGTTTTAAAAAGTATAAACGTCAAAATCGTAGAGCTTTGGCGCCAGCGCCGCGCCGCCGCACTGACACTTTGGTTTCGAGGCGCGGGAACGCCCATGGCGCCGAATTTATTATATTTAGGTTGGTACTGTCGTACGAGTAGACATGGTAGGATACATAGTAGGTAAGTTTAACTAAAACTTATAGACGATATCTAGTTAATAAGTAGGTAGGTATTTACTGAATTTAAATAGTGCATAATAATATATTAATGCATATTTTTGATTAGTCCGTAGGTATGTAGGTAAAGCAGTCAGAAATTTTACCATAAATATTGTCAAGAATCCAAGCTTCGAATCGAATCGAACAATCAGTTTTCCAGTTTTATTGCGTTATCTGAGAGGTTTCTATTACCTTGCCAATTGCTCTATAGTAAAATTGTTTTAATTTAAAAATCGAGCACTGTTTTTTTAATTCATAAAATGTTTTCCCGCCTAAAAAAGAAGAAATACAAAGCGAAAAAGTCAGATGTCACATCTTTAGTAAGAACAAGACACAAAATTAGAAGAAAAAAAGCTTTCCCGCGTAAAGCTACGTCATGGTGACGTGAACAGAAAATGGCGAATTAAAAAGTTATTAATCTCAAGCTCACCTTCTTGTCGAGGATTTACTGCGTGAGAAAGAGTTTACAATACATTTTAATAAATCATTTCTGTGGTAGCTGTGAGTCGCAGTTACTTTTATGATAAATTAGTTATTTTATTTACATATCATCTTTAACAGGTGGGTAAATAATTATCTATTAGGGATTGACCCGCCCTGGTTTCGCATGTTACTTAAATCTTCCTTTAAAAACTGAAAACCATCAAAATCCGTTGCATGGTTTAGAAGAAGTTTAGTTACCTAGCATATATACAGACAGATGCGGAAAGCGACTTTGTTTTATACTGTAGAGAGAGATAGTGCTTTCGCCATTCGCCAACAGAAGTCTAAACACTTAGAGGTTTACCATACTTTGGTACTTATCGTACCCGTTTATGTACTTCGATATAAAAATGAACTTTCTTTTGCTAATCCAAAAACACTTATTCCATCATTAGACGGCCTTTTTTCATCGCCAATTTCTCCCTTTATCCTACCACACCTATTATTTCCGACGTCACAGCACAGGTAAAGTTGAATGATTTTTTTCTAAAAGCCCGTCCCGCCAAAAGTGGAGCACGCGAGCGTCGGGCGCCATCTTTTGTTTTTTTATGGCTTAGTTCGGCATAGGCGTTTAGCCGCGGGCCACAAGCAGTCAGTCAAAAGTCACGCGTTTGACTTCGAAGTAAAGTGGTGCGCAGACGTGGGACAGACTGGCTGGACACTTTTTCGAGAAATA
Organism: Peribatodes rhomboidaria; assembly: GCA_911728515.1. Lineage (NCBI taxonomy): Eukaryota > Metazoa > Arthropoda > Insecta > Lepidoptera > Geometridae > Peribatodes > Peribatodes rhomboidaria. The sequence continues at coordinate 520,187 of OU452194.1, forward strand.
ATTTTATTGCAGCATTTCAGTCTTACCGGATAAACTAAAAAATAATATTATTCGGGAGATCTTGCACTCACGGTCGTCTAATCAAAGCTTGTACTATGGCTGACAGAGACTGGTCTGATCTGATATATCTTCTCTTATCTGATACATCCATAATTATATATTGTCTATTATAATAAATGAACATTTAACTAAATATCAACAAACAGACATAAAACAAACACAAATGTTCATCACATGATCTGATCGAAGCTCACATGAGTTTACCTTAGGTGGGAATTCAATCTACGCCCCTAAGCTCAGAAGCCAGGTTGATTACAATCTTCTAACCTAGCTCTAATTACTTTTTTAAATTGATAATTCTAAATAAATTTGCCTGCCATTTAATTTTAGTAAAAAACTCATTTTATTTTTACTTAGTTTACTCCAATGTCGTTGTTTTTTTCTTTTACTGTACTAAACTTTTTTTTTCCTTTTTTTTTATTTTCATTGACTACCAAGGCAGTCGGCAAATTATACAGCGAACCATTAATTTTAACTGCCCATCAAAACCTATGGCACTTATTATTGTTACTGACAACGTGTTCAATAAAAATATCGACACCGCAGGGCGCAGTTTGTTATGTCAACTGAACAGCGAATTTGCCGTCTCTTGTATACTACCTATTGTATACCTACTCATAAATTGCATGGAAATTACTATTGTTAATCGCTACGCACCTATATATAAATTTCCATTTTAAGCTTCTAGTTGCTAATACCAAACAATTTTCACATTAACTATCATCACCATCATCATCTCGGCTGAAAGACCTCCACTGCTAGACAAATACCTCCCAATACCGGTATTCCGCTGCTCGCATCCAGCGGATACAATCGACAATCAATCGCTGTGCCACACAAAATTGCACGTCTGCGCAGCGCTGAAAAATAAAAAAAAACACAAAGGATGTTTGAATGATATAGTTTTTTGAAAAAATAAGAGATTTGGAGCAGTTTTTTTTTGTATTTTTTAGAGAAATTGCGTGTTCAGTAATAATACGCTTGCGCTGGCGGCGGTTGTTGGTAGATTTTACTTAGAACGCAAGGTTGGATGGTAATTTTATTCTGGGTAGCGTGGAAGGAGCAATTATATGGAAGGTTAACCTTCCTGGAGGCGGTTTTGGGAAGGCAGGTAGCCTAGAAGGTGCCTAGTAACCTACTTTAATGTTGGTACGTACCTACTTAAGTAAGACCTACTTGCAGAAGATACGAAGTTAAATTCTTAAGCGCAAGGTTAATTAACTCTAGAGCTAGAATGGTATTAATGCCACTTTAATATTGTGTTAACTCAAAGTGAGCTTCTAACCCCTTTAGCAATAAACATTGCATAACCTCGAAATAGTGATACTTTTTACAGTGTTTTGTCTTTTTCTTTCTTTTAATTTTTTGAACTTGATCAAAAACGACAAAACACTGCATAACTATTTTGAAGATAAGCAACGTTTATTTCTCAAGAGCATGGTATAATAATATACTCCGCTAGGTATGGCATTCCAAATCAAAAATAGTCACGTGGGCAACACGTATAGTGACGTCAACCGATGCTTAAGTACGACCGAAATAAGTCATTTAGAAAGAGACGATGAGAATGACGAGACAATGACAGCTAGACTGCTAAGCCTGAATCACAGATCTAGGATGTAAAAGATCGACAGTGACAATTCGATAGTGATACAAAAAAACATTTGCGCATGCGTGAGTAAATTAGTGTTGTGAAAAGTACTTTTTAATTTTTCGATTGACCAAAAATGGTTCTCCGGGTGCTTGTCGATAAATATAATCTTTCGCATACCAATTGAGTTGTTTTTTTGTTCCAAGTAACACCGCTGCTGAGCTAAAATGAATATTAATCACTAAACGGGTGTTAAGCTAGGCGGAAGAGTTAGATATCAGTGTCACCATATATCTAAATTAACATAAGAAAAGTAAATACTTAATAAGATCAATATAATACTATCCTAGTAATTCGCTTCGAATTGTGACCCTTGACCAATTTTACTCGTATACGGATTACGATAAATAATGATACTTATCTCATTGGTTTTGTACATTTATTTATAATTTACAAATATATTATTTAATTAAAATAAATATAATTAAATTAGACTTGGATGTAAGACACCCAAAATGTGTAAATTCAACTAAAAATGATGATCAGAAATTGAAGGTACACACTCATATTTAATACAAAAATGTTTTACGCCTCATCATTCAGTGCAAACTCGGAAGAATGTCAATTTACTTTTGGCATTGATGGCATTGATTCAAAAATGTATGCTTTGTGTATGTATTGCACCCATCGCACCTAATGAACTTTGATAAAAACTATCGATAATAATGACGTCATCTTTTTATCCATCTCTAGTGAAAATCGAGCGTAAACTAACTAATATTTTAATGCTGAATTTCATCACCAATTCTGCTTTCATCTAGGAAATATAGATGTTACGAAGAAACGACAACAACATACCGCTGGTAAATCGGTTTTTGGAACCAATTTATGTTATGTTTTAGACAAAATTTAGACAAAAACATCACAATGGAATTTTCATATTTACCCATGAAACGACAAATTTTGTGGGTTACATCTTGGATTCACATCACAATTGCTAAACCCACAAGATGACATAACTGCATTTAGTTACAATTGCTCTCTTTTGACTCTATTTATAATTATTTTAGTAAAAATATAAATCATAGGAATTTTCGCGTGTTCCCAGGTGGCTCGCTGTCATTAATAACAAAAGAATTATTGACTAACATTTTATTTGTAGGCGACCTCTTTCTCTCTTGTGGAGTTTACATTTCGATGGAGACTTCTCTGTCCCACGCTTCGTTGGTCTTTTGCGAAGCAAAAAAAATCTTAGGTCTGTGGCCTGAATGGTCTTGTTTTTTTGGATCATGCTAAAGTGTTTAAGTTCTTTTTTTTGGTGGCGCAAGACAGTTTAACCTCTGATGAGCAGTTAGCTAGTTGGAAAGATAGCCCGAGCTTCTGCAACTGGTCCTAAGATAAGTGGGGCTATTTTACTTCGATAGGCAAGTAGAGAGGAAACATTTTTGACCCTTCAGTTTTGAAAAAAAAAATGAAGGAGATATGGGGAGATAGACCCCAAGGTCTTACTGTAGTAGTACTTACTGACATAATTAACATAATGTAATTAAGTCATTAAGCACACTAACTATGCCATGAATATTAATTTTAGAGTTACGAGAATAATAAAATAATAAACACTCATTTCTTGTCGCCTCATTGTTATCTGACAATCAAGAACCTAAAGGTAACCATTCACCATCCTGCCCTGCAGTCCGCCATGCAGGACTACGAAGCAGGATGTAGCTCACACACCATCCTGCCTAGCAGCCTGCACGTACATCCTACATGTCGTTGCCAGACGCGATGCAGGCTGCGACAACATTCACTATCCTGCATGAAGCGGCAGTCCTGCACAACGGACTGCAAGGCTGGATGGTGAATGGTTACCTTAAGTCGAGAACTAATTTTTTAATCGACCAATGATAACTAAGAATCGATAGAATAAAAATAAATAATTTTTTTCTCTCTCGCATCGCATTGTCCATTGTTTTCCATTTTTCCTAAGGTAGAGAGTAATTAGTAAGCAATTACCTACAACACAATGAAGGAAATGTTTCTTAGATTGTTCTACTTTTCATTTCGTTTGTAGTAAAAGTACTCAGTGTAGTAATGACGTGTCTCACGTGTCTGTGTGTAATTCGAAAGACTTGTGACTACTCATGATCCTAAAAACAATGTCTAGCATTCAGGAAACACACATTGACGTCATCGTCATCCGTCTCTTTCGAACTTGTTGTAAATGACCTATTTCGGTCTTGGTTGCACCGATAGACATCACTACGTATTTCTGAATGCTATACCTGGCGGAGTATATTTTTATACCATGTGACTACTAACTAACCTGCAATGAGCCCGTGTGGCGGATGACGGCTCAATCACCCTTGATGTAGAAATCAGAAATCAGAATTTATTGATAACTTCTATAGTTACACGTCACAGTTAAATATTTATATCTAAAAACGAATTTCAGAACAATAATACCTAACTGATAATTATTTATGTCAAATACAAAAATAATTCATTAATGTCATTAGGTATATGGTTAAGTACAGTAAAAATAGTTAAATATTATGAATAGCTATTATTATACAAATTAATAATAGTTCAAAAATCTCTTATTTTAAAAAAACTTCAATGTCATCATAAAACATATTTTCTAGGGGTTCTTAAGTAGGGTTGGTCGGTGTCCCTGCAGTGGGACGTAACCTACTGTAGGTACCTAATGATAATGAAAAGTAGGCATGTGTAGCGGAAGTAGGTAGGTACTCTTTTATTTGTTTTTAATATAATTAATGTAATCGTAGCGGGGCTTATGCCTTCACTCGCGGTACCACAAAAACCGTAATTTGTTTCGGTATTAAAGGTATTACGTACCTATATATCCTTTTCTGTACCCCTGACACTGTGTATGCAAAACGTCATAGATCTTAAAGGCGTGAATTAGTAACAAACTAACAACAAACAAACTCACTTTAGCATATTTTATAGCTAGCTTTAGACCGCGACTTCGTTCGCGTATATTCAGAAAATTGTATCTTTCCTCGTGATATTCTGTAACTATAAGTATAGTTAGGTATTTATCAAACATCAAGATCCGTTCAGCCATGAAAAGCCTACAAGCAGACAGACAGAGATACTTTTGATTTTAGAATTTTATTAGGGATGCCACAAGAACGCCTGCCACAAAAAATGTAGCAACACGAATTTTGAAACAAGGATGTTTACAGGGGCTATTTACATCATGCTATCTGTAATCTGGCTATCTACTAGGTAGCGTAGTGTGTTATGATATAGACAGACCCCTATTCTAACGCGTGAGATGTTATCTTGGTCACTCTCACACCTACTTATGACTTTTTGAACGAGAGAGACAGGGCCCGAGAACATCTCAGGCGCAAGATTATGGGCCAGACAGCCAGACCATCAATCGCATACGAAATTAACATTAATAAATAATACGAAATCGGTCTGTAGATACGATCTAGTTGTTCCTAAATTCGTGTTGCTATGCAAAGCTATGCGGTGGATGATGGTGATGGCATGGAGGTAAAGATAACGTAATAAGTAAATTTTGGGACTGCTGAAGAATAAGTATTCAGGAAATTCTTTTGGGTGAAACTCAGATAAATCTAGAGGAAAAGGTGGACCACTGCGTTATATCTCGCTGAAGCCATTTCTTTTTCAATGTGTGTGCGTGGTAATGTTGCCATGAAAAACATTTACAATTGCACGAAAACTAATATTAATTCCCAAACTCTACGTTAGCCATTTCCGTTCCAATATACAACCTTAGGAGATTTAATATTTTAAAACTGCACATATTTGTAAGAGTTTAATGATACGGCTTTTTCAAAATTGACATGTAAAAAAACTGCAAAGTTTTTAAATAGAACCTCAAATGTAGTCCTGGCTACAATTTTAAAATGCACTATGTATATTTATGTACACGAAATTATACTATAAACCAATGTACATAATGTCGAGGTAAGAATGACCAAGCGAGTAGCGTAGTTTTTGGATTGTTTTTGGCTTCACATAAATCATCGCCGTGCGCCATCTTATTCTCTAGGTTGATCTGAGGGGTGAAAGAAGTACCTTCGGTGCCGGAGGGTTGCCGCAACGCAGGTACAATATCATAATCAACGCGCCGAATTCAATGAAATCATTTTCTTAAAAAGTTTCACAATCTTACTAGACTTGATTTTTTAAGTAGTCCGATTGTATTAACGTCAGGCAAACTATAAATACTTAGGGCTAAGCTAAATGTTCCAAACAGTGTCGTTTTTGTAAGGCTCCAAACTTGCTCCAAAGAAGACAAGAGTGATAACTAATGAAATATAGAAGCCACTATTTAAAAAAAAACTAATGAAATAACTTCCAATCAATCAAAATCAATCAATAGCTGTCAAAGTCAAATGAAAATTATTTTGATTATGTCAAAGTCAATGCCAGAAATGGAACGAAATGCGAATCATTTTATTGTACAGGCAATAATCCTCATCCAAATACTGGAAGGCTATTCTTATTATTCGACATATTTTCTGATCTACGAGTAAATCTCTCGTTTGGAAAGTCATAGGAGTGAAAGTGACGATTATGGAATCGGCAGCCTCGACAGGTGACCATACTATAATGATTTAATAGACCATATTTTGTGATTTTCGTACGCCATCTATTAAAATGACACAAATAAAAAATAACGCCGTATTCACGCGCGCTACTAGCTTGTAATCATACTAAAGTGACATCGAAATTATTGTCGAATTAAAATTTTTTATTCATTTATAAAGATACGCCAGCAATGGTCATATTACACCTTCAAAATGAAACTGCTAAATACAGGAACCTGAACACCCTGTATAGGTGTCTATGAAGGGTGTTCATATCAGGCCCACGTCCACCATTTGCAAAATTCGGTAGTTAAAAATTCAATTTTAAGATAAAAAATAAAAATTCTCAATACCCATATAGAAACAGAAGTGAAATAAGGTTAAACAAAACAAATGCAACATTATGAAAGAGTATCTAAAGGTACTTACTTGATTAGTTTGGTTTTAAAAAAAATTAACGAATAATTTTCCGGCTTCGGCCGTGGCTAGTTACCACCCACCGGACCAAGCCATGCCGTAAAATGACCTAGTCGTGTTTCGGGATGTAGTCCGGTGTAACCGTTCCCGAAGACGGGTCTGAGTAGTGGCGCACTTGTAGCGCCTCACTCAACTGCCGTCTTTGTATGTACTTCTTCACTCTGCAAAACTTCAAGGCTAGAGTGAATAAGTAACTTATAGGTCATCGTGCTCCATCTTAGACCACAACGTCGCTTAACATCAGGCGAGTTGGTGGTCAAACGCCGAACTATTCTATATAATATATATATATATATATATATATATATATATATATCTAGATCGTTCACGGAGAGATTGACTTCATTATAAGTGCGACATAACCTTGCGTACCTACTCCAAACAACTTCGTACCAATGCACTACAGAATGATTTTTGCTAGAGGAAAATTTAAAGCTCTTAGTGTTACGTCTTATAAATCCTAGTAACTGTGCTCCTTTTTTCACGATTGCGTCTATAAGTGACTTGAAGGACAGCTAGCTATCAATTATTACTCCCAAGTTTCACATTTCACTCACCTCCTGTAAAGCATTTCCATTCAAAATTGTGTCGGGTTAATAATCTTTTTTAAATTAATTGATCATAACTAGCTACATGCCTTCAAATAAACAAGACATTGATAATAATTATCAGCATTTAATTAATATGTTAGTATGCATTTGTAGGCATGAACTCAAATTGGCTGTATAATTCGGATTAAACAACATAGTGATCATACATTATTGGCTCTCATTAATGATAGCCACCCAAAACAATCAGCTGAGCTGCTGTCAAGTGTCAGTTGATTTCACGCAATCACGTAAATTTGTTTTGATGACCTTTGATTCCACTGAATACTGAATAATTATCAAAATTTAAAGCAAAAGCAATAATTCTAGTGAATTAAGACCAAAGAAAACCATGGCTACTCGCAACATCATTAAGCTGGGAGCTCTGGAGGCTCAGAAAACAGCGTTCCTTCTGTGTGATATCCAAGAAACTTTTAGGCCACATATCAAACATTTTGGAGAAGTTGTAAAAGTCGCGAACAAGATGGTTTGTATTGATAAACATTATTATTACGTAACACTTTCGATTCTATTGTTCTATCTTACCCTTAATAGCCTAGTTTTTCCATTGATTCCATTATTTCGCCTGAATTACCAACTAATTTATGAAGGAGTTTTCCATAGTTTTGCACCGGCCGGCAATATTATGAAATTGAAAATTAAATTAGTGTTGTGTGTAGGTACACCGTACCCATGTTTACTTGCTGCATCCGCTCTAATGATCTGACCGCTACCAAATGGTAAAGAATCAGCTGGCTAATCTGAAGATTACCTCAAAATTTTATCAAATCTCTCCAGCCGTTTCAGAGTCCATAGGAAACATCAAAGTCAATGCCAAAATGTTTTTAATGAATTAGGTATCAAATATACACTTAAGAACATCAACATTTTTTAATAGACTCAACCACCTTGTTCAGAAGAAGAGGCAATAAGCTGAGGGACAATATTATAATTTTTTATAAATAAATAAATTACTGTCACACAAATTTTGGCTTACAACTATGTAGGTAATATCATATTATATCTATGTACTAGTGGTTAAGTACTTGGTGGAAGTGGAAGGTTCCAGACATCTTGGTCTTCTAAATACATAATTGTTAGCCTTATAATATCCTCTTTTCATCAATATTTATTTGTAGTATAGTATTTATATTAGTATTTGTAGTCATTCGGATATATAGCCACTGAACGAGTATTTGTCGGCTGTATAAATTTTCCGGCACCTCTTTTCACCATGTCAGCAAAAGTTCCGGTTGCAGTTGGCTTCCGCGACTCTTCGACACTCAGCTTTAGGTCTTTCAAACGCTGAGTAATCTCGACTTGGCTTTGGAGGGTCGTGATTGAGCCATAGGCTTTGGCAATTTGGGTCTTCAGGGACTGGTATTGGACTGCCATCTGAGAGGTACCGTGACCCACTCTCCGACATAAATTGCTGATTCGCATTTTTTGGTCCGAGTTCAATTTCCCGTCTGACGCAATCTGACATACCTCATTCAGGGCCTGTTCTATGGCTGACATCCATTTCTGAATTTCTTCAGTGGACACAACCTCACTAACCAGATCTTGGGTCGGTGGCGGCGCATCAGGTACGGCGCGGGGCGGGGGCGTGGGCGGGGGCGGAGAGCGCGCTGTCCTAGAGCTCCGGTTGAAGGGACTACCTTCCATCTTTTTATTAATCTTTTTTTAGATCTATGCCATAGTACGCAACCACACACATACACAATAAAACACACACAGTTAATGTTGCTACCGATCAACGGTAAAACGAGGTCACGATTATGCAAGTGATTACTTATTTATTTTGATAAATATGCGGCACGTCTGCTCTCAATGAGTGGTCAATGAGCATAGATTGTTTATGAAGGCCAAAAACCTTCAATATAATTATGTTATTCCTTGGCCTCTTAAACCAGGCAATTAAACTTAATTAATTTAATTAAATTTTGTTGTGGTTTTCACATCAGTAACATAATTTTTCCAGGAAGGTTTATAGGTACCAATGCTGAGTTGAATCACTAATTTGTACATTTTACGACTTAGATAATTTTACATTTTTAGGTAGAAGCGGCGAAGCACTTCAAGATCCCTGTATACGTGTCGGAACAGTACCCCAAAGGACTTGGGCATACAACCAGCGAAATCAAGACAGACGACGCAGCACTTGTCTACGAGAAGACAAAATTCTCCATGGTGACTCCTGAGCTGCAGGAGAAACTGAAGAAGGACGTGCCTGGGCTGCAGTCGGTTGTGTTGTTTGGGATTGAGGTACTTACTACTTTTTAAGTACTTACTTACTTTTTACTGTTTTTTAAGTTTTTTGGTAAAGGCCAATTTGGTCATTTTCTTTATTGATTATCCTATCAGCGCCCTCTAGCTCAAGATGAAAACAACTCTTTTGATGTTTGACGCCAATGACGGTGTAGCAGCGTCCGTGATTCATCAATCTGCACACAGATGGAGCTGTACTCAAAAGCACTATTGTGATCAAATGTAAATGAAACAACAATCTAGTCTAGCATAAATAATCTTTAACATGTACAGTTTTGATTATTTTTGTTGCCAAATTATTTTGTAATGGATATTTGTAACTACTTTTGGTACTTGAAAGTTCGAAAACGCAATAAAAAAATTGGAATGATGTAAACTCAATCACACTAATATGTATCATTATTTATTCTGTACAAATATTATAAATGAGAAAATTGGATGGATCAGTCTCGCCGGAAGTCAGATGATGGAATCAGCTCGTGCAGTACCTTTGCACATTCTCCAAAATGGAGGCGGTAGAAAATGGGCAAACTGGCTACACGCCGCCTGTGCTGGAGACTGTGCGCCATCTTCCTCCTTACCAGCGCCTCATCATTGATTAATCTAAAGGCGCGTCGCTCAATTGAGTCCAATTATTATGAACAAGCTGTTACCCACGACTTCGTTCACGCTTATTCTACTACTTAATTATCAAATTTCACAAAAATCCGTTCAGACATTTAGCCGTGAACAGCCTACAAACAGACAGAGTTACTTTCGATTTTATAATATTAGTAAGTATATAGAAGTATAGATATGGATAAGAAACTTGGTACATTATTATATTTTAATGCTATTGTTTCAGACCCACGTATGCATAGAGCAAACTGTAATAGACTTGTTAAGCGAAGACATCTCGGTGCATGTTCTGGCTGACGGGGTCTCCTCCCGCTCGCTTATGGACAGAGGACTCGCTTTACAGGTATTGGTATAATATTACCAAATCAAAATCATTTATTTCAGACAAGATTCCATAAGTGCATCATTCGAAATTCATCAAAACTTATAACAGAAGTCCAATACGTAAAAAAATAACAATAATAACAAGTTAATGGTCAACTTATCCAATTGAAATGTCACAAAAATATAGAGTCAACTGGGGCAAATGCGTCGGTGGGGCAATTGCGTCTTTCGAGTATTACTGACAAACCCTTCACAACTTACATACTTCATACAAAATGTATAGAAGAGGCGACGCAACACATACAGAGAAGACGAGACGAAGACTGGAAGCTTCTCGTTCTGTATTAAGGGTGTCATGTTTTCGTCCGTGTCTCGCCTGCGTCTTCCTTCTTCTCTGTCTGGCCAGCACCTTTATCCTACTAATATTATAAACGCGAAAGTTTGTATGTATGGATGGATGGATGGATGTTTGTTACTCTTTCACGCCAGAACGGCTAAACAGATCTAGATGAAATTTGGCACAGAGATAGATTATAGTCTAGAATAGCACATAGGATACTTTTTAACCGCGGGTGAAACCGCGGGGCGCAGCTAGTAATTTATAATTTGTTTTTTAAATCGACCTTATTTTTAACCCCCGACGCAAAAACGATGGGGTGTTATAAGTTTGACGTGTATGTGTTTATGTATGTCTGTCTGTCTGTAGCATCGTAGCTCCCGAAGGATGAACCGATTTTAATTAATTTTATTTGTTTGAAAAGAGAATTAGTCGGGAATGTTCTTAGCTACGAGTATGTTTGATGGAATTCGGATGGAATCGGAAACTTTTGCTATTCAACGCTTATTGCTAAGGGGTAGCAATAAACGTTGAATAGCCTAGGAATAGTAGTGTTTTGTCTTTTTCTTTCATTAACAGTTTCGAACTCGACCTAAAAACATTGTACAACTAGGTATTCCGAAGCTGTACAACGTTTATTGCTAAGAGGGCAAATTTATATGTATTATCATTAAACTTCCCCTTTTCCTTTACAGCGCATGCAATCCATAGGGTGTTTCATAACGACGTCAGAAAACGTAATGTTCAAGCTAATGAGAGACAAGAACCACCCGAGTACAAAGCCATTGTTAAGACACCAACAGTAGAACACCATGGGATTCGATTCAAGCGCTAGCTCGCCTAAATCTAAATCTAGTCCACTTGGCGACAAATAGACAAGTTTTATTGAGAAACTGTTCTGTTGTACCTCTAGGTTGTTCAGGTACTATTCCGCGCTCGACTTCAGACGGCAGCAAACGACGACACTACATCAGTAGCTATCTTCATGTCGCTCGCTGATGTAGCTAGCTGGATCTGCCGCTGGCTTCATGTCGCTCGCTGCGAACGTCTCTCATACAAATACATCCAAACCAGAAGTTTCATCGTATGCTGCTGCCGTCTGAGGTCGGGCGCGGAATGGTACTTACACAACCTAGACGTACAGACAGAACTAAGCATGTTTCTCAACTTTTTCTACGGCACAGCTTGTCTATTTGTCTAACCTATAGTTTTCTAACTTTTTCCATTCGAATATTTTAAAATCGAAAATGTGTTTGTTACGTTTTCATGCTTCAACTACTCAACCAATCGTCATGAAATTTTGCTTGCACGTTGTCGGGAGTACGAAAAAGGACTTATGGTACTTTTAATCCAGAAAAAAATTAACTGTTCCTGTGGGACCGCGGGGCGCAGCTGTACTATATTTTTATAACCATCTCTAAAATAATCATACAATGTACCTACCTATTTTTATATCAATTTTTTTGTTACTATAAATGTTTTTCTATCAAAAATTATAAATTATATTTCTACTAAACCCGTCTTTTTTTCTTTGCAGCGCTTCCAAAACCTCGGAGTCTTTGTGGCTACTTCTGAAAGCGTTCTGTTTAAGCTGTTAAAAGACAAGAACCACCCAGCTTTCAAAGCTATTTCTAAGCTAAACATGCAGCCAACAGCTGATGAGTTCGGAGCTGGCAGCAAGCTAGTATCATCCCAGCTTTAAAATTAAAAAAAAAACATGTACAGGGTTATGCAGAAAGGCGGGACTAAGCCGAAAGGAGCAAGGAGCTAGTCATCGATGAACTATTTCTGTCGATCGACAAATTTGATATTTGTCTATAAAACTAGTAGTTCGCCTCAACCATACCTTCCAACCCTTTCTCTAGATTGGCTCAAATTCAATCTTAAAAATACAACAAAACATATATCGTCACGCCTTTCCCCGAGGGGGCTGGAAAAGGTATAATACAACGTCCACACTTTGCCGGACGATATTCAGCCCCAAATGTGTAATCTTAATTGTACTAATAATTCAAACAAACCACTTTCCTGCAAAATTTCTTGAAGATCGGATCAACGGTAGTCAAGTTATCGTCAAACAAACAAATGCCGATTTGTCCCAGTAGTCTCCAAGACCTCACTTTTGCTCTTTCAAAAATCAGTTTTCGATTCAGGATCCAATGTTGATGCTAAATGTCAAATTTGTTGATTGACACTACCATATTTGCAGGGCAGATAGACTTAGGCATCTTCCAGACAGACGCGGCCTCCGGTGGCGGACCTTTTCATTGGCGGCCCATTGGCCGCTACCGCAGGCCGCGTCTGTCTGGGAGACGACTTAATCGTCTTTTTTAGTTATGCTGCGTACAGACCAAAGCAAACGAAGGCCAACGATTTGCTGCGTCTCGTTTTATTTTATTGAAACGAAACGGGACGGAGCGCATTCTTTGGCTTCATGTGTACACAGCTGCCATTACCTAAAATACTGTTGAATTCCTCACTCGAACTTTGTGTTATTGTTACACCAATAATTCCGCGGCCACACGTTGGTCATATTTGCACTAATCTAGGTCTTGAGCCAAGACAACAATGTGTGTTGTCAAATCAGTTTTTAGATACAAAGTTGTTATTGAAGCCAACGTGTCACGAAGCAATAAGGTATGATTTTGTAAAAATAAAAATAATATAGGCCATTTCAGATTGGAGCCAAGCTTGGAAGCAAGGTTGATCCCAATGTGTGACCGCGACATGAGCTGGTAGGAGCTGGCATAATAACACTACAAAAAACAATACAGGGCATAGAGTGTACTAAGCCAAAGGGGGGTCATTGTACTCATTATTATGAACAACTTTTACTCTGGAGCCAACCCAACATGTCATAAAAAAACAGCTGTTCAATACAAAAGTAGTTAATTAATCGTCGACAAAATGTATGGAACAGCTAAGTATTATTTTTTTCTGGATTTTAGGGTTGACTCATTAGTAAAAGTATTCATAATGATGAGTACTTACCCCCTTTCGACTTAGTACACTCTTTCCTGATAACCCTGTATAAATGTATAATTTGAAATATATTTTGACCCTACACGCAATGTACCTGTTGTACTTTGTATTTAATTTGCATTTGTATTGTAAATTAATGATTTAAGCTAAATAAAAAATATATTTAGATGCATTTGTTTTATGTATAAATCAAGTGTACATATAAATGTATGTAAATATTACATAATATACTTAATCATAGAGTATCAATACAGTATAATTTATTAAAACTTATTGGTGACTGTGTACTGGCGGTAACCTCGCCTGCGTCTGCGCACATTTATTTATTTTACATATTTTCTATTCTCTCCCTAATTTACAGCCAGCATAAAGTTTAAATCTGGCTGGAATCATGTAGAAACTACTTCATTTCTGTTATTTAGTCATAACTATCAAACATGTAGTAACAATCTGACTTGGTCTCAAATTAGCTTAAACTAGTGGGCCTACCTTGACTATTGTACGTTGTTTTGTATCGTGAGTCGTATCGCCGCGCAACAAGGTTCATGGTCGCGCAGCGTCGAAGGCAAAACGTCACCATCATGGCAATTACATGTCATAGTAGGCCCCTTGGTAGCGATGGAGATTGGCTAGTTCCAATTTCAAATTTGAGCCCCGTTTTGAAAAGCTGTGCTCAGAAGAGCAAGCGCATTAGTCAGCCAAGGAAGTGTAAATCTTTATTTCCATTTTTAATTATTTGTAAGGTACTTTTTTTTTGTTAGTTACCTTTTTTGTTTTGGTTTTTGCTCATAATGTTTAATAAAAATATATAAATGTTATTTGGAGTTTTTTTTGACAACTTGTTGATTTAGTTAAAAACTGCACACTGGTAGGCTTAGATACTTTTTGACCAGGGTCGCAAAAAATGGCAAACTATAGGGGGGTTCACAGTAAAAATAAGTTTGGTGTTTCCCTTAAAGGCCTACCATACGCTCCAATTTCCCCACACTTAACTGTGCGTACTTAACTGGGCCGTGTGGAAACGATCAGGTACGCGCAGGCCTCATTCTTGTCGGAGTCGTCGGCGTCTTCCCCACACTTTTAACTGCGCAGGCTTGAACACTGAACGCGCAACCTCACGCACAAACAAGTATGCGCAGTCTGGGTTTGCGCAGCCAAATTAAAATCAAACCGATAGGGAGATGTCCTCACTGGAGGGCACACCTTACACAACACGTCCTACTCCCAACAGACCTGCTTATAGTTTAAATATAAACTGATCGCAGATTTAAAAAAATAGGTCAGCATTTGACCACCAACTCGCCTGATGTGAAGCGACATTTTGGTCTAAGATGAAGCTCTGGCCTTGAAGATACCTAGGTTGTAGTTAGTCGGAAAAACAGCAGTTCAAAGCGTGGGGAAATTGGAGCGTTTGGTAGGCCTATTAGACTACCCTGCAACGGGATTTAGAGACTTCTTGCCTCAAAATTGGTTTAGCACCCAAGATTTTGAGACCAAGCCGAAAATGTTAATTGAAAAAGTATATAATGTATGTTGACATAATAGAAACAGTGAGTACCTATCGTAATTTATTATCTATAGACTTAAAAAGATGGTTAAGAATATTTTCTTTTAATCCGTCCAAATTAAACACCCTATTTTAAAATATATAATTTTTTATGTTTAAACTTTACATGTAAATTGTTTAAATTAATGTTTCTCATTTATTTAATATTAATTTAATTAAAAATGTGATTACTTTAACAGAGACCACTTCAGTTGTTCCTTTGCCGATTGAAGGACCTGAAAAATAAAGTTGACGCTATACATTCTCCATCAGTTTGCTTGATGGCTTGATGAAAATGTCAGATTTGCCTAGTTTTTTTATTATTTGCCTACGAATGAAACATACTAAACACCCTTGTATATTCTTAAAAGTTCCTAAAATTCACTATTGACTGACGTCACGTCACATACTGATTGATGCCAAACTTGATGCTCTACTAAAATATCATGATAAAAAAGTTTAAATGAATTTTAGCAAATTACTAATAAACGTTGTATAGCCTCGGAATAGTTATTCAGTCTTTTGTCTTATTCGATGAAGTTTAAAATTTAAAACAACAAAAAAAGACATCGGAATAGTTATTCAGTCTTTTGTCTTATTCGATGAAGTTTAAAATTTAAAACAACAAAAAAAGACTTTTATTAATAATGGGAAAATTAAAAAAAAATAGTGTTCCTGAATTGAAATAACGATCGTGTGCGAATGAGAGCACGCATAGTGCGAGTAGGTTGGCGAGAACGGGATATCATACGATCACTACTACAATCTCGACCACGATCGTCACAATCACAAAATTCGTTCTAAAATCTTTTTTTTTGCAATGAGATTTTTTGTCACTGTACAAAAATCTGCTCGCGTAGCATTTCCAAAAAAAACATTTTAACATTATTCTTAGAAATTAATAACAAGCAAAAACTGCTTTGGCAATATGTACAAGTATGCGACAAACTTATCTGTGGGCGTGGCTAAATAATTGCACTATTTTTTCTTAAAATATTTATTTGGAAAATGCGACGGTGGCGCCCTCACACAACTCTACAAATAAGTCAGTCGCACTGCACAACTGAATTACACTAAGTTTAGTCTAGTTTAAGGGGCTATTACACCATGCAATCTGTAGTCTGGCTATCTACTAGGTAGCGTAGTGTTATAGGAGATAAACAGATAGTCACTACCGGCCCTCTAATCTAACGCATGCCATGTTTCTTGGTCACTCTTACTCCCATGACTTTTCAAACGAGAGAGACAAGGACCAGAAAACATCTCACGAGCAAGAATATCAGCCAGATAGACAGCGGGCTTACCACGAGTACCTACTGATGATAGTTAACGAAAACTTTTTTCTTTTTCGTTTGGCTCAATATATTTAAGATAGTTCCTTAACGTTTCCGCCAGGGGCGCTTAATTGAAATGTATGGAGCCTAACGAAAACAAAAAAGTTTTCGTAACGATTAAGACTCATGATAAGGGCCCAGACTATCAATCGTAAACGACAGATCGCATGGTAGAATAGCCTCTTTAATCAAGCTAGCTTGCTCTAATAAAAATTTAGTCGGGGTTGCCAATCGCAAAAATAAAGAAAATAAAAAGTTTAGCAAATAAAAAATTTAATAAGCTATAAAAATCTACGTACAAATATTATAGGGCCGACCAGGAAAATAAAAAAACGGGCCGCGAAGTCACATTAAGTTATACTTGCTGAGAATCTGCAATAAACGTATCAAATATTTATTTAATTATTTAAAAAAATAAACATTATGAAAGCATGCTGTTAGACACTTTTTTTAAGTTACTGGGTTATTTTTTCTAAGAGTCCGGCGATCACTTTAGACTAACTTCGCATTGGCTAAAGGTTTTCTATTGCCATTCTAGAAGAAGACGACGAGCGAAGAGAGCAAGTAAAGATAATCTAAGAGCTATAAAGTTATCTACAGAGTGAGAAAATACAATTTCAATATTTTTTATGACTTTTGCACTTCTCTAATAATTCTTAAATAATTAAAAATGTCCCTTGTATTATGGATTTATTTAAAAGCTAACGATGTCGACAACCTGCTTATGTACAAGGATTTTTGATTTGCTTTGTCTATCTATTAAATAAATCAGACAAAAGTGACTCCTTACAAATGCCTTTATTTTACATAGCTGAGATTCTCTTATGAGGACGTTTTTTTTTTAAAACAAGAACGTAGGGACGATAATATAGTTCATTCAGTTACATGCCAAATGCAATGTTTGGCATGTAACTGAATGAACTATATTATCGTGCCAAATTTTATCATAATCTGACAAATAGTTCCCAACAAATTTAACAAGCGCGTTTGTATGGAAAATTCAGAGCGTCGCAGAACCCTTAAATAACTGGATTATTTTGTAAGGACACAGGGTGGTCGAAATTGGAAATCGCCAAATCTGGGCCCATACCGTGACATGTTATTGCCATGATTATAGGGTTCCGTACCCAAAGGGTAAAACGGATTATTATTAAAGACTTCGCTGTCCGTCCGTCTTTCCGTCTGTCACCAGGCTGCATCTCAAGAACTGTGATAGTTAGACAGTTAAAATTTTCAAAGATGATGTATTTCTGTTGCCGCTATAACAACAAATACTAAAAAACAGAATTAAATAAATATTTAAGGAGGCCCCACACGAAAAACGTGATTTATTTTTGGCCGTTTTCATAAATAATGTTACGGAACCCTTCGAGCGCGAGTCCGAATCGCACTTGGCCGGTTTTTTAGGGTCAGCCGCCGACGCTGCGCGATCGTGAACCTTATTGCGGTAGGCGATACTATTCGCGGTCGCGCAGCGTCAGCTGAACATAAAAATCATCGCAATAAGATGTCACGGTACGGCCCAGCAGGACTAACACGGGTCGGAGACATATTGTCTTTCCACCGTTTTTATCCCGAGAAAGAGACAAACATATCCGTATAATAGCTTTGTTTTTTTTTTACAACAGACTAGGCATGCGTTTGACCACTGACTCGCCTGATGGGAAGCGACGACGTGATCGAAGGTGCATAGGAGATACCTATTTACTTTACTCTTAAACACCCCCGGATTATATTTAGGTGGAAATATAAACGCAGGTAACGAGTTACACACCTCTGCAGTTCTTACAAGAAAGGTTGACTTGAAACGCTTAGTGCGTTTTGGCGGAATTTCCACCATAAGAGAGATTTGTCACATCTAAGCGCGGATAAAAACGGCGGCAAGACATTTTGTCTCCCGCCCGTACTAGCCCTGCAAGTGTAGGGACACACTCAACTGAAGAACTTGGCAGACTGAAACACACTGTTAGATGCTTGGCTACAGAATTTCTTGTGTTGCGTCGAGTGCTAAGTATCCTATCACCATGATAGGCTAAATTCGATGCGTATCCATTATTGGAAATAAAAAATAACATTAGATGCCATACTAATCTTTCATCAATCTAAAATAGCTATTAGCCAGAACCACTTTTGAAATCGGCAAAACTTTACTAAGTAGAGTCGCTTTTGAGTCAATATAGTGTGTGTAGACCTTTATTCACGTTTTTTAAGTCGTAATTTGTAAATTATTTTTGGTTAGTGTTAATCATTGCTAGATGGCGCTGTTTTAGTTTTCCTGGTCGGTATACATAGCATGTTATAAATATATATTATGTACAAAGTTTTTTGGTTAAATCCTCACACAGTTATGGGTAAAACACTCCATTCGTTTGAAAATTGGTTTTAAATTTAAATTTAATTTTTAGTTCCATCTGCCCTTGCGGTCAATTTAATAATTTGCAACATTCTTAAGATTTCAGACCGTACATACATACTTGCAAAATAATATTAATACCTCTGTTAGCTATCCAACCTTAATTTTTGCCTCAGATATTAATAAAAAGCAAACAAAAAAATTAATTCCATTGGAGAATAATCTTTTTATTTTAATTCTTGCTGCCATTTTGAAAAAACATGGCCACATTGACTATTGGGCAGATGGAAATAAACCAATGTCGACTCACTTATCAGTTTCAAGCATCATAATATCATGTATGGAAGCCGAAATATTTATATAACTAAATATAATATAAATTGACTACATTTTATCTCATTTTGATTGTATAGTTCCCAGCAAGCCTAACTATTCATTATGTTGTATAGAACCTGAAATATTGAACAAATATATATTTTAATAGAAAAAACAAGAATTATGAATAAAAAATAAACATATAATTTTGAATAATATGAAAGAGATACTTATATATTTATATTTTTGTGAGATATTAACCCAGAAATATGATAACTTTTTTTTTTGCATAAGAAAAGTTTATTCCCAAACGAAATGTGAAAAACATGCTACTTGCAGTGAGAGCCCAAAAATCGTGAAAAAAATTATGATAAATAAAATGAAAATAAAAAGTGTTAGTGCAATGTGTACTTACACAAATCTACGAAGATTAAACTAAAAAACAAACTATTCACATACATTGTTGAAGCCTCGCACCTCATTACAATAGTAAACAATTAGCGACAGTGTTGTGTAGGTATTTCGAAAAGTAGTTTTTTTCCATTTAATTTGGCTGTTAGCAAAATGAGGGTAGATAGCGCACGACCTCTCGCTATTACTATGCTCCGTCAGTCTCAGCTATACCCCGCTATCGCAAACATCAATTTTGCATAAACCCATAAAGTGTAAAATAATTGCATTTTTCAACAACCACTACCATCGAATCCATTAATAGATCCATCGGCAAATAAAATAGTTTTGTGATATCAAAGTGTGGACGGCGCCGTCGAGGTGGAAGGCGAGCAGGAAGCAAGGTGAGTTGGCGTGTTTTTTCTACCACTCGAGCTCTCAGCCATTCTTTCAATTGTTAACTTCATACTCAAACATAATTCGAGCCGGATGATCCTTCTCACGGTGAGCCCTGTCTCATCGTCAGGAGTGACACGAACCTACAATTACTGTCGCTAATTTCGTTGTCGTTTGTAGAAATATCGTTTTCTACACATTTCTCTCGTATTATTAGGTAATTATCTCGTTGCATCTAGGAAAATAATAGGCAGATCACTCGGATCTGTGCTTATTTACCTATATTTCGTACCTAATAAGTTCAAATTACAGTCATTTTTTGCACAAGTTATCCGCCATTGTTGTCATAAATCGTACTTTATTTCTAGAATCCATATTTATCGCATATCAAAAAACTTGTATTTGCTCCTATAATTCATGCTGAGACTCATTTTAATAATATTTTCATAGTATCTAAAAAATATTTATTCAAATTATATCAAATCAAGTTGAATCATTGTGCGATGCAATTATAATACGACTAAATTGAGTGGTTCATCTTCGTCAAACATTTAGTTCGTTACATTTTATATCTTTAACTTGGTCGGACTATATCTACGTTCACTCATATAACACGACTAAATAACGTGTTACATTCTCATCATACATTCCGTAATTTTTACACATTTAGTTCGTTCAACCGTAGTTCAATCATTCTTCATTTGATGATATATTTAAGTTGTTCGGTTAACATTCACCTACACAAAAATTACACAGGTGTTGAAATAACACAATCAGTTTCTTAGAATTTATCTTAAACTGATTAACTTCAAAGATTTATTTTAGTTAGTTTAGTTATTTTAGTTATTATAATTTACGGCTATTTGCTATTGTTTACCTACCATACCGAGTCGTTAATTATTCATTGCAGTCATTATTAGTAGTTGGAAATAGTTTAAAATTTTGTTATTTCTAAAGGTTTTCGTTGCCAATTACCTATAGTAAGTAGGTAGGTACGATACTTTCTTAGTTCATTTATTTTAGCACGACTTAGTTTACAAATATTTTTATTAATTTGCTATTTATTGCAGTCCAGTAGGTAGGTACCTCAACTCATCACTTTTATTAGATTATACTTGGTTGACTGCGTACAGTAAACTGCAGCAGTATTGATAAGACCGTGTTAATGTTTCTGTAGTGATTATCTCAACTTATTTGCGTAGGTACAGTATGGTTCAATCGAACGGCACTAAACAAATAATTTTGTAACAAATAAGTGTTGCATTTGGTATTTGAAAATATCCTTGATTAATTGATAGTAATTATTTATCGTTTAACTATACAGAGTGTAACAAAATTATTGGTTAGTTAGGTACTTAGTGTACAATGTCGAAAGCTGCTACTGCTTCTAAGCGCAGCATTGAATTGAAGCGTGATATTGCTGTAAAGAGAATCGATGAATGTTTAGCAGCTGCTTTAGAAGCACAAGACGATAAATCTCGATTACCTACATTCTTATCGCGGTATAGTCGATTAGAAAATCATTGCACTAGTTTCGAGTCGCATCATTTGAAGGTTTGTTCCGAGCTTACGGACGATTCATTATTAGAAGAAGAGGATAGTGTTCGACAAGATGTCGACAATAAATATTTTCAAATTATACAAATTCATTCAAATCTCGTTGCTGCATCTTCTCATACAACTTCATCGGACAATCAACATGAATCGAATCGAACAGATGTAGCTGTCAAATTACCTCGATTAGACCTTTTAAAATTTGACGGTGATATCTCGAAATGGAGCACCTTTTATGATATGTATAACACAATGGTACACTTAAATCGAAAATTATCTAATATCGAGAGATTCTCTATTTTAATATCGCTTCTCGCCGGTGAACCATTGCAGCTTTTAAAGGGTTTTCCTATTTCGGACAGTAATTATCTAGATGCATACGCAGCTCTTATTGATCGTTATCAGTGTAAACGTAAACTAGCCTTCCGCTACTGGGAGGAATTACAGAAAGTTAGCATGAAGTCTAATTCCCCACGAGAATTACGTCGTATTGTCGATATATTCAAAGAGAACATTGCTGTTTTGAAAAATTTAAAGTTGCCAGTTCAGGGTTGGGACTTCCCGCTTTTTTATTTGTTGTTGAACAAACTGGACATAGACACACGCCGTCGATTCGAACTGCAGAACGAAAGTAAGGACATCCCTACATTTGATTCCCTTTTGGATTATCTTCACAAGGCTGGTCAAGCACTCGAGATGGCCGAGCCATTGCGAACGCCTCGCGTTACTACCGCCGGTGCCAATACTAGCACTGGTTTAGCACCATTGCGCGGTAACCAACGTTATAACACACCGCAATCGAATGTAACGATTCGCAATGACAATAACACTTCACGTTATCAAGTATCTACTAAAGCACTGGTAGCTAACTCATTATCACAGTCCAGTGACACATGTCCGTTGTGTCAAATGGATCATAAATTATGGTCTTGTCCTAAATTTCGTAATCGAAAACCTCATGATCGATATAGTACCGTAAAGGAGATTGGTGTTTGTATAAATTGTCTCCGGAAGGGCCACAATTTAAAATCGTGTAAGTCAAGTAATCGCTGCTTGCAATGTAAGTCGCCTCATCATACAAGTTTACATTTTGAAAGCGCGCCTGTTGCTGCACCAACAGCGCTATTCGCGTCAGTAGACGCGACTCCTCTCGTCGAACTACCAAAACCCCATAATAGTCGCAGTGAGCCAACTATATCTTTGGTAACGGGTATCGAACCATCCGCATACATTTCTCTGTTGGCCACCGCTGTAGTCGAAGTCTTGGATAATTTTGGTACTTATCGCAAAATACGTGTTGTTATTGACAGCGGCAGTCAGTCGAACTTTATCACCAAAAAATGTGCTCATCGTCTCGGACTCACTCTAAGTAAGACTGCTACGTCGATCGAAGGTATCGGATCATCATCATCAACAGCATCTGATTGCACTGTGTACCAAATGCGTGTTGGAAATTCACGCTCCGACTTAGAGGTTGGTGCTATCGTTATACCCAAAATATGTAGTCAATTGCCCGCGGATAAAATTGAAGTCGCTCAATGGCCACAGCTTAGCAAGTTAAATTTGGCTGATGATGATTTTCACATACCTTCGAATGTGGACGCATTGATCGGCGTTGACATATTCTGTCAAATTTTTCTCGGAGAGCGTCGCGATTATGGTCCTGATGGTCCCGTCGCGTTCAATACGAAACTCGGCTGGGTAGTGATGGGAAAAATATCTTGCTCTAATTCACATTCGGACATGACATCATTATTTTGCTCACTGGAAAGCTTGGACTTACAAGTTCGCAAATTCTGGGAAATTGATGAACTTCCCAAATCATCTGTCCTTACTGATGAGGAAACACTTTGTGAGCACATATATAACACAACTCACACAAGAAATGTTGATGGAAGGTATGTTGTTCGTTTACCTTTCAAGTCACCGGAACCAAAGTTCGGTGACACTCGCACTATGGCTCATCGTCGCTTACTTTCTCTCGAGAAACGTCTCAATCGTGACCCTCACTTGCGTGAAGGTTACAATAAATTCATGGAAGACTATATACAGTCGAAACACATGGACCTTGTGGACTCCACTGACTCGGATCACTCGTACTTTATCCCGCACCACTGTGTGCTCAAGCCGAGCAGCACCACAAGTCCACTGCGCGTGGTTTTCGATGCCACCGCTCGAACAGCTGATGGAAGCGCTCTGAATGACAAGCTCCTCGTCGGCCCTCGTTTACAATCGGACATCGGTTCGATTCTTCTTCGTTTTCGTTTGCACTCGGTTGTTTTCACTGCTGACATTCGGCAAATGTATCGACAAATACTCATAGCAAACGCTGATCGCGATTATCAGCGTATTCTATTTCGATTTTCACCTGACGACCCGGTTCAGGAATATCGCTTAAACACCGTTACGTATGGCATGTCGTCTTCGAGTTTCTTGGCACTTCGAACCATTCTCCAAGTAGCTCGAGACGAAGGAGGTCAGAGTCCTCTAGCTGTCGATGCACTCTCACGGGACGTTTACGTAGATGACGTAGTCACTGGTTCAGATTCACTGGACTCGGCTCGCGAGTTAATGAATCAGATCACCGACATTCTTCGTAAAGGATGTTTTGAGCTTCGAAAATGGGCATCCAACTCCCGCGAGCTTCTTGAAAACATTCCCCCTGAACATCGTCAGGACACCTCATTGTCATTTGAATCGGATTCTTGTCAACCGATTAAGATACTCGGACTGGAATGGAATCCTGTCAAGGATGGCTTTTCGTTCACTGTCACGTCTTTGCACGAACAGTGTACTAAACGAAACATCCTATCGGAATTGGCTCGTATATTTGACCCGCTTGGCTTTCTCACACCAATTACTCTCACTTTCAAGTGTATAATCCAGAAACTTTGGACTCTTGGATTAGAGTGGGATGATCTCGCTCCCTCTCCTATCGCCGAGACCTGGTCCCGTTATCGAACAGAATTCAGTTCACTGTCATCTCTCGTCATACCTCGTCTCGTTCCTGGACTGAATTCCAACCATGTCGAATTACACGGTTATTGCGATGCGTCTGAAGTTGGTTACTCGGCCGTGGTATATTTCCGCTGTAAAGATAGTGACAATCGAATCACTACTCACCTCATCATCGCTCGTTCAAAGGTAGCTCCTCTAAAAAGGGTCTCGATTCCGCGCCTTGAATTGTGCGCCGCGGTTCTGTTGTCAGATCTCGTCGGTCACGTCAAGAAGGTTTTCGCTGAAAAGGTACAATTCGACGACATATTCTGCTGGTCTGATTCTATGGTAACATTGGCTTGGCTCAAATCTCCTTCAGCTCGTTGGAAAACTTACGTAAGTAATCGCGTAAGTCACATTCAGGACAAGGTTCCATATCGCCACTGGGGACATGTAAAATCATCATTCAACCCCGCTGACTGTGCGTCACGTGGCATAACTATCCCAGAGCTTCTCGACCATCCGCTGTGGTGGCATGGACCACACTGGCTATCCTTGGATCACAGTGAATGGCCAGTGACAACCAACATTGAGGAGCCTTCCAATGCAATCACTGAACAGCGTGCAACGAAATCTCTTTTTGTCACTGTTCGAGAATTTGATGAATTCCTAGACAGACATTCTAGCTTAAACAAGATTAAGCGTATTGTAGGATACGTTCTTCGCTTTATAAATAATTGTCGAAACCGATCGAATCCTAGATCTGGTCACCTTATCGCCTCAGAATTGAAGCAATCACAAATTGCTCTCGTGAAAATCGCGCAGAATTCAGCATTTTTATCCGAAATAGAGAATTTGAAGAAAGGTTTGCCTTTACAAAAACCACTGCAGAAACTGCAACCTTTTCTCGATGAAGACGGTCTTGTCAGGGTGGGCGGTCGTCTTGCTCATTCAGAGTTGGATTATGATTGCAAACATCCGCTGCTATTGCCCCGTCAGCATCGACTCACCTCTCTCATTATTGACCAATGTCATAATGACAATTTGCATCCTGGGCTACGCACGCTCAGCTATTTGCTCGCACAAAACTTTTGGATACTCGGTTCTCGCCGAGCCATTCGTGGACGCCTAGCAAAGTGTGTGCGGTGCTACCGCACTAACCCCAAACCTATCACTCCTCGTATGGCAGACTTGCCCAAACTTAGAGTTTCTCAAGCGAAACCGTTCTCGATTATTGGAATAGATTTTGCCGGTCCCTTTGCCACACACATTGTACACTATCGAGGATCTAAGACGTTTAAGACATATGTCTGTTTGTTTGTGTGTTTCTCGACAAAGGCCGTGCACATCGAATTAGTGATAGGACTTACCTCGGAAGCCTTCTTAGGCGCACTCAGAAGATTCATTGCGAGACGTGGACGCTGCCAACGCATCCATTGCGATCAAGGCACAAATTTTGTTGGTGCTTACAACATTCTGTTACCATTAGTACAACAGGCAGCTTCCAACGAAGCCATTGAATTTTCGTTTAATCCCCCTTTATCCCCCCATTTTGGAGGCCTATGGGAATCTAACGTACGATCTTTCAAAATACATTTAGCACGGGTAATTGGCAACCAAATCCTCACCTACGAAGAATTCTTGACAGTAGTTGCCCAAGTGGAGGCAGTTCTGAATTCGCGCCCATTATGTGAAATGGGTTCCGACCCTAATGATTTATCGGTACTAACTCCAGGTCATTTCCTCACTCTCGAACCACTGACCGCACTTCCAGAAGCAGATACTTCGAATACTAAACTTAGTAACTTGAACCGATGGCTGTTAGTACAAAGACTTCATCACGACTTCTGGAAACGATGGCACGTTGAGTATTTGCACACACTTAGTCAACGATCTAAATGGTTGAATAATTCTTCAGAACCCAAATTAGGTTCATTAGTACTGATTAAAGATGAACAACTCAAACCTCTTTGTTGGTTGCTCGGACGCATAGTCGAGTTACATCGTGCAAAGGATGGAATTTGTCGCGTTGCGACTGTAAAGACTCAGACTAGTTTGCTCAAACGACCACTGGTCAAGCTTTGCCCTTTACCGATATATGATTAAATAAATCTTAGCATAGTTTGCATCTGCTTAATGCAGTTTTAATATTAGTTAGATTTAAGGAGCATTTACTGTTTTGAATTGTATTTAGATTACTAGGTAGCTTACTATTGTTTTAGTTTATATCGCATTTTTTCTAGCATCTCACATTTGTAAGCCTTAAGGCTTATAAATTCCTTTAACCTTATAAAATACATCGTATTTTGGTGGGCGGTATGTTGAAGCCTCGCACCTCATTACAATAGTAAACAATTAGCGACAGTGTTGTGTAGGTATTTCGAAAAGTAGTTTTTTTCCATTTAATTTGGCTGTTAGCAAAATGAGGGTAGATAGCGCACGACCTCTCGCTATTACTATGCTCCGTCAGTCTCAGCTATACCCCGCTATCGCAAACATCAATTTTGCATAAACCCATAAAGTGTAAAATAATTGCATTTTTCAACAACCACTACCATCGAATCCATTAATAGATCCATCGGCAAATAAAATAGTTTTGTGATATCAAAGTGTGGACGGCGCCGTCGAGGTGGAAGGCGAGCAGGAAGCAAGGTGAGTTGGCGTGTTTTTTCTACCACTCGAGCTCTCAGCCATTCTTTCAATTGTTAACTTCATACTCAAACATACATTGTCAACAGAACACAATAAAAACAAAATGTTATGATTGCACAGACAAAACAATTTCAAACTTTTTTTTAAACCTAAAAAACTTAATACAATATTTTTTAATATGGCAGCACTAATTCGATTATATTAACGATTTTATTAGTTTTTTTAGTCTAGGACTAACAAAAGTCATGGCTTCTAAAGTCTATGACGTAGAATGTCTCGTTTTAAAAATAGGTAACTTTTTTTGTTGTACATAAATTAATGAAATGCCTGAAATTTATTGAATTTAGTGAATCCAGTGGAAATGCCGTTCGCCTCATCGAAAATGGAGAGACGCGTTTGAAACAGGTTTGCGACTTGAATCTAATGGTCTATTCCCATCTGCCCCCAACGGTTTAAAGATTTCATCAGGGTCAGAAGACTCAAGCCATGTCCAACGAACACAGTTGTTCTAAAAAATATAATATTTACTTATTGTTTTGTATCACTTAAGAACACAAATCGTGGAATTATACTAAAATTATAAATTCGAAAGTTTGTTATTGGTGTTAGTGTCTTACTCAATCCCGCAAAAACGGCTAAATGGATTTGGATGAAATCTGGTGGTGGGCTTATACCATAAATTCCCGTAGGCAAGTTTTTATGGCGACAACTTTCGCGAATCTCGTAGGATACGGGTGTAACCCCGGGACACATCTAGTTGTTACATGAATGTTATTTATTTTATCTACCTATTTATGTTATTATTATCTATCTAAAATCTAATTGATCTATTTAAAACTTCGATCAGATAGATATCAAGTCTCAATACGAAAAATGGCACCTTGAAAGCTAGGCTTAGATTTTTATTTTATTTTATTTATTTGTGTAGTCGACAGCGTTACATAGTAATATATGATACAATGATATTTAAAATAAGGCCAAAACTGCTTAACTGATAATTTATAAAAATAAATATATAAATTCAATTTTACGAGGTTACGACAAGACGATCAAGAGGTAATAGCCTTGTTTCGCTGTCAGTCGCTCTGTGACCGCGTCGGTGTAACGACGCCTAAATGTGCTAAAACACTAGCAAATGTCATCAACGTTATTTACGGATTGATAAAGCTTAGATTCAAATGAAGTTATTTGTATTTGATTATTTTGAATAGAATGTTAAGTGTCGATACAGTGCCACTATAGAGGCCTATTTTTTGAATGAGAGTGAGACACGACATTTATGTTTATCTGATCGAAGCCTAAAAACACAGATAGTGGAATACTGATAAATATTATTTTGAAGGGACATTGACTGACACTCAGACGTCATCTTGAAAAACTTTGACCATGGGGGCTGATGAGAATCAACCCATCTCCACTGGTTGTACAAGTCAAGTAGGAAAGCAGATTCAAACGCACCAAATGAGGCTTTTAGATAATTTTTGATAATACCGTACTTAGTTTTTTTTAATGTCATCTCTTAGACAAATTCATCCAATCGTGCACTAATTCCGATATGCAAGAAAAATAACACCAAATGCTAAAACATGCAGTACGCCTTGCATTGAGTAGTGAAGTGAGGCAAGATTGGGCAATGACGGTTTTCCGTTTTTCTACCGCCAGAGCGCGCTAGGTAAACTTGAGTTCTAAACCAATGTAATAAGTGTCAAATTGTACTGAATTTTGGTTTAGAATGTTTTTAATTCTCAATAAAATAAAATAGTTTGTGTTGACAGTTAATTGTACCTGACGTCTCAGTGCTCTGACCGAATGTGAGGTTTATGTATAAGTAAACACTCTTTGGTCCCTATCGCGAAACCTAATCAGTTTCGGTAACCTTACCGCTCTTCACTACACATGCTTACGCCACAACGTTAGGTCAACTCTAGTACGTAATACATAGCAGCTCAATGGATCGTACCCATATTCTATCTTAATAAAATCGTAAACTTATTTTGTTAAATTCGTTACGTTACAACACACAGACGGACAGGACAACATTTTCAATTTTTAATTGAAAATGAATTTCAAGAAAATTCACCGTGATGTTTCGAAATCGCTCTACGACCATTAAAAATGTACCTTATCTCTACTGAATACGATAAAATATTGGTTATAAAAGAAAATATCATCCCCCGCCACCACTTTGTTATGGTGCTCGTAGACGGGCAATATTTGACTGCAATATGTTGCTGCAACATTGCCGACAGCAGCCCGGCCATCGTCAGCCATGCTAGAATTTTTTTACTTTAAGGTCGGGCCACACTCAATATACAGGGGTACTGGGAATCAATTAGCATCCTTTTAAGAGCATATTCTACATCAAAACAAACATCTTTTGTTCTACAGCTTTTCCCAAAACCCTGTATTGTCACAGAATTGCCAGCAGCAATATTGCAACCACATATTGCAGTAAAATATTGCCTATCTAGGAGCACCTTTGCAGGGCCCCTATTCTTAACGCGTGAAAATTTCTTGATCACTCTCCTTTCTATAACTTTTGAAAAGAGGGACAGGGACAAAAAAATATTATGTCGACTTATAAGAATAGGGCTCCTGCGCCTAGCCTCGAGCCCAGGTTGTTAGTAGACTGCGCACTAGTCCTGCTACCAGAACATCCTGTTGAAGTGGTCCATTACCTGCGCGACAGTCTGCTCCCCGAGCGGCACGTCCTCCGTGCGCAGCGCCGTGCGCCCGACGATAGACGTTGGGTCCGCGTCCAGGATCACGCTGGAAACGTCGTTTAATTCAATTCGTTTATTTGGAAATTTAAATTTAAGGAATGTTATTTTAAGCACGTATATACAGGGGTACTGATAATCAATTAGCATCCTTTTATGGACATAATCTGTACATCTGTACATCAAAACAATGTTTCTTCAACAAAACAAACAAAACATATTTTTTTCAGCGACTTTTAAAAATTCGTATTTATTTTCTTCCGTACAAAATTTATAAAATAATTTGACCGGTCTAAACATAATTTCCTGTATGCATAAAGCGCGCGCGCACTTTGAAACACCAACAAGCGGGCGGCGGCTCGGAAAATATAAAAAAATATAACGTGTTAAAGAAAACCACAAGAAAACAATTTTGGAAATTTATCGAGTTTTACAAAAAGCTTAGAAAGCGTAGAAAGAACAAAAGTTGTTTGTTTTGATGAATAGATTATGCTCTGAAACGGATGTTAATTAATTACCAGTAAGCCTGTATTTTAACATTACGTTACAATTACTACAATGAAATAAATATCTAAGAGTGGAGGCCAAGAGAGGCCCACTAATTATAGTGGGGGCGGAAAGTAGGGGACAATAGGAACAAACCATTCTCTGTCTACCGGTCGCATTTCTCAACCGATTCTTGTGAAACTTTGAGAGCAGGTTCGATAACGAAGAATGTTAATAGGTATGCAAAATCGCTTGAAACTTTGTCACAGTGAAGCTTTTGTTTACTTAAACGCTAATTTCTGTTTCATTCCAAAAAACCGGTTTAGATTTTGTAGGCCTCCCTTTTTTAGTAACTCTTGTAAATATTTAATTTGCCGCGCGGACGTGCCGCCTCTGCATGATGTCATAGTGCAACGCGGCCGGAGTTACACCTAGGTAGTGTATTTAGCTAGTGGATTGAGTTTTGTTTCGTCTATGCTACTACTGTTATTTTCATAGTATATTGTGGTATATCTATTCAGTACCATGGATGAAGGATTTGAGAAAGGGCAATCGGATAACCAACCAAAATTTGATGGACTTATGGCGGCCCACTATTTTGCAAATAATAATGATTTTGCTGCCGCCGAAATGCAAGGAGTTAAAATGAAAAAGTTTTTACATAACATATAGTCACACTTTTCCCCGAGGGGGCTGGCAGAGGTGTACAACACCCATTCTTCGCCGGACGATATTTAGTCCCAAATGTGACAGGGGGCGACCCTCAAAGTCAAAATGTTTTTACTAAATTTGGGTATCAAAGATACACTAATGAACGTCAAAGTTTAATGACTCGACCACCTTGTTCGGATAAAGAGCCTCTACCTGAGTAGAGGCTCTTCTGAAAGAACAGGCAAGATATTGAGGGGACTGGCCTGTCGCCGTACGCCGGCGTACCATTCAATTTTAAGAGTCCGGCGACCACTTTAGACTACCTTCGCATTGGCTTAAGGTTTTCCATAGCCATTTCGTCTAGAAGAAGATGACGAGCGAAGAGAGCAAGTAAAGATACTGATGAGTCTTTAAAGTTATCTACAGAGTGACAAAGTGCAATATTTTTTTTTATGACTTTTGCACTTCTCTAATCATTCTTAAATGACTAAGAATGTCCCTTGTATTATAGATTCATTTAAAAGTTAATGTTGTAGACAACCTCCCTATGTAAAGGAATTTTTGATTTGCTTTGTCTATTTACATATTAAATAAATCAGTGAAAAGTGACCCCTTACAAATGCGGAAATTTATCATAGCTCTATTTTAGCTTGAGAAAGTTTTTATAAAAACAAGAACATAGGGGCGGAGATATTGTTAATTTAATAGTACATGCTAAATTTCATCATAATTTGACAAATGGTTTTCAAGAAATTTGAGAAGCGCGTCTGTATGTAAATTACAGAGTGTCGCGGGGAGCGTTTTAATTGTAAATATTCAAGTGTGATGTGGGAGGAGGTACTATAGGAGTTTTCAATAAACTTTGATTTCTAATTAGTGAAACAATGGTTCCGAGGGAGGCGCACTCACCCCCGGTCGCAGATCTCGTCGACGGCGAGCATGACCGCGTCCAGGTTGTCGAGCACGGAGCGCCGCTCCACGTTCCTCCGCACCAGGATGCTGATGGACTCGTACATGGCGCTCAGCACTGACTGCAGGATCAGCTGGAAAGTTGCAGGGCAACTGTTTCATTACCTATCCTAACTAAATAATAATAAATAAATTCGGGGCAATATCACACACGGTCGCCTGACCCCAAACTGAGCAAAGCTTGTACTATGGCTGCCAGAGACTGATATACATACATATATATTTACGTATAATGCGAAAGTGAGTTTGTTTGTAACGCTTCACGTCTTATCTACTCAACAGATCGTTTTGAAATTTAACATACCCGTTGTCTGGGGTACGAAAGGTCATGGGTACTTTTTATTCCGAAACAATTAACCGTTCCTGTGGGACCGCGAGTGAAACCGCGGGGCGCATAATATACAGCGATGATAGCCTAGTAGGAGAAAGCCCGCCTCTCAAGCCATGGGGAGCGGGTTCCATCCCAGCCAACAGCACACACCAATTTGTTATTGTGTGAACATATGTGCGTATTGTATGTCATCTGCTACATGACTGGAGCCCGGTGAATGGCGACGAGCTCGCCCCCTGGCACATCTGGGACTGAATATCGTCCGGCGAAGTGTGAGTGTTGTATTACACCTATGCCAGCCTCCTGTTATGTACGTTATGTTATATATTATTTATGTTACGGGCAATTTGAGAAGTTTTATCACTATGACTAATGACCGGTCTGTATAGGGAAAATGTCTTGAAAGATCGACTACTTGCCTAGCCCAGTTATTTAAAATTTAGGTTTTGGGTTATTCCGACTTTAGTTTCAACCGCTTTCGGCGGTCTTTGTCAAGGCGGGTGCGCGCGCGCGGCTGCGTCTCCCATAGGACGTATCGTCATATGTATGAGTAATTCCCGTGTCATAAGTCATAATGTGTGAAAACCACGTCAGTTTCCTTAATAAAAATGACGTAATGATACTGAAACTGGCATTCTTAATACGTCCGTCGCGGCTCGAGGCAAGGATATGCCAACACGCTCAACGCGCTGAAGACGCACCGCTTATACTACGGTTTGACGTAAGCCCGCAAGGTACAGCGGTACCTTTTCGACCGAACGAGTGTCAGCGAGCGAAGAGTCTCTGCTTCAGCTTCGACAAAAATGCTTTCGTATGTCCGAATTCCGTCCGGATCTTTGTCTTCCTCTACAGCTCGCATTTTTTGACAGATTCTCTTGAAATTTTGTGAGTAGGTTCGATAACTTTTTTTTTGTCGAGGCAGTTTTTGAAAATTTTTCAATATGACGGAGAAACATTTTGTCTAAGAAAAGACAAAAACTGACCAGGCAAAAAAAACTGTACAATTACCGGATCTGCTTACAAAATTTCACGAGAATCAATTGAGAACTGCGACCGGCAGAGGTAGACAAACGTCGGCCGTGAGGTCTACATAGCTCACAGAGCCACCAGTTCGAAACTCACCTCGTTTTCATGTGTGTTGCCCATGACATAGAAGAAGAGATCCACGTTGCTCTTGTACAGACACGTTAGACCATCCAGCATGATGATCTCGGCGTTCGCTCTGGAATTCAGAAGTGGTATCTTTACACATTGGCGGTGAAATTTTATTAACCACTAGCTGCGCCCCGCGGTTTCACTCGCGATTAAAAAGTATGCATTCTATAATCTATCTCTGTGCCAAATTTCATCCAAATCTGTTCAGCCGTTCTGGCGTGAAAGAGTAACAAACATTCATCTATCCATCCATCCATTCTTACTAACATTTGCGTTGATAATATTAGTAGGACTAACGATAGTGGCTCTGTGAGCTGTTGACGTTTGTCCTACTCTACCTCTAGTGCATTCTCCATTGAGGATGCTTGCTAATTTTTATTTGTGTTTGTCCTACTCTACCTCTAGTGCATTCTCCATTGAGGATGCTTGCTAATTTTTATTTATGTTTGTCCTACTCTACCTCTAGTGCATTCTCCATTGAGGATGCTTGCTAATTTTTATTTGTGTTTGTCCTACTCTACCTCTAGTGCATTCTCCATTGAGGATGCTTGCTAATTTTTATTTATGTTTGTCCTACTCTACCTCTAGTGCATTCTCCATTGAGGATGCTTGCTAATTTTTATTTATGTTTGTCCTACTCTACCTCTAGTGCATTCTCCATTGAGGATGCTTGCTAATTTTTATTTATGTTTGTCCTACTCTACCTCTAGTGCATTCTCCATTGAGGATGCTTGCTAATTTTTATTTATGTTTGTCCTACTCTACCTCTAGTGCATTCTCCATTGAGGATGCTTGCTAATTTTTATTTGTGTTTGTCCTACTCTACCTCTAGTGCATTCTCCATTGAGGATGCTTGCTAATTTTTATTTGTGTTTGTCCTACTCTACCTCTAGTGCATTCTCCATTGAGGATGCTTGCTAATTTTTATTTGTGTTTGTCCTACTCTACCTCTAGTGCATTCTCCATTGAGGATGCTTGCTAATTTTTATTTGTGTTTGTCCTACTCTACCTCTAGTGCATTCTCCATTGAGGATGCTTGCTAATTTTGCACTGTTCCGTCTTGAAGGTTGGTTGCAAGGTTGGTTTTCTTCTCAAATTGTATTACATTAGTGCGAAGAAATACAAGTTTGTTTGTTTGTTACCCACTTCTTCACACCCCACCAATGGGTGGACGGTTTTTTATGTTTATATGGGTAGCTTATGAGCCTGGATTATCACATAGATTTTACTTACACATACATTCCAAACAAACCTGTGATGCACAGCTAATTAGTACAACAAGAAAGTTATTACCTTTGAGTTTTATTAAACAGGTTCTTTTCAAATGTCTTTTGTTCCTTAGAGGTTTGAAGAATGCTTTTGTCGTAGTACTTGGCCAGGATACGGTTTCCATCATTGTCTAATATACACATCCCCTTTACTGTGTACAGTGTAGGCGGCTGTAAATTGTTTATTGTTTATTGATTAAAATCAACATAGTACAGTAAACATGCTTAATTTAACTTAAACTTATTACAGAATTTAAATGTAAATATGATAAATAAATTTATATAATTTGGAAAATAAGTTATAATGATATATAATACGAATAATAATATTAAATAAATACGCAACATAAATAAGCATGTCACCCTACCCTCCGAACTAGTTAGTTCTGTATCTCAGATTGTAGTGCACCTACGCTCATAAACATTGTCGACTCAAGTAATAATGTCATTTAAAACACTACAAAAATATGCAATCCACTGCTGATCTGATGATGGAGCCAGAAGACTCAATGATCAACAATCAGAAGTAGGTTAAAATTGGCTTCTTTTAGCTCTGTAAGCTGTAGACCTCACGGCCAACATATTGGTCCAGAAATGCAACCTGTATACAAAGACAAAGATCTGGAATTTGGACATACAAAAGCATTTTAGTCGAAGCTGAAGCATAGACACTTCGCTTGCTAACGCTTGTTCGGTCGATAATACTTTTTAGTATTGTGACTTTTTAGTCACATCTCTAAGTAACAACAGTCTAAAATCATTTGAGCTTCTTTATTTTACACTAGTTGCACCCGCGGTTTCACCCGCAGTTAAAAAGTATCCTATGTGCTATTCTAGACTTTAGTCTAATCTCTTAGCCAAATTTCATCCAGATCTGTTCCGCCGTTCTGGCGTGAAAGAGTAACAAACATCTATCCATCCATCCATTCCTACAAACTTTCGTGTTTATAATATTAGTAGGATTACATTCGCTCCAATTTAGACATTATGTTGCTAGTATTATTCAGGCAGTCTGTTACCGAGCACTTTTGGATCGCACAGTGCTGTAATCAAATTGTGGATGGGTTAATAATTAATCACTAACCAAAAAGTCAGCGCAATGCAAAGTGTGCGCCAAGTTATGCAGCTGACAATTTTTTTGCATGTTTATGACTCCATAATATTATTTTATCAGTGGTAAATTACTTGTGTAAAGTTAATTGTTGTAAGTATGTTGTATAACAGAATAGACTAGATCAGTGATTACCAAAGTGATATATTCCGACCCCCCAGGGGTCGACAATGACTTACAATGGGCCTGAAGGAGTCTATGTGAGTGTTAGACGATGCAAGTTAAGTAAATAACCTATGTGTAAAAATTGGTGGCAGGGCCTCTACCCAAAACGCAACTGGACTAGATGAAAACTGCTCCATGGATGTAGTTGGCGATAATGATAGAACATAGCCTTTATATTATAATTTACTTTGATTAATGGTTACTGAACTGAATGCTAAGGGGACTGCATGCAAAATTGAGACAAAATTAACACAAAAGCAATGTAGCATAGAATCTACTATTGTTTTATTGTGAAAGTGTGTAGGTAGAAGGGTGATAAGTGTTAAGATTAGTAACAACAGTTTTGTTTACATCGAACATACAATAATTTAACTACTTAGCGAGATTTTTTTTAATCTAACTTATTGAGCATAGTTGTAAGAGCAAATGTTGATAAAATGGTTGTAATAATTTTAGGGAAGCCCAAGACGCTGGAAATTTATATTTTTGCATGATTTTATAGATTTCATCATGATATTGATAGCGCAATGTGTTTAGGTTATAATTTTTGAATCAATGTATTTCTCTGGTACTACTTACGAAAAGAGATCCTTCCAAGGAGCCTAAGTGAACCATTATGTATTTGGAATGTTATTTATTTACAATTGAAATAGATTCGTATCACGGCAAATTAATGTTGACGTGTTTTGTTGGGATTTTTTTGAATGATTTCTGCTTCAATTGATTTGACACTTCTGACAGTAATTTAATGACGTGTTATACATTTATTTTTTTTGTTTTGCCCGTAGGGCAAGCTAAAGCCAACATGGCCATACCGCCTTGTCATCCGTATTTAGTTTTTCTTACATGAGTAGCTAAATCTAAGATGATGATGATAGAGGAGAGGGTGACGAAATATGAGATGAATCCCTCCCCTTTTCCCGTTTCAGTAAAGCCGTGGATACTTTACTGAAACTTTAAGTCGAGTTTTGTAGAGACGAGAAGTAGCATTTCCTAATGTTTGTATAATTTACCATATCGTGCACGTTAACGAACCGGCAAAGGTTAATAATCCATATTTATTACACTTTAACACTCGAAGAATCACAAGTTTTAGAAAATAAAACAAAGTCACGACACCATCTTTTCGGTTCCCGCCAAAAACCGTTGACGTGTTAAAGTGTTGTAATACTTTGTAGTCATGTTCATCCTTTCTCCCATCTCATATTAGTTTTGATAGCCGATTCTCTATAATGAGCTCTCTCTGGTACTTGATGGACTGACAGACTCTTCCCCGGGTTTGGATGGAATTCCATACTCGTTCATAACTAAATCCGCTGATAAATGCAAAGAAACATATTTAAGCATAATTAATCACTTGTTTGAAAATGTTATCGTTCCAAGTCAATGGAAAACGCAAATAATCGTACCAATACTGAAACCTGGCAAAATCCCTTCAGATCCTGCGAGCTATAGACCGATTGCTTTGCTTTCCGTCTTAGGATCACGGAATATCTGATTTAAAACAGACTTGAGTGATTTGTCGAGAGTAGATCCAGCTTGGCTAAATCGCAGTTTGGTTTTAGAAAACGCGTAAGCACTATAAATAGCTTGAATATTTTGAGTGAGGTTTTAGGTTATTTTAGTATCCTGGCTATCAGAATTAAGATTCGTTTTACTAATTTTCGGAATTTACTCTTATTATAATTACTTCAAAACCCATTTCTTCGATCAAACAGTCATTTTAGCAAATAAACGCCCTATTGTGTGCATAGGCTGAGCTTCAGCCAGCCAGTTTATTAAATGTTGTATTACGACGCTACGGCTGAATATCTTTTATGAAGCTAGTTAGACGGTGCCGTAGCTTGATCTGAGGCCGTAGTAAAATGGCCAGACTGTTAAATGTCACATTTACAATAGTTGCCCGATCTAGCTACAAAAAAAAAATGTTAATCCTTAATTCGAATTTCGCGTGATAAGTGAAACGTTGGCTCATAAAATCACCTTTTACCTATTTTTGATACGGTTAACTGGGGGAAATGCGTCTATTGGGGCTTATTGGGCAATTGCGTCTTCCGAGAATTACTTACTGACAAACCCTTCACAAATTAGGCGCCTACAAACATCTATTTACTGTATTTAGTTGCAAAAATCGATACAAGATGGAGTTAGTTGCCTAATTTGTGAAGGGTTTGTCAGTAATTCTCGAAAGACCTAATTGCCCCAAAGACGCATTTGCCCCATTTGACCCTAAAAAAATTGTAAAAGGGAAAAGGTATAGGTAATCATGTAGCGAGTACATTATACAGGCGTTTTTTAATAACCTAAAAATAATAAGATTATGTATTGTAGGTATTGTGAGCAGGAAAACAAACAGGAAGATATTTATATACATTATTTAGCTAATTTAAATGCAATAAACAATTTTAGGGCAAATAATGTAGGTAGGTAAATGTAGATATGTAGGTAGGTAAATGTAGGTAAGGTAACTACACAAAAATAATTATTTACCTACCTTTGATAAATGGGATGCCCAGATGGATTGAAAAGACAGTGCACGAACCAAAAAAAAAACCAGTCAACTGTTAGATTCTAAATGAACAAAATGTATGACGATAAACAGGGACTCGATTCGGAGATTTGAGATTTTCATCTCACTTTTTCTCGTCCTTGTTACTCACGCTTGAAACGTCATAGGTGTGAGAGTGACCAAGATAAAATCTCATCTCATCTCACGCGCAGGAATAGCCCCCCAGTACGAAACTCTTTCTAGACATAAGTACTCATAGCTACCTAGGGGCTAGGCTACCAGGGACCCTATTCGGAGATTGGAGATTTCATCTCACATTTTTCTCGTCCTTGTTGCTCTCGTTTGAAACGTCATAGGTGTGAGAGTGACCAAGATAAAATCTCATCTTATCTCACGCGCAGGAATAGCCCCCTGGGGCTTTACCATGAGTTTAGTTATTTACTAAGAATTTCCCTTGTATTATGGATTCAATTAACAGCTAATGATGTAGACTACCTCCCTATGTAAAGGGACTTTTGATTTGCTTTGTCTATCTATTGAATAAATCAGTCAAAAGTGACCCTTTAAAAATGCGGATATTTTTCATAGCTCTATTTTCGCTTGAGAACGTTTTTAAAAAAAACCAAGAACATAGGGGCGGAGATATTGTTAATTTAATTGTACATGCTAAAATATTTCATCATAATCTGACAAATGGTTTTCAAGAAATTTGAGAAGCGCATTTGTATGGAAATTTCAGAGCGTCACGGGACTCTTAATTTGCTTATTTGACTACATGTTGCATTACTGTTCAATATCTCTACAAAATAACACATCGTCACGCCTTTCCCCCGAAGGGGCTGGCAGAGGTGTAATGCAACACCCATTCGCCGGACGATTTTCAGTCCCAAATGTGACAGAGCGCGAGCCTGTCGCTATACACCGGGCTCCAGCCATGTAGCCATGCGTTACACTTCTAATCTTGCCAGTCGACTATGTACCTACCTAATAACCACAAAATAGGCAGGTATTACCTAAGGCACGACCTACGACATGCGATCAATTGTTTTTCTCCTTGGTATTCCCCCTTTCCTTTCTGTAATCTGTGGACTTTCCAGTCTGAGGCCCGCATGCTAAAACCACGCTCAGTCCAGTGGCCGGCCCTATTCGGAGATTTGAAATTCTCATCTCACCTTTTTTCATCCTCGTTGCTCTCGTTTGAAACGTCATAGGTGTGAGAGTGACCAAGATAAAATCTCATCTCATCTCACGTGTAGGAATAGCCTCCCTGAATCTTGATTTATAACTGGTTTTACCAGACATAAAAGCAGTTTTAAATCGAGATTATGACCTAGCGCCCCGGTTCTGAATACGGTTTTTATCTTTTTTTAAAGCAACTGTACCTACTTAGTGTAGCCGGAAAAAAAAATACCTAAACAAAATATACTTACTATACATAACAAACCTTTACTTTGGTAGGTACCTATTAATTATTTAAGTTAGGGAAATTTTTATCCGTTTATTTTAGTAAGTACCTACAAATTATTTTGTTTTTGTTGCTATCACTACATGTGTAAGCGAAAAGGCATGAACCAAATGTTTCAGTAAATACCTACGTGTGTGAGTGAGACGGTATGACACATGTTGCGGTCCAATCGTTTGTTTATTGGTTCGGTTGGACGGGTTTTACCCAGTAGTGCTATTATGTATACTTACTTACTGTATTCATTTCAACTATTTTATTTTTAGGGTTCAGTACTAACATGATAAAAGGAACCGCAAGGAAAAAAGGTAAGTATAATAAGCGTGATTTTGGTTGGTGCCTGTTTTCTTATCTGTAGGTATGCACATCATGTTTTAAGAAAAACAACGAAGTACCTAAGTACTATAAGCAAATTTTCAAATTTAAAATTGACGCAAATCAAAGTTACGTCGGAATATTGCCTAGGGTCACCATAATCTTGTAAATAGGAATCTACTAAGACGAAAAAACGTATAACTACTCGATACAATACTCATAATTATAGAATAATCCCGAAACAACATCCCCCTTAGCAATAAACTTTGTATAGCCTCGTAATAGTTAAACAGTGTTTTGTCCTTTTCTTTCTTTTACATATTTTTAACTCGATCGAATAAGACAAAAGATAGTGTAACTATTTCGAGGATATACAACGTTTATTGAAAAGGTGCAAGTCCAGAAGAGGACTCTAGTGAAGAAGTGGTCCACTGTGCTCCCAACATTCGCGTCTCTACCCCGCGTCTGCATAGCACACCGATGACATCATTTGCGCTTGCAAACAACCACTCAACTGCCCTCAGTGCAAGGCAAGACGTGATAGCGCGCTCGTCGTTCGTAATCAATCTCCTAGAAAAAGATCACTGGATGTGATAGAAACTATACATAGAGTATCCAACTTAATCAACCCGAC
Organism: Peribatodes rhomboidaria; assembly: GCA_911728515.1. Taxonomy (NCBI): domain Eukaryota; kingdom Metazoa; phylum Arthropoda; class Insecta; order Lepidoptera; family Geometridae; genus Peribatodes; species Peribatodes rhomboidaria. The sequence goes on from OU452194.1 coordinate 561,276, forward strand.
CCTTTTAAAACAAGATGTGTTTAAACCAGTTTCCAGAGCAAAATTAGGTAAGTACACAGTTTTTTTTAGAATAAAACAAAAAAAAATGCAGATTTTTGTACTTTCCAGGTTGGAGTTCAGAATTCATACTGACACCATATTCAAAGTTCAACTTAGACACCCCTGCTTATTAATTATTACTTCTTACTAATAAATGTTATTTTGTATAGCCTTAGAATAGTTATTCAGTGTTTTGTCTTTTTCAATCGAGTTTTTTTTAAATAAAGAAATAGACGACACTGTATAACAATTCAAAGGCTATACAACGTTTTCTTAATAACAAAAATTAACTCAGTATAAAATAATCTATTCACAGATGCGGAACCCCTCACAAATAGGTCATACTCCCGCTTTGAAAACATATTCAGTTATCAGTGAACTTCCAACCTTGACTGTGACTACATCAGAACATTTTTGTTTATGTATAACTATACATAAAATATAATAAATAACATTACAAATACTAAAGTTATATTAAGTTATTAAAAGTAGAACAGTATTCGATATTTCAGTCTTAAAACAGACGTGGGCATTGCACATTCATTACAAATTATTGTTCTCTTTCCTTATTCTGAGATATTTAATATTTTTTTACACCATGCCGTACTCTATTTTAAGCGAGTGGTAAAACCAGTTCTTAATTAAATAAGTGTCTTTTGTATGATAAAAACGCATCGTGTTTTTTCGATTGTTGTGAATAATACCTATTGTTAAAAATGTCTACTTAGGTACTTACTGAAATACTGTATTGTCTTGGCAACTTAAGAAATCGCGGCAAAAATTCTGTAAGTACCTACCTACTTAGTTATTAATTTATTTTTCAACCTAATTTCATAATCATTAAACTCATAAATCTTGAAATCGAGAAGAAACAGCTGTTCCATACATTTTGCCGACGATGAATGAACTTGTTATGGAACAGCTGATTTTCTTCTCGATGTTGGCCCATAGTAAAGTCAGTCTTAATGATAAGTTCAATGAAGTCCTAGAATTTTTGATCATAGAAAAATATCCATCAGATTTAATATTTAAATTTCCTCGTTTACCTCTTTAACCTTATAATTTATAGGTTACTTACGTAGTAAGCCATACATAACTGTACTACCTACTACCTAGTACAATTATGTATCTGTGTGTGTTTTTGAGTACAACGTAGTGATCATGAATCACAAGTAATTACAACACAATATGCTATCAACAACTCGGTCTGGCGTTTATAGTACATAATACTGGGATTTAAATAATTACCTACCTACACTTAGACGTACAGAGTGATGGACAGATGCAACTTTTTGAAGTTTGATAAAACCATAATATATCGTCACGCCTTTCCCCCAAAGGGGCTGGCAGAGGTGTAATACAGCACCCACACTTAGCCGGACGATATTCAGTCCCAAATGTGACAGGGGGCGAGCCTGTCGCCATACACCGGGCTCCAATCATACAGCAGGGGCCCTATTCGGAGATTTGAGATTTTCATCTCACCTTTTTTCGTCTTTGTTTCTCTCCTTCGAAACGTCAGAGGTGTGAGAGTGACCAAGATAAAATCTCATCTCATCTCATTAACAGTAATAATATGTTAGAGTGGTTAGTCTGATGTACTGAACAATTTTCATCTATTCTCTTACAGAGGGCATGACGTTTGTCAGCATTTTGAGTTAAAATGTGGTGGGTCCTCGTGGTGGCGCTAACGGCGCGCGTGGGGGCTGACGACGCACCTCCGCTGACATGCCGCGACGCACGCTGTCGGCACATCGGCAACTTTCAGTTCGGCGAACATCGGTACAAAGTAGACGGTAAGCATATTTATCTGCAAATGTAATTTAAAATACTTAGTCATCATATCAGTCTTCACAGAACGGAAGAAACCACGCGCACACATTGACGCGTCATTGAAAAATGAAACATGGTTAGATGTAACTTACCAAAAACCTCTTAAGGGTTTATTGTACTCATCGATATGAACAACTTTTACTATGGGGTGAACTCTGAAATCGCGACAAAAAATCAGCTGTTCCATACATTTTGTCTCAGGCCAATGAACTGTTTGTATGGAACAGCTGTTTTTTTTTCGCGATTTCAGGATTGGCTTCATGGTAAAAGTTGTTCATATTGATGAGTACAATGAACCCTTTAGAGGTTTCTGGTGAGATATCTATAACCCTGTGTATCACCTAAGCCTAAAATACAAATTATATAATCTATAAGTGACCCTTTGTCTTTACTTCAATTGTATTTTTACTTGGCAATAAGTATTTTTTTCATTTCATTACAGTGTGATATGGGTAATTAAATTAGTCAATAACGTCAAAAACTGCTCGAGCATTTCTTCGGTCGGTCTGAACCGACCCATATACGTTCGCACTGCAAGGACACCGTGCACCAGCTAGTAGAAACGCCATTATCCAAAAAAACAAGGCCTAGGATTCAACAAACACATAATGAAGTCATCGTCATCCATCTCTTTCCAACTTGTTGTAAATGACTTATTTCGATCTCGCTTAAGCATCGATTGACGTCGCTACGTGTTGCGGAATGCTATACCTGGCGGAGTATATTGTTATGCCATGAGATCACGTCTACTCAAGGATGATTGAGCAGTTATTCGCTTGTGCCAATAACTCGTGCTGAACCAGCGCGCTGGCTCAGGGGGGCTATTCTTGCTCGTGAGATGAGATGAGATTTTATCGTGGTCACTTTCACACCTATGACGTTTCAAACGAGAGCAACAAGGACGAAAAAAAGTGAGATGAGAATCTCAAATCTCCGAATAGGGTCCCAGTGCGGGTTGGTGGATGTCACATGTCTGATAAATATTAATTCTAGGCCATTTCGTTTACGACGATGTTTTCCTCAACGATTTTTTTTTTGAGCGACGACCGCAATACAAATTCATAGAGGTTCGTACACAGACACACGTCGCCGACATTTTGTTTTGTAGTGCGGTAGTCGCTTGGAGACTGAAGTCTTCTGGTATCGAAGACTTGCCTAGCGTTGTACGAAGGGCCTAAAAGAACGTGTCAAATTTAAATGCAAGTAAACTTTCTACGAGAGAATCCTTGGTGCACGGCCAGAATAAAACTCACGACCTCCGGTGGTCTATTACACTCTACCACAAGTTACGACTCTAAAAAATGCCTCACTCAAAAGTCCAATTTTCAAAATGGTGGGATTTTTCTACTTAACTACCTATGTTACCTCGAATGAAAAAAAACTGTTATTTTAAGAGGTACATATTTAAAAAACGGTTTTTCTGTTCTCTTAATCTACAGGAAAAAGTTTTATTATGACTGGGTTTTTTTGTAGCTTATTTCTTTGCGTTACCTACATGTCTTTTATGATATATGGTTTTCCCTGATAGACTTAGTTGAAGTCAAAAGTCAATGAATTGTCAATATTTTCTTTTTTTAGGGTACGGTGTTATCACGAAATCAACAAAAACAATTATTTTGTTAGGGCCTAGTTTGATATGAAGAATTGTGATGATCACGTGCAAAAAAATACAGCTGGTAGAAAAAACAACTAAAAACAGTTTATACTGGTTTTAGAAAAAAAAAACACAGAAAACTTCTTCAAAAACTGTTCGAGTGTGTTTCTCTAAAATAACAAAATCATAATAAAAAAAATTGTTCGATTACTAAATAGCCAAATTAGTTCTCTAAAGTTTAACCGAGTAACTTATTCTTTTAAGTGTTCTTTTTACGAATAATACCAATAAAAGCGTCCAGAAAATGTAATTCGATCTCATTTTACCATCAAATATGAAATACAATTTTTAACTATGAATGAAGGGGCTTTAGTAAACGTGTGTGCAGGTAACAAACGTGGTATGACCGAGCCTTAAATGTATTTATTATTGTTAACAGGTCACGCACTGTCGGTGATATACGGAGAAGTCGATGGATTTTTAAGGATAAAATGCCTGGAGCCCAGCATATTAGAATCTGTCGCCATGCCGCGCGCTGACTCTGCGCTGAACGCATGGCATGTCGTCGTAGCGAGCTGCCAACTACCGGCAGCCGGCTCACTAGCGGACACGCTAGCCTGGCTGAATGTCACGATGCTCTACAACGAAACGGAGCAGATCGAGTCCCGCAGCCAGCTGACTATAGACAGGCTTCCACCTCCGTCGTTGTTAGAAGCCAAACACTTTATCGGGCTGGAACGCCTTCTTCGACTGGACATCAGCGTGTTCCCAGACGATCACGTGAGCGCAGAACTGAATTTCATTGCTCCGCTGCAGAGCTTGCGTTTCTTAAGGTTGCAGCACGTGCCTCTGACGAATGGTGAGCTGGACGTACCGCGACCCTCGCTTCGAGAACTCACCTTGCTCTATACCAACATCCAGCGGCTGCCAGAGTCGGTTCACTCATCACCCTCTCTCCAAAAACTGACTATCAATAGTGACATGCCACTCGATGCGGTAGCCATTCCACCTGGGCTGAAGTCTCTCGACCTGAAGTCTCCCGCGACGACGCTGCAACTGAGCGCTGTGCCTGCGCTCGAGGATCTTAGTGTTTCAAATTGGATGGAATCGCACCCACTGCCATTGAAGCACTGCTACTTTCTCAGCAAGTTGCACCTGACGGCGCCGGCAGTAAAGACGCTGCCACACGGCTGGCTGGCTAACTGCTCGAGTCTGGAGGAAGTCGTCATAAAAAACGCACGAAATCTGAACTCTCTGCCGGAGCGACTGTTCGGGGACGTCCACTCAGCTCTCGTGCGGATCGCCTTCCAAGAAGGAGTTCTCGAGTCACTGGCTGAGGGGCAGTTCAACGATGCATGTGAACTGCTCACGTTGGAGCTGAACGGCAACCGCTTGCGGACGATTCCTAAGTTTGTAATCGGTTTTTTAAAGTAAAAATAGGTGGTTAACTTATGATAAAATGAAACATAATTATCTGCTTTTTGATAAAGTTATTGGCTTCATTAAAACTTCTTGTGATATTTTATGTGTCGGAACACAAATATACTTTTTGTTGTGTTACAAGAAAAATATAACCTTTGTTTCTTTCCAGCGCTACGTTACCGCTGCCTCTGAGAATATTAGATCTGTCTTCTAACGATCTGGACGATGGTGTCCTGAGCGTGGTGGCGGAGGTGCGTTATGGGCTCTCGCAGCTCAATCTCAGCTCCAACCCGCGGCTCCGGGTTGCTTGCGACAAGAACGGTATGTAATTGACTCCTAGCGACACCCAAACGAACGGCAAGTCAGAATCTTTAAAATCGTAATTCGCTTGCAGGGAATTCTCCCCTAAAGCCTGTGACGTCGCTCACTCTGCTGCTTCTGAATAAAACCAACGTGACGCGCCTGTGCCGTGACTGGCGGGAGGACATGCCGCTTCTGCAGACGCTGGACTTGAGTAACACGAGCGTATCCACACTGTCGGTGAGATAACGAACAAAACTACAAAATTTTTCTCTCCCGGTCTTCGCGGCACCTTTCAATGGCATCATTTTTGTTTCCAGTTCGAGGATCTGCAGTTCAAGCGGACCATGCGGGCGACTGTATCATTGCAAAATACTCCGGTGAGCCTTCTCGCGATGACGCGCGAGGACCTCGAGAGAGCGAAGCAGATGCCGACCAGCGGTGCTTTCTTACATCTGGACCCCGAAACTCGCTTCCAGTGCGACTGTCGAATGTACTGGACGCGGCGAGTGCTGGAGCGCTCCCCGCACGCGCTGCTCGGCATCAGCGAGCTCCGCTGCGAGGACGGGAGACTGCTGAGGGATCTGTCGCCGGAGGATATGGTGTGTGCGCGGCCTGACGAGTGTGCGGCGGCGGCGCTGCCGGCCGCGTGCGAGTGCGCCGTGCGACCCGACGACGACGCGACGCTGGAGCCCGCCGGGAGCCTCGTGCGCGTGCGCTGCGAGCGCGCCGGCTTGCGCCGCGTGCCGCGCCTCCCGCCGCGCCGCGCCGGCCGCGTCTACGAGCTGCTGCTGGCGAACAACCGCATCACTGACCTGCACGCTGCCAGCCTACAAGACATAAAAGTGAGTACTCAGACCTTCATTCAGACGGTAGTTTAAAGCAGGACTTATTTTGTTCCATGCCCCTGTTTTTAAGTTCAAAATAAATTACATGAGGGTGAGGGGCGCGGGGAAGGCATCAGATGCGATAGGTCAGAATGTAATTTTTCTGTCACAAAAATGAAGGCTACTCACGTTACCCAAGAATTTTTACCTTCAGTTTCGTCTGCCGGGATATAAATCCGTTCCATCCGTCGGGCCGGACCGGAAGATTGGGCTCGCACATGATACATGGCTTTGGGAACCAAACCGTTCAATCTAAGCTGACGCAGGTTCAGTTCTAACCGTTCAGTTTGGTCTCTTCGCGTATTTGGAATCGGCAGCAGACTTCAGCTTTGGCCAATGGGTCCTACGTCTGTTTCGTTCCAGGGACTGGACTTGCGCAATAATTCAATAGAACGAGTGGACGAGGACACCGCCACGGTACTCGGTTCCATCGGCGGCGTGCTGCGGTTGAGCGGCAACCCGCTGCAGTGCGACTGCGGCGCGGCGGCGCTGCTGCGCGCGCTGCAGGGCCGCGGGCCGGCGCGCGGGGACACGCGCGCCGCGCGCTGCGCCGACGGCTCGGCGCTGTCCGCCGCGCGCGCCGCCGCCTGCCCGCCGTCCCTGGCGGGGCTCATCCTGGCGTTCGCGCTCGTGTTCGCGCTCGCCGTGTCCGTTATCGCGTGCCTGGCGTCCCGCGAGCGCCGCTTCTTCCTGAAGGCGGTCCTGCACCGCTGGGGGCTGTGGGAGGCGCGCGCCGACGAGGAGGAGCGCAGCTACGACGCGTTCGTGACCTTCTCGCACAGGGACGAGGAGGTGCTCCGCGCGCTGGTGACGCGCCTCGAGCCGCCCTACCGCCTCTGCATCCACTACCGGGACTGGATCCCCGGCCTGCGCATCCCCGACCAGATCGTGGAGTCGGTGCGCGAGTCGCACCGCACGATAGCGCTCGTGTCGCGGCACTTCCTGGCGAGCTCGTGGGCGCGCGCCGAATTCCGCGAGGCGCACGAGGCGGCGCTGCTGGACGCGCGGCCGCGGCTGCTGGTGGTGCTGCTGGAGGAGCCGGCCGCGCTGCAGCTGGACGAGCGGCTGCAGCGCTACATCTCCACGCACACGTACCTGCGCTGGGGCGAGCCCTGGTTCTACCACAAGCTGGCGGTGGCGCTGCCCCGCCCGCGCCGCCCTGCGAGCGTCGCGGAGTCCGCGCCCTTCGGCCCCGTGTGCCACTCGATCTCGGCGGTCGTCTCGCCGCCGAACAAGTATGACGAGAAGCGCTCGTCCTCGACGGGTATTCCGCTGAAGTCGATGTAGACTGCGATGAAACTGTACGCCGCGCCGCGACCTGCACCGCCGAATTAGACATTTTGTAGAGGCTCCAGGATACTAAAGTTTAAGTGTAAGCAAAAATTAGTATTGTTGAAAAAATAACTGAGTGGTGCGCGAAGGCTTCAATGAAGCTTCTCATAATATAGTCTGATAGCCAAAAACGAGATTAATTTAGTTGTTATGTGAGTGCCAGACGTTGAAGTGTCCTTGTTCCGTCTTCCTTAAACTAAAATCTACAATAACTATGTTTATAAATCGATCACTTTAGCTTCCTCACTTCCGACGTGAGGCGTCTAATCTGAGGAGACTTTATTGTAAGTGTAAAAGACCACTTTTTAGGCTTCGCCAAACAGAACGCGCTATAGCGCGGCGTCAGGCTAGAGCTTTGACTGTGTTGACTATGATGTTATTAAACTGTCAAACCGAGCGCCGGCGCGTGCAGCTCGCAACGCTCTGTCGCGCGGCGTTAGGTCGCTGGATCTTACAGACAGACGCGGCCTGCGGTGGCGGTCAATGGACTTTTGCATTGGTGGCTACTGGCGAAAGGCGATACGGTTACGAACCCTTTCGGTGTTGATATGTGTGCTGTAAGCTGTGACCTTTAAAGTGCTCCCACGGGCCACATCTAACTGTAACACTGGCCCGGCAATACTGATAAAATTGTCGACTGTGGCACCGCCGTCAGCCTTGCTAGAAATGTACGGCTAATATGGCCGTACCATACCTACTCAAAATATTGTCGCGAAATTGCCGGGCTAGTATTGCAAAAATATTTTTTGTTTTAAATAGATAGTTATGCGTTTATGTAACTATAATTATTAAAGATTGATATTGAGAGATGAATAAACTAGTGCTGTGTAACAAATTTTTCATTAAGTAGGTACAATAAATCATTAAGACTATCTCTTATCTCTTAGACGAGGCATATTTTTACTGCAATACTGGTACATTGCCGACTGTAGCCCGGCCGTTATCAGTTCCGGTAGTTGGACCACTGGTACTCGTAGATATATAACGAAGAGCGCGCGGCCGAGACTATTGGTACTAAGACCACGGGAACATGTAGCGCCAGTAGCACGCACTGACAAAATCCTGCCTCAACTAAGGGTTAAGCTAGAAATGTATGACAATACGGCGAGGCGACACTCAAAATATTGTAGCAACATAGCCGAGGCAGTTTAGTAGTAAAAATGTGACCCGTCTATGAACACCCTAAAATAAATTTTGTTTTTTACAACATTTTACTTTTTTTTTGAAGTACCTACTTTCCTTAAATATCCTATTTGTTTTCCTGTTCGCAATACCTATGACACACAATCTTATTATTTTTAGATCATTTTAAAAATACGTACCTTTTTGCACGCTACACATAGGTATTAGGTACTACATGGGTACCTACCTTCATTGTACCTATACCTGTACGTATACAGGTACCCCTCTACCTACTTATCTTTTCCGTTTTAATGGCTATTCTTATTTTTGATTAGTACTTTAGGTGCGTTTGTCCGGCGCACCTACCGGGTAGGAGCATGGCTGGAGGTTGCCGCTCGGCTCTCGGCAGCGCGATAGCCGCGTCGTGCTAAGTATTCTTTGCGTAGGTATGTTTGTTACTTTAGAGATACAATTATTTAATTTGTTGGACAGAAACAATAATATTAGGAACAGACAGTAAATAACTGTTAATGCAAATATCGGTAAAAGGTAGACAAGTAGGTTAGCATTGTAGATTCGTTAGTATACTAAAGTGTTTTGAATTACACACTTACCTATTGAATTAAGACATTTGTTTAATTAGTAAATACTGTATTGATTGATATGAACGAACACCTGTATATCGGCAAGTAGGAACCCTGTGCTCCTTTCGTTAAGAGGGCCGCGACGTTCTGAAATTTCCATACAAACGCCCTACTCATATTTCTTGAAAACCGCTTGTCAGATTATGATGAAATTTAGCATGTACAATTAAATTAACAATATCTTCGCCCCTATGTTCTTGGATTTTTTTAAAAACGTTCTCAAGCGAAAATAGAGCTATGAAAAATATCCGCATTTTTAAGGGGTCAGTTTTGACTGATTTATTCAATAGGTAGACAAAGCAAATCAAAAATTCCATTACATAGGGAGGTTTTATAAATCATTAGCTGTTAAATGAATCAATAATACAAGGGACATTCTCAGTTACTTAAGAATGATTACAGTAGTGCAAAAGTCATAAAAAAAATTGAAATTGCACTTTGTCATTCTGTAGGTAAGTTTAGAGGCTCGTCAGTATCATTACTCGCTCTCTTCACTCGTCTTCTTCTTCTAGACGAAATGCCGATAGAATACCTTAAGCCATTGCTAAGTTAGTCTAGATCGCCTAGATCGAAATTAGTTAGGTCGCCGGACTCCCGATTTCGAGTCAGTGGTGCCAAGCGGATTTTGAACGCTCGCGTCAGAAAATAAGTTTCAATTTCACATAACGGTCAAAAAAGCAGGTGATTTTTTATACCTAAACTTGACTTTTGTACTAGATGAACCTTCTGTACTAAGTACCTACTATTATTTATTCTGTGCCTATACTTAGCAAAATGTAGTTATAACTATTTATAACGTCTTTAATAAGACAAGGATCTTTAAAAAGATACAGTAGATTGTACTTAGTAACTATTATATTTTTATCGGGAAAAGTTATAAAATGTTGAAAAATGCAAGTAACAAAAATAACAAACGCCATCTAGAATTTTTACTATGTACTAAGTCACAAGACCCGTGACCGACGCTTACAAATTTTGCAATGCAAACTGAGGTAACGAACGGACTTTCCCCATCGTTGTAATGTTATTTTCCTATCACGCTAGATGTCGCTACACGTTTACACTAAAAGAGTTTAAACTTTTTTTACACCGTGTGGTGTAAAAAAAGTTTAAACTCTTTGTGCACTACGATGGGCTATGATTGGCTTGTGCACAACTTATAAATAATTTTACAATGGTCCAGAACGGGGAAAGTAAAATGCCGGACAATAAAATTACTTGTAATGCACAAACACCTTCATTATTATTACGCCATCTAGAGGTATCTCTATAGGTACTAAGTTGGAAAACGCACGATAGGTACTCCTTTAAATTTACATTTACAACAGGGCACGAAATTTTCCCATCACGCTAGATGTCTCTAGTTGTCTTTCACCACAGGATTTTAATTTTTTTGTAACAATTTCCTTGAATCTATGGTTTAATTATAATAGTTAATTCTTAAATAATACTTAATAGATAGGCTAGAATTTTTTTAAGTAGCAAATGTTTGTTAATTGCTTCTTATTCAAATTAGGTAAGCATTATAAAAATGCAACCAACTGACAAACCATTACAAAACTAACTTTCGTTTCGGATATCATTTTACAAACATCTAAAGCGAGTCGATGTCTGAGCCATTTAGCGGAAGTTTTACTACAAAACGACCAACACTGCGAAGCTGATTGGGGGAGCCACAGTCGTTTTATCTAAACAAAAGTGAAAGCCTCTTAAGTGAACTTTTAGTGCTTACATTTAGCCAAGCGCATAGAAAAGTTTGTCTGTCTGCATTGTAATTTGATTCGGTGACATCAAAGAGTATCTATTTAGTCTGTGGTCTATTCCTAGCGTTTCCCGCCATCTTTTAGAATGTAGCGGGAAATTACTTTCGTTGGTTTTACCTACTTTTTTTTTTTGGCTTCAGCCTAAAAATGTATTAAGCCTGATTCTAATTTTTTAACTACGAGTATAAACACCTACAAAAACAAAAAAATCTTTCCTACATTATTGGCTAACATTAACCAAAATAGCTTGAGCTCGTCTTAAGCTATCCATCACTACCATATTACGTTTCATAACTTAATTGCCACCAAAATACACTGAAACCTATCTTAAGTTTTCCCGAAATAATCTTAAACGGTCATAGAATAATAATTATTATGATCTCTTGTACGGAACCAGCTGTAACGAAAAAAGTACCAGAATGTCTTGACCTCTGCTGGAAACAGATTAGTTTTGGTAAGAGATCTGACTAAATTGGTAATCATAGTAATATTAAAAAGTGAGTTTGTTTATTTGGTACGCTTTCACGCCTTAACTCCTCAACCGATCATCATGAAATTAAGCATACACGTTGTCAGAGGTACAGAAAAGGACAAAAGGTACCTTTCATCCCGAAAAAAAAAAACGGTTCGGTTATTTAAGGGTCCGGCGAACTTCGCATTGGCTAAAAGTTTTCTACTACCATTTGGTTTAACAGGAGACGACAAGCAAAGAGAGCAAGAAAAGATACTGGTGAGCCTCTAAAGTTATCAACAGAGTGACAATTTGCAATTTCATGAAAAATAATGCATTTTTATGACTTTTGCACTTCTCTAATCATTCTTAATAACGTAGAAACGAGTTTGTAATATGGATTAATTTAAAAGCCAATGATGTAGACAACCTCCCTATGCAAAGTAATTTTTGATTTGCTGTGTCCATCTATTAAATAAATCAATCAAAAGTGACCTCTTACAAATGCGAATTTTTTTTCATAGCTCTATTTTCTCTTGAGGAGTTTTTAAAACACCAAGATTATAGGGAAGGAGATGTAGTTTATTTAATTGTACATGCTAAATTTCATCACAATCTAACGAATAGTTTCTTAGAAATTCCACAGCCGCATTTGTATGGAAAATTCAGAGCTTCCCGGAACCCTTAACAGCCATTTGGAAAATACAAGGTATTAACAAAATTTCCAAACCAGTAGGACTTGGTAGGAAATTCCTACCTAAAGTCGTACCTACGTTTAGGCCAAATTAGGCTTTCTAGTAATGACCATCTCCAAACAAATTTACAGCTATGGTCAACCGCCTAGCTTAACAATAACAAAAACTCCCAACCTCTGACCCCACTCAAAATCATTAAAGCCTTTCATAGCCATTATAAAGTGCCTAATACAAAAGATGCATAATGCTGAACCATTTGGGATGATTCAACAGATAAAATACAAAAGCGCGGTGTCGACACTTTGTCGGCATCTTTACGTCTCTCTTGGGAAGGGGGCGTATGTTACACTGTAGTGTATCATCGTAAATTAACTTACACTTAGACATTTTTTTTATTTTTTAATTGGTTTGCAAACTGGCTGCCATTTCAATCAAAAATACTTTTCCAAAAATATACAATCATTTGGCTGAACAGCTTTTTGAGTGCAAACACAACATGTACACGATATAACACTCGACTAAACACACATTTATGATGTACTTTCCATTTATAAGTAGTATTAGTTAATCACAAATTAGTAATAGTATCAAGCTAATTCAATCAAGCATGACCAAAGTCATGGTGGTGGATCGCGCAAGGACACTGAACCACACCGGCGTGCTGAATCTCCAGACTGTTGATGAATTTATCTATCTCGGCAACAGCATCAGCAACAATGGCTCCAGTGAAACTGATGTGCGAAGACGGATCGGAATGGCTAAAAACGCTATGTCACAGCTTGATAAAATATGGAAGAACAGGGGGATAAAGCTGAAAACCAAAGTGAGACTAGTCCGCACCCTGGTCTTCTCAATTTTTCTTTATGGTGCTGAGACATGGACTCTGAAAGCGATGGATCGTAGTCGCATCGACGCTTTTGAGATGTGGTGCTGGAGAAAAATGCTCCGAATACCTTGGACAGCACATCGGACTAACGTATCCATATTGAAGCAACTCAAGGTCACAACTAGACTCTCTACCATCTGTCTGAGACGGGTTCTTGAGTACTTCGGCCACATTGCTAGAAAACAAGGCGACAACCTGGAAAAGTTGATGGTGACAGGGAAAGTCGACGGCAAGAGGTCACGAGGCCGCAGCCCGATACGTTGGTCCGACCAGATTCGCACCGCTCTGGACACTTCAATGTACGAAGCGCTACATGTTGCGGAAGATAGAAAACTTTGGCGGAAGATCGTAAGAGAGAGAGTAATTGGAGGTGGCGGTCACGACCCTCAGACATGAGGAATGCGACTTGAGGAGGAGGAGGATCAAGCTAATTACTTATTACCCACTTGCCTACTTTTTTTTAAACTAAATTGTTGCTACCAGTGGATTTTTTAAATGACTTTTCTATTATTTACTTTCATTTACTATTTTAATCTGATAATCTATTTAATTACTGATAATTTCCCTAAAATTGAATAAAAATAAATAACTAGGAAAATACTAAAAAATTACAAATGTCAAAAAAAGATTTGACAGACAAAAATGTATTGCTTAAAACTATGTACACATACAAGGTTGTTACATAAGTATGCTAAAGTAGTCTCAACGGTTTGTAATAGCGGACGTGCTAGAATTAAAAAAAAAAGGTAATATTAACTAGTATTATTTATTATTACTAGATACGGCATTTACTATTTATTATTTACTGTATTACTGGAGCACCCTATGTTTGCTGCCACGGTGCGCCATCGCTGCGACTGCTGGACGAGTAGCTTACTACATAGAAGTGGTTTTTGTGTTCTAGCGACAGCAGTTTTGTGCGATAGGCGCACCGTTTTTTGTGTAATGTATGTATTTGTTATTGTTGTATTTTTTAAGATTCTTTTATGTGTAAGTATGTAGTTTATTAGAGAACTAGTTGTCTAGTTAAACCTAAATAGGTTTTAAGACAACTATTTAACTATAATTGAATTGTTATATGTTTCATTAAATAAATAAGTAAATGAAATAACTTCGAAATTATACTTTAATCAAATAAACATCAAACAACAATTTTACGGACAAACAGTACTAATGCTTAATTTATTTAAATTGCTCAATATTGATTATTATGTGAACTATCTTAGAATACCTTAATTATAATTTTTATTGAGATCTGTATTTTCAGTCCACTTCGGTGTGTAAGCGGCCTAGCTCCAAACGCAATGCGTTGCGTTTCATTGTGAGCTTGTGTGAACTTGAAACATTGTAGTGAGACAATCCGCTTTTATGCTCGCCGCTGGGAAATTCTTTAACACTAATTTCATTTACGGTTCTGTACAAAAATAAATAAAAAACTTTTGAAGAATTTCCTATTTCTCTCTATCCTAAGGTTGCCTGGAAGAGATCGCTTTTAGTGATAAGGCCGCCAGTTGTTACACTATTTAATAAGTTTTATCATTATTTTTCTCTTGCTGTTTTGTTATCTGTGGTGTGAATAATAAAGAGTTTATCTATCTACCTATCTATTTTATTTCTAAAGTTTTACAGCAAATACATGTAAAGCATGGTATTATATACTTACTAACGTTATGAAGCAAATGTCAGTTTGTTTGTTCATGGGCGTACCCAGGGTAGGCCATGGTGAGACATCTCCCCCACTCTGGTTTCTAGCGCGAAGCTCAAAATTTTTGTTTTCAAGTTAAAAATTAATGGTTGCGGAAATCTTGCAGTTTATTATTTTATTGGAATAATAAAATTAGTAAGAAAATAAAAAGGCATGTGCGTATTTCATGTCATGTGCTACTTACATCCTAGTATATGTCGACAGGTTCGCCCTCTGTCACATATGGGTCTGAACATCGTCTGGTGAAGTGTGGGTGTTGTATGACATCTGTGCCAGCCCTTTCGGGGAAAGACGTGACGATATGACATGTTATGTAGAGAAGAGAAGACTAAGAAAAAATTGTAACTGTTTAACATCTTTCTTCATTTTTTCTTTCTGAAGAAGGTCATTGGGTATAAGACAGAGGCCTTTTTACTTACCTGCTTCCTAATTAGTTTTGCTACAATTTGAAGAACTTATAGATCATTGGCATTTTAAGCTAATAACATAAAATATTGTCACGACTTTCCTCCGAGGGGGCTGGCAGAGGTGTGTAACCAAACTTATCTGTATAATTACAAAATTGATCACAGATTAAAACCATTCGAACTTTTTCATAAAAATCTTATTTGGCGATCTTAAAAACTTCATAATATTAAATTTTTAGACACTTTCTCCGTAGACATGTTTGTGTTTGACATTCAAGTACAACATAGTAGATATCTGCCTATTATTCAATCAATTACTTTGTCGCCTCGGTCCCATGGTCCCATTGGTCGGGTCCAAGATTACCGTTTTATTTCCTTTCTCACCCCGAAACCTATTAATGGAACAATATCTTTTACAGCACCATAAATAAGGGTTCTATTTATTGCGGACGGTACCCTAATTTACAATGTGCGCGCGTGGAAACCAGCGACTTGGCTGCGGACAAATTTTAACTTAGTTTGTTGGAAGACAGTTACAAAGTAATATTTCAACGACATTAAAACCAATGTCGGAATATTAATAAAAATAAGTAAATAAAAAAGTATTTTTTGCCAAAAATTAAAAAAAAAACAAATTACAAATTAATTCTGGGTACACACACATCAAGCCAACGAACGCCAACGCACGGGCAGCGTCCCGTTTCGTTTCAATAAAATAAAACGAGACGCAGCACATCGCCGGCCCTCGCCGGCCATGGTCTGTAAGACAACATAAGAAGAACAGCAAATTTTTTTAGTTAGGTAAGCTACAAGTTATTAGCTTCAAGCACATGACATAATATAACAAAACATGACGTCACGTGACGTGACATGACATGACATATCGTCATGCTTTTCCCCCGAAGACACTGGCCGGGATGTATTTACAACACCCACAATTGACCGCAGAATCTTCAGTCCCACATGTAACAGGGGGCGAGCCTCGATGTTTTGCATTTCGTGATACTACATTTTGTACATTAAATGTGTCACGAATTTCCTGTCTGGTTTGCCATGAAGCGTCCGCACAAGCTTAGTCACTGATTGTCGTTCCACTGTGTGTCGCAAATTGGCCGCGTGTCTAATCGATTAAGAGTCGGCATACACGGTTAATTGTGGCTTTTTGTTGCTTTTTATACAAGGAGGCTGCGAGGGAAGGACGCTGCCTTGATTGGAAGGATCGTCGGGCTGATAAGTCACTTTGACAGCACTAAGGCGAAGGCTGGACGTTCTATCCTATCCTACTAATAATATAAACGCGTAAGCTTGTAAGAATGGATGGATGGATGGATGTTTGTTACTCTTTCACGCCAGAACGGCTGAACAGTCCTGGATGAAATTTGGCGCTGAGATAGATTATAGTCTAGAATAGCACATAGGATACTTTTTAATCGCGGATGAAACCACGGGGCGCAGCTAGTAAGTATATAATTAACATACATATCGTCACGCCTTTCCCCCGAAGGGGCTGGCAGAGGTGTAATACAACACCCGCACTTCGCCGGACGGATTCAGTCCCAAATGTGAAAGGGGGCGAGCCTGTCGCCATACACCGGGTTCCAGTCATGTGCAGATGACATACAATACGCACATATGTTCACACACTGAATAAATTGGTGCGTGCCGTCGACTGCGGGTTCGAACCCGCTCCTGGCCCAAATGTCACTGTATTGTTGTGTTAATTTTAAGTTAGCTTGCTTTTGGTAGCAGGGGCAAGACGATTTACCAGCTTAACTTCTGATGAGCAGTTAACTCCGTGTTAAAAAGTTAACCCGAGTTTTTGCAAGTGGCCGTACATACGAAACTAGAACCTCTTTCTTTCTTAAAGTCGGTTTAAATTCCTTCCATTACCGATCTAGTCAAGTTGATCGTAAAATTGTATCGTGTGGAAAATACCATCACGCCTATTCCCCGAAGGAGCTGGCAGAGGTGTGTTACCACTCCCATACTTCGCCGGATGATATTCAGTCCAAATGTGTCGGAGGGCGAGCCTGTCGCCATACACCGGGCTCCAGTTAAATACGCACATAATTATATTATGTTCATTTCAATCTATTATGTTCCTGAGTATAAGCATTGATTACAAACTGCAATGGGGTCCTCATATTAATGCTCTGTCTGGGAGACTTAGTTCTGCTGCTTATGCGGTTCGCAAGATTAGGCAACTGACGGATATAGCTACAGCTCGGATGGTTTACTTTGCTTACTTCCACTGCATAATGTCATATGGCATTTTGCTGTGGGGATCAGCTGCTGAAGTGGAGGCCATTTCTATTTTGCTCAAGCGAGCGGTCCGCGCTCTCTACGGGATAGGTCCCCGCGAATCATTGAGAGATTTATTTAAAGAAATAAATATATTAACTTTACCTTCTTTGAATATCTTTGAAAATATTATGTACTTTCTTCAAAACCTACACAAATTAAAATTGAACTGTGACTATCTTAACAAAAACACTAGAAATAAGGATAGGACACAGAATATGCTCTATTACATAAGCATAGGATAGCTGTACCGAGATTTAGACTAACTACGTCAAAATAAGTATTTTTTGGGCAACTGCGTTCGTTTTTACAATAAAATCCCGAAAAATATGACAGGGCTCACTGAGGGAAAATTCAATTCACAAGTAAAAACTACAATAATGTGAAAGGAGGATATTATAAGATTAACAATTATTGAGAACACAAAGATGTCTGGAGCCTTCCACTTCCGCCAAGTAGCCACTAGTACATAGTGATTACCTAGTTGTAAGCCAAAATTTGTGAAACAGTAATTTATTAATTTTATGTCCCGCAGTTTCTTGTTTGCTCTTGTGAGCAGTGACTTTTTTTCCGAAATAAATAATTTCCGAGTCAATTTTAAATTTTGATAAACGTGTATCTTTGATACCCAATTGAATAAAAAAAAATTGGCTTTGACTTTGAATTTTAAAAGATACAACTACTCACCTGGAGGGCTATTCCTATGCGTGACATGAGATGAGATTTTATCTTGGTCACTCTCACACCTATGACGTTTCAAACGAGAGCAACACGGACGAAAAAAGGTGAGATGAAAGTCTCAGATCTCCGAATAGGGCCAATGATCGTACCATTTCAATTTTATTGAACTAGGTCGAGAGGTTTTTTAAAACTTACGGATTGATCCTATTGTTAAAATACTCGCCTCGGTGGCTCAATCGGTAGTGAACCTGCCTTCTGAGCTAGAGGGCGTGGGTTCGATTCCCACCTAGGACAAACATTTATGTGATGAATATTTGTGTTTGTTCTATGTCTGGGTGTTAGTTAACTATTTTAGTATGTATTTAAGAAATATATATGAAAGCGATGATAGCCTAGTTGGAGAAGGCCCGCCTCTCAAGCCAGACTGAGCGGGTTCAAATACAGCCGACGGCACGTACTTACCAATTTTGTTTTTGTGAACGTATGTGCGTATTGTATGTCATCTGCTACATAACTGGAGCCCGGTGTATGGTGACAGGCTCGCCTTCTGTCACATTTGGGACTGAATATGGTCTGGCGAAGTGTGGGGTCATGTATTACACCTCTGCCAGCCTCCTGGGGGGAAAGACGTTACTACATATATGTTATATGTATGTAAAACAGTCTCTG
Organism: Peribatodes rhomboidaria; assembly: GCA_911728515.1. Lineage (NCBI taxonomy): Eukaryota > Metazoa > Arthropoda > Insecta > Lepidoptera > Geometridae > Peribatodes > Peribatodes rhomboidaria. Next base: position 580,007 of record OU452194.1, read on the forward strand.
TATAGGCCGCCATTGTACAAGCTTTGCTTAGTTTGGGGTCAGACGACCGTGTGTATAAGTGTCCTGAATATTATTTATTTAAAATCCAGTTTTAATGAGAAGTCGGTTTTTTCATTTAAATAGGTGTAAGATTAAATCATTTTTATCGATTAATCCAAAAAATCTATTCAACATTGTTACCGACTGTCCAACACCTTACCACGTGCGTGCGACCATCGCCATCGATCGATTGTTGATTGCGATCGATAATTGATCCGGTCGATTGTTAATGATCGCTGTAGAATCATTAGTTTGATGGCTCGCTTTGACGCCGTTCCGAAAAGTAGGTGACCGGTTCGATCCGCTGCCTTCATTTTTAGCTAAAAAATTGCGAAAACAATGATGCAAAAAAACAAGGTCTAGCGTAACACCTGATGACGCACTCGTCATCGTAATCATCTCTTGTTAAGACTCCGGCGACCACTTTAGACTAACTTCGCATTGGCTTAAGGTATTCTATAGCCATTTCGTCTAGAAGAAGAAGACGAGCGAAGAGAGCGAGTGATGATACTGACGAGCCTCTAAAGTTACCTACAGAGTGACAAAGTGCAATTTCAATTTTTTTTATGACTTTTGCACTTCTGTAATCATTTTTAAAAAACTAAGAATTTCCTTTGTATTATGGATTCATTTAACAGCTAATGATGTGGACAACCTCCCTATGTAATGGAATTTTTGATTTGCTTTGTCTACCTATTGAATAAATCAGTCAAAAGTGACCCCATAAAAATGCGGATATTTTTCATAGCTCTATTTTCGCTTGAGGACGTTTCTAAGAAAACCAAGAACATAGGGGCGAAGATATTGTTAATTTAATTGTACATGCTAAATTTCATTATAATCTGACAAATTTTGAAGGTTGACAGGTTTTCAAGAAATTTGAGTAGCGCGTTTGTATGGAAATTTCAGAGCGTCGCGGCCCTCTTGACTTGTTGTGAATGACTTATTTCGGTGTTGTTGTCGTGTTGTCCACGTGACCATTTTTGACTCGGAACGCTATTTATTACCAGGCGGAGTATATGATTATACCATAGCGAAGAAATACTAGCTACAACCCGCGGTTTCACCCGCATTGCCACAGAAACAGTTTTTTTTTGGGATGAAAGGTATCTACCATATTTTATGTCCTTTTCTGTATCCCTGACAAACGTTTGTGCAAAATTTCGTGATGATCGGTCGAGGAGCGCCACAAACATCCAAACGAAGAACTCATTTTCGTTTTTATATTATAACTAGCTCTTTGACCGCGGCTTCGCTCAGGTTTCATAACCTATGTCACTCAGGGATAATGTAGCTTTCTAATGGTGAAAGATTTTTTGAAATCGGTCCAGTAGTTTTTGAGTTTATTCGATACAAACATACAAAGATACAAAATCTTTCCTCTTTACAATGCTAGTGTAAATTAAAATTAGTCCTAAAATTAGTTAGGCTAGAGTGAATAAGTACCTTATAGGTCGTCGTGCTCCATCTTAGACCACAACGTCGCTTAACATCAGGCTAGTTGGTGGTCAAACGCCGACCTATTGCACATAAAAAAAAAGTCAGGATGTACAAACTTAAACTTCAACTAGTTCAAATTAAAAATTAAAAAAACCGCCGACACTGATTTTCATCAACACCGATTTTGATCAAACATAGCTAAAAACACTTCCGACTAATTCACCTTTCAAACAAAATCAGTTCATCCGTTCAGGAGCTACCACAGACAGACACACACACACACATCACACACACACCCCATCATTTTTGCGTGCGGTTAAGACCGTTCTTATTGGTAATTATCGCAATAAGAACACAAATAAGAATAAGTTACTCGGTTAAACTTTAGAGAACTAATCTGGCTATTTAATAATTAAAAAAAAATGTGGTGTAATCGCTGAAAATTCGTTTTTTAAAAAGATACTTTTTGTGATTATTTTTATCCAAAATGAGAATGAATTTCAAAATTGTTCCTCGGGGCCTTAAAAACTCTTCCCTGAACCTTCTTTTTGTAGCACTCGAGTCGGGTAAAAACAAAGCCCCATTATTCTTTCAACGCCCACAAAGTGATATAATTTTCCACATCATCACAACGTTAAAATAGTTAGAAAATAATCGTTTTACGGAACCAAAGTTTAATAGCTCCTCGTTAACTCACAATGGATTTCCGACAGTTTTTAATTTGTCCACGGTTTCTATCGGACGGTAAATAAAAATAGTTTTGTGGCGCAACTAATGGATAGGGTCTAAGTGTATCGGTTTAGGCGATACACTTAGTTATTACACTTACCATAATTTGTGGTTAAAAACGTTTTACTCAAAAGTTTTTTCAAAATTTTTTGCTATTTCGACCAGCCATAGATATGTATCGACTACATACTCGTATCTATGCATCAGTTAACCTTGTGTAAGAATTTTATGTTTGTTTTTTTTTATTAGGGTTCCGTACCCAAAAGGTAAAACGGGACCCTATTATTAGTAAGACTCCGCTGTCCGTCCGTCCGTCTGTCCGTCCGTCTGTTACCAGGTTGTATCTCATGAACCGTGATAGTTAGACAATTGAATTTTTCACAGATGATGTATTTCTGTTGCCGCTATAACAACATTTACTAAAACATAGAATACAATCAATATTTAAGGGGGCTTCCATACAACAAACATTTTTTTATGCTGTTTTAACAGAAAATGGTACGGAACCCTTCGTGCGCAAGTTCAACTCGCACTTGGCCGGTTTTTATTTTTTTATTCATAAAACCCTACGTACAATACCTAGATGAAGACCTGAGCAATGTCCTAGTGATTTAGATTTACGAGCATTCGTTTAAGGCCGCGCTTTGGCGAGCACAGAGCGTTTTGCGGAGCGTCCAGCGTAAAGTTTTATGTGACAATGATAGACCGAGAGAGCATAGTTGGTAATCCTATTTACCCGACTGCGCAAGAAGGAGGGATATGTTTTCGAGTGTATGTTTGTAAGTATGTATGTAAATATGTATGTATGTATGAGCAGCCTAAACAGCTTGATGTATTTCGACATGTGAGGTGTCATTTAAATCGTCTTGATAGTGGAAGTGACATTGGGTACAACATTATGCAGTCGGGATTTTGTTTTTCTTTTAATAATGTTACGTGTTTATTTAGTAAGCTGCTAACAGTCTCAGTAATGTTATAAATGCAAAGGTTTGGATGGATACTCAATCATTCCAGAATGACTGAATGGAGCTTGATGAAACTTAGCAAAGAGAGGTTAAAAAGTAGCCTATGTGCTACTCCCGTTTAATCTCGGGTAACACCGCGAAGCGCAGCTAGTCATAATGTTATCACACTTATGTGACACGTCAAAAGTGTGAACATTTTTTGAATAAGTGTGGGTGTGTTTGTCACTTATTCACGCTGAAATGGTTCAACGGGTTTAGTTAAAACTTGGTAGAGAGGTAGCTCATACTCATAATTAACCAATACGTAGGCTACCTTTTATCCTGAAATCAACGGTTTCAGTAGCATACCACCTGCGGACACCACACATTGCTGTTTTTGTAACCCTCTACTTTAGTAGAGGGTTACAAAAACAGCAATGTGCGTTTGGACCAGGCGTGCAAACGCGCGGAGTTGCGTTTACGCAACTCCGCGCGTTTGCACGCCTGGTCCAAACGCGCTGCCTTATTCCTAGCTATCTCACGAACTATTTCTCAATCTACGTCCCAGGGGTCAACACTGATTTATATTTCACTAAGAAATATGAGTTCGAGTTATATATCATTATAGATCATTTGGAGACCAAGTCGGGTATACAGGGTGATCTATAAGCTAAATAAAAACAGTCTGTGTTATAATCGAGGAGCGCTCATTTAATTTTTATTGGTTTTATATTTTTGTTGTCCTGCCTGTGAGGTGTGTGACGTCACTTGCAGGATCCAACGGAAGATCAGCGCTGGTTAACCACCATTAGCCAGCATTATGTTGAGTTGGAGCCGGTTTATGACAGGAAGCCTGTTTTTCTTTATTTTTTTGTCTTTCTTTTTTGTTGTTTCCTTTTGCAAATAAAGTATATTCTATTCTATTCTATTCTATTCTATTCCATTCTATTCCATCCTATTCCATCCTATTCCATTCTATTCCATTCTTGTCCATTCTATTCCATTCTATTCCATTCTATTCCATTCTATTCCATTCTGTTCAATTCTATTCCATTCTATTCCATTCCATTCCATTCCATTCCATTCCATTCCATTCCATTCCATTCTATTCTATTCCATTACATTCCATTCCGTTCCATTCCATTCCATTCTATTCTATTCTATTCTAATCTTATGAAAATTGCAAGCAAGTTGTTCAAACAAATACAAGAAATTTGCATTGTTCGATTGTTAGAAATAAAGCTTATTTGTGACCAATTAATTATTTAAAATCAGTAAAACAATCGTTACTTAAGGTCTCAAATCGGCCCCAACTCAGCATAATGCCGAAAGACGCTGGTCTTTTGTTGGAGCCGATTTAAGTTCGAATAAGTACGAAATTGTATGAGAAGTAGGTCTCCGTTCAAGGCGAAGTTATTTGCCTAAAGGCTGGTCCTCTGATCCCTTTCTTTGAGGTATAATCTCTTCCTCAACTCAACCTCTAAGGAGATCGAAGAGGGTTTATCCTCATTAGTTATATCAAAAAACTTATATAAGCGGAAACTCGGTTACGTCAATGTTTTTCTGTGATTTCCGTATAATTGACCGAGCGAGCGTTAGCTTAGCGTCTATGCTTCAGCTTCGACGAAAATGCTTTCGTTTGTCCGAAGTCTGTCCGGATCTTTGTCTTAATCTACAAGTCGCATTTCTTAGCCGATTCTCTTGAAATTTTGTGGGTTGGTTCTATGATTATATAGGTTTTTTTTACGAGATTTGGTTGAGGAATGCAACTTGTAGAGGAAGACAAACGTCGGCCGCGAGGTCTATAGCTCACAGAGCCACTAGTTATGTTGCATGGATGAGAAAACATTGGCAGAAAAACTATTACATTGCTATTGGCCTCGTTTGCATCTGGAAGAAAGCTTCCGCAAGAAATGTCCGACAGCCTGCCCGACAGCAGCTTGCAAGTATAAACTCCGTAGTAAGTGTCTCGAGAGCATTTGCGACTGTCGGACATTTCTCGGGAGAAGTTCTTGGCAGGTAGAAACAAGGACTGATTCTGTGGCCCTAATCGGAGATTTAAGATTTTTATCTCACCTTTTTTGTCCTTGTTGCTCTCGTTTGAAACGTCATAGGTGTGAAAGCGACCAAGATAAAATCTCATCTCATTTCACGCGCAGGAATAGCCCCCCTGTACGTTTGCAGGAACTTGGTTAAATAAAGAAAGATGGCGCTGTTTAGTTAGTATTTTGGTCGCTTTTTACGCAAAGTTTTTAAAGTACAATGGGATTCTATTACTAAGACTCCTCTGTCCGTCCGTCTGTCAGTCTGTCCGTCTGTCCGTCTGTCACCAGGTAGCATCTCATAAACCGTGATGGTTAGACAGTTGAAATTTTCACAGATGATGTATATCTGTTGCCGCTATAGCAACACATTCTAAAAAACAATAAAATAAATATTTAAGGGGGCTCCCATCCAACATCCCATCCATCCCATTTATTTGCCTTTTTTATAGATAAAGGTACAGAACCCTTTGAGCGCGAGTCCGATTCGCACTTGGTTTGTTTTTTTTTTTAAATTAACATCGTCTCACGCTAGTGCTAAAATCTTTGCCATTGAACTCACGGGAGCTTAGGTTTGACTACTCAAAGTAAATTTAAAATTCAGCGTTATTAGTTAGTAGCTCTAAGTATTATTGCTGTCTAAAACTAAAATATGATTCGATATTTTAAATTTTAGTCTAAATGAATGTAAATTTAGTGTTAATAGTAAATTGAATTTTTAATATTTATGAATTTTAAAATATTTTTGTTTTAATGAGTTTTGTGATTTTTTTTGTAACTGTTTTTTTAAATCTCCGTTTGTACTTATTTAAAATTATGGACTTGGTTTCTGAAAAGAAAAAAAGATTATTATCCAAGGTTATTATTTTGGTATTATTATTATTAAATACACAATCCTCGTTTATCAATCACCCTGTATATCAGGTGGAAGTACATCAATAATGCTTCGGCGATCCATCATAAATCTAGCATGACCCCGCGCGTGCAAACGTCTGCTTGGAGGCTGAGAGGCCGGCTCTAGTGTCAGGGACAGTAAGGACTTAAGCCGTCAAAAGAAAGTATTATTTTGTCAATTCTGAGAGTTTCGTTTTTATTAAGGTACTACTATTTCCTTTTTGACCTGAAAGATTTTGTTATTAGCGGTAATACTGCCAATTGCTTTTTGAGCTTTAGGTATTGTTTGTAACAGGATGATAGTTTAGTTGAAGAAGACCCGCCTTTCAAGCCAAAGGGAGCGGGTTCGAACCCAGCCGAAGGCACGCATCAATTTGTTAATTGTGTGAACATATGTGCGTATTGGATGTCATCAGCTACATGACTGGAGCCCGGTGTATAGCGACAGGTTCGCCCCCTGTCACATTTGAGACTGAATATCGCTCGGTGAAGTGTGGGTGTTGTAGTACACTTCTGTTAGCCCCTTCGGAAGAAAGGCATAAGGTAATTTGTAAGCAATTTCTGGACTAATAAAAATAAGTTGTAAAAATGTTTTTTTTTCCCCAAATAAGTCCGCATTTAACCATTAACTCGCCTGCTGGTAAGCGACGATGTGGTCGAAGATGTAGCACGCAGGCTTAAAAGATACCTATTCACTCTGGCCTTGAATATGCTCAGATTATAGCCCTCAGGAAACAAGGAAGGTGGCGGGTTGCTCCAATCCTTGGCCGTACTTTTCGGAATCTTTATCATCATTATCAGCCCAGCCGAATGACATCCACAGCTGGACAAAGGCCTCCTCTGATGATGTTCCCAAAAACCATTCTTCATCTAGCATCCAGCTTAAATTGTAATCATTTACATTGTAGGCTCAACTAGGGCAAATGTGTCTATGGGGTGATTGCGTCTTTCGAGAATTACTGACAAACCCTTAACAAAACAGGCAACTATCGCCAGCTTGTATAGATCATTGCAAGTTAAGATTAAAAAATGTGTAGGTGACGCCTAATTTGTGAAGGGTTTGTCAGTAATTCTCGAAAGACGCATTTGATGATACATTAGAATTTTACAGTCGTTTAAAAGAGTTTTCATTGTGCTATCATCACTAAGCGAACAATTTGATTAGACGCGCTGTCTAAGACTCAAACCTTTCTCCGCGACGAGCCATCGGTGTTAACATGTGTTAACGCCATCTATTGTTCAGTTCCGGAATTAATGGCGCATTAAATGCAGACAAATTCACAATTACAGGTACTGGCTGAGATTGATTGTGTTAGGCGTGTGAATGTGAGGGATGGAAGGCGGCCATTCACGGTAAGGCTGGGGCCGAACATACGGAATAATCTTAGTATCCTTACTAATACAAACGTGAAAGCGTGGATATTTGTTACGCTTTCACGCAAAAACTACTTGACGAATCATCATGAAACTTTGTACACATATTCTGGGAGGAACTAGAAGTAACATAGGGTACTTTTAATCCCGAAAAATTAAACAGTTCCTGTGGGACCGCGGGTGAAACTGCGGGGTGCTGCTAGTAATATTATAAACGCGAAAAGCTTGTAAGAATGGATGGATGGATGTTTGTTACTCTTTCACGCCAGAACGGCTGAATAGTCCTGGATGAAATTTGGCACAGAGATAGATTATAGTCTAGAATAGCACATAGGATTTTTTAACCGCGGGTGAAACCGCGGGGCGCAGCTAGTAAATAATAAACCTACATAATGGGAGTTAGAAACCGAAAAGGTGTTGTCGTAATTTTGTATTGTTTTCTAAATTAATTTTTAATTTAATTTGTAAATTTTAGCTTTGTAACATTAGTTTTTCATGTATTCGGTGCCTATAATTGTGTTAGCATTTATTTTTTGATTTTGTTTTCTATGTATTTTATGTGAATGTGTTAATGTATAACATGTTGGTACCCTATTATATAAATAATTAAATCTTGTGATTTTTCAAGTGTTAATGTGTTATAATAGTGGATTATTAACCAATAACAGTTCGTTAATAAATGATACAAACATTGCAAAACGTGACTTTTCGTGTTCTCAACAAAACTTTACTTAAAGCTTCAGGAAAGTTTCCATCACTTTACTGAAATGGGGAAAGGATAGGGATTCATCATCACTTTATCATTTATAAAAAAAAACTATGATAACGATAACGAGATGCAAACAATAACGTCGTTGGAACAGCAATGATGTTACAACACATTGCCGTTGGAACGACAATGTTGTTCTTCTTACGCGATGGAAATCTTTGTTGGATAAAATCGACTCAGGATCAGATTATTGGATCTGAAGTTGGAATTAACAATTTCTAGCGACAGAAAAAACTGAATCCCCCAATTGTAGTGCCGTGAACAGATTGCCTTATAACCTATCAATAAACGATCACAAAGGAGGAGCACAAAGCGGGAAGTGTTAAGAGATGGACCGAATTATGCGTGAATGAGCCAACTGATTGCGTGTTTTGATGGCGAGGACGGAGTTGTGAGAGATGGAAGCAAGACGATTGAGATTAACGTTAGGGCTGACTCAGTATAACTTTAAACCATGGTATAATCATATACTCCGCCAGGTATAGCATCCCGATCACGTGGGCAACACGTAGTGACGTTAGGAAAGACTTTCGTTTACAAGAAGTGCGAAAGAGACGGATGACGAAGACGAGTGACGTCACACGTGTTTGCTCCCAGAATGCTAGACCTTGTTTTTTTGGATCATGCTTTAAGCTAGTTTTTGTGGTGTTCAATGAACTCGGCGAATTGGTACGAATAGGGCAACGAATCAGGTGAATTAGGGCGAATTTTGTTACTAACAGTAACGAATTTGGGCTAATGGTCTGTTGGTGTTGTTAATTTCAAACATAACATAACATATCGTCAAGCCTTTCCCCGAAGGGGCTGGCAGAGGTGTAATACAACATCCACACTGCGCCGGACGATATTCAGTCCCAAACGTGACAGGGGGCGAGTCTGTCGCCATACACCGGGCTCCAGTCATGTAGCAGATGACATACAATACGCACATATGCTCAATAGTTAATTTCAGTAGTAAAAATAATAGTTTTTTCGAAATGCCATAAATTTAATACGAGAAAATATAAAAATTTGAATGAGAATGTAGTGCTAAGAGATCTGTATACAATTATGATTATAATACCTACCAATTAATTTTTGGCGCTCGTTTCATTTTGGTAATCGTTCCCATTCACTTGGTTGAACTAATGAATTTTTGTTGCAGCAGTTAAATTTTAGTAAATTATCAGATATGACAAAAATATGTTTATAATCCTAAATGATAAAGTTTGTCAGTGAGTGTGTGTTATTTTTACGCACATCCGTGCTCATGACTGAAACTAGCCAGATTCGTCATTGAACAAGGATAAAATTATATTTTTATTCCGAGAAAAAAAAAAATTTGGTTGTCTGTAGAGTCGGTTTACGAACGATAGTTTAACTTGACAACGTCATAACAAAACATTGATGAAATCTTCTCCTCGGACGTACAGGCCAATCGAGTGGAAGAGAGATAGATGCGGCGCAAGCCGAACGCTCAAGCCGATTGTGCAGTGCTCTCGCTCCGATCGACCGAGCGTAACGGGACAATATGTCATCCTTTTTCGTGTGTGCAGCCAGCGTTCACCGATTTATTAGACGATGTCACGTCAAAAGGCTCAATAAAGATAACGAGTGGAACCACGCCAAGCAGCTAGTAAGCAACAAAAACCACTGCAATTGATTGTGATGGTTCCCACATATCCATTATACTGCGGTCAATGAATCGCGGTGTTGCGGTCGAGCGGTCGGCGATTGATGAAAATGGTGAAAGTTAAACAATGTTATTTATTGATAATCATTAACTAAATTATTGATATTGATAATGTCGTTTCGAAGACGGGTCTGAGCAGTAGCGCACTTGTAGCGCCTCACTCAACTGCCATCTTTGTACTTCTTCACTCTACAAAACTCTAAGGCTAGAGTGAATAAGTTCCTTATAGGTCGTCGTGCTCCATCTTAGACCACAACGTCGCATAACATCAGGCGAGTTGGTGGTCAAACGCCAACCTATTATTAAAAAAAAACTATCAAATATAATAATTGAATAACTGTAAAAGAAAGCAAGTTTATAGGCCGAGTGGCTAACCCTGATGTCAGTGTTACTAGGCTGCCCGAAGGCTTCTGACATGGCTTGACGATTGTTGTTGAAAAAACAACCGAAGCCTACAATTTAACGTGTCATCCGAGCCACGGTAGCGCTTAGTAAATGCCACCCGCGGTCACCTATCCAAAGGCTGACCGTGTCGTCCGTTGCTTAACTTCGGTGTTCGGTTCCGAACACTGAATAACACTAATGTGATTGATAAATACATAAATATAGTAAGTAAGGAATTTTAGAGGCTCGCAGTATCATTACTTGCTCTCTTCGCTCGTCTTCTTCTTCTAGACGAAATGGCTATAGAATACCTTAAGCCAATGCGAAGTTAATCTAAACTGGTCGCCGGATCGAATTTCTCTCGAATCGAATTCATCGCCGGATCATAGTTCTCAAATGTCACTCTAATATTATGTTAACTCGAGGTTAGCAAGCCTCTTGGTAGAGCAAGGCAATTTATCAGTAAGTTTACCTCTGATGAGCAGTTAACTCCGAGTTAAAAGATAACCCGAGCTTCTACAAGTGACCCTTAGACAGTTAGGAGGTCTTAAATGAGTAGACACAAACAACTGTACATACTTGCAAACACACCCAGACTACAGGCTATAAGACAGAGAGAATACATACCTACCTATATAGAAACCAAGGATACGAACACTCACGAAATGTAAGCCGTTAAATTATGGTGCCAGAAATGGCACCGTACGTACGTATGGGCATATTTTTACTTTTAAATCAATTTCTGGAACAGATTTTACGAATTAACCAATTCTCCAACTTTTAGTGAGATAACATTTCAATATTTTTGACTAATCACGTTATGTTTGCGTCTGTGTGCGTGACAAGGCAAGTAAACATGTAACCGTAGCAAATTTCGGGCTTGCGTTTTGAGAAGGTGTTGTTTGGAAACCTACCTTCTATAGGTGGTTATTCTAAGACCAGAGAGTTAAATTTTTACATTCTGGTCGAAGAATCTCGTGACCAAAATGCTGGCCGGTGCTTTGCCCAACGGATCAGTGTCGCAATCCATCGGGGCAATGCGGCCAGCATTTTGGGTACGTTGCCTACAGCTGGCAGCGGAATATTAGATTAAGATTTTTACATTTATTTAAGTTATTGTTAGTTTAATATAGTTTGTATAATTTTTTTTTGGAATAGTACAGTGTTAGATCAGGTTTTGTAAATTTTGAAAGTTATTTTAGTTTGGTATAGTTTAACTTTTATTTTCAGCTCTTTATTTATTGTAACAAAAAAAAATTGTGCATCAAATACAATTTATTACTGTATAAAATAAATTATGGCTGTGGTCATAATAATTTAAATTTAAATATGAAAGCCTAAATTGTCGAGATTTACATGTTAATATTTATCCTCACAATTTGTATAATATTTCTTTTAACATTAAAATTCATTTAGAATAACTTTTACATGCTGTGCTTCCTTTAACAGACAGCACGTTTAGCTTAATTAGTTTGTAAGAAAATAGATTATTTGTGAATGTAGCTGTAAATGTGAAGCCTTATTAAATAAATAAAAATAAAAATAAATAATATTAACTTTTTCAAAATAACTAAATCTTTTAAAGTGTAAACATCAAAATTCTTGACAATTGTCTGCATAACTCCATCCGCGCCGCATGGTACAGTCGACACAACAAGGTGTAATGATGCAATGAGCACCTTTTGTGGCCACAGTCTTACGTTCACATTCATTGGGCTGTCTGTCCGAAACATTAACCGACCCCTAGAAGCAGTGCGACCAACTTGTCAGAGTTTAGAGAGGGCGCCACCATCGTATTCACTAAACAAACGTCACTTTAAAAGTTTGTGGAAGTTTTTTGGTCCATCCCCAGATCAACCTAGAGAATAAGGTGGCGCACGGCGTATGATTTAGGTAGAGCCAGAAACATCCAAATACTACGCTTTTGTCGTAAATGTACACAACACGCACACATCGACGTCAATTTTGAAAAAGCCGTAACATGAAACTCTTTCAAAAATGTGTAGTTTTAGTATATTCAATCTACTAAGTTTGTATATTGGAACGGAAATGGCCAACGTAGAGTTTGGGAATTCATATTAGTTTTCGTGCAATTGTAGATGTTTTTCATGGCAACATTACCACGCACACGAGTTTTAAAAAAAGTGGCTTCAGCGAGATATAACGTAGAGTTCCATCTTTTCCTCTAGGTTGATCTGAGGGTCCATCCATATAGTTAAATTATGAAGACTCAACTTATATGTATAAATGTTCCTGTCCATTCAGGTTGCCTGGAAGAGATCGCTTTGAGCGATAAGGCCGCCCATTGAAAACTTAGTTAAGCCTTATTTAAGTACTATTGTAATTATTTTATGTTTTTAATAAAGAGTTGTTGTTGTTGTTGTTGTTGAAGACTAACTACGTCGCATCGTAGTTTGGTTATGCAGAGGCTTAGTTCATCTTTCTATCTCGGAGTTATCAGCTCAGCAAAGGTTAAACTGATGTCGTCTTGCGCTACCAAGAGTTAGAAGCTAACCTAGAGCTAACACAATACTAGAGTGACATTTATAAATAACGTTTTCGCTCTGAGTTAGTTAGTACTTCTGTCTCAGTCATTTTAAATGATTGGTCAAATAAACTTTGTTTATTTCGTCTTTCTTCTTCTTTTAAAGTACTGCGTTTAAATACTTAACTCTGTATCTTCTGCAAAAGTAAAATGGTTTCAAAAGAAATTTGGGAAGTAGAAGGAACATGTGCTGCAGTGGGCAAACATAAAAAGTAACATAACATAACATATCTTCATGCCTTTCCCTCGAGGGGGTTGGCAGAGGTGTAATACAACATCCAAACTTCGCCGGACGATGTTCAGTATCTGGAGCCCGGTGTATGGTGACAGGCTCGGCTCCTGTCACAATTGGGACTGAATATCGTCCGGCGAAGTGTGAATGTTTTACACCTCTGCCAGCCCCTTCAAAGTAAAAGCGTAACGATGTGTTATGTTTCTTTTATTCATTTGTTGTAAAAAACTTAAATAAAGAAGAAAATCTTTTAATAATAATGTCAAATATAATGATAATTGGATAAATAATTAAAAGTTGAGTTAAATATAAAGAAATATCCTACTATCCTATCCTTCCTACTATCCTACTAATATTATAAACGCAAAAGTTTGTGAGAATGGATGAATGGATGACTTCAGCTGTATGTAGCCATATTCAACTGTAGGATGTTTGGTACTCTTTCACGTCAGAACGGCTGAACAGATCTGGATGAAATTTAGCACAGAGATAGATTATAGTCTAAAATAAAGAGCACATAGGATACTTTTTAACCGCGGGTGAAACCGTGGGGCGCTTATTCTGTGACATGCCAACTTTCAAATGTGTTATAAACTACATGTCAAAATACTGACAACTTTACAAAACATAATTTAAAGTTGCCAACGTGCAGACCGGAAAGAGAGTTTGAAAACAAAGGTAAACGCCCAACTGCGCTGTCATCCTACCCTCACTTCGTAACAACAAAGGTGAGATCACACTGTTCCGTGTACGTCGGGACAAATAGATTGAGATAAAATTTGGAAAAACACCTACAGGCGTAGCGTGCGCAACGTGACAACGTTATGTCGACTCTTTTTAACGAGCAGATATATGTTTACACCATGATCCAAAAAACAAGGTCTAGCATTCTGGGAGCAAACACGTAATGACGTCACTCGTCATCGTCATCGTCTCTTTTGAACTTGTTTTACACGACATATTTCGGTCTTGCTTAAGCGTCGATTGACGTCACTACGTGTTGCCCACGTGACCGGAATACTATACCTGGCGGAGTATATTATAATACCATGGCCTTGTCACGTTCTCAAACGACAAAAAGTGTCGAGAAAAATTTGGTCGCGCGCGCATGCTAGGCCTGCTGGGCCTCATTCTTGAGGCGTGGGATGTTCTTGGTCACATAAGCTTCTATGATTTTTCAAACGAGTGAGACATTGACCAAAACATATCTCGACTGGTATGAATAGGGCTCCAGGTGCGAGCGAAAATTCACAAAAAAACTGACACAAAAGTAACTTGAACTGGCTCCGCGAGCTGAAAAGCTCGCCAAAACGTAAATCGCTATTTCGAAAAGAATCCAAAAAGTTTTTTTTTTTTTTATGTAGAATAGGTCGGCGTTTGACCACCAACTCGCCTGATGTTAAGCGACGTTGTGGTCTAACATGGAGCACGACGACCTATAAGGTACTTATTCACCTTGCCTTGCCTTGAAGTTTTGTAGAGTGAAGAAGTACAAAGACGGCAGTTGAGTGAGGCGCTACAAGTGCGCTGCTGCTCAGACCCGTCTTCGGAACTGGCAAAAAAATTATTGAATTAGCTATCGAACCTGCTCACAAAATTTTACGACAATTGGTAGAGAAATGCGACCTAAGGAAGACAGATGGACAGACGCCCGCCGACGGAGATATAAATATTTTTTCCCGAAACTGAAGCAGGGACGCTTCACTGGCTGACGCTCGTTCGGTCAATTATTGGAAAATAAATAAAATTTCAAGATTTTTTTGTGTCAATTCATATGGCGCGGACTATTGGACAATGCAATACGCGAGCCAAAGGCAATTCTCACACTGCGCGGTACACTGACAACGACTCTTAGCGCGGGAGATGCGGCGCTTAACTTCAGTAGTTTTTCTTGCTTCTTGTTGACTCAGTACAAGACAGTCATCGGATGGGCGACCGTGGGTGGCATTTACAGCTGACCACTACCGTGGCTCGGATGACACGATAAATTGTAGATCCCAGTTTTTTGTTCTATATCAACAATCGTCAAGTCATGTCAGAGGCCTTCGGGCGGCCTAGAAACTCTGACATCAGAGCTAGCCAGTCGGCCTATACGAATTTGCTAGCTTGCTTGCTAAGACAAGACAAGACATTCTTGTAAGACAAGACAAAGCAAAATGTTCCGTCATCAAACCAGTGTGTCCGATTCCTAACCGGAAGTACCTGCCGGCCATCTTCACGTTGTCACCGGAAGCGGCCATTTTGAGGCGGCACCGATTGATTGTAGACTTACGACTATCAGAGACATGGCGTCGTAGCATCCACGCTGATGAGTAGATTCTGATTTAGTTGTTTTTTTACTAAGCATCAATGCAACAAGTTTAAATTAATTATTTTGGAAACCCCAGACACCAATTTTCATCATCACCGATTTTTATCAATAATAGCTAAAAACTGACTGATTCACATTTACCTGTATAACAAAAAAAAAAAAAAACAAATCTGTTCATCCGTTCGGGAGCTACGATGTCACAGCACACACACACACACACACACACACACGCAAACACGTCAAACATAAAACGGGGCGTTTTATGCATCGCGGGTAAAAAAAGAGGGCCCCAGTACCGCGCGAGCGAAGACTCATCCACAATACGGATACGTGTCTACTTTTAATATCTATTCTATCCATTCTAAAGCTGCGTCCACACCTAGCGCAGTCCATCGGAAGCGGGCGTGGCATCGCTTTCACGAAATTGTCAGATTTGCTCGTTTTTCGCTCACTCCTGCTGGCGGGTTTCATTACGTAATGACGGTGGTGCATTTTTGGAGGAATTATGCCAGAAAGCAGCCCTAAGCTATCACTAGGGATCGGGCATGCGGATACAATTTACCTGAACTTCATAGGTCGAGTAGTAGGGGGAGAACTTCGTGCTTAAAAAAATACCGCGTTTCCGGGACCGATGGATTTTGATTTTTACCCGACTGCGCAAGGAGGGTTATGTTTTTCGAGTGTATAGAATGTATGTGGGTATGTCAAACAGAACAACTTTTAGAACATAAGTTTTTAAAATTCGAAAGAAAAATAACCGACCATGACAATGACATGGTCATGGATACTCGACCATACAAAATAACTGGTCACGTGATCAATTTTCAAGGAAGACTTGTTTTTTTTCTCAAGTTTTGCAAACTTGTGTTCTGAAGATTCTTCACTTTGAACACAATTCTTCACTTTGAAGGAACACCCTTAAGAATACTTAAGGCCCGGTATTTGACGAACTCAACGAAAACAAGTATTTTGTTTGCACCTAGTCTGATATGAAGAATTGTGATGATTAGCTGCAAAAAAACACAGCTGGAACAAAAACAACCAAAGTTAGTTTAACCGGAGTAGAATTTTGAAAATCATGAAATCGAAATATTTGGAATCATCTTAAAAAACTGTTTAAGCGCAGTTCTCAAAATTTTCAGCGATTAAAATACTTTGTTTTTTGATTATTAAATAGCCAGATTAGTTCTCTAAAGTTTAAACCGAGCAACTTATTCTGATTTGTGCCCTTGTTACGATTGATACCAATGAAAACGGCAAAAAATTTATTTCTAGGCGCTGATCTTATTTTGCGATGGCAGCCTAGTTGGGAGAAGGCCCGCCTCTCAAGCCAGAGAGAGCGGGTTCGAACCCAGCCGACGGCACGCACCAATTTGTTCATTGTGAACATATGTGCGTACTATATGTCATCTGCTACATGACTGGAGCCCGGTGTATGGCGACAGGCTCGCCCCCTGTCACATTTGGGACTGCTGGGACTACTCCCAAAACCAGCTCCTTGTAGGCAGTCCTTCAAGAATCTAAAGATACAAGTAAAAAGGTACCGGTTCCGCCTACAGCATTAAATCTACTTCAATGAACTTTTTAAACTAAAAACAACAAGATTAAGATTAAGTTGTCATTTATAAGTGCGTGGAATCACATAAATAATGTTAATGTGGAGAATATTTCACGGTAATAGACTTGTGGTAAGAGGGATACCGGTCTAGGGCGAGTTTCCATGGTCGTAGGCTAGACGATTCTTAATCTATTTTAAGAAATAATTCCTACTAATAATCAGTTCACAGTACAAAAAGATAAAACTTAAAAAAAACAATACATGTTTATTATCATACGAGTACATAAGCTTCGATCAAGAAATAGTTTCTTAAAGTAATCGGTTCACAATACACAACCATATAACTTAAAAAACCATACATTTTTATTATCATCCGAGTATACTCGTAAGCATAAGTTTTGATCAAAAGTATATCTGACTAGCTGCGCCTCGTAGTTTCAGCCGCGATCCCACAGAAACCGTTATTTTTTTCGGGATAAAAAGTACCCTATATCTTTTTCTGTACCCCCGACAACGTGTATGCAAATTTTTTTGATGATCGGTTGAGTAGAGAAGATTTTCTATCTAACCGTGTGTCAACGTAAGCGCACCGCGTACTATTGCAAGTTCAACCAATTTTTCTATCTGTCGCCAGTGTTTAATCCGCGGCATTAGTCGGACATTCCGATCGGACTTGCTTTGAAGAATGTCCGATCGGAAGATAGCAGAGCTACGTAGTACTGTAATAATTAATTGTTATGGTTTTTGGTTGATTATCTTTACAATAATCAGAAATAGGCAATTCTTATTTACTGGTCATGAATAGCATTGAATATTAAAATAAATATAGAGAGTAACTCGTTTATAGAGCTGAAAATTGGTACGAATGTTGAGACACCTTTTAAAATAAAATGTTTTTCTTTTTCTATGGCAACCATCTTTTTTTTTATTTCTCAAAAAAGGTCCATTGTCTTTCTATATTTAAAAAGTTTTTAAAGTATCTGATGCTCCTGTACCTCTCACCGTTTCCAAGATACTTGAGGATCATTTTTGTCATCATTCGTCGTCATTATTTTTCCGATTTGACACACAAGGAGCCTTATTTTATCGTTTTGATAGAGCTCATCGAATCCAGCGATGTGAATTGCTATTGAAAAGTTTCACTTCACAGGTGACCTGGAAACGAACCTAAATATAGTAAAAAATATACTTTTTCACTTTTTTAAATGCCATATGTCAGAAATGAAAATCCTTAGAGGAAAAAGTATCAGAATAATTATTATAGATAATGGCATGACCTACAATTTGATTTCACAAATTTTTGTGATAAAACTTACTGTTTGGCTGTAAAATGCAAAATATCCGTTCGTGAACTTTGACGGTTAATAATTTTTTTTAGCGGATGTGAGTTTGATGGGGACTTTTCACATTTCATTTTCATTCTAAGTAAATGAAATGTGAAAAATCCCCATATTCCCCCGTCCCCCATATCCCAATATTCGAACCAGTTTTCCGTTCTAAGTAACCTTGTACATATATATATCTATTTTGATTGGACTTCTAGTCCGATTTGGCTCATATGAACTAATATCCTGCAATATTTTATGAAGATTAGATCAACGGCGCTCAAGATATCGTCGGACCAATACACAAACATGTTTCCCTAAACGGTTGTATAGCATCGGTATGGGTACAATTATTAACAACCAGCTGCGCCCCGCGGTTTCACCCGCGATCCCACAGGAACCGTTATATTTTTCGGGATAAAAAACTCCCTATGTCCTTTTCTGTACCCGTGACAACGTGTTGCAAAATTTCAAGATGATCGATTGAGTAGTTAAGACGTGAAACCGTTACAAACAAACAAACGAAGAAAGTCACTATCGCATTTTATTAGTTAAGATTAGGATTAGATTTTTTTTTGTATGGAGACTGCTGTTTTTACCCGACTGCGCAAGGAGGAGGGCTATGTTTTTCGAGTTTATGTATGAAAGTATGTTTGTATGAACGTATGTGGGTATGCATGTATGAGGTTTGGTTGGCACGCCCTACAGCCTAAACAGCTTGATGTATTTCGACATTTGAATCGTCTTGATAGTGGCAGTGACATAGGGTACAACATTTTGCAGCCGGGTTTTTTGTTATATTCTTTTAATACTGTTACTCGTTTTCTCGATTTCAAGGTAGCCCCATAGTTAATTGTACTCTGTTACTAGAGTTGTGACCTTTACAAATTCGGCGGGAATGCCAAACAACACGTTATATGTACCGCTCATTCTTCCTGGAACTACAATCGTCCAAAAACAAAACCACAGAACTAATGAGTTCAAATAACATCTAACTAAGTAGGTATAATGGTTGTGTAGCCGCGCCCCGCTGTGCGCCGTCGTAGGCGGATTCTGGCTAGCGATAAGCCTGGTTTACATTATGTTAGTGACTGGACCCAGTGACGGATTTTAAGACCCAGTCACTCGACAAGTAGAATAAAAATTACATAAATAGCGATGATAGCCTAGTTGGAGAAGGCTCGCATCACAAGCCAGAGAGAGCGGGTTCGAATACAGCCGACGGCAAGCACCAATTTGTTAATTGTGTGAACAAATCTGCGTGTTGTGTGTCATCTGGTACATGACTGGAGCCCGGTGTATGGCGACAGGCTCGCCCCCTGTCACATTTGGGACTGGATATCGTCCGGCGAAGTATAGGTGTTGTATTACACCTCTGCCAGCCCCTTCGGGGGAAAGGCGTGACGATATGATATAGATACACATAAAATAAATTTTTAAAAGTTTTGCTCAAAACTAAAAATCCACACTTACTTATACAGTACTATTATTCATTCTGTGCTTATGCTTACTAATTACTTAGTTTACTTACTAATATAACAATTCGAAAGTAGCTCTGTCTGTCTGTTTGTAGGCTTTCACGGGTTAACGGCAAAACGGATCTTGACGAAATTTAATAATTAGATATAGTTTATCACTAGGAAGGTTTTTGGATACTATTTTCTGAATAACGCGAACGAAGTCGCGGGGGAAACAATATTTAAAAAAAAATTGTTTTCCGTCCGGGAGCTACAATGCCACACACACACACACACTTTGGAATTTTTTTTCTGAATGAACGCGAACGAAGTCGCGGGTAACACAATAATACAATTTAAATAAATAATAAAATTAAAAAACTAAAAATATTGTTTTTCGTCCGGGAGCTACGATGCCACACACACACACACACGTCAAACTTATAACACCACGTCGTTTTTTGCGTAGGCGGTTAAAAAGAACGTTGGAAGAAAGTGAATGGGTGTGTTGGCGCATGTGTACACTCGTGCACGAAACTACTAGTCCTATTTTGACTGCCTCTGTGGCTCAGACGGTAGTGAACCTGCCTTCTGAGCTTGGGGGCGTGTGTTCGATTCCCATCTAGGGCAAACATTTATGTTGTGAACATTTGTGTTTGTTCTATGTCTGGGTGTTAATATCTATTTAAGTATGTATTTAAAAATATCTAAGTATGTACCTATATCAGTCTCTGGCAGCCACAGTACAAGCTTTGCTTAGTTTGGGGACAGGCGACCGTGTGTGTAAGTGTCTCGAATTTATTTATTTTATTTATTGTTTTATTTTAGAACTAGCTTATCGCTCGTGCCTTGTATATTGGTTATTGGTACCTCATACCACCAAATTGACCGATAAATCGCCTAATACGCAGCTTGACCAGCGTTCTTTTTAACCGACTTCCAAACAGGAGGAGGTTCTCAATTCGACTGTATGTTTTTTTTGTATGCTTGTTACGCGATTTCTCCGCCAATTTTGAATCGATTTTAGTGATTTTTCTTTTGTTTGGTAGATCATACTTTAGAGATAGTCCCATACAAATTTTATCGAAATCGGTTGAGCCGTTTTTAAAATATTAACAAAAGTCTAAAAAAAAATCCATGGACGGCTGACTCGAAGTCGCTTTTTTAAGGTTTGCGTTTTATTACAATACGCGATTTATACCTAGTTATATTTTTTCTCCTAAATGAATCAGATATGACTGAACCATGACTCATAATTCGATGATACCTCTCATTTATCGAAAGCTAGATATCAAAGGATTTCTCGGTATTAATTCTGTTTGCTTATTGAAATAAATGTGATTGAGTGCCGTGAAGACGGAAAAGGATTTAATGTTGCACGGTTTAATCTGATTTTAAGGAATGTCGGGGAAAAATATTATACCTAACATAGTGCATGATAAGAAAAATTACATAGAAATAGCAAGCTAGTGCGCCCCGCGGTGCTACCCGCGGCAGGAAAGTACCTTATGTCTTTTTCTGTACACCATATCTGCAAAATATCATGATTAGCTGAGGATTTGAGGTGTGTAATGATTTTGAGGTGTGTAATAATTTGAGGGTCAAAATCAATGTTAAAATGATTTTATTCAATTGGGTATCAAAGATACACTTATGAACGTCAAAGCTTAAAATAGACTTGACCGCCTTAAGAGCCACTACTCAAAAAAACAGGCAAGAAACTGAAAAACATTATTTTTATCAAAAAATAAATAAATCTCACAAACTGTCTCACAAATGTTTGGTTACAACTAGGTAATATCTTTATACTAGTGGCTACTTGGCGGAAGTGGAACTCTTCAATAGTTTCTAGTATAGGTATAAGATTATCTAAACCTTTCTAGTTTGTGCTCATTACTAACCGTCTTCCAAAAAGGAGGAGGTTCTCAATTCGACTGTAAGTTTTTTTTGTGTGTATTTATGATACGCGATTACTCCGCCAATTCTGAATCGATTTTGATGGTTATTTTTTTGTATGGTAGATCATACTTTAGTGGTAGTTCTATATAAATTTTATCGAAATTGATCAAGTAGTTTCTAAAATATCAATAAAAGTCTAAAAATTGTTTACATGGATGACGAATTGCAGGAGGAGAAGTCGGATTTTTAAGTTTTGCCTTTTATATTACAGTTTGTCTTTTTAGTGTGCAACTCGTTATTTTTAGTTTTTTAAACTAGAATTATTCGATGATAGCCTCGTTGGAGAAGGCGCGCTTCTCAAGCCAGAGGGAGCGGGTTCAAACCCAGCTGATGGCACGCACCAATTTGTTCATTGGGTGAACATATGTGCGTATTGTATGTCATCTGCTACATAACTGGAGCCGGATGTTTGGCGGTGTAGAACTTTTCAGATCAAACTAGGTAGGTACTCTACTTATTTTTTAATTTTGTTTGTAACTAGCGACACGCCCCGGCTTCGCACGGTAATTCCCGGTATCTATAGGTATATACATACCTAAACCTTCCATAATAAGTTATCTATCTATCTCTATCTTTAATATATGACGATGAAGACCGCATCAAAATCCGTTGCGTGGTTTAGGAGCAGTTAGCGGACATACAGCGGCTTATCTGTACGAGAAGTTGTCGTGGAAGTCTGGTAGGCAGCCCGCCCGCCAATGCTCGACGCAGCTCACAACACAGCGGCACAGTTCGGCCGCTTTTAGAGGTAGTTTCCGCTATGCTGCGTCGAAGTGTTGGAACAATATTCCACCGCCAATAAGGAACTTGCATTGTCTAAATAGTTTTAGATCAAAACTCAAGACACTACTTTATGAACACCAGAAGGGCGAGGAACACCTCAAACATGACACCAGTTGTTTGTGAATTTTCGTGGTTAATGTGTTTTTATTTTTTGTGTGTATAATATGTGATGTGATTATGATGTGTTAGTTATGTTCGTTTTGTATTATTTAAATTTTCAAGTTTGTTTGCGTCTGTTAGTGTTTAAGTAAATCCTATTTTAATGTAATTAATGTAATTGATCTGTTTTTTATTATTTTTGCTTTGTATTTTTATTATTATATTACGCGTCGTCCGTGCGTGACGTCACCTGCCGGTTCCAACGGAAGACCAGCGCCGGTTGTCTACAGCAGCCGGCATTATGCTGAGTTGGGACCGGTTTGTGGCAAAAACTTTGTTCTTTTTTTTATAATTGTGTAATTTTTATTTTGTTTGTGTATGTTTTTGCTACAAATAAATAAATATATGTCTACAGACAGAGATACAGACAGACGCGGACAGCGACTTTGTTTAATATTACTATGTTTAAAACGATTCAAAACGCCAGAATTGGCTCACAATTGCCAATTACCAATTCTAAGGTTTGAATAATTAAAAACTCTTTCCACGCTAGCGGATAAAGTGCACTTTTGCATTCAGATTTCGAACGACAAACAAAATCTTGTGAGCTTGTGAAGTGAAAAAAAACTGTACATAATACGAGTATATATAATAATATAAAAAGCAAAGCTTTAAAAACCGACTTCCCATCCTGTGATTCGTCATCCATGTAAACAATTTTAAACTTTTGTTGCTGTTTTAAAAACCGCTAAACCGATTTCGATATCTTAATCTTAATATATATAAATCTCGTGTCACAATGTTTGTCCTCAATGAACTCCTAAACCACTTAACCGATTATAATAAAATTCGCACACCATGTGCAGTTCGATCCAACTTGAGAGATAGGATAGTTTAAATATATATATATATATATATATATAAATAATAAACGCGAACGAAGTCGCGGGTGACAGCTAGTAACTTGTATGGGACCACCTATGAAGTATGATCAACCAACCAAAAAAAGAACCATCAAAATCGATTCACCCAGTCGAAAGTTATGAGGTAACAAACATAAAAGAAAAAAAATCAGTCGAATTGAGAACCTCCTTCTTTTTTGAAGTTGTTAAAAAGCGGTGGTTTCCAAGTGATGGTACGAAGTGTATCAGTGCCTACCTAGTCAACAATAGTGGTGTAGCTGTCAGTGGGTCGTCACTATCGATGTATCTATCTAAATCGACGATCGCATCTCTAATAATTGCTATTGTAGTCCTATTGTAATCGAGACCGGGGGAGTAGAGTTCAGACACGTAGAGGCGGCAATGTTTTCTTGGCGATTTTATTTAATATCTATAATTTTTCACATTCAAGTTTAAGCATTTTTGTATTGAGTCATTTTATTATGTGAGAAAATATTATCTAAACAAACTTAAATGTACATATAGTAGTTAGTTGCTATGCAAGGCTGCAAAGTTATTTTTTGGCGCGAGTACTTGCACTAAAACCCGAGCAAGTAAAGGATTCTAGGGTTTATAGAATAACTTTGCTGCTTTGCGAAACACACAACTTTTTACCTCACTATAGAGAAGAAAATCCTAGCCTTTTTTACAGTACTGCTCTATAATCTCTCTGCCAGAAATAATTTAAATGATCAAAAACTTTTTTTTTAATTCAGTCGTCATGCTGGCCAGTACGAGTATTCTAACAATGAGGTTAGCTAGCGCATTCTTTCCACGCTGGCGGATAAATTGCACTTTTGCGCTTACCATCAGGCGGCCCGTTGGCTTGTTTTGCCACCTATGGCGCGAAAGTGAGTTTATCTGTACTAACAACTCAACTGATCATCATGAAATTTTGCATACACGCTGTCACCAGTACAGAAAAAGACATAGGGTACCTCTCACCCCGAAAAATGTACGGTTCTTCTGGGAGCGCAAGTGAAGCCGCGGGGCGCAGCTAGTAGCTAAAACACGCCCAACATATTACGCCTCAATAGGCAACAGTTTTGTCTGCTACAAAAAAAGTTAATGAAAAAATACGGTCATGTCTATCTGTTCTAAAGTTTACATCATAAAGCAATGAGCAAGCGTTTTTGAAAGGTATTCGCAATCGTTTTACAATCGATATAAGATCAGAAACGTTTCTTTCAAAGTACGAGTATTTCTCTAGTAGGTATTTTTTTTCTAAATGCTTAAAAAAGCTAAATTCTTCAATAATGGTAATGAAGTTAGATCGTTATTAGAAATATTTTGTAATTTTATTTTTGATCTGTAAGGCATATAACTTAGAAATTTACAGGGTTATCAGGAAAGGGTGCACTAAGCCGAAAGGAGCTCATTGTACTCATCGTTACGAACAACCTCTACTATGGGTTCAACGTCATTGGGTTCAACACTGAAATCGAGAAAAAAAGCTGTTGCATACACGATCCATATACTTATTGTATGGATTAGTTTCAACAATGAATTAACTTTTAGTATGGAAACAGATGATATATTTTTTCGAGTGTTGGGGCTCCTTAGTTTGATTAAGAGATTAGATTGATCTCCTTAGATTTTTCAAAATGATAAGTACATTGACCCCCTTTGGGCTTAGTACACTCTGTACCGATAGCCCTGTATAAAGCTTCGTCCTAACTAAGCAAATTGTCAGCGGCTGACTATATTTTAAGCTACTTGCAACCAGCGGTTTCACCCGCGCTAAGAAGTATCCTACGAGCTAATGTACTAGACTATAATCTATCTCTGTGCCAAATTTTATCCAGATTCATTCAGCTGTTCTGGCATGATTGAGTAAAAAACATCCATCCATATTTCCATCCAAACTTTTGCATTTAGAATATGAATGATATTATAATTGAATTAACTGTACCTACTTCATTGCAATTTTACACATTTCACTTGAATATTATAAACGCGAAAGTTAGGATATTTGTTACACAATGCTGACAAAATGGCTGAACGGATATCGATGAAATTTAACACAGAGATAGATTATAGTCTGAAACAGCACATAGGTTACTTTTTAACCACGGGTAACATCGCGGGGCGAAGCTAGTCATACTTACAAAATCTGATTTTTCTCAAAAAGATTTCAATTTTTTCCTTTCGCTCAGTTAAAAATAATCCATATCCGTACTTAATATAAAGTCGAAAGTAACTCTGTCTGCCTACCTGTTTGTAGGCTTTTCACGGCTAAACGACTAAACAGATCTTGATGAAATTTGATAATTAGTTAAAGTTTATCCTGAGGAAGGTTTTCGGATACCATTTTTTCTGAATAAAATAATAAATAAATAAATTCGGGACACTTCCACACACGGTCGCCTGACCCCAAACTAAGCAAAGCTTGTACTATGGCTGCCAGAGACTGTTGTACATACTTAGATATTTTAAAATACATACTTAAATAGATATAACACCCAGACATAGAACAAACACAAATGTTCATCGCATAAATGTTTGCCCTAGGTGGGAATCGAACCCACGCCCCCAAGCTCAGAAGGCAGGTTCACTACCAACTGAGCCACCGAGGCAGTCAAACAAAAGCGAACGAAATCGTGGGCAACAGCTGGTAATTTCTATTATAAAACGAAAGTAGCTCTGTCTGTATGTCTGTCTATTTGTAGGCTTATCACGGCTAAACAGCTAAACGGATCTTTGATAATTCGTCACAGTAGTTCACGAGAAAGGATACTATTTTTTGGATACAAAGCCACAAGTAACAGCTAGTCATTTATACATGTAACGATCCGATTTCAGTTCAGTTCCAAAGCAGTAACCAAATGCGAGACCTAAGTATAGCCGAGCATTCAATAATGCATGCACCTGCCTCGCCCAGCGCTAGTCTGTCTGGATGTACCTACTTACCCACTAACATCCTATCCTATACTATACCCTATATCCTTCCTTCCTTCCTATTAATATTATAAACGCGAAAGTTTGTAAGAATGTATGGATGAATGGATGGATGTCTGTTACTCATTCACGCCAGAATGGCTGAACAGATCTGGATGAAATTTGGCACGGAGATGGATTATAGTCCAGAATAGCATTTAGGATACTTTTTCACCGCGGGTGAAACCGCGGGGCTCAGCTAGTAGACTATGTATCTACCGTTTTCTGGAGGCTTGGAGCCTAAAAGTGAGATCCAGTTTAATGTTTGGTGTACTATTTTGGGCCAACGCCACAGAAAAGGAAGCCCAAAAGAAATGCATTAGAACAATTTCTGGGCTAAATCACAGAGACTCGTGTAAGCCGCACTTTCGTGAACTAAAAATTATGCCATATACTCCCTTCGATATACTCGTACATCTACAAATCAATCCTTCTTGTTCGGAAGCATTTAAATAATTACGAGACCTTCAGGGCTATTCACAACCATTCGGAAACGTATGCGTTCTGATTTCAAAAATTTTAAACCTAAATTATTCGAATCTCAGTCTATATTCACAAGTTTTTAACGTGATTAATTATTCCGATCGGATTTATACTTGATTCCCCATTCCAAAATGTATAACAGTAGACTGAGATTCTAACAATTTGAGTTTGAAATTTTGATCCGATCGAAAACGTTTCCGAATGTTTGTGAATAGCGCCGAATGGCAGATTAGCTGCCTTTAGGAAAAGCATATTTGTGCTGAGGGTTGAAATTTACAATAAGCTAACACAACTTTTAAAAGACACCAAACTTACAATATTCTTAAATTGAAACTTAAAAAATATCTTATCGACAAGGCATACTATTCTCTTAATGAATATTTGGGGGGCACTGATATTGATTTTATTTTAAAAATTTTACTTAATCCAATCTAAATAATTGTTTTTTCTGCATTGTTTAATTAAAATTTAGCACACCGAGCGGTTAAACCACGGCGAACTAATTTTATTGATAAGAATTATCTGAGACCTACCCATGTTGTGCAAAATAAACATTTAAATGTACCTATAGCAAGTAACATTATTTGGAAAAAAAAATCCGGCTGCAAAATATTGCACCTTATGTCAATTCCACTATCAAGTCGATTCAAATGACACCTCATATGTCGAAATACATCAAGCTGTTTAGGCTGTAGGGCGTGCCAAAGAAGTAAGTTAGTAAGTAAAAATTTATTTTACATTAGAATAGGTTTAAAAAAAAAGACAAAAGACGCTTAGATGTAATGTATTTGTGTAGCGAGCCCCAAACTCGGCTAGGCCTGTTTCTTGGAGCAAATATTCTAGCGTTCCCAAATACATTTTGCTGCGCGCGCATTATTGTAACCTCATACATACAAATATGTGTCCAACATGATATAACGATACACTCTTTATTGTGGGACACATCCAGAATTCTAGCCAAATGTTTTATCTTTTAATCACTTTGTCGAAATCGCCATTGTTCTCGTCCAGTGCAGAGCCGGCGGGCGTGGCTCTCGGACCATAGAGTGAGAGAGCACGGTCAGTAAACTACCTCGTACAATACTAGCCAGACTAATGACCACTTGTACTAAATATAAGAGTTGCCTAAGTCCTTGCTTAACTAGTTTTAAACTATTGAAATATTCGCTTAACGTACACATTATAAAGTTAAGATGCTAAGAAGGAATGGCCTAAGGTTCGTGTTAAAAATTGGTTGTCTGTATTTATTTATAAAGATACACCTACAGTGATCATTTAACACTTTCAAAATTAAATTGCTAAATACATGGAGCTGATATGAACACCCTTTATAGGCGTATACAGCATTTGCATAATTCAGTGTTAAAAAAAAAGTTAAACTATCATCTGTTAAGTCGGTTTACTGACGATAGATGTAACGTGACAACGTCATAACAAAACATTGATGAAATCTTCTCCTCGGACGCACAGGCCAATCGAGTGGAAGAGAGATAGATGCGGCGCAATCCGAAAGCTCTAGCCGATCGTGCCTTTCGCTCGCTCGTGTAGCGCTCTCGCTTCGATCGAACGAGCGTAACGGGACAATGAGTCATCTCGATAATAGAGCCGAATGGCAGATTAGCTCGAGTCAACTCGAGCACGGCTCAAGTTGATACGGTGCAGTCTGGAGCCTTCCACTTCCGCCAAATAGCCACTAGTACATATTACCTAGTTCTAAGCCAAAATTTGTGAGACAGTAATTTATTTATATTTTGAATAAAATAATGCCTCTCAGTTTGTGAGATGAGATGAGATTTTATCTTGGTCGCTTTCACACCTATGACGATTCAAACGAGAGCAACAAGGACGAAAAAAGAAAAAAGGTGAGATGAAAATCTCAAATCTCCGAATAGGGCCACTGTTATTCTGAGTAGTGGCTCTTTTTCCAAACAAGTCCAAACTGTCGAGTCTATTGAAAAATTTTGAAGTTCATAAGTGTATCTTTGATACCCAATTGCATAAAAATATTTTGACTTTGACTTTGACGATCCCATTCCGAGTTGATATGTATTGTGTGTTACGACGACCTTTAAAGCTTTTTATCTGGCTTGTCGCTTGCCGCCAAAAAGGACCTTAAGCGTTCACCGACATCAGATTGACGACTGAATAATTAAGTAGCGATGGCAGCCTAGTTGGGAGAGGGCCCGCCTCTCAAGCCAGAGGGAGCGGGTTCGAACCCAGCCGACGGCA
Organism: Peribatodes rhomboidaria; assembly: GCA_911728515.1. Lineage (NCBI taxonomy): Eukaryota > Metazoa > Arthropoda > Insecta > Lepidoptera > Geometridae > Peribatodes > Peribatodes rhomboidaria. Next base: position 609,153 of record OU452194.1, read on the forward strand.
CGCATGAATTTATTCATTGCTACGCACAAATGTGTGAGCATTTGTGCGTAGCAATGAATAAATATTATAATAATATAATTATGACATCTGCTTCATGACTGGAGCCCGGTGTATGGCGACAGGCTCACCCCCTGTCACATTTGAGACTGAATATCGTCCGGCGAAGTTTGGGTGTTGTATTACACCTCTGCCAGCCACCTCGGGGGAAAAGCGTGACGATGTGTATGAATAATTAAAATTACTATGTAGTAAAATATACTATATAAAGTTAAATAATAATATAAAAAAAGTTAGCCATGTAAACAATTTTTAGGCTGTTATTGATATTTTAAAAACGAATTGACCGATTTGAATAAAACATATTTGAAACTATCTCTAAAGTATGATCTATGAATTTAAAAAGAAAACATTGAAATCGATTCATAATTAATTCATAATTCGGAGTAATTTCTTTACAAACATCCAAAAAAACACAATCGAATTGAGCACTACCTCTTTTTTGGAAGTCGGTTAAATATGTATATAGGGCTGTGACGTAGACGCAAACGAACGAAAAGTTTTCTTATTTAGGACCAACCTTTTTTTTTTTTTGACTTTTGGCTAACCCTAATTCTAACTAGCAATAAAAAAGTGAGCTTGTTTATTTGTCACGCTTTCACGCCTCAACAACTCAATTCAATCGATCATCGTGAAATATTTCATACCCGATACCAGGGGCACAGAAACAGGACACAGGGTACGTTTTATCCCAAAAAATAATTGTTCCTGTGAGACCGCGGGTGAAACCGCGGGGCGCAGCTAGTTATTCATATTATCATTATTTAAAATTATCATTATCATTATTTATAAATCTTGCTTACGTTTTAAAATGATTTTAATTACTTCGAAAAGTCCAAAATATCATATGAGCAAAATCAAGTTATTTTCGTACTACACTTGTATTTAAAGCCCACCACACATACGCATACCAATCCGCGGACGAATCTGCGTGTGAATGCTATCGGCTCGCGGACCAATCCGCCGCTAGCCGTCGAAGACGATCCGAGCTCTTGCTACCTAGCGCGTCTGAGCGCTCGTGTAGTGTGTGGCCGATGACAGATTTGTCCACCGATTCGTACAGCGCGGCGTGCGGTTCGTGGCTCGTCTTGAATGGCGGGCTTTATACCTTTGAGTACCGCATCGATCGATCTAAGTAGCGCTGAATAAAAGATTTGAAGCAATTAGGAACATAATTTGACACCAGCAAAGCTCTTCTTCAATTCACTTCTCTGAACTGGAAGTAGCTATTCTTAAGGCTAAAGGGGGAGTTTCATAAACACGACATGAGTAATACTTAAGTCGCGCAGTCAATACTGTGGTCACAAAATTAACAGCACTTTCGCATGGGTCGCGTATTTATTTATTTTATTTATTTAAACAAAATCCACAGCTCACAATAATGACACGAAATAAAATTATAGCTAAATACGGATTTATATTTTATTTACAAATTAATAAAAAACAATCAATAAAAAAACTTAAATAAACATAATACTTATCAATTTTAAAAGAAAAATATTTTTTTATGATCATAAAAATAATAAATAATAAATATAACATAATCATATTATTTGATTATGTGTTGAAGTGTGTGGGTGCCTGTGTGTGAGAGGGTGAGTGAGTGAGAAGAGTATGAGTATTATTCTATTCACAGTCTCTCAGGATGGATGATTAAAAACGTTGATTTCACAAACTGATTTAATTTTCAAATGATACAACTACATTCACAGAGTAGGCATGGAAGACTGAGCGGTGTGAATGTGCGCCGCTGCATTTCGCCTACGTTGCACTATTACATTGTAGCGCATAGCGCTACAGTACCCTTATCGTGAGTTTTGATACTTTTAGGGCCGCATGCTAAAACGAAACGCATAAACCGAGATTCATGATTGAGCGTCGTTTTAGCATACGGCGTTCGTAGCAATAGTTTGGAGCCGGCTTATCAGGTGGGTTAAAATGTAGATGCTTCTATAAAGTTTATCTGTTTGTTACCTATGATAATAAAAAACCTGGTGAAATATACGTAACAATTTTAGTAAATGTATTGTTAGTTATTTGAAGTAAATTTTACGTGGATAAAACGGCATGAAAAAAGATAAAACACTCAAATCAGTAGTAATTTACCCATTGCTTAAATGTTATTTACGTTTAAAGATGTAAATATGTAATAAAATAGAGTGCTCTGGTAAATCTAATCACGCCAGCGAAACAACAGGTATTTCGTCGTGTGGTACAAAAGACAAGCAGCTTCTTACGATGTTTATCATTTGAAATTCAGCAACATTTATCAGGCTATCGAAAAGTTATTTGAATATTTTTACCCGACTGCGTAAGGAGGGTTATGTTTTTCGAGTGTATGTATAAATGTATGTATGAGGTTTCTTTGGCACGCCCTACAGCCTAAACAGTTAGATGTATTTCGACATGTGAGGTGTCATTTTAAATTGTCTTGATAGTGGCAGTGACATTGGGTACAACATTTTACAGCCGGATTTTTAGTTTTTTCTATAATTATTTTACTCGTTTTTGCCATATCGCTGCACGCATTGTGGAACCGCTAACCCTTACCGAGTTTGAATAATTTAGTAAACTTCGTTCGCGTTCGGTGCATAAGTTTAGAGCCAAATAGTCGCAATAAGGAAACCGCGCCTTAACCCCATTGAATATTACTCCTAAAAGTGTAACAGTACACCCTCTTTCACCCCTGTCTGTTTACCTTTGCTGCATTTTGCTGTGTAAAGGTAAAGGGATGTACTAAGGAACGAAGAAGAAAGGGGGAGGGGAAGTTGTGCTAAATACGTTGAATAGATAGATTTTTTAACCGACTTCCAAAAAAGAGGAGATTCTCAATTCAACTGTATGTTCTTTTTCTTAACATAACATAGCATATCGTCACGCCTTTTCCCCCAAGGGGGCTGGCAGAGGTGTAATACAACACCCACATTTCGCCGGACGATATTCAGTCCCAAATGTGACAGGGGGCGAGCCTGTCACCATACACCGGGCTCCAGTCATGTAGCAGACAACATACAATAAGCACATATGATCACACAATTAACAATTTATCGAAATACATTTTAATTCCTAATACATGTTATCGAAATTGGTCAAGCAGTTTTTAAAATATCAACAAAAGTCTAAAAATTGTTTACATGAATGATGAAATACAGGATGGAGAGTCAGTTTTTTTAAACTGTGCTTTGTATATAGGTATTATTTCTTTAGTATTTATCCATACCAAGTAAACTTAAAAGAAGTAAACTAAGTATAAGAATTTAGGTAGGTAGAAGAAAATATTCAGTACCAATTTTCTCTATGATTTTAGCTATTGCTTTTCTCGATTTAAAGATACACATTAAGAAACATTAAAGACGATAAGTGAATTTTAACTGTTTAATAATTTTAGTTAAGTGAACTAAAACCTTTAATAAAATGCTACTGGCATAAATTAAATATGCTATATTCGTGGCCCGCACTCTTAGAAAAGCAGTAACTACAAAATAACTTGAAAATAAAATAAAGGAATGCCCCTTCAAAGTCACGCCCTGACTCCGCCTCTGTCCAATTTTTTTTTTAACAGGGTTGCCAACTTTCCAAAAAAACAATTTTTGCATCTTTTCTAAAGCACATCCTGTAGCTTTTTAATTTTTTTTTCAGCAATTAACTTTGAGGTGAAACTAAAAAGGTCTGTTTGCCAATTTGCAGAGTATGAAAGAAATTGTGTTACTAACTCTTTGAATAGGTTTTGTTGGGTCGTTATAGGAGTGCAGCTACACTGCTCTGTTGCGTTGCGTTGCGTTAGATTTGGACGTATTCCCGTTTAGCAGTAAACGTATGGCCTCGAAGTAGTTATACAGTGTTTATCAAAAAACTGGCCAAGTGCTAGTCGGACTCACGCCCGAAGGTTCCGTACAAACATGTTCATGAGGAAAGAGGTTGAGTGGATTTTCAAGTTTGAAATTTAAAAAAAAAAATTTGATTGTATGTTGTAACTAAAAATGTATGCTTATCGCAATTATTCCTATAACTGTGCTTTATAATGCTGTGCTTCGTCTCAAATTTCAACATTTTGAGTTCAGGGAAAGTACCCTGTAGGTTTTGATTCCCTTGCGAGTGTCGAAAATTTGCAGCATAAACGGCTGTATCTTTTGATTGCGTTGGCTTAGAAGTTTAATTTTTTCACAGCTCCAAGAAACAGTAGACTTGAGTATTTGATAAGAATTTCAGCTTGATACCTCCATGCGTTCCGGATGAAAGGGTCTTGAAAGACAGACAGACGGACAACAAAGTGATCCTATAAGAGTTCCGTTTTTTCTTCTGAAGTACGGAACCCTAAAAAACAACGATTATTGCTAAGGGGGGATACAGTGGCACACTGAGCGTTACGTCGACGCAACGCAACGTCGCTGACTCCGATATCGCAGTCATGTTCAATAGCTGCTACGAACGCCAGTACCACAGGCTTATCCATACAGTCGTTCGACGAAATCGTCTAGACAGAGCAATCGTGCGGAGTGTGAGAGGCGACACGTGGGTATCGCACTACCGGCTATTTTTACCCGACTGCGCATGAAGGAGGGTTATGTTTTCGAGTGTATATATGTTTGTGGGTATGTATGTATGAGGTTTCTTTGGCACGCCCTACAGCCTAAACAGCTTGATGTATTTCGATATGTGAGGTGTCATTTGAATCGTCTTGATAGTGGAAGTGACATAGGGTACAACATTTTGCAGCCGGGTTTTTCGTTTTTCTTTTATTTATGTTACTTGTTAGCCAAAATTCTGGGCAGTACAAAACTTCTCCCACAACGCATTGCAGCTCCTCCTCCCGCTTCGTATTTACGTCGACACAACTCATACGACAACGTGACGGAGAAGTTTGACATATATATCGTAAAAATAACATATCGTCACGCCTTTCCCCCGAGGGGGCTGGCATAGGTGTCCAACACCCACATTTCATAGGATGATATTCAGTCCCAAATGTGTCAGGGGGCGAGCCTGTCGCCATACACCGGGCTCTAGTCATGTAGCAGATGACATAAGTATAGTATATACGCACATATGTTCACGCAATGAACAAATTGGTACGTGCCGTCGGCTGGGTCCGAATCCGCTCCCTCTGGCTTGAGAGGCGGGCCTTCTCCGGCTAGACTATCATCGCTTTTTTTCGTAATCATCATCGTCATCGTAATAATACATATGTAAAACTAGCTGCACCCCGCGGTTTCACCCTCGACCCCATAGGAACGGTTTATTTTTTCAGGATAAAAACTACCTTAGGTATGTCCTTTTCTGTATACCTGACAACGTGCACGCAAAATTTCACGATAATCGGTTAAGTAAGCGTGAAAGCGTCACAAACGAACAAGTAAACTCATTTTCACATTTATAGTATTCATAATATTAGTTGGGTTGACGCAGCGTCAACGCTGCGACAACGCAACGCAGCGCAGCAGAGCAGTGTGGTTTCTCTCTTAGATTTTATTCATCCACGGTTTCATTCAACATTTTCTAGTTTTGTATAATTTTGCAGGATAAAGTATTAGCGGCGTGGTAGTTCTAATTTCTGCAGCGTATTTTATTCAAATCTGTTCAGCCGTTAAGGAGCTGAGTGACACAGATATTCATAAAAACTTGTGGAATTTTTAACTGAGTGCAGCTACCATGTTTTGGATAGCACGTCTAACTGTAAGTACCATTAACATACATTGGCTATGTCTGAGTTTTTTTTCTTTTAAAGTCACACTTCACACTATCCTAATCCCAACTAATGAACGCTGAAGTAACCATAGGACACAGCCAGTCACACTAATATTATAAATGCGAAAGGATGGATGGATGTTTGTTACTCAATCACGCCAGAACGGCTGAATGAATATGGATGGAATTTGGCACAGAGTTAGATTCTAGTCTAGAATAGACATAAAAATACTTTTTAGCCACGGGGCGCGACTAGTAATATTACGTGCGAAAGTTTGAATGGCTGGATGTTTGTTACTAAATCACGCCAAAACGGCTGAACGGATATGTATGAAATTTATCACAGAGATAGATTACAATCTGGAATAGCACATATACCTACTACTTTTTAACCGCGGGTATCACCATAGAGCGCAGCTAGTATACCTATAAACATTACTCTCAAACTATCTGAATACTTGTAAAACAAGGCAATGTTGAGTTAATTAAATACATTTGCCTGGTCATCAAATAAGTTGATATTGACGTTTCAATTACCCTAGAGCTGGGGAGGATTTCGCTTACTGGCAAGTCTGAGACGAAACGAAGTTAGGGCAAACATTGATAATGATATAAATAGGAATAAGTAAGTATCTATCAGTCTCTGGCACCCATCGTACAAGCTTTGCTTAGTTTGGGGTCAGGCGACCGTGTGTGGAAGTGTCTCGAATTTATTATTATTATTATTATCTATTCGTTTTTTTGAACAGTTAGAAGAATACTAGAATGCTATGCTAGTAGTTTTCTCCACACACACAATGATCCCTAATCATTGTGTGTGTGTGTGGAGAAAACTATTAGCACAGTTCAGTAAAAATAGCCTTTTTTTTGGTTAATTTCGCACTAAATTTCCGATTTTTTTATAGTCACTCTCTGAGCATAAAATCAAATGTTTCAAAATGGTTACAGATCAAGGTAGAGCTTCAAGCACCATCTTGCAAAAGAGTTTGCAACCAATAATTCAGAAATTGTGCACTTTACGACAAAAGTTATTGGAATCATTGTTGTATAAAATAAAATTTTGCATCTTTTATTTCTTTTAACTTTGTTGTGAAACTTACCGTTCACGATTTATGGCCCAATGAACTGGTTTTTCTATCTCGCCGATAGCTTGTATTAAGAAAGAAAAAGCTTTATAAAAAGTCGTGAACGGTAAGTTTTATAAAAAGTTTACAAAAAAAAAGAGAAATTTTACTCTCTTCAATAATTTTTGACTTAAAGTGCACACTTTCCGAGCAATCGGCTAAAAACGATTATCAAGATGGCTCTTGAAGCTCCATCTGGATCTGTCAGCATTTTCTGATTTTATGATCAGTAAGTGACTAAACCTTATTAAAAAATTGGATCGGAAATTTAGTGCGAGGTTATATTCTATTTTTACTGCCCTAGAGTGCATCAAGGAGCTCTTATGAAATCCCTTTGGCTCTGACATCATCAGAGCAACACCATGATACCACAAATGCATTGTCACCGATAGTAAGTTACCGCTGGTAAACTTATGTCCATGGAACATCTGGAAGTGGTTACAATACAATACAATATTACTTTATTGCACACCAAAAACTACATGAAAATCTTGAAAACTAAAATACATGTATCGGCAGTACAAGGGCGACCTTATCGCCTAAAGCGATTTCTTCCAGGTAACCTTTGGATGGACAGGAACTTATGGAAATACGAAAAGGGTTCTAACTTAGCTTCCAAGATTAGACGCAAACTTACTTATAATAGGAGTTATTTACGCCAAGTAATAGTAGTATTAATTAATCGTAATCAAAATGGCTAACATCATGTGTTCCTCTCTCCTTTCATTCTATCAACGAGACCTATCGTAGGAGGGTAAGTCTCTCGTTTTTAAATCAGGACTCCTGGATAGTAGAGTAGAGGCTCTTTATCCGAACAAGGCGGTCGAGTCTATTTAAAAAACTTTGACGTTCATAAGTGTATCTTTGATACCTAAATTGAATAAAAACATTTTGACTTTGACTTTGATTTAAAAACTCACGAAAACGAGGAGTATCAATGGCGGTCGACAACGGTTGTGCTCCCGCTAATTAAATCGAAAATATTAGTTTATCGACCTCCCGTAAACTTTGACTACTGTATGAAGTGTTCCCAGTGCTCTTTGGTGGATGTGTGAATCCTGCAGGATTGTCGAAGGACTAAAAAGAGGTCGCAGTGAGTCCCCTTCCTTCCGATCCTTTCATTTTGATGAGTGCCATTATTTGCGGTCCAAATAAATTAAAAATGTTTATCATCGCGCATACACGAGTATTACCTAACTTAACAAAGTCAAAGTCAAAGTCAAAGTCAAAATCAAAGTCAAATCAAAGTCAAAATGTTTTTATTCAATTTAGGTATCAAAGATACACTTATGAACGTTAAAGTTATTTAAATAGACTCGACCGCCTTGTTCGGATAAAGAGCCTGTACTCAGAAGAACAGGCAAGAAACTGAGGGACATTATTTTTTCAAATAATAAATAAATTACAGTCTCACAAATTTTGGCTTGCAACTAGGTAATATCTATAAGCCAACAAGTAAAACTAGTGGCTCTGTTAGCTGTAGACCTCGCGGCCGACGTCTAATCTCCTCTTAAGGTCGCATCTCTCAACCGATTCTTGTGAAATTTCGTGAGCAGATTTGGAAAAAAAATTTTTGGCGAGTCAGATTCTGTAGTTTTTTGCAAAATTGCGGAAGTATGTTTTTTTTCTAATAACTATTAATTTCATTATTAATTATTGAACCTACTCACAAAATTCTAAGAAAATCGGTTGAGAAATGCGACCTGTAAAGAAAGACAGAGATCCAGACAGAATTCAGACGTACGAAAGCATTTTTGATGAATTTGAAGCATAGACGTTTCGCTCGTTAACCTCGTAGGTAGTGGGTTCGATTCCCACCTAGGGCAAACATTTATGTGATGTACATTTGTGTTTGTTCTATGTCTGGGTGATATTTTCTATTTAAGTATGTATTTAAAAATATCTAAGTATGTATATCAGTCTCTGGCAGCCATAGTACAAGCATTGCTTAGTTTGGTGTCAGGCGCCCGTGTGTGGGTGTGTCCCCAATTTATTTATTTAATTTAACTAAGAACACTCCCGACTAATTCACCTTCCAAACAAAAAAAAAAACAAATTCAAAATCTGATCATCTATTCGGGAGCTACGATGCCACAGACACCCACACACACACAAACACACACAGAGAGACACGTCAAACTTATAACATCCCGTCGTTTTTACGTCGGGGGTTAAAAACAACATTTTTATCTACGTTTTATCAACTTCAGCTGTCAAGCATTCGCTAGCGATCGAAATATCGCCCAGCCACACTACAGCCAAGTCCAGCAAGGTGTCGGGCCCCAAGACCCAGGCAATTCTTCAACTGTCTCCAACACAGACATCAGGTCCCACAGACCAGCCCATGTACGGACCAGATAGATTATACATTCACCTGTGCGCGATCACTCACGAGAAATGGTAAACGGAATACTTGAAGAGCACGCTCTCTGGGTTCTTGCATTTTAACGAATTCTTAAGCTAACATTGTAAGGTTTTTTTCTTCAAAAAGAGTGGTAAACAAGCAGACAACCCGCCAGATGGTAAGCGTTATTCGCTGCCTATGGACACCTCCAGCGGTGCTGCTGATGCTCCGTGCTCCATGTTGTACCTCGGCGGTAAAACTTACAGGGGAACTTCGGACTTCAAGATCTTCATATTCGGATCAGTCCAGATCCGGACAGAAATCCAGACAGTATTCGGACCTGCGAAAGCATTTTTGTGGAAGCTGAAGCATGAACTGAACCGAGTGTTGGCTAACGCTCGCTTTATCTGTTAGGTTTTATAGTAGGCCAGAATGAATTCAATTTTGCTAAGCGCTTAGCTCACCAAGCAGCTTAAGATGTTTGGTCATGTCGACGCCCGCAGATCATTCAGTGGTTCGCAAGCGCACATTTGAATCTGCCTAGTGCCCACTCAAGTAAACAGCGTTAGGATGACGAACCTGCTAATCGAATTGGCAGCGCGATTCTAAAAGTGTCAGTGTCTAAAAAGTGTGTTAAAATTTAAAAACAATTGGTTAGTAGAATTGGGGGGAGGGGGGCAGTTTTATAGCAGATGATGACATTAACCCGAAAAAACTTATTGAGGGTTCCGCGGCGCTCTGAAATTTCCATTAAAACGCGCTTGTCCAATTTTTTTGAAACCATTTGTCGGATTATGATCAAATTTGGTATGTACAATTAAATGAACGATGTATGTGTTATTGTTATTTTAAATAAAACGTCCTCAAGAGAAAATAGAGCTATGAAAAATTCGCATTGATTTATTTAATAGATAAACAAAGCAAATCAAAAAATCCTAAACATAGAGAGGTTGTACCTATATAGACAACCTCTCTGTGTTTAGGATTTTTTGAATTATTAACTTAACTTACATTAACTTTAAAATTAATCCATAATACGAGGGATTTTTTTTCTTTTCTAAGAATGATTAAAGAAGTGCAAACGTCATAAAAAATATTTAAATTGCACTTTGTCGGTCAGTAGATATCTTTAAAGGCTCGACAGTATCTTTCCTTGTTCTCTTCGCTCGTCGTCTTAGAAAACCTTTATTAGCCAATGCAAAGTTAGTCTAAAGTCTTAAAACCGGCTTTTAATAGAAGTTACCTCACAACCTACAGCTTTTACAGCTTAATTAAAAAAAATCTTGTTTAACTTAAGACTATATTATTGCATCCGTTGTCGAAACTTTAAACATAAGTACTTTGATCCATTAAAAAAAATATTTAAACATCCCTTTTACAATACCTTTCTAAGCAGTATATCTCCTAGTTGACGATTGTAACCAACGCACATATTGCGTATACGAGTATGTGCGTTGATTATAATTATCAATTAGGTTAACATACCTATGGTTAGGTTAACACAATGAACAAATTGTTGCGTGTCATCTCTCTCGCTCCCTCCCTCTGGCTTGAGAGGCGATCCTTCTCTAATTAGGTGATCTTCGTATTTTTTTTAAAGTTCGATTATTCGCTTTTCTCGTCTTGTCTCCAGAAATCTTCCCAGTACCTTCGATCAATGACCCCGGCCATCCAGCTAAAATGGTAAAACAACATCGTTAGCAAGAAACGTACCGTTTACGTTCAAAAATAAACAAATCTGGGCGATTTTACATACAAACAGTGTATGTAAATTTTGACGGACGGACGGACGACTGATTTAAATTTTGAATTTGGATGCGCGAGCGCATTGAATGGTGAATGTTTAGGGTGGCCATGGTGTTGGCACGTTCCATGCCACCGAGATTTTTTTGATGGCTTATTTATGACGATTCCTCTAATCATCTTAGCGACTAACTGACAGCACGCAGATACAGGACGGGTGCGTGCAGTGCAGTGACAGCGCGAGTGACTTATGGTATATTGTATTCAACGGGTTTACTGGACGTCACACTAATCTGTGTGCGCTACAGTTGAGATCAGATCAGAGTCCAACATAAAAAAAAACTGGCTGGTTTTGAGCGGAGTTTTAATTTTAGTTGTCAGTTGTTATTTTAGTACCAACTACGTACTATTCTGTGATGTTGTCTGACGCATTTGGTAAGCGGCGCGTTATTTTATTAATTTACAGAATTTCATGATAAAAAGATTTATTTATTCAGAAAAAAGTATCTAAAAACCTTCCTTGTGACATACTGCAACTATTTATGAAATTTCATCATGATACGTTCAGCCGCATAGCCGTGAAAAGCCTACAAACAGACAGAGTTATTTTCGATTTTTCAATCAGTAAGGATTATTTTATTCAACTGGGCATTGAAGATACACGTATGAACGTCAATCAAAGTTATAAAAATGACTCGACCACCTTGTTCGGAAAAATAGCCACTACCTAGACGAACAGGCACGAAACTGAGGGACATTTTTAAAATTAAAGAAAATATTTAAAACTTATTCAGTTCTTTCAGCATCATTGTCAACCTACTGCCCAGTTTCTTACTCCATATTTATACATATCTTTGAGTTTGAGCGCATATCAGAATCATGTCGCGTTTAAGGCTCATTGCTGAGTCTTATATCGCAAATCGTATATCTAACTTTCCACTATCTTTAAACCAACCCTAACCAAACTCAGCCTACGGCACGCACCAATTTGTTCATCGTGTGAACATATGTATGTATTGTGTGTCATCTGCTACATGACTGGAGCCCGGTGCATGGGGACAGGCTCGCCCCCTGTCACATTTGGGACTGAATACCGTCCAGCAAAGTGTGGGGTTTTTAATAGACCTCTGTCTGCCAAACAGCACCTAAGGGAAAAGATATGATGATATGATATGAGTATCGTCAAATCGTATCCTCATATCATCGATCGTCGTATTGATTTACATACATACATGGATGTAAATTTAATTTTCGACTATCTTTATCTTATACTTAAGACCGTTACGAAGACGGGTCTGAGCAGTAGCGCACTTGTAGCGCCTCACTCAACTGCCGCCTTTGTACTTCTTCACTCTACAAAACTTCAAGGCTAGAGTGAATAAGTCACTTATAGGTCATCGTGCTCCATCTTAGACCACAACGTCGCTTAACATCAGGCGAGTTGGTGGTCAAACGCCGACCTATTCTAAATAAAAAAAAAAAAAAGTAAGATTCTTTATAATTATACTTCATCATAAGGCCTAAATTATTCAGGCCGGACGTAAGGCGAAGATGCGGCGGCGCGGACACAGTTCGTGAAAACTGAAGCGGCGTGCCTGCGCCGCGTCAATTGTGTATTTATAATTTAAAACAAATCGCTATAATACAACTTATCATAATAGTTATACAGTATTTTGTCTTTTTCTTTCTTTTAAATATTTTAACTCGATCGACAAAGACAAAACACCATAACTTATCCGAGGCTATACAACGGTGATTAGTAAGGGAAGTATCTGTTTTAGTTGTCTATTTTTGATTTTTAGCCGACCTCCAAAAAGGAGGAGGTTCTCAGTTCAACTGTATGTAAGTATGTAACGCGATTACTCCACCAGTTGTGAATCAATTTTAATGATTTTAACTTAAGAGGGCCGCGACGTACTGAAATTTCCATACAAACGCACTACTGAAATTTCTTGAAAACCGTTTATCAGATTATGATGAAATTTAGTATGTACAATTAAATCAACAAAATCTTCGCCCCTATTTTCTTGGTTGTTTTTAAAAACGTTCTCAAGCGAAAATAGAGCTATGAAAAATATCCGCATTTTAAGGGGTCACTTTTGACTGATTTATTCAATAGGTAGACAAAGCAAATCAAAAATTTCATTAATAGGGAGGTTGTCTACATCATTAGCTGTTAAATGAATCAATAATACAAGGGAAATTCTTATTTACTTAAGACTGATTATGGTAGTGCAAAAGTCATAAAAAAAAATTAAATTACACTTTGTCACTCTGTAGATAAGTTTAGAGGCTCGTCAGGTATCATTACTCGCTCTCTTCACTCGTCTTCTTCTTCTAGACGAAATGGCGATAGAATACCTTAAGCCAATGCGAAGTTAGTCTAGGTCGCCTAGGTCGAAATTAGTTAGGTCGCCGGACTCTTAAGAAGTGGTCCCATATAAATTTTATCGAAATCAGTCAAGCAACAAAAGTAAAAAAATTGTTTACATGGATGACGGGATAAGTCGGTTTTTAAGCTGTGCTTTCTAAATAATGTTTAATTTCCTCACCTCTCTAAAAAAATGTCAGTCAATCAACACTAGATATTTAACACTTCGTTTAGACTCGTCTGTCGTTACTGAGGTAATGATGCGGCTGAAATAATCTCGTTACAGACATTTTAGACAAGTACCTAAATAATTATTAAAACGAGCTGCTCCCTGCGATGTCACCCGCGTGCCAGCGCGGGAATCGTTATTTTTTAAACTGGTTCATTTAATCACTCGTATGTGATGTACTAGCTGTTACCCGTGACTCCGTTAGCGTTTATTCAGAAAATAGTGTCCAAAAACCTTCCTCGTTTTATACTGTAACTAATTATCAAGTTTCATCAAGATAGGTTTATCCAAATAGCTGTGAAAAGCTTACAAACAGACAAACAGACAGAGCTACTTTCTATTTTTTAATATAAAGTGTAGATTTGATTTGTCATTTCTTGGGGTTATAAGATAGGCATTTAGTGTACTTAATACAACAATACAATACAAAAACTCTTTATTGGCACTAAATACAAATAAACCTAAACTAAACACTAAAGTCAAAGTCAAAGTCAAAATGTTTTTATTCAATTTAGGTATCAAAGATACACTTATGAACGTCAAAGTTATTTAAATAGACTCGACCGCCTTGTTCGGATAAAAAGCCTCTACTCAGAAGAACAGGCAAGAAACTGAGGGGGCATTATTTTTTCAAATAATAAATAAATTAGTCTCACAAATTTTGGCTTACAACTAGGTAATATCTATAAATATTAGTGGCTACTTGGCGGAAGTGGAAGGCTCCAGACATCTTTATCTTCTAAATAATTCTTAACCTTATAATATCCTCTTTTCATTAATGTAGTTTTTACATGTGATTTGAATTTTCCCTCGGTGAGCCCTGTTATATTTTTCGGGATTTTATTGTAAAAACTAACGCAGTTGCCTAAAAATGACTTTCTTGACTTAGTCAGTCTAAATCTCTGTACAGCTATCCTATCCTTATTTCTAGTGTTATAATTGTGATAGTCACTGTTCAATTTAAATTTATGTAGATTTTTGCGAACGTGCATAATATTTTCAAAGATATATAAAGAAGGTAAAGTTAAAATATTTATTTCTTTAAATAAATCTCTCAATGATTCACGGGGACCCATTCCGTAGATAGCGCGGACCGCTCGCTTTTGCAAAATAAAAATGGCCTCCACTTCAGCAGCTGATCCCCACAGCAAAATGCCATATGACATTATGCTGTGGAAGTAAGCAAAGTAAACCATCCGAGCTGTAGCTATATCCGTCAGTTGCCTAATCTTGCGAACCGCATAAGCAGCAGAACTAAGTCTCCCAGACAGAGCACTAATATGTGGACCCCATTGCAGTTTGGAATCAATGCTTATACCCAGGAACACCGTCGCCTTGTCTATGTTAAGTTTATCGCCCTCAAGCATTACGTTTGGTTCTATATATCTAACATTAGGCATGGAAAACTTTAAACACTTAGTTTTTTTTGCATTTAGTAACAAATTGTTCGCAGCGAACCATCTCGAAATAATAGTCAGTACGTTGTTCACATGCACAAGTTCACTATCTTTCCTATCTGTTCTAAAAATAAGAGATGTATCATCAGCAAATAGAACTATGTCTGTAAGGTCCTTAACCATATACGGCAAATCATTTATATACGCCAAAAATAAGAACGGGCCTAAGATAGAACCTTGTGGTACTCCCATTGTAACTAAAGATCCGGAAGATGTGACGCCATTAATTCCCACTTTTTGTTGTCTATCAGTTAAATATGACTCGACAAGATCTAGAGCGATTCCACGAATTCCGTAGTGGTGTAATTTACGGATCAAGGTGCGGTGTTCTACACAATCAAACGCTTTGGAAAGATCACAAAAGACACCGATGGCATCCTGTGAACTCTCCCAAGCTTCCATCACATGCGTAACTAATCGAACTCCCGCATCTGTTGTTGATCTACTTTTCGTGAAACCGAACTGATTTTCGTTTAATATACTGTGTATGTTAAAGTGACACAACAGTTGATTAAGTATAATCTTTTCAAATATTTTACTCAAAGCCGGAAGCACAGAGATGGGTCTGTAATTCGAGGGATCTGACTTACTACCCGATTTGAAGATAGGGGTAATTTTGCTGTTTTTCATTAAATCGGGAAATGTGCCTCTGTCAATACACATGTTAAATATGACCATGAGGTGTGGTGCAATAGTTTCTATTAAAGACTCTAACACTTTTACTGATAATCCCCATAAATCTTCACTAGATTTAACTCTTAAGCTTTTGAAAGTTTTGATAATTTCAGAGATGGAAGTGTATCTGAACCGAAAGTCTGGTATATCCCGCGAGAAGTGTTCTTTTAGAAAAGCACCTGCATCATCTGGAGACGAGTTAAGCGTTTTGGTGGCATCAAAGGGTATGCTAGAGAAGAAATGTTCAAAAGAGTTGGCTACCGATTTTGCATCAGAAACCGGCTGATTCTCAACTACCAGCGTAAATTCTGAATCCCTCGACTTACTTTTTCCCGTCTCTGTGTTGATGGTCTTCCAGACAGCTTTTATTTTATTATCGGATTTTTGAATTTTATCTTTTATAACAAAGCTTTAGCGCGAATGCAAACCGACTTAAAAGTTTTCGAGTATTTTCTAACATAGTCATGAAAATCCTTACTAGATGTCAGAGATTTCTTGTTATATAAATCATACATAACATCTCTACTTTTTCGTATACCTCTGGTCGTTCAGTCACTAAACTGTATTTTTTGGTTGAATTGAATCTTCTTCTTTGGACAAATTTTATTAAATTCATTGCTAACTATTTTAAATAATTTTTCATAACTGTCATTAGGTTTATTGACAGAAAAATCAGTTAAAATAAGTTTCGACTCTATGCAATTATTTAGTCGTTTTAACCTACCTTTCGTTAATGGTCTACACTCAACTAAAGATGGTTTCTTTATTTTATCAATTTCAAATTTAATTGCAAGGCCCTTGTGATCTGACCTGACTCCGTTAAAAAGTGATAAATCTTTTGTTTTACAACTTGAGAAAATATTGTCTATGCAAGTAGATGAGGTCTCCGTTACTCTAGTTGGCTCGCAGAAAAGATAGTTTAAATTAAATGCTTTAAATAAAGAAATTAGATTAATTTTATCCGTAGAATTGACTAAAATATCTATATTGAAGTCTCCGCAAACCAAAATAGATCTATTTGATTTAGAAAGTTTCTTTAGTACGCACTCCATTGTTGACATAAAATGATTGAAGTTAGATGCTGGTGGTCGATAAACACATAATATTATGTGCCTGTCCATTTCCGCACAAGCAATTTCACAGACACGTTCAACAGAATAGCCCCTTATGTCAGAGCGTTCCTTATATTTCATGTTATTTTTAAAAAGAATAATACAGCCTCCTCCTTCAGCGGATACTCTGTTAAACGCACTGGCCACCTGAAAATTTGTAACATTAAATAGCATTTTATTTGATTTTAACCAAGTTTCAGTGAAACATAAAATATCAAAATTATACTTATCTAATAAAAGTTCTATTTCTAAAATTTTGCCAGAGAAGCGGTTTATGTTTTGATAAAAAAGTGAAATGTCCACACACTTCTCTGTTGTCTCACTTAAAAGTTTAAACTATTGGTCACAGTTATGTTATTAGTACATTTACTAAAAACTGTGACCTTATCTTTGTACTTCGTTATATTTCCTATAACTGAATCAATATTGTAGTATCACTCAAAAATAAAGCCGCAATGGGCGGTCTTATCGCTTACATACTTATATCATACATTTTTTTTTTAATGTAGAATAGGTCGGCGATTGACCACCAACTCGCCTGATGTTAAGCGACGTTGTGGTCTAAGATGGAGCACGACGACCTATAAGGTACTTATTCACTCTAGCCTTGAAGTTTTGTAGAGTGAAGAAGTACAAAGACGGCAGTTGAGTGAGGCGCTACAAGTGCGCCACTGCTCAGACCCGTCTTCGGAACGGTTACACCGGACTACATCCCGAAACACGACTTGGTTTCACGTTTCACGGCATGGCTTGGTCCGGTCCGGTCACGGCACTTGTTATCCATTGAATGTCATTTTGACATTTTATGTCGAGATATCATTTTGACGGCTGTCCCGCGAAACAAGCTATTTATAACGAACTATAGTTAGGGCGTTATAGCGTAACAATAATACAATGTGTTGGAACCAGTTTATTTTTTCATTGTTATTATTCTTTTTTTTATACTTAATTAGTAACTTATTATTAATATTACTTATTATTATTTTTTGAATTGTAATTTAGTTTTATGTACACCACCTACCCTTTTCGTATTTCTGTAAGTTCTTGTTCATCCAAAGGTTAGCTGTAAGAAATCGCTTTAGGCGATAAGGTCGGCCTTGTACTGCCAAAAAATGTATTTTAGTATTTAAGATTTTCATGTAGTTTTTGGTGTGCAATAAAGATATATTGTATTGTATTGTATTGTAATTAGTTTTTATTAATAAAAGAAAAATTGTTTATTGTCTATTGTAAAAAACAAACAAACAAACTCACTTTCGCATTTTTAATACTAGAGTAGTTCGCCTCAAATATCACAACCATAGTAATATAATTTTAAGGGTTTAAAATTATATTACAATGAACTACTTGCCTACAGATCGGATTAACAATAACGCCGACACACACCAATTTGTTCATTGTGTGAGCATATGTGCGTATTGTATGTCATCTGCTACATGATTGGAGCCCAGTGTATGGCCCCTGTTATATTTGGGACTAAAAATCGTCCGGCGAAGTGTGGGTGTTGTTTTACACCTCTGCCAGCCCCCTCGGGGGAAAGGCGTGACGATGTATTTTCATAGAAATGCCGACTTGTCTCAGTTATAAGATCTCGCTTCTAATTATATAGCTTTCAGGTACATTATATGTAAAGATATGCCATTAAATATTTTAATAATATCATTAAAATTACCTTCAGGTCTTTGATCGCATACTCCTTTGTGCTCAACTCTGAAATTTAATAACCTTGTCATAAGAGCTTTTAGACATTTTTATACTTACATTAATAATGACATAAACTAGGCAATTTCCCGGCTTTGCGCATGTTTCTGCTTATCACAGGGTTTTTAACCGACTTCAAAAGTAGACAGTAGCGTAGTTTTTGGATGGTTTTTGGCTTCACTTATATCAGATAGCGCACGGCGTAGCGCTATCTTATTCTCTAGATTGATCTGAGACTGGGACATTTCGGCATTTGTTTGTTGTACGACAACTTGAGTATCGTTGATCCGATCTTCTTGAAACTTTGCAGGCAAGTAGTTTACTTCAATAGATTTTTTTAATTCGAATATGAGCAAAATCAGACAAGATGTTATAAAGATATGCAAGGTCTCCGTACGAGCCACACTACTAGTTTAACTTCCTTCAATATTTCTATTTGTGTATTTTTTCCGCGCTATTTAGTATACAATGATATTTTATTCGCACAGCTCATTTCACGGAGAAACAAATAACATTATTAAAAGGAAAACAATAAACCCGGCTGCAAAATGGTGTACCCTATGTCACTTCCGCTATCAAGACGATTCAAATGACACCTACATGTCGAAATACATCTAACTGTTTAGGATGTAGAGCGTGCCAAAAAAACCTTAAATAATACATACTTACATACATACATACCTACATGTTGTAACGTGGTGGAGAAAAAAAAAATAAAAGAATTTAATTTAATATTTAATATTTAATATTTAATAAAGGTAAAAGTTAGGTTGAGGTGAAAAGTGGTCCACGTTATCGGGGGGAAGATGGGACAAAAGGAGAAATGGTGGCAAATGAAACTTTTGCACCTGTATTAAAGAGCTTGAAGAGCTGAAGCTAACTGTACCTTTGAGGAAGGTGTCGCAGCTACCTAAGCGAACAAAAACAAAATTAAACCTGGATAAGCTTAAGTCGATAAGAACAAAGACCTCTGTTACCAAAGACCGTATTGTTGTTTATCTGTGAGTTGCTGTGTGAGGACAAAATTAAAAGATTTGTTTTTAAGGTTAAATCAAAACTATTTATTGGTCGGAACCATAATTACTTAAAGTACATGCAATTTTCTTAAATTTAAAGCGAGTATTCTTACCCTGTAATGACCAGAAGGGTCTTAAGCTTAAAATTCTACAACCTTAATCGTTATAGAGTTAAATACTATTTAATACTATATTTTAACACACTTAAATTGAAGCGAACCTATTAAAACCAAATCGCTTAGAATGTAGTTATGAAATTACAGCTCTGGTGCTAATACTGTCTGTAATATTAAAGTAATATAAACTAATGTGATTCTAAATGTTAATTCACAATCAATGCTAGTAAATCGGTAGCTAAGCGATTTACTAGAACAACAAAAGGTATTTCTATTCAAAACTTATGTTCACTAAAGCGCAGATCATACAGTGAAAACGAGGACTGTCTCATACGTCTACACTCTGTCCAGAAGGCTTGAAATTGTGAAAATTAGTAGAATAATATGACCATACCTGTCATAGAGAAAGTAACCTTGTGGCTATGACTTTTGAACAAAATAAAGGGGTTACTTGTGAATCCATGGATAAGTTGCGTGTGGTACTTGCTTTCACGACGCAGCAGGTACGCTTGGAGGTTAACATCCGCAAGTGGATACAATGGTGTATGCTTGCCGGTAAGCAACGTGGCTTGGGTCCGCAAGTGGGAAGAAAAAAAATGACATGCAGTGCAGTTACATCTGCAGGAATCGGGGTGCCGTAGTCATTGCCAGTTCGTCAGTGGGGAATTGATCAATCCGGGCAGAAGAGGCTATGGACAAAAAGACGACAGAATCAGAATCACGTTTCTCCCTTACCGGGAAAATTCTGAGATCAACTTTTATCACAACAATTTGAAATGATTGCTTCATTCCATCACAAAACTAACCTTTTACGCCTCTTTTTAAATGCTTCCGCTCTAAGGCAGAAGAAGGTCCGGAGCACCACGCCTCTCAGCAAAAGCTCGTCAAAAAGGAAAGACATCTTTGTCGCGTTTCAAGTAGCTTTTCGAAAATGCCATTCAAAAAAGCAAAATCATTTCTGTCACTTTGGAACCGTTTCGACTCACGCATCCACGTATGACGTCACCACACTTAATCCACTACGTCTTGTACGCAAAACTATTTTTTATTTACGTTCCATTTTCCCAACAAGGTTATGTAAAATAATCCAGATAAAAAATAGATAGAAAATAGATAATTTCATTCTCCTATCTTTTTTTTTTTTATTATTTGACTTGATCCGTCGGACGGAAATGTGAAACGGATGACAGCAACATGCTAACTGTCACTGTCAGTGTCTAATAACTTACATGACTTCAAAGTCATTGCTCAATACCGTAAATAAAAATAAAATCATATTTGTTATTTAATGTCGAAGACAATTAAATATCAACAAAAAATGCAAAAATGAATGTTTAAGTGTCGTGCAACGAAAAAATGTATTGTAAGTAAGTAGCTACGCTACAATACCCCCGTTTTCGGATAAAGAGGTTAACGTAGTTAACCGTAAAAACAGCAGGAGTAACCGGAAAAAAAAAGAAAGACGTTTAACTG
This sequence comes from Peribatodes rhomboidaria, assembly GCA_911728515.1. Classification (NCBI taxonomy): domain Eukaryota; kingdom Metazoa; phylum Arthropoda; class Insecta; order Lepidoptera; family Geometridae; genus Peribatodes; species Peribatodes rhomboidaria. The sequence goes on from OU452194.1 coordinate 630,256, forward strand.
CACTGCCGCAACCAAAAATATGACAAAAGGCCATACTTCCGAAAACGAAGAAAAAATTGTTAGCAGACAATTTCTGTTACAAATTTAACTCGCGGATCGATTAGATTGACAACACTTTTTTAAGACTAGTATTTATCGTTCTTTCATCACCAGTCGTTACTATTTATTAATGTTATCCACGCAAATCCTTTCACTCTGCAAATTTCATCTTATTCTCGCCTTCCGATACCCTTTTCACACGACTTTCATAGCAATCTCTCATTCTGTCCACTACCATTCTCACACATTCATCTCTTCAAACCAAGAAATCCTCATTCACTAAATTCAACCTAATCTGCCGTAAAGTAAAATTAAAATCTAAGAAAATTGGCTTGCTTATACCAAGTTACACCACTTCAAACAATGTGCTACTAATGTCCAAAAAATTTAAGATATATAGCTAAATACGAAGAAAATCCTTCGCGTGGAATTCACCAATTGAACCTTATCCCTATTGCCTATCGTGACATCATCAATGGAAGCGAGTAGTAGCGAGTATCCTTCAAAATAGCATGGAATGTACCGTCCATGATAATTTCTCGACCTGTCGCAAGGAAATAATGGGTATATTCCGTGGCTAAATTAACGATACTGTTTAGAAAAAGTTGGATTTGCTAAAGGTAATTAACAACTAAATAATAATTATTAAATTTGCGTTGCGGATTATGTGTAGTGGCGTGTGCGTGAGACGTGGTTGTCGCATAAGTAGAGTGACCCTGTGTTGGAAACGAAACAGCTGTCACTAAATGTTCAGAAAAATAATCAAAACGAACCAAACGGTTCAAACGTCGATGAGTGTTCACCGTACCAATGGGAATACGAACTTTCCGTTGTCCCGCAGAACTCAAACGTATATGTGGAGTAGCAACTAAAGACACACTAAGGTTGGGTGAGACAAACGTGGCCTCATCATCGGAGAGTGTTCCAGAATGAACCGACATGTTTCAGTTTTAAATTTGAGAAATTTTAGACAGAGAGTGTAGTTTAACACAATAGTAGGTGTAATAACCTATAAATCGATCTTAAACTTAAAACAATTCACCGTTAAATTGCTTAAAAACTAAATTTTCAAAATTATTTTTTTAATTAATAATTTTGCCTTCACAAAACAACTCCAAATACTAAAAAAATTCGGGCGCCATTGTAACGTGGTGGAGAAAAAAAAAATAAAAGAATTTAATTTAATATTTAATATTTAATATTTAATAAAGGTAAAAGTTAGGTTGAGGTGAAAAGTGGTCCACGTTATCGGGGGGAAGATGGGACAAAAGGAGAAATGGTGGCAAATGAAACTTTTGCACCTGTATTAAAGAGCTTGAAGAGCTGAAGCTAACTGTACCTTTGAGGAAGGTGTCGCAGCTACCTAAGCGAACAAAAACAAAATTAAACCTGGATAAGCTTAAGTCGATAAGAACAAAGACCTCTGTTACCAAAGACCGTATTGTTGTTTATCTGTGAGTTGCTGTGTGAGGACAAAATTAAAAGATTTGTTTTTAAGGTTAAATCAAAACTATTTATTGGTCGGAACCATAATTACTTAAAGTACATGCAATTTTCTTAAATTTAAAGCGAGTATTCTTACCCTGTAATGACCAGAAGGGTCTTAAGCTTAAAATTCTACAACCTTAATCGTTATAGAGTTAAATACTATTTAATACTATATTTTAACACACTTAAATTGAAGCGAACCTATTAAAACCAAATCGCTTAGAATGTAGTTATGAAATTACAGCTCTGGTGCTAATACTGTCTGTAATATTAAAGTAATATAAACTAATGTGATTCTAAATGTTAATTCACAATCAATGCTAGTAAATCGGTAGCTAAGCGATTTACTAGAACAACAAAAGGTATTTCTATTCAAAACTTATGTTCACTAAAGCGCAGATCATACAGTGAAAACGAGGACTGTCTCATACGTCTACACTCTGTCCAGAAGGCTTGAAATTGTGAAAATTAGTAGAATAATATGACCATACCTGTCATAGAGAAAGTAACCTTGTGGCTATGACTTTTGAACAAAATAAAGGGGTTACTTGTGAATCCATGGATAAGTTGCGTGTGGTACTTGCTTTCACGACGCAGCAGGTACGCTTGGAGGTTAACATCCGCAAGTGGATACAATGGTGTATGCTTGCCGGTAAGCAACGTGGCTTGGGTCCGCAAGTGGGAAGAAAAAAAATGACATGCAGTGCAGTTACATCTGCAGGAATCGGGGTGCCGTAGTCATTGCCAGTTCGTCAGTGGGGAATTGATCAATCCGGGCAGAAGAGGCTATGGACAAAAAGACGACAGAATCAGAATCACGTTTCTCCCTTACCGGGAAAATTCTGAGATCAACTTTTATCACAACAATTTGAAATGATTGCTTCATTCCATCACAAAACTAACCTTTTACGCCTCTTTTTAAATGCTTCCGCTCTAAGGCAGAAGAAGGTCCGGAGCACCACGCCTCTCAGCAAAAGCTCGTCAAAAAGGAAAGACATCTTTGTCGCGTTTCAAGTAGCTTTTCGAAAATGCCATTCAAAAAAGCAAAATCATTTCTGTCACTTTGGAACCGTTTCGACTCACGCATCCACGTATGACGTCACCACACTTAATCCACTACGTCTTGTACGCAAAACTATTTTTTATTTACGTTCCATTTTCCCAACAAGGTTATGTAAAATAATCCAGATAAAAAATAGATAGAAAATAGATAATTTCATTCTCCTATCTTTTTTTTTTTTATTATTTGACTTGATCCGTCGGACGGAAATGTGAAACGGATGACAGCAACATGCTAACTGTCACTGTCAGTGTCTAATAACTTACATGACTTCAAAGTCATTGCTCAATACCGTAAATAAAAATAAAATCATATTTGTTATTTAATGTCGAAGACAATTAAATATCAACAAAAAATGCAAAAATGAATGTTTAAGTGTCGTGCAACGAAAAAATGTATTGTAAGTAAGTAGCTACGCTACAATGTGTACACGAAAAACAACCTTTTTTCTTGCGCAGTAGGGTAAAACAGAAAAACATCTTATCTAGGTCGTATTTATCTGATTTAGGTAGATTTATCCATACTTAGACATAACAATGGTTAAAAAGTCGAGGGCTCGGATCCGGAATACCAATCCTCCGGATCCGGAATGGCGATACTTCTGATCTGGCGATAGAGAGCTCTTGAACGGTTTCCGGAACGGATGGAGGCACACTGAAATGAAATGAATTTTATTGGCTGTTCCAAACGTTTTAGATCACTATTATTAACCCCGGACGCAAAAATGAGGGGGTGTTATAAGTTTGACGTGTCTGTGTGTGTCTGACTTTGGCATCGTAGCTATCGAACGGATAAACCGATTTTGATTATGTTTTTTTTTTGTTTGAAAGGTGAAATAGTCGGGAGTGTTCTTAGCTATCTTTGATGAAAATCGATGTCGGGGGTTTTTTTAATTTTCAATTTATCTTATATCTTTAAATGAGCAATTCTTGTATATATATATATATATAATTGGAATCTCGGAATCGGCTCCAACGATTTTCATACAATTTAGTATATAGGGGGTTTCGGGGGCGATAAATCGATCTAGCTAGGAATAATTTTTAGAAAATGTCATGTTATTCGTGTTTTATCGATAATCAACTTAAACATAAACTTGGAAGAAAAATAACAAAAAGGAGGCGTTTGAGTAGTCTCAACTGAAAAATATGACTCTTCCTGACATCTATTGGCGAATGATAATACTATTTTTTGTGAGCAACTAATTGCTTTAACGACACAACAGCAGATGGCGTTGTTAAGTAACACGAAGTCAATGAGTGTTTGCTTTGAGGTTAGACTAAAATCAAAGGTACTACATACGAGTATAATATGAAAAAGTGATAGCCTTTGTTCATTTTCTTTGTTTCTTTGTAACGCTTTCACGTCTGAACTATTCAACCGATCGTCTTAAAATTTTGCATACATGTTGTTTAGGGTACAGAAAAGGACATAGGGTACTTTTTATCCCGGAAAAATCAACGGTTCCTGTGGGACCGTGGGTGAAACCACGGGTCGCAGCTAGTAAACGTTAAATAGCCTCACGGAATTAGCTACAAAATCTTTTGTCTTTTTTGGTCGAGTTCACATAAGATATAATATCGTCACGCCTTTCAACAGTCGAGTTCAAAAATTTAAAATGGTACGGCTACATTGGCGCGCGATAATTCGTGTCGCGTTGTCGCGCTAAAGTCATCGTTAGCGGTTATGTGAGATGTTCTTGTCTACATTAGCGGTCAACTCGTCGCTTTTCTGCAGACGTTCTTTCTGTTAATCCAAAATATATTTTGTTGTTTTTTTTTTTGTATTGTTTGTTTAAAGCGAGTACTTCCATATATGTATTGAGTAGTAGGTACTTTAATACCATAAGAAGTATTTTACTTATTATAGGTTTAGGTTTAAAGACTTTTATTATCAACAAAGACAATTGTCGCTTATGTGATAACATGGTTGACTTAAATATTGCTTAGCGTTCGTAGTCGCATGCATTAAAATATTTATAAACATACTCGTATTTATAATAGTATAAAATAAATATAAAAAAATTAAAAATTCTTAAGATTTATAATTTTGCTAAGTGGTTAAATCTTAGAGCGCTACACGAGCGAGCGAGAAGCACGATGGGCTTGAGCGTTCCGCTTGCACCGCATCTATCCCTCTTTCACTCGATGGGCCTATGCGTCCGAGGAGAAGATTTCATCAATGTTTTGTTATGACGTTGTCACGTTAAACTATCGTCCGTAAACCGACTTTACAGACTACCAATTTTTAACGCGAGTAACGCCGTAGGAAACATCTAGTGATGAATTCAAATTGATGATAATGATGATGAAAATAAATAAATAAATAATTTTGTCACAAAAAAACCCATTGCATCACTGACGTTAAACGACAAAAATATGTCAAGGACAGTCTTAAGTAAGGACGTTTGAAGTACGAATATGCCTACACTTTCTTAAGCATCGTCCTAACTGAGCAAATTGAGCGGCTGTTCGTTAAGGCCCGGTATTATCACGAAATTAACGGAAACAAGTATTTTATTTGCGCCTAGATTGATAGGAAGAATCGTGATGATCGGGTCCAAAAAATACAGCTGGTAGAAAAAACAACCAAAAACAAAACCGGAGTATAATTTTGAAAATCATTCTCATTGTGGAACGAAATCACAAAAAGTATTTTCTTAAAAAAATTGTAGTTTGAGCGTTGGACTCTACATTTCCAGCAATTAAAACGCATTTATTTTTCGATTAATAAATAGCAAAATTAGTACTCTAAAGTTTAACCGAGTAAATTATTCTTATTTGTGTTCGTATAACGATTGATAAAAACGACAAGAATTTTAAATTCCAGGCGCACATCTAATTTTACCATCAAAAATGGTAACATACGGTTTCAACTCTACATGAAGCGACTTAGGTAAACGTGTGTGCGGATGGAATATCGTGATATGACCGCGCCTTTACGTCGTTTTATAGCTTAGGTACATAAGTTATAAATAACTAAAATACTTCGTCTTATTTTTGCACGTGCCATTATCTGTAAGGATGAAAACCGAGAGAAGTGAGGATTTCAAATCTTGAAATCTATGAAAATATGGATGTTTTTCAACTAAATTTCAACTGTCTGACTATCATGGTTTATGGGATACAGCCTGGTGACAGGCGAACAGATAGACAGATGGACGGACAGCGGAGTTGGTAATAAAAAAAATATATAAAAAACTAGCTGCGCCCAGCGGCTTCACCCGCGGTCAGACCTGAGCTGTTATTTTTATCAAGATAAAAAGTACCCTATGTCCTTTTTTGTACGGCGTGAATGCGTTACAAACAAAAACAAAACAAACGAACTTTCGCATTTATAATATTAGTTAAGAAGGATAACTTATAGCTCCCCACTAGCATTCCCTGTATCGGAGATTCCATGGTTCCATAGTTCAGCATTAATCATCATTCTACATTTTAATGTTTGTATCTGATAGTTTTTATCTTTACCGTGTAGTTTTTGAAATAAAAAATTATTATTTATTATTATTATTATTATTTATTAAATAAAAATTTATTATTATTATTATTTAAATTCATCATTCAAACATACTCGTATGTGTGTATTGTATGTCATCTGCTACATGACTGGAGCCCGGTGTATGGCGACAGGCTCGCCCCCTGTCACATTTGGGACTGAATATCTTCCGGGGCAGTGTGGCTGATGTATTACCTACATAAGGAGCTGGCGACATTGCGAATAAATGCCGCGTCGACAATGTTGTACCGAATACGTCATCGCAGCGCGTGAATACGAGCTACGGCGGCGGCCGGTGCGATATTTCGCCAGTCAGCACTTTCCCGAGCGCGATTGACATCGTTTCGCGGGCCGATGATTTCTCCCCTCATGCAGCTCGTGTTGCTAAGATCGCGTCACCGCAGCCTGTGAAGACACCAGCATCTTCTCTTCTACCAGCGAGACAATCAAAGACGCAGAAGAAGAGCACTTCTCTCCTGCTCCAGTTGAAGAAGACAAGTAGTAAAAAGTAGTTCGTTTACTAAGTAATAATGTATTTTGTAAAAAAATTATCAAGAAGTTTTTTTTTTGATCAAATCGAAATGAAAATTTTAAAAATCTCCCCTATTTCCCACGCAACTCGTTTTGGAACAAAAACTTATCTATTTTAACCCGAAAAAATATTAAAAGTTGCTAAAGCCAGAGAATAGGAAAGACAGAAAACTAACTCAAAAAGATAGATAGATAGACAAACACTAAATTTTATTGTAAAACTAGAAAGAGAAAGAACTTAATCTGTAGTGAAACAGCTGGCAGCCATATCACTAAAAGCGATCTCTTCCAGGCAACCGAAAAGAGTGTTTTGAACTCGAAGCGTTAGGCCGAGTTTACACGGACTTAGTATGTTTAACCCCCGAAGCAAAAAAGAGAGATGTTATATGTCTAACGTTTATGTCTATGTATCTGTGTGTCAGGTCTATCTGTTCTAACGTAACTCCCAATAGAAATTATCCCAATTAGATTCCAGTAAACCGATTTTGACATTTTAAATTATTTTTTGTCACCACCAGGCCAGGACATGTGCACTACCATATTTTCTAAGATCTGTATGCTATCCTGTATGTTAAACTAAACCATGTTTTCACAAATAAATTAATTTTGAATCTTTATTAACTTTTGTCGGTCATTTTCACACACGGTTATCTGACTCCAAACTAAGCAAAGCTGGCACTATGGCTGCCAGAGACTGATACACATACCTTTGTAATTTTATATTTTCGAATACGAGTATATACTTACTTAAATATATTTTAACAACCGCAGAAGACATATAACAAACACATATGTTCATAGCATGAATGTTTGCCCTAGGTAGGAATCTAACCCACGCCCCCAAGCTCAGAAGACAGGTTCACTACCAACTGAGCCACCGAAGCAGTCTTCCCTCTGGTCCTCCATAATCTGTGCGATCCACTCGAACGATGTATTATTTATCGCTTACAGTTAAAAGCTTTTCAAAAGCGTTATTGTGTACAAAAAAACGCACATAATAGGTAGGTATATAGGTAGGGTCAACTGGGGCAATTGCGTCTTTCGAGAATTACTGACAAACCCTTCACAAATTAGGCGCCACCTACATCTTTTTCCTACCTTCAGTTGCAATAATCTCCAAATGATGGTGTTAGTGGTCTAACTTTGTGAAGGGTTTGTCAGTAATTCTCGAAAGACGCAAATGCCCCACAGACGCATTTGCCCCAGTTGACCCTATACATGGTTATAGGTAACTCACCAAAAACCTCTTAAGGGTTCAATGTACTCATCAATATGAACAACTTTTACTGTTATACTTATACGCTGTATGAGTTTTGAGCGATGATAACCTAGTCGGAGAAAACTCGCCTCTCAAGCCAGAGGGAGCGGGTTCGGACCCAGCCGACGGCACGCGCCAATTTGTTCATTATGTGAACATAATGTGCGTATTGTATGTCATCATCTGCTATATGACTGGCGCCCGGTGTATGGCGACAGGCTCGCCCCATGCGACGCTGCGCGACCGCGGATCGTATCACCGCGCAATAAGGTCCATGTTCCATGTTTCCATGTTGTTCCATCAACAGTCATCGAACATGACGCACAGTCATCTACACCTCTGCAGTTCTTACAAGAAAAGTTGACTTGAAACGCTTAATGCGTTTTGGCGGAATTTCCAGCATAAGAGGGTGTCTCTTACCGGTGCGCCTGATACAATTATATAAGAACATTGCCCTTCTTTTACACAGTTGAGTAGGAAGAAATACTCGGTAGTACCTATTACGGCGGGTGGATTAAATCCGTCAACCCTTGAGGCTTTTTCAAATTTAATAATACCCATGTTTTCACAAGCTGGGGGTTATTCTATTGCGTACCATGGTAGAATAATATACTCCGCTAAGTGTAGTATTCCGGTCACGTGGGCAACACGTAGTGACGTCAATCGATGCTTAAGCAAGACCGAAATAAGTGCTTTATACCAAGTTCGAAAGAGACGATGACTAGTGACGTCATCTGGTGTTGGCTCTTGAAATGCTAGACCTTGTTTTTTTTGGATCATGGTGCGTATGACTCTACTGATATTATTAAGGGGAAAGTTTTTGTGGATGTGTGTGTGTATGTTTGTTAATTCTTCAATATGCAAGTTTGGATGGATGTTGTTACTCAATCACGCCAGAACGACTGAATGGATTTGAGTGAAATTTGGCACAGAGTAAAAAGTAGCCTACGTGCTATACGGACTTTAACCGACCGACTAGCGTTAGCGAGCGAAGTGTCTATGCTTCAGCTTTGACAAAAATGCTTTCGTATGTCTGGATTCTGTCCAGATCTCTGTCTTCCTCTGCAGGTCGTATTTCATAACAGATTTTCTGGAAATTTTGTAAGGAGGTTCAATAATTATAGCATATTTAGTCGAATTAGATATATTGATGGTTTAGATTGATTGATTGAGGTGGTTTAGATTGATTATTTTGAGTTGACAAAATTTCTCTAATATGTAAGATTTTAGAGAAATTTTGTCCGCCGTTTAAAAAAAAAAATCAAAAACTGAATTTTGTATAAGTAATTATCAAACTTGTTCACAAAGTTTTACCCGACTGCGCAAGAAGGAGGGTTATATTTTTTGAGTGCATGTATGTGTGTTTGTGGGTACCTATGCATGAGGTTTCTTTGGCACGCTCTACAGTCTAAACAGCTTGATGTATTTCGACATGTGAGGTGTCATTTGCATCGTCTTGCTTGATAGTGGAAGTGACATAGAGTACAATATTTTGCAGCTGTTTTTTTTGTTTTAAAGCGATGATAGTCTAGTTGGAGAAGGCCCGCCTCTCAAGCCAGAGGGAGCGGGTTGAAACCCAGCCGACGGCACGAACAATTTGTTCATTATGTGAACATATGTGCGTATTGTATGTCATCTGCTACATGACTGGAGCCCGGTGTATGGAGACAGGCTCGCCCCCTGTCACATTTGGGACTGAATATCGTCCGGCAAAGTGTAGGTGTTGTATTACACCTTTGCCAGCCCCCTCGGGGGAAAGGCGTGACGATGTTTTTTTTTGTTTTTTCTGTTAAAAATGTTATTTGTTTTTATCGAAACACTCAGAATAGCCCCCCTGCCTTTCCTTGACAAACATATTTGCCCGCCATGCGTCACTCATCCCTAAACAAATATCCTATAACATGGCTCAGTAAATCCACTTCTCGTCTCTAAATACTGACTGCTATTCATAGCCGAGCCTACGTACGTGTAGCTCTAATGGCCGACGCAGACGCCGTACTTTTTGTGCGTGTAAGTTGGTGATTTTTGACTCGATTGTGTTAGACGGTTAATATTAACAGTGGATAATTTAATACCCAATTTTAAAGGTACAATTGACTTATCCAAGTTTGCTAAATTTATTGATGTGCCTGTCTAATAAGTAGCTATAAGAGAGACAGCAATATTTTAGTAAGTATACATAAATAACGTAATGTTTCAAAAATTCGCTTAATTTGTATGTTAACTCTAACGATAGGAGTTACAATAGCTTGACAGATTTTGAAGGATTTTCATTCATATTTGGATACGTTCGTGTGTCTTTGTCATACAGAAATTAAGAAAAAAGTGAGAGAGTGAGAAAGGAAGAAGCAAACAGACAAAACGTCTGTCTGCATTTGTTCATATGGAGATTTTCCCATTGCTGCTCACTCTTTCTAGCGTCGCGTCACGAGACCGTACTGTAACTGTGGGTTGTTTCAGACCCACTTGTCGCGTCGCAGTGTGACTGCCGCCTTACTTCTCGAGCCCACGCTATAACCACAGTATCAATATATAGATTTGTAGGCTGTGCCGTAACCGTGATTAGTATCAGACCCACGTGTCTCGTCGCAGTGTGAGTGCCACCTTACCTCTCGAGCCCACGCTATTACTACAGTATATCAATATATAAGTTTGTAGACTGTGCTAAAACCGTGGATAGTTTCAGGCCCACGTGTCGCGCCGTAGCGTGAGTGCCGCCTAACCTCTCGAGCCCGTACTATGAGTGCGGGCACGGAGCCCGCCAGACCCAGTCAGACCCTCGTAATTAGCTTCACGTCAGCCGTGAGGTGGGTGAATCGGGACCCATGTATAATTACGTTAGACAAACGATATTGACTACTTGCAGTTCTCGATCGGTTCCCACTTTTTTTTTTATGTATAATAGGTCGGCGTTTGACCATCAACTCGCCGGATGTTAAGCGTTGTGGTCTAAGATGGAGCACGACAACCTTTAAGATACTTATTCACTCTAGCTGGAGTTTTGTAGAGTGAGCAAGTACAAAGACGGCAGTTGAGTGAGGCGCTACAAGTGCGCTACTGCTCAGACCCGTCTTCGGAACGTGTCCATTGAAAGTCCGTTCGCGCGTTTTTAACCCCCGACGCAAAAACAAGGGGGTGTTTTAAGTTTGACGTGTCCTTGTGTGTCTGTGTACACATGTTTGTCTGTCTGTGGCATCGTAGCTCCCGAACGGATGGTCCGACTTTGATTTTGTTTTTTTTTTGTTTGAAAGGTGTGTTAGTCGACAGTGTTCTTGACTATATTTGATGAAAATTAGTGTTGATGAAAATCACTGTTGAGGTGTTTTTTTAATTTATAATGGGAAGCGTTAATTTTTTCGGGATGAAAATCCCATGTCCTGTTCTGTATCGCAGACAACGCGTATGCAAATTTTCATGACGATCGGTTGAGTAGTTAGGGCGTGAAAGCGTTACAAACAAACAACCTCACTGTTACTTTTAGGATTGATTGATAATATTTTTAATTAATAAACTAGTTACGCCCCGCGGTTTCACCCGCAGTTAAAAAGTACCCTATGTGCTATTCTAGACTATAATCTATCTCTGTGCCAAATTTCATCCAGATTTGTTCAGCCGTTCTGGCGTGAAAGAGTAACAAACTTCCATCCATCCATCCTTCCATCCATTTTTATAAACGTTATGTATACATATATTACCGGCTTGATGGCTGGTTGCACCAAAAGCAAATGTCTCTGACGGACATTTGAATGTGGATAAAACAATATTTGTGCGAACTTTTAGTAAATTTGGACAATTTTAATTCAACACAGTGTGATGTAGGCACATCAGTCCTAGGCTGCTCGCCTATAATTAAATAAATAAAATAAAAAAATATATTATTAGTAGGATTTAATATTGAAAAAACGCTTGAGTTTAGACCTTTTTATATTTATGTTATGTATGCAAGGTGAACTAAAAATCTGGCTCGAGTCGCGGAAAGCCGCTGGAAGCAGCGCAGGACCGCTCGTTGTTCAGATCATTGGGGAGGCAGGCAGCCGTCTAGCAGTGGACGTCTCCCGGGCTGACATGATGATGTAAGAACATTTTATTAGAATTTCCTCGGCGTCACAGTCGCCGGCGATACTGGAGCCAATGACAAAGATAAAGATAAAGATAAAGATACATTTATTTGCTTTAAACACGAGTAATATATATTGTTGTTACAGTAAATTAGAGACGAGCTCCATGTTATGCCTGAAGAGGCGTGCAAAATTTGGAGAGATGGCTAATTATAGAAAAAATATATATTAAATTGTCAAGGCTAATTGAATTTAAATGAATCTATGCTATAAATTAAATGTCAAAATTAAAGTTGAAATGTCAACGTTTGGATATGAATGACTGAACTGAACCATTAATGTGATTGTAATTCGAGAATGCTTGGTAGGGCCGCCCGCCACCGAGCAGTCGGGAAGAAAAGTCTGATACCGTCGCCTAGCAACCGAGAGATTACACCTGCCCCTACCTCTCGTACCGCGGCAGAGATTACTAAACCTAACAGAAGTACAACTCTAAAGGTTGCGTATCCACCAGAGATGGACGAGGACCTAATGAATAATCAGCTTTAGAGTTGCTACACTTTCGGCTACACCGGTGGCGTCCACTGCAAAGCCTCTCCAAAGCAAGGCAACTCCAAAGGTGGCCGCTACAAGTTGTGGGCTATACTTTTCGACCAAGCAAGCGTTTAGCGAGCGAAGCGTCTCTGCTTCAGTTTCGACAAAAATGCTTTCGTATGTCCGAATTCTGTCCGGATCTTTGTCTTCCTCTTAAGATCGCATTTCTCAAACTACCCTCGTGAAATTTTGTGAGCAGGTTCAATATTTATACAGATTTTTTGTCGAGTCAGTGTTTGGATATTTTTCATTATTGCGGAATTTATAGTATTTTTCTCGAAATATCATTATATCTCGGCCATTTTCTCGCACACTCGAACATAGACGTCATTTTTTTTCCTACGAGCATACTGTTTGTTGTCTTCTATCTATTCTATTCACCGTATCTGTCTAGGCTAATGGCTTGACTTCACCACTAATGGTCGCCTTTAGAGCCAATCTTAATTGACATAAGTCAGTGGCCGCTTAAAATGTGTCCTGGATCGTGGTAAAATCCAGCTTCTATCCATATTAATCATCAACAAACGTTCACACATCATTTTCTCCTCATTTTGATATTTCACCAGATTTATCTCTCTATATTATTTCATAATCTGTGCTTTCAGCTGTCAATTAGGGCTGGCGCAGGTTGGGCCTTAATATAGGGAATTTTGACTGAATTTCTGTAAAGGTACCGGAGTAATGTTTTAATACCTTGACAGGTTGACTTGTCAAGAGCTGAGTGGGGGCGCCACCATCGTATTGCCTGAACAAAAATCACGGATTTTAGAAGGAAATTTTAGTTCTTTCACGTGGCCACATTTTAACAAGGGTGTTAGTGTAAAATTTTACAGTACACTTACTTAATTTTTAACACCGACGCAAAACAGTGCAACATGTGTGTATATCTGTGGTATCGTTACTCCAAAACGAATAAACCGATTTTGATTTCGTTCATGTTTTGTCTGATAGGTGACTTTATTGAGACTGTTCCTAGCTATAATTGTCGGGTTTACTTAATTTTACAATGTATACGAAACGAATAAACCGATTTTGATTTCGTTATTTTTTGTCTGATAGGTGACTTTATTGAGACGGTTTCTAGCTATAATTGTCGGGTTTACTTAATTTTACAATGTATAGATTTTAGTGTTTTAATTCCTTGTGAAAAAAATCTTAAGCATGTTGAGATTGGTAATTTAATAAAAAAAACAAACAATCATTACCAAGAACCGTCTCAATCACATCAGCTTTCAAACAGAGAAAACAGCATCAAAATCAATCTATTGGTATTCGTTAGTTAATGATGACACAGACAGACACATATGTATACTTAGCATAGGTACGTCAGACCTAAAACACCCTTCTTTTTGCATCAAGGCGTTGGTTAATACAAGATAAAGTTGAGAGAAAAATAACTAGAATTTACGTAGAGTTTAGCTTTAATAATCTTTTTAAATTAAGAAACCGACTACCCGTCATCCAAATTTGATTTTGTAAGATTTTCGCTGTTTTTTTAAAAACAGCTCGATCGATTTCGATAGGTCCACGTGGGAAACAAAACAAGAATTTTTCAAATCGGTTCAGGTCCAAGTCTTCAAATAATCGATGAAAATATGAAAAAAACCGAATTCCGAATTGAGAACCCTTTTTTGAGAACCTCCTCATTTCAACAAGTCGGTTAAAAAGCAAAATACAACATGAAAATTTAACACCTATTTCATTTAAATGAAAATATTTGAAACAGGCCAAGCGCGTGTCATGTTATCGCTGGCGAAGTGGTTCCGTAGCGAACGCTGCCCGTGCCTAGCTCACTTTCGTGTTTCCCAAAGCTAAAAGCTCCATCGAAAAGCCAGTGTCGAATATCGGCCCCAAGGCAGCGAACTAAGCAAATAAATTCCCGATAAGAGCTTCGTTGAAGATATAAAAGGTACAATTTTCAGCGGGAAATTGCTTAAGGACCTTGCCAAAATGATTAAGCGATAAAAATGTACCTACTTTTTCAACCAGTAACATTATTAGAAGAAAAACAAATGAACAACCGTTGTACTCTGTCTCTTTCAGCCGCACTTAGACACGTTACTGATTACTTAAACTATCGCTAAGGAGTACATTATCATAGGAAATCTTAACTTAGTGATAGTTTCGCTTTAGGCGATAAGGCCGCCCTTGTACTGCCGAAGGATATTTAAAAGAAATATTTTCTTTGTTTGTAATACTTTTTATTTTTGGTATGCAATAAAGATGTATTGTATTGTAGTTTAAGTAATTATTTACGACTCTGAGTGCGGTGGTTAGACTATCAAGACTATACTATCACATGTCGAAACACATCAAGCTGTTTATGCTGTAGGGCGTGCCAAAGAAACCTCATACATACATACCCATTCTTGTTGCGCAGTCGGATAAAAAGTCATAAAAAAGAAAATATTAAATCAGACAAGTATCTTACACCATGACGTCATTCTATGATAAAAAACTTATGTAAGCATATAATATTTGATAAAAATATTTAAAATGATCTCCTTAAAAACGATTCATTTTTGGTCTTTCTCAATATAGTAAAACTACTGAAAACGCAAAAACTAGAAAATTCGCAGAATTAAATATTTTATGTTCAATGTCCCTAAGTAGGCTTAATGAAGGCAGGTAAATGACATACAGGCGCCATCTACCTAGCGACGTGGGTTCCGCTTGGAGCTGTTCTCTACAAAATGTATACTAAAATATAATATATAAAAAAAAATAATCTTCAAACTCAATTTATAAATTGGTGATCGCGTTTACCAACGTACAAAAAATATGATACATTACAATTTATTTATTTTATAAATAAACTAGATAATAAACAGATATTTAAAAAATAAAAAAATACTTAACTAGATGTAAAAGACACAACATTCCCTTCTACATTCTCTACTACATTTTTTTTATGAATAAACTAGATCATAGTTTCAATTTTATTAGTTCTCTGTCTTAATT
Source organism: Peribatodes rhomboidaria (assembly GCA_911728515.1). NCBI lineage: Eukaryota > Metazoa > Arthropoda > Insecta > Lepidoptera > Geometridae > Peribatodes > Peribatodes rhomboidaria. Next base: position 645,743 of record OU452194.1, read on the forward strand.
TTATCTTGATATGATTTTAAAAATCGAAATAAATGATTTGATTTGATTTGAATAAATAAAATATATGAAAAATAAAAACAATTTCACCTCCGATTTGAGTATAAATCCGAAAATATTGATCGTGAAGAAATCAAATTTCCAACAACTGCCATTTTTGCTCTAAAGTTAAAAATGAGCGAGTTATTTCAGAAAAACGAAAAAATTGAACTTTAAAACAAGATGGCGGCGAACCCTTCACCAGGATTAGTTATAACATCGTGATTTATACTTCCAACCCCCCCACGACGTTTAAAAAAAATCGCTCCCCGGTATTTTTTCCATTTAAATGTCTACCCCGACTGGACTATATCCACTCTGGCCTTGAAAGACCCACATTATAACTGTCAGGAAACAAAGAAGCTGGCAGGTTGGTTAGAAAGGGGATGGTTGCATAAAGTGATGTACCTCTGATGCACATTCTCCGAAATGAATACTGTAGAAAATCGATAGACTCGCTACCTTACGGCGGTGTTTCAGATTGAGAAGTTACAAACGGGTAGACTGATTAATTGACCTAGTGAAAGTATACGGGCTCCATTTTGTTAACTAAATTTCGCTACCGTAATCCTGATAACAAAGATATTTTCATTTCTCTTGCTCAAAAAGTCCGTGACTGTTTTTTTCCGTACAATAAAGTCTTTTATCTCTATATCTCTGTCTCTCTATCTAATTTTTCACTTTTTAGCCTAATATTATGCCAAAAAATGACCAGTTCCTATAGAAATAGTAAGCAAAACCACGTGCGGCTGCTAGCTCCAATATTTCCCAGTTTTCCGTACCAAGTGAAAGGCGCTCGGTCCGGGTCGCCGCGCCGTATTGATTTTGGTTGTTAGGGATTTATTTATGACTGCGAGATGAGCGAGAGTGTGCGTGCGGCCTTATATGACGGGGCGTTGAGAGTGTGCGTCAGGCTTTATAGATGCGGTGGTGAATGTGGGGCGGGCTTTAAATTTGTGTCTTTTGGGGATGCCTGGTGAGACCATAAATATTATTATGGCATTTGAATAGCCAGCCTGCGTAGCCGGGCAAGATGGCTCGCTGAAGAGGCCTTCACTCAGCAGTGGGAGGGTTTATGTTGATATGTCGTTATATCGTCTGGCAGAGGGGTAATGCAACACCCACACTTCGCCGGACGATGTTCGGTCTCAAATGTGCCAGAGGGTGAGCTTGTTGCCATACACTTGGCTCTAATCTTGTAGCAGATGACATACAATACGCATACATATGTTCACACAATGAACGAATTGGTGCGTGCCGTCGGCTGGGATCGAACCCGCTCCCATTGGCTGGGTTGAGAGGCGAGCCTTCTCCGACTAGGCTATATGATGATGATGATGATTATAATTTATGTTTCAGTGATTGCTTTTTAAAAATTGAAGAGAGAGAGGGAGAAACGAAAAATCAATTCAACCGTACCACCCCCCGGTAGTTTAGTTGAGTTGATTTAGTATGTACTTAGGTATTAGTTCTTCTAAACTACTAACTACAATTGGTGGGGCTATTATTATTATTTAACTGCCTCGGTGGCTCAGTTGGTAGTGAACCTGCCTTCTGAGCTTGGGGGCGTGGGTTCGATTCCTACCTAGGACAAACATTTAATGTGATGAACATTAAATTTGTGTTTGTTCTATGTCTGGGTGTTAATATGTATTTAAAAATATCTAAGTAGTCTCTGGCAGCCTTAGTACAAGCTTTGTTAGTTTGGGGTCAGGTGACCGTGTGTGAAAGTGAATTTATATTTATTACTTATTTATTTATTTTACTGCCGGATGGTCAGCCAACCTAAAGCAGAGACGCTTCGCTCACTAACGCTCGCCCGGTCAATTATGCGCACTATCCGATGTACCTACCAAATAATTCATCACCACTCAAAGATGAATTAAATCAATCTTACATTTGCCTAAAACAGTCGACGGAATATATACTCGTATGTACATGCTATGTTGTAAGAACTCCAAAACGGCTAGAGCGATTTTGATAAAATTAGTCTAGCAAGTGATGCTCTGAAGTTCGTGATAGCCATCAGATCAACAGTACATGCGCTGCTAGAATAAAATATCTTACTTTCTACTAATATCATAAGCGCGAAAGTTTGTAAGAATATGGATGGATGGATGTTTGTTACTCTTTCACGCCAGAACGGCTGAACAGATCTGGATGAAATTTGGCACAGAGATAGATTGTATTCTAGAATAGCACATAGGTACCCTTTAACCGCGGGTGAAACCGCGGGGCGCAGCTAGTAAAAAATAAAAGTAAATAAAACAACCAGCCAACTGCGAGTCGGACTCGCGCACGAAGGGTTCCGTGCCATTATCTATAAAAACGGCAAAAAAAAATCACGTTTGTTGTATGGGAGCCCTCTTAAATATTTATTTTATTCTCTTTTTCAGTATTTGTTGTTATAGCTGCAACAGTAATACATCATCTGTGAAAATTTCATAACATATCATAACGTCTTTCCGTCAACGGGGCTGGCAGAGGTGCAGTTGTAGCGCCTCACTTAACTACCGTCTTTGTACTTCTACACTCTACAAAACTTCAAGGCTAGAGTGAATAAGTACCTTATAGGTCGTCGTGCTCCATCTTAGACCACAACGTCGCTTAACATCAGGCGAGTTAGTGGTCAAACGCCGACTTATTGTCAATAAAAAAAAAAAAAAAAAAAAAAAAATACAACACCCACACTTCGCCAGCCGATATTCAGTACCAAATGTGACAGGGGGCGAGCCTATCGCCATACACCGGGCTACAGTCATGTAGCAGATGACATACAATACGCACATATGTTCACACAATGAACAAATTGGTGCGTGCCGTCGGCTGGGTTGGAACCCGCTCCCTCTGGCTTGAGAGGCGAGCCTTCTCCATCATCGCTTTTTTAAATTTAACAGTCAACTATGACGGTTCATGAGATACAGCCTGGAAGCCTACCATGACATCTCATTGCCATGAACAGAGATTGTCAAAAACAAAACGTAACAACGTTTTTTTTTTTAATTTAACAATTACACTCCACGGACTCCGGGTACCGTGACTTTTGTTAACATTTTGTTTGATATAAATCTTTAATTATTATTTAAGGGGAATACAGGTAGAGGGGGGTTAGTTATTAAGTCTTAATCTAAAGTTAAAGTTAACGTTTAGTTTTTGACCAAGACCTTTATTGCGGGGTGATACGATTCACGGTTGCGCAACGTCGACAACAAAACGAAACCATCATGGCAATAAGGTGTCATGGTAGGCCCCCAGGGGACAGACAGACAGGCAGACAGGCAGCGGAGTATTTTTTTTTACATTATCACACAAGTCGCCTGAATCCAAACTAAGCAAAGCTTGTACTATGGCTGCCAGAGACTGATATACATAAGTACTTAGATATTTTTAAACACATACTTAAATAGATAATAACACCCAGACATAGAACAAACACAAATGTTCACCACATAAATGTTTGCCCTAGGTGGGAATCGAACCCACTACCTACGAGGTTCACTATCAACTGAGTCACCCAGGCAGTCTTAGTAATAGGATCCCATTTTACCCTATTAGTCTTCTTCTTGGTCGCTACGGTCTTGACAGAGCGGTCGTGGTCGTCATGCAGTATTGTTATTGGCAGGGGCTGATGTAATGCGCCTCACAATATCTCGCCATTTCTCTCTGCTCGAGGTCATTCTTGTGCACTCATGCACGGGACCGCCCACAGCAGATTTAACCTGATCGGTCCATCTCATAGGTGACCTGCCGCGCGGTCTAATGCCTTCAACCTTGCCCTGGACAAGTCGCTCTATAGACTGGCTGTCACGCCTAGTAACGTGTCCGAAGAACGTGAGTATTCGGGATTGTACTACGGCAGATAGACGCTGTTTGATGTCCTTTTGGTACGGAACACCAAAAACAAATCAATCTATTAAGTATATCTGCCAACTGTTACAATTGAAGATTCCATCAAATTCGAGTGTTTATATCCTTTTTATATCACATCCCTTTCTAACAACATTCTATTCAATTTCGAACCATAATTCTGAACCTTATCGCAATTGGCTTAGGTTATTTTTGGAGTGTAACGTAGATTATCTGAGGCTAATAAAAAAATATAATAAGTACTTTACTTGAGAGCAATTGAAGTATCCATTAGTTTTATTTTCACGGAGGGTAAGTACAAGGAGTTAATGGAGTAGAGTAGACTTGACAATGAAATTGTTGATCTTCCTTATCGACCGAGCGAGTGTTAGCGAGCGAAGCGTCTCTGCTACAGCTTCGACAAAAATTCTTTCGTATGTCCGTATCTTGTCTGGACTTCTGACCGGATCTCTGTCCGGATCTGTCTTTCTCTACAGGTCGAGTTTCTTATCCGATTCTCTTGGATTTTTTTAAGTAGGTTCATAGACAAATGAAATGGTAGGTTCAATAATTATATAGATTTTTTTTGTCATGTCAGTTTTTTGGAAATTTTTAATCGTTTGAGGATTTTTTTTTTGTGTAGGTCGGCATTTGACCACCAACTCGCCTGATGTTAAGCGACGATGTGGTCTAAGATGGAGCACGACGACCTATAAGGTACTTATTCACTCTAGCCTTGAAGTTTTGTAGAGTCAAGAAGCACAAAGACGGCAGTTGAGTGAGGTGCTACAAGTGCGCTACTGCTCAGACCCGTCTTCGGAACGGTTACACCGGACTACATCCCGAAACACGACTAAGTCATTTCACGGCATGGCTTGGTCCGGTGGGTGGTAACTAGCCACGGCCGAAGCCTCCCACCAGAGTTTGCTACCCGGTTAGCACTACCCGGGGACCACGTGAAGGAAACCAGAATAGAGTACACTCCTACGGACGTGGGTAGCTCAGCCCCCTAAAAGCTCCAGGATTGCGACCTGTAGAGGACGACAGACGTTGGCAGGGAGGTCTACAGCTTACAGAACCACTAGTGATATTAACGAGCTGTTGTATGTAGCTTCGCACGCTGTTCGTAGATACTCTTTTATACCATTGCAACTTGCCTCGCTCCCCGAGCTGATTACGTAAAAAATTGCACTAGCGACAGCCACGCGTCAGCCACGCGACAGAAGTAGCAAAGCGACAATAAATTAGGAAACAATACGCGTTTCAATTGGTTGTTAAAAGCTTTTGACTAATAGGAACGGCGCGGCGTATCGGCGCTTTCACGGACGTTCGTGGCACTAGTCTGGTTCCGGCTTTAGAATCGTATTACGGAAGTCCATCGCCCGTCTACTGCCCGCCTGTCGTTTCATACACTTTGCCCATCTTAACAGGCCACTGGCGACAGTACAGCCGTAGATGGAAACAAAATAATTCATAAATTGTCCAACAGAGGATGAACTAGCCACCGATGCAGTTTTATAAGTTTGACGTGTTTCTGTGTGTGCGTGGTTGTGTGTGTAGGTGGGTGGTTGTGTGTATGTGGTATCGTAGCTCCCGCAAGGATGAACCGGCTTTGATTTTGTTTGTGGTGGTTTGTGTTGTTTGAAAGGTGAATTAGTGGAGATTGTTCTTAGCTTGTCGGGGGATTTTAAAAATTAAATTTATTTTGTTGTACCGTTTGGTAAAACAAAATAAATGCAATCAAATCGTCAAAGAAGTCTATAATGTTGGAAACAAACAATTCAACTTTAATCACCGCTGCAGCTCCGCACACCATCTTCTGACGCAGGCAGTGTGAGAACTGCTTAAACTAGCCATTTCGCATAATGACTAACGGCACGTGGTAAATACCTAAAATACCCAGACGTCTGAATGGTTTCCAAGGTACGCCGTGCATACTTAATGAATTAATATACCTTAGTGGACTATTACTAAAGATTTAATAGTTTAATATCAAGATTGTAGAAATAGATAGTGTTTTAATTTTAGAGAAAGTATGAATGAGTCGCTCGTGTGAACAAAAATTGTTGGACAGTTCCGTTAGCGAGTTTTGGCGAGCGAAGCGTCTATGCTTCAGAAATCAGTCTATGATTACAGAAGTGCAAAAGTCATAAAAAAAATGGAATCGGTTATCTTGAAATTTTGTGAGTTGATAAAAAAATACCAAGTCAGTCTTTATTTGTTTTTTTTTTTAATTTACGAGAATCAGTTGAGGAATGCGACCTGTAGGGGAGGACAGACCCCAAGTGCGAGGTCTCCAGGTCACAAAGCCACTAGTTATAAACTTACTGTGCCCCGCGGGGTTGCCCGCGACTAGAAAGTACCATAGAGTAGGTACTCCCTAATGAAAAGTAGCATAGAATAGGTACTCCCTAACGGAAAGTAGCATAGAATAGGTACTCCCTAGTGAAAAGTAGCATAGAATAGGTACTCCCTAATGGACAGTAGCATAGAATAGGTACTCCCTAATGGAAAGTACCATAGAATAGGCACTCCCCAATGAAAATTAGCATAGAATAGGTACTCCCTAATGGAAAGTAGCATAGAATAGGTACTCCCTACTGGAAAGTACCGTAGAATAGGTACTCCCTAATGGAAAGTACCTTATTACCTTTTCTGTACCCCTGACCACGTGTTAGCAAATTTCATGATCGGTTGAGTAGTTGAGGCGTGAAAGAGTAACAAACAAACGAACAAACAAATAAACGAACAAACCCACTTTAGAATTTATAATACTCTCTCCTCTAGAGAGAGTCAAATTTGTAATTGTCGCATGTTTTTATACCAAATAAATTATTTGTATTTGTGATACTAGCTGCGCCTAGCAGTTTTACCTGGGGTTATAAAGTAGCCTATGTGTTAATCCCGGGTATAAGCTACCTCCATACCAAATTTTACCAAAATCCAGCCATCCGTTTGAGCGTGAAGAGTTAACAAACATACACACTTACAAACTTACAAACTTTCACCTTATAATATTAGTGTGATTAGTTAGGAAGTTAAGATTGTTAAGACCGCCCATTGCGCCTTTATTTTGAGTGTTTAGTTTAGATTTATTTGTATTTGGTGTCAATAAAGAGTTTTTGTATTGTATTGTATTGTATTGTAAGATTAGGATTAGGATAGGATATATTTTTTTCTCCCGTTTAGGAGATTTTGGCGTTGCACGTCTTGTGCATTTGCCAGTGTCAATCCTCTTTTATAATTTTGTCACAGTTATATGATGATGATGATGAATTTCCTTTCCTCATTTCAGTAAAGTGGTGAATACTTTACTGAAACTTTAAGCAAAGTTTGGCTGAGAACATAAAAAAATCACGTTTTGCAATGTTTGTACAATTATAGACAATAGACAATAGACAATAATTTATTTTATTAGCCTGCACTCAAACCGATAAAGGTTAATAATCCGCCATTATTACACTTTATCACGCAAAAATCGTTGTAATCATTGTCAGAAAATAATACAGAATTACGACGTCATCTTTTTTCGGTTTCTCGCCAAAAACTTCAAATTACTTAAACTATTTAATAACGATGGTAGCCTAGTTGGAGTAGGCCCGCTTCTCAAGCCAGGTGGAGCGGGTTCGAACCCAGCCGACGGCACGCATCAATTTGTTCATTGTGTGAACATACATATGTGCACATTGTATGTCATCTGGTACATGACTGTAGCCTGGTGTATTGCGACATACTCGGCCCCTGTCTTATTTGGGGCTAAATATCGTTCGGCGAAGTGTGGGTGTTGTATTACAGCTCTGCCAGCCCCCTCGGGTGAAAGGCGTGACGATATGTTATGTTATAATAAATGATTTATACAAAAATCTCTGATTTAATTTTTGATTTTAGCTCAAACAACAAACATTGCTAGGTAATTTTTTTTTTTAATCCGACTGCGACATGTACTTAGTAAAGATTTCTGAATTTCATGTCAAATTTACTAACATAAATTATTTTTGAGAATCTAAATCTAAAATTTAACGTCAAATTTATACCTATTTAGTAACATAGGTCATTTTACAGCTTCTCAGTAAAATGTTAGCTGGAAAATTTAATATTTTTAGTTCATTTTGTAAGTCTTTCAGTTAAATCTATTTTACAAAATGTTAACACTAATATTAGAAATGTGTAAGTTTGTCTGTACATAAATGTTTATTCTCACTCTGCTCTGTAAAGGCTGAACAAATCTGGATAAAAATGTGTGTAGAGATAGGTTGGATATATAACTATAAATGTATGTACAATAGATTACCTGACAACTGAAACTTAATCATCTAAATATTTGTTTATGTCTTAATTTAAGTATATGTAGAAGTTATTATTTTTTGTCTGTTAATGTTTTATTGTGTGTTTTGTTTGTTGTTGTTGTAGTGTTTTGTGCGGTGAACTATATGGTTTCTTTCTTTCTTTCTTTACCTAACTAGCGCATAATACTTTTTATTGTTTTTTTTTTTATTAGATGTGCCCGCTGTGTGATAATTATGTTACCCAATTTACAGGATTACCCGTTGGGCTAACCTGAAGATTGCCTGAAAATCGTATCAAAATCGCTCCAGCCGTTTGAGTCCATAAGAACATTAAATACCTACATGATATTGCTTAGTTTACTACTGATATTGATAATTCCGTATTCTGGTGTTGCGATACTTAAGGTGCTGTTAGTTTTAAGTCACGTTCAATCGCGCCAACTTTTACATAACATACCGTCACGACTTTCCCCCGAGGAGGCTGGCAGAGGTGTAATGCAACACCCACACTTCGCCAGACGATATTCAATCCCAAATGTGACAGGGGACGAGCCTGTCGCCATACACCAAGGCTCCTTTACATTTCACATCATGAACAAATTGGCTGGGTTTGAACACGCTCTCTCTGGCTTGAGAGGCGGGCCATCTCGACCTAGGCTATCATCGCTTAAACTTACTAAAGCTTTTAAGTAACTTTTTAGCGCAGCTTTTAAGAGTGAAAAAGTACATAGTCAAGCTACAAACATAAGCTACGGAACAAAATAATAAATTAAATCAAATGTGTTTACTTTTGGGTATCATTATCAAAGATAGACATAGGAACGTCAAAGTTATACAAATGTCTTTGAATGCCACTTTATTCAGAAAACAGCCACGATTAAGCAAGTCAGCAAGGTCATATAGGCCGAGTGCTTAGCTCTAGTACACGGTACACAGAGTCACAAGTACGAGAAGTAGAGGTACGAACTTTAGTGAGTGAAGATGCGGGACAAAACTAGTCTTACCAAAAGCAGGCTAGTAATTTTAGACCTTTCGAGACAAGTAATTTCGGGTCGCGAGAATTTTCTCATAAGAAGTGAGTAAATTAGGTGAAAATAACCTCCATGTGGAAAAGGCAGGTTTTCTTTTATGAAATTTTTGTAAAGTGAAAATGAAAATTCGACTAAAACATTTTCGCCTCATAACTTTGGCTGAAGGGTATTTTTTCCTAGGTTTTTTTTTACCCGACTGCGCAAGAAGGAGGGTTATGTTTTTCGTGTGGATGTAAGTATGTATGTTTGTGGGTATGTATGTATGAGTTGCACCAACGTCCTTAGTCAAAACTTGACTACTATAGACTGATTTTTGCGCTGAAAAGTAGTTATGACCAGTTTTTAAGTTTTGCAGTATCTTGTATGTATATGTCGGAGAAATCAGGGAAAGGAAGCCGAAGTGTCTCTCATCCCAGTTCTGATGTCGGGGTAGTGTAGGTAATAGGAAGCCGAGCCTTCACATCCCACTGATGATATCGGGGAAATGTAGGGAAGAGGAGCCACGCCGTCGCATCTGATCCCACTGATGTCGGAGAAACATAGGAAAGGCCGCCGCGCTGTGACCTTCCACTTTTGATGACGGGGAAAATCTAGTAGGCCGAGGTGTTGTGTCTGATTTCTCATCCGTGAACTCGCTATCATTTATGGTCGGCGTCAAACTTCAGGAACGTTGAAATAAGGGGACAGCATTGAAGGCTTTTCACTATTTTAATTATACAGTCACTTAGACTACTTATTTAGTGAATGATCACAAAGATAGTTGGCGATTTAGAGTAATGGGTTTACGAATGACCATTGCGTGCGACCGCTTTCAGCCCAGTCCTGTCAACCACTGACTGACAGACATGACGTTCGCCCGAAATCCCAAACGCAACTCCATTCGGTGTTAACCGCTCTAAATTACCATAAACAAATCGATTAATCGTCATAAACCACAGATTAAAACTATCGATTAACAACTCTCAAACTGATTTTCTTTATCCAATGATATCTCGCGCCGTCACGGCCATCCTGCATTTTCACACGTCCTCGGGTGAATAGTTCATCTCATCATCTGTGGACAATCATAAAAGTGCTCAAGTAACCACTTAACGCTCGGTCATTCTGACCGTCTCAAATCTACCTCCACAATTTCACAGAAAGCGAACACGGTTATGGGATAACACAAAACACAGTTAAACCCAATTCTACCAACCATAAACATCGTACCAGAGTATAATCGACTCTTCCAACAGTAACTTCATATTCGTTACCTATCCCCATAAATTGTCATGATAATTGAAATAAGCAACTTGACTTTCAGTGAAATAAATTGTATTGGGACCAATCGAATAATCGAGGCTAAAACTAACTTATTAATCATACATCCAATGTTCCAAGAATTTAATCAAGCCACATTGAAAATCCAATGATGGTACACATACGCGGTTTGGACTTATGAAAACTGCTGTGTTCAATTTCAACCGAATAACATGCCATTAAAGTTGTCACTTAGACTTGCCACACAGGCTAGGTTCCTCAGGGTGACAACGACAACTTCCCAGGGTGAAACTTCCCAGATTGACAACTTCCGAAAACGACAACTTTCGAAAGTGACAACATCGTAAATCGTCATCTACCTAAATTGACAACCGCCAAAATTGAGATCTTCCTGAAACGACAACGCGTATTCTCGACCCTTTTTTTAATAACTGCTGCAGACTGTACTTTCATTCGTTTTTGTCCACTTCATTAGTGTGTAGTATATCAACAAACTAACAAACAATTCATATTCGAGTGTAGTGCTCTTTACTTTTCTCGAAATGCTACTTTCTCAATTGCCTCATTGAAACTCTATGATAAAGGTGCTATTGCGTTCTTAAACTCTTTGGTCTTACTGGCATATTTAAACTATGTCAGCTTGACAATCCTAAAATGCAAATAGTGTTGATTTCTTTCATTAAATAATAATGAATTTCATAAAATCACAAAAAGGGAAAGACTGTTTGTTATGTAATGAGTACAAATACAATTTCATGAAATTTAACAATAACAACACAACTGTATGGAGATGTGCTAATAGGGATTTGTGTAGTGCAACTATAACTTTAAATAGTACGAAAGTCAACATTTTACGAGATTCTTAATTTTACTCGTACTTTAATGTTACACCGGGAGGAGTTTACTACATAGGCTGACCACACAGGCTAGGTCGTCACTCAGACTATAATGCAACAAAAGTAAGGTTGTAACAAAGACTTGCCACACTGACTTGCCACACAGGGTTGCCACACATGCTTGCCACACAGGCTAGAACCACATACGCTTGCCACACAGGCTGGCCACACAGGCTTGCCACACAGGCTAGAACTACATACGCTTGCCACACAGGCTGGCCACACAGGCTTGCCACACAGGCTTGCTACAACGGCTTGCCACACAGGCTAGAGCCACATAGGATAGTACCATGTAGATTAGTGCCACACAGGCGAGTGCCACACAGGCTATTGCCACACAGGCTATTACTACACAGGCTACTGTCCTACCGGCTACTGCCCTCCAGGCTTAGTTTTACCAAAAGCATTGACACTTAGTAAGTTATCTATTAACTGCATGACTCACATGTGCCGCAAGCGACAGTTTGACTAAACTGTTTGTGGGTATTTCTAAACTTTAAACAACTCTAATAGAAAATAGCACTCTGACATACATCGTTTACGAATATCAAACAAAATGAAAACTTCTCACCGGATTCAATTGCTACTCGTAGGTGATCAATGGCTGCTTCATAGTGCAGGGGCCCAATTCGGAGATAGGAGATTTTCATCTCATCTCGATCTCGATTCCTTTGGCCCTATTCGGAGATTTGAGATTTTCATCTCACCTTTTTTCGTCTTTATTGCTCTCGTTTAAAACGTCATAGGTGCGAAAGTGACCGAAGTAAAATCTCATCTCATCTCACGCGTAGGAATAGCCTCACTGGAAGTCTCGACTCCCTCCGACTACTCGAGACATCTCGCGCCCAAGCCATCGAGATTATCTCGATCTCGAGCGTATAGAATAAGGCATCTCGAACTCAGCCATTTTTTTCGAGGTATGATGGAATCTCGAGTTGTAAGAATAGCCCTCCAGGCATTGACCGGATCTCGCACGTTGCTGCTGCTAATTTTGATGCCCTTTTTCGATCAACGAGTGGCGATGTAACCTCGATGCAGTAGTAACACGTAGGCGTCGACGTTTTGTTCGGTACACTGCTATCCTTCGTCTCTCGTTGTTTGTTAGTTGCGTCACATAGCATAGACTAGGTGTAATCAAACGCCGTCGAAATAATGCAGACGTCTACTCGATGCTCACTTTCTCATTGCCGCCCTGCTGCTCATGCACCACGAAGGAACAGTCCGCACACTCCACAATAATAGCACGTAGGGGCGACCCTATCAACCATCTGTTGCTATGCCACTTCGCTTCCAGATCATTGCACAATTGTAGCCAAAGATGGAGCCATATCTTGTTGCTGTGGACGTTATTCTTATCCCAATTCTGATGTCGGAGAAATCAGGGAAAGGAAGCCGAAGTATCTCTCATCCCAGTTCTGATGTCGGGGTAGTGTAGGTAATAGGAAGCCGAGCCTTCACATCCCACTGATGATATCGGGGAAATGTAGGGAAGAGGAGCCACGCCGTCGCATCTGATCCCACTGATGTCGGAGAAACATAGGAAAGGCCGCCGCGCTGTGACCTTCCACTTTTGATGACGGGGAAAATCTAGTAGGCCGAGGTGTTGTGTCTGATTTCTCATCCGTGAACTCGCTATCATTTATGGTCGGCGTCAAACTTCAGGAACGTTGAAATAAGGGGACAGCATTGAAGGCTTTTCACTATTTTAATTATACAGTCACTTAGACTACTTATTTAGTGAATGATCACAAAGATAGTTGGCGATTTAGAGTAATGGGTTTACGAATGACCATTGCGTGCGACCGCTTTCAGCCCAGTCCTGTCAACCACTGACTGACAGACATGACGTTCGCCCGAAATCCCAAACGCAACTCCATTCGGTGTTAACCGCTCTAAATTACCATAAACAAATCGATTAATCGTCATAAACCACAGATTAAAACTATCGATTAACAACTCTCAAACTGATTTTCTTTATCCAATGATATCTCGCGCCGTCATATATAATTATACAAGGTACTGCATTTGGGTGTAGTAACTCTTAAACGAGTTGGTTGGTCTACCCGTCAAAGTGAACAACTTTTGGAAGAAAAGTTTTCAGAATTTGAAAGAAAAATAATGGAGTCTCGAATCCATACAAAATAACAAGCCACTTGATCAAACCACTTGATCAAATTTTGTATGAAGACTTGATTTTTTTTTTCTCGTAATTTTCACAGCACGCACCAATTTGTTCATTGTGTGAGCATATGTGCGTATTGTATGTCATCTGCCACATGACTGGAGCCCGGTGTATGGCGACAGGCTCGTCCCCTGTCACATTTGGGACTGAATATCGTCCGGCGAAGTGTGGGTGTTGTATTACACCTCTGCCAGTCTCCTCGGGGGAAAGGCGTGACGATATGTATGTATTTTTCAAACTTTTGTTTTAAGAGTTGTTCAATTTGACGTGAATAACAACGTCCTTAAGTATTACTACACCCGGAACCAGCACATGTATTTAAATCAAAGAGCGCGTAAAAAAGATTATTTTGACAACAAATTCATCTGAAAGGTAGTTTTATTCGTTATCCACGAAGCCAATTTAAGCCAATCCCAGTATCCAGGATTAACCCAAATTTAAAGAAAACAGAACAGCCTCTAAGCTTGGAGCTTGGGTAAACTAACCGGAAACTGGCATGAATAATACATAGTTACCACCCATTTCCGGACATACCAACAACTTTAATCAAAAATTTCTTAAAAAGGTACCTCTGGGCCTCTGCGCGTTATGAGAAATATTTTCTTTTTTTGCCGTCATAGTGCGCTAAGTCAACTTTCATGTCTAAACACTGTCAAGGGTGAAAAAGTCTAAAACAAACCATACTAAGTATACTAGCAATAACTGTAAAAAAATAATAAATGTAAAAATCTTAATCTAATAACCCGCTGCCAGCTGTAGGCAACGTACCCAAAATGCTGGCCGCATTGCCTCGTTGGATTGCGATACTGATCCTTTGGGCAAAGTACCGACCAGCATTTTGGTCACGAGTTGCTTCGACCAGACGCAATGATAGATAACTTTATAAATCGTTTTTGCACCTGGTCCCCACGGTCCTAAAGTTTCGACCCCAAAAGGCTCAAAAATGTACCCACTGTCCAGGGTACTATTTTTGTGCATTTTGAGGCCTTCCGCAGATTAAGCTGCAGCGCCAGCATTATTTTGCGTTCCGGGAAGATGTGAGGACGCGAGGGTGTCCATGCATCATGTACACCCTAACACATTCACATACCTAAATTCACACACATCACTGCTGACAACATTTACATAAGTACTCAATATGACATAATTATAGAACTTGCTGTAATTTTTCGAAATAATGTATAAAGTGAACACTCGCATGACTACACCCTCGACGAACATCTTAATTCGAGTCTAGGGGTAAGCTGAAAATCATCAGCCTTGCATAAACTGATCTAGTTTACGCAGCTCAGTGCTGAGCTTACACCCTTTGCCACCGTATTTATCTAACTATTGTATCTAATTATTTCTATTGTGTTTTTTTTTTCTTTGGCAATAAATATATTTTCATTTCATTTCATTTCATGTAGCGTCCCATACGCGCGGCCGCCTCAACTTCCACGGAATCAGTGTCATACCGTCTGGTCTTTTACTATCGTCACGTACGACTCGGTTCAAGAACTAATAATAAAAATAATAATAAGAAACTTAATAAAGGTCATGGTCCTCGGAGACAAAAAAAAATTATGCACTAAATATTATCTACATTATTCAATTCAATTCAATTCAATTTATTTTATTTCAGAATCCAAGTCCTTATACATAACATCAGTTGCATTTGAATAAAATAATTCAAAATAATAATATTATAAAATTATTAATTATTTTTAAAAAAAATCGGCGACTCCGGATACAATAACGAATCTAACGAAACCTCGAGATAATACAATTGGTGAAATCATTTTTAAAACTCTGCCTAAAAACGTTATCCTCCTTTTGGGTAGTTAATTGGGTAAAAAATAAATCTAAATGTGTGAAATCAAAGTTAGTTCTATACTGTGGTAGTACGGGGGTACCAAATTAGGGTCAGCTGGGGCAAATGCGTCTTTCGAGAATTACTGACAAACCCTCAGTAAGTCAGTAAGTCAACGCTATCTTGTACAGATTCTTGCAACTAAAAAAAGACGTAGGTTGCTACTAATTACATGAAGGGTTGGTCAGTAATTCTCAAAAGACGCAATTGCCCCACAGACACATTTTCCCCAGTCGACCTTAGGTCAATTACAAATAGTTCGAAAGAAACGAATGACAATGACGAGTGACGTGATTATGTGTTTGCTCCCGGAATGTTTTTTTTAGATCATGCTACTCTACTACCATTGACACTACTCTTGTCCGAGTTGTCATTGACTCTGCAACTATCAATTATTATTTCAAAAACGAATCAACCCACATTTCCATACTCCATTCGAATCAAATAATAATCGATTTAAGTTTTGTATCGATTAATCAAAAGCAATTCCATCGCATCGAGATATCGAAGTTTTAATTCAAAAAGTTTGTTTGCGCTCGTTTCTAAATGACGCATGGCGTGTGTTGGGAAACTCTCCGTCCACTCACAAGATTAGCGCCTGACCGCCTCGTAATGGTATAAATGAAAAATGAACGGAGTATTTTGTAGCATAAAGTCCTTTTTAGATTGACTGCCAAGCTGTCGAGCGGTGACCAGCGGTGGCCCGCGCGTGGCCAGCCTGTATTATACAGGCTGGACGTAAGGCAAAGATCAAAGATGCGGTGCGGACACGATTAAGGCGTGAAAACCGTGAAGTGGCGTCTCAGCGCCACGTTGCTTGTGTGTAATTCAAAACACTTTGTTTCTACATTTATGTACATTCTGAACTTGTGGCTCTGTTAGCTGTTTGATTTTTTTTGGAATAAAGTCAAAGTCAAAGTCAAAATGTTTTTATTTAATTTAGGTATCGAAGATACACCTATGAACGTCAAAGTTATTTAAATAGACTCGACCGCCTCGTTCGGACAAAAGGCCTCTACTCAGAAGAACAGGCAAGAAACTGCATTAAAAATAAAAAGTCATACCTTCGCCATTTTGAAAAAAAATCCAAACCTGACTCGACAGTAAGTTCTATTTAATTATTGAACCTACTCACAAAATTTTAAGAGAAATGCGACCTATTGAGGTAGTCAAAGATGCAGACAGAATTCGGACATACGAAAGTAATTTTTCAAAGTTGAAGCATAGACGCTTCGCTCGCTGACGCTCGTTTAGTCAATGAACAAGTTTTGAAGCGGCGTCGCGCCTGTTTCTTGTCCACGCTGAATCTTCGCCTTACGTCCGGCCCGTATAATTCAGACTATAAAAGACGATCTAAAAGGACTTTGTCACATATTATTAAGTTCGTTTTTACCCGACCGCGCAAGATGGAAGGTTCTGTTTTTCAAGTGTATGTACCTATGTATGTATGTATGTTTGGCACGACATACACCCTAAACAGCTTGATGTATTTCGATATGTGAGGTGTCATTTGAATCGTCTTGATAGTGGAAATGACATAGGGTACAACATATTTTTGCAGCTGGGTTTTTTGTTTTTCTTTCAATAATGTTACTTATTCATTTATGCCATTGAGGCGGTCAGGCGCTGAGCTTGTAAGTGGACGGAGAGCTGAAATGTTGGAAATTTATACGAGTTGGGCTTCGAAATAACGGTGGTCTGTTTTGGAAAGGTCAGTATGTGTGGTACCTGGAAAAGTCAATTATTGTCAACTTTTTGCGACCTAGGGGTCGACCTTGCTATAGTTTGTATCACGATAGCGATGATAGTCTAGTTGGAGAAGGCTCGCCTCTTAAGCTAGAAGGAGCGGTTATTCGATCCCAGCCGAAGGCACGCATGAATTTGTTCATTTGTGGACATGATTATGTGCGTATTGTATGTCATCTGCTACATGACTGGAGCCCGGTGTATGGTGACAGGCTCGCCCCTGTCACATTTGGGACTGAATATCGTCCGGCGAAGTGTAGGTATTACACCTCAGCCAGACCCCTCGGGGTAAAGGCGTCACGATATGTGATGTTATGTAGTTTATATCAGAAACTGTAGTACACAGTAATACACACTTAATCTGTCTGCTGCGCTTGGGGGCGTGGGTTTGATTCCCTTCTAGGACAACATCATGTAATGAACACTTGTGTTTGTGACTTAACTGATTTACTAATACATTTTATTTGTACACAACTTAAAATAAAAACAGAAAATTAAAGAAAACTATTAACTAAAAACTAGAACTATTAATAACTAAAATAAATTACAAAAATTTAAACTAGAAGACCATTAGTGGAAGGAAAGGTCCCCAGAATGCTGGCGGCATTGCCACGTTGAATGGCAATGCTCAGCTTCTGTGCAAAGTAAAAGCCAGCATTCTGGACACCCGACGCTTCCACCAATCGCCTGGCCAAGTCACGAAAAAGCCCCAAAGCGGCCGCCCCCACGGACCCATCGTCTCTACCCCAAACGGAGCAAACATGTACACCCGGTCAAGATGTGCATACTTGCGCCGTTTGAGGTTTTCGGCTTGAGCGGCGGCAGCGCCGGCCTGAACCGATGTTCCTGGAAGGTGAGACGGCGCCATTGTGTCTACGCATGTTGCATCCCACACCAATGGCTGACCCACCTTCCAAGGTATAAGAGTCATCCCGTCGGGTCTTTTGCCGTCGTCACGCATCAGTCCATTGGGTTCTAAGACTGACTTGTGTTTGTTACATGTCTGGGTGTTAATTATCTATTATGAATGTTTATCAGTTACCAGCAGCAATAGTATTGCTCTGCTTAGTTTGGGGTCAGACAAACGTGTGTCCAAAATATCCATAAGAAAATAATTGAAAATGATTTTTTTAATGAAACTATTATAAGACACGCCATACATTTTAAAATTGAAAATTATACAATATGTTACTGAAAACTTATACCTGCTATTGATTTATTGACAAAAATTTTAAGGATACTGTCATTGTTTTTTTTGACCTATTGACAAATTGTCATGAATCCAATCTTAATCATATTTTTTTCAGCATTGTATGAACTTTAAATCTTTTTTATTCCAAACGTTTGAACCATGGCAAACTAATTTCAATAATAAGAACTACGAGTATCTGCAACTACCCATGTTTCGCAAAATATTTTATTTATTTATTTTATTTAATGGATTTTGGATATGGAATGTTAAAAAGCATCAAACACATCATTTGCTTAAAAAAGTCCATAATTAGTGTTGTGACAGGCAGTGGGCCGTAACGTCGATGATAGTCGACAGTGATGGCCACTTATCGACGTGTTCCCATAGCGACTTGTCAGTCTCACAAACACTCTTACCTCCAATAAAAACAAAGAAAACAGATACATTAACGAGACAATCACTCGGCTGACACTTAAATTTATTGATAAAGACTTAATACTGTAGTGATGGGGTGAGAGGTGACGCAAGACTAAGACCGAGGCTTTAAAAAAAGAGTAGGTTGCCCAAAAACGTTTCGGACGGAATTGACATGGACTATAATATGACTGCCTCGGTGGCTCAGTTGGTAGTGAACCTGCCTTCTGAGCTTGAGGGCGTGGGTTCGATTCCCACCTGGGACAAACATTTATGTGGTGAACATTTGTGTTTGTTCTATGTCTGGGTGTTATTATCTATTTAAGTATGTATTTAAATATATCTAAGTATGTATATCAGTCTCTGGCAGCCATAGTACAAGCTTTGCTTAGTTTGGGGTCAGGCGACCGTGTGTGACAATGTTCCGAATTTATTATTATTATTCCAAGATATTTATTCCAAGAATTACTAAGTCAAGTTGTGCAATGTGATCGTACTTTTTTTCCTTAAAAGTTTAAGAAAATGCTTATTTCTTGAATATTTTCACTGGTATAAATACTACCTTATCTATATTATATCAACCCTGTTTTATTTAAAGATATTTGAGTTAATTTCTATTTTATTTTTAATTTCATTAAAAAGTCATAAAAAAGTTGTCGTGTGTCAACATGTCATGATTTAATTAAGTAAATAAACTAAAAGTATTTAATTAAAACTACATAACAGGTCTAGTATAAACTAATTGAAATGGTACATTATCCTTTTTTAGAATAGAAAGAAAGATACATTTATTTTGACACACAAGACACTACAAAGACGATGACAATACTTATTACTAATACACAAATTAAAGAAAACAGAGCTATCACTGTGGTGTCCAGTGCGTTAAAACTGGTTAATTTCTGCTCAGCTCTGATTTTCAGCATTGACCTTAAGAGACGAACGGAACTACAACGTACAATTAAAAGAACACAAAAAAAGCAAAGGAAAAAACACAAATAAAAATAAAATGTAAAACATAGACAAGAGAGAAGTAACATAATTGTACAATGGTTGGAAGATAATTTAGTAATTGCAATCCTTGGGAACTTTTCTTACAGTATTTTGATACAACTTGCCACAAGAAAAACTCCAAAAAACAAGACCCTCAAATATCAAGACCGACTACCTACCTCCATGAGCGCTGTCTTCCATCCCATCCCTAGCCTTAAATCTAACTTACTTTATCTGACTCTGTAGTAATTTTTGTCACCTCCCTAGTAATTTATAGTCATTCTGTGTGGCCAACACAGCCACTATATAGTTATTGAAACTAATGAATATGAACGTTGGTTTGTCTGTACGCATTTGGATAATGGGTGAAAGTTTTTAGTTTTGTTTTAGTGGTTTTGGGCTGAGCGGAATAAAATAGGTATTAGAGTGAAAAAAACTATCGACACGAAGAAGATGGATAGATAAATTACTAATTATTTTTACCATAAACAACAAAATTAAACAGGATAAATATATCGATCAATCTATAGTGTGATAACAATACAATCAAAAAATTCAGAAAAAAAATCAAAATTAATTTATTTCAGGCATGACACCCATAACAGCACACATTGTAAATTACATTCGATTTAATATAAGTATAGGTAATGCGTAAATTTAAAAACTTACAATACAAAACAATAACTTACAATACAATACATCTTTAATGCACACCAAAACTACACAGTAAAACAAACATGAAGAAAAAAAAAACAATCAATCGGTAGGGATTACAAGGGCGCCTTTATTGCCTAAAGCGATTTCCATTTTTCTTCCAGGCAACCCTTGGATGGACAAAAATGACTGGCGGCCTTATCACTAAAAGCGATCTATTTTATGCAGAAGATGTTTCTATCTATTGCATCTATTTGCATTTATATCTAGTTAAAATTTACGTTTATGTACTAGCGATCCACCCCGGCTTTGCCCGGCTTTTTACCTTTTATCGAGTCCGGCGACCAGTTTAGACTAACTTCGCATTGGCTTAAGATTTGCTATAGCCATTCGTCTAGAAGTAGACTACGAGCGAAGAGAGCAAGTAATGATACTGACGAGCCTCTAAAGTTACCTACAGAGTGACAAAGTGCAATATAATTTTTTTTATGACTTTTGCACTTCTGTAATCATTCTTAAATAACTAAGAATTTTCCTTGCGTTATGGATTCATTTAAAAGCTAATGATGTATACAACCTCCCTATGTAAAGGGATTTTTTATTTGCTTTATCTATCTATTGAATAAATCAGTCAAAAGTGATCCCTTACAAATGCGGATATTTCCCATAACTCTATTTTCTTTTCTCGGGGCGGAGATTTAGTTCATTTAATTGTACATGCTAAATTTCATCATAATCTGACAAATGGTTTCCAAGAAATTTGACAAGCGCGTTTGAATGGAAATTTCAGAGCGTCGCGGGACCCTAAATCGTGCGTTTTTGGGCGTTTTTCAAAAAAGATGTACACGTGACGAACCGGAGTTGATTTTGATTTTTTGAAATTTTTATGTATTTTTTTATCTTATTTGACAAAAAGTACTTTAAATTAAGTAAAATTCAAAAATAAATAACAGTATTATGAAACACATCGCGATAATCTTAATTTTTACGTAAGAGTTCACAGGCATTTGCTCCGGTTAGTCACAATAGCAAAAAGTTAATAAAATGAAAAATAAGAGTTGTTATATTAATTTATCTTTATTAATCAATAAATAACTTTAAAATCTTTGAAACACCAAGTCAAAACATAGATAAAACACAATAATTATTGCGTAGCAATAATTTTTCTTTCGAGATCGTCACAGTAGGAACTTTTGACCTTAAAAAGTTTACATTTACATACTTTCTTAATGACAGTCAACTTTAAGGCTAACAAATATTATAAATATACAACATCAGTGTCCTAAACAACCACATATATTAACAAAGAACTAAACATTTATTGAATTGTATTTGTTATTGTCTACATAAAAATTTGGGACAGTGACTATCTGGAATTCTACGAGACTAACTGGAAAAAATAAGCTGTGTTTACACTTAGAGAACTGAGAGAATATCAACTCTTATTTTAATTATATAGTTATTTAGTTAAGTACTAGCATAGTATGTGGCCTACATAATTTTATTTTTAACAGTCTTTGTTTACGTTTTTTGATCACAACTTCTTACTATTTTACTAATTTGAATAATAATACCTATAATGCCATTCCAAATAACAACTTACCCTCATGACAAATCAATCAAAACTAAAATTGAATCAAATAAAATAATTTAGTTAGATTAGAACAAAAAACCTGGCTTTCTATATTTCAAATTTATCCAAATAAGTTTAGCCGTTTCAAAGATAGTGATGACAAACATACATGTACCAAATTTTATAATAGAATAATTAAAGGATTTTTTTTTGTACTGTTCGTCAAATATAGCCCCAGCCTAATAGTTCCGGTGCGTCACAAAATGATTCCGTCTATACAATACGTGACGAACCTGACGTGACGAATTGATACCAACTGAACTTTAAACAATAATTTAAGCTGTTGTATTCATTTAACGACTCCTTGCGATTTGTTATACAATAGTTTAATACCACATTTGTGATTGTATTACGGCAAATAACTTGATAAACTGCTACATACCTCATAAAATCCCGTTGCTATCTGGAACTTCAATTCGCAACCAACGTGTCGCGCCCGCTTTCGTCACAGATCCTGACTACACTGAGATATGTTTCAAAATACCGGTTATACTGCAGTAAAGATTAATATTCGCAAAAACTAAAAATAACCATAGTTTAGGGTAATATTTTGTCTAAGTATTAAAAAATGTATCGTGACTATTGCCGGAATTCCGGTTCGGCCATATTCCTGGGACAACACTTAAACAGTATTTTGAGCTAGTTTAAGCTCAATTACGACATTATAGAGCTCTAAATCGTATTTACAAGTTCAACATTTGTCTACAGAATATAAAATAGTGGCGCTAATTAATTCGTGTAATTTTTTCTGAGACTTGAAAGTTCTAATCATGCAGGTGGGACATGAAGATTTTACACTTTTTTGCCGTTTGTTTTTATAATAAATTAATACTAACGAGTGTTAGGTTGCACATAATAGTAAATTTGGTAACTTAAATATGTATTCATTAAACAAATACGCCGTTTACTCAAGTACGTACATATATAAATTATAAAAACAGAACCAAAGTTTTGGACGCCATATATTCGCGAATGTACATCTTTTTTGAAAAACGCCCTTTTACCTTTTATTTTACTATGTCGCCGTGCTAGCCGTGCTCCATCTTAGACCGCATCCTCGCTTTCCATCGGGTGTGTTGCGGTCAAACGTGGGCCCATTCAATCATAAAAAAAAAAAGCCGGATGACGCACAAAACGGCAGGTTTTTTCTTAAGTAAATAAATATGTACCTACAAATAACGAGCACAAAATACTTATATTACTTTGGTTCTACGTATTTTGAACCCCTAAAGCAAAAATGACGGGGTGTTATTAAAATTAAAATAAGTTTGATGTGTCGTGTGTGTCTGTCTGTGTGTGTGTGAGTGTGTGTGTGTTTGTCTGTCTGTGGCATCGTAGCTCGCGAACGGATGAACCGATAATGATTGTGTTTTTTTTTGTTTGAATGGTGAATTAGTCGACTGTGTTCGAACATAGTTGTTTGATAAAAATCGATGTCGAGGGTTTTATTTTTTTAAATTTGGACTTGTAACTCTACTTGTGCGAATGGCTAGAGTGTGGAACGCTCTATCAGAGTGTGGTCCCTGACACAATCTGTGTCTTCAAGTCTCGTGTAAATCACTATTTCTGGTATTTTGCTCTTTTGACGTTATGCTTCTAAACCTAGACAAGCGTGCGCCATCGTGACTACTATAGTTAGATAGGTATCTTACTAGATATACGACAACAACCCACTTCAAGGAGGGAGTTGGTAGATGAGTAAGCTTTGGTCAAACCCTTAGCCTGTCGACAATAAAGATATGAAAAATCTAACTAAGATAATAACTTGTTTAAGATAAAAATATTATTTTTGTCTTAAATTAATTTGAAGACAAGTATGGGCATACTTCGATATTATTTAATTTAATGGAGTTATTCGAATTTCAGTGAATTCACCAAAAATAACTAAAATCTTGATAACCGGTAACCAGATACATCAATTATTTAGTTTGAATAGAGAGAGTAGAGGAATTTCGCAAAGTATCCAGTTTCGCGCTTGGCAAAGAATGTTGGATGGAATGGTCGGGAGTGTAGCTTTAGTGGCTCTGGAAGTATGAGCGGGGTTTTAATCGCTCATACATGCTTTTGCCGCATGGGTATCTGCTAATTTAGCTGTTATTGTTAAAGAGCTAGCTGCCCTTGCTGCTACCTGCTGCTGTTTAGACACGCTTAAAAACTAGCTTACGAGTTAATACCAAACTTTGTCAAAATCCGTCTACCGTTTGAGCGTGAAGATGTAACAAACAAAAACATACATGCACACAACATTTTCACAATAATAATATAAAGTAGGATTATTAGTGCCCTGCTGGTTTGCCCGCTGTCCTACAGGAACTCTACATTGTTTCAAAAGTAAAGGTAACGTAATACAAAAACAATCAAGTCAATAGAGAGCTCAGTAGAAACAAACATATTAAAACACATAAATACACAAACTTTGGCAATTATGATACTAATGATGTCACTAAAAGGCATATAATATTTGAAGTTATTCCTTTTTACATTTATAACAAAAAGTAACGCCACGAAAGTAGCCTTGATTTTTTTTTTTTTTTTAAACAAAATAGGCATTAAAGAAACTGTTTTGTCATGTTATGATAACACCCATAAGTACATGTATTTATGTCAATAGGTAATATAATATCGTTACGTCCGTAAGTACAGTTTTTAAATCAATAAGTAATAATACCGTTAATCCGTCCAGACTGTCAGCGGTTTGCACACGGAATGTTCGTTGGTTCCTCTTAGTAATTTATGGCGATGCCCTTTCTATATTTTTGAATGTTCCGTGTTTTTACCTACATCGTCGTAATAACGATGTTTTTGGTATTTTAATGATTGAAACTTAATATTTTTCATAACTGGGGACTGAAGATTTAAATAATTTTTGAATTGTTATTGACGGAGAGGTTGGTAACAATTAATATTCTGATATTGATTTTTAGCGTTCTTCAGAAATAATTTGTCAGATTTTATAGCGGTGAAATACGAGCGAATAAAGAGATAATCTTTACAAGTATCTGTAAAGTAATGTTCCTATCTGCTATAACGACTCCCAAAAAGGAGGAGGTTCTCAATTAGACTGTTTGCTAGGTTTCTGTTCGATGCGAATAGCTAGTAAATTACCTAATATATTTTTGCATCAAATGAATTCGTACAACGTTATTTTTATCAAATTTTAACACTTTTGCCACACACTTTTTAAATTTAAATAAAATTACAAAACATTGACTGTCTCGATAGCTCAGGTAGTGAACCCTGCTTTCTGAGCTTGGGGGCGTAGGTTCGATTCTCATCTAGAGCAAGCATTTATGTGATGAACATTGTGTTTGTTCTATGTCTGGGTGTTAATCCTAACCAATGTTATAGATGCGAAAGTGAGTTTGCTCGTTTGTTTGTTTATTACACTTTCACGCCCTAACCAATCAACCGATCATCATGAAGTTTTGCATACACGTTGTCTGGGGTACAGAAAAGGACATAGGGTACTTTTTATCCCGAAAAAAAAAACGGTTCCTCTGGGACCGCGGGTGAAACCGCGGGGCATGTATTTAAAAATATATGTGTACTAGCTGTCACCCCGCGACTTCGTTCGCGTTTTGAGCTATCCTATCTCTCAAGTTGGATCGAACTGCACATGGTGTGCGAATTTTATTATAATCGGTTAAGTGGTTTAGGAGTTCATTGAGGACAAACATTGTGACACGAGATTTATATATATTAAGATATGTTATATCAGTCTCTGGCAGCCATAGTACAAGCTTTGCTTAGTTTGGGGTCAGACGACCGTGTGTGAAAAAATGTCCCGAATTTATCGAGATATTTTCACAGCTAATTATTTATTTGAGTCGTACCGTCAACCAAGTTATTTTTTAAATATAATTTCAACTTTTCATATAAAATTGGACCCAACGAAACCAAACCAAAAAGTTACAAACCCTACTAACTTTTCATGCCATTCATTAGAATCCTGTCACAGAAAAACTTTTGTTACCGAATTTGGTCTTTATGGCGTAGAAAATAAAGGCCACAAAAAGCATGTTTAACAAAAGAAACTCATGTATTGTATTGAAGGTCGCTAAGATCAAAATTTTACGCCCGAAGACGCACCCGAATTTCTTTTGTTGAAGTATTGAGTATAACACAGATAGAGTAGCAAATATGTAGAGTTATAACTTTTAACTAGTGATTTTTCAAAATTTAAAATAACTGACTACACGTTATCTGAATTGGATTTAGAAAACAATTTTTAGATTTCGATAAAATTAAAAACAAAAAAAGAAGCATCAAAATCGGTTCATGATTGGCGGAATGATCGCGTAACATACTTACTAAAAACTATACATTCGAATTGAGAACCTCCTCCTTTTTGGAAGTCAGTATTAAACACAGCAGCAGGAGGGCTCCTACGCGTGACATGAGATGAGTTTTGAGTTGAGTTGAGTCACTCTCACACCCATGATGTTTCAAATGAGAGCAGCAAGGACGAAAAAAGGTGAGATTGAATCTCACTCCGTATGAATAGCCCTCCAGGGCTAGCACGAGCCGGAGACCAATTGTCTTTACACCATTTTTATCCACGCTTAAAGTCAAAGTGTTTTTATTCAATTTAGGTATCAAAGATACACTTATGAATGTCAAGAGACTTAGATGTGACAAAGATAGAATACGGATATGTTTGTCTCTTTCTCGCGGAATAAACACTGCGGGAAGACAATTTGCCCCGGCCCGTGTTAGTATTGCTGGATTTTGGTACCCCGCTATCTTTGCTTGCAAATTTTCACATTTTTTTAAGTATAATTTTAATCACTGATAAATAGCTTTATGAGAAAACGTGACTAACCAATGGGATCAGTAAAAATATAATTTTGATGCAAGCTTCGATCAGGCCCCTATACTTGACGCGTGAGAGGTTTCTTAGTCACTCTCACTCCTATGACTTTTCAAACAAGAGAGACAAAAATCAAAAAACATCTCGACTGGCAGGAATAGGGCTCCTGATATCTGATCTAAGGATCCAAATAACTTACCGATCCTTAAAATGGTATTTTATATTTCGCCCTTTTTCATAAATTAAAACTTGTTTTTATGTAATAAAGGATAAAAGTTAAGTATTACGCAATGCAATAAAACTGTTTCTTTGTAAAATATTCTACTCTATGACTTATAGGACGTTTTTTTTCTTAAAGTAGGTAGAGAGTAGAAAAAAGAGCAGATGTACGCAAACAGCAATTGTCATTGAAGGCGAAGTCGAGAGGTAAGAATTGTAATAATTGAGATTTAATGAAGTGTTCCGTTTCGGGAACTTGGTTGACTTTGTTAGGGTTCCGTGGAGAGGTTTAATGGCGAAAACGAGACGAGTTTACATCACGTGAAATGGTGGCGGCTAGACATAAGACTAAAAATGTATTTTAGTCAAAAAACAAAATGCTTGTATCGATTTACCTGTTTGTATCTGGCTACCCGAGAGTTGTGACCGGAAAAGAATAGGCAACCCAACGTCTGCATATTGTATGGGCTCCAGACTATCGATTGGTATAGAATTTGTCTAATAATCAAACCGGCGAAATGTAATAGTGAAAAAAATAAATAAAATAAAATAACCCATAATGCAATTTATTTATTGACATATTAAATTAAATATAAAATACATTTCATCAAATAAGCATCTCGGTGAAGGTCGTTCTATAGCGGGATCTTAGACTAATAGTACATTCAGTGCTTTCCATATTCAGTCTTATTCAGCTGATATTATGGTAAAACCAGTTTTAAGTCGAGATTCAAGACTGAGCATCGTTTTAGCACGCGGGCCTTAGAATAACTAGCTTTAGAATACAAGTACACTCGCGTAATGTAAGCTATCAAATTGATGCCGAAAATAGCAGCGTACAATGCTACGTGTGAGGATATTCTTACTTGTAAATGAATTTATGAAACAGATTTCACCAATCAACCAATTTTCTAACTTTTAGAAGGAAAACATTTTAACCAACCACATTATATTTGTGTCTGTGTGCGTGACAAGGCAAGTAAACAGCACACGTAGCGAATTTGAGAAGCTTTTTTTTGGAAACCTACTTTTTCTATTTTGTATCACAAGATTAAAATAAGTAACATGATTAAAAGAAAAACGAAAACCCGGCTTCAAAATGTTGTCACTTCCACTACCAAGACGATTCAAATGACACCTCACATGTCCAAATATCCATCAAGCTGTTTACGCTGTAGGGTGTGCCAAAGAAACCTCATACAAACATACATACACTCGAAAACTTTACCCTCCTTTTTGCGCAGTTGGGTAATGAGGCGAAGTCTCAGAGTCAAATACTTAGATGTTGGTATGCACATTTTTTATGGTAGCTTGTGTAGGTACTTGATTCAATTCTTACAACATCTTGGAGCTAAGAAAAATCTGGAAGTTCATATTTATTTAATGATTCATGGACATATTATGTATTTTTTATCAAGTCGAAGGGTTGTCTTGCGATAAGTTTTAGAATTCAAGAGGACTGCCCTAGAATTTCGGTATTTCGAGAATTCTGGTTTAGCACCAAACCTCCATATCTCCATAGCTCCAAAAAAATGTACGGAACCACGCCGGAAATGTCATGACAACACGTAACAAGCATGCAAGGGCGTCACTAGACACTACATCACAAAGTGTCAATAGTTAATTCTTACACATGTAGCGGTGTCTATTGTTGATACGTCTATGTCACAAAAAATGCAGGTGATACTTTAGAACCCCAAGTGGTTTTTAACAATTTTAGGATTTTAAGTTTTAATTTGTTTTTTTACCGAGCAAAGCGAAGGACTCAAGAGTAAAAGTCTAACTGGGGCAACTAAGCATATTTGGGTGTAAGTACATAACATTTACTTTAATTGGGTTCTAGCTGTTACCCGCGATTTTGTTCGCGTTTAGTCAGAATATAGAACCAAAAAACTTTCCTCGTGATATACTGTAAATAATTATCAAATTTCTCTAAGTTTCATATTGCTGTTTAGACTTGAAAAGCTCATAAACAGACAGACAGACAGAGCCACTTGCAATTTTTAATTAAACACATACATATCTTATATCTTTAAATGAGCAATTCTTGTATTTATATATACATATAATTGGAATCTCGGAATCGGCTCCAACGATTTTCATACAATTTAGTATATAGGGGGTTTCGGGGGCGGTAAATCGATCTAGCTAGGAATCATTTTTAGAAAATGTCATTTATTCGTGTTTTATCGATAATCAACTTAAACATAAACTTGGAAGAAAAATAACAAAAAGGAGGCGTTTGAGTAGTCTCAACTGAAAAATATGACTCTTCCTGATATCTATTGGCGAATAATAATACTATTTTTTGTGAGCAACTAATTGCTTTAACGACACAACAGCAGATGGCGTTGTTAAGTAACACGAAGTCAATGAGTGTTTGCTTTGAGGTTAGACTAAAATCAATTGTTTATTTATGTTATTTGTGTCTTCTTAATGCACGTGTTCACTTAAAAATGCCTAAACGATCTTGGAAAAAAACGCTTATAGATGGATGTTTGTTACTCTTTCACGCGGGAACGGCTGAACAGATCTGGATGAAATTTGGCACAGAGATAGGTTATAGTCTAGAATAGCACATAGGATACTTTTTAGCTGCGGGTGAAACCGCAGGGCGCAGCTAGTATTATTAATGTAGATGATGTTACTAGTTCGAAGCCAAAGATTGTGAAACTAGCAGTTTTTGAAAAAAATGGCCCTCAGCTTTTTGCCTGTTCTTCTGGGTAGTTGGTTTTTTTCCGAACAAGATGTCATTTTTTATAACTTTGACGTTCATAAGTTAATCCTCGAAATCCAATTGAACAAAGACATTTGATTTCGTCCTACTTCCTACTATATGCTACTAATATTATAAACGCGAAAGTTTGTAAGGATGAATGGATGGATGGATGGATGGATGTTTGTTACTCTTTCACGCCAGAACGGCTGAACAGATCTAGATGAAATTTGGCACAGATATAGATTGTAGTCTAGAATAGCACATAGGATACTTTTTGACTGCTGGCGAAACCGCGGGGCGCAGCTTGTTTGAAATATTCGTATCCTGCTAATCTTTTGGTACTTGGTACCTAAGTCATAGGTTTGTGTATAGCTAGGTATAGCAAGGCTACAGCGAGACAGACAGCGCTGCTACTGTTTTATAGCAAAATCATAAAATAGGCGCCGCGAGGAAAAAACTTTATTATTGTACAGTCGGGTACACAATCATCTTGCTCAAATATCCGTAAAGCAGGCCCTAGGGGGCAAAGTATGGATGTCTTGGTTGCTGTTTGGTAAAACATGTTTTGATCTAGGACGACCGCCACCCTTACCTACCACGAGTTTTGAGAGTTACGAAAACTTTATTCGTTTGGCGTATATTTTCAAACTTTTTTACAAAGCGCACCTGGCAGAAGCGTTAAGGAACTAGGGGAAATGTATAAAGCCTAACGGAAAACAAGTTTACTTTAGGTATCAAAACTCGTGGTAAGCCCTGAATGAATTTTAGTAAGTACGTAAGTATGCATCGATTGTCACAAGCGGTGGAAAACATAACATAAAACATAAAGCGACTTACATAATAATACATATAATTGTTTCTCAATGAACTAAGACATTAATTAATAAAATAAAAATATTCAAAACACTTGCACGCACGATCGTCTGATCCCAAACTAAGCAAATCTTGTACTATGGCTGCCAGAGACTGATTTACTTACGTAATTTATTTTTAAATACATACATACTCGTAGATAGAAATTAACATCCAGACGTAGAACAAATGTTAATTACATTAATGTTTGCCCTAGTTGGGAATCGCACCCACGCCCGCAAGCTCAGATGGCCGGTAAAAATAGCACTTCATTATTAATTTGCCTTCATCAGTGACCTGATGGTGGCCTCTCAGCTTGGGATAGCTGTCGCCAACTATAAGTCGGGGTACATTGAAATAAAATGAAAAAAAAAAAAAACCAGCGACACGAAAAGGAAGAAGTAGAAGAATGATTAAATTCGAAACAGTACCTTATCTAAAGTCTAATAATTTGTACAGTACCTGGATGACCGAGCTTTGCTCGGTATTTTTTTTTTTTCATTGTGTTTTTTGGAAAATAAACAATTGATTTTAGTCTAACCTCAAAGCAAACACTCATTGACTTCGTGCTACTTAACAACGCCATCTGTTGTTGTGTCGTTAAAGCAATTAGTTGCTCAAAAAAAATACTATTATTATTCGCCAATAGATGTCAGGAAGAGTCATATTTTTCAGTTGAGACTACTCAAACGCCTCCTTTTTTTTTTTTTTTCTTCCAAGTTTATGTTTAAGTTGATTATCGATAAAACACGAATAAAATGACATTTTCTAAAAATGATTCCTAGCTAGATCGATTTATCGCCCCCGAAACCCCCTATATACTAAATTGTATGAAAATCGTTGGAGCCGATTCCGAGATTCCAATTACATATATATTTATACAAGAATTGCTCATTTAAAGATATAAGATATGATTGAACAGTTGCCATCTCCAAATTTTTGCACGCCTCTTCAGGCATATCATGAAGAGAATGTAATGTATAATGCACCATTTTCACCATTCACGATGACATTGGTGGCGACTGAGGCTTTAGTTCTCGATTGCCACCAGTAACGGCAGAGGTGATGGTGGCGACTGGGAACAGTCGATTTAATTCTCCTGCTGACTGTACAAAATAATAAAATATGAATCATCCACAGGATGTCGTTGCCAAGTTTTCGGTTCATTTGTTTTCAATAAAACTGTTTATTCGTTTATAAGTCTCTTTGTCGTGGTTTTGAACGGTTTCACCGAGGTAGCGTGAAATATGTCTGTCTACTGTAGCTACGAGTATATACTGAATCTGATCAATAAATTATAGAATAGAATAAGTACAGAATTAGTTTATTTTTGTAACAATAACACAAGGTATTACAAAAGGTGAGTATCGATGACACCTGCAGAAGTTTAAAACTGAGTCGCAGATGTCAACGCCCTCGTCCGAAGATTTTTTTACAAGAGTTAAATTAATCTAAATATAAGAATTAGTATCGATCATTTTTCGAAAATAATCATTATTGTAAATATACAATCCAAAAAAAAGCTGCAAAATTGAAATTGCGTTAAAGAGGAGATTTGTACTCAGCAGTAGGTGGAAATAAGTAAATAAATTTAAAAAAAACTAAACCAGTTCGGAAGTTGTTGATGATGTGGGAAAAAATGGCAAAAAAATCAACTGTGAAACGTTATATAGTAGTCAGTGTTAATAATATGAAATAATAATAATCATGTTGATGTTAATCTTACATAAACTATCTGATTTCCAAATTTCGTCTAAATTCGTCGAACAGTTTGAGCGTGAATATTATGAAGATGAAGAACATGAAGAAGAACAAGAAGATGAAGATCATGAAGATGAATCATGAACATGAAGATGAAGATCATGAAAGTAACACATACACAAACAAACATTAACCTAAAATTATGTAAAGTAGGAAGTAGTATAGAAGTAACCGGCAACGTACGACATGGTAGTCTTCGGATGGGCGACCGCGAGCAGCATTTACAACTGAGCGCTACTAAATCTAAACAAAGCTTATAAAAATCCCTTTGCATATGGAGGTTATCTACATAAGCATTTAGCTTACATTTAGCTTTTAAATTAATACATTATACAAGTGTCGTTTTTAGTTATTTAAGAATTGTTAGCTAAGTGCGATGGTCATAAAAATGATTTAAATTGCACTTTGTGACTCTGTAGGTAACTTTAGAGGCTCGTCAGTATCATTACTTGCTCTCTTCGCTCGTCGTCTCCTTCTAGACGGAATGGCAATAGAAAACCATAAGCCAATGCGAAGTTAGTCTAAAGTTATCGCCGGACCCCAGATATTCAACAAATAAAATAAGAATGCTTTTTTTTAATTTTAGCCATATTTTGACAGCCATCTTTTCGGCCAATAAATCACGTACCGTAGCGTATTACCGGTAATTTCACAGGGTTAAACCTAAATAAACAAGAAGTTGATAGCATCTGTGTAATTATGGGTTTTTTAAGGGAATTTCGCATTTTGTGAGACGTCGTATCGGTGATCTTTGAATGGGAGTAGGGGGGGCATGGTTTTGGGATTTGAGAAACTTTTATTTTATTTATTAGACACACAAACAAATAACAATCGATATAACAACACAATACATACATCTAAGTTCTGAACTGGATTGTCATCCAAAATTAGTGTGTACAGAAAAACCTAAAATTATACATAAGCAAATGTGTCCTGAGACTGCCTATCCATTGCGTCATTTTGCAGACAAAAAAGTAATACTATACTTTAAAACAATACAGTACATCTTTATTTCACACCAAAATACAAAGTGAAACAAACACAAAGAAAATATTATAATAATTCGGCAGTACAAGGGCGGCCTTTTCGCGTAAAGCGATTTCTTTCACGCAACCTTTGGATGGACAGAACAGAACGAAATATGACAAATGGTCGGTGGCAAACATGCAGTATAGTCAACATCAGAGAATAGTAGAAACATCATAATTTCTAATTTAATTAAAACAATCTTAACCCATCCAATCCTGATCCTAAATATGTAATATTATAAAAGCTAAATTGAGTTGCACCTTCACGCTCTAAGCTCAACTGATCAGTATGAAATTATGCATATACATTGTCAGGGGTACAGAAATGACACAGGTTACCTATATTGGTAGCTAAATGCAGCTAAATCTATTTAATTTTTTTCTCTATTTACTCAATTTTATTCTATTATGTATACTTACTTCTTTAATATAAGCTAAGTTTAGTAGGTAGATTATTGTATAAGCGCGCAAGTACAACTTTTTTCACCTTTATATAAAGTTAAACTACCACTCACTGACTGACTCACTGACATAGAGAAACCTAAAGGGTATATGCGGGTGTGGTGGGGGAAAAGTGAATATAGGGTCGTGTAGGGGTCGGTTCAGAGGGCCCGGGAAAAATCCGAAATTGGAACTTCTCCCTACCCTGATGGTGGTATGCCCTCGTATCTCGGAAACCAAAAAAAAATTTACTAAAGCACTTGAACTAATTTATTGTATAAAATTCTAGCACCGAACCCCAAGATACCGTGTGGGTATTACACCTCTGCCAGCTCCTTATCCATATCTAGCTTATTATCTTTGGCTTCGGTTTTTGTAACTTCTGTATATCTACATTTATATTTGGCATAGAGATAGATTATAGTCTGGAACAGAAGATATACCAGTTTATAATACTTTGGAACTGCGGTGCGTAACTAGTTAAAAGTACATACATACATATCGTCACACCTTTTCCCCGAGGGGGCTGACAGAGGTGTAATACAACACCCACATTTCGCCGGACGATATTCAGTCCCAAATGTGACAGGGTGCGAGCCTATCGCCATACACCAGTCTCCAGTCATGTAGCAGATGACATACAATACACACATATTATGTTCACACAATGAACAAGTTGGCGCGTGCCGCCGGCTGGGTTCGAACCCGCTGCGCTCCCTCTGGCTTGAGAGGCGAACCTTCTCCCAACAAGGCTGCCATCGCTGTCATCGCCATAGTTAAAAGTAAGCACAAAAACTCGTTTATCCCAGTATTCACAAAGCCATGGTCACCCAAAAATCTGAATTATTTGATACCAAAACACCGAATTTGCTTACCTTAATCTGAAACTCGAAAGCGTTTGAATGGGCAATAAACTTTTAACTTTACAATGTGGGAGCGATTCATAAAAACGCAATTTATTCGCGAGCTGCAATTACATCTCAATTACATCGCTGTACTTTTATTACTCGCGAAATACATTGTTTATTATGCTTAACAAATATATTAAGGAAATACCTATACACACCCTTTATAATAAGCATTGTATAGCCTCGGAATAGTTATTCAGTGTTAATTTTTCGATCGATTTTTTTTAAATTATATTTTTTTTCTAAAATTTAAACATACTTATCATATCATATCGTCACGCCTTTCCCCCGAAGGGGCTGGCAGAAGTGTAATACAACACCCAAACTTTGTCGGATGATATTCAGTCCCAAATGTGGCAGGGGGCGAGCCTGTCGCCATACACCGGGCTTCAGGCATGTAGCAGATGACGTGTATTACGCACTAATGTTAATACAATGAACAAATTGGTGCGTGCCTTCGGCTGGGATAGAGCCCGCTCCCTCTGGCTTGAGAGGCAGGCCTTCTCCAACAAGGCTATCATTGATGTTTTACTAAAATTTTATGGAAAGAAAATAACAAAACACAATAAAATTAAATTATTCTGAGGCTTTATGCAACGTTTATTGTTAAGGGGAATTATATTAAAAATGGTGAGATGAAAATCTTAAATCTCCGAATAGGGTCCTTGGACCTGGAATGAATACAATAGGTTACTACTTTTATCTCGAAAAAGTTGAGGATGTTTGGGACAGCAGTTAAAAGCCGTGGGCCGTAGTTAGTCTCAAAATCCTAATCCTAACTAAAATGATCAATGCGAAAGTGAGTTCGTTTGTTTGTAACGCTTTCACGCCCTAACCAATCAACCGATCATTATGAAATTTAGCACACATGTTGCCCGGGGTGCAGAAAAGGACATAGGGTACTTTTTATCCGGAAAAAATAAACGGTTCCTATGTGACCGCGGCTGAAACCGCTGGACGCAGCTAGGGTCAAAATACAGTCATAATTTCGACCCAAGCCCAAATCAAGCTAGGTTGCGTGCATCAAGCTGGTTCAAGAGCCAGCGTAGTGTGAACGGAGCCAGTGGAGCGAGCTTGTATGCATCAAAAAACAAAACGGTGCCGCATAGCTGTCGCATCGTGTTACAGACTATTTGACTGTGGGTTGCACTACCTTCAGCTACTGATTAGCTGATGGATGAATATCATCGACCTTTGGAAAGAGACTTCACTTTCGTAGAGCGTTATCTCTGTCGCACTCTAAACGAAACTGTCGTACGAAAGAGATAACGCTCTACGAAGCCGAGTTCTTTCCAAAAGTCGATGTGCAATATTTATCGCCGGGAACTGTAGTTAGTTTGTGAAGAGATGTTGTTAAAGCGATAATTGTTCAACCGACTCAATAGATATATCGCCACGCCTTTCTCTCGAGGGGGCTGGCAGAGGTGTAATACACACCCATACTTAGCCGGACAAAATGTGACAGGGGGCGAGCCTGTCGCCGGGCACCAGTCATATAGCAGATGACATGCAATACGCACATATGTTTACACAATGAACAAATTGGTGTGTGCCGTCGGCTGGGTTTGAACCCGCTCCCTGTGGCTTGAGAAGCGGGCCTTCTTCAACTAGGCTATCATCGCTTTTTTTTTAATTTATTGGCAACTGGATACAAAGTCCTTAATGCCTAACTTAGTAATTGTCATGTCTTGATAATGATGATGATGATATGATAAAGGAGAGGGTGGTGAAAGTTGAGATGAATCCCTCCCCTTTTCCAATTTCAGTAAAGCCGTAGATACTTTACTGAAACTTTAAGTCGAGTTTTGTAGAGAACACGAAAACTAGCATTTTCTAATGTTTATTTCATTTGCCCACACTCGTGCACGTTAACGAATCAGCAAAGGTTAATAATCCACAATAATTACGAAAACACCGAAAACTTAATAACCCGTGTTCGTACGGAGCAGTGAGCCTACCTGATTTTCAACATTCCCTTACACAATTTCAAACTCAGTTACGAGCGCACGCACATACACACACACACACACACACACACACACACACACACACACACACACACACACACACACGCGCGCGCGCGCGCGCGTATGCACGCATACACACACTCAACACACTTACTAGGAAAATTGTACTTATAACTTAAATTGCTAATACTTAAATTCAATTTTGATAACTGTAGATATTCGCTAGGACACCTCTTTAATGTAATAAATTTTCGTCCTCTTGGTTGCCACGTTACGGGCCTTGAGCCTAGTGTGGGACCGCAGGTATATCTGGGAATTGTCTTTAATTTTCAGGGATTTTTAAATCTTTGTATAAACTTGTATTTAATATTTGTATAAACTTGTGTTAAAATGTAATAATTCGTATTTTTGGAAATAAATTATCTTATCTTATCTTATCTTATCTTATTATACTTTAACACTCGAAGAATCACAAGTTTTAGAAAATAATACAAAATCACGACACCATCTTTTCGGTTCCCGCCAAAAACTCCCTATCATCGCTCAATAGATGGTGCTGTAAGCTATAAAAATAAAATTAAAACGCGCAGACGAGATTCATCGCTTTTCCATAAGCTTATTTTTCAATTTACACCTATCAAGCCATAAACAAAACAAAACAAACCAATTTTCCACTGGAGTGTTTTTTTATTTATTTATTTATAAAACTCTTAGTTGGTAAACATATGTATTGTACATAGGTATTTAGACAGGCTCGCGCCCTGTCACATTCCCAGTGGGTATCGTCCAAAGTGTGGGTGTTATTCATATTCACCTCTATCAACCTTTTCAAAAGGCGTGATGATTTCCAACGTGTCATTTTGCATTCCTGCAGAATTTGTAGAGGTACGAGTAAGTGTACTCGACTAGCAGAGCACGAATAAACCATAAGATAACTTCAAAATCAAGAAAAAAAACATTTGTTATGAAACAACTGTTATTTCACGACTGTTAAAATACTCTATAAAATGTATGGAACAACTACTTTTTTCCTCGATTTTTAGGTTGCCCCGTAGTTTAAAAGTATAGGTAAGATTCAAATGGAGGATTGTATAACCTGCCTTGAGAACGTTAGATATGTTATACCGTGTGAGGAAGCGGTGAGCTGACAGGCCACCTGGTGGAGGATGCTTGGGAGCGCCCGTCACATGGGATCACTTAAAAGGTTCATTTTAAGTTTTGAAGGTCGTTGGAGAAATATTGCCTCAACAAGTGCCCTTCTGTTCAGGCATGGTTGTGGCAGATTTAGGTTGGGAAGTGGACAACTTAGAAAATGTACGAAGTAAGGAAGAGGACAATTTTGGAATTTAAAAATGAGTTTTATTTACTTTTTACTGATTTTTGTATCTCAATATCAAGGTTCTGTCAAAATTGTATTTTTTATTTTTTTATTAGGCGTTTGTTTAACCGTTGCTGTCCCACTGCTGGGCAAGGGTCTCCTTAATTTCTCTTCCAGATATCCCTGTCCTGGACCAGCACCGACCAGTCCTTCTTAAACCTCCCGAGTTTGCGCCATCCTCCCACCATCATGTCGGGAGGTGACCTCAAAGTCGAATGTCCGGGGTATCTATTCCGTGGAGACGTTTGCCCACCTGTCCGGGTGCATTCAGCTTGCGTAGACGGCCCACTCCCATTTGATGAATAAATAATTCGGGACATTTTGCAGACACGGTAGCATGACCCCGAACTAAGCAAAGCTTGTACTATGGCTATTAGAGACTGGTATATAAATATTTACAAAAGCTATAAAAATACATTTACATTACTTTTATGTAGGTATGTCGACTTAAATATAATGTAAATATGTCGGCACTCAGAAAATATTTGAAAATAATAACTTTGAGTTTAAATATTACTGGATAGATTAAAATATATATTTAGATTTGATTGTTGTAAGCAGTTTGCTATTTTTCAATGTAAAAAGCCGTGTTATGATTTACGTTGCTATAACTGCAAAACACAACTGAAGTTTTATTCAAACTTTAGTTTAAAAACCAGTTGATTGTTGATCAATTCATATCTAGATTAAATGAATATATGATAAAATGATTATTGGTAAAGTTTTGTGTAACCGAAACAGTTGATTGAAAACCCATTGTTAATCGAGCGGGAAGCATGACGCACTTTTTAAATCAAATGTTTAACTAAATGTTTTAAGTTTTATAGAATCAGCTCAATCTTAAAACAACGTCCAAAAACTAACTCGACAAAAAAAATGTATAAGTAATTATCGTGTTTTTAAAATAATTACTGTGACGTGTAACTATAGGAGTTATAAAAAATCAGATTTCTGAATTCCTGCTCACAAAATTTCACGAGAATCAGTTGCAAAAAGTGCTCTGTAGAGGAGAACAGACACTGGCCGAGGTTTTCAGCTCACAGAGCCACTGGTTTAATGGATAGGTAGACAAACTAAAAACTGACGGCCTTATCACTAAGAGCAATCTCTTCTAGACAAAAAAGCAACAGAATACGTGTTGCGTGGTGACCAAAGACCATACAGTGATTGACTGCTTGACAGACAGTACCCCTGCAGCGAGAGACGTGCGATTGACTGCACTGTGGCGAATTAAAGCATAGTGTTGATCTAGATAGTGCCCAGTGGGCAATCACAACTGGTGCTTGGGAATTTTCGCTATTTTTATACACCATGCATAATCTTAAAATTATAATCTTAATTTTTTTTCAAACGAGGAAAAGTGTCCCTCATTATTTAAATTTTAAAAAATTGTTAAGGCATCCTAACTTTTTAACTAATCACACTACTTAATATTAAAAAAGTGAAAGTTTGTCATAAATAATAATAAATATATTCGAGGCACTTCCACACACGGTCGCCTGATACCAAACTAAGCAAAGCTTGTACTATGGCTGCCAGAGACTGATATACATACTTAGATATTTTTAAATATGTACATAGGTACTTAAATACATATTAACACCTAGACATAGAACAAACACAAATGTTCATCACATAAATGTTTGCCCTAGGTGGGAATCGAACCCACGCCCCAAGCTCAGATGGCAGGTTCACTACCAACTGAGCCACCGAGGCAGTCAAGGCACCAAGTGTAGCTAAGTTAGTGTGTATGTTTGTTACTTCTTCACGCTCAAACGGATGGACGGATACTGATGAAATTTGATATGGAGGTAGCTTATACCCTTGATTGATACATAGGCTATTTATTAATCGCGGGTAAACCCGCAGGGCGCAGCTAGTGTTACAAATGCGAAAGTGAGTTTGTTTGTCTGTTTGTTTGTTTGTTTGTTACGCTTTTACGGCTTAAGGGTCCGGCGATCACTTTAGACTAACTTCGCATTGGCTTAAAGTTTTCTATTGCCGTTCCAATTAAAACACCAGGCTCCAGTCATGTAGCAGATGACATACAATACGCACATATAAGTTCACACAATGAACAAATTGGTGCGTGCCGTCGGCTGGGTTCGAACCCGCTCCCTCTGGCTTGAGAGGCGGGCCTTCTCCCAACTAGGCTGCCATCGCATATTGTATCCACCCTTTAGCAATAAACTTTACATAGCCTCGGGATAATTTTTCAGTGTTTTGTCTTTTCGATCAAGTTCAAAAAGTTAACAACTACGAGTATACTCGTAACATTATTAAGAGGAAAACAAAAACCCGGCTGCAAAATGTTGTACCCTATGTCACTTCCACTATCAAGACGATTCAAATGACACCTCACATGTCGAAATACATCAAGCTGTTTAGGCTGTAGGGCGTGCCAAAGAAACCTCATACATACATACATACCCACATACATCCATTCGAAAAACATAACCCTCCTTCTAGCCATTGAAACCATGGTATAATAGTATACTCCGCTAGGTGTAGTATGCAGCAACACGTAGTGACGTCAATCGATGCTTAAGCAAGACCGAAATAAGTCATTTACAACGAGTTCGAAAGAGACGGGTGACGATGACGTTATTATGTGTTTGCTAAATGTTAGTTAAATTATAAGGTCTAGCCTTATTATTTTGGATTATGACTAAGACTTCCGAGGTTATTATGCATTACTTTTCTAACTAAGCTGGTGCATGTTAATTGAGCCGACGATATTGAGTACCCTTAATTCAATTATCATGGAAGCTCTTCATGAAATTTTGCAGGCAAGTTTTTTTTTTTTTAATGTAGAATAGGTCGGCGTTTGACCACCAACTCGCCTGATGTTAAGCGACGTTGTGGTCTAAGATGGAGCACGACGACCTATAAGGTTCTTATTCACTCTAGCCTTGAAGTTTTGTAGAGTGAAGAAGTACAAAGACGGCAGTTGAGTGAGGCAACAAGTAGTTAATGCAAATACCATTTTTAAGTACCAATACGAGCAAAATCAATTCAGGACTTTATACTTTAAATTAGATTGAGATTACACTTCAGGGGTCGCGAGGTCACAATACGAGGCGAACAACTAGTTATAGCATAGTGTGAAGAGTCTTTTCGCGAGTCACGTCAAGTGTCGTCGGGTTCCGTATCAAACTATCTGAGGTCTGAGCGTGAATGGCGCAGACGGCGAGACAGATGTTCGCACATGTATGGGACGGTTTTTATAAAAGAAAAACAAAATGTGTTGAAAAGTTGTGTGTTTCTTACTTTGTATATTTGTGTATGGCACTAAGTGTATATATTATATAGCACTGTATTGCGATCCTATGCAAACGTTTATTGCTATGGGGTTAGATTATAATCTCAAAACCAAGAAATAAATGAAGTAGGAATGTGAGTTTATTTATGACAAAATCAAAATCGGTTCATCGGTTCGAGAATCAGGAGCTACGATGCCACAGTCACTGTGTGTGACTGTGGCACACACACACACACACACACAAACTTATAACGTCCCGACGTTTTTGCGTGCAGGGGTTAAAAATAAATGTGTTTTATAAAACTGAATGTCTTTTTATACGCGACAGTACGTACACAAAAAGTCAATCTGTTATTCTGTTATCTGTAACCGCATCCATAATTTAAGGTTCAACATGACACGGCTCCGGTTTTTTAACCTCCTTGTTTAAACCCTCGTTCAGATTTTTTTCTCCCGTTAAGGAGCGATCCCTTTTGATTTGGTGAAAGAGTTTTTGATGCATTTGAGAGAATGGTGTGGTTAACCGAGCGGAGCGAAGGTCGCAGTCTACTCGTCTACTGGGACAACTTGATGATAGAAAGAAAGAAAGAAAGATACATACATTTATTTTGACACACAAGACACTACAAAGACGGTGACAATACTTAATACCAATAAGTACACAAATTAACGAAAACAGTGCTGTCACTGTAGTGTCCAGTACGTCAAAAAAGGTCAATGCTCAGCTATAATGCTGAAAATTTCTTTCCAGCGCTGATTTTCAGTATTGACCTTAAGAGACGAACGGGACTACAATGTACAATTAAAAGATAGCTCAAGATAAAAAATAGATAAAATATAAAGATAAAAGATAGATAAAGATAGCGATGACAGCCTAGTCGGAGAAGAATAGCCTCTCAGGCCAGAGGGCCCGGGTTCGATCCCAGCCGACTGCACACACCAACTTGTTCGTTGTGTGAACATACATATGTGCGTATTGTACGTCATCTGCTACACCTCTACTACACCTCTGCCAGCCCTCTCGAGGGAAAGGCGTGACGAAATGTTATGTTATGCTACATTATTTACACTAATTATTTTGAAGAGGAAAGATTTGTATTTTTGCATGTGTGTAACGAGTAAACTCAGAAACTGCTGGTCCGATTTCAACAACTCTTTCACCATTAGAAGGCTACATTATCCCTGAGTGACATAGTCGTACACAATCACACGGCGTGCGCGTCGAAGCCACACTGATGTAAAGTGTTAGGATTGCAGTACAGAGCACAGAGTCAATGCTCGGATAATGAATGAAACCTAATACGTAGTAGATGCACATCTTGCTGGTGGAAAGGAGACCTAAAATCTTGCAGCTCTATTACGAAAGCAATCTTAACTCTCAATAAAATTTGTGCAAAGCATTGATAAAGTCTCTCGCTGAATCCTTAAAGTAATGGCGCCGTTTGTCTACCCGCATCCATGTTCCTATCTGTTAGTTGAGCTAGAGAACCATTTTACTGCACTAGTAACCAGCCCGGATTCTCTAGCTCCTGCGAATACTAAAGCAAGCATGTTCGTATAGTAGTAAGCCCTGATGTCAGAGTTTCTAGGCCGCCCGATGGCATAGGACTCGGCTTGCGACGTTGGTTATTTTAGAACAAACAACCGGGGCCCACAATTTAACGTGTCATCCGAACCACGGTAACGCTCAGTTGTATAAATGCCACCCGCGGTCACCCATCCTAGGACTGACCGTGTCGTCCGTTGTTTGATATCGGTGATCAGCTACGAACACCTAGTAAACGTCTTCCCCAATTAGCGCTCCTCTATAAACGTCTTATGCTAGGAACTCACTGGAACTCACGGAGCGATCGTCAGTCGCGCCCGCTGCGGTTGTGGGCGCACAGCTTCACAGGAATTATGAAATGTATGGAAACAGTTGAATCAGAACTCACTACGCGTTTTGTCGCTAGAGGGCGCGCACTAAGCGCTAGTTTAGACATGGCGGGAACCGCGCGGTAGTCTTATTGTTGTTTTGTTATTGCTGCGCATTAGACAAGGACAACAATACTGTGGTACTGCGCGAAACGCGACGCGATCAATGGCGTGCTTGCGAAGTCTACATTATATTGTACTCTTGATGTACCTAAGCCGCCAACAGTAAGTTTCCTGCCTCTTCTTCTGAGTAGAGGCTCTTTATCCGAACAAGGCGGTCGA
Source organism: Peribatodes rhomboidaria (assembly GCA_911728515.1). Classification (NCBI taxonomy): domain Eukaryota; kingdom Metazoa; phylum Arthropoda; class Insecta; order Lepidoptera; family Geometridae; genus Peribatodes; species Peribatodes rhomboidaria. The sequence goes on from OU452194.1 coordinate 689,305, forward strand.
GTCTATTTAAATAACTCTGACGTTCATATGTGTATCTTTGATACCTAAATTGAATAAACACATTTTTACTTTGACTTTAACAATTGCCTACACGCTCGTGTGAGGCTCTGAGCCCGGTTGCTTTAACAAAACTCAAATCGATTTCGCGACAGTTTTTTTAAATTGATCTTCACGCTCATTTTGAAGCCGCGCCTTGGAGAAAATCTTTAAAAAAGTCGTGTTTTTAAAACAGCGCTTCGGCAACCGCGCCGGGCGCGGGCGAAAACCACTCCGTAAGTTGCTAGCCTCAGACATCCCAAAAGTGGAAAATCCTTCCCAGCGCCAAAATTCTCTTAAATCACTTCCAAAATTTTCCGCGGATAAAATTAACGTTAAGCACAAGACAATAGTCGTCGAGAAACACTACAATTACAGCGACCAACTTATCTGTAGTTTTGCATGAGGGCGCCACCATCATATTTTTAAAGGATTTTTTTCAGTTTTGTATGAAAAGATTTAGTTGCCCCATTTAGCCAACGTTGTAAAAGTTTGGTCGGGGTGGGTTTAAGATTTGTGAATTTTGACGAGTGTCTTCTTATTATTCCAGTGCGCAAGAAGGAGGGTTATGTTTTTTTGAGTGTACATATGTAAGTATGTATGTGGGTATGTATGTATGTATGAGGTTTCTTTGGCACGGCCTACAGCCTAAACAGCTTGATGTATTTCGCTATGTAAGATGTCATTTGAATCGTCTTGATAGTGAAAGTGACATAGGGTACAACATTTTTAGACTAAATGTAGACTGAGAATGCACAAATAGACAAGTCAATAGCGTGTTCAAATTAAATAGCTGTAGTCGAGGTTCTTCACATAAAAGACGCTTTTGTTGGGCACAAACGTAGACTGACATTGAGCTCAACAAACGAAACACATGCATACTATGATAGAGACGCAAAAAATTTTTTTTTAATTTCTGTCACTCTTATGGAATTCTGTATTTAGCCATCCCGATCGAACATAGTATTGTTATTGCCTTGTCAAGTCTATTCATTCATAGTCTACGGTCTACATAGTACACAAGTAACATTATTAAAAGAAAAACAAAAAACCAGGCTGCCAATATTGTACCTTATGTCACTTCCACTATCAATCAAAGCAAATTTAAATGACACTTCACATGTCGAAATACATCAAGCGGTTTAGGGTGTAGGGCGTGCCAAATAAACCTCATACATACATTCATACATACATATGTACATACCCACATACACTCGTACAACCCTCCTTCTTGCGTAGTCAAGTAAAAATAAAGTCGCTTTCCGCGTCTGTCTGTCTCTCTGTCTGTATGTCCGCTAACTCCTAAACCACGCGACAGATTTTGATGCGATCTTCACCATCAATTAAATAATTATTAGGAATGTACTCGTAATTATTAATAATTTTATGGAAGGTAACGTACCGTGCAAAACCAAGGCAGTTCGCTAGAATACCATATCGTAGGTATTATTATTGTTAATAAAACCAATGTGCCAAAATATAATTTTTATTTATAGTTGCAAAAATAGCAGGTAGAAACATCTAAAACAAGATTGCTTAGGAAAATATCAGAATACAAGATTCCAAAAAGACTGCGCAAAAAATTAAGCGTCGCCGGCACCGCTTCTCTTGTTACGAGGTGTCCGGAACCCAAAAATTTGGTAATTTTTTGTTTTTAGGGATCCTTAGCTCCAGAAAAACGTAAAAATCTCTAAAAATAAGCAAGCATGGGTGTTAATTATTCATTAACTATGTATTTAAAAAATAAATATGTATTGTATGTATATCAGTCTCTGGTAGCCATAGTACAAGATTTGATTAGTTTGGTGTCAGGTGAGCGTGTGTGCTAGTGTCTCAAATATTATTATTATTAAATTATTACGTTATTAGACTTATTTAGAAGACAAAGATGTCTGGAGCCTTCCACTTCCGTCAAGTAGCCACTAGTATGTATAGATAATTACCTAATAGTAAGCCAAAATTGGTGAGACTGTAATTTATTTATTTAAAAAAAAAAATGCCATAACGCCATCACGCCATAAGAACAACATATATATTCAGCCATAAGGCTGAACAGATCTGGATGAAATTTGGCACAGAGATAGATTATAGTCTAGAATAGCACATAGGATACTTTTTAACAGCGGGTGAAACCGCGGGGCGCAGCTAGTTGTCAATAATTGTCGAGTTTCTTGGAAACTATTCATCAGATTGACATGAAATTGGACATGTCTAATTAAATGGGCTATAATAAGTATCTATTTACAAACAGTCTTGTTTATTTAAAATCCCTCTCCCCTCCTCTTTCTCTCTCTCTCAAGAGAAAATAGAGCTATGAAAAATATCTGCATTTGTAAGGGGTAATATATCTCGTCCTTCTTACCTAATTGTTTTACTTGCAACGACACTTAAAAAAGTTAAAGTTTACTTCATCATCATCATGTCAGCCAGAAGATGTCTACTGCTGGACAAAAGCCTTCCCAATAATCTTTAAAATGCCCGATCTTGCGCCAACCGACTTTTTACTATAAATATTTCACTCAATTCGACGGAACCCAACAAAATACCACGCGCTCTTCACATTTTTTTCCTATCTGCATCGCATTCGAAGTCGCCGCTGTGTTTAGAAAATAAAAGTAGTTTTGACCGAGGACATCCAACACTGGAGTTGGACATGGGAGAGAGGCCTTGGGAGTTCTTTGAGGGTAGATTTCGAGAGTCATAGTAGACGAGCTTTGGATGGTTGTGGTTTTAATAAATAAGGATGGAAGATTAGAAATTGTGTGTACATAAAATACATAAATCATATCGTCACGCCTTTCCCCCGAGGGGGCTGGCAGAGGTGTAATACAACACCCACATTTCGCCGGACGATATTCAGTTCCAAATGTGACAAGAGGCAAGCCTGTCGCAATTCACCTGGCTCCAGTCATGTAGCAGATGACATACAATACACACATATGTTCACACAATGAACAAATTGGTGCGTGCCGTCGGCTGGGTTCGAATCCACTCCCTGTGGCTTGAGAGGCGGACCTTCTCCCAACTAGGCTGACATCGCTTTTTTTTATTTCGTGTACATAAAATTCAAAAAAGTATAAAGTGTTAACAGCGATGATAGCCGAGTCGGAGAAGGTCCGCCTCTCAAGCCAGAGGGAGCGGGTTCGGACCCAGCCGAAGCCAAACCAATTTGTTCATTGTGTGAACATAAGTGCGCATTTAATGTCATCTGCTACATGACTGGAGCTCGGTGTATGGCGACAGGCTCGCCCCCTATAACTTTTTTTAAAAATCGCGCACGTTAAGCATTCCATTTCGATTTCGGCTACATAATACAATAAATTTCTTAAGCCAAAAATATTTTTTTTGATACTTTTGTGACTAATTATAGCCATACATGTAAATATAAAAAGAAATGTAATTTAAATTGCTACTAAAACAACTGCAGCTAGGTCATAGAATTCAAAATCTACCTTTCCGCACAATATACTAAAATTATTTTGTTGTATAACTTTAAACTATTTTGTCTCACATTCAAGCATGACAATGGCAACACTTTTTGTAAAAAACTTGCCCAGAATTTTGTTCACAGATTCCTTGAAAATGTTTTACGTATTTTTTGTTTCCCGTCAAATGGTTTAACATTGAAATAAAAAGTAAAATATACGACAACCTTATTTGCCGAAGTGGTGAAATTTGGAACATAAATTTCTAGACGGGAAGTTCTCTGTTTTGCTCAGGAAATCAGATAGTGGCGCCTCATTGAACTGTCCAACTGAGTTGGTGGCGCGTAAGCTAGAATTTTGAAGTCCAAGGAGAATTCAGTTTTGGCGCCAAGTCGCGCGGGACTAAAAAAACTGAAAAAGTCGTGTCAGCACTTTGACAGGATCAATTTGGGTTAGTAACCTGGGCCGTTGTAGTAAAGAGGTACTTTGAATTCAGTAAATCATCATTATCATAAGTCATCGAAATCAAATCAAATCAAACGGGCATCGAAGATACACTTAAGAACGTCAAACTTATAAAATAGACTCAACTACCGGAAAAGAATCACTACTTAAAACACCAGGCAAGAAACTAACATATCGTCACGCCTTTTCTCCCGAGGGGACTGGCAGGGGTGTCATACAACACCCACACTTCTCCAGACGATATTCAGTCCCAAATGTGACGGGGGCTAGCCTAGCTAGTGTCATATCTCTCAAGAAACTGAGGGGTATATTTTTTCATTTCTTTCATGTACCTACTATAATTATAGGCTATATACTTGTTAGAAGTGGAAGGTTCCAAGCATATTTGTCTTCTAAAGATAGCCATTTACTATCCTGCCTTGCAGTCCTTCGAGCAGGATTGCGAAGCAGGATGTAGCTCATGCACACACCATCCTGCACGTCGTTGTCGGACGCGATGCAGGCCGCGCAACATTCACCATACTGCATGAAGCGACAGATGAATGATGATTCCTACGCATGAGGTGAGATGAGATTTTATCTTGGTCACTCTCACACCTATGACCATTCAAACGAGAGCAACAAGGACAAAGCACGGTGAGACTGAATCTCACTCTCTAAGAATAGCCGTACTGGGGGGCTATTCCTGCGCGTGAGATGAGATGAGATTTTATATTGGTCACTCTCACGCCTATGACGTTTCAAACGAGAGCAACGAGGATGAAAAAAGGTGAGATGAGAATTTCAAATCTCTGAATAGGGCCACTGGTCTTTTGAGTAGTGGCTCTTTTCCAATGGTCCAACCTTAAGTCATTTTTGATTTTGTAATAATTATCCTCTTTTCATAAAAAAAAAGTTTGCACCGCTGCATTAAGACCTATCCCAATAAACATTAAGATGGCACACACCTAATATAATTTTAAAAGATATTTACAGCTTTAAATTTAATCTTTGTTTCGACTACGTTAGTAATTTAGTCGAGTGACGAGTAATTAAGCAACTAAAGTATTATGTTACCAAAGTAGTCAACTTAAACCTTGCTGTTCGCACACGTTTAGTTACTAAACAACTAGCCTAGTGCGAACTAGGCCTAACAGAAAGAAAGAAAGAAAGAAAATTATTTGGAAACCATACATACAATTATTAATAAAAACGATAAATAAAAGCAATAAAACAAAGTAGATACTTATCTTATACCTTTAAATGAGCAATTCTTGTATATATATATATATATAATTGGAATCTCGGAATCGGCTCCAACGATTTTCATACAAATTAGTATATAGGGGGTTTCGGGGGCGATAAATCGATCTAGCTAGGAATCATTTTTAGAAAATATCATTTTCTTTGTGTTTTATCGATAATCAATCTCAACTGAAAAGTATGACTCTTCCTGACATCTATTGGCGAATAATAATACTACTATTTTTTGTGAGCAACTAATTGCTTTAACGACACAACAGCAGATGGCGTTGTTAAGTAACACGAAGTCAATGAGTGTTTGCTTTGAGGTTAGACTAAAATCAATTGTTTATTATCCAAAAAACACAATTAAAAAATAAAAAAAAAATACCGAGCAAAGCTCGGCCATCCAGGTACTATAAATAATAAACAATAATTGCAATTATGTACATAATATGTGTTTCAAAAAAGGCTCTACCTCAGCATAATCTGTTTAATCAACAGCGCTGATCTTAACAGCTAGTCTTTTTCTGTTTTTAGCCAACTTCAAAAAAGAAGAAGGGTCTCAATTCGGCTGTACTTTTAAAAAATAATTACTACTTCAGAGTATCCGTCGATTTGATTTTTTTTTATTTTTATTGGAAATGAAACACAGAAAAATGCGAGACATGTATAAAAGACGATCTTTTCGCTAATGGCAATCACTCCCAGACAGGATAATTCTCGCAAAAACATTTTTTGTTATTACTAAAAGTTTTTTTTTACTATTTATGTTGTTCGTGTCCATTCAACATGATAAAAAAAAACTACTTGATAAAAATCTAATTTACCAAAAAAAAAATTATGAATGAATTGTATTAAAACTTTAATAATCGATTAAAGAAGACAACTCATTAAGTGTCAGTTAAAGGCGCGTTTACACGACAGCTCATAAATTATAGGCAACAAAATAACGACAGTAATAAGTGGCCGGCCACTGCCTCCGAATTACTGGACAGATATGTGGCCTATTTTTAGAAGGACTTTGCAGACTAGCAACTATATTAAAAGTCTATGAGACCCACTAATGAAATAAAATAAAATTTATTACAACAGAATCCTAAAAACGCCTTTGAGCTTAAATAATAGCATGTAAAATGTGTATATGTGTGACTGAAAATCGTCTGGTGAAGTGAGGGTGTTGTAATACACCTCTGCTAGCCCCTTTGCGGGAAAGGTGTGGCGATTTGCATGTTTGTAAAATGTGTGAATATTTCAAGACAACTAACTATTAATTTATAATATCAGAAGTCTTCAATGTATTAATCATAATTAGCATTTAATTTTACTGGCACTCTAAAAATATTTCAAAATTTTGATAGTAAAGTAGATAAAGTAAAAGTAATGAACGAAATAAATTAGCACATGAACAAGCTAAAAATATTGTAACTTCACTTATTCCATTTGATTTTTACACAAAAATGGGGATTCCTAGAACTCCATTAACATTTTTATTCACTTGACTTGGACCTAAAATGGCGATGGCTTTTGTTGATTCATAGACACTCATGGCCACTTGTACTGAATATAGGAACTCCTTACGTCCTTGCTTAACTAGTTTAAACTACTTCTTGCGAAACTCACTTGTCTTGTCACATAAAGGTAAAATTATCTTAGAAAAGCATTTGTTTTAGGAGCTAGGAGTACATTGAACTAGTTAAGCAAGGACTTAGGCGATTCTTATATGTAGTGCAAGTGGCCATCAGCCACTTTAGTTGCCCGTCTGCTTGCTCCTTATAGGATCCCCTTATCTAGTATCTACGACCGTACCCACGTCAATTTGAACGCCAGACCGGTCAGTGTGTTTGTTTGTACCTACTATAGAAGATTTTTTATATGGAATAGGTCGAAGTTTGTCTACGAACTCGCCTGATGTAAAGAGACGTTGTGGTCTAAGGGCGAGATTCACAGACCGCACTTCGACTTTACTTAAATGGAAAGTTCTACTTTCCGGGCGAGATTCATGTACTTTGCATCAAAGTAAAATCGAAGTGCAGTCTGTGAATCTCGCCATAAGATGTAGCACAAAGACCTAGAAATACTAGTTAGACGTCGCGTGTTTATTCATTTCTACCCGACTGCGCAAGAAGGAGGGTTGTGTTTGTCGAGTGTATGTGTGTATGTATGTGGTTATGTATGTACGTATGAGGTTTCTTTGACTCGCCCTACAGCCTAAACAGCTTAATGTATTTCGACATGTGAGGTGTCATTTGAATCGTGTTGATAGTGGAAGTGACATAAGGTACAACATTTTGCAGCCGGATTTTTTTTAATAATGTCACTTGTTTTTCACACGTAATGATCACACTGTGACCATTACACATAGGAATTGAAAATGATTAAAACAAGTGCTTAAAACAGTTTGTTACGAGTAAAATCAGTATAATTTATTACAACTTATGGACAACTCGATATGCGTTTGGTTTTGATGTGCTATTCATCTGAAAAATAGTTTTAGGGTTCCTTACTCAAATGGAAAAAAGAACCCACCCTTATGGTGCGACTTCAATATCTGCATGTCACTGCCAATAAAATTATTTAGTACTAGCTGCACCCCGCATTGTTACCCGCGGCTAAAAACGACTAACTATATAATTATATTTCCATTAAATTAATGTACTCCTGACAACGTGGATGAAAAATTTCAAGATGATCGGTTGAGTAAGTGAAAGGCGTGAAAGCGTAACAAGCACTTTTGCATTTATAACATTCTTTAGGATTTTTTTAGTAAAAATAATAATAATGAATATTTATTTCAGGCAACTAAGCCCATGTTAATAAATACTTCATGCCCGCATACTAAAACGACGCTGTCTTGAATCTCGATTTAAAACTGGTTTTACCATGCATAAAACCAGTTATTAATCGACATTCATGTTCGAGCGTCGTTTTTGAATACGGCCCTTATAAACGCATTGTGCTAATTTCAGTGCCTTTTTCATGTTTAATACTTTGGCGCGGACCTTCCGAACGCTTAAAATCAAATTATTATAATACTACCCATTCAAATAATTAATATTGTGTCAAAGTTCTAAATTCGACAAAAAGTTGCCGGTGGACGCGACACGGAATGTTAAAGGCAACTAATTGACTGCAACAATTTGTTGCCGGCAAAAATGACGTTCCGAGAACATTATGTTGGGGTGAAAACATACGGGCGTTTGTTTGGGAGATGACGCTGGACCACTTTTGGTCAACATAAGCTTATCAGCTGCCCGAAAGCTTATGACACTAAATCAGTAATTCTATTATCCAATTTGCAGTACGCTAGGTGAGGTAGCGTGCTAAATTTTTATGGTGTTATGGCGGTTATACAGTTAGCAATCTAATTTATTTCTATCGCACGAGTATAGTCACGCTAAGTTAGCATACTTACTGCAAATTGGGTAGTGTTATGAGCACTGTAATGTTAATTTAGCTTTCTGTAATATGAGTGAAAGAATAGTAGTTAGTTTGGCGTCTGATTACGTAAAAGTTTGCAGTAGCGTCAGCCACGCGACAGCAAACATTACGCGATTGGTCGTAGAATGTCACTAAAATCGTATTACGGAATTTACGAAAGCTGGTCGCTCGTCTATTGCCTGCCTGTAAACACTTTGGCCATCAATAACAGCGTTGCTAGCGACAAGACAGCAACAGATGGAAACAAATTAGTTCTTAGATTGTCCAACAGAAGGTAAACTAGCGCTATTTAAATAACTTTGGCGTTCATAAGTGTATCTTCGATACCTAAATAGATTAAAAACATTTTGACTTTGACTCAATTTCCGTCTGCTCTTTAGCCATACATACATAATATGTAATACATAATACGTAATGTTTATGTAAAATTAAATTTAATAGTTTATGTAGGTATATACAGGGTTATAGGTAACTCACCAAAAACCTCATAAGGGTTAACAGTACTCATCAATATGAACAACTCTTACTATGAAGCCAATCCTGAAATCATGATAAAAAAACAGATGTTTCATACAAAAAGTTCATTGGCCTGAGACAAAATACATGGAACAGCTGATATTTTTTCGCGATTTCAGAGTTCGCCCCATAGTGAAAGTTGTTCATATTGATGAGTACAGTGAACCCTTAAGAGGTTTTTGGTGAGTTACTGTAATTAATTAACCCTGTATAAAACTCGATGTTTTGTTTATTTTATAAATCTTTTATTTATTTTTGATAATTTTGGATACCCTGTCCCATACTCATTTGTCGGATCCTCTCCATCCTAAGATTGCCTGGAAGAGATCGCTTTTAGTGATAAGGCCGCCAGTTGTTACACTATATAGAATAAGTATTATTATAATTATTATTTTGTTATTTGTGGCGTGAACAATAAAGAGTTTATTTATCTATCTATCATAAGACTAAAAGTGACGTTTGACAGCAATGGTCCCGCGATTCATGCAAGTCGCACGTCTGTTGTGAGATTCGCAATTAGCATGCAAAATATTACTTTTAACTCTTTATAACATTAGTTAGTGTACTAAGATTAGTAGACTTGCCGCTCTAGTGGTTTAATCTGAGACTTCACCTACCTACCTTTATAGAAAAAACCGCGATAGTGGCACGCTCTAAATACCTTCTAATATTATTTGCGGTCACCAACGCAAAGTGCAGTTCGCATGAGCTTCAGCGTAACAATCCCAGAACTAGAAGCTTTCGTTTGGGGCCTTAGACTAACATAATAAAACTATCTCAGCCTCTTCCTCTCTTTCTTGCTAGAAACTACATGAGAGTGAGAGTGACGGGGATAAAGTCCAGACTCTAGCTGTGCTTGCACGTCCAGACTTCCGTCCGTATGTTTACATTTCTGATACCGATAGCATCACACCACTCATTATGGTGTAAAAGCATTGCTGCAGCTTGTTCTTCTTTTTGTTGACCGTACTGGCGAGAACAGAAGTACTTTGAAGACTAAAGTTTAGTATAAACCACAGTATGATAATATACTCCGCCAGGTATAGCATTCAGCCACGTAGTGACGTCAATCGATGCTTAAGCAGGACCGAAATAAGTCATTTACAAAAAGTTCGAAAGAGTCGGATGACGATGACGTCATGACATGTTTGCTGAGCTAGACTTTGTGTTTTTTTATCATGGTGTTAACTAGTTGTATCCCGCGGTGTTACCCGTAGCAAAAAAGTAGCCTATATGCTATTCTAGAAAATAGTCTACCTTTGTTGGGATAAAGAGCCACTATTAAGATGGCCACTTATCTGGGCGGAATTTCCGGATTTCTTCGTATGTCCGGATTTCTGTCTGAATTCCATCCTCATTCTTGTTGAAGCTGAAGCAAAGACGCTTCGCTCGCTAACGCACGCTCAGTCGAAAAGGGAAAAGTGAACTAGTTAGTAGCTGAAAAAAGTTATGAACCTGCAATAAATTTTCTGCGCAAGTTACATGCAAGATTTGATGTATAATTACTCACTAGCTGCGATCGGTGGTTTCACCCACGGTCCCACAGGAACCGTTGTTTTCCGGGATAAAAGTACCCTATGTCCTTTTCTGTACCCTAAACAACATGTATGCAAAATTTTAAGACGATCGGTTGAGTAGTTCAGACGTGAAAGCGTTACAAAGAAACAAAGAAAATGAACAAAGGCTCACTTTTTCATATTATATTATATGTAGTACCTTTGATTTTAGTCTAACCTCAAAGCAAACACTCATTGACTTCGTGTTACTTAACAACGCCATCTGCTGTTGTGTCGTTAAAGCAATTAGTTGCTCACAAAAAATAGTATTATTATTCGCCAATAGATGTCAGGAAGAGTCATATTTTTCAGTTGAGACTACTCAAACGCCTCCTTTTTGTTATTTTTCTTCCAAGTTTATGTTTAAGTTGATTATCGATAAAACACGAATAAAATGACATTTTCTAAAAATGATTCCTAGCTAGATCGATTTATCGCCCCCGAAACCTCCTATATACTAAATTGTATGAAAATCGTTGGACCGATTCCGAGATTCCAATTATATATATTCAATTATTCAAGAATTGCTCATTTAAAGATATAAGATAAGATTCTGATGTACAATTAAATATTTCTCTTTTAGCCATCAATGACGAAGGACTTTTGTTCTCAATTGTACTCCAAATTTCTAACATAGCGATGTAACACAATAGATCATGATTTGATAAAAGTTTGACGATTTTTGGTGCAGGCATGCTTGCCTTTTGAAGTGTTTTTGTTGAACTGTTATAACAGGTTACCTGATAGAAATAACTGATTATGATCCTCGTTTTTTACCCGACTGCTTAATGAGGAGGGTCGTGTTTTTCAAGTGTAGGTAAATACAGTAGTGGCTCTGTGAACTGTAGATCTCGTGGCCGACCTTTGTCTTCCTATATAAATAGCATTACTCATCTGTTTCGATTTTTATCGAACTTGCTTACAAAATTTTAAGAGAATCGGTTGAGAAATGCGACCTGTAGAGAAAGAAAAAGATCCAGACACAGTTCAGACATACGAAAACATTTTTGTCGAAGTTGATGCAGAGACGCTTCGCTCGCTAACGCTTGCTCGATCGATCGATTACTTAATGCTGTAACAAAAGCGTAATTTTTAATGTTTCTTTATTATTTCTCACATATGTAAAATATCATCACGCTTTTCCCCCGAAGGAACTGACAGAGGTGTATTAAATGACCCACACTTCACCGGACGATATTCAGTCTCAAATGTGACAGGGGGCGAGCCTGTCAAACACGTACATAATTATGTGTGTGTATAATATATTCTTTAATATCCTGAGGCAAGGAAATCCTTTTGGGGAAGCTATGTGTAAAGCACTATAAAGACTTACATATACTAGTTAAAAAACTTAATCAATCATCATACTTAATTCACACACACATACACCTACCCACAGACACATACGCGCGTATTCTTTTGTTTAGTAGTTAGTCCTCTATACTCATTCATTATGTAATCGGCTACAGTCTCCCGCGATACAGGCTGGCCCTAGTGCGGGGACTATTGCTAAACTTTATGTTGTAAATTGTGTGATAAGGTTAATAAATATTTTTGTATTTTTTTGTAATTCTAAATAAAACACTCAAACGGATGGACGCATTTTGATGAGAATGCGAGCAAATTTGTCTCTCCTTGAGCTTCGACAAAAATGCTTTCGTATGTCTGTGAATTCTGTCCGGATTCTCTACAGGTTGGTATAATAATTGTCGAACCTGTTCACAAAATTTTACGAGAATCGGATGAGGAATGCAACCTGTAGAGGAGGATATAAAGCGGGCGTGAAGTCTCCAGCTCATAGAACTACTAGTGTCAATGGGGGCTGAGCTACCCACGTCCGTAGGAGTGTACTCTATTGCGATTCCCTACACGTGGTCCCCGGGTAGTGCTCACCGGGCAGCAAACTCTGGTGGGAGGCTTCGGCCGTGGCTAGTTACCACCCACCGGACCAAGCCATGCCGTGAAATGAACTAGTCGTGTTTCGGGATGTAGTCCGGTGTAACCGTTCCGAAGACGGGTCTGAGCAGTAGCGCACTTCTAGCGCCTCACTCAACTACCGTCTTTGTACTTTTTCACTCTACAAAACTTCAAGGCTAGAGTGAATAAGTACCTTAAAGGTCGTCGTGCTCCATCTTAGACCACAACGTCGCTTAACGTCAGGCGAGTTGGTGGTCAAACGCCGACCTATTCGACAAATAAAAAAAAAATGCTTCAGCTTCGGCAAAAATGGTATCTTATTATTATTATATTAAGTACAACAAAACATTCAGCGACGTCGATATTTTCCACGCCAGCAAGCTCAATTTCAAACGGGAGGTTCTCCAAATACTTAAGGAAGCAAAGCAGAGATGAAGCCAAAAGCACTCATACACACTCACCCCAACTATCACACACTCACACACACACCCACACACTCACACAGACGTCTTTTCACTCACCCTCTCGCACACACACCCTCTCACACACACACACCCTCTCACACACACACACCCTCTCACACAATAAAATAATATGACGCACTAAAAATTGTCCAAAATTCTTAGTTTTATATGTACCTACTTATATTTCTCATCATAAAACAATATTTGTCTTTATATATTGAAAAGTGTTATGTTTATTTAGGTTTATTTAGTGATTGTTTTTATTATTTTGTCTAAAAAATGTAAATCCGTAATTAGCTGTAAGTTTATCTATAAGTTTATATCATGCCATTATTGTGAGCTGTGGATTTTGTTTAAATAAATAAAATAAAATAAAATTATGTCCGCGGTCTGTCCAGAGTCTGTCCGGCTGTCTTACATGGATGGATGATTTTTAACTCAATCATGCCAGAACCGTTAATCGGTTCTAGATGAAATATGGCACAGAAATCATCTATAGAGATAGATAGGTGTGGAACAGCACATATGCTACTTTTTAAGCGTAGGTAACCGCAGGGCGCAACCCCATGCAGTGGCTTCAAAATGTTATTTAGAGGTGCATTCAGTATTTTTGATGTGCAATCAGACATTTCCCAATAATTAGTGAGCTGGCTGCAAGATGGTACGTGGGAATAAACTTTAAGATATAAATGTGTGGACAGCGAAAGGAGTAGAGAGCAATAAAAATATTGTTAGTATTGTATTAATATCTTATTTTTAATTTTCTAACTTATGATAATCTCCATCCGAAGGGTTGCCTGGAAGAGATCGCTCTCTTTTAATGATAATGCCAGTTGATTTACTGTAAGTTAATTGAAGCGATATTCTTTTTCTTCAATGTTTATGACTTCTATTTTGAGCAACTAAGTGTTTTTACCCGACTGCGCAAGAAGGAGGGTTATGTTTTCCGAGTGTATGTATGTATGCATGTGGGTAAGTGTGTATGTATGAGGTTTCTTTGGCACGCCCTACAGCCTAAACAGCTCGATGTGTTTCGACATGTGAGGAGTCATTTGAATCGTCTTGATATAGAAGTGACATAAGGTTCAACATTTTGCAGTCGGAATTTTTGTGTTACTTGTTTTTAATCCTAAACGATACAAAATAAGGAAAAATATTGTAGTAAAATGTATTATTCCAATAGGTACTCCAATAGGTAAAGATCATTACAAAAACCCGGCGGTCAGGGGTCAGTAAGATAAACATTTCAACAATGAGTACAGTTAAATACAAAAATTGTTAAATCTGTATCTTACTGTGCCTAATTTTTAAAATAAATAAATTCGGGACATTTTCACACCCTGTCGCCTGACCCCAAAATATTTATACTTCTATCAAAAATCTAAATTTTGTGATTGTATGTGCAACAGTTTGTTACGTCTTCATGCCTAAACAGATTTTAATGAAATTTGGAACAAAGATAGCTTGTATTTTGTATTTGCATAAATAAAGACTTTTTAAAGCCACGGAGCAAAGCTAGTAAAAAAAACTGATTTGATATAAGTTCTGTTGTGCTCTACCATTTTGATCGCTATCACAAAATATATTTTTTTTTTTCGAAATTAGAATAGCCCAGTTGTTAATTTTGCTCGTAAGCTCTGTACAAAATTTCAGTTCAGCGTTAAGATGTTACAGACACTCATCTAACTATTTTCACTTTTATAAAAATATTAGAGTAAATGATTGTATCACTTGAAGTTTATTCAAATGATTGTATCATTTGAATAAACTTGATGTATTGATATATTATTATATTTATTTATAATATTTATAATTATTCATAAATATTAAATTTATTTTTGGTTATTTATTTAAGAATTTAGTTTTAATATTATTATTTTTCTAAAATTTTAATTCAGTTTTATGTACACCACCTACCCTTTTCGTATTTCCATAAGCTCCTGTCCATCCAAAAGTTATTTGGAAGAAATCGCTTTATTCGATAAGGTCGCCCTTGTACTGCCGAAAAATGTATTTTAGTTTTTAAGATTTTCATGTAGTTTTTGGTGTGCAATAAAGTAATATTGTATTGTATTTTACTTTTGTTGTTGACTGTACTTCAATTATCATGATGTGTCAACAAACGTGACAAACTATATAAAAAGAGCAGACTTCCTTAAATCAATTACAGTGTTCTACAGTCTCCATTTTAATAGCAAGTGGAAGGACCCTCAAGAAAAATGCGTGGGTTACTGATAGCTATTGTTGCTATCTCATCCATCTCACTCGCTCGCGGAGGATTTGACTGGTGGGACTATTTCAGCAACGAAAACTGGTGGCTCAGACTGAGAGACAGAAACACAAGAATCGTCGAAGCAGACTGCTTGCTGTACTCCCAAAGGCCACGGTCCAACGTAATCCCTGAATCCACGACAGATGACATAACTGGTATCCCGCTATCAAGACACCACATCATTCCTGGCAGTACTTTGCTACGTTTCTTCAATACAGCTCTTCAAGAAAACGGCAACAACAATAACCAGCTGGGCGGCCTGCTTCAAGTTCTGGGTGCTTTAGCTGACAACTTCATGGATTATTATGAAGGGAACAACGAAATTGATGAAAACGTCAGAGAACAGCTCAGTACGATACGTCTAATTCAGCTTAACTATGAGACAGGAGATGAAGTGTCTTTGAACGGACTGTTTGATGCCAATGAACTGGCTAGAGCTATATTTTTCTGGATGCCGGCGAACATCTTCATGGGTCCGCGAAATAGAGCAGATGATCCTGGAAGCGGTTTCGAAAACAATGCATATTTTATTATCCAAAACCCAGTGGTTTTTGATTTACTGGGAAGAATCAATCGTACTATGAACGCGTACATACAAAATAGAAATGTGAGAGACTTCAATAATGCTATAGTTATGTTACAAGACCATATTTTCATGGGGATTCGTGAACCATACCCGTTTGTGATAGAACAATGGCGGGCAAGATATATGAATGCAGCTGGCCTACATTATTATGAAATAAACACAAACCCAGTCGTCCCAATAACAGCTACTCCTGAAACAGTAACTAGGTATTTCATGAAACGAGAATCTCCGAAGAGAAGTTTTGCTAAAAAAGATCCTCTATGCTTCATGCCTATTGTGACGTACCAGATAGAACTTAAAAAAGATAACCTGTTGATCGCAGCCAACGTCCTAGAAAGAACGGAAAGTGGATTCGGATTCGAGAAGAAATTCAGCTACGGATCGTGGAGAGAATGGTTGGAAGGTTCTCCATGGTCAAACGGATTTTTTAACGGCTATGGAATAGCTAAATACGGTAAATCTATGGCGGATGACAAATATGGTTACTTATTCAATGACAACTCGTTTGTTGCTGGCGTTGTGGGCTCGGATCTGCGTTTTGGAAAGGACGGTTGGACCGTCAACCTTGGTTGGGATGTCAATACACTTGGCGGGCAAATGTTTTTTGATAAGAATGGCAGACCAGCAGCGCTGGCAGTGAGTGATGAAGCCAAATCAAATCAAGGAAAAGGATGGTTGTTTGCATACAGTAGGCAACGTAAATGGAAACTCCTTCCTAGTGATGATATGGCTGCTGCTTTATCTTCAGCATTTAATAGGCAGACTGAAAGCTTGGACGGAACTGCAATTACGTTCAAGGCGAAGAAGATTAAGTTGTCTCATGACGATGGTCGAGAATTCAGGTCACCTAGATTGAAGAGATTGTAAATGACCTGTGTGTATCACCCATGCTTAACCATAGTTTCTGTCAGTGGCGAATTTAATAGCGTAGCAAAGCAAGGATGTATTACCTCACACAACTTATATTTTATTGTAAACTAGTAGTAGATTATTGTAAACTAGTAGTAGTAACGTAATAGTGATTGTAAAGTTTAGTTTTTCAAATAAATCATTGAATTGTACTGGTACATTTTTCACTTTTTGTGTTCTTCAAACATTATCGAATACCAAAGATATTAAAAATGAAGTACGACGGTTAAAAACTTGTTCGATGTTTTTATTAAGACAGAGCTTTTGTTGAAGGGTCCCGCGACGAAATTTGTTACAGACCAAATAAAAAGCAATTGCGGAGCTATTCAAACATTGAAGTGAGGCGTTAAAACTATGCCTTGCAGTTTACATACACAATGCCTGCTCGGCACGTACAAAAAAACTGTCTTAAAAGAAAAAATCCTTTTTTTTATTCTACTACCGCTACTACTTTTGACCGACACTTTACATCGAAATGGCTTACTAAGACATTGTTGTTTTATTATTTGATAACGTTATTTATATTGGGAACGCTATTTTTTTAATCATTATGATTAAAAAACCGGCCTCACTTTTTTGCTTGCAGAGCTCCATCTTCACTCTTTAATAAAATTGGTCTGGGCTAATTAAATGAAATGTACCTACGAGTACCTATAACATAACATATCGTCACGCCTTTCACTCAAAGGTTCTAACAGTGGTGTACAACACCACACTTCGCCGGACGATGTTCAGTCCCAAATACGACATGGGGCGAGCCTGTCACCATACAGCGGGCTCCAGTTAGGTATGTAATACGCACTTATTTTCACACAATGAACAAATTGGTGCGTGCCTTCGGCTGAGTTCAAACCCGCTCCGTCTGGCTTGAGAGGCGAGTCTTCTCCGACTAGGCTATCATCGCGCCAATGTACCTTTAATTATTATTTTTTAATTTGACTAACCGAAATTACAAAAAAACCATCGTCTCCATACATTTCCGAGTGCTGCATACTGCACCAAATATGCAGTGGGCGTATTTGGGCGTCACAATTAAAGATATATTTCTGTCCACTCCGGCCCACAGTCTAGAAACAATGGCGGATGACGGGTCGGAATGATCCGCCGAAATTGACTGCCTATGGCTTAGTTGGTAGTCAACCTGCCTTCTGAGCAGTGGCGTGGGTTCGATTCCCACCTAGGGCAAACATGTGATGAACTATGTGCTTGCTCTATGTCTGGGTGTTAATAATTATAAATTTAAGTACTAGCTGCGCCCCGCGGTTTCACCCGCGGTCCCACGGGAACCGTAAATTTTTTCGGAAGAAATGTACCTATGATGTCATTTTCTGGCTTCCTGACAACGTGTATGC
Source organism: Peribatodes rhomboidaria (assembly GCA_911728515.1). Classification (NCBI taxonomy): domain Eukaryota; kingdom Metazoa; phylum Arthropoda; class Insecta; order Lepidoptera; family Geometridae; genus Peribatodes; species Peribatodes rhomboidaria. The sequence continues at coordinate 707,465 of OU452194.1, forward strand.
AGAATTTTAAGATAATCGGTTGAGTAGTTACGGCGTGAAAGCGTTCCTAGCGAACAAACAAATGAGCGAACTCACTTTCCCATTTTTAAAATTAGTTAGGATTAGGATTAGGATAGGGTATATTCAAAAATATGTATTTATGTATAAATAATATGTGTTTAAAATATAGTCTCTGGCAGCCATAGTACAAACTTTTTTTTTTATCAGCAGCTGATGATTGACCCTTAGCGATTTACACAGCATGTCTTCAAGCCATTTGCAATTTGTCCGCTTCTCTGGTGTACAATAGAATTTTTCTAAAATATGTCTACGACGTTTTAAAAAAACCTAATTAACCGAGCGTTAGCGAGAGAAGCGTCTCTGCTTCAGCCTCGACAAAAATGCTTTCGTATGTCCGAATTCTGTCCGGATCTTTGTCTATCTCTACAGGTCGCATTTCTTAACCGATTCTCTTGAAATTTTGTGAGTAAGTTTGATAATTTTGTCAAGTAAATTTTTGGATTTTTTCACAATGGCGAAGGTCTGATGTTGTTTAAAATCAAATCTACGCCATTTTGAAAAATATCCAAAAGCCTATTTGACAAAAAGAAACGATTTCAAAAAACTTCCAAATTTTCAAAAACTGTCATATTTAATTATCAATACAATACAAAAACTCTTTATTGACACCAAATACAAAATAAATCTAAACTAAACATTCAAAAATATAGGCGCAATGGGCGGTCTTATCGCTTAAGAGCAATCTCTTCCAGACAACCTTTGGATGGAATAAAAACATTATGATTAAGCATGGACGGTGGTGTATGCTAAAGAAAAATAAATAATTAATAATAATTAAGCAATGTACTTACAAATTTGAGAATTATGATAAACATACATACTAATACCTACATAAATAATTACTAAATATACAAATAAACTACCCAGTCATAAACATATACAAGTACCTACATCAGTAAATATACTATTAAATACATTGAAATATGACAGATAGTAAAAAAGAATCGAGTCTACCTTTAATGAGCCAGTTTGGAAAGGTAGAATACTTCGAGCTGCGATTTAAAACTATGAAGTGATTAATCTATCACTTCATAGTTTTAAATCATCTAATGTTAACTGGGAGTGAATTCCATAGTCGCACGGCTTCAGTAGTGAAGGACGATGCGTAAAAGCCAGTACTATGGACCGGATTCATAAGCAGTCTGTTTTCTGACGACCTAAGAGAAAGGGAATGGGAGGAGTGAAGTACTGGAAACGTTCTTTTAGATAATTATCGAACCTGGAATCCTGAGCGTGAGATGAGATAAGATTTTATCTTGGTCACTCTCACACCTATGACTTTTCAAACGAGAGCAACAAGGACGAAGAAAAGTGAGATGAAAATCTGAAATCTCCGAATAGGGCCACTGCTTACAAAATCACGAGAATCGGTTGAAGAAGCGACCTGTAGAGGAGGTCAGACGTCGGCCGCGAGGTCTCCAGCTAACAGAGCTAGTATCTATTAGCTAATGAGTCTATAAACACGGTCAGTTTGAGCTGTAAATAGCGAGCGGATGCGCGCGGCAGACGGCCAGGCGGGATGCTTTATTTTTAAGCTGTTTACATTGAGCCAGTGGCTTGAATGAGCTACTCGACCGACAAAAAACGAGTGTACCTATCTAGAGAAAAAAGGAGGTGTAAGTGCATATCAAAAGCATCTGACTCTATACAATGACCCAAAATGATGTCTTTCTTTTTAATTTCAGTGTCTTAACCTACCAATCGTTAAAGCCCTGGCTAATCAAATTCTAGATTCGTTACCCAACATCGAAATCATACAACCTTTATTCTTCAGACTCCTCAATTCCTCAAAGCTATTAATGAGCGAGCAAAAGAGGCGAATTGTAAGTCTAAATTATTGTAAAAAAACTTGCAAAAAGCGAAGCTTAAAAACCGACTTCACGTCCATGTAAACAATTTTTAGACTTTTGTTGATATTATAATAAAATCTGCTATACCGATGTCAATAAAAATTTTATGGGATTACTTCAGGAGTATTACTGTTCGACCAAATATTTTTTTAATCGGTTCACAATTCGCGGAACAAAAAAAATACATACAGACGAACATAGAACCTCCTACTTTTTGTAAGTCGGTTAAACATGCAAGTCAAACGACTTAAATTTTAAAATTTCGTCATTTCGTGCATAAACCCTTTGGTTACATTAATTTGGACTAAATAAAGGCGAAGTTATGTCATTACGTGGAGGTAGAAATACGAGCCAAAGACTGTCAGTCATAACGTTATTGACCGAGAGTGCGTGATGCGCGAGCAAAGAGTCTCCATTTCAGCTCCGGAAAAATTCGTTCGTATGTCCAGCGTCTGTCCGGCTGTTCTCCTCTACAGGTAGCGTTTTTCAACATTGAATTAAATAGAGTTTAAAAAAATTAATCCAAAAAGGCAGTAATGTATTTTACCAGCTGCGCCCCGCGGTTAAAAAGTTAATCCTACGTGCTATTCTAGACCTGTGCCAAATTTCATCCAGATCTGTTCATTCGTTCTGGCGTGAAAGAGCAACAAACATCCATCCATCCATTCATTCTTACAAACTTTCGCATTTATAATATTAGTAGGGTTTACGTTTTCGCGAGTTCTTCAGTTCCCGGTGCCAAGTTTATCATTATTGATTTTCTTGACAAGATAGTAAAGCTCTTAATTCTAATGAGGATAGTCGCTAGATCACACCACTGCGCCGAAGTGAAGCGACGCGCTCGATTCGTGGAAGAGACAGCAAGACGTCAGATTGCTCCATAGCTCAATACGATTTTAGATTCCGCTCGCGATGTGTGAATGACATTAAACATTATAACCTACCTAATTCTTATACTAATTATAAAATGGAAAGTAACTCTGTCTGTCTGTTTGTTGGTTTTTCACGGCTAAACGGCTGAACGTACCTTGATGAAATTTAATAAATAGTTTCAGTACGTCACAAGGCAGGTTTTTGGATACTTTTTTCTGAATAAATACATAACATAACATATCGTCACGCTTTTCCCCCCAGAGGTATGATACAACACCCACACTTCGCCGGACAATATTCAGTCCCAAATGTGACAGGGGGCGAGCCTGCCGCCATACACCGGGCTCCAGTCATGTAGCAGATGACATACAATACGCACATATGCTCAGACAATGAACAAATTGGTGCGTGCCGTCGGCTGGGTTCGAACCCGCTGCCTCTGGCTTGAGAGGCGGACCTTCTCCCAACTAGGCTGTCATCGCTTTTTACTTTGTAAGCAGATAAAAATCATTATTGATGTTAAAATACCTTCCCAGAGCTTATAAAAATGTTAAAGTCGTGGATTTAATTATCCCAAACATTTTAACACTCACAATCTAGATTAAATTTAATTTAAAATAAAGTTCACAGGGATTCCTTAGGAGAAAAGGTGGCATTTTACGAAGGACAAATTAAATTTAAGCGAAAAGTGTTGCTTAATTAGGTTAGGTATAAGTAAATACTTATTTACTGTATTTTTTTTAAGTTTAAAAGTTTTAAAAAAGAGGGTTATGTTTTTCGAGTGTATACATGTACATATGTGTGGATGAAGTTCCTTTTGGCACGCCCTACAGCCTAAACAGCTTGATGTATTTCGACATGTGAGGTGTCATTTGAATCGTCTTGATAGTGGAAGTGACGTAGAGTACAACATTGTGCAGACGGGCTTTTTTTTTTTTTTTACTTTGTTACTTTTTAAAATATATTTTAATGTTCGTAATTCTAGTCCATTTGCAATATTTTTACCGGACTGTGCAAGAGGGAGGGTTACGTTTTAAAGCATTTAATTACATCGACGTGTCCTTTCACCGAAGGATCTGGTAGAGGTGTATTACAACTCCCGCACTTAGCCGCACGGTATTCAGTCCCAAATATGACGGGGTGAATCTGTCGCCATACACCGGGCTCCAGTCATGTAGCAGATGACATAAGTACAAAACGCACAAATAGGTGCGTGGTGTCGGCTGGGATCGAATCCGCTCCCTCTGGCTTGAGAGGTGAGCTTTCTCCAACTAGCCTATCATCGCATTTTCTTATTTTTAAAACGAAATAGAATCTATAGAATCACACTATAATCTCACTAAGTCTGAATGGATAGATGTTTGTTACTCAATCACGCCAGAACGGCTGAACGGATCTGGATGACATTTGGTACAGAGATAGACCACAGTCTGAAATAGGACATAGGGCAGGTACTGTTTTAACTTAGTAATACATAAGCAAACTGGCAACAATATAAAATAAATTCTGTAGGCATTTACACCCTTAGCTGGCAACACTAACATTCCCCTGGATCTACCTTTGTCCTAACTAATATTATAATAAACTAGCTTCGCCCCGCGGTTGTACCCGCGGTCCCACAGGAACTGTTATTTTTTTCGGGATAAAAAGTACCCTATGTCCTTTTCTGTATCCCAGACAACGTGTATGCAAAACTTCATGATGATCGGTTGATTGCTTACGGCGTGAAAGCATTACAAACAAATAAACAAACAAACGAACAAACTCACTTTCGCATTATAATATTAGTTAGGCTTAGGATGCGAAAGTGAGTTTCTTCGTTCATTTTTAGGGTTCCGCACTGATATGGTAAAACAGGACTCTATTACTAAGATTCCGCTGTCCGTCTGTCTGTCTGCCCGTCTGTTGCCAGGCTGTATCTCATGAACCATGATAGTTAGACAGTTGAAATTTTCACAGATGATGTATTTCTGTTGCAGCCATAACAACAAATACTAAAAAACAGAATAAAATATACATAATTGGGTCTCCCGTACAGCAAACGTGATTGTTTTGTCATTTTTATAGATAATGGTACGGAATCCTTCGTGCCCAAGTTATTCGCACTTGGCCAGTTTTTTTACGTTTTTACGGCAACTGCTCAACCGATGATCTTGAAATTTTGCATATATGTTGTCAGCGGTACAGAAAAGGACATTTCATCTTAAAAATATTCCTGTTTGAATTGTTCCTGTGGGACCGCGATTGAAACCGCGGGAGGCAGCTATTGTTAATTAGACTTAATCAATTATTAAGTATCGCAAGTTACGAGTAAACAATTAATGTGATTTTTTCCATAATTAATCATTTTGATTGTGATCTTCCCTAAATGAGTGCAACGCATTTTCAAAATGGCCGCTCAGAAATTTAAAGAGTAATGCGAAACGAGAGAATACTGGTGCACATTATCCTATCCTACTAATATTATAAACGCGAAATTTTGTGTGTATGGATGGATGGGTGGATGTTTGTTACTCTTTCACGCCAGAACGGCTGAACAGTTCTGGATGAAATTTGGCACAGAGATAGATTATAGTCTAGAATAGCACATAGGATACTTTTTAACCGCGAGTGGAACCGCGGGGCGCAGCTAGTTATACATAGATCTAAACTAGCTGTTCGCGTGTAATCAGAAATCCGTATCCCAAAACCTTCCTCGTGATTTGCTTATTGTAACTAATAATCAAAATTCATCAAGATCCGTTTAGCCGTGAAAAGCCTACAAACAGACGGACAGAGTAGTTACTGTCGATTTTATAATATTAGTGTGAATGTATAGATGAGAATTATAAGCTACTTTTTAGGGTTCCGTCCGTACCCATACTTATCACTAAGATTTCGCTGTCCGTTCGTCTGTCCGTCTCTCACCAGGCTGTATCTCATGAACCGTGATAGTTAGATAGTTAAAATTTTCACAGTTGATGTAGTTTTGTAGCCGCTATAGCAACAAATACTAAAAAACAGTATAAAATAAATCTTTAACGACAAACGTGATTTTTTGCCGTTTTTTAGAGATATTAACGGTGCAGGGCCCTTCATGTGCGAGTCTGTCTCGACCCAAAATGGGTCTTGACTTTAACAGTTTTTTAGCCGTTCCAGATTTCCGTGCATCGATTAGTTTACTATACAAGGCAAACTAACACGCAAAGGCTGTAGAATCTACGGGATTTAATCAGCGTTTAAAATTTTCTAGTTTTTACCTATAATTTGCGTGGTACTATTAAACCGATTTTGATAGAGTAATAAATCAAACATAGTAAACCTTCACGCTATTTTCCCGAAGGGACTAGAAGGTGTATTACAACGCCCACACTAAGCTGGACGATATTCAGTCTCAAATGTGCGTCGAGTCTGTCGCTATACGCCGGGCTCCAGTTATATAGCAGATGTCATTTTGATAAAAAAATATAATTAAATGTAGGTAAATATTCTATTTTTTCAGTACAAAATCATGTAAGTACGTACAACATCGACATGAAAAATAAATTGGGTATAAGAATTAACTTAATGAAGAAAAGTTTGGTTTTTTTTTATTTTGTAGGTAAAGAAAAAGAATTAGCAGGAAGGAAAAAGGTTTATTTAATTTGATAGGCATAAATCGGGTAATTTGCAAAACTTTGTTGATTATTTATGGGTCAGTAATGATAAACTTTAACTAAATAGTGAACTAGAAGATAATTATAATAGTCATTATTGATTAATCATGCATGTCATAGGTCACTAAACTGTACAATATAAAAAGAGAGGATTACTAAACGCTATTTAGTTTAACTTTTACCATCAGCTGCTAAACGATCTTGATAAGAGAGAGAGAGAGTGAGAGAAGATTAAGCAACATGCGTGCGCTACTTCTAGCGCTCGTTGCCGTCACAAGTGTATCTATCGTTCAAGGAGGTCGTCATCAATGGACTCAATACAACAATGATACCGCACAAACAATATGCTTGCAATTTTCAAGAAGACCTTCCGCCAACGTGGTTCCTGGAGAAACGACACACGAAATAACTGGCATCCCGCTAGCAAGACACCACATCATCCCAGGTAACACTCTGCTACGCTTCTTCAATACAGCTCTAGATGAAAATAGGCGAAATTCCAACCAACTTGGAAGACTAGTGCCATTTTTAAGCACTTACGCTGACAATTTTATGAGCGTATACGGAAATAGCAACCAGGTCAGAAGCTCTGTGCGACGAGAGCTAGCATACTTTCAAGATATGGTACGATCTTATGGTCAGTCTTTAAATTTAAATCGATCATTTAGATCACGTCAAATGGCAAGAGCTTTATTTTACTGGATGCCACCGAACCTTTTTATAGGACCTCGGAATAGAGCTGATGACCCTGCAGACAATTTTGAAGACAATGCTGCTGTTATTGTTCAGAATTCAACTATATTTGCGCTCCTTAGTAGAATTAATATCACAATGAACTTATACATACAAAACAGACATGTAGACGATTTCAATGAAGTAGTAGATATGTTACAAGCTAACTTGTTCACGATAAGGCGTGAACCTTATCCGTTTGACATAGATCAATGGCTTGCAAGGCGTATGAATCGAAATGGCTTGCATTTTTACGAAATAAATACAAATCCAATTGAGACGATGTCAAGTACGACCCCTGAGACAGTTACAAGATATTTTGTAAAACGTGAGATTGTGAAGAAGGTTGCTGAAGAAAAAGATCCTCTGTGCTTTCTTCCTGTTGCAAGGTACCTGATAACATTAAAAAAGGATAACTTACTAATCGCAGCGAGTGTTTTTGATAGAACAGAGAGAGGAAACGGATTTGAAAAAAGATTTAGCTACGAGTCCTGGAGGGCATGGCTGGAAAGCTCTGCATGGAAAAACAGATTTTTGAGCAGTAATAGCATAGTTACGCGAGGAAAATCTATGGCGGAAGAACAATACGGCTATTTGTTTCGAGATCATTCGTTTGCTATTGGATTTGTTGGAACAGATCTTAGTTTCGGAAGCGATAGTTGGACGAAAATGCGCTGGGATGTAAACACTATAGGTGGTCAAATATTTTTTGATAAAAACGGCAGACCTGTAGCTTTGGCTGCTAGTGATCAAGAAACATCGGATGATGATAAAGGATGGATCTTTGTATACAACCGACGACGAATGTTTTTACTCCTGAATCAGGATCCAGAACCTTTTAATGACATAGCTGCAGCACTTCCTTCGGTATTTCCTAATGGTAGAACTGAAAGCTATGCTGTGTCAGCAATGACCTTTAATTGTACGACAATAAAACTGTCTTATGATGATGATGATCGAGACCTTATGTAAATTAGAAATGGATGTGTGTGAATCTATTTTCAAATAAAGCTTTTAATTATTAATTAAATCAAACATTATTTTATTTTAATCACGGATGCGGATAACTTATGGCTATGACACATGACAATTGCAGATGACAAAGTGATTTTTGCTTCATCAGCACCAGAGCTGGAGATCATGCTCTAAGCTCTAAGACTTGCGCAAGCCTCGAGGCGGGTCTTCTGATGAACTTGTCTAAGATACGAGCAGCACGAAACGTTGTTGGTAAGTGACCACGTTTGGGCACTATAGGTTAGGATGGGCAAGATACACATTTCGATTTAATGAAAAATAAAATTATTGTTATATTTTTGGAAAATTCAACTCTATCCTTTTTTTACATTAGGACGATTAGGTAGTATGTATATTTATTTTAACTCGGCTGCCCCGATGAATTCTTCTATGATTAAATCGATTTACTTTTCACTGAACAACAAATCGACATTAAAAGGAAAATATTTTTTATAATTTTGTAGGTAATCAGCAGTAAGGAAAATTGCTCGATTGATGAAATCGGCAGACCTGTCGCTTTGGCCGCTAGTGATTAAGGAACATCGACTGATGGTAAGGGATAGCTGTTTATATACACTGAACGACATATGTTTTCACTGATGCTGCAGAATCCAGATCCGATTAAAAACATAGCTGCAGCTCTTTCTTCAGAATTTCCTAATGGGAGGACTGAAAGCTACGCTGTCATAGGGATGACATTTAATGTTACGAAAATAAAACTGTCTTATGATTGGTAAAATTTTAGATAAATAAAATATTAACTAGTGTGTGTGAAACATTTTTTTTTAAATAAATTTAATAAACACAATTTTTTATCTTAATTACATTAATAATTCAGAAATCATGATTAATTTGACTAATCATTTTAGGGATAAGACTGCCAGTTGCTACACTACAGATTAGGGGTTTTTTCTCTTGAATTTGTGTTATTTCTGGTGTGAACAACAAAGAGTTTATATATCTATCTATCTATGTATGTATATGTACTGAATGGAAGTTAAGAGCATGAGTATTTTTCGTTGTCAACTCAGTGTTGCTCACAAGTCCCTATGTTGTCCCTAAGTTGGCACCAGTGTGATCTGATCAATTTGCAATCTGATTTTGTTAGCCGGCAATCGTCTTAGTGAAGTATTAAAGAACGACGTAAATATTTTTTAATTCACTTTCATGTGTGTTTTGTAAAAGACCTACCCACGAGAATAAGAAATAGATAAATATATATTTTTTTGCAATTTTTTTCTTGTTGAAGTTCAACTTTTTTTTTTATATATAGAATAGGTCGTCGTTTGACCACCAACTCACCTGATGTTAAGCGACGTTGTGGTCTAAGATGGAGCACGACGACCTATAAGATACTAATTCACTCTAGCCTTGAAGTTTTGTAGAGTGAAGAAGTACAAAGACAGCAGTTGACAGAGGCGCTACAAGTGCGCTACTGCTCAGACCCGTCTTCGGAACGGTTACACCGGACTACATCCCGAAACACGACTAGGTCATTTCACGGCATGGCTTGGTCCGGTGGGTGGTAACTAGCCACGGCCGAAGCCTCCCACCAGAGTTTGCTACCCGGTTAGCACTACCCGGGGACCACGTGTAGGAATCAGAATAGAGTTGCCTCCTACGGACGTGGGTAGCTCAGCCCCCAAAAACCAACTGTAACCTCATCTATATACGATTGCTGTTATGTACTACGTACACATTAATCTCGTTGTGTAACCTCTGAATTTCTTTATTCTAATTGAAGTTGCAACCTGAATGGATTTATTAGTTTGTTTGACGATAACTTAAGTATCGTTGATCCAATCTTCATGAAACTTTGCAGGAAAGTAGTTCATGTAAGCACAATTTTCAAGTACGATAATTAGCGAAATCCAACCAAAAAATTGTGAAGATACGCGAGGTCTTCGTTCAAGGCAAATTACTATTTTAATTATAACTCGCTTGCCCAGAATAAGTTAAATAAAATTATTTTTGATGTCTCTGCAATCATACTAATCTACATCCCGGTAGAGTAATTGGCGCCAAATTCGAGTGAGCGTTGCGAACAATGTCAAAACTTTTCGCGCTAAGTTGGCAACGTTTAAAAAACAAAAATTCGAAAAAAGAACGCAAAGAAAATAAAAAACAAGAGCGGGGACAAATTTCTTTGGCTTTTCTGAACGGCATACCCGAATGATGGATTGCATACTAATAACCAAACATTTGAAATTTGCGCCCTTATTATTTAGGAGATAAAGTTCAAAGTAGCTTGAATGTTGTCACGAAATCTGATGTGACTGTTTAAAAGAATTTTGTTTTGTTACAAGTTTTTATTCTTCAGTTTAATTGTGCGAAATTGTTGCATGCGTGTTTTTCTGATACGAAAATACAAATGTATTTGCGTATCTCCAAAAAAACACACCTAACTTTTATTGTGTTTAGTATAGGGTTCAACATGCCGTATTTTTTGTGTAAACGATAGCAATTTGGAGTATTTTATTTGTTTTTGTCGGTAATTGGTCCTTAGCACGTCCAAGAGATTTTTTATTGCTTTTTAACGCCGAAGTTAATTATTTTAAAGGTTTTTTGAGTGATTTATATCCATTTCGTTGCTGCACTTTTTGTTGAATGTGGCGACATTTTCTAAATTCAAAAATGCTTGTGAAAAAAAAAGTAATAAAAAACTGGTTTATGCTCTAACTAGCTGTACTGTAGGTACTGTAATGTTTAAATCCCTTCTCTCTCTCCTGCTTCCCCTCCTCTCCCTTCCCGTCCCGTCTACAATTCAAATAATCTATAATACAATTTGTAATGTAATAGTAATTAAATATAATGTAAATAAATTAAATCTGATGTATTTGAAACTGAATGAGCCATTCCGGCAAAACACATTTTATTTAAATTAAGTATAGTAAATATAATAGCAATTGAACTTAGGACGTAAATTTTAGACTTTAAGAAAGGAAGCGCAGGTGCCTGTAACACAGGTTTTCTTAACCTAGCACAGGCACCTGAGCGAAAATAACTAGTGTAACATAAGGTTTATTTATATTGATCACCAATTTGTAAAACTTAATTTGTAAACTTTTGTAATAAATAATATTTGATTTGATTGATTGATTGATTGTAAAGGTTTCACCCGTTACGGGTACCGGGTACGGTTAATTTTTTCAGGATTTAAAGTACCAAATATCCTTTTCTGTACTCTTGACAACGTATTTGCAAAATTTCATGATGATGGGTTGAGCAGTTAGAGCGTGAAAACGTAACAAACAAACGAACAAACTCACTTTCGCATTCATAGTATTAAGAAGAAGAAAATAGGAAGAATTAGGATTTATCCGAGCGAAGCTTCAACTCTACTGGGATAGCTTGGCCTTTTTTAACCGACAATTTTTTTAATTTTTTTTGTACGTATGTCACGCGATTACTCCATTAATTGTGAATCGATTGTATTGTTTTTTTTTTGTTTGATAGATCATACTTTAGAAGTCGTCTTAGATAAATTTTATCGAAATCTAATTATTTTTAAGTATGATATTTGGACTATTTTAGGTTAAAAATTAGCGTTAATTACTTCTTCTTCTTTCTTTTTATGAGTAAGACCTATTGTAACAGTTTAATAATTTCCTTTCCACCTAAATCATGATATGTACACTAGGCTGATTCGAAAATTTGTTCATGCTATATACACATGTTTAGGAATATGGTCTAGAACCAAACTATTTTGTTCTATATATTTTTCTAATTATGATTGTACTCTGTTTTGTGTGCTTAAATAAATAAATCGGTCAAGCATTTTTTAAAATATTAACAACAAAAGTCTAAAAATTGTTTGTTTACTTATATGACCAATGACAGCCTTTTTAAATTATATGTATGTAGTATCTATGTAGGTATGTATTATGTATTTGTATTATGTATATGTATTATGTATATGTTTGTTAGTCTCCCTTACTAATAAACGTTGTATAGCCTCGGAATAGTTATATACAGAGTTTATTTTTTTTCGATGTACTTAAAAACTTAGCAGAAAGAATAAGACAAAAAACCTTAGAATACCTACTAAATAAACATAACATAATCGTCTCGCCTTTCCCCCCTGGCAGACGTGTAATACAACATCCACATTTCACCGGACGATATTCAGTCCCAAACAGGAGGCGAGCCTGTCGCCATACACCGGGCTCCTACTAAATAAATCTATGGATAAATCAACTTATGGAACAGATTTTACCAATCAACCAATTATCCAACTTTGAGGAGGAAACCTTTTAACTAACCAAGTCGTCTACGTCTGTGAGCGTGACAAGGCAGGTCAACACAGTACACTAATACTAATACTAATTTATATATACTAAAGTATACATAATTATACTACAGTAATAGTAATTTATATATATGTATTGATATTTTATTATATTTATATAAAATATTTATAATTATTCATAAATATTACATGAATAATTATGGTTATTTATTTAAGTAGGTACTTATTATTAATATTACTTATTATTATCTTTTAAATTTTAATTTAGTTTTATGTACACCACCTACCCTTTTCGTATTTCTGTAAGTTCCTGTCCATCCAAAGGTTACCTAGAAGAAATCGCTTTAGGCGATAAGGTCGCCCTTGTACTGCCGAAAAATGTATTTTAGTTTTTAAGATTTTCATGTAGTTTTTGGTGTGCAATAAAGATATATTGTATTGTATTGTACACAAAGCGAATTTCTGGCTTGCGTTTTGAACAGGTGTTGTTTGGAAGCCTACCTTCTATAGGTGGTTATTCTTAGGTTGCTTCTAGACAGGCCATAATTTACTGCAAAGACGGCAATACTGGCAATATTGCCGACTGTAGCCCGGCCATCATCAAAAAAAAAAAAATATAAAACAATCAAGAGTACGAAAAAGCGGCATCGTTTTATGGTCGACATACCAAAACACGCACAAAACGGTTTGGTTCTTCTTTTCTCATACGGACCGCTAGAGTGTGGAATACTCTGCCAGAGTGTGTGTTCCCTGACACTTATAATCTGGGTGTAATCAAGTCTCGAGTGAATCGGTTTCTTCTAGGCAAGCGTGCTCCATCGTAGGCCGCATCACTGTTTGTCATCAGGCATGTTGGCGGCCAAACGCAAGACTATTAGGTTTAAAAAAAAAACATCAGCCATGTTAGAAATGGTTTGAGTATGTGGCCAGGCCACACTCAGAACACTGTCGCAATATTGCCGGACCAGTTTTACAGTACCTAGGAGTACCTCTAGCAAAATACTGTATATCTCTTCCTAGGCCAAGTAATGTTTATTAGTGAGGTGTATGTTTAACTACTTATTTCTTTGCCCCAAGTCGCAGTTAGATTCTGTGGGCCGTATTCAAAAACGACGCTCAGTCATGAATCTCGACATAAAACTTCTTTTACATAACAAAACAGCATATCGTCACACATTTCCCTAAACTAATAATATATTCAGTCACAAATGTGACAGGTGACGTAGCAGATGACATGAAATACGCACATAATTATATTCACATAATGAACAAATTAGTGCGTGCCTTCGGCTGGGTCCGAACCCGCTCCCTCTGGCTTGAGAGGCGAGCCTTCTCCGACTAAAAAAAACGGTTTTTATGTAACGTAAAACCAGTTTTAAATCAAGATTCAAGGCTGAACGCAGTTTTATAATGCGGACCTTAGACATCTCTTAAACTCAGTTAGAATAATTGCTTAGGGTCAACTGGTACAAATGCGTCTATAGGGCAATTGCGTCTTTCGAGAATTACTGACAAACCCTTCACATATTAGGCGCCACCTACATCTTTTTTCTACCTTCAGTTGCATTAATCTGTACAAGATGGCGTTAGCTGCCTAATTTGTGAAGGGTTTGTCAGGAATTTTTCAAAAGACGCAATTGCCCCACTGACGTATTTGCCCCAGCTAACCCTATATGTTACGGAGACGCCACTTTTACAAAATACTAATACTTAGCCTTAGCCTAAGTAGTAGTGACACAGGAAGCCATAGGAAGGCTAATAAGGCTAAATGAACTAATATTATTTTTCTTCCATATTCCGTGACGTCACGTCGCTCTCCGAGATCCTCGTTAAGAGTGGAAGCCATAGCTTTGACACGCAACGACAAGGCGTGGCTGGTGTGGACACGGCTTCTCAGCAATCAGCAAAGTCAAAAGTTTTTATTCAATTTAGGTATCAAAGATACACTTATGAACGTCAAAGTTATTTAAATAGACTCGACCGCCTTGTTCGGATAAAGAGCCTCTACTCAGAAGAACAGGCAAGAAACTGAGGGGCATTATTTTTTCAAATAATAAATAAATTACAGTCTCACAAATTTTGGCTCACAACTAGGTAATTTCTATAAATAGTAGTGGCTACTTGGCGGAAGTGGAAGGCTCGAGACATCTTTGTCTTCTAAATAATTCTTAACCTTATAATATCCTCTTTTCATTAATGTAGTTTTTACATGTGATTTGAATTTTCTTGATGGCATTCCGCCACTCTTAGTTAAGCGTTGTGGTCCTGCGCTGGCGTTACCTCTTTCTCTCATTATGAATCGTTCTCTGTCCCTGGGTATATTTCCGGACGAATGGAAAAAAGCTAAAATTATACCCCTCCATAAAAAAGGAAAAGTAGATGACGTAAAAAATTACAGACCTATTTCAATCTTGTCTTGTTTTTCCAAATTGTTTGAAGCTCTTATTTGTCCGATAGTCTCTCGTCACTTTAGTCATCTCATATCTGGAGAGCAGCATGGTTTCAAAAAAGGTCGCTCGGTCGAGTCAAATCTAGTCGGCTTTGTTTCTGAATTGGCCCGTGAAGTCGACAGCGGACAACAAATCGACGCCGTGTATACTGATTTTAGTAGTGCGTTCGACAAAGTTAGTCACTTTTTACTAATCAAGAAGCTAGAACTCATCGGTTTTCATGGGTCTTTCCTTAACTGGTTTCAGTCGTACCTTTCGAAGAGGGAACAAGCAGTTTATGCCAATGGTTTCAACTCTGAAGCATATCTCGCGAAATCAGGCGTTCCGCAGGGGTCTCTTTTAGGTCCTATCCTCTTTTCCATATTTGTAAATGAAATTACTACACACATAAAATATTGTAAATATAAATTATTTGCAGATGATCTTAAAATTTATAGAGTTGTCAGCAGCAACTCAGACGTTGATCTCATACAGAGTGATATTACTAGCATCATGGAATGGTGTGATATTAATCAAATGCATCTTAATGTTAATAAATGTTATTATATTAAAT
This sequence comes from Peribatodes rhomboidaria, assembly GCA_911728515.1. Lineage (NCBI taxonomy): Eukaryota > Metazoa > Arthropoda > Insecta > Lepidoptera > Geometridae > Peribatodes > Peribatodes rhomboidaria. The sequence goes on from OU452194.1 coordinate 722,881, forward strand.
ATACACGTAAAAAGAAACCTTTTAATAATTATACATATACGTTAAACAATGTACCATTGCAGGAAGTGTTAGAAATTCGGGACCTAGGAGTTCTAATCGATAGCAAACTTACGTTTAGAGCTCATATTGACACAATAGTTAAGAAGGCGGCCAACCAACTTGGGTTCATTAGGCGTAATTCCAGAAGCTTCAAATCAATTCATACAAAGATAGTATTGTACAATTCTATGGTTCGCAGCTTTCTGGAATTCTCTAGTGTAGCGTGGAGTCCCTTCTATGCTGTACACTCGCAACGCATTGAAGCCATACAACGAGCTTTCACAAGATCCCTGGCGTTTAGCTGTCCAGGAATCTCACACAGAAGTCCTTATTCTAGTCGCTTATCTTTCTTTAAAATGGACAGGCTGCGAGATAGAAGGAAAGTTCGAGATCTCTCATTTCTGTATAAACTTGTTCGCAACTTTATTGATTGTCCCTCAGTTTTGAACGATATCTCCTTGCGTGTTCCTTGCAACTATCCACGGCAAAGAATAACAAAAGTCTTCCATGTTCCTTATTCTAGGACTAACTTAGCTCATAACTCTCCTATATTGAGAATATGTCGAATGTATAACGAAATTAATGGTTCCTTAAGTGATCTTGATATTTTTCATGACTCTTTGAACGTGTTTAAGAGTAAATTGACGAATTATTTGAATGGCATTTCTAATAAGTAAAATGTGTTTTGTCATCTTCGGTGTAAATTTAATTAAGTATTTCATTTGTTACTTAAATTTATTTTTTAATATTGTTTCTCCAACTTCTTTCCCAAAATTGTGAAAAAAATAATTACCTAGTTAAAGTATTTTAAAAAGAATGTTGTAAATACCTATAATAGGTTTTCACTTCAGAACTTTGTTATTTAGTGTTTTCTTTTTTTTTAATATCTAAAGTGTAAACTGTTGGTATTTCTATCTAAATAAATAAATAAAATAAATTTTCCCTCAGTGAGCCCTGTTATATTTTTCGGGATTTTATTGTAAAAACGAACACAGTTGCCTAAAAATGACTTATTTGACTTAGTCAGTCTAAATCTCGGTACAGCTATCTTATCCTTATTTCTAGTGTTATGATTGTTATAGTCACAGTTTAATTTAATTTTATGTATATTTTTGCGAACGTACATAATATTTTCAAAGATACACAAAGACGGTAAAGTTAATAAATTTATTTCTCTAAAATTCAGCATTGATTAGGAAATGCTGGGTGAGTAATATTTCGTCGAAATTCAAAATACCGATATCCAATAGAATTACTAACGTTTGACATAATCATCAGAGGTATAACAAATAAAAGTCATTTTAAAATACTCAACAAATTAAGAATACTATTTACTAAATATAAAAAAACAAAATGTGTATTCCGCAAACGACATACCGATATGTAAACATAAAATACATCACACATATTAATAATTTCACCAAATTTCAAAAATAATACCTGTCAAAACACTGACACTCGTTAGCGCTCACCGGTCGCTGCCGCGGCACGCTCGCTTTGCTCGCTTTTCTAACTTAACCTAGTCACAGTTTTTATGTTAGTCACTCTCTTCGACTTAATCATCAAAACTATCAAACAAGTTACCAATCTAACGAGTTAAATTGTGATCTAAATTAAAGGAAAAGTAATAAAATTAAATAATCATTTTATGCTATACTATATTATACTGCCTCGATGGCTCAGTTGGTAGTGAACCTGCCTTCTGAGCTTGGGGGCGTGGGTTCGATTCCCACATAGGGCAAACATTTGTGTGATGAACATTTGTGTTTGTTCTATGTCTGGGTGTAAATATCTATTTAAGCATGTATTTAAAAATATCTAAGTATGTGTATCAGGCTCAGGCAGCCACAGTACAAGGTTTGCTTAGTTTGGGGTCAGGCGACCGTGTGTGGAAGTGTCCGGAATTTATTATTATTATTATTATTTATTATCAAAACAATTGTATGATATATCATTCAAAAGTGACCCCTTACAAATGCGGATATTTTTTTAGCTCTATTTTCTCGTTTTTTTTTTTAAAAAAAACCAAGAACATAATATTGCTAAATTTCATCATAATCTGACAAATAGTTTCCAGGAAATTTGACAAGCGCGTTTATATGGAAATTTCAGAGCGTCGCGGGTCCCTTAAAAGCGATAATTACTAGGTTTCTACTCTACCCTGCCCGCAGGGACCGGGTAGCGTATTCTGACACAGGAAATCAGGGTCCCTAAATCGGATGACCGCGAGGCTACAACCTCCCTGCTTCTCCTCCCTGTCTCCTGGCTTCTGCTCCCTGCTGCTTCTGCTTCCTTGTTTTGCTAGAAGAAAATACGATAGACCGGGCCTGAGAAATCACGCGATGTAAGCGGCAAGCCAGACAGAGAAGACGTAAGACGCGGACGAGACACGGACGAGACGCAGACACGGCGTCGCTTCAATGTACTGTCATACAAAATGTATAGAAGAGACGAGACATAATGTGTTATGTCTCGTCTCTTCTATACATACAGAGAAGACGGTACACAGACGGGGCGCGGACGTGACGCTTCTTGTATTAAAGTGCCTTGTCTCCGCTGCGTTCGTTTCTCGTCCAACGTATTTCAGTCTGGCCAGCGCCTACTAAGCACTTTAGTATAAATTAAGTCCGTTTCCATACTAACCTCTCTTCGGCGCTTTAGCCCACAGGATACGTTGGTAGCTATATTTATACATTACAGTACACTTAAAGGGTGTTCTATTTAAAACAAATATTTATTTAACTTAAAAATCACATACACGTACCCATGTCAAAAAAATTAGAACAAATAAATTTCTATGTATTTTTTTAAATATCGAAGCCTGTTTATATGTTTTTTTTTGTTACTTCTTCATGCTGAAACGGATGGACGAATTTGGATAAAATTAGGCCGAAGATAGCTCATGCCCTGGCCTGGATAACATTTAGGCCATTCCAACTAACACTGCAAGGGATAAAAACATTTTGACTTTGACTTTGACTTAGGGACTTACCTACCGCAAGTTTTGATAGGCAACGAAAACTTTTTCGTTTTCATTTAGCTTCATTCATTTAAAGAACAGTCTTGTACTAGATCCCAGTTTTAGTTTATGGCCCGAGCGAGCGTTAGAGAGCGAAGCGGTAATGCATAAGCTTCGACAAAAAAGATTTCGTAAGTTCGAATCCTGTCTGGATTTCAGCTCGGATCTCTGCATTTCCCTATATAGGTCGCGTTTCTTCACCGATTCTCTTATAAGTTAAAAAAAAAAACAATATTCCAAAGAAAAAAAATTAAAATAAAAAAAAAAACGCCTCCGTCAAAAAAAAATTGGTTTACTGTAAAGTCGGTTTACTGACGATGGTTGAACGTGACAACGTGCTCACTCAAGTAGGAGAGAGACGGTTGTCGAACGCTGCCGAACGCAAAGGCCGATTGTGCTTCTTTGTCGCTCGTTCCGCGCTCTCGCTTGCACTTCAAGCCTTACATAGAACGCCTCAGAGCGAGGTAACGCCGCATTTTTTCGTGCGTGCAGCCGGCTCTATCGAATTATAAGACGTTGTCACGTCAAAAAACTGTACAATTTTCAAACCTGCTCACAAAATTTCACGAGAATAGGTTGAGGAATGCGCCCTGTAGAGGGGAACAGACGTCTCGGTCGCGAGGTTTACCGGTCACAGATAGAGTAATAATTTAAACGTATTTTTCTAGAGCACCCTGTGTACTAACTATCGTGTTACCTATTGGTGTTTTGACAGTCGTTTACCGACTGATACCAGGGAAGCCTGACTTTGTGACTGCTGCCTCAGCTGTAGCACCAGTGACGTCACTTATTAGCACTTGTACCTCACTTGATTTTATAATTAACAAGCTGCGCCCCGCGATTTCTCCCGCGGTTAAAAAGTATCATATTATGCGCTATTCTAGACTATAATCTATCTCTGTGCCAATTTTAATCCAGATCTGTTCAGCCGTTCTGGCGTCGAAGAGTAACAACCATCCACCCATATTTAATCTTGAAAATTGAAATGAGCTACTTGCTTACAAAAAATAAAGATCTGATCAACGGATGATCTTAGCTGTTGTGACAGACTTTCAGACAGACTCAAGAAATCGCTTTTTATCGATCGACAAAGACCATCTGTTACCTTATATTTATCCGCGTTGTGTGTGTGTGTGTGTGTGTGTATATGTGTGTGTGTGTGTGTGTTCTTAACTATGTTTTATGAAAATCGGTATTGTTGAAAATACTTGTATCGATTACACCACATAAATTGTAACTTTGTAGGCAAGAACCAATTAAGTCGATTCTAAAATAATGTCTTTACCAGCTTGACAGCTACCAAACATACTTGCAGTTCTCTTCTGGGCTGTGAAAAGTAAATTCAAATGGGCCGAGTGGTCCTAGCTTCATTTCTAGGCCACTCAAATGACTCTGACCATGATTTAAAAAAAAACAAGATTTAGAATTCCGGCAAACACATAATGACGTCACACGTCATCGTCATCCGTCGCTTTCGAACTTGTTGTAAATGACTTATTTCGATCTTGCTCAAGCATCGATTGACGTCACTACGTGTCGCCCACGTGACCGGAATGCTACACCTGGCGGAGTATATTATTATACAAGGCTTGACAATTATTGGAATAAGGATAGGATAGCTGTACCGAGATTTAGACTGACTAAGTCAAAAAAGTCATTTTTAGGCAACTGCGTTAGTTTTTACAATAAAATCCCGAAAAATATAACAGGGCTCACCGAGGAAAAATTCAAATCACATGTAAAAACTACATTAATGAAAAGAGGATATTATAAGGTTAAGAATTATTTAGAAGACAAAGATGTCTGGAGCCTTCCACTTCCGCCAAGTAGCCACTAGTATTTATATATATTACCTAGTTGTAAGCCAAAATTTGTGAGACTGTAATTTATTTATTATTTGAAAAAATAATGCCCCTCAGTTTCTTGCCTGTTCTTCTGAGTAGAGGCTTTTTGTCCGAACAAGGCGGTCGAGTCTATTTATATAACTTTGACGTTCATAAGTGTATCTTTGATACCTAAATTGAATAAAAACATTTTGACTTTGACTTTGACTTTGATTGTCATAGAACAAACAACCGGGGCCTACAGTTTAACGTGTCATCCGATCCGCGGCAGCGCTCAGTTCTAAATGCCACCCGCGGTCACCCATCTGAAGACGGAGCGATTTCCTTACAAAACCTTTTAACCTCCCAAATGTTGCCCGGATAGCATTATCTTTTCTCCCCATTAGTCGCCGTTACCCGCATTTTTCTGAACGTCGCCATTTCCCCGTAGCCGTGCGTAGCGACTAATGACGTCACGATGTAGAATACATGACAGTTACTATGAGTTTCCATCAAAGAGAATGTTTATCTATTTTTAACCGACTTGAAAAGAGGAGGCTTTCAATTAGGTTGTATTTTTAATTGGAACGCTTTTATTAGCTTCATTTGTAAGTTGTAATTAACAAATGAGGTCATAAAATGTTTCAAGGCAATTTTAGTCTACTTTTTCCCCGACTGCGCAATAAGGAGGGTCATGTTTTTCGAGAGTATGTATGTTAATAGGTTTCTTTGGCACGCTCTACAGCCTAAACAGCTTGATGTATTTCGACATTTGAGGTGTCATTTGAATCGTCTTGATAGTGGAAGTGACATAAGGTACAATATTTTGCAGCCGGATTTTTTGTTTTTCTTTAAATAATGTTACTTGTAATTGTCGTATCGAAATTAACATTTTATGGATAATGCAGTTAGAGAAGGCCCGCCTCTCAAGCCAGAAGGAGTGGGTTGAAATCCAGCCACGGTACGTACCAATTAGTTGGTTGTGTGAACAATTATGTGCGTATTGTATGTCATCTGCTACATGACTTGAAGCCCCATGTCACATTTAGGGACTGAATATCGTCCGGTGAAGTGTGGGTGTTGTATTACACGTCTGCCAGCCCCTTTTGGGAAAGTCGCGACGATATATTAATTAAAACAAAATATTCATGCCATCCGCTGGTGTACACCGACCCTGTCCGCCGTGTGCGCTGGCCCTAAGGTGTATAACACGTGTATAGTATAGCATGTATATACGTATACACTACGCAGCAAGTACACGGCTGTAATTGCGCGTGGAAAGTGTTCTCTCATTGCGTGTAACGAGATGTGAGTCTGAGCGCACGCGTGACTTAGACAAACTGGATGTGGCTTGCTTTTTATCTACACTAATATTATAAATAAAAAAATATCTACCCACAGGTCTGCTCGGTGTGTGGTGACAGGCTTGCCCCTGTCATATTTGGGACTAAATGTCGTCCAGCAAAGTGTAGGTGTTGTAAACCTCTGCCAGCCCCTTCAGGGTAAAGGCGATATGTAATGTTACGTATTTTATTTATTATGTGACATAAAATCGAAAGGAACTCTGTCTGTCTGCGTGTTTGTAGGCTTATCACAGATAAAGGGCTGAACGTATCATGATGAAATTTGTTAATTAGTTTCAATACATAACGAGGCAGGTTTTTGACCGCGCCAATGCTTAGCATCAGGTGTGATGACGAACACAGTCAAGCCTATAAAAAAATGCTGTCTCTTCCAGTAACTCTACGCGAAGCAGTAAATGACTGCTTTTACCGCATCGGGCTGCGTTATGTGCGTTCCCACTTAACGTCGCTCGTTATACGGAGCGGGGTACTAGTTACGAACGGTTGACATTATTTTTTAAATTCATGCTTTAACCTTTTTACCGCCGGAGACGAGTTTTTTCCGACAAATGTTTTCAAAGACGAACAAAGTCGAAGTCAAGTCAAAATATTTTTATTCAATTTAGGTATCAAAGATACACTTGTGAACGCCAAAGTAATTTAAATAGACTCGACCGCCTTGTTCGGATAAAGAACCTCTACTCAGAAGAACAGGCAAGAAACTGAGGGGCATTATTTTTTCAAATAATAAATAAATTACAGTCTCACAAATTTTGGCTTACAACTAGGTAATATGTCTATGGTAATATGGGTCTGAGCAGTGGCGCACTTGTAGCGCCTCACTCAACTGCCGTCTTTGTACTTCTTCACTCTACAAAACTTCAAGGCTAGAGTGAATAAGTACCTTATGGGTTGTCGTGCTCCATCTTAGACCACAACGTCACTTAACATCAGGCGAGTTGGTGGTCAAACGCCGACCTATTGTACGTAAAAAAAAAAAAAAATATCTATATATACTAGTGGCTACTTGGAGGAAGTGAAAGGCTCCAGACATCTTTATCTTCTAAATAATTCTTAACCTTATAATACCCTCTTTTCATTAATGTAGTTTTTACATGTGATTCGAATTTTCCCTCAGTGAGCCCTGTTATATTTTTCGGGATTTTATTGTAAAAACGAACACAGTTGCCTAAAAAATTTAGACATCTCCGATAAACCTAACCAATCGATTTCCAAGGTTAATTTGCAGAAAAATTAAAAATTCTTACGCGGAGCTAACTAACTCAGAAGTAAATTATTTTTAATGTAGAATAGGTCGACGTTTGACCACCAACTCGCCTGATGTTAAGCGACGTTGTGGTCTAAGATGGAGCACGACGACCTATAAGGTACTTATTTACTCTAGCCTTGAAGTTTTGTAGAGTGAAGAAGTACAAAGACGGCAGTTGAGTGAGGCGCTACAAGTGCGCTACGTTACTGCTCAGACCCGTCTTATATTAAAATATTAAAATAGTCTAAATGTAACTCTAATATCATGTTAACTCGAGGTTAGCTTCTAACTCTTTTTGGCGCAAGACGATTTATCAGTTTTACTTCTGATGAGCAGTTAACTGTGAGTTAAAAAGTTATCCCAAGTGACCAAGTGGCCTTAACCGACCTAAACAAACCCGGATTAAAAACAAATTCATTTGGTTTTCAACACGCTTTTGTAAGCTTTACAATTGAAAATAACAAGCAATGTGACAAAATCTTAGAAGTCAATTTTAACCTACTTCTGATTGTCGTATCGAAATTAAACTTTTAATATACATTTAATATGTATACATATGTATGTCGGATGATAAAACTATAATTTGGTATTTCGGAGATGATTTGACAATGAAGTTAGGAAGTGGAAAGCGTGTTTATTAATTATTTTTAAGTACACATAGTAGTTTTTTTAATTAATTTCATTTGATATACACATACATGTAGTCACGCCTTTTCTTCGTATTGGTAGGTAGATACGACTTCTCTCCACTTGCTATGATCCTGAGACACATCTTTCGCTTTTTCTACTTCCATGAGTCCTTTCATACATGCTCGTCGGTCACGGGTATTCCTGACCAGGGGTCTACTTTATCATCTTAACGCCATGATGGTTACGTTTTGTTGTCGGCGTTGCGCAACCGCGAATCGTTTTGCCACGCAATAAGATCCATGGTCGCGCAGTGCCGAAAACTCTCAAGGCTCTGCGCCCTCTGCGCTTGCCTTACGTCCCGTTGTAGAGGTCTCAGTGGCCAACAGCATTAGTCATTCACAAAAAAAAAGTGTCGAACACAAAACGTCAATCATGCTAATAAGATGTAATTGTAGGCCACCTGACCTTTTTTAAACCGTCTTGGATTTTATCCTGATAATATCATTTTACATCGTCGGAATCGGAAATAGCTCGATTTTTTTGTCGGATAATTCTAAGGAAGGCAGCTAAAGGGTTAAAGACCCAGTTTGGGGCTGGCGACTGGGATCAAAGCAAAGTTTGAAATCACCAATGGAATGTATCGTTTGATCTATGTAAACGGTGCTCCGGACATTCGTAGTTTAAACACAGAGGGCGTCATAAAGTTAATTCAGAAATTATTTACTCATAAGATTTTAAGGAAACTTGGTATTTCCAATGATAGTGATGATGAGGCAATGATATCTTAGTCGGAGAAGGCCCACCTCTCAAGCCAGAGGGAGCGGGTTCGGATCTAGCCGAAGGCACTCCCAGTTTTTTCATTGTGTGAACATATGTGCGTATTGTATGTCATCAGCTACATGACTGGAGCCCGGTGTAAGGCGACAAGCTCGCCCCCTGTCACATTTGGGACTGAATATCGTCATAGTAACTGTCTATCTGTCTGTTTGTATGCTTTTTACGGATGAACGGCTGCACGGATCTTGATGAAATTTGATAACTAGTTACAGTAGTTCAATAGGAAGGTGTTTGAACACTATTTTCTGAATAAACGCGAACGAAGTCGCGGGTAACAGCTAGTAATAATATAAAAAGCAAAGCTTTTAATAACCGACTCCTCGTCATGCGTGTAGGTAAACAATGGTTTGATTTATGCTGGAATTTTAAAAACTGCTTGACCGATTTCGATAACATTTATATGGGACCTTTATAGTATGATCGACCACAAAAAAAGAATCATTAAAATCGATTTAAAATTAGCGGAATAATCGCGTCACATCCATAGAAAAAAAAAACAGGCGAATGAGAACCTCCTGCTTTTTGGAAGTCGGTTAAAAATAAGGTCTAAATTTTTGTACAAATTACTGATATCTAGTACCCAAGTTATTTCTTCAAGTAACTAAACCGTTTCAAATAGTCCATCTAAAATTTCTTGATGAAAATTTAAGGTAAGCAGGTAAAGTACTTTTACTTAATTCTTCTAGGTTAATGTCTAAGTTTCTTAGTAAGTTGAAGCCTACTTAGGGTTTAAATACATAATGGAAAAATATTTAAGCAGCTACGTACTTACCTAGTTAATATTAATAAAGTGTTTTGTAATAAAAATAACTTGCAGCTATTTTTACTGATTTCGAAAAAAGGGGGGTTCTCAATTCGTCTGTACGTTTTATTTTACGTGTACGTGAAATTTCCGCCAATATTTAGGAATCAATTTTGATGTTTTTTTTTTTTGGTAGATCATACTTTAGAGGTGGTTCTCTATAATTTTGTGACGTGACAACGTCTTATAATTCGATAGAGCCGGCTGCACGCACGAAAAAATGCGGCGTTACCTCACTCTGAGGCGTTCCATGTAAGGCTTGAAGTGCAAGCGAGAGCGCGGAACGAGCGACAAAGAAGCACAATCGGCCTTTGCGTTCGGCAGCGTTCGACATCCGTCTCTCTCCTATAACTTGAGTGAGCACGTTGTCACGTTCAACTATCGACAGTAAACCGACTTAACAGACAACCAATTTTTTTCAAAATTAGTCAATCGGTTTATAACATATCATAAAAAGTCTGAAAATTGTTTAAAAATCTAATTTGGATGGCCGTGATTCGGTTTTTTAAGCTTTCCTTTTTACCCAACTGCGCGAGAAGGAGGACTATGTTTTTTTTTATGTCTCAAAATCTACGAAAACGCATGCGAACCTAATTTATGAGACGTTCGAATTGAAATTTAACTTCCCAACCTCATCTATAGTTCTCAAAACCCCTTACCCAATGTTGCTCATTTTCGCATTTTGAAATTGTATTTGCCAAACTTGTGTACTAAATCTGTACCTGTACTTCCCTGGACGTCTTCCGGCTAACGTGATGATGGTGATGATGTAAAATTTGAAAAAGATCGGTTCAACACTTCGATCAGATATACATACAGGGCACAGACATCCAATACAGTAGCAGACTAAACCTAAATTGCTAGTTATTATTATACATATAGATGATCAGTTTGTCCTTTTTATTCCTCAGTAACAATTCAGTAATGGGATCTCTTTCATTTACCTGTTGCAACAAGGTCTCACACATAGACAAAAGACCATCTGTAGCCATGCCGCCATGTATAGCTAAGGATGGTTGTCATGACGACAGCACGTGAAGTTTGGTTGTTTTGATGACATTTATTTTAGTAACAAAATATAGCTTTTTTTGATGATTTTATTGTAAGAAAATCGGTGAACATGGTAGAGTGCAGTGCATACCGATGTGAAGTGCTTCATACAGCAAATCATCCATTGGATTTTCTTTTTATCGGTGAGTTTGATGGTTACATTTTTGCTCTTAGAATTCCATTCGTTTTCTCCAAGGAATTTACATAAATGTTCAAACCAAACGGTTTCTTCCGCGGATAATCTATCTTTGATGCTATTTGTTAGTGTTTTTGTATTTGAATTAGAGTAACCAGAGCGTAATAAGTAAAATTTATCGGGGTGGGGCAAAATTTGACAGCTCAAGTACCTTTTACAAAACAGGGAGCGGATTGTGAATCTGAAAAAGTTGATAACATAGACGAATAACTTAACTATTCCTCTGTCCATTGGTCAGTGTCAGAAAACTTTGACATTTAGGGCTTGCCACTAGGGCTATACGAACGTGCTTGCTTAGTGTCAAACCTTTACCTTGGATAAAGTAAATATAGGTTGACTGCCTCGGTGGCTTAGTTGGTAGTGAACCTTCCTTCTAAGCCTGGGGGTGTGGGTTCGATTCCCACCTAGGGCAAACATTTATGTGATGAACATTTGTGTTTGTTCTATGTCTGGGTGTTAATATCTGTTTAAGTATGTATTTAAAAATATCTCTTAAATGTATCTCTGGCAGCCATAGTACAAGCTTTGCTTAGTTTCATATCCGGCGCCCGTGTGTGGAAGCGTCCCGAATTTATTTATTTATTATATTGTTATTAAAGATGTTGAAAGAGTTGAAAGATATTTTCTGATTCACAAATAACCTTTATTCCAGATATTCAACTAATAAAAGTAGTAGAAATGCCTGTATAAAAAAAAAACCATTAAGATCCAGGATTGGCAACCCACTTTGGCTAGAGTGTGCTGTACTCAAAACACTGGCTTGATTTCAGTGCTTTTCCTACAAGATTTCGTCCTGGAATAATTCCTACTTTATTTGAGCTGCAGAAGGAAGTAAGTAACTATTAAACAAAAGTATGTAGTCATTCCTATTTTGTAACAGTGTAGTGGCCAGCACTGGTGTCCGACATGGCCTAGTTCGGTCCTGATAATACAATTGTATTCCAAAACAAATAAACGAGTGTTGTACGTAGCTGTTGATTTCATTTTCTACGTTTCCTATAATTTGATTGGTGTTTTTTAATCCTTTAATAGCCTGAAAACCAGTGGGCAAGTAAACCTATGCTTACTTGGTGGAAATAAAATCTTCACAGATAACGAGTCATAGGTATAATCTCGATTATAAGGAACAACGAACATCCTTAATGCGGCCCCTACTAAGCTACATGTCTATGTGTGTTTTCATACCACGCTGATAAATACCTAATGTTTAGTCTGCTACTGTATTGGACGTCTGTGATACAGGGTTATCAGGAAAGCGAAGTGGAATCGATGATAGCCTAGTTGGAGAAAGACCGCCTCTCAAGCCAGAGGGAGCGGGTTCAAACCCAGCTGACGGCACGCACCAATTTGTTCATTGTGTGAACATATGTGCGTATTGTATGTCATCTGCTACATGACTGGAGCCCTGTGTATGGCGACAGGCTCGCCCCCTGTCACATTTGGGACTGAACATCGTCCGGCGAAATGTGGGTGTTGTATTGCACCTCTGCCAGCCCCCTCGGGGGAAAGGCGTGATGATATGTTATAGCTATAACAGGGTTTTTGAAACACCCAGTTTATCTGATCGAAGGCTTAACAGTGCAAAACATATCGTTGGACAAGCAAATGCCGATTTTTCTCATTAGTCTCTGAGGCCTCGCTGTGCTCAGTCATCGTGTATACTCGTTTATTGTCCATCGCCAGAGTGAGTGAACAATGTCAACATACTCTACCGAGTCAACATCTCGAGGTGTTAAAAGCTCTCGTAAAAATGTAGAGTATCGCTGTCCTGCTCTATATTGTGGTGCTAATTGGGCTTTGAAGACGTCTCTATTAACCGCTCTCTTTTTTAGAAAATGAGACTCTTTGAAACGTAGTTGGAAAGACCCGCCTCTCAAGCCAGAGAAAGCGGGTTCGAACCCACCTAATTTGTTCATTGTGTGAGCATAAGTGCGTATTGTATGTCATCTGCTACATTAATAGAGCCCAGTGTATGGCGACAGGTTCGCCCCCTGTCTTATTTGGGACTTCAGTCCCAAATAAGACAGGGGGCATTCATATCGTCCGGCGAAGTGTGGGTGTAGTCTGCCAGCCTCTTCGGGGGAAAGGCGTGACGATATGTTATGTTACGTTTAAGTGCAAATGCTATGTCTGAATTCCGAAGTTCCGAGGTATGTTTCCGATAGTCATCATATATATGTCTGCAACGGCCATGATTGCCTAGTTGGAGAAGGCTCACCTTGCAAGCCAGGAGCGGGTTCGAGCCCAGGTGAAGGCACTACTACACAAACTTTTCCCCCATAAATAAATCTATAATAAACATAAATAATATAAGCAAACGTAAAAAAAAATACATAAAATCGTCCATTCCATAACTTTCCTTCCGATTCACGCACGGTCTCACCGAACACACACGTAAATGTATTTATCCACCGCGGTGGTCTGTTGACTTTTCCCCGGCACCTTATTAATTTTGGTGCTTCCAGTTTACACCACCAGTGTCCCTCCTGGTGGGGTATCGATGGATGGATAAACTCTTTGTTGTTCATAACTTAGATAGCGAAAAAACAGGGTGTATAACGCTTAAAACTAGTAAAACGACTGGCGGTTTTATCGCTAAGAGCGAAAAGCATAGCATCCACTATATATACATACATGTTTAATATATTTAAATAGTGAAATGTTGAAAATCTTGAAAAAATTGTTCTACTATTTCATGACGATGGCGCAAATAATACTCGTCTAAAGTCTTTGTTCCTTTTGCCGTAATATTTGGAACTTTAGATTTAGTATTAAGTATTTTAAATAAGTCTAGGAATAATTTGCAGGAATTTGCGTTATCTATATTAATGTGATAGATAAATAAATAAATAAATTCGGGACATTCCACACACGGTCGCCTGTACCCGAACTAAGCAAAGCTTGTACTATGACTGCCAAATACTGATATACATACATCTATATTTTTAAATACATACTTAAATAGATATTTAACAAGATACATAAACTTTAACTTATTGTTAACAGCAGATATAACAAAACAAAAAAGTATAGCGCTTAAAATACGTGTCCGTATCACTAGAGAGATCTCTCAGTGATTTAGTGGTGAAAAATTACTTACAACCAAAATTCCACTAAGCCCACTAAAGGGACACTTCGTAGGGTAAATGTGGTAGTACCATTAGTTTGGAGCCACATGAGCTCGAGTGGAAAACTGGGCTTTTAACGTCGTATTCATGTTTACTGATCTCTGACGTCACGCGCCGTCAAATGGTCCACCACTTACGATATGTACCTACCTGAGTTGACCGAGCGACACGAGGCCTCAGAGTCGACTGGGTTAACTCGGCAGTTGTAAGGATGTATGTTTATGTAAAGAGTGTCTGAGTAAGAGTGCACTTTTTAAATTTAGGATCATTTTTATTTCGAGCAAGTAGCTACTCTGAAATTTGACAGCTGTCTCCTATGTTTATTCCGATTATTAAAAATGGAGCGCTTTTCGAAAGAACAACGCGTTATAATTATGAAAATGCATCACTAAAATGGGGAAAGTTACACTGAAAATCTTAGCTCACAATCTTAGGTGACAGCTGTCAAATTTCAGAGTTGTAGTTGCACGAAAAAAATTTAATCTAAATTTAAAAAGTGCACTCTTACTGAGGCACCCTATATTTGTCCTACGATAACTTGAGTACCGTTGATTGGATCTTCATGAAATTTTGTAAGCAAGTAGTTCATGGAAATACAATTTTTAAATTTGAAGATGAGCCAAAACAGTTAAGAGACCGTGGAGATGTGAACTGAAAGAACTCACAGTTCGGGCGTAACAATTAGTTACGCGTCTGACTGAACCGAGGGCTTCAGATTTAATTCAAGAAAGATATTCACATATCTTTTTAGGGTTCAAAAGAAAAAAACGTAACCCTTATAGGATCACTAAGACTCTGTCAAAAAATTTTTTTCTTACGAACGCGTGCAGGTATCAAGCTGAAATTCATTTCGAATATTCAAGTCCACTGTCCCTTAGAGCTGTGAAAAAAACGAACTTATAAGGCAACGCAATCAAAAGATACAGCCGTTTATGCTGCAAATTTTCGACACTCACAAGGGAATCTAAACCTACAGTGTACTTCCCGCAAACTCACAATCTTGAAATTTGGTACGAAGCATCTTATAGCACAGATAAAGGAAAAATTTCGAAAAGCATAAATTTTTAGTTCCATCGTTTATTAAAAATATTTATAATAATTTTAAACTTATTACTCCTTTCCGCAAGAAGTAGAGGTATTGAATTGAAATACCTACAGGTTTATACAGAACCCTCGGTGCGCGAGTCCAACGTGCACTTGGTCGGTTTTTTTTGTATGTAGATATTATTATGTAGCAGTAAAATGTGAAACCAGGGCTTCCGTGAAATTCCTAACAAATACACATTTTTATTCCCCGACGCAAAAAGAGGGGTGTTATAAGTTTGACGTGTGTAGGTAATAGTCTAATGCCCACTTGCACAGAATTGCCTATTGCAAACTTGCTTTCTTGCTTAACTTTTCATACTATTTTTTTTTTTGCAAATTGTACCCTCTTCATTACTCAACAAATTGTACACCAATCAAAAGTACAAAGTCTCTAGTTTGTGAAAATGTGTATAAGTACAAGAAGCGATGACAGCCTAGTTGATGAAGGCCTGCCTCTCAAGCCAGAGGGAGCGGGTTCAATCCCAGCTGACGGCACGCACCAATTTGTTCATTGTGTGAACATAAGACCGAATTGTTTGTCATCTGCTACATGACTGGAGCCCGGTGTATGGCGCCAGCTCGCCCTGAACAGGGACTAAATATCGTCCGGCGAAGTGTGAGTTAGACCTCTTACATTACATTACACCTCTGCCTGCCCCTTCGGGGGAAAGGCGTGACGCTATGTTATGTTAAGTAAATGTGTCCGTCTTTATCTGTGTGTCTGTCCGTGGAATCATAGCTCCCAAACGAATGGTTTTTGGCGCTATTTTTCTGTTTGAATGCTTATTTTAATCAAGATGTTTCTTGGCAAAGATTTTTTTTGGAAATTCAATGTAAGTATACTTGTGTCTAAACATTTTGGTATATAGTAACATTTTAAACATAGTCTCAAAAAATTAGATCTATAACACAACAACAGAGATAAAAGAAGTAATCCATCACACATAGGGCAAACAACCGGGCTAAAACCGGAAGATAAGAATATCATCCGATATCTTTAGACAGGGAATACTTTGTTAGTAAGCATTTGTAATTTCAGGTCCTAAATCAGTTCCATGAAAAAGCAAATCTTCTAATAAAAGATATTGATAATCGGTAATGGTATTTTGTTTTAAGATTTTCCTCACAGTTATGTACATAGATTTATTTCAAGTATAAAAAATTGCATCTGACTGTACGACAGCTTTTCAAGTAGAGTTGATCTAAAATTATCAATAACTAGCTGCGACCTGCGGTTAAAAAGTATCCTATGTTCTACTCCGAAATATAGTCTATCTCTGTGCCAAATTTTATCCAGATCTGTTCAGCCGTTCTGGCGTGAAAGAGTAACAAACAACCATCCATCTAGACATCCATTCAAACTTTTGCATTTATAATATTGGTGAGATGAGATTTAGATTTTGACAATTTTTTCGTGGATTACTTTGAAACCTTTTCCTGGAGTACTCTAGGAATAATCCATAACAACGTCATCGACCATACTCTACGCAATAAACGTCGTAAAACCTTCGAGTTCAAAAAATTAAAAGTAAGAAAACAAAAAAAGTTATACAGTGTTATCTACACTGTATAACTTTTCCGAAACTATACAACGCTTGTTGCTAATAATTTGTTAAGGGAGTACAATTCTAAGCTACATAATACATCGTTCAATAATCAGTGTGTCTCGAGTGAATTCATTTCTCATAGGCAAGCGTACCTCTATAAAAAATCTGACGTTCTGCAATGATGAATCTTGTTACATTGCCCAATGATCAAATTGATTAAATTCTGCAGTAATCAAACTTGTCACATTGCCAAAATATCAAATTGATTAAATTCTGCAATGATCAAATTTGTTACATTGTCCTTTGATCAAATTAATTAAATTCTGCAATGATCAAACTTGTTACATTGTCTAATGATCAAATAGATTAAATTCCGCAATGATCGAGTTTGTTGCATTGCCAAAATATCAAATTGATAAAATTCTGCAACGATCAAGCTTGTTACATTGTCCAATGATCTTGGTAACATTGCCCACACAATATAATGATCAGATAGGCACTGAACAATATTTGTGTATAATAAATATGAGGTTGGTTGTCTGTTTATTGGAGCCCGGGGCAGCTTTCAAATTATTGATTTGGTGCGTTGATGGAACTTGATAACTGCTGAACTACGAACGGTTTTGATACTTGACGAATTTTTTTTGTTTTTAAATGGTTTTAGTTAGGTTGAGTTGGATTTTTGTGTCAAAATTTGCGACAGCTTTTATACTGCTTCTACTGAACCAATTCTTGTGAATCTTAACATGCATTGAGTCCACATGACACTATTATATCATATTAAGGTATAAATACGCCTCGCTCATGGCGCGGAATTCAATTTTAAACAGTTTTTTTTTGGTTTCGGAGCTAGACCGGGTAATTATTGTACGTGATATTGGCATTTGCTGTTATCTCGGACTAAACGAAAAAGTTTGATGTGTCTGCGTGCGTGTGTGTGTGTCTGTGGTATCTTAGCTCCTGAACGGATGAACCGAATTTAGTTTTGTTTGAAAGGTGAATTAGTCGGAAGATTTCTAAGCTATGTTTGATGAAAATCGGTGTTGATGTTGGGTGTTTTAATTTTTGTTTTAATTAATACCAGATTGTTTTAAATACTCATACTAAATATGACATCAATTATTTTTGTATATTTTCACACAACTATCAATATTTTGTGTTTTGACATTGTTACAAATATTTAACTGTTACATGTAACTAACATAAGAGTTTTTAATTTGATTTCTGATAACGTGTCGCACGAGTGACGTTAGAGCTCAATTAAAAAAACTTGTCCAAGTATCAAACCCGCTCGTCCTCTAACGCTAATCGTGTAATATAATTATAATGCATCGTGTAAGTACATGTGATAATGGAATGATGGATGCGAGCCGCGCCGTGTGGGACGACAGGTATGGGAGGCGGCGCCGGAAGAAGAGGACTATCTACGTACTCTACTTCTGTGGAATCAGTGTGTGACGTCATGAAGCAATCACTTTTTTGGCGTAAAAGACATATAGGTACACTAGTGCGTGTTACGGCTTTACCCGCGGTTTAAAAGTAGCCTATATGTTAACCTACGATATAAGCTACCTCCATACCAAATTTCATCAGAATCCGTACAATCGTTTGAGCGTGAGGAAGTAACAAACAATCACACACATACGCTGATACCCAAACTTTTTTGCATTTATAAAATTAGTAGGATACCTATTCTAAACTTAAATTACTGAAACTAAACTAGCTAGAAGTATTGATGTCCTTATACTATTAGATATATCTAATACGCAGCGATAATAAATACAGGTATATTTTATATACTGTTTAGATTTAGAAATTTTAAGTTTGGATTAGGGCTTATAGTTACAGTTTTATCCGTCATCTCGCCTACTCTTAATCGATAGCGCTACCTACGATGGAGCACGCTTGCCTAGAAAAAGCCGATTGACTCGAGACTTGAACACACACAGATTATGAGTATCGGGGAACACACAATCAGGCAGAGCATAGTATAATAAATAATATTCTTCACCAGGTCCAGCATTTCGAGTCAAAACTGGTCACGTGGGCAACACGTAGTGACGTCAATCGAGTTAAGCATAGTCATTTTTAAGTCACAAATAGTTCGAAATAGTGACGTCATTACGTGTTGGCTGCTGGAATTATAGACCTTCTTTTTTAGCTCATCTGTAGAGCTTTCCACACTCTAGCGGTTCGCACAAGTAGAATTAAAATACGTTGAAACAAAGTAAGTATTTCGTGCGGGTTAGTAAATCAATAAATCTCTACATAGTATAAGACAAAGTCGCTTTCCGTGTCTGTTTGTCTCTCTGCCTTACATCCCTTAATTCCTCCTACACGCAAGAGATTTTGATGCGGTTGTTACCATCAGTTGGATACCTCATTTTTTTAAAGTGGGTTAAAATGAGATCTCCACAACGACTGGTCTTGCACTGCAGCACCCAGCGGCTTCCTGCGACCTCACCAGATCGTCAGTCTACCTCGTAGTTCGCGGCTCTAAGTTGACTAACCCATGATCCAAAAAAAGCAAGGTCTAGCATTCAGCAAACACGTAATGACGTCATCCTCACCCGTCTCTTTCGAACTTGTCGTGAATGACTTATTTCGGTCTTGCTTAAGCATCGATTGACGTCACTATACGTGTTGCTGAATGCTAGACCTGGCGTAGTGTATTTTTATACCATGGACTAACCTAAAATGGATCATGCCAATAAAATCTAGGCTAACTAAGCTTCCCCGGCTAAGCCTTGAGTATAGCCTAATGTAACCCTTATGGGGTCGTATGACGTCACAGGAAGACATAAACTACTCCGCGGGCTCCGGACGAAATTCGGCGGGACATGCCATGAATCGGTTATTAGGTGGTTGGGTTGACGAGAATTGGTTTATGACGAATCCATACTAATTCTAATCCTAGCTTTTTTCCCAATCCCAATCCTTCCTAATTCTAATTTCCAAAATTTCATTACTTATTTATAATTTATTTTACAAATGCGAAATTGAGTTTGTATGTCATTTACTACATGACTGGAGCCCGGTGTATGTAGACAGGCTCGCACCCTGTCACATTTGAGACTGAATATCGTCCGGGGAAGTGGTGTTGTCTCTGTCAGCTCCTTCTTGGGAAAGGCGTGACGATTTGTTTGATGTACTAGCCTGTAAAGATTTATAAAAGTACTAAGCAATACTCAAGTGGCCAAATATATAATACTATCTACGCCCCACGGTTTCACCCGCGTTTAAAAAGTATTCTATGTGCTATTCTAGGCTATAATCTATCTCTGTGCTAAATTTCATCCAGATCTGTTCAGCCGTTCTGGCGTGAAAGAGTAACAAACATCCATCCACCCATCCATTCTTACAAACTTTCGCGTTTATAATATTTGTAGGATGTAACATACCTACATAAAAATGCTGAGTGGTCCTAGTAGTCTGTTCACTATAAAAATGTCCCTGGGCACAGTGTTTCCTCTCGCTCTGGCAGGAAGTGATATTAACTGACAGACAGAGACAATGATATTTGGTCAAGGGACAAGCTACAGTGAACGGACTGTAGACTCCGCGACCTTTGCTTAATTGATCAAAAATATAATACATAAAGTCGCCAGTGACCAATTCTCCCTATTCCGAGTCCAATTCAGTGGTACAGTAAGTTTTGCATATTAACCGAGTGGCTTCCTCCAAAACTACACTTTACATCGATGTTCGGATCATGACTCCATTATACCCTCATACAGGGTGGGGCGATGGTTGGAGCCATGGTGCTGTTAGCTGTTATACAGGATGGCCTGATTATTTTTTTAATATACAAGGAAGTGAAGTTGTCCATTGTATTTTGCTTTCGAGTTTCGGCGTTAAGGTTACGACGTTAGGTGTACATTTCTTCGAAAAAATAATTTTTATTTATTTTACTTCAAGTGATTATAGCCTAGTCGGAGAAGGCTCACTTCTCATGCCAGGCAGATCGGATTCGATCCCAGCGAACTGCATACACCAACTTGTTCATTGTCTGAACATGGCTGTGTGTCACATTTGGGACTGAATATCGTCCGGCGAAGTGTCGTTGTTGTATTACACCTCTGCCAGCCCCTTGGGGGAAAGGTGTGACGATATGTTATGTTTGGCAGTATACAGGGGTTATTCATCTATTCCCATAAGTCGACAGTACCGACGTATAGGAATCAGGTTCCCAGTCGTCGACAGCGTCGAAATCAGAATCGACCAGTGAGATAGAGAGTTAATAGAGAGAGACAGAGAGAAGAGTAGCAAAAACAATAGCCCCAGTACCCCAGTTGCATTTTTAAATTGGCCGATTTCGGAAATATCTCGTAAAGTGGAGAGAAACATAAAACCGACAATGAATTTTACGTACTGCCACGTCAGAGGGATTTTACGGTTCTTTAGAGATGGGGTATTGAGTCAAGTGTCACGAAGGAATCATTTGAATGATAATTCGAATCGAGTTGTTCGAGTGATGTAATAATGTAGTTATTCATGTTTGGAATGGTCTGTGATATGAATATTGTAGTACTTACATAATTCGAATTATACAACTTGAACTGTTAATTTTTTGACGTTGTTTATTTGTTGATTTTAAACAATGTCAAAATTTAATCCTACTAATATTATACACGCGAAAGTTTGTAAGAATGGATAGATGGATGGATGTTTGTTACTCTTTCACACCAAAACGGCTGAACAGATCTGGACGAAATTTGGCACAGAGATAGACTATAGTTTAGAATAGCACATAGGATACTTTTTAACCGCGGGTGAAACTGCGGGGCACAGCTAGTATTAAATAATAACTATTTATTTATTTATTTATTTAGAATAGGTCGGCGTTTGACCACCAACTCGCCTGATGTTAAGCGACGTTGTGGTCTAAGATGGAGCACGACGACCTATAAGGTACTTATTCACTCTAGCCTTGAAGTTTTGTAGAGTGAAGAAGTACAAAGACGGCAGTTGAGTGAGGCGCTACAAGTGCGCTACTGCTCAGACCCGTCTTCGGAACGGTTACATCGGACTACATCTCGAAACACGACTAGGTCATTACACGGCATGGCTTGGTCCGGTGGGTGGTAACTAGCCTCGGCCGAAGCCTCCCACCAGAGTTTGCTACCCGGTTAGCACTACCCGGGGACCACGTGTAGGGAATTTAATAGAGTACACTCCTACGGACGTGGGTAGCTCAGCCCCCAAATAATAACTATGGATGTCCAATTATACAATGTCAAAAACCTAATTACTAAATACAACCCCCTATCAGCCCCTAATCGTTCCCGGTTAACTGTGGAATTATAAACAATATGTTGGTGTCTACATTCTACCAGATAATTTTTATGACGCTTTTAAAATATATTTTACTTCGAACAAACCAAGTTTTTCTTTTTATGTGAATTAACTGAACAATCGAACTTTGTATGACTAACAATTGCATCACTAAATGCTGTCTATCGGTATACCCAAGATAACTCGTAGCTTGTCTAGAACGGAGACCTGGCATACCATACAACCTGTCGTCCCACTTAGCTGGTATACAAACTTAAAAAATCTAGTGAGATATTAAAGTCTAAAAAGTTTCATGAAGATGGGATCAACGATACTCAAGGTGCCGTCAAACAAACCAATGCTGAGAAGTCAATAATTTAAAAAAAAAAAATCAACAACAACAACAACTCTTTATTAAAAACATAAAATAATTACAATAGTACTTAAATAAGGCTTAACTAATTAATCATCATCATCATTACAGTCTTTTACGTCCCACTGTATCCCTACAGTGGGACGTAAAAGACTGTAATGATGATGATGATAACGTAAGTTAGGTCGGTGTCCCCACCGACCTAACTTACGTTGATAGAGCCGTTATCCACCACGCTTAGTGCAGGTTGGAAAATTAATAGAAATAAATACTCCTATTTAGAAGAAATTTTTAATTGTTTAAAGACATTGCGACCAATAATTAGATATGAATTATGATGCATAATTCCTAAGTATTAGTATTATTATTCGATTTTTCCTGCTATTCGAATAACGATTCAAACACATTGTTCCGTTTCGTCCTCTACTCGAGGTTGGCATCACTGGAACGTTGGATTGCTTTATATTGTTCCCGGAATTGGTTTTTTCATGTTGGACATCAATTCGACGTTCGATTTTTGAATTACGCGCCATTGTGGCGGGTAAATGTTTAACTTGGCGGGTTTTTTTTTTTCAGGGTTTATGAAAATATATATATTTTTTAAATATTTTATGACCATGGTACTTACTAGTTCCATGAAAAAATACCACTGAATAAATAACTATAATTAACTGAATGAATAATAAATAGTACCTATAAACTTGAAATTATTACTAGTTATAATTGTTTTTACATCATTTCCTCTAAGGAAAGAGCTGGCAGAGGTGTACTACAACACCTACACTTCGCCGGACAATATTCAGTCCTAAATGTGACAGGGGGCGAGCCTGTCGCCATACACCGGGCTCCAGTCATGTAGCAGATGACATTAAAAACGGTCATTTCGGTATTAATAATGTTTTCGTCATATTTAATTTATTTAGCTTGAAGCAAGTAAGTAGTCATTTTTTCTAAAAAAATGTTGTTTTGTTGACAATGTAAAGTGTAAACGAACAGACGTTGATATAATACAATTTTTATATGTATATTTCAAATTGATAGAATTAACTAATCACCAATTTTTAATTTATAGATAGATAGATAGATAGTTAGATAGATAGATAAACTCTTTATTGTTCACACCACAGATAACAAAACAACAAGAGAAAAATAATGATAAAACTTATTAAATAGTGTAACAACTGGCGGCCTTATCACTAAAAGCGATCTCTTCCAGGCAACCTTAGGATGGAGAGGATACGACAAATGAGTATGGGACAGGGTAATTTGTTTAAATTTAAAACCAATTTTTAACCGACTTACAAAAAGGAGGGGGTTCTCAATTCGACTATATGTTTTTTGTTATGCTATTCGATTACTCAGCCAATTAAGAATCGATTTTAATGATTTTGTTTTTGTTTGGTAGTTGTTACTTTAGAAGTGGTCTCATATAAACTTTATCGAAATCAGTCAAGTAATTTTTAAAATAGCAACAAAAGTCTAAGAATTGTTTGCATGGATGACGGGAAGTCTGTTTTTAAGCTTTGCTTTTTAATTTCTTCTTCTTCTCTTCTTCTTCGTGTGGTGCCATCTCCTACCGGAGGTCGGCTATCTATGGCTATCCTAATCTTAGACACAGCAGCGCGGAACAGAGATCCAGTGCTTAGGATTTAGGCTTTAATATATTACCAAGTAATAATTATTACCATTATGTATCTTATGGACAAGTATCTTATGTGCTATTTCAGACTATAAAAAGTATCTTAAAATCTATTCCTGTCTGTGTTAAATTTCATCTAGATTCGTTCAGCCGTTCTAGCGTGATTGAATAACAAATATCCATCCATCCATCAAAGCCTTTGCATTTATAATATTAGTATCTCAAGCCAGAGGGAGCGGGTTCAAACCCAGCCGACGGCACGCACCAATTTGTTCATTGTGTGAACATATGTGCGTTTTGTATGTCATCTGCTACATGACTGGAGCCTGGACATGGAGAGGAGGTGTATGGCGAAAGGCTCGCCCTCTGTCAAATTTGGGATGGAATATCATCCGGCGAAGTGTGGGTGTTGGTGTTGTGTAGCCCCCTCGGGGGAAAGGCGTCACGATATGTAAGATGACATTCACTCTAATCAGCAAATAAAAAAAAGCAGTCAAAATCTATCAAAATAATACCCATTAATTTACTTCCCTAAATTTTATAACCCCCAAATATTTAACCTCTAACTATCCTGTCAAACGTGTCAAACACATTTAAAAAACCAATACCATACTTAACCGTCACATCAAAACTTTAATCCGAATTAACCGACGGTATTATGTCCATATTACCCGACTATAATATAATGTCATAAGGCACTTGTCTCACCGCAGGCGAGAAAGCGACAAACCATCCATTCTCGCTCAAAAATTGGTTGTCTGTAAAGTCGGTTTACGGACGATAGTGTAGCGTGACAACGTCATAACAAAACATTGATGAAATCTTCTCCTCGGACGCATATGCCAATCGAGTGGAAGAGAGATAGATGCAGCGCAAGCCGAACGCTCAAGCCGATCGTGCTTTTCGCTCGTCCGTGTAGCGCTCTCGCTCCGATCGACCGAGCGTAACGGGACAATGAGACATCCTTTTTCGTGCGTGCAGCCGGCGTTCGTTGATTTATTAGACGTTGTCACGTCAAAAACGTATAATAATACTATAACTTAAATTATAATATTATAACCCAATTTTTACGTGATTTCACCCATTAGGGCTAGGGCTCTTAATTATCAATTTACTAATTTTAATTAACTTTAAAAAAAATCTGTCATACTTTCCTACTTACATTTTAATGGCAAAAGTTTATGTGTGTATGTTTGTTACTTTTTCACACTCAAACGGGTGGTAGACGGATTGTGATGAAATTTGATATGAAAGTAGCATATCCTTGATTAACATATAAATATGCTATTTTCAACCGCGGGTGACACCAGGGGGCATAACTTGTATTATAAAATCGATAGTGAGTAGTTTCTATGGATACTAATGATAACTACTAATAAAATACTCAACCCATCTTAGTGACATTTTTGCATACACGTCAAGGGTACAGAAAAGGACAAAGAGTACATTTGATCCCGAAAAAATCAAAAGTTCCTGAGGACCGCGGGTGATACCGCGGGGCGCAGCTAGTAGATAATAGATCCCGTATAAATAAATAAGCACATAACATTATTAATTGATGGCTGACTGTTCAACAAGCACCCTAGAGAGCTAGCTTGTCGCAATACTCGCTGAGCGAGTCTCGCCAAGCGAGTAGGTAATGCTCGCTTAGCAAACACTCGCTATAGCCCAGCGACAAAACTATTGGAACTATACACTCACTCCTCGTACTCACAACTCGTTTCTAGCACGATCCAAAAAAACAAGGTTTAGCATTCAGCAAACACGTAATTACGTCAACGTCATCCGTCTCTTTCGAACTTGTTGTAATTGACTTATTTCGGTCTTGCTTAAGCATCGATTGACGTCACTACGTGTTGCTGAATGCTATACCTGGCGACTATATTATTTTACCATGGTTTCTAGTTAGTAGCTCTACTCGTTACTCGTTCAACGCCGGCGGTGAGACAAGTGCCTAAACATGGAGTCTGACTTGTAACGTGTGATTGTAATGTATCAAGTGTGTAACGTTTTTGTGATCATTGTTTTTGAAGAAAGTGTTGCACAAAATTGTTGATTCTAGTATTACGGTTACATAGCTGATTAATATAATGTATTCTATTATATTACTTCTTTCTAGTCTAATATTTACATTTTATTTTTATTTGTGTTTTTCCTTTGCTTTTTTTTTGTTTTCTTTTAATTGTATATTGTAGTCCCGTTCGTCTTTTAAGGTAAATGCTGAAAATCAGCGCTGGGAAGAAATTTTCAGCATTATAGCTGAGCATTGACATTTTTTGACGTACTGGACACTACAGTGACAGCACTGTTTTCGTTAATTTGTGTATTGGTATTAAGTATTGTCTTGTGTGTCAAAATAAATGTATCTTTCTTTCTTTCTTTCTTCTTTCTAATGTTTCTTGGAACATAAATTACTTGTATGTATTGTGGTGTAACGCGTTTTTGTAACGTTAGAGTAGAAAGTGCAGCTAACCGAGACCCTCGATGCGAGCGCTTGGTCTGTGTTTACGTACAAGTCAGTGCAGGGTTTTGACAGTTAGACGTCCAATGTAGTTTTGTTCATATCTATCAACAACAACAGCTAAATAAAAATTAACAGTATTTTTCGTGAATAAATTTCATTTCATTTCCTACGTCTGCCGTTCTGAAAAAAAAATGAACCACATTCACTACAAGCGCTCGCTTTGAAAGCTGGAGTCAGGGCGAGCGTTCGCCGAGTTCAGTGTATCACCATTTTGTTACATTACAAACAAATGTTACAGTCAATCTCCGCCCATACGTCGTATTAAGTACATCATAATATCCGATTATATCGGAATTAAAGAAACGCCATCAATTTTTACAACCATTTTGATGGTATTTTTAGAGGTTTTCGAATATTGGAAAAATGCGATGTTATTGCTCGTAAATGGTTTAGCCTTTTTAACAATAGCACTCCTACTAGAAAGTTTTATGTCATAGACTAACGGATGGAATATTTGTTGTTTATTTATTTTTAAATACTTAATAGACCCGCTTCAGTTACCAAGGCAAATATAAACTAGACTAGCTACATACCACGGTGTAACCCGCGGTTATTAAGTAGTAAATAGTAAGTACTACTCTAGACTATAATCTATCGCTGTGCTAAATTGCATCCAGATCCGTTCAGCCGTTCGGGCGTGATTGGGTAACAAAAATCCATCCTCCCATCCATCCAAACTTTTAAATCGTCACATCGTCACGCCTTTCCCCCGAAGGGGTTGGCTGAGGTGTACAACACCCACACTTCGCCGGACGATATTCAGTCCTAAATGTGACAGGGGGAGAGCTTGTCGCCATATACCGGGCTCTAGAGTTATATAGCATAAGACAGTAAGAAAATCCAATTTAATCCAATCCAATAAAATCCAAACTTTCGCATTTATCATATTAGTATGATGTGCTAGATGATAGATAATAATTATGGTTATGTAGATGAACAAATTGTTCCTTTTCACCCTTGAAAGGTACCGCGATTTGCAAATCATGACAACACCCTAAATATTACAACATTAAAATACTGAACCATCAATAACTATAGTTATTTACACTTTTCACACTTCTATACTATTTATCTTAATATATATAAATCTCGTGCCACAATGTTTGTCCTCAATGAACTCCTAAACCACTTAACCGATTATAATAAAATTCGCACACCATGTGCAGTTCGATCCAACTTGAGAGATAGGATACTTTTTAACCGCGTGTGAAACCGCGGAGCGCAGCTAGTCATATTATAAAGACGAAAGATATTTTAGAGACGAAAGATTTGTATGTAATATGTTGGTAACGAATTTACTCAAAAACCAAAGGTCCGATTTCAAAAATTCTTTCACCATTAGAAAGCTACATTATTCCTGAGTGACGTAGGCTATAAAACGTGAGTGAAGCCGCGGGCAAACCAGCTAGTTTATTTCATATGAGAAAGTTTGTGAGTGTGTGTAAGTATATTTGTTTGCTATTTCTTCACGCTCAAAAGGATTGGCAGATTTTGATGAAATTTGGCATACCAAATTTATAATTAGCTTATATTTTGAATTAACACATAGGCTACTTTTTAACCACGGGTAAAACCACAGGACGGACAGTTAAGCAATGAATGCGAGTAAAATAAATAAATGCAGCTGTCATACGCACAATACTACAGTAAATAGAGTATTACTATAATAGAGTGTAAATTTGACTGCCTCGGTGGCTCAGTCGGTAGTGAACATGCCTTCTGAGCTTGGAGCTGTGGGTTCGATTCCCACTTAGGGCAAACATTCATGTGATGAACATTTGTGTTTGTTCTATGTCTGGGTGTTAATTTTCTATTTAAGTATGTATTTATAAAATAAATATGTATCCCTGGCCGCCATAGTACAAGCTTTGCTTAGTTTGGGGTCAGACGACCGTGTGAGCAACTATCCCGAATATTATTATTTTTAATAATAAAAATAAGAATATTTGGGATTATAAATTTTAATTTTAAAATTATAAAGACGATCTCTTGCAAGCATAAAATTATTCTTATGTATAATTTCAGCAAATTTTTCCTAAGCCCAAAAGCAAAGTGTCCTAATTACCCGACCCCCACTTAACACCTTGGGCCGTTTACCAAAATAAGTACCAAATTATTCGGCCGTTTTAAATTAATTTCATATTACCCATAAAGACATGGTCCCAGGTCATTATAGCGCTATCAGGACATAATCGTAACTCTTAATTACCAATTGTTTTGTCATAATTACAATATGGAGGTTAGGGAGCGATTTGGTGGAGGGAGTAGCGATGAGCGGGAGCGATTCAAAAGCCACCATAGGCTCAATTTAATTGGTTGTTAACTCGGTTGTTAGACTGCATTAGGGGGACTCCTCGTTTGCGGGGTAACGTCTAATAAAAGTATACTCGGCTTCTAATATTATTATGCAGCATACGGGTATTTCCAGAAAACGCATGCGATGCGGATGATGACGTATGCTGGCAGCGTGAGACCGGTCATTCTGGAGATCATTGGGATTAATTATTAATCATTAGGTCATTGATTATTGGGAGAAGCCTTTGTCCAGCAGTGGACGTGGTCTTCTGCCTGAAATAATGAACATCTGATTTCTTTTTCCCGAAAAAGAAATCAGATGTTTTTGGACTAGTCTTTGGGAATTTTTCGATAATTTTGTGTTATCTATCCAATAAAGTTTATCGTCTTGGGTGTCTCCATAGATTTTAATTTCTTTGGTCACAACCATCTTGTCTAGGAATCCATAGGTATCTGGTTTAGTTGGTCTTAGTTGGTCGTTTCATTTTATGTAATGTTTGGTGTAAACATTAATTATCTATCTTTTTTTAGGTTGAGACATTAAATCGCTTCTCTCATGCCAGTGTCACAGTCCAAAGACCCTGATTTGCATACTTGTATCATTAAGCATACGACACGCGCATATTTACGACTCAGCCACTGTTTAAGTGGTTGGTGCCCTTAGGGCCATAACTAGGGCATAACCAGGGCATAACTAGGGCATAAAAGTTGGGGCATGCCCTTCAGTAATTGTTTGCTAGTTAGCTGAAGGAAATAGACTAGTGTTGAGTTTTTAGACCACACAGTTATCCCTCAGTGTCTTGCCTGTTCTTCTGGGCAGTGGCTCTTTTTCCGAACAAGGTGGTAAAGTATTTTTTGTAACTTTGACGTTCATAAGTGTATCTTCGATAAGTACCCAATTGAATGAAGATATTTTAGGGCCCGCAATCTATAACCGTATACCAGCTACGAGTACCATTCGGGATGCACCTTCTACCGTGTGCTTCAAAACCAAGCTCAGAGCTTGGTTACTAGATAATCTGTTTTATGACCTTGAATCTTAGTTTCAAATAAGATACTTTTAAATTATGATTATTTTGAATAATGATAGTTTTATTATTAAGAATAATAGGTATGCAATTGATTTTGTTGACACTAATTATTTATTTCATTTGACATTTATCGAACTGTGACGTGTAACTATTGGAGTTATCAATAAATTCTGATTTCTGACATTTGATTTGACCCGCAGTAATTTGACATTTCAATTGTCTTGTATCGTTGTATTGAACTGATTTCAAATAATTTCCTAGATTAATTGGATAAGTGAGAAAGCTGTAAATTGTGGCCTCGGTAAGTACCTAAATACCACTCGTGGTCACTCAAAGAAGAGTCGTGGTAACTGGATCAAAGAGAGCTTGACTTTGGTAATCTATCAAAAACGTTGCTATAAGTAACTTAATCTACGTAAGTCCTCTGTAAGTGTAAGGGAGATTCGGCACGAAAACTTAAAAACGGACCGCAAACATTAGGTGCTGCACACAATTCACCGTAGCCACAAGCAAACGCAACCAGTCGCAACAGTGACCATTATCATAGTCTCGTTCTCGCTACAGTCTCTTGTACGTCTCTCTATCTTTGTTATTGATACACGTAACAAAATACTGTCAACGGAGCTGTGTAGTGTACGTTTGCTTGTAGTTATATCGGGTCCACGCGGTGTGTACTAGAAATTAGACTCGTGCCGCTTCTTCCTCATATTATTTCGATGACGTATATGTACAGAATCCTACTAATATTATAAACGCGAAAGTTTGTATGTGTGGATGGATGGATGTTTGTTACTCTTTCACGCCAGAACGGCTGAACAGATCTGGATGAAATTTGGCACAGAGATAGGTTATAGTCTAGAATAGCACATAGGATACTTTTTAACCGCGGGTGAAATCGCAGGGCGCAGCTAGTACAGAATATTTTTATTGTGACAATGGACATATTTAACTCAAGCAAAGTGAAAATCTTTAAGTCTACTTGGTCAATTTAGCATTCGTATGAAGGTTAATTATAACCTAGCTGTTGTTAATTATATTTGTCCAACGATAACCTGAGTACCGTTTTTGCAAGCCGTTGTTGCTGGTGAAGCGAGTTGTGTTCATTCTATTTTTCCTAGTCGTAAATAAAAAAAAAAATCGGGACACTTCCACACACGGTCGCCTGACCCCAAACAAGCAAAGCTTGTACTATGGCTGCCAGAGACTGATATACATACTTAGATATTTTTAAATACATACTTAAATAGATATTAAAACCCAGACATAGAACAAACACAAATATTCATCACATGAATGTTTGCCCCAGGTGGGAATCGAACCCACGCCCCCCAGCTCAGAAAGCAGGGTTCACTACCAACTGAGCCACTGAGGCAGTCAACTAACTAACATTATTAAAGCGAAAGTGTGTTTCTTACGCTTTCACGCTCTAACTGCTTAACCGATCATCATGAAATTTTGCATACACGTTTTAAGGAGTACAAATAAGGACATGGTGTCTAAGGTTTTAAGGTTAACAGCTCCTATGTGACCATTTTTATGCAACTGCGTTCGTTTTTACAATATTATCCCGAAAAATATAAAAGGGCTCACTGAGAGAAAATTCAAATCACATGTAAAAACTACATTATTGAAAAGAGGGTATTATAAGGTTAAAATAAAAATAATATAAAGGTGTATATAAACATATAATAAAACATATATTTAAAGGTGCGTGTAAACAAAGAAGATAAAGATGTCTGGAGCCTTCCACTTCCGCCAAGTAGCCACTAGTATTTATAGATATTACCTAGTTGTAAGCCAACATTTGTGAAACTGTAATTTATTTATTACTAGCTGCGCCCCGCGGTTTCACCCGCGGTTAAAAAGTATCCTATGTGCTATTCTAGATTATAATCTATCTCTGTGCCAAATTTCATCCAGATCTGTTCAGCCATTTTGGCGTTAAAGAGTAACAAACATCCATCCATCCATCCATACATACAAACTTTCGCGTTTATAATATTAGTAGGATTTGAAAAAATAATGTCCCTCAGTTTCTTGCCTGTTCTTCTGAGTAGAGGCTCTTTATCCGAACAAGGCGGTCGAATCTATTTAAATAACTTTGACGTTCATAAGTGTATCTTTGATACCTAAATTTAATAAAAACATTTTGACTTATTTTATTTATGTTTATCTAAGTAAGTATGATCTTGTGAAATAGCCAAAACCTCATGTCATAATAATATAAGTATCTCAATAAGTTAATTATCTTCATATAATTGCATCGTCCACTTTAATAACACAATATATTCCTGTAGATCGTAACTCATGTGATTTTAACGTTTCTACGTTTATATCCCAACTGAGTCCATACTGACTGACTGAATGGTTATTTATGTTTCCGAGGGGGTACTCTTGGTGCGGAAGTCGAAAGGAACTCAATTGGCACTTAAACTTTTATACATTACTAATTTTTAACCCCGACGCAAGAACGACGGGGTGATATAAGTTTGTGTGTGACTGTGTGTTTTTGTGTGTGTGTGTGTGTGTGTGCGTGTGTGTGTTATGTGTGTCTGTGTGTGGAAGCGTAGCTCCCTAATAGATGAATAGATGAATCAATTTTGTTTTTGATTTTTAGTTTGTTTAAAAGGTGAATTAGTCGGGAGTATTCTGAGCTACGTTTGATGAAAATTGGTGTCGGGGGTATTTTAAATTTATACTTCTATTAATAATAGCAAAATTTCAAAGCCTAGTTCTCTGCATAGCCAGTAGTGATGATAGCCTAGTTGGAGAAGGCTCTCTTTTCAAGCCAGAGAAAGTGGGTTCGATCCCAGCCGAATTTGTTCTTTAAACAAATTCGGCTAAAGGTTGAGTCACCAATCAACAACGACATCAAACCACAGACTACTGATACTGTATTAGAAGTCTGTCAAACAACATTATCAAACAAATTTTACAGTGGTGGGACCAACCATGAAATCGCACAACAAAATTCAGCTGTTCTATATAAAAAAGGTAATTGACTAGAGACAAAGTGTATGAAGCAACTGTTTTTTTTTTGCTACTTCAAAGTTGGGCCTCATAGTAAAAGTTGTTTGCTATAGCTGTTGAAAAATTAGCCTTAAAAATTTTGCTTACATTAATTTAGTTAACAATTTTTTGCTTAAATTGGATTTAATGAGGTACTTTTCAAAACGCACTGCAAATTAACCCTACCATTAGAAAAATCCCTCAAACTCGATCGATTCCAACCATTCGAGTTCGAGACATTTACAAAGTTCAATAGTAGCCCCCTCACTCCTTATAATTTACGATGTAAGATATAAAATATCTTGAAAATATAATTGTAGGTGTCGACTCTCCGGATTGGGGCTAATTTTTTTATTTCCCCTTTAAAGCATTCTGACTTATGCCCGTTGCAACTGCATCCTTTAATTTTACGGAATATGGGTGTGGTGGGTTAATATTTATGACCCATTTTTTAAATAAACGGTTTTTAAGTTTTTACACACAGTGGAAAGGTGAAGATTGTGTGTGTTTGAAGTAAATTCTTTGTGGGCCGATTGAAGCGATGGTTTCAGAGTCTAAGTCAAAGTCTAAATGTTTTTATTCGATTTGTGTATCAAAGATACACATAAACGTCAAAGTTTTATAATAGACTCGACCGCCTTGTTCGAAAAAAGAACCACTACTCAAAAGAACAGGCAAGAAACTGAGAGGCATTATTTTTGACTAAGGCAAGTCGGCATTTTTTCTTGACTGCGCAAGAAGGAGGGTTATGTTTTTCGAGTGTATGTATGTGTAAGGTTTCTTTGGCATGTCCTACAGCATAAACAGCTTGATGTATTTCGACATGTAGGTGTCATTTGAATCGTCTTGATAGTGGAAGTGACATATCTAAGTATGTATATCAGTCTCTGGCAGCCATAGTACAAGCTTTGCTTAGTTTGGGGTCAGGCGACCGTGTGTGGAAGTGTCCCGAATTTATTTATTTTATTTATTTATTTACATAGGGTAAAAAATTTTGTTTTTATGTTTTATTTTTAATAGTACGAGTATTTTTTACTTGTTGTGAATGTTTATATTATACTAGCTGCGCCCCGCGGCTTCGCCCGCAGTCAAAAAGTGTCTGTCCTGTGTGCTATTCTAGACTATAACCTATCTCTGTGCCAAATTCCATCCAGATCTGTTCAGCCGTTCTGACGTGAAAGAGTAACAAACATCCATCCATCCATCCATCCATCCATCCATACATACAAACTTTCGCGTTTATAATATTAGTAGGAAGTAAGGATTTTCTCACCGATAACTTGAGTATCGGTTAAGATCTTGAAGATCAAATCAACGCTGATCCGATCTTCATGAAATTTTGCTCTCAAGTACTTCATGCAAATACAATTTTTGAGTTTAAATTTGAGCGAAATCTTCCAGTACCCACTGGCAGATTTCGCAAGGACGCGTTTCTAGACGAACTATGAGTACTAGTAAATTGACCGAGCGGAGCGAGCTATCAGGGTCAACTGCAGTAGACATCTCGGCATTCATATGTTCGACGATAATTTGAGTATCATTAAATTTTGCAGGCGTGTACCTAGCTCATGGAAATACGAGTACAATATTTAGGCTCGAATCCTAATCCTGTGTTCACAAATGAACAAATTGGTGCGTTCCGTCAGCTGGGATCGAACCCGCTCCCTCTGGCTTAAGACGCTGGCTTTCCCTGACTAGGCTATCATTGCTTTAAAAAAATAGATAAACCGGATGCTATGGGCATATCATATGGCCTCCTATGAGGAGAACTACTAGTATGTATTGACTGCTTTGGTAGCTCAGTTGGTTAGATAACCTGCCTTCTGAGCTTTGGGGCGTGGGTTTGATTCCCACCTTGGACAAACATTCATGTGACGAACTTAACTACATACATATGTGTTTTTTCTACATCTGAGAGCTATATCTATTGAAGTATATTTTTAAAATTATATAAGTGTGTAGGTATGTCAGTCTCTGGCAGCCATGGTACAATCTTTGCTTAGTTTGGGGTCAAATGACCATGTGTGAAAAATGTTCCTAACATTTATTTACTAGTGTAGATTAAGAATTAGTCTAGACCTAGATTTATAGGGCTAAAACCTACTACTAGGGCCGCCCACTCAGCCACACGTACTAATTAACGTGAACTACTTCAATGCACGTAACTGTACGTTGCCACGTAACACTGTAACGTAATTTGGACCATTTAATGCTTTCTACTGGTCGGGAATTGATTTTGGCACGCACGCATAGTGGCCGGTACTTGAGGCTAGAGATGGACAGAGTCGGAAATAAGCATCGAATTATTCGAATTACTATTGAAAATAGACAAATATTTATCAGTAGCAAAAACAAAAAGAAACAAAAGTAAAAACAAATACAGAATAATTATAGAAAATGTTTTGTTTTTAATTTCAATCTATTATTATAATCTATTTACGAGTATGTTACGCCATCGAGATACATCACCGCTTCTCAGACCGCCGGCCACCAAATTCTTCAAGTCAGCGCTTCGATTCTCCAAATCTCGCGAGTTTCACAACCTTTTGTTCACACCATCGATTCTCCAAATCTCGCAAGTTTCACAACCTTTTGTTCTCACCTTCTTCCTGGTGTTTAACCGATGACTCCATCGGATATTGTATTCCTAACATCGGTTGCAATCGCACATGTACCTAGTTGTAATTTAATTTTTACTTAATTAAATAATTATAGTTTTAAATTTGGTTTTCTTGGATCCTTCGGCTGCGGCCTACATAATTAGTATAAACATTTTTACATGCTCAAAACATATAACTCAATTTTAATCTAAAAGCCCGTTGGTAGAGGGAAAGGTGCCCAGAATGCTAGCAGCATTACCACGCTGGATGGCAATGCTCAATTTCTGGCCGAAATAAATGCCCGCATTCTGAACACCTGACGCCTCCACCAACCGTTTAGCCAGGAAAATATAGAAATAGTTTTTGCCATAAATTACTTACACTAATCATTATTTTTAATGCGAAAGTTTGAATGGATTGATAGATGCTTGTTACTCAATCATGTCATAACGGCTGAACGGATCTGGGTGAAGTTTGGCATAAAGACAGATTATAGTCTGAAATAGCACGAAAGATACTTTTTAACTAAGGGTAACAGCTATAGGGTAGTAGGGTTACAGGATATTTTCTTGCATGATATTTGATTTTAAACTGTGATAATGTACCCGATTGCTAGATTTAGTTTAAAAAAAATTAGTTGAGATAAAGATTTGTTTTATAAGTATTCAAGTTCAAGAATGCTGGTGGCATTGTCATTCAACGTGCCTACAATTCAACGGCAATGCCGCCGGCATTCTATGGAACTTTTTCTCTGATAAAGGTATTTTAGTTTAAAGGTTTTATTTAGTTATTTTTGAGTTTTACATTTTTGTTAATATTATAAGGTTGCTTTAATTTTTTTTTAATTTTCAAGTTTAGTAGGAAATAAAAGTTCGGATGTGAATGATTTACCTACCTGCCTGGTGTTCCATTACTGATTTATTTTCACTGCAATACTAGCCCGGCAATACTGACAATTATGTAGAGTGTAACTCGCCCATCATCACCCATGCTAGAAATGTATTTAAGACTATATTGCCGGGCCACACTCAAAATATTGTCGCAATATTGCCGGGCCAGTTTTGCGATAAGAAAATGTTCTGTCATGTATTATGAGCACCATTGATTGTATAGCATTATAAAATATCAAAATATTATACTTATATATTTTGCACTCCACTTTTAAAATCGAAGAAAATTATATCTCGACAAAAATGTTTAAAAACCTTGTTCGAATAAAGACAAAAATCCGATTCATCTATCTCTAGTCGCGGTTAGAATGTTACCGATTGAATTTGTGTGGATAATTTTATGTCATGACTCGTTACTAGCTTCTGTCTGTGAGTTTGCTCGTAATAAATACTTAAACTAATAATTATAATAGGGAGGAGAAGCTTTTTAATTTAATTTCAAGAAAATAAAGAAAGTAATTGACAGTTAGTATTAATTATCGTACTTAGGGTCAACTGGGGCAAATGCGTCTGTGGGGCAATTGCGTCTTTCGAGAATTACTGACAAACCCTTCACAAATTAATTATTAACACCATTTTGTACAGATGTTTGCAACTAAAGTGAAAGTGAAGTGAGTGAAAAAGAAGTGAGTGAAGGGTTTGTCATTATTTTTCGAAAGATGCAATTGCCCTACAGACGCATTTGCCCCAGTTGAACCTAAGAAGTAATTTCTGCAATAACTACTGGGGCCCAAACTGCATTCGCTTACAAGCGATTCTGTTTCTGAAATCTCTAATACTTGAACGTCAGCTGCTGATTGGACGAAATACAAGCTTTAAAATGTCACGTGATCATGTTGTCAACTTGTCCAACCAGTCAATAGCGTTTCAACGCTAGCGATTCTAGAGAAAGAATTGCTTGGAAGCGGTTTCAACTTTTCTAGGGGCCTTGGTCCGATTTCACCGCCCTGGTGGTGGCTTAGTTGGTAGTGAACCTGCCGTCTGCACTTGGGGGTGTGGGTTGATTCCCAGTGGAGACAAATATTCATGTGATGAACATTTATGTTCGTTCTATGTCTGGGTGTTAAACAGACACCTGTTTAATAGGTTTAGCATCCTCTGCACAGAGGCCTGTCTAGTGTCTATCACACTAGACAGGCCTCGGATGCTTGCAAGCAGAGGAAACGTCACGGCATGTGCTTATGAACTGCAGGAACGTGGCAGATCATCGGGCTCAGATCCTTCGAGCCCGATTGTCGCTTCCAGAGGCTTGTGGCAGCCTGCAAAGGCTGCTGGACTTCAGGGAGCACCTGGGCTGGTTGGAGTGAGAGGAAGGGTAGAGAAGTATACTTCACGCAAAATGGTCCAGTCTAGTGGCTAAGTGCGGAAAATGCTCGCTAAACAACCAAACAAACAAACAAACATGTCTGGGTTTTAATATCTGACGGCGCGTGACATCAATAATTATTGAAAATCATTTCATTCTGAGAGTTTTAATTTATTTTGCAATATTTTAATCGATGGTATCATTGTTCTGTTATTTTTGACGATTAATCGATTTCTGTTAATTTAGAGCGGTTAGACTTTGGTTAGAAGGTCTAAGGTTAACATCGAATGGAGTTGCGTTTAGGATGGCGGAATGTCATGTCTGTCTGGGATTGATTCATTTGACTTGGTTGAAAGCGGTCGCACGCAATGGTCATTCGCAAACCCATTAGCTCTAAATGGCTAATTATTATTGTAACCTTTCATTAATTAACTAATCTAAGTGTCTGTATAATGAAATTAGTCAAAAGTCAACACTGCAGTCCCCTTATTTCAACGTTCCTGAAGTCTATCGTCCACCATAGATACCCGTGATGACGAGTTCACGAATCAGAAATCAGATCCAACACTTCGGCCTTCCCGACGTTCTCCGTCATATCTTTTAAGGATGTAAGTACTCGTAGGTATTTAAAAATATTATAATGATGTATCACTATGTGTATAATTCTCTGGCAGCCATTGAAGCTTTACTTAGTTCGGGGTCAGACGACCGTGTGTGCAAAAATATCCTGATTTTTTTTAATTTATTCATCACAATTTGACTAATAGTTTCCACGAAATTCGACAAGTGGCTCTGTATGGGAAATTCAGAGCTCCGGGGGACCCTTAATGACTTCCAACGAAATGATCCTTGTTATAGGTTTTAAAAATAAAACGATGATGACAATACTTCCAAAATATTCCAAAATTCTGTAATTGAATATTGCTTGCATTCGATTCACTGGATTATTATGCTAAGTACAGATTTAACACGTCGAATGTCGGTTTATGATTCGAATAATTTGCCGTGGTATACAAATGTGTAATATTCGGAACACATTTTTGAATCAGATTTCAATGTAACACCTTAAAAATTAAAATAAAGTATGGAAGTAATTAATATGCGAAACATTTGTCTGATTATCAGGGTCATAATATTAGGCTGGTGTGATCAGACTAAATATTATTTTAAATGCGAATATTTGTGTGTTTGTTGAAATATCTTTATAATACCTATTTGATTTCATTCCCCGACTGGGCAAGGAGGGTTATGTTTTCGAGTATTTGTAAGTATGTATGTAAGTATGTATGTAGGTATGTATGTATAAGGAAGAGGTGTCATTTGAGTCGTCTTGATAGTGGAAGTGACATAGGGTACAACATATACATACAACACATTTTTTAAAAATTTATTATGGCTTCTCAATGATACAATCTCTCATCAATACTTTTATAATTTAAACTTACGAACTATTTTAACTTAATGTCTAATAATAATAATCTTTTTAAGGAAGCACATCATGCATTTTATGGTGACATCATAATATTTCATTGTGTTAAAGAATATTACAAACTTAAAAAAAAAAACATTATATTTAGGTTGGACTTAAAAAAAATTAGATTAAATAAATTTTAAATACTTTATCCTATCAGCGGTTGTTGTTGGCCATGTCGGCCAAAATTGAGTTTAGATTAATTTGATTAATTTTAAATTTAGCTAATGAGTCACCGAAAACATCTATATTGGTACAAGATTGGTATTCGTTAATGGGCCTACTTATTCTTATTTGTTATTTCTTATTTTGTGGTCGAGGTTTTGTTTTGTGTGGTCTAAGATGGAGCACGACGACCTATAAGGTACTTATTCACTCTAGCCTTGGAGTTTTGTAGAGTGAAGAAGTACAAAGACGGCAGTTGAGTGAGGCGCTACAAGTGCGCTACTGCTCCGACCCGTCTTCGGAAGGGTTACACCGGACTACATCCCGAAACACGACTAGGTCATTTCACGGCATGGCTTGCCCTTAAGTGGAAAAGCGTGCCTTACAGTTTCATACATTTAAGCGTAACCGGCCGCCTTTTTGTCAGCACAGGGGCCTACCATGACCGTTTTCAACGCTTCGCGACTATGATGCTCAATGCGCGGTGATACGATTCGCAGTCGCGCAGCGTCGACAACAAAACGTGACTATCATGGCTATAAGATTTCATGGTAGGCCTCTACCGATGGTAGAGCGATGGCAGCCTAGTTGGGAGAAGGTCCGCCTCTCAAGCCAGAGGGAGCGGGTTCGAACCCAGCCGACGGCACGCACCAATTTGTTCATTGTGTGAACATATGTGTAACATATGTGTAACATATTATATATCATCTGCTACATGGCTGGAGCCCGGTGTATGGCGACAGGCTCGCCCCCTGTCACATTTGGAACTGAATATCCGTGAAATGTGGGTGTTGTACTCGTAAAACTACTGTTGTGGGGAAAAGGCGTGACGATATGTTATGGTAGGCCTCGAGGAGAAAAATCTATGGTTCTGGCACAGATTAAATAATAGTGCAACTAGTAGGTAGCTTTTAGCCTAAATAGTTTTATTAAAATTTCTATTGTTAAAAATAACTATTATTTAACTAATAAATATTAGAAGTTGATTATTTTAACCTCTTTTTCGTTAAGTTTAGAACCAGGAAACAAATAACTAGTAAATGGTCCGAATACGGCGCTTTTATGAAGTTAAGAGCTAGTAACTTACTGATAATGACGTGGGGAGGCGGCGGGACAGGGCATGAGCGACGGCGGGACAGGACATGAGCGGTGGCGGGTGAAGCTTGCGGGGTGTGTCGATAGATGGCGTTGAAACAAATTTGAATGAGCAACGCTTGGCCACTTGCATAAAATTGAGAATTGCCTAAGACCTTACTTAACTAGTTTAAACTACTTCTAGCGAAATATTCGCTTATTGGGCACATAAAGTTGGGATTCTCCTAAGGAATGGCTTTGGGTTCGTGGTAAAAAAATAGGTAGGAGCTAGCAAGGAGTAGATTAAACTAGTTAGCCAAGGACTGAGACAATTCTTATATTTAGTACAATTGCCCAATGAAGTTTTATGAAAATCATAGGATGAAAGTCGTGAGGTATGACTATAATGTAGGGAAAGAACC
The DNA here is from genome assembly GCA_911728515.1 of Peribatodes rhomboidaria. Taxonomy (NCBI): domain Eukaryota; kingdom Metazoa; phylum Arthropoda; class Insecta; order Lepidoptera; family Geometridae; genus Peribatodes; species Peribatodes rhomboidaria. The sequence goes on from OU452194.1 coordinate 763,784, forward strand.
TACGAGAAAGTTTAAGTAAGTTTCAAACTTACTGCGACTGAGGTGCTACGCGCCATAACATTGTAGCCTATGTGTTATGAAAGGGTATATTTTATAAGCCACCTGCATACTAAATTTACATAAAATATATCCGTTTGAACTTGAAGAAGTAACAATCACACACACGAACTTTCGCCTTTAAAATATACATATCGTCACGCCTTTCCCCTGAAGACGCTGATAGAGGTGCATAGCACCCACACTTCGCCGGACAATATTCGGTCCCAAATGTGACTGGGGGCGAGCTTGTCGCACCACCGCATACACCGGGCTCCAGTTATGTAGCAGATAACATAACATAATGAACTTTAAGTTATTCGGCTTAGGATCAGGGGTTGAACGTGCAGATTTTTTTTATCATATTTGGTCGCTTACATGTTAACTATTAGCGAAACCCCTTAAGGCGGATTTTTTTATCATCATGATTTTTTTAAACTTCAAAATAAATAAATATTTATTGCGAACTTTGCTTCGCCACAATACTTCTCCGCCAGCACACCGCTTGCACTTGGGCCACGCCCTAACGTTGGGCACTCGCCCGCTCGCGTGGGTGCCACTCATTACAATACCAGAGCATTGTGCCGTTTACGATTATGTAAACAGCCTGCTCGCGACACTCGCCTAGTGTGGATACGTCTCTGTTCATCTTATTGTTGGTTTTTTTTTCGGTGGAATCTGTTTGAGATCTTACTCCGCTTTATCGAGAAATACGAATGTAGTCCAGCTAAATACCCTCCTGCATTTATATAATATTTACAATCGTTTGGAAACGTTTCCGTTCGGATTCCAAAAATTTAGCTTACATTATCTTAAATTAGCTTAAGCTATCTGAGTCCGCATTCATAAGTTTTTAAACGTGATTCATTCTTCCGATCGGATTTACAAAATTAAAAAAGAAAGACTGAGATTCGACTGAGATTGTGATGTACCTACTTGGCCTGCTTTATGAGTAGGAGGTCAGATGTCTGAATGATGAATCCATACTTCCATACTAATTTTATAAAATCGAAAGTAGCTCTGTCTGTTTGATTGTATGCTTTTCACGGCTAAACGACTGAACCGACCATGATGAAATTTGACAATTAGTTACAGTATATCACGGAGAAAGTTTTTGGATACTGTTTTCTGGATAACCACGAACGAAGTCGCTGCTAACAGCTAGTTTATAATACTTTCTTACGGAGGCATGTCCACAGCAGTGCACGTAGTTCCATGAAGCGTGGAGTAGAGTAAGTAATATGCATGCGTGTCTGTTACAATAGATACTTCCGACGGACGCTCCGCCCGCTCCTTGCTCTATAGCTCTGTGGATCTATGTGGGTATTGGTTGGCTAATGAAGCGATGCGGTGGAGTTTGAGAGGCCAAAAACTGACAATTGGGCTGGTCACTCAGCCTATATACATTTAACAATAAATAAATAAATACATTCGGGACACTTCCACACATAGTCGCCGGACATCAAACTAACCAAAGCTTGTACTATGGCTGCCAGAGACTGATAAACATAGTTAGATAATTTTAAATACATACATTATACATACTTAAATAGATATTAACACCCAGACATATAACAAATACAAATGTTCATCACATAAATGTTTGCCCTAGGTGGGAATCGAACCCACGCCCCCAAGCTCAGAAGGCTGGTTCACTACCAACTGAGCCACCGAAGCAGTCAAATAAAAAATAAGTCAAATAATAATAATAAAATAAATAAGTAAATAAAATAGTAGATTTCACCGTGGGGATAAGCAGTCTTATGTCGCAGGCGGCTTATTGAATCCTGAACGTAACGAGGGACTTCCGAACACCTGAGTGCGATGAGGGAGTTATAATATAACACCCGAGCACAGTGAGGGAGTTACGTAAAGTCCTGAGTGAAGCGAGGGGTTCAAGCCGCCCAAGATGAAGACACTGCTTTATCCTAGAGGTGAATACTCTATTTTTCACACCTCGGATGCAGTAAAATGAATCTAATATGGAACATGGAAAATATGTTACAACAAGCACCGTCTTTTGTTTTCAGTTTCGTGCAGCTGCATCAGCTTCGTTCTTTTTTTGTGGTGGCCAGTTCAATCTTCGATTAAACTCTTTTTACTGTGGCAGTATGCTACAGTGCCCGTTTGCTGAGTTTTCATTCAATTTTTATACGACATTATCTCCTTAGGGAGGCAATGCCTAGCTTTAAGTTGAAACTATGTAACATGTAATTGATCATTGTCGAGTAGATGGTGTGAGAAAATATTTATTGCCAAAAACTACTTAACAAAAATTAAAAACAACAGCATAATATTTCTAGTTTGGCAATTTAATTAAATTAATTAAGTAGGTACTCGTACCTATTTAGATAACTTGCTACCAAAACACAGTGTAAACTAGTTCGGAGTCAGTGAATTCATGTTACATTTTGTAGTCATTGCTTGTGCCAAAATAAATTGCCTGGACCTACTAGGTTTGATTTGATTATAATTAAATATTGAAGATATTAAAATTAGCTGTTTGCTTACAAATGTACCTACATCTACTGGAAGATGTAAATCTTCAATAGATTCTGCGACTCCAATTCAATTCAATTTTACTCGCTAGGACAGTATTGAAATTAAAAATCGATTTTGCAATGTTCTAAAATACGCAACAAGAAATATGCAAAAAAGGTCACGTGGGCAACACGCAGTGACGTCAATCGATGCATAAGCAAGACCGAAATATGTCATCTACAAATAGTTCGAAAGAGACGATGACGAGTAACGTCATCACGTGTTGCCTCGCGGAACGTAGACCTTGCTTTTTTGGATCGTGCAATTACCCAGTCATCATCATTAACATCAATTATTTTCCACTGAATATCAGTCTTCTCTTTAGCACTACCCTTAACCGACTTCCAAAAAACTAGGAGTTTCTATGTTCGTCTTTACATTATTTTAATTTTTATTTATGTTCCCGTTATTTTTCTTTAATTATATTCTACCAATTAAACAAGAATAACTGCCAAAGATACCAAAACCCGAAATATGGACACGAAATAAATTGACACCCTCAAGCCTTATTTTATCATCAAAATAAACATATATCACCTTTTTCCGAAACGAAAAATGGCGTACAATAAATAAACGATGCAAAAACCAATTAAGTGCAGTCGCCACTGCTTCCAGCATCAATCGACATGAATTGGGAGTCACTATTAACAGACGTGTAGTCGGGGAGCTGGTGGCAGACAATATTACGCATGTGTGTTAGAAAAATGTAAGAACTCACGATAGCTAAGGCTCCTACTCCGGATATGTGCTAAGAAGACGAGGGACGCGCGAGTAGAAATTCCCCAATGGATACCATCAATTCATTTCTTTAACCTCGTTCAGCACAGTTTTAGTAAAAAATGCTAGAAACAAGGCATTTATACAAACAAACAAGTAACATTGTTAAAAGAAGAAAAAAACCCGACTGCAAAATATTGTACCTTAAGTCACTTCTGCTATCAAGACGATTCAAATGACACCTCGAATGTCGAAATACATCAAGCTGTTTAGGCTGTAGGGCGTGCCAAAGAAACCTCATCCATACATACCTTGTACTGCCGAAAAATGTATTTTAGTTTTTAAGAGTTTCATGTAGTTTTTGGTGTGCAATAAAGATATATTGTATTGTATTGTATTCATCCATACATACACTCAAAAACTCTTTCTTGCGGGAAATTTGTGAAAATTACACGAACAAGAAATGTGTGTCAGGCGGTGCGGTGCGCTGGACTCCAGCTTCTGGACTACAAACTAGCAACAGAAAAGAGTCCGCTACGCAACCTTGTACGGCTCATCTCACTCGCACATCTCAAGTGAAGAAGCACGCTAAAGAAGAAACCATTAACAACCATTTTGATACACGCAACCGTAGTAGGTGGAAAATGGTTATTAATGATAATGGCATGTGTTGGAGACGCATCGAAAGAATAAGCTAGATATTAGGCCCTATTAAAAACGCTATTACCTAAACAAGATAAAAATATTTTTACACAGGTCAGGTCTTTGTTTTGCTGCGTAATTAGACAAGAACATCAATACTTTTAGCTAGTTTAGATTTAGAAATTTAGCGTTCTCAATAAGACCTATTTTATTCATAAGAAGTTCGTGATTGTTTCTTACCCAAGCTCTCCGCCTAACTCGGTGATGTTCTCCTATATTTCAGTTTCTGGTGCCGCCCAGAATTTAGATTGGTCCACCCATTTTAAATTAACAAAACACGCTTTTTATTACGTTTACATAGAGTTCCAAATTGCATATTTTTTTTAAACATTGGTTCAGGATTTGAGGCCAAAACAAACTAAAGATTGCAGTGAACTGTGTTAGCAGTAACTCAGTTCGGAGCAAGATCTTAGAAAAAAATTACCGATCGAGGTGAGATCAAATGGGTCAAATCGGCATTTGTTATACTCGAGTATCTTAGATACGATTTTATTAAACTTTGCAGGCAAGTAGTGCATGCAAATGTATAATTTTTATGCTGCGTTCAGACGCTCGCGTTCAAAGCGACATTCAACGGGCGCGGGTACGAGCGCAAGCATAACATCATTAATTATGAACAGGCTGCTTGTGCTCGCGCCCGCGCTCGTTCTCGTGGACGAGGGGTTATGGAGAATAATTCGAGATCTCCATTTGTGACATTATACGACGTTGCTTTTCCGTGCTTTTGGCAAAAAAAACCTACTAAACTACATATAGTATAGTTTACTACGAATTGTTACGTCGCAACCCCTTCGCTAATTTGGCTTTAGAATCTTGGTTTGGTTCTTAAGATTTGCTTGCATAATTTTATAACGATCAGAACATCACTATACTTAAGTTTTCATCGGACAAACAAATGCCGTTTTTTCCCAATTAGTCCTGTGAACTCACTTCGCCAATGCTTCTCCACTCGAGTGAGCGTTAGCGAGCGAAGGGTCTCTGCTTCAGCTTTCATGTGTCCGGATATCTGTCCAATCTCTGTCTCCCTCTACCCGTAGAGGAGGACAGACGTCGGCCGCGAGATCTGCCAGCTCACAGAGCCACTATGTTGAGTTTCCATACTGCATTTTATATTGCACGTTCTTTTATCTTAATCTTTATCTCCCCTTGAAATATATTTCGTAATTTGCTAACGAGTTGCATTTGTTTATTTATTTTGTTAATTTCATCTGATGTTGCTGTTTGCGTTAAAAATGCTTCGCTGATTTTGGTGATATGGCTCGGAATCTGATTTGTCTTTTTTTGTGAATTCGGTGTTGTCGAAATGTTACATTAATCTGAATGTCTGTTTTAAACTTTCACGAGTTCGCGGTAAATTGCGCAGGTGTGAAAATTTTATACTGAATTACACACTGTATATGTTTTTGAGAATAATATTTGTCAGATTTTGGTAAAACTCAGTTTGATAATGTTTATAAAAGTATGTAGATTGAAAAAGATAATGCTTAGAATTATGTATTATGTAGTTATTCTGAGATGATATCATCATGTTCAGTTCACGCGCAAAAACTATGTACTTGAGTCTTGTCCTTCTGGATTTATGTTAATAATTGTTAATAATACGAAATACTTTTATCTAAGTATGTCTGTTTGTTGTAAGTTTACATACAAACAGAAGAAAAGTACAAAACCGAGGGGGTTTGTTCTCCGAGGGGGCTGGCAGAGGTGTAATACAACACCCACATTTCGCCGGACGACATTCAGTCCCAAATGTGCCAGGGCGAACCTGTCGCCATACACCGGGCTCCAGTCATGTAGCAGATGACATACAATACGCACATAATTATGTTCACACAATGAACAACTTGGTGCGTGCCGGCAGCTGGGTTCGAACCCGCTCCCTCTGGCTTGGGAGGCGGCCTTCTCCAACTAGGCCATCATCGCTTATGAAAAGTACAAACAGGCAATTTTTTACTATTGTAATGTTTCATAGTAATCGGCTGCGGATAGAGGCTGTCGATTACTAAGGAGTATTTACAAAAGTATAATAAGTAACATCATTAAAAGACAAACGAAAACCCGGCTGCAAAATGTTGTACCCTATGTCACTTCCACTATCAAGACGATTCAAATGACACCTCACATAGCGAAATACATCAAGCTGTTTAGGCTGTAGAGCGTGCCAAAGAAACCTCATACATACATACCCAAATATATACATACACACTCGAACAATATAATAGCGCAGTCGGCTAAAATGAGCAATAACATTAAAACACTCAGTATGGAAAACTGCTAGCTCTGCGAGCTTAGCTAAACGAACTCAGCTTATTTGAACCTAGCAGACTGATATTTTCGGTGAATAAACACCACCCCTCGTCTGCGACAGTCGGGTAAATTCAATTCACCTCTCAATAATTCAGAATCCATCAGAAAAACTGATTCCCATTTCATTGGAAACTTTTTATGTGCCCGTCCAAATATTGGCGCTCATAACATTGGCTTGATTGTTACACACGGACAAACATTCACCGTTTATTAATGTACTAGCTACGCCCCGCGGTTTCACCTGCGGTTAAAAAGTATCCTATGTGCTATTCTAGACTATAATCTATCTCTGTGCCAAATTTCATCCAGATATGTTCAGTCGTTCTGGCGTGAAAGAGTAATAAGCATCCATCCATCCATCCATTCTTACAAACTTTCGCGTTTATAATATTAGTAAGATAGGAAGTAGGATTTTCGCTTTTATAATATTAGTAGGATAGGAAGTAGGATTGTGTAAAAACGTATTTTGTCTGTTTGATGACATTGTCCTAAAATTTTTATGAGATTTTTTTGAGAGTGGTCGTTAGTCTTTTCGTTTTCTCGAAATGTACTAAAAAAGTACCAAAATCTTCTTTATTATATCTTATTAACCGATTGCTAAAAGAGGAGGTCGTATCGATGAAGAAATTGAGTTTATAACATCGGTTAAATGTTCTTCTGAAGTTTTTTTAACGCAAAAATAACTGGATATTATAAGCTTGACGTTTCTGTGTGTGTGTGTTGTGTGTGTGTGTGTGTGTGTGTGTCTGTGGCATCGTAGCTCCCGAACGGATGAACCGATTTTGAGTTTGTTTTTTTTGTTTGAAAGGTTGTCTGAAAGAGATCGCTCTTAAGCGATAAGACCGCCCATTGCGCCTTTATTTTTAAGTGTTTAGTTTAGATTTATTTGTATTTGGTGTCAATAAAGAGTTTTTGTATTGTATTGTATTGTATTGTGAATTAGTCGGAAGTGTTCCTAGCCTGTCGGGGCATTTTTTTAATTTTTAATTTATTTCTCAAAAGCACTATACAGGCAGCTCAATGGCGCCAAATTTTACAACACACTAATCGTATACAGGGTGCGACTCTTCAATGGTCCATTATGAGCACGGATAATATGAAGGTTGCAGTTCACACGTTTTATTGCAGGCGTTAGTCTGCGTTTCCACGTGTGAACTTTTGTCACGGCGAATACGCTGTCATTATCGCACTAATACGACGTTTGTACTTCTTTAGAGGTCTTCCTAAACCAATTCTCTTAAAATTTTGTGACCAGGTAATTATACAGAGTTATTGAACCTACTCACAAAATTTCAAGAGAATAGGTTAAAAAATACGATCTGCAGAGGAAGACAGAGATCCAGATAGAATTTGGACAGACGAAAGCATTTTAGTCGAAGCGATGGACGTTTTTCATTTGAGCTCGCCAGATCGGCTGAATAGATCTAGATGAATTTGGCACGGAGATAGATTATAGTCTGGAATAACACAAAAGCTTCTTTTTAAATTCGGGTAGCATCGCGGAGCAAATTATGGGATAATGAAGCTATTTTTATTTTTGTTTCCTAATTATCATCTTAACTAGGTAATATTACAAATGCACAAGTGAGTTTGTTTGCCTGTTTATTTGTTACGCTGTCACGCCTTAACTACTAAACCGAATTTCATGATACTTTGCATACACGTTGTCACGGGTTCAGAAAAGGATATAGGGTACCTCTCATCCCGGAAAAAATAGTAAACGGTCCTGTGAACCGCGGGGTCCAGCTATATAGGTGTTAATATAACTGCAAAATAATTTTTTTTTTTGTAATTGCTTTAAACAATTTAAAATCTTTTCAAATCCCAACCTCCTTTTAATGTATTTTAGTATGTCAAAAAAATATTTGCGAAAATAAGGAAGATGAAGTTTCTACGCCTAAATCGCCTAATAATATAATCGTTGTCACATCGTCTTAGTCGTCTGTGGAGACGCTCACTAAGAGTCGTTGAACTGATTGAATGAGTTATCGAAGGCGTGTGGTATTTTATGTGAAGGTGCGAACATTTTACTTTGGAATTTGATTGAATTTGGTACTTCGAATATTTCGTAGTTCTTTCTTTATAATCTTATCTAGAAATATTACGTACAGCGATGATAGCTGGTTGGAAGAAGCCCGCCTCTCAAGCCAGAGGGTCTGGGTTTGATCCCAGCCAAAGGCACGCTCCTTTTTGTTAATTGTGTGAACTTAGGTAAGTATTTAATATCATCATCTGCTACACGACTGGAGCCCGGTGTATAACGAATGTGGTACATAGGAAAAGAGTAGCGATATTTAAATATCTCAATAAAATAAGGTGCATATTTGGTTGCAAATAGCTGACCTGATGAACTTCGTACCACCTTTTTTTTGTTTTAAATTTTTGTATAATATAAATATATAATATTATGCGTGGCTCGGTTCGGTTCGCCTCGGTGGCTCAGTTGGTAGTGAACCTGCTTTCTGTGCTTGGGGGCGTGGGTTCGATTCCCACCTAGAGCAAACACACATATATGTTATGAACATTTGTGTTCGTTCTATGTCTGGGTGTTCTTATCTATTTAAGCATGTATTTAAATATATGTCGGAGAAACATAGAGAAATAGGAAGCCGAGCCTTCACATCTCACTCCTGATATCGGGGTAATGTAGGGAAGAGGAGCCACGCCGTCGCATCTGATCCCACTGATGTCGGAGAAACATAGGAAAGGCCGCCGCGCTGTGACCTTCCACTTTTGATGACGGGGAAAATCTAGTAGGCCGAGGTGTTGTGTCTGATTTCTGATCCGTGAACTCGCTATCATTTATGGTCGGCGTCAAACTTCAGGAACGTTGAAATAAGGGGACAGCATTGAAGGCTTTTCACTATTTTAATTATACAGTCACTTAGACTACTTATTTAGTGAATGATCACAAAGATAGTTGGCGATTTAGAGTAATGGGTTTACGAATGACCATTGCGTGCGACCGCTTTCAGCCCAGTCCTGTCAACCACTGACTGACAGACATGACGTTCGCCCGAAATCCCAAACGCAACTCCATTCGGTGTTAACCGCTCTAAATGACCATAAACAAATCGATTAATCGTCAAAAACAACAGATCAAAACTATCGATTAACAACTCGGAAACTGATTTTCTTTATCCAATGATATCACGCGCCGTCACGGCCATCCTGCATTTTCACACGTCCTCGGGTGAATAGTTCATCTCATCATCTGTGGACAATCATAAAAGTGCTCAAGTAACCACTTAACGCTCGGTCATTCTGACCGTCTCAAATCTACCTCCACAATTTCACAGAAAGCGAACACAGTTATGGGATAACACAAAACAGTTAAACCCAATTCTACCAACCATAAACATCGTACCAGAGTATAATCGACTCTTCTAACAGTATCTTCATATTCGTTACCTATCCCCATAAATTGTCATGATAATTGAAATAAGCAACTTGACTTTTAGTGAAATAAATTGTATTGAGACCAATCGAATAATCAAGGCTAAAACTAAATTATTAATCATACTTCCAATGTTCCAAGAATTTAATCAAGCCACATTGAAAATCCAATGGCGGCGGTACACATACGCGGTTTGGACTTATGTAAACTGCTGTGTCCAATTTCAAACGAATAACATGGCATTAAAGTTGTCACTTAGACTTGCCACATAGGCTAGGTCGTAACTCGTACCATGATGTTACACCGGGAGGAATTTACTACATAGGCTCACCACACAGGCTAGGTCGTCACTCAGACTATAATTCAACAAAAGTAGGGTTGCAACAAAGACTTGCCACACAGGATTGCCACACAGGCTTGTCACACAGGCTTGCCACACAGGCTGGCCACACAGGCTTGCCACACACGCTTGCCACACAGGCTGGCCACACAGACTTGCCACACAGGCTTGCTACACCGGCTTGCCACACAGGCTAGAGCCACATAGGATAGTACCTTGCAGATTAGTGCCACACAGGCTAGTGCCACACAGGCTATTGCCACACAGGCTATTACTACACAGGCTACTGTCCTACCGGCTACTGCCCTTCAGGCTTAGTTTTACCAAAAGCATTGACACTTAGTAAGTTATCTATTAACTGCATGACTCACATGTGCCGCAAGCGGCAGTATGACTAAACTGTTTGTGGGTATTTTCAAACTCTAAGCAACTCCAATAGAAAATAGCACTCTGACATACACCGTGTACGAATATCAAACAAAATGAAAACTTCTCACCGGATTCAATTGCTACTCGTAGGTGATCAATGGCTGCTTCATAGTGCAGGGGTCCAATTCGGAAATAGGAGATTTTCATCTCATCTCGATCTCGATTCCTCGAAGTCTCCACTGCCTCCGACTACTTGTGTAAACTATTTCTGAAGGGACGGTATTCAAAACCACCTTAATGTAAATGTAATCAACTAATACTTCTAATAATCCAAACCATGTACAATATGTAGGTAATTCCAATATGAATCTAATGGACACCAAGATCAATACTTCAGGAAGACACCCAAGAAAAACACTACGAGGTCCGACCTCTTCCGTGCTCCAGCGAAAAGTGCCGGTTGGACGGGGCGGGCGACTCAGGCGCTACTCCTTCATTCCATAAGCTACATTCATTCATTCATTCATTCAATACATTCCTTTGACAGTTCGCTCGCAAAACGTCACACAGCAGACCATAGACTGCATTCTTTTGTATGTGTTGCTAACACGGCCCTCCTGCGCCGTGCATGCCCTCAGGCACGCTTCTTATATTGGTTCCAACTCTGCACATGAATTACGTATCTGTCAATACACACATGATTTTAAAGGCTGTTAAAATCTTTAAGCTCGGCCTATCATGACTCATGATGTCCTAAATAGATAGAACTTCAGTTGCAACCTTTTCATCATTTGATTTCTTTAGACTTGGGAATTTCTACCACTCTGTAACTAGTTATCTCATTCATTAACTTCATGATCAATCATAACACCGAAAAAAAAGGTCTTTTAGGTTTCTCAATAGTTCTGCAATGTATCTTTTTTTATAATAGTACTGACCATCTAAACCAAAGCTGATTATTTAGGCTTAGAAATTCCCTATACGACTGCTATTTTAGCTCACTCCCTTAATCCGAAGTAGTGCCTGGTCCAGATCATTCCTTTAGTCTTAGAAAATCACTGCTTCAGCTCACTACCACTATTCTGGCGAGGGCCTATAGCAACCTTTCAGGTCATCTATCAGCTACTAATTCACTTACTGTTCAGCTATTTAAGCTCACTCCCTTAATTCAAAGTAGTGCTTGGTCCAGATCATTCCTTTAGTCTTAGGAAGTCACTGCTTCAACTCACTACTTCTATTCTGGCGAGTGCCTATAGCCGTCATTCAGGGCATCTACATACATGTAGTCACGCCTGTTTCCCATTGGCAGAGACCACTTCTCTCCACTTGCTACGATCCTGGCATACATCTTTCGCTTCTTCTACTTCCATGAGTCTTTTCATACACGCTCGTCGTTTCATCTAGTACTGCTAATCTAATGAAGTTAGTTGCCAGACATAATAACATTACACGATTTGCTAAAACTAATTCCGGTATCTTTTGCCTTGATACCTTTATCGCTCAGTTGAGGTATTTCTATTTCCTTTTTGGCGCGAGAAAACTACATCTCACTTCTGATGTAAACTATTTCTGAAGGGACGGTATTCAAAACCACCTTAATGTAAATGTAATCAACTAATACTTCTAATAATCCAAACCATGTACAATATGTAGGTAATTCCAATATGAATCTAATGGACACCAAGATCAATACTTCAGGAAGACACCCAAGAAAAACACTACGAGGTCCGACCTCTTCCGTGCTCCAGCGAAAAGTGCCGGTTGGACGGGGCGGGCGACTCAGGCGCTACTCCTTCATTCCATAAGCTACATTCATTCATTCATTCATTCAATACATTCCTTTGACAGTTCGCTCGCAAAACGTCACACAGCAGACCATAGACTGCATTCTTTTGTATGTGTTGCTAACACTTGAGACATCTCGCACCCCAGCCATCGAGATTATCTCGATCTCGAGCAAATAGAATAAGGCATCTCGAATTAAGCCATTTTTTTCGAGGTATGGTGGAATCTCGAGTTGTAAGAATATCCCTCCAGGCATTGACCGGATCTCGCACGTTGCTGCTGCTAATTTTGGTGCCCTTTTTCGATCAACGAGTGGCGATGTAACCTCGTTGTAGTAGAAACACGTAGGCGTCGACGTTTTGTTCGATACACTGCTATCCTTCGTCTCTCGTTGTTTGTTATTTGCGTTACATAGCATAGACTTGGTGTTATCAAACGCCGTCGAGATAATGCAGACGTCTACTCGATGCTCACTCTCTCATTGCCGCCCTGCTGCCCTTCATGCACCACGAAGAAACAGTCCGCACACTCCACAATAACAGCACGTAGGGGCGACCCTATCAACCATCTGTTGCTATGTTATTTCGCTTCCAGATCATTGCACAATTATAGCCAAAGACGGAGCCATATCTTGTTGCTGTGGACGTTATTCTTATCCCAATTCTGATGTCGGGGAAATCAGGGAAAGGAAGCCGAAGTATCTCTCATCCCACTTCTGATGTCGGGGAAAGAGAGCGGTGGTCCTTGTCATCATCTTCAGCACTCATCTTGTTAACTGTGGGCATTAGTCTTATCCCAATTCTGATGTCGGAGAAACATAGAGAAATAGGAAGCCGAGCCTTCACATCTCACTCCTGATATCGGGGTAATGTAGGGAAGAGGAGCCACGCCGTCGCATCTGATCCCACTGATGTCGGAGAAACATAGGAAAGGCCGCCGCGCTGTGACCTTCCACTTTTGATGACGGGGAAAATCTAGTAGGCCGAGGTGTTGTGTCTGATTTCTGATCCGTGAACTCGCTATCATTTATGGTCGGCGTCAAACTTCAGGAACGTTGAAATAAGGGGACAGCATTGAAGGCTTTTCACTATTTTAATTATACAGTCACTTAGACTACTTATTTAGTGAATGATCACAAAGATAGTTGGCGATTTAGAGTAATGGGTTTACGAATGACCATTGCGTGCGACCGCTTTCAGCCCAGTCCTGTCAACCACTGACTGACAGACATGACGTTCGCCCGAAATCCCAAACGCAACTCCATTCGGTGTTAACCGCTCTAAATGACCATAAACAAATCGATTAATCGTCAAAAACAACAGATCAAAACTATCGATTAACAACTCGGAAACTGATTTTCTTTATCCAATGATATCACGCGCCGTCATATATATAAGTATGTATATCAGTGGATCAGTCTCTGGCAGCCATAGTACAAGCTTTGCGTAGTTTGGGGTCAGGCGACCGTGTGTGCAAGAGTCCCGAATTTATTTATTTATTATTTATTTATTTATATAATTTAAATCTTTTCGCTAAGGTAGACAAACCTTGTCCTGACAATAACGAACGCAAGAAAAAAGGATTGTATCATCAAAAGTATAGTCGTTTTTAAATCATGTACGCACATACATTTCGGCTATTAATTTGTAACCCCTGACGCAATAATGACGGGGTGTTATAAGTGTGACGTGTGTGTGTGTATTTCTGTGTATGTGTGTGTATGTTTGAGCCATCGTAGCTTCCGAACGGATGAACGAAATTTGTTTTTTTTTTTAATTTGAAAGGCGAATTAGTGAGGTGGGATGATTTTTTTTAGATAATAATTTTTCTTGTTATTTTTACTAAAGATAAAATTTATTTGTACAGATAATAGGTATTACTAAAAAGCCGTGAGTTGTCCGGACCAGCAACAATAAATTTTGACGTCATAGACTTGACGTAGGTAAATACTAAAGTTTCAATAACAGTTTTTTTCCAATCAGTATGTTGTGAATCACCCTGTATGAGTAACGATTGACGGCATCTGTATAAACATTGCATACTAATGTCAAATTTAATGGACATCCTGTATCGCGACCACGATCTATGATTTATGTTGAAAATAATCTGTTTTAAGCTTCGTCCTGACCAAGCAAATTTTGAGCGGCTGACTGTCCGCTGGCTAACTCCAAGTCGCGTATTGAGCAAACTCAAGGCTGAGCGAGCGGCAAACTGTAGCAAACGAAATGTGAATCAGCCGCTCGTCAGCAAGTGATACGCTGCAAATTGAGTACAGTATGCGCAGTTCGGACACGCCATTTATCCTACTTAAGAGGGCCGCGATGCTCTGAAATTTCCATAGAAACGCGCTTCTCAAATTTCTTGAAAACCATTTGTCAGATTATAATGAAATTTAGCATGTACAATTAAATTAACAATGTTTCCGCCCCTATGTTCTTGGTTTTTTTTAAAACGTTCTCAAGCGAAAATAGAGCTATGAAAAATATCAGCTTTTTTAAGGGGTCACTTTTGACTGAGTTATTCAATACGTATCCAGAGCAAATCAAAAATTCCTTTACATAGGAAGGTTGTCTACATCATTAGCTGTTAAATGAATCCATAATACAAGGGAAATTCTTAGTTATTTAAGAATGAATACAGAAGTGCAAAAGTCATAAAAAAAATTGAAATTGCACTTTGTCACTCTGTAGGTAAGTTTAGAGGCTCGTCAGTATCATTACTCGCTCTCTTCGCTCGTCTTTTTCTTCTAGGCGTAATGACTATAGAATACCTTAAGCCAATGCGAAGTTAGTCTAAAGTAGTCGCCGGACTCTTAAAATTATAAACGCGAAAGTTTGTAAGAATGGATCGATGGGTAGGTGGATGTTTGTTACTCCTTCACGCCAGAACGGCTGAACAGATCTGGATGAAGTTTGGCGCAGAGATAGATTATAGCCTAGAAAAGCACATAGGATACTTTTTAACCGAGGGTGAAACCGCAGAGCGCAGCTTGTAAATTAAAATAAAAAAATGCCCGACACCGATTTTCATCAACACTGATTTTCATCAAACATTTTCCTTTAACCAGCCTAAAATAAAATAACTCAAAATAACTCATAATTCTTAGAAATCCGATAAACAATTAAAACTTCCTCATAAACACTAATTGGTATTCAAAACCAATCGAAGATTAAAGATTATCTTGTACAAGTTAAATTGACAGTTCCTTTAGTTGACTGAGCGTAGCGAAGGCTATTATATATTGGGACAACTCGGCTTTTATGTGTTTGTATGTTTGTTTATTGAGTTTGTCCTAAAATCACTTGAGAGTCCGATCTTCAATAATTTTTGCAGGCAAGTAATCAATGCAAATACAATTTTTTAAATCGAATCGGCTAAGTTTTTTTTTTAAAACAATAGGGCGATGGCAGCCTAGTTAGAGGAGGCTCACCTCTCAAGCTAGAGGGAGCACGTTCGGCCCCAGCCGAAGGCACGCAGCAATTTAAATTATTCATTGCGTAAACATAATTATTGTCATTTGCTACATGGCTGGAGCTCGGTGTATAGCAACAGGCTCGCGCTCTGTCGCATATGCGACTGAATATCGACCCGCGAAGTGTGGATGTTGGACACGCTTTTGAGGGAAAGGCGTGACGATATGTTATGTTATGTTATGCTATGCTATGCTATGCTATGCTATGCTATGCTATGCTATGCTATGCTATGCTATGCTATGCTATGCTATGCTATGCTATGCTATGCTATGCTATGCTATGCTATGCTATGCTATGCTATGCTATGCTATGCTATGCTATGCTATGCTATGCTATGCTATGCTATGCTATGCTATGCTATGCTATGCTATGCTATGCTATGCTATGCTATGCTATGCTATGCTATGCTATGCTATGTTATGTTATGTTATGTTAATATCAAAAGAGTAGAGGATGTAGTGATAAAGATTAAAGAAGGGATGCTTAGATGGTTTCGACATATTGAAAGAATGAATGAAAGGAGATTGACGAAACAGGTTTACATGGCGAGTGTGGATGGACGAGTCGGTCAGGGTCGACCTAGGCGCACGTATCTCGACCAAATTGAAGACGTCTTAGAGGAAGGCCAGGTCAGGAGTACCCGTAACCGACGAGCATGTATGAAAAGACTAATGAACGTGGAAGAAGCAAAAAAAGTACCAGGATCGTAGCAAGTGGAGAGAAGTGGTTTCTGCCTACCGCTATGGAAAAGAGGCGTGATTATTGGTATGTATGTATGTATGTATGCAAAAGAGTAGCAGAGAAGCAGTTGGCCCGCCTGATGGTAAACGGTAACTGCCACCGATGCACCTGCAGCACTAGCATGCTGATAACACAAGTGAACAATATTAAACTTTTTAGTAACACCAAAATCTAACTAATATTATAAACTAGCTTTGTCCCGCGGTTTCGCCCGCGGTCGCACTGGAACCTTTTATTTTTTCGGAATAAAAATGATGATCGGTTGATTGGTTAGGGCGTGAAAGCGTTACAAACAAACAAACAAATAAATAAACAAACTAAAATCGGGATAAAAAGTGTCCTATGTCCTTTTTTGTACCCCAAACAACGTGTATGCAAAATTTCATGATGACCGGTTGAGTAGTTAGGGCGTGAAAGCGTTACAAACAAACAAAGAAACAAATGAACAAACTCACTTTCGCATTTATAATATTCGTATTAGTACGTATTTGTATGTCATTCTCTGGTAGCCTAGTACGAGCTCTGCTTAGTTTGGGGTCAGGCGACCGTGTGTGAAAATTTATTGATGCCGCTTGCCTATATAGAAAAAGCAGATAGATATTTATTTATTTATTTATTTATTGTTAGGAAAACAAACAGCTGTTAACAATAAACAAAGTACACAATGAAATAAAACAAATAAGCCTAGATAGTTTTCACTAATAAGTAAGATAAATAAATTGAAAGAAAGTGTTACATAGATATCGAAATAACAAGAATGGAAATAAACTAGATACAAACATAAATAGTAGAAAAACCTACATAAAATCCTAAGTAAAGGTCTGTAACAAAGAGCTGTACCATATCAATTAATAAAAAAAAAAAATAGAAACAATTATAAAAAGTATAGAACAAATATTTATTGCACAAAATATTTGGAAAATATATAATTTTTAAAGTAATTTTGTCTCGTATTAAATAAGTCAGTGTTCTCGGAATAGTTAACATTAAAATTGTAACATATACGGATAAAATATGAATTATGTCTATAGTTGGTCACATATTCCCACAGGATGTCGTGTCAAGCCGCGGGACACAGCTAGAGTTGTTAAAACCTGGGTGGTGTTGTGTTATCGACGATCTAGCTATCATATAGAGACGCGATAAGACTTTATAATTGAATACTTGTGACAATAAACAGGAAGGATCACATTGCATTCAATTTACGATTTCAAATTGACTTGATGTATATTTGAATTTGTATATAATATATTTTGTACTAGCTGCGCTCTGCGGTTTTACCCGCGGTTAAAAATCCTATATGCTATTCTAGACTATAATCTGTCTCTGTCCCAAATTTCATCCAGATCTGTGGAGCCGTTCTAGCGTGAAAGAGTAACAAACATCCATCCATCCATTCTTACAAACGTTCGCGTTTATAATATTAGTAGGATAGGATAGGATTTATTTATATAAACTATTCATTAAGATTGGATCCATAATCCATATTAATACTCACATTATAATATCATTTTTTTTTATTTATTTTTTTATGTAGAATAGGTCGGCGTTTGACCACCAACTCGCCTGATGTTAAGCGACGGTGTGGTCTAAGATGGAGCACGACGACCTATAAGGTACTTATTCACTCTAGCTTTGAGCCATTAGCTCTAGTTTTGTAGAGTGAAGAAGTACAAAGACGACAGTTGAGTGAGGCGCTACAAGTGCGCTACAGCTCAGACCCGCTTCGGAACGGTTACACCGGACTACATCCCGAAACACGACTAGGTCATTTCACGGCATGGCTTGGTCCGGTGGGTGGTAACTAGCCACGGCTGAAGCCTCCCACCAGAGTTTGCTACCCGGTTAGCACTACCCGGGGACCACGTGTAGGGAATCAGAATAGAGTACACTCCTACGGACGTGGGTAGCTTAGCCCCCAAATATCATAAATAAGTAACTCTATCTGTCTGTCTGTTTGTAGGCTTTTTACGGTTTTCACTAATCGTGAAAATCAATAATTAGCTCTCTGCTCTTTGCTCTCTCTCTGCTCTGATATAAGTTAGTAGTAAGATGTTTTAGCTTTTGATTTTCCTTAAGAGTCCGGCGACCTAACTAACTTCGCATTGGCTTAAGGTATTCTATCGCCATTTCGTCTAGAAGAAGAAGACGAGAGAAGAGAGCGAGTAATGATACTGACGAGCCTCTAAACTTACCTACAGAGTGACAAAGTGCAATTTCAATTTTTTTTATAACTTTTGCACTTCTGTAATCATTCTTAAGTTACTAAGAATTTCCCTTGTATTAAGGATTCATTTAACAGCTAATGATGTAGACAACCTCCCTATGTAATGGAATTTATGATTTGCTTTGTCTATCTATTGAATAAATCAGTCAATTAAAAATGCGGATATTTTTCATACCTCTATTTTCGCTTGAGAACGTTTTTAAAAAAAACCAAGAACATAGGGGCGGAGATATTATTAATTTAATTGTACATGCTAAATTTCATCATAATCTGACAAATGGTTTTCAAGAAATTTGAGTAGCGCGTTTGTATGGAAATTTCAGAGCGTCGCGGCCCTCTTCATATAAATAAATAAATAAACGGCTGAACGAATTTTTATGAAATTTGTAAATTAGGATCTCACGAGGGAGGTTTTTTGATGCTGTAGGTGTTTCTGAATAGACGCGTACTGAACGAGGCTATTTATCACACGATTGTTTGACACACTTTGTTCCCTTTAGCAATAGCTAAAAATGTAAAATAGTTCGGACATCGATTTTCATCAAACATAGCCAAGAACACTCCCGACTAATTCACCTTCGAACAAAAACAAACTAAATCAAAATCGGTCCTTCCGTTCGGGAGCTACGATGCCATTATACAGACCTAGTCGTGTTTCGGGATGTAGTCCGGTGTAACCGTTCCGAAGACGGGTCTGAGCAGTAGCGCACTTGTAGCGCCTCACTCAACTACCGGCTTTGTACTTCTTCACTGTATTAAACTTCAAGGCTAGAGTGAATAAGTACCTTATAGGTCGTCGTGCTCCATCTTAGACCACAACGTCGCTTAACATCAGGCGAGTTGGTGGTCAAACGTCGACCTATTTTACATAAAAAAAAAAAAAACACGTCAAATATTACACCGTCAATCAAACTTATAATTACTGTAACCCGTCGTTTTGCGTCGTTAAAAAATTACTCTCACACATAAATAGTACAAGTCTTAGTACTAGTACATGAGAGACTTTATATTATTAATATTTTATGTAATGATAATTATATTATTAAGAATAATATATTTGCAATTTATTTTGTTGATATTAATTATTTATTTCATTTGACATAATTATGTAATTACTGTTTTGACATGTATAAACTTTTGACATCTAATGAACTGTGACGTGTAGCTATTGGAAGTTATCAATAAATTCTGATTTCTGATTTCATGCAACTACCGAGTTATATCAGTGGATTCTGAGAGCTCGCTTCACGTCATTTTCTCTCAATAGAACTTCGATAAAAAAAAAACAGTAAATTTTTTGTCGACCCAAAATCACCTACGAACATCGAACCAGAAACCAATATTTTCTATATTTACCACCGTTTGTTTTCTTTCAAAATATCCCACAAAATTTCTGTCCTATACAAACTTCTTGGCGGCACTTTGACGTTTTTCCTTTTTTTTCCGTAGCGTGCCAGTGCGGCGCCTGTCTGTTGACATTGACATACAAACCGAAATGTCATTTGCATGTGTTAATGTTCCTGTTTTATGAGACGGGTGGGTTAGAAAAACTTTTGTTTTTACGAGTTCTTGCGAGATTTTTTTATGGACGTCAGATGTTCCGGTTTTCGAGGACGATACTTTTAGAATTAAATAAATCAGCATAACATCAAGACAGACAAGACGTCACACTTTTCGCCCAATGTGGCTGATAGATATATATTACAAAATCCACACTTCGCCGAACGATATTCAGTCCGAACAGCCACTTCAAATCGGCAATTCTTCGGGCTATTGTCGGTGGATGGTCAATTCGGTCAGGGTGTACTTAGGAGCACGTATCTCGACTAAATCGAAGACTTTTTAACAAAAGGTCAGGTCAAGAGTGCCCGTAACCGACGAGCGTCAATGAAAAGACTCATGGAAGGGGATGAAGCGAAAGATGTATTCCAGGATCGTAGCAAGTAGAGAGAAGTGGTCTCTGCCTACCCTTATGGGAAAGAAGCGTGATTATATGTATGTACTTATGTATAAAATGTATTGTCGGTTACTTTGGCTCACCTGCGGATCTCTTAAGTAATTTCTGATTTGATCTCGCCGAGAAACTTCGAGCAAAGCCTTCACCATTGCTATTTGGGTGACCTGTGGTACTATTCACAATTATTCGACAACGTTTTCGATCGCATCCCACAAATTTCAAACTTAAATTGTTCGAACCTCAGTCCTTTTTTATGAATTTTAGATTAGAATAGAGAATCGAGTATAAATCCGATCGGAAGAATGAATCACGTTGACAAAACTTATGACGGACTGAGGCGTATTCCTAATTCAATGGGACTGAGGTTCGAATAATTGAGTTAACATTTTTTGGAATCCGGTCAGGAGGGCTATTCCTACGCGTGCGATGAGATGAGATTTTATCTTGGTCACTCTCACACCTATGACGTTACAAACGAGAGCAACAAGAACGAAAAAAGGTGAGATGAAAATCTCAAATCTCCGAATAGGGCCCCTAAAACGTTTCCGAATAATTGTGAATACCTATTACCTATAATGCAGTCTTCTTATAAGTTAGTCGTTTTGGAGATCATTGGGGGAGGCCTTTGTTCAGCAGTTGATGAATGAGCTTGTTCATTTACTAAGCTTTCAAGCCTCAATTACTCAACCAATCATCATGGAACTTTGCACTCACGTCGTCAGGAGTACAAAAAAGGACATGGGGTACCTTCAACCCCAAAAAAAATTACGGTTCCTGTGAAAACGTGACGCACAGTTAGTTAATAAAATAAATGAGTAAAGTACTTTTTTGATACTCAAGTTATTTACTTATTAATAAATAAATAATTCAATACACTAATCGCCCGGCGCGGACGTGCGTCGTCGATTTGAGTTGCCGATTTGAGTCGCGATGATTGCAGTGGCGTTTTTTTATATCTTGAGCCGTGATCTTTTCTGTGGTGCAAGGAAGTAACTTTGAGCGATTGTGCTTAGTTTAATTTTAACACCTGACTTAAAACAGAGAGGTTTTTTTTAATTACTTAATAGGCTTGCGTTTGGCTGCCACCATGCCTGATGATAAGCAGTGATGCGGCCTACGATGGAGCACGCTTGCCTAGAAGAAACCGATTCACTCGGGACTTGAAGACACCCAGATTATAAGTAAGTGTCAGGGAACACACACTCTGGTAGAGTATTCCACACTCTAGCGGTCCGTTTAAGAAAAAAGGAACGAAAGCGTTTGGTTGCTGTTAGTTTGATGTGTGATCTGTCAATATGTGCTTGAATCGGAACTCCCAAACAGATAAACCTATGATTTTGATTCAGAATAAGTACGTTTTTTTTGTCTGATTATGTAGCTTGATAGAGAGTGTTCTTAGCTTTGTTTGTCGGGGCTGTTTATATGTATTATTAGTTAATAATTATCATAATAAATTCGGGACACTTGCACACACGGTCGCCTAATCCCAAACTAAGCAAAGCTTGTACTATGGCTGCCAGAGAATAATATACGTAACATATATAATTTTAAATACATACTTAAATAGATATTAACACCCAGACATAGAACAAACACAAATGTTTGTCCTAGGTGGGAATCGAACCCACGCGTCCCAGCACAGAAGGCAGGTTTACTACCAACTGAGCCACCTAGGCTGGATTCATTTGAGTAAGTAAGTTTATGATTGGACAGATTAGAATGGGATTGCTTAAGCCTCAGGCAAGGACTTACCTATTACTTGCCTATACTACCTCGCTAGTACCTAGCTTTGTGTTTTGTCCTAAATTAAATATTTGAGTGATTTTTTTAGTCACCACCTCGCTTGGTGTTGAGCAATGTCGTTGTATACGATGAAACACGCTTGCCTCGAAGAAACACTCGAGACTTGAACACACACAGATTATAGCTCACACACACAGTAACACGAACACACACTATTGCAGAGTTTAAAAAACTCTACCTATAACATAACATATCGTCACGCCTTTCCCCCGAGGGGGCTGGCAGAGGTGTAAAACAACACCCACACTTCGCCAGACGATATTCAAGTCCCAATTGTGACAGGGGCCGAGCCTGTTGCCGTACACCGCGTGGGGTCAAGTCATGTAGCAGAGTCTGGTTTAACTTCTGTTAAAAAATACGAGTTCGATGAAAAAGTGTATGAAACATTGAGGCAGGCCTGTGTCGACCAGAAATCCCTGTTGAATTAAAACCGCGTTCGCCGTCTTTCCTCACTTAGGCCATGCCGACGAAAGGCGACCGTTTTAAAGATATTTCACACTGGTTATTAAGAACCTCTCACATGTACACGTGAGTGCCGTGTATAATCACCCTTACAACGGTTGGGGAGGTGTACTTACTCTTAAGCGGGTTTAAAAATAAATACCTTGGTTTCCTGTTACATGACTCTACTTTGAGATTCGTTACGTTTTTCAGTAGTTGTAACTAAGTAACATAAACGATTCGGTTTACATTGATTGAAAGAAAAATGACGTTTTTACCCGACTGCGCAAGAAGGAGGGTTATTTTTTTCGAATTTTTATGTGTGGGTATGTATGTATGAGGTTTCTTTGGCACGCTCTACAGCCTAAACATAGCTTGATGTATTTCGACATGTGAGGTGTCATTTGAATCATCTTGATAGTGGAAGTGACATAGGGTACAACATTTTGCAGCCGGCTTTTTCGTTTTTGTTTTAATAATGTTATTGTTTAAAATGAATATTATTGCAAAATAAATATAATTTGTGTGTTAAATGTTTACAAATCCTGATCAGACAGAAACAGGGTCAACGGACTATGTCTCAATCTACAATTAGGCCCCAAATGGCCCCAATAAGGCAGAGTGGGACAAAGGTCAATGAACACTTACCTCAATCCATGGAAACCGAAGTATAGTAAGCACTTGGAAGTGTGTGGAATTGTCCCGAATTTATTTATTATTATTACTTACAAGCTGCGCCCCGCGGTTTCACCCGCGGTTAAAAAGTATTATATGTGCTATTCTAGACTATAATCTATCTCTGTGCCAAATTTCATCCAGATCTGTTCAGCCGTTCTGGCGTGAAAGAGTAACAAACATCCATCCATCCATCCATCCATTCTTACAAACTTTCGCATTTATAATATTAGTAGGATCTACTTCATTAAACCCCCTAGGGGAGAATCGATAGGGGTATCTTTTTCTACATCATATCCCCTTGCTCAAACCCACGCTTCCGTTTTAATGTGTTATTTATGAATTCAATAACTTTTTACAGGTAATTTTACCAATTTTTTACAAAAAGATTTTGTGACGTAAAATATGAATAGTTTTATGAATTGAAGTTTTTAAATTTATTAGATACTTAGAGTAAGAACTAGACTTAGTAATACATAAAAAAAATATATAACCTCCGACACTGATTTTCATCAATCCACCTTTCGTCACCTTTACACATTAATTCACCTTACAAACAAAAAAAATAAATAATCAAAATCGGTTCGTCCGTTCGGAAGCTACCATGTCACAGACAGACACACACACACAGACACGTCAGACTTATAACACCCCTTCGTTCTTACGTCGGTGGTTGAAAAAGAATTAATTTATTACTTACAGCGTTGACTAACCACTGCAAGTTTTTTTTTGACTAGAGCGAGCTAAGTATATTTCAGATTCCAGGTCTAAAAAATTGTCAAAATTGTACTGAATTCTTTTTTTTTTACATTTTCTTGTTTGGGAGCTGACGTCTCTACATTGCAACCAAGCGTGAAACGTTTTATTAAAACCCCTCATTGCATCGACCTAATTTCGCATAAAATCTCGTTCGCATAAAAGTTCGACCAAACCTTAATCATGTAAAGGTCACCGCCCATCTTATTAATACAAACTTTCACACTTGTCACTCTGAATCGCAACAGAGTCTTAACGCGTTAACGCACCGCGGGTCTCCGTTAATGTGAATCGTTACCGTTAAATTTTATGTCAAATTTAATTTTGAATGTCATCGATTTGGATTTTTAGGGTAAGTTAAGTACCTAGTGGCCGTTGAGTCAGTTTTGTGATTTTATGTCAGATTTAAAAATATAAATATTTTATCATTAATGAAATGATAATGATACTTATGTAACAAAGAAAGCAATAGGCACCTTTAGTTTATTTTGTAACACACATAAAAAATAATAATAATAATAATGAAGTATCTAACTAATTTGAAACATTAAAAACATGCAGTCGAATGGAGAACCTCCCTCTTTTTGAAGTCGGTTTTAACCGACTTCAAAAAGAGGGAGGTTTTTGCCTTTTAAGGCATCCTACCTGGATATTTTATGACTTACTAATAATACTTAAATGTCTTTTTTTTTAATGTTTTTATTTAATTTAGGTATCAAAGATACACTTATGAACGTCAAAGTTATTTAAATAGACTCGACCGCCTTGTTCGGATAAAGAGCCTCTACTCAGAAGAAGAGGCAAGAAACTGAGGGGCATTATTTTTTCAAATAATAAATAAATTGAATTAATAAATTGAATTGTCATTGACAAGTGTAGCAATTTGAGTAAAATCAAAACGAAATTTCAACCCGTTTATGTAAATGTGTTATTATAACTGCATAATTTTGAAAATTAAGTAAAAAATAGCGTCCAAAAGTAACTGAAAATTGAGTTTTTTTGTTGGCAATACACGGCTTATGCATAACACCAGCCACTTTATTAAATCCCAAATCCAGACGCTTATTGCCAATAAAATTCAAAGCAAAAGAGGGAGACGGAGAAAAAATGCGAGTGCTAGAGCGAGATGGACGGTCGCGAGGTGCATCGTGGCTGGAAGGTGTAAAGATGAAACACGAAAGTGACGCGTTTTTTAGTGATGGGATGCTTTTGGAATATGATTTTATCGATAAAAAATTTCTATGACATTTTGAAATGAGGCTTATTTTTTGTAAAGCGTGGTATCTTTATGTAGTATTTTTTTGTGAGTGGTCATCATATAAAATGTTTGGAGAGAGATATGACAAATTTACGGTGATATAAAAACTAACTAATATAAAAATTTAAGATATACTCAACGCCACAAACATTTAAACTAACAAAAATACGATGACTAGTTCTTGTTTCGCTTATTCAAAACTCTTATCTGTTTAATAAAAAATATGCAAAAATATAACATATATTTCTACTGTTACCTAATGCTTACCTGTACCAACTTTTGCTACGCAACTTTAAAATGCAATATTTAATAATCTAATCGATTATTCAATCAAGTTACTAATTTTCCAATTATAATTTTGCTGTCTACAATATTTTTAGTAAATTTTAACCTCATTTTAATTTTATTGTAACTTGACTTACTTGTAATTGTGTTGTAATTTACTGATTTTATTTTATTTTTTTACGATGTATATGCAAAAAAGCCTGAAATAAATATCAGAACTGGGTATACATATCAGAACTGTTCCTATTAGCTGTAAGAAAAATTAAATTGTTTAATATGTATACTGTTGGTATTCCTTAATAAATAAATAAATAAAGACATGTGGATTTGAAAATTATAGTGTCAATTAAAACGTCAAAAAATCATCGATGTCGACACCATACTAATAAAAACTCAACCGCCAAACTCCAAACATCGACACCAGCAGTCGACATGCAAACCCCCGGCCCCAACTCTAAAGGTCACGGCCCAAACGCCTCAGAACGGGTTCCGCACGACGACGAATAATAACATCCTCTGGCGAAGGAAAATAAATCCATAGCCAAAGGCACAAAAGATGAAAAAAAACTAGCACTTACTTATACGAAGAGGCCTGCGAAGATTTTTGTATGTAGACGAATTTAGTTATTAGAATATTATTTTTTCGCCAGCTGGCAGAGGTGTACAGCACCCACACTTCGCCAGATAATATTCAGTCCCAAATGTGACAGGGAGCGAGCCTGTCGCCATGCACCAGGCTCCAATTACATAGCAGATGATGTAAAATACGCACATATTGGTGCGTGCTTTCGGCTGGGTCCGAACTCGCTACCTCTGGCTTGAGAGGCGACTCTTTCCTGACTAGACTATCATGGGTATCGATGACGGTACATATAGTTTTTAGTTGACCGAACAAAGTAAGGTCTATGATTCTATTGGACAACTTTACATTTGTATGTTTATTTTTTGTTTGACGATAACTTGAGCATCATTGGTTCGATTTCAAAGAAATTTTTCAAGCTAGTTGTGTACAATATTTTTTTTAAAATTTGATTAAAAGCAAATCAATCAAGTAGCTGTAGAGTCATAGGGGCCACGAAATCTCAATGGCTAGCGAATTACTATTTAATTTAAAAAAGGAAGAGGTTCTCTATGATAGGAGGACTGTTTTTTTTGTATGTATCTTACGTGACTACTCCAACAGTTGTGAAGTTATTTTAATGATTTCATTTTCTTCGGTAGATCATACTTTAGAGGTGGTTCCACGTAAATTTAATCGAAATCGGTCTAGCAGTTTTCAAAATATCAACAAAAGTCTAAAAATTGTTTACATTTTTTTGCTTTTTAAATTATTGAGCTCGAGTTTGAAGCAAGTAAGTCGAGAAACTATGGAGATATGGAGGTTTGCAAAGTGGCAATTGCAAACGAAATACTAATATCGAGCTTGCATGTATTTTGTGCAGGCATTTGTTTGATAAAATAGTAGGTTGTTGTACAAGGGGCTAAAATAACCCATTATATTCGAGGTAGTAAAATAGAAATGGAGGTATAATGGGCTTTAGTCCCGTGTGTTACACTCTACTCTTCACTTCAATTGCGAGAAAATATAATAATCAATTCAACATAAAAAAATAAACGCGTTGACTTGAAAACCTCCTTCGTTTCGTTTTAAAAATAAATTACGATTTAATTTGTAATTAGAAAAAAAGTTCTAAGCATTTCGCTCCAATGTTTTTGTTTTTTTTTTTTTTTAATAAAGTGGCTTCTTAGGGTTTTGGGGCAAATGCCAAAAAAATATATTCAATGTTTTTTTATACTTCATAAAAAGTAACAACGCAATATGTTCATTCCGCCGTAGAGGTCACCGCTTTTAGTTCCAATTCAAAAAAAAAAAACTTTTTCCCCTAGAGCGAAATTTGCTATTTGCTCTTTGCTCTTGTACGCTACAATGACGGACTTTTTGAGCAAGAGAAGTGAAAACATATTTCTATATTTTACTCTTATTTGTATAGTTTTAAATTCAATAGAACACAAGAATAAAGCCTTACACTTCACACAAAAGACGTAAAATCAGCCAACACTTGCCTCAAAGAAATCACGGCTGAATGACTGAGCCATAGCCGAGCCATTAAAAAAATATTTTAAAAGTGAATTTAAAATAAAACACAAAGAGCGGGCATTCCTCAGTTTGAAATGAGAAGGATAGCTGAATGGTTTGTATTTAGAATGCAGGTGTTTTTTAAATAAAAATGGCTTTGGCTCACCGATTTAACTCAAAATTTTATTTTAGAGGATTTAAGTGTATTTTTAAATATACACTCAACTTGAGTTCTTTGTTGAGTTACGATGAGTTGATTAGTTCCTTACTCATCCTTTCGGTAGAGAGGTGGTGAGGTCACAGTGCGACACAAACAATTAGTGTAATTATTCCATACTTTACACTTTAAACTCAAACCACATCTTGCATCTAAATAAAACAGGAAACAAGTAACATTAATAAAAGAATAACAAAAACACCCGGCTACAAAATGTTGTACCCTATGTCATTCCCACTGTCAAGATGATACAAATAATACATTACATTTACATACATACATTTGGGACACTTCCACACACGGTCGCCTGACCCCAAACTAAGCAAAGCTTGTACTATGGCGGCCAGAGACTGATATACATACTTAGATATTTTTAAATACATACTTAAATACATATTAACACCCAGACATAGAACAAACACAAATGTTCATCACATAAATGTTTGCCCTAGGTGGGAATCGAACCCACGCCCCCAAGCTCAGAAGGCAGGTTCACTACCAACTGAGCCACCGAGGCAGTCAATTACAAAACCTGACAAATGTTCTCAATCAATTTTGTTTTTTACAAATGACACCTCACATGTCGAAATCCGTCAAGCTGTTTAGGCTGTAGGCCGTGCCAAAGAAACCTTATACATTCATACAAACATACACACATACATACATATATACATGCATATATACATACATACATACATTATCCACATTTTCATCTTGAGGCTTATCGGATAAAGCTTAATAGTTCAAATTGACTCATAAAAAAAGCTCTTGAATATTGAATTGACATATGGGTCATTAATAGTAATTTTACATCTGAAATAATGGCATTGTCTCTGTCTGTTGGTTGGCTCTACTCGTTGTTAGAGCAAGAGGGCTTGTTAAGGGGTGACGATGACGTCATTAATGTTTGCTGAATGCTAGACCTTATTTTTTTGGATCATGAGTGGGGAAAAATGAAAGTACTCATTCGTTCAGTCGAGCCAATGTTGAGTCAATACGGTGTGCGATGACCACAAAGCGCAGTGGCCAGTGCGTTTTGATGCAGTGAAGTGAAAGAAAAGAACGCATTTAAAAGATGTGTGGTATAAAAAGAGTTTTTTCAAGTTTTGTGTGGAATTGTAAAGTATAATCTTTATACTGCTAAGGTTTAAAAAAATAAGGTAATGATGTTAAAATATAATCCATGGTCTTAAAAACAAGTTCGCCTACTAATTAACATTGTATGTCCTCAGAATATTTTGTGTTTTTTTTTTTAATTTTTAAGTTGGATCAAAATAGACCAAAAATGTATGACTAGTGACTGTGAGATGCAGACCTCGCGACCGGTGTATGTCTTCCTCTACCCCTTGAGAAATGCGAGCTGTAGACGAAGACAAAGATACGGACAGAAATCCGGACATATGAAAGTATTTTTGTCGAAGCTGTAGTACCTGTAGACGCTTTGCTCGCTAACGCTCCCTCGGTCGACTATCCCTAGACTATATAATGTTTATTGCTTAAGGTGTGTTTAAGGGTTCCGCGATGCTCTGATTTTTAAAAACAAACGAGCTTGTCAAATTTCTTGGGAAGCAATTGTCAGATTATGACGAGATTTGGCAATGTACAATTAAAAAGCTTTTGTATTTCAAAAAAAAAGTTCTTAGGTGAAAATAGAGCTCCGATAAAAATCCATATTTGTAAGGGGTCACTTTTGAGTGATTTATTTAATAGATAGACAAAGAAAATAAAAAATCTCTTTACATAGGGAGGTTGTCTACATCATTAGCTTAAATTAATCCATAATATTAACATATTTAGTTATATAAGAACGATTATAGAAGTGCAAAAGTCATAAAAAAATATTGAAATTGCACTTTGTCACTCTGTAGATAACTTTAGAGGCTCGTCAGTATCTTAACTTGCTTTTTTCCCTCATCGTCTTCTTCTAGATGAAATGGCAATAGGCAACCTTTAAGGATCGAGCTTTAAGAAGAGAGCAAGTAAAGATACTGACGAGCCTCTAAAGTTACCTATAGAGTGACAAAGTGCAATTTCAATATTTTTTTATGACTTTTGCACTTCTCTAATCATTCTTAAATAACTAAAAACCTTTAAGCGGAAGCCCTTTTCTACTATTTCCTACTTGTAAGTACGTCACTTGCCACCCGCGGTTTTACCTGCAACTAAAAAGTATCTTATATGCTATTATTCCAGACTATAATCTATCACTGTGTCAAATTTCAAATTCAAGTCGCATTTCTCAACAGGTTTTCTTGAAATTATGTGCGCTGGTTCGTGTTGTGTATTTTTTTTCGATTCAGTTTTTCTATAACTTTTTTTTCAAAATGGCGAAGCTATGGGGAGATAGACTCGCGAGGTCTTCAGTTCACTGAAATGAAGACCGAAGACAGAATTGTGAATTGTGATTAGAACTTTAGATTCCGTGATCCAAAAAACGGAAACTTTATTGTGATATCTCAATCAAATTAAATGTTTTATTTAATTAGGTATCAAAGATACACTTATAAAAGTCAAAGTTTAATAATAGACTCGACTGCCTTGTTCGGAAAAAGAGCCTCTACTCAGAAGAACAGGCAAGAAGAAGAGAGGCATATCTTTTCAATTTATTTTCTTCTGTCTGTCTAGTCGACCGAGCGAGCATCTCCGCAATTTAGGAAAAAATCCAAAAACTCAGTCTGCAAAAAATGTCAGTAAGTACGAGTATAATTACCAAACCAGGGGGCTATTTCTGCGCTTGAGATGAGATGAGATTTCATCTTGGTCACTCTTACACATATGACGTTTCAAACGAGAGCAACAAAGACGAAAAAAGGTGAGATGATAAAGATAAAGATAAAGATACATTTATTTGCTTTAAACACTAGTAATCAATATTGTTGTTACAGTAAATTAGAGACGAGCTTCATGTTATGCCTAAAGAGGCGTGCAAAATTTGGAGAGATGGCTAATTATAGAAAAATTATATAAGAAATTGTCAAGGCTAATTGAATTTAAATGAATCTATACTACAAATTAAATGTCAAAATTAAAGTTGAAATGTCAGCGTTTGCATATAATAGCTTTGAATATAATATGAAAATCTCAAATCTCCGAATAGGGTTACTGCTCACAAAATTTCAGGAGGATAGGTTGAGGAATGCAACCTGGGCAGGAGTACAGACGCCGGCCACGAGCTCTCTAGCCCACAGAGTCATTAGACTAGTGGCTTCTGACTAGACCCGGCCACTCAGCCCACACGAGGCCACAAATTGGCCTCTCCAACCAATAAACATCGTAACACATCGGGTGGTCTTCCGATGAACTAAACGTTTATTTTTATTTAATTTATAAACATTATATTATTTAATTTACAGACGTAATGACGTGTCGACGCCGGTATTAACCAAATTAATGTAAAACAGGCTAAATAAGTTTTAAAAATAATTTGGGAAATGTCACGGGCAGCTTTTATGAGTTATCTGCCCACGGGCTGATAGATCAAGATATCAAATGGATATCCGAACTAATATTATAAATGCGAAAGTGAGTTTGTTAGTTTGTTTGTTTGTAACGCTTTCACGCCCTAACTAATCAACCGATCAACATAAAATCATCATCTTTGCATACACGTTGTCTGGGGTACAGAAAAGGACAAAGAGTACTTTTTATTCTGAAAAAATAAACCTTCTCCTCGTGTGGGGCTGCGGGTGAAATCGCGGGGCGCAGCTAGTCATTTTTATAGTTTAAAGCTATTTTGGGCCGAACACCACTTTTTGCTCATCTTGGTTAATCCTAGCAAAAAGCGATGATAGCCTAGTCGGAGAAGGTCCGCCTCTCAAGCGATTTCAACGTATAACGTCATTACACAATTAATGTGATTTAAATGCTTGTCACGAGATTTGAGTAGGTACTCCTATTTACATAGTTTCAAAGTTTTTACAACCCTACTTGTTATATAATACATCATTTAAATTGTGTAATGACGTTTTAAGTTGATGGAAGAAAAATTAAAGTTAAGTTTTTTTTTCTTTCTTTCCTTTTTAGCGCAAAAGCTTGCTCTTATAAAAGTATTTTTAGTTCTCTTTTATTTTTAGGGTTCCGTACCCTAAAAGAAAAAATGGAACCTTTAAAAGATCACTTAGTTGTCCGTCTGTCTGTCTGTCAAGACCCTTTTTCTTAGGAACATGATTGTGGAGATATCAAGTTGAAATTCATATCAAATACTTAGGTCTACTGTCCGTTAGTGCTATGAAAAAATAAAACTTCCAAGCCAACGCAATCAAAAGGTACATCCGTTTATGCTGCAAATTTTTGACACTCGCAAGGGAATCAAAACTGTAGGTTTTCATTTTAGGTCCTTCCCGTGAACTCAGAATCTTGAAACTTAGTACGAAGCAACAGCTTCTAGCACAGCTAAAGGAAAATTGCGAAAAGCATACATGTTTAGGAACATCATAATTTATTAAAAATATTTTTAATTATTTTAAACTACATACTACTACCCCTTTCCACGTGAATACCTACAGCTTAGTACAAAACCCTCGATGCGCGAGTCCAACTCGCACTTGGCCGGTTTCTTGACTCTTTAGTTATCGCTGGACAGGTTTCTTAGTCTGTTCATCTCGTTCAAGCATTCAACGCATCTTTGTTGCAAGGTCGACTGTCGGTTAATTTCGAATTTTAACTCGCATTTCTATTCTCCGCAAATCCTTTAATTTGATATCCATATTGTAGGAAAGCATAAAAGACTTCGTCCGCCATCTTTAGAAATCCGCCATATTGGATTTCGAGTGACGGCACTTTATTTTCGAGCTACTCTTAGCAAGCCTTTGCATTTGATACTCATATTCCAGGAGTGCATTAAAAATATCTTGTTCGCCATTTTAGGTGTTCCGCTACGTTGGATATAGAGTGACGTGACCTGATCCAGAAATCACCCTTCTTTTATAATTGTACCAGGAGCACCAGTAAGAGACACCCTCTTATGGTCAAGTTAACTTTTCTTGTAAGAACTGCAGAGGTGTCTGTCTTTCTACCTAAATACAATCCGGGTGTGTTTAAGAGTAAAGTGAATAGGTAACTCCTAGGCAAGCGTGTTACACCTTCGATCACGTCGACGCTTCCCATCAGGTGAGTCAGTAGTCCAACTCATGCCTAGTCTGTTGTAGAAAAAAAAAGTCAGTTTGTTGTATTATTCTCAGCAAGCCTTTTCATTCGATACCCATATTGTAGGAGTGCATTAAAAAAACTCCCCCGTCATTTTAGGTGTCCGCCATGTTGGATTTAGAATGACGTCACACAACTGACCATGCATTGTCATTCAAGCTAAACGTGTAGACATAATTTCAACTCAATCATTTAAAGATATCTGTTTTAAAATTGAATGGCAAGTTTCCAGCCCAACAAACATACACACATTGCAAGTTAAATAAAATCTTGTAACAAGTAACATTATTAAAAGAAAAACTAAAAACCCGGCTGCAAAATGTTGTACCCTATGTCACTTCCACTATCAAGACGATTCAAATGACACGTCACATGTCGAAATACATCAAGCTGTTTAGGCCAAAGAAACCTCATACTTACATACCTACATACATACAATCAAAAAACATAACCCTCCTTTTTGCGCAGTGGGGTAAAGCAAAGTCGCTTTCCGCGTCTGTCTGTCTCTCTGTCTGTATAAAACTCCTTCAAAACCACGCAACGGATTTTGACGCGGTTTTCACCATCATCAGTCAGATAATTTTTCGCGGAGGGTTTAGATATAAGTACCGTGCAAAGCCGGAGCGGGTCACTAGTACATTATAAACACGTTGTTATTGCATTTTAAAATTAAAATTATCAACAAAGAAGTTTTAAGTGAAAAAGAATCCCATTACAACCTAAGAATTATGTCAATAAAATGATAAACATTATAATAAATTTATTTAAAAGACTGCCTTTGCGCTGACGACGGTCCGACGCCATCTTGGACGGTCAAGAGTGAAGTTGATCCGTGAGATGGGTTCCGTGCATTTATGTTTTTATCTAAAAAAAAACTTGAATAAAACGTAATTTAAAAAAATGTTTTAATTAAAACGTAATAGAAATGTCGGACTAAAACAGAGTCATGTAATACAAATCTATGCAAACAAAAACGATTAAAAAAGTAGCAGAAAGACAAATTGGTCGTTTGACATTGGACGAAGATGTGCCGTTGACTTTGACTGCCTCGGTGGCTCAGCTTGCTGCTTGTAGTGCTTTCTGAGCTTGTGGGCAAACATATATGTGACGAACATTTGTGTTTGTTCTATGATTGTACTTTCGATTTTATAATAATACTAGCTGCGCCCCGCGGTTTCACCCGCGGTTAAAAAGTATCCTATGTGCTATTCTAGACTATAATCTATATCTGTGCCAAATTTAATCCCGATCTGTTCAGACGTTCTGGCGTGAAAGAGTAACAAACATTCATCCATCCATTCTTACAAACTTTCGCGTTTATAATATTAGTAGGATAAAAAAAGAGAATGAATATACGTAAATTCGCCCCCTGTCACATTTGGGACTGAATATCGTCCGAAAAGTGTGGGTGCTGTATACCTCTGCCAGCCCCTTCGGGGGTTAGACGTGACGATATTTTATGTCATATGTTTAAATTATTAAACATTTGACATTCATTCGTCTTAGCAAGTTTCGTGCCAGCTGCAAATTACCGCGCGGCATTAGTGAAGCCGAGCGAGTAATGTTATGTTCGACAAAATTAAATTAATTGAACTCGATTCTAGTAATTCTCTGCAATAAGCTTACTTGTTAGCGCTGCAGGGGCCTTATTCTACTGTGTTCGATAGTTTCTATCCCTCTAACTCTATCTACTTTATATTATCTATCTATTTATCTTACTCTTGTGACAGTTGAGATGCTTTTCGATTGTATTCTACCGCGTTCGATAGTTTCTATCACTCTTAGGGTCGTATTGAAAAACGACGCTCAGTCATGAATTTCGATTTAAAACTGTTTTTAACATAACAAAATATCGCCACGCCCTTCCCCCAAAGGGGCTGGCAGACGTGTAATGCAACATCCACACTTCGTCAGGCGATATTTAGTACCAAATGTGACAGGGGATGAGCCTGTCACCATCGACCGGGCTCCAGTCATGTAGCCGATGACATACAATACGCACATAATTATGTTCACAAGTCAAATAAAATTAGCAAATTAGTGCGTGCCGTCGTCTGGGTTTGAACCCGCTCCCTCTGGCTTGAGAGACGGGCCTTCTCCAACAAGGCTATCATCGCCTAAACTGCTTTTATGTATTGTAAAACCAGTTTCGAATTGAGATTCAAAACTGAGTGTCGTTTTAGCATGAGGGCTTTACTCATATGACAGTTGATCAGTGATCGAGTAGTCTGAAACATATTTACCTAAACTCCATGGCTTGGCTAGCTAGTGCACTTCTTTCATCGAAAAATCTCATGTTTGAAGAATCGATAGATTAAGTACCTATTTAGTATTCTTTAAGGATTTAGTACGCTACCTTTGATTTGTCTTAACATTGTCAAAACATTTTTAATAGTATTTTGTAACTGTCGCAGTTAAAAACTGGTTTCACACTTTCTAAGCTTTTGTCAGCAAAAAATAAGCTTTGGGTAAATATGTATCCGTATATTAAATCCCTGATTGCGATACAAACGTATTAGAATAAGGCCCCGTGTCATGCAAGGACAAGTTTTTCATTAGTATTCAGGGCAAACAAACTATTAAATAAAAATATTTAGTGCCATTTCAGTATTATTTTGACCGCTCCATGGTAATATAAACTTTCTTCATAGATATTTAGAGGTTAAAAAGATATTTGTGTATTTTTCAATTTTTAGTACGGAATGTATGTAACAATTTCTCATTAAGCTAATGGGCTAAAGGGGCCTTTTTTACAATTGTCTATGTAAACCCTAAAACACTGATTTCATTTTTTTTATAAGCAGGAGAAAATGTGAACCAAATGATTTTATGATAATTATTTATACTTACTCAAATAATTATCATAGAATGCGATAATGTGCACGAAAGTTCTGATCATTACTTGATATTATAAATGCGAAAGTGAGTTTGTTCGTTTGTTTGTTTAAAACACTTTCACGCCTTAACTACTCAACAGATAGTCATGAAATTTTGCATACACGTAGTCGGGAGCACGGGAAAAAACAAAAGAACAAAGGGTACTTTTATCCATAAAAAATAATGGTTCCTTTGGGACTGCGGGTGAAAACGCGTGGTTTCAAATAAAACTATAATATATTATGACAAAGTTGTAATTCGTTGCATAAAATATATTATTTACGGCTTGTGTAACGGGTGCATTGATTGCCCTGCCCTGATCAGAGGTATTCTCAGTTTTCGTGCACCCCAAAAACGAACTAGAAATATTAAATTATTTGCTGTCGCACAAACTTATACCAACTATGCACAAAATTCAATAATTAATCGTCTACAACACCAAATATCATACCTATATTTATATTATTTATATATTATATTTATTATATATTATTTTAGATTATTACCTATAACCTAAAATTTTGTAACTATACCGATATCTTTCACTTAAAAAAAGGAGCTTTTAAACTTGATATAACCAAATTAATACATGGCACAAATATTTCATAATTATAATCATATCCATATATCCCACTCTCACAGTTTTACACATCCACACACACACACACACACGACTGCACTTATTATTTAATTCATTACTTAATAATATAATATGCATTCTTTATTGGCTGTAAGTTTAGTTTGTTACTATTGTATTTTGTTTTTTAAGGGCTGTGAATGTTGTTTAATAAATAAAATAAAAAATAAAACTAACAAAAAACCTAAATACGCCGACAAAATAAATCCAAATTAATAATTTCAAGAGTGAATAAGCATGAGGTTGAGCGCACGGAACGCCAAAACATATTTTTGCGTGAACTTTAATATCAAAAAAGGCGCAAAACATACGTTTATATTGTAATGCAGAACACGGGCTGCAGATAAGAATGTTAAAAAAATATTCGTGAAAAATAAAAATCTGAGGCCACAACATGAGGCTTGCATGAGGTAGCCACTGGGTGGCGTAGGGCTGACACATACACTTTTATTTACTCAAATTATTTAATGCTTAATCCTTATCCTAACTAATAATGTGAAGGTGAGTTTGTTCGTTTATTTGCTTGTAACGCTTTCACGCCCTATCTAATCAATAGATCATTATAAAATTTTGCATACACGTTGTCTGGGTTACAGAAAAGGGCATAGGGTATTTTTTAGCCCGAAAAATTGAACGGTTCATATCATCTATCATAATTATCCTCGTGAAATTAAGCATATTCTTTGTCAGAGGTTCAGAAATAGTAGGTACATACTTTTCATCACGAAAAAATAATGGTACCTGTAGAAACGCAGATAGTACCGTGGGGAACAGCTAGTCAATAATAGCTCTAGTGAAATGTACTAGAGTTTTAAAAACCTGCCTATTTATTATTTTTTGTGCAACAAAAACTATTTTGGACTAAATATCGTCCGGTGAAGTGTGGGTGTTGCACATTTATGCCAGCACCTTCGCGGGAAAGGTGTGACGATATTATTATTTTTTTATGTATTAGGTCGGCGTTTGACCACCAACTCGCCTGATGCTGTGATCCATTATTATGTTATGTTATGTAAAAACGACGATTTGTCGTGTTATGTAAAAACGTATAATTGGCCATGTCTTTTTCTTTTTTAACCGACGAAACGGAGGAGGTTTACAAGTCGACGCGTAAATATCTATAATTTTGTACCTAGCTGTAAGTATGCGTAAGAAAATAAAATAAAATAAAGTAGATGAAAATGAACGATTTTTGTAAATACAGGTATTTTAGAACCGTGAAACTGTTATGGACAGCCCTGCTCCACACAGTATCGCACAGTGTGAGCTCACCGCTCGCTGTATTCCAACTCAACGCTGCTGCAGCGCTGCGTGAGAAATGTTAAGTCAAACTGAAACTATGTACCTGCCTACCTTTTGTATAGGCTGAGTGGCGAGGCCTAGCGTTAGGGGTTTTTAACTGCATCGGTGGTTCAGTTGGTAGTGAACCTGCCTTCTGAGCGTGGGGCGTGGGTTCGATTCCCGCTTAGGGCAAACATTTATGTGATGAACATTTGTGTTTGTTCTATGTCTGGGTGTGAATATCTATTTAAGTATGTATTTAAAAATTCATGTATGTTTATTAGTTTCTGGAAGCCATAGTATAAGCTTTGCTTAGTTTAGGGTCTGACGACCGTGTGATAAATGTCCCGAATTTATTTACTAAATCTATTTCCGCCAGAAGATTTCCGACAAGGCCCAAAAGACTTTTTCTTCTGTTTGAACTCTTCTTCTGTGTTTGGTTGCTTGGAAGCGATGATAGCCTAGTTGGAGGAAGGCTCGCTTCTCAATTCAGAGGGTGTGGGTTTGATCCCAGCTGAAGGCACGCAAAACTTAGTCTATTTGTGGAAATTTGTATCAGGTGTTTGTATTTAATGCCATCATGTGCTTTAAAACTGGAGCTTGCGGTGTGTAGAGACAGGCTTACCCCTGCAACATTTGGGACTCAAGGTAGGTAAGATTTTGGTTTAAAGAGGGATTGACTTAGTTTTGACTTTGACTTGCTATTTTTATCTAGTTCTAAGCCAAACATTTGTATGAAAAATTTTTGAAATAACAAACAAAGTATTCTCCTCAGCTTATTGCCTGTTCTTCTGAGTAGTGGCTCTTTTTCCGAACAAGCTGGTCGACTCATTTTTATAACTTTGACTTTGACTTCGCTAGTAAAAAGACATTTTGAAGTGAATTGACTTGAATAGCTAAGGGCTATCAAAGTAGGCAATCACAAAAGCATTAGAAACAGATGTTTTAAATTATTTAAGGGTGTGAATTAGATACTTTAAGGTGGGTTTAATCGCGCCGCCCCCGCCCCTGGATCCACCAGTGTTCTTCCTGTAACCCTGTATAAAGAAAATATAGAAAAAGAACATAGTAAAAAAAGGGTTAAATAAGATTTAAAAATATCCTTGCGCTTGTGAAATTAAATGTTAATTAATAGCAAGTACGAGGTAATCCCTGTAGGGTATTGTTCCACTAATATTAGTCGCACGCACACAGCGGCACGACAGAGGCTTTAATATGAATACGGCTCTTATGAATGTGTGTGTGCGTTGTGCCACGGCTACTTACTCATTATTAAAAAATAAATTGTTAAAAAAAAAAAAATTTAAACATTTTTTTTTTAATTTATTTATTTCGTAAAATATATACATTTTAAAACACAAAGTATTGAAAAACTTAACAGTTTGTATCAATACCCTTATCGCTACACGCTACAATTCTTAATGCAAACTAAACTACCTTAAAAACTTCCTAACCTTACAACTACTACCTTCTATAAATTATTGACCTTAAATAAACTAATTATTAGGTAGTAATTTATTTATATCTATTTCTACACGAGTAAGCATCTATTCATCGCAGTTCATTATTCTACCTCATTTTACAAGAACAAGCGGCATATTTAAATGTAAGTAACAATTATTAAAGTTTTGTTTAAATTGGTTTGTTGAAGCTATGATTTGATATTGTGATTGATTAGAACTGAGAGACGGAGACAATAATCTTATCGTCATCGTCAAATTTCTTATTTCACTATTAAACCCCTAGAAATTGTTGAAAATAAAAGAGGATAATTAGGATAATAGTAATGATTTTGAAGACAAAGATTCTTGAAATCCACTTCTGCCAAATAGCCTTAAGTACATACAGCAAATATAATAATTCTTGAAGACAAAGATTCTTGAAACCATCCACTTCTGCCAAATAGCCTTAAGTACATACAGCAAATATAATAATTCTTGAAGACAAAGATTCTTGAAACCATCCACTTCTGCCAAATAGCCTTAAGTACATACAGCAAATATAATAATTCTTGAAGACAAAGATTCTTGAAACCATCCACTTCTGCCAAATAGCCTTAAGTACATACAGCAAATATAATAATTCTTGAAGACAAAGATTCTTGAAACCATCCACTTCTGCCAAATAGCCATAGGTACATACAGCAAATATAATAACGGTAACATGATCTACTCTAATATTATAAACAGTAAATATTTGTATCTTTGGATTTCTGTATTTTTGTAACGAATTAACTTAAAAACTACTGGTCCGATTTCAAAAATTATTTCACCATTAAAAAGCAACATTACTCCTGAATGATATAATTACATAGAACGTGATATAAGCCGGTTTGTAATACAAGTTAAAAAAATGCCCCTCATTGTCTGTTCACCTGGTGGTGGTAGAGTCATTTTTATTAACTTTGACGTTCATAAGTATATCTTTGATACCCAATTGAATGAAGACATTTGATTTGATATCATTATTTAGTAATTTTAGTAATTTTTAAGGAAAACGAGCTATTTTTATTTGACCTTTATTGGAACTAAAAAACGTGACGTCCTGAACAATGGCAACCCTCAACCCCCGTGATTTATAGGCACAGCGCCCAGTGTTCCCGTGTTATGAAAATATTTAATTATTCGCCGCACTTCGGCGAGTCACCCTGCAATTTGGTGTGAGGTGACGGAATTGCCCGCTTGAAACTTTGATAATGCTAGACATTTTTGGAGGGATTTTTTGTGATGATTGGCAGGTTTTCGAGGCTTGCTCCTAACGACCACCACCGAAACAGCCACCAGTGGTGGTTGTTAGGACTAAGTTTTTTTTTATAACAGACTAGCTTCTGCCCGCGGCTTCGCCCGCGTGGTTTACAGAAAATGTATGACGTTTTTAACTTCAGAAATAAATATTATAAGCGGTCACACTCGCTCTCAATTGAATACACAAACTGACAATATCCCAAGCAAAGCAATATGGACGAAGTTCTTTAGTTAACTTAACTATCTCTGGCATGAGAAAAGTAGGAGTAGTAATAGTAGTATGGTATGAACAGAACTTAAAGCGTGTGTGAAAAGATAAAATTAGAAGACAACTGAAAGTAGATAATTGACAATTAATAATGTTTACAACGAAAACCATTTTTTTTTCTTTTTTAGAAAAACCAGGCTGCTCCTTGAGCTTACTCTGTATCAGGCCACGTATAACTGTTAAGGATAATTAGTGTGTAGTAGCCCTTAGCCGTGTGCGGCCTACCTTAATTGTTTATATTATCTATGGTTTCGTGTAACTCTATCTCTCTCTGCTCTGGGACATTAAAGATGGTGCCCGTGATATAATTGCTTTTTCATTTAAAATCTCAATACGCTTCCACTGCGCAGCCAAAATGGCAAAATAATGGTAAAATTAGTGAGCAAAAACGTACTACAAAAGTTTTATGTAAACAAGAAGGGCTGAAGAAACAATTGAACAAAGATGTCGACGACTACAAATTTCGTCTTACCAAAACTTCAAGATGGAGCTAATTTCTCAAATTGGAAATTCAGAGTCCAACTAGTACTGGAAGAGAGAGGCCTAGAAGAGGCGCTAAATGAAAGTTTAAAAGC
Source organism: Peribatodes rhomboidaria (assembly GCA_911728515.1). NCBI lineage: Eukaryota > Metazoa > Arthropoda > Insecta > Lepidoptera > Geometridae > Peribatodes > Peribatodes rhomboidaria. The sequence goes on from OU452194.1 coordinate 805,415, forward strand.
CGAGAAGACAGTTGACGCCAAAGCACGAAGTGTAATCGTGCAGTGTTTATCGGACAAGTTCATTGACATTGTGAAAAAATGTGCAACGGCTTCTGAAATGATAACGAAACTCGCAGAAGTATTTGAAAGGAAGAGCGTCTTCAACAAACTGTACCTACGCAAAAAACTATTGTCTCTAAAATGCAACGAAAGTGAAAAACTTCAGGATCACTTTTTAAAGTTCGAAAAACTGATCTCCGAGTTGGAAGGAACTGGAACAATATTGGACGAAAATGACAAAGTATGTCACCTACTATTGACACTACCAGATCATTATAACACTGTGATAACAACGCTAGAAACAATGGATAGAGAATTAACAGTTGACTTCGTCAAATCCAGAATGCTTGACGCAGAACTGAAGCTTCAAGGTCAGCAATCAAACACGAATCAAGGTGCAGATCAAAGTTTTTTAGCTTGCTTTAAATGTGGCAAGAAAGGGCATAAAGCCATCCAGTGCCGAAGCGGTGCCAAAGTCTTCCGGGGGCGAGGACTTGGAAGAGGAGAACATTTACATCGAGGCCAGAGCAACTATTCGAACAGAAGTCGAGAAACAAGATCATCGTGGCAGAGTGGCCATGTCACACAAACGGAAAACCAGGAGAATGGAAAGGAGATGATGTTTACAGCCTACAGTGCTAGTGATGCTGATGTAAGTAGATACATACAGTTAGTAGTAGATTCAGGTGCAACAGAACACTTATTTAGAGAACAATATCTGCCCTACATGACAGATGTGCAAGACTTGGAAAAAGAAATTAAAATATTTATTGCGAACGGACATTACATGTCTAGTACTAAAAGAGGTAACCTAAATTTAAAATATAAAAATTGTAACATTAGAGTCGAAGGGTTGATAGTTTCAGGGTTGTCACATAACTTGTTGTCAGTCAGGAAATTGCTAACAAGAGGTTATCAAGTTCAATTTGAAAATGACTCGGTGTCAATTTCAAATTCGAATTCAAGAGTAGATGGTAAAATCAAGGGTAAACTATACATTATAGATACACAAATAAATTATGAAAAATGCTGTATAACTAATGATGTTACATGGCATCAAAGGCTAGGGCATGCTAATAGGAACCAGCTGAAAATGATGAATATACCATATAGTAAGTCGCCATGCGAGCCCTGCATGCAAGGTAAGTCAACTAGATTACCATTCCAGGATATTAAAAAACCACAATCCCGCTGTATTGGTGAATTAATACATACTGATATATCTGGTCCCATGAGAACGCCTACAATAAACGGTGAGTTATACTATCATACTATTATTGATGATCATACTCATTTTTGTGAGGTATATCTTCTTAAGAATAAAAGCGAAGCAACAGACAGACTCATAGAATACATAAATAGGACAGAACGACAAACAGGTAATAAAATAAAGAAAATTAGAAGTGACAATGGAGGAGAGTTTAAAAATGAAAAATTAAATAGATTTTGCAAAGATAAAGGTATAATCCAGCAGTATACTACACCTTACAGCCCACAATCTAACGGAATAGCAGAACGTATGAACCGAAGTATTTACAATAAAGCTAGGACATTATTAATTGAAACAGGGTTACCAACACCACTATGGGGTGAAGCAGTAGGATGTGCAGTCTATCAGATAAACAGGTGCCCATCATCGGCTATCAATTTCCTAACACCAGCAGAGAAAAAGTTTGGTAACAAAGATCTGACTAAACTCAGGGTATTTGGATCAAAGGCATGGGTTCATATCTTACCAAAACAAGACAAACTTTTAGAAAGAGCCAAAGAAATGAGATTGGTGGGATATAGTCCAAATGGTTATCGTTTATGGGATCCAGAAACCAATGAAATAAAAATATCAAGAGATGTTAGATTTGATGAGACTCAATTCAAATACAAAGAAGAAGTGAAAATAGAAGAGAATAACGATTATAATGATGGAAGCTACTTTAAAGATACATATGAACAAAAAGAAGATACAAAGAAAAATAAAGAAGATGGACCAAACATGGATAAATACATTAAGAATGATGTTAACATGCATAACAAGCGATCTAAAGAGATTTTAAGCAAAGAAGTAAAAAAGAAGAATCAAGAAGATGATGAGAATACTGAAGAAAGTAATGCAGAAGAAAATAAGCAAGAGTTAACTACAAGATCAGGAAGAGTAATACACAAACCAAAAGGATTATCAGAAGATTATGAGATATACACAGCATATTGTTTACTATCTGGAGACCCACAAGAATATGAAGAAGCAATAGAAGACAAAGATTGGAAGAATGCAATAAGAAAAGAATTAGACTCTCAAACAAAATTAGAAACATGGGAAGAAACAACATTGCCAAGAGGAAGTAAAGCAATAGATACAAAATGGATTTTTAGAACTAAACAAGATGGATCTAAGAAAGCAAGACTTGTGGCAAAAGGTTTCCAACAAATTAGCAATGACAATCATTATGCTCCAGTGGGAAAAATGTCTACCATGAGATTAATAATGAGTTTGGCAGTGCAACGAGAAATGCCACTCAAGCAATTAGATGTTCCAACAGCTTTTTTAAATGGAAACTTAAATACAGATATATATATTAAATGTCCTAAAGGATTGACCATTGGCGAAGGAAAGGTTCTCAAACTAAAAAAGGCTTTATACGGTCTAAAGGAAGCACCCAAATGTTGGTATCAGAGATTTCATGACTTTATTACTAAAAGGGGATTTGTACAATCAAAGCATGATTCATGTTTATATAGAAAGGAAAGAACTTGGATATTACTGTATGTCGATGACATATTATATCTTGGAGAAGACACCACAACTATCAAAGAATTGGAAAAGGAATTTAGAGTGAAGAATTTAGGAGAGATTCACAATTACCTAGGACTGGAAATAACAAGAAAAAGTAATAATACACTAGAAATAAGACAAACTGAAATGATTAAGAGACTGTTAGAAAAGTTTAACATGCAAGACTGCAAAGGGAGCAAGACACCCATGGAAGCAAACTTCAATGCAAATACTGAATCTGAGGTTATTGATGTACCATTTAAAGAACTAATTGGTGCTCTACTTTTCATATCAACAAATACTCGTCCAGACATCTCATATGCAGTATCATATTTGAGCAGATTTTTAGATAAGCCTACAAAGGAGCTATGGATAGCAAGTAAAAGAATCTTGCGTTACCTAAAGGAGACATCAGGACAGGGGCTGATTTATAAAAATACAGGTGAGCATACTAAACTTGTATCATTCTCGGACGCAGACTGGGCAGCAGACAGGAGCGACCGAAAAAGCACTAGTGGTTGTGCTATATATCAAGGTGATAATCTAATAACTTGGTTCTCAAGGAAGCAGACCTGTACCGCTTTATCTACAGCTGAAGCTGAATACATAGCATCTGCACACACAGTAAGTGAACTAGTACATATCAAAGGCTTACTCTCTGATTTCTTATATCCTAAAAATGTTTCAGCACATTTACTGATTGACAACCAGAGCACTATTAAATTAATCAATAATCAAATAAATACTAAAGCTTCTAAGCACATTGCAATTAAATATCACTACATAAAGGACTTAACCCATAAGAAAATAATATCTATCTCATATGTTCCAACGAATGAAAATGTTTCAGATATTTTCACTAAAGCGTTAGCTATAAACAAACATGTTTATTTTTGTAATAAGTTTGAAGGGACGCCAGAGTGGCCCTGGTTATCAGGAGTCTCCATATTGACCCGCAGGCGGACGTGGGTAGTCGGGCGAAGAAGATAAAACACGACGTTAGAATGTAGGTTATAATTTCCGGATAATTTTAGGCACAAAATAAATCGACTATTCTATTGTTCAATAATTAATAATTCTGAATCAACCGACACTCCACCAAACACGTGACACAGTTCCTGCGATGTCGACCGATTGCCGTCTCGCCAAGTAATGGCGGCCCTCGGCCTTTTTTGTTGCCAGCGCTTGGTGTTGCGTCAGAGTAAACGGCTATGACCAATCGGCCCCGCTGTCAAGTTGACAACTGACCGGTGACATTGCCGTTCACTCTCAATAATCCAACGCGCCGTCACGGCCAGACTGACATGCGCACGTCCTCGTGCGCCTCTCGTCTCTCCTTTGGTTCATGTTCAGTTAATCTGTAAAGAAAGAAATAAAACCACTAGGATCACCACCTTTAGTATGCTCGTCCTATCCTGACATACAAGACCTAATTTCACACATGTACGCGTACGCGAATACAACATCCCTCATTTGACCTCATGCAAATGAAACCAGCTAGAGGTGTCCTTTCGACCAAGACCCGTCATCTCTTATGACGACATGGACCGGACGACCTCGCAGCTTTCCCTGATACATACAGTGGGTGTGATATTTGACCTCGTGCAAATAATACTCGACCGAGGTGTCCCTACGACCGAATCATCATCTCATATGATGACTTGGACCGGACGGCCTCGTGGCTCGAATCATCTCATATGATAGCTGCGAAGGTGGCCAAAGACCAGTTTAACATAGCCATCTATAGTTTGATAGGTACATGCATCATGACATACTTACATTTAGGAAATCTTCGCAATCTGACGCTGAAAGGGTAGCCGAGCTGGCGGTCGCAGTGTCTGAATGACAGGCTGATATAGTATCACAATCATCTTCTGATGATACCGCTTCATCCGTCCGACCTTGACCCGCCGTCTCGGCCACTTCTTCATCATTTGCTACTGTACTAGATACTTCTTTTAAACCGTCAAGACCTCTGGGCACTAAACGCAAGTGATCGTGTGCGAACTTGTAAGTTCTACTAGACCCGTCAATATTTTTTAGTTCGTACCTATCATTTTCTAGCACTTTGGTAATAATGAAAGGACCTTTAAATTTTTTGTGGAGCTTGGTCTGGTTGCGCTCATTGTTTTTTTATAAAGACGTACTCTCCTTTGCCGAATGGCTTTACTAGAGCTTTGCCTTTATTGAACCGTTTAGCTTCAGATAGTGCTGCTTTAGCTATGTTATCAGCAGCATCTTGCCTAATTGTGTTTAGATCGGAACGAGGGGCATGTTCTGGGCTAGGGGCTATTTTGGTCATACCTAGAGATTGAGCAGTTATCCCGAACATGAGTTCCGTGGGTGTGTACCCCGTGACTCGGGATCTTGTACTGTTTAATGCTAGCTGTACATCGGGGAGTTCGTCACGCCATACTCTGTTAGGATCATTCTCAACAATGGTGAGTAAACTTTTAAGGGTGCGCATGACCCGTTCGACTTGGCCGTTCGCCCTACTAGAGCCGGTGGCGATGAGATGAAGGTCTATAGAGTGCTCACTACAAAATTCTCTGAATTCGGCACTTACATAGCATCTGCCTTGATCGGCTATGACTCGCTTCGGGGCACCGAAAAGACACACGGCCTTTTTCAGAGCTTTGACTGCACTTGCTGAGTCTAGGGAAGAAGTATACTCAAGAAGGGTATACTTAGTGAAAGCATCAGTGATTACCGAAGCATATTCTTTTTTATCGCTTTTGCCACTGAGCTTACCAGTGATATCAATATGTATGGTATGCCATGGGGTGGAGATTTTTGGAATCGGATGAAGCCTAACCTGAGTAGCACCGGATGGGCCTTTGGACGCTTTACATACAATACAGGAATCCACAAATTTGCGAACCGCCTTTGACATCTGTGGAAACCAGTACTGCTCGTAGAGCTTATCTAGGGTTTTCTCAGCGCCTAAATGCTTTATCTCTGTGTGAACATGATTGATCAGAGTCCACGTGAGAGAACGTGGTACAACGGGGAGCCAGTAACTGCCCTTGTTCCGCTCAATTTTTCTGTATAGTATCCCCTTTCGAACGTCGTATGTGTGAGCTATAGCCTCAGGAAGTTCTTTGTTGTTGTGCTTTTCGACTAGGTCCCGAATCTCGCTGTCCCTCTTTTGTTCGACTGTTAACCAGTCCTGATGGAGTTCTACGAACTGGATGGGTTTGACCCTTGTGGAAGAACCAGACTCATGGGACTCCATCATAGGTTCGACTGGTGGATTTCTAGAGAGAAAGTCAGCGTGCCCCATGGCGCTGCCTTGTTTGTGAATTATATTGAAGTCGTAGGCCTGTAGAATGGCCCACCATCGATGGACGCGAGGTGTGAGGTCAGTTTTGGACTTCGAGGCTTTTAACGAGTTGCAGTCCGTGAAGACTGTAAAATGTTGCCCATATAGATAGTGCCTGAAGTGTTCGACAGCGCGAACAACCGCTAGGGTTTCTAGCTCGTATGAGTGGTAGCGAGATTCGGCGTCTGTCGCTCGGCGGCTGAAGTAAGATATCACGTGGGGTGAATCGCCGCGCCTCTGTATTAGTATTGCGCCATAACCTTCTGAGCTCGCGTCGGTATGAAGCTCCACCGGTAGTTTTGGGTCGAAAATTGCTAGTACCGGTTCTGCTGTTAGTATGCCAATTATTTTCTTGTGAATGGCGTCATGCATGCTTGTCCACGTTATTACCCCTTTCAGTTTTGTTAGTGGGTATAATGGACCCACCAGGTTAGTGTAATTGGGAATAAAACGCCGAAAATAGGACGCAAGACCTAAAAATTGGCGAACCTGGGTCGCGGTTCGTGGTGTAGGAGCCTTTGCTAGAGCTTGTATTTTCTTGGGATTCGGGGTGATATTGCCAGATTTTATAACATAGCCTAGATAGGCTACCTCACTTTTCATGAATTTACATTTACGAATGTTTAGTGAAAAACCTGCTTCAGTTAGGGCTTTCAAAGTACAGTCTAGGCGCTCTAGGCCCTGCGCAACGTCATTAGAATAGCAAAGGACGTCGTCCATGTAAGCTAGTGCAACGGTATCTTTTAGGGGGCCTAGCGCCTTGTTAATGCACCTTTGGTAGACCGAAGCTGCATTACGCAACCCAAACGGCATGGCTAAGTATTCATATTGGCCTTCGGGGGTCACGAACGCCGTGCGCGCTACGCTATCACCCTCCGGATCTATTAAAATCTGATGGTACCCAGATGCCATGTCTAGCGTGGAAAAGAAACACGTGCCATGAAGTCGATCTATCTGCTCATCAATTATGGGCAAGGGGTAATGTTCAGGACGGGTGTTTGAGTTCAACTCACGATAGTCGACGCACATCCTATCGGAACCATCGTTCTTTTTCACGAGTATTATCGGGCTAGCGAAGGCCGACGTGCTCTCACGAATCACGCCTGCCTCCAAAAGATTTTGAACTTTATCCCTAACTACCTCCTTTTCTGCTGGGGACAACCTATAAGGGCGTCGCTGCACAGTTTTATTTGAGTCTATTGGTTCTATGCGCATATAACCAGTGGTGACGCGACGTGTGGGTATTCCATCCGTGAAGTAGTCACCGTATTTTTGCAAAATTTTGATAAGAGCTAACCTATCTTCGCCTTGTAAATCGGTTTCAATGTTGTTAAAGTCGATTTTACGCGCTGTTTGTACCACTTCAACTTCCTTACGCGAAGAGAAAATAATTCGATCGTTGCTTACTTCAACAGTAATGCTCTCATCCAAAATATCTCGGCCTATAATAACCTTTTCGCTAATAGCAGTGTCGGGAACTACATGGAATAACACCGTTAATGAGATGCCCTGGATATTAATGGAGCTGAGAATCTGGGAGTCGCATTTTACGACGTTGTTTTGTCCTATCCCTGTGAGGTACACAGAGTCACGGCGCATAGTGCCCTTCAGTCTATCGGCTATACTACAAGTGACTAGCGAGCAGGCGGAACCACTGTCAAAAAGAAAAGAAACGAGCTCACCGGAAGATGTTGTTAAGGTGCCAGTTGCTGGTCTCCTCTCGCACAGATGGACTTCTTTGACCGTCGACGCAGGCCGCTCGTTCGATCCTTTGCGGTCTGGGCACGTCGACGCCACGTGGCCCTGCTGACCGCACACGAAGCAGGTGGGGGACCGCGAGGACTGCGTCTTTTGAAGATGCTCAGTTGTTTTCGTAGATGCCTTGTCATTGGGATCTTCACGACGTCTGCGGCAGTCTGCTTGCCTATGACCTTGCAAACCACACCGATGACACACTCCCATGAAGCGTGGCTCGTTGAATCGACTTTTCTTCGCTTCGTTGTCATTACTGTCTTGTCCTTCTTGTTTCCGTTTCAAAGAGATGCCCCTTAATACCCGGAACAGTTGGCTTCTGGTAGTCACATTGCAGGAGTGTAGTTCACGACGCATAACGCCATCTTTCTGGCATAAAACGGAACACACGAACCCTGTGATGACGTCTTCTGGCATTTCGGTGCGGGGAATCCGTTCTACCATAGTCCAAAGACGTGTTGCAGCTTCACAGGCTGTTTCTTTCGGACTAACTTGGAATCTCAGTATCTCGTCGAAGTAGTCTTGGGGTAGCATCGGTTTCCCAAATTTTGCAAGAAGTACTTCTTTTATCTGATCCCATGTTAATTGTGAAGTTTGCAGCTTGGTTAAACATGTAGCTGCACGTCCTCGAAGAGCGTGCGTGAGTGCCAACAAAAGTTCCGCACCATCTAGTTTTCTACTCTTAACAATTATCTCTGTCACTCTGCACCAACCTTCTATATCCGCGTCATTTTCGTCCGGGTCGAAGCAAATTAGTTTAGCAGCGGTAGTGTTTGTAGTTGGAGGAGGCTGGGTCGTCTTCAAGAGTCGGGCCATCAAAGCTTCCATGGTACGTAAAAAGCCGTGCGACACCTGTTCCCGGTCGTCGTTCGATTCACCTGTGGGTTGCCCTTCGGATCCCACTTCTGATGAAGGGACGCCAGAGTGGCCCTGGTTATCAGGAGTCTCCATATTGACCCGCAGGCGGACGTGGGTAGTCGGGCGAAGAAGATAAAACACGACGTTAGAATGTAGGTTATAATTTCCGGATAATTGTAGGCACAAAATAAATCGACTATTCTATTGTTCAATAATTAATAATTCTGAATCAACCGACACTCCACCAAACACGTGACACAGTTCCTGCGATGTCGACCGATTGCCGTCTCGCCAAGTAATGGCGGCCCTCGGCCTTTTTTGTTGCCAGCGCTTGGTGTTGCGTCAGAGTAAACGGCTATGACCAATCGGCCCCGCTGTCAAGTTGACAACTGACCGGTGACATTGCCGTTCACTCTCAATAATCCAACGCGCCGTCAAGTTAAACCTAGTTTAAGCATAGTGTGTAAGTAACTAATTAGGTACTTTACATTCCATCTGTAATTCTAAAGAAAAGAAATGTAATTTTGTTGCTACTTGTTATAATTAGTTTGCTAAGTTTAACACTCAGACAAACCTAAGTTGATCTGAGATTTAACATAAGGAATATAATTAAGACACTACATATTGATTCATGAGTAAGAAATGTTTATTTCAGACATGTAAAACTAAAACAACTTTGTTTCTAAAAAATATCTTTATTCAACTAATAAATTTTAGGTAAAAGGCAATTAAATGTTTCATGTAACATAGAGTAAAGAAAAAGTAGATGTGGTATATTGTTATAGATTAAGTAAAATAAAGAGTGGAAACTGTTATAGTTATTAATAGAGTTATACATAAGTTAATAAATACTGTTTTGATACAATTTGTGAATGTTATCGCTATAAATTCAAAAATTGAGGGGCTGTGTTAAGGATAATTAGTGTGTAGTAGCCCTTAGCCGTGTGCGGCCTACCTTAATTGTTTATATTATCTATGGTTTCGTGTAACTCTATCTCTCTCTGCTCTGGGACATTAAAGATGGTGCCCGTGATATAATTGCTTTTTCATTTAAAATCTCAATAATAACTAATCGTGTGAAAAGCATTTTAGTCAATTATGAGTTTGGCTTGAGATTTATTTATGGTCATGGCAAAGCAGACTTTGAGGGGAAACTGTAATCTTTTTAACTCGAAGGGGTAGTTCGGTGGTGTTACAGATATTAGAGGAATCCTCAGCATAAACACAGACTCATTCGGAAACTACACCAGTCAGTGTGCTGGCAGACCTTTAGTTAAGACCTTTGAAGCAAAGACAACCCGTAGTAGGTTTTGTCTTCCTAATACTAAAGCAGCTTCTTCTATTAACTTCGTCTATTTTTGCTAAATACTGCTTCTAAGATCAGACAGACATAATTATAAATTTCATCTCCTAGCTCATCTACCTGATATTTATTGACAGAAAATCTCTTCACTTCCCGTTTGTAATCTTCTGACAGGCTTGGACTTAATTCTTGTATTTTTCCCTTACTGATTAAGTAGGTTTGAAATTTGATAGAATGTCAGCAATATACTCGTAGTTCACACATTTTACACGGAGATTCATATGGAAAAAGCAATGATAGCTTCGTATTTAATGTCATCTGCTACATGACTGGAGCCCGGTGTACGTATGGCGATAGGCTCGCCATACGTACCAATTACATTTTAGACTGAATATCGTCCGGCGAAGTGAGGGTGTTGTAATACAACTCTTAGGGTAAAGGCGTGACGTTTTACCTACTATACGTAGCTACTACCGTTATCTAGATCTGTGCCAAATTCCAAGTTGCTGGCTATTACAGTTTCCAAGATAATCAGCTTACAGACATACAGACAGACAGACATCGGAGTTTCATGATAAGGTTCCTTTCACAATTTTAGTACGGAACCCTAAGAATGATAACAGCGTCGTTTGTAGTGGGTTAATAACTTTCTCAGCAAAGTTTTCAGAGTGAAAAGAAGCCTTATTAGACTCTGTCGGTGGATGATGATGATGATGATTTTGGGAAAACTGTGATACACGTGTCTCATAATTTTAATTGAAGAGTATTTGTACCAATTTTTGAGTCAATCGACCCAGAGAATAAAAAGTTTCATACAAATTTGAACCCCCCATTTCACCCCCTTAGGGGTAGTATTTCGAAAAACCCTTTCTTAGTGGATGCCTACACTGTACAAAGAACACACCCTCCAAATTTCATGTTTCTAGGACCAGCGGTTTAGGCTGTGCGTTGATATATCAGTCAGTCAGTCAGTCAGGACTTTGAATTTTATATATATAGATTAGGCATGCGTTTGACCACTGACTCGCCTAATGGGAAGCGTCGACGTGATCAAAGGTGTAGCATACTTGCGTAGGAGATACTCCGAGATAATCCGGAGGTGTTTAAGAGTAAAGTGAATAGCACTTTACTCTTAAACACCTCCGGATTGTATTTAGGTAGAAAGACAGACGCAGGCAACGAGTTCCACAGTTTTTACAAGAAATTTGTCTTGAAACGCTTGGTGCGTTTTGGCGGAATTTCCACCATAAGTGCGTGTCTGTTACTGGTGCGCCTGGTACAGTTATAAAAGAACGGTGATGGCTGGATCAGGTCGTGCAGTTCTTGTGCACACTCGCCGTAGTGTATTCTGTAGAATACCGACAAACTGGCCACTTCACGCCGGTGCACAGTGTTCTCTGTAGAACAAGCCAGGTGGACAAAAATATATTTTCATTGTTTCGGAACCATGAAAATATATTATAATAATATAAAATAAAAAAAATAAAAAATACATAGTTTTATGGATAAGAAAAAAATATTTTATATTTACACTATTATAAAACAGAAAAAAATACTGAAATAATAATACAATTACCTTAATCTCTACAAATATTACCGCTAATTATATGTACAACCTTAGACTATTACATTATTTACAAAAATTACAAATACTAACACTAAAAGGTAATATAATACACTACAGGTACATTAAAACTAATTGTCAATATCGGAATCATCGGATTCTGTATCGGATGATTCCGATACAAGATAGTCTTCCTGACTTTGTGGAGGTCTTAGTTGCTGTGGAAGTCGAGGCTCTATAGTAGGAGCTATAATGAGCTTTAGGACCTCCGCACACAATTTATTCGACTTTTTTTGGAACTTCCCGCAGGCTGTTGATCAGAGGATCAGATGTTATAATCAACATATTGAGCAAATCTCTTTCGTGGCTTGACGCGAGCACTTTCTCGTGTTGTGCTCTCTGAATCTTTATTTATTTGGTCGATAACATCGTCGATGATGGACGAGGATTTTGCGAGATGATATTGTTAGCTTCGTCGATTAACCTAAGAGGAACAAACGAATAAACAAAAAGGAACTCATCAGTGTCTTCGCTGTTCTCAAATCTCTGTGTGTAAGCACTATGACCGGAACTCCCGTCACAACCCCATTTACTTAAAAGAGTAAATGATGAATTGCGGAACACACTTGTGACAACTTCTTTCTAAGCTTCTATTCACCGTTCCGCTGTTTTGTTGAGTAAAGCTTGTAACTCAATTTCTGCTCGAGATTGTGTCACAACAATGTGCTCCTTTTGTGCTTTTTTTGATTTAACAATGCAATTATATGATGGAAACACATGGTGCCCGACCTTCATAGTCCATTTCCTAGTCTGTTTATAGGAGTGAGTGGTCGACTTCGAGTCGAGTCTATATAGTAGGCTAATGCCTCGTCACTACTTAGTGGTCTATTATTCTGCACAGCACTGGGTTGTTGAACTCGGATTTTTGCCAATGTCCTTTATAGCCCTGGCAACGTCCTTTTTGGACACGTTTTTGTGTCCAGTAGATCGTGCAGCTACTTCTGCAGCAGTCATCAATTCGCCAACACTCCGCGAGTAAACTAAATCTTCAAGTCTACGTTTTTTAGTTTTGAAAGACGAATCTTCGAAGTCTTTTTTGGGTCTTCCGGGTCGAGAGTGGTCAGTGGATGAGGTAGAAGGTTGCGGTTGAATTGACCGCACGCAGAACTCTAACTCTTCGCCTTCTAGCCACAACTTATTCTTGATAAGAAAACGCTCCCTTGACTTTCCTGAAGAAACCCATTTGGAAGCGATTTTTGAAGAAATACTGGCTAACTTCATCTTAATGTTTCTTTGACTATCTTCAGAAATTTCAGAAAACTCAAACTTAGACGAAATAAATTCAAATAGACGATCATTTCTTTCGTATTTTTTGTGTCTAAGCCATTCTTCGAAAAACTCTATTTTATTAATAGAGTGAAGCTTTTCTGCAAAAATGAGAAAAAAAAATAGTTGTACTCATTTGTGCTACGTAAAATATATGTCACAATAATCTATAGTCATGCAGCTAAAACATATAAAAAAATTAGCCTGGATACAAGAGGATACATGCTTTTCCCATACTCGATAAGTTTGAAATCAAAGAAAAAATATGTTTTTTTTTGTGTTTTCGTTGATAATCTACTCTAATGATTTTTAAGGCTCATTAAAAGATTCTAATAATAAAATATTGATATACATACCTTCAGAATTGAAATCCATCACTAAACTTTCCACAAAATTAAAAACTGCCACAATGAGGTGCTAGTGAAAGTGTCGCTAAAATGCAACTGACCTATATTTTAAATTACATTTACCTCATTAGCTCACTTTGATAAACAATGACTCATTAGTATGGAATGTTAGACATAAATAGTTCTTGGAATTGGGGGTTTGGGGGTTTTGTTTACAGGTACATAGTACTCATTTCCGGGAATTTGATTACGACTTTTGTCCACCTGGCTTGTTCTACAGCGCACACTGTGCGGTGTGACAAACTCTGAAGCTTGGATTCAACCAACGCCGACGGAGTCCAAAGCGTCTAGCTGACGTTTGTCCCAATTTTCGCCAGTGGGGCTCGTTGGAACAAAAAAATAATTATTATTTTTGGTGTATTGTCATTATAATGTAATTTTATAGTTAGGCTGTCTTACTGCGTAAAAATTGATCAAAAATTGGTTCTCCATGCAAGAGTTCTATCGGTTTGACTGTAGTTTTGACTAATAGTGACAGTTTGGTGGTGATCGTCGGCTATAAAATATTTGATGATCACCAGTGTTGGCTGTCGATCAGTGCCAACTGTCGCCAGTGTCGGCTGTCGGCCAGTGCCAACTGTCGCCAGTGTCGGCTGTCGGCCAGTGCCAACTGTCGCCAGTGTCGGCTGTCGGCCAGTGCCAACTGTCGCCAGTGTCGGCTGTCGGCCAGTGCCAACTGTCGCCAGTGTCGGCTGTCAACCAGTGCCAACTGTCGCCAATGTCAACTATCGGCCATTGCCAACTGTCGCCAGTGTCGGCTGTCGGCCAGTGCCAACTGTCACCAGTGTCGGCTATTAGCCAGTGCCAAATGTCGCCAGTGTCGGCTGTCGGCCAGTGCCAACTGTCACCAGTGTCGGCTGTCGGCCAGTGCCAACTGTCGCCAGTGAAGCTCGTTGGGACATAAAATATATATCGTTCTAACGACCACCACTGGTGAACGTTTTAGTGGTGGTCCTTGGGAATAAGCCGGTTTTCGGTAATTAAATTTTTCAAATTCTTATGGAACTGCCCAGCTAAATTTAAACGTGGATAATGAGGGTTTTTAAAAACGCTCCATGCTTGCTCTATGTGGCAACATTATGAGGTCACGGGTCCAAGAGATGTTGCAATCGCTTCATTTTATTTTTTAATTGAAATACTCATAGAAAACAGTTTCAATAAATTAAATCACGTAAGTATATCCTCAGAAACCCGTAGGAAAAAAGGTGTGGTCTAAGATGGAGCACGACGACCTATAAGGTACTTATTCACTCTAGCCTTGAAGTTTTGTACTTTTGTTTAGTTTGTTTTGTGTTTTTGAAGAACCCAAAGCCAAAAATAATGTAAATGCTATGCAAAATCAGTAGTAAAAACCTAAAAATTCAAGGTCTATAGCATTCAGAAAACACATAATGACGTCATCGTCTTTCGCTTCTTTCAAACTTGTTGTAAATGACTTATTTCGGTCTTGCTTAAGCATCGATTGACGTCACTACGTGTTTCTGAATGCTAAACCTGGCGGAGTATATTATTAAACCATAGTAACAATGTGTAGCTGTCAAATTAAATTTCGTTTAAAAACCTACAATGGAATCGACCCCAATCCATAACTTTTTGTAGTAATCGAAAAGAAAATACCCGCTACAAGCCAAAAAATAGATAACAAATACATTTTGTGACGTCATCAATCAACGTCACTGCGCCCCTGCTAAAGGGGTAGTTTTCTACCTCGCATTGGCATATTTTAGTCTCATCTGTCAAAATGACATGAGACGTCAAACTTTTTTTACTAAAGCAGTTTATGCTAAACAATAAATACAGTATTTATTCAAACCACAGAAAAGAAAATATTTACATTAGAGATAGAATCTAAATGAGGTGCAATCGGCAAAAGCAATGTCTTCCAGACAACTTTCAGGGTGAAAAACTTCAAACCTTCTTCTTCTTCCATAGTAATATAGTATAGGAAGTATAAAAACAAAGTAGAAAAAATTAAAAATAGTTATTTATTTCAATACATTTACACAATTTTAAATTACAATTTTCCCCCGGAGGGCCTGGCACAGATGTATTACAACACCCCCACTTCCCCGGACGATATTAAGCCCCAAATGTGGCGGTGGGCAAGCCTGTCGTCGTACACCGGGCTCCAGTTATGGACTTAGCAGATAACATTAATTACGCACATATGTATGAGATCGATGATAGCCTAGTTGGAGAAGGCCCGCCTCCCAAACCAGAGGGAGCGGGTTCGATCCTAGCCGACGGCACACACCAATTTGTTCATTGTGTGAGCATATATACGTACTGTATGTCATCTGCTACATGACTTAATTTCGTCCGAGGAAGTGGGTGTGTTGTACACCTCTGCGAAGGCAGGCTCGAAAGGCGAAAGGATATGTTTTGTTACATGTTCACACAATGAACAAATTAGTGCGTGCCTTCGGCTAGGATCGACCCCACTCTCTCTGGCTAGAGAGGCGAGTCTTCTCTAACTAGTCCATCAGCTACTAGGCTATCATCGCTACCATCCTTTTAGTCAGTCGGTTAAAATGTTTGTGAGGCCAACACAATGGTCAGTTGCGTGTAATGACCTCATACGGACATTGAGGTCAAGAGGGCGCGAGGTCGATCTGTAACTGGAGCTTGTTAGCGAGTCATGTCGAATGATCACGCTAGTGCTTTTGTAATGACTCACTGTGATGAGGATTGGAAGAGATCGCGTTTAGCGGTAAAACCGTCTGTTGTTACACAGGTTTTAGGCGTCATTATTTACCTAATTAACTACCTATCTATCCGTTTTGACCGACTTCTAAAAAGTGGGAAGTTCTGTTGTATTTCTTAACATTGATTACTCGCGTATAGAGGTAGTTTTAACCGACTTCCAAAAAGGAGGTATATGGCGTAGGCCCGGTGTATGGCGACAGGCGCGCCCCCTGTGACATTTGGGACTGAATATTATCCGGCGAAGTGTCCCATTACGTGGAAAGGCGTGACGATTTTTTTATCTTATATTTTTTAGTTAGTTCTAGTGTGAACAACAAAGACTAATTTATTTTTGTACTAGCTGTGGAGTGCGGTTTCACCCGCGATTCCACAGAAACCCTTGATTTTTCGGGATAAAAAGTACGCTACATCCTCTTCTGTATCCCTGACAACATGTATGCAAAATTTCACGATGATTGGTTGAGTAGTTAAAACGTGAAAGCGTAACAACAATTTTTGTGTTAGGATTGGGATGACCAACGCAACAGCGGAGTTTTTAGCAAAAGAGTGAGGTGGTAAACGAGTGGAAAAGTTGGCTTCTACTTACTAATGCTGGCTTGAGAAACTTGAGAAAAGCCAAAACACACAGTTACACCCGAGAGTCTATCTGAGTTGAGCAATAATATTGTAAAAAGCCAAAAGAAAGCAGAGCTAATAAAATGCTTAGTACAATGTACCTACTTATTTACAATTCATGATCACATTTTTTTTTGACAATTTATAATTAAATTTTTTGACACCTTGTACTGTATGGTTGCAAATAAAATATCTTGAATCTTGAATCATGCATAAGAAAAATAATTTATTTTGAAAAAAAAAAGTTTTTAAGTAGTTATTATGAACTGTTACCCGCTTTAGTATTAAGTAAAGCAAACCGCCTTCTAACATTGCCTACAATTACGTCAACAACGTCCTCACATGTTGCTTCTGTTCTCGAATATTTACTGCAAAAATTGGGTATATCAGCCATCTGAGGACGCACAATCAGTAGCCTCCCAGTAACAGAAATTGGTCGCCGTAGCCGAAATCGGCTTGGATTGCATCATACCCGCGACGCCGTTCGCGTTTATTCAGAAAATAGTATTCAAAATCTTTCGCGTGATATAGGTACTGTAACTATATACTTATCAAATTTCATCAAGACCCATTAAGACAATTAGCTATGAAAAGCCTACTAACAGACAGACAGGCAGAGTTAGTTTCAATTTTATGATGAAAAAAAGTAGTATATATTGTATTTTTTTTTAAGCAATGATAGCCTAGGTGGAGAAGGCCCGCGTCTCAAGCCAGAGGGAGCGGGTTTAAACCCAGCCGACGGCACGCACCAATTTATTCATTGTGTGAACATTATGAGCGTATTGTATGACATCTGCTACATGACTGGAGCCCGGTGTACGGCGACAGCCTCGCCCCCTGTCACATTTGGGACTGAATATCTTCCGGCGAAGTTTGGGTGTTGTATTACACCTCTGCCAGCCCCTTCGGGGTATAGGCGACACGAAATGTTATGTATGTATAAATGTATTTTTTTAAATTATTTATTTTTCAAATGAAAAATGTAGCGCCTAACTAATATAGTTAAAAATTAGCTAGGCGCTTATCATATCGAGCTATATTCATCTTTAGTAACGTCACCGCTGCTGTTAGAATTTTTCTCAGCGCGGCTCATGTATAGTGGAACTATAAGAAATACGGACATTTAGCTAAGAGTACAGGCGCGCGCAACTTGCCCGCTCTGTCACTATCAATCATGAAAGTTACCGACAGTACGGCGGTACAGTCGCCGAGATAACTGTTACAAAAGAAATAATTATTAATAGAAAAAACTAACAAAACACAAAAGAAACTACTTGTTTTTTTTTATTTCACATAATTTAAGAAGAGCATTGCGAGTTTGACTTAAATTAAGACGTAAAAATATCGTCACGCCTTTCCCCCGAAGAGGCTGGCAAGTATGCAATACAACACCCACACTTCGCCGAACGATATTTAGTCCCAAATGTGACAGGGGGCGAGCCTATCGCCATACACCGGGCTCCAGTCATGTAGCAGATGACATACAATACGCACATATGCTCACACAATGAACAAATTGGTGCGTGCCGTCGACTGAGTTCGAACCCGCTGCTTCTGACTTGAAAGGCGGGCCTTCTCCAACAAGGCTATCATCATCGCATCAGTAAACAAACTAATAATAAGACTGCACGCGACTGTACCAACCTAAAATCTCCACCACATCTGGAAACAACAAAAGTCAATATTATTAACAGAATAATAAACTTTTTCCCCAGTTCCGCTTCGGAGCGTTCCACTTAGGCACATTGTTGCCGAGGAACTGAGCCGCCGATTCCACGGACGACTTCCGACTTCCTTAGTCAAAGTTAGGCCACATTCAGGGAACAGCGGCGCGTGCAGCGTAGCGTCGCGCGGCTCGAAAATAAAAAAAAACACAAGTATAAATTAAAAATTTTAAAAACTTGACACTCATTTTCATCAAACGTAGTTAATTCACCTTTGAAACAAAATCAAATCCAGTTCATCCGTTCGGGAGCTACGATGCCTCAGACACACACACACACACACAGACAGGCACGTCAAACTTTGAACACCCCGGCCTTTTTTGCGTCGTGGGTTAAAAATAGAATAGAATAGAAAGCTTGAACACGCTACATTACTTTCAGCGCCGCCTAACACACCGCGTCTCTTTAAACAAGGCCTAAATTTGTATAGCCCGAGTAGCTAGCCCTAGAAATACATAACATATCTTCACGCATTTCCCCCGATGGGGCTGGCAGAGGTGTACAAATCCCACACTTCGCCGGACGATATTCAGTCCCAAATGTGACAGGGGGCGAGCCTGTCGTTATACACCGGGCTCCAGACATGTAACAGATGACATACAATGCGCACATATGTTCACACAATGAACAAATTGGTTCGTGCCGTCGGCTGGGTTCGAAGCCGCTCCCTCTGGCTTGAGAGGCCCTAGAAATCCAGTCATAAATTGTAGGTCGTATGAAACCTTCTTTTTTATAACAAACTAGGCATGCGTTTGACTACTGACTCGCCTGATGGGAAGCGTCGACGCGATCGAAGGTGTAACACGCTTGCCTAAGAGATACCTATTCACTTTACTCTTAAACACCCCCGGATTGTATTTAGGTGGAAAGACAGACGCAGGCAACGAGTTCCACACCTCTGCAGTTCTTACAAGAGAAGTTGACTTGAAACGCTTAGTTTCTGACGTGGTTGTTGCTGTAGGACAAATAATCGAAGCCGCTCAGTTGGAAATGCCGCTCGCGGTCACCTATAGAACTAAGGTGATGTTTCTACGGGATTATTATCACTTTACCTATTTTAAGGAGATCTCGAGATCTCGAGACTCGCAATTTTTTTTTCCAAAAACAAAAACAATAAAACTCCACCACTTTGAAAAAATTCCAAAAACATATTCGACAAAAAAAATTATGTAATCATCGAACCTACTCACAAAATTTCAAGAGAATCGGTTTGGAAACGCGACCTGTAGAGTGATACAGAGATTCGGACATATTTCGGATGTACGAAAGCATTTTTGTCAAAGCTTATGCATAGACGCTTCGCTCGCTAACGCTCCCTCGGTCGATAAAGAATAGTATAATAAGTAAGTAAGAGATTAGGTGTGAGATTATTTCTTATTTTATATATTTATTTATCCCTAACTTTAATATCCGACTGCCTCGGTGGCTCAGTTGGTAGTGAACCTGCCTTCTGAACTAGGGGGCGTAGGTTCGATTTCCACTTAGGGCAAACATTAATGTGATGAACATTTGTGTTTGTTCTATGTCTGGGTGTTAATTATCTATCTAAATATGTGTTTAAAATATTTATGTGAGTATATTAGTTTCTGGCCGTCATAGTACAAGCTTTGCTTAGTTTGGGGTCAGTTAACAGAGTGTGCGAGTGGTCCGGAAAAAAAATGTTTTATTTTTAAATTTGACCAACTATGCCTTTGACCAAAGCTTATCTGAAACTCCAAACAGAACACTACTCGCACCATTTCGTTCCAAATTTATTCCTTGACGTATCCTCATCTATTGAATGGTCTCTTCACCTAAACATTATCGAGAACAGCGTAGGAGTTTTATGATAATCCGCGCTTTGTAGCCGAAGTTTGTGGTTATTTTGACAATAGTGTGTCATAAATATGGATTATGTTTAGCATTCGTATTTGTACTGCTTTGACGGGAATCCCGAATTAGATGTTTGTTGGTCGAGCGCAGCGAGTGCTCAGGGTGTGCTGGGGAAAAGCTGTACTTTTATCTATACAACAACAACAACAACAACAACTCTTAATTAAAAACATAAAATAATTACAATAGTATACTTAAATAAGGCTTAACTAAGTTTTTAATGGGCGGCCTTATCGCTCAAAGCGATCTCTTCCAGGCAACCTGAATGGACAGGAACATTTATAAAAGTGCCGTACTATACCGTGGTGTACAGGTTCAAACTGGCGATATTTGAACACCTTTTAATTTTTTTTATCAAAATCAGTTCATCCGTTCGGAAGCTACAGACCTACAGACAAACTTAAAACATCCCGTCGTTTTGCGTCAGGGGATAAAAATTAAGGATCAGTGTTAAATGTTTAACTAAAACGTTAAATTTTTTTTATCAAAAACAAATCAATTCGTTTTTTTTTTTGTATTATTGAGAGTATATATACCTGGACAATGACACCAAAACGAGTACTCTAGGTTACAAAAAAGTTATTAGTATACTATTGTTAGAAATATCCTGTAATCATTAATCCACCTAAGTTTATTTTACCGCCAACACTGGATTATTTTCTACTCATCGGGCAACCCTTACGGCCATTATGGAAAAACGAGTAAAAGCGAATTTACGAAAATAATAATAAAATTACGTGTGAGGACTAAAAACACAAAAGTAAGGTACTGTAAGGCATTAAAGATTTATTTCTTGAAAGTAAATAACTATTAATCGTCGTATAAGACGATTTTACGAGCTAGATATGAATTGTAAATGTTAGTGACCATCGGTCGTTTGTTCAAAATATAATACTAAAACTGATCATAGGCGTTTTATTTTAACTATAATGTTGCTCCCAACACTATTGTATGAATCCGACCCCTGCTGTATCATTTGAATTAAACGCACCCAGACTTTTTCAAATACTTATGTATACTTAATGTGTGCCGTTCTTCCACCATCTTAAGTCCTGGCTCTTCAAGCAATTTTTCGCGTCGCCATTAAAATGTAAACAGTCCACTCTATTATCGAACGAGCATAAAAATTTGCATACATGTTGTCAGGGGTACAGAAAATGATATAAGCTACCTTTCGTTAAGGTCATTAAGGTATTCTATAGCCATTTCGCATAGAAGAAGAAGACGAGCGAAGAGAGCGAGTAACGATACTGACGAGCCTCTAAACTTACCTACAGAGTAACAAAGTGCAATTTCAATTTTTTTTATGACTTTTGCACTTCTGTAATCATTGTTAAATAACTAAGAATGTCCCTTGTATTATGGATTCATTTAACAGCTAATGATGTAGACAACCTCCCTATGTAATGGAATTTTTGATTTGCTTTGTCTACCTATTGAATAAATCAGTCAAAAGTGACCTCTTAAAAATGCGGATATTTTTCATAGCTCTGTTTTCGCTTGAGAACGTTTTTATAAAAAACCAAGAACATAGGGGCGGAGATATTGTTAATTTAATTGTACATGCTAAATTTCATCATAATCAAACAAATGGTTTTCAAGAAATTTGAAAAGCGCGTTTGTATGGAAATTTCAGAGCGTCGCGGCCCTCTTAATTGTGTAATAATTTTTATGTTCATTTGTTTTTTTTTAATGTTTCAATAAACTGAAACCCTAAAATGAATAGACCGCGACCGCGGGTGAAATCACTGGGCAAAGCTAGTAATCAACAGTTCCACAAAATATAGTTAAACAATAATTTAAACTCAAACTTGTTTAACAATGATATATCTATTTAACATAAAAGAATTGGCGTCTATACTATTTACAGACGAAGATATCCAATAAATAATTTGGCAATAATATTATTAATGTGTGTCCGAGAAAAAGACGTAGAATTTTGTTTAATAAATTTATTATTATAGCTCATATTTATGTTAATTATATGATGATATAACGTTTTTGAATTTTTTATTTAGTGTTATGGGTGTTGGGTGGGGAAGCCAGTGTAGGCGAAGCGAGTAATTTAATACTAGCATAAAGTCAAAGTCGAAGTCAAAATGTTTTTACTTAATCAGGCATCAAAGATACACTTATGAACGTCAAAGCTTTATAATAGACTCGACAGCCTTGTTCGGACAAAGAGCCATTACTCAGAAGAACAGGCAAGAAACTGAATGGAGAATCTTTCATATTAATCGATTAAACGTGTAAAAAAAATAGCAAATAAGCGATGATAGCCTAGTTGGAGAAGGCCCGTCGCTCAAGCCAGAGGGAGCGGGTTCGGACCCAGCCGACGGTACGCCCCAATTTGTTCATTGTGTGAACATATTAGCGGTAGTGTAGGCATAGGAGCGGTGGTGTACCAACTTTATTAGGATCACTTTTTTTCTCTATTCTATTTCCTTGATCTTCTTAATAGTATCTTCTTGATTCTTGATAAACATCTTGCTGATGTTAAGTAATGATGCGAAATGCAATGGAGCACACTTGCTTAAAGAAACCGATTCATTCTCGATTTGAAGACACCAAAGAAACCTATTCCTACAACTAGATATATTTTATGATCTTTCGACCTTGTATAGCAAATCTTTAGCTGCAGCACAGTCCTACCCCTCACATATGACGAGTTAGATCCGATGGCCGATAGCCCGTCGCCGGCCCACCTGCCGCGCGCTGATGCCATCTAATTATGTAAACGTACGGCCTTTCAACAGACAGACGGATTCAATAAATACCATAGCAAATAGTAGCTTCATTGGAAACACTGGAATTATGGGTATTTCAAAATTTTACGTGGCATGTCAATTGTTATTTGTCTATTGGTAAACATATCTGAATCAGAATCAGAATCGTTTATTGTTAAACTGTGTTACAAAGATCTTAAAATAATATAATTACAGTATCAACAGCTTCGTCCATAGCAGACATACAATATTTAAATTTGTCAAAATTATACAATGTCAGCTACTTAAATTATTTGTTAAATATTAAATTTATCATTAAAAAATGGAGCCCGGTGATTGGTAAAAAAAGGTTTGCCCTCTGTCATGGTTTGGACTGGGTATGGTCTGGCGAAGTGTGTGTTGTATTACACCTTTGCCAGCCCCTTCGGGTTGTGTTCAGGTTGTCAGGTTATGTTATGTCAATTCTTGTAGTGCAAACGTTCCACAAGATAAATAATATTTTATTATTATTTAAATACTTACCATATAGCGATGATAGCCTAGTGTTGGAGAAGGACCGCCTCTCCAGTCGGAGGGAGCGGGTTCGAACCCAGCCGTCGGCACGCAGCAATTTGTTCTTTGTGTGAACATTTGTGCGTATTGTATGTCATCTGCTACATGACTGGAGCCCGGTGTATGGCGACAGGCTCACCCCCTGTCACATTTGAGACTGCATATCGTCCGGCGACGTCTGAGTGTTGTATTAGACCTCTGCCAGCCCCATCATGTTTTGCATGACGTACGAGTACCTACGTGCTGGATTGTAGGTAGGATAGACGCGTTGTCGCCGGACGCGTTGCAGGATGCGAAAATTTTCACCATCCTGCATGAAATGGCAATGACGTGCAGAATGTACGTGCAGGATGCTAGGCAGGATGGTAAATGATGGTTACCTTAAAACTGAGAGTGACTTCAAAGTCTATTGCAAGCACCAAACTGTGTATAACCAACTTTACCTGCCCGCTCCATTAGCAGAGTCTAGCTACGCTAGATGGCGTGGAGGCAGCCGGCGCGATAGTAAATAATATTAAGAAGATGGCTTACACGGTGCTACCCGTTACCTAGGCGTTACTTCTCGTTAGCTTCGTAAGGGCGGCTGTTCGTGGGCGGACCAAATGTTGGGTTCGTCACAGTAAAGTTCTGAAACTACTGAACAGGCTGCACTATTGACTACACTAGGTATGAATACAGTTATTTATACCTAGTGCAGGCCATGGTATAATAATATACTCTGGCAAGTACAGCATTCAGCAACACATAGTGACGTCAATCAATGCTTAAGCAAGACTGAAGTAACTATTTATAACCAGTTCGAAAGAGACGGATGCCGATGACGTCACTAAGTGTTTGCTGAATGTTAGACCTTGATTTTTTGGATCATGGTGTACGTTACAATTAAAACAAATTAAGCATAGGGTATATACAATTGTTACTTAATTAATAAGCTGTTTGTCTTGGATATTTTTCATTGTTTTGGTAATACATTATTTTGGAAATGTTATTAAATTTTATAACTTTGCGAAGTCTGACTTTTATCCACGGACTATTTTCAGGTTTAAAATGCCATGGAACACACACTAAGGTTACACCTACTCCTGACTAATGATTTTAAATTTTTAATGGAGACATTGGCTTAACTGGAACCTAAAGCTTGTCGGTCTCGCTACAAAAAGCTCTTACAAGCTTTTTTCCAACAACTCTGCCTGTGAATAGTTTGCTTAGCTATAATTATACCTAGATACATGCATTTATAGTTACTGTTACTGTTACCCCTTGTTACTGTAGCGGTAGGCAGAGACCACTTCTATTCACTTGCTACGATCCTGGTACACACCTTTCGCTTCTTCTACTTCCATGAGTCCCTTCATACATGTTCGTCGGTTACCGGTACTTTTGATCTGGCCTTGTATAATTATAAAGTCAAAGTCAAAATGTTTTTAAATAAATTTAGGTATCAATGATACAATGACCTATGAACGTCAAAGTTTTTTAAATAGACTCGACCGCCTTGTTCGGATAAAGAGCCTCTACTCAGAAGAACAGGCAAGAAACTGAGGGGCATTATTTTTCAAATAATAAATAAATTACAGTCTCACAAATTTTGGCTTACACCTAGGTAGTATCTATACATACTAGAGGCTACTTGACGGAAGTGGAAGTCTCCAGACATCTTTGTCTTCTAAATAATTCTTAACCTTATAATAGCCTCTTTTCATTAATGTAGTTTTTACATGTGATTTGAATTTTCCCTCAGTGAGCCCTGTTATATTGTTATATAGCATTTTTTCATTGAATTTGAAATGTTGTTATTATTTATTCGTAATTTTAGCTTTTTTATTCTTATGTGAATGTACTTCGCAGTACGGACAAGGTCTAAAATAAATTATATTCAAATTACCATTACGTGTCAAGAATACTGTTCCCATCAAAGCTGTACTCTAAACTAAGTTTCGCGAACATTTTTTTTATTACTTAATTGGCTTGCGTTTGGCCGCCAACATGCCTGATGATAAGCAGTGATGCGGACTACGATGGAGCACGCTTGCCTAGAAGAAACCGATTCACACGAGACTTGAAAACACCCAGATTATAAGTGTCAGGGAACACACTCTCTGGCAGAGTATTCCACACATCATCATTCTCTAGCAAATCTGTCCGTGAATACCCAGCCTTACCACCCCATCGGGTCGAATGAATAACTAACGCGCCGTGAAAGGCAGCCGGCGGGGTGTTTGCAACCTTATCTTGATGAGATACGCCGCTAATGCCCGGCTTTTTGGCGAGAGCGGGTGTTTTGTAATGAATGGGAACTAATAGTGGGACTTACCTGCGTCTTCGGAAAACTTACCGGACCAGGCCTATGAAGAAATTAGCATTATATTGTTTATATTTATTTTTTATTTATCTAAGTTAATAACATACATAAATGCATTAAAATACAACTCTGCCAAACTGCGTAGCAGTTTGTTTTTTTTAATTTTTTTTTATGTAGAATAGGTCAGCGTTTGACCACCAACTCGCCTGATGTTAAGCGACGTTGTGGTCTAAGATGGAGCACGACGACCTATAAGGTACTTATTCACTCTAGCCATGAAGTTTTGCAGAGTGAAGAAGTACAAAGACGGCAGTTGAGTGAGGCGCTACAAGTGCGCTACTGCTCAGACCCGTCTTCGGAACGGTTACACCGGACTACATCCCGAAACACGACTAGGTCATTTCACGGCATGGCTTGGTCCGGTGGGTGGTAACTAGCCACGGCCGAAGCCTCCCACCAGAGTTTGCTACCCGGTTAGCACTACCCGGGGACCACGTGTAGGGAATCAGAATAGAGTACACTCCTGCGGACGTGGGTAGCTCAGCCCCCAAAATAGTAATAATAATAATAATAAGTAATGTAGGCAGAAATATACTCTCATTTCATATTTACATTATATTGTGGTTACAACGAAGCATCATGAGGTTACATACGAATGAGTTTGTCAAAAACCAATAAATTAAAAATGATAATAACTTTAACATGTTAAGAATTAAGTTGAGAATGAAGTTGACTGCAAGAGTTTAAAACCTTAGTACTATGTATTGTAAAGCAGTTTGTTGACAATTTAATTTTTTATTACGTCATTCTTTCTAACAGTAGCTTCTTCAATGCAACCTTAAATTCACTTCTGGTCCTAAACCCCAGGGCCCCAGGGCCTTATAATATAGTAGAGACTAGTGCTTGCAGAGCTCACAAACGTCGACAGTGAGGCCTACAGCACTGTGAGCTGTCGCCTGTCCTCATCAGGTCGCATTCCTAACCGATACTTGCGAATTTTTTTGAGTAATTATATACTTTACTTTTGTCGAGGCAATTTTTGGCATTTTTCAAAATGGCGAACACATGATTTTTTTTTTTGAAAAATAAATTCCGCCATTTACAAAAAAATCCAGAAACTGACTCGACAAAAAATTTGTACATAATTATTGAACTTACTCATAAAATTTCATGAGAATCGGTTAAGAAATGTGACTAGATACACAAAAGCATTTTTATAGAAGTTCTAGGAAAAGAATAGACGCTTCGCTCGCTAACGCGCGCTCGGTCGAATTAAATGTGAAAGTTTGGGTGGATGTATTGATGGATGTTTGTCACTCAATCACGACCTAACTTATCTGGATGAAAAGACAATGGGCAAATTAGTCCAAAAATATATATATAAGTTTGCCCGCAGGGTTGGCACATAGCGCATTCGGTAGATTATTTTTATACATTTAAAAAAAAGTCAATGTCATCTGCTACATGACTGGAGCCCGGTGTATAGCGACAGGCGCGCCCCCTGTCACATTTGGGACTGAATATCGTTCGGCGAAGTGTGGGTGTTGTATTACACCTCTGCCAGCCCCCTCGGGGGAAAGGCGTGACGATATGTTACTTTACAACCCTCTACAAAAATCCCATGTTTCTAATAGGGAGTATTGTGTTTCTCCTCTGCCTATACTCCATCTGAGGAACAGTGTTAATCGACTGCCTCGGTGGCTCAGTTGGTAGTGAACCTGCCTTCTGAGCTTGGGGGCGTGGGTTCGATTCCCACCTAGGGCAAACATTTATGTGATGAACATTTGTGTTTGTTCTATGTCTGGGTGTTAATATGTATTCAAGTATGTATTTAAAGATATCTAAGTATGTATAATTGTATATCAGTCTCTGGCAGCCATAGTACAAGCTTTGCTTAGTTTGGGATCAGGCGACCGTGTGTGAAAGTGTTTAAAAAAAAAAAAGCGTTCTCTCTGTTGCACATTTGTATGCAAGTGATAAGGACAAATGACTGCATTTTATACTCAGTGGGCGTTAACAATTGAGGTCCCAGGTTTGATGTCTGGCTGGGTAGACTGAGCAAAATAATTTGTTTGGGCTGTTCCTCAAACAAAGCCCTCTAAAAACATCAAGGGGCTTACCGCGAGCTTTGATAGTTAACGAAAACTTTTTTCGTTTTCGTTTGGCTCTATACGTTTAGCCTAGCTCCTTAACGTTTCCGCCAGGGGCGCTTTATTTAAATGTATGGAGCCAAACGAAAACGAAAAATGTTTTCGTAAAGTTCAAAACTTGCGTTGAAAACTACGCGTGAGATGAGATGAGATTTTGTCTTGGTCACTCTCACACCTATAACATTTCAATCGAGAGCAACAAGGACAAAAAAAAGTGAGATGAAAATCTCAAATCTCCGAATAGGGTCCCAGTTCTTAAACGGAAATTAAATTATAGAGGATATGTAATGTAATGGAGGTCAAGAGGAATAAAACTTCCTATTGTCCCTCACTTTTCATTAGTGGAGGCAAGAGAAAACATATTTTTTTCTAAAGGAATTAAATTTTATAGAACACGTCAGCCAAGAACAAATTAGCTTCCTCACCCTAACTGGAATCCTACTAATATTATAAACGCGAAAATTTGTAAGAATGGATGGATGGATATTTGTTACTCTTTCACGCCAGAACGGCTGAACAGATCTGGATGAAATTTGGCACAGAGATAGATTATAGTCTAGAATAGCATATAGGATACTTTTTAACCGCGGGTGAAACCGCGGGGCGCAGCTAGTATATCATAAAGTTAGGAATACGTAAGAAGTAGAAATTTTAAGAAGACTCTTTTAAATTAAGATTAAGCTATAGTAAAATTGAAAATGTAAACCCTAATGTAAATAATATAAACAAAGTTTTTAAGAACCTCGTAATGCACGCCCGCGATAGGCAAACTGTTGAAACTCTGAATCACTAAATTAAGAACTCTTTTTGTAAACAGTTTAATAAAAAAAAGTGAATAAAAATATTCTATTCCATAATATTCTATTCTATGCGCCAGGCCCGAATTAAGGGACCTACAGAGAGACAGAGGCGAAACCGCAGAGCGCAGCTAGTGCACCATACATTTTTAATGATTTCGGTTAATATTTAAAAATAGAAACGTCCAAACGTGTAATTATCATAATAACCCAAATCGTAAACACATTAAAATATATTCGAACCTACCTAATAATTAGCCGAAAAATATAATAATTCATGTTACAATACGTTAAGGCGTGGTCATACTACCCACATCAATCAACGCGAATACAGTGAGACACGGATTGTGTTGAACAATGATGAGGGCGCTAATGATAGCTTTACATACAAACAAACATACATACATATCGTTACGCGTTTTCCTCCCGAAGGCGTTGGTCAGAGGCGTGTTACTATAGCTAAACTTCGCCGGACGATATTTAGTGCCAAACGTTGACTGCCTCGGTGGCTTAGTTGATAGTGAATCTGTCTTCTGAGCTTCTAGGCGTGGGTTCCATCCCCACCTAGGGTGAACATTCATTTCAAGCCTTTCGTGTCAGTTTATGGTATGTTAACCATAAACCGATGCTAATTTTTGGTTTCCTTGGTAGTGCTATAATAGAACAGGCTAGAAGGGATCAGAGGTTGATGGTTACGTGTTGTTGGCGACGCTACGCGACCATGAACCTTTTTGCGCGGTGATACGACTCGCGGTCGCACAGCGTCTAGAATAAAACGTAACCATCATGGCAATAAGATGTCATGATGGTCATGTCATGCAAATTTGCTATGCAAAATTAATGCGTGCCTTCGACTGGAATCGAACCCGCTCCCTCTGGCTTGAGTAGCGAGATTTCTTCCAACTAGGTTAACTAAGTAGTAGTTTCACCTTTGACCAGTTTCATTATGAGACTTGTCACAATGTACAATGATCGAACTATAGTCTTTATTAGAAAGGAATAAGGTCGATTTGATTTAAGGTTACACAATCGTTAGTGACTTTAATTACTTGTAACTCAATTATAACGGGGTCTTAATGGTCATCGCGCACTACACCGACACTACATTATTGTGACCACCATCTAAAACTTTATTTTAAAATTTAGTTTAGTATGCGTCATCCTTTACAGGTTTTATGTATCTAAATTTACTGATTATTTACAGATAAAGTATTGGTACCTTTGAATAATGGTAATTATTAATTAATTTGATCGTTCATTTGAGTTTTAGCATTTTGCAATGCTCTCTTAAAGCAGTTGGCAAAAATCGAGCACATTCTGGTTTGAGTAGGCACCTACTTAGCAAGCTGTTCGTTGTTTTACGAAAAAACTGTATAATTCTATTAGGTAAATAAATGATAACTGATCAAAACCATGGTAGGTACATTACGATTTCAAAATTTTAAATAGGGTTGAAACAAAATTACAATTCAATTACTAGGCATTCAGAATTGACCAATAATTTAAGAAAAAAAAGCTAGGTACAATGATTTCAGCACATGGTCAGTTATAATTATTTATGAAGATTTAAAACTAATTTATTATATGAGAATGATATTGTTTTATGTTGTACGATGTCAATGTTTTATCTTTGTATCGGTTCAATGTCGAATCGATGCAGTGTGCTCTGACCCTAACCGTATGTGGGGTGGTCAACCTTTGGCATAGATTTTTTGCACCTGTATTTCTTGACCTTTTTAACCTAGTTTTGTTACTATGTAGGTAAAATTAAATTTTCACACTGGTAAAGATATTTTTTTGTGTAAGTTTTAAAAGACGTATTACAGCAATTACACA
This sequence comes from Peribatodes rhomboidaria, assembly GCA_911728515.1. Taxonomy (NCBI): domain Eukaryota; kingdom Metazoa; phylum Arthropoda; class Insecta; order Lepidoptera; family Geometridae; genus Peribatodes; species Peribatodes rhomboidaria. The sequence goes on from OU452194.1 coordinate 836,033, forward strand.
TATTATGTACTTTGTTCCGAAATTCATTTTTATTTCAAAATATTCAACTGTGACGTGTAACTACAGGAGTTATCAATAAATACTTATTTCTTAAACGTTAATTTACGTTAAAATGTACAAACTATTTTATGAACAAGTAAGTCACTCGTGACGTAAAAGAAAAGTAGGTAGACCTCTTTTTAACCCCCGACACAAAAACAACGTGGTGTTCAAATCAAATCAAATCCATTTTCTTTTTAGTTTGAAAGGTGAATTAGTCGAGAGTGTCCTTAGCTTCTCGGGGTTATTTAAATTTTTATTTCATATTATTTGTTACGCCCGAATTTATTTTATTTACTATGCAGGTACAAAATTTTGTAAAATTTTCCAAAAAAATAACGTTCCATAATGAATTGTCTCCGCTTGTAAAACACAGCAAACAGCGACTACAAAAATAAAAATAAAACTGTTGACGACCCCTGATAATTTGGGCCATTGTCTGCGGACCGTGAAATTTATTTAAAATGTGTTTGGCCACCGATCTGATCTGTGTAATGGACGATGTACCTCGTATCGCGAGGTTTAATCCATAGATTGTTACATCTGTGGATCTCACACTACCCCTTTATCTATAGCAAACATAATTATGTTAAGAGTCCGACGACCACTTTTTTTGCTTAATAGGTTTGCGTTTGGCCCCCAACATGCCTGATGATAAGCAGTGATGCGGCCTACGATGGAGCACGCTTGCCTAGAAGAAACCGATTCACTCGAGACTTGAAGACACCCAGATTATAAGTGTCAGGGAACACACACTCTGGCAGAGTATTCCTCAATCTAGCGGTCCGTATGAGAAATGAGGAACCAAAGCATTTCGTGCGTGTTGTTGAAATGTCGACTATAAAACGATGCTGATTTTTTGTACTCTTGGTTGTTTTATGGTGTTTTATTACTTTAGGCTAACTTCGCATTGGCTAAAGGTTTTCTATAGCCATTTCGTCTAGAAGAAGATGACGAGCGAAGAGAGCGAGTAAAGATACTGACGAGCCTCTAAAGTTATCTACAGAGTGACAAAGTGTAATTTCAATTTTTTTTTTCTTTTATTCTTCTTTATTCTAACTTTCTAAATTCTAAAAATTATTCTAACTAAAAAATTCTCTTGTGTTGTGGATTATTTTAAAAGCTAATGATTTTGACAACCTCCCTATGTTAAGGGATTTGGATATCCTTTGTCTATCTATTAAATAAATCAGTCAAAAGTTACAGTCCTTACAAATGCGGATATTTTTCATAACTCCATTTTATTTTGAGGACGTTTAAAAAAAGAAAACAAGTAAATAGGAGCGGAAATATAGTTCATTTTATTACACATGCTAATTTTCATCATAATCTGACAAATGGTTTTCTCGTAATAAATAAAAAATTGTCTTACAAATGTTGACTTACAACTAGGTAATATCGTGTTATATCTATGTACTAGTGGCTACTTGGCGGAAGTGGACGGCTGCAGACATCTTTGTCGTCTAAATATTTGTTAAACTTATAATATTCTCTTTCAATAATGTAGTTTTTACACGTGATTTGAATTTTCCTTCAGTGAGCCCTGTTATTTCATATTGCTAGGTGCGCCCCGCGGTATCACTCGCGGTTAAAAAGTATCCTATGTGCTATTCTAGACTATAGTCTATCTCTGTGCCAAATTTCATCCAGGGGGGCTATTCCTGCGCGTGAGATGAGATGAGATTTTATCTTGGTCACTCTCACACCTATGACGTTTCAAACTAGAGCAACAAGGACGCAAAATGGTGAGATGAGAATCTCAAATCTCCGAATAGGGTCCCAGATCTGTTCTGGGGTGAAAGAGTAACAAACATCCATCCATCCATTCTTACAAACTTTCGCGTTTATAATATTAGTAGGATAGGATATTAGTAGGAAGTAGGATAGTAGGATATCTATGTTCTAGTGGCTAATTGGCGGAAGTGGAAGGCTCCAGACATCTTTGGGGAGAACAACTAGTGATTCTGATTGTTTATGTAGCTGTTACGAGTCGTAACAATAAAATAAAAAAACAAAGAATGACTTGACAAATGAGAGTTTAAGATTTGATAAAAGCATTAAGAAAACGTTTTAAAACCTTTTAGCTTTATCTTGAGCACTTATTGTTTTATTTGAGGAAGAGCCATATCTTTGTTCGCGAAATAATTTATGCACGCATTAAGAAAGGGGAGACCGCGAGTGGTATTGATCCCTAACGGTATTAGTTAACAGGACGGACAATTTTGGGTATTTACAGTTCACACCTTCGATCATAAATACAGTTACTTATGATGTATTTACGATCAGAGATCTTTATAAATATTTGAAAAAGGAAAGTTTGCAAGTTTCTATCTAGAGTGAACTACTGGTCTGAGTATAAAAGTCTTTTACTAATAGAAAGCCGCATAATCAGTGCGCTATGAGACGCGAGTGAAGCCGCGGGTAGATGATCTAGTCTTAACTAATACTAACTTCTCAACTAACATCCTAAAATGTGAAAATAATATAAAATAAAATGTAATATCATTTAAATTATATATTATCAAGTTAAATGAATTATTTCGTTCCTTTGTTTATTTCTTACTCATACTCACTAGATCATCATGATTTGTATAGGTACACGTTGTCAGGGGTACAGAATACGGTACCTTTGATACCGAAAAAAAAACAGCTCGTGTGGGACCGCAGGTGAAATCTCGGGGCGCTGCTAGTTTTGTATAGCTGGCTTGACGAAAAAATGTGTTTAGTAATTTTTTATTGTTCAAAACGTTTTGTAACTCGTTGATGAAAAACAAAGCAACTCCTTGAAGGATGTAAAAAACACAGATAAAGAATCTTAATTTTGATGCCAACAAAAAATGAACCTACGTAACTCGAAATTTTTCATCCTACACATCTGTCAGACGCTTCATAATAACATCCAAAGATCTCCATTGACGACTGAGCACAACAAAAAAAAAATACAAGCACGCCTCTTTTTCACAATTAATCACTCGAAAAAAAACCACTCGTAAGACTTTTAAAAAGTTCGCATCGATGCATTGACGTACCTCCTTTCAGCAGCTGTCAAAGTGACACTTGATTTATGATTTTCCATTGTGGCAGCACTGCGTTATGGCGCGAAACTCATTTATATTGCTAATGACATTTCGAGAAATTCAAAATGGCCGGTAATGCGGCCGGCAAAAAAGCATAACTTATAGTTTTTTAAAGATTATCCGCTTTGTATTTTGAAGATTAATTTGTGCTTTTTGCCGGCCTTTGGCTCGTAGGTAATTATTTTGCGGCAGCTAATTATGTGGGCACACGATTTACGATTCATTCTTTTCTTTATATTGGTACCTTTTGAAAGAGTTGTACCTACATTACATACTACCTACACGCGTGTTTGAACTTTTTATATTACTCTTATACAAAGGAGGTACGAAACTACATACTATAGAGTTAATTAATAGTAATTAAACCCAAAAACGCTAGTAAATTGGCGACATAAAAAAATAAGTTGATACGTTCACAATTTTACTAAATTGTAGTTCATAAGGCCGCCCTTGTACCGCCGAACGATTTTTTTTTACCTGACTGCGCAAGAAGGACGGTTATGTTTTTCAAGTGTATGTATGTGGGTATGTACTAGTACGTATGAGGTTTCTTTGGCACGCCCTACAGCCTAAACAGCTTGTTGTATTTCGACATGTGAGGTGTCATTTGAATTGCCTTGATAGTGGAAAGGACATAGGGTACAACGATTTTTTTGTTTTTCTTTTAATAATATGTTACGTCTTTAGGTTTGTTTTTTCTATGTTTTTGGTACACAATAAAAAAATATTGTTTTTTGTGTACCTTCTCACTAATATTTTACTCATATTAGATCGCCTAATGCGGAAATCTCAAAGATCTTCATAAACCCCTCGTCCGATTTAGCTCATATGCGAACCTAAAAAAAATCTCTTGAGGTAGAAAGTACTCAGTTTATTGTCTGTTCTTCTGAGTAGAGGCTCTTTTTCCGAACATGGCGGTCGACTCTATTAAAAAGCTTTGACGTTCAACTCTATCGTATTACGAAAATATTTCGTTCAATCTTTGATATCCCATTAAATAAAATCATTTTGACTTTGACTTTGACTACATGCCTGCAAAACGTCATGAAGATCGGGTCGAAGATCGGGAACAAACAAATGCCGAGATGTCCCGGTGGAGTCTGGTATCTCGCTCGTTCTATTAATTCGTAGTTTATTTCAAACTAACACTTTGCGACTTCCATATCTCTACAACCTCTGAACCGATTTACCTCGAACACGCACGAAACGCTTTGGTTCCTCATTTCTCATAAGGACCGCTAGAGTGTGGAATACTCTGCCAGAGTGTGTGTTCCCTGACACTTATAATCTGGGTGTGTTCAAGTCTCGAGTGAATCGGTTTCTTCTAGGCAAGCGTGCTCCATCGTAGGCCGCATCACTGCTTATCATCAGGCATGTTGGCGGCCAGACGCAAGCCTAAGTAATGAAAAAAAAAGCCTCATATTTGAACAAAAAAAATATATTCAAATGAAAATTCTAAATAGAATTAATTATTAATTTATTATTATTCTATTCTATTCAAATTCTTGTCTGCCAAATTTCATGAAGATGGATGAACAGTATTTTCTCACGGAAAAATAACTTAAAATAACTTTGGCTGTCTCGGTGGCTCAGTTGGTAGTAAACCTGCCTTCTGAGCTTGGGGGCGTGGGTTCGATTCTCACCTAGGGTGATTTATGTGATGAACATTAGTGTTTGTTCTATGTCTGGGTGTTAATATCTATTTAAGTATGTATTTATAAATATCTAAGTATATATATATATCAGTCTCTGGCAGCCATAGTACAAGCTTTGCTTAGTTTAGGGTCAGGCGACCGTGTGTGGAAGTGTCCCGAATTTATTATTATAATTTTAATATTATTGTTATAACATAACATATTGTCACGCCTTTCCCCGGTAGGGTCTGGCAGAGATGTACTACACCCACACTTCGCCGGACGATATTCAGTCCCAAATGTGTCAGGGGGCGAGCCTGTCGCTATACACCGGGCTCCAGTCATGTAGTTTTTAGGGTTCCGTATCCAAAGGGTTAAACAGGACCCTATTACTAAGACTCGGCTGTCTGTCCGTCTGTCACCACGCTGAATTCATGAACCGTGACAGTCAGACAGTTGAAATTTGAACAGATGATGTATTTCTGTTGCCGCTATAACAACAAATACTAAAAAACAGAATAAAACAAATATTTAAGGGGCTCCCAATTAACAAACGTGATTTTGTGCCGTTTTTAATAGATAATGAATGGTACGGAACCCTTCTTCGCGAGTCCGACTTGCACTTGGCCGGTTTTTTTGAAGTTATGCTAGAGGTTCAAGTTTATGTAAAATGGGAAAAAGTTACTTTTATGTGAGTTATACAATTTTTTGGATAAACCACGAACTGGCAAACTCATGGCTTGGAATGTAAACCGAATAGGGTTGTCCAAAGGGAGTTCACTTTTGCTAAAAACCGAAAAAAAAAATTACCTACTTATACTTAAATTCTTCAAATCAACGGAGTAAATAATAAATAAATAAATAAATAAATTCGGGACACTTCCACACACGGTCGCCTGACCCCAAACTAAGCAAAGCTTGTACTATGGCGGCCAGAGACTGATATACATACTTAGATATTTTTAAATACATACTTAAATACATATTAACACCCAGACATAGAACAAACACAAATGTTCATCACATAAATGTTTGCCCTAGGTGGGAATCGAACCCACGCCCCCAAGCTCAGAAGGCAGGTTCACTACCAACTGAGCCACTGAGGAAGTCAAGTTTTTCGAGTGTATGTTTGTAAGTGCTATGTTGATCAAGAAAACCCGCTAGAGTCACATGTTTCCTATGCTTGACAAACATCTTAGTTCAAGCAATGGGGTAGGCTAAAAACCAGCTCTGCGTGGACCTCGCCTACGCAGAACAGTGCTGAGCCTACTACAATTACCAAAACAATTTTATCATTAGACTGAGTTTCTTCTTCTTCTTTAATCGTTCCCTCATTACTGAGGATCGTGGTCACTGGACCCCTTTAGGCGGACAATCTGCCTCCACCGGTCCAAAGTTGTCATCACCACCTGCTGGAATTTGCTTGAAGACGTAGCTTCTTTCACTTGGTCAGACCATCGTGTTGGCGACCGGCCTCGTGCTCTTTTCCCTTCCCTTCTATCTCTTCTTCCCTTCTTCCTTATACTGAGTTTAGGTGCAATGATATAAGTACTTATAGTTTTCTATAATGTGTTGTTAAGTCATAGGTTTTGGTAATAAATAAATTTTATATTTGTTTATTTATTTATTTAAGTATGTATGTTTGTATGTACGAGTATGTATAATGTGGGTATGCAATGTATGTATGAGGTTTCCTTAGCACGCCCTACAGCCTAAACAGCTTGATGTATTTCGACATGTGAGGTGTCATTTGAATCGTCTTGGTAGTGGAAGTGACATAGAGTACAACATTGTGCAGCCGGGTTTTCGTTGTTCTTTAATAATGTTACCTACTTGTTTTCTGAACATGCCGCCAATATAGTACCTAACTTTCTCAATAGGGCTACCACCTCAACCTACAAATACCAACTAAGTAATTTCGTTCCTCCAATGCAATTCCTTGACGTCATAACGCTCAACAAATCATACGTCCTTTGTCCGCAAACAAAAGACCATAAAGCGGAGTACAGACAGGCAGCCCTGACGGATCCGCGCGATAAAACGAACAAAGAGTTAACACACCATACAGGCGGGCACAGATTATAAACGTACAGATGGACGCGACTCTTCGCCGCAAATGTAAACTATTTCTGAAGAGAGGGTTTCAAAACAACCTTAAGAGTCCGGCGACCACTTTAGACTAACTTCGCATTGGCTTAAGGTATTCTATTGCCACTTCGTCTAGAAGAAGACGACGAGCGATGAGAGCAAGTAAAGAGACTGACGAGCCTTTAAAGTTATCTACAGAATGACAAAATGCTATTTTTTTTTAATGACTTTTGCACTTCTCTAGTAATTCTTAAAAAACTAAGAATTTCCCTTTTATTATGGATTAATTTAAAGATAATGATGTAGACTACCTCCTTATGTAAAGGGATTTTTGATTTGCTTTGTCTATCTATTGAATAAATCAGTAAAAAGTGATCCTTTACAAATGCGGATATTTTTCATAGCTCTATTTTCTCTTGAAGACGTTTTTTTAAAAATCCAAGAAGATAGGACCGGAGATATAGTTAATTTAATTGTACATGCTAAATTTCATCATAATCTGACAAATGGTTTTCAAGAAATTTGACAAGCGCGTTTGTATGGAAATTTCAGAGCGTCGCGGGACCCTTTATGTAAATGTAAACCACTAATACTTCTAATAATCCAAACCATGTACAATATGTAGGTAATTTCAGTATGAATCGAATGAACACCAAGATCAATACTACAGAAGGACGTCAAAGAAAAACAATACAAGATCCGTCCTCTTCCGTGCTTATTTTTTTTTTATGTAGAATATTTATGGTCGGCGTTTGACCACCAACTCGCCTGATGATAAGCGACGTTGTGGTCTAAGATGGAGCACGACGACCTAGAAGGTACTTATTCACTCTAGCCTTGAAGTTTTGTAGAGTGAAGAAGTACAAAGACGGCAGTTGAGTGAGGCGCTACAAGTGCGCTACTGCTCAGACCCGTCTTCGGAACGGTTACACCGGACTAATCCCGAAATACGATTAGGTCATTTCACGGCATGGTTTGGTCCGGTGGGTGGTAATAATTAACCACGGCCGAAGCCTCCCACCAGGGAAAAGTGCCGGTTGGCGGGGTGGGTGAGTCAGGCGCTACCCCACTGACATTCCTTTGACAGTTCGCTCGGCAACCGTCACACAGCACAGTATAGACTGCATTTTTTTTTCTGTGTTGCTAACACAAACCGCACAGAAACGGCGTTGGGCGCTAGTGTGCGCGGGCTTCAAACCGCGCGCCTGAAGATCGCCAGATCCACTAATTCAGTGTATTTTAAATTGCGCTTTGTTTCTAAAGACTTTGGTATACAATTTGACAACGGTAAGAAACGTTACGCCACACCAGCGCCAGACGCCATTTCTATGTGCTTTGCGCCTTAGCGAAAACCTTCTTTCATGGTGGGGCCGCACTCATCGCTATAACGCGGATATTCGTATTACCGCGATGTATTAAATAGCCAAATGAGGTAAACTTAATGCGCGTCTAGTGGAGACGCGCATCAAGTTCACTGCGATAACAAGCTTTGATTTGCGTGAGTTTACCGACAGTGGAGCAATGTGCCCGCGACTTTGCACGAAGAGGCGATATATTCTTGAATTCTGTTCTTGAATTTCTTGAACTTCCGCAAAGTAACGCCTGATTTAATCAACTATCAAGTATTCTTGAATATTTGAATACATAGACATAGCGATAATACGAATATCCGCGTTATTGCGATGAGTGCGGCTCTACCATGAAAGAAGGTTTTCGTTATGAATTGATTCTTAATATTTTTTTAAATTTCTATATAACTAGTTGCGCCCCGCGGTTTCACCCGCGGTTAAAAAGTATCCTATGTGCTATTCTAGACTTTGATCTATCTCTGTGCCAAATTTCATCCAGATCTGTTCAGCCGTTTTGATGTGAAAGAGTAACAAACATCCATCCATCCATCCATTCTTACAAATTTATTATAATATTAGTAGAACTAGGCTGCGCACCGCTGTTTCACCCGCTGTCCAACAGAAACGAATAGGTACGAACAATGGAACAAAGGTATAAACGTACTGTACGAATGGGACAAAGGTCAATAAACCTTTGCCTCAATTCGCACGCACTAAAATGTAGTTTTAGAAGTAGGTTGGGTCAACTGGCAGTAATTCTCGAAAGATTTTGATTCCCTGGACATTATCCCGGGGACACGTGGTCCCCGGGTAGTGCTAACCGGGTAGCAAACTCTGGTGGAAGGCTTCGGCCGTGGCTAGTTACCACCCACCGGACCAAGCCATGCCGGGAAATGACCTAGTCGTGTTTCGGTATGTAGTCCGGTGTAACCGCTCCGAAGACGGGTCTGAGCAGTAGCGCACTTGTAGCGCCTCACTCAACTGCCGTCTTTGTGCTTCTTCACTCTACAAAACTTCAAGGCTAGAGTAAATAAGTACCTTATAGGTCGTCGTGCTCCATCTTAGACCACAACGTCGCTTAACATCAGGCGAGTTGGTGGTCAAACGCCGACCTATTATTCTACAAAAAAAAAAAAGATGCAATTGCCCTACAGAGGCATTTGTACCAGTTGACCCTATATGTATATGGTCTCGTACTCTCAGCTCATCGCAAAAAGTTCTAGTTAAGCTTCTCAATCTTTTTCCTCTGTGTTATTTCTGAATTTAAAATCACCGCATACCATAGTTTCCTATTCGCCGTATTGCCTGTACCGTATGTTCCTATTGGCCGTACGTGTGCGCCAAGCCTTCAAACACCATTTCGTTTAAAAGCTTTTGAAAAAGTTGTTATTATGACTAGTTGTAACGCTGTGTGCGCACTGAGGGCGGTCATGTCTGTGGCTTTGTAACTCCCGAACATGTGAACCCATTTTGATATATTTTTTTTTTAACCCCCGACGCTAAAACGACGGGGTGTTTATATAAGTTTGACGTCTGTATTTATTTATTTATTTATTCATAACACACATTACAGAAATTAATAAAATAGTACAAAATTTAGTGAACTTAAAATAGATCTGTACTTATTAATTTCCAATATTATATATGTCTAGGAGCATTTTAATAACAAATTAAATGATCACTAGCGAGCATAAAATAACAGAATAAAATTAAGTAATGAGTTGAAATTTAAACATTTTGATTTTACATTGATTGCTAAATTATTATAGATTAAGCCTTGAATATTCGCCAAATGCGTCTATTCAACTCGTAATAGTGAAGAAGCTACGGACCCTACCGATATGAAAAAAATATCACCAATAAGATCATTCTGTTACCTATTAATTAGCCTGATTAAAATATTATATTACTTACTAGATAGCGAGTAAAAAAATATTAAATGAACGTTGTTTTCGTTCTCATGGCGTGCAATACCGTGCTTACGGAGATTACGTTACTATATATTTTTACACCTTCGGATAGGAAATCTTCGGATTGATCGTCCTTTTACCATATTTTTAGAGCTAAAATTGAGTTAGTTTAGTAATATTTTGTGTTATTTTGAAGTATTTCGTCAGATCACGTGACCACTGACACCCGCGAGCTCCTTTGCGGGGGACGGGCCAGTCGGCGCCAGCGCCTCACGAAGGAAGGACGTACTCGCCTTGCCGAAAAATATTTTCGCATTTTTTTTCTATTTGTACGTAAATCATCAATTAAACAGTGCTTAATTATCCAGAGACAATCAAAAAAAGTAGTTTTTCAAGACATTTGATAAGTTTTTAGTGACTTTACTACTAGTGAAAATATTTGGACAATAATTGATCGCGTTGTGAGTAGAGGGTACAGAAGGTTGATCCGATGAAAATGGGAGATGTCACCAAGGCAGCTAGGCGTAACAAAAAAATTGGACTCCAACTAGGTAGCTAAGTGGTAAGTACCTACCTACCTATTAATATTTAATTACCACATAAATATTTTTACCCGTTTGTTCTTATTGTGTAGACTGAAGTGACTAACCCTAGTGTCTGAGTTTTTAGTGGCATATGATTCGGTCTGACGTTTGTTTTCCTGATAAAAATACTTAATAGAAAACTACAGACGTGTCCTCCGACCTATGTTAACTCTCAGGGCTTCACCGTCCATTACACCTTATTGCGATGATTGTTGGATTTAGCCGCCGACGCTGTGCGACCATGAACCTAATTTTGCTGTGATACGAGCCGCGGTCGCGCAGCGTCGTGCTGTACTACAATCATCACGCCAGGGCACGGGCCCCATTGTACATGTTGCTCATGATAATTATCCAAGTGCAAGACTTGTCAGAACTGTGCTTTTTTTCTTGTTATGTACAAATGTACCTATATGTGTCATATTAGTACATTGCACAGGGTTATCGGCATAGGGTGTACTAAGCCAAACGGGGGTCATTGTACTCTTCATTATAAACAACGATTACTTTTTAAACTTTTTTATTTGTAATATAAATCGGGGAAAAAAGCATCTGCTTACATTTTGTCGACGATCGATGAGCTTTCTGTATGAAACAGCTGTTTTTTTTCTCGTGATTTCATTTGATTCAATTATTCACAAAAATTATACTAAGGTCAATATACCTAAGCCATTTCAAATTGAAACTGTGGCATACTTGCTGATGCCCCAACACCTAGTTAATAACATAGAAATGGGGAGTATTCTATAGTTAATAATAATAAATAATCCTTCTTGAACAATCGGGTAAAAATAAAATAATGATAATTATTATGTGTACTTACGATGTCAATATCGGAAAGCGGTCGTTGCGTGCGAACGGTGTAAATGACTAATACTATTTTTTGTTTTTGGTATAGCACATTTCCTAAACTAACCTACCTAAACTAGAAACAATCACATTTTTATGTTATAGCTGACCAACCACGGTCCGCAATACATTATTATTTTTAGCAGTGTAGTGAGCATATTTTTCTAACTTATCCTGGTTTGTTAACCGACTTCAAAAATTAGGACGCACTCAATTACATTGTATAAATTTTACGAAATGTTTGTTGCAGCATAACTTCGTCATTTATTTTTTATTTGAAAGAATATGCTTACTAACACTCTGATCAGTCACTTTGATCAAAATAAAGTATTTTTTTGTAAAAAATAGTATTTAATACAAAAATTCAAGCATTTGCATTCAGAAAGTAGTGTTCCGAGTTATGGCCATTGAATTCGAAAGAAAAGTTATTACATTTTCTTACAACAATAACCGAGCGAGAGATCGTTAGCGAGCGAAGCGTCTATGCTTCAGATTCGACGAAAATGCTTTCGTATTTCCGAATTCCGTCTGGATTTCTGTCCGGATCTTTGCCCAGACCTGTCTTAATCTACAGGTCGCATTTCTTAACCTATTCTCTTGAAACTTTGTGAGTAAGTCCGATATTTAAAAAGAATTTTCGTGTCTAGGCGGTTATTGGAAATTTTTCAATATGGCAGAGATGTGATTTAAAAAAGGATATATTGGAATAATATATATAAATTGGAAAATTTCCAAAAAACTTTTTGATCCGAGTCAAAACAAAAATTTATATAATTGTCAAACCTGCTCACAAAATTTCACGAGAATCGGTTGAGGAGTGTGACCTGTAGAGGAGGACAAATACAAATACAAATAATTTATTTGGGTATAAAATACATGTGACAATTTCAAATCGGACAGACATCGGTCACGAGATCTCCAGCTCACAGAGTCACTATTGTATGTATTGTTATTTATTTATATTTATTAAATACAACAATTTCTTTGGTAACTGATACCAACCTGCATCTTGTCTTAATAGTTATTTTAATCTAGTCTCTATTGCATGAAGACTAGAATAGTAATATATTTTAAACTGGGATTATAAATTGGTAATTGTTCTATATTTTATGGTATCATGGAAAGAGACAAACGAGACGCTTTGAGTAATATGAATATTGTGTAATTAATATCTTTAAATTGCTCTATTTCATTTTTTCAGAAACAGAGATCAACGAAATTATCAAAGTTTAAACACAAGCGTTCAGCCAACAAAAAATGCAAATATTGAACTAAGGTGAGTTAAAAGACATTTAACATCTTATATTATTAGGGTGACAAGCATAGTGCATAGTCAGAGCTATGCCAAGTGGAAATGCTATTGCTAAAGTTATCGTATGTCCGGCGTCCAGCGTCTGATTGCACGGATGTCCGATTGTTCCACTACAGATCGCATTTCTCAACCGATATTTGTGAAATTTTGTAAATTTAGGTTTTATTTAAAATAGCGGAGATATGTAATTTGTGAGACGTTGCTCATAGAGCCACTACTTATAATCAGAGTGGCGCTGAACTGCTATGGGCATGCGTGACGCCAGTACAACCATTCACTTAGCGAGCGCGAAGCGCGAGTGAAAAACTTCCGTTTCAGTACTAAAAACTTATCCTATATTTTTATCTACAGATGCCTAGTTCAAAATCATCCGAAAGTTATCAGAGCATCCGAGGAACAGGGACTTTTTCACCTTCGAATAAACTGGTAATCATTTTTTTTTCGTGTACACAATGTACATAAATAAATTATTGATACGAGCGTTGGGACTTAGTATGGTTGCAAATTAATTATTATTTAATATTGTTTTTAGGAACAACAATATCAGTCTTCATTGCCGAATCTCATCGTCGAAGAAGAAGCAGAACAAGAACAGAAAGACAAAAGTTATTGGCGTATTATAACATTAGCTTCTTCTTCGTAAAATTTAAGGAAATATCAAGACCCAATGGTTTTGGTTGCGCCAAACAATCGATAGACTTGATTGGAGAAAAGCAAACAGGTCTTGCTTCTAAATTCACCTTTTTGTGAATAAAGAGTAACAATAGTAAATTATGTACCGAGGGCACAAAGCAGTGCCTTACGTCGCGGGCGGCTTATTGTACCTTGAGCGTAACGAGGGAATCTAGAGTTAACTCCCGAGCGCAGCAAGGGAAGATGAGTCCTGAGGGCAGCGAGGGGTTCAAGCCGCCCAAGACAAAAACACTGCTTTATCCTAGAAGCGAATCCTCTTCTAAAAATACTGTCTAATATTATACTCTCTCATAACTAATAAAAAGGTACTAGTAAGGTACAGTCTTTTATTTTAAATTTCGTGCAGCTCGAGGAGCACGTGCTCGTATTTTTTTCTTGGTAGCTAGTTCAATTTTCAAATAAACTCTTCTTACAGTGCTTATTCTGAGTTTTCATTCAATGTTAATCTCTTTGCTTGGAAACTCCCAACTGCAAGCTTCGCTCGAATTTATGTTTCATCTATAAAACCAACATTTGATTTTCATGTGTTAGATTAAGGATGTGTTAATCTGAGCGATTACTGCCTTTAAAGCATTTGATTTATTGTTATTTTTGATTCTCGGTTTATTTTGATTATTTTTTTGGTGTTTGCTAAAATCTAAGCACTATACATGTATTTCAGCTACAAAAGGTTTTTCAATATCCAATCTAAGACCCCTTTAGTCCAGCTAGAGAGGATTTTTTTACTATATTAACTACTAGCTGTTGCTCACGATTTCGTACGCGTAGATAAAAAAAAGCTCGTTCCGTTAGTTTCTTGTATTTGTCATTCACAGGTCCCACTCCGAACCTGCACCCTTCTCTCTACCATCATCATATTGCCAGACCATGGTACGGGCAACAGTTATCTAGTTGGCATTGGCAATTGTCTTTATACTGGGTTTGGCTGGCACTGTCCGATTAAAACGTCACGCTCAGACAGGTGTCTATGGCAAGGGTAGCGGGTAGGTAAGCCGTTAACTCGGCCTCCAAGCTAAATCTAATAGGTAGCCAAGTCTAATATGGAGTAGATAGTTACAATTTGTGTAGTAAGTAGGTTATATACTTGTTGGTAATAGGTAGAAGTACTAGGAGTTACTCGTACTATGCCAAATATTTCAGTCTGAATGTTTAGTAGGAATTACCTACTACTCGGAACCAGCCAAGCCAAGTAGGCAGTATATAGATACTATGTATATGTAGTAATTAGGTAGATACTTGTAAGTAGTATCCTTCTTCTTCTACCTATAAGACTTGGCTGGCACCGACTTCAAATAGATGGGTAGCGCTTATAATAATTATATTAATTAATATTAGTGCTTATTTGTGGTTTGGAAGTCGCTTTAATTTTGTTACAATGATCACTTAAAACATCTTCTAACTTGACTTTTATTGAAAATCAGTTTACTAAAAAAATTAAGTAAACAAAATTAAGTCAAAGTGTAGTTTTTTATATCGTAAATTATGACACTTTTGTGCTAAGATTATTACACTCGAGGCGGTATTATAGCGCGAGCCGTATGCGAGCCCACTAATGGAGCCAATAGTGTAAATTATTAACGCACACGCGTTTCATGTGACGTTTTTCATCACACATGCGAGGGGAAAAAACACAGACTTGCATTAGTCAATACATTTTTCTGAAAATGTATGCGCATTTTGCTGCTTTTCCACTTATCAAAATTTTACTAGGCATAATAATAAAGCGAGTACTTTGTTTAAATTATCATACCTAATTAATTGTCAATATTTTGATAAAAAAAAGAATGTTTATTTACTGTTATTACGTAGTTATGATACTTTAAATCAAGAATTTAAGAAAAGTAAAAAAAAACTCTTGTTGATTTATTTAAAAAAAAGTCTAGTTTAGTTACTAGTGCGATAATGGTAAAGTAACAGCACACGTGCTTAATAGCTCGGATTATGATCTAAAACTGATGTAATAAAGTCCTTTTTACGAGTGAGAGTGATGAAAAAGATATTAAACACAAACGCGTTTTTAACTTCGAGTAGGAACATAATTATCAGCAAAATCAGGCAAGAAACTATCGAGATAATAATGAGGTTGTAAGTTCTAGGTCCACTATGTTTTCAATCATTTTAGTCATTTTTATACTACCTGCTGATTATGTAAAACAGATTAGTACTACCAACTCGTAGAATACATTTTTTAAGCGGGCCGTCGATTGAACAGCTCTGCTAGTCCTAGTAAATATGTTTTTTGTTATGAGATTTTTGAAATGTTGTAAGCATTGGTTTAGGATAGGTTGAGTAATTTATCCCTGGTACCGGAGTTCTTAGGATGCCCATCAGGAGCCCTATTCTTACGAAAGATATTTTCTGATCAATGTCTCTCTCGTTTTAAAAGTCATAGTGAGAGTGACCAAGAAACATCTCACGCGTCAAGAATAGCCCTCCAGGGCCATTCTTACGATATTATATTATTTCCCCTATTCCTACGCACGAGATATTTTTTGGTCAATGTCTCTCTCGTTTGAAAAATCATAAAAGTTAGAGGGACCAAGATAATATCTCACATTTCAGAGAGTCCGTGGTCTACGATTGTTTTTTTAGATTTTACACGCACGACCAAAGGGAATCAAAACCTTTAGATGCGGGATATTTGTGAGTACATACTTAATCTACCTATACTTATAAACAAACTACCGCGCTCATGCTGCTTATAAGGCTCAACTTTAAAACGCCGTTGGCTTCAAATAATTTAATAAAAAAACATTACAATAAAGCATAACATCACAGAGGGCTTTCATTTTTAGGCAAAAATATTTTTTTCACGGTGTATCGTCTGAATTTGTTTGTCTTTGAGAAATGCTAGCTCAATGTTCAAAAGCTTCGAGCGTTGATCACTAGAGGCGCTAAAACCAGCTGAGCGCCGAATGCCAAATGTCATTGGCGCATCTTAACCCCTTAATATTCAGTAAGTAATTAAATGAAATATGAGAAACAAAACAATAAACGTAGAACAGTAGTTAAAAGTTAAAGTCTAAAATACTCTTCATTTGTCTTTGGAACTGATACAATTTTAGGTAAAAAATATCAATTTGTCTGTTGGAGACGAGGATTTCGTTGTATTGGCGGCTCATTCGGACAATAGGGTTATAATAAGACGTGTTATTAGAGAAAACTTGTAAACTAAATATGTTGAAATTGAGGTTCCGAGATCTGAAACGGGTGTTAAAATTGTATATGTGTGTGTGCCTGTCTGTGCGTAGCTCCCGACTTAAGAACACATTTTGGAATTGTTTTTTTTTTGTTTCGAAGGTGAATTAATCGGCAATGTTCTTAGCTATATTTGATGAAATCGGTGTCGGGGTTTATAAATTTTGAAATGCATCTTGTAGCCAATGGTTATATACTAACCAATACTG
Source organism: Peribatodes rhomboidaria (assembly GCA_911728515.1). Taxonomy (NCBI): domain Eukaryota; kingdom Metazoa; phylum Arthropoda; class Insecta; order Lepidoptera; family Geometridae; genus Peribatodes; species Peribatodes rhomboidaria. The sequence goes on from OU452194.1 coordinate 852,972, forward strand.
GTTTAACTCCTATACGTAATCGTAAAATTACTTTTATCTATACATTGTGGACGCTGTAAATTGCCTCAAGAATTTCATAATGCTTGTCTAATAAACAGGAACACGGATAGAGATGTGGGTTCAACGAAATTTGCCGGATCAATGTTTTGCCGGACTGCTTTGCTCGTAGATGTAGTCTGTTATTGATTATTAAGTAGCTGTTTTGACCGTGGGTTTGCTCATATTTTATAGCCTATGTCTTTCAGGAATAATGTAGCTTTCTAATGGTGAAAGAAGTTTTGAAATCGGACCAATAGTTTTTGAGTTAATTCGTTACCAACATACTTACATACAAATCTTTCCTCGTTATAATATTAAATAAATAATAAATAAATAAATATTCGGGGACATTATTCACACACGGTCACCTGACCCCAAACTAAGCAAAGCTTGTACTATGGCTGCCAGAGACTGATATACATACTTAGATATTTTTAAATACATACTTAAATACATATTAACACCCAGACATAGAACAAACACAAATGTTCATCACATGAATGTTTGCCCTAAGTGGGAATCGAACCCACGCCCCCAAGCTCACAAGGCAGGGTCGCTACCAACTGAGCCACCGAGGCAGTCAAATAGAAAAAAATCAAATAGAAATTAGAATAGATAGTTTATTGCGTAGATTCTGCGCTTTGTAGAAGGAATTGCATACGATGTTGGCTAAAAACCTTTAAAAATAATACATACTTAAAAATTGATCCACACATACATATCGTCACGCCTTTCCGCCGAGGGGGCTGGCAGAGGTGTAATACAACACCCACACTTCACCGAACGAAATTCAGTCCCAAATGTGACAGGAGGTGAGCCTGTCGCCATACACCGGGCTCCAGTCATGTAGCAGATGACATAAAATACGCACATATGTTCACACAATGAACAAATTGATGCGTGCCGTAGTCTGGGTTCGAACCCGCTTGAGAGGCTTGAGAGGCGGGCCTTCTTCCAACTAGTCTATCATCGCATTTCATATTAAAAGAAAAATCATTATTTTTCCGGGTTCCAATCCACATCTCTAAACGCAACAATGCGATCATTGTTGTTCAACAGACACAGGGTGCGGTAAATCGCTAAAATATCTGTTTAGACATAACGCCACACCCTGTTTATGTACTAGTTGATTTTCGTACTTACTTTAATGTCAAAGACTAGATAGATCGAGTAAATGATTGTAGACCAGCTTAGACAAGAATAATCCTACTAATATTATAAACGCGAAAGTTTGTACGAATGGATGGATGGATGTTTGTTACTCTTTCACGCCAGAACGGCAGAACAGATCTGGATGAAATTTGACACAGCGATAGATTATAGTCTAGAATAGCACATAGGATACTTTTTAACCGCGGGTGAAACCGCGGGGCGCAACTAGTAATTAAATCAATTATCCTACTAATATTATACCGCAAAAGTTTGTAAGAATGGATTGGTAGATAGATGGATGTTTGTTACTCTTTCACGCCAGAACGTCTGAACAGATCTGGATGAAATTTGACACAGCGATAGATTATAGTCTAGAATAGCACATAGGATACTTTTTAACCTCGGGTGAAACCGCGGGGTGCAGCTAGTAAATAAATAAATTATATTGAAAGTGACTATCCCACCTTGTTTGGAAAAAGAGCTACTACTCAGAATAATGCTACTCTCTCTACTACTCTTGCCTGTTCTTCTGAGTAGAGGCTCTTTATCCGAACAAGGCGGACGAGTCTATTTAAAACAAACTTTGCCGTTCATAAGAGTTTCTTTGATACCCAAATTGAATAGAAACATTTTGACTTTGAATAGGCAAGAAACTAAGGCGCATATTTTTTCAATGTCTTTTTCTTTGTCGGTCTAATCGACCGAGCGAGCGTCAGCTAGCAAAGCGTCTCAGCTTCAGCTCGACAAGAATGCTTTCGTATGTCCGGATCTTCGTCTTCGTCTACTGGTCGCATTTCTCAACCGATTCTACTTGAAAGTTTGTGAGTAGGTTCGATACATATATTTTCTGTTTTGTTTAGGCAGTTTTTTGATTTTTTTATAAGGTAGAGATATGATTTTTTACCGAAAAATATGTGTGATCATCACCTGCTAACAAAATTTAACGAGAATCGATAGAGGACGGCGACCTGGCGAGGAGAACAGACGCTGGTCGCGAGGTCACCAGTTCACAGAGCCACAAGTCAATTTATAGTTATTATATCTTGCATTTGTGTTTTTCTATACGTATTGTACCTATACCTAGTGCACAAATATTACACACCTAAATGTTCGTTTTAAGTAGGAATTGAACCCACGCCAAGCTGAGAAGGCTGGTTCGTTACCAACTGAGCCACCGAGGCAGTCAAGTTTTTGCTATTGACTTTACCAAGGTATTGATTTACTCATTGAGAAACAAGAAGGAGGTTTGTGTTTGTCGAGTGAATGTATGTATGTATGTCTGTGGGTATGTATGTATGAGGTTTCTTTGACATGTCATAGAGCCTAAACAGCTTGATGAATATTGACATGTGAGGTGTCATTTGAGTCGTCTTGATAGTGGAAGTGACATTGTACAACATTTTGCAGCCAGGTTTTTGTTATTCTTATAATAATATTACTTGTTGTAGTCAGTTCTTGCAACTGACTTCACCAAACTATTAATTTACTCTTAGGTATTTTGTAGGTACTTACCAACTTAAGTGAGTCACAATCACAATGCAACATTGTACTTACTTCATGTTGACTCAACAGTCATTGGACACATCACGTCTCGGTAATTCTCAGAAATACCGACGACCTTTGCCACCGTTCAAAAAACATTCTCACATGACATGTCATTACCCCACCGACTATATCTATGGTCAAATTAATTTTTAAAAAAGAACGTGTGAACAACATTCTAAAAAAAGAAAAAGGCGCGAGCCTGCCCGCCATAAAGTTTAAACTTGAATTTGGAACGTTGAATTTGTCAACAACACGGAGTATTTTAACAATAAAGCTGGCCGCTAATAAAAGTGGTGCTATTTTAAAAGATAATAAAAGAACTCTTTTCTTCTATCATAAAAAGTTATCACATTAAGTTCTGCTTTTTGGCAGGAAGAGAACCGGTTTATGGAACACAATACAGATAATGCCAGTATGGGTACCTACCTAGAATCATGGTATAATAATATACTCCGCCAGGTGTAGCATTCCGGTCACGTGGGGAACACGTAGTGACGTCAATCGATGCTTAAGCAAGACCGAAATAAGTCATTTACAAATAGTACGAAAGAGACGGATGACGATGACCAGTGACGTCATTACGTGTTTGCTCCCGGAATGCTGGACCTTATTTTTTTTGGATAATGTCTAGAATGATGTCTCTTTATTATTATTATCTTTTTATCTTTCTACGATCTGTGGTTGCATCTGTCTCTTAACAAGTTTCATTTGGTGATGATCATCTCATTATTTGAAAAAAGGATTTTTCTACCGATATTCCCTTGCCTAAAACATAACATGTCGTCACGCTTTTCCCCTGAGGGGGCGGGCTAAGGTGTAATACAACACCCACACTTCGCCGGACGATATTCAGTCCCAAATGTGACAGAGGGCGAGCCTGTCGCCCATTCCTATTCCCTCGCCTGTTATAGTAAGAACCTACTAAAAAGTGTTTTTTGTGCTTGTCCCGTGAATTAGATCTAGCACATGAAATGAACCTTCTTGGTGTAATGGCTCATTTTCTTTGGTTAATAGCTTGGTCGCTATCTCACTTCTAGGCCCCCTCTATTCTTTCTTGAGATGTTTCATGGTCACTCTCACTCCTATGACTTTTGAAACGATAGAGACAGTGACAAAAAATATTTCGACTTGTAGAAATAGGCCTTCAGCGGACACCTAGCTCTAGAAACCTAGCTCAATAACATGTGGGTATACAACCAATGAAATCCGTTGCTGTTTAAAAATCGAATTGACAGACTGTTTAAGAATCGAATGCGCGAGAGAAAAATGACATCATTTCACTGATTTACAATTGCTTAAACTCTTGGAAACTGATCTGGAAAAGCGTAAATAAAAAAATCTCTCACACCAAAGCGTCATCACTAATCAGAACGGCTCTCGAATGCGGGCCTTATTGACCAATGAAAATTAGCCATATTGCATTGATAGCTAAAGCTCTCTCAAAAATAAAAAAATTAAAGTTGTTACTTATTAAGAATTTGCAAGGAAGCTTTGCTAAGGAAGTTGCCTGTGAAAGGGTGTTAGTGAATTAAGATTGACCTTGGGTAGGTAAGGTAATCCCATGATCCAAAAAAACAAGGTCTAGTATTCCGAGAGCTAACACGTAATGACGTCACTCGTCATCGGTCTCTTTCGAACTTGTTGTAAATGACTTTTTTCGTCTTGCTCAAGCATCCATTGACGTCACTACGTGTTTCTGAATGTTGTACCTGGCGAAGTATATTATTATACCATGGGTAATCCAACCTGAACGGGGAAATGATTTTTGTGTCAAAGTCCTTAAGAGTCCGGCGACCTAACTAACTTCGACCTAGGCGACCTAGACTAACTTCGCATTGGCTTGAGGTATTCTATAGCCATTTCGTCTAGAAGAAGAAGACGAGCGAAGAGAGCGAGTAATGATACTGACGAGCCTCTAAACTTACCTACAGAGTGACAAATTAAGTTTAATTTCAATTTTTTTTTATGACTTTTGCACTTCTGTAATCATTCTTAAGTAACTAAGAATTTCCCTTGTATTATGGATTCATTTAACAGTTATTGATGTAGACAACCTCCCTATGTAATGTAATTTATGATTTGCTTTGTCTATCTATTGAATAAAGCAGTCAAAAGTTAAAAATGCGGATATTTTTCATACCTCTATTTTCGCTTGAGAACGTTTTTAAAAAACCAAGAACATAGGGGCGGAGATATTGTTAATTTAATTGTACATGCTAAATTTCATCATAATCTGACAAATGGTTTTCAAGAAATTTGAGTAGCGCGTTTGTATGGAAATTTCAGAACGTCGCGGCCCTCTTACTGATTCTACGTCGCTGTATGACGTCATTCAGCTATCATATGTCTTAATCTGAAGATAAGGGCGTTTTATTATTCCTTGCTACAGAAAATGGACCGGAGTTATCTATGGAAGTGGTTTTATTACTCACTTCACGACTGACACGGACTATGAGGTCGCCTGGTAGAGATCGCTCTAAGTGACAAGGCCGGCTATTGTCGCACTAGCTAGATTTACTACAAGCTTTTGTTAGGCTTGGAATGTTCAGAAGTTCTGAAGCAATGATAGTTAAGTTGGAGAAGACTCTCCTCTCAAGCCGGAGGGAGTGGGTTCGCTCCCAGCCAAAGGCGCGCACCAATTTGTTCATTTGTAAACATAAATGTATGTTTTTTAATGTCATCTGCTATATCATTGGTGTGTGACTACAGACTCGCCCTCTGTCACATTTGAGACTAAACATCGTTCGGTGAAGTGTGGCTGTTGTAAAACACCTCTTCTAACTCCGGTTGTCTCCTTGTAAAAGTTGTTCGTAATCACGAAAACAATGAACAATGACCCCTTTCGACTTAGTACACCCTTTCCTGCTAGCCCTGTGTAAACAATGTGGCAAAATATTTAGCCCCGGGCTCCAGATAACATTGTTCTTACAACAATGCCCTTTATGTGCTATCTTCCGTCTAGTCTAGATGATAGCTTCAGGATTTTGCTATTATTATGATCTTAAAAAAAATGCTATTATATGATAGTTATGTTATGTATTAATATAATAAACGATATTTTATTTAGCGTGTCTCATTTGTGTGTTAGAGGTAAAATTTCAAAATTTTTAATGAATATCACAAGCTACTTAAATTGTTTTGTATGTGCATTGCATTGAATCCTTTTTAATCCGACTGCGCAACAAGGAGGGATATGTTTTTCAAGTGTATGTATGTATGTGGGTATTTATGTATGAGGTTTCTTTGGCACGCCCTACAGCCTAAACAGCTTGATGTATTTCGCTATGTGATGTGTCATTTGAATCGTCTTGATAGTGGAAGTGACATAGGGTACAACATTTTGCAGCCGGCTTTTTTGTTTTTCTTTTAATAATGTTACTTGTTTTAGTGTTCAAACCGCTAGAGTGTGGAATGCTTTGTCAGAGTGTGTGTTCCCTGATAGATATAATCTGGGTGTCTTCACCGCATCACTGATTAATATCAGGCTAGGTGACAGGTACACACGCAAGATTATTCATTCGAAATTAGTAGCAAGCTTAAAATAACAGGGCTTGAAGGAAAATTCGAATCACGTGTAAAAACTACATCAATGAAAAGAGGATGTTATAAAGTTAACAATTACTTAGCAGACAAAGATGTCTGGAGCCTTCCACTTCCGCCAAGTAGCTACTAGTACATAAATATTACCTAGTTGTAAGCAACAATTTGTTAATATTTTTTTGTAACAACAAGTTTTTTAAGGTAGTTTAGTTTGCATTAAGAATTGTAGCGTGTAGCGATAAGGGTATTGATACAAACTGTTAAGTTTTTCAATAATTTGTGTCTTAAAATGGATATATTTTACGAAATAAATAAAATAAAAAAAAATTGTGGGACTAATTGATTAATATTTGAAAAAAATAATGCTTCTCAGTTTCTTGCTCGTTCTTCTGAGTAGTGGTTCTTTTTCCGATCAAGGCGGTCGAGTGAGTCTATTAAAAAACTTTGACGTTCATAAGTGTATCTTAGATACCCAATTGAATAAAAACATTTTGACTTTGACTTTGAGACTTACAGCAAGTGCCAAATTAGTTGTATCTCCAAAAATAGGAACCTTCTCATAGTACGACTATTAGAGAGCGTTGGCGAGCGAAGCGTCTCTGCTTCAAATTCGACATGTAAATTTGTAAGAACATTGCTTAATTATTATTATTTATTTATTTTCTTTAGCACACACCACCGTCCATGCTTAATCATAATGTTTTTATTCCATCCAAAGGTTGTCTGAAAGAGATCGCTCTTAAACGATAAGACCGCCCATTGCGTCTATATTTTTGAATGTTTAGTTTAGATTTATTTTGTATTTGGTGTCAATAAAGAGTTTTTGTATTGTATTGTATTGTATGTCTGACATCTTGTTTTCGTATTTCCAAATTCTGTCCGGATCTTTGTATTTCTCTACAGATCGTGTTTCTTAACTGATGCTCTTGAATTTTTGTGAGAATCGGTTGAGGAATGCGACCTGTAGAGACAGACAAACGTCGGCCGCGAAGTCTCCATCCAGTTCACAGAGCATTTAGTTTAATCAGTGCCAGATACGAGCCGCGGGCGATCAATCCCAATTCTAAGTTCCTAAAAATAACTATTTTTGATTTATTTATTTAATAAGGCTTCACATTTACAGCTACATTCTTCTTCTTAATCGGGCACTCTTGGCAGAATGGTCGTGGTTACTAAGATGGTGGTACATGGTGGGTCTTCACCGTCGTCAGTCTTCCCGGCGGCGGTAACCACTGCTCTCGCAATGCTTCTCCATTTTAGCCGGTTCGTCGCATTACGAGAGCACTCCGTCATGGAAGCGTTTGTGGCTGTCTTGATGAGATCCGTCCAGCGTGTAGGAGATCTGCCTCTACCTCTCTTTCCTGCTACCTGACCTTGGACTACCAATCTTTCCATTGAGTCTTCGTTTCTGGAGATGTGTCCGAAGAACTTTACTATTCGTAGTTGTACAGTCGACGACAGTCTATTCTTAATTTTGAGCTCCTCCTGAATTGATACATTGGTGCGGAATGCGGTCCATGGGATCTTTAGGAGGCGCCTCCAACACCACATCTCCAGGGCGTCAATTTTACGGCGGTCTAGCAATCGCAAGGACCAGGTCTCCATATAGAAATATTCGAAATACAAGAGAGTTCATGAGTCGAACCTTTGTGTTTTTGGTTATTCTCCTGTCCTTCCAAATCTTCCACAACCTCTCCACAGCAGATCTGGTTATAGCACACCGTTACACAGCTACATTCACAAGTACTCTATTTTCTTACAAACTAATTAAGCTAAACGTGCTGTCTGTTAAAGGAAGCACAGCATGTAAAAGTTATTCTAAATGAATTATAGTATTATCCTAACTAGTATCTTAAAGGTAAATGTGACTTTATTACGCTTTCACGCCTTAACTGCTTGATCGATCATCATGAAATTTTGCATACACGTTGTCAGGGGTACAGAAAAGGACATAGGGTACCTTTCATCATAAAAAAATGAACGGTTCTTGTGAGACCGCGGGTGCAACCGCGAAGCGCAGCTAGTTTTCTGTATGGTAAGTATATTAGTTTTGGGTCAGACGACCATGTGTCCGGATTTTATTTATTACTAGCTGCGCCCCGCGGTTTCACCCGCGGTTAAATAGTATCCTATGTGCTATTCTAGACTGTAATCTATCTCTGTGCCAAATTTCATCCAGATCTGTTCAGCCGTTCTGGCGTGAAAGAGTAACAAACATCCATCCATCCATCCATCCATTCATTCTTACAAACTTTCGCATTTATAATATTTTATGTAGGATTTATTTATTTACTAGTCAACTCTTCTACAACATACATGCATACATATCGTCACGCCTTTCCCCCGAAGAAACTAGCAGAAGTGTATTTAACACCCACACTTTGCCGGACTACATTCGGTCCCAAATGTGACAGGAGGCAAGCCTATCGCCATACACCGGGCTGCAGTCATGTAGCAGATGACATTAAATACGCACATCTGTTCACACAATGAACAAATTGGTGCGTGCCGTCGGCTGAGTCCGAATCCGCTCCCTCTGACTTGAAAGGCGAGCCTTCTCCGACTAGACTATCATGGCCACCCAGTTTAAAATCTTTCAAAAGCCTCAAACCAACCTAGTCTTTTGGCAAACAAGACCTTTCATGAAATCGAGTGAAAATTCGATTCCGAATCATTCGCTCGATTCGATTAGAACTCAATAGAAATTGCAGAAAAACCTCGCATGGTCCAGTCCATGTGCCACGATCTCCATTTCGATTTACAAATTTAAATTTACCAACAATCAGAGCTCTATAGACGCTATAGCCGTTTGAATAGAGTTCAAAAATGAGGGTAGTTTCGTTTATGAAAGTAGATTTTCAGTTGGTTTTGCCATTGAACGGTAAAGATCAACGTTTGTTGTACTTGTATGGAAATTTCGTATGAATATGGTAGAGTGAGGTGAGTTCGTATAGGCTGAGTGGCCAGCCCTGTCTGTTTTAAAGCCTTAGCATAATCGAAAAATCAAATCAAATCAAATTTCTTTATTTAGCGAATAGTACATAGGCAAGTTGTATACGCTGAGGTCCGAGGTCTGATCAAAGCATTACCAAAGTAGAGTGGTCGCGCGCTTACATAATATTAAAATTGCTAACATTACATTTTAATTAAAATAAACTAAATTAAATTTGAAAATAAATAGAATAAAAATAGACAAAAATATGAATATTACATTATTACAAAAATTAAATTCATAATCAAAATTAAAATTATTAAAATACTTACTGACTTACTATAACGTACTTATATAGAGGAAAATGATACAAGGGGACCTATTTTTTAGGAAAATAGAGTTTCCATTTACGCCCGATAGAGGCGCCACCGCCACGTTACTTTTTTATTTGATTGTTATTAAAAAAAAATATGCAACCTCTTTCAACTGTAACTGTTTTAATTAATATGTGCTACCTCCTTGGTATCTTAAGGGGGAGACATTGGGTCGTCACTCACCAGCTATCTCTTTTGCACATTGACAATATAAATAATCGCGTTATAAATGAGGATAAAAAAATAATTTAAATAGCATTGAAAATGCTTGCTTTAATTTAAAAGACATGATTCGTTTTGATGCTTTTTATTTGACGGAGGAATTAAAAATAAATGCAATGCAATGTTATCCAAAAATACTTCTACAAGTGCAACGGTGCCAGGGGTACAGGGGCCCTATTCGGAGATTTGAGATTTTCATCTCACTTTCTTTCGTCCTTGTTGCTCTCGTTTGAAACGTCATAGGTGTGAGAGTGACCAAGATAAAATCTCATCTCATCTCACGCGTAGGAATAGCCCCACTGAAAGTAACATAGTTGTTTATAATTTTAAACATGTATTAATGCCGGTGTATGGCGACAGGCTCGCTCCTTGTCCCTCGGAGAAAAGGCGTTACGATATGTATGTATGTATAAATATAAGAAAAAAAATGTATTAATGCGCAAAAGGGATAGTTAAAAATGTAAATACCATGTATCTCCACCTTTAACTTCTACTCTTCGTTCGTGGCTTTTGAGAAGACACTTCTCAACTCCGCCAATGTCACGTTAAATGGACGCAGAGAACTTGTACATTGTAAAAATAATTTTTTTTCGGTGAATATGAAAAGGAGAGTATCTCCCCCTTAAATCTCAACCGACCTCGAGCACAGAACTGTCAAAAAACATGACACAACCATGACATTTGACATTAAAATGTAGCGCTCCAAATTTTCGTACACAACAAAACACAATTAAAATTAGAAACAAAATGTTAGAAGACGACATAACACAACTAGAAAATTCAGCAGAGAATATTTCAATTCAAGTATACTCATCTGAAGAAGACTTCGTAAAACAGTCGGATGCCGTTGAAAAAACCAATTTGGGAGACCTATATTTAGTCGGAAAACTATGGATAGACATTCTCCAGACCGGTCTCCTCGGCACCGAATGGAAGCTACCTCCTTTGCTGCCAGTGGTCAACGCAGCACCCCCACCACCTCCTCAAAGACCACCAAAAATGAGGTACAAAGACCTCCCCATAGTGGAAGCACCCCACTACGAGTACAAAGACTATGTAGAAGACAAACCCAAATGCCCAGCCTTGCAAAGAAGACTCGTCCACGAAAAATTGTATCCACACGTGAAAACCTTTCGTAGAGACCTCGTAGGAAGAGTCAGTGCTATAGCCAACGAAGTAAACTCCATGAAAAACGAAGTTCTATGCAGTCTTAAGACTAAGAAGAACGAATTCTTCTGCTATATGAGGAGTTGTAAGAACCTCAGAGTCAGACAGGGGGTGCTCGTTTTGGGAGCTGCCACGGGACTCTTGCTCAGCAAGAAGTATAAGTCGAAAACAACGCCTAGACTCGTGTATCCCGCTATAGGCCTACTTGCTGCAGGAGCTCTGTGCTTCCCAGAAGAAACTGACCAGGCTTTTAGGACCATATCGCTGGAAACTGGGAAGTTTTTGATAACTCTTTACAACAAATATTGTAACAAAAGCTTTGCGCTACGAGAGCGCTTGGCTTGCCAATACGAGTTGCCCAAGCCTGTGCCGGCGGCGAGACCGAATAAGTGTCCGGAAAAGAAATAGTGTGAAGCAATGGTATTTAGGAAATGCTATTAAAGTGAGTATAGACAAAAAAATTGATGCCAGTATTCGGGGAACTAAGGAAATAAGTAAACGAAGATGTTTTTGAAGTTATTGATTTTTATTTGATAGTCTGAAAAGTTCATAGATTGATGTGAGTTTTATGATGTTTACACCAGAAATTACAAACAGGATAATCCAACTTTCTACTTTGTTACAAAAGCGAGAGTTTGTGTGTGTGTTTGTTTGTTGTTTCTTCACCCTCAAACGGATGGACGGACTTTGGTAAAATTTGGTAGGTAGGTAGTTTTTACTCTGGATTAATATAGGTAACACCGCGAGTTGCTGCTAGTATTACATATGCGAAAGTCTGTCTGTTTGTTTGCTACTTCTTCACACTCTTACGGCTGAAGGGATTTGGATGAAATTAAGCATGGAGGTTGATTACACCATGATGATCTTAACCACTTTTAAAATCTAAAAAAAAAACTTATCCAGTTGGTGGGATGATGGGTGAAGCTGCGGGTCGTAACTAGTACTTACATACACGAGAAAAACATTCCCCTTTTTGGGAAGTCATGTAAAATGTAAAAAACTTGCGTATCCTGTAGTACACACGTAATAAACCGAACGAAGTTTTGAATTCTTCAACACAATGCGTTGTAAACGTAACTGCCTATTGTTTAAGCTTACCACTGATGTAGAGCAAATGGAAGAGACTACATAGCATATCGTCACGCCTTTTCTCTCTAAAGGGCTTGCAGAGGTGTTTTGCCACACTTCACCAGACGATATTTGGTACGAAATGTGATACGGCGAGCCTGTCGCCACACACTGAGCTCTAGTTTTGTAGCAGATGACATTAAACGCGCACAAATTATGATCACAAACGAAAAAATCAGTGTGACTTCGACTGGGATCGAACTCGCTCCCACTGGTTTGAGAAGCGAGCTCTCTACTACGCTTTTTGAATAGATCTATAACATAAAAATGAATCGCTGAATGTGTTGCTAAGCGCAAATCTCGAGAACAGCTGAACCGATTTCGTTATTTTTTTAAATATTCCTTGAAGTACGAGGATGGTTCCTACTCAGAGAAAACAAAATGCCTGAAAATAATATATTGAAGAATTGACTGCTAGGCGTTACGAGTGTGTTATAAAATAACATAGATGTGATATTTACAATCAACTTTATTTGCAACGCGCGTTGAAATCTTATCTTTTATTTTTTGCATAACATAACATATCGTCACTGGCAGAGGTGTGATACAGCACCCACACTTCGCCGTACGATATTCAGTCCCAAATGTGACAGGGGGCGAGCCTGTCGCCATACACCGTGCTCCAGTGATGTAGCAGATGACATACAATACGCACAATGATCACACAATGAACAAATTGGTGCTTGTGTTTTTTTGCGTGCGCGTAAAACTCTTTCCTAAGCCACTTCCATTATCTCTATATCCGTGACCGAACTCACACAAATCAGATATCTTGTTGCTACAAAAACAATACAATCGGCAATTTCGTCACTTTCACTGTTCTCAGCCCACTGACTCGGGCGATCGACACGGAGATCAGCATACTGATCAGTGTGATCATTTTGATCAAGTATCCACCACCATAATTGGGCCTACTTGCAGAATGGTTTCGCCAAATTATGGTGGGGCAATTCGAGCCCCTAAGAAGTGGACTGTATTTTTGAGGTTTCGGACGTGGTGCATTCGAACAAATAGAGGAAGAGATGGAAAGAGAGGAACAGCACTCACGTGTATCGTCCTGCATCAGCTTATACTGGATTTAGCAGATACTGGAGTTCAATTTATAAACGCAGGGTTTTAACTTACGAGTTAAAATGACATATTTCTATTGTTATTATTGACTTCTGATACTTATTTGATGGATTCGATGCGAGCGAAACCGCGGGTAAAAGCTAGTAGATTATAATTAAAAAGAAAAGCTTAAAAAACCCGACTTCCAAATAAAGTATTCTTAATTCGACTGTATGGTTTTTTTTTGTATGTATGTTACAAAAAAAGCGATGGCAGCCTAGTTGGGAGAAGGCCCGCCTCTCAAGCCAGAGGGAACGGGTTCGAACCCAGCCGACGGCACGCACCAATTTGTTCATTGTGTGAGCATATGTGCGTATTGTATGTCATCTGCTACATGAATGGAGCCCGGTGTATGGCGACAGGCTCGCCCCCTGTCACATTTGGGACTGAATATCGTCCGACGTGTGGGTGTTGTATTACACCTCTGCCAGCCCCCTCGGGAGAAAGGCGTGTTATGTTAACTCAAGTTTAGTTTCTAATTCTTGATAGCGCAAAACGATTTATCAGTTTAGGGCTTCGGCGAACATTTTAGACTAATTTCCATTTTCATTGGCTAAAGATTTTCTACTGTCATTCCTCTAGAAGAAGTCGACGTGCGAAAAGAGCAAGTAAAGATACTGACGAGCCTCTAAAGTTATCTACAGAGTGACAAAGTGCAATTTTAATATTTTTGTATGACTTTTACACTTCTCTGGTCATTCTTAAATAACTAAACATTTCTCTTGTATTATGAATTAATTTGGAAACTAATGATGTATACAACCTCTCTTTGTAAAGGTATTTTTGATTTGCTTTGTTAATCTACATACTTTTATTAACACGAAATTACTTACTTACTATTATTAAGACGAAAGTTTGTAAGAATAAATGGATGGATGGATGGATGTTTGTTACTCTTTCACACCAGAACGACTAAACAGATCTGGATGAAATTTGGCACAGAGATAGATTATTGTCTAGAATAACACAAAGGATGCTTTTTAACCACGGGTGAAACCACAGGGCGCAGCTAGTATTAAATAAGTCAGTCAAAAGTGACTCCTTACAAATGCGGAAATTTTTCATAGCTCTATTTTCTCTTGTGGACATTTTTTTGTAAAAAAAAACAAGAACATAGGGGCGAAGATACAGTTCATTGAATTGTATATGCCAAATTTCATCATAATCTGACAAATGGTTTCCAAGAAATTTGACAAGCGAGTTTGTATGGAAAATTCAGTGCGTCGCGGAACCCCTAACCTTTGATGAGCAGAGTTAACTGCAGAGAGTATCTTAGGGACACGTTTAAACTAGTAGTTTACCTCGAACTGTGACCTCACGACCCCTAAGTAATCTTTACAATCCTTCGACTGATTTTGCTTGTATTGGAATTTACTCGTATTTCATGGACTTCTTATATTATTGTATTATTTTATGTACGTTCGTAAATATTTACAAAAATTTAAATTGAGCTGTGATTATCATAATCATAACACTAGAAACAAGGATAGGCTGTACCAAAACTTAGACAGACTAAGCCAAATAATTAATTTTTAGGCAACTGCGTTCGTTTTTATAATAAAATCCGAAAAATGTAACAGGGCTCACTGAGGGAAAATTCAAATCCCATGTTGAAACTACATTATTGAAAAGAGTATATTATAAGGTTAACAATTATTTAGAATACAAAGATGTCTGGAGCCTTCCACTTCTTTCAAGTAGCCACTAGTACAAAGATATTACCTACTTGTAAGCAAAAAATTGTGAGACAGTAAATATATATATATATATTTAAATAATGTTTCTCAGTTTTCAAAATTTCATGTAGATCGGATCAACGTTACTCATGTCACAGTCACGGAGAAATATATTATGTCGCAGCCAACTTGCTTAATCAGCCGTTCAATTAACAGGCTAGCCATTTTACTAAACTACGCTGTTCAATTAGCTGCCTGAATTATATTCAGCCGTAGCGTCCTAAGCAACATTTAATAAACTGACTAGCTGATGCTTAGGTAATTCATAGAACAGGGAGATTATTTGCTGAAATTACTGTATTTGAACCGTAGAAATGTGGTTTCAATTAATGATGAATAAAAAAATTCGAAAATCGGTAAAACGAACCGCAATTCTGATAGACATGATCTATTTTATTATAACCTTAAACCACTCCTGTCCGACTCCTTTATCAGGGCAAATCCGATTTTGATTGGTGAGATTAGAAGGCTAAAGCCTTCGTGGTAATTTTTATAACAATCCGTAACCTACGTAAATGACTTGGCTAGGCAAGTAGTCGACATTAGACCTATATGCTATTATAGACTATAATCTATCTCTGTGCCAAATTTCATCACGATCTGTTCAGCCGTTCTGGCGTGAAAGAGTAACAAACATCCATCCATCTATCCATTCTTACAAACTTTCGCGTTTATAATATTAGTAGGATTTTCAAATTTTAAATTGTAGGTACCGGTAGGTAGACTCTGTAACTCTGTAACCCTCGCTCCGCTCGGTCAAATACACCGGAATCAATCTGTGACTACATAATCAAACGATTACATAATTTTGACAGTTTTCTAACAAAAATAGTTATTTTTTGTGTGGAGTGGTTTCCGCGAGTCAGTGAGCAGCTAAACGGCGTGACGCCGAGGGGTGACATAACTATGTTGTTAGCAGAGCTAAGGCAGGTCTTACACTGCTCCGCACCACATACAGAATGATACAATAACCCCGTTGTATACGAGTAATTGAAGGGCATGTATACACACTTGTTTATTTGTATATGTGTTTTTATATGTAGAATAGGTCGGCGTTTGACCACCAACTCACCTGATGTTAAGCGACGTTGTGGTCTAATATGGAGCACGACGACCTATAAGGTACTTATTCACTCTAGCCTTGAAGTTTTGTAGAGTGAACAAGTACAAAGACGGCAGTTGAGTGAGGCGCTACAAGTGCGCTACTGCTCAGACCCGTCTTCGGAACGGTTACACCGGACTACATCCCGAAACACGACTAGGTCATTTCACGGCATGGCTTGGTCCGGTGGGTGGTAACTAGCCACGGCCGAAGCCTCCCACCAGAGTTTGCTACCCGGTTAGCACTACCCGGGGACCACGTGTAGGGAATCAGAATAGAATACACTCCTACGGACGTGGGTAGCTTAGCCCCCAAAACTTGTAAATATTCATAAAAAAATACCAAAAAAAATGCAAGTTGAAAATATCAAGACTTATGACCGGTTTAAGAACGCAAGAAAAATAGGAAATTTTACAAAAGTGTTAACAAATCTGTATCACAGGTTGGCGGCTTGTATTCTAAGAAAGTAGCGACACGACACGAATAGTTTACAAATAAAACCGACGCGATTAGTGTCTGCGTTCACGCTTTTAGGAGGGCGGAGCAGTGTTGCCAATGCTACGGCAATTACCGTGTTCTACGGCTTTCAGGCCAAAATATCACAAAATGCACGGCCTACGGCTGCAACCCTGTAGCCGTAGCAGATTCTACGGCTATTCGCAAATTCTACGGTAATTGATTAACTCCGATGCGCGAAATTACTCGCTTCTCACTTACCCAAATATTATTTGACAGGAGATCGAGAGGATTGTCGATTTTTAAACATCGGAGTAGCTTACTGTATTCGATTACTAATCCAAGTATACCGAATGCCAACATTGCAAAGTTGTCTATGGCTGTATGGACTTTGTTACTCTTTCTACTCTATAAGTAAAATGAAATGTCTATGGCGTGCAGCTGTAGACGGGGATTTCCCAATAATCATATATCAAATAGTGCATCCCTTTTTTATTTTCGTGGATGAGTGATACAAATGATTAGCTAGCTCACATAACACTATTACTCCTAGAGCTTGCTATCATAACTCATACGTTAAACACGGAATCTATTGCCCTAATTTTTGTATTCATTTATTCTTTGAGTATTGAGTGTGTTATTTAACAGTTTTGTAACAGTGTGAATAATAAGTTTAAATAAAAATTAAAGCTATTCAAAATAATTATTTGTTGTTATTTCTTCAAACAAATAAAAAAAACAACATTAGCCAAATGGCGCATTTATAAGGTTTTTAATGTTAAAAACGTTTAATTATCATTAATCAAACTTTTTTTTTTTTTAAGCCGTGTCATTACACGGCCCACCGATGATCTTTTTCCGTATAAACACGGCTTTTTTACCTAATATACACGGCCGCCTAAAAATTTTCATTGGCAACACTGGGGCGGAGCGCGATGTGTATCCAACATTTTTATAGAGTGAATATTTAATTTACATAACATAACATATCGTCACGCCTTTCCCCCGAGGGAGCTGGCAGAGATGTATTACAACACCCACATTTCGCCGGACTATATTCAGTCCCAAATGTGACAGGGAGCGAGCTTGTCGCCATACACTGGGCTCCAATCATGTAGCAGAAGACAAACAATACGCACATATGTTCACACAATGAAGAAATTGGTGCGTGCCGTCGGCTGGGTTCGAACGCGCTCCCTCTGGCTTGAGAGGCGGGCCTTCTCCCAACTAGGCTGCCATCGCTATTTAATATAAACTAGCATAATTGCATCCTCCAGTCGGTAGTGAATGCGCACCTCGCGGATTTACAATAGGGTTTTTGTAACAGTCTGTATAAGCAGCGGGACGAACCGATTCCAGTAAAATTTTGTAAGCAGGTCCGATAATTACACAGAATTGGGTTATTGAAAAAAAATTTTTTTTCGAGGTAAATGGAAAAATCATAATATATATAAGTTATTTTGCAAAACTATTTTTGTTTTTTGCAATAATTCTTATGTTATAGCAAAATAAAAATTAATATTTGAATCCAGTACCGAAGACATGCCGACAGCTCCCGAACAAACCCGAGCGCGTGTGACGTCATAATGTTAGTTTTCATTCAGTGCACTTCATACAGAGTATAGTGTTTTAGAACATATTATTATGTGTTCACAAAATTTCAATAGAATCGGCTAAGAAATGTGACCGGAAGAAGACAGAGATCCAGACAGAATGCTTTTTTTTCATGATTGAATACACGTTTGACCACAACACCTGATGGAAAGTGACGATGCGGTCTAAGATGGAGCACGCTTGCCCATGAGGTGCCGTCTCACTCTTGTCTTGAAGAGACCCAGGTTGTATCTATTGCTGGGGAACACCGAGGCAGGAAGTGCATTCGTAATAATGTAAAGGAATTTCGTAGGAGTTTGTAGCGCCTCACTCAACTGCCGTCTTTGTACTTCTTCACTCTACAAAACTTCAAGGCTAGAGTGAATAAGTAATAGGTCGTCGTGCTCCATCTTAGACCACAACGTCGCTTAACATCAGGCGAGTTGGTGGTCAAACGCCGACCTATTTTACATAAAAAAAGGAAGTAATGCGGATATATGAAAGCATTTTTGCGAAGCTGAAGCAGAGACGCTTCGCTCACTATCGCTCTCTTGGTCGATTAAAACAGCTATTTGTTAGAGCGTAAGTCAATTACAAAAATGTACCCGCATATTATTATACCAAATCGGTACAAATATTGTTATATTATTCATATGATATTCCATTATTCTTTATTGGATTAGACTAATACAGTTTCATGGTATCATAGGGGTAGCAAGGGTGAATTTTGTGGGAATCGGGAAAAATAAAAAACCGGCCAAGTGCGAGTCGGACTCGCGCACGAAGGGTTCCGTACCATCCTTTTATTACTTATTAAAAAATGGAAAGTAATTCTGTCTGTCTGTTTGTAGGCTATTTTCACGGTTAACGGCTGAACGGATCTTGGTGAAATTTTATAATTAGTTACAGTATATCACGAGGAAGGTTTTTGGATAATATTTTATTAAAAAAACGCGAATGAAGTCGCGGGTAACAACTAGTTATCTATAAAAACAGAAAGAAATCACGTTAGTTGTGGGAGAACTTTTAAATAATTATTTTATTCCGTTTTATAGTAGGTATTTATTGTTTTAGCGGCAACAGAATAACATCGTCTGTAAAAAAATTAACTGTCTATAACTATCACAGTTTATTAGATACAGCCTGGTGACAGAAGGACAGACGGACAGACGGACAGCGGAGTTTTAGAAGGTAATAACGTCACGTTTCACCCTTTGAATACGGAACCCTAACTATACACTCAGACAATATTTGATCATTGAGTTAGTGTTTACTAGTGCTGGATATGATAATAACAAAATTAGCATAGTGTTATTTTTCAATTAAGTTACCTTACTCAGTTTAACCTCTGATGAGCAGCTTACTCCAAGATAAAAAAACCGAGCTTATGCAAGTAACCGATTCATCGAGTTACACGTCAAAAACAAATCCTCCTTTATTACGTATTCAAAAAAACTCTTAGTTAAAAAAAAAATTAAGCTCGACAATGTCTGCGGCTCTGTTTAATTTCTCGTTGATTCACTACAATACAATACAGTACATCTTTAGTGCACACCAAAAATACAAAGTAAAACAAAAAAAGAAAATATTAAAATAAAATATCATTCGGCAGTACAAGGGCGGCCTTATCGCCTGAAGCGATTTCTTCCAAGCAAGCTTTGGATGGACAGGACAGAACGAAATAATTATGACGAACGGTCGGTGGCATACATAAATACAATACTACAAAATTGTGAACAGTCTTTTTTTATTATTTGTGATAGGGGCTATCATACCATACTCATCTTTTACGATCGTAAAAATTACAATGAACACTCATAAATTACAATTTATCAATGTTACTGATACCGCAAAAAATAGGGTCTCGCTACCTGGTAGCGGTTGTAGGAATATAATGAATGGACTGTTGTGGAGTCGACATCGTGGACTGAGCCAAGCAAGCTCTCATCTATTTGACGATATCCTGAGTACCGTAAAACGAAAGTAAAATGAAAAAAAAATGTACCAATATGTAGTTATTTTAGCAATCAATTTTTTGATACCAAAAAAATTTTTTTTTATTTTTTTATTTTTTTTTTATTTAAAAAATTACACTCCACGGACTCCGGGGACCGTGACTTTTTTTAACAAAAAACTTAAATTATTATTTAAAGGAAATACAGGTAGAGGGGGGTTAGTTATTAAGTCTTAATCTAAGGTTAGGTTAAAGGTTTTCAGATTTACTTAATGCATTGTGAGTACACCACGAGCAGACCAGCGACCCGCAAGCAGCACCCGATCACGAGTATGACGCATGTGCCAGCCATCGCTCTCCTCAACCATATTTGAGGGAAGAGAACGACCCGACACACGACGCCGCCGCAAGAAGGTGCCTTCGATAGTGAGCATGAATGCTCGAGATGGACCCACAATTTATATAAAACGATAACAAAATAAAAACTATAACGAGAACAGAAATTATTACAATTTTTATAACAATTAATATTTTTATAACATCATGGCCTCCTCCCGACTCAGAGCCTCCATCACTACCGCGTTCCGATCTCTGATGGCCATCTGCAGGTAATCTGCAGGCAAGTTTAAGACTTTAAAAAATATTTTAAAAGTCTTAAACTTGTAGGATAATTAACGTTCTTAGTTTCGTCTTTATTCACCCCGCCCGCGCCGTTCCTATTCACCCTCTTTCGTGGTATTGTTGATCCGATCCTCATGAATTTTTGCAACTAAGTAGGTAACAAAATACAATTTTGACGATGCCCACCATGAGTCCCCTTCCATCCCCGGCCAGGGATGCGCAGTGACCGGATGATGCCCCAAGCTGTCTTCAAAGTCAAAGTCAAAATGTTTTTATTCAATTGGGTATCTAAGAGCCACTACTCAGAAGATCAGGCAAGAAACTGAGGGGCATTATTTTTTTCAAGAAATAAATAAATTACTGTCTCACTAATTTTTGCTTACAACTAGGTAATAATCTATGTACTAGTGGCTACTTGGCGGAAGTGGAAGGCTCCAGACATCTTTGTCTTCTAAATAATTGTTAACATAACATATCGTCACGCCTTTTCCCCGAAGGGGTTGGCAGAGGTGTAATGCAGCACCCACACTTTGCCGGACGATATTCAGTCCCAAACGTGACATGGGGCTGTAAACTACTGTACCCTATGTCACTTCCACTATCAAGACGATTCAAATGACACCTCACATGTATACATATACATGTGAGGTGTCATTTGAATACATACATCAAGCTGTTTAGGCTGTAGGGCGTGGCAAATAAACCTCATGCATACGTACATACCTACATACAAACACTCGGAAAACATAACCCTCCTTCTTGCGCAGTCGGATAAAAAGCCATCAACAACCAATATAGGAACACTTTCGCAAGAATTCACGGCAACAGTCTCGTACGGGCTAGAGCTTTAACCCTATTTCCGCCAACATACGCCTGATAATAAGCAGAAGAAACCGATTCATTCGAGACTTGAAGACACCCAGATTATGAGTGTGATAACACATACTCTGGCAGAGTATTCCACATTCTAGCCCCTTAGTAATAAACGTTGTATAGCCTCCTAACAGTTAAATAGTGTTTTGTCTTTTTCTTTCTTTTATGTTTTTGAACTCGATCAAAAAAGACAAAAGACTGTAACTATTCCCACGCTATACAATGTTTATTGCTAAGAGGGTTAGTGTGTAACAGAAACCTAAATCTTGAAACTGGGACATCACTAATCGAAGCAACCTTTGAATATGTCCCGCTTAATTAAGTAAATTCTTATCACGCCTCTCTATTGACATCGCATTTGTTCCACTACATTTAGCGTGAACGAAAGCCAAAATGGATGCTGCGTCACAGCTTAAATCATAGTTACAGCGTTCTAAAACGTAACCAACTTAAAGTTGCAGTTGGCGAAATTGTGGAACTGAAATTTTGTGTTAGAATCGTTCTGAATATGCAATGGTGTGTCCTTCGTTCGAGTGTAAGGATAATTTGGTCGGGTTCCAAAGTCAAATTTTGCAGAATCATAGCGGGAAAACAGGCTCTAATTTATTTTTAATAAATCGATGTTTATGTTCGATTATTGAAATGTTTTAGTCGATTCGATTATTATTGTTTTTTTTTCGTAACTTCGATTTAAGTAGGGAGGTAGGTATCAGATATGATTTTTGCTGATTCATATCAGAAAAATTGGTTGGGGCGAAAATAGTATTTTTAACCCGACTGCGCAAGGACGGTTATGTTTTGACAGTGTAAGTATTTAGGTATGTATGTATGACGTTTTTTGGCACGCCCTACAGCCTAAACAGCTTGATGTATTTCGACATGTGACGTGTCATTTGAATCGTCTTGATAGCGGAAGTGACATAGGGTACAACATTTTGCAGCCGGGTTTTTTGTTTTTCTTTTAATAATGTTTTTGTAAAATTTTACACGATACGGACCCAGGCAGCAGAAACAAAACGAAGCGCCTCATTATAACTGGTGATACTAATATCAAATGAAAACGTGTTCCATAATTAAATATTACACTAATAACACAAACATATTAAAAAAACATTTAATTACAAATTTTCACATTAACATATTAATACCATTTGAAGGAGCCATTTGAAATCGTTAATTTTTATGTTTCCCAATCTAATTTAGGTCTATCGGAACGCGTTAGCAAATTAATGAAGTTTTAAATTTATTAAACTACTTGCCGACAAGATGTTTTGATAAAATTTAGATAAGGTTCGGACATTAATAGGGAACCAGTTTTGGAAATTGTTACTAAGTTGACGTTGGTTCGGTTTTAAAATTTTTACCCGACAAGACGGAAGGTCATGTTTTTCATGTGGATGTATGTATGAGGTTTCTTTGGCACGCCCTACAGCCTAAATAGCTTGATGTATTTCGACATGTGAGGTGTCATTTGAATCGTCTTGATAGTGGAAGTTACTTAGGGAACAACATTTTTAAAACTGTTTTTTTTCTTTTAACAATGTTACTTGTTAATATAATAAAACGATTATAGCATAGATTAGATAATACATAGGTATTGTCTCTATCCATTCGGTTCAAGCATTTATATATATTTTTTTTTATGTAGAATAAGTCGACATAAAGAGGCGCCTCCATGTATTTGCTACCTTCAAGGTTCCAGTAGACTCAGAACTTTGCTACGCTTAGGTAATAAATGACTAAAAAAACCGACCCAAACCAAACGACTGCATAATTTTAACTAATTTCCATAAACTCATAAAACAGTAGCCCGATATTATATCAAACAGACACGAAATTATGCATCATTTATACAAACGATTTCACGAAAAAATCGATTCAAACATCAAATCGGAATAATTCCGAAAATGAATTTCGGAATCAAATCGACGCTAAATTCTTTATAAACAGTCGAAATAACACATTCCGTGCCATTCTTTGAAAAAAGTTAAAGTTCCAAATTCATAAATTGATACCTACGTTCGAAATTTGAATCGGTTTTGATGTTTTTAAATCGATGCCCGCTGGCTGGCGGGAAAATGGATGATAAAATGTTTAGTCGGACGTTTCGTGATGGGTCGCTGATTTTTTTTTTTATTTGACGTTTAAGGGCAGCTACAATCATTTTTTTACTGTATTAAGGTTGTATTAATACAAGCGGCCTACAATGGCATGTTATTGCCGAGTATTGCCGTGATGACTACGCTATGTTGTCGACGTTACGCGACCGCTAATCTAATCGTATCGCTACGCAATAAGGTCCATGGTCGCGCAGCGTTGAAAACGAAACGTAACCATCATGGCAACTCAGATCAACCTAGAGGAAAAGATGGAACACTGCGTTATATCTCGTTGAAGCCACTTATTTTAAACGTGTGCGCGTGGTAATGTTGCTATGAAAAACATTTACAATTGCACGAAACTAATAATAATTCCTAAACTCTACGTTAGCCATTTCCGTTCCAATATACAACCTTAGTAGATTTAATATTCTTCAACTGCACATATTTGTAAGATGTGTTTAATAATACAGCTTTTTCAAAATTTACTTGTAAAAAAACTGCACAGTTTTTAAAAAGAACCTCAAAATCTATGTAATAGGGCATATTCTGTGCTCGAAATCTAGTCCTGGCCACACGTTTATAATGCACTATGTACCTATTTATTTATGTATTTATAAGCTTTGTTTTTAACCTGGTAGGTATTTATAGGTATTGCTTTCAAAATAAAAGCTAGCATTTCACGTTCGATGGGCAAACTTTTTCTTTCGTGCAAAGTATATTTTTTTTACCCGACTGCGCACGAAGGAGGGTTATGTTTTTTGAGTGTACTCGTATTTATATATGTAGGTATGTATGTATCTATGAGGATTCTTTGTTACGCCCTACAGCCTAAGCAGATTGACATATTTCGACATGTGAGGTGTCATTTGAATCATCTTGATAGTGGACGTGATACGGGTACGATATTTTGCAGCCGGGTTTTTGGTTTTTCCTTTGATAATGTTACTTGTTGTAAGTACATTTTTTCCCCTCATAAAGAAGGCATGTCATCCGCCAATCACCGCTCATTACAGCCAGTTACACGTCATTATGCTTATAATATAGCGTATTAGGCGTCCCGCTGACACGGACAAGGTTTTTAGGTCGTTTCCCCCCACTTCGCCCCCCCCCTCTCAATTTTTTGGTGTTGAATGCGGAACTAATGCTGATTCCACATCGACACGCGCTGAACCACGAACCTATCCATATATATTATTTATTTATAAGTGACTACAATTTTTTTTTTTTTGTATGACGCTATGCTGTTGGCCGCGACAGCGTACCGGGCATTAGGCAAGCGCAGATGGCGCAGGGCCTCAAAATGCTTACAAACTATGGGCGACGAGCGCAAGGGCACCTCTGAGGTACGGCCTCGGCTTGGGCTGTCGCCGAGGGAGGGGCGTCGAATTGCCCTGGCAGCCCAGAAGGGGCTTGCTCTAGGGCCCTAACGGGGACGGTTGAAGTTAAGGTTAAAAACAAAATTAATTATTATCAACAATTACTCGACCGCCTTGTTCGGAAAGGGAGTGACTACAAATTTTTATTTTTAGTACTAAATAGGCTTGCGTTCGGCCGCCAACACGCCTGATGATAAGCAGTGATGCGGCCTACGATGGAGCACGCTTGCCTAGAAGAAACCTGACTCACTCGAGACTTGAAGACACCCAGATTATAAGTGTCAGGGAACACACACTCTGGCAGAGTATTCCACACTCTAGCGGTCCGTATGAGAAATGAGGAACCAAAGCGTTTCGTGCGTGTTGTTGGTATGTCGACCATGAAACGATGCCGCTTTTTTGTACTGTAAATGAATAATTGGGATGGTTTTACATTGATGAATTTACATGAATAACTAAAAGCGATGATAGCCTAGTTGGAGAAGACTCGCCTCTCAAGCCAGAGGGAGCGACAGCACACGCCAACTTGTTCATTGTGTGAACATATGTGCGTATTGTATGTCATCTGCTACATGACTGGAGCCCGGTGTCACATTTGGGACTGAATATTGTCCGGCGAAGTGTGGCTGATGTATTACACCTCTGCCAGCCTCATCGGGGAAAAGATGTGACGAAATGAATAACTAGGAAGGACTTACAGGCACTAAGATACGGGATATCACCTAGTATCATTAGGATCAAATCTAAGATGTTTTGAAAAAAAGCCAGGAAGGCCTACCGTCTCATTTAAAAAAAAATCACATAGAGTGTCTTCTTAAAAAAACTATTAGAACGTAGTTCTCTAAAAAAATTTAGAAAAATGTGGTGTAATGGCTGAAAACAGCCATTACACCACATTTTTTTTCGATTATTAAATAGCCAGATTAGTTCTCTAAAGTTTAACCGAGCAACTTATTCTTATTTGTGTTCTTATTACGATTAAAACCAATGAAAACGGCAAAAAATGTATTTCTAGATCGCAGATCTCATTTTACCATCAAATAATTATGATTTATGCAATTTTCAACTCTAAAGGAAGCGGCTTAAGTAAACGTAGTATGTGTGGGTAGATAATTGTAGAATGAAGAACTGTCACAGATTTGTGTACCTTATTCAAAATTGTGAATGGTGCGTTTAGTAGTGAGCTGCTTAAGAATGTTACTTTTAAAGTACCCTCGCGCTCTATTCGCAATTTTCAACTATTTAGCATACCGCCAGCATACAATAATGTCTCGCGGAACAGTCCTGTAGTCAGAATGTGCCGCACTTATAACCAACTAAGCGAGACCAGAGACATATTTTCGTGTAGTTTAGTAAGTTTCAAATATTTTTTAAATAACTTAATTAAGTAATGTATTAGTAAGTTAATTATAGTTTTTAGTTTTATTGTACATTTTATAAGCTGTGTACGGTCATAATTGGACTATAGGTTCAAATTTGATATATTTAATTTAAGTTGGTACCTACATGTGTTATAGCATAATAGCATATAGTCTGTTACCGAACCAATTAAAAAAAAAAAAAAAAAAGACCGAGCATTAAGAACCTCCTCTTTTTTGGAAGTCGGCTAAAAATAAGTCCTAAACCCAGCGCCGGTATGTTACAGTAACAATGTTATTATGTATAATTATTATTTCTATTTCGATTTCAAGGGAGCTTATCATTATGTTTCCATACGTATTAATAAAATCGTGATATTGTGATTGTATGTAATTAGGGGTTCTTTTTGAGTAGACATACGAAAACATAGAAAGGACAGATCTGTACTAATATTACTGACTCTGAGTTGTAGACTCCGCTGCTGACATTCGTTCTCCTATAGTGTCGCATTTCCAAGCAGATTCTCTTAAAATTTTGTAAGTAAGTTCGATAATTATGTAGAGTTTTTGTCATGATACTTTTTGGGAATTCTTCAAAATGGCGGACATGAAATATGTTTTTTTTAAATCATACTTATCTCCTGCAATTTTGAAAAATATTCAAAAACTGACTTGCTATAAAGTGCCTATGTCCTTTTCTATACCCCTGACAACGTGCATGCAAAATTTCACAAATCAGTCGAGTAGTTAAAGCGTGAAAGCGTAACAAACAAACGAACAAATAATCGAATTAGCTCACATACCTACACTTTTAAATGATCATCGACAAAATGTATGGAACGGCTGCTTTTTTTCGCGATTTCAGTGTTGACCAGGGAAAATTGTTCGTTATGATAAGTACAATGCCTCCCTTTCGACACACCTCTTCGTACATCCTTTCCTGATAACCCTGTAGAGCTAAAAG
This sequence comes from Peribatodes rhomboidaria, assembly GCA_911728515.1. NCBI lineage: Eukaryota > Metazoa > Arthropoda > Insecta > Lepidoptera > Geometridae > Peribatodes > Peribatodes rhomboidaria. The sequence continues at coordinate 880,316 of OU452194.1, forward strand.
TCATAACTGGAGCCCGGTGTATGGCGACAGGCTCGCCCCTGTCACATTTGAAACTGAATACCGTCCGGCCAAGTGTGGGGGTTGTACACCTCTGCCAGCCCTTTCGGAGGATGGCGTTACGATATGTATGTGTCTGGTGACAGGTGTGAATTTGAGACTGAATATCGTTTGACGAAGTGTGGGTGCTGTACACCTCTGCTAGTCCCATCGGGGGATAAGCTTGACGATATGTATGTATGTATGTATGCATTAATCCTATCCTAAAACAAAATTTTAGATCCGCCACTGCCGCCTCTACATTTTCTGAAGTCTACAAAAATTCTCTATTTCGCCCAAGGATACTATGAAATGATACAACCTAATTATTAATAATCACCCACGAGCATTGTTACGGCTATATCGTTGTATTAATTTTTTGTTAAAATATATAGGTGTTATACGTATATCCTTAAGGCCCGGTATTACACGAAATCAACGAAAACAAGTATTTTGTTTGCGCCTAGTTTGATATGAAGAATTGTGATGTTCAGGTGCAAATAATTATAGCTGGTAGAAAAAACAACCAAAATCTGTTTAACCGAAGTAGAATAAAATTTTGAAAAGCAATCTCATTTTGGAAAAAAATATCACAAAAGCATCTTCTTATAAAAACTGTCTGAATATAGTTTTCTTTTTCAGCGATTACATCACACTTTTTTTCTATTATTAAATAGTCAGATTCGTTCTCTAAAGTTTGACCGAGCAACTTATTCTTATTTGTGTTGTTATTACGATTACGAATACCAATAAAAACGGCAAAAAAAAAAAACTAGGCGCCGATCTCAATTTACCGTCAAATAAGATGTACGATTTTCAACTTTAAGATAAACGCCTTAAGAATACGTATGTGACGGTAGATAATCGTGGTATGACCGAGCATTAACATCTAAGTATGTATGTTTTTTTATCCAAAGTCATTTTCCAATTTATTTATTTCAGATTTTAAATCTTACAATTTATAATAAACTAGCTGCGCCCCGCGGTTTCACCCGCGGTTAAAAAGTATCCTATGTGCTATTCTAGACTAAAATCTATCTCTGCGCCAAATTTCATCCAGATCTGATCAGCTGTTCTGGCGTGAAAGAGTAACAATCATCCATCCATACATACAAACTTTCGCGTTTATAATATTAGTAGGATAAGATTAGTAGGATCGGATAGTAGGATATGATAAAATGGAACTAAGAAATTGTTACAGTTAAAGTTAAGAGCATTTTACGTCACGCTTTTCCCCCGAAGGAGCTGGCAGAGGTGTACAACACCCACACTTTGCCCGACGATGTTAGATCCCAAATGTGACAGGGGGCGAGCCTGTCGCCATACACTGGGCTCCAGTCTTGTAGCAGATGACATACAATACGCACATATTATGTTCACACAATGAACAAATTGGTGCGTGCCGTACAGCTGGCGTGTTTCCATACAAACGCGCTTCTCAAATTTCTTGAAAACTATTTGTCAGATTTTGACGAAATTTGGCATGTACAACTAAATTAACAATATCTCCGCCCCTATGTTCTTGGTTTTTTTAAAAAAACGTTCTCAAGCGAAAATAGAGTTATGAAAAATTTCCGCATTGGTAAGGGGTCACTTTTGACTGATTTATTTAATAGGTAGACAAAGCAAATCAAAAATTCCATTACATAAGGAGCTTGTCTACATCATTAGCTGTTAAATGAATCCATAATACAAGGAACATTCTTAGTTATTTAAGAATTATTAGAGAAGTGCAAAAGTCATAAAAAAAACACTTTGTCACTCTTTAGGTAACTTTAAAGGCTCGTCAGTATCTTTACTTGCTCTCTTCGCTCGTCATCTTCTTCTAGACGAAATGGTTATGGAAAACCTTAAGCCAATGCGAAGTTAGTAAAGTGAAGTGGTGAGTAAAGTAACGTGGTCGCCGGACTCTTAAACTTATAACACCCTGTCGTTTTTGCGTCGGAGGCTAAAAATAAATAAGTTCACACAATTTTATAATTACTAATTAAGAAATACGTTTCGTAATAAATCTAAGTACAATAATAAACAACCAACAATACCAATTGCCAAATAACTATCTAAAACAATAGATTTCATCATAACGAGCTGAGCCGAATGAGATTAGAATGGAAGGTCGGGTTAATTGTTTCGTATTGGACGTTTCATTAGTAGGAAACATACGGGCTGGAATCACGGCGCGCTAAAGATAATTTTATTTGATTACTTGCTAAAAAAATCTGGCTGATGGTCAAAACCGCATGAAAATCCGTTACGTGGTTTTAGGAGTAGTTGGCGGATACTCAGGTTAAGTTAATGGATAATTTTTTGACGAGTCAATTTTAAAACTGCGAAGATATGTTTACAAATGTTTAAAAATAGGTTGTCTGTAAAGTCGGTTTACTGACGATAGTTGAACGTGACAACGTGCTCACTCAAGTAGGAGAGAGACGGATGTCGAACGCTGCCGAACGCAAAGGCCGATTGTGCTTCTTTGTCGCTCGTTCCGCGCTCTCGCTTGCACTTCAAGCCTTACATGGAACGCCTCAGAGCGAGCATTTTTTCGTGCGTGCAGCCGGCTCCATCGAATTATAAGACGTTATCACGTCAAAAAATACGTTTTGGATGAGACATTTTCAAAAAAAATCATGAGAATCGGTTGAGGAATGCGACCTGTAGATGAGGACAGATGCCAGCCGCAAGGTCTACAGTTCTCAGAGCCACTAGTATTTATTATACGATTATATATACAGTATAATAATTAGCTAGTGTACATAATAATACAATAATAAGCAAAGCTTAAAAATTGACTTCCCATCCTGTAATTCGTCATTCATGTAAACAATTTTTACACTTTCATCTCTTAAGTCTCTGCCTCGATGGCTCAGTTGGTAGTGAACCTGCCGTCTGAGCTTGGGGGCGTGGGTTCGATTCCCACCTAGGGCAAACATTCATGTCAATAAACATTGGTGTTTGTTCTATGTCTGTGTGTTAATATCTATTCAAGTATGTATTTCAAATATTTATTTATTTATTGTATTTATTTGCCAATATACAGTGCTGCATAGTGATTAGACTAATTACAAGTACAAAGACCCTGTAAGGGCGCTGCAAAATAGGTTTAAGTATTTATAATCTTACAAATAGTATAACATCAAATCTTACACAGTATTTTATTATAAACCTATAAATATCAATGTACTCGTATGTATTGCAGCCAGTGTACAAGTCTTTGCTTAGTTAAGGGTCAGGCGACCGACTTTTTTTACCCCATTTTTTTTTTTATATTACTTATTCATAGTAAGATCTACCATACAAAAAAAGCATCACTAAAATCGTTTCACAATTGCCGGAGTAATTATGTAACAAACATACAAAAAAAACACAGTCGAATTGGAAACCTTAAAATTGTAACAAACGTCGTTGCTCGTCAGAGTCTCTCCCCGTATGTTATCGACGCTCTGAATCACGCCATTTCGTCTCGTGCGTCAGTAATCTTGTAATTATAGTACGTACTGTGATATTATTGATCAACCTTAGTACAGAGATTGAATAATGCATGACCGCGACGCGGCCCACATTCGTGGCAAGTATCTGTCTGTCATATGAAATATCTAATCAAAATTATTAGTAAACTAGCTGCGCCCCGCGGTTTCACCCGCGGTACCACGGGTCTGTTAATTTTCTACGATGGTATTTCGTATTTGTCCTTTTTTAGCCGACTTTCAAAAAGAGGAGGTTCTCAATTCCGCTGCATGTTTTTTTTTTAAACATAAGTACTAGTTATGCGTTTGAGCACTGACTCGCCTGATGGGAAGCGTCGACGTGATCGAAGGTGTAACACACTTGCATGTACTTGTTGTATGTATTTGTTTACTTATAAGTACATAATTACATATGTTATGCGATTACGCCCCAATTGTAAATTAATTTTTATCTTTTTTTTTTTTTTGGTAGATCTTACTGTAGGAGGTAAATCAGTCAATCTAATTTTCAAAATATCAACAAAAGTCAAAAAAATCATTTAACATAAATGTCAAATTACAACAAACTCCCTTTTGCATTTATAATATTAGGACTTTCACTGTAGGATGGTGCGGGTGACATTAGACAGATCGTTCCTTTTCACCCGACTGTGCAAAACGGAGGGTTATGTTTTTCGAGTGTATGTCTGTATGTCGTATGTATGAGGTTTCTCAGGCACGCCCTGCAGCCTAAATAGCTTGATATATTTCGACATGTGAGGTGTCATTTGAATCGTCTTGATAATGACATAGGGTACAACATTTTGAAGCCGGGTTTTTGTTATTCTGTTAATAATGGTTTTGTCGCTCTTGAAAGTTGGCGTGATTTATATATCATGACTTAAAACATCAGCAGCAAACAAACCATCCTGTAATTCGTCATCCATGAAAATGTTTTCTTAAAAACAAAATGTTTAAATGCAAAATTTTGTACCCTATGTCACTTCCACTATCAAGACGATTCAAATGACACCTCACAAACATGTTGAAATACATCAAGCTGCTTAGGCTGTAGGGCGTGCCAAAGAAACTTCATACATACATTCCCATATACAAACATACGTACTCGAAAAACATAAACCCTCCTTCTTGCACAGTCGGGTAAAAATCCAATCATCGTTTCTAAAGTCCTTTTTAAAAACAAAAAAGAACATTCCAAAAACAAACCTCAACCAAAAAGGTTGACAATGACCATAGACTATTTCTCACAATGACCCTTGACGTCTGACCCGTGTGAATCTGGCGCGTCGTGACGCGACGTTCGATTTTCAAAAATATTTAGGCGCGAACGTCACGCGCCGCTGATTGGTGGGAATTCGACCGTTGATGAGCGATCACGACCGACGTTCCAATTTTAAAGTTCTATCGATTGATTGTGGCTCTGTGGTTTTGTTTTAATGAAAGAAAAAACCTCTTTACTGTATTTTTTACCTGACTGCGAAAGGAGAGTTATGTTTTTCAAGTGTATGTATGTATGTATGTAATTCACATGTCGAAATACACCAAGCTGTTCAGGCTGTAGAGCGAGCCAAAGAAACCTCATACACACGTAGATTCTCACAATGAACAAAATGGTGCGTGCCGTCGGCTGGGTTTGAACCAGCTCCCTCCGGCTTGAGAGGCAGGCCTTCTCCAACTAGGCTATCATCACTTTTAAATTAATTACATATGTACCTACATAACATAACATATCGTCACGCCTCTCCCTCGAGGGGGCTGGCAGAGGTGTACAACACCCACACTTCGCCGGACGATATTCAGTCCCAAATGTGACAGGGGGCGAGCTTGTCGTTATACACCGGGCTCCAGTCATGTAGCAGATGACATACAATACGCACATAATATATGTTCACACAATAAACAAATTGGCGCGTTCGGCTGAGTTCGAGCCCGCTCCCTCTGTCTTGAGAGACGAGCCTTCTCCTACTAGGCTATCATCGTTTTTAATTAATCACATATGTACCTATATACCTTTAAGTCATTCATCAACCCATACACACGTGAATCACATACAGTTCCGAGTAAGCTCACGTACAACAGTCAACGTATTTGTCATCCATTGACTGTGACCACAAGCGGTTTATCTTTTAGACTAAACACATTATATTATATGCAAATGTAACCGCAGTCATAGAATAAATAATAGTTATTAAATAACAGGTTTGTAAAGCTGCGTCTACATAACTAACGTCTAAGACAACCGCTGCTGACATATTTGGTGATAGTTACAACAGCTTCAAGAAGTCATTGAGGGTCTCTGAGCCTCTGACCAAATGATGTTAAATTATACAATGTTTTTTGTGTTTTTTTTGTTTGACGGCCATTTAGTATATTTTTTTATTTTATTTAAATTAAATTTTATTATTTGTATATTTTTAATTAATAATATTATATTTTTTATTATTTTCGCTCTTAAATCATATGCATGCCGTCTCCATTTATTATTATTTTGACATTTCGTTTTTTTTAAAGTAATATTTTATTGAATTTGAATGATGTTTTAGTGTACACAATATTAATGGACAAATAAATAAATAAATAAGTAGGTGTTTCTTTAAGGCCCCGTATTACACGTAACGACCAAAAACATTATTTTTTTGCGCCTAGTTTGAAATGAAGAATTATGATGATCAGGTGCAAAAAAATACAGCTGATAGAAGGAACAACCAACTAAAGTTTGACCGAAGAAAAATTTCAAAAAACATTCTAATAAATAATAATAAATTCGTGACACTTCCACACACGGTCGCCTGACCCCAAACTAAGCAAAGCTTGTGCTATGGCAGCCAGAGACTGATAAACATACTTAGATATTTTTAAATACATACATAAATAGATATTAATATCAAACAAAAACAAATGTTCATCACATAAATGTTTGCCCTAGGTGGGAATCGAACCCACGCCCCCAAGCTCAGAAGGCAGGTTCACTACCAACTGAGGCAGTCAAATAGGAAATTCACATATTGGAAAAAAAATATCTTCTTAAAAAACAATCGGATCGTAGTTCTCTAAATTTTCAGCGATTATACCACAGTTTTTTTCGATTATTAAATAACCAGATTAGTTCTCTAAAGTTTAACCGAGCAACTTATTCTTATTTGTGCCCTTGTTACGGTTAATACCATTAAAAACGGCAAAAAATGTAATTTTACGCGCCAATCTCATTTTACCCTCAAATATGATATACGATTTTCAACTCTAAGTAAAGCAACTTTAGTAAACGTGTGTATGTGAAATATCGTACAATGACGGCGCCTCAAACGACGGACATGTCCTTCAGGGGTGGCCAACCGGTCGATCGGGATCGACTGGTCGATCGCGGCTATTAGTCCAGTCGATCGTGGTGGATAACAAACTTTTTACATTGAAAAATACGTAGAATAGACTACGCAACGTAATTATCAACAGCTGCGCACAGTATTTTGTATAGTTTTTAAATTACCGGGTCGCTCTATGACGTTATTCATCCTTTCTCCCATGCAGGTAGCTCTCTTTTGTTTTCAGCATGCGAAATACAAAAGTCTCGGAACATGTGGGACACAGGGATAGGGTGGGTGTCAAGCCAACTCGTCAGTTGACGACAGTTACTAGCAGAGTTACGATCTGATGACTACCGAGATAAATCACGATTAGACTTAGGATCGCGCCTATGGATAAATGGTTGAAGAGAAACGCTGAAGAAACTTCAAATAAAGAAAGAAATCCTTTATCCATTACTGAACTATACATACTGTTTTTTTTTACTTTCAAGAAGTATGTAATTGGTAGACCGCGGAGGATTTCGTCACTTAGTAGTAGATCTTCGGTCTAATCAAGTTGGCCACCCCTGTTCTAGGATATCATTGTACTTATCACTATGACCAACTTTTAATTAGGATCAACACTGAAATCGTGATAAGTGTATATTAATAATTTAAAACCACCGACACCGATTTCCACCAAACATAGCTAAGAACACTTCCGACTAATTCACCTTTCAAACAAAAAAAAAACAATTTCAAAATCGGTTATTCCGTTTGGGAGCTACGATACCATAGACAAACACACACACACACACACTAACTAACACACACAGAGAGAGAGAGAGAGAGATAGATGGATAGATAAACTCTTTATTGTTCACACCACAGATAACAAAACAACAAGAGAAAAATAATGATAAAACTTATTAAATAGTGTAACAACTGGCTATGGCTATGGTTATATGGTGTATCATCTAGAGAGAGATACGTCAAACCCCTTTGTTTTTGTGTCGGGGATTAAAAACAAAATTAACTGTTCCATACGCTTTATTGAGTTTGAATGAAATTTTTGTATGAAAAACCCGTGTTTTGTGAAATAATCGCCCGAGCGAGCGTTAGCAAGCGAGGCGTCTCTGCTTTAGCTTCGACAAAGATTTTTTCGTATGTCTGATTTCTGTCTGGATCTCTGTCCGGATCCCTGTCTTTATCCACAGGTCGTATTTCTCAACCGATTCTCTTGAAACTTTGTGAGTAAGTTTTGATTAAAAAAAACGAACAGACTTGGCAAAAAAAAATTGTATAATGAACCTGCTCACAAAATTTCAGGACAATCGGTTGAGGAATGCCACCTGTATTAGAGGACAAGCTCCAGCTCACAGACCCACTAGCTTATTAAAAAGAATCGTGCAACCAATCTGAGCGCACCTTAACATTGTGTAATCTGTCACATTAGTTAAGTAAAAAACATTAATACTAAAGAATTAAGATGTTAAGTTGAATATTAATTCGCCTTGACAAATTACATCTCTTGTATAAATAATGGCGGGCAGATTAACTCAAACACATTTTAATACTTACTAGTTTATAGCAGGGCTAGCTAGCCTGAGCGGTGGACAAATTGCCTTTCCACAGTTTTATCCTGCTAGAAAGAGACAAACATATCCGCATTCTAGTTTTGTCTCATCTAAGTACAGATCAACACGGTGGAAAGAAAATGTATTTTGCCCAGAGCTCATGCTAGCCCTGCTTCAGAGCTAGCATCATCTAACATGAGCCGTGAACAAATTGTCTTTCCACAGTTTTATCCTGCTAGATAGAGACAAACATATCCGCATTCTAGCTTTGTCTCATCTAAGGGCAGATCAAAACGGTGCAAAGACAATTTGTCTGCCGCCCGTGCTGGCTCTGCTACAGGGTTTTGTGCTCAGCGTGGTGCTGCTAGACCTTTACCCTTATAGGTTCAAAGACACTTCGCTCGTGCTTCGCGCTCGCTCAGTCAAAATCTCCTACAAAAAACACAAAGAATTAGTTACAAACTTTAGAAAAAAAACAAAACCCAACCAAAAACTTCAAACAAAATTAGTGAAATCGGAAGTTTATCAACAACATCAGAGATTTTTAACTTATTTTATTTATGTTACCTTAAAAACTTCCCACCAGTCGGTCCGTTTGAAGCTCTAAAAGTCTTGTAACATTATTTAAAACAAATAACAAATATTTGACAGGATATAGCTCAGGTACAAGACACGCGCTGCGTTGACCGCTGCTCGCGTTAAGGTTTCTACGTTAGACACTGACTATGATAAAAAAACAAGGTCTATAGTTCCGGGAGTTGATACCCGACTACGTCACTCGTCATCGTCATCGCCTCTTTTGAACTTGTTGTAAATTACATATTCCGGTCTTGCTTATGCATCGATTGACGTCACTGGGTGACCATGTGAACTTTTTTGTCTTGGAACGCTACCGGCAGAGTATATTATTACACTTACCATGAGACTGACGATTATAAATTTTATTCGTTAACGGGGAGGCGTTTGACCACCGCGCGCCGTCTAGATTGATGTAATGGAATGATGCAGTGGAAGATAGAGCACTATTGTCCCATTCTCTAAAGTTCTAAGCAACCGAGTGAAGATAGGTATTAGAGGTCACTAGAACAACTACATATTCGGTATTTTTGTTTATGTTTACATTTCTGTCGGATGATCACTCGGGTATCTTGATGAAATGCAGTCATGCATTTTTTTGTAAACATGAGCCGAATTTGACTAAGGTGGCTTAAATAACAATTTTGCACTTGCAAGTTTCAGTTAAATCCAAATTTCGAATAAATGAATAAACCCCTCTCACCTCTTCACATAAATAAAATTGAAAATCAGTTAGTGTGTGTCACTTCTTAACACACAAACGGACCGACGGATTTAGCTTATGCCCTGAATGAGCACATAGGCTACATTACATATACATTAACCGCGGGCGCAGCTAGTCAATAATTATGTTGGTATCCAAATCGCCGTCGTTAACGCGAGTGCTTCCCCGCGCCTGTATGACACATCTCCACACGGCGTGTGTTCGAGGAATCGACCTGAAGAGAAATATTGTATTGTTAGTGAATAAATGAAGCAAGGTGGTGCAGGATGGGATGAGACATGCGCCAATATATGACTGAGCGCAGCGAAGGTTGCAGAGTCTATGGGACTAATCGGTATATGTATGTTATTTATACATATTTACCCGATGATTACTTGAGAACCGGCGACTTGATCTTTATGAAATTTTGCAGGCAAGTAGTTCATGCCAATGCTATTATTGAGTTCAAATATGACTCAAATTGGTTCAGGGGTTGTGGAGATATGGGGGTCGTGAGGTCTCAGTTCGAGGCGAACAGCTCAGGAACAGGTTATGGGCCTTTAATGGCCTTTAATGACTTATGACCAATGTACTTACGTTGCGTTTAGACCAAAGCAAACGAAGGCCAACGATATGCTGCTTCTCCTTTTATTTTATTGAAACGAAACCGGACGCAACGTATTATTTGGCATTCGTTGTATTCGCAGCATTAGACGAAGACGGAAAAGGAAGAACAACGAATACAACGTACGACGGAAGCGTGGGAAGGTCTCACACAAGGTTGACTGACGATCTGGTGAGTGTCGCGGGTCACGAGGGTAGGTCTATTCTAGGGTAGGTAGGTTGTAGAGCAACCTGGCAAATTTTAATAATATCTACTTTTCTTCATAACATAACATATGGTCAGGCTTTTCCCCCGAAGGGGCTAGCAGAGGTGTTTTTAACACTGACACTTCGCTGAACCACGCAGTTCCAAAAATTTCGGGGGCTAGCTTGTCGCCATACACCGGGCTCCAGTTATGTAGCAGATGATATTAAATACGTACAATGTTCACACAATGAACAAATTGGTGCGTACCTTCGGTTGGGATCGATCCCGCTCTCTCTGGCTTGAGAGGAGAGCCTTCTCCGACTAGGCTATCATCGCATCTTTTTCAATGCCTAACAATGAATTCATTGAACTATACATACGTACTCGATTTGTTCGTTTGTGTTGAAGTTATTATTCTACGGTTCACCTCAACATCTTTCCTACCACCGTTCCCTTGTAGAAAGTTAAAAGATCAACAAGAGTGCGTTCAGAAATCAACCTTATTTGTTCACCTTGTTAACTTACAAAATAGAGTAATGAAAACATGTCTCTAACTTTTATAAATAGTATAATCCTCACAAGTACAAATAAAGCAAAGCAAGCTAGATGCCGTAAAAAATCGCACGTACTTTATGCACAATTACCAGCAAAAGCGTCTTAAAGATCTTTACCCATATTAAGCTTCTTTGCTTTTTGTCGGCTCTATGAACGTATTTCCAGTAACGTAAGTACTGCACTGCACCATTTAAAAAGTATGGCGATTCTTCACAGCGCTGCTGCACGGTACTTCAAAGTCAAAGCCTCTACTCAGAAGAACAGGCAAGAAACTGAGGGGCATTATTTTTTCAAAAAATAAATAAATTACAGTCTCACAAATTTTGGCTTACAACTAGGTAATATCTATAAACACTAGGCTGCTTGGCGGAAGTGGAAGCCACCAGACATCTTTGTCTTCTAAATCTTATATCTTTAAATGAGCAATTCTTGTATATATATATATATATATATATATATATAATTGGAATCTCGGAATCGGCTCCAACGATTTTCATACAATTTAGTATATAGGGGGTTTCGGGGGCGATAAATCGATCTAGCTAGGAATCATTTTTAGAAAATGTAATTTTATTCGTGTTTTATCGATAATCAATCTCAACTGAAAAATATGACTCTTCCTGACATCTATTGGCGAACAATAATACAATTTTTTGTGAGCAACTACGAGTAATTGATTTAACGACACAACAGCAGATGGCGTTGTTAAGTAACACGAAGTCAATGAGTGTTTGCTTTGAGGTTAGACTAAAATCAATTGTTTATTATCCAAAAAACACAATTAAAAAATTAAAAAAAATACCGAGCAAAGCTCGGCCATCCAGGTACTAATTCTTAACCACTTAATACCCTCTTTTCATTAATGTAGTTTTTACATGTGATTTGAATTTTTCCTCAGTGAGCCCTGTTATATTTTTCGAAATTTTATTGCAAAAACGAATGCAGTTGCCTAAAAATGAATTTGACTTGGTCAGTCTAAATCTCGGTATAGCTATCCTATCCTTATTTCTAGTGTTATTATTATGATAGTAACAGTTCAATTTAAATTTATGTAGATTTTTGCGAACGTACATAATATTTTCAAACATATACAAAGAAACTTGACGTGACCCCCCCAGCATAGGTATTTACAATCATTGGGAAACGAATCCGTTCGGATTCCAATATCAAATTATTTGAATATCAGTCTGTCTTCATACGTTTTTAGACATGATTAATTCTTCTGATCGTATACTCGACTTCCTATTCCAAAAATATAAAAGTAGACTGAGATTCGAACAATTAGAGTTTGAAATTTGTAGGATACGATCGGAAACGTTTCCAAATGATTGTGAATAGCACCGCGGATCTATCGTCAGTCGTCGTCAGTGTGTACTATCGTGTGCTATATTTGTGTAGGTACTTATATACTGACTGAGATACTGGGGCCTATCATGACATCTAATTGGCATGATGGTTAAATGTTTGTTTTCGACGCTGCTCGGCCATGGACCTTATTGCGCAGCGATACGATTCGCGCACCGTCGACAACAAAACGTAGTGTCATGGCAATTAGATGTCTTGGCAGACCCTATTTACTATTTTGGTACACAACAAAATCACGCGCACCGTCACGAGAGCAGAGCACTGTATTGGCTAACCCTCAGGTACCCTCAGGTACCCTCAGTGTAGGTAAGTATTTCGTTTCATGATTACTGAAACTGGCAGACCTTTAGCTCGGTGGTCGGGTGGCATTGTTCGTGCGGCTGGAAGACCATGGTTGAAACTACCGCAGCGCAGTACCGGATAAGATGCCGCGCTGAAGAAGAGACGTATATACCGTCAGCAATGGGTGGAACGTGGTTGATGTTGGTGATGATTACTAACAAGTAATCATCACCAACATCAACTGACTGCCTCGGTGGCTCAGTCGGTAGTGAACCTGCCTTCTGAGCTTGGGGAGTTAAGGGGAGGAATAATGTTACTAATAAATAATAAATAATAAATAAATTCCGGACACTTCCACACGCGGTCGCCTGACCTCAAACTAAGCAAAGCTTGTACTATGGCTGCCAGAGACTGATATACATACTTAGATATTTTTAAATACATACTTAAATAGATATTTACACCCAGACATAGAACAAACACAAATGTTCATCAATAAATGTTTGCCCTATGTGGGAATCGAACCGGCGTGGGTTCGATTCCCACATAGGGCAAACATTTATTGATGAACATTTGTGTTTGTTCTATGTCTGGGTGTAAATATCTATTTAAGTATGTATTTAAAAATATCTAAGTATGTATATCAGTCTCTGGCAGCCATAGTACAAGCTTTGCTTAGTTTGAGGTCAGGCGACCGCGTGTGGAAGTGTCCGGAATTTATTTATTATTTATTATTTATTAGTAACATTATTGTAAGTAAAAACAAAAACCCGGCTGCAAAATGTTGTACCCTATGTCACTTCCACTATCAAGACGATTCAAATGACACCTCACATGGGCATGTCCAGCGCCACTAATGTCTGTTTTGAAAGACCATTTTTTTTAAACGACAGTGAACGTCTGCCCGAGGCTTAGCAAACGCCCAGAGTTGAGTTACTGGCCTCACTATGTAGAATGCAGACAGACCTTTCCACGAGAAACCGGTCGGGCCTATAAGGCGTTTATGATAATGAGTCTGGACAATTATTAATAGACATTGTTCCACCCGCGACTCGTTGACGCGCGAATTTATGCCTTAAGGCCTTAATTACGAAAAATAAAGCTGTTAAAGAGTTGATTATGATTGGATGTTTAGCACTTCAATGTACTAGTTATGTCCTGCGGTTGTACTCGCTATTTTTTAAAGGTAAACGCTTATTGCTTACTTAAGGCCTAGTGATTAAGTGTCTTCTAGGTCTTTGTATTCTATCTTAGGCGCTGGTCAGACAGAAAAGACGTAGGACGAGGACGAGACGCGGACGGAGCGGAAAGATGCCACCTTTTTTTAGTTATCAAGTAGGCTTAGGAACTTATAAGAAATTAATATTGAAAAAGCATTATAAATTTGCTAGTTCAAACAGTGTACACGGCGTTGTTAAGATGACTTATTTTCAAATAACTAGTAAATAATAAGTAATAAAAGTAGTAGTATTAAGTAATATTTTTTCTATTTTTATACAAATTTAGATGAAAAACATTGAGTTCTTATATAGTTCAATATCGAGTTTTAGTATGTGTTGGGTCGCTTCTTTCTTCTATACATTTTGTATAAAAGTACATCGTCTGCTTCCCGTCCGCGTGTCTCTACCTCGTCTTGCGTCTTTTCTGTCTAGCTTGTAACTTAGATAACATCTCTTTCGCATCAGATGAGTTGATGGTCAGACGTTAATATTAAGTAAGTTTGAGTATTTTAGAAGACCGTAGACATTTTCGACCGAGCCAGCGTTAGCCAGCGAAGCGTCTCTGCTTCAGCTTCGACAAAAATGCTTTCGTATGTCCAAATTATGGGGGCTGAGCTACCCACGTCCGTATGGAGTGTACTCTATTCTGATTCCCTACACGTGGTCCCCGGGTAGTGCTAACCGGGTAGCAAACTCTGGTGGGAGGCTTCGGCCGTGGCTAGTTACCACCCACCGGACCAAGCCATGCCGTGAAATGACCTAGTCGTGTTTCGAGATGTAGTCCGGTGTAACCGTTCCGAAGACGGATCTGAGCAGTAGCGCACTTTTTAGCGCCTCACTCAACTGCCGTCTTTGTACTTCTTCACTCTACAAAACTTCAAGGCTAGAGTGAATAAGTACCTTATAGGTCGTCGTGCTCCATCTTAGACCACAACGTCGCTTAACATCAGGCGAGTTGGTGGTCAAACGCCGACCTATTACTACATAAAAAAATAATAAAAAATCTGTCCGGATATCTGTTTTCCACTACAGGTTGCATTTCTTAACCGATTCTCTTGAAATTTTGCCACTGGTAGTAATAAAGTATTTCGTAATTAAGCCAAAGGTGGCTATTTCGTAATTAAGCCAATCTTAGACACAAACAGTAACTATTATAATAATCTGTGCCCAAAGTCAAATCACTGAAAGGCTTCTGTGAGGCCATGGCATTAGATTTTGATAAAATTTGGTTTGTGCAATCATTTGAGTTTGGCTTAACAAAGTAACATTATTAAAAGAAAAACAAAAAACGTGGCTGCAAAATGTTGTACCCTATGTCACTTCCACTATCAAGACGATTCAAATGACACCTCACATGTCGAAATACAGCAAGCTGTTCAGCTTGTAGGCCGTGCCAAACAAACATCATACATATATACATACACTCGAAAAACATAACCTTCCTTCTTGCGCAGTCGGGTAAAAAATAACTTACAAAGGTAGATATAAAATCGCAAACTTTTAAGACGAAAAACTAACTTAGGTATGCAATGTAATCAATGGTAAGTTGAAACAAAGCAACTTAGCGTTAAGCAATACTTCTTCTGACTTAGCATTACTTTTAAACCCAGTGGGTGGTTGAATCACTGATTGATAAGTGTTTTGTTGGTATTTCATCATTACATCATCAGCAGTTCTACAGCTGAGTAATTCAGGCATCTCTTTTTAGGCTTCCGTACCTCAAAAGGAAAAAACGGAACCTTTATGGGATCACTTTGTTGTCCGTCTGTCTGTCTGTCCAGACCACTTTTTTTCAGGAACGCGTGGAGGTACGAGTATCAAGCTGAAATTCATGTCAAATGCTCAAATCTACATTCTCTTGGAGCTGTGGCGTCAAAAAAATTGCCGATGTGTATAGCCAGGGAATAAGCTACTTCCACATCAAATTTCATAAGAATTCGTCCACCCGCTTGAGTGTGAAAATGTAACAAACAAACAGAAACTTGCGCCTTTATAATATGAGTATTACTTAAGTAAGCAAAGAAGTAGTATAGATATAACAAAAATAATTAACAAGTAGTAGAATACATACAACTAGTGAATGGATCTGTGAGCCGTAGACTTCGCGCTGCAGACGTTCATAAAAATCATATCTTCGAAAAAAAAAACTACGTTTATTTGAAAAATGTCCATGAACAGTGGCCCTATTCGGAGATTTGAGATTTTCATCTCACCTTTTTTCTTCCTTGTTGCTCTCGTTTGAAATGTCATAGGTGTGAGAGTGGCCAAGATAAAATCTCATCTCATCTCACGCGTAGGAATAGCACTCCTGACTTGACACAAAATCGATATAGGTTATTGATTGGACCTGCACACAAAATTTCAAAATCATCATTTAAAAAACGCGACCTGTAGAGGAAAACAGAGAACCGGACAGGAATCCAGACAGAATTCAGACATACGAAAGCATTTATGTCGAAGCTGAAGCATAGACTAGTGAACATAGACAGAGGTGTGGAACTCGTTGCCTGCGTCTGTCTTTCCACCTAAATACAATCCGGGGGCGTTTAAGAGTAAAGTGAATAGGTATCTCCTAGCCGCTTGCTTGCCCATGGGGGGTCCGCGCGCAACGCGCCTTTGCCCGGGCCCTCAGCGCGTGCCTATCTCAAATGTCCCACGAAAAAAACGTGACGACCCCACTTTGCCCCGCCATTTTTTGCGCAGTCAGCGCGCGGGTCGGGTTTCACAAAATCGTTTCTTGTGACTCAATTTGTTTAAAAAAGTGTCAAGTGTTTTATATATTTATGTTCACTATGAAACGACCTAAACAATGTCATCTTTTGTTTATCAAATTACGACTTTGGTGCAGAGTTATGCTGTGCTGAACTTAGAAGTAGGGCGTTTTGAAGCTCGTCTTGAATTCAAAAGTTCATACCTCAAAAATAAAAGCGATGACATATGGTTTTTATTCTTTGATTATGTTGTCAATATAATAAATAATAGAATAAGAAAAAAAAATGATCACTTGTTCATAGATATTTATTTTTTAAATGGCCTTTGTTTCCATACCAATATCTGGCGCCGCGCGGCGTTTTTTATCTTAACTTAACAAGGCTATTAAATGCACAAATATCACTTTTAGGAAAAAAAATAACTAACACTAAATAAGTAGTCTTATATTCTTCGAAAACAAATAAAAATCATGCGGATAGCATTTACCACATTTGAGAAATATGCATATTTCTAAAACAGTTCTCATACACTCAGTAAAATCACTCAGATTATCAGTTTTGTTTGTTATATAAGTACACTTATGGATATAGAAAAATTAAATCAAAATACAAAAAGAACTCTTTATCCCCATTCCAAAAAGGTATAACACTTGTACAATGTCATAAGATCTAACACCGGATTATCTCCGAATCTTCAATTTCTTATCTGCACAGTCCTCACCGAATCGAGTATGATTCGGACTGAAGTGAAGCGGAATGTTTTTATTTTTTGTCTTGACCTTTGCTCTCTCATTGGATGCTCGACTGGTTGTGTGGACGGTAAATTTCACGAAGAAACGGGACAAATAATACAAATTAGGCCCTGGAGCGATAAAGACGGGTAGAAACCGATTTTTTGACGGCGGGAGCGATGTTAACCACAGGTTGACATGGGCATAGCTGAGTGAAATGCAATGTCAACTACCAGTTGACACGGGCAAAGCTGACTTCAAGGTTATGTTAACTACTACTTGACATGGACATTTCTAAATTCTCGATTTGTTAACTACTAGTTGACACGGGCAAGCAACTAGGCGTGGGTTCGATTCCCACCTAGGGCAAACATTCATGTGATGAATATTTGTGTTTGTTCTATGTCTGGGTGTTAATATCTATTTAAATATGTATTTAAAAGTATATAAGTATGTATATCAGTCTCTGGCCGCCATAGTACAAGCTTTGCTTAGTTTGGGGTCAGACGACCGTGTGTGCAAGTGTCCCGAATATTTATGTGTTACACCTTCGATCACGTCGACGCTTCCCATCGGGCGAGTCAATGGTCAAACGCATGCCCAGTCTGTTGTAAAAAAGTAATAATTTACGCTCGCTCGGACGATTATCACTTACGTTTTATTGATTTCATTAGGTAGACAAGCTTCTAAACTTCTAACTCACAGGAAAAGCAAACAAATCGATCTCAAACTTTGCAGACTGCTTCAAACCACTTCAATCGCTAAACAGCGTTGATTTAATTTTATTTCATACTGGACCAGCCACCAGCCACCAGTCACCAGCCACCAGTCATTAGCAGTAAAAGATCGATTCTTAGATGGGTGACCAAGAGTACATCCACCAAGGTATTTTAGCATACTAATAGGTTACTAAAATAGGCCGACGAGAGATGGGTCCCCGCGAATCATTGAGAGATTTATTTAAAGAAATAAATATTTTACCTTCTTTCTTTATCTTTAAAAAAATTATGTACGTTCGTAAAATTTACGTCAATTTAAATTGGTGACTATTATAATAATAACACTAGAATTTAAGAATAGGATAGCTGTACCGAGATTTAGAGTGACTGAGTCAAGTAAGTCATTTTTAGGCAACTGCGTTCGTTTTTATAATAAAATCCCGAAAAAAATATAAGGGCTCACTGAAAGAAAATTCAAATCACATGGTTCTAATAGTAGGACAAACTTGTCCTATTAGTAACCACTACTATTAACCACGTATGGTCCTACTAGTAACCACGAAAAACGCCGATTTTAGTAGGACAGGCAGAAATAGACCCCTTTCGTAGTCCTACTAGTAAGACTAGTTAGTAAAACCAGGAAAAAACGCCGATTTTAGTAGGACATACAGAAATAGGTCTCTCTCTCTCTCTCGTGATCTTACAAATTAGTAGAACTACAACAAAACGCCGGGACACTCAATAGGACCACGATAAAACGCCGCATCTGACGTATTAGGCCAACTAACCTAACTAGTTCAATCGTAACAATACGCCAACTGTGTCACTGCAAGCCACGCGACATTACACAATAAACTGCTCCACAATGCCACGTTCACTTTCTAAATATCCGAGCTGAGATAATGTTGTAAAACATGCTGTACATTGACAATGAATAAGGCATTAGTCATGTTGACAAGTTTATTTTAATTCTGATGCTAAATCAAAGTTCAAATCAAATCAAATCAAATATTTTTATTTTGACACGAATAAAGTCAAAGTCAAAATGTTTTTATTCGATTTGGGTATCACACATACACTTATGTACGTCAAAGATTTTTAATAGACTTGACCTAATTGTTCTGAAAAAGAGCCACTACTCAGAAGAACAGGCAAGCAACTGAGGGGCATTTTTTTTTCAAAATAATTCAGAAACTAGCTAAGCTGCGGACCACGGTTTCACCTGCAGCTCAAAAGTAGCCTATGTGCTTTTCTAGAATATAATCTACCTCTGTGTGTCTGTGTCAAAATTGTATCCAGATTCGTTCAGCCGTTCTGACGTGATTGAGTAACAAACTTTAACATCCATTCATCCATCAAAATTTTCGTATTTATGTACAACATTAGTGGGATGATAAATGCGAAAGTGAGTCTGATGCGATGCATGCGATCATAGCCTGGTTAGAGACGACTCGCCTTTCAAGCCAGAAGAAGCGGGTTCGATCCCAGCCGACGGCACGCACCAGTATGTTCATTGTGTAAACGTGTACGTTTTTAATGTCATCTGCTACATAACTGTAACCCGATGTATGGCGACAAGCTTAACTCCTGTCACATTTGAGACTGAATATCGTCCGGCGAAATATGTATGTTGTATACCCCTTCGACAACTTCCTTAACATATCCACCCACCCACACTCACACTTTTACACATCCACACACACACTCTCTCTCTCTCACACACACACACACATGACTGCACATTTTCATTAATATAATAGACATTCTTTATTGGCTGTAAGTTTAGTTTGTTACTGTTGTATTTTATTTTTTAAGGGCTGTGAATGTTGTTTAATAAATTAAAAAATAATAATAATAAAGTGAAGACTCTGTTAAGGAACGGCTTAAGGTTCGTTACCCGCGAATTCGTTCGCGTTTATCCAGAAAAAAGTATCCATAAGTTTTCCCCGTGATATACTGTAACTAACTATCAAATTTCACCCAGATCCGTTCAGTGGTTTAGCCGCGAAAAGCTGACAAACAGACAGAGTAACTTTGGATTTTATAATATTTGTATGTGTAACTTAGAATACAGAAAGACAGAGCATTATACAGCATAATATAGTCAATTGAGTCAATCGACGCAGAGAATAACAAGTTTTCAAATTTGAACCCCCCATTTCCCCCTTTAGAGGTGGAATTTCGAAAACCCTTTCTTAGTGGATGCCTACACTGTACAAAGAAGACACCCTCCACATTTCATGTTTCTAGGACCAGCGGTTTAGGCTGCGCGTTGATATATCAGTCAGTCAGTCAGGACTCTGAATTTTATATTTATAGAAGAAGAAGAAGAAGATAGAAGAAAGATTTTTGGAGCCGCTCAAAGGCATCCAACAAAAGCCAACTACCCAACCACTTTTTTTTGGCCATTTTTTCGTCAAACGTGCACCATCGACATCCACCTTCGTACCTCGTCCCAAATTAATTATATTGCCTACATAAACTTAAAAATTAGAATTGCTAACCAGTTTCGCATATATCAAGCTCATTACCATAAGAATATGGCGCTTAAGGAATTCACTTCTTTTAGGGTTCCGTGGGAACATCTGCCGAGGCCATTATGGTTGGCGCTTAGTCTCTGGAATTGAATAGAAGCGAGGTCGTCGAAGATGAATGCACTGATATTGGTATTCTCCTAAAAAATAAAAGGTTTTAACTTCGAATTACTATTGAGAAGTGCTCACAGTTTTCTGTATATCGTTCCTAGGTGTGTTTCGATTTGTTGACTCCATTATCGAAAGTTGGTGGCAAGAAACCAGGTCAAGGCCTTCCTAAAAATCCAACAAAAAGGCCAAAACTACCTTTACAATTACTAATATCAAATCAAAATAATAATTTTAATTCAATAATATAAAAAGCATAGCTTAAAAACCGACTTTCCGTCATCCATGTAAACATTTTTACATTTTTGTTGATATTTTAATAACTACTTGACCGGTTTCGGTAAAATTTAAAAAGGACCAACTCTGAAGTATGATTTATCAAAAAAAAGGTTAAATCAAATTGATTCGTAATTAGGAGAGAAATCGCGTATCATACATACAAAATTAAAAAAAAAACAAATAGTCGAATGGAGAACTTCCTCCATTTTTGAAGCCGGTTAGTAATAGGCCTTGACGGCAATTTCGAAGGCATAATTGACTTTCCAACTTCATTAGAAAACTTGCCAAAATTATTGGTAATCGGCAAAACAAAAGATTTGATTATTCGAAACGTAGTTATTTCAGCACTAGTAAACATGCGTAGTTGCGAGAAGGCCCTCCTCTCAAGCCAGAGGGAGCGGGTTCAAATTCAACCGACGGCACGCACCAACTTGTTCATTGTGTGAACATATTATGTGCGTATTATATGTCATCTGCTACACGACTGAAACCGGGTGTACGATGACATATGGCGACAGACTCGTCCCTTGTCACATTTCGGACTGAATATCGTCCGGCGAAGTTTCGGTGTTGTATTACACCTCTGCCAGCCCCTTCAGGGGAATGGCGTGACGATATGTTATGTTTTGTAAACATGCCTACGGAACCCCTAACCTTGTCGCAACACGCACTTGCAAACTTGTTTTTCTTATCAACTCATGAATCATTAAAATCTGCGCTTCAGTATATTTAATGATTAGTTTTGACTCTAAATTTTTATAGGTTTTATATTTCTATAAATACCTACTCGTTTTATTATATTTTAACTGCTTTATTATGTTATTAATGATGCCGTATCAGAAATTAAACAATAAAATTGAAAATATTAAAAACTACTTAATTTTAGAAGTGATGTTGGAGTCAGTTTAAAGTAAGTGATGTTTGATAGTTGACATTGACATTGATGTTAGTGGTTTGATTTATAAATAGTTAAGAGTAATAAACATCGCTGTGAGCTGAAGACCTCGCGGTCTGCGTCTTTTTTTTTATAACAAACTATGCATGCGTTTGACCACTGACTCGCCTGATCGCGTTGCCGTGATCGAAGGTGTAACACGCTTGCCTAGGAGATACCTATTCACTTTACTCTTAAACACCCCCGGATTGTATTTAGGTGGAAAGACAGACGCAGGCAACGAGTTCCACACCTCTGCAGTTCTTACAAGAAAAGTTGACTTGAAACGCTTAGTGCGTTTTGCACTAAGCGTCCTCCTTTACTACTAGGCGTCTTCCTTTGCAGGTTGCATTTCTTATCCGATTTTCATGAGGTTTTGCATCCTACTATCCTTCCTACTAATACTATAAACGCGAAAGTTTGTATGTATGGATGGATGGATGGATGGATAGATGTTTGTTACTCTTTCACGCCAGAACGGCTGAACAAATCTGGATGAAATTTAGCACAGAGATAGATAGAGCTAGAATAGCACATAGGATACTTTTAAACCGCGGGTGAAACCGCGGGGCGCAGCTAGTGTTTAATAATTACCTCTCGCGCACAATGTCACGTTCTCATACAGACCTTTTTGTCGATTCAAACAGACAGACAGACAGACGGACAGATAGACATACCTAAATACGAAAACTGTAGACGCTTCCCTCGCTAACGCTCACTCGGTCGATTATGAATTAATTATAAATTAAAATTACACCTTACTAAGAAACGTTATAATTATAGCATAGGAAAAGTTATACAATAATTTGTCTTTTTCTTTCTTTTAAATTTTCAACTCTATCGTAAAAGAAAAGGCAGTGTATAACTATTCTGAGGCTATACAACGTTTATTTAGTAAGGGGGACAGGATATCATAAAAAAGTGACATAATCTATTAGGTAACTGACGGTACTGAACGGTCTACGGCAAATACAGCACCACGTACCGTGAGAGAGCTCAGTGTGAGAACTGCCTAAGAGGTCTGTATCTGTTTATGCAACAGTGTCTGTACGAACTCAAACAAACATTCTTTAGCGAATCGTCCTAAATATTTATGTTCACACGATCAGGCAAATGTTTAAGAACCACCTTCGCACGGCTAGTTCGCATCGGTTGATGGCTACTTAGGAAGAGGACGTAATTTATAAACGAATTCCTGATTTTTATACCCACTTCCTTCTGAACTACCTATCAATTTTAACAGTGACTGTGAGCTGGAGACCTTGCGACCAGCGTATGTCAAGAGAATCGGTTTAGAAATGCAGCCTGTAGACGAAGACAGAGATCCAGACAGACAAAATCCGGACAATACATACGTCCATATCGTCACGCCTTTCCCCCAAAAGGGCTGGCAGAGGTGTAATACAACACCCACACTTCGCCGGACGATATTCAGTCCTAATTGTGACAGTGGGCGAGCCTGTCGCCCATCCGAAAATATGAAAGCATTTTGGTCGAAGCTGAAGCAGAGACGCTTCGCTCGCTAAAGCTCCCTTGGTCGTTAAGCTCTTGATGTCAGAGAGAGATGACAGAGTGATGTCAGAGATGTCCTGATGCTCCGCTAGCCCTGATGTCAGTTTCAAGGCCGCTCGAAGGCCTCTGTCATGGCTTGACAATTGCTATTTCCTAGAACTAACAACCGGGGCCTACAATTTAATGTATCATTTGAGCCACGGTAGCGCTCAACTGAAATCACCACCCGCGGTCACCCACCCAAAGACTGACCACGTCATCCGTTGCATTGCATAACATCAGTTAATCGATGATCGGTTAAGTGCTACCCATGATCCAAAAAAACAAGGATGCATTCATAAACACGTAATGACGTCAGCGTAATCCTTCTCCTTCGAACTTGTTGCAAATGACTTATTTCGTTCTTGCTTAAGCATCGATTGACGTCACTACGTGTTGCTGAATGATATACCTGGCGAAGTATATTATTGTACCATGGTGCTACCTACCTTACTTACCTAGTTTTGATGAAAAATGATAAAGCATCAATACAGAGTACTTACCATACAGTTACAGTTGCTGCTGGCCTGATGATGCAGCCAGAAGGTTGCCAGGACATCCGCAACGACTTGATCTTCAGAAGTAGTTTCCGTTAGTTCAGAAGAAGAAGTAGCTTCAGAAGTAATTTTGTTATTGCCTAATAAAGAGATTGTGAGAGCTTGTCTTTAAA
This sequence comes from Peribatodes rhomboidaria, assembly GCA_911728515.1. NCBI lineage: Eukaryota > Metazoa > Arthropoda > Insecta > Lepidoptera > Geometridae > Peribatodes > Peribatodes rhomboidaria. The sequence continues at coordinate 904,423 of OU452194.1, forward strand.
AACTTTTTTTAGAATAAGACTTGTTTTTAGGGTACCCAAAGTATAAAACCTGACCCTATTACTAAGACTCCGCTGTCTGTCCGTCAGTCACCAGGCTGTATCTCATGAACCATGATTAGACAGTTGAATTTTTACAGATTTTTTATTTTACTTGTCACTCTTGATCCCCTTCATCATCATCTACATGTTTTCTTAACTGGGTTTACTGTTTCCTTTTTTCTAATTCAAAATTATTAGGTGCTTCTACTCGCTATGTGGCTAATTCATAATGTGGCATCTGCCACGGTCCTGCTTCGAACAGACAGTAAAATGAATCGCAATAGAATAAAATTGGAAAAGCGACCATTTTAGACCGCAGTTTCATTTTGACGCACGACTTGCAAGTAATACAAACATACATGAACATACATTTATAATCACGCCTCTTTCCCATAGGGGTAGGCAGAGACCACTTCTCTCCACTTGCTACGATCCTGGTACATCTTTCGCTTCGTCCACTTCCATGAGCCTTTTCATACACGCTCGTCGGTTACGGGTACTCTTGACCTGGCTTTTCTTTCTGACGTCTTCGATTTGGTCGAGATGCGTGCGCCTAGGTCGACCCTACCCGACTTGACCATCCACAGTCGCCTTGCAATTAATAATGATTATCAAATTAATAAAATGCTTGAAGTGGACACTCGCTTGAGTACCCTAGTAACCCTGCGACGAACATCTCGAATATAACAAGAGGTAAGCCTTGCTGTAAACTGATCTATAGTTTTTTTTATACCATAGGTGGCAAACAAGCTAACGGGCCGCCTGATGGTAAGCGATCACCGTCGCCTATGCATACCTGTAATACCAGGGACATCACAGATACGTTGCCGACCTTTAAGAACTCTATTGACAGCCCTTTTAAAGAACCCCATCTTGTAATTCTTCGGAAATACTGCAGGAGTTATAAGAAAATAATAACAATAAGTCCGTTCACTATAACTTGTCCCTTGAAAAATATGGTTGTCTCTCTCTGTCAGTTGGCGTCACTTACTATCAGTGCGAGAGGAAATGATGTTGCTCATGAACCAATGATAGTGAACAGACTAAGTTTGCTCAGTGCTGAGCTAACGCCTTTTGCCACAATATTTAAGTTAATATTCTGTAGGTACCTAATACCTTGTTGCCCTTCTTATATCTTCTTACTTCTATTGTGCTTTTATTTTGACAATAATTCGCTTTTTTTATTATGTTTCATTTACTTAATTAGAGGTAAATAACAATAAAACCAAATAAACCTTAGTTCTCTCCAACATTTATTGGTCGAAAAATAAATTAAAAACTTTGGATATCAACAAAGGCCAGAAATCGTATAAATAAATACCTAAAGGGTCTACTCTTAACATAACAACATATTTACAACTCTTATATACCTTTACATTAGGTAATCGACCTCCTTCTATTTTTACAGATCAATCTTATCCAATTGTTAACATTTTTAATTTATACGTCCCTCCGTACAGGATTTGAGGCAGAGATACTTTAATTTATTTTATTTAAAGGTCTTGCCCCAGTGTGGTGTCAGCATCCATCCTATCCATCCTATTTCTTTTATCACATTTGCTTACATGACATCCCAATTACACATCACTGTCTGGTTTTGGTGAGAAATTACGAACCAGCTATTTGTTTTAGTTCTAAGCAAATTCAACTAGATGGCGCCTTTTTATAGTTTCCAAAGTCAGAACACATGTCGTCTGCACCTGACCGCAAACTTTTATTACTTGTTTTTATTCTATGTTGTACATAATATTTACAAATTAACAGAAATGTTAGTGAAAGAAAATATATAACTAAACATGTTATTAATAGCTGTACCCAATGAAAAGAAGCTGCCTGCAAAATATATTGTCATGAGTTAAAAATAGCCATATTTAAGTTCTCATTTTATAGGTGTAGTAAAGTATTTTACCTAGTTTCCAAGTGAAAAGACCAAATAATTTTGGTACTTTTGCCAAAATGGCATGAAAATGTTCGGATCGGTTGCCAAAACCAATTTAATGTGACCTAGTGCAGGGAAATTGTTGTAAATCGCTTGGAAACGTGAATATTTCTTTTAAATTGTTTTGCTTCGTACTATATTATCTATAGTTTGAACATAAATAACAAAATGTTCAAATGACGTGTAGTTTTTTTTTAAATTTCATACTTTGGCGCGCCGCTGTTTTGGACGCTATTATATTACTTCAAAAATGTCGCAAAAAAAATCTAAATAATTAAATAAAATCACTGAGGGTAGTTTTGAAAAATAGTATTGCAATCAGTGAAATTGCTAAGAATAGCCATTACAACAAAAAAATTATTAGAATTTTTTTTTAGTAATTTTTTTTTTTTTTAATAACTAGTTTTCCACCTAAGAATAGGCAAAATAACCATTTCTTAGTAGTGAAATTTGTTTAGGTGTTATTTTATTTTACCAATAAAATTATTCAGTTTACAAAAAAAAAAACAGTAAGTAATTGTTTTTTTTTTTTTGTAAAAAAACAGTATTGCTTTTTTTTTAAATCAAATCAGTACCTCTGCCTCTACCTAATATTTTACATGATCCAACTCAACCCAGACTTAAAATATGGCCGCGTTTAATATTTTTACAGCAATTATTCAACGATACATTGCAAAAAATATACATCGTATTTCTTAAAAATATACCAGTGAACACGCCCAAAATTTTTAATTCATAGGAAATAGTAAGCTAATAATCTGAATTTAAATGGTGCTGAGTCTATTTGACAACTATCACTAAACGAAGCAAGATTAAATTAAAATTAGGAAAGGTGTGGAGTCATTTTTAACATTTTTTTAACCACCAACCTGTCAAAAAGATTTCACATGGCTAGAGGGAAAAAAATACTTTAAACATGTTCCTGCGGCAAACATGAAACGTTCTGTATAAAAAACAACAAAAGGAAGTAAGTACATTTAGGCCAAGTGGCTAACCCTATTGTTAGATTTCTTTTGGATTTTTTTTTTAATAAAATGAGCGTTTTCACTATACTATATTTTTAGGAACAATAAACTATTATGCAAACGATTCCCTACTATCTATCAATTATTACTCCAAAACCGAACATTTCCAGGATTCACAATTTTAGGAATTTGTCGCGACCGTTTTAGTACCAGACAAAACACAATTTTTACAATAAATCACTTGAAAACATCAACACTTTTACTTGTTACTATTTATGTAAATTAATTAAACATCACTGACCAATTAATTAATTTAAAATAAAAGTCATAATTAATTAATTAACTGATAGATTTGTTGCTGGTTGGTAAGAAATTACCAAACAGTTACATGTTTTAGTTCCAAGTAAATTCAACTTTTGGAAATTCTCAACCTTCAAAACGTAACCACTAAAACCTTCGCGTATGTGCTACCGAGGTGAAATTTGCTAGCTCCAAGTGACTCATTATAAAAATCAGGTTATAAGTAACCGATTTTACTTTTAATTATACTAACCATAGTATATTACAAAAATAGTTTTAGAAGTTTCAAGAGGTAGCTCAAGCTATAATTTTATTATCACTAATACTTTTCACTAAAAATTAAGTAAGTACATAAATTAGTGGAAAATCATTCTCAATCAGTCTGTTTTGTAAGATGTATTCGTTTTAATAAATTTTATTATTAATAGTTTTATTATTTTAACTGTAACCGTTATAAAAGTATGAAATCTTGAACTTCCAAATAATTAAACAATGACACCGATTATGTTTACCATTATCTAAAAAAACTAAATTTGACAGATTTAATAAAAGGTTCCGTCTTTCTCTCACACAGTATAATGAAAAGAGACAGAAAATTTTGGTCCTGTCAAATTAGTTCAGTTTAAATAGTGGCGAGTACGACAGAATCGGCACCCACTGTATTTTAAGGACGGCATAATGAATTTAATTAATATTAGATAGATTAATTTGGTAACCATTTTTGTTATTTATAATTAAGTATTTTAATATTTTTTAATCATATTTTTATATCGAAGAACGAATACATCTTACACCAATAATCCTATTCTGGCGCGTGCGATATTATCTTGGTCTCTGCCTTTCTCGTAAGATGAGTCATTATAGTGAGAGAGATAACATCGTACGCGGGAGAAAAGGTATTCAAGAGCTTGCATTGTGTCGGTCAAAAATATTTTACTAAAAATTTGAAATAACGTCAATTTTACTATTTACTAAACTATTAATAACAGCGCAAAGAATTGTTTTTCTTGTCATAATATGAGTTTAAAAATATGATAAAGATAAAATTATTTTTAGTGCTTTTATATACAAGTTTGGAAATAGAAAAGCCATTGACATTTAAATAAATTTGTAATTTAAAAATTACTTACAATAATTGTTTAAAAGTTAAATTTTTGTAATACTTAAGTACTTACATTATTTTATGAGTAGTTTTAAAAAATACAGTTGAATTAAAAAAATGCACATTATTTGAAAATTAGATATAAGCCTTGTTTTTAGTTATTTTTAGTAATATCTTTTGACCTTGGTAAAATAATAAGTACAGTAAAATATTTTAGCAAATTGCTAATAGCACCAATGTGTTAGGAAAAATACAAAAAAATGTCTTAAAAAGATAATAAATACAATTATGACAATATAATATCGACATATAAAATAAATGTGGACAATTAATGTCGTAAGGAATATTAATAAATGTATTTTGTTATGAAACATAATATTTGTTATGACATTTTAAAATTCCATAGTCAATTATTTTGGAGCTAATAGAAATTTATTTTTGTAGGTATAAAAAATCAATGGGTTCTCGGAATGAACTGTATAACATTTTGTTTTGTTTTGCCAGTTTTGAGTAAAACCGGAATACCAATTAATTGAAACATTTCATTTTAAAAAACATTTTTTTTTCTATTGCTCCTGCCGTACTTAAATTGCCAAACTATATTTATTACCTTCATCCTTAGAAATTAAAAATGTAAATAAAATACAAATTAGAACTTAATACAAAAGGGCATGATTTAGTTTTACAACCTCCAACTGAGCAAACAAACGAATTTCGTCAAAAATTTTCGAAAAAGTTTTTAATAACGCAATTTTTTGTCAAAAAACTTCACAATTTTTTTTGACGAAACCAGGCACGATTATAGGATAACGTTACTTTCTGCTACTAAAACGGTCTCACAATTTAAATTTAAAAGCTAGCTTGTTTATTTTAAAAACGAAATATAAATTTCACAGACAAAATTTAATTTAAGCTTAAAATATTAATTAAATTTAGGTGTTTTCTAAATATAAAAATTTGTACATCGAAATATTTTTAGGCTAGTTGCTCGCTACGGACTGTGACCTCACGACTTCTAAGTATAATCTTGACAAGCTCACAACCTCTCATACGATTTTACTCGAATTTAAAAATTATATTTGAATAAACTATGTACTTGTCATCAAAAATTAACTAATTTATTAACTGTACTCAAGTTATCGTCTGGAACAATTAGTACGAAACGGTTTTTTTAAACGACGGAAATGTACACTCTTAATAAACTTTCCAACGCCAATTTTCCTAGTACACTCTTAAGATCTAACTTTGCTTGGTCAAAAGTAATCTTCGAAAGTAGATTTTGTAAATATATTGAAAGCATATCCAAATTGAGTTGTTAAAATGTAACGGGCGACCTCAAATAAACTGCTAGTCATCTCTCTTTCTATTTAAACTAAATTTGCATTTAGTGCATGATCAATTTAATTTCATATTTCACACAAAGCTGTTGTTACGGTTGACATATTTTTTTTAAAATAAATAAATGATAGAAGAGTTTCTTGTAATAGAGTTGTTTATGTGACAGTAAGGAAAAAAAATGTTAGCACAGCAAGTACGAAAGTTTATCGACAAAATTGACATTTAATATTGACAAATTGGTTTTTATCAGTTAAAATCCTCAATAAACGACGTTTAAAATCGACAGAGCTGATTCTGTCATCAAAAGAGTTCAAGTTCGTCAATAGATAAATACCATACTTTTGCTGCTGTACTTAATTAAATTTTTGACACATTCTTGCAACCCATGAAAACTGAGTTTTAGTTAGATATTATCAAAAGATATTGAATGCATTTTTGAACTGACAAAACAAATTATGTCGACCGCAAATGTCAAAGTCGATGTATGAAGTGGCAAGTGCGGTATTTTATAGATCGACAAATTTGACATTTTTCCCGCTGCTGTTTTTGATCTCTTGACATATTCTCTGAAACCAAAAAATCGTTTTGCATTTAAAACAGGTAAGTAATAAGCGTGTAATTTGCCTTAACGATGCTTATTTAAATACCACTACCCGCTTACAGAATGTAGTTTTACTGAATCGGGTAGAAATAATCAATTTTAATGTTGCTAATGACAAAAAGCCAGTTTCATAGAAAAAGTGAATTGTCAAGCATTCAAATGAGGTGCCATTTGAGAGAAAATGAATGTTTACTGTTTTTTCAATGTGTGTGAAAAAGATATACAGTGTGATAAGGCTTTTAATTTTGTTTCATTTTCAATTGTGTTGTGTGTTCAATTGTTTTGTCTCAGTAATTTAATCATCACTTCAATAGCCATAAATGATCGAGCGAGACAACACAACAATGGTTTTCTTGCCTTCAAAAGGAGACAAATGCAGTGACAGTAGCACAACAGGGGTCTTGTTCTAACGCGTGCGTTGGTCACTGTCTCTCTTGTTAGAAAAGTCCCGTGAGTGAAAGTGAAGTAAATAATATTGCACTGGCTAGAACAGAACGACGTGCTCTTAACCGCATTCATTATAAGATTTATAAGTCATGTCACACTGTACGAGATCTATTTTTTAATTATTTATCTTCAATATCTTCTGATTTTCCCTCTTTTTCGATTACATACAAAAAAGTTGAGACCGAAAAAGACAGAAGTTTTTTTTTTTAATCCTATTTTAACTTTTCAGATCTATTAGGCCGTAACTTTATGAGTATTCAACTTTAAACATCTAATTAAATAACAATACTATTTAGAAAACACCCAAACTAATGTTTTTTTATAAATATAAAATTAATTTGATTGTTTTAAACTAGCGGACTGATACAGAGATTCAATGTTGGGTCATTTCACCCATTGTCCTACGTGAGCGATGGAGAGCGATAAACCCAGAAGCGATGCGATGCTTTACGTCAAAAGACAACAAGCAATAGTCTTGATGCGAAAATATTCGCTAATGCCGAGGACTCACATTGGTTCAACCTTGGGCCCAAGCTTGGCTTCAATTTCAAATGGCCAATATCAAACCTTATTACTGCGACATATTGGCTTCAGTATCACCTTTGTGTACAAAGACTGATGCACAAATTCGCCTCTTGGCCCAAAGACTGGAGCAAATATCACCAATGTGTTGGCGCGGCATAAATATCACTAAACTTACACTGATTTGTTCTACCAACAATTAGTAGATAAAAATCGAAAAACTTGACATTTAGAACTGTCAAAATTGATTTCGAAAATGACGTTCAAATATTTCCGTGATGATTTGTTGACAAAATTAGTTAAATGTCAAATTTTTCGTTTTATTAGATAAGTACTATGCTTGACTGCAGTCAATCTGGGAATCAAACTTCCCAGTTGATCTACTAGTAAGTATGTTAATAAAGTAATGTAAAGTAGTACCATCAGTAGAACTACTAGTAAGTCTACCATGAAAAAACTTCCCAGTTGACCTACGTACTAGCAAAATCATTTCACATTTCTGGCTAATTAATTCTAGTAGTCCTACGGATATAACTACTCATTAGTATTACTGAGAACAACTGACAAGAACTTAGGCCACACTATATAGCTAGTCGTGAGCTTCGCATCGCATCGCTTTACCACATTCATCGCTAGCTAGTCTGCTGCACCAACATCTTGTCTCTTGTCATGCGAGAACGAGACACAGGTCTGTAATTTCCACGCGATAGAAAGAGACGACATACAATGTTGCGACGCACGCTAGACTGGACAATGTTTTAGTAATTAAATAGTCAATTAATTATTTATACTAAGTACACAGCACAACTAATGAAAACTAATATGAGAGATAATACTAAGAAAAATCCTGTTAACGTTTGGGTCTCAAGCTGATTCTGCGAAATACACAGTTCTACTGGTAGTGTCACGGGGATATTTTCGCCCATGCATTTTATTAGTAGTACCATCAAACATTGAATTACCCCTGCCCCCCTCCCGATACTACCCTGCTTAATGCGGCCTAGTCCGTAAGGAATGACATTCGAACAGTAACGGTCAAACGAAAATAAGTTCGGTCTTTTCTGACTTTTTAAAACCAAGGTCGTTTTTGGGACTTGCTCTAAGCAACGCTACGCTGTTTGGTCTGCGTTGTTTTCCGACAAAAAGTCTAAGGGCCGCATTCTAAAACAACGCTCAGTCATGTAAAACTAGATTTAAATCGAGTTCCAGACTGAGCAACGTTTTTAAATGCAGCCCTAAGAATCCTCTCCAAACAGGATTAACTAAAGAGATTTCTAGACCAAGTTGAAGTAAACAAAGTATTCAAGGGCAACCGGTCAACGCATACCCGATACTTAACGAATTGTCAGATAAGTTTACGAATTAACGTGCCACTGCTTGTAATTACGATGCTGCAGCTACAAAAAGAAACATTGTAGAGTTGAAAGAGTACCGATGGTCAGGCTAATCAGTCGGGTGGATTTCAAATTTGAGGACAGTAAAAACTAGCTTCGCATTGGGAAAAAGTTTTTTTTTTAATGTAGAATTTTCCCAAGCCTGATGTTAAGCGACGTTGTGACCTAAGATGGAGCACGACGACCTAGAAGGTACATATTCACTCTAGCCTTGAAGATACCCAGGTTGTAGTTAGTCGGGAATACAGACGATGGCAAGGTGTTCCATTCCCTAGCGGTTCGTATCAGAAAGGTGGAGGCAAACCGTTTAGTACGAGTTGGTGGAATGTCGACTAAGTAATAGTACTAATATTTTCTGCTCATTGTATAATGTGACCAATGTGTGGGAATAAATCTGACAAAAAATGACACAAAAAATCTGACTGCATTGATTTGTTCTATCAACAATTAGTAAATAAGACTCGATAAATTTGACATTTAGAACTGTCAAAATTGGTTTGCGAAAATGACGTTCAAACTTGGCGTTTTATGACAAAGTTAATTTTGTTCAATTTTGTTCTTCCGAGTAGTGGCTCTATTTCGAATAAGGCGGTAGAGTCTTTTATAAAAAATTTACATTCATAAGTGTTTTTTCGAATCTTGAACAGAAATCTACCAAACAGTCGCAGCGTCCTCGCAATGTTTAACTACCATAGTCATACACACACATACACACATTCATAAATACAAACATACATGTGTGAATTACCCTGATTGCACCAGATGAACTCGCTTGTTATGACTCATTGCTTACAGTAATTTATGGCTGACTTGATCACGTGGGTCGGAGAGATGGTATTTAGCGATAAGACCGATATTCTAAATTCTTAACTTTTTAAGTTATGTATTTTTAACCGACTTCAAAAAGGAAGAGGTGCAATGTTCGTCTGTATGTAATTTTTTACTAAATTGGGTTGTGAGGTCTCAAGACAAACCCTTTGGTTTTTTGGTGCAACACCTAAATATTTTTTTGTACCAAAATTTTAAGAGAATAAATAAAAAAAAAAAATGAGGCGAACAACTAGTAATATGTATTTCGCATTCAAACTTCAAAATTGTGTTTGAAAAAACTACTTGTCTCTCAAATTTCTAGAAGAGATATTCATGTCATCTCGCTCGCACCATCACACAATATTGTTAACACGAAAGAGAGGAGACGATTAGCGCTATTTCGTTTCGATAAGTTTATATTATATATCTTATAGCTTGTTTATACACAAAATACACTTCACATTAATTTTCATAAAATATGCAAAAGTTTGGATTAATGTTTGTTACTCAATCACGTCAGAAGGGCTGAACGGATCTAGATGTAATTCGGCACAGAGATAGATTATGGTATGTATACTTAATAGCACATAGGATACTTTTTAACCGCGGGTGAGACCGCGGGGCGAGCTAGTATAATATACAAATCGAAACATCCCAGTAAGATTTCGCTTAATCTTCACTTGGTTCAATAGAGATATCGATCGACATAATATACGCGCCAGAATCGGCCCCACACCAGATGTTGTAATGTAAATTGCTCAAGAACTGAAATAAGCTTGACTCATGGTGTTTGTAATTATAACTGACATGTTGATATCAGAGCTAACTGCACAGATTTCAAGAATCAGTTTGATTACGAAATAGCTTTTTACGTCCAGCTGAGCTAGCACGGGACGGAGACAAAATGTCTTTCAACAGTTTTTATCCACGCTTAGATGTGATAAAGCTAGAATACGGGTATGTTTGTCCCTTTCTTGCGTGATAAATACTGTGGTAAGACATTTTGTCTCCGGCCTGTGCTAGCCGTAAGCTAAGGCTAGCACGGATCGGAAATAATGTTGTACTTAGGGGCGGATTTATCGAAAGGCAATTTGTCTCTCGCCCGTGCAAGTTCTAGTGGAGTGTTTGACTATAGCTCGTCTGATGCCAAGGTCCTTCGGAACACTAAATTTGCATTGGGTTTTCTATTGCCATTTCGTCTAGAGGAAGACGACGAGCGAAGAGAGCAAATAAACGTACTGACGAGCCTCTAAAGTTATCTACAAACTGCAATTTTAATATTTTTTATAACTTTCATTTTTCTAATCATTCTCAAATAACATATTGTTACTACGCCTTTCCTCAAAAGAGGCTGGCAGAGGTGTACAACACCCACACTTCATAATCGTATTATAAATTCATTAAAAGCGAATGTTGTATGGGTTAAATAAATTAGTCCAAACTGACCCCTTACAAATGTCGTTATTAGAGGGATTCATCATCTTCATCATCACCTCATCATCATCATCCCATCATATTTGAAAACGAATGATTAGAACTTGACACTGACAAATGCACATGACGTGCGACGCCCAATTCCTTTGAACGGGGGAGAAAAAAAAAATCGTTATTTCTCATAACTCTATTTTCTCTTACGAACGATTTTTTGAAAATACCAACACCAGAGGGACCTACTACCCTCTCAATTGTAGACCCATGTCAAATTTCTTCACAATCTGACAAATAGTTTCCAAAAAACTAAACAAGCAGTTGTATGGAAAATGTTTTAGTTCGCACTTAGCGCTCTTTACAAGCTTTTACTTAACTTGCAATGTTTGTATGTAACTGTTTGTTCGGGCGGAATATCGAAACTCGATTTTAAAGCAGTTAACTTCAACAGATTGAGCTGTTTCAAGCCAGTTGACCTTGAGGGTCCATTAACCCAGGCTGGCGTGAGATGCCTACGTCTAGATGGTTCCTGACTAAGCATAGGTAGTCGGTGACTAAGAGTTGCAACCTCTAACTAATTGATAAGTTTGTCCGTATAGTCTCAGTGGCTAGTCTAAGTCTAGCCCATGGTATAATAATATACTCCGCCAGGTATGGATTCCGGTCACGTGGGCAACACGTAGTGACGTCAATCGATGCTTGAGCAAGACGGAAATAAGTCATTTACTAATAGTGCGAAAGAGACGGATGACGAGTGACGTCAAACGTGTTTGCTCTCGGAATGCTAGACCTTGATTTTTTTTTGGATCATAGTCTAGCCCTCTTAGCAATAAACGTTGTAAAGCCTCCAAATAGATAGACAGTGTTTTGTCTTTTTCTTTCTAATACACTTTTGAACTAGATCGAAAGAGACAAAACACTTGATAACTATTCCGAGGCTAGATAACTTTTATTGCTAAAGGAGAAAGTTTTTAGGCCGGCCGAGAACTTCTAACGTTTTTTGGCGATTGTTGTTACAGGATAGGTGCACAACTGAAGCCTACAATTTTTCCATATATCTGATCTACGCATATGAACCTAGATGGAGAAGGCTCGCGTCTCAAGCCAGCGAATGTAGGTTCGATCCAAGCCAAAGGCACGCACCAATTTGTTCAAAGTTAGTAAATATAATTAAAGGCGTATTTTTAACGTCATCATCTGCTATATAACTTGAGACGAGTCTATAGCGATAGGCTCACCCCGGTTAACGGAGAAAACACCGTTCACCGGCAGGCAAATTTTGATGTTGGCTGAAAAGGCGTGACGGTATGTTTTGTTACTAATATTACACTTATGAAGAGGCTCTTAGTTTCTTGCCTGTTCTTCTGAGTAGTGGCTTTTTTTCCGAACAAGGCGGTCGAGTCTATTACAAAACTTTGACGTTCATAAGTGTATCTTTGACACCTAAATTGAATAAAAATATTTTGACTTTGACTTTGACTGAGGTAATGTTTGTATGAATATATTGTTGTGTCAACACATAGTATATTGTGGCAACACCACAGAAGCCATAAAGAAAAGTGAGTAGGTATTTGGCGGGAACCGAAAAGATGGTGGCGTGATTTTGTATTATTTTCTAAAACTTGTGATTCTTCGAGTGTTAAAGTGTAATAATTGTGGATTATTAACCTTTACCTGTTCGTTAACGTGCACAAGTGTGGGCAAATGATACAAACATTAGAAAATGCTATTTATCGTGTTCTCTTCAAAACTTGACTTAAAGTTTCAGTAAAGTATCCACGGCTTTACTGAAATGGAAAAAGGGGAGGGATTCATCTCATATTTCATCACCCTCTCCTCTCATCTTCATCTTAGATTAAATAACCCATCTGCGATAAAATGCATACAATAATAACTAAGTTAGGCATTAAGGACTTAGTATCCAGTTGCCAATAAATAAAAAAAAAAAAGAAACATAAAGAAAAGTTGAAGTTAAGTAAAGCTATTTCTTACCTTCTTAGACCAAAATCAACTTATCTAAATCTCAAAACTTGACAAACTTTGAAACGCAAAGCGTTCCGTCTCCTGCAATGTCTCCAGTAATGTCTTCAAACCAAAAAATGCATTAAAAAAACCAGATAAAACCAGTTTTATCATCAACCACGTTTTTATAGTTAATTACCAAAATAAATTTTATTGTTCAGCTAGTTTTATGGAGTCATAAAATGTTCTCCGGCATTTTTACTACTGCAGTGGCCTAACAGGTTTGCGAAAAGTACAAAAATATTACGGCATTGTTTATGTTTTAACAAGATATTTTTTTGTTTCACAGCCAAGGTGCGGCTACATTAGCTCGCGATTCGTTTCGCGATGTCGCGCTAAAATCATCGTTATTGATTCTTGTCTACATTAGCGGTTAACTCGTCGCTTTTCTGCGGAATTAAGGGCCATAATAAAAAAAAATCGGGACACTACCACACACGGTCGCCTGACCCCAAACTAAGCAAAGCTTGTACTATGGCTGCCAGAGACTGATATACATACTTAGATATTTTTAAATACATACTTAAATAGATATTAACACCCAGACATAGAGCAAACACAAATGTACATCACGTGAATGTTGGCCCTAGGTGGGAATCGAACCCACGCCCCCACGCTCAGAAGATAGGTGCACTACCAACTGAGCCACCGAGGCAATCAAGGCAATTCACTCAATACATCGCCGAGTGACGAACTAACCGACTACACTTGTCGCGATAGCCCGAATTATCGCCGAAGGCCGCTAATGTGGCTGCACCATCATAGTTCTTGATTCTACCTTTATTCGTTATTAAATGCTTTTCAAAGTTAGTTTGTGAGTGTGTTTGTTTCTTAGTTCTTCACGCTCAAAACGATTGACTAGTTTTGATGAAATTTAGTATGCAAGCAAAGTACCTGCTTGGATTAATTAGGCTACTGTTTACTAGCGGACTATTCCGTAAGACGCAGCTAGTTTCCTATAATCATATGAATTATATCTCTACCTACACAGTAACAGACTTTGTTTTACAAAGGCTCTTTCCGCGTCAGTCTGTATACCCGCTAACTCCTAAACCAAGCAACGAATTTTGATGCGGTTTTCACCATTAGCTAGATATTTTTTCACGGAAGGTTCTAACTATCATGCAAAACCGAGGCAGGTCGCTAGTGCTAAGTAATACACTTCCCGGAGTGGTTTAACCCCTCGGATAGATAACGATGTTTTCCTTCAATAAATCTTGGGTAGAGTCTAGCCGTCCGATTTTATTTATCTGTTTTCAACCGAAGATTGCAAACAAAAAGAAGGGTTAATGTACTTTGACTAGCTACCTGCCCGGATTCGCTTGCGTTTCATAGATAATTTATAAATAATTTTGTTTTAATATTTTATTGTGTATTATCTATTGTTATTATATTTTGTGAGTGTATGTTGTTTTGTGTGAATTTGATTATTTATTTTTGACATTTTAATTATTATTATTTTGGATTATTTTATTCTAATGCAACTGATGTTATGTATACGGACTTAGATTCTGAAATAAATAAATTGAATTGAATTGAATAGCCTTGTACTTGGTGATTATGTTAAGTACTTTCTATTAATAAAAGATTTTCAATTCGCATCAATAGTTCCGGAGAATAACTATATTCAAACTAGATTTATCGTTTACTAGCGTCCACCCTGGCTTAGCACGATACCTATATAAGTCTCCCGGAAGAAATTATCTGAATGGAATCTGAAAACTAGATCAAAATCTGTTACATAATTCAGAAGATCTGCGTATACTACTTAAGGACAGACAGCGCGAAGTAATTTACTTGTATGTTAAGTAAGTACAGTGTAGTGGTAGGTTTATTATAGATTCTTTAGGGGTTTTGGCAGGAAACCAAAGAGGTAGCGTAGTCGTAATTTTGTAGGTATTATTTTCTCAAACTAGTGATTCTTCAACTGACCTTTAACGGTTCGTTAACGTGCACGAATGTCGGCAAATGATACAAGCGTTGCAAAACGCGACTTTTTGTGTTCCCTACAAAACTCTTCTTGAAGTTTCAGTAAAGTATCCAACACTTTACTGAAATGGGGGAAGGGGAGGGATTTATCATTATCATCATCATGACTTCATCACTGTGACAATACTAAAAAAAGAGAGACTCTATTTTTCTTGACACTGGTAAATACGCGAAACGCGCGACGCCAAATTCCCCTAATTGTGAAAAAAATAGTGTAAACGTAAACCATTGTAATATCCCTATTACATCAATTTTTAACCGACGAAACGGAGGAGGTTTACAAGTCAACTCGTATATATACCTGCATAATTATATTTTTTTACGTGTGATCACTGATCACGTATAACTTTTTACAGAGTAGGCCGATTTTGATAATTATTTTTATTCAGACCACAGATTAAATAAATACGGGACACTTGCATACGCGGTCGCCTGACCCCAAACTAAGCAAAGCTTGTACTATGGCTGCCAGATAATAATTTACTTACTAAGATATTGTTAAATAAATACATGACTTAAAATAGATATTAACACCCTGACATAGAACAAACACAAATGTTCATCACGTAAATGTTTGCCCTACGTGGGAATCGAACCCACGCCCCCAAGCTCAGAAGGCAGGTTTACTACCAGCTGACCCATCGAGGCAGTCATAGAATACTCCCGTATTCTACGGTGTGCACAACAATTATAAATAAATAAATAAATAATAAATAAATTCGGGACACTTCTACACACGGTCGCCTGACCCCAAACTAAGCAAAGCTTGTACTATGGCTGCCAGAGACTGATATACATACTTAGATATTTTTAAATACATACTTACATAGATATTTAACACCCAGACATAGAACAAACACAAATGTTCATCACATAAATGTTTGCCCTAGGTGGGAATCGAACCCACGCCCCCAAGCTCAGAAGGCAGGTTTACTACCAGCTGACCCATCGAGGCAGTCATAGAATACTCCCGTATTCTACGGTGTGCACAACAATTTATCTATCAATCTCATATCAATCTCAATCACAATCTCCGTTTGTAACTGTCATTATTATGCCCCTATTCATTTCATAACATATGAAATCGAACAACACTGTAGAAAGCTGCCGCACTCGAGCGCACAGTGAAAGGACCGAACGATGAAAAGAGTATGATGTACCACTCCATGATAATACCTCATTTGACATGAGAAAGTGATGTTACACACATAAAATTGTATGTAAGATATACTCGTATATAGCTGTTTAGTTGGTAGGTAGGTACTAGGTACCCATAGACAACTAAGAAACGTGTTTATTTAAGGCATAGTAACATAACAAAACATATCGTCACGCCTTTCCCCCGAGGGGGCTGGCAGAGGTGTAATACACACACATACTTCGCCGAACGATATTCAGTCCCAAATGTGACAGGGGGCGAGCCTGTGGTCATACACCGGGCTCAAGTCATGTAGCAGATGACATACAATACGCACATATATGTTCGTCATTGATGGTCGACGAAATGTATGGAACCCCATGGGCAATATTACGAGTACATAGGTCCCTACTTATTTACTTTAGAAATCACATTTTGAATCAAAATTAGGGGTAGGTTTAGTGCAATATAGAATGCTAGCTTCGCCCCGCGGTGCTTCCCGTGGTTAAAAAGCAGCCTACGTCCTATTTCAGACTATAATCTATCTCTTTAGCAAATTTTATCCAGTTCCGTTCTGCCGTTCTGGCGTCATTACTCATTAACTAATAAATAATTAATTATCCATCCATCCGTACAAACTTTCGCATTTATAATATTAGTGTGATGACTGATGATAGTGAAATCTTGAAAAAACGTTGTAGGTGATTTTAGCGTTATGATAAAAACACTTTTATCTTTTGAGCTAAAAGCTATTCCGAAATATTTCAAAAGTTATTTTTTCGCATAATTTCATAAAGTCCAACACAAATTTATGCCGTAAACTTAAGCATAAAATTCTTGAACGATGTAAAATCATAAACATTTGAATTAAAAACCATTAAAAACTGTAGACCCTCTTTCCATTTAATAGAGAATAGCATTCAAATACAACTCATAAATCAATGAACATAGGGTATAAAACTACTCAAAACATGACTTCGCTTTGATGATGTCAATAATAAATCACATTTGTGATGCGATTGGCATAAAAACTCGGCTTTAAGAGCTAATGGCTTACGCACACTCGGTACTTTTAGTCATTTTAACTGTTGACGACTTAAGATTTTAGTCTATGGGAAACAGCCCGTTTGCAACCCGCAAACTCAATGCCTGACTGCCTCGCAATAGTATTCTTGCAAAATAACTTAATAATAATGACATAAAGAGTTGGAATAAAAAATACTTTATGTCACAAATTATAAAGTTAATTTTTCATTCTCACCATTGCGAGGCGGTCGAGCGCTATGCTTTCAAGTGGACGGATGCCCGTATTTACTTTGGCAAATTAATAAACATAAATAAATAAACATCAACTTCCAACTGCTAATTAATGGACTTTGTCTAGATGTAAACTATCCTCTCTTAAAACTGTAATTATAAACGTCAAACTATTTTTATATTTTCAAAAGTAAAAAGAGTTTTAAATTCGTATAATTATATTTGTCCCAGCTATTAAATAAAGTCTTTAATTAGAAGCTACAGCATTAAAGTATTCGATTTAGTTAGTTTGTTTTACAATAAATAAGAAAAGAACTCGTAGAGCAGGCTACTTCAATGTGTGTTTTACAATCAACAATAACAACATTAAAAAAAACCAATAAAAACCTTGTTTCGAAGAAAGTCATTTAATAATACCATTACCTAAACAGACCAATTTTATAACAGTTAAGATTTCAAAAGCTGTCCCACGATATTAAACTAAGTATATTATTATGCAGAAAAATATGCCAAGTCACCATTACTCATAATGACTAAAAATTCCGAGTGCGCGCAAGATCTTAGCTTTTACGTTGCCTATAAAACAGGAATAGAGTTTTTCTAAGTATCTGTATGAGCTCATGTCTTTGTCATTTTGTCTGGTAACCTTTGAAGTAAAGGAAAACATTATTTAGTTAAATTTAAACAACTTTACAAAAAAAAAATAGTTAGGATCTCTAGCGTAATTTTTCCTACATAAAATGGTTTTCTCAGTTTCTTGCCTGTTCTTCTAGGTAGTAGCTCTTTTTACTCGACAGCGCAAAAAGAAGGGTTATATTTTTCGAAGGTATGTATGTAAGTATGTATGTTTATGCATGTATGCGGGAATTTTTGTATGAGATTTCTTTGGCACGCCCTACTGCCTAAAAAGCTTGATATATTTCGACATGTGAGGTGTCATGTAAATCGTCTTGATAGTGGAAGTGACATAGGGTCAATATTTTGCAGCCGGGTTTTCGTTTTTCTTTTAATAATGTTACTTATTCCAAATTGGCGGTAGAGTCATAACTTTGACGTTCTTACGAGTAAGTCTATCGTCAATACTCAATTGAATAAAGACATTTGATAACACTGTGTTTTGTCTTTACGATCTAGTTAAAAACTTAACAGAAAGAAAAGACAAAACACTGTACAACTATTCCGAGGCAATACAACGTTTATTAAAAACTAGCTGCGCCCCACGGTTTCACCCGCGGTTCAAAAGTATCCTATGTGCTATTCTAGACTATAATCTATCTCTGTGGCAAATTTCATCCAGATTTGTTCAGCCATTCTGGCGTAAAAGAGTAACAAACATCCATCCATTCATCCATTCTTACAAACTTTCGCGTTTATAATATTAGTAGGAAGGGGTAAGACCTCTGCTCGACCGATCAATTAAAATGAAAAATATCGCTACATTTGACACGGTGTCGTTTTAAAATAATTTAGAGAAAAATGTCGCCACATTTCACATCGTGTTTGAAAATAAACTGCGGGATGGAGATGTTTGATTCACAAGATGAATGTGTGTAAATGCTCTGATATGATTTATCGTTTAGGCTAATTTAGAGACGGACGCAACTGCTTTATGGTGCTAATATTTAATCCTCAGTTGCTTGGCTGTTCTTCTTGGCAGTGGCTCTTTTTTCGAACAGGATGGTAAAGTTATTTCTATAACTTTGACGTTGATATTGTATGTGTATTTTTGATACCGACTTGATTGATTTGATCTAAATCGTGTTTGTGTTTAGCATAAAAGCTGTATTAATAATTAAGCTGTATTCATAAAAGATTAAAAAAGTTAACAGAGTACGTGTTTAAAAATAATATGAAACAAAACCATTGCCAAGCCTTTACTTTTATTGTATTAAAAAAATGATTAGATAAATCTAGAGTCATAAATTCAGATTACATGCTCATTTTAAACCAACGTCTAACAAGCAAAAGTATAGTAAATCGCAAAACACAACTGTTTTATATTTAATTATAGTTTAAGTGAAAGAAGTAAAATCAACAAATAAGCCTCTAAATCTTAAAATCACTTCTACCAAATAGCATGCTAAATTAGCGTGCTAAAACGTTACAAACCCTTAACGCGCGCTATTAAATTTAGCACCCATTATGCTAAACTGCTCACAGCATTACATATTCTCATTTTAATATTGTTAGGAATGGATATGCAAAATCATCACAACATAAAATACGGCATAATTTGCTTCTTCGAATTAAATTGTATACTTACTTGCTTCGTTGAGCAAGATCATAAAAAAATTAAGTATCTGAGATAAAAAGCTCTGTAACAATGTTGTTGAGTAGATTGAATTAACTTTGTTGATAGCTAGTTAATTTGCGATAAATTACTAAAAATTGATTGGATGTTTAATTTAATATTTGCTAGCTACTTGTACCAGCTTTACATGGTAACTATTGTGTTTAATCGTTCACTGGTCAGGAGTGCTATTCCTACGCGTGAGATGAGACGAGATTTTATCTTGGTCACTCTCACACCTATGACGTTTCAAACGAGAGCAACAAGGACGAAAAAAGGTGAGATAAAAATCTCTAATCTCCGAACAGCCCCTGAACGCTTTGTACTACGTTCAATTATGAAATGTTCTAACTCAGTCTAGTTTCTATTAGTAGGTAGGTACAGTAGAATAATGGAACAGACTGTGACAAACGATGTGCCGATCGGTATTCTCGTTCTTACTTGCTATGATTGAAAGAGAGAGCACGTTTCGAACGATCTCAAAATCGTGTCTTTTTGTCAAAAAACACAAAAAAACGGTTTTTTTTTACTATATAGAGTTAGCGAAGAGAAGCAGAAGAAGGAGTAGAAGAGAGTGATTGATTAAGCGAAGGTCTCAAAGTTTACTGGGGTATCTCGGGATTCCCTTGTATGTATGTTTGTAATTATATTTATACTGAGGAAGAGGGAGAGTACCGTTGATCCAACCTTCATGACATCTTGCAGGTAATTAAGTAGGTGGATAGTTTAGTTTAACTGGATGACTACAATACGAGAGAGAGGAGACTGGAGAAAATTAGGGGAGGCCCACACTGCAGAGGCGACTTCTGCCTTTTCTAGTATACATACCTATTTAACAATAGAATGATTTGTAACGATGCAGTAGAAATTAAAGGCTATTTTTAATTAATTTTCAAGCAGATAGTTTTTATGTAAGTACAAATACAATTTTAAAGTTCAAGTATGAGCAAAATCGGCCAATGGCGTAAATAAATCAAATTAAACCCCTTGAAAAGGTGACCATTATAATTTACAATGCTTGCATGTAATTTTTTTTTAAATCAACAACTATTTGCTCAAAACTTTTCAAATTAAAAGTCTTACTTTTTTAAAAACTGCGCCCCGCGGTTCCAGCCGCGGTAAAAAAGATTCTATGTGCCTAGACTATAATCTAACTCTATGCCAAATTTCATCCAGGTCTGTTCAGCTGTTCTAGCGTGAAAGAGTAACAAACATCCATCCATCTATTCTTACAAACTTTCGCGTTTATAATATTAGTAGGATTATTAATTGTGTATGTTTCAAAATAAAAGAAACGGACCGCAACGCTCTGAAATTTCCATACAAACGCTAGTTACAAAGCGCTACTCAAACTTCTTGAAAAGCATTTGTCAGATTATGATAAAATTTAGCATGTACAATTAAATTAACAATTTCTCCGCCCCTATGTTCTTGGTTTTTTTAAAAACGTTCTCAAGCTAAAATAGAGCTATGAAAAATATCCGCATTTTTAAGGGGTCACTTTTGACTGATTTATTCAATAGGTAGACAAAGCAAATCAAAAAATTCATAACATAGGGAGGTTGTCTACGTTCTTAGCTGTTAAATGAATCCATAATACAAGGGAAATTCTTAGTTATTCAAGAATTATTACAGAAGTGCAAAAGTCATTAAAAAAAAACTGTAGGTAACTTTGAAGCTCGTCAGTATCATTACTCGCTCTCTTCGCTCGTCTTCTTCTTCTAGACGAAATGGCTATAGAATACCTTAAGCCAATGCGAAATTAGTCTAAAGTGGTCGCCAGACTCTTATAAGAATTCTATGTTACAACTTATGAGAATTGTATGTTACCCAAAACACAACTCTACGACTATGATGCAACACTAACAAACTCATAAACAACATGCTACCTGTCAAATCTTCCACATCTCACTCAACTAGATTCGTTAATCCCTACTTGCCAGTCTAAAAAATGTTTTAACGCGCCAGATGCCCGTAAATTATTACAAACACGAGATTATCCTTTCCCTTCTATTCTAAAATAGCCGAAAGACGTTTAAATAACCCCGTACCCAGAACTGCTTAGCAAGACATTTAACTGTTAAACTAAAAATACGATCATAGACAAGACGAGGGAGATGAAAGAGTGTTGAGATAGCTGTCTCTTTTACACTCATAGTTCGTCTTGAACTAAGATCTTTGGCCCTATTCGGAGATTTGAGATTTTCATCTCATCTTTTTTCGTTATTGTTGCTCTCGTTTGAAACGTCATAGGTGTGAGAGTGACCAAGACCAAATCTCATCTCATCTCACGCGCAGGAATAGCCCTCCTTGTGCCCGTACACTCCAGAATCTCTTTATGGATTCGGCTCATATTTGAATCCTACTTATATTATAAACGCGAAAGTTTGTATGTATGGATGGATGGATGGATGGATGTTTGTTACTCTTTCACGCCAGAACGGCTGAACAGATCTGGATGAAATTTGGCACAGAGATAGATTACAGTCTAGAATAGCACATAGGATACTTTTTAGCCGCGGGTGAAACCGCGGAACGCTGCTAGTTAAGAAATAGTATTGAAATTAACTACTTGCCTGCAAAATTTGGTGTAGAACGGATCAACGTTAAAAAAATGTGAATACACTGTGATAAAATCGAAAGCGACTCCGTCTGTCTGTCTGTTTGTAAGCTTTTCACGGTTAAACGGCTGAAGGGATATTGATGAAAGATAATTTACAGTATAATTGTCATGATGAAGATTTTTGGATACTATTTACTAAGAACGCGAGCGAAATCGCGGGTAACAGCTAGTAACATATAAAAATCTAAAGTTGCACCAGTAGTCTCTGAAACCTTTTCACCCGGTTAGTTAAAGAGAAAAAGAGACGATAGCTGTTTAGTTCCACTCTTGTACATCTTTATTATGTGTCGTGTCGTACTGTAACGGTTTAGTTATATTCTTAGATCCACTCAGGGTAAAACAAGCCCAAAAGTTGCCAGAACAAAAAAGTGTATTTTTACTCTGTTTGGAAAACAATGCATTAGGACGACGTTGTTTGTCAGCTTTTTTAACGTTTCCTTTTTAATCTGTGATTGGCTGTATATTAAACTTTGAACTGTGTTTGTCTTTGATGTTTAGTTTTCTTTTAAAGTTTCTTTTTGGTTCAGTTAGCATCTGTAATTTGTAGAGCGTTTGATTTTAATTGGATAGTTTGTGATGTTGATTTCGTAAATTTTCTTTTTGGTCTAAATTATTTTGATATACTTACTTAATGTTGGTTTCATTAACTTCACATAATTTTGGAACGGCTTACTTTTGACTTTATTATCGAACAGAGTTGCTAACTTTACAGACCAAAACTTTAACTTTGAGATCTGTCGAATTTTAAGAAAATGGTTGTTACAAAAACTTTTAGTAACCTACTCACAAAACTTCAAGAGCCGGTCAGAATTCGGCCAGACGCCAGACATACGAAAGCAGCTTTTGATAAATAAAATGTCCAGATGGACTGTTAAAACATTGCACGGGCTAAAAAAAAAAGCCAACCGTTAGGTACTAAATGCACAAAATGTATGACGCAACCCTAGTAAAAGACGTACCTGGTCCCTAATTCTTGACGCGTAAGATGAAATCTGGTCACTTACACTCCTAAGACTTTTCAAACGAGAAAGACAAAGAGCAGAAAATACCTCGAGTTGTAGGAAAAAGGCCCCTTGACGCACACTAGTAAACAAAAGTTGGTCTGTCACTTTTCGTTCATAAACAGTACGGAACTCTCTAGACATAAAAGTACTCATAGGCCATGCTGAAGCAGACGCTTAGCTTACTAACACTCACTCGGTTGAAAAGCTACAGCTATCTATGGCTGGAACTATGAGTCTCCAGGGACTTTGGGGACCGTGACTTTTGGTAGTCTCTTAATTATTATTACATAAGAGGAAACAGGAAGAGAGAGGCTAGTCATCAAGTCTTAATCTAATGTGAGGTTAAAAACACTTTGCTTGCTAACGCTATCTCGGGCGAAGAGCTAGAGCTATCTATGGCTAGAACTATGAATGGGAGGGTCGACGCTCGCGTAAATATAAGGACAGGAATGAAGTTAGCACAGGTCTAAAGTAATAAAATCCCGGATACGAATAAAGTTAACTGCAAATAAAGACGGTTATAGCTAAATTTCATTGACAAGGCGTAGTGAAGATTGGCAATTTAAATGGACCGGGAAAAGGTAGATTTAACAGATACGGCTGAATTTTATACTAGTTTTAAGTAAGTGTAAGATAAATGTTAATATTCTTTTGTGAAGTTTTCTCTGTTGTGAATAACTTTTTACAAGCTTAGGTTGAAAATTTAAAAAGTCTCCGATTTTCATTAAACATACTTACCTAAGAACAATCCCGACAAATTCACCTTTAAAACTAAAAAAAAAAAAACAAAATCGGACACACACATTCAACAAAACACTTTTGTTGAATTGACAATTGTTGACGAAAGGACACCTCTCATATCTCTATAACTTCGCGTTGAATTTCGCTTATATTGGAACTCAAAAGTTTTGTTTGCATGAACTACTCGCTTGCAAAATTTCATGAAGACCGGATCAACGATACTCAAGTTATCGTTAAAGAAGTAAATGCCGAGATGTCAAAGTCGACTAAAACCGCGAACGCTCGGTCAATGAGAAAAGACGACGAAAATGAATAAAAAATTGTACCAATCACACAGAAGTGGGATGTAAGGGTAAGATGATGATGATGATGATGATGTTAGCTTTAGATATCATCAATCATATATGAATGACTAGCTGTGTCATGTGGTGTTCCTCGCAGTTAAAAAGTGGCTCATATGCTATTACAGATCATAATATTCAAAATCAAAAATATAATAAAAAAAGCATCCTTGATGTACTTAATGCGACGTTAAAGCGGAATTACACTAGATATTACTTCAAGGAACAATTTTAAAGATGAACTTCCGCAAAGTAACGCCTGATTCAATCAACTTTAACTTTTTTTTCAACTCTTAATTTTTAATTAATTTAATTTTAATTTTGTTTTAATTTTAACTTAACTTTGTATTCATTTTAGTTTATTTTAATTTCGTCATTTATCACATTTCTAGCATGGCTGATGATAATAAATAAATAAATTCGGGACACTTCCACACACGGTCGCCTGACCCCAAATGGACTGCCAGAGACTGATATGTACATACTTAGATATTTTTAAATACACACATAAATACATATTAACACCCAGACATAGAACAAACACAAATGTTCATCATATTAATGTTTGCTCTAGGTAAATGTTTTACTAATTGTTTAATGGTTAATGTTTGGAAGAGATCGCTTTGAGCGATAAGGCCGCCCATTAAAAACTTAGTTAAGCCTTATTTAAGTACTATTGTAATTATTTTATGTTTTTAATAAAGAGTTGTTGTTGTTGTTGTCTAGGTGGGAATCGAACCCACGCCCCCAAGCTCAGAAGGTAGGTTCACTACCAACTCGGCCACCGAGGCAGTCAGGCTACAGTCAGCAATGTTGCCAATTTTGCCGGGCCAGCATTGCAGTGTAAATATGTCCGGCGATGAGCGTGCTGAATTAAACTTTTGCATTTATAATATTAGTGTGAAATGTGATCTATAAAATAACTAGCAATAGCTATATATTTTATAAGAAATAACACAAAATTTTACTGCTAAATACTAAATTTTCTTTCAATATAATGTTGAATGATGTTAATAGCTACGTCGCTGCCAGATCTTTCATTTTTATTATCAAAGCCCCTAATTTCTGTTGGAAAAAAGATTAATTTCATTCTGAATGTAAAAGCATCTTCAAAGGAGAGGAAACACTGATAAATAGGAAAAGATTTATTGAAAATGAGTTTCGCAAGGAGATATAATTGAGTAGGTATTTTGTTAAGTGGAGAGTATTTGTAACAACTCTTAAAACGATTTTTTTCATGATTTTTTTATAGTTGTTTAAGAGTGTACAGTTAGGATATGATAGGCCTGAAAAGCGAATATTGACAACATTTAAAGTCCACTTATTTCCTTAAACCTTTGAAAAAAGTAAAAAACAAATTTAAAATAGGTATTTTTGATTGATAATGTTTTTCACTGTAATGTTTATGAAGTAGAGATTATGTGAGGTTTTGAAGATAACTTTTAGAGTAATTCAAAACTATGACAGACATTGAAACACAGTTTTGTTGAATCATTTTTTTAGCTACATTTGACAGTTCAAATTGATGCCGTCCCTTTCTCGTTTATGAAAACAAAATGGGACGCAGAAAATTTTAATGCTGTCAAATTAGTTATTAGTAGTTTAAGGAACAGGAGGACAGAATTGACGTCAGTATAAATGTCAAGCAGAGTCTATATTTTAAGGTCTTTACGTAGCAGGGTATTTTAAAAAATACAAAATATTTTTTGAAGTTTTTGCAAGAATTTGGGCCAAACTGCACATGAACTCATCAAGGCAATTAAGTTTTAACCAATTATTTTTGACAACTATTCTTAACTAAAATTAAATATCAACAATAGACGGATAGATAAATAATAATCACTATGTTAAATAAGTGAATATGGATACTTAGAAGTGCTAGTAGGTACAGCATTTTATCGATCGACACATTTAAGACATGTGCCGTGAACAAAATCAGTTTTGTCGGTTCTAAACGTCATCCTTGACATTTTTCGTCGACAAAATAAATTTAGTCATTTCTAAATGTCCGATTTGTCGATTGGCACCTTGCAATTTCAATCACGTCCAAGATGGTTGCATTTTATTATCCGGTTTCAAAATAGGAGGAGGTACAATGTATGTATGTAAGTGTTTGTTTTCTTTTTTAAATTTGGGGTTTTTCCATGACGAGTCATAGTTTAATAGCAAAAAAAGTATTTATTGTGTTTATTCTTAATGATGTTTATGATCAATGTATCCTTGGATCCCAAGCACCAATCCAGCCCTATATTAATTTGTTAAGATGAATATCTCTTAAAAGCTGAATAAACAATCTATT
Source organism: Peribatodes rhomboidaria (assembly GCA_911728515.1). Lineage (NCBI taxonomy): Eukaryota > Metazoa > Arthropoda > Insecta > Lepidoptera > Geometridae > Peribatodes > Peribatodes rhomboidaria. The sequence goes on from OU452194.1 coordinate 931,012, forward strand.
ACAACTTTAATAGTGCCAGGGTGTTGTGTAATGTGTAAAATTGTTTGACAATACAATCAAGTTTTATAGAGCTTTTTTTTTACAACAGACTAGGCATGCGTTTGGCGACTGACTCGCCTGATGGGAAGCGTCGACGTAATCGAAGGTGTAGCACGCTTGCATAGGAGACACTTATTCACTATACTCTTAAACACCACGGATTGTATTTAGGTGGAAAGGCAGACGCAGGCAACGAGTTCCACACCTCTGCATATGCATTAAGTAGAGCTTGTATGTATTGGACAATTTTTTTATGAATGCTACTGCTATTAATTCGTAATCTTATATCTTTAAATGAGCAATTCTTGTATATATATATATATATATATATAATTGGAATCTCGGAATCGGCTCCAACGATTTTCATACAATTTAGTATATAGGGGGTTTCGGGGGCGATAAATCGATCTAGCTAGGAATCATTTTTAGAAAATGTCATTTTATTCGTGTTTTATCGATAATCAACTTAAACATAAACTTGGAAGAAAAATAACAAAAAGGAGGCGTTTGAGTAGTCTCAACTGAAAAATATGACTCTTCCTGACATCTATTGGCGAATAATAATACTATTTTTTGTGAGCAACTAATTGCTTTAACGACACAACAGCAGATGGCGTTGTTAAATAACACGAAGTCAATGAGTGTTTGCTTTGAGGTTAGACTAAAATCAATTGTTTATTTTCCAAAAACACAATAAAAAAAAAAATACCGAGCAAAGCTCGGTCATCCAGGTCCTAGTCATAAACCACCCAAGATAAGTTGCATTTAAGCAATTTTATGTCTACTATCGCTATCGGTCAAACATTAACTGCTGATTGGACGAAATACAAGCCATATTATAAATGTCACGTGATCTTATTGTCCTCGACCAATCAGCAGCTAGCTTTTAAGCGTTTGTAGAAATAGAAGCGACTGTAACTCGGTTAGAGACTTAACAGAGATAAAAAATCGCCACTTCTAATAAGCAGTAACGTTCTAGGTCTTTTTATAGAACTAGTTTTTGCTCCTTGGGGTTGTTTGGTAGTTGGCATAATTAAATTATGTTTTCCGCAGCACAGCTTGAGACCCGAATCGCTTGTTATTTAAGACTACCTAAAATATATCAACTGACACTAATGCGTATGGCTAACTGAAAACCGGTCTATTTCACTATTTTATTTATCTATTTGACTATTTTCTTTATTTATGTTTAAAATGTTTTACACATTTAAATGGCACGGCTCAGGTGCTCGCAAATTTGTCTGGCGATGGTTTTTTCAATTTTCAATCTAATATTTTATGGGAATAGTTTGAAATTTGAAAAAAGTCTCCCAAATAGATGTAGGTAAAATGGTATACACGTCATCATTAAATTTATGTTAATATCAGCCTGTTGTAATTTGTTATTCTGGCTTTTATTATGCCAAATAAAATTATGCGAAATCATAATTCGACGTGTATTCATAAGAATAAATGCTATAATTTTTAGTAAAAGTATCAGAATAAGCTGAAAATGCATAAATCAGTCGAGTAAAATAAATTTAATGAGGTGAAAATGCATAATTTATATAAAAGTAATCGTTATATCACATAATAAAAGCATATAATAAAGAGAAAAATTACTTTCTAAATAAACCAAAATCACAGTTTTTTTGGACAAGATTCATAACTCGCCCTAAGATTTTTTTCATATAAATAAAATCTAATCATACGAAAGCTGCCAGGAGATAAAGAAATGTCTTTTGAACTCATTAAAAAAACTACCTACTATTTTCTATAAGACTTCCCCTATATTAACTCCGATTCGGCGAATCCTAGTTTTAGTCAAATATCCTTGCTTGCAATAATGAAAAATATAAAAATTGTTTAATTCCTAGTGGTTTAAGAAACCTAATTACAATTATACATATTGTTAACATTTTTATAATAATATTATAATTTTACCAACTACGTTGTCTGCAATCTCCTGCGACGAACACGAATTCCGTCGACAGAAAATATATAAACTATAATTACTTCGATTATTTCATAGGCCCGATATTAATTACATTATTAAAATTTAGGCCCTTGACTTAGGTTCCTAACTATCTCGGAACTTGCGGAACTAAGTTAGGATCGCTCTAACCAAATAATCCATACCGTCCATACTTACAGTCCCAATCCATCGAAATCGATTAAAAATCCAGGGCACTTTACACTAGCACTAACCGCACCATAGTATGTCACAGATGCACGTTCACGTGAAGACTAGAGTGTCAGGGCGTAGGTGCAGAGACTGGAGTGTCTGTGCGGTGGCTGGCCCGGGCTTGGCCAGGAGGTCGGGACGAGGGGGCCGAGCCGCCCGGGCGCATATTCACCGAGCCAGCGGCGCCAGCACCGCGCTGGCTGCCAGAGCCAGAGCCAGCGACGAAGCCAGCGCAGCACCGCGAGAGTGGGACAACTCCTCGCTCTTGATCACTTCGTTCTGCGTCTTGTCGTACTTGTGCGTCTTCTTAGTCACGGGCTTGATTGTCGTCGTGGTCGTTGTTGTAGTCTGCGTGGTTGGAGGTGGCGGTGGCGGCGGCAGGGTCGGCTGCGGTGGAGGCGCGGGCGACTGGTCCTCAGGCTTGCAGCAAACGCGAAAAACCAGCTTCATATTGTGGCTGAGGCAACGCCCGCCGATGCGTCTATGCAGATCGTCCTTACTCGATGTAGATATAAAGTAGTAGTCCTTACCGGGCAGGAATTCCAAACCGCCCGGCTGAGGCGTAAACGGCCGGAAAGTTATAGTGAAAAACATCAGTTTGTGCGGTTTATCGCATATCGCTATTATGCGAGGATTCGGATTCGTTATCCTACACGTATCATATTCTTCTTTACTAACGTTATATATTATATACTTTTCTGTGTCCTCTTCGAACGTCCCTGGAGTGTACACTGGACATATAATATTCACTTGGTCGTACTCGAATTGAGCGTTCCCTTTATTCAGATCGAATACGTGGTCTGTGTTGTCTATTCTGAATATGCTGTTGGTTGTGTTCCAGTGGATGTAGAAAGACTTGGCGTAATTCCCCATCACGCTCTCGATGAAGAAAATGAGGACTAGCAGGGTCCAAGGCGTGTGCCTGAGCCCGAAGTACGTGAGGGCCACCATTCTGCCAGTTCAGTCAACTCGCATTTGCAATCCTCTAGCTACACTCTCGACTCACACCAATCCATATTTATGCCAACATTTCACAAAGTCATGTCGTTCTCACTGTAAACCTAACGAAGTCACTCAGAAAACACGAAATTTTCTTTCACTTTCGACACAGCGACTCATCCACCATGTTTCTCCGTCGCACGCTAGATTCTATCCGTCGATAAATGGAATTCCATGGGACGTGGCCCGATGGAAACGCGTCTAAATCACCTTTTGCACACTGAATCACTGTTTAAAATCACTGTAGATGAGTTTTAGAAGGTTTGCGGGTTCGTTTGGTGTTGAAATTAATCAATACAACACAGATTTTTCACAATACAGAGGTGTTCTTTGTATTGGGAGGGTGACGCGGAGCGACGGCGAGACGTAAGCGCCGCGCGACGGATGGCCAAACTACTGGTCGGTCGCATTCCTTGGCCGAGGTACGCATGCGGCTTTACCCCGCCCCCTCGCCCCGCTGCACTCCCCTCGCCCTAACGACGCGTTCGTGCTTACGCGAGCTTTCGACAACGCTTTCGTTCGACCATTTTAATGAAATTTTACATCAAATTCGACAGTTTATAGACAAAAAACTAGTCTGATTTAAAAAAGACATTATTAGTTATATTTTTAGTATAAAACAAGTTGTTTAAATAAATATTTAATGTGAAGCTTTAGTTCAAGTTTAGAGAGCTTTTTCGTATTTTTGTGAACGCGACACAAGTCCGCCATTGAAAATACATCTACAAACAAAACAGAAAGAGCCTACTCTTTCTGATGGCTGATGTAGTGCACACGATTTCTCATAATTATATCTAATGCAATGACAAAATTATATCACTTTAGCTGATTACCACACATTTTGTTTTGCATAAAATGACTTCGCATAATTTCGGAATTGTCAAACATCCTGCAATGTCTTTTAGGATAATGAAGTAATTAATTTGCTATTTTTAGCTAAACACACATTGTTAGTATTAATAAGTTAATAAAATGTAACAGTTAGCTGACCATTTTTAACTATATTAATTAACACGTGCCTTAATAACTCTTGTAAATTGATTACAATTTACTATTGAATGTTAACGAAATAGGTAAAAAAATATGAGTAGGATAATTATTTTTTAAATAAATATCAGGACACTTACACACACGGTCGTCTGACGCCAAACTAAGCAAAGCTTGTACTATGGCTGCCAGTGACTGATCTAAATACATATATATTTTTAAATACATACTTAAATAGGTATTTACCCCCGGACATTGAACAAACACAAATGTTCATCACATGAATGTTTCCCTAAGTGGGAATCGAACCCACGCCCCCAAGCTCAGAAGGCAAGTTCACTTCCAACTGAGCCACCGAGGCAGTCGACCAAAACAATGACGACCGTATTTGAAAACAGAATTAATTTATGATATCTTTGTACCCGTATTTTTTTTTAAAACAGTTTACCTATTGGTATTTTTTAAAAGGAACACAAATAGTCATGTATTTTTTTAAAATCAATAATCATCCATTTTACTTTACTATGATTATAACAGTAGCTCTTTTGCCCGTGGCTACGCTAGCGTATTATATCATTTAGGGATAGTGTAGCTTTATAACGGTGAAAAAAAAAATAGAATCGGACAAGTAGTTTTTGAGTTAATTCGATACAATGAAACTTAAATCTTTCCTCTTTATTAATAACTAGCTGCGCCCCGCGGTTTCACCCGCGGTCCCACAAAAATCGTTAACTTTTTCGGAATAAAAGGTACCCTATGTTCTTTTCCGTACCTCAGACAACGTGTATGCAAAATTTCAAGGCGATCGGTTGAATAGTTGAGACGTGAAAGCGTTACAAGCAAACAAACTCACTTTCGCAATATAATTAGTTAGGATAGATAATAAGTCTAGATACCTACATGTATCGTTTAATATAATTGAGATTGGTTTGAATAATTTGTGAGTAACTAATTAGAATAATTTAGCTAAACTCAGCTTAATTATAATTAGTGTTTGTTGATACGGTTACCGGTTATGTGAGGGGCCTATAATGTTTTCAGGATAAATGTGTTCATTTATGATAAAACAAATTTTAAACGTTTTATACACTTTAATGTTTGAGATAAAAAGTTAATATTTATTTGTAAGTGTGTGTGTTTGTTACTTCTTCACGCTCTTAGATTTTTAGAGCTTTTAGAGCTTTTGGATTAACACAAATAGGCATTTTTTAAGCAGCAGGTAACTCTGTGAGGCCCAGCTAGTAATTATGTTGTCGTTTCATTAAACTTCACTTTCTCTATTTTTATTTATCTCTATTCTATCTTCTCTACCTCTACTTCTCTACATAGTCGCTTTCATAGCCGACATAGTCGCTACGAAACAAACTCGCTTTCTATGTTTTTTTTTTTTTGGATGACTCTATGCTGTTGGCCACTGAGGCCTCGACAGCGTACCGGGCATTAGGCAAGCGCAGATGGCGCAGGGCCTCAAAAATGCTTACAAACTATGGGCGACGAGCGCAAGGGCACCTCTGAGGTACGGCCTCGGCTTGGGCTGTCGCCGAGGGAGGGGCGTCGAATTGCCCTGGCAGCCCAGAAGGGGCTTGCTCTAGGGCCCTAACGGGGACGGTTGAAGTTAAGGTTAAAAACAAAATTAATTATTATTAACAATTACTCGACCGCCTTGTTCGGAAAGGGAACCTCACCTCAGAAGAACAGGCAAGAAACTGAGGGGTCGCTTTCCACGTTTGTCTCTCTGTCTGTATATCCGTTAATTCCTCCTAAACCACGCGACGGATTTTGATACGGTTTTCACCATCAGCTAGGTAATTTTTCAAGGAAGGTTTATCAGTACCGTAACCGGGGCGGGTCCCTAGCTGATCAACCGAGCGAGCGTTAGCAAGCGAAGCGTCTTTGCTTCAGCTTCTGCAAAACTGCTTTCGTGTTTCTGCCCGTGTTCCGTGTAATTTTGTGAGTAGGTTAGATAATAATTATACAGAACTTTTTTGTCAAGTCAATTACCATCCATCATAAATGTATTTATTATTATCTACTGATTAAATAATAAGAAAGTAAAAAAAATTAAACAAAATCGAATTATATAATATTGAATAAAATTGTATAAAATTGACCAAAATTAAATAAACTTAATAATAAGATTTTTTTTTTTAAAGTTAGACAATAGGACCGTGATATGCTCTCCATGTGCGATGTAGGGGACATAAGTAACAAATAAAATGTTCAACAGGATAAAATTATTAGATTAACCGTCATGTAGAACATGTTTGCGAAGCTGAGATAAGCTACCGATCGTACCTACTGTTTGCTTTATACTTATTTTATTTGAACTGGATTCTTAAATATTTGTATTTGATAATAACTTCAAGTGGCGCCTGATGTGTAGAAAGATGTTCATGCATCTGTTGAGCTGTGGGCAAACGCTTAGTCTGTCGAAGATAATTTGTATAATTACAAAATGGGGTCAACTGGGACAATTGCGTCCTTCGAAAACTATTGACAAACCCTTCACTCATTAATAATAATAATAATAAATCGTTTATTTCATCTCTGAACGTATTACATTTTTTTTTTTGAGGTAGGGACTACCTTTTCGGTATAGAATTAATACCTGTGCCAGGTAGACCCGCTCGTCCTTATCTTAACATTACAAACTAAACATAATACAAATTAAACAAAACATTTAGTTAGTTTCTTTAGGTAACGATTTATATATAACAATAGGTATAATAGTTGTTCACTTACAAAAAAAAAATCAAATAGTAGGCACACTTATGACATTTAAAGATTTCTTATCCCAGAGACTAAGTAGTATTTTGTGGGTATAGTGTAAGGTATGTATGTAGATATAAAACAACTAACTTAGGCAACTAAAGCCATCTTGTACAGATTATTGCAACTAAAGATAGAAAATAAATGCAGGTGGCGCCTAATTTGTGAAGGGTTTGTCAGTAATTCTCGAAAGACGCAATTGCCCCACAGACGAATTTGGCCCAGTTGACTACTAGCTGTTACCCGCGCCTTCGTTCGCGGTTATTCCGAAAATAATATTCAAAAAACTTCCGCGTGATATGCTGTAATTAAATACCAAATTTTATGAAGATCTGTCCAGCAGTTTAGTCGTGAAAAGCTTACAAACAGACAGATTTAAATTCTTTGGATTATACAATATTAAATTTATGGATATTCTAGTGGTAATTTTGATTTGTTCGCTTCATAAAAAGCGATGATAGCCTAGTAGGAGAAGGCCAGCCTTACAAGCCAGAGGGAGTGGGTTCGATCCCAGCCGACGATACGCACCAATTTGTTCATTGTTTGAACATTTGCGCGTATTTTAAGTCGTCTGCTACATGACTGAAGCCCGGTGTATAGCGACAGGCTCGCCTCTGTCACATTTGGGACTAAATATCATCCGGTGAAGTGTAGGTGTTGTATTACCCCTAAGCCAGCCCCCTCGGGGGAAAGGCGCGACGATTATGTTATAAATGCGAGTGTGAGTTAGTTTGCTTGTTACGCTCTCACGCCATAACTACTCAACCGATAATCATAAAAATTTGCATACACGTTGTCAGGAGTACACAAAAAGGCATAGGGTATTAACTTCCGAATAAAAAAACCTGTTTCTGTGGGACCGCGGGAGAAACCGCGGGGTACTGCGAGCAGGTATTCCAGAAGAACAAGACTTTCGCTTCGTTCGGTCAATCAAACACCTACTATTACTAATTATCTATTTATTCAAAGACAAAATGTCTTTATTCAATTTGGGTATCAAAGATACACTTATGAACGTCAAAGTTTTTTCAAATAGACTCGACCGCCTTGTTCGGGTAAAGAGCCTCTACTCAGAAGAACAGGCAAGAACTGAGGGGCATTTTTTTTTAAACAATAAATAAATTACTGTCTCACAAATTTTGTCTTGCAACTAGGTAATATTTATACATACTAGAGGCTACTTGGCGGAAGTGGGAGGGTCCAGACATCTTTGTCTTCTAAATAATTCTTACCCTATAAAACCCTCTTTTCATTAATGTAGTTTTTACATGTGATTTGAATTTTCCCTCGGTGAGCCCTGTTATATTTTTCGGGATTTTATTGTAAAAACGAACGCAGTTGCTTAAAAATGAATTATTTGACTTAGTTAGGTACAAATTTTAAAATATTTATGTGTGTATTTCAGTCTTTGGCAGCCATGGTACAAGCTTTGTTTAGTTTGAGGTCAGGCGACAGCATGTGCAAGTGTACCGAATACTTTCCACCGAGCGAGCATTAGCGAACGAAGCGTCTATGCCTCAGCTTCGATAAAAATGCTTTCGGATATCCGAATTCTGTCTGGATTTCTGTCTTTCTCTAAATGTCGCATTTCTTAAAAGTTTCTCTTGAAATTTTGTGAGGAAGTTCAATAATTACCTAAAAGTGTCTCCTGGTAACGTCGCACCGAGCCCCAAGATACAGGCCTAGAGCTTAGTTTGGGGCTCACTGTCAACCTTTAGTTCAGTACTAGTTTATTTAGTTAATCCTATTTTAGGTCAACCTGTCTGTATGTACTACTTTTCTTTTCTTTTTTAATAAATAAATTTGAAATTTGATTTGAATCATATAGTTTTTTTTTTGTCCAGTCAGTTTTTGGAAAAGTTTAAAAAAGGCGGAGATAGGTATGTTTGTTACTTTTTTTTTAATAAAAAAAAATATCTGACAAAAAAAAGTTAATAAAAGCCTGGCAGCCATAGTACAATCTTTGCTTAGTTTGGAGTCAGACGACCGTGTCTGCAATTGTCCCGAATATTTATTATTATATTACTATATAACCCGTGGTGCTAATCTACATCTTCATCATCTACCTTTTCGTATTTCTGTAAGTTCCTGTCCATCCAAAGGTTACCTGGAAGAAATCGCTTTAGGCGATAAGGTCGCCCTTGTACTGCCGAAAAATGTATTTTAGTTTTTAAGTTTTTCATGTAGTTTTTGGTGTGCAATAAAGATATATTGTATTGTATTGTATTGTATCTTTATGTCATCCTCCATTGAGTCGCTTCAAGCATCGCCAGTGCATTAGTAACACAAAACCCGCAGTTTGTTTGCATTTTTGATAGCTGCTGTAAAGGCGTGAACACATTGTAGACCTCATAGCGTGGCTTGACGAGCTGCTCTCCGAAGCTGCTCTCCTAAGATTGGCAGCTCAAAACTTTATTGAACGTCTTTGTTCAATTTGGCATCAAAGATACACTTATTAACGTCAAATTGTTAAATTGACCGCTATAACCTTGTTGGTACAAAAGAGCCACTACCCAGAAGAACAGGCAAAATACTGAAAAAAAAAAAAACTGAAACAAAAAACTCACAAAATTGAAGAAAACGATGATAACCTAGTTGGAAAAAGCCCGCCTTTTAAGCAAGAGGGTGCGGGTTGAATCCAGCCGACGGCACTATCAATTTGTTTATTGTGTGAACATATGTGCGTATTGTATGTCATCTGCTACATGACTGCAGTCTGTTGAATGGCGACAAGCTCGCCCCCTGTCACATTTGGGACTGAATATCTTACAGTGAAGTGAGGATGTTGTATTACACCTCCGCCAGCCCCTTCAGGAGAAGGCGTGACGATATGTTTTGTATGTGCAAATTACCAACTCGCACCTAGGTCTCAGCTCACTAATATTCACCTTTTCATGATTTTCCAGTTCCCCAACTCCCTCCTTAAGAGTCCGGCGACCTAACTAATTTCGACCTAGGCGACCTAGACTAACTTCGAATTGGCTTAAGGTATTCTATCGCCATTTTATCTAGAAGAAGAAGACGAGTAAAGAGAGCGAGTAACGATACTGACGAGCCTCTAAACTTACCTACAGAGTGACAAAGTGCAATTTCAATTTTTATTATGACTTTTGTACTACTGTAATCATTGTTAAGTAACTAAGAATTTCCCTTGTATTATTGATTCATTTAACAGCTAATGATGTAGACAACCTCCGTATGTAATGGAATTTTTGATTTGCTTTGTTTACCTATTGAATAAATCAGTCAAAAGTGACCCCTTAAAATGCGGATATTTTTCATAGCTCTATTTTCGCTTGAGAACGTTTAAAAAAAAAACCAAGAACATAGGGGCGAAGATATTGTTAATTTAATTGTACATGCTAAATTTCATCATAATCTGACAAACGGTTTTCAAGAAATTTGAGTAGCGCGTTTGAATGGAAATTTCAGTACGTCGCGGCCCTCTTAACAGCTCACAACCAGCTACTCTGTATGCACCAAGCTTAACACCTTAAAGTCACCGCGCTTTTAAACTTTTAGCGGTGCAATAACAAATATTTGCGCAGTGAACGTGCGAAGTGAACGCGATGTGGTTTGTTGTCAGGTCATTGGTCACTGCTATTAGTCAATATTGCCTGACTAGCTGCGCACTGCGGAGCAATTTTTAGCCATGATTAAAATATAGACAAACCTCTTTAGCAATAAACTTTGGAAAAAATAATATAGTAAAATTATATTCAGGACACTTGCACACACAGTCGTCTGACCCCAAACTAAGCAAAGCTTGTACTATGGCGGCCTTACAATGCCTGGTAAATCAGGGCGTTCTCCGTTCAGAATCAGTCCATCCGTTTGAGCGTGAAGAAGAAACAAACCAACATACACACGCACAAAATTCGCATTTCTATTATTAGTAGAGCCTGGTGGAGAAGGCTCGTCACTCAAGCCAGAGGGAGCAGGTTCGATCCCAGCCGACGGCACGCACCAATTTGTTCATTGTGTGAACATATATTATGTGCGTGTTGTATGTCATCTGCTACATGACTGGAGCCCGGTGAATAGTGACAGACTCACCCCCTGACACGTTCGTAACTGAATATCGTCCGAGGAAGTGCGGCTGTTGTATTACACCTCTGCCAGACCCTTCGGGGGAAAGACGTGACGATATGTAAGTATGCTATGTATAATTAGTGTGATGTCGTCTGTACACTCTCACTGAGACGACTCAAGACGGCATTGAATTATCAGTTATGCTACGAAGGTACCAAGAAATTTAAGTTTAGTATCACATGTTGGCGGCTTTTATTCTAAGACAGAAGCGTCACGACGGGCATAGTTTACAAATAAAACCGACGCGATTAGTGGCTGCGTTCACGCTTTAGGAGAGCGCGATGTGTGCTTACAATTTTTAAAGTCAATATATTTAATTTAAACTAGCATAATTGCATCCTCCAGTCGATACTGGATGCACATCTCGTGGATACAACAGGGTTTCTGTAACACCCTGTATGGATATCGGATCGAAGTAGTTAATTCTTTCTTTGGAAGTCGGATAAATGATACTTTCTCTTCGTGACTCATTTGAAAAACCAAAAGTATTTTAAAAATATTATTTTAAACGTTTTTAAATGAACTCAGAATTCGTCATAAATACTCTTTCATACCGAAATAAAACTAAATAGAAATGGTGTCTATTATCATAATTTTACTACCTTCACTAGCAAAAAACCCTGTCTTTGCTCACCCTTTTACAATGCATTGTCCAAAAGAAAGTCATCCATCCCTTCCGAAAGTACCGGTACCCAAAAAAATAATATCTTCAATGGGTTTGTTGAAAACAATAAATAAATATAAAAACAATCATAAAAGTCTGTCAGTTTGTCGGTACGTACAGGACAACCCGTTACGTGAAGGGACAACGGGTTTATCTGTTGTTTAATTGTTAATTGTTAGTTAATATTTAATTGTTATTGTCAGTTTACAAAATGGTTTGCTATTGTTTTTGTACCGCTCTGAGTGCTTAGTGTGAGTTTTTCTTACTTTTCGATCGCGTAAAAGTAACTCCAATTTGTATGAAAATTAAAAGCGCCACCTAGTGGGAGTAATGAGAAACCGCAATCGTGAGTGCGAGTTTTTTGTTTACTGCCAACATTGACATGAAAAATTTACTTTTTCACGGTGAATTTACGCGAATAGAGTGACAAGCTCGATTGGCACTCACACTCGCTCGTTTTCGATTGTCGATCCGTGTGACGTAAACTCGTTTACGCTGTAGTAAAGTTATTCGATTTACTTTGAGCAACTCACACTAAGCACTCTGTACCTTACATAGTTCATCTATTTTAGGTACTACTTAGTGTCTCTGTGAACTGTAAAACTCGCGGCCGACGTTTGTCTTACTGTACAGGTCGTATAATAAATAAAATTCGAGACATTTTCACACACGGTCGCCTGACCCCAAACTAAGCAAAGCTTGTACTATGGCTGCCAGAGACTGATATGCGTACATATATATTTTTAAATACATACTTAAATAGATATTAACACCCAGACATAGAACAAACACCAATGCTCATCACATGAATGTTTGCCCTAGGTGGGCATCGAACCCACGCCCCCAAGCTCAGAAGGCAGGTTCACTACCAACTGAGCCACCGAGGCAGACCGAGTAGTATTCCTCAATAGATTCTCATGAAATTTAGCAGGTTGTGAACAGGTTCGATAAGCAATACAGATTTTTTTGCCAAAGCAGCTTCTGGAATTTTTTCAAAATTGTGGAGATATAATTTTTTTAAATTACGAGTATATCTCCAACGTTTTGAAAAATTTTCAAACTGCCTTGACAAAAAAGTCTAATTCAAAAATATCTGTTAAGATATATAAGAGAAAAACAAAGATCCGGGCAAAGATCCGTACAGGGATCCGGACAGAAATCGTACATACGAAAGCATTTTTGTCAAAGCTGAAGCAAAGACGCTTCGCACGCTAACGCTCGCTCGGTCAATTAAACTATTAAAGGACTATATAAGGAGTCTGGAGAAGCGTTGATAGCCTAGTTGGAGAAGGCCCGCCCCTCAAGCCAGAGGGAGCGGCTTCGGACCCAGCCGACGGCAAGCACTAATTTGTTTATTGTGTGAACATAATTATGTGCGTATTGTATGTCATCTGCTACATGACTGGAGCCCGGTGCATCAATATCGTCTACATGGCATGAATATCACCTGGCGAAGTGTGGGTGTGGTATTACACCTCTGCCAGCCCCCTCGGGAGACAACACGGCGCAAAGTGACACGCCGACATGACGTGTGCATTTCACCTTAATTTCATTTGTAATTAGCTGCGCCCCACGGTAAAAAATGGTTAAAAATTAGCCTGTGTTAATGCAGGGTATAAGCTACCTACATATCAAATTGCATCAAAATCCATCCACTCGTTTGAGCGTGTTAAAACAAACAAACAAAAACACACACACGCAAACAAAATTTCGCCTTCACATTTCGTCGATGGCTGTCGGCGAATATGACCTTAGCTCATAAATAGTCTCAGATCAATCTAGAGGAAAATATGGAACACTGCGTTATATCTCGCTGAAGCCAATTCTTTTTTAATGTGTGTACGTGGTAATGTTGCCATGAAAAACATTTACAATTGCACGAAAACTAACATTAATTTCCAAACTCTACGTTAGCCATTTCCGTTTCAATTTACAACCTTAGTAGATTTAATATTCTATAACTGCACATATTTGTAAGAGTTTAAATGTTACGGCTTTTTCAATATTGACTTGTAAAAAAACTGCACAGTTTTTAAAAAGAACCTTAAAATGAAGTCCTGGCCACACTTTTACGATGCACTATGTATATTTAAGTACACGAAATTAGTGTTGTTTTTATCTGATTATTGGGTGGAAAATGCTGCTTCCCTCCATAGAGAGGGAAAAACTCATACAAATTACTTCCCACCTAAGGGCCGGAATGAACTTTAAAAATAGACCTGCTGTCGGCTGTGAAGAGTTTTATGTAAAAAAAAAACTAATTAAAAAAAATCTGATACAAAGATACATAGTATAAAACAAAGTCGCTCTCCGCGTCTGTCTGTCTCTCTGTGTGTATTTTTTTTTTTTTTTATGTAAAAAATGTAAAATTCTGATTCCCTACACGTGGTCCCCGGGTAGTGCTAACCGGGTAGCAAACTCTGGTGGGAGGCTTCGGCCGTGGCTAGTTACCACCCACCGGACCAAGCCATGCCGTGAAATGACCTAGTCGTGTTTCGGGATGTAGTCCGGTGTAACCGTTCCGAAGACGGGTCTGAGCAGTAGCGCACTTGTAGCGCCTCACTCAACTGCCGTCTTTGTACTTCTTCACTCTACAAAACTTCAAGGCTAGAGTGAATGGGTACCTTATGGGTCGTCGTACTCCATCTTAGACCACAACGTCGCTTAACCAGGCGAGTTGGTGGTCAAACGCCGACCTATTCTACATAAAAAAAAAACTTTTATCAGATTACTCCAATAAAAGGTTTTTAAATAATCCACGAAAAAATTAATAAAATCATTAATAATTATTTCGGTTTCAATTTGCTCCATGGCATTCTCAAAGTACTACATGCTACTGCCACACACACACGCACACACACAAACACGTCAAACTCATAACACCCTGGCGTTTTTGCGTCGGGTGTTAAAAAGATACAACTATGTAGATGTACGAGTAAATACTCGTATTACTCAACTAAGTAGAAAAACGTTTTTTTTTTTCACCCCAATACCCTTTAGAAAGTGATAATCTCTCCAATACAACAAAGTATTCCATGACGAACTCAAAAAACTGGCCAAAAGCGTGCACGGGCAAGCATTGGAGGGTTCAGTACCATTTTTTTCACAGCAAAGTTTTGGTTAGTAATCCAACCAATCCAACGAGTAGAAAAAAAATAAAAATTGTAATGTAGTAAAAAAAAAAACAAATAGTTTTCTTTGTGATTTTTATTGTTATTTGTTTTGGTTATTACAATATTTTTTCTTTGTAAATGAAACAGCTAGACAGATTTAATGCCAGTAAAGAAAAATAAACATTTTTAAGATAATAATAAAAATACATTTTAAAACAAAAGATGTAATGTGGTAGAAATCAAATTAAGACCCTTTTTATACAGGGTTTCTCAAACTTTGGACCCTCGTACCCGTTTGAAATTTCCCATAGACGACTGCAAACCTCTTAAAAAAACGACCACCACAAAAGCGCCACAGTGTCATACGTGCTCAAACTAGCCAGTCAGACATCATAATATGAATCATGCCACGAACCTTCCATGATCGCTGGCGAACCCCTGAAGATTCACGTACCCCACTTTGATAAGCCCTGACCTAGATAAAAAAATGAATAAAATCACTAAAAAAAATAATTAAACCAACGACAAGAAGAAGAAAAAACCGACGTATTCAGATAAGAATTGATCCCACAACGTCGACGTCTACGCTTCACGCGGTGTCCCGCCACACCGCTCGATAAAATTCCATACATTTAGTCCCACCACACCGCTCCTCGCTTGCTACGTAATCCCACCACGTCGATCCTTTTAGGGGTGCCTACTCCGAATACTTAACCTTCACAAATAGCTAGACTTCAGTGAAAATCCGGTTTTCTCGCTTTTACTAAGAGGCCCAAAGTAGTTGATCACTATGGATTTCTTATCCAACCACGGAACCCAAAAAGACCCAATACAAACCTAAGAAAGGTCTTAAACTACACAAAGATCCTAAACATTACAAAAAAGCTCTAAGAAACTTTCGAGAATCACAAATCCGATACAAAAGCTCGTAAACGCAAAATATTGAATTGTCATTGCGCCAGAAGATTGCTCAAATTCTGCTTTGTGTAAACGTAAAAAGTTGAGTAGGGATGGGAAAGAGGGTTTAATTTTTGTCGATACTGTAATAAATTATTATCGAAACTTACCATAATAATTAGGCCAGTTTGATTGCGGT
Source organism: Peribatodes rhomboidaria (assembly GCA_911728515.1). Lineage (NCBI taxonomy): Eukaryota > Metazoa > Arthropoda > Insecta > Lepidoptera > Geometridae > Peribatodes > Peribatodes rhomboidaria. The sequence continues at coordinate 946,935 of OU452194.1, forward strand.
CACTAGACGTCGCAAGTCTCATCGCGTCAAATCAGTAAAGCAATGTAATTGAACCTTTATTAAATTTCTTGCACTTACTTATTGGTTGTATTTACTCAATGCGATGTTAAAGCGGAAATACATAAGGATTTGTGAAACAGTATTGATTATGAACTTCCGCAATGTAACGTCTGATTCAATCAACTATCTTTTAAAGATTGAAACGATCTATGAAATTTGAATTTACCTTCTCTAAATAAAATTGAAATTACCTTCCTAGTTGCGAATGTTGTAATACTATGGTTGTAGGGTTAACTGAGGCAATAGCGTCTGTAGAGCACTTGCGTCTTTCGAGAATTACTGACAAATAAGACAACTAACGCCATCTTGTACAGATTATTGCAAATAAAGACAGAAAAAAGATGGAGGTGGCGCATTAACCCCAGTTTTGACGCTACATATCAGAAATGTACCTACTAGCTGTAAGAAAACTTAAAATATTGAATTTGTAAACTGTTGGTATTACTATAGAAAACACCTATTTCCAGCTTCTATCGACGATTTCCATTCATCGACTACGAGTAAACTCATCGACTCCTCCCATCACTAGTCGATGCCATTAGCGTCTGTGTCGCTCGTCAATCATAATCAGCCATTGTAAGGAACCAAGGGAGAAGGGTACCTTATTTCCGCACCATGCGATATTTACTTAGGTGATAGCTTGACTCACTAAAAACACGTAGAGAATGAGGTGCAGCAAAGCTGTTAAAGTTGCAAGGAGAATGGAACTATGATAATAATAATAAATAGGGTCAATTGGGGAAAATACGTCTTTCCAGAATTACTGAAAACCCCTTCACAAATTTGACAACCAACGCCATCTTGTACAGATTATTGCAACTAAAGATAGAAAAAAGATGTAGGTGGCGCCTAATTTGTGAAGGGTTTGTCCGTAATTCTCGAAAGACGCAATTGCCCACTGACGCATTTGGCCCAGTTGGTCCTAAAGGACGTTCAGAGGGCCTACCATGACATATTATTGCCATGATGGTTACGTTTTGTTTTCAAAGCTGCGCGACCATGAACCTTATTGCGCGGTGATACGATTTGTGGTCGCGCAGCGTCGACAATATAACGCAACCATCATGTCAATTTGATTTTGATTTTTGAATTAGATGTCATGGTAAGCCCACAGTGCTTAATTTCCCTATTAGTTCGTTTCGTTGGATAAACTATTAGCTTACATAAATGCCAAATGTTAATACAATAAATGACTTTACATAAAAATAACTTATTTATATAGAATTATTAATTACGATAGTCAATCCTAGGATGGGTGACTCGCTCAAAGCGATCTCTTCCAGGCAACCTATATGGACAGGAACATATTAAAATATAACATTTATATTAATAAATAGCACAGAGGCCTTGAGAGTAAACAAAAATAATTTTACAAAACAAAACATGAAAATGAAAAATATTAATAACTAGCTGCGCCCCGCGGTTTCACCCGCGGTTAAAAAATATCCTATGTGCTATTCTAGACTATAATCTATCTCTGTAGCAAATTTCATCCAGATCTGTTCAGCCGTTCTGGCGTGAAAGAGTAACAAATATCCATCCATCCATTCTTACGAACTTTCGCGTTTATAATATTAGTAGGATAAATAAATAAACACTACCAAGTACACGAAATATAAATAATATAAATACTTATACAATTAATACTACTACTAGTACTACTTAGTATTAAATAGTGGCTTTGTGAGCTGGAGACCTCGCGGCCAGCGTCTGTCTCCCTTTACAGGTCGCATTTCTCAGAAATACGATTTTTTTTTATATTTAAAAAAAATTTAGAAACTGACTCGACAAAATGAAGTTTCGTTATGTTGCAGATCGTTTGATATTTCAAGCGATATTTTTTTAACAAATGCGATAATTTACCCTATTTTATATCGCACAGCTTAAGAATAACTCCCTAGTAAAGCGTGGATACCACTTTCCCGTATCAAGATGTCTGCCCACTAATGCAGCAACATTGATTGGCTATTAGCTGCTTTATTCGTCGGTCAGGACTAGACTCGGTGACCGCGAGTGGCATTTACAACTTACAACTAACTAGATCGAAAAAAAAATCACATCTGTTTACTCAATGTTTGGTGGGAAAAAACGATTTAGGTGATAAGGCTGTTCGTAGTATTTGTGACCGCGAGTAGCATTAGGAACTGAGAGGTAAGATGTGTGGGAAATGTCAGTCACAATTCACAACATTTGTTCATCGAAAAATTACCACATGATTACATCAAACTACATAACATAACATACCATATCGTCACGCCTTTCCCTCGACGGGACTGGCAGAGGTGTAATACAACACCCACACTTCGCCAGACGATATTTAGTCACAAATGTGACAGGGGGCGAGCCTGTCGCCATAAACCGGACAACAGTCATGTGTCAGTATGTGTCATACATACATGTCAGTATGTATGTCAATAATCGTCAACCTTACAAAATCCTCTTTTCATTAATGTAGTTTTTATTGATATTATTTGAATTTTCCTTCAGTGAGCCCTGTTATCATCCCATCTTATTCACCATGCTCTATATCTATCCCTGTGCCAAATTTCATCCAGATCTCTTCAGCCAAAGCTTTCGCATATATAATATTAGTGTAATAGTGTGAAATTAGGTTGACTATAAAACCCGGGACTTAAAATTTAACGTGTCTCGGATGTACCGAGCCACGCCAGCACTCACTTTAAAACCTTTACAAGCAAAAAACCGAGACAGCGTATTTTAAGAATCTGCCTTCCCGTTCAAAATAAAAGGCAGACAGTACCTTCTGCCTACTGTCCGGCACTGCGTGTCTGCTAGTCAATTTACACCGAGGTAGGTCTATTTTGGACGATGCTTTTGAATATAAAGTAGATAGTATGGACTTCTCTAAATTCTATCATAATAATATTACTAGTGGCTGCTTTACCCTTTGCCACCTTAGTTATCTGCCTATTGTACCTAATTATTTCTACTGTTTTTTTTTACTTTGGCAATAAATATAATTGTATTTCATTTCATTATATTCATTTCATTTCTTTTTTAAGCTTTACTAAAAGTATCTAGCTGATAGTAGCCAGATAATTTAGCAAAGCTTAAAAAATCAACTTCCCATCCTGTAATTCGTCATCCATGTAAACAATTTTTGGTCTTTGCTGATATTTAATAACTGCTTGACCGATTTTGACAAAATGTGTACGGGACCGCCTCTAAAGTATGATCTTGCCTGTTCTTCTGAGTAGAGGCTTTTTATTCGAACAAGGCGGTCGAGTCTATTTAAATAACTTTGAAGTTCATAAGTGTATCTTTGATACCTAAATTGAATAAAAACACTTTGACTTTACCAAAAAAAAGAATCATTAAAATCGATTCACGATTGGCGGAAAATCGCGTAACATACGTACAAAAAAAACATACAATTAAATTAAGAACCTTCTCTTTTCTGGAAGTCGGTTAAAAATGGTTTAGGAGGACATTATGATTTATAAAACGGGAATTGCTAACGTTCGATTTAGTTGATTATTCCGAGTATAGTTTCAACCGCATTCGCTGGTCTTTATCAAGGCGAGTGCGGGCGCGCGGCTGCGTCTCGTATAGCACTGGTTTAGAAATAATTATTAGCGGATATACAGACAGACAGAAAGCCACTTTGTTTTTACTATGTAGTAGTATGTATGTAGTAATAGAGAAAACGTAATTAAAACAAAGTAATAATAATCGGCTGTGACATACAGACAGCCATACAAAAAGGCAGACAGACATCGAAGTCTCTCCATAAAGATCCTATTGTATTTATGTATGCCACCGACCGTTTGTCATATTTCGTTCTGTCCTGTCCGTCCAAAGGTTGCCTGGAAGAAATCGCTTTAGACGATAAGGCCGCCCTTGTACTGCCGAATAATATTTTATTGTTTAATTTTTTTTCTTTATGTATGTTTTACTTTGTATTTTTGGTGTGCAATAAAGATGTATTGTATTGTATTGTAAAGATTCCTTTTTAATGTTCGTTACGGAACTTTAAAAAGGACGTTAATACTTACCGCCAAACTTTTAAAAAGCAGTTTCAGAAAAAAATGTATTTATAACTTTTTAAGAAAACGAATTTGCTAGTGTATTAAAGATTTCGTTATCTACACTAATAATGTAAGGAGAAAAGATTTGTATCTTTGTACCGAATTAACTCAAAAATTTCTGGTCCGATTTCAATAATTCTTTCACCATTAGAAAGCTACATTATCCCTGAGTGAGATAACCTATGAATCGCGAGCGAAGCCGCGAGCAGAAGAGCTAGTATTACGATAGAGTTCAAGTTAAATAAAAAAATAATAAAAAAGTTACATTAAACTATATCTTGTTGTCAAACGATAGGGTGACATAGGGACTTGAGACAATTTTAAGCGCTGTTCCAAAATCCATGTCATTTGTAAATCAAATGTATACCTATATGTTTCAAAAACGCTACATTTTTAATGTCGGATCTTTCGTTTTTAATTTATAATTTCATTATAATAGAGAAGAAACCTATCATAATTTTAAAAGAAATCCAAAGCAAACACCGATCATACAGGGTTATTATTAAATAATTAAAACTTCTCGAAGCCACATTTCTGATTCTTGAGGAAAAAGACGAACTACTGACACTTACTATACGTCTTATTATCTTTGACTTGTATGTATGAAGCGATGATAGCCTAGTTGGAAGAAGGCCCGCCTCTCAAACCAGAGGGACTGGGTTCGAACCCAGCCGACGGCACGAATCAATTGTTCATTGTGTGAGCAAATGTGCGTATTTAATGTCATCTTCTACATGACTGGAGCCCGGTGTATGGCAACAGGCTCGCCCCCTGTCACATTTGGAACTGAATATCGTCCGACAAAGTGTGGGTGTTGTACAGCTCTGCCAGCTCCTTCGGGGGAAAGGCGTGTAATGATGGTAGGTATGATTATTTATCCACTGGCAGCGTTTTGCGGTTTTACCCGCGGTGATAAAGTAGACTATGTGCTAATTCTGGGTATAAGCTACCTCCATATCAAATTTTATTAAAATCCGTCCATCCGTTAGAGCGTGAGGAAGTAACAAATATTTATGTAGGTATTAGTATGTAGTTTATTATAATTCTCAAATTAGTAAGTTTATTTAATATTTATTTAACCTTAGTTATTATAATTTTTCTTTAGCACACACCACCGTCCATGCTAAATCATAATGTTTTTATTCCATCCAAAGGTTGTCTGGAAGAGATCGCTCTTAAGCGATAAGACCGCCCATTGCGCCTTTATTTGTGTTTAGTTTAGATTTATTTGTATTTGGTGTCAATAAAGAGTTTTTGTAATGTATTGTATTGTATTGTAACAAACATATACACTTACATACTCACAAACTATGTTATTTTGCAAGAAGAGCGTGGCTTACAAGCAGAACACCTACCTGATCGTAACCGGTAACCGCCGCCTATTGACACTTCCGACATTTGCTGTTGATGTGTTGCCAACTTGGAGAAGAAATTTGTAGATTCTCATTTTAAATCGCTCCATGATGTGAAAAGTCGGTGAAAAGACTTTCGGTGGAAAGTCATTCCATATTCTGCAAATGCGTGGTAAGGAGTAGCAAAAGAAAGTAATATGGGAGATTCGAGCTTGCAGGATGTAAGAATGAGCACTTACTTAGACGGTATTGGAAAATGCAGTGGTGGAAATTAGATAAAGAAAAATTAAATGAATACGCTAATGAAGCACACTATAATTGTAAATGCGAAAATGTGGTTGAATGTATGGATGTTTGTTACTCAATCACGCCAGAACAGCTGAACAGATTCGGACGAAATGTCGCACAGAGATAGATTGGGTATAGCACAAATGGTATATTTATTAGTTTTTAATTATAAGTGAAACCGCGAGGCGCTACTAGTAAATAAAGAAATCAGTATGTTGTAGTTATTATTAAAAGTCATATAACTAAAGTTGTTAAGAATGATCTGAAGTAGCGTTCGCAGCGTAGCTTGAGTAGGTGTTCGTATATAGCCGATCACCGATGCTAAGCAACGGACGACACGGTCAGTCCTAGGATAGGAAAAATATAACAGGGTTCACTGAAGGAAAATTCAAATCACATGTAAAAACTACAATAATGAAAAGAGGGTATTATACGGTTAAGAATTATTTATAAGACAAAGATGTCTGGAGCCTTCCACTTCCGCCAAGTAGCCACTAGTATGTATAGATATTACCTAGTTGTAAGCCAAAATTTGTGAGACTGAAATTTATTCATTCTTTGAAAAAATAATGCCCCTCAGTTTCTTGCCTGTTCTTCTGAGTAGAGGCTCTTTATCCGAACAAGGCGGTCGCGTATATTTAAACAACTTTGACGTTCATAAGTGTATCTTTGATACCCAAATTGAATAAAAACAATTTGATTTTGACTTTGATGGGTGACCGCGGGTGGCATTTATACTGAGCGCTACCGTGGCTCGGATGATACGTTAAATTGTAGGCCCTGGTTGTCTGTTCACACAAAAATCGTTGAGCCATGTCAGAAGCCATCTGGTGGTCTAGAATCTCTGATATCATGCCTTGCCATTAGAGAAATACGAACGCGCTTGCTTGCTTTTTTTATCTACGGAACCTGCCTGCGAGAGTTTTGTGATTAATTTTAAAATAGCCCTGTATATTATGGTTGCACTAAGAAACTGCGGACCGCCCCGCCTTGCCGGCGTCGGCGACGCCCTCTCGATTATTTACGAGATTCATTTGAATCGGCTGGTTTTTTATTCTTTTAATTTTGAAATTATTCCGCCATTTTATTTGCATAATGCTTATGGTGTAAACTTGTAAAGCCATTTTTTCAAAGCTAGCGCGGAGCTTGAGCCTATGCAATACCAACAACCATACATACAAATAAATCAAATCAGATATTTTTATTTAATTGAGCATCGAAAAAAAGTACACCACGTCTAATTATTTAAAACACTACTGTAGAGCGATTTCGATAGAACTTCATTTTTATAACCCTAGTGACTAGAGGAGTGGCTTTGTAAGCTGATGACGTAACAACCAACATCATTGAAAGAAAAACAAAAACCCGGCTGCAAAATGTTGTACCCTATGTCACTTCCGCTATCAAGACGATTCAAATGACACCTCACATGTCGAAATACATCAAGCTGTTTAGGCTGTAGGCCGTGCCAAAGAATCCTCATACATACATACACTCGAAAAACATAACCCTCCTTCTTGCGCAGTCGGGTAATTACATTCGGTTGACATAGACGACGCTAAGTTTTATCAAGGCGGGAAAATACATACACTCGAAAAAACAACCCTCCTTCTTGCGCAGGCGGGTAAAAAGACATAATTTTTTGATGAGACTTTAGTTAGAGAATAGTCTCATCAAAAAAGCTATTTTTAAACGTTTTAAAAGGATAGAGAAGACAAAAAAAGATACAGATAGAGATGACTACAAAAAAACAATTTTTAATATTTCAATCAATTTGAGGTCATTAAACTCTTCCACCACACAGACATAAACGCGCCAATTTTAACAAATTAATCGATAGCTAATAATAGCTCCGATTCCACTATTCGATGTGGAATCGATACGTGGTATCGATATAATATTCATAATCGAGTCGCCCAGATTGTAGAGTCAAAGGGAATCGGAAATTGTAGGCTACTTTATACGATACGACTAAAAATTGAAGAAGTACAAAGACGGCAGTTGAGTAATAGCTCAACTGCCGTCTTTGTACTTCTTCACTCTACAAAACTTTAAGGCTAGAGTGCATTGGTACCTTATAGGTCGTCGTGCTCCATCTTAGAATACAACGTCGCTTAACATCCGGCGAGTTGGTGGTCAAACACATACCTCTTCTACATAAAAAAAAATATACTAAAGCTACTTAAATAACTGTGAAGTATTAAACTTTATAAGTAGGATCAACTGGGGCAAATGCGTCCGTAGGGCAATTGCGTCTTTCGAGAATTACTGACAAACCCTTCACAAATTAGTCGCCATTTACATCTTTTTTCTGTCTTTAGTTTCAAAAATATGTACAAGATGGCGTTAGTTGCCTAATTTGTGAAGAGTTTGTCAGTAATTCTCGAATGACGCAATTGCCCCACAGACGAATTTGCCCCAGTTGACCCTACAAATACTTAAGATTAGGATTAAATGAAGCATCATAAGTGCCATAACATTATTAATATTTAAAAATAAAGAACCTTTCAGACTAAAGCCTAAAGCATCGGTCAGATTAAACCTCACCCTGGGAAATGACGAGTGGCCGCCGACCGCAATATATTATGCAACGGTCTTACCTGCACCATCTCACTATATTCGTACATTTTACTGGCAGTAGGCAATCTCCTACAGGACCCTAGCTGGCTGTATTAGCCTCACAAAAAGGCTCAAAGTAACCCAAAGAGCAATGCTATGCTATGCTATAATGCTATATAAATATGATATGCTATGGCTATGGAGTTTCCTTGCGAAATCGATACAGAAATGACAAAAACCACCAAGTCTTCTGATTTAGGGACCCTGAATCCTTTGTCTTATTATACTTATAACACTTCTTTTTTTTTACTGGTTGAATATCTGCTACCATACGCCTAAACGCGAATGAGGGTCGCATTTGGGCAGTGTGGGGTTGCCATGTTGGCGACCCACCAAAAAACTTACTGGTGGCCAGCCTCGATGCGTGTCAAGGCGTTCTTATAATCTTCTTACTTGGATTCTCATACGGGATCTTCATACGGATCGCACCGGTACCTTTCGCGTATCGTGCTCAGAGCACTGTCCCGGGAATGGCACCCACAGCCACGCACCAACACCCTCGCCATGACATCTGCCAAAAGTGCCGCCGCCCTCCCCTGATGTGTCTTATCACCGCACCATGTTCCTGCAGTCCAAGAAATCACGATTACTCGGACCCTGTCTTTCGTGTCCATGCCTGAATTAGGGAGAGGTCATCTTGTTCGTGATCGCTACGCTCTTGACAGAACGGTCGTGATCGTCATGCAGTATTGCTGTTGGCAGGGGCTGATGTTTTACGCCTCATAAAGGGCGGTCGTAAGGAACCACTTAGTCTTCTGATTAAGGGATTCTGAATCCCTAGGTCTGATTAGGTTATCCTGTCCCTGCGGGCAGGGTTCGAGATATTGCGATTTCTCGGACCTTGAATGTAGTGTCTTTGCCTGAAGCAGGGACATCGTAAGGAACCACTAAGTCTTCCGATTTAGGTTCTCAGACTCCCTGGGTCTTATTTACTACGGGCAGGGTCCGAGAAATCGAGTAATGTGACAAGGGTTTAATCGAAACAGTCTGAAGATTTCCCTAGCTGAAATGGCAGTGGCCAAAGCATTTCGCTAGTAGAACCAACGGCCAATGGCAGTAAGGTTCGCGGGAGGCATCCGGGAACCGGAAGACACAACGTGGGAAAGCCAAAGGGTGGACTGACAGTAAAAAAAATACAACCGAATTGAGAGCCATTTCCTTTTTTTGAAGTTGGCTAAAACAGTGACTCGTGGCGGACGCCCTAACTGTTAAAATCCATACAGTGCCAGTAGTATTCATTCACAGAAATTACTTTTAATTATAGACCAAAGTAACGTAATGACATTTATATTTTAAAATAGATGGGAATTAAATTAATAGATCAAAGTATTATTGATCCATATTTTTTTTATGTACAAATACCTACCTAATTTCAAAGCTTAATTAAAACGTAAACCTTATCTATAGGAAAGAAACTTATTATAATCTTAAACCTTTAAATGAGCAATTCTTGTATATATATATATATATAATTGGAATCTCGGAATCGGCTCCAACGATTTTCATACAAATTAGTATATAGGGGGTTTCGGGGGCGATAAATCGATCTAGCTAGGAATCATTTTTAGAAAATATCATTTTATTCGTGTTTTATCGATAATCAATCTCAACTGAAAAATATGACTCTTCCTGACATCTATTGGCGAATAATAATACTACTATTTTTTGTGGGCAACTAATTGCTTTAACGACACAACAGCAGATGGCGTTGTTAAGTAATAATAGATTATGCACAGAGGGGACAAATACTCTTTTACTTACTTACTTACTAAAAGGAGCCTGTCGCCATACACCGGGCTCCAATCATGTAGCAGATGACATACACCATAAGTCACCATAAGTAAGAATATTACCAACAAACAAAAGAAGATTTTAAATCTAAGCAGTAATCTACTTTCATAGTAAAGTTACTCTTAATATTATATTAAGTAACTGCATTTACCTGTACTTTCGGAGTATGCTATGAGTAATTATATTTTTGTAATGTCTCGATGCTTCTACTTAGCATTTCACAATTTCCTTTTGCAGTAGCAGCATTAGGACATGGGTATCCCGGTGCTCCTACCAGTAGGAGTATTTAGTAGGAGAACGAGGAGGGAGCGATTATTGACGGTTAGTCACTGTTGTTTGAAGACACATGAAGAAAGATAGAAATAAACTGCAATCCAAGAAAATCAGTGCCGTCTTTAATTTAAATCCTTCTGAGTTTTAGCGAGCCTTTCAATTTTGAACGAACAATAGTGCAAATGGAACTAAACAGCATTCATTACCGTCCATGCCTATGCTACTGAATTATTAGAAACTAAATTGCCCGTTGAATGCTGGGCAATTTGGAGAACTCAGTCAAATTGCCAGCGGTTGTTTCAGGCAATTTGAATGCACTCGATGACATGCGACGGTAATCTAGTTTAGCCATTCCGCTTCTGTGAATGTCAAATTGATGTTAAGTATTCTGACTGAGCTCAAGTAGATATCGGTCATGGATTTTTATTGATCACAAGCTGCGCCCCGCGGTTTCACATGCAGTTAAAAAGTATCCTATGTGCTATTCTAGACTATAATCTATCTCTGTGCCAAATTTCATCCAGATCTATTCAGCCGTTCTGGTGTGAAAAAGTAACAAACATCCATCCCTTCTTACAAACTTTCGCGTTTAAAATATTAGTAGGATGGGATGATTTTTACCCGAATGCGCAAGGAGGGTTATGTTTTTCGAGTGTATGTATGTAGATATGTAGGGTCATCTGGGGCAAAGGCGTCTATGGGGCAATTGCGTCTTTCGAGAAATACTGACAAACCCTTCACAAATTAGGCGCCACCTACATCTTTTTTCTATCTTTAGTTGCAATAAACTGTACAAGATGGCGTGTGTTGCCTTATTTGTGAAATCTCAAAAGTGTTTCTCTTGGCGGCTTTTAAATAGAAAACTGCAACTCTCAATCGAGTTTTAGGTGATGATAGGTATTTTATGGCCCGTGCACTCAGATTAACCTAGAGGAAAAGATGGAACCCTGCGTTATATCTCGCTGAAGCCACTTCTTTTTAAACGTGTGCGCGTGGTAAGGATGCCATGAAAAACATTTACAATTGCACGAAAACTAATATCAATTCCCAAACTCTACGTTAGCCATTTCCGTTCCAATATTCAACCTCAGTAGATTTAATATTCCAAAACTGCACATAATTGTAAGAGTTTAAAGTTATGGCTTTTTCAAAATTGACTTCGAAAAAAACTGCACAGTTTTTAAAAAGAACCTCAAACTGTAGTCCTGGCCACACTTTTATAATACACTATGTATACGAAATTATACCATAAACCAATGCCCATAATGTCGAGGTAAGAATGACCAAGCGATTAGCATAGTTTTTTTTGCGTCAATGTGTGCGTGTTGTGTACATAGACACCAGTAGCGTAGTTTTTGGATGGTTTTTGGCTTCACCTAAATCATACTCCGTGCACCATCTTATTCTCTAGGTTGATCTAAGCCCGTGCAATGTTTTTTCAGTCGATCTGGACATTTCATTTATCAAAGTTTCACGCATATGAATTAAAAAACAGAGTATTTAACTCTAAAAATCATCTATTGCAATAAGGCGCCCTCGTTTCGCTCGTCAAACCATCTCCGTGTGCAATACATGACTTCCATCCCTTGTTAGACAATCTACTATTCTGTTAGAGTAGACATTGTTAGCAGTAAACTGTTATTTCTAAGCTAAAGGAGCTCTAGCTTGAAAGCTCGGAACTCGCAACTCAATTTCCTGAAGGTATCACGGCGACTCTTTACGACTCAGTTAGGGCCCAAGCAGACTAGCAACCCGTCGCGCGACTCTGTGATCAGTGGCAGTTCTTCTTAGTTTTAAGTTTAGTCAGTTTACTTTCAAGTTCGTCTTTGAAACTGTTCTATAACAAACCTCAGAGGGAGCGGGCTCGATACCAGCCGACGACACGCACCAATTTGTTCATTGTGTGAACATATGTGCGTATTGTATATCAGCTGCTACATGACTAGAGCCCGGTGCATGGCGACAGGTTCGCCCCCTGTCACATTTGGGACTGAATGTCTTTCGGTTAAGTGTGAGTGTTGTATTACGTCTCTGTCAGCCCCCTCGGGGGAAAGGCGTGACGATATGTTGTAACAACCTCTAGTGTGTCTTTTAAGCGTCGCTTTATTAATTTAATAAGAGCAGTTTAGTAAATCAAGATATTCATAACTGACCCATATTCCTTGGTTTACTTACTTAGTGCGACGATAGAGCGGAAATACACTAGAGATTTATTAAAGATACACCCCCTTATCAATAAACGTTGTATAGCCTCCGAATAGTTATTCAGTCTTTTGTCTTTATCTTTCTTTTGTTTTTTTGAACTCAATCGAAAAAGACAAAAGACTAAGCTATGCCAAGGCTATACTACGTTTATTGTTAAGGGGGACAGACATTTCTTTTTATTCGATAACTAGCTCTTTTACTTGACAGATGAAAAATAAGAGCACTAACAGGGCCATTATGGGCAAGAATCGCTAGAGACAGAAATGAATGGAGAAGACTGGAGGAGGCCTTTGCGCCTCCCGACGCTCTGAGCAAAGATAACATCATAGACATATTATAAAATCTCAGACTCTCAGATTAGACTCAGACAATAAAGGCTTAATCTTATATCTTTAAATGAACAATTCTTGTATATATATATATAATTGGAATCTCGGAATCGGCTCCAACGATTTTCATACAATTTAGTAAGTATATAGGGGGTTTCGGGGGCGATAAATCGATCTAGCTAGGAATCATTTTTAGAAAATGTCATTTTATTCGTGTTTTATCGATAATCAACTTAAACATAAACTTGGACGAAAAATAACAAAAAGGAGGCGTTTGAGTAGTCTCAACTGAAAAATATGACTCTTCCTGACATCTATTGGCGAATAATAAGGTAAGTGCAGCTATCAGCGATCCATTGAAAATCTGCAGGTTTTACCGATCCATGAAGTTGATTCGCAGTTTTGACGGCTCTGGGATAATTTAGCTACTTAGTATTGGAGTAGATACGCATATGTGTTCATTGAGTATCGTACTCACTTATGTTTGTGTGTGTAGCTGACTAGGAAAGTGATAAAAAACAGCAGTATCTTTGCCGACTGCGAGGAAACTGGCCGTGTCGTACTGGCGCTTGTTCCGTCAGGTAAGTACATAACAATATTTGCATAAGACTTTTTATCGATTTTAATTGTATGTTCTCTTATTTTTAGTGATAGTATTTATTCATTTTAGCATTAATCGTTGATTTCGCATCGCATTTCTTCAAATTTCAGTAAATTTTACGGGTAAAACATGAAATTTAGATAGAGCGGTATTAGGTTCACTGATTTTACTAGTGGCAGCTTTCACCGACCCATGGGTCGGTAATGGCCGAAATGCTATAATTAGTTATTTTATATTTCTTGTTGATCCATATCATTAAAAACAAATATTTCGTATACCATATTAATCTGCAACAATTAACCTTTTCAGAAATCTATTAGCGATATATTCTATTTCGGCTGGTTTACTTCTTAATTGGTTGTATCTTTCATTTTATTATTAAATGATTCAGAGATCGTTGTTGAAAATGAAACATTATTAAATTACCTTTTTTTGTGTAATGATGTACATTGATCTGATAATAGTTTTTGTTAAATCAACCAATTGCAGTATCTGTTATGGTATGGGAAGATAATTGAACAAATATAGCCTACTTTTTGAGAGTCGGTAAAACATCTTTAAACTTTGCAAGCAATACTTTATTACCGACCCATATAAGTCGGCAATAGCAACAATGTGAACCTATCACCGACTCTACTAAAATTGTGTCAATAAATCATTTATTTTTAGGGTTCCATAGACACTTAAGAAATTTTTAGGTTTGTTTATGAGAACAATCGGATCTGGGTTCGTGAAGTTATAGGCGGGTAGTATGTATATATATATAGGAGGCTTATAGGAGGTCTCAGTATGGGACAGATGACTAGGTACTTAGTAAATAATAGTTTTTTGTCAATGGTTCTATTGTTTCTTACCGCCGCCGACGATTAATAAACTCACAAACCATTGAATGAAACAATTTAATTCTCATTCTAAAATTCTATGAACCGTTATATTAGTACTAGCAGCGCTCCGCGGTTTCAACCGCTGTCCTACAGGAACCATTTCTTCTTTCGGGATTAAAAGTAACCCTATATAATGTTAATCTGTTAATCCAGCTACCTCCATACCAAATCTTATCCAATAGGCCAGTAAAAATAGAAATTATTCTTGCACTAAATTTCCGAACCAATTTTTGTTTTTTATAAGATTTAGGGTCACGTACTGAGCATAAAATCACAAAATGCTTACAGATCCAGGTAGAGCTTCAAGCGCCGTCTTGAAAAAAAAATTTTGACTGATATCTCGGAACCATGGACTTTAGGGCAAAAGTTGTTGAGACTATTATTGTAGAAAATGAAATTTCGCATCTTTTATTTCTCGTAAATTTTTTTGTTAAACTTATCGGCTACGATTTATCTCCCATTAAATTAACCGGTTTTTCTCTCTTAATAAGAGTTATTGGCCGAGATAGAAAAACCGGTTCATTAAATGGATCATAAATAGTAAACGGTAATTTAAAAAAAAAGTTTGAAGAAAAAAAATGCAAAATTGTATTTTCTACACTAACGATCTCAATAACTTTTGCCCTAAAGTGCATAGTTTTCGGGATATCGGCCAACATTTTTTTTTCAAGATGGCGCTTGATGCTCCTCCTAGATCTGTCAGCATTTTGTGATTTTACGCTCAGTACGAAACTGCAAATTGTGGTGGATAGGATAAAGACTATGGAATGAGATGTAAACTTTTACTTTAGGGTAAATAAATTATATACTTACTCGACAATCAATTTAAAATATTGTTGTTTTCAGGTTAAATTAACACTTTTTTTATTCAGGTTGAATCAATTTTCAATTACAAATTATTTTTTTGTAAAATTTCACAGTAAAGTCTAAACGGAACCCTTAAGAAAAATAATTGATTTCTTTATTCTTAATTTTTTATTTGTCGCCGGAACGGGTACAAAAATAGTTTAAGATTAATAATTTAAAATCAACTTAATTAAAAAAAACTAAATTAAGAGTTATTTCTATATTAAATTAAAATATTCCATACGTAACCTGGATTAAAATTACCTAGGTAAGGTACAGTCGGTAATGGCTTCCTAAAAATCGGTATTAGCATCATAGCCTTCGCAATGGGTCGGTAATAGAAACAATTGACTTTGTTACTTTGTTACTTGTTTTTTATAAGATACTCTTCTATTTGGAAGCATACACGACAGTAAAAATAAAGAATGAATACTATTCATTGATTTTGAATGAAAAAAATAAGTATATTAACAACCACTAGGTTAAATAATAGCCATCGGTTCAAAAACTCTCTTAACAGGGTCGGTGATAGCTGCACTTACCTTAATACTATTTTTTGTGAGCAACTAATTGATTTAACGACACAACAGCAGATGGCGTTGTTAAGTAACAAGAAGTCAATGAGTGTTTGCTTTGAGGTTAGACTAAAATCAATTGTTTATTTTCCAAAAAACACAATTAAAAAAAAAAATACCCAGCAAAGCTCGGACATCCAGGTACTAATAATAATAAGCTCTTTTAGGCTACGCTCGCGTTTCATAGCCTGTCATTTTGAAAGAATTTTAAAAATTTGACCAGTAGTTTTTAAGTTTATTCGTTACAAACATGCAAATCGTTCTTCTTTCTAATATTAGTGCAGAAGTGTAGATAGGCGTACGTTTGCCCGCTATCTTGCAGAAATTAATGACGTGGTCTACGCTGAAGGAAGCTTGCCTAGAAGAACCAGATTCACTTGATCAATGCGTCTTCAGGGGACTTGAAGACATCCTCCTCACATTTATCCTAAGTATCTTCTCTAAGTAGGAAAATACACTGATTTGCCTACTTAGAGGAGAAATAATGTGTAACAAGCATAATGGAAGTAGGAATGTATGTTTGTCTGCTTCTATGTGGGCTAGCAGCCCCTGAACGGCTCGACCGACTTTATATTGCAAGCTGTCGTTTCTTTTCTTTTCCAGAATGTCATCATCATCAATACAGAACTTGCTATTTTCCACCAGCCTTAAGACAAGGAGATTCATGTACTACGTACTAGAAGAGCTGATCCAAACGAAAAACATTGCGCAACTTAATGAAGTGAGCCTGAACACTGTGGGCTGACCGCAAGTTTGCTGCAGCGTTGACTACGGAATTGCTAATTTACGTCCTTCCAGGTTCACACTTTGATTCCAGAAAATAAGCACCGCTCCGTGCACAACCACACTGCACGCGTATTGGGACCACACTACTGCAAGGTGCAAGGATTTCAGCGCACTGGATTGGACGAAAGTTTTAGTACGGATGATGAAATCTAGTACTTAGTACATGTATGTTTTTCGATGGCTTAAGAGCTTTAATTGCATTTTCAGATCGGATCAGCGGAAACGATCAAGCTCTGTCGGTGAAGGCCTAGAACTCCTAGAAGGCGTTTGCTCGCGTGTCTGTATTAAAAAACAGTATGAGCAGCACCATGATCTAAAAAGACATTGACTAGCATTCCAAGAGCCAGCACGTACATCGTCTCTTTCGAACTATTTGTAAATGTCATATTTCGGTCTTGCTTGAGCATCGATTGACGTCACTACTTGTTGCTCACGTGATCATTTTGACTCGGAATGCTTTATCAGGCGGAGTATATTATTAAGCCATGAGTCCATCGAATTCCGGACCGAATCAAGATATTACCGGGCATAGTTTTCGCAGCTCTGAATCCAGCCTAAAACTTCTATTTGTTCTGAAGAATGGTAGCACATAGATTTGAATGCAAATCATTTTTCGCGCCGAAAACAACGTAAACATGATTCTGTACCGAAATACCGTATTTCTATGGGCCGGAATATAATCATTCTTAATGAGGAAAGGCAGAAACTGCCGACCTTGCCGCCATTTTGTAATGAAATATTTATTTAACTTGAGAAGGTATTTTTTCATGAAATTTCAAAAGGTTGAGCGTTCAGGCAAACTGAAAATTTAGCATTAAATAGGCTCCTTATTAAAAACTAGCTTATACTTATGCCCGTGGCTTTGCTCGTTTTTAGGGTTCCGTACCCAGAGGGTAAAACGGGACCCTTTTTTACTACTGACTCGCCTGATGGGAAGCATCGACGTGATCGAAGGTGTAACACGCTTGCCTGTGAGATACCTATTTAAACACCCCCTTATCTCTTAAACACCCCCGGATTGTATTTAGGTGGAAAGACAGACGCAGGCAACGAGTTCCACACCTCTGCAGCCTATTACTGAGACTCCGCTGTCCGTCCGTCTGTTTGGCTGTCCGTCTGTCACCAGGCTGTATCTCATGAACCGTGATAGTCAGACAGTTGAAATTTTCACAAATGATGTATTTCTGTTGCCGCTATAACAACAACCACTATAAAATAGAATAAAATATTTTTTGACTGAGCTTCCATACAACAAACGTAATTTTTTTTGCTCGTTTTTATAAATAATGTACAGAACCGTTCGTGAGCGAATCCGACTCGCAATTGGCCGGTTTTTATAGTATACTAGCTGTCACTCCACGATTTCGTTCGCGTTTATTATTTATAAATATATATATGTGAGCTATTCTATCTGTTAAGTTAAGTATCTGTTAAGAACTGCACACGGTGTGCAAATTTGATTGAAATCGGTTAAGTTGTTTAGGAGTCTATAGCGGACAAACAACGTGACACGTAATTTATATATATTAAGAAAATGGCACTCAGTAATTGTGTGCTTTCTATGAGTGAGTTTTTTTTTAAATCGGACTTTGATAGTTCCTGAGATTATCCCCTACCGATACCAAACAATACTCATGCCTCCTACATGGAAATTTTCAAATTTAACATTTTATTTATCACTAGCTGCGCCCTGCCGTTAAAAAGTATCCTATGTGCTATTCTAGACTATAACCTATCTCTGTGCCAAATTTCATCCAGATCTGTTCAGCCGTTCTGGCGTAAAAGAGTAACAAACATCCATCCATCTACCCATTCTTACAAACTTTCGCGTTTACATTAAGAGTAAAATTAATGTGTATGTTTCAAAATAAATTTCTTTAGTCTTTCTTTCTATAAAAAAGCTTGTACAAAAATACTCGCTAAGTATCAACGAGTAGGTGCTTATTGTAAAGTGAGAAGCAAAAATCATCCCCGCACCCTCTAATCACGGCGGTCGTTGCCCCGGGCAGGTGCCCCTCACCCCTCACCCTCCTCCCCTCAGAGAGGGATGCTGATATTTATATTACTACATCGATCGTTCGCGACCAGCTCATAAAAACGATCAAGGTTTATTGAAATGAACGGTCTAACCGTTCCGAAGACGGGTCTGAGCAGTAGCGCACTTGTAGCGCCTCACTCAACTGCCGTCTTTGTACTTCTTCACTCTACAAAACTTCAAGGCTAGAGTGAATAAGTACCTTATAGGTCGTCGTGCTCCATCTTAGACCACAATGTCGCTTAACATCAGGCGTGTTGGTGGTCAAGCGCTTGCCTATTGTACATTAAAAAAAAAAAAATATGTCGAAGTAGGTAGGAGAGACTGGTTGCGCCCTGCGGTGTTACTCGCGGCTAAAAGTACCTATGCGTCATCCTAGCATTCCCGGTCTATTAATCTATCGCTGTGTCAAATAACAGAACAGAAAGACAGAGATCCGGACAGTATTCGGATATACGAAAGCATACGAAAGCAAAGACGCTTCGCTCACTAACGCTCGCTCGGTCTAAAAGCAAAGTTTAAAAAACCGACTTCACGGCGTCATCCATTTAGACAGTTTTTAGACTTTGTTGATATTTTGAAAACTGTTTGATCAATTTCTATAAAAATTATAAGGGACCACCTCTAAATTATGGTCTACGGAACAAAATAAAGTATAAAACTTGTAACTCAGTATTTTAGCACACAAAATTTGTTCCGTTTTTTGAGTAACTTTAATGACACTGTACTCTTCACGATAACCTCGCACTCGAGCCCCAAGAAACAGACCCTGTGCCTAGTTTGGGGCTCACCGCCTAACTATTTTAAGACGAAGTACGGATCCAGTAATCACATTTGTAACTTTATGACTAGCATTTAAGCAAATCTGTTCTTATTATTTTTTGGTAAATAAATATTATTATTAATGTTATTATTATCTATCAAATAAAAAAAGAATCATTAAGAGTCCCGCGACGCTCTGAAATTCCCATACAAACGCGCTTGTCAAATTTCTTGGAAACCATTTGTCAGATTATGATCAAATTTTGTATGTACAATTAAATGAACGATATTTCCGCCGCTATGTTCTTAGTTTTTTAAAAAAACGTCCTCAAGCGAAAATAGAGCTTTGAAAATATCCGCATTTGTAAGGGGTCACTTTTAACTGATTTATTCAATAGATAGACAAAGAAACTCAAATATCTTTTTATATAGGGACGTTGTCTACATCACTAGCTTTTAAATGAATTCATAATACAAGGGTAATTCTTAGTTATTTAAAAATAATTGGAGAAGTGCAGAAGTCATAAAAATAAAAAAAAATGCACTTTGTCACTCTGTAGGTAAGTTTAGAGGCTCGTCAGTATCATTACTCGCTCTCTTCGCTCGTCTTCTTCTTCAAGACGAAATGGCTATAGAAAACCTTAAGCCAATGCGAAGTTAGTCTAAAGTGGTCGCCGGACTCTTAAAATCGATTCATAATTCGCGGAGTAATCCCGTAGTTCACATACACAAAAAAAAACAACAGACGAATTGAGAACCTCCTCCTTTTTTTGAAATCGGTTAAAAACATCATTGCTATTTTCCATAGGTATTCTATTCAAATCTAGCAAACAGCTCGAACCTAGGTCGTATATTTTTAACCTACATGCAACTTTTCTCAACCCACTTTAAATCTAGGAGGTCCTATCTACATATAATTTAATAGTACCTGCCTGTCTGTCTGTCGCTCTTTTGCCGATTACACAAAAAGGATAGTCATCGTCTGTTTTAGAAAGTACTCTACAAATTTATTCAAACAGAAGGAAAAGAAGAAAAAAAATCACGAAAAGTAAAGAAGTAAGTATTCGTTTGTAAGAAAAACAGTGCCCAATGAGAGAAATGATGTAATGTTTACTAAATGAATGACTTCATAACTTGCATCATGAAAATCTGATTTTCTTATTTATCAGACAAAATATAGACAAAAAGCATATCATCACGCCTTTCCCCGGAAGGGGCTGGGGGAGGTGTACAACAACCAGACTTCGCCGAACGATGTTCAGTCCCAAATGTGACAGAAGGCGAGCCTGTCGCCTTACACGTAGCCGATGACATTAAATACGCACTTATGTTCACACAATGAACAAATTGGTGCGTGCCGTCGGCTGGGTCCGAACTCGCTCCCTCTGGCTTAAGAGGCGAGCCTTGTCCGACTAGGCTATCATCGCTTCCACAAAATATGCAAACATACAAATGCATACAAAATAGTTCTATTTTCTCTTTTCGAGTTCTTTGCTTGACTCGGTCAAGCACAGTCAACGACAGCAGCTAGTAAGAACGATAAAAGCATCAAACCACTTTAATATATTGTTAAGCGGAAGTAGAACTAACATTTGCGTAGGATTTACTGGTTTTAAGACTTAGGATTTGGGTCATAACGTCATATTTTTGCTCCCTCTTAGGACTTAGAAGGTGGTTGAAATATGATATACTAGCTGCTTTTCGGAATAAAAAGTACCCTATGTCCTTTTCTGTACCCCAGACAACGTGTATGCAAAATTTCAAGATGATCGATTGAGTAGTTAGGGCGTGAAAGCGTTACAAACAAACAAACGAACGAACATACAAACTCACTTTCGCATTTATAGATAGATAGATAGATAGATAAACTCTTTATTGTTCACATCACAGATAAAAATAACAAGAGAAAAATTATGATAAAACTTATTAAATAGTGTAACAACTGGCGGCCTTATCACTAAAAGCGATCTCTTCCAGGCAACCTTAGGATGGAGAGGATACGACAAATGAGTTATAATATTAGTTAGGACGTTAAGATTAGGATAATTAAGAGTAAAATAATAATTAGGAGTAGGATGTTAAGTGAAGCCGCTGGCAGAAGCTAATAATGACTCTGTGAGCTGAAAACCTCCTCCGATTTCCTTGAAATTTTGTGAGCAGGTTCAATCATTTTACAAAACTTTTTTTTAGTCAGATTTTTGTTTTTTTTTTCGAAATTACGACCTGTAAAGATAGATAGAGATCCGGACAGAATTAGGACATACGAAAGCCTATTTGTCGAAGCTAAAGCAGAGACGTTTCTCTCGCGAACGCTCGCTCGGCAATAACTAACTAGCTTCTGCCGGTGGCTTCGATCACGTGCCATAGTACACTATTGAAAATACAACTTTTAATTGCCATCACTCAGTGATTGCTTATCTTTTCATTAGTAAAAGAGGTTTTTTTTAAATCGGACCAGTAGCAGAAGATTTATACAAACTTGCAAACTTAACCTCTTCTTAACTTTACTTCATAATATTAGTTTGAACGCGTTATCGGAATCAGCTTCATTTTGACACCTCCAGTAAGCTCCAAGTGTCAAAATGAAACCAATTGCGATTGCCAGATTATAATTCCGCGGCCTAACATTGGTTTAGCTTTGGATCCAAACTTGGCTTTAATAAGAAATGGCCAATATTGAACCTTATTACTGCGTGACAAATTGGCTTCAATATCAACTTTGTATCAATAATATAAGTAAGTATACTATATCATAAGTATCCTCTCCATCCTAAGGTTGCCTGGAAGAGATCGCTCTTAGTGATAAGGCCGCCAGTTGTTACACTACAGTTTAAGATATTTCTGTTCTTTTGTTTTTGTTATTTCTGGTGTGCACAATAAAGTGTTTATCTATCTATCTATCTAATCTATCTATCTTTGTGTCCTAAGACGTATAGGCACGTTGGTGTCTTGGCCACAATAATATACCTAGATTGATTCAAATATGACCAATGTGTGGCCGCGGCACATAGGAACAAAATTGGCAGTGACACTTTAGTCGACTGCATATACATAAAAGAAAGGTGAAATTTTTCAAATTCTTAGCGGCAAGCCAGACTGAAAAGACGCAATTCGAGTACGAGGCAAGACAGGACGCAGAGTCGTCGTCCTTTTCTCTGATCCACAAGTATACATTTATTTATTTATTTATTATTTATTAAATCAAACAAACAGTGGACAAACACTTCAATTCCTTACTAACAATGTCACTTGTTTATGCTTGTGTACCATATACGTTACATCGTTATTGCGCTACATAATTAACTAATATTGGATATGGAAGAAAGAGACTAGATTTTGAAGCGAAATCTAGGATACTTTAGTCATATTGTCTCCTTTTACTTGAACCTTTATATTTATATATGCATTATATTTGTACTAGGTATATAATAATAAAATAAATTAAAATTAAAAAAAAAACCGTCACCAATTTTCATCAAAGATAAAGATAAAGATAAAGAATATTTATTTGCATACAACATGGTCATATAAAAGATGTTGGAATGTTGACACAAAAAGGCTCAAGCATGTTGTGCCGGATAGGCGTACAAATGTCAGAGTGATGGCACTATGCTCGTCAAAATAATAAAATTAAAATTTCAAAATTGTACAAATTAAATTAATATACATAATTAAAAGAGCAAATTAAATAACAAAAAACAGTTGATCTCAAACATAGCAAAGAACACTCTCGACTAATTCACCTTTCGGTTCATCCGTTCGGGAGCTGCGATACGTTAGACTGAATAGTCTAACTCAAACTCATGGTGGAGGAAGAACCCGGCGCTTTTCATTTTGTATAAATGTGCTATGTCTCCATTTTTTTTTGTACAACAGTCTAGGCATTCGTTTGACCACTGACTCGCCTGATGGGAAGCGTCGACGTGATCGAAAGTGTAACACGCTTGCCTAGGAGATACCTGTTCACTTTACTCTTAAACACCCCTGGATTGTATTTAGGTGGAAAGAGAGACGCAGGCAACGAGTTCCATTTCTCGTCCTCCTTCGTTTCTCGTCCTCGTTCTACGTCTTTTTTTCAGAGCAGAGCCTTTATCTTAACTGAAAAACCGCTTTCGGGTTTATTCCACCCTATTTAGAAACCCTTTGAAAAGTTCACCTACGATTACCCTCATTTTCCCCTATAATGTGAAGCAGAAGTTTTTCATTCAACTCTTTTTCCGAACTGAAAAACCGCTTCCTGTGTTTATAAACTCCCTAATAAGTTGACCTCACATTTCCCCCATAATGTAAAAGCAAGTAAATCCGATCAATACAGACGTCTGTCGGATACTTCCATTTTTCCCTACCAAGTGTCTCGCTGGTGGGGATAGGGGACTGTAATGTTAGATAGATAGATAGATAAACTGTTTATTGTTCACACCATAGATAACAAAACAACAACAGAAAAATAATAATAAAACTTATTATATATTATAGTGTAACAACTGGCGGCCTTATCACTAAAAGCGACATCATCACCAACTACGACAAATGAGTATGGGACAGGGTGTGCAAAAATAACTAAAATAAACATAAGATTGATACAAAGAAACAACAAAACATCGAGTATTATACCTATACACCTACATAAACTATTTACATAAAACTTACATAAAAGTACATCAAAGTAATATAATACATTCTAGTACTTGAAATACCTATAGAATGTTAAATGTAATGGTACCTATGTAATGTTAAAGATTTTATAGGCATCTTTGCCCTACTAAAACTGCATATTCACTGGAGATGTGTGGTATGACCACTTTGCTTTACAAATGCAAATTTATATATTTATTATTGAACCATTTGCACAATATACAAACACTGTGGACCCCGCACTTGGAAAACACAATATCGCGGGCTGTCACTTGAACGTACTCGTATTTACATTAAATTAATGGCAGACTAAAACAAACTAAAATGTAGAAATATAGAGACAAAATTGATATTTAAATAAAATAAAATCGGACTGACAATTTGAAAGATAAACAGTGTGACTGTGAGTGTATGTAAGTGTGTGTGTATGTGTGTGAAGTGTGTAAGGATGTGTGGAGGAGGTGGGTGAGTTGGTGAGGAAAGCAGGATGGAATTCTAAATGAAGTAATCCTAATGGTCGATTTTTTCCTCACGCATCGTCCGTTTCTCGTACATCTCCAATGATGCTCACCCTAAAACTTAATCCATTTAGATGTGGTAAATTACTAATTTTTATTTCTATCATTTATGTAAGTATTGAAAAATACTTGCAACT
The DNA here is from genome assembly GCA_911728515.1 of Peribatodes rhomboidaria. Lineage (NCBI taxonomy): Eukaryota > Metazoa > Arthropoda > Insecta > Lepidoptera > Geometridae > Peribatodes > Peribatodes rhomboidaria. The sequence continues at coordinate 971,680 of OU452194.1, forward strand.
AAACCTAAGATTTGCAAGTGCTGATTACCATAATGGGGGATATGGAAACCACCAAAACTTTAAACAAATATAATTTACACAACAACACACCATATTTTTGCAGATTCGTGAAGAAAAGTCGCTTACAAAATGTTCAACATTGATTACATTTACCCCACCAGATACACTTGGTGGGGTAAAGTGTAAGTACCCCGTCTGCCCGAGTCATAATTAATTAACAGAGTTCCAAACTAATTGTTTACCGAGTTCGATCGATTTACGAACGCCATTTTGTCACGTGAGCTGTTTTGATTTTAGACGCTACCTTTTCCCGCAAAGATTAGAAATATTGCTCATTTTATTCGTGCTTAATAGTAGTAATAAAAAGTAAGTAGTAAGGGTAAAAAAACTTTAAAAAAATTAAGATATCTTAGAAAAAGTATATTATGTATTGTAGCTGGAGACAGAAATTAGGGTCAGCACTCTACACTCAAAACTGTGATTTTTAAGTAAAATCGCGGTTTTGTGCCAACCCTTAAACTAGAGCTTCAGGATTATGGGTCCAGTCTAGCGACTTGTCAATTGTGACAGCTCACGTCAAGCGAGGGTCGTCGAAGGTGACACGTCTCGAATACCTGCGAGTCCCGGAGCTGTTGTTGATTTTCGCGGGCGGTCGCGTCGGCGTCGGGTTACAGCTGAGGCGCCTGGCGGTGGCGGTGGGGCGTGGTGTAAGGGACAGTAGCTTGGCATAGTTTCTGATAAAAAAATGTGTAGTAGCATTCCGTAGAAAAATGTATGAGAATTGCAGCACTAATTCAAGTCAAAATGTATTTAATCCATTGGGTATCGAACACACACTTAGTAACGTCTAAGTTACAAAAATGACTCTACCACCTTGTTCGGGTAGAGAACCACTACTCAGGAGAACAGGTAAGAAACTGAGGAGTTTTTTAATTATTCAAAAATGTGTCTTACCAATTTTAGCTAAGGCTTAGTTAAAATATTTCTAATAATTCTTTTTTGAGATACGAGCTAGTAGGCTATTTTTTGAGTAAATACCTACGTATATACCTACCTATATACCTACGCATCCACTACTCATACGTGTTCTTACTGACTATTACTGACTGCCTCGGTGGCTCAGTTGGTAGTGAACCTGCCTTCTGAGCTTGGGGGCGTGGGTTCGATTCCCACCTAGGGCAAACATTTATGTGGTGAACATTTGTGTTTGTTCTGTCTGGGTGTTAATATGTATTTAAGTATGTATATCAGTCTCTGGCAGCCATAGTTCAAGCTTTGCTTAGTTTGGGGTCAGGCGACCGTGTGTGACAATGTCCCGAATTTTTTATTTTATTTATTTCTTCCATAAAACTTGTGCTAGACCTACAGATCCGAGCAAAAGACTAGCTTAATTGTAGTGGTGTAATTTTCTACCATATACCACAAAATCCTATTCTTGCAGAACCTTTCAAATTATATTTTGTTATTCTAATATAGCAGCTTTCAGCATTCACAGACGTGGCGCAGTCACGTTAAGCGACGTTTTTTCGTGGTCCTACTAACTTGTACTACTAGTAGTACCACGAGGAAGACCTATTTCTGTCTGTCCTAATAGTGGGAAAAGTTAAAATATTTCTAATATTTCCATCACCGGCGGGTGTGCTGGTTCTTAGATTATTTTTTTTGCAGATGATTGAAGATGCGTAATTTGTGGGGGCGGGGTGATTAACAATACAGGGAACACTGGATGCCAGGTTTTAGTAAAAAAAACGGCCAAAAACACCGATTTAAGTAAGACAGATAGAAATAGCTCACCCTCGTGGTCCTACTAGTAGGACAAGTTAGAACTACCACGAAAAAAAAACAGCTGAAATAGTCTTCCGCCTAAACCGTGTCAACACCGCATCCTGGCTCATTTCGACATCTGATCTTTAAAATTTGCGCCTTAGGCTGTGCGTATTTACTTGCGATTACCGAAGTCAGGGATGATAAAAAAAAAGTGAGTAGGTTTCTCCTAGGCAAGCGTGTTACACCTTCGATCACGTCGACTCTTCCCATCAGGCGAGTCAGTGGTCAAACGCATGCCTATATGTTTACTCTTAGACCCCGGCTTCAGGGTTAGAACGCTTTACCCTAAATACACTGTGAAAGAGAGCTGCCCGCCCGTCGCTTGTCCCCTGCACCACACCGCATGTTTGCATGTCTCGCTAGCGCCCGTTTTCCCCGTGAGTTGATTTATTAAGTTACCGATTAGACGTCTTACCCTACTTTGTAATTAAAGGAAACGGCTTTCGAGACACTTTAGAGCGCCAGAAAATGGTAAATTTGGTTGTAGAAATTATATTAAAGTCTATACTCGTAGGTGCTAGCGAATATGACGCGTGTACTGTTACCATGAGTTTGATAGTTACGAATACTTTTTTCGTTTTCGCTTGGCTCTATACATAACTAGTCTGACCATAAATATTGTTACAATACAAACTCCTTCGTTTATTACCTACTTTTTTTCTGCATTTAAATTTGGAATGCGTTTATTATGTCGAAAACTACAATCAATTTCCCGCCATCTGACATATTTTTCGTGATTATTATTAAATTTACAACATGGAATGGGGTGTTAAAGAAAATAGGATTGCAGTGATTGCATTGCACAAAGTGAGTATGGAACCGTCGGTCATTTTCAAAACTCTTCAAAATCTTGGTATCAGCCGTATGTTCGTATATCGTAGTATCGACAGATATACCGACTCTTCCTCTGTTGAAGACCATAAAAGATCGGGGTGGCCGCGTGCGATGAGAACTACTAAGGCTGTTAATGCTGTTAAAGCCAGAATTCCCAAAAAATCCCAATGAGGAAACAAAAAATCTTAACGCGAGAAATGAAAATACCCGCTAGGACTCTGTCGCGTATAATAAAACAAGACCTGAAGCTTGGTGCATATCGCCGATATACAGGACATGCCCTTAATCAATCGCTGCAGTTAAAGAGAGTGGATAGATCAAAACGTCTTCCATCCCGTTACGCAGGTGAAAGTTACAGAAATATCCTTTTTACCGACGAAAAAATTTTCACGATAGAAGAGCACTACAACAAGCAAAACGACAAAGTGTACGCTCACAGCTCTAAAGAAGCTACGGAAGTGGTCGGAAAGGTACAGCGTGGTCATCATCCTGCGTCAGTCATGGTCTGGTGGGGGGTATCCTATCACGGCGTCACAAAGCTTCATTTTTGTGAAAAAGGGGTGAAAACTTCAGCCAAAGTGTATCAAGAGACCGTCTTAGATGAAATTACGCATACACGTTGTCAGGGGTACAGAAAAGGGCATAGGGTACCTTTCATCCCGAAAAAGTTGACCATTTCTGTGGGACAGAGCGTGATACCGCGGGGAGCAGCTAGTAGGATATAAATAAATCAACAAATTCGGGACACTTCCCCACACGGTCGCCTGACCCCAAACTAAGCAAAGCTTGTACTATGGCTGCCAGAGACTAATATACATACTTAGATATTATTAAAATTTATACTTAAATAGATATCAACACCCAGACATAGAACAAACACTAATGTTCATCACATGAATGTTTGCCCTAAGTGGGAATCGAACCCACGCCCCCACACTCAGAAGGCCCCCACCTGAGCCGCCGAGGCAATCATATAATTATGATAGTTTATTTTTTACTGAAAGAACTGACTTAAAGCGATAAGGCTGTCCATAACAAAAGCCTAGTAAGTTTATTTAACTACTCTGTTTCATCAATTTTTAAAGGCAGATAAAAAATCTGGCTACAGCCACAGAACGCAACTAGTCTCCTAATTGTGTCAGCTAAATCTATTTTAATTAAACTTATTAACACAAGTAGTCAACGCGGCGGGAGTAGCACGCAACACGAGTCGAATTACCAATGTAACTCGATCGCAGCTCGCCAGTCACGCGCGTCAATCGAGATTAACTCGTCAACAACTCGAACGGAAAATGTGTACTGACAGTTTTTGAAAATAGTGTTTCTTAAACACTGTACGTCTTATTTTTGTTCTTTTTGTCCGATTGCTTAAGAAGGAGGGTTGTTATTGTGGGTATATTTAAGTGAGTAATTTTTTTTCACTTGTCGCATATTTTTACCCGACTGCGCAAGGAGGAGGGTTATGCTTTTCGAGTATATGTATGTGTGTCTGTCTGTAAGTATGTACATATCGTCACGCCTTTCCCCCGATGGGGGCTGGCACAGGTTTACAACACCCACACTTCGCCGGACGATATTCCGTCCCAAATATAACAGGGGGCGAGCCTGTCGCCATACACTGGGCTCCAGTCATGTGGCAGATGACATACAATACGCACTTAAGTTCACACAATGAACAAACTTTAAGAACTCTATTGACAGCCATTTTGAAGAACCCCATATATAGCATTTTAGCGTTAAATAATAGCCACTTTAAACGTAGGAACATGACAGAAAGTAAATTAAAAAAACCGGCTAAGTGCGAGTCGGACTCGCGCATCTAGGGTTCCGTACAAACCTGTAGGTATATATTTATTGATTTTGTTACAGCCTAAAGGTATTACAATTTAATACCACTACGCGTTCATGAGGAAAGGGGCAGTGAGTTTAAAATTATTAAACATGTTTTTTGGATGATGTTACCTAAAATGTATGCTTTTCGTAATTTTCACTTTATCTGTGCTATAAGACGTTGCTTCGTACCAAATTTCAAGATTCTAAGTTCACGGAAAGTACACTGTAGGTTTTGATTCCCTTGCAAGTGTCAAAAATTTGCAGCATAATCGGCTGCATCTTTTGATTGCGTTGGCTTAGAAGATTGATTTTATTTTTGAAGGGACAGTGAGTCTTTGATATGAATTTCAACTTGGTACCTCCACGCGTTTCTAATAAAAACGGTCTTGACAGACAGACGGACCACAAAGTAATCTTACAAGGGTTCCGCTTTTTTCCTTTTGAGGTACAGAACCCTGAAAATAGAAACAGTAGACAATCGGCGTCGTTACGAGCCTTAATTTAGTCCATCGGCTAGGTGTAAGCGTACCTATATTTAGGTCCTAGGTCACACGGCAGTCTAGACGCGATCGGAGACTAAATAACTCGCATCGAGCGATAATTACTCGATCGGCAATACAATACGACGGGCGGTCTTGTTTTTATTTTGAAGTCTACGAGTTTGTATTTTAGGGTTGACCAAATGCTGGTTGGGACAGTACAATGCTTCATCAGGACGGCTCCTTCCTCGTGCTTCTAATACGTACTACACCCTACGTACGACACCCATGTCCACCCATGATACCCATGTCCTGATGATCCTACTGCAAAAGGAACAATTTCTTTTTGCGTTAGGAGCATCAGGACATGGGTGTCGTACGTAGGAGATCATCAGTACGTAGGGTACGTAGAGTACGTAGGGAGCATCAGGTCATGGGCGTCCCAGTGCTCCTATCAGTAGGAGTGCTAAGTAGGAGCACGAGGAGGGAGCGATAATTATCATTACAGTCTTTTACGTCCCACTGCAGAGACACCGACCTATCCTACGTCGAGAGTGATAGAGCCGTTATCCACCACGCTGGCTTAGTAGGGGTTGATGGATGTCATATTTCCTTCGAATTATTCTTGTCTTATACTGGCTTCTTCACTATGTTATCCTTCACCGTAAGAGCATGTGTCTTTAAAAACACTTTTCTACGAGAAAAAAGTTTATTGGTTCACGGCCAGAATCGAACCCACGGCCTCCGGATCAAAAGGCGCGGTACATCTCACTCGGGAAACACGGATCTTCCAGTCCCATCCAGTCCAGTTCCAGTCGACTACCCCATTGCTTGGACTGTCCTATTGTTTTAGTCTTTTTTTAACAACAGTCGTCTTGTGGATGTCATGTCGTCTAGAAGGAGACGCCGAGCGAAGAGAGCAAGAAAAGATACTGACGAACCTCTAAAATGATCACTTCGAATAAAAAAATAGTTTTAACAATTTTTTTATGACTTTGGTATAATTATCCTGAAATAACTAATAACTTGTAATGTAACATAAAGGAGCTATGTTAGTCAATCTGCCGGAAAAGGACAATTTTTCTTTTCTTTTGCACACACCACCGTCTATGCTAAATCATAATGTTTTTATTACATCCAAAGGTTGTCTGGAAGAGATCGCTCTAAAGCGATAAGACCACCCATTACGCCTTTATTTTTGAGTGTTTAGTTTAGATTTATTAGTATTTGGTGTCAATAAAGAGTTTTTGTATTGTATTGTATTGTATTTTTTTTTCCTCAATCCACACATGGCATAAACATTAGACCGAATTTCTGTTCTATTTTTTTTTCTTCATCTAAAATTATAGAAGGGCTAGTCGCCAGCCCTATCGTCACACGTCTGGCGTCGGTCCAAAGTTGCGTAGTACGCAGACGTGACGTCACAGGAATCCGCCCGCCCAGCCACAGATAAAGCAACAACTACTACGCGCCACGACTTTTTTTTTCTCGTTGGCCGAATGCGATGCGGTCACTGCATACCTTGGATTAGTTAAATGCTTTTAAAAGATCAAATATGCATTTGATGTAGATATTTAAAGCATTTACATAACATGTCGTCACGCCTTTCCCCCGAGGGGCTGGCAGAGGTGTAATACAAGTAACACCCACATTTCGTCGGACGATATTCAATCCCAAATGTGACAGGGGGCGAGCCCGTCGCCATACACCGGGCTCCAGTTATGTAGCAGATGACATACGCACATTATGATCACACAATGAAGAAATTGGTGCGTGCCGTCGGCTGGGTTCGAACCCGCTCCCTCTGGCTTGAGAGTCGGACCTTCTCTCAACTAGACTGTCATCGCTTTCAGGTAATTTCATAAGATGTAAATTCATTGACAAGTGGCGACCGGCACGCAGCGTGTGCCCCGAAAACTTACTCATGGTAAGTTTGATGGTTACGAAAACTTTGTCGTTTGCGTTTGGCTTCATACATTTAACCTAGCTCAGGGCGCTTCATTGAAATGTATGGAGCCAAACGAAAACGACGCGTTTGTAATTTTCAAAACTCTTTTTTTTTTTATGTAGAATAGGTCGGCGTTTGACCACCAACTCGCCTGATGTTAAGCGACGTTGTGGTCCAAGATGAAGCACGACGACCGATAAGGCACTCATTCACTTTAGCCTTGAAGTTTACTAGAGTGAAGAAGTACAAAAACGGCAGTTGAGCGAGGCGCTACAAGTGCGCTACTGCTCAGACCCGTCTTCGGAACGATTACACCGGACTACATCCCGAAACACGACTAGGTCATTTCACGGCATGGCTTGGTCCGGTGGGTGGTAACTAGCCACGGCCGAAGCCTCCCACCAGAGTTTGCTACCCGGTTAGCACTACCCGGGGACCACGTGTAGGGAATAGAGTACACTCCTACGGACGTGGGTAGCTCAGCCCCCAAAACGGTAAGGGTGCCGGAGAGAGTCGCAGGGAGACGAGGTATGCGTCTCCCTGTGACTCTTTTATGCAGGTCAGTGAAGAGGTCTATGTCCAACAGTGAACGTCTGCCCGCTGAGGTAACTGTAATGATTTTTAAACCAAAGCAATGACAACACAACGCCTGCTAGATGTCTTATAGCAAGCAATTAAGAAGTAAATTCTATCGTATTCCTACTTTATGAAGGCGGAAGTTTGTGTGTGTGTTTTTTGTTACTTCCTCACGCTCAAACGGACGAACGGAATTTGTTGAAAGGTATGGAGGTAGCTTATACTCTGAATGAACACAGGCTTTTTATTCGCGGGTGACGTCATGAGGCGTAGCTTGTTCTAGTTAGCAATGAATATAACATTCTATGGCTTCGGAATCCTAAAAAGAGATCAGCGTTCATTGTTAATACGCTACTACGCCAAAATTAGATATTTTGGTAAATTTAAAACAGTGGAGGGATTTTATGAGCGTTGAACGGGCGTTATTGTTTTCTTGCTCACATAATACAGCGTTTTAATGTTAAAAAAAATTTACAATCGTAATATAACTATTTAGCTAATACGACACGCACGAAACGCTTTGGTTCCTCATTTCTCATAGGGAGCGCTAGAGTGTGGAATACACTGCCAGAGTGTGTGTTCCTTGAAACTTGTAATCTGGGTGTGTTCAAGTCTCGAGTGAATCGGTTTCTTCTAGGCAAGCGTGCTCCATCGTAGGCCGCATAACTGCTTATCATCAGGCATGTTGGCGGCCAAACGCAAGCCTAATTTTTTTTTTAAATTACGTTATAAAACGGTTTTTTAAAGTAATTTAAGTTTTCACACCTTTCTATTAGACAGAGAACAAGATCATCAAATATTTATAAAAACTTGGTTATTGTCTATATGTAGATAACCTGAAAGATAATTCAACTAACCGTAGCCAATACCTACTTGAATTTAAAATTAAAATCTTAAATTTAAAACCTGAAATTTAAAAATTAAATGGCTAAATTTTAACAGCGGGTAGTCGCAGAGCGCAGCAGCTGACCAAACTCACTTGATGAATATCAGTGTCGGGGGTTTGTAAATTTCTTAATTTATACTTAGTGTTTCTCTTGTCCAGCTCAGCGAAGACCATCCTCAGCTGGCACAAGGGCATAGCTTCCTTTAGTAGTTTTGCCAGCGTCCTTTCATCTCGCCCACAATCTCTCCTCCTCTGCCTAAGCCAAGGTAGTTGTCGAAATTACCCTGAACGGGAGTAAGGGGTTAAAAAGTCTTACGATGAAAATAATTATTTTTTGACCGAGCGAATCTCATTGCCACTTGAACTAAATCGCAGAATTGCAAGAATTATAAAACATAATAATTAAAAATAACTTATTCAGGAAATTAAACCCGCAAGTTGAAACATAATTAAAAGTTACAAAATTAAGGTAAATTATAGAATTTAAAAATACAAATAGTCAAGTCACAATAATCAAATTCCAATAAGTTATACAATAATAAAATACAAACATAAAAATCCAAATAAAATCACAATAAATAAAAATAGTAATCAGCAGTCACATAAGTCAAGTCGAGTCATTATACACTAAATTATCTATTAATTCTACAACTGTCTCACAGGCATAGGGACAGCGACATGTCTGCCACAGCCATGCCGGACATACGGGCAGTCGAGCCTGCTGACAATCATCGCCAAGACGGCATTGGGGCTGGCCCGCACCCTGCGCACCAGGGACGGACACCTCTTGCAACTAGCAAATGTGCCCGGGGCACTACAGGAGCGAGGCAGCCCCAAAACCGCCCTAAGTTCGTGCTTATCTAATTTTAAATTACTCCTACCGAAATACTCGCTTATCGGGTACATAAAGTTAAGATCCTTCTAAGGAATGGTGCTTTATCGCTCTGTGGATAACTTAGGAAGCTCATCTGTATTTTTGCCTTGCTCTCTTTGCTTACCGTCTCTTTCTAGATGAAGTGGCAACATAACAGAAATCTCTTAGCTAATGCGAAGTTGGTTTAAAGACGAGTTTGTAGAAGCCTTAGTATCTCTCTCAAAGCGTAGTAGCTCATAGTAGCTTAGACGAAAATAGTTTCTTATTGGTCACTTCTTTTTAATCGGCGGTCGGCGTTTGACCAACAACTCGCCTGATGTTAAGCAACGTTGTGGTCTAAGATGGAGCACGACGACCTATAAGGTACTTATTCACTTTAGCCTTGAAGTTTTGTAGAGTGAAGAAGTACCAAGACGGCAGTTGAGTGAGGCGCTACAAGTGCGCTACTGCTCGGACCCGTCTTCGGAACGGTTACACCGGACTACATCCCGAAAGACGACTATTAGGTCATTTCACGGCAAGGCTTGGTCCGGTACTTGTACCTAATATAAGAATTGCGTAAGTCCATGTTTAGCTGGGTAGTTTAAACTACTTCTAGCTTACTCCGTCCTACATTTTCTTGCACGAACCTTTAGCCATTCCATAAGAGACTCAGATAAGCGAATTCGCAAGGAATAGTTTAAAATAATTAAGATTCCGGCGACTACTTTAGACTAACTTCGCATTGGCTTAAGGTTTTCCATAGCCATTTCGTCTAGAAGAAGATGACGAGCGAAGAGAGCAAGGAAAGATACTAACGAGCCTTTAAAGTTATCTACAGAGTGACAAAGTGCAATTTATTTATTTTCTATGACTTTTGCACTTCTCTATTCATTCTGAAATAACTAAGAATGTTCCTTGTATTATGGATTCATTTAAAAGCTAATGATGAAGACAACCTCCCTGTGTAAAGGGATTTTTGATTTGCTTTGTCTATCTATTGAATACGAGTAAATCAGTCAAAAGTGACCCCTTACAAATGCGGATATTTTTCATAGCTCTATTTTCGCTTGAGAACGTTTTTTTAAAAAATCAAGAACATAGGGGCGGAGATATTGTTAATTTAATTGTACATGCTAAATTTCATCATAATCTGACAAACGGTTTTCAAGAAATTTGAGAAGCGCGTTTGTATGGAAATTTCAGAGCGTCGCGGGACCCTTAAGCAAGGACTTAGGCAATTCTAATACTTGGTACAAGTGGGTATCAATAGAAGCATTTGTATTAAGTTTTCAGAACGAATAGGCCGCGAATAGTTGCTTCGCTTACGTTTTTTTTTTATTACCTACTTAGAATTACATAATTCTATTCTGATAAAAAGCAAGTTCGTATAGGCCGAATCGCTAGCCCCGATGTCAGAGTTTATAGGCTACCCGATGGCCTCTGACATGGCTAACGATTGTTGTATAGATCACACAATCGGAGCCTACAATCGAACGTGTCATTCGAGCCACGGCAGCGCTCCGTTGCAAATACCACCTGCGGTCACCCATCCTAAGACTGACCGTGCCGTCCGTTGCTTAGCATCGGTGATCGGCTACGAACACCTTTATAGTCAAGCTACGCTGTGAGCTGTTTTGTGATTATTTCTAAGGATAAAATTAAAATAATACATCCATCGATAAGCATTAATAGCATAAGAATGAGTTTAAATACCTACTATGTAGTTTATTTAATTACACAAAGTTTGAGTGACTAAACTACATTGTATTGTATAAGTAGTAGTATTAGTAGTATTGTATGAGTACATTGAATTGTAGTATTATAATTATTGTATATTTGTAAGTACATTGCTTAATTATTATTATTTATTTATTTTCTTTAGCACACACCACCGTCCATGCTTAATCTAATGTTTTTATTCCATCCAAAGGTTGTCTGGAAGAGATCGCGCTTAAGCGATAAGACCGCCCATTGCGCCTATATTTTTTAATGTTTAGTTTAGATTTATTTTGTATTTGGTGTCAATAAAGAGTTTTTGTATTGTATTGTATTGTATTGTAAGTATTGTGAGTATTTAATTTAACGTTTTGACATATATAATGACGAATTTATAAATGAATTATGGTTCAATAAATAGTACACAAACAATATTTAGTTTTTTCTTACTTGCCTAAAAAGACAAACAAGATGGCGGAGTGACCAATGACAACTCGTCAGTGAAGGAAGGCAGCTATGATTGGTTGACAATAACGTCATGTGTATTTACATAGTTTTATTAGTAATTTGTAAGGCGTATCTATTACAGATAACATTTAATATGAGATCATACAAGGTGCTGCTTTTGAGTGTGGTCAAAGTCAAAATGTTTTTATTCAGTTGGGTATCAAAGATACTTAAGTATAAACGTCAGAGTTTTATAATAGACTCGACCGCCTTGTTCGGAAAAAGAGCCGCTACTCAGAAGAACAGGCAAGAAACTGAGAGGCATTTAGAAAAAAAATATATTGTCTTTCGAATTTTGCAAACTTGTTTTCTATTCAAGCAGTTGTTCACTTGACGAGAAGAACAACATCCGTAATCCGTATGCATTACTACATCGAAAAACAACACCTTGTAAAATTACAAATATATAAAATTATGTTGAGGATGATGTAAGTTGAAAAATAAGTATTTATAAGGTTCTGTACCCAAAGGGTAGAACGGGGCCCTATTACTAAGACTCCGCTGTTTGTCCGTCTGTCTGTCTGTCCGTCTGTCACCAGGCTGTATCTCATGAACTGTGATAGTTAGACTTAGATTATGTATTTCTGTTGCCGCTACAACAACAAATACTAAAAAAACAGAATTAAATAAATATTTAAGGGGGCTCCCATACAACAAACGTGTTTTTTTTGCCGTTTATGGATAATTTTATATTTTATGGGTAATGGTACGGAACCCTGCGTGCGCGAGTCTGACTCGCACTTGGCTGTTTTTTTTCCACTTAATTTTCAACACGCTTTCATTATTTTTACTTGTAACTAACAAACAATGTAATAAAATCTTGGAAGGTAATTTTAACCTACTTCTGATTGTCATTTCGAAATGAAACTTTTTAATTTAAAAAAATTCGGTTCATAGAAATACCTACTTAGTCGAAGAATCTGTCATAAGATTCAAAACAAACAAACAAAGATACTAACGAGTGATAATAAACAAACCGTTTAAAAAAGGAATCAAATCAAAAATTATTTATTACAACAGTTTACAAATTGAGTTTTACAAATTGGTGATAAATATAAAGAAATCTTATATTACACTAGTTATTTTCGCTCATAAAAAGGAATGCCCTAAGTTTCTCGACCGTTCTGAGTAATCACTTTGACGTCATAATTAATAATCAACTAGCTTCACCCCGCGGAATTCTCCGTGGTTAAAAAGTAGCCTTTATATTATTGTAGGAAATAAACCTACACACAAAATTTCATCTGTTTGAGCCTAAAGAATTCACAAACGTGCTATGCGAGACGCAGCTGCGCGCACGCACTCGCCTTGATAAAGATCGCCGAATGCGGTTCAAACTATAATCGAAATAATGGACTAAATCGTACGTGAGTAATTCCCGTGTTATAATCATAAAACTCACAAACACACACACACTTACTTATAAATATACACTTATAAATATATTTTTATTTAATTATAATGTATAGAAAACAAATTGACTTCTATAATAATTATGTTGATAAGCTATAAATAGTTACACATTATTGTTTATCTAAGGTTGTTATCTAAGGAATTTATATAGCTTTTTTTTAATTGACGTCAGATAACGTCATTGAAAAATTGACATGTAATTTCGAAATAGATGTCAACGCCTTCGTGGCGCAATTGGTTAGCGCGTTCGGCTGTTAACCGAAAGGTTGGTGGTTCGAGTCCACCCGGGGGCGGTTATTTTGCAATAATGAAACATGAAAATAATTGTGTTTATTTACTATTTATTAACTAAGTTACTTGGACGTTTTTAGATGGAGCAGTCATAATTATGGTTTCTGTATAGCAAAATTAATGCTATCTGTACAGTATTTAATAATTAAAAAATGTCAATGCATGTTTTTTACCTAATCAACTATCGTGCAATTTTGCATAATTGTTGCCAGGGGTACCAAAAAGGATACACGTAAACATTCAGAAATCAGAAATCAGAATTTATTGATAACTCCAATAGTTACACGTCACAGTTCGATAAATGTCAAAAGTGTATACATGTCAAAACAGTAATTACATATGTCAAATGAAATAAATAATTAATGTCAACAAAATAAATTGCATACCTATTATTCTTAATAATATAACTATCATTATATAAAATAATAATAATAATTTAAAAGTCTCTTATTTTAAAATAAGATTCAAGGTCATAAAACAGATTATCTAGTAACCAAGCTCTGGGGGCTTACCACAACCTCTTAAAACATCATTAATTAAGCCTTACTTCGTAATTTCGTACCATGACCACCCTAAAAGTATTCCTGTTAAGTTTTGATATCGCTTAGCAGTTTTGTTGACGTCACTCGATTTCGTTCATTCAATCCAAGGAACATTTGTTTAAAAACCGTACCATGACCTCTAAAGTATTCCTGCCGAGCTGTCAAAATAGCAGGAATGATACAAATGACAACGATTGTTAAAAAGTTGCTCTCCGTGTAACTTTTTCTATTTTTAAGTGAGTTTTTGCTGTGTTTCTGAGGTTCTATTTGTAATATTTAGCAAGATGGCCGATGATTTGGAAACTTTCGAGTTTCTCGAAGCAGATAATGGAAGCTCCGTACTACGAAGGACGCCTTCGGACGGGCTCCAGAATAAATTTCAACCCATTTTCACATAGATTTTTTGTTGGCTAAGTCAGCTCCTTTTGATGCACTTGCTTCTTCTTAGAGTGAGCCTTCGCCTGCAGACTCCTATTAAAGCCCGCAGCGATTTCACTGTGGGTTTTTAAAAAGTCTCACTTGAGATCGAACTGCTTCGCTGAGACTCTGCGGCCGCTGTGACAAATTATTCTAAGCATTAAATTCTAGATATCACCAAAATAATTTTCACAAACTTTAATTGGATACAGCAATTGAATTTTAATTTACCTTCATGATCATAGGTAGATTTAATTTACGTTTTTGAGGGGAACCGAAAAAATGGTGTCATGATTTTGTATTATTTTCTAAAACGAAAACTCGCCTTTACTGAAAGAGGGAAAGAGGAGCGAGATTTATCTCATTTATCATCATCTTCATCAGAGATTTAATGAAAAATGTTATGACAAACATACGGAAGACTATGGTGGTATGGCTATGTTGCCTCTAGCCTGCCCTATGAGACAAAACAAAAAAAAAATCGTTTTTGACATTGTTCCTACAACCAAGTGTCGCCAGATGTTTCTTATGAGCGATTGTACGCGGGTGAGGAAAATAAAAATTCGGAAGAAAATAATAAGAAATCATAGTGTTTTTACTTGCAACTTGTAAAAACCGTAAGTGTAATTTCCCTGTATCGATAGGTTATTGTAGGCACGATTTCGCTATGCGGTCATACTAATGTACGACCCCGTTTGTACGATTTTTACATGGCATAAATCGTATAATTACGATTGACATCGTACATCTGGCAACACCATACTCCAAAATACGCAAAAGTACCACAGAGTGTATAAAGGCACTTGTATCGTACATTCTTTTGACGTCACTGTAGCAGGAGTAAAAACGTTTTAAAACATTATTGTTTTCAATGCTTGTGGTATGATACAAAACAATACTTATTAAGGAATGTAACAAAACGTTCCTGCGCAATGATGTTTTTGTAAAAGTTCATGGTAAGCCCCCTGGGGGCTTACCACAACCTCTTAAAACATCATTAATTAAGCCTTACTTCGTAATTTCGTACCATGACCACCCTAAAAGTATTCCTGTTAAAGTTTTGATAACGCTTAGCAGTTTTGTTGACGTCACTCGATTTCGTTCATTCAATCCAAGGAACATTTGTTTAAAAACCGTACCATGACCTCTAAAGTATTCCTGCCGAGCTGTCAAAATAGCAGGAATGATACAAATTACAACGATTGTTAAAAAGTTGCTCTCCGTGTAACTTTTTCTATTTTTAAGTGAGTTTTTGCTGTGTTTCTGAGGTTCTATTTGTAATATTTAGCAAGATGGCCGATGATTTGGAAACTTTCGAGTTTCTCGAAGCAGATAATGGAAGCTCCGTACTACGAAGGACGCCTTCGGACGGGCTCCAGAATAAATTTCAACCCATTTTCACATAGATTTTTTGTTGGCTAAGTCAGCTCCTTTTGATGCACTTGCTTCTTCTTAGAGTGAGCCTTCGCCTGCAGACTCCTATTAAAGCCCGCAGCGATTTCACTGTGGGTTTTTAAAAAGTCTCACATGATATCGAACTGCTTCGCTGAGACTCTGCGGCCGCTGTGACAAATTATTCTAAGCATTAAATTCTAGATATCACCAAAATAATTTTCACAAACTTTAATTGTATACAGCAATTGAATTTTAATTTACCTTCATGATCATAGGTAGATTTAATTTACGTTTTTGAGGGGAACCGAAAAAATGGTGTCATGATTTTGTATTATTTTCTAAAACGAAAACTCGCCTTTACTGAAAGAGGGAAAGAGGAGCGAGATTTATCTCATTTATCATCATCTTCATCAGAGATTTAATGAAAAATGTTATGACAAACATACGGAAGACTATGGTGGTATGGCTATGTTGCCTCTAGCCTGCCCTATGAGACAAAACAAAAAAAATCGTTTTTGACATTGTTCATACAACCAAGTGTCGCCAGATGTTTCGTATGAGCGATTGTACGCGGGTGAGGAAAATAAAAATTCTTAGGGAAGAAAATAATAAGAAATCATAGTGTTTTTACTTGCAACTTGTAAAAACCGTAAGTGTAATTTCCCTGTATCGATAGGATATTGTAGGCACGATTTCGCTATGCGGTCATACTAATGTACGACCCCGATTGTACGATTTTTACATGCCAAAAATCGTATAATTACGATTGACATCGTACATTTGGCAACACCATACTCCAAAATACGCAAAAGTACCACAGAGTGTATAAAGGCACTTGTATCGTACATTCTTTTGACGTCACTGTAGCAGGAGTAAAAACGTTTTAAAACATTATTGTTTTCAATGCTTGTGGTATGATACAAAACAATACTTATTAAGGAATGTAACAAAACGTTCCTGCGCAATGATGTTTTTGTAAAAGTTCATGGTAAGCCCCCTGAGCTTGGTTTTGAAGCACGCGGTAGAAGGTGCATCCCGAACGGTAGCTGGTATACGGTTATAGATTGCGGGCCCTAAAATATATACTGACCTCTTCGACTTGACGAGACGGTGTGATGGCGTCATCAGTTGGTCTTTCTTTTTAGTACTACGCAAATTAAACCTGCTATGGACGCCATTCATCCCGGATAAAGGTTCCAGTGGGACAGCGGGCGAAACCGCGGGACGCAGCTTGTTAATTACAATTTGTAAACAAACAGACAGAAAGAGTGTTGTTGGTGGGACGCTAGTGGCTTTGTTACTATGCCTCTTAAGCATAAAATAATACTAGCGACTCGCTCGCCTTAAAACAGCATACCTCCGTCAATTCTCCGATGGTCAAAACTGAGAAAATTAGACAAAGTGATGGTGGAAAGTGAATCAAAATCCGTTGCGTTGTTTTTTTTTTATGTACAATAGGTCGGCGTTTGACCACCAACTCGCCTGATGTTAAGCGACGTTGTGGTCTAACATGGAGCACGACGACCTATAAGGTACTTATTCACTCTAGCCTTAGAGTTTTGTAGAGTGAAGAAGTACAAAGACGGCAGTTGAGTGAGGCGCTACAAGTGCGCTACTGCTCAGACCCGTCTTCAGTACGTCTTTAACAGATGTTAGCGGATTTACAGATAGAGAGACAAATGCGGAAAGGCTATGTAGAGAAATTGTATCCCATGATCTTCTAACAAGGTAACTTATTAAAAGAAAAACAACAAACCCGGCTGCAAAATGTTGGATCCTCTGTCACTTTCATTATCAAGAAGATTCAAATGACACCTCACATGTCGAAATACATCAAGCTGTTTAAAATGTAGGGCGTGCCAAAGAAACCTCATAAGTACATACATACATGCATTGCATACACTCGAAAATCATAACCCTCTTTCTTGCGCTGTCAGGTAAAAAAAACAAGGTCTAGGATTCCGGGAGCCAACAAGTAATGACGTCACTCGTCATCATCATCGTGTCTTTCGAACTAAAATGACATATTTCGTTCTTGTTTAAGCATCGATTGACGTTACTACGTGTTGCCTACGTGTCCATTTTTAACTCGGAATGCTATACCTGGTGGTGTATATTATTATACTATGTTATATCCTATTCTTCAAAATATTTCAATGAAAACTCACTGAAAAAAAACCTGAAAATTCGCGACAAACGTCAACGCCTTCGTGGCGCAATTGGTTAGCGCGTTCGGCTGTTAACCGAAAGGTTGGTGGTTCGAGTCCACCCGGGGGCGGCTATTTTGATACATTTTAAAGATTTTTGAAAATACGTTAAAGAAAAAAACACATGAATTCGCGACAAGCGTCAACGCCTTTGTGGCGCAATTGGTTAGCTCACTCGGCTGTTAACCGAAAGGTTGGTGGTTCGAGTCCCGGGGACGGCTATTTTGGTACATTTTGAAAGATTTTGTGGCTGTTTTCTTTTTTATCCACCGATATACTAACTGACTCCTACTGACTAGGGCTCAAACGGCCCGTGAGCGTTAATAATGCACAGACGAAGCCGAAGGACGAAGGTGTTAAGGACGTGGAATAGCGGAGTAATGAAAAATTACTTAGCTAATAGTGAAAACCGCATCAAAATGATTTGTGTGATTTAGGAGGAATAACTTTGTAGGTTCGTGCTGGCGCGCGCGATTTCCTCTTCTAGTACGACTAAGAGTTTTAGAGTCTGAAATTGTCCAAAGCCTCGGAGTCTTTATTTGGCACACATCAAAGTCATGCTATTTGAAAACTGTTAGTGTGTACTAAAACCAAAATATTTCCGCCAATGGAATAAAAACGTACTGCGCATGTATACGTCCGCATATATTCCGAAGACGGGTCTGAGCAGTGGCGCACTTGTAGCGCCTTACTCAACTGCCGTCTTTGTACTTCTTCACTTTGCAAAACTTCAAGGCTAGAGTGAATAAGTACCTTATAGGTCGCCGTGCTCCATCTTAGACCACAACGTCGCTTAACATCAGGCGAGTTGGTGGTCAAACGTCGACATATTCAACATAAAAAAAAAAAAAAAAAACGTCATTCGCGTGGCGACGGCGGCGGGTCACTGACCCGATGGACCTACTCCCGATCACAGTCAGCTGTGCATTCGATCACTCGTTGAGGGCGCGGGCGGCGCGGGCGGAGACGACAGGGACAGGTAAGTCTTGCCCGCGCTGGCGGCGGCGGGCACTTAAGAGGGCCGCGACGCTCTGAAATGTCCATACAAACGCGCTACTTAAATTTCTTGAAAACCATTTGTCAGATTATAATGAAATTTAGCATTTACAATTAAATTAACAATATCTCCGCCCCTATGTTCTTGTTTTTTTTAAAAAAACGTTCTCAAGCTAAAATAGAGCTATGAAAAATATCCACATTTTAAGGGGTCACTTTTGACTGATTTATTCAATAGGTAGACAAAGCCAATCAAAAATTTCATTACATAGGGAGGTTGTATACATCATTAGCTGTTAAAAGAATCCATAATACAAGGGAAATTCTTTATAACTTAAGAATGATTACAGTAGTGCAAAAATCATAAAAAAAATTGAAATTGCACTTTGTCACTCTGTAGGTAAGTTTAGAGGCTCGTCAGTATCATTACTCGCTCTCTTCGCTCGTCTTCTTCTTCTAGACGAAATGGCTATAGAATACCTTAAGCCAATGCGAAGTTAGTCAAGGTCGCCTAGGTCGAATTTAGTTAAGTCGCCGGACTCTTAAGTGGGTAGTGGCCTTTGTTTGTGTGAGCACATGCAATCGTACCACATGGGATGAATGAAAATTGAGTCTCATTTCATACCTACTTATGTATATAAATATTTTTTCTGAAAGTAAAATTGGTTTTTGGTGATGTTTTTTTTTTTGTTTTAAGCTCTGTTAGTAGATTATGCCTACCTCTATAAATTCCGAGGGAATGCAAAACAACAACTAGTAAATAGGACATATACCTGCATATAATAATAATAAATAATAATAAATTCGGGACATTGTCACACACGGTCGCCTGACCCCAAACTAAGCAAAGCTTGTACTATGGCTGCCAGAGACTGATATACGTACTTAGATTAAAATGTACTTATGTACATTAAAATATAGTAATATGTACTTAGTTTAAAACAAGTCGCTTTTCGCGCCTGTCTCTCTGTTTCTATATCATCTAACTCCTAAGCTAAACTAGGCAAGATGTCGATGCGGATTTCATTTTCACCATCAGTTAGGTAATTTTTTGCACAAGATTAATTTGATTAATTAAGCAATGTACCTACTTACAAATTCTCAAATTTGTAAGTAGGTACATTGCTTAATTATTATTATTTATTTATTTTCTTTAGCACTCACCACCGTCCATGTTTAATCATAATGTTTTTATTCCATCCAAAGGTTGTCTGGAAGAGATCGCTCTTAAGCGAAAAGACCGCCCATTGCGCCTATATTTTGGAATGTTTAGTTTAGATTTATTTTGTATTTGGTTTCAATAAAGAGTTTTTGTATTGTATTGCATTGTAATTTATAGGTGCCGTGCAAAGCCAGGGCCAGTCGCTAGTCTTATCTATTAAAAAAAAACAATCATTTTAAATTTCACTCTTCTTTGCACCCCTGACAATAATTACGAAAAAATGCACGATCATTGGTTAAGTACCTATACCTAGTAATAACAAACAAACACATTTTCACTTTTTTTTTCATTAAGGACTGTCGTTCATGACCGTTAAGTATCCTAATAAAATAGTTAAAAAAACACATTTAATATCATAAAAACTGTTTCTTGAACCAATCTCTAGTGTATTTCCGCTCTAACATCGCATTAAGTAGGTACCTACGTCAAGGAATATGATTTTTTTTATCTTTTTTTTTCTATCCTGGAGTTAATTTAATAAAATTTACTAAAAGACTTGATACAATTTGATTTTTGAAGATAATTTGAACCTATATACAAAATGATATTTAAAGATAATTTAAAAAGAATTTAATGAAATCTACTAAAAACTTTATACAATTTGATACTGAAGCTAATTTAATAAATAATTTAACAGAACTACTCGTAATATAGTTAACATCAAAAAAATTTTGGTCAAAAGTTAAATAGGTACAATGATTAAATTGAACAATAAAATTAAATGAAAAATGTAAACAATAAATAGCAATAAAAACCGTAATTCTTCGAGTACTTCGTCGACACGTGTTTCACCGCTCCACGAGGCATCCTCAGGACGTGTTCACTATATTTCACTATTGCAAAATAACCGCCCCCGGGTGGACTCGAACCACCAACCTTTCGGTTAACAGCCGAACGCGCTAACCAGTTGCGCCACGAAGGCGTTGACGACTGTCGCGAAATTATGCATCTGTTCCTAATGACGTCTCGTTATGTCGCGTCGTAGGCATTCGGAGAATAAATTTCACGATAAGGAAGTAAGTTAATTTTACTATAATCGGACATTGTTATCGGTGAACGATAATTACCTACGTACGTACCTAGTCGTACACAATGTAGTTCGATTTAATTGAAATAAATAATCCTACTAATATTATAAACGCGAAAGTTTGTAAGAATGGATGGATGGATGTTTGTTACTCTTTCACGCCAGAACGGCTGAACAGATCTGGATGAAATTTAGCACAGATATAGATTATAGTCTAGAATAGCACATAGGATACTTTTTAACCGCGGGTGAAACCGCGGGGCGCAGCTAGTATAAAATAAAGTGAGAAAGAAGTGAACCTAAAAGTACACACTGTATCGACCACACGTGATTGGGTTAAGGACAGGAAGGTGATGATGATGATGATGATGTTATGCCTAGATTCTTGGCTGAACTCTCATACATGTTCGGTATCTATTATATCAGTACCATAGACATTGGCACTCTCCTACCACACTTGAAAAATATTGCATTATTTTCACCATCAAAAAATTCTAATCACTATTTATGCACCTACTTACAAATTTGGATGCTTACTTACATGTATATATTTATATGTATATTAATATACCATGGTTTACATGTAGCTTGCTTTCAAATGCCTACTTGCAATTTATTTTAGTACCTATATTTGTAATCTCCTGAACTTTAAGTTTACATTCGCTTACAAGTACCTACTAACTGTCACGTCTTCCGATGACATAGACCTTTAATTTTTCCTTTTTTTTATTGGCAGACATTCATTTACTTAAGTAAGTACATAGGTACTCTTGTTAAGAAAAAAAAATGCTCGGATTGAGTCCGGCGACCTAGACTAACTTCGCATTGGCTTAAGGTATTCTATAGCCATTTCGTCTAGAAGAAGAAGACTAACGAAGAGAGCGATTAATGATACTGACGAGCCTCTAAACTTACCTACAGACTGCAGAGTGACAAAGTACAATTTTTTTTAATGACTTTTGCACTTCTGTAATAATTCTTAAGTAACTAAGAATTTCCCTTGTATTATGGATTCATTTAACAGCTAATGATGTAGACAACCTCCCTATGTAATGGAATTTTTGATTTGCTTTGTCTACCTATTGAATAAATCAGTCAAAAGTGACCCCTTAAAAATGCGGATAATTTTCATACCTCTATTTTCGCTTGAGAAAGTTTAAAAAAAAATCAAGAAAATAGGGGTGGAGATATTGTTAATTTGATTGTACATGCTCAATTTCATCATAATCTGACAAATGGTTTTCAAGAAATTTGAGTAGCGCATTTGTATGGAAATTTCAGAGCGTCGCGGCCCTCTTAATGGAGCAGCAAAATTTCTTAATTGTTTTTAACAGCAAGTCCGAAATACACATACACACTAACAATTTAAATAACTTCTTAAGACATAGCTAATATCATAAATCTGAAAGTGAGTTTGTTCGTTTGTTTATTTGTTACGCTTTAATTCTTTAACTATTGAACCGATTATCATGCACGTTGTCAGGGGTACAGAAAAGAACGTAGGGTATCTTATCTTTTATCCTAAAAAAACGGTTCTTAAGGGACCACGGGTGAAACCGCGGGGCGAAGCTAGTTATTACTATCAGCAGAATTACTAAGTCAAAGGTAGCAAATGCAAAAATAAGCCACTAAAGTTAAATGGCAGTCTTATCATCTAGTTATTCTATTCTTAGACTTTCATTTTGCACTTTCCCAATTTAGCCGGCGAGACAGGTAATCAACTGAGATTGGATTTTTAATCACGTTAGAGTGAGATGGCTATCTAATACATAGTTCGTCTACTCGGCAACAGTTGCTTCTCACCATCTTGTATAGTCGTACAACATCAGCATTAACAGCATCAGCAGCCTGTAGTCACCTACTGCACACGCACAGGGGGGCTATTCCTGCGCGTGAGATGAGATGAGATTTTATCTTGGTCACTCTCACACCTATGACGTTTCAAACGAGAGCAACAAAGACGAAAAAAGTGAGATGAAAATCACAAATCTCCGAATAGGGTCCCTGGGCTTATGCATAATAATTATCATCCCAAAAGACGTCCACTAGGTACTGGGGGAATTATTTATAAGACAAAGATGTCTGGAGCCTTCCACTTCCGCCAAGAGATATTACCTAGTTGTAAGCTAAAATTTGTGAGACTGTAATTTATTTGTTATTTGAAAAAATATTGCCCCTCAGTTTATTGCCTGTCCTTCTGAGTAGAGGATCTTTATCCGAACAAGGCGGTCGAGTCTATTTAAATAACTTTGAAGTTCGTAAGTGTATCTTTGATACTTAAATTGAATAAAAACATTTTGTCTTCGCAAAAATATCAGTCATAAGTGACCCCTTATAAATGCGGAAATTCATAGCTCTATTTTCTCTTGAGGACGTATTTTTTTTAAAACCAAGAATACATAGTTAATTTCATTGTATATACATGCCAAATGTCATCATAATCTGAAAAATGGTTTCCAAGAAATTTGACAAGCGCGTTTGTATGGGAAATTCAGAGCGTCGCGGATCCCTTAAGTATATTATGACTGAAGGAACACAATACCTACATCATCTCAAGCAAAATCATTGTGCAACCCTATTTTTACTATGCGGGCAGATCATTGAACTTCCCATACATACATACACACTTACATACAATCTGACACCTCAACGCCACGATTTCACACGTCAGACTCGCTCCCTACCACTCGAAAACAAAAAAAACGAGCCATAGACAAATAATAATTCTTCCCTTTAAATGTAAGTACAAGTGCAACCCAACCAGTGTAACTTGAGCTCTCATACCATCAATGGAGCTCGTCTTGTACAGATTTTTACTAGTAATTCGCCTTGACTGAGACCTGGCATAACTCCACAATCCCTCGTCCGATTTGACTCATATATGAACTAAAAAATTATATTGAAATAAACTACTTGCCTGCAAAATTTCATGTTGGTCGGATCAACGATACTGAATTTATCGTCAGATAAACTAATGCCGAGATGTCCCAGTTGACTCTGGGAGCTCGATTCGCTAAGTCAATTAGCATAGAATTAAAGATTAGTTTAATATAATTCAAATGATTTTCTTATTCATAACACCGAAATAGTTAAAAGTCACACTACAATATTAATGTTATAATCCTTTACATTATACATCTAAATAAAAAATGATTTTTCTGTTTCTATTACGTAATTAAAAATAAATAAATATTCGGGACACTTGAACACACGGTCGTCTGACCCCACACTAAGCAAAGCTTGTACTATGGGTGCCAGAGGCTGATATACATACTTATATACTTTTAAATGCATACTTAAATAGATATTAACACCCAGACATAGAACACCTACCTACCTTTGGGAGCTGAGCTACCCACGTCCATAGGAGTGTACTCTATTCTGATTCCCTACACGTGGTCCCCGGGTAGTGCTAACCGGGTAGCAAACTCTGGTGGGAGGCTTCCGCCGTGGCTAGTTACCACCCACCGGACCAAGCCATGCCGTGAAATGACCTAGTCGTGTTTCGGGATGTAGTCCGGTGTAACCGTTCCGAAGACGGGTCTGAGCAGTAGCGCACTTGTAGCGCCTCACTCAACTGCCGTCTTTGTACTTCTTCACTCTACAAAACTTCAAGGCTAGAGTGAATAAGTACCTTATAGGTCGTCGTGCTCCATCTTAGACCACAACGTCGCTTAACATCAGGCGAGTTGGTAATTAAACGCCGACCTATTCTACATAAAAAAAAAAAAAAATTCATCACATGAATGTTTGCCCTAGGTGGGAATCGAACCCACGCCTCCAAGCTCAGAAGGCAGGTTAACTACCGACTGAGCCGAATTAATACTTTAGTTAATACAATGGGACTGACATGTTATAAACAGAAGTCCCCAAAAATAAACAAGATTTTAAAAAAAAATTACTTAATTAAATTAAAAAACTAGCTGCGACCCGTGGTTTCACCCACGGTCCTACTGGAACCGTTGATTTTTCCGGGATAAAAAGTACCCTATGTCCTTTTCTGTACCCTAAACAACATGTATGCAAAATTTTAAGACGATCGGTTGAGTAGTTCAGACGTGAAAGCATTACAAAGAAACAAAGAAAATGAACAAAGACTCACTTTATTCATTCACTCATACTTCATTTCATATTATATGTAGTACCTTTGATTTTAGTCTAACCTCAAAGCAAACACTCAATGACTTCGTGTTACTTAACAACGCCATCTGCTGTTGTGTCGTTAAAGCAATTAGTTGCTCACAAAAAATAGTATTATTATTCGCCAATAGATGTCAGGAAGAGTCAACGCCTCCTTTTTGTTATTTTTCTTCCAAGTTTATGTTTAAGTTGATTATCGATAAAACACGAATAAAATGACATTTTCTAAAAATGATTCCTAGCTAGATCGATTTATCGCCCCCGAAACCTCCTATGTACTAAATTGTATGAAAATCGTTGGAGCCGATTCCGAGATTCCAATTATATATCTGTATATAAATATCCAAGAATTGCTCATTTAAAGATATAAGATAAACGAAAGTAGCTCTGCCTTTGTCTGTTTGTAGGCTTTTCACGGCTAAACGTATCTTGATAACATTTGATAAATAGTTGCAGCATGTCACAAGGAAGGTTTTTGGATACTATTTTCTGAATAAATAAATCTTTTTGTCATGAAATTCTGTAAATTAACTAATTAACTTAATTAATTTTCTGTAAGAAACCCACAGCAGAAGTTCCGTGGTGCTCGAAGATTGAAAACTAAGGCCTCAGGCCTAGGACAGCTTGATAAAGTCAAAGTCAAAATGTTTTTATTCAATTGTGTATCAAAGATACACTTTTTAAGAGTCCCGCGACGCTCTGAAATTTCCATACAAATGCGCTTCTCAAATTTCTTGAAAACATTTGTCAGATTATGATGAAATTTAGCATGTACAATTAAATTAACAATATCTCTGACTCTGTGTCCTTGTTTTTTTTTAAAACGTTTTCAAGCGAAAATAGAGCTATGAAAAATATCCGCATTTTTAAGGGGTCACTTTTGACTGATTTATTCAATAGATAGGCAAATCAAATCAAAAATCCCTTTACATAGGGAGGTTGTCTACATCATTCGCTTTTAAATGAATCCATAATACAAGGGACATTCTTAGTTATTTGAGAATGATAAGAAAAGTGCAAAAGTCACAAAAAAAATATTATATTGCACTTTGTCACTCTGTAGGTAACTTTAAAGGCTTGTCAGTATCATAACTAGCTCTCTTCGCTCGTCATCTTCATTTACGAAATGACTATGGAAAACCTTAAGCCAATGCGAAGTTAGTCTAAAGTGGTCGACGGACTTTTAACGTCAAAGTTTTTTAATAGATAAATAGTATGTAGATTTGACCGCCTTGTTCGGAAAAAGAGCCACTAAGTACTTAGAAGACCAGGCAAGAAACTGAGGGGCATAATTATTTAAAAAAAACTATTTATTTGTGACAATATGCGGACAATCGACAGTCGGTTAAAAATACACTGACGTGAACAACAAACTTGGCAAGAGAGATGAAATCCGGAGAAGGGCCCTTATTCTTACGCGTGAGATCTAATCTTCCATTAGCTTGTTGCTTTATAAACTTGCAATATAATTAGACCCGGTTATTATGGTCCTTTAATGTTAATTAATTATAGTGTCGAACGAAGCAATTTGTCATACATACATTATCATAACCTAAAGTTTTTTTGTGTAACATTATTCAGTTAATGGAATCATAAGCGTTAACGACTCATTACTTGATGAGGCATTAATGTTTGTTATTGTCATCACACTCCCTACTAATATTATAAACGCGAAAGTTTGTAAGGATGAATGGATGGATATTTGTTACTCTTTCACGCCAGAACGGCTGAACAGATCTGGATGAAATTTGGTACAGAGATAGATTATAGTCTAGAATAGCACATAGGATACTTTTTAACCGCGGGTAAACCGCGGGCTAGTACATTATAAATGTGAAAGTTTGCGACTTTATTTGTGTGTTATTTGGTAACTCATGTGAGTTTGTTTGTAACGTTTTCACGCCGTAACCACTCAACCAATCGTCATGAAACTTTGCATACACGTTGTCAGGGGTACAGAAAAGGATATGGAGTACTTTTCATCCCGAAAAAGTTAATAATTAGTGTTAGAAAGCGGGTGGAACCGCGGGGCTCAGATAATCAAATAAATCCTGAAAAATATAACAGGGCTCAATGAGGGAAAATTCAAATCACATGTAAAAACTACTTTAATGAAAAGAGGATATTATAAGGTTAAGAATTATTTAGAAGACAAAGATGTCTGGAGCCTTCCACTTCCGCCAAGTAGCCACTAGTATTTATAGATATTACCTAGTTGTAAGCCAAATTTTGTGAGACTGTAATTTATTTATTATTTGAAAAAATAATGCCCCTCAGTTGCTTGCCTGTTCTTCTGAGTAGAGGCTCTTTATCTGAACAAGGCGGTCGAGTCTATTTAAATAACTTTGACGTTCATAAGTGTATCTTTGATACCTAAATTGAAAAAAACATTTTGACTTTTGACTTTTTTTTTTAATAATTTAACTAGCTGCGCCCTGCGGTTTCACCCACGGTCCCACAGGAACTGTTAACTTTTTCGTGATGAAAGGTACCCATTGTCCTTTACTGTATCCCTGACAACGTGTATGTAAAAATTAATAATAGCTAGTCGATAGCACGGTATTATAATATACTCCACCAGGTACAGCATTCCAGTCATGTGGGCAACACGTAGTGACGTCAATCGATGCCTAGTCAAGACCGAAATAAGTCATTTACAGAAAGTTCTGAAATTGTACGTCAAAAGTCAAACTCAAAATGTTTTCATTCAATTGGGTATCGAAGATACACTTATGAACGTCAAAATTTAAACCGCCTTGTACCGCCGTAACAAACGAACACACTCTTTCGTTTTTACAATGTTACTCGTAGCTAGATCTATACCTGCATTCCGCGGTGATGACTCGCGGCCTAATAGTAGTATCCTATGTCCTTTTCTAAACTTTTGACAACGTGTATGCAAAATTTCATGGTGATTAGTTAAGTAGTTTTTAGCATATAGCACGATTTTTCACCCACACATACGATCAAAAAAAAACGTAACACGGACAAGCTCGCTTTGATTTTGGTTAGGATTTCGCATGGAGTGTAGTAGGCAACGCATGTAAATCGAAGTTCTAAATAAACTGGTGTAGTGTGCGTGACATTTCTGTACAATGCCTATTATGCAGTACAAAGAGGTACGGAACCCTCTTTCACACCTCCCGGCTTTTGATTCCGACTGTGGTTTTTGCGATCAATAAATTTTATTATTTTTAGAAGTGACATGTGATAAAACTTGAGTTTTATCGCAAAAAAGTCATTATTTATGATGGTTTAATTTTTTTTTTTACCAAGGAAGAAAGGAAAAACACAAAATTTTGGGGGCTGAGCTACTCACGTCCGTAGGAATGTACTCTATTCTGATTCCCTACACGTGGTCCCCGGGTAGTGCTAACCGGGTAGCAAACTCTGGTTCCCACCAGAGGAGCCAGAAGCCTCCCGGCTTCGGCCGTGGCTAGTTACCACCCACCGGACCAAGCCATGCCGTGAAATGACCTAGTCGTGTTTCGGGATGTAGTCCGGTGTAACCGTTCCGAAGACGGGTCTGAGCAGTAGCGCACTTGTAGCGCCTCGCTGAACTGCCGTCTTTGTACTTCTTCACTCTACAAAACTTCAAGGCTAGAGCGAATAAGTACCTTACAGGTCGTCGTGCTCCATCTTAGACCACAGCGTCGCTTAACATCTGGCGAGTTGGTGGTCAAACGCCGACCTATTTGTTTTTTTTTTTTTTTTTTAAACAAAAAGGGTCAAAATATTTTTTCTTCAACATAATGTGGGTCCTTATTTACTTACTGAGTCTTATCGAAATCGAACGAGCAGTTTTTTGGTCAGGTTTTTTAAACTTTTTGTTCCTGAACTGAGACATTGCTCGTATCTCAACCACCTTTCTACCGATTGAGCTCATTTTTAGAGTTCCGTGGCTTAAAAGGAAAAAACGGAACCCTTTTTTTGTGTTAGAACTTGCCTGCAAAATTTCTTGAAGATCTGATCAACGGTTATCAAGATATCGTCTGATTTTACCTGACTGCTCAAGAAGGTGGGTTATGTTCTTAGACTTTATTTATTGGTGTGGGTATGTATGTATGCATATATATCTACATATGTATATAACGATGTATGTATGAGGTTTCTTTAGCACGCCCTACAACCTAAACAGCTTGATGTACTTCGACATGTGAGGTGTCATTTGAATCATCTTGATAGTGGAAGTGACATAGAGTACAACATTTTCAAAACGGCTTTAGTTTTTATTTAAAAAAAAAAAATTATACTTACTTATTTATTTTCTGAATATATTAGGTTCAGGATTGGATTATCAGGGCATTTGTTTTAGTACGTACAATTTTTTCACTTAAATGATTCTAGTGACTAACAAACAAACAAACGCTAACTAAATGACTTATCGTACCTTTCACAACTATATTTAAAACAACTATCTATTTTTCCCGCGGCTTCGCTCGCGTTTCACAGTCTATGTCACTCAGGGATAATGTAGCTTACTAATGATGGCAGAATTTTTGAAATCGGACCAGTAGTTTTTGACTTTATTCGTTACAAACATACAAATCTTTTCTCTTTAAAATATTAGTGTAGATGTATTTTTACGAGTTGATCAATCAGTTGATAGCCTAGTTGCAGAAGGCCCGCTTCTGAAGCCAGATGGAGCGGGTTCGATCCCAGCCGACGGCACGATATTGTATGTCATCTGCTATACATAACTGGAGCCCGGTGTATGGCGACAGGCTCGCCCCATGTCACATTAAGGACTGAATATCGTCCGGCGAAGTGTGGGTGTATTATCACACCTCTGCCAGCCCCCTCAGGGGAAAGGCGTGACGATATTTGTTTCATCAGATTCTGAGACCACGCGTCGCTCGACCATGTCCGCTCTAAATCTTCAGATGTCTGCACCTCACTCACACCTTACCCATTATAAGTGCCAGATAACTCTTGAACACGACATCCGAGCCCGGTGAGAGCACAAATTATATTATTTATAATGAACACGGAGCTTTACAATGACGTGCTCACTACTTTAAAAGAAGGTTTAGCGCGACTCAATTAAAGGGCCACGTTGGAATTTCAAAAATTGTCGATATACTTGTTGATTAAGTACTTTTTTTGAAATGTAAGTGATTGTAAAAATCTAAGTGAACAAGTCATAAAAAAGATTACATACCTTTTTTTACCGTTTAGAGAGAAAACGTCGTGAAATAGAAAAAATATTTTGATAAATAACTCAAAAAAAATTTTTGGCCATTTTTTAAATTAGATTAAAGATCTCAAAGCCTACAAATTTCGGAATTGCAATTTTACATTGACATGTTCATGTAATAACTTAAATTGCAATTATCTAAAACAGCTTAGCAGCTGTTTTGTATGTAAAAGATTAGTTTTATCATTATTATTTATTTATATATTTACATAATTATCGTCACGCCTTTCCCTCGAAGGGGCTGGCAGAGGTGTAGTCCAACACCCCCATTTTGCCGGACGATATTCAGTCCCAAGTGTGAAAGGGGGCGAGCTTGCCACATTCATATACACACACATTAAAATATAACATTACAGAATTCGATTTTTTTCAGAATTTATTTTATTTGAAAAAATAATGCCCCTCAGTTTCCTGTTCTTCTGAGTAGATGCTCTTTATCCGAACAAGGCGGTCGAGTCTATTTAGTTCATAAGTGTATCTTTGATACCTAAATTGAATAAAAACATTTTGACTTTGACTTTGACTTTAAGATCTATAGCGTTTTATGCTATTTACAACACCATGCTACTACCAATATTATAAACGCGAAATTTTGTAAGAATGGATGGATAGATGGATGGATGTTTGTAACTCTTTCACGCCAGAACGGCTGAACAGATCTGGATGAAATTTGGCACAGAGATAGATTATAGTCTATAATAGCACAGTCGTTTTAACCGCGGGTGAAACCGCGGGGCGCAACTAGTAATAAAATATATGAGAAAGCAAACAAATCATGTTTGTAACAAGTTCATGTTTAACTCACAAACATCATGTTTAAGCAAAAGTTTGTAACTTCACTACGGAACCTCAGAAAGGTTACTTAATTTTTTATTCTTACTGAACAAAATAAAGCAAGCATGCTTAGTTTAACTTTTAAAAAATAAAAAATAAATAAATGCCCTTCACACTTCCTTCACGCATAGACAAACCTTAAGACGTAGAAAGGAAAACCACGCGCGCTTGTCTATGACTCCCCTTCCAAGATGGCGGCCACTCGTGACATATTTCTATTCCTAGATCAAAGACCCCCTTAGCTCCACCCTAGGCTAGGCAATGTAAAACTTATAGACTGACACAGCTTTCAATGCATTGAGATTTAAGTACCTACTACCTTCCAACTGTTAGGATCTATATGAACAAAATTTATGACGCTACCCTAGTAAAAGACGTAGGGTCAACTGGAGCAAATGTGTCTGTTGGGCAATTGTGTCTTTCGAGAATTACTGACAAAACGTGTTTCAGGGCATCACTACGCATCCTCGCTCCACTTAGCTACATAGCACATCTCTTGTGGAAACGCAGTTTTAAAAGGTAAAAAAGTAACGTCACTCCTTGCCCCGAGGGGGCTGGCAGAGGTGTAATACTACACCTACACTTCACCGGACGATTTTTAGTCCCAAATGTGACAGGGGGCGAGCCTGTCGCCATACACCGGGCTCCAGTTATGTAGCAGATGACATATAATTGGTACGCACATTACATGTTCACATACATATTTAAAAATAGTCACGCTTGTTTCCCATAGGGTTTCCAATATGTTTACTCAATGAACAAATTGGTGCGTGCCGTCGGCTGGGTTCGAACCCATTCCCTCTGGCTTGAGAGGCGAGCCTTCTCCAACTAGGCTCTCAACGCAGCTGTTACCACGTTCATTCAGAGCCCTGTCATACTGTAGGTTATTAAACTATACCTAGGTCTCGCTAGGGGAAGGGTTTGGAACCTTAACGAATGACTTTTTCAGAATTATGAATTATTTTTATGTTATTATGTGTTTATAAATAATGAGTAGTAAGTTAAAGCTCCACAGCGCAATTCATAGGATAAAATATATAGTACAGTACTGAGAGATAAAATAGTGTTTTTTTCTGTTTTTTTTTCTGTTTTAACGGTTTTTTAGCTTCCCTCGTATGTTTGTTTGTAGCCGGTTTTTTCAGCAACTTCTACCAAATCGATTTTAGCTGTGTTATTTAATTATGCATTATGATTATTACTTAAATTGACATGTAAAATTACATATGATTTAGGTATGTAATGGATAAATTTAAAACCTAATGATGTACACAACCTCCCTATATATGTAAAGAGAATTTTGATTTGCTTTGTCTATCAATTAAATAAATCAGTCCAAACTTCCAAAGTGACCTCTTACAAATGCGGATATTTGTCACCCCTCTATTTTCTATTGAGGTGGTTTTTAAAAGAACCAAGAGCATGGAGAAGAAGAAATAGTTAATTTAATTGTACATGCCAAATTTCAATAAAATCTGACGAATAGTTTAGTCATTACGTCGAAGGATTAAGGGCTTCACACACGGCAGCTACAATGTAAAAATGTATAATAAAGCACGATATATATTAATCCATCTCTTCATAGAAGTCAAAATAAAATGAAATGAAATTTATTCACAAAAAATAGAGTATTACAAATGGTCTTAGTTATTTAAATGATGTTCTCCTACTTTGCCGATATTCGGCATGTGAATTTGGTCACATCTAAGAATTAATTAATTTAAAGGTTTAAAACAAAGGAAAGAAAAGTAATGAAAATGAAATAGGTACAATGAAAATTAGGATTAGTACGTAAATCGCACGTCATGCGCACGCCAGCGTCAATTAACGATTGCTTTTTTTTTGAATACTTATTAAGCCTGCGTTTGGCCGCCAACATGCCTGATGATAAGCAGTGATGCGGCCTACGATGGAGCACGCTTGTCTAGAAGAAACCGATTCACTCGAGACTTGAAGACACCCAGATTATAAGTGTCAGGGAACACACACTCTGGCAGAGTATTCCACACTCTAGCGGTCCGTATGAGAAACGAGGGACACACGAGGGACCTATAACACGCACGAAACGCCAAAGCGTTTCGTGCGTGTTGTCGACATGTCGTATGTCGACCATAAAATGATGCCGCTTTTTTGTACTCTATATAGAGTACTCATAGAAGAACGGGCTAGGGAGAATAAGGTCATGCAAACCAGATGCACACTCCCCGAAATGTATCTGATAAAAAGCCTAGCAACCTTGCGCCGATGATCCAAACTTTGAAGTTTGGTCTGGACAAGGGAGTCGTTGCCAATAAGCTTCTTCGCACGTTTCTCGATGGACCCCAGCGCCTCGAGCTGATACTTTGCTGATCCATCCCAAAGGTGCGAACAGTACTCCATCTTGCTTCTTCCGTAGGAA
Organism: Peribatodes rhomboidaria; assembly: GCA_911728515.1. Classification (NCBI taxonomy): domain Eukaryota; kingdom Metazoa; phylum Arthropoda; class Insecta; order Lepidoptera; family Geometridae; genus Peribatodes; species Peribatodes rhomboidaria. The sequence goes on from OU452194.1 coordinate 1,005,218, forward strand.
CAATCAAAACTTTGTCTACGCAGCGGCAACGTTGTGCCTTCGTCTCGCATTCGTCCTGTATTCGTCAAATTACTTTTTTTTTATGTAGAATAGGTCGGCGTTTGACCACCAACTCGCCTGATGTTAAGCGACGCTGTGGTCTAATATGGAGCACGACGACCCATAAGGTACTTCCTCACTCTAGCCTTGAAGTTTTGTAGAGTGAAGAAGTACAAAGTCGGCAGTTGAGTGAGACGAGTACGATAGAAGTGCGATACTGCTCAGACCCGTCTTCGGAACGGTTACACCGGACTACATCCCGAAACACGACTAGGTCATTTCACGGCATGGCTTGGTCCGGTGGGTGGTAACTAGCCACGGCCGAAGCCTCCCGCCAGAGTTTGCTACCCGGTTAGCACTACCCGGGGACCACGTGTAGGGAATCCAACTGTGGACAGTGTGCCTAACTGTGTCATCGGGAGACCACACACGACAGCTATAATGTATATTTTGGTATCTTCGTAAAAGCCCGAGATGTAATGAGCACATATATGAAGCGCAAAACTCACATCGAACGAAAACAACCAACGATTTTAACAAAAGTTGACGCACAGCCAGACTAAAATTAAACATTCAGTCGCAGCCAGGCAGACTAAACCGTTTTCCATCAAACTTGCATCGCTTGACAGCTGACGCGAGCGGTCGATCAACGAGCCGTCTATTGTTTTAGTGCACTAGCCACGTCCGCGGTTTTACCTGCATAACTACCTACGTACGCTCTTGAACGGAATATTTCGAACTATTTATAATTCACAGTACTCCCACTTACCTATATTACTAGTACATGTAGAGCAGGGGATATGTATATCTATCTGTAATCTGTATCTTTGGTACCCATATAAATAAATAAAAAATACTTTTGACTTAACTTTAAAAAAAGAATCATTAAAATCGATTCACAATGTGCAGAGTGATCGCGTAAGATACATAAAATACCACACACAGACAAATTAAGAACCTCATCCTTTTTTTGAAGTCGGTTAAAATATAGCACACAGTCTCAAGCCTATGCCTAGGTAGTGTAGTGATGTGCACCCCGCATCACATTAATGCATACGTGTGCACTAATACACGCCGCGACCGCGATCAAAGAACGAGGACATAACCGGCTAGTAGACATGGCAATATTTAATTTTTTACACTATTTTTGTACTAAATCACTTGTAAGGTTCTTTCAGATCTATGAGAGAGACGGCACGACAAGCTAAAAATCGACCGCAACAATTAGTTGCTGCACACAATTCACCGTAGTTACAAGCAAACGCAACCAGTCGCGACAGTGATATTTTTATTGTTGTTTCGCTCTCGTTATATGGCCTTGTACGTCTATCTATCTTTGCTATTGATGTATGTAACATAATATGTACTGTCAACGGAGCTGTGTAGTGTCCGTTTGCTTATAGTTATTTTGGGTCCAGGAAATTAGACTCGTGCCGCTTCTTCCTTATATTATTTCAATGCTTTTAATGATAGCCTAGTTAGAGAAGGCTCGCCTCTCAAGCCAGAGGGAGCGGGTTCGGACCCAGCCGACGGCACGCACCAATTTGTTCATTGTGTGAACAAATGTGCGTATTTAATGCCAGATTCAGATTCAGATTATTTATTGACCTTATAACAATGATCCGTTATATTAGGCAAGTCATTTATAATTTTTCTTAAATATAGGTATAAGTAAATTTAGCTATCAAAAGATTCTAAATACCTAATAATTGAAAATTAAAATATTGAAATGACAATATTTTTGCATGTAGCTGTACAAATAAAATTTAAATAACTTATTGTCTGTAAAAAAAAAGAAATTAATAGGTAGTTAAAATTAAAATTTTATGATTTAGTGTTAGTAAAAAAACAATAGCTGTACAATTTCTTTTGGAGAATAAGAGTGTCATCTGCTACATAACAGGAGTCTAGTGTAAGGCGACAGGCTCGCCTCCTGTCACATTTGGGACTGAATATCGTCCGGCGACGTATACCGCCAGGGGAAAGGCGTGACGATATAATTATATAATATTATGCTCTTATTGAATAAACTGTCCTGTCTACATCATTCGTTAGTCCCGATCTGCTAGCATCGCAGAGTGCAGTCCGTAATGTGCGCTTACCGCCGTGCATAATGCCCTGACACACTGACGGTGCCTACCTACCGTTTCCAACAGACACTGAACGTCCACTAGTACAAGTAGTGTGCAGTGTTGCTGTTTCAATCCAAAGGTAAAGTTTTCAGTAAGAAATTTAAATGGTGGCTCTGTGGGCTGGGTTTTTTCAAAATGGAGGAGATATGATTTTTTTTTAATTGTTGTAGATGCTATTTTTAAGATTTTCTCCATTTTGGAAAATATCCCAAAATGCATGAAAAAAATATCTGTAATAATTTTCAAACCTACTCGCAAAATTTCAAGAACATCTGTTAGAAATGCGATCTGTAGAGGAAGACAAATATACGGACTAAGATCTGGACAGAAATCCAGACAGAATTCATACATCAGACATACGAAAGCATTTTTATCGACTTGGTTGTATCTGGGGGCTATTCCTGCGCGTGAGATGAGATGAGATTTTATCTTGGTCACTCTCACACCTATGACGTTTTAAACGAGAGCAACAAGGACGAAAAAAGGTGAGATGCAAATCTCAAATCTCCGAATAGGGCCACTGGTCCGGTGGCCCGTCCCCGTGAGCGGGCCAGCCGCAGCTGAAGCGGAGACGCTCGCTAGGGCTAGCTCGACTGATTATTACATTCAATTCAACTGTATGTTTGCACAGTGTCCCGAAAATTACTTATTTATTACTATTTATTCATTAATTTAAAAGTTTTTTTTTATAATATTGATATAATAAAGGACACAATAATCCACTTACATTTATATCACAATACTTGTTCCAAACAAAGTATTTATCACTGATGAATTTGTAAATTTAACTTTGTAAACAGCAATAAAGGCTTATATTATATTATTATTACTTGTTCGAAACTCAGATCAACCTAGAGAATAAGATGGCGCACGGCGTATGATCTAAGTGAAGCCAAAAACTATCCAAAAACTACGCTACTGTCGTATAAGTACACAACACTCACACATTGATGAAAAAAACTACGCTACTCGCTTGGTCATTCTTACTTCGACATTATGGGTATTGGTTTATGACATAATTTCGTGTACTTAAATATAAATAGTGTGGCCAGGACTAAATTTTGAGGTTCTTTTTAAAAACTGTGCAGTTTTTTTACAAGTCAATTTTGAAAAAGCCGTAACATTAAACTCTTACAAATATGTACAGTATTGCGCAAAATAGGATAGAGCAAAATATTAAATCTCCTAAGGAAACGGTAATTGGAACGGAAATGGTTCACGTAGAGTTTGGGAATTAATATTAGTTTTCCTGCAATTGTAAATGTTTTTCATGGCAACATTACCACGCACACACATTGAAAAAGAAGTGGCTTCAGCGAGATATAACGCAGTGTTCCATCTTTTCCTCTAGGTTGATCTGAGGTTCCAAATACGATAAATTAAAAGATTAATAGAGCATGAATCTTAATAATTTCCTAACATTTTTTTAAATTATTAATTTACTAGCTGTTACCCGCTACTTTGTTTGCGTTTATTTAGAAAATAGTTTTCAAAAACCTTCCTCGTGATGTACTGCAACTGTTTATCCAATTTCATCAAAGATCCGTTCAGCCGTTTAGCCATGAAACCTACAAATAGACAGATAGAGTTACTTATGCTTTATAATATTTATAATAAAAATAATTACAAAAGGAAATTAAATCACACATCACATATATCAACATAAAATCACATTTAAAAACTATTTAATTTACACAAAATAATTGATTAAATTTAAAACTTATAAATATTTAAATTCATGATTACCAAAATTTGAAAACATTAAAATTAAATTTACTAACATGAAAACAATTAATATTTTAAATAATTTATATTGTCCGAGGGTCAGATTTGGAACAAATGCTATCATCCGGCGTCTGTCCGCCTGTCATCATAAACAGGTCGCATTTTTCAAGAGGTTCAATTATTATCTAAATGTTTTTTTTTTATCGTGGCGATATGGGGCACTCGCGAGGTTTGCAGCCCACAGCGCCACTATTTAAGGTATTTGTTGATGATTATCATCATGAAATTTTGCATACACGTTTTCAAGGGTACAGAAAAGGACATAGAGTACCTTTCAACCCGAAAACATAACGGTTCCTGGGGAACCGCGGGTTAAATCGCGGGGCTCAGCTAGCAGTTAAATAATAGTTAGCTCTCCAAACCATTTCCTATTCACATACTAGTCGCCAGGCTGAGTGGTTAGTCCTAGTGTACTAGAAGACCCCATATAAATAAAGTGGGGTCAGTACGATCCCCAAGCAATCTCTCTCCCTACCATTAACGCCTAAAGTCGATTGAGGGAGCCACTATCGTATGATATGAACAAAGTCGACAAGTTTCTGAAGAAAACTTTTAGTTCCATCATTTGGGCACCTTTATAAATAAGTTGCTGGACGGAAAGCTCTCACAGAGTAGCCTCTACAGATCCCGCGTTGAGGACAATCGCATCAGTTGATTTACGAACTTTTGAAATTTTCTTGCATTGGTTTAATTGAAAGTACGAAAGTGTTTCTAGCACCAGTAGAGTTAACATTTAATCCGGAAAGAAATTTAGCTCAAAATGTTATTTTGCTAACCTTTAGAAGTCACTAGGAGTATATATTCAAAATGACGACCGAATTCGAACCGTGTGTTAGCCGCCATCTTGATTTTAAAGAGGCAATCTTCTTTTCGCAATATCTCGGCCATTTATAACGGTTTTATTCGTACATTTACAATCAAAACAACATAATACAAATCTTTAGAGCACACCAAAAATACAAAATAAAAACAAATATAAAATAATTATTTTGTATGCTCATTAATTCTTGTTTACCTCAAATCTTGATTATTCTACTACTTCCGCTGAACCGATTTTTATGAAATTTTGTGCACTTATAAGTTAAAAGTTTTCCTCAAAAGACCATCAACAAGATTGTTCTGAAGTATTTTTTATTGTAAAATGTATAAAAAAAAGTTATACTTAGAGCAAAAAATTTTTTTTTTTAATTTTTTTATTATTTTTGCTTATCTTAAATTTAGGGCAAAAAAATTAATGAATATATTTGTAGGCAAAATGATTTTCTACTAGTTACGTTTTGACAATTTTTTTGTAAGACGCATAGTTTACAAGATATCGCGAAAAAGGTGTTTGCACTCCTTTTTGCAAGATGGCGGCCGGGGAACAAGGGCGGCACGGCAACCACACAAACTTGGGGTTAAGCTTCTATTGACTCCCCACACATGTCCCAAAAATTAAACTGCGTCCTCTAATAAATGTAATATTAGGTCTTTAAATTGTAACATTTCAATGGACTATTACTGTTTTTGGCTTTCATATCTGATAACGTAATTATCATTTACCACGATAGTTAGCGTAAAATAGTGAAGTTGAAATGTATCTTTTGTTTGTACTTCCGTGTGTAAATGAATAAATAAACTAACTGACACTTATAATCTAGGGTCTTCAAGTCTCGAGTGAATTGGTTTCTTCTAGGCAAGCGTGCTCCATCGTAGGCCGCATCATTGCTTATCATCAGGCATGTTTGAGGTCAAACGCAAGCCTATCACGAAATTTAAAAAATAAAGAGAGATATCTAATGCGGTATCTACAGGAGGTAGGTAATCTACGGCCGGTCTACAGTATTTTTAAAGCAGCTGGACTTCAAGAGCACTCACAACCCTCCTACGTGGATAGAAACTTTAAATAATTGATTTGTTTGTAATTACTTATTGTTGTGTCCGGTTGGTCAAAGAACCATATTATTATACCTACATAGTATACAATATACATAAGGACAACTGGGGCAAATGAGTCTGTGAGGCAATTGCGTCTTTCGAGAATTACTGGCAAACCCTTCAGGAATCAGGCAACTAACGCCATCTTGTACAGATTATTGCAACTAAAGATTAAAAGAAAGAAGTAGGTGGCACCTAATTTGTGAAGGGTTTGTCAGTAATTCTCGAAAGACACAATCCAGTAGGTATATAGTTCTACTGAGTTTTTTTTTATAATTGAATAGACCCACGTTTTACCAAAACACACCTGATGGAAAGTGACAATGCGGTCTATGATGAAGCACGCTTGCCCATGAGGTGCCCATTTACTCATGTCTTGGAGATACCCAGGTTGTTTATATTTTATATTTGACTGCCTCGGTGGCTCAGTTGGTAGTGAACCTGCCTTCTGAGCTTGGGGGCGTGGGTTCGATTTCCACCTAGGGCAAACATTCATGTGATGAACATTAGTGTTTGTTCTATGTCTGGGTGTAAATATCTATTTATGTATGTATTTAAAAATATCTAAGTATGTATATCAGTCTCTGGCACCCATAGTACAAGCTTTGCTTAGTTTGGGGTCAGGCGACCGTGTGTGGAAGTGTCCCGAATTTATTTATATTTATTTATTTATTTATATTGGTTCGGGTTACTGGGCTGGATTAATGTGAACCGGGCATAACTGCGTAACCGATTTTCCTGTGACGTAATTAGCACTGATTACTTCCCTATTCAATAATTTTACAAGGACAAGGAAAAAGGTACCAACATACAACACGGTATCCAACCAACAAATCTGTATACGCGAATGATGGCGCCACCGGCGCATTTCCGCACAATACTAAAAGACATCAGAGCTAACTTTAGTTCGGTCATTTGACCGTCAGTAAATTAATTTATTGTCTTTAGGTATAGGATAATTTCGAATTGAATACTCATAGCTTAGTGGTACACAACATAGCGTGTATAAAAGATGTCACAACAATATTTTTCTCCGCAAATCCAAGAGAGACGCAACCAAGCAAATTACATAAGTAAATTAGTAAGGAACCTGCTTTCTAAAATTAATTTTTGCAGTGCACAGTGGTACATCTATTTTGGTGCTCTGTGCATCTATTTTGCAGTGAAATTTTCGCTTTTAAAGCTCAAAAACAAAATGAAAATGAAAATTTTAAGGATAGTTCAGCTGGTGGTGATGGCGTTTCTCTACCTGATGTCTCGTATGTATTAGTTTTTTTTTGTTATTTAATTATTTGTATTTTATTGCCTCCAAGCTATGATAGCCTAGTTGAAGAAGGCTCACCTCTTAAGCCTCTAAATGTCGAGATGTCCTAGTTGAACTTAAAACCTCGACTTTCTTGGCTTAATTGTATTTACAAGATTTGAGTTTGAAAAACTTATGTACGCTCAAATCTTGTGAATAATTGAATCGATTCCCCGCTATCTGATTGAGCTGATTTTGGGTACTGTTGATTTTGTTAAGGATCTCGCGAGACTATTTTCCATAACTCCGTCATTTTGTTTAAAATCCAAAAACTTAATCGAGAAAAAAGTTCCATTATCGACCGAGCCAGCGTTAGCGAGCGAAGCGTCTCTGCTTCAGCTTCGACAAAAATGCTTTTGTATGTCTGGATTCTGTCTGGATTTCTATCCAGATCTCTGTCTTCCTCTAATGGTCGCATTTCTTAGCCGATTCTCCAGAAATTTTGTGATTAAGTTCATTCAATTATACAGACTTTTTTTGTCGAGTAATTTTTTCATTTTTCAAAATGAGGGATGGTAAATATGTTTTTTTTTTCAAACTCATAATGAAAGTGGATTAATTTAGTTTATTTTAGTTACTTTTAAAGCTATTTTTATGAGAGTATTTGCATGTAACATTTTCAATATTTTTATGGTTTACTAGCAGCGCCCTGCGGTTGTACCCGCGTTTAATAAGTAGTCTATGTATCAATCCAGGGTATAAGCTACCTCCATACCAAATTTCATCAAAGTCCGATCATCCGTTTGAGCGTGAAGAAGTAACAGTGTGTAAAACATACACACTTACACACTCACAAACTTTTGCCTTTATAATATTAGTGTGATACAATACACAGCCATAAAAACATAGCCAATATAAGAGATAAGAGGCTTCAGGGTTTCGCGACGCTCTGAATTTTCCATAGGAACGCACTTGTCAAATTTGTTGGAAACCATTTATCAGATTATGATGACATTTGGCAAGTACAATTAAATGAACTTTATCTCCGCCCCTAAAAAAGAATTTGATTTAATTATTTTTGTTACAGAATCTATAATGTTCCAAAACTTTGAAACAAATAGAAGCATCACAACTTCGTCAGAAGAGAAAGAAAAAGAAGACTAAAGAAGAAACCACGGAGTTTAGAACAATGCCTAGCAAAGAAGTATCCAGGAGCGTCGGCAGGACTTGTGCCAGGAGGGAGAAGATACAAGGATGTACTTGTGAAATATTAGTTGTAGAGAGAAACAGTTACAGGCTGGTTCAAACTTAATAGCAGCTATGAAGTTAGGCGCGAGACGCTGTGCAGTAGAGAAAACGAAGGTATGCACGGCGCATGTGGTCGCTTGTGGCGCACTTTACAGCCGTCATTTAGTTTGAATCAGTCTATACAATTTGTAAAGTTTAATACCTAGTTACTTATAAGCTTCGTCGAAAAGGCTGGCTGTTTGCCTCCAGTTCACCATCCAAGATATTTTAAATGGAGTTTACCTTGGTGCTCATCTAGGTATGTAAGGGATTTCCCGGGACAGTGCTCTGAGCACGATGAGAGGGGTACCGGTGAGTTCCGTATGGAGATCCCGGAACCCCATGCATCGAGGCTACCAGGTGGTTTTTAGTAGGTCGCCAACAAGGCAACCCCACACTGCCCAAACGCGACCCTCAATCACGTTCGGGGGTTTGCTTACAGATTTTCCACCTACCAAAAAAAAACAATGTAAGGGATAAGGCAATCAAAGTAAACAATAAAGCAATCAAACAAAAAACGAAAATAAGAGACATTATCCAGACTATTAGATAATTGAAATGGAACTGGGCAGGACATATATGTAGAATGGACAATTGTAGATGGACGAAGAAGATAATGGAGTGGGTACCGAGAGGAGACAGAAGAAATAGATGAAGACCACATAGACGCCGGAAGACATCTTCTACCACTGGGAACAGAGTGGAGGAGAAAAGCAAGAGACAGGAAACATTGGACGAATCATCTACACGAGACTGCATAACATAAAAATGGACAAACAAAATTAATCAATAAATAAATAAATTCGGGACATTGTTACACCCGGCCTGACCCCAAACTAAGCAAATCTTGTACTATGGCTGCCAGAGACTGACATACATACTTATATATTTTTAAATACACACATAAGTGTCGAAATAAAACGTAATGTAGGCCCCCAGGCCCTCCTGCTTTCAAATGGAGCATTTTGTTGTAATATAAACGTAAATAGGTAAATATTAACAATTAAAGCTGATTAAATAAATCAATATGTTTGTTTTTTCTACGGGTCGGGTTTTCGCTATAATATAGGTACCTATAGATAGGTACAATGAGTAGTCATAAGTAGAGTTATCTTACTGCGTTGGGTTCAATGTAGGTATTGACTCACTCTGGGTTCTGGTTCAAATAATATTTACTAGCTGCGCCCCGCGGTTTCACCTGCAGTTAAAAAGTATCCTATGTGCTATTCTAGACTATAATCTATCTCTGTGCCAAATTTCATCCAGATCTGTTCAGCCGTTCTGGCGTGAAAGAGTAACAAACATCCATCCAACCATTCTTACAAACTTTTGCGTTTATAATATTAGTAGGATAGGATTTATTCATGAAATTTGAGATAAAAATTACCCTTAATTTTAACAAAAATTTATAAATACTTACCTTCCAACTAAAATCTTTTCTCTATTCGACCGAGCGAGAGTTAGCTAGAGAAGCGTCTATGCATCAGGTTCGGAAAAAATGCTTTCGTATGTCCGAATCCTGTCTGGATTTCTGTCCGGATCTCTGTCTTCCTGTACAAATCGAATTTCATACCCGATTCTCTTGAAATTTTGTGAGTAGCTTCGATAATTAATTCACCCATATCTCCGGTATGAAAAAATTCCAAAAGCAACTCCACAAAAAAAATCTTTTTTTTTTTTTTTTATGTAGATTAGGTCGGCGTTTGACCACCAACTCGCCTGATGTTAAGCGACGACCTATAAAGTACTTATTCACTCTAGCCTTGAAGTTTTGTAGAGTGAAGAAGTTATATAGTCAATAGACAATTTTTATTTGTGAGCAAAAAACAAGTAAGTATACAAAAAAACAAATGTAAACGAAAAATAAAAATAAAATTTTAAAACTATACAAACAATGTTTTTTGCCACACGTACAAAGACGGCAGTTGAGTGAGGCGCTGCAAGTGCGCTTCTGCTCAGACCCGTCTTCGGAACGGTTACACCTACATCTACTACATCTACTACATCCCGAAAAACGACTAGGTCTATTCACGGCACGGCTTGGTCCGGTGGGTGGTAACTAGCCACGGCCGAAGCCTCCCACCAGAGTTTGCTACCCGGTTAGCACTACCCGGGGACCACGTGTAGGGAATCAGAATAGAATACACTCCTACGGACGTGGGTAGCTCAGCCCCCAAATCTGTATTAATATCGAATCTGCTCACAAAATTTCACGAGAATCGGTTGAGGAATGAGACCTGCAGAGAAGTACAGACGTCGGCCGCGAGGTCTACAGCTCACTAACTAACGGATTTTGTCAAACCCAGTTAACCCAAAGGAGCTCAACTCTGCTGATAGCTAGGTAAGTTGGTAAATGATTATGCCCCGTCAGCCATTTTAAGGCAGACGAAGGTAATTAATTTCTGAAAACGCTTCCAAAGTGGAAACGCGATAAGCGTTGGCGCAAGGGACAAGCTGGAGCGGTCGATGGAAAAAATCCACCAATGAGCACATGAGTGAATGACGTGATTCTATTGGTTATTTTTTCTCTTGTCTACTGTTTATCTTCCTCACATAGGTATCTCTGATAGGTTCACAGCCGTGGGTGAAATTATGCTAGGTATGCTATTTTCAATTAATAAATCCCAATATTAAGTAATATTATTATAAATGCGAAAGTGAGTGTATTTGCTTGTTACGCTTTCACGCTTTAAATACTTAACCAATCAACATTAAATTTACCAACAAAAAAGAACATGGGATAAAGCCACAACCCCACTGCTGTGCACGGAGAGACCACGCACGTGTGTTTGCTTCGCTTTGCAACAAAATGTTTGTGATAACGTCCACTGCAACCCACGTCCACGCTACGCACGAATATAAGATTAATGACGTCATTGCAACACATATAACGCGTGGCTTGCTCGAAAATGACGCCCACGCAACTCAACGCTGACAACGCTACGCACGCAGTACACGAAAACGTGCGTACGGTGTGTAGCTTCATTGCGTGTAATCATAAAAAAGTGTTTGTAACTATCAAAACTTATGGTAAAGGCATTTGGGGTCATGACCACCACCTTCAAATACTTGTTCTATACTGATTTTTATTCTCAGCAAAATACAGCGCTCCGTAGAGTAGTGTCAAGAGTAATGCGAATTGTTTATGCCACCGTATCGGGCTGCGACCTCGTGACCTCTATATCGTAATCAAATTAAATGTCTTATTCGATTATTGTGGTATCGAAGATACACTTGTGAACGTTACAGTTATAAATGACTATCCCATCTTGTTCGAAAAAAGGGCCCCCCTAACCAGAAAAACAGGCAATAAACTTAGGGAGTCTCTTCTGCTTCTTGCTGTCTTGCTGTCGACCTTCCCTGTCATCATCAACTTTTACAGGTCGTTGCCTTGTTTCCTGGCAATCGTCATCATCATCAGCTCGTTGATGAAATTCTTGTCGTGACTTTTTGTCGTGTAAGAACATAACAAGGCTACGTGTAAACATACGTCTGTCTCGATTATATCATAAAAACCAACTCCCCTTCATCCATGTAAATGATTTTTAGATTATTGTTGATATTTTAAAAACTTTTTGACCGATTTCAACATAATTTACTTGGGACCACCTCTAAAGTATGATCTACCAAACAAAAATAGAATCATTAAAATTCACGGAGTAATCGCGTAACATATAAGTACATACAAAAAATAACATGCAGACGAATTGAGAACTTCCCCCTTTTCTGAAGCTGGTTAAAAAAAGTCGACATACCGTTGCAGCGTTGCACGCTAGGCCTGCTGGCAAAGTGGCTGAAATACTTGAGTAATACATTTATTATTTCCCCGCTAAATCTCCTAACTTGGCCACTTTCAGTATCAAATGTCGATATATTAACCCTGCAGCGGCCGGCGGCGTGCAAATGGATGTAAAAATGCTCTTCTTTTACCGAGAAACCGGTATCGATTACTTATTACGGTGGATAAACATAGGGTTAAAAACTTGGGGTGCATTTAACCGAACCGAATATACATGGTTGACCGAGCGTACGTTAGCAAGTAGAGTGCCCATGCTTCAACTTCGACAAAAATGCTTTCGTATGTCCAAAATATTTCTGGATTTCTGTCCAGATCACTGTCTGGATCAACAGTTATTTAGAAGACAAAAATGACTGGAGCCTTCCACTTCTGCCTAGCCACTAGCTCATAGATATGTTACGATATTACCTAGTTGTAAGCCAAAATTTGTAATGCAGTTATCTAATTATTTTTTGCAAAAAATAATGCCCCTCAGTTCGTTGCCTGTTCTTCTGAGTAGCTCTCTTTTTTCGAACAAGGCGGTCGAGTCTATTATAAAACTTTGACGTTCATAAGTGTATATTTGAAATCCGATTGAATTAAAAACATTTTGACTTTGACTTTGATCTCTGTCCGGGTCTCTGTCTTCCTCTACAGTTTACATTTCCTAACCAATTCTTTTGAAATTGTATGAGTACCAAATGCACTTTATTTATCAATATGTATGCCATATAACACATTTATGTTTATAAAAAAAAAAACTTAAAATATTAACTGAAAACTAGAACTAATCTAAAAGCCCGTTGGCAGAGGGAAAGGTGCCCAGAATGCTAGCAGCATTGCCCCGCTGGATGGCAATGCTCAATTTCTGGCTGAAATAAATGCCAGCATTGAGTACCTAGGTTAAATAGTTTTATAGATTTTTTTTTTAATTTTATTTCAAGTTTTTTTGAATTTTATTTCAGGTTATATAGATTGTTTTTGTCGACAGCTTTTGGAAAATTTTCGAAATTGCGCAGATATTTTTTTTTGACATACTGAAAAAATCACAAAATGACAAAATCACGAGAATCAGTTGAGGGACCTATAGAGGACAACAAACGTCGGCCGTGCGTGAGGCATATATATAGCTTACAAAGCCACTAGCTTTAATGCATTACTAATCAGTACCTGGATGGTTTTTTTTTTTTAATTGTGTTTTTTGGAAATTATATTTAAGTACGAATTACTAATAAAGTGATGAAATATGAATAATATTTTTCGATCTTACCGATAGAATAATAAAAAAATATGAACTGGAACATAAATAAACAATTGATTTTAGTCTAACCTCAAAGCAAACACTCATTGACTTCGTGTTACTTAACAACGCCATCTGCTGTTGTGTCGTTAAAGCAATTAGTTGCTCACAAAAAATAGTATTATTATTCGCCAATAGATGTCAGAAAGAGTTATTTTAGTTGTTATTTTTCTTCCAAGTTTATGTTTAAGTTGATTATCGATAAAACACGAATAAAATGACATTTTCTAAAAATGATTCCTATAGCTAGATCGATTTATCGCCCCCGAAACCCCCATATACTAAATTGTATGAAAATCGTTGGAGCCGATTCCGAGATTCCAATTATATATATATATATATATATATACAAGAATTGCTCATTTAAAGATATAAGATATCACTCTGTCTACCTAAAAGTGTCTCCTGGTAACTTCGCACCGAGCACCAAGATACAGGCCTAGAGCTTAGTTTGGGACTCACTGTCAACCTTTAGTTCAGTACTAGTTGATTTAGTTAATCCTATTTTAAGTCAACCTGTCTGTATGTACTTTACTCCTAAATAAATTTGATTAGATTGAATTGGATTTTGTTTCCACTGTATATTTTCCGAACAAAAACAAGTCGAACAGTTTTTGGGCGGCCTAGTAACTCTGACATCAGGGCCGTCATAGCCATTCGGCCTATACGAACTTTCTTGAGTGTCCTAAACAAAGAATTGAACTAAATTTAGTTTTGCTCATTTTTTCCGCAAGTAAAAATTCAACAGCCGTGTCCTGGCGCCTCTCCAGCTCGCCCTTTTCGTCTCCAACCATAAGCATCCGCCCAAGGCCGCCCTTCACCAGCCATTATGAAAAATAAAGAAAAAGCGCGCAACACTTGAACAATATTGAGTCGTTGAGGAGTTGAGATGGCAGCATTGGTGGCGGAAGATACTGACAGTAAGGGTGAAACATAACAAAACATATCGTCACGCCTTTCCCCTGAAGGGGCTGGTGGAGGTGTACTACACCCACAGTTCTCCGGACGATATTCACTCTCAAATGAGACAGACGCGAGCCTGTCGCCGTACACCGGGCTCCAGTCATATAGCGATGACATACAATACGCACATATGTTCACACAATGAACAAACTGGTGCGTGCCGTCGGCTGGGATCGAACCCGCTCCATCTGGCTTGAGACAATGACAAAAACATATCTCGGCTTGTAAGGGTAGCCCTCTTGTTGTAAGATTCGTTATTCAGCGGACCTAGCACGGGTCAGAGACAAATTGCCTTTCCACCTCTCTATCTCGCGTGAAAGAGACAAACGTATCCGTATTCTAGCTTTGTCACATTTAACATAACAAAACATATCGTCACGCCTTCCCCTGGGGGCTGGCAGAGGTGTAATACAGCAACCACACTTCGCCCGACGATATTCAGTCCCAAATGTGACAAGGGGGCGAGCCTGTCGCCTTACACCCGGGCTCCAGTCATTTAGCAGATGACATACAATACGCACATATGTTCACACAATGAACAAATTGCTGCGTGCTGTCGCCTGGGTTTGAACAGGTGGGCCTTCTCCAACCGGCTATCATCGCTCCGGCCCGCGCTAGACTTGAGAGGCCGGTCCCGATGCATCTTGTCGTGGACTCGCCATACTGTTTATAAGTCGTCACCTCACGAACTCGAATACTGGGCCTTATTTTCACTGAATATGCAATACATAATATTTGCCGCTCCTTGAAATGATACCTCCAGAGTCAGATTAAAATTTGAAATGGATGTGGTATGTTTTATCAGGATTTTGACTATCCTCGGCCTTTGGGAGTAAGTGCAGCGCCATTTTGTACCCGACTGTCCAGAAGAGAGGTACTGTTTTCCTTGTGTACGTAAGTAAGTATAACTCCTTCCTATCCTTCCTACTAATCCTACTAATATTATAAACGCGAAAGTTTGTAAGAATGGATGGATGGATGGATGGATGGATGGATGTTTGTTACTCTTTCACGCCAGAACGGCTGAACAGATCTGGATGAAATTTGGCACAGTGATAGATTATAGCCTAGAATATTACTTATGGTACTTTTTAACCGCGGGTGAAACCGCGGGCGCAGCTCTTCAAGTAATATTTTCAACCGAGCAAGCGAAGCGCCTACGCTTCTTCGCAGCTTCGACAAAAATGCTTTCGTATGTCTGGATTTTGTCCGGATCTCTGTCTTCCTCTACAGGTCAAATTACTTACTTACTTTAGTGTCCATTGAATTTTTGTAGTTTATTTTGTGTTGTTATTATTATTGTTGTAGTTTATTGATAGTTTTTGTTATTATCTTTATGTATTTTACTTATTATCATTTTGTAGTGTGTACTGTGTATGTGCTTGTACCGTGACATCACCAAGCGGTTCCAACGGAAGACCAGCGCCGGTTAACAGCCGGCATTATGCTGAGTTGGGGCCGTTTTGTGACCTTGTAGACTGCAAAATTCCGTTAATGTTTTAATTTTAAAAGGTCACAAATAAACTTTTTTTCTTTCTTTCTTTATTTTTAAACGATTCTCAAACGTTATTGGAAAAAAAAAACATATCTCCTCAATTTTAAGAAATGTCTAAAAACTGACTCGTGATAAAAATCTGACCTTGCAAAGAGAGAGAAGAAAACTGCAACCTCCTCTTCTGTCCTCCTCTACAGGAGGACAGACGTTGGCCGCGAGATCTACACCTCACAGAGCCACTTGTAACTGTATAAGCCACATCCAAAACCTTTTCCATCCTCCAGGGGAAATCTCCAAGTTTTCGGGGGCATTCTTTATATTTTTTTAATGCTCTGTAGGAGAGGACATCTAAATAAAAGAGGTCAAGATAGAATCATACAACAGGAGGTGACACAGTAAATTACGGCAGTGAGTAAACTGTGGTAAGTGAGAAATAAAAATTTAAGAATTTAAAAAAAAACTCGACATGTAAAAATTGCAAGTAACAAAAAAGAAAAACATAAGTCAAATAAATGTATGGCAGGCGGGGACAAGATTTGGATATAATTATGTACTATAAAATACGTAACAAGTCTTATTATTAAAAAAGCTTTTAAGGCTGTAGGACGTGCCAAAGGAACCTCATTCATTTATACATACAAACATACAAACACTCGAAAAACATAACCTTCCTTCTTATCAGTGGCCTCAGTGACTGCCTCGGTGGCCCAGTTGGTAGTGAACCTGCCTTCTGGGGGCTTACCACAACCTCTTAAAACATCATTAATTAAGCCTTACTTCGTAATTTCGTACCATGACCACCCTAAAAGTATTCCTGTTAAGTTTTGATATCGCTTAGCAGTTTTGATGACGTCACTCGATTTCGTTCATTCAATCCAAGGAACATTTGTTGAAAAACCGTACCACGACCTATAAAGTATTCCTGCCGAGCTGTCAAAATAGCAGGAATGATACAAATGACAACGATTGTTAAAAAGTTGCTCTCCGTGTAACTTTTTCTATTTATAAGTGAGTTTTTGCTGTGTTTCTGAGGTTCTATTTGTAATATTTAGCAAGATGGTCGATGATTTGGAAACTTTCGAGTTTCTCGAAGCAGATAATAGAAGCTCCGTACTACGAAGGACGCCTTCGGACGGGCTCCAGAATAAATTTCAACCCATTTTCACATAGATTTTTTGTTGGCTAAGTCAGCTCCTTTTGATGCACTTGCTTCTTCTTAGAGTGAGCCTTCGCCTGCAGACTCCTATTAAAGCCCGCAGCGATTTCACTGTGGGTTTTTAAAAAGTCTCACATGATATCGAACTGCTTCGCTGAGACTCTGCGGCCGCTGTGACAAATTATTCTAAGCATTAAATTCTAGATATCACTAAAATAATTTTCACAAACTTTAATTGGATACAGCAATTGAATTTTAATTTACCTTCATGATCATAGGTAGATTTAATTTACGTTTTTGAGGGGAACCGAAAAGATGGTGTCATGATTTTGTATTATTTTCTAAAACGAAAACTCGCCTTTACTGAAAGAGGGAAAGAGGAGCGAGATTTATCTCATTTATCATCATCTTCATCAGAGATTTAATGAAAAATGTTATGACAAACATACGGAAGACTATGGTGGTATGGCTATGTTGCCTCTAGCCTGCCCTATGAGACAAAACAAAAAAAAATCGTTTTTGACATTGTTTTTTTTTTTTTTTTTTTATTAATTTATTCATGACCATGGATACTCGTCCTTCAGTCGGATTCTTAGTAATATTTTTTCCTTCAGTAACAGATGATGGGATGATGATGATGAGGTGATGATGAAGACGATGAATCCCTCCCCTTTCCCATTCCAGTAAAGTTATGGATACTTTACTGAAACTTTAAGCGAAGTTTTGTAGAGACCACGAAAAATCGCGTTTCGCGATGTTTGTATCATTTGCCCACACTCGTGCACGTTGACGAACCGGTAAACGTTAATAATCCACCATTATTACAATTTAACACTCGAAGAATCACAAGTTTTAGAAAATAATACAAAAACACGACACCATCTTTTCGGTTCCCGCCAAAACTCCTTGACATTGTTTATACAACCAAGTGTCGCCAGATGTTTCTTAGGAGCGATTGTACGCGGGTGAGGAAAATAAAAATTCTTAGGGAAGAAAATAATAAGAAATCATAGTGTTTTTACTTGCAACTTGTAAAAACCGTAAGTGTAATTTCCCTGTATCGATAGGATATTGTAGGCATGATTTCGCTATGCGGTCGTACTATTGTACGACCCCGATTGTACGATTTTTACATGGCAAAAATCGTATAATTACGATTGACATCGTACATCTGGCAACACCATACTCCAAAATACGCAAAAGTACCACAGAGTGTATAAAGGCACTTGTATCGTACATTCTTTTGACATCACTGTAGCAGGAGTAAAAACGTTTTAAAACATTATTGTTTTCAATGCTTGTGGTATGACACAAAACAATACTTATTAAGGAATGTAACAAAACGTTCCTGCGCAATGATGTTTTTGTAAAAGTTCATGGTAAGCCCCCTGAGCTTGGGGGCGTGGGTTCGATTCCTACCTAGGGCAAACATTTATGTGATGAACATATGTCGCACGCTTAATAAAATACTGACTTATCTCAAAAAGTCATGGCCTTATTTATCATGGCCTTATTTATAATGTAAAAAAAAGTCAGTGCATGGTCTTTCAGGGAGGGCAAAGAAAAGTTACTGTAATGCCCCCTGTAAAATTAAATGGCTCGTCTTTACAAAGGGTAGATGTGTTTAAATATCTAGGCCATCTATTGACGCCTACCCTAAAAGATGATGCGGATGTTGAGCGAGAGCGGAGGGCGCTGGCGGTTAGAGCGAATATGGTGATCCGCAGGTTTGCACGGTGCTCGACAGAGGTTAAAATAACGTTGTTTAGAGCTTACTGTACCTCATTTTATACCTGCAGCCTGTGGTCTGACTACACGCAAAAATCGTACAGCGCCCTTCGTGTCCAGTTCAATAACGCGTTCAGAATGATGTTGGGTCTCCCCCGGTATTGCAGTGCCTCAACAATGTTTGCTGAAGCTCGTGTTGACTGCTTTTATGCAACGATGCGTAAAAGAGGCACTTCGCTACTACGGCGGGTGAGAGGGAGCTCCAACAGCATGCTGGCTGCGCTCGCGGACAGACTGGACTGTCCCTATATAAACCAATGTTGTCGATTGCATGTTCAACACCTGTGTGCCTAGCGTGCAATCTACAACATTGTTTAAGGGACTAGTAAGTACTTATTTAATTTTGTATTTAATTTTTAATTTTAATTTTGTGTGTTGTGTACCTGTATATGAGTCTTGTAACTTGAAATAAAGAATTATTAATTAATTAATATTAAAAAAAGTAAGTTTTTGGCAAATTACGAAAAACGTTCGTGCAATCATGACCTTCTCTGCTTATTTTGAAATAAATTAAAAATTTATAAGGTAAATAAATAAATAAAATTATTTTGTGTGATCTATAAACTTGCAGACAGTTTTTTAATGGTTTATTTTGTTTAAATTATATCTATATATATTTTTTTTTAATATTTTAAAATTTACTTTTTGAGTTAAGCCTGTCTACTTTTAAAATTAAAGCAAATTAATTTTATTACACTGGCATATTCAACAATTAGTCTGTCTTGTTTAAACGAGTATATTTATTCAGGAGACGCAATATACTTTTTGTCTATTTAGTAGTAAATCAATAACACAAATTTTAAAGTTATGTCTTTTTATTTTATTAAAGAGCCATAACTATAAGACATTTTGGAAATAAAATCATCATAACAAAAAAAGTTAGAAGCATTGGTATTGTAAATTGTGAGAAACAGAAATAGTATCAAATTATAAAATGGCAAGATGAAACGCTAAACATCTAAATTCTTACTACTAAAATTAAATACGACTTGTACCTACATAATCAGTCTGTTTACCATTATTATTAAATAATATTGCTAGATCTCAAATTAACAAATTGCTCAGTTAACTATCTTAATTAACTTTGGTAATCAGTCTCAACAAAAGTAAAAATATTGACATCAAAACATTCCTTAAAAACTACTAATCTAACCTCAAGTCAACTATGTTAGTTGATCGTTACCCTTAATTATTACAAAATGGAGTTATAAAAATCAGAGTAGAAATTGGGGATCAGTTTTTTTATAATAAGCTCCCTCAGATCTTTTTTCTTGTTCTCGCTCAAATCTTGCTTTCCTTTATAAGCTTGTGCTGGTATCAAGTCTGAAAGAGGCACTTGTTTCTTTCGTTTATTTCTGATGCGGACCTCGTGGTATTCTTTATCATTGTAAGACGTTTTTACAAAAAAAGAAAAGGGTGCCTTTTTGACTACCCTTATAATTTTTAAATCGTTCCACGTCACAGTAGTCCCGTCTGTAGTTTTATTGAAGTTGGGACCCCAATCTTCTTGAAGTTTCTTCAAGTCCAAAAAAGACTCAAATGTTTGTTCATCCACGTAGAATTTCTTTCCAGTTTTTCTTGCGTTTTTAATTATGGCTACATATTGATGAGGGGAATATATTGGCCCAGTCTTGAGATTTTTTTTAATTTCTTTTTCGATTAGACTATGGATATTATCACCCTCATTTTGTGTATGGCCTTTTATAAGAAATTTGTGGGTGATCGATTCAATATTTAAGTGGGTCACAGCGTAGAGATAAAGAGCCACTATAAATTTGTTTTTATTTTGACCGCAGCAGTTATCCGAATAGAGCACTAAATTAAGGCCAACATCGTCTGTTGTTTCCAGAGACATTTTTTCAAAGACCTTCAACAAACAAGAGCCTATTTCGTTGGCACCTCGTTTACCGTCTGTTTCGTTCCAAAAGAAGCAGTGCACATCATCGTACGCGTCCTTAACCTGGCCTTCGACTTTTTTGTTTAGAGAGGTGATTGTAAAATTGTAGCTATTAAGTTTTGATTTATAGTAAAAAGCTGACGTGTCTCCCCTGGGAGACTGCAGGACAGCTTGGAGGTCAAACACGAGAACTCTATGTTTACCGTCTATTTTGCAACGGTCTGCGTATTTCTCTTGACGGCTTAATACTTTTTCCTCCAAATGAGTGTCATAAGATTCTTGAATTAAGGTTTTCTGGTCAGCTGGTGAATTTAGGTACTGCAAGCAGAGGTCACATTGATCCTTCCGCGGTTGGAAGAATGAAATATTGTATTGTTGCGTAAAGACCTTGTAGAAGGTACAATATTTTCCCGCTGGCTTATTGTTTGTCTTTTGTGCTTGCTGAAAATCTTTAAAAAGTTCTGTAATAGTTTTACCGCCATCTATATATTCACGACTTGATGTTTGCCTTGTGTAGTGAGACTCGATTCGGGGTATAGCCTCTATGAATTGTTTAATATTGGATATGATAGATTCATCAACCCTTAAATGATTGGAGTGCTTACCCCTTAGATCATTTGACATCATACCATTTTCACCTGTTTTGTCTTTCACTGTGCGTATTAAACGATCTGAGATGTCTAACGTTCTCATAAAAAACGTTTTACAGACTCTGACTGATTTCCCCTGCACTGTAAAATGGAATGCTTTGTTGCACTTCCTTGGATGTTCGGCGTTTGTATATTTGTACTTCGGGGTGATGTTGGACATACAAGACATTATGAATGATCTCTGAGAATTAGTTTCACCGAGTTTCCAATAAGCCTCAAAAATTGTCTGTCTTTGCTCATCAGTTATTTTCTCGAAACACCTGATCCTACATTTTTCTGTGCAAGGTGGATTCAAAGTACGAGGTCTAACTGTTTTATTTTTTTTGCTTAGGTATTCTTTTCCAGTATTCCTTAGGTTTTTAGCCACATTTTGTTTCCATCCTTCCTCGTTTCTTTTTCGTTTTCGTCCTTTTTTCTGCTCTGTTTCTTCTTTTGCATTAGTTTGTCCGGTTGTGAAAATAAAACTTTCTGGTGTATTTTTTTCACTATCGATCGTGGTCGAATTTTTCATTGAAGGCGATGAGGAAGATGATGTTGACGACGATGAGGAGGACGACGTCGACGACGATGAGGAGGACGACGTCGACGACGATGATGAGGACCTACTGGATCGTGACCGCCCTGGATACACGGGTTTTGGTTTTTTTTTATCCTTTGGAAGGCTAAAAGTTGGATCTTCATCACTGCAGTCGCTGTTTTTAAAGTCTTGAGGAGGCTGATTTTCTCTAGTATCAGGTTGATGGTTTTCTGAGTTTCTATTATGAGGCAGATTGTTGTTATAAGCAGAATCTAATTGTGAGAAACATTCTCTAACATCCAAATAGCGCTGGTTCTCTGGCTTGTTCGTAACATCTGATAACATCGTTACATTAGGTTGAACAGAATTGTCGTTAGATTCAATTGAATTAAATTCAACGTCATCCTGCGCAGGTGCATGGTCTTTAGCCTGGACAAGATCTAAAATCTTTTTAGACCTCAAAGATGACGACATGTTCACCCTGAAACGCCGAAAGTTGTAATTTCGAAAAAAAAATGTTACAATACACCGATTATATTTAGGAAATCAGTGACTCAATACTCAAACAATACAAGGCAGTTAAAACATCAATTACTTTCATTAAAATTTTCGATGAAACAAAGACTGATCTCGTATTGTGATCATTGTGCAACGACGACTTTTATTAGTAAACCGACTTATTTAAAGTCAAGCAATGTGTTAAGTTCAGTAGTGCATAATTTTTAGTAGAAAACAGACGTTAGGTCTGTTTTCTACTAAACGGTTTCCCAATCGGTTATTAAATACGTAAACTTTATTTGTGATAAACTGACTTAACTCTTAATCTATAAAGACATTTAACAACATAATTTGTACAAAACAGTCTTGATACGTATTGAGTCACATTTCAGCTAAATAGTTTTATAAAACTTACCATTTGTTTTTTAAGTAACCAGACTCAAGACGGATTCGGTCTTGGTTCCATAAAAGAATATCGACTTCACTTTACCAGCGTCTGACACAAACTGGCTTGAGTCGGTGTTTGATAGAGACAGTGTACGAAATCCATGAAAATGAAAGAGACGGAAGTAGTATAATGGCGCTCAATTATCGCAATGTTGATGTAGTTCTAAAGTAAAATCATAGATGGCGTTAAGAGAAGCCTACGTCTGTATGTAACTCCATTTTGACCTAAGTCAAAATCCGTCAGTATTCTAGTAAGCGTGCGATGTGTTTGTTCTATGTCTGGGTGTTAATATGTATTTAAAAATATCTAAGTATGTATATCAGTCCCTGGCAGCCATAGTACAAGCTTTGCTTAATTTGGGGTCAGGCGACCGTGTGTGGAAGTGTCCCGAATTTATTATTACATACTTATAGATTGACGTCACTACGTGTTGACCACGTGACCGGAATTCTATACCTGGCGGAGTATATTATTATACCATGACTTTCTGTGTTTTCATTACACTGTGTCTATTGAGTTTCAGTGCCCATTAAAAGTATTTTATTTTATATTTTCCGTGCTTGTTACGAGCGCGAAGAGTTTTCAATAGATACTAGAGTGGCTTCGGCGGTTTTAAAAAAAATAATTGCGTTTTTTATTTGCTCTTTTTAGGTGCGAATAAAAATGATCTATTTTCGCGGAATTAAAGTGATAAAATGTTGCTTTTTTAAGTGGCAATGGAATTTTTTTAGTGCTAGATACAAGGAACTAGATAAGATTTTTTTTTTTTAAATCAGTTAAATTAACACAAGTATATTTTCGATTTTCATCAAATATAGCTAGGAACACTCGCGACTAATTCACCTTTCAACCAAAAAAAAAACAAAATCAAAATCGGTTCAGTCATAAACAAATCATGCCCTACAATTTTTGCCATATTGACCTAAAAATATAAATCAAATCTAAGATTGTAAACTGGATTATTCTACAATAAATAGTAGGTACTTATTTAGACAGTGTTATGTGTCAGCATTTAATAAATACATGTGACCTTAACCTACTCCTGTAACATAATATTCACAATTTATTTAAAATAATTTGCTTACATATTTCTTAGAAAAATATTTAATAGATTCAAGAAAACATATCGATGACGGAAATTTCAATTGGCGTAAGGGACATTTGGTCGAAAATGAGTTATGAATGCCACTATACTCAGTTTTTTCCGCTCTTTCGAATGGTATATTTGAAATCTCTCTATCTCAAAAAAAATGTCCGTTACTCCCCAACTTTTTTTAGGCTTAGAACAAATATTTACTCAAAAAAATGCTTTAAGTAACATTTTGGTTTTAATGTGTGACGTAAGGGCTTTCCAAAAAATATTTAGTGGTGAATTTTTAACAGTTTTGTCATTTTGACCTTTACGACTTTCGGAAAAATTGTGCTGGATTTATAGCTCATGGTTTTAAGGGACACACTTTTCTTTGATGTCCTTTATGACCTCAAATAAAATCCAAACTGTACAAAATCACAGTAGCTTAAAGTAAGTCTGACGACTTAAAAAAACATCTAATAAAAAACTAAGTCCCCAGTATGTCCTTATAACGAGACTTGGGTCTACAAACGTCATTTCGATTTAAAATTACCGCGCACGCATCAATTTTGATACAGCGGAAGTAGTAGCTACGCTATTTTGTTGCTTGTCCTTGAACAAGTAACGTGAAGTTTGCCAATCATCGACTCGAAGCCGCCCGCTGCCGCCACAACTACTAGATGGACTTGCCATCTAATAAAAAAGAAAAAAATATCATACTTAGCGACGAACTCCTTGTTTGGAAAACCAGCACACACAATTCAAGTAAATCTTCAAAAAAAAAATTACCCATAGCGACAAAGTCCAGGTTACAACAACCAGCACATTCATTTGATTCATCTGGTGAAAAAGAAAAGGTCCTCACTGGAAAATTATAAGCTCTAACTGCCGGGCTATCTAACTACAAGAAAGAACGTGAAAACCGCAAATCATTCCGCATCGATTTTGTTTCCGAGGGGGAAGGAGATTTTTCCGGCGGAAGTTCAGGTCTGTAAAGTGGAAAATCAGAATCAGAGTCTGCTGGTTCAGAAAAAGATACAAGTGAAGAAGATGAGAGAAGAAAGAAACGA
Organism: Peribatodes rhomboidaria; assembly: GCA_911728515.1. Taxonomy (NCBI): domain Eukaryota; kingdom Metazoa; phylum Arthropoda; class Insecta; order Lepidoptera; family Geometridae; genus Peribatodes; species Peribatodes rhomboidaria. The sequence goes on from OU452194.1 coordinate 1,030,253, forward strand.
AAGAAAGTAAGGAAAACTACAGAAAAAACTTCGGTCCAACAACGAATTAAGCTTAAGAACCAAAGTAAGTTTAGAAAAGGTAAAGAATATGGATATATAATTTAATAAATATAGATATAACTAGTCTGGCCATAAATTATGTTACAGTACTAACTCCTTCGTTTTTTTTTCTGCATTTAAATTAGGAATGCGTTTATTATGGCGAAAACTACAATCAATTTCCCGCCATTTCACATATATTTTTCGTGATTATTACTAAATTTACAACATGAAATGGGGTGTTAAAGAAAACAGGATTGCAGTGATTGCATTGCGCAAAGTGGGTATGGAACCGTCGGTCATTTTTAAGACTGTTCAAAATCTTGGTATCAGTCGTATGTTCGTATATCGTAGTATCGACAGATATACCGACACTTCCTCTGTTGAAGACCATAAAAGATAGGGGCGGCCGCGTGCGATGAGAACCTTGCCGAAACCCAATGAGGAAACAAAAAATCTTGGTGCAAATCGCCGATATACAGGACGTGCCCTTAATCAATCGCTGCAGTTAAAGAGAGTGGATAGATCTAAACGTCTTCTATCCCGTTACGCAGGTGAAAGTAACAGAAATATCCTTTTTACCGACGAAAAAAAATTCACGATAGAAGAGCACTACAATAAGCAAAACGACAAAGTGTACGCTCACAGCTGTAAAGAAGCTACGGAAGTAAAAACTACAAATTATTATCAGTTTTAGAGGGCATGGCCTGCTTTAAACGACACGCCGACATATAGAGTCACTTAAGAAATCTTTGAAGCAAGCAGTGGCTAAATTTCCCATGGAAACAGTCCGTATCCGAATCCATAGATTCTTGGCCAGACCGACTAAAATCCTATATATAATAGTTATATTTTTGTTAGGACTTCAATACATGTGTAGTGTGTACATTAACTTTTTTATTAACATTACATTACTGTATTAAAATAATTGCATTTTCATTTGTAACAGAACTTATGGCTAGACTATATATAAAAACACAAAGATACATAAAGATAGCGAAAAATGCTACACAACTCGATCGGGAAACCCTAAAGTAGAGAAAAAGATAAATAAAAATACCTGTGAGAAAGGCAAATGTACTAGGGGATGTTACGATATACCTGAAACAAGACGAGAACAATTATTTAAATATTTTTGGGAGCTAGATACTCTAAGAAGGCGTGATTGGGTGCGAAGTGTTCAAACAGTATAATAATATATGTTAATTTAATATAAATATTGTTATATGATATACATAAATAATATAATATATTATATTAATAAAATATAAATATCTATAATAGTGTGTATACACTATAATATAATGTAAATACACACAAAATACGCGTTTCGTGAGGAAGAGTCACAATTAATTCAAAATTTTGCAATAAATCTGTACTAGATACTACCCAAAATTTTAAACATAATTTACTTTACGCCTCACATAAATCGAATTTCTTGAATATAAAAACGCATATACGACTGCTTTGGAGTAAAACACAATGGACTTACGACCTCTTGATTTTGCAAATCCAATTATTTTGTTGAGTCGTAAGGGAAAAAGTTGGTAAAATTGATAGGGCGTAAGGAGCAAAATCTCCTAAACTATTCGTTATAGCTCATTTTAACTAAAACCATTAAAAAGATCATTAAAAATTAAGAATAAGCTTCTCAGACGAAATCGCCGTAGACCAAAGCGAACAAAAGTTAGAACTGATTTAAAAAAAAAACTTCATAAAAAAATCGTTTTTTGGCTCTCCTGAAAAGTCGTACTTTGTCCCTTACGCCAATTGAAATTTCCGTCATCGATATCATAACAGAATATTTTTGTCGTGTCAGTTTGTAGAATTTGATCGAAATGGCGAAGATTTTAAATTTTTGGATAAAAAACCTTTTCCTCAATTTTGAAAAAAATACAAAAACTGACTCGGTAAGAAAGTCCTTTATAATTATTTAACCCACTCACAAAATTTCAAGAGAATCGATTATGAAATGCGACTTGCAGAGGAAGGAGTACGTACAGACAGACGGCGGTCGCGAGGTTTCCAGCTCACAGAGCCGCTACTCGTAGTAATAAATATAGTCATACAAATTTATTTATTATTTATAAAAATATAAACTAAACATTATGACGAGAAACAATATACATTATAACCACACTTACTTATATAAATTTTCTTACAAGTTAACTAAACGATTATGAACACAAAAAATATGCTCGTTCATTAATATGACTACAATACATTGTGACCAGTGATGTATGCAGAAAAAATTATGACAAGAAAAATTATGAGAACGAATAGGACACCTTTGCCAAGGGTCACAAAAAGACTTAAGGTACCTTTCATACCGAAAACAATAGGTAGGACCACGGTCGTTTTTTTTTAATATAACGCTTTAAGAGTCCGGCGACCACTTTAGACTAACTTCCCTTTTCTATAGCCATTTCGTCTAGAAGAAGATTACGAGTGAAGAAAGCAAGTAATGATACTGACGAGCCTCTAAAGTTACCTATTGAGTGACAAAGTGCAATTTCAATTTATTTATGACTTTTGAACTTCTGTAATCATTCTTAAATAACTAAGAATTTCCCTTGTATTATGGACGCATTTAAAAGCTAATGATTTAGACAACCTCCCTATGTAAAGGGATTTTTGATTTGCTCTGTCTATCTATTGAATAAATCAGTCAAAAGTGACCCCTTACAAATGCGGCATTTTTTCATAGCTCTATTTTCTTTTGAGGACGTTTTTTTAAAAAGACAAGAACATAAGGGCGGAGATATAGTTAATTTAGTTGTACATGCTAAATTTCATCATTAGAAATTTCAGTGCGTCGCGGGACTCTTAAAAAGAACACATCAACTGTTATGAGCTCTGTTGACGTTGCCGTGATCTCACGTTAGATGGCGTTAGCGTCGAGTTAGCACGCGGTGACGGACGTTAACTTACGGACGAGTTAGCACGCGGTAACGGAGAGTGCATGGGTTGCCAAGGTTAAAATGTCTCGTCGAAAAATACGAGGTTATTCGTCAAATTCGTTGTTGTCATTTACCAAGTTTTGTTTGTCTCAGCTACGGGACATTATTATACCAGCTTAAAATAGGCATGGTCTAAAAACACAAAGTCTAGAATTCCGGGAGCCACGGTATAATAAAATACTCCGCCAGTTATAGCATTCCGGTCACGTGGGCAACACGTAGTGACGTCAATCGATGCTTAAGCAAGACCGAAATAAGTCATTCACAACAAATTCGAAAGAGACGGATGACGATGACGTCATTACGTGTTTGCTGAATGCTAGACCTTGTTTTTTTGGACCCTGGAAAATTTTATAGTCTATGATTTAAGTTTTAAATAATACCCTGTTTTAATACGTAGTTTTGAATAGGGGTTCTATTTTATAGAGGCGTTGAACCGTAGGCTAATGCCTTTTGTCTATCCCTAGCTATTGTTTTGCGTAGAATAGGGCTCCGATAATTTATTTTTAATAAACTACCGCTTTCAATTCGTTTTTCGTTATTGACTGGAGCGAAATTAATAATTATAAAAAGCGTACTAATTTATCGATTTCACGATTAATTTGGTTTTCGATGCTTAATGATGACTCGTGTCCCCCGATATGAGGTAATAGGTATTAATCAAGGCCCCGTGAATGCATGGAAACAGGTATATTTATCAAAAATACATTCTATATTTTCATGTCTAATGTCGGTAGTAGTCTCGCGAATGAGCAAGACAGCTGCCGCGTCTTACGCCTTAACATACTACCTAAATACAAATAAGTTTTTAAACTAGTAATTTGCCTCTAACGGTGACTGCAACACCCTTAAGTATAGTTCGAACTTAGAAATTGTGTTAGAATGAACTCCTTATTCTCACATGAAGATCGAATTAAACGTATTTATGTTGACGTCGAATACAGGGTTATAAGGAAATGGTTGGTAAGCCAAAATGTACTCATCATTATGAATATATGAGACTTACAGTGAAAGGGTTTTAAAATAAAAGACTTTTAAATTATTACTACTTTATTTAATAAAGTTACATTATTAATAAGTGTGCAATTTATTTTGTTGACATCAATTATTTACAGTCAACTGGACCAATGCGTCTATGTGGCAATTGCGCTAAGCAATTGCGTCATTCGAGAATGACTGACAAACCCTTCACAAATGAGGCGCCACCTACATCTTTTTCCTATCTTTAGTTGCAGTAAACTGTACAAAACTGTGCCTAATTTTTGAAGGGTTTGTCAGTAATTCACGAAAGACGTAATTGCCCTACAGACGCATTTTCCCCAGTTGACCCTATTTCTTATCTTATATCTTTAAATGAGCAATTCTTTTTTATATATATAATTGGAATCTCGGAATCGGCTCCAACGATTTTCATACAATTTAGTATATTATAGGGGGTTTCGGGGGCGATAAATCGATCTAGCTAGGAATCATTTTTAGAAAATGTCATTTTATTCGTGTTTTACCGATAATCAACTTAAACATAAACTTGGAAGAAAAATAACAAAAAGGAGGCGTTTGAGTAGTCTCAGCTGAAAAATATGACTCTTCCTGACATCTATTGGCGAATAATAATACTATTTTTTGTGCACAATTAAAAAAAAAAAAATACCGAGCAAAGCTCGGTCATCCAGGTACTTTGACATAATACGCTCTTAAACATATAAACTCTTGCAACCTAAACCCTAAGGGGCAGAAGCCACAACATAAAAAAAAAAAAAAAACTCTGGCATTGTTTGGCATTTATTGAACTGTGACGTGTAACTATTGAAGTTATCAAAAAAATCTGATTTCTGATTTCTGAACAAATACTTTGGGACCAACCGTGAAATCGCGAAAAACGAAAACAACTGTTCCGTGCATTTTGTTTACGATCAATTAACTTTATATAATTGAACAAATTTTATCAGTAGAAGAAACTTTCGCTTCAAAAATGTTATGTGTAAAGTAGACTTTTAAATAATTTTCCCCATATCCGTTATTACTCAAATATGTTTTTTTTCTATTTACCCGACCCCACACATCTATAATTACTTACTGAATTGAACAAATTTTATCAGTAGAAGAAACTTTCGCTTCATTAGAAAATTTTATATGCAAAGTAGATTTTTAAATAATTTTCCCTACTTCCCTTATTACTCAAATACTTATGTTTTTTTTTCTATTTACCCGACCCCACACATCTAATTACTTACTGACGCACACAACCACTTACACTCACACTGACACACATTAGCGCATTGAGTGCGCGTGAAAATTCACGCCTTGACGCAGGGTTTCGCGTTTTTTTAATTACAACCCCGCTGTGCTATTGTCGCAGCCCTAGTGGGAGGGATCTAGGTTTAGGGCTGCCACGTTTAACTTTTATTTTTTTAAGGCCCGATATTATTACGAAATCAACGAAAACTAGTTGTACAAAACCAGTATGACCTAGGTATTCATTTGCATAATTTTATAGCAATAGCTAGGATGTAGCTAGCGATCTACCGCGGCTTCACACGGTACGTATAAAGTTATTTTCAGTGAAAATATATCTAACTGATAGTGAAAACTAGCATCAAAATCCGTAGCGTGGATTAGGAGACAGACAAGACAAGGTATATACAGCGAGAGACAAAGAGACAAGTTAAAAAGTACCCTATTTGCTATTCTAGACTATAATCTATGTCTGTGCCAAATTTCATCCAGATCTGTTCAGCCGTTCTGGTGTGAAAGAGTAACAAACATCCATCCATCCATTCTTACAAACTTTCGCGTTTATAATATTAGTGGGATAGTAGGACTAGCTTTTCGCCTGCTGCTTTGCTCACATGTTTATCCGACTTTAAAAAGAAGGAGGTTCGACTGTATGGTTTTTTTGGTGCTTATAAAAAATATAAGCAATCGAACCTCCTTCTACGCAATTTACGCGATAATTCCACTAATTATGAATCGATTTTAATGGTTTTTACAAATCCAAATCAGATGACGTGAAGTCGGTTTTTTTAAGATTTTCATTTTATAATTATTAAACTGCCACGTGCCAGCCCTACGCCACATTCTATCGAACTGGGGGATCGTGCGAGAGGTACCTACTAGTGCCACCGTAATGTAGAAAACACGCGCTTTTTACCGATGCGTAGTCAAATCACTTTATTTAGTTAGTAGTCTGGATTCTAACATGGTGATACGAAACTTTTTAGGATAAGTGTTTTTGGGATGGGCCCAATAATTTATAATAAGATACCGCAAAACAAAAGGGGCTTAATACAAATCTTTTCAAAAAATAATTTAAGAAAATATTGACTGCCAAATGCTATTTTAAATTGATATCTTCCGGGATCCGGGATACATTTTAATAAATATTGACATACATTCTATTCATACTTAACTATCAAATGAAATATGACTTGCATATGACATTATATTTAGGTATGCTATTATATTTGAACGCTGACATTTCAACTTTAATTTTGACATTTAAGTTGTAGTATAGATTCATTTAAATTCAATTAGCTTTGACAATTTAGTAAATATATATTTTTTTTTGTAGTTAGCCATCTCTCCAAATTTTGCACGCCTCTTCAGGCATAACATGAAGCTCGTCTCTAATCTACTCTAACAACAATATTTATTACTCGTGTTTAAAGCAAATAAATGTATCTTTATCTTTATCTTTGTGATGTCGCAGGCAAATTGTATTAACTCGTCCGTTTATAAACCGCTGGTAAATTGTAGAATGCCGAAGTAGGTTTGAGGTTTACATGTATTCTTAATATATATAAATCTCGTGTCACAATGTTTGTCCTCAATGAACTCCTAAACCACTTAACCGATTATAATAAAATTCGCACACCATGTGCAGTTCGATCCAACTTGAGAGATAGGATAGCTCACAACGCGAACGAAGTCGCGGGGTGACAGCTAGTTTATTATATGTATAAGGTGCTGGTTTGGGGGTAGTTGGTTGTTAATCTACCCGTCAAACTGAAACAACTTTACTTAGTTATTAATCTGAATTCGGACATGGTTGACATGGTTGAAACCGACGAGTTAATACAATTTGACTGCGGATGACACAAGCAAATTGTATTAACTCGTCCGTTTATAAGCCGCCGGCATTTCGTAGAATGCCGGAGTAGGTTATTAGGTTTATACATATGTATAACATAACATTTCGTCATGCCTTTCCCCCGAATGTGCTGGCAGAGGTGTAATACAACAACCACATTTAGCCGGACGATATTCATTCCCAAATGTGACAGGGGGCGAGCCTGTCGCCATACACCGGGCTCCAGTCATGTAGCAGATAACATACAATACGCACATATTATGCTCACACAATGAACATATTGGTGCGTGCCGTCGACTGGGTTCGAACCCGCTCCCTCTGGCTTGAGAGGCGGACCTTCTCCCAACTAGGCTGCCATCGCTATACAAGGTGCTGTTTTGGGTGTAGGAATACCTATAGTTCACATGACTAGATTCGCGGGACAGTTATCAAGAGGACCTATTTTTCATACATAAAATGTCATTTTGACATTTTTATGGTTTTAAATGTCATCTTTATGGCTGTCTTGCAAATTAAACTATGTTTAACGAACGTCATGGGTGTTATTCTGCCCGTCAAATTTAACGGCTTCTAGAACACAAGTTCAAGGGGCTGAGCTACCCACATCCGTAGGAGTGTACTCAATTTTGATTCCCTACACGTGGTCCCCGGGTAGTGCTAACCGGGTAGCAAACTCTGGTGGGAGGCTTCGGCCGTGGCTAGTTACCACCCACCGGACCAAGCCATGCCGTGAAATGACCTAGTCGTGTTTCGGGATGTAGTCCGGTGAAACCGTTCCGAAGACGGGTCTGAGCAGTATCGCACTTATCTAGCGCCTCACTCAACTGCCGTCTTTGTACTTCTTCACTCTTTAAAACTTCAAGGCTAGAGTGAATAGGTACTTTATAGGTCGTCGTGCTCCATCCTAGACCACAGCGTCGCTTAACATCAGGCGAGTTGGTGGTCAAACGTCGACCTATTCTACATTAAAAAAAAAAAAAGTCTTCATACAAAATTGATCACGTGATTGTTATTTTGTATGTTTTTGTGTGTTAAATGTTTTTATTCAATTGGGTATCAAAGATATACTTATGAACGTCAAAGTTTTTCAATCGACGCGACTGCCTAGTTCGGAAAAAGAGCCACTACTCAGAAGAACAGGCAAGAAACTGAGGAGTTTTTTTTTTTCAAGAAAATTACTAGATAACTCTCTCACAAATTTTGGCTTACAACTAGGTGATATAATCTTAATAAATATAAATTACGTGTCACGTTGTTTGTCCGCTATAGACTCCTAAACTACTTAACCGATTTCAATCAAATTTGCACACCGTGTGCAGTTCGATCTAACTTAACAGATAGGATGCTCACATATATATATATAAATAATAAACGCGAGCGAAGTCGCGGGGTGACAGCTAGTTTTATATATAAGTCGGATAAAAAGCAGCACGTTGACGAGTACATACAATGACAATGTAGGACTTAAGCGAGGTTAGAAGGGGAAGGGGGTACCAGATATATTCCATGTTTTAATCACATCATCCATGTACGTAAGAGGCTGCTTCCCCCCTCATCCCCTTGAATGGATGTAAACTAGGCCGTGCTGAATATTTTAATATGCAGCTAGGGATGAGAAAGACGTAGATCTATTTTTGGAATATCGCGTAAATGAAATACTTTTAAAACATCACATATCTTAATATCACATTAACGCCTCACTTTTTCTCCGAAAGGGCTGGCAGAGGTGTATTGCAACATCCACGCTTCGCCGGACGATATTCAGTCCCAAATGTGACTTGCGAGCCTGTCGCCATACACCGGGCTCCAGTTAATATGTAGCAGATGACATTAAATACGCGTATATGTTTACACAATGAACAAATTGGTGCGTGCCGTCGGCTGGGCTTGAACCCGCTTCTTCTGGTTTGGGAGGCGGGCCTTCTCCATGTAGGCCATCATCGCTATTTTACCAAACACTATCCCGCTTTAGGCAATCGGTTAAAATCTATCTCATTTCATCCCTAGCCCAGTCTAGATGCGTCGTCTATATACCTAAGCACGTATACCTAAGTGTGTTGTAAAGTGCGTAGGGCGATGCAAAGACCCTTACATGTGTGTGAGGGGGGTTGACTGTTTCCATTCCACTCTTTATAAAGCCGGATTCACTTGAAGCGGTGCGGGAAATTTTAGTAAAATAAATTAATAACGTTTCACCAACGAGATTAGTGTACTGCATACTAGAGGAGCTGACCCAAGCAGAGATCGTTACGCAACTTAATGAAATTGCTTGCCTACCGCGGGCTGATCGCAGGTTTGCTGCAGCGTTGACTACTGAATTGCTTGGATGTCCGTCCAGATTCATACTTTGATTCCAGGAAATTAGCGACGCTGCATACACAACCATACTGCACGCGTGTCGGGACCACACTAATGCAAGGTGCAAGGATGTCAGTGCACTAGATGAAATCTAGAACGTGGTACATACGTATTATATAAATGTGTTTCACACTCATAGCTTTTCACAAGGTTTCCCTGTATTGGGGATGGCATGAAACACACACAAAGACTGACAACTAACAGTAGGACCTAGACACAGAAAATTTATTTAAATTCATCATTCAAACATGTGTCGGATGGGAATCGAACCCGGGACCTCCTATTTACAAAGTAGCCATGCATACTCCGAAAAGGCTAGGAGTGAAATAAATTACTACTAAAAGTATTTTTTATTTCCAAAACGAAATTTTAGAACAATGCTGAACTCTCAGAACGTGATCCTAGGCATGTTCGACTGCTCGCGGCGAGCGACACGCAAATACGATACGCTACGACGAAATGTTATCTGTCAGTCTCTACCTGCAGGGTTCTTTTTAAACTGCAGGTACTTACGGCTTTTTTTAATGTATCTCAAAAATTAGAATGTATGCTTATGTAATAGTAGATTATGCACCGAGGGGACAAAGTAGTGTCTTACGTCGCAGGCGGCGTAACGAGGAACTCTAGTGCAAATTCCCGAGCATAGCGAGGGAGTTATATAGAGTCCTGAGTGAAGCGAGGGGTTCAAACCGCCCAAGACGAAGACACTGTTTTGTCCTAGAAGTGAATACTCCACTTTTCACACCTACTGTAAAGCAATAAAAAGAAACTGTGAAATCATGTTGTACACCAAACGCCGTCTTTTGTTTTAAATTTCGTGCAACTGCTTTTTTTGTGATGTCCAGTTCAATTTTCAAATCGACTGTTTTTACAGTTCGCGTGTGCTGAGTTTTCATTCAATTCTAACCTCTTAGCTCGGAAACTCCCTTGGGAGTTTCGTACAACTTGATCTCCCTAGGGAGGCAAGGCCTTGCTTTGCGTACGTGATATGTAATTGATCATTACCGAGCAGGTGGTGTGAAAATAATTATAATTGGTAAATTTTTATTATTGTTATTGCAGATCCCATCTTGTAGTCTTTGGGCATAATCCTCTCCATCCTAAGGTTGCCGGGAAGCAGAGGTCGTTGGTTATTGCATATGGCCGGTAGTTACTAATGATTTCAGAAGAGTTCATTTATCTATCATTATTCCACAGTTTCATGACTTAAATTTAAATGGAAAAAATATATTAAAATGAACTACTTGCTTGCAAAATCTCATAAAGCTCGGATAAACGGTACGCGAGTTGTTACAATACCAAAACCGTCGTATAATGAAAACGCGTGTCTTGAAAAGTGCGTGCAGTGTGTGGTCCCTTTAAAATTCAAGTTTTACAGATGACAACAACCTGTATATTATTATCTCTACACTTTCTGTACCAAAGTAAGTACCTTTTTTTTTTATGTAGAATAGGTCGGCGTTTGACCACCAACTCGCCTGATGTTAAGTGACGTTGTGGTCTAAGGTGGAGCACGACGACCTTTACGGTACTTATTCACTCTAGCCTTGAAGTTTAGAGTGAAGAAGTACAAAGACGGCAGTTGAGTGAGGCGCTACAAGAGCGCTACTGCTCAGACCCGTCTTCGGAACGGTTACACCGGACTACATCCCGAAACACGGCTAGGTCATTACCTTACCTTACCTTGGCATAGTATATAATTATGTTACGGCTAAAGATCTCCGATCATATATAAGGGTGAAACGGTACCATAACCTAGAAATGGACCGCAAAAATTAGGTGCTGCACACAATTCACCGTAGTCACAAACAAAGGCAACCCGTCGGAACAGTGCTAATTATTTTTGTCTCGTCTATAGTCTCTTTTACATCTCTCTATATTTGTTATTGATCCACGTAACTTAATACTGTCAGTGGAGCTGTGTAGTGTCAGTTTGCTTGTACTTATATTGGATCCACGCGCTGTGTACTAGAAATTAGACTAATGCCGCTTCTTCCTTATGTTATTTCAATGCTAAATATAGATAGATTTTTGAAGACGGAGTTCTGAAATTTCCATACAAACCCGCTTGTCGATTTTCTTGAAAACTTTTCATTAGATTGTGATGAAATTGGCATAAGTAATAATATGTCCTTCCACAAACTGGTACAATAAGAAGGAAAGTTATTGACGATAAGACTTTAATGTAAAGTCATTTACTTAATCTTTTTTTTTTTCAAAGATTGACATTCTAACAATGACATGACATTTTAAGGCCTTTTTTTATATTCCATCATATCCGATCATTATACCTATCTACCATTTTCTAACTTTCTATTTTTTGCACGCTCTACAAGGGCTTAATCCTTACTAATATTATAAATGTGAAAGCGTGGATGTTTGTTACGATTTCACGCAAAAACTACTTGACGTCATCATGAAACTTTGTACACATATTCTGGGAGGTACTAGAAGTAACATAGGATACTTTTTAACCGCGGGTAAAACCGCGGGGTGCAGCTAGTATACTTATAAATAAGCCTCACTAAATAATACTTATAATAATAATTTATTGGCAAAAAAATATAAAAAATTTATATTTATATAACATCGTCACGCCCTTCCCTAAAGGGGCTGGCAGAGGTGTAATACAACATCCACACTTCGTCGTACGATATTCAGTCACAAATGTGACAGGGGGCGAGCCTGTAGCTATACACCGGGCTCCAGTCATGTAGCAGATGGCATACAATACGCACATATGTTTTAGCTCGTATTTAACACTACTTTTTATGCAGGAATACCAATTTCATCAAAAATTGGACGAGTATGTAATTATGAGAAGCACTGAATGTTTCGAACTTAGATCTCGTGACCTTCTTATCTCTAGCTTCTTATATCAGCTTCTACCGATTTGACTAATATTAAACTTAAAATTAAAATAAAAAAAAGATATTATTAATAAATTGTAGATTAAAAAAAAAGCGATGATAGCCTAGTCGGAGAAAGCCCGCCTCTCAAGCCAGAGGTAGCGGGTTCGGACCCAGCCGAAGGCACGCACCAATTTGTTCATTGTGTGAACATATGTGCGTATTTAATGTCATCTGCAACATGACTGGAGCCCGGTGTATGGCGACAGGCTCGCCCCCTGTCACATTTGGGACTGAAAATCGTCTGCCGAAGTGTGGCTGTTGTACACCTCTGCCAGCCCCCTCGGGGGAAGGGCGTAACGATGGAAAAAAAAAATTACTTTATTATTTGCGTACCAAATTTTCTAAAGTTTGGATCAATGTCACTCAGCTTGGTTGATACTTAGCAAATCTGTTCTTACATATTTTCAAGAAGCCTGAAATGTGAATAACGTTTCCGTTCTCCTCTAGACTAAAGTTCAATTTTAGCGAATCTGCTCACAAAATTGCACTAGAATCGGTTGAGAAATGCACCTTGTAGAGAGATAGCAGGACATCCGCAAACACGAAAGAATACGGAATACTGAATCATTGCTGCAGTCATTCGACTGCCTCGGTGGCTCAGTTGGTAGTGAACCTGCCTTCTGAGCAAGGGGGCGTAGGTTTCGATTCCCACCTATGGCAAACATTCATGTGATGAACATTATTTAGTATTTGTTCTATGTTTGGGTGTTATTATCTACTAGCTGCTCCCCGCGGTTTCACCCGCGGTTAAAAACTATCATGTGCTATTCTAGACTATAATCTATCTCTGTGCCAAATTTCATCCAGATCTGTTCAACCGTTCTAGAGCGTGAAAGAATAACAAACATCCACCCATCCATCCATCCATCCATCCATACATATAAACTTTCGCGTTTATAATATTAGTAGGAAGTAGGATAGGATAGGATTTAAGTATATATTTAAAAATATCTATGTATGTATATCAGTCTCTGGCAGCCATAGTACAAACTTTGCTTAGTTTGGGGTCAGGCGACCGTGTGTGCAAGTGTCCCGAATTTATTTATTTACTTATTTAATTAGGCCTAGTTCAGGGATACGCGGAGCGTTTTGCGACGCGTGCAGCGTACCGTGGAGCGGCGATAAGAACAGAACAACATAGAATGCGTGTCAACACTTTTGGGTTTTGGCAACTGATTTTTGGTATTTAGACATTTTGAATAATCATTAAGTAATTAAGTATGTATTTAGTTTTGTCATTTTGTCAATTTTCTAGTGTATCCTAGTGTAATTTTAGATTTTTAAATGTGATTGTTATTGTAATTATAAACTTTACTTTTTATTAGTTTCATGTTAAAGATAGATGTTATCAATAAGGCTGTCGTTTTTATCTCAAGAAACAAATTAAATTTTTACACGCTTTTCCCTGAACGTACATTGGCAGTGCGTTTCTTTACCCGCGCGGCGCAACGCCGAATGCGCCGCTAAGCGCCTCGCGTCTCCTTGGACAAGGTCTTATTTGAAATCTTCATCATGGGCCTGTAGTCATAATTATATCGAACAAAATATGGCAAAACAATGCTAACTAATGAAGGAGCGCGGCTTTTTAACAAACTACCCTCTCATTTAAAAAATGTCAACTCATTTCACGCATTCAAGAAAAAATATAGCTCGACATATTATTGAAGACAGATCTCTATCTTGAATAAGGAAATACTCGTATGCGTGAAATGAGTTTGGAATCTTAAGTTTTTTTTTTTATACTAATATAAATATATTTATAAATACTTTAATGGATGCGACTACGAACGCTAAGCTATATTTAAACTCCATGTTATCACATAAGCGACAAATTGTCTTTGTTGATAATAAAAAGTCTTTAAACCTAAACCTATATCGTTCAGCCTGACAGCGTCCAGTTTCCTAAAACGTCTAGTTTGTTAAAACGTCCATGCCGCATAACGTCCAGTCCAACATTGCCCAGTGTCTTAAAACGTCTGTAATATTGTTACTATATTTGCACAAATATTATTATGCATGTAGTATCTTTTAGTTCTTTCGTATCCAAAAAAAGCATGTGTAGGTATCTCTTGACACTTGACATCATTATCAATCACTTATCGTTAAATTTTGCTTATAATACTGTGTGGTCGAAAAGCCGACGGACATAATTAATATTAAAATTCATACTATTATAGTAAAGAATAAGACGCGGATTGCAAGCACACATTCTAAATTATGTTGTCTTCCAAATAAGAAATTTAAAAAAAGTTTGATTTTGTAAGACTGTTTATTAAAATGTGGTTAGTGAATGTTCTGTTTGTTCGCTTCATGTGGGTCCTAGCAGCACTGCTGGCCAGCACAGCTGCGGTGGAGCCCAGCACCGAGCAGCCACCCAGTGAGCAACAACCACTCGACGTTTTGGGGCCGTCGAAAATACACATTTCAGAGGTAGAAGACTCACAGAAGTTGCCTTTTGAACCAGACACAGAAGCACATTCGGGCGATCTAAATCGTGCTGTGCAATATTATGGTATGCAAAGAATAACACCAATCGAGGAACAGAATCCATCACAAATATTTCACAGCGAGTTACTCGGCAAGCTGCGCTCGCTTGTTAATCAAGAGTCTTCCGAAAAGGAGGAACCGGAAGTATATGAAGAGAAGGTGCTCAGCTCGCGGAGAATAAATGTAAATTCGATCGAAAAGAAATCAGGCACGGAAGAGAAGCCAGAAGTGGTAACGGAACAAGATTCAGTGATATCGTTCGGAAAGCAAGCGGCAGATGCACTACACTGCCAACACAGTCGCTGCCAGTACTTAGGTCGCACTTTCCAAGGCTTCGACGAATATCTGATCGATGGTACGTTTATTAAATTCAGCTTTTTAAATATATTTTTTTTTGCAATTTCGATATTTTTTATAAACCCTATAGTTACACGTCACAGTTTTTCATGATTCTCAATTTTATAACAGAACTAGCTAAGCCTGCAGTTAAAAAGTAATTTTATGTGCTATATCAGAATATTATCTATCTCTGTGCCAAATTTAATCCAGATCCGTTCAGCAGTTCTGGCATGATTGAGTAATAAAGGGGTCCATATTGGTACGCCGAAATTAAAAAAACCCGATTTAACTTTACGCAGAAACATCATTATGCATAATGATAAACCCGCACCTTTTTTCACGCCGAAAAATTATGCGTACTCTTATTTTTAGCATAATAATTACATTGCATACAAATTACAAGCATAACAATCATTCCGCATAAAACGTACCCGATAACAATCATTGCCCACAATAACAAGTCTTTAGAAACCGATATTAATCTTTGACGGCTACATTTACGAAAAATATAAAGATTACTTACAAAGAAAAATCATATTGAGTGTGTGAAATGAGGCGCGATGAACTAATAAAGTGTAATTTGAAATGACTAAGCTGAACGACAACAATAACTAATTTTTAGTATATATACTAAAACATAACCATACCCCCGACCCACTTTGAGAAAACGTATTCAAACATAAATTTCATATCTTTTTTTTTTTTTTTTCCCATTTCTTGACCTGCGATCAGTCATCCAGACTATAATCAGGTGGGTTGCAAGTGGTTAGCGTTTAGAGAGGAAGAGCCACTGCTCTAACTCCCCTTAGTGGGACAGCACGTCCGGTCTCTTAAGTCTTCTAATTGGATTTGGCTGCAGGAGCATACTGGATAATGGGTTTGGGTGTGTTGTCAAGCGGTCCTTGTAGTTGGCTGAGTATCGCGTGATTTCGTCTGAGATAGTAGGGATTTCCAGGTACTCATGGATTTCCGAGTTGCGAGCATACCAGGGTGCTGATGATAGTACCCTTAGGATATTGTTTTGGGCTCTCTGGAGGCACAAGGTGTTGGATTTACTGGCTGTTGACCACAGTTGGATTCCATATGTCCAGATTGGTTTTATTATGGAGCAATATACCCTTAGCTTGTTGGATAAAGACAAGGCAGACTGTCTACCGAGGAGCCAGAGAAGGTTTTTAAATCTTAGGTTGATTTCATTGCGCTTCATTTTTATATGGTCTTTCCATGTCATCCTACGATCCAGGTGGAATCCGAGGTATTTTATGCATGTTGTATCCGGTAATGAGTCGGGGCCAAGGTTGACCGGTGGACAGGTTTCACGTCTTAGGGTAAATGTGATATGGTGAGACTTTGGGGCGCTAGCTTTAATGCGCCATTTGGTCAGCCAAGCGTTGGTGGCATTGAGCTGAGTTTGCAATAGTCTACTCGCTTCAATTGGATCACGGTTACAACTGAGGAAGGCCGCGTCATCGGCAAAGGTTGCTATAACTGTTTCGGATGTCTGGGGTAGATCACTAGTAAATATGTTGTAAAGAACCGGACCGAGTACCGAGCCCTGGGGTACTCCAGCTTTACAGTCAAAGAGAGAGGATCTTGCATGACGGAGCTTGACTTGAAACTTTCTGTCACTGAGGTAAGAGTCCAACAGCAGGTAGTAGGAGTGTGGAAGATAGTTTTTAATTTTGCAAAGTAGTCCTTTATGCCAAACCCGGTCGAAGGCTTGTTGTATATCGAGAAAAGCAGCTGAGCAGTATTCTTTTTTTTCCAGGCATTGTCTAATTGCACAATAGACTCTGTGTACCTGCTCTATGGTTGAGTGATGCTTACGGAAGCCAAATTGATGGTCAGGTATTATGTGGTCCATTTCTAGGCAAGGGGATAATCTTGCAAGGATGATCCTTTCCCACAATTTTGACAAGACTGGCGTCAGGCTAATAGGGCGATAAGATGAGACTTCGTTTGATGGCTTGCCAGGTTTTTGAATCATAACGATTTCAGATGTTTTCCAGAGTGCTGGAACATGTGAGGTCCTCAGAGTGGCATTGACTAGGATGGTCAAGAAGACAATGCACTTTCTAGGGAGCTCCTTCGGTAGCCTTGGGGTGATCAGGTCAAATCCAGGTGCTTTGTTACGGTCCATTTTGTCTATTTCTCTGGCTATCTCCCTTGGTGAAGTAGGATTCAACGGTAGGCATAGTTGCAGATCCTGCATTAGAACTTGGTCTATTTCCGGATCTTCAGGGCCAACCATATTGTTGGGTTTAAAAACACCAGCTAGGTATATAGCAAAGGCCTGGGATTTTTCTTGGTCAGTTCGGGCCCATTTATTTCCCGATTTAATAGGCGGTGAACACTGTTGCGGCTGTGGTAGGTATTTCGTTGCCTTCCAGAGGTTGTAGGTTCCATTTGCATTTGGAGACATGTTCGCTAACCTCTGTTTGAGTGACTCGTTTGCAGCATCAGCCAGGAGATCTTTGAGTTCTTTAATTGCTCGATTTAGTTTGGTTTTATCCGCGCCCCTGTGGGTCGACTGCCAAATTCTGCGAAGGCGACGTTTTTCGGCGATTTTCTGCTTGACCGCAAGGGGGACTGGCGCCTCGTGCGAAGAAC
Organism: Peribatodes rhomboidaria; assembly: GCA_911728515.1. Taxonomy (NCBI): domain Eukaryota; kingdom Metazoa; phylum Arthropoda; class Insecta; order Lepidoptera; family Geometridae; genus Peribatodes; species Peribatodes rhomboidaria. Next base: position 1,048,048 of record OU452194.1, read on the forward strand.
ACTTCAGTTCAGGAGTACTAGACCAAGCCGCCACTTGGATCAGATTTGTGACATGAAGACACGCTTCGTCCACCTCCTCCTTAGTTTTGAGTGAGATATTGAGGTTGATGTTTGTATCCAGGAACTCCCGAAAGCATCGCCAGTCAGTTTTGTGATTGTGAAGATGGTCGGTATGTGTGTCACTAGGTATAGCCCCTGGGCTGAGTGTTAGTAAGACAGGTGAGTGGTCAGAGCTACCATCAAGACTTGACTTTATGTGGGTGTTCTGTTCGCTGATACCCCTTGTGATAAAGAAGTCCAGAAGGTCGGGTATTTTGTTGCTGTCTGTGGGCCAATATGTAGGCTCCCCTGTTGACATGGCTAAAAGGTGATTAGCTTCAATACTCTTCTTTAGTTCTCGGCCTCTAGTGACTGATAGTCTTGATCCCCAGTATAAATGCTTGGCATTCCAATCACCACCAGCAATGAATCTGTTACCCAACGTCTTGAAAAAGTCAGTAAACATTTTCTCTTTCATTGTGTGGCGCGGTGGGCAGTATATCGCAGAAAGAGTGAGGGGTCCCGATCGATCATTTACTCTTACGGTTGTGGCTTGAAGATGAGGGAAAGTAGTGGAATCCAACAGACAATGCTTTACACTGTTCTTGATTATTATTGCTGTGCCAGCATGAGCTCCACCATCAGGGTGACAGGTGAAATACACGGAAAATCCCGGAATGCATATTCGGCTTCTTGGTGTAGTATGGGATTCAGAAATAAGACAAACATCAAGCTTGTTTGATTTGATGACCATTTCTAGTTCGTTTTTGTTAGGGGCTAGGCCGTTGATATTCCAAGTAGCAATGTGTAGAGAAGTCATTTTGTGAGCTTTGAGACAAGAGTGGTGATTAGACCCAATAATGAGCCTATTTGTTGTATTAGGAGATCCATTTTCTCACTTTGTTTAAGTAGGATATCTTCCAGTTGGTTGTAGGATTGTTGGTTGGATTGGGCATTCTTCCCATCAGTAACTTCGGCGTAAGTGCGTTGGTGAGTAGGTCTTTCGTTTATTGTAGAGTGTATTGGGTTAATTGGCGGAGCTGTGGTAGCTGGGGCGGGCTGGAAAGCTTTTGGGGCATAATTTTTGTTTCTTCGGGCAAGTATTTCTTTATAAATTTCACACCCTTTGTAGTTAGCCGGATGGTTACAAGAGCAGAGAGCACATGTAGCAGGTGTGGTCTTATCTTTCTTTTTGCATTCTGAGCTTTTGTGACCTTCTCCACATTTGACGCACCTGTATGGTCTCATGCAATTGTTCTTTGAATGTCCATAGCGCTGGCAACGTTGGCACTGAATAATACTTTTTGACTTCCGAGGATCCTCTATCTTAACCTTTTGATTGAATATATGAGTGATGTTTTTGACTGCAGGATTGTTAACACTGGGCTCAATGTTCACAAAAAATGTTGATGTAGGTTTTCTGTCTGTTCCGTACCTTGCGTTGATAATTTCTCCTTTAATTTTATTGTTTGTTGCCTCAATTGCTTCTGAGATCGCTTCATGGGGAGTGGTGTGGTGGAGGTTTTTTATGACAATACGATAGCATTTGGTGTCCTTAGGGGTAAATGTATGTCCTATGAGACCGTTTGCTCTTATGACTGTTATGATTTTCTTGTACTCCTCAGCAGTGTTTACAAGAATGTGGAGTAGGTATTTGTTAATTAACTTGAATTTGAACTCTTCTTTGCTGCTGACAGTTTGCAGTAGCTTTGATAGCTCGGTAACATCTTCTATGCCATTAAGAACAATTGGAGGAGGTTTGCTAGGTTTGGGTTGGTTGGAAGCACATACTACATCAGCTGGGTCTAAAGGCAAAGTGCTGAAGCGATTTTGTGTGGTAGTACTTTGGGCCTCTGGTGGAGAACCACAATATTTTCTTTTCTTACTGCTCCTGCTATTGGGTGATAGTACCCGTTGCCATGATGGAGGAGCGGGATGTTGGGGAATGTCTTCCAGCAAAGTCACTTCTGACTCATTACTATTCTCATTTGTTTGCTCTGCATTGGCCGTTAGGTTGTCTTGTGTTGACCTTCCCAATTCGGATAGGGATGACGATCGTTGTCTATTATATAGGCCTGGGTGGAGCAGTTGTTGAGTTAGCTGTTTGTGTTGTGGTTGGAGTTTTTTTGCGGGATCGGACTGCATTTTTGTTCCCACAAATAGGGTAGACCATTATTATTCACATTCAAGTTGTTTGTGTAGCATTTTCTACTTCAAGTATTTCAAGAATGTTTAAATAATCCTGATACGCTATCACAGAATTTATTCCGAGACTAGATATATCGAAGTTTTTCGACGATATAACGACAAGATCGAGTTGCAATGGCTCCGCGCGCCGGCGGCCGGCGGTTACGGACACTTGGTTTAAACCTCGCCACGACGCGTAGTTTATGTGGTTATAGCACTATCACGGCAGCCGTGCACTTTAATTTCGCTGTTTATGATGTATTTGGCACTATTTACTTAGTTTTTCACTGTTAAAAAAAAAATTTCATATCTAAAAACGATTTGTATACAGACTACACATAGTTTAAATAAATATGTTCGCGGCTAATGGGTGGCCTAAGGCCCAACCCACCGCACCTTAACCTACTGTCGTTTTGCAAAAATAAGAGTAAATTTCAGCATTTCAATTTCATTTCATTTCATTTCCTAGTTTGTTTTTTCGAGATTTATTTAGAATGCTATTTATAAATAAAATTTTAAAAAGACTCAACAAGAAGCCATGCCACTTAATAGAAGACTGTCAAGCAATTATATCAACTGCTATTTTGCCGTATCTTCCGGCAAAGGTAAACCAACGACAAATAATGTACTAAAAAAAAACAATAACACAAAAGAACCTAATACAAGTTTTAATTAATAGTAATAACTGTTGATAATAAAATCATACAAAAAAAATATTGCACGACTTACATACTCTGAGTTTCAAAATTTTATATTCCAATCATATTAGCATATCCTTCAATAAATATAAATAAATGCTAAATAATTTTTAGGATAAACGATTAAAACCAAAATGATAGTTATGCTAAATCTTATATTCTGCGAGAAAACTTTATGCCAAAAAAATAAATATTAATGAAATAAAATTATGCCAAACAATTTCGGCTGAACAATTTCCTGAACAAAAAGTTTCGGTGAATCAAGGGGTACCCGTAACAAAGATCTGTCCATCCATACACCTCCAAACTAACGCATTTATAATATAAGTGTGATAGTATGTTTATCGTACATAATTAGGTTGCTTGAGATGGAAGTCATAAAATGTATACATATTTAACACATAATATATCATGATGTATATGGCCAACGGAGTACAGGTCATTTATAATTTAATGTTTAACGTGGCTGATATATTATAAATCAATATTTTCAGGGAATAGTGTAAATATCCTAAAAGGCGAAGAGTTTCTAGACATAAATTGTGAGCGGGCCAACGTGCTGGAGTCTCCTGCGCTGCCGCGCGCCGACGTCATGCTGAACCTTTCGTCTGTGAGTTTCTCGTGCTGTCCGCTGCCCACCGGCAATGTCTCGCTGGCGGCTGTGCTCGACGCACTGAATATCAACCTCATCAGGCAGGAGCCGGGAACGCCTACAATTATCCTCGACTCCCTGTACGCCGAGCCACCGCTCGCTGCCAAGCACCTCGTTGGCCTCAAACGGCTCAGCACTCTGCGCATATTTGCGTACGTTCCCGTGCACCCTGAGAGAGACTTCCTCATACCGCTGCAGGGTCTGCAATCACTGGTAGGGACATCTGCGACCCTGGACGTCCGCGCGCTGGACGAAGCGCCGCAAACGCTCAACGAACTTCATCTCCAAGACACTGAAACCGAGCGGCTGCCTGCGACGATCTACTTATCGCCCAAGATGCGGAAACTCACGATCTCGTGTAACGAGCCATTCGACGCGGTAGCAGTGCCGTCGGGACTGCGCGAACTGGACCTGGAATCGCCCGCTACAACGTTGCGGCTGGACACAGCGCCTGCACTCGTGACACTTTCGCTGTCTGGATGGGCTGAGCTGCGACCACCACCGCTGGCAAACTGCAGCAGCCTTCTCAAGGTCCAACTGACGTCGCCAGCTGTGATGTTGCTGCCAGATGGCTGGCTGGCAAACTGCTCCCGCCTGGAAGACCTCGAGATACTTTACGCCCGTAGTCTGACCACTCTACCTCCGATGCTATTTGGGATACCGAATAAAAAGAACTATAAAACTAAACGTGTGGCTTTTAAGCAGGGGGCGCTCGAGACGCTTCCGGAGGGGCTATTGGGGGCCGTCGATTATCTTCGCATTCTCGAATTGGATGGCAACCGCTTACAAACAATCTCTGCGTAAGTAATAGTTGTAGCAGACCAACTACATGTGTAGAGTTGATCGTGATTAGCAGTGATACTGATTGCATACTTTCCCAATCACGCCATACGCACTTTTGCGGGACTCCAGTCAAGCAGTGAACCTCGCGTTGTACGTTGCGTTCCACGAATTTCCGAGTAGTCTGTCAGCGATTGGCACTAGTCAGGACGCGACTGGTCGCCGAGTGGGTCACTCGCCGTCCGCGCGTTGACAGCTTACGACCGAGGCGATGCGGAGTTGATGTAGTAAGCGCATATCCATAGAAGTTCACATTAAGAATACTTAACCGCGCGAGGTGTGCGAGGCAAGGTTCCCGGGTGGCTCTGATGAGTATTTTGTGTTAATAAAAACTAAAATAAAATAGCTTAACTTAACATTCAATCTCAAACCACCAGAGGCTAAACATAAGTGTTTTTGAGTTACTATCATTATGTAAACTTCTCAACGACGAACAGCAGAGACACTAAATGTTGCACATATTGCATTTTATTATGATAGCTCATTAACCTAGGGTGGTAACGTGCACCGAAATTGTATACAAGTGGAATCTGCCACATTAAACGAAATAAGGGTAGAAATTAATGTCGCTTATAATTTTTTCAGCAATGCACTTTAGCACCCTAGGATGTTTTTTTTTACAACAAACTAGGCATGCCTTTGACCACTGTCTCGCCTGATGGAAAGTGTTGACGTGATCGAAGGTGTAACACGCTTGCCTAGGAGATTTACTTTACTCTGAAGCACCCCTGGATTGTATTTAGGTGGAAAGACAGACGCAGGCAACGAGCTCCATACCTCTGCAGTTCTTACAAGAAAAGTTGACTTGAAACGCTTAGCGCGTTTTGGCAGAATTTCCACCATAAGAGGTTGAGAGTGAGTAGGTAGATACGAGTAGTTTAGGGTGGTGAAGTAGAAGTACCCACACTTTAATATTACACGGGTGCCAAAAAATAAAGCTTGTTTTTAGGAGCCTTTTTTAATTAAAGTTTGTTTTTATAGGGATCTACCAATACCAGTTTTTATAGAAGAGATTAACGCGTCTTTTAACGATCTGGATGAGCAAGTTGTGGCCTTGCTGTCAAATATGTACTCGCTGACCGTGGTCAACCTGAGCCACAACCCACGCCTTGGCGACGTCTGCGGAGACAAAGGTGGGTCAGGCATCACCTTGCACCTGCCTCACACCCACCATCTTGCATACCGACCATCGTATCCATACCATATCATACGCGCCTACTCACCACGCACTCACACTACTCAATGACCTGCTTGCCCGCCAGCCTGATCTCGATTTGTTCTTCTCTGGAAACCGTATTATGTTGCTAAATTGCGTTAGACACTTACCAGATGTGTGTTTTATTCATAAGTTTGACACAAAAACGATTTGGTGCAAACTGTTAGTTTTTGTAAGTTAATGTAATGATAAATAAATAAATATCAATAATATATTATATATGTAGGCGCGAGGATCAGAAAATCTTTGAAAATAATAACTTGAGTTCAAATCTAGCAGTTAAATGTTACTGGATAGGTTGAAAGTACTTAAGTAGTTCCGCCAAGTAGCTACTAGTATTTATAGATATTACCTAGTTGTAAGCCAAAATTTGTGTGACTGTAATTTATTTATTCTTTGAAAAAATAATACCCCTCAGTTTATAGCCTGTTCTTCTGAGTAGAGGCTCTTTATCCGAACAAGGCGGTCGAGTCTATTTACAAAAACTTTGACGTTCATAAGTGTATCTTTGATACCTAAATTGATTAAAAACGTTTTGACTTTGACTTTGTACTTTAAATTTGATTGTTGTAAGCAGTTTGCTATTTTTCAATGAAAAAAGCCGTGTTTGATTTACGTTGCTATAACGGCAAAGCACAACTGAAGGTTTATTCAAACTTTAGTTTAAAAACCAGTTAACTATTGTTAAATTCATTTCTGGATTAATAAGAACCAAATGTTAGCTTGAAATGGTTTTTGGTAAAGTTTTGTGTAACTAAAACAGTTGATAGACTGTACATCGAACGGGAAACATGCCGCGCGTTTAAAATGATTACCTAAATGTTTTAAGTTTTAGAGAATCAGCTCAATGTTAAAACAGAACACTAAAAATGGTTAAATGAATTAACAAATCATAGTTTGTCACTTTAATCTTGACGGCCTCGGTGGCTCAGTTGGTAGTGAACCTGCCTTCTGAGCTTGGGGGCGTGGGTTCGATTCCCACCTAGGGCAAACATTTATGTGATGAACATTTGTTTTTGTTCTATGTCTGGGTGTTAATATCTATTTAAGTATGTATTATAAATATCTAAGTATGTACATCAGTCTCTGACAGCCATAGTACAAGCTTTGCTTAGTTTGGGGTCAGGCGACCGTGTGTGGAAGTGTCCCGAATTTATTTATTTATTTAATCAATGTTACTATCAATTTGTGATAAATAATCACGCCATACTAGGCGACGACCACGCCATGTTGCTCAAGTTTACATTGGCGGGTCGTGTCGTGGCAAGGCGAAAACATATTCGCTCTCAGACTTTTGCCGAGGCATCTTACAAGAACCATTTCAATACTTGTTTAAGACTTAGAGGCTGTTGTAATTGTTCTCTAATAAGAATTAAAGTGAGTCAATACATCGGACAGAAATCACACACAGGAAAGCTAGAGCAAAAATAAAGAATGGCTACTCGACCTCTCTTACGAGAAAACTGAGGACCTAGTAAGAGTTTATGACCTGGGCAACAATGCGGCTCTCATCTTCACTTCCAAACTCACAACTTGTATAACAGTACATTCACACTCACCCACACATCTACAGTCATACACCCACACACCTACAGTCATACACCCACACACACTCTAACACTAACTGTGCCAGCGGGTGTTGTCGCGAACGCAACTCGTTCGAGGCTGTCAACAACACCTCACATACCTACAGCAGTCACCATCACGTACACAATCACTATTGAGTTATGTACCTACTCCTTAATAATTATTTTAAAATTTTGTTCTTACCTGATTATAATTATATTTTTTAAATTTTCGTTATTTCAATTTAATTTGCATTTAATTGTAATTGTTAATTTAATTATATTGTAGCTCAATGCAGCTAAATCTATTTCATTTTGTTTCTCTATTTACTCAATTTTATTCTATTATGTATACTTACTTCTTTAGTTTAAGCCATGGGCCCCCCTTGAAAATCTCGCAGAACATGTATGAACTCGCCTAATTACTAATTAAAGTGTAAACGGGTTATGCTATAACTTTTAAATAAACCGCGCAGTAGACACTGACAAAATGCACGGTGCAATAGGGACCTTGCATCCAAATTTTAATGACATGCACAGAGGATGGCCACCGAGGGAGTTTTAGTGGGGCAATCCCCACATAACCCGGATGCACCCCAATAACATCCGGGCATCTTTTTGAAGATTTCCCCCTCGTCAACAAAAAAAAAAAAAGGTGTGTTTATGTAGTGTGTATGACAAAACAGCCGCGGACGACCCGACCTAAAAAATCTGACTTGCCCCCTCCTACGCCAGAAGCTGGGTACGCCCATGGTTTAAGGCGAGGCTTTCCCAGAACTTTAGGTATTTTACTCTACCTCAGGCCGCACTTTTTGGGAGCGCGACGTACCTATTCATTCACGCGACACAAAAGTTGTGTGCGATGCGCCGCGCGCACGTCTGAACATTTATTATTTGATGCCAACCAAAAAAAAATCTAAAAAATGCCGTTCAAGCCAATATACAACCAATCTCATGTCCACTAGTTGTTGTATTTTTGATGTGTGAGCAGTCGTGGCATTAGTTTCATTTTACCGGTAGTGTCATATTTCCATTTTATCACACTTCACACTCATAAATACAAAAGATTGCGATTGTGTGTGGAAGTTAGGTACTTACTCGTATTTCACTTATTCACACCTAAACGGCTATGAGGATGAGGATGAGGATCATATTTGGAACAGAGTTAGCTTACGCCCTAGATTGACACATAGGCTACTTGTTATCCTTATTAGGACAAATATTTATACAGGGTGTTGGAATGATTGTGTAACTACCGGTATTCATTAAATAATACAACATAGTAAATTTCATTATTTTTGGGTATATTGTATAACAATGGTAATAACAATTTTAATTACCTTAATTTACCATTAGGTGCGCGTACTAATAATATTGTATGGTTTGTTAAATGTTACAAAGTTAAAAAACTACACGATTCAGATATAATTTTGAACAATAATTATGAAAGAATCGAGTAAACTTATACCGGATATATACATACCCTGGGTACGAAGTGGCGGACATTCTGCTAGTACTAACAAAACATCCAATACAAATATATACATTCACAATATTTACATTTATATATACAATTGAGCTATAGGTACGTAGTATTATTATTTGTTCTGTGATATAGTTGTAGAATCGATGGCAGCCTAGTTGGGAGTGGCAATTTTGCTCTGCTGGGTTCGAACCCAGCCGACGGCACGCACCAATTGGTTCATTGTGTGAACATATGTGCGTATTGTATGTCATCTGCTACATAACTGGAGCCCCGTGTATGGCGACAGGCTCGCCCCTTGTCACATTTGGGACTAAATATCGTCCGGCGAAATGTGGGTGTTGTATTACACCTCTGCCAGCCCCCTCGGGGAAAAGCGTGACGATATGTATGCATGTCTAGCCATAAGTTCTGTTACAAATGAAAATGCATTTATTTTTTTATACAGTAATGTAATGTTAATAAAAGTTATATTTACATATGTATTAAAGTCTTAACAAAAATATAACTATTATTTTATTCAAAATTACCACATTTGGCCTTGATACAGGCCTTTAGTCGGTCTGGCCAAGAATCTATGGATTTACGGACTGTTTCCATGGGAAATTTAGCCACTGCTTGCTTCAAAGATTTCTTAAGTGACTCTATGTCGGCGTGTCGTTTAGAGCAGGCCATGCCCTCTAAACCTGACCATAATTTGTAGTCTAGGGGGTTTTGATCTGGGCTAGAGGAGGGCCAGTCTTCAGCTCTTATAAAGTCCGGAACATTGGCTTCCAGCCAGGCGTGGGTAGTTCGCGCCTTGTGACCATGTGCAGAGTCTAGTTGGAAACTCCACGGTAGATTTTTAAAAAGTGTATTGCTAAGGGGTCGTACAACACCATAAAGACGGTCTCTTGATACACTTTGGCAGAAGTTTTAACCCCCTTTTCACAAAAACTAAGCTTTGTGACGCCGTGATAGGATACCCCCCACCAAACCATGACTGACGCAGGATGATGACCACGCTGAGTGAAACAGGGTCAATGTCATCCACGTGCCTAAAACAAAATAAAAATAAATATTTATAAGTATGATGTCCAAAAGTTCAAAATATAAAAATTCTAAAAAGCCAACCAAGTTCGAGTCGGACTCGCGCACGGAAGCTGTCGTTCAAGCTTGTTGGTATGTATGTACATAATAATATAACAACTATATTATAAATAAATGAGCTTTCAAATGACACCTCAAACAACTGATTTGATGAGATAGAACTCGAGATATAAGCAATAATCTACAACGGTCGGCGGCCATCTTTGTGACGTCATAGCTTCGCGTGTCCCCGCTATCGCTTCTTACAACCGGCAGTTTCGAATTTCAAAGGCAACGACGAACACATCCATACCAGTCGTAGGTTTATAAAAGCCGTACTTACAAGATTTACCGAAATGCTCGATTTTCGCTAATTGTTAAAAACGAATATATAACTTTACGAGTTTTCTTCAAAACAGCCAAAATCACGTTGCAATACTAATCAGGCCTAGATGTGTTCAAATCATACGGCTATAACTCAAACGCTACCAAACACTCGTGTAGTACAGATTGCTCAGTCAAAAATGAAAGTATGAACGACGTCCCCTATCTCACCTAACACCCTATATAATTTACATACATACAGTACAGTCAAAACTTAGCGAAGATCCACCACCTTGCATGTTACAAAAAGAAGGTAGGTACTTACGTTTCGTCAATTGCAATGTCATCAGAGTTTATTACATTCACTTGAAGTACTCTTCTGCAAAAAAAAAAAACGAAGATAAGTATTCATGTAGGTAAGTATAACTACGTAAATATCACTACTAGATATACTCGTACCACTAGGCCGGGTATTTACTCGTTGTGCAGTTCAGATTGCTCAGTAAAAATGAAGTATGAACGTCGTCCCGTATCTTACCTAACATCCTGTATAGTTCAAACTTAGCGAAGATCCGTCGCCCTGCATGTTACAAAAGGTAGGTAGGTACTTACGTTTCGTCAATTCCAATGTCATCGGAGTTTATTACATTTGGTTGTAGTACTCTTCTGAAAAAAAAAACAAAACTGTAAGATAGGTATTCGTGTAAGTAGGTATAACTATATAAATATAAATATCACTGGTATGCCACTAGGTCGGGTATTTACTCGTTGTGCAGTTCAGATTGCTTAGTAAAAATGAAAGCATGAACGTAGTCCCGTATCTCACCTCACATCCTACATATATAGTCAAAACTTAGCGAAGATCCGCAGCCCTGCATGTTACAAAAGGTAGGTAGGTACTTACGTTTTGTCAATTCCAATGTCATCGGAGTTTATTAAATTTGGTTGTAGTACTCTTCTGAAAAAAAAAAAAAAACTGTATGATAGGTATTCGTGTAAGTAGGTATAACTATATAAATATAAATATCACTGGTATGCTACTAGGTCGGGTATTTACTCGTTGTGCAGTTTAGAATGCTCAGGAAAATTGAAAGTATGAACGTCGCTCCGTATCTCACAAGTTGTCTGGGTGAAATAATAAATGGTGACCGACATACCTATTCAAAACTTCGCAGAACACCCGCCTCCCTGCGTGATACAAAATGTAGATAGGTACTTACGTTTCGTCAATTCCAAACTCATATTTATATATACGTAACAAACGGAGTTTGTTACGTAGTAGTCTTCTGCAAAAAAAAAACTGTAACTGTAGGTAGGTATAACTACATAAATATCACTAGTAGGTATACCACTAGGCCGGGTATTTACATCGTGAATACACGTAACGAGACAAAAAAGTATCTATAATGATGAGTATGATATTTGAAAACACTAAAACGAATATAAGTAGGTACTAATAGATTTGTTGATACATCATCTAAACTACAAAAAGCAATGCAAAAAATATCGATTCTAGTAAATAAAAACAATGATTACCAATTTAGTCTAGTAGAAGTTTATCTACTTACCGACGTTTGCTCCTTGACTCGTACGATTTTCTAAAAGCCAGACTTGAGCATTTTTTTTCGTTTATTATGTTTGTTACCCATTATGGCAAAACTAAATGCTTGGTTGGTGTTGGTGTGTGCGGCACTGCGGAGATCACAAAAATTTGGCACACGTCCGGCGTCGACGGGGTCTGCGGGCGGACTGGCGGTCACGCAAACGCGCCTTTTTACCATGAATTCATGATAAAAAAATCATATAAAATTACCATGTTAACTTTTTAACATTTTTATTTATGATTCCATTTTTTTATTGCGTTGTGATTCGTAAAAAAAATTAAAAAGCAATATGATTTGTAAAAATTAAGTCGCAAATCGTGTTTAAAATACCAAATAGAGGTGACTTTGGATTTTTTTTCTATCGAGTGAAGTTATTCATTACATGTATCAGATTTATGATTCCACTTAAAAACATGCTTAAGAATAACATATTTTTTTTTACACAATAAAAACCATGGTTTATCTTAGAGGAAAGTTCATTCTTGCTAGACGTTTTCTGGCCAGGCTCGCCTTAAGCTAAGTTTATTATGTAGATGTAAGCGCGCAAGTACAACTTTTATTGTATAAAATTCTAGCACCGAACCCCAAGATACATACAATACAAGTTCTTTTTTTTTAATCTAGAATAGGTCGACGTTTGACCACCAACTCGCCTGATGTTAAGCGACATTGTGGTCTAAGATGGAGCACGACGACCTAGAAGGTACTTATTCACTCTAGCCTTGTTCACAGGTTTTCCGAAATGTTTTGTAAATTTATCAGCTTAAATGAAGATTTTGATTTGATTTGAGTTGACATGATGAGTGTTCGTTATTTGCAATGAACAAGACCACCGGCGTAGCCAAGAACACCGACTCGGATGACGTCACCCTTCCTGTAAACCCCAAACGGGTCTGGTGTTCCGATATACAGCGTTATGGGTACCTAATCAAATACCTCTTAAGGGTTCATTGTACTCATCAATATGAACAACTTTTACTATGGGACTAACACCGAAATCGCGAAAAAAAATCAGCTGTTCCATACATTTTGTCATAGGTGATTGAACTTTTTGTATGGAACAGCTGTTTTTTTCGCGATTACAGGATTGGCTTCATAGTAAAAGTTATTCGTTTTGATTTGATTTGAGTACAATGAACCCTTAAGAGGTGTTTGGTTAGTTACCTATAACCCTGTATAATATCACATAACTTTCAGAAACAACAACCCGTACCCAATTTTCACATTATTTTACAAAATAATAACAATAATAATAATATTCACTAGCACACACGGTCGTCTGACCCCAAACTAAGCAAAGCTTACACCATGGCGGCCAGAGCCTGATATATATAAATTTACATATATATTTTTATTTTAAATATTTATATTCATTTTATTCATAAAATGTATTTTTACATGTCAATTTAAAAAATAATAATACAATCAATGTATAATAAAATAATACAGCAAAAATTCAAAAATTACAGAACACAAGAACACATAACTACAATAAAAATATTAAGAATTAAAATTATTAATAAAATCACATGTCCGAGTTTATACAAATTCATGAAAATAATAAAAAGCTTGCTCAATGAGTCATTTTTTTTAGTCTTGTTTTAAAAAATTGCAAGCTAATAGCTGCAGTAACATCGTCTGGCAGGTTGTTGTAGGCAGTCGGGGCCATGACATGCGTCAACTTAGAGGACTTCACGAGGGACCGTGGGATGGAAAGTAGCTTATGACGGCCGCGTGTGTCGCGTCCATGCCTCGAACCTCGGTCTTCGTACGCTCCGTGGTTTATCCTGGCGTACACTGCCACTTGATAAATCAATATGGCAGGCAACGTCAATACAGATGTACCTACTTAAATAGATAATTAACACCCAGACATAGAACAAACACAAATGTTTATCACATGAATGTTTGCCCTAGGTGGGAATCGAACCCACGTCTTCTAGCTCAGAAGAAGATGAAAATCAGTGTTATTGAAAATCGGTTGAAATCGGGTGTCGGGGGAAACATGTTATTGAATCGATGTAAAATATGTTTATCTCATCTCGCAGGCTATTCACCGCTAAGCAACTCCACTACACTGAAGAAACTGCTCTTGAAGGAGACCAACGTGACTCGCATCTGCCGAGACTGGAGAGAAAACCTGATCTTTCTTAAAAACCTAGACTTGAGCTACACGAGCGTGTCCAAACTCTCTGTAAGTAGACCTTCATAGTTTCGTCAGATAGTAGTGTAATAAAGCGGCATCGTTTTATGGTCGACATACTTACAACACACACGAAACGCTTTGGTTCCTCATTTCTCATACGGACCGCTAGAGTGTGGAATACTCTGCCAGAGTGTGTGTTCCCTGACATTTATAATCTGGATGTCTTCAAGTCCTGAGTGAATTGGTTTCTTCTAGGCAAGCGTGCTCCATCGTAGGCCGCATCACTGCTTATCATCAGGCATGTTGGCGGCTGAACGCAAGCTAATTAAGTAAAAAAAAAAGTGGTAAGGCTGGGGCTAATTAGTTCGTAACTAACCTTATATGGCTCAGATGACGCTAGCTTCTATACCTAATATATAATAATTCTATACCTTGTAAGCAATCAAGAACATCGTATAGGCGGAGTGGCCTAGCTATGATTTCAGAGTTTCTATGCCACCCGAAGGCCTCTGACATGGCTAGACAATTGTTGTTATGGAACAAACAACCGGGCTTGCAATTAAACTTATCATCCGAGCCACGGTAGCACTCAGTAATAAATGACACCAGCGGTCACCCATCCGAAGACTAACCATATAGTCCGTTGCATAACAACGGTGATCGGTTGCGATCACCTTGTTGAGCTACACTGTGAGCGCTAGTATCAGTGACGGATTAACCATTAATGAAATTAAGCAATTGCCTAGGGCATCACGTCTGGGGGGGGGCACCAGAAGAAACAAAAAAAATCCGTCCTTAGGGCATCACGAATCACGTCTCACTCTCACGTCACCAAAAACCACACCAAAAAAAGTTTCTAGGACTAATTTGAAAATTCGCGCGTTTTAAGTTGACATACATACGAGTATATAGAGCCCGGCCTAGAGACATAACCCTGCTCCTGCTTGCCCACTCGCTGCCCGCTAGCTGCCGCACCTACTCCACTTCTAAGGTACGTTACATCTCATCATCTTATTTTACAAAAAAACTAATGTTTTTAGGCTGTAAAGGTTTAAAGACCGATTCTAGTTGACATACGGATAGGGGGGCCCACAGGCGTGGATTGCTTAGGGCATCAAGTAGTCTTAATCCGTCACTGGCTAGTATGGTATCCTGTATGACTCAAAACTGAACTGTGATCTTTTCTGAGTTTCTCGAAGTTTGCGCTCCGTGCCTCGGCGGTACTCGCTTCGCCTTAATCATATATTTTATTAGTTGATTGAATCAGGCGTTACTTCGCGGAAGTTCATCTTCAAAAATGTTTCCTGAACCAACTTTTAGTGTATTTCCGCTCTAACGTCGCATTAAGTACGTCAAATAATATTAATTTGTGAAATGTAATTCTTCGAGTAATTCTTCGACACGTGTTTCGCCTCGCCACGAGGCATCCTCAGGACGTGTTGACTTTTCGAGCGCGAGGCCGAGAATAATAATTCTTTAAATACACTAGAAATGGAATCAAAAAACAATATTTATTATTCAATATGTTTACGTTTGACCAGTACTCATCTGATGGAAAATGACGATTTTGTCTAAGATGAAACACGCTTGAGTATGAGGTGCCTATTCACTCTTGTCTGGAAAAAACGCAGGTTGTAACTATTACTGGGGGACACCGAGGCAGGAAGCATTCCTTAGCAGTCAGTCAGTTGCTATTCGTATGAAATAGTCTCAGTTGATCCGTTGCAGGACAAAATCACGTGTATAGTAAGTTAGGCCGGTCAAGGTGCTGGGGGCCTAACATTACATCTTATTGCCAAGATCGTTACGTTTCGTTTTCGACGCTGCGTGACTAAGGACCTTATTGCGCGGCGATACGAATAGCGGTCGCACAGCGTTAGCAATAAAACTATGATAGCAATAAGTTCTCATGTTGCCCCCTAGTCCTGAGATGTTCCATTCTACACAACAATACCTATGTATGTATATCCCGCCATTAACGTGACGTGACAATTATGCGATATACATACATGTATAGTTATTGACAAAGATATAATGGCTATGCTCACTTGTATTAGTCCTAAGCTGGCGTTAAAGTTAATTTGTCGTTTCAGAAAAAGGTATTTCATTAAAACGCCACAACTATTATTAATAGACATACATTTAATAGATCAATCGAGCATAATAAGTCTAGATACAATTAGGGTACCTCTCTGCTACACAATTCTCCCATACAACACAACTGTTTAAATTTCACTGAAATAATATTGTTTTTCGTTTCCAGTTCATGGACCTACAGTTCAAGCGGCAATTGAAATCGGAGGTGTTGTTGATGGGTGCGCCAGTCGTTGTGATAGAGGCGACACACGAGGACTTTAACACTGCTGCGCACGCGCCGTCGAGTGATGCAACCGTTCGTCTCGACTCGAGTGCGCTGCTCCAGTGCGACTGCCGCATGTACTGGACGAGGCGGACGCTGGATCGCTCGCGGCACTCACTGGCCCATGTCAGCAAGCTGAGCTGCGTGGGAGGTCGACAGTTGCGGGAGCTGCAGCCAGAGGACATGGTGTGTGAGCGGCAAGACGAATGTGCAGCGGCGGCGCTGCCAGCCAAATGCGCGTGCTCAGTACGTCCCGACGACGACACGAGCCAAGCTCGAGTGCTGGTGCGCGTGCGCTGCGAGCACGCTGACCTGTCAGAAGTGCCGCGTCCCAAACTCCGTGACAACTCCACGCAACGTCTCTATGAGCTGTTGCTGGCACACAACCGCATCGCCAGTCTCTACGCCAACGACTTGCACGACGTAAAAGTACGTAAATATTTGTGACGTACTCAACTGTGTATGCTTTGCGTGTGACTGTGTCTCGTTAACAAATTGTTCATTTCCACGAAGCTAAACAAGTAGGCACTGACTTCAATATTTTATTCCAGGGACTAGACCTTCGTAACAACTCTTTGATTAGTGTCGAGGAGGATACGGCGATGAGACTCGGTCAGATGGACGGCGTGCTGCGGCTCGCCGGCAACCCGCTCGAGTGCTCATGTCGCGCCGCGTCGTTGCTGCGCGCGGTGCACAGTCGTGGCAACAGCAGCTCTGACTTGGACAATGCCACGTGCAGCGACGGTAGTGCGCTTGACGTCGCCCCAACAGAGGACTGCCCGTCACCCGTCACATGGATTGCAGGTGCGCTTGCAGCCCTGTTCGCACTCACAGTCACCGCTTGCACCGTATGCCTCGCCTCGCGCGAGCGACGTTTTTTCGTCCAAGCAGTGCTGCACCGCTGGGGCTTCCATATCGCCAGCAAAGCCGATGACGTTGACCGTCGCTACGACGCGTTCGTCACCTTCTCTCACAAGGACGAGGCGCCGATCTTGGAGCTGATGGCGCGGCTCGAGCCAGACTACCGGCTGTGCGTCCACTACCGCGACTGGACGCCGGGGCTCCGCATCCCGGACCAGATCGTTGAATCGGTGCATGAGTCGCACCGCACGCTGGCGTTCATATCGAACCACTTTCTAAACAGCATGTGGACGCGGGCTGAGTTCCGCGAGGCGCACGCGGCGGCAATGTTGGACGCGCGGCCGCGGCTGGTCGTAGTGCTGCTGGAGGACCCTTCAGCGCTGGAGATGGACAATCTGCTGCGTCGCTACGTGGCGACTCACACGTACCTGCGCTGGGGCGAGCCCTGGTTCTGGGACAAGCTGGCGGTCGCTCTGCCGCGGCCTCGTCAGCCAAAACCGGCTGGACCTCGCGCTGACTCTACTCCCAGACCTAACACCCTGCTAGCTCTTCCCGCGCCAGTTCCTGCTGCATCACGTGCCCCGACCGAGCCTGTAGTAGAGCACCCTACTACTTTACCTGCAGCCGTACGGACATTGACTTCAACACAACTATCATCCTCTGTACCCTTGAGCTCACCGTCAGCGATCGAACTTACCCCCCTTCCCCCTGCTGTCCTTTAAACCTGTCGATGAACTTTCTATACATATTATATTTATTATGTTGTATTAGTCCCGAACGGCAAAAATTACACAATAGGCACCTGAAATATTTTTTTCAATTTTTTTTACTTTTCTTTCAGACCGGCAAATATTCACTAGGGGGCCAGTTAAGTATTTTGTTATCAAATAATATAATCCCCATTTACAATGTATCGCCTACACTCTCAGCGTTTCTTAATCGGGCTATCTAAGTAGCTAGTACTTGTAGTGTGCTTAATTAAAATTGAGTTGTTAATTGTTGCTTTTTGTTTTTGTTGTCAATTTATTAATCGGTTTTTTACTTTCATTTCATTAAAATCTAAAGTTAGTTAATACAAGGTGATGGGATTTTTACTAATTTATTATAATTCAGCAGACTGCCTCAAATTACCTTAGACAGTTGGTACATATTTAAGAGTTGGGCCGTAACCTTAGGACCGTGGGGACCAGATTTTTTTATGAAGATTTGTTTACACGTCTGGTCGAAGCATCTCGTGACCAAAATGCTGGCCGGTACCTTGCCCAAAGAATTAGTAAGTATTGCAATTCAACGTGACAGTGAGGCCAGAGTTTTGGCAAGTTTAGAGTTTTTGGAATGCCCATTGGTAGATAGATAGATACATAGATAAACACTTTATTGTTCACACCAGAAATAACAAAAACAAAAGAGCAGAAAAATCTTAAACTGTAGTGTAACAACTGGCGGCGTTATCACTTAGAGCGATCTCTTCCAGGCAACCTTAGGATGGAGACGATACTTATGAAAGAGTATGGGACATGGGTGGCAAAAATTAACAAAAATAAGAGTGTTGATACACCTACTTAAACTATTGTATTGGTAGTGGTTTACTTAATTAGATTAGCTGTTTAATTAGTTTAGTTTCGTTTATTTATTTGCTTTTTTTTATCGAAATACATAAGTTTGTTTTAGATTTTTTTAGTGTACTATAGTAATTATTAGATTAGTTTTAAAGTTACTATAGTTAAGTACCCATAGTTTAGCTATTTATTTTTGTACTACATGTTTGTATACTTAAAGGTTAAGAATTCAGAAATAAAATAAAAAATAGGTACTGATTTTGTTAATAAAAGAAAAGAACTTAAAAAGAAGAGTAAGTTAATTTTTTAAACTTATAGGAAACATTTTGTTTTGCTTAAAATTCCATCCCCCTCTGTCCGCCGGTGTGCAACGCTTCAAGAAAGGGACAAGAGCTATGAAAGAAACAAAAAATATTGTTATAACCATATAATTAAAATAATAATGAGCCATGCCGTGAAATGACCTAGTCGTGTTTCGGGATGTGGTCCGGTGTAACCGTTCCGAAGACGGGTCTGAGCAGTAGCACACTTGTAGCGCCTCACTCAACTGCCGTCTTTGTACTTCTTCACTCTACAAAACTTCAAGGCTAGAGAGAATAAGTGCCTCATGGGTCGTCGTGCTCCATCTAAGACCACAACGTCGCTTAACATCAGGCGAGTTGGTGGTCAAACGCCGACCTATTCTACATAAAAAAAAAAAAAAAAAAAAATTAAGATCGATACTTGTTTAATGTACTAGGTATAATGTAAAAATAAAATATAAAATAATGAACCAAATATTACTAATCTATCAAATTTTAGTTTGTTACAAATATATTATGTTAATAAATATAAATTCATATTACTGTTGTTGGAAAAATGGCTTGTATTAATCATGGTATAGTTAATATACTCTGCTAGGTACAGCGTTCCGAGGCAAATAATGTCACATGGGTGACACGCACTTACAATAATAGATGCGCAAGACCGGAGTTAGTAATTTCCAACAAGTTCGAGAAATACGACGACAATACAAAAACGCTCAAACATTTTTGGTGTTATTGACAAACGAACCATATCACCATAGCTTACAATACAATATCGCAAAATATCGAAGCGATGCTGACTTCTTTGTTGATATTATAAGATTTGTATTTTAGGGCGTCGTGATATGGTTCATTTATCAATGATGTCTAAAATTGCCGTATCCATTGTCCATTCGGTCAGAACAGGCCCTAAGGGTAACGTAACTGGGTGTCAACTCTCAGAACGCTAAACCTTTTTTGGTCACGGTACTTATTATATAGCTTCTCTCGTTGTATCTCGACCAACCTGAAAAATAAAAAATGTTTTTACTGTCTAGCTGTCAAAACTTTATAAAACAAACATAGCAGCAGCAGCCATGGTATTATAAGTACCTGGATGGCCGAGCTGTGCTCGGTATTTATTTTTATTTTTTAATTGTGTTTTTTGGATAATAAACAATTGATTTTATGCTAACCTCAAAGCAAACACTTCGTGTTACTTAACAACGCCATCTGCTGTTGTGTCGTTAAAGCAATTACTCGTAGTTGCTCACAAAAAATTGTATTATTGTTCGCCAATAGATGTCAGGAAGAGTCATATTTTTCAGATGAGATTAATTTATCGATAAAACACGAATAAAATTACATTTTCTAAAAATGATTCCTAGCTAGATCGATTTATCGCCCCCGAAACCCCCTATATACTAAATTGTATGAAAATCGTTGGAGCCGATTCCGAGATTCCAATTATATATATATATATATATATAATTGCTCATTTAAAGATATAAGATATACTCCGCCAGGTATAGCATTCCGGTCACGTGGGCAGCACTTAGTGACGTTAATCGATGCTTAAGCAAGACCGAAATTAGTCATTTCCAAATAGTACGAAAGAGACGGATGACAATGACGAGTGACGTCATGGTCGTCAAAAAAACTCCTGGAATGCTAGACCTTGTCTTTTATATAGGATCATGGTAGACGCTTAACCTGTCAAACACATGAGAAAGTTGGTCCTTTTTTGTACTGGTTTCCAAAAATCTCATAAAAACATAACTGGCTGGACAGCACACCAATGAATGGGTTGCTGGTTGCTGGCAATGTAATTTTTTTTTTTAAGAAAATTGTATTTTTAAATACAAGCTCTTAAGAAGCGGACATCTGACTCATGATGGTGTTGATGAATTTAGTATCAGACCATCAGACCAGTTCTATGGTCCTTTAATATTGCATTGTCACCATTCGCAAGTATACGAAATTTAAATCCAGTCGAACGTCAGGACTGGTTATAGGCTTCTAAAATTCGATCCAAACATACATACATACTAACTAACTAATATGGCAAGTTAAATAGCACTGTTATTTAAATTAGTTTAAATAGATCTCCCAAATACCGCAGTGTCTTAAGTCAAAAGTCTCCGACCAGTGTGTGTTGCCAGTGACGACTTGCGGAACTGAGACTTGATCGCTTACGCTTGATACGCCTCATAAGAAAGCTCCTGGTAACCCAGAGAGTAATGAATATCGCTATGCTCGGAGTTTCCCTGCGAGATCGAATGAAAAAGAAGAAATCCGCAGGCGAACCAAAGTAACCGACATAGCCCGAAGAATTGCCAAATAGAAGTGGCAGTGGGCAGGGCACATCGGTCGTAGAACTGACACTCGATGGGGCAGAAAGATTCTCGAGTGGCGACCATGGAAGACTCAGCGTGGGAAGACCTCCCGCAAGGTAGACTGGCGATCTGGTGGGGTCACGAGAAGACGCTGGATGCTGGCAGGGCAGAACCGGTAATTAGGGGAAGCCTTTGTCCAGCAGTGGACGTCTCCCGGGCTGACATGATGATGATGTGGTTATCTGTTTTTTTTTTACGAAAGACGTGTAACCTTACCTGCAACCTTAGCATATGATGAAAGAAGCTGCATATCCTCTATTTGACGGCGGAGTGAAGGTAACTACAATTTCAGTTTCTTGAACAGCGACATCACGGGAGATCGGGGAGAGCTTCGGTTCGGTTTCACAAATCTTATCGAATTTTATGGTTTCTGAAACAATTAAACGCTTCGTTTCCTTGGCCGTCCGCTAGAACTCGCGCGGACGCTCGAGTGTCTGTATTGAAAACTAGTATGAGCGCGCAAGCGATGGGTGTTTGCGCGCGCGACGGTCGGCTGATGCACGCGACCGACGTCCTCGCGACTTTTAGTCAGAGGCACTGTTATTCATTGTTTGTATATAATTAACTTAATCTTAGTGTGTGCTCTGACTGCCACGGTCGTATGATAGTAAGAGATCCGTAGAAGAGGTGACCGGAAAGGGATAGGCAACCAAACATTTGCATAATCTTTATGCTTCATACTTTCGGTTTGTGTATAATATGCTTTGTTAATAAATGGGTGCAATTTAAAAAAAAAAAACGTTTTGAAAACGTAATTAAACAAAGTCTGGCCAGGAGTTACTTAGACAACCCACTCCCAATATGTTAACTAACATATTAAATTTGATTCAAAACAAATCTCATTACGTAAACAGATGGGGAGGGTCGTTCTACTCCGGATCTTAGGGCGAGACCCACAGACCGCACTTAGACTTTACATAGATGCCGAGTTCAAGACATTCGCCGGAAAGTTGAACTTTTCATCAAAGTAAAGTCGAAGTGCGCTCTGTGAATCTCGACCCTAGACTATGACCGATGCGTATCAATTCGCAAGTTCTTACAACGCGTCGTGCGTCTTGGAACCTCTACCATAGCCAAGAACCCACACTCAAAGGTTACCTGTATCTAGTTTGATGTAAAACGGCGTATAAAAAGTTTCTCCTATAATATTGGGCGTCGATTGTTGTTCTATTTCAGATAATCCTTGATTGTCGATGAAATATTGATATTGTGTTAATCCTTGTGGCCCCAAAATATCTGAAACAAGAAACAAAGAAATTATTAAAATAATTATTAATGTGTACCTTACGAATTATGATTTAACTAGCTGCGTCCCACGGTGTTACCTGCGATGAAAAATAACTTATGTGCTAACCTAGGGTTTAAGCTACCTCCAACTTTAATTTGTCTTTTTACTTTAGATGAATTTAATTAAAATTCGTCTATGTGTACGCTTGAAGAATATTATAAAAACAAACGCACACACACACATACATACTTTCGCCTTTAAAATATAAGTATGATAACAACCAACCCTGTCATATTTCGCCTCGAAGGGATAGCTCCTTTAATTCGTTAAACACTTGTTTACCACAGCTTGATCGCGGGAGAGCCATCAAGATGACATTTATTTGTCATACATAACGCTATTGTCATCAGTGATGACAATAGCGTTAGACGGCCCGTGACGTGCGCGGCTGTATTCTACGTTCAGTACGTCAGTGTTCTTGTCCTGTCATGCGGATTCCCGCCCGCGTGCGCATCTGATCTGCGCTTCATCGCCCACATCCTATAGTTTCATACAATTTTATCTCATCTCGCGGGAATCCGCCTGACAGGTAAAGAGCCACAATATTAACATGTGCGGGACAACACACTGGCAACAACTGACCGGAACTGTTTCGAGTGTCGAGCATCGAGCTCTCAAGCCAGAGGGAGCGGGTTCGATCCCAGCCGAAACAACGCACCAAGTTGTTCATTGTGTGAACATGATGTGCGTCTTTAATGTCATCTGCTTTATAACTGGAGCCCGTTGTAAGGCGAATGGCTCGCCCCCGGTCACATTGGGACAGAATGTCGTCTGGCGAAGTATGGGTGTGGTAATACTCCTCTCCCATCCATTTCGATGAATAGCGAGACGGCGTAATATGTCGAGCACCGTCCGTGCCCTGAAGCAGTAGTAGACAGAATTAGTCTGTGAGCGCATAGGTTTGAGTCACTTACGGTATTTCGAATAGTCGAACGGGTTCGTCAACTGCATTTCAAGTTTGACATCATTTCCTCGTACAGCGAACTTCAACTCAAGCGGCGACCCGTTGAACTTGCGAGTAATTTTATGAAATTTGAACGCTCCAAGCGCCACATACTCGCAACCTGCAAGCAAATAACACAAATATTAAAAGTTTGGATGGATGGATGAATGTTTGTTAGTCAATCAAGCCGAACGGCTGAACGGACTACAATTTAGTACAGTTAGCATGGACTACTTGTTAACCACGGGTGACACAGCGGGGCGCAGCTCCTAATCGATATAACTAGTGGTTCGCCTCGCACTGATACCTCGCGGACATCAGATCTCCACAACTCCTTGAACGATTTGACACATTATACAAATCGATCATTATAAACGATCTTAGAAATATTGAATGAACGTTATGTGTACATTTTGCCAGTTGTTACACTATACTGTTAGTAAAGACCAACATTTTTTTGCTAGATCTGTGACTTGAAGTCATATTATTCTGTGTTTTATGTCAACCTGGTATAAACGGTATCATTTCATAAAAGTTGGGTTAACTGAACACGAGTGATCGTCGGAAAATATTAGTAGCTCTGTGAGCTGAATACCTCGCGGCCGACGTCTGTCCTGTAGAGGAAGACAGCCGGACAGAAATGCGGACAGACGGACATACGAGAGCAGTTTTATCGAAGCTGAAGCAGAGACGCTTTGCTCGCTAACGCCCACTCGGTTGATTAAACATACAACGCCGAGTGGCCGGTACTCTCCGGGGTCTCACGTCGCTCAGTATTGACTGTTACGTACCCGTTTTATTGATCATGAACTGGTCTGGTCGTCTTTTTTAGGTTTCGCCCACGGCCGGAAGCCATCCGGGGGCAGGTTCTCAATGATTGAGTTCGGTACTTCGGCACAAAGGTTTGCTGGAATAATAGTTTGTTTAGCAGCTAGCATCAAACAAAATCACACTTTATTTAGACAGCTCTTCGGCAGCTCTCTAGCTGCTAGATCGAAGCTGCAGCTTCGCTCGCGTTTATAAGTCTATCTCACTCAAGGATAATGTAGCTTTCTAATGGTGAAAGAATGATTGAAAACGAACCAGGAGTTGTTTAAGTTTACTCGTTACAAACATACAAGGATACAAATCTTTCCATTAAGACAATATTTGGAATAATTATATCAAATATTTAGTAAAACAATGATATAAGTAAAAACAAAATATAACTTATTACAAAAGAAAACCAAAAACTACTCACAAGGTGATGGATCTTCACCATCATCTGCCAACGCACCCGCGAAGATCACAAACAATACTGCGAAGTATACTCCCGAAGTATGCATGTTCTTCATGTTGCCTTGAAGTACTGTGCTCTTCTGATTTCGCAGTTCCAATTTATAGTACTGTGGTTACCTAACGATGCGTAGATGCATGTATCTGGTAATGTATTGAGATGTCAAAGGCCTTACAGCACGCACGTACTTAATATACCTTGTCTCCAATACAAAACAAATAAGAATCCAAATTATCTCACAGCATATCTATAAGAGTAAGGTCAGGTCGGGTAAGAGGAACATACTTTATCATGAGGTGAATGTTTTGCGCTCTAACAGCTAAAGTCGATATTTTAAAAGAATTGATTATCACTATGTTTATCTTCAAGTTTTAGCTTTGAGTGGTTTAAATGGCGTTATTCTTACTTTAATATTTACAGTGCTGTATTAAAAAACACTCAGGTTGTGCTAACGTTTCTCTTCCCCCGATTCTAGGAAAAGACGAACAGTCGTCATATTGCCTTTATAAATTCGTTAAATGAGGATATTTCGGTTATTTTATACTCAAGTAATACGATTTCTGCCTAATTTGATCTTTACAGTTTCATAATTTCAGGATTTATTTTTTATTTAGTATCTAATCCTTACAATGTTTAATCAGTCTCAAGTTTTCATTAGAGATCACAAATTATTATCAATGAGCTCTACCGTACATTAAAGGGGATAAAAGACATTTTTTTAAATAATTTGTCCTCTGCGCGCAATTGTGGGTTTGGGTAGCTCGAAAACAATGTCCGCCCTGTACATTTCCTATTTTTCTCCTTCTAGAAGTAATAAAGATTCTTCCGGGTTTTAAAGAGGCCATGTATGCAGTGACGGTGCCATTTTTTACTGCTTTAACAGCATCCAATAACTGCTCTTTTTTTTTTTTTTTTACTTACAATAGATCGGCGTTTGACCACCAACTCGCCTGATGTTAAGCGACGTTGTGGTCTAAGATGGAGCACGACAACCTATAAGGTACTTATTCACTCTAGCCTTGAAGTTTTGTAGAGTGAAGAAGTACAAAGACGGCAGTTGAGTGAGGCGCTACAAGTGCGCCACTGCTCAGACCCGTCTTCGGTGCTCTTGTGTGTTAGTAGCGCCTCTATTTATTGTCGTTCTCATATATTGTTTCGGCATGTTGCATATCAGCTTTTCTGTGGGCTTAAGACAAATAAATACACTTTTTATGCGAAAGTTTTATTTTTATTTTTTACTAAGACACACCTAGTTAGATATCAATAATATATATTTCAAGTTGACCATTAATATTTGACGTATAAAATAAAAAAAAATCACCATTAAAACAAAGTGTTTCATTGATGCCTAGCACAATTTCCCATGAGAACAATTGAGTTGACACCTCACACGTCAAACGCGGTCAT
Organism: Peribatodes rhomboidaria; assembly: GCA_911728515.1. Lineage (NCBI taxonomy): Eukaryota > Metazoa > Arthropoda > Insecta > Lepidoptera > Geometridae > Peribatodes > Peribatodes rhomboidaria. Next base: position 1,074,243 of record OU452194.1, read on the forward strand.
GTGGCACTAGGAGGTAAGATATAATCATACATACCACTTACATACAAATATACATCCGAAAAACATTATCCTCGTATTGGGCAAACGGTTTGAAAAAATACAAACCTTTTTGAAATCTGAAAATGGTATCACAATTCTCGATAGGTAACGGTTTGTCACCTCTGCCATGGTGTAAGAGGAACATACGTTTCTCTTACACCACCTTTGCTAGATCCTTTTACCCTAACTGTGTTTTTGGAGGGTAGGATTTTGAATGCATTGAAATTTGGTTTTATTTGTAGTTTACAGCCTTGAATATGATTAAAAAATAAAACTTACCTCTCTATCGTCGTATTGGTGTAAAAAACTGATCTCCAACACGCTATTTTTCACCAGATTAATGCGAAGAAAAATTTCGTGTCCAACTTGCATTCTGAGATTTGACAACTGACAAACATTTTTGAACTTTCTTTTTGCGTTGGAACATCGGACCATTGGAACCGATTTTCCTTGTCTGTTTAACCGACACAGTGACCATAGCGCTATACTTTACGGCTTATTAGCTATGGCGCCCTGTTCCTCTTTCCCCGCCGTTCCTCTTACCCGACCTGACCTTATGTAATAAAAAAATATCTGTAGAAAAATCAACTTTAACGATGTTACTGCTAAGAGCCATCTGTGGAATTTCCAGTATTTATATTGGTCAAGTGTGTGTTGTTCCATCCTCTCTGTCGGGTTCTGTAGTATTTGCATCATTATAGGTTCGAGGCTAGCTGCGTTTCTTTTTTTTTTTAATGCAAAATGTACTATGATGTTTTCAGAATGAAATTTTGACCGGCATCACACAGAAGCTATAAAATTATTCTAATGGAAAAATTATCTAATGGATGGTGAAAAGCGCATCAAAATCTCTTGTGTGGAATATGTAAGAAGAGTTATCAAACAAAGAGACGTGGACAACAACTAAGTTGTGCTATGTAGAGAAGATGGGGAAGAGAAGAAGAAGATAGAGATTATATAATGCTTGTGAGTAACTAGGCTTTTACGAGAAATATACTTAGTGCATTTTACAAAAGATTCAAAGAGTTTGTTCGGTGCACTTACACATTTCGACCTGCAAGGAGATAAGCAGGTTATGCACTTACACCTTTGTAAATTCCAGAGATACCAACTAACTGGGTTTTCCATAGATAACATTATTTAATTTGCATTTTGGACTAAGTTACTTAAACTGACTTAACCTTTGACACGGTGGTGTGCTATTTCGGCCAATGAGAGACGTCAATGTAGTTGGTTATAGGTAGCTTACGGTCCTATAAATGGGCACTCTGAAGCTTGAACAGCATCACTTCTTCTTCAGCGATACAGGAGCGTATTACTCTTACTCTTCAAGACAACATGAAGGCTTACTTCGCACTTGTAGTTCTGGCGCTCGTAGCGTGCGCTTTGGCCAACGAAACTGAAAAAAAAACTAGTAACATTTTGAGTGAGTTATAAAACTATTATTATTTAATATTTTTATTTTTCCTCTACATTCCTAGGTGAACAAGATGGTGAGCCTTCAAAATAAGTACCATTGTTCTTCTCTTTTCTCCGTTGCAAGAAGAAACATAATTCCGCAAGTTTAATAGTAATAAGCTTCGATCAGATAATGACACATCTGATCATGATACATGTATTTCTAATCGAAAATAAGAAGCACTATTAATATTAATTCATCTCTTTGTATGTAATTGGTTTACAGTCAGTCCTGCGCCGGTTGCAGCCATGTGCACATACCCATTGGACCCGGGAAGCGTCTGCCCCGGCGTGACTACACCAGTTGTTTATACCAGGTAAGTGATTAGAAATAAAATGTATTTAAGTTTTGCTAAATACTAGTTGCACTAAGATCATCTTTTTATCGTTTCACCCATTCTGTTGTCTACTTACCTAGGTATTTATTTTTTTTAATTTACTGCAAAAATCATTTGATAGGCAAACTTGGAGGATCGAGTAAACCCGTAAAGTAATACATTATCTGGGCGTCGTGAGATACATATTTAATTAAGGATCCTTCGATATTTTCATACCTGAATATTTTTCAATCTTTTACAGGTACTGGTACAACAGAGTATCAAAAGGGTGCGAGACTTTCTCGTACAACGGCTGTGGAGGCAACGCCAACAACTTCGGCAACTTTGCCGAGTGCACCAAGACTTGTGAAGTGTAATAGAACTAAGTATACGCACATCTATGTAACGGACGCTTCCAGCTAACATGTCGCCACGTCACCATGTCTGCGCTACCTCAATGCGTCTGGTTTTCGGAAAATTGTATCTTACTATAAATTCGCATCTTTGATAATAATTACAGACATTTAAAAACCTCAATAAAGCCTTCTTTTATTTTAATTAAACAAATTAGGTCTTGCTTATGCAATGTTGGACTAACATCGCATTGACTAAAGCTTTTTATTGCCATTTCGCCTAGAAGACGAGCGAAGAGAGCAAGTAAAGATACTCTATAACACGAAATTTATCTACAGAGTGAGAAAGTGCAATATCAGTATTTTTTATGACTTTAATACTTCTCTAATTATTCTTACATAAAAATGTCCCTTGTATTATGGATTAATTTATAAGCTAACAATGTATACAGCCTCCCTAAGTAAAGGCAATTTTGGTTTTCTTTTTCTGTCTATTAAATAAATCAGTCAAACGTGACCCCTTGCAAATGTGAATATTTTCATAGCTTTATTTTCTCTTGAGGTTTTTGTAAAAAAGCCCAAGAACATAGTGGCGGCGATATAGTCCATTGTATTGGACATGCCAAATTACATCATAATCTGACAAATGTTTCCTGGAAATTTGACAAGCGCGTTTGTTTGGGAAATTCAGACCGTCGCGAAACCCTCAATAGTATTTTACTTTCTAGCTAAATATGAAAGAGTAGTGAAAATACACTACATTATTTTTATCAGGTAGGTATAGGTACATATTATGTAATAGAATTGTGGGTGTTGTAATATACCTTTGGCGGAAAAGAGGTGACGATGTTATTTAGCACTGATTACTGCGAAAATCGAAGAATTTTTTGCCCAGTATAACGTTCTTCATAGACTAATATGATATTGGTCTAAGCTATCGTGTATATTTTATTATAACACCATAAAATATCATAATACTTCTGAGATTTAAACAGATGTAATTACACTGATCCAGCTATTAAGGCTACAGAAAACTGATTAAAACCAGAGAGCTTCTACTACGTACTATTTATTAGTGATAGGAACATCATAATTAGTAACCTTTGTTACCTTACTAACAATGATGTCACACGCTGACCTTTGAAAATAGCGTTGCGATAACTAGCTAGTTTCATCCTACAGCTAACAGATAACGTTATAAAATTTTAAATTTTCAAACAATACCCCGCTAACCAAAATTTGCTACGCAGAGTTGTAGACCGCTCTACGCTATATAAGAAATTCAACGACTTCTTTGTAGCACAAGGAAGCTTAAAGCTTCTGTCAATATAACACATTATTATTTATTGACGTAATTTAATTATTAAAAATTGACATTATTGACATTATTTATTTGGACAAATGGAATACTTATACTAAATTTAATGTAAATCTTAACTTTGTAAACTAATTTTTAATGTTTTGGTAGTACTAGTGATGTTGACTACTCTATTTGTATTAGGTTAATCCTGTAAGAATAGGTGTAATGAGAATAAATAAATAAATTATTTCATTTCATTTTTAGAACCCATAAACCATAATAAATAAATAAATAATGTTGTTAGCATTGTTGGTTAAAGTTAAGGAATCATCACAAAATAAAAAAAATCCTTAAATACTTTTCGTATCATTTATTTAGTCGCACCCTTAATTAGTGTACAACGCACCCTAAATTGACGCAAACTAGCCAATATTCGCATAACTGTACATTCAGAACCAACCTGTACCATCTTCCTTACGCTGTACGATGCATGTACGCTCCTGTTTCGCTGAAGAAGAAGTGATGCTGTTCAAGCTTCAGAGGGCCCATTTACAGGACCGTAAGCTTCCTAAAACCTACTAAATAACCTCCCTAAATCGCAGGCTGTAATACTTCATCTCAAGATGAAACTGGGCTGATAGCTCTTGTGGTTTTTGATGGGGTTGTATTACCGTATAGCAATTTAGTAAAAATCTGGGCGTGATGTTTGATTGTACTCTAAGCTGAGACTCCCAGATCTAGTCGATCAGCCGCAAATTGTTTGCGCCTGTTGGATCCCTTAGACGGCTTCATAACTTCTTACTCACTGCCACTGAAGTCAGGCTTGCACAATCTCTCTTCTTCCCATTCTGGATTTGACAGAGTTACAACTTAAGAAACTAGAACGCTTTCAATATTACTGTATCAGATTCATTTTTGGCTTACGTAAGTATGATCACGTTTTTGTTTGTTGACAGAATGCTCACATGGAATAAGCTAACCGTTGCTTGCAGACATGCTCCCTCGCTTGCTATTTTTAAAGTTGTTACACTACAGTTTAAGTATTTCTCTTCTTTTTAACCGATGAAACGGAGGAGGTTAACAAGGCAACGCGTATATAGTTTTTTTTACTTGTTGCACCCCGCGGTTAAAAAGTATCCTATGTACTATTCTAGACTATAATCTATCTCTGTGCCAAATTTCATCCAGATCTGTTCAGCCGTTCTGGCGTGAAAGAGTAACAAACATCCATCCATCGATCCATCGATCCATCCATCCATTCTTAATCCATTCAAACTTTCGTGTTAATAATATTAGTAGGAATATTACTAGTAGGATAGTATGTAGTATGTATGACCACGCATAACTTTGTACAGAGTAGTCTCATTTTGATAATCCTTTTTTATTGGCTAGGGTATACCGCGAACTTGGTCTCATATAAATTTGAATAAAAAAACCTACCCTAAGGATGGGAAAATAGGGATGATTTACACGTACAGGTTTTAATTCTGAGCTTAGACCGGTCAGTCTATTTTATATACCCACCCACAAAAAAATCTGAAATAAAAATTTAATAACAAAATTTAAACCGCCGAACAACTGAAAACCAAAAAATAACTAAGTTCTTAAACTAGGTATACCTAAGTAATTTTGAGTCGGACCCATAAGACAAATATTACTATACTCAAACCAGCATCTTGTATAATGCCTGTTTTTACTTAATATAATTTTTTACAAGCTGGAACACTGACGTATTAATAAATTTATTTGGAATCGAGATTCCTCATCGACTACTTTTTATGCTGGAAAATTCTAAAAGTTCTTTTTTTTACTTTTATCATTGTTCAAAGTAGTCACTGGTGGGTACATAAGGAAGATAATATGTATTTGATGTTGATATAATAATTATTATGTATGGTGTTATTAGTTATAATTATAAGTTAGAGATTGTAAAGATTGGGCAAATATTATGTTTAAAGTTATAATTCCCCCTCAGTTTTTTGCCTATTCTTCTGGGTAGTGGCTCTTTTGCTGAACGTGGTGGAGACATTTTTATAATTTTGACGTAAGTGTTTCATCGACACCCAATTGAATAACAACATTTGATTTGATTGATTAATATTAAGTAAGGATAAATATATTTTTGCTGTGTTTTTAAACATTCGTACAGTACACCAACACATTTGGATCTGCAAAGAGATAAGTAGGTTATGTACCTACACCTTCGTAAATACCAGAGATAGCTATTACCAGTGAGGTTTTTACGTGACTGGCTTTCCCAAAGATAATTTAAACAATCTTGGACTAACATACATAATAGGGATACTTACCTAACCTTTGACATAGTCATAATTATGCTATCTCGGCCAATAAGAGACGTCAATGTAGTTAGTTATAGGTAGCTTACTGTCCTATAAATGGGTTATCTGAAGCTTGAACAGTATCACTTCTTCTTCAGCGATATAGGAGCGTATTACTCTACTCTTCAAGACAACATGAAGGCTTACTTCGCACTTGTAGTTCTGGCGCTCGTAGCGTGCACTTTGGCCGACGAAACAGAAAAAAAACCTCAAAGCGATTCGAGTAAGTTAAATACTTGTTACCCGACTGCGCAAGAAGGAGGGTTATGTTTAATATTTTTAATGGTTACCTTTTTTTGGAGTTTTATTCTTTCTCAGGACTTTTAGCAGTGAACATTTATAAATAAAAATAAATTCTTAGAGTACCTACTTTACTTTACTCTGTAGCAGGATTAAACTTAATTCTGCAAGTTCGATAGTAATATACCAAATATTAATATGGTTTACTCATCTGTTTGTATGTAATTGATTTATAGTCAAGCCTGAGGGACGGATTTCAAGCATGTGCACATACCCATCAGACCCTGGAAGCGTCTGCCCCGGCGTGACTACACCAGTTACTTATACCAGGTAAGTGATTAGGAATATAATTACCAAATTTATCTTAAGTAACTAGGAGCACCAGACGAAGCATCTTTGTAACATTTTTCCATTTCATTTTCCACGTACCTATTTTTTAGTTACATTAATTAACTGTCTAACACCTGGTTTTAGTATCGGGGCAAATTTAGAGATTCGAGTAAGACGTGAAGTAAATTTCGTTTTCGATATTTATTTACTCTGTTTTTCAATCTTTCACAGGTACTGGTACAACAGAGTATCAAAAGCGTGTCAGACTTTCTCGTACCACGGTTGTGGAGGCAACGCTAACAACTTCGACAACATTGCCGAGTGCAGCAAGACTTGTGAAGTGTAATAGAACTATACGTACTTCTATAAGTCGCGTCATCTGAAAAGAACGCTGGCGGTCGAACTGCGTATTCGATGATTTATCGGTATCTAATTGGAGGTATGAAGTACTCACCAATAACCAATATACGAAGCCCGCGAGTGAAAGGCTGGTTCTAGAATAAAACAATAGGCCTAGTGCTTTCGTGCGCGAGTGTGCCCATGCGCCAACACACCTCGTCCACTCTTTTACAGCGTTCTTTTGAAATGACGCGAACTGTACAAAGCGGACGCTTTCAACGTTTCCAGCGCAACGTCGTCACCATGTCCGCGCAACTTCACTTCGTCGACATTTCGGAAAATATTTATTTTATCAAATAAAACGTCCAAAATGCAAAATGTCTTTTTCTACTCATTTTTGACGACTTATTTTTTTTTAATGTTTCACAATGCTCGACAATGACCAATTAATATAAAATATCACGTAGACTCAACGTAAAGCAACGCATTACCTCCCAAGAGAGATAGGTAATGTTGTATGAAGAGGTTAAAACTGAGTAAAACTCAGCGTAGGGTCGAGTCATTCGTAAATCTAATTGGCCGCAAACCACAAAAAAGAACGCAATTGCTTGAAAAAAACCAAAACGCTGTTTTTTCTTCTTCTCATTTTTGGCGCCGCACGTCGTGTGCATTTGCCAGTGTCTAGTAAATTATGTATTTCTTAGTTGGAATGAAAATCAAGTGATTGCAAGTTAAATCACTCCCCTATCGAATGGAATTTTGAAGGTAACACGAAAAGTCGCGCTTCGCAATGTTTGTACTATTTACCCACACTCGCGTTTGTTAACAAACCGATAAAAGTTAATAATCCAACTGTATGGGCAGACCCACAACTGAGGCGGGGTGCAGTGCCGCATGAGCGACACTGCACCCGAAGGCTGGGGGCCGCGGTGGGAGACTGTTGGTGTGTCGTTGCCACTTTCCCTACCTTCCGCGGCCCACCGCCAGGTCGGCCTTTAGGGTCGCCACCGTTTTGATGCGGACAGAGCAAGAGGCGTGTCGGTGTTTCGTTACCGCTCTCCCTATCTTCTGCGGCCGAAATGGCAGGCGGCGGGGTCACTTATCTGACCCGTCCCAGGGGACCATGGGCGCCCAGGGCAAATTGGTCCACGAGGAGGTGGATGATGATGATGTGTCTGGCGTTCGACACATCGTCATCGAGAGGGAGAGAGCGAAAGCTCGAGGAGGTGCCCAAAGGGGCTGGCGCTGTCGGGGCCGCGGTAGAGTTCGAAAGCGTCCCCGTAGCCCCGACATTTTGCCCCGAGGTGAAACACTCTTGGGTTTTTAGTAGGCAGGCCGTCAGTGTCGGGATTCCCACATAACCACTCACACCCGGAGATGTTGGTAGTATCCATAAATCCTTGGTTTTCCCAAGGTGAAAAAAAAAGAAACGCGGCGTCTGTGCTTCAGATTCGACAGATGCTGCTTTCGTATGTCCGGATGGCTGTTTTCGTCTACAGGTAGCATTTCTCAAAAGATTTTCTTAAAATTTTGTCGTTTCATGAGAATTGGTTGAGAATTGCAACCTGTAGAGCAGGACAGACATCGGCCTCGAGTTTCCCAGCTCACAGAGCCACTAGTAATTTTTTGTGACATAGTTTGTTTCGAAAAGGAAGAAAGTTTTGCCCCGTGTAATAGTATCGTGTATAGATATAAATAACCATGAAATGTAGGCAGAATACTTCGACTATTGAGACAAATCTATCGACACTGCACACGTGAGAACTGATCAAGCTAATTAGGTTAAAAGAAAACTTATTGGAACCAGAGAGCTCTTATGTGCGTTCTACTTGAAATAACACCGTAGTACGATGCCCTGTTTAATACTGATTGCTTATAAATAATAAATGTACGAGACACTTGCCCACACGGTCATCTGACCCCAAACTACGAGTAAGAAAAGCTTGAACAATAGCTGCCAAATACTGATATCCATACTTAAGAGTGTATTACATTTTTTGAAAACATAGGTACTGTTTAAGTGTGTTTTTTTTTAATTTTAATTTACACAGTTTAATTTGACATGTTCTATTTTCATATTTATTTTTGTTGTGTTTTTAATGTTTAATTTTACATAACATTATTTTATTTTCAATTAATTATAATTTTGGCAATTTTTGTTTTCTGACATATCATAAGACAAGTGTACTCTGATGTACCTATTTGAAATAAATATTTGAATTGAATTGAATTTGACTTTATTTCGGTTTTTGAGATATTACATATTTCAGACACTACCTTTCGGACGACATCTCATGCGTAGACTTGTTTCGGGAGCTTCAGATATTACTTCTGCCGTGTGAGCTCGTTTACCAGGTAGCCCTATTCACTCATGTATACCCAGATAATTTCAACGCAGGGCGTCCATAGTACGTTCAATTTGCGTAATAATAAAAAGAAGGACCAACTGGTGGCCTCTTCACATCGTCTCGTCAAATCAAATACTTTAGGGCCGGCGGTCTATAACCGTTTACTAACTTCCATTCGGGATCGCCTTCTACCGCCTGGATTTTAAAATAAGAATTTTGGACTATTTTTTTATATACTTAATCTCTTTTTTATATATAATACATAATCTCTCTACATAGTTTTTACTATACTTAACTGTATTTTGACAATTATGTTTTTTTTTTTATATTATCAATTAAATTGTTCTTAAATTGTCAGTTCTGACATTCATTTTTAATTATAAATATTCAACTGCGACGTGTAACTATAGGAATTCTGATTTATGATTTCGAACGTTACGTACATTTTTCAACCGATTCTCGTGTAGACTTAATATTAGATAGTGTGTCTTTGAACACAGGAATTTTTTATTAATTATTTTAAAAATAATAATAATAATAAATTCGGGACACTTCCACACACTGTCGCCTGACCCCAAACTAAGCAAAGCTTGTACTATGGGTGCCAGAGACTGATATACATACTTAGATATTTTTAAATACATACATAAATAGATATTTACACCCAGACATAGAACAAACACTAATGTTCATCACATGAATGTTTGCCCTAGGTGGGAATCGAACCCACGCCCCCAAGCTCAGAAGGCAGGTTCACTACCAACTGAGCCACCGAGGCAGTCAAACTTCCTTAAGTTAAAATAGCCTCAAAAGCTGCAAATCTAGTACCAACAATGGGTTCGAGGTTTTTGGGGCCTATACTTTAGGACCGTGTGGACCAGGTACCACCAATTTATAAATATTTAACTACACGTCCCACAGTGTTCTCTGTAGAACAAGCCAGGTGGACAAAAATATATTTTCATTGTTTCGGAACCATGAAAATATATTATAATAATATAAAATAAAAAAAATAAAAAATACATAGTTTTATGTATAAGAAAAAAAATTTTTATATTTACACTATTATAAAACAGAAAAAAATACTGAAATAATAATACAATTACCTTAATCTCTACAAATATTACCGCTAATTATATGTACAACCTTAGACTATTACATTATTTACAAAAATTACAAATACTAACACTAAAAGGTAATATATTACACTACAGGTACATTAAAACTAATTGTCAATATCGGAATCATCGGATTCTGTATCGGATGATTCCGATACAAGATAGTCTTCCTGACTTTGTGGAGGTCTTAGTTGCTGTGGAAGTCGAGGCTCTATAGTAGGAGCTATAGTGAGCTTTAGGACCTCCGCACACAATTTATTCGACTTTTTTTGGAACTTCCCGCAGGCTGTTGATCAGAGGATTAGATGTTATAATCAACATATTGAGCAAATCTCTTTCGTGGCTTGACGCGAGCACTTTCTCGTGTTGTGCTCTCTGAATCTTTATTTATTTGGTCGATAACATCGTCGATGATGGACGAGGATTTTGCGAGATGATATTGTTAGCTTCGTCGATTAACCTAAGAGGAACAAACGAATAAACAAAAAGGAACTCATCAGTGTCTTCGCTGTTCTCAAATCTCTGTGTGTAAGCACTATGACCGGAACTCCCGTCACAACCCCATTTACTTAAAAGAGTAAATGATGAATTGGGGAACACACTTGTGACAACTTCTTTCTGAGCTTCTATTAACCGTTCCGCTGTTTTGTTGAGTAAAGCTTGTAACTCAATTTCTGCTCGCGATTGTGTCACAACAATGTGCTCCTTTTGTGCTTTTTTTGATTTAACAATGCAATTATATGATGGAAACACATGGTGCCCGACCTTCATAGTCCATTTCCTAGTCTGTTTATAGGAGTGAGTGGTCGACTTCGAGTCGAGTCTATATAGTAGGCTAATGCCTCGTCACTACTTAGTGGTCTATTATTCTGCACAGCACTGGGTTGTTGAAGGCTAATGCATACACTCGCAGAACTCGGATTTTTGCCAATGTCCTTTATAGCCCTGGCAACGTCCTTTTTGGACACGTTTTTGTGTCCAGTAGATCGTGCAGCTACTTCTGCAGCAGTCATCAATTCGCCAACACTCCGCGAGTAAACTAATTCTTCAAGTCTACGTTTTTTAGTTTTGAAAGACGAATCTTCGAAGTCTTTTTTGGGTCTTCCGGGTCGAGAGTGGTCAGTGGATGAGGTAGAAGGTTGCGGTTGAATTGACCGCACGCAGAACTCTAATTCTTCGCCTTCTAGCCACAACTTATTCTTGATAAGAAAACGCTCCCTTGACTTTCCTGAAGAAACCTATTTGGAAGCGATTTTTGAAGAAATACTGGCTAACTTCATCTTAATGTCTCTTTGACTATCTTCAGAAATTTCAGAAAACTCAAACTTAGACGAAATAAATTCAAATGGACGATCATTTCTTTCGTATTTTTCGTGTCTAAGCCATTCTTCGAAAAACTCTATTTTATTAATAGAGTGAAGCTTTTCTGCAAAAAAGAGAAAAAAAAATAGTTGTACTCATTTGTGCTACGTAAAATATATGTCACAATAATCTATAGTCATGCAGCTAAAACATATAAAAAAATTAGCCTGGATACAAGAGGATACATGCTTTTCCCATACTCGATAAGTTTGAAATCAAAGAAAAAATATGTTTTTTTTTGTGTTTTCGTTGATAATCTACTCTAATGATTTTTAAGGCTCATTAAAAGATTCTAATAATAAAATATTAATATACATACCTTCAGAATTGAAATCCATCACTAAACTTTCCACAAAATTAAAAACTGCCACAATGAGGTGTTAGTGAAAGTGTCGCTAAAATGCAACTGACCTATATTTTAAATTACATTTACCTCATTAGCTCACTTTGATAAACAATGACTCATTAGTATGGAATGTTAGACATAAATAGTTCTTGGAATTGGGGGTTTGGGGGTTTTGTTTACAGGTACATAGTACTCATTTCCGGGAATTTGATTACGACTTTTGTCCACCTGGCTTGTTCTACAGCGCACACTGTGCGTCCGGTCGAAGCATCTCGTGAACAAAATGCTGGCCGGTACATTGCACAACGAATTACGATAGTATTCCAATTTAACGTGGCAATGCGGTCAGCAATTTGGCTACGATACCCACTGGTAGTGGCTTATTAAAGTAGATTAGTTTCATGTTTAGTTTGGTTTATTAAAAACGACGATTTTAATTTCTAGTACACAGCGCGTGGACCCAATATAACCAAGCAAACGGACTAAACACAGCTCGGTTGACAGCATTATGTTACGTGTATCATTAACAAAGATAGAGAGACGTACAAGAGACTAGCGAGAACGAGACAACAATAATTATCACTGTTGCGACTGGTGGTGGTTGTTTGTGACTGTATACGATGAAGTGTGTGCAGCACCTAATTTCTGCGGTCCATTATTAGCTTATCGTACCGTATCTCATGGGTTTATTATATTTTTATAATCAAAATAATTTAAGTACCTAGGTATATTATTTTAGCATTAAGAAAATCCATGTATTGCTTAAAATCCCGTTCCACTCTATCCGTCTCTCTGTGTGGCCTGACGTTTCAAGAAAGAGACAAAGGTATTAAAGAAACAACAAAATTATTGATATAATAATAATTTAATGAAAACCTTACATTTGTTTAATGTGCCTAAGTATTATTATGTAAACTCGAATAAAAAAATTAACAAAATAGAAAATATGTTTGAAATTTAAAAAAAAGTATTACAATTATAATGGTAATTTTATGGTTTGTATTTATTATGGTATCATCATCATGGAGTATTAATATACTCCATCAGGTACAGCGTTCCGTCTGAGCCAAGAATGTCACACACACTTACAGCAATTGACGCATAAGTGAAACCGGATTATTCCGATCTTGCTTATTTAGTAATAATAAGCAAGTATATAAAGTAAATAAGCAATAAATTACTTTTGTAATTTACAACAAGTTCGAGAGATATTAAACGTGACGTAGTTGGGTGTCAACTCCCGGAACGCTTAACCTTTGTTTTTCATAGTAAATTAGCTTCTCTCACTGTTGTATCTCACCAACCTGAAAAAAATAAAAATGTTTTATCTGTCTAGCTGTCAGAGATTTAAAAAACCATACATAGCAGCAGCTCAGATCTGCTGTAATCAAACACCTAGCCAGTCAAACACGTAAGAGATTAAGAGATTTTGTTAATTTTGTTGTTAAATTGGATGTGTCTTACCTACCTACCTTATACCACAAAAAGAGAAACAAAATTATGAAAAAGTTTGAATATAACTGACTGGATAGCATATTAAGTGCAAACACAATGTTATGGACACTACTTAAAATTGGAATAAAAACTATGTGTGGTCGGTTGCTGGTTACTAAAATATGTTTTGTTATTTGAAAATGAAATTTTAGACACAAGCTTTTAAAATTGAACTGATGCATTAAATTGATGATGAATTTAGTATCAGAACCGTCAGCTGATCAAAATAAGTTCACAGCAAGTCTACTATTATAACTATGGAAGAGATCCTATAGATACGTTCCGACTCCATCATGAGGTCAGCTCCATGTTACCATATTATTGCAATGTCACAGAACATACGCAAGTCCACCGAATGTGAGTCCAATCAAACTTCAGGAAGTAGTTCTAATTTAGCTTCCAAGATTTGACCCAGACTTACAAATAGGTATACTAAATAACTAACATGGCAAGCTAAACAAAAGCTTGTAATTAAGCTGTTGAGGTGGTACAGGTATCGAAAATAAAGCTTACATACTTTTTACTGAAGCATTACCTGCAACCTTAGCAAATGATGAACGAAGCTGCATATCCTTCATTTGACGGCGGAGTGAAGGTAACTTCAAATTCAGTTTCTTGAACAGCGACACCACGGGAGATCGGGGAGAGCTTCGGTTCGGTTTCACATATCTTACCGAATTTTATGGTTTCTGAAACAATTAAACGCTTCGTTTCCTTGGCCGTCCGCTAGAACTCGCGCGGACGCTCGAGTGTCTGTATTGAAAACTAGTATGAGCGCGCAAGCGACGGGTGTTTGCGCGCGCGACGGTCGGCGGATGCACGCGACCGACTTCCTCGCGACTTTTAGTCAGAGGCAACGTTATTCATTGTTTGTATATTATTAACTTAATCTTAGTGTGTGCTCTGACTGCCACGGTCGTATGATAGTAAGAGATCCGTAGAAGAGGTGACCGGAAAGGGATAGGCAACCAAACATTTGCATAATCTTTATGCTTCATACTTTCGGTTTGTGTATAATATGCTTTGTTAATAAATGGGTGCAATTTAAAAAAAAAAAAACGTTTTGAAAACGTAATTAAACAAAATCTGGCCAGGAGTTACTTAGACAACCCACTCCCAATATGTTAACTAACATATTAAATTTGATTCAAAACAAATCTCATTACGTAAACAGATGGGGAGGGTCGTTCTACTCCGGATCTTAGGGCGAGACCCACAGACCGCACTTAGACTTTACATAGATGCCGAGTTCAAGACATTCGCCGGAAAGTTGAACTTTTCATCAAAGTAAAGTCGAAGTGCGCTCTGTGAATCTCACCCCTAGACTATGACCGATGCGTATCAATTCGCAAGTTCTTACAACGCGTCGTGCGTCTTGGAACCTCTACCATAGCCAAGAACCCACACTCAAAGGTTACCTGTATCTAGTTTGATGTAAAACGGCGTATAAAAAGTTTCTCCTATAATATTGGGCGTCGATTGTTGTTCTATTTCAGATAATCCTTGATTGTCGATGAAATATTGATATTGTGTTAATCCTTGTGGCCCCAAAATATCTGAAACAAGAAACAAAGAAATTATTAAAATAATTATTAATGTGTACCTTACGAATTATGATTTAACTAGCTGCGTCCCACGGTGTTACCTGCGATGAAAAATAACTTATGTGCTAACCTAGGGTTTAAGCTACCTCCAACTTTAATTTGTCTTTTTACTTTAGATGAATTTAATTAAAATTCGTCTATGTGTACGCTTGAAGAATATTATAAAAACAAACGCACACACACACATACATACTTTCGCCTTTAAAATATAAGTATGATAACAACCAACCCTGTCACATTTTGCCTCGAAGGGATAGCTCCTTTAATTCGTTAAACACTTGTTTAACACAGCTTGATTCGCGGGAGAGCCATCAAGATGACATTTATTTGTCATACATAACGCTATTGTCATCAGTGATGACAATAGCGTTAGACGGCCCGTGACGTGCGCGGCTGTATTCTACGTTCAGTACGTCAGTGTTCTTGTCCTGTCATGCGGGTTCCCGCCCGCGTGCGCATCAGATCCGCGCTTCATCGCCCACATCCTATAGTTTCATACAATTTTATCTCATCTCGCGGGAATCCGCCTGACAGGTAAAGAGCCACAATATTAACATGTGCGGGACAACACACTGGCAACAACTGACCGGAACTGTTTCGAGTGTCGAGCACCGAGCTCTCAAGCCAGAGGGAGCGGGTTCGATCCCAACCGAAACAACGCACCAAGTTGTTCATTGTGTGAACATGATGTGCGTATTTAATGTCATCTGCTACATAACTGGAGCCCGTTATTAGGCGAATGACTCGCCCCCGGTCACATTTGGGACAGAATGTCGTCTGGCGAAGTATGGGTGTGGTAATACTCCTCTCCCATCCATTTCGATAAATAGCGGGACGGCGTAATATGTCGAGCACCGTCCGTGCCCTGGAGCAGTAGTAGACAGAATTAGTCTGTGAGCGTATAGGTTTGAGTCACTTACGGTATTTCGAATAGTCGAACGGGTTCGTCAACTGCACTTCAAGTTTGACATCATTTCCTCGTACAGCGAACTTCAACTCAAGCGGCGACCCGTTGAACTTGCGAGTAATTTTATGAAATTTGAACGCTCCAAGCGCCACATACTCGCAACCTGCAAGCAAATAGCACTAATATTGAAAGTTTGGATGAATGGATGGATGTTTGTTGGTCAATCAAGCCGAGCGGCTGAACGGAGACACAATTTAGCACAGGTAGCATGGACTACTTGCTAACCACGAGTGACACAGCGGGGCGCAGCTAGTAATCGATATAACTAGTGGTTCGCCTCGCACTGATACCTCGCGGACATCAGATTTCCACAACTCCTTGAACGATTTGACACATTATACAAATCGATCATTATATACGATCTGAGAAATATTGAATGAACGTTATGTGTGCATTTTGCCAGTTGTTACACTATACTGTAAGTAAAGAGCAACATTTTTTTGCTAGATCTGTGACTTGAAGTGATATTATTCTGTGTTTTATGTCATCCTGGTATAAACAGTATAAGTTGGGTTAACTGAACACAAGTGATCGTCGGAAAATATTAGTAGCTCTGTGAGCTGAATACCTCGCGGCCGACGTCTGTCCTGTAGAGGAAGACAGCCGGACAGAAATGCGGACAGACGGACATACGAGAGCAGATTTGTCGAAGCCGAAGCAGAGACGCTTTGCTCGCTAATGCTCACTCGGTTGATTAAACATACAATGCCGAGTGGCCGGTACTCTCCGGGGTCTCACGCCGCTCAGTATTGACTGTTACGTACCCGTTTTATTGATCATGAACTGGTCCAGGTCATCTTTTTCAGGTTTCGCCCACGGCCGGAAGCCATCCGGGGGCAGGTTCTCAATGATTGAGTTCGGTACTTCGGCACAAAGGTTTGCTGGAATAATAGTTCGTTAAATCCGGCTTCAAACAAAATCACACTTTATTTATAGACAGCTCTTCAGCAGCTCTCTAGGTGCTAAAGCGAAGCTGCAGCTTCGCTCACGTTTATAAGTCTATCTCACTCAAGGATAATGTAGCTTTCTAATGGTGAAAGAATTATTGAAAACGAACCAGGAGTTGTTTAAGTTTATTCGTTATAAACATAAAAAGATACAAATCTTTCCATTAAAACAATATTTGGAACAAATATGTCAAATATTTAGGGAAACAATGAAATAAGTAAAAATAAAATATAAATTACTTATTACAAAAGAAAACCAAAAACTACTCACAAGGGGATGGATCTTCACCATCATCTGCCAACACACCCGCGAAGATCACAAACAATACTGCGAAGTATACTCCCGAAGTATGCATGTTCTTCATATTGCCTTGAATAACTGTGCACTTCTGATTTCGCAGTTCCAATTTATAGTACTGTGGTTACCTAACGATACGTAGATCCATGTATCTGGTAATGTGTTGAGATGTCAAAGGTCTAACTGCACGCACCTACTTAATATACCTTGTCTCCAATACAAAACAAATGAGATTCCAAATTATCTCACAGCATATCTTTCAGAGTACCTATGTAATAAAAAAATATCGGTAGAAAAATCAACTTTAACTTGCTAAGAGCCATCTGTGGAATTTCCAGTATATATATTTAATTGGTAAAGTGTGTGTTGTTCCATCCTTTCTGTCGGGTTCTGTAGTATTTGCAATCATCATAGGTTCGAGGCCAGCTGAGTTTCTTTTTATTTTTTAATACAAAATGTACTATGATGTTTTCAGAATAAAATTTTGACCGGCATCACACAGAAGCTATAATTCTTTAGTTAAAAATTATCTAATGGATGTTGAAAAGCGCATCAAAATCTCCTATGTGGAATCTGTAAGAAGAGTTATCAAACAAAGAGACGTGGACAACAACTAAGTTGTGCTGTGTAGAGAAGATGGAGAAGAGAAGAAGAAGATAAAGATTATTCAATGCTTGTGAGTAATTAGGCTTCTACGAGAAATACAGTGCATTTTACAATGATTCAAAGAGTTTGTTCGGTGCACTAACACATTTCGACCTGCAAGGAGATAAGCAGGTTATGCACCTACACCTTTGTAAATTCCAGAGATACCTACTAATTGGGTTTTCCATAGATAATATTATTTAATTTAAAAACCATTTTGGACTAACCTACCTAATTTACTGACTTAACCTTTGACACGGTGGTGTGCTATCTCGGCCAATGAGAGACGTCAATGTAGTTGGTTATAGGTAGCTTACGGTCCTATAAATGGGCACTCTGAAGCTCGAACAGCATCACTTCTTCTTCAGTGATACAAGAGCGTATAACTCTACTCTTCAAGACAACATGAAGACTTACTTCGCACTTGTAGTTCTGGCGCTCGTAGCGTGCGCTTTGGCCAACGAAACTGAAAAAAAATCTAGTAACATTTTGAGTGAGTTATAAACTTTTATTATTTAATATTTTTCCTCTACATTCCTAGGTGAACTAGATGGTGAACCTTCAAAATAAGTACCATTGTACCTCTCTTTTCTCCGTAGCAAGAAGAAACACAATTCCGCAAGTTTAATAGTAATAAGCTTCGAACAGATAATGACACATCTGATCATGATACATGTATTTCTAATCGAAAATAAGAAGCACTATTAATATTAATTCATCTCTTTGTATGTAATTGGTTTACAGTCAGTCCTGCGCCGGTTGCAGCCATGTGCACATACCCATTGGACCCGGGAAGCGTCTGCCCCGGCGTGACTACACCAGTTGTTTATACCAGGTAAGTGATTAGAAATAAAATGTATTTGAGTTTTGCTTAATACTAGTTGCACTAACATCATCTTTTTATCGTTTCACCCATTCTGTTGTCTACTTGCCTACTTATTTTTTGAAATTTACTGCTATGATAGGCAAATTTGGAGATTCGAGTAAAAAAATTAAGGAAACTTCGATATTTTTTTACCTGAATATTTTTCAATCTTTTACAGGTACTGGTACAACAGAGTATCAAAAGCGTGCGAGACTTTCTCGTACAACGGTTGTGGAGGCAACGCCAACAACTTCCTCAACTTTGCCGAGTGCACCAAGACTTGTGAAGTGTAATAGAACTGTGCGTACTTCTAAGAAACGAACGCTTCCAACTAACATCACGCCACGTCACCATGTCTGCGCTACCTCACTGCGGCTGGTTTTCAGAAGATTGTCCCTAACTGTAAATTCGCATCTTTGATAATAATTATACAAGTAAAAGATGCTAAATGCTCTCTTTTATTTAAATTTAAATATATATGCCTAGTAGTTAATATAATTTTAGGCTTCGTACGGGTTTTTTTTTTTTAAATGTAGAATAGGTCGGCGTTTGACCACCAACTCACCTGACGTTAAGCGACGTTGTGGTCTAAGATGGAGCACGACGACCTATTAGGTACTTATTCACTCTAGCCTTGAAGTTTACTAGAGTAAAGAAGTACAAAGACGGCAGTTGAGTGAGGCGCTACAAGTGCGCTACTGCTCAGACCCGTCTTCGGAACGGTTACACCGGACTACATCCCGAAACACGACTAGGTCATTTCACGGCATGGCATGGTCCGGTGGGTGGTAACTAGCCACGGCCGAAGCCTTCCACCAGAGTTTGCTACCCGGTTAGCACTACCCGGGGACCACGTGTAGGGAATCAGAATAGAGTTCACTCCTACGGACGTGGGTAGCTCAGTCCCCAAACAAAGGTTTAAAGGTTTTCTACTGGCATTTCGTTTAGAAGTAGATGACGAGCAAAGAGAGCAAGTAAAGATCAAAAGCATGCGCCTCCAAACTTATCTACAGAGTGAGCGACAAATTGCGATTTAATATTTTTTTCAACCTGTGAACACTCCCAAGCTTCCACCACTTGCGTAAGTAATCGGGCTCCAGCATCTGTTGTTGATCTCCCTTTTGTAGAACCGAACTGATTTTCGTTTAATATACTGTGCATGTAAAAGTGTAACAAGCTGACTACGTAAATCTTTTCAAATATTTTGCTTAAAGCTGGAATCACAGAGACGGGTCTGTAATTCGAGAGGTCGGACTTAGTACCCAATTTAAAGGTAGGGGTAATTTTGATATTTTTCATTAAATCGGGATGTACCTCTGTCAATACACAGGCTAAATATGTCTATGAGGTATGGTGCAATAGGTTATATAGGACTATACAGACTTTAAGGTAGAATATGGATATGACATGTTTGTATCATTCTCGCGGAATACAAACAGTGGAAAGACAATTTCTCTGGGCTGTGTAAGCCTCAGAATCTTATATCTTTAAATGAGCAATTCTTGTATATATATATATATATATATATAATTGGAATCTCGGAATCGGCTCCAACGATTTTCATACAGTTTAGTATATAGGGGGTTTCGGGGGCGATAAATCGATCTAGCTAGGAATCATTTTTAGAAAATGTCATTTTATTCGTGTTTTATCGATAATCAACTTAAACATAAACTTGGAAGAAAAATAACAAAAATATGACTCTTCCTGACATCTATTGGCAAATAATAATACTATTTTTTGTGAGCAACTAATTGCTTTAACGACACAACAGCAGATGGCGTTGTTAAGTAACACGAAGTCAATGAGTGTTTGCTTTGAGGTTAGACTAAAATCAATTGTTTATTTTCCAAAAAACACAATTTAAAAAAAAAATACCGAGCAAGGCTCGGTCATCCAGGTACTGATAACTAAAGCAAGCAACTTGCTTTAGTTACTATTCTGAGGTGTGAGCCATGCTGGAATGACATTAAAATAAATAGTGACATCTGACATCATCGCAATAAAGTAGAGTAGACTACGTCTACGTATTTCAAACTATCCACTCACAGATAGGTTAGCAAGTATATTTTTAAGTATTTACTTTTAAGTTACTCCAAAAGTCCACAGCTACTAAGTTTTAAAAACTAAAACCTTTCTTCTTGCACTTGTAGAAGAAAAGCATTTTAATTCATTAACCTAGAAATTCGATTTCTTTTGACTAAAAATATCACACTCCACGGACTCCAGGGACCTTGACTTTTGTTAACTGATATCTTAATTATTTTTATTAAGGATTTACACGTAGAGGGAGGTTAGTTGTCAAGTCTTATTCTAAGGTTAAAGGTTATCCGATTACTTATTGTTTCATTGTGAGTACACCACGAGCAGACCAGCGACCCGCAAGCAGCACCCGATCACGAGTATGACGCATGTGCCAGCCATCGCTCTCCTCAGCCATATTTGAGGGAAGAGAACGACCCGACACACGACGCCGCCGCAAGAAGGTGCCTTCGATTCCACAAGAACTGTTAATGTTTTCAATAGACAATAGACAAATATTTATTTGCAGCAAAAACATACAAAATAAATTAAATAATTATTACACGATTAAAAAAAAAAACAAAAAAACATCGTTTTTGTCACAAACCGGTCCCAACTCAGCAAAATGCCGGCTGCTGTAGACAACCGGCGCTGGATTCTAAGTACCCTATGTTCTTTTCTGTACCCCAGACAACGTGTATGCAAAATTTCAAGATGATCGGTGGAGTAGTAGAGACGTGAAAGCGTTACAAACAAACAAACCAACAACTTAACAAACAAACAAAAAAGCTTACTATCGCATTTAAAAATATTCGTTTTTAAGGATATTAGGATTAGGATGTACTCGTAGCGCAATTACGGTGTGGCTCATACGTTACACAAAGATAAACAAGTAACATAATTAATAAACAATTGAAGTATTTATCAAACAGTGGACATGTATGCCAAATTTAATGATGATCGGAACAAACAAACGAACAAACTCACTTTGCATTTATAATATTAGTTACAATACTTCTTTGTTTTATTTTTTCATTTTATTATCGATTGGTTCTGTTAATATCATGGCGCTGACATGTTCAATACACAAGTCCCAAGTAGATCGCTTTGAGCGATAAGGCCGCCCATTAAAAACTTAGTTAGGCCTTATTTAAGTACTATTGTAATTATTTTATGTTTTTAATAAAGAGTTGTTGTTGTTGTTGTTGTCCCAAAAAATAAAATATTTTTTTTCAAAAGATAAAATTTTATTACTACAATATTATTTACACATACAACTTGATAATCTTAACTAAGTTTGATTTTAACGTACAATTTTTTTCTTATTAAGCCAACTAACTTGGCTAGGTTTGAAAAATACGAATAAGTACGGCTTTTGCATCTAAATGTGTACTGTCGTATAACAGATGCATTCGACCGAGCAAGCGTCAGCGTGTGAAGCGTCGATATTTCAGCTTCAGTAATAATGCTTTGGTATGTCCGGCGTCCGTCCGGCTGTTTCCTCTATAGATCGCATTTCTCAACCGATTCTCTTAAAATTTCGTTAGCAGGTTCGAAAATTATACCGAATTTTACACAAAATTTGGCTTACTCCTAACGACCACTATAAAATACATAATCACATATTTAAATTTATACAATATTTAAATTTATGTCCCAACTGTGGAGCTCGTGGGGACACAAAATTATTTATTGTGAATAGAATAGAAAGAATAGAAAAGTTTATTGTCATAAAGTCACACTCATAATAATTCATTACAATGTATTAGGAATGCTCCTGTCATGTACTCGTCATTTTACATACACTGGTTTTTATTTCTAAATTTTAACAAAATTTTAATTATTAGTCCATGCTTATTCTACTTACTTTATTTAATAATATAAAATTAATCGTAATGGTAAGTTCAAAAATATGTGTATAAAAGTATGTGTTGTGACCACTACGAAACTACCACCACTGGTGAAAACTATAATAAAAACGATAGAACTCTAACATGCAAAAACCAATTTTTGATACTTTTTTACACTGTAACACAGCTTAACTATATAATTACATTATTACATACATACATACATATAATCACGCCTGTTTCCCATGGAGGGTAGGCAGAGACCACTTCTCTCCACTTGCTACGATCCTTGGCATACACGTTTCGCTTCTTCTACTTCCATGAGTCTTTTCATACACGCTCGTCGTACGCTCGGGTACGTCGTACACTGTAACACAGCTTAACTATATAATTACATTATTACATACATACATACATATAATTACGCCTGTTTCCCATGGAGGGTAGGCAGAGACCACTTCTCTCCACTTGCTACGATCCTTGGCATACACGTTTCGCTTCTTCTACTTCCATGAGTCTTTTCATACACGCTCGTCGTACGCTCGGGTACGTCGTACACTGTAACACAGCTTAACTATATAATTACATTATTACATACATACATACATATAATTACGCCTGTTTCCCATGGAGGGTAGGCAGAGACCACTTCTCTCCACTTGCTACGATCCTTGGCATACACGTTTCGCTTCTTCTACTTCCATGAGTCTTTTCATACACGCTCGTCGCGCTCGGGTATTCCTGACCTGGCTTTACTACATGGCCCTGAACTACATTATTATAATGACAAAACGTTAAAAATATTGTAAAAAATTATGACTTAAAGCCTTAAAAACTTAAGTCTCATTGGTCGCAGTTGTGACAAAAATTCATAATTTGCCCTGACGACCACCATTGGTGGCTGTTTTGGTGGTGGTCGCTGGGAGCAAGCCCAAAATTTTACATGAATAGGTTGAAAAATGCGACCTGTAGACTCAGATCAACCTAGAGAATAAGATGGCGCACGGCGTATGATTTAGGTGAAGCCAAAAACCATCCAAAAACTACGCTACTGTCGTATATATACACAACACGCACACATTGACGCAAAAAAACTACGCTACTCGCTTGGTCATTCTTACCTCGACATTAATATTATGAGCATTGGTTTATGGTATAATTTCGTGTCCATGAATATACATAGTGCATTATTAAATTGTGGCCAGGACTACATTTTGAGGTTCTGTTTAAAAACTGTGCAGTTTTTTTAAAGTCAATATTGAAAAAGCCGTAACATTAAACTCTTACAAATAGATATGTGCAGTTTTAGAATATTGAATCTACTAAGTTTGAATATTGGAACAGAAATGGCTAACGTAGAGTTTGGGATTTAATATTATATATATCCTACTAATATTATAAACGCGAAAGTTTGTATGTATGTATGGATGGATGGATGGATGGATGTTTGTTCCTCTTTCACGCCAGAACGGCTGAACAGATCTGGATGAAATTTGGCACAGAGATAGATTATAGTCTAGAATAGCACATAGGATTATAACATACTAGCTGCGCCTCGCGGTTTCACCCGCGGTTTAAAAGTATCCTATGTGTTATTCTAGACTATTATCTATCTCTGTGCCAAATTTCATCCAGATCTGTTCAGCCGTTCTGGCGTGAAAGAGTAACAAACATCCATTCTTACAAACTTTCGCGTTTATAATATTAGTAGGATAGGATATAACATTATTATTAACATATATAATATTATATTTGTGATGTTCTATTATAATTATTCCAATTTTTAATTTTTATACTTAAAATAATAATATGTGGATCTTTGTGTCTTATAAATAAACATTTTGATTGATTGATTGATTATATACATTATACTTTTTAACAGCGGGTGAAACCACGGGGCACAGCTAGTAATATTATAGATTTTCGTACAATTGTAAATGTTTTTCATGCAACATTACCACGCACACAAGGTAAAAAAAGAAGTGGCTTCAGCGAGATATAACGCAGTGTTCCATCTTTTCCTCTAGGTTGATCTGAGCCTGTAGAGGAAAACAGCCGGACGCGAGGTCTTCAGCTCACAGAGCCACTCCTCAACAACACAACAACTCGGGTTGTCCTTAACTTTAAGCTCATAAATACCTATATTATGAGCTTAAAGTTAAGGACAACCCGAAGAGCAGACGCAGTGCCGGAGCTTCGCGACGTAACGGCGCAATGTCGTTAACATCGTTATCTTTACAAGTCTTCTTGCACTCGGCGAATGTGTCGAAGTTGTTGGAGTTGCCATCACACCCTCTGTATGAAAACGACACGCACGACTTGTCTCTTGTATTGTACCAGTACCTGTAACAATTGAAAACAGTGCGTAAGTCGTTACTGATCATTCAGGTGATTTTATTTGTTTATTATTTGTCGACCGAGCGAGAGTAAGCGAATAAAGCGTCTCTACTTCAGCTTCGATAAAAATGCTTTCGTATGTTCAAATTCTGTCCGGATCTTTGTCTACCTCTACAGGTCATATTTTTTGAATGATTCTCTAGAAATGTTGTTAGTAGATTCGTACATATTTTTTTAAATCATATCTTCGTCATTTAGAAAAAAATTCCAAATTTGCCTTGACCTAATTTTAAAATGTAATTAACGAACCTGCTCACAAAATTTCACGAGAATCGGTTAAGAAATGTGACCTGTAGAAGTAGACAAAGATTCGGACAGAATTTGAACAAACGTATGTACGTATTGTACGCATTGTACGTATGTACTCGGACTATTCCTGTGCGTGAGATGAGATGAGATTTTATCTTGGTCACTCTCACACCTATGACGTTTCAAACAAGAGCAACAAGGACGAGAAAAGGTGAGATGAAAATCTTAAATCTCCGAATGGGGTCCCAGGATACAGACGTTGGGTGCGAGGTATCCACCAGCTCACAGAGCCAATAGTATATGTTTTTTAATGTTATTGGAGCGAGACTATTGTAATAATAATAGACTTTGCGATTATTTTAGACTTTTTCTTATTTATGAAATATACTCCTGATTCCTCAAATAGGTCAATAAAAACTTAAATCGTCAGTTTATCGGTCAATTTGCATAATAGGAGTACAGCAATCTGGTTTAAAAACTGTTCACTATTACACGGCTTGAGCATTGTTGTCATAGAACAAACAGCCCGGGCCTACAATTTTACGTGTCATCCGAGCCACGGTAGCGCTCAGTTATAAATTCCACCCGCGGTCACCCATCATAGAACTGACCATGTCGTCCGTTGCTTAACATCGGTGATCGTCTTTATAAAATATCGTAATCGTAAAGAGAGATCAACGAGGGTCGCAAATTTGATTAATAATCAATTAAAAATAACTGCTTGAAATTTAAATTTTGCTCAATAAGCTAAACAAATCAGCTTAATGAATTCAAGTCGTTTCCATAGCTCGTCTTACCTTAATACTAGACATTATTACTAAAATCTCGCAATACATAATATTATATGCTTATAACGGTGTTATAGTGTGTAACTATGTATGTGAATTCTGTTAAACTACATGTATGTACAACGACAGAGAAAAAGTTGTGTTAGTATTTCCCTAAAATGTTACTTAGTCGACCGAGCGAGCATTAGCGAGCGAAGCGTCTATGCTCCAGCTTCGGCCAGAATGCTTTCGTATGTCCAGCGGCTGTCCGGCTGTCTTCCCCTAAAGGTCGCATATCGCAAAGGATTCTCGAGAAATTGTATGAAAAATAATCTACATGATTATTAAAGCTGTTCTCAAAAAATTGTCGCGAGAATCTGTGTGTGTATGCGACTGGTAAATAAGAACAGAGGACAGACGCCGGCCGCGAGTTCTTCAACTCACAGAGCCGCTAGTAATTAATAACAATAATATTAAATTCGGGACACTTTCACACACGGTCGCCTGACCCCAAAGCTAAGCAAAGCTTGTACTGTGGCTGCCAGAGACTGATAAACATACTTAGATATTTTTAAATACATACTTAAATAGATATTAACACCCAGACATAGAACAAACACAAATGTTCTTCCATGAATGTTTGCCCTAGGTGGGAATCGAACCCACGCCCCCAAGCTCAGAAGGCAGGTTCACTATCGACTGAGCCACCGAGGCAGTCATACTAGTCATAGTTAGGTACCTATACTTAGTAAAATATCTGCAAATTGTATTCCTAATGCGTAGTGCGTATTTGATGTCATCTGCTACGTAACTGGAGCCCGGTGTATGGCGACAGGCTTACACCCTCAGTCACATTTGGGACTGAATATCGTCCGGCAAAGTGTGGGAGCTTTACACCTCTGCCAGCCCCTTTGGAAGAAAGGCGCGACGGTATGTTATGTTATATCCTAATTTACTCTATTGAAGATGATAGAAGGCGCGAACTCGACTCCAGACGAGACGACCTTAAAAATAGACCGCCTTCAAGTATTGTCTACAATTTTATTAACGGTACCCTAACGTGTAGCATATGTTTGCGCACTTTTAAAGCCAAGATAGGGTACCACAGTCACATGAAGGCACATGAACGAAGCCTTCCTCTACCGTATCGTACATAGCAGAGACTGGTCGCCGTAGCTGAAATCGGCGAGGATAGATAGATATATCCTAATGAGAGTAATCACTTACCTGATATGGGTACCCACAAAAGAGACGCCAGAACAGATGTTTCCAGCGTCTATCGGGTATGTGCACATGGCTGGAAGCTGCCTGGTCGAGACTTGAAATTAAACACAAATAGAAGAGTTAGTAATTAATATATAATATTGTTTAAATTCATTTCTTTAACCAGTCTCAAGCGGGTTATTACCTTGATTTCCTAAATAAATAATAATTTTTTGATTTGCTTTATTTATTTCGTAAATGTAGTTTAACATCCTTGGTGTACTTAATGCGAAGTTTGAGCAGAAATACACTGAAGATCTTATAAAGAAACAGTTTTAAAGATGTACTTCTGTAAAGTAACGCCCTATTCAATCAACTAATACTATTTGTTTTAATCAAACTTACAGAATTGAGTTTCACCACCTAAAAAGTAAGGAAAAGTAGGTACTATTTCTAAGTAAGTAAGTCTAAATAAATATTTTTAAAGGCTCCCTATTTAACACTAACCCCCTTAGCAATAATCGTAGCAAAGCCTCAGAATAGTTTTTTTTTTTTATGTATAATAAACGGCGTTTGACCACCAAATCGCCTGATGTTAAGCGACATTGTGGTCTAAGATGGAGCACGACGACCTATAAGGTATTTATTCACTCTAGCCTTGGAGTTTTGTAGAGTGAAGAAATACAAAGACGGCAGTTGTGTGAGGCACTACAAGTGCGCTACTGCTCAGACCCGTCTTCGGAACGGTTTACAGTGTTTTGTCTTTTTCTTTCTATTATGTTTTTTAACTCGATCGAGAAACACAAAACATTTTACTTATAACTATTCCGAGGCTAAGGAGGTCAGATTAATAAGTAGGTAATTTTATTGATTCCAAAACTAAAAAATATAAAAAAAAGTACTAAAAAGCACAAATCAATTAAAAAAACAATTAAACTCACTAAAATTGTCATCAGAGTTCTTCTTGATTTCAGCAGCCAGCACGCACGCGATGAGCGCCAGAACTAGAACTGTCGAGTAAGCCTTCATGTTGTCTTCATGTGTGAAATTAGCGTTTTCCTTGGACAATGGCAGCGGAGCCTAGACACTGGAAGTATCCATATACCATGATAGTTTTTTGGTCATTGTCTCTCTCGTTAGAAAAGTCATAAGAGTGAGAGGGACCAAGAAACATCTGACGCGTCAAGAATAGGAAGCATGGGAAATCATGACATCATAGAGCCAATATGGTTACGTTTTGTTTTTGACGCTGCGCCACCATGGACCTTATTGCGTGGTGACACAACTCGCGGTCGCGTAGCGTCAAAAAAACCTTAGGTAACCATTATGGCCTCAGGCCTCCTAATCTTGACGCGTTGATGGTGTTTCTTGGTTTCAAACGCGAGAGAAAGAGCAAAAACTATCTCGGCTTGTAAGAATGGCCTTCCTGGTTCTATTCTTGACGCGTAAGATGTTTCTTGGTCATTTTATTGACTCCTGTGAATGTTCAAACGAGAGAGATAATGACCAAGAAGTATCTCGATTGGATAAGAATAAGACTCCAAGACCAAGTATACTTCTTATTCTATCATGCATGCATGACTTACTCGTATAAGTCATTCATGCATGATAGTAGCACTTAGAGAAGCTCACACCAAGCGCGTAAAATCTCGTCAAGACACTGTTTTCGTTATCGTGGAACAAGAAGTGAGTTATTTTAGCTTCAGAGTCACTTTTATAGCCATTGTAGGCCACCTTTAGGCAACCAAATTGACAGAATTAGCACACGACCGTATCTGGACATAATATATTTCTTCGGAGAAATAAGATGCCGTCAAATATGACAAAACAATTACACGAATACCAAGATTACAAAGAAATACCCGCCAAAGGTTAAATAATAAATTATTATCTACTTTATAGCAAGACTAGCTCTGCTCGCGACTTTGTTTGCGTTATGCTACGGCCACACGTCCTACTTCTACTAAATAAAAATAAGTCGGGTTTTCCTTCCTGACGCTATAACTCCAGAACGCACGAACCGATTTCCACGGTTTTGCATTCGTTGGAAAGGTCTCGGGCTCCGTGAGGTTTATAGCAAAGGAAATTATTAAAACGGGTGAAACCGCAGGGCGCAGCTAGTTATTTTATAAATGCAAAAAATTGTTCGTTTTTAACCAATGACGCAAAAACGACGGGGTGTTAAAAGTTTGACGTGTCTGTGTGTGTGTGTGTGTGTGTCTGTATGTGGCATCGTAGCTCCCGAACGGCTGAACCGATTTTGATTTTATTGGGCTTTGTTTGAGAGGTGACTTAGTCGGGAGTGTTCTTTGCTATGAAAACGACTCTATGCACCAATGTATGGTACATTGGAGCATAGAGTCGTTTTTATAGGGCGTATATGGCGCCTTCCGGTTTAGTGGTCGTGAGATTGATCCTGGCCGTGCACTAATGATTTTTTTGGTGCATTGAAATACATGCTCGTTCGGTGAATAAAAACATCATAAAAAACCGACATATCCTAGAACCAATAATTCGGAAGACATGTAACATCTACCAACCCATTTTGAGCCAGCGTGGTGGATAGAAAGACTGTGATGATGAACGTAGTGAGGCCAATACCCCAACGCGTGGATCTTCAATTAAACAACTGTACCTACTATAAATGCTAGCGTTAAATAGAGTAGAGCCTGTAATGTATTACGGCAAAGATAATAATTCAATTGATAACTTTAATAGTTACACGTCATAACACGTCATGCTTCATCTGCTTCTGTGCTCCGTGGTACTACAGACAATGTGCGCCTGATGTCACCTCAGAAAATCACTCAGATCTTATAGCGTTATTATCATACGTCATATTCGGGACACTTCCACACACACAGTCGCCTGACCCCAAACTAAGCAAAGCTTGTACTATGACTGTTGTGTGTGACTGTATTCGTATCTAGGGTAGAGTTGAGAGCCTTGCCTGCCTGAGGGATGGGAAGCCTAAGCTGAGGAAGGAAACGAGCAAGTTTAGTGGGTATAATCAATTTTATCAATGTATAGAAAAAACATCAGCGTATCAAAAACATTAAGACTATTTACACTATCCTAATACTAACTAACCTAATATAAAAGAGTAATAACATTACAATCTCTGGTCTTGCCGGATTACTCCTCCTTGCTGGCACAGCAACGGCACGGCACGGACACGGCACTTACATTTTCTGTAATGGCTATCCTTAATGAGGCGCATTAGACCGTCTGGGTCCAATGCGCCTATCTATCCTATATATCCGGGTCTATCGATACGGCATGGTCGTAGTAGGATGCAGCGTGCTAGCTGGAGTGAGGGCTGGAGTGATCCTGGGAGGGCAGCGACACTTTTGGCAGGTGTCGCCGAAGCACGCGAGGGCGCCGGTGCGTGGCTGGGGGTGTCATTCCCGGGACAGTGTTCTGAGCACGATGCGAGAGGGGTACTGGTGCGTTCCGTATTCCGATCCCGGAACCTCTTGACATGCATCGATGCTGGCCATCAGGTGGTTTTTAGTGGGTCACCAACATCTGTCACTGCATCTGGTCTGCATCTGGTCACTGCCCAAACAAGACCCTCAATCGCATTTGGGCGTCTGTTAGCAGATTCATCACATGCCAAAAAAAGCGTGCAACGCGCTAGAGGTTGATTAACTCTCTAGTTTAAGAGGTGGGCCTTCTCTAACTAGGCTATACTCCAAAAAAAATCAAAAATATTTAAATGTACAGATATTTACCGACCGACCGGTTACAGTCTTATTTTAAGTAGAGATAAGTACGAGTTTATGTAAAATAATACCGCCTTTTATGAACTTATTATCTTTGGAAAATACAACGGCGTAAAAACCGTTTAAGGAAAAGTTATCAGGATTTTAAAAACAGTAAATAAATGAGATTACTTATATAATTGCACGTTTCCTGTACCAATACTTATTTTATTACATAATTTTTTGGAATAAATACCTACATTACATCAAATAGAAGCTCAAACGCTGTTAATTTTCTGAGATTAAGGCCCGCATGCTAAAACGACGCTTAGTCATGAATCTTGATTTAAAACTGTTTGTGTGTACGGGATAACCAGTTTCAAATAAAGATTTATGACTGAGTTACGTTTGAGAATACGGCCCTTAGACTAAGAATAAGAATGTTACTTCCTAAATAAACTTTAATCTGATAGGCTGTTTCGTTCAATAAATATTTCTGACATAACAACTTTTGCCTTCTTGAAAACCGCCTTAGGTTGCCCAAATTTCACATGCGGGCAGCGCAAGACAGATCATTGTGGAGGTCTCCCCTTTGGGACGTCTTCCAGCTGACGTGATGATGATGATGATGAATTTTGAAAAAAAAAATTTGAGACATTTTTCACACACGGTCGCCTAACCCCAAGCTAAGCAAAGCTTGTACTATGGCTGCCAGAGACTGATTAATATACGAGTACATAGGTACATATTTTTTTTTTAAATACTTGCTTAAATAGATATTAACACCCAGACATAAGAGAAACGCAAATGTTCACCACATAAATGGTTGCTCTAGGTAGGAATCGAACCACGCCCCAAAGCTCAGAACACAGATTCACTACCAACTGAGCCACCGAGGCAGTCAAAGGCGGCTACTAGCTTTGTCACCGTTCTGAGCTAAATAAATGGCTAACGTTAGACGATGACGCTGAGCGAAGAGACTATGTAAAGATACTGACGAGCTTATAAGGTTATCTACAGAGTGACAAAGTGCAATTATCAATATTTTTTATGACGCACTTCTCTAATCATTCTTAAACTAAAAATTCCCCTTGCATCATTGATTAATTTAAAACAACACACACACACACACACTCACAAACACACACACATTTGCACACATACCTAAACTCACACACATCACTGCTGACAACATTTACACAAGTACTCAATATGACATAATTATAGAACTTGCTGTAATTTTTCGAAATAATGTATAAAGTGTACACTCGCATGACTATACCCTCGACGAACATCTTAATTCGAGTCTAGGGGTAAGCTGAAAATCAGCCTTGCATAAACCGATCTAGTTTACGCAGCTCAGTGCTGAGCTTACACCCTTTGCCACCGTATTTATCTAACTATTGTACCTAATTATTTCTAGTGTGTTTTTTTTTCTTTGGCAATAAATATATTTTCATTCATTCATTTCATTTCATTTAAAAGCTAATTATATGGACAACCTCCGTAAAAACACGTGTTCTGATTAGTAAATTAGAGTAATCATCAATTAATCAGTAATTAGTACTGAAAAGTTATTTTTGATTTGCTTTGTCTATCTACTAAATAAATAAAACAAAAATTGACCCTTCCAAATTTGGATATTTTTCATAGCTCTAATTTCTCTTGAGAACGTTTTAAAAGAAAAAAATAATAACATTGCGTGCAGATCCTACTAATATTATAAACGCGAAAGTTTATAAGAATGGATGGATGGATGTTTGTTACTCTTTCACGCAAGAACGGCTGAACAGATTTGGATGAAATTTGGCACTGAGATAGATTATAGTCTAGAATAGCACATAGGATGATTTTAACCGCGGGTGAAACCGGGGGGCGCAGCTAGTATCATTTAATTGTACATGCAAAATTTCATCATAATCTGACAAATGGTTTCCAAGAAATTTGACAAGCGCGTTTGTATGGAAAATTCAGAGCGTCGCGGAACCCTTAATGTAAAATATTATTACACTCGACAAAACTTTCTCTTGCCTTCCTCAGATACCTGTATAAACGAAAGTATGAATACTATCCGTTCATGTATCCTGTTCTGCTATATGTATGTATCATGTTCTGCTCTGTTGCCTAGGATACAACTCATTAGTAGTAGTAGTAAAGTAGATGCGCCAGACCTAAAAGACCAGCTCTGTCGTCTGTATGTTCCCGAGGGCTACCTTCGGTTTTAGAAACATAAACTGTTTGCTGTGCGCTGGTGTAGAACGGTAGCCCATAAGATGTCTCCGATACTGCGATCCCTTGCCACATTCATTGCTTTCCTTGACGCTAATCCAAAATGTGATATATTTTTGGGGGCTGAGCTACCCACGTCCGTAGGAGTGTACTCTATTCTGATTCCCTACACGTGGTCCCCGGGTAGTGCTAATCGGGTAGCAAACTCTGGTGGAAGACTTCGGCCGTGGCTACCCACCCACCGGACCAAGCCATGCCGTGAAATGACCTAGTTGTGTTTCGGGATGTAGTCAGGTGTAACCGTTCCGAAGACGGGTCTGAGCAGTAGCGCACTTGTAGCGCCTCACTCAACTGCCGTCTTTGTACTTCTTCACTCTACAAAACTTCAAGGCTAGAGTGAATAAGTGCCTTATAGGTCGTCGAGCTCCATCTTAGACCACAACGTCGCTTAACATCAGGCGAGTTGGTGGTCAAACGCCGACCTATTCTACGTAGAAAAAATATATTTATATAATTGACGGTACTTGGGGTCACCCATCCTAGCACTGACCGTGTTGTGCGTCGCCTAGTCCAGCTACGTTGAGAGCGCTACGCACTATTCAGGGGACCTACGATGGTCGTTTTGTTTTCGACGCTGCGCGATCATAAACCTTATTGCGCAGTGACACGATTCGCATTTGCGCAGCGTCGAAATTAAAACGTAATAACCATATTGGCTAAAAGATGCCATGATAGACCCCCAGAACGCTACATTGCTAAATCTTAACACGCTTACAATATCCCGTCTTTGTTACTGCTGCAGATTAATACTATTAGCTATTTTAGATTTAGCAATTTAGCACACTCTAATAAAAATAAAAATATTTATGACTTCTGTTTCTTTCTTACTTATATAATAAAAAATTACGGTAAATAATTCACGCAGTAGACTGTATAACTGGTACGAGTATGTTATTTGGATATTAAGATAAAATAATTTTGGGACAGCGGTTATTCTTGATGCGTAAGATTAGATGAAGGGGCCTATTCCTGCGCGTGAGATGAGATGAGATTTTATCTTGGTCACTCTCACACCTATGACGTTTCAAAGGAGAGCAACAAGGATGAAAAAAGGTGAGATGAAAATCTCAAATCTCCGAATAGGGCCACAGATCACTTTCAGTTCTTTTCAAACGAAACAGACAAAGGCCAGAAAATATCTCGAATTGTAGGAGTAGGGCCCCTGGGGTGCACTAGCGCTCGGGCTCACTTCTTCGCTGCGAACCACCGTCAATAAAGTTACGCCAGTTGTAGCCGATGAAGAAACTATACACTAATCTGTGGAGATGTTTACAACTACCAGTAGGTAGCACCGATATTCAGTCCCAAATGTGACAGGGGAAGAGCCTGTCGCCATACACCGGGCTCCAGTCATGTAGCAGATGACATACAATACGCACATATGATCACACAATGAACAAATTGGTGCGTGCCGTGGGCTGAGTTCGAACCCGCTCCCTCTGGCTTGAGAGGCGGACCTTCTCCCAACTAGGCTGCCATCGCTCGCATTTTTATGCTCTGTTTTACCTATTGAATAATAGGGTGTTTATTTGAATCTTTTGTAATGCCCGAATATTCTAGACTAAACGTGTGGCTCCGGGAGTTAAACAACTTTTTGTGTCCTTGCGCTATTGTTTAATCGAATGTTCTTGATCTCTTGTACAAATACACGGACGACCGACGACTCGGAGGTCAGTTTTGATTACGCGTTTGAAGTGCTAACGTCGAAGTTATTGTACAAGTAGTGTTCAGAGCTATATAGTGCAAGCGTCTACTGTACAGTAGTGTATCAATGTTTGAGTGCTTGGTAAAAAAGGTAAATCTTCGGACATATCGACGTTTTACTCCTTTTATCCTTATCCGGCTCGTAACAATAACTTCGTGCTATTCCATAATTTCCTACTTTATTTTTATTAGATTTTGTTGTAAAATTGAAGTCATTGTCGGTATTTTGTTCTTTTATTCATAAAAAAAGATAGCTTAGGCAGATTCGCAAACAATTTAATTACAATATGGTTAACCAGTTTCAATGATTTGTGAATATTTTGCCCACTTGCACTGAAAATAACAGTTACCTAACTCCTTGCCAAACTATTTTAAACTACTCCTTATTTTTTTGTTTAGAAGGAGGTTTCCCTCATACCATACGAGTAACCTCATACGGAGGGGTGACGGAAAGGGAAATCTATGGAAATACATATGTCGGAATCGAACCCACTAAACTCCTCCCTCGGGAGCAGTCCTCCGCCAAGATGGGGTGAGATGGGGTCACGCTAGCGTTTACAATCTCACCACGGCGGTAGACCCGAATGGGCCTCTGAGCCTGTGGAGGGACAACCTTGCCTATCAAGTTCACCCCCCAGACATGTGAGGCCTTGCAAATCAGTGGAGAGTCCCCGGACTCTCCACCAGTGACCCACTACGGAGGCTGGAGCAGGGCGGCGAACCGCCTTCTCCTCCCTCCTGTTCGTCTGCGTCGGATCGGGTCAGAATGGATGTCGTCTTCCTGGACCAGCTCTGCGGCCTCCTTCTGCACCATTGCATCTTCACAGAAGGAGACCTTTGCCTCCCATGACCTGTCACTGCCGAGCATGACTCCTAGCGGAAAATTAGCTTATCAGGGACATAAAGTTAAGAGTCTCCTAAGGAATGGCCAACTAAAGGTTCGTGTAAGAACATGTAGGTAGGAGCAACCTAGGAGTAGTTTAAACTAGTTTAAACTAGACTTACGCAATTTTTTTAGTGCAAGTGGGCAATAGACAACCGTCTGATAAGCAGACGTAGTGACGCATCGCGTGACGCGATGTTAGCTAGAAACGTCGAAAGCCTCTGCTTTGTAGAAGTTAGTAGTTTCATTATGCTTTACAAGCTTTGCTGCACTCGGCAAAGCTGACGAAGTTGTTAGCGTTGCCTCCACAACCGTTGTACGAGAAAGCCTTGCACATTCTTACATGCCTATTGTATCCGTACCTGTGAAATATTGAAAAAATATAGGTAAGTGAATACCTAAAGATAATTATGAAATTTTGTTAAATAACTAAATACAGTCAGAGTCACAAGTCAATATGAAAATACAATAAGAGTCTAATGTTCATGTCAAAAACTTAACCACTAAATAATAAGTTATTTAGTGGTTAAGTTATATTATAAATAACCTATTATTTGGTGGTTAAGTTTTTGACATGAACATTACTTTTGAATTTGAATCATGAACATTAGTAGCGCACTTGTAGCGCCTCACTCTACTGCCATCTTTGTACTTCTTCACTCTACAAAACTTCAAGGCTAGAGTGAATAAGTACCTTCTAGGTCGTCGTGTTCCATCTTAGACCACGACGTCGCTTAACATCAGGCGAGTTGGTGGTCAAACGCCGACTTAATCTACATTAAAAAAAAACTTAGTTCCTTAACGTTTCCGCCAGGGGCGCTTTATTGAAATGTATGGAGCCAAACAAACATAAAAAAGTTTTGGTAACGATCAAAACTCGTGGTAAATATGCGGCACACTCTTTTTTTTTTTTTTTTTTTTATGTAGAATAGGTCGGCGTTTGATCACCAACTCGCCTGATGTTAAGCGACGTTGTGGTCTAAGATGGAGCACGACGACCTATAAGGTACTTATTCACACCTTGAAGTTTTGTAGAGTGAACAAGTACAAAGACGGCAGTTGAGTGAGGCGCTACAAGTGCGCTACTGCTCAGACCCGTCTTCGAAACG
Organism: Peribatodes rhomboidaria; assembly: GCA_911728515.1. Lineage (NCBI taxonomy): Eukaryota > Metazoa > Arthropoda > Insecta > Lepidoptera > Geometridae > Peribatodes > Peribatodes rhomboidaria. The sequence continues at coordinate 1,111,129 of OU452194.1, forward strand.
GTTACACCGGTCTACATCCCGAAACACGACTAAGTCATTTCACTCTTACTTTACGCTTTTAGTCGAATCTCTCTATTTCACTACATATATCAAAGTACTTTTACAGAAGGTTTTGACTAAATTTTATTGAATAATAGGGAACTAGAATGAATCTAAGGCTTTAAGAATGTCCCTGTGCAACTAACTAGTATTTAGTAAAGCTTGTAAAGATTAAGCTTTATATGATAATCTCCAATCACTTACCTGTCATAAGTAACTGGTGTAGTCACGCCGGGGCAGACAATTCCAGAGTCTAATGTTAATGCACAAATGGGTGGAACCGGGGCAGGATTGGCTGTAAATCAATTACATACAAAGGGGTGAATAAATAAATTACTATTGTTTATTACTGTTTAACGTAAATTACGTTTCTTCTTGCTACGAAGTAAAAAAAACTTAGGATTAATTTCTTTAGCTCAAAATATTTACTCCTATGAATTCTGTTTGCAAATAGAAAAGCTGAAATATGTGACCATTCAAAGGAATAAAAAGTATTTAACTCACTCGAAGTGTCAAGAAGTTTTTTTTCAGTTTCGTTGGCCAAAGCGCACGCTACGAGCGCCAGAACTACAAGTGCGAAGTAAGCCTTCATGTTGTCTTGAAGAGTAGAGTAATATGCTCCTGTATCGCTGAAGAAGTAGTGATACTGTTCAAGCTTCAGAGTACTCATTTAAAATAAATAGTTAATAGTTATTAAAATAAATATTATCATCTATGGAAAACCCAGTAAGTATATAGCTATCTCTGGAATTAACAAACGTGTAGGTGAGTAACCTGCTTATCTCTTTGCAGGTCGAAATGTGTAAGTGAATCGTATGAACTCTTGAAACCTTTTGTAAAATGCATTGTATTTCCCGTTAATTACTCAAAAGCATTAAATCGTTTTTATTTTCTTCTTCTCTACTTCTTTCCACGTCTCTTTGTTTGTATTTATCCCTAACTCCTCCTAGAGCACGCAATGGATTTTGATGCGCTTTTCACCCAATGAAAATATTTCACGGAAGGTATATACGAGTACGTACTGTGTGAATCAAGACAACATTTCATTCTAAATACATTATAGTAAATTTTTATGAAATTAAAAGAAATTAAACTCAGCTGGCCTCGAACTTATAATAACGCTAATACTACAGAATCTAACAGAAAGGATGGAACAACACTCACTTGACCAATATAAATACTGGAAATTCCACAGATGGCTCTCAGCAGTAACATCGTTAAAGTTGGTTTTTCCACAGATTTTTTATTACATACTCTCAAATATTTGCTGTGAAATAATTTGGAATCTCATTTGTTTTGTATTGGAGACAAGGTATAGTAAGTGGGTACGTGCTTTTAGACCTTTGACATCTCAATACATTACCAGATATACATGTATCCACGTATCGCTAAGTAGCCACAGTACTATAAATTGGAACTGCGAAATCATAAGTACGCAGTACTTCAAGGCAACATGAAGAACATGCATACTTCGGGAGTATACTTCGCAGTATTGTTTGTGATCTTCGCGGGTGTGTTGGCAGATGATGGTGAAGATCCATCACCTTGTAAGTATTTTTTGGTTTTCTTTTATAATAAGTAACATTATTTTTTATCCATGTAATTCTGCCGATAGACAACAGTTGCCTTTTCTTGTTTTACACACATAAAACCTTAGAAATAAAGTTTTAAAACATGTGTACACACATTGTGTAACACAAAAGCTGAAAAATAAAAATATTTTTGACTTAAACATTGTGTACAGTTCGTGTACAGATGTAACAAAATCAAAGGAAAATAAACATTCGTTACACGGCCGAGTACCCTTGTTTAGCGGGTGTGTACGGGGTCAAGATGGCGGATTTCACTATAACAGCTGATCTAGACTCAGTAACTATGATAGAAACTGTGTAATGTTTTTCTATTGTCAAAATAAAAACGTTTGCAATTGGTAGTGTGAAATACACATTGTAGTGTTGACATTGATTGTTGCGTTCAGAAATTTGATGTTAGTCTCCCACTATAACCAAAAGAAAATATTTTCCTCTTAAATAGTTTATATCGACGAATTTTGGACAAGAGATTCAAAAAACAACATAGTTTATTAATATTCCATTCCTAAAACGTAAATTGTACGTGCAATATTAAAAATTAGGGAGCTTTCTTAAAAAATAATTACTAAAAAACTATTTGGACGAACAAGTTTCTTAACGAATTTACCAAAAATTGCCAGATGAAAAAGAAAAAAGTGTTAAGCATGTGTGTAAATACCCAATTCCGATTCACACTTTATTGCTCAAACAATAGTTACACGTTTGTGTAGCGCTATTTACTGACTACTCAATGTCTAACTGAACATTGGTTTAGCAGATGTTTATGCATTTTTTTATTTCTAAGGCTGCAGCCTTAGAAATAAAGTTTTAATACATGTGTATACACATTGTGTAACACAAAAGCTGAAAAATAAAAAATGTTTGACTTAAACGTTGTGTACAGTTCGTGTACAGATGCAACAAAATCAAAGGAAAATAAACAGTCGTTACACGGCCGGGTACCCTTGTTTAGCGGGTGTGTACGGGCTCAAGATGGCGGATTTCACTATAACAGCTGATATAGAGTCAGTAACTATGATTGAATCTGTTTAATATGTTTCTTGTCAAAATAAAACGTTTGTAGTTGGTAATGTGAGTGTGACATTGTAGTGTTGGTAGATTGACATTTGACTGTTCGATTCAGAAATTTGTTGTTAGTCTCCCACTATAACCAAATGAAAATGTTTTCCTCTAAAATAGTTTATATCAACGAATTTTGGACAAAAGATTCTAAAAACAACATAGTTTGATTAATTTTCCTTTCCTAAAACATAAATTGTATGTGCAGTATTAATAATTAGTGAGCTTTCTTAAAAATAATTATTAAAAACTCATTGGACGAAAAAGTTACTAAACGAATTTACCAAAAGTTGCCAGACGAAAAAGAAAAAAGTGTTAAGCATGTGTGTAAATATCCAATGCCGATTCACACTTTATTGCTCAAACAATAGTTAGACGTTTGTGTAGCGCTATTTACTGGCTACTCAATGTCAAACTGAACATTGGTTCAGCAGATGTTTATGCATTTTTTTATTTCTAAGGCTGCTAGTGTCTAAATAAAGTATGATTTTAAGTATTTGATGCTGGATTTAATGAACTATTATTCCAGCAAACCTTAGTGCCGACGTACCGAAAGCAATCATTGAAAACCTGCCCCCGGATGGCTTCCGGCCGTGGGCGAAACCTAAAAAAGATGACCCGGGCCAGTTCATGATCAATAAAATGGGTACGTAACAGTCAATACTGCGCGACGTGAGATCCCGGAGTCTACCGGGCCACTCGGCATTGTATGTTTAATTATTTATGTATGTTTAGCGCTAGCGAGCAAAGCGTCTCTGCTTCAGCGATAACAATAGAAGGCTATTGTAATGTCTTATACTTTTTTCTATTTATTAGTTTTGGAATCAATTTATTTATCTACTTATTAATCTTAGCAATAAACAATATATAGCCACGGAATAGTTCTGACTAAAATGTTTTGTCTTTTTTTAATCGAGTTAAAAAAATAAAAAGCAAGTAAAAGACAAAACACTGTATAACTATTCCGAGACTGTACAACGTTTATGGATAAGGGGGGTTAGTATTTATTTGTGAGCCTTTATAATAGGTAGGTAGAGTACTTTTTTTTACTTTTTAAGTGAAACTCAATTCTGCAAGTTTGATTAAAACAAATAGTATTAGTTGATTGAATATGGCGTTACTTTACGTTCATCTTTAAAACTGTTTCTTTAAAGGATTTCTAGTGTATTTAGCTCAAACTTTGCATTAGGTACACCTAGGAAAATAGGTTAAAGTACATAAACGAAGTAAATAAGGCAAATCATTAAATAAATTATTCATTTAGTAAATCAAGGTAATAACCCGCTTGAGACTGGTTAAAGAAATGGATTTAAACAATATTCTGTATTAATTACTAACTCTTCTATTTGTGTTTAATTTCAAGTCTCGACCAGGCAGCTTCCAGCCATGTGCACATATCCGATAGACGCTGGAAACATCTGTTCTGGCGTCTCTTTTGCAGTTACTCATATCAGGTAAGTGGTTACTCTCATTAGGATATATCTATCTATCCTCGCCGATATCAGCTAAGGCGACCAGTCTCTGCTATGTACGGTACGGTAGAGGAAGGCTTCGTTCATGTGCCTTCATGTGACTGTGGTACCCTATCTTGGCTTTAAAAGTGCGCAAACATATGCTACACGTTAGGGTACCGTTAATAAAATTGTATACAATACTTGAAGGTCTATTTTTAAGGTCTTCTCGTCTGGAGTCGAGTTCGCGCCTTCTATCATCTTCAAAAGAGTAAATTAGGATATAACATAACATACCGTCGCGCCTTTCTTCCAAAGGGGCTGGCAGAGGTGTAAAGCTCCCACACTGTGCCGGACGATATTCAGTCCCAAATGTGACTGAGGGTGTAAGCCTGTCGCCATACACCGGGCTAAGTTGCGGGTAGCAGATGACATCAAATACGCACTACGCATTATGAATATAATTTGCAGATATTTTACTAAGTATAGGTACCTAACCATGACTAGTATGACTGCCTCGGTGGCTCAGTCGGTAGTGAACCTGCCTTCTGAGCTTGGGGGCGTGGGTTCGATTCCCACCTATATAGGGCAAACATGTGATGAACATTTGTGTTTGTTCTATGTCTGGGTGTTAATATCTATTTAAGTATGTATTTAAAAATATCTAAGTATGTTTATCAGTCTCTGGCAGCCGCACAGTACAAGCTTTGCTTAGCTTTGGGGTCAGGCGACCGTGTGTGAAAGTGTCCCGAATTTATTATTATTATTATTAACTACTAGCGGCTCTGTGAGTTGAAGACCTCGCGGCCGGCGTCTGTCCTCTGTTCTTATCTACCAGTCGCATACACGCACAGATTCTCGCGACAATTTTTTGAGAACAGCTTTAATAATCATGTAGATTATTTTTTATACAATTTCTCGAGAATCCTTTGCGATATGCGACCTTTAGGGGAAGACAGCCGGACAGCCGCTGGACATACGATAGCATTCTGGCCGAAGCTGGAGCATAGACGCTTCGCTCGCTAATGCTCGGTCGGTCGACTAAGTAACGTTTTAGGGAAATACTAACACAACTTTTTGTCTGTCGTTGTACCTACAAACATGTAGTTTCACAGAATTGACTCACAGAGTTACATACTATAGCACTGTTATAAGCATATATATATTGCGGGATTTTAATAAAAAAATTTAGTATATAGGTAAGACGAGCTATGGAAACGCTACGATTTGAATTAATTAAGCTGATTCGTTTAGCTTATTGGGCGAAATTTAAATTTCAAGCAGTTTTTTTTTTAAATTATTAATAGAGTTTGCGACCCTCGTTGATCTCTCTTTACGATTTCGATATTTTATAAAACCGATCACCGATGTTAAGCAACGGACGACATGGTCAGTACTATGATGGGTGACCGCGGGTGGAATTTACAACTGAGCGCTACCGTGGCTCTGATGACACGTAAAATTGTAGGCCCCGGCTGTTTGTTCTATGACAACAATGCTCAAGCCGTGTAATAATGAACATTATTTAAACCAGATTGCTGTACTCGTATTACCTATGCAAATTGACCGATAAACTGACGATTTAAGTTTTTATTGACCTGTTTGAGGAATCTGGAGTATATTTCATAAATAAGAAAGAGTCTAAAATAATCGCAACGTCTAATAGTTACCCGGTCTCGCTCCAATAACATTAAAAAATATATACTACTAGCTGCGCTCCGCGGTTTCACACGCGGTTAAAAAGTATCCTATCTCTCAAGTTGGATCGAACTGCACATGGTGTGTGAATTTTATTATAATCGGTTAAGTGGTTTAGGAGTTCATTGAGGACAAACATTGTGACACGAGATTTATATATATTAAGATTGGCTAGGTAAGCTGGATGCCTCGCACCCAACGTCTGTATCCTGGGACCCTATTCGGAGATTTGAGATTTTCATCTCACCTTTTCAAGTCCTTGTTGCTCTCGTTTGAAACGTCATAGGTGTGAGAGTGACCAAGATAAAATCTCATCTCATCTCACGCGCAGGAATAGTCCGAGTACATACGTACAATGCGTACAATACGTACATATGTATGTTCAAATTCTATCCGGATCTTTGTTCACCTCTACAGGTCACATTTCTTAACCGATTCTCGTGAAATTTTGTGAGCAGGTTCGTTAATTACATTTACATTTCATGTCAAGGCAGATTTGGGAAATTTTTCGAAATGCCGTGGATATGATTTAAAAAATTTAAATACGAATCTACTCACAAAATTTCAAGAGAAGCGGTCAAGAAATGTGACTTGTCGAGAGGTAGACAAAAATCCGGACACAAATTGAACATACGAAAGCATTTTCATCGAAGCTGAAGCAGAGACGCTTTGTTCGCTTACTCTCGCTCGGTCGACAAATAATGAACAAATAAAAACACCTGAATCAGTAACAACTTACGTACTATTTTCCATTGTTACAGGTACGGGTACAATACTAGAGACAAGTCGTGCGTGTCGTTTTCGTACAGAGGCTGTGATGGCAACTCCAACAACTTCGACACATTCGCCGAGTGCAAGGAGACTTGTGAAGTTAACGATGTTAACGACATTGCACCGTTACGTCGCGAAGCTCCGGCACTGCATCTGCTCTTCGGGTTGTCCTTAACTTTAAGCTCATAATATAGGTATTTATGAGCTTAGAGATAAGGACAACCCGAGTTGTCGAGTTGTTGAGGAGTGGCTCTGTGAGCTGAAGACCTCGCGTCCGGCTGTTTCCTCTACAGGCTCAGATCAACCTAGAGGAAAAGATGAAACACTGCGTTATATTTCGCTGAAGCCACTTCTTGTGTACGTGGTAATGTTGCCACGAAATACATTTCGAATTGCACGAAAACTAATATTAAATCCCAATCTCTACGTTAGCCATTTCTTTTTCAATATACATCCTTAGTAGATTCAATATTCTAAAACTGCACATATTTGTAACAGTTTAATGTTACGGCTTTTTGAAAATTGACTTTAAAAAAAACTGCACAGTTTTTAAAGAGAACCTCAAAATGTAGTCCTGGCCACAATTTTATAATGCACTATGTATATTCATGTAAACGAAATTATACCATAAACCAATGCTCATAATATTAATGTCGAGGTAAGAATGACCAAGCCAGTAGCGTAGTTTTTTGCGTCAATGTGTGCGTGTGTACATATACGACAGTAGCGTAGTTTTTGGATGGTTTTTGGCTTCACCTAAATCATACGCCGTGCGCCATCTTATTCTCTAGGTTGATCTGAGTCTACCTACAGGTCGCATTTTTCAAACCATTTTCGTGAAATTTTAGGCTTGCTCCCAGCGACCACAACCAAAAGAGCCACCAATGGTGGTCGCTAGAGCAAAGTTTGAATTTTTAGAGTTTCGTCATTATAATGTAGTTATATAGTTAAGCTGTTTTACAGTGTAAAAAATATCAAAATTGGTTTTCCATGTTAGAGTGCTATCGTTTTGAGTTTAGTTTTCACCAGTGGTGGTAGTTTGGTAGTGGTCGCAACACAATAAATAATTTCACGTCCCCACGAGCTCCACAGTTGGGACAAAAATTAAAATATTGTATAAAATGTTTTTTAAAGTGGTCAATAGGAGTAAGCCAAATTTTGTGTAAAATTCGGTATAATTATCGAACCTGCTTACAAAATTTCAAGAGAATCGGTTGAGAAATGCGATCTATAGAGGAAACAGCCGACGGATGCCGGACATACCAAAGCATTATTACTGAAGCTGAAACATCGACGCTTCGCACGCTGACGCTCCCTCGGTTGATTGTGTCTGTTTCACGACAGTACACATTTAGATGTAAAAGCCGTACTTAATCGTATTTTTCAAACCAAGCCAAGTTAGTTGGCTTAATATGAAAAAAAATTGTACGTTAAAATCAAACTTAATTAAGATTATCAAGTTGTATGTGTAAATAATATTGTATTAAAAAAAAAATATCTTTTGAAAAAAAATATTTTATTTTTTGGGACTTGTGTATTGAACATGTCAGCGCCATGATATTAACAGAACCAATCAATAACAAAATGAAAAAATAAAACAAAGAAGTATCCTAATATTATAAATGCAAAGTGAGTTTGTTCGTTTGTTTGTTCCGATCATCATTAAATTTGGCATACATGTTGTCATGATTAGTAAACAATTGATGTATTTATCCACTGTTTGATAAATACTTCAATTGTTTACTAATCATGTTACTTATATATATTTGTGTAACGTATGAGTGACACCGTAATTGCGCTACGAGTACATCCTAATCCTAATATCCTTATACACTAATATATTTTAAATGCGAAAGTGAGTTTTTTTTTTGTCCTCTTGAAAAGAGTTTGCTATGTTGTTGGTTTGTTTGTTTGTAACGCTTTCACGTCTCAACTACTCCACTGATCATCTTGAAATTTTGCATACACGTTGTCTGGGGTACAGAAAAGAACATAGGGTTCTTTAAATCCTGAAAAAATTAACGGTTCTTGTGGGACCGCGGGTGGAACAACGTGGTACAGCTAGTATTTATAAAATGGAAATGGAAGAAAGAGACTAGATTTGATGACACAGGTCCGCCTACTGTGAAATCTAGGGTATTTTAGTTATATTTTCTCATTTTACTTGAATCTCTTTATTTAGATATATTACATTATACTTGTACTGTGTGTGTTAAATAAATAAATGGATACCGAACAAAAAAATAATCATTAAACCAAACAAAAAAAATACATGGCTTACTAAAGGATTAAAAAAATCTTGTCGACACAAGCGAACCCTACAAATTTTAGTTAATGAAACAAATAATAAAGTTATGAAAGAACACTACAAGCACTATAAATATATACTAAAAAAGAGCATCAAACTATCAAAAAAAATTAACTATACGAAGAAAATGGAAAAATCAAAAAATAAGGTTAAAACCATGTGGAATATTATAAAAGATACAACAAATAAGCAAACAAATAATAGACAATGCAACATAAAGTTAGAAGTAGATGGAACAGTTCTCGATACCTCACACTTAGTGGCAAACACATTTAATAAGTATTTTGCGTCAATAGGTGAAACAAGCTCAACAGGCAAACTCACGCAAACCAAAACACACAAAACAGTAACGCCTATCACAAATTCTATGTTTCTGTCACCAGTCAAAGAATCGGAGGTATTCAGAATCATTAAAAATATGTCAAATAAATATAGTTGTGGAGTGGACGACGTTCCATCCGTACTAATTAAAGCGTGCATCACCGAACTAACACCGATTCTGACAACACTAATTAACCAGTCCATAGACGAAGAATGTTTCCCTGATAAGTTAAAAATGGCAAAAGTCCGGCCCATCTTAAAAAAAAATGGAAAATCTACAGATGTAAGTAAATATAGACCAATTGCACTGCTTCCTACAACATCCAAAATCTTTGAACGTGTGGTCTCTAACCAAATATATATTTTCTTAGAAAAATACAAACTACTAGACAAAGATCAATACGGATACCGAAAAAACTCGTCTACTACTCTTGCAATATATAATTTACAAAGACACATACTAAACAACATGAAGGACAAACATCACACAATCGGAATACTATTGGACATGAAAAAGGCATACGACAAAGTTTCGCATAATATTTTACTAAGAAAATTAAACAAAATAGGTATTAGAGGGAAACCCTTAAATTGGTTGCGATCCTACTTATTGAATAGAAAGCAGTTAGTACAAATAGAACACAACCATGAAGATTCTGCAATTAAACAGAATATACATTCAGATACACTTGTAATTAACTCCTCAATTCCCCAGGCAGCGTACTAGGCTGCATTCTTTTTATAATTTACATTAACGACCTACCAAAAATAGTAGACTCGCCGTGCATATTATTTGCTGACGATATAACACTACTTTTCAAATGCCCAACTAGTAACGAGATGCTAAAACATGTGACAGAAACCTTTAAAACCGTACAAACGTGGATAGTATCACAAAACTTAGAAATAAACGCTAGTAAAACCAAAATTATCCAATTTCACCCTCACCAGAAAAAGCCTCTAGAGCTCAGCAAACTCAAAAAAAACCTGAATGTAAGCGAAACGCGCGAAACTACACTTCTAGGAATAACAATAGATTCACATCTAAATTGGCAGGGACACGTTAAAAAAATGACATCAAAAATGTCTCAATTTACATATGCTTTATCTATTCTAAAATCAAACACAAATACAAAAACAGCTATGAGCGCCTATTACGCATATGCCTACTCCTGGTTAAAATACGGAATAATAATATGGGGCAATAGTACAGATATTGACGACTTATTTATTATGCAGAAGAAATGCATACGCATTATGATGAATATACGCCCACGCGCCCATTGTACACCGCACTTTATAGCACAAAAAATACTAACATTACCTAGTTTGTACATTCTTGAAGCAGCAATATTCGTTAAGAAACATTTAAAACAGTTTTCAGTTAGTACAAATCCTCGACAACATGACAAAATTATAGCACCAGAACCAAAATTAGAAATTGTAAAAAGGAGTTCGGAATACATGCTAATTAAAATCTACAACAAATTACCTATTAATTTAAGACAAGAGGCTAAAGAAACAACATTCTACAGAAAATTGAAAGAGATATTAATACAAAAATGTTATTACAAAGTTGAATATTATTTAGAGGATAAGCATTTCAATCTCGCGTAAATTATTGTTACAAACTAGAAATTGTTATTCTTTTTATTTTTTAGTTAAGAGTTACTGTCTAATTTAGTTTTATAATGCGATACCCTTACAGGGTATATGTATCTTGTAATAGTTACATATAAGGCATTTACAAACAAATAAATAAATAAATAAAATAAATAAACATTGTAGTGATGAACTAAAATAAATATAAATATTGTTGTGTTAGCGACACATTCTAGTTCTAATCACTTACTAGAGATTGTAGGTACATCTCGAGCATTCATGCTCACTATCGAAGGCACCTTCTTGCGGCGGCGTCGTGTGTCGGGTCGTTCTCTTCCCTCAAATATGGTTGAGGAGAGCGATGGCTGGCACATGCGTCATACTCGTGATCGGGTGCTGCTTGCGGGTCGCTGGTCTGCTCGTGGTGTACTCACAATGAAGCAATAAGTAATCGGATAACCTTTAACCTTAGAATAAGACTTGACAACTAACCTCCCTCTACGTGTATTCCTTTAATAAAAATAATTAAGATACCAGTTAACAAAGGTCAAGGAGTCCGTGGAGTGTGATATTTTTATTTAAAAAAAATCGAATTATTAGGTTAATGAATTAAAATGCTTTTCTTCTACAAGTCCAAGAAGAAAGTTTTTAGTTGTTAAAACTTAGTAGCTGTGGACTTTTGGAGTAACTTAATAGTAAATACTTAAAAATAGACTTGATAACCTATCTGTGAGTGGATAGTTTGAAATACGTAGACGTAGTCTACTCTACTTTGTTGCGATGATGTCAGATGTCACTATTTATTTTAATGTCATTCCAGCATGGCTCACACCTCAGAATAATAACTAAAGCAATAGAAGGAGGGTTAAAAAAAGAGCTCGGTAACTAACTACCTTTGTTCCTATTCTATCTTATGGCACGAAAACGGTTGAGCAAAAGAGATAAATGATTTACTCTTTGTTTTACTTTTTTGGAATTTCACAAGATGAGCTGTCATTTGGTTATATTGGTTCTAATTCAACCCGCCCAAATTTAGATTTACGGAGTCAAGTTTAGTTATACTTTTACATGCACAGTATATTAAACAAAAATCAATTCGGTTTTACAAAACAGAGATCAACGTAAGGTGCTGGAGTCCGACTAGTTACGCAAGTGGTGTAAGCTTGGGAGAGTTCTGAGGATAAAAAAATAATTAAATCGCAATTAGTCGCTCACTCTGTAGATAAGCTTGGAGGCGCATGCTTTTGATCTTTACTTGCTCTCTTTGCTCGTCATCTTCTTCTAAACGAAATGCCAGTAGAAAACCTTTAACCCGTACGAAGCCAGTCAAAAATTACATTACAGTATTAATAACTTTACATTAAAATACATTACATTACATTACAGTAAAATTACATTATTAATTACATTACATTACATTACTCGTTTCTAATTTTTTTATATTTTGTCCTGGATTCATAAGTGAAAATAAATTTGTAAACTAAGTACATTTGTAGTAGATATTTTCTTTAGTCCTCGCTAGGTTTTCTCTGTATACAACGTTCGTTGTGTTTTGGTTATGCGGGACCAAAATGTATCGATTTTGTGCTGTTCTGACACGTGATAATCCCACGTATAATTGTCCGTGGAAAAAAAATCTTTTCTCAAACCAATCCCCACCAGAGTGAATGTTTGGCCCAGGAAGGATATTCCTACAATTCAAGATATTTTCTGGTCTTTGTCTCTCTCATTTAAAAAGTCTTAGGAGTGAATGTGACCAGATCTGATCTCCAGCGTCAAAAATAGGTGGCCTGGCCTTTATTGATCGTGAGGGCAAAGTAATATTGTGCTGTAAAATCATCTTACAATTATTTAGGCATTTGTCTTCTTCATTTTCTTGCATAGCAATGTTTGGAATACAATGAAGTTGAATGAAGAATTGGTTATAAAATGAAAAGAAAGTGATGATCATTTTCTTTTCATCTTCAGGTTAAACATATTTAAATTTTATTAAAAATAAAAAATCAGGTTAAACATATTTAAATTTTATTGGCCTATTCGTAAGTTTTCAAATATTAAAAAAAAAGTAATTTTGCATTTTGGACGTATAATTTATTAAAATAAATATTATCCGAAATGTTGACGAAGTGAAGTGGCGCTGGAAACGTTGAAAGCATCCGCTTCGTACAGTTCATACAAAAACCAATACGAAGTCCGCAAGTGAAAGGCAGGTTCTAGAATAAAACAATAAACAATACTTTTGTGCCTATGCGCCAACACACCTTGTCCACTTTTTTCCAGCGTTCTCTTCACATGAGGCGACTTATAGAAGTGCGTCTGATCTATTACACTTCACAAGTCTTGCTGCACTCGGCAATGTTGTCGAAGTTGTTAGCGTTGCCTCCACAACCGTGGTACGAGAAAGTCTGACACGCTTTTGATACTCTGTTGTACCAGTACCTGTGAAAGATTGAAAAACAGCGTAAGTAAATATCGAAAACTAAATATGCTTCACGTCTTACTCGAATCTCTAAATTTGCCCCTAGATTAAAACCAGGTGTTAGAGAGTTAATTAATGTAACTAAGAAATAGGTACGTGGAAAATGAAATGGAAAAATGTTACAAGGATGTGCCTGGTGCTACTAGTTACTTGGCAAAGTTATTATAGATAAAGTTTCCAATTATATTCCTAATCACTTACCTGGTATAAGTGACTGGTGTAGTCACGCCGGGACAGACGCTTCCAGGGTCCAATGGGTATGTGCACATGCTCGAAATCCGTCCCTCAGGCTTGACTATAAATCAATTACATACAAACAGATGAGTAAACATATTAATAAATGGTATATTACTATCGAACTTGCAAAATTAAGTTTAATCCTGCTACAGAGTAAAGTACTCTAAGTATTTATTTTTAGTTTTAAATATTCACTCCTAAGAAAGGAAAAGAATAGACAACTAAAAACAGGGACCATTAGACACAATAAATAAACATCGCCCTTCTTGTTGCGCAGTCGGGTAACAAGTATTTAACTTACTCGAATCGCTTTCAGGTTTTTTTTCAGTTACGTCGGCCAAAGCGCACGCTACGAGCGCCAGAACTACAAGTGCGAAGTAAGCCTTCATGTTGTCTTGAAGAGTAGAGTAATACGCTCCTGTGTCGCTGAAGATGAAGTGATACTGTTCAAGCTTCAGAGTACCCATTTATAGGACCGTAAGCTATCTTTAGCCAACTACATTGACGTCTCTTATTGGCCGAGATAGCATAATTATGACTATGTCAAAGGTTAGGTAAGTATCCCTATTATTTATGTTAGTCCAATATTGTTTAAATTATCTTTGGAAAAGCCAGTCACGTAAAAACCTCACTGGTAATAGCTATCTCTGGTATTTACGAAGGTGTAGGTACATAACCTACTTATCTCTTTGCAGATCCAAATGTGTTGGTGTACTGTACGAATGTTTAAAAACACAGCAAAAATATATTTATCCTTACTTAATATTAATCAATCAAATCAAATGTTATTATTCAATTGGGTGTCGATGAAACCCTTACGTCAAAATTATAAATATGTCTCCACCACGTTCAGCAAAAGAGCCACTACCCAGAAGAATAGACAAAAAACTGAGGAGGAATCATAACTTTGAACATAATATTTGCCCAATCTTTACAATCTCTAACTTATACTTATAACTAATAACATCATACATATATCAACATCAAATACATATTATCTTCCTTATGTACCCGCCAGTGACTACTTTGAACAATGATAAAAGTAAAAAAAAAGAACTTTTAGAATTTTCCAGCTTAAAAAGTAGAGAATGAGGAATCTCGATTCCAAATAAATTTATTAATACGTCAGTGTTCCAGCTTGTAAAAAAATATATTAAGTAAAAACAGGCATTATACAAGATGCTGGTTTGAGTATAGTAATATTTGTAGTCATGTCTGGAAGCAACGGGCAGGTCGTTCCATGTGAGCATTCTGTCGAAGTCTAAAGATCGATTTAGACCAAACGAGCGAATGCTCATTCTATCCCCACTACATCAAATTCTTCGAGTGTAAACAGGCGTAGAGCATTCTTTCGTTGTTCTTAGTGCGTTCGCAAAGATTCTATAGAATATTCTAAGAATGCTCGTTCGCTCGATGTAAACGGCGCAATAGTGAGAGAACAGTTGCGTAGAGCATTCTAGCGTGTTGGACGTGCTCGCGCCACTGAGCGGTCTCGTCAAAGCGTTCTTGTGTTCTAGTGATTGTTGACATATCTTATCGATTAAATTATGGATTGGTCTCAGGAAAAATGTTTATTATTGATAGAAGCCTACCAAAATTACAGATGTCTATGGGATCCGACATATGAACACTATAAATATACAACTTACAAACAAGATGCAGGAATCGAGTCTCTAAAATTCGTATTTGATTTCCGAATTTTGTCGCTGATCAGAAAAAGTAAATAATCAAAATTCCGCCATTCTACAATAGTTTTGGTATTAACCACTTTCTTCTAGTTTTTGCATATCCGTCATTGTTTCACCTACATTATCCAGTGATCTGCGTTGCATTAAATTTGTAACCCACCAACGTCTCTTCCTTCTTTTATTTTTGAATTTTTGCTTCAAAATAATAAATGCAGCACTTGCAATAATGATATCGCTGTCAGAATCAGACATAGCGAACCACTACCAATATCAACCACAGAATTGTCTGAAATGATGCAAAGATCATTCGATCTAGCTTTCGTTTACACTAAAAGATTACGAAAGAATGCTCTTGTTCTAGCTCTAGCTCTATGTTCGTTTGATGTAAATCGACCTTTACAGAGAGCCCGAGCTTAGCCCGGAAACAAAAACGTAAACTTACGTAAGCCAAAAATGAATCTGATACAGTAATATTGAAAGCGTTCTAGTTTCTCAAGTTGTAACTCTGTCAAATCCAGAATGGGAAGAAGAGAGATTGTGCAAGCCTGACGTCAGTGGCAGTGAGTAAGAAGTTATGAAGCCGTCTAAGGGATCCAACAGGCGCAAACAATTTGCTGATCGACTTGATCTCGGAGTCCCAGCTTAGAGTACAATCAGACTTCACGCCCAGATTTTAACTGAATCGCTATACGGTAATACAACCCCATCAAAAACTACATGAGCTAGCAGCCCAGTTTTATCTTGAGATGAAGTATTACAGCCTGCGATTTAGTGGGAGGTTATTTAGTAGGTTTTAGGGAACATACGCTCCTGTAAATGGGCCCTCTGAAGCTTGAACAGCATCACTTCTTCTTCAGCGATACAGGACAACATACTCGTACATCGTACAGCGTAAGAAAGATGGTACAGGTTGGTTCTGAAAGTACAGTTATGCGTATATTGGCTAGTTTGCGTCAATTTAGGGTGCTTTGTACACTAATTAAGGGTGCGACTAAATAAATGATACGAAAAGTATTTAAGGATTTTTTTTATTTACTTGAAACAGAAAACATCGTTACATTTAGTAAAAGGAAATGATTCCTTAACTTTCACCAACAATGCTAACAACATTATTTATTAAATTATTGTGGTTTATGGGTTCTAAAAATGAAATGTGTTAGATTGACAGAAGCTTTAAGTTGCGTAGAACAGGGAAGTTGTTGAATTATTTTATATATCGTAGTAGTAGTAGTAGTAGTCTACAACTCTGCGTAGCAAATTTTGGTTAGCGGGGTATTGTTTGAAAATTTCAAATTTTATAACGTTATCTGTTAGCTGTGAGATGAAACTATCGAGTTATCGCAACGCTATTTTCAAAGGTCAGCGTGTGACATCATTGTTAGTAAGGTAACAAAGGTTACTAATTATGATGTACCTATCACTAATTATATATTATTCTACTCTGACTCTGACATGTCTAGTACGTACTAAAAGCTCTCTAGTTCCAATCGGTTCTCTGTAGCCTTAATAGCTGGATCAGTGTAATCACATCTGTTTAAATCTCGGAAGTATTCTGATATTTTATATTTTATAGTGTTATAATAAAATATACACGATAGCTTAGACTAATATCATATTAGTCTATGAACGTTATACTGGGCAAAAAATTCTACCATTTTCGCAGTAATCAGTAATAAATAACATCGTCACCTCTTTTCCGCCAAAGGTGTATTACAACACCCACAATTCACATAATATGTACCTGTACCTGATAAAAATAATGAAGTGTATTTTTACTAAGGGTTTCGCGACGCTCTGAATTTTCCAAACAAATGCGCTTGTCAAATTTCCAGGAAAACATTTGTCAGATTGTCATGTAATTTGACATGTACAATAAAATTGACTATATCGCCGCCACTATGTTCTTGGTTTTTTTTACAAAAACCTTCTCAAGAAAAAATTAAGCTATGTAAATATTCACATTTGCAAGGGGTCTCGTTTGACTGATTTATTTAATAGACAGAAAAGGAAAACCGAAATTTTCTTTACTTAGGGAGGTTGAGTACATTGTTAGCTTATAAATGAATCCATAATACAAGGGACAATTTTAGTTATGTGAGAATGATTAGAGAAGTACTAAAGTCATAAAAAATACTGATATTGCACTTTCTCACTCTGTAGATAAATTTCGTGATATAGACTATCTTAACTTGCTCTCTTCGCTCGTCTTTTAGACGAAATGGCAATAAAAAACTTTTAGCCATTGCGATGTTAGTCCAACATTGCATAATCAAGGCCTAATTTGTTTAATTAAAATAAAAGAAAGGCTTTATTGAGTTTTTAAATGTGTGTAATTATTATCAAAGATGCGAATTTATAGTAAGATACAATTTTCCAAAAACCAGCCGCAGTGAGGTAGCGCAGACATGGTGACGTGGCGTGATGTTGGCTGGAAGCGTCCGTTACATAGAAGTGCGTATAGTTCTATTACACTTCACAAGTCTTGCTGCACTCGGCAAAGTTGCCGAAGTTGTTGGCGTTGCCTCCACAACCGTTGTACGAGAAAGTCTCGCACGCTTTTGATACTCTGTTGTACCAGTACCTGTAAAAGATTGAAAAATATTCAGGTAAGAAAATATCGAAGTATCCTTAATTAAATATGTATCTGACGACGACGCGCAGATAATGTATTACTTTACGGGCTTACTCGAATCTCCAAGTTTGCCTATCATAGTATTTTTGCAGTAAATTTTAATAAATAAGTAGGTAAGTAGACAACAGAATGGGTGAAACGATAAAAAGATGATCTTAGTGCAACTAGTATTTAGCAAAACTTAAATACATTTTGTTTCTAAACACTTACCTGGTATAAACAACTGGTGTAGTCACGCCGGGGCAGACGCTTCCCGGGTCCAGTGGGTATGTGCACATGGCTGCAACCGGCGCAGGACTGACTGTAAATTAATTACATACAAAAAGATGAATCAATATTAATAGCGCTTGTTATCTTTGATTAGGAATAGATGTATCATGAAATGAAATGAAAATATGAAATGAAATGAAAATATATTTATTGCCAAAGTAAAAAAATACAATAGAAATAATTAGGTACAATAGTTAGATAAATACGGTGGTAAAGGGTGTAAGCTCAGCACTGAGCTGCGTAAAACTAGATCAGTTTATGCAAGGCTGATTTTCAGCTTACCCCTAGACTCGAATTAAGATGTTCGTCGAGGGTATAGTCATGCGAATGTTCACTTTATACATGATTTCGAAAAATTACAGCAAGTTTTATAATTATGTCATATTGAGTACTTGTGTGAATGTTGTCAGCAGTGATCATGATCAGATGTATAATTATCTGATCGAAGCTTCCTACTATTAAACTTGCGGAATTACGTTTCTTCTTGCTACGGAGAAAAGAAAAGTACAATGGTACTTATTTTGAAGGCTCACCATCAATTGCACCTAGGAATCTAGAGGAAAAATAAAAATATTAAATTATAAAAGTTTTATAACTCACTCAAAATGTTACTAGATTTTTTTTCAGTTTCGTTGGCCAAAGCGCACGCTACGAGCGCCAGAACTAAGAATGCGAAGTAAGTCTTCATGTTGTCTTGAAGAGTAGAGTAATACGCTCCTGTATCGCTGAAGAAGAAGTGATGCTGTTCAAGCTTCAGAGTGCCCATTTATAGGACCGTAAGCTACCTATAACCAACTACATTGACGTCTCTCATTGGCCGAGATAGCACACCACTATGTCAAAGGTTAAATAAATTAAGTAAGTTAGTCCAAAATGGTTTTTAAATTAAATATTATTGGAAAACCCAGTAAGTAGGTTTATCTGGAATTTACAAAGGTGTAGGTGCGTAACCTGCTTATCTCTTTGCAGGTCGAAATGTGTTAGTGCACCGAACAAACTCTTCGAGTCTTTTGTAAAACGTACTGTATTTCTCGTAACAACCTAATTACTCACAAACATTGAATAATCTTTATCTTCTTCTACACTTCTCCATCTTTTCTACATAGCACAACTTAGTTGCTGTCCACATCTCTTTGTTGGTTAACTCTTCTTACAGATTCCACACAAGAGATTTTGACGCGCCTTTCAACATCCATTAGATAGTTTTTCACGGAATATTTATAGCTTCTGTATGAACCCGGTCAAAATTTCATTCTGAATACATCATAGTAAATTTTGTAATAAAAAATAAAAAGAAATTCAACTGACCTCGAACCTATGATGATGCAAATACTACAGAGCCCGACAGAACGGATGGAACAACACACACTTGACCAATATAAATACTGGAAATTCCACAGATGGCTCTCAGCAGTAACATCGTTAAAGTTGGTTTTTCTACAGATATTTTTTTATTACATACTCTCAAAGATATGCTGTGAGATAATTTGGAATCTCATTTGTTTTGTATTGGAGACAATTAAGCTATATTATGTAGGTGCGTGCAGTTAGACCTTTGACATCTTAATACATTACCAGATACATGCGTCTACGTATCATTAGGTAGCCACAGTACTATAAATTGGAACTGCGAAATCAGAAGAGCACAGTACTTCAAGGCAACATGAAGAACATGCATACTTCGGGAGTATACTTCGCAGTATTGTTTGTGATCTTCGCGGGTGTGTTGGCAGATGATGGTGAAGATCCATCCCCTTGTAAGTAGTTTTTGGTTTTCTTTTGTAATAATTTATATTTTATTTTTACTTATTTCATTGTTTCACTAAATATTTGACATATTTATTCCAAATATTGTTTTAATGGAAAGATTTGTATGTTTGTAACGAATAAACTTAAACAACTCCTGGTTCGTTTTCAATAATTCTTTCACCATTAGAAAGCTACATTATCCCTCAGTGAGATAGACTTATAAACACGAGCGAAGCTGCAGGCTATAGAGCTAGAGAGCTGCTGAATAGCTGTCTAAATAAAGTGTGATTTTGTTTGATGCTAGCTGCTAAACAAAATATTATTCCAGCAAACCTTTGTGCCGAAGTACCGAACTCTATCATTGAGAACCTGCCCCCGGATGGCTTCCGGCCGTGGGCGAAACCTGAAAAAGACGACCTGGACCAGTTCATGATCAATAAAACGGGTACGTGACAGTCAATACTGAGCGACGTGAGAGCCCGCAGTGTACCGGCCACTCGGCGTTGTATGTTTAATTATGTATCTTATTATATCTTTAAATGAGCAATTCTTGTATATATATATATAATTGGAATCTCGGAATCGGCTCCAACGATTTTCATACAATTTAGTATATAGGGGGTTTCGGGGGCGATAAATCGATCTAGCTAGGAATCATTTTTAGAAAATGTCGTTTTATTCGTGATTTATCGATAATCAACTTAAGAATAAACTTGGAAGAAAAATAACAAAATGGAGGCGTTTGAGTAGTCTCAACTGAAAAATATGACTCTTCCTGACATCTATTGGCGAATAATAATACTATTTTTGTGAGCAACTAATTGCTTTAACGACACAACAGCAGATGGCGTTGTTAAGTAACACGAAGTCAATGAGTGTTTGCTTTGAGGTTAGACTAAAATCAATTGTTTATTTTCCAAAAAAACACATTTAAAAAAAAAATACCGAGCAAAGCTCGGTCATCCAGGTACTGTTTAATCAACCGAGCGAGCGTTAGCGAGTAAAGCGTCTCTGCTTCAGCTTCGACAGAAATACTTTCGTATGTCCGTCTGTCCGGATTTCTGTCCGGCTGTCTTCCTCTACAGGACAGACGTCGGCCGCGAGGTATTCAGCTCACAGAGCTACTAATATTTTCCGACGATCACTCGTGTTCAGTTAACCCAACTTATACTGTTTATACCAGGAAGACATAAAACACAGAATAATATTACTTCAAGTCACAGATCTAGCATAAAAATGTTGGTCTTTACTTACAGTATAGTGTAACAACTGGCAAAATGCACACATAACGTTCATTCAATATTTCTAAGATCGTTTATAATGATCGATTTGTATAATGTGTGAAATCGTTGAAGGAGTTGTGGAGATCTGATGTCCGCGAGGTATCAGTGCGAGGCGAACCACTAGCTATATCGATTACTAGCTGCGCCCCGCTGTGTCACTCGTGGTTAGCAAGTAGTCCATGCTACCTGTACTAAATTGTGTCTCCGTGCAGCCGCTCGGCTTGATTGACTAACAAACATCCATCCATTCATCCAAACTTTCAATATTAGTGCTATTTTCTTGCAGGTTGCGAGTATGTGGCGCTTGGAGCGTTCAAATTTCATAAAATTACTCGCAAGTTCAACGGGTCGCCGCTTGAGTTGAAGTTCGCTGTACGAGGAAATGATGTCAAACTTGATGTACGGTTGACGAACCCGTTCGACTATTCGAAATACCGTAAGTGACTCAAACCTATGCGCTCACAGACTAATTCTGTCTACTACTACTCCAGGGCACGGACGGTGCTGGACATATTACGCCGTCTCGCTATTTATCGAAATGGATGGGAGAGGAGTAAATTATCACACTCATACTTCGCCAGACGACATTCTGTCCCAAATGTGACCGGGGGCGAGCCTTTCTTCTTACAACGGGCTCCAGTTATGTAGCAGATGACATTAAATACACACATCATGTTCACACAATGAACAACTTGGTGCGTTGTTTCGGCTGGGATCGAACCCGCTCCCTCTGGCTTGAAAGCTCGGTGCTCGAACCTCGAAACATTTCCCGTCAGTTGTTGCCAGTGTGTTGTCCCGCACATGTTAATATTGTGGCTCTTTACCTGTCAGGCGGATTCCCGCGAGATGAGATAAAATTGTATGAAACTATAGGATGTGGGCGATTAAGCGCAGATCAGATGCGCACGCGGGCGGGAACCCGCATGACAGGACAAGAACACTGACGTACTGAACGTAGAATACAGCCGCGCACGTCACGGGCCGTGTAACGCTATTGTCATCACTGATGACAATAGCGTTATGTATGACAAATAAATGTCATCTTGATGGCTCTCCCGCAAATCAAGCTGTGTTGAACAAGTGTTTAACGAATTAAAGGAGCTATCCCTTCGAGGCAAAATGTGACAGGGTTGGTTGTTATCATACTTATATTTTAAAGGCGAAAGTAGGTATGTGTGAGAGTGTGTGTGTGTGTGTGTGCGTTTGTTTTTATAATATTCTTCAAGCGTACACATAGACGAATTTTAATTAAATTCGTCTAAAGTAAAAAGACAAATTAAAGTTGGAGGTAGCTTTAACCCTAGGTTAGCACATAAGTTATTTTTCATCGCAGGTAACACCGTGGGACGCAGCTAGTTAAATCATAATTCGTAAGGTACACATTAATAATTATTTTAATAGTTTCTTTGTTTCTTGTTTCAGATATTTTGGGGCCACAAGGATTAACACAATATCAATATTTCATCGACAATCAAGGATTATCTGAAATAGAACAACAATCGACGCCCAATATTATAGGAGAAACTTTTTATACGCCGTTTTACATCAAACTAGATACAGGTAACTTTTGAGTGTGGGTTCTTGGCTATGGTAGAGATTTCAAGACGCACGACGCGTTGTGAGAACTTGCGAATTGATACGCATCGGTCATAGTCTAGGGGCGAGATTCACAGAGCGCACTTCGACTTTACTTGATGAAAAGTTCAACTTTCCGGCGAAAGTCTTGAACTCGGCATCTATGTAAAGTCTAAGTGCGGTCTGTGGGTCTCGCCCTAAGATCCGGAGTAGAACGACCCTCCCCATCTGTTTACGTAATGAGATTTGTTTTGAATCAAATTTAATATGTTAGTTAACATAATATTGGGAGTGGGTTGTCTAAGTAACTCCTGGCCAGACTTTGTTTAATTACGTTTTCAAAACGTTTTTTTTTTTAAATTGCACACATTTATTAACATAACATATTATACACAAACCGAAAGTATGAAGCATAAAGATTATGCAAATGTTTGGTTGCCTATCCCTTTCCGGTCACCTCTTCTACGGATCTCTTACGATCTCTTACGATACGAAAGTGGCAGTCAGAGCACACACTAAGATTAAGTTAATTACATCGAACAATGAATAACCTTGCCTCTGACTAAAAGTCGCGAGGACGTCGGTCGCGTGCATCCGCCGACCGTCGCGCGCGCAAACACCCGTCGCTTGCGCGCTCATACTAGTTTTCAATACAGACACGCGAGCGTCCACGCGAGTTCTAGCGCACGGCCAAGGAAACGAAGCGTTTAATTGTTTCAGAACGTTTAATTGTTTCAGAAACCATAAAATTTGGGAAAATATGTGAAACCGAACCGAAGCTCTCTCCGATCTCCCGTGACCTCGCTGTTCAAGAAACTGAAATTGAAGTTACCCTCACTCCGCCGTCAAATGTAGGATATGCAGCTTCGTTCATCATTTGTTAAGGTTGTAGGTAAGACTGCAATGCTTTAGTAAAAAAAATATACCTAAGCTATTTTAATTCCGATACCTGTACCACCTTAACAGCTTAATTACAAGCTTTTGTTTAGCTTGCCATGTTAGTCATTTAGTATTTTTGTAATTTTGGGCCAAATCTTGGAAAATAAAATAGAACTACGTACATCCTGAAGTTTGATTGGACTCAAATTCGGTAGACTTGCGTGTGTTCGGTGACAGTGCAATAATATGGTAACTTGGAGCTGGCCTCATGATGGAGTCGGAACGTATCTATAGGAACTCTTACATAGTTATAATAGTAGACTTGCTGTGAACTTATTTTGATCAGCTGACGGTTCTGATACTAAATTCATCATCAATTTAATGCATCAGTTCAATTTTAAAAGCTTGTTCCTAAAATTACATTTTCAAATAACAAAACATATTTTAGATAACCAGCAACCGACCATAGTTTTCATTCCAATTTTAAGTAGTGTCCATAACATTGTGTTTGATTTTAAAATGCTGTCCAGCCATAAAATAGAAATGTGTGCATCTTTGAAACTTTTTCAAAATTTAGTTTCCCATTTTGTGGTATGAGTGAATCTCTTACTCTCTCATGTGGTTGACAGGCTAGGTGCTTGACCACAGCGGATCTGAGCTGCTGCTATGTTTGGTTTTTTAAATCTCTGACAGCTAGACATATAAAACATTTTTAATTTTTTCAGGTTGGTGAGATACAACAGTGAGAGAAGCTAAAATAAGTACTATGAAAAAAAAAGGTTAAGCGTTCCGGGAGTTGACACCCAACTACGTCACATTTAGTATCTCATGAACTAGTTGTAAAGTAATTTATTACTTATTTACTTATGCACTTGCTTATTATTACTAAATAAGCAGGACCGGAATAATCCGGTCTCTCTTATGCGTCGATTGCTGTAAGTGTGTGTGACATTTTTGGCTCGGACGGAACGCCATACTTGACGGAGTATACTAATTATACCATAATAAATACAAACTATAAAATTACCATTACAATAGTAATATTTTAAATTTAGTATAATTTCAAACAATTCTCAATTGTTCTCTTTTGTTTAATTTTTTATATTTTTATTATGTTTTACATAATAGTACCTAGGTACATTAAACAAATGTCAGGTTTTCATTAAATTATTATTTTGTCATTTATTTTGTTGTTTCTTTAATACCTTTTGTCCCTTTTTTTAAACGTCAGGCCACACAGAGAGACGTCATAAAATCCCGTTCCACTCTGTCCGTAAAAGCATGGGTTTTCTTGATGCTTAAATAATAAACTTACCTTAGTTATATTACAAAAATATAATAAATCCATGAGATACGGTACGAAAAGCTAATAATGAACCGCAGAAATTAGGTGCTGCACACACTTCATCGTATACAGTCACAAACAACTACCACCAGTCGCAACAGTATGTTAAACTCTAATCCATGTGTAATTATGTGAAATATGTATCTGAATAAGTTTTTACACAAGCTACTATTAAAGCTTTAAAAACGGAAATATTTTATTTATATTGGGTCATATCTAGGAATTAATGTATACAGATGTTGTGCCGCTGTATGTTTTATTGAATAATAAAGACTTTTAAAAACTAAAAAAAAAACTAGTCGCAATAGTGATAATTATTATTGTTTTGTTCTCGCTATGGTCTCTTGTACGCCTCTCTATCTTTGTTATTGAAACACGTAACATAATACTGTTACCGAGCTGTGTTTAGTCCGTTTGCTTAGAAACTACTACGTACTAGAAATTAGATTCGTGCCGATTTTAATAAACCAAACTAAAGAAAAAGCTAATCTACTTTAATGAGCCACTACCGGTGGGCATCGTCCCACAATGCTGGCCGCATTGCCACGATGAATTGCAGAACTAATTCGTTGAGCAAGGTACCGCCAGCCTTTAGGTCACGAGATGCTTCGACCAGACGTGTTGTTATATTTATAAAGTTTGTGGTACCTGGTCCACACGGTCGTAAGGTTTAGATCCCAAAAACCTCGAATGTCCCCACTGTTTGAGGTACCATATTTTCGGCTTTTGAAGCCTTCTGCTGAATTTTAATATAAATAATCAATTAAAAATCCCGAACTTCGTTTAAAGTTACACTCTATTTATTACGCAAGTCCACAAGAGAATCGGTTGAAAAATGCGACCTGTAGTGGAAGACAGTCGAATAGGCACCAGACATCTGAAAGGATTTTTGTCCATTCTAAATCATAGACGCTTCGCTCGCTAACGCTCACTCAGTCGAAACAATACCTGCTAGGAAATATTGATTGGAGTGCCTCCCCCATCGACTTGGACAAGCTCCAGGTCCTTCAGAATAAGTTCATTCGCAAAGCAGTCGGAGCTAGCTGGTATCAGCGTAACGCCGACCTGCATTGCGATCTCGAACCCCCCTCCATCCGTCAGTACATCAAATTTCTCTCCCGGTGCTACTTCGATAGAGCCCTCCACCACCCCAACCCTCTTGTCACTCGCACCGTGGACTACTCCGTAGCTCTCACAGACGGACGGAGAGGGGGAGGCCCCTCTCCGCAGACGCCCTAGAAACATTCTAGGCGCCGCCGATGTGACGAAGACGATGGGGTCGGCCGACCTGGCAGCTCTTTGCAACAGGAAGTATTCAGGTTTTGGTATATGCGCCGGTTACCAAGGGCACCAAAGGTGCCCTTGTGCTCTCCGCCCATAGTTTTAAGCATTTTTGAGCCCTGCGCCATCTGCGCTTTCCTAATGCCCGGTACGCTGTCGAGGCCTCAGTGGCCAACAGCATAGAGTCATACAAAAAAATTGCTCGGGGTATTCGCACGACTTCGCTTGCCCGGTGCACACGCTGCCCGAGAGCCGTACTTAGTAATTGTCCACGAGTTACTATAAACCGAATTAAATAACGATTGTAAGTGCACTTTATGGTCATGTGACCGAATAAACGGATTTAATGGACGCGTCTTGTCTCATTCTTATCGCCCGATATACTCACGCCACGGTATAATAGAGCCCTAACTGATGCTGATCTGCCATGACCTGGCATCTGATGTCGGTGTAACATTCGTCCGTCCCGACATTTGTATTTTTATAGTCACATTGTAAAAAAATAAAAAATAAACATTTTTACAAAAAAAATAAAAATTAAACCACCAAACTCAACCCAGTATTTTTTGTGTGGAGAACCCTTATCACTTGGGTATAAAAAATAGATAGTAGCCGATTCTCAGACCTACTGAACATGCGTATAAAATTTCATAAGACACAACTTCAAAACTGTCAAGCCGTTTAGGAGGAATATGGTAACTAACATCGTGACATGAGAATTTTATACAGACGCCAGACATCCGGAAGTATTATTGCCCATTCCAAATCAAAGACGCTTCGCTCGCTAACGCTGACTCATTCGAAACAATACCTGCAAGGAAATATTCACTGCCCACCGTGATTACGTGTAGATGTGAGTATGTGCCTGACAGATATATGCTACCCTTGAAGAGGTAGTACGTACGAAAGGTAGTGTCTGAAATATGTAACATCTCAAAAACCGAAAAACAACTTGTATAGTCCATAGCAGAGTTGGATAGACCTGTTTTGATAAACACTGTGAAATATGGCACATCAAGTGTCATCATAATACTGGCATACGAGTATGTGTCTCATTTGTAGGTTTGACTGCCTCGGTGGCTCAGATGATAGTCAGATGATAGACCCTGCTCTCTGAGTTTGGGGGCGTGGGTTCGATTCCCACTTAGGGACCTATTTACCTGGGCAAACATTTATGTGATGAACATTTTTTGTTTGTTCTATGTCTGAGTGTTAATTATATTTGAGTATGTATTTAAAAATATAAAAATTACTAGGGGCCCGTCCCAGTTTCGTACGGGTTGACAACAGTTCTAAAAAGAAACTATTTAACACTCATTTATTTACGCCTTTTCCCTGTGGAGCTAAGAGATACAATTTCTCTCCAGTTACTAACGACTCTGGCACACATCTATGGCTTCTTCTACTTCCATTAGTCTTTTCACACATACTCATCGGTTACGGGTACTCAGGACCTGGAGGTCTAAAACGGCCGCTCTGCGTGATTCGTCTAAAAACTGTTCATGATACTATGAATTTCCAGCTGATAAATTCTGCAATCTTTTCTAATATGGTACATTTATTTGTATTTGGTATTTACCCGCAAGTAGAAAGTAGTATTAGTGTAGATTATTCTTATGTGATTTTGTTGCTGTAATTTAATTTACATGTAATGTTTTCGACAGGTTGACGATTTTGATTTAGCATCGTATTTTTCTAAATCATGTAATTTATACGTGTTGGTTGTGGTTTAAAAATAATAAAAGTTGTTTAGTTAGTTATTATTAAGCGCTTCTCTGTATACAATGTTGTGTTTTGGTTATGCGGGAGCAAAATGTATTGATTTTGTGCTGTTCTGACAAGTGATAATCCTACATATAATTGTCCGTAGAAACAACATTATTTTCTCAAATTAATCCCCACCAGAGTGGATGTTTGCTCTAGGAAGGATATTCCTACAATCAGAGATATTTTCTGGTCTCTGTCTCTAGTTTGAAAAGTCTTAGAATTCAAATTTAAGAAGTCAAGAATAGGGGGCCTGGGCTTTATTGATCGTGAGGGCAAAGTAATATTGTGCTGTGAAATTATCTTACAATTATTTAGGCATTTGTTTTCTTCATTTTCTTCCATACCCTTGTTTGGAAGACAATGAAGTTGAATGAAGAATGGGTTTCAAAAAAAAGAAAATGGTCATAGATTAAACATATTTAAAACTTTATTAAAAAATCGATCAATTCTTAAGTCTTCAAAAATTTAGATTGAAGAAATATTGCATTTTTGACGTAAATTTAAATAAATAAATATTATCCGAAATGTTGACGAAGTGAAGTTGCACGGACATGGTGACGAGGCGCTGGAAACGTTGAAAGTATTCGCTTCGTACAGTTCATACAATAATCAATTTGAATCTCGCGAATGAAAGGCTGGTTCTAGAATTTAAAAAATAGGCCTAGTACTTTCGTGCCCATGCGCCAACACACCCCGTCCACTTTTTGCCAGCGTTCTTTTTACATGAGGCGACTTATAGAAGTGCGTCTGATCTATTACACTTCACAAGTCTTGCTGCACTCGGCAATGTTGTCGAAGTTGTTAGCGTTGCCTCCACAACCGTGGTACGAGAAAGTCTGACACGCTTTTGATACTCTGTTGTACCAGTACCTGTGAAAGATTGAAAAACAGTGTAAGTAAATATCGAAAACTAAATACGCTTCACGTCTTACTCGAATCTCTAAATTTGCTCCTATACCTACTAGAACCACGTATTAGACAGTTAATTAATGTAACTAAGAAATAGGTACGTGGAAAATGAAATGGAAAAATGTTACAAGGATGCTTCTGGTGCTACTAGTTACCTACCAAAGTTATTTTAAATAAAGTTGATAATTATATTCCTAATGACTTACCTGGTATAAGTAACTGGTGTAGTCACGCCGGGGCAGACGCTTCCAGGGTCTGATGGGTATGTGCACATGCTTGAAATCCGTCCCTCAGGCTTGACTATAAATCAATTACATACAAACAGATGAGTAAACATATTAATAAATGGTATATTACTATCGAACTTGCAAAATTAAGTTTAATCCTGCTACAGAGTAAAGTACTTTAAGTATTTATTTTTAGTTTTAAATATTCACTCCTAAGAAAGGAAAATAATAGACTCTAAGCTAAATCTGAATCTAAAAACAGGGACCATTAGACACAATAAATAAACATCACCCTTCTTGTTGCGCAGTCGGGTAACAAGTATTTAACTTACTCGGATCGTTTTGAGGTTTTTTTTCAGTTTCGTCGGCCAAAGCGCACGCTACGAGCGCCAGAACTACAAGTGCGAAGTAAGCCTTCATGTTGTCTTGAAGAGTAGAGTAATACGCTCCTGTGTCGCTGAAGATGAAGTGATGCTGTTCAAGTTTCAGAGTTTCCATTTATAGGACCGCATACATTGACGTATCTTATTGGCCGAGATAGCATAATTATGAATATGTCAAAGGTTTATTATTTATGTTGTTAGTCCAAGATTGTTTAAATTATCTTTGGGAAAGCCAGTCACGTAAAAACCTCACTGGTAATAACCATCTCTGGTATTTACGAAGGTGTAGGTGCATAACCTACTTATCTCTTTGCAGATCCAAATGTGTTGGTGTACCGTACAAATGTTTAAAAATACAGCAAAAATATATTAATCCTTACTTAATATTAATCAAATCAAATGTTGTAATTCAATTGGGTGTCGATGAAACACTTACCTACGTCTAAATTATAAATATGTCTCCACCACGTTCAGCAAAAGAGCCACTACCCAGAAGAATAGGCAAACAACTGAGGGGAAATTATAACTTTAAACATAATATTTGCTCAATGTTTACAATCTCTAACTTATAATTATAACTAATAACACCATACATATATCAACATCAAATACATATTATCTTCCTTATGTACCCACCAGTGACTACTTTGAACAATGATAAAAGGAAAAAAAAGACTTTTTAGAATTTTCCAGCTTAAAAAGTAGAGAATGAGGAATCTCGATTCCAAATTAATTTATTAATACGTCAGTGTTTCAGCTTGTAAAAAATTATATTAAGTAAAAACAGGCATTATACAAGATGCTGGTTTGGGTATAGTAATATTTGTCTTATGGGTCCGACTCAAAATTACTTAGGTATACCTAGTTTAAGAACTTAGTTATTTTTTGGTTTTCAGTTGTTTCGGCGGTTTAAATTTTGTTATTAAATTTTTATTTATTTCATATTTTTTTGTGGGTGGGTATATAAAATAGACTGACCGGTCTAAGCTCAGATTAAAATCTGTAAGTGTAAATCACCCCTATTTTCCCACCCTTAGTTCAAGGTATGCCCTAGCCAATAAAAAAGGAACTATCAGACTACTCTGTACAAAGTTATGTGTGGTCATACATTACAATCAGTGAGAGAACAATAAATCTAGGATACTTTTTAACCGCGGGGTGCAACAAGTAAAATAAAACTATATACGCGTTGCCTTGTAAACCTCCTCCGGTTCATCGGTTAAAAAGAAGATAAAAACTTAAACTGTAGTGTAACAACTTTAAAAATAGCAAGCGAGGGAGCATGTCTGCAAGCAACGGGCAGCTCGTTCCATGTGAGCATTCTGTCACCAAACAAAAACGTGATCATACTTACGTAAGCCAAAAATGAATCTGATACAGTAATATTGAAAGCGTTCTAGTTTCTTTAGTTGTAACTCTGTCAAATCCAGAATGGGAAGAAGAGAGATTGTGCAAGCCTGACGTCAGTGGCAGTGAGTAAGAAGTTATGAAGCCGTCTAAGGGATCCAACAGGCGCAAACAATTTGCTGATCGACTTGATCTCGGAGTCCCAGCTTAGAGTACAATCAAACATCACGCCCAGATTTTAACTGAATCGCTATACGGTAATACAACCCCATCAAAAACTACATGAGCTATCAGCCCAGTTTTATCTTGAGATGAAGTACTACAGCCTGCGATTTAGTAGGAGGTTATTTAGTAGGTTTTAGGGAACATACGGTCCTGTAAATGGGCCCTCTGAAGCTTGAACAGCATTACTTCTTCTTCAGCGAAACAGGACAACATACTCGTACATCGTACAGCGTAAGGAAGATGGTACAGGTTGATTCTGAAAGTACAGTTATGCGTATATTGGCTAGTTTGCGTCAATTTAGGGTGCTTTGTACACTAATTAAGGGTGCGACTAAATAAATGATACGAAAAGTATTTAAGGATTTTTTTTATTTACTTGAAACAGAAAACATCGTTACATTTATTTTGGTATAAGGAAAACGTATTGATTCCTTAACTTTCACCAACAATGCTAACAACATTATTTATTTATTTATTATGGTTTTATGGGTTCTAAAAATGAAATGTGTTAGATTGACAGAAGCTTTAAGTTGCGTAGAACAGGGAAGTCGTTGAATTATTTTGTATAGCGTAGAGCGGTCTACAACTCTGCGTAGCAAATTTTGGTTATCGAGGTATTGTTTGAAAATTTAAAATTTTATAAAGTTATCTGTTAGCTGTAGGATGAAACTAGCTAGTCATCGCAACGCTATTTTCAAAGGTCATCGTGTGACATCATTGTTAGTAAGGTAACAAAGGTTACTAATTATGATGTACCTATCACTAATTATATATTATTCTACTCTGACTCTGACATGTCTAGTACGTACTAAAAGCTCTCTAGTTCCAATCGGTTCTCTGTAGCCTTAATAGCTGGATCAGTGTAATCACATCTGTTTAAATCTCGGAAGTATTCTGATATTTTATATTTTATAGTGTTATAATAAAATAAACACGATAGCTTAGACTAATATCATATTAGTCTATGAACGTTATACTGGGCAAAAAATTCTACCATTTTCGCAGTAATCAGTAATATAATAAATAACATCGTCACCTCTTTTCCGCCAAAGGTGTATTACAACACCCACAATTCTATTACATAATATGTACCTATACCTGATAAGAATAATGAAGAGTAATTTTACTAAGGGTTTCGCGACGCTCTGAATTTTACGAACAAATGCGCTTGTCAAATTTCCAGAAAAACATTTGTCAGATTATGATGTAATTTGGCATGTCCAATAAAATGGACTATATCGCCGCCACTATGTTCTTGGTTTTTTTTTACAAAAACCTTCTCAGAAGAAAATAAAGCTATGTAAATATTCACATTTGCAAGGGGTCTCGTTTGACTGATTTATTTAATAGACAGAAAAAAAAAACTGCCTTTACTTAGGGAGGTTGTATACATTGTTAGCTTATATATTAATCCATAATCCAAGGGACAATTTTAGTTATGTGAGAATGATTAGAGAAGTACTAAAGTCATAAAAAATACTGATATTGCACTTTCTCACTCTGTAGATAAATTTCGTGTTATAGAGTATCTTTACTTTCTCTCTTCGCTCGTCGTCTAGACCAAATGGCAATAAAAAACCTTTAGCCAATGCGATGTTAGTCCAACATTGCATAATCAAGGCCTAATTTGTTTAATTAAAATAAAAGAAGGCTTTATTGAGTTTTTTGAATGTGTGTAATTATTATCAAAGATGCGAATTTATAGTAAGATACAATTTTCCAAAAACCAGCCGCAGTGAGGTAGCGCAGACATGGTGACGTGGCGTGTTGTTAGCTGGAAGCGTCCGCTTCTTAGAAGTACGTATAGTTCTATCACACTTCACAAGTCTTGGTGCACTCGGCAAAGTTGCCGAAGTTGTTGGCGTTGCCCCCACAACCGTTGTACGAGAAAGTCTCGCACGCTTTTGATACTCTGTTGTACCAGTACCTGTAAACGATTGAAAAATATTCAGGTAAGAAAATATCGAAGTATCCTTAATTATATATGTATCTAACGACGACGCGCAGATAATGTATTACTTTACGGGTTTACTCGAATCTCCAAGTTTGCCTGTAGTAATAAATAAGTAGGTAAGTAAACAACAGAATGGGTGAAACGATAAAAAGATGATCTTAGCAAAACTTATATGCATTTTATTTCGAATCACTTACCTGGTATAAACAACTGGTGTAGTCACGCCGGGGCAGACGCTTCCCGGGTCCAATGGGTATGTGCACATGGCTGCAACCGGCGCAGGACTGACTGTAAATTAATTACATACAAAAAGATGAATCAATATTAATAGCGCTTGTTATCTTTGATTAGGAATAGATGTCTCATGAAATGAAATTAAAATATGAAATGAAATGAAAATATACTTATTGCCAAAGTAAAAAAACACAATAGAAATAATTAGGTACAATAGTTAGATAAATACGGTGGTAAAGGGTGTAAGCTCAGCACTGAGCTGCGTAAAACTAGATCAGTTTATGCAAGGCTGATTTTCAGCTTACCCCTAGACTCGAATTAAGATGTTCGTCGAGGGTATAGTCATGCGAGTGTTCACTTTATACATTATTTCGAAAAATTACAGCAAGTTTTATAATTATGTCATATTGAATACTTGTGTAAATGTTGTCAGCAGTGATCATGATCAGATGTATAATTATCTGATCGAAGCTTACTACTATTAAACTTGCGGAATTACGTTTCTTCTTGCTACGGAAAAAAGAGAAGTACAATGATACTTATTTTTAAGGCTCACCATCTTGTTCACCTAGGAATGTAGAGGAAAAATAAAAATATTAAATAATAAAAGTTTTATAACTCACTCAAAATGTTACTAGATTTTTTTTCAGTTTCGTTGGCCAAAGCGCATGCCACGAGCGCCAGAACTACGAATGCGAAGTAAGTCTTCATGTTGTCTTGAAGAGTAGAGTTAATACACTCCTGTATCGCTGAAGAAGAAGTGATGCTGTTTAAGCTTCAGAATGCCCATTTATAGGACCGTAAGCTACCTATAACCAACTACATTGAAGTCTCTCATTGGCCGAGAGATAGCACACCACTATGTCAAAGGTTAAATAAATTAAGTAAGTTAGTCCAAAATGGTTTTCAAATTAAATATTATTGGAAAACCCAGTACTTAAGTAGGTTTATCTGGAATTTACAACGGTGTAGGTGCGTAACCTGCTTATCTCTTTGCAGGTCGTAATGTGTCAGTGCACCGAACAAACTCTTCGAGTCTTTTGTAAAACGTACTGTATTTCTCGTAACAACCTAATTACTCACAAACATTGAATAATCTTTATCTTCTTCTACACTTCTCCATCTTCTCTACATAGCACAACTTAGTTGCTGTCCACATCTCTTTGTTGGTTAACTCTTCTTACAGATTCCACACAAGAGATTTTGATGCGCCTTTCAACATCCATTAGATAATTTTTCACGGAAGATTTATAGCTTCCGTGTGATGCCGGTCAAAATTTCATTCTGAATACATCATAGTAAATTTTGTAATAAAAATGCAAATACTACAGAACCCGACAGAAAGGATGGAACAACACACTTGACCAATATAAATACTGGAAATTCCACAGATGGCTCTCAGCAGTAACATCGTTAAAGTTGGTTTTTCTACAGATATTTTTTTTTACATACTCTCAAAGATATGCTGTGAGATAATTTGGAATCTCATTTGTTTTGTATTGGAGACAAGGTATATTAAGTAGGTGCGTGCAGTTAGACCTTTGACATCTCAATACATTACCAGATACATGCATCTACGTATCGTTAGGTAGCCACAGTACTATAAATTGGAACTGCGAAATCAGAAGTGCACAGTACTTATAGGCAACATGAAGAACATGCATACTTCGGGAGTATACTTCGCAGTATTGTTTGTGATCTTCGCAGGTGTGTTGGCAGATGATGGTGAAGATCCATCCCCTTGTGAGTAGTTTTTGGTTTTCTTTTGTAACAATTTATATTTAATTTTTACTTATTTCATTGTTTCACTAAATATTTGACATATTTATTCCAAATATTGTTTTAATGGAAAGATTTGTATGTTTGTAACGAATAAACTTAAACAACTCCTGGTTCGTTTTCAATAATTCTTTCACCATTAGAAAGCTACATTATCCCTCAGTGAGATAGACTTATAAACGCGAGCGAAGCTGCAGGCTATAGAGCTAGAGAGCTGCTGAATAGCTGTCTAAATAAAGTGTGATTTTGTTTGATGCTAGCTGCTAAACGAACTTTTATTCCAGCAAACCTTTGTGCCGAAGTACCGAACTCAATCATTGAGAACCTGCCCCCGGATGGCTTCCGACCGTGGGCGAAACCTGAAAAAGATGACCTGGACCAGTTCATGATCAATAAAACGGGTACGTAACAGTCAATACTGAGCGACGTGAGACCCCGGAGAGTACCGGCCACTCGGCATTGTATGTTTAATTATGTATGTTTAATCAAGCGAGTGAGCATTAGCGAGCAAAGCGTCTCTGCTTCAGCTTCGACAAAAATGCTTTCGTATGTCCATCTGTCCGGATTTCTCTCCTTTTGTCTTCCTCCACAGGACAGACGTCGGCCGCGAGGTGTTCAGCTCACAGAGCTACTAATATTTTCCCACGATCACTCGTGTTCTAACTGAACACGAACGTTGGGTTAACTACCCAACTTTCATGAAATGATACCGTTTATACCAGGATGACATAAAACAGAATAATATCACTTCAAGTCACAGATCTAGCGAAAAAATATTGGTCTTTACTTACAATATAGTGTAACAACTGGCAAAATGCACACATAACGTTCATTCA
Source organism: Peribatodes rhomboidaria (assembly GCA_911728515.1). Classification (NCBI taxonomy): domain Eukaryota; kingdom Metazoa; phylum Arthropoda; class Insecta; order Lepidoptera; family Geometridae; genus Peribatodes; species Peribatodes rhomboidaria. The sequence continues at coordinate 1,147,049 of OU452194.1, forward strand.
ATATTTCTAAGTTCGTTTAAAATGATCGATTTGTATAATGTGTGAAATCGTTGAAGGAGTTGTGGAGATCTGATGTCCGCGAGGTATCAGTGCGAGGCGAACCACTAGCTATATCGATTACTAGCTGCGCCCCGCTGTGTCACTCGTGGTTAGCAAGTAGTCCATGCTACCTGTACTAAATTGTGTCTCCGTTCAGCCGCTCGGCTTGATTGACTAACAAACATCCATCCATCCAAACTTTCAATATTAGTGCTATTTTCTTGCAGGTTGCGAGTATGTAGCGCTTGGAGCATTCAAATTTCATAAAATTACTCGCAAGTTCAACGGGTCGCCGCTTGAGTTGAAGTTCGCTGTACGAGGAAATGATGTCAAACTTGATGTACGGTTGACGAACCCGTTCGACTATTCGAAATACCGTAAGTGACTCAAACCTAGGCGCTCACAGACTAATTCTGTCTACTACTGCTCCAGGGCACGGACGGTGCTCGACATATTACGCCGTCCCGCTATTTATCGAAATGGATGGGAGAGGAGTAAATTATCACACTTATACTTCGCCAGACGATATTCTGTCCCAAATGTGACCGGCGGAGAGCCTTTCGCCTTACAACGGGCTCCAGTTATATAGCAGATGACATTAAATACGCACGTCATGTTCACACAATGAACAACTTGGTGCGTTGTTTCGGCTGGGATCGAACCCGCTCCCTCTGGCTTGAAAGCTCGGTGGTCGAACCTCAAAACATTTTCCGTCAGTTGTTGCCAGTGTGTTGTCCCGCACATGTTAATATTGAGGCTCTTTACCTGTCAGGCGGATTCCCGCGAGATGAGATAAAATTGTGTGAAACTATAGGATGTGGGCGATGAAGCGCGGATCAGATGCGCACGCGGGCGGGAACCCGCATGACAGGACAAGAACACTGACGTACTGAACGTAGAACACAGCCGCGCACGTCACGGGCCGCGGATCACTGATGACAATAGCGTTATGTATGACAAATAAATGTCATCTTGATGGCTCTCCCGCGAATCAAGCTGTGTTAAACAAGTATTTAACGAGGCCTTTCGAGGCGAAATATGGCAGGGTTGGTTGTTATCATACTTATATTTTAAAAGCGAAAGTTTGTATGTGTGAGAGTGTGTGTGTGTGCATTTGTTTGTTATATATTCTTCACGCTCACACAGATAGACGAATTTTAATTAAATTCGGATGGGGATGGCTTAAACCCTAGGTTAGCACAAAGCTATTTTTTACCGCAGGTAACACCGTGGGACGCAGCTAGTTAAATCATAATTCGTAAGGTACACATTAATAATTATTTTAATAATATATATTTTTTTTTGTTTCAGATATTTTGGGGCCACAAGGATTAACACAATATCAATATTTCATCGACAATCAAGGATTATCTGAAATAGAACAACAATCGACGCCCAATATTATAGGAGAAACTTTTTATACGCCGTTTTACATCAAACTAGATACAGGTAACCTTTGAGTGTGGGTCCTTGGCTATGGTAGAGATTACAAGATTCCACGCATTGTGTGAACTTGCGCATCGGTCATAGTCTTAAGATTCACAGACAGACAGACATTCACAGACTTTGACATTACTTTGATGGAAAGTTCAACTTTCCGGCGAACACGGCATCTATGTAAAGTATAAGTGCGGTCTGTGGGTCAAGATTAAGTTAATAACTACATTCACAAACAATGAATAACCTTGCCTCTGACTAAAAGTCGCGAGGACGTCGGTCGCGTGCATCCGCCGACCGTCGCGCGCGCAAACACCCGTCGCTTGCGCGCTCATACTAGTTTTCAATACAGACGCGAGCGCCCGCGCGAGTTCTAGCGGACGGCCAAGGAAACGAAGCGTTTAATTGTTTCAGAACGTTTAATTGTTTCAGAAACCATAAAATTTGGGAAAATATGTGAAACCGAACCGAAGCTCTCTCCGATCTCCCGTGACCTCGCTGTTCAAGAAACTGAAATTGAAGTTACCCTCACTCCGCCGTCAAATGTAGGATATGCAGCTTCGTTCATCATTTGTTAAGGTTGTAGGTAAGACTGCAATGCTTTAGTAAAAAAAATATACCTAAGCTATTTTAATTCCGATACCTGTACCACCTTAACAGCTTAATTACAAGCTTTTGTTTAGCTTGCCATGTTAGTTATTTAGTTTTTTTCATAATTTTGGGCCAAATCTTGGAAAATAAAATAGAACTACTTCCTGAAGTTTGATTGGACTCAAATTCGGTAGACTTGCGTATGTTTGGTGACAGTACAATAATATGGTAACATGGAGCTGGCCTCATGATGGAGTCGGAACGCATCTATAGGAACTCTTCCATAGTTATAATAGTAGACTTGCTGTGAGCTTATTTTGATCAGCTGACGGTTCTGATACTAAATTCATCATCAATTTAATGCATCAGTTCAATTTTAAAAGCTTGTCTAAAATTTAATTTTCAAATAACATAACATTTTTAGATAACCAGCAACCGACCACACATAGTTTTTATTCCAATTTCAAGTAGTGTCCATAACATTGTGTTTGCACTTAAAATGCTGTCTCCAGCCATTAAATAGAAATGTGTGCATTATTGAAACATTTAAAATTTTGTTTCTCTTTTTGTGGTATGAGTGAATCTCTTACTCTCTCATGTGGTTGACAGGCTAGGTGCTTGACCACAGCGGATCTGAGCTGCTGCTATGTTTGGTTTTTTAAATCTCTGACAGCTAGACAGATAAAACATTATTAATTTTTTCAGGTTGGTGAGATACAACAGTGAGAGAAGCTATAATAAGTACTATGAAAAAAAAGGTTAAGCGTTCCGGGAGTTGACACCCAACTACGTCACTTTTAGTATCTCATGAACTTGTTGTAAAGTACATTAGTAATTTATTGCTTATTTACTTATGCACTTGCTGATTATTACTTAATAAGCAAGACCGGAATAATCCAGTCTCTCTTATGTTTCGATTGCTATAAGTATGTGTGGCATTTTTGGCTCGGACGGAACGCCATACTTGACGGAGTATACTAATTATACCATAATAAATACAAAGTATAAAATTACCATTACAATTGTAATATTTTATATTTAGTAAAATTTCAATCATTTGTTCTCTTTTGTTTAATTTTTTATATTTTTTTTTAGTTCAACATAATAGTACCTAGGTACATTAAACAAATGTCAGGTTTTCATTAAATTATTATTTTGTCATTTATTTTGTTGTTTCTTTAATACCTTTTGTCCCTTTTTTTAAACGTCAGGCCACACAGAGAGACGGACAGAGTGGAACGGGATTTTAAGCAAAGCATGGGTTATCTTGATGCTTAAATAATATACTTACCTTATTTTTTTTTTTAAAAATGTAATAAACCCATGAGATACGGTTCGAAAAGCGAAAAATTAATAGCATAAATTAGGTGCTGCACATATTCATTCAATCATTTTTTTTTTTATGTAGAATAGGTCGGCGTTCGACCACCAACTCGCCTGATGTTAAGCGACGTTATGGTCTAAGATGGAGCACGACGACCTATAAGGTACTTATTCACTCTAGCCTTGAAATTTTGTAGAGTGAAGAAGTACAAAGACGGCAGTTGAGTGAGGCGCTACAAGTGCGCTGCTGCTCAGACCCGTCTTCGGAACGGTTACACCGGACTACATTTTATTGAAACACGTAATACTGTCGACGGAGCTGTGTTAAGTCCGTTTCCTTGCTAATATTGAGTCCACGCGCTGTGTACTAGATATTACAATCGTGACGTATTTAATAAACCAAACTAAACAAACAGCTAATCTACTTTATTAAGCCACTAATAGTTGGCATCGTACTCGAAATGCTGGCCGCATTGCCACGTTGAATTACAATACTAATTCGTTGGGCAAGGTATCGGCACCATTTTGGTTCCGAGATGCTTCGACCAGACGTGTTACTAAATAATTATTATAAATTTTGTGGTACCTGGTCCACACGGTCCTAAGGTTTAGACACCAAAAACTTCGAATACGTGCCCACTGTTTGATGTACCATATTTTCGGCTTTTGAGGCCTTCTGCTGAATTTTAATAAAAATAATCAACTAAAAATCTGGCGAAGTGTGGGTGTTTTACACTTCTGCCTGTGGGGGAAAGGAGTGACGATATCTTGTGTTTTTTTTTCACTCTCTGAACACTTTCACTTTCTTGATCGAGAATGTTTTTGGCTAGCTATTAGGTATTTTTTAAATTTAATGATGTACTCGTACTTATACATTTCAATTGTTTTGGTGTAATGCTTGCTAAAATTAATTCAACTAGCCATAACCATCTAAACGGAAATAGTTAGTATTTATAATGTGAAGGTGAGGCAATAGCCGAACTTCGTTTAAAGTTACACTCTATAGGTATTTATTACGCAAGTCCACACGAGAATCAGTTGGAAATGCGACCTATAGAGGAATACAGCCGGACAGGCACCAGACATCCGGAAGTATTATTGCCCATTCTAAATCAAAGACGCTTCGCTCGCTGACGCTCACTCAGTCAAAACAATGCCTGCAAGGAAATATTCACTGCCCACCGCGATTACGTGTAGATGTGAGTATGTGCCTGACAGATATATGCTACCCTTGAAGAGGTAGTACGTAGTAGTAGTAGTAGGTACGAAAGGTAGTGTCTGAAATATGTAACATCTCAAAAACCGAAAAACAACTTGTATAGTCCAGAGCAGGATAGACCTGTTTTGATAAACACTGTGAAATATGGCACATCAAGTTTAGTGTCATCATTATACTGGCATATGTGTCTCATTTATGTAGGTTTGACTGCCTTAGTGGCTCAGATGATGGTCAGATGATAGACCCTGCTCTAACCTGGGCAAACATTTATGTGATGAACATTTTTTGTTTGTTCTATGTCTTAGTGTTAATTATATTTGAGTATGTATTTAAAAATATAAAAATTACTAGGGGCCCGTCCCAGTTTCGTACGGGTTGACAACAGTTCTAAAAAGAAACTATTTAACACTCATTTATTTACGCCTTTTCCCTGTAGAGCTAAGAGATGCAATTTCTCTCCACTTACTAACGACTCTAGCACACATCTATGGCTTCTTCTACTACCATTAGTCTTTTCACACATACTCATCGATTACGGGTACTCTGGACCTGGAGGTCTAAAACGGCCGCTCTGAGTGATTCGTCTAAAAACTGTTCATGAGACTATGAATTTCCAGCTGATAAATTCTGCAATCTTCTCTAGAATGGTACATTTATTTCTTATTACCCGCGAGTAGAAAGGGTATTAGTGTAGATTATTCTTATGTGATTAAAATGTTGCTGTAATTTAATTTGCATGAAATGTTTTCAACAGGTTGAGGATATTGGTTTAGCGTCGTATTTTTTTTTAATCATGTAAGTTATACGTGTTGGTTGTGGTTTAACAAATAAAAGTTGTTTAGTTAGTTATTATTAAGCGCTTCTCTGTATACAATGTTGTGTTTTGGTTATGCGGGAGCAAAATGTATTGATTTTGTGCTGTTCTGACAAGTGATAATCCTACATATAATTGTCCGTAGAAACAACATTATTTTCTCAAATTAATCCCCACCAGAGTGGATGTTTGCTCAAGGAAGGATATTCCTACAATCAGAGATATTTTCTGGTCTCTGTCTCTAATCAAATTTAAGAAGTCAAGAATAGGGGGCCTGGGCTTTATTGATCGTGTGGGCAAAGTAAAAATATCTGTGAAATTATCTTACAATTATTTATGCATTTGTCTTCTTCATTTTCTTCCATATCCATGTTTGGAAGACAATGAAGTTGAATGAAGAATGGGTTTCAAAAAAAAGAAAATGATCATAGATTAAACATATTTAAAAGTTTATTAAAAAAATCGATCAATTCTTAAGTCTTCAAAAATTTAGATTGAAGAAATATTGCATTTTTCACGTAAATTTAACAAAATAAATATTATCTGAAATGTTGACGAAGTGAAGTTGCACAGACATGGTGACGAGGCGCTGGAAACGTTAAAAGTATTCGCTTCGCTACAGTTCATACAATAATCATACAATATTCTTCGTACAGTTCATAAGTGTATCTTTGATACCTAAATTGAATAAAAACATTTTGACTTTGACTTTGAATCAATTTGAGTCTCGCGAATGAAAGGCTGGTACTAGAATTTAAAAAATAGTCTAGTACTTTCGTGCCCATGCGCCAACACACCCCGTCCACTTTTTTGCCAGCGTTCTTTTTACATGAGGCGACTTATAGAAGTGCGTCTGATCTATTACACTTCACAAGTCTTGCTGCACTCGGCAATGTTGTCGAAGTTGTTAGCGTTGCCTCCACAACCGTGGTACGAGAAAGTCTGACACGCTTTTGATACTCTGTTGTACCAGTACCTGTGAAAGATTGAGAACAGTGTAAGTAAATATCGCAAACTAAATATGCTTCACGTCTTACTCGAATCTCTAAATTTGTCCCTATACTAACACCAAGTATTACACAGTTAATGTTATCAGAAAATAGGTACGAGGACAATGAAACCGAAAAATGTTACAAGAAAGTGCCTGGTGCTATACTAGTTACTTAGCAAAGTTATTTTAGATAAAGTTTCGAATCATATACCTTGTCACTTACCTGGTATAAGTAACTGGTGTAGTCACGCCGCCGGGGCAGACGCTGCCAGGGTCCAATGGGTATGTGCACATGCTTGAAACCCGTCCCTCAGGCTTGACTATAGATCAATTACAAACAAACAGATGAGTAAATGATATTAATATATGGGATATTACTATCGAACTTGCAAAATTAAATTGAATTAAGTTTAATTATGCTACATAGTAGAGTAAAGGACTTTAAGTATTTATTTTTGGTTTTAAATTTTCACTCCTAAGAACTAAGAAAGAAAAAGAATAGATAATCTAAAAAAAGGGACCATTAGAAACAATAAACATAACCCTCCTTGTTGCGCAGTCGGAAAACAAGTATTGAACTTACTCGGATCGTTTTGAGTTTTTTTTTCAGTGTCGTTGGCCAAAGCGCACGCTACGAGCGCCAGAACTACAAGTGCGAAGTAAGCCTTCATGTTGTCTTGAAGAGTAGAGTAATACGCTCCTGTATCGCTGAAGATGAAGTGATATTGTTCAAGCTTCAGAGTACCCATTTATAGGACCGTGAGCTACCTATAACCAACTACATTGACGTCTCTTATTGGCCGAGATAGCATAATTATGACTATGTCAAAGGTTAGGTAAGTATCCCTATTATTTATGTTAGTCCAAGATTGTTTAAATTATCTTTGGGAAAGCCAGTCACGTAAAAACCTCACTGGTAATAGCTATCTCTGGTATTTACGAAGGTGTAGATGCATAACCTACTTATCTCTTTGCAGATCCAAATGTGTTGGTGTACCGTACAAATGCTTAAAAATACAGCAAAAATATATTAATCCTTACTTAATAATAATCAATCAAATCAAATGTTGTAATTCAATTGGGTGTCGATGAAACACTTACGTCTAAATTATAAATATGTCTCCACCACGTTCAGCAAAAGAGCCACTACTCAGAAGAATAGACAAAAAACTGAGGGGGAGTTATAATTTTAAACATAATATATGCCCAAACTTTACAATTTCTAACTTATAATTATAACTAATAACACCATACATATATCAACATCAAATACATATTATCTTCCTTATGTACTTACCAGTGACTACTTTGAACAATGATAAAAGAAAAAAAAGAACCTGTAGAATTTTCCAGCATAAAAAGTAGTGAATGAGGAATCTCAATTCCAAATAAATGTATTAATACGTCAGTGTTCCAGCTTGTAAAAAAATATATTTAGTAAAAACAGGCATTATACAAGATGCTGGTTTGGGTATAGTAATATTTGTCTCATGGGTCCGACTCAAAATTACTTAGGTATACCTAGTTTAAGAACTTATATATATATATATATCTATTTTTTGGTTGTCAGCTGTTTCGCCGGTTTAAATTTTGTTATAAAATTTTTATTTCATATTTTTTTACGGGTGGGTATATAAAATAGACTGACCGGTCTAAGCTCAGCATTAAAACCTGTAAGTGTAAATCAGCCCTATTTTCCCACCCTTAGTTCAAGGTATGCCCTAGCCAATAAAACAGGAACTATCAGACTACTCTGTACAAAGTTATGCGTGGTCATACATTACAATCAGTGAGAGAACAATAAATCTTCTCCTGTTTTCCTACCCTTACAGTTGGAATCTGCAAAAAGTTTTGCGTGATCAAACATAACTATCCTACTATTCCTATTCCTACTGATAACTATTATAAACTCGAAAGTTTGTAAGAATGGATGGATGGATGTTTGTTACTCTTTCACGCCAGAACGGCTCAACAGATCTGGATGAAATTTGGCACAGAGATACATTATACTGTAGAATATATCATATCACTTAGGATACTTTTTAAGCGCGGGTGCAACAAGTAAAAAAACTAAATACCTACGCATTGCCTTGTAAACCTCCTCCGGTTCATCGGTTAAAAAGAAGATAAAAACTTAAACTGTAGTGTAACAACTTTAAAAATAGCAAGCGAGGGAGCATGTCTGCAAGCAACGGGCAGCTCGTTCCATGTGAGCATTCTGTCAACAAACAAAAACGTGATCATACTTACGTAAGCCAAAAATGAATCTGATACAGTAATATTGAAAGCGTTCTAGTTTCTCAAGTTGTAACTCTGTCAAATCCAGAATGGGAAGAAGAGAGATTGTGCAAGCCTGACGTCAGTGGCAGTGAGTAAGAAGTTATGAAGCCGTCTAAGGGATCCAACAGGCGCAAACAATTTGCTGATCGACTTGATCTCGGAGTCCCAGCTTAGAGTACAATCAGACTTCACGCCCAGATTTTAACTGAATCGCTATACGGTAATACAACCCCATCAAAAACTACATGAGCTAGCAGCCCAGTTTTATCTTGAGATGAAGTATTACAGCCTGCGATTTAGTGGGAGGTTATTTAGTAGGTTTTAGGGAACATACGCTCCTGTAAATGGGCCCTCTGAAGCTTGAACAGCATCACTTCTTCTTCAGCGATACAGGACAACATACTCGTACATCGTACAGCGTAAGAAAGATGGTACAGGTTGGTTCTGAAAGTACAGTTATGCGTATATTGGCTAGTTTGCGTCAATTTAGGGTGCTTTGTACACTAATTAAGGGTGCGACTAAATAAATGATACGAAAAGTATTTAAGGATTTTTTTTATTTACTTGAAACAGAAAACATCGTTACATTTAGTAAAAGGAAATGATTCCTTAACTTTCACCAACAATGCTAACAACATTATTTATTAAATTATTGTGGTTTATGGGTTCTAAAAATGAAATGTGTTAGATTGACAGAAGCTTTAAGTTGCGTAGAACAGGGAAGTCGTTGAATTATTTTATATATCGTAGTAGTAGTAGTAGTCTACAACTCTGCGTAGCAAATTTTGGTTAGCGGGGTATTGTTTGAAAATTTCAAATTTTATAACGTTATCTGTTAGCTGTGAGATGAAACTATCGAGTTATCGCAACGCTATTTTCAAAGGTCAGCGTGTGACATCATTGTTAGTAAGGTAACAAAGGTTACTAATTATGATGTACCTATCACTAATTATATATTATTCTACTCTGACTCTGACATGTCTAGTACGTACTAGAAGCTCTCTAGTTCCAATCAGTTCTCTGTAGCCTTAATAGCTGGATCAGTGTAATTACATCTGTTGAAATCTCAGAAGTATTACGATATTTTATATTTTATGGTGTTATAATAAAGTATACACGATAGCTTAGACTAATATCATATTAGTCTATGAACGTTATACTGGGCAAAAAATTCTACCATTTTCGCAGTAATCAGTAATAAATAACATCGTCACCTCTTTTCCGCCAAAGGTGTATTTACAACACCCACAATTCTATTACATAATAAATGTACCTATACCTGATAAAAATAATGAAGTGTATTTTTACTAAGGGTTTCGCGACGCTCTGAATTTTCCAAACAAATGCGCTTGTCAAATTTCCAGGAAAACATTTGTCAGATTGTCATGTAATTTGACATGTACAATAAAATTGACTATATCGCCGCCACTATGTTCTTGGTTTTTTTTACAAAAACCTTCTCAAGAAAAAATTAAGCTATGTAAATATTCACATTTGCAAGGGGTCTCGTTTGACTGATTTATTTAATAGACAGAAAAAGAAAACCAAAATTTCCTTTACTTAGGGAGGTTAAATACATTGTTAGCTTATAAATTAATCCATAATACAAGGGACATTTTTAGTTATGTAAGAATGATTAGAGAAGTACTACACTTTCTCACTCTGTAGATAAATTTCGTGTTATATAGTATCTTTACTTTCTCTCTTCGCTCGTCTTCTAAACGAAATGGCAATAAAAAACCTTTAGCCAATGCGATGTTAGTCCAAAATTGCATAATCAAGGCCTAATTTGTTTAATTAAAATAAAAGAAGGCTTTATTGAGTTTTTTAAATGTGTGTAATTATTTTCAAAGATGCGAATTTGTAGTAAGATACAATTTTCCAAAAACCAGACGCCGTGAAGTAGCGCAGACATGGTGACGTGGCGTGATGTTAGCTGGAAGCGTCCGTTTCTTAGAAGTGTGTATAGTTCTATTACACTTCACAAGTCTTGCTGCACTCGGCAAAGTTGCCGAAGTTGTTAGCGTTGCCTCCACAACCGTTGTACGAGAAAGTCTCGCACGCTTTTGATACTCTGTTGTACCAGTACCTGTAAAATATTGAAAAATATTCAGGTAAGAAAATATCGAAGTATCCTTAGTTAAATATGTATCTGTTATTTTGCACAGAAGCTGAGCATTGCCATTCAACGTGGCAATGCCGCCAGCATTCTGGGGACCTTTCCTTCCACTAATGGTCTTCTAGTTTAATTTTTTGTAATTTATTTTAGTTATTATAAGTTCTAGTTTTTAGTTTTTTTCTTTAATTTTCTGTTTTTATTTTAAGTTGTGTACAAATAAAAAATACCTACAATATGTATCTGACGACGCCCAGATAATGTATTACTTTACGGGTTTACTCGAATCTCCAAGTTTGCCTATCATAGGATTTTTGCAGTAAATTTTAAAAAATAAGTAGGTAAGTAGACAACAGAATGGGTGAAACGATAAAAAGATGATCTTAGTGCAACTAGTATTTAGCAAAACTTAAATACATTTTATTTCTAATCACTTACCTGGTATAAACAACTGGTGTAGTCACGCCGGGGCAGACGCTTCCCGGGTCCAGTGGGTATGTGCACATGGCTGCAACCGGCGCAGGACTGACTGTACATTAATTACATACAAAAAAATGAATCAATATTAATAGCGCTTGTTATCTTCGATTAGAAATACATGTATCATGATCAGATGTATAATTATCTGATCGAAGATTACTACTATTAAACTTGCGGAATTACGTTTCTTCTTGCTACGGAGAAAAGAGAAGTACAATGGTACTTATTCTGAAGGCTCAACATCTTGTTCACCTAGGAATGTAGAGGAAAAATAAAAATATTAATTAATAAAACTTTAATAACTCACTTAAAATGTTACTAGATTTTTTTTCAGTTTCATTGGCCAAAGCGCACGCTACGAGCGCCAGAACTACGAATGCGAAGTAAGCCTTCATGTTGTCTTGAAGAGTAGAGTAATACGCTCCTGTATCGCTGAAGAAGAAGTGATGCTGTTCAAGCTTCACAGTACCCATTTATAGGACCGTAAGCTACCTATAACCAACTACATTGACGTCTCTCACTGGCCGAGATACTCGTAGCACGCCACCAGGTCAAAGGTTAGAAAAGTAAATTAAGCAGGTTAGTCCAAAATGGTTTTTATATTAAATATTATTATCTATGGAAAACCCAGTAATTAGGTATCTCTGGAATTTACAAACGTGTAGGTGCATAACCAGCTTATCTCCTTACAGGTCGAAATGTGCACCGAACAAACTCTTTGAATCTTTTGTAAAATGCACTGTATTTCTCGTAAAAACCTAATTACACACAAGAATTGAATAATCTTCATCTCCTTCTTCTCTTCTCCATTTTCTCTCCATAGCACAACTTAATTGCTGTCCACGTCTCTTTGTTTGTTAACTCTTCTTACAGATTCCACACAAGAGAATTTGATGCGCCTCTCACCATCTGTTAAATAATTTTTCACTGAAGATTTCTAGCTTCCGTGTGATGCCGGTCAAAATTTCACTCTGAAAACATCATAGTAAATTTTGTAATAAAAAATAAAAAGAAATTCAACTGACCTCGAACCTATGATGATGCAAATACTACAGAGCCCGACAGAACGGATGGAACAACACACACTTGACCAATATAAATACTGGAAATTCCACAGATGGCTCTCAGCAGTCACATCGTTAAAGTTGGTTTTTCTACAGATATTTTTTTATTACATACTCTTAAAGATGTGCTGTGAGATAATTTGGAATCTCACTTGTTTTGTATTGGAGACAAGGTATATTAAGTAGGTGCGTGCAGTTAGACCTTTGACATCTCAATACATTACCAGATACATGCATCAACGTATCGTTAGGTAGCCACAGTACTATAAAATGGAACTGCGAAATCAGAAGTGCACAGTACTTCAAGACAACATGAAGAACATGCATACTTCGGGAGTATACTTCGCAGTATTGTTTGTGATCTTCGCGGGTGTGTTGGGAGATGATGGTGAAGATCCATCCCCTTGTAAGTAGTTTTTGGTTTTCTTTTGTAATAATTTATATTTTATTTTTACTTATTTCATTGTTTCACTAAATATTTGACATATTTATTCCAAATATTGTTTTAATGGAAAGATTTGTATGTTTGTAACGAATAAACTTAAACAATTCCTGGTTCGTTTTCAATAATTCTTTCACTATTAGAAAGATAGATAGATAGATAGATAGATAGATAGATAGATAGATAGATAGATAGATAGATAGATAGATAGATAGATAGATAGATAGATAGATAGATAGATAAACTCTTTATTGTTCACACCACAGATAACAAAACAACAAGAGAAAAATAATGATAAAACTTATTAAAAACTTATATTATGTAACAACTGGCGGCCTTATCACTAAAAGCGATCTACATTATCCCTCAGTGAGATAGACTTATAAACGCGAGCGAAGAGCGAAGAAACGCGAGCTATAGAGCTAGAGAGCTGCTGAATAGCTGTCTAAATAAAGTGTGATTTTGTTTGATGCTAGCTGCTAAACAAACTATTATTCCAGCAAACCTTTGTGCCGAAGTACCGAACTCTATCATTGAGAACCTGCCTCCGGATGGCTTCCGGCCGTGGGCGAAACCTGAAAAAGACGACCTGGACCAGTTCATGATCAATAAAACGGGTACGTAACAGTCAATACTGAGCGACGTGAGACCCCGGAGAGTACCGGCCACTCGGCATTGTATGTTTAATTTTGTATGTTTAATCAACCGAGCGAGCGTTAGCGAGCAAAGCGTCTCTGCTTCAGCTTCGACAGAAATACTTTCGTATGTCCGTCTGTCCGGATTTCTGTCCGGCTGTCTTCCTCTACAGGACAGACGTCGGCCGCGAGGTATTCAGCTCACAGAGCTACTAATATTTTCCGACGATCACTCGTGTTCAGTTAACCCAACTTATACTGTTTATACCAGGATGACATAAAACACAGAATAATATCACTTCAAGTCACAGATCTAGCAAAAAAATTTTGGTCTTTACTTACAGTATATAGTGTACTCGTAACAACTGGCAAAATGCACACATAACGTTCATTCAATATTTATCAGATCGTATATTATGATCGATTTGTATAATGTGTGAAATCGTTCAAGGAGTTGTGGAGATCTGATGTCCGCGAGGTATCAGTGCGAGGCGAACCACTAGGTATATCGATTACTAGCTGCGCCCCGCTGTGTCACTCGTGGTTAGCAAGTAGTCCATGCTACCTGTGCTAAATTGTGTCTCCGTTCAGCCGCTCGGCTTGATTGACTAACAAACATCCATCCATCCAAACTTTCAATATTAGTGCTATTTGCTTGCAGGTTGCGAGTATGTGGCGCTTGGAGCGTTCAAGTTTCATAAAATTACTCGCAAGTTCAACGGGTCGCCGCTTGAGTTGAAGTTCGCTGTACGAGGAAATGATGTCAAACTTGAAGTGCAGTTGACGAACCCGTTCGACTATTCGAAATACCGTAAGTGACTGAAACCTATGCGCTCACAGACTAATTCTGTCTACTACTGCTCCAGGGCACGGACGGTGCTCGACATATTACGCCGTCCCGCTATTTATCGAAATGGATGGGAGAGGAGTATTACCACACCCATACTTCGCCAGACGACATTCTGTCCCAATGTGACCGGGGGCGAGTTATTCGCCACGGGCTCCAGTTATAAAGCAGATGATATTAATACGCACATCATATCCACACAATGAACAACTTGGTGCGTTGTTTCGGCTGGGATCGAACCCGCTCCCTCTGGCTTGAGAGCTCGATGCTCGACACTCGAAACAGTTTCGGTCAGTTGTTGCCAGTGTGTCCCGCACATGTTAATATTGAGGCTCTTTACCTGTCAGGCGGATTCCCGCGAGATGAGATAAAATTGAATGAAACTATAGGATGTGGGCGATGAAGCGCGGATCAGATGCGCTCGTGGGCGGGAATCCGCATGACAGGACAAGAACACTGACGTACTGAACGTAGAATACAGCCGCGCACGTCACGGGCCGTCTAACGCTATAGTCATCACTGATGACAATAGCGTTATGTATAACAAATAAATGTCATCTTGATGGCTCTCCCGCGAATCAAGCTGTGTTAAACAAGTGTTTAACGAATTAAAGGAGCTATCCCTTCGAGGCGAAGTATGACAGTGTTGGTAGTTATCATACTTATATTTTAAAAGCGAAAGTTTGTATGTGTGAGAGTGTGTGTGTGTGCGTGTGTTGTTTGTTATATATTCTTCACGCTCACACAGATAGACGAATTTTAATTAAATTCGGTTGGAGGTAGCTTAAACCATAGGTTAGCACAAAACAATATTTACCGCAGGTAACACCGTGGGACGCAGCTAGTTAAATCATAATTTGGTAAGGAAAACAATAATTATTATTTTAATAATAATTTCTTTGTTTCTTGTTTCAGATATTTTGGGGCCACAAGGATTAACACAATATCAATATTTCATCGACAATCAAGGATTATCTGAAATAGAACAACAATCGACGCCCAATATTATAGGAGAAACTTTTTATACGCCGTTTTACATCAAACTAGATACAGGTAACCTTTGAGTGTGGGTTCTTGGCTATGGTAGAGATTACAAGATTCCACGCATTGTGTGAACTTGCGCATCGGTCATAGTCTTAAGATTCACAGACAGACAGACATTCACAGACTTCGACATTACTTTGATGGAAAGTTCAACTTTCCTGCGAACACGGCATCTATGTAAAGTCTAAGTGCGGTCTGTGGGTCAAGATTAAGTTTTATTAACTTAATCTTGACCCATAACATTCACAAACAATGAATAACCTTGCCTCTGACTAAAAGTCGCGAGGACGTCGGTCGCGTGCATCCGCCGACCGTCGCGCGCGCAAACACCCGTCGCTTGCGCGCTCATACTAGTTTTCAATACAGACGCGAGCGCCCGCGCGAGTTCTAGCGGACGGCCAAGGAAACGAAGCGTTTAATTGTTTCAGAACGTTTAATTGTTTCAGAAACCATAAAATTTGGTAAGATATGTGAAACCGAACCGAAGCTCTCTCCGATCTCCCGTGACCTCGCAGTTCAAGAAACTGAAATTGAAGTTACCTTCACTCCGCCGTCAAATGTAGGATATGCAGCTTCGTTCATCATTTGCTAAGGTTGCAGGTAAGGCTGCAATGTTTCAGTAAAAAAAATATTTGAGAGACCTGTTGAAGCTATATTAATTCCGATACCTGTACCACCTTAACAGCTTAATTACAAGCTTTTGTTTAGCTTGCCATGTTAGTTATTTAGTATATTTGTAAGTCTGGGTCAAATCTTGGAAGCTAAATTAGAACTACTTCCTGAAGTTTGATTGGACTCAAATTTGGTAGACTTGCGTATGTTCTGTGACAGTGCAATAATATGGTAACATGGAGCTGGCCTCATGATGGAGTCGGAACGCATCTATAGGAACTCTTCCATAGTTATAATAGTAGACTTTCTGTGAGCTTATTTTGATCAGCTGACGGTTCTGATACTAAATTCATCATCAATTTAATGCATCAGTTCAATTTTAAAAGCTTGTGTCTAAAATTTAATTTTCAAATAACATAACATTTTTAGATAACCAGCAACCGACCACACATAGTTTTTATTCCAATTTCAAGTAGTGTCCATAACGTTGTGTCTCCAGCCATGAAATAGAAATGTGTGCATTATTGAAACATTTAAAATTTTGTTTCTCTTTTTGTGGTATGAGTGAATCTCTTACTCTCTCATGTGGTTGACAGGCTAGGTGTTTGACCACAGCGGATCTGAGCTGCTGCTATGTTTGGTTTTTTAAATCTCTGACAGCTAGACATATAAAACATTTTTATTTTTTTCAGGTTGGTGAGATACAACATTAAAAAGCTATAATACGTACTATGAAAAAAAAGGTTAAGCGTTCCGGGAGTTGACACCCAACTATGTCACTTTTAGTATCTCATGAACTTGTTGTAAAGTAATTTATTGCTTATTTACTTATGCACTTGCTTATTATTACTAAATAAACAGGACCGGAATAATCCAGTCTCTCTTATGCGTCGATTGCTGTAAGTGTGTGACATTTTTGGCTCGGACGGAACGCTGTACCTGATGGAGTATACTAATTATACCATAATAAATGCAAACCATAAAATTACTATTACAATTGTAAAATTTATATTTTTTAAATTTGAAACATATGTATTTTCTAATTTGTTTAATTTCTTAATTTGATTTAAGTACATAATAATACCTAGGTAGGTACATTAAACAAATGTCAGTTTTTCATTAAATTATTATTATATCAATAATTTTGTTGTTTCTTTAATACCTTTTGTCACTTTCTAGAAACGTCAGGCCACACAGAGAGACTAACAGAGTGGAAAGGGATTTTAAGCAATACATGGATTTTCTTGATGCGTAAATAACAAACTTACCTTATTTATATTACAAAAATATTATAAATCCATGAGATACGGTACGAAAAGCTTATAATGAACCGCAGAAATTAGATGCTGCACACACTTCATCGTATACAGTCACAAACAACCACCACCAGTCGCAACAGTATGTTAAAACCATGTGTCATTATGTGAAATATGTATCTGAATAAGTTTTTACACAAGCTACTATTAAAGCTTTGAAAACGGAAATATTTTATTAATATTGGGTCATATCTAGGAATTAATGTACACAGATGTTGTGCCGCTGTATGTTTTATTGAATAATAAAGACTTTTAAAAACAAAAAAAAAACTAGTCGCCATAGTGATAATTATTATTGTTTTGTTCTCGCTATGGTCTCTTGTACGTCTCTCTATCTTTGTTATTGATACACGTAACATAATACTGTCGACCGAGCTGTGTTTAGTCCGTTTGCTTAGTTATATTGGGTCCACGCGCTGTGTACTAGAAATTAGATATTAATCTAATTTCTAGTACACATATTATTTATTTTTGTTTAGTTTGGTTTATTAAAACCAAACTAAACAAAAAGCTAATCTACTATAATGAGCCACTACCAGTGGGCATCGTCCCACAATGCTGGCCGCATTGCCACTATGAATTGCAAAACTAATTCGTTGAGCAAGGTACCGCCAGCCTTTAGGTCACGAGATGCTTCGACCAGACGTGTTGTTAAATATTTATAAAATTTGTGGTACCTGGTCCACACGGTCGTAAGGTAGATCCCAAAAACCTTGAATGTCCCCACTGTTTGAGGTACCATATTTTCGGCTTTTGAAGCCTTCTGCTGAATTTTAATATAAAAAATCAATTAAAAATCCCGAACTTCGTTTAAAGTTACACTCTATTTATTACGCAAGTCCACACGAGAATCGGTTTTGCCCATTTTAGATCTTTGATTTTGCCCATTCTAAATCATAGACGCTTCGCTCGCTAACGCTCACTCAGTCGAAACAATAACTGCAAGGAAATATTGATTGGAGTGCTTCCCCCATCGACTTGGGCAAGCTCCAGGTCCTTCAGAATAAGTTCATTCGCAAAGCAGTCGGAGCTAGCTGGTATCAGCGTAACGCCGACCTGCATTGCGATCTCGAACCCTCCTCCATCAAATTTCTCTCCCGGCGCTACTTCGATAGAGCCCTCCACCACCCCAACCTTCTTGTCACTCGCACCGTGGACTACTCCGTAGCTCTCACAGACGGACGGAGAGGGGGAGGCCTCTCTCCACAGACGCCCAAGAAACATTCTAGGCGCCGCCGATGTGACGAAGGCGATGGGGTCGTCCGACCCGGCAGCTCTTTGCAACAGGAAGTATTCAGTTTTTGGTATAGGCGCCGGTTATCAAGAGCACCAGAGGTTCCCTTGTGCTCGTCGCCCATAGTTTGTAAGCATTTTTGAGGCCCTGCGCCATCTGCGCTTTCCTAATGCCCGGTACGCTGTCGAGGCCTCAGTGGCCAACAGCATAGAGTCATCCAAAAAAAAATTGCTCGGGGCATTCGCACGACGGCACTTGCCCGGTGCACACGCTGCCCGAGAGCCGTGCTTAGTTATTGTAAACGAGTTGATATAAACCGAATTAAATAACGATTGTAGTAAGTGCAGTGTAAGGTCATGTGACAGAATAAACGGATTTAATGGACGCGCCTTGTCTCCTTCTCATCGCCCGATATACTCACGCTACGGTATAATAGAACCCTATCTGATGCTGATCTGCCATGACCTGGCATCTGATGTCGGTGTCACGTTCGTCCGTCCCGACATATGTATTTTTTATAGTCACATTGTAAAAAAATAAAACTGAAACATTTTTGCAAAAAAAAATATATTGTAAACCACCAAACTCAACTTTTTTTTTTGTATGGATAACCCTTATATTTAAGGGTACAAAAAATAGATAGTAGCCGATTCTCAGACCTACTGAACATGCGTATAAAATTTCATACAAGGCCGTTTAGGAGGAGTATGGTAACTAACATTGTGACATGAGAATTTTATACAGACGCCAGACATCCGAAAGCATTATTGCCCATTCTAAATCAAAGACGCTCGCTCGCTGACGCTCACTCAATCGAAACAATACCTGCACGGAAATATTCACTGCCCACCGTGAATACGTGTAGATGTGAGTATGTGCCTGACAGATATATGCTACCCTTGAAGAGGTAGTACGTACGAAAGGTAGTGTCTGAAATATGTAACATCTCAAACACCGAGAAACAACTTGTATAGTCCAGAGCAGAGTTGGATAGACCTGTTTTTATAAACACTGTGAAATATGGCACATCAAGTGTCATCATAATACTGGCATTATGTGTCACATATATGGGTTTGACTGCCTCAGTGGCTCAGATGATAGTCAGATGATAGACCCTGCTCTCTGAGTTTGGGGGCGTGGGTTCGATTCCCACCTAGGGACCTATTTACCTGGGCAAACATTCATGTGATGAAAATTTTTTGTTTGTTCTATGTCTGTGTGTTAATTCTATTTGAGTATGCATTTAAAAATATAAAAAACTACTAGGGACCCGTCCCAGTTTCGTACGGGTTGACAACAGTTCTAATAATAAACTATTTAACACTCATTTATTTACGCCTTTTCCCTGTAGAGCTAAGAGATGCAATATCTCTCCACTCACTAACGATTCTGGCACACATCTATGGCTTCTTCTACTTCCATTAGTCTTTTCACACATACTCATCGGTTACGGGTACTCAGGACCTGGAGGTCCAAAACGGCCGCTCTGAGTGATTCGTCTAAAAACTGTTCATGATACTATGAATTTCCAGCTGATAAATTCTGCAAACTTTTCCAAAATGGTACATTTATTTGTATTTGATATTTACCCGCAAGTAGAAAGTAGTATTAGTAAATTATTCTTATGTGATTTTGTTGCTGTAATTTAATTTACATGTAATGTTTTCAACAAAAATATCTGTGAAATTATCTCACAATTATTTAGGCATTTGTCTTCTTCATTTTCTTCCATACCCATGTTTGGAAGACAATGAAGTTGAATGAAGAATGGGTTTCAAAAAAAAAAGAATATGGTCATAGATAGAAACATATTTAAAAGTTTATTAAAAAATCGATCAATTCTTAAGTCTTCAAAAATTTAGATTGAAGAAATATTGCATTTTTGACGTAAATTTAACAAAATAAATATTATCCGAAATGTTGACGAAGTGAAGTTGCACAGACATGGTGACGAGGCGCTGGAAACGTTAAAAGTATTCGCTTCGTACAGTTCATACAATAATCAATTTGATTCTCGCGAATGAAAGGCTGGTTCTAGAATTTAAAAAATAGGCCTAGTACTTTCGTGCCCATGCGCCAACACACCCCGTCCACTTTTTTGCCAGCGTTCTTTTTACATGAGGCGACTTATAGAAGTGCGTCTGATCTATTACACTTCACAAGTCTTGCTGCACTCGGCAATGTTGTCGAAGTTGTTAGCGTTGCCTCCACAACCGTGGTACGAGAAAGTCTGACACGCTTTTGATACTCTGTTGTACCAGTACCTGTGAAAGATTGAGAACAGTGTAAGTAAATATCGCAAACTAAATATGCTTCACGTCTTACTCGAATCTCTAAATTTGTCCCTATACTAACACCAAGTATTACACAGTTAATGTTATCAGAAAATAGGTACGAGGACAATGAAACCGAAAAATGTCACAAGAAAGTGCCTGGTGCTACTAGTTACTTAGCAAAGTTATTATAGATAAAGTTTCGAATCATATTCCTAATCACTTACCTGGTATAAGTAACTGGTGTAGTCACGCCGGGGCAGACGCTGCCAGGGTCCAATGGGTATGTGCACATGCTTGAAACCCGTCCCTCAGGCTTGACTATAGATCAATTACAAACAAACAGATGAGTAAATGATATTAATAAATGGGATTTTACTATCGAACTTGCAAAATTAAATTGAATGAAGTTTAATTATGCTGCATAGTAGAGTAAAGGACTTTAAGTATTTATTTTTGGTTTTCAATTTTCACTCCTAAGAACTAAGAAAGAAAAAGAATAGACAATCTAAAAAAAGGGAGCATTAGAAACAATAAACATAACCCTCCTTGTTGCGCAGTCGGATAACAAGTATTGAACGCTATCTACGGTATGGGTCCCCGTGAATCATTGAGAGATTTATTTAAAGAAATAAATATATTAACTTTACCTTCTTTGTATATCTTTGAAAATATTATGCACCTTCGCAAAAATCTACATAAATTTAAATTGAACAGTGACTATCACAATTATTATTATAACACTAGAAATAAAGATAGGATAGCTGTACCGAGATTTAGACTGACTAAGTCAAAAAAGTAATTTTTAGGCAACTGCGTTAGTTTTTACAATAGAATCCCGAAAAATATAACAGGGCTCACCGCAGGAAAATTCCAATCACATGTAAAAACTCCATTAATGAAAAGAGGATATTATAAGGTTAAGAATTATTTAGAAGATAAAGATGTCTGGAGCCTTCCACTTCCGCCAAGTAGCCACTAGTATTTATAGATATTACCTAGTTGTAAGCCAAAATTTGTTAGACTGTAATTTATTTATTATTTGAAAAAATAATGCCCCTCAGTTTCTTGCCTGTTCTTCTGAGTAGAGGCTTTTTGTCCAAACAAGGCGGTCGAGTCTATTTAAATAACTTTGACGTTCATAAGTGTATCTTTGATACCTAAATTGAATAAAAACATTTTGACTTTGACTTTGAACTTACTCGGATCGTTTTGAGGTTTTTTTTCAGTTTCGTTGGCCAAAGCGCACGCTACGAGCGCCAGAACTACAAGTGCGAAGTAAGCCTTCATGTTGTCTTGAAGAGTAGAGTAATACGTTCCTGTGTCGCTGAAGATGAAGTGATGCTGTTCAAGCTTAAGAGTTCCCATTTATAAGACCGTAAGCTACCTATAACTAACTATATTGACGTCTCTTATTGGCCGAGATAGCACACGACTATGTCAAAGGTTAGGTAAGTAACCCTATTATTTATGTTAGTCCAAGATTCTTTAAAATATCTTCGGGAAATCCAGCCACGTAAAAACCGTATTGTTAATAGCTATCTCTGGAATTTCCAAAGGTGTAGGTGCATAACCTACTTATCTCTTTGCACGTCCAAATGTGTAAGTGTACCGAACATATGTTTGATACACTGCAAAAATATTCACAAGTCAATCACTATGCTTGTGAATGTATTTAGCACATTCTAACTTAATATTAAAAAATGCATTTCAATTGGGTATCGAAGATACACTTTACGTCAAAATTATAAACATGACTCCACCTTGTTCGGAAAAGGAATCACTTTTCAGAGGAACAGGCAAGCAACAGAGGGGTAATTATTATTTTAAACATAATAAAATAAGCGCAATCTTTACAATCTTCAACTTGTTATAATAACTACTAACATCGTTAAAATATATATGTATTATCTTCCTTATTAACCTACAAGTGACTACTTGGTAGAGCGATAAAGAAAAAAAAGGACTTTTAGAATTTCCCAACACAAAAAGTAGTGAATGAGGAATCTCGATTATATATTTATTTTATTAAAATGTCAGTGTTCCAGCGTGAAAAAATCTACACTAGGTAAATACAGACATTATACAAGATGCTCTTTTCTTCCGAATTTTGCAAGCGAATGTTGTAAAAGTTAATCCTAAGTATTACTGAACCCAAAACCAGCACCTTGTATATTTCAATTTGTATTGACCTTTAACTCAAAAACTTAACCTAATAATATTAGTGTGAGTTGTTTACTCACATTAATATTATTAGGTTAAGTTAACAAGAATCATAATACAAAATAAATAAAAAAACAATTTACAGGAGAGTTAATCACATCGAGAATGGGATAGTAGAGCTGTGCCTTTGTTAGCTCCACTTCTGTTTTATTAGCCAAGTATCCCTCAATATTGAAAATCATTATTGAGGGAAATGTAGACGTTATTAGATTTCCCATGTACGCATGATTTCGCATGGAAAACGCGTAATATTTATGTATATTTTTTAAACAATTTTTGAATATACTCGTATTTACCTAACCTTTGACATGGTGGATGTCTCGGGAAATGAAAGACGTCCATGCAGTTGGGTATAGGTAGCTTACGGTCCTATAAATGAGCACTCTAAAGCTTGAACAGTATCACTTCTTTTTCAGCGATACTGGAGCTTATTACTCTACTTTTCAACACAACATGAAAGCTTACGCGACAACAGAGTAACATTTTGATATGCGGCATACTGTCCGTCTTAGACAAGCAGACAGATGAACATGTTAACTAACAGCACTCCTCTAGGTATTCTTTACATGCTTTTCTATGGAAAACTGCGCTCAATTGCTTCAGGTCGCCTCGGCGTAGGCTTTCAACGCGTGAACGGCATGTGGCCCATTCAGTGACCATTCGACACGAGCCTGATTCACGCGAGGACAAGTGACAATCGTTGACAGAATACTCGGAAACTCGTGAACCACGTGACGTTCACTCGTTGACCACACGAGGTTCCCTGGTTGACCACGCGGCGTGTACCTGTGGACCACCAGTTAACCACTAGTTGAGGTGGTCCCGAATCGTTCCAATGAGTGGAAACCTTAGATGAGTCCTGGCCCGCGCAGTAACTGGACGCAAGGGTAAGGCGTCAAAATAGACTTAAATGAAAGCGAGCAGCAGAACCTGCCATCACGGTTCCGCTATAGTAACTCTTGCCTTCTTGTACATTGCCCTTATCTTAATTAATAGGAACAACTGAGTGGCATTAGTACAAGAATTAAGAAACATATTTGTTTAACCTTTGACACAGCTATGAGCTATCTTGGACAATGACACAGTCTTATAAATGCATATTCTGAAGTGTGACGAGTATTATTCCTTGGACAGCAATACAGAAGCACCTTTTCCTCTTCACGACTTTATCAATTACTGCAATAAAATAAAGACACCATGAAGGCTTTCACATTCACATTCGTAATTTTTGTGTTCACCGTGTGCGCTTCGGCTGATAAAATTGCAGTAAAAACCGAAAAATATGTTACTCGTAAGTTTACTCACACTATTTACTTAGTATTTCAAATTTGTACTATTGAATTATAATTATGATGAAATATGTACCAGGTACATAAATTACTCGTAACTGCGCAGGAACTGACCTACCCATTTTAATTATTGATTTTTAGAGTCGTTTCCTGAAAGCATCTGCACATTACCGATAGACTTTGGAACCTTCTGTCCTGGCGTGACTTTGGAAATTACTTATCCGAGGTAAGTGATCAAGAACATAATGTTTTCCCTCCAGCGTCTGTTGTTTCGGTGATTTTCAATGTATACTAAGAACCCTACATATAACATTTTTGTAATAACATATAACATGTCTATTTTCGCGTTTAATAAGAGCCAATTTCAAATATTTATGTGTAGTAAATTGTATTTAACTGAAGTTGTGTCGTGAGCAACCACACGGTAAAACAAAACACACGAAAACTAGCAAAGTAGATACTGTTTTTGCAAATTAACTTCCACTCTTAATTAATTCTAGTTTGATTAATGATGTGAGTTTAAAAAACCTTATTGTTTGTTACTACATTTCGAC
Organism: Peribatodes rhomboidaria; assembly: GCA_911728515.1. Classification (NCBI taxonomy): domain Eukaryota; kingdom Metazoa; phylum Arthropoda; class Insecta; order Lepidoptera; family Geometridae; genus Peribatodes; species Peribatodes rhomboidaria. The sequence goes on from OU452194.1 coordinate 1,171,872, forward strand.
CGCTTGCAGGCCCTGCGCTTAAGAATTTAACTCCGTATCTTCTGCAAGTGTGCGCAACTAATATTCATTTCCATTGTTACAGGTTCGCATACAAAAGGGCAGTAAAGTCGTGCTTGGCGTTCCCGTACAAGGGTTGTGGAGGCAACGATAACAACTTCGATACCTTTGACGAGTGCAGCGAGACTTGTGGAGTATGAAGTAACTCGACGCACGTCCACCAAGAAGACTCTACCGACGTTCCCTTCCAAGCAGAATAGTAGATTTGCCTTTTAATAAATTTAGTACGGAATTGAAAAAGTGGCTAGGAGCGAAAGTTTTTACAAAACAAAACAATTCTTGGACAAAGCATCGTGTCGCTACCATATTTATCACGATAAACACTAAGTTTTTTTGCCAACATTTTCATATTTAATTTTTTTAATAAGTATTTATATATGTTTCTATTTGACATTTTATCTAATTTCATAACATTTTATTGACATAATTAATTTGCACACCTAATGTGAGGTAGTTATTGGCTGTTCAAACCTAAATTAAGATCATTGTAACCCATTGACGAACAAATAAAGAAATTTCTTTATTTGCTCGTCAATGGGTTACAATGATCTTTGATTCAATTGAATTGAATTGATTGATTCAATTGAATTGAATTCAAAAATCGATAAATTGTATAATAAAAAAGTCTACAAACACAAAGAGTTATGTAGTTCTGATTTATCAAACGAGTGAGCGTTAGCGAGGGAAGCGTCTCTGCTCCAGCTTCGACGAAAACGCTTTTACATGTCCGATTTCTGTCCGTATCTCTATCCGGATAGCAGTCCGGATCTTTGTGTTCAAGAGTAAGACAAATGTTACTAGTTTATAATTATGTTGTATTCAGATCGCGAAATAGAAAAAAAAACAATCAAAACGCCGCACATATGAAGATTTTGACGTTTCCGTAGGGAGTCGGTAAATAGGTATATGAGCAAACGTAAAAAAAGGTTAGATATAGGATAGAGCTACACGTTACTTTAGGATACAGCATATTGAAAAGTAGGGTAATGGAAAGAGTTAACGCTCGGGACATTTGTTACAGGTTGGTTCTGAAGGCATAGTTGTGCGTATGTTGGTTAGATTTCGTCAATTAAGGGTGCGTTATAAACGTATTAAGGGTGCGACTAAATATGCACGGAAACTACGTGAAAGTAAAAACATTGTCGCATTTACTAAATAGAAACAGTTATGAAAATTTAACTTTCACTAACAATGCTAACTACTTTATTCATTAAATTATTAGCGATATAATTTGTAGCGACGATAGCCTAGTTGAAGAAAGTCCGCTCTTGAGAGTGAACTCACTCTCTCTGGCTTGAGCCAGAGAGAGTGAGTTCAAACCTAACCGACGGCGTGCGATAATTTGTTCATTGTGTGAACATATGTGCGTATTGTATGTCATCTGTTACATTACTGGAGTCCACTTTGTGGGGTCAAGCTCGCCTCCTGTCACATTTAATAATGGAATGAATATCGTCCGACGAAGTGTGCTAGCAGCCCCTTCGGGGTAAAGGTTGTGAAAAGGTGAGCATATGTATAAATTTTTTTTAGTTGATAGGATCTGAAAAAAAACAGGCAGAAGCGTTAAGTTGCGTAGAACAGGGAGGTCGTTGAACTCATTAATACAGCGTAGAGCGTTCTACAACTCTGCGTAGCACGTTTTGTTGCGTAGCAAATTTTTGATTAGAGGGATTTTGTTTGAAAAATTTAATATTTTATGATGTAATCTGTTAGCTGTAGGCTGGAACTAGGTAGTTATCGCAAAGGTGACATTGTGACATTCATGTTAGTAAGGTAACAAAGGCTATAATTATGATGTACCCAACACTAATTAATAAGTATTCTACTCTGACGCTGACATGTCTTGTACGTACTATGTAGGAACGTAAAAGCTCTCTGGTTCTAATCAATGTTGAGAGGCAGAAGCTAGTATCTGAAAAAAATAATGAAGTGTACTTTTACAGATCTTACATGTATAGCTAGGTTGTAAACTACTATTCAAAGAAGATACTTTGTATTACTTAAGTATATTTCATAAATAATTTACACCAAAATATTGTTACTTATTAATAAACAGTTGGTGAAAACCGTCCGGTTAGTAGACGTAGTGACGTAGCGCGGACATGGTGGTCGGCATGACAATGACGTGCGTCTAGATCTCTTATACTTCACAAGTCTTGCTGCACTCGGCAATGTTGACGAAGTTGTTGGCGTTGCCTCCACAACCTTCACAACAACTACATTACTGATACATGATACGACAAGTGCATAAGTCATAAAAAAATATTGAAGTCGCAATTTGTCACTCTGCAGATTGCTTTAGAGGCTCAGGGTTTTGATTTTAATTCGTTCTATTTGCTCATTATCTTCTTCTAAATGACATGATATTAGTAAACCTTTAACCAAATACGAAGTTAATTCAACATTATATTAACTAGGCTTAAATTATTTAATTAAAATTAAAGAGAGCTTTATTTAACATTTTAAGTGTGTATAATTATTATCAAAGATTTGTGTATAATTATTAGTGTATAATTATTAGCAAATTTACAGTTAGGGACAATCTTCTGAAAACCAGACGCAGTGAGGTAGCGCAGACATGGTGACGTGGCGTGATGTTAGCTGGAAGCGTCCGTTTCTTAGAAGTACGTATAGTTCTATTACACTTCACAAGTCTTGCTGCACTCGGCAATGTTGTCGAAGTTGTTAGCGTTGCCTCCACAACCGTTGTACGAGAAAGTCTCACACGCTTTTGATACTCTGTTGTATCTGTACCTGAGAAAGATTGAAAAAGTATAGGTAAGTAAATATCGAAGTATACCTAACTAAATATCGGACGACGACGCGCAGATTCTGTCTAACTTTACGCTTTTACTCAAATATCTAAATTAGCCCCCAGCACTTGTAACAACCCCCTTACACCTACCCATACCCCACCCTATATACTTACATAAATAACATAAAATAATATATAATGCATATAACTGTAACCGACCTACCTAATATGTATTACGTTTTCTTTTTTTTTTGAAATTAATAATTTAATTTTATCCGCTTTTTATAAAATGTAAGTATGTTTAATTAAATATCTTTAACGATTATCTACATGAATTGGCCAAGTGATTGTCTAGTGGAAATAAACCTTACGTTGTGAACGTAGAACCTAAGTTTTAGAATAAGTATGAGCAAACGCATTTCCTAACTAATTTCGCTTGTGTAATGATTACGCGGACGCTGAGAGATTTCTGACGTATCCTACCAAAATTGTCAACGCTTAGAATATAACTACTTCCATCGGTTTACCTATATAGAAATGAATACAAGTATATTATTGTAATACGTGAGTATGATATTATTATGTGTTATAAGATTAGATACAAGAAGTAGATTGTTAGAACGAATTTTACGACTTATTATAGAACCTACTGAAGTTGTCATGTAGAATGATTTAACCTACTTTGAACCATGTTAATGCACCTAGATTAGTGGAAAGCTATGGTCAGCACCCCGCCATCCGTGCTTGACAATCGATTACGACACCTGGCAGCTAATCGTCTTCAATCCGTACTAAGCGCATTAACTCCGTTCGGGATTGTGTTGCTGTGTGAAAGTCACACAACAACACGGTTTACATGGGATCACTCCGAGATCTTTCGACCAAGGTCACCCTTTTGAGGCACTCGCCCATTCCCTACCTAAGTCAATATAGTAAGCTATGATGAGCGACCAACTAGCGTGTCACGGCAAAATAACTTAGCTATATAGTTTGATTAGTTTTGAGTCAGACAGCCAAGTTCAACACATACTCAGTGCAGTGAAGTATATAATCCTCGCGTTATAACTTCAAATTGACGGTCCAAATCTAAACATACCTATAGCTAATATAGCAAGGTAAAATGAGTAACTTGTGGCATGATCCCTCGCCAAAGCTAGTTCAAAATAGCCTGACCATAAAATGAATTTACTACACCCGTAACCACTGAAACGTGACATATGTAAGCGCCTCCCTTCCTATGAAAGTTAGCTAACCTACGGAGACTCTCGCTCCATGCACCGTTCAAACGATTACCAGTATAATTATTATAATTGAATAACAACTTAGACCTTCAAGTTGAAGAAGTACAAGTAACTTCCTTGTGAAGAAGTTGGTTCAGAAATACGTTTTCTATTAGTAAATATGTAAAGCTTGGCTAGCCTACGGTTTACCTTACTTTAGTAAATAAATTAAGATAATGATTCATAAATCTAGTTGGTTTCTCAATCGATAATAATCCTTCAACAACCTGGTTGGCTATCCAACTTAATTTACGTTAAATATTGACCTTCGAAAATCGCGACTTCGCCGGGGCTTACAGAAAGCCTAACCGAAGCCGGACCATTAAGTAGTATTTATTGTCACTCCGATGTTACGTCTAAAACTACGTAATTAGTCTACGTAACGTGCCTTATTTCTTTACATGCACACAAATCGACAGTTTCCGATAGTCGGACCCGAAACCGTCGTACGAATTTAAACGCTTAAAGATACTTTAAAATAGACACACAAATATGATCAAAGAACAACAAAACCCAGAACAGCCATTAAATGTTATTACGCAAACAACAGTTGGCCAGGAATCGAACCCGGGACTATGGAAAACCCCAGCGGATGGCCGCCGCTGTCGTGTACACAATTAATCACAATTTACTATAAGTATGAACACACAAATATGATATAAGAACAACCAGACCCAGAACAGCCATTAAATGTTATTACGCAACCAACAGCTGGCCAGGAATCGAACCCGGGACTATGGAAAACCCCAGCGGATGGCCGCCGCTGTCGTGTACACAAATAATCACAATTTACTATAAATATGAACACACAAATATCTCAAAGAACAACCAAACCCAGAACAGCCATTAAATGTAATTACGCAACCAACAGCTGGCCAGGAATCGAACCCGGGACTATGGAAAACCCCAGCGGTTGGCCGCCGCTGTCGTGTATACAATTTGCTATAAATATGAACACACAACTCAATCAAAATCAATAGTTAAAATAAATAATATAAAACAGTTCCTGAATAAACCGTTGCCGGTGTGATCCCTGGCCGACCGCTGAAGCCTACCGCCCTCGGGATTCCTACGAGCACGTCGAACCACTGGATACACGCTTCTTTCGTCCGTAGCTGATGCTCGTCCGCCGTTGAGATCTCAACCCCCTGGACCTGACGGTGCGGCCGGGAGTTCTCCTAAGGCCCTACTTTCATGTACTTTTCATTCGGTATATAAATTCTAACCCAGGAATTGTCAGGGCGTTTGTGCTAGTCTGTTACTCTAGAGAGAACATGACAAACGCTCTTACTGAACTAAATACGATCTGTACCAGCTCAGACAATCCATGCACTAGAATTCAACGCGTGAGTTTAAATTTCGAACAGTTTAACTTCTAACCTAGGAATTGTCAGGGCGCTTGTGCTAGTCTGTTACTCGAGAGAGAACATGACAAACGCTCTTACTGAACTAAATACGATTTGTACCAGCTCAAACAATCCACTAGAATAGAGTCCAACGCGTGATTTTATATCGCGAACAGGTTCCACTTTTCAGGCTTCCCGAGACCCAGCATTACAGAAAAGGCATTGCTCTGCAAGGCCTTGGGTAGCCCTAGGAATATATCACTTTATAATAATATAATTTAACGAGATACGTATTAAACAAACTTGAAACACAGTCACTGATATTTAAGGGGAACGATCTAAAAGTCTCAGCCCATTACCGGTGCGGCCCGGTGCTCTCGACTGACTCCTTGGCCCGGCGGCTTTTTCCCCCTTCGCTCGCCTTCGCCTACCTACACCCGCATGCCGCCCGGCCTACCCACACTGACACATCTTCTCACACTATCTCAGCTACACACACTTCCTTGCTACTCACACCACCACCAGTTAGCTTATCTCGTGGCTAATTATAGAATTCTGAGAATCACGCGCCGGCCGAGCCTCCGGTAGGTACTTTCTTTACCCGACTACTATAAGTAAAATAGATGATTATGTTCTGCATTAATCTATGGATTTTACTACTATCGTAATATTTATTTTGAATGGTTAGAATTATGGATTAATTAATTGTGAATCTAACTAGTTAGATGTAAATTAGTACTAGGAACCTATCTTTTATTTATTTTGAATTTAGTTTCTATATAAAGTTATTTATATTTGCGAGTATACGAAGTTGGTACCGTTACATTCGACCCCTTAAATTTACAAGATGATTCTAATCGGAGTAAATTTAAATAATTGCTTAACATGTCTACAAATATAAATGACAAAAATAAAATTTAAACTAAATTCCCTCATACTTGATAAAAGTGCAAGTCCTCATTGTCAATAAACAAGTTTCAACAATAAAACCTAAACGTGTTAAAGAATGCGTGTTCATTTCCTAACACTATATGTGGAGTGTATTTAAACCAATCATGAAGTATTCACCTAAAAGGCACGAGTCAAGAGCAACTCCGTGTACCATATGTAAAAAAGTATTTTCATCCGCAAGATAAATTGACCTCGGCAAAGGAACTTGGTTGTGAGTCAAGTCGTTATAAGAACAGTGAGATCGCTTTCCCGCCCAGTTCAGCCTCATGTGATTTGAACAGGAATTTAATCTCACTCCTTACCTTGATCCTAATCCTAGAGCAAACTACAATACTCCGTTAGGGCCCCTCAGGATCTGAGCTCATAGATATCGAACCAAAAAGTTGACTACCACTGATTGGCGCTTGTAAGTGTGGGGAATTTGTGGAAATCCATCTTGTGGAACTGCGTGTAAGTAAGGATCCAATATAAACCGATGTCCAACATCAACGGGGTAAACGTCTTCTGACTTAACCTATCGCCAAACCCCTTATTCATACTGAATCGTTTGTGAAGTGTATTGTTAAACCCTGCATTCGACAACTCGTCCCAAGTTCCGATGCTGCTGTACCTTAAAACCCCTTACAAATCGTAAATTTCATACATCTCTTTTCATCCATCATCATTCTACAATACCTGACAAATCATTCACACTTTCAGGGCACCCTTTACGCTGCCTCGCAACCCATTCTAAGACTACATCAACACTCATAGATACTAGTGACGAACGAATTTGCACTAGCCCCATTACGTTAACTACCTTACGAATGTCCCGACAACGCCTCGTCTCCTCTTGTCGTCTATTTAACCGAACAAATAATTAAAATTTCATACTTGGTAATTTTATAATAAATAGTGAATAATAATGATTGTTTCAATCTTAAAACGTCCGCAAGTAAAAGCTAGATTCCTAGTTAAACGACCACCATATTGTTTTAATAACGTCTAACATCAATCCGCTTCATTAGTCAAAGCCATGAATTCATTCATTTTACCATAATTCAACCGTCCGGCGTCCCGACTTATGACTAAAAATAATACTTCCGACCCCAAAGTTTAAGAATATTGACGAATTTACACCGCTCAAATTTACCGTCGTACTTACGTTCTAAACTGTTCCGCATTATTACTAAAAGAAACCCTCAAATCGACCCCACAGTATTAGAACATTGACGAATTAAACTCCCCAATTTACCGTCATACTTACTCTCTAAATAGTTCCGCATTATTACTAAACCTCCAAATCGACCCCATTGTTTAAGAATATTGAAGAATTCATGTCGCTCCAATTTACCGCCATACTCAATGGACGTTGTATTAATTCGTCTTAAATATCCACACATGCCATGTCACTTAATTACCCAATGCAAGACTTAAAATAAAATTAATATGCCCAAAACATCGACATCGAACAAAAAAAATGAAACAATTTTATCTACCCACTTACACAATTAAAACCATTGGGCACCTGTGTCACCGGCGAAGCAATGAACTCTTCGACTATTTTTTCCGCTAAATATACACACAGAGAATCAATATAGTAAAATCCTAAAAGTCAATTACAACTTACTAGCTGCACCCTGATGTTTTACTCTTGGCCGATAATTTGTTAAACGTAATAAAATAAATTTATTTATTAAACATAATTTTCTTAAACGTTTGTCAAACTATTTATCTACATGCACCCTAAATTAGTATATGTATGTAATACGCTGCTTTAAAACCAACTTGTATATTTTTCGCGTGAGTTCACTATTTAAAATATCCGTGTACCTATCCTAAAATAAGGTGTAATTCTATCCAATTTTTTTTTTTTTTATTTTTATTTTTTACGTTTGCTCATACATATCCTCGTTTCCATTTCACGAACAGCAAAATGTGTCCAAGTGACCTTGAACACTATTAAAACTAGTATACCTATTCCTAATTAACAAATTTAAAAACTTAAACCTTACTTTCTTAATAAAATGTATACGACCCCATTCCCTTTAATTCTACGTAATTCTCATAACGCTAAATAAGCTACTTACTAATGTTTAACGAGAAATGTAGCCTCCCTGGTAATTGAAAATCTTTTGCATGATGTGAAATTGACATTGAAATGACACACGTAATACGAATCCTAATCTTCGTATAAAACCCGAAATACGCACCCTAATTATTTAATTTTGTTAAATGTGTGATAAATTCTTGCGCACCTACTTAGATTTTAAGTAAAAGGTCCGATACCGACACTATCACACGTTTATGTTTTAACACAAGTACTCGTATAACTATCCTAGAATATTAAAATTTCAAAACAAAGAAAGACTTGTGTAAAAAATGAGATTTATGAAACTAGGTATTTAAGCGAAGAATTAAGAATTTAACATATTATGAGCATACATTCGCCGTCGCATTTCAGTATCGGCTGCCTTCCGAGAACTTTAACAAAGATAACAATAACCATACTATGACGATAACGATAACAAGGCTCGCCCCGCGGTTTTACTTGTCATTTTTGTAATTTAGTTGCAATGATTATTTTTGACACTAAACGAATACACTACGTGAATAATGAATTATTTGGAATTAAAAATACTTAAAATAAAATAATATTATAAATAAATATAAATGTAAATGTGATAAAAAATTATGTGAAGTTCCTACGAATATCTATTAAATCTTCCTGGTCCTAGGCACCAAAATGTAACAACCCCCTTACACCTACCCATACCCCACCCTATATACTTACATAAATAACATAAAATAATATATAATGCATATAACTGTAACCGACCTACCTAATATGTATTACGTTTTCTTTTTTTTTTGAAATTAATAATTTAATTTTATCCGCTTTTTATAAAATGTAAGTATGTTTAATTAAATATCTTTAACGATTATCTACATGAATTGGCCAAGTGATTGTCTAGTGGAAATAAACCTTACGTTGTGAACGTAGAACCTAAGTTTTAGAATAAGTATGAGCAAACGCATTTCCTAACTAATTTCGCTTGTGTAATGATTACGCGGACGCTGAGAGATTTCTGACGTATCCTACCAAAATTGTCAACGCTTAGAATATAACTACTTCCATCGGTTTACCTATATAGAAATGAATACAAGTATATTATTGTAATACGTGAGTATGATATTATTATGTGTTATAAGATTAGATACAAGAAGTAGATTGTTAGAACGAATTTTACGACTTATTATAGAACCTACTGAAGTTGTCATGTAGAATGATTTAACCTACTTTGAACCATGTTAATGCACCTAGATTAGTGGAAAGCTATGGTCAGCACCCCGCCATCCGTGCTTGACAATCGATTACGACACCTGGCAGCTAATCGTCTTCAATCCGTACTAAGCGCATTAACTCCGTTCGGGATTGTGTTGCTGTGTGAAAGTCACACAACAACACGGTTTACATGGGATCACTCCGAGATCTTTCGACCAAGGTCACCCTTTTGAGGCACTCGCCCATTCCCTACCTAAGTCAATATAGTAAGCTATGATGAGCGACCAACTAGCGTGTCACGGCAAAATAACTTAGCTATATAGTTTGATTAGTTTTGAGTCAGACAGCCAAGTTCAACACATACTCAGTGCAGTGAAGTATATAATCCTCGCGTTATAACTTCAAATTGACGGTCCAAATCTAAACATACCTATAGCTAATATAGCAAGGTAAAATGAGTAACTTGTGGCATGATCCCTCGCCAAAGCTAGTTCAAAATAGCCTGACCATAAAATGAATTTACTACACCCGTAACCACTGAAACGTGACATATGTAAGCGCCTCCCTTCCTATGAAAGTTAGCTAACCTACGGAGACTCTCGCTCCATGCACCGTTCAAACGATTACCAGTATAATTATTATAATTGAATAACAACTTAGACCTTCAAGTTGAAGAAGTATAAGTAACTTCCTTGTGAAGAAGTTGGTTCAGAAATACGTTTTCTATTAGTAAATATGTAAAGCTTGGCTAGCCTACGGTTTACCTTACTTTAGTAAATAAATTAAGATAATGATTCATAAATCTAGTTGGTTTCTCAATCGATAATAATCCTTCAACAACCTGGTTGGCTATCCAACTTAATTTACGTTAAATATTGACCTTCGAAAATCGCGACTTCGCCGGGGCTTACAGAAAGCCTAACCGAAGCCGGACCATTAAGTAGTATTTATTGTCACTCCGATGTTACGTCTAAAACTACGTAATTAGTCTACGTAACGTGCCTTATTTCTTTACATGCACACAAATCGACAGTTTCCGATAGTCGGACCCGAAACCGTCGTACGAATTTAAACGCTTAAAGATACTTTAAAATAGACACACAAATATGATCAAAGAACAACAAAACCCAGAACAGCCATTAAATGTTATTACGCAAACAACAGTTGGCCAGGAATCGAACCCGGGACTATGGAAAACCCCAGCGGATGGCCGCCGCTGTCGTGTACACAATTAATCACAATTTACTATAAGTATGAACACACAAATATGATATAAGAACAACCAGACCCAGAACAGCCATTAAATGTTATTACGCAACCAACAGCTGGCCAGGAATCGAACCCGGGACTATGGAAAACCCCAGCGGATGGCCGCCGCTGTCGTGTACACAAATAATCACAATTTACTATAAATATGAACACACAAATATCTCAAAGAACAACCAAACCCAGAACAGCCATTAAATGTAATTACGCAACCAACAGCTGGCCAGGAATCGAACCCGGGACTATGGAAAACCCCAGCGGTTGGCCGCCGCTGTCGTGTATACAATTTGCTATAAATATGAACACACAACTCAATCAAAATCAATAGTTAAAATAAATAATATAAAACAGTTCCTGAATAAACCGTTGCCGGTGTGATCCCTGGCCGACCGCTGAAGCCTACCGCCCTCGGGATTCCTACGAGCACGTCGAACCACTGGATACACGCTTCTTTCGTCCGTAGCTGATGCTCGTCCGCCGTTGAGATCTCAACCCCCTGGACCTGACGGTGCGGCCGGGAGTTCTCCTAAGGCCCTACTTTCATGTACTTTTCATTCGGTATATAAATTCTAACCCAGGAATTGTCAGGGCGTTTGTGCTAGTCTGTTACTCTAGAGAGAACATGACAAACGCTCTTACTGAACTAAATACGATCTGTACCAGCTCAGACAATCCATGCACTAGAATTCAACGCGTGAGTTTAAATTTCGAACAGTTTAACTTCTAACCTAGGAATTGTCAGGGCGCTTGTGCTAGTCTGTTACTCGAGAGAGAACATGACAAACGCTCTTACTGAACTAAATACGATTTGTACCAGCTCAAACAATCCACTAGAATAGAGTCCAACGCGTGATTTTATATCGCGAACAGGTTCCACTTTTCAGGCTTCCCGAGACCCAGCATTACAGAAAAGGCATTGCTCTGCAAGGCCTTGGGTAGCCCTAGGAATATATCACTTTATAATAATATAATTTAACGAGATACGTATTAAACAAACTTGAAACACAGTCACTGATATTTAAGGGGAACGATCTAAAAGTCTCAGCCCATTACCGGTGCGGCCCGGTGCTCTCGACTGACTCCTTGGCCCGGCGGCTTTTTCCCCCTTCGCTCGCCTTCGCCTACCTACACCCGCATGCCGCCCGGCCTACCCACACTGACACATCTTCTCACACTATCTCAGCTACACACACTTCCTTGCTACTCACACCACCACCAGTTAGCTTATCTCGTGGCTAATTATAGAATTCTGAGAATCACGCGCCGGCCGAGCCTCCGGTAGGTACTTTCTTTACCCGACTACTATAAGTAAAATAGATGATTATGTTCTGCATTAATCTATGGATTTTACTACTATCGTAATATTTATTTTGAATGGTTAGAATTATGGATTAATTAATTGTGAATCTAACTAGTTAGATGTAAATTAGTACTAGGAACCTATCTTTTATTTATTTTGAATTTAGTTTCTATATAAAGTTATTTATATTTGCGAGTATACGAAGTTGGTACCGTTACACACTATCATAGTGTTTTAGCAGTATCCTTACTTACTATAAGTAATATTATCTTATACCTTTAAATGAGCAATTCTTGTATATATATATATATATATATAATTGGAATCTCGGAATCGGCTCCAACGATTTTCATACAAATTAGTATATAGAGGGTTTCGGGGGCGATAAATCGATCTAGCTAGGAATCATTTTTAGAAAATATCATTTTATTCGTGTTTTATCGATAATCAATCTCAACTGAAAAATATGACTCTTCCTGACATCTATTGGCGAATAATAATACTACTATTTTTTGTGAGCAACTAATTGCTTTAACTACACAACAGCAGATGGCGTTGTTAAGTAACACGAAGTCAATGAGTGTTTGCTTTGAGGTTAGACTAAAATCAATTGTTTATTATCCAAAAAACACAATTAAAAAATAAAAAAAAATACCGAGCAAAGCTCGGCCATCCAGGTACTAAATGTGAAAGCGTAGATGTTTGTTGCGCTTTCGCGCAAAAACTACTTGACGAATCATCATGTACACATATTCTGGGAGGTACTAGAAGTAACATAGAGTACTTTTTATTTTAAAAAAAAAAACGGTTCCTGTGGGACCGCGGGTGAAACCGCGGGGCGCAACTAGTGTTTTAATAAATAGGTAAGTGGACATCGGAAGCCGTTGAAGTGAAACGCTAAAAGGGTGTTCCTGGGGCAAATAGTAGTTAGTAAACCTTAGATAAAGCTGCAAATTAAATTCCTAATGACTTACCTGGTATAAGTGACTGGTGTAGTCACGCCGGGGCAGACGCTGCCAGGGTCCAATGGGTATGTGCACATGGCTGGAACGTGCGACGCAGGCTTGACTGTAAATCAAAAACATACAAGCGAATGAATACAAATAATATATAGTTTCTTACAGTTGGAATAGTGTTTAGAGTAAAGAAACCTAGAAACTTTGAAAACCATTTCTAAGATTTGAGTTTAAGAATTTTTTTTCAAATTAAATATTATTATCTATGGAAAATCCAGAAAGTAGCTATCTCTGGAATTTACAAAGGCGTAGGCGTATGACCTGCTTATCTCTTCGCAGGTCGAAATGTGTTAGTGTACCGTACACATTATTTAAATATTTGTTATTTCTCGTAAGAACATCATTTTTCACAAACATTGTATTATCTTTATCTGTTTCTTCTCTTCTCAATCTTTTCTCTAACATCTCTTCTACATAGTAGGTATACAATTTAGTTAGTTGACTGAATCAGGTGTTACTTTACGGAAGTTCATTTTCAAAACTGTTTCTTTTTTTTTTATATAGAATAGGTCGGCGTTTGCCTCGCACCAACTCGCCTGATGTTGAGCGACGTTGTGGTCTAAGATGGAGCACGACGACCTATAAGGTACTTATTCACTCTAGCCTTGAAGTTTTATAGAGTGAAGAAGTACAAAGACGGCAGTTGAGTGAGGCGCTACAAGTGCGCTACTGCTCAGACCCGTCTTCGGAACGGTTACACCGGACTACATCCCGAGACACGACTAGGTCATTTCACGGCATGGCTTGGTCCGGTGGGTGGTAACTAGCCACGGCCGAAGCCTCCCACCAGAGTTTGCTACCCGGTTAGCACTACCCGGGGACCACGTGTAGGGAATCAGAATAGAGTAAGTCTTGAACTAATCTCTAGTGTATTTCCGCTCTAACGTCGCATTAAGTACGTCAAGGAATATGAATCTTTTATTCTATCTTATAATTTATTTAATAAAGACAAAGATAAAGATAAAGATATTTTTATTTGCAATAACAATGGTATAGCATGCGTTTGGTGGTATACAATTTGAGATATGTCCTGCAATGTTATGCCTGAAGAGGCGTGCAAAATTATGGAGATGGCAACTTTACTGTTACATTTATATAAAATTTCTAGTTACTTGAATGTCATCATAATTAATAAAATTAAATAATAATAATTCACAATGTCACAATGTTACAAAAATATATGTCAAATAAATAAAAAAGAAAATGTCAATAACATAAAATATAAATTAATCATATTGTCATGTCATTCAGGAAGTCATTAATATTGTAATAGCTTCTTTCAATCAGAATTTTTCTTAATTTTGCTTTAAATGGATCACATTTTAAAATTCTTATAGTTATATTCATTTTAAAATTCTTAATGAACAATTTAGTTGCTTTCCCCGTATCTCTGTTTGTTTATCCGATTACTATTTCTACAGATTCCACGCAAGAGATTTTGATGCGCCTTTCAACATTCTTTAGATCATTTTTCACGAAAGGTTTATAGCATCTGTGTGATGCCGGTCAAAATTGAATTCTACATCAATTCATTAGTAAATATTGTAAATAAATAAAAATAAAACTCAGCTAGCCTCGAACCTATGATGATGCTAATACTACAGAACCCGACAGAAAGGATGGAACAACATACACTTGACCGATATAAATATTGGAAATTCCACAGATAGCTTTCAGCAATATTTTCGATAAAGTTTGTTTTTCTACAGATATTTTTTATAACATACTCTCAAAGATATTATGTTTTTAAAATACTTTAAATCTCATTTGTTTTGTATTGGAGACAAGGTATAGAAGGTGCGTGCTGTTAGACCTTTGACATCTCAATACATTACCAGATACATGCATCTGCGTATCGCTAGGTAGCCACAGTTTTATAAAGTGCTGCGAAATCAGAAGAGCATCTTTTATTTGAGAGCGCTACTTAATAGTACAATACTTCAAGGCAACTTGAAGAACATCCGGATGTTAATAGTTCTATTTATTCGAAAGAGTATATACCCTAAAGTTGTTCTCATATAAATTAGGGAAAAAAATCCAACCCTAAGGGTGAGAATACAGGGGATGATTTACTGTTTTTACTTACTGATTGTACAGTATGACCACGCATAACTTTTCATTGAGTAGTCTGAATTTGATAATTCTTTTTTTTTTAATTGGATATTTCATTGGATATGACTCAAAATTAATTTACTTAGGTAAACTTACATTAGTTTAAGAACTTATTTATTGAGTTCTAATTAATTATTTAATGCTTTTCAGTTATTTCAGTAGTTTAATTTTTTGTTAAAAAATATATTTTATATTTTTTTGCTGATTTACCTAATCGTACTAAACAAGCTTTTCAATGGATTTAGCTTACCTGTAGTAGTAACTTTGCCGGAAGCTGGCGGAGTGGTAGTAGGAGCCACAGTGGTACCAGCAGGTGGTTTCTTAGTCGTTGGATTTTCGCCTTGACCTGCAGCCAACGGGCTTACAATGAGCCCAAAAAGCAAAAAAATTGATAATATCTTCATTTTACTTGTAATTATAAAATTAAATAAAATTTTGTTTCAAGTAATTGCTACTGTAGCAGTGTCAAAGAAAATGCGGTTCTTACAACACAAGCAACCTATTTATAAGTAAAATTCTTACCTAACGTAAATGAGCTTCTCTCATTGGCTGAAATTGATAATTTATGATTGGATTTTAGGGATCCGTACGAAAATAAAAATAAAACATTTTTGCGGAATAGCAAGTAGCAAGTAGTTTGCATTTATCTGGTTCCCTACATATACATATAGGAAACGGGGATAAACCATCAAATTGTTTTAAAAAACAAAATAACGCTGTAAAAGTGTTACTGAAAAACGAAAAACCGGTAATAACATATATTCATATTATCTGTAAATGTATGATAGGGGGTTTATGACATGATTTCGTAGTAGTCCCAATTGTCCACGCCTGCATTTTCTAACAGAAATGTCAGGTCAAAAGTGCCCGTAACTGATGAGCGTGTTTCAAAAGACTAATTGAAGTAGAAGAAGCGAAACATGTAGGATTGTAGCAAGTGAGAAGAAGAGGTTTCTCCGGGAAAAAGACTGACTACATAGGATTACCGGTATTAAGGGTACTAAACTGAAAACAGGTGTTTTTTTTTAATTTAAAAATTATACTCCACGGACTCCGGGGACCGTGACTTTTGTTAATAATAAATCTTTAATTATTATTGAAGGGGAATACAGGTAAAGAGGAGTTAGTAATTAAGTCTTAATCTAAAGTTAGGTTAAAGGTTATCAGATTTACTTATTGCATTGTGAGTACAGCACGAGCAGACCAGCGACCCGCAAGCAGCACCCGATCACGAGTATGACGCATGTGCCAGCCATCGCTCTCCTTAACCATATTTGAGGGAAGAGAACGACCCGACACACGACGCCGCCGCAAGAAGGTGCCTTCGATAGTGAGCATGAATGCTCGAAAACAGGTGTTTGACTCGTTCTTCTAAATAACTTTAACTATGGACTAACCCTGAAATCGGGAAAAACGGCTGTTCCATAGAAAAATGTCATTGACACTTATTAAAATGTATAGAACTACTATGTTAGCTATCTTGATTTCAGTGTTGGTCCCATAGTCGAGTACCGTTGCAACGCTACCCCGTTGAATAGCAATGCTAATTTTCTGGCCGCGGTCATGGTATAATAATATACTCCGTCAGGTATACGATTCCGGTCACGTGGGCAACACGTAGTGACGTCAGTCGATGCTTAAGTAAGACCGAAGTAAGTCACTAACAAATAGTTCGAAAGAGACGGATGGCGATGACGAGTGACGTCATTACGTGTTTGATCCCAGAATGCTAGACCTTGATTTTTTGGATCATGGCCGGGGTAAGGACCAGCTCTTAGGATCAGCATTAACCGGTTTGGCAGATGATTTTTTTTAGCTGGGCCTGCAGTTTCACCTTCACTTGAGGTTCCACAGAAACTGTTCAATTTTTGGGGATAAAAGGTACCCGATATCTTTTTTTGTACCCTCGAAACCATGTATGCAAAATTTCATAAAGATTGGTTGATAAGTTGAGGCGTGAAACCGAATATTCTGTGGCAAACTGCACAGGGCTAAAGAAGTTGTGAGCAAAGGTGGCAAAAGAATAAGTTTTTGTTTAAAAGTTGACTTGATCGAGGGTGTTTTTATCAATATTTTTAAACTTAAAAACTAAAAGTATATAATGCACCGAAGGAACAAAGACACTGCTTTATCCTAGAGATAAATACTCTACTATTCACACCTTCAGCGAGGCAATAAAAATTAACTGTGACTAAATGTTACAACCAAACACTGTCTTTTGTTTTAAATTTCGTTCAGCTTATGCACCAGCTGCGTTCTTTTTTTTTGTAGTGGCCAGTTTAATTTTCGAATGCACTCGTCATACAATGCTCGTATGCTGAGTTTTTATTCAATTTTAACCTCCTTGTTCGAAAACTTCTTTGGGATTTACATACAACTGTCTCTCCCTAAAGAGGCAATGCAACGCAATGTTTTTCTATTTAAAATACACGTCGAGTAATTTAATATTATAAAAAAAAGCATTGTACGAAAGTTTTGAAAGATTTGTACGATAGGTACCTACACAAACACAATTCGACCCACAAAAAGATAAGAAGGTTATGCACCTACACCCTAGTACAGGGGTGGCCAACTTGATTAGACCGAAGATCTACTACTAAGTGACGAAATCCTCCGCGATCTACCAATCACATACTTCTTGAAAGTAAAAAAAAAAAACAGTATGTATAGTTCAGTTATGGATGAAGGATAAAGGATTTCTTTCTTTATTTGAAGTTTCTTAAGCGTTTCTCTTCAACCATTTATCCATACGCGCGATGCTAAGTCTAATCGTGATTTATCTCGGTAGTCATGAGATCGTAACTCTGCTAGTAACTTTCGTCAACTGACGAGTTGGCTTGACACCCACCCCATCACTGTGTCCCACATGTTCCGAGACTTTTGTCTTTCGCATGCTGAAAACAAAACAGAGCTACCTGCATGGGAGAAAGGATAAATAACGTCATAGAGCGACCCGGTAATTTAAAAACTATACAAAATACTGTGCGCAGTTGTTGATAATTACGTTGCGTAGTCTATTCTACGTATTTTTCAATGTAAAAAGTTTGTTATAGGCATATTAAACTTCTTTGTGTTTTGCTTTGCCACGATCGACTGGACTAATAGCTGCGATCGACCAGTCGATCGCGATCGACCGGTTGGCCACCCCTGCCCTAGTACATTTCAGAGATAGCTATTAACAATAAGGTTTTTACGTGACTGGATTTCCCAAAGATATTTGAAACAATCTTGGACTAACATAAATAATAGGTGTACTTAACTAACCTTTGACATTTTCATAAACTATCTCGGCCAATAAGAGACGTCAATGTAGTTGATTATAGGTAGCTTACGGTCCTATAAATGGGTACTCTGAAGCTTGAACAGCATCACTTCTTCTTCAGCGATATAGGAGCGTATTACTCTACTCTTCAAGACAACATGAAGGCTTACTTCGCATTCGTAGTTCTGGCGCTCGTAGCGTGCGCTTTGGCCGGCGAAACAGAAAAAAAACCTCAAAACGATCCGAGTAAGTTAAATGCTTGTTACCCAACTGCGCAACAAGAAGAGTTATGTTTATTGTTTTTAATGGTTCCTTTTTTATTGTCTATATTTTTTTATTGTTTATATAGCCTTAGGAGTGAAAATTGAAAGCTAAAAATAAATACCTAAAGTACTTTACTCTGTAGCAGGATTAAACTTAATTCTGCAAGTTCGAATAGCAATATTAATAATATTTACTCATCTGTTTGTATGTAATTGATTTATAGTCAAGCCTGAGGGACGGATTTCAAGCATGTGCACATACCCATCAGACCCTGGAAGCGTCTGCCCCGGCGTGACTACACCAGTTACTTATACCAGGTGAGTGATTAGGAATATAATTACTAATTTTATCTAAAATAACTTTGCTAAGTAACTAGTAGCACCAGGAACATCCTTGTTACATTTTCCATTTCATTGTCCACGTACCTATTTATATAATTACATCAATTAATTGTCTAATACCTGGTTTTAATCTAGGAGCAAATTTAGAGATTCGAGTAAGACGTGAATTAAATTTAGTTTTCGATATTTACTTACACTGTTTTTCAATCTTTCACAGGTACTGGTACAACAGAGTATCAAAAGCGTGTCAGACTTTCTCGTACCACGGTTGTGGAGGCAACGCTAACAACTTCGACAACATTGCCGAGTGCAGCAAGACTTGTGAAGTGTAATAGAACTATACGCACTTCTAAGAAACGGACGCTTCCAACTAACATCACGCCACGTCACCGCTACCTCACTGCGGCTGGTTTTTGGAAGATTGTCCCTAACTGTAAATTCGCATCTTTGATAATAATTATACACATTTAAAATGCTAAATAAAGCCTCCTTTTATTTTAGTTGAATAACTTAAGCCTAGTTAATATGATGAGGGACTAACTTCCTACTGGTTAAAGCTTTTCTATTGCCATTTCATTTACAAGAAGATGACGAGCAAACACAGCAAGTCAAAGTCAAAAGCACGAGCTTCTAAAGCTATCTACAGAGAGACATATTGCAATTTCAACCATTTTTATGACTTACTAGCCGCGCTTAAAAAGTTAAAATTTTATCCAGATCTGTTCAGCCGTTCTGGCGTGAAAGAGTAACAAACATCCATCCATCGATCCATTCTTACAAACTTTCGCGTTTATAATATTAGTAGGATGCACTTGTCGAATTATGTAATGTAATGTAACTGTTGTTAAGGTTATAGAAGCAACGCCAACAACTTCGTCAACATTGCCGAGTGCAGCAAGACTTGTGAAGTATAGGAGTAGGAGACCTAGACGCACGTCATCGTCATGCCGACCACCATGTCCGTGACGTCACTATTTATTTTACTAATGAGTACTAATGAGTACTAATGAGTGACCAAAGTCTTTGACCAAATCCAATGGGATTTGGTCAAAGACTTTGGTTGACTGCCTCGGTGGCTCAGTTGGTAGTGAACCTGCTTTCTGAGCTTGGGGGCGTGGGTTCGATTCCCACCTAGGGCAAACATTTATGTGATGAACATTTGTGTTTGTTCTATGTCTGGGT
The DNA here is from genome assembly GCA_911728515.1 of Peribatodes rhomboidaria. NCBI lineage: Eukaryota > Metazoa > Arthropoda > Insecta > Lepidoptera > Geometridae > Peribatodes > Peribatodes rhomboidaria. Next base: position 1,192,269 of record OU452194.1, read on the forward strand.
GTTAATATTATGTATTTAAGTATGTATTTAAAAATATCTAAGTATGTATATCAGTCTCTGGCTGCCATAGTACAAGCTTTGCTTAGTTTGGGGTCAGGCGACCGTGTGTGGAAGTGTAAAAAAAAAAAAGAGCTCAGGTCGATACGACACCGCAGCTAGGCGTTTACCTCACGGACGCTAACTGCGCGATAGATGAGCGACACCGCCTACGACCACCCTCAGAGCGTTCATGTTCGCGATTTCTCAGATCTGTAATATACGTATTACATCTGGTGCCTGGTGCATTAATATTATTACTTTTAAAAAAAAAAGGCTATGTTGCGTGTTTAAGGGATCATCAGAGGCTATCACTGTCTTTACACCGATATTAATAAAAATTGTATGTATACCAATATAGATTTATATGCATTTTGTATCCCACAGAAACAGTTCGATTCTTCGGGATAGAAAGTATACTATGTGTTAATCCAGGATGCCATCTACCAACATACCAACGTAAAAATTAATTCAGCCGTTAGAGCACTAGCAAACTTTTGCCTTAATAATATGAGTTATCATTTTCTTATTCTAAAGTATATTTTAATATTTAAGTTCTGTATACTTTTGTTTTCATCTATTTTTTTTGCCCGCATCGATAGTTTTGAAACGAATTAGGTTAAACGGCCACGGAAGCTGTTGAATTCTTTAATACAGCGTATAGCGGTCTACAACTCTGCGTAGCAGTCTTTGTTGCGTAGCAAATTTTTGATTAGCGAGGTTTTGTTGATCGTCGTCTTCTTCTAGACGAAATTACAATAGGACTTGCACACCGGGACTTTCATCTACTACGCCGATGACATCGAAGACGATGCCATCAGCCGGTTTTTACGGCAAGCATCGGCTGCGTCACCGAAGACCATCAAAGAATACAACCTGCAGATGGCCATGAGAGATCGGAACGCGGTGGTGATGGAGGCTCTGGGACGGGAGGGAGCCATGATGTTATGATAGTACAAAAAATAATCATTTCGCGTTCTAAAGAAATTGCGGGTACATTTCGAGCATTCATGTTCACTATCGAAGGCACCTTCTTGCGGCGGCGTCGTGTGTCGGGTCGTTCTCTTCCCTGAAATATGGTTGAGGAGAGTGATGGCTGGCACATGCGTCATACTCATGATCGGGTGCTGCTTGCGGGTCACTGGTCTGCTCGTGGTGTACTCACAACTTAATAAGTAAATCTGAAAACCTTTAACCTAACCTTAGATTAGATTAAGACTTTATAACTAACCCCCCTCTGTACCTGTATTGCCCTAAAATTTGAATTAAGATATATGCTAACAAAGATCACGGTCCCCGGAATCCGTGTAGTGTAATTATAAGAATAAAAATGCAATAGGAAACCTTTAGCCAGTGCGATGTTAGTCTTAAGAAGTCGCCAGGCTCTCCAAAGTAGACATTTTGAATTTTGTTTATGTGTACTATCGTAATTTACATCACAGTTTTAGTAATAAACAGTTGGTAACAACCATCCGGTTAGTAGACGTAGTGACGTCGCGGACATGGTGGTCGGCATGACGATGACGTGCGTCTAGGTCTCCTATACTTCACAAGTCTTGCTGCACTCGGCAATGTTGACGAAGTTGTTGGCGTTGCTTCTATAACCTTAACAACAGTTACATTACATTACAAAATTCAACAAGTGCATCCTACTAATATTATAAACGCGAAATTTTGTAAGAATGGATGGATGGATGGATGTTTGTAACCCTTCACGCCAGAACGGCTGATCTGGATAAAATTTGGCATAGAGATAGATTATAGTCTGGAATAGCACATAGGATACTTTTTAACCGCAGGTGAAACCGCGGGACGCAGCTAGTAAGTCATAAAAATGGTTGAAATTGCAATTTGGCACTCTGTAGATAGCTTTAGAAGCTCGTGCTTTTGACTTTGACTTGCTCTGTTTGCTCGTCATCTTCTTGTAAACGAAATGGCAATAGAAAAGCTTTAACCAGTAGGAAGTTAGTCCAACATCATATCAACTAGGCTTAAATTATTTAACTAAAATAAAAGAAGGCTTTATTTAGCATTTTAAATGTGTTTAATTATTATCAAAGATGCGAATTTACAGTTAGGGACAATCTTCCAAAAACCAGCCGCAGTGAGGTAGCGCAGACATGGTGATGTTAGCTGGAAGCGTCCGTTTCTTAAAAGTGCGTATAGTTCTATTACACTTCACAAGTCTTGCTGCACTCGGCAATGTTGTCGAAGTTGTTAGCGTTGCCTCCACAACCGTGATACGAGAAAGTCTGACACGCTTTTGATACTCTGTTGTACCAGTACCTGTGAAAGATTGAAAAACAGTGTAAGTAAATAACGAAAACTAAATTTATTTCACGTCTAACTCGAATAGATTAAAACCAGGTATTAGACAATTAATTAATGTAATTAAAAAAATAGGTACGTGGACAATGAAATGGAAAATGTAACAATGATGTTCATGGTGCTACTAGTTACTTAGCAAAGTTATTTTAGATAAAATTAGTAATTATATTCCTAATCACTTACCTGGTATAAGTAACTGGTGTAGTCACGCCGGGGCAGACGCTTCCAGGGTCCAATGGGTATGTGCACATGCTCGAAATCCGTCCCTCAGGCTTGACTATAAATTAATTACATACAAACAGATGAGTAAATGATATTAATATTGCTATGCGAACTTGCAGAATTAAGTTTAATCCTGCTACAGAGTAAAGTACTTTAGGTATTTATTTTTAGCTTTCATTTTTCACTCCTAAGAATAAACAATAAAAAAATATGGAAATAAAAAAGGGACCATTAAAAACAATAAACATAACTCTTCTTGTTGCGCAGTTGGGTAACAAGCATTTAACTTACTCGGATCGTTTTGAGGTTTTTTTTCTGTTTCGCCGGCCAAAGCGCACGCTACGAGCGCCAGAACTACGAATGCGAAGTAAGCCTTCATGTTGTCTTGAAGAGTAGAGTAATACGCTCCTATATCGCTGAAGAAGAAGTGATGCTGTTCAAGCTTCAGAGTACCCATTTATAGGACCGTAAGCTACCTATAATCAACTACATTGACGTCTCTTATTGGCCGAGATAGTTTATGAAAATGTCAAAGGTTAAGTACACCTATTATTTATGTTAGTCCAAGATTGCTTAAAATATCTTTGGGAAATCCAGTCACGTAAAAACCTTATTGTTAATAGCTATCTCTGAAATGTACTAGGGTGTAGGTGCATCACCTTCTTATCTTTTTGCGGGTCGAATTGTGTTTGTGTAGGTACCGTACAAATCTTTTAAAACTTTTGTACAATGCATTATATCATATTTTTATATGACTTGACGTGTATTTTGAGTAGAAATAACGTTACGTTGACTTACAGCAAGGTTTGACCAATTTATTATAATTAGTTGAAGGAAGCCCAGATAAGCAATTTTATTTTCACACCACCTGCTCGACAATAACCAATTACATATCACGTAGTAGAGTAGTACTGTGCTTGTAAAATCTCTGCTCTTCCCGATATTGGACTACGCCGACGCCTGCTATCTGGACTTAACCAAAGAGCAACTTGACAAACTTGAACATCTTCATAATTTCTGCATTCGTTTCATATTCGGTTTAAGGAAATATGATCATGTTTCTAATTTGCGCCATAGGCCATCCGACTTCGCCGTAAAACTCACATCCTTTCTTCTCTTTTTAAAATTTTGTTTGTTCCTTCTATTCCACACTATCTTAAGGAATGTTTGAATTTGCTTAAGGTCACTCCGGTTCTTTGAGATCCTCGCGTGCCCTTAAGTTACAACTCCACACCAATCTAACATACAGTAAGGGTTTCACTGTGCAAGCTGCCCGGATGTTTTATGAATATTATTTAGATATATGTACCCATGGGCGTACCCAGGGGGGGGCAGGGGAGGGCAGCTGCCCCCCCTTGAAAATCTCGCAGAACATGTATGAACTCGCCTAATTACTATTTAAAGTGTAAACGGGTTATGCTATAACTTTTAAATAAACCGCGCAGTAGACACTGACAAAATGCACGATGCAATAGGGACCTTGCATCCAAATTTTAATGACAAATTAGGTTAATGATTCACTTAAGAATATAGTAAAATGTACTACTGTGACATGTCTAATGAAAAACTATTGTTTTCCTACAAAATATTGTAATTACAAATTATGTAAAACGGAACGTAATTTGAACCACCAATAAGCTCGTAGTGACGTCACTCCATACGATAAGGGCCGGCACACACTGAAGGTGAGGCACGGCACGCTTCGGCATGTCGTAGGTTCCTGTGTTGTGGCATCCCGCGTCGTCACGAAAGCAACCGAATTTCGCTCACTTATTCAGATTAGCGCTGTGCTGCTCTAAAGATAAGCCCATGGCAGGACGCAACGATGAAGCGACATGCCGCGGAATCACGTAAGACGTTTTGGTCTATTCATGTAAATTCATAAAGAAACTACAGTGCACACTTCATTGAAATAAAGTAAAAAAAATGTACGCGATAAACGTCCTTAGCCGCGTTGTCCCGTGCCCCACCATTGTGAGCCAGCCCTAAATGTTGACAATGCAAGGACTGACGTCATGCCATAGGTATTGTGCTCGTCACGTGACCCTGCTTTTTGGCGTGGACTCTAGAAATTCATATTTCAAATCAGGATTGTAAAATTGTTTTGACCACGGGAAGAGATTCGCAGCCTCTATGCGGGAGTAATTAGGTCGAGTGCACTCTACGGTGCACCAGTATGGTCTGACAGGCTGTCGGGTATAAAACGCAACAGAGGTAAACTCAACAGCCTTCAGAGGACTATAGCCATTAGGATTGCAAGAGGGTATAGGACAATATCTTTCGAGGCGGCGACCCTGATAGCGCGATTTCCACCACTGGACTCTTGGCAGATATGGATTCTCGAGTGTACAAGTGTCTCCGTCAAAGCGAGGGATCCGCACCCTCCAAGTGGAGCCGAAGTGCGGAAAAAAGAACACACACTGGCACTCGAGAAATGACATCAGCGGCTTCTAGAGCCCCAAAATTAAAGCCAACGTGCAGTGGGCGCAATCCTGCCTAGCTTTGGTGAGTGGCTCAAAAGAGAAGGACGGGTTACTTTTCGACTGACCCAGATTCTCACCGGGCATGGGTGTTTTGGAGTGTACCTAAACAGGATCGGCCGAGAGGCCACTCCACAATGTCAACACTGCAGGATGGCTGCAGACTCTGCGCAGCACACGCTGGAAGAGTGCTCAGCATGGATCGAGGAGCGTCAGGCCTTAATTGAAAAACTGGGGCAGGACTTATCTCCATCGAGCATTGTCTTCACTATGCTGGCGGTAAGACCGCCTGGACGGCTGCGATCGAATTTTGCGAAAAAGTAATCGGGCAGAAGGAATCCGCAGAGCGGGAACGCGAGCGTGCCGATCCTTCAAGATCCTTCGTAAGAGCCGACTAAAGGGGGACATTTGGGCTCGTAAGTGGGCAGATTTGGGGATCTGACCACCCTACCAAACGAGCGAGCCCGGGGAAGACAACGGTGTGGTGTGGCCTGCATCGTTGTGGTGAGAGACAAGAGACCAATCTCCGGGAAAGGTGCTGTTACAAGCAACGTGCTAGGGGGGCACCGGTGCGGTCCTATGGAGATCCCGATGCCCTCTTGCCATGCACAGAGGATGGCCACCGAGGGAGTTTTAGTGGGTCAATCCCCACGTAACCCGGATGCACCCCAATAACATCCAGGCATCTTTTTGAAGATTTCCCCCCCGTCAACAAAAAAAAAAAAGGTGTGTTTATGTAGTGTGTATGACAAAACAGGCGCGGACGACCCGACCTAAAAAATCTGACTTGCCCCCTCCTACGCCAGAAGCTGGGTACGCCCATGTATGTACCTCTACGTATATGTGTAGATATTTTTATTAAGTTTTAATAATTGTTTACTATTGTATTTATGTATGCTACCGACCGTTTGTCATATTTCCTTCTGTCCTGTCCATCCAAGAAGAAACGGTTGGCGGAAAGCGGTTTCTTCCAGCGGTTGCCTGGAAGAAACCGCTTTAGGCGATAAGGCCGATAAATATATTTAAATATCCGATATATCCGGTAAATATCATATCAATTATAATATTATCATTTTGTATATATATGTTATTTTATATTTTTGGTGCGTAAGAAAGATGTGTTGTATTGTAGTCTCAACGTAAAGCAAGGCATTGCCTCTCTAGAAACACAGTTGTATGAAAATCCCAAGGAGTTTCCGAGCAAAAAGGTTAAAATTTAATGTAAACTCAGCATACGGGCATTATAAGAAAATTTTATTCAAAAATTGAACTGGCCGCTACAAAAAAAAAGAGAACGCAGCTAGTGCATGAGCTGCACGAAATTTTTAATCAGCCTATGCGATCTCATTATGCATCACTACTACTACTGTATGTGCTTGTGTTTGTCTATGACTGGGTAGTAATATTTGTATATTTCATGTAGGTATTAGTAAGTAAGTTTATTATAATTCTCAAATTTGATGAATTTATCATTCCATGATTATTTTTTTCTTTAGCACACACCACCGTTCATGCTTAATCATAATGTTTTTATTCCATCCAAAGGTTGTCTTGAAGAGATCGCTTTTAAGCGATAAGACCGCCCATTGCGCCTATATTTTGAGTGTTTAGTTTAGATTTATTTTATATTTGGTGTCAATAAAGAGTTTTTGTATTGTATTGTATCACTATTAGAAAACTACTCATCGAGACCAATCAAATGAGCTCAAACACGTTTGGGCCAACTTGCTTTGTTCCGAAGTTCCTATGGCCACCTTACGACAGCATAAACAATAATACCAGCTCATTAAACCAACGTATCTTTATGTTGTCACCTAAGTTACGTAAGTAAATTTTAGCTTACACAGATACTAGGAAGGTGTTCAAATCTTGCTGCCAGATCGGTTTTAAACAGACGCACAAATGGGAAGTTAAGATAAGATAAGATAAGATAATTTATTTCCAAAAACACGAATTATTTACATTTTCACAGTTTATACATAAAATAAAAAATTCCTGAAAAACACAAGACAATTCCCAGATATACCTGCGGTCCCACACTAGGCTCAAGGCCCGTAACGTGGAAACCAAGAGGTCGAAAATAGACTAAATTAAAGAGGTGTCCTAGCGAATATCTACAGTTATCAAAGTTTGAATTTAAGTTAAACAAAAGCTTGTAACTTCTAAAACCAAGATTGATTTCGTTCTAGATATTTTAATGAAATCGTCATCATCATCATTATGTCAGCCCGGGAGACGTCCAGTGCTGGACGGTTGCATCCCCCAATGATCTCCACAACGACCGGCCCTGCGCTGCATCCAGCGGCTTCCCGCGACTCTCACCAGATCGTCAGTCCAGCTTGTGGGAGACCTTTCCACGCTAATCTTAATATAATACTGATATTGAATAGAATAGAATACAATACAATACAGTAAATCTTTATTGCACACCAAAAACTACATGAAAATCTTAAAAACTAAAATACATTTTTCGGCAGTACAAGGGCGACCTTATCGCCTAAAGCGATTTCTTCCAGGTAACCTTTGGATGGACAGGAACTTACAGAAATAAGAAAAGGGTAGGTGGTGTACATAAAACTAAATTAAAATTTAAAAGATAATAATAAGTAATATTAATAATAAGTACCTACTTAAATAAATAACCGAAAATAAATATAATATATATGAATAATTATAAATATTTTAGATAAATATAATAAAATATCAATACATATATATAAATTAGTATTATGCGTACCGAATTAGCAAAGAGCTAAATAATAGTTAAAAACGAGATTTTTAAAAATGGGCAGTGATTGGGCCTGTCTTATGCCAACAGGCAGCTCATTCCATAGCTTGACAGCTTGATTGAATAGAATAGTTTATTGTCATAAAGTCACACACACACAGGTCAATAGGTTACTGACTTACATTAAATAGGCTATTGAAATTAAAGCGATGATAGCCTAGTTAGAGAAGGCCCGCCTTTCAAGCTTGAGGGATCAGGTTCAGACCCAGCCGACGGAACGCACCAATTTGTTTATCGTGTGAACGTATACTGTTTATCATCTGCTACATGACTGAAGCCCGGTGTATTACGACAGGCGTGCCCCTAGTCACATTTGGGGCTGAATATCTTCCGGCGAAATGTGAGTGTTGTATTAGCTCTACCAGCCCCCTCGGGGGAAAGGCGTGATCATAATTATGATTAAATTGGTTGTACATAAAAACTTATTTGTATTACCTAATATTTGACCACTATTCGAGGAGCTCGTATAGAGTCAGCGTCATTTTCTAAGCGTGCCCAACCTTTAACCGGTTTTTTGCGTGTAACCTTTGAGACGCTTCCAAAATCTAGAAATAAGGATAGGATAGCTGTACCGAGATTTAGACTGGCTAAGTCAAATAAGTCATTTTTAGGCAACTGCGTTCGTTTTTGAAATAAAATCCCGAAAAATATAACAGGGCTCACCGAGGGAAAATTCAAATCACATGTAAAAACTACATTAATGAAAAGAGGATATTATAAGGTTAAGAATTATTTAGAAGATAAAGATGTCTGGAGCCTTCCACTTCCGCCAAGTAGCCACTAGTATTTGTAGATATTACCTAGTTCTAAGCCAAAATTTGTGAGACTGTAATTTATTTATTATTTGAAAAAATAATGCCCCTCAGTTTCTTGCCTGTTCTTCTGAGTAGAGGCTCTTTATCCGAACAAGGCGGTCGAGTCTATTTAAATAACTTTGACGTTCATAAGTGTATCTATCTTATATCTTTAAATGAGCAATTCTTGTATATATATATATAATTGGAATCTCGGAATCGGCTCCAACGATTTTCATACAATTTAGTATATAGGGGGTTTCGGGGGCGATAAATCGATCTAGCTAGGAATCATTTTTAGAAAATGTCATTTTATTCGTGTTTTGTCGATAATCAACTTAAACATAAACTTGGAAGAAAAATAACAAAAAGGAGGCGTTTGAGTAGTCTCAACTGAAAAATATGACTCTTCCTGACATCTATTGGCGAGTAATAATACTATTTTTTGTGAGCAACTAATTGCTTTAACGACACAACAGCAGATGGCGTTGTTAAGTAACACGAAGTCAATGAGTGTTTGCTTTGAAGTTAGACTAAAATCAATTATTTATTTATGTTATTTGTGTCTTCTTAATGCACGTGTTCACTTAAAAATGCCTAAACGATCTTGGAAAAAAACGCTTATAACTCATGATTTTTTCTTGAAATAACCAGTTCATATTTATTTATTATTCTATCGGTAAGATCGAAAAATATTATTCATATTTCATCATTTTATTAGTAATTCGCACTTAAATATAATTTCCAAAAAACACAATTAAAAAAAAAATACCGAGCAAAGCTCGGTCATCCAGGTACTGATACCTAAATTGAATAAAAACATTTTGACTTTAACTTTGACTTTGAAATCACCTTCGCTTGTTTGGCGCCGGACATCCTGCTATCATAAGTAACCCAACAGCACCAATCTTTCCGACCGCCGTAAAGTATATTCCTAGTCTGCTAAATCACTAGTTAATGCGTAGGTCGGTACCTACGTAATAACTATACATAACATAACTTATCGTCAGGCCGATCCGTCCATCACGTCCGAAGGGCTGGCATATGTGTAATACAACACCCACACTTCGCCGGAAGGTATTCAGTCCCAAATGAGACAGGGGGCGAGCCTGTCGCCGTACACCGGGCTCCAGTCATGTAGCAGAGACATACAATACGCACATATGTTCACGCAATGAATAAATTGGTGCGTGCCGTCGGCTGGGTTCGAACCCGGTTCCTATGGCTTGAGAGGCGAGCTTTCTTCAACTAGGCGTCATCGCTTTCATATGATTATTTCAATGTAAATCTAAACCATGTCAAACCATGGGGGCTATTCCTAAGCGTGAGATGAGACGAGATTTTATCTTAGTCACTCTCACACATATGACTATTCAAACGAGAGCAACAAGGATGAAAATTGTGAGATTGACTTTCGTAGCACGGACTATACCCGTATGTGTCAGAGTGGTTTAAACGATTCACGTCAAAAAAAAAAGGGTTTATTTACGTGTACAAAAAACAAAAAATATTTATTTTGTAATGGTTTATTAGTCAAATTAAATCGTAAAATTGCCTTCTATTCCTTAATTACAATAAATACCTATGTATTTTAACTAAAATAAAATTGAGCAACTGTGCAGTTCTAATTACGAAAAACCAAATAATATTGTGTGCCCCGTTACAAGGTTACTTTTGTTGAATTTTGATGAAGTTTCAAATGTGACCTATTAAATTGGGCCTACACGTAACAAAGATTATACTATAATTAGGTAGGTATTATAACTAATATTATAAAAGCTAAAGTCAGTTTGTTTGATTGTTACGCCTTCACGCTCAACTTTCCAAGCAATCCACCTATCCTCCAAGCATGAAATCATGAAATTTTGCATACACGTTGTCAGGGGTACGGAAAAGGACATAGGGTGTCTTTCATCCCGGAAAAAATAGTGGTTCTTGTGAGGCCGCGGATCAAACCGCGGGGCCCTGCTAGTACCTAATAAAATAAAATTTGGTTAAAATAAAATAATGCATTTAACATTTTAAATATGTATTTATTAACAAAAAGGCGAATTTATAATTTCAGACAATCTCCTTTTGCACCAGACGCTTTGGTTACTTATCTACGCCACTGTTACAGTCTGTTCACTGAAACAAGTCCCTGCGCTACATCCTTTCCTCTCGCTCTGGCAGCAAGTGATGTCAACTCAGGGTCGGATTTAGAGGTGTGAACGCCCTAACGCAACAAAAGAGTGGAGGCCTCTAGTTTTTTGTCAAATAAAATGAAATTATTTCAGTTAACAATGTATTGCAATTTTATTTGTTGCAAGAAAGAAATTAAATTATTTAACTAATCATACTTGTACAAGTAACTATTAAAAGAAAAATTAAAAATGAAAACGGAAAAGTTGTTGATCTCCAAATATTTCTTTTTTTTTAATCCCTATCGTGGGGGCCCTCTCTTGTGGAGGCCCCAGGACTGGACAGACAGAAACAATGAAATTTTTTTAAGGGACAAGTTATAGTGAACGGACTCTACGTGCTACTACACAATATACTCGTACTTCATTCAATAAAGGATTGTGCGATTGACATTTGTAAGTAGTTATCAATTATATATAACTAGGGAAGCGATATTGTGCATTTCACTTTTATCGAAAACGATAATTTGTGTCAAGATTTTGAAGTCGCTCAAATGTCGATGGAAAATGAATCAGTATTAAACTTCAGATACTTTCTTTTAACTAAGTACAAAATTCTATACTTGTAATCATTTCATTGAACATGGCTGAGTTACTGTTGGATGATTAAACTCCAAATTATCAAGCCCACTTATATTCTGCATACATTACTCCGTAAAATAAGTAAACCGTACAAAACTTGACTGCATTAGACTGCAGGACAGAGTGGCCTTGTGTTTTCACGATATACCAAGATTTTCTTACAATTTTCGTCCCAGAAAATCAGCGTCATAGTTATAACTTTTAACTTCAATTTTCGCGGTGTCCAGATATCAGAACACATTTATTACACCAGCGAAAACTTAAAATACTACTACTGTTAGCTTACTATCCTATAAAAATATCGACTACCCATCGTAGCAATAAAAAAATCGATCACATTACGATACACGCAGAACACTTTGTTTCATGTGGTGCAGCTAAAATATCAAATCAAAATCGTAATTCCCGTTAATTTTAATGAGTGAAAAGGAAATTCTTGTCTATTGTCACTCCTATATCCTCCTATGTCCTATATCCTCCTATAATCCTAAAATGAATAGACTATAGGTACCCCACACGTCTTGATGCACTCGGCATATCCATCGAAATTGTTAGCGTTGCCAGCACAGCCGTAGTATGAGAACGCCACACACGCCTTAGATAATTCATGGTATCCGTACCTGTAAAACAATCAGAAATAAAATATATTAATTACTTACAAGAAAGTTCTGATTATGCAAAAGTGAATTGACAGAATGAAACAATAAGCAGATAATCTTGTCTGACTCTCCGTCATTAGAATTGGATTTAGAAATAATATAAAAAGCTAAAGCTTATATATTTAAGCTAAAAGCGTAAGCTTAAATTTTTTTTATGGGACCTCCTCTAGTAAAAGTATGATCTACCAAACCAAAATATAATCATTAAAATCGATTCACAATTGGCGAATTAATCGCGTTACATACGTACAAAAAAAACAGTACAGTCGAATTGAACCTCCACCTGTTTGGAAGTCGGCTTAAAAAGGGGCAGTCTGTAGGTAAGTATAACCTTTTTAAATGTTTTATCAAATCGGTTCATGGATGGCGTAGATAAGGCGCAGCGCACATTGCACCGGACTACGCTCCAGTGTGCAGTGGCACGGAATTTAACTTTGACTGTAAATATTGATATTTATGTAGTAGTTATATATTTATATATTCATTTCGTATACTTAGTAGTTTATACATGGTGTTACAAAAACCCTGTTAAATTCGCGAGGTGCGCATCCAGTATCGACTGGAAGATGCAATTATGCTAGTTTAAACTAAATATTGACTCTAAAAATTTTGTACACACATCGTGCGAACATCCGTGACGCGTGCAAACATCCTTAGCACGTACAAAGTTTCGTAGCGTGCCAGCTAACGCCACATAAACTATTTTTCAATATTAGACACGCGAGTGGACTCCGTGATATTTTAAGCGGACTCACTTAGATATTTAAGCGAATAGGTAAACAAATTCTCACCTCGTGTAAGTAACTGGTGTTGTCACGCCAGGACAGAGTGCTCCAGAGTCCAGCGGGTAGGTGCACATGGATGGGATCACGCTCTCTAAAAATTTATTAAATTACTATTATTATCATGTTTATTCATATTATAGGTGTAAATATTTGATAAATGAATTATTTAGATGGAATGAAAAAACATTGCACGAAATTGTGTGACCGCGAGTGGTTCTAAATTTTTATTTTACTTTTTTATCGGCTTTTAACCACCAACTCGCCTGATTTTAAGCGACGTTGTGGTCTAAGATGGAGCACGACGACCTATAAGGTACTTATTCACTCTAGCCTTGAAGTTTTGTAGAGTGAAGAAGTACAAAGACGGCAGTTGAGTGAGGCGCTACAAGTGCTCTACTGCACAGACCCGTCTTCGGAACGGTTACACCGGACTACATCCCGAAACACAACTAGGTCATTTCACGGCATGGCTTGGTCCGGTGGGTGGTAACTAGCCACGGCCGAAGCCTCCCACCAGAGTTTGCTACCCGGGGACCACGTGTAGGGAATCAGAATAGAGTACACTCCTACAGACGTGGGTAGCTCAGCCCCCAAATTTGCTCACAACTCACATCTTTCGCTTCGTCTACTTGCGTGAGTCTTTTCATACATGCTCGTCGGTTCCGGGTACTCTTGACCTGTTAAAAAGTTTTTGATTTGGTCGAGATATACATTCACACTCGCCTTTAGGTATGTGAAGGCGAATGTGCATGGTTCTGAAATCTGTTTCGTCAACCTCCTTTCACACATTGAAACTGGGGTGTTTTGACTTACCTCGTACTAAACAAGCTTGTTAATGGGTTTCACTTACCTGTAGTAGTAACTGTGCCAGAAGAAGGAGGAGTGGTAGTAGTACCAGGTTCAGTAGTACTAGCAGGTGGTTTTGTGGTAGTTGGAGCCTCAGTAGTGCCAGCAGGTGGTTTTGTAGTAGTAGGAGCCACAGTAGTACCAGCAGGTGGTTTTGTGGTAGTTGGAGCCTCAGTAGTGCCAGCAGGTGGTTTTGTAGTAGTAGGAGCCACAGTAGTACCAGCAGGTGGTTTTGTGGTAGTTGGAGCCTCAGTAGTGCCAGCAGGTGGTTTTGTAGTAGTAGGAGCCACAGTAGTACCAGCAGGTGGTTTTGTAGTAGTAGGAGCCACAGTAGTGCCAGCAGGTGGTTTTGTAGTAGTAGGAGCAACAGTAGTACCAGCAGGTGGTTTTGTGGTAGTTGGAGCCTCAGTAGTGCCAGCAGGTGGTTTTGTAGTAGTAGGAGCCACAGTAGTACCAGCAGGTGGTTTTGTAGTAGTAGGAGCCACAGTAGTGCCAGCAGGTGGTTTTGTAGTAGTAGGAGCAACAGTAGTACCAGCAGGTGGTTTTGTGGTAGTTGGAGCCTCAGTAGTGCCAGCAGGTGGTTTTGTAGTAGTAGGAGCCACAGTAGTACCAGCAGGTGGTTTTGTAGTAGTAGGAGCCACAGTAGTGCCAGCAGGTGGTTTTGTAGTAGTAGGAGCCACAGTAGTGCCAGCAGGTGGTTTTGTAGTAGTAGGAGCAACAGTAGTACCAGCAGGTGGTTTTGTGGTAGTTGGCACCACAGTAGTACCAGCAGGTGGTTTTGTAGTAGTAGTCGTTGGTTTTTCGCCTTGACCTGCAGCCAACGGGCTTGCAATGAGCCCAATGAGCAAATAAACAGATAATCGTTTCATTTTACTTGTAAATAAAAAAAAAATTAATTACGAATTAATTGAGTGTTATTAATTGCAGCTACTGCAGCACTGTCAAATAAAAGCCACTTCTCACAACTCGGACAACCTATTTATAAGTAAATGTCTTACCTATTGTAAAATGAGCTTCTCTCATTGGCTGAAATTGACAATATATAATTGGATTTTAGAGATCCATACGAAAAAAAAAACATTTTTGCGGAGCAGATCCGGTGTCCTACATAAAAAACGTGGATAAATAAACATATTATTTTAAAAATTAAAAAACAGACTGCACTGTAAAACTAAAATCGTAACTGTAACTCGTTTCGTAATTCTGTAATTCGTTACTGAAAAAAAAAACAGTTATTAATATCTATTTAAAAGTATATAACTATGTATCTCAGTCTCTGACCGCCATAGTACAAGCTTTGCTTAGTTTGGGGTCAGACGACCGTGTGTTCAAGTGTCCCGAATATTATATTATATTATTATAGTTATAAAACTTATTCATTTATTATCCTCAAAAGAAATTGAATATTAGAAAATGTGTGAAAATGACAAGGTTTAGTAGTAGTTTTAATTGTTTCCGCCTGCCATACATTTTCTAGCAGAAATGACAGGTCTAGGTTAAGTCTAGGTCAGCTAATTGAATAGATGAAGCGAAAGATGTTTACCAGGATTTTAGCAAGTGAAAAGAAGTGGTCTCGACCGGAAAAAGACTGACTACGCAGGATTACGTATCAGTAATGTAGTCTCTGAGTATAGTATCACTACATATAAAACAAAGTCGCTTTCTCTGTCCCTATGTCCCTTTGTATGCTTAAATCTTTAAAAGTACGCAACGGATTTGATGCGGTTTTTTTTAATAGAGAGAGTAATTCAAGACGAAGGTTTATATGTATAATAACATCCATTAAATACTGGGGAAGTACTATTATTTTTGAGGTTTCTAATGTGATGTTAGTAGGCTATATATGTTATACCCGTGCGAAGCAAGAGCGGGCCGCTATGTTTTTATATACAACGTTCACAGTTTTTCTGTTGGGTATTTAGTATCAGCATTGCACCCGTGCGAAGCCGGGGCGGGTCGCTAGTAGATTATATAATATAGTACAAACAATCCACAAAGGTGGCTGATTGAATCAGGCGTAACCTAGCGAAAATTCATCTTCAAAAAGTTAAGCTTATTCTAAAGTTCCTTAGATAAGTTGAATTTTTTCAAAGTAGCTTTTTAACTGCCGATTTAGATTGGGTTATGTAAATTGACATAATTGAATCTATACTTCTTGATGTACTTAATGCGACGTTAAAGCATAATAGAGATAAAGAAACAATTTTTTATCATTCAAAGCTAAGGCTGCCGTTTTTAACTTGAATTCGTATCGGCAGGGCCAGATTTAGGGGAAGCCAGGCGGGGCTACAGCCCCGGGGCCTCCACTAGAGAGGGCCCCCACAAAAAAAAAAAAATCAAAAAAAAAAACAGAAATTCACTTGAAAATATTTTTACTTTAATACCTATTTGTCCAAATAATTTAATTTGTTTCTTACAATAAATAAAATTGCATTACATTTTTGACTATTTATTTTTTCATTTTATTTAAGTTTTAATTAGAGGCCTCTGCACTACTAAATCCGGTCCTGCACATCGGTCAAGATTTGATATTAAACGCATCATTATAAAATTCAGGCAAAACCGAACTGAGCTTGACTCCAATCTTGTATTATGCCGATACTACAGAACCCAAGCTGATAAAAAGAATGACACTTCATGCACTTGACAAATGTAAACAACGGAAAGTCTGGAGATAACTTTCGTTCAGCATCATTTGTCATTTGTAAAATCCAACGTTAAGTGTGGTTTTTACATAGATAGCTCTTAATTACTCTTAATAGTAGGTTATTTTATCTGCTTTATAGTATATGCTTCAGCTGCGACAAAAATGCTTTCGTATCTATATGTATATCCGAATTCTGTCTGGATTTCTGTCTGCGTTTCTCTCCGTGTCTCTATCTGGATCTCAAAATCTCCGGATTTAAAAATAATTAAAACTTCAGCAGAACCCTAAATATCATAAGATTCACAACATACAAGTAAAAATAGTCCCCTTTCAAACAGAATAGTAGATTTGCTTTTTAATAAATTTAATACGGAATTGAAAAAGTGGCTAGTGAGAAGAGAAACGTTATTATTACACTAAAAATACACACAGAAATACACAGTCCGGGAAACACACAAAACCAGTTTTTAGCTATCTTTTGTCTAATTGAGTTCAGGGATGTGTTGAACAGGTCAAAATGAACCCAATTCTTTAGTGTACTTAGGGGGCTTATCACACCATGCGATCTGGATCTGGTTCTGAGGGGTTCTGGTCCCCATTCAAATGTACGGAAGTGAATGTTGGGTCTGGCAGCTGACGCATGAAAGTAAAGCAAATGCTGTGGAAATGAGAAGTTTGAGAAGTATGGCTGTAGTGTCCCTGATGGATAAAATGAGAAACAACGACATTAAAAAACGTTGTGGTGTTGTAGAGGATGTAGTGATAAAGATTAAGAAAGGGATTCTTAGATGATTTGGACACATTGAGATAATGGATGAAAGGAAATTGACGAAAAAGGCTTAGAAGGCTAGTGTGGATGGTCAAGTCGGTCTGGGTCGACCTAGGCGCACGTATCTCGACCAAATCGTAGACGTATTAAAGAAAAGTCAGGTCAAGAGTAACCATAACCGACTATGACATATGAAAAGACTGATGGAAGTGGAAGAAGCGAAAGATGTGGACCAGGATTGTAGCAAGTGGAGAGAAATGATTTTCGTCTACCTCTATGGGAAAGAGGAGTGATTATATATATGTATCTATACGATCTGTAGTCTGGCTACTAGGTGGCGGAGTGTAGAGCTATGTACGAGTAGATAGTCAACAGGTTTTTGAATCAGAGACGAAAGTTTAAAGTGGCACTCCCCCATCATCAACTCATTTCATATTTTTTCGAGATATAGTTTATAAGGTAGCACTTATAAAATCACAAATAATTAAATAGAAAAATGTTTAAAACGTATTATGTAGACTAAGTATATGGATGTCGTCACATTATAGTTTTGGCACCCCCAGAATCTGCCGCCCGGGCAGGCGCCTAGGTTAGCCGAGATCGGGACCTGCACTCCCGGCCCCCTATTTCAACGTGTGAGATGTTATCTTGGTCACTCACTCCTATGACGAGAATAGAGTATATCCTCCCTTTGAAGAGATAATAACCAGATGTATTCAGGTCATTGTCTCTTGAAGAGAATACTTAGAACCCAGACAGCCAGACTATCGCAGACGACAGAGGCAGAGCCCAGTAGCCAGTGGCCACAATATTGTTGATGTAAATTTTGTTTTTATTTCAAATCAATAAAAGATTGATTGCTTGAGATAGTGTGGTGTGAAAAGCCCTTTAATGCGACGTTGAACCTGAAATACACTAGAGATTTAATAAAGAAACAGTTTTAAATGTAGATTTGTACTAATCTTATGGACTTTGCTAAGTTTTAAAAATAATCCTACTAATATTATGAGCGCGAAAGTTTGTAAGAATGGATGTGTTTGTTACTCTTCCACGCCATTACGGCTGAACAGATCTGGATGAAATTTGGCACAGAGTTAGATTACAGTCTAGAATAGCACATAGAATACTTTTTAACCGCGGGTGAAACCATGGGGTGCAACTTGTAATAAAATAAAGCAGTTGTTTTGGAAATATATATTATCTATATACCTAGGATTTATGAATGAAAAGTTATAGAAAACCATTTCATAGACAGACATGACGTAGCGTGGTCTTGGTGACGTAGCCTGACGTTAGCTGGAGACGTCGAAAGCGTCCGCTTCGTAGAAGTGCGCATAGGTCTGTTACACTTCACAAGTCTTGCTGCACTCGGCATGAGAGTCAAAGTTGTTGGCGTTGCCTCCACAACCGTAGTACGAGAAAGCCATACATGATTTTGCTACCCTATTGTATCCGAACCTGTAAAAGATTGAAAGGAAATTAATTAAAATCAAAAAATATTTATTTATTTATTTGTCCATTAACATTGTGTACACTAAAACATTATTAAATTCAATAAAATATTACTTAAAAAAAAACTAAATGTCACAATAATTATAGATGGAGACGGCATGCATAGGACTGAAGAGCGAAAAAATTATATTACTTAAAAATATACAAATAATAAAATTTAAATAAAATAATGAAAAATTACAAAATAGGCGTCAAACAAAAACAAAAAAAAAACAAAAAAGAAAGTAAGTGCATCCTACTTCCTACTTCCTACTAATATTATAAACGCGAAAGTTTGTATGTATGGATGTATGGATGTTTGTTACTCTTTCACGCCAGGACGGCTGAACAGATCTGGATGAAATTTGGCACAGAGATAGATTATAGTCTAGAATAGCACATAGGATACTTTTTAACCGCGGGTGAAACCGCGGGGCGCAGCTAGTATAAAATAATTCAGTTAAATTATCCTCACAGGTCAAGTCAATGATAATAATAACAATGTCAAACAATATAAAACGCAAAAAAAAATGGATAAAACATTACAAAACGCAATAGCATAAAAATTACAAAACATTGCATAATTTAATTTAGTGCGTGCCTTCGGCTGGGATCGAACCCGCTCTCTCTGGCTTGAGAGGCAAGTCTTCTCCACCTAGCAACCAACAGACTGCAACCAATACATGGAAGGAAATGTCAGCAGTTTTAATTTCTGGAAATATGCTTACATGAGTCAGTTCATGTAAGCCATATTTTCAGAAATTAAAACTGCTGACATTTCCTTCCATGTATATTTATGAATCGGCAATGCTTGTTAAGAATAATATCAAGGATTATTGTACCTTGACATCTAAACGACATAAACATGTACTGCGGGCGCCTAAACGTAATAAAGCTTTATTTAGTAAGAGTATTTTTGTTAAGAGAGTAGAAATAAATAATAAGCTACTTCAAACGATTATAGAGACAGGAAATAATGACATTTTTAAATTTAGATAGAAGTTCCTAATTGATATGGCCTACTCTATAGGAGAGTTTGTCAAGGACGAAATTTTGTAATTAATAAGTATTAAATATTTCTGTAGTTTGACCTTTGCGATTGTCTCAAACTGATAACTTCATACCTTGTAACATAACTTGTAGCGCCTCACTCAACTGCCGTCTTTGTACTTCTTCATTCTACAAAACTTCAAGGCTAGAGTGAATAAGTACCTTATAGGTCGTCGTGCTCCATCTTAGACCACAACGTCGCTTAACATCAGGCGAGTTGGTGGTCAAACGCAAACGTGTACATACCTCTATTACACACCTAAAGGGTTTTGATGTAGTGATACTAATATTAAATTTTATTATCCACTTTAATTGTTACACCTACATTACTTATAGCAATAAAATTATTTGACTTTGACTTTTACTTAGCCTGTTTTTGCCAAACTATTAGCCAAATTATATTTCTAATCATTTACCTCGTATAAGTAACTGCTGTAGTCACGCCGAAGCAGAGGTGTCCAGGATCTATCGCGTACGTGCACATGGCTGCAATCGCCGGCACAGGCACAGGCTTCACTATAAATCAGTTAAGTTACAAACGAATTAGTAAATATTAATATTTTTTTAAATTTCCTTTACTTAAAAGGAAAAATGGAACCCGTATAGGATAACTTTGTTAACTGTCTGTCTGTCAAGACCTTATTTCTCAGGAACGCGTGGAGATATCAAGCTGTAATTTATATCAAATACTCAGGTCAACTGTCCGTTTGAGCTGTGAAAAAATCAACCTCATAGCCAACGCAATAAATACACCCGTTTATGCTGCTAATTTTTGACACTCGCAAGGGAATCAAACCTACAGGGTACTTCCCGTGAACTCAGAATCTTGAAATTTGGTACGAAGGAACGTCTGTTAGCAGAGATAAAGGAAAGCATAAACTTTTAGTTACATCATTTAATAAAAATATTTTTAATCATTACAAACTTACTATCCCTTTCCTCATGAACATGTTTGTATGGAACCCTCGGTGCACGACTCGCACTCGTCCGACTCGCACTTGGCCTGTTTTTTTATTACTAATAGGTACACCTGCGGAATTATGTTCCTTTCAGCTACGGTGCAACAAAAAAGCACCGAGATATTTATTATGAAGCTTTAAGTTTTTTTACGCCTGAGAATCCAATGTAAATTATAAAAAGTATTTACTTTTTTCAGTTTCCTGTTCATTTTTTTCAGTTTCGTCGGCCAAAGCGCACGCTACGAGCGCCAGAACTACAAGTGCGAAGTAAGTCTTCATGTTGTCTTGAAGAGTAGAGTAATACGCTCCTGTATCGCCGCAGAAAAAGTGACGCTGTTCAAGCTTCAGAGTACCTATTTATAGGACCGTAAGTTAAGTATAACATAACATGGACGTCTGTTATTGACCGAGATATCAAACGAACATATCAAAGAATTAAGTATTCTTATCTTCTTCATTATATAGTATAAATTACGTGTCACGGTGTTTGTCCGCTATAGACTCCTAAACTACTTAACCGATTTCAATCAAATTTGCACACCGTGTGCAGTTCGATCTAACTTAACAGATAGGATAGCTCACATATATATTTTATTTATAAATAATAAACGAGAACGAAGTCGCGGGTTTAAGTATATAATTAGGTATTCTTTATATAACTTTTTCCAAGAACGTTTTATAAGAACTGGGAAATCCAATATCGTAAAAACTTTATTGTTAATAGCTATCTTTGGATGCTTTGGAATTACATAAAAATATATACATAATAATCACGTCTTTTTCCCGTACGTAGCGGTAGGCAGAGACCACTTCTCTCCACTTGCTATGATCCTGGTATACATCTTTCGCTTCTTCTACTTCCATGAGTCCCTTCAAACATGCTCGGGTACGTACGGGTAATCCTGACCTGCATAGATTTTCACAATTATTCGGAAACGTTTCCGTTTGGATTCCAAAAATTTTAAGCTCAAATTGTTCAAATTTTAAACGTGATTAATGTTTCAGATAGGATTTATACTGGATTCCCTATTCCAAAATTATAAAAGTAGACATGCAACATGCGTAGACACAATGGCGCCGTCTCACCTTCCAGGGGGGCTATTCCTGCGCGTGAGATGAGATGAGATTTTATCTTGGTCACTCTCACACCTATGACGTTTTAAATGAGAGCAACAAGGACGAAAGAAGGTGAGATGAGAATTTCAAATCTCCGAATAGGGTCCCAGGAACATCGGTTCAGGCCGGCGCTGCCGCCGCTCAAGCCGAAAACCTCAAACGGCGTAAGTATGCACATCTTGACCGGGTGTACATGTTTGCTCCGTTTGGGGTAGAGACGATGGGTCCGTGGGGGCCGGCCGCTTTGGGGCTTTTTCGTGACCTGGCCAGGCGATTGGTGGAAGCGTCGGGTGTCCAGAATGCTGGCTTTTACTTTGCACAGAAGCTGAGCCAAGCCATTCAACGTGGCAATGCCGCCAGCATTCTGGGGACCTTTCCTTCCACTAATGGTCTTTTAGTTTAAATTTTTGTAATTTATTTTAGTTATTATAAGTTCTAGTTTTTAGTTAATAGTTTAAGTTTTGGGATAGTAGTTTTCGCATAGGAATAGCCCCCCAGGGGAGCTATTCCTATGCGTGAGATGAGATGAGATTTTATCTTGGTCACTCTCACACCTATGACGTTTCAAACGAGAGCAACAAGGACGAACAAAGGTGAGATGAAAATCTCAGATCTCCGAATAGGGCCACTGTTTCCTGGCGCGTAGAAAAACCTTCGAGAAGCTTCCTATTGTTCTGACCGCGCGATGCGCGTGCGAGCGGGCGCGCCACCTCCAGTGAGCCTTTTATTTTCAGAAGGCTCGCACGTACTTGGCCTCGTGTCACCAAGACGCACTTTCAATTATTTTTAAACTTCAGTTTAATAATATTTTAAAACAAGACGTAATAAATTCAACTCAGTGTTCCCCAAAGATTTGGGTCAGTGGTGCACATGTACTTTTATCTGGAAGCTAGTTAATTTTAAACTATTTTCAATTCCGATCCGATTGAATAGCCACGACGCGGGCGTCACAGCTAAAATGCAGTGCTTGCCAGGGTCCCCGTGGGCGTTCAGGATCTCTAGGCTGTTCCTAAAGCATCTCCGTGGAACGTTCCAGGATTCAAGTTGGAGCTTACTTTGCCACTCTCACTACGCTTCGCCTTCTGTTGCTGGCCTTCTTCTGCTGCTGGTCCTTCCTTCCTCTATTGCTGGAACCTCTTCTTCTGCTGCTACTCGACCTTGCCACTCCATCGACCTGATGCAGCACGGACGCCGCCTGAGAATCGCCAGACCGCCCACTTTCCGGCGCCTGTCAGGGGAGTACTGTTCCAGGCAGGACGGGAAGAACAAGCTGATAAACGTCTCACGACTCATTCTAGTAGCTTCCTAAATCAGCCCTTCAGGACACTTTTAAATTCAACTTTAATTTTACTCAATTTTCATTCGCATCCCTCCCAGTAAAATAAAAACTCTTTTTTAATCTTGTAATTAATTTATTTTAATATTAAATAATTTGTAATCGCAATTCTATATTTTATTTCATACGCTTTGTGCTAGAATTTTTTTTAAGACCCAACCAATAAGAATATTTTCGCGGGGGTTCGCAGGAATAGCATTTACAGGGTGTTACGAAATCCTGTTAATCCGCGAGGTGCGCACCCAGTAACGACTGGGGGATGTAATTATGCTACTTTAAATTAAATATTGACTATTAGGTAATTAATTTGACACTCATCGCACTCCGCCCTTCTAAAAGCGCGAACGGAGCCACTAATCGCGCCGGTTTTATTTGTAAACGTCGTGCTGCTACTTCCTTAGAATAAAAGCCGCCAACATATGATACAAATTTGTTAACATTTTTGTAAAATTTCCTTTTTGCTTGCGTTTTTAAACCGGTCATAACTCTTGCTATTTTTAACGTGCATTTTTTTTGCTTGAAAACTTATAACTGGGTGTACATGTTCTTCAATTTTATAACAGGGTTATTGTAATATGCTGTATACAAAGAACCAAAACCGGCTTGCTGACATTACTGTCACAGTAGTGTAAGAAAAAACACGGACCGAAAACACAAGCAAAAGCTTAGACATTATTTCACTGAAAAGGACAATAATTTATTTATTTATTTCTCATTACACCTATTCTTCCAGGATTAACCTAATACAAATAGAGTAGTCAACATCACATTAAAAATTAAACCAAAACATTAAAAATTAGTTTACAAAGTTAAGATTTACATTAAATTTAGAAATAATGTCAATTTTTAATAATTAAATTACGTAAATTTATTGATGATTCATAAGATGATGTTTTTGTATATTTTAACTGCGACGGTGGCTCAGTTGGTAGTGAACCTACCTTCTGAGCTTGGAGGCGTGGGTTCGATTCCCATCTAGGACAAACATTAATATGATGAACATTTGTGTTTGTTCTATGTCTGGGAGTTAAAATCTATTTACGTACGTATTTAAAAATATAAGTATATCGGTACTAAATGAATGTTTGTATTTCAGTCTCTGGCAGCAATAGTGCAAGCTTTGCTCAGTTTGGGGTCAGGCGACCGTGTGTTATCAATGTCCCGCAATAATTTATGATTATTTATTTAAATATCTTCCCACTATCTGAGGTAAAACCAGATTGTATTTGGGTTATTCCAACCCATCTTCATTAAAAACATCGGTAAACATATCGCTGTGCAGGTCACTGGCAGAGCACACTGATTATACCTAGGTACTTCTAGGTATAATTACAAACATAATTACGATTGTAAGTGTACATACCTACATAAAGGGTCAACTGGGACAAATGCGTCTGTGGAGCAATTGCGTCTTTCGAGCATTACTGAGAAATCCTTCACAAATTAGGACCCACCTACATCTTTTTTCAATCTGAGTTGCAATAACACTGGCCTACACTTGTTTTGGTGCCTAAGATTTTAGACCTGTGGCCCTATTCGGAGATTTGAAATTTTCATCTCACCTTTTTTCGTCCTTGTTGCTCTCGTTTGAAACATCATAGGTTTGAGAGTGACCAAGATAACATCTCATCTCATCTCACGCGCAGGAATAGCCCCCCTGATTTTGGGTATATTTTGTGAGCAGATACGAGAAAACTAGTCACATTTTCCATAGCAGCTCTTGTTCATGAGGAAGAAAGTAGACAGAATACAAGTGAATTATCGTGTCATTAATCAGTTTCCGTTGATTTTTCATTATATACTCACCGCATATGTAACAAAACATATCAGGATCGTTAATGCAACTTCTTGAATTACTTGCCATCATAAATTTATACGATTAATGTCATAAAAGTAGTTATAACATGGACTGATTTTGAATAAAAACATACAAAATTTAAAATGAGAATTGTAGGTAAACCATAGCTGTCAGCTGACATCTAGTAGCAGCAATGTAGTCCATACTACCTATTTTACCGACTACAGATGCGAACAGAGCTGAACCAAAACAAAAAAAAAAAAATTGTAGGCCAGTGTTATCTGTACAAGATGGCGATAGTTGCCTAATTTGTGAAGGGTTTGTCAGTAATTCTCGAAAGACGCAATTGCGACTGTAAACTGGGGCAAATGCATCTGTAGGGCAATTGCCCTACAGATGCATTTGCCCCAGTTGACCCTAATTCATATTAAACAACATCTGGTTAGAAACGTTTACATTTTTATGTCAAAGATGTGATTTTTGACAAAACATTGCAACCCGGCAGGGACCCTATTCGGAGATTTGAGATTTTCATCTCACTTTTTCTCGTCCTTGTTGCTCTCGTTTGAAACGTCATAGGTGTGAGAGTGACCAAGATAAAATCTCATCTCATCTCACGCGCAGGAATAGCCCCCCAGGTCTAGCATAGGCAACACGATAAAAATATGTCGACTCTTTTTATTGAGACAGACCTAAGGATATATAATGTCGTAGCCAACTTGCTCAATCAGCCATTCAATTAATAGTCTAGCCATTTTACTAAATAGCGCCGTTTAGCTAGCTTCCTGAATGTTATTTAGCCTTAGCGTACAACATTTCATGAACTGGCAGGCTGATGCTCAGACCATTCGTAGAATAGGGTGATTATTTGCCAAAATTACTATTTCTGACTAAAAAAATGTGATTTGAATTTATTGTGACAAAAATAAAATCCAAAAATCGGTAAAACGAACAGCAATTCTGATAGACATGACATTATTATGACCTAAAAACCTCTCCTGCCCGACTCCTTTATCAAAACAAATCCGACTTGGATTGGTTAGGTCAGAATTAAGGGTCAGAAGGCTAAGGCGATGCGAAGCGGAGTTCCCGCCTTTTCCTTCTGACGGAGCAAAACAAAACGAAAACGAAAAAAGTTTCGTTAACTCTCAAAACTCACGGTAAGCTGCTGGCTCATTTCCGAAAAAAATTTAAATTGGCCGAATTTCATCTTAATTTGTCCATCCGTTTGAGCACGAAGGAGTATAAAGCACACATACACAAGTTTTCGCCTTTATATTATAAGTAGGATAGGATAGGATTTTTAGAGCCTTAATAAAGTAGAATTAATCATAAAAGTAGGTAAGATAAATAATTAATTTTACTGGGTATATGCCACATATTTATGTATTACTAGCTGCGCCCCGCGGTTTCACCCACGGTTAAAAAGTCCTATGTGCTATTCTAGACCATTATCTATCTCTGTGCCAAATTTCATCCAGATCTGTTCAGCCGTTCTGGCGTGAACGATCGCAAAGAAGCCGACAGGCTCGCGTGCTCGCGCGTCGCGGCTCGGCTTGTTGAATTGATACGCAAACACGATACGTTACGACGAAACGTTATCAGTCAGTCTCCGCCTTAACAGGTAGGTACCTAGCATATGATATGACATGTAATGTAAGGTGATAAAGATAGTTAAATTGTAAAAACACTGTGTAAAAGACTTTGGCCCAAACAAATTTATAGAGAGAACTTTACTCAATAATCTTGTGCATACTTGGATGATTTATGTGCTTCAAATAATTAAATAACACTGGCTAATTACATAAACCACCTCGAGCTATATTAAAATAGTTATTGCAGGGTTGTGTGGAAAATAGATTAGTTCCTATTCACAAACCAAAAAGTTAAAGCATTAATGTTCTAATTATACGTACCTACCTATATGCTATACCTGTAATCTTATAGAGTAAAAAAAAATCTAATATATAACTAGATAAAGACGAACACGACACTCAACGACCAACCCTTTTTTTTATTCGGTTAAAAATGACCAAGCTTAATAAATTAATAACTATAGCCTAATAGCTTTAAAAAACTTAAATTGTGTGACAATGTCATATTCTCAAAGTCCGTCAGTGTCAGAAGGAAGTGACAACTTACAAAAAATATTTAGCAAAAAAGGAAGGTGAAAACGTGCTTTTCCTCGATTTTCCTGCGTGTTTTACCTTAGAATTGTTTCCCAATAACTTCTTCTTCATCCCCTAAAGGTATGTATACATCTATAAAATGTATTATCTAAAATCTTGATAAAATAATTCTGTCTACAGGTAGGTTATTTTTATTGTAATTTTCGTCACCCGGTTCAGAGCGACGCATATTGAGAAAAATGTGTGGTTTATGCACGGGTGTACAGTATTTCGGTAACTAAATGATAGCGAATAACTATTTATTCCGTTACCATGAGAATATGATATTAAAAGATGCATACTAGAGCTAGATTACCCACAAAATCACACTAGGTACCTACGTGTGATTTTAACATGCATTGTTTTGGCCTGGCAAAGGGGCAATCTTAATAATAAACCTATCCAAATAGCCATAAATAGCAGATCATAAAAAATATCACTTGATTACTTAGGTCTACAACATCTATCGTCTACAATTTTTCTCTTCAAGTAACCTTATTTAAGGAAATTCAGGCTCTCGTTACTGCTGTTGAGTTGTCCCTCTCATGCTCTTTGTGTAAGACAGTGACGGAGAAATCACAAGCAAAGAACAGCCTACCTAAATAAGACTGTTGCTATCTATTGCAGGTGGAAAATTCTTCCTCCAATATCCCTATAACTATTCAGAGGCTACATAATGTTTATTACTAATGGGGCTTGTATATAAAGGTGAATTAAAAAATGTAGTTAAAAAACACACTTTTCACTTCCTAGCTCCATCAGATCAGCTCCGAAATGCTAAATTATACCTAGTTAAGTCATCAGAACTACATATATCTAAGTTTCATTGCGATACAAAATTTAGGAGTGGGATGACTTCTAAGATTTTAATGCATTGTTAATTAGTTGCACTTGAAGCTAATATAAGCATGTTAAAAACACAAGTATCAAACTTAGCATGTTGTCAAGCATCAAGTGCCATTGGCCAACTGACAGAGATAATGCTATGTCTTATTTATAATACTCAAATCTTGTTGATCCAAAACAACAAATTAGTATGATTGAATTCTAGGTCATGTTTATTAGCTGAGTTACGTAATAATTGTACCATCATGAATTTATATTTATCATGATTTTCGCTAAAAATGGCAAAATCATGAAGGACAATTTAGTACCAATGTATAACAGTCCGTTTAAGAATTAAATTAACATGTGTGAAAGAGGTCACATTCTGTGTCTCTTTTCCTCTAGCTTTAAAAAGATACAAGCAATAGTCTTGTCACTTTAAAGACCTATTCATACTATGCCATAAAATATTGCATAAAATCTTGTTTTATGAAAAGATCTTTTTTGAATGTACTTTAATTTTTTTCTTCCCGATAACTTCTAACAATGAGAGGTAACTTATTGTCTGGTTTGTCAAAGATACTTGAATATATTCTGTCATCATAACAATGCTAAAATGTAGTTTGCAACAATTTTGATCTACTCTTAGTAAATGGCTGTTGTTGTTGAATTGCCAAGTCTTTATTATTAACTAGCTGCGCCCCGCGGTTTCACCCGCGGTTAAAAAGTATCCTATATGCTATTCTAGACTGTAATCTATCTCTGTGCCAAATTTCATCCAGGTCTGTTCAGCCGTTCAGGCGTGAAAGAGTAACAAACATCCATTCTTACAAACTTTCGCGTTTATAATATTAGTAGGATGCAACTTAAGTTGATGATTTCAACATTTCTGAGTTCCAAATCCATGTTTTGGGAATACATACATTACTAGCTGCACCCCACGGTTTCACCCGCAGTCCAACAGTAACTATTATTTTTTTCGGGGTGAAAGTTACCCTATGTCTTTTTCTGTACCCAGGGCAATGTATGTATGTATACAATGTATGTACAATATACCAATGCAAAATGTCATGACAATCACTTGAGTAGTTATGTGTGACAGCATAACAAACATACCTACATACAAATGAATTAAGAAACTCACTTTCAAATTTATCATATTAGGATTATGTTGCAGGAAATGTACTCATAGTGTAGTGTAAACTAACATGATGTTGTAGCAATCATAACATAGTCTAAATAGGTCCTAACAAAATACACATTCATAAATAGATCTTACTAGGATGGTACATAATTTACAAATATTTTGCATGCTCTGGTCCACAACTGAAAAGTATAAAATAATACATTGCATGATTTTCTAATTCAGTATAGTTTATCAGACAAAGTTAAAAACAAGTGTTTTGATTCATATGTCTTAGAAAACTGTGTTTATTCAAAATAAAATAAAGCTATAGGCATTAATTTAAACAAGTAATTCTTTTGTTAATATTATTTAAGTTTGATATAAAGTTAAAATGAGTGTTATAGTTGTGAATTTGAATTGTTAAAATCTTGTCATTGTTACTTTCCTTTGTGAAAATGCCTCATACACATAATGATACAGTATGTAATAATTATTTTTATTCCTATGCTGCTTATTAACGTTTTGAGTACCACATCAAAAACGCATTTCCTTGCCCTGTACTGTACACCAAACCATAAAATTATAACATTATTTTATTTATATTCATAATCTAATGAGTCCTCTTAAGTCAGAGAGAGTGGGTTCAATCCCAGCCAAAGATATGCAACAATTTGTTTATTGTGTAAAGATATTATGCGCGTATTTAATGTCATCTGCTATACACAACTGTAGCCTTCTCCACCTAGGCTAGCATCACTCACTGCTCATCAAATGTAGATAGATAGATAGATAGATCGATAAACTCTTTATTGTTCACACTACAGATAACAAAACAACAAGAGAAAAATAATGATAAAACTTATTAAATAGTGTAACAACTGGCGGCCTTATCACTAAAAGCTATTTATTATATCAAATATGAAAGTGATGAACATATTGTACGCTCTGATTCACAACCTGATTTTCAACATTCCTTTACACAATTTGAAAGTCAGTCACGCGCACACACACACACATGCACGCGCGCGCGCATGCACGCACTTTTAAACTTTACACGGAAAATTGGACTTTTGAACATAAATTACTAAAACTTAAATTCAAACTTTGAAAACTAGATATTCGCTAGGACACCTCTTTAATGTAGTCAATTTTCGACCTCTTGGTTTCCACGTTATGGGCCTTGAGCCTAGTGTGGGACCGCAGGTATGAATTTTGGAAATAAAGTATCTTATCTTAATTCCAGATGTCTGGTCGCGAGGGTGGCAAGAAGAAGCCGCTGAAGGCGCCGAAGAAGGATGCTAAGGAGTTGGATGAAGACGACCTGGCCCACAAGCAGAAGATGAAGGAGCAGCAGAAGGCTTTACAGGTAACATTTAATCTTTGTGCATACTAGTTTCGCCCTGTGGTGTTACCTGCGGTAAAAAAGTTGCCTGAAAATGAGGCCCGCCTCTCAAGCCAGAGGGAGTGGGCTCAAACCCAGCCGACGGCACGCACCAATTCGTTCATTGTGTTCATATGTGCGTATTATATGTGATCTTCTACATGACTGGAGCCCGGTGTATAGCGACAGGCTCGCCCCCCTGTTCCATTTGGAACTGAATATCATCCGGCGAAGTGTGGGTGTTGTATTACACCTCTGCCAGCCCCCTCGGGGGAAAGGCGTGACAATATGTGCCAAATTTCATCCAGGTTTTTTTAACTGTTCTGACCATTAAGTACTTACCATGAGTTTTGATGATTATTAAAACATTTTTTGTTTTTGTTTGGTTAAATGTTTTCGTTAGTAATCAAAACTCATGGTATGGGTACAGGCGTAATTGAGTAACAAACTTTATGAATTTATGTAACTACTAGCTGTGCCCCGCGGTTTCACCCGCGGTTAAAAAGTATCCTATATGCTATTCTAGGCTGTAATCTATCTCTGTGCCAAATTTCATACAGATCTGTTCAGCCGTTCTTGCGTGAAAGAGTAACAAACATCCATACATCCATTCTTACAAACTTTCGCCTTTATAATATTAGTAGGATCAAGGAACACCCACTCAAAGTCTAGTCAACTTAAACTAACTAGAATTATTGGGACTTGGAAGAATGAAACAAGCGTGCTTCACACTGTTGGTAATCGACACGCACAAAATAAATCTGAAAAACAGGCTAAATATAAAGTTAGTGCAAAGCCATTCCGTTAACTTAAACATACGATTGTTTTTTTCTTTCACCGTGAAGGTTTTTTGGCTTGGCGCGATCTTTTTATGTGTGTCTTGTTATGAACAATATTCTAATGTTTTTTTTAAAATTTTTCAGGATGCGAAAGCTAAGGCGACACAGAAGGGCCCACTCACACAAGGTGGCATAAAAAAATCCGGCAAAAAGTGACAAATATATTTAAACCTTGACTCTTAATTTACACATAAGATACCAATAATTATGTAAGTTGTAAGATCTTGTTGGTTATATAGTTGGCTGCCTTTAGTCTTTAAAATATTTGTGTAACTCGTAACTTTTATGCTATATTATATACGCCAATACATATTTCTAATCCAAAACTATGCATTTATCTGTAAGAACGTGTATACATTTGGTACTGAAATAAAATTGTGATTACATTATTTAATTAGCTTGTTTTACTGAAGTTCGTAATATTACGTTAGCTAAATGCTAAATAATTCATAGGCTTATATGAAAAAAAAGTTACAGTTAATTGTCAAATTTAATGTCAATGTCATTTTTGCTTTGTTACGTTTCGCGCCGTTTTGTTCAAAACTAATTTTGTAACTTCTGAGAAATAATAACTTACATTATGAATTAATATATCCTCAATTATTCAGGAGTGCAATTAATGTTGTTAAAAAAGTGCATATCGAAGTAAAAACTAGGTTTAGGCATTGGAACCATTGGACATTGGTAAGTTTGAATTGATTTTTCTATAGTAGGCACACATAATGCTACATAAAGAGTGCGTATTTTATCGTATGGAATAAGTGCTTACCATAAAGCTATTAATTTGTCGTGCAGATCGCTCTGTAAGACTAAACTGTACTAAGGATTCTTGCTTTAAAATTGGGTATAATATAGCTTCTACGGTCATCATATAAACTCGAAACGCGTTGGCTTCGCTTTAAGCACAGTAAGCATTTATTTAAAATAAAAAATAAAACTACACTCGGCACAATTCAGCTTTAGTACACAGAAAACTCCAGTTTTCAAACTAAAATTGTGTTTTCTAACTACAGCTAAAATATAGGCGTAATTAATCTGTAATAAAGAGTATTCTGTGTGAGTCTCTCATTAGCTTGCATTTGGCCACTTTTCATTGGTAGGAAAGCGGATAGGTTTCTTGGTGAGGACTTTAAGGACAGCCCTCTGCGCTCCTACTAGTCTTATTATGTGTCTTGGCTAAGCCACCCCATGCAGTGCCGGATTAATCACGCAGCAAGACTAGCAATTGCTACGGGCCCCGCGCGAAAAGGGGCCCGCATATTTAAGCTCAATCATCTCTGCCTAAGCGTAATCCAGTGTAACTTATTAAGATGTGGTATCAGTGCCGGACTAGCCACATAGCAAGAGACAGCAAATGCTACGGGCCCCGCGCGAAAAACTAAAACTAAAAAAGCCCTACACCGAATAACTTTTCTCAAAATAGACGTGCGGCGCCAAATTTCTTAAAATAGGGGGAAAATCGCTGACCATACTTTCATGGAAAATTAGGTCTTTTGGTGGGAAACCAACTACTCAAGGGCCTCTTCACATTTGCTACGGGCCCCGCGCTCGATAGTACGGCACTGACCCCATGATACAATACGATTTTGGGGGCTGAGCTACCCACGTCCGTAGGAGTGTACTCTATTCTGATTCCCTACACGTGGTCCCCGGGTAGTGCTAACCGGGTAGCAAACTCTGGTGGGAGGCTTCGGCCGTGGCTAGTTACCACCCACCGGACCAAGCCATGCCGTGAAATGACCTAGTCGTGTTTCGGGATGTAGTCTGGTGTAACAGTTCCGAAGACGGGTCGGAGCAGTAGCGCACTTGTAGTGCCTCACTCAACTGCCGTCTTTGTACTTCTTCCCTCTACAAATCTTCAAGGCTAGAGTGAATAAGTACCTCATAGGTCGTCGTGCTCCATCTTAGACCACAACGTCGCTTAACATCAGGCGAGTTGGTGGTCTAACGCCGACCTATTCTACATAAAAAAAAAGATAAGACCGATCTAGCTAAAGCATACACATATCACATCCACATATTAGTGCTCTGTCTGGGAGACTTAGTTCTGCTGCTTATGCGGTTCGCAAGATTAGGCAACTGACGGATATAGCTACAGCTCGGATGGTTTACTTTGCTTACTTCCACAGCATAATGTCATATGGCATTTTGCTGTGGGGATCAGCTGCTGAAGTGGAGGCCATTTTTATTTTGCAAAAGCGAGCGGTCCGCGCTATCTACGGAATGGGTCCCCGTGAATCATTGAGAGATTTATTTAAAGAAATAAATATTTTAACTTTACCTTCTTTATAATATATCTTTGAAAATATTATGCACGTTCGCAAAAATCTACATAAATTTAAATTGAACAGTGACTATCACAATTATAACACTAGCAATAAGGATAGGATAGCTGTACAGAGATTTAGACTGACTAAGTCAAGAAAGTCATTTTTAGGCAACTGCGTTAGTTTTTACAATAAAATCCCGAAAAATATAACAGGGCTCACCGAGGAAAAATTCAAATCACATGTAAAAACTACATTAATGAAAAGAGGATATTATAAGGTTAAGAATTATTTAGAAGATAAAGATGTCTGGAGCCTTCCACTTCCGCCAAGTAGCCACTAATATTTATAGATATTACCTAGTTGTAAGCCAAAATTTGTGAGACTAATTTATTTATTATTTGAAAAAGTAATGCCCCTCAGTTTCTTGCCTGTTCTTCTGAGTAGAGGCTTTTTATCCGAACAAGGCGGTCGAGTCTATTTAAATAACTTTGACGTTCATAAGTGTATCTTTGATACCTAAATTGAATAAAAACATTTTGACTTTTGACTTTGACTTGACATAGTAAACACACTTTAGGTACCGGAGATCAACAACAGGTCAAGACGTCTTAAAAACGTAAATAAGCTGCCGAACACGGGCGCTAAAGAGACCAAGTGCGGTTTCCAGGACATGACATTGTCGAGAAAAACAACATAAAAGTGTTTATGTTGGTTACACGATCTAATAACATACAGTGTATTGGTCATGTTTACTGGGCACGTGTGAGCAGTAAGCACGAATATAGAAG
This sequence comes from Peribatodes rhomboidaria, assembly GCA_911728515.1. Taxonomy (NCBI): domain Eukaryota; kingdom Metazoa; phylum Arthropoda; class Insecta; order Lepidoptera; family Geometridae; genus Peribatodes; species Peribatodes rhomboidaria. Next base: position 1,226,532 of record OU452194.1, read on the forward strand.
GAACGGAAGGACGGAACGGAACGGAAGGATCAGGGGGGCTATTCCTACGTGTGAAATGAGATGAGATTTTATCTTGGTCACTCTCACATCTATGACGTTTCAAAAGAGAGCAACAAGGACGAAAAAAGATAAGATGAAAATCTCAAATCTCCGAATAGGGCCACAGGTTGCAGGGATATAAGAGCAAAAGTAGTTTAGTTGTCGTTCAGATAAACTAATCACTACAACAGAGCAAGCAAGCAATCATTAGACTGCTCGGTGGCTCAGTCGATAGTGAACCTGCCTTCTGAACTAGAGGGCGTGGGTTCGACTCCCACCTAGGGCAAAAATTCATATGATGAACATTTGTCTTTGTTCTGCGAGTATGTCTGGGTGTTATTTTTTTATCTTTATTTATTTCAAAAATATACATCTATTGTATATCAGTCTCTGGCCGCCATAGCAAAAGCTTTCCTTAGTTTGGGGTCAGACGACCGTGTGTCCCGAATATTATCATTATTAGGTCCGATTCTGAATTAATTAGTTGACAGAACTGTACCTACAAAAATATAGCTGCCCCTGTTTTTGTTGTTTTAAATAAGACAAGACAAGAACATGAATAATTTTAAAAAGTTCTTTGCGTTGGTAAAATTTCGTCAGTGTAGCCTCAACTTTAAGCGGTCTTTACATTATTATTATTTTTTCTTTATTTATTTAAACACAAAACAGAGTACAGTCAAATACAAAGTAGTAAATAGAAGAAAAAAGTCAGAGCTGCACCGTACTTGGAGTACGGTGCAGCTCTGACTTTTTTCTGAACATGTGAAAATACATAATTAGTGGCAGACAAAAATTAAATATAAAATAAACTATAATACTTAGGTAATAAAAACATATTTAAAAAATAAAATAAAAAACATAAGAGAAATATGAATTTATATTCATATTTCTCTTATGTTTTTAATTTAATTTAAAAAATTTAAACTGTAAAATGTTTTAAATTTAATTTAAAGTAAATCCAAATTAAATTTAAAGCAATTTAAATTTAAAACAATTTAAATTTAAAGTACCTTAAACTGTTAAAGTACCTACCTAATTTAAATTTAAAACTTAAAATTAAGCAAAAACGATATTTGATTTTTTTTTAAATACTAAGCATCTGGTTGGACGTATTTGGTATAAAAAATGTCTTTTACTGATTTATTGAAGAGTGGTACGAGTAGATTAGAGGTAAAAATATCAATTTCATTTTTATTAGTAATGCAATCATTATCCAATTTGCAGTAGGTATGCTAACTTAGGGTAGCATTGTCCGTACGATCGAAATAAATTGGGTTTTTTTTATCACTTAAGGGGTTAAGATGCGCCAATGACATTTGGCATTCGGCGCTCAGCTGGTTTTAGCGCCTCTAGTGATCAACGCTCGAAGCTTTTGAACATTGAGCTAGCATTTCTCAAAGACAAACAAATTCAGACGAAACACCGTGAAAAAAATATTTTTGCCTAAAAATGAAAGCCCTCTGTGATGTTATGCTTTATTGTAATGTTTTTTTACTAAATTATTTGAAGCCAACGGCGTTTTAAAGTTGAGCCTTATAAGCAGCATGAGCGCGGTAGTTTGTTTATAAGTATAGGTAGATTAAGTATGTACTCACAAATATCCCGCATCTAAAGGTTTTGATTCCCTTTGGTCGTGCGTGTAAAATCTAAAAAAACAATCGTAGACCACGGACTCTCTGAAGTGTGAGATATTATCTTGGTCCCTCTCACTTTTATGATTTTTCAAACGAGAGAGACATTGACCAAAAAATATCTCGTGCGTAGGAATAGGGGAAATAATATAATATCGTAAGAATGGCCCTGGAGGGCTATTCTTGACGCGTGAGATGTTTCTTGGTCACTCTCACTATGACTTTTAAAACGAGAGAGACATTGATCAGAAAATATCTTTCGTAAGAATAGGGCTCCTGATGGGCATCCTAAGAACTCCGGTACCAGGGATAAATTACTCAACCTATCCTAAACCAATGCTTACAACATTTCAAAAATCTCATAACAAAAAACATATTTACTAGGACTAGCAGAGCTGTTCAATCGACGGCCCGCTTTAAAAATGTATTCTACGAGTTGGTAGTATTAAACTAATCTGTTTTACAAAATCAGCAAATGAATTTAAAATGGTTGAAAATATAGTGGACCTAGAACTTACAACCTCATTATTATCTCGATAGTTTCTTGCCTGATTTTGCTGATATGTTCCTACTTGAAGTTAAAAACGCGTTTGTGTTTAATATCTTTTTCATCACTCTCACTCGTAAAAAGGACTTTATTACATCAGTTTTAGCTCATAATCCGAGCTATTAAGCACGTGTGCTGTTACTTTACCATTATCGCACTAGTAACTAGACTTTTTTTAAAATAAATCAACAAGAGTTTTTTTTTACTTTTCTTAAATTCTTGATTTAAAGTATCACAACTATGTAATAATAGTAAATGAACATTATTTTTTTATCAAAATATTGACAATTAATTAGGTATGATAATTTAAACAAAGTATTCGCTTTATTGTTATGCCTAGGAAAATTTTGATAAGTGGAAAAGCAGCAAAATGCGCATACATTTTCAGAAAAATGTATTGACTAATGCAAGTCTGTGTTTTTTCCCCTCGCATGTGTGATGAAAAACGTCACATGAAACGCGTGTGCGTTAATAATTACACTATTGGCTCCATTTATTAGTGGGCTCGCATACGGCTCGCGCTATAATACCGCCTCGAGTGTAATGATCTTAGCACAAAAGTGTCATAATTTTCGATATTAAAAACTACACTTTGACTTAATTTTGTTTATTATGGAAACTGACGTGGTTTTCACACATTATGATTTAAAACACGGGAAATTACTCACGTACGATTCAGTCGATTATTCCGACTATAGTTTCAACCGCATTCGGCGGTCTTCATCAGGGCGAGTGCGCGCGCGCGGCTGCGTCTCGCATAGCACTGCGGGCCGCCGCGCGGCGCGCACGTGATGACACTCGCCCTGATGAAGACCGCCGAATGCGGTTGAAACTATAGTCGGAATAATCGACTGAATCGTACGTGAGTAATTTCCCGTGTTTTAAATCATAATTTTGTTTACTTAATTATTTTTAGTAAACTGATTTTCAATAAAAGTCAAGTTAGAAGATGTTTTAAGTGATCATTGAAACAAAATTAAAGCGACTTCCAAACCACAAATAAGCACTAATATTAATTAATATAATTATTATAAGCGCTACCCATCTATTTGAAGTCGGTGCCAGCCAAGTCTTATAGGTAGAAGAAGATGGATACTACTTACAAGTATCTACCTAATTACTACATATACATAGTATCTATATACTACCTACTTGGCTTGGCTGGTGCCGAGTAGTAGGTAATTCCTACTGAACATTCAGACTGAAATATTTGGCATAGTACGAGTAACTCCTAGTACTTCTACCTATTACCAACAAGTATAAAACCTTACTTACTACACAAATTGTAACTATCTACTCCATATTAGACTTGGCTACTTATTAGATTTAGCTTGGAGGCCGAGTTAACGGCTTACCTACCCGCTACCCTTGCCATAGACACCTGTCTGAGCGTGACGTTTTAATCGGACAGTGCCAGCCAAACCCAGTATAAAGACAATTGCCAATGCCAACTAGATAACTGTTGCCCGTACCATGGTCTGGCAATATGATGATGGTAGAGAGAAGGGTGCAGGTTCGGAGTGGGACCTGTGAATGACAAATACAAGAAAGTAACGGAACGAGCTTTTTTGTATCTACGCGTACGAAATCGTGAGCAACAGCTAGTAGTTAATATAGTAAAAAAATCCTCTCTAGCTGGACTAAAGGGGTCTTAGATTGGATATTGAAAAACCTTTTGTAGCTGAAATACATGTATAGTGTTTAAATTTTAGCAAACACCAAAAAAATAATCAAAATAAACCGAGAATCAAAAAATTTCAATAAATCAAATGCTTTGAAGGCAGTAATCGCTCAGATTAACACATCCTTAATCTACCACATGAAAATCAAATGTTGGTTTTATAGATGAAACATAAATTCGAGCGAAGCTTGCAGTTGGGAGTTTCCAAGCAAAGAGGTTAACATTGAATGAAAACTCAGAATAAGCACTGTAAGAAGAGTTTATTTGAAAATTGAACTAGCTACCAAGAAAAAAATACGAGCACGTGCTCCACGAGCTTCACGAAATTTAAAATAAAAGACTGTACCTTACTAGTTACCTTTTTATTAGTTATGAGAGAGTATAATATTAGACAGTATTTTTAGAAGAGGATTCGCTTCTAGGATAAAGCAGTGTTTTTGTCTTGGGCGGCTTGAACCCGTCGCTGCCCTCAGGACTCATCTTCCCTTGCTGCGCTCGGGAGCTAACTCTAGATTCACTCGTTACGCTCAGGGTACAACAAGCCGCCCGCGACGTAAGGCACTGCTTTGTGCCCTCGGTACATAATTTACTATTGTTACTCTTTATTCACAAAAAGGTGAATTTAGAAGCAAGACCTGTTTGCTTTTCTCCAATCAAGTCTATCGATTGTTTGGCGCAACCAAATCCATTGTGTCTTGATATTTCCTTCAATTTTACGAAGAAGAAGCTAATGTTATAATACGCCAATCACTTTTGTCTTTCTGTTCTTGTTCTGCTTCTTCTTCAACGATGAGATTCGGCAATGAAGACTGATATTGTTGTTCCTAAAAACAATATTAAATGATAATTAATTTGCAACCATACTAAGTCCCAACGCTCGTATCAATAATTTATTTATGTACATTGTGTACACAAAAAAAAAATGATTACCAGTTTATTCGAAGGTGCAAAGTCCCTGTTCCTCGGATGCTCTGATAGCCTTCGGCTGATTTTGAACTAGGCATCTGTAGATAAAAATATAGGATAAGTTTTTAGTATTTTTATTAACTGAAACGGAAGTTCTTCACTCGCGCTTTGCGCTCGCTAAGTGAATGGTTGTACTGGCGTCACGCATGCCCATAGCAGTTCAGCGCCACTCTGATTATAAGTAGTGGCTCTATGATCAAATATTTTGTGAGCAGGTTTGACAATTATATAAATTTTTGTTTTGACTCGGAACAAAAAGTTATTTGGAAATTTTCCAATTATGCGGAGATATGTCTTTTTTTAAATCACATCTCTGCCATATTGAAAAATTTCCAATAACCGCCTAGACAAGAAAATTCTTTTTAAATATCGGACTTACTCACAAAAGAGAATAGGTTAAGAAATGCGACCTGTAGATTAAGACAGATCTGGACAGAGATCCGGACAGAAATCCAGACAGAATTCGGACATACGAAAGCATTTTTGTCGAATCTGAAGCATAGACGCTTCGCTCGCTAACGATCTCTCGCTCGGTTATTGTTGTAAGAAAATGTAATAACTTTTCTTTCGAATTCAATGGCTATAACTCGGAACACTACTTTCTGAATGCAAATGGTTGACTTTTTGTATTAAATACTATTTTTACTAAAAAATACTTTATTTTGATCAAAGTGACTGATCAGAGTGTTAGTAAGCATATTCTTTCAAATAAAAAATAAATGAATAAATGACGAATTTATGCTGCACAAACATTTAGTAAAATTTATACAATGTAATTGAGTGCGTCCTAATTTTTGAAGTCGGTTAACAAACCAGGATAAGTTAGAAAAATATGCTCACTCACTACACTGCTAAAAATAATAATGTATTGCGGACCGTGGTTGGTCAGCTATAACATAAAAATGTGATTGTTTCTAGTTTAGGTAGGTTAGTTTAGGAAATTTGCTATACCAAAAACAAAAATTAGTATTTGTCATTTACACCGTTCGCACGCAACGACCGCTTTCCGATATTGACATCGTAAGTACACATAATAATTATCATTATTTTATTTTTACCCGATTGTTCAAGAAGGATTATTTATTATTATTAACTATAGAATACTCCCTATTTCTATGTTATTAACTAGGTGTTGGGGCATCAGCAAGTATGCCACAGCTTCAATTTGAAATGGCTTAGGTATATTGACCTTAGTATCATTTTTGTGAATAATTGAATCAAACGAAATCACGAGAAAAAAAACAGCTGTTTCATACAAAAAGCTCATCGATCGTCGACAAAATGTAAGCAGATGCTTTTTTCTCCGATTTAATTTACAAATAAAAAAGTTTAAAAAGTAATCGTTGTTTATAATGAAGAGTACAATGACCCCCGTTTGGCTTAGTACACCCTATACCGATAACCCTGTGCAATGTACAAATATGACACATAAAGGTACATTTGTACATAACAAGAAAAAAAACACAGTTCTGACAAGTCTTGCACTTGGATAATTATCATGAGCAACATGTACAATGGGGCCCGTGCCGTGGCGTGATGATTGTAGTACAGCACGACGCTGCGCGACCGCGGCTCGTTTCACCGCAAAATAAGGTTCATGGTCGCACAGCGTCGGCGGGGAAATCCAACAATCATCGCAATAAGGTGTAATGGACGGTGAGGCCCTGAGAGTTAACATAGGTCGGAGGACACGTTAAACTGTAGTTTTCTATTATTTTTATCAGGAAAACAATCGTCAGACCGAATCACATGCCACTAAAAACTCAGACACTAGGGTTAGTCACTTCAGTCACAAGAAGAAGAAACGGGTAAAAATATTTATGTGGTAATTAAATATTAATAGGTAGGTAGGTACTTACCACTTTTTTTCTTACGCCTAGCTGCCTTGGTGACATCTCCCATTTTCATCGGATCAACCTTCTGTACCCTCTACTCACAACGCGATCAATTATTGTCCAAATATTTTCACTAGTAGTAAAGTCACTAAAAACTTATCAAATGTCTTGAAAAACTACTTTTTTTGATTGTCTCTGGATAATTAAGCACTGTTTAATTGATAATTTACGGACAAATAGAAAAAAAATGCGAAAATATTTTTCGGCAAGGCGAGTACGTCCCTCCTTCGTGAGGCGCTGGCGCCGACTGGCCCGTCCCCCGCAAAGGAGCTCGCGGGTGTCAGTGGTCACGTGATCTGACGAAATACTTCAAAATAACACAAAATATTACTAAACTAACTCAATTTTAACTCTAAAAATATGGTAAAAGGACGATCAATCATATTTTTAAATTTCCTATCCGAAGGTGTAAAAATATATAGTAACGTAATCTCCGTAAGCACGGTATTGCACGCCATGAGAACGAAAACAACGTTCATTTAATATATTTTTACTCGCAATCTAGTAAGTAATATAATATTTTAATCAGGCTAATTAATAGGTAACAGAATGATCTTATTGGTGATATTTTTTTCATATCGGTAGGGTCCGTAGCTTCTTCACTATTACGAGTTGAATAGACGCATTTGGCGAATATTCAAGGCTTAATAGGCATGCGTTTGGCCGCCAACATGCCTGATGATAAGCAGTGACGCGGCCTACGATGGAGCACGCTTGCCTAGAAGAAACCGATTCACTCGAGACCTGAAGACACCCAGATTATAAGTGTCAGGGAACACACACTCTGGCAGAGTATTCCACAGTCCAGTATTCCAGAGTATTCCAGATAGTCTAACTGTCATTACACCATCCAAATTTAGCACGCTAGCTTACCTAGTATACTGCAAATTGGATAATGGATAACCGCTTTAGATTAATAACTCACTAAATAAAGGCTGTTAATCTACTTTAAAAACACAGCATACACTTTATGACCTTAACCATAATATTTGATCACAACACTACACTCATTCCTGTCAATTTTCATTTCAGTCCTTGCTGCAAAAACTGACTTAGAAAATGAATATGTTAAGAAAATTATTTTCGCTACGACAACCTGAACAAAGATCCAATAAGACTAGTTCAGAAAGTAGCTGCCTAAAACAAACTGATGATACGGCTGGTAATAATCCTCTAAGTAATGATAGCGATGTACAAGTTGATGTTACCAAAGAAGGTAATGATTTGCCAAGTAATGGTTGCATTAAAGCAAATGTTGCCAAAGAAAGTAAAGCTGTTTTTAGTAATGGTGATATCGAAGTTCAGTTGACTGAAGAAAGAAATGTTCTTAGTAATGACCATAATGATGTTAATACCAAAGAAATTGATGCATGCAAAGGTGTGAATATTGTCGGAATATTAAACAAAGTAGAAACAAATTCATGCAAAAACATGAACAAAGTTCATAAAGCTAAAAAAGCCAAAAATAGAAAAATAGACAAAACTGCACAAGCGAGTGTGCTGAAAAAGCTACTTAATAATATGGATTTGATTGTAGCCAAAGTTAATTTAGAAGATAAAGTAACAGATTTGAACACTTACGAAAACAACATTGAAATTAATGCTGAACAAATTGAGGACAGAACAACCAAACCTATTTTTCCTGATTTAGCAAAATTGTTAGAAACAACCAATGCAAAACTCTCAACAAATGAAACTACAATACAAAACGAAGCAAACAAAAACAGACTTTTTAACAACATTGACACAATAAACTCAAATAATTCTCCCGAAACACAAAACCTAAATGATCAAACCACAAAATTCTTGAAAGAATTTGATGAAGTTTTAGCAGAAGTACAGAGAAACAATAATTCTCTTGACGCAGAAGCTCTTTTGCTAGATGATATTAACGATATATTAAATGCAGATATGTATATTATGGATGATAACATGCTAAATATTGATGATTTACTTGAAGATAAAGACATCGATGTGGATAGTACTTATAACTTCCAAGAAATAAAGCATAAAACTTCAATCATTGCCGAAAAAGGTTATATATTTACAGGACATACATTACAAGTGTCTATACCAGGAAAACCCTCTAAAGATGCAACAGAAGACACTACTGATGTCATTTCTATAAGCTCAAATGAAAACTTCGCTATAATTGAAAACAATTCAACAATTTCAGAAACTACTGAAAATGAAAAGGATAACTCGAAAAATAATGAAAGAGGGCTCAATGTGTTGAATTCAGATGTAATAAACGAATTCCGTCTACAAGGCTTTGAGACAAACACTGAGAAAGGTAAGGAATTAAAAAGTTCTAAAGAAATTAAAGATTCCGGAGAATCCAAAAGTCCTGAAGCGACTTATCTGAAAATAACCGACAGTGTGGAAGTGACTAAAAGTCCCGAAGCGACGAATTTTAAAGTAACTGAAAGAAAGGAAATTACTAAAAGTCCCAAAGAGACTACAACTCCTGAACAAACCAAAGAATCCAGAAAAACTAAAAGACCACAGACTATCTACACAGTATCTTTAAGTTCAGAAGAAGATTTAGAAATTATTTCTATAAAATCCAGTGAAGATGAGAGTGACTGTGGGTACCATTCGTCAGATTTTGAATTTATAACTGAAGAAGAAGCCACTAAGGATGGATTTATCATCAACTTCGTTTTTGAGAGACATTATTTAAACAAGGTATTTTGTAATTGTTTCTTTCAGTCTTAGGTTTTTGCCTGTAAATGTTTTTCATGGCAACATTACCACGCACACACATTGGATAAAAAGCGGCTTCAGCGAGAAATAGCGCAGTGTTCCATCTTTTCCTCTAGATTGATCTGAGCCTACCATTAGTGGATCTTCAATACCAACCCAATTGATTTAAGGTCACTGCATACGTGACGGGATTTTACACAGCCCGGACGGAACGAGCGATTTTTAAACATCGTTACATACAAAGTACATGAGTAAAATATACGCGACAGGATCTCGGACGGACGAGGCCCGCGCCGGACGAAGCGTGAAGAAACATCGTCGTGGACGATGTTTACCACGTCCCGGCCGGCGCGGGCCCGCGCGCTCCGGAGAGTGGTGTAGAGAAGTGAGCTCCGTGTTTACGTTGGCTTTACGGAATCCACACGGTGCGTAGGTATACGATACAATCCCGTCCGGGCTTTCACACTGTCACGTTCTGTCCCCGTCCCGTCCGAGATATTATCCCGTCACGAATGTAGCGACCTTTAATACATTTGATTTGAACAATGCTATTTCGAATATTCAAGAATACCAATTTAGTTACCTATTAAGTTCTATTCAGAACACTAAATTGCTAAATCTAAACAAGCTAAAATATACCTGTCTTTGTTATTGTTGCGTATAAGACAAGGACATCAATACTTTTAGCTAGTTTAGAGTTAGCAATTTAACCTCTGATGAGTACCTAGTTAATACCGAGTTAAAAGATAACGCTATATAGAGCGCTAAGAAAATTATTATTCTTAAGGTGAATTCTACCAACAAAAACCAAAATACAGTCCAAAATGACCCTAACCGCGCCGGGCCTTCCGGAAATTACGCGAACACAGCTGAGGAACGAGGAATTTTAGAGGAAAATTCTAAAGAAAACGAAATGCCACAGGAGCAGGTCAACCAAATGGTGAATATGTTTCAAGGTAAGATTTAGAATCTTAAACTAGCTAGTAGTTCCCTTCGAACGGAGACAGGCCTAATAGCACGCGCGCGACAGAATTCTTCTCGTCACTTTGTCGTGTTGGAACGTGACAAGGCTATATGTAAACATACGTCTGTCTCGATAATGTCGAAATAGAGTCGACATACCGTTGTCGCGTTGCGTATGATAGGCCTGCTTGTTTAAATTTTAGTATATTTAGTTTATTAGTTGACTGCCTCATTTGGTAGTGAACCTGCCTGCTGAGCTTGGGGGCGTGGGTTCGATTCCCACCTAGGGCAAACGTTTATGTGATGAACATTTGTGTTTGTTCTATGTCTGGGTGTTAATATCTACTTATCTATTTAAGTAAATATTTAAAAATATATATGTATTAATATCAGTCTCTGGCAGCCATAGTACAAGCTTAGCTTAGTTTGGGGTCAGACGAGCGTGTGTGTAAGTGTCCTGATATTTATTTACTATTATAATATTATTTAAATAAATTCTCTCCCGAATTCGCTCTTAAAAACTGTATTAGCATGAACTTTATTTTTACAATACAATACAAAAACTCTTTATTGACACCAAATACAAATAAATCTAAACTAAACAATCAAAAATAAAGGCGCAATGGGTATTACTTGATATTAATTTTTATAATTAATTTTTATAACTTTTCATTTATTACTTGATATTTTTATTAACTTTTATTACTTGACTGCAAAACTTCATGAAGATTGGATTCGAAGTTATTGTCGAACAAACAGAAGCCGAGATGTTTCAATAGACTCTGAGTCTCGCTTCCCTCTGTCAATCATGTTTGACTAGCTGCAACCCGCGGTTTCACCCGCAGTTAAAAAGTGCTATTCTATGTGCTATTCTAGACTAGATAGAGAGATAGACTATAATCTATCTCTCTATCTCTGTGCCAAATTTCATCCAGATCTGTTCAGCCGTTCTGGCGTGAAAGAGTAACAAACATCCATCCATCCATCCATCCATCCATCCATATATACAAACTTTCGCGTTTATAATATTAGTAGGATTAGTCCGAGCGACGACACATTGCACGCGCTACGCAGCTTCCTGTATCTTCCTGCACGATTCCTAAAGTCCGGCATTCTCTAGTGAACTGTAACAGTAACTGTAACCGTTTTACTGTTAACAAAAACCATAGTGGGTACGTCGTTTGCGAGCCTACTGCGATCGGCTTGCGTTGTGATCGCAGCAAGCCTGTTATTTTCCGATACTAATTTTGTAACTGCAACCGTTGCACGTAACTGTAATCGGAAAACTTATACGTGGTTTACGAGCCTATCGCGAGCGAAACACGACCGGTTCGTAGCGATCTGCATAGGTATTCACATTTATTCGGAAAAGTTTCCGTTCGTATTCTAAAAATTTTTAACTCAAACTATTTGAAACTCAACACGTATTAATACGTTTTTAAAGTAGGCTGAGATTCGAACAATTTGAGTTTGAAATTGGTGGGATCCGATCGGAAACGTTTCCGAATTATTATTATTATGAATAGCACCGCAGAATGATGTTGGATCTCCCCCGGTACGATATATCCCGGTATCTCCACCGGACCAAGCCATGCCGTGAAATGACCTAGTCGTGTTTCGGGATGTAGTCCGGTGTAACCGTTCCGAAGACGGGTCTGAGCAGTAGCGCACTTGTAGCGCCTCACTCAACTGCCGTCTTTGTACTTCTTCACTCTACAAAACTTCAAGGCTAGAGTGAATAAGTACCTTATAGGTCGTCGTGCTCCATCTTAGACCACAAAGTCGCTTAACATCAGGCGAGTTGGTGGTCAAACGACGACCTATTCTACATAAAAAAAAACGACAGTGCGTCAACTATGTTTGCTGAAGCTAGTGTTGACTGCTTATAACGACGATGCGTAAAAAGGCACTTCGCTACTGCAGCGGGTGAGAGGGAGCTCCAACAGCATGCTGGCCGCGCTCGCGGACAGACTGGACTGTCCCTGTACAGCATGTTACAAAAACCCTGTTGTATAATTGAAGGGCGTGTATAGACACTTATCTTATATCTTTAAATGAGCAATTCTTGTATATATATATAATTGGAATCTCGGAAACGGCTCCAACGATTTTCATACAATTTAGTATATGGGGGGTTTCGGGGGCGATAAATCGATCTAGCTAGGAATCATTTTTAGAAAATGTAATTTTATTCGTGTTTTATCGATAATCAATCTCAACTGAAAAATATGACTCTTCCTGACATCTATTGGCGAACAATAATACAATTTTTTGTGAGCAACTACGAGTAATTGCTTTAACGACACAACAGCAGATGGCGTTGTTAAGTAACACGAAGTCAATGAGTGTTTGCTTTGAGGTTAGACTAAAATCAATTGTTTATTATCCAAAAAACACAATTAAAAAATAAATACCGAGCAAAGCTCGGCCATCCAGGTACTAAGTATTTATGCAAACGAAAAATACAATGCAATACGAAGCAAAAATGCACGATAAAATATCAAGAGTTATGACCGGTATAAGAACGCAAGAAACAAAGGAAATTCTACAAAAATGTCAACAAATGTCCGCGTTCGCGCTTTTAGGAGGGTGGAGCGCGATGTGTGTTAAACATTTTTAGGGTCAATATTCAATTTAAAGTAGCATAATTTTATTGCATCCTCCAGTCGATACTGGATACGCACGTCGCGGATACAACAGGGTTTTTGTAACATCCTGTATAAACCAATGTTGTCGATTGCATGTTCAACATACATAATTATGTATGTGTCTAGCGTGCAATCTACAACATTGTAGGGATTATTTTATTACCTATTTAATTTTGTGTGTCATATGCCTTTAAGTCTTGTAACTTGAAATAAATGAATTATTATTATTGACGACGTCTCCAGTCATGCCGGCGCTGCCCCCCGGCTACCCTCAGTACCTAGAAAACAAGTGCTGCGGGACGCCAGCTGCCCGGCGCACGCGCAGCGCGACACGACGAAGAGAGAGAGACGAGAACGAACACTGTGAGGACCCATACAAACTAGCCGTTACCCGCGACTTCGTTCGCGTTTATTCAGAAAATAGTATCCAAAAACCTTCCTCGTGAAATGCTGTAACTAATTATCGAATATCATCAAGATACGTTAAGTCGTTTAGCCGGGAAAGGCTACAAACAGAGTTACTTTTTCGATTTTTATAATACATAACACTTAGCGGATTCAGGGGGCAGGGGTAAGGGGCTCAAGCTTCCCCCTAAAGAATCTTGTTAGGGTCAGCCGCCGACGATAGTTGACAATGAACCTTATTGCGCGGTGAGACGATCCACGGTCGCGCAGCGCTAGCTCCAACTGACAATCATCGCAATACGATATCACGGTACGCCCTGATTTGTCAATGAAATTCTTTAGAATTGGCTGTAATTTAAAGTTTGCAGAGGTCAACTCAGATACTTTAAAGAGGCTTGAGCGGGAGCTCCTCTGCGGGAGCGGCCTCTCCTGAATTCTCTTCTGCTCAAATAACTGCATGTGACTACCAATGATAGGTCTCGTCTCAACGTTCCGGGAGTTGACACCCAACTACGTCACTCGTCATATCTCTCGAACTTATTATAAACAAGACTAGCTACGCCCCGCGGTTTCACAAGAACCGCTTATTAAAGCGGTTCTTGTGAAACCACACACAGAACCGCTTTAATAAGCGGTTCTTGTGGTTCCCGAATTAATTTTCGGGATAAAAAGTACCCTATGTCCTTTTCTACAGAAAAAGACGTAGGGTACCTACTTTTTGAAATTTTGACAAAATTTCAAGACGATTGGTAGAGTAGTTGAGACGTGAAAGCGTTACAAACAAACGAACAAACTCACTTTCGCATTTATAATATTAAGCTAGAATGTCTTGCCTATGCGTCCGTAGGTGCGTGTCACACACGTGACCTTTTTTCTCTAGGGACGCTATGTACCTGGCGGAGTCTGTTACCTTATCCTTCTAGCCAATTTCTTCTAAAATAGTTGTCTTTCTGTCAACAGTCAGAGGCGAGGCGCTGGAGACCATGAACAGAATACTGAGCATGTATCCAAACTCAAATACAAAAATGAACCTGAGGAAGAGACGGTGGATGCGTTAGAATTTTGTTATAGCGCTCCTAGACGGGTCATGGGTGCGAGCCTGGAAATTTAAACTGAAGTTTCAATCCACTAATTTACCAAGAAATTACCGTTTTATCATTTTTTTTTCTATTGCACGGGAGTTGCCAAACGATTTTTTTTTCGAGTGAACTTTACTCAATCGTGTTTTGGGCCCCAACAGAATCAAAAAAAATATCATTGTAACTCAAAATAAAATAAACTTTATCGATTTGAAACAAGTTTTCATATTGTACTGGGCAAAAGAAATGAAGCCGAATCGTGAGATTTGGAACTCATTATACCTTAAGCCAGGTATTCACTAGCGAACCGTAACTGTAACTATTTTTTTTTTTTTTGGGTGGGAAATCATCAGATTACTTCTCCCGCTCTGGGCTGAACGGGAGGGCATGTCAGACTTCTACTGACTAAAACCCACCCGTGTTCCTTCCATTGCCTGTGTGTCAGGGCCCCGATATCCCTTTCGGACAACTCGCAACCCTGGCAGGTCTTATGGCAATGCTGGCAATATTGGTGACTATAGCCCGGCCATCATTAGCCATGCTAGAAATGTATGATGATATGGCCGGGCCACACTCAAAACATTTTCTTCTGAGTCCGATTCTGAAAACATTTTCGCAATATTTCTGGGCCGCAGGCGTGCAAGCATCGACATTCAAACTGACGTTTCAAATCGAATCGGTAATTTCCGAAGCAATGGTTGATTTGAAATGTCAGGGACCCTATTCGGAGATTTCAGATTTTCATCTCACCTTTTTTCATCCTTGTTGCTCTCGTTTGAGACGTCATAGGAGTGAGAGTGACCAAGATAAAATCTCATCTCATCTCACGCGTAGGAATAGCCCCACAGTTTACCGATCGGTGCTAGCACTGCTGTATTGCCGGGCCAGAATTGCAATAAAAGTATGGCCGTCTAGGAGCGCCCTTAAATAATTTAGTTACAACAAGATTTAAAACTAAATTTAAGAACTGCATTGATAATAATTACATAAGTACCTACCTATTTCAATTCTATTTCATTTTTATTATTTTATATTTTCTAAAAATGAATGAGAGAGATAATTAAACATGTTGTAAACAGCTAATTGTTATACCTTTTAATACCATTTATATTTTTTGCTACTTAAGTTTATTTTTGTAATATTTTATAATTTAATTTGTCAAATAAACACTTCAGTGTAACTTGTAATAAACGACTATTTATTTTTTAAAAATGCCATAGAAGGTCTTTTATTTTTTAAAGGTTTTTTAAATGCCTCTACGCTCGCGGTGCGAATCACGGCAAAACCGCCAGTGTCTACATTCAGAGATTCGCGTATAATCTCTTTGTCGCGGGATAAAACCGACAGAATAAGGAGACGAGTCGCGAAGCATCGAAGCATGATCCAAAAAAACAAGGGAGCAAACACATTGTGAAGTCACTCGTCATAGTCATTCGTCTCTTTCGAACTATTTGTAGGCGACTTATTTCGGTCTTGCTTAAGCATCAATTGACGTCACTACGTGTTGCCCACGTGACCGGAATGTACCTGGCGGAGTATATTATGGTATAGTATACCACAATCTTCTAAGAATATTTTCCACACCCTGTGTTATGTCTGTTTTGTGCAATACAAACGTGATTGAACTAATCTAGGCAGGCCGAATTTTTACTGCAATACTAGCCCGGCAACTCTGGCAACATTGCCGACTAGCCCTGGGACCCTATTCGGAGATTTGAGATTCTCATCTCACCATTTTGCGTCCTTGTTGCTCTAGTGTGAAACGTCATAGATGTGAGAGTGATCAAGATAAAATCTCATCTCATCTTACGCGCAGGAATAGCCCCCCTGAGACCGTATTCGGAGATTTGAGGTTTTCATCTCACTTTTTTTCGTCATCATAGCCCCCCTGGGGGGCTATTCCTGTGCGTGAGATGAGATGAGATTTTATCTTGGTCACTCTCACACCTATGACGATTCAAAAAGAGCAACAAGGACGAAAAAGTGAGATGAAAATCTCAAATCTCCGAATATGGTCCCAGCTATCATCAGCCATGCTAGAATTTTAATGTCATACGTTAATATGTCATATGGCCAGGCCATACTCAAAATATTGTCGAAATATTACCGGGCCAGTATTGCTGTGATAATATGGCCAGTCTAGGAGAGCCCTTACGTCTATCTAATATGAGGGTAATTTCAAATTCAAACACCAACTATTTTATAAAGATGTTTATTGTAAATATTTACAATGTCAAGTAAAACTATAATTTATATCTAAACGATAATGTTTTTACTTCTAGGTAAAGATAACTGTACTTTTAGTAACTTATTCTTGTTACAACCTAATGGGTCCTACAGACGGTGTGATTTGTCACCTGATCTGATGATACGAAAGAGATGGCTGGATTAGAATATTGTGGGTGTAAAAGAGACGAGTTGACAAGCTGATGTTTGTCTTTTTATAGTTGATTTATAGCTCATGTGATGTTATAGAAAATAAACACTTTACCTCATTACAAATAAGCGTTGTATAGATTTAGAATTCAGTGATTTGTCTTTTTCGATCAAGTAAAAAAATTTAAAAAAAAGAAATAGGCAAAACACTGTACAACTATTCAGAGGCTTTACAACGTTTTATAGTAAAGAGTTAGCCTAAAATATAACGGAATTAGATAAACTAACAAAAAGAGTTTTATCTAGCACTTGTCTCTTTCACTCTTATGAAACCCACGTCAAGCTATCCCCGTCATTCAAATCAGGAGTTAAATCACGTCGTGTGGAGATTTTCGATATTATCCTAAGGCATCAAATATTCCATAACATTACAATTTCGACTCAAATTCGCTTCACAATGGATTTAAAGTATAATTGAATTGTTGCCCGCGACTTCGTTCGAGTAGACATAATTTAGCGTATTCAGAAAAAAAAATGTCAATTAGTGGTCTTAAACAGCATCTATATCATACAATTTTATCAATAACCGTCTAGCCGTGAAAACGCCACAAAACTCACGCACACGCGCATGATTTGGAACTAAATATCTGTAAAGACGCGTACACAAATTTGCGTCTGCATTCAATACTTAAGGCTGTGACAAAAATCAATAAATTCTCAATCATTAATTTTATTCATGCAAGTCACTTGGAGCTGTCAAAATGTCGAACACCTCTGCTGTCAGATCAGTAGCCCTATTCGGAGATTTGAGATTTTCATCTCACCTTTTTTCGCCCTTGTTGCTCTCGTTTGAAACGTCATAGGTGTGAGAGTGACCAAGATAAAATCTCATCTCATCTCACGCGCAGGAATAGCCTCTCAGATGCAATCCCACGCAAGCCGAACATAGGCTAAAACCATGCTAAAACTAACTAATAAAGATGTACGCCTAATTCGTGAAGAGTTTATTAGTAATTTTTGAAAGACGCAACTGCCTCACAGAAACATTTGAACCAATTAACCTTACATAGTGAGAGCTTAGTTACGCCGCGAGCAAGTCGTCAGAGATGTTAACTCCATTTGACAGCTTCAAGTAACCCACAATTTTGTCATACCCCGTACATTCACAAATTGCAGACAATTTTGAGAAAATAAAACTACAAAATAAAATATTTAAAAAAAATCTAATTGCGTAATAGAAAAAAACTTATGAATAAAATAAAAATATACACGTATAGAAAGATTTGAAATTGCTGTATTTTTCCAAGACTTCTTGTAACTGTTTTTTGTGATGGTATAATTGAGATAATACCTAGTTCCAACGTGCAACAAAAAGGTCCGCACAAAAACTCGGCGCACGCGACGCATTGCGCCGACTTTGTGGTTAGTAGTAAGCCAACCGCGATCCGATTACAACGTCGCGCGATGTCTAAGTGCTCAGTAACAAACGCCAGAACAATACTAGCGACATAACCTCTAAATTGGAGCAAATCTGGCATTGGGACTGTATAATTAATGTCTAGTACGTACGTACAACGATGATCGGACGATTTTCAACTGTTGTTACTTAGAGATTGTGACTCTATACGTATTTACAATTGAAACGAACCAATAACCATTTTCGTGCAAAAATGTCACATTTAATGACAATATTGCCAAAGTTCAGACCAGCAAAAACTTGCCGCAACTGCGACTTACCAGTGTCAAAACTACAAAACTCGCTGAAAAACTTGTTTACACAGGAAACATTGCATGAGGAAGCCAACTACCGCAAGTCATGTTGCAAGTGTAAACTTAAATTTATCATCAAAAATATTCTAAAGTCAAGGCAACATATTTATTAGTTTTCCTCTCATTCGAATTAAGTGTATTTAACATGAGAGAATTCATTTTAAACTTGAAATTAGGTGTCTTCGCTTTGCTCGTGCAATGAAAAAAATCTCGTGTGAAATAGATGGCATTCATGCCTAGTTTTATAATCTACTTTTAATTTGCAGGCTTAAAAGTCGGTTCAAAGTCAAAGTCAAAATGTTTTTATTCAATTTAGGTATCAAAGATACACTTATGAACGTCAAAGTTATATAAATAAACTCGACAGCCTATGGTGAGTTTCTGTCGCACTAATCAGCCTCCATATTCTCAATCGGAACGTCTCCGATCGGATTCCATACATTTTAAACTAGAAATTTTTCGAATGTCAGTCCGCATACATAAGTTTTCAAACGCGATTAATTCTTCCAATCGGATTCATACTCGATATCCTATTGCAATATGTATGAAAGTCGACTGAGATTTGAAGAATTTTAGTTTAAAGTTTTCAAATCCGATCAATTCCCTTACCATGAGTTTTGGTAGCTACGCAAACTTTTTAACCGACTTCCAAAAAGAAGGAGGTTCTCAATTCGACTGCATGTTTTTTTGTATGTATGTTAAGCGATTACTCTGCCAATTGTGAATCGATTTTAATGATTCTTTTTTTGTTTAGTGGATGGTCTCATACAAACTTTATTGAAATCGGTCAAGCAATTTCTAAAATATCAACAAAAGTCTAAAAATGCTTACATGGATGACGGAAAGTCGGTTTTTTAAGCATTGCTTTTTTATATTATTATTTTCGTTTCTCTCCATACATTTCAATAAAGCGCCCTGGCGGAAACGTTAAGGCGTTTTCGAGCTAGACGCGGCTTAGGGTAGCGGCCAATGGATTATTGCATTGGCGGCCCATTGAGACCGCCACCGCAGGCCGCGTATATCTGGGGGACGTCTAAAGGACTAACTTAAATGTATGAAGCTAAACAAAACGAAAAAAGTTTACGTTTTATTCACGATTTACAAAACGGGAATTACTCACGTACGATTATTCGATTATTCCGACTACACACGGTCAGACGACCGTGTGTAGAAGTGTCCCAAATTTATTTATTATTCATTTATATTTATAGTTTCAACCGCAGTCTTTGTCAAGGCGAGTGCGCGCGCGCGGCTGCGTCTCGTATAGCACTGATACTATAGTCGGAATTAATCGACTAAATTGTACGTGAGTAATTCCCGTTTCATAAATCATAATGTGTGAAAACCACGTCAGTTTCCATTATAAAAGTTTACGTTTATTACGAAAGCTCGTGGTAAGGGAACTTATTCAAAAGATGGAGAATATAGGGGGTGATGTTATTATAACCGATCTCTCTATAGCACGCTAGCTCAGGCCGCGGCTCCACTCGTGTTTCATAGCACATTCAGTGATTGTGTAGTTTTCTAGTATAGTGTTCCTAGACGGGTCAACTTTTAGTGCAATACTAGCCCGGCTATATAGTGACAATATTTTGTGTGGCCTGGCAATATAGTCATATATTTCTAGCATGGCTGATGCTGGCCGGGCTACAGTAGGCAATACAAGCCTGACAATATTGCGACAACATTTTGTATGGCCCGGCCATATAGGCATACATTTCTAACATGGTTGATGCTGACCGGCCTACAGTAGGCAATACAAGCCTGACAATATTGCGACAATATTTTGTGTGGCCCGGCCAAATAGCCATACATTTCTAACATGGTTGATGCTGACCGGCCTACGGTAGGCAATACTAGCCCGACAATATTGCGACAACATTTTGTGTGGCCCGGCCATACAACCATACATTTCTAACATGGCTCATGCTGACCGGCCTACGGTAGGCAATACTAGCCAAACAATATTGCGACAACATTTTGTATGGCCCGGCCATATAGGCATACATTTCTAACATGGTTGATGCTGACCGGCCTACAGTAGGCAATACAAGCCTGACAATATTGCGACAATATTTTGTGTGGCCCGGCCAAATAGCCATACATTTCTAACATGGTTGATGCTGACCGGCCTACGGTAGGCAATACTAGCCCGACAATATTGCGACAACATTTTGTGTGGCCCGGCCATACAACCATACATTTCTAACATGGCTCATGCTGACCGGCCTACGGTAGGCAATACTAGCCAAACAATATTGCGACAACATTTTGTATGGCCCGGCCATATAGGCATACATTTCTAACATGGTTGATGCTGACCGGCCTACAGTAGGCAATACAAGCCTGACAATATTGCGACAATATTTTGTGTGGCCCGGCCAAATAGCCATACATTTCTAACATGGTTGATGCTGACCGGCCTACGGTAGGCAATACTAGCCCGACAATATTGCGACAACATTTTGTGTGGCCCGGCCATACAACCATACATTTCTAACATGGCTCATGCTGACCGGCCTACGGTAGGCAATACTAGCCAAACAATATTGCGACAACATTTTGTGTGGCCCGGCCATATAGCCATACATATCTAGCATGGCTGATGCTGACCGGGTTACTTTCAGCAATATTGCCAGCATTGCCGGACCAGCAAAATGTGGTCCGTCTAGAAGCGGCATTAGTGAAATAATTTTTGAATCGGAGCGGAGATTACTCCCTACATACAAACTAACAACCATTACCTCTTCATCATCATATTACTATGTATAAGTATAAATATAAAAAACTGAGAGTGCGTTTGTGTTGTTATAAGCGGTTGTTCGTAATAAACGGACTATCTATTTTGTTCGAAATAATCCGACAACGTGTATTGTATAGGAATCTATTATTAACCTATTGTATATATAGCGTCTATATTTTGTACAGTCCATTTGTTATAAGGCCTTATTGTTATATGTTATTGCTGTGAATAATTATTGTTATATGTTATTGCTGTGAGTAATTATTGTTGTGTTAATGCTGTGAGTAATTATTGTTATATGTTATTGCTGTGAGTAATTATTGTTGTGTTATTGCTGTGAGTAATTATTGTTACATGTTATTGCTGTGAATAATTGTTGTTATGTGTTATTGCTGTGAGTAATTATTGTTGTATGTTATTGCTGTGAGTAATTATTGTTTTATGTTATTGTTATAAGGTATATTACCTTCCTAGCTAAGCAAACTGAGAGCTTGACT
Source organism: Peribatodes rhomboidaria (assembly GCA_911728515.1). Taxonomy (NCBI): domain Eukaryota; kingdom Metazoa; phylum Arthropoda; class Insecta; order Lepidoptera; family Geometridae; genus Peribatodes; species Peribatodes rhomboidaria. The sequence continues at coordinate 1,248,478 of OU452194.1, forward strand.
GCCTCTGAACTTGCCTGAACTTGCCTCCAGTGAGCCACTCTATACAGGGAGTTACGAAAACCCTGTTGGATAATTGATAAGCATGTCCACACACGTATACACTTGTACACTTATACACTTGTCCCAATGCTGGGATCGAACGCGCTCTCTCTGGCTTGAGAGGCGAAGCTTTTCCAACTAGGCTATCATCGCTTGGCTTACACGAACTTACAATCGATTTTTCGCAAACAAATTTAACACCATAGATATTATACGAAATTCCTGAAAATCTCCAACTGGCATCCTATGAGTTCAACAACGTGTAACAGAAAGGTTGAAAAATACTTAAACGACGTATGCCCAGACATAATTATAATTTAACCCCTATGCAACATCAGCTTATCTAGCCATCCGGTCACTGACCTTCTTTATCGTTAGGGTTGTTCAAAATAATGCGAAAAAAATATTTTTTAGTCTAAAATGGAAAATTTAAGATGACTTATGAAGCTTAAAATTCACACAAGTGATTCGTGGCTGGATACACATACACGCCCTTCCTTATTGTTTATCATTTCTGTGACACGTTGTATATAGAGTTTCGAACTGTTTATGAAGGAAATGCCAGGCTAATTTTTTATACTAGTGTGCGTGACATGTACGTCTCACACTGGCGTTGCGTCAATCTTTTCGTTCATTTACTTGTTAACTGTTCACCGCTATTCTTTTTTACCCTTTGCAATGTATTTCTCAATCGATCTAGACATATCAATACATATGTGGTCTTTTAAAGTAAAATAAAAACAGACTTCCCGTCATCCGAACAGGATTTAGTAAAAAATGGGACCAATCAGTTACTATAAACTTTTAAATAAAAAAATAATTATCAAACACAGCTCATAAATAACAGTGTTATTACATACGGTAACAAACATTAAACAAAAATACAAATTAATTGATAACCTGCTTTTAATCGAGTTCCAAAAAAAGGAGAAGGTTCTCAATTCAACTGTATGTTTTTTTTTGTATGTTACGCGATTACTCCGCGAATTCTTTTCTTTGTTTAGTAGACCATACTTTAGAGGTGATCCCATACAAATTTGATTAAAATCACTCAAGCAGCTTTTAAAGTACCAACAATAGCTTGAAAATTGTTTACATGGATGACGGGAAATCGTTTTTTTTAAACTTTGCTTTCTGTATTCTTGCAGTCGGTTAACAGGAGATTTCTCAAAGCGTGTTCCAAAAAAAGGAGAAGGTTCTCAATTCAACTGTATTACGCGATTACTCCGCGAATTCTTTTCTTTGTTTAGTAGATCATACTTTAGAGGTGATCCCATACAAATTTGATCGAAATCACTCAAGCAGCTTTTAAAGTACCAACAATAGCTTGAAAATTGTTTACATGGATGACGGGAAATCGTTTTTTTTAAACTTTGCTTTCTGTATTCTTGCAGTCGGTTAACAGGAGATTTCTCAAAGCGTGTTCCAAAAAAAGGAGAAGGTTCTCAATTCAACTGTATTACGCGATTACTCCGCGAATTCTTTTCTTTGTTTAGTAGACCATACTTTAGAGGTGATCCCATACAAATTTTATCGAAATCACTCAAGCTTTTAAAGTACCAACAATAGCTTGAAAATTGTTTACATGGATGACGGGAAATCGTTTCTTTTTAAACCTTGCTTTCTGTATTCTTGAAGTCGGTTAACAGGAGATTTCTCAAAGCGTCTTATAACAAACAGACTGCGTACGTAGACACTTGTATAAAAATAGTACTAAACTAAGTTTTAACTAGAATTTAGACTTTCTTTTGGCGGGCGACCTCGGAGGCGGCTCAGTCTTCTTGCTCTGGAAATTAAAAAAAAAATATTTGAAAATGTAATTTGTAATCAAAAAATGGCTGCCTCGGTGGCTCAGTTGGCAGTGAACCTGCTTTCTGAGCTTGGGGGCGTGGGTTCGATTCCCACTTAGGGCAAACGTTTATGTGGTGAACATTTGTGTTTGTTCTGTGTCTGGGTGTTAATATCTATTTAAGTATGTATTAAAAAATATCTAAGTATGTTTATCAGTCTGTAGCAGCCATAGTACAAGCTTTGCTTTTGTTTGGGGTCAGGCGACCCCAATATATACAAATTTTTAAAAACATACATTTACAGATAATTATACTTATTAATCAACTAACCTCTCTCGATCGTTTCGCCCTGGGCTCGTCTTTGTCCTTGTCATCCGATTTCTCCGTCTCAGTTTTCTCGTCAGATTTCTCTCCCTTCTCCTTCCCGCTTTTCTCGCTATCCTTGTCATTCTTTTCTCCTTTCGAGTTATTTGAGTTTTTCTCGTCCTTGGAATTCCGTTTCTCCTTCTTCTCGGTATCCTTTGCGCTTTTCTCGCTCTCGTTGTCTTTTACGCTCTTCTCGCTTTCGCTTTTGTCGTTATTCAATTTCTTGTCCTTCTTTGAGCTTTTCTCAGTGGGCTTGTCCGATTCTTTAGTCTTATCAGCTTTGCTCTGTTTGCTTTTTTCGCCCTTTTCGCTTTTTTCGCTCGCCTCGCTCGCTTCGCTCTCCTCGGGCGGGTCTGGTGTTTCTTTCTCTGCTGTTTCGTTTGTGACTTCGTTTAGGGACGCTTTTTCCGGTTCTGCCATTTCTACGTCTTCATTCGGTTCGGAGGGAGAATTTCCTTCTTCTTTTGTCTGAAAATATTGAAAATGTAAGGTACGGTACGGTAAGGCAAGGTACGGTGCGGTAAGGGACAGCTAGATAAGGTACGGCAAGGTACGGTACGCTAAGGTACGGATACGTCTCGCTCATGGGGCGAAATTTAAACTTTAAACAGTATCAAAAATCCCTTTCAATAGGGAGGTTGTCTACATCATTAGCTTTTAAACTAATCCATAACACAAGGAAAATTCTTGGTTATTTAAGAATTATAAGAGAAGTGCAAAAGTTATAAAAATAACTGAAATTGAGATAATATTAGAGGCTCGTCAGTATCGTTACTTGCTCTCTTCGCTCGTCTTCTTCTAGAGGAAATGGCTATAGAAAACCTTCAGCCAATGCGGCAGCTAGTGGAAAATAAAAGCAAGGGACAGAGAGAGTTGGAGTAAACTGGAGAAGATCTATACCCAGTCTGGGGTCCCAGCATCAAGTAACACAGGCGTTACCAGTTTTACATCCTTACTAATTTTAAATTCGAAAGTGACTCTGTCTGTCTGTTTGTAGGCTTTTCACCGGCTTTTAAACGGCTGAGCGTATCTTGATGAAATTTTATAAATAGTTGCAGTATGTTACAAGGAAGGTTTTGGATACTTTTTTCTGAATAAATAAATCTTTTTATCATTAAATTCTGTAAATGAATTAAAAAAATAACGCACCGCTTATCAAATGCGTCAGACAACATCACAGAATAGTACGTAGTTGGTACTAAAATAACATAACGTCACGCCTTTCCCCCGAGGGGGCTGGCAGAGGTGTAATACAACACCCACACTTCGCCGGACGATTTTCAGTCCCAAATGTGACAGGGGGCGAGCTTGTCGCTATACACCGGGCTCCAGTCATGTAGCAGATGACATACAATACGCACATAATTATGTTCACATAATTAACAAGTTGGTGCGTGCCGTCGGCTGGGTTCAAACCCGCCCTCTGGCTTGAGAGACGGACCTTCTCCTAACTAGGCTGCCATCGCTGCTAAAATAACAACTGATGACTAAAATTAAAACTCCGCTCAAAACCAGCCAGTATTATTTTTAAATGTTGGACTCTGATCTCTTTGGTAACGGATTATTATTCATAATTTGATAATTAGTTACAGTAAATCACGAGGAGGGTTTATGGATACTATTTTCTGAATAAACGCAAACGAAGTTGCAGGCAATTACATACATAAATATTCTAAGTAAAATTGTTATTTAAGGTTGTTAGAAATATATGGGTTTAATAATAATACTTACGGGTTCTTTGCTAGCCTCCTCAGCGTCTCCATCTGCCTTCTCCGTCTCTCCTTCTGCGCCGTCCCCTTCCTTCTCTGCTTCTTCTGCGTTTTCTTCAGGTTTGTGAGCGTCTTGTTCCGGCGTGGACTCGTCTTCCTTCTTGTTCCTGGCTTTTCTTGGTTTTGAGGGAGTGGGGGCGGGGGTCGATTTCTTGGGTTTGACTGGAAAATGTTTGCACTTTTATAAGCTAATTTTTTTAGTATGGGATGAAGTCCAGTGTAACCGTTCCGAAGACGGGTCTGAGCAGTAGCGCACTTGTAGCGCCTCACTCAACTGCCGTCTTTGTACTTCTTCACTCTAAACTTCAAGGCTAAAGTGAATAAGTACCTTATAGGTCGTCGTGCTCCATCTTAGACCACGACGTCGCTTAACATCAGGCGAGTTGGTGGTCAAACGCCGACCTATTCTATATAGAAAAAAAGTAAACATTTTTGTCTTTTTGACTTCAAAAAAGGAGGAGCTCAATTGTCTGTATGCATTTTTTTTTAAATTATGTTATGCGATTACTCCGCCAATGATGTATTGATTTTAATATTTTTCATACTTTGGGGGTGGTCCCATATAAATTTTCTCGAATTCAGTCGAGCAATTTTAAAAAATTAACAAAAGTCTAAAAATTGTTTACATGGATGACGGAAAGTCGGTTTTTCAAGCTTTGCTTTTTTCCAAAGCTTATTTTATTTAGGGAGCGGGTTCGAGCCCAGCCGACGGCACGCAACAATTTGTTCATTGTGTGAACATATGTGCGTATTGTACGTCATCTGCTACATGACTGGAGCCCGGTGTAAGGCGACAGGCTCGCCCCCTGTCACATTTGGGACTGAATATCGTCCGGCGAAGTGTGGGTGTTGTATTACACCTCTGCCCTCGAGGGCGGGGGAAATGCGTTACGATATGTTATGTTATTTGACTTTTGTTTCGAGTTTTGTTTATTGTAATAAGTAGGTGTGTTGTATATTTTTTAACCTAATTTTATAAAATCCAAAATAAATCGGTCTGTTTGTAGGCTTCACGGCTGAACAGATTTTGATGAAATTTGATGATTTTTTACAGTCTTTCACGAAGGTTCGCATTTATTCAGAAAATAGTATCCAAAAACCTTCCTTGTGACATACTGCAACTATTTATCAAACTCCATCAAGATTCGTTCAGCCGTGAAAAGCCGACAGACAGACAAATAGACATAGTTCCTTTCGATTTTATATTAGTACTAGCTGTCACCCTGCGACTTCGTTCGCGTTTATTATTTATATATATATATATATATATTAAAACTATCCTATCTCTCAAGTTGGATCGAACTGCACATGGTGTGCGAATTTTATTATAATCGGTTAAGTGGTTTAGGAGTTCATTGAGGACAAACATTGTGACACGAGATTTATATATATTAAGATAAGATAATATAGATTTATAGCGAATGCACTATCTCACCGGCTGCTTTCTTCTTGTTCAGTTTATCGTCCTCCTCTTCTTGGTTCTCGTCGGGTGTGGGTTCGGAGTTGTTCGCTTCCTCTATGGCGGTGGTCATCGTGTGCGCGTTCGGGTTCGACAGCTCTGTTGATGTCCGTTACATTATTTATACAATACAATACAATACAAAAACTCTTCATTGACAACATAAATCTAAACTAAACATTCAAAAATATAGGCGCAATGGGCGGTCTTATCGCTTAATAGCGATCTCTTTCAGACAACATTTGGATGAAATAAAAATATGATTAATCATCGATGGTGGTGTGTGCTAAAGAAAATAAATAAATAATAATTAAGTAATGTACTTCCAAATTTGAGAATTATAATAAACATACTCGTTCATACTAATACCTACATAAATAATTACTAAATATACAAATAAACTACCCATAAACATACACAAGTACATACATCAATAATTATACTAATATATACATTGAAATATGACAGATAGTAAAAAGGAATCGAGTCTACCTTTAATGAGCCAGTTTGGAAAGGTAGAATACTTTGAGCTGCGTTTTAAAACTATGAAGTGATTGAGCACATCTAATGTTAACTGGGAGTGAATTCCATAGTCGCACGGCTTCAGTAGTGAAGGACGATGTGTAAAAGCCAGTACTATGGACCGGATTCATAAGCAGTCTATTTTCTTGTTGTTATGATCACCTTCCGATCATGAGATCGTGGTGTGGTGTGTGAGTAGTGTGAGTATACATACCAGCCGGCTCGTGCACTAGCTCCAGCAGTTCCCCGGCTGTGAGCGCGCCGGTCACCTTCTTGAACGTGAGGACGCGCTCCGAGAAGTACTCCCAGAACGACAGCCCGGGGGCCGGAGAGAACTGTTCCTGTAACCAATGACGTATGTCAAACAAGAATCTTTGAACCTGAATGCGCAAGGAGGGTTATGTTTTTCAAGAATATGTGGGTATGTGTTTAAGCGATAATTGTTCAACCGACTCAATAGATGGCGCTGTAAGCTACAATCACAAAACTAAAACTCGCAGACGAGATTCTCCGCTAATTCATAAGCCTATTTTACAATTTACACATTTCGAGAAATAAACAAACCACAACAGTTCACCACTACGGAGTGTTTTATTTTTAAAACCCCTAGCTGAACAGTGAACAGTATGTATGTATGAGGTTTCTTTGGCACGCCCTACAGCCTGAACAGCTTGATGTATTTCGACATGTGAGGTGTCATTTGAATCGTCTTGATGGTGAAAGTTACATAGGGTACAACATTTTGCAGCCGGGTTTTTTGGTTTTCTTTTAATAATGTTACTTGTTGTTTATAATTATGCCGTCTTTCTACGATCGGCTAAGCCATGAGCAGGGGTTTTTTTTTTTTTTTTTTTTTATGTAGAATAGGTCGGCGTTTGACCACCAACTCGCCTGATGTTAAGCGACGTTGTGGTCTAAGATGGAGCACGACGACCTATAAGGTACTTATTCACTCTAGCCTTGAAGTTTTGTAGAGTGAAGAAGCACAAAGACGGCAGTTGAGTGAGGCGCTACAAGTGCGCTACTGCTCAGACCCGTCTTCGGAGCGGTTACACCGGACTACATACCGAAACACGACTAGGTCATTTCACGGCATGGCTTGGTCCGGTGGGTGGTAACTAGCCACGGCCGAAGCCTTCCACCAGAGTTTGCTACCCGGTTAGCACTACCCGGGGACCACGTGTAGGGAATCAAAATAGAGTACACTCCTACGGACGTGGGTAGCTCAGCCCCCAAAGTCAATTTGTAGTGGTCATTTATAGGTTGAGGTCCAGTGACATGTCCCTGGTGTAAGTCACATCCGTAGATCTGCTGTGCAGACTCTCTTTAGCCTTTTGTAATGGTTGCTGGTAAGCCATGTAGCTTGTTGATATGTAGTTTCAGTCATGTGTTGTATTTTACAAGCTTTTATTTAACTTGCAATGTACGAGTATGTATGTATGTACAGGCTGATTCAAACTTGATGGCGGCTGAGAAGTTAGGCGCGAAACGCTGCGCAGTAGCGAAAACGAAGGTATACGAAGGGGTCAAATAGGCAAGACGCCGCAGTCTTGCGGCGCACTTCACAGCTGCCATTATGTTTGAATCAGTCTTATGTAACTAACTATGTTTGTTCGGATGGAATCTTGCAACTCAATTTTGAAGCAGATATGATAGATTTCAATTTTAGATTTATATTAGAGAGATAGATAGATAGAAATACTCTTTATTGTTCACACCACAGATAACAAAACAACAAGAGAAAAAAAAAATGATAAAACTTATTAAATAGTGTAACAACTGGCGGCCTTATCACTAAAAGCGATCTAGAGATTAGGATGGAGAGGATACGACAAATGAGTATGGGGTGTGCACAAATAACTGGTTAGTTGTGTGACGTCATTCTAAATCCAATATGGCTGACACCCACAATGGTGGACAAGTTATATTTAATGCTTGCCTAGAATATGGGTATCAAATGAAAGGGCTTGCTGAGAGTAGCTCATACATACCTTCATGATACCGTCAAGACTGCGCAGCGTTTTGCGAACCTCCACTTGGCGAATACGAATTTCCGACATAAAAGTCGAGCTGCTCACTGGAGTTGAAGGCGTCGCACTACCAGCATCAAGACGTGAAGAAGCCGCAAACAGAGAGGCAAACAAGTTAGCCTTCTCTTCAGCGGTATGTGCCAGCGTTCCATCGTTCAGCAGTGGGGGAAGAGAAAGGCGGCAGAAGTTCACTTCGACCGATTAGCTAGAGACCAAAACGCTTTACTACCCGCAGGGTACGAAGCCGTACTTCACTGTTGCATACCTTCATGTTCTTGTAGAGCGCGTCGGCCTTCCTCCGTATGTTGTGAGCCTGCTTGCTGAACCGCAGCGCGTCCTGCTCGCTGAGGTCCCAGGAGGGCGTGTTCCCGACGTACGCGCGCATGCGCTTCACCGTCTCCAGGCACGTCGGGTGCTTCAGCAGCATCAGCGGCTTCACTTCCAGACCTGGCCCGGAGTGGGGAACTCATGACACGGGAACGGGGAACTGATCAACTCATTCTTATTCGAGATGGGGTGGTAGGTTCTGCACTGGCCTCCCATAAAGCTTGGGGTACACCCCAAGCTAAACGTCAGTGCAGTTCAGTTGAGCATTTTCCCGACCAGCACCACCCGAGCCAACACAACTCCTTGACATACCGGAGTGAAGCTCTGCGGCGCTGGCATAGTTTGGTTTTAGTTTTTGATCAACTGATTGTTCGATGAGTTGTCAAGGCTGTTTGGCCTAAGCTTGCCTATCGCTGGTCTTTAAATCCCGCTTCTTAAACGACGCGCAGTCATGAATCTCAGTTAAAAACTGGATTTACTAAGTTCTAAGAATCAGCGGCTTCAGTTACAAACTTAGAGTAAAAAATAGGAAACTGATAAAACGAGTATGGGGAGCTAATCAACTGTTGAAAGAATATACCCCTCAGTTTCTTGCCTGTTCTTCTTTTTCTGGACAAGGTGGTAAAGTCATTTTTATAACATTCATAAGTATTTCTTCAAAACCCAATTGATTTGGTTTGACGAAAACAGGAAAGGAACAGAGTAAATTGTAAGATTAATAACCATCATCCTGTCTTCTAATTTGCTATGCCCAACGAGATCCGTTAAATTTATGTACTTATTACATATCGTCACGCATTTTCCCCGAGGGGGGCTGGCACAGGTGTAATAGAACACCCACACTTCGCCAGACGATATTCAGTCCCAAATGTGACGGGGGCGAGCCTGTCGCCATACGCCGGGCTTCAGTCATGTAGCAGATGACATACAATACGCACATATGAACACACAATGAACAAATTGGTGCGTGCCGTCGGCTGGGTTCGAACCCGCTCCCTCTGGCTTGAGGCAGGCCTTCTCCAACTAGGCTATCATTGCTTACTTATTCGCTCACATTATTTATATAGTACTTTATTTATTATTTTGATCATTCATATTATTAATTGTGTTTTTTTTATGATTGAATGGGCCCACGTTTGTCCACAACACACCTGATGGAAAGTGACGATGTGGTCTAAGATGGAGCACGCTTGCCCATGAGGTACCGTCTCACTCTTGTCTCGAAGAGACCCAGGTTGTATCTATTGTTAGGGAACACCGAGACAGGAAGTGCGTTCCACTCCTTGGCAGTTCTGATTAGGAAGGAGTTCAAAATAAAAATCTTTCTTTCTTTCTCATACCCAGCAGGTCATCGAGCAGCTTGAGGCAGAGCTCGGTGTCAGCCTTCTCCAGACAGAGGCAGGTCTTGATCTTGGCGTCCAGCTCGATTAGCTTCATCTCGGTCTTCAGGAAGCTCACGCGGGACTTCTTCTCTTCTGCAATACGAAATAAACGAACAATTAGTACGAACATTCTCAACTAGCTATATTTCATTCACTGTAGCATCGAGCGGGTGTCGTAGATCATACATATCGTAAAGCCTTTTCCCAGGAGGGGCTGGCAGAGGTGTATTACAAGACCCACACTTCGTCAGGTGGTATTTAGTTCCAAATGTTGTAAAAGTTGTTCATATTGATGAGTATAATAAACCGGGAGATTCTTTATACTCACCTCTCAAGACCTCTTAAGAGGTGAGTATAATGAACTTACCTCTTAAGAGGTTTTTGGCGAGTTACCTCGTGTTACCTAGTTAGCTAGCGTGAATAATAAGACATAATTATTGTCTATGCGCGTGTGTCTGTGTGTAGTGTGTGTGTGTGTGTGTGTTTGTGTGTGTGTGTGTGTGTGGTGTGTGTGTGTGTGTGTGTGAGAGTATAATAGCAGCGTTTTACCTGAAATAAAACGCATATTAAAATACTTACCTAACTGGAAGCTATATATATGAGAGTGCATTTCCGTTTCCGTCGAAAGTACCAGCGTTTTCGTACTTTTAATGCCTTTTAACCGGAAATACTAGGTGGCGCCACCTCTGCATTCGCGCTTTGTGAAAATATCGGGCGCCATTTGTCATCATTGGCTTAATTTTCCGAATTTCCACCAGGCAGAAATTAAAGTGATAGCTTCCAGTTAGGTAAGTATTTTAATATGCGTTTTATTTCAGGTAAAACGCTGCTATTAAATAACTTGACCGTAACTGGAAGCTATATATATGAGAGTCTGTTTGGTATTGCCTGGTGGTGCCACCTACAGTAGGACTATTAACCTTATTGTTAAAAGAAACGCCAATGTGAGCTATAAATAATATTAATAATGATTAAATATCTAATCAAAAATGTTGTTGTAAAAACAACTTGAATGTAAGGTTTTTCTTTAGGACTTTCAAGTGTAGTAAATTAAAAATTTTTACTATATTAGTGCATGACATCAAGGCTTTTCCCAAAACTCAATTACCGCCGTAAGTAAAACGGCAAAGCTAAGGGCAAAGATGGTAAAAGCAATATCAGCAATAGGTATATTTTGTTTACATATATAAAATTAAACCGGTAACAAGGCATTATGTTATTTCTGATCTATTGGTCTGAAACAATTACGTATATTAAAATAGTAAATTTTACATCTGTAAAATGTATGTCACCAGCATCTGTATAATATCGTATTGTATAGAATGCTTTGGGCATCCATTCCATTGAATTTCTGACACGTTAAGGCAATATATAAATACACATATTTATGTCATACTTTGCCTTTGCATTAAGTTTGTATACAAAAGCATACATATTATGTAAGTGGTTAAAAATGGTTATAAAAATCAACAATGGGTCGTTGATCGAATGATTTTTGTACTATCGCAGGCGACCGCCAACAAACTACTTCTTGGACATACAGCGATACCATTCTTTCTATAGATAGTGTTTAACTAGCCAACCATAACTAAGTGGGGTGACAATTTAAGTGACAGGTAAATGTCCGGATCGATAGATATATCTTTCAACCAGACCGACTCTGGTAATCGGCATTTGTTTTAAAATGGCAAAATAAACTTTAGTGTTTACGTAAACAATTGTATTAAGCTACCGTAACTCATGTGAGTAAGAGATAAATTCGTAAGGCTTAGAACAGTTAAGTATATTACGCATATTTAACGAAAACCAAGAATATTTATTTTTCGAAAAAACTTTACTGACTTGACAAATCAGTTATACGTGGTAGACAGCTAATATATGTATGTAGAATTAATATAATGTCCAAAGACCATTAGGGTTTTCAATATGCCTGTTTTTAGACTAAAAATCGAATTCATCAAGTTTTAGACAGCTTATGCCAATGCTAACGTTTATATTGAACATTAGGCTTACTTTCACATCTCTTAACTTCAATAGGGATGGTACTGAATTTTTGATAGTGAGTGTCCCAGTCAATGCATTAATCATCAGTGTGATGATTTTGTAAAATATAACATGAAAATCACGTCAGACTTTCAAAGACGACGTAATTTTACCATAAACGTCGTCTGATAAATAATCTATCACTTTAATAACACTATTTTGTTATGAATTACCGTTAACAAATGCAATATAGGAAGGATTTCAGCTCCGATACCTATTGCCCTAAGAAAATTTGGTAGTTCAGTTAAGCAACTTACGATAAGCCAGAAATCAGAATTATTGATAACTATAATAGTTACGCGTCACAGTTCGCAGTGCAAGTCTTTATACTGTAAGATAAGATAAGAAACACCATTCGAAGAAGGTAGGTAATCAAAAAGAATGGGCGATGGTACTTGCGAGGTACCATCTTTATTTACTGCAAACATTTTATAGGTAGGTAGGTTTTATGGCAATTTGAAACATACAATTTTCTAATGATCAAGTCCAAATCGTGCAAAAATAATTGATACAAGCGCCCGACCCTACTATTTATTATTTGATTGTATAAATATTTAACTAATTTCATATTTTAAATACTTATAATTGTGTTATTCTGAAACGTTGCTTACGAGGAGGGAGCAAACGAGGTTGCTAGTGTCAGTGCGATAGCGCACTTAGTATGACAGACAATGGGCCACACATTCACATATTACGAGGCTGTTCCAAAAGAAATAATTAAAGCACAACATTCGTTCTCGTCACATTATGCGTAACAGAATGTCATTTTTAGAGTGACCTAAATTGCAAGAATCGAAAAGACATCGTTTTAAACCAAGTAGCAGGCATCTCCGTTGTGATTGGAGTCGCAGGAAATACTGCATGAACTCCTAAAGGTTATTGTGCTCGTCGAGCACTTTTGTCGTATGCCAGAATAAACAAGTAAGAGGCAAGACTCCCTTCGAAATTTTGAAAGAACATGTTTCACTTTGCAAGTGATTCAATACTATGCAACCCACCTTGAGGTGGTGACTTTACTTCAAATTAAATTAACGTTACACAGGGAACATAATAAGAACATAACGAAAACTTCTCATTCAGACTGATTTCAGACTGGCCTGAAGCCGCGCTTACAATTTCATTGTTCTGATAAGACGTTCCCGCGAGGGTAGTTTTTGCATGAGGTATATTTTTATTTTACCTTGAAAAGGTAGTTTGTTACAAGCTAGTGTATCTATGTTTATAGTTTCATGAAGAGTAAAAGACAGATTAGGCATTACAACAACAATAAAATACGTTTGAAATATTTCATCCAGCTTTAAAACTAGGTTTTAAGAATATTAGCCCGCAAAAAAGATACTTATCCAGCGATGGTTGTTTGTTATGAACATACAACATTATTAAGATCAAAAAATCACCCTGTCAGGATGGTTTGTAATAAGCCTACGATACTTACTTGATACAATGAAATATTGTATTTTCAAAGAAATACTCATCGAGTGAGGATGGTTTGTTACAACCAAACAAGTTTGTGCTACGTTTATCATGCAATTGATATTTTGCAAATATCATTTGCGCAACTATCGTTCAAGTTTTGCAAATAGGGTGGTTTATTTATTACAAACATACATTGTATGTTGTATTAATTGCTTAATACTATGAAATATGATATTTGCAAAAAAGGTACTCACTTATATATATTAAAATACATTGTGTTAAAACGCTTATAGCAATGTAATATTTGTCAAGAGATTCACCCTGCGAGGGCGTATCGTTACAAGCATACTAAATAATAGTGTATATATGGATCGCTTGATTCAATAATATGTGAAGTGACATTTGCAAATAGGTAGCCTCCCTGCGAGGGTGGCTTTTGCAAAGGATTACCTACCCTGCGAGGGTGGTTTATTACAAGCATACAATGATGTATGATGTATTGATTGCTTAAAGCAATGTAATATGATATTTGCAAAGAGATTCACCCTGCGAGGGCGTATCGTTACAAGCATACTAAATAATAGTGTATGTATGGATAGCTTGATTCAATATTTTGTGAAGTGACATTTGCAAATAGGTAGCCTCCCTGCGAGGGTGGCTTTTGCAAAAGATTACCTACCCTGCGAGGGTGGTTTATTACAAGCATACAATGATGTATGATGTATTGATTGCTTAAAGCAATGTAATATGATATTTGCAAAGAGATTCACCCTGCGAGGGCGTATCGTTACAAGCATACTAAATAATAGTGGATCGCTTGATTCAATATTTTGTGAAGTGACATTTGCAAATAGGTAGCCTCCCTGCGAGGGTGGCTTTTGCAAAAGATTACCTACCCTGCGAGGGTGGTTTATTACAAGCATACAATGATGTATGATGTATTGATTGCTTAAAGCAATGTAATATGATATTTGCAAAGAGATTCACCCTGCGAGGGCGTATCGTTACAAGCATTTCAGAGTATGCTGTATTGATTACATAATTCAATGTAAGGAGGTACAGGTATTCCCGTATCTCCCTATTATAACCATGCGAATGCATGTTGAACTGATTGTTTGCATAACAATATAGTAAAAGGGAATAAAATCAAAATAAAATACTTGTTTCTCTAAACTCAAACGCAATGTCAAAAGATCAAGTCCACAATTTGAAAAACAATTTCAAAAGAAGGTTAAGAAAGCCTTCTTGCCTTTAAATGCATTTAAATAATTAAAAGTCTTCAGCAAATGGCTAGGTGACGTAAGATATTATATTTTTTCCCCCACTATTGTTTGTTCCCAGGTCTGTGACACCTGGATTATGATTTCTTACGTCCACAATAATAGGCATTACCTAGCCGCTAAAAACATGTAATCAAAAAATTTGGCATGGTGTATCAAAAATATATAGTGACTTAAAGCGAACGAACAGATAGATCGCTAGATAAGGTCGAGTTATTTTTACGACTCGTAGTTAAGCAATTGATACACTGTTGCAACATTTGAAATCCATTGTCTTTATAAAAAGAATTTTTCACTCACCAAATTTCTTCAATTATCGGCCAGCACGTCAACCAATATCGATGAACTAGTAGAATCGCAAAAGCACGCTGTTACGCACCTTTCACTGAACCACGGTCGCGGCCCGTGCTTTGCCACTTGGGCGGCAAACTTTTATACGTTTCTGGAAGCAAAACTATGTTAAAAACTGGTAATAAACTTACATATTATCTGAAAAACACTTATGAGGCGTCGTTTGACCGCCATTTTGTAAGCCACAAATGTTAAAAAACATTTAGGCACACTAAAATTTTTAAATATCAATTTAATCGAACGGTAAAACCGTTAAAATGAATTCTAATCACTCATTTCGAACAAATGAATTGAAGAAATGAAATATAATGTGGTACTTACTGCGTAAAATGTATACTTAACACCGAGTTATTTTTGGGAAATAACTACATTTCAGTATTTTACCACATAATTATTAACAAATTATCACTTTGTATTAACTAATTATGCAACACGACGCAAGCTGCTAGGGCTGCGGCGATGTTACTTCGACGAAAATTAAAACGCCAATGATGACAAATGGCGCCCGATATTTTCACAAAGCGCGAATGCAGAGGTGGCGCCACCTAGTATTTCCGGTTAAAAGGCATTAAAAGTACGAAAACGCTGGTACTTTCGACGGAAACGGAAATGCACTCTCATATATATAGCTTCCAGTTACGGTCAAGTTATTTAATACTTATTTGTTACTGGTACTAATATGTAGAGAAGTAGGATTATTTTAGGTTTGAAGGACACCTATGCTCGACAGTGTGGGGACAATGGATGTTGATGATACTGACCAGTCTCCCTCTCCTTGTCTAGCGTGGCCTTCTCCTCGTCCGTGAGGTTGAGATCCATCACAAGTTGCGCAGCCACTGACTGCGGGGTTATGTGCTCCTTCTCTGTTCACAAAAACAATTACATTAAAAATACAAGTGAGACAATAAAGGCTGGAACACACCAAATATTACACATAAATATAAATATTTGTCTATTGTCAAATGCATGTCCAGTCCGTGCGCATTCCGATCCGGTTTCAAGGACCAATAAAGTATGAAATTGTGTGAAAGACGTCACACCGAAAGCAGTCCGTTTCCAGTCCGTTAGAGTAGCTGCGTGACGCACGGACTGCCCGTTGACGACACACTGACAACACGCACACGGAACGGACTGCGACTGGGTTTGGTGTGTTTTCGTGCCAAATAGATTGAAACATTTCTGAAATTAATATATTAATTGCAAAGTAAATAATATTATTAGTTTGTGTGACAAATTACACCCCCGATAAGACGGTCAAAGGGTCAACGAACTTTTGTCTCAATCCACAATAAGACGCCAAATTGGCGTCAATGACGCGGAATGGGACAAATATTAATTAACTATTGCCTCAATCCATATGGCACGTAAAGCGAACACATATATCTAAGAACCATTTAACCGGCTCGTCTCCTGTTTAAAAATAAAATTGCGTTAAAATAAACTATTTGGCAGCAAAACTTTATAAAAATCGAATCAAAAGTACTAAAAAAGACAATATCAACTAGTAGCACCCCGGTGTTACACCACCGTGTATGCACCGTCAATTTTGTCGGTGTAAAAGGTCCCCTATGTCCTTTTCTGTACCCCTGACAACGTGTTTGCAAAATTCCATGATATTTTATTATGGAAACTGACGTGGTTTTCACACATTATTATGATTAATTTATGAAACTGGAATTACTCACGTACGATTTAGTCGATTAATTCCGACTATAGTATCAGTGCTATACGAGACGCAGCCGCGCGCACGCACTCGCCCTGATAAAGACCGCCGAATGCGGTTGAAACTATAGTCGGAATAATCGACTAAATCCCACGTGAGTAATTCCCGTTTCATAAATAATAATTCCATGAAATATTCTTTCTTTGAAAAAATAATGCCCCTCAGTTTCTTGCCTGTTCTTCTGAGTAGTGGCTCTTTATCCGAACATGGCGGTCGAGTCTATTTAAAAAAACTTTGACGTTTCTTTGATACCTTTGACTTTAAATTGAAATAAAAATATTTTGTCTTTAACTTTGACTTTGTTCTCTTGACAAAATATGATCTCTCAGTGCACAGTAACTCACCTAACTGCATTTTGAGCGTGAGCGCGTTCCTGGCGGCCTGCTTGTCCCAGTGCAGCCGCGCCGCCTCGTTCTTGAAGTTCCGCGGCCGCGCCGCGAACACGCGGATGCCGGCGTACTGGCCGCGCGGAAGGTACGCTATCAGGATGTTCTCCTTCTCTTTGTCGTCTTCCGCTGCTGGGGACAAGAGCCAATTTAAAACACGTTATTAAAAGAAAAACAAATGGCCCGGCTGCAAAATGCTGTACCCCATGTCACGTCCACTATCAAGACGATTCAAATGACACCTCACATGTCAAAATCCATCAAGCTGTTTAGGCTGTAGGGCGTACCAAAGAAACCTCATACATACATGAATACACTCGAAAATCATAACCTTCCTTCTTGAGCAGTCTAGTAAAAAAACAGGCAATACGGGCTACAGCATGCTAAAAACGAGTAGAAAATAATGGAGGCGCCACTGTCTATGCCAGTGTTGTTCATATGGCAGCCTAACATCATATTTAGCTTTATTTGGTAAGCGTTGCCAAATGTTTCGTTTCTAAGACGTTTTGGCCAAGGTGTAAGTAGGGTACCATGTTTTGACATTTTGCGTTTTATAAGAGTCCCCTATTCATATAATTATCGTCGCATTGTCGTAGCCAACTTGCAATAAGCAGTTCAATTAACAGCCTAGCTTTTTTAATAAACGGCGCCATTCAACTAGCTTCCTGAATGACATTCAGCCGTGGCGTCTAATACAACATTTAACAAACTGGCTGGCTGATGCTCAGGACATTCGTACAAAATGTAACCATTTAGCAAAAATACTAACTTATGACCGAAGAAACAATTTTTGCAATTAATTAATTACTATAAAAATCAAATCGAAAATACGTGAAACGAAACGCAATTCTGATAGACATGAGTTTATAATAACCCAAAACAGTACCTACTCGACTCCTCTATCACAGCGACTTGGATCGGTTAGGTTAGGCCCATGCAAAAAGTTCATTGTTAATTGACAAAGTTATGGAACAGCTGTTTAACTTTTTCTCGATTTCAGTGGGCATACCAAGACATCTGTGTTCGCTGTGCGACCGCGAATCGTATCGCTGCGCAATAAAGTCCATGGTCACGCAGCGTCGAAAACAAAATGTAGTCATCATGGCAATAAGATGTTATGGGGTAACCCTGGTACCCCATAATAAAACTTGAATCAAAATGATGAGTACAATGATATCCTAGAATATGTCAGTCGCTTAGAGATACACGGTGTACGCAGAAACTTTGATACAATAAAAAAATAAGCTGACGCCGGATGGATGCCCAACTTTAATTGAAAAATATTCGAATTCTTCTCCAATGTCATCTAAAACCACATGTTGCATGCATATCGTCACGCCTTGTCCCCGAAGGGCCTGGCATAGGTGTAATACAACACCCACACTTCATGTTTTCTTCACTCAGGTATTATAAATGGTATCATAGGTATTATAACTGGCACTAGCCCCTAAACAAACACCTGTTTAATATAGGTGTGACGGACAGCCCTCTATGCAGAGATTGCATGGAAGCGGAGGAAACGCCGTGGCACGTGCTTGTGGAATGCACCAGCGTGGCCGATCAAAGGGCTCAGATCCCCATATTCGCTCCCGGAGGCTTGCGGCAGCCTGAAAAGGCTGCTAACCTTCTGGGAGCACCTGGGTTAGTTGGAGTGAGGGGAAAGGAAGAAGAGAAAGAGTTCACGCACAATGGCCCAATCAAGTGGTTAAGTGCGGAAAATGCCCCGCTAAACAAACAAACAAACCCACACCTCGCCGGACGATATTCAGTCCCAAATTTGACAAGACGATATTGTCGCCATACACCGGGCTCCAGTCATGTAGCAGATGACATGCATATTTACTAAAACCACATTACCGCTAGTGAAAACTCTTTCTACATTTTGCTTAGTTCCTTGCATGTGGTCATTAAAATGCCTACTTTTTATTTATTTTTTTAATGTAGAATAGGTCGACGTTTGACCACCAACTCGCCTGATGTTAAGCGACGTTGTGGTCTAAGATGGAGCACAACGACCTATTAGGTACTTATTCACTCTAGCCTTGAAGTTTTGTAGAGTGAAGAAGTACAAAGACGGCAGTTGAGTGAGGCGCTACAAGTGCGCTACTGCTCAGACCCGTCTTCGGAACGGTTACACCGGACTACATCCCAAAACACGACTAGGTCATTTCACGGCATGGCTTGGTCCGGTGGGTGGTAACTAGCCACGGCCGAAGCCTCCCACCAGAGGCTCCCACCGAAACCCACCGAAGCCTCCCACTTTTATGCCACTTAGGCTTCGTCTTGTTAAAGCTAACTGTGCGCGGCTGACTGTTCGCTGGCTGACGCTGAGTTGCGTATTGTGCAAACTGAATGTTGAGCAACAAGCGAACAGTAGAAATATAAAAAGTTATGCGTGATCATAAATTACCACCAGTGAATGAGCAATCAATCATCCCCTGTTTTCCTAACTTTAGGGTTAGTTTTTTTCCAAATTTATATGGGACCAACTTCGGGGTATATTTCCCATACCAATATTTTTTTTAAATCAAAATTGGACTCTTCTGTAACAAGTTATGCGAGGTTATACATAAAAAATATATACGCGTCGATATGCCTCCTACGTTTTTTCGTCGGTTAAAAATGCGAATCAGCCACTTGTAAGCAAGCGATACGCCGCAAACTGATTACTCGCTGTTCGGACACTGAACTGCAGACAGTCAGCCGCCCAGTTTGCTCAGATAAAACAGAACCTAATGGGTATAGGCTGAGTAGCGATCCCTAGTCCTTAGAATCAGATCGTAGAAGCCTAATTAAACAATACCAAAAAAAAACAATTCATTAAACAATCAACCATATATTTCAACAAAATCATTAACGTAACATAGATCAATCACTTATCATTTTCCTACTTCTTAAAGCGATAGTTTTCTTTGGGATACATCTCCAATACTTTCGATTGCGTAGCGTTCGCGTCTACGTCAAAATCTTGCAGGCAACCCACATTCTTCACGTATTCGCTGTATGTTGTATTGAATCCCATATCGCCGTATTCCAACGACATAGGTATTGGTTTCAAGCTTCTATTTGGCGTGTAGTCCTTGAACATCTTTATGAAATCGTCTTCGTTAAGTATTTTTGGTTCAAGATTGATATTCTCGTTGCTGTTGTAGTCTAAGTCTTTGTAGATTTTCAGTGAAGCGAGAGAGCAGATAGATTGTTGTCGACTCAAAGTTTTAACGCTTGGGTCTGACTTTTGACTCTGGCTCAGAAATTCTTGATACTTTTGACTGTGGTTGAATTCTTGCGTCTGATTCTCTTGAGAATTTTGAGATCGGTTTAATTCTTGAGAGCTCTGCGGCTGGCTGAGATAGTCCAAAGCAAAGTCGTCGTCGTTGAGCAGGTTCAAAGACCCGAATATGACACCTCCGATGGATTCTCTCCCTTTTGTGTAATGATTTTTAGCGTATTCTTTAGTATGCTTCATTCGACTCTTAGTTGAGACTTGAGAATACGACACTTCTTGGTTGTAAATACTGTTTTCTTGGGAGTCATTTTCTGTTTCATTTCTTGAATGTGCTAAGGAGTTAAGACCAAATGTTTGGTCAAACGAAGGCAATATATTTTGGTTAAAAAATCCTGTATTTTTAACTTGAACAGGTTCGTTTATCAAATAATTTATATTTGTTGCGTTGTAAGACTTTGTAGGTGGAACGAATTTCTTTGGTTTCAAGGCTTTAGTGTTGTTTTGTGATGTTTTTTTCCCGAATGTTGGTATTATTCTCTTTGGCTCTTGTTTGGTACTTTGTTGGTCACACTGATGTACGTCTGTTTTTGAGTCTGAAAATCACACTAATATTATAGACTAGCTACGGCCCGCGGTTACACCGCTACCCTACAACAAATATATATTTTTTGGGATAAAAAGTAGCCTAACAACCACTATTATTTAGGCGATAAGGCCGCCCTTGTACTGCCGAATGATATTTTATTGTTTAATATTTTCTTTATGTTTGTTTTACTTTGTATTTTTGGTGAGCAAACTAGCATAATTGTAAAAGCTGATTTTCTACACCATCCTCTTAACTAATTTTTTAAACTCGAAAGTAAATCTGTATGCCTGTCTGTTTGTAGCCTTTTCACGGCTAAACAGGTCTTGATGTATTTTGATAGTTAGTTACAGTATTAAGGTTAGGTATATGAGGAAGGTTTTTGGGTACTATTTTCTGACTAAAGGCGAACGAAGTCGCGGATAACAGCTAGTTAAAAATAAGTTCTACTATGGAACCAACCCTGAAGTGATCACAAGACAAAAGAAATTAATACAAAAAAACCGGATGACTGGAGACAAAATGTATGGAGCAGCTGATTTTTGTTTTGAGATTTAAGGGTTTGGCTCCATAGTAAGTAGTTTGTTACGATGTAGAGAATCTGACTTTTCATTTTTACTCTAATACATTGAGGTGTTTCAGTGTGAAGAAATAACAAACACAACACTCACTCACACACACACAAATTTGCACATTAATAATACTAAACATAACATATCGGCACGCCTTTCCCCCGAGAGGGCTGGCAGAGGTGTAATACAACACCCACACTTCGCCGGACGATATTCAGTCCCAAATGTGACAGGGGCGAGCCTGTCGCCGTACACTGGGCTCCAGTTATGTAGCAGATGACATACAATAATATTAGTGTGATTATAAGAAAAATACATCCATGACAACATAACTGTAACCAATAACACTCCGGATACAAATACAAACCTAACCTACAATCTGAAGAGTTTGTTAAAAATTACATACAAAAGTAATATTATTGCACACACGGTCGTCTGACCCCGAACTAAGCAAAGCTTGTGCTATGGCGGCCAGAGACTGATACACATACATATATGTATACTAGCTGCGCTCCGCGGTTTCACACGCGGTTAAAAACTATCCTATCTCTCAAGTTGGATCGAACTGCACATGGTGTGCGAATTTTATTATAATCGGTTAAGTGGTTTAGGAGTTCATTGAGGACAAACATTGTGACACGAGATTTATATATATTAAGATTTTAAAATACATAGTTATCAGACATTAACACCGAGATATAGGACAAACACAAATGTTCATCACACGAATGTTTCCCTAGGTGAGAATCGAACACATACCCCGAAGCTACAAAGTCAGGTTCACTACCAACTAAGCCACCAAGACAGTCTATAATATAACATGCGTAACATGCCTAAGTTCTAGCATGCATACAAGCTCGAATTTCGGTATAAAAATAACTACAATTCGTAAAATAAATATTATAATACTTCATAAAACTTGAAAGCAACGTTTGTAAAATATTTTCCCATAGCTGTTTAAGTTTAAAATACTGTTTATAAACCACTTTACCGTCATTTTTCACTGAAACGCTCGTATTGGAATCTTGTTCATATTTCGTCACACATTTCGCTATGCTATCATTGTATTGACCGATTATATCGTCACCGAACTTAAATATGTCCATATTTTCAGTTATTTTATCCATTTTTCACTTTTTCCCTGATAAAACTCTAAAATTCGTGCGGTTTTTCGATTTATTTACGTGAATTTATGTTAACTTTTAACTTTTCAAGCTGTCATTCGTTCGCGGCAACTTTGCGCGGGAAATAGTTTTTTTTTTTTGGCTAATCGAGAATGTACATTCTCCTCATTGTTTTTTTTTTTTGTTTTTATGTGACTGCACACAAAACGCGTATTAAGCACGTTACATAAACAATTTTCTGAAACTTTTGATTGCAAGCAATTCTTCTTTTTAGGGTTCCGTGGTAATTTTACTTGAATATTTTTTTGGCAAACCTTAATATAAATAGAAAATACTTCTCACCTGATGGTTCAAACGGTTTTTTCAAGCCTTCTAGCTCCGACTGCAAAACAAAAAGAAATATTGAAGTGTATATTTTTAAATATATAATTTTATCGTTGTATTGTAACTCTTAATTAATAAATTTTGTATAGTATCGGAATAGTTTTACTGTGTTTTGTCTAAGTATTTTTTTCTTCTAAATTTTAAAGTCGATTGAAAAAGACAAAACACTGTATAATTATTTCAAGGCTGTACAATGTTTGTGAGTAGAAGGACTAGGATCTTAAAAATCGTCAAGATAAAGTAGTTTCTGTACTTTCAACTCTTCACCTTTCTCCATCGAAATAATATAAGGAAGAAGCGGCACGAGTCTAATTTCTAGTATACAGCGCTTAGACCCAATATAACTACAAGCAAACGGACACTACACAGCTCCGTACTCAATATCAATAACAAAGATAGAGAGGCGTAAAAGAGACTGTAGCGAGAACAAGACAACAATAATGATCACTGTTGCGACTGGTTGCGTTTTGTGCAGCAATTTCTGTAATTGTGTGCAGCACATAATTTATGCGGTCCATTTTTAGGTTTTCGTACCGGATCTCCTTTATATTTGTTCGAAGCGTTCATCAGAATAAAAACTACCATATATATAAATGTCTCGTGATAGACACAACTACCCTTCTTTAATTTATCCATTTCGGTTCAGTCATTCAATCGTGAAAAAGCACATAAGGTTTTTTTGAAAAAAATTACCTGTTTGACAACATTGTACTCTGTGAAATTCTTCTCGCTCTTTCCCTCCTTCTCCTTAGGTGCATCTGGCTTCTCTTTCTCTCCCACAGGGGAGCCACGGCGTCTTTTGGGCGCCGGCGACGGCAATGTTGCGTTGTCTTCAGTTTGTTCGTCCATATATCTGAAAAATTATAATAATATTCAGGACACTTGCACACACGGTCGTCTGACCCCAAACTAAGCAAAGCTTGTACTATGGTGGCCAGAGACTGATATACATACATATATACATATTTTTAAACACGCACTTGAATAGATAATTAACACCCAGACATAGAAAAAACACAAATGTTCATCACATGAATGTTTGCTCTACGTGGGAATTGAACCCACACCCCCAGGCTCAGAAGGCAGGTTCACTACCGACTGAGCCACCGAGGCAGTCAACAAATTTAAATAGTTATTTGTTATGCTGCAAAGTTGTTTTTTGCAAGTACTTGTATTAAAACCGGAGCAAGGGAAGGATTCATATAGAATCCTGAGCGTAGCGAGGGTTTCAGAAGTACGAGATGCTGAATTACTTTGCTGCCGAGCGAAACACAACTTGTCACCTCACTACAGCGAATATAATATTTCGCTAATATTATAATAATAATAAAGAAGTAAAGTAGGACTAGCTGCGCCCCGCGGTTTTACCCACGATCAGAAAGGAACCGTTTTCAAGATGAAAGGTACCCATGTCCTTTTCTGTACCCCTGACAACGTGTATGCAAAATTTCATGATCCGTTAAGCAGTTCGAAGGTAAAAAAAGCGTTACAAACGAACAAACTCAATTTTTCCTTTATAATGTTAGTTAGGAAGTAAGATAGGGTATTTCCGAAAATCCATACCATAATATTATAGTCTGTCTATCTGCCTGGCTTTCCACGGCTAATCAGCTGAATCTTGATCTTGATAAAATTATAACAAGTTACAGTATATCACGAGGCAGATTTTTGGATACTATTTTCTGAATAAACGCGAACGAAGTCGCCGACAACAGCTAGTGACTATATACATGTCTGTCACAATCGCAAATATAGTTCAACACTCAAAAACTATATTTCGGCTTTGACATAATTATTATAATTTATGGACCTTAGTTACCAACGTACTTTACTTAAAATACGTTACTTGTAGGAATCCAATAATGAAAGAGAAAAATTACCTATGAACATGCATACAATCAAGATACATTAAAAATTAAACAAACCTCGACAAGCTAATTACTCTCCTCACTAATTCACCTTTCAAACAAAAAATAAGCAACATTCAAATTCGGTTCATCCGTTCGGAAGCTAAAGATAAAGATAATGATAAATTTATTAACGAAAGAAACTTACACAGGAACTTAAATACTGTACATGGGACAACAAAACTTTAATGACTGTGTAAGACACGGAATTGCTGTGATGGTGAGCCCCAAACTAAGCTCGAGGCTCGTAACTTGGGGCTCGTTACACACACACGCGCGCACACACACACACACACATACACACACACACACAAGAACACCCCCCCTCTACCCCCTCTAATAACCCCCCTCTACCTATATTCCCCTTAAATAATAATTTAGGTTTTAGTTAACAAAGGTCACGGTCTCCGGAGTCCGAAGAGTGTCCTTTTTTTAATTTAAAAAAAAACACACACACACACACTAACACACTCACACACACACACACACACATACATACACCACATCGTTAATACGTCAGAGGTTTAAAGATACATACAGACAAGCACTTGCAAACTCTGGCAGCTCAAAATAACATCCCCTTTATAATTTCCTCACCTCTTAGGTCGTATCTTCCTCCCGCTTCTGCTGACCAGTTCCTCGTCGATCTTGTCATCTTCTTTGTCCTTCTCCTTGGGCTCTTCCTTCTTGGCCTTCCCCCGCGGGGTCTTGCTAGACTTGGGAGTCTCTTTGGCCTTTGGCTCCGTCTTGATCTTGCGACCTTTCGTTGGCGTCTGGTGGAGAAAAGATTACATTAAATACTGCCTCGGTGGCTCAGTTGGTAGTGAACCTGTCTTCTGAACTTGGGGCGTGGGTTCGATTCCCGCCTAGGGCAAATATTAATGTGGTGGACATTTGTGTTTGTTCTATGTCTGGGTGTTAATTATCTATTTAAGTATTTCATAAAAAAAATATGTGTATGTATATCAGTCTCTGGCCGCTATAGCACAAGCTTTGCTTAGTTTGAGGTCAGGCAACCGTGTGTGGAAATGTCCCGAGTTTATTTTTTATATATTTATTCATTAATTAATTATTATTAAGCGATGGCAGCCTGGTTGGGAGAAGGTCCGCCTCAAAATATTCAAACCTTTATCATTTCGACACGACACTTTAATAATAATATAATAATAAATATCCGGGACACTTGCACACACGGTCGTCTGACCCCAAACTAAGCAATGCTTGTACTATGGCTGCCAGAGACTGATACATTTATGAATATTTAATTACTAATATCTTTCTTACTAATATTATAAACGCGAAAGTTTGTAAGAATGGATGGATGGATGTTTGTTACTCTTTCACACCAGAATGGCTGAACAGATCTGGATGAAATATGGCACAGAGTTAGATTATAGTCTCGAATAGCACATAGGACTTTTTAACGTTATAATTATACGTTTAAAATTAGTAGTTTTTTTTTAGGCTTATAAGATTTTATTATATTGTTTGTTAGTTACAAATGAAGCTTATAAGAACGTGTTAATAATTACCTTTCCTTCGTCAATAACCAAAGGTCCAGCGTCGTCAGAGTCTTCAACGACGGCGTCTGTTTGTGTTGCATTTGGCTGGAAAAACGAAATTTTTTTGATAGAGTTTTGATAGTTAACGAAAACTTTTTTCGTTTTCGTTTGGCTCCATACATTTCAATTAAGCGCACCTGGCGGAAACGTTAAACAGTTAGGGTTCGTTAAACATAGCTTGATTCGCGGAACGACCATCAGGATGACATTTTTAAAACTATAAAAGTGTCAAAATGACATTTGATGTACTGATGTACGACATATGGGTCATCTTGATGGCTGTCTCGCGAATCAAGCTATGTTTAACGAACTAAAGAAAGATAGAAAGAAAGAAACAATTTATTTTATCGCACAAAAACACTACAACAGCAAAAAACAAAATACATAATAAATATTTATTGGTAAAATGTATGAAGCCAAACGTAAACGAAAAAAGTTTAGTAACGATCAAAACGAATTTGAGTAGTTCGAACCGAATATGGACCCTAGATCAATTTTGCTATTATTCGACTTGAAAAATAGTTTTTTTTATGGTTGAATGGGCCTACGTTTGACCACAACACACCTGATGGAAAATGACGATGTGGTCTAAGATGGAGCACGCTTGCTCATGAGGTGCCTATTCACTCTTGTCTTGAAGAGACCCAAGTTGTATCTATTGCTGGGGAACACCGAGGCAAGAAGTGCGTTCCACTCCTTGGCAGTTATTATTAAGAAGGAGTTTTGAAAGCGCTTCGTGCGGGCTTTATTAAAGCTGACGACATATTGATGGACTGTCTGCCTCGATGACCTGTGGCGGAAATCAGATGATGGAATCAGCTCGTGTAGTTCCTGTGTACATTCTCCAAAATGGAGGCGGTAGATCAATCCAAAACTTCATCCAAACGTAGTTTACGTTTAGCAAATGTCTGTCCTCTCGGCAAATCAGACATCTAGCTTCAAATGTCTATTTTGGCTATGGACAATTAATATTTGGATTGTAGTAAACACAATTTAGCTAAACTATTGACAATGTGCGTTAGGCAATCCAAAATAATAGTTACCCTTTATAAAGAGTTTGTTTTTAAACCCCTGACGCAAGAACGACGTGATTTGACGTGTGTGTGTTTTTTTTATGTAGAATAGATTCAGATTCAGATATTTATTGCATAACCGTACAGTGTGCATAGGTCATAAACAATAAGGCACAAAAGTCACAATAGGTCGGCGTTAGACCACCAACTCGCCTGATGTTAAGCGACGTTGTGGTCTAAGATGGAGCACGACGACCTATAAGGTACTTATTCACTCCTTGAAGTTTTGTATATCCTTGTGCTACTGCTCAGACCCGTCTTCGTGTGTGGTGTGTGGTGTGTGTGTGATTTTTATTTTGAAATGTGAATTAGTCGAGAGTGTCCTTAGCTATGTTTGATAAAAATCGGTATTGGGGCTTTTTTAATTTGTACTTGTGTTTTCACTGATTATGTATTGTATTGAATTTGCAGCGATATTTTTGAGGTTTCGTCCTGACAGAGCAAAGAATGTGAGAAAGAATGTTTGCCTCCAGTGGCCCTATTCGGAGATTTGAGATTCTCATCTCACCTTTTCTCATCCTTGTTGCTCTCGTTTGAAACGTCATAGGTGTGAGAGTGACCAAGATAAAATCTCATCTCATCTCACGTGTAGGAATAGCCCCCCAGTTGACCTCCCTATACAGGGTGTTACAAGAAACCTGTTATATCCGCGATGTGCACCACGTTGTATATTAAATGAAGCGTCCTCGCGTGCGTGTACGCAGTTTGATGCATTTTCATTATTGATCGCCTCGGTGGCTCAATGCTTGTGAACCTGCTTTCTGAGCTTGGGGGTGTGGGTTCGATTCCCACCTAGGGCAAAACATTTGTATTTGTTCTACGTCTGGGTGTTAATTTAAGTGTTTCTATATAAGTGTGTATTTAAAAATGTGTATGTATGTATATCAGTCTTTGGCCGCCATAGTACAAGCTTTGCTTAGTTTGTGGTCAGACGACCGTGTGTGTAAGTGTCCTGAATATAATTTTAATTATTTTAAATGATACCAATAAGAATGTCACAAGTCAGTAAGAAATATCGTCAAAACTATCTAAGCTATGTTTTGCTTATGTTTTAGAACTTTCAAGGCCTCTATTATATAAATGTTCCTGTCCATTCAGGTTGCCTGGAAGAGATCGCTTTGAGCGATAAGGCCGCCCATTAAAAACTTAGTTAAGCCTTATTTAAGTAGGTACTATTGTAATTATTTTGTTTTTAATAAAGAGTTGTTGTTGTTGTTGTAAGCTGTCGTGCCTCTTGTACCTTCCCCACTGATCAGTCAGATTTTCACAATATATTAATTACCTAATCAATTAATTCTTAAATAGGTACATAAAAGCCCTCTTACACAATTGGGACTGAAAATCGTATTATTATTTAGAGAGCTACACTTCAGTATTACTTACATCGTCGGCTACGGTGTCATTAGCTGTAGTGTCGGCGACAGACTCGTC
This sequence comes from Peribatodes rhomboidaria, assembly GCA_911728515.1. Lineage (NCBI taxonomy): Eukaryota > Metazoa > Arthropoda > Insecta > Lepidoptera > Geometridae > Peribatodes > Peribatodes rhomboidaria. The sequence continues at coordinate 1,277,223 of OU452194.1, forward strand.
GACGGTGGTGTCCAGAGCGGAGTCGTTGGCTGTGTCGTTGTTGGCTGACAAGTCTCCGCGGACCTGTACACAAAAATTGCATTTTTTTTAAATAAGCTACCACTTTGACTTGAGAGTTCGAGAACTACTTCGAAGTCAAAGTGTTTTTATTCAATTTGGGTATTAAAGATATACTTATGAACGTCAAAGTTTTTTTAAATAGACTCGACCGCCTCGTTTGGATGAAGAGCATCTACTCAAAAGAACAGGCAAGAAACTGAGGGGTATTATTTTTTCAAAGAATAAAATAAATTAGTCTTACAAATTTTGGCTTACAACTAGGTAATATCTATAAATACTAGTGTCTACTTGGCGGAAGTGTAAGGCTCCAGGCATCTTTGTCTTCTAAATAATTCTTAACCTTATAATACTCTCTTTTCGTTAATGTAGTTTTTACTTGGATTTGAATTTTCCCTCAGTGAGCCCTGTTATATTTTTTATTCTATTTTACTACTTCCGAATGGAGTAGTTAGCTTATGTGGTGATCTTCCATATTTATTTAAGTTCTGGTTTTTAAGACTGTGTCATACTGTCATGTCAAGCAGATTGTAGATACTCCTACAATTTTTGAATATGGAGGAATGTAGTCACCTGCAGCGCAAGAATATTTATGTTCTTAGTATGGGTGCTACAAGACAAATTAACAAATGTTACCCTTATATTACCTAAGCTTTATCTGTAAGTAAAACTGTCAGCATTTTTATGAAAAAATTTGATTTGATTTGAATTACGCTCAAATTCGAACTTCTTATTAGAGGTAAGGGCAATAAGTCCTGCACTGATGTTCAGCTTGGGGTGTATTGTGCATCTCCCCGCCAGCACCTCCCGAGCCAACACAACTCCTTGACATACTGGAGTGAGGCTCTGGGGCGCTGGCATAGTTGCTGCAGTGGTGTAGATGGTAGCATGCATAATGACAATGAAAAGCAGTCTAGCTGTTGTGGTACGTAGATGAAATAGGCAATGCTACCTCATCCAAAGTACTGTACCGGATGGGTAGTTTCTTCTGTGGCTTCACAATCGCTCAGCATATTATTGTTATTTGTTGACACTGGCAGTGAGCTGATGCGTGTCTTTTTTCAGTGCACTATTATTTATGATTTTCTAAGTAATTGTCTTTAAAAAATTCTAAGTCTGTTTTTGAAGCAGTTAACTGATGGGATATTGCATGCACTAAAGTTACAAAAATGTATTTGCATGAACTTTTTGTCTTCAAAACATTGTAAGTTTCATGCAGGCCAAATCAACGGAAAACATATATGAAAAATAAAAGTGTCTCCTATCATATATGTATTATACTACTTTCATACTGATTGGAAACATTGTTAAGAAAAGAATCTGGCCACAGGTGGATATGCTAATTTCCATAGAAAAATGATCAAACACTTATTTACCTCTAGGGGCACTCCAATGACCTCTTCAAGTGGCACATTGTTAGCGAAGTCGTACTCAATCTGCTTCACTCCATCATTGAAGTCGCGACGCTTCACCGTCTTAGTCAGAAACTTGTCCTTGTTTTCAGCGTAGTCAAATATCATGTTTGGTGGAAGATTTGCTCTGGAATAAGAAAAAGACACTAAAACTTGTGCACTGAAATAAGACACGCATCAGATTAAAGCAGCCAGTGCATCAGCCAATAATTTACATGGTTATTAGAAAAAGTTATGTCTACTAAGGCTCCGTAGTAAAGTAATTCTTATTCTTCGTAGTTCTATGCTGATGTCCCGCTAGGGCTGTATTGTGCATTTCTCCCTACCAGCACCTACTCGAGCCAACACAACCACAACCGCTTTGAAATACCGGAGTGTGGCTCTGTGGTGCTGGCATAGTTGCTCCAGTGGCGTAGATGGTAGTGTGCATAAAGAAGATATAGTGAAGTTGTTCAATTGATGAGTATAATAACCCTTTCGACTTAGTACAAAAATTTAGTATAGTACAAAATTTTTAGATAAAAAACTGTTTTTGAGAAAAATGGGCACAATCTGTAAGTATACCTATTTCAATAAAAAAAGGTTTTTCCAAACTGGTTTATAAATGATGGAGTTGTCGAAACAAACGAAGCAAAAATTTTATATGTCCTTTTTAGTTGAATTTAAAATATTGTAACAAAAATGACTATTATATTTCTAGTAAAAGTATTAATTGTATAATGAAAAAAAAAATACCAACAATTATAGGTAAGAGCGCTTTCAATTCAGACAAATAAAACTTAATCAAATAAATAAATAAATTGGGGACACTTTCACACATGGTCGCCTGACCCCAAACTAAGCAAAGCTTGTACTATGGCTGCCAGGGACTGATATACATACTTAAATATTTTTAAATACATATTAACACCCAGACATAGAACAAACACAAATGTTCATCACATACTTAAATGTTTATCCATTTGAAAGTTAAGATGCACATACACATTACACCTGTGAAACTTATAACCCCCCTCTCTATGCATCTGATTGAAAAACTACAAGTTAATTACAAAATTAAAATCAAGCTATAACACTCTTCAACAACAAAACACAAAAAAGTGGAGTAACTTACGTTTCACCCGTTCCATAGAAATACACAAAGTATTTCTTTCCATTCGGCCTTTGCACCTGCAAATGATGATTTTTGACAAAATACATACTCAGCTTCATATTCTTAGATAAGATAAAGGTAAAACTTGAAATTGTTCAGCATGTATTACTGTCTACCTACAGTCCTAACTAATATTATAATAAAAGTGAAAATAAGTCTGATAGCTTTAGTTTTAATATTTAAAGGTTTCTTGCATTTTGTTGTTCAAGTGGATGCCCACGATACTGGTTTTTCCAAGTGTGGGGTCCACAGTGCTTGTATATTGTGCAAATGGTTGGCTAATAAAGATATTTGTATTTGTTTTATTTTTAAAATGAGTAAATAAGAGCTAATTTATTCTGCTTGTTTTTTACACATTCTCTACTCAACCAATCATCATGAAATTTTGAATACAAGTCTGGAGTACAGAAAAGGATGTAGAGCAACCTTTTGGCAAAAACAATTAACTGTTCCTGTGGGACTGCAGGTGAAACCGCAGGGCGCAGCTAGCATGAAACATAACTTAGTGTATTCAGTCTCTGTTTCATTCATTTTCATTTTCCTTTTCCCATGTTTTATCATTTAATTGTTTACTTGTTTATTGTTAATTGCTCACAAAAGCTAGTTAGAGTTACAGTATTGATAATATGCTTGAACTAAGAAGTAAAGCAACATAGTCGATAGCGTTATCTAGGCCAAGCAGGTTGGGCGTCAGTGCCAAGTCTGCCAGATATCAAGCCAAACCAAAATTGTCCAATATACATTTTGTTTTTAATTGTTTAAACACAAATAAAACGTATTAAATCAGCCTTTCAAGTGTGTATAGGACCAGAATAGTGCACAGAAAACTGTTAAATGGCGAGAATGGCTCAGGAAGTCATATTCCCGCGCAAGTTAACTAGATTATCATCAGACATTTTTAATGTCCATAACATAGCTTGTATGAAGTTTTTACAGGTTCTGAGTACTTACCCTGGCTGGCCATGCTGGATATCCTTTTACTTTAGCAAATATGAAGTCTCCCGACTTATATTCTCTCACTTTTTTGCCCATTTTCAGTGAATGCGGTAGCGATAATGTATTCTTGAGCAAAGGCAATTTTTACCACTCACGTCAACTCGCTTGCACTGAAAATCGAAAATGTATAACTTTAAACACTAAAAATGGTAGGTAGCAACGTATTTACTTCGAATTAGCAGTAATTTCAACAGAAAACACATAGACGCCACTAAAGAAATAACCTACAAAAAAATCTTACCGCGGCAGAGCAATGACGGAAAAGAAATAAACATGGCGTTTGTTTGATTGAACTTTGAAGTGATGGGATTCGCTAACTCGTCAAATGATAAAAATAATGTAATCTTTCTTTTAGTGGAACTAAATTACTTTTTGAGCAAAAACTGACTGTTTTATGAGATTAATCATTATTATTATTTTTGCAAATTTTAAAATATATTGTAAAACGATAGATAAACGCCAATGTTTTAGAATTACATGCTGGTCAAAATCGATCGATTACGGACTTTACCGGTTTCTATCCCTAGGTATGTTTTCATCCTCTTGTGGTCCTCCCACTTTGCTCTTTGCTCTATGATTTGACATAAAAACATTTTTTTAACCTAGCAACTCAGTCACTATCAGTGGTCGTGTCAGACGGATGCTTCGGACGAGAATTTTTCGCGTAAACTAATTGATTTCATCTAATTAAATTATAGTGAATCATTGTGTTTGCAATGTTAGTGTGATGCGAACCATGAGAACCGTTATTGTGCAAACACACAATCATAAAACTTCAAATCAAGTGATGTGATTTCTGACTAAAATGGCATCGGGGGATACGGATCGCATAGAAGTTATGGAAAGCGTGAAGAAATCAGACGCTGGCGGTGGGCCCTCGGGCTCGGATGACGATGGTACGGCACCAGCAAATCTAATAATAACATTCCTTTGTGTTAATCTCATTGTGTAACTCGACATACTTTATGTGTTACACTCTAAAAGTCGTCCCATTTTCCTATTGCAGATCGTGACAAAAGCTCAATCGCCGAAAAAAATGTTCCCTACGATGTGAGTAATCTGTTTACACTATTATACCGTCCAGTTAACACTTACTTTCACTCTAAATTCACAGTTACTCAATTGTGAACCTCAGGTGTCTAGTTCTGAGATCTCAAGCAGGCTTTTCAGTAGGAACATCCTCAAAAATTGTTTAGTAGTTGCTATGTGACGCACCGCCAAACAATTTGGTACTAAAATACCCAGTTCATATTATAAATCACACACCTAGCTAGCTCAGATCTTGGTGTCTTAAAATACAGAGACATGATCAAATCACAACACTTAATTACTCACAAGGTCACTTTATATTTTAACTGAAAAAGCAAACATCAGCATGTAGTTTTTTTTTTTTTAATGAAATTTATTGTAAAGGTTGCATATGCCCTGGATTAACATGTTACATTACATACTCAAAAAAATATTTTTTTTGGTGAATAAGTATTTCTCTTATTAAAGCTATCTCTGCCATAGATGACTATAATATCCTAATTACTATGATTTTGTGTGTATGTATGTATTTTATGATTTAAGTGTAGCAATAAAGTGACATAAAAATATAGGATTTGGATTAAAACTAAAATTGTTACATAAAAAATATCTATGTATCATTTGTGGCACACATGCTTACATTCTATTTGATCAGTTGAAGGGTCAATATACTTTTGTCTTAATCCACAAGGCTCCACTAAGGCAAAATGGGACAAAGGTCAATGAACTCAATCTTTTAGGGATGTGGTTTTATGAAGTCAAAATATTTAAAGTTAAACTCCTTTCAGAGCACCTTAATTTTTTATGACAGTCTCATTTAATTAGAGAAAGTGTTAAAAATTAACATTCTTAATTTCAACACACATAATAATCATGAAACGTTAATTATCTAATCCTCATGCAGCCTTATCTTTTTGCCAAAAAATGTCTGAATTGCTAAACAAATGTTGTTGTGGGTCAAATCATTAAATTTATATGTTGTTACTAATTAAAATCAAACAACTTTTAATTAACTAACCTATTAGTTAAACCACAAGGAATTAAAATATTGTTAGTATATTATTAATTAATAAATAATTCAGGTTTTATCAATGACATAATAACTAAATAGCAAATGGTTTTTTACTAAAAACATTCTGCGATAAATTAATTAATGGTGAAAACCACATCAAAATCCATTGCATGGCTTATGATGAGTTAGCGGATAAGTAGATAGAGACAGACAGACATGTAAAGAGACATTGTTTTATACTATTTAGAGAAAAGAAGAGATAAATATTTATCAACCATGTTTAGCATAGCTCACTCAACTACCTTCTTTGTACTTCTTAACTCTACAAAACTCCAAGGCTAGAGTGAATAAGTATCTTATATGTCGTCGTGCTCCATCTTAGACCACAACGTCGCTTAACATCAGGCGAGTTGGTGGTCAAACGCCGACCTATTCTACATTAAAAAAAAAAAAGTAAGACACATAAATACATACTCTAAGTCATCATTTTAACATGTTCCGTGGTATTTTCCACCAATCATCAATGGCTGATAAAAACTACAATGCATAATGGCCGTAGTAACTACAATGCTCTGAGAATAGATTAGGTGAGAAGCAAAAAATCTTTACCCGAGTTACTGGTTTCATTGAATAGATAGGCGCTGAGATTGAATATTCGGAAACATCCTACTTCCTCTATTTTTAGATTGTGTCTGTCTGTAGCATTGTAGCTCCCGAATGGAAAAACCAATTTTGTATTTTTTTTTGTTTGAAAGGTGAATTAGTTAGTGGGAGTGTTATGAGCTTGTTGTGGTTTTTTAATTTTTTTATTATATTATAGAGACAAGTTTGCTTAGAACTATGCTTGTTACTCAATCACGTTGGAATGGCTGAACACCTCTAGAAGAAATCTGGCACAAAGATAGATTATAATAATACTAGCTGCACCCACAGTTAAAAAGTATCCTATGTGCTATTCTAGACTATAATCTATCTCTGTGCCAAATTTCATCCAGATCTGTTCAGCTGTTCTGGCGTGAAAGAGTAACAAACATCCATCCATCCATCCATCCATTCATTCTTACAAACTTTCGCGTTTATAATATTAGTAGGATATAATAATAAATAGAGTTTAGGTATAGTCTGGTCTGGAATATCACATAAGATACTTTTAACCGCGTCTAATACTGCAGGGCGCAGCTAGTCTAGTCTCACTCTTACTACAATCCACCCGCCGACCGTTAGTGAGCGAAGCATCTATGCTTCAGCTTTGACAAAAATGCTTTTTTATGTCCGAATTCCGGATATTTGTCTTCGTCTACAGGTTGCATTTCTTGTCCGATTCTTAGTCGGTTAAGGAATGCGACCTGCAGAGGAAACACGTCGGCCGCGAAGACTACGGCTCACAAAACCACTAGTATTAAAAATGCGAAAGTTTGGATGTATGGATGTTTGTTACTCAACCACTCCGGAACGGCTGAATGGATCTGGATGAAATTTGGCACAGTGATCGATTATTGTTAAGAATAGCACATAGAATTATTAAGAGTTCCGCGACGCTCTGAATTTTTCATACAAACTCTCTCTAAAAGCTTCTCAATTTTTTTTAAAAACCATTTGTCAGATTATGATTAAATTTGGCATGTACAACTCTATGAACTACATATATCTCCGCCCCTATGTTCTTGGCTTTTTTTTAAAAGTCCTCAAGAAAAATTAGAGCTATGTAAAATATCCGCATTTTTACTTCTAACTAATTTATTATTTAATATGTAGATAGACAAAGCAAATTAAAAATCTCTTTACATAGGGAGGTTGTCTACATCATTTACTTTAAAATTAATTCATAATACAACGGAAATTATTAGTTATTTAAGAATGATTAGAGAAGTGCAAATGACATAAAAAAATGATTGAAATTGCACTTTGTCACTCTGTACATGATTTTAAGAGACTCATCAGTATCTTCAATTGCTCTCTCCGCTTGTCGTCTCGTTCTAGATGAAATGGCAATAGAAAACCTTCAGCTAATCCGAAGTTAGTTTAAAGTGGTCGCCGGACCCTTAACCGTGATTAACACCGCACGGCGGTACTAGTAATTATCTAAAGTTTCTTTTTCCTGCCATGAGTTAACAAAGTATGGAAGCAAAGTGATATTTAATAATATAAGTTAATGATCAATCCATTGCATTATCTGCGCCACAGAATGCAGATGTGACCTCACCGCATCCCATTATGGATACTTATCTACTTGTTTTACTCACAGAATTATTAACGGACAGAATATTAAGAATGAGATGTACAACACTAAAATAATAATTTTTAACCCCCGACGCAAAAACGACGGTGTGTTTGACGTATCTGTGTGTGTGTGTGTGTGTGTGTGTGTGTGTGTGTGTGTGTGTGTGTCGGTCTGTGTCATCGTAGGTTCCGAACGGATGATCCGATTTTGTTTTTTTTGTTGTTTGAATCAGTCGGGAGTGTTAGCTATGTTTGATAAAAATAGGTTTAGAGGTTTTTTAAATTTTATTTATTCATGTATTTTATTTGAAGCCATGATAGCCTAGTCGGAGAAGGTTCGCCTCTCAAGCCAGAGGGAGCGGGTTCGATTCCAGCCGAAGTCACGCACCTAATTGTGCATTATGTGAACATATTGCATGTGCTTATTTAATGTCATCTCCTAAGTAACGGGAGCCCAGTGTATGGCGACATTTTCGCCCCCTGTCACGTTTGGGACTGAATATCGTCTGGCAAGGTGTCGGTGTTAAATACACCTTTGCCAGCCCCTTTGGTCAAAAGGCATGACAATGTAATTACATTTTCAAACCAAGCTTTTAAATTATGTTGTTACAATCTCATCATCATCAGATCAGCTTGAAGGTATAGACTGATTCAAACTTAATGACGGCTGGGAACGACCATTGCAAGTTTAAAGCTTGTACAAATGTTAGTTATCCATCTGTCTTATATTTTATTCCGTAATCCAGACATTTCAAGCATTCTGCGTTGATTTGTCATATCAGTTGGTGGGTGTTTCGAGCATTTTTGTTGACTAATTATCTATGTTCAGTTTATAGATATTTATAATAATCATCATCATTATTCGGCTATCGCCCACTGTTGAGCATAGACCTCTCTTTTCGCCACTCGTGGTGGTCCGTCTTCGTGGTCCTACGCTCATTTAGGGCCCATATTTTCAAATGTTTTTATTTGATTGGGTATCAAAGATACACTTATGAACGTCAAAGCTTTATAATATACTCCGAACGCCTTGTTAGGAAAAAGAGCCACTCAGAAGAACAGGCAAGAAACTGAGAGGCAATATTTTTTACGAAAAAAAATACTGTCTCCCAAATCTTTTCTTACAACTAGGTAATATCTATGTACTAGTGGCTACTTAGCGGAAGTGGAAGGCTCCAGACATCTTCGTCTTCTAAATAATTGTTAAGCTTATACCTAATATTCTCTTTTCATTCATTTTAACAATATGTAATTTAACAATGGTCGTCGCGTGCCATCCCACTCTTGCATACTTACTCGCGCTACGAGCGAGCGGGATGACACATGATTATCATTGCCACCATGTTTACAAAATAAAGGATTTGTCACACTGGATGCGTTCTGCGTCCTGCGGTCCGGTCAAACGCAGCCCGTATGTGTGAACGTCATCTGGCGGTCGGGGCAACCGGGACCCTATTCGGAGATTTGAGATTTTCATCTCACCTATTCTCGTCCTTGTTGCTCTCGTTTGAAACGTCATAGCCCCCCAGGGGGGCTATTCCTGTGCGTGAGATGAGATGAGATTTTATCTTGGTCACTCTCACACCTATGACAATTTAAACTAGAGCAACAAGGACGCAAAATGGTGAGATGAGAATCTCAAATCTCCGAATAGGGCCCCAGGTCAGAGTTAACATCCGCGTCCGACCGCTTGCCCTGTGCGTTCCTTACGATTATTTGCGTGTGCTCGCACAGTCAGATTATATTTAAATAAATAATAAATAAATAAATTCGGGACACTTCCACACACGGTCGCCTGACCCCAAACTAAGCAAAGCTTGTACTATGGCTGCCAGAGACTGATATACATACTTAAATATTTTTAAATACATACTTAAATAGATATTAACACCCAGACACTAGATATACATATGAACTAAAGATGCTCGCACTCACACATGCGGGCTGCGTTTGCATTGACCAGTTCGCGACCAGAACCATCTAATGTGAAAATTCCAATATCGTCGTAATATCCCGCGAAATTTCCAATATCGTCGACCCAACCAGCTGTTGGTCGACTAACGCCCACTTTCCCAGTAGACCAACCAATGCATCAAAGTTTTAGGGCTTCCTCTGAAACTTGAGCGACGCTCATACTTGTTTTAAACACAGACACGCGAGCGGTCGGCTGCATAACTTTAGCGGAAACTCTTAGGCCTCGTTTCGACCAGCAAGAAAACTCCCGCGAGAAATGGCCGACACCAACAAGTGCTGACGCGATAACACTTGCTACGGAATGTACTTCCAAGCTGCTGTCGGACATTTCTCGCGCTAGTTCTCTTGCTACTGGAAACGAGGCCTTAGCCGACTGCCATCAAAATAAAAGCCAAAATGTTTTAATTCAATTTGGGTATCAAAGATACACTTATGAACGTCAAAGTTTTATAATGGACTCGACTGCCTTGTTCGGAAAAACAGAGCCACTACTTAGAAGAACAGGCAAGAAACTGGAGAAACTGAAACTAAAAGAAATATCACTTTGCTTAAAACTCTAGCAACATAGAGCACGACTCTATTTCAAGTTTCACTATAGATATTTCGAGCTACGTAATCTATCACTCTAGCAACGTAGAGCACGACTCTATTTCAAGTTTCACTATAGATATTTCGAGCTACGTAATCTATCACTCTAGCAACGTAGAGCACGACTCTATTTCAAGTTTCACTATAGATATTTCAATCTACGTAATCTATCACTCGAGCAACATAGAGCACGACTCTATTTCAAGTTTCACTATAGATATTTCAATCTACGTAATCTATCACTCTAGCAACGTAGAGCACAACTCTATTTCAAGTTTCACCAAGTATAGATGTTTCGTGCTACGTAATCTATCACTCTAGCAACATAGAGCACGACTCTATTTCAAGTTTCACTATAGATATTTCAATCTACGTAATCTATCACTCTAGCAACGTAGAGCACAACTCTATTTCAAGTTTCACTATAGATATTTCGATCTACGTAATCTATCACTCTAGCAACATAGAGCACCACTCTATTTCAAGTTTCACTATAGATATTTCGATCTACGTAATCTATCACTCTAGCAACGTAGAGCACAACTCTATTTCAAGTTTCACTATACTAGATATTTCAATCTACGTAATCTATTTTTTATTGGTATCTAGGGACTTGTGTGTTATCTACACATTCTATGATTATATTTAAAGTTTACTACGTTTGTAATTAATTGAAATTGTCATGTCATGAGGCATCTAACTGCTAATTGTAGTGTCGGTTGTTTGTTGTACCGTCAAGCCGTGTTAGAGGCTTTCGGGCGGCCTGCTAAAATGACACTAGGGCTAGCGACTCGGCCTATAAGAACTTACTTTTACGTGTTAGGCTTCGTCCTAACTGAGCAAGCTGTGTGCGACTGACTGTTTGCCTCCAGAGGGCGTACCATGATGCCATGTTATTGGCATGATGGTTACGTTTCGTTTTCGACGCTACGCGACCATGGACCTTATTGCGCGGCGATACGATTCGCGGTCGCGCACCGTCGGTAACAAAACGTAACCATTATGGAAACTCAGATCAACCTAGAGAATAAGATGGCGCACGGTGTATGACTAACATGAAGCCAAAAACTATCCAAAAACTACGCTACTGTCGTATATGTACACAACACGCACACATTGACGCAAAAAACTACGCTACTCGCTTGGTCTTTCTTACCTCGACATTATGTACATTGGTTTATGGTATAATTTCGTGTACATAACTTACATAGTACGTTATAAAAGTGTGGCCAGGACTACATTTAGAGGTTCTTTTTAAAAACTGTGCAGTTTTTTTACAAGTCAATTTTGAAATAAACTCTTACAAATATGTGCAGTTTTAGAATATTGAATCTAGAAAGGTTGTATATTGGAACAAAAATGGCCAACGTAGAGTTTGGGAATTAATGTTAGTTTTCGTGCAATTGTAAATGTTTTTCATGGCAACATTACCACGCGTACGTTTCAAATCAAATCAAAATCAAATCAAATATTTTTATTCTGGCACGAACAATAAGTACAATATATGATGTGAATCCACTGACTCCGAACTAGAGAAAACTGTTTCGGTAGCCAGTGGCTACTCCCATTAATAAACCTAAGTTTGTTATGTGCCTGGTAAAACAGATGGGGTGTGTGTGTTTATGTGTGTGTGTGTGTGTGTGTGTGTGCGAGAGATCGTTTAAAAAGAAGTGACTTCAGCGAGATATAACGCAGGGTTCCATCTTTTCCTCTAGTTTGATCTGAGTATGGAAATAAGGTGTCATGGTAGGCGCTCAGTTCGCCACCCTACATATTTTAAATGCAGTGTCCGAACAGCGCGTACTGTACTCAGCTTGCTCGCTTGCTGACTCGCGGCTGGTTCTCATTTTGTTCGCAGTTACAGTTCGCCGCTGGCTCAACATTGAGTTTGCCCAATACGCGTCTCAGAGTTAGCTAGCGTACAGTCACCCGCTCACAGTTTGCTTAAGGGTCTGAAATTTCTATACAAACGCGCTTGTCAAATTTCTTGGAAACCTTTTGTCGGATTATGATGAAATTTAGCATGTACAATTAAATGAACTATATCTCCGCCCCTATGTTCTTGGTTTTTTTTTTAATCGTCCTCAAGAGAAAATAGAGCTATGGAAAATATCCGCATTTGTAAGGGGTCACTTTAGACTGATTTATTCAATAGATAGACAGAGCAAATCAAAAATCCCTTTGCATAGAGAGGTTGTCTACATCATTAGCTTTTAAATGAATCCATAATATAAGGGAAATTCTTAGTTATTTAAGAATGATTACAGAAGTGCAAAAGTCATAAAAAAAATTAATATTGCACTTTGTCACTCTGTAGGTAACTTTAGAGGTTCGTCAGTATCATTACTCGCTCTCTTCACTCGTCTTCTTCTTCTAGACGAAATGGCAATAGAATACCTTAAGCCAATGCGAAGTTAGTCTAGATCGCCTAGGTCGAAATTAGTTAGGTCGCCGGACTCTTAAGCCAATGCGAAGTTAGTCTAAAGTGGTCGCCGGACTCTTAATAGCCCATTTATTTGGTTTTGGCCCAATTCTCGAAATTATAATATTGCCTAATTCTCAAGAATTTTATATTTACTAAGATGCAGAAATGAGGATTTATGACCAAGGCTCAGTGTATTTTTGCTTATAATAACTGGAACAGACTATAAACTATACACCGCCATCTATATAATTATACATAAAACGAGCAGCGCCCGCGGTTTCACCCGCGGTTAAAAAGTCCTATGTGATATGTGCTAATCCATCCCTGTGCCAAATTTCATCCATATCTGCTCGGCCGTTCTGGTGTAAAAGAGTAACAAACATCCATCCATCCATTCTTACAAACTTTCGCGTTTACAAAATAAGTAGGATTCAAAGTCCTGACAGTCAGTCAGGACTGACTGATTTATCAACGCGCAGCCTAAACCGCTGGTCCTAGAAACATGAAATTTGAAGGGTGTGTTCTTTGTAAAGTGTAGGCATTTTAAATATGTACTTACTAGCAAATATTTATAGCTAATTCTCTACAACTCTACATAAAAAAACAACTTTTATATGTGACTAACTCTGGAATAGCAAAACAAAAATCAGCTGTTCCATACACTTTTTTGTCTTTTAACCGACTTAAAAAAAAGGAGGTTTGCAATTCGTTGCGGCAACAGAAATAATCAGCTGTGAATTTCAACTGTCGAACTATTCCGGTTCATGAGATGCAGCCTGGTGACGGCCAGACAAACGGACGGACAGCGGAGTCCTAGTAATACATGACATATCGTTACGCCTTTCCCCCGAGGGGGCTGTCAGAGGTGTAATAAATAAATAAATTCGGGACACTTCCACACACGGTCGCCTGACCCCAAACTAAGCAAAGCTTGTGCTATGGCTGCCAGAGACTGATATACATACTTAGATATTTTTAAATACATACTTAAATACATATTAACACCCAGACATAGAACAAACACAAATGTTTGTTTTCGCATAAATGTTTGCCCTAGGTGGGAATCGAACCCACGCCCCCAAGCTCAGAAGGCAGGTTCACTACCAACTGAGCCACCGATGCAGTCATGCGACACTCACACTTCGCCGGACGATATTCAGTCCCAAATGTGACAGGGAGAGAGCCTGTCGCCATGCACCGGGCTCCAATCATGTAGCAGATGACATACAATACGTACATATGTTACACAATGAACAAATTGGTGCGTGCCGTCGGCTGGATTTGAACCCGCTCCCTCTGGCTTGAGAGGCGGGGCCTTCTCCAACTATGCTATCATCGCTTAGTAATAGGGTCCCGTTTTACCCTTTGGGGACCTTAAAAAGGAGACCAGAGACGAGAGAGAGAGATAAGCTAATCACAAGATAAGCCTCCCGCACTGTTTACAAACAGTCTTATCAATCCTCGTCGTGGCCACAGAATAAGTGACAGTGTATTCTACGCTGATAAGAAATTCGCTTCCACTTTCGCTTGAAATCTCGGCGGCTCTGATTCCGTTACTCCAGACTCTGTTATCAATTAAATACCTATCAGTAGATAACGAAGTTTACGGTATCAGAATATAGTAGAGTAGGCTGAGTTTGGAAATCGTACTTTGTATTCTGCGTATCTCTTCTACTTACATCCTACTAATATAATATTATAAACGCGAAAGTTTGTAAGGATGGATGGATGTTTGTTACTCTTTCACGCCAGAACGGCTGAACAGATCTGGATGAAATTTGGCACAGAGATAGATTATAGTCTAGAATAGCACATAGGATACTTTTTAACGGCCGGTGAAACCTCGGGGTGCAGCTAGTACATACATATAATCACGCCTCTTTCCCGTAGCGGTAGGCAGAGACCACTTCTCTCCACTTGGTACGATCCTGGTACACATCTTCGCTACCTCCACTTCAATTAGTCTTTTCATACGTGCTCGTGGGTTACGTGTAATCTTGACTTGGCCTTTTTTACCCGACTGCGCAAGAAGGAGGGTTATGTCTTTTGAGTGTATGTATGTATGTATCTATTTATGTATGTGGGTATGTATGAGGTTTCTTTGGCACGGCCAACAGCCTAAACAGCTTGATGGATTTCGACATGTGAGGTGTCATTTGAATCGTCTTGATAGCGGAAGTAGTACCTACATACATAGGGTACAAGATTTATCAGCCAGGTTTTTGGTTTTTCTTTTTATAATGTTAATTATTTAAAAAACGTCTTCGATTTGGTAGAGATAAGTTCGCCAAGGTCGCCCCTTCCCGACTTGACCATTCACACTCGCCTTGTAAATCTGTTTCGTCAATCTCCTTTCATCCATTCTCTCAATGTGTTCAAACTATGCATCATCTTTATCACTACATCCTCTACCACGCCATCTCTTCTTTCTTCTCCTCTTCTTCTTCGTAGTCGGCATCTTCATTGCTGAAGATTGTGCCTAATTGGATGAGTGTTTATCACACGACGCACTATGTTCTTCCACGTGTTTCTGTCTTCTGTGTTCTAAATCTCTTGAGGTATTGCCAGGCCCGTTAGCATCCTTATTAGGTCTGACCAACGGGTAGGTGAGATCGAGTCTCTTCTCTACATAGTATAAAACAAAGTCACTTTCCACGTTTGTCTCTCTGTCTGTATATCCGCTAACTCCTAAATGGATTTTGATGCATTTTCACCATCAGCTCGATAGTTTTTCAGGAAATATTTATACGTCTCTCACCAGGCTGTATCTCATAAACCGTGATAGTTAGACAATTGAAATTGTCAGACGATGTATTTCTGTTGCCGCTATAACAACAAATACCAAAAAACAGAATAAAATAAATATTTGAGTTGGCTCCCATACAACAAACGTGTTTTTTTGCCGTTTTTATAGATAATGGAATAGGATACGGAACCCTACGTGCGCGAGTTCGACTCACACTTGGCCGGTTTTTTGACGTGACAAAGTCTAATAAATCGATGAACGCCGGCTGCACGCACGAAAAAGCATGACTCATTGTCCCGTTGCGCTTTTTGTCCCGTTACGCTCATTTTGACGTTACGATCGGAGTGAGAGCGCTACACGAGCGATTTAGTCATACAAGTATGCAATCATTTCATCAATGTTTTGTTATGACGTTGTCACGTTAAACTATCGTCTGTAAACAGACTTTTTTTTTATTAAAAGGACATAGGTTAATTTGGACCATATTTCCGCGAGCCAGGCCGTGTTTGGCAACCCATACATGGCAGGAGCAACGACCTGCCCGAATATAGACTACTAATGACACTGCAGTGGGCGTCTACTAGTTATTTATAGAGCTGTACTCTGACACCGATGTCTGACATCAAGGGCCTGTCTGCACCCTCACGACGACGGGGTGTTATAAGTTTGACGTGTCTGTGTGTGTGTGTGTGTGTCTGTCTGTGGGATCGTAGTACCCGAACGGATGAACCTTTTTTGATTTTGTTTTTTGTTTGAAATGAGAATTAGTAGGTAGTGTTCTTAGTTATATTTGATGAAAACCGGTGTTAAGTTTGTAAGTTAACACTGATTTTTAAACAAATTGGAAGTAAGAAGGGATTGGGCGCTCGCATATTATATGATAAGGGTATTCCGAGGCGTTTTGACGAATCCGGAAATATAGTGTGTGATGAAGTTGCGCGTCCCGGACGGGTACGTGGCGTAGGCGTACATGTCTCATGTGGCGGCTCTTCTCGCTCCCGCACGCTAGGACTCGCTTGCTCGCTAAGACTCCATTGACTCAGATGCTGCAGGCACTAAATCGAGTGGCAGAGGAAATAGACTTGTCTGTCTGTTCGATTGCAGAATTTAATAAGGCGGTATTATTCTTGTTATGTTACGATGAGAATAATCATTGACTTTAATTATTATAATATGACATACCTAATTTAATTATTATTTATTGACGTAATTTAATTATTAAAAGTTGACATTATTGGCATTATTTATTTGGACAAATGGAATACTTATACTAAAAGTAATGTAAATCATAACTTTGTAAACTATTTTTTATTGTTTTGCCTAATGTAATGTTTACTACTCTATTTGTATTAGGTTAATCCTGTAAGAATAGGTGTAATGAGAAATAAATAAATAAAAGTATAAATTCAAAATTCAAAAAATTTCCGACTACCATCAAACATAGCTAAGAATACCCCCGTCTCATTCACCTTTCAAACAAAAAAAAACAAATCAATATCACACACACACACACACGTCAAACTTATAACACCCCCTCGTTTTTGGGTAAGGGGTTCAAAATATAACTTCGTTCCATAGCAATGCGGTCGGGCCCTAAGCTTGCAAGTAGACAGTCCTCAACAGTGATAAAGTTATCACTCAGCAAAAATAATTCCAACTAAAAATCTGTAGACATAAAGCCCGATGCCCATAAACCTCGTCTCGCCTCCCAGTCGCCTAGCAGACCATGTATCAACTGAGTATTTACCATACTTAAGGCAGAGTCCTGGCTTGGAGCCAACACCTACCGCGTACAGGCTGGCGAGGAAATCTTTAGTTCATGCGGTCATGCGACAAAAATATCAAAATGTATCTTTTGATGGAAACAAGTAACATTATTAAATTAAAAATTATAACCTGGCAGCAAAATATTGTAGCCGATGTCACTTCCACTATCAAGACGATTCAAATGACACCTCACATGTCGAAATACATCAAGCTGTTTAGGCTGTAGGGCGTGCTAAAGTAACTTTCGCCATCTCCGCCATCACCGTTCTTTTATAATTGTACCAGGCGCACCAGTAAGAGACACCCTCTGATGGTGGAAATTCCGCCAAAACGCACTAAGCGTTTCAAGTCAACTTTTCTTGTAAGAACTGCAGAGGTGTGGAACTCGTTGCCTGCGTCTGTCTTTCTACCTAAATACAATCCGGGGGTGTTTAAGGCGAGGCTTTCCCAGAACTTTAGGTATTTTACTCTACCTCAGGCCGCACTTTTTGGGAGCGCGACGTATTCATTCACGCGACACAAAAGTTGTGTGCGATGCGCCGCGCGCACGTCTTTCCCCCGTCAGTCACGTTATGGTATCGAGTACCTAAACACCCATTTTTAGGAAATCGATAAAATAATCCGTCCGTCATTGTACTCATACATTTTATGAACATTTTTTATTTGATGCCAAACAAAAAAAAAATCTAAAAAATGCCGTTCAAGCCAATATAGGTACAACCAATCTCATGTCCACGAGTTGTTGTATTTTTGATGTGTGAGCAGTCGTGGCATTAGTTTCATTTTACCGGTAGTGTCATATTTCCATTTTATCACACTTCACACTCATAAATACAAAAGATTGCGATTGTGTGTGGAAGTTAGGTACTTACTCGTATTTCACTTATTCACACCTAAACGGCTAGACGGATGAGGATCATATTTGGAACGGAGTTAGCTTATGCCCTGGATTGACACATAGGCTACTTGTTATCCTTATTAGGACAAATATTTATACAGGGTGTTGGAATGATTGTGTAACTACCGGTATTCATTAAATAATACAACATAGTAAATTTCATTATTTTTGGGTATATTGTATAACAATGGTAATAACAATTTTAATTACCTACCTTACTTTACCATTAGGTGCGTACTAATAATATTGTATGGTTTGTTAAATGTTACAAAGTTAAAAAACTACACGATTCAGATATAATTTTGAACAATAATTATGAAAGAATCGAGTAAACTTATACCGGATATATACATACCCTGGGTACGAAGTGGCGGACATTCTGCTAGTACTAACAAAACATCCAATACAAAAATATACATTCACAGTATTTACATTTATATATACAATTGAGCTATAGGTACGTAGTATTATTATTTGTTCTGTGATATAGTTGTAGAATCGATGGCAGCCTAGTTGGGAGTGGCAATTTTGCTCTGCTGGGTTCGAACCCAGCCGACGGCACGCACCAATTTGTTCATTGTGTGAACATATGTGCGTATTGTGTGTCATCTGCTACATAACTGGAGCCCGGTGTATGGCGACAGGCTCGCCCCCTGTCACATTTGGGACTGAATATCGTCCGGCGAAATGTGGGTGTTGTATTACACCTCTGCCAGCCCCCTCGGGGAAAAGCGTGACGATATGTATGCATGTCTAGCCATAAGTTCTGTTACAAATGAAAATGCATTTATTTTTTATACAGTAATGTAATGTTAATAAAAGTTATATTTACATATGTATTGAAGTCTTAACAAAAATATAACTATTATTTTATTCAAAATTACCACATTTGGCCTTGATAGAGGCCTTTAGTCGGTCTGGCCAAGAATCTATGGATTTACGGACTGTTTCCATGGGAAATTTAGCTACTGCTTGCTTCAAAGATTTCTTAAGTGACTCTATGTCGGCGTGTCGTTTAGAGCAGGCCATGCCCTCTAAACCTGACCATAATTTGTAGTCCAGGGGGTTTTGATCTGGGCTAGAGGAGGGCCAGTCTTCAGCCCTTATAAAGTCCGGAACATTGGCTTCCAGCCAGGCTTGGGTAGTTCGCGCCTTGTGACCATGTGCAGAGTCTAGTTGGAAACTCCACGGTAGATTTTTAAAAAGTGTATTGCTAAGGGGTTGTACAACACCATATAAGACGGTCTCTTGATACACTTTGGCAGAAGTTTTAACCCCCTTTTCACAAAAACTAAGCTTTGTGACGCCGTGATAGGATACCCCCCACCAAACCATGACTGACGCAGGATGATGACCACGCTGAGTGAAACAGGGTCAATGTCATCCACGTGCCTAAAACAAAATAAAAATAAATATTTATAAGTATGATGTCCAAAAGTTCAAAATATAAAAATTCTAAAAAACCGACCAAGTTCGAGTCGGACTCGCGCACGGAAGCTGTCGTTCAAGCTTGTTGATATGTATGTACATAATTATATAACAACTACATTATAAATAAATGAGCTTTCAAATGACACCTCAAACAACTGATTTGATGAGATAGAACTCGAGATTTAAGCAATAATCCACAACGGTCGGCGGCCATCTTTGTGACGTAAATACATAGCTTCGCCTGTCCCCGCTATCGCTTCTTACAACCGGCAGTTTCGAATTTCAAAGGCAACGACGAACACATCCATACCAGTCGTAGGTTTATAAAAGCCGTACTTACAAGATTTACCGAAATGCTCGATTTTCGCTAATCGTTAAAAACGAATATACAACTTTACGAGTTTTCTTCAAAACAGCCAAAATCACGTTGCAGTACTAATCAGGCCTAGATGTGTTCAAATCTTACGGCTATAACTCAAACGCTACCAAACACTCGTGTAGTACAGATTGTTCAGTCAAAAATGAAAGTATGAACGACGTCCCCTATCTCACCTAACACCCTATATAATTTACATACATACAGTACAGTCAAAACTTAGCGAAGATCCGCCACCTTGCATGTTACAAAAAGAAGGTGGGTACTTACGTTTCGTCAATTGCAATGTCATCAGAGTTCATTACATTCTCTTGAAGTACTCTTCTGCAAAAAAAAAAAACGAAGATAAGTATTCATGTAGGTAAGTATAACTACGTAAATATCACTACTAGATATACCACTAGGCCGGGTATTTACTCGTTGTGTAGTTCAGATTGCTCAGTAAAAATGAAACTATGAACGTCGTCCCGTATCTTACCTAACACCCTGTATAGTTAAAACTTAGCGAAGATCCGCCGCCCTGCATGTTACAAAAGGTAGGTAGGTACTTACGTTTCGTCAATTCCAATGTCATCGGAGTTTATTACATTTAGTTGTAGTACTCTTCTGAAAAAAAAAACAAAACTGTAAGATAGGTATTCGTGTAAGTAGATATAACTATTATAAATATCACTGGTATGCCACTAGGGCGGGTATTTACTCGTTGTGCAGTTTAGAATGCTCAGGAAAAATGAAAGTATGAACGTCGCTCTGTATCCGTATCTCACAAGTTGTCTGGGTGAAATAATAAATGGTGACCGACATAGTCAAAACTTCGCAGAACACCCGCCTCCCTGCGTGGTACAAAAGGTAGGTAGGTACTTACGTTTCGTCAATTCCAAAGTCATTGGAGTTTGTTACGTAGTAGTCTTCTGCAAAAAAACTGTAACTGTAGGTAGGTATAACTACATAAATATCACTAGTAGGTATACCACTAGGCCGGGTATTTACATCGTGAATACACGTAACGAGACAAAAAAGTATCTATGATGATGAGTATGATATTTGAAAACACTAAAACGAATATAAGTAGGTACTAATAGATTTGTTGATACATCATCTGACTACAAAAAGCAATCCAAGAAATTTCGATTCTAGTAAATAAAAACAATGATTACCAATTTAATCTAGTAGAAGTTTATCTACTTACCGACGTTTGCTCCTTGACTCGTACGATTTTCTAAAAGTCAGACTTGAGCATTTTTTTCGTTTATTATGTTTGTTACCCATTATGGCAAAACTAAATGCTTGGTTGGTGTTGGTGTGTGCGGCACTGCGGAGATCACAAAAATTTGGCACACGTCTGGCGTCGACGGGGTCTGCGGGCGGACTGGCGGTCACGCAAACGTGCCTTTTTACCATGAATTCGTGATAAAAAATCATATAAAATTACCATGTTAACTTTTTAACATTTTTATTTATGATTCCATTTTTTTATTGCATTGTAATTCGTAAAAAAAATAAAAAAGCAATATGATTTGTAAAAATTAAGTCGCAAATCGTGTTTAAAATACCAAATAGAGGTGACTTTGGATTTTTTTTCTATCGAGTGAAGTTATTCATTACATGTATCAGATTTATGATTCCACTTAAAAACATGCTTAAGAATAACATATTTTTTTTTACACAGTAAAAACCACGGTTTATCTTAGAGGAAAGTTGATTCTTGCTAGACGTTTTCTGGCCAGGCTCGCCTTAAGAGTAAAGTGAATAGGTAACTCCTAGGCAAGCGTGTTACACCTTCGATCACGTCGACGCTTCCCATCAGGCGAGTCAGTGGTCAAACGCATGACTAGTCTGTTGTCAAAAAAAAAAACTTCAAACATAAAGTTGGTGGTCATCTAATTAGAAACACCTCGTCACTTGATATTTTTATGAAGTAACTAGTACATTAAAAGTTAAAAAAAACCGACACCGATTTTCATAAAACACACACACACACAGAGAGACAGACACGGGGTTAAAAACTACACGACAACTGATAAATAATTATAACCTTATTAGCTGCACCCCGCGGTTTCACCCGCGGTTGAAAAGTATCCTATGTGCTATTCTAGACTATAATCTAGCTCTGTGTCAAATTTCATCCAGATCTGTTCAGCCGTTCTGGCGTGAAAGAGTGACAAACATCCATCCATTCTTACTAACTTTCACGTTTATAATATTAGTAGGATAAATATAACCTTGGGGCCGTTTGTGACTTTTCATAATTACTTACTTATTATAAAATACATATGTATATAGTTATTTTACACACAAAAGAGTTACAAACGTCCCCAACTCGACATAATGGCGGCTGTTGACCGCGCTAGTCTTCCATTGAAAACGTTTGGTGATGTGATGGTACAGGCACATCACATACACAGTACACCACTTCAAATAGATGCGTCTAAAAGTTAGAAGGCTAAGGCGGGAGCGAAGCGAAGTGGAGCAACCATAGCCTTCTAACGTAACCAATTCAAGTCGGATTCGACCTGAAGGAGTCGGGTCGGAGAGGTTTCAGGTTATTATAATATCATGTCTATCAGAATTTCGTTTGGTTGTACCGATTTTCGGATTTAATTTTTATCGTAATGAAATCAAATCACATTCCTTAGGTCCAAAATAGTAATTTTGGCAAATGATCACCTTTTTCTTAAATGGCCTGAGCATCAGCCAGTCAGTTCATTAAATGTTGTAATAGACGCTACGGCTGAATATCATTTAGGTTTAGGAAGCTAGTTGAACGGCGCCGTTCAGTAAAAAAACTAGGCTGTTAATTGAATGGCGAATTAAGCTAGTTTTCTGCGACATATATGTACTCCTATCAGACACGGGAAATCCGTCTAAAATAAACACCCTTTACAAGAATAAATTGAAAATCGTCCTGTAAACTATTTCTGAAGGGACGGTATTCAAAACCACCTTAATGTAAATGTAAACAACGAATACTTCTAATAATCCAAACCATGTACAATATGTGGGTAATTTCAGTATGAATAGAATGGACACCAAGATCAATACGACAGGAAGACACCAAAGAAAAATAATTCGAGATTCGTCCTCTTCCGTGGTCCAGCCAAAAGTCCCGGTTGGCGGGGCGGACGACTCAGGCGCTACTCTACCTACATTCCTTTGACAGTTTTGACGCTCGGAAAACGTCACACTGCAAAGCATAGACTGCATTTTTTGTACACCAGGTCCTACAGTCCTGCGTAGTGTAGACAGGTGTTGTACACCGCTGCCAGGGGAGAGGAGTGACAATATGACGATTATGTTTACAATTCATACGAGTAGTTCGAGATAATGTCAAATATACCTACGTAACTAAATCAACGCGTGAATCATGTTTATAGGTTTACAAGTGGTATCACAAATGCCTACCTAACCTAACCAAATAATGACAACAATGATGTGTAACGGACTCTGCAGACTATGCTATTAAACACACACACTGACACCAGCATGCTTACCGTGAATTTTGATAGTTACGTTTTTTTTTTTTTCGTTTTGGTTCGGCTCCATACATTTCAATAAAGCGCGCCTGGCGTTTAGGTAAATGTGCAGGCATACGAAAACGAAAACGAAAAAAGTTTTCGTTAAGTAAGACTCGCTGTAAGCTCCCATTCGGCCTATCCAAAGTTACTTACTTGTTAGGGTTCCGTACCTCAAAAGAAAAAAACAGAACTCTAAAAGGATCACTTTGTTATCTGTCTGTCTTTCTATCAAGACCGCAAGCGAATTACGAAGCAACGTCTTATAGCACAGATAAAGGAAGAATTGCAAAAAAAAATAATGTTTTAGTACACCATGTTTTAAAAATAGATCTAATAATTTAAACTTACTACCTCTTTCCTCATGAATACCGAAAGGTTTGTACGGAACTCTCGGTGCGCTATTCCGTCTCGCACTTGGCCGGTTTTTTTAAGGATTTGTCATACTGGATACGTTTCGCGGTTCTGTCAAAGCGGACGCAGTCTACAGCATGCTGCTTGGGACAATTATCTTAAAATCAACGTTTAATAATAATAAATAAATCATTTATCCATCAAGTATCCTAGACTCATACAAGTTTAAATTAAATAATCAGAGTAAAAGTCACATTATTATCATTATAAATTGCACCACATTAGTAATTAACCGAATAATAGAAATACATTGTGAATTAATAAACTAGAATGGACGAAATCCGAATGTCATTAAGTACAAAAATAAACAATAAAAATAAAAATGTCAAAAATACAAGAATCAGATAATGTCATTGCAATAATTCAATTCAATTCAATAATTCCAAGTCCATATAAGTACATAAAGTTACATTATAATAAAATAAAATAATAATACAATAAGATGTCAAATATAATATTATATATTAATAATATTAATAATATTTTTAGTCAATCTATTTTTCTAATTTACTATTACAGTATGGATAACACTGTATGTTTTCCAAAAATAAATCAATAAATAAAATAAATAAAAATTTAGAAAATCAAATAAATTCAGTGTATACGCAAAATAATGATAATAATTCATAAATACATAAATTTAAATGATTAAAAATGCTAGTCGAAGCTTAAGTAAAAACTGTTTTTCCGCCTCAACGCTTTGTATTGTATTGTATATCACAGTCTGAATATGCCATCAAATCAACAGTAGGGCTGGCTATGCCTGCACGAAGAAGGAAGGAAGGAAGCTACATAGTTCAATACTCAAAATACACATATTTTACTGTAGTCCCTCTGTTACAATGTCCTAAAGCGACCGCTTTTCTGGCTTAAGAGGCTCTATAGTAATTGAAATATTCTTCAAAAGAAAAACATATCCAAGGATTATTAGTCTGTTTTTAGCAAACGCATTTTTTTTACAATTTTGATGTGAATATCTTCTTCCTCTTCTATATTTTTTCTTAAACGTTGAAGAGACATAGCTGTTCGAGATGTGTCATTTCGAGCCCTTACGATATCTAAACAGGTAGGTGAGTATGTTTTTAAGGCGTTTTCAGACTAAATAGTGAAATTGAAAAGTATGTGAAAAGTAGATTTCTACTTTTCACAAACTTTTGAGTATCATATATCATGTATCACATATATATTGTAAATCAACTATGAAAAGTAGAAATATACTTTTCACAAATTTGAAATGGGAAATTTTAGAAATACTCGACATGGGATCTAATTCAACGCTTTTCTATATCCATCATAAAGCCCAAGTTATACAGGCCAGACGTAAGGCGAAGACGTAAGAGGAGTTTGATATAAAATGTATGAAAGCGACGTGTTTTTAACCCCCGACGCAAAAACGATGGGGTCTTTTAAGTTTGACGTGTCTGTGTGTGTGTGTGTTATTACCTATGTTTGATGAAAATCGGTGTCGGGGGTTGCTAAGCGACGCGGTGCAGGCACGCGTCTTAACAGTTTTCACACCCGAACTGTGTCCGCGCCGCATCCTCGCCTTACGTCCGGCCTGTATAATTTGGGCCTTACAATGCCTTATTTAGCTTCCAATAAATTTAAGTCTACCTATTTTCCGATTAGTACTTAAATGTATTTTTTATGTTTTCCAGCCGGCCGTCGGCCCTCTGGGCGCCGTCGGCAAAATTCACAAGTCCGATCGGAAAATCGGGCACCGACGAGTCGGAGAGGGAGGCGAGATCACATACAAGAAGATACAGTCATCACAGATCATGGGCTCCATACAGCTTGGTGAGTTGAGTTTGGCTCGGACTTGACTTAGTTTTAAAATTGACTTGGTTTTAAACTTGACTTGGTTTCAAATTTGACTTGGTTTTAAACTATACTTTGTTTGAACTTAACTTGATTCAATCTTAACTGGGACTTGACTTGGTTTGTACTTTGATTTGCTTTAAACTTGACTTTGTTTTGATATGACGTAGTTTGAACTCAGACTTGATTATCAACCTGCTAAAATTAGCAAGGTTTCCCTCATTAATTCTTTCATGAAAAGCTCACAGAACATAACATTTCGTCACGCCATTCCCCCGAAGGGGCTGGCAGATCGGTATTGCGACACCCACTTTTTGCCGGATGATATCCAGCCCCAAACGTGACTGGGGGTGAGCCTGTCACTATATACCGGGCTCCAGTTGCAGATGACATTAAATACGCACATATGTTCACAATTACAATCTACAGAGAGTCCAAAATAACATTCTGCGTACAATAGCAAATGCTCCGTGATTTTCTAAAAACGAGGAGATACACGAACATCTCTATGTACCGAGAATCCACACAGAAGTAGTGAGTCTCAAGAAAACGTACGTAGACCGCTTGACCTGGCACCCCAATCGTCTAGCAACACAACTTTTAAACCAAACAGAACAAGACTGAAGCGGGAGGAAGTCTTGAATTATACCTGAGAGGAGAGATGAGGTGCTGGCCCCATCGCCTACACGTCAGCATCACTGAACTCATCAGCTCATGGTCTTGCGACTGATTGCAGATAAACTTGGAAAAAATGTTCACAATGAACAAATTGGTGCGTGCCTTCGGCTAGGATTGAGGCTCCCTCTGGCTTGTAAGGCGAGCCTTCTCCAACTAGGCTATCAAAAGCTTCGAATAATTCAAACTAACGACCTAACTATAGTATTCCTATTTTCAAGTCTCTTGTGGTTTGTTAGTTAGTGTCCGACCTTGCGAGCGTTGCATTAACCAGTCAATTTGGGTTAGTGGAGTAACCGGCAGCGGGATGTAGGAGTAATGGATGTTCCGTGTTTTAGTAAGGTTCGCTTCGCTGAACATGGTGTAAGCTTTTGTGTTTTGAGTTTTTAATTTTAAGAGTCAATAGCAGTTTATATTTGTCCAACGAAAACAATATCGACGTTACTCACGTCGGTCCTCTTCAAGAATCGTCAATTAGACAGGAAAGTATTTCATTTGAATACAATTTTTCAGTTCAGTTATGTGCCAAAAATTTTAAAGTCTCAGTTCGCCACAAACTATTTCTTACCTAAAGAAGGTAAGGAAACCCTATATCTATAAAAAGGGAACCCTATAGCGACTATGCTTCAGCCTCGACAAAAATGCTTTGGTATGTTCGAATTCGGCCTGGATCTCTGTTTGGATTTGTCTTCCTCTACCATATCTACCATATAATTTCCAAAATTTTGAAAAAAAAACCAAAACTGATTTAGAAAAACAAACTGTATAATTATCAAACTTGCTCACAGCATTTCACGAGAATCGGTTAAGAAGTGAGACCTGTAGAGGAGCACAGATGCCGGTCGCGAGTTCTCCAGCTCACAGAGCCACGACTTAAATGATACCACATCCACACCAAGCGTCGATTCGCCTTCCCACATCCCGAGCACTTATGTGGCGTTTGCTAATTTTAACCATTGCACATCCGAGGTAATCTACCCACCGACTAGCGATGTACGCTAGTCCGTTTGTTTACAAAACACGAGATCGCTCGCTCGCGGTTTTACATAATGAGCTCGCGGTCAAACATCTGACGGTTGATGTCACTCAACTCGTCCGCGTACTTGTCATAGATTTGTGTTATTCAAATAACGAAGCGAAGTACGAGTATATATTCTATTCACTGGCATGGCGGTAGCAGCAGTATATATTATTTTGTTTATTGCGGTGCCCCTCAGTTTCTTGCCTGTTCTGAGGTAAGGTTCCCTTTCCGAACAGGGCGTTCGAGTCATTGTCAATACTAATTTTATTTTTAACCGTAACTTCAACCGTTCCAATTAGGGCCCTAGAGCAAGCCTCTTCTGGGCTGCCAGGGCAATTCGACGCCCCTCCCTCAGCGACAGCCCAAGCCGAGGCCGTACCTTAGAAGTGCCGTTGCGCTCGTCGCCCGTAGCCTAAAGCATTTTTGAGACCCTGCGCCATCTGCGCTTGCCTAATGCCCGGTACGCTGTCGAGGCTTCAGTGGCCAACAGCATAGAATCATCAAAAAAAAATTGCGGCCTGGTATCACGAAATCGATGAAAATAAGTATTTTGTTTGCGCCTAGTTTGACATGAAGAATTGTGATGATCAGGTGCAAACAAATACAGCTGGTAGAAAAAACAACCAAAAACTAAGCAGAGCAGAATTTTAAAAATCATTGTAAGATTTGAAAAAAAAAATCACAAAAAATATCTTCTTTAAAAAAAATGTGAGCGTGCGGTTGTCTGAATTTTCAGCGAGTGCAACACATTTTTACCGGTTATTAAATAGCCAGATTAGTTTTCTAAAGTTTAACCACAAGTTTAGTAACAAGTTTAGTAGTTTAAACTTGTGGTTGAAATACAATACGCACAAATGTTCACACAATGAACAAATTGGTGTGTACCGACGGCTGTTATCGAACCCGCTCCCTCAGGCTTGAGAGGCGCACGCATCAATTTTTTTAATTTGGAAGCAAAATATTGTAATATGTGCGTATTTCATGTCATCTGCTAAATGACTGGGGCCCGGTGTATGGCGACAGGCTCGTCCCCTGTCAGATTTGGGACTGAATATCGTCCGGCGTAGTGTGGATGTTGTATCATCTCTGCCAGCCCCTTCAAGAGGAGATGCGTGACGACGATGATGACGTTTATTTTGAAATAAACTGTACCTAATGTACTTCTAAACTGAGGAATTATTATACACTAGCTGCGTCCTGCAGTTTCACCTGCGGTTAAAATGTATCCTATGTGCTATTATAGCCTATAATCTATCTCTGTGCCAAATTTCATCCAGATCTGTTTAGCCGTTCTGGCGTGAAAGAGTAACAAACATCCATCCATCCATTCTTACAAACTTTCGCGTTTATAATATTAGTAGGATATGTACATTTAACTCTTCATTGAAATTTGTAGAGGATAACCGATATGAATGACATCAGACTGGATATAAATCATTGTGAAATTGTTATTTAAAGTAACACTATACATTATTAATAGCCGTCATAAGGTAACTAGTTGTTCGCCTCGAACTATGACCTCGCAAACCCCGTATCTAAACAACCACATATAAAATGTATTTGCATGGATTGCTTAAAAATCGCTCCTTACCAATTATTAAATCGAAAGTAACTCTGTCTGTCTGTTTGTTTTAATCTTGTCACGCGCCTTCATATATGTTTATTGTCATTGTTATTACTCCAGGTATCCAGCACGCAATCGGCGGTCTGGCCTCCAAGCCGGAAAGAGACCTCCTCATGCAAGACTTCATGACGGTGGAGACCACCAACTTTCCCCACGAGGGGTCGAACCACACTCCGGCGCATCACTACTCCGAGTTCAAATTCAAAACGTACGCCCCTATAGCGTTCCGGTACTTTCGAGATCTGTTCGGGATACAGCCGGACGATTTCTTGGTAAGAGTTTTTCGCTCGCTTCGCTCATACACAGTAGTTTATTCACTCTCGCTCGCTTTGCAATAGTACATTCATATACTATAGCAAATTATTATTATATTCAGGTAGACTATTGCTGAATTTTTAATTTAGCTTGCTCCGCTCATTACACGGAAGGTACGATCACGCTCGCTTCACTTACCTCATTCTTCCGTTCAGTCCTCAGATCAACCTAGAGAATAAGATAGCGCAGGGCGTATGATTTAGGTAAAGCCAAAAACCATCCAAAAACTACGCTACTGTCGTATATGTACACAACACACACACATTGACGCAAAAATACTACGCTTACTCTTATGTGCATAATGTGCATTGGTTTATGGTATAATTTCATGTACATAGATATACATAGTCCATTATAAAAGTGTAGCCAGGACTACATTTTGAGGCTCTTTTTAAAAACTGTGCAGTTTTTTTACAAGTCAATTTTGAAGAATCCGTAACATTAAACTCTCACAAATATGTGCAGTTTTAAAATATTAAATATACTAAGGTTGTATATTGGAACGGAAATGGCTAACGTAGAGTTTGGGACTAAATCTTAGTTTCCGTGCAATTGTAAATGTTTTTCATGGCAACATTACCACAGGCACACGTTTAAAAAGAAGAGGCTTCAGCGAGATATAACGCAGTGTTTCATCTTTTGCTCTAGATTGATCTGAGGTTCAGTCAGATGATTTCACGTAGATGTAACCTGTTAATTTCGCTCGCTCTGCTCATGACACAGTCACTTTGCAGACCTTACATACATTGATTCATACAATTTCTTAGAGAAAAGTGAAATGAAAAAGTTCTCGAAGTCTTCAAAAAAATATTTACTTAAGTATCTATTTCTTAATAAATTTAAATCCATAACAAAATACTTATCTCTTATCAACGAGTGTAAATTGTAAATAACTTTTTTTTAAATTAAATCCTACTAATATTATAATCGCGAAAGTTTGTATGTATGGATGGATGGATGGATGTTTGTTACTCTTTCACGCCAGAACGGCTGAACAGATCTGGATGAAATTTGGCACAGAGATAGATTATAGTCTAGAATAGCACGTAGGATACTTTTTAACCGCGGGTGAAACCGCGGGACGCAGCTAGTTATTCAAAAGTAAACAATAATCTATAAAAAGAGACATACCTGGGCAGGAAAATATCTCAATAATTTACTATAATATTATGAATTTCAAACAATAAATGGATTTTCCTGGTCTCCAAACCAAATATTATGCAAACTATTTCTTAGAAAATAAGAAGCGAACTTAAAATAGTTTGTTTATTTGTACCAGAGTATATTTGTGTAATGACTCAGTGACATCTTTCCAATTAATGTTTTTGTATTACTATTGTATATTTATCTACTTCCGTTTTCCTGATAGATATGTCAAAAAAGTGTAATGAAAAGTGTTTAATCTGCACACACTTATACAAAAACCGCCTTACTAATAAATCTACACGAATACTATAAAGAGGAAAGATTTGTATGTTTGAATTTTTGTAACAAATAAACTCAAAAACTACTGGTCCAATATCAATAATTCTTTCACCATTAAATAATAACTAAATATTCGGGAGTCTTGCACACACTGTCGTCTGACCCCAAACTAAGCAAAGCTTGTACTATGGCGGCTAGAAACTGATATACATGTATTGTACGTATACATATATATTTTTAAATACATATTAACACCCAGACATAGAACAAACACAAATGTTCATCACATAACTGTTTGTCATAGGTGGGAATCGAACCCACGCCCATAGGCTCAGAAGGCAGGTTCACTACCAACTGAGCCACCGAGGCAGTCAAAGTTACATTATCCCTGAGTGACATAGGCTATGAAACGCGAGCGCAGTCGCGGGCAAAAGAGCTTTGTGTAAGCTTGTATTGTAAAGCCTCGAAATACAGTGTTGCGTCTTTTTTCTTTCTTTTACATTTTTAACTCGATCGATAGCTATCTCGAGCCTATACAACGTTTATTATTAAAAGAGCGTGAGTATAACTATTCCGAGGCTAAAAACTTTTATTAGGAAATTAGTAAGAAAGGTAATTGTGCTAGTCTAGTTAAGAAGATGCGTGTGGTTGTCGCGATATATACATATGTATTGCACATCGACCTTTGGAAAAAGACCTTTGACTCGACCTTCGTAGAGCGTTATCTCTGTCGCACACTAAACGAAACTGTCGTACGAAAGAGATATCGCTCTACAAAGCCGAGTCTCTTTCCAAAAGTCGATGTGCAATATTTATCGACGAATACTGTAACTATGTGCAGAGCCAAGTGTTGATGATGTCTTCCTAGCCGACTTAGGCCTCGGCCACTATTGCTTGTGTTAGCTAAATCGTAAGCCTTGATGGTGTGCTCTCACATGGCTTGTGTAGCTTATCTTTGCAGTGAAAGTCCTAGAACAATCACTGCAAGTCAAGATGCCACTGTCAAAATTGTAGGATATGTTTGAGGGAGACCTGTTCTTGAGCTTACCACGTTTCCGGTCCAACTTGTTTCTCTTCTCTTCAACTTCTCTTGTCTTCAAAATCGAAGACATGGCTTTGCACAAATTGTCTCCACTCAGGTCGATTCTCAGCTTTAGATTTGCACATTGACACAAAAGGAACGGACTGCAACGATATTTGGTGTGTTTAGCTCAAGCGCAGGCATGATAAAAAAAACAAGGTTAGCATTCCGGGAGCAAACACTTATGACGTCACTCGTTATCGTCATCCATCTCTTTCGCACTACTTGTAAATTACTTATTTCGGTCTTGCTTAAGCATCGATTTACGTCACTACGTGTTTCCCACATGACCGGAATTCTTTATCTGGTGGAGTATATTATTATACCATGAGCGCAGGTAAAGAAAAGGCTTGCAACTGACTACAATCCTTTAAATGTTCCCAGATGTCAATGTGCAGCGCTCCGCTCCGCGAGCTCTCGAACCCGGGCGCGTCCGGGAGCATCTTCTACCTGACAAACGACGACGAGTTCATCATCAAGACGGTGATGCACAAAGAGGGGGAGTTTCTACAGAAACTGCTGCCCGGCTACTACTTGAACCTCGATCAGGTGAGATATGCACACTTATCAAATCATCATCATTACAGTCTTTTTACTTCCCACGGCCAGGATCGAAAGGCGCGGTCCATCCCACTAAGCCAAAACTGCCCCTCCAATACCAAAAGCCTTTATTCAATTGGGTATCGACGATACACTTATGAACGTCAGTTATAAAAATGACTACCACCTTATTCAGGAATAGAGCCACTACACATAAGAACAGGCAAGAAACTGAGGGGCATATTTTACAGAATTTATTGATAACTCCTATAGTTACACGTCACAGTTGAATATTCATAATTTAAAATTAATGTCAGAACAATATTTGTTAATAATTATATCAAATATAAAATAATTCATTAAAGTCATAATACAAATAAGTATAGTAAAAATATGTAACTGTAAATTATGCATAGCAATTATTAGACAACATAATAATAGTTCAAAAATCTCATACTTCAAAGTAAGCTACAATTCCAAAAAACGTATTTCTAGTAACCAAGCTCTCAGCTTGGTTTTGAAGCTCGCGGTGGAAGGCTCATCCCGAACGGAAGTTGGTAAACGGTTATAGACCCCAACTCCTTGACCCCAAGCAAGTTAGTGCAAGTCAGGGTTATTTTCCTTCTCAAGGTCAGTGCAAACCGGCGTGTGACGGGGCGCGGAATATTAAACTTATCAATGAATAATTAATGCTCGAAGACCCAACGATCGATCGTCACGGTGCATTTTCTTGATGCTCCAAGGTCGGGCTTCGTGCATTGAAAACATACCTTACTAGCTGCGCCCCGTGGTGTTACCAGGGGTTAAAAAATACCCTATGAGTACGAGAGGACACGTCAGATCTTCCAATGCGCCGCCGGAGAGCCGGGCGGCGGAGAAGGATCTTTCACGCCCTCCTCCAACCTCCATAACAGGGGGCTTGGGCAGCGGACCCGGGGGGGTCCGTCGCCCGACAAGCGTAACCCCTGAGGTGGCGCGCGCGGTGCTTCCGTGTGCTCTCGAAGAATCAACTATACGGGAAGGGTCCTAGGGGACCAGCGTCGTCGGGGCTGTGCGGTCGAGTGCAAGAGTGTTCCCGTAGCCCCGAGACATGGGCGCCGAGAAGAAACCCCCCAGGGTTTTTAGTGGGTATGCCGCCACTAGGGCGGAGACCCCCACATAACCACCTTGCCTCCCCCGAGGCGGGGTGGTACCTATAGAAGGTTTACCCTGGGTAAAAAAAAAAAAAAAAAAAAAAATACCCTATGTCCTTTTCTGTACCCCTGACAACGTGTATGCAAAATTTTATGATGATCGCCATTTGATCGTAGCGGTCCAAGAGTTGCAAAAAAGCAATGCATCTGAGTGCGAAGGGGAAGGCGACGAACATGTGGATGCTCACACGATGATCAGATTACAGACGATCATCGCCGATTGTGTAGTGGGCATAACAGAATATTATGTTATTGATTGTTTCTTAGGGATAGTACAGTTTTCTAGCAATATTTTCTCTGTACACAGAACCCACGCACGCTGCTACCAAAATTCTTCGGGCTGTACTGTTACCAGTGCAACAGTAAGAACGTGCGCCTAGTCGCCATGAACAACCTGCTGCCGTCCGCGGTCAAACTGCACCAGAAGTACGATCTCAAGGGATCCACATACAAACGGAAGGTGAGAGTGTTGGGATAACCCACAGACCTAAGATTTTTTTTGCTTCGCAAAAGACCAACGAAGCGTGGGACAGAGAAGTCTCCATCGAAATGTAAACTCCACAAGAGAGAAAGAGGTCGCCTACAAATAAAATGTTAGTCAATTTTTCTTTTGTCATTAATGACAGCGCGCCACCTGGGAACACGCGAAAATTCCTATGATTTATATTTTTACTAAAATAATTATAAATAGACTTAAAAGAGAGCAATTGTAACTAAATGCAGTTATGTCATCTTGTGAGTAAAGCAACTGTGATGTGAATCCAAGATGTAACCCACAAAATTTGTCGTTTCATGGGTAAATATGAAAATTCCATTGTGATGTTTTTGTCTAAATTTTGTCTAAAACATAACATAAATTGGTTACAAAAACCGATTTACCAGCGGTATGTTGTTGTCGTTTCTTCGTAACATCTATATTTCCTAGATGAAAGCAGAATTGGTGATGAAATTCAGCATTAAAATATTAGTTAGTTTACGCTCGATTTTCACTAGAGATGGATAAAAAGATGACGTCATTATTATCGATAGTTTTTATCAAAGTTCATTAAGTAGGCGATGGGTGCAATACATAAACAAAGCATACATTTTTGAATCAATGCCATCAAAAGTAAATTGACATTCTTCCGAGTTTGTACTGAATGATGAGGCGTAAAACATTTTTGTATTATATATAAGTATGTACCTTCAATTTCTGATCATCATTTTTAATTCAATTTACACATTTTGGGTGTCTTACATCCAAGTCTAATTTAATTATATTTAATTAAATTAAATAATATATATGTAAATTATAAATAAATGTACAAAACCAATGAGATAAGTATATTACTTATCCTAATCCGTATACAAGTAAATTTGGTCAAGGGTCACAATTCGAAGCGAATTACTAGGATAGTATTATGTTGATCTTATTATTTACTTTTCTTATGTTAATTTAGATACATGGTGACACTGATATCTAACTCTTCCGCCTAGCTTAACACCCGTTTAGTGATTAATATTCATTTTAGCTCAGCAGCGGTATTACTTGGAACAAAGTCAAAGTCAAAATGTTTTTATTCAATTTAGGTATCAAAGATACACTTATGAACGTCAAAGTTATTTAAATAGACTCGACCGCCTTGTTCGGATAAAAAGCCTCTACTCAGAAGAACAGGCAAGAAACTGAGGGGCATTATTTTTTCAAATAATAAATAAATTATTCTCACAAATTTTGGCTTACAACTAGGTAATATCTATAAATATTAGTGGCTACTTGGCGGAAGTGGAAGGCTCCAGACATCTTTATCTTCTAAATAATTCTTAACCTTATAATATCCTCTTTTCATTAATGTAGTTTTTACATGTGATTTGAATTTTCCCTCGGTGAGCCCTGTTATATTTTTCGGGATTTTATTGTAAAAACTAACGCAGTTGCCTAAAAATGACTTTCTTGACTTAGTCAGTCTAAATCTCTGTACAGCTATCCTATCCTTATTTCTAGTGTTATAATTGTGATAGTCACTGTTCAATTTAAATTTATGTAGATTTTTGCGAACGTGCATAATATTTTCAAAGATATATAAAGAAGGTAAAGTTAAAATATTTATTTCTTTAAATAAATCTCTCAATGATTCACGGGGACCCATTCCGTAGATAGCGCGGACCGCTCGCTTTTGCAAAATAAAAATGGCCTCCACTTCAGCAGCTGATCCCCACAGCAAAATGCCATATGACATTATGCTGTGGAAGTAAGCAAAGTAAACCATCCGAGCTGTAGCTATATCCGTCAGTTGCCTAATCTTGCGAACCGCATAAGCAGCAGAACTAAGTCTCCCAGACAGAGCACTAATATGTGGACCCCATTGCAGTTTGGAATCAATGCTTATACCCAGGAACACCGTCGCCTTGTCTATGTTAAGTTTATCGCCCTCAAGCATTACGTTTGGTTCTATATATCTAACATTAGGCATGGAAAACTTTAAACACTTAGTTTTTTTTGCATTTAGTAACAAATTGTTCGCAGCGAACCATCTCGAAATAATAGTCAGTACGTTGTTCACATGCACAAGTTCACTATCTTTCCTATCTGTTCTAAAAATAAGAGATGTATCATCAGCAAATAGAACTATGTCTGTAAGGTCCTTAACCATATACGGCAAATCATTTATATACGCCAAAAATAAGAACGGGCCTAAGATAGAACCTTGTGGTACTCCCATTGTAACTAAAGATCCGGAAGATGTGACGCCATTAATTCCCAAAAAACAACTCAATTGGTATGCGAAAGATTATTTTTATCGACAAGCACCCGGAGGACCATTTTTGGTCAATCGATAAATTAATAAGTACTTTTCACAACACTAATTTACTCACGCATGCGGAAATGTTTTTTTGTATCACTATCGAATTGTCACTGTCGATCTTTTACATCCTAGATCTGTGGGATAACCTAACTTAACCTCAAAACCCAACAGTACTACAAACCCCAACACTAGGACAAACCTCAACAATGCCACAAAACCCAACACTACCACAAACCCCAACATTAGCACAAATCTCAAAATACCATAAAACCCAACAGTACCACGAACCCCAACGAGGTTTGTGGTACCGTCTGCGGTCAAATTACACCAGAAGTTCTACAGAATACACTAGCAGGCGTACCAGTAAGATACACCCTCTTATGGTGGAAATTTCGCCAAAACGCACTAAGCGTTTCAAGTTAACCTTTCTTGTAAGAACTGCAGAGGTGTGGAACTCGTTGCCTGCGTCTGTCTTTCCACCTAAATACAATACAATACATCTTTATTGCACACCAAAAGTACAAATTAAAACAAACAAACAATCCGGGAGTGTTTAAGAGTAAAGTGAATAGGTATCTCCTAGGCGAACGTGTTACACACCTTCGATCACGTCGACGCTTCCCATCAGGCGAGTCAGTGGTCAAACGCATGCCTAGGCATGCGTTTGACCACTGACTCGCCTTTTTGACTACTTTACTTTGACTACTTTTTTTTTACAACAGACTAGTCTGTTGTAAAAAAAAAGTATGATCTCAAGGGATTCACCGAACACCAACGGGGTTTGTAGTACCGTCTGCGATCAAACTGCACTTGAAGTACGATCTCAGGAAATCCATTTACGAACTGAAAGCGAGACTTGGTTCATCATAACAGACCTACCCTACATCAAGGGGGATTGAGCCGTTATCCACCACGCTGGCTCAGTGCAACGGTTGGTGTCACGTGTCTATTAAATTATTCTATTGGGATATGTCGGTTTCTTTACGATGTTTACCTTCACTGTAAGAGCGCGTGTCAAATTTAAATACTTACACAAACTTTTCTACGAGAGCATAGTTCATTGGTGCAGTAGTGGTACATTGGAGAGTTGGCTAGGTCATGATAATAGGCCCATAATATGTTCTAAAGCATTTCGCTTTCCAAGCGATTTTGTACAGAGTCCCTTGATTGCTGACGCTAACGCTCGAACATCGCTGTTGATTGGGGAAAATATGAGCTTTAAAATGTAGAAACGGAATGGAGTGTTCCGGTTTTGTGGTACGGTTGGGGTACGTGGTACTGTTGGGGTTTGTGGTAAGCTAACCTAACCAAAAATACTCAAAGTAGCGTATCCAAAAATAAATATCGATTTTCAAAAAGGAGGAGGTACTCAATTCTACTAAAGGTTTTTTTTTATATATATTACTAGCTGCGCTCCGCGGTTTCACACGCGGTTAAAAAGTATCCTATCTCTCAAGTTGGATCGAACTGCACATGGTGTGCGAATTTTATTATAATCGGTTAAGTGGTTTAGGAGTTCATTGAGGACAAACATTGTGACACGAGATTTATATATATTAAGATTTATGTTACGCGATTAGTCCGCCAATTGAGAATTAATATTAATAATTCTTTTTTTGATTTGTAGATCATACTTTAGAGGTGGTCCCTTATCAATTTTAATCGAAAAATCGGTCGAGCAGTTTTTAAAACATCAACAAATATTCAATTGCTTGCGTGGGTGACGAATTACAGGATAGGAAGTCGGTTTTTTTAGCTTTGCTTTTTTAATTCAATTCAATTTCTTTATTTGCTCGTCAATGGGTTACAATAATCTTAATTTAGGTTTGAACAGCCAATAACTACCTCACATTAGGTGTGCAAATTAATGATGTCAATAAAATGTTATGAAATTAAGTAAATAAAATGTCAAATAAAAACATATTTAAACACTTAAAAAAATGAAATAATGAGAATGTTAGCAAAAAAACTTAATATTTATCGTGATAAATATGGTAGCGACACGATGCTTTGTCCAAGAATTCTTTTGTCGTGTAAAAACTTTCGCTCACTAGCCACTTTTTCAACTCCGTACTAAATTTATCAAAAGGCAAATCTACTATTCTATTTGGAAGGGAATAATTTTAATATTATTATCAATAGGATTTTTTTGAAATAATTCACGTATTGAAATGATCACTTGACTAATTTCAATTTTTATGGCATACATAGGCGTGTTTTGTCACTTCTTATTTGTTACTTACCTATCATTTTTGTCACCAGGCCAGTAAAA
This sequence comes from Peribatodes rhomboidaria, assembly GCA_911728515.1. Lineage (NCBI taxonomy): Eukaryota > Metazoa > Arthropoda > Insecta > Lepidoptera > Geometridae > Peribatodes > Peribatodes rhomboidaria. Next base: position 1,315,983 of record OU452194.1, read on the forward strand.
GCGAACGAACAAAAAAATCCCCGACATACAAGGACTTGGATTTCATGGAACTACACCCTGAGGGTATATTCCTCGAGGCTGATACCTACAACGCGCTCACAAAGACCATGCAGCGCGACTGCCGAGTGCTAGAGAGCTTTAAGGTAAGTACACAAAAAAATGTGTGGAGCGAACGAAACTGTGTGGAATGAGCGAAAATGTCTGGAGTGAGCGAAAATATATAAAGTGAGCAAAAGACAAGGTAGTAAAATGTAGTGCTAAAGGACGTGAGAGAGAGACAGAGAGAGGTTTTAGATGACATCGTGAATAGAGCAATGTGGCGAAGAAAAGAAGGAATAGGGTCTATAGTCGTTTCGTCTACAAGAAGAAGATGAGCGAAGAGAGCGAGTAATGAACCTGACGAGCCTCTAAAGTTACCTACAGAGTGACAAAGTGCAATTTCAATTTTTTTATGACATTTGCACTTCTGGAATCATTCTAAGATAACTAAGAATTTCCCTTGTACATATTATGGATTCATTTGACAGCTAATGATGTAGACGACCTCCCTATGTAATGGAGTTTTTGATTTGCTTTGTCTACCTATTGAATAAATCAGTCAAAAGTGACCCCTTAAAAATGCTGATATTTTTCATAGCTCTATTTTAGCCTGACAACGTTTTTAAAAAAACCATAGGGGCGGAGATATTGTTAATTTAATTGTACATGCTAAATTTCATCATAATCTGACAAATGGTTTTCAAGAAATTTGAGTACCGCGTTTGTATGGAAATTTCAGAGCGTCGCGGCCCTCCTAAGTGAGCGAAAATATACAATGTGTTTTACTTAATTTTACAGATCATGGACTATTCTCTACTAGTCGGCATACACAATTTGGACGAAGCCCAGCGTGAGAAGAGCGAAGCGCGCGCGCGGAACGACCCCGGGCAGAGCGACGACGACGACGAGCCCAAGCGGAGCGGACTCAACCGCACCCGGTGAGTGGCGGGAGCGAAGCGAGCGGAACTATGTGGGTCGAGCGAAAGTAAACGAGAAAGCGTGATGTGGGCGAATTGTGAGATGTGATTAGAAGTAAATAAGTGAGCATATGAACGCTCTAATTTTTTTTTAAAGAAAACAAAATTTTTGGATGTTGGAAGGGTATTTGAAAAAGTGAAATGATTAAACCGAGTCAACTTGGAAATGAGATGTGAAAATGAATGCAGTGATTGTATTTACGTTGTTTAAACGAGCGAGCGCTGCCAGTGTGAGCGAAGCGAGCAAAACAAACAGATCGAAAAACTATGCAAGCTAAAAAAAATAGTGGTAAAAATTATTGAATGGTTGACTATTTCTAGTGCTAGTAAACTTTTCAAGTTAAATGAAACCTTTTTTTTCTATTACCTCGATGATGTTATCTTCAATGTTGTATTTTAGACGGGTTTTCTAAGGTGGCGGTGTACATTTCAGATCTGAAGGCAAAGAAGACTTTGGGATGCAAGTGAAAAGGACACAGTACGATATGTTTACATTTTGTCGCTATTTGTTCGTTATAACACTATAACGCCTCTCTTTCCTTCCTAATCACTATAAAAACCTTACCCTGTTCTGTTAGTTTGGTGTTTACACCTTCACAGAATTGCATGTGTTAATGTATGACGTACTGACAGTTTAATTTGTTGCTTACTGACAATTTAATGACTGCTGGTTGACGAAATGACATGAGATTTACTGACTGACTTTCGTTAAAGTTGATTTTGTGATCTGTCATGTCAAACTTAATTGACAGAAACAAGGTCTCTGATTCTAGTCAGACATCTCGACATTTGTTTGTAAGACGATAACTTAAGTATTGTTGATTCAATCTTCATGAAACTTTGCAGGTAAGTAGTTCATGCAAATACAGTTTTTAATTTCGAAAATGAGCAAAATCGCACGAGAAGTTTCGGAGAAATGCGAACTCAGCGTTCAAGGCGACAAACTGACAAATATGTAGTTCTGAATTATGTATGACATACTGACAGAATTATCTCAAACTCACTGACAAAATAATTAAGGAATTCCTGACATTTTTTAAAATTATTAAAGTGATGTGTAACATATTTTCATTTTCAAATATCTAAATGTTATATAACTGATGTACTGTCTTACTGATTTATCAATATACTTTACGAATGCTCTATCGATTTATTGCAGCCAATATAATTAAAGCTTTAGTTGACCGATCATAACATACTAAAATACAGCAAGTTACAAAAGCTACGTTGTAAAATTAAAGGGCATGTACACACACTTATAAATATTCATGCAAAAATTCCCAAAAAAATGCACTTTAAAAATAGCAACAGTTACGACCGGTTTAGGAACGCAAGAATAAGAAAATTTGACATAAATGTTAACAAATCTGTATCATATGTTGGCGGCTTTTATTCAAACAAAGTAGCGGCACGATGCGAATAGTTTACAAATGAAACTGACGCGATTAGTGGCTGCGTTGACGCAGCGTTGGGGGCTGAGCTACCCACGTCCGTAGGAGTGTACTCTATTCTGATTCCCTACACGTGGTCCCCGGGTAGTGCTAACCGGGTAGCAAACTCTGGTGGGAGGCTTCGGCCGTGGCTGTGGCCGTGACCCACCGGACCAAGCCATGCCGTGAATAGACCTAGTCGTGTTTCGGGATGTAGTCCGGTGTTACCGTTCCGAAGACGGGTCTGAGCAGTAGCGCACTTGTAGCGCCTCACTCAACTGCCGTCTTTGTACTTCTTCACTCTACATAACTCCAAGGCTAGAGTGAATAAGTACCTTATAGGTCGTCGTGCTCCATCTTAGACCACAACGTCGCTTAACATCAGGCGAGTTGGTGGTCACACGCCGGGCTATTCTACATTAAAAAAAACGCTTTTTGAGGAAGAACGCGATTTGTGTTCAAATTTTTTAGAGTCAATATAGAATTAAAACTAGCATGATTGCATCCTCCAGCCGATACTGGATGCCCACCTCGCGAATATAACAGAATTTTTTTAACACCCTGTAAGCAGCTGTCTTTGTTTTTCCTGCTTAATTATTAGACAAGGACATCGATACTGATAGCAAGTTTAGATAAGTCAATAAAGCTTCCGAATTCGCTGAACGTTGACTTAAGTAATTCAAAAAAATGTGACATAATTATGGACTTACTGACATATTAATAGACTTACTGACTCAATAATGGACTTACTGACTCAATAATGGACTTACTGACTCAATAATGGACTTACTGACAAAATTATGTACGTCTTGTCAGTGTATGTATGATTGTGTGTGTTGGTGAATTAACATTGCATGTGTTACATATTCAAATGGTATTGTTATTTCTAATCTCTTCTATACTTTTCTATCAGAATTGGTTCACTGAAATAGTAACTAAATCAAAATTGTACGTGAAATGTACCGATTTAATAATCGGTACATTTACTACTACTCTTACTTTATTACTGTTAGATACTTATAAATTTAAATTTAGACCTGGTGTTTATGTGGACTTTCTTGATTTTTATGATTATTTTGTATGAATCTTTGTATTTTCATTCGATAGTATCTACGATTTATTTAACTAATTTAGATTTCTTCCGGCTAAGATGTAGAAGATGAGTTTTTTTTTTAATATATCATTCTTATCTAATTTTTTTATTAAACATAAATATTTCTAATATCTATTATTTAAATGATAACTTTCTTTCTTTTTTTTATGAATCTTTTGTTAAAAGGTTTTTTAAGAGTAGTTTGACGCGTGTCTTAGATCCAAAGAAGATTATAAACTTTAGTGATAAACGTATATTTTTTTAATTCCAGATCGATAAACCGACAACGATTGGTCGCTCACTCGACCGCCATGGAGTCTATTCACGCCGAGAGCGAACCTATAGACGAGGAGGAGGATGTGCCGTGAGTGTGCTGCTTTATTTAATTTATTAGCTATATCTATAAATCTATTATTTATGAGCTGTAACTCGTTTTTTTGGCCGCTACCAACCGGTCTTATTGGAGGTCTATGGGGGAGGCCTATGTCCAGCAGTGGACGTCCTATGGCTGATGGATGTAACTCGTTTATTTGCCACTAAACTGACCATATCGAACAGAATATGAAAAAATAGGTTATAATTGATTGCCGAGGTCAACAACAGACGATATGATATGTTCGGATGGGTGACCGAGGACGGCGTTTACTGAGTTACGTTAATGTTGACATTGTTGCACACAGTCATCTGACCCCAAACTAAGCAAAGCTTGTATAACTGATATACGTACATACATATTTTTTTAGACAAAACAAATACAAAAAAAAATTTGGCACTATGATATAGTTACAATACAATAACAAAAAATTGTATCGATGCTACGCGCAGTAATTATAACCATATCGCATTACAAAAAATACATTACATGAATGTTTGCCCTAGGCGGGAATAGGTAGGGTTCATACTACCAACTGAGCCAGTGAGGCTGTCGTGTGCCTCTGAGTTAATGTTTTGACCTAGTACATTTTTTGAGAGAAAAAAATGCCCCTCAGTTTCTTGCTTGTTCTTTTGGGTGGCTCTTTTTCGGAACAAGACAGTTGAGTCCATTTCATAACTTTGACATTCATAGCTGTATCTTCGATATCCAATTGAATAAAGATCTCTTGATTTTGATTTTGACCGTCCGCCCTCACCCCCCTCAGCCCCGGCGGCATCCCGGCGCGTAACGCTCGCGGCGAGCGACTGCTACTGTTCTTGGGCATCATCGACATCCTGCAGTCGTACCGCTTCCGGAAGAAACTGGAACACACATGGAAGAGCATGATACACGACGGTGTAAGTATCAGCTAGCGTAAGCTTGACATAAATGATTCATGACGGTATAAGTATCGACTAACATAAGCTTAACATAAATTATACACAACGGTATCAGTATCGACTAGCATAAGTTTAACATAAATGATACAGGACGGTGTAAGTATCGACTAACATAAGCTCAACATAAATGATACACAACGGTGTAAGTGTCGACTAACATAAGCTTAACATAAATGAAATATGACTGTGTAAGTATCGACTAACATAAGCATAACATAAATAGTACACAACGGTGTAAGTATCGACTAGCATAAGCTTAACATTAATGATATAGGACGGTGTAAGTATCACCTAACATGAACCTGAAACTTGCAGTTACCCACTGTTAATCTCAAACTACGCATGCCGTTTCCAACTAGAATTTGTTTGATTTTTTAGTGTGTGTAATATTTTTATTTTATGATGTATTAGTGTACGTAATGTTGATGGACAAATAAACGAATAAATTGTACTGAGTTAACTCAACATAGGTGGATTCTACACTCCGAAAAATAACGAAAAAATATAAAAAGGATTACGATGCTTAAAACTAGTGATGTTACCCCTACGGAGTGTACGTAGTGTTAACCTAACATATTAATAATTGAACCTAAACGTAAGCTACTGTAATGTTAACCTAAACTAATCGTAGCCTAACTTTTCCTATTCACAGACTAGATGTCACCAAAGGCTTTATTGGTACTTTTTAAACAAAATCTTTGTTGTTTAAAAGTACCCTCAAATTATCAAAATGCGAACTGTGTATCGATTTTTTGTAAAACTACCCTCAAATAGTCTAAAAATCAAACTAATATATTTCCCAGGACACTGTCTCGGTCCACAGACCGAGTTTCTACGCACAGAGGTTCCTCGATTTCATGGGAAAGACGGTCTTCAAGAAGATACCTTCGTGTAAGTTTCAATCTCTCTTTCGCACTCGTTGTCTCACGTGTAACTTTATCTCTTTTTGTTTTCAGCTCAAAGACTATTATGGCGCGATCGAGATTAGCTCAGTCAGCTGCGTGGGTTTTGATATTATTTTGTACTATACTAGATTTTGACATTTCTAAAATTACAGACATCCTCTTCTCGCATATTGAAGTGAAAAGAGATGCAGATAATTTTAGTTTTCTTCAGATTACTTTAAGAAGTTACTAAGGATCTCTTCTATGAGACGAAAGTAAAATCTCGATCGCGCCAGAATATTAATCAAGATATTGTTCTGCCGGTTGCACACGCTCGCTAAAACAGGTTGAGAAAGAGACGAGACAATCTTTTGGTCTCTTAAACTTTTCTATCTTTTGAGATTTAAAATAATGAAATTAAATTAAACGAAAATATTATTAGAAAAATAATTACAAATACATGCAATCAGAAACAAACAGATAGTACATAACTCCATAAAGAAGTAAAAAGTAATATAGATAAAAACATGTAACTTCTCAACGTAGACCGAATCATTGCATAGCATCGAGCGAAATGTAAGTCACAAGCTATTTACGAAAAACATCTTTTTCTTTACAATCATGACAACAACAACAACAACAACAACAACTCTTTATTAAAAACATAAAATAATTACAATAGTACTTAAATAAGGCTTAACTACGTTTTTAATGGGCGGCCTTATCGCTCAAAGCGATCTCTTCTAGGCAACCTGAATGGACAGGAACATTTATAAAAGTTGAGGCCTTGAAAATTCTAATACTAATACAATAGTAATAATCTAATACATAATTTTACAAGACGTAAAAAATAATAAGATAAAAATAATAATAATGATCATTGTCCCGAAAGTCGTCACGGTAAACGGTCTCATAGCGAAGAGCCTCGACCAACATCTCAAGAGGCTCTCGTTAGACGGTTGGATCAAGGGCCACATACAAAAGGCAGTGATCCTAGACACGTGCCGTATTGTCAGGAGGTTCCTCACTCTGCAGCCCTAACCACCGGTAGCTTGGGCCTCGCCCCGCTGCCGGCGGCACCCTAGTTTTTAAGTTTTTTATAGTATTTGTTTTTATATTCATGTATTGTAAAAAACTTAGAAGTTAAGAAGAAAAATAAATATCTTGAATAATAATAAAAATACACAAAATAAATACTAATAAGTAGACGAAATAAATATAATATAAATACTTTAAAAATGTTTAAAAATAAATGTCACTAATATATAAATAAATACATAGTGCGACTTGACGAGAGTGTACAACCGGCATTGCAATCTGAGGCCAATTATTAAGCAACATCAAATCAAAGCAGGATTTTCAATCATATAACTGTAACAATAGAGTTGTATATCAAACAACCGAGTCCAAATCATCATGCTACAGTCATACGCTTACCCATTGTCCTAGGTGAGCGGTGGACAGCGATAGTACGCGATGCGAGGCGATTTTTTATTTATTAATTTAATTAATATGACTTACACCAGTTGCGGTGGCTAATAATAAAAGACAAAATAATAATTTAAAAAAAATATTGAAATAGTCTAGTAAAATCACAAAAATTAGTAATGTCAAGTCTGAAATAAGGTTTCAAATTTCAATTTACCTCTCAGTTACTTGCCTGTTCTTCTGGGTAGTGGCTGTTTTTCTGAACAAGGTGGTCGAGTCATTTTTAAACCTTTTGACGTTCGTAAGTCTAACTTCGATACTCAATTGAGTAAAGAAAGACTTTTGATTTAAAATATTCAAAAGTAAATTACCGACAATTTAGCAATTTGAAAATTCATGTTTTTTTATGATACTGAATGACGAGACGAGCAAGTCGCTGGCCTGATTGTAAGCGTCACGCTTGCCTGTAACAGTCAGTGCTACCTAGAAAATAATAATCCTGCTTGGTAAGGTCGCTTGTCGCTTTTTGATATTAGATGTCGAATATCGTGCCCAGTAATTTCTCTGGCGGGATGTTAATGCAAGCGCTCTGTTTTTTTCTGGCGCATGTGATATTGCGCTATCTCTTTTTAGACGTCATGAGAGTGAAAGAGACCGAATCTAATTTGATAGTTTCGCTTTGTATCGCGTCGCGTCACCGCATCTATCTCTCACCTCGGACAAGGCCTTGTTCTAATCCAGTATATTGCTGTACAATATTGATCCCTAAGCTGGTAGATTTAAGTGTCTAATTCCTGAGCTAATTTGTTTTTATGTCAGTAACTAACTCCCAAAGGTGAAATGTAAGTTTTCTTCGTGTATTTGAGATATTAAAAAACTTTTTTTCTAAAATATTAGTGTCATAATTATTATCTAACTTAATTATATTTGAGTTGTACTCATTGAGATGAGATATAACATACCTACAGAGTCACGTGCAAAAAAAATGTCCGGACCAAAACTCGGCGCGCGCTACGCATTGCGCCGACTTTTTGGTTAGTAGTAAGCCAACTGCAATCCGATTACAACGTCGCGCGATTAAGTGCTCGGTAACAAACTGTCCCGAACAATACTAGCGACGTAACACATTGGAGCAAATATGGAATTGTGAGTAGGTATAAATGATGTCTAGGTAAGTATGACGACGATCGGACGATTTTTAAATGTTGCCAGTTTGAGATTGTGAATCTGTAGGTATTCTGTCTTAATGGCTGTATTGAATTTTTTAACACTGATCTCTGTCGAAATATTAAAGTTTTTCATATCTCAAAATATCTTTAGCTACTACAGGTCCCTGTTGTTTTCTTGATAAACTTGTAAATTGTTATATTGGTGTGTGTCTTTTAAAAACATGTAGCTATAGTTTGCGCCAAATAGATTGAGATAAAAACAAACTTTTAAATAATAAATTATGTTATTCATGAAAAATAAATGTAATTTGTGTGATACATATTTACAACCCCCTGAGTAGTGGGCCGAGGGGTCAATAACCTTTTTTTAAATCCAAAACGAAGCCCTATATTGACCCACAATAACTAAATTTATTAATTAAGGCAAAGGTCAACGAACTTTTGTCTCAATCCATTTAGCGCGAACCTTAGTTGATAATTTCTCCCCAACGTACTTGTACATTCCCTAATGTACATTTAATTAGTACATATACAGGGTAACGGGGAATATGGGTACGAAGCCGAAAACAGGCGGAAGTACTCATCTTTTTGAATAACCTTTACTATGGGACCAATCCTAAAATCTCAAAAAAAGAAAAAAATTACAATATTTATCAAAATGTATGGAACAGATGGGTTTTTTATTGCGCGATTTTAGGGTTGATCTCATTGTAAAAGTTATTCATTAAGATGAGTACTTACACCTGATGGGCAATGCAGCTAACCTTAGCCGATGTTTAACTGAACCGTGGACAAATAAAAAAAAATTGAAAAAGGTCTTCTGAAAAGGTCTTTTGAAAATTCTTAGTACAATAATATTATGTATCAAATTTAGTGTTGCGTCAGCCTTACAAAAACAGACGCAGACCGGATCAATATAACTAATGTTTTACAAACGTGTCACCGATCGCATTCTAGCTGTCACGTCAAACGTAACGTCCAACAGTTCAGCTAAGCATCGGCATTGTTTAGTTGAATTGCCCGTCTGTTTTCGGTTATTCCCCGCAACCCTGTATATTAATGTCAATAATGTATTAATTCTCCCCGAATCAGTGGACCTACCCGAGATTAAGGGAAACCATCGCAAGTTTAGGACCCTAGTCACCAGCTATATAGGTACTGTAGGGTTGTACGTGTTGCGAGCATTATTTTTTTTTTTATTCGTTTCTTTTGAGTTTTTTTTTTTGAAATTTGTGGATGTGTGCGTTTTGTGTGTAGCTGCGGAGGTGTTGGCTTTTTGGAAATTTTAAAAGAATAGAAGAGTAGCTTTAGGGTAGTTTTTGTTGATGTTCTTAGTTAGCATGATTCAGTAAAGTTTTGTATAAAATTGATTAGAAATTGTTTGAGAATATATTACTTACTTAAAAAAATCTAGTTGAATTAGATGCCTAATTGTGGTAAAGTTTGATACTTTTCTTAAGTATGTATAAATAAAAGTTGCTCTAAAATTTGTTTTATAGTAAAAAAAAATTTGCCAAGAGAAGCTTAAAATATTTTTTAAGGGGTTTTTTAGGGATGCCAACACCTCCACATTTTGCAGTACGAATTTAGCTGACAAATGTATAAAACATTTCGAAATTTGTTTTTTTAAGCAAAATTTTAGGCATGTACTAGCAACATTTATTTTTCTTTATAATTGGATTGCTTCTAAATTTAAAAGGCATGTCGGTTTTATTTTGAATTGAGAATAATTTTTGAGTAAAACACGCACGCCCCTTACCTTCCCAGTGTTAAGTCTTGTCTTGTGAAATTTTGTTCCTTACGTACACTACAGAAAACACCGACTCTACTTGAAAAAGAGCGTTTAGCATATTATATACAGACGCTGTGTAAACGTGGTGACAATATTCGTGCCGTCCTGCTCGTTCAACCCTACTCGCTCTATGCGAGCGAGCGGGTCGGCACGCCATTGCCGCTGCACTCAATAAGACCTATAATGCGATCGTGATCAGTGAACGTCCAATCATTGGCCTCGGCTACTTTTCAGCCACGATGATTGGACGTCTAGTGATCGCTGTTGTGGTCGACTGAACAGGGTGTCTGTGCGGAGCAGGCTTTAGGACTTAGCTTCATAACTTTTTGCATACGATATAGTTTGTTTGTACCGTGTTCTTGTGGAATTAATCGTGGAAATATTATGAAGAAGAGATGGCAAAATTACCCTAACTTAATCTTATCCTAGTCTAATCTTAACTGAACCTTATCTTAACGTTTACTGACTAAATGCTGTAAAAAAAAGCTTGATCACACCATCACTTCTTAATATTTTCTCTACGTTTAAAACTGTCAAAGTTGACAGAAGTTGTCATTCGAAATTGTACCGTACGCGTCACGGTATAATGCCTACAATGCTTTGCTTCTTGTCGAGTCGGTGTCAAGCCGTGTGCGTGATATGTTCAGTGTTGCCAGACAGAAATAATATCTTTGTTTGTGTTTTCCATCATTTTGTCCGTAATCGGACGCTGGCTCGAATCCGTGGAGGTCTAAGTAAGTCCCTGTGTTGGAAAGTCCCCCCTTTTCAAGCATGTCGTTTGTCGTCAATGTTTACCACATTTTAGATAGTGCAAAAAGATTTCGGGCATCGGGGTTTGAACCCACGGCGATGCGATTGCATTGAGGCATTTTCAGACAAAATTTAAAAAAATATAAAAAAAATTAACAAAGAACATTTATTTTGCGACAAAAAACATTTCCGCTAGTAAAAGTTATTCTTAATGTTGAGAATAGTGAGTTCCTTTCGGTTTAGGACCGCCTTTCTTTGTAACCCAGTACAGTCTGAAGAGCCAACTAATGCAAGATCGCTGGCTTCGAAATCCTTGAATGTGATCTTCATATTTACCATTTTGAACTCCCATCTGAATGTTGGTCATTTGTTTACCCCATTTGAATGTGCCATTTTTAAACCCCGTTTGAATTTAGATCATAATTGAACTCCATTTTTTTTTCTTAATTTTTTACTCCATTTGAATGTTGGTTATTTTTAACACCATTTGAATGTTTGCCTATTTTTAACCTCATTTCAATCTTTGTCATAATTTTTCTCCATGTTAATGTTTGCCATTTTTGAACCCCGTTAAAATGTTGATCATTATTGAACCCTATTTGTTTTTTTTTTACTCCATTTGAATTTTGGTTATTTTTAACACCATGTTAATGTTTGCCACTTTTAAACTCCATTTGAATGTGATAATTTTTGAACCCCGTTTGAATTTAGATCATAATTGAACCCCATTTCTTTTGAATTTTTTACTCTATTTGAATGTTGGTTATTTTGAACACCATTTGAATGTTTGCCATTTTTAACCTTAATCTTTGTCATAATTTAACTAACTTCTTAAAGTTTGCCATTTTTGAACCCCGTTTGAATGTTGAAAATTTTTGAACCCTGTTTGAATGTTGATAATTTTTGAACCCCATTTCTTTTGAATTTTTTACTCCATTTGAATGTTGGTTATTTTTAACACCATTTGAATGTCTGCCATTGTTTATTTAACCTAATTTCAATCTTTGCCATAATTTTACTCCGTGTTAATGTTTGTCATTTGCTAACCCCATATTATCCTTAAAAAGGGTTGTTTAGTGACTAGTGTTTTTTGTGGAGAAATTGTTACAAATTATCTGACTTATTCTAAAGGAATTATAAAACTTTTGTCAATTTTTTTTTGTAATCCAAGCCTATGAATTATTTGTAACAATTTTCACAGTGTGGTTTTTTAACCCCTATTTTGATTCTCTATTTTTAATATTACTACCCTGTTGTACCTCTTTCAATTCCATTGCTATGTGGCTCCCCCTATCGCATCCTTCATTAAAACATCACTCCTGTTCATTTTTCATACAGTGCTTGGCAAACATTTACCTACACGTCACTAATATTATCTATGCAAACACTTGTATGATTGCATTCGTTTTTTATTACCTATTTCACAATTAAACCGATCTGGTTAAGATGTAATAAGGAAATAGTGCTATCATACAATTATGAACTATATAATTTTTGTACAAAAAAATTGGAGTAATTTTTTAACAAAAATTTTAGATGATTTTTTTTGTAAACTGAACAATGAAATTAATTATGAATAAATAGTTTTGCCTCCCACTGTATGATCAATCTATTTTTTAATTTTTCTATATTCTTTGTGTCATCAAAAAATACTGACCAAGCACGGTATTTTCAGCATTCATACATTTTTCTTGAATTCGAATTTATTTGGATTCGAATAATTGGGATTGCGTGTTCATGAATCGTTGTGAATTTCTTTTTTGGAACGATTGTTTTTTTTAAAGACGTTTGTGGAACTTTTTTTTTTAATCAGGCTTCTCTCAGTCAAAACCTATGTGACTAAACTAACCTTTTCAAAGTTCAATAAAACGACAATTCAACTTTTGGGCCGAGCGCTTTGACTCGAAATTGACTCAACTTTCATCGTGCCATCTCGCTCTCTCACAAACGAACTAGTTGACAATACGATTGCGACAGGACATGTGATCAAGATGCTAGTCACGCTGAGAAATGCCTTCTTTAAGAGTCAGCGTAAACTGGCGGATGGTGGAAGACGGAATTTTGAATTTATCATTGTTTTTTTATTTAACTAAATCTAAATAAACAATTTGTAAGCTCAAAGAACGACCTTGAAGTTTCACGGTTGATACTTTGCGGTCGATCTTCGAACATTACAAAATGTACTTTATTTCGATTGAATAAGATAGAAATTTCGTTGACAAATTTAAAAATCCCCTCCCCTGCCGTCCGCTGCAGCGCACTGACCCTATAAAAGATACCCGTTTTATTTTATGCACTTTTTGCATTTTTTTGTTATTTTTCAAAAATTAAAAGCTTTAAATAAACTTTATTATAATTTGCAATGCTGAAGTTTTATTTAGCGGCACTGCTTGTTCCGAAATATAGCAATGTTTTTAATGTTATAAATATGGAAAGTTATTTAGAGTATTTTTGTGATACTTTAAAAGTTTAAAAGCAAAAACTAAAAACAAAAAAAAAAAGATGTAACTTAACTCCAAAAAAATATTCATACGCGTTGCAATAGAGAGAGCCTCTAAAAGTTTTTGACATGTATTAAAAAAATTGGTAAAAGTTACAATTCAATATTTTATAAGCAAATTAACAGTCGCTATTAATATTTATTCAAAACAACTATTAGAAAATCATTTCTACCTCTATTATCACAAAAGTACTCCAAAAAACTATCGCACCTTCGATAACAAACCCACCTAAGTTGTAAATTCAAAATTTTCAGCACTGAAACACTCTCCGTCTAAGAGGAAGAGCATCGCCAAGCCGTCGAAAACGCAGGACGATGTTGAAACGCCAGGTATGTTGCGTTTTCTATACGTCGAGTTTTTGATGAGTTGATAAAAATAAAAATATGCATAAATTGATTCAAAGAAATTGATGTGACACTACAATAAGTGCTGTTTAATTTTAAAAAAATAATTTGGCATTAATTAAAGCTCTGACTCTGGCGTGTTGCTATCTCTCTCACTGAAGCATTTAAAAAGTCACAGTCTGAATAATGAGGAAAAAAACTACAAAGGTTCAGAATAAGTACTATCTTGATTCAAATACATTTTTAATACATAAAAATAGGCTATGGTTTTGGTTCCTTCAAAAATGTTGAAATGTGTAAGCGACAGTGGAACGTCAAATTTTGGGCCATAATAAATATTTTTGGTAGGTAAACAGTTATAAAAAAATGTTACTTTTTATTATTATCAACTTATTAAACACTTTGGAATGCTTGACTTATAAACTAATGTTTAGTTTAGTATTAACCTTTTATATCAAACTAGTTTATATCCCAATCCTAACACGAATGCGAAATTATTTTGGTACCTATATATACATTTCAGTTTATTTTTACCCCTCTCCCTTCTCCCATCCGGTGATTGTTACCCAGTTTTGTGATACGTCTTTTTTGTTATTATTTCCCGTTGAACCGTAGTAGATTGAAATTTGAAATATCCGCCTTACGCGAGTTTGTGTATCGCCGCGCGATTTTCGTTTTGTATTTTAACGAAAATCTGTGTTGTGTTTCTGTGCTAACGGTGTTGGTCGAAAGATGTCGATTTAACGGCATGGTTTGCGTCGGGAGTGAGAGAGAAATAAACTGAAATGTATGAACACAAATGAGACAAAATATTGACGAGTATGTTTCTTCAGGGCGTATGTACATCGGCAGACCGATTGTGGATTACAATCCTGATATGATGAGACAGTCGCGGTTCTCGCCTAGGTCTTCTCGGAGATCAAGCATGAGTGACTTTACCGATACGACTATTTCGACATGGAATCAAAGATTTCCGCCGCCTAAAGCGGAATATCCCTCAGTGCTGTCTGACAGATTGAAAACCATGGACAGAGGCCCCTTCCCGAGACGAATAGAATTCGACACTTCGAATTTAGTTGCCAGGGGCGAACCTAGCACTTCTTACGGAGATAATTACAGAACGTCGATTCAAGATAGAATGGAAACTCTATCTGAACAATTGACTAAAGTGTTAAGTACGGGAGTAGGTAGCTCACATATAAACGGCAGTCTGGCTGACAGCGGCATTCATACAGACAACACAAGTGTTAGCGTGCCTCAAATATATGTAGTAGAGACTCCGTTGAGGAAGCCAGGTATGAAAGACGCTTCCGTAGATACGAGAAACGAGAACAACCAACAGGAAATACCTTTCATAGATGAAGATGATGAAGACAAATGGAAACGAGTGTCTAATGTAGAAAGACACAAAAGCATGTCAAACATACCAGAGAGAATCGAAGAACTTAAAGAACATTCCAGTGAGAGATTAAGTAACAGTCTCAATAGAGCTAAGTCTCCGACTTTTGTTGAGAAGTTCAAGAAATTCTTTACCGATATCGGTCTTGTGAAAGCGGATAGCGCGCCTAATACAGCACAAGTAGAAAGAGATTCTAGTACACTTCCTAAAAGCTTAAATTCGAGTTACAGAACCCGAAGCGCAACTCCTACTAGATCCGAAACGAGAGACGCCTCAACGCTACCCAAAGACATGCGATTCCGCAAAGTCCTATCCTCACAAACAGTATACTTAAGACCGGACTCGCCAGTCCTCATGAGAGATCAAGAAATACAAACTAGAAAAGAACACGTCTCAGTTGTGCAACTAAACGGTGATGAAAGTATACAAGAGGATTCTTCTGAGAGAGTAATCAAAGAAATCGTTTACGTCAAGAGCTTAGATAAAGCTGAAATATATGCTGGTAAAGACAGCGGGAGTACTATAATTGTTGTACCGCCCGCTGACTGAGAATAGAAAGAATAGTAAAGGATCTAACACCGAACCTTGTGGGACACATCTGTGGATGAATAGACTTGTAAATCATTGATATAGATTATCAGGTTGTTGTCTATTATGTCTCATTATGAATACTATTACGTAAAGGAATTGTAATATCGAAGATTATTCGTATAGGAGTATTTTTAGTATGTAAAACAGTATCAAAGGCTTCATTGAAATCTAATTTTTCTCTTACGTGATATTATAGAAAAAATATTATTGTAAAGCTAAAAATGTGTAGAAAACATTGCAGAACAGTTCATTTATACGTTTTACCTAGTAATGAATACTGGAATTACTTCTATAGAAATAAAAAACCGATATCTTCCACTAGATTGTCAAATAGTTATTAGCTTGTTTTCTATACTTGTCTAATTTTGAAGCTAAGTTAACATGCTGTGTAATCTTCTTATCTCTGTAATTAGGTTCATTTTCATCAACATTTTGTATTGTGGTTTTTAATATTTAACTTTCGGTTAATTAATTACCGTTGGGCAGGTGTTTAAATATTTGATCACCGTGTTTGATTTTGGTGAAATTTGGCCTTGATTGGTATAGCTTGATTTTTTAACATAACAATTCTATGCGCTCTCACGTCCGCTGACGTCTTAGCTTAAAGCGTACTTTTGACATCTACAGGTGAATCGTAAAAAGTCAAGTTATATAGTACTAGCGAAGGTTTTTGGTAAAATCGAATATTATTGGTTATTTTCGAAGTTCAACGCAGATTCGGTCAGTAGTTTCTCATTTCTTATTTTGCACCGTCAATAATTTATCTTACCGTCGTCGAGATAAGGTTCAAATATGGGTTTTATTTGAGATTATGTTGTAGAATTTTTACAACAAAGTATGACAACTTATGTGACTGTCTTTATCTAATTGACTGAAATGAAAAGAGACAGAAATAGAATATTTAAAATTTGATATTACTATGGTCTATTCGGTCAATTTCTGTCGAAATTCTATTTAACAAGTTAGACACGTCAATTTTTTTTTCGAACTCACTGAAGTGAAGATTTATTCTCTACAAAATCGATAAATATTTTAATTTGCTCATGAAAAATATTTATTTCGTTTTCTGTCGGAAATCGAGTATTAAAAGTGATTATTAATAATTTATTTGCTTAGTAAGTATAAAATTAGGTTTTTTTTGACTAAATGTACGAAATGTGGTGACCATGGTTTTAGAATTTCGAGGATATTTTTAGACTAACTGACTTATTTATGAATCGTTCAGTAATCTCATTGATAGTCTGTGGTCACGCCTTTCCTCCGAAGGGGCTGGCAGAGGTGTATTACAACACCCATACTTCGCCGGACGATATACAGTCCCAAATGTGACAGGGCGAGCCTGCCGCCATACAGGCTCCAGTTATTTAGCAGATGACAAATCGCACATATGTTCACATAATGAACAAATTGGTGCGTGGGATCAAAGCCGATCTGGCAAATATTTTCAGTGGTACTACTAATTTAATGCAATAATAGTTACTCTAGTTGAAGCATAGAAAATCTATGCTCTGAAATGTTACGTCAATTTTTCGCCGATGAGAAATTACAAGTACGAAAACGAGACAGCACATTCTGGCATTTGCTTTGAACGATTTTGAATAAGACAGTAGTCTGACTAGGGAAATGGAATCGGTAGGTTATTAGGTAACTATTTAATTTTTTTAGATAATTATTAAATTAGGTTTGCTTGGAATTAGGCAAAAAAACTATTAGATGCTTATTTTTCTAAGGGTGCTCCTAGACGGACTATATTTTACTGCAACGTGTTGCTGCAATATTGCGGACTGTGGCCTGGCCATCATCAACCATTCTATCAGAAATCAGAATTTATTGATAACTCCTTTAATTACACGTCACAGTTGAATATTTATAATTAAAAATGAATGACTGCTAGAAATGTATGACCATCTTTTTTTTTACCCGTAGGGCAGGCTAAAGCCAACATGGCCATACCACCTTGTCATCCGTATCAGTTTTTCTAACATGAGTTGCTAAATCTAAGATGATGATGATAGAGGAGAGGGTGATGAAATATGAGATGAATCCCTCCCCTTTTCCCATTTCAGTAAAGCCGTGGATACTTTACTGAAACTTTAAGTCGAGTTTTGTAGAGAACACGAAAAGTAGCATTTCCTAATGTTTGTATCGTTTGCCCACACTCGTGCACGTTAACGAACCGGTAGAGGTTAATACTCCACAATTATTACACTTTAACACTCGAAGAATCACAAGTTTTTAGAAAATACTACAAAATCACTACAACATCTTTTCGGTTCCCGCCAAAAAACTCTGTGTGAACATCATGTCCGGCTACACTCAAAGAATTATATTATACAATATTACGCAATATTGCCAGGCCAGCATTGCAGTAAAAATACGGTCCGTCTAGAAGAACCCTAAAATTAGTTACCTATTTATTAATTACTAGCTAATTTTTCCGCGGCTTTCCTCGCGTTTCACAGCATATGTCACTTGGTGATTGTGTTTCTTTCTATCAGTGTTTTTTTTTTAAATCGATTTAGTTGTTCTGGACAGTAAAGCCCACATACAAACTTACAAACATTACCTCTTTTTAATGATAGCATAGATTTATCACTTATCAAATTTGATGAGTTAGAAATGTAAAAAAAAATACCGAAGAAATATCACAACATACAATGGCGTACAAATATTTGTTGTATAATATTTTGGCCTAAAAAAAATCTACATAAATGTAGATATTTACTAAATTAAAAAAAAACACTTCCTTCTTACCAAAAAATTTTGTATAACATCGGAATAGTTATAGTGTTTTGTCTTTTTCGATCAAATTAAAATTGTAAAAGAAAGAAAAAGACAAAACACTGTATACTATTCTAGGCTATACAACGTTTATTGGTAAGGTGGTTTGTGTTTTGTTAAGCGATATGGTCACCCTACCTTGGTACATCGAATTGACATTCCTGAAAAAGTAAAGTATTGTATGGTCACAATTTATTTAGGTTTTAGGAGAATTCTCGTAAATCATATTGGCAATGGACGTTATAAACATTTAGCTGTTTTTTTTTTTTTTTTAACATGGATGTGTTTGTACAATTGTTATAGTTTTCAATGCATTTGACAATTTTTTTTAATTTAAAATGAATCAAATAATGATTATTATTAAAAAAATATATTATGAATTAATTTGATTTTACAAAATGACATGCTCTTATTCCATTGATTGAACAAGGTTTTCAAGTTTTCAAAGTTTTCAAGTTTCAAAATTGATTTAATTTCATTTTTTAATTTTAAATTTCTTTTCTATTTTCAAATCTTCTCAGACTTTCCCCTTACTAATATACGTTGTATACCCTCGGAATAGTTATACAGTGTTTTGTCTTTTTCTTGCATTCAAATTTGTAACTCGCTCGAAAAAGATAAAACACTGTATAACCTCACGGTTTGCCTCCACCTTTCTGATACGAACCGCTAGGGAATGGAACACCTTGCCGTCGTCTGTATTCCCGACAAAATACAACCTGGGTATCTTTAAGGCTAGAGTGAATAAGTACCTTCTAGGTCATCGTGCTCCATCTTAGACCACAACGTCGCTTGACATCAGGCGAGTTGGTGGTCAAACGTCGACCTAGATAAAAAAAAAAAAAAAAAACTATTCCGAGGCTGGACAACGTTTATTAGTAAAGGAAATATCTTTAGCTTTCAAATATATTTTTTCTTATAATCTTGCTTTTTTCCTTCGTCTTTTGTTGTAGAAAATCTTAAATCTTTACTTACTATTTTTAAATTATTAAACTTTTCCTATAATTATAATGATTATTAGAATATTAATAAACAATTAGGACAATGTATAAAATCATGTAAAATCGATATAAATGTTGTGTGTATTATAAGAAATGAAATGTTATATGTATAATCCAGAGTTTTTTCAACCGACTACAAAAAAGTAGGAGGTTCTGTGTTCGTCTGTATTATATATTTTTTTAATTACGTGAAACAGTTGATAAAAAAATATCTCAATACAGTCCTATAAGAATCTAAATATACGTAAATGGTGTCAATTCTATTTAAAAATTCTGTAAACCAAACTAAAATTGTCTGCCTCTCTTTTCATTTAAATGTGTGAGAAAAGCATGGCAAAAATTTTAGAGCTGTTTTTAGTTTACCCCTAATTTAAAAGACGATGAAATAATAACGAGCATAATATTTGAGTTTTTCTTAATATGAGGCTAAAATGCCCCTAGCATAAACTCTATTGATCAGTCTTCGTAACATTAAAAAAAAGGAAAAATTTTGCAATAGCAAATCTATTTTTTTTTATCGTCGTCACTCGTTTCCCCCGAGGGGGCTGGCAGAGGTGTACAACACCCACACTTCGCCGGACGATGTTCAGTCCCAAAATGTGACAGGCGAGCTTGTCGCCAAACACCGGGCTCCAGTCATGTAGCAGATGACATACAATACGCACATATGTTCACACAATGAATTATGTTTAATCCCTCTAGCTTGAGAGGCGAGCCTTCTCCAACTAGGCTATCATCGCTTCCTAAACATCTCAACACTAAAATACAGAATCATTAATAATTATAGCAATAAACGTGAGTAAAATAAGTGGTTGTCACCCACACCATGCTACAGTGAATAGAGTATAGTTAGGAGCGTTGACGGCGTTATTGCTCTCTGACACACACACAGTTCAGCGTTATTAATAATAAAAAATGATTGCATGATCAATAAAATAAAATTAAAAATATATAAATTCGGGACACTTCCACACACGGTCGTCTGACACCAAACTAAGCAAAGCTTGTACTATGGCTGCCAGAGACTGATATACATACTTAGAAATTTTTAAATAAGTACATACAAAAATTAGCATGTACTGAGCAGTAGCGCACTTGTAGCGCCTCACTCAACTGCCGTCTTTGTACTTGTTCACTCTACAAAACTTCAAGGCTAGAGTGAATAAGTACCTTATAGGTCGTCGTGCTCCATCTTAGACCACAACGTCGCTTAACATCAGGCGAGTTGATGGTCAAACGCCGACCTATTCTTCATTTAAAAAAAAATAGATATTAACACCCAGACATAGAACCAACACAAATGTTTGCCCTAGGCGGGAATTGATCTCACGCCCCCACGCTCAGAAGGCAGGTTCACTACCAACTGAGCCACCGAGGCAGTCAATTGAGAATCGTTATAAGAAAACGATTTAGCTAATAATATAACGGTTATGTTATGTTAATTATATAAAAAGCAAAGTTTTAAAACAGACTTCCCATCCTGTAATTCGTCATCCATGTAAACAATTTTTAGACTTTTGTTGATATTTTAAAAAGTGCTTGACCGATTTTGGTAAAACTTATTTAAGACTATCTCTAAAGTATGATTTACCAAACAAAGAATCATTGAAATCGATTCACAATTAGCGGAGTAATCACATAACATACCTACATAAAAAAAAAAATTACAGTCGAATTGAGAACCTCCTCCTTTTTTGAAGTCTGTTAATAATATAACTGCTATTTTAAAGTAATTTTAGTTTTCATACCTTACTCTTAGGCAGAGAAAACGATCATCAATTTTCTTTTAAACTTGACTATTTTTTTCGCCGTCTAAGAGAAAGGTAGGAAAACTAATATTACTTTAAAATAACCGTTATATTATTAGCTAGCTAGTTATCCTATAACGGTTTTCAATTGCATCAATTTTTATTATTAAAAACGCTGAATTGTGTGAGCAAGAGAGCAATAACGCCCGTTCAACGCTCTAATAACTTCGCACATAATTTAGTAGATATTATGTATTAATATACAATATCTTTGATGTGAATGTGTATACTATTTTTTGTAAATAATGTTGAATAAATGACATTTTGATGGAAATCGTTGTTTTTTTAACCTCCAACGCAAAACAGTGGGGTGTTAGTTTATCGTAACTCATAACAGATAAACCGATTTTGTGTTTGTTTTTTTTTGTCATAAGCCTACCATACACGATGGAGCCAAACTGAACAGGCAAAACTACGTCAGTTCGGACTGACCGAATTAGTTCACAGAACCTTACCTTACCTTAAGGCTCTTATTACACTATACAATCTGTCGTGCGCGATTGATAGTCTGGCTATCTGGCCGCTATTGCTTGCGCTTGAGATATTTTTGGTCATTGTTCTCGTTTGAAAAGTCATAGGTTTGAGTGACTAAGATAACGTCTGTGACTGTCTGTTCTTACACTACGCTACCTAGTCGAGCGAGCGTTAGCCAGCGAAGCTTCTCTGCTTTAGCTTCGACGAATATGCTGTCGTATGTCCGAATTCTGTCTGGATTTCTGTCCGGATCTTTGTCTTCCTCTAGGTCGCATTTCTTAACCGATTCTCATTAAATTTTGTGAGTAGATCCAAAAACTGCCTACAAAAAAATGGAACTTACCCACAAAATTTCACTACTTATTATATTATTTCATGTATATTTATGAAATGGCTAAATTTGTGAAAAGTAACCCATCATTATTATACTATTACTTTATACTATTATATTACTTTTGATAACTGCAACAAACGAACAGACACTCATATAAAACTCAACATGCCCAGCGTAAGATTGGAATTATTCAGGAACAACTGCATTTACATGGAACCTCTCATTTATAATTCCCTTCCAAACAGAATAGTAGATTTGCCTTTTAATAAATTTAGTACGGAATTGAAAAAGTTTTTACACAACAAAAGAATTCTTGGACAAAGCATCGTGTCGCTACCATATTTATCACGATAAATATTAAGTTTTTTTGCCAATATTCTCATTATTTCATTTTTTTTTAATAAGTATATATGTTTCTATTTGACATTTTATTTAATTTCATAACATTTCATTGACATAATTAATTTGCACACCTAATGAAAGGTAGTTATTGGCTGTTCAAACTTAAATTAAGATCATTGTAACCCATTGACGAGCAAATAAAGAAATTGAATTGAATTGACAAAATTTCACGAGAATCGGTTGGGGAATGCGATCTGTAGAGGAGCACAGACGTCGGCCGCAAGGTCTTCAACTCATAGAGCCACCAGTAGATAGACAGTCTACAGATTGATTATTGTAATAAGGGTCTTAGCGCGATTGCACGTATTTATTGGCACGTATTTATGTCCGATCAAGCGAAACTGACGGTGAAACTTATCGTGTATGGCTAGCCTTAAAAGACTACTTCATTGAGTGTTCTTAGCAATATTAGTCGGAGTTTTTTTTATTAATTTTGCAGTTTTTACTCAAACTTTGTCTAAGGTAATCATAGACGGGCCATGTTGTTACTGCTGGCCTGGCAATATTGCCGACTGTAGCTCGGCCGTTATCAGCCATGCTGGAAAAGTGTTACTGTAGGTCGGGCCACACTCAAAATATTGTCGCAAAATTGCCGAGCACGTATTACCAGGTCAAATATCGCAGTATAAATATGGCCCGTCTATGAGTGCCCTTAGACAACGTTTTGAGTAAAAAAAACTTGCACTGCATTAGGGTCAGCGCACTCAGACGGCGGTAGACGGGATTACAATGTTTAAATGCTCCACTATCGATTTCTGGGCATAAAGTAGTAAATCTTGTTACTCCAAGGTCAAACTTCGAGTGTAAAAAAATTATGTACCATAATTCGATTGAATAAAATTAAATATTCATTCATTTTAAAATCCCGTCCCCCATTGTCCTGTTTGACCAACTACAGTAAGAATAAAATAGAAAAATATGTGTTGTCATTAAGTAACATTTTCTTAACAATTTTAATTAAAAATATATTAAAAATGCTCATATGTTGAACTCGGAAGGCCTCATTTCCATCCGCAAAAAAACTCCCTCAAGTAATGCTTGACAGCAACAACTTGCGACACTTGCTACGAAGTTTACACTTGCAAGCTGCTGCCGGACAGGCTGTCGGACTGTCTGAAAGTTTTCTTGGACGTGGAAACGAGCGCTAATAGAGTAAAGTTTTGTCATCCGATTACAATAAAAGAGACCTATTACACTTTTATCCGACTCCGTAAGAAGGTCATGTACACTTACTTAACTGCAAAATGTCATGTACACTTACCCGACTGCAATAAGAGGGTCATGTTGCACGCTTTTCATTTGAACACTGCCTTTTCACGCGGCTAGGAGGTGCAAGCACAAGCGGAACTAGCGGCAAGGCAGGTGAGAGTAAATGACGATATGATAGACATTAAGATAGACTACCTACAGAATCAGAAACGTGCAACAAAAACGTCCGGACAGAAACTCGGCGCACGCGACGCATTGCGCCGACTTTTTGGTTAGTAGTAAGCCAACCGCGATCCGATTACGACGTCGCGCGATGTCAAAGTGCTCGATAACAAACGCTAGAATAATACTAGCGACATAACCTTTAAATTGGAGCAAATATGGCATTGGGACAGTATGATTCATGTCTAAGTACATACAACGATGATCGGACGATTTTTTTTGACTGTTGTTACTTAGAGATTGTGACTCTGTACGTATTCTATCTCAATGATTGTAGAACATAGGTAGGTTTCTCCTGCAAGCGTGCTTCATAAGCGCGTCATTAACTTCAATGGCGGACCCACGCAAGCCAATTATTGTATTTAATAATTAAGAAAGAGTGATGCATAAGGCTACGTTTCCACTAAGGCGGAGCTGAGCTTAGCGGTGAATGAATTGACCAATCACAACGCTTCCATGAAAGCGGAGCGAGGTGATTGGTCAATTATTTTTTTCGAAAAAATATTTATAATCATGTAGGTACCTATAGCTAGTTATTATTTATTTATTTAACACACATAGTACAAGTATAATGTACTAGCTGCGCCCCGCGATTTCACCCGCGGTTAAAAAGTATCCTATGTGCTATTCTAGACTATAATCTATCTCCGTGCCAAATTTCATCCAGATCTGTTCAGCCGTTCTGGCGTGAAAGAGTATCATCCATCTATCCATACATATAAACTTTCGCGTTTATAATATTAGTAGGAAATAGGATATCTAAATATAGAGGTTCAACTAAAAAGAGAAAATACCTCTATAACTAGGGTACCCTAGATTTCGCACAATCTACAGCTGAGCTCCGCTCCGCTCGTCTCAGCTTTAGTGGAAATGTACCCGGGGGTCTACTGTGACATCTTATTGCTAATATAGATACGTTTTGTTTTCGATGCTGCGCGATCGTGGACCTTGTTGCGTGGCGATAAGATTTGCGGTCGCGCAGCGTCAACGGCAAAACGTGATCATCACGGCAATAAAATGTTAAAGTAGGCCCCCTGTAGGACGCTATCACCTTAGTGTTCGTCGAGCGTACGCGTCCCTCTAACGTTACACTGCTTCGGGGCACGCAGCGGTGCTTGCCTCTCAGCTCAACATCATCATCATTACCAGTGCTATGCGAGACGTAGCAGACGCACTCGCCTTGATAAAGATCACCGAATGCGGTGAAGACTAGTCGAAACAATGGACTTAATCGTACGTGAGTAATTCCCGTTTCATAAAATCATAAAGTGTGAAAACCACGTCAGTTTCCATAATAAAATAATTGTCAGTGTTTTGTAACGCACGTTTGTTTACGAACTACTTATATTTTTTACACATGTGTAACATGAACTGTAAATTTAATGTTAAAAAAGTCTCTCTCGCCCACTTTTGCCTGGCGAGAAGCCGCCTTTCTCTGCGCGCACGCGGCATTCGGGTTGAGTAAAGGTGAAACGCTACGCTCGCGGCCTTTGAGGCTCCTTTACCGAGCTTAGACAAAAATGCTTTCGTATGTCCGAATCTCTGTCTTCGTCTTCGCATTTCCTAAATCATTCTCTTAAAACTGTGTGAGTAGGTTAGATAATAAAATAGCCTTTTTTGTTGAGTAATGCGGCCTGTACAAGAGGACAGACGCCGGTCGCGAGATCTCCAGCTCACAGAGTCAGCTCCAGCTCACTAGTATCTATAATTTTTATTCTTTTTTTTTAATATGAGAATAAGTTTTAATTTTGTAACAATAACACAAGGTATTACAAAACATGAGTATCGATGACACCTGCAGAAGTTTAAAACTATAAAAAAAAAAAAATAACCATATCAATTATAAATGTCATTGCCTCTCGCCGTGTTTCTCTCCTGCGGTTTATACAGACATACGATACACCTTTATTGCACACCAAAAACTACATGAAAATCTTAAAAACCATACTTAATACATTTTTCGGCAGTACAAGGTACATAAACTGCGTGTACACGACACGAGCGCAGCGTTCCAAAGGCGTGTGACGGTAGAGCCGCGTGACGCTGGTGAAACGTTTGAGGAACTCGGACGCTTGACGAACTCCAGTATGACAGCGACCTAAGGCCGTAGCCTTATTAGTCGGCGATGGGAAACAATATCTGTACTCCTAGCATAACTTCTCTATAACTCAGAAAGAGGCGCTGTTCCATTTTTCATTACTAACACTGATATTTCGAATACGTAACATGGGCGTACCCAGCTTCTGGCGTAGGAGGGGGCCAGTCAGATTTTTTAGGTCGGATCGTCCGCGGCTGTTTTGTCATACACACTACACAACACACCTACATGAGTCATTAGATGTATGTAGTGTAGTGTGTAGGGCAAACACCCGCAAATGATCCTGTTTTATAGGTAGTTAAATAAATAAAATTTTACAATCCTGTCACAGTAGTACATTTTACTATATTCTTAAGTGAATCATTAACCTAATTTGTCATTAAAATTTTAATGCAAGTTCCCTATTGCATCGTGCATTTTGTCAGTGTCTACTGCGCGGTTTATTTAAAAGTTAGAGCATAACTCGTTTACACTTTAATTAGTAATTAGGGGAGTTCATACATGTCCTGCGAGATTTTCAAGGGGGGGCAGCTGCCCTCCCCTGCCCCCCCCTGGGTACGCCCATGAATACGTACAACGTATTTTTCGCTATTATGCTAGAGGTACAGTGACAAGCTAAATCGCTACACGAGGTTACGTTACGCTAACGTTAGCTAAACGTTGTTAAATAACAACGTCAACGTTGTTGTTAATCTTGACAGGAACGTACATTAGCACAAATGGTTTCTGGCTCGCAAACGATACCCGAACAATTTGTTCAGTGCTTGTAAGATTATAAAAATGATAAATCGTACAAAAACACAACACAGCCATATCCGTTACTTAACTATATTAAATCGAAACTAGCTACGCCCCGCGGTTTCACCCGCAATTCCACAAAAATCGGTTTTTTTCCGGGTTACAAAGATGCCATGTGTTTATTCAAGCTATAAGCTATCTCCATATCAATTTACATCTAAATCTATTAAGGCGTTTTAGCGTGAAGGACGGCCATTCAAGACGCTAAATTGCTAAATATAACCAGCTAACAATAAACCTGTCTGTGTTATTGCTGCGTATTAGACAAGGACAACGATACTTTTAGCTAGATTAGATTTAGCAATTTAACGTTCTGAATAGGGTCTAAAGTAATTAACACACACACAAACTTTCGCATATTCACCTAGGCCCTGTTCAGAACGCTAAATTGCTAAATCTAATATAGCTAAAAATATTGTTGTCCTTGTCTAATACGAAGTAACAACAAAGACAAATATATTTTTAGCTGGTTAGATTTATTAATTCAGGTTTTTGAATATGGTTACTATATATTTAAGGATTTATTTTTAAATAAATTTATTAAAATAAAATAGCAATTATATAAAAGTTTAGCAAGGCGCTTTGTTTGCTTCTCACTCATATCATTTTATTTTATAAAGTAATTCGGCTTCTCACTAAGCTTTGTATAAATCCAGCCCTTGCTACGCTTTGCCTTACTATAAATATTCCTGGTTCGGTGTCGCCAATTTATCTGCTTTGTTAATATAGACTCTTCAGTTATTGGAATAGAGGTGAAGTTTGAGTTTAGATTTACGAGATTGTAACTATTCTGTTATTTGCTAGGCGCGAATCATACAGACCAGACGTAAGGCGCAGACGTGCCCCAGGCAAAAAAAAAACTTGTTCATATTAAGTGTATGAATGCGACGTGTTCTGAATTAATACACAAGCGACGCCACGCAGGCACGGCGCTTAAGTTTTTGCGCCTGAATCGTGTCTGCGCCACGTTCGCGCCTTTTATCCGGTCTTTGAAATTTGCGTTCACAGTCTCTACACTATGGATATAAGTTCTTAAAGAACTTACAGAACTTTGGTCGCTGGCGCTCATTTAACGCCAGCTTGAATTAGTCGAAAGTAGTAGCTTGAAGTAATTAGAAAATCTGAAAAATTTAACTAATTAGACGCCTCAAGGCGTCTGCACTAATAAGATTTTGACAGCCTCATATTACGTTAAAATGTTTAATATATATATATATATGTCTTCTCTTGAACCGCTTTCGATATCTTTAACTGAACAGATAAGTTTGCGACACTGCAACTAAATTAAAATAACATTAAACCTGCCTAATAAAATTATAATAAGCTTATATTTTCATGTATTCTCCTATATTTCACGCCGCTCTGACCTTTCGGATCTTTTCTATTGGGTATACTTTGGATATTATTTTAACCCGCTTGCTTTACTTCTTCTAAAACAATACTTAAAATGCACCAATAAAAAACGACAAATTGAACGGTCAAGCTCAACACAAAAAATATAAATATAAACATGCCATTCTCGACATATAACTATCTTATGCTTCCATTTTATCATTGTAACTACGTGCCAACTCTTCCCATTTATATACATTTTAATTAATAAATAAACCTTTACAATCTAAACGTGTTTCTCTATTCAGTATCATTATCTGACGTAACCGCCCATATTACTCCTACGTCGGTGACGTCGCCCGTGGCCACGTCGGCTAAAGCGGTCACGTCGTCAGTCAAGGCAATGGCGTCGTCCGAACCAGACGTGGCATTCCCAGCTGTGTTAAAAGGATCCCAAAAACAAAGAGTTCCGCCTCCAGTCCCACCACGCGGCTCGCCTAAAGCTAAGCGCGGGGGAGCTCATTCCCAATCCAGCCTCGACACCAAAGGTGATTATCCCACTTTGAGTATATCTGTCAACGATATACCACCGCCGACGCCTATCACGAGTAGCGACGACGATTTTTGCTTTTACGGACATGATTTCAAAGTCCAGCCTGCTGCATGCCGCATTGCACCGTCTGTGTCTGAGCAGTCTGTTAGAATCACCAAATTAGTCGCTTCTAACTCGTTCTTAGATTACGCTGAAGAGGGAGATAGCATCACGCAGAGATCTCATCCGGGGAAGGATTTGATAGCGCAATCGACGATGATGGCTAAGTTCAACATAGATAGATTGGTCAGAGAGCATCTAGACTCTGGAGAATATGATGACACGTCGCTGACTGAATCGAGTAGCGACGAGAAAATAGTTTTTGAAGTAAATGAATTATTTGATGTCGATGAAGTAAGAGCGAGACAGTCTAAAAGTCCCTCTCAATTCATCAGAGGTGTGGTCACACAGATCGGAGAAAAGATCACGAGAAAAACTCCTACTGACCTCAATGTGTCTTCCGAAAAAGTTAGCGTGCACAACGTTAAGTCTTCAGACCTAATTTCTGCTGCTAAAGCTTTGAAGAAGATCAATAGTAATAATGGAAAAGATGACGTAAAAGAAGTTGACAAAGAAATCGAGAAGAATGGTTCGAAACCTGGCATTATATCTGGCCTCACTAAAAAGCTTAATTTCAATCAATCAAAAAAAGATAAGGGTGAAGTGAAGAAGACAAAACCTAAAGTCGAAATCAGGACGTACGTTGAAGGTCGCTCAAAGGGTGGCATGACTAAAGACGAAGTTATTTGCCACAAGAAAGCTAAAACAAAAATAGACATGTTTCAAAAACACATCTGGAAAGTTCAAACCGATTCAGAAAACAGTTCCAGACGCAGTTCACTTTCTTCGTCTCAAGATAGTAAGAAATCTGATAAAGCTATGAAAATTGAGAAGCAAATAGCTGTCAAAGAGACAAAGAAGATATTTGAATCAGCACCTTATTCTCATGGAAGTCTAAGCTTTATTGAAAAGAAAAAAATCTGTCCTATGACCACAGAAATTAACCCTAAGGTCGCAACAAGTATTAGTGGTAACGTTCACGACAAAATCAGAAGGTTCTCTGAAGCCACAGACTCGGATACCAAAGAGCCGGTAAGATTACCGAGACAGAAGAAGAAATTGGGCAGTTTCAAGAAAAGGTCGACAAAGAAAAAGATATACAAGATGAAGAAAGACATAGAAGAAGTTATTTAAAAGAAACAAGAACTTAAAAATGACAAAATTTAAGCCGAATAAAATCGAGACAATGAAATTATCGAGTAGACAAATGTAAATCAGAAAAAAACAAACAGGCTTTGCGTAGACAATAAAAAAACAGTTCCTAAGAAAACTATCGAATCAAAAATTTATGTATCATATTCCGCATTTTAATAATCTTACGTTTTAGCAGTAAACTTAGTTCTTCTAGCATGCTTGTGTTTTCAATAGTTGTGATTTTGTCCTTTTGATTAAAAACTGCCATTTTATATCTACTAATGTTGTGTATTAGAATTTTGTTTTGCTCGGTCGTCGGTAGCGTGGTGTGGTCACTTTGCATACATTTCTCAATAGTATTTATTTGCACATGATGACTTTTACTAGTATAAATATTTATTTACTTTGAACTCCGTATTCATTGCTACATTATATCTGTGCATATTCCATCGTATTCCTCTAACCGTAGTAAATTCGTTACTTACACCATTCTATTCATTTTCAGTATCTATTTTTCAGAATCATCTTTAATATTTGCTATAGCAACCTTTATTAACATTTTCTTTCAAAACTACTATTGTCGTAGAGTTCTTTTCCATTTACATTTACTTATCTACCAAGATCGCATGTTTCTTCTATAGTTCATTGTATACCAATTTTTTTTATTACCTGCTATAGTGACTTGTTTACCAGAATCTTGAGTTATTTCTCTACCAATACCTATAGTATGTACTGTAGATTTTTCGTTACCAAGATTGCGTTTTTATGCTACCGTTGTTTCTACTACTAAGATTTCCTTTGCTGCCGTATCGTTCCCTATATATTCAGTGCTAGTGAGTAACGCTAGTTTCCGCCCAGCCACGGCGCCACTGTCCTGCTGTTCGACTCCGCCCCCGCCCTTCGAGGAAGCTCCTCCGCCCAGGACCAGCCGCACCAACTCGTCGTCAACGACGTCTTCGAGCGCTTCAGGGCGGCGTCGAGGCGCTTCAAGCGCTGCGAGCGTTATGACGACGTCCAGCGCTTCGTCGCTCGCGTTGACGCCTGCGGCGCTGAGCAGCGCTAGGAGTAATGAAGCCAGGTCAGTTTTGTCACTTTAGTAATTTACTGGCAGTATGTTTCGGATCCGGAATTTTGGTTCCGGAAGGGCTTGACCAAACTAAAAAGCACTAAGTTTTAGACCATTGTGGACCTAAATGCTTTTGGAAGCTTGAGCCCTTTAGCTCCTACCTGGATCCGCAACTGCTAACAGCAATGAGGTCAAACGGATCGAATGAATGAAATATTAATTGAATAAAGAACAGTGAATCATGAAGAAAATAGTCCTGACCAAAGAGGTAAAAGTGCATTAAAATTCAAAAACAAACCTCTTTGGTTTTGCAACTTCAAAGAAAATCGCGCAAAAACAGGAGCTGAAACAGAACAAACCGTGCCGTAAAAATATCTTTGGTGCGTAAAATATTATGACAATACGAAAAATGTTTCAGTTCAGTTTTTTATATAAAAAAAAAATCAGTTTCCTCGCATTTGAAATGAAACGCAAAGTATTCTCTCTCTAACTATCTATAACTCTATATCTATAACTCATCTAAATCATCTATTGCACACTCGAAATTAGTCACCAAACCATCTCGTGTGTTGACGACTTCAATCTCATGTTAAATAATCTAATTATCTAGTCCTGCATTTAAGCCACGCGAACACACGACGCAACGTCGCGTCAGGTGTTCGTAGTGTGGTTCTGGTCATAGAAAACAGTATTACGAATTGACTCAACTCAACACGCGTCGCATTTCGTCGGTTCGCATCGTTTTAATAGTATGTTCCGGGCTTTAGTCACTAACGTTATTCACGTAATATTTTGTGCAATTCCAGTGTGTGCTGGACCCCGCCAGCGTCAGTAGAAGGATCAACCCCCACGTGGACGGAGGGCACGCCCAGTTTCACCGAATCTAGTAGTAGCGAACAAGGTAAAAAAAACAACACATTTATTAATCTTACATCTTATCTTCTTTAACTTATCTACACAAAATTTGTTTCACATTTTTTTTATTGTTTTTTGACTTTGACTTTGACTTGACTAGTTGTTTCCGAGACTTCGTTCGCGTTTATTCAGAAAATAGTATCCAAAAGACCTTACCTTCGTTACATGCTGTAACGCCTGTAACTAATTTTCAAATTCCATCAAGATCCATTTAGACGTGAAAAGCCTACAAGCAGACAGACAGAGCCATTTTCGATTTTATAATATTGACTGCCTCGGTGGCTTAGTAGGTAGTGAACCTGTATTCTGAGCTTGGGGGCGTGGGTTCGATTCCCACCTAGGGCAAACATTTATGCGATGAACATTTGTGTTTGTTCTATGTCTGGGTGTTAATATGTATTTAAGTATGTATTTAAGAATATCTAAGTATGTACAAGTACATAGTACAAGCTTTGCTTAGTTTGGGGTCAGGCGACCGTGTGTGGAAGTGTCGCGAATTTATTTATTATTTATAATATTAGTATGGAAATTAACTAGCAGTGCGCCTCGAAGGGAGACCTCGCATATCTCCATAACTTCTCGTCCGATGTCGCTCTTATTTGAACTTAAAAATTGTGTTTGCTTTTGTGTTTGTTTTTTCGGCCGAGGGTACTTGTGAAGTTAACAGTAAAAAAATATCGAAATTCTTTTTTTTGTATTTAAAAATATATTTTGCCTGTTTTACACAAATATTTTTATGCATTAATAATAAGTAACTAATAGTACCTGCCTGGATAATATTTTCCTATCACACAAACACAAAACACTTTTTTGGTGCACTAATTGTTTTCTCACATCATAACTGAACAATATGGAGGCTGTAAAGGAGTCCATGTCTCAAATGAATGAAGTCTTCAATAAAAAACTGATGGAGTTTGAAGAAAGACAACAGAAGATCTCAAGTAAAGCACCTCCATCTCCACGTGAAAGTGACCTTGCTGCGGAATTTGCCATTTTCAAGGCATTTACTCTGAATGCTCTCCGGACACTGCAAGCACAAGTTGCTTTATTAGCTCAACAGTATGACAACTTGGAGATGCACTCTAGGCGCAAGATACTACTGCTGCATGGTGTACCAGAAGACAAGAAGGAAGACACAGTGGCTGTAATTGTCAAGCTTGTATCACAGAAACTGAAGCTGGGTGATTTTACTGCCAGTGATGTGAGCCGTTGCCATAGAATGGGTGCATTGCCCAATTCAAATCGTCCTAGACCCATTCTTTTTAAAGTGCGTGAGGTACCTCTTCGGGCAAAGATTTGGGCTACAAAGAGCTGCCTCAAGGGTTCCGGCATAACATTGTCGGAGTTCCTAACCAAGGCTCGGCACGATACTTTCATGGCAGCGCGGCAGCGTTTCGGTGTGGCCAAGTGTTGGACCAGGGATGGCTCAGTATTCGTACTAGGAGCTGAGGGCGTGCGCCATCGTGTCAGCTGCACTGCAGAGTTGGACAAGATCGGTGCCCCGGCGGTGGTCGAGCCCCCAGCTAAGGAGACCTCTACGAGTGAGCGGCAGAGGCGCCCACAGAAGCCCAAGCCAAACAAGTGAATTGAACTGTGTTGATGATCCTTCCTTTTCGGCGTTGTCTTTTTCTTGATGATGTAAAGTAAGTAGGTAGTTGTAACGCAATTGGTGTATTGTAGTCGGCTACTCACTTCTTTTTTATCTTTCAACCGATACAGGGGGGTAAACTTATTGTCTTTTCAAAAAACTTTAGTTTTTAGCTCTGATAGTGGGTAACAAATATTTTGCAAAAGTTTTTTCTTTTCTTATATAATGTTTTGTATTGTTCTTGTTTACATTGTAGATTGTGAGATTTATTGACAGTTGACAGTCATAGATTGTCATTATAATGTTTTTTTCTTGTTTTGATATCGGCCTCTCACGATAAGCGCATTCAGCCAGTTCTAAGTGGGTGTATCTGAATTGCTTTCTTTAATACGAATAAAAATACTTTGCTTAGGATACACACGTAGCTTAATATAGCCCACACAGTAATCCTTTGTTTCCTAATAATTTGTTTGTAATCTTTGAACTTTGTACTGACCGGCAGGTCAATTATTAGTAAAAACTTATTAAATTTTTATATATATTTATTTATTTACGACTTTTATACAAGTAATTAAAATTATAGATATATTTTAAATTGTATTTATATATTTTATTATGTTAAATATTTTTAATGAATGTAGTGCAGACAGTGATGAGTATTTATCTATTTCTTCTTCGAACTACAATAGCTGTGACGATAGTTTTTCTAGTATTCCGTCTCTCTCCGAATTGTTAGAAGCTCAATTCTCTGATGTGCCTAAAAACTTTAACCTTGTTCACATTAATGCTCAGAGTATTCCTGGCCACATATCCGATATACAGGCATCACTTAATGACAAAAATATCCACGGAATCTTAGTTTCAGAAACGTGGCTCCAAACTTCTTTGCCATCTATTTCCTTCAATCTTCCTGGTTTCCATCTCATCCGTAATGATCGAGTTGGGCGTGTTGGTGGTGGTGTTGCTATTTATCTCCGTTCTCATATCCCCTTTTCCGTAATTAGCACATCCTCGCAGCCGCCCCCCGATCTAGCTGGTGAGCACTTGTTCATAGAAATTCTTCTCTCGCACACAAAGATTCTGCTTGGAGTGTACTACAGTAATTCTGCCACTAATAATTATTTCTCTTCCTTTGAAAAAATTCTTGGAGACCTCATGCCCTCGTATAGTCATTCCATAATAATGGGTGACTTTAACACTTGTCTCATTAAACGTGACTATCGTACCCTCAAATTGCTTAATTTAATTCAGTCCTCTAACATGCACATTCTTCCTCTTAATGCAACTCACCATTTTCCTAATTGTACTCCTTCTCTTCTTGATCTAATTATACTATCTTCTCCTCAGCACGTTGCAAAGCACGGGCAGTTGCCGGCTGATTTCTCATATCATGATCTCGTCTTTTTATCTTATAGAGTCCGTCCACCTAAACCTAAGCCTACTATAATTCTGCAACGCAATTTTAGTGGTATGAATCAAGAAACTTTTGTCAATGATGTTAAAGGTATTGATTGGTCGCCTGTGACAAGCGCTAGTTCAATAGATGAGCAGGTTGCCGTATTTAACTCGCTCCTTACTCAGCTGTACGATGTTCATGCACCATTACGTGCTATAAAAATTAAACACGTCCCAGCGCCTTGGATCACTGATGAGATTAAAGTATTAAAGCACCAAAAGGCCGTGGCTAAAACTAAATACAAAATTCACCCAAATGATTATAACAAAGCACGGTATGTCAAATTGCGAAATCGTTGTAACGTAGTGTGTAGGGACGCGCAGCGACGCCATATTTACGAATCTGTCCAGAATACTGATCCAGCGAAAGTCTGGAAATTTCTGCGGTCCTTGGGAATTGGGAAATCTCGTCATGAAACTATTTCGAATAATTTAGACATTAACTTGCTAAACCAGCATTTTTCTGCGTCTTCTAAGATGGATGCTACTACTAAAAACAGCTCTCTACTGCGCCTTTCCACCGTCCCAACTCATGATCTACCTCCTTTTGTTTTTCGCCAATTTACCGCTTCTGATGTTAGGAAGAGCATCCTCTCAATATCCTCAAATGCTGTTGGGCTTGATATGATCAGCCGTAACATGATAGTTCCTATCCTTGATTACCTGTTACCTGTCCTGTGTCATATTTTGAATTTTTCCATTTCCAGTGGCACTTTTCCATCAATATGGAAAGAAGCCCAAGTTATCCCCTTACCTAAAAAAGCTAACCCTAAGTCCTTTGCGGAGTACCGTCCGATTTCTATTCTTCCTTTCCTCTCCAAGGTTCTTGAGCGTTTGGTCGCTTTCCAATTAAATGTTTTCCTGAACAGAAATAGTCATCTCAATCCTTTTCAGTCAGGCTTTCGTTCGGGGCACAGCACGGTTACTGCACTGGTCAAAATTACTGACGATATTCGTCTAGGGATGGACAGCGGTCAGTTGACCGTTCTGACACTTTTGGACTTTAGCAATGCTTTTAACTCTGTTGACTTTGACATTCTCCTAGCTGTTCTTCGCTCCATTAACATTTCATCAACGGAAATTGACTGGTTTCAAAGTTACCTGTGCGGTCGGCGGCAGAGAGTTCGCTTTGAAGATTCCTTTTCTTCTTGGTGTGACA
Organism: Peribatodes rhomboidaria; assembly: GCA_911728515.1. NCBI lineage: Eukaryota > Metazoa > Arthropoda > Insecta > Lepidoptera > Geometridae > Peribatodes > Peribatodes rhomboidaria. The sequence goes on from OU452194.1 coordinate 1,352,122, forward strand.
CATCTGCTGGTGTACCTCAGGGTGGCGTTTTATCTCCACTGCTATTCGCAATCTTTATACACTCTATCTCTGACAATCTCACATCGGCTTACCACCTCTACGCAGACGATCTGCAGCTATATTGCCAGGCTCCCTTGGGTTGGTTGGCCGAAGCAGTGGAAGAAATGAACCGGGACCTGCGTAACATCTCTCAGTGGAGTAAATCCTACGGCCTTAAGGTTAACCCTTTGAAAACCCAGGTAATTATTGTAGGAAGTTCTCGTCAAATATGCCAAATCAATTGGGACTCCCTTCCGCAAGTGGTTTTTGACGGAGTTAACATCCCTTATAGTGATACTGTCAAGAATCTGGGAATAACATTCGATCGATGTTTTACTTGGGGTCCCCAGATTACAGAAACTAGCCGAAGGATTTTTGCCTCTGCGGGATCTTTGCGTAGATTACGAAATTTTCTTCCGATTACCACTAAAATTGCGTTAGCACAATCCCTCTTACTCCCTATCCTTGATTACGGTGATGTCTGCTATCTTGACCTCACACAGGACCAGTTCAACAAACTTGAACGCCTTCAAAACCTCTGTATTAGGTTCATATTTGGCTTGCGCAAGTATGACCATGTTTCCGAGTTTCGAGCCAAACTCAAGTGGCTACCCATTCGTCGTCGGCGTGATGTTCATATTGTGTGTCTTCTCTACACTGTGCTATTTCACCCTTCCTCCCCCCATTACCTCCAGGAACGTTTCAAGTACCTCCACAGCAAGTATCCTTTTTCCTTAAGATCGGCAGAGAATCTTAAGTTAGCCATTCCTTCACACAGAACCAAGTTTTATTCCTCCTCTTTTACATTTCAAGCAGTTATTTTGTGGAATGACCTACCTATCGACGTTAAGCGTGCTCCTTCGCTTGACGTCTTTAAGAGTCGTGTCAAGGCTCACTATCTTTCAAAACAATAGCCGTTTTGAAAGATAGTGAGATACTCGTATGTATGTCACAAAAGTCGCACTATTTATTTATATATTAGTGACATTTATTTTTTAAACATTTTTAAAGTATTTATATTATATTTATTTCGTCTACTTATTAGTATTTATTTTGTGTATTTTTATTATTTTTATCTTATTATTTTTTACGTCTTGTAAAATTATGTATTACTATTGTATTAGTATTAGAATTTTCAAGGCCTCAACTTTTATAAATGTTCCTGTCCATTCAGGTTGCCTGGAAGAGATCGCTTTGAGCGATAAGGCCGCCCATTAAAAACTTAGTTAAGCCTAATTTAAGTACTATTGTAATTATTTTATGTTTTTAATAAAGAGTTGTTGTTGTTGTTGTTGTTGTTGTTTGCATGAACTAAATGGCTGCAAAATTTCATGAAGATTGGATCAACGATACTCAACTTATCATCGGCTGTTAATGGATGGACGTAATCCATAATACTTAAGACCATGTACCACTAACATGCAAATAAAGATTTTGACTTTGACTTTGGACAAACAAGTGCTGAAATGTCCCAGTAGACTCTGAGAACTCGCTTTGCTCGGTCAACTAAAAAGTCAAAGTCAAAATGTTTTTATTCAATTTAGGTATCAAAGATACACTTATGAACGTCAAAGTTATTTAAATAGAAAAAGGCTTATGAGTCCATGCTATCTGTAGTCTGGCTATCTAAAAGGTAGTGTAGAGTAATAAGAGAACAGATAGACACCACCGGCTTTATATTCTAACGCGTGAGATGTTATCTTGGCCACTATTACTCGTATGACTTTTCAAACGAAAAAAAGGGGCCTGATAGCCAGACTAACAATCGAATACGACAGATTGTACAGTGTGATAGCCGCTTCATAGATAGGAGAGGTAGAGAAGATGACTACTTTGAACAGTCCGTACGACGTCCACTGCTGACTAACGCCTCCCCCAATGATCTCCACAACGACCGGTCCTGCGCTGGTACGCAACCAGCGGCTTCCCGCGACGCTCGCCAGATCGTCAATTCACGTTGCGGGAGGCCTTCTCACGCTGCGTCTTCCGGTTCAGGGTCATGGTTCCTCGAGAATCTTTTTGCCCCATCGACCATCGGTTCTACGAGCAATGTGCCCTGCCCACTGGTATTTATAATTTACTACAATATTTCAGGCTACCCGATAACCCCAGTGCGGGAGGGGCGTCGCTCCCCGCGCCCGCCGCCGCCCCCCGCGCGCACCACCAACGCCATCAACTGTCTTACCAGCGAAGTGGTGAGTTGTTTCTTATACTTAAACATTGGAAAAAGTTATTTGACTGACAGAGACGTTGTGAGTTGGTTGATTGACAAAACTTGGAAAGTTGTTTGTTGAATATTAACAATAGACCTTTGATTGATTGACACATCTGGTTGGGCCTGTCGGTAAAACAACTAAGTGTTGGTAATATCTCATCAGCAAAATGAAGCATGGTTTACCAAACCTTTAACTATCTTTAAAAAGTTGTTTGACTAGACTAGAGCAACATAGTTGTTTGTCAATCAACCGACAGAAAGGTGATGTGCGAGTGGTTTTCTAAACATATTTCGAGGTGAGGTTTTTTTTCTCTAAATTCTATCAGCACGCAGGTCAATCAGATTGACATAACATATCTATGTAATTGGCAAATTAATATTGATGAAATACTATTTACATTTAGTAGATAAGTTGTTATCGATGGACAAAACACTAAAAAATATATTTTGGAATAAAGTCAAAGGCAATTCAAAATCGCTTTTGTTAACAACACCAATTTATTTGTCATTTAGAATCTGTAAAAATCCTTTTTTTTTCTACAAAAAAAAAAAACATAGTTGTCGATCGATAAAAAGTCCTAAACTACACTTGCACGGCTTAATTAATCAGTACTGGTAAAGGTTATACTAACAACACACTATCTTCCACTTTCTGATTGGCTTATGGCTTATATTTGCAAAAAAACGATGCATTATTTATATTTTGTCAAATACATGAAGACGCGCCACACTCTGTTTACGAGTCACCTGCGGTACAACAACAACTTTATGTTAGTTATTTAGTATTGTTGCAAAGACAACTGTATGTTAGTTTTTTCGTATTGTTGCAAAAACAACTTTATGTTAGTTCTTTCCTACTGTTAGTTCTGCATGTTACATTGGGCTACCGCTAAAAGACGCGGGAACGTCCGTCGGGAGCGTCTGCGACACTCGCGTGCGACATTTAGCGCCGCTAAATCCTATTTTTCAATACAGACACGCGAGCGTCCGCTTGAGTTATAGTGTTAGTTGAAGAGTGAAGCGCGATTTCGTGTATTTAACAACTCTAGCTGGATAGATCATGCAACTAACATTAATGCCTACCTTTTACTTTGGACGCTGCTTCAATGGTGGGTTATTTATTTTGTATTGATCTAGTTGCATTTGAAACAGAAAGTAGAAAACGACTATAAGTGATATGGATTAGTATTGACCAAAGGTTTTTATTTTAAAACTAAAGATTTAACATCTATGTATACTTCTATACCAATATTATAAGGAGGTAAGGTAAATACTGGTACGATTAAAAACAATAAATCTTTCTCTAATGGAAATCCACTTAATCGCCGAGTGCCATAAGCTATTAAACGCGAGCAAAGCCACAGGAAGATGAGCTGGGTACCAATAAATCTAATTAGGGAATAAGAACATCATTTTTCTTAATAAACAACCATGAAAAAAGATTTTGACTGCCTCGGTGGCTCAGTTGGTAGTGGACCTGCCTTCTGAGCTTGGGGGCGTGGGTTCGATTCCCACCTAGGGCAAACATTAATGTGATGAACATTTGTGTTTGTTCTATGTCTGGGTGTTAATATCTATTTAAGTATGTATTTAAAAATATCTATGTATGTATATCAGTCTCTGGCAGCCATAGTACAAGCTTTGCTTAGTTTGGTGTCAGGCGACCGTGTGTGGAAGTGTCCCGAATTTATTTATTTATTTTATTTATTATTTACCATGGCGTGTATGGCGTGCTTTTCTGCACTGCCGTTTTACCCTTTTTGATGTATAGGTGTTAAATCCATAGTTTTAAAGATCGTTGGTAACGCTTAACTCTGTTCGTTATACCGCTAGCTTTTAGAATTTTTGATGCGATTACCTTCAAATGTGAAAGTTGACGGGATTTTTGTAAAGAATTGAATTTTTGTAGGCAAATTACGAAATACTTCAAAAGTATTGGTAATTAAACGTATTTATTACGTCGCTATTGTAAAGCCAATGAGACACAACTTAATAACGTTCGGCCAGCTTTGTGCGAGCTATATTGCTCGGTACAGCCCGATATTACGAAGGGATGTGCTTGGATTATTGGCTGTACATTATCGGCCATACAATACGGGCTGTGGTGGTCGTACATTATTAGTTCCTTTTTATTTAATACATAGATATTTAATTTGAAAAATACGTTTGACAAGCGTTGGAAACGAATACGTTTTGGTATTTGTATTTCTTACTTTGCCTACTCTACGACAATTTTACATAAACATGCTCATTCTGGTACGAAAGTTGATTCTTAAATTGAATTTTTGCAAGTATGAGACTCGTTTTGAAAAGTTTTGAAAAAGTTTGTCTCGCCAACAAAACTTGAAATACAGATTTGAAAGTAACAAAAAAACAATAGTTTTGACATTGACATTGTTTAACTGAAAACGACAGTTTACACATGCAAGAAATGTTCCGCGAGAAATGTTCCGACAGTCTGTCTGACAGCATTAAATGCTGCGCTGTCGCGACGGTACTTTGCCGTGTTTACACTTGCAAGCTGCGTCAGACATTTCTCGCGGAAGTTATCTTGTAGGTGGAAAAGAGTCAAAATTCTTTGACTCCAGACTTGTTAAAGTTTTTGACTTGCTTATTCAAATTTTGCAATTTTAAATGATCTAGTCAACATTTTTAACTATGAATGAATAATACTAATGGTGCTTCCATTATAAGGAATGCAAAAATAGCTAAATAGCTTTTAATAACGGACAGATTTATATACAAGCAATAATAAGTGTCGAATTGTTCCGCCATTTTGTTTTAGTGTTGCCGTTGTTAAATATATCGTATAAAAAAAATCGGATTGCCAAAAATATGGACCCATTTTAATTGTTCAGCATCGCGAATGAGGTAGTAGTCAATCGTCAAATTTTACATCTCGAGTCGATAAAATTGACAGCTAGTTTGTCGGTAAAACTAATTTTGTCGACTTTAAATGTCTTTGACCATTGATAAAATACCTTTGCGTTGCAGATTAATTGATGTATTACGTGTAATTTAGCGGCCGTGTAGTAATTTTGTTGTAATTTTTATAATAGCAGCCTTTTTAAAGCTTATATCATGTTTTTTAAACGTTTACTTCGTGTGAAATGTTACTTATTAATAATGCACACTGCTCCGCATTACAAGACGTTTTATATTTTCTTACATTGTTTTATATTGATCTATAGCTTGGCAAAAAAGAGTACAAAATAATGGAGGCACCGCTGTATATGCCATTATTGTTCAAATGGCAACCCAACCTCGTCTGTCGTCTTTTTTTTTTGGAAATGTTGCCAGCTGCAAAAAAAAATTTCGTTTTTGCTAAGCTGCAAATTTAAAAAAAAACATGAAATGAAACGACTTTTTATATTATTATCATATGTGTTTTTGACCATGATATAAGCTATAAAAAGATGTATTGACTGAAATCATTAAAGTCATCTTAATCGTTCAAAAACGACTGAAATCAGAAACATAGTAGTGTATACAGGGTGTAATATAAATGCGCGTATGAATGCACCATCATACCATAAACATAACATCGGACACCCTGTAGCTCATCGTAGAATTTCAGTTTAACACGTGTTTTTAAAATATCAGTCATATCAAATTTTTTGCATAGTACAAAGTTTACTAAATAGATGTTAAATTAAAGTATAAATTCACCCTTAAAAGTTTCTATAACCTGCACCAATAAAGAATTTAATCGAAACGAAACAGCGCTAATCGTGTTCTCCCACTCGTATTAGCTATATCGTGTATTTGTGCGAAAGAGATGGCATGAATAGCTCTGCTTCATTAGATTAGTTTCTTTAATGGGTCAAGTCTTAGAGTTTAAATTCAGTGTTGCCAGTTGAATTCTACCAAAGCTATTGATTGTAACTAAAATAATCCCGCAATTTTGTATCGCTAAATAAAATATTATAAACGTTATCCCTGATTGATGGAAATCATTATTCGCTTGAAATACATACTCGGCTTACATGTGCGTGTTTTCAAATAATGGTTCAATCTGTAAATGGTCTGTAAGCACTTTACGAAACTATTAGAGAGGACTATGTTACTTAACAAATGTTATACTTAATACAAACTATTTGTTTAATTAAGGTAAAAAAATCTGAAATGAAAATCGACATTTCGCTTAAATACTAAAAAGTATACAAAATATAGATTCTTATTATAGACCTAATATTTTATAATAATTACGTTTTCCCCTTTAATTTTTTTCTCATATAATTAAACAATGCAAAAGTACCTACTTAACATAACAAAACATATCGTCGCGTCTCACGTCCGTTACTAATTATGGTCGTGTAATTAAATTTAAAATAAAAGTTATTAATTAGCAATTATAAAACAATAAACTGTTACAAGTTATCCCTTTAAATCTATTTATAACGTTTGAAACGTTATCAGGTTACATATGTTTGCTATCTTAATCAACATGGTCATTAAAAAAAAAATTGAAAACACCTACCCTCTTTCTACATTAAAGTTGAATATCCTCGGAATAGTTAATCAGTGTTTTGTCTTTTTTCAATCGAGTTAAACATTAAAAAAACAGAAAAACAACACTGAATAACTTTTCCGAGGCTATCAACGTTTAGTCTGTAGTAAAAATACACGTTTTATTTTAATTATTTTGTCTCGTAATTGCTTACAGATCAATTTAATATATTCTTTGTAAGTGGTGACCTCTAAAATCGGGCAATACAGTTCGAAATAATTTTAAAAAAGAATAATTATTATTACTATTGCATTTTTAATACAGCTCATACTTTTTTCATATACTACCAATTGAAAATATGCAGAAACAAACACAAATAAATGTTAGTAAGTCTCAGAAAAATATTTAAATAAGAAAAAAAAACAGACAAGAACAATGTTCCATAATGCGACAGGATGCCAATGCAATGTGCGTTTATTTGTCAACTAGTATATTTTACATGGAGAGGAACCGCATGCGGTCCGCAGGCATTCTGGCTAGGATTTAAGAAAAGCGCCATCTAGTTCAATTTCCTTGGAACTAACCATTTTTTTATACATTAGTAATGTAATTTTATTAGAGGTCACCGCTACAAAAGCAGGTCTTCTGGTGTGTATACCTGTTATATAATACGTGTCGTTGTTACTATTATATCGATTCTAGTATCGATTCTATGAACCTCTTCTTAAAAACAAACTTATCTGGCAGCTCTAACATTATCTGCGTCTCGTTTCTTTCAAACATATGCAAAAAAAGACGACGAGCTGTTGAGCTGTCGTTGGTTTAAAATTAGAATCTTACACAGAATCGATGCTATTGTACATTTTGTTGTTGTTAACTATTTAAGACGACCGACGTGTAGAATAAATATTTAAAAAAGATGAATATTTTATTTAATTAAATTTAGGGCGTCGCGACCTAAACCGTGAATCGGCAAATACAAAGAAGTTCTGCTCTTCTTTGCCTTCAGCAAAACATTTAAAACAAGTTTTAAAACCGAATAAGTATCATAATCATAAAAGCATGATCACCCAATTTTCTACCATGATAACTTCTGCCATTGTTCGAAACCTACTAAATTAGTAGAAACCAGCTTGAAGCTTACAATACTGAATGGCTTTGTGCGAAAAGTAACGCATTTTAGTGACATCCATTGAAAAAGGTAAGTTTGTGCCTAACTTAATTATTTGTTAATATACGAAAAGAAATAAAATAGTTATTAGACTAAATTGATGAAAATAAAACCTAAACTAAAAATGAGAGGAATCAGGTCAAAAGATAGAGACATGCAGTGTGAACGAACTGAATAAATAATTTAAGCTATCATTTTTTTTAATAACTCAAAACATCCAAAGGTAGCAAAGAGAGGCTAAATTATAATCGTACCACCGCATACAAAATTATCGGTGACTACAGACGAGTAAGCTCTCCACACAATCGTGCTCGCGGGATCGTCTGTGATCGCCGATTGTGAAGAGGGACCATTACACTGTTACACATGACATAACAGATACCAACCTTTTTAGACTGACAGATAGGTAGATAAACTCCCTAAAGTTCACACCATGCTGAAATCTCAGATCAACCTAGAGAATAAGATGGCGCACGGCGTATGACCTAACTGAAGCCAAAAACCATCCTAAAACTACGCTACTGTCGTATAGGTACACAACACTCGCACATTGACGCAAAAAAACTACTCTACTCGCTTGGCCATTCTTACCTCGACATTATGTACATTGGTTTATGGTATAATTTCGTGTACTTAAATATACATAGTCCATTATAAAAGTGTGGCTACATTTTGAGGTTCTTTTTAAAAACTGTGCACTTTTTTTACAAGTCAATTTTGAAAAAGCCGTAACATTAAACTCTTACAAATATGTGCAGTTTTAGAAAATTAAATCTACTAAGGTTGTAAATTGGAACGGAAATGGCTAACGTAGAGTTTGGGAATTAATATTCGTTTTCGTACAATTGTAAATGTTTTTCATGGCAACATTACGACGAACACACATTGAAAAAGAAGTGGCTTCAGCGAGATATAACGCAGTGTTCCATCTTTTCCTCTAGGTTGACCTGAGGCTGAAATAACAACACACAAAAAATATTAAGGCCGCAGCGTCACATTGGTCATGTTTCCACCAATCTTGTCTTGGCTTAGTGGAATCTTTGGACGCAAAGTTGATTTTAAAGCTAATATCACCAATGTGTCACACAGTAATAAGGTTCAATTTTAGCCATTTCATTAGCCAAGCTTGGACCAAAGTTGAAGCCAATGTGAGCATAACGCTTGATACAAATTTTAAATAATAAAAAACCTTATTATATTGTTATTGTTGCAACAGATGGAAATAACTCACCTAACGTCGGAGACTTCTCGTATAACTGTATCGACGTACGAAGTGCAACACGTGGAGAGCTCGCGACGAGAAGATTGTTAATAATTAGCAGTAATTATGTTAAGATAATTGTTTATATTTATTGCAATAACGTTACAGAAGCTTAAAGCTTTAAAAATAATTGGCTGAGTGAGGAAGAAGCGTCTCCTTTTTCAGCTCAGGTAAAAATGCTTTCGTATGATGTTCGTATGCCCGAGTCTATCTGGCTGCCCTCCTCCACAGGCTGTCGTTCTCTTGAAATTTAGTGAGCTGATTAAATAATTTTATTACTTAAGTACTTATATAGTATTTTTGTTGATTCAGATTCTGGATTTTTCTCAAAATGGCGGAGATATGGACTCGCTCACAAAGCCAGTAGGACACATAAGTAGCACAGAATAAATAATTGCACTACGTAAGATAGCATCAGAAAATTTGACTCGTCAAAAAAGACTAAAGTTCGCTAACTTATTATATCAACCGCCTGTCAAAAAAGATATTTACAAACGCAACGTGTATAATACGAGTATGTGCAATTCAATTTATAACAATATTCCAAATGATTTAAAAATGTTAAATGGACTCGATTTCAAAAATTCATTGACTGAGTGGCTTCACCATAACTGTTTTTATAGCATTAAGGAATTTTTAAATTTTGGCGTTAAAATAAAATTATAAGAAGAAATAGTTTGCAACATTGAATAATTGCACGTCTGCATGCAGACAGAATACATTATACCTAAAAAAATAATTTTAAGACCTTTATACCTATGTGAATGTATTAAGCAATTAAACGATTTGATTTGATAAAAACAAGGCAGTTTTTTTCAAGTAATTAACAAATGTTTACCCAATTTCAGAAAACGGTGAAACATGTGTATCCAAATTTGCCAATTAAATTGTACTTAATGTCACTGCTAATATGGTCAATGATAATTACTAAAATGTGCTGTAATAGTAATAGAAAATTTTATAACAACTAAATAATTAATACGTTGTGGTGTTTTTTTTTGTAAATTAGTTCAATGCAATAATTGCTAAAATGGGCAATATGTGTTATTTTGTCGTTATTGCAATAAATATGTATTAAATTGTTATTCCTCAACTATGTATAACCATATATGTAGCGTATTTTATTGTATTTCTAGCTTTTCTACAACTATATAGCAATACCGATGGCGTAGAAATTCGGTGCTTTTGTAAGAATATTACCTATTATATTGTAAGAAAACGTATGAAGATCTTTTTTGAGATTATTTAAATGGAACTAAAACTATGGCACGTAAATGAATTTACTATACTTACCTATTTTTAAATGAATTAATTACTACATAACATACTAGTTGTTTTTTAAATTATGGATAATATGTTCTAGGATATTATTATTGGTCTTACTATTATGACCAACTTTTAGTGAAGGACTAACATTGGAATCGCGAAAACCAAATCAGCTGTTACATAGAAAAATATAGTAGAAAAATTTCATACAACGTCGATGAGATGTATGGATCAGCTGATTTTGTTCTTACGATTTCAGTGTTGGTTCTCTAATAAAAGTTGGTCACAACAAGTACGAGTACAATGATATCCTAGAATATCTCCGTCTTTCAAAAAAACACCTGATATACTACATTTTATTTTTAAGTTTAGATAAATTAAGTTGAATTTACTCATTTTTGTTACTCAAACTTTGTAAATTGAATGTAAATTGTTTTCTTTCCTCTATCGTATAGACTGATTCGATCTGATATTTTTTCTTTTTTTTTTAATTTAATTACCTACTTAATCAGGTTTTTGCTCATTTTAATTTGTTTGTACCTAATTAGTTTAAGTTTCAATCATTCTTTTCTATATTTAAGACTATTTATTTACTTTCAAATTAATTTAAGGAAATCGTGCCTAATGAAATATTAAATGAACTTAATTTAGTAATTTGTAAGTAAACTGCCAATTTTTAGCATTGAGTATGTACTGAGTACTAGAGATGGCGCCGCAATGTTCTATGGCAGTTGAGTTATTTTCTCAACTTCACTCAGTCAATCGCCCGCCACTCAGTAAATCATTTATTACAGTATTATCCGCATAAATACTAAACGCCACACGCAGAGTCGTTAATGATTACTTAAACTATCACTAAGTAAAATTTTCCGTCATCCGGCGAAGTGTGGGTGTCGTATACCTCTGCCAGCTCCTTGACTGCGTGACGTGACGCGTGACGATATGATGAAATGTAGCCCTTAGAGACACTCAGTTTCTTGTCTGTTCTTCTGGATAGTGGCTCTTTTATCGAACAAGGCGGTCGAGTCATGTTTATAACCTTGACGTTTATAAATATCTTAGATACCCCATTGAATAAAAACATTTTGAATTTGACTTTGATTTTGAATCCGGTCATATTTTTCTAGGGACTGACTGTCAGTAAGATATGTGTCACATATCGCTATATGTGACACATATCTTACTTGCTATTAAAATCGTCAGCGCAATGTATTGCAGAGACATCTCTAGTACGTAGCGCAGTATTACTCAATGATAAGTATTTTTAGTAGTATTTATTGATAGTTATGGAGTTTAAATTTACACTTAGTTTATTCGAAAGTATTATTTGGATTTGCGTTATTTGTAAATTACATCAATGTCTAATTTTTAAAGTAAAAATTCAATCAACATTGTAACGAAGTGTAATAAGTACTTAATAAAGAAATCTCGCTCATATAATTCAATTCACAGATTACCTCGTATAGATAAACTATCGAAACGATCGTGAATCGAGCGTGGCGTTAAGAAAGCCAATGAGAACGCTTTGTCTCAGTCAGTCAGGTGGCTGTTAAATAGCCTGAAATAAATTAATTTTGAGAGCTATTTCACACCTCCGTCGCGAGACCGTAGAAGCGAAACCGCTAATAGTTCAAATGTGAACCCGATGTCATGTGACATTTTTAGAAAGTTAAAACGTCCGCTAACTTCGTGGTTTGTCATTGAAAATTCTATTGTATTTTATACGATATAAGGTGCACATTAAAACTAGTAGCTGTTTCGCGGTTGAAGTAAGAGACCGCCCTGAATGTCCTCGCAAAGTCTCAACCCGCACTCACAAGCTTTGTTTCATTGTCGGAAAAAAGTTCTTGTAATTTATTTACTAAAGGTAATCCATGTATCAAATATCGTAAACTGGTATCTTTAGAAGGTGATCTATGACTCAAATGTCGCAAAGCTGTATCTATAGGAGGTAAATCTATGATTCGCTTGAGCTGCCTTCAACCTTACGTAAGGCGTCAGCAAGGATGAACCTTTTGCTGAAGCCTAGTGCAGGTGTAAAGAGTGACGTTTGGGTGACATTTTGATAGCTCGAAAAGACTTTAAAATATATTTAATACCTATATTACCTTATCCCCCTCACTAATAAACGTTGTATAGCCTCGGAGTTATACAGTGCTTTGACTTTTCCTATCTTTATATTTTTTTAACTCGATCGTAAAGAAAAAACACTGTATAAAACTACTCCGAGGCTATATACTACGTTTGTTAGTAAGAGTATACATATTGTAACGCTATTTTTTAAATTTAAAACTAAAGGCATGTTTACACTGATCCAGCAGCTTGTTTCAGTGACTGTATACACTGTTATTCTAACGCGGAAGTAAGTCTGTTTGTTACTTCGTCTAAACGGAAAAGTAGTATGCAAGATGGATGGAGTGTAGTTTTTATCTTATAACCGAGATAAAGGGTAAACCCGCGGCGTGTTACTAGTTTAATAATATTTAAGACGGTGGTGTCCTAGTTAGCCATTGGCGATTGGCGAACGAACGATCGCGTCGCATCGTGTTTTTCGCGCGGACTTGCGAACAAGCATAATTTTTTTAGTGAAGCAGTGTTCAAGTCAGAATTTCTTTTTCCTTGAAATGTCACTGTATGGATGGCGCTTTTAAATATTATATATAGCTAAATCCAAAATGAAAGGACAGTATGATCCAAAAACACAAGGTCCAGCGTTCTGGAAGCAAACACTTGATGACGTCACTTGTAATCGTCATTGTCTCTTTTGAACTTGTTGTTGATGACATATATCGGTCTTTCGAGATTTAAGCATCGATTGAGGTCACTGTGTGTTTCACGTGACCATTTTGGCTCTGATAGCTATCTCGCGCAGAGTATGTTGTGCCATGGGACTGAGTAAATGTAGCGCCATCTATTGAGTCTGTTAATACTTTTTTCATAATTTATATAGTTCTTCTAAATAGCTTATAACACTATACAATCTGTAGGTTGTCTATCTACTATCCTACTATGACGCGTGAGATGTTATCTTGGTCACTCTCACTCCTATGACTTTTCAAACGAGGGACAATGACCAGAACATATCTCACGCGTAAAAATAGGAGAATTAGGGGCCAGATAGCTACATTATCACTCATTCATTTTATTATGGAAACTGACTTGGTTTTCACACATTATGATTTTATGAACCGGGAATTACTTGCGTACAATTTAGTTGATTATTCCGACTTTAGTTAATCGACTAATTCGTACGTGAGTAATTCCCGTTTCATAAAATCATAATGTCACACTCATTTATTGGTACGATTAGAATACGTCACTTTACAATAAAAAAAAAAATAATTATATCAATAGCGCACTTCAGAATGTATGGTGTATAAGCCTTATTAGCTTTTTATGTTCGCACGATCACTTCGCAAAATGTCAGAATGTTTGCGTAACGAATCGCATCGTTCGTTCTTGCGATCAATGGCCAATTTGGACCCCGGAGACTCGGGTCTCTCGTTTATTGTGTTCAATGACATGCTTGTGTTGGGTGATGCGTGGCTGTGTCTATAGTCTGTTTCTTTTTAGATGTCCGAAAAAATAACACTTTTTAAAGAACTTTTAATCCCCGACACAAATTAGAGGAGTGTGGACTAATGACTGTTTTAAAAGAAGTAGACAGTAGTATGAGAAAATATAGAAATTCACATACAGATAGAGCGAAATGCAACTTACGCGATATTTTTTTTAAGTCTGAACATTGCCGTTAACGCCCGCAAAAGCGAAAAAACGTCAACAACGTCAAAAACTTTTAACAACCAATGGGAACAATTTCGCGGGCGTTCGCGGCATAGTCTAATTCCGGCTTAATTAGTGAGGAGAGATTTACCGGAGTTTCGCTACCGCGGTTCGCCACGTCGGTGTGGTAAGGGCGTTAAAAGAAACGGACTATAGTCAATGTAAAATGAATTTGAATGTATAATTTTAATATGAATGTGTTCTTGCATTTTATAGGCTATAACTATTAGCGATGATAATAAAACCAGTTGATTGCACATGCAGACTGGTTATACAGGGTGATTGGAATCCAGACCCTTTCCTTTCAAGAGGTGTTTCCACTCATCCTGGGCTACATATAAAGTGTTACATTAATTGAGGAATCATTTTAATTTTTTGAGTTATTCAACAGTTTTATGAAAAAATTAACGCAAAATATCACAATATTATGAAATAACTCGAAAACTAAATTTCTATGCTTAATTAATGTATCCTTTAAAATGTAATTCAGGATGAGTAGAAACACTCCTTGAATGATACAACAAGGTCTGGATTCCAATCACCCTGTATAGTCTGTGACTATATGGTTGAAGTCAGGAAACCTTTTTGCAGGGTTATTATGAAAGAGTATGCTTAGTTAAGGGGCTCGTATTTGATTTTGTACTCATTGTAAACTTCTTATAGAATAGAACCAACACACAAAAAAAAAACTCGTCGAGTTAGACTGTATTTGATTTTTTTATGGCATAGCTGGGTTTTTCTCGTTTAGAACTGGTGTCATTGTGTAAGTTGTTTATAAATAACTGGCTGCACCCCGCTGTTTCACCCGCGGTCCCACAGGAACTGTTTATTTTTTCGGGATTAAAAGTTCAATTTCAATTGGACGACTGCATGTTTATTATTTTTACAAAAAAAATGTCACAAAATGACAGTCAGTAATATCTACATCCTACATTAGAAAGTCTCTTTCTTAACCGACGAAAAGAAACGTGAAAGGTTCCTGGCTTCACCCCAAACTCAGTATTTACTATAATATGATAATTTATTTACCCAACTAGAATAAAATATACATAAAGCCTGCTCTACACTACACATTAGCTTGCGCAATGGCTGATCGATAAACTTGCGCTAGTTTGAATTTAAGCTGTTAGAACTGCATTTTTTAAAATACAGAATCTATCGTCGTTTTTCGACAGTCTTGTTAGAGGATAATTATGAAATTATTTCGTTAATTATTACGTGATTTTCTAAAACAGAACCAACGATTGCTCGCTTGACACTACGCCTTTCTAAATAATTTCAAAAACAGTGCTTTTTGTCTCGCGAGGCACCTTTTTCTCGCTCTGGACTGTGGTAAGTTTGGCAACTAGAGCGAGACAGAAGCATGCTTCACGAAGCAAGCTCGGTTAATTTAGACCCGACTGTTAACTTTGCATAAAATTATCAATGTCATTTTATGCAAAGGGCACAACACATACAGAACAGACATACAGAACGCCAAGAACCAAATCAATCAAATATTGCTGTCACTTAACTTTAGAACATTTAACATTAACATTATTTTGTATAAAAAAAGTTTACAAGTTAAAAAGGCGCTAGTTTTATGACCTACCATTAAAAATACCAGTGTATCTTTGGCTTTTCAAATGAAGTCCACAAGGAAGTTAAATTTTGTACTTGCGCAAGTTAGTGTGTAGTGTGCAACGGGCTTAATAATCGTTGTTATGTACAGTTCGTCTGGTTAAATGTTGGTAGCGCGTAGACTCTCTGTACTCGAATGTATATCGTCAATATAATGCGTATTTACATGTTGCTGTGTTTGATTAACTCTCCTTTATCTTCATTATCAACAGTGCCGCATTAAGCAAGCGTGGGGGCCGTAGCTAATGTGAACGGGAGCTCTGGGTCCTTTGGGATCCTTGTTAGTTTCCTGCCAAAGCTCCCAAATTTCTCTTTAAAGTGTTGTGGTGTCGCCAAGTTTGGTCAGCGCTTTTTTCCCCTTATAGGGGAATTTGGCGCCGATCTTTTTCAAGGGTAGCTATTAGGTGTAGGGTTTTTTGTTACTTTTAGGCTTTTGCGCGAGGGCAGGAAATGCTACGTGGCCAATTTGACTGCCTCGGTGGCTCAGTTGGTAGTGAACCTGCCTTCTGAGCTTGGGGGCGTGGGTTCGATTCCCACCTAGGGCAAACATTTATGTGATGAACATTTGTGTTTGTTTATGTCTGGGTGTTGATATGTATTTAAGTATGTATTTAAAAAAAAATCTAAGTATGTATATCAGTCTCTGGCAGCCATAGTACAAGCTTTGCTTAGTTTGGGGTCAGGCGACCGTGTGTGGAAGTGTCCCGAATTTATTTTATTTTTATTTTTTTTAATCCGGCACTGATTATTATCAACCATTTCTGCTTCCCTTCAGAGTACAATCTCTTTTCCATCTCCTCTTATTTTTCTCTCTATATATCTATACGAGCTGATTCCATCATCTGACTTCCGCCACAGGTCATCGAGGCAGACAGTCCACCAATATGTCGTCAGCTTTAATAAAGCCCGCACGAAGCGCTTTCGAAACTCCTTCCTAGTAAGAACTGCCAAGGAGTGGAACGCGCTTCCTGCCTCGGTGTTCCCCAGCAATAGATACAACCTGGGTCTCTTCAAGACAAGAGTGAGACGGCACCTCATGGGCAAGCGTGCTCCATCTTAGACCACATCGTCACTTTCCATCAGGTGTGTTGTGGTCAAACGTGGGTCCCATTCAATCACTAAAAAAAACCTTTCTGTTCCTGAGCTAGTCTCATTCATTGCCTTCCTACTCCTATACAATATAATCCAAAATGTCCGCGTAGGAAGCTAAGAAAACCTTATAGTATTGTCATATTCATTTGTCCGTCCGTCCGTATATACATCACATGACTTTTATGCCCACTTGTACTAAATATAAGAATTGCCTATGTCCTTGCGTAACTACTCCTAGCGAAATGTTCGCTTATCGGGCACATTCAGTTAAGAATCTCCTAGAAGTGGCATTGATTTATTCAACAACAAAATCTTAAAAACATTTTTACATGCATAAACCTAGAAGTGGCTAAAGGTTCGAGCAACAAAATGCAGGTAGGAGTAGTTAAATTAGTTAAGCAAGGACTTAAGCAATTCCTATATTTAGTGCAAGAGGGCATTAATCCTGTACAAGAGGGCTATTAAAAACTGTTCCAATGCAATAAGGGAAAACTCCAACCCTTACAAGTCTTACAACGCAATTTAACCTAGTTGATTGAATCAGGCGTTACTTTGCGGAAGTTCATCTTCAAACTTGTTATTTGGACAATATCTAGTGTAATTCCGCTTTAACGTCGCATTAAGTACATCGAGGAACATGAATTTTTTATTCTAATTTTGAATTTTTTAATTTAAACTAATTTAATGAAATTTACTAGAAAATTATACAAATTGACATTTGAATCTAATTTTAAACGTTATACAATGTAATATTTCAACAAACCTGAAAAAAAAAAAAAAAAAAAAAAAAAAAAAAAAAAAAAAAAAAAAATTAATGTACCTGAAAAAATTAAAATTTAAAAGAATTAAACAAACCTGAAAAAATAATGAATGTACCTGAAAACATTAAAATTTAAAAAACAATAAAAAATCCCTGTTCTTCGAGCACTTCGTCGACACGTGTTTCGCCTCTCCACGAGGCATCCTCAGGACGTGTTGACTCTCCGAGCGCGTGGCCGAGAATGAGTCCGCTCCACTGCCACGGGTGCTTATATAGCCACTCGTGTGCGTCATCTCGGGGTGGGGTGACGCGCACCAAAGCATCGTATCAATGGCGATGTAACAGTAGTTTGGTCGTTCAGCAGTGAATAATCCATTCCCTCTTCTTTAAATATCTCCAACTGTTCCAGAACACTCATACGGAACCCTTTTTCACACACATGCAGGACCTTGAATGTGTTGTTATCTTGTAATACGTGACCGGTTTCTAATAGATGTTTTGCGAAATGTGACTTCTCTGGATGGTCATTTCTGTACGCGGAAATATGTTCTTTGTAGCGGGTTTGAAAGTTTCTCCCTGTTTGTCCAACGTAAACACCATTACACTCATCGCAGGTCAACTTGTAAACTCCTGACTTCCACTCTTTGTTGATGGTGTCTTTACCGTTACATAGTCTTCGCATATTATGGCTGGTCCGGAAAGCAACTTGTACGTTGTTCTTCTTTAGAATTTTTGCGACTTTTTCTGACGTTGGCCCCAGATATGTTAAACTACCCACATATTTGTTGATTCTTTCCGGTGGATAGGGGTATAGCATCGATCTTATTTTGATTTCTTGTTTCTTCTTGATTAAGTTATCAACCATTTTTCTGCTATATCCATTAGCTGTCGCAATGTGGTAAATTACATTTAACTCCTTTCTGTAGTTTTCTGGCGAAAGTGGAGTAGTTGTTAACCTGTGCACGTAACTCTTGAATGCTGCCAACTTGTGTTGTATGGGATGGTTGGATGATGCAGGGATTGCTATGTCCGTATGTGTTGGTTTTCTATAAATTTGGAAGTCCAGTCCGTTGTCCGTTCTTGTTATTGACAAGTCCAAAAAATTAAGTGTTTGATTTTCTTCCATTTCTAGCTTAAACTTTATCTTCGGATGGATGTTGTTGATCTTGTTCAAAAAGATGTCTACTTGTCGTTGCGTTCCCTTCCAGCATATAATAATGTCGTCCACGTATCGGTAGTAGAAGTGGATATTTGGCTCGTTGACCATATGTTTGCACTCAAAATCATCCATAAAAACTTCGGCCATTTGTGGGCTTAATGGTGATCCCATCGCAAGACCTTCTTTCTGTGAGTAAAATTGATTATTGAACCGGAAGTAGTTTTGTTTCATACAAATGCTTGTTAACGTCATGAGATCTTCTATTTCTCCTGGGTGTAAACGCTGTTTGTCCAATTTACTACTCAATATTTTCATTGTTTCTTCGATTGGCACGTTGGTGAACAAACTTTCGACATCCAATGACATTAACTTAGCATTTGGTGGGATTCGTACTTCTTTTATCTTCTCTAATAGGTGTTGTGTATTTTTCAAACTATGTTTCGGTCTAAACGATGATTTCTCCTTGAGCAAATTATTCAGTGTTCTAGCGAGGTTGTAAGCAGGGGCTCCAATATAAGACACCACTGGCCGTATAGGAATGTTCTCCTTATGTAACTTAGGCAATCCGTATAAAAGTGGTGGCCTTGGATTCATAGGCACAATATTCTTCAAAGTGTTCGGCGCGATATAGGCAATGTTCTTAATTGCCTGTTTTAGCTCTTGTGTATACTTTTTCGTTGGGTCTGAGCTTATGGGCTGAAAATCTGTTCCATGTATCACGTCGTGTACTTTTCGGAGATATGATTCCTTTTCCAAGACCACGATGGTATTTCCCTTATCTGCCTTTGAAAGGACAAGATCGTTCTGTTCTAACCGGTCTTGTATAGCGCGATGTAATTGCCATTCTGCGTCTGGTCTTCTTGGAGATCGCAAATTTCTCTTTATCTCATTAGCTACTTGATGTTTCACAGCTATGTCTTGTTTTCCTCTGATGCATGCTATTTCCGTGTCAACCGCCAATTCTTGTAAAGCTGTTTGTGTTGTTCCTGGCGTAAAATTGTATTTCAGTCCCTTTTCTAACAGTGTAACTTCCGAGACAGGAAACTGAACATTTGACAAGTTCTTCACTCTTGGATAGAATGCATGTGTGGTTTCTAGACTATCTGAATCTTCTGTTCTTTGTATCCGAGGTCTAGTCAACTGTTCTAACTTCCTAGTTTGTGAAACGTACTTCTCGTGGGCTAATCTTGAGGCCAAATCCCGGGCCTTGCCATCTAACACGTCGAATTCCACATTATGTAGGTTGTAGCTCAGTTCGGAGTGTAATATTTTGAGGTGTAGCTTGAGGTTATCTCTTACTGAAAACCAGTGTTTGCACTCTTCATTCAACCATATTGTCTTTGCCTTTTTCACTGCTACGTCACTGGCGTTGCTGTGTGTGTTGGTACGTATGTTGATGTAATTGGGAATAACTTGTGACTTCTTGCACTGCTGATTGAACCAAACATTCTGTGCTGCTAAACGATGAAGCTTGGTCAACTTGATGTATAGTTTTGCCTGCTCAGCTATACTTGCTGTCTTGAGATAGTTGATTGAATCAGGCGTTACTTTGCGGAAGTTCATCTTCAAACTTGTTATTTGGACAATATCTAGTGTAATTCCGCTTTAACGTCGCATTAAGTACATCGAGGAACATGAATTTTTTATTCTAATTTTGAATTTTTTAATTTAAACTAATTTAATGAAATTTACTAGAAAATTATACAAATTGACATTTGAATCTAATTTTAAACGTTATACAATGTAATATTTCAACAAACCTGAAAAAAAAAAAAAAAAAAAAAAAAAAAAAAAAAAAAAAAAAAAAAAAAAAAATTAATGTACCTGAAAAAATTAAAATTTAAAAGAATTAAACAAACCTGAAAAAATAAAAAATAATGAATGTACCTGAAAACATTAAAATTTAAAAAACAATAAAAAATCCCTGTTCTTCGAGCACTTCGTCGACACGTGTTTCGCCTCTCCACGAGGCATCCTCAGGACGTGTTGACTCTCCGAGCGCGTCAACACTCTCACTCTCACGGATGTACTTAATGCGACGTTAAAGCGGAATTACACTAGATATTGTCCAAATAACAAGTTTGAAGATGAACTTCCGCAAAGTAACGCCTGATTCAATCAACTATCTCAAGACAGCAAGTATAGCTGAGCAGGCAAAACTATACATCAAGTTGACCAAGCTTCATCGTTTAGCAGCACAGAATGTTTGGTTCAATCAGCAGTGCAAGAAGTCACAAGTTATTCCCAATTACATCAACATACGTACCAACACACACAGCAACGCCAGTGACGTAGCAGTGAAAAAGGCAAAGACAATATGGTTGAATGAAGAGTGCAAACACTGGTTTTCAGTAAGAGATAACCTCAAGCTACACCTCAAAATATTACACTCCGAACTGAGCTACAACCTACATAATGTGGAATTCGACGTGTTAGATGGCAAGGCCCGGGATTTGGCCTCAAGATTAGCCCACGAGAAGTACGTTTAACAAACTAGGAAGTTAGAACAGTTGACTAGACCTCGGATACAAAGAACAGAAGATTCAGATAGTCTAGAAACCACACATGCATTCTATCCAAGAGTGAAGAACTTGTCAAATGTTCAGTTTCCTGTCTCGGAAGTTACACTGTTAGAAAAGGGACTGAAATACAATTTTACGCCAGGAACAACACAAACAGCTTTACAAGAATTGGCGGTTGACACGGAAATAGCATGCATCAGAGGAAAACAAGACATAGCTGTGAAACATCAAGTAGCTAATGAGATAAAGAGAAATTTGCGATCTCCAAGAAGACCAGACGCAGAATGGCAATTACATCGCGCTATACAAGACCGGTTAGAACAGAACGATCTTGTCCTTTCAAAGGCAGATAAGGGAAATACCATCGTGGTCTTGGAAAAGGAATCATATCTCCGAAAAGTACACGACGTGATACATGGAACAGATTTTCAGCCCATAAGCTCAGACCCAACGAAAAAGTATACACAAGAGCTAAAACAGGCAATTAAGAACATTGCCTATATCGCGCCGAACACTTTGAAGAATATTGTGCCTATGAATCCAAGGCCACCACTTTTATACGGATTGCCTAAGTTACATAAGGAGAACATTCCTATACGGCCAGTGGTGTCTTATATTGGAGCCCCTGCTTACAACCTCGCTAGAACACTGAATAATTTGCTCAAGGAGAAATCATCGTTTAGACCGAAACATAGTTTGAAAAATACACAACACCTATTAGAGAAGATAAAAGAAGTACGAATCCCACCAAATGCTAAGTTAATGTCATTGGATGTCGAAAGTTTGTTCACCAACGTGCCAATCGAAGAAACAATGAAAATATTGAGTAGTAAATTGGACAAACAGCGTTTACACCCAGGAGAAATAGAAGATCTCATGACGTTAACAAGCATTTGTATGAAACAAAACTACTTCCGGTTCAATAATCAATTTTACTCACAGAAAGAAGGTCTTGCGATGGGATCACCATTAAGCCCACAAATGGCCGAAGTTTTTTATGGATGATTTTGAGTGCAAACATATGGTCAACGAGCCAAATATCCACTTCTACTACCGATACGTGGACGACATTATTATATGCTGGAAGGGAACGCAACGACAAGTAGACATCTTTTTGAACAAGATCAACAACATCCATCCGAAGATAAAGTTTAAGCTAGAAATGGAAGAAAATCAAACACTTAATTTTTTGGACTTGTCAATAACAAGAACGGACAACGGACTGGACTTCCAAATTTATAGAAAACCAACACATACGGACATAGCAATCCCTGCATCATCCAACCATCCCATACAACACAAGTTGGCAGCATTCAAGAGTTACGTGCACAGGTTAACAACTACTCCACTTTCGCCAGAAAACTACAGAAAGGAGTTAAATGTAATTTACCACATTGCGACAGCTAATGGATATAGCAGAAAAATGGTTGATAACTTAATCAAGAAGAAACAAGAAATCAAAATAAGATCGATGCTATACCCCTATCCACCGGAAAGAATCAACAAATATGTGGGTAGTTTAACATATCTGGGGCCAACGTCAGAAAAAGTCGCAAAAATTCTAAAGAAGAACAACGTACAAGTTGCTTTCCGGACCAGCCATAATATGCGAAGACTATGTAACGGTAAAGACACCATCAACAAAGAGTGGAAGTCAGGAGTTTACAAGTTGACCTGCGATGAGTGTAATGGTGTTTACGTTGGACAAACAGGGAGAAACTTTCAAACCCGCTACAAAGAACATATTTCCGCGTACAGAAATGACCATCCAGAGAAGTCACATTTCGCAAAACATCTATTAGAAACCGGTCACGTATTACAAGATAACAACACATTCAAGGTCCTGCATGTGTGTGAAAAAGGGTTCCGTATGAGTGTTCTGGAACAGTTGGAGATATTTAAAGAAGAGGGAATGGATTATTCACTGCTGAACGACCAAACTACTGTTACATCGCCATTGATACGATGCTTTGGTGCGCGTCACCCCACCCCGAGATGACGCACACGAGTGGCTATATAAGCACCCGTGGCAGTGGAGCGGACTCATTCTCGGCCACGCGCTCGGAGAGTCAACACGTCCTGAGGATGCCTCGTGGAGAGGCGAAACACGTGTCGACGAAGTGCTCGAAGAACAGGGATTTTTTATTGTTTTTTAAATTTTAATGTTTTCAGGTACATTCATTATTTTTTATTTTTTCAGGTTTGTTTAATTCTTTTAAATTTTAATTTTTTCAGGTACATTAATTTTTTTTTTTTTTTTTTTTTTTTTTTTTTTTTTTTTTTTTTTTTTTTTTTTTTTTTCAGGTTTGTTGAAATATTACATTGTATAACGTTTAAAATTAGATTCAAATGTCAATTTGTATAATTTTCTAGTAAATTTCATTAAATTAGTTTAAATTAAAAAATTCAAAATTAGAATAAAAAATTCATGTTCCTCGATGTACTTAATGCGACGTTAAAGCGGAATTACACTAGATATTGTCCAAATAACAAGTTTGCAATTTAACCTGTCTTCGGTATTTATTTAATGAATAATTAATGATTATGAAGTAAATATTTTTAACTACTACAGAACCATAGGCCGTGTTTCCACCAGCAAAAAAAAAATCCCGAAGAATTTTTTTCCGCGAGAAATGTTCGACAGCCGCAAATGCTGTCGCCTTGCTACGGAGTTAAAACTTGTCTTGTAAGTCGGACAGACTGTCAGCAATTTCTCGCGGAAGTTCTTTTGCAAGTGGAAACTGGACCTTACCGTGAGCGTCACACGACACGCTTGACTGATTTTGTGTGGAACTAATCACGTATTTTCACACATTTTGATCACATATTTTACACAAAAGTTGCACAGTTTTCGTGTACACAGTACTGTTTTGTGTTAACAACATGGGTTATGGTGACGCACGACAAGGTAAGCTAGTTTTGTTTGTGTTTTTTATTATTTAATTTAACGAAGTTATTTTATTATTTAACGAAGTATATTTACTATTATATTGTGAGTTGTTGGTTAAGGAACGGTTGTGGGCAAGATTTGAGTACTTACCTAATCAATTTGAAAAATACTATTTCCATACTTACTTCAGTAATTTAGATTTACTTACTAGGTACATCAGAAATAATCAAATTATATTTTGGCCATAATATTTTCGAAAAAAGTTATTGTTTTGTCATTATCTGGATGCACGGGCGGGAGACAAATTGTCTTTTCACCGTTTTTATCCGCGCTTAGATGAGACAAAGCTAGAACACGGATATAATTGTCTCTTTCTCGCGCGATAAAAAAACGGTGAAAAGACAAGTTGTCTCTGGCCCGTGCTAGTCCTGCAGTTCTAGGACAACAATAAACAACAAAAATTGGAGGCCATTGTACAGCTGTGAGCCAAAACCAGTGGCCCTATTCGGAGATTTGAGATTTTCATCTCACTTTTCTTCGTCTTTGTTGCTCTCGTTTAAAACGTCATAGGTGTGAGAGTGACCAAGATAAAATCTCATCTCATCTCACGCGCAGGAATAGCCCTCCAGGTCAAACTAGTGGCTCTGAGAGCTGGAAGACCTTGTGGAACTGCTTTCGTGTGTCCGTCCGGCGTCTGTCCGGCTGTCCTGTGCAAGTCGAAATTCTATACAACGTGTTGTTTTGCATACCTGCGAAATTTGTAGAGGTTGTTATACTCCACTAGTAGAGCACGAATAAACTAAAATAATAATGTTAATTTCAGAACAGTAATTCCATATATACACAAAATCATCAAAATTTAAAACAATACAATACAAAAACTCTTTATTGACACCAAATACAAATAAATCTAAACTAAACACTCAAAAATAAAGGCGCAATGGGCGGTCTTATCGCTTAAGAGTGATTTCTTCCAGATAACCTTTGGATGGAATAAAAACAATGTAAATTCAATTAAAAATCAAAACACAAAAAAAAAAATTAAAAATTACAAACATTCGAATAATCAATAAAACATAATCATTAAATCAATACAAGTAATACAACACAATACAATCAAGGCCTAGTTTATTATCCTACTATCGTTCTCATCTCAGCCTATATTTGGCCTATATTAGCGGGCACATGAAATTTGATTTAATTTAAAAAAAAAAGTTAAGAGTCGCCTAAGGAATGGCTTAAGGTTCCTTTTTTTATGTAACTATTTTACATAAAAAAAAGGAACCTTAAGTCATTCCTTATTTCGTTCCATTCCATTCCGTCGGCGTTTGACCACCAACTCGCCTGATGTTAAGCGACGTTGTGGTCTAAGATGGAGCACGACGACCTATAAAGTACTTATTCACTCTAGCCTTGAAGTTTACTAGAGTGAAGAAGTACAAAGACGGCAGTTGAGTGAGGCGCTACAAGTGCGCTACTTCTCAGACCCGTCTTCGGAACGGTTACACCGGACTACATCCCTTCTCTACATTTCCTGTAAGAAAAATTAGGTAGGAGCTAGCTAGGAGTAGTTTAAAGTATTTAAGGAAGGCAGTTCTTATGTTGAGCGCAAGTGGCCATTAATTTTACAGACATACTAACGTGTTGTTTTCTTGATTTTCAGACGAGACTCTAAAACCACTTAAGAAGAATTTACTACAATTATTAATAAGTATTTATTATTAAGAATATTTGATATAGTAACGCATGCCAAAGCATTTAATAGTTTTCTTTTTGTATTTGTAGGTATTTATAATTTTAAAACTAACAAACACATGGCCTTAAATTAGGCTAAAATTCATTCAATATTTTTTTTTATGTCGTCTGCTACATGACTGGAGCCCGGTGTATGGCGACAGGCTCGCCCCTGTCACATTTGGGACTGAATATCGTCCGGCGAAGTGTGGGTGTTGTACATCTCTGCCAGCCCCCTCGGGGGAAAGGCGTGACGATAATATCGTTGTTATCATGTTAAAATTCACCGAAGGTATACAAAGCAATCAAATATTAATCAACTGTTTTGATAACTTCTCAATTAAGTATTTAAAAGAGACGGTTAATTTAAATAATTATGATGAATTTTAGTGGATGTAAAATAGGGTCAAACCAGCGGACGACGGAAGACGGGATTTTAAAATGTGTTTAATTGATTTATTTAATGTGATTAATTTAATTGTATTGAATCGAAATTTCTTCTCTTCTTTTTCTATTCAAAAAAATTGTAGGGAAGAATACATACTCGTAGTATAAAATAAAATCGTTTAGTTTCCGCGGCTGTCTGTCTGTCTGTATATCTGCTCCTCCTTAACCACGCAACAGATTTTTTTTCTGGGTATCATGAAAATCCACCGGGTTGGTAAAATCCCGTCCCGCGCCGTCCGCCAGTGTGCCCTGGCCTTAAGCGCTGTTAAACGATGCTGAATTTGAATACTGGCGATTTAAACTTATATTTTTATTGTTCATCTTGTGCAGGGTTGTTATAAGGCAAAGAGTGTGTAATAAGTCGAAAGGGGGTCTGTATGCCGAAAATTCCAAAAATGTACAATTCTAAACTATTGCCGAGTAGAATCAAGGCCCTGAAATCGAAAGAAAAAACAGCTGTTCCATACATTTTGTCGACATTGATCAACTTTTTTTATAGAACAGCATTTTTTTTCTTTTGGCTTAGTACACCCTTCCTGATAACCCAGTGTAGTGGTTTATGCATTTATCTCGAATATGAGTTGTGTTTTAATTAATCGTATTTATTGAAGTGAAACTTCTAATGCGACTTCCAACAAGGTTGCGTTAAACGTTTAACGCTCCTGGGGAGAGGGGATAGAAAGAGACAGCGAGAGTGAATGCGAGGTACTTGAACGCATGCGCGTAGTATACCAGCGCGAGCGTTAGCAACGAGTAGCGTCCAATATTCCAACGCAAGAGGGAGAGAGAAAGAAACATACACAGAAGTTTCACTTCGTCCGCGCGGAGGGACTCTACGCAATATTTTTGTTTCTTTTTTAACGTGAATTTAAGCCATATTCGTTTTTTTAATGAAACAGCTTATTTTAAAAATAAAGGAAACATCCAAATTCTTAATTTCAATCATTAGTTCCACTTTTGGCCACATTCCGAATGATCCTTGTCGGTCTGTAAGTATGATTCAAGATTCATTTATTTGTAATAAATAAATTGAAAAATTTAATTGATAATAAATATGTAATAATAATTAATATTATGTTTTTGATTATGCTTGTACCTACCATGTTTATGATTAAGTTTGATTGTTATAATTTATTTTTTATTTCTCAATAAATTTATTAGGTAAATTATGGATTTGTGGATTAAACTCGTGCAATGTTTCAGTATTTATTAATAAGTTTAAGAGCAATAAACGAATGTCATCAATATCTCGCTCACACAATTCAGAGGGTATTAAAAGGGTATTATAAGGTTAAGAATTACCTATTTAGAAGACAAAGATGTCTGGAGCCTTCCACTTCCGCCAAGTAGCCACTAGTATGTATAGATGTTACCTAGTTGTAAGCCAAACATTTGTCACATCAAACATCAAATTTCATCAAGATCCGTTCAGCTGTTTAGCCGTGAAAAGCCTACAACAGACATGCAGACAGAGTTACTTTAGATTTTACTAGCTGCGCCCCGCGGTTTCACCCGCGGTTAAAAAGTATCCTATGTGCTATTCTAGATTATATCTCTGTGCCAAATTTCATCCAGATCTGTGCAGCCGTTCTGGCGTGAAAGAGTTACAAACATACATCCATCCATCCATTCTTACAAACTTTCGCTTTTATAATATTAGTAGGAAGTAGGATACGATGAAACGGGAATTACTCGCGTACGATGTAGTCGCTATAGTTCCAGCGCATTAAGCGGTCTTTATCAAGGAGAGTTCGCGCACGCGGCTGCGTCTCGCATAGCACACTAATTCCCGTTCCATAAAATTAAATCAGAATAGGTAAAATGAAGAGAGGAGGAGGTTCAATAGTTAAATAGATTTTTTGTCGAGTCAGATTCTAGAAATGTTTCAGAATGGGGAAGATAAAATAAAAAAATAAAATAAAAATAGCCTTTATTCTACTGCATAGTTTTACAAATAGTTTAGCTTTTTACATTAAGTCAAGAATACGCAGAAGTCGCTTCTGCGGCCTCGGCCTCCCCTAATGTTCTCCAGTCTTCTCTCTAGCTGCGGTCATCCAATTTGGTCCGTATTTCTTTGAGAATAAATGTCCCTCCTTTTCTTTTGTCTTCCCTGGCTCCTTTTCCCGTCACGTGGAGTCCATTCTGTGACTTTTTTGTCCATCTAGAATTTTCGAGCCTGCAGACATGTCCTGCCCATTTCCATGGGCATTCCCATGGGGAAGATACTTAGGTATATTTTTTAAATCAAATCTCCGCCATTTAAAAAAATCAAAAAACAGACTGACCAAAAAAATCTATTAAACCTACTCACAAAATTTCAAAAGAATCAGTTAAGTAATGCTACCTGTACAGGAAGACAGACATCCGGACATACAAATATATTTTTGTCGAAGCTGAAGCATAGACGCTTCGCTCGGTCGTTCATGATTGGACAAACACAATAAAACAATTTAAAAATAAAACATAGGTAAGTATATTTAGTAGAAAAGCAACAATTTCAAAAAAACAACGTAAAATTATCCAGAAAAGCACATCGTAAAATCTGAACAAAAGAGTCACTATCGCTTAACAGACATTATTAAGACATTTTCTGTGCACACACTTTTGTATGAATTATTTGCTATTTCCTCAAAGTTCTTAACTATTTCGCTTTCCTTCTCAACCACAAATTTGGGAAGCTTCGCTACAAATTTGTCACCATTTTCTGTTTTTTCCGCATAGATTTCTAAAACTGCTTTTTTCGCGGCATAGCTTTGCAATATATCTGTTGCTTGAGGGTCTTCCTTTTTCACGCTTCGCTTAGAATTTGTCTTACTCTTCACAGATAATTCTGTAAGAGTGGTACTCACTTGGTCACCGTAGTTTTTAACTGCACTGTTCTGATATAGATCTTGTATCTCAGCTTCTGCATCTAAATATTTTCGGTGGGAATTGTTCTTAGATACTTTCTTACTGGCTGGGCTTTTAATGACTTTGATTTGTTCAACTACATCGTCCGCTTTTGCTCCTGTCTTTGATGAGAGGCTCTCGCCTTGCGACCGAGTCGATGATGCCTGAGGCGGACTCTTTATCACCGTGATTTCTTCAACCATTTTGATATCTTCAGACGTGTTGGACATGGATTTATTTTTACTGGAACTGTGTATGGATACGTTATAACTGTTGACTTTGCTGGTTAATCGACGGGAGTTTTGTGTTTCAACGTCGATGTATTCAGTCGTTTGATAGTTGAGGAGGAAATAATCAGCAGCGTTTCTGATGTCGCAGTTTGTTTCTTCATCTTGCTTGTAGTTTTGACGGCAACAGCAGCCAATTTTGTTAACATTCGCTTGATTCAATCTCTCGGCTACCTTACTACACATGCATCCTTTGAACGTCATGTCATTATCTTCTGTATCACTACTCGTTGGACTGTTTGCTTCAGCTGTAGGGTAGATGGCATTGATCTTGCTTTCATTCATAGTTGAGATGTTGCTTTCGATTTGATAGTAGTTGTTCATACTGTCTGTGTCTTTAAAGTAGTTGGGTTTTAAAGATGTGTAAGTCACATCTTTGGCTAGTGTGTTGCTGCTTGCGTTTGTTTCATCGATTTCACTGCTGTCTGTTAAAATAATTTTTAGCATATCTCTCAGTTCTCTAACATTTTCTTTGTTCTTGCTTCTTTTGCCTGCTTTCTGGAATACTTTCTTTAGGAGAGCTTTCTTTTGTTCTTTGAATGCTATTTTGGACTGGACACTGTCGTCGTTACATTTACAGATACCCATCAGCATTGGATTTGTGTCTTCTTCTGTATCTGTTTCGTTGAAAGTAGGCAATACAGATTCATTTGTAAGCTTTTCTTTAACCTTTTGATTGTTAACGTCTGTCTTACTGGAAATTTCTTCGATATTTTCGTCTTCTGTCGCCGCATTTATACTGTGTGACGAAACGGCACAGTTTGGCACTTCGACATGCATTTCACTAGATATATGTGAAACGTCTGCTGATGAAGCCAGATTTATCGTCGCTCTGTGTATCGAAAAGACGTTTTCTTCTTCTACATCACTATATCCTGTTGAAACAGTTTGAAATTTATCAGATATTTTTTTACTAAAATCGTCAGTGCGTTTTTTATCTTTCGTAATCTTATGTTTCAGTTTAGTTTTAAAGTTCCTTAGAGTTATTTTAATATTTATATCATTTTTAGGGCTCTCTTCTACGGCTTCAGTTCTTCCATTATTAACCATAAATACTTCGGGAGTCGATTTCTTGAGATCCGTTCTGGTATTTAGTTTTTCTTCACCATCATTTCCTTCTATATCAATTTCAGCTGTTTTGTCACCCTGTGTAATGCAAAGCTTAAAATTGATTTCTAGCCCATTAACAAGACTTTTGTCACTTATGTACGATCTTAGAGTTTTTGTGTCGTTGTCTTCTACCATGTTTGTCACTGCTAAAGGTGTTGTAACCCTGTTTATTTTGGATTCCCTATATAAATCTCCTAATACGGCCTCATGTTGATTTCCACAAGTATAATCTCTCCTTTCGTAGAGGGTTGCTCCATCTTCATCCTGTACCTTAATGTTCATTGGGTTTCTGATTTCATCAGTACTGCTCGTATCTTTTATTCTAATACTTAAATTTTCATTGGAACACAGTTTGAATTCTCCTTCTTTTTGATCTATTTCATTCCAAGCGCCACAGTCAAGATCACAAACTTTTTTTGGCGCAGGTTTCATTTTTAGGAATAACCCTGCTATTTTTGATTTAGTGCAATGCGGGGGTGTATATGGAAGTAGTTTTGGAGCACAAGGATCCGGTGGACAGGTAGTTTCGTGTGGACAAGGTGGTTTCGGAGAAGGGCAAGTTGGTTTTGGAGGAGGACAAGAAGGTTTTGGAGGAGGGCAAGGTAGTTTCGGAGGAGGGCAAGGTGGTTTCGGAGGAGGGCAAGGTAGTTTCGGAGGAGGACAAGGTGGTTTCGGAGGAGGACAAGGTGGTTTCGGAGGAAGACAGGATGGTTTTGGAGGGGGACAAGGTGGTATTGGTGGAGGACAAGGTGGTTTTGGAGGAGGACAGGATGGTTTAGATGGTTTTGGGGAACAAAGAAGCTCTGGGAAACAAGCTGGGTCTGGGAAACAAGACGTGTTTGACGGAGAAGGACTGATTTTTGACGTAGGACACTCAGGCTCTGGTTTCTTCATAATGCAATGTTTATAGCAATCTGGCTTTGCGGGTTGCGGCGAATTACAAGTAGGAGATGAAGGGTTAGACACTTGATTCTTCGTGGGCCATGGAAATTCCTCATCACATTTAGGCTTTTTTTTCCTCTCTTCTTTACACTTAGGTGGAGGCGACAGCTTGATTGTATCGCAAGGTGGTAAGTTACAAAGCTTTTTCTTCGGTAGTTTTGGAGGGCACGGCGGGCTCGGGGTTTTATTTAATGATAGTCCAGGTTTTGACATGCATGGTGCTGATGGTTTTTTTGGCGACCCACATGGCGACTGTTTCGGTGAATCGCTTGGTGATTCGTTGGGTGAATCGCATGGTGTCTCATCAGGTGAATCACATGGTGATTCATTTGGTGAATCACATGGGGATCGTTTTGGTGATTCGCATGGTTGCTGTGATTTTGGTAAATCACACGGTGGCTTTGGCTTTGGTGTGCATGGTGAATTTGGTTCGGGTGATTCACATGGTGGTTTTGGTTTGCATGATAAGTTTGGTTCGGGTGATTCACATGGTGGCTTTGGTTTTGGTTTGCATGATAAGTTTGGTTCGGGTGATTCACATGGTGGCTTTGGTTTTGGTTTGCACGGTGAGTTGGGTTCGGGTAGTCCACATGGTGTCTTTGGTTTGGGTAGTGCACATGGTGGCCTTGGCGAACCACAAGGTGACTGTACACATGGGGATTTTCGGCACGATGAGATCGACACACACGACGACGATGTTGATTTACAACAGCTCTTGCAGTTGTAAGATGACGGGGTATCGCAGCTTGGATCTACCTTTTTATTTGTAAAGTCGCAGTGTTTTCGTTTACAAGTTTTACAAGTTTTTTTCGACTTTCTCCATTTAAGGATTGAAGCGATAGGCGATGATTGCTTCTTACAAGGTGGCGATTTGCAAGGTGGCAGTTTGCAAGGTGGCGATTCGCAAGGTGGCGATTTGCAAGGTGGCGATTTGCAAGGTGGTGTTTTGCAAGGTGGGGATTTGCAAGGTGAAGATTTACAAGGTGGCGATTTGCAAGGCGGTGATTTTGATTTTCTACAAGCTAAGATCGAAGGGATCGGTGAACATTTAGAACAACAGGTTCTCATACATTTACAACTTAAAGACGAAGATTTTTTGCAACATGATCCAGTGGACGGTTTCCGTGGCAAGATTGAAGATTTGTTACAAGGAGCACCAGATTTACAAAATGATTTGCAAGGTGAAGTTGGGCAAACAGGAGGTGATGGGCAACGAGGGGGTGATGAGCCACGTGCGGGTGGTGTGTGACGTGGGGGTGTTGGGCATGGTGGGGGTAATGAACAACTTGGAGGTGACGAACAAGGTGGGGGTGATGCGCAACTTGGGGGTGGACAACGTGGCGGCGGTGGCGGTGGGGGTGGGGGTGATGGGCAAGCTGGCGGGGAAGGGCAAGGTGAGGGTGGCATGCAAGGTGGAAGTGTTGAACAAGGTGGAGGGGTTGGGCAAGGGGTAGTTAACGAGCTAGGTGTGGGTGACATGCAAGATGGGGGTGATTGGCAACGTGGGGGCGATGAGCAAAGCGATGGTATCTTGCAAGGTGGTGGCTTTTCGCAACACGGCGGTGGTTCACAGGGTGTTTTTTTGTTGCCTTTTTTGACAACTTGTGATCTTTTGCACGGTGGCAATAACTTGCAAGCCGGTAGATCAGATGGACAAATCGGGAGCTTGCAAGGAGGTTGGTGCGGGACGCAGCGATCTGGTGGCAAACAAATTTCAGGGGGTAACCTGGGCTTGGAACAAATCGGTATCGCTTCTGGGCATGCGTTCTCATTGGGCTTTACAGTGTTGCAAGATGGAGAAAAAGGCTTGTTGCAACCCGGACTCGGCACCAAATCACAAATCTCTTTACACGGTGGTTGTGGAATTTCACATAATGGTATTGGGTTCACGACTGCATGCTTTTGACATTTGCTTTTGCCACTACCAGAGCTATCGCACATTGACTTCTTAAAACTTAGAATACCCTCGATGGGCTTTTTACACGGCTGATCGTTTGTATTCATTTGATCATAACCTGAGCCACGTTTATTAGAAAAATTGGCCTTCGGTTTAACGGGCTTGTCTTTCTTTGGACATTCCATTTTAGCGGAAGAACAGCATTTGCTTTGGACACTTGGCACTGAACATATAACGTCCTTAGCATTGGAGCAGTATTTCGCCCATTGAGCCCTGCAACTCATGTCATTCACTCGCCTCCTCTTGAAAACTTCTAAAGAATCTTTCGGAATGATTCTCTGATTTTTCTTGGCGAGTTCCGATTCCGTTTTAGCCTTGACTGGCTGTTTTAATTTCTCCATCATTTTATTGTATAATTTTCCGTTTATTAGCTCTTTGTAAGTGCAGTGCTTGCATGGTTTGGTGGATGTTTCACAGGAGGTCACGATGGTGGGCTCTAGGTCTTCATAAATGTTTGGGCATGATTTTGATCCATCAGTACGGTTTTGGATGCTGGCAAAAGATTTCTCTGAACTAGAACCGACGTGGGAGTCGCTGACGCACCATGGATACACCTCGTCGCCAAATGGCGTCCAATGACGGTAATACTCTTGCAAGTAGCTCTCGGCGAATTCACACTTCTTCTGATTGAGCTGCAGCACTGGTTCTGAATCGTCGGTGACATCGTCTCGAATTTTCAATCTGTAAAACGGACGTTGGAATGTAAAAGAATGAAAAAATAGACTAAAAAAAGTAAAACATCTTCTAGCAACTTAGTTTTCCTTATAGTATTCTGTAAATATGCTTTTTTCGTGATGTTTAATAATAAACGAAGAACACGGTGTGGTCTTCTTCAAATTGAGGACCAGTCTTAATATAATGGGATTGGAAATAAAATTATCACCTGAATTTTTTTTTATCGCAGTTATTAAAAAAAAGCCATACTTACATAGGTTTTCTCAGTTCCCTCAGGTCTCTTTGAGTTATAATACCGACGCCAATAACATCACATCTCTGCGCTTCAGTTTCATCAGGACCTTGGACCACATCTTTATGTACAGGTGGTCTTTTGATTATAGTCTCCAATATCTTTGATTCTAAACTCCTGCTGTCCTTAACACGAACTATAACTTTAATATCTTTCGATACATGATCTTCTTTATGTAAGGCTTTTCTAGCTCTTCCTATTTCTGAATTCGTTTCGTATTCTACTATCTTGTATACTTTTTCGTCGCTTGAATGGTTTTGTTCTCTTTCGTCGCTGCTTGTATCAAAAAAGTCACCAGGTATGTCGATTCGCAAGTATTCAGAGCTAACTTTCTTATTACAGATGTCAGTAGTGTTGTTAGAATGTAGAACGACCTCGATCTTTTGAGAAAAAGCTTCAGATTTGTCTATGTACCACTTCTGATCGGATTGTGTACATCCCACGTTTTTTATATTTGTATTTTTTTCTGAATTGATGTGGAGAGGTATGTGTCTGATCGGTATTTGTCGTACCGGTGTGTCTTTAATTAGTATTTGTCTAACCGGATTATCGGGTATGGTTTTAGGAATCATCCAAGCTTCAATGTCTTGCACGAAATTTACTTGTTTTGTAAACGATTTGAAGTAAGAAGAGTCTCCAGTGATGTCACTTTGGGAAAATACAACGTTGGTGTTTTTATAGACTGAGTCAAGAAGCTCGAAGACTGTACTACTGCTAGTCGCATACAAACTATTGTTCCATCTGATATTGACGCTTCTAGCTGACTCCATCGCCTCACTTATAAATTTTCTCATCCACGCTTTCCGTGTTATTTCATTACTTTCTTCTGGAACTTTAGGCTTTTCTTTAAGTTTTCCTGCATCTGCAATTTTCAACACGATCCCGTCTTTTATTTCACATCGACCAGTCGTAACGTCTTTCTTTGGTATACAGTCGCTTTTGTTCTTATCCTTGCTCTTCTTTTTGAAAAAGAAAAACTTTTTCTCTTCTTTTTTGCTTTCAGTCGCTTCGACTTTTGTTTGTTCTTCCTTTCTATTTTTCTTTGAATCAATTGATGCCATAGGTGTTGCTTGTCTTTTACCGTATCCGTCTTCTTCAAAATTAAATTTCTTTCCCCACAATTTGAACATGCCTTTAACTCCAGGACTTTCGGAATCGACTGAAGTCGACTGCCATTCAGAACTACGTTTCTCTTTCTTGATTGCATTTTTATTTTTCTCTCGTTTCGTTAATTCTATCGCGGCTTTGTACTTTTCTGTATCGGAAAATGACCTGCTTATCAAAGACGGAGGATCCGATGTAACAGAAGCATCTTTGTGTGAAGGGATCTCACGCACAGACGTTTTCACTACAACCGATTCTCTTTTCTTCGAACTTGATTCTTTCTTATTGATTCCTCGTCTTAATGCCTCAAATCGACGTCTCAATATAGAAGCACTCTTGAATTCAGGAATAGGCTTATCGCAACTAGGCTTGGAATCTTTAGATTTCGTTGTAGAAAACATTTTCCTGTATTCTCTTTCAAGCTTATTCTCCATTGGGTCTGGGAAGGATGTTCTGCTGTGTTTCTCACTGCTGGGATTCTCGAGATTGTGAACATGTTGGACGAGAGAATCCGAAGAATAAGTCATTACAGCTTCTTTTTCTTTTGCTATCTTATCCGCTTGTGATATCGTCTTATCATCAACAACATCATCAGAATATTTATTCTTCTGCGTATGTTCAGATACTTTCGTCGGTGCCTTTTTTTCGGCTACCTGCTTCGACTGGTTTGACTGCCTGATAGCTATGTTAGGCTTGGTCGGCTTTTCAGGCTTAACAGGTTCTTTTACCGTTTCTACAACTTCGAATTGTGTTCCGGTTGTTTCTAATTGATTGTCTACAGTGTTGCTACCTATGTCTGTGTTCTTTGCTACTAAACTTCTTTTAGGACTGGTGCACCCAGACTTCGTTTGTATTATAGGGGACAGCTTCTGATTGATCACACAGCCAGTGTTGTACTCTAGGATGCCTCCGACGCATTTCGATGAAGTTCGCCTATTATCGTAGTAGCTGTTTACGGTAAACATTTTCGGATATCTTCTCCCTACAAGAATGAACATTATTATTTTTATATGTTTACTAGCTGTGCCTCTCGGTGCTACCCGCGATCAAAAAGTAGCCTTTGTGTTCGTCCAGGGTATAGTACCTATAAGCTACATCCAAAGCGAGTTTCTTCGAAATCAGGAGATGTGACAAACAAACACACACACACACAAACTTTCGCTTAAGAATCAGGACTAGCTGCGCCCCGCAGTCCGACAAGAACCGTTAATTTTTCGGGATGATTTTTACATCTGACAATCTGAGTGCAGGAGCGTGGCAGAACACCGGGCTCAGTTTCTTCAATCCCCATCGTCTATCCCGGAGGCCTGTGGCAGCCTGAAAAGGCTGCTGGACTTCTGGGAGCACCTGGGCTGGTTGGAGTGAAGGGAAGGGAAGAGTAGTAAACCCCACGCACAATGGCCCAATGACCCATCCAATGGCCCACTGACAATGTTGTGAAATATAATTTGACATAGAATTTTTATGTAAGTAAGTGCCAGCCGGCCTTATGTTTCATGGTTAATGCTCCTTACGGAAACTTTAATGAAGTGATCTGACTGTGTCTGTGAAAGTGCTACCAACAATCTAATAAACGAACAAGAATACTTTCGCATTTCAGTTAGAGTCAACTGGGGCAATTGCGTCTTTCGAGAATTACTGACAAACCTTTCACAAATTAGGCGCCACCTACATTTTTTTTCTATCCTTATTGCAATTGCAATTATTTGTACAAGATGGCGTTAGTTGCCTAATTTGTGAAGTGTTTGTCAGTAATTCTCGAAAGACGCATTTGCCCAAGTTGACCCTATATTAGTTAGGATAAGATAGGATGGTTAGGATTGGGATTTCATCTTATTAAAATGCACAAAACTTACAGCTTAACAACCTAGTTAACGACCACGTTTAACTAGGTTGTTAAGCTGTAAGCTTTCTAAACGACGCATCCTTATGAAGATTAAAATCCGTTGCATGGTTTAGGAGTTAGCGGGTGTACAGACAGACAGACAGACAGACGCGGAAAGAAACTTTGTTGTTAACCCCTGACTCAATAACGACGGGGTGTTATAAGTTTGTCGCGTCTGTGCGTGTGTGTGTCTGTAGTATCCGTAGCTCCCGAACGGATGAACCAATTTTAATTCTGTTTTGTTTGTAACGTTAATTAGTGGACTCGGGATTGTTCTTAGCTATGTTTGATGAAAATTTGTGTCGGGGGTTTTTAAAATTTTTAATTCATACTTGTGTACTATGTAGAGAAGAGATAGCAGAGATAGGAAAATTTAAAATCCCCCGAGGCAAGAACAAGTTTGTTCAATCATTACCTCACGGACGAAAACTTGTACAATGGTTAACCATTGTACAAGATAGATAGATTTGTCATGAAGCGTAGTGGTCGTCAGCTGCGGATTCGTAGTTAGCAGCAGTAGCCTTCCAATCACGAAAAAAAAAATCATTTCCTGCATTTAATTAGGCAATAGAAACTCGTGCATGACTTCTACTTTGCTATCTTCAGGGCATCAGCTGACGGTCTTCCACCGCTATACAGCCAGCTGATCTTTTTTTTTCCTAATTTATTGAATTATTACTTACTTTATTATTATTTTTACATTACTTTCAATCGGGAGGAAATGACTGAAAAAATATTTTTTTCCACGTGCTTGGGAGGTTACCGCTGCTAGACCCACCACTCTAGAACCAGCTGACTTTTTGTTTTCTCCACGATATTGGGTAAGCTTTATTAGAACATAGTACAGGCCAATTCAAACTTAATAGCGGCTATGAAGTTAGGCGCGAAACGCTGTGCAATAGCGAAAACGAAGGTGTACGTGGGCAACTGGGCAGAGAGACTAAGAGGGAAGACGAAGGTGTACGTGGGCAACTGGGCAGAGAGGCAAAGAGGGAAGACGAAGGTGTACGTGGGCAACTGGGCAGAGAGGCAAAGAGGGAAGACGAAGGTGTACGTGGGCAACTGGGCAGAGAGGCAAAGAGGAAAGACGAAGGTGTACGTGGACAACTGGGCAGAGAGGAAAAGTACTAAAAAATAGTAAGTAAAGTGGACCCGACGTGGCTATATCCATCACTATTTGTTTCTGGGATGGTAGGTGTGAACACTCTCGGACGCGGACGGACACCTCGCGGTACGCACCCACACACCACGCACTCACTCTGCTTAACGACCTAATCGCTCAACAGCCTGACGTAGACTTGTTTTACTCTAATGTAAATAATATCATTCAAAATAATTATAATGTGCCATTTTAGCTATCAATCGAATTTGTAATTTTTGTTGTACCTATTTGTAATGTACCTTTTTTATGCTTAACTCAAAACGTTCTGGTTTTTATAAACTGTAAGTTTTGTGAAATTGATATAAATAAATAAATAAGAGGGAAGACGTCGTAAAGTCTCGCTTGCAGTCTAGGTATAAGGATTTTTTTACTGGACGTTACACCAATCCCTGTCCCCTCACGGATAACACCAGCACTGCACTGCACGGACTGGACTGCAACCGGATTTGGTGGTGTGTCTGCCTTTTAGGCTGTACACCAACACACCTACACACCAAACTCGGGTAAAATAAATCCGGTTGCAACGATGCTGACGCTTGTTCAGCTATAGTACAAAACGTCTGAACGTCTATCCGCCGTAAACAATGACTATGAAATCTATGGCCGTAAAGTAAGCGTTACGTTGTGTAAAATAGCGAATCTTTAAGTAAAACAGCATATTCTACCATTTGGATGCGACATTTATGTATGGGTATACAGATGTAGAGATGAGATGTAGAGAACATAACATGAACAAATAACATTAGAAAAACGAAAAACCAGCCAGCTAAATGTTGTACCTTATGTCACTTCCATTACCAAAATATTTCAAATGACACCTCACATGTAGAAATCCATCAAGCTGCTTAGGCTGTAAGGTATGCCAAAGAAACCTCATACATACACTCGAAAAACATAACCCTCCTTGCGCAGTCAGTTAAAAACGACGCCGTATCGGCCCGAAAACTTACATAAAACATAAGCCGACAAGTCCGAGCTCCCAACGCCGGTATCGTCCATCTCGGGCAAGTAGATCCTCTTCACTTGCCTCCGCTGGATGGTCTTAACGCTCCCTACTCCGATATCTACCAGCCTACTTGAGTCTTGGCACGCGAATATCTGCTTGGGCATTCCACTGAAGTATCTATGGTCTTGGCGACGTTTCCTGATAGCTGTGTTCTTGCAAGTGCAGAGGACGTTGTCCCTCTTGCTGTCATATTGCGAGCCGAAGTTAGTTCGGTTCTCATGCCTGCGACCGTCTCCCCTCTCCGTCTTGTACAGCTGATAAACGAGATTCTGATCATCCCTTATCTTGTGCTTATTCACATATACAGCTTTGCTCTTTTTCATTTCTTCTTGTTGATCATAGTTTTTCGCATATTTATGGTAATCCTTTTAATTCTGCTGTAAAATATATGTATAAGTAGCTGTTATCCGCGTCTTGGTCGCGTTAATTCAGAAAACAGTATGCAAAACCTTCCTCGTGATGTACTGCAACTAATTATCAAATATCATATTCTGTTCATCTGTTTAGCCGTGAAAAACCTACAAGCAGACAAACAGGCCGACTTTCGATTTTATAATATTAGTAGTGCAGATATTCTTATATACCAGTACAGAGTTTTAATTAAACGCTTACCGATTTTATTAAGTGCTGGAATTTTAAATATTTTTGGTGATTTTTGAATTATTCTTCAGTGTCATTATTTTGTATGTCAGGTTTTAGGCTGACAGAATTTTCTTTTGGGTCCAAAAAATGTTTACACTTGTTCCAATAAGGTTGTATTGCACGTGCCTAATTTCTGTCCTTACAATACAATACAACTATATCGCACACCAAAAAACGTCATGAAAAGGGCGACCTTATCGCCTAAAGCGATTTCTTCCAGGTAACCTTTGAATGGACAGGAACATAAAGATACGAAGGTCCTTCTGTTTGTTTAAAGTTTAAACTAGTGAGCTGCTTTTAATTAAGTTTGACGAGGAATAAGAAAGAATAAGTGTGCTAATTAAGAACTCGAAACTCAGAACTTAAAATTTCTAGAATCTAAAGAGAAAGAGGTCCTAAGGTCTAGTCTACACACAGTGGGACCGGGGCACGTCAAATTTTTTATTCGAACGTATTTTCGGTGAAACGTACGAATAATATAATTTTCGGCAATATTTTTTTCGTGCAGCAGCGGTTCTTTGGTGAGTGGTGGTTTCTAAGGATCCTGTCTATCATCCTGCACTTACATCCTAAAAGTCCTTGCCGCTTCATGCAGGATGGTGAATGTTGTCGCAGCTTGCATCGCATCCGGCAACGACGCTCCCATCCTGCCTATCATCCTACACGTACATAGTACATACGTACAGGCATTATGTAATGTATTCTGTACATGCAGAACGCTCGGCAAGATGGTGTATGAGCTACATTTTGCTTCGCAGTCCTGCAAGCAGTACCTGTGGCCCTATTCGGAGATTTGAGATTTTCATCTCACTTGTTTTCGTCCTTGTTGCTCTCGTTTGAAACGTCATAGGTATGAGAGAGACCAAGATAAAATCTCATCTCATCTCACGCGCAGGAATAGCCCCCCTGCTGCATGGCAGGATCGTGAATGGTACCTTTAAGGGTAATTGTATGTACCGTACGGGACATCAGAAATGGAAGTTAAGCCGCGTTGACACGATCAGAGCGTGCTCAGACCAAGTGGACTCGTAGCAGTAAACTTAAAACTGGGATAACTGCTATCTAATAGAGTTCACTCGAATCATTTTCTTCATTATTTAAAGAAAATGATCCGAGTCAACATAAAAAAATTACAGATTTTCAATACACAATACTACTCACATCCGAGCTAGGTCGGACCGTACGCTATCGTCAGAGTGCGCTTGGATTACCGGTTGCCACTATACGAGGAGCGTCCGAGTTAATATCCGAGTGCATACTCGGATCGTGTCAAGGCGGCTTTAGATAAGTTTTACTATAGAATGTTTTTCCTTATACAGGGTGTTACAAAAACCCTGTTATACCCGCAAGGTGTGCATCTAGTATCGACTGGAGGATGTAATTTTGCTACTTTAAATTAAATATAAAATTAACACACATCGCGCTCCGCCCTCCTAAATGCGTGAACGCAGCCACTAATCGCGTCGGTTTTATTCGAAAACTATTCGCGTCGTGCCGCTACTTTCTTAGAATAAAAGCCGCCAACATATGATACAGATTTGTTAAAATTTCTGTAAAATTTTTTAACGTGCATTTTTTTGGTATTTTTGCATGAATAGGTACTTTTATGTGGGTGTACCTGACCATCAATGATCCAGCGGGGTCGTCGTAACTCCCTGTATAGGAGCATAGACAAGTTCAAACCTCAGAATAGAAAATTTTAATAAAACATAAAACTTTGATAAAAGCCTTTAACCGAGTACATCGAACCTTAAAGTTCGCCAAAACTTCAAATTCTTTTTACATTTTCGTCTAGCTTTCTTCAATATTCTTCTCAAAGAGTATGTAATATAGATTCTTCTGACAACATGTCATTAGTTTTGTTTTGAGCTCCATTTTGAGAGGTCAAGGCTATTTTTTACCAGGGTTTTTTTATTTGAATTTGCCTC
Organism: Peribatodes rhomboidaria; assembly: GCA_911728515.1. Taxonomy (NCBI): domain Eukaryota; kingdom Metazoa; phylum Arthropoda; class Insecta; order Lepidoptera; family Geometridae; genus Peribatodes; species Peribatodes rhomboidaria. The sequence continues at coordinate 1,394,410 of OU452194.1, forward strand.
CACATAACACAATATCCAATGCAGTGGCTTATGAATGCTTTGAAAATAGTATGCGTATCAAATTCTCGCCCACTTTTTCGGTAAGTTCCATATTTTCTAGAAACTCTGTGCCCTGCGGTTTTACTATGATTTTGACATGGTATAATAGTATACTCCGCCAGGTATAGCATTCAGAAACACGTAGTGACGGCAATCCATGCTGAAGCAAGACCGAAATAAGTCATTTACAACAAGTTCGAAAGAGATGGGTGACGATGACGTCATTATGTGGTTGCTGAATGCTAGACCTGATTTTATCATCGCCCACACAGCCTACAGCCTAAACAAGGCTGTAGGCCTAGTATCTTCAAATCAAATCAAATGTCTTTATTCAATTGTTGATTGACTACCACTTTTTTCGGAACTTCGCGACCCTTGTAATCTAGACAATCTCTCGATTGGTTTTCCTCATATTTAAACTCAAAGGTTGTATTTGCTTGAGCTACTTGCCTGCGAAATTTTATGAAGATCGGATCAACGTTACTCAAAATATCGTCGGACAAATATCCTAACTAATATTATACAGCGTTATAGGTACCTAATCAAAAACCTCTTAAGGGTTCATTGTACTCATCAAAATGAACAACTTTTACTATGGGGCGAACTCCGAAATCGCGAAAAAAAAATCAGCTGTTCCATACATTTTGTCTCGGGTGATTGAACTTTTTGTATGGAACAGCTGTTTTTTTTTCGCGATTACAGGATTGGCTTCATAGTAAAAGTTGTTCGTATTGATGAGTACAATGAACCCTTAAGAGGATTAGGTCCCAATAACCCTGTAAATGTGAAAAGGAGTTTGTTTTCTTGTTTGGTTGTTTGTTACACTTTCACGCTTTAACTATTCAACCGATCATCATGAAATTTTTGTATACATATTGTCAGGGGTACCCAAAAGAACATAGGATACTTTTCAAACGCGGGCAACGACGCGGGGTGCAGCTAGTATTAACATAAACACTTACATACACATTCTGAATTGCTCCCCAGTAGACTCGGAGAATCTCGCTTCGCTCACTCATCTAAAGCTTAATTTATTTCAGATATCTAGTCTCTTATGATATCAAAAGAAAATTATAAAAAGGTACGCATACACATAGTAACTTTCAAGGAAAACCTACGAGCCGTTAATCAAGATATTGAAAAGATGAACGATGAGAGGAGACACAAAACAGATTGCAACAAATACATTTGCTCAGTTTGCTTAAACCCAAAACTCGCCAAAAATACAGAAGACGACAAAAAGCTCAAACATCTGACAAGATGCGAGTTGTGCTCAGAAAAACCTAAAGCCCGAGTCAAATGCGAAGATACATTTCTAAATGAAGCAAAAGTAGAAACTAAAATCATCAAAAGAGAAAGCAAAACAATTGCGGTCCAAACTCAAGAATCGGATTTCAATAAAAGCATGAACTTACTCAACGAGGTGCTCACAGTTTTTCAAAATAAAAAGCAGAATACTAAAGCGAAATCAAACACAATCATACTGAAAGACGCTAGCATTTCCACGGAAGACGTTCGACACGCATTAAAACCAAGACTACAAGTGAGCAGAGTCTTCCATTTCTCCACCAACGAACCCCTATCGGACAGAAACGATAAATCCACCATAATAGCATCTCACGAAGACAACGTGCAATCTCATTTGTCAATAGACCTACCTAAGCACAAGTCTTCGTCCATCCCACAAATGAAGTCAGAAGAAATAGGAAACTCTTCAAGAGAGAAGCCGAAGTCTAAAGACCCGGTTGCAGAAGTCAACAGAATCTTTGGGAACGTGAGAAGAAGACCCGATAATTCAGATTCTAACAGGCCCGTAGTCAGAAATGGGCCAAGAATATTGCCAGTTGTGAAAAGAAGTAGCCCAGAAAGCGTTGAGCGAGTATGGCCTGCCTGCAAATGCAGGAGCGGGGATCTGTCCAGTGGAGATTCTATTGAAAGGTCAGAGCATTTCCACTACAAGGAAAGTGGTACCAATTCAGAGAAATGCGTCTACATGATGTGCTGTCTGAAGAATTGGCATAAAATGCCGAATGGGGTCACATATTGCCAGTGCCGATGTGGAGACAACTTTCGCCATCATCGTAATGGGGCTGATTTTGATTGCAATGATTAGTTTTTATTTGTAGATGTTTATTTTTGACCTCCTTGTAATTTTTGAATAAATTACTTGGTTGTATTAATTTGTGTTTTTGATTTTTTTTTTTACTTTTCCTTACTAGACACGATTGTTAACACTTAATTGAAACAAAATTATAACAAAAAATAATTTATTACATTATAAAATAACAATTAAATATTCAGAAATAAAAGCTCTCTGAAGACTGCTTAGCTTTGTTGGTTCTGAAAAAAAATTATTAAGTAAGTAGTATTTTACAAAATAACTAACAATTTAGGTGACAACGTCAATTTAGGTTCCATTTTTACTCGATTGCGCAAGAAGGAGGGTTATATTTTTCGAGTGTATGTATGTAAGTACAGTACAGTGTAAGTAGGTATGTTGAAGCGATGATAGTCTAGTTGGAGAAGGCCCGCCTCAAGCCAAAGGGAGCGGGTTCGAACCCAGCCGACAGCACGCACTAATTTGTTCATTGTTTGAACATATGTGCGTATTGTACCTATGCCATCTGCTACATGACTGGAGCCCGTTGAATGGAGACAGGCTCGCCCACTGTCGCATTTGGGACTGAATATCGTCCGGCGAAGTGTGGGTGTTGTATTACACCTCTGCCAGCCTTCTCGGGGGAAAGGCGTGACGATATGTATATGTGGGTATGTATGAGGTTTTTTTGGCAAAAACATTGCCAAAATTTGAAAAACATTTACAACTGCACAAAAATTAATATCAATTCCCAAACTCTACGTTAGCCATTTCCGTTCCAATATACCATCTTAGTAGATTTAATATTCTAAAACTGCACATATTTGTAAGAGTTTAATGTTACGGCTTTTTCAAAATTGACTTGTAAAAAAACTGCACAGTTTTTAAAAAGAACCTCAAAATGTAGTCCTGGCCACTCTTTTATAATACACTATGGATATTTATGTACACGAAATTATACCTTATACCAATGCACATAATGTCGAGGTAAGAATGACATGATAGTTTGTTTGCGTCAATGTGTGCGTGTTGTGTACATATACGACAGTAGCGTAGTTTTTGGATGGCTTTTGGCTTCACCTAAATCATACGCCGTGCGCAATCTTATTCTCTAGGTTGATCTGAGGTCCTAGGTAGATAGGCTACTTAGAATTTTTTGTAGTGTTTACCCGACTGCGCGAGAAAGAGGGTTACGTTTAAGGGTAAAAAAGTAGCGAGCGAAGCGTCCGCTTCAGCTTCAACAAAAATGCTTTCGTTTGTCCGAATTCCAGATCTTTGTTATCGTCTGCAGGTCGCATTTCGTAACCGATTCTTTTAAAACTTAGTAAGTAGTTTCGATAATTATTTAGAATTTTTTTGTCGAGGCAGTTTTTGTTTTTAAGTTTGTTTTTTTCGAAATGGCGGAAATATCTCCGTTATTAAAAAAAAAAAAAAACTGACTCAAACTAATTTTCTTTTTTGACAAAATTTCACGAGAATCGGTTGAGGAATGCGACCTGTAGAGGAAACAGACGTCGGCCGCGAGGTCTCCAGCTCATAGAGCTAGTAATAGTCAGTACCACCTGCATGCTTCTCCATATTTGTTCCGACTTCTCTCCATGTTGTCGCTGTGCGCCCTCTCCCAGCTACGAGGCGTCTCTGGTCTGAAACAAGTAGAAATAGTCTATTAATTATTTGGGGGCTGAGCTACCCACGTCCGTAGGAGTGTACTCCATTCTGATTCCCTACACGTGGTCCCCGGGTAGTGCTAACCGGGTAGCAAACTCTGGCGGGAGGCTTCGGCCGTGGCTAGTTACCACCCACCGGACCAAGCCATGCCGTGAAATGACCTAGTCGTGTTTCGGGATGTAGTCCGGTGTAACCGTTCCGAAGACGGGTCTGAGCTGTAGCGCACTTGTAGCGCCTTACTCAACTACCGTCTTTGTACAACTTCACTCCAGTAAACTTCAAGGCTAGAGTGAATAAGTACCTTTTAGATCGTCGTGCTCCATCTTAGACCACAACGTCGCTTAACATCAGGCGAGTTGGTGGTCTAACGCCGACCTATAATACTACATTAAAAAAAAATATATATGTCATACACACTACATAAACACACCTTTTTTTGTTTTTGTTGGGGGGGGGGGGGGGGGGAATTCTTCAAAATGATGCCCGAATGTTATTCGGGTGCATCCGGGTTATGTGGGGATTGACCCACTAAAACTCCCTCGGTGGCCATCCTCTGTGCATGTCATTAAAATCAGTGTCTACTGCGCGGTTTATTTAAAAGTTATAGCATAACCCGTTTACACTTTAATTAGTAATTAGGCGAGTTCATACATGTTCTGCGAGATTTTCAAGGGGGGGCAGCTGCCCTCCCCTGCCCCCCCCTGGGTACGCCCATGATTATGAGCGATGGCAGCCTAGCTAGGAGAAGGTGCGCCCCTCAAGCCAGAGGGAGCGGGTTCGAACCCAGCCGACAGCACGCACCAATTTGTTCATTGTATGACCATATGTGCGTATTGTATGTCATCTGCTACATGACTGGAGCCCGGTGTATGGCGACAGGTTCACCCCCTGTCACATTTGGGACTGAATATCTTTCGGTGAAGTGGGGGTTTTGTATTACACCTCTGCCAGCCCCTCGGGGGAAAGGCGTGACGATATGTATTATTAGTCTATTCTATTAGTCGTTGTATCTTGTCGACTCCATACTTCGCGAAGAAGGTTGTGCTAAGAGGTGCTAACACAACTGGTGTGTCCCAACGCACTGTGCAGCAGATATTTACCCTGCAGTTTTCTTTACCACTGTGCATGCGCTGAAGTTCACGGAGCCAACGTTCAGACTCTCCAAGATATGTCAGGCTTAATGCTTAACTTATCTATACAGGATGTTACAAAAATCCTGTTATATCCTGCAATTATGCTAGTTTATACTAAATATCCTACTAATATTATGAACGCAAAAGTTTGTAAGAATGGATGGATGGATGGATGTTTGTTACTCTTTCACGCCAGAACGGCTGCACAGATCTCGATGAAATTTGGTAGTGTCTAGAATAGCACATAGGATACTTTTTAACCGCGGGTGAAACCACGGGGCGCAGCTAGTTGACTATTAAATGTTAAACACATATTAGAAAACACTGTCCTCTTCAAAATAATAAAAGTTTACAATATATCGCCGGCCCTTTCCCCCCAAGGAGCTGGCAGGACGTATTACAACACCCACACGTCGCCAACGATATTAGGCCCCAAATGTGACAGGGGGTAAGCCTGTCGCCATATCCAGTTACGACAGTTTACAGAAGGTTAAAAATTAACTCACCCTCCCAAGACCAAGTCGAAGAACAGTTCCCCAGGATTGAACCGTTCCTTCACATTCGCCTTGGACTCCCTCTCCTTCGTCAGCACCTTCTTCAACGTGTTCGACGAATTGACGAACTTACACATGCACTCGTTCAAAGTCTGAATTTTCGACATAAAACCTTCGCTGTCGCAACTCTTTTCCCCTCGCAACATGCCTTCGATCTCTTTGCTGATCATCTCACAGTTCCTTTCTAGATTCATCTCCTTAAATTCTGCTTCTTCAGTATTTGTTGAAGCGTGTTTCAGGATTTTGATCTGTGGTGTCACGGTTTCTATGATAAATTCGCCTTCTTGGATCATTTCGTTCTGTGGTCGGTAGTATGGTTGCCGGAAGCCGTACATGATTGAGTTTCTTTCGTCTGAGAGACCGTCTTTTGTTTTGGCCATGACTAGCTTTAGGAGGTTCTCGAGGCCTATCTTGTGGTGGTTTAGGAGGTGGCGGTCGAGGGTCGTGATCCTGTAATTGTCAAAGAAATATCCTATTTAACTCTTTAGGCCCTGGCCAGACAGACAAGACGTGGGACGCGGAAGAGACACAAACGAGCGGAGACATGTCTCACCTACATACAAAACGAGAAGCAAACATCGCGTTTGTCTTCTAAACATTTTGCATGAAAGTACCATAGACTACTCCCTATGAAAGTACATTTAAGGGACATCGCAAACTGCGTCCCGTCTGTGTCTCATCCGCGTCTTACATCCTTCTTATCTTGCCTTTATGTTGAGAATGTACACAACAGACTTGCCAAAAGAGACGGAGTCCGGAGAAGGACATAGATCGTTTTTTTCAAATGTGTACTTTTCGAAATAAAACTTTCAAACTAAGCTCGGTTAATTATAAAAAACGGACAGCCTAACTGGCCTTGACACAGCTAGGCGAGTCAAGATTTTCTCACTCATAGACTCAAGATGCTTTTCGGGGCGTTGAATGACTTAGACCAAATTACGCTGATTACCATAATGTTTTAATTCCATCCAAAGGTAGTCTGGAAGAGATCGCTCTCAAGCGATAAGACCGCCCATTGTGCCTATATTTTTGATTGTTTAGTTTGGATTTATTTTGTATTTGGGATCAATAAAGAGTTTTTGTATTGTATTGTATACACCGATGCGGCGAACCGCGGTAACGTAGCGATACTAAACAGACAGACAGAGATACCGTTATAAAGAAATCACAGACAGATAAAGCGAGATGCAGCATACCCGTATGTCACTACCGCGTACCGCCGCGTCTGTGTGGAAAAGGCGTTAGACCCCAAGAAAATGTAGACCCCGAAGAATCCACAACTGACGTAATACACACCTGTCAGCATCAAAAGAGCACAAATGACACGCGAACGTCTCCTTGTTTTCGTTCACGACAGGTGAGATGGTATTAATCGACGTCACTGACTCCACTTTCAGGGCATTCGATGTGCATTCGCTCGACAGGTTCTGGAAAATGAAATCATTACGATAGCTGTTTGAGTCAGGCGTTACTGTGCGAAAGTTCATTTTTAAAACTGTTTTTTTAACAAATCTCTAGTGTATTTTCGATCTAACTGAAACCCATATTCCTTGGTGTACTTAGAGTGATGTTAGAGTTTGCGGAGATGCGGAAATTACCCTTCAGATTTGTCAAAGAGACAATTTTGTAATCATTATGAACAAAGGCCTCTCCTAAAGATCTCTGCAATATTCGATATCACGCTGCTGGGCTTGCCGTGACCTTGCCAAACCCTGCCCACCTTGTAAGAGCTTTTTCACGCTGCGTCTTGCCGTTCGCAAAAAAGGAAACCATAAAAAACAAAGGAAATTGAATAAGTAGGTAAACAAAGCAGATTTGAATTGCTACCCTTATGATCGTTTTATTTATTTTTTATTTATTTATTTATTTATTTATTTACTTATTTAATGTGCTGTCTGTTGAAGGAAGCACAGCATGCACAAGTTATTCTAAATGAATTTTAATATTAAAAGAAATATTATTCTAATTAAGCATAAATATTAACATGTAAACATCGACAATTTAGGCATTCATATTTAAAATTAAATTTAAATTAATTTTGAATGTACCAAGTGAGTCTCCAAAAATATCTAAGTTGTTATTATGATATACATTAATGAGTCTGCTTATTCTAGGAACAGGCGAGTTGGCCCCTAAAACTGTTCTTCGATAGATAGGAGCAAATGGAGTTATGTGTTTTCTGGGATAATTAAATGGTACTCTTAATTTAAACTTTATTCACACCGGACGTAAAGCCCGCTCGGAAACTATTTCCGCGAACGCTCGCGAATGTGGTTCTATAGATCGTTACTGGCTTTTTGACTGATAGGAACCTGGAACAGCGTTTCGGCGCTTTCACGGGCCTTTGCACCTATAGTCTGGTACGGGCTTAAAATGTATGAAAGTGACGTGTGTGCGGCGCAGGCACGACACTTCATAGTATTTGCGTCTGAACCGTGTCCGCGCCGCGCCGCGTCCTCGCCTTACTTCCGGTCTGTATAATTCGTACCTTATATTCAAGCTTAAAACAAGTAACATTATTAAAGGGAAAACAAAAAACCCGGCTGCAAAAATTTGAACCCTATGTCACTTCCACTATCAAGACGATTCAAATGACACTTCACATGTTGAAATACATCAAGCTGTTTAGGATGTAGGGCGTGTCAAAGACACCTCATACATACCCACATACATACACTCGAAATACATAACTCTCCTTCTTGGGCAGTCGGGTAATTATACATCTTAAAAGTATACTCGCTGCGCCACGCATTTTTTACCCGCGGTGGACCGCGGGTAAAAAAAGAGGAAAAGTTATTTTTTTCGGGGAAAACATTACCCTTTGGCCTTTTCTGTACCTCTGCGACAACGTGTACGCAAAATTGTATAATGATTGGTTGAGTAGCTAAGACGTAAAAGGCTAAAAGCGTAACAAGCATCTGAACAAACGAACACACTCACTTTCGCATTAACAATATTAGTTAGGATTAGAATTTAAACTTCTTACCTAGCAAGTAATTTGTAACAACTTACGTTAAAATGTATGCTGCTCTCCGGCACCTCGGGGTGAGGGAACAATGTCCGACTCTTGCAGATGCGGGCCTTTATTTTCCCGAGGAGCTTGGTAGCTGAAGACGTACGGTTCAGCACTGGAAGATGAATGGGATAAGAAATAAGTACAGTGTCTATAAGAATCAATGACAGTTTCAAAATGAGGAAGACTCTCATGAAAATTATGACTCTCTAACATGGTCACCATGCATTCACCATGGCATAAAATACTCCGCCTTGTAAACCCACAGATCTGGGATGTAATTGATTGTACTATCTGAAAAAAATCTTAAGTCTGTGGGTGTGGTAGGTACCATTCAGCAACACGCAGTGACGTCAATAAGCATCGTTTATGCAAGACCGAGTCATTTACAACAAGTTCGAAAGAGACGGATGACGATGAAATGCACGAGCTTTTTTTTAAAAGCTGTGCAGTTTTTTTACAAGTCAATTTTGAAAAGGCTCTTACAAATATGTGCAGTTTTAGAATATTAAATCTACTTAGGTTGTATATTGGAACGGAAATGGCTAACGTATTAGAGTTTGGGAATTAATATTAGTTTTCGTGCAATTGTAAATGTTTTTCATGGCAACATTACCAGTTACCACGCACACAATTTGATAAAGAAGTGGCTTCAGCTAGAAATAACGCAATGTTCCATCTTTTCCTCTAGATTGATCTGAACATTCAGCTGAAAATGCCTCCCGCGGTCAGTCATGCGAAGACTGACTGTGTCATCCGTTGCTTGACATTGATCATCCGTTATGAACACTTCGTCAAGCTACGCTTTATGTATGCAGCTTAATAAGTAGGTATGCTTGACTTGATTTGTAACTATTGTTGTTTGATGAATTACCGCGGGTTGTATTTACAACTGAACGCTACCGTGACTCGGATGACACGTTTTGGCCCCGGTTGTTTGTTCTATAACAACAGTCGTCAAGCCATGTCAGAGGTCTGCGGGCGGCCTAGAAACTCTGACATCAGGGCTAGCCACTCGGCCTAACTAGCTTGCTTTTTGTTTAATGTCATCTGTTATATTGTTTGTTTCTTTTTACAATAAAATCACGAAAAATATAAAAGGGCTCACTGAGGGAAAATTCAAATCACATGTTAAAACTACATTAATGAAAAGAGGGTATTAAAAGGTTAAGAATTATTTAGAAGATAAAGATGTCTGGAGCCTTCCACTTCCGCCAAGTAGCCACTAGTATTTATAGATATTACCTAGTTGTAAGCCAAAATTTGTGAGACTGTAATTTATTTATTATTTGAAAAAATAATGCCCCTCAGTTTCTTGCCTGTTCTTCTGAGTAGAGGCTCTTTATCCGAACAAGGCGGTCGAGTCTATTTAATTAACTTTGACGTTCTTAAGTGTATCTTTGATACCTAAATTGAATAAAAACATTTTGACTTTGACTTCCTTATAGGAAGAACATTTTGATCAACTTTTATTACAAGACCAACACTTAAATCGTGAAAACGAAATGTATGGACTATGGAACAGCTGTCCATAGTCCATACTTCGAAGTTGAATTAAATTGTTTTATGGAACCGCTGTTCTTTTTCCACGAAAGAAACACCTACCATAACTTGTGCCCGCGGTGTATGGCGACGCGAGCTCACATTTAGGACTTAATATCGCCCGACGAAGTGTGGGTGTTGTAGTACATCTCTGCTAACCCCTTCGGGGGAAAGGCGTGATGGGATTGTATGTGATTATTTGAGCTTAGGGTGCTCTTAGACGGGATATCCTATTTTACTGCAGTGTGTTGCTGTAATATTGCCGACTGTAGACCAGCCGTCATCAGCCATATTATATGCTAGAAATGTATGACCGGGCCGGGCCACACTCAAAATATTGTCGCAATATTGCCGGGCCAGTATTGCAGTGATAATATGGTATGGAAATCTAGGAGCACCCTTTTCAATTAATGAATTATATTTCACGCACGCACCAATTTGTTCATTGTGTGAACATATGTGCGTATTTTAATGTCATCTGCTACGTATCCGAAGCCAGGCGTATGGCAATAGGCTCCCCCTCTATCACATTTGGGACTGAATATCTTCAAGCGAAGTGTGGGCGTTGTAAATATCTGTCCTCTGTGTGTGTAAATATCTGTCAGCAACTTCGGGGGAAAGGCGTTACGATTTGTTTATATTTATGACGATAATATGAATTGAATTTGTTTGTACGTACATTTCCTATTTTTGGAGAACGGTGAAGCCGGTGGCGAAACCCTCGGGGTACTGGTTTTTATCTACAACAAAATAATAAATTAGGAAAGCTAAGAGCAATCCTGCGGGCCTAGCATGCGTGCCGCGACCAAACCTTCTCGTTAATTTTTGTCGTGTGAGGACGTGACAAGGTTACGTGTTACACGGGCTACACGTCTGTCTCGATAAAAAGAATCGGCAGAATATTATTGTGCCGTGCAATGTGCATTCTAGAAGAGAACCTAGAAAAGAGCTAAAAGCGCCGTGTTGGCCTAGTGGAACGGACAGCGGCTTTCAATCCGGAGGTCATGAGTTCGTTCCTTGCCGTGGACCAGTAAACTTTTCTCCAGTAGGAAAGTTTGTGCGTTTGAATTTGACACATGCTCGTACGGTGATGGAAAACATCGTGAGGAAACAGATATGTCCCAGAAGAATATTTCGGGGACGTGTGAAATCCACCAAGCCGCACTGAGTGCGTGGTGGATAACGGCTAAATCACCCACGATGTAGCGTAGGTCAGTGTGACCTACATTAGTGTGATGTAGGTCATGTAGGTCCCTGCAGTGGGACGTGGAAGACATGCTAGGTCTGCGCTGGGTATATTTCAAGCCGTCGACTGATAAGAGGCAGCTCGAGATCAATGGTGTTCGTGGTGTTGGAGGATGGCCTCCAGCACCACGAACACCATCAAGACCTAAGGTGTGTCTTATCACCTTGGATCGCGCAGCCAGACGTGTAAGGGCCGCACTCTACAACGAAACTGAGTCATGAATCTCGTTGGGCTGGGGTTGGCGCGAAGTACAGTTTTACCAACCACACGCTAGGAGTTCCGTGTTCAAGCCTGCGCAGTTAAAAGTGTGAAATTGGCCTAGTTTTCAAGGTGCCATATTTTTGGGACTGTGATATCTGATCGAAGATTGTGTATGTACCGGCGGCGGTGGATCCAGCCCTTGGTATCCGCCGACGAGCGAAGTGGCGTGCTGATATTTGTGGTGCATATCGACCACACTCTTGGACTCCGCCGTGAAACTGCATTGGGAGCAACTGCGAATTATAAAACACAATAAAGTGAGTACCTGGGTATGGCAATTGACCGCAAACTGCGAGTACGAGCGTACTGGCCGTTTGCAGCGTATCGTTTGCTGACGAGCGGCAGATTTTCATTTTGTTTGCTACAGTTCCCCGCTTGCTCAACATTGAGTTAGCCCAATACGCGGCTCAGTCAGCCAGCGTACAGTCAGCCGCTCACAATTAGCTTAATCAGGACGAAGCCTTACTCACCAATATAACGCAGACATGTGTAGTTACCCAAATCGTCGTATTTCAATACAAAATAAGTACTTAACAAAATTAAAAACGCAAACCAAACCAAGAATGTTAAAGTGACAGCGTGATTGCAGTGACGGCACAGACTAATTTTCTTACCATAAATTTATTCTTAGGTACTCTATGGACTAAATACGAACTATTAGGCCTTGTTCAGACAACCGCAGAGCGTTAGTAGGCGGCGCGTGAAGCGTCGCATCGCTCGGCTTGAAAATCAAATTCCGAATTTCAAGATATTTCGGAATAGCTTTAGGTTATTTAAAGCTGTCAATGGAGTCTTGACTTGACTTGTCTTCAAACTTGCCTATTTACGATGCCTCTGGTTTTACAGATCCCTTAATGCGTGTTTGAATTGCCCGTGCGACGTGACGCTGCACGCGCCGCGCAGCGTCCCGCGTCTACCTTGACGATCCCTTACAGATTCAGTTTAAAAAAAATAAAGGCAAGGAGGTAGAAAACAAATATAAAATCTTCTCCCTCCTTGCTTGAAAAACGAACTAAACTGCAAAAAGTTTTTGATTACCACATCTTTTTTTTTTTAATTATTGGCTTCTGCCCCTTATGCATTTGTGGCAATTTTGCCATTAACAGTGAGGGAGGTGATAGTATTTGATAGGAAAAGAAATGCAGAGAAATAATCCTGGTAGGGCAGATAGTAGAAATGAAGGGAAAAAAAAGAAAAATTAAAGACGGATGTTATTGGACTGAATGAAATTAGCTGATGAAAAATACCACATCTTACAACAAGAACAAGCTTCACCACAGTTTTAACTGCGCAGGCCAGTGGCCCTATTCGGAGATTTGAGATTTTCATCTCACTTTTTTTTGTCCTTGTTGCTCTCGTATGAAACGTCATAGGTGTGAGAGTGACCAAGATAAAATCTCATCTCATCTCACGCGCAGGAATAGCCCCCCAGGCTCGTGTTGTTGGTAAAACTATACACCGCGCCAACCTCACGTCACGCCATGGCTTGCGCCATTTTCGACTTGCCTACGCAAGCCAGTGGCCCTATTCGGAGATCTGAGATTTTCATCTCACCTTTGTTCGTCCTTGTTGCTCTCGTTTGAAACGTCATAGGTGTGAGAGTGCCCAAGATAAAATATCATCTCATCTTACGCGCAGGAATAGCCATCCTGGAGGGCTATTCCTACACGTGAGATGAGATGAGATTTTACCTTGGTCACTCGCACACCTATCACGTTTCAAACGAGAGGAACAAGGACAAAAAAGGTTAGATGAAAATCTCATATCTCCGAATAGCCCCCCTGGTCTGCACGTCTCGCTTAGACCTAACCATTAAAGAAGTAACCATAAGTAAACCATTAAGTTCTATTAAATAACCCTGTATAGGTATCTACCTTTTGTACCTAATCAAAAACCTCTTAAGGGCTCATTGTACTCATCAGTACAACTACTTTTACTATGGGGCGAACTCCGAAATCGCGAAAAAAAAACAGCTGTTCCATACAAAAAGTTCAATCACCTTTGACAAAATGTATGGAAGAGCTGATTTTTTTTTCGCGATTTCAGAGTTTGTCCCATAGTAAAAGTTGTTCATATTGATGATTACAATGAACCCTTAAGAGGTTTCTGGTAAGATACAAGTAACCATGTATAAGTATGTAGGTAAACGTGAAATTGATATTTATTATACCTACTTATTGCCTTCATTATTATAATTACAATTTTATAGTAGGTATAATAAAATAATATAAATTAATAGGGAAAATGAGACGTTCTATTTATATTGTAGTGTTCATAAAAGGTAGGTTATTTATACATTTACTTTACTGCTGTTTTACCTAAGTGCCTAATCGTCAGGCACAGGGCCGGACCGGATTTAAAAAATGAAATCGTCTAAATACAAATCTTATTAAATCAAACACTACATGCAGTTGGTTGTATGTATTAAAATATTTTTTTTGATATTTTCGTTAGGCAGAAAATTATAGGTAAAGATACCTTCGGCCCGAACCATACGGCCGCAGCAGACGACAAGTCGTCGCGACTCTACTGGTTTCTTTATGTGTATTTGTATGGGATACCTTGGAACGTTACGCGACATGAAGCCAGCGGAAGCAGCGAAGCCAGTGGTGTCGCGACAACACATCGTCTGCGGTCGGGCGTGAAATGGTACCATGATCCACTCCTCTCACCCTGGTGACGACGCCCATGAAGATAGGTAGATGGACAGAATCAATAACGCGAGGTACCTACCTCGCACGCCTCTGATAGGTACATTAATACCTACCTCTGATGCATTAATAGCGCGCTAATAAGGTTTAAATCAGGCAGGGCCTGACCATTACTTTACCTAAACAGTGCGATCGAACAAGTCCAATATTGTCCAATCCCGTACGGTATAGGTACAATTTGTACGATCGATATCACGCTATGAATAAATAGGGCATTATAAAGCATACCTATACAGGGAAAGCTATGCTATATCGCGTAGACTGAAGAACCCATTCGTGTTTTATCGCAAACCCAAGAAACGGTAAACATTGCATGGTGTTCAGTTCTAAAATACTCCATAAAGGCTTCTATTTTAAGGTTGTATGTACAGGCTACAGGTAGACAAGGTGCTTGGCATAAGCCCGGCGGGCCCGCGTTCGCCCGTCGCAGCCAGTCACACGCGGGGGGTCGCACTGATCGCATGTCTCTCTGCACAAGAACTGTGTTTCTACAAATTCCACTCCATCTTTACCGAAAACCTGTTAAAAACAACGCAAAACCCTGTGAAAGTTGTACTAAGATAGTGTTTTACTAAAAAGTTTAGCAGTTAGTTGTAATACGTAAAGTTATAGTCAAACCGGTTAAGTTTATAGGAAGTAGTTACGGTTATATATAAAGTTTTAGTCGTAAGTGCGAGTTAAGTCTTTTGTTTAGTGTTCAAAGTTTTAGTTTCGAGTGGATAGCAACGTTTCTGAGTGAAATCGGAGTGAATTTAGACAGGTAAGTCGTTTTTTGAGTGATAATACACTTTCTCTGACGTTCTAGGGTTGAATGCTTCTCAATGAGTCAACTTGGTTCTTTTGTTTCTTTTGTGTGGTTTTCTACAGTTATTTTTACACGGATACCTAGTGAATCTTGTAGTCTTTACGTTATTAGCCTTAAAGTTGATTTTCGCGGAGCAAAGTAAGACTAATTGAATATGCAGGCAACACTAAATAAAAACAATGTCGTGTATGAATTTCAATGAAATCGTGTTAAAATCTCAGAAGGGATACAATAATAATTTAGATTACATCTGTATTTCAAAATTGAATTGCAAAAATTTGAATAAGCATTTCAATAATCGTTTGCAAAAAAATTAGGGTAGGTAAGTAGGTAACAAAGTTTTTGGTTTTCACCTTTTTAGAGTTCATGCTTTTTTGCATCAGTCCAGTTACTTGAACGCGTCAAACGAGTAATGAATGGGAGCACTTGAACAGGCGTTTTTTCTAGTGCATGATTGCTTATTTTGGAATAGCTATTTACTTTTTAATGACTAGTGGCTTCTCGTATTTTGTATACCGACTTGCTCTTGAATGTTGGTAAATGAGAGATTACGTAACTTACAGGGATTTACTACCTACTGGATACTAGGTATTTGGAGGTTTGAGATTTGCATCTCACCTTTTTTCGACCTTGTTGCTCTCGTTTGAAACGTCATAGGTGTGAGAGTGACCGAGATAAAATCTCATCTCACGCTTAGGAATAGCCCTCCAGGGGCCTTATTCGGAGATTTGAGATTTGTATCTCACCTTTTTTCGTCCTTGTTGCTCTCGTTTGAAACGTCATCGGTGTGAGAGTAACCAAGATAAAATCTCATCTCATCTCACGCTTAGGAACAGCCCTCCAGTAGGTACGCGAGTGTGTAGGTATGTGATGGCAGTGGTGTGTCGCTACATCAGTTTAAGTTCTCTACTTGTTTGTTTTTATGATTATTCGGTTGGCAATCTTGATGTTTGATAAGGCAGTCGCACAATGAAACAAATATAACAGTACCTACCTATACAGTCACAGAAAACTCCTCTTACACAGGGCCACTGTATACAATATACCTACCTACATCCATGATATATCTAACCTCATGGTCTAGTACCTTCTAGGTCGTCGTGCTCCATCTTAGACCACAACGTCGCTTAACATCAGGCGAGTTGGTGGTCAAACGCCGGCCTATTCTACATAAAAAAAAATTATATACTTACTTCGCCATGTATAGCATTCCGTAGATCTCGCGGCCAACGTATGTCCTCCTCTACACGTCGCATTCCTCAACCCATTGTCGTGAGATTTTGCAAGCAGGTTGAATAGTTAATATAGAAATTCAAATAAAATTGAAATTTTTTAAAATAGTTAATAATTGTTTTGTTTTTGAAAAAAAATCGTACCTTATTGACGAAAAACAGTAACTAACAAACAATGAAACTTACCAATACAATAAAGCCTAAAAATTCTTAGAATTTCAAAGGTATCATACAAAAAAAAAGGAAAAAACGGAGTGCAGCAGCTAGTAGGTAGTTACATTTATATGCAAGCTGGATAACGCGGGTTTTCCCGCATTTTAACAATTGGTCTTGATACGATAGGTACCACACAAAAATACAAAGAAATAACAAACATACATTTGCATTACAAATAGCAACCATAGTTAGCAAAATGGATACCTCCATTGTTTAATTTTCACACCAGAAATTGAAAACAAAAGTACATAATATATCTACTAATGTAGATATTAATGTTCAAAAGGATCTTATGAAAGAAAAAAATTAGATAGGTATATCCCGAAAATAAAATTAGAAAAATAACATTACTTACTTAGGATTACCAATATTTTTTTTCAAAAACAATAGTCTGACAGAGATTTGAACCCACATCCTGCAACTTTAACATCCGACGCGCCACCCTAAGCCAAAGCTAACCTGCCTACTAAATTATTGCAAATGTTTACCTTCCGATAAACCAAGAATCCTACACTCTTATCAAATTCCTTTGGCTGGCTTTGTTTATTTTTCATTTGTAATTTCAACTTTATGATCTTAAAAATTAGGGCGATTTTAAGCGTCATACCCGACCTGAACCGACGTCATACTCTTTTTACCCGACTGCCAGGAAGGGTTGATTTTCGCGCTTACCTTATGTATGTTTGTAAATTTCGGTATTACCTCGTATTTTTCAAAGAGCCAGATGCAAATCTTTATTTTCGTCTTAAGAGTCCGGCGACCTAACTAACTTCGACCTATGCGACCTAGACTAACTTCGCATTGGCTTAAGGTATTCTATAGCCATTTCGTCTAGAAGAAGAAGACGAGCGAAGAGAGCGAGTAATGATACTGACGAGCCTCTAAACTTACCTACAGAGTGACAAAGTGCAATTTCAATTTTTTTATGACTTTTGCACTACTGTAATCATTCTTAAATAACTAAGAAATTCCCTTGTATTATGGATTCATTTAACAGCTAATGATGTAGACAACCTTCTTATGTAATGGAATTTATGATTTCCTTTGTCTACCTATTAAATAAATCAGTCAAAAGTGACCCCTTAAAATGTGGATATTTTTCATAGCTCTATTTTCGCTTGAGAACGTTTTTAAAAAAAACCAAGAACATAGGGGCGGAGATATTGATAATTTAATTTTATTGTAAATGCTAAATTTCATCATAATCTGACAAATGGTTTTCAAGAAATTTAAGTAGCGCGTTTGTACGGAAATTTCAGAGCGTCGCGGCCCTCTTAAAAACCCAAGACCCACTTGTTGAGTTTTAAGTAGGTAAATCTTTATTTACTTTTTATTAATTATTTCTTAAATACCTAGAACATACAAATTGAAAAACAAAAGCATCCTAACCTTTGGTCGTTTGATCACTCAAGTACATCTACACAAGAGGATGTTTGTATGTAGGAGCCTCAAGAACTACTGATCTCATTTAAGAAATTGTTTTATTTTTAGAAGGATACATAATACCATGGTATAATAATATACTCCGCCAGGAATAACATTCCGGTCACGTGGGCAACACGTAGTGACGTCAATCGATGCTTGAGCAGGACCGAATTAAGTCACTCACAAATTGTTCGAAAGAGACAGATGACGATGTTTGCTCCTGGAATTCCTTGTTTTTTTAGATGCATGCATAACACCTATCACACACAATAAGGACATCCTATCCTAATTTTAACTCAATATTAAAAAGGCAAAAGTGAGTTTGTTCGTTTGTTTGTTTCGCTTTTACGCCTTAACTACTCAACAGAACACCATGAAATTTTGCATACACGTTGTCAGGAGGACAGAAAAGAATTTAGTGTACTTTATATCTTGAAAAAAATAACGGTGCTTGTTCTATTGCGGGTAAAACCGCGGGGCACAACTAATTGCCCATAAAAGGCTTTTAAGTGCCTATTGCATTACGGGATTGCTCAGGCCCTGTCTGTCGTGTCCCTGCCTAAAGCAGGGAGGTCGTCACCACGCGTTCGTCCGATTTAGGGACTCTGACTCCCTGTGTCTTATTACTGCATCTTGTCCCTGCGAGCAGGGTCCGAGAACTCGGGTATGGTAATAGGGATTCTAGCTGCTAAATACCTTTAATATTCTATTGTTTAAAAGAATTTTTAAGTTACCCTCTAACGTAAATGTAAAAATCTTACAAATTCATATTTTCAATTTAACATATTGACATTGTAATCATGCATTTGACATAAAGACTTTAATTTAATTGAATACTTTGACATAGCCGAGCCGCAAATATTATTACTATTATTTTTTAGAGTTAATTATTTATTTATTTTGACATGCCACCTTTGACTCTATATTATTATTGATTAATTTTGACAACACATTAATATAATACAACGTGCTGGTTTTGGGTGTAGTAATACTGAAACGGCACATGCCGAGACTGATTTAGAAGTAAACCTGCAAGGTCTCCTTGTCCTGAACACGATAGATTTTAAGTTATCACAACTTAAACTTTTACGTAAATTTGACCTGCAGCAACCCTAATAAGCTCACAAACAGCTGTTCGGTTGATGACCGGTCTTGCCGACAAAGACTACTAAGTGCGCAGAAAGAATATTATCTTTACCTACAAAACACAGAATGGAGTAAATGTCCCTTTTTTTTAAGAACTATTTTAAACAGAAACAAAAGCAAGATATCTTTTAGATACTTAAATGGTTATATACATATCTAGTCAACGACATGAATAAAGTGAACGTAAACTCGCCGAAAACGAAACGAAAACCCTGAATTTAGCAGCCATATCATGATGGAGTTTAGAACAGGCTATTACCATTAAATGCATTAGCAAAATTTTGAGCCCGTGCTGTTCCCCGTTGAAGAGTCCCCTTGCCGGAAGTCATCCCTGGGTGTAGCAGCTGTGTCATGATGGCGTTGAGAACAGGCTATTACAATTAAATAGATTTACAAAATTTTGAGTCTGTGCTGTTCGCCGTTGAAGAGTTCCTCTACCCACCTCCTGACTCCATCATCTACATCAGATCATCTCGGTGGCACCAGGTTGTTGCATAGTCACTCAACTTACATAAGTACATAAAACATTTATTTTAAGTTCAATCGGAAACCAAAGAGTAGGCATAGATTTAATTAAGTACTGACAGACACCATAGGTACATGCGAAAATAAAAATAAAAGCTCGTCAAAAGATAAATTGTGCATACTGCATAATAAAATTATTCTTTGCCATTTCGCGAAAACATCAAAACATTTGTCGGCAAAAGACAAAGAGCTCACAGAGAGCCGCCAAAGCGTACCGCGGGACAATTGGCAACAAGCGGTGCTCTAAACAAAATAGGCAAGGAACTACCATGAGTTCGGTATTAAAGTGTATTTATGCAAGTTCGACAAAATTCTTCTCGTCACTTTTTGTCAAGCGAGAACGTGAGAAGACTATGTGTAAACATAATCATAACTATGTGATATCATGACTATGTGTAACATAATGTGTCTCGATAATAAGAGGCGACATACCTTTGGCGCGTTGCGCATGGTAGGCCAGCAAGACACTTGTTGTATTACGAGTTATTATTGTAATTTTAGTTTTTTTTTTAATTATCATGGCACACATTTTCCAACGCTCACATGCTTAGAAAACCGGATTCGTCACTTCGCTGTTAGCAAAATTCTTTATTTGGTTTAAGATTTTGACATTTCAAGCACGTTGTGAGTATTAAAAAGTTAAGCCGATTCCGATTTATCAGCCAATATGTCGATGATTGTCCGTTGTTTAACTTTGATGATCATTACGGTTTTCGGAACTCTTTAAACAGAGAGATTTGATTTTTAGAACCAAGACTTTTGATACTTTCCTCCGACGGTCGAAAATAAAACGAGAAAAGAGAAAAAATGAGAAAAGGTTTCGATACTATGTAAACTCATGGTTACCCCTACTAGCTGCAAAAAATAATTTAATAAAATTTTTAAAGTTTCGTCTAGTTGCTCTCTATCCATCCCGGTGTGAAGTCATAAAATTCCTTCTTTATTGTTTGATTGCGTAAATTATAATACGATGTCATTTTCAAATGCTGAATATTACGAGATGATATTTTAATGTGTTGGTGCTGCGGTCGGAAACTGCCTTGCGGCGCGTGAGGTCTACCGTAAACGTTTTGTGGACGGAAGGTCGCCTCTGCAATAGTCGTTTGCCTCCTCGATCTCCGGACCTGACGCCTTTGGACTTTTTTCTGTGGGGTTTCGTCAAAAATGCCGTGTATGCCGTGCTATGGCAATACCACGGAGGAAATGGTTGCGCGTATTACACCGGCATTCATCACGATTGCTCCCGAAATGCTCCGGAATGTCATGGCTTCAGTGTCTCGTCGAGTGGGGTTGTGCATTGAGAGGAGAGGACAGCACTTCGAACCTCTTCTGTGATCTGTGCGATAAGTGTGTTGTGTTGAGGTAGTTCTTGGATTGTTGTGAATGTTGTAAAACACGCAACTTCGTGTTACGTGAAAAAGTGACCCCAAAAGAGCAGTAATCAAAATGTTAACTCACGGACAAGGAAGGATAATAATTAGGTAAGATAAGAACCTATTACGTACATTTTTGTGTAGTACTAATATGTGGTTATTAGCAAAGTAATTAGTGAAACACTAGCGAAATACAAAAAAAAACCTTAATACCTATCTAACATCTTATAAATCTACCTACTTCCACAGCAACGTAAACAATAAACATTGTTTCTTAGCGAATTAAGTTTAAGCCGTGTGCGCCGCCGTCGGCGGCGGGGCGCGGGCTGAAGAACGGGGAAGACGATCGCATGCGTGTTGAGTGTTGTTTGACAAACGCCGCGGTCAGCGATCGCTTTAAGGGCTGTCCAAAATAATTGTAAAAAATAGTTTTTTAAACTTAGTATGGAACAATAAAGGTTTGATTTGGATTTTGTTATTCTGGCAAATGATTCAAAATGTTATACAGATACACACCTTTGAATATTACTACACCTCAAACCAGCACGTTGTATAATTGTACCTATTTTATTTTTATAACTTTTCATGATTTTGTAAGCTATAATTTTATTTTATTTTTACATGTGACCAAATTCACATGCCGAAAAACGGCAAAGTAGGAGAACATATTTTAAATAACTAAGACCATTGTACCCTATTTTTAGTGAATAAATTTCATTTCATTTGAAATGTTTATGAGACAATCTTTAAAGTATCTCCTTTTCAACAAAGTATGGATTCAAAATTAAAACAACCCCGTCACCGATTTTCATCAAACATACTCGTAGTTAAGAACACTCCCGACTAATTCACCTTTCAAACAAAAAAAAAACCAATCGGTTTTTTTTTTTTTTTTAAAAACCAATCGGTTTTTTTTTTTTTTCGGTTCATCTATTCGCGAGCTACGATGCCACAAATAGACCCGCATCCACGTCAATTTTAGCACCCCGTTGTTTTTGCGTTGGGGTTAAGAAAAGAAAGAATTAAATCAGACTACAGGTACCTACGCGTCAATGAATTAATAAATATTGTGGCTTTATGAAACGGTAATTACTCACGTATGATGAAGAGGTTATTCCGACTATATTTTCAACCTCATTCGGCGATCTTTTTCAAGGTGAGTGTGCTCGCGCGGCT
Organism: Peribatodes rhomboidaria; assembly: GCA_911728515.1. Taxonomy (NCBI): domain Eukaryota; kingdom Metazoa; phylum Arthropoda; class Insecta; order Lepidoptera; family Geometridae; genus Peribatodes; species Peribatodes rhomboidaria. The sequence continues at coordinate 1,416,573 of OU452194.1, forward strand.
TCGTCTCGCTTAGCACTCACCTAATTTCCGTATAATAAAGTAATAATGTGTGAACAAAGTTTACTAAAACTGCACTTTATGCACCCAGGTGATTAAACTCAGGTGCATTAAGTAAACGCGATTCTTTTTAAATTTTTCTAAAAAAATTAATTCAATAATTTACTCAGAAAAGCTGCTAAACTGCTACAATTTTAATCAAGGTACTTAAGGCAATCAAAGGTATTTAGGTGGGCAATCAAATATTCGATCAGCCATAAAGAAAATTACGTCAAAATATTGAAAACGGATCGTAGCGCCGAGTCCTTATATATAACATCCTAAAATAGAACCGCAAAAAAACTGTTTTTACCGCAATGACGCAAGAGGGTCCGCGGAAGGTTTCTCTTAGAATATCGCTTGCTAGAAAGCCCACGTTGTACAAATGATGTGTGTCATTTTTAACACCCGACGCCAAAACGACGGGGTGTTATAAGTTTGACGTGTCTGTGGCAGCTTCCGAGCATTTGGACCGATTTTGTTTTTTTTTTTGTTTGAAAAGTGAATTAGTCGGGAGTGTTCTTAGTTATGTTTGATCGGTATCGGGGGTTTGTTAAACTTTTAAATTGTACTTGTCTCATGCTAAAATATTTAGATAGTGGTGTAAAGTACTAATTTAGGTAGATATTCTGTATTCTCTGCACAAGAAAGTGTAAGTCATAAGAAACAACACGGAACGCAGCCATTGCGTAGGAGGAGAGAGAGAGAGAAAGATCATAGAGATCAAAGATCAATATGAATTGACATGAACCATAGATAATAAACCTATTATAGCGAAATATAAAGTGTACTGTGAGCTCTAATTATTTCAAGCAGTAACTACCTAAAGATTAAAACGCTTGAGCATTTGCTCATACATGTGGTACGTCTTTTCCACCCACGCGGCCTTTCCATCTTAAGCTCACCGCTCAGATGACCGCATCGAATTGGCTACATTATAAACACAAGCGATGTTATCAAGTGTAGCGAAAGCGACGACTTCCTCTCTAGAATTAATGTTCCCTGTACAGTTCGGGTTAATTATATTATACAGTTATATAACTTAACTAGGTATAAGTGGGCATAACTGGGTATAAATTAAAATTACTAGGTACATATTACTTAAAATTGCTAGGTATATCTTAAAATTTGTAGTTAAAGATCTTGGATGCTTCGGTGTGGTTCTGGGGATTGCACAGCCCTCCGCCAAACACTAAAGCAAGCTGCCGAAGGGGTTTTAGTAGTCACAACCCCACAGAACAGACCCAGGATTTGGGCTTAGGTGGCTTGGCTTAGTTTAAAGTGAGTTTTTAAAACGAGGTTTTTTTTATACCTTAATAGGCTTGCGTTTGGTCGCCAACATGATAACATGATGATAAGCAGTGATGCGGCCTACGATGGAGCACGCTTGCCTAGAAGAAACCGATTCACTCGAGACTTGAAGACACCCAGATTTATAAGTGTCAGGGAACATACACTCTGGCAGAGTATTCCCCACTCTAGCGGTCCGTATAAGAAATGAGGAACCAAATGGTTCAACCAATGAATTAGGGGTTTTCAGATTACCTAAGCCAGATTTTAGTTTAGGCTTGACTTAGGAGAAAGTAACCAAGGCAAATAAACACAAAAGCACAAAAAGCAAGCATTTTTGGCTTATATAGAGGGTGAATTAGATACTTTGGGGGGTGCTTAAGCCCCTTAGAACCCCTTCGCTGAATCCTGGAGCTGTGCAGCCCCACATAACGGCCAGCACCCCTATGCTATAAGTATCCTGTGACGTTTTGCTCCCTGTAAACAAATATTTATATTTTGAGTTCTCAAATTGTAAGCGGTACAAGATCCTTTGGAGTCCGTGGAGGATCCGAAAATGTACCAATCTGTACTAAAATAATTTTAGTACAGATTGGTACATTTTTTTAGTAAGGTCTTTATAATTATTATAAAGACCTTACTAAAAAAAAAGTTTGAACGTAGGAGCTACAGTTGAACTACTGGTCCGATTAAAAACAAACTCTTTCACAATTGATACTACACAATCACTGAGTGCCATAGGCTGAAACGTGAAGGAGGCAGACTAGGGCTAACTAGGGCTAGTAGAAAATTGCTGACAAACCCTTCACAAATTAGGCAGCTAACGCCATCTTGTACAGATTATTGCAACTAAAGATAGAAAAAAGATGTAGGTGGCGCCTAACTTGTAAAGGGCTTTGCTCCGAACAAGGCGGTCAAGTCTATTTAAAAAAAAAAATAGGTTGTCTGTAAAATCGGTGTACTGACGATAGTTGAACGTGACAACGTGCTTACTCAAGTAGGAGAGAGACGGATGTCGAACGCTGCCGAACGCAAAGGCCGATTGTGCTTCTTTGTCGCTCGTTCCGCGCTCTCGCTTGCACTTCAAGCCTTACATGGAACGCCTCAGAGCGAGGTAACGCCGCATGAGTCATGTTTTTTCGTGCGTGCAGCCGGCTCTATCGAATTATAAGACGTTGTCACGTCAAAAAACTTTGACGTTGATAAGTGTATCTTTGATACCTAAATTGAATAAAATCATGTTGACTTTGACTTTGGCTTGTCAGTATGTCTCGAAAGGCGCAATTGCCCCACAGATCCATTTGCCCAAGTTGACCCTAGCTACCTAATTTATCATGGATCGTTTGTTTGTTGTAGGCACGTCACAAAAATCACCTTAAGTACACACCTCGAACCTCAAGTCTCGAGTGAATCGGTTTCTTCTAGGCAAGCGTGCTCCATCGTAGGCCGCATCACTGCTTATCATCAGGCATATTGGCGGCCAAACGCAAGCCTAATAAGTTTAAAAAAAAAACCTGCGTTCTGTGACACCTGCGCTTTGTGACGTCCTCATAATGATAGGGTTGAACACCTGCCAACTGTTTTCCTCCCCTTTTTTACAACGTTTCGTAATAAAAAATTAACGCCGTTGAATGAACACGTTCAATTTGTTTTTTCTACGGTGTAATAATGTATTTTTTATCAACCGAAGAAGTTGTGGTCACTTTTAACTCTAAATATTAATTACTAGCTGCGCCCCGCGGTTTCACCCGCGGTTAAAAGTTTATTTATAAAAATGTAAATATGTATATTGATTTAAAAATTCTATGTGCTATTCTAGACTATAATCTATCTCTGTGCCAAATTTCATCTGTTTCGTTCTGGCGTGAAAGAGTAACAAACATCCATCCATCCTTACAAACTTTCGCGATTATAATATTAGTAGGATAGGATTATTTATCAGCGTTCAGCAATTTTTTTATTTACGTCGTTTATACATTGTACTAAAATTTTTTCAACAATAGTGTCTGATCTGAAGATGCAAATACATATAAAAAGTTCAAAAAATACACTACAAAAAAAACTGGCAAAGTGCGAGTCAGACTCGTGCACGGTTTCATTAAATAAATCTACATAAGAAAACAACAAAATCACGTATCTTGTATAAGAGCCCAATACAGTTCCATTTTGTTTTTTAGTATTTGTTGTTATAGCGGCAACAGAAATACATCATCTGTAAAAAATCAACCATCACGGTTCATGAGATACAGCCTGGTAACAGACGGACAGACAGTCAGACGGACGGACAGCGGAGACTTAGTAATAGGGTCCCGTTTTACCCATGGGTAGGGCTATAGGGAAATAAAATAAAAAATTAGCAATAGATAAACAACAAAAAAAAGAAACTGTTCTGTACAGTTCTTACTTCCAGTTATCGTAAACGAAGTTTGAAACTAGCGACAAAATATATTATATAACTAGCTGTCACCCCGCGACTTCGTTCGCGTTTATTATTTATATATATATATATATATATATATTTAAACTATCCTATCTCTCAAGTTGGATCGAACTGCACATGGTGTGCGAATTTTATTATAATCGGTTAAGTGGTTTAGGAGTTCATTGAGGACAAACATTGTGACACGAGATTTATATATATTAAGATAAATCATGTAAAATAGCAAGCATGCAACATACAAGCAACAAAGCATGGACTTAAATATAATGTGGCCAAAACATAACTTTTAGTGTTTCGCGCAGGGAAGGGTCCGGAGATTGTGCCAGACGTACTACTGCTGGGTTCATCAGTAAAGATCCACCAGTTCAGATATCTGGGTCACGTTACGAGCGGGGATATGACTGATAACTTGGACATGTTCAGAGTCTCGTTCAGACGGCTGGACTAATTTTGATGAAATTTGGTATGGAGGTAGCTGACACCTTGGATAAGGCATATATATAAGTTTAAATTGTGTGCACAAGAACTGCACGACCTGATCCAAACATCACCGTTTTTTTTTCTTTTATAATTATGGTGGAAATTCCGACAAAACGCACCAAGGGTTTCAAGTCAACTTTTCTTGTAAGAACTGCAGAGGTGTGGAACTCGTTGCCTGCGCCTGTCTTTCCACCTAAATACAATCCGGGGCTGTTCAAGAGTAAAGTGAATAGATATCTCCTGGGCAAGCGTGTTACACCTTCGATCACGTCGACGCTTCCCATCAGGCGAGTCAGTGGTCAAACGCATGCCTAGTCTGATGTAAAAAAAAATACATCCTATTTGAGTAGATTTTAGCACCCAGACATTGAACAAACATAAATATTCATCACTTGAATGTTTGTCTCAGGCGAGAAGTAAACCCACGCCCTCTAACTCTGAAGGCAGGTTCACTACCAACTGAGCCACCGAAGCTCTCTTCAGTACCACTACCAAACTACCAAGAATAACTGTTATAACATTGTCTAACAAGTCAGCTGTACTATACATAACAAATCACAATTCTCGCGAAATGGCAACAAATTTAACGGTTCTTTCGCTCACTACGAAAAAGACATTTTTGCGCGCTATCTGGTTAAATCTGATGAGACTTACGCTTTTTTGAAACTTAAAGTTTGTAGAGACTTAGAGAGAGGTAGTAACATTTTAGATCTAACGAGAAAAAGAGACAGAATCGCGACATGGCTTAGAATAAGATAACAAATTTGCGCTAGGACTTAGAGACTGAGGTAGCAATATTGGTTTTTGTCGTACGTGGAGAGAGATAGTAACATTTTAGACCTAACGAGAAAAAGAGAGACAAAGAATCGCGACATGGCTTAGAATGAGATAGCAAATTTGCGCTAGGACTTAGAGACTGAGGTCGCAATATTGTTTTTTGTCGTACGTGGAGAGAGATAGTAACATTTTAGACCTAACGAGAAAAAGAGAGACAAAGAATCGCGACATGGCTTAGAATGAGATGGCAAATTTGCGCTAGGACTTAGAGACTGAGGTCGCAATATTGTTTTTTGTCGTACGTGGAGAGAGATAGTAACATTTTAGACCTAACGAGAAAAAGAGAGACAAAGAATCGCGACATGGCTTAGAATGAGATAGCAAATTTGCGCTAGGACTTAGAGACTGAGGTCGCAATATTGTTTTTTGTCGTACGTGGAGAGAGATAGTAACATTTTAGACCTAACGAGAAAAAGAGAGACAAAGAATCGCGACATGGCTTAGAATGAGATGGCAAATTTGCGCTATAAGGACTTCGAGACTTTGAGGTCGCAGTATTGGTTTTTGTCGTACGTGGAGAGAGATAGTAACATTTTAGACCTAACGAGAAAAAGAGAGACAAAGAATCGCGACATGGCTTAGAATGAGATGGCAAATTTGCGCTATAAGGACTTCGAGACTTTGAGGTCGCAGTATTGGTTTTTGTCGTACGTGGAGAGAGATAGTAACATTTTAGACCTAACGAGAAAAAGAGACAGAATCGCGACATGGCTTAGAATGAGATAGCAAATTTGCGCTAGGACTTAGAGACTGAGGTCGTAATATTGGTTTTTGTCGTCGGTGAGCTTATTTGAGTGTAGGCTGGGTTGTCCAATGTCCATGTTATGTAATACTAGCTGTTCCCCGTGGTTTCACCCGCGGTCGCACTGGTACCGTTAATTTTTAGGGTTCCGTACCTCAAACGGAACGCTTATAGGATCACTTTGTTGTCTGTCTGTCTATCAAAAATCTCATTTTTTTCAAGAACGTAGCAGACGGCACGCTCCAATTTGTTCATTGTGTAAACATATGTGCGTATTTAATGTCATCTGCTACATGACTGGAGCCCGGTGTATGGCGACAGGCTCGCCCCCTGTCACATTTAGGACTGAATGTCGTCCGGCAAAATGTGGGTGTTGTATTACACCTCTGCCAGCCCCCTCGGGGGAAAGGCGTGACGATATGTTATGTATAGATTATGTACTTATCACAGGTTTATAAATTTTATACAAACTGGATGGACTGTCCCGGCAGGTAAAATATTTTTCGGACGTATTGTAGGTATGAGGTATGACCAAAAGCAACATAGTGAAAGTAAAGTAAAGTAAAAATTTATTTAACATTGGATTAGTTTACATCAGATTAACAAGAAAAAAAAGACAAAAAGACGCTTAGATGACTACATCTAAGACATCTATTTATTTATTATTATTAAATTATATTTATTTATTTATTATATTATTATTAAATTATTTATTAATTATATTATTATTATATTATTAATTATATTATTTATTTATTTATTTATTTATTTTTATATACTCAGGTGCATTAGTATGCACCTGAGTATTTTTAACATAAGAACATAGTATTGTATTGTCAGAAACAAGCATTTTCTAGCGTACCTAACCAGTAACCACATAAAACTACAAACAAAAAATAACCGCGAAATCAGCGAAAGTCATAGACAATTAGAGAAAGCACCATTACCACGGCTAGACCAATTATGGGTCGCCGACACTAAGCTATCCAATCACGTACGCTGAAAGTTGACAGCGACAATTTTGGCGCGCGCTGATTGGCGGATGTGATAGTCGTGCTAATTTTTAATGTTTGAACCATAGACTTTTCTAAGCTATTAAAAAAGTAAGAATGATGACGTCATGAGATAAGATAGAGTTACTATATAACACCAATACACCACTGCCTCCCGCGGATTAAAAGTATCATATCCTAGTATCATATTATGTGCTATTACAGACTCTAATCTATCTCTGTGCCAAATTTCATCCGGATCCGTTCAGCCGTCTGGCGTGGTTGAGTTATAATAAAAATAATAAAATTTATTGATACTTACAGGAAATTAAACCCGCAAGTAGGTACATAATTAAAAGTTACAAAATTAAATTAAATTATAAAATTAATAATGCAATTAGTCATTTGTCATTAAGGCGAGGCTTTCCCAGAACTTTAGGTATTTTACACTACCTCAGGCCGCACTTTTTGGGAGCGCGACGTATTCATTCACGCGACACAAAAGTTGTGTGCGATGCGCCGCGCGCACGTCTTTCACCCGTCAGTCACGTTATGGTATCGAGTACCTAAACACCCATTTTTAGGAAATCGATAAAATAATCCGTCCGTCATTGTACTCATCCATTTTATGAACATTTTTTATTTGATGCCAAACAAAAAAAAATCTAAAAAATGCCGTGAACGGCATTTTTTAGATTTTTTTTTATAAGCCAATATAGGTACAACCAATCTCATGTCCACGAGTTGTTGTATTTTTGATGTGTGAGCAGTCGTGGCATTAGTTTCATTTTACCGGTAGTGTCATATTTCCATTTTATCACACTTCACACTCATAAATACAAAAGATTGCGATTGTGTGTGGAAGTTAGGTACTTACTCGTATTTCACTTATTCACACCTAAACGGCTAGACGGATGAGGATCATATTTGGAACGGAGTTAGCTTATGCCCTGGATTGACACATAGGCAACTTGTTATCCTTATTAGGACAAATATTTATACAGGGTGTTGGAATGATTGTGTAACTACCGGTATTCATTAAATAATACAACATAGTAAATTTTATTATTTTTGGGTATATTGTATAACAATGGTAATAACAATTTTAATTACCTTACTTTACCATTAGGTGCGTACTAATAATATTGTATGGTTTGTTAAATGTTACAAAGTTAAAAAACTACACGATTCAGATATAATTTTGAACAATAATTATGAAAGAATCGAGTAAACTTATACCGGATATACAGGGTGTAAGGAGACCGTTCTCGAAGCCGAAACGCCGTTATTATACTATCTATACACAACCCGAAACCACTAACTATTAGCCATATAACTGTTATTTTAAACTTTTAGAAATTTGCAAACCAGCAATGTAACGCGTTTATATCGCGGGGGTCAATGGTCGGCGCCAGTACCTACCGAAAGTGCGACGACGCACCGCTCGGCGCGCGGTGTGCGACGCGTGATTCAAATCGGTAGAAGTTATTATCTACTAGGTAGGTAGGTAATAGGTAGGTTGAATTCAATCAATCGGTTTAAAATGCTTTACCTAATCGCAGATGTGTGAGATAGGGCTCAAACTCGCACTCCCGATCTTACAAAATCACTTACCTAGTCTGTGTTTTCATTCGCCTTCTGCGGTGCTATTCACAATCATTCGGAAACGTTTCCGATCGGATCCCACAAATTTCAAACTCAAATTGTTCGAATCTCAGTCTCCTTATATACATTTTGGAATAGGAAATCAAGTATCAATCCGATCTGAAGATTTAATCACGTCTAAAAACTTATGAATATAGACTGAAATTCGAATAATTTAGGTTTACAATTTTTGAAATCCGAACGGAAACGCTTCCGAATAGTTGTGAATAGCCCTGCTGGGTCGGAAGTCGGATTTCGGAAGCGGTCCCGCAAATTAAGGTGCGTTTAGACTAATCACATTAGGTTACCTAATTGAAATCGTTGATAAAATGTGGAAGCAAGGTGTTACGTGCGGTGGCGCGGCGTGGCGATGAGCCCGGGTAACTGCCACACTACATTTTTTTGTGCCATAATTGGCAAACAAACTAACAGGTTGCCTGATGGTAAGTGTTCACCGTTGCCTAAGGATACCTTTAATACCAGGGACATCACATCACGCTTCTTACAGAGTAGTCTTATGTAGAGAAAATGCATTAGCATCTCTCACAATCTCGGGGGGAGTCGGGCAGTGTGTGGGACTCCAACACACCCTAGAGTTACACTCTGCGGTGTTCTGCTTTTGCCTTTTTAATGCAATAATTTAGAAGCTTGATTTTTACAGCTTCAAGATATTGTAGATCTGTTTAATACATGACAGTACGGAATCCTAAAAAGTTAGCTACATTTTTAGTAGGTAAAGAAATAAAATTGAAATTGTAAAGGTAAAGTTGTAAAGGTAAAGTTGCCTGAGAGTTCGCCTGGGAGGCGCGGCTCCTTGCGAGGTCGCGACCGCGCGCAGCTGTGTGCGGGCGTTCACCTCTAGCGTCAGCTGTCAGTCATTTGTATTAGATTGCCGTTAAGGTAATTTTTTTTTTTTTTTGGTAATTGGTGTTTAAACTAGCTCTTTAAAGCTTGTATAACTTGTGTCGATGTTAAAATATCAGATTTAAAGTTTAAAAAAAAAACCTTTTTTTGGCGTTTTTTTTAGTCGCTTTGTATTAGTAATCCCCACCACTATTCCCAGTTTTCGTTTTCGAGAGGGGTCCACTAACTCCCTGTATAGGTATACATACCCTGGGTACGAAGTGGCGGACATTCTGCTAATACTAACAAAACATCCAATACAAAAATTTACATTCACAATATTTACATTTATATATACAATTGAGCTATAGGTACGTAGTATTATTATTTGTTCTGTGATATAGTTGTAGAATCGATGGCAGCCTAGTTGGGAGTGGCAATTTTGCTCTGCTGGGTTCGAACCCAGCCGACGGCTCGCACCAATTTGTTCATTGTGTGAACATATGTGCTTATTGTGTGTCATCTGCTACATAACTGGAGCCCGGTGTATGGCGACAGGCTCGCCCCCTGTCACATTCGGGACTGAATATCGTCCGGCGAAATGTGGGTGTTGTATTACACCTCTGCCAGCCCCCTCGGGGAAAAGCGTGACGATATGTATGCATGTCGAGCCATAAGTTCTGTTACAAATGAAAATGCATTTATTTTTTTATACAGTAATGTAATGTTAATAAAAGTTATATTTACATATGTATTGAAGTCTTAACAAAAATATAACTATTATTTTATTCAAAATTACCACATTTGGCCTTGATAGAGGCCTTTAGTCGGTCTGGCCAAGAATCTATGGATTTACGGACTGTTTCCATGGGAAATTTAGCCACTGCTTGCTTCAAAGATTTCTTAAGTGACTCTATGTCGGCGTGTCGTTTAGAGCAGGCCATGCCCTCTAAACCTGACCATAATTTGTAGTCCAGGGGGTTTTGATCTGGGCCAGAGAGCCAGTCTTCAGCCCTTATAAAGTCCGGAACATTGGCTTCCAGCCAGGCTTGGGTAGTTCGCGCCTTGTGACCATGTGCAGAGTCTAGTTGGAAACTCCACGGTACCGTTTTAAAAAGTGTATTGCTAAGGGGTTGTACAACACCATATAAGACGGTCTCTTGATACACTTTGGCAGAAGTTTTAACCCCCTTTTCACAAAAACTAAGCTTTGTGACGCCGTGATAGGATACCCCCCACCAAACCATGACTGACTCAGGATGATGACCACGCTGAGTGAAACAGGGTCAATGTCATCCACGTGCCTAAAACAAAATAAAAATAAATATTTATAAGTATGATGTCCAAAAGTTCAAAATATAAAAATTCTAAAAAACCGACCAAGTTCGAGTCGGACTCGCGCACGGAAGCTGTCGTTCAAGCTTGTTGATATGTATGTACATAATTATATAACAACTACATTATAAATAAATGAGCTTTCAAATGACACCTCAAACAACTGATTTGATGAGATAGAACTCGAGATATAAGCAATAATCTACAACGGTCGGCGGCCATCTTTGTGACGTATATACATAGCTTCGCCTGTCCCCGCTATCGCTTCTTACAACCGGCAGTTTCGAATTTCAAAGGCAACGACGAACACATCCATACCAGTCGTAGGTTTATAAAAGCCGTACTTACAAGATTTACCGAAATGCTCGATTTTCGCTAATCGTTAAAAACGAATATACAACTTTACGAGTTTTCTTCAAAACAGCCAAAATCACGTTGCAGTACTAATCAGGCCTAGATGTGTTCAAATCATACGGCTATAACGCTACCAAACACTCGTGTAGTACAGATTGTTCAGTCAAAAATGAAAGTATGAACGACGTCCCCTATCTCACCTAACACCCTATATAATTTACAAACATACAGTACAGTCAAAACTTAGCGAAGATCCGCCACCTTGCATGTTACAAAAAGAAGGTAGGTACTTACGTTTCGTCAATTGCAATGTCATCAGAGTTTATTACATTCTCTTGAAGTACTCTTCTGCAAAAAAAAAAACGAAGATAAGTATTCATGTAGGTAAGTATAACTACGTAAATATCACTACTAGATATACCACTAGGCCGGGTATTTACTCGTTGTGCAGTTCAGATTGCTCAGTAAAAATGAAAGTATGAACGTCGTCCCGTATCTTACCTAACATCCTGTATAGTTAAAACTTAGCGAAGATCCGCCGCCCTGCATGTTACAAAAGGTAGGTAGGTACTTACGTTTCGTCAATTCCAATGTCATCGGAGTTTATTACATTTAGTTGTAATACTCTTCTGAAAAAAAAAAAACAAAACTGTAAGATAGGCATTCGTGTAAGTAGGTATAACTATATAAATATAAATGTCACTGGTATGCCACTAGGACGGGTATTTACTCGTTGTGCAGTTCAGATTGCTCAGTAAAAATGAAAGTATAAACGTCGTCCCGTATCTCACCTAACATCCTACATACCTATATAGTCAAAACTTAGCGAAGATCCGCAGCCCTGCATGTTACAAAAGGTAGGTAGGTACTTACGTTTCGTCAATTCCAATGTCATCGGAGTTTATTAAATTTGGTTGTAGTACTCTTCTGAAAAAAAAAAAACTGTAAGATAGGTATTCGTGTAGGTAGGTATAACTATATAAATATAAATATCACTGGTACGAGTATGCCACTAGGTCGGGTATTTACTCGTTGTGCAGTTCAGATTGCTCAGTAAAAATGAAAGTATGAACGTCGTCCCGTATCTTACCTAACATCCTGTATAGTCAAAACTTAGCGAAGATCCGCCACCCTGCATGTTACAAAAGGTAGGTAGGTACTTACGTTTCGTCAATTCCAATGTCATTGGAGTTTGTTACATTTTCATGTAGTAATCTGTAAAAAAAAAAACTGTAACTGTAGGTAGGTATAACTACATAAATATCACTAGTAGGTATACCACTAGGCCGGGTATTTACATCCTGAATACACGTAACGAGACAAAAAAGTGTCTATGATGATGAGTATGATATTTGAAAGCACTAAAACGAATATAAGTAGGTACTCATCGATTTGTTGTTCATCATCTGACTACAAAAGCAATGCAAGAAATGTCGATTCTAGTAAATAAAAACAATGATTACCAACTTAGTCTAGTAGAAGTTTATCTACTTACCGACGTTTGCTCCTTGACTCGTACGATTTTCTAAAAGCCAGACTTGAGCATTTTTTTCTTTTATTGTGTTTGTTACCCATTATGGTAAAACTAAAAGCTTGGTTAGTGTTGGTGTGTGCGGCACTGCGGAGACACAAAAATTTGGCACACGTCCGGCGTCGACGGGGTCTGCGAGCGGACTGGCGGTCACGTAAACGCGCCTTTTTACCATGAATTCATGATAAAAAAATCATATAAAATTACCATATTAACTTTTTAACATTTTTATTAATGATTCCACTTGTTTATTGCGTTGTAATTCGTAAAAAAAATTAAAAAAGCAATATGATTTGTAACAATGAAGTCGCAAATCGTATTTAAAATACCAAATAGAGGTGACTTTGGATTTTTTTTCTATCGAGTGAAGTTATTCATAACATGTATCAGATTTATGATTCCACTTATAAACATGCTCGAGAATAACATATATTTTTTACACATTAAAAACCATGGTTTATCTTAGAGGAAAGTTGATTCTTGCTAGACGTTTTCTGGCCAGGCTCGCCTTAATTAGTTAAGTCACAATAATAATATTAATATGTAGTAATAACACAAAAGTAATAAACATCCATGTAACAACCAAACTTTCGCATTTTTAATATTAGTGTGAGGTGAAGATATAAAAATTTAAAGAAATTCAAAACTGGCGAAATGGTTGCGTAACATACATACGAGTACAAAAAAAAAAAAACAGTCGAATTGAGATCGTCCTCCTTAAAGTCCTCGAAGTTAAAAATTACAATCGAGAATATATTGTATGTCCTTCTCTGGGCTTCAAAACTCTTTTGCCAAGTTTGTGTGTCAAGACCTGGGACCCTATTCGGAGATTTGAGTTTTTCATCTCACCTTTTTTCGTCCTTGTTGCTCTCGTATAAAACATTATAGGTCTGAGAGTGAACAAGATAAAATCTCATCTCATCTCACGCTCTGGAATAGCCCCCCAGGGGGGCTATTCCTGCGCGTGAGATGAGATGAGATTTTATCTTGGTCACTCTCACACCTACGACGTTTCAAACGAAAGCAACAAGGACGAAAAAAGGTGAGATGAAAATCTCAAATCTCCGAATAGGGCCCTTGAGTCGAGGACTCTATTCTGACGCGTGAGATACTATCTTGGTCCCATCTCACTCTTATGACTTTCCAAACGAGAGAGACAATGACCAAGATATTAATACGCACCAGAATAGGGACCCTAATCGGCCTCAAGGAAAGTCCGCCTATAATAAACATAAGTAAGTATACCTTTACAAAAAGAATCATTATTTATCTTTCCTGGTAGCCTACTATGATGGTTACGTTGTGTTTTCGAACGCGCGACCATGGACCTTATTGCGCGGCGATACGATTCGCGGTCGCGCAGCGTCGAAAACAAAACGTAACCATGGCTATAAGTAATAATAATAATAATAATAAATATAACAATATATATATAATATCATGGTAGGCCCCCTGTAGGCAATAACAACTGCGATCTGTTTGTTTGAAAACATGAAGCTGATGTAAACAACGCGCCCATCCGAAATATACGGTAAACAAGTACATAGGTCAAATAACGCGCGACGTGGTCTTAATGAGGGATTTCCTCTATTTTTTTCCGATAGAGGGCGTCTAGTCTAAAGAACTGTCAAAAGTGTCAAATTGTACTGAAACCTGTTTTTTAGCAACCGACGCAAAACATCTGTGTTTATCTGTGGCATCGTAACTGCCAAACGGATAAACCGATATTTTTTTTTGTTAATGTGATGTTACCTTTAATTTCCTTCTTATATAATACTAGCTGCGCCCCGCGGTTTCACCCCCTGTTAAAAAGTATCCTATGTGCTATTCTAGACTATAATCTATCTGTGCCAAATTTCATTTGGATCTGTTCAGCCATTCTGGCGGGAAAGAGTCCATCCATCCATTCTTACAAACTTCGCGTTTAAAATGTTAGTAGGAATTAGTAGGATAGTAGGATTCTTGCCCCTTTTTATAAGCTCATCTTCTAGTGATAAAGCAGCCACTAATTCACGTCTTCCGCTGCGAGTTCAGCGGGCTTCACACGGACTGCGTCTATTGTAGACCGAGAGATTGGTCCTAAGCCGCCCTAAAATCAAAAATAAGACTGATGTTGAAGCCATCTCATGTCCCCTTGCACTGAATATAAGAATTTGCCTAAGTCTTTGCTTAACTGGTAGAAACTACTCCTAGCTACTAGCTCTTACCTTTTTTTTTGTCCCCGGGGAAAACCTTTTATAGGACCACCCCGCCCCGGGGGGAGCAGTGTGGTGATGTGGGAGTCTCCGCCTTAGTGGCGGCATACCCACCAAAAACCCTGGGGGTGTTCCTCCTTTGCGCTATTCGTCGCGGCCACGGGCGCGCTTCCGCACTCTTTCGCAGCCCCGGCAGAGCTAGCTAGCTCTTACCTACGTTTTCTGGCACAAACCCTTAGCCACTCTTGAGAAGACTCTTGACTTTATGTGCCTGATAAACTAATATTTCGTTAGGAGTAGTTTAAGAGTTAAGTTAGGACTTAGGAAATTCTTATATTCCGTACAATTAAGCAGGCTCGCTGCGCTCACAGTAGAAGCTGTGCACAAATGGGAAGTCCAGACGGAATTTTTCCCATTTTACCCTCAGGGGAAAATACTCGGGATAGATGGAACAGTCCAAATTCCATCGTCATACATTGGGTTTCTCGCATTATGACGTCACAAAAAACAATTTTATCTGACCTACGCCTACTAATTCTGAGATACGGTGGTATTATTGTAAACAGCATGTGGAAACACAGAATTCGCGGGTAACACGGCTTGGTACAGATTGTACTGGCGGCAGACCGGTCGGAGCGCCGCATGCGAGATGCCGCCAAGAAACTATTAACTACTACACATTATTTTTTGTTTCATTTCTATTATTAGTAAGATAAAGCCTAAAATCGTAACGAATAGAAAAAGGTCAGGCCTTTGCCCAGAGCAATATTAATTCAAATAAAATGTTTTCTCCTAATGGGTATCGAAGATACACTTTTGAACGTCAAAGTTATAAGAATGACTACCACCTTGTTCGAAAAAAGAGCCACTACCCAGAAGAACAAGCAGGAAACTGAAAGGGTAGGGTTGGAAATGGGTGGAAACAAAACTTTTTTAACATGTATAATACAGCTACAAGACATTGAACTGCGGTGCGAAAGGCAAATGGGGAAACCACTGCACTATATTCCCTAAACTAAAGGAGTAATTAATACAGTTGACCGCCAGGACTGGGCATAACTTAGCCGACAAGATTAACGCTCTTAAATTATAAATGAATGAATACAGCTACTGACGTGACACTAATCTATTATATTATATAAAAGAAAGTCCTTTTTTACGTAATCAACGCACAGGTCAGCGGTAATTATACAAATGTGTTTGGTCCTAATAGTTTTTAAATGATTTATTAAGGCGTTATTCTTTTATTTAAGAAACGGTTGAGGATAAAGCAGCCTTAATTGCATTGCGTAGGTTTAAATGAATAGATTATTTAAATGGTTTGTTTATTTTATTATATTTTTATGTAAATAGATAAGCATAATTTATATACCTACGGATCTACTTTTTGTCTGTATTTTTTTACCAAATAAATTCATCATTTTTTTTTAATCAGTAGTCGCCCTTTAGCTACGTTAGTTATTGTTTAAAAATAATTTAATACAATTAGGTACATCAAAACATTTAGATTGCATTTTAAATGATGATAAAGAGGTACTTGTTATTTATTTGCAAAAAGGTAAATGGCACATATTATATTCTGAAACTAATTGTTATAAAACTATTTGTTACATGTATAATGTATATATTATGGCAAATAGCTTTGGTAAATAATGCTTATCGTAAACATGTAGTAACAATACAGTTATGAAATACTAACTAAACTCTACTGTTTTGCCTGCAATTTTCTTTATATAAGTACTTACATATTTTTTCTGGGATCATTAGTGTTATATTAATGTAAATAAATACTAAATCCACGCTGAATTGCTTAAAAAGGGAAAGGGTTGGAAGTTAGAGCGTTAAAATAAAAAAATAAATGTAAAAAAAAATACTTTATCAATTATTAATAGCCAGAAACTGGACTGTCTGATATAAGCAAAGAAAAGCCTTTTCCCCAGCAGTGACATTTCAGGCAACATATATAAAAAACCGCAGACTTTAAAAGTAACAAACAAACAGTCATGTCCTTTTCATATTTATAAAATTAACATAAATACAAATTAATTTATACAAACGTCATACATAGCTCAGGGTATTAAACTATTTGCTTAACATAATAATAATATACTTTCATTTCTAACTCGAATCAGCTGTTTAACGTTAAAGTAAAAACAAATAAGAGGAGGCACAGTATAAATAATAGTCGTAGGCGTGACGCAGGTGTTATTAGCATTGTAGGTTACTAATTACATACTAATTGAGAGAATGAAGGGCAATGGGTCTCGGGAACAATTAGGCTGGTCTTAACGAATCACTGAAGTTATGCAACAGATGATATAGTCTTCTGCAAAGCTACTCCGGGCCGGAGACAAACTCTTTCCACCGTTTTTTTTACGACAGGCTAGGCATGCGTTTGACCACTGATTCGCCTGATGCGAAGAGACGACGTGATCTAAGGTGTAACACGCTTGTCTAGGAGATACCTATACACTTTACTCTTGAACACCCCTGAATTATATTTAGGTGGAAAGACAGACGCAGGCAGCGAGTTCCACACCTCTGCAGTTCTTACAAGAAAAGATGACTTGAAACCCTTAGTGCGTTTTGGCGGAGTTTCCACCATAAGAGGGTGTCTCTTATTGGTGCGTAGTTTTTATCCGCGCATAGATGTGACAAAGCTAGGATATGGATATGTTTGTCTCTTTCTCGCGGGATAAAACAGTGGAAAGGCAATTTGTCTTCGGCCCGTGCTAGACCTGCTGATTTAGAGATGGGCAGTACCGTGCTTTCATGACACTTAAACTGTAGGGTGTTGGGTTCATTTGAGCAATGATTGCACTGACTTAAGGTGATTAGTTTCGCTTACTTGCGTGAAAATTAAATTTTAAACGGTTATTTTCTTTTTAGCGCTAGAGCGGAAAACTAAATTAAGTAATAATGGATTTGCGACCATCATATATCATTGCTAACGATATCTTGTAGAGGTATTAAACAGTTATGCACTAGTTTACTTAAATAAGCAATATAACCGATTAACTGACGGTTGAAGTTGTTATTGCCCCATTTAAGTAATCAGGAGCATATTTGTTAGAAATGTGGTCTTAGATAATCGCAAACTGCATCATTATGCAGGTACAATGGTAATAACTCGCTCTAGCTCCTTAACAAAAAAAAACTGATTTAAATTTAAATTTCGCGCAATAAAGGAAAAGAATCACCTTAAAAGCCATAGTGCTTTGAATTATAAATTTATAATAACTTAGGTATGTTTTTAGTTTTGTTTTTAGTAAAATTATAAAAGAAACAAAAAATAATTTTCCTGTTATTATGAAAAAATGTTATCTCACTGACCTTACATTTAACTTCCATGCAAATGCGTGAAGTTATCTCTTATTTTAAATAATTTTGGTAACCAAACGGGTAGGTAGGTACCTAACTAATTTTTGTTCGAAAATTTAAAACATAACAAACGTCATCGTAAATCTACATAATTACTCAATCATTTTATTACATAATTTAATTAGATAGTCAACACTGTCAAAATTTAACCCGGTCACCAACCACTACCCTCACTTTTTTACCGGACGTCCAAAAAGATATTTTTAACAGAATTGTCATTAAAACCCGCGTTATAGATGGCGACACTTGTCACATTCTCTATCTCATCTCGTTTGTTGCGCGCATATTGTATCAACTGCTTCAATTATCACTGACAACGTCCGAACGGCCGTCACATGTTATCTGAGCTCTACCCGCTCATCATTAAATTTACATCAATAAAATAAACGTAGTAGCCTCAGTCAGTCAGTGCATCGCCGTGCCCCGCGCGTGTCGTGCGCGCCATTTTGAATAACTCGCTTTACGTCAAAAAAGAAAACAAAAGTTCCTGTTCGAATTACGAACAGCATAGACTGCATTTGTGTTTTGTTTTTTAATTTTTATCAAGTGCAATGAAAATGATGGCGGACGGCGACGTGCCTTTAGTCGAAAGTTTTGGCGGTAGTGAAAATGGGTTTGGTGCGAACGGAACGAAAACTGTCACTGGCAAGACGAATTCGAGGTCAGTATTTTTGTAAATGACAGGCGCACAAAAGAGTGACCGAGTCGAAATCTTTTCTTTGAGTTTACATTTTAAGAAAAATCTACTTTAATCTTTAACACCATTGTTATAGAGATTATTTTCCCGTGCTAAGAACATGATTTACGCCGTTTTTCAGCTGTCTGCCATAGAGGAAACTACTGGTTTCGACAAACATTAATCTAAACCAATCCTAGTTTAATTCTCGGTTGTATATTTCGTTTTAAATTGTAGTTTATGTAATTACGCTGTTTTCGCAGTTTTTAGATTCACTATGGTTTGTTGGTTGTTTAGTTGGCACCTTTGTTGTGTTGAGGTCGTGCTCATGCATCCATGACGCAAGCAGTTGGCGGTCAAGAAAAATAACAAATAAAAAATAGTGGTCCAACAAGATATGACTATTTATGTTAAAACTGGAAATAGGATCACTGCTTGCCAAAATTAAATATTTAAATTTTAGTGAATTATTTTCTGTGTCGACCTTCCAACCAAAGTTTTTTTTTTAAATAATAAACGTTTTAAATATATTTACTTAAAAGCTATTTTTATAGCCGAATTCGAAATAAGACGTTAGTCGTAGATTTTTATTATTATTTAATATTTCGTAACTTTCAATTTAAGCGAAAATTGTTGGCTATAAAATTAATAGTTTTATTATTAAAAAAATATGCTGTAAACGTTTATAGCTTTGTAAAGTCAGTTTTGCTTTTACTAAATAGGTTTTATGTCATAAATTTAAAAGGTCAAACGTCATGGGTGTTTACCAACAAATATCTTGTGTGTTAATGAAATCAACACGCATAGACGAGATGGTGCTTTTTATTTTACATAATATTAAGTATTTTAAATAAATAAAGTTTTTATTTGGTACAATAATCGGGGTATCCGAAAAAAAACGGTTCTTTTAAGGAACAAGGACCGGTTTTTTATATCGGGGAATTCGGGGATAAATAGCCCCATATATTAATTAATGTAAGACAAGAAAATCTGGTAATTTTAAATCCGTTTTAATATGTAAACGCCCATCATTGTAGTATTTTTTTTTTCTCGTAAACATTTTGGGTTCGATCGAAAAAAAAATGACGTAAGTATAGTAACTATTTAAAGCTATTATCTAGTTTATTTATAAAAAAAAATGTAATATAGAATGGGCAAGGGAATTTTGCGTCATTTTCAACAAAAATTGAAGAAAATAAAATTCAACCCATTACGATTTTTTTTGATAAACTTGATAGTATAACTCTGCAAATATTGATCCTAGCGTAAAAATGAACAAGACCAAACTTGTGAGAAATTAAATTACCAACAACTTTGGATATCGCTATTTTCGCTCTAAAGTTGAAAATTAACGAGTTATTTCAGAAAAACGCATAAATTTAACTTTAAAACAAGATGGCGGCGAATCCTTTACCGGGATTAGTTAGAAAATCGAGATTTATACTTCCAACCCCCCGCGTTTTTTTAGAACGTTTTTTTTTCTATTTAAATGGCTGCCCCGACTGGACTATTCGCTGTTGTAGAAATAGATGTGCACCAAACTGTGTTTGTTGCATGTACAATATGCCCATTGCTCTGCTAAAATTGCGTGTTGCACTTACGTGATGAAGTATATGAAACACGAAGGTTTTGTTATGTAAAAATAACTAACTGATTAATTGCGCGGAGATCGCATAATGCTGATTCTGCAATTGAGGGACGGATTAAGGAAGGGGAAGGGGGTGAAATTTAACCTGTACTTTTAAATATGCCCGATTTGCCATGACAAGTGTCTTTGAACTGTCAAACTTCGCCTTTGCGACACTTCGAAAGAGATTATAAAAGTAGGGTGAGAATTTAGTGGGTTAAAGGGTACCTATAAATATGTATTTGTATCAATTTAAAAATATTTTTAATTGATAAAGGAAAAAAAATAGAAATAAAACTACGTCTTCTCTTTAAAACAAGGACAGAAAAAGACAAACCAAAGTAAATACTCTAAGTCGTTTATTTATGAGACCTTCACTTCACTGGGTCAAAAATTAAGTTATACTTACTCTTAAGGCTGATTTACACGCTGCTAATTTCTAGCCTCTTACAAGAATATTGAATCAACAAATTACTTGCATCGTCTAAACCAGCGGTCGGCATCCCGCGGCCCGCGGGCTACATGCGGCCCTCGGCCCCCTCCTTGCGGCCCGCGAGTGTTTTGTAAATAAATAAATAAAATCGGGACATTTTGCTCACACGGTCGTTTGGCCTCAAACTAAGCAAGGCTTTTACTATAGCTGCAGGAGATAGATAAACATTGATTTTTAGAGATCAGATATCAGATAAATAAATAAATACCTATGGTAAAATTTGTATACCTGTATAGAAACCTATAGTAAAATATTTGAACAAGTGCGGCCAGTCTCTTGCTTATTTTGGCACTGTGCGGCCCTTGCCTGCCAAAAGGTTGCCGACCGCTGGTCGAAACAATTGTTGAAGATAAATTAATGCATGTAATCTATTGCATTCAATTATGGCTCTTGAATATACAAGAAACTTACACGGTGGGCACTCAGTTCTAAATCCACCTCTGATTTTTACCAATCAATATACGAGAAATCCCCAACTCTGAATTCTCAATGCACGCAAAATGATGCCGAGTACTGTACTCCCTTGTTAGTAAATCTTTGTCAGAATACAACAATTACACAATACACGTCTTTGAATAATAAATATGAATGACCGCATTGCAAACCAACTTATTTGTAGACTCAAGTCGGCGCCTCCATCGCATTGTCTATAGGCAACAAGCAAGGTAACTGCAGCTGTTTAAGATTTTGACCGACTTTAATGTTGGCTGCTGGAAGTACTAAAATGTATTGCATACATATCGTCACGCCTTTCCCCCGAGGGGGCTGACAGATGTGTAATATAACACCCACACTTTGCGGACGATATTCAGTCCCAAATTTGACAGCGGGCGAGCCTGTCGCCATACACCGGGCTCTAGTCATATAGCAGATGACATACAATACGCACATATGATCACACAATGAACAAATTGGTGCGTGCCGTCGGCTGGGTTCGAGCCCGCTCCCTCTGGCTTGAGAGGCGGACCTTCTCCCAACTAGGCTGCCGTCGCACAATAAAACTTATTGAAATGCTAAAAATAATCTTTGCATGTCAATTTTGTGTTTTTGCTGAGTAAGTAATTGGCATATAAAATGGCGGAAACACAGCTTAGCGGTTCGGTCACGAAGATTAGCTTTGTTCTTATATTTAGCTTTTATCTACTTAAACGTTAAAAACAATCTAAAAATCTGATTGTAGGTTTTTATTTTAATAGTATTGCCAAGGTTTTTAGCCCTCGATAATGAGAAAAAAGAAGCGATGGAAGCGACGACGGTAAGAGACCTGACGGAATGACATTGATTCCCTGGAGTCATGGTAGGCCACTGGTGTGGGATGGCACATGCGTCGACAGTCGACACACTGACGGCATCCCATGTAACATCTACCTGTAACATATGTACTAACAGCAACGATGGAAACCCACAAGAGGCAGAAATATGAATCCCTCGGTGATGGATACATATTTCTGCCTTTTGGGGTAGAATCTTTGCCCTTGGGGTCCAAGCGCATGGTTGCTCTTCAATGAGCTGTCAAAGCGTCTGATACAGAGAACAAACGACCAAAGGGCTGGTGCTTACCTCGGTCAGCGAATTAGCATTGCTATTCAGCGAGGTAACGTTGCCAGCTTGGGTACTTAACCCGCGGATACTGACTTGAGCTCTGTTTATTATTTTGGGCTTTATTATTAACTTATTTATTGGTTTATTTTAGGCTTATATTGTTATTTACAGAATTTCAGTTACTTAGATATTTGAATATACTTAGTTGTTTAGGTTTCTCTCGTCCCGAATAGTCGGGAATACATATACTAGTCTAGCCAGAAGTTCTGTTACAAATGAAAATACATTTATTTTTTTATACAGTAATGTAATGTTTTTAAATACATACTTAAATGGAAAAGCAGAACATAGAACAAACATGAATGAATGCTCATCACATAAATGTTTGTCCTAAGTGGGAATCGAACTCACGCCCCCAAGCTCAGTAGGCAGGTTCACTACCACCGAGGCAGTCAAAAACTGACGTACATCATTGTATCGCATTAAAATTAAAACATTATGTTCGCCAGTTGTTAAATGTTATGCCAAACGTATTTTGGTAGGTAAAGCCTCGCCTGGAGTAATCTGAACGCGACTAGGTCATGAAATCATGATTTCACAATCTATTTATACCACCTATTTCGAGGGAGGAAGGTCATTCGGTGAAAGGAACAGATCCTATTTCGATGATGCAATCTCATTGTCTAGACGAATGTTTGTCTCGCAATGCACTTTATGATGTGATATTCAATTACTCTTGTCAGCGATATAGCCAAAGGCATAAGTGTTATATAACTATGATGATACAAGGCGTATTATAGTTATGTGTTAATGCAAGACCTCAAGTTTGCAATTTCAATTACTTAAAATAGTTAATTATTTGTTCCATTATTGTGACATTTAGCTCTAAGTATTGGTAGTTTGTTAACAATGGCTATATTTCGATTGTAATTCATGAATTAAAATCGCCTTGAGGTAATGTCATAAAACTAATAAACTAAATATCATAAACGTGCAAAATAACCATGTTTTTTTTTGCTAACTACCCTCAAATAAGATTTGATGAGAAATGTCTTATAAATAATATTTATGTTAGCGATTAAGTTTTAAAAGCCTACAAAACAACTATACATTTAATTACTTGTATTTTAGTCACTAACGCTGAGTGTACAAAATTTTATTAATGTATGTGTAAGTCAATTAAGAAATTTTAAAATCAAATAAAATCAATCGACCTGAGGTCCAGGCTAAAAGAAAGCCTTGGGGATGTTGAAAAGGATATTTAGATGAGGTATCGTCAAACTGTCTACTCTAAATATAATACATCACACGGAAAAAACAATAAAAATCCAACAATGTACTTATAATATTAGTGGAAGTATGACGTTGATTGTTTACGTTTAGTGTCATTTACGCATTTGCAGTTGGGTTTTTTTGGTTGTTACATCAATTTGCTGTTATGACGCATTCCTGATTCGTAGTTAGGACTATCGGAAGTCTTTCCGGGAGCAGTTGGATTATGATACTGACTCATATCAAATATTAACCCATTTCCTATTACTTCCAAAAGATACTAATCATTCACAAACATTACTATGAACGCTCGAACGCATAGCGGACAGAAAATGTATGGCAGCTGTCATGTCAATGTACTGCGAAAGATCGACTTTACATTTGCTTACGCAAGTAATGTAGTGTTTTTCAGAATACGGGTTAGTACTCTCTCTTCCTGACTATCGTGTTCCCACAAGGTGTTGTCTCCCTTTCTCACTTGTCTTCTCCACTTTGTCTCTCTGAACATCATCCGAAACCTCAATACTCTCTGTGTGAATTGTTCCATCCATTGTTCCACCTTGCTTTTGGAATTCTTCTCTGTCGTCACACCTTCTAGAATGATTCCAAAGTGGTCTCTCTCACCTTATCAAAGGATACTAACAATTACCAAGTAAGAAGCGACACCACATCCATCTCTTCAATTACTCCACGTCAGTCGTCGTCCGAAACGTGGCCTAGCCTAGTACTGCCATTACCATGAATTTTGATAGTTACATAAAAATTTTCGTTATTAATTTTTTTGACATTTCAATTTAGCACCCTGGTGGAAACGTTAAAGAACTAAGTTAAATGTGTGAAGCCAAACGATAACGAAAAAAGTTTACGTTAACCATCAAAACCTAAGGGTAGGGTCAGATGCGGCCAATGCATCTCTGGGGCAATTGCGTCTTTCGAGAATTACTGACAAACCCCTTCAGAAATTAGGCAACTAACGCCATCTTGTACAGATTATTGTAACTAAAGATAAAAAAGATGTAGGTGGCGCCTAACTTGTGAAGGTTTTGTCAGTAATTCTCGAAAGACGCATTTGCCCCAGTTGACCCCAGTATTCGACATCAGTGGATCACCTAACTGCAAGATAACAGCGCTAAGATGAGTCAATCGAGCTCGGGCTTGGTTGACTCATCTGTTGATGACCACTGAGCAGTTCCTGTAGACATGTAGTCACAGGAAGATAGAGATAAAAACGGTTTATTTGTATGGAATTGAAGACAGGGAAAACTGTCAGAAAAATAGGTATTAGCCTTCGGTGAAGTTTCACTATCGCCTAAACAATAATAACAAATATGTATTTTATTACAAATATCTTTATTGACAAACGATTTGCACATACAAACAATGTCAAACAAGCCTGCTAAACAGCTGAAATCATAAACAATCCAAATATCTATTTTTTTAAAGCAGCAACAATTATAAATAGTATGTACAAGTTTAAATAATCTTCTAAATCAAACATACTTACTTGCAAATTATGTTATAGCAGTTTTAATAGCATTTTGATTCAATTTGCATTCTGAAATAAATCAACGCCATTTTTATAAATTCTGTAAAAAAAACCTGCTACCCTCAAAATAAACCTGCCCGCTAAACTCATAATTATCCGTATTTATTTTTAAAACTCCGTATCATTGTCAATAGCTAAGTATTTTTTTGCCGAGCTCAAAATGTACCGTGACATATCCACCATAACAATAACAAATGATCAACACATCTAATTATCATAAAACAGCAGAACAATGCTACGTTCTAAAAACCCACATTCCAAAGTACTGTGGGCGGACACTATCTGACCAGTCTAACAGATGTGCGGGTGCGACACTTTACTGCGGAGTAGACTGGAGCCAGCATCGCATTTTATGAACAAAAAATCAACGTGCCATCTGTAAGAAACTATTTCTAACATGATTTTGACATTTGACATTGATTTAACAAAAACAGATGAGTGCGTATTGAATTCAAAAATAATGATAAAGTTTATTACCTACTTTGCTTAGAAGTTTGACATGCAATTTGTTTGCGATGTTTATTTTGATTTTTTTCTTTGTTAATAAAACTTATTTGCTACTAATTTAATACTAACAATGCGATTAGCAATAGTACGGATATTGTGAAGAATGCAAAATTAACTCTGTCTTTGCATGTTATTTTTAACAACAAAACCGTTAGAATGGCTACTAAGCAAATATTGAAAGAAAAAAGTAGTGTGCATTCTAAAGGACGGATTTTTTACAGGTACGTAATTTAAAAATCCAGGTAATCCCGAAATCGTGGGTATAACCGGAAAAAGCAGCTAAATGGGAATTTACGGTATGATTTCCCAGTACCCAACATAACACAACATTTTGATAAGCCATAATGGACTGTTTATTTTGTTTTATTATCCAAGTTCAATGTAATGCTGCTTATCTGAAGACATACAAAATAGCTACTTACTAGGTATTTTGTATTTCCTGCCAGTTATCATTGAATAGTTGTTGTTTGTTTGGGAATTACGTTTAAGTATATTGGTTTGAACTACCGCATGGTATTAGGTCAAGATACAAGATTAAATGATAGGTGTATATAATTTGTGTTTTGTTTATTGGGTTAGGTTATTCTTCGATTATATAGTTACTGCTTATGAGTAACTTTAACATAAGTAACTTTGTTATATGACACGAGACATAATATACTTAGGTAGATTTATCAAAGGGAAGTTCAGCTTAACGATGCGATCAATTATGATATTTTTTCTTATTTGAATTAACTAATAACGTATGCTAAAAGTATGCTAATTAATAAAAAACTTTATTACTCGCATCTTTTCTCAGCACATTCTCAAGTTAATTTTATTTCATGATATTTAACAAATCATTGCATAACATTGTCCAATTTTGACAGTTCAAACTCGTAAAATCTTTGTCGTTGGATAATCAAGAACATGGCTCAAAGCGGTTTTTAAATTTAGCCTGTCATTCTGAAAATGTATGCAGAATGTCTTCCTTACTAAGTAGGTATTTTTTTTATAAAACAAAGAAACCAGTTGCCAATTCAGTGAGCTCATCCTTGATGTCCATCAAATGTTACGTGTGTTCTCTTGGTTGCCTTAAACTCATTTCGAACAATTAATTTTTCAGGGTTCTACATTCGCATTTAAAAGTTTATTTTAGAAATGTGGTAGCAAGGCTGTACATTCTAAATTCAAAAGATTTGTGCTATAATATGTTGGTACTTGATACTTTTTTTTATGTTTACGTTACTTATGTTACAACTCCATAGTAATTTATATTTGTAATTTTAATTTGAAATTCTTTTGTTTGTTACAGGTAAGTTACGAGCAACAAAGGAATGCGTGATTATGCGTGGTATCTCAGAGTAGGTATTATTATGACATAGGTGACTCACACATAGATGACTTCCTCGTAAGCTGGCTGGCAGGCTGATTGAAAAAAAAACTATTAGAGTGGGGTAAACAAATCGCTTAATCCAAGGATCTCTGTCTGTACATTTCTACACAGTTTATTCCAGACAGACGCGGCCTGCGGTGGCGGCTTATGGGCCGCCAGTGGCCGCCAATGCAAAAGTCGCCAACGCAGGCCGCGTCTGTCTGGGATACCCTTAAAATAAATTCGATTTTTGCGTCTGTCTGTCTGTATATCCCCTAACACTTCTCCTAAGTCACGCAATGGATTTTGACGCGGTTTTCCCAATTTCACGGTGCACGGGTTACACAAAAAAATATCTAAAATGTTGGCTTTATTTTTGAATCTTACAAGTTTCATTAAGTAGTTTCAAGTACATCTTGTTAGATTCTAAAATAGAGTCAACTTTTTTGCATAACTTTTTTAAGTAGGTACCAGAGAGGTCAATTAAAAATGCACCTCTTTAGTATTTTAGTACCAGCCAACCTAAAAATAATAATGCCAATGTAGGAATTTACAATTCGAATATTATGCCAGCAACGTATCAAGAAGTACGGTGTGGGGCAAATAATTTATTTTCGCACACCATGTGACAAGTCAATTGAGCTACCTACTTTTAATATTGAAGTTTGTTCAGGTGACTTGAAAATATCTGTCCACAAAAATCTGGAAATAACATGCATTTTAATGCTAAATTAAAATACTGAATAAAAAGTAGGAAACATATTAATTAAATACTGTTAACAATAGATTTGCCAGTCTGGTTCTCATTATAAAAATTGAGCATAAATTTGATATTCATCCTTGGGAAAGCGTTGAGGTTTTTACCATATTACAATACCTAACTAGTTCTTGTTGCTTGAGGCATTGCCATTTACGTTTAATAACATTGCATACCTATTGTTTTAGTTGGATGCACCAATGTTGACTCATTTTACGTGTAATTAAAATTTCAGTGTGAATCAGCGTGTAGGCCCCGTCCACCATTTTCATACAATAAAAAAATATTAATCCACAAGTTGTCGGTACGTCAATAAGTTACGTTACATAGATTACGTAAGAATCCTGAGTAATATAGTAAATTCCTTACTTCATATTCAGGATAGTTGATTGAATGAGGTGTTACTTTGCGGAAGTTCATCTTCTTATTAGATATTAGTTCAAGTAACAATTTTATATTCAGTATTTTTTCAAAAAAAATAATTTCTCTTTAAGCGTTATTATTCTTATCTTTCTAATATTTGTTGTACGTCAATAAAGTACCAGTAGAAAAGTGTTGATTCAATTTTTCAATATCACCTTCAATATTAAATATTGATCACAGAAAATACTCTATGCGCAAGAGAGCAAACAAAACTTGTTTTCTTACTTTTAAGCCTACATTCGACTTTGAACAAAGACCAGACACAAACGTCTTTGTTAACCACATTATGTTCTTTGTGACTTCGTTACGGCACTACGTATGTTTAATAGTTAGTTTATTCGCAAGCGATTTATTATGAGGAAGCGACGATTCCTGTAAACGTGGAATGTTTATTGACTTCTGGGTTTCGTTTAAATTATTTATACGGAGCATGAGTTTTACTGTTGTTATTATTGGTAGCTAGTTTAAGTCGGTTAGGTTTGCTTCGACTCCAGTTGGTCTCTGTGGCGTTTTCTATTTGTTGGTAGTTGTTAGGCTGGTGTGTATCTAGCATATCGCCTGATGTTAAATAATAAATATATTTATTATTAAATTGAAAAAATAATTAAATTAATTTAAATTATTATTATTTTATCTATTGATAGTTATATTATTAGTTAAGTGTGCAATTTATTTTGTTGACAATAATTATTTATTTCTTATTTGACATATGTAATACTGTTTTGACATTCATAATCCCTTGTATTGTTTGACATTTTTGAACTGTGACGTTTAAATATTGGAGTTATCAATAAAATCTGATTTCTGATTAATAATGCAGACTACGACGTAGCACGCTTGCCTAGAAGAAACCGAGCCACTCGAGACTTAAAGATGATAATCTTATAAGTTATAATCAGGTGACAAACAACACTCACTCAGGCAAAGAATTCCACACACTAACGGTACGCATAATAAAAGTAGAGTCAAAGCTTCTGTGGTGTTATCGAAATTTTGCCAATAGCTTATGAGCCGGCCGCCTATTCTAAAAGCGTGAGAAGTTATTTCGGTCTCTCTCACTCCTATGACTTTTCAAACGGGAGAGACAATGACCAGAAAACGTCTCATGCTCAAGGGGCCTAGGTACTGTGGCTCTGAAACTCAGGATCTAGTCTTGATAAATAAAATAGGTTAAAGAAAATCAGATTCCAATGAAACATGAAATAATATGACAGTGACCGGGTGGGTAGAGATGACATAGTTTAACATTAATTTTAAAACATTAAACAAAACATTGCACAGTCCTAGTGCTCTATAAAACAATTGTGCAAGCAGGCTAGGGCTACCAGCCACCACATTTGTGAAAATGCAGTTGTCGTGTATAAAATTAATACGAAATGTATGGAACCACACTAAAATATACTGTAACTGTCTTGACTATTTTTGATGAAATTTTGCAATGATTTAGTTATTACGAAAACAAAAAAGTTGACGTCGAAAAGTGTTTTTAATCACAGTTTAGTGATTTTTAAGAAGGGGGATATGATATGATTGTCTGTATGTTTCTATGTGTATGTGATATCTATTTTCGTAAATTCTGGACTAATTAATCAAAATCCAAAACATATTTTGTCGTACAATATTACTTACTATGAATACATCATTCAATTCGTTACTAGTTGATTTTAAATTTCGTAACACTGGCTATTGTATTGTTAACCCGATGCGCGCAACCCTGCGCACGCGCATTTTAATTGTTACGCATGCTATGCTTGTTATGCAACGCGCTATGATACCCGCTGTGCACTCACTACGTTGCCAAACTGATAATTGCGACCATTTGGGAATAGACATTTTGGATTCGCTTTACAGATACTAAAGTGACCCAGAATCTACATCTACACTTATACACTAGCCCCGTTATCAATAAATGTTGTATAGCCTCGGAATAGTTATACCGTGTTTTGTCTTTTTCGATCCAGTTAAAAATTTAAAAGATAGAAAAATACAAAACACTATAATTATACCGAGGCCATACAACGTTTATTGGTGAGGGGTAACATTATAAAGAGTTTAAGTGTTGTAAGTTTGTATGTAGAGGCTAATCCTCGGAACTACTGGCCCAGTTTTGATAAGTCTTCCGCAAAATATAGCTACACTCTCACTGAATGTTATAGGATATGACACGGGCCCAAAGACGCGGAAACATAAAATTAGTCTTAAACAATTTGATTAGAAACGTCTTAATTAAATTATTAAGAATCTCGTTTTTCTCAAACTAAAACCAAGTTTAAGTGAAGCAACCAAGTTCCTTCTCAGCTGTTTCTAGGTAAAGCTCACGCAATGCCGTTCCACCACCCTAAGTAGAAAGCCGACTGGTTACAGCGTACTTTTCTATCTGGTAGGTATCATTAGTGGCTTAGGGATCGTCCATTAATCACTGGGTAAAATCGCGAAATATCACCAAAGAGAAATCATAAAAATGATTAAAAAAATAACGTTAAACTAAAAAACAAATACAGGTTCGCTTCCTCTCTTTTGTTTCTCTTGTTTAATATCCTATTAATATTATAAACGAGAAAGTTTGTGAGAATGGATGGATGGATGGATGTATGTTTGTTACTCTTTCACGCCTGAACAGATCTGGATGAAATTTGGCACAGAGATAGATTATAGTCTAGAATAGCACATAGGATACTTTTAACCGCGGGTGAAACCGCGGGGCGCAGCTTGTTCTAAATATTTTTGTAATAATTTGTACTGTAAAAAAGTCCAGAACCTCACTAAGTATTACCGGGGAGAGGAGATACAGTGAAGTATAAAAAGTTGCTAAAAATAGTTCGAGTAAATACAATCCAGGGGTGTTTGAGAGTAAAGTGAATTGGTATTTCCTAGGCAAGCGTGTTACACCTTCGATCACGTCGACGCTTCCCATCAGGCGAGTCAGTGGTCAAACGCATGCCTACACAGAAAAAAAACTATTCTCCTATTAAGACAATATTTATTGGCCAAGAATAATAATGATTTATATATGGCCTAAACAATGAATTCTTGACATTAGCATATTATTGTTTTAAATTGACTGTCTTAAATTAAGACATGTATTTTTAATTCAAATCAATATTATTCTCAGATTAATAACTATGAATTCTAGATCTGAGGTAGCATGTATTTTTATTCCAAATTAATATTATTCTCAGATTAATAACTATGAATTCTAGATTTGAGTTAACATGTATTTTTGTTTCAAAATAATATTATTCTCAGATTAATAGCTATGAATTCTAGATTTGAGTTAACATGTATTTTTGTTTCAAATTAATATTATTCTCAGATTAATAACTATGAATTCTAGATTTGAGGTGTCATGTATTTTTATTTCAAAACAATATTATTCTCAGATTAATAACTATGAATTCTAGATATAAGCCGTCATGTATTTTGATTCCAAGTTAATATTATTCTCAGATTAATAACTATGAATTCTAGATTTGAGTTGAAACGTATTTTTATTTTAAAAATACCATGTCTTCTTACAAAAACAACTTTATTTCAATCGAAGAAGACCTATATTATTGAATTGAGATGATGTTTTAATAAATTATTCTTAAACTAAGGGTTTTTTGGTTTTCTTTTTGAGAATATAATTTCTTGTATCAAAGTAAGCTTGTGTTTTAGTGATAGAATCAAATTCTCATTATAAAACGTACTATTCTTAGGCGCACCGCAGACGACGACGTGGACCAGGCCAGGCCGGTCAATTTCACCGCGATCGATAGAACAAAGGGTATACTGCCAACCCACACGTGGTCAAAAAGACCGTGGCTGGTCGCGCCGCCAGTGCCCGCGTCACCGTGTGGGTTGGCAGTATACCCTTTGTTCTATCGATCGCGGTGAAATTGACCGGCCTGGCCTGGTCCACGCCGTCATCTGTGGTGCACCTGAATGGCAGAAAATGTTTTAGAGCATGTTATATAGATACAGAAACAATTACTGACATTAGCATTTTTTAAGATACAAAACATGTTATGCAATTAATAAATTCACTGAAATACAAGAAATTAATCTCTATTGATCAGGTAAAACAAACAAAAAATATATTAATAAGTAATGTATTTATCAAAGAAAAACATACAAAATTATTAGACACAAAGTTAAAAACCTACTAGCCGAGCTAAATTGCCGAGTTTTGTTTCTACTCTCTTAAAATAATAGAAATAAATGTCTTGGCATGGTCTTACTCACTCGATACACCATTTTATGAGATTTAAAATAATTGAACATACTTTTGATAAATCTGCCAACTTAATTTACTAGAAAACAATATTACATATATCCAGAAGTATTTTCATGTTTTTGTTTTAGTTGTTGGTTTCGTAGTACTTCAAAATTGATTTTCCACATGGAGATGTCGTGAGCAGTGTTTTCAGGTCAGTCAAACTCTGGTAAGCTAGGTGTGTTCGGAAACAGATTTTTCTATATGGTCTACGTCCGCACATATATCCGATATGTCAGCTGTGGTAATGGTGATATTCTCGGTCTGAAAAATAAATAAAAATTTTATCTTTGTGTTTTTAGTACATGAGTATAGGTGTGCCCCAATTTATCGGTACAGTGAAGTAAGCGAGCCACTTCCTCTACTCAGTTTCTTAAAATATTTCAGAATTTTTAATAAATAGGTATTACTCAGTTTTACTCCGAGTACAGAAAATTGATTAGTGCATTTTAATTTATTGATAGCTTACACTACTACAGGGGTGGGGTGGGTTCGACCCGCACTTTCATAGGAAATGGTAATTTCTCCGGGATAAAAGCAGTCATGTCCTTTTCTGTACCCCGGACACCGTGTATGCAAAATGCAGAAGTTCAATCGAATCTGACTGTACATACCGTCATCAACGATGTCAAGTATTCTTCGATTTTGTTCTCTAATTTAATACGTGTTCCTATAGTCGAACACAACTCTTCCAGAAGATCTCCTTTAACTTCTTGGTCGAGAGTTATACAATTAACTGAAATGAAGAATCACAAGTTTTAATCCAACAATAAAATTATCTTCATAGCAAGGTTAAAACATCTGTCTCTCGGGTTAAGACTACAGTTACTTACTTACCACTAAATTGTTCAATGATGTCCGGGGGAATATTCAAACTGGTGAGCAATTCTTCCATTTTCTCCGTTATAGGGATCTTAATTACTGTATTAATGTAGTAATCCCTTGTTTTTTTACCTAACGTAACTTAGGTTAAGTAGGTAGCTACATATATCTTGGTCACTAAATAACTACGAACACTCACTATCGAAAGATGATAAAGAACTACGTAGGACCCAATCACTTTCATCCAAATTAAAATACAGTCAAAGAACCTCTTATTAATCACTTGTATTGTAAAATAATAACTAGCGCGCACACACGATGTTAACCTGTTAGATGTAATGGCAGCCTGGGCGGCGGCCACCGAGCGAACTTCATTCGCAGTGTTGCCAATACTGATTCCGCAAAGAGCGCTAAAAAGTCGCCGGAACCATGGTAAAAAAACCTACTTAAATTTTTTGGGTTACAAGGAACCCGTTAAATTTGTTCTGCCCGTCCGTCCGTCTCAACTTATTAAAATTTGTATTTTTGAACCTTAATTTTGAAAATGACTTAGAATTCCTTGAAATTACTTAGAGTTACTTGAAAATTACTAGACTAGGTGCTCTAACCACTGATCACGGATGTTAAGCAACGGACGACACGGTCAATCTTCGTATAGATGACCGCGGGTAGCATTCACAACTGAGCATAACAACAATCGTCAAGCTGTGTCAGAGGCCCTTGGGTTGGGTGGCAAGAAACATAACCAAACCTAGCTACTCGGTCTATACTAACCTGTGTGCATTTATGGCATACTAGCTGCGCCCCGCGGTTTTACCTGCGGTCACACATTTGAATAACAATATTATTACCCTCCACTGCCATAGATAGGTCACATTTCCAGTCAGCTTTTAGCGTTCCGTACCTCAAAAGGAAAAAAACGGAACCCTTATAGGATCACTTCGTTGTTCGTCTGTCTGTCTGTCTGTCAAGACCCTTTTTCTCAAGAACGCGTGAAGGTATGGAGCTGAAATTTATATGACATACTCAAGTCCATGGTCTCCATGTCAACCCAATCAAAAGATACAGCTGTTTTTGCTGCTAATTTTGGCATTTTCAAAGGAAAATACGCAACTCAAAAACCTACAGGGTACTTCCCGTTGACCTAGAATCATGAAACTTGGCATGAAGCAAGGTCTTATAACACAACCAAATGAAAAATTCCGAAAATTGCGAATTTATAAATATTTGACGAAAAAAAAACCAATACAAAGTTAGTTTGTAGTTCGATCGTATTGAAGACCATACATATCAACTACAAATTAAAATTGTTTTCTGAACTAACTAACTTTTACTGATTTTAATATTTCTTGTTGACTATAATTATTATTAGTAGGTATGTACGGAACCCTTGGTGCGCGAGTCGGACTCGCACTTGTTTTAGTTTCTAGTAGGTTTACACTTAGCTAAATTTAGTAGATTAAATTCAGGTATTATCATATTCATCTCATCATCATCATATCATATTACACTTGGCTAAATTTAGTAGATTAAATTCAGAAGCAAATTTAGAAGCAAGTTCAAAATTCAAAAGTTTCTAAATGATTCAGTCAATCAGAAACCACCCTTGCTTCTGAATTTAGTATCCTAACGATATCCTAACTTACTAAATGCTATTACACCATTGTAAACAGTGACGTTACCAAGTGTTTGAAATATCCTATGGTTCGAATAAATAAATTGAATTGAATTGAATAGAACACTTCACTGAATTCAGTAGCATTAATATTTTAGAAGTAGTTTCTATGGCGGTCCGTACCTACACGTTCAATCTCGATGCGTTTGGCCGCCTATGCGTTTATGTGAAACTGCCAAATATTGGTGTAATTTTATAATGTGGCAATATCAAGTGTATGAGCCAAGAATAATTTTCTTGAATTTAAGAACCATTATTTTTGAATATGTTTATATACCTACTTAGTTCAATCAAATTAATAAATGCTAAATACATCAGTAGGTACAAAGACTAACCCTTGTCTCACATGGCACGAACCATTTAACTTTCTGGTAGGTATACGATATACAATATATTATGTGTTTCCAGCTTTTAACAATTAAATAACATGATTAGGTATTATAAATAAGTATACTTAGCAAAATGCAATTAATTTCGCGTACGGGATCCATTTCTATTATTGTTCGTTGACCGTTTATTACTATACTTACCTAGATCCTACTTCCTACTTCCTACTAATATTATAAACGCGAAAGTTTGTGAGAATGGATGGATGGATGGATGTTTGTTACTCTTTCACGCCAGAACAGCTGAACAGATCTGGATGAAATTTGGCATAGAGATAGCTTATAGTCTAGAATAGCACATAGGATATTTTTTAACCGCGGGTGAAATCGCGGGGCGCAGCTTGTAAGTAATAATTTATGAACTTTCATTACCTACTGAATAAAAGCAGCTAAGGTACCTATTTATCGCATTGTCACAGGCTTAAAATAACTACTTAGGGGCCGTTTATTTATTATTTATTAATCACGTGAGGCCAGAAAGAGGAAGAGGGGGTTTACACGTACATATTACGTGTATTTATTTTTTCGTCAAACGCGCGATTTCTAAACTGAAAAACGGCTTGTACCTACCTATACCTAGCTAGTGGGATTTTGACTAACTGTTGCCTGGCTACGAACGAAGTCCTCGCGCGCCTCGACTCGACCTACTAAAATACCTAACACGTGTCTTTTTTGCTCTTTAATCGTCACCACGTATCACCAAGAGGGGGTTAAAAATGGTAAAAAAAACATCTCGTATTATAGGCGTATGATAAGTTGTGAATAGGATTGAATTCGCATGTTTGCTATCACGGGGTGAATTTTCTGTACTTGTACTATTATTTATTCTGTGGCCTAGTCGGGTTAGCATTTGACCTTGCATTAATTCCCGTCAGTAATTTTACGAGTACAGTATTTTTTATTGCCGGAATCTTTAGTGGGCGTAACCCTAAGAGTGAGTTGCACCAACTAGGTAATTTTAACGAAACGATAACCAAAGAGTAACTGGCCGTAATGGGTTCCATCATTTTAGCAATGGTTAAAATGACGTCACAAATAACGATAACAATAACCGTCCAATTTCGGGCGGTTAGTTGTTAAGTCATATGTCACCTTGTCTGTTATCTTATTTTTTGTCAAGGAATGGTTTTTGCTCAATATCTCAGTCATTTTCAACTTTGCAACAATAACACTAAGAACCTAAGTGGTTGTAAATTAGATTATCTACAACTTTAGAGCCAATAGTTTTTTGATATTTTTTTAATTAATCGTGAAGAATGGTAAAGTACTTTTAAAAAATGTTTTTGAATGGAAAGTGTAATCCTATCTTTGGTTAGTGTTAATACCTACTCAATTTCGAAACTGAATGTGTTTCAGTTTCGAAATTGAGTAGGTATCTCAAAATACTCTACCGAAGAATAATCTTCTAAATAGAAGATAATCTTTGTGCTTCCTTACAAAGAAACTATAATTCTTGGTAAAAATATCTTCATATAAATTATTTCTAGCATAAAGAATAATGTTGTCTTCAACGAACACTAAATAGTTGGATTTAAACCAAGTATCTAATATTTTTGAATGAAAAAAACCTGCTCTTGATTGGAAAATTCAATCTTTTCTTTGGTCAACACATTCACTGTTTCGAAATTGAGTGTCTCAAAGATCTCTACCAAAGAATAATTTTCTCAATAGAAGATAATCTATATGCTTCCTAACCGAGAAACTATAATTCTTGGTATAAATATCTCCTTAGAAATTATTTCTAGCATAAAGAATAATGTTGTCTTCAACGAACACTAAATAATTTGATTTAAATCAAGTATCTAATATTTTTGAATGAAAAAAAACTGCTCTTGATTGGAAAATTCAATCTTTTCTTTGGTTAAAACATTCATAGTTCTTGAATTAATACCACAAAGTATTGAATCAAGTATGTTATTCTTAGTTTTAGTATCAATTATGAGAATAATTTATTTTTATTGTAAGACTTCTGCATTTCTTGGATTTATAATAATGTTTCAAATTAAGATAATATTGTCTCATATTTAAACAATATTTTTGAGAATAATCTTATTTTTGATCTAAGCAATTTTGTAGTGGCATTTTTTTCCGTGTAGTCTGTTGTAAAGAAAAAGAGTAAAAATGAATGGTTGGAGATATGACTTTTCCTGATTATTTCCACAAATAAAACTAAAAAAATAGTTGATCAAATGTAGCAAGATAAACTCTTTATTGTTAACACTAGAAATGACAAAATAAAAGGATAAGCTTGCTTGAAATTTGCGTAACAACCAGCTGTTTTAAAAAAACTTTACTTCGCTTGGGTTAAAAGTACCAATTTTTTCCGGTTACAATAATTAAATACCGTCTATTTGCATTCCACTCCTAAAAGTTTATCCACTCGCAATGATGTCACAAAAAAATATTACTTCAGAGGTTACGTGGTTGCTAATTATTATCAAATTACCTATGTACCTAGTTGGTTTTCCCAAAAGAGCATCTTGCAAGTTAAATCACGAATAAAAACAATCTTGAACCTTAATTATTCATTTCACCTTGAAAGGGGTTAGCTAAAACTGTAAAGTTATTTAATGTAAGGTTTTCCCGAAAGAATAAAAAATTAAAACTACTTAAAATATTGGCGCAATGATACTACATTAGATAAAAACTCTATTGCATCTTCAGTTTACAGCATTCAAAAACACTAATGAGTAGGTACAAAAATTACTAAACAAAAAATACTGCTTGTATGTACAGCGACCGAATAATTTGCTTAAAGTACTACATAGATGATGTATGATTTTTTTGCTCATAGTCACATTGTGTATTATTTAACAGCGCTTGATTTGATTAGCACTTCCTGGCTCTATTGACATTGACATTCTATTGACTCTACTAATGACTTGCATTAATGATCCCCTCAGCCGCATCTTAGTACATCTCTGATTCCAGCT
Organism: Peribatodes rhomboidaria; assembly: GCA_911728515.1. Lineage (NCBI taxonomy): Eukaryota > Metazoa > Arthropoda > Insecta > Lepidoptera > Geometridae > Peribatodes > Peribatodes rhomboidaria. The sequence continues at coordinate 1,454,941 of OU452194.1, forward strand.
GAGTGCTAACGAACATATCGTCAAGCCTTTCCCCCGAGGGGGCTGGCAGAGGTGTAATACAACACCCATATTTCGCCGAACGATATTCAGTCCCAAATGTGATAGGGGGCGAGCCTGTCGCCATACACCGGGCTCCAGTCATGTAGCAGATGACATACAATACGTTCACACAAATATGTTCACACAATGAACAAATGGTGCGTGCCGTCGGCTGGGTTCGAACCCGCTCCCCTCTGGCTTGAGAGGTGGGCCTTCTCCCAACTAAGCTGCCATCGTTTCAACGAATGAAAAAATATATACCTTACTCCACTGTCCTCTTAGGTCTGGCTGTCAGATAGGGTTAGAGAATTTGGATTAATTAGTTAGTTATTAGTTGAGAGGGCTCAATCAAATACCTAGTTGTGGTACAAAATAGGCGACCTAGAGAAAAATGTCACCATTTACAAAGAAAGAGTACCTAAGGCGCCCATTTAACGCAATCTAAACACGATACAGATAATTTTATTGTTCAAGCAGCGATATTCTCATGAAAACACAATGGTTGGTAGGCGTGCTCTCTTTCACTTTTAACCTCAAACGATTTGCCATTTTCGCGCCAAGCGGCCATCTTGGAATACCTAGTTAACCTTTTTGCGCGGGAGAATTGTTTTTTTTTTTTCATTTTGCGTGAAAGTATTTTGTGATTGTACTGTAAAATGTCTCACTCAATGGCGATTGTATTTTAGTTATTCTTGGACAATTAGCAAACAAATTCTTCATTCATATTTATATCTGTAAAACTAATTCTGTCCGTCTCTTTGTTACTTTTTCGCAACAAACGGTTTGAACATACCTAGATATTAATACTTAATAGTTTTAAGTAATTGAAATAACAAAAAAAAGGCAACAAGAGAGTGAATAAAATCTATTTACTAATGCAATTAACACATTATCACCTACGTACAAATTCAAATTATTTACCTATTTTCCTATGTACTTATAATTATTTTACTCTGTGTCATTATCTGTCAAACGTGTTTTCCTTGTTTTTTTTTTCATCGGCATTGTTTAGTTACATACCTACTTACTATACATTTTAGCATTAGCATCTTATGTTAGCAAATGAACTTGACACACATCAGAGATGTCTAGAGTCTTTGGTCTTAGGATTAAAGCAAAATAATGTGCAAAATATTATTTCTACCTGCTACCTACCTACATAAATAAAGAGACATTATCTAATAGCAGGCATCGATAGGATGAATGCATAACATTAGCAAAGCATGGTTTCATAAAAAAAAAGTAAAAAGCTAATATTTACGTTTGCAACTAGAGCAGCGAAAAATTGTACACAAATTTGGATATTTTTATCGATTAAACGAAAATAATGTAAGTACATTATTATTTTTAATGTTTTAGTGCTGGCTAGACACAATATGATATTTTTATCCATAAAAATACAAAGTAAATAATATCTAGTCTTTGAATTTTATAGATGATTCGCGGAATAATTTCACAATTCAGAATTTTTCACAATAGATCATATTCGAGCAGAAAAAAAAAGAAAATTTTAAAAACTATATATTTTTAACTCATGCTCAAATGTAACTATATATTTTTAACCAGCATACTGTTTTTATCCTAAATTGTTTTAATTGATTTGCGGACAAGAGTTTTTTCGCACAGATTCGACCAACATGTTTTTATGGCGGTATCCATTACTTTTTATACAATACGCTGGCCTTGAGCTATCGTCCATGTATGGTGGTCATTGTCGTACTATCTCGTGTTGGTAACTATTATTTGTGTTCCATTTTGATTGATGTATTAACATTACTACTGTGGCTCATGGAGCTAAAACTAAAATTAGCACAAATATTGGTCAACGGGTAAAAAACGTTTTAAGGGTTAATAAAATCTAATTCAAACTGTTTTATATTTTTGGCTTGGGAAAATTGACGCATTTGTCATCTTTAAGTTTTTTCATTTATTCGTAGTTTTTTGTAGATAAGTTTCAACAAAAACTATAAAATTATGTCAATAATTTTTATGTTCATGTTTATCTATGTTATCCTACTAATATTATAAACGTGAAAGTTTGTAAGAATGGATGGATGGATGTTTGTTACTCTTTAACGCCAGAACGGCGGAACAGTGGCCCTATTCGGAGATTTGAGATTCTCATCTCACCTTTTTTCATCCTTGTTGCTCTCGTTTGAAACGTCATAGGTGTGAGAGTGACCAAGATAAAATCTCATCTCATCTCACGTGTAGGAATAACCCCCCAGATCTGTATGCAATTTGACACAGAGATTACAGTCTAGAATAACATATAAGATACATATTTTTAACCGCGGGTGAAACCGGGGTGCAGCTTGTGTAAAATAAAAAAGTTTTTATTGTAGTCGAGTTGGTTTGAAGATTTTTATAAAGTTGGGAAACAAATAACCACATAACAATGCATAAGTATCGTCGTAAAGCTAACTCGCAGAAACTTTGGTCATCCTTTACACTTGCTCCGTCTAAAAGTATGGTTATTTTGTGTACGAGATAAGAAGAAGTGATAATAGCCTAGTTGGAGACGGCCCGTCTCAAGCCTGAGGGAGCCGGTTAAAACCCAGCCGGCACGCACCAATTAGTTCATTGTGTGAACATACTGCGTATTGTGTCAGCTGCTAGGTACATGACTTGAGCTCCGTGTATGGCGACAGGCTCGCTCCCTGTCACATATGGGACTGAATGTCGTCGTCCCTGCCAGTCTCTTCGGGGGAAAGGCGTTACGATATGTTATGTAAAGATTTGAGGAATAGTAATGCTATTATTTATTGTTTTCCTTAGTTGTTAATTAGAAATATCTGTTTATTACGATTTGCAGAACGAACAAAATTAGCGTCTAAAAGAAGGAAAACTATCAGTTTCTTAGAAGAGGTCGTCGATTCGCTGTTTTGATAGTTCAAAAAACTTAAACAAAAAACTCGAATAGACTTTATTTCAATGTGACTCCTTAATGAATTTTTAGAACGTTTGCCTTCGTAATTAAAAGATATTCTGTATTGAATGGCAGTCATTTAGATTATTATCTTTGTGCAAGCGGTTTTTTCTTGAAATACTTTTGTTAAGGCGTGTGCGCAATGCTAACTATACTTCTATCTATTTTAACTATATTTTTTTATAGAAGTAAAATTTGTTAGTTCTTAAGTTTGTATGTAGGGGTTAGTTCTCGGAAAGTGGTTTAATAAAAAAAAACACTAATGGAAACCTTCACAATCACTGACTGCTTTAGACCAGGGGGGCTATTCCTACGCGTGAGATGAGATGAGATTTTATCTTGGTCTCTCTCACACCTATGACGTTTCAAACGAGAGCAATAAGGATGAAAAAAGGTGAGATGAAAATCTCAAATCCTAAAGTCCTACTAATATTATAAACGCGAAAGTTTGTAAGAATAGATGGATGGATGTTTGTCACTCTTTTACGCAAGAACGGCTGAACAGAACTAGATGAAATTTGGCACAGAGATAGATTATAGTCTAGAATAGAACATAGGACTTTTTAACAGCGGGTGAAACCGCGGGGCGCAGCTAGTATAAAATAAAACAAAAATCCAAAACTCGACTCCATCAAGTAGCTAATCAATTTTGTGATGTTCTTCAAATTTTGCTTCACATAGAAAGTAAATAGGTATTTGATTATAAACTAAAACCTAGCATTCGTTCAAAAAATCCATAAAAATAATAAAAACTTGTGTCTTAAACAAACCTACCTAAGAACTGTATTTCATCCAGTGTGAAAATATTCTATTGTACGTGCTCAGCCGTGAGAACCACAATTTGCCGATAAATTTTAATTGCATATAGCAACACTACATGCCATAAACACGGGATTGTTCGTTTTTATGACGTTCGCGTTATCTAGCTGCACCCATGTGATGTACCAGCTGATTTGTGCCCGATTTCTACATTCACAAGCAGACAAACATAGTTAGGGTTAGAATTAGGTTTAAAGATATTTATTCTCATTAAAGATCACTTACATGCGAATACATTGTATTAAGTAAATTAGGTAGTTCGTCGTCGCACAAAATGTTAAATATAGGTAAATAAAATTTAGAAAAACAAAACAAAACAATACAATTCTTAACAATAACAAAAACAGTGTATGAACACCAAACAAGCATCACTTATAGTTTAAAATACGAAAAACTAGGAAATACGCTTTCAACTTCCTGGCTACCATCTTCAAGTCAGCTCCTAAATACGAACTACATAATAATATTCATTAAACAAGCACACAAAGTTTCATTTCGATACGACAATTAAAAGTAGGTTAGAAATTACTTGTAAAAAATATTATTGTATTGAATTAGAAGCTTTATGCGTACATCGCGAAATGACTAGCTAGCATGTACGACTAGATCGTTATAACACTAAATCAAGATATGACCAAAACTTGATCTTTGTTTAAAAACATAAAGTCACGCCTTTCCCCCGAGGGGGCTAGCAGAGGTGTATTACAATACCCACACTTCGCCGGATGATATTCAGTCCGAAATAAGACGGGGCGGGCCTGTCGCCATACAATACGCACATATGTTTCCACTATGAACAAATAGGTGCGTGCCGTCGGTTGGGTTAGAACTTTGAACCCGCTTCCTATGACTAATATTTTAAATCGAAAGTAACTCTGCCTGTCTGTCTGTTTGTAGGCTTTTCACGGCTAAAGGGCTGCACGGATCTTGATGAAATTTGATAATTTGTTACAGTACTTACACTTACACCCATGCTCTTCACCACTGTAAACCCTAGCTCTTTCGAGGCCTGGAGTATCACAGGGGTGTGGTACACACACATTCATTTACACATATTACTCCCCTCCACCCTTGTAATAGTTTCCCTTTACTTTACATAGTAATGATGATAATATTATGTACCACTAAATTGCCAAATTGTTTGATACATTAGTAAAATTGTACAGATAGATTAGCAAAATTGTAACCTACTTTTTGTATTAACTTTATGATTTGTCTCTTTTCGTCCGGCGGGGGGTATTGCTATTCCAAAATACAGGTTAATTCCTAGTTTGGATAGTAATGCTTCTCAACACTGACTTACAACATTTTAGGAATACGTATCTTTTGTTAATTTATTGATTATTTCATTTCACAGTATTTTATGAGGAAAGTTTTTGGATACTATTTTCTGAAAAAGTGCGAATATAACAGCTAGTTAACTATATAATTCAAACTACTCAATCAGTTTCGTGCTATACTATCTGAAAAAACATAGTCATATAAAATACTAGGATCAACTGGGCCAAATGCGTCTGTAGGGCAATTGCATCTTTCGAGACTTACTGTCAAACCTTTCACAAATTAGGCAACTAACGCCATCTTGTACAGATTATTGCAACTGAAGATAGAAAATAAGTGTAGGTAATTCGTGAAGAGTTTGTCCGTAATTTTCGAGAGACGCAATTGCCCTACTGACGCATTTGCCCCAGTTGACCCTATATATATATGTATTACAATAACAAAGTCACAAATCAAATCATCCTCTTCCTATCCTTATCTCACTCGTGTGGTCGGTACAATACGTACATACATTTCATTCTTCTCATCCACGTCCTCTTCACTCAATTCATCCATACTAATTTACTAAAGTCAAGTCACAAACCACCCAGTAACCTAAAAGTGTATTATCATCTCATCCCATCTGTCCTCATAAATTTCAAACGCCCTATATCTCAACAATGAACCTAAATATAAGTCCCCTCGATGTCGCAAGCCAGAGGTCAGGCTTTGTACCCAAACATTTGGACCAATTGGGTCACAAGGATCAAATATGGCACTCAGCTCAAATTAGATAGCGATAGAATCACAAGTCAGATGACGCGGTCAGTCTATCGAAATTGATGTGCGAGCACGAATATTTAAGAGTCCGGCGACCACTTTAGACTAACTTCGCATTGGCTTAAGGTATTCTATAGCCATTTCGTCTAGAAGAAGAAGACGAGCGAAGAGAACGAGTAATGATACTGACGAGCCTTTAAAGTTACCTACAGAGTGACAAAGTGCAATTTCAATTTTTTTTTATGACTTTTGCACTTCTGTTATCATTCTTAAATAACTAAGAATTTTCCTTGTATTATGAATTCATTTAACAGCTAATGATGTAGACAACCTCCCTATGTAATGGAATTTTTGATTTGCTTTGTCTACATATTGAATAAATCAGTCAAAAGTGACCCCTTAAAAATGTGGATATTTTTCATAGCTCTATTTTCGCTTGAGAACGTTTTAAAAAAGAAAAACAAGAACAAGGTGTTAATTTAATTGTACTTGCTAAATTTCATCATAATCTGACAAATGGTTTTCAAGAAATTTCAGAGCGTCGCGGCCCTCTTAAGCGCTTGGAGACTAGTCTTCGGATGTCCGAAACTTTTATATAGCGTTGCGTATTTAAGGCCTTATTTAGACTGACTACAATTTGCTTTAATGTCAAACATTCCATTTCACTTGCAATGTCATAAAACTTGACTCAAGTTGAACCTCGTTCACACACATGGTTCACTCGCTCAATATAGCGCGAAGAGCCAAAAATGAAAAAAAAATCGTTTCATATCTTAAAAACATCGATCAGTCATCTCTAATTTGCGCAGATGACTCGGTGACTGGTACGGAACGATTGATTCGAGCAGAGTCAGTGACTGCTATTTAATCTGTAGCAGAGGTCACAAATTGAAGCGTCTGATTGCGTCATTGTACCATTGATGTTATGATTGGTCCAGTCCAGAGTTACAATTTGACTTTGATTTAAAAAAAACGTAAGTAAACGAAAAATTTTGCTTTACAATCACAGCTCTCCACTAGGATTCCATTTTAAACTAATTGGAATCTTTAATTTATAATTGAAATGATATTCGGGTTTACCTAATTGGAGCTATTGTGCTGTTACATTTGAATCTCTTTTTTAACTCTAAAGATAAAAGAAGAGTTTAAAAGACGTCAAATGATTTTTAAATTTTTGTTATCTGAATTTGATTTACTAATATAAATTGTACCTAACTGTTAATTTAATTATGTTAGTTGCTAAATGCAGCTAAATCTATTTAATTATATTTTTCTCTATTTACTCAATTTTATTCTATTAGGTATACTTACTTCTTTAATATAAGCTTTATGTTGATTATCATAAGCGCGCAAGTACAACTTTTTTACTGTATAAAATTCTAGCACCGAACCCCAAGATACCGGCTGTGCCGAGTTTGGGGTTCACAGGTTTTACTACATGTTTTTATAAATTTATTAGCTTAAATAAACATTTTGATTTGATTTTTGATTGAATCTAAGATTCCAAATTCTAAATAAAACCAACTCAATGTAATGACTCGCTAAAATTTCAGCAAAAATCAACATAATCAATACCAATCTTGAAATACCAAAAATTAGGACGCAATGTTCGAATGGCCATCTCTAGATATAATTACCTCAATGCAACTTTTCATGTACTCGTAGCTGCTGTCAATCAACGCAGTAATTAATAGTTTCTTAATAATATAAGTTTTAACCATTAATGAAAAGTTAATAATGATTAATGATTTCTTATACTTCAGTCTTGTCGCACTGTATTGGTGTTTTGGCTGACGTATGAGTTATAGGTTATCTGTGATCGTTACAGATAGGTAAATAGAGCGGTTATGCTTAATGACGCGATTAATTAAATTAAATTAGTCGAATAGTTCCATGATAGTTAATATAGGGCTGATTGGATTAATTAAGTGCATACATCTTGGTAATTTTATTAAGCTCAAATCAAATTTCAAATTTATTATTATTAAGAAAGAAAAGTACACACAGGCAGGTTCTTAAATATGATTAACTAAATAAACTAGTACTAAACTTTTACTAAATGTTGACAGTGAGTCCCAAACTAAGCTCTAGGCCTGTATGCATTTGCTACAGCTATGGCATTCCATTGTTTTTTTGGGATTTTGTCAAGGAGAACATACATATATATACTTACCTATGAGTACCTATATGTCTAGAGCACAGACCTAAGATTTTTTTTGCTTCGCAAAAGACCAACGAAGCGTGGGACAGAGAAGTCTCCATCGAAATGTAAACTCCACAAGAGAGAAAGAGGTCGCCTACAAATAATATTTTAGTCAATTTTTCTTTTGTCATTAATGACAGCGCGCCACCTGGGAACACGCGAAAATTCCTATGATTTATATTTTTACTAAAATAATTATAAATAGACTCAAAAGAGAGCAATTGTAACTAAATGCAGTTATGTCATCTTGTGAGTAAAGCAATTGTGATGTGAATCCAAGATGTAACCCACAAAATTTGTCGTTTCATGGGTAAATATGAAAATTCCATTGTGATGTTTTTGTCTAAATTTTGTCTAAAACATAACATAAATTGGTTCCAAAAACCGATTTACCAGCGGTATGTTGTTGTCGTTTCTTTGTAACATCTATATTTCCTAGATGAAAGCAGAATTGGTGATGAAATTCAGCATTAAAATATTGGTTAGTTTACGCTCGATTTTCACTAGAGATGGATAAAAAGATGACGTCATTGTTATCGATAGTTTTTATCAAAGTTCATTAGGCAGGCGATGGGTGCAATACATAAACAAAGCATACATTTTTGAATCAATATCATCAAAAGTAAATTAACATTCTTCCGAGTTTGTACTGAATGATGAGGCGTAAAACATTTTTGTATTAAATATAAGTATGGACCTTCAATTTCTGATCATCATTTTTAATTCAATTTACAGATTTTGGGTGTCTTACATCCAAGTCTAATTTAATTATATTTAATTAAATTAAATAATATATATGTAAATTATAAATAAATGTACAAAACCAATGAGATAAGTATATTACTTATCCTAATACGTATACGAGTAAATTTGGTCAAGGGTCACAATTCGAAGCGAATTACTAGGATAGTATTATGTTGATCTTATTATTTACTTTTCTTATGTTAATTTAGATACATGGTGACACTGATATCTAACTCTTCCGCCTAGCTTAACACCCGTTTAGTGATTAATATTCATTTTAGCTCAGCAGCGGTATTACTTGGAACAAAAAACAACTCAATTGGTATGCGAAAGATTATTTTTATCGACAAGCACCCGGAGGACCATTTTTGGTCAATCGATAAATTAATAAGTACTTTTCACAACACTAATTTACTCACGCATGCGCAAATGTTTTTTTGTATCACTATCGAATTGTCACTGTCGATCTTTTACATCCTAGATCTGTGGTCTAGAGAGAGTTCCGTAATGTTTAGGAACAAAAAGTGACAGGCCATCTTTTTATACTAGTGTGCGTGACATGTAAGTTTTTTACTAGCGTTGCGTCATATAGTTTGTTCTTTTAGAACCTAACAGTAGGCTGTTATTTTTTTGGCCCTTGCAATGTTTTTTCAGTCCATCTGGGCATATCATTTATCAAAGAAAGGCACATACTATTTATTAGCAAAAGGAAATTCACAATTGGATACAGTTAAGCATAGTTAGTCCAAGCGCCATTTTCGTTTTTTTGGGAAATTACATAAACGCGTTTTTATTGGCAGGAGGTTTGCATTTGTATCGTCTAAAAGTAAATCTATTTATATCGAAGCTTCTATTTGTAATTTAACATATTACAAGAAAAAAACACAAAATAAGTATTTATTTTGGAAGATATCGCTAAAATGCACTTGGACTCTCAATAAATATGATGTTCTCATTTTGCAAAACGAGTCCAAGGGCCATAAATAGCTAAAAATGCACGTGGACTCGCAATAATATGCTGTTCTCATTTTGCAAAACGAGTCCAAGGGACATTAATGTCCATTTCCTATCGAATTAATAAAAAATATATATATTTTCCATACTTGCTTAGCATCATAAATTGGTAGATAGATGATAATGAGGACTGAGAAAAATAAATGAAAAGCTATGAAAATGGCATGTCTGTAATATTACAGACAGGATAATATTAACTTAGACGGACAGATGTTTGATGATAAGACAGATGTTTTATGAGAACATATCGAGTAAGATAGAGTAGGTAGATACTAAATCTACTCTAGACATGATCTGGATCAAAATCTAAATGACCATTAAAACCTTCAATATAATCATCAATCGTGCGTGTCGTCTGAAATCATTTTTTAAATAAAATGACATAGCGTCGTTTGGAATATAGGGGAACGGTGATTTTTAAATCTTCCAATTTTTTTCTGAAACAGGCTTTCCTGTAGCCCAAAGCGTTACCATTTATTTAAAACATTTGTGTCCTCTTCTACCTTTTTTCTCTCTCTACATCAATTTCTACGCTTTCTTCCTCTTCTACACTTGTCTCGACATTTATTTTTAATGCATGATCTTTTTTTAGGCCTCCATCAGGTCACTTAGAGAGCAGCTTTTGTGGCACTGAGGGCAGGAAATTGGATGTCCCATGGTTTGTATTGCGTCGCAGCCACACTCGTGAGAACCCGTGTCAGAGAACCCCCACTTGCTCATGTTGAACTTGCAGCGAAGTCTGTTTAGCGAGTTCCGCGTGGGCTACGTTAAGTCGTTGCCTGGGGGGAGTTCCTCTGCCGGTTTTAAGAACTCTTGTGGTGGTGCGCACCTTTCCAGCCACAGTTTGTAGCAGGACTCTCGGGGATGGGTGGGTAACGCCTTTGTGGAACTGAGAAAACCTTTGCGACTCTTGAGGCGGTTAACCGGGGGGTAAAAAACTGTAGAGTGGGTGTCTTGGGTTTTGTTCTTAACTCTTGAACTCTTTTTTTAAAGGAGCAATCGACAGCTCTGCGGAATTTTAGGGGAACAATGCCGGCAAGAGGGTAAAAAGATTTTAGGGGGTGGGTTTCAAGCAGCCAGTTATTTTCTGCATGTTTCATTGAGTACAACATCTACTTCCTTAGCATGGGTGGAACGGTGTCACACTGGACACGCGCTATTTCCCAGCTGAGAAATAGAGTGCTAGCCCGGATGTGCGCAGCACTTGAGGTGAGGTGCCTCATGAGGTGGAAATGAGGCGGGAGAGTAAATTGTTCCTGGTAACTTTTAATTTTGTTTTCATACAGTGCTGTTTGTAAGTCAGTGGCCTGTCATGTTTTACTCTTAGGTTGGTTGGGCTGTAACAGTGCTTTATAGCGATGTCTCGCCAGGATATGTAGAGTGAGCGTCCACCTTGACGGTTTCGGAGATGGAAGGCGCATGACTGGATCTTGGACGGATTTGGTCGTTAGCTATTCTCGTCGTAGTATTTCCTGATGTCTTCCAGGGGGCTCCTGTGAGTATCATCTCATCTTATTCTTATTATTATTCGAGGTGAGGGCGTTAAGTCCTGCACTGATCGCAGTCCTACTTGGGGTGTTTTGTGCATTTCCCCCTGCCAGCACTTACCCGAGCCAACCCAACTCCTTAAAATACCGGAGTGAAGCTCTGGGGCGCTGGCATAGTTGCTCCAGTGGCGTAGATAGTAATTAAATACATTACACTTAATACTTTTTTAAAATAGTACCTTTGCCGCTGCTGAGTCATTTCTAATTGTGGCGGCAGGGAGAGAAGGAAGTGAGTAGTTAACTTCAACTATTTTTATGCATCACAAGCCTATGCGACAAATGCTTGGATTATTGGGTTACGTTTGGAATCAAACTTACGTTTCTAGTTCTGCAAAACTAGTCCAAGTAACAAATAATTGTCGCGTGGACTACTTATGCATAACACTACGTCGTTTGGGCTTGTAATGTATAAATGGAAATGTGTTTTCTTATTATACAATTTGGTTGTTATTTTTAAATTGGTTATTGGACTTGTGTTGCGTATCGAAATATACCATTTGCTATAGAAGGCGCTTGGACGGGGTATCAAAAAATACCACTTAAGAGTTCAACTGCTACAAGAGTGCTTTTTCTATGGCTAAATTATGCCCTAAGGATTACAAAAATGCAAAAAAATCAAAAAATGGAATTTGGCGCTTGGACTCATTATGCTTATCTGTATCCAATTGTGATTTTCACTTATTACGGACATGTCGGATTGATTTTGATTTGAATTTAAGAATGTCCCCCAAATTCTTAGATTCTGTTTCGACATGTCCATAATAAGAAAAAAACATAATTTTTAATTTCCTTTACTGATGAAATAATTAATTGCATAGCTGCCGGTCTCCAATAAATACAATTATGTAGAGTCAACTGGGGCAAATCCGTCTGTGGGACAACTGCGTCTTTCGAGAATTATCTTTAGTTACAATAATCTGTCATCTTGTACAGATTATTGTTTGCGTTAGTTGCTTAATTTGTGAAGGGTTTGTCAGTAATTCTCGAATGACGTAATTACCCCACAGACACATTTTTTCAAATTCAAATTCAAATTTCTTTATTTCAGGCCTCTTTATTTTTTACCCATAAACATTGTAATATAATAATATGTAGAATATAATTAAATTAAAATTAAAATGAGGTATTAACTATTACATTGAAATTAACATAAAAATAAAAATAAAATGAAAAATAAAATGTCAAAAATGTCAAAAAATTATGAAAATAAAATAATAACAATAATAAAATGTCACACATCACAAGCGACACATTAGTAGCCCCTCTCCGGCACGGGCACGGAGACATGTCTCTCGCAACCACAGATCTAGGATGTAAAAGATCGACAGTGACAATTCGATAGTGATACAAAAAAACATTTGCGCATGCGTGAGTAAATTAGTGTTGTGAAAAGTACTTATTAATTTATCGATTGACCAAAAATGGTCCTCCGGGTGCTTGTCGATAAATATAATCTTTCGCATACCAATTGAGTTGTTTTTTGTTCCAAGTATAACACCGCTGCTGAGCTAAAATGAATATTAATCACTAAACGGGTGTTAAGCTAGGCGGAAGAGTTAGATATCAGTGTCACCATGTATCTAAATTAACATAAGAAAAGTAAATAATAAGATCAACATAATACTATCCTAGTAATTCGCTTCCAATTGTGACCCTTGACCAATTTTACTCGTATACGGATTAGGATAAGTAATGATACTTATCTCATTGGTTTTGTACATTTATTTATAATTTACATATATAATTATTATTTAATTTAATTAAATATAATTAAATTAGACTTGGATGTAAGACACCCAAAATGTGTAAATTGAATTAAAAATGATGATCAGAAATTGAAGGTATATACTTATATATAATACAAAAATGTTTTACGCCTCATCATTCAGTACAAACTCGGAAGAATGTCAATTTACTTTTGATGGCATTGATTCAAAAATGTATGCTTTGTTTATGTATTGCACCCATCGCCTACCTAATGAACTTTGATAAAAACTATCGATAATAATGATGTCATCTTTTTATCCATCTCTAGTGAAAATCGAGCGTAAACTAACCAATATTTTAATGCTGAATTTCATCACCAATTCTGCTTTCATCTAGGAAATATAGATGTTACGAAGAAACGACAACAACATACCGCTGGTAAATCGGTTTTTGGAACCAATTTATGTTATGTTTTAGACAAAATTTAGACAAAAACATCACAATGGAATTTTCATATTTACCCATGAAACGACAAATTTTGTGGGTTACATCTTGGATTCACATCAAAATTGCTAAACTCACAAGATGACATAACTGCATTTAGTTACAATTGCTCTCTTTTGAGTCTATTTATAATTATTTTAGTAAAAATATAAATCATAGGAATTTTCGCGTGTTCCCAGGTGGCGCGCTGTCATTAATGACAAAAGAAAAATTGACTAACATTTTATTTGTAGGCGACCTCTTTCTCTCTTGTGGAGTTTACATTTCGATGGAGACTTCTCTGTCCCACGCTTCGTTGGTCTTTTGCGAAGCAAAAAAAATCTTAGGTCTGTGCTCGCAACAATGCCGGAGAAAAGGACAGTCAAGCCTAGACGCGATCATCTTTAGGATGATGTTGGAGCTGGCCCGTACTCTGTGCACCAAGGACGCCATTTGCCCCAGTAGACCTTACAAAGCTTACTGCGTCCATATTTGCACATTTCAAATTCCTATTAAATAGCTACAAAGATTTAATCCACTGCGCATCACGTTATTCATAAACACATGAGCACCTTACTTATAATAATTATTAACAACTACGATAACTATTAATTTATTTATTAATTATGCATTTCTACTGCGACGCAATACGACTAGTGATGTGACACGTGCCTCAGTGTTATCGATAGAACAGCATCCAGCGCACACGTGGACGTCTGGCGAACGATAGATAGTGAATCCATTTGTTTTGTTATCGATAAGGTCGGATGTCGATGTCTGGCCTCATTTAGTGAAATTAGGTTATGTTTATCGTTTAGCTAATAATAGATGTGATATTATCTAAGACTAAGAGTTTATTATCCTTTATTATTTGTAAAACGATATTCTAGTATTATCTGTACCTCTCTAGTCTCTTGAATCTAGTCTCAATGTAGTTAAATTATTTTTTTAATTGGTAATTGCATTTTAACGTTGCATTGAATGTGGAATACTCTGTCAGAGTGTGTGTTCCCTGACACTTATAATCTGGGTGTCTTATATAAGTCACGAGTGAATCGGTTTCTTCTAGGCAAGCGTGCTCCATCGTAGGCCGCATCACTGCTTATCATCAGGCATGTTGGCGGACAAACGCAAGCTTATCAAGTTATAAAAAAAAACTTTTGTGAATATTTAAATGCAAAATTACTTTCGAAAGCCCTTTTTTACTGTAAAAATATTGCTATAATAATTCATTTACTTCGGACAAAAAAATTCAAACCTTACGAATAGGTATAAAAGTTCTCCATGTAGGTAGTATTTACCTTGGTTTAAGACATTTTGTGCAGACGAATTCAAACTTCCTTGTTTCCTTCTTTGATCAGAAAGGAGGAAACAAGGAAGTTTGTAGTCATTAGTATTTAAATGGTAATGGTAGGGAGGTCTTTGTTTTTTGTTAAATTTTATTTCAGTAAACAATGTTGTCAGGAAAGGGTCTACTTAGCCGAAAGGGGGCGTTGTACTCATCATTACTAACAACTTTTATCATGCAGCCAACCATGAAATCGAGAAAAAGAAAACAGTTGTTCCATACATTTTGTTGACGATCAATGATTTTTTTAAATGGAACAGCTGATTTTTATAGACGATTTCGCGGTTGGATCCGTAATAAAAGTTGTTCATAATGATGAGTATAACGCCCCATACAATTACCCCTTTTCGCTAAGTACACCCTTTCTTGTTACGGGTCCGGCGACCACTTTAGACTTCGCATTGGCTCAAGGTTTTCTATTGCCATTTCGTCTAGAAGAAGACGGCTAGCGAAGAGAGCAAGTAAAGATACTGCCGAGCTTCTAAAGTTATCTACAGAGTGACAAACTGCAATTTCAATATTTTAAATAACTTTTGCACTTCTCTAATCATTTTAAATAACTAAAAAATTATCTAGTATTATGGATAACTTAAAAGCTAATGATTTAGACAGACAACCTCTCTATGTAAGGGGATTTTTGCCTTGCTTTGTCGATATATTAAATAAATCAATCAAAACGTACCCCTTACAAATGCGGATATTTTTCAAAGCTCTATTTTTTCTCTGAGGATATTAAAAAAAAAAACAAGAACATAGGGGCAGGATATAGTTCATTTAATTGTACATGCCAAATTCCATCATAATCTGACAAATAGCTTCCAAGAAATTTGACAATCGCGTTTGTATGGAAAATTCAGAACGCCGCGGAGCCCTTAACCTTGCATTATATAAAAGTTCAAACTTTTTTATGTTATATTTGCAGTGCGTATAAATCCTACTAATATTGTAAACTCGAAAGTTTGTAAGAATGGATGGATGGATGTTTGTTACTCTTTCACTCCAGAACGGCTGAACAGATCTAGATGAAATTTGGCACAGAGATAGATTGTAGTCTAGAATAGCACATAGGATACTTTTTAACCGCGGGTTGAATTTCAAATGACTACTACAGCTATTCTGCTGCGTGATACACATTTATAAGCCCATGTAACAATACGTCATAATTTTTGGCTCCAGACGTCACGCTCCAATTAAAATTACACAAATAAAAGATTACGTATTTTAAAGACACAACACGCATGTGTTGTGTCTTTAATATTGCAAACCACAATATTCTACAATATGCATCTTGCTTGATTTCTTTTCGACCGCGCGAGCATTAATGAGCGAAGCATCTCTGCTTAAGCTTCGGCAAGAATGCTTTCATATATCCGGCGTCTGTTCGAATTCTGTCCGGCTGTCTTCCTCACAAGTCACTCTACTAATTGACTGTTGACTGCCTCGGTGGCTCAGTCGGTAGTGAACCTGCCTTCTGAGCTTGGGGCGTAGGTTCGATTCCCGCCTAGGGCAAACATTCGTGTGATGAACATTTGTGTTGGTTCTGTGTGTTAATTATCTATTTAAGTATGTATTTAAACAATGTAGGTATAAGTATGTATGTCAGTCTCTGGCCGTCATAGTACAAGCTTTGCTTAGTTTTGCAAGTGTCCCGAATATTAATATTATTATATCACAAACTAAACACACCACACAACACTCTACAGGTAAATTAACATACTCTAGCTTAATACAAAAAAATAAATCAGATGGCCAATATAACCTCCTTTTTAGGGAGTTGTGTGAGAAGTCTCACAGCCACGTCAAAACTCTGTTCATTTTAAGAACTCAACCACTCAACCCAGTATGGCATGGTAATTCCGTTTTAAGACCACTGCCCCACTTTCCGCGGTAAACCATTAAACTTAGAACGTACAATGACGCAACCGTCTACTCGCGAGTAAACTTTTACATAACTACAATTTGTCCGTTTACTGCATGCATACAAAATGGTTCGGTTATTTGAGTCTGTTGAGTAAGCCCTTATGGTTACGGAGTTACGAATAAACGTTTATGACCGGAATTATTGGTAAAAACTTTCGTATAAAAGTTATGCTATTTCTAGCTAGTTGGCAAATCCTACTTCCTACTATTCTATCCTACTAATATTATAAACGCGAAAGTTTGTAAGAATGACAATAGACAATAGACAATTTTTATTCTGTGAGCAAAAAACAAGTAAGTATACAAAAAAACAAATATAAACAAAAAAATAACAATAAAAATTAAAAACTATACGAACAATGTTTTTTGCCACAAACCGATTCCAACTCAGCGTAATGCCAGCTATAGCAGCCAGCGCTTTTCTTCCGTTGGAACCGGCTGTGACGTCACCCACGAATCAAGTCGGGCACAGTACGCGACTAAATATATATTATTAATTGAATGGTTGGATGGATGGAGGGATGTTTGTTACTCTTTCACGCCAGAACGGCTGAACAGATCTGGATGAAATTTGGCACAGAGGTAGATTATAGTCTAGAATAGCATATTATCTATAGGATACTTTTTAACCGCAGGTGAAACCGCGGGGCGCAGCTAGTTGTGCTATATCTCGCTAGTTTGTCCTATATCTAGCTATGTAGTTTGTGCTGTATCTTCCGTGATTGCATTTGACTAATTTGACCAAAAGAATAAGCAAAATTAGTCTCCATCTCTCTCTCGATCTCTCTCTCTCTCTCTCTCTCTTTTTTTTCTATCTCCATCTGTTTGTTGTTTAAAGATTGAACGGGCTGTTATGAATTGTATCCAAAAATGTAGCAAACGGAAAAATGTTAACAATCTCTATAATGCCAATTTGAGGAAATAATTTACTTGTTATTAAATTTCTATGTAAAAATTTGACCTTAAACTACGAAATTAAGCTTCAAAACACAGATACAACAACATGCATTCTCTAGCATGACTCACTGTCCCCACCCTAGCTTGAGTTCAGTACACTCGAAATATCAACCATTGCTCTTTACGTTCTATCTTCGTGAGATAAACTAGATTTAAATCAGCAATGTACTACAGTTCGCGAAGAAAGGAAACGTATTCGAAGTTATTGGCTTAACTGTGTATTCTTGTTATTTCTTGTGTGTATTATTGTTTGACTGCCTCGGTGGCTCAGTTGGTAGTGAACCTGCCTTCTGAGCTTGGGGGCGTGGGTTCGATTGCCACCTAGGGCAAACATTCATGTGAGGAAGATTTGTGTTTGTTCTATGTCTGGGTGTTATTATCTATTTAAGTATGTATTTAAAAATATCTAAGTTTGGAAATCAGTCTCTGGTAGCCTTAGTACTAGCTTTGCTTAGTTTAGGGTCAGGCGACCGTGTGTGCAAGTGTCCGGAATAGGTATTTATTTATTTATTCTATAACTATAGCTGGAAGAACTAGCGACGCGCCCTGGCTTCATAAAAAAATATCTAACTGATGGTGAAAACCGCATCATAATCCGTTGCGTAGTTTATGAGGAGTTAGCGGATACAGACAGACGCGGGAAGAGACTTTGTTTAAACTATGTAGAGATATGTAGAGAGAGACGAACAAGGAAAATAGCATCACTTTTAAAATCAGACGAAAAATAAAAATAAAATTATAGCTTGAAAAACAAGTAACATTAAAAGAAAGACAAAAAACCCGGCTGCAATAATTTGTACCCTATTTCCCCTCCACTATCAAGACGATTCAAATGACACCTCACATGTCGAAATACATCAAGCTGTTTAGGCTGTAGGGCGTGCCAAAGATACATACATATTTAGATACATACCATAACCTACCATAACCCTCCTTCTTGCGCAGTCGGGTAAAAAAGAAACGTCAAAATCGCGTAGCAAATATACACAAAAAAAAACAATATTCAGTCGAATTCAAAAGCTTTTTGGAAGACCGTTTAAAAGATTTTGAACTTGTACTTTTTAATCGATTTTAAAATACAATTTGTGATCGATTTTAAGACACGAATTAGAGATGGAATTGATGAAAAATAAAATGTATCGATGTTTTAAACTGAATTGCTAATATATGTTTTTTAATATTATTTTTCTGTAAGTAGGTAAATGTATATTTTTCACGGTCAAGCACCTATGCTAATTAATGTCACCTTTGTCTTTGTTATAACACACAAATGCCGCTAAGACAATAAAACACGATTTCTATTTCGTCTCTATAAACAACTAAGGTAAAATTGCTAGTAAAAACATCTATACATCCATCTACAATACTATGAAATCGAATTATCTGTCTTTTTTTTTCTTTTTTTTTAATGTAGAATAGGTCGGCGTTTGGCCACCAACTCGCCTGATGTTAAGCGACGTTGTGGTCTAAGATGGAGCACGACGACCTATAAGGTACTTATTCACTCTAGCCTTGAAGTTTTGCAGAGTGAAGAAGTACAAAGACGGCAGTTGAGTGACGCGCTACAAGTGCGCTACTGCTCAGACCCGTTTTCGGAACGGTTACATCGGACTACATCCCGAAACACGACTAGGTCATTTCACGGCATGGCTTGGTCCGGTGGGTGGTATTTGCTAGTAAAAACATCTATACATCCATCTACAATACTATAAAATCGACAAAATACGAACAATCTAGAGTCCTAGGCGAGATGGCGTCAAACGCCATCTCTACAAAGCCAAAGCCTGACATGTAATTAAAATAAAACATTGTAGTTGGATAATAATGTCGTGAGAGATCAAAGTAAGGTTAAAATATAATTTATCAGGAATCAGGATACAATAATAATAGGTTTTAGGTATACCGATTCCGGTCAGTGGAAGTACGTATCATTATAATGCAAGAGTGGGTATTTATGTATTTTATTTAAATTAAACTAAAATAACGACGTAAGTACCTATTTCCTTCTATACAAATACAGAGGAAAATAGGTATTGACTGTACTTCAAAAATATTTAAATTAAATGTAGCTAACTATAGGATCAGAATGAAAGAGGGTTTTTATGCCATCGTTGGCAAACAAGCTAACGAGCCGTCTGATGGTAAGCGATCACCGTTGCCTATGGATACTTGTAATACCAGGGCATCATAGATACGTTGCTGACCTTTAAGGAATCTATTGACAGTTCTTTTAAAGCATGGTAAATAACAAACTCAGCCAGGTATAGCATTCCGGTCACGTGGGCAACACGTAGTGACGTCAATCAATGCCTAAGCAAGACCGAAAAAAGTCATTTAGAAATAGTTCGAAAGAGACGGTTGACGATGACGAGTGACGTCATTACGTGTTTGCTCCCGGAATGCTAGAACTTTTTTTTGAGTCATGTTTTGAAGAACTCCGTGTTGTAGGTACTCGGAAATACTGCAGGTAGGAGCTCATGCAGTACCTGTTGCTCTATTTACTATAAGCATGGTGCTGGTGACTGCCCTATTTATTTATTTAACTCACGTTTATTGCTCAATTTACTACAGTTATTGATAATTCCGTATTTTATATACATATCGTCCGCCTTTCCCCCGAGGGTGCTGGCAGAGGTGCAACCACCCACACTTCTGCTACATGACTGAAGCCTAGTGTATGGCGACAGGCTCGCCCTCTCTCACATTTGGGACTGAATATCGTTCGTATTTTAATTTTGTGTTATTTAAGGTGCTGCTATAGTTTTAGTTATGATTTGTAAGTCGCGGCAACTTTCAAGGGTGAAAAGGGATAATTTGTCTAATGTCACCCGCACCATTGAAGATAGCATAGTATGTGTAGCTGATCAGTAAGATAGATCAGATCGGAGTGAATCAGAATCTAATATTTTATTGAGAGTAGGTTAGATAGAAGATGAGCGGAAATTTCTGATTAGGTTTGTGACCGAGCTAAGCCTCGGTGTATAGGACAAAGTCAGTGTTTGCATCTGCGTGTGCGTGCTGTCATGTAATGTACAAGGACAGTTTAAAGTTTGAGTAAAATCTGTCCAGGGATTATGATTGTCAAACTGCAGACGCTAACATGCCTATATGTCATGATAGGCATGTTAGCGTTACTGCCATGATGGTTACGTTTTCTTTTTAACGCTGTGCGACCGTGGACCTTATTGCGCGGTGATACGATTAGCGGTTGCGCAGCGTCGGCAACAAAACGTGACAATTCTTGCAATAAGTAGGCCCCTAGATCTAGGATTCTGATTTTTGGAAGATCGACCAAAATAAATAAATGAACTGGCCTCAACCGGTAATCGACTTTAGGTCAAAATCGTGAGCCTATACTTCAAAACCTAATAATAAGCATGTGTGCACGCATAACGAAGAAAAGCAAATACAAATTACTGCCATCAGAGATCGAAACGCGGTAGTGATGGAGGCTCTGAGTCTGAGGAGGCCAAGATGTTATGTTAATAAAAATTGTAATAATTTCGCGTTTTATAGAAATTGTGGGTCCATCTCGAGCATTCATGCTCACAATAGAAGGCACCTTCTTGCGGCGGCGTCGTTTCGGGTCGTTCTCTTCCCTCAAATATGGTTGAGGAGAGCGATGGCTGGCACATGCGTCATACTCGTGATCGGGTGCTGCTTGCGGGTCGCTGTCTGCTCGTGGTGTACTCACAATGCAAAAAGTAATCTGATAACCTTTAACCTAACCTTAGATTAAGACTTAATAACTAACCCTCCTCTACCTGTATTCCCCATAAATAATAATTAAAGATTTATGTTAACAAAAGTCACGGTTCCCGGAGTCCGTGGAGTGTAATAAAAAAAATACAAATGACTATATGATAAAAGAATATCTAACGACGTGTCGCGCTTATAACGTCCGTCCTGAGGAGTAAGTCGTAATGCGAGCTCGTAGTCCATTTAATTTGCGTCAAAAATGTGCTGAGGGCCCCTTCCTTGCATTTGATTTTGGTCGTAACTCCGAATAAGATAGAGCATCTTCTGAGAATCCTGTGTGTTTTTTGCAAATAATCTGTTTTCAATAATTGCGCAATGTGAATTCCCAATACCCAATACCGAGAACAAATTAATTATTTCTTTTTTTAGTAAACCAAAACTTGTTTCTGCCATGCAAATCTTTACAAAGCCAGACAAATAGGTGCCTTGTAATATTAATTGATTTTCCTTGATAGTCGTTATGTTCCTCATCATTGACAACTCATTCAAATTTAACTTAGACAAGACACTTACAACGTGGGGCTTTTGGGTTGTTAATAGAGTCTTTAAAAGGTCGGCAGCGTATCTGTGATGCCCCTGGTATTACAGGTAGGTATCCATAGGCGACGGTGATCGCTTACCATGAAGCGGTCCGTTAGCTTGTTTTTGCCACCTATGGTATAAAAAAGGGATAATTCAAATGTTCTTTCTCTTTCTTTTTCAGCAGACTTCTCATAGTTTTTTGTGATTAGCTTAGTCTCCTCTTTATGTGTTTTTTTTTAAGTTTTTGTCTCGGAGTCTTTGTATTAATTACAAAGAATTATGGATACTTAATCCGATTGAGTTTAATTACAACTAGATAAATAAAGGCAAAACATGTGTTTGTTGCATCTCTGATACAAGGAATCACAGGAATCTTGAAACCTTTGCAATGACTGTTCTGGATTTAAAAAATAAGGCTGAATAGTTAGCTGTTCGATCCGATTCACTCAAGACTTGCGACACCCAGACTATAAAAATCGGGGAACACGCACTCTGGCAGAGCATTCTAGACCTTCGCTCTTCGCAATAAAAGTGGAATCAGGCGGCCCGTCAAATTTAGAAAAAAAGTGGTTTTGTATTAGACCAAGGGCCCTCCGGAGATTTGAGAATTTCATCTCACCTTTTGTCATCCTTGTTGCTCTCGTTTGAAACGTCATAGGTGTGAGAGTGACCAAGATGAAATCTCATCTCATCTCACGCGTAGGTATAGCCAATCCAAATCTAGCTATTTGGCCAGAACCAACCAGCATCTAGCCTAGATAAAATACAAGACAGTAAGCGATGTTACCCGGAGTGAGTCGAGCTGTTCGCCTGTTTTCCTGAACAGGCCATAGGATAGCGTTCAGCTGGTTCGCTTGTGTGTGTTGGCCTTATGCAAGAGAAGGCTTAGATGTGATGGTGTCGATGATATTGAAATCGATAATTTGTTTTAAAGGTTATTCCCGTGCTTGAGATCACATAGTTTTTAATTGTATGGTTAAACTAGCTGTGCCTCGCGGTTTCAATCCTGGTCCCACAGGATCAGTTATTTTTTTCAGGACAAAAAGTACCCTATATCCCTTTCTGTACCCCAGACAACGTGTATGCAAAATTTCATGATGATGGGTTGATTAGTTAGAGCGTGAAAGCGTAACAAACAAACGAACATACTCACGTTCGCATTCCTAATATTAGTTAGGATTGATTTATCAAAATTTAATCGATTTAATCCATTCACAACTGTAGCTCAATCTAATAAATGATGTAACTATCAACTTTCAAACACAATGACTTAACTTGCAATGTAATGTGTAACAAATTCGAGACTTGAAATTAAATTTCGCTTTAAATTTTTTATCTGCCAATGAACATAAAAGAGCATAAGCTATTAACTGTGATTGTAGATATTAACTAGCCCGCCATTTAAACATTGCAAACATCGATACGGGAGCCATAAAATGTTAAATCGATAAAAAGCTCATTGACCCAGCATCCTGCATCATATACGAGTATAATATTGTTTGCGAAAGTTGGTAAGTTCTTTCAATCACTCGTTGTGAATGGAAATACAACAATAAATAAATGAATAAAATAAATATTCGAGACATTTCTGCACACACAATTGTTCTAGAGTTATTTTTTTACTAGCTACGCCCGGTTACGGACGGGCATAAAAAGATAGATAGATAGATAGATAAACTCTTTTTTGTTCACACCACAGATAACAAAACAACAAGAGAAAAATAATGATAAAACTTATTAAATAGTGTAACAACTGGCGGCCTTATCACTAAAAGCGATCTGTCGGCAAAAGATTAACTAATTTGTTTTATTTCGATTATTTTTTGAAGAATCGCAAAAGTATTTATTTATTAATCTCATTGATATATTAAATGTAAAAGTTTGGATGGATCGATGGGTGTTATTAGGGCGCTCCTGCCTCCTAGGTGGGCCTTATTTTTACTGCAATACTAGCCCGGCATTACCGGAAATATTGCTGACTGTATCCCGGCCATCATCAGCCATGAAATGTATGACTAAATGGTCGGGTCAGTATTGTAGTAAAATATGGACCTTGTAGGAGCACCCTTCCTCAACCACGCCATAAGGGCGCGGCGTCTAGATGATATTTGGGACAGAGATAAATTATAATCTGGAATACAAGCGATGATAGCCCAGTTTGAGAAGGCCTGCCTCTCAAGCCAGAGCAAGCGGGTTCAAACCCAGCCGAAAGCACGCACCGATTTGCTCATTGTGTGAACATATATGCGTATTGTATATCTGCTACATGACTGGAGCCCGGTTTATGGCGACAGGCTCGCCCCCTGTCATATTTGGGACTGAATATCGTCCGGCGAAGTGTGGGTGTTGCATTACACCTCTACCAGCCCCTTCGGGGAAAAGGCGTGACGATATGTATGTATGGAATAGCACATGGCCTACTATTTAACTGCGGGTAACACCGCGGGCTGCAGCTAGCTTATTATATTGGCAGCATTTTAAGTTTATTAGGAATTTTAGGATTCTCAATAATTTATTCACACTTATTATACTGGTATAATTTATTTCTAACTGTTCAAATTACTGTACAACCCGTTTTTAGATATATAAACAACAGCACCGGAGAGGCTATCAGATGAAAATTAACGCCATGATTACTATTTAATTTTCTGTGTAGTTTTTAAAACTTACCGTCCAATTTGTAATATTTTTTTTAACATTCTAACAAACATTGACATTGTTATGTCGTAAAAAAAATGTCATTGTTATGTCAATGTTTTTAATTTTTTTTCAGCAAAAAAATAATTTTAACAAAAAAGTAAAAAAATAATTATTACAATCCAACGTAAAAACAAAACATCGACTTATTAAGTACATAGTCAATAGGCTTATTAAGAATATTGTCGAAATATAGTAAAAACTAGTATAATATTGAAACTATCAACTATCGTCAAGTCGTTCTGCTCAATCGAATGTCTCCTCCCTAGCGTACAAGTGTGAATGAACGTTGCATCAGTGTGCTCGACCCATGCCGTATCAGTCTGTACTTAGTACCAACGACGTCTATTTCTAAACGACGCAACTAATCTACTCCTACATGCTATCACCTACCTTAAACCTTACCGTTTAAGGCATATTATAGCTTGTACTAGTTGAAGCGCTTGTAACACACAGCTGAGCTAATTTCAAGTGCAAACAGATCTGTGACGTGTTTCGTTCGCGGTAAGGATTGTTTTGGTTTGTTTTCTTTGGTTCAGATCAAAATCTTCTAAGAGGAAACCTAGGTTTTGCCATGAGCCTAATAATGTACCTACTTAGTGTTAGTACTTTGTTCATGGGTTTTGAAGTATCTTTAAGGTATCATTGCACGATTATGTACCCACACATAATTATATGTTTACGTAACTCGCTTTATTTAGAGTTGAAAATCGTAAATCATATTTGATGGTAAAATAAGATTGGCGCCTAGAAATATTTTTTTTTTGTCGTTAATATTGATATTAATTGTAATAAGAACACAAATAAGAATAAGTTACTCGGTTAAACTTTAGAGAACTAATCTGGCTATTTAATAATTGAAAACAATTGTAGTGTAATCGCTGAAAATTACGAACAGAGAACTACGTTCCGATAGTAGGTATTTTTAAAGAGATATTTTTTTGTGATTTTTTTTCCAAAATGAGAAAGATATTTAAAATTCTATTTCGGTCATGAAATGTTTTTTTTTTATTATTAATATAAATACAACTACTACATACTTATTTTTTCTACCAGCTGTATTTTTTGCACATTTCTTCGTATCAAACTAGGCGCAAATAAAATAAGTACTTATTTTTGTTGATTTCGTGTAGTACCGGGTCTTAAAGCGTGCGCACCCACCGTCCTTCGTCGGTCGTGACCACTACACATCTATTATTATTATACCATAATCTGAATAAGTAATGTACGATTAATTTAGTTATCTCGATACTTCGTGTACTTGGCTCACGCTGGAGGATGTTGAAGCTTTTAACCGACTTCCAAAAAGGAGGAGGTCCTCAATTCGACTGTATTTTTTTCGTATGTTATGCGATTTTGGTTGGTAGATCATACTGGAGGTGGTACCACATAAATTTTTCGATTGAGATTTTTTTTAATTATAACAAAATCTTAAAATTGTTTACATGGATGACGCGAAGACTTTTTTTAAGCGTTTTGCTTTTTATATTATTAAAATAACAACCCTTAAGGATAGGGTGTTATGTAATGAAATAATCAGATATACATAATTATGTATGTAGGTATATGTATAAAAAAATCATAAGATCTTCCCGTATAATTTTCCACTGCAGTAATTATAACTCCTGCGCATCACACACGATTATGTTAGCACGTGGAATAATTGAATAGTTACATTTAATTATAATATAATTATAAGATATGCGAAAATAGCTCTGTCTGTTTGTTGCCTTTATGTACAATCACGGCTAGATAAAAAATTAATGTGATTTGGTGAAGGTATTGGTAATGCATACATATGTGCCTTCAGCCTCGCGTAAAGAAAATCAAATCAAATGTCACTATTACCCGACTGCGCAAAAAGGACTGTTATATTTTTCGAGTGTGTATGAGGTTATATCGGCACGCCCTACAGCCTAAACAGCTTGATGTATTTCGACATGTGAGGTGTCATTTGAATCGTCTTGATAGCGGAAGTGTCATAGGGTACAACGTTTTGCAGCCGGGTTTTCTTTTTCTTCTAAAAATGTTACTCGCTCAATTGGGTATCAAAGATACACTTATGAACGTCAAAATTATAAAAATGACTCAACCGCCTTGTTCGGAACAACAGCCACTATCTACGAAACTCTGAAATTTCCATACAAACTCGCTTCTCAAATTTCTTGAAAACCATTTGTCAGACTATGATGAAATTTAGCATGTACAATTAAATTAACAATATCTTCGCTCCTATGTTCTTGGTTTTTTTTAAAAACGTTCTCAAGCTAAAATAGAGCTATGAAAAATTTCCCCATTTGTCATTTGGGGTCATTTATGACTGATTTATTCAATAGATAGACAAAGCAAATCAAAAATCTCTTTACATAGGGAGGTTGTCTACATCGTTAGCTTTTAAATTAATCCATAACACAAGGGGCATTCTTAGTTATTTAAGAATGATTAGAGAAGTGCAAAAGTCAAACAAAAAAATTAAATTCCACCGTGTCACTCTGCAGGTAACTTTAAAGGCTCGTCAGTATATTTACTTGCTCTCTTCGCTCGTCATCTTCTTCTAGACGAAATGGCTATGGAAAACCTTAAGCCAATGCAAAGTTAGTCTAAAGTGGTCGCCGGACTCTTCAGATAGTTTTGGCCAACACAATCCAGTCGTTCTCAAATAATACGCTTACCAACGAACATCATTTGAAAATGTTCACTAAACGACACCGATGTCTCACCTCGGCTTCGTTTGGCATTTCTTTGTCCGAAGATAACTTCAGTATCGTCGATTCGATCTTCATGAAATTTTGCAGGCAAGTAGGTCATGTAAATACAATTTTTGAGTTCAAATATGAGCTAAATAGGACGAAGTGTTATGGAGATATGTGAGATCTCCGTTCGAGCCCAACTATTACAAAAAATTACGAAAATCGCAGGCATATCCGCGGGGCTTGGCTAGTTACGATACTTGTTAATCTTAGAGTAGGCAAAGGTAGGGTCAACTGAGGCAAATGCGTCTGTGGGGCAATTGCGCCTTTCGAGAATTACTGACAAACCCTTCACAAATTAGGCGACTAACGCCATCTTGTACAGATTATTGCAACTAAAGATAGAAAGATGTAGGTACGCCTAGTTTGTGAAGGGTTTGTCAATCAATGGTGGTTTATAAATAAAGCGGGGTACGTAAACTTATGTGTGGGTAGATCATCGTGGAATGACCGAGCCTTAAAAATAATTGATTAGCAGAATCGACGCCTAAATCAAAGTAGCATCACTGTGGTAGCACCATCTGTCAAAAGTTTATTTGAATTTAAATTGTTTTTAAAAACACTCCGCCAGCGCCACTTTGACAGTTGCTAAACCAATAAATACTCGTACTTGATAACCCTGTAAAACTATGAAAGTTTATTTCATAACAATATATGAAGAGAGAAAATGTCCTAACTATTAAATAACACTTATTAATAATTCTCGAAAGACGCAATTGCCCCACAGATGAATTTACCCCAGTTGACCCTACATACTTATGTAATAAATACTTGCGTATTTAATGAATTAACTACTTCCCTTTGTTTAATTGATTACATACATACATGTAATTACCTGCGTATTAATTGTTAATCAATAGTAAATTGTTGCGTTAATTGCTTTTTTTAACTACATACCACTTCAGTTGAAGTAAGTATGAGTACGACACTAGGCCCGTCTCTTAGGCCTTGCCTTGGCGGTACCTAGTAAGAATGATTTTAACAGACTTCTAAAAAGGATAATAAAAAATATTTATTTAAAAAAAAAAGCGTACAATTAATCTTTTATAATATGTGTTTAGGTTTAAGTTGACTGTTGCCGAACTAGGCTTTACGCCTGTGTTTCGGCGTACAGCGCCCTCCCCACAGGGATTGTGGTCACTATTGGCCTATTCAGTTATACATTTTCGAAAAACTTAAAACACGTAGTCGAGCCTTCTGCTTATAAATTAATTTCCTACTAACAATAGAAAATTGGGCTACGACGAAAAGAAGAGTTCTGATTTTGACAGGTATAAAACATGCAGTCGAATTGAGAGCAAGAACAAGGAGAAGCCTTGTAAGTTAATTTAGAGTTAGAGTTTTATGCCGTCTGTAGACTGGCTGACAAAGTATGTAAATGCTGGCGGTCACCGACTGACCGTCTGGTGCCGGACATCGGTGATATTTTGAATACAAACCAATGTACTTACTTAAAAATACAGCGTTACATTATACCACTCACAGCGAGAAGTGTCGTCGAGACTTCAGAGAGTCAAAGAAACTCGCATTCAACTTAAAAAAGTGTCCAGTACATTACGCGATTTCTCGGGCCTTGTCTATCGTGTCCTTGCCTGAAGCAACTACCGGTCGTCCGATTTTGGGACCCTGACTCCCTGCGTGTTATTACACTACACTGTTCCTGCGGGTAGAGTCCGAGAAATAACGTAATCCTAATCCTAACTATCCTAACTAATATTATAACTGCGAAAGTGAGTTTGTTCGTTTGTTTGTTTGTAACGCTTTCAACTACTCAACCAATCGTCTTGAAATTTTGCATACATGTTGTCTGGGGTACAGAAAAGGACATAGAGTACTTTTTATCCCGAAAAAATAAACGGTTCCTGTGAGACCGCGGGTGAAATCGTGGGGCGCAGCTAGTAATATTGTAAATGCGAAAGTGAGTTTTTTTTTGGTGTTTTCACGCCTTAGCTACTCAACGGATCGCCATGTAATTTTGCAAAAACTTTATCTGGGTCACAGAAAAGGACATAGAGTACTTTTTATCCCGAAAAAATTGCAGTTCCTGTGGGACTGCGGGTGAAACCTCGGGGCGCAGCCAGTGATAAAAATTGCGTATTGTATTCTCGGGTGATCTAGGGGTGTCTCGCCAAGAGTCTGTCTAAGTCGAGTTTTCGACTTTACTTTGATGGAAAGTTCGACTTTCCGGGCGAGATTCATGAACTTTGCATCACAGTAAAGTCGAAGTACGGTCTTTATATCTCGCCCTGAGAGGAGACAGTCGGTCCTTCGCACGCACCGAATCGCAGCCGTGTGCTAATCACAATTTTTTTTGGTCTGTTTTATTTCTGTATGTTTCCTCATTGTTTTTTATTTTAGTTATAAAAATAGCACAGGAAAACCGCAAAATTAGTGATAATCATTACGATCTCACGTTCACCTACTTTTTTTAATTGCAATGACGCAAACGACTGCATTACGAGATTTCAGTGAGATAACTCGAGATTGGTCGGATTATTTCAAATTACTGATGTTTTTTATGCCCTTGAGTTTGTCTCTGTGTACTTTTTATAAAAATAAATAAAATTAAAATAATTCGGGACATTGCTACACACGGTCGCCGACCCCAAACTAAGCAAAGCTTGTACTATGGCTGCCAGAGACTGATATACATACATATATATCTTTTTAAATGCATACTTAAATAGATATTATCACCCAGACATAGAACAAACACAAATGTTCATCACATGAATGTTTGCCCTAGGTGGGAATCGAACCACGCCCCTAAAGCTCAGAAGGCAGGTTCACTACTAACTGAGGCACCGAGGCAGTCAATAATATTATTTTTAACTTTAGATACATAGTTTTATGAGAAAATCTAGTGTGCAAAAAAAAATTATAAATTAACTAAAACAATGTGCTATGAAATATTAAAAATACTGTATA
Organism: Peribatodes rhomboidaria; assembly: GCA_911728515.1. Classification (NCBI taxonomy): domain Eukaryota; kingdom Metazoa; phylum Arthropoda; class Insecta; order Lepidoptera; family Geometridae; genus Peribatodes; species Peribatodes rhomboidaria. The sequence goes on from OU452194.1 coordinate 1,485,347, forward strand.
CTTACTACAGCTATTTTGCGGTTTTTACAAAAATAAAGTTTGTCACTTTACTGATTAAAAATTTATATACTTAATGGCCATCAATTTTTTTAACCTAATTTAACATCATTATCATTACAGTCTTTTACGACCCACTGTAGCAGTTATAATGATTTGTGGCCCTATTCTGGGATTTGAGATTTTCATCTCACCTTTTTTCTACTTTGTTGCTCTCGTTTGAAACGTCATAGGTGGGAGAGTGACCATAATAAAATCTCATCTCATCTCACGCAAAGGAATAGCCCCCCTGTGCACTGTAGGGACACCCATGATCAACAAAACAAGGTCTAGCATGCACCAGACACGTAATGACGTCATCGTTATCCGTCTCTTTCGAACTTGTTGTAAATGACTTATTTGGGTCTTGCTTATGCATCGATTGACGTCACTACGTGTTGCTGAATGCTACACTGGCCGAGTATATTATTATACCATGGGGACACCGACTTACCGAAATCGAGAGTGATTGAGCTGTTAGTTACCACGCTGGATAAATGCAGGTCCGTTAAAGTAATAATGAAATTTTATTTAAATTCACGGTGAAACTCAAAAAAAATATTAAATATAATAAAAACTAGCTGTCTCACAGGAACCGTTCATTTTTTCGGGATAAAAAGTACCCTATGTCCTTTTCTGTAGCCCGGGCAACGTGTATGTAGAATTTCATGATGATCATTGATATAGATAGGGCGTGAAAGCGTTACAAACAAACAAACTCACTTTCGCATTTATAATATTGTTTAGGACTAGCTGCGCCCCGCGGTTTTACCCGCGCTTAAAAAGTTCTATGTGCTATCCTAGACTATAATCTATCTCTGTGCCAATTTTCAGCCAGATTTGTTCAGCCGTTCTGGCGTGAAAGAGTAACAAACATCCATCCATTCTTACAAACTTTCGCGTTTATAATATTAGTAGGATAGGATTAGGATAACTTAAATAAGTAGGTACTTACCTACTTAATCTAAATTTATAAGGAAATGATGTAGAAGAAACATATATTTATTCAAAATCGATAAAGAAACTAACTACTTAAACGACATATGTAGGTATGTAGTTTAGGCAATTTTCTGTCTGTACTTTTCCACTGCCAAAAATCACATCCTCTTCCCATGACGCGCCGGACACACTCCTCCATATCACGGAAGCGCTCAATGTCAATTAAATTCGTCGATGTTGGTAAATAAACAGAAAATCACTAGCTAACGTAGGTAATACGAGTATACGAGCTGTACGACAAACTTATCGGTGCTGTTGGCCAAATGACTAACTAACTTTATTGGGACGCAGTGACACAAACCGTGTCTTGCCTTGTGATACTCAGCGCCTTGAAAATGTTGACCAAATGGGAGGACTACATTTTTAACTGGAAAAACAGCCGATGTATCTTATTAACCGAGTGAAGTGAGAACTCAAAGGTCCCGGACTCAGCATGTGATTGTCCGACGATTAGAATCGGACATTCGATCTTCGTAACATTTGCAGACATGTAGTTATTATTACCCGATTGCGCAAGAAGGAGGGTTATGTTTTTCGAGTGTATGAGGTTTCTTTGACACGCCCTACAGCCTAAGCAGCTTGATGCATTTCGACATGTGAGGTGTCATTTGAATAGTCTTGATAGTGGAAGTGACATAGGGTACAACATTTAGCAGCCAGGTTTTTTGTTTTTCGTTAAATAATGTTACTTGTCTCAATAGGATTTAGAGCAAAATCAGACGAGGATTTGCGGAGATTTATGTGAGGTTTCGAGGCAGATAACTACCCAGAATAAATAATATGCTACTACTTAAGATTAGGATGAGAAAAGCAGGGGGGGGGGCTATTCCTTTGCGTGAGATGAGATAAGATTTTATCTTGGTCACTCTCACACCTATGACGTTTCAAATAAGAGCAACAAAGACGAAAAAAGATGAGATAATAATCTCTAATCTCCGAACAGGGGGGCTATTCCTGCGCGTGAGATGAGATGAGATTTTATCTTGGTCACTCTCACACCTATGACGTTTCAAAGTAGAGCAACAAGGACGAAAAAAGGTGAGATGAAAATCTCAAATCTCCGAATAGGGTCCCTGGTCGTTAGCCGTAGTGCACTAAGCGACAGTGGCTCCTTCCCAAACTGTACAAGTAAGATTGTCGCGCTCTATCTGCCGAGTGCCGAGGTAGCTACAGCGAGTCAAGGCTGACGGTTGACCTTAGCTAAGCTGTCGTGCTAAAAATGACGATATTGGATGTACGCGAGGTTCATTTATTGTTGATAATGCATTATGTAAGTAAGTTACGTAAATGGAATCTTCTTAGAAATGTTTATTCTACTAATATTATAAACGCAAAAGTTTGTAAGAATGGATGGATGGATGGATGTTTGTTACTCTTTCACGCCAGAACGACTGAACAAATCTGGATAAAAATTGGCACAGAGATAGATTATAGTCTAGAATAGCACATAGGATACTTTTTAAGCGCGGGTGAAACCGTGGGGCGCAGCTAGTATAATAATAATAAAATAATATAATCCATTTATTTCAGGCAATATAACTTGCATACAATGCAAGCAATGCAAGTTACAGAGGCCCATAGAAAATAAATACCTTACAGACTCTCTCTTAATACCTTAATACTCTCTCTCTAGATCTGCTCTGCTTGATGAAATTTTTAACAACACTCCACAAATTTACAATTATTTATTTCAATGCTACGGTTTTGACTCTACGCTCCTTTACAAAAGTCAGCGTGTTCTTTCGGCCACTGGCTGTCAACAGGGCGATCCTCTTGGTCCTGCCATATTCAGATTCAGCCTTGCGATTCATCCCATTATTTCTTCACTCTCATCAAAATTAAACATGTGGTATCTGGACGACGGCACTCTCGGCGGCGACTCGGAGACTGTATTAGCAGATTTAAAAATCCTCACTGAGAAGTTTGATTCTATTGGCTTAGAATTAAACTTTTCTAAATGTGAGCTTTTTATCTCTGATACAGTCCCTTCGCCGGCCAGAAATGAAATTATAGAAAAATTTAATGTTGTGGCCCCAAATATCAAAATTCTTGACAAGCGTTCACTCCGCTTGTTGGGTGCTCCGATATTCACAGACTCATTTCCCTCATTCATATCAGAACAAAAAACAAAATTTGAAGAATCATTCGACCGCCTTTCCATTATCCATTCACACATGGCTTTCTTCATCATTCGATACTGCCTTTTTGTTCCTAAATTAACTTATGTATTAAGATGCAGCCCTTTGTGGACATTTAGTGATCTTTTGTCAACTCTTGACAATTCTTTGAAAAATATTCTTATAAAAATTCTAAATTGTCCAATGTCTGAATCTTCCTGGACCCAAGCTTCCCTTCCTATCCGGTTTGGTGGTTTGGGTATCCGCAAAATTTCGAGTGTTTCTCTCCCGGCTTTTTTATCTTCGGTCTACAGCACCAGAAAATTGCTTACAAAAATATTGGTTAAATCTTTAGGGCACAGTGACACCAATCTTATGACCGAGGCTACGAACGCTTGGACAACAGCTTGCCCTGGAGAAAGCCTCCCCGAAAAACCTCATTTGCAGAAGCTTTGGGACGAGCCCTTAAACAAAATAATTCAAAACGACCTTATAAGTTTAACTACTTCACCATTCGATCGTGCTCGTCTTCTAGCCTCTGCAAAGCGGGAATCGGGGTTCTGGCTTCAAACTTTACCATCCAGAAACATTGGGACGCTACTGGATAACAGTACGTTTGCTCTCTCTGTCAGCCTGCGAATTGGGACTAATACAAACGAGCCCCATCATTGTCATTGTGGAGCATCCGTGGACCGTCAGGGACATCACGGTCTTTCTTGCCGCCAAAGCGCTGGCCACCAGTCCCGACACGCCTCTCTGAACGATGTCATTCGGAGGGCTCTTACCACCGTCAACGTGCCGGCCATACTTGAGCCGAACGGTATCGCACGCGACGATGGTAAGAGACCTGACGGAATGACATTGATTCCCTGGAGTCATGGTAAGCCACTGGTGTGGGATGCCACATGCGTCGACACACTAGCGGCATCCCATGTATCATCTACCTCCAGGACGGCGGGAGCGGCGGCAACATCGGCGGAAACCCACAAGAGGCGATTATATGAATCCCTCGGTGATGGATACATGTTTCTGCCTTTTGGGGTAGAAACTTTGGGCCCTTGGGGTCCAAGCGCATGGTTGCTCTTCAATGAGCTGTCAAAGCGTCTGATAGAGAGAACAAACGACCAAAGGGCTGGTGCTTACCTCGGTCAGCGAATTAGCATTGCTATTCAGCGAGGTAACGTTGCCAGCCTTTTGGGTACTTTACCCGCGGATACTGACTTGAGCTCTGTTTATTATTTGTAATTTGTTATTTTTGTTTGGTTTATTTTTTGCTGCAATTATGTTTTGTTTAAAGTAAGTTTGGTCCTTACAGACTAACATACATACAGGATGTTACAAAAACCCTGTTGTATCGGCGAGGTACATTTGAATTACTCATTTATAATATTATAATCTATTTAAATAACTTTGACGTTCTTAAGTGTATCTTTGATACCTAAATTGAATAAAAACATTTTGACTTTGACTTTGAGGTGTGCATCCAGTATCGACTGGAAGATGCAATTATGCTATTTAAAATTAAATGTTGACTATAAAAAAAATTACGCACATCGTGCTACGCGCTACTAAAAGCGCGAACGCGTACACTAATTGCGTCGGTTTTATTCGTGAACTATTCGCGTCGTGCCGCTACTTTCTTAGAATATTAGCCGCCAACATATGATACAGATTTGTTGACATTTCTGTAAAAAATCGTTTTTTTCTTGCGTTCTTAAACCGATCACAACTCTTGTTTTTTTAACGTGCGTTTGTTTTTGGTATTTTTGCATGAATACTTATAAGTGTGTGTACCTGCCCATTAATTATCCAACGGGGAATTTGTAACTCCCTGTATAAATAACATCAATAAAATGAACTAAATCTTCTGGGCTTTTGCTCCCTGTACGGGCTCCCAGCAGCGCCGGAACACTAGCCTTTCAGGCCAGAACTCAGGCGAGAGTAATGCTGCCTTGTGTTTCGCTGCAACGCGAAGCTACGCCCCGCGGTTTCACCCGCGGTTAAAAAGTACCATATGTGCTATTCTAGACTATAATCTATCTCTATGCTAAATTTCATCCACATCTGTGTAGCCGTTCTGGCGTGAAAGAGTAACAAACATCCATCCATCCATTCGTACAAACTTTCGCGTTTATAATACTAGTAGGATAGTAAGATGTTTTGTTGTTGTGTATGTTATTATCATTCACTCACTCAACAATACACGCGTGACATTTGTGGAAAAACATTCTTGCTCAAATATTTCCTGGTCATAAGCACGTATTTATGTCCATTTATTCCTATTTACTTTATAATTAATTGCATTTTTTATCTTCACTGCAGAGGAACGACACTTGTAAAGTAAACATTGAGTTGGTTTAATCGCCAGAGCCGGATTTAGGCGTAGTAAGGTTGGAGAAAGCGATGGAAGAGTGCATATTGTAATTTTACTTAAATTTATTTATTTTTAATTGTGAATTATGAATCAACAAAACAATCAACAATGTTACTCAGAGTTACAAAGATTTCGAAAAATTTTGAAGTGTTTTTTTTTTTGTGAGCGACTTTAAGGGCTTGGTCATTTGAGTTTTCTTGTACGAGAGAAAAAAAGAGGAAGAAAACATTAAAAAGTTCTGAAAGAATGTTCTTGACTACGATTACTGTTGGAAATTTTTGAAAGTTTTAAATTTATTCTTGTTAAACCGTCGCAAATCTACTATCTCTTGTCTATCTCTTCTCTACATAGTATAAAACAAAGTCACTTTCCGTGTCTCTCTGTCTGTATATCCGCTAAGTCCTAAATCACGCAACGGATTTTAATGCGGCTTTCACCATCAGTTAGATAATTTTTTCACGTACAGGTGCCGTCTGACCGAAGCTAGTTATACTCGTAATATAATATCTGCTATCTGCCAAATTAGTGTCACTTAAAGCAATTTTCTCGTTGTTGCAGGATGTCAACCCTGCTGTTCTGGCAGGGCAAGGGCAAGGCGAATGGAGCGCCCAACGGTCGCAACTGGATCCACGCACCCGACGCGCTCATCAAGGGACACGTCGCTTACCTTGTAAAGGTATGTTTTACGTAATATTACTTTGTATTAAAATGTCAGAGTCTTTATTAAAATTTGATTTTAGATTCAAAATCTACTTGTATCATATTTTGTTGTATTATCTGAGTTTCTGAGTCTAAAATTGGTAGCAACTCTACCACTAGCCTTTCCCTACCTGAGTCGTGATTTTTCCAACAAAGATTTTGGATAAGATGGCTAAAATGTGTGTTGGAAAAAAATCGTCAGGCCCTTAATTTGGTACTTATCATTTCACCAATTAGTCGCTATTTTGCCCGACTAAGAAGGTTCCTTATCAACTTGGTTGTAATTTTTTTTTATGTTTGTTACCGCAACTCCTTTATTTATCGTCCGATCTCAAAAATTATTTTTTATTTGAAACGATACTTACAGATGCGAATCTGTATATTTTTTACAAAATCCAATTCACATGACAGAATTTCGGTTTTTTAGTTATTTAGAAAAAAAAATGTAGTAAGCGCCATAAAAACTTTTGTTCAGAATTTTATTTAACTGTCTTATTTTAACCGAAATTAAAATTCCATACCATCCATAGGTAATAATTTACTTCAAACCTTGCCTTTCAAAAATTACCTTTCATTGTACCCTTATTAATGTACCTACTAAAGACCAAAATGCAACATCATTCAGTGTCTGCAGTGAAAATCACAAACCAGCTTTCGAACTATGATCTTTATCCTCAAGTTCTAAAGACCACATTCGATTAACAGTCCCAGGTCTTGTACGAGGCAATCCCTAAAACAATAGACAATGGGCTATTAAGCACGTCAGCACACAATTAGACGTGTAATTGCTGAGATTAGCAAAACAAATAAAAAGAGGGTCAAGGGAGGGTCGTGCGAAGTGCTCGCAAGTCTCATACAGTGAACTCAATACCTTTACAAGTTTACATGAAACGGGCTGTTTATTTGATTCTAAGATATTAAATTATATCGTCACGCCTTTCTCCCGAGGGGGCTGGCAGAGGTGTAATACAACACCCACACTTCGCCGGTCATTTCACATTTTTAGTCCCAGGGGGCGAACCTGTCGCCATACACCGGGCTCCAGTCATGTAGCAGATGACATACAATACGCACATAATATGCTCACACAATGAACAAATTGGGGCGTGCCGTCGGCTGGGTTCGAACCCGCTCCCACTGGCTGGAGAGGCGGCCTTCTCCCAACTAGGCTGTCATCGCTTTTTTTCCAAGATTTCTTCTTAATCCTTTTTTTTTTTTGACACTTGCACACTCGGTCGTCTGACCCCAAACTAAGCAAAGCTTGTAATGCCAGAGATATAAACATACATGTATAAGTTTAAATACTAAGTATATGCGTACTCTCAACGTTGTCGCGGCTGATACAGATTTGTTCGATTGTACTCTGGGTGAATTCACAAAGATAGCACTACATATATTGTGTTACCGTAAGTTTCTTATAGGATATAGTTAGTTAGTACTTATTACTACACTATCGCATTAGGTATACCTACCTGTAATGATAGCTGTAAGTTGTGAAACAAATAAATAAATAAAAATACACTTAGACATAGAACAAACACAAATGTTCATCACATAAATGTTTACCCTAACTGGGAATCGAATCCACGCCCCCAAGCTCAGAAGGCAGGTTCACTACCAACTGAGCCACCGAGGCAGTCTTTATTTAAACGAACGTGTGTGTGTCAATCAATTGTGTGCCTTCTGATGAATCTGCGACAATGTTTTGTGTGCCAATACGGAGTCATTGCGCTAATTATCAACGAACAGATAGGTAAATATAGCCATATCAGCCTAACAGGCCATTGCAGAGCGACGGGGCGTCGTCGCCTCGTCACACATCTGGCCCTGGCTTGCGACCGAGGACAGCGTTATCTTGGTTTACTGCTGTGCGTGGGGTCTAATGACACTTCCCTGGTTTCCTAGTGATGACATTATTTCCTTATTTTTCAGCGACGATAGCCTAGGTGGAGAAGGCCCGTCTCTCAAGCCAAAAGGAGCGGGTTCAAACCCCGCCGAGGGCCAACGCACCAATTTGTTCATTGTGTGAACATTTTGTGCGTATTGTATGTCATCTGCTACATGATTGGAGCCCGGTGTATGGCGTGGCGACAGGCTCGCCTCCCTTTCGCATTTGGGACTGAATATCGTCCGGCGAAGTGTGGGTGTTGTATTACACCTCTGCCAGCCCTCTCGGGGGAAAGGCGTGACGATATGTTATGTTATGTCACGTCAAAATAAAAAACAATGTTTCTGTCTTTCAGTTCCTGGGCTGCACTCAAGTAGAACAGCCCAAAGGCATCGAAGTAGTCAAAGATGCAATCAAGAAACTCCAGTTCACGCAACAGCTGAAGAAGTCCGAGGCGAAGGATGGCGCCAAGTGCAAGAAGGTTGAGATTACCATCTCGGTAGATGGCGTTGCTATACAGGTACGTGTTAGAATTACCCCCAGAATGAAAGGATACAAGGTGCTGGGGGGCTATTCCTACGCGTGAGATGAGATGAGATTTTATCTTGGTCACTCTCACATCTATGACTATTCAAACGAGAGCAACAAGGACGAAAAATGGTGAGACTGAATCTCACTCCGTAAGGATAGCCCTCCTGGGGCTTTAGGTGTAGCAATACTTAAATGTGTTGTTCTAACCCGTCCAAGCGAACAACTTTTACCCCCTTGGGCGATAAATACCCTCTTAATAAGTGTTTTGTTTTTAATATCTTTTATATTTTTTTAACAAATCGTCACGCCTTTTAGGTTTTTTATTTAGGTTTCTACAAATTAGCTGATGTCTTATACAAACTACAATAATGATAAAAGTATACAAATTTTGATAAGACCAACTTTCCCCCTAATGCGTGCCTAAGTCCGGCCCTAGCAATTTAATAGAAATATATATAGAAATATAAATAATATATAGAAATAGAATTTCGAATCCTTGGTGACACTTTTACTTTTTAAACTAGCCTTATAGGTATAGGCACGTGACGTAACAAGCTACGTCCATAGAATACTTAGCAGTTGGTATAGATTTCACGTCACGTACCGTGGCAACTGTTAGTTTATCTGTGGCATCAGGTTTTCTATTTATGATTTCACTTTTATAAGGCGGGAAAAGTGGTATCAGGTTTGTCTGTATAGATTATAACTCAATTATAATTAAGAGTGACTATAATTATGGCTGTCAAAGCCAAGTTAGCGTGTGGTGAGAGGAAACGGCGAATGAGGTTTCTTAAAACGGCGGGAACATTTTTGACAGCTGTCAATTTGAGTTGTCGGTTTTAAGACGGTTATAAGAGCGATTAAATAGTATCCTATGTGCTATTCTAGACTATAATCTATCTCTGTGCCAAATTTCATCCAGATCTGTGCAGCCGTTCTAGCGTGAAAAAGTAACAAACATCCATCCATCCATCCATTCTCACAAACTTTCGCGTTTATAATATTAGTAGGATGAAATAAATTCCTGTACTTGATTAATTCAATATTAAATTCAAAGACATACTAGAAAGATTAATTAGGACAGGAAAAATATTTTTTGCGTCGAGTAAAAAGGAAAATTATTGTAAGTACATACCTATAAGTAGTATATTTCTCAGAATACTCGGGGTAAACATCAATTTACATACTTAATATAATTCTGTAATCTTTATCCTGTCCTAATTCTTATTTATTTATTTATTGTAAATGCCTTATATGTAACTATTACTATATACATATGTACCTTGTAAGGGTGTCGCATTTTAAATCTAAATCCTACTAATATTATAAAGGCGAAAGTTTGTAAGAATGGATGGATGGATGGATGTTTGTTACTCTTTCACGCCAGAACGGCTAAACAGATCTGGATGAAATTTGGCACAGAGATAGATTATAGTCTAGAATAGCACTTATGATACTTTTTAACCGCGGGTGAAACCGCGGGGCGCAGCTTGTTAGACATTAAATCTTACAACCTTAACTTAAAAAAAAACATATTTTCTAGGTTATAACAATAATTTACGCGCCTTCCATAGTAAACAGAAACCAATTTATTGACTGCCTCAGTGGCTCAGTTGGTAGTGAACCTGCCTTCTGGCTTGATTGGGTTGGGAGCGTGGTGGGTTCGATTCCCACCTAGGACAAACATTCATGTGTTTCATTCGTGTTTGCTCTATAATAATATCATGTATTTAATTATGATAAAAGAAACCGACTTCCCGTCATCCATGTAAATAATTTTTAGACTTTTGTCGATATTTTAAAAACTGCTTGACAGATTTCGATTATATTTAAATAGAATCACCTCAAACATAATAATTTAAATTTTCGATTCGTAATTGGCGGAGTAATCGCGTAAGCATACAAACAAAAAAAAACATAGTCGAATTGAGAACCTCCTCCTTTTTTGAAGTCGGTTAAAAATATATATGTATGTAGGTAGGTTAGGTAAGATGTGACAAAGCTAGAATACGGATATGCTTGTCTCTTTCTCGCGGGATAAAATCTATTTATCCACGGCTCTTGCTTAGCTTTATAAGTAGGTACTTATACATATGTCAAGAGAGTTCCATAATGCCTAATTTGTGAAGGGTTTGTCAGTAATTGACAGCCTCGGTGGCTCCGTTGGTAGTGAACCTGCCTGCTGAGCTTGGGGGTGTGGGTTCGATTCCCACCTAAGGCAAACATTTATGTGATGAACATTTGTGTTTGTTCTATGTCTGGGTGTTAATATCTATTTAAGTATGCATTTAAGAATATAAATGTACGTAAATCAGCGTCTGGCTACCATAGTACAAGCATTGCTTAGTTTGGGGTCAGGCGACCGTGTGTGAAAAGTGTCAAAAAAAATCTCCAAAGACGAAATTGCCCCAGTTGACCCTACGTCTTTTACTAGGGTCATACATTTCGTTCATTTAGAACTTAAGAGTCCTAGACCTAACTAACTTCGACCTAGGCGATCTAGACTAACTTCGCGTTGGCTTAAGGTATTCTATAGCCATTTCGTCCAGAAGAAGAAGACGAGCGAAGAGAGCGAGTGATGATACTGACGAGCCTCTAAACTTACCTACAGAGTGACAAAGTGCAATTTCAATTTTTTTTATGATTTTTGCACTTCTGTAATCATTCTTAAGTAACTAAGAATTTCCCTTGTATTATGGATTCATTAACAGATAATGATGTGGACAACCTCCCTATGTAATGGAGTTTATGATTTGCTTTGTCTACCTATTGAATGAATCAGTCAAAAGTGACCCCTTAACATGCGGATATTTTTCATAGCTCTATTTTAGCTTGAGAACGTTTTTAAAAAAATATCAAGAACATAGGGGCGGAGATATTGTTAATTTAATTGTACATGCTACATTTCATCATAATCTCACAAATGGTTTTCAAGAAATTTGAGTAGCGCGTTTGTATGGAAATTTCAGAGCGTCGCGGCCCTCTTAACAGTTGGCTGTTTTTTTGGCCCGTGCAAAGTTTTTCAGTTCATCTGTTCATATTATTAATCAAAATGCTAGCCCTGCTCAAGCCATGTCAGTCTCCAAGCCTGGGCTGTAACAATGATGAAGCCAGACTGCCGTAAAATCCCTTGATGTCAGCTCGCAACAATCACTGCGCCATTAGCGTGATAATTCACGTCATCTCTGCTTTGATAGTCCGGTAGACACGGGAGGATTTAATTACTTGTAATTTAGGTTAAATTGCACAACCTATACAGTTATTAACCAAGTCTCTGGTTGTAGGGTTTTAATGAGCGTGTATTTGCTAAATAAATACGTATTGTTGATGTTGAACTTTTTTTTTTCACTGGCAAGAAAAAATATTGCAGATGTGATTCCATGTTTAAACATCCATTTATTAAATATTGCTAGTTGAAAGTTAAAAGCGATGATAGTCTAGTTGGAGAACACCCGTCTCTCAAACCAGAGGGAGCGAGTTCGAACCCAGCCGACGGCACGCACCAATTTGTTCATTGTGTAAACATATGTGCGTATTGTTTGTCATCTGCTACATGACTGGAGCCCGGTGTATGGCGACAGGCTCGCCCCCTGACACTGGGACTGAATGTCGTCCGGCGAAATGTGGGTGTTGTATTACACCTCTGTCAGCCCCCTCGCGGAAAGGCGTGACGTTATGCACATATATTAGGTATTTATGTGCACACATACAAGTGTGAACACTAAGCAAGCGCCATCAGGCTAAATCCTAGCCAAAGGCACGAATAAAAAAAAAGTTTTGCATAAATAATGGAAATGTATTTAAATTAAAATCTTCAGTAATTACATTAACCCAATACCCCATGCCTATCCGAGCAGTAATTCGAATTACTTCCTGTCATGGTTCGCAATCGTGCAAGCGGTTATGTGTAATCAGCACGCCCCGGACTTGCCCTGTATTTACTTATTACGTCCCTGCCTCTGGTGTTTGTATAAATTTATGCCAAAGAGTGTGCTAGAATAATCTATTGAAAAATATTCGCGTTTTCGATAATTATGACCATATTTAGAACGCTAAATTGCTAAATCTAACTAAAAGTAGCTCTCTAGCTAAAAGTATTGATGTCCTTGTCTAATACGCAGCAATAACAAAGACAGGTATATTATTAGCTGGTTTAGAGTAGTGATTTAAGCGGCTGTTACACCATCCAATTGGCAGATTGTTAACTTAGCGTGGCTAACCTCGTACGATAGAAAAAAAAATGAATTTACACTATCCAATTTACACTATTCCAAACAGCCATTACACTATCCAATTTTAGCAAGCGAACTCAGTTAGCGTACTGCAAATTGGACGATGTAATGACCGCTTTAGCAATTTTACTAGGGTCTAATGTACTCGTAAACGTAAGTATATAAAAAGTGAAACAGCGGCATTATAAAAGGGCCTAAATTGTAAAGAACTGCCTTGTCAGAGCATTTTGTTAATTTTTATGCAATTTTTGTATTTAATGTCGACTAGTTCTTTTATTCTATTTTCAATTTAATTTTCTTTATGAGGCTACCTAAGTATTTTTTGACAGAATTTATTCTAGAGGTACGCCTACCCACTGATATTAGCCATACATTAAAATAGCGCTGTAAACGGGTAGAGTAAACGGTATATTCCACTAGCCCACCACAGAATAAATAATAGTACTACCTACCACTCTACGAGTTCCAGGTACTCTACCAGTTTCAGTAGAGTGAACAGTAAACTTAAATTAATAAATGTTAGTACTGTTATTATCTACTGTACCTAAGCTGTCTACATTGGGATAGTTAGTACTCTACCGTGACACTATACCGTTTACTCTACCCGTGTACAGCGCGCTTACACATTTTTAAATGTTATTCTCATGGTAAGAAGCGCATGGTAAATATACTACGCTCTCATGCCTACAATGGTACTTTGTTTTTTTTTGTCTGTAGGGCAGGCTAAAACCAACGTGGCCACACCGCCTTGTCATCCGTTTGATTTTTTTGTAAATGAGTTAATAAATCTAAGATCAAGATGATAAAGGGGAGGGTGATGAAAGATGAGATGAATGACTCCCCTTTTTCAATTTCAGTAAAGCCGTGGACACTTTACTGAAACTTTAGTCGAGTTCTGAGAACACGAAAATTAGCATTTTCTAATGTTTGGATCATTTGTCCACACTCGTGCCTCGTGCACATTAACGAACTGTCAAATGTTAATTAATACCAATTTTTACACTTTAACAGTCGATGAATCACAATACAAAATCACGACACCATCTTTTCGGTTCCCGCCAAAAACTCCCCATGGTACTTTGAGGTTGAGAACCTAGGAGGAAATGCTTACAACGGTCACTTGACAGTTCTAGAGATGTGGTAAAGAAAAACAAACCACTTATTTACCGGTTTATAATTCCTTATTAATTTTTATGCGAAATAATTAATCACTGTTTTCGTCAATGTTTCAAATATTAACTCTTTGATAGCGTCTTAATAGAGTAGGTATCTACGGTCCATTTACTAGCGCGTTAAGTTATTAAACCATCTTACCCAAAGTCCATAAGCTTTTTTATCTGACATGTGTAAATAGCGTTTTAAAACGTTGGCTAATCATTGCGACATAGAAAAATCCTTGATATTGCACCAATCTACATTTTCTAACGATAAACTCAGTGTATATGTATGTAAATATAACCTTGGTGGTTGGCCTTAAACTCTGTTTGATTATTTAATCATCTGGTTAGCGACTGATTGTATATTTGTTGATAGACTGGCCAATGTTTTGTATAATAGTAGGTACTTAACTTGTCATTGTGGTCGGGCAAATGGACAAGTCGTCCGCTGCCAAAAATTTGATAGCTAGTTAGCTGAAATTAGTAAGTTGTGTAGGCAAAATGATAGGCTTATTTTTAACAATCTTCTATTATTTTTAATAAGCGATTTATTGAAATACTTACTGCTTTTTGTGTAATGATTGTTAATAATTATGGTCACTTCACATGAGGTTAGTTACTTGATCAAGTTTGAAAGTTGACTTGACTGAAATGAAGAAGCCACCGTACCAAATGATTGCTAAATTTTATAATTTATATTTTGTTGCGAAAATTTAGTTTCGATTATAAAATACAAAGATGCCATCATATACGCGCGCAAATAATAAAAATCCTGAAATTACGTTTAGGCACTATTTGGAAATAAACCTCACGGTTTTATTAAACAAATTAGAACTTTTTTTCGTACACAATGTAATGTTTTTTCGTACAAATAAACTTAAATATTTGTGGATTTACTATTAACATTTGACAGAAGAAAATATTGCCATTTCCTAAATTATTGTTCCGCCTCTAGACTTTTAACCCGCGCTGTATTTAATCCAACGATCCATTATCCTCGAGCAGTCCACGTGGCAGTACTCTTTGATTCGATAATGAGGTTCTATTCCCGCGCCGGAACCCGCTCGTTTATGAACGCTATTTCGGTTCCTACTGGTTCTTATTGGATTACAGACTGACAAGCGCCGACTTTTGTAGTAGATAGATCAGTCTTTATAAAACCACCATAATTTTTTGATCAAACAGCATAGTAAGAGGAGGTTCCGGTCCGATTCCAGGACGGGTAGATTCTTAGAAGATGAATTTAAATTTATCTAGCTGCACCCCACTGTTGCACCCGTGGTCCATAAAAGTACCATAAGTTATTTTCTGTGCTTATGATAACGTGTATCTCCAATACAATATTTATGTTGATCGGTTGAGTAGTTAAAGCATGAAAGCGTAACAAACAAACAAATAAAAAAAAAACAAACCAACAAACTCACTTTCGCTTTCATAATATTAGTTAAGTTAACAGAACCCTAATATGGCATTGAATGTGAAACTTTTATTTTATTTTCTAGCGCCTTGCCCTTTTGCACAGTACCTACAACCTTTCGTGAAAAATGATCTAACTGATGGCGAAAACCGCATCAAACCCGTTACCTACATGGTTTAGCAGATATACAGTCAGAGAGACAGACAGACGCGGAAAGAGACTTTGTTATAAACTATGTAGAGATGGAGGTTAATCTGTTTTTGCTGCCTATTACGGGCCAATCAAACTTTGAGAATCAGGCCTTAAATTGCTTCTAAAGTGAGGAAATACGTACTTGGCGGAGGGTCTAGCACAATAGAGAGTACCAGGTAGTGCCAGCCCGCCGCGCCGGCGACTGCGCAGTGACGCGTCTCGAGTCATTTCACCGGTGACCTTGCGCGCGCGCCGTGACGGGAAAGTTGCTCGCATGCGTAGATCCGCAAGGGACGAGGGACTGTCTCTACTGGCTTAATTGGTCTTAGAATAGGTTAATGTGCTTACAAGAATCAAGAGTACTATTTACCAAGAGATGTTTGTTTCTCTTTTCATTTTGTTAGCAAGAAAAGGATGTCGACGATTTTAGACTGATATCGTTGACTTGACAGCTCTATAATAGATAGAAAGATAGATAAACTCCTTATTGTTCTTACCAGAAATTTCAAAGAAAGGGATAACGGTTCTAAAAACTAGTGTCAAGCGACAGCCTTATCACTAAGAACGAACAGTTCCAGGTAACCTAGTACAACGAATGTTGGCCTAAAAACTTTGATACTTGATTAACTGCTGACTGGGTCACTCAGTTATGATTACCAGATGGGCACTGGGCATATAGTTTATCCAAGTCATTAGTAAAGATGACTATTACTAGGTAGGTTCATAGGTAATCCGTATCATTAGTAAAGATGACTGTGCTTGTCGTTCCAGGAGCCGCGCACCAACAACATAATGTACCAGTTCCCGCTCCACAGGATATCGTACTGCGCCGACGACAAGGGCGCCAAGAAATACTTCTCCTTCATTGCGAAGGGTAAGTAACGAGCTACAACCTTTTGGGAAGGGGACATTCTGGGAAAGGGGCGTTTTTGTATCTATGGACGTTTTGGGAAAGATACATTTTTGAGAAGGAGACATTCTAGTTAGTTTCAAAACGCTTCTATCGAGAATGCTGGAAAAGGGACGTCTTGAAACTAAACGTTTCATTTTATACACTTTAAAAATTTGCCTATACATAGAATTATTTCATAGTAAGTAGGTATATACAATTCTTTCATAGTCCTGCTATATTTTTGAATATCAGCGAATTTTATTCAACCAACGGTAGGCCGACTTAAAAAGAAGTGGAAAGATGAACACGATGTTTACGATAAGAATTGGTCCACCATGGGAAGAAACAGTCAAAAGTGGAAGGAAGAGAGGTCTTTGCCTAACAATGGGACAAAATGAACTCTTATAAAAAGGATTAATTTTTATAGTTAGCAAAAAACGACCAGATTCTAGAAAAAATCGCAAAACTTGTCACTGATCACGCTCTTTACCAACTTGGCAAACTTGGGTGTTTTTGTTAAAAAAAATAAAACTCTCCTATCCACTGGCGCCAGCGACACCTTCAAGTAACTGTCAAAATCTGACATTTGAATCCCATTTTCGATCCCCAGGTGGCAGCACAGTCGGTTTGAACGGACATGCAAACTCCGTGTCCGCGACGGAACGACACGAATGCTTCGTGTTCGTCTCAACGAAGCTAGCTTCTGAAATTACGCTTACGATTGGACAGGCCTTCGATTTGGCTTACAGGTACGGTACATCGCCATTTTCTTACCTATTATATTTATTGGTTTGTAACTGCCTAAATATTGTTACATCTATCGTGATACAAAACAATTAAACCATCAAAACATGATTGACTGAACAGGCTTTTGAGTGCAAATACAACATGTACAAGAATTCATCACTTAACTTTCCATTTCTCTGGGGTCGATAGAGTTTTTATTTTTTTATTCTTTCGTCTCTATCACTCGTCATCTTTGAATACACTCTCTTCACTTCTCAGCCCGCTCTCCCCTCTGCCCATGGTTCTAGACTAAAGCTGATAGACGTTCATTAGTAATTGTGATCTGCTAATTATTTCATATCGTGATAGATGTTTACTAAGCATGTAGACTGAAGTATTGAATCTCACCTCAGTCCTCATCAGATCTCAGTCCAGTGGCCCTATTTTTCGTCCTTGTTGCTCGTTTGAACCGTCTTAGGGGTGAGACTCACCAAGATAAAATCTCGTCTCATCTCACGCGTAGGAATAGCCCCACAGATCGTACTATATATCATTAAATTTATTTTACTTAGAGTAAGTAGAGAGAGAGAGATATAGAGAGAGAGAGAGAGAGAGAGTGTCCCAACACTAAATTATATGCTAATACCTAATGTCTGTTTCATAATTTCAGGCGATTCCTGAACGACAACGGCAAATACATAGAAATGCAGAAACTGTCACTACAAAACAAGAAACTGGAGTTACAATGTAACACGTACAAAAACCGTCTACAAGTAAGCATTTTACCAAAATAAACCTCAAGTTACCTCAAACGATCAAATGAAAAAACGTTTCCGTTGTTTTTAAGCGATTTTATTTAGCTCGGCCCCGTATAATTTGGTACTTACTATCTTTGTTTCAAATCTTGCGACAGCTATTTTCAACTAGCTACTTCTACTAATTCGATTTTTATGAAACTTTACACACACATTAAGGTCCCGTGACAATACAACGTTATGATAATATAATCGTTGTGATTAAAACTGTTTTTTCTTTTAATTTAATTTAATTGTGTCTAAATTGGACCACCAACTCTTTTTTTTTACAACAATTTAGGCATGCGTTTGACCACTGACTCGCCTGATGGGAAGCGTCGACGTGATCGAAGGTGTAACACGCTTGCCTAGGAGATACCTATTCACTTTACTCTTGAACAGCCCCGGATTGTACGAGTCTTTAGGTGGAAAGACAGACGCAGGCAACGAGTTCCACACCTGTGCAGTTCTTACAAGAAAAGTTGACTTGAACTTGACGTGAACTCGCCTGGTTCTAGCAGTTAAATTACTTGAAGAATGTACCTACTCATTATCATTATCATTGGTTAATATCATACGAGTTCTCGGCCAAACGCAAGCCTATTGTAGAATCAAACATAACACACATATCGACACGCCTTTCTCCCGAGGGGGCTGGCAGAGGTGTAATACAACACCCATATTTCGCCGGACGATATTCAGTCCCATATGTGACAGGGGGTGAGCCTGTCGCCATACACCGGGCTCCAGTCATGTAGCAGATGACATACAATTGAATCAAACAAGGAACATTATTAAAGAAAAACAAAAAATCCGGCTGTAAAATATTGTACCCCATGTCACTTCCACTATCAAGACGATTCAAATGACACCTCACATGTCGAAATACATGAAAATGTTTAGGCTGTAGGGCGTGCCAAAGAAACCTCATACATACACACCCATATAGATATTTATTAAAAAAAAAAGTTAAAAAAAAAAACACAATAAACATACATACAAGCGATGGCAGCCTAGTTGGGAGAAGGCCCGCCTCTCAAACCAGAGGGAGCGGGTTCGAACCCAGCAGGACGGCACGCACCAATTTGTTCACTGTGTGAGCATATGTACGTATTGTATGTCATCTGCTACATGATTGGAGCCCGGTGCATGGCGCTGTCGCTATACACCGGGCTCGCCACCTGTCACATTTGGGACTGACTATCGTCCGGCGAAGTGTGGGTGTTGTATTACACGTCTGCCAGCCCCTTCGGGGAAAAGGCGTGACGATATGTTAACTTACATACATACTTACACTCGAAAAATATAACCCTCCTTCTTTCACAGTCGGGTAAAAAACGCATTTAACAATTTATTGCATAATTTCAGGAATTATCAAAGATAACGTACAAAGACGACCTCACCGCGTACCTCGCGCGGCACAACCTCTCCGACATCGCGGAGTGGAGGCCGCCCGCCGAGCTGCAGACGCAGATCGCCTCTCTCACTCTCTCCAACGGCGACTCGCACTCGCACAGTGAGCACGGTCAGTCTTCTGTCTCACTCTTTCACCCTATACTTAGCATGCACGCGGCGACAAAATTTTGTCAACTCTTTTTATCGAGACAGACATATATTTACACGTAGCCTTGTCTCGTTCTTACACGACAAAAAGTGATGAGAAGATTTGGTCGCGGCGTCCTGCCTGCTGGCCGACACTGGAGATCTGAATAATTAGTAAAAGAAGTATTTCTGCAATATGACATGTTGGATCTGTAAAAGTGCTTTTGTAAAAAGTGTAGTGTACCAATCAAAGTAACGTTATGCAGAAGATCGAAGTACAATTTAATATTAAGGAAAAACTAATTCGAGAAGAATTTATGCTTGTTTACTAACGTCCTATTATTTTAACAATTTAGTCTCCTATCCGGTAGTTGTCCCACTGGTATATAGATATATAATATACCAGCGCGCGCGGCGGAGACTATTGGTACTAAGACCACGGGAACATATAGCGCCAGTGGCGCCACTGACAAAATCCAGTGGGGTAACTACCGGCTATCCACTATGCTTATGTAAAACCATAGCTTAACAAACGTTTTTATATTAGTGATAGGCTATTTTGTCCCAATATTTTATATCCTTATCCTTACTACCTAATTTTAAATCAAAAGTAACTCTGTCTGTCTGTCTGTTTGTTGGCTTTTCACGGCTAAACGGCTGAACGTATCTTGATGAAATTAGATAAATAGTTACAGTATATCACAAGCAAGGTTTTTGGACACTTTTTTCTGAATAAATAAATATTTTTGTCATGAAATTCTGTAAATTAATAAAAAATAACGCGCCGCTTACCAAATGCGTCAGACAACATCACAGACTAGTACGTAGTTGGTACTAAAATATTAACTGACAACTAAAATTAAAACTCCGCTCAAAACCAGCCAGTACTTTTTTTAAATGTTGGACTCTGATCTCTTTGGTAACGGATTATTATTCATAATTTGATAATCAGTACAGTATATCATGAGGAGGGTTAATGGATACTATTTTCTGAATCAACGCGAACGAAGTTGCGGCCAACAGCTTGTGTTCTATAAATTAAAAACGGGACTAAACTGGAAAATGATAATGAAAAGCCTAACTCACTCTAGTTAGGTTTTTTTTTGAACTAAGCAATTATTGCTGATCATCATTTTAGCCGGAAGACGTCCACTGCAGCCCCCCCACCCCCCCCCCCCCCCCACAATCGCGCTGCCCGCATCAATAATGAGCCATATTAATGATTAATTGTATGATCTCCAGGTGGCGACGCGATGTCCAACAACTCGTCGGACACGCAGCGCTCGAGCGACAACAACCTGCTGCTGTCCACGCCGCCGCCGCCGCCGCAGCACAACGGGAAACACAGCTTCAACTCCGGGTTAGTTGCAAACAACTACGAGTAAATAAACTCTCTACATCCTACTAATATTATAAACGCGAAAGTTTGTAAGAATGGATGGATGGATGGATGGATGGATGGATGGATGAATGGATGTTTGTTACGCTTTCACGCCAGAACGACTGAACGGATCTGGATGATTTATGAGACTGTAATTACTCACGTACCATTTAGTCCATTATTCCGACTATAGTTTCAACCACATTTGGTGGTCTTCATCAAGGCGAGTGCGCGCGCGGCTGCGTTTCGCATAGCACTAAATCGTACGTGAGTAATTCCCGTGTTATAAATCATAATGTGTGAAAACCACGTCAGTTTCCATAATAAGATAGATTATAGTATAGAATAGCTTACAGAATACTTTTTAACCGCGTGTGAAACCGCAGGGCGCAGCTAGTAGTAACCTATATGTTGCAAACATTAGACGACTCGTAATAAGGGTCCGGCGACCACTTTAGACTAACTTCGCATTGGCTAAAGGGTATTTTTCATGTTCATTGCCATTTCGTCTAGAAGAAGATGACGAGCGAAAAGAGCAAGTAATGATACTGATGAGCCTCTAAAGTTATCTGCAGAGTGACAAAGTGCAATTACAATCATTTTTATGACTTTCGCACTTCTCTAACCATTCTTAAATAACTAAAAAATTCCATTGTATTATGGATTAATTAAAAAGCTAATGACGTAGACAACCTCCTTGTGTAAAGGAATTTTTGATTTGCTTTGTCTATCTTTTAAATAAATCAGTTTTCTCTTGAGGACGATTTAAAAAAAAAACCAAGAACACATATAAACAAGAACAGACATAGTTCATTCAACTGTACATGCCAAATTTCATCATAATCTGACAAATGGTTTCCAAGCAATTTGATAAACGCGTTTGTATGGAAAATTCAGAGTGTCGCGGAACCCTTAAAGCCCAGATTTGAAGCACTGCTATATTCTCGCATATTTTAACATATTTAAAGATTGGAGATTGTTATAAATAACGCAGTCGATTAAGTTTTAGAAAAACAACACTGTTCTTTTAAACTTTGACCTAACATGTTCCAATACTTAAAAATGGGTATTTCGTGTTGGCCATTCTAGATAGATAGATAGACACTTTATTGTTCACACCAGAAATAACAAAAGAATAGAAAAATCTTAAACTGTAGTGTAACAACTGGCGGCCTTATCACTAAGAGCGATCTCTTCCTGGAAACCTTAGGATGGAGAGGATACTTATGAAAGAGTATGGGACATGGGTGTGCAAAATTAACAAAAATAAGAGTGTTGATACACCTACTTAAACTATTTGAATTATACTTACATAAACATAGAGGTCATATTAATATAATACATTCTAATACTTAAAATACCTATAGATAATAAATGTATACTAATTGTTACATATAATATCACTAAAAGAAAGTAATTCAAATGTATGAAATGTGACTGAAATAGGTATTCATCGAAGTGCTTATTTCGAATTAATTCCGTATTTCCAGTAAGCCGGAGACGCCAAACAAGAACCCCTCGGTGGGCACCAAGCTCGAGGGGCTCCTGCTCAACTCGGACTCTGATAGCGGTGAGTAACATTCTTTTGCTGTCATTTGTTTTAAAAAGTTAATTAAGAAACATATACAAGGTTATAGGTAACTCACCAAAAACCTCTTAAGGGTTCATTGTTGTACTCATCAATATGAACAACTTTTACTATGAAACCAATCCTGTAATCGAAAAAAAAAAACAGCTGTTCCATACAAAAAGTTCAATCACCTGAGACAAAATGTATGGAACAGCTGATTTTTTTTTCGAGATTTCGTAGTTCGCCCCATAGTAAAACCTAGTATATGTCAAAACTAAACCATTGAACCCCAAACTAAACCAAAATTCCGGGATCTTAGGCTTCAAAGTCAAAGCCAAAATGTTTTGATTCAATTTGGGTATCAAAGATACACTTATGAACGTCAAAGTTTTTTTGAATAGACTCGACCGTCTTGTTCGGATAAAGAGCCTCTACTCAGAAGAACAGGCAAGAAACTGAGGGGCATTATTTTTAAAATAATAAATAAACTACAGTCTCACAAATTTTGGCAACAACTAGGTAATATATATAAATACTAGTGGCTACTTGGCGGAAGTGGAAGGCTTCAGACATCTTTGTCTTCTAAATAATTCTTAATATTATAATACCCTCTTTTCATTAATGTAGTTTTTACATGTGATTTGAATTTTCCCTCCTAGTAAACCTACTACCAACTGAGCCACAGAGGCAGTCAAATTATATTGTTATATCTAATATTTATATTGTTATATCTGTTATATCCCAGACTTCGACCCGCGCGCGTACGAGTCGGAGCCGGCGTCCCGGTACGTAGCGGCCGCTGACACCGCGCTCACATCCACGCCACCGCTGTGTAAGTGTACAACTATAGCCAACCATGGTGTAATAATATATACTCAGCCAGGTATAGCATTGCGGTCATGTGGGCAACACGTAGGTACGTCCATTGGTGCTTAAGAGTCCGGCGACCTAACTAACTTCGACCTAGGCGACCTAGACTAACTTCGCATTGGCTTAAGGTATTCTATAGCCATTTCGTCTAGAAGAAGAAGACGAGCGAAGAGAGCGAGTAATGATACTGACGAGCCTCTAAACTTACCTACAGAGTGACAAAGTGCAATTTCAATTTTTTTTTATGATTTTTGCACTTTGTAATCATTCTTAAGTAATCATTCTTAAGTAACTAAGAATTTCCCTTGTATTATGGATTCATTTAACAGCTAATGATGTAGACAACCTCACTATGTAATGGAATTTATGATTTGCTTTGTCTATCTATTGAATAAATCAGTCAAAAGTGACCCCTTAAAAATGCGGATATTTTTCATAGCTCTATTTTCGCTTGAGAACGATTTAAAAAAAAAAACAAAAACATAGGGGCATTTCATTGTACATACTAAATATCATCATAATCTGAGAAATGGTTTTCAAGAAATTTGTGTAGCGCGTTTGTATGGAAATTTCAGAGCGTCGCGGCCCTCTTAAGCAAGACCGAAATATGTCATTACCGAATAGTTCGAAAGAGACTGATGACGATGACGAGTGACGTCATTACGTGTTTGCTCCTGGAATGCTAGACCATGTTTCTTTGGATTATAGTAACTAGAATAAATTTATTAACCTGCGATGATAGCCTAGTTCGAGAAGGCCCGCCTCTCAAGCCAGAGGGAGCGGGTTCAAATCCAACCGACGGTTCGAGCCATTTTGTTCATTGTGTGCACAAAATTACATATGTGCGTATTTAATATCATCTGCTACATATTTGGTGCCCGGCGTATGGTGACAGGCTCGCCCCCTGTCTCATTTGGGACTGAATATCGAAAAGTGGCGAAGTGTGGGTGTTGTATTACACGACGATATGTAATACATTTAGTTTTTAGTCAAAAACATTAGTTTAAAATTTTGTAAGTTTGAAATTGTAAGATACCTAGCATACGAAACGCGACAAAGATACGTCGACTCTTTTTAATCGAGACAGACGTATGTTTACACATAGCCTTGTCACGTTCTCATACGACAAAAAGTGACGCGAAGAATTTGGTCGCGCGCGCATGCTAGAGTTGGTCTTAGAATTAGCTTAGAAACTATACACTAAGATTATAATATTAAACAATACAATACAAAAACTCTTTATTGACACCAAATACAAATAAATCTAAACTAAACACTCAAAAATAAAGGCGCAATGGGCGGTCTTATCGCTTAAAAGCGATCTCTTCCAGACAACCTTTGGACGGAATAAAAACATAATTTTGATGATGAGCAAAAGTAAAGTACTTCATGCGGTTTGCTAAACCTTATGAACATAAGGTAATCCTATTTGACCATCATCCGCTCAAAATTAACACGAAGTTTTAATAAAAACTAATTAACGTACAGTTAAAAAAATACAGTTATAAAATTAACTAAAACCTACTATTTCGTTTCCAGTGGCGCCACCACCAAAAACGTCGAAACGCTTGACACCGACGAACCACTCGACCCCAACCCAACCATCCCAGCCCCCAACCCAACCCCCACCCACCCTCAACGGCAGCGACCTCTTCGGCTCAACCCCCTTCGCAACTCAGCCGACTCAACTCAACTTCGCTCCCAACAATAAGCCCAACTACGACATCAGCGACTTCAACCTCCAAACTTCAGTTTTCAACGCGAACACTTCGTTCACAAACGGTCTAAGTGGATACGATCCTTTTGAAACGCAGAAGAACAACAATATTTTCGGGAATGGATATGGCAACTCTTTCAACGGTTTTGGCAATTTGAGCGAGAAGCAGACGGTGGAGTTGGATAGCAGCTTTAACGGGTTTCTGGATAAGACTATTTCGGAGATGAAGGTTAGGAAAAACTATATATTTTGTTTCATTCCTCTCAGCGTTGCGAGCACGGGCATTTAAACTGACGTTTCATTTCGACAATATTTTTACGGAAATTACCGATTTTGTCGATTTGAAACGTCAGTTTAAATGTCCGTGCTCGTACCTCAGGGGCCCTATTCGGAGATTTGAGATTTTCATCTCACCTTTTTTCGTCCTTGTTGCTCTCGTTTGAAACGTCATAGGTGTGAGAGTGACCAAGATAAAATCTCATCTCATCTCACGCGTAAGAATAGTCCCGTTCCCATGATTTCTGCCCCAGTGAGGGCAAGTACAAAAGTAAACGTTCATGATACATTCCTAATTTTAATTGAAAGTTTTAACTGTTGTTAGATATTTTTTTATGTTATTTAAAAATAATTGGTTACCCATTTTAATTTTTTTTTATTTATTTTAAACAGCTAAATGACGAAATGGTAAGTTATTTATTCGACCCAAAATTTGACTTACTTATGTTATCTAAACATGGTTTTTACAATAATAATTTGTTTTTTTTTGTCTGCAGGATGGCTTCAGCAGAGGGATCACCTTTGGAAACGACGATTTTTCAATAGACAACCTCGATCCCCTGAAGAAGAATTAAAATTTTATTATTTTGATAAATAATTAAAATAAATAGGTAATTTAGGCAATAAACGTTGTTTTCGTTCATACAACTGTAAAATTTAAAATATAATACGAAACAATTGTTGTGTGGACTGAAATGAAAATGTCGAAAAGTTATGTGTTGCCATGTTATTGGTTATTTTAATCGATTTTATTCAGTGATAGTAGTAGTTAGATAGATTATCTCTAAGTAACATCTAAATCTTTCTTATCTCGCTAAGAATCTCAAAATTCATAACCAGTAATATGACAAAACATTTCAGAAATATTTTATTTTAAACTAAGATTTCGGTGATAAAAATTAGAATATATTTGAGAATATTATGGATACGCTCAATGTCAATCCTAGTGCCTTAAAGACAATAAAATGAAAGACGTATTATCTAGGAATTTATCTAATTTTAAAAGTATACATTTTTATATATTTTTAAGGTTAAAAACAAAGAACCATAATATTGAGGACCAAAATTTTTATCAATTCTTAAGAATTTATTTGAAGACCTCAAATTATTCTGTGATAATTCTTTTCATGTTGAGGGACTTCAAATTTGTATATTTTTAACGTCCAAACGACTGAATTCAAAATTTTATTTTATATTAACTAATTGTAAATAGAACTAACACCATTAAAGTTCGGATGGCATTGCAGCTTTTAAGGGTCAACACATTCCATGCTATTTTATTACAATGATTACTATATTATTCTTGATTTATTATTAAAATAATGTTATTCTTAATATTGTATAATAGTTTTCGTAATTAAAACTGTTGTATCGCAATATCTCGTTAGTGGAATATTGTTTTTAGTATTGTGTACACTAATGTTACTATATAAGGCCAAAAGATATACATAATTGTGTATTTTCAATAATAAAATTATGTTTATACATTGAATTTTCATTTGAATGTATTTTCATTTGGATCCTGAACAAACTAGCTTTGTGAGCTGAAGACCTCGCGAGTCTGTAACCCCCATCTCTCTCAACTCATGAAAAACAAACCACGAAAAAAATATATATATTCAAAGATAAAAAATTCTGCACCGAATTATTAAAAATTATTAATTAAAACTAGTGTGGTAAATGATCATTACGTTAAAATATAATATATAGCCCAAAGCAGTAAGCCTTGCGAAGTAGTCTTCACTAGGTTGACCCGTGTCGAGAACTACTACCGATAGGCACTACATAGCCGAGCAAACGTCGGCGTCGCACTAAGAAAAACATTTTATTATAATAAGAAAAAAAATTTATCGAACCTGCTGACACAGAATATGCTCTATTACTACTCTATGTCTATGCCTGCTGATATTATTCGGTTGAGAAATGCGCCCTGTCTGTCCTCTACAGGACGTCGCATTTCCCAACCGTAAGCCGTTCGTAAATTCATCTAATTATCGAACCTACTCACAAAATGAAAGAGAATCGGTTGAGAAATAAGACCTATAGGGGAGGACAGCTTGACACAATTTGGACAGACACCGAACATACGAAAGCTTCTTTGCTGGGACCCTATTCGGAGATTTGAGATTTTCATCTCATCTTTTTTCATCCTTGTTGCTCTTGTTTGAAAAGTAATGGGTGTGAGAGTGACCAAGATAAAATCTCATCTCATCTCAGATGAGATGAGTTGAGTTGAGATGAGATGAGATGAGTTGAGATGATTTTATCTTGGTCACTCTCACACCCATTACTTTTCAAACAAGAGCAACAAGGATGAAAAAAGATGAGATGGAAATCTCGATTCTCGGAATAGGGCCACTGATGCTGAAGCATAGACGCTCATTAGCACACACAAAAACCGATATTTTCCTCCATTGAGTGGCAATTTGACTCAAGGACATCCCAACAACTATCAAAAGCTTTACCAACTTCTCATTTTGTTTTTGAATAATGTCTAGCGTAGCTAACAATCTCTTTGATAATGTCAGTGTCAACTGTCAATTGACTTTGTTGTCGAAGGTAGCGGAATAATTTTCTTTCACCAAGATTTTGCGATTTTCTTGAGGAAAATTCGCTTTTCCATGGCTTTATAATGTTACAAACATAAAAAGCAATCTGCAGAAGTGACTAAGTAGTAATTTTTAAGGAATTTCACAGTATTATAATCAAAGATGGTTGATCTGAGCGATGGTTTGGAAGGACATCTCGAATTCGCATTTTCCAACAATGTTTTTATTGTTCCTGGCATTATAGTCGTCAGTTTATCAGGTAAGTCAATTGTCTTATTTCATATACTAACACCTAGAACCTAATAAATCATAAACTTCCAATTTTTTGGAACATTTATGCAAAGTTTGACCAAGTCGGGTGTTAAGTGTAAGTATTACTAGGAACAGCGTTTTGCCGGCGAATTACTAATGAATTTGCTGTTTTTACGTTAATCTTCAATAATACGTACAATATAGCATTGGTCAGATGCTACATAATGGTATAACAATAACCACAATTTGTGCCAGCCAAGTGTAAAATGAAAGAAAACCTAAAACAAGTTTACCTGTAAGTACCTGTATGCAAGTGGCCGTTTAAAACCAAACTTGATTAAAGTAGATAGTCCATAGTATTCTATCATTAAGTAAATCACTCCACAAAAAGTAATTTTAAATCAATCAAAACGGTTCAAACATTTGTTAATTATGGAAGCTGGCATATCCACCTGCCACCAGCTCAATTTTTTCATCAAAGTTTCCACACATGATAAAAGTAGTAAAGTGTATCTCTAATTAGGGTACCATATCCTTGTAATTTTTTGTTTGTCACAAGAATGGGTTTGATACCCACTTAAACATTGAAAAATAAAAAATACAGTCATCTTTATGAGCAAAAACCACTTTGAAAAAAAAATCTAATTCAATTCATAGTGAAACACCAAAATGTTATTAGAACATAATAAATGTAACACTTCACTATTATTACTAAATTATGTATGGTCTTAATACACTCAAGATTACGATATCTCATGGTGTGTGGTACAAAGAACAAGATTCACAGATTATTTATTTAATACATTGCAAGGAAACAAAAAAATTGTTAAATCAAAAAGGGAAAATAATAAATCTACGGGAGGGTGAGTCCATGAAAGATGCCCCTCATTCACTCACAATACAAAAAAAAAAGAACTTCAGTAGAACTTCTCCCTTTATCAAATCTCAGTTAAGTATCAAACTGGTTAAAATTATTTATTTATGTTTGAACACCATTAAATATGGATTTAAATGATTCAATACAATTTTCATATCTCCAACCAATTCATAATTTTTGGAAGAAGGTAATTGTAATAACGATTGCAGAAATTTAAAAGAACTCGCAACAACCATATATCCAAAAACCACCTCCATCACATCAGCTTTCAAACAGAAAACTGCATCAAAATCGTTTGATTCATGTGGGAGTTACGATGCCACAGACCGACATAGATACACCAACACGCGTCAAACCTATAACACCCCTCTTCTTGCGTCGGGGGTTGATAATTGCTCGCTTCTCTTGCATTCCACCACACGCTATTTTCCAACGTGGGTTCCACGTTACCATACACTACATTATAATCAATACAGATAAGTAAACGCATTCATTTCTTTAGCACTCTTTAATAATCAAACATCAAAATAAATAGTTAAAAAGTGATATTTGCAGTTGAAAAAAATACTGTCCAACATTTTAGAAGGTTAAATTTGAAACTTTTCCAATAATTAACCTGCAGATACTTCAAACTCGTAAATAGTTTCACCAATTCAAAAAATAGTTTAAACATACTTTAAAAATAATAGTTTTCTTAACTATCCAAATCAACTCCTATCTAACTTCTAAACCTCAAAATGGAGTCCGAAATGGAAGCCCTAAGGAAGCTTGAAGATTTAATCAAGTCTACCAACACGGAGAACCCAACTCGGAAACAAGCTATGGAGCTGATTGAGGGGGCTGACTTCACTGAGGAGGTTAAGGAAAGCTTGAGGAAACTCGTCCGAGGAGATGTGCCCCAAGTCTTTGGAAGTTATGGGAGTGGGGCGCTGTTGGGGATCTTATTTGTGGCTATTATATTGGCTATAATCTGTAAGTATAACATATGTCAAGTGACTAGCTGCATCCTGCTATTTCTGTCATGGTTCCAAGGGAACTGTTTTGTTTGGTCCTATGTCCTTTTCTGGACCCCTGACAATGTGTAAGCAAAATTTCAGGATTTTTGGTTGTGTAGTAAGGGCGTCAAACCAAGCAAACAAACAAAAACAAGCAAAAATGTAGAAAAGACATGAACAGCTGTCGTGCGTTAGTGAGCTTCTTATGCGATTTAATTAACTCTAATTACTACAAAGTTTAAAAAAAAACTGATTTCCCTTTTAAATATATTAATAATTGTAGTTAATCATTTTATTTGATCATGTTTCTAATACTTAACTACCAAGAAAGTAAATTCATAAATTTAATGGTATTTTGGAAACACATGAAACACTTTAAATAATAATGAGGTAGGTAGGTATGACATTTTTGCAAAGTTTTTACACTTAGAATCAATTTTACGTTTACCCTTACCTTACCCGTTTAACACTTTTACGTATCACCATTTTAAACAAAAAGACACTTGAGTTCCGGAATACCGGAATTAAAATGCTGAATATCAATACCCAATTCCGGAATTGAAAAAGCGTCTGATATTCAAGCCCTACCCAGAGTGCAACTTTACCGTTAAAAATATCAGTGTTATGGCAAAGCTCAGATCAACCTAGAGAGTAAGATGGCGCACGGCGTATGATTTAGGTAAAGCCAAAACCATGAAAAAACTACGCTACTCGCTTGTTCATTCTTACCTCGACATTATGTGCAATGGTTTATGGTATAATTTCGTGTACATAAATATACATAGTCCATTATGAAAGTGTGGCCAGGACTACATTTTGAGGTTCTTTTTAAAAACTGTGCAGTTTTAAACAAGTCAATTTTGAAAAAGCCTTAACCTTGCCTTGGCAAAGATGGAACACTGCGTTATATCTCGCTGAAGCCACTTCTTTTTAAACGTGTGAGCCTTGTAATGTTGCCATGAAAAACATTTACAATTGCACGAAAACTAATATTAATTCCCAAACTCTACGTTAGCCATTTCCGTTCCAATAAACAACCTTGGTAGATTTAATATTCTAAAACTGCACATATTTGTAAGAGTTGTAATTGACTTGTAAAAAAACTGCACAGTTTTCAAAAAGAACCACAAAATGTAGTCCTGGCCAAACTTTTATAATGCACTATGTATATTTAAGTACACGAAATTATATCAAGGTAAGAATGACCAAGCGAGTAGCGTAGTTTTTTGCGTTAATGTGTGCGTGTTGTGTACATATACGACAGTAGCGTAGTTTTTGGATGGTTTTTGGCTTCACTTAAATCATACGTCGTGCGCCATCTTATTGTCTAGGTTGATCTGAGGGTTTGAGGCGAACTACTAGTATAATATTAACTACACTCACACACAACCTATTATAATCCAAACTTTATCTTTTTATTATTTTGTATTATGTATTATATTATTTATTTTTATATAATACTAGCTGTTCCCGCGTCTTTATTCGCGTTTATTCAGAAATTAGGATCCAAAAACCGTTTTTGTAAACTGTAACTAATTATCAGATTTCATCTTGTTACTTCATCATCACAGTTACTTTCAATTTTATTATATTAGCACAAAAGCATAGATAGATTACAAATGCGAAAATGAGTTTGTTCGTTTTTACGCTTTCACGTCTTAACTTTACTACTCAACCGATCATCATGTAATTTTGCATACATACATACATACATGTATACATACCAGGGTTACTGAAAAGGACATAGGGTACCTTTCACCCCGAAAAAATAACGCTCACTGCGAGCCACGGTCATTGTGGGACCGCGGGTGAAACCGCCGGGCCCAGCTAGTATCCTAATATTATCACCATATATTATTATGTAAACACCTAGCATATAGGTCTTTAAAATGAGGTCGTCTTCAATTTATCAGAACAGAGTCAAAGATTATGCCTTAAACCGGCGATAAAGAGAAATATGTAATAGATAACTCGAAAGTCACGTACCTTAATTGTGTAAATACATTGATACAATGTTACTACGTACTTGCACACTCCAAGGGGCCTACTATGATTTTATTGTCATGATGGCTAGTTTTTGTTGTTGACGCTGCGCGACTGTGAGCCGTATCGCCGCGCAACAAGGTCCATGGTTCTGCAGCGTCGAAAACGAAACGTAAATCATAGCAATAAGATGTCAAGGTAGGCCCCCGGTTGTTTGTCTCTTAGGCGTGTATAAGACTCCATCCACTTGCTAATTTAGCTATTGACCGCTTCACAACAGTACAAACTAGTGGCTCGGTAAGCTGGAGACCTTGCGGCTGGCGTGTGTCCTCCTCAACAGGTTTAAAAAAAACATATCTCCGCAATTTTGAAAAAGTTCCTAAAACTGTCTCGACCAAAAAAAAACTACATAGGTAATTATCATAAAAAAACTACATAGGTAATTATCATAAAAAAACTACATAGGTAATTATCATAAAAAAACTACATAGGTAATTATCATAAAAAAACTACATAGGTAATTATCATAAAAAAACTACATAAGTAATTATCATAAAAAACTACATAGGTAATTATCATAAAAAACTACATAGGTAATTATCATAAAAAAACTACATAGGTAATTATCATAAAAAAACTACATAGGTAATTATCATAAAAAACTACATAGGTAATTATCATAAAAAAACTACATAGGTAATTATCGAACTTACTCGCAAAATTTCAAGAGAATCGGTTAAGAAATGCGAACTGTAGAGGAAGACAGAGATCCGGATAGAATTCGGACATACGAAAGTATTTTTGTCGAAGCTGAAGTAAAGACGCTTCGCTCGCTAACGCTAACTCGGTCGATTAAATACGAACTTATATTCTGTGACACAGAGTCCTTTTTAGACCGACTCGCCGAGCTGCTGGCGTGCGTAGTGGCCGCGGTTGGCTCGGGGTGGACTACTGTTCAAATCAAATCGAACGTCTTTATTCAATCGGGTATCGAAGATGCACTTATGATAGTCAAAGTTATAAAAGACTACCACCTTGTTAGGAAAAAGTGCCACTATTCAGAAGAACATGCAACAAATTGAAGGGCATATACATTATACAAATATTTTTATACAACAACTCTTTATTAAAAACATAAAATAATTGCAATAGTACCAAAGTAAAGCTTAACTAAGTTTTTAATGAGCGGCATTATCGCTCTTCGCGATCTCTTCCAGGCAACCTGTATGGACAGGAACATTCATTACATAACATTATCTTATACAAAGATGCTAAGGTTTTAAAATTACACACACAGAACAGAACACTGCTAGCTATCTTAATATATATAAATCTCGTGTCACAATGTTTGTCCTCAATGAACTCCTAAACCACTTAACCGATTATAATAAAATTCGCACACCATGTACAGTTCGATCCAACTTGAGAGATAGGATAGCTCAAAACGCGAACGAAGTCGCGGGGTGACAGCTAGTAATATTATAGATCTCTCTCTCGCGATATCCCTCAGTCCTGCGCCTGGCCGCTGGTTCAGCCCGCGATTTTTATATTATCCATTATTATTATTCACTAGCTGCGCCCTGCGGTTTCACCCGCGGTTTATCCTATGTGCCTAGACTATAATCTATCTCTGTGCCAAATTTCATCCAGATCTGTTCAGCCGTTCTGGCGTGAAAGAGTAACAAACATCCATCCATACATACATACAAACTTTCGCGTTTATAATATTAGTAGGATTATTTTGATCCATATTATCATCGGTGTCCCATCTCCCACGCCGGACGACCAGCTTAACCTATGAACAAAATAATAAAACTATAAATAAAATCTCAATCATACCCAAAACTTCTTGTTATCAAAAGTACCTATATTTTCCAGAAATTTTTTTGGACATAAAAGAAATCATAACAGCTACTTATCGCACGCAATCGGGTGGCAACACGTAACAAGTACGGCTGTAACGTTGCACCTCTGGGCTCGCCGGAATATACGGGGGGCATCGTACATAGATAGACAGTAGCGCAACTTGCCACAAAATCTTGAAAATCAAAGTCAAAATGACAAAAAAGTTTTTTTTGGAAACAGCGTACTGCAAAATCCTGTTATATAATTAAAGGGCCCGTACACGCATAAGTATTCGTGGAAAAATACAAAATAAATTAACAAGCACGTTAAAAATTGCAAAAGTTAGATGAGCGGTTTAAGAACGCAATCAAAAAAGGAAATTTTACAAAAATGTAATTAATCTTTGTCATATGTTGGCGGCTTTTATTCTAAAAAAGTTAGGGCACGACGCGAATAGTTTACAAATAAAACCCTGTATAGAACAGGTCAACGTTTGACCGCGAACTCGCCTAATGTGAAGCGACATTGTAGCCTAAGATGAAGCACGAAGACCTAGTAGGTACATAGTCAATCTAACCTTGAAAATCGCCTAAGAAAATGTTTAAGCAAAATCCGACAAATTAAAAGAGTTTTTGTGTACCCCAATCGAACGCAGTTGCCAAAAATCATTGCATCATCGATGCAGTCACGAAAGAAGCAGAAGAAAGAAAGTCATTAACAATTTATAAGAGTTTTTGGCGGGAACAGAAAAGGTGTTGTCGTAATTTTGTATTATTTTCTAAATCTTGTGATTCTAAATGGTAGATTTTATCGGTGCGTTAACGTGCACGAGTGTGTTCAAATAATACATACAAACATTGCAAAACGTAACTTTTCTACAAATCTCCACTTAAAGTTTCAGTAAAGTATACATTACTTTACTGAAATGGAGAAAGGGGAGGGATTTATCATCGTCATCATCACCTTGTCATTATCACTCCATCATCTCTAAAATACTATATTAACTTGACACTAGCAAATGCACAAGACGTGCGACGCCAAATTCCACTGGATGGGGGAGCAAAAAAAGAATTGTAAACAATTGCTTAATAGAATCCAAGGCTAGGAAATCTATTTAAGCAAACAATGTCTGCGTTAAGAGTCCGGCGACCACTTTAGACTAACTTCGCATTGGCTTAAGGCTTTCCATAACCATTTCGTCTAGAAGAAGATGACGAGCGAAGAGAGCAAGTAAAGATACTGACGAGCCTTTAAACTTACCTACAGAGTGACAAAGTGGAATTTCATTTTTTTTTTTATGACTTTTGCACTTCTCTAATCATTCTCAAATAACTAAGAATGTCCCTTGCATTATGGATTCATTTAAAAGCGAATGATGTAGACAACCTCCCTATGTAAAGGGATTTTTGATTTGCTTTGTCTATTTATTGAATAAATCAGTCAAAAGTCACCCCTTATAAATGCGGATATATTTCCTCTATTTTCGCTTGAGAACGTTTTTAAAAAAACCAAGGATAAGGGGCAGAGATATTGTTTATTTAATTGTACATGCTAAATTTCATCATAATCTGACAAATGGTTTTCAAGAAATTTGAGAAGCGCGTTTGTATGGAAATTTCAGAGCGTCACGGCCCTCATTAAGTTGTGTGTAGTGTCAGTAAGTCAAGTTCTTTGGAGTTGTCTTACTGACTCCAGCTATACTGCGTCGCTGATAATGCCTCGTCCTCTCACATAGATAAATATTAGTTTATCGGCGCTCGGTATTGTTGGCCGTGAGTTTATCATTTATTGAATTTAATTTTAAAATTTATTTCTTTGTTTTCTGATTAAATTTTAAATTTGTTTGTGTTCGACGGTTACGTTTGCGTGAAAATTTTGAGTTTGAAGTGTTAAGAGGAGTGTAACGGTTCTTGCGATCTTCACGCTTAAATAATCTACTAATGAAATAATTGAATAGGTTTATAAATAGACTTTAAACTAGCTGTGTTACCCGCGGAAAAAAAGTAGTTTATGTGCTATATCAGATTATAATCGATAAATTACTACTACTTTATTTTTTACTGAGTAACAAACATCCATAAGTCCATCCAAAATTTGGCATTTATAATAATTGATTTTTGTTACTCTTTCAGATCTGGATTAAATTTGGCACAGATATAGATTATAGTCTAGAGTAGCACATAGGATACTGTTTAACCGCGGGTGAAACCGCGTGGCGCAGCTTGTAAATTAATATTAATAAAAATAGTTCTTGTATGTCATCTGCTACATGACTGGAGCCCGGTGTATGGCGACAGGCTCGCCTCCCTGTCACATTTGGGACTGAATATCGTCCGGCGAAGTGTGTGTGTTGTACACCTCAGCCAGTCCCCTCGGGGAAAGGCGTGACGATATGTATAAATTAATATTTATTCAAATGGTTATTAATAAATAAATAAATTCAGAAGACTTCCACACACGGTCGCCTGACCCCAAACTAAGCAAAGCTTGTACTATGGCTGCCAGAAACTGATATACATACTTAGATATTTTTAAATACATACTTAAATACATATTAACACCCAGACATAGCACAAACACAAATGTTCATCACATGAATGTTTGCCCTAGGCGGGAATCGAACGCCCCCAAGCTCAGAAGGCAGGTTCACTACCGACTGAGGCACCGAGGCAGTCAATGATGAATGTCTTAATCGAATTTTAATTTGAACTGCTATTTTTACGTTGAAACAACTGCTTTTTGATTGATGACTGACCGAATCGAAGCTCTCAGAGTCAACTAAGACACTGCATTTGTAAATGTCAGTGTTTACATTTTTGTATGACGATAACTTGAATATCGTTCTTCCATTCTTCATCAAATTTTGCAGGCAAGTAGTCCATTTCAATACGATTTTTAAGTTTAAATATGACCAAAATCAATAATATGTACTCAATATATGTAATATGTATATATATATTTAATATGTACTCGTATATAAGTACTAGCTGCGCCCCGCGGTTAAAAAGTATCCTATGTGCTATTCTAGACTAATCTAACTCTACCGAATTTCATCCATATCTGTTCAGCCGTTCTGGTGTGAAAGAGTAACAAACATCCATCCATCCATCAATCCATCCATTCTTACAAACTTTCGCGTTTATAATATTAGTAGGAGTCGTGCAAAACACCAAAAAAAAAATGCAAGTTCAAAATAGCAAGAGTTATGACCGGTTTAAAAACGTAAGTAAAAAAGGAAATTTTACAAAAATGTTAACAAATCTGTATCATAATGTTGGCGGCTTTTATTATAATAAAGTAGCGGCACGACGCGAATAGTTTACAAATAAAACCGACGCGATTAGTTGCTTCGTTAACGCTTTTAGGAAGACGGAGCGCGATGTGTGGTTAGAATTTGTATAGTCAATATTTAATTAAAACTAGCATTGCTGGTGGTATAATTTGTAGGATGCAAAACTGGACAATAAATAATTTCATTTCATTTCGAAAACTTTCTTTTTCTATCGCTGCAAATTTCTCGCCTGCCAGTACCGCGGATTACAATGTAGAGAGAGATGCGTAGCTATTCTGGCGCCATTCCAGAATAGAATCGAAAGGGCAACCCAAAAATATCTGACGTAGGGAGACGGAACTTTTCTATCGCACGAGAAGTTTGTAAACCAGTGTTACACGCATTCTGTACGATATTCGACGTTGAATAAAACGACGTGATAAAAAGAACGGTTCTTTAAGGTTCAGAATTGTGTATTTGTCTCAAAATTTTATCGTTAAAATCATTAAAAAAACAGATTTATTTAATGAGTGTATTGTTCTGCCCGCGCCTTCGCTCGCGTTTCAGAGACAGTTTCAGTGATTGTGTAGCTTTTTAATATTTATTTAGCGATCCGCTCCGGCTTCGCGCGGTACCTGTAAACTTTCCGTGAAAAAATATCTAAGTTATGGTCCGTTGCGTGGTTAGGAGTTAGCGGATAAACAGAGACAGACAGACGAACAAAGCGACTATGTTTTTTACTATGTAGAAGAGAAAATAGAAAAGAAACATCGGACCAGTAGTTAGGGAGATCTCCCTCTACATATGTACATACTCACATGGATTTTAAAATTGCGTACTTGTTTAGTTAATTGTTATTTTAGCAACATTAAGTTTAAATGATTTTATTCACCTAATTTCTATTTCATATATTAAAAAATACATTACTTGTTCTCAATAATCTTACGTTTAGCTTAAATAGACTATAACAAACAAAAATCAATGCACAAAGTTAAATTTTCACGCAAACGCTCGCCGTCAGATCGAACCGCAAATCCCCGGCGCTAACAAAAGCTTCCCGCCAAAAATTCAAGATGGCGGACGTTGTTGAACCCGAATCTGGTCCTTCGGGCCTTGGCCTCGGCGGCATCATCTCCGAAAAACTGACGGAACAAATCCAGAATATGGACGTGATCTCCATTTTACAAAAAATGATCGCAACCACGCCAGCGGATGAGGAATCAGAAGAAATAAGGCAGAAGTTGCAAGGAGTTATAGCGCAATTTAATACTCTAAGCGATGAGGATAAGGCTGTTTTTACCGCGAAAATCAAGGAGGGTCTAGCGAGTAAACTGGCTGCTAAGCTAACAGATCCTGATAAGAATTATTTCGCTGGCGTCGAGGATGCTATACAGACAGCTGTCATGAACCAGATATATTTGGCGGGAGCTGTCATTTTGATTATATTTATACTTATTGGTATGTCGTTTTCCTTAACCTATTCGCTTTCTGTTTTTTTAATTGCCCAGTTTATCAAACTGGGCAATTAAAAAAAGGTCCCTTCCAAGTTTTTCCAGATCTTTCTGGTTTTAAACTCAAAAAGCAACTTAAATGTTTTTTATTCTTACTTAAATACTGAGGATTTTTTGCTTTCATTGGCATCCCGTCATATCCTAATCTGTACCACACACACACACACACACACACACACACACACACACACTCACACACACTAAAAGGTCATATTCAGAGCCCAGGTCCACATTTTCAACCCCCAACGCAAAAACGACGGGGTGTTATAAGTTTGACGTGTATCGTAGCTTCAGAACGAATGAACAGATTTTTATTTTGTTTTTTTGTTTTGTTGTGTTTTTGAAACGTGAATTAGTCGGGAGTGTTCTTAGCTATGGTAACGAAAGAACCGGGAAATCCAAAATCGATTCCCGGTGCTATCGATACTCGATTTTGATGATTAAAAAAGTCATTTTTAATGCGCGAAATGGGTAATTTTACACCCTACGGTGTTCAAAAAACAGAGAAATAATGTTTTATTCATACATGTAACTGTTACAATCACTTCCAAGCGATTCTTATAGCGAGCGATCTTTTATCTTCCAAGCGATTATACTCAGTTTAGGTGTAATGATATAAGTACTTAGAGTTTTCTTTAATGTGTTATTAAGTCATAGGTTTTGCCAATAAATATTTTTTTATTTATTTTTTTATTACTAGCTGCGCCCCACGGTTTCACCCGCGGTTAAAAAGTATCCTATGTGCTATTCTAGACTATAAGCTATCTCTGTGCCAAATTTCATTCAGATCTGTGCTGCCGTTCTGGCGTGAAAGAGTAACAAACATCCATCCATCCATTATTACAAACTTTCGCATTTATAATATTAGTAGGATTCTATTTCTACAATCCTGTAATCGAACGTTGGACGTTGGACAAGTCGACAATAATACGAGTGACGACGTAACATTTATAGTACATGGTTAAATGTAACTAACCAAAAACCTCTTAAGGGTTCATTGTACTCATCAATGTGAACAACTTTTACTATGGGGCGAACTCTGAAATCGCAAAAAAAAAATCAGCTGTTCCATACATTTTGTGTCAGGCCAATGAACTGTTTGTATAGAACAGCTGTTTTTCTCGCGATTACAGGATTGGCTTCATAGTAAAAGTTGTTCATATTGATGAGTACAATGAACCGTTAAGAGGTTTTTGGTTAGTTACCTATAACCCTGTATAGCTAGTATTTCGTCCAATCAGCAGCTGACGTTCTAGCATTAGTTATTGTAGAAATGGAATTGCTTGAAAGCGAATGCGACGTGTCTACAGCCCCAACACTATGTGGAATGTCAATCGAGCTTAAATCAATAAATTCGGGACATTTTCACACACGGGCGCCTGGCCCCAAACTAAGCAAACCTTGTACTATGGCTGCCAGAGACTGCTAAACATACATGTATATATATTTTTTAATTAAATACATACTTAAATAGATATTAACACCCCGACAGAGATTTAACTCTAATGTTACTTATTAACTAAAAGCGATGATGGCCTAGTTGGAGAAGGCCCGCCTCCCAAGCCAGAGGAAGCGGGTTCGGACCCAGCCGACGGCACGCACCAATTTGTTTATTATTTATGAACATTTGTGCGTATTGTAAGTCATCTGCTACTTGACTGGAGCTCGGTGTATGGGGAAAGGCTCGCCCCCTGTCGCATTTGGGACTGAATAACGTCCGGCGAAGTGTGGGTGTTGTATTATACCTCTGCCAGCCCCCTTGAGGGAAAGGCGTGACGATATATTATGTATGTTACTCATTTAATTTAAAATATGCACTATCGAAAACGTACACACTTAAAAAGATAAAATATGCGATTACAATCTTAATTAGCTCTAGACATTGATAATAAGGGGATATCGGTTGTAACACCTGCCTACGGACGAATATTTGTTAAACATGGGTTTTCTACCAAATATTACTTATACTGGGTGTACGGACGAATATTTGTATGAAATAAATTGTAAGAATTTGCCAATTTGAGTTCGTGGAGTGGATGGACCGAGCCTTCCGATCCGGAGGTCGTGGGTTCGATCCTGGCCGTGCATTAATGAACTTTTCAGTAGTAAAGTTATTTTTTTGTTTAATTTGACACGTGCTCTTAATGTGAAGGAAAAACATCGCGAGGAACGGTTTCCTCTCGATCTAGAAGAGTAATTCGAAAGACATGTAACATGTAAAATCCACCACATGTAAAACCTGGGGGCTGAGCTACCCACGTCCGTAGGAGTGTACTCTATTCTGATTCCCTACACGTGGTCCCCGGGTAGTGCTAACCGGGTAGCAAACTCTGGTGGAGGCTT
The DNA here is from genome assembly GCA_911728515.1 of Peribatodes rhomboidaria. Taxonomy (NCBI): domain Eukaryota; kingdom Metazoa; phylum Arthropoda; class Insecta; order Lepidoptera; family Geometridae; genus Peribatodes; species Peribatodes rhomboidaria. Next base: position 1,526,383 of record OU452194.1, read on the forward strand.
CGGCCGTGGCTAGTTACCACCCACCGGACCAAGCCATGCCGTGAAATGACCTAGTCGTGTTTCGGGATGTAGTCCGGTGTAACCGTTCCGAAGACGGGTCTGAGCAGTGGCGCACTTGTAGCGCCTCACTCAACTGCCGTCTTTGTACTTGTTCACACTACAAAACTTCAAGGCTAGAGTGAATAAGTACTTTATAGGTCGTCGTGCTCGATCTTAGACCACAACGACGCTTAACATCAGGCGAGTTGGTGGTCAAACGTCGACCTATTCCTATGTATATAAAAAAAAAAAACCCGCACTGAGCCAGCGCGGTGAATAATAACTCAATCACCCTAGACGTGGGGTAGGTCGGTGTCTACAGCGGGACCTAAAATACTTTAATGAATTAAAAGAATATACTTCGTTATTATTTATTTCACAAATTACATAAACATTCATAAAATATTACTGATAATAATTTCCCATCAAACTTTACATATACAGGGTGTGCTGTCAAATATTGGTAAACATTGATTTGGCAACAAACAGTATTTATACAGGGTGCAAACTTACACAGCCGATAAAGCATTAATTTTACCACAAAACAACACTCAAGCTTTTTTTTTATAATAATAATTTAATTTGGAACAATAACACAAGGTATTACAATACATGAGAATCGATGACACCTGCAGGAGTTTAAAACTGAGTTACAGATGTCAACGCCCTCGTCCAATGATTTTTTACAAGAGTAGTTCCGTAATTAATTTAAATAAAAGATAACATCTTTCGAAAATAAGAAAACCATATAATAAAAGAATTGTTCAAACATGTAACATTAAATAGGTATAAATAATGGTTTTGGATGAATTAAAAAAGCGGGAGTGTGAAGGACACTATAGACTATCTTCTCGTACAAGTTTGGTTTAAAAGCGGTCATTTTCTTGATTATTTTCTTATCTTTTTAGCACTTATAGGTATCTCGATATTTACTTCATTTTTCTAGGAGGCACCTAAATCTATAATCAAAATGTATCTCGCCTTCGGAACGTTATGTCAAAGCAAAGCTGTCATCGAGAATGTGTAAAACAGTACCAGGCCACCAGGGACCTCTTTTAAAATATTGTCATGGTTTTTTTTAATGTTTTTCTTTTCTTTTTCAGTATTCTTCGGCTACAAACTATACAAATCCATAAAGGAGAAGGAGGTCAAAAAAGAAGAGAAGAAAAAGTTGAAACAGATGAAAAAGAAGAAATAAACGTTATTTTATTTTGAAAATGGAACGCTCAAAAATGGCGGCTGAGGCTCGGTATAACGGTAGTTGTGTCTTAGAAATTATGTATATCGGTTATAAGGTAAAAGATTACTTATAAAATCAAAACCAATGGAATTTACATGAAGCAGCGTTATAATAAAATTAGCCATCGATCATATGAATAAATAATGATCACATTGTTCGTACGAATTTCCACCACATGTTTGGGTCGGTTTTTTGGGTTCTTTCTTTAGCTGTTTTTTTTTTCTTTAGTCAATGCATATTGTTGATTGAGAATTGACACCCTGTATGAGTTAATTTTAAAAGTAAATGCCCGTATATTGTTCCAAATAGAGTTCTAAAAGACCTAAGTTATTTTGTAAATATAACGATTCCTAATATCACTTAGGAATTACATACAAAATGTATTTAGAAAAGGTATAAATATAAAACTTTTAACGAATTATATTCCGGGAATCCGGGCGCATTTAGATTTTTGTTATAATCCGTTCTTAAGGCCGCATGCTAAAACGACACTCAGTCATGAATTTCTTTTTATTTTTGTATGTTGTTTTAATATACATAAAAAGTTTTAATTGAGCGTCGTTTTTGAATAGGGCCCTGAAATTTCAAATATTTCCGTTGACATATACATAAATTCATGTTGTATTGAATTTGACTTTTTAAACTTTTTTTTCTTGTGTAAATTTGTTTTAATGGTGGCTTTAAAAATACCAAAAAAAAGAAACGTATATCTTGCCAAATCATAAGTCTAAAGTTCGAGCTAAATGGATTGAGTCAAAAGTTTAATGACCCATCGGCTGACTGATCAGGATTCGTAAACCACTTTTTTTTTGCAAAAGGAACTTTATTTTTTAAATTCATTTTTAAATCGATCCATTTGGCCTAACTTGAGACAATTTAACTGTATTGTAACCCTCGTTGTAGTTGATGTGATAGTCCATAATTACCATAGTCCGTTTGCTATTAGGGTGCATACTTTTACTAACGGGTCATATTTTTACTAAAATACTGCCCGGCAATGCTGCGACAGTATTTTGAGTGTAACCCGGCTATTACTCATACATTTCTAGCATGGCTTATGATGGCCGGACTACAGTCGGCAATATTGCCAGTCAATACTGGCAATATAGACAGGCGATATTTTAACTGCAATCAGTTAAAATATCGCCTGTCTAAGAGCACCCTTAGATTGATACGCTGACAGCTACAATAATTTCCAAAATTAAAGTCTTGTTTTTACATTCGCCTTCAGTTTTTTACCCACTGGAAAAAAGGTTCTCATTTCGGTTGTATTTTTTCAATGTTAGTTACCTCATTCATAACTCCGTCAAATATAAACTGGTTTGTAAAATTTTTGTTTATTGAGTAATTAAGCCTTTTTTTTCAAAATTAAGTTCTGATAAGAGTTTTTTTTTTTAATTGTAAATTGTTTATATAGTAATCATTTTCATTCAATACAAAATAAAGAAATTGAAATGAGACTTTTTTTGCATATTAATGTAGCCATCATTTCATCTCTTACCAAATGGACTATAATTAAATTATTCTTACTAATGATGATGATATCTACATAATTTTTAAGAAATAACTTATTAAAAAAATGACTGATTTGAACGAAATATTTATTGCAAAATTTGCAAATTCGATAATTTATTTGAGTGAAAGCGGACAATTTTATTCCAGATTTTTTGAGCGACAAATTTTTATATTTTTCACTGCAGTCTGTTTCTTTTTAGATGATTTGCTGTGTAAACAAATATGATTAAAATAAAAATAATTCATGAAAAATAACAAAAAAATAAAGTAACAAATTGTTTACTTCGGGATTAAAATAACAATTTTGTCTATTAATTTGGTTATGTCTATTTGCTTAAGTTTAGGTCTTAGTCAATTTCCGGTGCAGTTTGGCCTAATAGTGGTAGTAAACCGAGAGTTGTCATTGGTCGAAAACGACACATTTGGTTACGTAGGACATCACTAAAGAAACAGACTGTGTTTTAGTTATAGTCCTTACGGACAATGTTGTAAAATTAAATGTGTAACATGATAGTAACATATTTTAAGATTTTCATGTCTTTATTCAGTACAATTTTAAATACGTCAAAAAACTAAAATTCTGCATTTGTCTTACTGTTTTTTTCAAATGAGACAAAAAGCCAATAACATATGTATTTTTTTAAAATAGACTAGCAATCTGCCTGCGGCTTTGCTCCCGTTTCATATACACTCTGAAATGTCTGAAATATATTTCTATTAGTTGAAGGATTATTAAAATAGGACCAGTAGTTCCGGAGATTATCACCTTCATACAAACGTATATCTATTTGTAATATTTTAATATAGATAAACTTTAAAATCGTAATCGTAACCTCTCTTTTTCGCCGTAGTCGGGTAAAAACAATCAATTATAAAAAGTAAAGTTAAAAATAAATACCTACTGAATATTTTAGTAAATGTATGTAGGTACCCTTGTTTTTTACTATTTGCATCCCGCGGTTGCGCCCGCTGTTCTGAGAAAAAAAACTTAATTTTACTGTCAAATTAAGTTTTATGTGTGATCCAGGGTGAAGCTATCTCCATTCCAAATTTCGCTCAAATCTGTTCAGCCCTTTCGGGGTGAAGTTACACAAACATACAATACTCTAACATACATACATACTCACAAAACATACATACTCACAATCTTTTACATTTTTAAAATTAAGTGTAATTTAAGTGAATCAGAGGCTAACTAGTAAAGTGAACTAGAACCACTGAAAACATTGTTTGTTATTATTTTAAGGCTTCGTCCTGACTAAGCAAACAGTGACCGGCTGACTGCCTCCAGTTCCTATATATTGTAAACCGAACAGCGTGCACTGTACGCAGTTTTTTTTTTTTTTTTATGTAGAATGTCGGCGTTTGACCACCAACTCGCCTGATGTTAAGCGACGTTGTGGTCTAAGATGGAGCACGACGACCTATAAGCTACTTATTCACTCTAGCCTTGAAGTTGTGTAGAGTGAAGAAGTACCAAGACGGCAGTTGAGTGAGGCGCTACAAGTGCGCTACTGCTCAGACCCGTCTTCGGAACGGTTACACCGGACTACATCCTGAAACACGACTAGGTCATTTCACGGCATGGCTTGGTCCGGTGGGTGGTAATTAGCCACAGCCGAAGCCTCCCACCAGAGTTTGCTACCCGGTTAGCACTACCCGGGGACCACGTGTAGGGAATCAGAATAGAGTACACTCCTACGGACGTGGGTAGCTCAGCCCCCAAAAAAGTTTGCGATGTATCGCTTGCTGACGCATTCTGTGAGCGGCCGATTAGCATTTAGTTCGCCCCTTGCTCTATATTGAAGGTTTATCAGAATTATAATTCATATTTTAATCCTGTTGTAAGAATGTGTCGCCAATTTAATGAAGTGACTAAAAATCATAAACATTCCATAGACATTTTCAACTTGAAATTGAATGCATTTAAAACTGATTTTGCAAGGATTGTTTACGGCATATGACTGATGTACTTAGGTACACTAGTCATACGCGGTGGACGGTTTTCCTAGCATCGGTTTTGAATGTATTTAACTTGCATAAATTATCCTAATGCCAGGCAGATACTTTCAAATTTACAAATTATTATCATTAGTATTTCCATGAATTCATTAGCTGAATTATACCTAGTTTTAGTATCCCATTAGTTTTAGTCTGTAGTAACAGCTTCACTAATTAATAATCATGTTAAAACACATGTAATTTAAACAGGGATGTAATTTAGAACAAAACTCATTGATTGTATTTCTGAAACCAAATTGACTGTATCCTGTTTTATGTATTAAATAAATAAATAAATTGAGTTTGACCAATGCCAACTCAGAGTCAGCCAGCGGACAGTCAGTCGCGCTTAGTCGGGACGAAGCTTAAACATTTTAAAATACAATAAATAGCAGAATTGTACTGTATAAAAGCATTTTCTTTTTCATTTGTATCGACATTATATTCAACATTCCTCTAATATTAAGTGTAAATGTAAAATTACAGTAATTTATGTAATAAATGTTGTTATTCGTCTATTATGTTGTTTTATTTTTAACTCCTGACGCCAAAACGACAGAGTAAGTAAGAGTAAGATTGACGTTTGTGTGTATCTGTCTGTAGCATCGGAGCTCGTCATACGTTTCATACAAACGTATGAACGATTTTGATTATTTTTTGTTTGAAAGGTGAAATTGTCAGGAGTGTTCTTATCTATGTTTGATGAAAATCGGTGTCGGGTTTTTTTTTATACTTTTACGGTGAAGTGTGGGTGTTGTATTACACCTCTGCCAGCCCCTTCGGGGGAAAGGCGTGAATTATGTATGTATGTTAATTTATATTGGAAAGTTATTAAACTAAATACTTTTTTATTTTTTAATACTTAATAGGCTTACGTTTGGCCGCCAACACGCCTGATGATAAGCAGTGATGCGGCCTACGATGGAGCACGCTTGCCTAGAAGAAACCGATTCACTCGAGACTTAAAGACACCCAGATTACATATAAGTGTCAGGGAAACACACACTCTGGCAGAGTATTCCACACTCTAGCGGTCCGTATGAGAAATGAAAAACCAAAGCGTTTCGTGCGTGTTGTAGGTATGTCAACCATAAAACGATGCCGCTTTTTTTTGTACTTTTTTTGACACGCTCGCGTGTCATTAACTGCCAACATAACGTAATAGGTACGTACGGTTAGAACGGCAGCTCCACATATCCATATATGTAGATAGATATTCTGATAGAGAAGAATTGATTTTTCTTCAACCTATTACTTCTAGGGGGGAAACGTAATCTTTACTGATTTTTTTAGCCTTTTTTTCGAAAATTACGTTTGTCGATACCAGGAAAGCAGAAACCATTAGGTACCTATCCAGAAAAACAAGGTCAAGCATTTAAAAAACACATAATGACGTTATTGCCATTCGTCGTTATGCTGTAGGTACCTGTCGGAGTATATTATTATACCATGGCAAGAACTATATAGGTACATCTTAGAGTTATATTAATTATTTACCCAAATACAATGTAACTAACGGATACGATAACGATACCTAATCATTAAGTACATTATTTACAGCTTATGTCTAATAAAAAATTTAAAAAATTACAAACAATATACTAACAGAAATAGAAATAAAATATCCATCCAAAAAAAAACCTAACAATATAAGGAAAGAAAAAACAAAATAAAACAATTAGACAATATAAAATATCGTAATAGAAATATACGTATTCGCAATATGGCAATGACTTTTTTGCAAATGATTTTAGTTCGTCAGCGAATGTCTAATTGTGGGTGAGAGGCACTGAGAACGTTAAGGATTGGTTGCGCGCGGTAAATGGGGGATTACTCCTCTAAATTATCCTGATTAAATCCTCTGCAACTCTGTATTTGGTTATATACGTATACCTATTTGTACCTACTATGTTCTTACCAATAAATTACTAGAATCTTAATTGTAGAAATCGCATGTAAGGAAATCTTATACCTTTAAATGAGCAATTCTTGTATATATCTTATCTTAATATATATATAAATCTCGTGTCACAATGTTTGTCCTCAATGAACTCCTAAACCACTTAACCGATTATAATAAAATTCGCACACCATGTGCAGTTCGATCCAACTTGAGAGATAGGATACTTTTTAACCGCGTGTGAAACCGCGGAGCGCAGCTAGTATATATATATAATTGGAATCTCGGAATCGGCTCCAACGATTTTCATACAAATTAGTATATAGGGGGTTTCGGGGGCGATAAATCGATCTAGCTAGGAATCATTTTTAGAAAATATCATTTTATTCGTGTTTTATCGATAATCAATCTCAACTGAAAAATATGACTCTTCCTGACATCTATTGGCGAATAATAATACTAGTATTTTTTGTGAGTAACTAATTGCTTTAACTACACAACAGCAGATGGCGTTGTTAAGTAACACGAAGTCAATGAGTGTTTGCTATAAGGTTAGACTAAAATCAATTGTTTATTATCCAAAAAACACAATAAAAAAATAAAAAAAAATACCGAGCAAAGCTCGGCCATCCAGGTACTGTGTACATAATTGAAACAGCTAATTATTCGTAATGCAGGTTTATTAATTGCAAATTAATTACAGCAAGTACTTAAAAATAATGGCGATTCTCTATCATATTAACTACACCTAAGACAGCATAGATTTTTTTTAAATGTCCCAAATTATACAGGCCGGACGTAAAGCGAGAACGGAGCGCGGACAATGTTCAGGAGCAGTGCGCTTCAACACTTGTTCATATAAAATGTGTGTAAGCAATATGTTTTTGAATTATACATAAGCGACGCCTAACGTCCTAATATATAATTTTAATATAACTAGAATAATTTTAATATTCTATCGCAATATTATCTCGGTCCTTCTCACTTTGATGGCTTTTCTAACTAGAGTGACAGTGACGGAGGTAACGCACGCGTCAGAATAAGGCCTCTGTATAATTTGCACCTAAGACAACGTACCATATGTTTTTAGATGCCCAACTTTAAACAATAAGTACTTATAGCATTTTTTAAACAATTGGTTTATCATCAATGGTTGCTTGTTTTGCATTTTGTTTCCATGTTTAGGCATCTAAAAAGAAATTTACTAAATACATTATATTTCGTTGTCGCTAATTTAGTGAAAACATACACTCTAATAATCTTCTATTTCTGATTACGAGATTACTTACGTGTGGAAGCGAGACAAAAAAAACACTAGGGTATTGCTCTCACTGTCTATCTCGTTAGAAAAGTCATAAGTGACCGAGGCTATAAAATTTCTCGATCTGAAAATATAGCCCCAGAATGTTTTACTGAACATTTATGAAAAAAATGTAGATAAAAAAAAGGTATGTTGGCCCAAAAAAACTAAGTGCATCTCCAGGTTTTTTACTCCACTTTTCCAGGTTCAAATACAATTATTCAACATTTGTGCATTTTAACATTTTACTCTTAGCGATAAAGGCAGTTATTACATTACTTTTATATGATCCGATTTATACTCGTATTGTCAAATTATAATCATTTTGCAGCAATAATCTTCTCTTTTTTACATTTAGTTCACAAAACACATACATATTTACTTATTTCTTTGTCATATAAACATATTGTTTCGCTTTTCCTCCGAAGGGCTGTCAGAGGTGTACATCACTCACGCTTCGCCAGACGATATTCAGTCCCAAACTGTTCCCCCGAAGGGCTGTCAGAGGTGTACATCACTCACGCTTCGCCAGACGATATTCAGTCCCAAATGTGACAGGGGGCGAGTCTGTTGCCATTCGCCAGGCACAAGTTAAATAGAAGATAACTTTAAATACGCACATAATACTCACACAAACAAATTGGTGCGTGCCCTCGGCTGGGATCGAACCCGCACCCTCAGCTTGAGAGGCGAGCTTTGTCCAACTAGGCTATATCGCTTGTCACATTTGAGTGCACACTAATCCAATTTGCAAGCACAATTCAAACACACTATTATCACTTTTTTCTCGTCACATTTAATTTTAGAGTCCACACTAATCCAGCAGTTTTTTCACATTGTCCCACACTTTCTTGCGACACGCACACTAGTCCAAGTATCGCAAGCAAGCCATGATGTCGTCGTGTCACGTGTAGGCCACGTCGAGCGTGTCGAGCGTGTCCAGCGTGTGCAGCGTGTCGAGTGTGGGCGCGGGCAGCTCGGACTCGGCGCCGGACCCGGATGTGAGGGCTGTGTCCGTGTCCGTCTCGCTGCCTGACTCGTCCTTCTGCAAAGTCAAAAGTAGAGGTAAGTTATAGATGACGTACAGGTAAAGGTATAGGTGAAGTATGGTAGAGTATAGGTGAAGTTCAGGTAAAGGTATAGGTGAAGTATAGGTAAAGTATAAGTGAAGTACAGATGTACCTTGAGAGTGAACACGGTGTAGGCGGGCGGGGAGGCGTGGTAGCGGCAGGCGCGGGGAGGCGCGGGCAGCGGCGGGACTGTACCTTGAGAGTGAACACGGTGTAGGCGGGCGGGGAGGCGTGGTAGCGGCAGGCGCGGGGAGGCGCGGGCAGCGGCGGGACTGTACCTTGAGAGTGAACACGGTGTAGGCGGGCGGGGAGGCGTGGTAGCGGCAGGCGCGGGGAGGCGCGGGCAGCGGCGGGACTGTACCTTGAGAGTGAACACGGTGTAGGCGGGCGGGGAGGCGTGGTAGCGGCAGGCGCGGGGAGGCGCGGGCAGCGGCGGGACTGTACCTTGAGAGTGAACACGGTGTAGGCGGGCGGGGAGGCGTGGTAGCGGCAGGCGCGGGGAGGCGCGGGCAGCGGCGGGACTGTACCTTGAGAGTGAACACGGTGTAGGCGGGCGGGGAGGCGTGGTAGCGGCAGGCGCGGGGAGGCGCGGGCAGCGGCGGGACTGTACCTTGAGAGTGAACACGGTGTAGGCGGGCGGGGAGGCGTGGTAGCGGCAGGCGCGGGGAGGCGCGGGCAGCGGCGGGACGGGCTCGCGGCACGGGGACAGCCCGCGCGGGTCGCCGCACGCCGCGAACAGCACCTGCGCAGCCGCGGCGTGAGACAGTTAGCTCATTGTGTGGAACTGTTGCTCTTCCCTTCCCTTCATTCCATCCAGCCCAGGTGCTTCCAGGTTAGCAGCCTTGCAGGCTGCCACAAGCCTCCAGGAGCGACGATAGGGATCCTGAGACACGATCAGACATAACAACCTCAACCAGGTTGATTGAGTAATGCAGGTTGAGCTTGTCATGTCTGATGGTGTCTCACGATCCCCATCCTTGCTCCCGGAGGCTTGTGGTAGCCTGATGTCGACTCTTTATATCGAGACAAGCGTATGTTTAGACATAGCCTTGTCACGTTCTAACACGACAAAAAGCGACGAGAAGAATTTTGTCGCGCGCGCATGCTAGGAGTTCTGCATGGTGGGAAACTCGTCGTCAGAGGCACCGAGAGGAGCACGCCAACTTTTTCTTCGGATGGTTGAGCATGTCGGCTATTGTAGGATCGTAGGATTTAGTAATTTCAAAACTGTTTGGTGGCTTGAGAATTAAGGATATGTTTTTTTTTTAATGTAGAATAGGTCGGCGTTTGACCACCAACTCGCCTGATATTAAGCGACGTTGTAGTCTAAGATGGAACACGACGACCTATAAGGTACTTATAGATAGAGTGATCTAGCCTTGAAGTTTTATAGAGTGAAGAAGTGCAAAGACGGCAGTTGAGTGAGGCGCTACAAGTGCGCTACTGCTCAGGCCCGTCTTCGGAACGGTTACACCGGACTACATCCCGAAACACGACTAGGTCATTTCACGGCATGGCTTGGTCCGGTGGGTGGTAACTAGCCACGGCCGAAGCCTCCCACCAGAGCTTGCTACCCGGTTAGCACTACCCGGGGACCACGTGTAGGGAATCAGAATAGAGTACACTCCTACGGACGTGGGTAGCTCAGCCCCCAAAAAACTTAATCAACTTCTGCTTCGTCCACACCGTCCTCCGAGAACCTGCAGGAGGAACAGTCTTTCGTACCTGATGTTGGTCCTGCAGTATGTGCTTGAGGCAGTGCCGCGCGGCAGGCAGCGAGTGCAGCACGCAGCGCACGCCGCCCTCCGAGAACGTGCAGCGCGCCAGCGAGGGAGGCGCGCGCGCCGCCGGGGGGTCGTTCACCTGACGGACGCGGGGTAGTCAGTATGCAACATGGTACAGAAATCCTGTTATATTCGTATTCTAGCTTTGCCACATCTAATCGCAGATAAAAACGATGGAAAGACAATCATTTGCTCATTATCTGAAAGGCGATCACAGTCTCCTAAGCAAATGAATACATTGAGAGGGTAGGTAGCCTTGCTAGATACGACACTTTAACGTGCATGTTAAAGTATATTATATATTAGAGTATATTAAACGAAAATCAGTTCGGTTTCACGAAAAGCAGATCAACAACAGATGCTGGAGTCCGATTAGTTACGTATGTGGAAGCTTTGGAGTTTCACAGGATGCCATCGGTGTCTTTTGTGATATTTCTAAAGCGTTTGATTGTGTAGAAGACCGTACTTTGATCCGCAAATTATACCACTACGGAATTCGAGGAACCGCTCTAGATCTTCTCGAGTAATTTTAACAGATAGACAACAAAAAGTTGGAATTCATGGCGTCACTTCTTCCGGATCTTTAGTTACAACGGGAGTACCACAAGGTTCTATCTTAGGCCCATTCTTATTTTTAGCGTATATAAATGATTTGTCGTATATGGTTAAGGACTTTACAGACATAGTTCTATTCGCTGGTGATAAATCTCTTATTTTTAGAACTAATAGGATAGATAGTGAGCTTGAGCATGTGAACAACGTATTGACTATTATTTCGAGATGGTTTGCTGCAAACAATTTGTTACTTAATGCAAAACAAAACAAAGAGTTTAAAGTTTTCTATGCCTAATGTTAGATATGTAGTAGAGCCAAACATAATGCTTGAGGGCGATAAACTTAACATACATAGATAAGGCAACGGTGTTCCTTGTTAAGCATTGATTCAAAACTGCAATGGGATCCTCATATTAGTGCTCTATCTGGGAGACTCAGTTCTGCTGCTTATGCGGTTCGTAAGATTAGGCAACTGATGGATATAACTACAGCTCAGCAGTCTACTTTGCTTACTTCCACAGCATAATGTCATATGGCATTTTGCTGTGGGGTTCAGCTGCTGATGTAGAGGCCATTTTTATTTGGGAAAAGCGAGCGGTCCGTGATATCTACGGAATGGGCCCCCGCGAATCCTCGAGAGGTTTATTCAAAGAAATAAATTTATTAACTTTACTTTACTACCTTTTTTCTTTGTATATCTTTGAAAATATTATGTACTACTACATAGATATTACCTTGTTGTAAGCAAAAATTTGGGAGTTGCAATTTTTTTTTCTTAAGTAATGCCTCTCAGTTTCTTGCCTGTTCTTCTGAGTAATGGCTCTTTTTCCGTACAAGGCGGTCGAGCCTATTATTAAACTTGACGTTCATAAGTGTATCTTCAATTGAATGAAAACATTTTGAAATTTTTTACCTAAAATGAACTGCCTCGCGTTTGAATTGTTTGACAAGAGTTCACGGTGCGCCCTGCGGGTATCAAGTACTGTATAGTCACAGAATTGAAGGGCGTGTACACATACTTTAAGTATATCATTATGCAAAAATGCCAAAAATATACACGTTAAATAACAGGACTACAAGAAAAAAAGATTTTTTATAAAAATGTTAGGAAATCTGTATTATAATGTTGGCGCCTTTTTTCTAAAAAAAGTAGTGGTACAATGTTTATATTTATGGTTACTAGCTGCGCCACGCGGTTAAAAAGTATCCTATGTGCTATTCTAAACTATTATCTATCTCGGTGCCAAATTTCATCCAGATCTGTTCAGCCGTTCTGGCGTGAAAGAGTAACAAACATTCATCCATCCACTCTTACAAACTTTCGCGTTTATAATTTTAGTAGGATGGTGCACTTTCCCGCCTAGCATGGCGTCCACACTCACATGTGCCCTGGAAGGAAAATCATCCACAATGACAATGGCAGTGAATACCCCATACCTTAGCACGGAAGCAGATCGTCAACAATGACAATGGCGGTGAATATTCCATACCTTAACACTCATATACCCTAGGAAGCAGATCGTCAACAACAACAATGGCGGTGAATACTCCACACCTTAGCACTCATAAACCCTCAGAGAAAGATCGTCAACAAAGACAATGGCTGTGAATACTCCATACCTCAGCACTCATATACCCATGGAGGAAGATCTTCAACAATGACAATGGCGGTGAATACTCCAGACCTTAAAAATTGTCAACAAAGACAACGGCAGTGAGTTCCCCATACCTTGGCGCGCCTGTGGTGCAGCTTCCTGGCCAGCACGGCGTCGGGCCCGTGCCGGCGCCGGTACCCGGCGTAGGCCTTCAGCGCCCGCAGCTGCCGCCGCTCGCGGGCCGACACGCCGCCGCTGCGCGTCTGCGAGTTTATACTGCCTGGGGGGGGGGGACGTACTATAATTGCACACACTATACTCTATACTCAGATCAACCTAGAGGAAAAGATGGAACACTGCGTTGTCTCACTGATGCCACTTCAGGCGTATTTTGCTGACAGCTGTCGCAGAGATCAAGCTGTATTACACAATTAAGCACTTACACAATTAAGAATTAGGTACTTAAGTAAGCTATGTATTGCCATTGAAATTTTTTAAATTGTAATTGTAATTTAATCTTTTATTATTGTAAAATTTTGACATTTTATTTTAATCTGACATTTAATTGACATTGATTATTACTATTCGTTTATCATTAGTGTAATTCGTTTTATCGGTGCTAATTTGAAATAAATAAATATTTCATGGAGTTTAATCAAACTGTTATTTGAACCAATCTCTAGCAATCTCTAGTGTATTTCCGCTCTAACGTACACTACACGTGGTACTCGTACACTAGAGATTAGTTCAAGTAACAGTTTCGAAGATGAACTTCCGCAAAGTAACGCCTGATTCATCAACTGAACATACTGGTCTTGTGGATCTTTGACTGCCTCGGTGGCTCAGTTGGTAGTGAACCTGCTTTCTGAGTTAGGAGCGTGGGTTCGATCCCCACCTAAGGCAAACATTTCTGCGATGAACATTTGTCTTTATTTTATGTCTGAGTGTTAATTTCTATTGAAGTAAGAATTTAAAAATGTATATATATACATTTTTAAATATATATATGTATGTATAAGTATGTCTCTGGCAGCCATAGTACAGGCTTTGTTCAGTTTGGGGTCAGGCAACCGTGTATTAAAAATGTCCCAAAGATAATCCTTTATTTTAGACTGTATTTAATTTAAAATGCCGGCTAAAAAAAAAAAGCTTTAGTGTAATTCTAAGTAAAAATTATATTGAATGCCTCGGTGGCTCAGTCGGTAGTGAACCTGCCTTCTGATCTAAGGGGCGTGGGTCCGATTCCCACCTAGGGCAAACATTCATATGATGAATATTTGTGTTTGTTCTATGTCTGGGTGTTAATATCTATTTAAGTATGTTTTTAAAAGTATATAAGTATATATATCGGTCCCTGGCCGCCATAGTACAAGCTTTGCTTAGTTTGGGGTCAGACGACCGTGTGTGGAAGTGTCCCGAATTTATTATTTATTTATTATTATTTATATATTTCAAAATGAAAAATATTCTGAATACTTCAAACACTGTTATCAAACCATAAAAAATAAATCAATAAATTTATATTTATTATAGTGTCGCGAGCGAGCGAGACAGCCACCAAGCCTTACCATACACCTTAAGGCAGTGCTCAGGCCTACAAACGTTAGACAATATTATGTTCATACACTCACAATACTGTTCCCTCTCCTGTTTGAGCGACCGCACGTACTGCAGTCGCGCGGTCAGCAGCAGCGACCGCAGCCGCGACATCTGCTTCAAGTAGGCCGCTTGTAGCGAGCGCAGGGAGGCCTTCGTTTCCGAGACCGCTTCTTCAGCTGTGAATACGCCGGCGCGCCTGGAATAAAAAGAAAATACAATCATTTGTTACCCAATTTTGGACTTAAGGAGGAGGGTGGTTAGGTCTATAATTATGTATTGTACATATAATATGTCTATTGTCTGTATACAGGGGTACTGGTAATCAATTAGCACCATTTTAAGGGTATATGCTGTACATCAAAACAAACACCTTTTGTTCTACAACTTTTAAAAATTAGTATTTATGTTCTACCATAAAAAAATTAAAAAAAAAAATTACCGTTCTAACTAATGTATGTAAAAATCGCGCGCGCATTTTGAGGCGCCGACAAGCGGGCGGCGGCTCAGATGCTTTAAAGAGTAATGAAGGTTTAGAGATAACCACAAAAACATTTTTTTAAATTTTGGGAAATTTGTCGAGTTTTGGAAAAAGCTGTGAAACAAAAGTTGTTTGTTTTGATGATCAGCATATTCTTTTAAAAGGATGCTAATTGATTCCCAGTAACCCTGTATACTAGACTAGTTTACGCCTCCAGTTTCTTGCCTGTTCTTGTAGGTAGTGACACTTTTTCCGAACAAGGCGGTTGTGTCATTTTTATAACTTTGACGTTCATAAGTGTTTCGTCAATACCCAATTGAATTGAACATTTGATTTGCTTCTGATTTGAGGTTGAATAGGGAGTCGACTTAAGTAAAGAGTACGAGGAGAGTATATACACAAGTTACCAGAGCGGTGTGGCCTCAGTGGGAGCGTCCTCAGTGTCGGAGGCCTCCACCTTACAACCTTACTTACCTTACCAGGTGGCGGCAGGTGCCGCCGGGGCCCAGGGTGACGCTCTCACTCGCTCCAGCTACCAGGAGAACATATCAACTAGTTACCAGAGCGGTGTGGCCTCAGTGGGAGCATCCTCAGTGTCGGAGGCCTCCACCTGGTGGCGACAGGTGCCGCCGGGGCCCAGGGTGACGCTCTCCCCCTCGCTGTCGCTGCCGCTGCAGCACTCCAGGATGGACAGCGAGTGAGCAGCGTTTATGGATGTTGCGTCCATTTGTTCTGCAACGTTGTAGTCAATTCGGTAGTTTTAATACCAATACTGAATGGGTAGAAAATGATGATTGAAGTAGTCTACAACATATTTGACTGAGATTGCAAAAAAAGGGATGAAATGGACCCTATGTGTACGCAAAATTTTATGAGGATAGTTTGAGTAGTTAAGATATGAAAGCGTAACAAACTCACTTTTGCATTTACAATATTAGTTGAACCACAGAAACAGTATTACTTTTTGGGATAAAAAGTACCCTATGTCCTTTTTAACATTTAAGCTAAATGTCATGACGATCAGTTGAGTAGTTAGGACGTGAAAGCATTACAAACAAATGAACAAACTTAATTTCGCATTTATAATATTAAGTTAGAATTAGGAGGGTCTCAATTCGACTGTTTTGTATTGTATGTTTGTTAAGCGATTACTCCAACAATAATGAGTTGACTTTCTAGCTAGATTAGAACTTACTGAAGGGGTCGACGGGCAAGTTTTCCGCCTGCTCTGGCTCCGGGTCGCTCACCACCGACACTGAGGACGCACAAGACGTCGTGCGAGGACGCTCCGCCCTGGAAACGACGCAAACATGGTTATAGATTAGACAGTTGTGGATAGCGCCATCTAGTTTCATTCGCGCGCAACTTAATATGGCGTTATTTGGAGGATACGAACCTGGAAGGCTATTCCTACGCGTGAGATGAGATGAGATTTTATCTTGGTTACTCTCACACCTAAGACTATTCAATCAAGAGCAACAAGGACGAAAAATGGTGAGATTGAATCTCACTCCGTGAGAATAGCCCTCCTGAGTTAGTCGGTAATTTCTTACGTAGTTACATATTAATAAAGTACAAAATAAGCAAAATTTGAGTGGTAGTCAGCATCTCTCGTACATTTAATTTTTTGAGACATAAAAATGCTGACGGAAATATGACAATGTTGAGAAGATATCAATATAAATAGCACTTTTGTCCATTTAAAAGAAAAACGCTTTTTTTTTTAAATAATTCTTTTCTTTAAATTTTTCGATTGACGGTCTGACGGTCTAAGTATCTTTTTTATTCTAAAATGATCTCCCACAAATGTAAGTTAGTTCGCAGCTACTAACTTGACGTAGTGCTGCAGGCGGGTGAGCAGAGTCTCCGAGCTGGTGACGGGCGGCGGCGGCGCGGCGCTGCGCTGGCGCGCCAGCAGGCACGCGCGCGCGTGCTCGAAGCACTGCCTGGGTGTAGAGGGGAATATTCTGTTAGTGCTGTGTGAAAGAAGATGTGAGATGTGTATTTTTGGCAATGAAGGAAGGGTTTTGGCTATATTGAGATGGTTTGGGTGATGAAGAGGTGTGTTTTAGCAATGAAGTACAGGTTTTTTTGGCATTGAAGTAGTCTTTTTTGTTAGTATTGTTGGGGTGAGTTTGAGTAATATCTAGAGAGTGTATTTGGCAATAAGGGTGAGTCTTTTAGCAATGTTGAAGGGTTGTTTGTTTGGGCAATGTTTATTGAGTATATATATGTTGGCAATGAAGGTAAAGTTCACAAAGGAGAGTCTTTAAGCAACGTTGAAGGGGTATGTTTTGGCAATGTTTTCACTCAAGGGTCCTTCCCGTCCCTCTGCTCCTGCTTAGATGCAGGGTGGGGACATCTCTCCCCGTTTTCATACACATTGTTATATTCCACGTAGGGCGCCGCGAGGTCAGACGAAACAGGCGAGGATCAGTGCCGCGTGTCTTTGGCAATGTTGATTTCGCAATGTTGAAGGGTTCTGTTTTGGCAATGTTTAGGGGATATAATTTGCCAATGAGGGGGAGTCTTTTAGCACAGTTCAAGAATTGTGTTTTAGCAATGTTTAGGGAGTATATTTTGGCAATTAGGGGGAGTCTTTTAGCACATTTATAGGGTCGTGTTTTGGCAATGTTTGGGGAGTGTAATTTGGTAATAAGGGAGTCTTTTAACAATATTAATTGGTAATTATAAGGGCAGGTCTTTTAGTAATGTTCAAAGGCTGTATTTTGGCAATGTTTATAAAGAGGAGTCTTTTAGCAATGTTGAAGGGCTGTTTTGGTAAGGTTAAGGGATTTATTTTGGCTATGAGGGAGAAGCTTCTGAAGAAGAGTCTTATAGGAATGTTGAAGATTTAAAGAAGTCACTTTGTTTTTGGCAATATTTTCACTCACGGCTCCCTCCCGTCTCTCTGCTGCTCCTGTCTCGGCGCGGGCTGGGGACACCTCTCCCCGTTCCCGTACACATGGCTGCACTGCACGTAGGGCGCCGAGGGGTCGGCCAGCACGTGCGCGGCGCAGTGCCGCCGGCCCGCCACCACGGGCGACCAGCACTCGTAGCCCGTGTACGCGCACGAGCGGGCGCGGGATGCTATCTCCTTTTGGAGCTTGAAAGAGAGAAATTTACACGTATTAAAAGCAATATATAATGTATGAAAGCCTAGTCGGAGAAGACTCACCTCTCAAGCCAGAGGGAGCGGGTTCGGACCCAGTTGAAGGCACGCACCAATTTGTAGATTGTGTGAACAAATGTACGTATTTAATGTCATCATCTGCTCTATAACTGAAGCCCGATGTATGACGACTGGCTCGCCATGTACCTATGTGACATTTGGGACTGAATATCGTCCGGCGAACTGTGGATGTTACACACCTCTGCCAGCTCTTCAGGGGAAAGCCGTGACGATATGTTATGTCATGAAAGTACCTGAACCCTCAATTGGTCTTCGTCCAGCTTCTTACTCGCCTCCAGGTCGACCGGCCGTATGGACTTGACGTTGGTGATGCGGATCCCGGAGGCGAGGCGGGCGCCGCGGGCCAGCATGCGCACCTTAGGCAGGTGGAGCACCTTCGGCCGGGGGCCTGACATGACGACGCTTGGCGTTTTAACTGGAAAATGTGATGAGAAAATTGATTTAAATTATGTTTTAAAATAAAGAACCAGCTTCCCGTCATCTATATTGGAAATTGTGAACTTTTAGACTTTTGTTTATTTTTCTAGAGCCGTTTAATCATTTTTGATAAATTTTAATGGGGCCACCTGAGAAGCCCTATATCCTTTGAAACAAAAAAAGAATTTTCTAAATCAGTTCAGGCATCTTTGAGTAGTCAGTGAAAATATATAAAAAAAAAGATTTCGACGAATTGAAAAGCTCCTTCTTTTTGAAGGTGGACCAGATGGACCATATTTTATTGCAATGTGTACCTGCAATATTGCCAACTGTGGCCAGGCCAACATCAGCCATGCTAGAAATGTTTGACTATATGGCCGGGCCATACTCAAAATGTTGTGGCAATATTGCCAGAAATTGCAGTAAAAATATGGTCTGTCTAATAGCACTTTAATATATGAACATAGTTACTAAAGTCCAGTAGTTCCTAATTGACTATTTGAGTTTGTGAAACACATGACAAAAACTTGGGTAATTGGGTAAAAAAATTGGGTAAATTTGGGTGTCACTTAAAATACTCAAACCCACCAGCTACACTAATATTATAAATGCGAAAGATTGGATGGATGTTTGGATGTTTGTTACTCAACTCGGAACAGCTGAACAAATGTGGATGGAATCTGGCACAGAGACAGAATTATAGTCCAGAATAGCACATAGAATACTTTCTAACTGTGAGTAAGACTGTGGCGCGCAGCTGGTATAATAATATAATAACACTCATGGGTAGCATGGCACTACATAGCTTGGAACAAGCAACACTGTTAAAAGAAAAAAAAAACCGGGCTGCATAATGTTGTACCCTATGTCACTCACTTTCGCTATCAAGACAATTTAAATGACACTGCACGAAATACATCAAGTTTGGGTTGTAGGCCGTACCAAAGAAACCTCATACATACTCACATCCACATACATACATACATGCATCCATAGACACTCGAAAAACATAGCCCACATTCTTGCACAGTTGGGTAAAAAGCTGGTTACACTCTGGATGTTTTAGTGTTATGCACTATGATCAACTTTTATTATGTGACCTACCCTGAAATAAATAAAAAAATTGCTGTTCCATACATTTTGTTGATGGTCAATGAACTTTTTAAAGGGAACAGCTGATTTATGTTTGTGATTTTAGGGTCGGCTCCATAGTAAAAGTTGTTCATAATGATGAGTACAATGACCCCCTTTTGGCTTAGTTCACCCTTTCCTGACAACCTTGTAGAGACAGTCTATCAACATTTCCTTCCCAAAAATTAAACATACACATATCATAGACTTAATTACACAGTATCCATACATTCCCATCCTTATGCAGTTGGGTAATAAAATAAAATTGCATCTTATGGTTTGAGTACATATAGGTGTAAATGCTTAGAAATTAATCTACAATAATAATATTATAACAAGAAAAGATCTTTAAATGTTTGTAATGAATAAACTCAAAAATTCTTTATCCCTGGCTTTGAAACGCGAGCGAAGCCGCGGGTAGAAGAGCTAGTAAGTACTTTAGAAAAAGTTGACATCATTTTGATACTTTCAAACCTATCCCAGTGGGGTAGGTATTAGAAAAAGGTGGTGTTTTTAATATTTTACCCTTAAACCATTAAAAGTATTAATTAAATCTGCTTCAACAGTTGGTATTTTTAGAAGATTTTTTATGTGTGACAAACAATACAAATACATGCAATAAATATCGAAAATAGTATCGATAACAAAGAGAAGTTGTATTATTGCACAGAATACTCCCTATTGCATAGGTTATTGTTGACTTACATTCTGAAATTTTGATGTTTTGAGCACCCAGCTGGGTCATATTTTCTCTTGCAAACGAAAACATATTTTCACATAAAGTTTGGAGGTTTTACACAAATAAACAACATTTACAACACTGTAATGAAAGTAAATGCTCGAAGAATTATTTTACTACTAAATTACATGAAATTGTGCAATAGAAAACTTATAATTTATTTTATTTTCTTTCGAGAAAATCCACGTATCCGCGAAAATTTTCATACTACCATTGGCGGTCAAGAAAAGTTCCTTTAATTATTTTATCATTATAAGTAGGCACTCACTGCAAATATGAATATAATCACACAATTCACAATAATAATTAACTAATTAGGACAATATAAATAAGTGTTTAAGTGATAAACTAACGAATTTCGAGGTAACAAAAAGTACATCTATTGTAAATAGTGGTGGGTCGGCCATTTGCACGGTGTGACAGAGTCCCTAGGTCCGTATTTTTTAAATGCTTTTGTTTCCTACAAAAGTGGATGAATCGTTGTAAAAATATACACAAAATGAAGCTAATGATCTATCCCACAAAAATAAACATAGTGATAAAGTGAAATGTACCTGTGCTTGTTGCAGATCTTCATTCTGCCACCGGAGACCTCACTGCGTTAACAACCAAGTTTTGCAATGGCGTCCGTCTAGAAATACCTATCAAAATTTTTAATACGTGACGTATTTTTTATCATTGATTTCCACTTAGTAGTTAGGTTTTTACTACTTAGTTAATTTTAAGATTTTATTTAGTGTGTAACAACGGCGTTTTAAACTTAAAATGGTGAATATTTAGTTAAAAATATCTCAAATGTTAACGTGGTCTGCATCCGGTCGCCGCTGTCATAGCGCTGTCCCTTTCCCACTCACGCACGTAGACGGAGCGTTGCTCTCCGTCGTGCTTTCTCGCGCGCAGTCGGAACATCCGTTCAATGGCTGGAGGGCAAGAAAAATGGTATTTTACAAAAGAACAACTACAGAATTCACCAAGCAGAAAATGCGGTTTAGATGCAGATAAAGAACTAGCATATCGGCAGCAAGCCGCAAACCTCATCCAGGATATGGGACAGAGGCTTCAAGTGTATCCTTTTTCAAAAAGTGGTGATTTCAGTGCAATGTTTTTGTCGAGTCATGTGTGTGAAATGCGTAAAACATGCTCTTAAATCGTGTATAATACAACAAAATCGTCTTCAATACAGTGCATAAAGTTCTAGAATATCAAAAAGTGCTCTGTGGCGGTTATTAGTGGTCCAAAGATGACGAAATTTCAAAGTGGTTACGGCGTCACTTGCGATATACTTTCGCTTGGATCTCTGGGAATTCCCAGTGACCGTGAGTAATTCACCCCGTTTTCTAAAGGTAAGACTTCCCATTCATGTATTGCAAGCTAGGAGCATTGTTGTGGTATAGGTTAGGGTCATGCATGATATCACGCGTGCTGTTTTTCGAGGTCACTGCTCTACGACAGCTGGGCTGACAGACGCCTGCGCGGATGACGTAGGGCTGGTGATCGACCTGTCCCGCGCTAAAATTACCCGCCTGTAACCGCCAATTCGCACATCGCGTGGTAAATCCAAAATTCTCAGAAATCGCCGCCGACCTCTCGCGTTATCTCGTTTTCCTGTTAAACACGTCTGTAAACATTGATTCGAGTCCATTTTTGGTCGATTATCACGTCTGATTTACTGCAAAAGTCGTGTTCTAGCTAAGAAATGCGATAACAGAGGCAGTTTCATTCAGAATTTTGATAATATTTGTGTCTAAATGGCACATAGTGGTCTGCAAGTTGCAGCCTAAGGTCGAGCTTCAAGGGTATAACAATGACCTCACACAACTAGACGGTCGTGAGACTTACTCGGGTTACTTACCTCTACTCTTAACCCTATGACTATGAGTTAGGGTCATTCACAGTGGCAGGTTTTACATGAATGGACACCCCTTGGAATGTACATGAGAAAATAATTAATTCAATTTTTTGTTTGTAACCTGTCTTGAACAAATTGCTCGACTGACCATCGATGAAAATTTAAAGGGATGCAATGTAAATTATAAACAAACATGTAGGTTACTTTGTATCTCTGTAAAATACAGAAAAACAGGAAATTCATGGATGAAACTGTGTGACAGGATACTATAAATACTGACAATATTTACCTACTCGACAATTTGTAATACTTATTGCCATCTATAACAAACTAAACGGCGAATGCAAATATGTTAGTGTTTGGTATTACGCAGTTTTTCCCTCTTTAAATGTTATTTTATCTCCCAAAAAACAAAAACTCTTAGAAAACCACCCAATACCTGTAGTAGTACAAAATTATCCAAAGTTTTTTTTACATAGCAATTGAAACTTAAAAAAAATTACATAGCAATTTATTGCTTGCTATAAATTTATTTTTTAAGTTTGAACATTTTAATCAGTAACCAGAACTCTATAATTGAATATTCATAACAAATTAAGTTATTTTCATTCAAAAACAACTTGTTTTTCACCCATGTTGTGAAAACAAATATTTTGGTCTATTATCTCAAATGTTTTTGACATTTTCGAATGTACCTAATACCTATTAAACATTGAAAAACAATAACAAACCGTAATCTTGTGCAATATTCCATGAATACAGCATTCATTTTATCAACAGTGTGAAATGTGTTATATGAGTCATGCTCTTGACGCCAATGCCACTTGGTCTACTAATCAGTATAGATTATACTTACAAAATAAAACAAGTATGGAAAAAAACAAAAAAAATTACTCAAATGGTAATAAAAGTGGTCTACATCGATCTGGGCAGAGGTTAATAATAATGTGCAAAGAGTCTGTCAGCAGAATATAAAAAAAAATGCAGTTGAACATAAAACCTTTTTGAAAGTTAGTTAAAATGGTAGGGGGTCACTGATATGTAAATGAGGATAGAAATACCTACAAATTCACAAAACCTGGCTACTCCACATCCTGGGTACCACAGTACATAAGGCTCAAGGTTGGAAAATATCACCATCCTATGTTAAATAGCAGTACTGAAACTCTAGAAAAAATACAATAGCCAAGCACTGCAAGTATTTATGTTTCTTATTTCATATTTTATACAATACCTAACAGCTACCTAATTGAAATAAAAATTATATCAAATCAGCGGGAAAGCCAAATGTATGAGTGGCAAATTTTTTTCATTGTTCTTGGTGCCAATAAGTTTGCCATGAAATCTAGCCAATCTATGACAATCCATACTGTCTTGATCTGTATATTGGCATGAGTGAATCATTGTAGCAAATGCCAATGAATTAGTTACACAGCTAGTTCAACAGAAACCTATTTATAATGCCCTTATAACTGAACTGCGCTTTAAAACACTTGTGGGAAAATTTATAATCATGCGTTTGGCACGGGTCAGTTAACAATTTTATTGTTGTTAATTGTTCATTACGGGGTTTCCAATCTGAATTTATCATAAAAGGGGAATCCCTGATGATAACATCCTAGTTTTATTTTTTTAATTATCTCTATCCCTCATTATTATTATTATAGCCTTAGTTCAGACAAGACAGTGCTTCTTTATTTTTCGTAGATTATTTCTTTGTTCCACTTTTGCTTGTCTGTTTGCCATGTGGCAAAGGCCTCGTCCAATCTTCTCCATTCTGGCCTTTCTATGACCACTCTACCCCATGTTATTCCCGTGACTTGTCTTATGTCGTCATCCCACTTCTTCTGTGGTCTGCCTCTCTTTCTCCCTCCTTCCCTGTATCCCTCATAGCTGCATTTATTCTGGAAGGGGAATCCCTAATGACAATATCCTGTTTTCACAAAAATAGTTTGAAGGGCTCATATAGCTACTTGGCTTGACTAGATGATGTAAATCAACTACTGATATTTTTTTTTGTTTTTATTTTTTGTAGGAAGGGAAACAGGTGAAGATATCTCTGATATAAAACTCTTAACAATAGGACTAGCTACTTACCCTTTTTTTAATGAAAACTGCTATTTAATAACTAATTTAAAAATTGTTGTTTAAAAACTGTTTGCAGGCTTTTCACGGCTAATGACTGCACATATCTTGATGAAATTTGCTAATTATTTCAGTATTTCACAAAGGTTTTGTTTACTATTTTCTGAATAAATGCGAACAAAGATAAAGGTTCAGCTAGTTTTAAATAAATGCTTAGTTCACACTAAAGTCATCTAAGAGTTTTGAATTGTTATGTAAATTAGCTGTATCCAGAAAACTTCAACAGAGTAAATTTGATAGGAAGGAGGAAAGGAGGGAGGAAATCTGTAGGACTAAGCAATTGTACCACTGGGAATCAATGTTAGCTTAGGGAACGTACCCATACTATGTGACCATTTCTTACAATTTTTAACCCCCTTGCCCTCCCCCTCGGTCAACATCTGTACTCTATACTACTCTATTCTAAGACCTCCTCCCTCCTACTCTAGCTTTATGTAGTAATTCATAGTTTTGATTCGTTTTTTGCAAACAAAACATTAAAAAATCGTATCCCCCCCCTAAATGAGTCACATAGTATGGGTACGTTCTCTTACCTTCTGAACTTGGAGCTGGTTTGATTCCCAACTAGGGCAAACAAATATCTGATAAACATTTGTGGTTGTTCTATGTCTGGGTGTTAATATCTATTTACCTAAGTATTTAAAATACTCAATATTATATATGTATGTACTAGTTGTTTCCCGCGACTTCGTTCGTGTTTATTCAGAACATCCAAAAACCTTCCTTGTGATGAACTGTAACTAATTATCAAATTTCATCAAGATAACAGCTAAACGTTCAGCCGTTTAGCTGTGAAAAGCCTACAAACAGACAGACAGGCAGAATACCTTTCGATTTTAAAATAAGTGAGAAAGGATGTATTATATCAGCCTCTGGCCGCGATGGTACAAGCATTGCTTAGTTTGGGGTCAGACGACCGTAAGTGCATGTGTCCCGAATATTCGTTAATTACGGAAATGTACCAAACAACCGCACAGTGTGCGCTGTAGAACAAGCCAGGTGGACAAAAGTCGTAATCAAATTCCCGGAAATGAGTACTATGTACCTGTAAACAAAACCCCCAAACCCACAATTCCAAGAACTATTTATGTCTAACATTCCATACTAATGAGTCATTGTTTATCAAAGTGAGCTAATGAGGTAAATGTAATTTAAAATATAGGTCAGTTGCATTTTAGCGACACTTTCACTAGCACCTCATTGTGGCAGTTTTTAATTTTGTGGAAAGTTTAGTGATGGATTTCAATTCTGAAGGTATGTATAATAATATTTTATTATTAGAATCTTTTAATGAGCCTTAAAAATCATTAGAGTAGATTATCAACGAAAACACAAAAAAAAACATATTTTTTCTTTGATTTCAAACTTATCGAGTATGGGAAAAGCATGTATCCTCTTGTATCCAGGCTAATTTTTTTATATGTTTTAGCTGCATGACTATAGATTATTGTGACATATATTTTACGTAGCACAAATGAGTACAACTATTTTTTTTTCTCTTTTTTGCAGAAAAGCTTCACTCTATTAATAAAATAGAGTTTTTCGAAGAATGGCTTAGACACGAAAAATACGAAAGAAATGATCGTCTATTTGAATTTATTTTGTCTAAGTTTGAGTTTTCTGAAATTTCTGAAGATAGTCAAAGAGACATTAAGATGAAGTTAGCCAGTATTTCTTCAAAAATCGCTTCCAAATGGGTTGCTTCAGGAAAGTCAAGGGAGCGTTTTCTTACCAAGAATAAGTTGTGGCTAGAAGGCGAAGAGTTAGAGTTCTGCGTGCGGTCAATTCAACCGCAACCTTCTACCTCATCCACTGACCACTCTCGACCCGGAAGACCCAAAAAAGACTTCGAAGATTCGTCTTTCAAAACTAAAAAACGTAGACTTGAAGATTTAGTTTACTCGCGGAGTGTTGGCGAATTGATGACTGCTGCAGAAGTAGCTGCACGATCTACTGGACACAAAAACGTGTCCAAAAAGGACGTTGTCAGGGCTATAAAGGACATTGGCAAAAATCCGAGTTCTGCGAGTGTATGCATTAGCCTTCAACAACCCAGTGCTGTGCAGAATAATAGACCACTAAGTAGTGACGAGGCATTAGCCTACTATATAGACTCGACTCGAAGTCGACCACTCACTCCTATAAACAGACTAGGAAATGGACTATGAAGGTCGGGCACCATGTGTTTCCATCATATAATTGCATTGTTAAATCAAAAAAAGCACAAAAGGAGCACATTGTTGTAACACAATCTCGAGCAGAAATTGAGTTACAAGCTTTACTCAACAAAACAGCGGAACGGTGAATAGAAGCTCAGAAAGAAGTTGTCACAAGTGTGTTCCCCAATTCATCATTTACTCTTTTAAGTAAATGGGGTTGTGACGGGAGTTCCGGTCATAGTGCTTACACACAGAGATTTGAGAACAGCGAAGACACTGATGAGTTCCTTTTTGTTTATTCGTTTGTTCCTCTTAGGTTAATCGACGAAGCTAACAATATCATCTCGCAAAATCCTCGTCCATCATCGACGATGTTATCGACCAAATAAATAAAGATTCAGAGAGCACAACACGAGAAAGTGCTCGCGTCAAGCCACGAAAGAGATTTGCTCAATATGTTGATTATAACATCTGATCCTCTGATCAACAGCCTGCGAGAAGTTCCAAAAAAAGTCGAATAAATTGTGTGCGGAGGTCCTAAAGCTCATTATAGCTCCTACTATAGAGCCTCGACTTCCACAGCAACTAAGACCTCCACAAAGTCAGGAAGACTATCTTGTATCGGAATCATCCGATACAGAATCCGATGATTCCGATATTGACAATTAGTTTTAATGTACCTGTAGTGTATTATATTACCTTTTAGTGTTAGTATTTGTAATTTTTGTAAATAATGTAATAGTCTAAGGTTGTACATATAATTAGCGGTAATATTTGTAGAGATTAAGGTAATTGTATTATTATTTCAGTATTTTTTTCTGTTTTATAATAGTGTAAATATAAAATATTTTTTTCTTATACATAAAACTATGTATTTTTTATTTTTTTTATTTTATATTATTATAATATATTTTCATGGTTCCGAAACAATGAAAATATATTTTTGTCCACCTGGCTTGTTCTACAGAGAACACTGTGAACCGTCAAGAAGTCGCGCACGCCGTCGCCACGCACAGCGACCTGACGCTTTCACCTTTTTTGCGAACTTTAGTAGGTCAAGCATCTGCGTGCGAAATTTATTCACCATTTCGATGGTTTTGCTTTTTTGGTACTGTTTTTGGAATAATTCGGTTATTACGACCTTTTATGAAGAGACCGACAGATTGAGGACGTAAATCAATAATACAACAAAAAATATAACTTGATTGTTTAATGATTTAATGCAAAAATGCATACTTAAATTTCTTTTTGTAACACTAACTACAATACTATACAAAACTATCATAACAGTTTTGTATGATAGCACTTAAAAAAAAAAATAATAGAGTCTAGAATGAGATATAAATGTTAATTTGTGATATTTGGGTATTTTTATTTTATGCCCTTATTTACTTTTTATTTTTTTTATTTTCTGTCAGTGTGTGTTCCCTGACACTTATAATCTGTGTGAATCGGTTTCTTCTAGACAAGCATGCTCCATCGTAGGCCGCACCACTGCTAATTATTAGGCATGTTGGCTGCCAAACGCAAGCCTATAATTTAAAAAAAAATACTTATAAATAAATAAGATTAAAAAAAAATTGGAAAAAATAAAAAATGCAAAAGTCCAAGAGTAAAAAAAAAATATATTGATAAGAGTTTACATTAAACCAATTTTAAGACCATTTTTATAATGTTGTCACACAATGCCCAAATTAGATGACCGTCCACTTGTAGTCGGGGAGTTCTTAATTGAATAATAAGTCAGTGCAGAGGATGTCAGTATCGAATCATTGGAAACCATTGTCTCACAGTCTTCCACATTCCCACTGCAGAGGCACCGATGTACCCTGGTCGAGAGTGACTCAACTGTTATCCAACACACTGACTCAGTGCGTAATGGTGATTGTCACACATCTCTCAAATTATATTCTTGGACATGTCGGTTTCCTTAGTCCGGGTGTCATTTGTCTATTTACATTCAATTGAAATTCTTCTACGAAGAAGAAAAATTGGTTGCTTGAAGAGTTACGAAGGTTGCTACAATCTAGACTGAGCGGTTGTGGTCGTCATGCTCGGAGATTAAAAATTTTCATCTCACCTTTTTTCGTCCTTGTTGCTCTCGTTAGTAACGTCATAGGTGTGAGAGTGACCAAGATAAAATCTCATCTCATGACTAGGAATAGCCCTCCTGGTCTTCCATTAAAATTAGATTAAATTACAGCTAAATTGTATTGTCTGTCTCCATCACTGGCCAATGTTTCCTTAACCAGCGCTATACAGATCGCAACTATGTATCAACACGGCGATAGTGTACATGCACAGGTTCTATGCGTTCCACTCGTTCACGCAGTTCCACAGGAACGCCATCGCGGCCGCGGCGCTCTTCCTCGCCGCAAAGGTAATATAATTATTAATATACTACCACTAACGTAAAAAAAACTAAAAGAAGAGCCTTAAAATTATGACCAACTTTTATCATGGGCCAACCCTGAAATCCAGAACTGTTTCTTCATTTTGTCGATGATCAATAATTTTTTTGTATGGAACAGCCGATTTTTTTTTTTGCGATTTTAGTGTGGTTCCATAGTAAAAGTTGGTCATAATAATAACTACAACGAAATTTTATAGCATATCCGTCGATTAAAGATACTATAGGAATACACTATTTTGTCTTTTTCTTTCTTAACTCGATTGAAAAAGACAAAAGATAGTGAAACCCATGCCGTGAAATGACCTAGTCGTGTTTCGGGATGTAGTCCGGTGTAACCGTTCCGAAGACGGGTCTGAGCAGTAGCGCACTTGTAGCGCCTCACTCAACTGCCGTCTTTGTACTTCTTCACTCTACAAAACTTCAAGGCTAGAGTGAATAAGTACCTTATAGGTCGTCGTGCTCCATCTTAGACCACAACGTTGCTTAACATCAGGCGAGTTGGTGGTCGAACGCCGACCTATTCTATATAAAACAAAAAAAAAACTATTTCGAGGCTATACAACATTCATTGCTAAAGGGTAGTGTATTCTACTTCCCAAAGTAAATAAGCACTCTTGAATTTCAGGTGGAGGAGCAACCTCGGAAACTAGAGTATGTAATAAAAGTGGCCCACGTGTGCCTCCACCGAGGTGAGGGGGTCAACACTGTCACACCGGAACTGTACCAAGAACAGGTGAGATCTTTTGTTAACATTGGCTAGCAAGGCCCTATTCTAGGCCTGAAATTACTTCTGGTCTTTTGTCTCTCTTGCTTGAAATGTCATAGAAGTGAGAGTGAGCAAGATAATTCAACTTCAACTTTTCTTTGTTTTTTTTTTTAATTTATTGGCAACTGGATACAAAGTCCTTAATGCCTAACTTAGTAAAATTTTTTCCTTCAGTAACAGATGATGGGATGATGATGATGAAGTGATGATGAAGACGATGAATCCCTCCCCTGTCCCCATTCCAGTAAAGTTATGGATACTTTACTGAAACTTTAAGTGAAGTTTTGTAGAGAACACGAAAAGTCGCGTTTCGCAATGTTTGTTTCATTTGCCCACACTCGTGCACGTTGACGAACCGGTAAACGTTAATAATCCATCATTATTACACTTTAACACTCGAAGAATCACAAGTTTTAGAAAATAATACAAAATCACGACACCATCTTTCCGGTTCCCGCCAAAAACTCTTTTCTTTATGACTTCTGTGGTGTTGCCACAATTCTGCCAATGTCTTGTGTGCAGTTCTGTGCTCTCTGATTGATAGTGGCCGGTAGTATTTTGGTTCTACGCATCTATGAGGTCCAGATGGTCAGCTTCGACAAAAATGCTTGCGTATGTCCGAATTCTGTCCTGATCTCTGTCTTGCTTTTGTCGGAGAATTGCGGAGATGTAAATTTCCAAAAACTGACTCGATAAAAAAATCAGTTTTATTATCGAACTTGCTCATAAAATTTTACGAGAATTGGTTGAAGAATGCGACCTGTTGAGTAGGACAGACGTTGGAAGCGAGGTCTACAGCTCAAAGGGCCACTAGTATTTCACGCGTCAAAATATGTAATCGTTTGCCACCATCTGTTTTTCCGACTAACTACAACCTAGGTATCTTCAAAGCCAGAGAGAATAAGTACCTACTAGGTCTTCGTGCTTCATCTTAGGCCACAATGTCGCTGACCTATTCTTGATACCTATTCTTCAATGATGTTGACCTATTCTTTATTAAAATAATAATAATAATAAAATAAAAATAAGGGATAATAAAAAAAAATCGATATTTACTGGCACAGATTACCCCATATAGAGTGATGACTAGAGATCGGGTAGTTTAACACATCTGGCGGCCTCACCGCGAAGAAGGATCACTGCCAAGAAATCATCTAGTTATTCTAGCATATTCGCTAAACTAACAGGCAGTTACGCAACGGCCCGCTTGGTAATAACATTGACTTTCAAGTCTTCTCCGAGTGTAGATAACATCTAGCCTTTAGCATGTTTTAGCCGACAATGAAAGCGAAAGTTGTTCCACTTTGTACTCGCTGAAATTGAGACGTTACGTTTTAAGTGATGGCTCTGAGGAGTGTTTTAAATGATAATAATACTAGCTTTTCGCCCCGCGGTGCTAACCGCGGTTGCTACACGTTGGTTCCATTGCTATTTTCCGATACACACGTTGGTCGAGTGACGTTGGGGCCAACGTGTGGAGCCATGGTAAAAAGTAGTCTATATGTTATCCCAGACTATAACGTATCCCTATGCCAAATGCCTATTCATCCAGGTCCATTCAGCCGTTCTGGCCTAATTAGGTAACAAACATCCATCCAAACAATTGCATTTGATTAGTGTTAATGTATTTTTCTCTGCAAGCTTAGCATGCGCGCTGCGACAAAATCTGTCTCGATAAAAAGAGTCGACAACATTTTGTCTCAGCGTGCATGCTAGGCCGGCTGAGACTTGCTATATTTCAGAATTTTACTCGACTGCCCAAGAAGGGTTATGTTTTATAAGATTTAGTTAAAACAAAGATTGAGATCCGTGTGAATGATTAACATGCTGTCATATTTTCCCAGGCGCAGGATCTGGTTTTCAACGAGAACGTCCTGCTGCAGACGTTAGGCTTCGACGTGGCCATCGACCACCCGCACACGCATGTCGTGCGCACCTGTCACCTGGTCAAAGGTGAGGGACGATCTGTCGCGGGTCGGGGTCGCGACACTGGGCCGCAGCGAGTCGCAGCGGGTCGCGGCAGTCGCACGGGTGCGCGTCGCTGGGGGTTCTGTCTCGCGTCTATAGTGTCTGTGGTGTCGGTTAAATGAGCCCGCGCGGTAAAGGAACGCGGGGGTCTGACGTCATGGCGGAGCTTGGTAGGCGCGCGCGGCAGACAATGCCGCGTGAGCCTACCTCAGCTCCATATACGCCTTAACCCCACGCCCCTGTGCCGCGTGAACTCACCGGTACCACAGTCTATACTGTTCGGGTTTTATTGTGCTGAATCATCTGTGATCATGTTTTTGGTCCGGATTGTGGGGTTAAAATTAGTTTCGCAGAAATTTTTGTGATCGTTTTGTTATTTGGCAGCGTTTCACTTCCAAGTTTTGTATTTCAAAAATAATTTAAAAGCCTTTTTTAAATAATAACACTTTTATGAAATTGTATAGATTCTCTTTTCAATAATAATATATTAAAAGAAACAATGTAATTAATTCTCTTACCAATGATATTGTAAAAATATGTTTGCTATAAAAAGTTAAACCTTGAATTTTTGTAAAATAAAATCAATTAATCATAATAAAACATATTTAAAACTGTAATAACGCTGTTGATAAAGAGCAAAAACATATAAACATTTCTAATTGTAAAAAAACTGTTTAAATTATAATCATTCAAATCTTATAAAATTGAAAAAAAAAACTGCAAATGTAAAAACTTAAACTACTCGTCTATAAATTAAAAACTATCACGTACAAAAACAACTTAAAAGTATTGTTACTAAAAAACATGGAAGTCAGACGTTGCATTCAAAAATCGAGACAAAACTTACCGAATTGACGCCGCCCTCGACTCGACCGTTTGCGATAAACCAAAAAATACGTCGAAAACAACAGGCAATGTATGACCACATTATCGCTCGCAAGACGGAAAAGGTATGTTTCTATCCTAGAGCTTTGAGTATTGTC
Organism: Peribatodes rhomboidaria; assembly: GCA_911728515.1. Classification (NCBI taxonomy): domain Eukaryota; kingdom Metazoa; phylum Arthropoda; class Insecta; order Lepidoptera; family Geometridae; genus Peribatodes; species Peribatodes rhomboidaria. The sequence continues at coordinate 1,559,222 of OU452194.1, forward strand.
ACCCTACTCACAAATCATTCGCTACCACACTTTTCCACACTTCAAAAAAATACCTAGCTTTTTTGTTTACTCTTGTTTAAAAAAAAAACATTGGTCCAATTTCATTATGAATACTTAGTAATCTTAAAATTGAAAAAAAAAAGATGTTAGAAGTCTATGGCCTTCGGTGATTGTGTTGCTTTCTATGTCGCGTCTTCACATTGGTTACATTTGGGTCCAAACTTGGCTTCAATTTAAAATGGCCAATATTGAACCTTATTATTGCGTGACACATTGGCTTCAATGTCAACTTAGTGTCCAAAGACTGGTACACATATTGGTGTCTTGGCCCCAAGACAAACATTGGTGCAAACATGACCATTGTGTTCCCGCAGCATTTTTAAATTTGGACCAATACTTCCGCAGATTACCTCCTACATACAAATTTTACGTCTTTTGATATTAGTGTAGATCTACTGATTGCCAAGAACCTATTGTGATTTATAACACGGTGAAGAATCTAAAGGGACAAATAGGGTTTTGTATGTATGTATGTTTGACTGTTTCTATATTTTGACGTCCGAAGATGACTCGAGATCCTTTGATCCGATCTTCATGAAGTTTTGCAAGAAAATAGTTTATGCAAGTACAATTTTCAAGTTCAAAAAATGAGCCACGCCGGTCAAGCAGTTGCTGCCACCAAGGGATCGTAAAGTCCAATTTCGAAGCGAAATAGTAGTTTTTTCTTGCTATTATAATCTAAGAATGTATTTACTATTAGGATACATACATCTCATATGTATTTGACGATCATTTAGCCATGTAACTCATTTCATTTAGTCCAGAAAACCAAACTGAACTGGTTGGACTGCAAGCAATGTGAGAATCGAGAGAAAGAGAGAGTTTTGACATGGCGTCACATTTTGTAAGATGCGTCAACAAAGCAAAACCAGTTTTCATGTCCATCTTAAACAATTTTGTCATTAACCATCAAAGTAATACATTCCCAAGCGCTTTCACCAAATTTTTTCAATCAAAATTATCTCAAATCTTCAAGAAATTCAGCATAAACTTCATCTATCCATATCTTTGCAGCTCCAAAGGACCTGGCCCAGACGTCGTATTTCATGGCCTCGAACAGTCTCCACCTAACGACCATGTGCCTGCAGTACCGACCGACGGTCGTCGCCTGCTTTTGCATACACTTGGCCTCAAAATGGAGCAACTGGGCGGTGAGTTGCCTTTACGATGCTATTTACATGAGGGCAAAGGCGTGAAATGACAAAAAAGCTAAAGAAAAAGGGAAAAGAATAAGGAATGGTATGGAAAAGAAGGAAGTCAGGTATGTAGAACGTATTTATATTTTTTTTCAAAACAAGTATTGATTGAATGGGTCTATTAAAACTTTCCTAATTTTAGTAATACCACTGCTTCACATTTGTTTAAACTTGGGTCTAAGCTTGGGTCCAAGCTTGGGGCCAATACTGAACTGGATTACTGCGTGACACATTAGCTTCATTATCAACTTTGTGTCCAAAGACTGGTCCACACATTGGTGTCTTGTCACCAAGGCTTGATTGGTGCAAACATGACCAATGTGAGGTGGCTGCAGAAATTTAAAAAAAATGTACCAAGTTACATTTTTATTCATATAGAGCCTATTTTTAAATACAAACTTAATAGATATTAACACCAAGACATAGAACAAACACAAATGTTCATCACATGAACGTTTGGCCTATGTGGGATCGAACCCACGCCCCCAAGCTCAGAAGGCAGGTTCACTATTGAGCTACCGAGGCAGTCGTTTAGTCGAGCCCGGATGAGCAAGCACAGATGAGCCCGTGTCCGTCCGCAGATCCCGCAGTCGAACGAGGGCCGGCACTGGTTCTCGTACGTGGACCGCTCGGTGACGGTGGAGCTGCTGGAGCGGCTCACGGCCGAGTTCCTGCTCATCTTCGAGAAGTGCCCCTCGAGGCTCAAGAGGAAGATGATGAACGTGCGCGCTGCGGGTATGTACACTTCCGTTAAGATACACTTCAATATACAGAGCTACTGATAGTAATAATAAGCAATAAAGATAATAGAATAAGCATCCTTTTAAGGGCATGTTCTGTTCATCAAAACAAAATAGTTTTGTTCTACCTACGGCTTTTCCCAAAACTCAACAAATTTATCAACATTATAAGTTTTTGTGGTTCTCTCTAACACTTCGTAACTCTTCTTATCCGTGCCGCCGCCCGCTTGTCGGCACGCGCCTCAACGCGCGCTTAATTAAGTTTAGTCCGGTCAATTATTATTTTTTAATTTTGTATGAAAGAAAATAAATACTTTTTATAAGTCTTAAAACAAAAGATGTTTGTTTTGATGTACGGAATATAAAAAATGCTAATTGATTATAGTACCCCTGTATTAATAAGCCATTGGTCATAAATATAAATGGAAGCTTTAAAACCATTGGTCATAAATATTTCCGTATTTATGGCACTTTCAAGACGATTGGTTGAGTGGTTGAGACGTGAAAGCGTTACAAACAAACAAACAAACGACCAAACTCAATTTCGCATTAATATTTAATAAGATGGGTATAGACATTTTTAAACAAGGCCAGGTCAGGAGTACCTGTAACCGACGAGGATGTAAGAAGGGACTCATGGAAGTAGAAGAAGCGAAAGATGTGTACCAGGATCGTAGCAAGAGCAGAGAAGTGGTCTCTGCCTACCGCTACGGGAAATAAGCGTGACTATGTTTATGTCTTTCACTTAGAAAGTATAACAATGGCTCAACTATGCTGCTTCAAGGAACTCCTTAACATTATTTCCCTTTTTCATATTAATCGTAGCTTTATAAGCAATTTGTGTACATTTCTAGATTTCAAATATAAGCTTTATTCACTTTCGCATATGTTATGACCATGACAGTATGATAATCAAATGTTTTGTTTCTCAGACGGGAGTTCCCCCGCGGCGGCGCCGTCAACTTCCAAGCACGCCGCGCCTCCAACCAACGACGACTTTGACAAGGCGTTTGATAAAGGTAAACTATACTATATTGTTATCTCTTTCTTTCTTTAGCTAGACATTTTATTTCGATTCAAGATTCATATCTAAATTTTATATATTTTTTTACTTTGTCCGGAAATATCAGGCGATTCTAGGTTTATTTACCTTTTCAAAATTACTTGAAACTGTAATTTAGGTTAGTGCTTGATGGTCAATAAAATCATTTTAGTTAAGATGGTGGTGTAGGATAAGTTTTCAACGCCGTACGTAACAAGTACTCATATTAGTATAACATAACATATCATATCGTCCCGCCTTTCCCCCGAGGGGGCTGGCAGAGGTTAATACAACACCCACGTCCCACACTTTGCCGGCGGATATTCAGTCCCAACTGTGAGAGGGGGCGAGTCTGTCGCCATACACCGGGTTCCAGTCATGTAGCAGATGACATATAATACGCACATATGTTCACACAATGAATTATGTTTAATCCCTCTAGCTTGAGAGGCGGGCCTTCTCCAACTAGGCTATCATCGCTTCCTCAGAATAAAAGCCCTTTTAATACCACCACAATAAAAGTAGTCGATGTTGCCCCCATTATTAACTTCTTTACTCTTATCTAATCCATCTCTCTCCGCCACGCAGAGTACGAGCGAGAGCGCACGCGCGCGCGGCCGGTCCCGGGCGGCTACGTGCCGGCGGCCGCGGCGGCGCCCGCGCAGCCCGCGCCGCAGAAGATCGACTACAACCTGTACAGAGAGAAGCGAGAGCGGGAGGAGCGGGAGAGGCGCGAGGAGAGAGAGAGACAGCGACAGGCGGCCATACAGCAGCGGCACGCGCAGCCGCAGCCGCCGCCGCAGCAGAGACCGGCCGCGCCGCCGCACCACCAGCGGCCCGCCCAGCACCACCACGCGAAGCCCCACCACTGGCCGGGGCACAAGCCCCACCACCAGAAGCCGCCGCACGACCACCGCCACCACCGGCCGCCCGCCGCCAGTGCGCACCAGCCCAGCGGCTCTCAGTCGCAGGCGCAAGCGCAGCCCAACCCGGTGCAAGCTCAAACTCAGCCAGAGATCGTCCCGCAGAGAACGCGGCCGCCGTCGCTGTTCTCGCCTGAAAACGCGACCACGCCCACTGTAGCCGCTCAGGCCGCTCCCAGAAGGCCGCCGCAACCGCAACCGAGCCACAGGCCCAAGGAAGTCCGTCCGCAACCTCAGCCTCAACCGCAACAGATTACGCAGGAGCAGAGGCCGCCCAGTCCGAGTCCGAGTCCGAAAAAGCGGCCCGACGCAAGCGCAGCCATCAGAGAAATGCAACCGCCCGCTATTCTATCTCCTTTCAACTCCCCACCGAGCGTCAAAGAACCCCCGAAGCCCAGACAGAGACAGCAATCGAATTCCGAGCCAGAACTAGTACCGGTCGTCAAGAAGCTAGACGAGACGCCCGGCTACGAAAACATAATAAAAGAATCGCAGAGAACGAGCAAACCGCAGCCGAAACCGGAGAAGAAGCCGGAACAACCCGGTCGGTCGCTCAATGGGATAGAAACTGATCCAACATTAGTATCAAATTTATTGAAAGAGAGCTTAGCGAAACCCGTACCTATAACGGTGCCTGTAGAGAAGAAATCCCCCATAGAAATTAAGAAGGAAGTCGTCGAAATCGCGCCCCCTCCTCCCCCACCGCAACCGCAACCGGAAGTACATCCTACCACGGACGAGACGGAACACAAACACAAAAAAGAAAAGAAGAAAAAAGAGAAACACAAACACAAAGACCGCGACAAGAGCAAAGAGGAACGAAAGAAACACAAAAAGGATAAAGACAAGGAGAAGAAGCGAGAGGAGAAGATTGAACCTCCGCCCGTTCCAATCGAGCCTCAAACCCAAGACGGGGCCTTAAGGATAACAATACCTCGTGATAAGTTATCAGCAAGCCCGGGCCTGAAGATCAAGATACCCAAGGAACGGTTGGCCGCGCCGCCGCCGCCGCCGCACTCGTCCGGCCTCAAGATCAAGATCTCCAAGGAAGTTCTAGAAACATCCAGAAAGAGGACGGGTGGCCCAGAATCTGGGCCGCCCCAAAAGATGCAGCGGCAGAATGGCGCCCCACATCCAAAGGTAGGTTGGCCCATACCTCCCCCGTATCGCGCCCCAATGCCCTATTACATGATGCAACCACCCCCTATGTATTATAATATGATGGACGGGTATTATTACCCCAATATGGGTGGGAATATGGGTAATATGCCCGGGAATATGAACAATATGCCCGGGCATATGAACAATATGCCTGGTAATATGAACAATATGCCCGGGCATATGAACAATATGTCCGGGAATATGAACAATATGCCCGGGCATATGAACAATATGACTGGGAATATGGGTAATATGTCCGGGAATATGGGTAACATGTCCGGAAATATGGGCGGCATGGAAGGGTTCATGTTTCCGCCGCCCCGGCACCGGCCGCCGCCCCCGCAGCCGCCGCTGCCCGCAATGCCGCCCCCGCCCGTGCCGCCGCCGCCGCCAGAGTAGACAGACAAACAGTAGATACTAGCTAGTTTTAAAAGTTTTACAGTTTTTTAAGTAGTAAAATACTGATTAAAATTCCATTGGTGCCTACTGACGTCGATTCAATTATACCATTCTAAACTGAAGTAATTTGACAGCACTGAAATGATCTGCATCTGTTTTTATTTCTGTAAGAGAAGGACGGCAATCAGTTTGAAACTGTCAAAGTTAGTACAGAAATGGTGCAACAGAACAAGTAACATTTAGGACGGAAATCCACTAAAGCCGCGCAGAGCTTGGCCTTTGTTGAAATGTCAAAAAGTATCTTCAATTTGTTGTATTACATTAGATAAAGTGGCCTAAACGACTACTAAACAACAGCGTTACTAAAAATAAACCACGATATCTGAGGAAAAGGTTTAGGGTCAGAACATAGAAACTTTACACTTTACAACATTCTCTAAAGTCAGTCAAGAATAGACTTATAGCCTAGCTTTAGCTCCAGTGGATTCTCGCCCTAATTGCTATCGGTTCATAAAATTGTACCTGCAAATACATACATAGAATCATATACTTTGTAGTATACATTAGAAGACATAAAATATTAGACTTTTTTATAATTTGTGGTACAATAGAAAAAGTTTAACTGTATTGTTGTTTGGGCTTGATTGAAGTTTTTAAATGTTTTTTGCTTTATTTCACTTTCCTATTTCTTTGGATTTTCTACTCTTAAAACTTACATGGTATTCTATTGATTTCTTTTCCTAAGATTGATCAATCCACAAGAAAACGCCCAATCCTCGATGTTAAAACTGAGTTTTTAAAACACAGTTAAATCGTTATTTTACAAAATTTCTTTGATATTTCTTTACAATTTGATATGCTGGTGACATTTCTACTTACAAAAATGATAAAATTCATTCTCAAACTTTTATAGTAAAAAATGGTTAAGTATCGAAATAAATACACAAATAAATTTCAATATCTGGCAGCCATAGTACAAGCTTTGCTTAGTTTGGGGTCAGGCGTAGTGTAGTAGTATTTATTTATTTTAAATGATTAAATGTCATACTCATTGTTTTAAATTTGATACATATCAAAATTATGCGAAACATATTAGATTTTTTTTTTTAATTATACAGTAATGAAATATCTAATTGGAGAGTCTTTTTAACATTTTGGACATATATTAGTCAATTTTGAAAGTATCTACTGTTTGTCAATAAAGGAACATATTATATTTATAATTAATTACATTTTGTATGTGTGTATGTATCAAAAATAATCATTAACTTAATTATTTTTATCTGTATGTTAACTCTGATTTTCTATTTTAAAACTAAACTAAATTTGACATAGAAATTGACAATTTTAGTTTGGTTATGAACTAATTTTACCATTATTCATAAACGATTTATAAGCTATTATATGTTATAATGGGATTTGGGTTCTAGCTAATGAGAGATCTCGCTAAATTATACAAAATATATTTTAACTAAAATATGCTTATAGGACGTTTCATGAAAGAGACCGTAATGTATACTATAAATATTGGACCGTCTTTGAAAATGATTATACTTCTTAAAGTTCCGATTTCAACGCTTCAAACTTTTTCGAGAACTGCCAAGATAAAAAATGAAAAATAATTGGGTTATTTATTGCAAATTATGTTAAATATACAGCCTATCAAGTAATTTCAACATGCCAAAAGTATATTTATTATTGTATTTTATTTTATTGGCCTTTTCGACCATTTTTATTGGCATAATCGGCGTACCTAAATTATTTTCTATTTGTTTTTTTATTATATTTTGCTAAGTTGAGTATTTTTTTTGTAACACCGTAATATCGGGTCATATTTTTTTTCTAAATATCTTGGTTGTTTGGGAAAACCCCTAAAAATAACCATGAAATTTCTCCTAATTTTTTTTGTTATAATTTTTTTGTTGAAATGTTGAATTGGAATTTAGAAGTGTTTTCATAAGTAAACAAATGTTATTATTATAGAAACATAGTTTTGGTATAGCTTATGCATTTTTCTGTAAGATCTATAATATATTAAGTCACATAAGATCAAATATACATACATTCTATAAACAATATCCTTCTTCTGTACAATCGGGTAAAAAATTAAATGACTGAATAGTTAGCTGTACTAATACCAAATTGGTCTATGCAGTGTTGACGAATTATAAGAAAAAAACGCTCTAAAATTATAAATGGAAAAGTTTGAATGTCGGTTCAGTGAGCTAGAGGCAGAGGCAAGCTGTGGAACGTCACTAGTTTACATAAGTCGAGTCAAAATCTTGTTCGCGCTGCAATAAAACGTGGGAACGGGTTGAATATCGTATTCGCTCGCACTCTAAAGTCTTACGAGCGGTTCTAGTTATGTCCCCATGCAGTTATCCATTTACTGTCTAAAAAGATATAAATCTGTGAAATACTAAGATCAATGTAAAAATAGATTATTTGTAAGTTTTTAACTTACAAATAATCAATAGTAATCTATATTTTGTTCAATAGCACGTCTTTTGTGTCTCAAACTTAGTTTAGTTTACATTGATAAAGAAATAAATAAATAGTTATGTGTTGATTTTATCGCGTCTACCTAAAATGTCGACACGAGGAACAGCACGCACCTGTCACTGGTTTTATTGGTTCACTAACAAATTTTGACTCTACCATAAATGTATACATATTTGAGAAGTACTCACATTAAATTTGCGTGTTCATAGATCGCTAGATATACGATTAATATTTATAGGATTTATTTATAATATCAAATTTAAATCTATACACGTTAAATAATATGTAAAATGCTATTTTTTCTATAAATGTTATCAATCTATGGTACAAATTTTATATACATTCTTTAACTTTAATTATAGTTCTTCCAATTGTTGCTTATTTTTTAAATATATAAAATTTACAAAAAACTTTATATTATATCCGTGGGTGTTGTTATACAATGAATGTCTATATATTAGGTGTTTAAATATATGTATGGTTGTTGTCTATTTATTATAGCTTTTGCTATAAGATATATTCACTGTAGCTTCATAACTATTTTAGAGGTCGGCTGTTGATAGTGCATTATATCTTTACAAATAATGTTATATTAGTAAGTAAAAAATACATACATTCGAAAAGTATAACTATAATTATATTTGATTAAGTAATTGAAACATTCCTTAAAATAGTAAGTATTGATGCGACTATTAAATCGAGTAGATTAGTACAACTCAAAAATATAAAATTCATAAATAATTATGGATAACATATTTAGTTACATCATACAATGATATATTGGTGTGACGCTATCATAAAAAAAAAATTGTTTTAGACATTTTTAGATTATACAAGACATCAATTTATAATGCATACTTCCGTACAGTCTGGTAATATCATAATAACATTTACATGTGAGTTTGAGATATTGTTTAGCATAAAACTGTAAATCATAAAAGTTAAGTCATTAACTAAATTAAACGGTTAAATGTAATCAATCATGCCTAATTACATCACATAAATCACATTCCAATAAAACTTAATTTATTATACATTATACTTAATAAATCATCGCATAATCATCACGTTTAAAAATATAATAAAAAATATTCAAGTAATCTTGATATATATTTTTTTTTAATGTTGTGTATTATTATAGTAACAACAGATTTTTTAACGCTTTAAAATATAAATACATCTACATTTTGAACCGTTTAAAAACCTAGGGTAAATCAATACTTTTATTTTTAAAAATTAAATTATTTTTTTTAAACTAAACCTATATTTCTTTTACTTATTACTTGGATCAAAAAATATATATACTTTTTTGCAGTTAATAATGTTAATTCCATCACAAATATCTGAACAGTTCTCACTATCACTCGTATCGTTAAAAACTTACCTCATAAACACTTTGCTCAATCTTATAAATCTTATAATTGATCAAAAACGAAAAAAATTATACAGGGTATACTATAATGTTCCTTCTAATAAGATTTAATTCAAAGCCAAAATAAAATTAAAAATTTGACGCGAATTCTGAATACTGTCTTTTAAAACTTATTTTATATGTTCATTCTCACGTGTTAAAATTAAAAATATAACCAGCGTTACCTTACAAAATGATCTGTTGATGTGACACGATTGTCGAATTTTAGTCGTTTTTTTTACACTCAATGTCAACTCAAAAATCGACATGTCAAAAAATATTTTAAAAATGTGAATTATAAAAAATTGGCGCTTTAAGTGTTAGTGACGTGTAATTTTCTTGAGACGCTATATATTTGTAAATAAAATGTATATTAGGAACGTTTATAATGGTGCCATTGCTGTTACCATTTTGTTGTAGTTTACTAAATGAATACAAATTATTTTTTGACGTGGTTTTCAATTTGTACTTAATTCTTATTAGTTTTTAATATAGTAAAATTTTGTTATCGTCTATTTAGAGATGTTGATAGTAATTTAGATTAGTTTATAAGTCTCGGCATAAAACCTGTTTGTTTATCTTTGTTAGTTTTTTACTACTATAATATAAAAATCTTTTATTCAGAACTTGACAGAAAATTTTTCTTATTCCTAACAGTTTTTAATGCATTTGAGTAAATTTTAAAAAGTATAAAAGTACACAGTTATCTGACGAACTCAGACTTTGTACTATGTAGCGTACAACTTTCATCCAGGACAGACAATATAAAACGAATTTATGTATTTACAAAGAAATAACAATGTTTCTTTTAAGCCTTTTTATGGCAAGTTCTGGATAAAAAAAATGAGATTACCATTATGGATAACATATTTTTATTTATACATTTAAGTGTCCTATGTTAACAATAATTTCTATGTAATGACGAATTTGCTGTAATTTTTTTGGTAATTCCCTGATAATTAAAACGATTTCAGATGTAAAGTCATTTTTTTATTTGTTTTTTTTTTTCTTTATATCATTGTAAATTATTTCGTTAAACACACGTGACATATACTCGGTGATTGGGACTATAATTTAATTATTTAAAAAAGAATTTTTACGAATAATATAAAAAAAGTTATCCATTTTATTAAATGAAATCACCAGAAATAGACAACGTAAATTCAACAAAAAACCAATAATTAAATTACAGTACCGACGTTTCATACATAATAACAATTCTAATGATACTGAGGTCTCAACGCACTACATAGCGACTTCTTCTACATTTTGACATAATTTAAATGGTTTTATGTCTAGCTGTAACAGTACGCTCAGACGAATGCATGTTAAGTTATTTTGCTTTTACACCAATCACGCTCTGTGACGGCATTTTTATTCACTATTATTTGGCTGTTATATTATAATTGTTAAGTTTTGCTTTCTGTGTATAATTTTTATCTGGTCTCGTTTTTTACATAAAAATGAATAAACTATAATTATTGTGTGACCCTATTAATTTTAAGAGACCGGTTTATTTTGCTGCTTGATTCTGTAGCCAATGATTTTTATATTTCTACAGAATCATCCAGTCGATATTATTTTCTCTTATCTATGAGAAATGCCATGTGTTTGTGAAAGTACGTGTTAGCTATGTCTTTTATTGAAATTCCATCGGTGACTTCTTTTAGGTTACTGATTTTAAAAGTTTACCGTGGTTACACAACGAAGTAATATTCTATTACAAAATTGTAGACTATCAATTCAATAATTAGGTTATTGCAGTTTTTTTACTAAATTCCGTACATCGTTGTGTGACTCGCAGAAAACTAAACTTGTCGTTTGCATCGTTTGTTATAAATATGAAAATTATATCAAACGCGTGCAACCAAATGTAACAGCTAAATGGTAGCTTGCGCGCAGCTGTGTATATCGTACCTCTTGGGGCTGAACTATTCCAAATATAACCAGTTTCAACCGGTTCATACTAATTTGGAATGGTGTAACGTTGGGTTGCAACTTGCACATACTCGCTGGGTCTCTTTTTGCTTGAAATAAAAACCCTGGTGGCGGGAGAGAGAGCATCACTTGTCGGATCGCATCATTAACTCTCGAACTACGCTCCGATTTGTGGATGTGTTCAAATGTACCGTGCGGCGGTGGTTACCTAATGAATATTTAAATTATTAGTTTGATTGAACTTTAGTTGTTTATGAATTGCAAAGCCGCGTTTGTGTTTAAATTGAATAAATTAAAGAGTTAATTTGAGTACGTTTGCACGCGAATTGTCAAAGTTTGTTTGTAACGATTTTATTTTTGCCATTTTTTGTTGCTAATAGTTGTTTTAAAGAAATGAATGTTTTACTTTTTTTTTTTGTAAAATGCCTGATGATTTTACCTGATCTGGCTTCATTTTAAATTAATTCGCTGTGTCTAAAATATCTTGTTAAACACCGACATTTTCTGGAAAGAAAAAATGTTTTGCACATTAAAGACATTTTTTTATGTTCATAAATTATTTTAATAAAATAATAATTTCATTGTCGAAATTTTGAAACACGAAAAGTGTCCAGATTAGTCAAACTCACATTCGAAATTATACACAAATTCAATTATTTTGTTAAACGTACTAAAAAAATTGAAAAGTAGAAATAGTATAATTATTTTGATCAAATGAGGGTACCCACCGCCCGCGGCCCGACCCGGCCCACTAGGAACGCCGACACACGGCTGCGCGCGCGCTCACGCCTCCTACCGGTTTGCAGGTCGAGACACCAATGAGGAACGGGCATTCGGGCAAGTGACGTCACACTACCCCCCCTCCTCCCCGGTAATGACGTCACGACTCAAGCCCAGAGCGAAACGTGTGTCGACGTTTCTCAACAACTTACGGACCTCACTAGTGTAGTGTAATGGTTTTTTTTCACTTTATTGTCATTGTTTTCTGAATGGACAGTTTTTCTCCCCATTCTGTTTTATCGACAGTGTTGTAAAGTTGCCCTGGCGTCTGTGCAGATGGCGCTAGTTGCTGTTATAGCTGAAAATTTTAACCAGCTTTTTAGCCAATGATTATTTAGGCTAAAAATAAGAAATAATTGTAATATCGACGTGTGATTGATCGATTATTTACCAACTTTTATCCAATAAACGGGTGGCTTGGCAATGCCTGTTTTATTTTGCCATAATAAAATTGTGCTAGTAAATAGATGTCATAAAATAGAATGGGGAGAGCTGAGCATTATAGCAATAAATATTATGTGCTCAGTCTGTTCATTGAATTTTTTCACTGTTTGGGTCGTCGTCCACTGTACACTTATGACAAAACTATAATACTGTTACATAGTATTATTACGGCCCTCAGAAGAAAAATCCGATATCTCGTAATAATGTTGTCCGCTAAATTATTTGTTAAGTTTTTAACTTAAGGATTATTTTGAGTTTAAATGTGATTTGTTAGTTATCGGTTTTTGGCTTGAAGAGGCATTTATTATAACAAAAAAAAAACAAATAAGTGTACAGTGTACGATGATATTTTTGTCTTTGTCGGAACGGTTTTGGCTCGTCGCTATTGTTAACTATTTCAATGTACATATTTTTTTATTATGAGAAATGTAGTTTATGTGAAAGTAGGGTTAAAGACATTTTGCTATAAAAAAATCTTTGACATAATCTTGACAACATATTAGCGGCAATGTTCTGGCGTTATATTAATTAATAAATTAACACAAAATATTACTGTTGCAATTTAAAAAAGCTAGCGAGTTAAGTGTAAATAATCTAAGGGTGCTTCTAGACGGACCATATTTTTACTGCAATATTGGCCCCTCAATATTGCCGACTATAGCCCGGCCATCATCAGCCATGCTAGAAATGTACAGCGATATGGCCGGGCCACACTCAAAATATCTTCGCAATATTGCCGAGCCAGTCTTGCAGGCAAAATATTGCTCGTCTAGGAGCATCATAATAGTATCGCGTAATTATTCAAATGCCTCTAAAAAAAAAAGACGAGTTTCTGTGCCTTGAGTCGAGAATGAGAGAAAACAAGTACCTTTTTGATTTGAATAATAGATAGACGATTGCATTGATAAACTATTAATACATAAACAGATAGATAAAGCTTGATTCATATTTCGCGGACATCAATTTAGACCCACGTTTTGTCAGTTAAGAGGGCCGCGACGCTCTGAAATTTCCATACAATCGCGCTACTCAAATTTCTTGAAAACCATTTGTCAGATTATGATGAAATTTAGCATGTACAATTAAATTAACAATATCTCCGCCCCTATGTTCTTGGTTTTTTTTTTAAACGTTCTCAAGGGAAAATAGAGCTATGAAAAATATCCGCATTTTTAAGGGGTCACTTTTGACTGATTTATTCAATAGATAGACAAAGCAAATCATAAACTCTATTACATAGGGAGGTTGTCTACATCATTAGCTGTTAAATGAATCCATAATACAAGGGAAATTCTTAGTTACTTAAGAATGATTACACAAGTGCAAAAGTCATTAAAAAAATATTGAAATTGCACTTTGTCACTCTGTAGGTAACTTTAGAGGCTCGTCAGTATCATTACTCGCTCTCTTCGTTCGTCTTCTTTTTCTAGACGAAATGGCTATAGAATACCTTAAGCCAATGCGAAGTTAGTCTAGGTCGCCTAGGTCGAAGTTACTTAGGTCGCCGGACTCTTAATATAAGAATTTCCAGTTACAAGTTGCTTGAGGTGCGAATCAGCCCTATATCAACTAATTATGGAACAAGTATGTATCATTGACACCGATTTTTAACAAACATAGCTAGGAATACTCCCGACTAATTCATCTTTTAAACAAAAATCAGTTTATCCGTACTACGATGCAACAGACAGACACATACACGTCAAATAATCTTTCAAACAAAAAAAAAAATTGGTTGCCTGTAAAGTCGGTATACGGGCGAAAGTTTTACGTGACAACGACTTTTTATGTCTGTCTCTCTCGCTCTTAGGCGGGCTAACCATGCCCGAGTGGAAGGGACGCGTGCCTCTCACTCGCTCTCATTGTGAGCGCATAACGTGAGCGGAGCGTAACGCAGTTTCTTGAAGTGTCACCCGGCAAACCAATTTATAAGACGTTGTCACGTCAAAAAACAAAATCAGTTCTTACGTACTACAAGTCGATGCCACAGACAGACAAAGAGACGTCAAACTTATAACACCCTGTCGTTTTTGCGTTGGGGGTTAACAAATCGGGGCAAGCCAGACAGAAAGACGTGGGCAAGACACGGACGGGACGGGCAGATGCAACGTCCCTTCAATGTATACAAAATGTTCAGAAGAGACGCGAAAGGTACAGAGAAGACGGTGCGCGGACGCGACGCTTCTCGTTTTGTATGAAGGTGCCATGTCTTCTCTCCGTCAGTGTCTCGTCCTCGTCTTTCCTGTCTGGCCAGTGCCTTAGAATTCTGACATGGATTGGGAAGTCTACTTGACAGTTGCAAGTGTTAATATTACGATGAATCACTAAAACTTTTTCTGTCACTCAAATGAGCATCGTATTTTAGATTCTACAATATCTTTCCGGGCTCTAAGGCCTGAATTACACTGACGCGACGTAAAGCAAAGACACGGCGTAGACGCATCGTATGCACAAGCTCAAAATGTACGAAGCGACGCGCCGTGCGCTGTCCTTGCCTTACATCGCGTCTGTGTGCCTCAAGCCTAACAGGTCGCATTGCAATATGAATCAAGGTTAAAACTCAATGTAATCGTCAGATCTAATTCAGCTGTTATGACATTTTTTTTTCAATAGATAGAAAATGCTAGAATAAAAACAATATAAAAATTATTAAAAAAATAAATAAAATAAAAATCGATTCATACCAGTGCTACAAAACTGATTAAATAGACTGATTTATTATTATCTTCACATATAATGAAGCTTATGGTTATTTAATAAAGTTATAACGAATGTAAAGTAAGTTCGTTGTGTTCCTTTTGGCTAAATGCAAATACTCTGCGAAGCCAGAAAAAGGCGTTGTTAAGCATACTTTGGCGCGCAGCTATCTCCCTTGCGCAATTCATTTTTTTTAAGTATATAATCAATGAGGGTAGTTATGAAAAATCGCTAGCAGAAGCTGAGAATGACGCTGCAAAGGATGAAAGAAAATTTCATTTAAATATTTCAAAAACAAGTAATAATAAATAAATTGGATAACACAAAGATCCCATTTTGAGATACTGAATAAAACCTATAATTTAACTGATTGCTGTTTTTCGTAACTATCTTTAAGGGTTTGTCACACTGGATGCGTTTTGGATCCTGCGCTCCGGTCAAAGCTAACGCTCTCCGCATTATGACTGTAGACATTATTTACGGTTCACATGTATTATGAAAAAATGAAATGAAAAAAATATATATTTATTGCCAAAATAAAAAAACACAATAGAAGTAATTAGGTACAATAGGTAGCAGATAATTTTGCGTAAATACAATCTGACCGTGATCGTAAAGAACGCATCAGCAGTCGCTCAGATGACGCGGAAGAAATCGCTGACCGATCGCCTCGACCGCCAAATTATGTTAACACATGATTTGAGCTGTATCTACTTTGACCGGACCGCAAGACGCAGAACGCATCCAGTGTGAGTAATCCTTTAGTGATTTTTACTTCAAAAATTTTGAAATACGCTAGCGAAATAGTGACGCGCCAAATTCTAAACCAAAAAATAAAACGAATTGCCTTTTTTCAAGCTATATTCAAACCACGAAAAAAAAATAGTTGAAGTTATATATATGTATAAGAAAAAAAACAAACATTACTTTCAAGTTAAACTATATTAATCTCAAACGGTTATGTGTAATGCCACGGGAACTGAACGCTGTGCAAAGTTTCACGATAATCGGTTCAGTAGAAGTAGTTGATAAAACTATCACAAAAGATTGTAATTAACATACATTATGGGGTCAAACTAAATAAAGTAAAATAGTTTAATATAAGGGTATTTCTTCAAGATCGCGTTGTTCGTGTGATTCCTCTGGCACGCTCTCACAAAACGTATGCCAGAGGAATTAGAAAAAAAAAACAAGCTAAATATTCTATTCACGAACATTAAAAAGTATGTTAAAGATTATATTTATGAAAAAAACGGGAATCCTGGAGCCAAAATCGGGCCTGTGTACAATGTACATGTGGGGGCGGGTGAACGGTGCGGGGATGCTAGCTACTGTAAGGCCTCGTTCATGGAGACGCGTGGCGTGCAGCGTAGCGTTGCGCGGGCAAATCAACCATAGCCAATGCATGAGAGCATTTACGTACCGCGTGTTTACGCGCTGCGTCTCTGGGCATGAGTTTTCTCAAAAACTTTTTTCGTTTTCGTTTGGCTCCATACATTTCAATAAAGCGCCCCTGTTACGTTAAGGAACTATGTTAAATGTATGGAGCTAAACGGAATCGAAAAATGTTTTTGTTAACTACCAAAACTCGCTGTAAGCCCTAAGTAAGAACGAGGCGTAAGGATAGGAAGGAAACAGAGCTTAAAGAAAAACTGCACCACGGAGATGAGCGAGAAAGATGTATACGTGTAAAAAAAAATCTACCAATAACACTCCATTTAGATTCGGCTCGGACAAAACGAAAAATCCTCGCGGGCGATTGACGTCATCGAAAAATTAACCATATCACCATAATCTAAAATTCAAAATCGCATAAAATTAAAGCGGCGCTGACTTCTGTGTTGAAATTCTACGATTTTGTGTTTAAGGCCAAAGTGATATGGTTCATTTGTCAATGTCAAGAAGTGCGCGAGAATGTTTCCGTTCTGTCTGAGCTAAGCCTTACACACGCACACATGCATGCGGAGTGATCCTATTGGTGGATTTTGTTTTTGTCTCCTTCGCACATCTCCATTGGATTTGTGCAGCCTTAAGCGCGATTCACATTACGACGGCCCGGGCCGGTCGGTTAGTTAGTTTTTTTACCAGTCGTTTTGTATTAGGTACACTAACGGTCGATTAATCTTTACAACTTTTTATACTATTGATTAAAAGAAATCCGTTCAATATACTTTGCATAATAATTCCTCAGATTAACCTAGAGAATAAGATAGCGCACGACGTATGATCTAAGTGAAGCCAAAAACCATTCAAAAACTACGCTACTTGCTTGGTGATTCTTACCTCGACATTAAGTGCATTGATTTAAGGTATAATTTCGTGTACATAAATATACATAGTGCATTTTAAAAGTGTGGCCAGGACTACATTATGAAGTTCTTTTTAAAAACTGTGCAGTTTTTTACAAGTCAATTTTGAAAAAGCCTTAACATTAAACTCTTACAAATATGTGCAGTTTTGAAATATGAAATGTCCTAAGGTTGTATATTGGAACGGAAATGGCTAACGTAAAGTTTGGGAATTAATATTAGTTTTAGTGCAATTGTAAATGTTTTTCATGGCAACATTACCACGCACACACATCGAAATAGAAGTGGCTTCAGCGAGATATAACGCAGTGTTCCATCTTTTCCTCTAGATTGATCTGAGAATAATTCAAAGTCCTATTCTCTAACTGGCTGATAAATTAGAATTGGCTTCGTTATGACTCTTTGAGCTCAATCGGAGTGTCAACAAAAAAAAAACAGTCAAATTGAGAACCTTCTCCTTTTTGGTGGTCGGTTAGAAAGGAAGTTGATTGTGAATTTTAAGTCAATTAGAAAATGAGATCGCTGAATGGATATTTATACGTGCGCGAGCAGGATAGCACTATCTTGTGTGCCCGCTCTCGCTGTGTGCGCATCTTTTTTTAAAAGATCGGTATTTCAGTTGATTTGGTTTAAAAGACAGAAAGTACACTCGAAAGCACGAAAAAACTCCCGATGACCAGGACACGGTACGGAGTAGTCTTTTTAACTATTGCAGTGTGAATCAGCCTTAAACAGGCCAGTAATCAACTTGAAGAAGTAAGTAATTTCTGGCGAAATTTCACGAAAACCTTTCTTTTTTATTATTAGACACTATTTTAGTGAATCGGCAAAACAAACTTGGGAAATATCGTAACAAAAAGAGATAAAAATGAGAAAAAACGATATTTTCTGATTTTAGGTTTGTTCAGTCTTTACATAGATTACCCCCTATAGGTTTCACTACTATTCGTAATCGAAGCACAACAAGTATCGTTCGCAACACGAAAGTGGCAGTAGGCGTAAATAATCACTTTCATTGGTTAATTAAGATGATTGGACGCGCGTGACTTTGAGATAGCCAATAGGAACGCTTTATCTCAGTCCCTTCGAATCGCGCGTCTCGAGTTTTGATGTCTTGTCCAGAACTAAGATTTAGTAACGCTCAATCTTTGCATAGTCGCTTTCCGCGTCTATACATAAGCTAGCTCCTAAACCACGCAACAGATTTAGATGCGGTTTTCACCATCAGTCAGATAATTTCACGGAAGGTTTATTGGTACCTTTTGAAGCCGGGGCGAGGAAATAGTTTATAAATATGGATAGATAACTATAGTTATTGTTAATACCAGAAATTACATCAAATAAAAAGACAATGACACCCACAAAAGGTATGCGGGCAAGATGTTCAGTGCACGAAGAAAAAAAAATCCACCAATGAGATCACTCCATTGACACAGCGGAAAGAGCTTATTGGCAATCTCCTGTGGAGACGCAACCCAAGACTAGTGTAGCAACTGTCTATCTACACCCTTATTAATACACGTTGTATAGCCCTTGTATTGTTGTACAGTATTTTGACATTTTCGATCGCGTTAAAAATTTCTAAAAGACAAACAATAAAACTGCAAGGGGGCTATTTGAAAACTGTGTGTAGTGTGTATCTATAGAGGGTAATCTATGTCTAAAAGACTAATGTTTATAAAACTGAGATTTAATTTCCTTAATTAATTTTAATTGTAAGTTAGGTTGTAGTAACCGGGCCTGTCTGGATCGAATATAGTATTTTTTTTTATTCTCTGGCTGGCCCAACGTTTCCTATGAGTTCACGGAATGAACTTCAGTTAGTGTGATGATTCTTATGAGTACAGTTAAGTAGGTATTCGTTTTTAGTTTGATTCATGTGATTCATGTTACGAACTGGAAAAATTAAAAATATGGATAATAGCAGTAGTAATACTGCTTCTTGCCCCCGACTGTGCTTGACGTGACGAGTGGCATTATTCGTCGTCTGTATGTGTCGTTTATACGGGGTCAGGAAAGGGTCACAATGACCTTTTCGGCTTGGTACAACCTTTCCTGATAACCCTGTTTTGACGGACGGTACTACGTCAAAAACACAGCAGAATCACCGACGCAAACCGCGAAGCAGTGTGACAAACGCCTCATTCGAAACGAAAACAAAATTGACGTAGCGTTGAGTGATTGATCAAAAAAAAACAATCAATTATTTTTTTCTTAAGAAAAGAGAAAATCGACAAAAAGTTTAATTTTTTTAATGCTAAGTAGTAATGTAAATTGAAGAATCCAAACGAAAGCGTAAATAAAAGATTTTAATTTTTTAGTTTTAACTTTTTATGTTGTTAATTGTATGTTACGTTCGTCCTAAGACTATGTAAATAACGGATGTCGGTTAGCTTCGCGCACTTGATGCCATATTTTAGGGAAAAAGTATGGTTGCCACCTGAACAAATTTAGCGTATTTAGACAACGATCTTTAAAACTACAGATTCAACATTGCCAACTAAAATTGTGGACCTTGCAAACTGAGGAAAATTACTTTTCCTCAAATTGAAACCTCCCATAACCTTTCGTCTGATTTGACTCATTCGAACTTGAAAATTGTATTAAAATTGACTACTTGCCTGCAAAATTACATGAAGATCTGATCAATGGCGATCCAGTTATCAATCGATTAGTTTCAAAATGTCCCAAATTACCAAAAGGCACCTATTCCCAGAATATATAAATAAACATACTTATACAAATGCAGTTTTGTCCCGGTAGTCTCTCGGCCACCATTTACAAAATCAACCACAATTGCTATCAATTTAGATAACTTCTTATTGAATTGGATTATTGTCTAAAAATAACATATATTTGACTAGTTTTTTTATTTATTTTAAATGCTTGAACATTTAATTGCGCTCCTTTCTCCAAGCGCTGCATTTTACAGCAGTCTTGAGCGGGTTTATGTTGAATCCACAGTTTTAAACATCGTTGTGTTTTAGACAATATATTTATTTGTTAATGTAACAATTATCTTTTAATACGTCGTATGTTTGACCGGTTTTAATTTTATTTTTTAATAAACGTAACGTGATTATGCCCAGTCGCATGCGTGGGTTAGGTTTTTCTTTTATAAAATGTCACAGTATATAGAATAGACTGTTCATTCTCATCTATACTTTGCTTGAATTATAAAACTTATATAATATTACCTGCTGGTCGGTTTTAAAAGAACACTAAAAGCAAGCGACACAATCACTCAATGCCATTGGCTATGAAACGCGAGCGAAGCCGCGGGCAGATTGCTAGCAAATAATAAAAAAAAAAACAGTTAAATAATTTCAGACAGTTACAAAACCTATACAATGTGATAAAATTCAAAATGTACAAAAAAAGAACTCAAATTAAATCAACGAAAAATAAGTTAAATATCAATATTTAAAGCATAAAATCAAATGAAATCAATAATCCTTAGATTCGTTCTTAGATACTTTCTTGATAGAATGCACAGTCTGCTATATGCTGTGACTATATCGGCCAGGTTTCTTAAGAAATATTAACTTAATAAACTTGAAGATCTTTAAAACTATAGATTCAACATCTGCTAAGAAAACTTCACAAAAATATCAACCAATAAAACCAACCAATTCTTTAGTCTCAAATATGTGATTAATTTCGCCAAACTTAAAGTTCGTTAAACATAGCTTGGTACGCGGGAGAGCCATCAAGATGACACATTTTTCACACATCAAATGTCATTTAGACATTTTCATAGTTAAAAAAATGCTATCTTGATGGCTGTCCCGAGAATTAAGCTATGTATAACGAACTATAGTACCAACGACAAACTAATTTAGTACTATTACATACTACCAGTAATCTTCGATCAGATATACATAGAATTCAAGTCTCTTTATTAGTCAGGCCTCTATAGGGGCACTGCATCGGCACCTAACGTAGTATTAAAAAATCGAATACATAATCATTTGAATCTAAGCCTTATCATTTCGCAATAACGTTGATGACATTCGCTAAAGTGTATTCAGCATATTTAGACATCGTGACACCGACGTGATCACAGCGACTGACAGCGAAACAAGGCTTACACTAGACCAAAGCCTTGTTTTCAAGGTGCCATTTTTCGTATTGAGACTTGATATCTATGTACACCTGATCGAAGCCTGTAAGATAAAGTGTTAGTACCACGGAGAAACACTAAATTGAATTAAAAAATCCCTCATTTAGTAGTTTTTGTCACTTTAAAAGGCCATATTCTCAACGCTAAATTGCTAAATTTAAACAAGCTAAAAATACACCTGTCGTTGTCACTGCTACGTGTTAGACAAGGACATCAACCACCTTACTAATAAACGTTGTATAAGCCTCAGAATAGTTTCACAGTGTTTTGTCTCATTCGATCAAGTTAAGAAATTTAAAAGAGAAGAAAACACAAACACTACTCCGAGGCTATTCAACGTTCATTATTTATAAGTAATGACCAGACCAACGGGAAACGCCGTTAATTATTGCGTTTAAGCCGTGGCCAAACGCAATAATTAACTGCGTTTGTCGTTAAGTGTGGTCGCAATACTTTAGCTAGTTTAGATTTAGCGAATTAGCCTTCTGAATAAGCCTAATGTTGAATGTATAGTTTATATAAAGATCTTTAATAAAAATGTGATATAAACGTTTCGAATCAGGTATGTAAGGTTGTAAATTTAATATTGTTGTTTATGAATTGTGTATATTGTATACCCGATCGTTATATATTTTATGAGTGCCCCCTATCTGTGCACAATATATATAGTTAAGTCGTTCAAGGCTTATAGCGAATATAATATATATATAATCCCCAAGCTTATAAAACTATTGAAATAAGGGTTACTATAGACTGCGGACTTAAGTCGATGGTACGTTTGTGTGTCAAAAATAGAAAAGTACGAGGTTAAACGCATATGTGCACAAAATCACGGTGATTTTTTAACCTTTAGAATTTTACTACGCTCTGGGTTATGCGTTGTCCCAAAGATTCAACATAACATTTCGTCACGCCTTTCCCCCGAAGGGGCTGGCAGAGGTGTACAGCACCCACTTTTCTGTACGATATTCAGTCCTAAATGTGTCAGTAGCAGATGACGTGTAATACGCGCCTAAGGATGTTCACACAATGAACAAATAGGTGCGTGCCGTCGGCTGGGTTTGAACCCGCTCCCGCTGGCTTGAGAGGCGGGCCTTCTTCAACTAGGCTATCATCGCTATCAAAGATTCAAGCGCTGTTTTAAATCGAGCCTTGTTCGGGAAAAAGCCTCTAGCCAAAAAATCGGGCTAGAAACTGAGGGACATTTTTTTAATAATGTGCTTGACCTATTGTGTTCATTTCTGTTTTTGACGCACAAAAAATCTACCAGATAAAAACTCTGTCGTCTATTCTGACCCTTATTCAAAGGTTGATTGTTCTATTCAAAAATATATATAACTTATACTTTATCTATCCATCTTATACCTTGACGCTTTATTAGGAGTTTTCTACTAGAAAAAGACGGAAATATCTTTTAAATCCTACACATTTCACATAATTTTATTTATTTACTTTTTGTCTAAGTGTCTCCCTCACCCCATTGTGGCCTTATGTCGCATCTACACATGACCATGTGGCGCGTGTGCGACAATATCGCGCAGGCAACTGTGTGGAAACAGCATTACACTGGCGCCTGTGGGCGAAATTTTTAGATCACTATATTGTAAAACCAAATTATAAACGGCCAGTATTGCGCGACCAATATTGTATAGCTCGATATTACGAAGCCATGTACTCGAGTTATTGGTTATATACGCGTTGCATGTAATTGTGGTCGTAAGTTATTGCCTCACAATTTTTTACATAAAATTATTGAATTGTTTCTTCAAATTTCTTTTTAAAATTATTCAGTTTTGCAATTGAAAATTTCGTATTTACTATATGTAGTTTTTTCCTTTTTTTTTTTCAAAAACTATTGTGCGTGTTTAATACATGAAATATTGTATAGGGCATCCTTTTAATTAAATCAACGCATTGTAATTGTTAAGATGTTTTACGTATGTTTAGAAATGTATAAAATAAATCTGGACGGGTTGGGAAGATTTGGTCCGTTGGGTAGAGGTGAAGTGTCCGTCAAAAATTAGCGTAGCATGTAGTGTTAAGAGTGTTTTCACGTTGTTCGCGCAAATATCGCATATTTTGAATAATCTTGACGACGTTTGCCGAGTGTGGTTGTGAAACTAAAAATCTTCACTTTTTTTTTAATGGTATTTTCGGTTTTAATAGAGATATAAAATATGCGATTAAAGTTGTCGGAACCCGTGAAACTGCTCATAAGAGTGTGTAACACCATTCCTTAACAAAAAAACTAGCAACTTTTGTACTTATTGTAGTAGTTTATTGTATTAAGCTGTTTTCTGACGGATACAGAAATTGTAGGCAAAATAACTGGAAATTAATCCCTAAGTTATTTTATTACCTATCATGATAATATTGATAATCTTCAAATAATTTGCATTTACAAATCAAATTAATGGAAATTAAATTATATTTCCGTAATAGTTGCGTACTACGGGTGTATCGAGGTGTCAGTACTCGTGTTTACGTTATTTAGTCCAATTTTAATTATTAGGTTACTAGTTATAACAAATTTTAGTGTAACAAAAGAAAGTTCGCGAACACGTGAATGTAGCAATAATTGAACTAACAGACAATCGAGAAAGGTAATCGAGATACCTTTCATCTTATTTGCAAAGGAAACAATTGCAGTTCTGTACGTTTTTTCCAAAGATGTATTGTTCTGAATTTATTTTTCTTAGTAAAAGTTCGGGAGAAGTGCTGCGACTAATGTTGTATATATAGGTTTAATCGGAAATAAAGCATTCTTCGCGATACTGGTTTTTATATTATACTTACCCTGTGACCCCTCACCGTAGTATGTAGAATCTAGACTGAAAATGCATAGGTCTGACCTAAATGCAATGGCCATTGAAATATAAAATGAACTATCAGAGAAATAAAAAGAAATGAATAAGGAAAATTGTTTCGAAAACAAAATGTTTATTAGTACATCAATACTATTATAAATTAGGAGAACATCTCAAAGATAAAAACTTACCTAAATCTTATAGAATAAGCCGGCCCACTACACATGAGATTGCAATACCCTATAGGGTCCATTCTAGAAATTTATATTTTAACTTTTAAGATCTTGTGAACTCACGCAACAATCACCATAATGCGTAATAAATACTTTGACTTACTCGTAGATATGAGGAAGTTGAACAGTCGGCTCTTAGGGTGCTCCTAGACGGGCAATATTACTGCATTACTGGCCCGGCGGCAATATTGCGATAGTAAATCATAATTTATTGATAACTCCTATAGTTACACGTCACAGTTGAATATTTATAATTAAAAACGCATGTCAGAACTAAAATAATTGATATTTTTGTCAAATATAAAAATAAATACAGAAAAATAGTTAAATATTATGTATACTTAGCTATTATTATACAAAATAATAATAGTTCAAAAATATCTTATTTTAAAATAAGCTTCAATGTCATAAAACATAATTATTATCTAGTAACCAAGCTCTCAGCTTGGTTTTGAAGCACGCGGTAGAAGGCGCATCCCGAACGGAAGTATAATATTTTGAGTGTTACACGCCGGCCAGAGTCTGCAATATAGCCAGTATAGCAGTAATAATATGGCCAGTCAAGGAGCGCCCTTAGGTAGGTACTACAGCCCATGGTATAGTCCGCTAGGTATAGCATTCCGGTCACGTGGGCAACACGTAGTGACGTCAATCGATGCGTACCTAAGCCAGACCGAAATAAGGCATTTACAAATAGGTCGTTCGAAAGAGACTGATGACGAGTGACGTCGTACGTGTTTGCTCCCGAAATGACCTTACCTTACTTTGTTTTTACAAAGAGTCTACCAAATTTGGAATGCAAACAAACTTCAGGAAGTAATTTCCTCCCGGCCAAAAACTCGTAAAATGGTAATGATAGATTTATCATGAAGCTTAGTGGTCGTCAGCTGCGGATCCTTTTGATGTGTGATCTCTTTACCGTCTATTTCCATGGTGGGACCACGCCATCGTTGCGCGAACGGACGATGCTACTATCCATTTAGATTCCATAAATTTTAAAACTTAAATTATTCGAATCTCACGACAAGTGTTTCGTAAAGTTTGGAATAGGAAATCGAGTATTAATCCAATCGGAAGAATGAATTACGTTTAAAAACTTATGAATGCGGACTGAGATTCGAATAATTTGAGTTTTAAATTAATGGCACCCAAACGGAAACGTTTCTGAATGATTGTGACACATATGCTGGAATTTTTATTTATAAAAAACGTATTTAAAAAAACAATAGTTTGATTTTTTCGCGTATTCGACATTTCCCGCGACGTGATCGCGTGGTCGGGTTGTATCATGCTGGGTACATACCAAGCCAACGAATGCCAAAGAATACGCTGCGTCCCGTTTCGTTTCAGTAAAATAAAAGGAGACGCAACATACCTTTGGCCCTCGTTTGCTTTGGTCTGTACGCAGCGTTCGGACAACGCCCAGCAGACCAGCGAGCAAGCAGTTTCATTGCCAACATATCAGGTGGAGAGCATTTAATAGGTACTCATTGAACAAAAAAATCGGCTTACTAAGTATATTGCTACTATATTTATTCCTGCCTTATGTAGCAAAAAAAGCGATGATAGCCTAGTTGGAGAAGGCCCGCCTCTCAAGCCAGAGGGAACGGGTTAAAACTTAGCCGACGGCACGCATCAATTTGTTCATTGTGGGAACACTTACCTATACATTTTATGTGCGTATTGCATGTCATTTGATACATGACTGGAGCCCGATGTATGGCGACAGACTCGCCCCCTGTCGCATTTGGGACTGAATATAGCCCGGCGAAGTGTGGGTGTTGTATTACAACTCTGCCAGCCGCCTCGATGGAAATGTATGTAGCAAAATATATCTGTTGATGAATGATCCATAGCTACTGAGCCTAAGCTTTTTTGTCGTACTGGACACTACAACGACAATTCTAACATTATAATTACTAAATACATTTGTACTTATGTGTCTTTTTATATTGATTCTGTTACTGAAACAGGTGTATTTTGTTGTAGTGTCTCGTATGATTAATTATTTCTTTGTACATTTAAACTAAATGTTGAGATTGTTGTACTTATGTACTAGTAAACAAATCAACCAAGACTATTAGAGTCGGTTCAGACCGAACTGAAAAATGCTCGAGCAATATATGACGTCATTAACAAATAAATAATAAATAAATGAATACGGGATATATTCACATACGATCGCCTGACCCCAAACTAAGTAAAGATTGTTCTATGGCTGCCAGAGACTGATGCATACATCCATGTATTGAAATACATACTTAAATAGATATTAACACCCAGATATAGAACAAACACAAATGTTCATCACATTAATGTCTGTCCTAGGTGGGATCGAACCCACGCCCCCAAGCTCAGGTTCACTACCAACTGACAACCACCGAGGCAGTCATGAACCATATCATCATAGCCTAAAATACAAAATCGGATAATCGAGGCGACGCTGACTTCTCTGTTGATATTATACGATTTTGTATTTTAGACTACTGGTATAGTTATTTTGTCAATGACATCAAAAATTGCTCGAGCACTTTTCTATTCAGTCTCAACCGAACCTTAAAATATAATCAATGGCGCACATAGAGAATCGCCTACAACTCACTATGCCCCACCAGGGGGGGACACCTGGTGGAGCAAAGTGAAACTACCCTCAACAAAATTGTATTTTGTGTCTGTATTAGATACGGAAAGGTTCTCCACAACTACAAATAAAACCATCAAACTAAACAGAATCGTCGCTTTATTTCAGCAATTTCCGGTTGAAAAAAAATAATCAACAAAATTACACTGAAACTCTGAACATGACTATTTTACAAACAATTTACAGCATTTTTATTATTTACCTGCGTGGTTTTTGAATGTCCCCGTCTGTACCCAGCGAAGCGTCGCGCCACGATTAACTAAGAATAATAAAAAATATGTACAGAATTAGGTACTGAACATCGCGTAAACCTCGAGAGGTAAGGGAAAAATATAATAAAAGAAAACGCGTCGGACGGACATTCAGAAACCCCGCGCTCGCCTAGAATTAAAACCGAGAACTTACGAGGTACATCGTCCTAACCACTTTATTAAGCGTATGATAGAGGCCTCACTTAAATGAGGCCAATTTTTTTTTACATTTTTTCCCAAATTTGCAGCCTTTTGTACAGTATATGATACTTACTAATAATATATGTATAGACATAGTTAAAACCATTACATTTTTTTTGGTGCAAGTTGCTAATCCTACCACTGGGTGTGGTATGAGAGCCAGCTCGCTGAATTTTTTAGATAGTTCTAACAGGACACGTTGCAATGACTCTTTAATCGCATAGCTATATTTATATCGATTTACAGTTTTAGACGACATTACTAACCAAAACTGTCGCCGCCCTCGTCTAACACACTGCAATGAAAAGGACAGCGACAATTTGTAGTCAATTTCACCAATCAGCTAAAATTTAAAAATCGACAACATTAAACCCCAATGTTTAGTTACATTAATACATAGATCAGTAATCACGATATTTTTAAACATTTTTTTAGCTTTTTCTGTAAAATATTCGTCTACCCTGCGTCTTAATTAGCTGTCGCAAAACGACACGACATTTGTTGTTTGAGTGACAAGACATTTAAGCACAGAACTTTGAATAGAATATTTTGACATGTTCCACGACAATGCGAGCTACAGACTTTGTCGTCAAACAGCAACATGGCAATTAGACGCGGGCGTGACAAGAAGTGAGTTGACGGGACAAGTTCGAAATTGGCTAAGCAAAAGAAACCACATTGCAACAATAATGTTTAGTTTACCGCCGCACGCGTTTCAACTACATTTACTATATTTAGCTGCTTCTGCAGTTTTACCTGTTATATTTTCTTTGAGTTACCGTGTTTTCCGTACTAGATATGGCGCCACACTCCGCCGTTATGTTACATTTCAGTTTAGTTCCTTCACTCAGTTACTCTTTAGACTTCTCCCAAACAGACACAGCCTGCGATGGCGGTCAATGCGTAAGTTGTTGACCGCCGACGCAAGCCGCATCTGCTAGGGAGACCGCCTTAACGCTCGTTCTATTTTATTGAATTTATCCGCATAAATGTATCGCGTTGTGTATTAAGAAACAATCGTGTCATATTTATGTGAATAAGTAATTTACCTAGCGAGCGGCAGAGTGAAACAGGGCACTGATCAATGGGACTCCACAAAGTATCGTAGTATCATATCTAGAACAGAGTACTTACTAACTCAATGAGTACTCTTGCAGTTTTGATGTCCTGCAAATTCTATGAAAGTGTGGATACAGGTAAATCCGCTGAACGCATCTAATTATAACACACCGTGCGATTTTACGTGTACAAATCAGCGTTACTTCGGCGTGAAGCAAAACTCTATTCATTACTACAAACAGAAAACATATTTTTTATATAGTTTCATTATTTGTAAACATATCCTTAGACTTCAACTACATATTTCTTTTGCGTCATAAGCACAGTTAATAAAATGCCTTCTCACAGATACGTTATATGTTATATCGTATTTACATTGTATTGCAGCAACAAGTCCCCGGGTACAATATTTTTTTGTTAATTTTATAATTTTATCATCTATCTACAATACTGTGTCTACGCACGTATTTCTAGTTTACTGGACACACTTCCCCTAACAGCTACGATATTATTACCAATTATTAATTATATAATAATAGATATTCTTGTGGTTCTTGTATTTTGTATTACATTTGGAAACATTGACTTGATTGGAAAAATATAACTTAGCATATATGACAACTCTGTTTTTCATGGTCAGACTATAAGCTGATCCATGCTAATTGTTGCATGGCTATGCCAGTTGTAAAACCAGGCTAGATTACGCATGACCACCCTAGAAGTAGCATGATCAAAAGTAGCATGACTGCGCTAAAAGTAGCATGACTCTGCTAGAAGTCGCACGACTATGCTAGAAGTAGCATGGCCATGCTACAACTAGCATGACCATGCCAGATGTGAGACGCTAGGTACCTCATGACCACACTAGATGGTCGCACGATCAAAACCGAAAATACAAACTAAAGGAAACTTGTACGGTCTTTCAATACAATATGAAAATTGTTATATTATTCCAATCAAACCCACATAATGAATAAATAGTAATATTAGTACATTGATAAATACATAATACGACGATAAGCGGGAAAAAGTAATGAAAAATGTATCTAAAAATACTCAGTAATATTTTTTTTGAATCTCACTTCTGTGTCATTTTTCAACAATTTTTTTTTACAAGTTACACGATTACTTATCTATTAGTTTTTATTGTGAACTTTTCTTACATTTTCGACTGTCGTACGAAATAAGGAACCTACGTAGAATGTAACAAGAACCGAAAATGTAAGAAAAATGTTTTCCCAAAGAGCGTAATACGGGAGAATTACAAAATCTCCAAATTTTTCAAGGAAAAAAAGTTAACTGTAGTTTCTTTTACATATTAATAAGGGTAACTGCGGGTACTTAGAGAATAAGGGCAAAAATACCGTAACAAATTTTACAATTTCCATATTTTAGTTACATTTCTATGCCTTCTATGGAAAGCTGGCTAATAATCTTCATTTTCAAGCCATTTTAATTAGACTATTTTTATTATTTCTGGCAACACACATCTTGTGAACACGCAAAAACTTCAGTGTCGACATCCAATTTTTTTTCTAGCAGCACGCGACTGACTTGGTCACCATCACGAAAAAATGTTTGAGTGTTGCCAATAAACATTTTTTGTTACATCATTGTTTCATTACACAATTAAAATGTATTTTTTTACATGCAATGGTGCCGATTCTCGTTTACCTTGTATTCTAAACTCATAACGCTAAAATTATCTCCATCGCTTTTCATACAAATATGTGAGATATATTTCGAGGCTGTTAAATCAGTTTATGAAACATAGTAGACATTAATTTCAAGAAATACACATTGAGGCTTAAATTTATAACGTTTTGCTATTTGTCGACATGAGCTGGTGTGCTTTCTTAACCGCGGTACAGTAACATTTTCGCGGTCCGAAATACAATAACATCGTTAACTGACGCAAACAAGCGCTAATGAGAATCAATACGAAGCAAAATAAATCGTTTAGTGCCACGTTGGTTTTCTTTAGCGTCATTGGCGCTCGGTATTTGGCGTATTTCCTACCGCACGTTTGATTTTATTAACAATATGAATAACTTATTGAATATGTTTATCAAATAAATTCAAATTGTTAACGAAACCCTTCGGCTAAATTTAAAAAGCGATATGTTTCGACTTTTTCATTATTATTTATCATTTTCGCAACGTTACTTCTCCATTACTAAACGGGCTTAACCAATTACGAACAATGCAAGGAAGTAGTATACGCCACAAAGACTGACACGTAGTACTTTATATCTCAAAAATATACAAAAAAAAACTGGTTATCCTAAGTAAAATCACGGATGTAGCTAGAATATCATAAAATAGTCGGACGAAATCCGATACATATAGCTAAATTCAAAAAAACCGCTTACTGACCGCGGTAAACCTATTAAATTACAATTAAAAAAAAATCACTGGTCCTGCCAGTCCACGAAATTCTAAATTAATTTATAATACACATAAAACTATATAATACACAGATGCTTTGTTATTTTATTTATACAAATTACTTTTCGTACATCATTAAATATACAAACGTTCAAGCTTATTTTTTAAAGCAACGAAATTGACGTTTCCACTATATTACTGATATTTTGAAGTATTATATTCGAGCGGGGATTAAGGACCATGGTTCTAAGCGTAAATACTAAATACCTAAACTAACCGATACAACACACAAGAAAAACCACACCAGCAATAAACATTGTTTTGCCTCGAAGCAATAAACATTGTATTGCCTCGAAGTAGCTGCTTCGCTTATGTCTTTCTTTAATTTTTTTGGTGATGATAGCCTAGTTGGAGAAGTCCCGCCCCTCAAGCCAGAGGGAGCGGGTTCAAACCCAGCCGACGGCACGCACCAATTTGTTCATTGTGTGAACATATATTATCTGCGTATTGTACGTCATCTGCTACATGACTGGAGCCCGGTGTATGGCGACAGGCTCGCCCCCTGTCACATTTAGGACTGAATGTCGTCCGGCGAAGTGTGGGTGTTGTATTACACCTCTGCCAGCCCTTTCGGGGCAAAAGCGTGACGACATAATATGTTATGTGTTTACATATTTAGAACTCGATCTAAAAAGACAAAACACTGTATGTATTACTATTCCTAGTCTATACAACGTTTATTGTATAGACTAGGAACAAATGTTGAGTGTGAAGCCACAGAAAAAAAGCAGAATCGCTACCAGGCTAATATAAGGCATCATTGCCTTTTTCATACACGTCACCACGACAGCTAGTCTGCTTTCCATCATCATTATGCTCGCTACCATCTACACCGAGCAACTGGAGCAACTTATTCCAGCGCTGCAGACCCTCACTCCGGTACTTCAGACCCTCACTCCGGTACGTCAAGGAGTTGTGTTGGCTCGGGTGGTGCTGGTAGGGTAATGCACAATACACTCCAAGCTGAACATCAGTGCAGGACTGACCACCCCTTTGATCCACGTTTGACCACAACACACCTGATGGAAAGTGACCATGCGGTCTAAGATGGAGCACGCTTGCCCATGCGTTGCCTATTCACTCCTGTCTTGAAGAGACCCAGGTTGTATCTATTGCTGGGGAACACCGAGCTAGGAAGTGTCTCTATGTATCTCTATGTTGAGAAGAATAACACGCCAATTGAATCAGGTGTGCGAAAGAGAGATCTCAGAGTGTACTGGGATATATCGGTATTTGTTTGTCTGGCGATAGCTTCAGTATCGTTGATCCGATCCTTATGAAACTTTGCAGGCCAGTGGTTAATGATAATACATTTTTCAAGTTCTAATGTGAGTCAAATCGGTACATGAGTTGTGGAGATATGGGAGTCACGAGGTCTCGGATCGACGCAAACTATTATAGAAACTCAATTTACGGTAGCATCGCGCAGGTGTAAGCCGTACGAGTATTTATTCATTTTAACCCCCGACGCCAAAACGACGGGGTGTTATCAGTTTGACATGTGTGTGTGTGTGTGTCTGTGCCATCGTAGCTCCCAAACGGATGAACTGATTAGGATTTTTTTTTTCTGTTTGAATGGTGAATGAGTCGGAAATGTCCTTAGCTATGTTTGATGAAAAACGGTGTTGAAGAAAATCGGTATCGGGGCTTTTCTAACTTTTCATTTATACTCAAGTTTATTGTTTAATAAACTACAGTTATTAATGATTCCGTATTTTAGTGTTGTGGTATTTAGGGCGCTGCTAAAAGTTTCTAGTCGATTTCTTAATCGCGGCATTTCAATGGTGAAAAGAAACGATTTATCTAATGTCACCCGCACATTATTATTATACTATTATCACACAATGATAATAGTATAATAATAATAAATTCGGGACACTTGCACACACGGTCGCCTGACCCCAAACTAAGCAAAGCTTGTACTATGGCTGCCAGGGACTGATATACATACTTAGATATTTTTAAATAGATATTAACACCCAGACATAGAACAAACACAAATGTTCATCACATAAATGTTTGCCCTAGGTGGGAATCGAACCCATAATATGTGTATACATGTGTGTGTTACTTTTTCGGTTACTTTAGTTCACTAGAGTAAGTACAATTAGTACGATATTTCTAAAACACCTTTCGAAAATTCTACTTCAAAATATCAGTACATAATATTAAAAACATTAATTTCGTTGCTTCCAGCTCGCTTTTCTAATTTTTAATTTTTAACTAAGTGAATGTTCCGCTAAGTAATCTTTTGCCTATTTTATAGCTGATCCAAACTAAAAATGCTGCGTCGAACCAAAATCGCGAAGCAAAAAAAAAAAAGAATCTTGACAAGTATTGCAAATACGTCAAAATTATTAGTACTTAAGTATTTTTAAAAGTTATAATAGATTCGTCTTATTATCTCTCTCTCTTTGAACATTAGAATTGAAAAACGGAAACGAAATGTCAAAGCAAACTGGCGGAAGGCGGGAGACGAGATTTTAAATGTATCAATTCATATTTAATCGAAATAAGGTTAATTTTTAATATTCGAAAACCGACCTTATCACGGATTATCACGGTGTTTTTTCATGATGCTCCTTTGAAATCCCGTCCTCCGCCGTCCGCCGGTTTGCACTGATCCTTAATTAGTTAAGGGGAAGGAAGATTTAATGAAGTGTAGATCAGCTATAATGCATATGCCAGCGTACATGATAGGTGTGAGCTAGACAGAGATAATAGTAACGCTTTAAGTGTAAAAGAGACGGCAGTAGTGTAGCGAAATAAATATGAAAATTCTAAGCTATTTATGAAAGATTTGCGAGGCTTGAAAAGCATAACTGGTGCCGATTCTATTGTACCATTCCGAGCTAAACTAAATTTTGAGATACTAAAAGTATTGTTGTCCTTATCTCTTAGAATGAAAAGAAAAAGAAAGACATTTTTTGCGCCGTCTTAAATTTAGTTTAGAAAAAACTGGTACAACGGAATGACTATTTTAACAGGCATCTATTCTGATGCACCATTTATAGCGTAGACTAATTTGACAACTCCAAAACTATTTACCTCTCTTTTCTTTATGATATGTGAGAAAAGGACGGCAACATTTCTAGAACTGTCAAACTAAGTCCATAAAA
The DNA here is from genome assembly GCA_911728515.1 of Peribatodes rhomboidaria. Classification (NCBI taxonomy): domain Eukaryota; kingdom Metazoa; phylum Arthropoda; class Insecta; order Lepidoptera; family Geometridae; genus Peribatodes; species Peribatodes rhomboidaria. Next base: position 1,593,706 of record OU452194.1, read on the forward strand.
TTGTAAATCAGAATGAACACCCATATTAATTCTAAAAATATTCATGAATATCGTTTTTTTAATGTGTCAAATGTAACTTCAAAACTTCACCCTCCCGCCACACTCTCGCCTTACTGCTAAGGCGTCAGCGTCAGAGGTGAAGTTCTAAAACAATACAAGTTGAATAAAGATTAGTGTGCGTAATGTACGTTGAAAAATGAATTGGTCCACGATTTCAAGTATTTAATACTTTTTTAGTTTAAGTGAAAGCTGGCATATGCTTACAGAATAGGCAACTGCAGTGTATTAACTATGTCACAGCCACTTAAAGATAATTAGAAGCTTGCAATAATTTTAACTTAAACATGTTTTATTCAAAATCAGAGTTTTTTACTTAAACTTTATGTAGTTTGCTCAATTTGCAAAGATACTTGTTAATTGGTTGATAAATATTGTTATGGGTAAATCCAGACTTCGACAATTGCCTCGATTCTAATGTCAATACACTAAAGGAAACTTAGTTCTATCACTTTCTTTTACTAATAGAAACACTAGAAAAAGACAGCATGAATTTTAAGCGCTGTTAAATTAGTCGGAACTATGTTTAGTCGAGTAGTGAGCGGGTGCCGACTAAAAACAAGTTGTAAATGTCACTTTAACTAGTTTGACTTGACAGCACTAACTTTAGTGATTTGACAACAGAATTGAGATCAATGCCTGATTTGTTTAGATCTTTACGCTGTGACCCAATCCGAGATGCCCCAAAAGAGCACATGTCACTGTCAAATATTTGACATTACTGTACAAATATGGTAGCGATGGTAATCGTATCCTCTCCCGCTCGCTCGTATGACGCGAGTAAGTTAGCGCGAGTGAGATGGCATGCAATGTCCATTGCCATTACGTTTACACAGGTCCCTGGTCTGTTGGTCCATTTCGGAGCGAGCTCTTTTATGATTTCTCGTAGTCAAATAGTGTCTAAGTCGTTAAACTAAGGTTGATTTTAGCTCGCAGCATATTTGTCAAAATTAATATATTAAAAAAAAAACCTCAGTTTAGATTGAACTTATTCACAAATGCTCGTAAGTTAATTTGCTTTTTAATGCTCTGTCAACTTTTAACCGACGAAAAGAATCGCGCGCGAAAACGGAACAAAACATATTTTTAGTTAAAACAAGCCTATAGGAAGTTTCTAAATAAAACCGTGTTTTTATATTTTACTATGATTTAAATAAAAAAAGAGATTAAGCGAGATACCTAAATTAATTCCTTGTATTTTCACCGGTTTTTAAGCCCCGAATATTAATGGCCATTTTAATTTTAAACTAAACAAAACTTATTACATAGACCATTACACGTATTTATACTTTCTGAACGCATCTTTTCCGCAACACGATCGGTACATTCTAGAACAAAAAATAAAAAAAAAGGAAATACTTATCCCATTGAAAATGTATAAAAAATTTAAAAGTTGAAGAATAACAGATAATTTCTTTCATACATTTTCGATTGATTCGCGTAACTCAATTTTTTCCAAAATTTTTGTTTAAATGGTAAGTACATAGTTTTTATACGTCTTTGTTAAAGGCAGTGTTTCCCGCGTAGAATTAGCCGCCATTTTGGTTTTTAAGTTAACAAAATGGCGTCACTTTAATGCGTCTAAAATACAACTAAATCGATCTTCGAATGCATTAAAACGACGGTAAAGCGTGAAATGAAATTAAAATCCGTGCTTATACAACATTTTAATTTCGTATATCATTGCTACATATATCATAGGTCCAATTGAAAGATTTAGAAAAACATTGGAATCAAAATAGCGGTTGTGAAATAAAAACCCGGGAAACACCACCCAATTACGTCAAATCCGTTTTTTATATTCTTAATTACATTCGTAGCAGAATTTTCGCTATCTTTAAGAATTGTTAGATACCGCAACCTGTTAGTGCGATTCAATGCAAGCTCTCAAACAAATATTGTTCGCTTTTAAACGCAAGTATTTTTTTTTATTATGTCGAACAAAATACAAAGTTCAAGTTTTATTTGAGAGCTCACACTGAATAGTGCTAACAAGTTAGCTACCAGGGGGCTCATTTTTTTCCACTAATTTGCAAGCCGCCTAATTTAGCTTCATTTTGCAAATCTCTCAGACAGTTTTTTATTTATTTACGGGACTACCAAGATGTTAGGTAATATTTTTTAGCTGTTAAATTTTGTATCGCAAGGTGTTTTTCATTACACTGTAAATCCGGAGTGTCATACTAGAATTTGTAGTCGGATGATTGATTTTCTTTTGACATTACTTATGAATTTGAATTCTTAATTTTTTTTTCATTGACGTTATTAACAATTTCATTTGCAAAATGATACATGCAAATTACTAATGAAATAACTGAGGCCCTGGTTTTGAAATTCTCGTCAAAGTTTAGTTTAATGAGAATTTTTCCTATCCTTTATTTCATTCCTATGTTTGATTGTCCCTACATCGGTGGGCGTAGTGTCTTTTGAATTAACTTTATTTTTGTCTACTGATTTAGATTTCTCCTTCGTATTATTAATACGCGACCAACCTACAGAATTTGAGCATTGATTGTTTTCATTAATAACATTCTTGTTATTGTTATTCTCAATTTTGACTGGTCTATTTTTAATGATTAAACTAGAATTGCTTTGAGTGATATTACTTGAATTTATGGTTGCAGATATAATTTTATCTTGAGTAATATAAATTTCATTGCAATGTTCTTCGTTTCTGGTGAAGTTTTTTATCATCAGAGACCTTAGTATCGGGCTGTCGTTGTTTCTTTGATAGAACGCGCCGTATTCATGGTCATTGTTCGAGTTAAGGTTTTCGCTATTGTTGTTGACTCTGTCTATCTCTTTCACAACATCACCGTCGTACGATTTAGAATTATTAACAATTTCATTATAGGTCACGAATTCATTATTTTCGTGAACGAATTCAAAACCTTCATCTGTGTTGGATGACCTTCTGATTTTATCATCGACAATTTTGAATTCGTCTTCGAAAATTTCATTCTCGCAGCTAATGTCTAGAGGATCGTGTAAAGTTATGATTTCATTGAAGTTTTCAATTTTTACGGGTTCCGCTATGATTTTCTCGCCCACAACGTCGAGGCTACAAAATTCCTCAATATCATCTACATTTTCCCGACAAGAACTAACATTTGCATCTAATTCCCTAATAACAACATCAGTGAGACATTCACCGGAATCGCTCTCTGCTGCGATCAATTTCTTTTTACATTTGAGCGGATCGGACGCGTGTTTTTTACTAGTGTAAATTGAATCTACATCGTCAGGTTCAGTTTTACATTCTTTGAAAACTAAACCATCGTGTTTCCTGCAATCGATAATGCGCGCTGTGTCTTCATTCTTAAGTTCGATTCTGTGTTTGTTGATGGCTTCATCTAGATCTATAGTTTCATCGCCAGCTGCTATTTTGGATTTCTGAAACCTGAGTTTTTTATTGCCAACTCCCTTAGTATTCGGTTCGTCGGTATCGTCTGGTCCCAGCGATCTCTTCCCGGCTGTGATTCTGCACTCCTCAAGCTTAGCCGGAAACTTGCGCCTGTGAACACAGCCGCTGCTATCGAACGCACCTCTCTCGCCGGTCACTCTCGCCGACCCTTCAAATTTAGCTTGAATCTTGTATTTCTTGTAAACGGCACCATCGTCCTCACTAAAAGTGTTCCCTTCACCCGCAGGCTCATCGAGTTTGAATCGAAATTTGTTCCTATTCTTAACACGGTCCGGATCAAACGTCTTCTTCCCAGTGACCCCCGCAGATTCACGTCCGCGCAATCCTCCACCGACATCCGCAGATACCTCCTCGGGCCTCGCCTTCTCTAGCTCACGTAGACCTTTGGCAGGCGCAGATTTACCTCTGGTCTCGGCATGTGTCGCGCCCGTGGCCCCGCGAGCGCCCAGCGTGCGGTGCGTGTGTGCGTGCGCGCGCGCGTGTGCGTGCGGTCGTCACGTGACCTCCATGGGCCGCACGCCCTCCTCCTCGCTGCGCTCCCGCGGGGCCTCCTGCTGGGAGCCGGGGGCCCCGGGGGCTGGGGACGCTTCCACGATCTCGCTGTGGGAAGGAACAAGTTTCTTTTGCATTTTTGGAGATTGAGACATTTTGTAAATACCATCGGAGGGACTGGCTCTGGCTTTTCCCCGAAATTCCTTCCTGTGGTCTGCCACAGTAGATACATTTTGGGAAAGGCACATTTTAGGCGCCACAAAACAACTTTGTCGCCTTGCACAACAAATAACTTTTCACCTAACAAACTCGGAATGATTCTGTTTTATCATTTGAAATCTGGGTGCAAAAGTGCACTTTAAGATGAAGACAGTTTTTAAAACTCGAACCTTCGAATAATCGCACAGGCCAAAACGACTGCATTAAAAAAAATAACATAATTTTCTTGAGGTGAAAAGTTGCGTGTTTCGCTCGGCAGCAAAGTTATTCAGCGTCTCAGTATTCTACATTTGAACCACCTACAATCCTTCGCATGCTCTGGTTTAAATACAACTACTCGCGCAAAAAAACAACTTTGCAGGCTTGTCTAACAATCAACTATTCATTTCATTACTTGTACTATTAGTATTAAGACACTCACGCGACGGGTGTCGGCCTGGGCTGCGCGATGAGCCTCGCCTGCCTCGCCTTCACATGCGCCGCGGAGAACGCTATAGCCTGGACATTGGCCGACAGCGCCTGCCCGGCAGCGCCAGACAGCGCAATCTTCTGACCGCCCTTCGGCAGCTGAATGTTCTTATGCAGCAAATTGGTCACTACGGACGTGGGAATAGACGCCGTTTTCGTCTGCGGCGCGGCTATGGTTATGGACGTCGACGGCTCCGAGGAGGATCGGGCTATCTGCGGCGCCGCGACGATTCTGTTCTTGAGCTGGAACTGCGTCCGCACCGGCGCCGCCCGGACGGCAGGTATCGCGGTGACGCCCGTCCGCACGATCTGCCGCCCGTCCAGGCTGACCGACACTCGGTGCGGTCGAGTCGCGGTCGCGGTCGCGGTCGCAATGTTCCCCTTGAGCGTGCCGTCGAAAACGACCTGCCGCTTCTTGTCGTTCAAGTCGAGCCGCGTGACGGTGGTCTTGCCCGGCTGCGGTTGACGAACGACGTTGACCAAATGCGGTCCTTTTCCAAGCTGCCCGCTTTTGATCTCGAATAGTTGGGCGACGGAACCCGGAGCGGCTTTCAGCAGCGCGTTTGACGTCTTCGCTTCTCCCAAAGTGGCCAACGACACGACCGTAGGCAGCTGGGCGACGTTTCTGTTCTGAGCTAATAGCTGGGTCCGTTGAGACTGCGTCAGTGGATGGGCGTGAAGCACTTTGAGCTTGTTCGGGGCCACGTGGTGTATCGTGTGGGACTGGGCGACGACGACCGGGGGGGAGGAGTGCGGGAGGAACTGGCGCGAGGAGAGCGCGGCCGGGGCGAGGTGGACGAGGGGGGCGGCGCGACGCGGGGGCGGGGGGGCGGCACCCGACATCGTCACTGTTGACACGGCTGCGGGACACAAACAAAAAGCATTAGATAAAAAAACAAAACCCTCGATTCTACTAAAAAGTAGATTGTTATAAAGCTAAAATAACACATTATTACAGGGCTATCAGATATGGGTGTACTTAGCCGAAAAAGGTTATTGTACTCATTGTTATGAACAACTTTTACTATGGGGTCAACCAAGAAATCTGAAGAAAAAAAAAACAGTTGTTCCATATAATTATTTTGTCGATGAGCAATGAACTTGTTGTATGGAACAGCTGATTTTTTTTACGAGATTTTGAGTTCATTCCTAGGTAAAAGTTGTTCATAATGATGAGTACAATGACCCCGTTTTGGCTTAGTACACTCCATATCGATAACCCTGTATAGTGTATACGAAGTATTTTACTTTCAAGATTTAGCGAGGTAAACAGAAACCAAGTTATAATGCGTTTTTAACCCCGTGTGTTACATTCTACATTTCACAATGATTGGGATAAAACAAAATAATCCAATGCAATATTAAAAAATTAATTACGGTCACCAATTTAATTAGTAACTAGAAAACAAAACTGAAGTTTCGTGTTTTTTATTTCTTCTGTAGTCGCAACACAGAGCTCTTCTACGTAGAGGTCGCCACTTTTATTAGTTCCAATTTCATTAAAAAAAAAAATTTTTTTCATCATTATTCATCATCACTCTGGTACGCTACAATCACAGACTTTAAAAGCAAGAATAGAATAGAATAGAATAGAAAAGTTTATTGTCATAAAGTCACACTCATAATAATTCATTGCAATATATTAGGAATGCTCCTGTCATGTACTCGTCATTTTACATACACTTGTTTTTATTTCTAAACTTTACAAAATTTTAATTATTAGTCCATGCTTATTCTACTTACTTTATTTAATAAAATATAAAATTAATCTTAATGGTAAGTTCAAAAATAGAAGCTGTATAAGGGCTTCTAACAGTCATAAAAAATAAATTTAAGTAACTTTGTAAATACAATTAATTTAATTAGATTTTCATTGTATAATTGTGGTAGTCATTCATTAAATATTCGTTTACGCTGTAAACAGTTTTAGACAACAAAAGATGTTTGACATTCGAACAGAACACATTAAACGTCATAGCAGTTTTAAAACATTTCGGCAGCTTATTGTAGAATTGTTGGCCAATTACAATGGGATTTTTGGTAGACTTGCGTAACCTATGCTTTACTGTCACTAGTTTTTCTTTATTGCGCAAATTTACATTAACATCTGTATATTCGCCACGGGATTGATACATATTAAGGTTTACCCTGACATATTTTACAATTTCGAAGATATAAACCGATATTGACGTTAGTATACCTAGAGTTTGGAAAAGATCTCTGCATGATTCCCTATATTTGGCCCTGACCAACACCCTGATAGCACGTTTTTGCAATTTTAATATACGCTCATTATCCGTCGAGTTACCCCACAAAATAATACCATAGGACATTATTGAATGAATGTACGCATAGTAGACTTCTTTGAGATAGCATGTAGTCGCTATTGGTCGCAGTTGTAATAATGCATAAATTCCTCGGGACATTTTATTACAAGTGGTATTGATGTGCGATTTCCAGGTAAGAGCCGGATCAATTTCAAACCCAAGAAGGGTCACTAAATTAGTTGTTCTTAGAGGTTCTTCGTCGTGCATTGTGGGCATAACAATAACTGACTGATTTGGGGATACTGCATTAAAAACAATAACATTGGTTTTACTTGAGTTTAGTTTCAGACCATTCATATTAAACCAATCACGTAGCATTTTCATATTCAGTGCAACATTCTGCTTTAATTCATCCATACTTTTACCGGAGACGATAACTGTAGTATCATCGGCATATTGAATTAAAAGTGACAAGAGAAGTGAAATAGACATTTTTATTCAAAGTTTTCGATTTGAAAAGTTCATGTGTGTTTGTGTTTATTGTGTGTGTGGTAACTGACCGTCCCGCTGGTGGTGGAGCGGCACCGCGACGACGGGCGGGAAGGGTCCGTTCTGCAGCAACACGCCGCCCTGCGAGCTCAGCAGGTGGTTCTGGAGACGGACCTGGGGGTAAGGCGTGACTGACGTTACAAAATCAAAGTCAAAACGTCTACAAGCAATTGGGTATGCAAATAAACTTACGACGTTTACAAGTGTATCTTTAATACCCAATTGCATGATAATACTCGTATTTTTTAATTTCATTTGAGATTTTACGTTTTAATGTTTAATTATAACCCTATATAATGTTAATCCGTAATTGGTCTAAAGTCGTATTTTTAAGAATTATTGTATTTACTAAAAGCTGTGGATTTTGTTTAGTAAATAAAAACAAAATACATATATAAGTTACTAAAAATTTGAGAAGTCTGGGCACTGTGAGTAATAACCAGTCTGTATAAGGAAAATGACATGGATCGACAACGTTGACTACTTGCCTAGACTAGTCATTTAAGTAGGGGAGGTTCTGAGTTGTTATAATTAAAAAAAAACAACCACGAATTCTACTAACAAATAGCCTTTGAAGTTATTTGTTGGTAGCCTAACTAACCTAACCCACCCAAGTCGGATTTGATCTGATAGAGGAATCAGGCAGAAGAGACTCTTTTGGTCATTATTTATTATAATAATAACCAGTCCATATTAACATTGCCCGGTTAATCAAGTTACCCGTAACATTTTCATAATCTAACATTTTACGTACCGTATTTTTTTAAATCAGATTAGAATAGAATATAATTTATTTGCAACAGGAAACATAAAAAAAAACACAACAAAAAATAAAGACAGAAACACAAAAAAAAGAAAAAACAGGTTTCCTGCCACAAATCGGCTCCAACTCAGCATAATGCTGGCCAATGGTGGTTAACCAGTTAATTGTTATTTCTCACCTTCAAGCTATCCGAGACGGCGACTGTAACGATCTGCGGCTGATGCGTGGCGGCGGGCGCGTGCGTCGCCGGCGTGGCGTGCGTCGTGTGTGTCGCGTGCGTAGCGTGGGCCGCGTGCGTCGCGTGTGTGGAGGGCCGAGAGTCTCGGCGCGCGCCCGACGTGATGATGTGCTTCTTGAGGGGCGAGTGTACCGTCTGCACAGTCTTTAGTTGCACGCCGTGAGATAGTTGCACCTGAGTGAGTAAATAGATTTAATTTGTTGTCACAACCAACTGTAGTGATTGATGAAGCCGGAGATGGAAAATACATATCAATCCAGTCATATCAGGGACCCAATTCGGAGATTTGAGATTCTCATCTCACCATTTTGCGTCCTTGTTGCTCTAGTTTGAAACGTCATAGGTGTGAGAGTGACCAAAATAAAATCTCATCTCATCTCACGCGCAGGAATAGCCCCCCAGATCTCTGAAAATGTAGTGTATCGGTATTCGGTATATCTACTCCTGACGGAACCAAAAAATCGCTGCATCTGAGCGAGGCTAGCGATTCTATTGGTTCTTAACACATGTACCCCTCGCTACGCATCCTCGCACATCTCTGGTGTAAACGTAGTTCACTCCAATGACTAATATAATTATAATCGGGACACTTGCACACACAGTCTTCTAACCCCAAACTAAGCAAAGCTTGTACTATGGCGGCGAGAGATAAACATACATATATATTTTTAAATGCATACTTAAATAGATAATTACCACACAGACGGAACAAACACAACTGTTCATCACATAAATGTTTGCGCTAGGTGGGAATCCAACCCAAGCCCCCTAGCTCAGAAGGCAGGGTCACTACCGACTGAGCCACCGAGGCAGGATTAATCTAATGGCACGAGTTTAGATGGATGAATCTTTACATCGAATCTTATTATGCAGTGAAATCAGAAATCACAACTAAAACATTAATGTGACAGAAAGTCACTTAAAAAAAATTAGCTAGAGTATAAAAATGTAAAAAAAAAACCGCTGGTTGCATCTATCTCGATAATACTCTAATATGATCGGCTTAGCTGAGCGGAGCGGCGCATAATTAACCAATCACAATTCTTCCACTGCAGTGGAGCGGAGATTTAGAGCATTGTGATTTGTCAATTATGCGCCGCTCCGCTCAGCCCTGCCTCAGTAGAAACGCAGTCGATTACCTCTTCGAGCGTATCCTCCTTCTTCTTCTTGTCGAGCTTGTGCGGCGGGTCGGTGACCTCTTCTACGACGATGTCGGCGGGCGGTGCCGGCGCGGGGGCAGCACGGCGCGCCGGGGCGGGGGGCGGCGCCGGCTGGGTGAGGGGGGCGACACTTTAACGTATGTTCGTAACGTACGGACGTTGGACGACTTTAACGTACCCCTCTTCCCCCCAGGAGAGGAGAACGTTAAAGTGTTAGTTATTTTAATCCATCTACACACGTTGGCTCAGACGCTGGGACGTATGTAGCCGGCCTTATTAAGTGCAGGAGACGAGCCGAACCTAACCCAATTTAATTTAAATTTCTTTATTAGTTTATAAATGGGTAATGCATAATTTATAATTATCTTAATTTAGATTTGAACAGGCAATAATTACCTTACATTAATAGGTGTGCAAATTAATTATGTCCAAATAATGTTATGGAATTAAATTATATGTCAAATAGAAATATTTATTCTTATTAAAACATTGAATTGAAATCATTTAAATGATAGTTAAGTTATTAAAATATTAAGTTATTAATCTCATGTAGGGGAGAAGAGGTCTCAGTAATAACGTCATTTTTTTTCGCAACAATTTATTGGAGTAAAACGTACTCTTAACTGATACAAATCTACAATTAGAAAACTTTATTGACCGCTGAATAAAAAATATAAATAAAGTCGGTATATAACGAGAGGCTTTTTGTAGAGAACTGTAATTCGTATGTTTAAAATTAACTAATTAATGAAAATAAGATGAATTTATTTATCTGTCTAAGAATTACGGGTTACTCTTTTAAGTTTTAGGGAAGCAAATGTCCTGTCACTTCCCTTTCGCCACAGAGATGGCGTGACTATAGGAGGATCGTGTTTTCGTCAATTTTTTTTTGTTTTATTCGTCGGACAAACATCCTGAAATACTCATGTATTGTATTTCGAAAAATCTAAAATAACTCTGTCAGTTTGTCTGTCTGTTTGTAGGCTTCTCGCGGCTAAACGGCTGAACGGATCTTGATCAAATTTGATAATTAGTTACAGTATATCACGAGGAATGTTTTTGAATACTATTTCTGAATAAAAGCGAACGAAGTCGCGGGTAACAGCTAGTAAATTATATGACAAAAGATCGAATCGACAGCAGACGCTCAAGTTAGCATCGAGGCTTTGAGACTTGGCCTTCGCTCGGTCTTTGGGTGTAATAAATAGCTTTGCACTATATAGTTAGTGTACCTTAGGCGGCGTGAGGGGCGGCGGTTGTGGGGGCGGCGCCGGCGCGGCGCAGTACAGCGGCTCGCGCTCCGACACCACGCGCACTAGCGACGACCCGAAACACGAGCCCTGGCAACACGACACGTATCTTACTTACACTGCCACTATTTTACTGGATAAGAATCATCATGATATCTAGACTTCCTATTGACAAAGTTACCAGAGTGCATATTAATTTATAATACATAAGTAATGAAGAGGCCTTAGTTTTTTTCCAGGGACTGGTACCAGGCTAACAGAACTCTAACCTACTGAAAATAAACACATATTATGTTCGCTCAATTGTCTCAAGGGCTGGTACAGCTAGTAGGGCTAAAGTACCAAGCATCCAGAAATCTACAAGAGAAAACTTAATCTTTCTCTTTCCTAGTGGCAAAGCATACGATAAAACCAGGCAAGCAAAACTCTAAAAGACATCGGGTATTGTAACATCTACATATATTATGTAGAAAGTTCATCCTTCCCTTCCCAAGTACCAGGCAAGCAGAAATCTACAAGAGGTTGGGTGATGTAATACACCTTTTTCTTTCTTTACCAGAGTACCAAGCAAAGCACCCACAAGGCAATACATATTGTAACATCTAGATATCTCTCCTTTCTCTGTCTTTTCCAGAGTACCAGTAACTTAAATGAGATCGCATGCTATTTCTTCCTGGGCACCAGGAAGAAAAAGTTATAGCATGCATGTCTTTTTGTGTACCAGGCAAGCAAACAAGCCCACTAGACTCCATATTCAACTTCTCATGTGTCTCTTTCTGGAGCCAGCGTTACCAAAGTACCAGGCAAGCAGAAGCTTACAAGAGACCGCATATCGTACCACCTTACCTTTACCTTTTTGCAGCCAGAGTCACCAGAGTACCAGGCAAGCAGAAACCTATGATGTATCACGTCCCCTTTCTCTACCTTTATCAGAGTACCAGACAAACAGAAGCCTAAAAGAGATTGAATGCTGTAACATCTTACCTTTCTAGAGCTACAGTTACAAGAGTACCAGGCAACCAGAAACCCACAAGCCTCCATCTAGTGTGAGCCCCTTACTTTTCTCTTCCTGGGGCCCAAAGTACCAGGCAAGCAGGAACCCACAAGAGAGCGCATGCTGTGACCCTCACCTTTCTCTTCCTGGGGCCAGAGTCGGCTCGCCCCTCCGCACTCTGGCCTCGCAATAAAAAAGTCTCCTTGTCGCCCGACAACTGATCGAGCAGGTCGCCGGCGCTCAGCCTCCGCTCGTCGGCTGACAGGGACTTCAGGTCCGTCTCCGACAGTATGCTCTCCACTTGTTCTTCCGTCAGTCCTGGGTGGAAAAAACCTTCTTTAGTAACGTCTAGTATTTTATAAACAGTCTTCACGGCAAGGCACGACCTTAGGCCATGAAGGAGAGAGAGAGAGAGAGAGATTTATAAACTTGTATAGGGCACCAAGAACGATATAGAAGAGGTTGGGTTCAGGATGAGCTGTGCGAGAGTCAGAAAAGACACTTCTCAAGATGAGATTGTTGCAAAATGTTCAGCAAGCAACTTTTGAGATTGATGAAGATGTTATTTGGACCTGACTTCAAAATTTCAAACATAATCACTAAAATTAGTTTACCGCATGCCAGGATCAGTAAGTTATTCTAAAAAACATTCATCAAAAAACATTCTATACAAAAAACATTCATCAGATGTTTTTTTTTCACTAAGATACACACACTACTGTTAAAACACGAAGGTTTTGATGGATGGATGGATGTTTGTTACTCAATCACTCTACAACAGCTGAACGGAACTGGATGAAATGGCACAGATACAGATTGTAGTCAGGAATAGCGCATAGGCTACTTTATTACACTCCATTTGAACAAAACCACAAACCTGTAAAATTCTCCCCGAGCAGATCCTCCCCAGACGTCTCCAGACTTGTCCCACTGTTATCCACATCTTGTATATCCGGGTACAACTGTCCCAGAGTAAACTCGGTCGTGGTGAAAATGTCGGGAGTGTCTAGAATGCCAGTGTCGGTGTTCAGAGTGTCTGAGAGCGGTTTCTGCGCCGTTCTCAGCTCTACGGAGATGGCAGTGTCTAGAGCTATCGGGAACTGGTCGTCTGTGTCTAGAGGCGGTGGCGAGGGGGAAGGGGTTTTCGGTCGAAAGTGTAACCTGGAAAAAACATGTGTGGTGTTACACTAAGAAACTGGGTAGAGAGAATGTCTGGGTTTTGTCTTCAGTCTTTTTTGCTTTGACGTACAAAATAAACTTTTCACCACAATAAAGCATGGTAGCAAGCAAATCTTCTTCTTCTTAGCTTAGTTCATTATTTTCACAAAGTCAAAGTCAAAATGTTTTTATTCAATTTAGGTATCAAAGATACACTTATGAACATCAAAGTTTTTTTAAATAGACTCGACCGCCTTGTTCTGATAAAGAGCCTCTACTCAGAAAAACAGGCAAGAAACTGAGGGGCATTATTTTTTCAAATAATAAATAAATTACATAAATTATGTATGGATTTTAGAATTAACCTATATTTATTTTCATAATGCCTAAAAAAGTTTGTTGTTAAGGGATCAATGGCTAACTATATTTTTGTCTGGAAAGTGACCGGACAATCGTTCCTAGAATTTTTTTTTAATTTCTCAAGAATTACCGAAACTGATGAATCCACGGGGCGCTGCTAGTTTATTTATTTTATTGCAATACCAACATTTATAATTTTACTACAAATTTAAAAAACACTACCTATCTATTCTTATTGGTCGATAAGCTCTTGATAGAGTGGTCGTGATCGTCATGCAGTATTGTTATTGGCAGGGGCTGATGTAATACGCTTCACAAAATCTCGCCATGTCTCTCTGTTCGAGGTTCTATCCTATCCTATCTAAACTACTAATCTATTACTAGTCTGAAAATTGTATAGAAGCATTTACAACATTCTTAGTTAGTAAATAAGTGACAAAACTCACCATTTCTTATTAACCTCATCGATGAACTTCTCAAACTCCCTCTCAACGGGATGCAGACTCTCGTCCGAGTCATAGCTGTTGTCACTGCAATCACTCCACGACCGTTTCCGCTTCCCGCTGTCCATCACTCTCTTATCACTGTCCATCACTGTCATTTCACTGTCCATCATTGTCATACCACTGTCCATCACTGTCCTACTACTAATATCACTTTTAACACTGTCCTGTATAACATCAGGTAAGTCCATAGGCTCGAGCTTGACCTCACTCGGGCAGAGTTTCAGATCACTCGGTGATAGTTTCACTTCACTAGGGCACGGCTTGAAGTCTTCCAGCTTGAGGTGTTTGAGGTCGTCGTGGGGTTTGTCCTCGAGGTCGTCGTGGTTTCTGTCTTCGAGGTCTTCGTGGGGTCTGTCCTCGAGGTCGTCGTGGGGTCCGTCCTCGAGGGTCCAGAGGTCGGGGTGGCGCGCGAGGTGTCTCCGGAAGGCGTGTCTCCAGGGGTATTTCCCGCTCGTGTGGTAGTCGCGGGTGATCTCTTTAGGTGTCCGGTGACGTTTGCTTTCCAGTTCCATCTGTGAAAGGGAAACGTTACCGTATTTGAGAGGAAAGTTAAGACGGATTTCAGTTTAAATTTTCCATATATTTTTGTAACAACCTAAAGTATCCTACTCCTGGGATAATAGAAATACATTTCCTCTATCTGTAGTACAACTGAGCGTCCAGAAACTTTTAAGGTAAAATTTTTTTTTTAAATCTGATAATAACTCTGAAACCAAACCACTTGAAGTGTTGCCGGTATCTAATACGTTGGTTGTAATTTTTTTTTCTGTCTTATTGTTCCACTTGGACGAGATTGGCACAGGACCGGGATGAATCAATAATAATAATATTAGAGATTTTTTGCCCTAGGTGGGAATCGTAACCAGGTCCCTAAACTCAGAAGGCAGGTTCACTACGAACTGAGCCATCTAGGCAGTCATTTACGCAGCATGCCCGCATGCATTATGAACCAGCATTTGAGAACTACCCCCGATTCTACTAAGCAATTGTTTTAAAATTGTTAATGAATTGCCTCAAATTGACACTTTTTGTATGCCAAAAATAGACAATTCATTAACAATGTAAAAACATTTTTTAGTAGAATCATGACCCTGGTGGCAGATGATGACGATGATGTTGGTGAAGAATGATAACGAAGAATGATGATGATGAAGAGTGCTAATGAAGAATGATAACGTTACCTCCTCCACCTTCGCCCGTTCCTTCTCGCTATTGGTCCGTAGCGGCAGCGCCGGCCAGAGGTCGTCTAAGGGCGTGCGCACGCGGTCCAGCGCCACGCGGCCGCCGCGGCACACGCGCCGCCGCGCGAACCCGATGTAGCGCGGGTACGGCGTCCGCACTGATGTCAGCGTATACCTGGGGATGACCAATATTCATCATTAACAGAGCACTTTATATTAACAAAACAAGAACTGTTATCGTAAGTCTTTACGTCCCACTGCAGGGACACCGACCTACCCTACGTCTACGGTGATTGAGCCGTTATCCGCCACGCTGGCTCAGTGCGGGTTGCTATATGTCACATGTCCGGGAATCATTCTTCTAGGACAAGTCAGATTTCTTACGATATTTTCCTTCACCGTAATAGCTCCAACCAAAAAAAGAACTATACTACGCATTAATTTGTTCATTGTTTAAACGTGTTATTTCCGTATTAAATGTCATCTGCTACATTACAGGAGCCCGCCATATGATGACAGGCTCGCCCCCTGTCACATTTGGGAACCGTGCCTAAAATTTTATAAACTACGTCCGACATCACATAACTAGTATATTGCGTGGGGGCGCGGACCGTATGCGGCTCGCAGGGCGTTCTGACTGTGGATAATTAAGAAAAGCGCTTAATAAAAAATACGTTTGTCTCGATTAAAAGAGTCCACATAATTTTGTCGCGGCGTCCAAGCTAGGCCTACTGGTTGATAATTTTTCATTAACAAGCTATACAATGTGTTATAAAAAGCTGGTAATACTCAAGGGTATTTACTCTTGTCGTCAAAGTGAACAATTTTTAGACCACAACTTAACTAAATTTGTTTAAAAAAATCGTAATAAAAAAATTTATGTGTTAATTCCATACCTATGCCTGGGGTCTATTTCGTGCTGGTACATATTGGCCTTCGACGAACTGTCCGGGTCCACAGGGTCACCGCACAACGTCGACGTCGGCTGAAATAACGGACAGGTTCGATTATACATACAATCTATTTTATAAAATAATTCTTACTATACTTCACTTAATTAAAATCAGTTAATCAATTGCATACGAGCAAAGTAAATATCATTCGTTCATTCAAACACGATTATTAAACGTAAATAATGCTTTAAGTTAAATTAATTATACCAAATCTTAAAAAAAACAATTTCATTTAGATATACTTTCTGATAAAAAAGTAAAAAAAAAACTCATTACACAAAGTACACATTAAAAAGCTGAGAGAAGCGAATTTATCAGTATCGCTTGTTCCGCTCATGTTAGTCACACGTTCTGATAAAACAGTAAGCCAATACAGTGATTAACAAAGCTGAAGTGAGCGAATTTATCAACATCGCTTGCTTCGCTCATGTTAGTCACACGTTCTGATAAAACAGTAAGCCAATACAGTGATTAACAAAGCTGAAGTGAGCGAATTTATCAACATCGCTTGCTTCGCTCATGTTAGTCACACGTTCTGATAAAACAGTAAGCCAATACAGTGTTTAACAAAGAAGTGAGCGAATTTATCAATATCGCTCGCTTCGCTCATGTTGGTCACACGTTCTGATAAAACAGTAAGCTAATACAGTGTTTAACTAAGCCGAAATAAGCGAATTTATCAATATCGCTCGCTTCGCTCATGGTGGCCACAAGTTCTGATAAAGCAGTAAACCAATACACACATAGAATACCACAGAATACTGAATGCAATCAACAGTAGCACATCAACATAAAACCCCTAATGTATTTTAGTTTATAAATATGTTTTTTTGTTATGCAATAAAGTTATATTGTAGTTTATAGTTGTCAGTTTCGCTCACCATCTCATAGTAGCAGCCCGGTTTCCTCCGGAAGGTGAACGGTCCATCATCGGGCGGCGACGGCGGCTCCACGCGGGGACTCTCCTCCTCCGACGAGCTGTAGACGCCGGAGTCTGGAACACGACCGGGCGGAGATTAGAAAGTTGGCTTTATTTGGTTGATCGACGGTTAGGATTAAGCTTGGAGACATTTGCGCGTCAGCGATGTCAGAAGTGGAATGCGAGCAGAAGTGGAATGCGAAATGCGCGACGGATCCTGCTTTTATGTATTCGTTTGGCGCCTTGCACGTTTAGGCGACTACAACGAGAGTATTTCCATGATCCAAAATGACGTTATCGTCATCAGTCTCTTTCGAACTTGTTGTAAATGACTTACTTCGGTCTTGCTTAAGCATCGACTGGCGTCACTACGTGTTGTACTTCAGTATCGTAGCTAAGAGGATTCTGGTGTCGCTGACGCGCAGATTTGTCCCTAGCTTTACTGTCGTATTTTGACCCCGGTTGTGTACTCTCTCAAGAAACCATTTTAAACCACGCCAGAACCGAATTTCTCTGAACTAGGACCTTGTATAAATCGTTAAAACCGTTTTGTTTTTAAGAAACTGGCACGCGCCTTAAAACCGCGCGAAAGAAGCTAAAACTAATGAGTGTTTAGTATGTCTTTTTCATTTTTTTGAATGAAATTTTCGGTCAGTCTTAGCGAGAGTTTACAGCCGGATTCAGAGGTTTTAGGCCACCATTTTAGGCCTCTAACATAGACTATACCGATTGAGACCTACCTGATTAATCTTAAGAGTCGAAGAGTCTTATCTTTCGTAGTATCTACAAGTAAATGCCTATAAAATGTGCAAAAATGGCTGGCATTGGATATGTGCGGGAGGTGGTCCTCCCTGTGTAAGTTTCATCTTTAAAATGCTCAGAACTACACAGCCTTAAGTAACATCAAATCACGAGTTGGTAAGCGTACTTGTCTTTACAACGGTACCTAACAGCATTAAAAAAAATTGGAAGTATATGGAGTACCTCAACCGAATGCTGAATAACCGAGGCCCTACCTAATCAGTCCTACGCGTAAATACAATAATTTTGAAATTTCGAAGTGAAATTCGTACGAGGCACTCTATATACTTCCATTGTAAAAAAGTACACGGTGAGTCTGTGTGTGGGCCACTGATCTCTCTGGATCGGCAATGACTTTTATCTGAATAGTTTAAGATTCACATTACGCTGGCACCGTGGTTACTTTAAATGTCACTTGTCACTCGCAATGAAACCCTTCAGCTCATGTTATTCCAGAAGCAAGCGGGATGGCACAATGAGGGTACTTCGAAATGTCTCACACTGAATGGCATTACTGAGGCGTCAGATCCAACAAACTGTCAAAGTAGTTAACAAAGTTAACTTTTCAGTTCTTTACACGTGACAAGAACATATTAGACAGTTCTTTTGACCCGACAAAAACTTTTGCCAGTAATTTAGACCTGACAAGAACTCTTCAAACAGATCTTTAGACGAGAAAAGCGACTTGTCATAGTTCTTTATACCCGACAAAAACACCTTTGACAATGCTTTGAGATCACAAGAACACTTTTGACAGTTCTCTAAACGTGCAAAGACACTTTTGACAGTTCTTCAGACTCCAAAAACTTACTTTTGACAGTTCTTTAGCGGTCTAGCGTCCTCTAGCGAAAGAAATAACAACAAATCCCTTCATCTCGCCTGCCAGCGACTAGTAACTTAACCAGGGTGTCGCCGTGCCGTGTCTAAAGTGTTTTAATATATTTTTCGAGTCGAGTTTTTTTTTCGTCTCCCGACTCAGAGAGTTCAGCGTGTAGCACTCACCTCGCAGCCCCTGCGCGGAGCCGACCGCCACGTGCCTGTGTTTCCTTCTCTTGTACGTACGCTTCTCGCGCTGTAATCCAACCAATCACCACCATAATATTCACGCACACATGCCTGTAGCTCTACCTAATCTATGACTAGACTAGACCTGGCTTGTTGTGAGATCTCTATAGATGTAGCTGGTGTAATATCTCTGTATAGATTTGTGGCAAAAAAAAAAACAAAATATATTTTTTCATTTAATTTGATTAAAAATTTGTTCTTTTTTTTTAAATATAATTTTGTACCGTGTTCTTTGCCGCAAATAAATTATTTACCGTCAGTAAGTCTATAGAGATAATCGGTCTTATGCAGAAACGTCCAATAAAATTGTAGCTAATTGTCAGTTTTCTCGTTTTAGCGCTTGACAATATCTATCAAAGAAGAAATTGACAGCACTTCATAGCTAAGACTTGAATATCTGACGTTTGTGAATAAGAGAGACTTAACTGAATTCTTTTATTTTCGAATCTGTGTAGTCTGATTTTTCTTAAAAAGCTAAGTAATCAAAAGCTAATTTTTGAAATTAAATTACATATTTACAATACAAATGGACTGAATACGAAAAATCAGACTATCCCCTAAAACTGTTGTAACAACTCTAGACAGATCTCTGGAGCGTCGTAACTTTGGTAGTGTGCGTTTGATACACCCACAAATGTACATGTGTACACTTGTGAGTCAACTCACACTAGTGTGCTATGCGTGAGTGTCAAGTAATGACGCGTTCACGTTGGTGGGAATAGTTGGAAACGGATTTTTTCTTAGGTAGATAAAAGTTTTTTTTTTAATAAACTAATGTAAAGTACTTATGAGTACTTAAAAGTGTCTTGTTAATTTTATGGTGGTTAGTACATTATTTATTTCAGAATTTATTTAAATCGATTTAACAGTCACACAATATGTTTATTTTTTTGATCTTACTTAGTGAACCTGCGGCTTAATTCTGGTGAGTGTAATATCATCGCGGTCCCTGTCACTCTTGTTCGAAAAGTCATAGGAAAGAAAATGACTGAGATAATGTGAACGTGCCAGAATAAAGCTCCTGTTTAGTTCATACTAAACAGTACGCTACGATACGGTAGTAGTAAACGAGTAATTTTACCTTCAGTTTCGCCTGACCGGACATAAATCCGTACCGTGTATGTGAAACGACTTATGGTAGACTTTGTGCACCAATCCGTTCACACACCTGCGTCAGTCTGAACTGACGCAGGTCGACTTGTTCAGTTTGGCTACATCGTGTATGCTTTAGCTTTATAGATGAGGCTTTCTTACTTATTATTGTGTGACTGTAAAATCTACCGTACAGCTCTCTGATTTTTTTAACGAGTCACCTGTCACTGTCAATGTCAAAACATCATACACCTGTCGTCCTACTTGCCAAAGCCCTAGCTTGGTTTAAGATTGACAGCTGGAAGTGACTCGTTAAAAAGAAATCGAGCTGTGAATTTCGAATTGTTTATTGGGCAGGGTAAAATCGCGTCGAGTCTAGGGTCGAAACTCACCTGTCTGGGTTGGTCGACGGGCGTGGGCGGCGGCCGCGGGGGGTAGTGGGGTATGACGTTGGTGTACGTCTCGCGACGGAAGTTGCTCGAAGTCAGCGGCACGGTGTACTGAGGCCTGGGAACAGTAGTGGTCTTAGTCAGTTTTGATTGATTTAGAATTGTTTGGAAAATGCTGGCATCGCTCCCGTCACAGACTGCGTTTCCATGCAGGTTGACTGCAGAATAACCTTTCAAATTTTAAAGAAACAAAGGTCACAAATTGCTCGCTTAGCAAACACCAAACCTCACCTCACCACAGTGAGTCCGAAATCCGAAAGTACTTTTCTTTTTAACTTTAACATCTTCACCAGATATTTAAGAAAGCGCTCGCTTCGCTCAAACCCCAATATAATGTCAACCAGCTCTATCTCACCTGGGTGGCGGGTCCGGCAGCAGTTGGTTGGCGAAGTCCCCGGCGGCGTACCGCCTCTCGGCGAGCAGCGCGGTCAGTTTGACCAGTTCTCGCTTCGCTCGCTCGCGCCGCGCCACCAACTCGAGCAGGTTGAGCGCTCGCGCCAGGTCCCGACGGAGCTTCAGCATCTTCTCGTACGAACTCTCGTCGTTTTTCCTGGAAAACAATTAATAAAAATGATTATCACAGTAACTTTCATTCCGCATTAAATTTTATTATCACGGCATTGAATTTTTGATATTGGTGGGTATGTTCATGGTGGGGAAGTTAAAGTTACTTTTGACAGTAAAGTTAAATGAAAATTCGGGAAAACGAAGAAATAATAGAATTAAAGATCTTCATAATAAAATAGTAAAATAATGTGTATTTTTTTGCGAAAAATACAGATTGTTACTGAAAAGATCCCATCTTCAGTTAATTTCATTTTCGCTTCGCTCAGACCAATCCGCTCCCATCATACAAACGCAAAACTCACCTTCATCACGCCGTTTTAGGACGTCACCAACCATCTACACCAACCTTGTAAGTGTCTCACCTGTTCTTTCTCGTCTGCATCTTCTCGGTGCGCCGGCGGAATGCTAGGTACGGATTGTTAGAGGACTGGCCCGGCCTGTGCTCCGTCTTCACGGACAGAATGAGCGGGTGTTGCTGCAAAATGCGGACCTTGATGTAGAAGAACATAATAAAAACATTGCGAGTATTATTAAAGGCAGGAAAGTGTCACAAGCAAAGGGTGTATCGAAACCTAGACGATAAACTAGAGTGAGTTAAGGCAGCTAAAGTCGAACTGACAAACTGGCATTAGTTTCTGCGTAGAACGGACGGAATGGATCACGCAATGAAAGGAAGCCCAGAAATAGCAAGTTTTTGATAGTTGTCAAATAAAGTATGATAATGATAAGTCTAACAACCTTACTTTCAGGCCTCTAGGCATAGACCTATATCTGATACCAGCTTCAAAAGATTTATATATATGTAAAAAAGTCTGTAACCAGTATCGATGCCAAGCTAGTTGATGATGTACATATATTCTGAGGGCGTTCCTAATAAATTCTTTGCGGTTAAACTTTGACAGCGTTACAAATCGGGCAACGGAGTTCGTCACTCCTTAAGCCGGAACCAGACTATTACTGTGAACGCCCGCAAGAGAGTACGTCCCTATTGGTTAAAAAGCTTTTAATGACCAAAAGGAACACTTTTGCGGGAGTTCATGGCAAAAATCAGAGGCCACCATCATCAGCTCTTTTCAGGCTGGCTCTTTTATTTGAAAGAGTCGATTTTGCCGCAACTCTCGCGAATCTCATCACAAAGCCGCATAGCCACTTTGATGTTTGCGATATTAGTTACCTAAATCTAGTCTTGTCACCTAATCGATTTGCGATTTACATAGCCGAATTTTGCCGTGCGACTTAATCATGCGGTGGAAATTGACCCAATTAGAATAGAGATTGGTTCGTCCACGGAAGAGAGCAGCATAACGATCATTCTAGCTTAGTAGCCCAACTGCTTTATGAGCAGGAGGTTTCAGGATCGATGCCCGGCTAGGCTTGTTGCGATGTTTGAATAATAAATCAATTTATGAATCTGTTCTGGGTATCTCTATACGTGGACATATAGGATGTCATTATAATCATTTTTATTACCAACTTTTACCATGGAGCCAACCCCGAAATCGAGAAAAAAAAGGTATTCCATACATTTCGTCGACATCAATAAACTTTTTGATAATGCAATTGTTAATCAATTTCTAGGCATACAAAAAGTGTCAACTTGAGACAATTCATTAACAATTTAAAACAATTGGACAGTAGAATTTGGAGCAGGATTGGCCCCATAGCACAAGCTGGTCACAATGAGTACAATGATATCCTACAAATTGTCCGTCGTTTAAAGATACACTGGACATCCTATAAATTTGTGTGTTCCATCCATGGCATCGCAGTGAAACCTACCGTAGCTGTGAGTGTGAAACGTTATCATTTGTATTTGTAATCGCGGCTGGTGAGTGCAGAGTATAGAGTAGAGAGTAAACCTACGGTAGTAAGTCGCTTGTTGAGCCAGTAGTCGTAGACAGCGATGAGCATCTCGTCGTTCCGCTCGAGCAGCAGCTTCGCCTCGTTCAGCGTCACCACGGTCTGGCCCGAGCTCTTCTCGAGCTTGTCCATCATCTGTTCGAACTTCAGCTCTGGAACACAACGACCGCTCTATTAAAAGACTAGCTGCGCCCTGCGGTTTAGCCCGCGGTTCAGTTCAACAGTTATTTTTTCGGGATGAAAGGTGCCTACTCTGTCCTTTTCTGTAACCCCTGACGACGAGTTTGCAAAATTTAATAAAAGATTTTTTTTTGATAGTCAGGATGTGAAACTAAACTAGCTATCTGCTTCCGGCTTTGCTCACGTTTCATAGCCCTCAGTGATTGTATCAGTATTTTTTTTTCACTGACCAGTATTTCCGGTAATTACCCCCTACATGCAAACTTTACCTCTTCCTTAGTGGCCATTTACACAGTGCAGGTTTCTTGAACATTGAACATTCAAGAGCAATAATTGAATGCAATAGATTACACGCAATAATTTACTATCAGGAATCAGCAACTATTGTTTAGACGATGCAAGTACTTAATGTTGTTGATTCAATATTTTTGTATATGCAACAGTTAAGAAACTAGCAGTGTGTAAAACCGCCTTTATCGACTGGGAGAGTTTTAGTGAGCGAAGCGTCTATGCTTCAGTTTGGACAAAAATGCTTTCATATGTCCGTATTCTGTCCGGATTTCCGACCAGATCTCTGTCTTCCTCTATAGGTGTATATAAGTACTCTATAAGTACTATTGTAATTATTATATGTTTTTAATAAAGAGTTGTTGTTGTTTTTGTATAGGTCGAATTTCTTGACCGATTCTCTTGAAATTTTGTGAGTAGGTTCAATAATTATTTAGAAAGTTTTCAAAAATTCGAAGATGTGTTTAAAAAAAAAATACATACATATTTGTATTTAAGCCAATTTGAAAAAAATCCAAATATTTACACGACAAAAAAATCTATCTAATTATCGAATCCACTTACGAAATTTAACGAGAATCAGTTGAGATATGCGACATGTAGAGGAAGCCAAAAGTCAGCCGCAAGATCTACAGTTCACAGAGCCACTATATTATTTATTTAAGGTATAGCAGCAGGATCCAATGTACGTACAATTTAATTTTTTTGAGTTATCTTATCGCTAGATCCCGTAGATGGTGTAGATAAGACTCAATCTAACTATCTAACCGATATCAAAACATTTTGGAAGCGCCCCGGCCGTCTGAGGGCTTTAACACGGTTTGTCGGCCGTAACTCCGCGTAACGCAATTTCAGAGTCGGGCATGAGCCACATCCGGTGACGTTAAAGGTACGATAATCTAATAGACATTCGTCTGTACGGAACCGTACGACGCAGGGCGCTTCCGCTGTGATCGAAAACACGGTTTTAGTCAGTTTATTTTATACTAGCTGTTACCCGCGACTTTGTTTGCGATTATTCAGAAAATTGTGTCCAATAACCTTCCTCTCGTGATTTATATATAAAATATATCGTCACGCCCTTCCCCCGAGGGAGCTGGCAGACGTGTAATACAACGAAAATTGTTCTTCGGTTAAACTTGGTTGGTTGTTTCTTCTACCAGCTGTATTTTTTTGCACCTGGTCATCATAATTCTTCAAACCAAACTAGATCCTAACGAAATACTTGTGTCTGGTGATTTCGTGTAAGACGGGGCCAGAATACAGATGAATATGCACTGAAGTTTAACAGTGCATTTTCATCTGTATTTCCATTGAATAACGTATAAGTTTGTGTTATGCAAATATAAAACCACGCTTCAACGAACTTATGAGCAGGTCGACGCTTGGTTAGAGTCGAGCGGGTTCGTCGTCGCGTCGCTTTGACCCTACGCCAGTGGGAGCAGAGTATAACGTAGAAACTTTTGGAGTGAGCTTGAACGAAGTCTAGAATCGCACAAATGTCAGCGACGTGTGCCTTAAATGCACTATGAGCGTCATAACTCGAGATCGGTACCCATATAACCCAGTACCTTAACTTTTCCGCCAGGGGCGCTTTACTAAAATGTATGCCGCCCAACGACAACGAGAAAAGTTTACGTGACTATCAAAACATGGGTATGGTGCCATTAGCTAAGAAACTATGGGAGACGGCTTCTAAGTTTTCCAGGTTTTCTTGAAACACTTTCAAGCCGACCCTCGAAGATAGCATATCAAATCCCTACGATCATTTATTTATTTTATTTATTTATTTATTTATTCAACTAGCACCAGTTACCCGACTTACGCTAATGATAACTATTTACAATAAAGTCAAAATAAACCAAAAATCAATTAATCACATCAAATAAAAATAAAACATGTCAAGGTTATAAAAAGCAAATAAAATATAACATACCTAAAAAATGTCAACATGAAAATAATAATAATGTCAAAATAATGGAAGTCAAAATATCAATATGTCAAAATGTTATAAAATGTAAAAAAAAATAATTATTTATAAATGCTAGATCACGCGGCAAACGTCACGCGTCGCCTCGTATACTAACAGCCTAACGTGTTTTTGCATGGCCCCAAGTATCCCATCAGGAAAGTTTATCCATGATCCAAAAAAACAAGGTCTAACATTCCGGGAGCAAACACATAATGACGTCGTCATCCGTCTCTTTCGAACTATTTGTAAATGACTTAATTAGGTCTTGCTTAAGCATCGATTGATTTTTTTTTTTTTTTTAATTATTCATGACCATGGATACTCGTCCTTCAGTCGGATTCTTAGTAATAATTTTTCCTTCAGTAACAGATGATGGAATGATGATGATGAGGTGATGATGAAGACGATGAATCCCTCCCCTTTCCCCATTCCAGTAAAGTTATGGATACTTTACTGAAACTTTAAGTGAAGTTTTGTAGAGAACACGAAAAATCGCGTTTCGCGATGTTTGTATCATTTGCCCACACTCGTGCACGTTGACGAACCGGTAAACGATATTTATCCACCATTATTACACTTTAACACTCGAAGAATCACAAGTTTTAGAAAATAATACAAAAACACGACACCATCTTTTCGGTTCCCGCCAAAACTCTCAGCATCGATTGACGTCACAATGTGTTGCCCACGTGACCGGAATGTTATACCTGGCGGAGTATATTATTATACCATGAGTTTATCCAAACGCAATCCAAACAACAACAAAGAAGTGCTCCTCCACCAACTCAGCCCCTAAAACTTTAAAGGTCGTAACTCTCGCGGTTTCATTAAAGGGGTAGCGGAGCCTCGTTTCTCTGATATTAAAACTTAATGCGCTTTTTATTTGGTCTTAAAAAAAAAGTTAAGAGTTTCAGGTGATGGCTCGAATCAAATTTAAACATTTCGTCTTGAGTTTAGAAGGAGCTTTCTCTTCATTTATCATTGCAAAAAAGTTACAATTTATTTGCTTGAAAGACTTGAAATAGGTTGAAATTAGAAAGTGGGTATAAAAGTTAGCATTTACGAGCATTTTTAGAGAATATACGGCATTGATTTGCTATAGTTGTGGGCATACGACGAATCAGGTGCCTTTTCAAAGTGAGTTTGTAAACGCCTGATAGGTAGACATGTTAAAGTTTATAATCCGCCCGAAGGCTTCTGGCTTAGCTTTGGCGGTTGTTATTTTAGGATTAATAACAGTTTAACGTGTCATCCGACACACGATAGCCCTTAGTTGTAAAGACCACCCGCGGTCACCCATCTGAAGACTGAACGTGTCGTCCGTTGCCTTATATTAACTAGGTATATTTAATTATAAACAACTTGAGCTTGCAGCTTAATTAAGCTGTAGCCCATAGAAACTAGCAGTTTCGTACGCATTTGTTCAGCGCTGAAAAGCTGAACGAACTGAGGATGCGTACGCATCTCCATACAAAACTACTGGTTTTCTATGGACGAAAGCTGATTTGAGCTGAATAGGTGTAGTCAATCCCTAAGCGTTCCTCTGAACTTGCTACTGCAAGGCTAGCACAGGCCGGATGCAAATTGTCTTCCCATCGTTTTTTATCCGCGCTTAGACGTGACAAAGCTAGAATACGGATATGTTCGTCTCTTTCTCGGAGGATAAAAACGGTGAAACGCCAATTTGTATCCGGCCCGTGCTAACCTTGCAGTAGCACATTCAGAGAAACGCTTAAGCTTTGGTTTCCTAGGAAAGCGGTGCCGTCATATAGCGGCCTTAATATTACGGACGTAAAAAAGCGGCCGTCTTGACGGTGACGACATGTGGAAAGTTCCACGGCCGTTTTAACGCACCGCCAGTAATTTTTTTTAAACAAACGTCAAACGAAAAGGATTCAAGATAGAAAATGGACGACCTTGATTTAGCTTTAGTAATTTACTTAGGATGAACTATCATTAGAAGAGGAAAATAGTCGTATGGCGGAAGACGATTTATTCAAATCTCGTGGTACTGAAGGTGCATTTGAGATTTTGCTCGCTGCGCCAAGAGTTGGAACCCATTTTGTACGTTGTTTCGGTAAAAAAAACACAAATACGTATTTAAAATAGCTTCACCGCTATCAATGAAACGTTCACGAAACCATATGACACCGACAAGACGGCCGTCATGCAAATGGCAGCACCGCTTTTTGACGTTACGGTGTCAGTTACCGCTCTCTAGGAAACCGCGCCATCTTGTTTACATAGACAACGTTCTAGTGACGTCATTCACCGCTATATTACGGCCGCTATATGACGGCACCGCTTTCCTAGGAAACCAAAGCTTTAGGGATTAACTACACCTATTCAGCTCAAATCTTAGGCATAAGCCATGGTATGTTCTTCTGGATAGTTTCCTCACCCGTGAGCTCTGGATGCCGGCGCTGCTTCAGCCACTGCTCGTCCTCCGTGTCCAGGTCGTAGTCCGGCGACTCTTGTTCCTCCCACAGCGCTGGAACAACAAACAGATTCAACGTTAAATTTATATTTTTACATTATTAGGTACCCGTGGTGTGTCGAACACCTGGCGGACCCTTCAGCTCAGAAGTCAGACGAAATTGTGAAGACGGCAGGAGGAGATGATGGACTTTGACAGTGGGAACTAGCACAGTAAAGCCTTGTTCGGACTACGTTAGTAATTTAAACGAGTGGCGAGTAATTTAGTAACTGAATTACTAAAGTACTCGACTGAAACTTCAGTTACTAAACTACTAGCCACTCTACTAAACTACTAGCCTAGTGGGAACTAGGCTTTAAGGATGAAGTGAACCTGTCATTACATATTCCAATTTGCAGTACGCTTTACTACATATCCTTCCTACTAATATTATAAACGCGAAAGTTTGTAAGAATGGATGTATGGATGGATGGATGTTTGTTACTCTTTCACGCCAGAACGGCTGAACAGGTCTAAGCGAAATTTGGCACAGAGATAGATTATGGTTTAGAATAGCATATAGGATACTGTTTAACCGCGGGTGAAACCGCGGGGCGCAGCTAGTATACTACGAGTATATACGGATAGTGTAATGACTGCCAGACACTTAGGAGTCCATTTTTATTCTATTGCACGGGCATAGCCACGCTAAGATAGCATACTGCAGATTGGATAGTATAATGGCAGCTCAAACACGAGACGGCACACTACGCGCGTTTGCTTTTTTTATGTACTTAAGCTAGGTGGCGCTGCACCAAGCTGCGCTGGCGCACATAGCCATCTTTGGGTGAAAAACGTTTGGTGTTGACGATTAAAATAGAATATAACATGTACTTTATTTGCAACAGGAAACATAAAAAAATTTAACAAAAACTAAAGACAAAAACATCAGGCTTCCTGCCACAAACCGGCTCCAACTCAGCATTATGCTGGTTAATGCTGGTTAACCAGCGCTGATCTTCCGTTGGAACCGGCGAGTGACGTCATTAGGTCGTACTTTCTGTGGCCGCTAGCTGATGTTAGTTAGCAAGGGGCTTACCGCGAGTTTTGATAGTTAATTTTTCGTTATCGTTTAGCTCCTTACATTTAACCTAGTTCTTTAACGTTTCCGCCGGGGGCGCTTTATTGAAATGTATGAAAACGAAAACGTAAAAGTTTTCGTACCGATCAAAAGTCATGGTAAGGGTGCAAAAAAAATAAAATGCTATTCTTTTCTAAGCGCATCACTTGAGAATTTCTGGACAGATTTGGCCGAAGTTATTTTTTTAAGAGGTCGAAACCGAGCCTCGAACCTGCACGGCTGAAGGCCGAGGAGCACGGCGCCGGGTACGAAGTCCCGGACATCAGCTAGCTGCTAATAGGTTTTGCGTAATAAACTAATTGCTAAATCAAATGTTTTGTTTAGCATGCCTCGGTTAAAAGCCTTCAACGGGCGTTGTTGTTTTCTAGCTCATACAATTCAACGTTTTTAGAGTTAGAACATCAAGCATTTTCAAAATTTTACCAAATCTTCCGTCTAAAAGAAAGGTATGAATGCTAAAATGAGTTTAAAATAACCGTTACATTAAAACTTCTAACTCTTAACTAAAAAAAAAAAATCTAGGTAATAACAATAAACTTGACACTCGATTGAAATGTTTATCATATAAGTAATAGTACCTGGATGGCCGAGCTTTGCTCGGTATTTTTTTTTTTTTTTTATTGTGTTTTTTGGATAATAAACAATTGATTTTAGTCTAACCTCAAAGCAAACACTCATTGACTTCGTGTTACTTAAAAACGCCATCTGCTGTTGTGTCGTTAAAGCAATTAGTTGCTCACAAAAAATAGTATTATTATTCGCCAATAGATGTCAGGAAGAGTCATATTTTTCAGTTGAGATTGATTATCGATAAAACACGAATAAAATGTCATTTTCTAAAAATGATTCCTAGCTAGATCGATTTATCGCCCCCGAAACCCCCTATATACTAAATTGTATGAAAATCGTTGGAGCCGATTCCGAGATTCCAATTATATATATATATATATATATATATACAAGAATTGCTCATTTAAAGATATAAGATTCAACTTTGTTATAATTTTTTTTTTAATAATTTCTCTTTTAATTTTCTCTACAATATTGTTTGTTTGTTGTGTGTTTTCAATTGCACATCCAGTATTATTTTATTATTAACTGATTTACTAAAAGACTCATAACTGAAAAAACAAAATGGATATATACTTCGTACGGACCATGTAGTTTCAGACCACACCAAAAATTCTGCTTTCGTCATATATTGTACTAGCTGCGCCCCGCGGTTTGCCATTATTTGTCGTAAAAAGTAAATGACAAAAAAATGTTATTGTGGGATATCCATAAGAGATAGACATATACTCGTATCATCGCGGAGTTTTCTGTAGACCTTTTCAATGTGTACAAATATTTAGTCCATTATTTTGATAAATCTCGTAGGGTTCAGCCTGCGTTTGCAATGTAAGCGGAAAAAAAAAAATTAACGACATCACATTAAAAAATAACAGTATTTCTCCACTATTTAATGGATGTTATTATACATATAAACCTTCCTCTTGTATCACTCTAATCTATTAAAAAAACCGCATCAAAATCTGTAGCATAGTTTTAAAGATTTAAGCATACAAAGGGACACAGGGACAGAGAAAGCGACTTTGTTTTATACTATGTAGTGATTTCGCATTCAGTTCAAAATTACTATTAATTAAACAACAAACGCGTTGCAGAATAAATGATAAAAAAAAAACTAAAAATAGTTTCAAAATACGAACCGGTCGCAGTTTACTTTAAGCAATAAATGTTCACATAATATTATGGTAATTTTTACCTTACACTATTGCTATTTTGACCTTCACAGTTTCTCTTCATATTACTTTATTAGATACCAATTCATCGTCAACATAGGCATGATGAATACATGAAGAGACAAAGAAGAATCGTCTCGTCTGTCTCATTTGTTACACTGGCAGTGTTTTATTCACGTGATGTCTGTTGTCGTCAATAAACGATATCTTCCGATATTTTGCCACTTGTGTATCGAGCTGAGAGTTCTCAGACTGCGCTATACGAGGTGCTGGTTTTGTGTGTAGTAATACTTAAGAGTTTTGCTCTACCCGTCAAAGTGAACCACTTTTAAAATATCAGCTTGTAAAATTCGAGAAAAAAATATTAAATTCTTAATACAAAACTGATCACGTGACTAGTTTTTTTTTGTATGGAGACTCGGTTATTTTTCTTTCGAATTTTAATAACTTCCCAAGTAACAATCTAGTCTTATAATTTGAAGTATTATCGCTAAAAAACTGTATAAACGTTTTATTACGATGTTGGCGGTGACTGGGTGTTGTATAAATGTGTTTGACGATACCTTTCAGCTGTATAATCTTTTAGAGCCAAAAAGACCTATAAACAGTCGAGTAAACCTTTACAACTCCATCTTAAGCAACCGTTATAGTCAGGTGCAATAGCAAGTTCTAATATAATTAGTATAGAACAATATTGCTCTATAAAAATTTTTGCAGATGCCTTTATTCATCTGATTTGCGTAATAATGACCTCAAATAAACTGTTATAGTCTTTTTGTTTTAGCGGTGATGAACATTCATCCATAGGGCAATTTGGTGGTAAGGTGGATGTTCATATCATTGCTATAGTATTCAGTACATTTAATAGCCATAAAAACTCTACAATAGAGTGATTTGGTGATATAGCCTAGTTTCAGAACGCGTTAATGTAATGCCACTGTACTATAATCATTTTTCCATGCCTATTATATTTCCGCTGACTAATGGAACGCATGGATATTTGTTTAGAACTAAACGATCGTTTAATTACTTTTTAGTGCCTTTAAGACACATGCCAGTGTTATAGAAGGATATTTTATGTTTAAATAATGCAAAAACAACATGTAGCGGCGTTTAATATTGCTAGAAAATAACAATTTTGCCCTGAAAAAGATTTGTTGTATTGTTTTATAGCACTCATCATTTTAATTCAGTGTAAGTAATAATATTTAGCGTGTATTCTTAGTTAAAGTATACAGAAAAAAGATTTATACAACTGGAAAAAATAGAAGCGCAGTGGAACATATAGAAGAGAAATGAATAGACGTTTTGAGATAACAGCATTGGCTTCAAAAAACGAGCTAACTAGTAATAGCGTTCAAAATCAAGTTGAGACCATAATTATGGGGAACGGTTCCGTACAAAATAAATTTTCCTTTAATGGTCTTTTAGTTTAAATTTTTGTGATTTAGTTAGTTATTTTAAGTTCTACTTTTTAGTTAATAGTTTAAGTTTTCTTTAATTTTCTGTTCTTATTTTAAGTTGTGTACAAATAAATAATTTATCTAAAACATTTAAAAAAATAGCGAAATTTATAAATATTAATTAAATAAAAAACCATACCGATAATAGTACTAGGTCGTCTAGTACTTAATAGATAGGTACTTATTATGTACATACAATATAAAGTATGTGAGTAGTTAATTGAAAACAATACAATCATCCATTTACTATAAAATTAAAATTTATTGTAAAACTTATTGTGTAGCTTGCTTAGTTTGGTTAATAATGCCGTCAAATTGACTGTCAGTTCTATTTCCGTTGGATTCTTCTTTTGTATTTACTGATTTATTGTCCGTTTGTTCCATTTTCCAGAGGATGTTCAGGTTCAGCAGCAGGATTACCGAATCTATAGTTAGAACAGTTCCTTAGTTTAAGGGCCTCACTCCTTACTAGCAGGATGATGTAAGCTTGCATTTCTGAAAGAGGAAATAATAATCAAAGATAGTTTTATCTAGTACAATATGTAGTTACTAATTTGTAGCATAATTACATGTGTCTATTTATTTTCATTTTCAACATTTTTTGTTTAGTTAATGGTCCCATTATCCTTAAACAGGGTAGTTTTTTACAAAATGCCCAATTTTTATCTACACACTTAAAGATTATTGGAAAACTTACACGGAACCCTAATTCTAGTCTGAAACGCCATGATGCCAATGAAAACATCGTCATGACAAGTACTATAATGGCCCTTAGAAACTTGAAGTCACTTTTATTGACAAATATTTTAGTAAAATCACGATAGTTAAAGTGGGCACTTAAAATTCATGATAAACCTACCCATAGTTTATCAGTAATGCTGCGGTCGCACCTAATTTCCACCGTATTAGAAGATTAAACACACAAGTAACAAAATAAAATCTTACTCACCTCAACTTGCTGTCTCAACCTCTTGTCTCCTTTTTTAAATTTTATTAAAGTTTTTACGCTGCACTTTCAATAACTAATGACAAAAGAATGAACGGTGAATGAACAACGTGAGGTAAAGGAAATATAAACTCTTGTTTAGTACCAGAAGGACCTATAAAGGTTCTACGGTGGTCAGTTCTTCGCTATTTTGCGACCTTTGTCACTGTTACATAGCTTTTAAAGGCCTGCTTAGTGATACGTGACACTGCTATAATTTCACTAATGTACTAAACAGAGATAAAAATTCGCCACTTCTGAACAAAAATAACTCTTTTGGAAGATTTATAGGTCAAAATCGGTTAGTGTCAAAACGTTCTATGGTCTTTTATAGGACTGGTTTTTGTTACTTGGGTTATGCTCTAAAAATTGTTCATTTTGATGGGTAGTACAACGCTCGTAAGTATTACTACACACAAAACTAACACCTTGTATAATCGCATATTTGCTCATAACCGACACCCAACCAACACCAAGACCCTACCTTGGCTCCTAGGGACCTTGGGACCAAAGGCCCTAAACAAGTTGCAATCGCTTCCAAGCGAATCTATTTCTTCAATTGCTAACGCAAGAACTTTAGCTGCTGATTGGATGTGTTGACAATAAGATCACGTGACATTTATTTAGCCCGTATTTCGTCCAATCTTGTGTCGGCAAACGAAGCGTTGGTCAACCTCCAGCAGGTTGGGTCGACCATGGTATAATAATATACTCCGCCAGTTATAGCATTCCGGTCACGTGGGCAACACGCAGTGACGTCAATCGATCCTTAAGCAAGACCGAAATAAGTCATTTACACATAGTTCGAAAGAGACGGGTGAGGATGACGGGTGACGTCATTACGTGTTTGTTCCCGGAATGCTAGACCTTGTGTTCTGTGATCATGGGGTCGACGATGTTGTAAAAGTCGCGGGTCGAACCTGGACAAGATTAGCACACGACCGGGATGAATGGCGTACGAGAAGAGAGGCCTGTTCTCAAAAGTGGGCGACTACGGGCTGATGATTTTGTTTTTTTCCAATCAGCTTTTTTTGCTGATTTTGTCCAATCAGCAGTTGATGTTCGAGCATTAGCGTTTATAGAATATGGAATCGTTGGAAAGCGAATGCTATATACTGTTCTAGGGTCTTAGGTTCGTCATTGGTAGATCCGTCAAGCGAGAACAACGATAGATTGATATTGGACATACTCAGATCGTTAAATTGTTAAATCAAAACATACCTATACCTACAAAAATATACCTATGTCTTTGTTATTGCTGGGTATTAGACAAGGACATTAATACTCTTATCTAGTTTACGAGGTAAGATTTCGCGTTCTGCGATGCTATTCACAATCATTCGGAATCGTTTCCGATAGAATTCCACAAATTTCATACTCAAATTGTTTTTGTTAATTGTTCGAATCTCAGTCTACTTTTATTAATTTTGGAATAAGGGAATCTAGTATAAATCTTGAATTACGTTTAATAACTTATGAGTACGGACCCAGATTCGAATTATTTGAGTTGGTTAAAATGATTGGAATCCGACCGGAAACGTTTCCGAACGATTGTGCTGAATAGGGCTGATTTTAGTCGAAATCTATTACGATTTCACATAATATCTATAGCACAGTCTGAGAGCTCATCAGACGCACACAGAAGTCTCACCCGCGCACACAGAGCACGACAGATCCAAGAGTATAAAGCTAGATAACAGATACTTTTCATTCAGCTCATAGCACAGTCTAAAAGCTCGTCCACTCGCACACAGGCACAAAAAACCCCCGCACACATCCACAGTTCTCTCTAGAGTACGAACCTAGTAGAATCTGTGAGTAATGCACGGCGAGATACGGTACCTTTTACCGATGGAAAATAACGCGCCTTGAGGAATTTTCTGTACAAAAAATATACGAGATTCCTCCCATAGAGAGATGGAGAGTAACAATTTTTTTGTGCGCAGAAAAACGTATAACTTAGGCACCTGTTTAAAATTGTATTCAAAAATGGGTTATGCATGAATGAAAATTGTGTTTTTATTAAAATTGTATTCGTAGAAAACAAGAAGGTAAACATTCTGCATGTTTTAAACATTTACTAACAGCATTAAAATCGATGGTCAGTTTTCAGTAAACTCGAATGAAAAGAGTAACATAATTTAACCATATCGTCACGCCTTTCCCCGAAGGGACTGGCAGAGGTGTCTAACAACACCCACACTTTGCTGGACGAGATTCGGTCTCAAATGTGTCAGGGGGAGAGCTTGTCGCCATACACCGGGCTCCAGTTACATAGCAGATGACATCAAATACGCACATGAACAATGAACAAATTGGTGCGTGCCTTCGGCAGGAATGGAACCCGCAACTTCTGGCTAGAGAGGCGAGCCTTCTTCCAGCTAAGCTATCAACGCAAACAGGGCTTATTTCTCTCTCTCTATGTTTTCTCTGCGAGTCTCTTTTACTCTCTCTCTCTCTCTCTACGACACGACTCGTTCAACTATTCGAATCAAAATAAAATACGCTAGAACTTCAGAGAAAAGATTGGGCTAGGTCCCATTTCGGACACTGTGTTTGAAATGGGATTGTAGAGTGGAATCGACATTGAATATTTTAAATCTAACATGTTTACCATAATACAATTTAATTTGACTTAATTTATAAATTGTATGTGTAATGTGACTAATTGTAATTTTAATTGTATGAACTTATTTTGTTACCAATATGAATTTGACATTTGAAATAAATGAATTTGAATTGCTTGTGTCACCGCCAAGTTCATGTTTCACTCAAGAAAAAAGACAGGTGACAGAACAGAAAATATTTCTAGAGCCTGTTCAGAAAGACAACCTGTTGTGGGAATGAGGGCGCCGCTGTTCCTAATCCTTTAGTTCCTGTTTTCGCTTTCCGAACAGACTCTAAAACCTACACCCCCTTACTAATATAAACGTCTTGTAGCCTCAGAAAAGTTATTCAGTGTTTTATCTTTTTCAATCGTGTTAAAAATGTAAAAGAAAGAAAGACAAAACACTGGATACTAGTCCTAGGCTATACAACGTTTAGTAAGGAAGATATTGTTTGAGAATCGTAAATCTTGTTTGAAATTCCTCCTAACGTGGCGTCGACCTAGTAGTGGCGCATGTAAAGTAACGTTTGTAAGTTTGTTTGTAGGGTGTAATCTTCAGAACTATTGATTTTTTTTTTAAATATTAAATTCTACCACTTATAAAAAGCTACACAATTACCGAAGCATGAAAACACGAGCGAGGCCTCGATCAGAAATGCTTGTGCTCTAAGACCGGTGAGCAAGCACAACTTAGCCGTTTTTCAATTTTCCGGCGCGTGCCGTTGTGATCAAGGCATCATCTCATCGTCATCTCTTCATCATCTCGCGTCATCTTTTGCCGTCGTCGGTGGGTTGAAAAGGGTTCATACATTTACGCGTCCCCGGCTGCCGTACCGTGCCGTGCCTTGCCGGCAAGTGTAAAAACGCCTACTATCAGATAACCGTGAGCCCGTAACTCAGTTCTCGGCGAATACTCGACATCTGAGTCATGGGATCATGAGCCGTGCTCACGGCGAGTTCTCAGTAACGTCGGTGCTTTGACGAGGCGATGCAGATCGGGGATTGGATTCGCTTTACGATTGCAATAAGGTTTAATTTGAAAAGTATGTAAACCATATTTGCAGCAAGATTCTTTACAAATACACAATCTTCAATAGCTTTTCGAACCGAAATAACTTGCATTATTACTGAACGTGGTCAAGAGCACAGAATCTCTTCTTCTACATATGTAGTGTTACGCCACTCGCAGCCGATGAAGAAACTATACGCTTATCTGTGGATATGTTGACAACTATACCAATACGTAACGCAGATTAGGCAGTAGTAGCCACTCGAGTCGCGCGTACCATTTAAACAAAAGAGAAACAAAATCCGGAACAAAAGAGATCTTTCTGGAAAGCAATTTTTGTGCACCGTTTTTATGATGTTTTTATCTACTTATTGAATAATAGGGTGTTTAATTGAATCTTTTGTACTGTCAGAATATTCTACATTGAACGCGTGGCTCCGAGAGACAAACAACTTTTTGTGTCCTTGCGCTATTGTTTAATCGAATGTTCTGGATCCCATAAACTTGTTTAAATACGCGTAGCGGACGATCGACGATTTTGATTACGCGTCGTCACTTTTGATTACGCGTTCAAAGTGTCACCATCGAGTTCGATGTGATCGAAAGTTATTGTACGAGAAGTGTTCAAAGTGTTATAGTGCTAGTGTAGTGTAACAGTGCTTGTGTGTGTGTGTACTTGGTGAATAAAGTGAATCTTCGAATACATCGGAGTTTCATTACTTTTATCCTTACCCAGCTAGTACCAATAGTATAAAGCAAAGTGTCGCTTCCCGCGTCTGCCCGTCCTTCTGTTTGTTTATCCGCCAACTCCTCCTAAGCAACGAAACGGATTTTGATGCGGTTTTCACCGTCAGATAGATATTTTTCACAGAAGGTTCATAGGTAGCATAGTCGGGGCGAGTCGCTAGTATAAAATATAACAACAGCCAGTATCCGGAGAGAGTCGCCGTAAAAGCATTAGATGGCATCTACTTCTCTATTCATATAATTTATGTTTGTTCCTTGTAAGTATGACATTGACAAAAATAATGGGCCTACCCTAAGGGCTGGCATCTACTAAAGCTGAGAGCGTAGCTGATTTAGATAATTTGTTTCCTTTTCCGTATTGTTAGGTTGGTGGAAGAAATCGCTTCAGGCGATAAGGCCGCCATTAAACTGCCAAAACTTGCTATTGATTGGTATAAGGTTTTTTGTTTGAATATTGACAATTAATTTATGTTATAATGTATTTGTACATGGTGTCTGGTGTTCAGAATATCCTAGGTTAGTTCGTAGTAGCTCAATTGGTACATACTAGCGACTTGCTCCGGCTTCGCACGGTACCTACCTATAAACCTTTCGTGACAAATTATCTTTTTTTTTTAAATTAATTTTATTGTTCGTTTTTTTTTTTTGTTTGTAAGATATTTTATTTCAATTTCTGTGTTATTAGTGCCTATTTATATTATTAAAATTTATTGTTAGACATAAGCTGTGAATAATGTAATGATTGG
This sequence comes from Peribatodes rhomboidaria, assembly GCA_911728515.1. Lineage (NCBI taxonomy): Eukaryota > Metazoa > Arthropoda > Insecta > Lepidoptera > Geometridae > Peribatodes > Peribatodes rhomboidaria. Next base: position 1,631,795 of record OU452194.1, read on the forward strand.
GTATATTAGTCCGTAAGTTACATTTTAAAATAAATAAAATCTGATTCTGATTTGACTGATTGTGAAAACCGCACCTAAATCCGTTGCATGGTTTAGGACTAACTAGCAGACGTACAGACAGAGAGACGCAGACGCAGAAAGCGACTTTGTTTAATTATATTGCAGTAGACAGAGAAGAATCAGTTTAATTTATTCTCTAGATATTAGAAAAATACGATTCCAGTACTAAGTATAAATAAAATTAACATAAAAAACATATAGTCACGCCTTTCCCCCGAAGGGGCTGTCTGAGGTGTAATACAACACCCACATTTTCCAGACGATATTCAGTCCCAAATGCGACAGGGACAAGCCTGTCGCTATACACCGGGCTCCAGTTATGTAGCAGATGACATACAATACGCACATATGTTCACACAATGAACAAATTGATGCGTGTTGTCGGCTGGGTTCGAACCCGCTGCCTCTGGCTTGAGAGGCAGGCCTTCTCCATCTAGGCTGTCATCGTTTTAAATAAAATTAAAAAGCTGCAAAACAGCGAGCTCCACATTTTTAATTGGTTCGCTGTACCATAAAGCACTAAAGCCAGCCAAAGGTCGTCAATTTAAATAAATTTTCCTGTTACAATCTTGAAAGGAAATAATATGAAGTACACCAAAATAAGGAAAAATATTATTTATTTTTTAACAATTAGCTGGTTACGTCAAAGAAAAAAGTTTTTTTCTTTTCCTTTTCATGTCATGAGTTCGTGGGGTTGTCACGTGTAAATGTGACGCATGATTGTTTCAATCATCATCATCATGTCAGCCCGGGAGACGTCCACTGCTAGACGAAGGCCTTCCCCAATGATCTCCATAACGACCGGTCCTACGCTGCCCGCATCCAGCGGCTTCCCGCGACCCTCACCAGACCGTCCACCTTGCGGGAGGTCTTCCCACGCTGCGTCTTCCGGTTCGTGGTCGTCACTCGAGAATCTTCCACGAAACACGTGTTTGGAACGGGTGTACGAAATTATGTATTTTTTCGTTGAAATTAACCTGACTGACATAACCAAACATACAGAAACAGTCAAACCTCTTTCCCATAGACTAGGTTCCCTGTTTTTGTTATTGAGTTTCCCTAACGTTTTATATTGTTGACAATTTTATCTAGTAAGTCGTTTTTTCACTTAAGACATTGCCACCATATAGACGTTCTGCAAACTACGTCATTTTCCTTGATAGACCTTCTGATGCGGAGCGGACCATTTATTTCCACTTGCTACGATCCTGGGGCCCTTGACAATTTGCAATCGCTTCCAAGCGATTCTATTTCTAGAATGGCTAACGCTGAACGCTAGCTGCTGATTAGACGAGTTGACAGCATGATCACGTAACATTTTAAAAGCTCGTATTTCGTCAAATTTCTAAAAACTGACTGAGCAAAAAAACTGTATGGTTATCAAACCTGCCCACAAAAATTTCAAGAGAATCGGTTGAGGTCTTCAGCACACACAGTCACTAGTAATAAACTTTTTAAATTGTAAGTTACGTTTGAAAATTAAATAAAGGGTTTAAAATTTCTCAGGATTTTTTAAGGACATCAAGTTTTTCATCTGGTAACCCTACTTTTAAAGGTTTACCGTTCCGCTCATTTTACCGCTCCACACGTTGGTTCCAGCGTTGGCCCCAACGTTGGTGGGTTGAATTGGTGGAGCATCCATATGTTGGTAATTATACTAGTTCTGTCCCGTCAGAGCCAACGTGAAGACGCCCGATACGGAAACCGATATTACTCTAAAAACTTACTTTTTGTTTTAGTTAGGTAATTAAAAAAAATACTAATAAAGTTGATCGATATTTATTTTTTCTTCTGATAATTAGGGTGAGGATTATATTCTCGCTGGATGTACACACTTAATGTATGTATGTGGCAACGACCGGGGCAACCGGCAACGTATGGGCGCCAACGTTGGCGGAGATTTCCTTTAAAACCAACACGCGCCGGCCAACTACCAACGTCAGCACCAATATTGGAGCAAATGCCATTTTCTACATCTACACGTGGCCGAGTTATGTTGGCGCCAACGTTAGGATCAACGTGTGGAGCCGGAGTCACAGCCTGGTTCGACTTCGCTGTATTGTACTGGTTTTTCAAAGGCCCCCGAGTGAAATAGCGCCAAAGGTATGTCGGACAACGAATGCACATTACGGTAAAGAATATCGCAAAAAAGGAAAAATTGTAAAAGCAAACGGCGGGCAAAGGTTTTTTTGGTACCGATTTTGGTACAGCTTGCCTAGCTGTATTGAACACAGCTAGGCAAGCTGTACCAAAATCGGAGTTTAGTATTTTAGATAGGTAAATATCCGGAGTGTGATACCTTTAGCTTTGAGCTATTGTAGACAATGCATATTTCTCTACATAGTCTAATTGTAAAATGTAATGGCGGGCAAAGGTTTTTATGGTACTGATTTCAGGCAAGCTGTGTTCAATGAATTAGTATTTTAGATAGGTAAATAGCCGTAGTATTATACCAATAGCTTTGAGCTATTGTAGACAATGCATACTTCTCTACATAGTCTAATTGTAAAAGCTAACGGCGGGTAAAGGTTTTTATGTTACCGACTTCAGGCAAGCTGTGTTCAATGAATTAGTATTTTAGATAGGTAAATATCCGTAGTATTATATCAATAGCTTTGAGCTGTTGTAGACATTGCATACTTCTCTTCTCTACATACCTACTATAAAACAAAGTCACCGCGTCTCTCTGTCTCTACAACCGCTAACTCCACTAAAACCAAAGGATTTTGATGCAGTTTTCACTATCAGTTAGATCTTTCACGTAAAATTTAAAGGTACCGCGCGAAGCCGGGGCGGGTAGCTAGTTTTATACAAGTACGAAAGTAAAGTATCTCTCTCTGTCGCTGTTTTTGTTACCTTTTTATGTCCAAACTTAACTGTTAAACCCTGAACGTAATTCAATTTGCCAAGGAATTTTCCTTGAAGTTAAGTTAGGAAGTTAAGTTCTTTGCCAATAAGATCAATTTTCTTAAATTTTTCCTTGAGTCAAAATTAAATGTTACTCAGAGATTTTGTAGCTTTCCATTAGTAAAATCGGACCAGGGGGCCTACCATAAATTCTTATTGCCATGATGGATGCTTGTTTTTGTTTTGTTTTCAACGCTGTGCGACCATGAACCTTATCGCGCGGTGATACGATTCGCGGTCGCGCAGCGTCTACAATAAAACGTTAAGAGCTTACCATCATGTCATGGTAAGCCCCCAGTAGTTCTAGAGATCACCTCCCACACACAAACTTATACACTTTATCTCTTTATATAACACACGTTGTTACCCGCGACTTCGTTCGCGTTTATTCAGAAAATAATTTCCAAAAGCCTTCTTCGTGACACACTGTAACTAATTATCAAATTTCATCAAGATTCGTTCAGCCGTTTAGCCTTAAAAAGCCTACAGACAGACAGAGTTACTTTTTCGATTTTATAATATTAGTAAACGTATACAAACTACATATACTACAACTACATCGTATTTCTTTAAGTTCCTGTCCATCCAAAGGTTACCTGGAAGAAATCGCTTTAGGCGATAAGGTTGCCCTTGTACTGCCGAAAATATGTATTTTCTAATATTTCTATTTTTATATTTTCTAATATTTCTAACTTCTGAGAAGTTTATTCTCAGGAAATATTCGCAGGTCAAAGGTATCCTACTAATATTATTAAACGCGAAAGTTTGTAAGAATGGATGGATGGATGGATGGATGTTTGTTGCTCTTTCACGCCAGAACGGCTGAACAGGTCTAAGCGAAATTTGGCACAGAGATAGATTATGGTTTAGAATAGCATATAGGATACTTTTTAACCGCGGGTGAAACCGCGGGGCGCAGCTAGTAATCTATAAAATGTAGCCGTAACAAGGCACACCATCAATCATGCCACATTTCACCCCGACGACTCATTCTGTTCGTTCGCGGTTACGGCCCGACATCGGACGGGACTGCACGTCGGATGTTGCACGACGTGTTCGTGAATAGAAGGGTTTTACAGTAATGCTCCGGCCTCACATTGTTTCAACTTCGGGACCAAGCTTGGCTTCAATTTATAAGTATTAATACGAAATAAAAAAAACACCCCCGACACTGATTTTCATCAAATATAGGTAGCTACCACTCCCGACCAATACACCTTTAAAAAAAAAAACAAATTCAAAGTCGGTTTATCCGTTCGGGAGCTATGATGCCACAGAAAGACATACACTTACACACACACACACACACACACACACACACACACACACACACACACACACACACACACACACACACACACACAAACACGTCAAACTTATCGTCGGGGGTTAAAAATGACCAACATAGAACCTTATTCCTGCTTCACACATTGGCTTTGTGATATCAACCTTGTATCCAAAGACTCATATCACATTGGTGTCTTAGCCCCAAGACGTCACGCTTTTCCCCCGAGGCGGCTGGCAGAGCTGTAATATAGCACCCCCCCCCCCTTCGCCGGACGATTTTTAGGCCCAAATGTGACAGGGGGCGAGGCCTAAGACGAAAACGGCTATTACACTTTCTCACATGGCTATAAGCTAGTAAATATAAATAAATGGATCGCTAACTGTCTAACAGCCATTACACTGTCCAATTTTAGCCCGCTAGCTCAGCTAGCGTACTGCAAATTGAATAATGTAATGACCGCTGTAGATTGTGTACTTATGACAAGTGTATGGTCGCGGCATAACGTCCCAGAGGTAGTTTTTAAACTTTTAATACTTAAAAGTTGTGAGCACACTATACCTATTATTACGTGGAACTACAACTTTTAAAAGTCTTGTTGGTACTGCTAAAGCTTCCTAGCTGTTTTTGTAATCATTTTTCCTTTATAACCTGAGATTATTTGCCATTGTTGGAAGTTTCGAAGTGAAGCAGGCGCTCGACGTAGACTCTAGTCCCCTTGTTAAATAAACGTTAAATAGCCTCGACATAGTTTATTTAGCAGTTTATTTTTTTCGATCGAGTTAAATATGTTAAAAGAATGAGAAACAAAACACTGAGTAACTATTCCGAGGCTATACTCGTACAACGTTTATTAGTGAGCAATGATAGATAGAGAGCGATGATGGCCTAGTTGGAGAAGGCCCGCCTCTCAAGCCAGAGGGAGCGGCTTCAACCCCAGTCGACGGCACGCACCATTTTATTCATTGTGTGAACATTTGTGCGTATTGTATGTCATCTGCTACATGAGAGCTGCTACTGGAGCCGGTGTATGGCGACAGGCTCGCCCCCTGTCACATTTGGGACTGAATATCGCCCGGCGAAGTGTGGGTGTTATATTACACCTCTGCCAGCCCCCTCGGGGGAAAGACGTGACGATATGTATTAGTAAGGGGAAATTGTGAATTGTAGAACGCCAGAGTTGATGATGATTAGAGCCGGAACGGGCCGGAAGTTTACGGTAAAATATTCAGCAAAGCAGTCATTCCTATTCAAATGTCACATTACTCGGTCACTTTCCCTCACCTGACTTTTCAAACGAGAGAGCAAGTGACAGAGTTAATCGCAGGCCAGTTTAGCCCCGATTAGGGCTACAGAGGGCCTATTCGGAGATTTGAGATTTTTATCTCACCATTTTTCATCCTTGTTGCTCTCGTTTGAAACGTCACAGGTGTGGAAGTGACCATGACAAAATCTCATGTCATCTCACACGTAGGAATAGCCCCACAGGTCTGTAAAGCTAATCCACAGGCACTTAACTGACAGTGTACACCAACCCTAACAACTACGCGTTTTATCTAAATTACTTTATCCATCATACTTTGCGCGGCGCGTAGGTGTTTAAGTATTCTAAGGAAGATTAATCTTCGGAGCTAAGACGGGCTTGCTTGAGTTATATTGCAAGAAAAGCTTTAAGTTGACGGAATGTTGCAAAAAGATTTTGACACGTGCAAATCCACAGCGATATTACGATTAATATTATACTAGTAAAGTTGAAGCGATGGTAGCCTAGTTGGGATAAGGCCCGCCTCTCAAGCCAGAGGGAGCGGGTTCCGCTGATTGAACAAAATTTGTTCATTGTCTGAGCATTTGTTCGTATTGCATGTCATCTGCTACATGACGAGCCCGGTGTATGGCGACAGGCTCGCCCCCTGTCACATTTGGGACTAAAAATCGTCCGGCGAAGTGTGGGTGTTGTATTACACCTCAGCCAGCCCCCTCGGGGGAAAGGCGTGACGATATGTTTTATGTATGTCATTTGCCTCGAACGGAGACCTTGCAAAGGCCTCTCCTTCCTTCTTTCCAGTTGTCCCTGTTTTTGGCTTTGGTGGGCCATTCCTTTTCATGGGCGTCAAGCTCGTCTTTCCATCTCATTCTGGGTCGGCCTAACGACCGTTTAACTTGTGGAACCCATTCGGAGGTGGTTTTTGCCCAGTTCGTCAGGCATTCGGCAGACATGTCCAGCCCAGTCCCACTTCAGCATGGCTGCTTTCTGCGTTACGTCGAAGATCTGAGTTTTTAGCTCATAAACGAACTTAAAAGTTCTATTGCAATGATGGTTACGTTTGATCTATGGACCTTATTGCGCGGTGATACGATTAGCTGTAGCGCAGTGTTGATAACAAAAAGAAACCATCATGGCAATGAGATGTCAAGGTAGGCCCCCAACACCAAAGGATAAAAGTTTTGAGTCATGCATAATGGTAGCAGTCCATAGAATTTCGTACCGGCCTAAAAGGCTCGTATAGCGGGAAGCCAGACAGAAAAGACGTAAGTTTTGTTAAGTAATTTATCGTTTTTTTTTCATGTTTAGTTTTGGCAATAAATACCTTTTCTTTAATGTTTTTTTTATGAAGACTTGGACAAACGAACGGGACGCAGACGCGGCGTCCCTTCAATGTGCTTCCATACAAAATGTATGGAAGAGAGACCTGACGCAACACGTATGTATATTAGAAGACGGGGCGCGGACCCGACGTGTCGTTTTTAATCCCCGACAGGTTGTTATAAGTTTGACGTGTCTCTCACTCTCTCTCTCTCTCTCTCTCTGTGTGTGTGTGTGTGTGTGTGTGTGTGTGTGTGTGTGTGTGTGCGTGCGTGTGATTTTGTTTGTAATGTGAATCAGTCCGATGTGTTCTTAGCTATGTTCGATGATAATTTTTTTTTTTTTTATGGAGAATAGGTCGGCGTTTGACCACCAAGTCGCCTGATGTTAAGCGACGTTCTGGTCTAAGATGGAGCACGACGACCTATCTATAAGGTACTTATTCACTCTAGCCCTGAAGTTTTGTAGAGTGAAGAAGTACAAAGACGGCAGTTGAGTGAGGCGCTACTAGTGCACTACTGCTCAGACCCGTCTTCGGAACGGTTACACCGGACTACATCCCGAAACACGACTAGGTCATTTCACGGCATGGCTTGGTCCGGTAGTCAATTTATTTGTTTGAAGGTGTCACGTCTCCGCTCCGTCCGTAGATCGTCCTCGTCTTACGTCTTTTCTGTCTGTCCAGCGCCTTAATGGCCACGTTACTGGTCGGTGTATTCCATATCCATGACACTACCGACAAATATTTGACAACAGTTGTTAGCAGCGAGACCGTAACGTGTTTATTGTAATCTACCATAAAATCTTGAGACTATTGAACCCGAGACGCCTATAGCCTGTAACTACGAAACGTGGTCGTGATTCGCGAGGTTACTAATATTTTTTTTACAAGTATAAACTACGTTACTCAGTTTTTTGGTAGTTTGGTCGAAGATGATTAGGTATTATTATTTTTCATGTGAAAAATCACAAATCACAACGGTTTATCAGAGCAGAACGTTTTTTGTTCTACATTTATACGATCGAAACTCTGGGTCTAGTTGCATTCGTTTACAAGCAATTTCATTTCTACAATCCCTAATGCTCGTACGTCAGCTGCTGATGGGACGAAAAGCTTTGAAAATGTCACGGGACGCCACGTGTCAAATCGTACAATCAGCTGACGTTTACGATTGTATAAATAAAAAAAAATCGCTTGGAAGCGATTGCAATTTGTCTAGGGCCCCTGGCTTACGTTTTTTTTCGGTACATATTAGCCATGGTATAATAATATACTCCGCCCGGTATAGAATTCAGGCCACGTGGGAAACACATAGTGACGTCAATAGATGTTAAGCAAGACCGAATTAAGCCATTCACAAATAGTTCGAAAGAGAAGGATGGTGATGACGAGTGACGTCATTACGTGTTTGCTCCCGGAATGCTAGACCTTGTTTTTTTGGATCATGATATTAGCCAAAGAGCATCCTGCCAATTAAGGGTTCCCGCGAAGCTCCAAATTTTCCACAAAAATAAACGCGCTTGTCAAATTTCTTGGAATCCATTTATCAGATTATGATGAAAGGCATATACAATTAAGTGAACTCTATATTCTTGGTTATTTTTAAAAACGTCCTCAAGAGAAAATAGAGCTATGAAAAATATCTACATTTGTAACGAGTCACTTTTTTATTTATTTAATAGATAGACAAAGCAAATCGAAAATCCTTTTACGGAGATTGTTTTCATCATTAGCTTCTAAATAAATCCATAACACAAGGAACATTTCCAGTTATTTCTGAATTATTACAGACGTGCAAAAGTCATAAAAAATTAATGAAATTGCACTTTGTCACTCTGGAGATAACTTTAGAGGCTCGTCATAATCTTTGCTTGCTCTTTACGCTAATCGTCTTCTTCTAGACGAAATGGCAATAGAAAACCTTTAGCCAATGGAAAGGTAGTCTAAAGTGGTCGCCGGACTCTTAACGCAAAAAAGTTTCACTTCATTTTCGCTATTTGAATTTTTATTTAAGTACTACAGAGAGGAAGTAATTTTAAAATACATTTCCACCATTCTTCTGAACACCACTACTCGAGACATAAACCCGTTCTGAAAGCCTTTCTCCGTTATTATATCCTCGCCATTTCTTGAAAATTACTCTCACATTGTTGGCGAGCTTATTAACTGAGAGTTTCTTTGTGCTTCGGTCATTCCATTATGGAAATACATACATATCGTCACGCCTTTCCCCCGAGGGGGCTGGCAGAGGTGTAACTCAACACCCACACTTCGACGGACGATATTTAGTCCCAAAATGTGACAGGTAGGCGAGCCTGTCGCTTTTCCGCTTATAAATACACCTAGTTAAAAGACAGTAGGCGCATCCAAAAAAATCCCCGTCTCACACATACATTCCCTTCATTTTGTATTCTAAAGGCGGCCGCGTAAGAACTCAACGTTAATTCTGAGCGTTCGTCATTCCATCGAAGCGCTCGCGAGTTGAGAGTTTGTTTCCCTCCGCCATGTTTTCTCTGGGAAATTCGATGGAAAGTTTGCGGGGAAAACATAAACAATTTCTGCTTTAGACTTTTTAGGTGAGAAAGATGTGGATTTATTTGACGGGCAAATAATTGGAACGGCGAATTGTTTTATCTGACAAAAGAATTAGGCGCGTCAAGCAGAAATATCTCTAATTTGTAAATAACGCTATTATCAGTTCCGCTATCATTTTCTTAATATGAATAAAAAATTTACACGCCCTATCCTCCACATTACATTAGTTTCTTTAATTTTGACAGGGCTGAACCCACTTTGTTTAAAAATCTCCAAAAATGTAGTGTACGATATGGCTACCATACACGAGAAGTTTTACCTTCAGTTTTGGCTGACCGGATGGCATGTGGATAAAACAGCCTTTAGGCCATCGAGCTTATGGTAGACTTTGCCTACCAATTCTTTCACTCCGAAGTCCGAACTGACCCAGCTTTGCATGCTGACCCAGCTTTACATGTTCATTTTGGCCTAATCGTGTATAATAGGCATATTGGTATTGGTAATAGTAAAAAATCCTGATAATTTTTAATGCGGTAACACTAGCAAATTAATCAGCCAAGTACAATGACGACCTGCATGCGTAAAGCAGCGGGTAGAAATAAAGGCAAAGAATATAATAGAATATTTTTTATTGTCATTAAGTAACAGTTCCTTAACAGTTTTAACTAAAAATGAACTAAGAATGCTCCTATAATGGACTTGTCGAAAATTAATTACAATAAGTTACAAAAGCATTTCGTAATATCCTTGAAGTCTTGTGTCTCTCTCAAAAAACGACAACGACAATATTGCGCAGGTATCACAACTATTCTAATAATAATAATAATATTCAGGACACTTGCACACACGATCGTCTGACCCCAAACTAAGCAAAGCTTGTGCTATGGCGGTCAGAGACTAATATAAATGCACACATCCATATTTTTAAATACATACATAAATAGTTAATTTTACTAACACCCAGACATAGAACAAACACAAATATTCATCATATGAATGTTTGCCCCAGGTGGGAATCGAACCCACACCCCTTAGCTCAGAAGGCAGGTTCACTACCGACTGAGCCACCGAGGCAGTCAATAATTAATTATGTATAAATTTTAAAATAAATTCAAATAAATCTAATTCTAAGTCAGCTGTATAGAGGCTTCGTAAAATAAATATGTAATACTGAAATTGTATGGTACTTCAAATTCAACACCGGCCTGTGTGGTGTGGCTTAGGTAGTTAAGAAAGTCCAGCAATGGCAAACATTATCTAATAATGCAAACAAAATCAATTCGATACAGAATCTCAAGTTGAAACATCTGCATGCAGACCACAAAACTTCCATTCTAATGCGTAAAGCGTCTGTGTACAGCCTTCGTTTCCTAGTAACGAGCGGGCTGCCAGACAGATGGTGCGTCGCATATGGCGTGTCGCGACTTACATACATGCTGCTATAACCTGTACTGCTTATTGTATTAGGTTTAATTTACAAGGCTAGAGTTACACTAGCAAGTCAGTAACCGTAAGTCTGTGTTTTAGCTTTTAGCATACGGCTTCAGTAGGCAAATACTTTTTTATGATAAAATGGGTCTAAGTTTGACCGCAACCTCACCTGATGCAATGTGACGATGCGGTCTAAGATGAACCACGTTAGACCATGAGCTGCCTAGTAACTAGTACTCGAGGTAATATGCTTGTAAGTCGTGTCTCCTTTCAGAATGTGATTGTATTATTTTATTGTCCTTTTTATTGTATTTATTATATACTAGCTGCGCCCCGCGGTTTCACCCGCGGTTAAAAAGTATCCTATTTGTTATTCAAGAATATAATCTATCACTGTGCCAAATTTCATCCAGATCTGTTCATCCGTTCTGGCGTGAAAGAGTAACAAACATCCATCCATCCATCCATTCTTACAAACTTTCGCGTTTATAATATTAGTAGAAAGTAGGATTTATTTTTATTTGTGTAATTCCTTTACTTTTTTTTTGTCTTATTTTAGTTGTATAATGTAGACCCGTGCGTATCTCAAGGTCAGTGCTGAAAATCAGCGCTGAGAAGAAGTTTTTAACATTGTTGCTGTTACTAACTGGACCTGGACACTACAGCGATAGCTCTGTATTTTTAATCTGTGTATTGGTCTTATGTATTGTTTTGTTACCGTCTTTGTAGTGTGTTGTGTGTAAAAATAAATGTATCTAATTCTTTGTTCAGTAAGACCCCAGTAACAAGAGGGATCTTTAAGCTTGTAGGTCACTAGACAGTTTGGGGATCAGACCGTCTGGGCCTCCGGCCCACGCCAGTTTCAGTAAGCCTACGGATGGCAACGGTGCGTAGTCCGCGTCTTTGTAAAGAGATCAAACCTGAGAGGTATTAAATATTTTATAGGACAAATAAAAAACCCCACAATAAAATACAGTCTCCGGATGACACTCTTCGGATACAAAGACGAAACCAACGACACCTCGCGATACAAAATCGTTAAAGAACTTGCGGTAGAAAATCCCATAGAAGCAAGCAAATAATCACCTTAAAAACATCATTTTATGCAGGTGGGTGCAGTTTCCAGTAGCTAGCATCAGGTTACGCGTTTTAGAGAAGATCTGTGGTGAAATTCCTTAGGGTGGTTAACATAGGCAACAAAAAAAATGAAGATCAAGGATTGATATTATTTAATACTAGCTGCGCCCCCCGCCTTCACCCGCGGTTAAAAAAATGTGATATTCTAGACTTTAATCTACCTCTGTGCCAAATTTCATCCAGATCTGTTTAGCTGTTCTGGCGTGAAAGAGTAATAAACTCTAATATCCATCCATCCATTTTTACAAACTTTCGTGTTTAAAATATTAGTAGGACTTAGAGACAGACGCTAAAGAGCCACAAACGTGCATAAAAATGTCCGAAACAAAACTCGGCGCACGCGACGCATTGCGCCGACTGTTTGGTTAGTAGTAAGTCAACCGCGATCCGACTACAACGCCGCGCGATGCCAAAGTGTCAGAATTGGAACAAATGTGGTATCGCGACTTGGTACAAATAATGTTATTCGGACCATTTTGGATTGTTGTTACTTAAGACATTGTGATCCTGTAGGTATTCTATCTCAATTGGATCAAGCAAAGTGCCGTTTCTTGGCAGAAGCTGACGTTGATGATGATAATAATGTTCTCGGCGGAGTTTCGAATATCTCATCCTACCCCATATTTTCTACGTTTAAACTTTCATACTCGTACATGGGCATGTGAAACAATGCTGCCACCCACATCGCCCAAATACCTACCTACTCACAAGTAATTAGATACTGAGCTTTCCATTGCTTCTGTATTTAGCAATTTGATCCTTACAAGTCGGTGATAGAGTTCAATTTACTTTCACCGTCACAGTTTTACAGTGAAACGAAGAAAAATAGCTACAAACGTATAATTGTGTCGTAAACACGTTGCTTTAGCATTATGTTGTAGAAAGCACTTAGGGTTTTTACTGCAGACTTTATTTTTGCTAAAAAGTATAAAGGTTATTCTTTCAACAAATCTCTAAGATGTTTAAAAACAGTTTTGAAAATGAACTTCCGCAAAGTAACACCTGATTCGATCAATTATCTCAAGTGTATTAAGAGGCCCTAGACGAGTTGCATTCATTCTCAAATGATTCTATTTCTACAATCGGTAACGCCTGAGTGTCAGCTGCTGATTGGACGAAATATTAGCTATGGAAATGTCACGTGATCTTATTGTCAACTCGTCCAATCAGCAGCCAACGCTGAGGTGTTAGCTATTGGAGAAATTAGATTAGCTTCTTAGAAGCCAATTCAACTTGTTTAGGGCCATGGAAGGGCTAGCACGGGCCGGAGACAATTTGTCTTTCCACCGTTTTCATCCACGCTTAGATGAGACAAAGATAGAATACGGATATGTTTGTCTCTGTCTCGACGGATAAAAACTGTGGATAAACCATTTGGACACAGCTCATGTTGGCTCTACAGGATGTGAGTGCGACATTAGTTGCTTTACAGTTGGCTAAAGTTGTGCGTAGCAGTAAGAGATAGTTTGCGCGATGATTTCGAAAAATATTTATTTTGACTTAGTTTCCTTTTTTTTATGATTGAACGGGCCCACGTTTGACCATAACACACCTGATGGAAAGTGAGTGAGATGGAGAACGATTGCGTATGAGGTGCCTAGTCACTCTTGTCTTGAAGAGACGCAGGTTGTATCTATTGCTGGGGAACACCGAGGCAGGAAGGAAACTTGAGAGAAATGTTCACTGACAACCGTCGAACCACGTCAGAGGTCTTCGAGAGACAACAGCAGGCAAAATTTGACAAAAATTTTCTCTTCACTTTTTGTCGTGTGCGAACGTGACAAGGCTACGAGTCGACATAACGTTGTCGCGTCAAGCATGCTAGGCCAGCTGGGAACTCGCCCTATACGAGCTTACTTCCTGAGAGAAACATTTTTGCAGCACACTTCTTTACAGTGCAGTGTCGCACACTGCCGAATGTTTACCTTCGCACACAAATTTTATCTTGGAAGACGCACACTAAGATAAATTGATTATTAAGTACCGAAATATGTATTGCAAACCATTAGGAGAAAAGGTTGGGCAGCTATGTAACGTAACTTTGAGAAAGGTAAACTTTTGTAAAAAACAACCTCCAAGGGATGGAAAAGGGTAAAACGTCGGTAAATATTTTATATTAATTACTCAAAAGCTCTACTCATTCAATAAAGTTCTAATGAAATTTTTGCAAGTTGTCTGACATTACTGCATTACTATAGTAATTGACCGAGCCCGAGCGAAGAGTCTCCGTTTCAGCTTGAGCAAAAATGATTTCGAATGTCTGTCCGGCTGTTCTCTACAGGTTGCATTTCTCAATCGGTTCTCGTGAAATTTTGTCATTTTAAAGATTTTTTTTTCGATTCAGTTTTTGGAAATACGAGACGATTTTTTTTTACGTTTTCTCGAGCTCTATAGCTTACAGAGCTACTACTATCATAGTCTTTCAAATTGGACTTTACGAGCATCTTTGTTGTACAACGGTGCTCGGTAAAGTCCAATTTGAAAAACTATGACACTACACATTTGGGACTGAACATCGTTCGGCGAAGTGTGGGTGTTGTATTACACCTCTGTCAGCCCCTTCAGGGGAAAGGCGTGACGATATGTTATGTTATGATACTGCATACTGAACTCTCCATGAATCCATAAATTATTCCATAAGGTAAAGCAATTACTATGTACTTACTGATTTTTGTGTTAAACGTTGCTTAAATAGCACCATTATAATGTTTCTTTACATCTTTATCTTTCTATATTGACGTAAACGCAACAAACGAAGTGCGCTTGCCGTGTAGGCAGCGAATCCCGCATAAAACGATGGCACACTTTAACGTTTTAAAGACGAAAATGTTCCAGCAAAAATACTTCTATTCAAAAGAAAGATACTTTCTAGATAGATTTTTTGCTGATACTAAATGCGCAATTTGTAGAGAAGTGATCACTTAGAAGCTATTGTTTGGTCTGTGGGATCGGGTCGTCGGCCTAGCTAGGGGCCTGCCAGGGGATAGAAGCCCCTATGGATTGAAAGGGTTGCGGTTTCGGTCCCTCAATAGGGGTCTTACAACTCGTCAGTAGGTATGCGGGAATATCCAGACCCAAGGATGTTAGATGAGTCTGTCTGTATGTGTTCCACATCCATGGTATCTATCCAAGATATAAGGAAAATTATGTATTTTTTGTGTTAAAGCAGTAACGACATTACAAGAAAATCACCCTAAAGTAGTGCGAGGGAGTAGTGAGCAAACATAAGGAAACGAAAGTTTTTAACTAGCTCGGAGACCAGTGGCCTCAATATTTTTGTAGTAAAATTTGTTTTTATGTCAAATGAATAATTGATTGATTGATAGATACAATTATCTTAATTAGATTTTAACTCTTCACTTCGGAAAGTGTTACAAAATTGGAAAACAAATTATTATTTTGTTCAGTTCCGTAAATTTGTTTGATTGGTCTTATTTTTACACATACGGCATAATAGTTTAGTGAGTAGTATAATTTGTTTAAACTATGATAAGTATCAAGTTGACTCATCCAGTCAAATTTAGGCAAACATCAAAACTCATGGCGACATTCAGACAATCTGCACCATAATGACAGTAAGGGACAAATTAAAACAAGCACTCTAGCAGCGCATCCACTCGCTTTCCTAAAAAGCTTGTGTACCTTGTACCTAAATATGGGCCAGGGTGCCATGATGGTTTCGTTTTGTTTTTCGACGCTGCGCGACAATGAATCTTATTGCGTGGGGATACGATTCGCGTTCGCGCAGCGTCGGCAACAAAACGTTACCATCATGGCAATAAGATGTCGTGGTATCCCCCTGGTAGCGTCCATCGCTTGGATATACCTTGTACCTAAATTTAGAGACCGGACCGAAAGTCGTAGGCCACGTATTATTTTTAACCGACTTCCAAAAAGAAGGAAGTTCTCAATTAGACTGTTTTTTTATGCTATTACTCCGCTAACTGTGAATCGATTGTAATGATTCTTATTTTGTTTGGTAGATCATACATAAGAGGTTGTGCCATATAAATTTTATCGAAATCGGTCAAGCAGTTTTATTGGACGACGAAATACAGGATGGGAAGTTTTTTAGCTTTGCTGTTTATATTATTCACACATAAAAAGGTCTATGAACCTTCATAAAAAAGATCCCATACTGTTTCCGTTCTATATGAGCGCCGCATTGCAGCGACATTGCCTTTATGGCGTGAGCGTAAACTCGCACACGTTTAATGATTGCTCTACACATTCGAGCCGTATACATATGTGATAAATATTTCATAGAAATAACCTTCAAGCGAATCTTGTGAGCGTCGACCGCGCCATTACTAAATATCAGGTTAAATGCGGTTAGACAGAAAACTTTATTTTTATTTATTTTTATTGTCCGTTTCTAATTTTGGTTCATTTTATTTTATCTTTTCGGTTCCGTACCTAATCGGGTAAAACGGGACCGTATCACTAAGACTCCGCTGTCCGTCCGTCTGTCACCGGGCTGGGTCTCATGAACCGTGATAGTAAGACAGTTGAAATTTTCACAAATGGGTATTTCTGCTTTTAAATATTTGACGGCATCAGTCAAATATTTAAAAGCAGAATAAAATAAATAAATATTTCAGGGATTCGATAGGTATGATTTTTTTGCCGTTTTTTAAGTTAATGGTACGAAACGCTTCGTGTGCAAGTTCGACTCGCACTTGGCCGGTTTTTTTTTTTTAATAATTTTGGCAAATTTTGTTCCTATATTCCTATAAGTATACCTACTTTTATGTACTTATTAGAATATTAAATATTTGAATTTACTTTACACACTAATATTATGGAACTTGCCAAAGTAGCTCTCAAAAAAAAAAAAAGTCAAGTCAAAATGTTTTTATTCAATTGTGTATCAAAGATACACTTATGAAATTCAAACTTTTATAGTAGACTCGACCGCCTTGTTCGGAAAAAGAGCCGCTCACTACTCAGAAGAACAGGCAAGAAACTGAAAGCATTTTTTTTTTCAAAAATTTCAATAAATTAATGAAGTAATGTTGATGTAGTGGCAAGAGTATGGAGTGAGGACGAACGTAGTATATTTTTTATCAAGGAAAAAATACAGGAAAATCGCGACCAACAAATACCATTAAATTATGTTTATGTACATTTAAATAAATATAGAGTTGTTTTAATTGATTAAAAACCACTGCTACATGGAGCGGACTGGAGCCCGGTGTATGGCGACAGGCTCGCTCCCTGTCACATTTGGGACTGAGTATCGTTCGGCGAAGTGTCGGTGCTGTATTACACCTCTGCCAGCCCCCTCGGGGGAAAGGCGTGACGATATGCATGCATGCAACTTTTAAATAGCTCGAATAAAAAATTACTACCCACCACACTAGGAAGATATTTTACTACTTTTTAACTGTTTTTAAATGACAGTGCAATTGCTCGGCGTAGACACCGAGTACTCGACAAAGAGAAACAAGTAACATTATTAAAAGAAAAACAAAAAAAAAAAAAAAAACCGGCTACAAAATGTTGTAGCTACCCTATGTCACTTCCACTATCAAGACAATTCACAAGTCGAAATCCAAACATAGCTGTTAAGGCTGTAGGGCGTGCCAGTGAAACCTCAAACATCCATACCCACATACATTTACATATTCTCGAAAAACATAACCCTCCTTCTTGCGCAGTCGGGTAAAAACCTTATCAGCCAGATGACAAGTTAATTCCAGCCCTTTCGAGTACAATCAAAAGACGATCTGCTTATCGGAGTCATTAAAAACACATCTATAGATAACGATAACGCTATTTGTAACGTTTCTTAAAGACGTCTAAGGGTCGGATCAGATCGAGCGGAAAAATCCACGCGCACTTTTTGACGTCATAGAAAAACGAACCATATCACCATAGCTTAAAATATAAAACCGGATAATGTCGAGGCGACGCTGACATCTCTGTTGTTATTATACGATTTTGTATTGTAGGCTATGGTGATATGGTTCATCTGTCAATGACGTCAAAATTTGATCGAGCGTTTTTTCGTTTTGTCTGTACCGACTCTAAGCCTTAGTCATTTTACAATAAATACGATGCCTAATAGCAATGTTTGTCTATGCCTAAGGGGCGCTACACACATAATCGGATCGGCACATTCGGCTTGGCAGTATTTGTTGAACGGCAAGGCCGGCCCGAACCAGCTACTGAGTACACCACGTTCGACTTTATTCGGCTAGTGTCAATCGGTTAGTTCATGCAGGTTGAATTTTCGGCACATTTAGTTGGGAAGTGTTTGTTGAACGGCCCGAAGCAACTACTACAGATATTCGGTTTACCGCCCAGCTGTGCAGCTAATGCCGACCCGATATGTTTTGACTCCATACATTTAACCTAGTTCCATAACACTGCCTGGACTGCCTCGGTGGCTCAGTCGGTAGTGAACCTGCCTTCTGAGCTTAGGGGGTGTGGGTTCGACTCCCACCTAGGGCAAACATTCATGTGATGAATATTTGTGTTTGTTCTATGTCTGGGTGTTACTCGTAATTATCTATTCAAGTTTGTATTTAAAATATTTATGTATGTTTATCAGTCTCTGGCCGCCATAGTAAAAGCTTTGCTTAGTTTGGGGTCAGACGACCGTGTGTGTAAGTATCCCGAATATTATTATTATTTTATAGCAGTTCCGCCAGGGGCGCTTCGTTTAAATGTATGAAGCCAAACAAAAATAAAAAAGGTTTTTGTAACAATCAAAACTCATGGTAAGGGCCCATGTTATCACATCAATCTGTATGTATGCGTCTGTCTTTCCACCTAAATACAATCCGGGGGTGTTTCAGAGTAAAGTGAATAGGTATCTCCTAAGCAAGCGTCTTACACCTTCGATCACGTCGACGCTTCCCATCAGGCGAGTCAGTGGTCAAACGCATGCCTAGTCTGTTGTAAAAAAAAACGCACGCGGACCAAATCCGAACGCAAACGGCAATTTTCATTACAGGAAAAGAGCCCTTAATCAAACATACGTAGAAACGTAGACACACACTTCACCATCTAATTAGTCGATTCTTGTAAATGTTCAATTATAAGATTTAAACACGGCCAATTAACGCGCAAGACTACATGTAACCCCGCCTTAATCCAGGTAATTCACTCTAGGGAACCTAATTAATGAATTCAATTAGGACAGCTGTCTCGTAGAGTCGAAAATTAACAGAAACACAGCTCGGAGTAGCGTATAATTGGGTACTTCACAACGTACGCAGTGACGAAAGGCTACGAAAACGCTCCCCTTTCCCCTCCTTCCTGAACAAGGCCTTACACTAAATTGCTTACAAATACGATTCAAATCATATTTTTGCTGAACTTTTGTAGCGTAAAACTGCGTCCCCACTGAGGAGCTGAGCGGAGCGGTGCACAATGCTTCCACTGTAGTCGAGTAGAGATTTCAACCATTGTGATAAGCTTATTTTTGGCAAATTCAACGCTTGCAATTTGCATGACTTCAGTAATTCATGTAGGTAAGTACCTACCATAAAACGCAAGACGCGCGGGTAAAATTTGACTTTTTTTGGCATTGAGCGCACTCCTAATAAGAGCTCATTCTCTGTTCTTTGCTCTGCAAAGAACAGGGAATTATGCTCCCTCTGCATTCGCCGATGGACTACTAACCTAGAGTTCAAGGTGTCTTAGACGTCCGGCTAACGCTAAGTTTCGAAACTTTAGAGCCTGTAATTGGCTTCAAAAGCTTGTAACCTGAGGGGGCTGAGCTACCCACGTCCGTAGGAGTGTACTCTATTCTGATTCCCTACACGTGGTCCCCGGGTAGTGCTAACCGGGTAGCAAACTCTGGTGGGAGGCTTCGGCCGTGGCTAGTTACCACCCACCGGACCAAGCCATGCCGTGAAATGACCTAGTCGTGTTTCGGGATGTAGTCCGGTGTAACCGTTCCGAAGACGGGTCTGAGCAGTAGCGCACTTGTAGCGCCTCACTCAACTGCCGTCTTTGTGCTTTTTTACTATACAAATATTTAAGGCTAGAGTGAATAAGTACTTTATAGGTCGTCGTGCTCCATCTTAGACCACAACGTCGCTTAACATCAGGCGAGTTGGTGGTCAAACGCCGACTTATTCTACATAAAAAAAAAAAAAAAAAAAAAAAAACCATTGTGTTGATTGTGGCTTAACCTGTACTGGCCAAGCTCAATTAATCTTCCTTTGATTTAAGACTTGAATGCGTTTCAAAATGCAGTCTTGTCTGCACTAATATTGTATGGTAGAGAGGATTTTAATGCTTGTGATTTTTGTAGCGTGTTTGGAAATACGCCATCGCCTTTCTTGTGCAATTACTAATTATAGGTCTTTACTTAGAAGAACTACCTACCTATAGAAGGTAGGTTTCTTAAAAACACCTTCTCAAAACGTAAGCCACAATTTCGCTACGTATGCTGTTTACTTGCCTTGTCGCGCACACAAACGCAAACAATATGTAGTTAGTTAAAATGTTTCCATCTAAAGTTGGATAATTGGTTGATTAGTAAAATATGTTCGCGAGTGTACCTATTTGGTTTCTATAGGCACTTAAGTAGGTAGTTTATTATATTTTCTAAGGGTTTTCTATATTTCTTTATTTCTGTCTCTCTTTACGAGTTATTGTTACTTCATCTATCTCTGTCCTGTGCAATCGGATCAAAGTTAGAGTTACGACACCGACAATTTCTCAAGTCGACCAATTTCGGATCATTCACTTATTTAGGGTTGACACCTAGCCTCTAGCTTTCATTAGGGTTCCGTTGTTAATTAATTCGTTGCTAAACCTCATTCAAAAGGCTCCGTTCGATACCCAATCTTATTAAAACAAGTTTCAACAATAAATAATATCAACAACAAAAAGCGTGATTTACAAAAAATGTTAATGAAAGTCCAGATGGACAAATTTGAATAAAAAGGCTTAAGGATTTTGAATAAAAGCCGGGACTAGCCCGGATTATCAATAATGGTCAGAATACACGACGAGTATGACACTATACAGCAACACCAGTGGTCTCCTAACTTTTTTGCCTCATAGTCCACTTACCATGTCTTTCAGTTTAGGGTTAACCCCTGCTTACCTAATATTGCATTTTTTTAATTCATGGACCTCTTGTAGGTCGTTGTCGACCCCTAAGGGTCAAAATAGGCCACTTTAGGAATATTTGCTTAGTTGTGTCGAGTGACTTCGTCACTATATGTGAACTAGGTGTCACGCAGTCACCCTCCAGTATACAGTGTCGTCCTATATCCTGCATTTAATACCCTAACTACATAATGCCTACGTGCCTAAATTTTAGGACAAGCACAAGGATAGGTTACCCATTATACTTAACCTAGTGCAAATTTATGCTAATGTAGGTACTACGTGGCACTCTGAGGCATGCTAATATCGTTTATGAAACGGCAAAGCTGAGCTCTGAAAATGTTTTTAAACGATATTGTGCTAGTCTATGAAAAATATTTTCGTATTTTGTATTGGCTTTTGGCCACAGCGTCATTTGCGTACTAAACATATACCCCTTACTTAATAAACATGGCACACGTTACGTACGAGTTAAAAAATATATAAAACGAAAAAGACAAAACACTGTATAACTGTTCCGAGGCTATACAACGTTTATCAGTAAGGGAGAGTCTGTGAAACAAGAGGAATTTGTAGTACTTTAATAAGGTTAACATTTTGCTAAATCTGTCCAAAAAAATTGTGGTGGGAAGGTGAGGTCCTTCGGTGTCGAAGACCCTAGACTCCAGCTTTGATGACGTAGGAAGCCCGAATTTGGTCTCAGGAAATTCTCAACGCATAGAACCGACTATCGGTTGAACATGCAGCTTTATAATAGTCAACACAGACGGCGGACTTGGTAACGGCAGAACTTTTTTACTCGAGAACGGTACGTTTTGCGTATGGGGTACATTTTGCGAAAAGGACATTCTGCGACGGAGCCCGTTCTCTTGCCTCAAACCCCCCAAATAGACTCTACCCTGTCTCTCACTTTCGCAAATGACAACGTCCGACGTCTGAGGTGGCTAGGGCTGGCCAGATAGAAATGACGAGAACAAGGACGAAACACGGACGGTGCGGAGACAAGCCAACTTAGTACAAAACAAAAGCATCGCGTCCGCGCCTTGTCTTCCTCTCTGTATGTCTGTTGCGTCGCGTCTTTCTACACATTTTGTATGAAAGTACATTGAAGGGACGCCGCGTCTCAGTCTGTCCGCGTCTTACGTCCTTTCTGTCTGGTTCGCCGCTAACATCCACACTTCGCTAGCCTTAATAACCATCTAAAATAAACAATACATTACTCACGCTGCATATGTATGTGCTGTTTGGGCATTTTGTAGTCGGGCGGGTAGCATCTCTCGTAGAACTCTAAGTCGCTGACCTGGCATACTTCCGGCGTTGGTATTATGAGCCCCGTGCCTGATATCGCCCTCTGGAGGTGGTGCTCCTGCGAACAAGAGACAGACAAATAAATAAACAGTCAAATATAAATAACCCGCGACTTTGTTCAAGTTTATTCAGAAAATAGTATCCCGAAACCTTCTTCGTGAAATACTCGAGTTACCATAAACATTTATTTAAAAAAACAATCCAAAGATTTACAAGAGAGTGCTTCAACAGTCTGGAACAGTCTGGATGAAATTTAGCACAGAGATAGATATAGGTCTAGAATAGCACATAAGATACTTTAA
Source organism: Peribatodes rhomboidaria (assembly GCA_911728515.1). Classification (NCBI taxonomy): domain Eukaryota; kingdom Metazoa; phylum Arthropoda; class Insecta; order Lepidoptera; family Geometridae; genus Peribatodes; species Peribatodes rhomboidaria. The sequence continues at coordinate 1,654,420 of OU452194.1, forward strand.
ACCGCGGGTGAAACCGCGGGGCGCAGCTATTACAATATAAAACTAAACAAAACACTCAGAAATATAGATGCAATGAATGGGCGGTCCTATCGCTTAACGTAGGTATTTGAAAGACACAAAGATAAACAATATTTATTTTTAAAAGTATCTTATGTGCTATTCTAGACCTATATCTATCTCTGTAAATTTCATCCAGATCTGTTCAGCCGCTCTGGCGTGAAAGAGTAACAAACATCCATCCATCCATCCATCCATTCTTACAAACTTTCGCGTTGATAATATTAGTAGGACTAGCAACCTTCGCACGGTGGCGGTACCTATAAGCCTTGCATGAAAAATTATCTAACTGATAGTAAAAATCGTATCAAATTCCGTTGCGTGGTTTAGGAGGTAGCGGATACTTAGACAGAGAGACAGACAGATGTGGAAAGCGAATTTGTTTTGAAACATTGTGTTGAGATTTTCATCAAACATAGCTAAGAACACTCCCGACTAATTCACATTTCAGACAAAAAAAAACAGTATCGGAATCGCTTCATCAGTTCGGGAGCTACGAAGCTACGGCGCCACATACACACATACACGTCAAACTTGTAACATCCCGTAGTTTTTACGTCGGGGGTTAAAAAAAATATTAATTGATATTTGAGTTCCATCACGTCTTACGACAACCATCGCTCAAAGGGCAACGTTCTCGCAATGGCGATTTAACATCATTGTAAAAAAAACTATATATTCTCTGTCACCTCCTTGGCCTTGCTCATCTCATCAGTATTCTGTCGGAGATATTACAAATTAAATGCTCCTCCATTCGAAGGATTACAGCTCAGCTCCAGCGACTCAGAGAGCGTGCAACTATCACATCATAAACGGGGAAAGGTGCATTGTGCATGCATACTACTATGTAAAACTAGTAAGTAGCTCAGCTCAAGACCTCGCGAGTCTGTGAAGTGTAACTCGACATGTAAATAAATGCAACTTTTTGAAAAAATACCAAAAACGGAATCGACAAAAAAACTATTTAATTAATGAACCTGCTCACAAAATTTCACGAGAATCGGTTGAGACTTACGACGTATAAGAACAGCTGGATAGACGCTGGTCATTTGAAAGCATTTTTTCTGAAGCTGACGCAGAGACGCTTCGCTTGCTAATGCTAGCGCGGTCAAAAATTATACCCCATTGGTAATAAAGGTTGTATAGCCTTAGAATAGATATTATACATTGTTTTATCCTAGTAGCGGTTTCATATACAGCGTTATAGGTACCTAACCAAAAACCTCTTAAGGGTTCATTGTACTCATCAATATGAACAACTTTTACTATGGGGCGTATTCCGAAATCGCGAAAAAAAAATCAGCTGTTCCATAAATTTTGTCTCAGGTGATTGAACTTTTTGTATGGAACAACTGTTTTTTTTTTCGCGATTACAGGATTGGCTTCATAGTAAAAGTTGTTCGTATTGATGAGTACAATGAACCCTTAAGAGGTTTTTGGTCAGTTACCTATATAACCCTGTATAAAGTTCATTGATTATCGATACATCATTTCGGCTTAGTACACGCTTTCCCAATAACCCTATACAGACGTAGCGTTTCTTCACAGTGCAACTTTTTCAACCTTTCCCTATTCAGAGTTTTCAACGATTTCATAAATTACTCAGGTTCTTCTTCAACTCGAATTTTACTAACCTGCCAATTTTTTTTAACCAAGATTCATTTTTATCAGCGGACAAAATTTATGCATGAAAGAGATCCGCCGGTTGCATACCGACTTGGATCAAGACAATTGGTCGAAATTGAGCCAATTAACTTAATCTTACAATGAGCCTTATAATTCCATTCTTTCAGACTCATAATGAGTGTTCTAATTGCTAGGTTGCGACTTTAAAGTTGGTTTATGGGCCTACAGGTTAACAGTAAGGAGGAGTCTACATCCCAAACTCGCCGGCATGATGTCACTATGTTTCATGATGTCGGCGGCTATATTAAACAAGTAACTTTACTAAAAGAAAAATAAAAAACCCGGCATAAAATGTTGTAGCCTGTCAACTACGATTCAAATGACACTTCTCATGTCGACATCCATCTATCTGTATAAGCTGTACGCCGTGCCAAATAAACCTCATACATACATACATATATACACTCGAAAAACATAACCCTCCGTCGTACGCAGTCTGGTAAAAAAAACCAAGCCGCACACGTCATGTTGGCGGGCTGTGACGGTGAATCGGCGACTGTGGTGTAGACACCCTAACTCCTAAGGTATCCTTCTGTATGCAATTTCAAACGCTCGTTGTATTTACCACTTTACATTTGATCCAAACATCCAGCATTTAATCGCACGTTCCAAGAAGCTAATCTTCCATCTATATCTGACTAAGATAGATAAACTCATATTATTTAGACCAAATAAATAGTAGTAGGAATATACGAATACTATTTACTTTAAGTGTACCTATCCTCGTGTACGTGTGTGTGTGTGTGTTTGTAATAACTAATACTAAACTAATACGTAACTAATACTAATACGTAAATATTCTTTACCCCAAAAAATGCAGACGAAATTACAAAGTCACTGATAAACCCTCAGATCATGGCTAGAGGGGACGTAGTAAAATTTCTTCGACATATCTTTGGCTGCGCGACCATAACCTTTCCTCAATCGGCGCACATCCAAAACGGTCGCTGATTCCGCAGCCGACCGCAGACGACGTGTCGCGGTGACGCGGTGGTTTCTAAGTAGGTATGTTAAGTTAAGGTAGGTAGGTTAAGTATTCTATGACATACGTTCCGGTACGGTAGGTTAGGTTAGGCGACGTGAAGCTAGCGACACATGCGAGCGATACTCCACCCGACCGCAGATCAGTAGTATCGCCGACGACACGTCAAATTTGTTTGTTTGCTTAGTATAAAAACGTGTTTTGCTAATTCCGAGGAAGAGTTAGTGATAGTGTTGATAGATACAAATCAGACATGTCATGGAGCAATTCCAACTGATTCGAAAACTGCACTGACGTCTGCTGCTGTCGCCTGCCGCCGGCTACGGAATCACGACCACAGACGACAGCAGCGGAGAACATGAGGCCGCGACACGAGGCGGCGACACTTCGTCTGCTGCTGTCGTCGGCGGTCGGCTGCAGAATCATACCTTTAGGTAGTTTAGTTGCATACTTTATAGATCCGCATAGTTACGTCATTTCAAGATAAAGGGGAGCTCGGACTGGTGACGTCGTCGCGGCAAATATTTTATCGATGATCGTAAAGGCCACAGATTAGGTTACAGTCGGCGTTGTTTATGCTGATAGGAGATAACGTTTCTGTTTCAATAGGGCGGCTGATATCGTTTCGAAAGGTCGTATTGATAGAGGAAAAGATAGCGAAGGAAAGTATCGCTTGATCGGATTAGGAACCGTTCTTGGAGGTTTATTGTGTACAAGCGACCCGCCCCGGCTTCGCACGTTACCTAATAACTGTAATAAAAACCTACCACATGGGAGCAAGTAAAAGCCAGCCGGTTAGTTTTTGTTTTGTGTGGCAATCTACACAAAATCCAAACGGATCTAGTTATGGTCGCTTACCCAGGGGCCCTGGATAAGATGCTTTCGCATTCAGCGATTAGCTATTGTAGAAGTACAATTGCTTGAAAGCGAATTTGGCTTAGAGGCCCAAAGAGCTAACCGAACAGCTACTTACCGTAATAATAGAAATAACATTTACGAGTATTATTTACCCTTCTATTTGAACCCTAAACAATACAAAGGAAAACAATCAAGTCATTTCAATTCGAATTGTTCAAAATTTGAATCACCGGGAAAACCGCAAGTGCAGCGAGTCTAGACATTGATGAAAAAAAAACTGGAAATTTCTCAGAGAAAACCGCAAGATGCAACTAGTGTTAACAGATTGAACTATGATCAGAGTGATTTGCATATTGGGTTGGGTAGATGAGTTGTCTATCTTCGGAATTACGTCACTTGTTACTTTATCAGTAAATTACTACAGCACTTAGGTATACCTATTGTGATTATTGATAAGATTACGAAGGTTAGTTTTGTACATAACATAACATATCAGCACGCCTTTACCCCAAGGGGGCTGGCAGAGGTATAACACCCGCACTTCGCCGGACGATATTCAGTCCCAAATGTGACAGTGTAGCATGTAGCAGATGACATACAATACGCACATATGCTCACACAATGAACAGGTTTTGTAAGTATTAACCAGCCTGACCAATGATCAGACAGACAAAGAAGAGAAGAGTAGAAAAGATAGAGTTATTAACAAAACAAAATTAGAATTTAAAAAAAAATTGAACAAATTCGGTTCATCGGTTCAGGACCTATGATGCCACAGACACGTCAAACTTATAACTACCCGTCGTTTCTGCGTCGGGGGTTAAAAACGAAACAAGACCAAATTAAAAGATTTAAGATTATGTACTCTCTCTCGTACGCATCTCAAATAGGTACGCATTCTTGCAAATTTCAGCGGCCATTACACTTTCCAGTTAGCGTACTGCCAATTGGAATAAGTAATGACCGCTTGAGAATTTGACTTTCCGCGTGTTTGACAAACGTTTTTGTCATTTAGCGATATTGACTTTTTGCGGCGTGACGATATGCTATGTCATAAATGCGACGTTATGCGTTCTTGGCGCTCTACGGCCAATCCGTCTTCTATAACCACACCCTATAAAATTTGAAAATGGCAACAGAATCAACGCTAAAACCAACAGTACGGTTAGTAAACGAAAATTAATTTAATAATGGGTTTCATAGACATTCAGCGACTAGGCAACCAACCCACTCTGGTCCAATTAATTTAATTTTAGCGCAGTCGCTGCTTTAGTTCGTTAGTATCATTAACATAAAGGTAACCATAATACCTTTCTAAAATCACACACTTTACTTCAAAGAGGTGCCGACTCTTTTTTTCACGCAGCGTTGTTATAAAAGACCAGTGTGCCTCATTAGTGTCCGATGTCAAAGTTACCGTCCAATTAAACTTGAAATAATAACTAACTAGGTATGAAGTAAATATAGAAAATGATGAATGAATCTCCTCTTTCCTTCGATGAGTAGAGACCACAAATATGAAATCAGATAACAGCGCTTACTGAGGGAAAATTCAAATCACATGTAAAAACTACACTAATGAAAAGAGGGTATTATAAGGTTAAGAATTATTTAGAAGATAAAGATGTCTGGAGCCTTCCACTTCCGCCAAGTAACCACTAGTATTTATAGATTATTACCTAGTTGTAAGCCAAAATTTGTGAGACTGTAATTTATTTATTATTTGAAAAAATAATGCCCCTCAGTTTCTTGCCTGTTCTTCTGAGGCTCTTTATCGGAACAAGGCGGTCGAGTCTATTTAAATAACTTTGACGTTCATAAGTGTATCTTTGATACCTAAATTGAATAAAAATATTTTGACTTTGACTTTAACTTAGAAAAGCAATTTCGTTCATTATTAGCGAGTTATATTAGTAATTGATAGGTCGAGGGGCCCTGGGGGCCTACCAAGACATTTTTTTGCTATGATGGTTATGTTTTGTTTCCGACGCTGCGCGACCGTGGACCTTATTGCACGGCGACACGATTCAAGAGTCCGGCGACCACTTTAGACTAACTTCGCGCATTGGCTTCAGATTTTCTATAGCCATTTCGTCTAAAAGAAGACTACGAGCGAAGAGTGAGTAATGATACTGACGAGCCTCTAAAGTTACCTACAGAGTGACAAAGTGCAATTTCAATTTTTTTAATGACTTTTGCACTTCTGTAATCATTCTTAAATAACTAAAAATTTCCCTTGTTTTATGGATTCATTTAAAAGCTAATGATGTAGACTACATCCCTATGTAAAGGGATTTTTGGTTTGCTTTGTCTATCTATTGAATAAATCAGTCAAAAGTGACCCCTTACAAATGCGGATATTTTCCATAGCTCTATTTTAACTTGAAAACGTTTTTAAAAAAAAAACAAGAACATAGAGGTGGAGATATAGTTCATTTAATTGTACATGCTAAATTTCATCAAAATCCGACAAATGGTTTCCAAGAAATTCGTATGGAAATTTCAGAGCGTCGCGGGACCCTTAATAAAACGTAACAATTATGGCAATAACATGTCATGGTAGGCCCCCCGATTTCCGAGTTTTTCGTCTGAAAACCTCAAATAATCGAGGTCTACAATTTGACTAAACACGTCCGGAAAAGTGTAGGTGTTGTAATACACGTCTGCCAGCCCCTTGGGGGGAATGGCGTGATGATATGTTTTGTTACAATTTTAATGTCTGAAACGACTAAACAGATTGAATGAAATTCGGAATGAAGATGTTGGAACGATGTTACAAAAATCAATCTATTTCTTTCCAACACGTAGAGTATATGGATCTCTCATCTCACTCGTACTATACATTAAAATTGGTACTAAATTCATTGTGTTCCTTACATTTTGTTGCTTGGATATTATCGATGAGTTACTCTGCTAGTGAGCTAGAGATCAAACACGTCTACAGTACAATAATTCAGTACAGTCAATAAATCGAGTCTTATCAAAACGATAATCAGTAATTTTATTCTTACACTTACCCAACAGAAAAAAACCTTTAAAACCCTAGATTAACACATACGCTATGTTGTAACCTTACATGCAAAGCCTCGGATAGTCGAAGTCCTATCCTACTAATATTATAAACGCGAAAGTTTGTAAGAATGGATGGATGGATGTTTGTTACTCTTTAACGCCAGAACGACATTTGGCACAGAGATAGATTATAGTCTAGAATAGCACATAGGATACTTTTTAACCGCGGGTGAAACTGCGGGGCGCAGCTAGTTTCAAATAAATTTGTCCATAGAACCCCTACCACACTATCGAGAGCGTAATCTCCAAGTCACTGTGGAAATAAACCACAGCTAAAAAAAGCCCTCAAAGGTCTGGAGGCGGTGATTAACAGGAGGTCCTATTACGTGACTAGCTACGTTATGAAAATGATATCGCTTTAGAACCAGTAAGGGCAGTCTGACGATAGTCTCACACAGTCGATGTTGTAGAGTTATAGACGTCAGACGATTCAAACTCCAAGAATTGAATGCCTAGAAAATGTATTCTATTAATTTACAAATTTCTAAATTTAGCTTTAGTCGTTATTTTGAATGAGGAACAACGGCATTTCGCCTTATGAACTCATCGCCTCGCACCATGACATATTTACTGAGACTTCTATCTCTCTGGTAACTGGTAAACTTACCACGTTCCAGACTGAAACGGAAGCGTCCCTCACGAGCCGTGCTCCTTCAGTCAGGAGCCAGCTCATTGATACTAAGTGCTCATACTGACATCGTTGTAAAAATATCGAGTAACAAAAATAGACCATGAAAAAACTCTTACAGAGGGCTTCGTTCGGATGCGGAGTACCGCAACTCTGAGGAATCCATCCAAGTTCCACTTGAAAAGACGTATATTAAGTGGGTGTAATTATATTAAATATTTATTAATGTCGAACATTGGGTTTTCTGCGTAAGAAGGTATTAAATTCTTCCAGGTCTGTCTTCATTATGAATATTTTTAGATGTTACAGGGAACGTTTTTAATATATTTCTTGCGATATCTCCGCCAATCGTGAACGAAATTTGATGATTCTTTAATCAATTCCGGGTTACTTCGAGGGTGACCCAGTGGCCCCGTATTATTGAAATCCGAAAGCAGACTAGAATACAAAGATATATGTGCAAATATTTACCCCCTAGGCAATAAACGTTGTATAACTTCGGAATAGCTATACAGTTTTTGTCATTTTCTGTTTAATTTATTAATCAATTGAAAATGACAAAAGACTGTGCTACTATTTCTAGGCTATACAACGTTTATTGCTAAGAGGGATAATTATCATTCTCTGATAATCTGCGATTCTAAAATAATTGAGAACATTTCATTTTAATTTCTACAATTATTTTTTAGTAACGAAGCCAGAATCGAATGAAGATGGCGCCACGTTTCAGAATTCCGTCATCCGATGTAACTTCACGGTTGGCCTCCTCCAGAATAACTCTTCCAAAGGGCTAGGGTGCCGTTTGCCAAGTTTTCTCGCGATACGCGATGCCGAGACGGGAACGTGAGCGGATCTAGGAGCGTGTGGTCGGTGGCGCGAGGAATCTACAGTAATCTACACCGTTGCGACAGGTTTGTAATACTAAGTTGTACACTCTACTTGGATACACTGTTTTATCGTACCACATATCCTTCACTAATATTAGGTATAACTCGATCGTCGATCGTTCGCGAAAACTTTGAAAACACAAGTAACATTATTAAAAGATTAACAAAAAAAAAATCCGACTGCAAAATGTAGTGTCTGACACTCCGAATATTACCAAAATGTTGTACCCTATGTCACTTCCACTATCATGACGATTCAAATGACATCTCACGTGTCGAAATACGAGTACATCAAGCTGTTTAGGCTGTAGGGCGTGTCAAAAAACCTCTTACATACATAATTATGTACACTCGAAAAACATAACCCTCTTTGCGCAGTCAGGTAAAAACATCAAGGTGGCGGCGAGTAGATATGACACCTTTCTAAGCCCTTTTATATATTTCTTCTTAAATTTCTGCCTTACATGTAGACCATGTAATGCAATCACGCAGTGTGACAGATTAGATAATAGTTACACAGTGTGATGACTGTTGAAGTGGTGGCACCAAAAGGTGGCGCTTTTTAAACTTCTCTAGCCTAACAAATTATGTTGTTTTTCCACATACTTACTGTGCTTACATGTATATTGAAAACCTATTTCAAGATTGGTTCAACTATCTTGGCTAATGGAGGCGAACCCACAGAGAAAAATATTAGTCAACAAAAATATGCGAGAAAACGAAGACAAACATCACAAAGCTGAGATAATAGAATTTTGTAGGTAATATTCGGAAAGTACTTGTTAACGTCTTCACGTCATAATAAATTATTTCCATCAATATGATTCAGAGATAACACCATCCCCCCTCCCCCCTTCCTAGTGACGTCCGAGGTCACGTACACAATTTAGAACGCGTTTTGAAACGCGACAACTAATCGACATTCGTTACATCTCATTTAGTTTGTCAACCCACATTCTGTATTTGTAAAAATGAGTTATGTTTTCGCGAAAAAACCGATTTTCTTTCAAATCCCACCGCTCATGAGATGGCCTAGTTACGGAGGCAGAGTTCGGATGGCTTTCCCGTGAATGCTTAGTGAAGTTTGTACACTGGGCTCACTTCAACCGAACAGTTGGCAAGTTGGAATGTCTGTCTATTGCCAAACTATTGGACCGAGAACTAATTAAGTACCTACTGAGATGCCGAGAGAGAATAATGCAGAGACTAAGAACAAATTTATTCATTAACTACTAGCTGTGCCCGGCGGTTTCACTCGCGGTTCCGGGATAAAAAGTACCTTAAGTCCTTAACTGGATCTCTGACAATTTATTAGCAAAATTTCATGATGTTCGGTTCAGTAGTTCAGGCGTGACAGCGTAACAAATAAACAAACGTACAAACTCACTTTCTCAAACATAATTATTAGAGTTAGGATGCATAAACATATCGTCACGCTGTTTTCCCGAGAGGGCTGGCAGAGGTGTACAACACCTACACTTCGCCGGACGATATTCAGTCCCAAATGTGACAGGGGGCGAGCCTGTCGCCATACACCGGGCTCCAATTAAGTAGCAGATGACATACAATACGCACATATTATGTTCATACAATGAACAAATTGGTGCGTGCCTTCGGCTGGGTTCGAACCCGCTCCCTCTGGCTTGAGAGGCGGGCCTTCTCCGACTAGGCTATCTAGCTAGATAAGATAATAAAGATAAGATTAAGGATAAGTGACATAATACGTTAGAACTTTGCTCTACGATTGTAAATGCAAAAGTTTGTTTCTGAGATTCATCAAGGTGTTTGTTCAGTGTGTTGTGTTCCTGTTCCGCTCGCATTCAACTCAACAGCAGCAGCGGAACTAAACTTTGTCCCCTATGCATTTGCAAACTATTCGCTTGAGTTAGAACTTTGATTTGCTAGTATGAAGGCCGAGCCTTCAGACCCCAGTCAGACAGACTTGCGAGGCCGAAGACCGAGCACCACCGCATCGGATAAGTCTATGGCAGCAGCTAGTCTAGTCTACCATCCAAAACAAACAATGTGCTTATTTACTGTTTTAGGCTATTCTCACACTACTCCGCGCAAGGCGACAGTACACGGAACGCCGAGCCAGACCTTTATTGTTCACATGTTTTAGAAATACAAACTGAGGTACTGAAGAGACTAAGTTAAAGAAAACCTTGCGTACCGTCACTTAGCGCGCGACCAGACACTAATAAATCCATCATCCTGAGGGTAAAGGTAATCTGTTTCATAAATACTGTTACATATTCCTCGGCTCAAAGCTCCCCTCAAACCGTAGCGATCTGTAAATTCTGTAATCCTATCCCACGTAACCATCCCACGCGACTACTGCAAACATTTAAGCCTAGGGGACACGAGTAAATACGAGCGTACCTTCTGTGATTACTCAATAGTCATCCCCATGGGTGGGCGGACTTACGGTAAGGCAAAGTGGGGCATTTGCCCCGCCCTAGTCCCTAATTTGAAGCTCAAAATGTAGGTTCTTTACATAACATGCATAACTTATCATCACGCTGACAGATGTGCATTACCCACACTTTGCCGGAAGATGTACAGTCCCAAATGTGACAGGGGGCGAGCCTGGGTTGTTATGTAGCAGATGACATTAGGTTTTTCAAGTTACAAAATTAAAGGTTGCGGTCAACAATGACAGAAAACTGGTTTGTCGGCCTCTGCATGACGAGTGTGGAAAGAGGGTTCTGGAAGTACAAAATAAATTGAAAACGAAATTTAGTCAAATTAAGACAGAACCCTCTTGAACCCTAACTGAAATATAAAAGATCGGTACTTAGGTGATGAAATAAAAAGGTTTTTTTTATTCCTACTTTGTAGGTACCTATTGAGTCCATTTACTTTTACCCCTCTAAAAATCCTGGGTACGCCTATGCTCATCCCTGCTTGGATTACAAGTTACTACCCCGGGGGCTAAGAACCTATTTCTTCAGCTACTGCTGAGCAGAAAACTAATCTAAGTAAATACAGGAATGTATTTGCTAGGTTGGAAATGTATAAGCACTGAAACTTCACTCAGCATAGTCCCAATCAGCCACTCTCGCGTTCTAGAGCTCATAGATAATACACGCAGATTCTTACATAATTGCAAACTCGACCGTTCAAATCATGAACAACTTAAAACTCCAGAACCAACACTAAAATAGTTTTTTTTACTCGACTGGGCAAGAAGGGTTATATTTTTCGAGTGTATGTATGTATGAAGTTTCATTGGCACACCCTACAGCCTAAACAGCTTGATGGATTTCGACATTGAGGTGATATTTGAATCGTCTTGACAGCGGAAGTGGCATAGGGTACAACATTTTGCAGCCGGGTTTTTGTTTTTATTTTAATAATGTTACTTGTTGTTTCATTAATAGGCTTACTGCACGTACAAGCTACACCACACTTTTAACTGTGCTTTAAAAACGGTAACGATACGATCTTTTCGACTTGCCAAGCAAGCCATGCCGTGTGGTTGGCGCGGTCTACAGTTGCACCAACCATACGCACGGTGTTCCGTGTTCAAGCCTAGCCTGCGCAGTTAAAAGTGTGGTGAAGCTTGCGCGTGTGGTAGGCTTTTCAGGAAGTTTTATTGAGAATTGAAACAAACATGGAACAGCATTTTTTATGGTGTAGATACATAACGAACGTTACATTAACGAACAATAAGAATGACGACAAAAGAATCACAATCACACAAATATTGCTAATGCGAAAGTATGGGCGGATCTGAATGACATTTAGTACAGAGATAGATTATAGTATAAAATAGCACATCGCATACAATTTAACCGCTTCTAAAACCGCGGGGCGCAGCTAGCTATCAAGTAAAGAAGATTCTAAGGATTTATCGTGTATGCTGATAAATTTACACTCACAGCGAATCTCTTTTCACGTAACTTTAAATCATTTTAGAAAATGTAGAATAAACAGCTTATCATCATCCTCTACAGTTTTACAGGTGCACACGTCATCGTCCGTGAGTGTAACCGAGCAAATCTCCCGAGCACCCCTATATACGTAGGAGCTGTTGTTGGCTTGATATATTGCTTTCATTCCGCGCCAGGCAAGCCGCACACAGCCAGGGAAATATGAAATACATAGTGAGGCCGCGAATCGGAATAAACAGATACAGAACTGACGAGGAAATTATGAGAAGCGTATCTTTTCATCTTCATTTGGGAGCCAATTAGTAGAAATAACAAGCATGTTTAGATGATGACTGAGGTATTCAAAAGATTGAATTACATCAATGTATACTTTTATACAGGAAATATTTATCATAGTCAACAAGCAACAAAACGACAAAAAGCATGGAAAATTGCGTTAGCTATGCGAGCTTAAGCTAAAGTAGCTTAGCTTTCGTTCTGCGCGCCGCAAAATATAACTCCTATACCTTATTCTTTACTACATTTATTGGCTTACTCTGGTGTTCGTGGGAAACTCGATTGAAGAAGCTTGGAAAATATAGCTCTTAGAGATAAATCCGCACACACTACACACATACACTATTTTTGACACACGACGAAACGGAGACGGTTTATGCGTGTGGGGTGAGAGGATGTTTGTTCGTTTCTGCAAATCCATGTTTCCATTTTTCTCCAAAACTACTAATCCGATTTTGATGCAGATTTTATCCTTTTTCAATTAATTTTGAAACGTCGTGGGTATTTTCAAAATTTTTAATTTGGCACTTGTCTATCTTTATTTATTTAAGTCGTTGTACTTGTCGTTGTAGTCGAGTCTGTATTGTCCTTGTTTAATTTAATAATTGCGTATAATATGGCTGTTTTCAGTCTCTCCAAAGATTTGCACGATACCTATTAACCTTTGTGAAAAGTTATTGAACTGATGGTCAATACAGCATCAAAATCAGTTGCGTTATTTAGAAATAGTTAGAGGATATACTTACAGACAAACGCAGAAATGGCTTGGTTTTTTACTCTGTAGAGAAGACAAAATAGGGAAGTTGAAGAGAATTTGTAAGGTTCTCTCTAGATACTTAACTGAAGTTAACAGGGAATTAGGAAAACTTTCTCATTTCTCTCTCGCTGTTGTAGTTGATTTTGGTTTTTAATTTTAATGAATTCGAATGATATTCTTGTATATCTATCTGTAGATCTTTATTCCGTAGTGCGGTTACGTGGCAAGTACAGAAATGTTACATGAAGGATTTTTTCTATTCTTTTGTGCAGGGCATTGTGTTACAATGTTGATAGTTTTTTGCCGTATGAGGAAATAAGTTCCTAGCGTAGTTAGATATTATGTCAACTATTAATATACTTTAACCTAGTTCAGAAAAGGAAGACGTTATTTAATTTAGATGTGTATTATTTTTTGTGTTTGATTACACTAATGAAAAGAGGGTATTTTAAGGTTAAGAATGATTTAGAAGACAAAGATGTCTCGAGCCTTCCACTTCCGCCAAGTAGCCACTAGTATGTATATATATTACCTAGTTGTAAGCCAAAATTTGTGAGACTGTAATTTATTAATTATTTGAAAAAATAATGCCCCTCAGTTTCTTGCCTGTTCTTCTGAGTAGAGGCTCTTTATCCGAACAAGGCGGTCGAGTCTATTTAAAAAACTTTGACGTTCATAAGTGTTTCCTTGACTTTGTGTGTTACGATATATCTCTACGTAGTATAAAAGTCGCACGTCTGTCCACGTCTGTCTGTCGTGTATTTCCACTAACCCCTCCAAAACCACGCAATGGATTTTGATGTGCGGTTTTCACAATCGGTTAGATTTTTTTACGGTAGGTTTATAAGTACCGTGCGAAGCCGGGGCGGATCGCTAGTTAAAGGATAAAAAGTAAGTTGGTATAAGACTTGTCTGTGACTACTAAGTAGGTGTGTCTAAGTGACTGTGACTACTAAGTGGGTAGTACTTGTGTTAGAATTTTTAATACATCTAACGGCCATATTTCGCAAAATAAAAATCAGCTGTTCCATACAAAAAGTGAATTGAGCGGCTACAAAATGCATCCAATTGAAAAGCTAATTTTTGTTTTGCGGTTTTAGGGTTGGTAGCAATTATTTTTACTATGGGAGTAAAAAAAACTGCTATGATGTAAAATTGTAAATTTTAGAAAATCAGCCTTTAAAATGTTTCTAGTATACATATTTAATGAAAATAGCTACATATGTACTAACAAAAAAAAAAGTATTTTATCAGATCGCGACAAAGAACCTCTAGAGGCTTTACTAATCAAAATCTCAAGTGGCTACATCCAGGTAAAAACAAATAGCGCCGCGTCCTTAGTGCGCCCTCTAAAAGTCTCCACGACCTAGCCAGTCTAGGCTAAATAACGTGGGCGTAGCAAGGATTTTCGGAGAGGGCAATGATAGGACAAAATGATAAACGGCAAATAGACTTGATTATAAATACGCCACTCAATTAGCGCTGCCGACTTAGGATTAAGGTTATATTTATCTAAGGGTGTTTTCACGTCTTGGAAAACGCTTTTAAACCTCACTGGCATAGAAAATAATTATGCCTACACACGTTATTATTTTTAGAACAAATTGCTGTATTAGTAATGTCATATGACATGATATTTTTGTCGATCTATTCAATTGTTTAAATTTGTATCCAATTTTACATTTGCCCTTTTGTTTTTTTGGTATTTTTTTCTGACAACTGATTTTCTGAGGTAGGCCGTGCCCCCGCGCCCCACCTAGCCACGGCCCTGATGCCTAGACCAGACGCTAACGTACAAATACAGTTCGGTAAACTAATTATGATTACGTAGCCTACGCTTGGAGGTACCGGGGTATGTAGTGTCCTCTACTCAACTCAGTGCACAGTAAGCAGGGTACCACGCCAGCCGTGTACCACGCAATGTATCAAGTGAGTATGTAGACGCGAGACTCGCAGTACGTTCGCACATGTCTCATTTACGTTGTGTGCTACACGTTTAAGTGAGTACCCAGCTGTAGGTTCGTCGCAAAAAGACCACCAGCCACAACTAGCCTGCCGGCTACCTGCGACCGGCTTCACCGCGCACGGCGTATCCCTACAAAATGTATGGAAAACACTGAAAATAGCTCATCTCTGAACATTATGGTAATGCCAACGCCCAGTCTCTGCCTTATAGCTAAGATTAGGTACCATTTAGGCTACAGACTAACTTTTGTAAGAAAAGTCAAGAGTGCGAGCGAGCTTAGTGGAAACGCTTTTGTATATGTCACCCACGGTCACCGATCCCAAAATAAATTCTGGGTCCTTTGCTTATTATCTTCAGTTATCTTCTAGGCTAGGACTAATTGTACTTGCGCTATGGCACGATATCTAATGTAGGATAAGTATATGACCAAAACAAAAATAAACTAACAGTAGGTATACCAAATTAATAAGAACATGAATAGAGGAATAACATGAAGTCATTTGGATTTAAAGATACCATTTTTAAAGAGAAGCCGAGTTGGCTTACAATTCGTTTAAGTGCCTACCTAGGGTTACCCGTGTGAACTATCCTACTAATATTATAAACGCGAAAGTTTGTAAGAATGGACGGATAGATGGATGGATGTTTGTGACTCTTTCACGTTTTTGGATGAAATTTGGCACAGAGATAGATTATACTCTAGAATAGCACATAGGATACTTTTTAACCGCGGGTGAAACCGCGGGGCGCAGCTAGTATTTAAACAATTTATCTAAGTAGTGTGGACATCTTCAGCATCATCATACTTCATCACATACTCGTACCATGATTAAGAGTAGAATCACGATACATGCGTGTGATGTAATTCTTTTTGCATGCCCTGTGGGACTATTCCTACGCGTGAGATGAGATAAGATTTTATCTTATTTTTTATTTTATTTATTTAGATAGAAATACCAACAGTTTACACTTTAGACATTAAAAAAAAAGAAAACACTAAATAACAAAGTTCTGAAGTGAAAACCTATTATAGGTATTTACAACATTCTTTTTCTAATACTTTAACTAGGTAATTATTTTTTTTCACAATTTTGGGAAAGTTGGAGAAACAAAATTAAAAAATATATTTAAATAACGAATGAAATACTTAATTAAATTTACACCGAAGATGACAAAACACATTTTACTTATTAGATTATCTTGGTCACTTTCACACCTATGACGTGTCAAACGAGAGCAACAAGGACGAAAAGAGGTGAGATGAAAATCTCAAATCTCCGAATAGGGTGATCTGGTGCTAGAGCACGGTGAGACATAACATTGTTAAATTTAAATCTGTAGCAACCCTTGTCACTACATTCAAACAATTTGAATTCTTCATAGTGTAAAGCACAAATTCGCTTTTCGCGTCTGTCTGTCTGTATATCCGCTATCTGCTCTAATACAACGCAACGGATTTTTTTTCCATCAGTAGATGTAATTTTCAGTCATGTTCACGGATCACGGTCAACCATCAGTTGGGGGGGAAGATTGCTAGTATTTTATAAATATCTAGTAATAAGTAAAATGTTTATAAAACGTTTTATACTTCAAATAAAAAATATTGAGTATGTTAAAATTGGAAAGGAGTGATATTTGCATGATAAAATTCATCCAGATGACAAAGCGTGTTAACCCATTCAGTGTTAAAAACGTGTCTGTGCGTTTTCAACGCCTCTTTTTTATGCCATCGACGCGATAGTGAGTTTAAAATTAATTGATTTAACTTCTCTTCTCTATCATAGGGGCTAAGGTTATATTATAAGGCATATTAAGGTTGTCTGGAAGAGATCGCTCTTAAGCGATAAGACCGCCCATTGCGCCTTTATTTTGAGTGTTTAGTTTAGATTTATTTGTATTTGGTGTCAATAAAGAGTTTTTGTATTGTATTGTATTGCATAGGGGCAAAACAAAAACACACATACCACCAATCAGAAAATAAATAATTGATCAATCAATCAATCAGAAAATAAATCATTGATTGATGGGATGAGTTAAGAATACAGATTCAGGTTGAGCTGAGTTTTTTTTAGATAGGATGAACTTATGAGGGATGAGTAAGGAACAATTCAATAAACAAGTATAAATAAAAAAAATAAAAGCCCCCGACACTGATTTTCATCAAACATAGCTCTAAGAACACTCAATTAATTCACCTTACAAACAAAAAAATAACAATATTGGTTATTTCATCATCCGTTCGGGAGTTACGATGCCACAGACACACACACACACACACACACACAAGCAGACACTCAGAACACGTCAAACATATAACACCCCGTTGTTATTTTTTTCGTCGGGGGTTTAAATGCCAGCAGAGAAAACCTCAAACCACAGCTGCCAAAAATTAAAAAAAAAATCATTCGAAAATCAACGTTCATACCATTGGTAACCCTATTCGCTATTCATTTTATTTAACAGTTCCGCACGGGCGGATCCTTTTCGGAGGAAAAATTCAATTTTTCAATGAAAGCGCTGGGGAAGCCGTAGTAGCTTTATTTTATACCCGTGCAATTACACAACAAAGAGGTTATTAGGTTTACTTACTTTGTAAACACTGGATTCGAGTAAAAGGGGATGTATGAAGTAAGTTGTGACCGAGAGTCTTGTTTTCAATGATGATCAAACTTTGATGACAGAAGGGAAGGAAATAATTTAAGAGTCCGGCGATCTAACTAACTTCGACCTAGGCGACCTAGACTAACTTCGCATTGGCTTCAGGTATTCTATAGCCATTTCGTCTAGAAGAAGAAGACGAGCGAAGAGAGCGAGTAATGATACTGACGAGCCTCTAAACTTACCTACAGAGTGACAAAGTGCAATTTCAATTTTTTTTATGACTTTTGCACTTTTGTAATCATTCTTAAGTAACTAAGAATTTCCCTTGTATTATGGATTCATTTAAAAGCTAATGATGTAGACAGCCTCCCTATGTAATAGAATTTATGATTTGCTTTGTCTATCTATTGAATCAGTCCTTATTTTTTATACCTCTATTTTAGCTTAAGAACGTTTTTAAAAAACGGCGGAGATATTGTTAATTTAATTGTACATGCTAAATTTCATCATAATCTGACAAATGGTTTTCAAGAAATTTGAGTAGCGCGTTTGTATGGAAATTTCAGAGCGTCGCGGCCCTCTGAACAACTTATAACTTTTTACAACGTCTTAGGGCGGACTACTGAAACACCTGATTTGTTTATGTGTATTTCGGCCGGCAACTGGTATTCAATCGTGACGACGGCCGATGAGGCAGAAAGATTTTCGAGTGGCGACCACAAACCGGAAGACGCAGCGTGGGAAGGCCTGCGAGGGTGGAGTGAAGATCAGCGGTGCCTATTCACAATAATTCGGAAACGTTTCCGATCGGATCCCACACATTTAAACTCAAGTTGTTCGAATCTCAGTTTAGTTTTATAAATTTTGGAATACGGAATCGAGTATAAATCCGATGGGAAGAATTAATCCTGCTAATATTATGAACGCGAAAGTTTGTAAGAATGGATGGATGGATGAATGTTTGTTACTTTTTCACGCCAGAACGGCTGAACAGATCTGGATTAAATTTGGCACAGAGATAGATTATACATTAGATTACAATTCACATATAGGATACATTTTAACCCCGGGGCGCTAGTCACGTATAAAAACTGACTGACATTCGAATAATTTGAGTTTCAAAGTTTTGGAATCCGAACGGAAACGCTTCCGAATGATTGAGAATACCTATGCTGGTGAGGGTCGAGGGAAGCCGCTGGATGGGGGCAGCGCAGGACAGGTCGCTGTGGAGTGTGGAGATCACTGGGCCTTTGTCCAGCAGTGAACGTCTTCCGGGCTGACTTGATGATAAACATTTAAACGTGTAGAAGAGACAGAGAGAGTTCTACACCCAGCGTGGAAACACAAGGCTATGGATAATGATGACGTTGTACGGAACCAATTTTTACGAGCTCAGAATGCGATCTTTCTTAGTAGAGTCGAGGAAAGCTGCTAGAAGCAGTTTATCGTTCTTGAAACGTGTTTAACTCGACAGGCGTTCCCTCACGCTGCTTGTTTAAGCTTTTATATTACACGGGAATGGGGAAATTTGCATCTGCAAATAGGGAACAGCTACAGATACCGCATTACGGGATCGTTGTTCGGATAAAAACTAGCGCAAAACGCGGCTTGCAGCGATTGTGAGAAAACATTTCTACAATACAATACAATACATCTTTATTGCACACCAAAAATACAAAGTTAAACAAACAGAAAATATTAAAATAAAATATCATTCAAGGTAGTACACGGGCGGCCTTATCGCCTAAAGCAATTTCTTCCAGGCAACCTTTGGATGGACAGGACAGAACGAAAAATGACAAACGGTCAGATACTAACGGTCGGGTTCTATTGGATAACGTTTACATTATTTTCTTTTATTTACATTACTAGCTGCGCCCCGCGGTTTCGCCCGCTAATTTATTATAATATATTATTATATAAATAGAACCGTTAATTTTTCCGGGATGAAAACTACCCTATGTCCTTTTCCGTATTTCCGGTATTGTGTCTGCAAAATTTCAAGATGATCAGTTGAGTAGTTTGGGCGTGAAAGCGTTACAAACAAACAAACAAACGAACAAACTCACTTTCGCATTTATAATATTAGGTCCTTACGTATGAAATCAGCGTTTTGTCGTACTGATCAATTTGATCTGAAATATCTCCTCTTTGGTTAAGAATTCGAAATTCAAATTAATAAATTCATTTAGCTGGTTGTTTTTTCTTTGGAATACAGTCATTCATTTGTTATTTTCCTCATTATTTTTTCTTTGGCGTCGCTTATTACCGCGCAATGGAAAACATGAAATATCGGTATATTTACGAGTACGAGTTCTACCGTGGCACCAGTGCTGCAGAAACAGCTCGAAGAATTAATGATGTGTACGGCGCTGGTGTCGCTAAAGACAGCATGGTACGTTTTTGGTTTCAACGTTTTCGTTCTGGAAATTTCGACCTTAAGAACCAACCCCGTGGACGGCCGGAGATCAAAGTGAAAAACGAAGAATTAAAGGCTATTGTGGAAGCGGATCCATCACAAAGCACTTCAGAGATAGCAGCAGGCTTCGGGGTAAGTGACAAAACTGTATTAATCCACTTGAAGCAAATCGGGAAGTAAAAAAACTCGAACGATGGGTACCTCATGAATTGAGTGAATCGAACTTGCAAACACGGGTCGCCTGCTGTGTTACTTTGCTCAACCGACACAATAATGAAGGGATTTTAAATCGAATCATTACTTGTGATGAAAAGTGGATATTGTACGATAATCGAAAGCGCTCATCGCAATGGCTGAACCCTGGAGACCCAGCCAAATCCTGCCCTAAACGAAAATTGACTCAGAAAAAGTTACTTGTAAGTGTTTGGTGGACTAGCGCCGGTGTCGTTCACTACAGCTTTCTTAAATCTGGCTAAACGATTACGGCAGATATCTATTGTCAGCAACTGCAAACCATGAAGGAAGAACTAGCTGTTAAACAACCGAGATTGGTCAATCGCTCTAGGCCACTGCTGCTTTACGACAACGCAAGACCACACACTGCACAACAAACAACCACTAAGTTAGCTGAGCTACAATTGGAATGTCTGCGACATCCACCGTACTCCCCGGACCTTGCTCCAACAGATTACCATTTCTTCCGGAATTTGGACAACTTCTTACAAGGAAAAAAATTCCACTCCGATGCAGCAGTCCAAACCGCCTTCAAAGAGTTTATTGATTCTCGCCCCCATGGTTTTTATAGTAAAGGGATCAATGAACTACCCATAAGATGGCAAAAGTGCATAGATAACAACGGTGCATACTTTGATTAATTAAATATATTTTACAAAAAAATATCGACTTTTTATTCCTCCCGTACAAAACGCCAATTTCATACGTAAGGACCTAATATTAGTTACAGTATTTAGATTACAGCCTAACCGCAACAGACAATGGATCAATGACAGCGATTTTTTTAAAACATGTATCTTGATGTTTGGTTATATTGAGCTTAGATTAATCAACTTTTTTCGCTGCGTTCGCTCGAAAACCGTCACATGGTAGTATTAGCGCGGAATCTAAATAAGGTAATCAGTGGGACAAGGAAGGCTTCGTTGTAGTTAAATCGCCGTGGAGAGCGCAAATTTTGCAAATTTTGGCTTTTGTACTCGTGCGAGTTCATTATGAGTTTATGGGCGGTTATAGTCTTAATTGTAATAATTATTGTACTTATGTTCTAAATTAAACATACATATCGTCACGCCTTTCCCCCTAGGGGCTGGCAGAGGTGTAATACAACACCCACACTTCGCCGGACGATATTCAGTCCCAAATGTGACAGGGGACGGGCCTGTCGCTATGCACCGGGCTCCATTCATGTAGCAGATGACATACAATACGCACATTTATTCACACAATCAACAAATTAGTGCGTGCCGTCGGCTGGGTTTGAACCCGCTCCAACAAATTACCAAGGTTTGTAAATGCGCAAGTTTGACTTTTCCAAGCAGGGCAACCGCACGGGGCGAAGGGTTTCGCTCTTGCAAGAACCATGGGTCTTTTTTATGTACGTATATACCTTAATTTTTCATAATGAATATTATTTTGTGCTTGTATTAGTGCTTGTTAACTTTTATGACCATCCCAATACACAATTTTAAAACTCTACATTTATTTACTTCAAACTTTTGCATTTCCCATCAATCATCATCAAAAACTACTTCCTTTCAATTTACATAAATTTCACAAAGGCTTAGAAAATTTGCCACCCCGGGGTATTTGAAAAATCTGCCGCCCCAGGCTCTCGCAAAATCTGCAAATCTGCCGCCCCGGGGCCTCACACACAATAGCTAAGGTCGCCGCTGGCTAACTTAGAAGCCTGTATAAACTTCAAGACAAAACAGACATGGAACGTAAATACCACTTCCGTAACAAATTCTCCAGCCTTTACGTCTACAAAGCAGGTGCAGAAAGTTCTCAGTACAAATTTTCGAGTCTCTGAGCTTATTATTTACGAAGTTTCAAAGTTTGAGAGCAATTTAGAGTTTCAACTTTAAGTACGCAAGTTCTTCTCTACCCAATGCTTGCCCATTCCATAGAAACCTGGCAATCTCAGTCAGCACATTAGCACGAATTCTGCTTATACAATTGCTCCGTAAGACAATGACGGGGCGGCATTGATGCCCTGACTTTCTCTGACCAATCAGCATTCAGTATCATTACCACCACGTATCTAAACTATTTTTCTTACTTTTTATATCACGAATAAGTTCAATGCGATGTCTATAGTTACTATGCCGTTGTCTCTACCATATTTTCGTCGCTAGGTACTCAATTTTAGTTTAAAAACGTCTGCAGTTACGCTAAATTCAGAAACATAATACTATATTGGACTAAACTGCTATTTAAAAGGGTTAAATGAAATCGTTTGCCTTAGCGGGTGTTTCGCTACTTTGACATTATTCATAATTGTTATTTTTAACTACTACTACCTAATGGAGTTACATACCCCAGAAAACCATAACTCTTCTTCTAAACAGTCCGATAAAAAAATACCGGAGCGATTGAATGAAACCAACCAGCCTTACTAAATTAATTTTACAATAGTCTAAGGGCCGCATTCAAAAACGACGCTCAGTCATGAATCTCGATTTAAAACTATTTTTACCATACTACAAACCTGTTTTAAATCAGCGGTTCATGACTGACGACTCATCGTCACGACTTCATGATGAATGCGGCCCTTTTATCCATAAATTGTAATACAAGTCAATATAATGAAATTCTTATCAAAATTGTCGAGTGCCGTAGCGCGAAGGACATCCACATAATGATTAACTTTATTGCCTTGTAGTAAAGCGTATTTACCACGCTAACAGGTTGGAATAACTCGAAACAGACTATAAAACACAAGTTAGTGAGTGAGTGGAAAGTGTATGTTAGTCACATCTGAGACTGAATAACACCCTCTGAAAAGTGTTAGAAAAAATACACCTACTCGTATGCCTACTCTTTCGGGGGAAAGGCGTCATGATAATGTTCTGTACATAATTAAATTAGCCATAATGAGCTATATTGTAATGTTGTTACTATTTACTTCTTCTGGCTTAATAGGCTCAACGAATTTAGATGAAATTTGGCATTAAGGTAGGTAGTCAAGACGGCGGGACGACAAGTAAAATATATCGCGTCACAGATTAGATAATAGTTACTATTGAACCGGCGGCGTCGAGTGGCGTTGCCAGTGGATTATTCGCGTTCTTTACTTACATACCTACGAGTACATACAACTATCGCCTCGAGTCAAGGTACCAGCAGGCGAGCGACAAGCGGCTCAGCTCGTCGATCTGATACGTTGGACTGTTACGGCAAAACGATACGCGCGCTCACGAAGATAGCCTTCAGTCCGTCTTAGCGTTTAAAAACACGTTCCCAGCATCATCTTTGCTGTGCTCAGAACATCGCTTGAGGCTACAATTTCAAATATGTCGCGAAACGTGTGATACGCCCACTTATCGAGGCACACCATCGCGTTACGGACGGTTGAGGCTTCTCTCCCATCAGATAACGGATAAAGCAACAGCCATAACTGCTTCCTCCTTGAAATCCTTAATTTCGTGTAGGTATTACGTAAAGCGAGGGGTCAATGACACGAGGCCCGGCGAACGCGACCGCCACAACGCCCGTTTGGCTAATTAAAGATTTGTGTGGACATGCCGTAGGCACGCATCGCTCATATTTGAGTAGTCTTGAGTATGGTTTATGTAGGCGTTATCGGCGGCGTTATAAATAACATCCAGTCCAGTCGAAATGTCACGCTAGCTCGGCCCCGTGGAAAGACCTAATGAAGAATTAATGACCTAGATCGAGCGTATGGTTAATTCTTGCCGCTGTTAGAGATTAATTCGAGAAGAAACTCAAATCACGATCAAATGCGAAATTCATGCCAACACAGTACGTTTTTTTTTAATAATCTTTTCATACATGAGAACCTTCGTTGTAAGTAATTTCGACTTGGTTCGAACAGTGTCCGTAATGGAACTTGACTGCGAATGGGCCTTTGAATTTTAAACAATTTCCACTCAAATTTCGGACACTGAATGGAAGTGCGAAAAATGCTTGGACGACATAACTTCTACACTCAAACTCATACCTTTGAGTCTTAAGTACAGTGATTATCTCTAGCTTTTTACGTCTCTATCTGTACTTCATACTATATCACTAAATCAAAAACGCACCGTAATGACGTTAACAAAAAAGCTTATCCACACTAATCAATCACAAAACCAGCTGACGCGAAAGACGAGTCGCACGCGGCCGGCTGCCGGCTTGATCGAATTCGCAAAAACCAGTATAACGTGGACCTTTTTTCGTTCAACACTCATAAAGAGAATTTTACAAATGTGCCAGTCAAGTTATAATGGTCGCTGTAAAGTATGGTGTGAACCAATTACGGTGGTCCGTCACCTGCTTATGTTTTACAAATGGTAATGAGGTTTAATTTAGAATTGAGGATAAAATATTCACACAGGGTTTAAAGTTTTATGTCAGTCATGAGTTTAAAAAATGTTTTCAGATTTTTTATTATTATTTTAATAACTGTTGGTTCTGTGAGCTGGAGACCTCACGGCTGGCGTCTGTCCTTCTCTACAGGTTGCATTTCTCAACCGATTTTAGTGAGATTCTAAAAAAAACATATCTCTATTTTGAATAATTTCCAAAAACTGACTCGACAAAAAAATTCTACATCATTATTGAACCTATTTACAAAATTTTCATCGAATCGGTTAAGAGATGCGACCTGGAGAGTAAGACAGAATTCGGACATACACAAGCATTTTTGTCGAAGCTGAAACAGAGACACTTCGCTTGCTAGGTACCTACTACTACCTACATACAAAGCGTCCGTAAACTAGTATCTAAAATGTATCTGATGGTAAAAACCGCATTAAAATCCATTGCGTGGATTAGGAGGATTTAGCGGATATACAGACAAAGAGACAGACAGACGCGGATAGCGACTTTGTTTCATACTACGTAGAGAAGAAGAAAAGAGATGGAGAAAAAATATTTGTTATGACCAATAACAGCCCTGTTTAAGAACCTCATGTTCTTCGCAAGATATGGCTGCTGTAGAGGTGCAGCCAGGTTACCTAGGTTACATTAAAATACTCGAGTGCCTCGGATTCTCGAGAGAAACTGAGCGAGCGAGATGAACTGCCTAGCTCAGAGTTCAACTCACATAATTATAGCCTTTAACTTCACCATCGATTTTTCCCGTTTCATTTAGCTCTTAACATACCTATTCTCTGCTTGAACCAGGTCAGACGGCAACGTGTGTAACAATATTTCAATAGGGTTGCCGCGCGCCGGTTTGAGTTTTAAACGTGGTTTAAATTCAAATGAATCTAGACTCGGGCAGAGCACGTCCGGTCCTGGGGCCTTATTTTGTTAGTTCAATAACAATGGTCATCGCGTGCCACCCCTTCACGTCAACTTCCTCGAGTCATACGAGCGAGCGAGATGGCACACGTTTACCATCACCACCACGTTTACCCTCTTTAAATACCCTCACACGGACCCTCGTTCTAAAACCTGTATCCTACAACGCGTGTCACATACAATACCACAAAGGATTTCTGAAGGTTTTTTTTTTTTTGTAATTTGTATTGAACTCATCGGGTTTTTTTGGCGGCCTGTACATCGTTGAACTTTCCGTTCTAAGACCAGTACAGTATACAGCCGACATTACATGGACGCAAGACGTAGTTTGCCACTGGAAATTCTATTTTAATGATCTTAGTTATAAGGCTCCCATTTTAAAATCAGGGTTCCCACTGTTTCCAGGGCCTGCACGAGACCCGGCAAAAGGCGTATCAAGTTTTACTTCAATTTATTCGGAGCGTTTTAATGTAAAATATCCATTAATTAATGTTCCGTGAAACTGTCGAGAGTTTTACGTCGAAAATGTAAACAAATATGTATTTTCGCATTTCCAGGGATCTGTTAATGATCAAACTTATTGAAACATGTTCTGTGAAAATATCGATTTGATTATCATCTGTAAGCTTCTCTTTCAAAAGTTTCAAAGCAAAGAGAATCAATTTATAGAATTTGCATATTAAGGGCTTGCCTTTGAGGGTATTTAAGTAATTAATTTACAGACAGTACTTGAAAGCGGTCATGGCGGAATTAGAAAACATTGGTGGGAAGTGTGGGAACTGGTAGGCCACAGAATACTTCATCATTCCTTGGTGGGCCTACCACAATCTTTTTTATTTTAACTCTACAGGGTTAGCAAGAAAGGGTGTACTAAGTCGAAAGGGGGTTGTTGTACTCATCAATATGAGCAACTTTTACAATGGAGCCACTTTCATAGATAACATTATTTGATTGAAAAAGAACCATAAATAATCAAATACGCCACATATTGAACATTGATGCTCATTATCCAACAGCACATAAAAACAGACCTTGCGCTCTTGACCTAGGCAAATAACATACAGTTAGCTGCTTCAATATTATTTTCCAAGGTGTAACGCAGAAACTATTGAAGTGATCATAGCCCTTGGCATTATGTAACGTGCATCGAACGAACAGACCTAAGAGCTCTGTAGAACAATTGATTTCAAGGCGCTAGTAATGAGTAGTCTAACTAGTCGGCCAACGGTCGGGCTCGACGTATGAGGCCTTGGAGGTTTAGAGCCTTCTCACATAAGGCGATTCAGTCGCGCGACTGATGCGATGACCAAATAAAACATTTCAATGCGGTACGCGGCAGTAGCAGATACTGCACTCTGCAGCCACGCGCTCCGATGACGCGTTCAATCGCTTTAAGGCGCCCCCAGTTCAGAAGTATTAGGCTTCTAAATACTGGAAGGGTTTTCATACACGCAGCACCGACTGAATATTCTGTTAAAGCGTGGGTCAAATCAAACCGCAAACAGCGCATCGCAGCTTGACCTTGACGTCGTATGGTGTGTCGTTTCCCATTACAATCTATATTAGCTGCGCCCCGCGTTTAAAAGTATCCTATGTGTTATTCTAGACAATAACCTATCTCTGTGCTAAATTTCATCCAGATCTGTTCAGCCGTTCTGGCGTGAAAGAGTAACAAACATCCATCCATCCATCCATCCATCCATCCATTCTTACAAACTTTCGCGTTTATAATATTAGTAGGATTAGTAGGACATTACAACGTCATAAGCTGCGCTGCATTGTGCTGTGCTGTACTGACCTGCATGCGGTTTGACCCATCATGACCCATGGTAACAAAACGCTTTAGCTGCGCGATTTCGATCGGATAAATCGCCTAATGTGAAAGGGCCCTCGCTGTAAATTCATCTACGAATTTATGAATCAAAGTCAGAATGATTCAGAACTTCTGATTGTTTATCACGAAATGCTTATCGCTGCGTATTTGAGATAACAATATAACGATAATGTAAGAAAATTACAAGTCATCGAACTTCAAATTGATCGGATTTTTCATTAAAATACCTAACTGATGGTGAAAACCGCATTAAAATCGGTTGCGTGATTTAGGAGTTATCGGATATACAGACATAGGGACAGCTGACTTTGCTATATCTTAATATATTTAAATTACGTGTCACGTTGTTTGTCCGCTATAGATTCCTAAACTACTTAACCGATTTCAATTAAATTTGCACACCGTGTGCAGTTCGATCTAACTTAACAAATAGGATAGCTCACATATATACATATATAAATAATAAACGCAAACGAAGTCGCGGGTGACAGCTAGTTATAGTATAAAGTAGAGAAGAGATGGAGATGCGGACGTTTTTGAATGATGTGTACGTACTACCTACTAATTAATTACCGTACTATAATTAAGTACGTACTACCTACTAATTAATTACGTATTAATTACCGGCTCAATACATTACTAATTCACTACTCATCAGAGTTGCTAAGATCAACGAGCTAGAGAAGAGGATAAACTACACTAATAATAATTGCATTACACAATATAAATCCTGTGAACGATTAAATATTTTAAGTCAACTTTACTGTTAAACAATATTTTTCCAATACCCTAGCTATGACATTGAAACATAATTTTCCACTCTCGTTTCATGCTGTACTTTGAACGGATCCGAATCAACGAACGATACGCACAAATCGTAAATGAATGTACAGAGTACGAGTACTAACGCCTACCATATCCCGCGGTGAGTAACCTTGGAAAGGCAATATCTGTACCTACATGTACTCACGTAGAACACACATGGTGACACTTTAAGTACCTTGTCGTAACACGTTTACGGCATCTCTATAAGCTTTTGCCTACGGCAGATGTAATTTTATAACATGACATACTCATTTGCCCGCGGCTTTGATAGCGTTTCATAGCCTTAGACAATCGACGATTGTGTGGATTGCAGTAAGTGAAAAAAACCCATAAAATGAGATCTGGTCTCTTTCACTCCTAAGACTTTTTAAACAAGAGAGACAAAGACCTGAAAATATCTCGAATTCTAGGAATAGCCCCTGCGTCCTGCGGTTTTACCACTCTTTCTAGGTGGGGAAAGACTGCCAGTCATATTAATGTGTCCTCTCTGATCCTTGATAAATTGGTCTAGCTAACCGTTTAGTTAACAAAAGTAACAAAAGAACAGACAGACTTATTCTTATACCTCTACACTAGCTAGGTGCTGCGGTGTGACCCGCGGTTACAAAGTATCCTTTGTCCTATTCCAGCCGACACTGTTCCAAATTTCATTCCGATCCGTTCAGCCGTCCTGGCGTGACTGAGTAACAAACATCCATCAAAAATTTCGCGTTTATAATACTAGTGGCTCTATGAGCTAGCTGTAGACCTCGCGGCCGACGTCTGTCTCCTCTACAAGTCCGATTGCTCAACCGATTCTCGTGAAATGTGAGAAAGTTCGGACCAAGCCATGCCGTGAAATGACCTAGTCGTTTTTCGGGATGTAGTCCGGTGTAACCGTTCCGAAGACGGGTCTGAGCAGTAGCGCACTTGTAGCGCCTCACTCAACTGCCGTCTTTGTACTTCTTCACTCTACACAACTTCAAGACTAGAGTGAATAAGTACCTTAATAGGTCGTCGTGCTCCATCTTAGACCACAACGTCTCTTAACATCAGGCGAGTTGGTCGTCAAACGCCGATCTATTCTACATTAAAAATATTCCGACACACGAAAGCATTTTTGTCGAAGCTGAAGCAGAGACGCTTCGCTCGCTAACGCTCGTTCGGTCGATTAGTGTGATAGGTGTGGAATATGATAACACGAGGCATACGAAGGGTAGTCTGGAGGGCTATTCCTGCGCGTGAGATGAGATGAGATTTTATCTTGGTCACTCTCAAACCTATGATGTTTCAAACGAGAGCAACAAGGACGAAAAAAGGTGAAATGAAAATTTCAAATCTCCGAATAGGGCCACTGGAGAAAGAAAATACGATGCTGTCACATCGTAGTTCTATAGACAGCTTGAAACGATTCCATTGTGACCAAGTACGATGACTAAACCAATTAAGTCTCGCACGATGGTTTCACGTCACACATTTGTTTCAACTTGGTATTAGCCATGTAACTTTGCTCTTAATTAACGAAATGTGGCATTAATTGCAAAGGTAACTACTAGCTGTTACCCGTGACTTTGTTCACGTTTGTCCAGAAAGTATCTAAAAACCTTCCTCGTGATATACTGTAACTCATTATCAAATTTTATCAAGATCTGTTGAGCCGTTTAGCCGTGAAAAGCATACAAACAGACTGATAGACAGTTACTTTTTTCGATTTCATAATATAGCTAGCTGCGCCCCGCGGTTTCACCCGCGGTCCCAAAGGAACCGTTTATTTTATCGGGATAAAAAGTACCCTATGTCCTTTTCTGTACCCCAGACAAGATGTACGCAAAATTTCAAGACGATTGGTTGAGTAGTTGAGACGTGAAAGCGTTACAAACAAACAAACGAACTAACTCACTTTCGCATTTATAATATTAGTTAGGATAGTATAGATTACACGTTGATACTTTGTTTACGATCGCCAGAATATTCATTGGATGTATTATACAACACTGGCCTATTATTTCTTTACTAGCTGCGCCCCGCGGTTTCATTATTCGCGGTCCCCAGGAACCGATATTTTTTCGGGATGAAAGCTCTTTTTCTGTACCCCTGACAACGTGCATGCAAAATTTCATGATGTTAGTTAATATGTCGTAAGTTATAGCGTGAAAGCGTAACAAACAAACAAACGAACTCACTTTTGCTTTTATAATATTAAGTTAGACTTAAACGTTTGTTATTTGATTAGCTTGTTTACGATCGCGAGAATTTTCATTGGATGTAGGTAAGTATCTCTAATTCTTAAAACATCTTCCGACGTTTTTATGAAGAAAATAAATTATTCAGGTAGGTAGGTACATTTCACATTTTCGTTAGACAAGCTAAATCATTATACGCAATTACTGAGAGTTTGGTGGGTCTTTAGGTATTTAAACTGAGAGAAAGAGAGAGAACAATTATGTTTGTTGAACGTGAGAGACTGAGAGAAAAGAGAAAAATATTGATCATTGTTTTCCTCAGATGAATAAATAGAGATGACTACTCAATTGTTTACCTACTAGTGTAGTGTAGACTAAATACCATTTATCTCGTCTTGGGGATCATTAAGTGTGTATTTTGATGAGGGTTTTTGTTGAAACTTCTTCTTCATCTCTACATTGTATAAAACAAAGTAGATTTCAACAAAGTAGTCTGCCTGTCTCTTTCTGTACATCCGCCAACTTCTGTTCCCTCCATCAGTTAATCATTTTCCACGGTAGGTTTATAAGTACCGTACGAAGCCGGGCGGATCGGTAGTCTATAATTAAACGTACGTTTATTAAATTTTAGAAGAGAAGATGTCAAAAGATCATGTAAAACTCTGAACAGTGACCCGCTGGAGAAGAGGTCAAAAGATCATTCGTTCTATGAGCGGCACAGTGACCCGCTGGGTCGACGACATCGGAATCATAACGACCATCACTGAAACACGTCCATGACACTGACCTGAGATAGTGATCGACACGAGAGGAAGCTACAGTGTCATACTAAACCTAGCAGTAAGTGAGTATAGAGGCCTACAGTGGTGGATCCAGGCTTGATTTAGGAGAAAGTAAGCTTTATCAAGGTAGGTAAGATTATAGGTAACTAGCTGCGCCCTACGGTTTCACCCGCGGTTTAAAAGTATCCTATGTGCTATTCTAGACTGTAATCTATCTCTGTGCCAAATTTCATCCAGATCTGTTCAGCCGTTCTGGCGTGAAAGAGTAACAAACATCCAGCCATCCATTCTTACAAACTTTCGCGCTTATAATATTAGTAGGAAGTAGGATTAAGAGTACTTAAGGTAGCGAGAGTGAAGTAGACTTTGGGGGGAAGCTTGAAGTGCCCCTCTGCTGAGCAGAGGCTTCCCATCTGTCCTTACAGACTGAGCAGTCTTCGACTTTAGTAGTCCAGTGTTTACTTGTCTCTTAAGACAAGTAAACACTAAAAGCGTAACGAGTTCAACTCTTAAGTTGAACTCGTTACGCTACCTTCGTTTTGGTCGATTCTGACGTTGTCCTGAGTTTGATCTTTATTTTAGGTTTGTCATTGTGAATAAATCCCCATTTGACCGCTAACAACAACGTCAATGACAACTCGCACTGCGCGAGGATATTTTTTTAAGATAAAGCACGCAGTAGTAAAAGATACACTTATTAACGCTAACCTTGGAAAGCCCAGATAACCTTAAAACTTGACATTACGGTTAGGCACCAGGACTTTTTTTAGTGAGTTGATAGACCGACGAAGAAAGTTAACCGAGTCTTTAGCTAAAGAGGATACCAGGGGGCCTACCATGATATCTTATTGCCATTACGGTTACGTTTTGTTTTCGACGCTGCGCGACCATGGCCCTTATTGCGCTGTGATACGATTCGTGATAGGCCCCCAGCTTTACCCAGCAGTGGGTGGCCTAGGTGGAAAGTAATCAATCTACATTGATGAACTTAGTACTTTGTACTAATCACAGCTCGATTATATGAAACCGGAAAAAAAACCAGAAAGAACTTGTATAGAAGTTTCATCTCAATACGTCCTGTTGGCATCATCCTTACAAATGATTATGACAAGAAGACGGATAGATTTTTACTATTTACTTAACTTACTTATTCCACGTCTCCAAACACACACCGAAAGCTAACTCTCTCACAAACAAAACTCTCATATTCTCGAGCCAATAACGTCGACGCTTAAACTTCATAGCCGCCCACACATGGAGTAAATCGTCCCGGGACAGCCCTACAAAAACCCTCCGGAGAAATATCGCTAGAAAAATACTCCTTTACAGGGAAAAAGGCTAAAGTATATTAGTCGTGCAGAGGGAACCGTTAAGGCCCGGCCACACGCTTAATCGTACTTGCACAAATTCCAATTTGCACAAGCAAACATGAGACAGCAAAACGGTATACTGTTCCAATGGCTTGCACAAAAAGCTAATTTGCACAACCTAATGCACAAATTGTTTTCGCTTGCAAGACACTGCATATAGCCGGGCCGGGAGCTCGCTACATTGTTTTGAGCATACAAGTCGCTGTCGCGCGGACACCGCACAAGGGCACAATGTTATTTGCGCCAAATTTTGCACAAATTGTTTGCGCATGCAATCGCAGCGTGTAGTCGGGGCTTAACAGAAAAAAAGGCTAAAGTATATCAGTCTGGCAGAGGGAACCGTTACTCGATAGCTCGATTGTAACTAACCCTTGTTAGGGAAACAACAAAACAAAAAGTAGGCGTGGGCTGTTGTTTAGGTATTTTTTCCTGAACTGGAGTCTTCGATATGGAATAACTTATTTTGTAACAGACTTTCAATCTCCATTATGGATAGTTTTATTCAATTTGCGAAGGAGCGCTCTACCTTTGCAAGGAATGATGGAGGTATTATCTAACATAGTTCTAATAATATCTTGATATTTCAAGAACTCGGCACGGCACCAGCGATATCTATGATAATGATATGAAACAACAAGATATACGGAGTGTTTCTCTATATATTATACTCATAAATATCTCTATAATTATGTTATACCCTCTCTAATTTTTATTATGGGACCAACCCTGAAATCGAGACAAAAAAAACAGCTTTTCCATACAAAAGTTTCAAACTGAGACCAAATGTATGGATCAGCTGATTTTTTTCCGCGATTTAAATGTTGGTCCCATGTAAAAAGTTGGTCTTATTGATGATACAATGATATCCTAAAATATGTCCGTCGTTTAAATAAACAACCTAGTTATAATGCTCTCTTATAGGCAAGGATACCTAGCAGTCGTCTTAGCAGTAGCAGTCTTTGGAGGATGGAAGACAAGCCTCTTCTTAATCAATAATAAATTCAGGGTTGATCGAAGACGCATCCGATTATAAT
This sequence comes from Peribatodes rhomboidaria, assembly GCA_911728515.1. Taxonomy (NCBI): domain Eukaryota; kingdom Metazoa; phylum Arthropoda; class Insecta; order Lepidoptera; family Geometridae; genus Peribatodes; species Peribatodes rhomboidaria. The sequence continues at coordinate 1,687,996 of OU452194.1, forward strand.
AAATAAATGGGTTTACATCGAGTCGATTTACTATTCACGCCGTCGATTCTATTCGTGCGGCCTAGTTCTCTTTCGGATATCGACCCCGTGTAAATCCATCAGTCATAATTGAAAAGGTTAAACCTTTCTGTCATTGCTGATAAGAATAACAACGTTGAGCGATAAGTGGAATCGTTACGATTTCAGCAGTTCACGGCCACTTTACACGAGGTTGACCCCTAGATAGTGTCAATTTCGTGAATTAACACTAGCACTATACCTATCCAGCTGTTCGCGAACTTATTACTCGAGTGGCCAAGTAGTGAGAATTTTTTTTAAATGTTAGTTATAACTGTGTGTTCTTAAGCTGGTCGCATACGCACGGTTTCCTGATTCGGAATTCAGATTCGGAGACCCGACATACAAAAACATGGACAAGGCAAATACATTTCTATGAAATTTTCAGAATCAGAACGGATATAAAACCCGATGTTCGATTCAGAAACAAACCGTGCGCTCGGGTCATTCAACACCGAATAACTTCATTACAAATGACGTTATTTCGGTGTTTTCGTCAGCGCTCGCATACGTTTTTGCTAATCCGCCGCACATGCACGGAAATTTACGTTCCGAACCGAACGTCTGCGTTTGTCTTACGGAATTTCGAATCAGGAAACCGTACGTGTGCGGTCAGCCTTACGTGTGACGTCTTATAGCTTAAACGGTTTTGGATTTCGGGGTAGGTAGTCGCAATGCTAGAGACAATTCCATTGCGTTTTTCTGGAGTCTACTAGCTAGGAATACCGGGACCCCGTCAGGTGGCACTAAGCCACCAGGGCACGGGTCAAGGGGGAATTTTAATAGATAAATTGACCGTAACAACCGACTCCCATTGTTTTATCAAGTTACATTTATAACCACGTTCCACGGTGACTCAGCAAGCGCCACGTTTTTGCAAAGATATACTTTCAACGTTACAATTAAGACATGTATCAAAGTTCAACCAAGTACATTGACCTTTACCTGCCTCATTATCTTTAAATTCATAAAATTCGCAAAATAAATCGTCTGCGACGAATAATATTATGCATTTCTTTCTGTTTATAAGCATGCAAAAAGGTATCATTACCAGAGCATTTTCAACTAAATAGTGTAAGCTTTAGAGCTCAAAATAGTGTCTAACGTACAAACAAAACAAGTTCCACTTCTATGAAGAGGTTTTTAGATAAATACTAGACTCGACTAGCGTTTCCTAAACGGGGAATGACGAATGTTCTTTGTGATGAACAAAGAAACAGGAATATGTTGTGCAGGCTCCTCTCTGGGAAGACTTAGTGAATTATTTATTAACTTGGACATGGAACTCGAGCATATTCGAACGCGCTCATAAGGGACCGTCCATTAATAACGTAAGTCTCGAAAAGGTGGGGAGGGAGTTATATCACAAGGTGGGAACGGGGGGTAAGCGAGATATCACATATCTTTATTTTTTCATTAAACGTTGATTATCCTGAATTATTTCAAGATTTTGTATCAAAAAAATACGACGTGTATTTTGGTAGGCTAAGTAGGTTAAGTGTACAACCTCATCACGTATCAGTGGGTTTAAAAAATCTGCATCGTGCAATCTACATCGTAATTAATGTACGATCCCTAATCTACTGAGAATACCTGCACCTACTCTATCGAATGGTTGTCAGTAGCTGTAGCACAGTGTAAGTAGTCACTCCTATCTTATCAGAGTAAAACATATCGTCACGCCTTTCCCCCGAAAGGGCTGGCAGACATGTAATACAACACCCACACTTCGCCGGACGATATTCAGTCCTAAACGTGACAGGAGCGAGCCAGTCGCCATACACCGGGCTCCAGAGTCGATTGACAATTTTTGATAGAATAAATACACACGAATTGAGACGCTAGCGTCTCTATTTTTATGTATTTATTTTCTCTAAGCGTATTCATTTATGTATGTAGTTGTAACCAGAAACATGGGAGGATAGAAAAAGGGTTCGATTGTGATAGTGTTTTAGTATAAATAAAAGAAAAACGTTTTTAATAAGGGTTCTTGCTAAAGAGAATAACCTTTTCTGCCTTTAGCCTCATTCATTTGGAATGCGTTTCCGTTTCGCCGTGTAAATAAAGAGTTTGTCTTACAAATTTCTTTAAATAAACATCGCTTTCCGATCCTGCTTTAAAAATCCTGACTTACTATAAAAAGTAAAGTAACTCTGTCTATCTATTTATAGGCTTTTTACGGCTAAACGGCTGAACAAATCTCGATAAAATTTGATAATTTGTTACAGTATATCACCAGGAAGGTATTTGGATACTATTTTCTGACTAAACGCGAACGAAATCACTTGTAACAGCTAGTCTATACTAATATTATAAAGAGGAAAGATTTGTATGTAAGTATGTTTGTAACGAATTAGCTCAAAAACTACCAGTCCGATTTCAAAAATTCTTACACCATTAGAGAGCTACATCATTCCTGATTGACATAGGCTATAAAACGTGAGCGAAGCCGCTGGCAAACAGCTAGTCTGAAATAAAACTCGAACCAAATGTCAATCAGATCGGGAATGTTAAGTGCGTTATTACAGTTCTCAACAGAGCTAACGCGAAATCGACGTTGTTTTGTTAGGCTCGGCTCAGATACTCGTACTTATCCTCGCGCACTTTTTTGACGTCATCGTGAAAAGAACCATATCACCATAGCCTAAAAATACAAAATCGTATAATATCAACTGAGAAGTCAGCGTCGCTTAGAAATTATGCTATTTTGTATTTTAGGCTATGGTGATATGGTTAATTTGTCAATGACGTCAAAAATAGCTCGAGCATTTTTCAGTTCGATCTGATCTGAACCGACTCAACCGACCCTTAATGTCGTTTTAACCGATTTTCAAAGAGGAGATTCTATGTTCGTCTGTTTGTTTTATTTGACATTGCAACATCTCTATGGTATTTTTTTGACAATGCAACCTTTTGAATGAACCAGAATCAGCAGGCTGGTTTGGATTGGATACAGTCGACTAGGTTAAATTCACTCTATGTCGTCACCGCTAGCCTTGCGCCAAGGCTGAGTTCAGAAGCCAAACTGCAACGTTTTGAACGTGTATTCACATGGGTAATTGGAAGTCTGCAACGGTTCAACAAGGACGGCATTGCAGGTTTGCTGAAGATTTTAAAGAGATAGCTGTTCTTTGAAAGTTTTTGAGAAAATTTTCAGACTTCTCGGATTGAGTAACTACAAAACATATCAATCAACAAGTATAAAATGTTTATTAAAAATTGAAAAAAATCCCTACACTGATTTTCATCAAACATGGCTAAGAATACTTAGCTTCTTAGTTTCTTAGTAGGGCTCTACCAAAACACTATTCAAACAAAAAAACAAAAGTGGTTTATCCGTTCGGGATTTGGGAGCTACGATGTAACAGATAGACACACACACATACATTTCAAACTTATAGCACCCTGTCCTTTTTGGGTCGGGGGTTAAAAAGTCATTGGCGAACTATCTCTAGATTTGTTTGACCTCTTGCACTGACGTGTGCTTCGGGTTTTCGTATCTTTGTTCGCACATTCAATCATTTATGAATGTCCAAGTTTCTTTGGCGTCTTGATAAAATATGGTGTAATTTTTATTTATATTTAGTTACGGTATATTTTATATTTAAAAATCACTCAGAGCGCTATTCTTAGAAAACCTGTCGAGTGCCGCAATATTTTTTGTTTTCGGAACGAAACCTGGAAAAGCCCTTATTTATTAGGGACTTCCCGTTTTCCCCTAAATTATATCATTGTTTCAACTTTGTGACGCACGACTGTCCAATAAGGCCCAAACGATGGTTAGCTGACATTTAACATAAAATGGACATTTGTAGAGCACTAGCTCATCTGCGCGCGACTTCGCTCGCGTTTCGGACACTGTGTCCAAATTGGACTTTTTTAAAGCCAGCCAAGGCACTGTGATTATGTTGCATACCATTAAGCAAGCAAGTTCGTATAAGCCGAGTGGCTAGCGCTGATGTCAGAGTTTCTAGGCCGCCAGAAAGTCTGTCATGGATTCACGATTGTTATTTTAGAACAAACACCCGGGGCCTACAATTTATTTTTTGACGAAATGGTTATCAAAATCGTGCCAGCCCGGAGATTACTCCATAGATGCAGACTTTGCGGATTACCAACTCTTCCTCTTCTTACTTTATAATATTAGAATTGGCTTAGTCTGTTATTATGCATTTAATTTTAACCAGACTGGTAATAAGATCAGAATAGAATTAACGTACTTAGCATGTTCTAAAAGTTAGCTCACCAAAAAAAAAAGCGAATTATGTTATTTCAGTAATACAATGCGATAAGGAATCTTAATGTGCTAGCGATAAGAGGCGATTTTGCGTCCCAGCAATGCTCGCTGATAAGCTCGGTGATTCATTATTATAATAAAATACATACCTACTAGCAAATAATAAGCTGAAGACCTCACAAAAACATTAAATTTTTTTATCTCTACTATTTGTGAAAAGTTCGAAAAACTTTATTTGACAAAAAATATCGAACAGTTTTCGAACCAGGAGGGCTATTCCTGCGCGTGAGATGAGATGAGATTTTATCTTGGTCACTCTCACACCTATGACGTTTCAAACGAGAGCAACAAGGACGAAAAAAGATGAGTTCAAAATCTCAAATCTCCAAATAGGGCCACTGCTCACAAAATTTCACGAGTATCGGTTGAAAATTATGATCTGTAGAGGAAGCCGGATATCCGGACATACGAACGCATTTTTGCACGAGCTGAAACGGAGACGCTCCACGCTCGCTAGCTCAATACATTCAGAGAAAACCGTGGTAAAAACTGGAAGTCGCAAGTAATAAGTAGAAGCCTATGCCGCAAAAAAAAAACAATGGATTCCTCGACCTTACAAAGTTGTCAGAGAATGTCCTTCGGACGACTTAAAAACTGGCATCGGCTAGCCACTCAGCCTAGCGACCTCACTTTTAGGGTTCTGTACCAAAACGGTACAAAGAAACACTTTATGAGACTTCGATGTCTGTCTACGTGTATGTCATAACCATGTTACAAAATTCGTCGGTTCGTTTCAACCCAACACTTCTGAACAATATCTACTCGTATCTCTATCCGTAAATTACCCTGAACACAATGACGAGCTACGCGGAAATTCCCAACCCCATCAAAGGGCAGTGAATAACCAATAATTCCGTCTCATTCACTCTTAGCATAGGGGAGAGGGATGCATGCTAGGGTTGCGATCTTGTGACGTTGCTTTGTCGTACTAATGTGTTCTGTGCTTTCAAGAATATCCAATTTCACAAAACGGAAAAACCCGCTTTGGGAAACATCCACTGGGATTACTGGGTCCACTGAAATAGATATATTAACTACACTTATCAAATATCAAGCACCTTTAAAAGAATATTGACGTTACTGTCAAGCAAACTAGAAACTCTTTAAAACTCCTACTCAGATTGACTATCAAACGAAAGACATCGTTTACCCATTCCGATTTCCGATGTTGTAGAGAGTTTGATCATAACTTAGTTTGTTTCGCTTTCACGCCTTAACTACTCAACTGATCATCATACAATTTTACATGCACGTCGTCGGGGATTAGGAAAAGGATATAGGGTACCTTTAATCCTGAAAAAGTTACCAGTTCTTATGGGAACGCGGATGAAAACGCGAAGCTCTGCTAGTTTTTTCAAAGCCCGTCGTCCTACCCTCCTATTTTCACGTACGTTATAAAATACGAGACCGCCTTTCAGCGGACAATATTTTCTTTAGTAGGCAAACTTACTATCTCATATTTTCCGGTAGATCCCAATACAGTAGAACGTTTTACGAGCACCAACCCTACTGGGCGGTCGAGTTTATAATTTAGTATCGGGCGGTCCGATTACTATGAAAAGCTTTCGAGGTTTTCCCCGAATGATATATTGAAACAGATATGGTTACAATGAACGAGAATTGGATTTATTGTTGTAAGCGATTATTTTTGAGCTGAAACTGGACTAAAAATTTGGTAAAACATTTCGTTTTGTTTATTTTATCATATAGGGAAAACGGGCTGCAGCTATTTTATACAGTGGATAGACGATAAATATTAACATATCAGCCAAATTTAAATAATTTTTGCTTTTAAAAATTTCTATAGTTACAAGTAAAACCCCCAAAGAAATATGTTGAAAAGGAAAACAAAATCTGAGCGGGAAAGGTAACATTAACGCAATGGATAAAAATATATACTTACAACACTAAATTGATCTAGAATTAAGCTAAATACTCGTAGTTCACAAAGTGGTCTTTTTCGACCCTCTGGGGTCGACTACGACCTACAAGAATTAAAAAAAATGCAATATTAGCTAAGCCAATAGCCCACACCCAAAACAAAAAAACATTGCAAGTAGTCTATGAGACAAGAGTTAAGCGCTCATTACACTTCCAATTTGCAGTGTGCTAACTTGGCGTGGCAGTGCCCGTGCGATAGAAATGAATTGGATTGCTGTTTAACTGCCATTACACTATCCAAATTTAGCACTCTAGCTCACCTAGCGTACTGCTAATTGGATAATGTAATGACCCGCATTAGGGAACCACTGCTAGCTAGACGTTTACTTAACGACTTACATTTACACATACACGAATGGAATCTTTTTCTGAGCAGTGGGATAAAACAGTCAATTTATTGAATCGTTTCCATTTTGGGTTTGCCCTATAACTAAAACGAATTTAGGTCACTGTAGTCAGACTAACTAAACTCTACAGTTTCACTCGCTGCCCTACAGGATCCGTAAATTTTGCCGGGATAAAAAGTAGTCTATTAGATGTGTTAAACCAAAATCTTAGTAATCTTCACATCAAATTTGTTCTTTTTTAGCTTTTTAGCATTAAAAAGTATTAAACAATATGTCGCAGCCAACTAGCTTAATTTTCTAACCAATCGCAAGTCGGATTGATAAAATAAAGGAGTCGTTCAGGAGAGGTTTTAGGTTATTGTAATGTCATGTCTATGTCAGAATTGCGGTGCGTAATAAAATTTTGTAAATTATTAAAAAATAACGCGCCGCTTACCAAATGCGTCAGATAACATAACAGAATAGTACGTAGTTGGTACAACAATGAACAGCTGACAACTAAAATTAAAACTCCGCTCAAAACCAGCCAGTACTTTTTTTTTAATTTTGTACTCTGATCCCTTTGGTAATGGATTCGTATTTAGATAATTTGTTACAGTATATCACGAGGAGGGTTTATATAATTATATGAATAAACTCGAACGAAGTTGCGGGCAACAACTAGTTTATAATATTGCTGCGATCGTAATATACTCTGATAATCCTCCACTATCTATATAATAAAAGTGAAAAACCAGAACGAGATAAAAACGCAAGATGGAGTGAGATGGCGCTCTACAAAACTTCCTTTACATGTTTCTCCCAAACAACTACCAGTTTTTCGGGAATTTGCATGTAATTCGATTCCTTGACCTCGGGAGTAGCGACAAACTTAATATTTATGGTTTTGGATGTGTAATTTTTGTATAATAAGCAAGATAAAATCGCAAGTTCAAATTGAAGAGAATACTACCTCATTGGATAGTTTCGTAGAAACTATCTTATTGAGGAAGTTCTTTTTTAAACAGTGTCAATCCAGCAGTGTCAGTGTGAAAATTCTATTAATGGCTAATGTCTGTAATTCTGTATAATATTAAATAAAGCCTGTTAAATAACGTGTCGTGCTTATAAAGCAGATATTATTGGAAACCTTGCTCCAACATAAGGTTATGGGCCATTTTAAAGGATAAAGGTGAGAAAATAATATCTCAAAAGTAAAATGTACACAAACGTCAATATTTTGCCAATACTAAAAGGCGAAAATTATTCTAACTGGAAGTTTAGAGTAAAATCCTTACTAGAAGAAAAACAGGTTTTACAGATATTAGAATACGAAAATAAAGATATCCAGCATGAACAAAAACTAAAATTAGATGACTCAAAAGCAAAGGCTATAATAATTCAATGTATAACCGACAAACATTTATCGATCATACAAGACTGCCAAAACGCAAAACAAATGTTTGAACAGCTAGATTCTGTTTTTCAACGGAAAAGTGTCTTTACAAAACTAACATTAAAAAGGAAAATAAAACAATAAACAAGAATACTTATGTTTTTGCTCAACATTTTATTATTTACATCACTGTACTATTAATTTAGTAGGTAACTGTTACTTAACCACTAAAACTACTGAATGGATTTACATAATAGGTATGCTAATTATAATAATATGATAATTGCTATGCAATAGATTCCACGCGGGCAGAGCCGCGGGCAAACTCTAGTAATATTATAAACGCGAAAGTTTGTAAGAATGGATGGATGGATGGATATTTGTTACTCTTTCACGCCAGAACGGCTGAACAGATCTGGATGAAATTTGGCACAGAGATAGATTATAGTCTATAATAGCACATCACTTTTAAACCGCGGGTGAAACCGCGGGGCGCAGCTAGTTTATTCATAATTTGATAACTAGTTACAGTATATCACGAGGAGACTTTATGGATATTTTCTGAATAAACACGAACGAAGTCGCGGGAAACAGCGAGTTTATAATATTGCCGTGATCATAATATACTCTGAAAATGTTCAGTATAGGTAACCTAGTTTCTCTTATCCACCGACGCCGATTGGACTCTCGATCCAATTCTATTAAAGTGGATCATAAAATCGATTTTGCATCGCATTAAAATACGATTTCAAATTCCTTTCAAATCAAATGACCTTTTCCTGAAACTGGTCTAAAGTTAAAATTGTACGACAAGCCTCATCCTCAATGTCTGTGAAGAATTTTTCTTACTCATTCTCAAACAACTCAAAGTTGAAAAACCGTTGGCCCGTGGTTAAAATATTTATGTACTTAGACCAAACTTTGTTTATCTTTTTAATGCGTCCAAGCAAAAAAAAACCTATCTTTGTATTGGCAGTGGTTCTATTGGAGAGTTCTATTTTGCTATACAAAGATTTAGTCCTTTACTAATAAATGAATCGGAAATAATCCTCGGAATAGTCAAGTGTTTCGTCTTTTTAAATAGGTACAAAATTCAAAAGAAAGAAAAAGACAAAACACTGTATAACGATTCCGAGGCTATACAAGGTTTATTAGTAAGGGGACTAAGGGGGGGATTGATCCTAGGTAAATCTTTCGCAGACCGATGACGAGATAGTGTAGAATAATTCGAGTTGCTCTTTTCTATAAGCAGGTGGACCGGTTTAGTTTAGAATGTAAAATCATGTGATTTTATGGACCATGAACGTCCTTGTGTTAGAACATAAGTAGGTATAATGAACTTGCATGCTTTGCAACTCTATTTCATCATTCGTATAAAATTTTTTGGTGTGTTTCACTGTGATTCGGCCGGAGGAAAATATTTTGAATAAATGATGAATAATGATTCACTGTGCTCCATTCCGTGCCATTAAAAAATGTGAGCCTCATATCGTGTCACGAACAGAGCAGCACAATTTCCAATGACGAATATTCGTCATAAAAATCGTTCGATCTTTTCATCATGATTCATGCAGCATTTTTATGCCAGTGCTGGTTGTAGGCCTCAATCTTCCTGCCCCCAATTCTACTAAGCAATTGTTTTTAAATTGTAAATGAATTGTATCAAGTTGACATTTTGTGTATGCTAGATGTGTTAAAAAATGATAATTCATTAACAAAGAACTGTTTAATACTATCAAGGCCCTAAAATACTGTGCCATCCGCCTCGGTCTTGCGACAATCGCATCCAGAATCGACTTTCGTTAAAATTTAGCTCAATTACTATAACCAAAACATTTTTGGTAACATCAAATGCATAATTTTTTATTATACCTAGGGCTATATTCGTTTGAAAGTGTCGACGTCAGCCGAGGCGCGTGGGGGACAAGATAATTTAGACAAACCATAGAACAGCTAAAGAATACAAAATTATGAGTCTCTACTTCGAACAAAAATACAAAGTCAAAGTCAAATTGTTTTTATTCAATTTAGGTATCAAAGATATACTTATGAACGTCAAAGTTATTTAAATAGAATCGACCGCCTTGTTCGGATAAAGAGCTTCTACTCAGAAGAACAGGCAAGAAACTGAGGGGCATTATTTTTTCAAATCAAATACTAAATAAATTACAGTTTCACAAATTTTGGCTTAAAACTAGGTAATATCTATAAATACTAGTGGCTACTTGGCGGAAGTGGAAGGCTCCAGGCATCTTTGTCTTCTAAATAATTCTTAACCTTATAATACTATCTTTTCATTAATGTAGTTTTTACATGTGATTTGAATTTTCCCTCAGTGAGCCCTGTTATTAATTGTTCAGTAACTTAACAGTGTTAAATAATTGTTCTGTAACTCTTCTAAAGGAGTGCACGTGACAGAGTGAGTTCTGAGTATCTAGGTAGGTAAAGTGTTTGCAAAGTATGTTCAGTGGCTACTAGAAGGTTTGAATACAATAGTTCTAGATGTAATTTCTAGTAAAAATCTTACTAAAATTATAAATGCGAAAGTTTGGATGGACGCATGGATGTTTGTTACTCAATCACGCCAGAACTGCTGTTTTATAGGATCTGGATAAAACTTGGCACAGGGGTTAATTACAGTCTATAATAGCACACAGGATACTTTTTTTTTCTAGGTGAAATTGCAGGGCGCAGCCTAGTAGTCATATGTTTGTAAGAGTATAGCAATGTAGAGTGGTCAATGAAAGTAAAATTATAAAAGGTACAGTAATCAATATAGCCTAATAAGTGGTAAATTTGCAAGCCCGTTCCAGTGGAAACATACTAATTGCATTATTCGTACAAAATAAATTCGGTAGGTCCGTGTTTGATTCAATTAAAACAGGTAATTGGATTATTCGTGGTGCAGCCGTGTTTGACAGCGATCGATGGTGGAATATGGAGGGTGACCATTTTGGTAGTCGACTAGTGAATCGCATCGATTTTGCACGTATTCTGAAGTATAAACTATTTACTTTACTAACTGGAAACTTTGCCTCTAAAATGCTTAATGCAGAAATCAGAAATTATTGATAACTCCCAACAGTTACACGTCACAGTTCAATAAATGACAAAAATACAAGAGTTTATAAATGTCAACAAAATAATTATTAATAAAAATAATAATTCCTATTGCGGTGTGTAGTGGTTGTAAACATAAATAATAACAATAATAAATAAATTCGGGACATTTTCACACACGGTCGCCTGACCCCAAACTAAGCAAAGCTTGTACTATGGCTGCCAGACACTGATATGCGTATACACTGACATATATTTTTTAAATCCATAGATATTAACACCCAGACATAGAACAAACAGTCAAACACCAATGTTCATCACATGAATGTTTGCCCTAGGTGGGAATCGAACCCACGCCCCCAAGCTCAGAAGGCAGGTTCACTACCAACTGAGCCACCGAGGCAGTCGCAACATATTTTATTCCTAACCGAGTGAGCAACATACATGGCTTTAGATGTCGAATTTTGATGGAGTTAGACCCCAAACAGAACAGGACAAGGCTGAGGACCAAATAAAGCAGCGCGTGTCATTAGCTTAATGTTGAATTATAATTAATCTTACAGGACTAGTGGATCGTTAACGGGAACGTAAACGAACAAGCGAAGTGGAGACAATTTAAACTTCCAGTATTTGGATTCTGGAGAACTTGAAAAAATATGACCCTCAGTTTCTTGCCTGTTCTTCTGTGTAGTGGCTCTTTTTCCGAACAAGGTGTTAGTAATTTTTAGAACTTTGACGTTCATAAGTGTATCCATTTGCTTAATGTTGAATTATAATTAATCTTACAGGACTAGTGGATCGTTAACGGGAACACGAACGATCGAGCAAAGTGGAGACAATTTATAACTTTGACGTTCATAAGTGTATAGATCTTCCATAGTTCCATGCCCAATTAAATAGAGACATTAATTTGATTTGACTTAATTTGATTTGACTTATTTTTGATTTGGGCCTCTTCAATATTTAGTCAGGTTTCTATTAGGCAAGCGTGCGTGCAAGACTGCGTCATAGAATCACACCAGGGCTCGTACCGTATCATCTGATTGCAACGATTTTCAAGTTCGCGACCGCGGATCGTATCGCGGCGCAATAGGATTCATGATCGCGCAGCATCGACGGCTGAACCATCAATCAATCATCGCAATAAGATGACACCGTACGGACCCAGGTCAGATCATGGTCAAAATCTAAATAACAAGCCGAATCGATTATCAAAAAATAAAATATTGGACGGGGCATCAGCAATAAAAGACTCGAAGTACGACAGAAGAAAACAAGTCTCAACGACCTTTTTACTCAGAATGACAATGTTCTTAAAAACAATCACAGAGCGATAAAACCGAACTCACAAAGAGATAAAGACGAATCTTCCTCGTTTCTCATTTGAAACTAAAAACTACAGTTCCGTAGCGCTGGAATTAAGTACGGGACATGTCCCCGCTGACCTAGTTGTGTCGACTGAAAACCGTTTATTATTGGGTCAACATACATAGTTTTGGAAAAACCCAGAGCGTTTAAAAAGCTTTTATGCCATCGTGAAATCTTCCGGGACCTCGACTTGACTGGAGCAATGTGGACATGGGGAATAGAAATAATTGAACGAGCGAGCGTAACCGAAAGAAGCGTCTTTGCTTTAGCTTCGGCAAAAATGCTTTCGTATGTCCGGCTGACCTGTAGAGGAACAGGTCGGATTTCTCAACCGATTCTTGTGAAATTTTGTGACAGATCCGATATTTAAACAGTGTTGTTGTTATTGTTTATCAATTTAGTTTTTTGGAAAATTTCGATATGGCCGAGATATGGGGTTTACGGACTCGCGAGGCCTTAAGCCACTAGTTATAGTAGTAACTATTTGTTTACATTTTTTAGTTTAGATTTAGCGACTCCGGATCAACTCGACTGGTGGTCTACGGGGAGACGCCGCGTGGTCAACCAGTGAACGTCGCGTGGTCCACAAATTTCCTAATAGTCCGTCAGCGATTGTCACTTGTTATCGCGAGAATCACTCGCGGGCGGCGGGTGGCAGCTTACGCCGAGGCGATCCGGAGTTGATGGAGTGAGCGCATATCTGTAGAAGTTCAATATAAAGAATACCTAACCGCACGAGGCGAGGCAGTGCGGTGTAGGTCCCAGGTGGCTCTAATGAGTGACCTTGAAGGGTCATCAACATCAACGGTTCAGTTCAGCATCGGCTATGATTAGTTTAATTGCCCCTAGATACATTCCTGTTAAAATTATTGACTTGAGCTACGCCACAAGCCTAACTTCCACAACATTCACGCCATATTTTAGTTAAAATTTACTAGAAAATCGAGAGGTAAACGCTTTATTCCAAGGCCATTCATGACGTACTTAATATGGTAACTAAAAGCTGTCAAAAGGCCAGATTTATAAGGCAAGGTCGCAGAGTACCAAAGGGTTGGCTATAAAGCAAAATACCGCTTTCTAAGCCGCCGTGTCTACAAGCGGACTTTGCAAGAATTATCACATACGACTACTTACTTACTAGAAAATATCTCGAATCTATGTACTTCTAGAATTCTTCTACATATTACACACATACATTACAATCACGCCTCTTTCCTATAGGGCTAGGCTGATACCACTTCTCTTCACTTGCTGCGATCCTGGCACACATCTTTCACTCCTTCTTGTGCTGTATAACTACACTTTTATTTCTACTATTTCTATATATTTTTGAGTGTTTAGTTTAGATTTATTTTGTATTTCAGGTGTCAATAAAGAGTTTTTGTATTGTATTGTATTTCATAAATGTGAATGTTTGTTATTCAATTACACTTAAACCTCTAGATTTGGATGACATTTCGTATTGAGATAGATTTTACTCTGGATTACCACATAAGCTACTTTTTATCCCGAAAGAAATAACCCCTCCTGTTGGCTAGCGGATGCAACCGCGAGGGGCAGCTAGTAACAAAATTAATCTGTTATTCGCTGCATTCAATGCGTGTGTACATATTATTAAGTTAAGTAAAACGGTTGATCGCAACATCGAATATAGGTCGATCAGATTCCCTTGCATCACAGATTTCACTGCGGCCTGCTTCGTGGGCCGTGCGTCAGGGCGCAATCCCGCCAGATTGCAATCTAGGGGCCTACCACGATCCCTTGATTTTATTTTATTAGCCTTAATTTAACTTGCAATGTTCGAACGTAAGTCATTCGTTTCTAAATTTGCAAACCATTTTAAATCACTTGCTGCTATCGCGCCATGAGCTATCCGATTGGCCTGATATTTGGCATGTCTAAGTAGGTATGTAAGTTCGGTGACAGTGCAATATTATGTTCCCACCGAGCTGATCCAACGATAATAAAAAAGGTTGGATCAATATAACAGCTTACAACGTTTTAAAAAAACATGTTTAGTCTGTCATGGCAACGTCTCGTTCTATTTACAGTGGGTCAGCGAGAAAAAGGTTTATTTGCAAACAAGAATGCTTAAAGAAGTCTACACACAAATGTCGCAGACACCCGCCGTTATGAAGTCGGCGGCTACATTAGTGGAAATCGGCGCCTTTATTCCAAAAGAAACCAAGCAACACAGATATTATCGGCAGGCTGTGTCGACGAGTACACACCACAATTTGGTGTATATGGAATCTTTATCAATTGCATAAAGTATACTATATACACCTGGTATACTATGGTAGGTCTCCTGGTGTTCTGAAATAGTTAGCTTTACTTGTAAGACGACGAACGGTAAGTCAACGTCCAATAGGCGAGAGAGACAGATATTGAAAAACATTTTCCATCCGTAGTTTAACAAACAGAGAGGAAATGGTTCTTCTCTGTACGTTTGACAACATAACATAGCTCCCGAACGGATGAATCGATTTTGATTTTCTCTTTCTTGTTTGAACGGTTAATTAGTCGGGAGTGTTCTTAGCTTGTTGGGTTTTTATATTTTTTTAATTAATTCATACTTATTACTTGTTTGGATACTTAGGGTCCGGTAACCTCTATTCGACATTGCTGTACAATTCTCCGTGGGTCAATGCAAGCAACCAGACCGCAGACTATTGTAAAGAGACTACTGTTTATTCTGTGCTCCCAGTCTGCTGCCACAGTGTAGAAATGGCCAGTGCAGTAGCAGAAGTATTTTACGTCCTATTCTGAACTCAAGGCAACGTGTATGCCAAATTTCATGATGATTGGTTGATGCGTGAAAGCGTTACATAATAGCTAAACTAACTGTCTTTCGCATTCATATTTTTTTTAAAGGGTAGAAAGGTAAAAAACAAGTACAAAATCCATGAAACTTCGTATCTGATAAAACGAATCTAAGGAGTTTCTCACGCTCCTCCTTTCACCTGACAGTGCTAGGAACGAGCCTAACCTCCCGAGTGAAAAAGCGTTGTATCAGTTGCATGTGACGCGGGTGTTTTACCTACTACTGAACAATGAAGAGAAAAACGCGGTTCCTGTGCATTGCGAACAAAAACGAGCTATGTGTGGTAGCGACACCTCGCCGTTCAAAATCGGTCAAACCGTACGCCATAGCCAAATCGGAAAGAAATCTTACATATGCGTAAAAAATCAAACATTGAAGAAAGAAGAAGAAGAAGGAAAAGTTATTTTGAAACACATACAATAATAATATAAATGATAAAATTAATTAATAAAGTACTTTTATCCTACTAATATTATAAACGCGAAAGTTTTTAAGAATGGATGGATGGATGTTTGTTACTCTTTCACGCCAAAACGGTTGATCAGATCTGGATGAAATTTGGCACAGAGATTAGGTTATCTAGTCTAGAATAACACATAGGAAACTTTTTAACCGCGGGTGAAACCGCGGGGCGCAGCTAGTAAATAATAAATTATAATTATGTGTTTCAAAAAAGGCTTCAACTCAGCACATGCTGTTTAATAAACAGCGCTGATCTTCCAAGTAAATTTTAAGCAAAGATCTGGTAGGTCTTTAATGAATAGGAAGTTAATCTGTGGTTCTAAATCCACGCTGAACTATAAAACGGGCGGCCATCAAGGGCTCAATAATGGGCAACTGTTCACGGCTATTGGATCGAATCCAGATTCAAGCTATCCTCCGTCGAACTGATCATAATTGAGGAAAATATTGAGGAACGAATGTTTTTGGAAGCATAAAATTCTGTCTAGAATATATTTTGTGCGTCACTCTGTTTCACTGGCTGACCTATAGGAAACGTTATTTTTTTAAGACAAAAAGTAGCCCTATAGATGTGTTGGACAAGCTACCTCCATATTAAATTTCATCAGTTCAGTTTCTTGCCTGTTCTTCTGAGTAGAGGCTCTTTATCCGAACAAGGCGGTCGAGTCTATTTAAATAACTTTGACGTTCATAAGTGTATCTTTGATACCTAAATTGAGTAAAAACACTTTGACTTTGACATTCAATTCCTTACGCCGTTTGAATACAAACTCACAAGTTTTCGCATTTCATATCCAACTAGCGATCCGCCCCAGCTTGGCGCGATACCTATAAACCTTTTGTGAAAAAATATTTAACACCACTCCGGTGTGCGGTGATGCGGATTTTAAATTTGACTGTAAAATCTCGACATGTTTACAAAACACGCAGGGTATAAACACATTGACACCGCGTCGCCGTGCGGAGTACCGCTGTGTGAATTTTGTCGTTCCGCACACAGCAGCGGGATACGGAGGCAGTATGTTATCCGCCTTAATCTCCGTAACTACATTTTCGATTTTAAGGTTCGGTCATTCCGCAATTATCTACCCACACATACGTTTACGTAACCCGCTTTATTTAGAGTTGAAAATCGTAAATCATATTTGATGGTAATATGAAATCAGCTTCTAGAAATACATTTTTTTGCCGTTTTTATTGGTATTTATCGTAATAAGAACACAAATAAGAATAAGTTGCTCGGTTAAACTTTAGATTTTTTTTCCAAAATGAGTACGATTTTCAAAATTCTACTTTGGTTAAACTGTACTTGGTTGTTTCTTCTACCAGCTGTATTTTTTTGCACCTGATCATCATAATTCTCCATATCAAACCAGGCAGAAAAAAAAACTTGGTGATTTCGTGTAATGCAAAGCCTTAAAACTATTTCAGAAACCTACATAGGCTACTACTAGTCATCGACTGCCATAGGCTAGGAAACGGAAAAGAAGCAGCTGGCAGAAACTACTGAGCAACAGGTACCGGTCATTATAAGCTTCATGAGGTCATGAGGCATAAGTAGCAGTCCACAAAGCATCCAGCGTTCAGAGCCTTTACAATTGGACCGGCAGACACGACAATGCCATTAGGTATTTCGTCACGCAACATCGTACATGTATCTCGCGAGTTCATTTGACACGCTCCATTGTTAAAAACATTTTAATTCACGCTAATATCAAATGTACTGGATAACTTGCGGGTTTAACCTGGAACTCTGACGCGTGAGATGTTATCTTGGTCACTTTCGCTCTACTATGACACACACTATGACTTTTCAAACGAAAGAGACAATGACCAGAAAACATTTGAGTTGTTAGAATAGGGTCCGACGGACGAGATTAGCACAGGTCCGGAATAAGTGGCGTACAAAAAGAGAGGTCTATACTCAGCAGTAGGCCATTACGGGCTGATGATGATGATCGTAAATATAAAATGCGCGAGCAACTCCGTTCTTTAGTCTGTTTTTGACATCTTTTAAAACTGAAAGGATGGACTAAGCTTCATTAAATTTAGCAAGGAAATAGAGCATCATGAGGCCAGACATAAGACAGTTTAATCCCAGCAAAAGCGAGAAAACTTGAAGCGAAACTCTTAGGGCGGAAAGCCACCGAAGCTGCCTAGAGCTCGACAAGCTAACTAGGTTGAAATGTGTAATTATTTCTATGAAATAAGGTTTTATTTTTAAATTTCCTCGCAAGAAATCCGCACAAACATCAACCCAGCCTAGCTGCACAGCTTCAGTGAATTTCCGCCCTTACAGCCGAGTAAAAATAAATGTATATTTGCTGGCAGGGAAAGCGAACTAAGCGTCTCTATATTTACTTTGCGTTCTTTTCATTTTAAGGATGCAAACGGATTTTCTGTGAACTTCTGTTAGATAGATCGTTAAGATTGAAAAGTACGTGGAACAGAAAAGTGGCGATGTCTGACCCAGTTTTTACTTCAAGACGGCACAAAAACCTGCAAAAGTGGAGACTTCAAAGTACTGAAGCGAATAGCTCGAATGGAGCAGGTCGTAATTGCTAGCTAGTCAACGAATGAAATGAAACGAAAATTTATTGGTCGTAACTAAATCGGATAACCAATTTAGCAAAAACGTTATTTCTTGGAATTAAAACTCGAATATCTTTACAAAGTACGAGTATAACAAAGTCACTCTTCGGTCTGTCCTTGTCTGGACAGCAAGGACAGACCGAAGAGTCTCGGCGTCGGCGACTACGGTGAAGCCAAGAGGAATCCAAGGTGATGATCAGTGGCGGGATTTCCACATAACCACTCTGTACCCGCATCCGGGGCTGTTGGTGGTATCCATGAAGGATTTTTTACCAAGGTAAAAAAAAAACTTCAGTTCAGAAGGACGGTAGTATTTTTGTTTGAATAACATCAACACATACATAATATACGTGCTTTTACAACCTATTTATCAACTCAGTACGCCATTATGTCGAATTTCGACCAGTCTTCTCTGTTCCACTGCTAGCTTGCCCTCTCTCTATCCCTCTCTTACTGTGACATCTTATCAGTCCTGCCTCAATTTTTTACCAACTTTCAGTTACATTTCTAATAGACTAGTCTAGACTGGGTAAGTACATTAAAATGTCAGTTCATCTAAAAAAGAAATTGCATAACGATAATTAATCAAATTCACGTTTTGTGAAATTGAAAATACGGGAATATATCTCGGAGAGGGAAGTTGTAAACGCTAGCGAGAGTTGCTGGCCGGCAGCCAGTCTGGCTGAAGCCCGCGGGCCACAGCGTACCTACGTAGTGCAGTGCTGGATTAGCCACGTAGCAAGACGCAGCCACGGGCCCCAAACCATAGCGGGCCTCACGCAAAAACGAAAGAAAAAATGCCCTACACCTTAGCTATTCTCTCAAAGTGAAATGCGGAGCGAAATTCTTTTAAATAGGGGAAAAAAAAGCGCTAATCATACTTAAAATATTCTCAGAATCTCGGAAACCTACAATATTCTCAGGGCAAATGGGGAGTTTTGACTGGAAACCAACATCTCAAGGGCATTTCACCTGCCACACACACAGGCCACTGGCCTGTTCACATTTTCTACGGGCCCCGCGCTTACTTAATCCGGCACTGGCGTTGTGTTGAGCTTTGAGATACCAATCAGCTGTTGACGACTGTTTGAATATCTCGAATGTATATCCAGTGCAATTCGTGGGGAGTTTGCGGAATATCGAAATTTACGTTAGATTGGGTTAAGCAATAACTTTTGAGGTCGGTCAAATGTTGGTTAACCTAGTTAAATAGTCAGGTTGTCTCTAGGACCAATATTTAGTACCTAAATTAGTTTAGCAGGTATTTAGGTACTGAATATTTGTTCTATGTTTTTAAATAAATACTATATAATATAATCTTTAATTTCGCTAAGGCGAAGGCTAGAAGTTTAGTAAATATTATGAACTGAGGCTTTTATTATTCCATACTTATGAATTTAAATTTACTAAGCGCGTAGGTGAAGTATTGCAGGATCACGTTTTAGGAGCCCTATTTATACCAGTCGAGATATTTTTGATCATTGTCTCTCTCGTTTGAAAAGTCATAGAAGTGAGAGTGACCAAGAAACTTCTAACGTGTCAATAATATGGGGCCAGTTCTTATCAGACCTGCGTCCAGGGGCCTACCATGGCATCTAATTGCCATAATGTTCAGTTTGTTTTCCACGCTGTGCGACCATGAACCTTATGGCGCAGTGATACGATTCGCGGTCGCTCTGCATCCACAACAAAACGTAAACGTAACCATCATGGCAATGAGATATCATGGTAGTCCCCCAGATCGTGATAAAGATCATGAAATAGTGTTGTACTATTTAATGCTCTAATAACGCTAGTGTTGCACTCAAATTTTTTTTTTTTTCGTCTGACCCCAAACTAAGTAAAGCTTGTACTATGGCGGCCAGAAACTGACAAACATCCACATTTATTTTAATTAAAACACATTAAAACTTTGTGTTAGTGTAGCGCACCATCCCGGTAATCTTTAAAAAGGTAGGCCCTGCGATACAGGTATTCATTCATACCTAGTGCAGGGACTACAAGCAAACTAATTTAGCATAGGCTTATGTTCAAATGTTTCTTAATAAGTTGTTTGTGTTGGTTACTGTACATTATTTTCGTAGTAAATTGTTTTATACTAGCTGCGCCCTGAGGATTCACCCGCGGTTAAAAAGTATCCTATGTGCTATTCTAGACTATAATCTATCTCTGTGCCACATTTCATTCAGATCTGTTTAGCCGTTCTGGCGTGAAAGAGTAACAAACATCCATCCGTCCATTCTCACGTTTTTCACGGTTCTCTTTCGCGTTTATAATATTAGTAGGATAGGATTTGCATTGTAGATTTACACGTTTAGCCTTCTCCTAAGAACCTAAGAACCGTGAAATGATATGACAAACTACTCCGCAATGCAGCTGGCAAAGCTGCAAGGAAATTCGAGCTTCTGGCAAAGTCCATCGGTTCCCAACAACCCAGAAAACAATAATAATTACTTGCGCGAGTATGAACCATAGATTTACAAACGCACGGATTTCGATCGCTTAAAATAACTAAAACGTTTTAACCTTAAGGGACTTACTACACTTACTCAGCTCAATTCAAATGAGCTGAGTTAAGTTGCTGAGCTAGGTAATCTGTGTTAAAACCCTAAGTAGGCAAACATTTTGCAGACTAAATTAGGCACTTTTTGTCTGTATTTCTGTATCTATTTTCCTTTCCTCGTATATATGTCTTTATGATAAACTCAATTATCTTTTTGCTTCACATTGTACTAGGGCAATCAACCATCATCATCCCCCATCCCCCGTCCGTAAAAGAGAGGCTGTACTCGGCAATGGGGTATCCCCCATTGCCGAGTACAGCCTTTCTTTTGCAGCGCTATATTCGGACCTACGCCAATACAATAAATCCCACTAATATTATAAACGCGAAAGTTTGTAAGAATGGATGGATGGGTGGATGTTTGTTACTCTTTCACGCCAGAACGGCTGAACAGATCTGGATGAAATTTGTCACATAGATAGATTATAGTCTAGAATAGCACATAGGATATTTTTCAACCGAGGGTGAAACCGCGGGGCGCAGCTAGTAATAAATAAATTTAAAAAAACGAGACATTTTTGCACACACGGTCATCTGACCCCGAAACTAAGCAAAGCTTGTTGTACTATGGCTGCCAGAGACTGATATACATACATATACAGATTATGTATTTTAAATACATACTCAAATAGATATTAACACATAGAACTAACACAAATATTCATAACATGAATGTTGCCCTAGATGGGAATCGAATCGACGCCCCCAAGCTCAGTAGACAGGATCACTACCAACTGAGCCACCGAAGCAAAAGGTCATATCGCCAAGGTTCGATTCGCAATCCTCACAACATCGTCGACCCAGGAGCTAGAACGACTAACGCTTCGTTTGCCGTTTGTCGGTACGCGGTCACTATCCACGTCTGTAAATCTATACTAACTACGTATATCTCTCAGACGCATACAAAGTCCGTTCCGCGAGTTTCACAACGATCATCTGGTTTGCCTCAGCTGCTACGAGACGTACGCACTCGCTCGCATGTCTAGATACGTACGTAGTTATGCCAGTGTTTTGTTATGTGACTGAGTCGATGAGACGTCCTTTGTCAAAGATTAGCTTTGTTGACAGAGGTGCAGGTACTTGGTTCAATGGAGCGTTAGTCATGGCTGTTTAAATGTTACTACGACATCGAAAACGTGTTTTAAGTTTATTAGAGACAACGTTGTAGGGTTTGTCATCGTTTTAAAGGAAGTTTCAAATAAGTATGTTTTAGTTAGGCAATTTAATACCTAAATTATTACGAGATATCAAGAAGTAAATTAAGCCGAATAATTTGAGATAACTGAGAACGTTGATAGATTAAACGCAATCGCATGTAGCCAAGTGACGATGAAGAGACTGCCTGAGTGTGTGTTCACTGATATTTATAATCTGGTCGAATTGAAGTCTCGAAAGAATTGATTACTTCTAGGCGAGCGTGCCCTATCGTAGACCGCATTTCTTGCAAGTCTAGTTAGTGTTGCGTTTGTCATAAAACAATCTGATGGGAAACGGCTCAGTATCACTAATGTCTCACAAACGTGCCAGTTGGACCACCGCTGAGCATCGGACGAGCATCGGCTCAGTAGCACAGGTTAGTGCTACTGAGCCGATGCTCGTCCGATTTTTTATGACAAACGCAACGTCAATAGTTCAGACATTGGACGTTTAAACAAACTAGACGTTCTAGGACACTGGACATTGTCAGCATGAACGGTTCAGTGAAGCATCGATTATGGTTAGTTGAATTGTCCTCCTTTGATATCAAATAAGACTGCAACACAACGAGTCTGGCGTGATCTCAAGACAATCTGACAAATGTCTTGACTCTCGTCAATTAGCGTAAGCCAAGCTGCGTGTCCCATCTGCAGTGCTACTCTGTGCCCGGCGCTCAGCACGCCACCCGCCACGTGACCGCTGACTCACAGCGGCACTCATTCAGCGATAACCACCACTGTCAGCTGTCTTCTACGTGGCTGGCTGCTCGATCGCGCGACACGCTCCGGATTGTGTAGGCGGTATCCGCTCGAATAGCTTTACTAAACTATGTACCGAAAACGAGCTGCGCTGAGCGGCTGATGTTGAAGAAATTTAATGATGCAAACTATGGGAAACTAGCTCCACTAACTGCAGCTTCGTTCGACTTGATAAATATAGCTTACGGCATTCAGTCATTGTGTTTAGCTTATTATTAATGAAATATTTTTAAAATACCGCCTCTCAATCCAGAGAGTGCGTGTTCGATCCCAGCCACGGCACGCACCACTTTGCTCATTTGTAATCACATGTGCGTATTTTAATGTCACCCGCTATGTAACTAAATATTTAGTTCAGACGGCGACCTAAACCCGATTAAATTGTTCCTAAAAATAAATATCTGTAAGTTCCTGATCCTAACTAAGTAATATTGTAAATGCGATAGTGAGTTTGTTTGTAACGTTTTCACGTCCCAACTACTCAACCGATCGTCTTGAAATTTTGCATAGACGTTGTCTGGAGTACAGAAAAGGACATATGGTACTTTTAATGCCAAATAAATTAACCGTTCTCATTACTATGTCAAATTTTTGAATTGGTGTTTTTTGTTTTGTTGTATTAAGTACTCGTAATATTTTTAAAATCAGACTACTACTATTTCAAGAGATTACTAAGAGAACGTTCGTTTTCTTGTTTTGTATGAATATAAACTCACAAACATTACCCATTTAATAAATGAAGTACAGAACTTATAGATAGCCCGCTGTTACCCGTGACTTCGTTCGCGTTAATTCAGGAAATAGCATCCAAAAACCTGCCTCGTGAAATACTGTAACGAATTATCGAATTTCTTCAAGATTCGTTCAGCTATTTACTTAGTTGTGAAAAGCCTACAAACAGACAGACAAGACTTTCGGTTTTATAATATTAAGTATCGATGCGAAGAGAAGCTCAGTGAGTTTCCTTCATGAAATATTTATGTAAGTAGGTAAGTAAACAGATTTGCCTGCGTCGACTTTGATAGGAAATTATTAGCTTGAAGCCTCGGGTATATTATTCACTGTTTATGTAACTTTTTGTTGAAAAGAATATGTGTTCGGTGTTTATTCAGACTTTGTATTGTAGTGATGATGCAAGTTACGTGCTGAAGAGAACGTTTTTAGCGATAAGGCCGCCTTCTGTCGCAGTAGTTTAAAAGCGTTATCATTCTTCACAGTAATATTATAAATGCAAAAGTTTGTTTGTTATTCCATCACGCCAGAACGGCTGAATGGATGTGTACGAAATTTAACGCAGGGATAGATTAGTCAGGTCTGCGCTCCGTAGTTAAAAAGAAGCCTACGTGTGTTAATTGTGTTAATTAAGAAATTAGAACATAAGCTACCTACACATCAAATTTCACTAAAATCCGTCCATCTGTTGAAGCGTGAAGAAGTAACAAACAAAACACAAACTTTCGCCTTGATAATACTTTGTAATATATCTATTTTAATTGTATGCTATATATACTACGCATGTCCATACAAAAAAGGTGTTTTCTATAGACTAACGTTGAACTGATCAAATCAAATGTCTTCGTTCAATTGGGAATCGAAGATACACTTATGAACGTCAAAGTTCTATAAAAAACTATACCACCTTGTTCGGAAAAAGAACCACTACCCAGAAGAACAGCTGCATGAACAACAGCACAAAGCTGAATAACTGTATAGTTGTACGAACGGTCTTTTACAAAAAAAACCAACAATAAAACGCTATCGAATGCATAAAAACACAGTTCCGAGTAATGGCATCGAATACCAATACCCTGAACAAACACTAGTTACTGACCGAATCAACAACACAATCGGGGGAGAGGATAACTTCAATAAAACAGGAAAAGCTATTTTTACAGCATACATGGCGGAAAACAGACCGTTTAGGCTGAAATGGACTACTGTGCTGAAACGTCAACAGTATCAAGAGGACAACCGTCCCAAAAGGTCTACTCCTACTTCTAAATAAATAAATTCGGGACATTGTCACACACGGTCGCCTGACCCCAAACTAAGCAAAGCTTGTACTATGGCTGCCAGAGACTGATATACATACTTAGATATTTTTAAATACATACTTGAATAGATAATAACACCCAGACATAGAACAAACACAAATGTTCACCACATAAATGTTTGCCCTAGGTGGGAATCGAACCCACGCCCCCAAGCTCAGAAGGCAGGTTCACTACCAACTGAGCCACCGAGGCAGTCATTCTAAAACTACTATTTAGCATAAAGACAAAGACACGCATTGATCACAGAATACTGCCCTACATTGATATTAAAATCACTTCACACTAATTTTATAAATGCGTAAGTTTGGATGGCTGTTACTCATTCACGCCAGAACAGCTGAACGGATTAGGATGTAATTTTGCACAGATATAGATTGTAGTCTAGAATAGCACATAAGCTATATTTAAACCTCAGGGCGCAGCTAGTTTGAAAAAAAATCGTTAAAGTTTACCGTAAACGGATGAAAGCACCGAATTATTCTCTATCTAGTTTGGATTCTATTCTATAAGACTTAGATTGGAAGTCAGTTTAAAACCAAAAATTCGCGCAACGCAAGCGTAGCCAGCAAGAACAATACAGTGAAATCTCCACACGTAGGACTCGTAAAGGCGAATTAGAAACGATCCCGAGCTAGAATTCACTCTGCGAATCTGCCATTTCGCGTGTTAATTTCCTATTTGGACTGCAAAGCTCGGCTCAGACACCCGAGGACGGAGGGCGAACATATTACAATAATTAAACGTATTTCGGATCCCTCTAGCGCAGCCGTTCTCAACCTACGGCCCGCTAAGCTTTTTGCGAGTGTCACCTGGCATTCTAAAGTTGTTACACATCATTATTTTCCTACTCCTATTCCACTTAAGTAGGGTCAGTACATGCTTATTGTACGTACCTACGTTTCATCTATTCGTTTCTAACACTCATCATCTCAGAATTCACTCTCTTCACCTTACCTAAATAAATTTATGTTGTGGCCCGCGGCACAATAGCAAAAACGTCTTTGTGGCCCTTATAAAAAGAAGGTTGAGTACGGCTGCTTTAGAGAATAGCAGTCCCGCGTTCCGGTCTGTTGCCTCGAACATCACGGGTTCCGGCGTAATAATAGCTTACAGGAAAATAATGGCCAGTTCGAAAACTTTCGCGTTCATGACGTTTCCCAATTTCTCTTAAAAGATTTTATTTATCCAGACCTCGAAAATGTTTCTTTAAGAGGAGTTGCAAACAAGCAGACGGCCCGCCGGATGGTAAACGGTAACACAAGCAGTCCTGTTGATGCGTTGCCAACCCAGACAGGAATTTGTAGACACCCCTTATAATGCGTTTCGTGTCGTACCTCGGCGGAAAGACCTTCAGGAAAGTCATTCCACATTCTGCAAGTACGCGGCAAGAAAGAACGCCGAAAGCGGACAGTATGGTACAATGACTATGAAACCCTGTGATCTGTGGTATGGTAGGTCCAAGCTAGCAGTTACCATCATGTTTTAATATCTTGCGACAGCTTTTTCAACTACTAATGAAAGAGAGTCTTACGAAACTTTGGACAAACATCGACAACTCGAGTTCACGTGGCAACGCAACATTACAACAAACATTTGTAATTAAAAGCGTTTATTTTTAAAAGTTTTTTGTTTTCCAATTACTTGGAAATCGCTGGATTTTTTTTCCTTAATTAAGTTGGCTGTTGTTAGGATTCCTTTGCAAACTTTTTATAACTTGTAAAAGAATTCATAGAAACGAAAAAAAGCACGTTACATGATCGGAGTATTGCGAAAATGACAAGTCGAAGTTTCTAAACAAAATAAAAAATAATTTCAAGTTATTTTGGTCATTATAAACCGGTTTCTCACGTGTTAATTTATCTTGGAAAATGACGCAGATGGGTTACCAAGAGAGAGAGGTAATTCACAGGCAATGAAGGTTATGGATGCTCATGATTACTAAACAAAATGTTTGTAACATTATAAATGGCGACATAAGTTTTACAAGTGAAGTACGAGTAGGTACAACATCGAATGTTTTAAGAAGGATTTCTAGAATTTTTTCTCCGGGTTTGGCGAGGCATCAACAGTACCGCTAATGTAACAGGTTTCCTTAGCAGCGGCTACCGTTTACCATCAGGCGGGCCGTCTGCTTTTTTGCCACTCTTTTTATTTAATAAAAAGCAAAGCTTAAAAAAACCGACTTCTCGTCAACCAAGTAAACAATTTTTCGACTTTTGTTGAAATTTTAAAAACTGCTTAACCGATTTCGATATAATTTATATGGAACCACACGGGAAGCGTCAGCTTTCTTATAAAATAAAATTTGTCAAAAGTTATGAGGTAACAAATATATTTAAAAAAAACAGTCGAATTGAGAACCTCCTTCTTTTATGAAGTCGGTTAAAAACATATCCTCTGACGTTCTCTTTGGGGCGTATTGGTAATGTTCTACCAGCGTCTACCCAAATTAACCGAGCTTTTCAAAATATCGGAGAGCGTAATGAATTGCTGTCGACAACAATGTACAAAATGTCCATGTCCATGTACAAAAGACCTACAACACTTTAAAGTAATAACCGCTGAACCAACGATTTTGACTGTAAACTACATATCCCTACCCTGTGTCGTCCAATCCTTTAATTAAGGCTTTACCTGTGTCCACTGTCCAGTAAAAACATTCCGTTCGAACGGGCACACCGACGCGAAACGTGGAATTTAATATCCTCCCTATCGCATTGTGGGGACATTTTCCTTTCGGTATGTAGATGTAGAATTTTAAACGAATGCTTCTAGTTAAATGATAATGTCGTTGTTATAGAAAACTCTGTTTTAGCATTTGAAAGAGAAAGGTTATTTTGAATTGGCAAGGGCATCGTCGTTTGTTAATGAGCGTCTGGTACATTCAATCACAATTCGCGCTAATGTTTTGAATGTAAATGTAACTAATTTGTTATTTCCATGTCTAACAGGCGAAGGCGAACGGGATTCAGTGAGAAAATTAAGAAGAATTCAGAAAAGTGGGTACTTAGATAATTTATCTAAAAAAAACGAATAATAATCGAAATAACTATGATCCAAAAAAACAAGGTCTAGCATTCAGCAAACACGTAGTGCGTCATCGTCATCCGTCTCTTTCGAACTTGTTGTAAATGACTTATTTCGGTCTTGCTTAAGCATCGCTTGACGTCACTACGTGTTGCTGAATGCTATACCGGGCGGAGTATATTATTATGCCATGGGAAAACTAAAGAACCGCCGGTAAAACCGAGCACAGCTAGGCATTTTAAGCAACGCCATGACTACGGCGATGTCTGCGATGTCTAGGCACACGACACGACCAAAAAATAACCAGGGCCTCGGTTCTACGAAGTCCTAAGCAATCTTTTTGTTGTTCAAAGTCAAAGTCAAAATGTTTTTATTCAATTTAGGTATCAAAGATACACTTATGAACGTCGAAGTTATTTAAATAGACTCGACCGCCTTATTCGGATAAAGAGCCTCTACTCACAAGAACAGGCAAGAAACTGAGGGGCATTATTTTTTCAAATAATAAATAAATTACAGTCTCACAAAATTTGGCTTACAACTAGGTAATATCTATACATACTAGTGGCTACTTGGCGGAAGTGGAAGGCTCCAGACATCTTTGTCTTCTAAATAATTCTTAACCTTAAAATACCCTCTTTTCATTAATTATAAAATATGCGACCTGTAGGAAGACAAAAGATCCGGACAGAATTCGGACATACGAAAGCATTTTTGTCGAAGCTAAAGCAGAGACGCTTCGCTCGCTCATTCGATAAGAATTACTCAACAGCTTCAAGCCAGACGACCTTTATAAAACACCAGCGTCATTGCTGTCTATCGCAGTAGTTTAAGCAATGTCTGCTCCAGACTGGCACTCGTTTATGCTCCGAGGGAGTGACGTCACGGTCTATTTATACTTAATTTTTTAAGGAAAAATACTCTTTCTGTATATTTTTTCTTCGCTGACGTAAATTAAGTATTATGTAAGCTTTGATAGACTACAAAAATTGGCAAATTAGTGAATATCTTACCTAATTCTTTATTGATAAATGTACTCGTAGTGTAGCCCAAGAATTAATTTGTCTATTTCGATCGAGTTTAAACTTTTGAAGACAGAAAAATAAACTTGTGCTAATACTAAAGCCCACGCGTTTATAAAAATAAGGAAATAAGTAAGTATGTAACGATAACTCCCACACATTTACAGCACATTAGATACTCGATCTGTATGATATTAAATGTAATAATAAAAATAATAATAATAAATGTATTAAGTACTTATACTAAATTTAATGTAAATCTTAATTTTGTAAACTATTTTTTATTGTTTTGGTAGTACCTAATGTAATGTTGACTACTCTATTTGTATTAGGTTAATCCTGTAAGAATAGGTGTAATGAGAAATAAATAAATAAATAAATCGAGGACATCGTCACGATATTCAGTCCAAAATGTGACAGGGGGCGAGGGGGCGTCATACACCGGGCTCCATTCATGTAGCAGATGACATACTATACGCACATACATATGTTCACACAAGAAATCGAGGACAAGTATAAATTGTCAAATAAAAAAAAAACACCCAACAACCGTAACTAACTACCATCTCGATATCATCACTTCCATAAGATTTCAATAATATTACCAAATGCTTTTGCAACTTATTGTATTTACCTTTTGACGAGTCCTTATGGAGCATCCTTATTTATATTTTTGTTAAAATTGTTACGAACTTTTACTTAATGACAACAGAAATTATTCTATTCTATTCATCAGCTTACAAACAGAGAAAACCGCATCGAAATCGGTCCGATTGTTTAGGAGTTCTGACGCCACAACAAAGATACACACGTAAAACTTATAACTACCCTCTTTTTGCATCGAGAGTTGAAAAAAGTGTTGCGCGAACTCAGTTCACAGAGCACAGGAGGGCTATTCCTACGCGTGAGATGAGATGAGATTTTATCTTGGTCACTCTCACACCTATGACGTTTCAAACGAGAGCAACAAGGACGAAAATAGGTGAGATGAAAATCTCAAACCTCCGAATAGGGCCACAGGTCTTAGTACATCCCTATAGACCCAAGAGTCAGCTTTCAGACCAACTAAACGCACTTCCGATTGTTCTACTACAAACAATAGAAACCTAACATAGATAGGGACTACTCAATTATACCCGACCCCCGGCTATGGCAGTGGCCAGGGCTCAGCGTTGAATACACCGATTATACTATTTATATAGTTATATACTAGTCTGTGGCAGACTTTAGCTGTTATACAGGTAGAGGAGAGGGCATAATATTATGGTGAGGACGCCATTTTGGAAATGCGGAGAAAAGCCGATTTGAAGCCCCTAATGGGAGCTTATGAACGTCGCTTTGGAATTAATACTCCGGTTTGATTGGATCACTGCTCTAGTGTTGGTATTTATTTTTTTGTTTTTATTCAAAAGTCAAAGTCAAAGTCAAAATGTTTTCATTCAATTTGGGTATCAAAAATACACATATGAACGTCAAAGTTTTTTTTTTAAATAGACTTGACAGCCTTGTTCGGATAAAGAAACTCTACTCTCTCTACTCTTTTCTCTACGACGGGGTTATAAGTTTGACGTGACTCTGTCTGTGTGTGTGTCTTTCTGCGGCATCGTAGCTCCCGAACGGTTGAATCGATTTTGTGTTTATTTTTTGAAAGGCGAATTACTCGGGTTGTTCTTAGCTATGTTTGATGAACATCAGTGTCAGCGTTTTTTTTTAATTTTTAATCTATACTTGTTTCATAGAGAGATGAAGGTGACACTGATACGTCAACTTGTAGGTCAAGGTTGCTTTTTTACAGCAACAGCCGTTGTCAACCCATGTCAGAAGTCTTTGGGAGGCCTGAAATCTCTAGCTGGACTGACACTTCGCCTACATGCACTTTTTTACAGAGATTTGAAGGCTTGAAGCAACAAAAACAAAAAAAAAAACAAATTAAAATCGTCCATCCGTTCAGGTTCTACGATCCCACAGACAGACACACACACAGACACGTCAAATTTATAACACCCCGTCGTTTTTGCGTCGGGGGTTAAAAACGTCAAGGCACAAACGCTTGTTACACTGATATTATACATATTTCTAATCTAATATTATAAATGCGCAAGTGAGTTTGTTCCAGCCGACGGCACGCACCAATTTGTTCATTGTGTGAACATTTGTGCGTATTGTATGTCATCTGCTACATGAC
This sequence comes from Peribatodes rhomboidaria, assembly GCA_911728515.1. Lineage (NCBI taxonomy): Eukaryota > Metazoa > Arthropoda > Insecta > Lepidoptera > Geometridae > Peribatodes > Peribatodes rhomboidaria. Next base: position 1,719,125 of record OU452194.1, read on the forward strand.
TGGAGCCCGGTGTATGCCGACAGGCTCGCCCTATGTCACATTAGGGACTGAATATCGTCCGGCGAAGTGTGGGTGTTGTATTACACCTCTGCCAGCCCCCTCGAGGGAAAGCCGTGACGATATGAGTTTGTTCTTTGTTCGTTAATTTGTTACGCTTTCACGCCTCAACTACTCAACCGGTCACCGTGAAATTGTACATACACGTTATCAGAGATAACGAAAAGGACAGAGTATCTATCTGGGGGCTGAGCTACCCACGTCCGTAGGAGTGTACTCCATTCTGATTCCCTACACGTGGTCCCCGGGTAGTGCTAACCGGGTAGCAAACTCTGGTGGGAGGCTTCGGCCGTGGCTAGTTACCACCCACCGGACCAAGCCATGCCGTGAAATGACCTAGTCGTGTTTCGGGATGTAGTCCGGTGTAACCGTTCCGAAGACGGGTCTGAGCAGTAGCGCGCTTGTAGCTCCTCACTCAACTGCCGTCTTTGTACTTCTTCACACTACAAAACTTCAATGCTAGAGTGAATAAGTACCCTATAGGTCGTCGTGCTCCATCTTAGACCACAACGTCGCTTAACATCAGGCGAGTTGGTGGTCAAACGCCGACCTATTTTACATAAAAAAAAAAAAAAAAAAAATCTTGCATCCTAACAAAAATAGCGTTTCTTGTCGGACCGCAGATGAAACCACGGCGCGCAGCTAGTAACCCTCTCTTACCTAGAAATGGTCTAGACTGCATAAATTTGTTATTTGAGGCAAAACATTTCAACAGCTTGTTAAGTAGAATGACTCATAATTAATTTGTTTAGTCTAAATAAATATTAAAGCTAACAGTCAGAACACGTTCGTTTGAAACTAACAATTATTCTAGTAAACACATTATAGAGAAAACATCATGCTTTCGTTAGAACTTGATCGAAGATAAACAAAACCGGCCAAGTGCGAGTCAGATTCGCGCACGAAAAGTTCCGTACCATTATTTATAAAAACGGCCAAAACTCGCGTTTGTTTTATCGAAGTAACGGCTTTTTCAAAATTGACTTGTAAAACACTGCACAGTTTTCAAAAAGAACCTCAAATGTAGTCCTAGCCACACTTTTAAAATGCACTATGTAAATTTATGTACACGAAATTATACCCCAAACCAATGCACATAATGCCGAGGTAAGAATGACCAAGCGAGTATAGCGTAGGTTTTTTGCGTCAATGTGCGAGTGTTGTGTACATATACGACAGTAGCGTAGTTTTTTGGATGGTTTTTGGCTTCACCTAAATCATACGCCGTGCGCCATCTTATCCTCTAGGTTGATCTGAGTGGTAGACCCCCAGATTTGAGAATCGTTCATCAATGTCTATACAGCTGGGCTGGTTGACGTCTGTCAAACTGCGATAATCTGAAAACGGCTTTTGGTATTAATTCACCTCTATTCAGACCTTTAGAAGGTTCTGAATATTGATAAAGGTGAAGGCAATTTATTTTCATAAGCTTGGGAAACTACTTAGTTTTTATAATAAAGGCTCTTTAGCTAGATCTAGCACTTACTGTTAGTTATTCTGTGGCTAGATAAAGGTCAGATCCATGATATAATAATATACTCCGCCAGGTATAGCATTCCGGTCACGTGGGCAACACATAGTGACGTCATTGGTGCTTAAGCAAGACCGAATCATGTCTTTTACAAGTAGTTCGAAAGAGACGGATGACGATGACGTCATTACGTGTTTGCTCCCGGAATGCTAAACCTTGTTTTTTTTGGATCATTGTCAGAGCCATAAGAATAAACAACATCACACTAAGCAAGCAAGTTCGTATAGGCCAAGTAGCTAGCCCTGGGGGGTTATTCCTGCGCGTGAGATGAGATGAGATTTTATCTTGGTCACTCTCACACCTATGACGTTTCAAACGAGAGCAACAAGGACGAAAAAAAGTGAGATGAAAATCTCAAATCTCCGAATAGGGTCCCTGATGTCAAAGTTTCTAGGCCGCTCGAAAACCTCTGACATACCTTAACGATTGTATTGTTAAGAAAGAAACAACCGGGGCCTACTTATATTGTAAATGCAGCTGAACTGATCTGGATGAAATTAGGCACAGAGATAGGGTATAGCAGATAGCCTGGAATAGCAGATAGGCAGCTTTTTCAATTGGTGGGTTCGATTCCCACCTAGGGCAAACATTAATGTGATGAACATTTGTGTTTGTTCTATGTCTGGGTGTTATTATGTATTTAAGTATGTATTTAAAAATATCTAAGTATGTTATATCAGTCCCTGGCAGCCATAGTACAAGCTTTGCTTAGTTTGGGGTCAGGCGACCGTGTGTGGAAGTGTCCCGAATTTATTATTATTATTATTATTATTTTTAACCGAGGGCAACACCGCGGGACTCAGCTAGACTATTGTATTACAAAGAAGTGCGTGTATACATTCTGCTACTTTATATGCTTGCGGAACTTAAAAAAACTATCAAAAATAAACTATCATTGAGAGTCATAACATAATTATATTATGGTACGAAGCGCGAGAGAGCGCACGGCAGTCTATTTAGTAAACGTTTTGAAAAAACATCGTAAGACTGACTTCTCTTTCTCTCTCACGAAAGACTGCATATTCTCTATCCCTTACTAAGATTGCAAAAACTTTTTCTGCCAACAATGTGTGCCTAACTTTAGACGGAACCCGTGAAAGCATTCAAAGTGAGCCAAGTTGTTCAGTAATCGATCTCAGTTCGGACTTTGGCCCGCGAATCCGTCACGAATGCGTGCGATATGCGCAGAATTCTAAATCCATACCGATGTAGGTATTCGTTTAGCGTCTAAATGTTCCCTCGTATATACACTGAGTTAGCATTTAAGGCCAGTGGACTTACTGCGAATTTTGATGGTTAACGAAAACTATTTTCGTTTTCGTTTGGCTCCATATATTTAACCTAGCTCCTTAACGTTTCCGCCAGGGGCGCTTTTTTGAAATGTATGGAACCAAACGAAAACGAAAAAAGTTTTCGTAATGATCAAAATATCTCATGGTTAGGTTGCATGTGTTTCCATTTATAAAAATGTTTATAAAGTTTGCGAATGCTTGCATCATAGATTAGCATCATGCTTGCATGATAGTCTCGTAATATTTTTAAATTTAATAAGTCCATCCATCCAAAGGTTACCTGGAAGAAATCGCTTTAGGCGATAAGGTCTCCCTTGTACTGCCGAAAAATGTATTTTAGTTTTTAAGATTTTCATGTAGTTTTTGGTGTGCAATAAAGTAATATTGTGTTGTATTGTAAGGATATAAAATTCAATCTCCTGGTACGATTCACTCGGCAACGAAAAAACGAAAATAATGTCACTCTACAAATTAAAACGTAGCCATTGTATGTTACTCGTCGACGTCGTGTGTTGATAAAATATTATAGAAAGTTTAAGGAACACTTTAAATTACACTTTGAAAAACCACATGAAAACCCCTGAAAAATAAAAGTTTGACCTCTCGCGACCTTGCCTAATCCCCATATTTTGCCACATTAAATTCAACCCTATAACCACACAGCATTAGCTTAATAATCGACTACGATAACAAAAGTTCATAAAATCAGGAACACCTTGCCTTAAGAAGACAAAGAGGACTCCCAAATTTCCGTTTCGACATCAAAAAACAATGTTAATGAAACAATAACATAACACTGATCGAATTTAGATCAGGCTGTTTGGGAACGACCGCCCTCCACTGGTTTCTGGAGCCGCTGCTATTAGGAAACCAACGTAAGCTGATCCCCCGGTGCTCAATTTTTTGTAAATAAAGGTTCTTTTACGGAAGGTACGTGACGTCAGCGATAAAAAATTGTTAGGGATTTATAATTAATGGGCGATTCGACGTCCCGCTTGGGAGCAGCTAGTATAGTAGGGTCATTAACGGTCCTGCATATTTAAAAAAAGTAGAATAACGAGTAAAAAGTAGCTAGCATTGGGGCCCATTTTTTATGCGTGAGAAATTTCCGGGTCTTTGTCTCTCTCGTCTGGAAAGTCATAGGAGTGAGAGTGACTAAGATAACATCTCACGCGTCAGAATAAGCACGGGCTCGTACGCCTAATACGTAATATACGTAAGTCTAATTGCGATGATTATAAGTTTTAGCCGCCGGCACTGCGCGACCATGAACCTTGCTGCGCGGCGATACGGTTCCCGGTCGCGCAGCGTCAGTTCTTGCAGCTTACAATCATCGCGATAAGCACGTCACTGGTATTAGAGTTTAGGCCTTCTGTAGACTTTTGACGTGGCTTTACGAGTATTATTATAGACCTACAATTAACATCTCATCCGACCAGCGGTATCGCTGAGGTCCTCAATTATACTAAACTAATGACCACTTGCACTAAATATAAGAAGTTCCCAAGTCCTTTTCTAGTTCCTTAACTAGTTTAATCTACTCCTAGTTAGCTCCTACCTATTATATTTTTTAACACGAACCTTAATCCATTTCTTAGAAAAATCTTAACTTTATGTGCCTGGTAAGCGAATATTTCGCTAGAAGTAGTTTACGATGCCACAGACACACATACACACACACAGACAGACACGCACACACACACACACACACACACATACACTGATGACACGTCAAACTATTTTGCGTCTGGGATTAAAACTTAAAAAACGCCCATCAACCATCCTTTTTCATTTCCATATCAAAGTCAAAGTCAAAAGTCAAAGTCAAAATGTTTTTATTCAATTTAGGTATCAAAGATACACTTATGAACGTCAAAGCTATTTAAATAGACTCGACCGCCTTGTTCGGATAAAAAGCCTCTACTCAGAAGAACAGGCAAGAAACTGAGGGGCATTATTTTTTCAAATAATAAATAAATTAGTCTCACAAATTTTGGCTTACAACTAGGTAATATCTATAAATATTAGTGGCTACTTGGCGGAAGTGGAAGGCTCCAGACATCTTTATCTTCTAAATAATTCTTAACCTTATAATATCCTCTTTTCATTAATGTAGTTTTTACATGTGATTTGAATTTTCCCTCGGTGAGCCCTGTTATATTTTTCGGGATTTTATTGTAAAAACTAACGCAGTTGCCTAAAAATGACTTTCTTGACTTAGTCAGTCTAAATCTCTGTACAGCTATCCTATCCTTATTTCTAGTGTTATAATTGTGATAGTCACTGTTCAATTTAAATTTATGTAGATTTTTGCGAACGTGCATAATATTTTCAAAGATATACAATGTGTTTGTCTACCCGTGTCGGAGCCTGAAATGGTAAAATATATGATTCATTTCATCGACAAATCAGGCTCTAATTTTTTTTTTTTCCTTCCCATTGTGGAATCGCAGCCATTTTGTTTTTTTTGGTTCCAACCCTTGGACGCTTGTATTAATTCAGTCATAACTTACCATGTAAGGGGCATATTGATTGAAAAAAGATATCATTTGATAGCTGAACGTATAGGCAATAAAACGTGGTTAAAAATTGTCAAATTTTTTTTCGATAAAAGGAAGAAAATAATTCGAAACAACAAAAATTATAACTTTTTTCAAAGAAAAAATCTTAAAAGTAAGCTTTTTACAAAAATCTATGAGAGTAAATCCTAATTTTTTTAATTCCATAAAGTAATACAGGATGTAAGCTTTCTAAAAGATCCACACAGTATTGATGTAACTAACATAATTTAGAAGTTATAACAGTCGGAATATGACCCTTTGCAAAGTGCTTTGTTTGCTTACCATGGAATAGACTACCGAATTCGGCGAATTCTGGCTACGGATTTCTAACAAACCCATTCTTAGAAAGAGCAGGTATAATGCGACATGTTTCGAGGTGTGAGTAAGACAAAAAACCTATTGTACGAGCCGGGCTCAGCATGGAAGCGTAAATAATCAGGTCAGTCGTCCCTCGCTCTGCGTTGTGATTACATTCCTTTGCCCGTACAGACGTTGTTATTATTGGAACATTTTGTTGTGTTTTTGTTTTGTTATTGATTTGTTTTGTTGTTATTTTGGACTGTTTTGACCAACTGAAGTGGAAGATGGCTTATTCTAGCCAACATCTTGCCGACATCCATTTCATTTATGGATTGCAACGGTAACGCCAATAGTGCCGTTAGAGAATATGCCAGAAGATTCCCAAACCGACCAACGCCGAATGCTCGCACCTATAAGGCACGTCCAAACATTGAGCGGCAAGTGTGCGCGGCTGCCGCGCGCGGCGTGCCGCGCTATGATTGGACGGTTGCCGCGCGCCTTATAGGTGCGAGCATTCGGCGTTGGTCGGTTTGGGAATCTTCTGGCATATTCTCTAACGGCACTATTGGCGTTACCGTTGCAAAATCCATAAATGAAATGGATGTCGGCAAGATGTTGGCTAGAATAAGCCATCTTCCACTTCAGTTGGTCAAAACAGTCCAAAATAACAAAAAACAAATCAATAACAAAACAAAAACACAACAAAATGTTCCAATAATAACAACGTCTGTACGGGCAAAGGAATGTAATCACAACGCAGAGCGAGGGACGACTGACCTGATTATTTACGCTTCCATGCTGAGCCCGGCTCGTACAATAGGTTTTTTGTCTTACTCACACCTCGAAACATGTCGCATTATACCTGCTCTTTCTAAGAATGGGTTTGTTAGAAATCCGTAGCCAGAATTCGCCGAATTCGGTAGTCTATTCCATGGTAAGCAAACAAAGCACTTTGCAAAGGGTCATATTCTGACTGTTATAACTTCTAAATTATGTTAGTTACATCAATACTGTGTGGATCTTTTAGAAAGCTTACATCCTGTATTACTTTATGGAATTAAAAAAATTAGGATTTACTCTCATAGATTTTTGTAAAAAGCTTACTTTTAAGATTTTTTCTTTGAAAAAAGTTATAATTTTTGTTGTTTCGAATTATTTTCTTCCTTTTATCGAAAAAAAATTTGACAATTTTTAACCACGTTTTATTGCCTATACGTTCAGCTATCAAATGATATCTTTTTTCAATCAATATGCCCCTTACATGGTAAGTTATGACTGAATTAATACAAGCGTCCAAGGGTTGGAACCAAAAAAAACAAAATGGCTGCGATTCCACAATGGGAAGGAAAAAAAAATAATTAGAGCCTGATTTGTCGATGAAATGAATCATATATTTTACCATTTCAGGCTCCGACACGGGTAGACAAACACATTGTATAAAGAAGGTAAAGTTAAAATATTTATTTCTTTAAATAAATCTCTCAATGATTCACGGGGACCCATTCCGTAGATAGCGCGGACCGCTCGCTTTTGCAAAATAAAATCTATATATCTAAATAATATCGTCACGCCTTTCCCCCGAGGGGACTGACAAAGGTGTAATACAACACCCACATTTCGCCGGACGATATTCAGTCCCAAATGTGAATAGAATTTTCATTTTATAGAAATCCTACACACATTGTTATTTTTAACCGTAATCAGACATCCGTTATCTTCCCACAGTTATTATTTGTTCCCTATACAGCTGATTACAATCAGTACCGTAAACAAATCATGTGTAACTTCCCCTGGGTCTTGATATAGCTGCCTATTTGTCAATGGGACTCCATATAACGGGCTAAAAAGGGGCCCAGCGTACGGGATGACAGACCTCATCTAAATAGGGCTCGGGCTCGCAGTCCCATAGGGTATTTATTATTCCACAGACTTCAATACGACCCGGAAAATTTGTTTTGTTAATCCTACTTCTTATTTAGGTATTTATATTATAAAAAATGCGAAAGTTACTGTGCGTTTTTGTTTGTTATTTTTTCACGCTTAAATGGATGGAGGGATTTTGATCAAATATGGCTTAGTTTTTTTTGTAGCATAATATGCCCTAAATTAATACATCAGACCTTAATCGCGGCGCAGGTAGCACCCCGGGCGCAGCTGGTGGGTTTGTAAGTATATATTTTAAAATCTTTGCAACTTTGGTTGCTGTTCTGATGTTGTACCTTCTTCCTTTTCTCTCACATATATTAATCGATATAGCAGTTTAAATGAAGCACATAAGTAATGTCACATTCCGTCACACTTAAACGTTTACAATTAGTCTCATTTAAAAGCTTATGTACTTAACAGGTAACATTATTAAAAGAAAAACAAAAAACCCGGCTGCAAAATATAGTACCCTATGTCACTTCCACTATCAAGACGATTCAAATGACACCTCACATGTCGAAATACATCAAGCTGTTTAGGTTTAGGGCGTTCCAAAGAAACCTCATACATACGTATACACGTACGTATGTACATACATACTTACATATAAATACACACTCGAAAAACATAACCCTCCTTCTTGCGCAGTCGGGTGATTAGATAAATAATATGAATATTAATTAATAAGAGTAGTTAGAAAATTCAAAGTCAAAGTCAAGTCAAAATGTTTTTATTCAATTTGGGTATCAATAACACACTTATGAACGTCAATTTTTTTTTAAGTAGACTCGACCGCCTTGTTCGGATAAAGACCAAGAACAGCCAAGAAACTGAGGGGCATTTTTCAAAAATACTAAAATTACTGTAACTTATGTCACAGATCATGTTAAAAATTAGAGACAAAAAAATAAAGACACATCTATTCCACCTAGTCTGTGGTAAGTCCGGTAAAGGTACTCGAGTGACCCTTGTCAAATAATCTTTCATTAATGTCGTATACGTTTCATTATAGTATCGTTTATTACGTTAGTTTTAGGCACCTAGCAATCTTCCGTGAGTATTAGCGCTGCTGTGATTCGGAAGTCACATTAACTTCCTAAGCAATACACGTTGAATAGCCGCGAAATAGTTATGAAGTGTTTTGTCTTTTTCGATCGAGTTCATATAATATGTAGAAAGACAAAACACTGTTTTACTATTCCGAGGTTATAAAACGTTTATTAGAAGATTGATGAACCTTAGAATAACTACCTATAGAAGGTAGATTTTCAAACAACGACTTCTCAAAACGCAGGCCACAAATACGCTACGTGTGCTGTTTACTTGCCTTGTCACGCACACAGATGCAAACAAAATGTGGTTGTTTATGTTTCCTCCGTAAAAGTTGGATAATTGGTTGATTGGTAAAATCTGTTCCATAAATTGATTTAAAAGTAAGGATATGCCCATACGTAGCGTCGTACGGTGCCGTTTCCGGCACCGTTTTAACGGCTTACATTTCGCGAGTGTACTTGGTTTCTCTAAGCGATGAGCATAATTACAAAACCATGCAAACATTAAATCTTCTTTTTTAACTGACTTCCAAAGAGGAGGATTTTTTTTGTTGTCTTAAGTTTGTTACGCGATTTCTCCGCCAATTAAGAATCGATTTTAATAATTATTTTTTTGTTTGGTAGCTCATACTTTAGAGGTGATTCCATATAAATTTTATCGAAATTGGTCAAGCAGTTTTTAAAATATCACCAAAAGCCTAAAAATTGTTTACATGATTGACGGAACGCCGATTTTTAAGCTTTGCTTATTATATTAGATTTTAAGTAACTCTGTTCTTAATAAGCTGTTTTAATAGATATATATGTAAGTCATAAAAGATGTTGTATTGTACTGAAGAGAGCTTTACATAGAAGCATACAACCCGTGTTATTCACTAAATATGAATAGACGTTTACGAAGAAAGCATACAAAGCTTACGAATATTCGAATAGGGGAACATACAATCATGTTAGAGGATAATGGTAATATCGTTGAGCCAATGAACCAAAATAGCGAAACTAAGTCCGTATACCTACTAAATTATATAATATATCCATATAATATAAAAAAATACCACTTCACACTAAGCTACATTATATATCATAATTTTGTAAGCGTCCGCGCACTGAGCTCGTCTAACTAATGCATATATCTAAATAATGGATTAAGAAATCTCGAAAAAAAATGTTAAGTTTTTTGTTTTACTTTTATTAATTTACTAGCGACCCCATTCGGCTTCCCATAGAGATTACTGTGAAAAGTTATCTAGCTGATGAGGTGAAAACCGCATCAAAATTCATTGCGTGGTGTAGGAGTTAGCGGTATTATGCTAACTCCTCCTAAGCCTGACAGAAACACAAGCAAACGCGGAAAGCGACTTTGTTTTATACTATGTACTAGCTGCGCCCCGCGGTTTCACCTGCGGTTAAAAAGTATTCTATGTGCTATTCTAGACTATAATCTATCTGTGTGCCAAATTTCATCCAGATCTGTTCAGCTGTTCTGGCGTGAAAGAGTAACAAACATCCATCCATCCATCCATCCATCCATCCATACATACAAACTTTCGCGTTTATAATATTAGTAGGATAGTAGGATGTAGAAGAGAAGAGAAGTTCCGTTGAAAAAGATTATTTACAATCCAACGTATAGAACAGCAGAAAACATAACCCTCTTTTTTGCCCGACTGCGCAAAAAAGAGGGTTATGTTTTTCAAGTTTATGTATGTGTGTGTGAGGTTTCTTTGGCACGCCCTACAACCTTAACAGCTTGATGGATTTTGACATATGCGGTGTCATTTGAATCGTCTTGATAATGGAAGTGACATAGGGTACAACTTTTAATATTGTTACTTGTTATCTTACTCAGAGATGGTGTTATAAAGCTAAGTAAAAGCTGTTCGTAATTATATGTGCAAGTACAATGATTTTCTTTTGGCTCAGAACCGCACTCCTGTGTAACCCAGTAGTAGGAAAGGTGGGCAGCGCACTAGACAGACATGATATGAACTATGATATGCTATTTATAATGTATACTAGCTGTTACCCGCGACTTCGTTCGCGTTATATTTAGTTATATTGTGGCTATAATTTGAGATTTAAACTATCCTATCTCTCAAGTTGGATCGAACTGCACATGGTGTGCGAATTTTATTATAATCGGTTAAGTGGTTTAGGAGTTCATTGAGGACAAACATTGTGACACGAGATTTATATATATTAAGATTATTATAGCTCAGTCTGAAGTGTCCTTTTGGCATTTCTATTCGGTCAGTCAGACAGCAGACGCGTGGAGAAGAATACTAATGAAAACATTTGGATTTAAGTATTGTACATGTGGCCAAATGATGAAACTAGTAATTTTCGTTAACTATCTATAATTTTTTGTACGAAAACGCGGCAGTGGCTCCCATTTAAATCTACAGATAAGTTGGTCGTTTTGTATGCAATACAACATGTTCGGTTATCGCCTATAAGTTCTAAAATTTAAGACTTTTTAGGTAGGTATACTGAGAAATTTTGTGGCTAGCATGGTTTGGAATAGAAATTGGATATTTTTAAGTTTATGGACTAAATTAACATTTTGGTGGACTCTAAACGTGGGCAAGCTTCCGGATATTCTGCGTTGAATTTTCTGCCTTATCGTCAATGTTTCTGGTAGGTTGCTTTCTCTGTTTTTTTTTTAAAGGTGGATAGATGCTTCAGCGGAGACGTTACATCTAGATTATCTATCGCCGTCTTCGCTCGCATTTAATACCCTATTTAAAAAAGGCCTAGTTATTTTTTCTTTAAAGCGAATACGATTCGCAGTCGCGCAGCGTTGGCAGTTGAACTTGAAAATCATCGCAATAACATGTCACAGTATGGACTCAAGAGTTCTGAAGATTCCCCTTACATTAAAACTTTCAAATTTAACATCTAATATTAGCTACTATAGACATAGATAGGATGAGGTAAACTAAAGAACTTATAGCTCGGTTAGTGTTTAAAAGTAGAGTCAAGGAAATTCAAGGAACCCGGCTGCCAAATGTTGTACCCTAATCACCCTATGTCACTTCCACTATCAAGACGATTTAAATGACACCTCACTTGTCTAAATCTATCAAGCTGCTGGCTGTAAGGCGTGCCAAAGAAACATCATACATACATACACTCGAAAAACATAACTATCCTTCTTGAGCAGTCGGGTAAAAACAGCATAATAGCTCAGTTAGTGTTCAAAAGTAGAGTCAAACAAATTCAAGGAATCAACGAACTTAAGCTGACGTCCTGCCATTCAATGAAGAGACGATTTGCGGAAAGCAGTTGGCGGTGACTGTAAACGGAAAGCAGATAGACAAAAACCATGCTTTTGGGGAACTTCGTTTTTTGGGACTGATTACAATGATTAATCATCATCATTAATAATTAAACAGTTTTTTCAACTAATAGCACTACAACTACTAAACCGATTCTAGTGAAACTTTGCACTTTGTTTCCGTGACAATGCAACATTATAAGATTTTAAAAAGCCTTTAAAATTTTAAAGTCAAAGTCAAAATGTTTTTATTCAATTTGGGTATCAAAGATACACAATCATGAACGTCCCGTGTACGTATGGGAAAAAAATCCCACTGCTGTTTAAAACATACAAGATAAACATAGGCAAGTAACGAAGTACTCTCTTTTCTGCCACATGATCAAAAATAAACGATTGACGTCACTGCGTGTCACCCACGTGACCATTTCTGCCTCGGAACGCTATACCAGGCCTAGATATTATTATACCATGCTCTACCAGACAAAAAATATCAACATTACAACGAATCAAGTATTTTCTCTCTCCAATCGAAACGTCAATACACTCGGCGATCTCCCGAAGCTTAAAAGCTTTAATCTGGGCCAGATGGCACGGGGAGCCGCGGCGGACTTGTTTCAAGATAGCGCGCCTGGAGCGAGTGGTTCCAATTAGCCAATACACTTAACTGGTTGTTAGGGCTAATTCCTACAAACATGAAAGCATTTCAATTAGCAATCTAGCTATAGTGGTTATTGTCGTCATAGAGGGTAGTCAGGGGCGCACGGCTGCGCCCTCGATCTCCTTTGACGCTTTAAGCTTGCGTCCCTTTACGCCACGGGCAAGGACTCAATGAAGTGGTATCACTATAGCTAAGAGCATGGTATGATAATACTCCGCCAGGTACAGCATTTCGAGTCAAAAATGCTCAAGTGGGCAACACGTAGTGACGGAGAGACCGAAATACGTAATTTACAAATACTTCGTTCGAAAGAGACGATGACAATGAGTCACGTCATTACGTGTTGGCTCCCGGAAAGCTGGACCTAGTTTTTTGATCATGGTTAATAGAGCCAGAGATCAAGTTACAACTATAAGCATTGAAAGACATGTGAAAAGGTTGTGTATAAAACTGACTGTCACAGAGCAGTGTGAGAATCACGAGAATCTCGCATCTCTCAAACCCACAGCAAAGGTCATCGATCACACAGTACTCCACTAATACCGCCATAGTATAAGAATGACGTAAGATTTATCATCGCAAAAAATAACAGAGCCAGACTCGAAGATCGAGATACTTCAAACATAACCATGTCAGGAAATCAATAGCCTTCAGCACGAAGAGTACGGCCACAGATTACTCGCCCGTATACAGGGTGTTACAAAAACACCCTGTTAAATCCGTGAGGTGCGCATCCAGTATCGACTGGAGGATGCAATTATGCTAGTTTAAATTAAATATTCGAGTCGTGCTACTTTTTAGAGTAAAAGCCTTGGTGGCTTTTGATACAGATATTGATACAGATTTGTGACATTTCTGTTAAATTTCCTTTTTTCCTTGCGTTCCTAAACCGGTCATATCTCTTGCTATTTTTAACGCGCATTTTTTTTAGTATTTTTGCATGAATACTTATAAGTGTGTGTACATGCCCTTCAATTAAACAACAGCGTTTTTGTAACATGCTATAGATAGTGCAATATCGTTGCTCCGATCAAACATTTATCAAAGTTAGGGGGAAAAGCGCAGGTCAGGGGGACTGACACAATGTGTTTACATTGGCCATTTTAAGCTCGAGGTATGGTTTTTTATTTTATTTTGTTTTGTTATGCTTAATTTTTAACCCAGATGCAAAAAAAAGGGGTGTTTTCAGTTTGACATGTCTCTGTGTGTAGACACACAACAGAGATCATCGTACACACAGAGTGGCATCGTAGCTCCCGAACGGATGAACCGATTTTGTTTTTTTTTTTTGTTTAAAGAGGAATCAGTCGAGTGTTCTTAGCTATGTTTAATGGAAATCGGTGTTGATGATTATCGGTGTCGGGTTTTTTTTTAATTTTTTTACTCGTTAAAAGGCTACTTATCAGTTTTCTTAAAAAAACGAAGATTTTCCTTTTCTTCAGGTGCATTTATCGTGTATGAGAGTCTGAGTAACAACGGTGGCTACCCAAATAAACTATCGAAGACCCGCATGCTAAAACGACGCTCAGTCATAAATCTCAAAGCTGTTTTTATGTATGGTGAAACCAGATTGAAAACGAGATTCATGAATGAGCGTGCGGGCCTTAATGTTCCCCATAAGACTTAAAAAATATCGATCACTGCTCAATATTTTTAACCAAGGCTATATCTCCATAGATAGATAGCAAATTGATTACATTACACCACACTAACTAACTTAACTGGCGCAGCGAACCGAACTGCGTCCTGAATCCTGGGTCCGTACCATGACATTTTATAGCGATGATTTTAGGGTCAGACGTGGACGCTCCGCGACTGCGAATCGTATCGCCGCGCAATAAGGTTCATGGTCGCGCAGCGTCAAGTCAAGTCAAAATGATTTTATTCAATTGGGTTTCAAAGATACACTTATGAACGTCAAAGTTTTATAATAGACTCGACCGCCTTGTTCGCAAAAAAGGACTCTCAACTCTCACTACTCCTGAAGAACAGGCAAGAAACTGAAGGGCATTCTTTTTTTTCGAAAAATAAATATTTTAGTCTCACAAATTTTGGCTTACACTTACTAGGTAATATCTATGTACTAGTGGCTACTTGGCGGAAGTGGAAGGCTCCAGACATCTTTGTCTTCTAAAAACATGTTAACCTTTTAATATCCTCTTTTCACCAATGTAGTTTTTACATGTGATTAGAATTTCCCTTCAGTCGATGGCTAAACCTGACAAATATATCACGATAAGATGTCATGGTACGTAGGATACTAAGAAGCGCTCTTCTGTCTTGAGCAAGTCATGCCCAGCATCAGCTTTTAGTTCCCGAAGGTCTTTAACTACTTACTTCATCCATCTTATACTTGGGAAACGCTAGTTCCATTATTTACTATGACACGGCATCGTTTTTTAACCGACTACAAAAAAAGGAGGAGGTTCTCAATTCGTTTGTTGTTTTGTATGTATGTTAAGCGATTACTCCGGCAATTATGAATCCATTTCAATCATGATTTTTATGTTGATTACTTCCGCCAAGTAGCCACTAGTATTTATAGATATTACCTAGTTGTAAGCCAAAATTTGTGAGACTGTAATTTATTTATTATTTGAAAAAATAATGCCCCTCAGTTTCGTGCCTGTTGTTCTGAGTAGAGGCTCTTTATCCGAACAAGGCGGTCGAGTCTATTTAAATAACTTTGACCGTTCATAAGTGTAACTTTGGTACCTAAATTGAATAAAAACATTTAGACTTTGATAGATTATACTTTAAAGGTCCCATATATTTTTATCGAAATCAGTCAAGGAGTTTTTAAAATATCAACAAGTCTAAAAAAATTTTACTTCGCTTTTTATATTACTAACCGACTTCCAAAACGAAGGAGGTTCTCAATTCGACTGTATGTTTTATTAAATACTAGCTGCGCCCTGCGGTTCCACCCGCGGTTAAAAAGTATCCTATGTGCTATTCTAGACTATAATCTATCTCTGTGCCAAATTTCATCCAGATCTTATCAGCCGTTCTGTCGTGAAAGAGTAACAAACATCCATTCATCCATCCATCCATCCATCCATTCTTACAAACTTTCACGTTTATAACATTTTTAGGATTAGGATTTAGGATTAGGATAGGATTAGGAATAGGATATTAGGACTAATTAATCTATGGTACCTATAAAAAAACGATGATCTGTCAGTCAACGTACTCGTAGGTGTTTGTAATGTGAACTGGTAAACAAAATTTCATAAACTGCCACGGTAAACGAGCGTCCGTGCGTTGACCTCGAAGATCCGCTAAACTTGATTTGCCGCGACAAACGCTAAAATATTCGCCTCGAGAGCCGAGACTCTTCACAATACGTTATAGATTGCGAAGATAACCCGCAAAAGGACAAAAACGCAAAATACCAAGGACATCCCGATAGCCCAGGTTGTTTCCCTAAACAAACCATAAAACATTAGAAACAAGTAACATTATAAAAAAAAATATATATATTGTACCCTACTTGTAACAGGCTGTAAAACATTGTACCCTATGTCACTTCTACTATCAAGACTATTCAAATGACACCTCACATGTCAAAATCCATCAAGCTGTTAAGGCTGTAGGGTGTGCCAAAGAAACCGCATAATACAAATATACCCACATACATAATACATACACTGGAAAAACATAACCCTCCTTCTTGCGCAGTCAGGAAAAAAAAACAAGGACTTGCCAAGTTTTTGCAAATCGACAAACACAAATGTTTTTTAATCTATTTGACAATTTACGTTTCTGGTATATTGCGATATTGACTTTTAGCGTTCATGACGTTCCGTAATAAGATGATAAACATCGCATCCATCACAAGTTTCCCGCCTGCCTAGCTATAAAGATAGAAAAATCTCTAATAACCGCAAACTCAAACCAGAAAGAGGCATGTATCGTAGATCAATGTACCTACCTTCCATACATTTTTGTACTTCTACTTAAACATGGTCTGTTTTAAAAAAATTTGCTGTTCCATACAAAAAGTTCATTGACCTGAGACAAAATGTATGGGACAGCTGATTTTGAGCTGTGGTACAAAATTAATGAGAGCGGAACGTGCCCAGCGACTAGTCTTAAAAGTCGCACACAAAAAGCCCTACCGACACCCAACGGACGACCTTTATAAAGATACGAAAGAACTCAGGGTCCGGCAGCTCTTTATTAAGTGGTGTGCCCTCAGATTCCACAAAACAGCTCATCATACATTCAACTGCCCCCGCCCAAACACAAGGTCCTCGAGGACACTCACGTGGAAACTCCCCAGCAGAAAAACCAGGCTAGGACAGAGATGTTTCGGCTACCTGGGACCGTTAATTTACAAAAAACTAAATAACACTCTTAATATAGTACACTGTAAAAGAAGTGAAAGCAAAAAGAAAATTAAAGAATTTCTACTTACATTGGACTACCACGGCACCGAATCTCTTATTAAACCCGCGAGGTAAGAACAAGGCAAACAATACCAATAAAAACAACATTCCACTAAAATACACCCAGAAAACCTACAATTAACACTTAAAATATATTATACGAGACAACACATGATACCTATTCATTACCCTTGTCACATAAAAAGGACACAGCATGCACGTGCATCCTCACATACATAGATACCCAAGAAGTGAACTAGCTCCCGCAAACTCAGGGTATCCTACTGTGGGAGCTAGGGCATCCAACAATGTTATTTTATTTTGATGCTTAATTTTAATTTTTAATGTCTAATTTAAGTACTTTATGTTTAATTTTTAATATACTTTTATTGTGAAATTTTATTATTAATACATAAATATATTTTTATTGTCTTTGCATGCATAAAACTAAAATTAGATAACAATAACATTTGCTGTAATATTTTTAATTCAAATAAATAAATTTTAATTATTATTATTTTATTATTATAATAATATACTCCGCCAGGTGTAGCATTCAGCAACACATAGTGACGTCATTCGATGCTTGAGCATGACCGAAATAAGTCATTTACAACAAGTTCGAAAGAGACGGATGAAGATGACGTCATTATGTGTTTGCTGAATGCTAGACCTTGTTTATTTGGATCATCCGTACGATGTTATCCTAGAATATATCTGTCGTTTATATGTAGAAACACTTTACATAGTAAGTTTAACTATGTCATAATCTGAAGAGACCTTCCAGATTCCGCTAGAAAAAGATGCTTTGCCTAATGATTGTAGATTGACCTTGATTGACCTTGTAGATTGTACAATTACCCTTAATGTTTTTAATTTTAAAAGGTCACAAATAAACTTTTTTCTTTCTTTCTAATGGACCCATTTTCATTACGGTTTTTACAACTCTGAATGCGAAAGAGACATGAGCGATTCTAACTCACCTTCTCGCACGTATTGAGGTATGTGCTACTAGCTGCGCCCCGCGGTTTCACCCGCGGATAAAAAGTATCCTATGTGCTATTCTAGACTTTCTAGATCTTTGTGCCAAATTTCATCCAGATCTGTTCAACCGTACTGGCGTGAAAGAGTAACAAACATCCATCCATCCATTCTTATAAACTTTCGCGTTTATAATACTAGTAGGAGTAGGATTTACCATGATCCAGAAAAACAAGGTCTAGCATTTCAGGAGCAAACACGTACGACGTCACTCGTACAATCGCCATCCGTCTCTGTCTGTCTGTCACATATAAAAGAATGCAGTCTATGGCCTGCTGTGTGACGTTTCGCGAGCTAACTGTCAAAGGAATGTAGCAAATGAATGAATGAATGTAGCGAAGGAATGAAGGAGTAGCGCCTGAGTCGCCCGCCCCGTCCAACCGGCACTTCTCGCTGGAGCACGGAAGAGGACGGACCTCGTAGTGTTTTTCTTGGGTGTCTTTCTGTAGTATTGATCTTGGTGTCCATTAGATTCATTTTGGAACTACCTACATATTGTACATGGTTTGGATTATTAGAAGTATTAGTTGTTTACATTTACATTAAGGTGGGTTTGAATACCGTCCCTTGAGAAATAGTTTACATTTGTAAATTGCTTATCTTGTCTTGCTTAAGCATCGATTGACGTCACTACGTGTTACCCACGTGACCGAAATGCCATACCTGGCAGAGTATACATGGTATTCACGAAGCTCAGTTACACGACACAGAGCGTGCCAAAATTTACTTTATGTACTACTAAAAACAGTAAGTTCGTATAGGTCTAGTAGCTAACCCTAGCGTCAGAGATTTAGGTCTCTCTGAAGGCCTCTGACACGGGTTGGCCGTTCTAGGATAAACAACAAGGCCCTAGAATTACCAATGACAAGTTTTACTTTTTTTCATTTCGGTAGGTTATCAGGAAAGGGTGTACTAAGCCGAGAAGGGTCTCTGTTTTCATAATCATGAACAACTTTCACTATGGAGTCAACCCCGAAACTGAAAAAAAAACAGCTGTTCCAAAAAACTTTGTCGACGATCACTGAACTTTTTATATGGAACAGCTGATTTTAACATACTATTATTTTCTTCAGTGCTAAAAGACTAACATGTGGACCGTAACGCCGTATAGCATTCTTCATTATTCCCGAGATTCCGCGCTGTCAGCGTCAATGCAAAACATCACAAACATCAATTCTCTCGGATGCCGCGTCAGACTATGTAGTACAAATGGACAACTTCGAAAAAAAACGTAAAAATTATACTAACTGCGTTATTATAAAAAACAGCTTACGTGTTATGCCAGACTATAATAAATAGATGAATTATTTATCTCTTTAAATTTCATCCAGATCCGTCCAGCCGTTCCGGCGAGATTGAGTAACAAACATCCCACTTGCATTTATAATCACAGAAGTATAGATATACCTACTCCCTTTCTGATAAAAACCTTAACGACGACGAATGACGTTGACGACTGACGTCATTACGTGTTTGCTCCCGGAATACCAGACCTTGTTTTTTTGTATAATGGACGCGACCTACAGAGAGGCTTAGGTACCTATAAGTTTTCCCCTCCTCTGTTTTTGTTACCCATATTTTTAAAAGTTGCCCATTCATCGCTATGCCTACTCCGCAGCGCATCGTGACGTCGGTAATGACGTAATAAATCATGATTATTCAGGGATCAGTGGTAATTGGAATCATTCCATGCGCTAAATTATAGCGCGGCCTACGAGCTTAATTGGAAAATTACGTTATTTAGTATTTTGGGTGTCTTTGACAAGCGCGAAATTGTTAACAGATACGATAGCGGGTTTTGTTTTCCTTGCTAGCAGTGGCGGATTTAGGATTTCTATTTATGGTATGGGGGAGTTTGAAATAAGCGCCTACTACACTGTGCTACTGTGTGGACAGACTTTTAGACAGATAGACAGACTGACTGGCAGATGACTTTCAAACGCGAGAGACAATGACCCAAAATACCTATGTGACGCGCAAGAATAGGGCCCAGACCAGACAGTCAAACTATCAATCGCACACGATAGATTGAGTAGTGTAATAAGCACATTAGCTAGAGGTAAGTTTCATCAAGGTAGGTAAGATTTTGGGGGGCTTGATTTAGCTGAGGGTCAGCTTTATCAAGGTAGGTAAACACAAAATCACCCCACCACGCTTGCCCCTTCACGACGCAACGAAACTTTCTCCCCACAAGAGGTTTTTGCAGTCTCCATTAGTACAAACATCAGCATCATGTACTTTAAGGTATGTTTAAATTATTTTTAAAAATTTAGTTTACGGACCAAACTTAATTTAAAGTGTAGCATAGTCTCGTTATCGAAAAGACAACAATTAACAAATCATCATCATTCAAAGACTTTTTGATTTAGGTTAGGTTTCTCTCTAAGGTCCTCTGCCAATCAGGTTCAGTATGAACCACAGAATACTTCCTGTTGCCCTCCCTGTTTTCCATAAATGTCTATGGTATGAACCAGTATTATTATTCAAACTAAGACCAAAAATAACATATGACATATCGTCTCACTTTTCCCCAAAGGGGTAGGAAGAGGTGTATTTCAACTCCCACAGTTCACTGAAAGATATTCAGCTGCAAAACATAACCTATTTTAATACTTCAAATAGATATCCTCTCTTGCAAATTTCACAACATGTTTAAACCCAAAATCGATCCCACTGTTTCATGTTTTAAAATCACATAAAATGATGCATGAGTCAAATATCATGGAATCACCATTAAAATCACGAATAATTAATTCTTAATAAGGTCTCTCAATAATCAAGAAGGAAAACGAACTAAGCACAGAATAGCATTTACAACACACTATAAATAACAATGCTAACATTTAAACAGTTGTCCTGTTTTCCTAAAAAATATTTCTGGAATTGAAGATTCAATATTTTATACATCACTTTAAAATTGTATCAAGATAGCTCCAGCCATAAGTTACGAAGAGGAACAGTCAGGAAAGAGATGACGAAGTATGTAATACAATAATAACATCTGAACTCCCTTCATAATAAATGTAGCATACCCTTGGGATAGTCATAGTGTTTTGTCTTATTCTTTCTTTTTAATTCTTGACTCGAGTGAAAAAGACAAATCACCATATAATTATTTATACCGAGGCTATATACCTCATATGTACCCCATTAGCAATGAATGTTGCATAGCCTCAAAATAGTAATACAGTGTTTTGTCTTTTTATTCCTTTTAAATTTTAAAACTCCATTGAAAAAATCAAAAGATTGTTAAACTAATCGGAGGCAATGCAACATTTACTGCTAAGGGGGACAATGTTTATTGGTAAAGGGGTTAGTCTTTAGTCCATGGCACTGTTAATCAAGCAAAGAGGCTGTTGACGAGTACTTCAAAAAGTTTAAGTAGATGTTTGTGTCGACAAAATAAAGAATCTACAGTAACATTACAAAGAGCTGAAGATTGTATGTGAGGAATAATCTTCGGGACTACTGGTTCTGATTAAAACCCATTTTTTCACTATTACAAAGACAGCAAAAACACTTACCTACACTCAGAGTTGTTAATGATTACTAAAACCATCACTAAGAGCTACATTTCCATAGGAAATATTTACTTAGTTTAAGTAATTATTATTGACTCTGAGTGCAGCGGTTAGAGACAGACTATAAATGTGAACAAAGCCACAGGCAGATAGCTAGTCACTAATAAAATAACATTAATTTTACCACCAGAATTTGAATAGAGTAGGTATTGAAGATAAGGGTTATACCTGCTAAATAATTTATAGCAACTTTTGAAAACCCGAAGCCATAATACAGCAATACCGCAACTTCAAAAAGGTAAAGCATGTGCATTGCACACAACTGATGATATAACTTAATTAAATAGATGAAATCATCAACGAAAATAATTAATAGAATAGGTAGGTACAAACAATTGAAGTACCTGAATATTCGGAGTGGTTATCACCAAAGTTAACAAGATAAATAAGTTTTTAATTCGCATTCCTGAGTAGCTATCTTATTAATTAGTAAAAACATAATTAAAAAAAGATTTAGATGTTTGAGTAATAAAATAATATAAAACTAGTTGGGCTAATAATTATGTTTGTAAACAGGTAAAAACATTGCGGAAAAACACTTCGTATCTTAATTTTCCTGTTTTCTACGTGAAATAATGTAGGCGTAGTTTATATTTTAGTGATAACATTTTGAGATGTTGGTTAAAAAAGCTATAAAATTAATTCAGAAAGTTTCAATCAAACATTCCGAGACGGCATTACCGGCGACTATTGTTTGTAAACAAATAACAGATGTTCCATCACCCGGCAATCACTGATATTTTCACCATATTTCGGACACATATTTGCCTTGCAGACATAAAAAAATCAGCATTTTCCGACGTAAAATAAGGGAGAAATAAATTAAACAAGAAATATGCGATACACTGGCTCACAGCAAAAACACCATGTGCGTTCACGCGCCAAAATTGACATTAGCTTTGAGATATTTGTGAAACTTGGTCCTAGGTTTTGGATAAAATAAATAGGTTGGTTGTCCTTGCTGATTTAGTTAAATATTTTGGATTGTAGAGGAAAATATCGGTATTCCAACGCAA
The DNA here is from genome assembly GCA_911728515.1 of Peribatodes rhomboidaria. NCBI lineage: Eukaryota > Metazoa > Arthropoda > Insecta > Lepidoptera > Geometridae > Peribatodes > Peribatodes rhomboidaria. The sequence goes on from OU452194.1 coordinate 1,741,811, forward strand.
AACTAGTAATTCATAGAAAATAATTACGCCCCTGGCGGTGGGAATACGAAACAAAAATGTAATGGCTGCCGTTCTAGACTCGATGACTTAACACCTAAATGCGCAAAATACTTACACTTTCCTCCTCTTTTTCCATTCCAGAGGGCATTTGAGGTACTGCACGGTTAATCGCCGAGTAGTCCGGAAGATCCGGGAGCTCCTCGGCGAGATATATAGGCATTGGTTTCGACGCATCCAGGGCCCTCGCCCTAAACGAGAGCTTCGACATTTTGTTGACAGAACAAAACACGCTAGCGTCGACACAAAAATGCACTAATAAAACACTTTATAGCTCCTCCAGGAGGTCCCAAGGGACCTTGAACTGCACTTTGCACACTCTAGTTCGTTCCCATGATTAATTTTTGCACGCACTCAGTCACAATTAATGAAAAACATTAACGAAACTTTACATATTGGGCGTACTTTACAGAAAGCCATCATGGCGGCTTTCCGTTTGTCGGACGACCATGACCAACTTCCACCTTGTTCGACGTGCGCGGGAAGGAAACACGCGGGAATGATTTTAGTAGATTTGCAACACTTTATCTTATAAAGTTAAAATAATAATTTTATTACTTAAATTATCTCATTAATATTAAATATATGATTATTTGTAAAGAAATATATTACTAAAAAGCCACGGTAAATAAATACGAAATATTAAATTGCAAAATGACGTCCGCCATTACTTGTCATACCATAAACAAGAGCAAGAACGTTTCGTTATACGCTGAAACGTAGACGCGGATTGTCTATGATTTAAAACATTTCTTGTTGCCTAGAAAATGGCGAAGTTCAAATTAATTAATTAAATAATTGCGGATGTAAAAATGTAGATTTACGGACATTTTGTTGAAAAACTAAATTAAATTAAACATAATTATCTAATCTGGCGAAATAAGCCAGGTTTACATAATTTTGTTGGCATGCCACACCATGCGATTGATAGTCTAGATATCTGCCCCTTATTCTTGCGCGTGAAATATTTTCTAGTTATTGTTTCACTTGTCCTATCTGTGAGAGTGATCATCTCACGAGAGACAAACTATAAGTGGGGCTATTCCTACGCGTGAGATGAGATGAGATTTTATCTTGATCACTTTCACACCTATGACGTTTCAAACGAGAGCAACAAGGACGAAAAAATGTGAGATGAAAATCTCAAATCTCTGAATAGGGCCCCTGGCCTGCCGTGCCTATTTCCTAATAGGTACATGGCAAGACTGCAGGGGGGCTATTCCTACACGTGAGATGAGATGAGATTTCATCTTGGTCACTCTCACACCTATGACGTTTCAAACGAGAGCAACGCGGATGAAAAAAGGTGAGATGAGAATTTCAAATCTCCGAATAGGGCCACAGATCGCATGGTGTGATATGTATGGCTATTTTCCCGATCCGATCACCGAATCAGGTGAATGATACGCGATCATGATAAAAGTACCCGAGATGCACTGTGCGATGCGATCCGCAAAGAGCGACATGAAGCTGCATTATGTTGCTCGCTTCGAAACGTATCTCATAATTCTCGTACAAATACATACAAACCAGAAGTGTCGTCGTCTGCTGCTCCCGTTGCGGTTGGGTGCGGTATGGTACCTTAAGCTGTTTCGATACGCCGCTCAATACGCATACAGTCCGATTCACATCGAGTCCATTTTTGCCATCTAGTGTAGGGTCTAGTCTAGGGTAGCCGAACTATATTTTTCAGGCCCTGTCTATCCTGTCCCTGCATGAAGGATGAAGGACGTTGTAACTCGTAGACGGAGAAACCAATGGACTCAAGCACTGTGTAACCGGACATGAGATAGCGATATTTTCTAACAGTGTTGCCACTTAAGGATGGTTCCATAGAAGTTAGGGAAGTTAGGGTAGATTTTTTAACAGTAAATAAAATAGTAAAGACTTCAGATTATTTTTTTATATTTTATTCATTTTTAGACAAAATCAGCTTACTGTATACATTTCTTACTCTTTCGTTTGGTTCAGATGCACGCTTAGCTTAATAGGTATAGTATAGTCGTATGTAGTAGGTCATAGTTATAGGAAGTCGCGGTTAACAGTGTCTATAGAATTCAAAAACTCGGCGTCTTCGTAAGACAACAGAGATTTTGTTCTAAGTTCTGATAAAATGTTATTTAATTCTGCATTCCTTTTTAAAAGCCGTCGTTTGGCTTGTCGCACCGCGCGTAACTTTTTAAGTCTATTCGCAGCAATTTTTCGAAGTTTTTTCTTGCGTGGTGTTTCCATTTCTTCATTTTTGCGTTTTCGTGATGTGTCTTTTAGAGGCAGTTCAATTGTTTTTTCAAAAATATCCGATTTAGTTTAACTCCAGATTTTGATGAAAGATCGGAAGCCTGCAAATAGACATTATTATTACAATAAAAACAAAACCCGTCTGCAAAATAATGTACCTCCACCATACCATACAGAAAACTCAAAACTCACATGTCGAAATCCATCAAGTAGTTTAGGCTATAGGATGGGCCAAAGAAACCTCATACATACATACATACACTCGAAAAACATAACCCTCCTTGCGAAATCGGGTAAAATGTGCTTTTGTTATTTTGTTGTGCACTCAGATTGTTAAGGCGCTTTGCTTAATCCATACATCCATATCCATATGTCTTAATCGGTTCTTCATATTGTCATTATAATAGGTTTATTATAATGACAATTTGAAGAAAAATGATGACACATTTATATGAACAAATTATCTAATCTAAATCCATATAAGCGTACATAGATAGTCAAAATAATAATCAGGTAAATTGGTACAAAAATTTAAAAACGCACCGTTTGTAAATTTTTTTGTCTGTTTTCCTCAAGTGGCTTCTTGTTTGATGTTTCAGGGGTTTCGATATTATGTTTTCTTGTCTTCTCTAAATCCAGCGTTTCAGGTGACTTTTCAAAAAATTTCGATTGGTCAGTTGAATCGGAACGCCCTGGTTTTGAAGTAAGATCAGAAGTCTGTAAAACGAAATTAGCAAGTTAAGGCAAGACAGAATATGCTGCATTATTTACTCCCTCAAATACCTAACCTATTTGAACTTTGAATATGACAAAACCATACGACATATACATACGAGTAAGTTAACAAAAATGGTAACCAAGCACTTTTTTGACTACCAATGTGTGTCAGCGGGACTCGTTTATTACTAAGCTGATCTGACCTCCCGTTCATCTTATCTATCCTATACATCTCTCTCCTCCTCCACCTCTATATATCTTTAGTCAGCTGTATCTTGAAACTGAAATGAGTTGTTATTTTTGTTGATCATAGCTACTTACGTAAATATTATTAGTTGGTAGAGCACCCGGTTTCAAAAACTTTTTATTTCCACGCCTCACAAATAAATCACTCTTAAAATGGTTGGAACAAATCCTGGAATTTTGCGTTGGTCTCCAATCAAATCTACCACATGCTTGTTTCCAAATCTCTACAAGTTCAGCACTCGATGGAAATCTGTAAGGAAATATTAAAATATGTAGGGTAAATTCTGTATTCTGTATTAGTAACAACCAAAAAAATGATAATATTGAACCAGGATAATAATAATTAATTTTATTTCGCTAGGAGTAGATTAAACTAGTTAAACAAGGACTGTTTAAGCAATTCTTATGTTCAGTGCAAACGGGTGTTAGAAAAATAGGGTAAAATTGAAAGCTAGATTATGGCAACCCTATTTCAATGTCTTGGAGGTTAGGTTTTTCTTTGCTTTTGCATGATTTGGCATTTTGCAGTAAACCTTTACATCCAAATAAGTGGTTCCTGCATCGATCCACTTTAATTAATATTTGTGTTGATTTTAAAAGACATATTGTTTAGAGCAATGGCCAGTACCAACCTGTGAAATGTAACATCACTTAAACCTTGTTCTGTTCTATTCTGACAACCCAAAATACAACACTGCACCATCCTGACGATGTCCAAAACACTTCACCATGCGATGATAACAATTAGATTTGATTTTAGATGATATATTTTCGAAAAAACACAATAATCTCTCAGTCGCGGTAATGTTTGACACCAAGCTGTCAAATAATGCTTGGAGTCAACCGGTTACAGCGACAGAGAGAAAAAAAGCATAAATCATTCTCTTTCAAGCATGCAATTTTTTCATATGGCTGTTTCGCTGCGGAGTAAAAGAGATGGAAATGTGACTACGTCCATTGGTTTCTCCGTCTACGTTGTAACTACTCGGTCGTCCGATTTAGGGACCCTGACTCCCTGACTGACATGACATTTCTATTCTAATAGGTACTCATACTTGAATGGCCGGATAACTGACATTGACTGACTGATGAATCTAAACCAAATCGTAGAACAACCGATCCAAGTCGGATTTTCTTCGATTAATCGAAAGGTTTTGGGTTATTTATCTTTCATTTCTTTCATAATTGAGTTTCGTTTCACGTATTTTCAGATTATGTTTTTTTCGTAATAATAATTTATTATGTTTTTTCGGTCAAAAGTTAGAATTTTATCTGAACGGCCTGAGCCAGCCAGACGATTTTTTAATGTTGTACTAGACGAGACTCAGTATCATTCAAGAAGCTAGTTGGACTGCGTCATTTAGTGAAATGGCTAGCCTGTAAATTGAACGGCTGAGTTGGCTGAAGATCGTAGCCGCCTTACAACAACGCCGCTCCCACAAAATAATGTTCATTGAAATGTAAGCTTCAGGACGTCCTCTGTAGACATTCTTTACATTGACACACAAATTAGCTGACAGCTCGCTGTTAAAGGTAACCATTCACCATCCTGCCTTGCAGTCCGCCGTGCAGGACTGCCGCTTCATGCAGGATGGTGAATGTAGGTATCGCATCGCATCCGGCAACGACGTGCAGGATGTACGTGCAGGATGCTAGGCAGGATGTGTGAACAACATCCTGCTTCGTAGTCCTGCACGGCGGACTACAAGGCAGGATAGTGAATTGTTACGTTAAGCGACCATACCGCTTTCGTGGTTGACATTCGCCTACCGCATGCTTGCCACACGTTTCAAGCGGGCGACCCACGTTATGTAGGTAGTATATGTAGATTGCTACAGGGAGTTACGAATACCCTGTTGAATAATTGATGGTCAGGTACACACACTTAGAAGTATTCATGCAAAAATACCAAAAAATACCAAATCTGTATCATATGTTGGCGGCATGAATTCTAATAGAGTAGCGGCACGACGCGAATAGTTTAGAAATTTAAAGTACGCGATTAGTGACTGCGATCGCACTTTTAGGAGGGCGAAGCGCGACGTGTTAATTTTTTTTTAAGTCAATGTTAATTTAAAGTAGCATAAAATTGCCGTGACTGGATGCGCAACTCGCGGATAAAACAGGGGTTTTGTAACACCCTGTATAGTTTGTCGGTGCGCGTGGCGGGTAGCTGTAAGCGCGTGGATAGCTAGTGGTCTGCTAAGCAGTGAGTAGACATCTCAGAGTGCTTATTGTGAGTTGCTCAAAGTAAATCGAATAACTTTACTACAGCGTAAACAAATTTACGTCACACGGATCGACAATCAAAAACGAGTGAGTGTGAGTGCCAATCGAGCTTGTCACTCGATTCGCGTAAATTCACCGTGAAAAAGTAAATTTTTCATGTCAATGTTGGCAGTAAACAAAAAACTCGCACTCACGATTGCGGTTTCTCATTACTCCCACTAGGTGGCGCTTTTTAATTTTCATACAAATTGGAGTTACTTTTACGCGATCGAAAAGTAAGAAAAACTCACACTAAGCACTTTAAGATGGTGTTGTCCGGGGCGATGCTATGTAAGATGTCGTGTAAGTGAGCTACGTCCTTGACACATGTATGGTAGCGAAGCGGACCTCGCTATGACGTAGCACCTAGCTACTTCGGTCTAGATGGATGGATTGGAAATTGTGAAGCGGCGTGTCTGGGGTGTGCGTAACTTCAGCTTCCTCATAGGTGATAGAATAGTTTTACCTATGCCAATATTTAAAGCATAATAGCTGCAATCAAATATCCTAGTCTTAGTTTAGCTGCCACAAGAACTTCGTTAATATGAGCCATTTACTATGTGTCAGCTGGAGTGACACAACCTCAGCTCGCACATCCAGTACAGGCAAACCAGTGAGGTTAGGGTTTTGGACAATAGCTAGAAAATTAAAGCATAATAGCTGCACAAGGTAGGAAAAATCTGAACGATGCTACTCAAAACATGTAGAAGCTATGATCAAAAAACTGTGTGTAAGCTGGTGTTGTGTCACTTCAGCTACTCATCTCATATCTTCCAAACGAAAGAAGGTATGATTATGCATTTTAGCTCAAATTTTAAAGCATAATTGCTGCCATTGGCAGCAAAATTTTCAAGTCTCTGGGTTATATACTTTCCGAGTTATAAGCTAATACCTATGTGTAAGCTGAAGTTGCGTCACTTCAGCTGACACATGTTGAATCGACGAAACTATCAAACGTAGAGTTTTCATTTAAAGGGCAAAAATTAAAGCATAATTGCTGCACTAGGCAGCAAAATTTTCAGATTCCTAGACCTCGTAGTTTCCACGTAATAATCAAAAAACAGTTTTCGCGCCAAAAAATTAAAATTTTTGCTTAAAAGCGGCGTTGCCGTTCCGTGCGGTACATTATTGCAATTCAATTTGATCTTAGCGCGCATAGTGTTAAAAGTCATTTTAACTTGTGTTCAAAATTCTTTTAGTTTTGTTTAGACTGAGAGCCCCTGAACCATATGGAACTAAGAATGCACCTGTAAAATTTGAAGGCAGATTCTTATGACCTTAAACAACGACGAAGGTTATTGGTTTTGGCGTGGCTTGTTCTCTGTAATTTGGCTAACAAAAAACGACTGAGAGCCGCTGAACTATATGAAACTAGGTATGTATGTTATTTTAAAGATTCTTATGAACTTAGAAGACGAGATAACTAGACTAGGAGCTCCCTGGTCTTCTGATTCTTCATGGAACAACTGAAATAACACTGAAGTAGTTATCGAATACAGATACTTACCTACTTACAGGCTATGGAAACTGACGTGGTTTTCACACATTATGATTTTATGTAACGGGAATCACTTACTTATGCGGTTGAAACAATAGTCGGAATACGAGTAATTCCCGTATCATAAAATCAAAGTACTTACAGACTATTAAAATACATTTTACTATCTCTTACCCACACATTAAACATTTATCTTCTTGATTGAATCAGGCGTTACTTTGCGGAAGTTCATCTTCAAACTTGTTAAACACCTACACTACTTACTTACACTAGATATTGTCCAAGTAACAAATTTATCTTCTTTACTATACAGTGGTTTGTCTTTCTTCTTTATTTTAATTTTTAAATTAGTAAATGTACTAGATGGCACGCGAAGGGTGTAGCGGGGTGGTGGGGCAAAAAAACTGGTTCGCCATGCCACTGTCTACCTCGCGCCTGTGACGTCAAGCAGCCATTATCTGTCGCGCGACGTCTTTTGTTAGCCAAATTACAGAGAACAAGCCACGCCAAAACCAATAACCTTCGTCGTTGTTTAAGTTCATAAGAATCTGCCTTCAAATTTTACAGGTGCATTCTTAGTTCCATATGGTTCAGGGGCTCTCAGTCTAAACAAAACTAAAAGAATTTTGAACACAAGTTAAAATGACTTTTAACACTATGCGCGCTAAGATCAAATTGAATTGCAATAATGTACCGCACGGAACGGCAACGCCGCTTTTAAGCAAAAATTTGAATTTTTTGGCGCGAAAACTGTTTTTTGATTATTACGTGGAAACTACGAGGTCTAGGAATCTGAAAATTTTGCTGCCTAGTGCAGCAATTATGCTTTAATTTTTGCCCTTTAAATGAAAACTCTATGTTTGATAGTTTCGTCGATTCAACATGTGTCAGCTGAAGTGACGCAACTTCAGCTTACACATAGGTATTAGCTTATAACTCCGAAAGTATATAACCCAGAGACTTGAAAATTTTGCTGCCAATGGCAGCAATTATGCTTTAAAATTTGAGCTAAAATGCATAATCATACCTTCTTTCGTTTGGAAGATATGAGATGAGTAGCTGAAGTGACACAACACCAGCTTACACACAGTTTTTTGATCATAGCTTCTACATGTTTTGAGTAGCATCGTTCAGATTTTTCCTACCTTGTGCAGCTATTATGCTTTAATTTTCTAGCTATTGTCCAAAACCCTAACCTCACTGGTTTGCCTGTACTGGATGTGCGAGCTGAGGTTGTGTCACTCCAGCTGACACATAGTAAATGGCTCATATTAACGAAGTTCTTGTGGCAGCTAAACTAAGACTGGGATATTTGATTGCAGCTATTATGCTTTAAATATTGGCATAGGTAAAATTATTCTATCACCTATGAGGAAGCTGAAGTTACGGACACGTGTCTGGGCCGCGGCGCTTGTAGTACCTCAAAACACGTGATCTATAGACCTCGCAGTTGACGTTTTTCTTCCTCTACAGGTCGCATTACAGAACCGATTCTCTTTGACATTATGTGAGGACGTTCGATTATATTTTTCTTTTTGTTAAAGCAGTTTTTGGATTGTTTTCAAAACGGCGGATCGATTTTTTTTTCGTGAGATTTGGTCTGGGGGGCTATTCCTGCGCGTGAGATAAGATGAGATTTTATCTTGGTCACTCTCACACCTATGACGTTTCAAACGAGAGCAACAAGGACGAAAAAATATGATTATGAAAATCTCAAATCTCCGAATAGGGCCCCTGATCTTTGTCTCTATCCTTTGACAAGTGACCAAGATAACATCTCACTCGTTAGAATAGGGGTCGGTCGGTAGTGACTATCTGGTTTATCGCATGGTGTTATAGTTTAGTAGCCCTAATAATTCTCGACTAATAACTTGAGCCCCAAGATTAGTTTGTCAAACTCAAAGAGAATGTAAATACGAAGTAAATTTATTAAGACTGTCTGCAGTTAGTCTGAGTCTAAATCTGTCTTTCCTTTTGCTAATAAATAATTTTTGTTTTTAAATTTAAAGATAAGGTAGGTTAATAAATAAAAATGCTTACAAATAATTTACTAAGTTTATTTGAATTTGGATATATAGAAATACAGTTTTTCCGTTTATCTGATAGTGATTATTTTATGCTTGACAACTGTAAATAGGCATTAGATTCTAGACTGAAATAATAGTAATAAATACTGACTTAAGTTTAGTAAATTCGCTTAAATAGGGTTTGAATACTTTGAATTTAATAATCGATTTATAAAGAACACAATTTAGTCTGGTTGCGATCAGTTACGACAAGTACATCTTTAGGTTACAAAAACACTAAAATTTCTGTTCTCCATTACTTTAAAAATTATTAACGATACAACTTAATTATTGTTAACAACGCCATCTATAGTTAAAGATTGTTAACCAACAACTTGACGTAAAATATTTTTCAGATATTTGTACAAATAAAAATTACTTAAGACTTTTCGAGTCCGATATCATTCTCCTCGCAAAACAGCACAACTTTTATTTCATTTTACTTTTAAAAGTTAACCGACTCTTAATAAACATACACTAACACAATTTAACCAACACATACAAATACCATACAAACATAACGATCATACATAACATTATTACTATAACTATTATTATTCTCTAATCTCATGGTTTTCAAGCTATATTTAGTACACTTACACTAAATACAAGAATTGCCTGACTTTGCATAACTATTTTAGACTACTCCTAGCGAAATATTCGCTTATCGGGCACATAAAGTTAAGATTCTCCTAAGGAATGGCTTGTGTAAAAAAATCTAGGTAGGAGCTAGCTAGGAGTAAATTAAACTAGTTAAGCAAGGATTTAGGCAATTCTTAGATTTAGTGCAAGTAGCTATTAGTCTTTATTATATAATTTATAACTTAGTGCATATGATATACTTGAAGAACGTAGACATATTTTGAGTTTAATTTTTAACATTTTGTAGTGTTTTATGTCGGGCCGGACCGCATGCGGTCCGCAGGGCGTTCTGTAGATAATTATGAAAAACGCCATCTAGTTTAATTTGCTCGAAACTAAACATTACAGCTGGTTGTCAATTTCTCATGACTTGGTCAGAAAAGTAAATAAAAATTAAGAACCATACTCAAAATATTTTCTAAATAACATTAAAGATCCCTCCTTTCTAATAAACGTTGTAAAGCGTCGGTGTAGTTATAAACGTTGTATAGCCTTAGAATAGTTAGAAAGTGTTGTCTTTTCTTTCTTTTACATTTTAGAACACGATTGAAAAAGACAGAACACTGTATTACTAGTGCGGGGCTATGTAACGTTTATTGATAAGGGAGGCAATGTTTTGCTTAAATTTAAAAAAAATACGTGTTTTGTCATTTTTTTAATTTATTTATAACTCAACTAAATAGACGAAACACTGTATAAGTATGCAGAGGCTTTCCAACGCTTATTAGGAAAGGGGAAGTACTTTTGTTTCTTTATGCGAAGCTCTAGATTAATTCGTTTCCTTACATGTTCGGTTTAAACTGGGTGTCTCAATTTTTTTCAATAATTTATTAAATTATATAATGTGAAATAAATAGTCTGAATTTCTAATGTGTTTAAGTTCCTAGTATGAGCGAGTGTACAAAATTATAATTATTATTTACAAATTAAAATGCATAACTACTTTGATCAAAAAACCGACTTTGAACACAGATATAAAAAGTTCCAAATATAAATTGAATCGTCGAAATTGGTCAGGTAATCGTATTTTTTTGTTATTGACTTTATTTGACTGTGTAAGGAAATAAAATGACATTGCATCATGTAAATAAGTAATACAATGTAATTTTTTTCCCAATGTAGCTACGTTTTTTTTAGGTTTTTCTCTCAATGTAATATTTTTTTCTATGTCAACATCATTAATGAAAAAAACTATTTTATGCCTAAGTAATTTTTGTAAACAGCCTATTAGAAGACTTGGGTATTGAATGTTTACCCCACTTAAAAACAGGGTGTATTATTTAATTACTCTTTGATTTGTTTAAGACATTAATATTTATTGGAAATATGAATGTACGGCGATATGTATTGGTTCTACACAAACTATTTTAAAAAATGTGTTCAAAATCGGTTTTAAGTAAAATTTACATAACTTAGTCACCTAGCTTTAATTGTATTGTAAAATTAGTATTTACCGTGAAGTTTACCGTGTCGATGTAGTGCCAGCTATTTCATTAATTCTGTGTTTTTGCTAAATACATAAGCAATAGTGAAGAGAAATCCTAACTTGTGAGTCCATTGACTGTTTTGACGATGCGACATTATCCATCACTTTCTATCTCATGACCTTTCTAACAAGAAAGACAGGAACAGATATGATATCGCAAGCGCCAGAATAAGCCACCATCTCTTTAGAAATGTATTGACAGTCGTTGAGATAATCTCGAGCGTGCCAGAATAGGGCTCCAGTTCTATAAAAATACGTATTTCTAGTGACATTTCTCGTCTTGAATAGGCCATTTTAAAGCATAGATTATGGATCGTTTGTAAATAAGAGTGTTGCTGTCTTTGTCTAACAAGACTGCGATGAAAAATACAATGATACTTTTAATTTCATTCTATGATCTACTTTGAAATATTTCGTATGCAGTATTGACCTACGCAGACGACAGATTTTTGTTCGCGGATCGTAGCTCGTTCTAATACTGGATTATCAGTATAGGGTGTAATCAGCCAAAAGGGGGTCATTATACTCCTCGTTATGAATAACTTTAACTATGCAACTAACCCAAAATCTCGTAAAAAAAATGAGCTATTCCATACAGAAAGTTCATTGGTCGTGAACAAAATGTATGGAACAGCTGTTTTTTTTTCTCGATTTCAGGACCACCCCATAGTAAAAGTTGTTTATAATGATGAGTACAATGACCCCCTTGCGGCTCACCATTTCCTGATAATCCTGTATTAGAACAAGCTACTATCTCTTATATTTTATTTATTGTAGATTATTGACGTTTGCAGACTTAAATCTGTCGTCTGCGCTTGCCTTGAGTTTACTTCTTGACTTCAAATTTTTTATATAACAATAAAAAGAAATAAAATCAACATTAACCATAATTTATTATTCCAAATCAAAGGGACGTTTTAAAAATACGTTTCATATAATCCACAGTAACGCTGAGTATCAACTTCATTATTTTAAGGCGGCCGCGGATATCGATAATTTTCGTTAACATACACACTTACTAGTAAATAAATACATTTTTAGATTGGAAGTATGAATGCTTGTATGGTACGTGTTTTTACAGATCTCATTTTTTTTTAGTTTTTTCATTAATTAATCTTCAGAAGCATTCATACTTCAAATTAAAATATAGAAAAAAAAATGCATCAAAATATAGACCGATTCTTTAAAAAAAAAACTTTTGTACAAAAAATTACCTATATCCGGGACGCCTATGGACATATTTTCTATAACTACATACATACATTTTAATTCATTACAAAAGAAATATCACTGGATTAAAAAAATATACACTTTGCTATAAATATCATTTTGTCAAAACAAAAAAATGTTATAAAAGAAAAATGCATTTTTTTGATATGATTTTCATAATTTTATAAAAAAATTCGTCAGCAGTTCATTTATTTGCAAATTTATGATATAAAGCTTGATTCACAATAAACTTGAAAACAAGACGTGTGACTTGACAGGAAATCATAAAAACCAAAAAACAATCGAAAAGTCCACAAAAATATCGCGGCATTAAAAGAAAAAATATCACAAAATCTTAAAAATAAGTATGACATTGAAAAGTGTCAATTGTCATATAATTGACATTTGTATGATTTTTTTTTATTAAATCCTAATAAAGAATTTGCAAATGTTTTGAAAATCTTCACAAAACCAAAGATTATAGTTTACACTGACCGCACGAAGCCCGGCCTACTGTGACATCTCGGCATTTCTTTGTCCGACGACAACTTCAGTATCGTTGATCCGATCCTCATAAAACTTTGCAGACATGTAGTTTATCTCAATATAAATTTAAAGTTCGTTTTTGAGCTGAATCGGACGAGGGGTTGTGGAGATATGATAGGTCTCAGTTCGAGTCGAATTACTTACAAAATATGACACAAAACGCACAGAAGCGAATTCAGGAAAGCGCTCGCGATCCGGACGGATTTTTATTTAATACATATTTAATGTTTGTCACACAAAATAATTTGATATATTTTAATTATTACTTCATGATTATTATTCATCATTTGTCAAAAATCGTGAATATTATAGTCATTATGATATAAATAGCAAAGTGTATAAGACAGCGAGCCGTTTACTACATCTGTCAAATGCAATCACAAACCGGCAAACATCTTAAAAATTATTATGAATTATTTTATTTTATTTGTGTGTTAGTCTGTGAGGTATTTAATTTCTATGCATACAATGCAAGTTACAGAGGCCCATATAAATTAATTGCCTGTAATAAATAGATTACAATTATTTAAAAAAAATCCATAAAAAAAATTCAAATAAAAAAAAGGTATTAAGATAAGTCAATTGTAAGGTACTAGTTTTGGCCTGCGATTTCGTTCTTGCTAACATATTATGTATATCAAGTATTGATTCTGAAAAAAGGTGTTGATGGTTATTAATATGAATGTCTTTTACAAGTTGTTAAGGGTTACCACATCGGCTACTTTAATCCCAAAAAAAACCAGTGTCTGGATACCAGATGAAACCCGCAGGCTTAGCTAGTTGATTGTAAAGACACCTTTGACAGAAATTTTCTGTGTTCGTAGGCTAAATTTTATCCCAAAAAGAAAACAATCAGTCACTCTGAAACGGTCACTGATCGGATTCAAAAAATTTTAATCTCAAACTGTTCGAATCACAGTCTGCTTTTATCAATTTTGGAATAGGTAATCGAGTATAAGCCCATCGAAAGAAAGAATCACGTTTAAAAACGCATGAGTGTGGACTGAGATTCGAATAATAAGTTTAACATTTTTGGAATCCAAACGGAAACGTTTCCGAATGATTGTAAATATAGGTGCTTGATTGTGGGTGAACCTGCTAAGCGAGTTGAACGTTAATGTTAGTTTAAGTGTTTGCCGGTCCAATTGCAGTTCTCAGACGAGCCGCAGCCCCTGGTCGCGGCTGAAGGCAGTTCATCATCAGCTCTGGTGCAGCTCGTGGTCGGAGCGAGCGCTCCCGCAGTCTCCCTGCGGAGCCTCCGCGGACGGCTTCGCCACCTTCCCCACGAATATCTCCACCTCCTGAGGAATAGATCACTAATATTATGAGAAAGTGTGTGACAGTGACAGGCTCGCCCTCTGTCACATTTGGTACCGAATATCATTCAGCGAAGCGTGGGTGTTGTAATACACCTCTGCCAACTTTTTTGGGGAACCTTTTCTCCAAAGGGGTTATGTGACGATCCTAACTAACATTATGTGCGAATGTTAGAAGAATGCGAATGTTAAATTTCGTTAGTTACACCTTCACGGCTGAACTACTCAAGCGATCTTCACGAAATTTTGCATGCATGTTGTCAGATGTACAAAAGAGAACATAGTTCACTTTTTATCCTGAAATTTTTTATTGTTCCTGTGGGAAAGAGGGAGAAACCGTAGAGTGGAGCTAGCAAGTGATATGTATCATGGTGCTACAGTGTACCTGGCTGCCCTCGACGGCCATGTCGTGTCCGCGCTCGTGCGACGGCCCGGGCGGAGCGCGCGACGCCTGCGCACGCTCCCGAGCCACGCGCCTGCAAATAACACATCAATCTTACTTACATATCCATTGATGCGTCTTACACATACATTGATACGTCTTACATATACATCGATACGTCTTACATATACATTGATACGTCTTACACATATATTGATACGTCTTACACATACATTGATACGTCTTACACATACATTGATACGTCTTACACATACATTGATACGTCTTTCACATACATTGATACGTCTTACACGTACATTGATACGTCTTACGCATACATTAATACGTCTTACATATCTATATAATAAAAGTGAAAAACCAGAACGAGATAAAAACGCAAGATGGAATGAGATGGCGCTCTACAAAACTTCCTTGACATGTTTCTCCCAAACAACTACCTGTTTTTCGGGAATTTGCATGTAATTCGATTCCTTGACCTTCTGGAATCGCGTAAAACTTAATAATTATGGTTTTGGGTGTGTAATTTTTTGTAAGCAGAATAAAATCGCAAGTTCAAATTTCGAGCCAATAGAGATTATATTAGAGAGAATCGCCGGCTTGCTCGAGGGGGGCTATTCCTGCGCGTGAGATGAGATGAGATTTTATCTTGGTTACTCTCACACCTATGACGTTTCAAACGAGAGCAACAAGGACGAAAAAAAGTGAGATGAAAAACTCAAATCTCCGAATAGGGCCCGAGGTCGGGGTCGGGGTCGCGTTCAGAGGATAGGCTCTCAGCGCACCCCGTGTGCAACTCTGCCGTTCAAAACATAAGTGTAAAAATTATTAAATTACATTGAATAAATTTAAACTGTATTACAACTGAAAAAAAACATATTTTCTAGCAAAGTTATAGAACAACTTAGTCGTTTCGTAAGGCGAGTGAAAAAACGGAGCTGTTAGAAAAGAACGGAGAAACAGGTTTCTATCCTTTGCATAGAACGCACCCGTCTAGAACGTCTATGTCAGTGTTGCACGTTATTGCTCTATCTGCCTCAAAATGGGCAAATGTTATGCAAATTTACAAAAAAAAGTCGCATCTTAGTGGATTTATTTAAGCCAGTGGCATGTCAAGTATTTTGATAGTCACAATCAAAGTTAAGTAAGTATTTTATTCAGAGTCAAGTCGAAGTCATGGTCTTGCAAAGAGGTAAGATTTTAAATAGAATAATCGGTTTAAGATGCTGAAATGTTAGTTTGAGAATATTAAATTATCTAGGAAAACAATAACTTCTTTTTTGTACAGGTGTTTGTTTCATCAAACAGTGTACTTTTCTCGCTAAACTGTATATTAATGAAGACAGCACTGCGTTTTCGAAAATATGATGTGGCAACACTGCTTAGAGAAACAAAAAACAATTTCGATGTTTGTTTTGAATTTTAATTCATCTGGTATGCCTTTATTTGAAAGTTGGTGCAACTATTATGTTACTGAAAAATTTTGGTAATAAAAGGAGGACTAAGTAACGGTACCAGGCTTTTCGCAATTGAAATGGAAGAAATCAACCAATTAATCATCTTACAGGAAGATTATATTTTAACCACCTAACCACATTATGTCTGCGTCTGTGTGCGTGATAAGGCAAATAAACACAGCACACTTAGCGAATTTGTGGCTTGCATATTGAGGTGTCATTTGGAAACCTACCTTCTCGATGTACTTAGTTATTGTAAGCTACCGATAATTATGAAATAAACATGACATAACATAGCGTCACGCCTTAAGAAGAGGTGTACCTCTTCTAGCCCCTTCGAGGGAAAGGAGACGTTGTGACGCTCAACATCCACACTTCGCCGGACGACATTCAGTCTCAAATGTATAAGGGGGCGAGCCTGTCGCCATACACCGGGCTCAATTTATGTAGCAGATGACATAGTTACAATACACACATACGTTCACACAATGATCACATTGGTGCGTGTCATCGGCTGGGTTTGAACCCGCTCCCTCTGGCTTGAGAGTCGGTCCTTCTCCAACTAGGCTATCAATATATTTTAATTTCTTAATTATATTTTAAAATTTACCTATATATTGTGTACGTATTCGTTTCTTAGATGTATTTGTATCATTTTAAAAACAATAAACAAGAATACTTATGTTTTTGCTGAACATTTTATTATTTACATCACTGTACTTATAATTTAGTAGGTAACTGTTACTTAACCACTAAAACTACTGAATGGATTTACATAATAGGTAATTAATTGCTATGCAATAGATTCCACGCGGGCAGAGCCGCGGGCAAACTCTAGTACATTGATAAATCTTACGCATACATTGATACGTCTTACATATATATTCATACGTCTTGCATTCTTTGATACGTTTACGTCTTAGTGTATCTATATATATACGAGATAAAATTGTTTGAATATCCCGAGGGAGTTTCCGAGCCATGAGGTTAAAATTTAATGAAAACTCAGCATACGGGCACTGTAAAAAGAGTATTCGATAATTGAACAGGCCACCACAAAAAAAAACCGTCCACAGTGCGTTCCGTACCATTACCCACCCATAACAAAAAATGGCAAAAAAATCACATTTCATGTATTTATGTTAATTTTTTAGAATTTCTTGTTATAGAGCAACAGAAATACATCATCTCTGAAATACAGTCCGTCTATCTGTCCTCCTGTCAGCAGGCTGACAGGAGGACAGATAGACGGACGGACCGCGGAGTCTTAGTAATAGGGTCCCGTTTTACCCTTTGGGTAAGGAAACCTAAAAAGAAAGCAGCTGCACCATGATCTGCACCAAATTTTAGTCAAAAGATGGTGTTAAATGTAACATAATTTCACAGTTCCTGTTTATTGCTATGCAGGTGTGAAAAGTAGAGTATTCACCTTTAGGGAAAGCAGTGTTTTTGTCCTCTCGATGCATAATCTTCTACATATATTCCGGTCTTACATAAGCTTTGATTAATGTTAGTGCCCACGTGACCATTTTTGTCTCTGAACGCTATGCCTGGCGGAGTGTATTATTATGCCATGCGTTTAGCATTTTAACATAATAAAGTCAAAGTCAAAATGTTTTTATTCAATTTAGGTATCAAAGATACACTTATGTACTTCAAAGTTTTTTCTAAATAGACTCGATCGCCTTGTTCGTATAAAGAGCCTCTACTCAGAAGAACAGACTACGTTTACATTATTTAATATTATAATTAACATAATTTTGAATGTCGAGTGAGGTGGTTTATAGCGAAGTATGGAAAGGTAATAGCAAGTAAATGTGTGAATCGTTACCTTCCTTTTGAACTTTATGTCTTACTCCGCAAAATAAAAGTTTTTGTGTCGATAATATCGCCTAGTCGGAGAAGCTCGCCTCTCAAGCCAGAGAGAGCGGGTTCAGACCCAGTCAAAGGCACGCACCAATTTGTTCATTGTGGGAACATATGCGCGTATTTAACGTCATCTGCTACATGACTGGAGCCCAGTGTATGGAGACAGGCTCGCCCTGTCACATTTGGGACTGAATATCGTGGACGATATTTGCAAAGTGTTGGTGTTGTACACCTCAGCCAGCTTCCTCGGGGAAAGGCGTGACGATATGTTTATGTGTATAACACCGATCACATCCAAGACGCAAACATTTTATTTACTCCAAAACAGTAATACGAGTATAAATATAGTAAGGATTCCTTTTCCTTTCTATATATGTACTGTTTTTTCTGTTTTTTTTTTTACAACTATTCATGCGTTTGACCACTGACTCGCCCGATGGGAAGCGTCAACGTGATCGAAGGTGCAGCACGCTTGCCTAGGAGATACCTATTCACTTTAAAGCCAAAATACTGTTTTTACCTGTTTACTTAGTTTTTTTTTTCTGTATTCTATGTGTATATTATATTCTGTGTGTTTTTTGCCACAAATAAATGTCTGTATAGACAGACATTTATTTGTGGCAAAAAACACACCATCACATATAATCACATATAATACCATCCGGGGGTGATTATGAGTAAAGACATAGGTCTTTACTCTTAATCACCCCCGCGGATGGTATTTAGGCGGAAAGACAGACGCAGGCATGTGCTGTAAAATGCCTATATTTATTTGAGCAAGTGTTCATCAAGTCACCTTCTATGTTCGAGCATGGCCTTCCGATCGGCCTCCCGTTTCTCAGCGGCGAGGCGCGCCTTCTCGTTCTTGACGGGCGGCGAGCTGCGCGCGCGCGCGCGCGGGGACGCGCCCGCCGCCGCCGGCGCCGCCGCCGGCTCCGGCGTCAGCTGGAACACGCACGAACATAATAAGAATACTGTTACGCCAGTCGTAGCCGATGAAGAAACTATCCGCTGATCTGTGGCGATGTTGTTTACAACTACCGATAGGTAACGCAGATTAGACAATAGTAGCCGCTCGAGCCGCGCGTTCCATTGTTAAATCCGGAGCAAAAGAAATATTTCTGGAAAGCAATTATTGTGCACCGTTTTTATGATGTTTTTATCTATTTAATAATGGGGTGTTTATTTGAATCTTTTGTACTGTCCGAATTTTCTGGATTGAACGCGTGGCTCCGCGTAATAAACAACTTTTGGTGTCCTTGCGCTATTGTTTAATCGAATGTTCTGGATATCTTGAAATTGTATAAATATGCGGACGACCGACGACTCGGCAGTCAGTTTTGATTACGCGTTCAGACTGCTAACATCAAAGTAATTGTACTAGAAGTGTTCAGAGTGTTATAGTGCAAGTGTCTGTTGTAGTGTAACAGTGTTTGTTTACTTGGTAAATAAAGTGAATCTTCGGATACATCGACGTTTCATTCCTTTTATCCTAACCCAGCTCGTAACAATACTCTTTTAAATATAAATAAACCTACTTCAAAGTGACGGAATGATATAGGAATGATAGAGGGAAGTTAAAGAAAAGAGAGAACGAAAAAGACCACATAAACCAGTAACATTATTAGGGCATTTCGGGGGTTAAAAGAAAAACGTAAAACCCGGCTGCACAATGTTTTACCCTATATTGCTTCCACTATCAAGACGATTCAAATGATACCACTTCGAAATACATCAAGGAGTTTTTTTGGCGTGAAGCGAGAAGGTGCTGTCGTAATTTTGTGGTGTTTCTAAATCTTGTGGTTCTTCGAGTGTTAAAGTGTAATAATGGTAGACTATTAACCTTTATCGGTTCGTTTAGGCGCACGAGTGTCGGCAAATGACACAAACATTTTTCGTGAAGACTTTTCGTGTTCTCTACAAAACTCCACTTACGAGTTTCACTTTATCCATCACTTTAAGGAAATGGGGTTAAGGGGAAGGATTCATCATCACTCTATCATCTGTAAAATACTATATTAACTTGACACTGGCAAATTCACAAGACATGCGACGCCAAATTCCACTGGACAGGGCAAACAAAAAAAAAACAAGCTAGCACTAGCCAGCCAGTCGGCCTATACGAACTTGCTTGCTTCTGTAGTAAAAAAAAAACCGACTTCAAATTCAAATGACAGACTAATAAAGGCTTCATAGAGGGAGGTAGAAGAAAAGAAGAACGATAGGAAAACATCTAAAGACCACATAAAAGAGAAGTTGATTTCTTGTCGTACATGGAAACAAGTAAAAATTAACCTGTAGTCGACAAAAACCATCGATAGTCGACAAAAACCATCGTCAGTCGACAAAAACCATCTATAGTCAACAAAAACCAAATATAGTCGACAAAAACCAAATATAGTCGACAAAAACCATCTATAGTCAACAAAAACCAAATATAGTCGACAAAAACCAAATATAGTCGACAAAAACCATCTATAGTCAACAAAAACCAAATATAGTCGACAAAAACCAAATATAGTCGACAAAAACCATCTATAGTCAACAAAAACCAAATATAGTCGACAAAAACCAAATATAGTCGACAAAAACCATCTATAGTCAACAAAAACCAAATATAGTCGACAAAAACCAAATATAGTCGACAAAAACCATCTATAGTCAACAAAAACCAAATATAGTCGACAAAAACCAAATATAGTCGACAAAAACCATCTATAGTCAACAAAAACCAAATATAGTCGACAAAAACCAAATATAGTCGACAAAAACCATCTATAGTCAACAAAAACCAAATATAGTCGACAAAAACCATCGATATTCAACAAAAAACCCTCGACAGTCAATAAACCCACCTCCTTCCAGTCGTTCTCCTTGAGCCTCGCGATGTGTTCGTACAGCGCGTCCACGTTCCGACACTGCAGGCAGACCATGTCCCAGAACCCCTCCAGGTCCTCCACCGTGGTCGGGAACTGGACCTCGTCGCCTTCGTTTATGTTGTTGTAGCAAAGACCTGGAACGATTGAGAGGAATAACATACATTATAAATATAGTCACGCCTTTCCCCTGAGGGGGCTGGCAGAGGTGTAATACAACACCCACACTTCGCCGGACGATATTCAGTCCCAAATGTGACAGGGGGCGAGCCTGTCATTATAATATAAGTAATAAGTGATAAATTAAATACATGTATTTACCCTGAAACTGCTGCATTTTCTGAGTAGCCAGAAGTCTCGCCTTCCCTGCTGCAGCGCGGAGCAGACCGAGGATCTCCTCGCTCACTTCTTTATTATCCTGGAATCAGAGAAATAATCACAATAACATCACTTTTACAAGTTGTGCTCTGCGGTGTTACCAACGGCTAACAATGTCTTTTTCTGTACTACTGCAGGGCTAACATGTGCCAGGGACAAATCGTTTTTATCCTGCGAGAAAGAGACAAACATATCCGTATTTTAACTTTGTTACATCTAAGTGTGGATGAAAACGGGTGAAAGACTATTTGACTGCCTCGCTGGCTCAGTTGGTAGTGAACTTGCCTTCTGAGTTTGGGGGCGTGGGTTCGATTTCCACCTAGAACAAACATTCATGTGATGAAAATTTGTGTTTATTCTATGTCTGGGTGTTAATATCTATTTAAGTATGTATTTAAAAATATCTAAGTATGTATATCAGTCTCTGGCATCCACAGTACAAGCTTTGCTTAGTTTGGAGTCAGGCGACCGTGTGGAAGTGTCCCGAATTTATTTATTTATTTGTCTCCGGGCCGTGCTAGCCCTACTGACATGTATAAAAGATTTCACGACGATAGGTTGAATAGTTAAGGTGTGAAAGTGTTGCAAACAAGCAAACTTCCGTATTTATATTATTAGTTAGAATTAGGAAGTAAAGATTAGTATGATCAGATATACTCCACAATCTAATAAAACTAGTAATTTGTGACAAACTGATACCTCGAAACACTAACCTTATTAGCCACTTGTTCGATTCGGTTTATATTTGAATTTAAAAATTGCAATAAAACGGTCTACTTGCCTGTCAAATTGTATGATGATCTGATCAACCATACTTAAGTTATTAGTTACTTAAGTTAGACAAGTCCTACTAATATTTTAAACGTGAAAGTTTGTAAGAATGGATGGATGTTTGTTACTCTTTCACGCCAGAACGGCTGAACAGATCTGGATGAAATTTGGCACAGAGATAGATTATAGTCTAGAATAGCACTTAGGATACTTTTTAACCGCGGGTGAAACCGCGGGGTACAGCTAATATTATTTTATCTAAAGTAACTATTTCTATCTGTCTGTTTGTAGGCTTTTCTCGGGTAAACGGCTGAACAGATCTTCATTAAATTTGATAATTAGTTACAGTATATCATGAGCAAGGCTTTTGGATACTACCTAGTACATTGATATGCTGAGTTGTCACAATTGACTTTGAGACTTATTTCGAGTAAAGTAAATATTACAGTTGAGTAATCCACTTTCCAGGTCAAGGGTATAAAAACAGACATACCATTTAGTATATTGATTTATGAAATGTCATAATGCTAATTCAGTGAGGACTCACTTGTTTAAATATTTAATCAAGGTTGTATAAATGTCATCTAATACTGAGACAGTGCATGTTAATTAAGTATTGTTTTAAGACGGGTGTTTCTATAAGACTAATGGGAGTACTAATTATTTTAGCATGGCCGCAATGGCTGATTTAGGATTTGGATGTGGGATTAGTACAGCTGCGGATACCATAATTTAAGCACACATTTTTTGGCTATTATAGACCTAGATGCTTTACAGAGAAGACTTGAATTATATCGTCACGCCTTCTTCCCCCGAGGGGGCTAGCAGAGGTGTAATACAACACCCACACTTTGCCGGACGATATTTAGTCCCAAATGACAGGGGCGAGCCTGTCGCCTACACCGGGCTTCAATTATGTAGCAGATGACATACAATACGCACATATGCTCATACAATGAACAAATTGGTGCGTGCCGTCGGCTAGGTTCGCACCCGTTCCCCCTGGCTTGAGAGGCGGGCCTTCTCCCAACTACGCTGCAATCGCTATGCGAATATAACTAATATTATAAATGCGAAAGTTTGGATGGTGAAGTAAAGTTTGTCACTCAATCTCGCCAGAACTGTTGAAAGGACTAAAAGGGACCTAGATGAAATTTAGCCTTGCAAATAGTGGCAGGATGCATGAGAGTTGCACAGTACTGGAAGGAATGGCAAATAAAAGAGGAGATCTATGCTCAGCAGTGGGTGGAAGATCGTTGATGATGATAAACACTCAAATGACCACTCTATGTGTAGCAAACAATATGAAATACAGTTTAAAATATCTTCAACATCTACTGAAGTTAAAAAATAATACCAAAATTAATAATACAATGCGAGAAGAAACAATAGATTTACGATACATTTAGTTCCACTGTTCGGGTACAATTCAAGGATTTTTAGCTCTCAAGAGATTTGCAAATAGGATGTGGTCCAAGGTAATGAACGATGACCATGAGCACAGATTAGGATGTAGTTGCTAAAGGTTATTTATGTTTTGGAGTAATGTGGGTAGTGAGATTGAATGTCGTTCATTATTACGATGAGTAAAGCTTCGTCCTGACTAACAGAGCTGAGAGATGAGATGATGATGATGAGAGATCAAACTGAGAGCTACAGACTGTCCGCTGGCGAACTCTGGAGTCACGTATTTTAAGTAAATAAATAAATTCGGGATACTTCTACACACGGACGCCTGACCCAAAACGAAGCAAAGCTTGTACTATGGCTGCCAGAGACTGAAATACATGCATATTTTTTTGAATTAATACTTAGGTAGATATTACCACACAGACAGAACAAACACAAATGTTCATCACATAAATGTCTGCTACTATGTCTGCTGTCTACATAAGGACTAGCACATCTGCCCGCGGTTTCACTGGCGTTTCGAAGCTTATGGCACTCACTGTTGTGTAGTTTTCTATTAGTGAAAGAATGTTTAAAATCAGACCAGTTGCTCCAGCTTTAGAGATTATGCCCTACATCCAACCTTACAGACACAAACACAAACTTTACCTGTTCATAATATTAGTACCTGGATTACCGAGCTTTGCTCGGTATATATATATTTTTTTTAATAGTGTTTTTTGGAAAATAAACAATTGATTTTAGTCTAACCTCAAAGCAAACACTCATTGACTTCGTGTTACTTAACAACGCCATCTGCTGTTGTGTCGTTAAAGCAATTAGTTGCTCACAAAAAATAGTATTATTATTCGCCAATAGATGTCAGGAAGAGTCATACTTTTCAGTTGACTTTTTGTTATTTTTTTCCAAGTTCATGTTTAAGTTGATTATTGATAAAACACGAATAAAATGACATTTTCTAAAAATGATTCCTAGCTAGATCGATTTATCGCCCCCGAAACCCCCTATATACTAAATTGTATGAAAATCGTTGGAGCCGATTCCGAGATTCCAATTATATATATACAAGAATTGCTCATTTAAAGATATAACTAGCTGCGACCCGTGGTTTCACCCACGGTCCCACAGGAACCGTTGATTTTTCCGGGATAAAAAGTACCCTATGTCCTTTTCTGTACCCTAAACAACATGCAAAATTTTAAGACGATCGGTTGAGTAGTTCAGACGTCAAAGCGTTACAAAGAAAATGAACAAAGACTCACTTTTTCATATTATACTCGTATGTAGTACCTTTGATTTTAGTCTAACCTCAAAGCAAACACTCATTGACTTCGTGTTACTTAACAACGCCATCTGCTGTTGTGTCGTTAAAGCAATTAGTTGTTTACAAAAAAATAGTATTATTATTCGCCAATAGTTGTCAGGAAGAGTCAACGCCTCCTTTTTGTTATTTTTCTTCCAAGTTTATGTTTAAGTTGATTATCGATAAAACACGAATAAAATGACATTTTCTAAAAATGATTCCTAGCTAGATCGATTTATCGCCCCCGAAACCCCCTATATACTAAATTGTATGAAAATCGTTGGAGCCGATTCCGAGATTCAAATTATATATATATATATACAAGAATTGCTCATTTAAAGATATAAGATAAGATTACAGATATACTACACATGTGTATGTGTGGTGATATACACACACCTACCACAAGATTTTTTAGCATAGGATGAGATTCTGTCATCTAATTCATCATCAGTTTTGCTTATTCCTCTTTTAGGCTGCGGATTATCAGAGTTGTGCAAGGATGTGTAGCGAGGGATGTGTTTGATATGAACCAATGGAATCGCTTCTTCTGAGCGAGGCTAGGTAAATGAAGCGATTCTATTGGTTCTGGTTCTTTTTTGAGATTCTGTCATAGTCAGAATAAAAACTCACATGTAAGCTCTCCAACTCCTTCTCAGCCGTGGCAGACAGCGCCAACAGCCGTTCAGTCTCTTTCTTCTCCAAATCCAAGAAGTAGTGTCCATCCTTGACCACCTCGCCGCCGTTCTCTCCATTCATCACACTCTCCTTGACGTCGTCTATTTTTATCACAGATACACCGTTCGACACCGACTTCACGTCCTCAGTCTTCGGGATTGGAATGTCTTGCTTTTGTGGCGAAAGGTCGGTCTTTATCGTCTTCTTTGGTGAATGGATGGGGAGTTGCGCTCGGAATTCTGGTCTTAAATGTCTCAAGACTGGCAGAGACACGTCTGCTTCGCCGTTCGGACTAGAATACTCTTCTATGCTCTCGTCTGAGTTTCTTGGAGTAAGGAATATTTCTTGGCAGTTGAGGGATTTCTCTTGCAAGACTTTGGAGTCGTCATCTTCGCTGCTGCTTTTCAGCTTATGCCGTTTCTGGTTGAAGAAGCCCTGGGCCAGCGCTCCTGGTCCGTAGAGCCTTTCGACGCGCTGCTGGATGAAGCTCTTCATTGGGCTGGTCAGTTTCTCTCCATTTTCTTTCGTTATTTCCACTCGTTTTGATACGCCGTTAGAGGATATGGTGTAGGATTCTGAGCTAAAGCGTGATTCCCGAGTTTCTTTAACGTTATTGCTGACAGATTTCCTAAAGTTTGTTTCCGAGTAGCTTGACTTGAATGTCATTTCTTTAGCGTTGTCCACTTCATCCTTATGTAGCATTGACGCCGCAAAGTTTTTGCTCTCGCTCGATATGTAAGACCTAGTCGTAGTCATGCTGGGGCCTAGGAAGTCGTTCTTCAACTGCTTATTTTCTGCCGCCATGAAGACATGCAACGGAGACGTTGCCAGGTACGGGTCTGTATGCGCCTTGGTAGGCGCTTTTGGTGTCAAATCAGCTCTGGTATCATGGGGACCGAAGGTCGGCACCAGCAGTTTGTTAGCGCTGACGGGAACTGGGACCAGCAGGGAATTGTTTTCGCTTTTATATTGATATGTGTGAGTTATAGGCCTTATCGGGGACGCTTCGCGGCTCTTATTTATGTCCTGACGAAGTTTAGAATCGTATGTAGTTAGATTGGTGTAACCGTTCACTGAACAAGCTAGATTAAGATAGCTAGGTTTCTTGTGAGGGGGATCGTCGCGCTTTTTATGGTAGCCACGCGATCTGTGACTGCTCGAGTCTATATGTATCTTCACGGGTGGTTTGAGGAGATTCTCGGATTTTCTGGGGGTCGGAGTGGCGTCTTCGGGGGTTCTGACGGGGGAGGCTATAGGGGTTGGGTGGTTGAGGTAGCTGGGCTGGAGGGTGGAGCCAGCTCGCTCTTGGATTCGCGAGGTGAACTCGCGGATGCGGCTGCCGGTGGACGATGGAGTCAAGAGGTTCAGGCTACCGGATGTGGTATCTGGAAAGAGGGAAAGAACTATGATTAATTGCAATGCTTGGTATAGATCAAAATAAGTTTAACAAATCGAGAGAACTTGAGATTGAAGAATTTTCTATCGCTCAAAATTATGTCAACTCTTTTATAGAAAGGTTTTTATGTTACTTATTTATTTTTATTTATTTATGTAGCTAGTCAACAGTACTGGTTTGCTTAAGCAGTAAAGTTGCAGAAAACTGGAGTCTCTGTAATCCAAAACAAGACTCATTTTGCACTGCATTTTTAAAGTATTGCATTAAACAAATCTATTTTTATACTTAGTTGGAAAAAAATGATATAGCAATATTTTCAGCGTAGATAATGATTTATTATCAATAGATTGATTTTGAGCTCATTATTTTGTTTTTACATGACTAGTCACCCGCTCCAGCCTTACGCTGGTCTGTAATAATGAAAATATCAGTTTGTACTTTTATAGTTTTCATTTTTTTTTACTTAATAATGATTGTTTACATGAAATACAATGAAGATATGGGTTTTTATTTTTTAATGTTTCACACCAGAAGAAATACCAACTCTTAAGCGAAAAGAAACGATTTGATATGAATCTTTTAATAAAACAATATTCCAGAAAAGTATCTAAAGAATAACATAAATGATGTGGATTCGAAGTAAACGTACAAACAGACAGACAGACAAGCAACTTAGTTGTATATTGCATCTGTTTTTTTTTCTAGTTGAAAAGCTAACTCAACTCAAGAAAAAATGATCTAAATTCTGGAATACCATTTAATATACTAGCTAGTAGCTCGCCTTGAACGGATACCTCGCAAATCTCCATAACTTCTAGTCCGATTTTCCTCATTTTCGAACTTAAAAATTGTATTGGTATAAACTACTTGCCTTCAAAATTGTATTAAGATTGGGTCAACAATACTCAAGTTATCATTGAACAAACAAATGCCGAGATATATCAGTATTTACATTTATATATATTTTTTATAAATGTTCCTGTCCATTCAGGTTGCCTGGAAGAGATCGCTTTGAGCGATAAGGCCGCCCATTAAAAACGTAGTTAAGCCTTATTTAAGTACTATTGTAATTATTTTGTTTTTAATAAAGAGTTGTTGCATTGTATTGTTGTATTGTATCAGTAGACTCTGGGATCTTGTTTCGCTCAGTCAATTAAATCTGACTATATTATAGCTATCTAAAATTGCTACTATTCTTTTCTCACATTTTAAAATAAAAAGAGATGCAGATAATTTTAGTCCTGTCTCATTATTATAGATTGGTTATAAGAGAATCGATGCTATGAAAATAGTCCTGTTTTGCTTGATAGTACATGTTCATAATCATTTATACAGGATGGCACTATTGAGATAGGAATTCCATAATTTATAATGTTTACCAGTTTTTAATGGAATGACACTAAACTTGTTTGTTATTCTTAGATTTGAATAGTTAACTAGCTGTTACCGGTAGCTATGTGGAAACCACAACAAAAGCTATCTTCATTTCCAAATTTATTTTAAATCCGTATGAGCGTAAAGAATTAAAAAACTAACACACAAACAAACTTTCGCATTTATAATATTAGTGTGAAAAAGGAAAAGGACTAGAGTATCATTTAAAGTAAAAAAAAACTGATGCAATTTTTATGTTATGTTATGATGTTATGAATGAAAATTTACACTGATATTATAAATCGAATGTAACTCTGTCTGTTTGTAGGCTTTTCACAGCTAAAGGGCTAAACGGATCTTGATGAAATTTGATAATTAATTACAGTATTTCATGAAGAAGGTTTTTGAATACTAATTTCTGAATTTGCAAACGAAGTCGCGGGAACCAGCTAGTATTAAATATTTATTTAAAGAACCCAAAGCTAAGAAGGAACAGGAATGAGAAGAATGTGAATAGAAATATAATAAAAACAGAATCAAAATTGGTTTATCAATTTCCGAGTGATGCTGTCATAGATGCCTGTCTATAGGGCTTAGACGGGCCATATTTTACTGCAAAATTGCCAGCAACAATATTGCAGCCACACTTTGCAGTAAACATATGGCAGCACCTTTAAACTTATAACACCAGTCTGTTTACATTATGAGTTTATATGGGAATTACTCACATACAATTAAGTTGATTATTCTCATATAAAATCATAATGTTGTGAATACCACATCAGTTTCCATAATAAAACCTTTAACTAATAAAAAGAGCACTCACAACACGTAAAGATAAGAAAGTAATCACACATTATGCAAGGTGTTAGGACGGATGATTAGAAGACATGGTTGTTGTAAGAAAAGACATGATAGAGTAACGCTGGTAGGGGATAGGAGCTGATTAGTTTGGACACTAGTGATGGGACGAGTCAATGAATAATCATGATCTAAAAATTCTACTTACATATAAACGCAAAGGTTTGTGAGTGAGTGTTTGTTTGTTGCCTCTTCAGACACAAGCAGGTCAACGGATATCAATGAAATTCAGAATGATGATAGCTTATAATCTGGATTAACATAAAAGGTACTTTTTAACCGCAAGTAACAAGGTGCATGCAGCTAGTGTTAAATTGTAACATGTTTGTTAACAGCTCTCAAAAAAAAACCTAATTTATTTCTTTTTACTTGTTGATCCCATCACTACTGCAGTAGTAATCTATAAAATTACAAATATCAATACCGATAAAAATTACTATCAGAAAGGCCATTGCTATGAGACGTTATTGGATTGTTGATTTGATAATTATTGTTATTAATCACTTAAATATATGTTTTGAAACAAATTAATTCAAAAAGTTTAACACTTAAGCTCTTCACTAGGTTTCCCTGTGTCCTGATGCTATGGAACATGATTCCCGCTTGAGATATCTTGTATTATGTTCCAACTATTTAAAAGATAACATGCAGGTATGTTAAAAGAACAAACGGCAAATAAAATCAATACCAAATTATTATGATAGGTCACTTTCACTTAACAACAATCACCGAGCACACAGAGCTAGGTTAAAAGTCATGCAGAAAGGTGTTCCATCTACTGACACAGCTAAAATAATACTAAATGATGAAAATAAAATCGCGGGGCCTCAGCAAAGACCAGGCTAACACAAATAAACTACAGTCATCCCAAAGAGGTACCTACTTCAAATAGAAATTCCGAGAAAATTAATCAAAGTGATCAGTAGCAGCATAGCTTACCAAAATAAATTGATTACTCATCAGTTAGCTGGATTAAATATTAAAAAAAGCGTACTGGAAAGTTCCTTCTGCAAATTTTAGCGTTAAAAGTTAATTATTTTGATAAAAACTGAAGGTAGATTACACCATTCTAAGGAAAACTTTCAAAGAAATGATACACATAAATAAGCAAAGTTAACAAGTTACTGATCTAATTAACTAATACAACAGAATTTAAACAGTACTTACAGTTTAATTTGCACTTTAAATATTATTTTTAGGGCACCTATAATATTTTACGTAAAAATAAAAATAAGTTAGAATGACATGACATCACACCACAAAGAAAGAAACGTCAAAGTTATTTCTTTTTTTTTCCCACAGGCAAGCGCGTTGCCAGTTGCGTTGCCCGCTACGTTCCGTTTCACGGTTTGCGAGTTGCTAATTATTGCAATTTATCAGACAAAGCTGTTTACGGGCATGATTTTTACATCTTTTTAATACAAAAAACGTCTAACACTTATGACCGTGGTTATTCATGAGAGTTTTGACGACACTGACCGAGCTAAGAGGCGAGCGTGGGTCGAAACGAGGCCGACACATATATTATCCATCCATGCATGCTTATTTATCATTTTGTTCGCGGCATGCATTTTGCAACAAGCATTGTTTGCAGTTGGCACGACCCAGATTGATGGGATGTTTAGTTTGAGTTATTCTGCAAAATTATCTGACTCGTTTGTTATTTTGTGCTTATTAATAAACCTACATAGGTAGATAGGTATATAATAAGTACTTAATTATTTTTTATTTACCTTAGTCTCATATTACAGCAACAGTTTACTAAAATATATTAACTTCCCGGAAAATAACTTATCATGAACAAATACTTAGGTAGGTAGGTACTCTATACATGTCCATTCCATACCAATATTACCAATAGGTATATGCAACGAAGACAATGGAAATTGGTTACCAAATGACTTTGAGAATCCTCGTACCTATAGAGCATACATACTTTTAAACTTACTTTAACAAATGCAACCCTAAATAAAGCTTATCAACACATTCAAGAAACTTCTTTGTTGCTTCTCAAAGCTTCAAGTCACAAGTCACTCTAAAAATACTTAACGCCCCATTTCGTTTAGATTTACGATGGAAAGGCGTGGACACGGCTGGTGATATACGGAAGGCGATCGAGTCTGTGTCCAATCTGAGTGAGGGGAAACAGATGCGGAGGCGAAAGCCGATTGAGATAAATATATTACTTTTGTAGATACGTATCTTTAATATGGCTAGAGGTAATTTTTTAATAGGTACGTAGGTTTTTTATTACTTAGGGTCAACCGGGGTAATTGCGTTATATTTTTTTACACTCAGTTTTGTCACTGAGCTATTGCGTATCTAGGCAATATCTTTACGTGATGATGTGGCCATCATAATAAAACATCATTTTGTATATATTATTTTTGGCCTTTAATTTACAATTGTTAAATTTAGTTGCAGTGGAACACATTTTTTTTGGAGAGATATATTTTTAGACGCATTTTCCCACCTGGGGTAATTGCGTTTGTATTTTTAAATATTTCAATTTATACAAATTATGACCATCTCACAATGTTGTAATATGAGTAAATTTGATTTTTATTAAGTTAGTCCATATAAACAACCATTATAGAAAAGTTTAGACTATTTTAAATATATCAAGATGTATTTTTTGATGAGGCAAATACCTCTTTCTTATTTTAAATATCTTTTTCTTTATTGTGTGACGCATTTGGCCTATGAATATTGTCAAGGGTGAAAACATTTCAAAATTAGCATTTAAGGTTTTACTCGACTTTCGAATGAGAGTAAATTGTATCGTTCGTAGTAACATTATGAATTTCAATTTAGGGAGGCAAGTGAATTGAAGAGTTTATTTTCCCGAGTTTGGCTCCACACATTTGTATCTAACATATTTGTATTTTTATTTGACAAGTACCAAGTAGGAAGGTTAATATTTTACGATTTTTTTTAAAGGCGGCTACTAATAGAAAGCATTTACGAACATTTTGCAAAAACAATATTATTACATAGGTGCATACCTAACCTACGGATCGAAATAAAAGCTCCTTTTTTTTAAGTAGGTTAATAATACAATGTTTATGATATCTGAAGTAGAGGTAAATGCGTCACTTAGAAGCAATTGCCCCATGGTACCAGACGCAATTGCCCAAACAGAATGCAGAAAACCGAACCTCAAAATTTTAAACTTCAATTTTGTTAAAAAGAAATATTCCCAGAGCAAATATTTACGTCTACGTGTTAAATTATACATATTTTGTGTACTCATCTATAGGAACAGCTTTGAACTCTAAGAACACTTGAAATAAAACCAGATGTTTAGGCACACGCACTGGGATACGCCAAAAAAAAACTTTTTTTTTAAATGGCGGATTGCCTTGCCCCTCTTGCATTGTGCGGCGCCACCTACATATTTTTTCTACTTTTAGTTACAGTAACCTGTTCTAGATGGCGTTAGTTGTCTAATTTGTCAAGGGTTGTCAGTTATTCTTGCTAGTCGGAATTGCCCCAGAGACGCATTTGTATCAGTTGACCCTACATATTAATTAAACTGGTACATAAATGGTAAATTACTTGATTTAATTGAATAGTGTTAATACAGCAATAGGCTTGCGTTTGGCCGGCATCGGGTTTGACGATAAACACGAATCATGACACTAACGCTAATAACAGTAATAATTAATAATAGTAGCCCGATGAAGCACGCTTTCCTAGAAGAAGCCGATTCACTCGAGACTTAAAGACGCCCAGATTATACCCATGGTTAAACCGACTTAGTAAAAAATTGGCAAGGCAGTTTAATGCATCTTAAAATCGGTCTAACATACAATATTTTTTCCCGGTAAGACACAGGAGAATAAGAAATCTCCCATAAGTGACTCCGTTCGTTGTTTTCCCATATCGCCTACGGAAGTAATGTACATTTCATATCAAACTTTCTAAACTTTATACCCATCTTTTACATCCTTTACACGTTAAAGAAGTAGAAAACTCAATGACTACTTAATTTTTACGGCTCCAATAATAAGAGAACGTAAAACCGGCGATAAAAGCCGACTTTCTCGTTCATTTCAGTTTTTAAAATAAGTACTTACTTAATTTACTTTAAAATGAAATTGTTAATAGATTTTCAGCTTAACTTATCAAATATAAATTATACGGAGCTGCAAGTACCTAATTAAAATGATTTTAAAAAGTTAAATTGAAAGTTAAAGAATAAAATACATAATAACTAAGTACGAGTTTACAAGATATTCATGTAAAAGGCGAAAAAAGCTAGCCCCGAAGTAGAAAAAATACACATCACAATAAGAAAAACTAACACACAAGCAAACACTACCGATGTGAAAGAAAACACAGATAATGAAATAAATGAAGATATTTTATTGAAATAAATGTAATAAAGTTACGGTAGACATAAGTGATATAGTCCGAATCAATTTTGAAATGGTATCCTCTAACTTTCTTCACAATAAATAAGTTATTGAAAATTCAATAGAACAATCAAGTGGTAAGAATTGAAAAATTCATATGATGATCTGAATTAATGAAATAATACATGGTTGAGGTAGCTATCTCAAAATTGATTCGTATAAATAGGTACCTATTTTGATAGTTCAATTTTAAAATACGCGCCCCACCATTTCCTCTGATCATTTACAGTTAAAGCGTGCAATGTTCTACTAACGTGTAAATATTATTAAAGTAATTGCCCCTTCAAATGATCAAAGATATATAACGGGCAGATAATAATATAACACGCTTGCACTGTTATCAGAAAGAGTGAGAACAGCGCTTTCGAGGATTGAAACATCTGAGCCTTAATTTTGGCACGTGCAATTTTATCTCGGCCTCTGACACTCTTAGGACTTTTGAAATAAGAGAAAAGGGGACTGAAAAACATCGCACGAGCCAGAATAGGACATACGTATCACATAATAAGAAAACAATTACAATCACACAGACGAGAAAACTAATATAAATACAATACATGCTCAAAACAATAGAAGCTCAAACGTACACATATTTACCTGAAAAATCTGTGCTCGCGTCCACGTCTAAGGAGCAACTCCCTATCGAATCTACAGACTTATCCATTACTTTCACTGTTAGATCCTTAGCGCGCACTTTCAACAAATCAGCCTCTTTAACTTCAATTTCATACGCCCCTATACTATCTAAATCTTCGTTAGATTTGGGTGAAACAGTAGAACTAGGTAGCTTAATATCAGTCTCTTCAGTGTTAATAGTTAGTATTGATTGTTTGTCCTTATCGAGTATCAGGGTGCTCTGACTTGTAAAGTTACTCCTTATAGGCTCAATGTATTCTACGTCGTCATCATCGATGAATACGTGATTGGTATGTCCGCTTGTGCCTTGTACGTCGGTAGCATCTTTAGGGACAGCGTCGACTACCGTTTGCGTCTTAGCTATATTTTTATAGTAATGGCTTTCTAGCTTTTCCAATTGTCTACGGGTCTCCGAGTGCTTCTTGCGCACAGAATCGATTATGACGGGTAGATTTAGCAAGTCGGGAGTCTTTTCTCTTTGATTCTCGCGTCTGAACAGAGGCGAGTCATCGCTTTCGAGCTCGAAACGCTTGTACTTCGACGAGCAATAGTCATCAATGGAAGATGAGTCAGACTTTTTGTCGAAAAATGTGTCTAGCGAGAAGAATGATTTGCGTTTTTTCTTGGGCTGGGTAGCCTTGCTAAAATTTGGCTGGATAAACGGGTCGGGTTTTGCTTGCTGGACGCAAAAGTTGCTCGTCCCGACTAGAGATTTCGGGCGTTTTTCTTGCGGCACGCTTAAAACACGATTTGTTTCGACTTTCCTCGAGTCTAAGCTTAACGTCTTCCGAAACCGTTCGTTCAGGTTCGATAGCAAAAAGTGTCTTCTTTCTGTTGATTTAGGGGTGATGTTGTAGCTCTGTTTGCTACTAGATGGTTGTGATTCTGGAATGTGTTCTGAATATTTAAACTCTATATCATTTTCTGAATAGTCTTTAGGATCTGGTTTGTATGCTTCTGAACTGTAGGATTGGTTGTCAGGCCTGTGGAAGGAGAAAGATCCTCGATTTGAGCTTTTCTTCCTATCGCAGATGCAATTTCCCACGCAATTGAGTTTGAGACATCTTTTTTCGTCGGGTTCGACTGAGAGCTCGTGATCGTTAGAGTAGAATCTGTCAGGTTTGCTCTTGTGAACTAGGAGATCTTTCCTGATCTTTTCCAGTCTTTCATCGCCGTGGTGTCCTCGAGTGTATTTCGACTTTGGAGGACGAAAGAACCTTATAGAACCTGATGTATGAGGTTCTATAGATCTCCGTCTTACATAAGGAGAGTCAGAGATCTTACTGACTCCTAAGAGTAAGACAGGTGATTTTTTATCCTCTTCATCTGGTAAATCACTGGAAAGACAATAAAAAAAAATTAATCAATTATTCAGACTTGTTAAATCGAAATTGTTAATCAGCACATTTTTTCAAAGAGCAATACTAAAAGCAAACAGTACTTGAAAATTGTAAGTAATAATGAAAAACTTAACAAGCAATTAATTAAAATAACAATGTGAAAATCAATTAGCAGAAACAAGCACAAAAACAAAAGTGATAGCGTGAACACATACTCACATAAACACACAAGAAAAACAAAATGAAAAGTTTAGTTAGTCACGTCAAGTTATTTAAATAAAATGCTAATAAAGACAATTTAGTAAAACAAACACACGTGAGGAAAGGCTCGGAGGGATATGCCAGTCAGTATTCGCTTCTTGAGATCGACGCTGTTCAACTCTAACTTTTGATTTACGAATCTTATGCTTTTCGCTCTTAAAATAGCGATAGTTGAGACATTAACACTGACATTTGTGACAATCGCTTGTTACAATACTGCGTAAGACGCTAGAATTACTGGCTAGGGAACCGCTGGCAACAATGGTAAACAGAAAGTGAAGCCAAATGTGAACATCAAAATTGCACTGATCGATCTAGTTTCTATCAGCGACTATTCGCATATGAATTCGGTAAAAAAGTAATCATCTAAAGTACCTACCTCCCGTTGCGTAAAATTAAGAATTACGTAAAAAGATTGCATGAAAAGATAGCTCGGTGTTTTTATAACATAACTTAAGGTAATGACGAAAACACGGGCGTACCTTTGCACTAGCTGGCACACCCTTTCACTAAATAAAAGAGAGCTTTTATTTGAAAGCTGCACGCGAAATTATATAGCTTATGCACGACACTTTTCGATTAACTTTGTTGTTTTACTGGGGCTCTATTCTGAGCGTGCGATATTAACTAAGTGTCCCTCTTACTTACTCTCATGACTTTTATTATGAGAGAGACAGTGAACCAATTATCGCATATTCCACTGACCAAGACAAAAAATATCCCATGCGCTAGAATATGGCCTCAGCTCGTTACGGAAAAAATTACAGGGTCACAATTGTTGTTGTTTTTTTTTTTAAGAAAATGTATGCCATCCTTACGCTTTATTTCAGTAAACTACAGTGCATAATTAAAATATTATAATATCGATCGATATATTGGTACATATTTACTTACAAATAGCTTCTAAAACTGTCAGATAACTACGAGATTTTTTTAATACGTTACACTTTAAAAAATGTGTCGAAAAAGGTTTAGGTACTTAAATTAATTTTTTTGCACTTTTTTTTTGTACCTATGTAACGTGGTTCTTAAGTAATTCTTTTTTTTTTAAGTTTTTTTTCGTCAGTCCCACGGAAGTACGTTAAACGGAGCGTAATATATGAACACTATGCATTGAAGATATCAAAAGACTACGACTACCTAGTGTTTGCACAAGTCAAACAAAATCGAATATCGATTTTTGATAACACCCGATTACATGTAATATCGATAATATCACTTTATTAATTTTCTACTTTGCGGATTCAACCAGTTTTGCGTTTTTTTTTCTAACAACATGACGTCACTAAGCACTTTTTAAGTGGTAGTGGCGTGGCCCCAAACTTAAGAGATAAGTCGGTCGTGTATGATGAATCGTAAAAACATCGATAAATCAATTAAATCGATAGACACATCGGTATTCCGTTACAACTAATCCCGCAGTAATAAGCCACGGTCTGCGAGTTAACACACTGGCACGAATAGCTGTGAATTCGATCGAGCGTGCTATAGTGCTGAAGTGTTGACAGAATAGTGATGTGACATGGTAGCTATCGATATCGATATTTTGTGTTAAGAATAAAAGAATACGCGTCGACGCGGCGCTAAGCATGAAGTGTACTCTAGATAGAGTAGTCGTCTAACAAATGGCAGCCAGCCTGCCTATTAGAATGGAGCACGGTCGTGATTATTTCAGTCTCTCTCGCTCTTATGTGGGTTCTAGTGAGAGCGACAGTCACTGCAATAATCCCAAAAGTTATTAGGCACTTTGCTATTTCAGCTTATGGAAGTTGCGTGCAAATTAACACTACCGGTGACACCCACAATGACCCACACATGGTTTAAAGCTTCATTTCATAGCTATCAAACCGTCTATCTTTAGACGACCAACAACTTGTGGCGCTCACTCTATAGAGTGGCTCGTCTGCGCCGACCCTAACTTTCGAATAGCACACGTTATCGCCCATTGGTCGATACTTCCCGGAACTATCGACAAATAATGCTCTACAAAGTTTCTATATAATGCGACATCACTAGACGTCCCGTTCGCCAGATAGACCGCAAATTGCTCTACTGCACGCAAAGCAGATTACTCCACGGACAAACGGACCGACAGCGACGTGCGTTCGTTACATATAAATAGACTTGAATTAATGGTCCTGTATACTAGGGGCAGGCCCCTGTTCTGACGCGGTCGACTTTATCCATTGCATCCAATTTTGTAGGATTCAATTGACAGATCTATTACTAAAATATAGCTGTCTTTGTTATTGCTGTATAGACAAGGACATCAATGTCGGCGGCGACATGAAAGGATGCGGAATGCGACGCGATGACCATTGTCATTACGCAGTACGCTTACACAATAAAACTCTAGCTCTGGCCCATCCGAAGCTCAATGTAATGTGAATCGAGCTTTAAGCGAGAGGTACAAACCTCATGCAGCAACAGCACAGCGCAGCGCAGCTTATAACGCTGTAATGTATGGAATTTTACGGAAAATGGCAGATCAAACTCATGATGCTGTGCAGCGCTGCACAACTAAGCGCGTCACGTTTGGTGTGTCATTTCCTATAATATTTCATACATTACAACGTCATAAGCTGCGCTGTACTGTGATGCGCTGCGCTGTGCTGCGCTACGCTGTGCTGCGCTACGCTGTGCTGTGCTGCACTGCATGCGGTTTGACCCACGCTTTATACTCTACCAACCGAAACAAACATGTAATTTTAAACGGTTGCATGTCAAATATTTCGCCCACCAACGAGTAGAAAGCCACAATTTAACGGTCAGTTAAATCACAATCTATAATAGAATACAATGAGGAATCGATTTTTTTTATCGATTGCGCAAATCTCTCGATACTTCCGAATGGATTGCGCAAGTGCATGCCGTGTCTTAAGCATATTAAGTTAAGTATTAAGGTTCATTTTTAACTTTATGTTCTTTACGGTTAGGCTTACAAGGTAACCAAGGTAAGAGGACGAAACCGCTTTTTGCAGACTCTCGCTGGCTTTGCATGACACTTTGGGAGTTGAGACGAAATTAAGAACCATTTTTTTTTCATCAGTCTAGATCTAAAAGCTTAGGCAGTAGGAAGTCACATAGAAACAAAACATCCGTTACATATACACTCCAAAAACATTTCGGGAAGTAGGGAATGATAATTTTGGAAAAATTATATGGAATATTGGATCCTTACACCTACATCATCATCATTCCCAACTAGCGATCCGCACCGGCTTCACAAGGTACCTATAACCCCTTCGTGAAAAATGATCTACCTCATGGTCAAAAACCGCATTAAAATTAAGAAGAACTTGAAGGATATACGGACAGAGAGTGAGGGTCAGACGAAGAAAGCGACTTTGTTTTATAATATGTAGTGATAGATGGAGATAGAAAAGAAGAGATAGAGTTATTAAAGTTGCGAGCAAGACAGAGAGCGAGAAGCGGTACGACCGCGTTGGACTTTTAACCGCCAAATCGCCCGTTAAGTGCCTGTAATTTAATTTAGCACACACGATCAAATGAAAAAACGTAAAAATTAAAGGAGATCTAATAAAGCAGGCCTCAATTTATGAGAAATAAAAAAAAATCTACGGAGACATCTTATTTTTTTTTCCAAGACTTTTTTAAAGGTTTTTTACATAGGATTTTTTTCGTAAGACTTTTCTGAGACTATGTATAATTTTTACTACTGGCACCGTTCTTGAAAATAACCGTTATAATGTACATTTACAAGTACGTAATACAACTTTTTCATAGTTTGTGATGTGATCATACTAAATAGAAAAAATCTGTAACCAACTATGTATTACTAACGCTGTTTTTAAAAGACTGAATATCGTCCGGCGAAGTGTGGGTGCTGTACACCTCTGCCAGCCCCCTCGGGGGAAAGGCGTGACGATGTGTATGTATGTATTCAAAAGTTATTCTGTAGTCAATGAAAATCGGCCAAATGCGAGTCGGATTCGCGAACCGAGGGTTCCGTACCAATATGTTCATGAAGAAAGGAGTAGTAAGTTTAAAATTATTATAAAATACTTTTATTTAATGATGTAACTAAAACTGTATGCTTTTTGCAACTTTGCCTTTATCTGTGCTATGAGAAGTTTCCTCGTACCAAATTTCGAGATTCTGAGTTCACGTGAAGTAGCCTGTAGGTTTTGATTACTTTGCGAGTGTCGAAAATTTTCAGCATAAACGGCTGTATCTTTTGATTGCGTAGGCTTAGAAGTTTGATTTTTTCAGGGGTCAGTAGACTTGAGTATTTGATATGAATTTCAGCTCTACGCGTTCCTGAGAAAAAAAGGTCTTGACAGACAGACGGACAACAATGTCATCCTATAAGGGTTCCGTTTTTTCCTTTTGAGGTACGGAACCCCAAAGATTAAAAAAAAACTATGAATAACCTTAGTAATAACTATCATTTAAACTGTGTTCAAAACTAAGTTTTATCTACTACTAGCGACCCGCCCCGGCTTTTCATGTTACCAAAAAACCTAACTAACTGACAGTGAAAACCGTACAAAAATCCGTTTCGTGCTTTAGAAATCAGAAATCAGAATTTATTGATAACTCCTATAGTTACACCTCACAGTTGAATATTTCAAAAACGAATGTCAGAACAATAACCTGTGTTTAAGAGCAGTTAGCGGATACACAGACAGAGAGACGGACAGTCGCGGAAAGTGACTTCATTTAGCCATGTAGAAATGTTATCTTCGACTGTAAAAGTGTACACTTAACAAAACGGTACTGTCTGTACCGCTTTTCTCTTTAATACGTTTTTAAACGAACTAACGCCACAATCCGGTAACGGTTCCCAAAAGCCACAGTAGACTTTCCAACTCGTTCAGAAGTAGCAGTAAACCAATGAAATACCAGAGCAATGGTACAACTTTCTTTAGACTGTGGCTTTTTGTTCTTAGAGAAACCTCGACTGGGCTCTTCTGGAAAAGCCGTTACAAGGTGACTGGTCACTACATACATACGTTACAATAATTATTTATTTTACATGGTTATATGTAACTTACCAAAAACCTCATAATTGATGAGTACAATGAACCCTCATTGTACTCATCAATATGAACAACTTTTATTATCGGCCGAACTCTGATATCGCGAAAAAAAAACAGCTGTTCCATACATTTTGTCTCAGGCCAATGAATTGTCTGTATGGAACAGCTTTTTTTTTCGGGATTTCAGGATTGGATTCATAGTAAAAGTTTTTCATTTTGATGAGTTTAATGAACCCTTAAGAGGTTTTTGGTGAGTTACCTATAACCCTGTATACTTGTTGAAAATACAAATTAAATTAAAAATAAGGGGATAGTAGAGCAACATCAGCACGGCAGTGTAATGGGCGGTCTTATCGCCCACAACAACATACATATACAACATCATTAGACAAGATATATAGTATAACTATAGCTAAGCCGAGCTTGGTTTTATTCAAAATACCTATTACAGTTTTCATCACTTATCTGCTCTATGTACTGACTAAGAAAAGTTTCAAAATACATCAATCTAAACGCATCTGAATTTTTCCATCGAAAAACCATGAAAAAAGTAGGTCAAGTTGCTTAAGAAATCAGCATTGTGATGTAAATTATCAAACCTAACTTGACTAAACAAAAAGATCAAGGCTTGCACGAGAAAACATAAAGCCAACTTGAAACCTATTTTTTGTCACATAACGAGTAAATTCCTGCACCAAAGTTCAAGACGATGTACGATCTGAAAAGTGAACAAAAGAATTTGGTTTCACACAAAGTCTATGATTTGAACAAAAATAATTGTGAGAAATGTTACGTGACTTGTGTCGTAACGGTAACATTAAAATGCTCGCATGTTGCTTTCATAATTATTCATTTATCAAGACTAAATAGACGGAAGTGACATCGGATCCCGTATAACTGCATTCAACAAACTACCATAGGACATTTAGCAAAATGTCGTGATGTCTGACATTAGGGACACGAAAACTAGGAAGAATCGTTTGAATATAGATTGATAATATTGACATTGGTAACAGAACAACATTTAGAAAAGCTTTGGTCAAGTCAAGACTCAACAGATTGAGATGCCTCAAAACAGGACGCAAGGAGGATTAACGTAGGGAGGAAGCTGCTGATGATGAAGAAACCATAGCAAGATCGCTTCTATAAACAACACAGCGTGTACAAGCTACAGAAATGTATCTCAAGAATGAAGAGAGGCCATTAACTTGTATCAATTATGAAACCTACAAATGAACAGGTAGGTAGATGCTAAAGGTCACTTGCGTTACTGCCTAGGCTACCGACTAACGAGACGTTAAGAGAAGACGAGATGTTATTAGCAAATAGTCGTTATGTTTAACGTTCTTGTTGGCAACATAAATATGAGTCGGTTTGTAAAACGTGCAAGAATTGTAAAAAATGAATGAAGAATGGTGGTTCTTAGTTTCATAGAAGGTCCTTGGATTAGGATGTGATTGAATGTAGCTTATATCTTGGACATAATAGGCTGATTTGAGTCCTTAATTATATATTGGTTCCTATGAGATAGTCAGATAAGGTAGTACTAGTAAAGACAAACTCAGTTGTGGTAAAAATAAAATATCAATTAATTCAACATCCCATTCTATGCAAACAAAATTTAAGAAACAAATAACGTTTCAAGTGTAAATGTTAAACATAAAACGTGTAGGAGGTTAAGAAAACTTAATTTCACCGCAGACATTTACCATCAATGAACCAAAGAAAAGTGATTCATTATTTAACAACGCATACACAAAAAACGACTTTGAAATTCATACAATAGAGCCTGCTTTGCATAAGCCCAAGGATATTCTTCGACTTAGTCATTCTGACGAGGTTTCCAACTATAAACAAAAAACTGTTTATGCTACGATCCGTGTTTTACAAGCAAAAAAGAATACTTACACATCTCACGCGTTTTCTCAATCTCGATCATCGAATCATTGTATTAAAAGATTTCCCATCGATAGAATTATTTAATCACCAATTTATACCAGTATCATGGGAACTTCTTGATTTCACTAAAGAAAGTGCATTAATTGATACAGTTTCACTTTTATGCTAGTTGCTATCACGTAAACACGATCACTGCAATTGTAATTAAGAGAACTAGTGTAGGTCCGAAAATGGTACCCTGCGCAACACCCTACTAATTTCTCCTTTAAATGAACGCAAGCGCACGTCCACCTTTTCGTGGGCGGTCTGACTGTATGACGTGGACTCGAAATCGAGTAACAGTACACTTTGCTCACTTAAAACCACCGTTAACAACATCATCGACCCCATCCAAAGCATCTTTAAAGTCCAATCTTGATTTGCTTTAGGTATTAAGCGAGCAATGGTTGTTTCGTATTAAGACGCGATCGCGTTGGAGTTTAATGAGAGTTTGAGTGGTGGAGAGTTCAAAGAGGGGGAATGGATGGCAGGCAGTGACTTTTACCGGTGCTTTTTGTTTATATTCCATGGTGTGCTTCACGGCACGTGCTATAGAGAGCAGCATGTGATGATTACACCTCAACAGATGTTCCGTACGCTGTTTTTGTTAGCATCGTTTTAGTAAGCTCTTTTTATTCAGTAGTAAAGTTTTAATTAGGTTTTTATAGTACATGCGCGGAGTCAAAGACCTTTTTAATAGACTTGTCTATAGTGTCGAAAAAATTGATTGTTATTTTTAATTCAATCTTTGAGATTGATTACAAATACAGATACGCCATTCAGTTCCCACAGGCTTCTAGTTTTTTTGTAGTTTGAAGAGTTTTTATGGTATTTTTTTTATCTTTATGAGCTTTTTAGCAAAGCTCTTGTATTTTATTAAAGATCCATCCGTTTGGGCATGCTATCTAAATTTGTATATCAGTATCATCAATCAAGGCAACCATTTATGGTTTAAATTGATTCCAAGAATTGGAGGCAATCAATTAATTTAGATAGTCAATGCCATGGCCAATGCCTGGCGAGGCGATTATGTGCACTATTACAAGTTTATGCCCAGACGTGGGAGGAATAAAGGAGATGAAAAAGTTTTGATACAAGTTTTTGTGGGTTTATTAACGTGAGTTTTAGTAGACTTGAACATATTTCAATTATAAAAAAACTCACAAACACTAGCGAAGGCAGGATTTAGGGAAGGGGCTAAGGAGCTCAAGCCAAAAGTATACTTGTGGCGCCTCACTCAACTGCCGTCTTTGTACTTCTTCACTCT
Source organism: Peribatodes rhomboidaria (assembly GCA_911728515.1). NCBI lineage: Eukaryota > Metazoa > Arthropoda > Insecta > Lepidoptera > Geometridae > Peribatodes > Peribatodes rhomboidaria. The sequence goes on from OU452194.1 coordinate 1,785,736, forward strand.
ACAAGACTTCAAGGCTAGAGTGAAAAAGTACCTTATAGGTCGTCGTGCTCCATCTTAGACCACAACGTCGCTTAACATCAGGCGAGTTGGTGGTCAAACGACGACTTATTGTCCATAAAAAAAAAAGTATTTAATTCAAACTACAATAGTCGAAATGTCTGTTTTTTTTTGTGATTTTGTGCTTATCTAGCTTGATAAGGCTTACTTTAAGTCCTAACCTAACCTAAGTCGAACTCCTCCCCAAATCAAAATCCTGGATCCGCCGCAGAAAGATTAAATTAAACATAAACGTCCTATTCATTTATTTCCGCATCAACTCGAAATAGGAAACCGACCCTCGCCTTATAAGCCTCCAATGCAATAAAAATGTTTATAGAATTTAACTCGAGATAACGCAATAAATTTTACTCTTAAGGAGTTAAATACAAGTTTGTTGTAGCTAGAATAATAAAGATGTTAAGTTCATAATCCTGATCAAGGTTGTTTGTTGCTATTTTAATGATTACCAGCGACCAGCGCCTGTACTAATGACCTTCCGTAAAAAAAATGTCTAACTGATAATGTAAACTGTTTCAAAATCAGTTTCGTTGTTTAGGAAGACCGAAGAGTTAACGTGACAGACAGAGAGACGCGGAAAGCGACTTTGTCTTATACTAAAGAAGAAGAAGAGATAGAGAGATGTGGATGACAACCGAAGCGTGTCCATTACGATTACCATGTCATTATCATCTTTTTTCGACCCACTTCTTGGTAGGCCTTCTCTTCAGCGTGCCATTCTTTTCGCTTCTGCATGGCTAGCACGGGCCGGAGAGAAATTGCTTCTCAACCGTTTTTATCCACGTTCAGATGTGACAAAGACATATTCACGTAGACAAACAAAGACGTATTCTATCTTTGTCACATCTAAGCGCGGTAAATAATGGTGGAAAGACAATCCGGCCCGTGCTGCTGTTTCAGTGTCATCCACGGACTTCCTACCGCTCGCCGCGCCCCGGAACAATATTCTCGGCTACCGAGCTGAACTACCATGCATACGTAATGCTAATCACTGATTCTGATTACCATACTGTATATCATATCAATGTAGATCATATTAAAGAGACAAACCAATCCCATCTGCGCAATGCGTACAAATATCTAATTGATCTGTAGAAGGCAATGTGCTGTTCCAGACTATAATCTATCTCTGTGCCAAATTTTATCAAGATCCGTTCAGCTTTTCTGGTGTCATTGAGTAACAATTAACAAACATCCATACATCCAGATTCCAGACATTCATCCAAACGTTCGCATTTATAATATGAGTAAAATATCCGATGTTAATGTTGTTTTCAATCTTCGTGCCTGGTCGATTTCTTCCTTAATTCTACTAGTTCTTGTTAGTCTGAGTGTTAGTATTTTCTGTTTTTCCGACTAACTACAACTTAGGTATCTTCAAGGCCAGAGTGCATAAGTACCTACTAGGTCTTCGTGCTTCATCTTAGGCCATAATGTCACTTCACATCAGGCAAGCTGGTGGTCAAATGTTGACCTATTCTTTGTAAAGAAAAGAAAGACTGAAAGTTTTGGAAAGCCCTATTTCAATGAAATCTGTTTTTTCGGGCAATAAGCCATAAAATAAATTGTATAAGTACCTACCTACCATAATAATTTTTGGTTTACCGTCACCACTCAGATGTAAATACTGATAAGCTATGTTATCATTAGCAGACTCTAAAATAGGAGATTCTTAATTCGGTGGCAATTAAATTAGGCAATTAGGCTGCTCACAGTACCTTCCGTGAAAAATTATCTAACTGATTGTGAAAACCGCATCAAAATCCGTTGCGTAGATTAGGAGTTAGCGGATATACAAACAGAAAAACAGACAGACGTGGAAAGCGACTTTGTTTTATACTATGTAGAGAAGATGGAGATGGAGAAGATTATCATTAAGTCATTCAATTTACACTTAAATTCTATGTAATTTTTTATGAAGTGAGTGACTTTGACCTTGTAGGTACAAAGTACTATTCACTTATGTTGTGAATTTCCTGTATTGCACTACTTATTATGCACAATAATTCTTATTCAATAACGCCTTTGTAACAGAATACAAGAATGCACTTAGCAAGTGACATCAAGATGATGTCCATAGATCTAGAACAATTTAAATAATTTGCTATGAGTACCATTCCGCGCCCGACTGCAGACGGCAGCAGCAGACGACGACATTTCTGGTTTGTATGTGTTTTTATGAGATACGCAGCGAGCGACATGAAGCCAACGGCACGGAATGGTACCTTAAAGGTATGATTCCAAACTCCGCTGCACGCAGCAGTGCTGCTGCAGCACTACTGGTCTCCATATAGTCTCTATAAGTTTATATGAGATTACATTCCGAGCTACGCAGCAATGTCGCGGCAGCAATGCTGCGCGGCAGTGTCGCCCCTCCGCCGCGTCAAACCAGTAGTGTCGCGTCTACCGCCGCAGCGAGCATTCCTAGGTATGTGGAAAAGATGAATTTCTCATCCAACAATATAAATCAAAGCTGGTCATCAATCGACATCTCCTCAACTCAAAGCAAATGAATAAGTGCACATCAGCGCATCACCACGAAATAGCGCAACACTGTCGCCCTGCTCGGAATCAGCACGGCAGGCAGCACTGCTGTGTGCAGCGCAGTTCGGAATCGTACCTTCATAGTCATACATTAGTGCGTCATACATTCCCAACCCAACGCATAGAGGGGGAGGACAAGGACAGAGATAACATCAATCATTCACCGTCATCTAGGCTTCGTCCTAACTGCGCAAACTTTATGCGGCTGACTGTTTGCTTGCTGTTCACCAGCCTATATTTTTAAATGGAGTGTCCGAACAGCGTGTAGTTTGAGGCGTATCGCTTGCTGACGAGCGGCTGATTCGCATTTTTAACCCCGACGCTATAACGACGGGGTGTTATAAGTTTGACGTTTCTGCGTGTGTGTGTGTCTGTCTGCCTGTGGCATCGTAGCTCCCGAACGGATGAACCGATTTTGATTTCGTTTTTTTTTAAAGGTGAATTAGTCGGGAGTGTTCTTAGCTATGTTTGATGACTATCGGGGATTTTTAAAATTTTTAATTTATAAGTTTGCTAAAGTTTTCCTCTTGCTCACTATTGATTTAGTCAGGACGAAGCCTAAATAAATACTGGTAAAGTGGTGACGACATATACAACAAATTGCAGAAACACAGACAAAATTGATGCAAAAGAGAAGCGGTCAAGTAAGAAAAGAGAAAGGTTGCGATGTCTGACGATGTATATGTTGAAATGCATCAGTTGCCGAAAAGCTACACTTTATGTTCAAACGATGATGTCGAAGAAATAAATAGTAAAATGTACAAACCGCGCAGAGCCCTAGTGAGTGGCTCTGCGCGGTTTAAAGGACAACTTACTCTATCCGACGATTAAATTTTGACATTTAGTAGTTTAACAATTTGACGTTTACTCGTAGTTACGTCAGTTGGTTCGTTGGTTGGGTTCCTATAATACAATTTTTTTTTTGTAAATAAATTTGCCCATGGACCACGCAGGTCAACTCGACTGGTGTAGCACGGAAATCCGCCTTGGTTTTATAATACCGCTATTTTTAAACGCAATGCAAGCCCTACACGCAAATGCTACATCAATTTTAGATACGAATCTAACTAGCACTTTCCGCTTGACATGTTGCGTACATGCATTACGAACTAACATATTAACGGTTAATGTTTCACTACCTCTTGATAAGTTTTATCAAGACAAAATCGACATTGGACTATGTTGATTAAGCTTATTTTACAATGCTCACCAAATACCTGGGCATGTTCATATATTCAGAAAATATGTTTTTTCTTTATATAAAGTGAACGTGATTTTGATAAACTCATGGGATTTTTATTTTTTAACATTAATGATCCCCGTAGAACAATATCTCAAAACTGCAAGATGCTGCAAGATCTAACTAATTTAATTCAGTGAATCTAATTTTTATCTGAATGATGGAATTCCAACGTAATCTATTTTATTTCTTTGCTGCGTTTATTGCGTCCTTAAACTAACTAAAAAAACAAAAACAATGTAATTTGTCGTCCTGTTTTACAAATATAGAAACTATTTCTGCTGTCACTTTATCTACCAGTTAAACTATATCAGGAGAAAATATTGTACAACACACTTTCAACAATCAGCGACCTGTCGCACGCTATGATTTTCCAAACAATTAATCAAGAATTGATGCGTTAAATAAGTGCCTCAGAGGAAAAAGCTGTTTTGCTCCACATAAGGTTTTAATGGTAGAAAGAACATTGAAGACAATCTCCTTTTTTTTTCTTCAAAAAATTACACTCCACGACGGACTCTGGGACCATGATTTTTATTAGCTATCTGAAATATTGTTATTTAAGGGGAATACAGGTAGAGGGGGTTCAGTAAGGCAAGTAATGTTTTCACTAATAATAAATAATTAATCAATTTATTTATAATTTTAAGTTAACACAGGACAGCATGTATTGTCCTAAGAAATGCAGACACTTGATTGCTACATTGTTAGCCTACAATATTGATTCAGTTATAGGAAATATAACGAAGTACAAAGATAAGGTCACAGTTTTTAGTAAATGTACTAATAACATAACTGTGACCAATAGTTTAAACTTTTAAGTGAGACAACAGAGAAGTGTGTGGACATTTCACTTTTTTATCAAAACATAAACCGCTTCTCTGGCAAAATTTTAGAAATAGAACTTTTATTAGATAAGTATAATTTTGATATTTTATGTTTCACTGAAACTTGGTTAAAATCAAATAAAATGCTATTTAATGTTACAAATTTTCAGGTGGCCAGTGCGTTTAACAGAGTATCCGCTGAAGGAGGAGGCTGTATTATTCTTTTTAAAAATAACATGAAATATAAGGAGCGCTCTGACATAAGGGGCTATTCTGTTGAACGTGTCTGTGAAATTGCTTGTGCGGAAATGGACAGGCACATAATATTATGTGTTTATCGACCACCAGCATCTAACTTCAATCATTTTATGTCAACAATGGAGTGCGTACTAAAGAAACTTTCTAAATCAAATAGATCTATTTTGGTTTGCGGAGACTTCAATATAGATATTTTAGTCAATTCTACGGATAAAATTAATCTAATTTCTTTATTTAAAGCATTTAATTTAAACTATCTTTTCTGCGAGCCAACTAGAGTAACGGAGACCTCATCTACTTGCATAGACAATATTTTCTCAAGTTGTAAAACAAAAGATTTATCACTTTTTAACGGAGTCAGGTCAGATCACAAGGGCCTTGCAATTAAATTTGAAATTGATAAAATAAAGAAACCATCTTTAGTTGAGTGTAGACCATTAACGAAAGGTAGGTTAAAACGACTAAATAATTGCATAGAGTCGAAACTTATTTTAACTGATTTTTCTGTCAATAACCCTAATGACAGTTATGAAAAATTATTTAAAATAGTTAGCAATGAATTTAATGAAATTTGTCCAAAGAAGAAGATTCAATTCAACCAAAAAATACAGTTTAGTGACTGGGCGACCAGAGGTATACGAAAAAGTAGAGATGTTATGTATGATTTATATAACAAGAAATCTCTGACATCTAGTAAGGATTTTCATGACTATGTTAGAAAATACTCGAAAACTTTTAAGTCGGTTTGCATTCGCGCTAAAGCTTTGTTTATAAAAGATAAAATTCAAAAATCCGATAATAAAATAAAAGCTGTCTGGAAGACCATCAACACAGAGACGGGAAAAAGTAAGTCGAGGGATTCAGAATTTACGCTGGTAGTTGAGAATCAGCCGGTTTCTGATGCAAAATCGGTAGCCAACTCTTTTGAACATTTCTTCTCTAGCATACCCTTTGATGCCACCAAAACGCTTAACTCGTCTCCAGATGATGCAGGTGCTTTTCTAAAAGAACACTTCTCGCGGGATATACCAGACTTTCGGTTCAGATACACTTCCATCTCTGAAATTATCAAAACTTTCAAAAGCTTAAGAGTTAAATCTAGTGAAGATTTATGGGGATTATCAGTAAAAGTGTTAGAGTCTTTAATAGAAACTATTGCACCACACCTCATGGTCATATTTAACATGTGTATTGACAGAGGCACATTTCCCGATTTAATGAAAAACAGCAAAATTACTCCTATCTTCAAATCGGGTAGTAAGTCAGATCCCTCGAATTACAGACCCATCTCTGTGCTTCCGGCTTTGAGTAAAATATTTGAAAAGATTATACTTAATCAACTGTTGTGTCACTTTAACATACACAGTATATTAAACGAAAATCAGTTCGGTTTCACGAAAAGTAGATCAACAACAGATGCGGGAGTTCGATTAGTTACGCATGTGATGGAAGCTTGGGAGAGTTCACAGGATGCCATCGGTGTCTTTTGTGATCTTTCCAAAGCGTTTGATTGTGTAGAACACCGCACCTTGATCCGTAAATTACACCACTACGGAATTCGTGGAATCGCTCTAGATCTTGTCGAGTCATATTTAACTGATAGACAACAAAAAGTGGGAATTAATGGCGTCACATCTTCCGGATCTTTAGTTACAATGGGAGTACCACAAGGTTCTATCTTAGGCCCGTTCTTATTTTTGGCGTATATAAATGATTTGCCGTATATGGTTAAGGACCTTACAGACATAGTTCTATTTGCTGATGATACATCTCTTATTTTTAGAACAGATAGGAAAGATAGTGAACTTGTGCATGTGAACAACGTACTGACTATTATTTCGAGATGGTTCGCTGCGAACAATTTGTTACTAAATGCAAAAAAAACTAAGTGTTTAAAGTTTTCCATGCCTAATGTTAGATATATAGAACCAAACGTAATGCTTGAGGGCGATAAACTTAACATAGACAAGGCGACGGTGTTCCTGGGTATAAGCATTGATTCCAAACTGCAATGGGGTCCACATATTAGTGCTCTGTCTGGGAGACTTAGTTCTGCTGCTTATGCGGTTCGCAAGATTAGGCAACTGACGGATATAGCTACAGCTCGGATGGTTTACTTTGCTTACTTCCACAGCATAATGTCATATGGCATTTTGCTGTGGGGATCAGCTGCTGAAGTGGAGGCCATTTTTATTTTGCAAAAGCGAGCGGTCCGCGCTATCTACGGAATGGGTCCCCGTGAATCATTGAGAGATTTATTTAAAGAAATAAATATTTTAACTTTACCTTCTTTATATATCTTTGAAAATATTATGCACGTTCGCAAAAATCTACATAAATTTAAATTGAACAGTGACTATCACAATTATAACACTAGAAATAAGGATAGGATAGCTGTACAGAGATTTAGACTGACTAAGTCAAGAAAGTCATTTTTAGGCAACTGCGTTAGTTTTTACAATAAAATCCCGAAAAATATAACAGGGCTCACCGAGGGAAAATTCAAATCACATGTAAAAACTACATTAATGAAAAGAGGATATTATAAGGTTAAGAATTATTTAGAAGATAAAGATGTCTGGAGCCTTCCACTTCCGCCAAGTAGCCACTAATATTTAAAGATATTACCTAGTTGTAAGCCAAAATTTGTGAGACTAATTTATTTATTATTTGAAAAAATAATGCCCCTCAGTTTCTTGCCTGTTCTTCTGAGTAGAGGCTTTTTATCCGAACAAGGCGGTCGAGTCTATTTAAATAACTTTGACGTTCATAAGTGTATCTTTGGTACCTAAATTGAATAAAAACATTTTGACTTGACTTTGACTTGACTTGACTTGACTTACAAAAGCTTCGCTAACGGTCAAAGCTATCTCTTTCGCACATTTTCAACAAGCATTTTAGATCAGATTTCTCAAACTGAGTCGTGCGACCCACTACTGGTAGCCTGCAAGTGAATATTGGGAGGTCCCTGAGAAATCTCCCTTGCATCCATTCATGCATGTATCCTTCTCATTTTCTAAAAAATATCCAGACAATTACAGCTAAGAACATTCTTTAAGAAGTAACAGTTCTGATAAAAAAAAAACTAAATTAAAATCGGTCAATCGGTGTAATGATGCAACAGCCAGTCACACAGATACACACACACACTTCAAACTTATAACACCCCTCTTTTGCGTCGGGGTTAAATATAGTGGTTCATGTAGTCCATTCATGTACTCGTAGTAATTGTATTTAAGTATTTTAAGTGAGTCCCTAATTTGAAAATTATTATTTTGTTAACATATTACGCGATTCCTCGGAGTCCTGTCAATCGTATCTCTGCCTGAAGCTGAAGCAAGGAAGTCGTAACCACTCGGTCACCCGATTTAGGGACCCTGACTCCCTGTCTTTTTCAGTCCTGTCTACCCTGTCCCTGTAGGTCGAGTCCGCTGTCCAAAAAATCACGTATTATTATAGGGCTTATTGGCTTTGGGTCGTAGGACCACTCAACTTTGGGAACCACTGATTTGGATTATGCACAGTCGAAAATAGCGGGCGCGTAGGCGACAGGCCATTGCAGTAGGTCATGTTGCGAAACTTATATTTTTCTTCCCACTCGTTTGCAAAAGTGGTTCTACATGGACAGTGGCCTACCTGCACTTGTTTGTCGTGCCTTATTAGTTCTGATTTAAGAGGCTTACTTTTTTTACTGGGACCCGCGGGACGGTTACGAAACAATTAAGTAGCGACAGCCGTACGACAGCACTAGCAAAGCGAGAGAAAACAATACGATCGGTCGCAAGATGTCACTAAAAATCGTATTACGGAAGCCGATTGCCCGCCTGTTGCATCATGCACTTTGGCCATCAATCAGCGCCACTAGCAACAGGAGAGCAATTGATGGAAAGTTGGAAACAGATTAGCTCATAGATTGTCCAATATGGAATGAACTATGTCAATGGCACCATGATCCAAAAAAACAAGCATTCCGGGAGCAAACACGCAATGACGTCACACGTCATCGTCATCCGTCTCTTTCGAACTATTCTCGAAAGACTTATTTTAGTCTTGCCTAGGCATCGATTGACGTCACTACGTGTTGCCCACGTGACCGGAATGATAAAACTGGCGGAGTATATTATTGTACCATGCATGGCACAATCAAGTGTGGAAATCGCTTCGCTAAACAAACAAACAAAGAGGGTGAACTAGCGTAACCTCTGATACACGAGCATATCAATACAAGAGTGACGTTTCTCAGCAAAGCTCGCGCGATTTACGCCTGTCGCATGCATGTCGCGGGATTCGTAATAAGCCACCTGGGCTATGCGTCAAAGAAGTTAACTAAGTTAAGTTTTTGCAATCTTCAATATTATACCAAGTATGTATAACCAAATTTTTTGAGGTAGGTAAATCCTACCTATGTTCGTCTAGTAGCGTTAGTACTAGTTAGCGTAGTGCTACTTTGATGCTTAACTTTCGTTAATCAATGATTTATATTCTTATTCTCAAGATCGAATCAGTAGGTTTAGTATGAGTTTTGATGGTTAACGTGAACTTTTTTCATTTTCATTTTTCTACATACATTTAATTTGGTTAACCTTTGACGTTTCCGTGTTTTTTGAAAGGTATAGAGCCAAACAAAAACGAAAAAAGTTTACTCTAACTCATACTTAGCTTAGAGAGAATTATTAATCGTGTAAAAATGATAAATAGAGAAAGAGGACATGAAACTTTGCAGTTATACTCGTGGCATTAACGTAAAGTGTAATTGTAAGCGGTGATTGTTTTTTGTGTCACCATTATTAAAACTAAACACGGTCAATGCCCTACAAAACACTATTTGGCGTCAAGAATAATAAGAATCTAACAATAGACAATATTTTCTTTTTAAAACAATATCAAACAGACGGAACAAAATATACTGGCCGTAGATACTGGTCGTAAAAAAAAATGGCGGCGCTTCTTGCTGTCACGCTGTCATATAAAGTTACACAATCCGGTCCAGTTTGCATTCCGCCATTAAAATAATAATGCTTTCACGACGTTTTCCAAAACTATTGTTTAGTTTTATGCTCGCTCGTGGCAAGATTCCAACTGGCCCGCTCTATTGGTTGAAATGATGCAGTATCCGAATTCTGTGACCTCATTGGCGGATTTATGTTGACGTAAGAGTTTATAAAACCGCTATGCAGTATACTCAGATCAACCTAGAGGAAAAGATGGAACACTGCGTTATATCTCGCTGAAGCCACAAACTTCTTTTTAAACGTGTGCGCGTAATAATGTTGTTATGAAAAACATTTACAATTGCACGAAAACTAATATTAATTCCCATACTCTACGTTAGCCATTTCCGTTCCAATGTACAACCTTAGTATATTGAATATTCTAAAACTGCACACATTTGTAAGAGTTTAATGTTACGGCTTTTTCAAAATTGACTTGTAAAAAAACTGCACAGTTTTTAAAAAGAACCTCAATATGTAGTTCTGGCCACACTTTTATAATGCACTATGGATATTTATGTACACGAAATTATACCATAAACCAATGCCCATAGTGTCGAGGTAAGAAAAACCAAGCGAGTAACGTAGTTTTTTTGCGTCATTGTGTGCGTGTTGTGTACATATACGAGAGTAGCGTAGTTTATGGATGGTTTTTGGCTTCACCTAAATCATACGCCGTGCGCCATCTTATTCTCTAGGTTGATCTGAGGCAGTATATGGAAAAAATACAGATGCAACAAAACATTTTTATTTTTTTAATCTACATTTGACTGACAATCTACTAATTGAAAGCGGGGTCGCACAGTCAATTTGGGACACGGCACTTGTTTGTCCGACAATGACTTGTGTTTCAATGATCTGATTTTTATTAAATTTTGAGTAGAGATGTACTTCATCTCATGTGAGGTTTCAGTTCGTTTATGAGCTAAATCTGACAAGGAGTTGTAAAGATATGCGAGAACTGTTAGTATTTTATAGAGGTAATGTTTGAAAGTTGTATGTTCATTGTATAAAAAAATCCCTACTAGTTAAAAGCTACAGGATCACCGAGTACTACACATATCGTCACGCCTTTCCCCCGAAGGGGCTGGCAGAGGTGTGATACAACAACCACACTTCGCCGGACGACATTCAGTCCCAAATATGACAGGGAGCGAGCCTGTTGCCATACACCAGACTCCAGTCATGTAGCAGATGACATACAATACGCACATTTGCTCACACAATGAACAAATTGGTGCGTGCCGTCCGGCTGGGTTCGAACCCGTTCCCCCTGGCTCCAGAGGCGGACCTACAACAACAACACCACAACAACTGCGGACAACTGCCATCGCTTCAATCGGATTAATTTTTCGGAAAATTTAACGTATCTTTAAATTCCTTCCAGCGTAGTTTAACGGTTGATCCACGTTGATCTTTGACGTTAATCAACAGCTATCATGGCTTCGAGATAATGAGGATGCGAGGCGCTCATTAGACAGGAAATAGGTACTTATACCATTATTTTTACGAATTTGGGATGCCTCAAATTAGGTCACTCAAGTCTTTTTACCCGACTGCGCAAGAAGGAGGGTTATGTTTTTCGAGTGTATGTATGTGTATGAGATTTCTTTGACACGACCTACAGCCTTAGCAGCTTGATAGATTTCGACATGTGAGGTGTCATTTGAATAGTCTTTTATATTATTACAATAAGTATTTTAAAGTAGAATGTATTATTTAGTATGACATGTATGTTTATGTAAATATAATTTGAATAGTTTGTGTAGGTATATATAACACTCGATGTTTGTTTATATTAACAATCTTATGTTTATATTTGTTAATTTTGCACACCCTGTCCCATACTAATTTGTCGTATCCTCCCCATCATAAGGTTGCCTGGAAGAGATCGCTTTTAGTGATAAGGCCGCCAGTTGTTACACTATAGAATAAGTATTTTTATAATTATTCTCTTGTTTTTTTGTTATTTGTGGTATGAACAATAAAGAGTTTTTTTTTTTTTGGCCACTTTCACACACGGTCGCTTAACCCCAAACTAAGCAAAGCTTGTACTATGGCTGCCAGGGACTGATAAACATACTTAGATATATTTAAATTTCTATCTATTTTAATAGTAGAAGAGAGATAGGGTACAACATTTTGCAGCCGTGTTTTTTCTTTTTCTTTTTAATAATGTTACTTGTTCAACAGGTTTACTGGTAAGATAAACATGTGCAGTGGTAATGTTGGATAATCTACCTAAACAAAAAAGAAACACTACGTAATAATAATAGGGTAGTAAACAATAAAGAAACCTATTTGGATAAGGTATTAAGGTGGGTTTATTTTATGTTAACTAGTAACCCGCCCCGGCTTCACACAGACCTATAAACTTTCCGTCAAAAGTTATATAACTGATGGTGAAGCATCAAAATCCGTTGCATGGCAAAGGAGACGTTAGCGGATTACTGACAGACGTGTCAGTTTATCTACGTCAGTCGTCAGTCTGTCAGTATGACAGATGTGTCAAGCACTGACTAGATGACAATGATGATACTGAGAGAGAGATAGACAGAAAAAGAAAGCGGAAAGAGACTTTATTTTATACTAGTAGGGATGGAGAAGAAGAGAAAGAAATACTAGCAGGCCTGGCATGTGCAACGCGAGAAAGGTATGTCGACTCCTTTTATCGAGACAGACGTATGTTTACACATAGCCTTGTCACGTTCTCGCACGACAAAAATTGACGAGAAGAATCTTGTTGTGCGCGCATGCTAGGAGTGCAGAAGGTAAGTTAAAACCCCCGACGCAAAAAACGACGGGGTGTTATAAGTTTGAAGTGTTTGTGTGTGTATAAACTGATTTTGATTTAGTTTTTTTTGTTTGATAGGTGTATTAGTCGGAAGTGTTCTTAGCTATGTTTGACGAAAATCGGTGTAGGGGGTTCTTTTAAATTTTACCTATTAAATAGCGGAATAACCGCGCAGGGGCCCTATTTGGAGATTTGAAATTTTCATCTCACCTTTTTTCGCCTTGTTGCTCTCGTTCGAAACGTCATAAGTGTGAGAGTGACCAAGATAAAATCTCATCACTCTTAGGAATAGCCCTCCTGGGGGGCCATTGTTACGCGTTAGATGAGATGAGATTTTATCGTTTCAAACGAGAGCAACAAAGACGAAAAATGGTGAGATTGAATCTCACTCCGTAAGAATAGCCCTGTCGCTGTAAGAGACTTTTTCTAGGCGAGTTACAGTTTTTGTATGGAAAAAGTTTAATAATAAACCAGGCGAGGCCCGCCGGCATTCCGTCGCACACGCCCATACAAACATTAGGTAATCGGTCATACAGGTAACCGTTGTTTACAGAACGATTTAGCGAGTTAAGTGTTTACGGAATTAAAAGTAGGCACATACATCACACACCACACTAATATTATAAATTATGCGAAAGTTTGGACGGATGGATCCAATGGATATTTGTTACTCAATCTTCCTAGAACGGGATCTGGATAAAATTTGGCACATTAGATACCTACTTTTAAACTGCGGGTGTAAGTAAATGAGATTTAAAAAAAAATTGTATGTATTTTAATGTAGTTGCGCCCTGCGGTTTCACCCGCGGTTATCCTATTATCAAAGTATCCTATGTGCTATTCTAGACTATAATCTATCTCTGTGCCAAATTTCATCGAGATCTGTTCAGCCGTTCTGGCGTGAAAGACTAACAAACATCTATCCATCTATCCATCCATACATACATACAAACTTTCGCGTTTATAATATTAGTAGGATGGATAGTAGACAACTACGACCTTAATGAAACCATTCAACGGTCCCATCAATATAACACGTCCTTGGTTGCGGTCTGGCAGCCCAGGACAATAAGTTCTAAAGCTCTACTGCGTGACGATGATATCATGTGTTTTAGATCGGGTATAGATATAAGGTATTTGTTTTTAAACGATAACTTTATAGGCAGCCAGTATTCAATATTTAACGAAAGAAGGCGGTCGATCGGAGAATTTGACGACGCTTCTCCTGCTCAGATCAACCTAGAGGAAAAGATGGAACACTGCGTTATATCTCGCTGAAGCCACTTCTTTTTAAACGTGTGCGCGTGGTAATGTTGCCATGAAAAACATTTACAATTGCACGAAAACTAATATTAATGCCCAAACTTTACGTTAGCCATTTCCGTTCCAATATACAACTTTAGTAGATTTAATATTCTAAAACTGCACATATTTGTAAGAGTTTAATGTTACGGCTTTTACAAAATTGACTTGTAAAAAAACTGCACAGTTTTTAAAAAGAACTTCATAATGTAGTCCTGGCCACACTTTTTTAATGCACTATGTTTATTTATGTACACGAAATTATACTTCAAACCAATGCACATAATGTCGAGGTAAGAATGACCAAGCGAGTAGCGTAGTTTTTTTGCGTGATTGTGCGCGTGTTGTGTACATATACGACAGTAGCGTAGTTTTTGGATGGTTTTTGGCTTCACCTAAATCATACGCCATGCGCCATCTTATTCTCTAGGTTGATCTGAGTTCTCCTGGTGGTGGGCGCTATTGAGAAATAAATATGCAATTGTAGATAATTTGTAGCACCGAAAGGCTGCTATTCGTGACCCAATCTTCTGGGTAAATACGCAAGACTCTGATGCCAGACAGAATATGGTGCTCTGAAGTGGGCCATGATCCAAAAAACAAGGTCTGGCAATCCGGGAGCAAACACGTAATGACGTCACTCATCATAGACAACCGTCTCTTTCGAACTATTTGTAAATGACTTAAATCGGTTTTGCTTAAGCATCGATTGACGTCACCACGTGTGGCCCACGTGACCGGAATGGCGGAGTATATTATCATACCATGAAGTGTTCTATCCGTTCAGAGGTTCAAATCCGGACTATCATGAGCCGTGGACAAATTGCCTTTCCACAGTTTTTGTCCCGCGAGAAAGAGACAAATATATGCGTATACTAGCTTTGTCTCATCTAAGCACGGATAATAACGGTACAAAGACAATTTGTCTCCTGCCCGTGCTAGCCCTGCAGCAGGTGTTAGTTAGCTACACCAACAACCTTGTGCTATAAGGATTTTATGACGCAGTCTGCCTTGCAGTCCGCCGCTTCATGCATGATGGTGAATGTTGTCGCAGCCTGCATGCAGGACGACTGCAGGCAATGACGTGCAGGATACTAGGCATGATGGTGTGTGAGCTACATCCTGCTTGGCAGTCCTGCTCGGCGGACTGCAAGGCAGTATGGTGAATGGTGATCTTTATCCAGTTTAGATTTTATTTGTTAACAATAGACATTGTATACCCAGAAAAAAATGTTGACGGACATACTGTAACCATGCCAAAATAAGTAAAAAAAAACATAAAACATTCCGTTATCGTTATGTTAATACACTCCAAAACCACATCCATTTTTTTAGTCATTCTTTATTATTACCTCCGAATCCAGCTGAAGAATCTGCTGCCTCCTTTCTTTCCGTTATTTTTCTTCTTTTTCCCCATTTTCCTTTAATTTTATAGCAGGCATAAAACACTTGCTTGGTCTTAAAAAACACAATCACTGTCTATGGTCACAAATAAACTTTTAAATTTAGAACGTAGCGTTCGCTGGCACTCACTGTCTAGTTAATCAAATGGTAGGATTCTTTAATTAAATTTTAAATTATTTGGACTGTTTCTGGCCAGTATACAGGACTCTATTGGGCTCTAGAATAAGAGGCTACATTTAAATTTGGAATAAGGCATTTAGAATTAGGAACTTTAATTAGCAACACATTGTTTTTTCATAAACAACGTAAGATGTTAAACACAAAGAGCAAGTGAGAATCAGATTATGCACAATCCAAATACAATTATTTACAGGGAAAAACAACTGATATTTACCAAAAATCCCTCTAGCAACGCAGAAAACGAACGATAAATAAACTAATTTCAAAATAGGAATTCGAATTTGAATTCTGAATGAGGTGCACGATGTGCGCGCGCGCCGAGACTGGCGCGTGGCCACGTTCAAATTTAGAAGCTTAAAAAAAAAAAAAGAAAACACGCTGGCTGGATGCACATTGCAAGAAATGCATGTGTCCCTATTTATTTTCGTACGCACTCTTAAGAGATCATACAGACGCCATGATGGAAATCAAAGATTACTACTGTAGGGTGGCGCGTCATAATGGCATGTACGAAGTATGGATAAAAAACAAACGGAATTTAAAACAAACGAAGGAAATAAAAGGTATTAATAGGTATTAAAAATTGTTTCAGATTGTTTGAACATTTGATAATACTAATTTTAATAATATGATGTATCAATAACACAATACTAAGTAATCACACTAATATTATAAAGGCTTATAATATTAAAATTATTTTGAAAATATCTTCGCTTTGTGATCCTAATCTGCAAATCGCTTATTTTACGTGGAAATTGTAAACTTATGTATGAAAAGCAATATAGTTCGATATAATTCCGTGTAAATACATAAATTGAGTGAGCTCTACAAAACGTTAGTATTTTTTATAAATTGTTCATGTACTCTCATAAATTTTCTAGCTATTTTTTTTCCGAAAACTCAGAATAAGGAAATTCTTGCTTAAGCCTTGAATATTCGCCAAATGCGTCTATTCAACTCGTAATAGTGAAGAAGCTACGGACCCTACCGATATGAAAAAAATATCACCAATAAGATCATTCTGTTACCTATTAATCAGTCTAATTAAAATATTATATTACTTACTAGATTGCGAGTAAAAAAATATTAAATGAACGTTGTTTTCGTTCTCATGGCGTGCAATACCGTGCTTACGGAGATTACGTTACTATATATTTTTACACCTTCGGATAGGAAATTAAAAATATGATTGATCGTTCTTTTACCATATTTTTAGAGCTAAAATTGAGTTAGTTTAGTAATATTTTGTGTTATTTTGAAGTATTTCGTCAGATCACGTGACCACTGACACCCGCGAGCTCCTTTGCGGGGGACGGGCCAGTCGGCGCCAGCGCCTCACGAAGGAAGGACGTACTCGCCTTGCCGAAAAATATTTTCGCATTTTTTTTCTATTTGTACGTAAATCATCAATTAAACAGTGCTTAATTATCCAGAGCCAATCAAAAAAAGTAGTTTTTCAAGACATTTGATAAGTTTTTAGTGACTTTACTACTAGTGAAAATATTTGGACAATAATTGATCGCGTTGTGAGTAGAGGGTACAGAAGGTTGATCCGATGAAAATGGGAGATGTCACCAAGGCAGCTAGGCGTAACAAAAAAATTGGACTCCAACTAGGTAGCTAAGTGGTAAGTACCTACCTACCTATTAATATTTAATTACCACATAAATATTTTTACCCGTTTGTTCTTATTGTGTAGACTGAAGTGACTAACCCTAGTGTCTGAGTTTTTAGTGGCATATGATTCGGTCTGACGTTTGTTTTCCTGATAAAAATACTTAATAGAAAACTACAGACGTGTCCTCCGACCTATGTTAACTCTCAGGGCTTCACCGTCCATTACACCTTATTGCGATGATTGTTGGATTTACCCGCCGACGCTGTGCGACCATGAACCTTATTTTGCTGTGATACGAGCCGCGGTCGCGCAGCGTCGTGCTGTACTACAATCATCACGCCACGGCACGGGCCCCATTGTACATGTTGCTCATGATAATTATCCAAGTGCAAGACTTGTCAGAACTGTGTTTTTTTTCTTGTTATGTACAAATGTACCTATATGTGTCATATTAGTACATTGCACAGGGTTATCGGTATAGGGTGTACTAAGCCAAACGGGGGTCATTGTACTCTTCATTATAAACAACGATTACTTTTTAAACTTTTTTATTTGTAAATTAAATCGGGGAAAAAAGCATCTGCTTACATTTTGTCGACGATCGATGAGCTTTTTGTATGAAACAGCTGTTTTTTTTCTCGTGATTTCATTTGATTCAATTATTCACAAAAATTATACTAAGGTCAATATACCTAAGCCATTTCAAATTGAAGCTGTGGCATACTTGCTGATGCCCCAACACCTAGTTAATAACATAGAAATGGGGAGTATTCTATAGTTAATAATAATAAATAATCCTTCTTGAACAATCGGGTAAAAATAAAATAATGATAATTATTATGTGTACTTACGATGTCAATATCAGAAAGCGGTCGTTGCGTGCGAACGGTGTAAATGACTAATACTATTTTTTGTTTTTGGTATAGCACATTTCCTAAACTAACCTACCTAAACTAGAAACAATCACATTTTTATGTTATAGCTGACCAACCACGGTCCGCAATACATTATTATTTTTAGCAGTGTAGTGAGCATATTTTTCTAACTTATCCTGGTTTGTTAACCGACTTCAAAAATTAGGACGCACTCAATTATTACATTGTATAAATTTTACTAAATGTTTGTTGCAGCATAACTTCGTCATTTATTTTTTATTTGAAAGAATATGCTTACTAACACTCTGATCAGTCACTTTGAATAAAGTATTTTTTTGTAAAAAATAGTATTTAATACAAAAATTCAAGCATTTGCATTCAGAAAGTAGTGTTCCGAGTTATGGCCATCGAATTCGAAAGAAAAGTTATTACATTTTCTTACAACAATAACCGAGCGAGAGATCGTTAGCGAGCGAAGCGTCTATGCTTCAGATTCGACGAAAATGCTTTCGTATTTCCGAATTCCGTCTGGATTTCTGTCCGGATCTTTGCCCAGACCTGTCTTAATCTACAGGTCGCATTTCTTAACCTATTCTCTTGAAACTTTGTGAGTAAGTCCGATATTTAAAAAGAATTTTCTTGTCTAGGCGGTTATTGGAAATTTTTCAATATGGCAGAGATGTGATTTAAAAAAGGATATATCTGCATAATTGGAAAATTTCCAAAAAACTTTTTGATCCGAGTCAAAACAAAAATTTATATAATTGTCAAACCTGCTCACAAAATTTCACGAGAATCGGTTGAGGAGTGTGACCTGTAGAGGAGGACAAATACAAATACAAATAATTTATTTGGGTATAAAATACATGTGACAATTTCAAATCGGACAGACATCGGTCACGAGATCTCCAGCTCACAGAGTCACTATTGTATGTATTGTTATTTATTTATATTTATTAAATACAACAATTTCTTTGGTAACTGATACCAACCTGCATCTAGTCTTAATAGTTATTTTAATCTAGTCTCTATTGCATGAAGACTAGAATAGTAATATATTTTAAACTGGGATTATAAATTGGTAATTGTTTTATATTTTATGGTATCATGGAAAGAGACAAACGAGACGCTTTGAGTAATATGAATATTGTGTAATTAATATCTTTAAATTGCTCTATTTCATTTTTTCAGAAACAGAGATCAACGAAATTATCAAAGTTTAAACACAAGCGTTCAGCCAACAAAAAATGCGAGTACTGAACTAAGGTGAGTTAAAAGACATTTAACATCTTATATTATTAGGGTGACAAGCATAGTGCATAGTCAGAGCTATGCCAAGTGGAAATGCTATTGCTAAAGTTATCGTATGTCCGGCGTCCAGCGTCTGATTGCACGGATGTCCGATTGTTTTCCACTACAGATCGCATTTCTCAACCGATATTTGTGAAATTTTGTAAATTTAGGTTTTATTTAAAATAGCGGAGATATGTAATTTGTGAGACGTTGCTCATAGAGCCACTACTTATAATCAGAGTGGCGCTGAACTGCTATGGGCATGCGTGACGCCAGTACAACCATTCACTTAGCGAGCGCGAAGCGCGAGTGAAAAACTTCCGTTTCAGTACTAAAAACTTATCCTATATTTTTATCTACAGATGCCTAGTTCAAAATCATCCGAAGGTTATCAGAGCATCCGAGGAACAGGGACTTTTTCACCTTCGAATAAACTGGTAATCATTTTTTTTTTGTGTACACAATGTACATAAATAAATTATTGATACGAGCGTTGGGACTTAGTATGGTTGCAAATTAATTATTATTTAATATTGTTTTTAGGAACAACAATATCAGTCTTCATTGCCGAATCTCATCGTCGAAGAAGAAGCAGAACAAGAACAGAAAGACAAAAGTTATTGGCGTATTATAACATTAGCTTCTTCTTCGTAAAATTTAAGGAAATATCAAGACACAATGGATTTGGTTGCGCCAAACAATCGATAGACTTGATTGGAGAAAAGCAAACAGGTCTTGCTTCTAAATTCACCTTTTTGTGAATAAAGAGTAACAATAGTAAATTATGTACCGAGGGCACAAAGCAGTGCCTTACGTCGCGGGCGGCTTATTGTACCTTGAGCGTAACGAGGGATTCTAGAGTTAACTCCCGAGCGCAGCAAGGGAAGATGAGTCCTGAGGGCAGCGAGGGGTTCAAGCCGCCCAAGACAAAAACACTGCTTTATCCTAGAAGCGAATCCTCTTCTAAAAATACTGTCTAATATTATACTCTCTCATAACTAATAAAAAGGTACTAGTAAGGTACAGTCTTTTATTTTAAATTTCGTGCAGCTCGAGGAGCACGTGCTCGTATTTTTTTCTTGGTAGCTAGTTCAATTTTCAAATAAACTCTTCTTACAGTGCTTATTCTGAGTTTTCATTCAATGTTAATCTCTTTGCTTGGAAACTCCCAACTGCAAGCTTCGCTCGAATTTATGTTTCATCTATAAAACCAACATTTGATTTTCATGTGTTAGATTAAGGATGTGTTAATCTGAGCGATTACTGCCTTCAAAGCATTTGATTTATTGATATTTTTTGATTCTCGGTTTATTTTGATTATTTTTTTGGTGTTTGCTAAAATCTAAGCACTATACATGTATTTCAGCTACAAAAGATTTTTCAATATCCAATCTAAGACCCCTTTAGTCCAGCTAGAGAGGATTTTTTTACTATATTAACTACTAGCTGTTGCTCACGATTTCGTACGCGTAGATAAAAAAAAGCTCGTTCCGTTAGTTTCTTGTATTTGTCATTCACAGGTCCCACTTCGAACCTGCACCCTTCTCTCTACCATCATCATATTGCCAGACCATGGTACGGGCAACAGTTATCTAGTTGGCATTGGCAATTGTCTTTATACTGGGTTTGGCTGGCACTGTCCGATTAAAACGTCACGCTCAGACAGGTGTCTATGGCAAGGGTAGCGGGTAGGTAAGCCGTTAACTCGGCCTCCAAGCTAAATCTAATAGGTAGCCAAGTCTAATATGGAGTAGATAGTTACAATTTGTGTAGTAAGTAGGTTATATACTTGTTGGTAATAGGTAGAAGTACTAGGAGTTACTCGTACTATGCCAAATATTTCAGTCTGAATGTTTAGTAGGAATTACCTACTACTCGGAACCAGCCAAGCCAAGTAGGTAGTATATAGATACTATGTATATGTAGTAATTAGGTAGATACTTGTAAGTAGTATCCTTCTTCTTCTACCTATAAGACTTGGCTGGCACCGACTTCAAATAGATGGGTAGCGCTTATAATAATTATATTAATTAATATTAGTGCTTATTTGTGCTTTGGAAGTCGCTTTAATTTTGTTACAATGATCACTTAAAACATCTTCTAACTTGACTTTTATTGAAAATCAGTTTACTAAAAAAATTAAGTAAAGAAAATTAAGTCAAAGTGTAGTTTTTTATATCGTAAATTATGACACTTTTGTGCTAAGATCATTACACTCGAGGCGGTATTATAGCGCGAGCCGTATGCGAGCACACTAATGGAGCCAATAGTGTAAATTATTAACGCACACGCGTTTCATGTGACGTTTTTCATCACACATGCGAGGGGAAAAAACACAGACTTGCATTAGTCAATACATTTTTCTGAAAATGTATGCGCATTTTGCTGCTTTTCCACTTATCAAAATTTTACTAGGCATAATAATAAAGCGAGTACTTTGTTTAAATTATCATACCTAATTAATTGTCAATATTTTGATAAAAAAAATAATGTTTATTTACTGTTATTACGTAGTTATGATACTTTAAATCAAGAATTTAAGAAAAGTAAAAAAAAAAACTCTTGTTGATTTATTTTAAAAAAAGTCTAGTTTAGTTACTAGTGCGATAATGGTAAAGTAACAGCACACGTGCTTAATAGCTCGGATTATGAGCTAAAACTGATGTAATAAAGTCCTTTTTACGAGTGAGAGTGATGAAAAAGATATTAAACACAAACGCGTTTTTAACTTCGAGTAGGAACATAATTATCAGCAAAATCAGGCAAGAAACTATCGAGATAATAATCAGGTTGTAAGTTCTAGGTCCACTATGTTTTGAATCATTTTAGTCATTTTTATACTACCTGCTGATTATGTAAAACAGATTAGTACTACCAACTCGTAGAATACATTTTTTAAGCGGGCCGTCGATTGAACAGCTCTGCTAGTCCTAGTAAATATGTTTTTTGTTATGAGATTTTTGAAATGTTGTAAGCATTGGTTTAGGATAGGTTGAGTAATTTATCCCTGGTACCGGAGTTCTTAGGATGCCCATCAGGAGCCCTATTCTTACGAAATATATTTTCTGATCAATGTCTCTCTCGTTTTAAAAATCATAGTGAGAGTGACCAAGAAACATCTCACGCGTCAAGAATAGCCCTCCAGGGCCATTCTTACGATATTATATTATTTCCCCTATTCCTACGCACGAGATATTTTTTGGTCAATGTCTCTCTCGTTTGAAAAATCATAAAAGTGAGAGGGACCAAGATAATATCTCACACTTCAGAGAGTCCGTGGTCTACGATTGTTTTTTTTAGATTTTACACGCACGACCAAAGGGAATCAAAACCTTTAGATGCGGGATATTTGTGAGTACATACTTAATCTACCTATACTTATAAACAAACTACCGCGCTCATGCTGCTTATAAGGCTCAACTTTAAAACGCCGTTGGCTTCAAATAATTTAGTAAAAAACATTACAATAAAGCATAACATCTCAGAGGGCTTTCATTTTTAGGCAAAAATATTTTTTTCACGGTGTTTCGTCTGAATTTGTTTGTCTTTGAGAAATGCTAGCTCAATGTTCAAAAGCTTCGAGCGTTGATCACTAGAGGCGCTAAAACCAGCTGAGCGCCGAATGCCAAATGTCATTGGCGCATCTTAACCCCTTAATAATCCAACGTTCATTCGTTACTGGCCGTTTTAAGACACCGGACAATGTTGTGGTCATAACACGACATGGACGTTTTAGCAAACTAGACGTTTTTTTTTTCTTTTATTAAGAATACGTCGGCGTTTGACCACCAACTCGCCTGATGTTAAGCGACGTTGTGGTCTAAGATGGAGCACGACGACCTATAAGGTACTCATTCACTCTAGCCTTGAAGTTTTGCAGAGTGAAGAAGTACAAAGACGGCAGTTGAGTGAGGCGCTACAAGTGCGCTACTGCTCAGACCCGTCTTCGGAACGGTTACACCGGACTACATCCCGCAACACGACTAGCTCATTTCACGGCATGGCTTGGTCCGGTGGGCGGTAACTAGCCACGGCCGAAGCCTCCCACCAGAGTTTGCTACCCGGTTAACACTACCCGGGGACCACGTGTAGGGAATCAGAATAGAGTACACTCCTACGGACGTAGGTAGCTCAGCCCCCACTAGGTTCAGTTCTAGGACACTGGACGTTTTCAGCCCGAACATTTCATTTCAACAAGTCGATGTAACATCACATAAAACTTCCAAAAGACTTAACGCAGTTGAAAAACCAACAAAAGTCTGAAAGCGCAACGATATAGCCAAACAAAAAGAGTTCGCAGACAGAGCAAATGAAATCAACGGTCTATCTGACTCACGGGTTAAATCTGGATTCTGAGAGGACGAGCTACAGCGTTGAATGTTGTAGCTATAATATCTCAACTTTGATTGAATTTAAAAATATTTTGCAGATTAGCTATAATATCTCAACTTTGACTTTGATTAAATCAAATCAAATTTATACAAGAAAATGCTGACAATTTCAGTTACAGATAAACCTTAGGTAAATATAAGGGTAACATTTGTTAATTTGTCTTGTAGCACCTATACTAAGACCATAAATATTCTTGAGCTAGACTTACACTTGATATAAGCCTAGTTTTCAACAATGACAATGACCAATAATATATCACGTAGTTTCAACATAGAGCAACGCCTTGCCTCTCTAGAGAGATAAAGTTGTATGAAAATCCCAAAGGAGTTTCCGAGCAAAGAGGTTAAAATTTAATGAAAACTCAGCATACGGGCACTGTAAGAGTTTATTCGAAAATTGAATTGACCACCAAGAAAAAAAGAACGCAGCTGGACCATGAGTTCCCACGAAATTTAAATTAAAAGACAGTACTTAGTGTATCACAATTTTAGTTCCTTTTTCTCGCAGGTGTGAAAAGTAGAGTATTCACCTCTGGTATAAACCAGCGTCTTTGTCTTGGGCGGCTTGAACCCCTCGCTTCATTAGGTTCAGGACTCTAATAACTAAGCCCTCGTTACGCTCAAGGTTCAATAAGCCGCCCGCGACGTAAGACACTGCTTTGTCCCCTCGGTGCATAATCTACTTTTTGACTTTGTGCTCCTTCGAAGGGACTGGAATACCTTGCCTCTTCTCTATTTGCAACGAACTACAACCTAGATATCGTCAACGATAGAGTGAATAAGTAGCTTCTAGAGTGAATTTAGTAAGTCAGACCTTCTAGGTCTTCGTCTTTCATTTTTAGTCACGACGTCGTTTAAAATCAGGTGAGCTTGTAGTCAAACGTCGTCCTACTCTATGTAAAATAAATACTGTGGAGGTGTAAATGTTCTATATATATATTACTTAGTGTTGTTTTATTGTTACACTCTAATATACTGTATGTAAACATTGTAAGGTTTGTGGAAACGTTCACGCTAAAATAAATTGGCCACACTTAACCACTTCGTTATAATTTAGTGCAAGCAGTTAAAAGAAAAGATGAGACGCCATTTTCCAAAACGGACTAAAGTAACTGATCTTTCAGAACTTCAGAAATCAGTAGAAAACTATCAATCCAGAGACAGGGTCACGTTCAGAGGATAGGCCCGGAACGCACCCAGAGTGAAACTTCACCGTTCAAAACATCGATGGCATGTCATGGGATGAAACATAAAAACAACTGGGACACAACTGGGCCGTTCCGAGCATTTTAGCGTACAGCTCGGTTGAACTAAACCGTCGAAATCGATGGTTAAAAAAACACTCTGACGTTTATCTGACGTTTGTGTAAGGAATAATTCAGCGGTTTTGTTGACGTTTAAATAAACTAGCTTTGATTGTAGTTTTTATTTTCGTTTCAACCGAAAAATATGGGTAGTTATAAAAGTTGGAATTGATTAATGAAATAGCATTCAGTATTTCCTGTTGTGACTGAGGTAATTTTACAAAATCCAAAACTTATATTAATTGTGAGGTTTTAAAACAACTTGGTCGTTCCGTACATTAAGACGAGTACGACACACAACGGAAAAACATCCCCCCAATCCTACTAACCAATTCTTTTTAAATTGTTAATGAACTACTTAAAATTGACACCTTTTTATTGCCAGAAGTGTCAAAAGTAGACAATTCATTATTAATTTTAAAACAATAGCTTAGTAGATTCGAGACCCTGATTTCTATCATCTGAACGCAGCTCAGCTGTTCGTAGGCGCAGCTACAAATAAAAAGATAAACATAAACAAACATTTAACTGCATCACAGCTGGATCCCGTGATGTAACAGATCGTATTGGCTGAACCCCAAGAGTCACCTAAACTCGGTATTATCAAAGATTACGATGTTAACCTTAACTTAAATAAACAAAATAAATTTAACAAAATATATTGTTAGCTGCAACATAAATATTGAATTTCATAATATTAGAATATTTGGAACATTTCGCTATTTTACAAAATATCTACCTATTGAATGGTTTTTTTTTTCTCACTAGATTGTTAATGTGCAATCTAAATTTTAATCATAAGGTCCCTGATGATATCCGTGCAGTGGTATAAAATACCTATCTTGTAATGTCATAAACATACGAAACAGCCATAGTAGTGTGTAATCTTTGTTCATGTTGTTTTTGCTAACTACCCACATTTTTGTTTTACTGTCGTATAACATAACATTTAAGTTTAGCAATTAAGTTTTAAAAGGCGGTCCTAGCCTACAAAATAACTTTTAATTTGTTTACTTGTGTCTTAGTCTCTAACGCTGAGTGTACAAAATTTTTCTTTTATATGTGTTTGCTAATAAAGAAATTTTAAAATCAATCAATCAAAGATTACGATGAAAATATTGAAATAGAAATATCCGAGCATGTTAAAAAGATACTGCAAATGGTAGGGGTAGTTGTGGGCATACAAATTTTCTTAACCAGATCGGATACGTGTGATGGTAATTACAAGATGCACTATTTCAGTAAGAGCATACAACACAACTCAGCAGAGCAAGAAACATAAGACAGACAAGGACACAGAACAGTGAAGCCGCAAAGAAAATTAAGGAAAGTTGACCCATCAAGGAAAGTTGATTAATTGAGATACATAATCGGGAAAACAGTTCCATTCCTCTGACTGACATTATCAAGGATAAATTTCAACCCTTTACGGCAAAGAAGGATAAATCCTGGTGTCTTCCACGAAAAGGAACTGACGAAAAGGAAAGGAAGGAAGTGAAGAGAGATATAATGATGATGTATAATGAGATCCTCATCTTATTTTACATCATCAATTTGGTATTTTGAATTTTCGTATTAGGCATCTTATTACAAGAAATATTTTTAAACGGAAAACAAAAAACCCGGCTGCAAAATGTTCTACCCTGTCACTTCCACTATCAAGACGATGAGACAAATGACACCTCACATGTCGAAATACATCAAGCTGTTTAGGCTGTAGGGCGTGCCAAAGAAATCGCATACATACAAACATACACTCGAAAAACATAACCCTCCTTCTTGCGCAGTCGCGTAAAAAGAGGTTTACGCACAAGGGCCCTATTCGGAGATTTGAGATTTTGGTCTCACCTTTTTTCGTCCTTGTTGCTCTCGTTTGAAATGTCATAGGTGTGAGAGTGACTAAGATAAAATCTCATCTCATCTCACGCGTAGGAATAGCTCTCCTGGAAGCATATTATCTCGTAACTGACTTCAAACAAATTTCTGAGTAAACTATGTGAACATCGTGAAATCCTCAAAAAACTTCACATATCTTGCAACAGCACTCAAATATGAGAGCAAGAAGATTGGTTTATAAAAAGAACGAGGAAATGAAAGCAAAAATAAACGGCATTCGCGATGAAATCTTCTGATTAGCATCAGAGGGAGTTCGAATCGTAAATAACAGTTTAATTTCGGACTTAAAAGCTGTTTTGTCTATTAGCATCAGATATTAGTAGAGCAATTTAGCTTAGTGATGATAGCCTAGTCGGAGAAGACTCGCCTCTCAAGCCAGAGGGAACGGGTTTGGACTCAGCCCCTTGTCGCATTTTGGGAGTGAATATCGTACGACGAAGTGTGGGTGTTGTATAACCATATATACCTCTGCCAGCCCCTTCGGGGGAAAGGCATGACGATATGTTATGTTATGTCTACTATGCCACTGTATTAGCTTAGAAATAAAATGAAATACATTATGATTTTATGAAACGGGAATTACTCACCTACGATTTAGTCGATTATTGGCACTCGCCTTGATAAAGATCGCCGAATGAGGTTGAAACTATAGTCGGAATAATCGACTAAATCGTACATGAGTCATTCCCGTTTCATAAAATCATGTGTGAAAACCACGTCAGTTTTCATAATAAAAATGAAATAGGTACATATTTAATTATATGAATCAGACTTGTTTTTTTTTATGATTGAATGTGGGTCCATTCAATGTGGGCCCGTTTGACCACAACACAACTGATGGAAAGTGACGATGAGGTCTAAGATGGAGCACGCTTGCCCATGAGGTGCCTATTCACTCTTGTCTTGAAGAGACCCAGGTTGTATCTATTGCTGGGGAACACCGAGGCAGGAAGTGCGTTCCACTCCTTGGCAGTTCTTATTAGGAAGGAGTTTTGAAAGCGTATCTGATGAAGAACTTTTGCAAGCTACGCAATTCCTTGCTCTCTTTGATGTCATGTTTCATGTCATATTCTCTCTAACCACCAGAAAGCGAGACAAAATATCCTAATCCAAGACAATAAACTCAAGCAATAAACGACAAGTAAACAGAGTTTCTAAAACTGTGCGCAAGCGCAACTAACTCCCTGGAATGCATACAAATCTCCTGCAAGGGTAAACACTAGTCGAGGAAGACCTCCCACCCCTCCCCCAGTCTAGAGAGCCAACGAACAAAGAGGAACCCATTAGTGATAATGAAGAGATCACAACAAACTGGCCGGAGGCGCTTTCGTTTCGCGGCTGACGAAAGCGAAATGACACACAACACTTCCTGTTCCGTTTATGAAATTTCGAAACACTGGCTGCTAATCTATTTTGAAGGACAGCTGTCAGAAAAAACACTGCACAAGCATAGACAATTTCAGTTTTTTTTTTGTATTTTCACCGTGAAAAATGACGAGCGCGGGCGACGAGTCCTGCAACGTCAGGCGAAAGCAAGTACAACGCGGCTACTGGCCGAAAATATGTATTCACACGAAAATACGAGCGTTTCGGGAAGTCGCCGCGGTTTAATTATAGGTCGAAGATGAAGCGCTAGAGCAGTATACGCTCGATTTACAGATACAGCTCGAGCTGAAAATAGAGACAAAGTGATGGAGATGTGTCTTTGTTCGAAAACCTTTTCCTATTATACTATCATACTAGCTGTCACCCCGCGACTTCGTTCGCGTTTCTTATTTATACAGTACCTGGATGACCGAGCTTTGCTCAGATTTTTTTAATTTTTTTTTATTGTGTTTTTTTGGAAAATAATCAATTGATTTTAGTCTAACCTCAAAGCAAACACTCATTGACTTCGTGTTACTTAACAACGCCATCTGCTGTTGTGTCGTTAAAGCAATTAGTTGCTCACAAAAAATAGTATTATTATTCGCCAATAGATGTCAGGAAGAGTCATATTTTTCAGTTGAGACTACTCAAACGCCTCCTTTTTGTTATTTTTCTTCCAAGTTTATGTTTAAGTTGATTATCGATAAAACACGAATAAAATGACATTTTCTAAAAATGATTCCTAGCTAGATCGATTTATCGCCCCCGAAACCTCCTATATACTAAATTGTATGAAAATCGTTGGAGCCGATTCCGAGATTCCAATTATATATATATATACAAGAATTGCTCATTTAAAGATATTTATATATATGTGAACTATCCTATCTGTTAAGTTAGATCGAACTGCACACGGTGTGCAAATTTGATTGAAATCGGTTAAGTAGTTTAGGAGTCTATAGCGGACAAACAACGTGACACGTAATTTATATATATTAAGATTAATTAAAGCGTGGAAACTAAGCGAATCTATGATAGTCTAGTCAGAAAAGGCCCGCCTCTCAAGCCAGGGGGAGCGAGTTCGGACCCAGCCGAAGGCTCCAATTTGTTCATTGTGTGAAAATATGTGCCTATTTAATGTCATCTGCTACATGACTGGAGCCCGGTGTATGGCGACAGGCTCGCCCCCTTTCACATTTGCGACTGAATATCGTCCGGCGAAGTGTTGTACATTTTTGCCTTCCCCTTCCCTTTGGGGGCAAGGCGTGACGATATGTTATTAAATCGTGGAAACTAGCAGGTGTTTAACTGGGTGTTTTCAAGACTTGTTCGAGTGAATCAGTTTCTCTAGGCAGGCATGCTCTACCGTAGGTCGAATCATTGCTTAATTTTAAGCGTGATGACCCAAGAATATTATCAAATAAATATAAGAGTTCCTAAATGTCTGGATGTATCCAGACAAACGTAGTGCTTTAGCTCCTGCGGCAAATAAGGTACGATCTGTGCAATATGAACATAGCGCGATGTGAACATAGAGTTTAAGTTTGATTGAAAACCAAGTACAGTGGCGTCTAAGAAGTTCTTTTATTAGTAGTTCAGCAGTGGAGAAGCATAAGATGATAAACAGAGAGAATATTTGATAAAGCAATTAATATTGCAGATGTTAAAATATGGAAAGTGTAATGTATCTGTAAGTTGTGAGCATACTACCCCATTAGTCATCATGACTTTATACCACCCGCCCGCTGCGCCCGCCGGTCTGCACTCCGCGTATTGGCGTATTTCCACTTGTATACACGGCACGGTATCGGTGGAATCAAGGCCACCGTGTCGTTCCCGTCACCGAAAAGTGGAAAAACGTGCCAAGCGTCTCTCATTTCCATACATTTATGCGTCTACGGTTGCCGTACCGTGCCGTGCTGGCAAATAGGTGGGTTGAAGCGCCTGACTGTGACGTGTTTGGCAAAGGTACTCGTAATGTCACTAACGTAACATTTTTTGTATGTGTGAGAATGACATTGAGGTAGGATTGTCTTCAGGTTTTGTTTGCTGGTTTTTTTTCGATTACTTACTACCTACTATTGACATAGTAGGAAATTAGGTTGCAATGATTCAAAATGGGTAAAAAAATAAAATAAAGGTGAGCTGACCCTCCCGCTTTGAGGGATGCATTACCTAGTCGCAGCTAGTATATTGTAAATGCGAAAGTTTTTGTGTCGTGTGTAGTGTGGTGTAGGTATGTGTTTATGACTTTTTCACGGTCAAGCGGAAGGCAGATTTTGATGAAATTTGGCGTGGAGGTAGCTTATTTCTTGGACTATCACATAGGCTACTTTTGAACCGTACGTAAACACCACGGATATAATCGTTACGAACTAGCTCTCGTCAAAAATTAATGTGCAGTTAGAAATACACAACACAACACATTTTGTGCGATTTGCCTCAATCACAGAAACACCAACTTTTTAGTTTCTTTCCTTCCAATTTGTTCCAGCTTGTATTTTCTGTGTCCCATTTATAAGCCTATATTTATTCCTGTTTTCTTTCTTTATTTTAACGATGTAGCAAAACGCCACAAACTTTACGCTGCAGTTAAATATAGCCTACGTAAAACACGGCCGCAGTGGACGTGTTAACTTTGATGTTGCATAAATAACAGCTAGATGCGGACACCGCTTTATGTGGTTAGCTTAGTCTATTTCTGAAGATGGTGTTGGCAACATTTTGCTGCACTGGTGACCGCGAGTGGTATTTACAATAGAGCGCTACTGTGGGTCAGATGAGAGGTAAAATTGGTTAATTGGAGGCTTGGGCTGTTTTCCTTTGTCCTAGCAATCTTCGTCAAGTCATGTCAAAATGCCTTCAGGCGGGGGCAGCTCTTACTAAGAGACCCTATTCTTAAGTTGCGTTTCAATTACAGACGTGCTATCTGGTGGCAGCGCAGTCTTACGCGTAAGATATTTTCGTGGTCCTTGTCTCTTTCGTTTGAAAAATCATAAGACTGAGAGCGACCAAGACACGCGTTAGAATAGCCCCCAAAAACAGGTAAAAACATGCTTCCTGCCACAAACCAACTCAGCGTAATGCTGGTTGAAACCAACCAGCGCTGATCTTCCGTTCGAGCACGTGACGTCACGCACGTCACAGATAGCACACACGTAAAAAAGACTGTAGAGAAAATAGAGAAGGTTGAGGACTCCTGTCTCTTCGATTCGAACTAAATCCATTACAAATAGCTGCAATAAAATCGTGTCCAAACGTGTCATATTATGTGTAATTTATTAATATTATGATAGTAAAGATTTATTTTACGACGTACGTACGATGTATAAATTTGGGATCCGAGTTGATACAATAGAAAAAGAAAGGTTGAGACAGGGACCGCGGAAGTACTTAATGACGGGGAGCAAACTTTGGTAACCCCACTTCCTTCAATCTTCAGCCCCAGCTTAGTGGGTACCAGGGATTGATGGTTACGATTTGTTTTCGCGCTGCGCGAACGCGAATCATATCGCTGCGACATAAGGTTCATGATCGTGCATCGTCGAAATCAAAACGTAACTACCGTATAGCAATAAGATGTCATAGTAGGTCCCTTGATAGTAAAATTGAGGCCTCGGCTCCCCCCTGATTGATTTTAGAGGCAATTTGGCCTCCTACGCACTTCCGCGATCCCTGGGTTCAGATAGTCTAATCCGTGATTCTAAAAATCTTGCCAAAGAGATGCTTGCTAATTTTAATGACCATTTTAAAGCATTTTAAAGACCAACATTGAGAGCGAAAGATCAACACGTTGACAGAGGACAAGGACGAGGAGGAATGATCATTGCTTACTCCTCTGATAAATAGACAAAATAAATAATTTGCAGTTTCTTAAAAAACTAAAAGAGCAAAGAAGAATTATTTAAAATTCCAAAAGCATGAATTGATTTCAATGCTTATTATACAAGTTAAAACTAAAGTAATAATTCAAATATCGGTGTAATGGGCGGTCTTATCGCTTTGAAGCAATCTCTTCCAGACAACCTTCATCATGTGATATTTCTTTATTTTTCTTTTTTCTTCTTTTCAGACAACGATATTGGGTACTTTTCATATACATATCGTCACGCCTTTCCCCCGAGGGGCTGGCAGAGGTGTACAACACCCACACTTCGCTGGACGATATTCAATCCCAAGTGTGACAGGAGGCGAGGCTGTCGCCATACACCGGGCTCCAGTCATGTAGCATATGACATACAATACGCACATATGATCACACAATGAACAAATTGGTGCGTGCCATCGGCTGGGTTTGAACCCGCTACCTCTGGCTTCTCCAAATAGGCTATCATTGCTTATTCCCTAATAATCGCTAATTTCCTACTCTTCAAATATCTCATCCCTAGTCGCGGATCAGCAGTTTTTTTTTCTTTTTATCCCATTTAGGGGAATTCGGCGTCGCACGTCATATGCATTTGCCAGTGTCAAGTACTAATCACATGTTTTCGCAGATGATGGGATGATGAATCCCTCCCCTTTCCCCATTCCGGTAAAGTTATGGATACTTTACTGAAACTTTAAGTAAAGTTTTGCGGAAAACAAAAAAAGTCACGTTTCGTAATGTTTGTATCATTTGCCCACACTCGTGCTCGTTGACGAACCGGTAAACGTTAATAATCCACCATTATTACACTTAAACACTCAAAGAATCGCAAGTTTTGGAAAAAAATACAAAATCACGACATCATCTTTTCGGTTCCCGCCAAACCCTCGGATCAGCAGTTTCAAAAGATTTAGAAAGAAATCACCGGATCCTTGTTTGAAGCTGGCACAAAAAAAAAAAAAAACCTCGTCTATGGCTAGACGAGCTGCATTTCGCGCGCTCGCATCATGTCGCATGCAAGCTGGCCACTTGCCAAGAGCCAAACAGCAAGGAGATCGTCGACCTGTGATATTTCTTTTTTTTTATGCGTCTGAGATCGTAGCTCTGGCATTTGGCTTTGGTGCTATGAACGCGATTTGAAGAATGAGAAAATCATCAAACGCTACTATAGCAGTTTGTTTTTGTATCAAATGTGTCTCTTATAAAATGTTTGATTAATTAATTAACGATTGATAGCCTAGTCGGAGAAGGCCCGCTTCTCAAGATAGACGGAGCGATTTGTTCATTGTGTAAGATGTGCGTATTGTACGAGTATGTCATCTGCTACATAACTGGAGCCCGGTGTATGGCGACAGGCTCGTCCCTGTCATATATTTGGGGCTGTACGTTCGGCGAAGGGTTGGCGTTATACACCTCTGCCAGCCCCTTCGGGTGAAAGGCGTGACAAAATCTTATGTGCTATGTATGTTTAGCATAATGTTCTCTTTGATCTACACGTCGAAAAATATTTCTTGATTGCCAAATGTGTACTTTTACCAACTTAACTATTTATGTTTTATTTTGAACTAGCTACGTCCCGCGGTTTCACCCGCGGTTAAAAAGTATATCCTATATGTGCTGTTCTATACTATAATCTATCTCTGTGCCAAATTTCATCCAGATCTGTTCAGCCGTTCTGGCGTGAAAGAGTAACAAACATCCATCCATCCATCCATTCATCCATCGCGTTTTAATATTAGTAGGATATAGAATGAATAGATATGGATAATAAATAGAGCTTGAAATTAAGAATTTTTAAACATGAAACATTATTAAGTTTTGGCTGTAACATTTCCGATAAAACTATCGTAGTTCCTACTTCTAAGCCACAAGTAACTTTAGACTAAAACCACGCGACCGCATCAAAATTTGATCTGACAGTTTTTAATGCAATCAGTTTTCAGACTTGGTCCCACTTCGGACACAAAATTTTCGGACAGTGTCCAAAATGGGAATTTTTATCACACTAAAATCACACTATGTGTATAAATGCACATCACACTATTAATGCGCAAGTTTCGATAGATGTATTGATGTTTGTTACTCATCACCCCAGAACGTCTGAACGTCTCTGGATGAAATTTGGCAAAGAGATAGATGTGATAGGGTGAAACCGCGGGGCGCTTCTAGTATTTTTTTAAATAAGAAAGTACCACCAACAACACACTCACTGGCTAGCAACAGTCCAAATTGATTAAACAATTAATAAAAAACTGGTTTTTTTTGTTATAAAATTAAATAAGTTTTAAAATTAACGCGTCACGCGTTTCGCGCGTTCCATTTCGCGTTAGTCACTGCGACAAATTCATGGCGCGAAAACTATGGCGTCCAAATCCGAAATTGTAAAAGGTATCGCAATAAATATTGATTCAATTAGAATTCAGGATGTGTATTACTTCCAAATAGATCGCACTTCATAAATTTAGCTGAAGGTCCTTGTCGTAACAAGCCATTTTAAGTTAAGCTTCCACAAGTTTTAACGTGCACTAGTTTTTTAGTTTTGACGGTTTTTTAGGGTGCCGTACCCTACGGGGTAAAATGGGATACTAAGTAAGTGTATCAGCATTCCAGAGTCCCAAGCCTAGTTTGGGGCTTGCCGATAATTCTACAAATACAGTCAAAATAAAAGTCAAAATGTTTTTGTTTAATTTGGGTCTCAAAGATACACTTACGAACGTCAAAGTTTTATAATAGACTCAACCACCTTGTTCGGAAAATGAGACACTACTCAGAAGAACAGGCAAGAAACTGAGAAGCATTATTTTTTTCAAAAGAATAAATAAATTACTGTCGAAAACGATAAAAATTGTTTTCATTTTTGTTTCAATCATCAGTTTAGTTCAGTTATTTCGAACATATTTTTTCTACTAGGTATCTCGCAGTTTCTTTCGAGTGCCCTAAATAAAATAAACATTTCAGCTATATTTCGTAAAATTACGTAAGTTGCATCGTAGGTTGTGGATTTTTAATAGTAAATTCTCTTACTCAATAAATCCTAATTTTTCAGAAAATTGTACTTAATTTAAATTATGTGAGAAGCAAAAACCGCATAACAAATAGATTTTAGCGCCACTTACGACTGGCAGCAGAAACAGTGAAGAATAGTTGCATATCGCCGTCAAACGTAGTAGCAATTATTGCGTTTTTAACAGCAACTATCGCAGTGATTATCGTGATGCAGTCGCTGGTTAGCTGAAAAGCCACGCGGTTGCATTCCAGATATTGCATCATTCGAAATACTACCTAATCTTGAACACTTTTAGATTGAAAATTGCGTGTGCGGCATACCTAGCCTTCGTGCCTCTACCTAGCGCGACTGTAGTTGCCTACTAAGACTTTCCTACTACTCAATTGGTACAAATCCTGATTGTGACAAAGTACGAACTCTGATACATATTTCTGTCACTTAGTAGTGAGCGGTATCCTAATGTGTTCCTACCCAACACTTTAGAACTTTCTCACAATAACTTTTATACAAAATCCTTTAATTCTCTATGAGAGGTTTTGAAAGAGTTATTGTGACAAAGTTCTAAAGGCGTTTTTCTTCAAGTTGACTATAAAATAGAATGTGTGAGACATTGGTAGAATTCGGAAAGAGGTCAATGGATAATTAATTGAGTTTTCGATTGCATCAGAGCTGTGAAGATTGAATATGACAATCATAAAGACAACACTATCCATATGTATGATGGTTTTGTGAGTCAGGCTAAATTTCAAAGTTTTCAATAAATGTGATTTAAATATACATTAATCATACATACATATATAACAATAAATATACTTGTACTTGTCATTTCTGGGTATTTATGGGACAAGAACATCAATACTTTTAGCTAGTTTAGATTTAGCAATTTGACATTCTGACTAAGGCCTAATCAGAATTTATGCAATACAAAATGTATAAGGATAGCCAAAAGTTTACTTGATTCTAGACCAATGGGTATTTTATTACACACTAGCTCTTTTACCTGCAGCTTCACTCGCATTTCATTGCCTATGTCACTCAGGGATAATGAAGCTTTCTAATGGTGAAAGAATTTTTGAAATCAGACCAGTAGTTTTTAATTTTCGTCATTACAAACATACAAAAATGTACTTTGCCCAAAGGATCAGTATTGCAATCCAGCGGGCAATGCGGCCAGCATTTTGGGTGTGTTGCCTACAGCTGGCAGCGGTTTATTAGATTAAGATTTTTACATTTATTGAAGTAATTGTTAGTTTAGTATAGTTCATTTTAGATTTTATAGTTTGGTCTTATTTAAGTTTTATTGTAATTATTTTATATTTTTCGAAAATAAAAATCTTTCCTGTGTATAATATTAGTGTTGATGTAGTTTTATAAGGTAAGCTGTATGTGTCAGCAAGATTATTTTATCTGCCTACAATAAGACCTGCTTTCACATAACCAGTTTCAAAGTGATTATGTCCTTAAATAGACAGTGTAGGTGTATGATTTCCTTGTAGTACATCTTGACATCATGGTTGGAATATGCTGTATATGTAGTTAGATTAATTGCTGACAAAACTGAACATACTGTCACAGCAATTTCCCCAAAGGGGTAAGCAAGCGTGTGTATTAGTAATACACACACTTTGTTTTTTTTTTAAATTCTTGTTACACTTGCTGGACAATATTCAGTCCTATATACATATATATCATATTTATTAGGGGGCAAGTCTGTGCCATACACTGATCTCATGTTATTTAGCTGATTACATTAAATATACATATCAATTAATATTAGAATTATTGTCAAAGTAAGGTGGTATTTTGTTGACATGTTTTATCAACTCTGTCGAACAGGTGAGCATACAATTTATAATTGTATTGAAATGGAGTCTTAGTTAGTCTTAGTAGAAAACTCAGGAAATGAATGCAGTAAATTTTTCACTATGGGTAAGTACCTACCTAAATATTTTTATACATACCTTATTATTATTTAAATATAAGTAAACATATACTTAGGACAGAAGTTATACCATGTGTGACCGAATCAGACAAAAATCGAAACCATTCCATCTTTAATGTTTCTGAAACACTAACATGAATTTATATGGAACCCTGTGCGATCAGAGATTAATATTCAAAATAATAAAAACATAAGACAACATTTTCACAACAGACTAAACGAAAGACCGAGGAAATTAAATAGGCATACTATTTAGCACTGGACGAATACAATAGCAGAACTGTTTTAATTAAAGAAAATTTAAATTATATTGTGGGTACCTTACCTTACACGTATGATGAATTAACCTTTTTGCGCAGAAAATGTCTTAGCACAAACATTTCATCACAAATAATTTAAGGTCCTTTATAAGCCTAAGTATTAAACAAGCAAAAACAATTATTTTACAAGTAATTTGGAAAAGTAAAGTATTTTGTTTACGCACTTCACTTCACCGATCACTGATCACACGAATTTTGTCAAAGATTTGATTTTTTGTTCGATTTGCACATTGACAGATTTGCATTGATTCATTGATTTGACATTGACATATACGAAAATGACAATGACAGATGAGATATTAAAAAAAAAGAAATCAGATCAATCAGAAAGAATTTCACAGTTGCTAACCACACAAACTCAAAACTGTAGATAATTAAAGAGCATTTGAGTGCATATTCACAAAGAGCAATGGAAAACCGGTAACTTTACCGAAATTACAAAATTGTGAACGCTGCTTTGAAGAACTTTTCATTCAATTCATACAATCTTTTCATTCTATTCATTCACTCATTTGACTGTCAATCAAAAGTGACAAACTGTCATGTCGGCAATGATTTCGTGGCCAAATACACTGTATTTATTAGTTTTAATGGTAAATTAACGCTCCTGAAACGTTTCCCTTTGTACAAATACAAGGCAAAATACAGGTGCGTTTATATTTTTTGGCTTAGTATCCTTAACCAGGCTAATTACCTTGTCTATCGACCATTATTGACTCAACAATTTTTGTTTTTCGTTGGCATAATTTACGCCTGCAAATTAACGTTAGTTGGTAAAGTTTTTCAATGGTAGCAATGCTAATTAAAATACAGAACATTTAGAAGTGTCTGTAACTGGTTAGTTTAACCGTGGAGTGTTTCTTACGAGCCTAAATTAGCTAATATTTATTTTCGTAAGTGACAATTTAGGATTTTTGAACAATAGTTCATAACATAATTGTTTACCTCTTTAATAATGCGGCGCTTACAAATTAAAATGACATTGTCTTAATTTATAAGATAAAATTACCTTTTAGTGTCCTACCGAGAAGCAAAGGCATTCCCCATTTTTATTCTATCTCCAGTTAGCTCTCCGCTATTGATAGGTAATTAAAAAATAAGTCTTATTACCCGTTCCCAGTGGTAACCATGGGTGTGGCAATAAGCCGGTATTCTGAGCTCGGTTCCAATGAGCTGCTGACCAGGTTTTGTTCCACGGAAGCAATATCTCCAAACGACCCTTTTTGGAACCAAATGTTAGCATACAACATCACACCACCTGCCACTTCGTAAGTACTTTTTATATGCTACATCCTATTAATATTATAAACGCGAAAGTTTGTAAGAATGGATAGATGGATGGATCTTTGTTACTCTTTCACACCAGAACGGCTTAACAGATCTGGATAAAATTTGGCACCGAGTTAGATTATAGTCTAGAATAGCACATAGGATACTTTTTAACCGCGAGTGAAACCGCGGGGCGCAGCTAGTATTTTTGTAAACATATTTATTTTGAACTAGTAGAGTGGAGTGGTGTCGTCATACTAGAACATAAATTTGTATGTAAGTGCTGGCCAGTGTATAGTTCATAATTAATACTCCTTACAGAAACTTTGGTGAAGATAAAATATTTACTTTCTTATCCATCAATGTGCCGCTTCAAAATAGGTACTTTTTGAAATTTAAACTTTGTTATCAATAAATGTTCAATCATTCTTAAGTGCTTTGTGTTGTTTTTGCATGTAACATATCCCTTTAGCACAACAAGCGATGGATACAGAAGAAAGATTAGATTAATTGATTTTGATTTAATTGTCATGTTTAAAAAGTGGTTTGATTAGGGCTAAGAACTTGGAGTGATAGTCGCAGTGGCCAGGGTTGATATAAAATTGAATCGGAACTCACGCTGCGATTATGCGTGAATAGCGACAGTCGCTCGGGGCGAATTTATTCCGTAAACCGACTACAGAATTCAGCGTATTTCCTCATTTTATGTGCTGAAAAACTTGTAATCACTTACTCTACTAATATGATGCCCTAAGTTTGATATGATATTGTGACATAAAAAGCACCCTAAAATTGGTACTGAAATTGAATATTTTCTCATGGTTCTGGGCAATTTGTACTTGTAAATTTTACAGATCCTAAATCCTAAATTTTATAGCTCCTCATATATTATCCTACATTCTGCTAGACTTATCAAGGAGATGTTCTGTGACGTTGGAACTAATTTGGGCTAGTTAGCAATGCAGTGAGTTTTCAATTAAAACCCTGTCACATTTGCGGCGGGTCCGAGTGAAAACCACTTCATGAGTTCCTAGCCCGAGAGTTCTTGTCTATGATTGTCAGGGTTTTTAAAAATCTACACAAAGTAAGCTAACTCAGTAAAACTACTAGTTACAGTAACTACTACTGCCTCACAATAAGTACTACATATTTCCTTCCTACCATGATAAAAAAAAAACAAGGTCTAGCTTTCGAAAGCCAACACCTGATAACGACACTCGTCATCTGCCTCTTTCGAATTTGTTGTAGATGACTTATTTTGGTAAATTTTGTCCACTTGATCATATTTGACTCGGAATACCTAGATACCTGGCAGAGTAAATCATTATACTATGCATCATACAATTAAGTACTTGCATTAATATTAAATTTATTTTTCTTTCAAAAATAAAACTGGTTATTTTCCTTTCCAGACAAGAGCAGTTAATCTTTGACTCATCCACCGAGACTCTACTGCAGACGTTCCTACAGAACAACCTGCAGACTGGCAACTTGGGCTCTCTGCTGCGAGTGTTCATTACACGAGCGTCCATACTGCTCGCTTCGCCTAGCAGCGACAAGTAAGTGTTACCTAGTTAGTAAGTGTTACCTAGTTAGAGAAGGCCCGCCTCTCAAGCCAGAGGGGCCGGGTTCAAACCCAGCCGACGGCACGCACCAATTTGTTCATTGTGTGAACATATGTGCGTATTTTATGTCATCTGCTACATGACATGTCCGGTGAAGTGTGGGTGTTGTACACCTCTGCCAGCCCCTTCTGGGGAAAGCGTGACGATATGTTGTAATATTTCAAAGTAGCTGATCCGGCGAACCTCATAGAAACCTTGTCCTGACAATAACGAACGCAACAAAAAAAGAATTATCCAATTCAGTGCAGTCGTTCGCAAATTATGCGCGTACATACATTTCAGCGATTAATTTTTATTTAATACATTTACAATTGCGACTTTTAAGTTTAAGTGCAATGATGTAGAGGAATATTGCAATAGCCAATATTGTAATGTAGTCAAATATTTTCAACACCTGTATACACACTACAACAATACTGCAGCTGCACATAACATAATAAGTACCTGGATGGCCGAGCTTTGCTCGGTATTTTTTTTTATTTTTTAATTGTGTTTTTTGGATAATAAACAATTGATTTTAGTCTAACCTCAAAGCAAACACTCATTGACTTATTATTATTCGCCAATAGATGTCAGGAAGAGTCATATTTTTCAGTTGAGATTGATTATCGATAAAACACGATGATAAAATGACATTTTCTAAAAATGATTCCTAGCTAGATCGATTTATCGCCCCCGAAACCCCCTATAAACTAAATTGTATGAAAATCGTTGGAGCCGATTCCGTGATTCCAATTTTATATATATATATATATACAAGAATTGCTCATTTAAAGATATAATAATATATATATATATATACAAGAATTGCTCATTTAAAGATATAAGATAAGATATATGGATGACATATAGATGGTATCTGTTGCCTCAAATGCGGCAGACATGAGTTCTAAAGCCGTATGTGTATGTGTATTCACCAGTATATTCCCGATTCAGATGTATGTATATTTTGCTCATAAATTCGAACTTAAATATTGCATTAAAAATATCTACTTGCCTGCGAAACTTAATGAAGATCAACAGTACTACAGTTATGATGAGAACATATAACATTCATACTAATATTATAAAATCATAAGTGTGTCTGTCTGTTTGTAGGCTTTTCATGCCTAAATGGCTGAACTGATCTCTACGATGTTCGATAATTAGTTACAGTATTTCACGAGGAAGGTTTATGGATACTATTTTCTGAATAAACGCGAACGAAGTCGCTGGTAAAAGCTTGTAGCATAAACATACAAATAGTAAT
Organism: Peribatodes rhomboidaria; assembly: GCA_911728515.1. Lineage (NCBI taxonomy): Eukaryota > Metazoa > Arthropoda > Insecta > Lepidoptera > Geometridae > Peribatodes > Peribatodes rhomboidaria. Next base: position 1,827,355 of record OU452194.1, read on the forward strand.
TTGTTTCAGTGGACTCTTATATCCCAATTTCTTAGTCCTGTCCAACCAAAGGTTACATGGAAGAAATAGCTTTTGGCGTTAAGGGACTTTTTTATTCCATTGATTATTCTAAGAAAGAATAGATGTAATAGAAGCGTTTTTACTCTATTTTAAGATCTACTCGTCCTTTTTTAATTATCTTTTTAAGTGTAATAATGACACTCGTTGTTCCTCTTTCTTACATAACATATCGTCACGCCTTTCCCTGGAAGGGGCTGGCAGAGGTGTACTACAACACCCAAACTTCGCCGGACGATATTCAGTCCCAAATGTGACAGTTCCGCCTGTCACCAGTTCCAGTTATGTAGCTGATGACATGAAATATTAATAATGATGTTCACAAAATGAACAAATTGGTGCGTGACTTTGGTGGTGGTGGAACAAGGAGCGTACCGTCAGCTGGGATCGAGCCCGCTCCCTCTGGCTTGAGAGGCGAGCCTTTTCCAACTAGGCTATCATCGCTTCAAACACACTTTACAAACATTTTGAACGTCCACTCTCTTGTTGCAGTGTAATGCTGGCGTGGCAGACGTACAACGCCCTGCACGTGACGCGCTGCGTCATCAAGTACCTCGTGGAGATGGTTCCCGAGCAGGAGCTCTGCAGACACCTGGACGTGCAGCCGGACCGGAGGCAGCCGCACGCCAGCGAGGAGTCCATCGAGCTTATTGTGAGTTATCTGTTCGCAACAAGTCTGAGTTGGGGGCTGAGCTACCCACGTCCGTAGGAGTGTACTCTATTCTGATTCCCTACACGTGGTCCCCGGGTAGTGCTAACCGGGCAGCAAACTCTGGTGGGAGGCTTCGGCCGTGGCTAGTTACCACCCACCGGACCAAGCCATGCCGTGAAATGACCTAGTCGTGTTTCGGGATGTAGTCCGGTGTAACCGTTCCGAAGACGGGTCTGAGCAGTAGCGCACGTGTAGCGCCTCACTCAACTGCCGGCTTTGTACTTCTTCACTCTACAAAACTTCAAGGCTAGAGTAGATAAGTACCTTATAGGTCGTCGTGCTCCATCTTAGGCCACAACGTCGCTTAACATCAGGCGAGTTGGTGGTCAAACGCCGACCTATTCTACATTTAAAAAAAAAGTCAAAGTCAAAATGTTTTTTTTCTTAGCCCTTCTGGTTTTGGGGCAATTTTGCCATAAGTCAAAATGTTTTTATTCAATTGGGTATCAAAGATACACTTATGAACGTCAAAGTTTTATAATAGACTCGACCGCCTTGTTCGGAAACATAGCCACTACTCAGAAGAACAGGCAAGAAACTGAGAGGCATTATTTTTTCTTTTTGTTTGCTTACAACTAGGTAACATTTATGTACTAGTGGCTTCTTGGCCGAAGTAAAAGGCTCCAGACATCTTTGTCTTCTAAATAATTGTTAACCTTATAATTTCCTCTTTTCATTAATGTAGTTTTTACATGTAATTTATATTTTCCTTCAGTGTTATAAGTTTCGGGATTTTATTATAAAAACGAACGCAGTTGCCTAACAATGATTTATTTAACTTAGTCAGTATAAATCTGCTCAATGTCCGGGGACTGATTGCAGATAGAAACGAAATACAAAAAAAAACTGTTCACTTATTGTCAATGATCTGTTGAGTATATTGTAATGTAAACTAGCTGTTACCCGCGACTTCGTTAGCGTTTAAACAGAAAATCTCCAAAGAGAATCAGAGAATATCCAAAAACCTTCCTCTTGATATACTGTGACTATATCACATTTCATCAAGATCCGTTCAGCCGTTTACCCGACTGCGCAACAAGGGGGGTTATATTTTTCAAGTGTATGTATGTATGAGGTTTCTTTGGCACGCCCTGCTGCCAATGTATTTCGACATGTGAGGTGTCATTAGAATCGTCTTGATAGTGGAAGTGACATAGGGTACAACATTTTGCAGCCTGTTTTTTTTTGCTTTTAATAATGTTACTTGTTTCTAGGACGCCTCTCAAGCCCAAGAATCTCCGCTAGAATCACAAGATCCTTCGCCGTGCTCCTCGGCGAATGAGGCTTTGTACAGCGGCGCGGCTCAGAAGATACTGGGCGGGGAGAGCCGGGTGGAAATGCTTATAGACGCCCTTATTAGCTTGATCATCGATGTTCCCGTCACGTAAGTGTCTTACTACCGAAGATTTTCCGGTTTTCACACATTATCACACTAATATTATAAAATCGAAAGTTTGTGAATGTGTGTTAGTGTGTATGTTTGTTAGTTCTTCACGCTCAAACGGGTGGACCAATATTTTTATGAAATTTGGTATGAAGGTAGCTGACGCCTTGGATTAACACACAGGCTACTTTTTATCTCTTAAAAATGTAGTGTTCCCGTGGGATGAGCGGGCCGGCTCGCTACGCTCGCTTAGTTCGCGCCGTTTGTTGTCGCAGTCCTAATATAATACTCTTTAGTGACTGTGACTGTCGCAGTTCTAACTCAACCTTACCTAGACACAGGCATTCATACCACAATAACTTTCGTTGTAACTACAATATAATGTAAATATGAAATGAGAGTATATTTTAATGCAATAGTATTTTTAGTTGTATTTTAATGCATATGTATGTTATTAACTTAAATAAATAAATAAAAATAATAAATAAAATGTTAGTCACTCTCTTTGAAATAATCAAATAACATGTTAATCAAAAGTATGACATATCAAACAATTCTATGTAATCCAAACGATATGTCATAAAAATGGTACCTATAAACTGATGTTATTTCACCTGAAGAAGAAGAAGAATATTGGTACGTTGGTATATCATTTAAATGTTTGACACAAAGAGAGAAGTTGAAACAATGTTTGATACAAGGCTAGAGTGAATAAGTACCTTCTAGGTCGTCGTGCTCCATCTTAGACCACAACGTCGCTTATCATCAGGCGAGTTGGTCAAACGTTGACCTATTCTACAAAAAAAAAAAGAACTTTACTCAAAAAAACTTAAATGGATCGGTATTTCAAATGTCTCTTATTCGCAATAAGAAATATTGAAATGAAAGCATGACAGAAGTATTTCGATCAAGTATGACTAGGGATTGCAATTGCTGGATCCAGCATACAGCAATCCAGCTGGATCCAGCGCCTTTTTAAACATGCTGGATCCAGCATACATCTTGATCCAGCGATGCGGATCCGCAAACGTATCAATTTCTATTGTTTAGTTTTGAGTTGCCGCCATTTTCGAATCGGCGCGGCAACGTTGCCGTTCTGTCACCATAGCACGTGCCGCATGAAAGGCAACGCCGCCCGCCCCCTTTCCCCCTTACCAACTGTACCGCTTATCTTATATCTTTAAATGAGCAATTCTTGTATATTTATAAATAATTGGAATCTCGGAATCGGCTCCAACGATTTTCATACAATTTAGTATATAGGGGGTTTCGGGGGCGATAAATCGATCTAGCTAGGAATCATTTTTAGAAAATGTCATTTTATTCGTGTTTTATCGATAATCAACTTAAACATAAACTTGGAAGAAAAATAACAAAAAGGAGGCGTTTGAGTAGTCTCAACTGAAACATATGACTCTTCCTGACATCTATTGGCGAATAATAATACTATTTTTTGTGAGCAACTAATTGCTTTAACGACACAACAGCAGATGGCGTTGTTAAGTAACACGAAGTCAATGAGTGTTTGCTTTGAGGTTAGACTAAAATCAAAGGTACTACATATAATATGAAAAAGTGAGTCTTTGTTCATTTTCTTTGTTTCTTTGTAACGCTTTCACGTCTGAACTACTCAACCGATCGTCTTAAAATTTTGCATACATGTTGTTTAGGGTACAGAAAAGGACATAGGGTACTTTTTATCCCGGAAAAATCAACGGTTCCTGTGGGACCGTGGGTGAAACCACGGGTCGCAGCTAGTGTTTGTTTATTTTATAAATCAAAGACAGTTGATGAGTTGAATAACTGCTCTCGTCTCGATAGAAAGTGTCTAAAATACTATTGAAAATTAAAATAGTGTTATTGTTACGGTCCTTTTTTAAAAGAATGTTAATTAAGTTAATTTTACAAGAATTTGTGAGACTGATTGCTACTGATTAGCCGTCCTATCATTAAACATAAGCGTAATTAATAAGATAGTGCTTACTTAGAAACATTATCTTAAATGTTATATGAATATAAGGTTATATGTTTGTTATTTAATTTTATGTTGATTATTTTGATCTCAAAATATTAAAAAACCAAAGCAAATTAATATAAGATATCATTAAATGAGTGGAAGATTTCAAAGATTATCGTAAGAAGTACAAATTTATAACAAAAGTCTTAAAAATGTCGTCTTTTTATTTTCGTTCTACGTTTTGCTGGATCCGCGCTGGATCCAGCTGGATTCAGGTCAATCCAGCAAAAAATCCGCTGGATTGAAAACGCCGCTGGATTGCAATCCCTAAGTATGACGCACCCCCCTAAAACACGCTGAGGTTCTAAGCAAACGTTATTCATCTCTAGACCTGACTATCGAGTCCTGAGTGAAGTGAGGGGTTCAAGTCGCCCAAAACAAGACACTGCTTTATTTCACATACGTGAGAGACGTGAAAAGTAGCTTTCACGTCTCTAGCGAGGCAATTTATACGAACTTTTATATTGTAATTGTTAAATGTTATTGTTTTAATCAGCTTCTTGGATTTGTCTTCAGGTCCACTAAAAGCTTCAAAAAACCTCGTAGTGTTTTGTACCTTTACAACACTCTGGTGAGAAGTGTATTGGAGTACGGTAGCCCAATTTGGTCACCCCACTATAAAGTTCACTCCGACAACATTGAGCGAGTGCAGAGAAAATGTCTGAGAATGCTGTGTTACCGCCAGCATGTAGGCCGTACAGGTTTAACTTATGAATTGCGGTTAAAAAAATTTAATGTGCAGCCTCTGAAACTGCGGAGAGAGTATTTCGATTTAATATATCTTTATAAAATAATCCATTACATTATTGATTCCCCACACTTATTGTCTAATATATCTTTCAACACTTCATATAGCGCACGAAGAGCCAAAGTGACAAATCTTTTCGCACTCCAAGTGTATAAAAATAATACATCTTATTTTAATCCAATCGTAAGAATGGCTCGACAATATAATAATTTATTAAAATATAATTTAGAAGTAGATATATTGCATCCTAAATTCAATCATTACGTTAAAATCATAAAAGATATCCTTCATCTTGATAATAAGTCGGATTGTTCAGACAACAGCAGTAGCTGTGTCTGAACGATCCATCCCACTGTTAGTTAGTAAGTATATTATTGAGGGTACCCGCAAGCTTATTGCTTGCTGATGGGTGCATTCATTGCGTTCCGTCTTTGTTTCATTTTTCTGTTTACACTTGTTTTTGGATTGCAATCCTGCTCAGATTTTTTTTTTTTTATTACTGTCCATAGAATAAGATATTGATTGTTATCTGTTAAGTGTAACATAAATAAATAAATAAATAAATTGTGTTGTATTGTTATACTTATGTAGTGTATTCTGGTGACAGAGACAACACATACTACCTGCACCTGGAGTGCATCAACACGCTGCTGGTGCTGATGTCCGTGTACATGTTCGCGGGCGTGCACGGCCAGGCGCGGCTCGTCGAGAGCTCGCTCATATACAGGTGAGATATACGTTCACAGCAACACACTCAAATACAAGGTGCTGGTTTCTTGTGTGGTAATACTTAAAAGTGTTGTTCTGTCAAAGTGAACAACTTTTTGAGCTTGTAAAATATGAAAGAAAAATTATGAAGTGTCCATACAAAATAATTAGTCTTGTGATCTATTTTGTATGAAGACTTAACTTTTTTTCTCGAAACCATGTCAGAGGCCTTCGGGTGGCTTAGAAACCCTGACATAATGGATAGCCACTCGGCCTGGACGAACTTGCTTGCTATCAGAAAATGTTAAGCAATGTCTTTTATCAGAGCAGCATTTAGCGCCATTTATTAAGTTTGAGAACTTATTCAGTTCTGTTTATTACAAATATTATTACAAAAAATTTAGCACTAAAATAAACAATAGACCTATTTCCTATGGTAAGACACTGCATCCGTCTCGCTCACTCGCGACACTTTTGTATTAGATAAAAAAATATAGAATGTAATTAATAAATGACTGCCTCGGTGGCCGAGTTGGTAGTGAACCTACCTTCTGAGCTTGGGGGCGTGGGTTCGATTCCCACCTAGAGCAAACATTAATGTGATGAACATTTGTGTTTGTTCTATGTCTGGGTGTTAATATGTATTTATGTATGTATTTAAAAATATCTAAGTATGTATATCAGTCTCTGGCAGCCATAGTACAAGCTTTGCTTAGTTTGGGGTCAGGTGTGTGGAAGTGTCCCGAATTTATTTATTTATTATTTATTAATTTTGACAAATTTTGCCTCTATCAAAGCATTGAAAACGTTATTACGAAGTATTCAGAATAATTTTCACGTTGATATTTAGTGAGTGCTCAGAGAAACGTAAACACGTATTTTTTTACGTTGTTACGCTTACGTTATTTGAAGTAACCCTTCAAAACTTTTTAAACTATAAATATCAACATGAAAATTATTCTAAATACTCTGTAATACTGTTTTCTACGTATTGATAGAGGCAAAATAATCAAAAATACATTCTATAATTTAATCTGATCTGAAATAATAGACTTAAGAGTATATTCTTGTCCTTGTCTAAACCAATCACAACTTAATCATTCAACAGCTATCCTTATCCTAGCTAATATTATAAATGCAAAAGTAAGTTTGTTCGTTAGTTTGCTCATTTGGTTGTAAGGCTTTCACGCCCTAACTACTCAATCGATCGTCATGAAATTTTGCACATACGTTGCGCACTGTAGATCGGCTAAGTAGTTAAGGCGTGAAAGCTAACAAACAAAGGAACAAACTCACATTCGCATTTATCATATTAGGATTTATATGATAAGTAAGACCGTTTGTCATGTTCCAGAACATTATTCCAAGGTAGATACGGCATGCACGCGCCGCTGCTCGTGAAGACTCTGCTGAACAACCTGGCGAGCATGCTCCCCGCGCCCGCGGACATGTTCGGCGCGCGGCCCGCCGGCGGCAGCCTGCTCATCGGACTCGCCTGTAACTAGCTCTAACTAACTACTGCATTCAACTCATACCACACTCAGTTCAACTCATAACGCACTCAGTTCAACTCATAACGCACTCAGTTCAACTCATAACGCACTCATTCAACTCATAACACAGTCAGTTCAACTCATAACACACTCAGTTCAGCTCATAACACACTCAGTTCAGCTCATAACACACTCAGTTCAGCTCATAACACACTCATTTCAACTCATAACACACTCAGTTCAACTCATAACACACTCAGTTCAACTCATAACGCACTCAGTTCAGCTCATAACGCACTCAGTTCAGCTCATAACACACTCAGTTCAACTCATAACACACTCAGTTCAACTCATAACGCACTCAGTTCAACTCATAACGCACTCAGTTCAACTCATAACACACTCAGTTCAACTCATACCACACTCTGTTTAAATCATACCGCACTCAGTTCAACTCATATCAGATTATATAGATATTCTACTCATATCACACTATTTAACTCATATCACACTATTTAACTCATAGCACACTGTATAACGCATATCTATCCATCTTATTTTAGTGCGTTGACGCGTATAACATCTAAAACACAATAAGGCAACGTTTCCAGAAAGCAAAACCTTTAAAAGTCCAAAGAGCAAAATGTCCAAAGCGCAAAACATCCAAAATTCAAATTACACGTTATTTAATAAAATTCATATTACGTTACATTGTCTTCAACATTGAAAGTACAAAACATTCAAACTAAGAGTAACGCCTGATCTAAAAAAACAAGGTTCTAGGGAGACAAACTACACTCCGGGAGCCAACACGTAACGAGTCGACTACTCATCGACAATGATGATGACGACGTCATGATGATGATGATGACATCATCACTATTAGTAAATGACAATTTTCGGTTTTGCTGATGCATCGATTCACAGTCACTGCAATTTGCCCACGTGAAAATATTTGACTCCAATGCTGTACCTGGCGGAGTATATTGCTATACCACGGAGTAACGTAACACGTTACATGTTCGTTCACAAATTCAAACTCTGAACGTACGTTCCCCCAGCCAGCGTGTGGAGCATGCTCTCGTTCTCAAACTCAAACTCTGAACGTACATTCCCTAACCAGCGTGTGGAGCATGCTCTCGTTCTCAAACTCAAACTCTGAACGTACATTCCCCCAGCCAGCGTGTGGAGCATGCTCTCGTTCTCAAACTCAAACGATGAACGTACGTTCCCCCAGCCAGCGTGTGGAGCATGCTCTCGTTCTCAAACTCAAACTCTGAACGTACATTCCCCCAGCCAGCGTGTGGAGCATGCTCTCGTTCTCAAACTCAAACACTGAACGTACGTTCCCCCAGCCAGCGTGTGGAGCATGCTCTCGTTCTCAAACTCATACTCTGAACGTACGCTCCCCCAGCCAGCGTGTGGAGCATGCTCTCGTTCTCAAACTCATACTCTGAACGTACGCTCCCCCAGCCAGCGTGTGGAGCATGCTCTCGTTCTCGGCGGGCGCGCGGCGCTCGCTGGGCTCGTCCCCGGCGGAAGACCGCGCGGCGCTGCTGGCGCGGCTGCAGACGGAGCACCCGGTGGCCAACCAGTCCTGCCTGCTGCTGCTGACGCTGGCCAACCACTGCATCAACGACGACAACCTCTACAGGAAGGCGTTGCTGTCTTGTGAGGATAATGCAGGTTAGCTGGTCCCAGTGTCACACTATACAATTGACTTTTTGTGTGAATTATCGCCCAGGTCAACTCCGCAGAAAGGCGACGAGTTGACCGCTAATGTAGACAAAAACATCACCGATAAAGAATGATGTTAGCGCAACAATGCGACATAAATTATCGCTCCCTAATCCCTAAATGCCCCAGCATAACAGATTGATGAATTGCAGGATTAATCGTAAATGAAGTTTCTTATGAAGCAATGTCTTCGTCATATCTTACGAGGAAAAAGTAGGCAGACAGTTTCCAGATACCAGTTATAAAAGACAAACGTTTTCAGAGACAACAGCCACGACGCCGTCGAGAGACTCGAACGCTACAGGCTCGTTACAGATCACTCCGCCCCGGATAGATATGGCAGCGGTAAGTTTAGCTATTTACATCGTACAGGGTTATCAGGAAAGGGGGTATACAAAGCCGAAAGGAGTCATCGTACTAATATTTATGTACTACTAGCTGACCTCGCGAACTTTGTACCGCCTAACTAAAAGTGCGAACGCGCTTTTAGGAGGGCGGAGGCTTTAACTCTTGCTATTTTTAACGTGTCTTTTTTTGGTATTTTAGCATGAATACTTATAAGTGTGTGTACATGTACCCTTCAATTATACAACAGGGTTGTTGTAACTTGCTATATATATGCTGTATATCAGTCTCTGGCCGCCATAGTACAAGCTTTGCTTAGTTTGGGGTCAGACGACAGTGTTTCTAAATTATTATGTCGCTGACGCGCGACTGCCGCAGCTGCACGCAGCGCTGTGCTTGACGGCCGGGTGCGAGCACTCGACGCTGCTGCTGTACCTGATGCTGCACTCGTGCCGCTCCTACAAACGATACGTCGCCAACGTGCCGCAGATTGAGAACTTGGTGAGTTTTGATCCTAATTTCTTTTGCCAATAAGTTACAAAACAGATTGGACAATTATACACCACTATTTTTGAAACACATACTAGCAATTTTTTTTTTGATTCTGTATCCAATCTGTACTATGTATGTATGTGTACAGATAGTCCCGATCCTGCAAGTGCTATACAACGCGGCAGACAGCAGCTCACACCACATCTACATGTCACTCATCGTGCTGCTCATACTGACTGAGGACGACCAGCTCATCAAGAACGTGCATCTCATCGTGAGTATTACTACATTATTGTCATCTCATCGTGAGTACCACTACATGTTGTCATCTCATCACTAGTATTACTACATTATTGTCATCTTATCGTGAGTATTACTACATGCTTGTCATCTTATCGTGAGTATTACTACATTATTGTCATCTTATCGTGAGTATTACTACATGCTTGTCATCTTATCGTGAGTATTACTACATTATTGTCATCTTTTTTTTTATTTTTATTGGTTCACAAAACGGGCCGTTACATAAATACATCCGTTGAACTTAAACAGTACTATATAGTAATTTAAGATACTTAATGTACGACCTTCTTGATGTGAACACTGCATGCATTTACTTTAATTGACTAACAGTACTTTCACTACTCGGTAAACATAAAATAGGTTAAAAAGCTATACAAATTAGCTTATTTCTCAACAGGTTTAAAAATTTTTTTGATTTCGCTAGATGTAGTGTGAAATATATCTAAATCTTTACAAATCTTGTTGTATGTAGCTAACATTCGATACATAGGTGAATGTTGGCAATAATTGGTTCTATGATTTGGAAGGCTGAACGTTTTTCGATTGACAAGACGGCTGCTAGGACGTGAGATCTGAAAATTGTATTTTGCTAGTATATCTGGGATGTCGACTTTACCAGTTATTATTTTGTGCAGGAACACGATATCGGCTGTTTTTCGTCTCTGTGCGAGGGTCTCAATATTAAAGTGAGCAAGTCTTGACTTGTAGGACGTCAGGTCACGGCAGAGATTATTTGCATACGAGAGGTGATAAAGGAATTGTTTCTGAATTTTCTCTAAACGATTGATATGCACTCCATATGAGGGACTCCAGATTATGCTACAATATTCCAGAAGAGATCTCACGTAACAGTTAAATAAAATGATTGGTATTTCCGGGTCCCTGAATAATTTAGTTTGCCTAATCACAAAACCTGCCAACCTCGAGCCTTTTCTGCTGATGGCATCTATGTGATCACGGAAGTCAAGTTTAGCATCTACAATCACCCCCAGGTCGCGCATGCTTGAGACTTCACTGATCGGAGTGTTATTTATGTAATAGCGCACAGAGGTCGAGTTGCGTTTTCTTGAAAACTTAATGAAAAAACATTTGGATGTATTAATTGACATTTCGTTTTCTGTGCACCACTTGCTGACTATCTCAATGTCATTCTGTAGTAAAGATATGTCACGTTCATGTTTAATAACTCTATATAATTTGAGATCGTCGGCAAACATTTGACATTTTGATAAAATATTTTTGCACAGGTCATTTACAAAAACTAAAAAAAATAGGGGACCTAGATGTGAACCCTGCGGGACCCCAGATGGTACTAACCTCGTAGTAGATTTAAAACCTCTTACCATGACGAGCTGAGAACGGTTGCGGAGGTAGGATTCGCACCATCTCAATAGAGACCCACATATTCCTGCATGGTCAAGTTTCCGGATGAGAAGGGTGTGACTCACTACATCAAACGCCTTTGAGAAGTCTGTGTAGATGGCATGTACTTCAAATTTGTCTTCTAAAGCGTCATGTATATTACCGACATATCCAAGGAGATTCGATGTAGTGGATCTGCCCGGAAGAAAGCCATGTTGGCAAGTATCAAATTGAGTTTTGAGATGGTAGTAAATCCGCTTCTGAATCATTGACTCAAACAATTTTCCTAGAGACGATAAAATTGAAATTGGCCTGTAGTTTAAAATATCACATTGGTCTCCTTTTTTGTGGATAGGAGTTATGTGTGCAAGCTTCCACTTCGTGGGGAAGGTGCCGCTGCCGAGAGATTTATTAAAGATAAAATTAGTCTTGTGTAGTTCGCGAACGAACTAGGTCGTAAGAGCGCTCCCACAGATGAACTACGCGAACTAGCTCCTTCAACTCCCGCTCCATAGTTCGTTAGTTCGTGACCGAATGGGTGGCGTCAAAGGAACGAAAGTTTTAAAAAAAAAACGTAACCTTTTATTCACTACCTAAAATAAGGAGTGTTTTTACTTATTGCACCACTAAGCCTAGATATTATTACAATAATGATACACTTTTTTTAATTAATTCAGAGGTTTTTGCTGTTGTTTCTTTATTTATTTATGGAAACTGACGTGGTTTTCACACATTTTGGAATTACTCACGTACGATTTAGTCGATTATTCCGACTATAGTTTCAACCGCATTCGTCGGTCTTTATCAAGGCGAGAGCGCGCGCGCGGTCATAAATCATAAAGTTTATTTATAGTGTAAAAAAAATGTAGGTAAGTACAAGTACAAGCAATCCGTAATCATTTCGCGTGCCCGTGCAAGAGCAGTATCAGGACGAGCGAATGATCTGCCTTCCTGTGATTCGAGCTGGGAGCTGACGAACTAGAAGAGCGAACTAGTTCGTTTAGGAGCGGTGACCTAAACTGAGCGATCTCCGTCGCGAACTACTATGCGCAAGGCTAGATAAAATGCAACGGTTTAACTAATTGTGACGAGCAATTTTTTAAAAAAATCGCAGGGATATTGTCAGGCCCAGGACCTTTGGTAACATCAACTTGCCGAAGGGAGTTTAAAATGTCTGATTCCGAGAGATATACAGAACCAAGCGTACCTATGTAATCAGACCCACAATGATCGTGAGTATTACTACATGCTTGTCATCTTATCGTAAGTATTACTACATTATTGTCATCTTATCGTGACACTACATGCTTGTCATCTCATCGTGAGTATTACTACATTATTGTCATCTTATCGTGAGTATTACGACATTACTGTCATCTCATCGTTAGTATTACTACATTATTGTAGTCTTATCGTGTGAATTGCTACATTTTTGTCATCTCAACGTGAGTATTACGAAATTATTGTCGTCTCATTGTGAGTATTACCACATTATTGTATTACCACATTGACTGCCTCGGTGGCTCAGTGGTGGTAAACCTGCCTTCTGAACTTGGGGGCGTGGGCTCGATTCCCACCTAGGGCAAACATTTATGTGGTGAACATGTGTGTTTGTTCTATGTCTGGGTGTAAATTATCTATTGTGAGTATTACAGGATTGTTCTAGCTCATCAAGAACGTGCATCTCATTATGAGTATTTCTAGATTATTGTGATTTTATTTCGAGAAATACAGGATTATTGTGTACCATATTCAATTACCAGGAAACACCCACAGAGCTACCAATAGTACAATACACACGAAACGCAAATCTGACGCCTGTTTTTTGTCCTTGTCAGATGCTAAAAGACCTGAGCTGGTACACGGAGCGCGCGATATCGTCCATCTCTCTCGGAGGCCTCATGGTGCTGGTGATCATCCGCGCGCTGCAGTTCAACATGGCGCGAGGGAGGGACAAGTATCTGCACACTAACTGCGCTGCAGCGATAGCCAACATGAGCTGTAAGTTTGTTTTTTTTACAACAGACTACATAGGCATGCGTTTGACCACTGACTCGCCTGATGGGAAGCGTCGACGTGATCGAAGGTGTGACACGCTTGCCTAGGAGATACCTATTCACTTTACTCTTAAACACCCTGGATTGTATTGACGTGGGAAGACAGACGCAGGCAACGAGTTCCGCACCTCTGCAGTTCTTACAAGAAAAGTTGACTTGAAACGCTTAGTGCGTTTTGTCGATATTTCCACCATAAGAGGGTGTCTCTTACTGGTGCGCCTGGTACAATTATAAAAGAACGGCGATGGCTGGATCAGGTCGTGCAGTTCTTGTGCACACTCGCCGTAGTGTATTCTGTAGAATACCTACAGGCTGGCCACTTCACGCCGGTGTGACAAGCTTTGAAGCTTGGATTCAACCAACGAGTCATTCAAGTATTATCATTTCGATGAACATTACAAACTAGCTGCACCCTGCGGTTTTGCACGCGGTTAAAAAGTAGCCTATTCATTAATCCAGGGTATAAGCCACCTCCATACCAAATTTCATCAAATTCCGTCCATCCGTTTGAGCGTGAAGAAGTAACAAACATACACACTTACACACTCACAAACTTTTCGCCTTTATAATATTAATTGTGACTAGTGTGATTTGTAACCTACCTACCATAGATAAACCGTTGATGGATGATAAACAAAATTGCTCCTAAAACACGACTCACCAGCGCGGGCGGGGGGCGAGGTAGCACTGCACACTTGCGATTGGCCGATCGTTTGGATGACGCAATCTGAGCTATGAATATAGTGATGGACACGACGACTAACAAACAAAATAATATATCGATAAAATTGAATACCTCCTTTCGTGTTCGTAATTTATGACATCAAATTAATAACAAATAGTAAGATGAAAAACCTAGAGAATACAATTTAAGTATTTACTTTGTCTGATCTGTTAAGAAATGAAATATTCTTAAAGAACAGGTACAATATATACGTGAGAGTTATAGAGTGCGCGCGCGGCTACCTCTCGCTTAGCACTCGCCTTAAAAAACACCGCCGAATGCGGTGAAACTATAGTCGGCATAACTGACTTAATACGTACGTAAGTAATTCCCGTATTATATCATTTATCATCATTAAATCATAATGTGAGAAAACCACGGCATTTTCCATAATACATTTACATACATAATATTTTTTTAAATCAAAATTGAATATCGATAAGTTATACCGATATATATATCGATAGTCTAAGGGTACAACACTAATTCCTCGCGAGCGATAAACTGGAGGGGTAAAACGAGACAGAGTGATACAAGAGAACACATGACAGAACAGGATGGAACGAAAGACATCAACGCGTTCCTTTTTGTTTTTTTTTAATGTTTGTTTTTAATTCCGAAAATAATTTTTACTAAGTTTTCTTTAATTACTGTAAGAAAACAACTTCCTTGTGGAACGATATGCCTTCCTTTCCACAGCCGGGTGTCTTACTATGCTTTCCAAAAAGTTTGAATGCACAGTAACTCATTTTTAGATATTTTTTTTGCTTGTTTTCTTCCGCAACTTCTCCGCCGAAAGCCAAAACCAAACTGACGTACTCGCAGTAGCAAACAGTGGATTTCAACTATTCATTTTCGCACGAGGGGAAACTGTGTCATAAGTCAACAGGTTTCATAGTCATTGCTACCTACCTAGTAGGTCTACCTAGTCTTTGTGAATTTTAGCTACTTTATTTTATTACTGACGAGCCTCTAAAGATATCCACAGAGTGACCAAGTGCAATTTCAATTTCAAAACTCGCCTGGCCGGAGAAGGCCCGCCTCTATAGCCAGAGGGAGCGGGTTCGAACCTAGCCGACGGCACGCACCAATTTGTTCATTCATGTTCAAAATGTTTCATTAAATAACTTGACCGTAACTGGAAGCTATATATATGAGAGTGCATTTCCGTTTCCGTCGAAAGTACCAGCGTTTTCGTACTTTTAATGCCTTTTAACCGGAAATACTAGGTGGCGCCACCTCTGCATTCGCGCTTTGTGAAAATATCGGGCGCCATTTGTCATCATTGGCGTTTTAATTTTCGTCGAAGTAACATCGCCGCAGCCCTAGCAGCTTGCGTCGTGTTGCATAATTAGTTAATACAAAGTGATAATTTGTTAATAATTATGTGGTAAAATACTGAAATGTAGTTATTTCCCAAAAATAACTCGGTGTTAAGTATACATTTTACGCAGTAAGTACCACATTATATTTCATTTCTTCAATTCATTTGTTCGAAATGAGTGATTAGAATTCATTTTAACGGTTTTACCGTTCGATTAAATTGATATTTAAAAATTTTAGTGTGCCTAAATGTTTTTTAACATTTGTGGCTTACAAAATGGCGGTCAAACGACGCCTCATAAGTGTTTTTCAGATAATATGTAAGTTTATTACCAGTTTTTAACATAGTTTTGCTTCCAGAAACGTATAAAAGTTTGCCGCCCAAGTGGCAAAGCACGGGCCGCGACCGTGGTTCAGTGAAAGGTGCGTAACAGCGTGCTTTTGCGATTCTACTAGTTCATCGATATTGGTTGACGTGCTGGCCGATAATTGAAGAAATTTGGTGAGTGAAAAATTCTTTTTATAAAGACAATGGATTTCAAATGTTGCAACAGTGTATCAATTGCTTAACTACGAGTCGTAAAAATAACTCGACCTTATCTAGCGATCTATCTGTTCGTTCGCTTTAAGTCACTATATATTTTTGATACACCATGCCAAATTTTTTGATTACATGTTTTTAGCGGCTAGGTAATGCCTATTATTGTGGACGTAAGAAATCATAATCCAGGTGTCACAGACCTGGGAACAAACAATAGTGGGGGAAAAAATATAATATCTTACGTCACCTAGCTATTTGCTGAAGACTTTTAATTATTTAAATGCATTTAAAGGCAAGAAGGCTTTCTTAACCTTCTTTTGAAATTGTTTTTCAAATTGTGGACTTGATCTTTTGACATTGCGTTTGAGTTTAGAGAAACAAGTATTTTATTTTGATTTTATTCCCTTTTACTATATTGTTATGCAAACAATCAGTTCAACATGCATTCGCATGGTTATAATAGGGAGATACGGGAATACCTGTACCTCCTTACATTGAATTATGTAATCAATACAGCATACTCTGAAATGCTTGTAACGATACGCCCTCGCAGGGTGAATCTCTTTGCAAATATCATATTACATTGCTTTAAGCAATCAATACATCATACATCATTGTATGCTTGTAATAAACCACCCTCGCAGGGTAGGTAATCTTTTGCAAAAGCCACCCTCGCAGGGAGGCTACCTATTTGCAAATGTCACTTCACAAAATATTGAATCAAGCGATCCACTATTATTTAGTATGCTTGTAACGATACGCCCTCGCAGGGTGAATCTCTTTGCAAATATCATATTACATTGCTTTAAGCAATCAATACATCATACATCATTGTATGCTTGTAATAAACCACCCTCGCAGGGTAGGTAATCTTTTGCAAAAGCCACCCTCGCAGGGAGGCTACCTATTTGCAAATGTCACTTCACAAAATATTGAATCAAGCTATCCATACATACACTATTATTTAGTATGCTTGTAACGATACGCCCTCGCAGGGTGAATCTCTTTGCAAATATCATATTACATTGCTTTAAGCAATCAATACATCATACATCATTGTATGCTTGTAATAAACCACCCTCGCAGGGTAGGTAATCCTTTGCAAAAGCCACCCTCGCAGGGAGGCTACCTATTTGCAAATGTCACTTCACATATTATTGAATCAAGCGATCCATATATACACTATTATTTAGTATGCTTGTAACGATACGCCCTCGCAGGGTGAATCTCTTGACAAATATTACATTGCTATAAGCGTTTTAACACAATGTATTTTAATATATATAAGTGAGTACCTTTTTTGCAAATATCATATTTCATAGTATTAAGCAATTAATACAACATACAATGTATGTTTGTAATAAATAAACCACCCTATTTGCAAAACTTGAACGATAGTTGCGCAAATGATATTTGCAAAATATCAATTGCATGATAAACGTAGCACAAACTTGTTTGGTTGTAACAAACCATCCTCACTCGATGAGTATTTCTTTGAAAATACAATATTTCATTGTATCAAGTAAGTATCGTAGGCTTATTACAAACCATCCTGACAGGGTGATTTTTTGATCTTAATAATGTTGTATGTTCATAACAAACAACCATCGCTGGATAAGTATCTTTTTTGCGGGCTAATATTCTTAAAACCTAGTTTTAAAGCTGGATGAAATATTTCAAACGTATTTTATTGTTGTTGTAATGCCTAATCTGTCTTTTACTCTTCATGAAACTATAAACATAGATACACTAGCTTGTAACAAACTACCTTTTCAAGGTAAAATAAAAATATACCTCATGCAAAAACTACCCTCGCGGGAACGTCTTATCAGAACAATGAAATTGTAAGCGCGGCTTCAGGCCAGTCTGAAATCAGTCTGAATGAGAAGTTTTCGTTATGTTCTTATTATGTTCCCTGTGTAACGTTAATTTAATTTGAAGTAAAGTCACCACCTCAAGGTGGGTTGCATAGTATTGAATCACTTGCAAAGTGAAACATGTTCTTTCAAAATTTCGAAGGGAGTCTTGCCTCTTACTTGTTTATTCTGGCATACGACAAAAGTGCTCGACGAGCACAATAACCTTTAGGAGTTCATGCAGTATTTCCTGCGACTCCAATCACAACGGAGATGCCTGCTACTTGGTTTAAAACGATGTCTTTTCGATTCTTGCAATTTAGGTCACTCTAAAAATGACATTCTGTTACGCATAATGTGACGAGAACGAATGTTGTGCTTTAATTATTTCTTTTGGAACAGCCTCGTAATATGTGAATGTGTGGCCCATTGTCTGTCATACTAAGTGCGCTATCGCACTGACACTAGCAACCTCGTTTGCTCCCTCCTCGTAAGCAACGTTTCAGAATAACACAATTATAAGTATTTAAAATATGAAATTAGTTAAATATTTATACAATCAAATAATAAATAGTAGGGTCGGGCGCTTGTATCAATTATTTTTGCACGATTTGGACTTGATCATTAGAAAATTGTATGTTTCAAATTGCCATAAAACCTACCTACCTATAAAATGTTTGCAGTAAATAAAGATGGTACCTCGCAAGTACCATCGCCCATTCTTTTTGATTACCTACCTTCTTCGAATGGTGTTTCTTATCTTATCTTACAGTAACTTGCACTGCGAACTGTGACGCGTAACTATTATAGTTATCAATAATTCTGATTTCTGGCTTATCGTAAGTTGCTTAACTGAACTACCAAATTTTCTTAGGGCAATAGGTATCGGAGCTGAAATCCTTCCTATATTGCATTTGTTAACGGTAATTCATAACAAAATAGTGTTATTAAAGTGATAGATTATTTATCAGACGACGTTTATGGTAAAATTACGTCGTCTTTGAAAGTCTGACGTGATTTTCATGTTATATTTTACAAAATCATCACACTGATGATTAATGCATTGACTGGGACACTCACTATCAAAAATTCAGTACCATCCCTATTGAAGTTAAGAGATGTGAAAGTAAGCCTAATGTTCAATATAAACGTTAGCATTGGCATAAGCTGTCTAAAACTTGATGAATTCGATTTTTAGTCTAAAAACAGGCATATTGAAAACCCTAATGGTCTTTGGACATTATATTAATTCTACATACATATATTAGCTGTCTACCACGTATAACTGATTTGTCAAGTCAGTAAAGTTTTTTCGAAAAATAAATATTCTTGGTTTTCGTTAAATATGCGTAATATACTTAACTGTTCTAAGCCTTACGAATTTATCTCTTACTCACATGAGTTACGGTAGCTTAATACAATTGTTTACGTAAACACTAAAGTTTATTTTGCCATTTTAAAACAAATGCCGATTACCAGAGTCGGTCTGGTTGAAAGATATATCTATCGATCCGGACATTTACCTGTCACTTAAATTGTCACCCCACTTAGTTATGGTTGGCTAGTTAAACACTATCTATAGAAAGAATGGTATCGCTGTATGTCCAAGAAGTAGTTTGTTGGCGGTCGCCTGCGATAGTACAAAAATCATTCGATCAACGACCCATTGTTGATTTTTATAACCATTTTTAACCACTTACATAATGTGTATGCTTTTGTATACAAACTTAATGCAAAGGCAAAGTATGACATAAATATGTGTATTTATATATTGCCTTAACGTGTCAGAAATTCAATGGAATGGATGCCCAAAGCATTCTATACAATACGATATTATACAGATGCTGGTGACATACATTTTACAGATGTAAAATTTACTATTTTAATATACGTAATTGTTTCAGACCAATAGATCAGAAATAACATAATGCCTTGTTACCGGTTTAATTTTATATATGTAAACAAAATATACCTATTGCTGATATTGCTTTTACCATCTTTGCCCTTAGCTTTGCCGTTTTACTTACGGCGGTAATTGAGTTTTGGGAAAAGCCTTGATGTCATGCACTAATATAGTAAAAATTTTTAATTTACTACACTTGAAAGTCCTAAAGAAAAACCTTACATTCAAGTTGTTTTTACAACAACATTTTTGATTAGATATTTAATCATTATTAATATTATTTATAGCTCACATTGGCGTTTCTTTTAACAATAAGGTTAATAGTCCTACTGTAGGTGGCACCACCAGGCAATACCAAACAGACTCTCATATATATAGCTTCCAGTTACGGTCAAGTTATTTAATAGCAGCGTTTTACCTGAAATAAAACGCATATTAAAATACTTACCTAACTGGAAGCTATCACTTTAATTTCTGCCTGGTGGAAATTCGGAAAATTAAGCCAATGATGACAAATGGCGCCCGATATTTTCACAAAGCGCGAATGCAGAGGTGGCGCCACCTAGTATTTCCGGTTAAAAGGCATTAAAAGTACGAAAACGCTGGTACTTTCGACGGAAACGGAAATGCACTCTCATATATATAGCTTCCAGTTAGGTAAGTATTTTAATATGCGTTTTATTTCAGGTAAAACGCTGCTATTGTGTGGACATATGTGCCAGCCCCCTCGGGGGAAAGGCGTGACGATAAGAAAAAATAAATTTAAATATTTCTTTCTTTTTTTTCAACCGGATTAATAATTGTAAATGTATTAACCGACTTTAAATAGAAGGGGGTGCTTTATTGTTGTGTTTGTGTAATATTCCAGGTGAGTTCCGAAATCTACACCCGTACGTGGCACAAAGACTGATATCGCTGTTCGAAACGTTGACCAAGAGAAGAAACAGACTTTGTGCACAAATTGAAGGTGATTTTCTTGGCTTACTCTCAACGACAACCACCAAAACTGCCACCAATGGTGGTTGTTAAAACAATAATTAATTTTTTGTCCCAACTGTCGCCAGTGGGGCTCGAGGACATAAAATTATGATTTGTGCCAACGACCACCACTGGTGGAAACTACAGTCAAACAGATAGAACTCTAACATGGAAAACCAATTTTTGATAATTTTTACACTTTTGTGGTCGTTGGGAGCAAGCCACTTATACTAATTTTACCCGATTACTGAGAAAAAGGGAAGTTTTTTTAGAAATGATGTTGGTCGGTTTCTATGTGACTTAACAATTAAACGGCTTTACCGATTATGAATTGAGGGAGAGGTCGTTAGCAATCGATGCTTAAGCAAGACCGAAATAAGTCATTTCAATTATGTAGTTCGAAAGAGATGATGACGAGTGACTGATGACGATCAGGTGTTGGCTCCAGGAACGCTAGACTTTTGGATCATGGATTCATCTTTGATTTTTACTTACTAATAAGGTTTTTTTTGAAATTTAATTATAATCTTTATTTTTCGTTCTAGGAGGTGATATTAACCAGGTAGAGTTACCACACCAACAAGAAGAAAAAACAGAAGAAATTGTGAGTACAAAATCACACACACACTATAATTTTGTAGAAAAAATTGATTTGAATTTTTCTTTAACTGGAGGGTATTTAAAAAAAATATAGAGTTAGCTTACACTCTGGATTAACACAGGTTACTTTCTATACCGAAAAAAAAATGTTTCAATCCAAGGTATAACCTACCTTTACCTTATACTCTGTTTGTTATGCAAGGCTGCAAAGTTGTTTTTTGGCGCGAGTATTTGTATTAAAAACTAAGCCAGCAAAGTATTCTAGGGTTGAACAACGAATCGAGTGGTTTAAATATAGAATCCTGATCGTAGCGAGGGTTTCTACAGTACGAGGCGCCGAATAACTTTGCTGCCGAGCGAAACACAACTTTTCACCTCGCTACAGCGAGGAAAATCCTAGGTGCCAGAAATAATTCCAAAAAGCATGTTTTTTTTATGAGGTCGTCGTGCTGGCCAGTACCTACGATTATTCTAAAAATGAGTTTGGCGCTTTTAGTGGACTGTCAGTTTAGAAAACTATTGATAGGAAAGGTGAAATTAAAAATAGTGTGGAAAGATTCCACACTAGCGGATAAAATGATAAGAATATATCGGAACTCGAAAGGTATCCGTTTCGCATCAGACATGGTTCTACGGCGTGGGTATAGCGGGCGAGGAGAATGAGACATCTCGCGTACTGAAATCAACTTTATTTGAATGGCCGACAATTAATTTACACAGTAGGTAGGTTATAATTTGTCTCGATATAAATTGTGAACAAGGTATTCCACTTAGTAACGCGCACTGTTCACTCCTCAACGTCCCAACTCAAAAGTGAGCTCCTCGGAGCATTTCCGCGCACTTATACTAACTAGCGCCCCTCCACTCGCACTCTTTCGGACGGAACACGAATACCGCCGAACTATTGCCACCCGCTGATTGGCTGCCTGACTCACGCGACATCTGGCCAACGACCAATCAGCGAACAGCGCACGTCACAAAGAGTTACACCAGAGCTGGCGCCACTTTACACAACTCTAGTTCACCAAAGCAATACTAGGTGGCACTTAACTAAATAATTACAATATTTAAACTATGCGCCGACAAATATATAATATCAGCAATAAAAAATGCACTTTTACTCTCAGATTTCGAAAGACAAACAGAATCTTCCCGAGCTTGTGAGGTTAAAAAGTTATTTTTGTTAGAAATCAGAAATCAGAATTTATTGATAACTCCTATAGTTACACGTCACAGTTGAATATTTATAATTAAAAAAGAATGTCAGAACAATAATAATTGATAATTAGGTCAAATAAAAAATAATTCATTTATGTCATTAAACAGTTAAGTATAGTAAAAATAATTAAATATTATGTGTAGCTATTATTATTCAAAATAAGCCTACCCCCCGGTTGTTCCCCAGATGGACCACAGCAGTTCAGGTTCAAATTTTGACTACCTCGGTGGCTCAGTCGGTAGTGAACCTGCCTTCTGAGCTTGGGGGTGTTGGTTCGATTCCCACCTAGGGCAAACATTCATGTGATGAACATTTCTGTTTGTTCTATGTCTGGATGTTAATATCTATTTATGTATTTAAAATATATATGTACGTATATCAGTCTCTGGCAGCCATAGTACAAGCTTTGCTTAGTTTGGGGTCAGGCGATCGTGTGTGAAAATGTCCGGAATTTATTATTATTATTATTAATTAAAAAAGAAACTCTTTCCACGCTAGCGGATAAAATGCACTTTTGCACTCAGATATCGAATGAAAAACAGAAGCTTTCCGACCTTGTAAGTTGCAATGGTTATTTTTGATAAGCTTATCCCCTGATTACCCCGGTTCTTCTTCCCAGATGGACCACATAGCAGTTCTGGACGAGGTGATCCGCATGCTGCTGGAGATCCTCAACTCGTGCCTGACGCACCAGCTGCCGCACAACGTCAACGTGCTCTACGCGCTGCTGCACAAGAGGAAGCTGTTCTCCGACCCGCGCCATCAGCCGCAGGCGCAGAACATCGAGATGGTAATTTTTTTCCCGATTGCGCAAGGAGGGTTATGTTTTTCGAGTGTATGTATTTTTGTATGAAAGTATGGATGTGGGTATGTATGTATCTTACTAATATTATAAACGCGAAAGTTGTCGAATGATGAATGATGAATGAATGATGAATGATGAGTTTGTTGAATGATTTGTAAGATTGGATGGATGGATGTTTGTTACTCTTTCACGCCAGAACAGCTGAACAGATCTGGATGAAATTTGGCACAAAGATAGATTATACTCTAGAATAGCACATAGGATACTTTTTAACCGCGGGTGAAACCGCAGGGCGCAGCTAGTATAATAAATAAATAAAAATTTTTTGTTGACATTAATTATTTATTTCTTATTTGACATTATGTAGTTACTGTTTTGACATGTTCTTTTGTTGACATGTTGACATGTGTTTTGACATTCTTGTATTGTATGACATTTATTGAACTGTGTTATGTAACTATTGGAGTTATCAATAAATGCTGATTTCTGTATGTTGGTGTGTTTGTATGAGGTTTCTTTGGCACGCCCTACAGCCCAAACAGCTTGACGTATTTCGACATGTGAGGTGTCATTTGAATCGTCTTGATAGTGGACGTGACATAGGATACAACATTTTGCAGCTGGGTTTTTGTTTTTCTTTTAATAATGCTATAACGCCTTGTTCGGAAAAAGAGCCACTGTCCAGAAGAACAGGCAAGAAACTGAAGCGCGTATACACCGCATCACTTCTCTTTTCCCATTTCAGTAAAGTCGTGGATACTTTACCAAAATTCTAAGTCGAGTTTTGTATCGTCACGCCTTTCCCCCGAGGGGGCTGGCAGAGGTGTACAACATTCACACTTCGCCGGACGATATTCAGTCCCAAATGTGTCAGGGGGCGAGCCTGTCACCGTACACCGGGCTCCAGTCATGTAGCAGATGACATACAATACGCACATATGTTCACACAATGAAGTGCGTGCCGTCGGCTGGGTCCAACCCGCTCCCTCTGGCTTGAGAGGCGAGCCTTCTCCGGCTAGGCGAATTTTGTAGAGAATAAGAAAAGTCGCGTTTCCTAATGTTTGTATAATTTGTCTATACTCGTGCACGTTAACGAACGGGTAAAGGTTAATAATCCTCCGTTATTACACTTTAACTGTTGAAGAATCACAAGTTTTAGAAAAGAGATTGCCCCGAGATTTTTTCTGGAACCTTTTCAATATTTTAAGGTTGTAGTTACTAACAGATCCATATTCATATTTATATTCAATTTATTAATAAAATGTTATTTTACATGTCAATTTAAATAATAATACAATCAATGTACAATAAAATAACACAGCAAAAATGCCAAATTCAAAAATTACACAACACAAGAACATAAAACAAATAATAAAAAGAATTAAAATTATTAATAAAATCACATGTCCGAGTTTATACAAATTTATTTAAAATCATAAAAAGCTTGCTCAATAAGCCATTTTTTTAGTCTCATTTTAAAAGATTGCAAGTGAATAGCTGCAGTAACATCGTCTGGCAGGTTGTTGTACACAGTCGGCACAGATCCCCAAAGATGAACAGCTATACTGTATACACTGTGCACGTCTAAACGTAGGACATATTCTAGGACTTAATCATTTTATCAAACCTTTATTATGGAGCCAACTAATTTTGAAATTAAGAAAAAAAATAGCATCTGTTCCACACATTTTGTCTACGATCGATGATCGACGATGATCTGCTACATGACTGGAGCCCGGGTTATGGCGACAGGCTCGCCCCCTGTCACATCAGGGAGTGTATCGTCCGGCGAAGTGTGGGCCAGCCCCCTCGGGTAAAGCCGTGACGATGTGACGTGTCGGTGCGCAGGTGATAGGCTACTTCTCGAGCCGCCTGCAGCGCGTGCAGGAGGGCGCGGGCGGGGAGCTGGGCGTCAGCGAAGTGCTCGCCTGCATCAAGAAGGGCGCGGAACAGTGGTCCAGCGACCGGCTCAAGGTACCGCTCTGCTGACCAGCCTATTGTCTCTCTTGTCCGTCTCTTGTCTCTCTGTATTTGGCTGCCCCGGTGGCTCAGTTGGTAGTGAACCTGCCTTCTGAGCTTGGGGGCGTGGGTTCGATTCCCACCTAGGGCAAACATTTATGCGATGAACATTTGTGTTTGTTCTATGTCTGGGTGTTAATATCTATTTAAGTATGTATTTAAAAATATCTAAGTATGTATATCAGTCTCTGGCAGCCATAGTACAAGCTTTGCTTAGTTTGGGGTCAGGCGACCGTGTGTGGAAGTGTCCCGAATTTATTTATTTATGTCTTCCTCATTTCTTCACTTCTGAGCGAGGGTGTAGGTTCGATTATACAGGGTTATTGGTATCTAATCAAAAACCTCGTAAGGGTTCATTGTACTCATCAATACGAACAACTTTTACTATGAAGCCAATCCTGTAATCGCGAAACAAAAAACAGCTGTTCCATACAAAAAGTTCAATCACCTGAGACAAAATGTATGGAACAGCTGATTTTTTTTCGCGATTTCGGAGTTCGCCCCATAGTAAAAGTTGTTCATATTGATGAGTACAATGAGCCCTTAAGAGGTTTTTGATTAGGTACCTATAACGCTGTATAGGGCGTGGGTTCAATTCCCACCTAGAGCAAACTTTAATGAAATGAAATTGTTTTTATTATTATTTTTATTGATTATATTATTTTTATTGATTTATTCAATAGGTAGACAAAGCAAATCAAAAATTCCATTACTTAGTTAGGTTGTCTACATCATTAGCTGTTAAATGAACCCTTAATACAAGAGAAATTCTTAGTTATTTAAGAATTATTACAGAAGTGCAAAAGTCATAAAAAAAAATGAAATTGCACTTTGTCACTCTGTAGGTAAGTTTAGAGGCTCGTCAGTATCATTACTGCTCTCTTCGCTCGTCTTCTTCTTCTAGACGAAATGGCGATAGAATACCTTAAGCCAATGCAAAGTTAGTCTGAAGTGGTCGCCGGACTCTTGAGAGTGTTGTTCTACCCGCCAAAGTGAACAACTTTTAGAACATGTTAAGTTAAGTAAACAATTATCTTTAAAGCCGTTTTTTGCTAGAATATCTTCAATAACAAATCTGTTTATCTCTTACAGAAATTCCCCGACCTAAAATTCAAGTACGTAGAAGAGGAGCGTCCCGAAGAGTTCTTCACGCCTTACGTTTGGGCGCTGAGCAGCAGCTGCGGCGGAGTGCACTGGGCCAGCGAGGGCGGCGCCCGGGCCCTGCACCACCTGCTGGCCGTATGATACCGGGACTTGACGGCGCCGTACGACGTGGGACAATACGGGGCGCTGGGCTTATGCGTGGGGCTCTCTACTCTGGTCTAGTGCTGAAAAACAAGTGTGAAAATTAAATTTGTGAAGTCAAATTGTGCAATACCAAGCAAGTTCTGCAATGATTAGTGTAAAAATGCAGATTCCCAAGTAATAGTTCACTGAAGTTCATAAAACAGCCTGGTTCTTGGGACAGACATCAAAAAGACACATTTGTCATACTTCAAATGTCACATTTTTACATTAAATAAATAAACATATCGTCACGCCTTTCCCCCGAGGGGGCTGGCAGGGGTGTAATACAACACCCACATTTCGCCGGACGATATTTATTCTCAAATGTGACAGGGGGCGAGCCTGTCGCCATACACCGGGCTCCAGTCATGTAGCAGATGACAAACAATACGCACAGTGAACAAATTGGTGCGTGCCGTCGACTGGGTTCGAACCTGCTCCCTCTGGTTTGAGAGGCGGACCTTCTCCCAACTAGGCTGCCATCGTTTTTTTTTAACGTAATGGTGACTATAGTTCTTAAAACAAGGCTTGATTCTTGGGACAGCAATCAAGAGGACATATCAGTCATACATCAAATGTCATTTTGATATTTTTATAGTTGTAAAAATGTCATCTAGATAGCTGTTTGGCGAATCAAGACAAAATGTGCAGTTTGACAAACTATATCAGGACAAAATGTGCAGTTTTCTGTAAAATGATGCAGTTTCCTAGTAAAATTGTGTTCAGAAGTTAATATTGAGCAATTAACGAGGAATATTGTGCCGGTTTCCAGGTAATGTTTAGCAGTATCCGGTGACTTTGTACAGCCCCCAAAGAAAACTGCAGTTACTTGTCTGTCTGTAATAAGTACAGTTTTAGGTAAAATAATTCAATTTAGACCAATGTATTGTACGGTTTTTAGAAAAGTTGTGCAATTTTGATGTAACAACCTGTAATACGGAATTAAAATTGTACAGTTTGTGATAATATTGTGTAGTTACGACGTGATATTGTGCAGGTGTAGTTACTATTGCATTGCAGTGGTGGTTACAAATGATTTTTTTTTTGTTGAAAAATTGTGTAATTTTGTAAATTTATAAGTCTATTAAAAGTTTCAGAATTGATATCTTAGACAGTTTGTCTGTATGTTTCTTACTTCCTCGTGCTGAAGCGGCTCAATGGCTTCTAGTAAAATTTGGAATAGATAAAAGTTTTTACCCTGGAATCTGGATTAACACTTAGGCTAATTTTACATAGCGAGAGAAATCGCGGGTCGCAGATGGTTATTAATAGTTTGTAGAATTGTAGACCTTGTGGGTTAGAAAATTGGGGGTTGGTCTCGTTGCGAATTTTTGGTTTTTCCTCTTGGAGCCCAATTTTCCTAAGTGGCCAAGTTTCACAAAAAAAATATTTTACCTATTAGGCCTATTTCACGCGTCTTTGAGACCACACTAAATATAGACTTAAATAGTTATAATTATTACCCTGACACATTAATTTTAACGAAAAATATTTAAAGTATTTTAACTTTTATTATTACTTAATTTATATGATTTATAAATTATTACTTTATTGTATATTCCAAATATTGTAACATTTAGGGTCTGCGCACATTTAGGTAGAGCTACGCGCTGCTGCCGTCAGCTGCCGTCGTGCGGTCGATCTATACAAGTCGGTCGACCGCGCGACGCCGATGGCAAAAGCGCGTGGACGCCTCTAAATTTGCGCAGGCCCTTTTGTAAAAGCTAGCATGTTTTAATAAATGAAGTTACAAAATTAGAAATATTTTGTATTATTATTTGTCTCTTTCTATAAATCTCACAGACCACGCGGTGCGAGACGGCAGGACAAGTAAACCTTTTGTTAGTGTGAAAAGTGCTGACATTACTTTTTTTAATCACTAATCGTGAACAGAGAATGTCACGAATATAGCGAAACGTCTCTCTGTGATGCCTCGGCGTCGTAGACGCAGAATGAACAACGGCGTGCTGCAACATAGCTGCAACCCGTAGACCGTAGACGGAAAATGAACTCTACAATATTTACAGTTTTTCAGTGTCATTTTTCATTTTCCGTCTATGCGACAGACAGTAAAATATTCTAAGCCACAGACCTAAGCATTTATTTGTTTGTCTGTGACAGCAACCATAGTATAATTTTTTTAGGGCTGCAACATACCGTAGCTGCCGCTGCATCATGTGAGCCGTCGCGTCGTTCCGATCTCAACGAGTGCGGGAGAGTCGGTTATAAAACCAACTTTAGAGCAGCGCAGCGCAGGAATAGCCCCCCAGGGGGGCTATACGCGTGAGATGAGATAAGATTTTATCTTGGTCACTCTCACACCTATGACGTTTCAAACGAGAGCAACAAGGACGAAAAAAAGTGAGATGAAAATTTCAAATCTCCGAATAGGCTCCCCGGGCCGTATCGGTTCTCGAGCGTGGTTTTAGCCCGTGACTCGACTGCAGTTTTCCAACGTTTTCCTAATTTCGCGCGTAGGCAGACTTAAATAAATAAACAAATACCTTAAAATAAAACCGGGCCCGTAATCGCAGCGAGCACTGGTAAAAATCGCACTACAATAACTGCAACACAGTCGAATCTCGTTTTTGAATTCTCGGGCATTAGTTTAAGGGTGACATCACATCCCACTTAGCAGCCCAATCGTGAGGGAATGTGACACGTGGACTTTATTTTCTTATAGACTAACCAATGCAACTAGAAGACAAAAAAATGTCTTCATTGGGGCCCCGCCGAGTCAAACTCTTACATTTAAATTGTGTCAAATCTTTGAATGATCTCGACTATTCTCGATTAAGGAATAAAATATTGTGCGCCTTTTAGCTTTTTATATATCCGTGGCACGCAGGAATAACTGAACATCGCAAAAACGTCAATTTTTCAGGGCAGCCATTTTAAAGTTTGAGATTTTCTGTTTAGTCGGTAAGTTAGTTAAACGATGATGTCAAAGTTATTTTGAGGGTTACTTGAGGCCCTCTTTCGTATGGTTTCAAGAATTTAACGAAACAACTTATAGTTTACATAATAATAGACTTGTCAAACAGCTGAAATGCCTTGAATAAGTTGATAACTCGACTTGTAGACCAAGTTTTGGCTCTTAAGGACATTTATCCAGTTATTCACCATCTGAGTACGGTTCATTTTTATCGGTTACCTTAGTTATTTCAATGGAAAAAGCATTATTTCTCATTAGTAAACCAATGACAACTTCAAACAGATATAGTTTGTAAAGTAATTATTACTACTTTACAAGATATATCTTACTTTTCAGCATATAATGCAAAATGTAAAAAAAGTCTTAGTATTTAAAATATATATTTTTTAGAATTATACGCTTATTTACATAATCTAAAAACTATTTTCACTAACTTATTAAAATTATTTTTTAAACATATGGGAAAAACACAATGGAAAGGCATTTGTTTCTAATTAAAATGAATTATTTAGAGTATACACTAAATTAACACATAGGCTAGACTTATTATCCCGATAAATCAACAGTTGGCAATCGTTGAGCTTTACAAATAAGAAAATATTAATCAAACACACTACAAGACATAAACACCTACTTAAAAAAGGTCTTATTTAAAAAAGCTTTTCTAATTATTATTTTTAAACGACTTCAAAAAACCGTTTTAAAAAATCTTTGAAAATTTTCGTAATCTTAAGTGGCTGTAAAAATCTGTAAAAATGTCTGATGACACACATGCTTAATACATGTTTTGTTAGATTGCTTACACATTACTTCGATCAATAATAATACTAATAAATAATAATAAAACCCTTTATTCAGACCAACTTAGTATCTATTTACAAAGTAATAAGAACTAAAAACTATGAGTGTGGATTTACAAGTATATTTCGGTAGTTAAACTAATCTTAATCTATTCTAATACTTAATTATTTTTTGTAGGTCTGTTTGCCAATCGGCAAAGATCTCCTCCAACCTTTTTCATTCCTGTCTATCTTGGGCCACTCTATTCCAAGTTATTCCTGCTACCAGTCTAATGTCATCATCCCACCTTTTCTGTGGTCTGCCCCTTTTCCTTTTCCTAGGGCACCATCGTGTCACAATTTTGCTCCATTTCTCTTGGCCTCTTATCATATGCCTTGCCATTTGAGTCTTCTGATTTTACATTAAAACAGGTAGTACGCAGGTGTTGAAAAGTTTTTTCTTTACATTAATGTGAAGAGTTTTATCTTCCATGGCTTCTCTCAGACTCCAGTATCTCTTTCAGCCATTTGTTATTCTTCTGTCAACTTCTTTGCGTAAAGGGACCTCTTGTGTTATTAGCTGTCTCAGGTAGATATATTCATCAGTGTAATCAATTTGGTTATTTCCTAGATGTATGGTGGTTTTCTTCCCATTTGTCCTTACCTTTGTTTTCTCTGGGTTCAACTTTAAACCTTTCTTCTCACTTTCATTTCATCCGCTAGTTCAAGTATCATTTGCTATATGTTTTTAGGTGTTTCAGCAAATAACATTATAAATATATCGTCTGCGAACCTCGATTGTGTTAGGGAGACTCGGTCGACAGTGATTCCGAGGTTTTCCCAGTTAAGTCTCCTAAAGATTGTTTAGACAACCGCTGAGAATAGTTTTGGAGGTAGAGGGTCTCCATGTCTGACACCCTTTCCTACTCTAAATGGTTTACCTTTCTTTTCTAGTTGGATTCTCGCGGTGCTATGACTATTATTATAATTAAATAAAGTGAAAAAAAAGGAACTTCTTATTCTGATTGGCCATCATTGGTGTTTTTCCCCAAAAACCTTAAAACACAGATTTAAAAAATTGTCAGACTTCGTCTTAGACAACCATGGCTCTAAAGGGTCTAAATGATCTATGCTAGCGTCTCTTTACGGCTTTGCACCCCGCTATCAATCAACCCTGTATTGATTTGAATCTTTTGTGTAAGAATGCATGTAGGTAGGTACATAGTACACCAATGATAGTAATAGTCACCAATAATGTACAGCATTATAATATATTTTTTATATTTACTTCACGTTGTTGCATGGCATGTTTGTTGGCGTTTAGGCTCCAGTAGGGACACAAAAAATATCCAGCTCGGGTAGATAACAACTTGATATCTTGCTATTGCAGATGAAAACTAAATCACCACGGCAAATGTAAAAGTGAACATGTGATAATGTCACTTTTTAAACAAAAATATTTGACTTGCCATAACTTGACATCTCGATTTGTCAATGGAGACAGAAACAGGCTATGTGTATAAGTCGAGATATCCAGTATTTTGGATGTGAGTGTAAGTTGATAAATCAAGATGACAATTATTCATACACAAACTTATGCTTGACATCTCAATTTGTCAAGTTAAAATTAATTTTTGCAGAAAAGGCTTAGGTGTATAAGTCGAGATCTTCAATATTTTGAACATGTGTTGATGTTGATAATTCAAGATGTCAATATTAGTAAGCAAACACACACTTGATAAGTCGTTTTATCAAGTAAAACACCATAAAATGCAAGGGTGTCGAGATGTACAAAACGCGATTGCTCTAAAACTATTGTATATTTCGGGCTGATTTTTTTATACATAGTAAAGCACATACGAAGGAAGCGTTTAAGCCAATAAAAAAAAAATCATGCAAGTCGAGTTGTTCAGTTATTCCTACGTGCCACGGATATAACCCCTTATGGGACTGGTTTTGATTTATACATTGATTGTAAACAAGTTATGTACTTAGATTCTCTAGGTGAAAACCAATGGTGCGTACTGTAATAGTAAATTAGTCAATCTATTTTTCTAATTTACTATTACAGGATGGATATCACTATGTTTTTCAAAAATAAATAAATAAATAAAACCAGAGGGAACAAACCTGGGGCCCTATTCGGAGATTTGAGATTTTCATCTCACTTTTTTTCGTCCTTGTTGCTCTCGTTTGAAACGTCATAGGTGTGAAAGTGATCAAGATAAAATCTCATCTCACGCGTAGGAATATGCCCACTGATTTCGGAAAAGTTCGGTTTTTGACACGGGAAAAAGATTTATAAGCTGTGGACTGTGCGGATTCTGTCTGTATCATCTGTGGAATCAAGTATGATGAAAAAAAAATTTTCGCCGTCCACAAAGAGCATAAAAAGAGTCTCCGCTCCGCCCATAGAGTAATACTATTGGCTCCGCCCACTTTTAGAGTTTTTTCGAACTTTCGAAGGCACGAGTCGCTATATTTTTAATAATTCAAAACTTGGAAACTGTATTTTCGAGCTTTACACAAATGTGATTTACCTCTATAAACCACAAAATGGACGAGCCTTACCGAGTTGAGGTGCTGCATATCGTCAATCCACACATGATATTCCTAGAATCCCTGGATGAGAAAGGGGAGCCGGTAATTCAACAAGTCGGCATCTACGGAGTCCTACCTGTGTTTAAAACAATTGATATAGACGGGAAAGTCAGAGCGGAACGGTGTGAGAACTGGCCGATTGCTGCCAATACTGTATTGAGAGAGTTTCTTGGGGAACACAAGAACGATGTATACTTTGTTCCCATGCATGTAGACGAAAGGTAAGTTACTTGTTATTGATTAATTTGATGCTAAGCACCGTCTCGCTGAGTCATAAAAAGGTAAAAGTACTAAATAGCAACTTCTAAGAATATAATTGTGAAAACATGAATTATGTACATGTACTAGTGTAGATATGGTACATCTGTGTAATTTAGAATAAAACAGTACCTAACTAAAATATTTCTAATCTGACTGTAAACATATCCTATATAATACTAGCTGTCACCCCGCGACTTCATTCTAAATCTACACTACAAACAAACAAGAATCATCTATGATCAAATTTATATTCATCTGCATCAATTTTACCATTCCAGAACCACCATTTTCGATGATAACATCCACCAATTTGGCGACATCATAATAAAACGCACAACAATATCCCTCACTGACCATCTTATTAACTTAGTTGTTGCTGAAAAGGATGTACCAACATTCCATCAAAAGCTTGCATCAGGCAGCTTGAAGCTAAAACTGAACACAGCTCGCACTGAGGAGGTCTTAATCTCCATAGAAAAGTACTACAAGAGGCAGAAGAGATACAACCATGATTGGCAGAAAACAATAGACAAACAGACCTCCTTACACCAAGAGAGCAAAAAAATTAAAGAATTGACAGAAGAAAACCTCAGGTTGCTCGATAGAAGTACACAACTAGAGGAGGGTAAGTACATATTTTAGGGTTTCAGAGTGGGAACAATGGTACTTTAGGGATTTGTTTGTTTGTTTGTTTAGCGGGGCGTTTTCCGCACTTAGCCACTTGATTGGGCCATTGTGCGTGGGGTACTTTAGGGATAAGATGTCTTTAAATCTTTAAATTACTGTTATTGCGTTGCATCTGGTTGAAAATTGTATCCAAAATCTATTCATTCTATAATTCATTAATATAATAATCTATCTATTCAACCTATGATTGTCCACTGCTGAATGTCCGCATCTCTTCTCCCTAAACGAAAATCTTATTTACCTTGATAAGGCTTCTTTTAGTGATTGAGTGTGTCAGTGGCATTTTTCTGTAGAACATAAATTTTTTCATTCATTAGTTTAGAGTTATTTTTATTTTCAGGAAATGTAACAGTGTGAACAAACTATATAAATTTAACAGTAGTATAACTATGCACCAATTACACATTTCTATTTTGACTATTTTACACCTTGTCTGATAACTTAATACAATTTAAAAGAGATTGCAACAAGAGAGAGAGAAAAGAAGAAATGGCCTTTAAGACAGGTTAAGCTGTATCAAACCAGTTCTTTGAGGATGTAGTTTTAAGTGTATTTATGGAAAAAATATTAAATAAATCAAAATCGGGGAAATTGTTTAGGTTGTTGACAAAGTTTGCTGATCTAATAAAAATGAATTTTGTCTATAATTTGTAGAACTAAGAGGGATATGAAGGCCCACATGACGCCTTACAGACTTTTAAAAAAGTCCCTACACTTTAAGGTTAATTAAGATGAGGAGAGTCAATTTTAGATTGTGCTAGTAATAGTAAAAAATCTCAGTCCAGTCATACTATGAATCTGATCGGATCAGATATTAGGATAATGTAGATTTTTTTTTGTGTTTTAGAGAAAGAAATCATGAAAATTATTGAACAGAAGCAAAAGGATTTAGATCTTTGCAAAGATGCAAATATGGAATCCATTGGTTGTGGATCTAGGCGTAACAAAAGTAGGCCAGTCTCGGCTACCACCAAACGAAATGGCGACGGGGAACAGAGACCACATGATATGTTCTCCGATTTGAAGCAGTTTTTAAAAACACACGGAAAAAAGAAAGTCATCAATAGTGAACCCAAGTCCGTAGAAATTGGGAATCATTTAACTCCTAAAAGAGATGATTATGAAATACAAACATTTGCAGCTCTTTCTTTAAAAAAGAAAAGTATTGACGAAAAACCTAGAAGTATGAAAATGAACAATTCTGTCGACAATACTGACAAGTCGGACTCTATTAATGAAATCTCAAAAACTAATCGTCTTGGGAAAGCCCAAAATGAGCTACTGCAACAAGTATACTACAGAGAAAACCGACACGAGAAATCTCACCAAAATCAAAACAGAAATGAACAATCTCAGAGTCAACAACAACAATATAGTAAGGATGAACAGAATCAGAGTCAACGTCAACAATATAACTACTACTATGACAAAAATCGCCCTAAGCAGAACAACAATAATGGAACAAACAAAGGTATTCCTACTTATTTCACCATCAGCTTTTTAAATTACCACTCTGGTGGTGACTAAATTCTTCACAAAAGATAAGGTAACCTAAAATAAAAGTATTCCATATCCTGTCTGATAATGTGATAATACACATTACTTCCCTTACTATTAAATGTTAGCCTCGTAATAGTTATACAGTGTTGTCTTTTTCGATTAAGTTATAAAATGTTTAAGAAAGTAATGGACAAAACACTATGACTATTCAAAGGCGAAACAAGGTTTATTAGTAAGGTGTCATATCTTTGTTAAGCTTCACCAAGATTGGTCTAGCATTTTAGTTGATTTAGTTAGAGAAATACTTTCACATTAAAATCTTAAAATAATATGCATCAACATTGATTCATTATTACCATGCATGTTAGCAGGGCAAGCTCGGGTCGGAGATGAATTGTTGTTAGACCCTTTTTATCCCTTCTTAGATACGACAAAGCTAGAATACGGATATGTCTGTCTCCTTGCGGGATAAAAATGGTGGAAATAACTCAACTTTTTTTTTTAATGATTGAATGGGCCCACGTTTGACCACAACACACCTGATGGAAAGTGAGGATGCGGTCTAAGATGGAGCACGCTTGCCCATGAGGTGCCGTCTCACTCTTGTCTTGGAGAGACCCAGGTTGTATCCATTGCTGGGGAACACCGAGGCAGGAAGCGCGTTCCACTCCTTGTCTTGTCTCACTTGTCTCTGGCCTGGCTTGCCCTGCAGTAAACTAAACTGATATGACTGGACTAGCGTTTTATCTGCATCCTTCTTCATCGACCAAGCGAGCATTAGCGAGCGAAGCGTCTATGTTTTAGCTTCGACGAAAATGCTTTCATATGTCTGGCGTCTGTCCGGCTGTCTACTTGTACAAGTCGCGTTTCTCAACCGATTCTCGTGCAATTTTGTGAGTAGGTTCGATAATTATAAAAGTTTAGGAAATTTTTATTTTAATGAGTAGGTACTTAAATTTTTTAGTAGATGAGACTACGAACGCTAAGCAATATTTTAGTTTAAAGATGTTATCACATACGCGAAAATTGTCTTTGTCTTAAAAGTCTAAACCTAACCCTAAATACACACATTTTTTTGTCGATTCAATTTTGTCGATTTTTTTGCGTTAGAGGAGTAAGAGAATAGCCGGACAGACGCCGGTCTCGAGGTCTTCAGTTCACAGAGCCATTGGTTTAAACATTGATGTGTAGGTTGAATGTAGATGAGTACTTTGTATTCCTAACAATCAAATTTCTTTTTTAGGTAGGCAGATAGGACTGAATATGAGAGCCACGGGTTCATCAGGGTACAGAGAGCGGCGCGTGGTCTACTGCCCCGACATTGAATTAAATAGCACAAACCTCAAAAATTATCGTGCCATATCAATCACCGCATACAACGAATTAAATGACGTAAATCCTGTAGAAGTACAAGGTAACAAAACCAAATTACACCAAAATTCTGGTGTAGAAGAAACAACTGATGATGATTATTCTGTCATTAACAAGGTAGCTAAAGATACACTAAATAATGAAGTAGCTAATCAAACAGACTTGAAAATCTCAGCGAAAGCCGACGCAATCCCAAATACTAGGTTTAATGCTTCGATTCTTTGTAAAAAACTGCTAGCGCTGAAAAGTGCACATGAAATCGACGAAAATATGGCGTTTTCGTCAAACTCTGATGAGACCAGGAATCAAAAAGACGATTATAGTCCCAAATCCAATACAAAAAGGGTTGAAAACCAAAATACTCTTGAAACTCGAACCCATCCTGTTTCACAATTCGTACCTGAAAATGCAAGAAGCAGTTCTGCAAAAGCGGACCGCACCTTGTCCAACTCAATTCAACAGCTAAAAACGCAAGATTTACAAAAAATAAACGGAAATTCCTGTTCTACTTCTGACACTAGCGTCAAAGATACCAGCTCATCTGCAGCACAATCAAAAACTGAAATAGATCAACCAAAGTTTGCTGAAAACATTGAGAAAGGAGAACGAAATGTAAATCCCTTCAAAAATCTAGATGGCAGCAAATCTGTATTCGTAGAGAAGCTTGTCACTCCGATCCTGATGGTGCATACGAAAAAAAACAGTTGGATATTACCCCAATGTGAGATACGCGACGTCCCGTTCAATACCGATATTCGAATGATGTTAAAAAGTATGAATATTCAGAAGCCGAAAAGGCTGCAAACAGTCTCTTGGCCTTACATTTTGAGGGGACACAGTATGTTCATAGTGGCTCCCGCTGAACACGGTAAAACTTTAGGCTACTTGCCAGCGGTTTGCAATCTCGTCGTTGACTCTCCGCCGAAATTGAATGGTAAAGGTCCTATATGCATCATTGTTTGCGCTACTGCGCTATCCGTCTCTGAGATAGAGAGCTACTGCAAAAGGTTTATAGGCGACGAAAAGCAAATAGTGACATATTTCTTCGGAAGGGACCAGCTAAAAATTACGACTGCCTTGCTGAATGGGTGCCATGTGTTGATATGTACCGCCCCTGGGTTACTGACTTTGTTAGAATCAGAGTTTGGTGTTGACTTGCGGCGTCTTACGACTTTTGTCTTTGATGATTGCGAGCGTCTCTCTCAAATGTACGCCACAGAATTAACCGAAATCATTCAAAAAGTGACAGATGCGGTCAAAAATCGTGCAGACCAACCCTTTAAGGTCCAATACGTAGTCGCGTCGAGATTGTGGTGCGATTTCATGACGCCACTCGCTAAAAACGCTCCAGACACTGTCATTGCCATTGGCGCTTCTCAAGAATGCGTCCTGTATTCGAAAACGAAGACTTCGGTCAATTTCGTGAAAAACCAAACCAACAAGGTGAAAGCGGTCGTTGAATTCCTCGAAGAAATAGATAAAGCCAAACGGACTGTCATAGTTTGTGGAGAGGACGAAGAAGTCGTTCAACTAGAGAATATATTGACGGCACAGAAGAATGTAGTATTTTCATGCCACAGCGCGATGACGTTACACGATCTGTGCAGGCTCAACGAAGCCTGGGCTAACTACGAAGAGCCAGTCTTGGGGCCGATTCTGGTCTGCTGCGATGGAAATCTCACCCATCTAAACATAACAAACGCAAATTATCTCATACACTTCTCGTTGCCGCCGATGTTCTCGATATTCTGCAAACGATTTTCAGTCCTAAACGAGAACTACGCGTCGATATTCGGACCGGCGAAGGACGATGTTAAAATAAAAATATTACTCGACGATACCAACGTCGAACCACTGCCAAAGATAATTCACTTCGTCAAGCGCTGTACGAAACAAGCGTTCCCGATGTTGGACAATGTTCTCCTAAAGATTATGGAGGCCAAAGATTTAAAGAAAGCAGAGAACTTAACTCCGCTCTGCAACAACTTGCTCATGCACGGAGAATGTCCCGACTTGTGGAATTGCAAAGACCGACACACAGTTTTCGAAAACTTCGACGAACCCAAAGACTGGATGCCGAAACAGGGAGTCATCACATTCATAATCACTCACTTCCATTCTGCCGTTACATATTCAGCCAAATTGCTGGCGAATATCACTAAATCTGGTCCCGTAAAGTACCCCCAAAACCACAACACGCTTTCCTTCAAAATGGGCTTGTATTACAGCAATGAAGCCAATAGAAAGCTGCACGGAGTACCTAAAGTTGGTGACATTTGCGCTGTTGCTAAAGAACCGAACTTTTTCCAAAGATGCAGAGTTCTCAAAGTGTATCCTGGTGACAAAAACACTTGTAAAGTCTTAATAAATTTGATGGATGAGGAACAGAAGATACTTGTTAGTGACGTACTCCTGTACTACTTGCCTGACGATCTAAAAGCGATTGAAACATACACAGTCACAGTCCGATTGGCAAACATCCAGCCCAAAGACAGAGACGTCACGTTTTCTCTGCCTGCGAAATCGTGTCTCGAAAAAACAACGAAGCAACTTGAACGGAGATTATACATGAGAGGACAAGTAGTCATGACGTTAGGAAATACAATTTTCGTGGATACAGCCGAAGCTTGTGTCGATCTTTCGACTTTAGGTGAGACGGTAGTGAAGCAAGATTTCAAAGATCTATTATTAAAATTCCACGCTGAACCCAACCCTCGGCATATGCAAAAACTGAAAAACATCGGCGGAATGATCAGTACCATAGAAATAAACGACCCGAAAGTCGCACCAAAAGCAAAGAAATGCCCTGAATGGGCTCATCTTGGTAAAGACGAATTCACGAGTGTTATTCTTTCGAGTCTCATCGATGCCAATACGATATTCTTACGTCATGTGAAATTCTGTAAAATAATCAACTCTCTCATGAAAGATATAAAAGAGTACGTGGAAAAGGCCCCGGAAATAGATCAAGACAAGATATATGTTGGAAACATAGTCCTAGCCGAGTTTCCCGATGATGTGGCGTACGAACGAGCGAGGATTGACGAAATCGTGAACGATAAGGTAGTGAATTGCTTCTTTGTAGACAATGGCGACTGGAGACAGGTATCTGTAAATAAATTAAAACTTATCACAGATAATATACTGCACCGCATACCGTTTCAAGCAATCGAGTGCCGACTAATCGGCGTCAAGCCTCCCGGCAATGCGGACGCGTGGCCAGAATTCAGCACGCACTGGCTAGACGATAACTGCTTCGAAGACAAAGATGGCAATCAAAAACGGTTATACGTAAAATATTTTACGAAAGAGGCAGCAACAGTGACGGGGGGACAAAAATACGGTGTCGTGCTATTCGATACTAATTCCGAAGAAGATGTCGTCATCAATAAAATGATGATAGAGTTGAATCTGGCTAAAATAATCGCTGACGAAGTGAAATACATTGATGAACCACTCGATATAAAGCCCGTAAAAGTAAGTGATAGTTCATCAGACGTTAGTGACGATGATGCTGAGAAGCATAATAATGTAATGAACAATAGCACACCCGTCATAAAAGATTTGGTTCCTCTACAACCTAAAGAAAATGAGGCAAGCAAAAATAACGACATACCTCTTTCCGTGCCTTTGGTTAATAGTGACAGTGACTCTGATATTACAGACAAATGGGATGTGAACGTCAATGATGGCTTACTGGGAATGTTTCAGCAACCGTCTAAAGCAAATATAAAAGAGTATAACGATAAAGAGAACGAGGAGCAACCTAAAGTAAGTATAACTACACAAAACAATGAGAAAGATACGCTATTACAAAAGAAAGGAACAGATGATGAATTGAAAATAAACAATGACACAAACACATCTGAAAAGGCAATAGACACATCTGAAAAAGATATATCCAATAACATTAACGCTACAAATAACACCAAAGATTTTGAAAAAAACGCCTCAAATGACAATGACACTACAATTGAGCCGACTCAAGATTCTATTGTAAGCAGTAGCAACGGAAGTATTCCATTAAAAGAAGAAACAAATGAAGAAACACAATCTCTAGACTCTGACGATATCAGCGAAAAAAGAATCAGAGCATTGGACGTTTTCAGGCGTAAATTTTCAAGGGAAGAAGTAACAGCAGAACTAAGCATAGATGCTGAAAAAGGCGTAGCAAAAAAAGCGAACGACACTTTAGATTCAGACGACTTGTCCTCAGCCATTTCGTCAATAGAAAGCAAAATTACCCCCAAAACAGTAACTGAACCGAACGACCCGCCTAGAAAACCCAAAGTAGTCTGGCGGCAAACCAAAACCACTCTCACCATAAAAATAATTTTGATAGGCGTTGAAGATTACACACTAGAAATAAAAGAGAAGCACATGAAATTCCAGACGTGGCACAATGATATTACATACGAATTTGAAATTGAGCTGTACGGGGTGATCGTACCAAAAGATTGTGTACATTCAAACAAAGGACAATATATACAAGTGAGATTAGTAAAAATGCTGGCACGGAACTGGTTAAGTTTAATAAAGGATTTTTCCAACAAGAAATGGATTGTGTACGATGTAGATGCTATAGAATCTAGTTCGGAGGAAGAGGAAAAGTACAATGATGATGCTCGGAAGGCTATTAAGCAACGACTTGAGGCACCGGACACATCTAGTGATGACGATTTTGCTGATGATTTGGAACTTAGATGCACACGTTAATGGACCCCTAACTTTGAACAATATTTGCCTGCAAAGCTTCATGGAGGTTGGATCAACGGTACCCAAG
Source organism: Peribatodes rhomboidaria (assembly GCA_911728515.1). Classification (NCBI taxonomy): domain Eukaryota; kingdom Metazoa; phylum Arthropoda; class Insecta; order Lepidoptera; family Geometridae; genus Peribatodes; species Peribatodes rhomboidaria. The sequence continues at coordinate 1,868,942 of OU452194.1, forward strand.
TAATTGTTGGACAAAATATTTAAACACACATACATGCAGAAATCGGAATTTATTGATAACTCCTATAGTTACACGTCACAGTTGAATATTTATAATTAAAAACGAATGCAAAAAACCGAGTTGTACTAGTAGACTCTGAGATCACTCTTTGCTTGGTCTACCATACACTAGCGAAATATTGCACACCCCTACTGATAAATGTTGTATAGCCTTGACATAGATATTGTTTTCCCTTTTCTTTAATTTAAACTTGGTCAAAAAAGACAAAACACTGTATGTATAACTATGCCGATGCCGCGGTAATGGTATGTATTCAGTACTGGGACTCGGCCCTGTCCTTGAAATAAATACCTTATACCAACTTATAACGTCATTACATAATTTATGTAATTTGAGACCTTGTCGCGACATTAACCTGTGTAAACAAGTATATTAAGAATAACTTGTCTACCAGTTTAGGTGTTGGATTTAGAGTGACGTCACTTTATTTTTGAGCTACTTCCAGCAAGCCCTTTCATTTGATACACATATTGTAGGAGTGCATTAAAAATAACTTGACCGCCATTTTGTGTGTTCCGCCATTTTGGATTTAGAGTGACGCCATTTTAGGTGTTCCACCATGTTGGATTTCAAATGACGTCATAAAGCTTACCGTGCACAGTCATCCAAACTAAACTTGTATAAAAAATTTCAGCAGAATCGGTTGAAGATATCTGCTTCAAAAATTGCATACATTCATACATACAGTGCAAGTTAAATAAAAGCTTGTAAATAGTTAAAGAAAGACTAATGCCCCACGTTAAAACGACGCTCAGTCTATAATCTCGATTTAAAACGGAATAAAATTTTGTGTTGTAAGAGGTAGTTGGAATCAATGATCCAAAGACTGTTTTTCGTACTTCATTAACTTTGGTTATCTATTAAGGCGTAAAAATCGTGGTACACTACGAACGCAGGGTTGGTACAATAAGTAAATAGTATTGTACGATCTAAAATATACATTATACGTAGGTCGTACAACGGAAACGCTGTTTATGTAACACTTAGACCCACTTGCAGACACAGAGTTAAGTTCTTAAACGCAGGGTTAATTGACTCGGAGTTGAACGTTTTTAATGCTACTAAAATTGTGTTAACTTAAGGTTAGGGAACGTACCCATACTACGTGACCATTTCTTACCATTTTTAAAACCCCTACCCCCCCCCTTCGGTGAACATCTGTACTCTATACTACTCTATTCTAAGACCACCTCCATCCTACGTTTACGTCGTCCACTCTCGTTTTACGTAGTAATTCATAGTTTTAAATCGTTTTTTGCAAACAAAACGTTAAAAAATCGTATCCGCCAAAAAACGAGTCACGTAGTATGGGTACGTTCCCTTAGCTTTAAACTCTGATGCGCAGTAAATTGCGAGATTACAAGATAACCAGATGTTCTGTAAATGAAGATTACATTTTCAAATAATGTATGGATTATGTTTCAAAAAAGTAATGTTTATAACTCTGCTGTACCAATTTTAAAGCATGTTTTATGATAGACAGTATCTCTTACTAATATTTACAGCATCTGGCGATAAATATTGCACATCGACTTTTGGAAAGAGACTCGGCTTCGTAGAGCGTTATCTCTTTCGGACGGCATATTCGCGAAAGAACATCCCGACTATTTTAAGAAACGCAGCCAAATTTTGATCCGTCAAAAAATACTAAAGTTCGCTAACTTATGTTATATAAAAGATGTTTACAAACGCAATGTGTATAATATGTGCATTTCAATTTTTAACAATTTTCCAATTGTTTTAAAATGTTAAATGGACTCGATTTCAAAAATTCATTGACTGAGTGGTTTCACCATAACTGTTTTTATAGCATTAAGGAATTTATAATTTTTGTCGTTAAAATAAAATTATAAGAAGAAATACATAGTTTACAACATTAAACATTTGCACGACTGCATGCAGACAGAAAACATCATACTACAATAATTTTAAGACCTTTATTTGTGAATTTAGTAAATAAACGATTTAAAGTAAACATTTATTTAACATTGGACTAGTTTACATCAGATTAACAAGAAAAAAAACAGACAAAAGACGCTTTGATGTAGTATGCACCTGAGTATTTGTGTAAAACTCGGCTGGGCCTGTCTCTTGGGGCCCAAATTTATTCAATCAAGTCAAATTTGATTTGACAGTTTCATTTAGTGTGCGACAGAGATAACGATCTACAAAGGTGAAGTCTCTTTCCAAAGGTGGATTTGCAATATTTATCGCTGAGTACTGTACCTTACTTTTAGGGTTCCATTGTAAACTAAGGAACAAGGATCGGTTAATTTTTAATAAAACTTGGCCAAAGCTGAAATTTAGTCTTTGAAGTAAATTAATAAGACAGCAGCTGATTTTTTTATCATGTTCGTTTTAAATCCTTGCTCTGAATTGTTATTTTGGGATCCACTTGGTAGATAAAGAAGTATCCACGAATCCACCTGTGGATTTAGATGGAAAAAGAAGTATCCATGAATACACCGGTGGATTTAAGAGGAAAAAAAAGTATCCATGAATCCGCCGGTGGATTTAAGAGGAAACCAAAGTATCCGTGGATCCACATGTGTAGCCTAGCTAATAGCTAGCCTATCCAAGTGGAAGGAGGTAGGGTTTTAACCTGGTGCTTCATTTTCACATAATGTTTAAACTAGCATGTAGAGAAAATGTATGTCTGGTCAGAGACCATCTACGGAAAAAAGAGTGATTGTATAATGTAAGCATTTAAATACGGATGTCAAAAAAATGGTAATGGCTAATGTGAAACTAACTGACTATGAATGGCCATGGTTGGTATGATTTTATGGAGCGAGAATTACTCACGTACGTGAGTCGATTTTTCCGACTATAATTTCAACCGCATTCGGCGTCTTTATCAAGGCGAGTGCGTGCCGCGGCTACTGCTGGCTACTAGCACTGCGAGTTTGTTGGCTTTGCATGGCCAATGTTATGAGCAAAGTGATTATCAAGAGCATTATTACCAAAACCCGAGCAGCATGCATAAACAAACCATTTTAAAAATTGAAAAAACAAAAATACTCTCTAAAGTTAGGTCATTTAAAGTTATGTAAAAACTAGGTGCTTGCCGCCTAAAATGTGAGACTGTTATAATAATGTTAAAAATTTATTTAGGTTTTTTAATTTTATTCAATTATTATAGTTGTTAAGGAAATATGCATAAGGTATAAAAAAGTGTCTTAAGAGTCCGGCGGCCACTTTAGACTAACTTCGCATTGGCTTAAGGTTTTCTATACCCACTTCGTCTAGAAGAATACTACGAGCGAAGAGAGCAAGTAATGATACTGACGAGCCTCTAGAGTTACCTACAGAGTGACAAAGTGCAATTTAATTTTTTTATGACTTTTGTACTTCTGTAATCATTCTTAAATAACTAAGAATTTCCCTTGCATTATAGATTTATTTGAAAGCTAATGATGTAGACAACCTCCCTATGTAAAGGGATTCTTGATTTGCTTTGTCTATCTATTGAATAAATCAGTCGAAAGCTCTATTTTCTCTTGAGAACGTTTAAAAAAAACCAAGAACATAGGGGCGGAGATATAGTTCATTTAATTGTGCATGCTAAATTTCATCATAATCTGACAAATGGTTCCCAAGAAATTTGAGTAGCGCGTTTGTATGGAAATTTCAGAGCGTCGCGGGACTCTTAAGGGTTATATGAATAAGGTTGTTACCGCGAACTCAAACTTGATTATCTCTGATAGGAGAGGAGTGCGCGGGGCTGGAGTACTGAACGAAGTAAAGGCTAGAGCACACCAAATGCAGGTGCGGTCCGTATGCATTCCAGTCCGGTTTGCGAGGACCAGTAAAGTATGAAATTGTATAAAATACGTCACACCGAAAGCAGTCCGTTCCCAGTCTGTTACAGTAGCTGCGTGACGCACGGACTGCTCGTTGACTGCAACTGGGTTTGGTGTGTTTCAGCTCTAGGGCAGGCATGTACAGTCCGTTTATTGTAATTTGTCCTCTGATAAAATGTTGTTTCTGTCAGTCAGTTGACATCTTGCTTGCCAGCCAGAGCGAGAGGAAATATTGTGGCTAGAGGACTTTTTACAGTGAACAGACTATATGAGAGAATGATAGAAAGAGATATCTTTTATAATGTACTACTATATGATACATTACATACATACATTCGAATGATAAGTGGTTTTTTTTATTCACATAGCAATGTGCAAGTGGCATCTAGAATTTAGAATTAAGAAACCTCAGTACTCGTCATCTAAAGCCTACCATACACTATGAGGGAAACTGAACAGGCAAACCTGCATCAGTTCTGACTGAACGGATAGGTGCACGATCGCCTTATGCGTGACCAGAGAAACGCTAACACGTATTGTTTTTACATGGTTACGTTTTTTTAAATAAAAACCTTGAAAATTATTCTGAATACTTTGTAATACTGTTTTCAATGCATTTATAGAGGCAAATTTATCAAAAATACATTCTATAATTTTGTTTGGGCAAATTGGCCCAAAAATATATAAGTTTGCCCGCAGGGTTGATACATGGCGCATTCGGTACGTTATTTTAATGTAAAAATAATAGAACGACACCTGTACAATTCAACCGATGTTTTATTTTTAAGAATAGTAATAGTATATTGTTAAGTTAAGTATGTTCTTAAGTTCAGAAATGTTAAGTAAAACCTCAATGGTGACGTCACGAATCACGATGACGTGACCTACATGGTAGGAAACTCTTTGCAAGATAAGCACCGAGAGGACCACGCCATCTTCTTTTGACGTGTGGTTGAGCGCGTCGGACATTGTAGGATTAACAATACAATACAAAATATCTCAAAAAACTGTGGGTTCGATTTCAGCGAGATTTATTGTGCAACCTTCCCTACAAATTGCCTATAGTGTCAATCTTGCGGGCGTTTGGACCAACGTCCATTTAATTTAGCCCATTGTCCTTTATCAAAAATTAATTCTAGAATTTTATATCTAATATAATAGTGTCGCGAGCGAGCGACACAGCTGCCGCGCCTTACCATACACCTTAAGGCCGTTTCATCCAAACACGGCACGGATTCATGTCCAGTCAGGCGAAACTGAAAGTAAAACTGCTCGTGTATGGTAGCCATTAGAGATTATGTAACATTCTAAACATTATTTTATATATTGAACAAAATCCGCGGCTCTCAATAATTAATACTTAAAAGTAAAAAAACTTATAGGATATTAATTAAGGTCAATAATGGATTTACATTTTTCCATACCGACACAATTTGTACACAGTTCTGCAATAAATTATTCTTATTCAATGTGCAAGCAAGAGAGCGCGAAAACTGATAACGCTCTTGAAAATGAATAATGTGTTTTATTTAGAAAAACTGACTTGGTTGTCACATACTATAATTTTATGACATGGAAATTACTCACGTACGATTTCGAATAACGAGTGCCGTGCTAAGCGCGACGCAAACTCACGTGCGCACTCGTCTTGAAAAAGATCGCCGAATGCTGTTGAAACTATAGTCTACATAACCGACGTAATCGTACATGAGTAATTTCCATATTAGGAAATCCTGTTTTTTTTTTCAGATTCTATTTTATAACTTTTGTATTTGCGGTTTTAGAACCCTGTAGTTTAGTAGTGACTCCACTGTACTGAGTATTAAGGATTTTCGGAAATAAAGCGTGTTTAAAACATCAGTACTCTTTTTAATAATCCCCGACGCAAAACGGTTATAAGTTAGTTTAATGTGTGTCTGTATATCTGTGCCATCGCACCACCCAAACGGGTAAACTGATTTTGATGTAGTATTTTTGGTCCGAAAGGAGACTTCGATGAGTGTTCGATCTGAGTGTTTTTAGCTAATCATAGCTAAAACACTCCGGTCGAGTCAACTCTCTTATGATTTACTAGCGACTAGCTTCGCACGGGGGTATCTAGGTTTTACTATAAGTAAATATAATATTAACATAAAAAAATATCTAACTTAAAGTCAAAATGTTTTGATTCAATTTGGTTATCAAAGATACACTTATGAACGTCAACTCGACCGCCTTGTTCGGAAAAAGAGCCACTACTCAGAAGAACAGGCAAGAAACTGAAGGGCATAATTTTTTTCAAAAAATAATTAGGTAGATGACTGTTTCACATATTTTGGCTTACAACTAGGTAATATCAAAAAATATCTAGAGGCTAGGCTCCAGACATTTTTGTCTTCTAACTAATTGTTAACCTTCTAATATTCTCTTTTCCTCAATGTAGTTCTTACATGTGATTTGAATTTTACTTCTGTGAACCCTGGTAGATGTTTCGGGATTTTATTATAAAAACGAACGCAGTTGCCTGAAAAGGACTAATTTGAGTTGGTCAGTTTAAATCTAGGTACAGCTATCCTATCTGATGGCGAAGACTGCATCAAAATCCGTTGCGTTGTGTAGTTAGCCCGGAGGAGTACCTAACTGGATATACAGACAGAAAGAGCGAGAGACACGCAAAAAACATTTTTGTTTTTAATAGGTAGAGAAGAGTAAGATTCCTATCTAGGTACTTGTTGATGGCTCAGAGATGGTTTGTCTGTAATGGAAAACAGTGAGGAACACCATATCATGGTGGTGTACTGTGAGATTACATAACTTATCGTCACGCCTTTCCCCCGAAAGGGCTGGCAGAGGTGTTTAACACTTCGCCGGACAATATTCAGCCCCAAATCCAAAAGCCCAGGGGGCGAGCCTGTAGCCATACACCGGGCTCCTGTTATCGACCGAGCTATCGAACAGTTATTCAGTTATCGAACGTTAGCGAACCGTTATGCTTTAGCTTCGACAAAAATGCTATCGGATGTCCGAATTTTGTCTGGATCTCTAGGCTCTAGATCATCGACCATCATCGTCGTGGCTGACCATGACCATAGTCAGTAGTCCCGAGTTTGCAATAAGCTTTCCGCTCGTGTGACACGACGTTTTTCAATTCATTTGCGAGTAGGTATATGGTAGAATAAAGTGAAACTGGCAATGTAAGTATTATAGGCTGCCATATACTTCTCCCGAGATTTCTACTGTACTGTAAAAGGCAATGTTGTGTAATCAGTGGCTGTTCTATGATATCATTCTGCGCTCGACCGCAGACGATAGCAGCAGACGTGTAGTCGCGAGACTGCTGGTTTGAATGTACCTATCTGCCGCGAGCTACATGAAGCCAGCGACAGCAGCAGACGACGCGTCGCCCGACCGTAGACTAGTACCGCGCTGGTCGAGCGACAAAATCACATCTAGTTTGTTTTTTTCCATTGTAAATAATGAATTCGTCAGATTCCAAGAACGATAAAGATAGAAAGAGAGATAAAAATATAGCTAGAGACAGATATCTCTTTCTCTCTGTAGCTAGATTTTTATTAAAATATCTATCTATACTAATATTATAATGAGGAAAGATTTGTGTGTACTTACATAGTATTTTTCTCGTAACTCAAAAACTACTGGTCTGATTTCAAAAATTCATTCACCAACAGAAAGCTATATTTTTCCTGATTGACATAGGCTATAAAACGTGAGAAAAACCGCGGGCAAAACAGCTAGTTTTATAATAGTAATAAATAATAATATAACTATTTATTTCAGGTCACAATAACCCAATATGAATTAACTACTAATTTTAATAACAATAAAATTTCGTAATTAGGTAGTTAGAATACCTAAGGTAAAAATAGTACAATAATTATTAAAATTCATAGGTAAGTAGTACTTGCTTAGTTATTTTTGTTGACGCTCTAATGAACAGAAATCCAGGCCCGGTAGATAGGACTGCACAAGTCCTCAGACAGGCACTGCAGTATAACATTATTCGATCACGGGGATCGAATAATGTTATACTGCAGTGCATTCTGTCCCAGAAAGACGCAATACGAGACCGAATAACCGCTAAGAAATCGGCAACCCGTGCATCAGCAAACATGCCCGACCGACGCGCTACAAAGTCTAGGTTTCTTTATAAGGATGCGAAATGCGTCATTATATTGCACCCTTAAGGCGAGCCTGGCCAGAAAACGTCTAGCAAGAATCAACTTTCCTCTAAGATAAACCATGGTTTTTACTGTGTAAAAAAAAATATGTTATTCTTAAGCATGTTTTTAAGTGGAATCATAAATCTGATACATGTAATGAATAACTTCACTCGATAGAAAAAAAATCCAAAGTCACCTCTATTTGGTATTTTAAACACGATTTGCGACTTAATTTTTACAAATCATATTGCTTTTTTATTTTTTTTACGAATTACAATGCAATAAAAAAATGGAATCATAAATAAAAATGTTAAAAAGTTAACATGGTAATTTTATATGATTTTTTATCACGAATTCATGGTAAAAAGGCACGTTTGCGTGACCGCCAGTCCGCCCGCAGACCCCGTCGACGCCGGACGTGTGCCAAATTTTTGTGATCTCCGCAGTGCCGCACACACCAACACCAACCAAGCATTTAGTTTTGCCATAATGGGTAACAAACATAATAAACGAAAAAAATACTCAAGTCTGGCTTTTAGAAAATCGTACGAGTCAAGGAGCAAACGTCGGTAAGTAGATAAACTTCTACTAGATTAAATTGGTAATCATTGTTTTTATTTACTAGAATCGACATTTCTTGCATTGCTTTTTGTAGTCAGATGATGTATCAACAAATCTATTAGTACCTACTTATATTCGTTTTAGTGTTTTCAAATATCATACTCATCATCATAGATACTTTTTTGTCTCGTTACGTGTATTCACGATGTAAATACCCGGCCTAGTGGTACTAGTGATATTTATGTAGTTATACCTACCTACAGTTTGTACCACGCAGGGAGGCGGGTGTTCTGCGAAGTTTTGACTATGTCGGTCACCATTTATTATTTCACCCAGACAACTTGTGAGATACGGATACGGAGCGACGTTCATACTTTCATTTTTCCTGAGCATTCTAAACTGCACAACGAGTAAATACCCGCCCTAGTGGCATACCAGTGATATTTATATTTATATAGTTATACCTACTTACACGAATACCTATCTTACAGTTTTGTTTTTTTTTTTCAGAAGAGTACTACAACCAAATTTAATAAACTCCGATGACATTGGAATTGACGAAACGTAAGTACCTACCTACCTTTTGTAACATGCAGGGCTGCGGATCTTCGCTAAGTTTTGACTATATAGGTATGTAGGATGTTGGGTGAGATACGGGACGACGTTCATACTTTCATTTTTACTGAGCAATCTGAACTGCACAACGAGTAAATACCCGACCTAGTGGCATACCAGTGATATTTATATTTATATAGTTATACCTACTTACACGAATACCTATCTTACAGTTTTTTTTTTTTTTTTCAGAAGAGTATTACAACTAAATGTAATAAACTCCGATGACATTGGAATTGACGAAACGTAAGTACCTACCTACCTTTTGTAACATGCAGGGCGGCGGATCTTCGCTAAGTTTTAACTATACAGGATGTTAGGTAAGATACGGGACGACGTTCATACTTTCATTTTTACTAAGCAATCTGAACTGCACAACGAGTAAATACCCGGCCTAGTGGTATATCTAGTAGTGATATTTACGTAGTTATACTTACCTACATGAATACTTATCTTCGTTTTTTTTTTTGCAGAAGAGTACTTCAAGAGAATGTAATAAACTCTGATGACATTGCAATTGACGAAACGTAAGTAGCTACCTTCTTTTTGTAACATGCAAGGTGGCGGATCTTCGCTAAGTTTTGACTGTACTGTATGTATGTAAATTATATAGGGTGTTAGGTGAGATAGGGGACGTCGTTCATACTTTCATTTTTGACTGAACAATCTGTACTACACGAGTGTTTGGTAGCGTTTGAGTTATAGCCGTATGATTTGAACACATCTAGGCCTGATTAGTACTGCAACGTGATTTTGGCTGTTTTGAAGAAAACTCGTAAAGTTGTATATTCGTTTTTAACGATTAGCGAAAATCGAGCATTTCGGTAAATCTTGTAAGTACGGCTTTTATAAACCTACGACTGGTATGGATGTGTTCGTCGTTGCCTTTGAAATTCGAAACTGCCGGTTGTAAGAAGCGATAGCGGGGACAGGCGAAGCTATGTATATACGTCACAAAGATGGCCGCCGACCGTTGTAGATTATTGCTTATATCTCGAGTTCTATCTCATCAAATCAGTTGTTTGAGGTGTCATTTGAAAGCTCATTTATTTATAATGTAGTTGTTATATAATTATGTACATACATATCAACAAGCTTGAACGACAGCTTCCGTGCGCGAGTCCGACTCGAACTTGGTCGGTTTTTTAGATTTTTATATTTTGAACTTTTGGACATCATACTTATAAATTTTTATTTTTATTTTGTTTTAGGCACGTGGATGACATTGACATGACCTGTTTCACTCAGCGTGGTCATCATCCTGCGTCAGTCATGGTTTGGTGGGGGGTATCCTATCACGGCGTCACAATGCTTAGTTTTTGTGAAAAGGGGGTTAAAACTTCTGCCAAAGTGTATCAAGAGACCGTCTTATATGGTGTTGTACAACCCCTTAGCAATACACTTTTTAAAAATCTACCGTGGAGTTTCCAACTAGACTCTGCACATGGTCACAAGGCGCGAACTACCCAAGCCTGGCTGGAAGCCAATGTTCCGGACTTCATAAGGGCTGAAGACTGGCCCTCCTCTAGCCCAGATCAAAACCCCCTGGACTACAAATTATGGTCAGGTTTAGAGGGCATGGCCTGCTCTAAACGACACGCCGACATAGTCACTTAAGAAATCTTTGAAGCAAGCAGTGGCTAAATTTCCCATGGAAACAGTCCGTAAATCCATAGATTCTTGGCCAGACCGACTAAAGGCCTCTATCAAGGCCAAATGTGGTAATTTTGAATAAAATAATAGTTATATTTTTGTTAAGACTTCAATACATAATATGTAAATATAACTTTTATTAACATTACATTACTGTATAAAAAAATAAATGCATTTTCATTTGTAACAGAACTTATGGCTAGACATGCATACATATCGTCACGCTTTTCCCCGAGGGGGCTGGCAGAGGTGTAATACAACACCCACATTTCGCCGGACGATATTCAGTCCCAAATGTGACAGGGGGCGAGCCTGTCGCCATACACCGGGCTCCAGTTATGTAGCAGATGACACACAATACGCACATATGTTCACACAATGAACAAATTGGTGCGTGCCGTCGGCTGGGTTCGAACCCAGCAGAGCAAAATTGCCACTCCCAACTAGGCTGCCATCGATTCTACAACTATATCACAGAACAAATAATAATACTACGTACCTATAGCTCAATTGTATATATAAATGTAAATATTGTGAATGTATATTTTTGTATTGGATGTTTTGTTAGTACTAGCAGAATGTCCGCCACTTCGTACCCAGGGTATGTATACCTATATATCCGGTGTAAGTTTACTCGATTCTTTCATAATTATTGTTCAAAATTATATCTGAATCGTGTAGTTTTTTAACTTTGTAACATTTAACAAACCATACAATATTACTAGCTGCGCTCCGCGGTTTCACACGCGGTTAAAAAGTATCCTATCTCTCAAGTTGGATCGAACTGCACATGGTGTGCGAATTTTATTATAATCGGTTGAGTGGTTTAGGAGTTCATTGAGGACAAACATTGTGACACGAGATTTATATATATTAAGATTAGTACGCACCTAATGGTAAAGTAAGGTAATTAAAATTGTTATTACCATTGTTATACAATATACCCAAAAATAATGAAATTTACTATGTTGTATTATTTAATGAATACCGGTAGTTACACAATCATTCCAACACCCTGTATAAATATTTGTCCTAATAAGGATAACAAGTAGCCAATGTGTCAATCCAGGGCATAAGCTAACTCCGTTCCAAATATGATCCTCATCCGTCTAGCCGTTTAGGTGTGAATAAGTGAAATACGAGTAAGTACCTAACTTCCTAATATGACACTACCGGTAAAATGAAACTAATGCCACGACTGCTCACACATCAAAAATACAACAACTCGTGGACATGAGATTGGTTGTACCTATATTGGCTTGAACGGCATTTTTTAGATTTTTTTTTGTTTGGCATCAAATAAAAAATGTTCATAAAATGGATGAGTACAATGACGGACGGATTATTGTATCGATTTCCTAAAAATGGGTGTTTAGGTACTCGATACCATAACGTGACTGACGTGTGAAAGACGTGCGCGCGGCGCATCGCACACAACTTTTGTGTCGCGTGAATGAATACGTCGCGCTCCCAAAAAGTGCGGCCTGAGGTAGAGTAAAATACCTAAAGTTCTGGGAAAGCCTCGCCTTAAGGTATGGTGAGATATTCTGGTATACTTTACCCAAAGCTGACATGCATACAAACACATACAGTAAGCTTAGAATAAAGTCTTCACTTCATCGCTACATTTTGCAAACCTCCGCGCGAAATTGTTACATCTGATGGACAGGTTCCTTCTCTCCCGTTCCATGTCCAAGTTATCAGTCATATCCCCGCTCCTAACATGGCCCAGATATCTAAACTGCTCCACAACCTTTACTGGTGAACCCAGCAGTCTGGCACAATCTCACACAATTTCGCGTTTATAATATTAGTAGGACCACTGCTACGAGTACTAACAACATTTCAAGAGAATCGATTCAGAAAAGCGACCTGTGGGGCTATTCCTACGCGTGAGATGAGATGAGATTTTATCTTGGTCACTTTCACACCTATGACGTTTCAAACGAGAGCAACAAGGACGAAAAAAGGTGAGATAAAAATCTCAAATCTCCGAATAGGGCCCCAGTAGAGAAAGACAGACCCGAACAGAAATTCGAACAGAATTCGGACATACGAAAGCAGTTTTGTCGAAGCTGAAGCAGAGACGCTTCGTTCGCTAACGCTCGCTCGGTCGATTATACCTAAATTACGTCGGTAAGTAAATAAAACAGAAAAAAACTTTACATTGATTTATTCAGTGATTAAATACAAGGTACATCGATAATAATAATAACATTAAATATTAACAATACTCAATAATTTCGTTACATCACAACAAATAACAAACTCAGATCAATCTAGAGGAAAAGATGGGACACTACGTTATATCTCGCTGAAGCCACTTCGTTATCAATGTGTGTGCGTGGTAATGTTGCCATGAAAACCAAACTCTACGTTAGCCATTTTCCGTTCCAATATACAAACTTAGGAGATTTAATATTTCAAAACTGCACATATTTGTAAGAGTTTCATGTTACGGCTTTTTCAAAATTGACTTGTTAAAAAACTGCATAGTTTTTAAAAAGAACCTCAAAATGTAATCCTGGCCACACTTTTATAACGCACTATGTATATTTAAGTACACGAAATTATACCATAAACCAATGCACATAATGTCGAGGCTAGAATGACCAAGCGAGTAGCGTAGTTTTTTTGCGTCAATGTGTGTGTGTTGTGTACTTATACGACAGTAGCGTAGTTTTTGGATGGTTTTTGGCTTCACTTAGATCATACGCCGTGCGCCATCTTATTCTCTAGTTTGATCTGAGATAACAAAACATACTGTTCCGCCATCCAAGTTCAACTAAGGCCCGGTGTCCATCTCAACATCGTGACATTTGTGTATTAGGCACGTAAAATCACGTTTCTAAACATTCAAATAACTTTAACTTTACAATATACATCAACGGTCAAAACTAATAAAATATAGATAATAAAACAACATAATTGAACAGTCGAATTGAGAACCTCATCCTTTTAGGAAGTCGGTTAAAACAGCTCAACGTTCAAATAATCATTACTCATCTTTTTGTTCACTCAAAAATTCATCCCTAAAATAAGTTTAACACGAGGTTTAAACATTTAAACTGAGTTTTTACTACGGATTCGAATAATTCAAAATTGGAAAGATTTTCAAAAAAATGTAACATTACAAGTTACTAGCGTAAATTCAAATTTTAGAAATTGACAAAGAAATATACTTAGTTGTAAGTTATGTTGGATTAGCAACGGGAATGGCTGAATTATTAAAATTATTCTAATTTTATTCCATAGAAAATTATTCCACATCATTTAGATCGACACCGGGCCTAAACCAATATCTCAATATCTCAGATGGTCAAACAGGTAAAATAATACTTTAACTATACTTAGCAATTAACGTTGTAACCTCGGAATGGTTATAAGTACAGTTTTTTTGTCTTTTTCGATAAAGTTAAAAATTAAAAAGAGAGAAGAAGACAAAACACTGTATAAATATTCCTAGGCTTTACAACGTTTATTAAAGTAAGGGGATACTGATTAACATAGAAATAGCGTTTATATACAATTTTCTAAATAGCACTAATTTTACTAAAAAGAATGTACAGAAGTGCAGTGTTAATATTTGTTTGTTTTTGACGATTACAAATGTTCTTAACGATGCCTTATAAGAACAGTAAATAGTCTTTGTTAGTGCCTGTGAATTTAGGTAGGTTAACTATGATGAAATATTTCGCATTTAGTCGGCCTTAGGGAAAGTATTTCTGGTCTGTGTTACTGATACTGTGTCGCGGTTAATGTTACTGTGTAACTATTACAGTGTTACTGTGTAACTGTTAGGCTGAGTTGCACCAACTAACTTTAACTATAACCAAAGCTTAACCGGCCCTACAATCTCTTGTTCACGTGAGATTTTACGGCTTATTATGTTACTTTCACAATTTGAATATCGTAAAAAACGCTACCAAAGCGTACCAAAGAGAAACTAGTCGTAAAGTCTCTGGTAATCTAGAGATTTTAGGGCCCGTTAAGCTTTGGTTATAGTGAAAGTTAGTTGGTGCAACTCATCCTAAGTGTATAACTGTTTTAGTGTTACTTATTGTACAACAGTTAAGAAGAAAGAAATATAATTTATTACATTGCATGCAAGATAATTAGTTACAGTGTAATTGTTACTGTGTAATATCGCGACCACGTTAACGCCGATAATTATGGTGATGATGAAAGTTGCGTGTTAGTGTGGCCAAGACTTGTCGCGCTAATTTTACAACGACATTATCATTCCCGTTTGACGTTAATTGTCTTACTGTGTCACTGTTAGTATATTATAGCTGTTACTGATACGGTGTAACTATGACTAATAAGGTGTAACTGTTATTTCGTTAAACGTTGAACCTAGTCTCCGACCCGTCAGCCAGCATGAGCGTGACGGAGCGCGAGTTGGTCCAGACGAGACGTGCGAGCCGAGCCGGGTTGAGACGAGACACGTCCGCCATCGGAGCCGTGCTGTAGCACTTCACGCAGCGAGTCTGCGCCGCGCCCAGACCGAACATACCTGCGGGAGAAGAGTATAAATAATTACAGATTACTGGGACGTACATCCGACAGTTAACATTCTTTCATTAGCTTCATTGTCGGCAGCGACAGTAACGCTGCGTCAATTCAAAGAAAATGTATAGGAACTAGTAGGGTCGCGGCTGCACTTTCGCCGCGGTAATATCGCCGGTGCCGGACCGGCGATATTAAAGCCAATGACAAAATAGAACCTAAACTGAAGCTGAATGTAGTTGATCGTGTTGCCTCCCAATACGAAGAAAAAATAAGCCGTGTAAAACGAAATAGGCGGAAAAGCTGATTTCTAAGAACTTAAAAAATTCACAACCAATGCAAGCGAAAAAATTTAAAGTATTTTTAGGTGGTAAGGTAAATCTCGGGTCATGAAAGTAAAAATCAGTAGTGTGTAAACGAATCAGGGGTTGTAAGCCTTTTACCAAATAATTTATATTTATATTTCAATAATATTAGTTGCAAAAATAATCATTGTTGTCTCGATCCTTTTGGCGCAAACTATTATGACCATATAAATATTGTATGACATTATCTGATTCTAGAATTTTTGACATTTAAAAATTTTCACGTTATAATTATTTATTTTTGTACTTACTCACATTTTAATTTCGTCTATTCTAGTTTATTAATTCAATGCATCTATCATTCAATGCACTCTAGTTTATTAATTTATGACGATACTAATGTGACTGCTACTCTAATTATGTTATTTAAACTTGTATGAGTGTATGGTACTTGATGAATAAATTTATTATTTTTATTCAAGATTTATATTGTACTTCTTATTTTTTAAGTTTTTGACAATAAATAAATATAAAAACAAGATAATAATATTTATAATAAGTAATAACTTATTATTATAAATACATATTATAAATAATAACTTTTCACTATTAGATTTAGACAGATTAGATGACTGACCGGCGGTGCTCTGCCAGAAGGAGAGGCGGTTGTCGGCGGTGGCGTAGGACACGAGGTAGCGGCCGTCGGGGCTGAAGGCGCAGGCGGTGACGGGCCCGCTGTGCGCCGCCAGCGACTGGCAGCGCCCCGCGCGCAGCTCGTACATGGCCAGCTGGCCCGTGTGGCTGCCCACTGCGTGGCCGACACACATTCACATTATTACTACTCTCATTTCGACATTTTTATTCACAATACAATACAACTTTATTGCACACCAAAATACTACATGAAAATCTTAAAAACTAGTATACATTTTTCGGCAGTACAAGGGCGACCTTTTCGCCTAAAGCGATTTCTTCCAGGTAACCTTTGGATGGACAGGAACTTAGAACTCAAAGAAATACGAAAAGGGTAGGTGGTGTACATAAAATGAAATAAAATTAAAAAAAAATGAAATAAATAAGTACTTTAAGAGTCCGGCGACCACTTTAGACTAACTTCGCATTGGCTTAAGGTATTTTATAGCCATTTCGTCTAGAAGAAGACTACTAGTGAAGAGAGGAAGTAATGATACTGACGAGCCTCTAAAGTTACCTACAGAGTGACAAAGTACAATTTCAGTATTTTTTATGACTTTTGCACTTCTGTAATCATTCTTAAATAACTAAGAATTTGCCTTGTATTATGGATTCATTTAAAAGCTAATGATGTAGAAAAGCTCCCTATGTAAAAGGATTTTTGATTTGTATGTCTTTTGAATAAATCAGTCAAAAGTGACGCCTGATGCGGATATTTTCCATAGCTCTATTTTCACTTGAGGACGTTTTTTAAAAAGACCAAGAACATAGGGGCGGAGATATAGTTCATTTAATTGTACATGCTAAATTTCATCACAATCTGATAAATGGTTTCCAAGAAATTTGACAAGCGCGATTGTATGGAAATTTCAGAGCGTCGCGGGACTCTTAATAAATAACCAATGAATATAATTATTAGGAATATTTTATTTTATTCTCTTTTTATTGCCATGACATGTTTTATTTTTATTTGATTACATTAGTTTATGTGTTGTTTATTGACATTATTGTAATTAATTATTATCATAAGCGTAAGTCGGGTAACTGGTACTACTTTAATTAATAAATAAACATATTCACACACGTTTCATACATGCCGCATCTTCAGGCGGAGACTGACTCGAGTGTTACAGCTCACAAAGCCACTAGTAATAGTTTTTAACGTAATGACAGTAATAGTTAGTAATGTAATAACAGTAACCGTTTTTAACGTAATAACAGTAATAGTTAGCAACGTGATAATAGTAATAGTTAGTAACGCAATCGTAGTAATAGTTTTCAACGTAATTACAGTAATAGTAACGTAATAACAGTAATAGTAACATAATCACAGTAATAGTTTTCAATGTAATCATAGTAATAGTTAATAACATTTTGGCTGCCTCGGTGGCTCAGTTGGCAGTGAACCTGCCTTCTGAGCGTGGGGGCGTGGGTTCGATTCCCACCTAGGTCAACCATTTATGTGATGAACATTGGTGTTTATTTCTATGTCTGGATGTTAAAATCTATTTAAGTATGTATTTAAAAATTTCTAAATATGTATGTCAGTCTCTTGCAGCAATAATACAAGCTTTGCTTAGTTTGGGGTCAGGCGACCGTGTGTGGAAGTGTCCCGAATTTATTATTATAATTTATTATAACAGTCATAGTTAGAAACGTAACAATCGATCGAGTGAACGTTAGCGAGAGAAGTGTTTATGTTTCAGCGTCGGCAAAAACATGCTTTCGTTTGTCCGACGTCTGTTCTCCTGTCCTCCTCTTATAGTCGTATTTCTCAATTCTACAGGCAGCGATGTCTTCAGCTCACAGATCCACCTTTTTTTTTTTTTTAAATGTACAATAGTTCAGCGTTTTACCACCAACTCGCCTGATGTAAAGCGACGTTGTGGTCTAAGATGGAGCACGACGGCCTATAAGCTACTTATTCACTCTAGCCTTGAAGTTTTGTAGAGTGAAGAAGTACAAAGACGGCAGTTGAGTGAGGCGCTACAAGTGCGTTACTGCTCAGACCCGTCTTCGGAACGGTTAGACCGGACCACATCCCGAAACACGACTAGGTCATTTCACGGCATGGCTTGGTCCGGTGGGTGGTAACTAGCCACGGCCGAAGCCCCCCACCAGAGAAACCACATTGTCAGTTTGTTACAATTGAAGCTATGAAAAGCGTGTAAAGTCCTCACCGGCGATCCTCCTTGTGGCGGGGCAGTGCGAGACCTGGTTGTAGCGGCAGATGGCGGGGAACACCTCGTTCAGTCCCTTGCTCTTCAGGTGGGACTGGTCCACGCAGTGTAGGATTATGTCCATCACCTGATGGGAAACAACGGTTGAGACGATCCTACGGTAGTTTGAGGATTATGTTCATTAACTGTTGGGGAACGAAACATTTGAAACTAATCGTACGAACTTTTGAAAAAAAAAAAAAAGAATAAGAATTAGTTATTTTCTACTCATATTTGAACATATTGATATTTTCATGTTCTGTAACGACAGAATAAAATACAATTTCCTATTGTCATACAGTAACATTTTACATTTATAACAACTCAAAATAAAACCAATGTTATAAATGTTTAAAGATGGATTTGTCAAATTTATTTTAGGTACAACTTTGGATAATACTAAAGTAGTATGTAGTTTTTCATTCCACAATGCCTTTGAGCGTGCGTTGCCCGTGCTGTTGCGTAGACGGCGCCAGCGTTACGTTTACATCCTACAATCGTTGCCTGCTCCTTAGCACTAGATGTGGCCAGCAGTACCTCGACCAGCAGCTCGTGCAGCTCGCTGTGCATCCTGTCGATGAGCAGCTCGATCCCGCGCAGCACCTCGGCGCGGCCGCGCTGCAGCGCGTGGTAGGCGGGCGAGGGCTGCCCGCTCTGTTACCTAGATGTGGCCAGCAGTACCTCGACCAGCAGCTCGTGCAGCTCGCTGTGCATCCTGTCGATGAGCAGCTCGATCCCGCGCAGCACCTCGGCGCGGCCGCGCTGCAGCGCGTGGTAGGCGGGCGAGGGCTGCCCGCTCTGTTACCTAGATGTGGCCAGCAGTACCTCGACCAGCAGCTCGTGCAGCTCGCTGTGCATCCTGTCGATGAGCAGCTCGATCCCGCGCAGCACCTCGGCGCGGCCGCGCTGCAGCGCGTGGTAGGCGGGCGAGGGCTGCCCGCTCTGTTACCTAGATGTGGCCAGCAGTACCTCGACCAGCAGCTCGTGCAGCTCGCTGTGCATCCTGTCGATGAGCAGCTCGATCCCGCGCAGCACCTCGGCGCGGCCGCGCTGCAGCGCGTGGTAGGCGGGCGAGGGCTGCCCGCTCTGTTACCTAGATGTGGCCAGCAGTACCTCGACCAGCAGCTCGTGCAGCTCGCTGTGCATCCTGTCGATGAGCAGCTCGATCCCGCGCAGCACCTCGGCGCGGCCGCGCTGCAGCGCGTGGTAGGCGGGCGAGGGCTGCCCGCTCTGTTACCTAGATGTGGCCAGCAGTACCTCGACCAGCAGCTCGTGCAGCTCGCTGTGCATCCTGTCGATGAGCAGCTCGATCCCGCGCAGCACCTCGGCGCGGCCGCGCTGCAGCGCGTGGTAGGCGGGCGAGGGCTGCCCGCTCTGTTACCTAGATGTGGCCAGCAGTACCTCGACCAGCAGCTCGTGCAGCTCGCTGTGCATCCTGTCGATGAGCAGCTCGATCCCGCGCAGCACCTCGGCGCGGCCGCGCTGCAGCGCGTGGTAGGCGGGCGAGGGCTGCCCGCTCTGTTACCTAGATGTGGCCAGCAGTACCTCGACCAGCAGCTCGTGCAGCTCGCTGTGCATCCTGTCGATGAGCAGCTCGATCCCGCGCAGCACCTCGGCGCGGCCGCGCTGCAGCGCGTGGTAGGCGGGCGAGGGCTGCCCGCTCTGTTACCTAGATGTGGCCAGCAGTACCTCGACCAGCAGCTCGTGCAGCTCGCTGTGCATCCTGTCGATGAGCAGCTCGATCCCGCGCAGCACCTCGGCGCGGCCGCGCTGCAGCGCGTGGTAGGCGGGCGAGGGCTGCCCGCTCTGTTACCTAGATGTGGCCAGCAGTACCTCGACCAGCAGCTCGTGCAGCTCGCTGTGCATCCTGTCGATGAGCAGCTCGATCCCGCGCAGCACCTCGGCGCGGCCGCGCTGCAGCGCGTGGTAGGCGGGCGAGGGCTGCCCGCTCTGTTACCTAGATGTGGCCAGCAGTACCTCGACCAGCAGCTCGTGCAGCTCGCTGTGCATCCTGTCGATGAGCAGCTCGATCCCGCGCAGCACCTCGGCGCGGCCGCGCTGCAGCGCGTGGTAGGCGGGCGAGGGCTGCCCGCTCTGTTACCTAGATGTGGCCAGCAGTACCTCGACCAGCAGCTCGTGCAGCTCGCTGTGCATCCTGTCGATGAGCAGCTCGATCCCGCGCAGCACCTCGGCGCGGCCGCGCTGCAGCGCGTGGTAGGCGGGCGAGGGCTGCCCGCTCTGTTACCTAGATGTGGCCAGCAGTACCTCGACCAGCAGCTCGTGCAGCTCGCTGTGCATCCTGTCGATGAGCAGCTCGATCCCGCGCAGCACCTCGGCGCGGCCGCGCTGCAGCGCGTGGTAGGCGGGCGAGGGCTGCCCGCTCTGTTACCTAGATGTGGCCAGCAGTACCTCGACCAGCAGCTCGTGCAGCTCGCTGTGCATCCTGTCGATGAGCAGCTCGATCCCGCGCAGCACCTCGGCGCGGCCGCGCTGCAGCGCGTGGTAGGCGGGCGAGGGCTGCCCGCTCTGTTACCTAGATGTGGCCAGCAGTACCTCGACCAGCAGCTCGTGCAGCTCGCTGTGCATCCTGTCGATGAGCAGCTCGATCCCGCGCAGCACCTCGGCGCGGCCGCGCTGCAGCGCGTGGTAGGCGGGCGAGGGCTGCCCGCTCTGCGCGGCGGCGGCGCAGCGCGCCACCTCGCGCGCCATCGTCGTTATGAACGCTGCTGGCCTGGGTCGGAAATGTCACAGTGTGGAAGTAACAATGACAGCTATATGTAGTGGTATAGCTTAAATGAGTCTTGGTTCGCTTGGTGAAGGGACGCGGGCAGAGTGGGTGGGGGGACTTAGCTAAGAGTAAATGTTTATCAAGGTAGGTAAACGCAAGAGCACTAAGAAAATCGACATTTTCGACTATTGTAAAGTGTGAATTGGATAGTTTTGGGGGAGCTTGATTATCCCTAGATCCGCTACTGAACGTAGCAGGAAAAGTGTCAAAGGGCTGTGAGGTAGAGGCGGATGGTAGGATCTGCCGTGCGCTCCTATCTCGTTGCTCTTTGACGCCTTACCGCCACACCCCTGTATTGCTGTACTCACTCAAGCAGTCCCACTTTTGTTCAAACTGCGATTTGCGATCTTCATATTTTTAAAATCTCTTGACCGATTTCTCTATTGGTAAAGAACATATTTTTTGGGCCTATCTAGGAAGCAAATCATTGAACACGATTGGCGCAGGAACGAGGCAGATGGCAGAGTAAGAGAGATGCTTATACCTAGCATTGGGATACAGAGGGCTGTGGATGACGATATTTTAGGTGTAAACTGACCTGGCTGTAGCGATGAGCGTGAGCGCGTGCCTGGCGGTGCGGCACGAGTCGGCCTGCGGCGTGAGCGGCAGCCCGTACGTCATGGACGGGACCAGCTTGTCCGCGTCTGAACACATCTCCAGCAAGCCTGCAGGGAGAATTGTGTTTTTTAATTCGGTTTACTAATTGAATGTTATACCAGCCACCCTTAAACACTACAAATAATATTATAAAAGGAAAGTTTGTCCATCCTAAAAGCTGTAAATACAGCAGGCAATAATGAATGTTGTTTACGATAGATTGCACTGGCAGTTTGTTATAACATAACACATGACATATCGTCACGCCTTTCCCCCGAAGGCACTGGCAGAGGTGTAATACAACACCCACACTTCGCCGGACGATATTCAGTTATAAATGTGACAGGGGGCGAGCCTGTTGCCATACACCGGGCTCTAGTCATATAGCAGATGACATACAATACGAACCCGCTTTCTCGGGCTTGAGAGGTAGGCCTTCCCCGACTAGACTATCATCGCTTTGTTCAGTTTGTTATAGGGGCTAGAAATAGATGGCGCTAGTATCGCGTGTAGTACTAAACCCAGTGTCTGAGCATATTTCTTGAGCTTGAGAAGAGCGTTATTATAATTGTTGGCTCACTTCACTAAAGCTGGCGAACTATGGTAAAGGGCCAATCAGAATATAGGAGAGTTCATGGAAACTGCACTGGAACTATATGACAATTTATTTGTAATTTAATAACACTGTGCGACGCGGGTCGCGGTAGAGTAGTTGTTGTGTTGTGTTGTTTGATGCCTCCTAAAAATAATCGATGTTCGGCCCTGGTTTCGATTCCTGGCCAGGACTGGCTGACGTCCAGGCTCCAGCCCGTGTCGACTCACCGAGCAGCACGTGGCTGACGTCCAGGCTCTAGCCCGTGTCGACTCACCGAGCAGCACGTGGCTGACGTCCAGGCTTTAGCCCGTGTCGACTCACCAAGCAGAAAGTGGCTGACGTCCACGATCTAGCCCGTGTCGACTCACCGAGCAGCACGTGGCTGACGTCCAGGCTCTAGCCCGTGTCGACTCACCGAGCAGCACGTGGCTGACGTCCAGGCTTTAGCCCGTGTCGACTCACCAAGCAGAAAGTGGCTGACGTCCACGATCTAGCCCGTGTCGACTCACCGAGCAGCACGTGGCTGACGTCCAGGTAGGGCTCCCAGACGGTGAAGCCGCGGCCGAGCAGGTCGACGGCGGCGCGGCGCAGCGGCGTGTGCGCCGGCAGCCGCGCGCAGCCCGGGGACAGCAGCAGGTGCGTCAGCGCCAGCGCCGTCAGCCGCGCCAGGTTGTTGGACGAGCTCAGCGCGAAGCCTGCCACACGACATTCATTGTACCAATTAAGAATTGAACAAGTAACATTACTGAAAGGAAAACATACAACCCGGCTGCATTATGTTGTACCCTATGTCGCTATCAAGACGATGCAAATGACACCTCAAATGTCGAAATACATCGAGCTGTTTAAGCTTGGGGCGTGCCAAAGAAAACACGTAAGGTTAATTGAACGACTGATAAGGCTAGTTGGCTGCAACATACATATACATTTTATGTTTAAATAAAAAAAATACATATTAACACTATTGACAATTTACAGCATGTTACAAAAACCCTATTTTATAATTGAAAGGCATGTACACTCACTTATAAGCATTCATGCAAAAATACCAAAAAAAATGCGCGTGAAAAATAGCAAGAGTTGTGACCGGTTTAAGAACGCAAGAAAATAAAGGAAATTAAAAAAAAATGCTAACAAATCTGTATCATATGTTGGCGGCTTTTATTCTAAGAAAGTAGAGACACGTCGCGAATAGTTTACAAATAAAACCGACGCGATTAGTGGCTGCGTTCGCGCTTTTAGGAGGGCGGAACGCGATGTGTGTGCAATTTTTTTTAAAGTCAATATTTAATTTGAACTCGCATAATTGCATCGTCCACTCGATGCTGGATGCGCACCTCGCGGATTAAATAGGGTTTTTGTAACATCCTGTATAGGTGAATAAATACATTAAAAAATTGGTTGCCTGTAAAGTCGGTATACGGGCGAAAGTTTTACGTGACAACGACTTTTTATGTCTGTCTCTCTCGCTCTTAGGCGGGCTAACCTCGCGGGCGTGCCTCTCACTCGCTCTCATTGTGAGCGCATAACGTGAGCGGAGCGTAACGCAGTTTCTTGAAGTGTCACCCGGCAAACCAATTTATAAGACGTTGTCACGTCAAAACTACATACATAAATTAAAACCTATACATAGGACAAACACAGTGAGTTTACCTTCAACAACGGAACTCTTCCGGCTATCCCCGTCCTTACGGCGTTTGTTACCGGACGCTGTACAAGGAAATACAGTTAGTGATATACCACAGAACCATCATACCTACAATCTTTAGTTCAACAAGTTTTAATAAATAATTACCTAGTACTCTTCTATTAAAAAATAAATGTTGTTAATTACGATTTAGGGTAGCTGACTGCGAGAGATAAATTAAAAATAACCCTGTACACTCACTCTCGCTGGCGACGTCCTATATTAGTACTCGCTTTTACTAGTGACTTCATGTATAGTGTTCACTCTCGCTAGCGACGTCTTATACAGTACTCACTCTCGCTAGCGACGTCGTATAAAAAATCAATTCTACAAGTGACTTCCAGTACAGTATTAACTCGTGCTAGTACCAAATAAATATCACCATCGGCTATGCATATCGCTAGCGCGAGTAAATACGACTGTACTCACTCTCGCTAGCGATACCTCGTACATCAGTTCTCACTCTCTCTAGCGACGTCCTATACATACAGTACTCACTCTCGCTAGTGATGTCTTGTCCGAACTCTGCGCCGATGACCCCCAGTAAGACGACCGAAGTGGTCTGTTTCCGTTTCAACTCGGCCATGGAAGACGGCTTGCGGATTATCTCTTCTTCTTCCTCTTCGAACTCTTCTTCTTGCTAAGGTGACAAAGACAATACGAACGCTTAAATGAAATGTTGATAATTGGCCGTTGAACTGAAGCCAGCAGTATTTTTTTCTGTGGATTACTATCAACAGAAACGAATGCCGTGGGAAAGCGTCAGCCAAACATTACAAAAAAAAAAACGGCCCGACCGCGACTGCTTTTTCGCGGCGGCTTCTTCTGTGGGCTATCGACATTAGAATAAGGGACCTAACTGCTTTATGTATGTTTGCGTTTGTCTGACTATAATTTTAATAGTCATAATTTCATTAGGCGATGATAGCTGGTCGGAGCCAGATGGAGCCCTCTGGCTTGAGAGGCGGACCTTCTCCCAACTAGACTGCCACCGCATCGCAAGAAAAATACGAAACACTGTATAACTTTATTTTACCTTTTCGACGGGTTCTTTCGGCGCGGCGTGCGGGTTGATGCTCTCTGTGTGTGTGTAGAGAGGCAGGAACTGGGCCCAGTTGTCCACTAGTGTCTTCCGGCCTTTTGGGCCCAGTCTGGGGGTCAAAAGACACTTTACAATACTTCGACTGCCTCGGTGGCTCAGTCGGTAGTGAACCTGCCTTCTGAGCTAGGGGGCGTGGGTTCGATTAACATCTAGGGCAAACATCCATGTGATGAACATTTGTGTTTGTTCTATGTCTGGGTGTTAATTATCTATTTAAGTATGTATTTAAAAATATACCTATATGTGTGTATATCAGTCTCTGGCCGCCATAGAACAAGCTTTACTTAGTTTGGGGTCAGACGACTATGTGTGCAAGTGTCCCGAATATTGTTATTATTTGAAATATTTTTATCAGGAAACAAATTGTTTAGAAATGCTTGTTAATGCAAAAGATGGTTTTAGAGGAGCATAAGGGGTCGTAAATTAATTCCGGGTGTTTAGGGGGGGAGGAGAGGGTCGAGCCGAATCTCACGCGAAGGAGGGGGAGGGGTCTCATGTAATTTTTTCTAGTAATTAACCCGAGGATCGAGTGACCGGTCAGCGGATATCGAGTTTCTAAAAAACCAAGCTGCTTCTGGCTCACCTGCCAAGTTCAGCGAGCAGCAGCGCCTGCGCAGAGTCGCGCACCTCCAGGCAGTGGTGCTGCCATCTGCGGGCGAGCATCTCCACTTGGGGACGCTTGAAGCTCTTTGCGCCTGGAATCAAGAAATTACTTACTTAAGGCGATTTTTCACCAACACAACACACGTATTCTTAAGCCGCTTAATTTAGAGTTCAAAATCGCATATCGTATTTGATGATAAAATGGGATAGTCGATAAAATTATTTTTTTGGCGTTTTTAATGGTATTAATCGTAACAAGGACACAAATAAGAATAAGTTGCTCGGTAAAAACTTTTTTGGCTTATGTGTTAATATTTATCGTCTAACCACTGTATGAAATAATAGTAATAAGAGCAACCGTCTGGTTTCCCTGTTCAATAAAATAAATAAGAAACCATACACAGTTCGTTTTAACCCACTGCGCCAATGGACTGCTGCACTGCTGGTTCTGCGCCAATTAAGTCCAGAACCGAGATGGTAAATGGTGCTAAAAGGCAATACATACAGGTCTTAAGGGCAAGACAGGCCAAAATATTATATGAATCATGAAGCTTACGAGCAAACGTAAGAAAGAAAAAAGAAGAGAGTATTGTGAGCCGATGCGGAAACAAGAGCGTAAGATAAGGATGGGAGGCAGGCAGGGAGGGAGGTAGAAAGAAGCAATTAAGAGTCATAGAGTGCGAGCAAGAGCGAGAGAAGAAAGCAGGGAAGAAGGAAGAAAGAGAGATAGAGAGAGACAAGAATAGCCAGCTCCAACTCACCGCAAGCGACCACCTTGTCCGGCAGCAGCACACAGTGCAGCGTGGCCAGCAGCGACCAGCCTTGCTTGATGTGCGCCTGCTGGGCGGCGAGCTGCTCCTCGCGCTCCTCGTCGCCCGCCCAGGAAGAAGAACTGCGGGTCGACGGTCTGGGAACAGGTTGGCTTTTGTTGACAGGCTGGTAGGTTGCAGGAGTTACGAGCGGCGTGGGAGTATGTAGGAGAACGAAGGTATAGAGCATGAGCTGTAGTATTATTATTATTTGTTGACACTAGCAACTTTAAACTGATGCGGGTCTTATTTCAGTGCATTAATTTTTGTTTCTTTTTAAATAACTCTCGAGTATGTTCAAAGCAGTTAACTGAGGGGGCACTTATCACATTAGAGTGAAGAAACTAGATTGCTAAGAGATTGCATTGGGCGGCTTTAGCATCATCTATGTCAACAAAGCTTGTCTGCTTCTTAATGTCATTTACACTCGTACTGCGTGAGACGGCATCTGTGTCAGCGGCTCAGAACAATATCGTCATCATTTCAGGCTATTGACGTCTACTGATAGGTAAACGTCTTTAATTATAGAGGTAGATAATTAATAAATTCTACACGATAGCCGGTTTTCCACTGCTAGCATACAGCGTCTTGCCGCAACCCTCACCAAATCTTCAATCCACCTTGTAGGGGTGCACAACTTCTTAGGCTGTTTGTCCGCATCTTTCGGTTTGTGGTGAAATCGAGAACTGTTCTAATCCAGCTACCGTCGGTTCTACGAGCAGGGCTATCTAGATGGGATCGATAGAATGTTCTACAAAGAAGGTCACCTGTGCAGCCTTCTGGCTTGCTCCTGCTCCGGCACGAAGCTGGCGTTGCTCATCGACATGAGGGTGTTGGCCAGCGCCACAATGGACAGCAGGTGGTTGGTGGTGAGGGTGGTGCTTAGTTCCCAGTGGAGTTTTGACGAGAACAGTCTGAAAAGAAGTCGATTTATTAATACTTAAAGGAAAAATTTACTAATCTAAATCTACTTAACGAACTTCTAATGGCTGATTGACAGACAACACTCGGTTCATACCAGTGGATTCAGAAGCATAACACTTTGCACAAAAGTTTTTTTTTATAAAACGTAGAATATAACTATAAAAGGTTTCTGAAATTTCCCTGAAAAAGAGAATACCTACTTTAAAATTGTAAATGCATGATAGAGCAGCATTGTGTACGAAGCCGCGGGCATTACACCATTACTATTTTTATTGATTTTGTTTTATTGACTGGACTGATTTTTATTGAATGGACTGATTTTTATTGAATTTAGTGATTGTAATTTTGATTTGATGTGACATTAATTTTGTAATTTTGTATTTGATTTTAATTTTAATTTTGATTATTTATGATGAAATATGAGTGCACGACTATGGACTGGTTCCGAAATAAATGATTTTTTTAAATTTAATTTAATTTTTAATTACATACAGTATAGTCTTGACATATTACATTGATTTTCTGTAGACAATTTTCTAGAAAAAACATGGCATTTAAAGGTTGGTTACCCTTGAATGGCGCTTCACATAGATCTAGTTACATTTTCAGATTTTTTAACAAAAAAATATTTTTTTCATACATAGGTACACACATATAGTCACGCCTTTTCCCGTTGGGGTAGGCAGAGACCACTTCTCTCCACCTGCACATCATATTATATCTTGGCACACATCTTTCGCTACTTCTACTTCCATTAGTCTTTTCATGAACGCTCGATTAGTCTTCGAGAACGCAAAAATGCGGTAAATGCACCTGGTGAGTTTCTCCTGGCGCAGCAGCTCCGGCGGCAGACCCGAGGTGTTGAGGAGCGGGTCGTCGGGGGCGGCGGCGCAGGCCTCCGCCCAGCCGCCCAGCCACGTCGGCAGCTGCACCGACATGTGCCCGTGGCGAGACACCACGCCGAAGCAGATTGGCACCTGGAATAATCGATGGAGCGAGCGTTAGCCAAGTTAAAAGTTAAATTTATTCATTTATAAGTCGAATAAAATGGAACACTCTGTGAATACATGAAAAATGAAAATGTTTATTAGCTGCAATATACCTACATACTACACATATAAGAAAAATACACATAAATTATAAAACCAAAAAGTTTTTATACATATAATGATCCTCTGCCGACATAAAGATGTTACAAAAAAAGGAAAAAAGCTAACATACAATGGTAAACAGTCCATCCATCCATAATTATATTGTAAAATCGAACGTAGCTCTGTTTGTCTGTCTGTCTGGTAGTAAGCTTTTTTACGGCTAAACGGCTGAATGGATCTTGATAAAATTTGATAATTAGTTCCAGTATTTCACGAAGAACGGTTTTGGATACTATTTCCTGAATAATTGAGAACGAAGTCGCGGTAAATACCTACGAGTACGATCTGTGTAACGTACGAATAAGGTCGTCAAAGGTTTAGTAGTTTTTTGACGAAGGGTTGTGAGTTGAGTTGTCTGTTTGTTGACTTTTAGTTTGTTTTGGAAAAATAAAATAATATTGTAGTAAAAACTTGAACATTTTCTTTTCGATCCCAAACCTAACTTCACAACATTTGGTGTGATCGGACAACACCACCCAGAACAGATATTTAAATTCATAGTTATTCGCAAGGTGAACATCTCATTTCAAAGTTTTTCATACACAGTCATCCTTCGTCTGGTGGGTATAGTTAAGGTTTTGTGCCATGCCATCTGTCTCGGTCTTGTCCTAACAGCCAGGTTCTACTTACGCTCCGAACAGATTCAGCTGTAGACTACGCTACAGATTTTTTTTTTTATAAATTCGGGACACTTACACACACGGTCGTCTGACCCAAACTAAGCAAAGCTTGTTCTATGGCTGCCAGAGACTGATATACATACTTAGATATTTTTAAATACATACATTTAAATACATACTTAAATAGATATTAACACCCAGACCTAAAACAAACAAATGTTCATCACATGAATGTTTGCCCTAGGTGGGAATCGAACCCACGCCCCCATGCTCAGAAGGCAGGTTCACTACCAACTGAGCCACCGAGGTAGTCCGATTTGCTCGACTCTTTTGTCTACTTACCATAGGCCTGAGCAGACCGAGTTTGGACTCGCAGACCCTGTCCAGGTCAGGATCGAGGCCCCACGCGTGCAGCAGAGAGATGAGGATCTGAGCGATCTCCATGGTGTGGGGCGGCTCGGCCAGCGACATGTCGCGGGGGCGGCTGCGCTTCGACTGGGTCGCGTCATCTGGAACAAGGGAAGAGGTTATAAGATTAAGGGGAGGGTTTAATCCTATTACATCATCATTATCATCTTAGTCGGACGACATCCACCAAAGGCCTTAACAATGATTTCCACAATGAATGGTCTTGCGCTGCTCTAGATTTAGAAGCTGATGAACGCTGTAGAAGATTGAAAAAAGAATCAGGACAAGGTTGGTTTTTACGATATCATGGTCGAACCTGGATCCAATTTGCACAGGGCCGAGGCGGGTGGTAAGGCAACAGAGAGGCTATTACCCAGCAGACATCATTATCAACAAATACAACCCTCTATTTCCTTCTGCTGGGTATAGACCTCTCTCTTACTGAACCAGCTGTTTCGCTCACGGTCTAGCACCTTGCAGGTCTAGCTTCAGCTGTGGATAAATTGTCTTTAAAACAGTTTTTTTCCCGCGAGAATGAGACAAACATATCCGAATTCTAGCTTTGTCACAAAAATCGGTGGAAAGAAATTTGTCCCCGGTCCGCGTTAACCCGGGTAATACTCGTACAACAGTACGATACATTTTAGCTATAAAAATTAAAAGTATTATACCAATAACAGTATAACTGCTATAACACAACAAAATATAAGTAACGGTCGTTAAATTCAGCACATAACCGTTAATGAAATTAACAGCTTGTAATATTAATTATTGTTTGTTTATTGTATGTATCGATAAATGTTTTATTGTTATTGGCGTAGTGAATTTATTCAATTGCTTATTTTAAGGCCTCATATGTATAGCTTTTAGCACCTTTGGTAAATTTTAATTGATTTAAATTATGTTTAGACTAGCTACGCTCCGCATATTCACCCTCTGTACATGAGGAATATGTGTAAATATGTTTTTGTTGAGAATATTTTTGTGTAGTTAATGTAAGTAGAGGGCAAGAGATCACGCGGTAGATCTCCGATGAGGTGGTCAGATCAGCTCAAACAAAGTAGCTCGTCCAGGTTTGAGGAAGTGGTGCGAATGGCTACAGACCTGAACAAGTGGAGGATACTGACAAATCGCTGGGTGAAGCAAAAGGGTGGTCGCGATCTTCAGCCATGAAGGATCGACCAGAGAGAGAGAATGTAAGGAGATAATAATAGTTTTTTTCTTATTCAATTTAAATGAACAAAGATTTAAGTTTAAAAATGTATTATATTATACTTTTGTGACTTGTGTTTGTTTTGTAAATAGTTTGTTTGTGGGTGTACTAGTAAATAAGATCCTGCCCATTTTTTACGTCACAGATAGTTAACGAAGCAGACGGGACGGCTGATGGTAAGCGATCACCTTCATCTAAAAATTTTATGAAATACATATTCATAAAACGAATTTGTTCGATATAAACTAAAAATAACTCGCAGATACACGTTAATTAATTAAAAATGCTTAAGTCGCAGGAAGACGGTTCTTGCAAGTAATTTAAATATAAATTGATGTCTTCCCATTTCCTTATTTACGGATGTATCTATTTTGATTACGTTGCGTAGTACAAATAACCGGTTAGTGAGAAATTCTCATCCGGCTATATGTTACTTTAAAGTTAATAGGGTCGCGACGCACTGAAATTTCCATACAAACGCGCTTCTCAAATTTCTTGAAAACCATTTGTCAGATTGTGATGAAATTTAGCATGTACAATTAAATTAACAATTACTCCGCCCCTATGTTCTTGGTTTTTTTTAAAACGTTCTCAAGCTAAAATAGAGCTGTGAAAAATATCCGCATTTTTAAGGGGTCACTTTTGACTGATTTATTCAATAGGTAGACAAACCAAATAAAAAAATCCTTTAGGAATTAAGGTTGTCTACATTATAAGCTGTAAAATGAATCCATAATACAAGGGAAGTTCTTAGTTATTTAAGAATGATTACAGAAGTGCAAAAGTCATAAAAAAATTGAAATTGCACTTGTCACTCTGTAGGTAACTTTAGAGGCTCGTCAGTATCATTACTCGCTCTCTTCGCTCGTTTTCTTCTTCTAGACGAAATGGCTATAGAATACCTTAAGCCAATGCGAAGTTAGTCTAAAGTGGTCGCCGGACTCTTAATGACACTAAGTGGTGATTTCATATAACCCTAGTACAGTAGATACAACCCTGATGTCAGAGTTTCTAGGCCGCCCGATGGCCTCTGACATGGCTTGACGATCGTTGTTATAACAAACAACCGGGGCCTACAATTTAACGAGTCATCCGAGCCACGGTAGCGCTCAGTTGTAAATGAGGGCTAGCCACTCGACCTATACGAACTTGCTCGCTTGCAATAGGTACAGCATTTTCCCTTCAGTCAGAACGCGCCGCGGATCGCATGTGATTCGCGCCCCCACTCAAAATACTAGTAGTTATATATAATAACAAATATTAGAGCTATAAACAATAAATAATATTCGTTAAATAATATAACAAACATTTTTTGCGCCTAGTTTGATATGAAGAATTATGATGATCAGGTCCAAAAAAAACAGTTGGCAGAAGAAACAACCAACTAAAGTTTAACCGAAGAACAATCTTGAAAAACGTTCTCATTTTGGAAAAAAAAAAGTATCATCTTAAAAAAAACTTATTGAGCGTGGTTCTCTATATTTTCAGCAATTACACATCACATTTTTTTAAATTATTAAATAGCCAGATTAGTTCTCTAAAATTTAACCGAGCAACTTATTTTTCTTTGTTAAGATTAATTAATACCAATAAAATCGGCAAAAAAATCTAGAGCTGATCTCATTTTACCATCAAATATCATATCCGATTTTGAACTCTAAATGCAGCGGACCAAGTAAACGTGTGTGTAGGTGAAAAATCGTGCTATGACCGCGTCTTAATATCCATTTAAGTAGTATGTATGTATCAGTCTCTGGCAGCCATAGTACAAGCTTTGCTTAGTTTGGGGTCAGGCGACCGTGTGCGAAAAGGTCCCATTTATGTACTAATGTTGTTGATAAGTTACAGTCACATCAAAATCAGTCCATGCATTCTTAAATTTGAAAAAACCAAATTACCTGTTTTAATATCTCTAATTATTTTTATAGAAGGACAGGTTTATTATTTCGTTACCTTAAGCGACGTTTAGACAAAAATGCGGAAGCAATTTAATACGTTTCAGGCGGATTATTTTTAGAAGTGGTAAATGATAATAATATGTATGTACTAGCTGCACCCCGCGGTTTCACCCGCGGTTAAAAAGTATCCTATGTGCTATTCTAGACTATACTCTATCTCTGTGCCAAATTTCATCCAGATCTGTTCAGCCGTTCTGGTGTGAAAGAGTAACAAACATCCATCCATCCATCCATCCATCCATCCATCCATCCATCCATCCATCCATCCATCCATCCATCCATTCTTACAAACTTTCGCGTTTATAATATTAGTAGGATGTACTTGTATGTGTTTATGTAGTTTTTTGTATGAAATCGGTAATGACGTTTGTTCTTGCATCAGCTTAAATGAATTTGAACACATGGTAATCGAGTCAAGTCCAATTTTTAACCTCTGACGCAAAAAACGACGGTGTGTGTGTGTGTGTGTGTTTGTGTGTCTGTGGCATCGTAGCTCGTGAACGGATGAACCGATTTTGATTTTGTTTTTTTTTTTTTTGAAAGGTGAATTAGTCGGGAGTGTTGTTAGCTATGTTTGATGAAAAACGGTGTCGGGGTTTTTTTAACTTTTAATTTATGCTTGTCAGCATAAGTTTTCGAATGTATCGATTTCGATTCTCAGAATAACTTTTTGGGGGAAACGAACGAAAAAAATCGTAAAGCTGATTCAAGTTGATTGATAAATTTACTATACGGAAAAAGCGATAATAGGCCAGTTGGAGAAGGCTCGCCACTCAAGCCAGAGGGAGCGGGTTCGAACCCAGCCGACGGCACGCACAAATTTGTTAATTGTGTGAACATATGTGCGTATTGTATGTCATCTGCTACATGACTGGAGCCCGGTGTAGCGACAGGCTTGCCCCCTGTCACATTTAGGACTGAATATCGTCCGATGAAGTGTGGGTGTTGTAAAACACCTCTCGGGCTCGGGTGCGGGACAAAATGGGTTTCTATGCGTGTTCCGTCGCTAACACTACCTATTAGTGAGAGAGGAAAAATTCGTTATCAAAGGCCGATTAACACCGCAGCCAAAGCCGCGGGCATGCGCTAGTAAGCAACAAATAAAATTACCTATTTGCAATATGAGAAATCAATGCGAATTTCCAATTAACCAAAAACCCACATAACTAAAATTGCACAAAAAAGAAACAGAATAATTAGCAAACGATCGTATTAGGAAGAGAATAACGAATAATGATTGAACAATCACACGGCCTACGCATTCCTTGTTAGGTCAAGGCGTGGCTTAATTACTTTTGATAAGGTTGTAGCTCAAGGTAGTAGCGATTTTGAGAACAAAGGGTGGTGGATGTGTTATCTTTGAGCATTGTGCCGGCCCTAAGCTTTACAATTTACTGATGAGATCAAATTTTACAGAGTTCGACGGTAAGGTGGTACTAAGCCGAAAAGAGATTAGCTCATGATTTTGCAAAACTTTCAGCAAGATCAAAAAAAAAATTACAAATTAGATTGACTGATCCATTGAAGATCCAAAATGAATAATTATCAAAAGCTCCAAATGTCATTATACAATATTGTATGTCAGTCATACTAAGCAAACATTTTTTTTGACAAGGTCGTCTGACCCCAAACTAAGCACTACACTAAGCTTGTACTATGGCGGCCAGAGACTGATACACACAAATATATTTTTTAATAAAAACATAAATAGATAATTAACACCCAGACATAGAACAAACACAAATGTTCATCACATAAATGTTTTGCCTTAGGTGGGAATCGAACCTACGCCCCCTAGCTCATATGGCAGGTTGACTACCGACTGAGCCACCGAGGCAGTCAAAACTTAATTAAAAAATTTACTTCTCTTTTCATTAAAGTAGTTTTCATTAATTACAATACTAATACTAATAATTGATTTGATTATACGTTTTTTATGTGGCACTCAAAAGGGCACAATCAAAAAAACTATTAAAGTAAGTATTGTAATTAATGAAAACTACTTTAATGAAACGAGGATATTATAAAGTAAATTTAATGGCATTTCTAGATCTAGGGCGTACAGCCTCAATGGCACCCAGTCCATTCAAGTGCGTGAGTCATGCGTCATACCGACATGCGTGTTGCGTGTACGCAGGTGCAACGTCATATCATGACGTATGGCGAATGTCAAGGCCCAGGGCGGTCGAGTGGACCCTTTCGTTAGCGTAGAACGTAATTAAGGTCTTGGTCGAATTTATATTACAGCGCCCATTGATATGGATTACCTACGGAGTTGCAATATCTAAGTAACAACAGGCAAAAATTGTCTGAGCGTCGTTATACGTCGATGTATCTAGTTAGGCATCATTTTCATATTTGTTCCAACTCTGACGTTTGTCGCTAGTCGTCTTCCCCACACTTTTAACTGCACAGGCCCGGCTTGAACACTGAACGCTCAACCACACGCATAAACAATTACGCGCAGGCCGGACTTGCGCAGGCAAAATCGCGCAAGCCATGCCCGGGGATTGACGCGGTGTACAATTTTACCAACCACACGTTAGGAGGACTTTGACAATAATGAGCAAACGGCTCAGTTAAGTATGCACAGTTAAAACAGTGGGGAAATTGGAGTAGGCCTATAAATGTCACGTGATTTAATTGTCAACTCTGTGACTTCGTGACACAAACTCGTCCAATCAGCAGCTAACCTTAGAGCGTTAGCGATTCTAGAAATACAATCGCTTGGAACTGTGGTTACTTCTCTAGAGCCTGGGGGCTATTCCTGCGCGTGAGACGAGATGAGATTTTATCTTGGTCACTCTCACACCTATGACGTTTCAAGCGAGAGCAACAAGGACGAAATGAGGTGAGATGAAAATCTCAAATCTCCGAATAGGGTGTCTGGACTAATTTGGCTCAAAGTCGAACTTAATAACTGCATTTGCTTAAACTACTTGCCAGGAAATTTTGATGAGGATCCATTTTAGACTTTGGATTAACGGTAGTCAAGTTATTGTCGGACAAACAAATACCGATGAGGTAATAACGATACCGGAAACGGGTTTTTATTTTTTTTATTTTTTTTTTAGCAAACTAGGCATGTGTTTGACCACTGACTCGCCTGATGGGAAGCGTCGACGTGATCGAAGGTGTAACACGCTTGCCCAGGAGATACCTATTCACTTTACTCTTAAACACCCCCGGATTGTATTTAGTTGGAAAGACAGACGCAGGCAACGAGTTCCACACCTCTGCAGTTCTTACAAGAAAAGTTGACTTGAAACGCTTAGTGCGTTTTGGCGGAATTTCCACCATGAGAGGGTGTCTCTTACTAGTCTGCCTGGTACAATTATAAAAGAACGGTGATGAACGGTGATACGAGGAATACTAGTATAGTCTACCGGGACACACTGGCATTTGAGTAAAGCGAGGCCTTTGAGATCATGCTCTTGCGGTGAAGGAAAAATATCGTGAAGAAAGTGACATGTCCGAGAATCTTATCTAAAAATGGACCACATAAATTAGGTGCAGCACACAATTCACCGTAATCACAAACAAATGCAACCAGTCGCAACAGTGATAATTATTGTTGTCTCGTTCTCGTTACAGTCTCTTGTACATCTCTGTCTCTATCTTTGTTATTGATACACGTAACATTATAGTGTCAACGGAGCTGTGTAGTGTCTGTTTGCTTGTAGTTATATTGGGTCCACGCGCTGTGTACTAGAAATTAGACTCGTGCCGCTTCTTCGTTATATTATTTCGATGCCTAGAATTGACAATTATCGGAATCATATGTGAATTCCACCAACCAGCACTGAACCAGCGTGGTAGATAACGCAGGGCGGTTTCGTGGTGTGTCAGTAGGACGTAAAATACTGTAACGATGATCAACTTTCAGATTCTACTGTAGAGACCGGGACCTAGTTTTCGCTTGGTCGATTGGTAAGACCTAGATTAATTTTGACTGATGAAACTCCATCCTACTTTTGTCTTAAACGGACTTGGGTTGCGTACCCATGTAGGTATCGTTTCAAAATTGTAAACCTAGACGTCTGATCACGCCTTGATACGTATATGAGTATACGTAAGAGTTTGTTGGTTTGTTTGTCCTTTTTCATGCAACTACAGAGTAACGAATCGATGGAATTTTTGACATGTTTTTAAAAAATATTAACTTGTTTTGCGTATATGCCTCTCAGTTTCTTGCCTGTTGTTCTGGGTAGTGGCTTTTTTCCGAATAAGGCGATAGAGTCATCTTTTTAATTTTACAAGGCGGTAGAGTAATTTTTTTTTTAATTTACAAGGCGGTAGAGTCATCTTTTAATTTTACAAGGCGGTAGAGTCATCTTTTTAATTTTACAAGGCGGTAGAGTCATCTTTTTAATTTTACAAGGCGGTAGAGTCATCTTTTTAATTTTACAAGGCGGTAGAGTCATCTTTTTAATTTTACAAGGCGGTAGAGTCATTTTTTTAAATTTACAAGGCGGTAGAGTCTCTTTTTAATTTTACAAGGCGGTAGAGTCACCTTTTTAAATTTGACGTTCGTAAGCGTATCATCGATGGATACCCAATTGAATAATGACAATCGATTTCAATTGAATGTGTTCGGTTATTTATGTATTATTCCCTACTAGGAAACTAAAGCTTTTAAAAGTTTCGGCGATATTTTGTGCAAAAATTGGGACTGAGTTAATTAAGGCTTAATACTATTTTAATGTAGAGCGATTTAGCGTAGTAGGAGAAAGCTCGCCCCTCAAGCCAGAAGGAGCGGGTTCGAATCCAATCGAAAGCACGCATCAATCTGTTCATTGCGCGAACATATATTATGTGCGTATTTAATGCCATCTGCCACGTAACTGAAGCCCAGTAAATGGCGTCAGGCTCGTTCCCTGTCACATTTGGGACTCGACATCGTCCGGAGAGAGCGTAGAGAGACGTGGAAACAATTGGGGGAGGCCTATGTAGACAGACAACCAGACCAAACTGGTTACTAGTAAATTATTATTGTTTGCTACTTACATAAATTTAATTTAAGAATAGTACTGTTTGATAAGAATAGCATGTAAGTTAAAAAGGTCAGCGAATAAAGGCTTTTATTATTTTATTATTATTATTATATCGTCCGGCGAAGTGTGGCTGTTGACCGGTGTTGTAAAACACCTCTGCCAGCCCCTTCGGGGGAAAAGCGTGATGATATGTAATTATTTTTGTCGTTCCGGGAAGTCCAAAAGCCAACCGGCGTCAACCGCCGGTGAATCCACGAGACACAGCTAGTCAATTCAGGTAATTATACCCGGAGTCGCACTGGGGCAAGGCGACTGTCCGCCATTTGCTGCGACAGGCGAAATGACAGGTTGTCACCGGATATGAGACCCGCTAGTGATGAGTGATGGTCGATA
This sequence comes from Peribatodes rhomboidaria, assembly GCA_911728515.1. Taxonomy (NCBI): domain Eukaryota; kingdom Metazoa; phylum Arthropoda; class Insecta; order Lepidoptera; family Geometridae; genus Peribatodes; species Peribatodes rhomboidaria. The sequence continues at coordinate 1,907,362 of OU452194.1, forward strand.
AACATGGGGACTATTGTCGATGGATTTGGAGTTACTACATTTCGAGAAAACAATTTATGAGAAAAGGAGTTTTTTATGAAAGGCATTGCTAAATCAGGGCTCGAGGAGGAGGCTTTGATAAATATAGCTATTGCAAAAAAAAACAACTCTACGTTGTTTAATAAAATTAAAGTAATAAACGGTGTCCCTGCAATGTGAACGTGAAAGATTGAGGACCAGACATATAAAATGTGTGTGTAATAATTTGTTACCTTTTCACAACAAAACAGGTGATATTATCTGATGTTTGGCAAAGAGGTGTTCTGCATTACGAGGTTGAATTTAGGATACTTTTTATCCCGAAAAAATCCGGTAAAACGTATTTTTCTCACATGTCAGCACACTGCTAGTTATTATCGATACAATTTCAAGAAACATTGCGGGAAAGTTTTATATTTTGATAACTGCAGCAAGCTGCCAATTATCGATATGGTTACGAACAACTCTGTCACATCCCTAGAACCAGTGCATAAGACCTTGCTCTTTAAGAAAGTTGTCCACACCTAGCTCCCACGAGGCGAGACCTCAGTGTACTCTGAACAATTATTAGTGCTGGGCAATGAAGTATATGAACTGTCACGGGTATACAGGGTGTTTGAAAGGCAAGTTTCTGAGAGGTAAAAAAAATAGAGGGTGAGGTAAAAAAAAACTGAACTGAAGAACTTTGAAGTTTAAGCTTTGGGTGACATTCGTGTGAAAGTCACCTTTTAGGTGCAATATTTAAATTTCAACTATTAAAGCTTGTTTTCCGAAAATGTTACCTACTACTACCTACTGTCATGTAACGTAAAACTGCTTGGCGTACAGTATTTTTAACATTATAATATGTTTTCAATTACGATACGTTTGCCACCTCAATCATACCTTAAGGTCGGAGGAACGCAGTCGATGAGTAAAGCACAAGAATGAAAAAGACACAGCAGTGGTTGGAAAATACATGCGATGATAATCATAGGTGCGTATGAACCGTGTGGTATTAGTAACAAAGCTCATTTTGGCTTGTTAGTTTACTCTATCATACTGTTTTAACCTAGACTATTCCACTGCTTACCATATACTTCTACACCTTCTATTTCTTTTCACGAATCTCGAGTCAACTTGTTCAAACCCATCAGCAATGTGTCATTATTGTCCCTATAGTACAGAAACCACAGACTCTTAAGGCGGCCGCCATTCTAGGACGGAATTTTTGCAATGTTTGAGTCTAAATGTAACCTGACTAACCTGTCACATAAAAGGGGCATGTCCCAATTCCCAACAGATTACGCGAATCTTACCGCGCCCCATCGGTAACGGCCCCATCACGTGATCCAATAGGACTTGTAAAATGTATTAAATCTGCTCTAAGTGATCACGGGATTTCGTATTAAAAATTTTTGCTACACGCTTTTATTTAACTTGCCCTGTTAGTAAGCGGATTACATGACAGGACAGACCTTTAAAGGAAATCAATTTCACATTACACCCTGTATGGTTATAATGTCTGTTCACCTTTGTTGGCTGGTATTTTGTCAAGGTTACCGGTTGTAGTGGAGGAAAACTGTATCACATTCTTGTGACGTCACTTAACTTGCTTTTGATGACAGGTGAGCAGTTTTGGTCCTTCGAGCTTTTAAGTAAGAACTAAGTAGTGACTAAGTTTTTAAACGATTTGTGAGATTTCAAAGTTGGGACGTACATTAGACAAATCGAGAGAGTACTGTTAAAGTAGACCCATACAATTGATCGAGAGAAATGAGGGCTTAGAGCCTACCGGTACAAATCAGCATATTTTGTATCTATGTTTATGAATTTGTCCGCCGATAATAGAAACTATCTTTAGTCAAAATTTACTTGAATCTGTTAGGGTTTATCAACTTTAAGAACTTATAGCTTCATCTCGAAATATTATTTTAAGACCAAGTAAGTAGGTACCTAACTATTAAATCAACCAGATCCGTTCCCAGACAATTACCGATAGATCTAATATCGCGCGTCGAATCGCCGTTACCGCAACATTAACCTTTGCAACTATCGGGGTAATGCATCTTCTGTGAGAGAACAATTAGTGGAGATAAAAGATAATTTATATTACGCCGGGCCCTAACAGGGCCCACCTGACTACGGACAGTGGTTTACATCTCGCTGAATCCAAACGGGCCTATCTGGCTACATACATGATGTTTTACATCACGCAGAGCCCTAATGGGGACCACCTAGCTAAGGACATAGTGATTTAAATCACGCCGAGTCAGAACGGGGCCCATCTGGCTTCGGACATTGTGATATACATCACGCTGAGCCCTAACATAGCTCACTTGGTTATAGATATTTTAAATTACATCACGCCGGGCCCAAACGGGGCCCATCTGGCAACAGACATGGTAATTTACATCACGCTGGGCTCTAACAGGGCCCACCTGGGCGCTGGTATAGTAATTTACATCATCCTGAGCCCAAACGGGGCTCATCAGTGCGATGACATGGTGATTTTCTTCACGTCGAGCACAAATGGGGCCCATTTAGCTACTATCATGGTGTTTTACATTAAGCTGAGCCCTAACGAGGCCCCTTAGGCACTGACATTGAAAATAGGCTGATAGGTGAAGTGAACGGAATAGGTGAACTCAATTTTCTACCTATGACCACCAGTAGATCTTCATTTCAGATCATATAAGATAAATGTACACAGGATATTTTTTGGTATTAACTTCTATCTAATTTCTTTCTTTGGATTACTAGGTACTATCCACTAGGAGAGATACTTTGATTACCTTACTATACCTTTTTTCATTGAAAACTAGCTGCGCCGCGGTTTCACCCGCGGTTAAAAAGTATCCTATGTGCTAGACTATAATCTATCTCTGCGCCAAATTTCATCCAGATCTGTTCAGCCGTTCTGGCGTGAAAGAGTAATAAACATCCATCCATCCATTCTTACAAACTTTCGTGTTTATAATATTAGTAAGATTATCACAGGCACGCCGCATCTGGCATCAAACAGACACGAAACAACGTAGTCTGTCATTGAACACTTTAGAATGTCTCATTTGTGATTCATTTCACACCAGCAACGTGGCAAGGCTTGCATTGGAAATTTAAAATGACGTGATAGGGCTCGCATGTCCACGTTATGATACGTCCGAGTCCAGAGTAGTGTCAATTGAGCCTAAGTTTGTTCCGCCGAGTGGCCAGCCTAGAGTCAGAATTCTAGGCAGCCCGAATACTTTAAATTCACGTATCACATTGCATTAATGAAAGCAAATACGATTGAAAAACCAACTGTGTGTTGTTAATTTGGTAATGTTTAACCGATAGTCATTACTATGATTTTATGAGACGGGAATTACTCACGTACAATTTAGTCGATTATTCCGGCTATAGTGTTTCGCCTTGATAAAGACCGCGGAATGCGGTTGCAACTATGTTGCATGTCCGTTGCCCAAATGACATTATTGTTATACTCGTAATACTCTCTCTACATTGACAATGTTATTTTCGCAAACCGATAGGTTAAGACATGGCTCAGCCTGGCCTGGCTGACTTTTAATGTTTATTTTCAAAAATTTGTAAAATTTACCCATGTTTTGCGTGATTCGATTTTATTTTGAACTATAGTCTGAATAATCGTCTAAATCGTACGTGAGAAATATCCGTCTCACAAAATCATAACGTGTGAAAACCACATCAGTTTCCATGTAAGAAAATTATTAGTTTTTCTTTCGACAAAATGTTGAAAATCAAAGGAAACCAACGGATGAGGCCCGTACAGTCACCAACTGATAGATTGGACTATTTATGTAAATCGTGGAGCCTCTATAGCTCATAAAATATCTTTAAGTTATGTGCATCTATTGCTTTACCTAGATTATAAAGCTGTATACACATGATCTGCAATGCAATGCGAACGTCAATGTACGCCCGATGTGCAGTTGCACCACCTACCCTTTTCGTATTTCTTTTAGTTCCTGTCCATCCAAAGGTTACTTGGAAGAAATCGCTTTATGCGATAAGGTGGTCGCCCTAGTGGGGCGAATAAATATAATGTTACTGTTTTTAAAGTTATATTCGCTGACGTATTCACATCTTTCGCAAAAACTTGACTTACTGCGAATCTGTCAAATTATATTGTTCAGATATTTTATATTTTACAATTCATAAATCTGTGTTTTTAGTTTTAATATTTTAATGTTTTGTTGCTTATTTTATTGGATGTAAGCTTTATATAAAGTAATGTTTGGGTGTTTTAGTCCGTAAGTTGCATTTTAAATAATAAATATTAAAAAAAAATAGCATTATTAAAAGAAAAATAAAAAACCCGGCTGCAAAATGTTGTACCTTAAGACACTTCTACTATCAAGACGATTAAAATGACACGTCACATGTCGAAATCCATCAAGCTCCCTAGCTTGATGGATTTCGACATTCGGATGCCAAAGAAACCTCATACATATATACATACACACCCACATACATACATACACTCGAAAAACTTAACCCTCCTTTCTGAACAGTCAGGTAAAAATGCTAGATTTCGCGTACATATTGACATGTAACATTGCATTGCATTGCAGAACGTGTGTACACGGCCTAAAGTCACGCGAAGTTCAGCAAGGGTCGTGTGAGTATTCCTTACTCTAGTTCACACAGTCGCGCCAGTTTTGAAACGATATTATTGTAATACACATGTAAGCTTAGTGAATCCTAATTACATCAACTCGAAAGATGATAAATTTTAATTTTAAAAAATGAGTTTTAAGTTATGGTTATTAAGAGAGCCGCGACGCTCTAAATTTTTATACAAACGCGCTACTCAAATTTCTTGAAAACCATTTGTCAGATTATGATGAAATTGAGCATGTACAATTAAATTAACAATTTATCCGCCCCTATGTTCTTGGTTTTTTTTTAAAAAACGTTCTCAAGCGTAAATAGAGCTATGAAAAATATCCTCATTTTTAAGGGGTCACTTTTGACTGATTTATTCAAGAGGTACACAAAGCAAATCAAACATTTCATTACATAGGGAGGTTGTCTACGTCATTAGCTGTTAAATGAATCCATAATACAAGGGAAATTCTTAGTTATTTAAGAATGATTACAGAAGTGTAAAAATCATAAAAAAAACTGAAATTGCACTTTGTCACTCTGTAGGTAACTTTAGAGGCTCGTCAGTATCATTACTCGCTCTCTTCGCTCGTCTTCTTCTTCTAGGCGAAATGGCGATAGAATACCTTAAGCCAATGCGAAGTTAGTCTAAATTGGTCACCGGACTCCTAAGATCAGCTCGATGGTGCCATACCTACCTACACACATACTATCACGCCTTTCCCCGTAGCGGTAGTCAGAGACCACTTCTCTACACTTGCTACGATCCTGGTACATCTTTCGATGCTTCCACTTCCATGAGTCTTTTCATACACGCTCGTCGGTTACAAAACTCATCAGCTGGCATTTTTTTAAAACGTTGATATTCCATAACATTTGATTGAATTAACGTGAATATGCCAATTTCAGCTTTCAGATACCAGCAAAAAGTTGAAATTGGTTTTCAAATATTGAAAGGGACAACTTTACTTATACACGGACGTTGCAAGTTAAAAGCTCATGAAATATCCTTTTGTCTTTATTAATTACATTTTACAACTAATTTACCGGGCTAAAAAGTACATAAATATCGTCACGCCTTTCCCCAAAGGAGTATTTCAAAACAGGCTCGCCCCCTGTCACATTTGGGACTGAATATCGTCCGGCGAAGTATGGGTGTTGTATTACACCTCTGCCAGGCCCTTCTGGGGAAAGGCGTGACGACATGTATGTATTACAAAACCAACGAATCGCCGGACGATATTCAGTCCCAAATGTGACAGGGGGGCGTTCAATACATCCAGTACATAGCATATGTTCACATAATGAACAAATTGGTGCGTGCCTTCGGCTGGGATCGAACCCGCTCCCTTTGGCTTGAGAGGTGAGCCTCCTCCGACTAGGCTAACAACGCTTAAAAATGACCCTATGTATTAATCCTGCTTAATCCTACGTATTGAGTTTCACTCAAATCCATTAATCCGTTTTAGCGTGAAGACCCAAACATTAAACACACACTGACTCACTGACTTTCGTGTTTCTCAACTCTAGAAGCGTGTCTTAATTAACATTTTTAATTAGTTACGAGTGTACTCCTTGAGCTAAGCATTCCTTAACACGCGTACTTGGTTTTGGTTTTCAAAATCGCTAAATGTATTAGCTAAATCTAGACGTTAATAGATAGCAATCTTAACGCCCACATTTGAGTATGAATATTAAGCTTTTAAGAGTGCAATTGTTCGTTAATGCTTATAAGAACCGTTGCAACGAGTAAGTTGATATGCTACCGGCCACATTAGCGCGCGATAATTCGTGTCGCGTTGTCGCGCTAAAGTTGTGAGTAAAATTGGTAATGTTCTTGTCTAAATTAGTGGTTAAGGCACACACAAACGTTTACGTAACCCGCTTTATTTAGAGTTGAAAATCGTAAATCAATTTCGATGGTAAAATGAGATTGGCGGCTAGAAATATATTTTTTTGACGTTTTTATTGGTATTAATCGTAATAAGAACACAAATAAGAATAAGTTGCTCGGTTAAACTTTGGAGAACTATTCTGGCTATTTAATCATCGAAAAAAAAACGTGCTGTATTCGCTGAAAATTTGGAGAACTACGTTCCGATAGTTTTTTTAAGAATATATATTTTGTGATTTTTTTTCCCAAAATGAGAATGATTTTCAAAATTGTACTTCGGTTAAACTTGAGTTGGTTGTTTCTTCTACCAGCTGTATTTTTCTTCATATCAAACTAGGCGCAAAAAAAAACTTATTTTTGGTGATTTCGTGTAATACCGCGAAACACAAGGCAACACTACTCTTGCCTGAGTTCTGGCCAAAAGGGCTAGTGTTCCGGCGCTACTGGGAGGCCGCACAGGGAGCAAACGCCCAGAAGATTTAGCTAACTCTATTGATGTTATTTATATGTTAGTCTGTAAGGTATTTATTTTCTATGGGCCTCTGTAACTTGCATTGTGTGCAAAGTTATATTGCCTGAAATAAATGGATTTATCATTATTATTTGTCAGTAATTCACGAAAGATGCAGTTGCATCACAGACGCATTTGCCCCAGTTAACACTACGTGTTTCTTCCATAAATAAAATTCTAGGAGTAAACGATTTAATGCAACGTCAAAGTCAAAGTCAAAATCTTTATTTGCATATTAGTGGTACATGGTCTTAAGTATTACGTCCGTCCATTAACAGCCGTAAGGCGTGCAAATTAATACAAATGTACGAGTACATATCCGTCCTGAGAATCTGATTATACATTGTCAGTGTGAATTATTATATTAGAAATTAGAATTGTATTAGACATATTATATTATAAATGTGTATTATATAGTAATAGTAATAATTTATTATATTTTACGTCATTTATGCAAAAAATTGTCAATTAATTTATTTTTGAGGCGAGAAACCATTAATGTTTTTTATTAAATAAAATGTAACGTCAATGCTGATTCACATTTGCGACAAGTCTCTATTCATTATTCTCACACAGTCACAGTTACTTAAGCTACCAAATAAAGATTTAATAGTACCATGTGCTAATACAGTAACAGATTTTAATCTTCAAGTTTTTGTGTAGACATGACGATTATATGCCAGGGATTGTAACATTCGACTAGCTTCGCGCCGCGATGTTGCTCCACTACGATAATATCTATTTGAAAATAGATCCAAACTAATATTTAAATTAGAGATTTATTAATTATTAATTAGAGATTTAAATTAGAGATTTATTAATTAAATTAATAAACAAATAAATAATTAATAAATAAATAAATAAATAAATAAATAAATAATTAATTAATAAATAAATAAATAAATAATTAAATAATTAAAATATAAATTAGAGATTTATTAATTATTAATTAGAGATAAATTAGAGATTTAAATTAGAGATTTAAATTAGAGATTTATTAATTATTAATTAGAGATTTAAATTAGAGATTTAAATTAAATTAGAGATTTAAATTATTAGAGATTTTAATCTTCAAGTTTTTATGTAGACATGACGATTATATGCCAGGGATTGTAACATCGCTTCTATCGACTAGCTTCGCGCCGCGATGTTGCTCCACTACGATAATATCTATATGAAAATAGATCCAAACTAATATTTTAAAAATTATATTAAAAAAAAAAACCCGACGCGGATTTTCATCAAAGATAGCTAAGAACACTCACGACTAATTCACCTTTATAACATACTAGCTGCGCCCCGCGGTTTCACCCGCGGTTAAAAAGTATCCTATGTGCTATTCTAGACTATAATCTATCTTTGTGCCAAATTTCATCCAGATCTGTTCAGCTGTTCTTGCGTGAAAGAGTAACAAACATCCATACATCCATTCTTACAAACTTTCGCCTTTTTAATATTAGTAGGATAGGATCGTCACGCCTTTCCCCCGAGGGGGCTAGCAGAGGTGTAATACAACACCCTCACTTCGCCGGACGATAAAATAAATAAACAAACGCCTGACGATATTCAGTCAGCCCCAAATGTGACAGGGGGCGAGCCTGTCACCATACACCGGGCTCCAGTCATGTAGCAGATGACATACAATACGCACATATGTTCACACAATATTATTTATAAAGTAGCAGTAACTACAGCTTCTGAACATAACTTCGCCTGAAGTATCTGATATTTAGGAAAAAAAAGGTGAAGAGCAAGCAAGCTCGTATAGGCCGAATAGCTAGCCCTGGTGTCAGAGTTTCTAGGCCATGCATAGGCCTCACGGGAGAGAAAGATTCCTCTGACTATGGTTTCAATCGGACGTAAATGTAAAATCGCGGTTTATAAAAACGTAAACTTTTTTCTTAAGGGTCCCGCGACGCTCTGAATTTTCCATACAAACGAGCTTGTTAAATTTCTTGGAAACCATTAGTCAGATTATGATGAAATTTGACATGTACAATTAAATAAATTATATCTACGCGCCTAAGTTCCTGTTTTTTTTTTCAAAAAACGTCCTCTAGAGCAAATACAGCTATGAAAAATAACGGCATTTGAAAGGGGTCACTTTTGACAGATTTATTTAATAGGTAGACAAAGCAAATCGAAAATCGTTTTACATAGGAAGATTGCATACATCATTAGCTTTTAAATAAACGCACAATACAAGGGAAATGTTTAGTTATTTCTGAATTATTACAGGAGTGAAAAATTCATTAAAAATGATTGAAATTGCACTTTGTCACTCTGTAGATAACTTTAGAGCCTCGTCAGTATCTTTACTTGCTCTCTTCGCTCGTCGTCTTCTTCCATACGGAATTGCAATAGAAAACCTTTAGCCAATGCAAAGTCTAAAGCGATCGCCGGACTCTTAATATCAGGGATAATTCCCCAGAACCACGTCAGTTTCTTTAACAAAAAGAATATGACTTCAAAAAAACTAGGTCCTTGTAACAATTGTAGTGGCCACCCACATTATTCAAACAAAATCTCCATACGCAACGACCATAATTATATCGCACATCTCAAATGATTACTTTAAAACAAAAAAACTATCTCAACGCAACACAAACATACCTGCACGCAATACAGCGATAATCGTAAAAAGAGAACAAGACAACTAAAGCGGTTCTCACACTGCTCATACAGAGCCACACGACGACGCGACGCGACGATGCTGCGCCAGACGATGCTCTGAGTCAAGCTACGACGGACGACGCGGCGGTCAAACCTCGCGTGTGGAAAAGGGCTCTCTGTAAGCTTAGTTGTATTGTACCGGCTTTGTACCGAAAAAGTTTCTCAGTTATCCTATCCTACCTATCTAGACTAATATTTATATCTACACTGATGTTATATAGACTTTTACACTAATATTATTAAGAGAAAAATTGGTTGTCTGTAAAGTCGGTTTACGGACGATAGTTTAACGTGACAACGTCATAACAAAACATTGATGAAGTCTTTTCCTCGGACGCATAGGCCAATCGAGTGGAAGAGAGATAGATCCGGCGCAAGCCGAACGCTTAAGCCGATCGTGCCTTTCGCTCGCTCGTGTAGCGGGTAACACCGTAGAGGTTAAAACACTCGTTTTCTAACACACTAGCACATAGCGTGTTAAACACGAGCAGTACACCATCGACAACGCCTCTCCGCGCGAAAGATTTAACTCGCCATGTGGCATCCAGCGCAGCGTCGCGAGCCGCGGAACAGTGAGAGCCGCCTTACGCTATACCAAGCTCAGCTTGCAATCTATTGCGTCACAACCTCAAGTGCAAGTTCGAGTTGCGCAAGTTGTACTTGGAGGCAGCAAGAAAAATAACTACCGTTAAAGGCGAGGTTTTATGAAAGAGAAATAGCAATGACATCGCTGTATAGGAGCATGGTTAAACTCTGTCCTCAGACAAAAATGATCACGAGAGATCTCTGCGCAACACGCAGAGACGTCAATCGATGCAGAAGCAAGACCGGAATAATAAATCGTAAACGGTATGTTTTACAAAAAAGTTTACAGGATATAAAAGATGCGAAATTGTATTCTCTACAATAATGGTCTCAATAACTTTTGCCCTAAAGTGCATAGTTTCCGAGATATCGGCCAAAACCTTTTTTCAAGGTGGCGCTTGAAGCTCCACCTGGATCTGTCAGCATTGTGTAACTTTATTCTCAGGAAGTGATCCTCAACCTTAGAAAAAATGGATCGGAAATTTAGTGCGAGGTTAAATTCTATTTTTACTGACCTTTAATGTAACATATCGTCTCGCCTTTCCCCGAGGGGGCTGGCGGAGGTGTAATGCAAAACCCACACTTCGCCGGACGATATAATGTGACAGGGGGCTAGCCTGTCGCCATACACCGGGCTCCAGTCATGTAGACTGACATAATGTTCACACAATGAAAAAATTGGTGCGTGCCGTCGGCTGGGTTCAAACCCGCTCCCTCTGGCTTGAGAGGCGGGCCTTCTCCAAATAGGCTATCATCGCCTAATAATAACACGAGTATATATAATACAACTTTATACTTAATATACTACAAACGCGAACGTTTGTAAGAATGGATGGATGGATGGATGTTTGTTACTCTTTCACGCCAGAACGGCTGAACAGGTTTGGAAGAAATTTGGCTCAGAGATAGATTATGGTCTAGAATAGCACATAGGATACTTTTTAACCGCGGGGCGCAGCTAGTGTATTTATAATATTAGAAATTTCAAACGAGTTAGATAGATAGATAAACTCTTTATTGTTCACACCACAGATAACAAAACAACAAGAGAAAAATAATGATAAAACTTATTAAATAGTGTTTTACAACTGGCGGCCTTATCACTAAAAGCGCATCTCTTCCAGGCAACCTTAGGATGTTTAGGAGTTCAGAAGAGACGATGACGAGTGACGTCATCAGGATCCGGAAAGCTAGACCATGTTTTTTTGGATAATGGCAACATTGATAAGAACACTCTCGACTAATTCACCTCTCAAATTAAGTGCAACTAGTGACGTAGCACCCTGTAGTGTACAAATTTGGTAGATTGGAAATAACTAATGATTAGCAGCGTTTCGTCGCGAATGGTCAAATTCGCAAACGGTCAAGTGACTGAAAAACCGTCAAAATCGCGATCGGTCAAAATAGCGATTGGTCCATATCGCGAATGGTCAAATTCACATAATTTTCTAATCGCAGCAGGTCAAATTAGGTCAAGGACTAGTCAACAAGACACAGGTATTTAAACTGACTAATATTATAAGTCCGGCGACCTAACTAACTTCGGCCTAGGCGACCTAGACTAACATCGCATTGGCTTAGACAAGTGAAGAGAGCGAGTAATGATACTGACGAGCCTCTAAACTTACCTACAGAGTGACAAAGTGCAATTTCAATTTTTTTTATGGCTTTTTCACTACTGTAATCATTCTTAAGTAACTAAGAATTTCCCTTGTATTATTAATTAATTTAACAGCTAATGATGTAGACAACCTCCCTATGTAATGGAATTTCTGATTTGCTTTGTCTACCTATTGAATAAATCAGTGAAAAGTGACCCCTTAAAAATGCAGATATTTTTCATAGCTCTATTTTCGCTTGAGAACGTTTTCAAAATAACCAAGAACATAGGGGCGGAGATATTGTTAATTTAATTGTACATGCTAAATTTCATCATAATCTGACAAACGGTTTACAAGAAATTTGAGTAGCGTGTTTGTATGGAAATTTCAGAACGTCGCGGCCCTCTTAAATTTGGGGACTTGCGTCACACAGAATAATTGTATTGCTTTTAGTAAGTAAAATAAATTTGAATTTGAAAAGTTTTAAGTGTTATCCTTTTATTTGACTGCCTCGGTGACTCAGTTTGTAGTGAACCTGCCTTCTGAGCTTGGGGGCGTGGGTTCGATTCCCACCTAGGGCAAACATTTATGTGATTAACATTTGTGTTTGTTCTATGTCTGGGTTTTAATTTCACTCAGTTTCTCAGTTTCTTGCCTGTTCTTCTGAGTAGAGGCTTTTTATCCGAACAAGGCGGTCGAGTCTATTTAAATAACTTTGACGTTCATAAGTGTATCTTTGATACCTAAATTGAAAAAAACATTTTGACTTTGACTTTGAAATTTCTATTTAAGTATGTACTATGTATGTACAAGTATATCTGTCTCTGGCAGTACAAGCTTTGCTTAGTTTTGGGTCAGACGACGGTGTGTGCAAGTGTCCCTGATATTTATTTAAGACGCGGGTAATACCACGATTTTTCACCTACACACGTTAACATAGGCCGCTTTATTTAGAGTTGAAAATCGTAAATCATATTTGATGGTAATATGAGATCGGCGCCTAGAATTGCATTTTTGCCGTTTATAAGTAAGTAAAGTATTAATCGTAGTAAGAACACAAAAAAAATAAATTACTCGGTTAAACTTTTGATAACTAATCTGGCCATTAAATAATCGAAAAAAAAATGTGTCGTAATGTGCTGAAAGTTTAGAGAACGACGCTCAGTTTTTTTAAGAAGATACTTTTTGTGTGTTTTTTTTCCAAAATGAGAATGATTTCCAAAATTCTACTCCGGTTACACTGTTTTCGGTTGTTTTTTCTACCAGCTGCATTTTTTGCACCGCATTTCAATTCTTCACATCAAACTAGACAAACAAAAAACTTGTTTTCGTTGATTTCGTGTAATACCGGGCCTTAATATATATATTTTTTTTTAATTCGAGACATTTGGCACACATGGTCATCTGCAAACTAAGCAAAGCTTGTACTATGGCTGCCAGAGACTGATATACATGCATATTTATTTATAAATTCATACTTAGACACATAATTAACACCCAGACATAGAGCAAACACAAATGTTCATCACATAAATGCTTATGCTCTAGGTAGGAAACGACCCCACGATCCCGAGCTCTGAAAGCAGGGTCACTACCAACTGAGCCACCGGGGCAGTCAAATTTCTGGTGTGAACAATAAAAAGTTTACGAATGTGTCCATACCATGTTTAATTATAACCAATTCTTCGCTCCTTTCGCCAAGCTGCCTTAAAAGCTTCAACGTGTTATTGCGAAACGTTATTAGAGCATTAGACCGGCCAGAGAATTGCAACGCATTGTCTGGCTATCGGCTGGATCTAGTGATATAGCCATCTGTGGATAGGTACATGGATAGAAGGCTTCGTCACGCCTCCAGCCGTTCACTTGCAGGCTGCGACGGGGTGGACGAGCGGCGGCGGGAGCGGGTAATACGTGTTACAGACTGCTTCAAACCTAATGACGGCTGTGAATAGCGCCGCAAGCAAGACATTGCAGTGTCTTGCCTCTCTCTGCATATCTTCTTTTTCGCTACTGCGCAGCATTTCGCGCCTAACTTCACAGTCGCTATTAAGTTTGAATCGGCCTGTATTATCTTATGATTGTCTGGGTTTGTCCATGGTGGTCCATGTGTAATATTAAACTCTGTCAGGTTCTTAGTCAAAAATGGTTACGTGAGCAACACGCAGTGACGTCAATCCATGCTTAAGCAAGACCGAAAGTCACTTGCAAATAGTTTGTAAGAGACGATGACGAGTGACGTCATCAAGTATTGGCTTCCGGAACGCTACATCCTGTTTTTCTGGAACATGGGTTTGTCTATCTGTAGGTAGATGGAAGACTTTGTCATGCGTTTTCGTAATCATGTTCATAAATCAGACACGTTCTGTCACAGCGCCATTGGCCGAAGCTTCATACTTTAGTGGCTATCAGTCCACTGGAGCGGAGAGGTGAGAATGTTAAAGAATTGCATTGCTAATGCAAAATAAGCGTAGATATTATGCAATTCTATTGATTAATATTGTCACTGCTCCGCTCCGCCCTCTCCGTTCCATTGGACAGGCAGTTTTAGGGATAATTTATGCTAGACCGTGCATAGCGCGAGCCACCACGGGTGCCGAGGTATAGACGTGGCACGGCCGAGTTACGTCTGGGCGGTATAAGGGGTCTCCCAGACAGACGTGGCCTTCGGTGGCGGCCAATGCCAATGCGAAGTCCACTAGCGGCCCATTTGTCGCCACAGCAGGCTGCTTCTGTCTGTGAGACCCTTAAATGATCGCATCTTAAATGAGCTTTGAATCCGTGCCTCATCCACGTTCTAGCATAAACCATTCCTTTAGGCTGTACGCCGCAGCACGTCACCATTATCCGCTCCCGCTGCCTCCCATCACCAACCCCTCACCCCTACCCCCTGCATTCCTCGCAGCGCCGGACAAGGATATAATTCGCGACCTCGCTGGGGACACCGGCTTTTTGCCGCTACCTATACTTAGACCACTCACTAACTTGCTTGTAATTATGATAAATATGTTTTTTCAAATGTGTATGTTTAAGAGTCCAGCGACCTAACTAACTTCGACCTAGGCGGCCTAGACTAACTTCGCATTGGCTTAAAGTATTCCATAGCCATTTCGTCTAGAAGAAGAAGACGAGCGAAGAGAGCTAGTAATGATACTGACGAGCCTCTAAACTTACCTACAGAGTGACAAAGTGCAATTTCAGTTTGTTTTTTAATGATTTTTACACTTCTGTAATCATTCTTGAATAACTAAGAATTTCCCTTGTTTTATAGACTCATTTAACAGCTAATGATGTAGACAACCTCCCTATGTAATGGAATTTTTGATTTGCTTTGTCTACCTATTGAATAAATCAGTCAAAAGTTACCCCTTAAAAATGCGGATATTTTTCATAGCTCTATTTTCGCTTGAGAACGTTTTTAAATAAACCAAGAATATAGGGGCGGAGATTTTGTTAATTTTTGTAAATGCTAAATTTCATCATAATCTGACAAATGGTTTTCAAGAAATTTAAGTAGCGCGTTTGTATGGAAATTTCAGAGCATCGCGGCCCTCTTAAGAATAATGTTTGATTTGAATTAAACTTACGTTACTGTTTCATGTACTTCTCACATTAGCCAGTTGTAGGTAGAATGATGCGTCTGTCATGTTTTTTACAATATTCGTTTTTTTTAAATTGGAATAAAATTGACAGAACAAAGTTTAATCTCAGGGTCTACTTAGACAAATCAATATTTACACGTAACTAGCTGTTACTCTCAACTTCGTTCGCGTTTATTCAGACAATAGTATCCAAAAACCTTCCTCGTGATATACTGTAACTAATTATCAATTTTCATCAAGATCCGTTCAGCCGTTTAGCCATGAAAAGCCTACAAACAGACAGATAGACAGAGTTATTTTCGATTTGATAGTATTAGTGTGGATAAGTTTGATTCGTCAGTAGATGACTTGAGTATCGTTGGTGCGATCGTCATGAAATGCAGGCAAGTTTATGCAAATATAGTTGTTATAGGTATCATTTTACTCGTAGTAATCTACATTTAGCCTGTGTGCTAAATTGGGCATTTTTGTTCGGGTATAGAGTTTCCGTTAGATTGACGGTATTTCTAAAATATAATTATGTAAGTTATACCTATACCTTACATACATACAATTCGGATACTCTTTCGTAGTTTTTATAATACTTTTTTTTCTATTTTGTTCAAATTTTTTAACCGACTGCAATATGAAGACGGTTTTCAATACGGCTATTGATTTTTTTATGTACGTTACCGCATTACTCCGTCGTATAAACTTATTTGGAAAGCTATTTTTTTCATTTGAAAGGATATACTTACATAATGGTCCTATTTTTCAAAATCCAGTTCTATTGACGGAAAGTCAGTTTCAAAGTTTAGTGTTTTAGTTTAAAAAGTTTTTGAATATAAAGATTAGTTAATCTATTTATCGTTCACACCAAAAATAAATTAGAAGATAAACATATCACTTAATCTAGAGTGCAACAACTGGCGGCCTTATCGCCAAAAGCGATCTCTTCCAGAATTTACAAGTGAATCAACATGACTTGTGCAGGGGATTTTCCAGTTTTCCTGTTATTAGTTTATGAAAGGCCACCTTAATAACAACTACTGGTATTTACAAGGAAGTGGACACGTGAGTAGGCATGTGAGAATAAGATCCGGCGTCTCAATGCCGTTGAAAGCTAGTTGCGTAGCTATGAGATTGATTTCATCTGTTAACACTGTTAGTATCAATTATATATCATTATTGCAAAAGTTTGCGAGTTTGTTTCTAATTTTTTCAGGCTCAAACGGATCGGCAGATTTGGATAAGATTCGGACCGGAGATAGGTTTTTTAATATAGATTTTTTACCTATTTTACCTATATCTGGCTTAAAATATGCTACTTTATACACGTTCCAAAAAAATGGGATAGCGTGTCAAACCGCGGGCGCAGCTAATACAAAACAAACAGCACCAAAAATCAATCCTAAAATGACAAATTAAAAACAAACTCACTTACATCCAGAACATCAATCATAGACAATACTCAACGTACTGCTTATATTTCTATTTCAATCCTATATAATTAGCCCTGTTAAAAATCACCTGTCACATTATTCAAAGAACAACACACAAACAAAAGCAACGACTTTTAACAAGCCGTTGTGAAAGTGGCCCTGGCCTGCAGAGATTATGCGTTGCAGCTCAATAGGGACGGGAAAGAGCTCTGGGGCCTATCATTCATATCATATCATGTTTTCGACGCTGCGCGACCATCGACCTTATTGCGCGACAATACGAATCGCGGTCGCGCAGCAAAACGTAACCATCATGGAAATAAGATGTCGTGGTAGGTCCCTGGTCTAGCACACGCAACGCGACAACGGTATGTCGACTCAATCGATTTATAGAGACAGACGTATGTCTACACATATCCTTGTCACGTTCTCGCACGACAAAAAGTGACGAGACGAATTTTGTCGCGCGCGCATGCCAGCCTTGCTGGTTAGAATACTGCCTCTAAATCCATGCGTTCCTAAATCTATGGCGCCTAATGTTCGTCGTATATCATTATTGTGAAACGTATCGCTACGACTGTCTGTAGTAATGTAACTACTCGGTAGTCGTTAACTACTGTTTGCTCTACTAAAGCAAATAAGTTAACGAACAAATAAATTGACCGAGCTAGGCTAGCTAGATTTAAAAAAAAAACATATATACATACATAAATATGCGGCTATAGTCGCATATTTAGTTTTTGTGAATAAGCTAAATAGACTCCGATATGGTTTAATACAATACTTAGGTAGGAACTTATGGGTAAAGATAATCAGTGATTGATATTAAAATAACACTATTCCTAACATTTGTAATATTTACTCATGTTTTGAGAAATAAATGATGTTCTGTATGTCATCTGCGACATGAGCCTGGTGTATGGCGACAGGCTCGCCTCTTGTCTTATTTGGGACTGAATATCGTCCGGTGAAGTGTAGGTGTTGTATTACACCTCTGCCAGCCCCCTCGAGGGAAAGGCGTGACGATATGTTATGTTATACTCGACATTGGTTTTTATGCTTATAGGTACGTTTGTTCGACGATAATTTGAGTGCCGTTGAAACGATTTGCACGAATTTTATTGACAAGTTTCTTTTATGCCATACGTGGCAAATAAGCTAACGACCGCCTGATGGTAAGCGATCATCGTCGCCTTTAGATACCTGTAAAACCCTTAAGATACCTGTAGAAACCTTTAGATACCTTTAGATACCTGATACGTGTCTGTGATACCAGAAGGGTATCACAGACACGTTGTCGACCGTTAGTAAGTAGTTCATGCAAATCCAATTTTCAAGTTCGAATACCCAAATCTTGGAACCTCTGAGTATCGCGGATAGAAAGGAGTTCAAGAAGGGAAGAGAAGTAACATAATAGTTGACCGAACGAAGCAAGTTTTCGGAGTCTATTGGGATAAATTCGGGACAATAAATAAAAAAAATCGGGACACTTCCACAAACGCTCGCCTGACTCCAAACTAAGCAAAGCTGCCAGAGACTGATATACATACTTAGATATTTTCAAATACATACTTAAATAGATATTAACACCCAGACATAAAACAAACACTAATGTTTATCACATGAATGTTTGCCCTAGGTGGTAATCGAACCCACGCCCCCACGCTGAGAAGGCAGGTTCACTACCAACTGAGCCACTGAGGCAGTCAAGTTACCAAGATAGGATAGGTATTTCGGCGTTGGTTTCTTTGACGATACCTTGAGTATCGCTGATCCAATCTTCACGAAACTTTGCTGGCAAGTAGTTCATGAAAACACAATGTTTTTGTTCGAAATTGAGCTCAATTGGAAAAGAAATAATGGAGTTATTGCTAGGTCTCTGTTTGAGGCGAAATACCATGTTATAGATAGTCTAAACTCAAGTCCTGGCGTTAAAATACAGTGAAACTTGGTTAATTGGGACCTGGATAAGTGAGAAACCTCCATAACTGGAACTCATGCTGAGGTCCCAACACTTTGGCACTGAATTACCTCTGTTAGTGGGACGAGGTAAGCCTCTATATCTGGGATTTGTTCTTTCGATTTATCATCATAGTTACCTCTATAACTGAGACAGCGAGTAAATTTTATTTGCATAAACCTCTGTAACTGAGATAACATTGTTTGTTTACTCATTCTTATTCTACCCACAAATTCATGAAATAACTCTCACCTCTATTAATGGAACCCTCTGTAAATGAGACAGATATTTATTAATACCTGTATTTCTGAGACACTGGGTAAGTGAAATACCTCTATAAGTGAAACGACATTGCAGGTCCCTTGATGTCTCACTTAACCAGATTTCACTGTATATACGCGTGTATTAGGAAACAGTATTAGGCTTTGCAATAGCTCTAAATACGCCAAATGGCATTAATAACAGCGCAGCGTTAGTAGACCAGTTGGGCAACAGATCGGCTCGGGAGGGGTGGTCGGCAGACCAGTTGACCCTTAGCGTGCAGGAAGTGCCTTACCAGCCTTTCTACTGCTTTTACGGACATTGTTTTTGAATAGCATACATTATATTGTAGTTATTTCTTTGATGCTGAACTACTGTGCTCACGGACATTACTATGAGGTCTCACAGTGCGCTCGGACGCCGAGGGTACAGAACATGTATGCTGCCATACACATGTTCTGTTTGGTACATGTTTTTTTGGCACGCCCTACAGCCTAAATAGCAGGTGAGGTGTCATTTGAATCGTCTTGATAGCGGAAGTGACAGGGTACAATATTTTGTTGTTTTTATTTTAATAATGTTACTTATTGACAACCATTATGCATCATAGCCGACGGCAAACCAGAGGTGGACAAAAGGAGAGCTCATTGAGTGGTCTCTCTGTAGTCCTACTACTACAGGGTTCTTCTCCCTCCCTTTTCGGGGGAGTAAGGTTGGGGTCTTGAGGATTGCTCTGGGGGATCACTGCCCTCCGGAAAATTTGAGGATGCGAGTGCCAGACCGGCTCGCGCCGACCGCCTCTCAAACATTCTCATCCGATATGGTCACGGGTGGGTATCATGGCTTTGTCTCACTATAGTCCGTCTCTGCGGCAAACAGAGCAGAAGTGGAGCACGGCCGGTATGCGGACTTCGTTGTTCGTACGCACAAATTGTACAGCGGTTTCGATAACTAGCATTGTGGCGGACATTCCGCTTCGACACGTAATCGCTGTAGTTTAGATAGTATCGTGAAGTAATAATAGGTTATATGTACATTGTATACAAAAATAATAACATTTTTTTTCAAAAGAAAAACAAAAAGCACGACTGAAAAATGTAGCGACAAGTGCAAAATATACACTTGTGCAATAAAGACTAATCTTTTATCAAAATTAGTTTAGCCGTTTAGTAGCTTTACGAGGAAACCACACTGCACGTGTGGCTACTGTCGATTTTTTTTACATTTCGCTAACTCTACTAAAGATTCGATAGCGTTTAAACTTACTAATAAGTAAGTACTTAATTATGTATTTCTAACTTTATAGTATTGCAGGCTTAGAAATAAAGTTTTAATACATGTGTATACACATTGTGTAACACTAAAGCTGAAAAACAAAAATATATTTGACTTAATCGTTGTGTAAGTTCGTGTACAAATGTAACTAAATCAAAGGAGAATAAATATTTTATTTTGCGTCATTAGAATAGATTCCCCAGAAATCTGTCTCAAGATTTGAAACAAACAAACACACGAGTGAAGATAAACAAATCAGTTTAAACAGTAGGACCACTATCAATGCTTCTTCTAAGAAACCTAATTCGCCGTGCCCATAGCACCGATCAACTGTGTAAATATCACTAGCAAAGGTCAAGTAAAGTGGTCGTTAGACGTAGAGAACTGTTATTAAAACTGTGCTGGAACCCAGGGGCTCTCAAAGTGTGCGCCGCCGTGGTGCGTATAGACTATAGAGGGTTGAGTATCCACCGGAGACTTGCGGTGTGAGAGACAAAAAAATAATACCAAAGATCACTTCGCTGTGTAAATGAAGTGATCCTATGGGTGGGTTTTTTCCACTCATCCTTCTCAGATATACGCATAACAGAGATACGCGGCCTAAAAAGAGACGTCGCCGCCTATTTCGAGTAGGCAGGAGCGCGGAGATCCTACTAATATAATAAACGCGAAAGTTTGTAAGAATGGATGGATGGATGGATGGATGTTTGTTACTCTTTGACGCCAGAACGGCTCAACACATCTGGATGAAATTTGGCACAGAGATAGATTATAGTCTAGAATAGCACATAGGATACTTTTTAACAGCGGGTGGAACCGCTGGGTGCAGCTAGTAAAATACTAAAGGTCGCTTACGTGACGGGATTTTACTCAGCTCGGACGGAACGGTACAATTCTTAAACATCGTTACATACAAAAGTACAGTAGTAAAATATACGCGACGGGATCTCGGACGGGACGAGGCCCGAGTCGGATGGGGCGTGAAAAAACATCGTCGTGGACGATGTTTACCACGTCCAGGTCGGCGCGGGGCTCGTCCCGTCCGTGATTCCGCTGCGTATGCACGCTCGCCCCGTTCGCTCCGGAGAGTGGTGTAGTGAAGTGAGCTCCGTGTTAACGTCGACTTTGCGGAATTCACACGGCTCGTATGCGTTACACTCCCGTCCGGGCATTCATAATGTCACGTTCTGTCGCCGTCCCGCCCGAGACCGTCACGTATGCAGCGACCTTAAGGCTGTAAGTGCACCGTGAACTCATAAAGTTTGGGAGCCCCTGCTGTAACCTTTACTTGAACTATAGCTGCTACTTGTTGGGGCTGGCTCTAGGAACGTTGCAAACGTATACTTTACGGAATTAGCTCGCTAGTTGTTGCCCTCTGTAATTTTGTAGGTCGACTGGAGTCGTAGGCCTCGTTACCACGTTTTTTTTTTACAACTGACTAGACATGCGTTTGACCACTGACTCGCTGATGGGAAGCGTCGACGTGATCGAAAGTGTAACACGCTTGCCTAGGAAATACCTATTCACGTTACTCTTAAACACCCCCGGATTGTATTTAGGTGGAAAGACAGATACAGGCAACGAGCTCCACACCTCTGCAGTTCTTACAAGAAAAGTTGACTTGAAACGCTTAGTGCGTTTTAGCGGAATTTCCACCATAAGAGGGTGTCTCTTACTGGTGCGCCTGGTACAGTTTTACGTACGTTTTTTTAACCTAGGGATAATCCTTTATGGATTCCAGCACTTCCTCGGGGCTATGTGGGAGTCTCGCCACTGGCGGCCCATCCACTAAATACCAATGCACAATCAAGAACTCCTTATTGAAACCAAATACAAAATGAAATTAAACTAAACACTCAAAAATATAAGTGCATGGGCGGTCTTATCGCTTAAGATCGATCTCTTCCACCTTTTCCAACTTTCTCTGTTAGCGAAATGTAGGAACTAAAAAAATCAACGGTGGCCGCACAGTTTTGTTCAAAAAATGCGATTGTGGGGAGCTCCCAAGCCAATTCTAGACAATCTTGTCAAGCCGTACGTAAAATAGGGTCCAAAACAGGTTGGAAACGGCACAATGAACCCAGATTACGTCCTTAGGTTAGAACTTAGTAGGAGGTAGTGTCGCGTGACAAGACTAGGTATATCTGACACGCTATAGAGATGGGGTGATGGTACAAGTTGAGGACGGGAAGAAGTTTGTACGGTAAGAAGTACAGAAGTATGAAGAAGTTAAAACGTACAAAAGTATTGTCCAACTTTTGTTTGTTGGATTAATGTAGTGTGGTATTTGAATCTGGAAGAAATCTAAACAAGTAGTAATGACGTATTAAAATGCAATTAGTTTAATGACGTCTTAAAACACTTTGATTCAATTAACTTGTTCAAAGCTTTCGGACAGCACCGCTATGTTAACATACTGCGAAGAATCCATGAGCCCATGATCCAAAGAAACAAGGTCTAGCACTGAATGCTCCCTGCTCCCTGAAGAAGCTAACACGAAGAACAGGCAAAAAACTGAGTCGCACGGTCGATAATCACAATTAATTCATGCATTATGTATGTCGGGGAAAGTCAGGTAAGCCGAGGTGTTGTGTCAGATTTCTGATCCGTGAACTCGTCATCACGGGAATCTATGGGGGGCGTTAGACTTCAGGAACGTTGAAATAAGTGAACTACAGTGTTGATTTCACATTATTTTAATAATGCAGACATTTAGACTACTTAATTAGTGAAGGATTGCAACGATACTTGGCGATTTAGAGTAATGGGTTTGCGAATGGCCATTCATTGCGTGCGACAGCCTTCAGCCAAGTCAAGTCAACCACTGACTGATAGGCATGACGTTCGCCCACCATCCAAAATACACCTCCATTCGGTGTTAACCTCTCTAAACAAATCGATT
Organism: Peribatodes rhomboidaria; assembly: GCA_911728515.1. Lineage (NCBI taxonomy): Eukaryota > Metazoa > Arthropoda > Insecta > Lepidoptera > Geometridae > Peribatodes > Peribatodes rhomboidaria. The sequence continues at coordinate 1,930,670 of OU452194.1, forward strand.
AAACGTCATAAATTACCAAACAATAATACAATCGTATAACAACTTTCAAATTTAACTGATTTTCTTTATCTAATGATGTCACACGCCGTCATGTATTTAAATCTTGACACTTCACTCTATCCATCTGTTAATGTAATTCAATCTTTAAACATCTAGGCGCTTACTTAAGAGTACGAGTAAGTACTTAAGAATGTTAAAAATATGTAGTAACAAAAATTTAGCACTCAATTATAAAATTAGTGTCTTGCAAAACATAAAGTTTTTAAATTATGCGTTTATTTGCTCTAGTTACGATGGAAACAGGCTCAAAGTATAAATTATCTCACCTGTCTCGTCCGAAATAGTATTTGGTTATATAAAGTAGAAATAATTATACTTATTGCAAATCATTAAGGGTGAAATTACGCATAACTATAGCAAATTTTTAAAGTCTTATCCAAATATTTATTACATACATATTTAATTTATATGTTTTGTGAAATGTATTTGTGTTTCAGCGACAACAGAAATACATCATCTTTGAAAACTTCAACTGTCTAACTATCACGGTTCATGAGATACAGCCTGGTAACAGACGGACGGACAGCGCAGTCTTAGTAATAGGGTCCCGTTTTACCCCTTGGGTCCCGAACCCTAAAAAAAACAGTCATTTTGACTATTGTAGAGTGAGAATCAAATACTTTGTCTTGAGTCCCTAATTTACGTGAAACATTATCCCCTTGGCAGTAAACATTGTATAGCCTTGGAATAATTATACAGTGTATTAAATTTTTCGTTCTGTTCCCTGAACTTGAGACAAAAGATTGTCTCAGAGATCTGGGATGTAAAAGATCGACTATGACAATTCGATATAATGATATAAAAACATTTGCGCATGCGTGAGTAAATTAGTGTTGTGAAGGGTACTTATTATTTTATCGATTGACCAAAAATGGTCCTCCGGGTGCTTGTCGATAAATATAATCTTTGAATAGAATCTTTGCCTCAGATTAACCTAGAGAATAAGATGGCGCACGGCGTATGATTTAGGTGAAGCCAAAAACCATTCAAAAACCACGCAACTGTCGTATATGTACACAACACGCACACTTTGACGCAAAAAAACTACGCTTACTCGCTTGGTCATTCTTACCTCGGCATTATGTGCATTGTTTTATGGTATAACTACGTGTACATAAATGTACATAGTGCATTATAAACGTGTGGCCAGGACTACATTTTAAGGTTCTTTTTAAAACTGTGCAGTTTTTTTTTTTCAAGTCAATTTTGAAAAAGCCGTAACATTAAACTCTAACAAATATGTGCAGTTTTAGAATATTAAATCTATTAAGGTTAGTCTATTGGAACGGAAATGGCTAACGTAGAGTTTGGGAATAAATCTTAGTTTCCGTGCGCAACATTACCGCGCGCAAACGTTTAAAAAGAAGTGGCATCACCGAGATATAACGCAGTGTTCTATCTTTTCCTCTAGATTGATCTGAGTCTTTTGCATACCAATTGAGTAGTATTTTGTTTCAAGTAACACTGCTGCTGATTTAAAAATAATATTAGGTCCTTACGTATGAAATCAGCGTTTTGTCGTACTGATCAATTTGATCTGAAATATCTCCTCTTTGGTTAAGAATTCGAAATTCAAATTAATAAATTCATTTAGCTGGTTTTTTCTTCTTTGGAATACAGTCATTCATTTGTTATTTTCCTCATTATTTTTTCTTTGGCGTCGCTTATTACCGCGCAATGGAAAACATGAAATATCGGTATATTTACGAGTACGAGTTCTACCGTGGCACCAGTGCTGCAGAAACAGCTCGAAGAATTAATTATGTGTACGGCGCTGGTGTCGCTAAAGACAGCATGGTACGTTTTTGGTTTCAACGTTTTCGTTCTGGAAATTTCGACCTTAAGAACCAACCCCGTGGACGACCGGAGATCAAAGTGAAAAACGAAGAATTAAAGGCTATTGTGGAAGCGGATCCATCACAAAGCACTTCAGAGAAAGCAGCAGGCTTCGGGGTAAGTGACAAAACTGTATTAATCCACTTGAAGCAAATCGGGAAAGTAAAAAAACTCGAACGATGGGTACCTCACGAATTGAGTGAATCGAACTTGCAAACACGGGTCGCCTGCTGTGTTACTTTGCTCAACCGACACAATAATGAAGGGATTTTAAATCGAATCATTACTTGTGATGAAAAGTGGATATTGTACGATAATCGAAAGCGCTCATCGCAATGGCTGAACCCTGGAGACCCAGCCAAATCCTGCCCTAAACGAAAATTGACTCAGAAAAAGTTACTTGTAAGTGTTTGGTGGACTAGCGCCGATGTCGTTCACTACAGCTTTCTTAAATCTGGCCAAACGATTACGGCAGATATCTATTGTCAGCAACTGCAAACCATGAAGGAAGAACTAGCTGTTAAACAACCGAGATTGGTCAATCGCTCTAGGCCACTGCTGATTCACGACAACGCAAGACCACACACTGCACAACAAACAACCACTAAGTTAGCTGAGCTACAATTGGAATGTCTGCGATATCCACCGTACTCCCCGGACCTTGCTCCAACAGATTACCATTTCTTCCGGAATTTGGACAACTTCTTACAAGGAAAAAAATTCCACTCCGATGCAGCAGTCCAAACCGCCTTCAAAGAGTTTATTGATTCTCGCCCCCATGGTTTTTATAGTAAAGGGATCAATGAACTACCCATAAGATGGCAAAAGTGCATAGATAACAACGGTGCATACTTTGATTAATTAAATATATTTTACAAAAAAAAATCGACTTTTTATTCCTCCCGTACAAAACGCCAATTTCATACGTAAGGACCTAATATAAACCTAATATAAATAATATAAAACGGGCGTTAAGCTAGGCGGAAGAGTTAGATATCAGTGTCACCATGTTTCCAAATTAACATAAGAAAAGTAAATAATAAGATCAATATAATACTAGTGATTCGCTTCAAATTGTGACCCTTGATCAATTTTACTCGTATTCGGATAAGTAATGAAATAAGAAATCAGAATTTATTGATAACTCCTATAGATACACGTCACTGTTGAATATCCTACTAATATTATAAACGTGAAAGTTTGTAAGAATGGATGGATGGATGGATGTTTGTTACTCTTTCACGCCAGAATGGCTGAACAGATCTGGATGAAATTTGGCACAGAGATAGATTATAGTCTAGAATAGCACATAGGATACTTTTTAAACGCGGGTGAAACCGCGGGGCGCTACTTGTTTATAATAAAAGATGAATGTCAGAACAATAATAATTGATAATTATGTCAAATATGTAATATGTAAATATGTAATGATACTTATTACGTCACACATTACTCTACACATCACTAGAGCAAAGTTTTACTCCGTCTATTTATACAGAGTATAAAGCTTAATTCACACGGAATTTGGTAACAAACTCGCTGTTGACATTACAGCAGAGTCACATCACGCTTATGCTGTAGGGTTGATCTTTACGAACGATTGTAGTGTGTATTAAACGATTTCTGTGCTGTTTGTTCCCACTCATGACTCATGGGTGAACGGATTTTTATGACATTTGCCCCCTTAAGAGTCCGGCGACCACTTTAGACTAACCATTTCGTCTAGAAGAAGATGACGAGCGAAGAGAGCAAGTAAAGATGCTGATGAGCCTTTAAAGTTATCTACAGTGTGACAAAGTGCAATTTTTTATTATGACTTTTGCACTTCTCTAATCACTCTTAAACAACTAAAAATGTCCCTTGTATTATGGATTAATTTAAAAGCTAATGATGTAGGAAACCTCCCTATGTAAAGGGATTTTTGATTTGCTTTGTCTATCTGTTGAATAAATCAGTCAAAAGTGACCCTTTAAAAATGCGGATATTTTTCATAGCTCTTTTATTGCTTAAGAACGTTTTTTTAAAAAAACCAAGAACATAGGGGCGGAGATATTGTTCATTACTTGTACATGCTAAATTTCATCATAATCTGACAAATGGTTTTCAAGACATTTGAGAAGCGCTTTTGTATAGAAATTTAAGAGCGTCGCGCGACTCTTAACATAAACTTTTTATAGCCTCGGAGTAGTGTTTTGTCTTTATCGATTTAGTTCACAATTTAAAGGAAAGAAAAAGACAAAATTAATCATTTATTATGGATTTTAAGAACTTTTTTTTAATAACTATACAATTGACTTTCCAATAATCCGCGAATTCTCATTTCGTCACGATAATCTTATATCTTTAAATGAGCAATTCTTGTATATATATATATATATATATAATTGGAATCTCGGAATCGGCTCCAACGATTTTCATACAATTTAGTATATAGGGGGTTTCGGGGGCGATAAATCGATCTAGCTAGGAATCATTTTTAGAAAATGTAATTTTATTCGTGTTTTATCGATAATCAATCTCAACTGAAAAATATGACTCTTCCTGACATCTATTGGCGAACAATAATACAATTTTTTGTAAGCAACTACGAGTAATTGCTTTAACGACACAACAGCAGATGGCGTTGTTAAGTAACACGAAGTCAATGAGTGTTTGCTTTGAGGTTAGACTAAAATCAATTGTTTATTATCCAAAAAACACAATAAAAAATAAAAAAATACCGAGCAAAGCTCGGCCATCCAGGTACTATAAATAAAACAAACAACAAATCATTCAGAGTCAACTATGGTTTAAGTGAAATTACTCGTACTTTAAAACCCCCGACGCAGGGTGTTCAGTTATAAGTTTGACGTGTCTCCGTGTGTGTGTGTATGTGTGTGTGTCTGTCTGTGGTATCGTAGCTCCCGAACGAATGAACCGATTTTGATTATGTTTATTTTTATGACCTATCTATCTATCTTTTTTTTTTTTATGGACAATAAGTCGGCTTTTGACCACCATCTCGCCTGATGTTAAGCGACGTTGTGATCCAAGATGGAGCACGACGACCTATAAGGTACTTATTCACTCTAGCCTTGAAGTTTACTAGAGTGAAGAAGTACAAAGACGGCAGTTGAGTGAGGCGCTACAAGTGCGCTACTGCTCAGACCCGTCTTCGGAACGGTTACACCGGACTACATCCCGAAACACGACTAGGTTTCACGGCATGGCTTGGTCCGGTGGGTGGTAACTAGCCACGGCCGAAACCTTCCACCAGAGTTTGCTACCCGGTTAGCACTACCCGGGGACCACGTGTAGGGAATCAGAATAGAGTACACTCCTACGGACGTGGGTAGCTCAGCCCCAAAATCTATCAGCTATCTATACGTGGATGATGACGCTGGTGAACCTAATGATTTAAGCAAATCAACAATGTGGGTGTGCATTGCGCTTGCTTAGCTAATTCTCTGTACAAAAATGATCAAGACATCACTCTGACACTATCTGAAGCATCGCGGTTCTTTCGTGGGAGCCCGTCACGAAACATGAGAAATGCCATAGACAATATAATTATTGTTTATGTGACCTTGCCTTGCTACGAATACTGCATGATGTTTGGCTAAGTAAACGCTGGTTAAAATACTGCCCAAAATTAGAAATAAATAAATAAATAAATTCGGGACACTTCGACACACGGTCGCCTGACCCCAAACTAAGCAATGCTTGTACTATGGCTGCCAGAGACTGATTTACATACTTAGATATTTTGAAATACATACTTAAATAGATAGATAATTAACACCCAAACATAGAACAAACACAAATGTTCATCACATAAATGTTTGCCCTAGGTGGGAATCGAACCCACGCCCCCAAGCTCAGAAGGCAGGTTCACTACCAACTGAGCCACTGAGACAGTCATATTAAATATTCGTAGAGTTACGCGTCGAGCTCAGCGAGAAAGCGATGATAGCCTAGGTCGCCTCTCAAGCTAGAGGGAGCGGGTTCAAACCCAGCCGACGGCACGCACCAATTTGTTCATTGTGTGAACATATGTAGCGTAAAATTATATTGCTTACAACTATGTAGAGGTACATATAAAGGTGAAGTAAGTATGTTAAAGTATGTGCGTTTTGTATGTCATCTGCTACATGACTGGAGCCCGGTGTGTGGCGACAGGCTCGCCCCCTGTCACATTTGGGACGGAATATCGTCCGGCGAAGTGTGGGTGTTGTACACCTCTGCCATCCAAAAATAAAGCGGTCTACGATAGAGCACGCTTGCCTAAATGAGACCGATTCACTCAAGACTTTAAGACACTCAGACTTTAACCTTTAGTGGGATATACCCACTCTGGCAAAGCATTCCACACTAGCGATTCCCACAATAGCTGAAACAGCATTTCGTGAGGGTTAATTAGACATGACTTAAGGTAAGTGGACCGTTGGTCGTGCGGCGGCGAGGCGGGTCGTTTATATTGTACAAATCATGAAGTGTCGGGTGCATGTGTGAATGTCTTTCTGGTACTTCCACTTTGCCCTGCCAAGTGGTGGGTGGGTGTACACTGCTAGGGCATAGATAGATAGATGAACTTTCTATTGTTCACACCAAAAATCACTTTTGTCTTTCTGGTACTTCAGTTTGCCCTACCAAGTGCTGGGTGGGTGTACACTGCTAAGGCATAGATAGATAGATGAACTCTCTATTGTTCACATCAAAAATCACTTTTGGTCTTTCTGGTACTTCCACTTTGCCCTACCAAGTGGTGGGTGGGTGTACAGTGTACACTGCTAGGGCATATATAGATAGATGAACTCTCTATTGTTTACACCAAAATCACAAACACATAAAATTATGTCTCTTAACACTATAGTGTAAGAACTGATGGTTTTATCACTAAGAGCGATCTTTTCTACGCGGCCTTGGATGGAGAGGATATTTGTAATGAATTAATGACAACAAGGATGGTGGCATGAAGGAACGTCACATTTTAAGTCGACTTTACCCCACTAATGCAATTAGGTGGCGCAAATGATACTCGCTTAGAGTCATGATTGATTATGTCTGACTAGGGCTGGCAACGTCAGATTTGGTAGGAAGTGTATTTTTTAATGAGTGAATTCAAATCAGAAATCAGAATTTATTGATAACTCCTATAGTTAGACGTGAAAGAATAATTTTCAATAAATTTGCTCATTGACATGGATAAGTGGGGCAAACTCAGCCTATAAACTTTCAACAGTCAACTGACGTTCATAAGTGTATCTTCGATACCTCATTGGAAGAAGACATTTGACTTTGACTGTGCCCCGTTATGGGATCCTTTGGTGGGAAAAGTGGAAGCACCTTGTTTCTCGGGAAGAATGGCGTGACACCTGCGAATTGGACGTTTTGTTACTGCTGGCCATTTCGCGAATTGGACGTTCTAGGACTAAAGGACAGGCTGGAAGAATCCACTTGCGGGCGTGGTTCCACCGCGATTGAGTCCACTACGGTGTGTAAACAAAGCAATATGCTTGTGAGCACCGTAGTTAGTACCAAAATGAAATGTTCTTTCGCCCATTCCTTACTAATTAATAAATGTCAATGCTCTAAAATTACGTTGCTTAAATTACTTTCGATTTTCTGAAAAAACATTTTACGGTGAGCAAATGATGTAAGTAATTTCCGACCGGTCACTGCCTGTGTTCTGCTTATAAAATACGACGGCGGCGGCGCCCCGTTCTAAAGCTAAAATTGCTTGCAGCGCACAATAATTGTCGGACGTCGGCCCATGTCAATCTTAATTGATTTTTTATCTATGCAATATCTATCAATCATGATTTTATTAATAAGAACGATTTTTTTTGAGTTGATGGTATCTTTGTGTGGCGCTCCGAGCTTGGCTTAACTGGGCGATTTAAATAGATCAACGAAGTTAGGCAACCTTTGATAAGGTCAGTTTTGGGATGGGTGACCGCGAGTGGTGTTTACAGCTCAGCTTCGGATGACACGTTAAATTGTAGATAATAAATGATAACAAAATTTCAAAATTGCGGAAAAAAACTGCCATTATGAAAATTTTACAAAAAATATATGTGCGTAATGTATGTCATCTGCTACATGACTGGAGACCGGTGTATGGCGACAGGCTCGCAACCTGTCACATTTGGGACTGAATATCGTCCGGTGAAGTGTAGGTGTTGTACACCTCTGCCTACCTTCGGGGAGAAGGCATGACGATATATTTTTATATACCTACTAAACTTAATATTAAACGGTTTTGTTTATCTTGACTCCGTAAATATTAGTTTGTTTATGTACTATATCTTTGTTTCAAATCTTACGATAGCTATTCGATAAACCGGTTTTTATGAAATTTAGTTTTAGGTACATTAAGTTCCCGTGACAATCGTCCGGCTGAACAAAAAAAAATGTATAGCCTGCCTATTTATTACCTGCCCACAAAATTTCACGAGAACGGTTGAAAAATGGGACCTGTAGAGGAGACAGACGTTGGCCGCGAGGTCTCCAGCTCACAGAATCACTAGTGATATTTTTATGTATTAGGTTACTAAAAATCTTGACTCACAAAAACAAAATCTTATTTTTGTTAGCAAAGAAAAAGTTAACTACGTACCAAACGTCAAGAACTAGGAAGAATGCCGCCGCCGCCCGTGGCTAGGCCAGCCCGCGACCCCGCGTCAAAAATCGAATTTGGAACACGTCAAAATTGGCGGGCTTCCTGCCACCCTTCCCGCCCTTGAGCTCGACCACTTACTTTTTTCTTACGTTCCGTTTCTCGCAGCGCGAACAGTATAAAAACGGTTCGCGGCAGAATGAGAGCAATCAGTAGCCTTCGAGCAGTCACTGAAGTGCACGATGAGAGTTCTGGTTAGTTGAACTACTATTTATTATGTGGTTGAACTAACAATGGATACTTTAATAATTATTCGTGTGTGATAATAATTCGTGGCGCAATGCGTGAGCCGTGCATTGCCAAATAGAAAATTGTGTTCGTTCTAAAAATAATTGTTTGGGGAAATACGTGAGACGTGAAAAGCCAGAAAAAGTGTTCGGAGTGATTTTGTGCCTGTTCGATTTTTTGAAGCAAATGGATAAATATTAACATTGGATTTAAACGCCCCTAAATTAGTGGATTTCAAAGCAAAAAAATATTTTTACTTATTTTTCTCTCAGTCTAATAAATTACGAATACTAATTTACTTAATTAATCATGAATATTGATTTTTTGGAAATCGGATAATTATTCATTTACATTTACTCAAGTTTTCTAATATAGGGCAAAAACCGCTTGGATTTCTCAAAACAACGATTACCGATAGAAAAACTAATTGTCACTATCAAAATTTTAACTTAGATGAATTTTAATTATTCGGGACACGCTTAGGCAAAATTGGATTGCTGCAATGAAATTTGAAACTTAAGATTTGCTAATAGCGTCTCGTTTTCCACAGATTGTAGCCGCCGCCGTCCTCGCCTGCGCCGCCGCCGCTCCCTCCGGGGCGCTGCTGGCTGGCCCCTACGCCCACGGGCTCGGTCTCGGCCATGGCCTCGGCCTCGGCCACGGTCTGGCCGTCGCCCAGCCTCTGGCCTACGCCCACGCCCCCGTGGTAGCCCACGCCGCGCCCGCCCTCCCCACCATCTCCCCCGGCGACATCCAGGGCGCCGCCATCGATGCCCACGTTGACGCCTCCGACCACGCTCGCGCCTCCGTCGACGCCGCCCGCGAATACCACGACCAAGCTTCCGAACTCCAGGGACAGGCCATCAACGCCGCCGAAGACCACTCCTGGCAAGCGGTTGACGCCGTCAAGACCGCGGAGGCTCAGCTCGATGGCGCCGCCGCCGGCGTCGCCCCCGTCTTGGCTAAGCAGTTGGCCGGTCACGTAGCGCCCGTTGTCCACGGTTACGCCGCGCCTGTTGCCCACGCCGCGTACGCTGCCCCCGCTGCGTATGCCGCTCCTGCTGCGTATGCCGCCCCCGCTGCGTACGCCGCCCCGGCCGCGTACGGCGCTCCCGTCGCGTACGGCGCCAGCAAGACCGTCGTGTCCCAGTCCCTGTCCCAGACCCACCCCGGCGTCGTTGCCCACGCCGCCTACGCCGCCGGCCCCGTGGTCGCCCACGGTGCGTCCCTCGGCTACGCTGCCCACGGTCTCTCCGCCGGTTACGGTCATGGTCTCGCGCACGGATGGTAAACTGTGATAGTAATTTAAAACCAAAAAAGTCAATACTCATGTTTGGAATTGTAAATAACTAAATTATAAAAAAAAATACAGACAACTGAGGCGAGGATGTGTGTGAATAAATGAAATAGTATTTATTGTGGTAGTTTCCTTTCCCAGCACTTTTTTGATTTTCGTCTTTTTAGGTCATTTTGATGATTTCCATATAATTTAGCTTATTTTTAATCATGATACTTCTACCTCTTTGAGTAGATAATCGTTAAAAAGCCAAATTTAATTCATTACGAGGTTCCTAAAACCGTTTTACAAATTAATTATAATTCAAGTCTAGTGGCAATTTTTAGGGTTCCAAAGAAAACTAAGAAACCCTTATTATCTTTTCCTAGTGTCAATCAAAAATTTGACAATTTTCCATTTCCATAGCATTTTTAGCCATATTTTTTGTATCTAACAGGTAATTTGACGATCTATGTCGTAACCGCGTCCTGCGCTGGCCTTTCGAAATAGCATTGCGCGAGCGCAAATTCACATGGACTTTAATATCATTTTGTTGCCGTAAATCTGACCTCATTACATTAACCGTCTTATTCTGAACCTTATACGCCTTGTTATAAAGCTTTTGTGAGCTGAGTGGGTTACCCTGAATTCAGATTAGAGGTCGTCTAACAAAAGTTAAATATATCTACCAAATGATTCTTAAGAGTTAATTAATTTTACAAAATTACTTCAAAAGTATAAAAGAATTCCGAATACAAACAAGTAATGCGTTTTTTATACAAAGTGACACCTAAGACCATCTTCACACAGGAGCCCTTTCCGCTAAAAAGCGATGTCTTCTAGATAACTTTCAACATAATTCATGTAATGAAACAAAGCAAGCAGTAAAAAAAATTGACGGTCTTCACGCTAAAACCGAATCTCCTCTAGACAACAAAGTAACATACAAATTATAAAATACCAACAAACAAAGCGTAAAACACAATAATTTGTTATTTTGTATGCAAGCAATAATCCAATTAAATTTGGTTAATTTTCAACAAAAAATTAAGTAGCTACAGAAATAAGTACTCATTACAACAAAGTATTTTAAAACAGTTCCGTGTGAGTGTAAGGTCAGTTTTGTCTGCGGCCGCCGCATGCCGCCAACCACGAAACTAGGTAGGTCACATCGTGGTATAATAATATACTCCGCCAGGTACAGCATTCCGATCACGTGGGCAACACGTAGTGACGTCAAACAATGCTTAAGAGTCCGGCGACCTAACTAATTTCGACCTAGGCGACCTAGACTAACTTCGCATTGGCTTAAGGTATTCTATCGCCATATCGTCTAGAAGAAGAAGACGAGTGAAGAGAGCGAGTAATGATACTGACAAGCCTCTAAACTTACCTACAGAGTGACAAAGTGCAATTTCAATTTTTTTATGACTTTTGCACTACTGTAATCATTCTTAAGGAACTAAGAATTTCCCTTGTATTATGGATTCATTTAACAGCTAATGATGTAGACAACCTCCCTATGTAATGGAATTTTTGATTTGGTTTGTCTACCTTTTAAATAACTCAGTCAAAAGTGACCCCTTAAAAATGCGAATATTTTTCATAGCTCTATTTTCGCTTGAGAACGTTTTTAAAAAAAAACCAAGAACATAGGGGCGGAGATATTGTTAATTTAATTGTACACGCTAAATTTCATCATAATCTGACAAACGGTTTTCAAGAAATTTGAGTAGCGCGTTTGTATGGAAATTTCAGAACGTCGCGGTCCTCTTAAGCAAGACCGAAATAAGTCATTTACAAATAGTGCGAATGAGACGGATGACGAGTGATGTCATTACGTGTTTAGTCCTGGAATGGTAGATTTTGTTTTTTTTGGATCATGGGTCACACAAACACCTAACTACCAAAGTGATCGTGTCTATACTCTGGCTGCTCCCCGCGGTTTCACTCGCGGCAACAGAGGAACCGTAAATTTTTTCGGGATGAAAGGTGGTTAATATGTCCTTTGTACCCCTGACAACGTGTATGCAAAGTCCCGAGATGATCGGTTGAGTTTTTAAGCCGAAAAACGTAACAAAGAAACAATATAAATAAACAAACAAGTAACATTTTAAAACGAAAAACAAAAACCCGGCTGCAAAAATGTCTACCTTATGTCACTTCCATTATCAAGACGATTTAAATGACACCTCACATGTCAAAAACCATCAAGCTGTTTAGGCTGTAGGTTGTGCCAAAGAAATCTCATATATATATACAATTATACATACACCCGAACAACATAACCCTCCTTCTTGCGCAGTCGAGTAAAAATAACCATCTCCCTTTCACAGTTATAATGTTAGTTAGGAAGCTCGAATTAGTATTTACAGCATGTTGCGGGTAACAGTCGTATTTATTTATTTTACTCTGCTAAGTTAATTTCTTAATTAACTACAGTTTTTGATGATTCCATATTTTAGTGTTGTGATATTTAATGTGCTGCTGAAGTTTTAAGTCATGACTTTTAAATCGCGGCTACTTTCAAGAGTGAAAATGAACGATTTGTCTAATGTCACCCGCACCATAGAGCCATACCACCCATAGGTAGGTCACATAAAGTACTTAAGAGTCCGGCGACCACTTTACTTACCTCTTTACTTTACTAACTTCGCATTGGCTTAAGGTTTTCCATTACCATTTCGTCTAGAAGAAGATGACGAGCGAAGAGAGCAAGTAAAGATACTGACAAGCCTTTAAAGTTACCTACAGAGTGACAAAGTGGAATTTAATAATTTTTTTATGACTTTTGCACTTCTCTAATAATTCTTAAATAACTAAGAATGTTCCTTGTATTATGAATTCATTTAAAAGCTAATGATGTAGACAACCTCCCTATGTAAAGGGATTTTTAATTTGCTTTGTCTATCTATTGAATAAATCAGTCAAAAATGACCCCTTACAAATGCGGAAATGTTGCATAGCTCTATTATAGCTTGAGAACGTTTTTAAAAAAAACTAAGAACATAGGGGCGGAGATATTGTTAATTTAATTGTACATGCTAAATTTCATCATAATCTGACAAATAGTTTTCAAGAAATTTGAGAAGCGCGTTTGTATGGAAATTTCAGAGCGTCACGGCCCTCTTAAAAATTGAACTTGAAATGGGTTACTTGCCTGCAAAAGCTCGTGAAGATCGGATTGACGCTTTGCTAAAACGACGTTCAGTCGTGAATCTCGATTTATGACAGTTTTTATGTATGGCGAATCCAGCTCTCCATCGAGATTCAAGACTGAGTCTCGTTTTGCTATGCGGGACCTATGTATGAGTGTGAAGCATTTCTTTATTTATTTTTGTTTAGTTCGTCAATTAAAACCTTCAATTTCGACATTATTAAGTTAATTTATCAATCATTAAGCTAAGCGGGTTCTTAGAGGCTACTGGGACATCTAGGCACCATTTTATTGCGCTTACTACCTCAAGTAGCGCAATAAAATGGTGTAGAGCTAATTATTTACACAAGTTATTACATTTACACACAAATTTACATTACACCTAAAATACTTACTGTATTTTAGGTCTAGACAATAGAGGACTAAAGACTAGCCAATGTTGGACTAGACATTGCGAGACACTAAACGTTTCAGGAAGAAGATTTTTCGATACTAGACGTTTTAGGAAACTAGACATTGTTGGACTAGACGTAATGCGACATGGACGTTTTTGCAAACTATAGACGTTCTAGGACACTAGACCTTGTCAGCCAGCCAAAACGGATAACTTGAGTATCGTTGATCCTATTATATATATCTTATATATCTTCATAAAACTTTGCAAACATGTAGTTTATCTCATATTTATCTTGGACAATTGGTATCCTTTAAAGATTGCACAGAAAAAGAGATAAACAGAAGAATTACTTTAGCCTGGAAAAAGTATTGGGGCCTTAAAGAAATTATGAATAATAAAGACATAAAAATGAATATAAAGAGACGAGTTTATGAGACAACAATACTACCATGTCTAACATATGGCTGCCAGACATGGTCAATGAGGAAAAAAGATGAAGAAAAGGTTGCAATCTGCCAGCGGAAGATGGAGAGGAGTATATTAGGAATTAAAAAAATAGACAAAGTCAATAACCACTTTATAAGAAGCAAAACTAAAATACCGGACGTAACAGAAATAATAAGGTTACTTATTATGGAAATGAGCAGGACATATCTGCAGGCTCGAATATTCCAGATGGACAAAAATAGTCACAGAATTGACGCCACGGGACGGGAAAAGGAGCCAGGGAAGACAGAGGAAAAGATGGAAGGACATATTCTCGGAGAAATACGGACCAAATTGGATGACCGCAGCTAGAGAGAGAGAAGAGTGGAGAACATTAAGGGAGGCCTACGCCGCAGAGGCGACTTCTGCATATGTAAAAATGTAAAAAGTCAAACTATTCGTGAAACAATGCAGTAGAATAAAGGCTATTATTATTTTATTTTAGTTAATCTCAATAGAACTTTTAAGTTCGTATTTGAGCTGAATCGGACGAGGGGTTGTGATAATATGTGAGGTCACCGTTCGAGGCGAGCTACTAGTAAAATAAGATATGCAAAAAAAATGTTATTACATAAGTGTAATTAGCATACATATGTTAATTAGCATACGAGTAGCTAAAATCCGGATTCAACGCAAGTATATATTATACTCGTAGGTACTTGCATGTAAAAAACAGTCAAAACAAGACAAGGTCATACTCTACAAAAATATATGACACAGAGCTAAGAGATAATTTATTTAGCAATGATTGGACATTACTTTTATTCGTCTATCGGTGGTCTTTGTCCAAATCAAATGTATCCAGGCGCACTTGAATTTTTTGGCGGAATTTCCACCATAAGAGGGTGTCTCTTCCTCTTATGGTGGAAATTCCGCCAAAAAATTCAAGTCAACTTTTCTTGTTAGAACTGCAGAGGTGTGGAACTCGTTGCCTGCGTCTGTCTTTCCACCTAAATACAATTCGGGGGTGTTAAAGTAAAGTGGATAGGTATCTCCTAGGCAAGCGAGTTACACCTTAGATCACTTCAACGTATCCCATCAGGGGAGTCAGTGGTCAAACGCATGCCTAGTTTGATGTAAAAAAAAACATTTTCGTATTGAAGAGACACTTATGAACGTCAAAGTTATAAACATGACTCAACCACCTTGTTTGGAAAAAGAACCACTACCCAGTAGAACAGGCAAGAAACTGAGGGGCATATTTGAGCAGTGGAACGGAATATGGTAGGAAAAAAATTGTAAAAAAATAACACGTTTAAGGAAAGAGAGTAGCAGTAGAAACTAACCTAACCTAACGTTTTTCGTTTTTTTTGGGGATTAGGTGGAATAGGCTGTAAATGTAATATGAGAAAAAGAAAAAAGAGAAGAGAGTTGGAAGAAGGCCCGCCTCTCAAGCCCGAGGGAGCAGGTTCACACCCACCCATTTGTTCATTGTGTAAACATATGTGCGTATTGTTTGTCATCTGCTACATTGAATGGAGCCCGGTGTATGGCGACAGACTCGCTCCCTGTCAAATTTGGGACTGAATATCGTCCGGCGAAGTGTGGGTGTCGTATTACACCTCTGCCAGCCCCTTGGGGGGAAAGGCGTGACGATATGTTTGTATGTTGTTGACAGTGTAGTAAAAACACCAACTTTTTCTTACGTAGGTACAGAATCGAAACTATTCCAGTGCCAACTCGATCATACATCGACTCGAATGAAAAAACTCGATTAATCACGCCTGTGACAAGCGGAAGTAGAATCGATATCTCGACCTTGGACGCGAATACTGTGGCCGAAGAAAAACTTCGATCACGGACTTTGGAGGCGTGGTTAGGACAATGAGATCAAATAAAGGGATATTTGCTAAAGTACTACAATGTATTATTTCTCAAGTTAAAAGTAGTAGTTTTTAAAGTAGTTAACATACATACATCCACATAAAATATCGTCACGCCTTTCCCCCGAGGGAGCTGGTAGAGGTGTAATACAACACCCACATTTCGCCGCACGATATTCAGTCCCAAATGTGATAGCGGGCGAGCCTGTCGCCATACACCGAGCTCCAGTCATATAGCATATGACATACAATACGCACATAAATTCACACAATGAACAAATTGGTACGTGTCCTCGGCTGGGTTTGAACCCGCTCGCTCTGGCTTGAGAGG
Organism: Peribatodes rhomboidaria; assembly: GCA_911728515.1. Lineage (NCBI taxonomy): Eukaryota > Metazoa > Arthropoda > Insecta > Lepidoptera > Geometridae > Peribatodes > Peribatodes rhomboidaria. The sequence continues at coordinate 1,946,922 of OU452194.1, forward strand.
CGGGCCTACTCCAACTAGGCTATCATCGCTTCAAAGTAGTTAACAACAACAAAATCGGGACACTTTCCATTTACGGTCGCCTGACCCCAAACTAAGTAACATAGTACAAACAACGCTTGTACTATGGCTGCCAGAGACTGATATCCATACAAATATATTTCTTATAAATACTTAAATAGATATGAACACCCAGATATAGAACAAACACAAATATTAATCACATAAATATTTGTTATTATTAATTCTAAAATTTAACTTAATTTTGTAACTTTTAATTATGTATCTACTTGCGGGTTTAATTTCCTACATAAATTAATTTTATTTTAAAAAAAAAAATTGTGATGATTTAGAACCTAACAGTTGGCTGTTATTTTTTTGGCCATTGCAATGTTTTTTTAGTCAATCTGGACTGGACGAATCATTTATCAAAGATTCAATCGTATATTTTTCCGGTTTTTGACTTGTTCCGGAAATTACGTTCATAAACACGTAATTTTATTGAAATGCGTAGTACATACGGACAAAAACTAAATATCAAGACTTACTTCCTTACTGCCAACAAATATTTACTACTAGCTCTGCCCCGCGGCTTCACCCGCGGTCTGAAAGAAACCCCAATTTTTTTTTTGAAATTATCCTATTTCTCATTACAACTGAGCGCTACCGTGGCTCGGATAACACGTTAAATAGTAGGCCCCGGTTGTTTGTTCTATGACAGCAACCCTCAAGCCATGTCAGAGGCCATCGGGCGGCCTAGAAACTCTGACATCAGGGCTAGTTACTCGGCCTACACGAACTTGCTTGCTCTATGTCTTTTTCTATGCTTCTGACAACGTGTATGCAAAATTTCATGATTCATGCTGATCGGTTGAGTAGTTAAGGCCTGAAAGCGTAACAAGCAAAGTGGCGAACAAACTCACTTTCTCATTTATGATATTGGTTAGTTATTAGGATTAGGATAAGACTGGTCGCGCCCTGCGGCTTGACTCGCTATACTCACAAAACTGAAAATTTGACCGGGATAAAAAGTAGCATACGTATTTATTTCAAGTCAGTATAAGCTACATCCATACTGAATTTCATCCAAATCTGTTGAGCCAATTCCTCGTGAAGAAATAACAAACACACACACTCACATTTTTTTGCCTTTACTTTTAATTTTAGTGTGATAAATAACTAAATATTATAAACACAATTATAATTTGTGGATACTAAAATTATTTAGGTATTATTAAATATGGAGTAATAACTATCATTAAAATAATATGTATGTGTTAGTATTTTAATTGTAATTATGTACTGATAAATCTAATCTGTATATTGTAAAAATACAAGCATGATATTTCTAGTTACAACCTTTTTGGGTAAATAACCGACTTCTAAAAAGAAGTATCCATTTAAACAATTTTTAGACTTTTGTTGATATTTTAATAACTGCTTAACCGATTTTAATAAAATTTATATGGGACTACCTCTAAAGTATGATCTACCAATCAAAAAAAGAATCATTAAAATCAATTCACAATTAGCGGAGTAATCGCGTAACATACATCCAAAAAAAAACATACAGACGAATCGGAAGTCGATTAAAACCTGTAAAGAGAAAAATAGACGAAAATTCTATGAAAGTAGTCTGAAAGATTTACAAAATGAAGCGCCTCGTCGTGTCATTTTACGTCCCGCTGCAGGGACACCGACCTACTCTATGTCGTCTTATTGAGCCGATATCCACCACGCTAGCTCAGTGTGAGTTGGTGGACGTCACATGTCCGACAATTATTCTTCTAGGACATGTCGGTTTCCTCAAGACGTTTTCCTTCACCGCGCGATGACAACATAACGCCACGCTTTTCCCGGAAGGGGCTGGCAGAGATGTATATAATGATCTAAACTGTCACATTTAGAACTGAATATCGTCCGTCTAGACGATATTCAGTTCTAAATGTGACAGGGGGCGAGCTCATCGTCATACATCGGGTCCCTTTCATAATAGCATGGGGCCTACCATGCTTTCATGACATCTAATTGCCATGATGAGTATGTTTTATCTAGTTATGAGTTATTGTTGTATGTTTATGACTTTAGCACTTCTGTAATAAAATAAATAATAAATAAATTCGGGACATTTCCACACACGGTCGCCTGACCCCAAACTAAGCAATGCTTGTACTATGGTAGCCAGAGACTGATATACATACATATATATTCTTAAATGCATACTTAAATATAGATATTAACACCCAGACATAGAACAATAATAGAACGTAATCATTCTCAAATAACTAAGAATGTCCCTTATATTATGGATTCATTTATAAGCTAATGATTAGGACAACCTCCCCATGTAAAGGGATTTTTGGTTAGCTTTGTCTATCTACTGAATAAATCAGTCAAAAGTGACCCCTTACAAATGCGGATATTTTTCATAGCTCTCTTTTAGATTGAGAACGTCTTTAAAAAAAACCAAGAACATAGGGGCGGGGATATTGTTAATTTAATTGTACATGCTAAATTTCATCATAATCTGACAAATGGTTTTCAAGAAATTTGAGAAGCGCGTTTGTATGGAAATTTCAGAGCGTCGCGGGACTCTTAAATGAAGCGCCTGTTTGTCTGTATTTCTTAATCACGCCTCGAAAGATGTAACAGCAATGCCAGAAGTACGCTATGCTATAATAATTATTACAGGCACATGTATTTACGTTCATTTGCACAATTATTTTTAAAAGGAGCTGTGACACTAGGAGAGTGTCTCTAGGAGAATGACAATTAATAGTAGTAGTAGAATACATCTAGAATAATTGGTCAGTTTAAAAAAAAAAGACGGCTCAAAAGATAGGAAAGATAGGATAGAGCTCTCTCTATCCTAGTCTCGTTATTTTGAGCCGTCTCGAATGCGAATGAAAAAGATTGAAGATCAGCCTAGTTGGGAGAAGCCCCGCCTCTCAAGCCCAGCGTAACCCAGCCGACGGTACGCACCAATTTGTTCATTAAATAAATAATAATAATAATAAATAAATTCGGGACACTTCCACACACGGTCGCCTGACCCCAAACTAAGCAAAGCTTGTACTATGGCTGTCAGAGACTGATATACATACTTAGATATTTTTAAATACATACTTAAATAGATATCATTATGTGGACATATGTGCATATTGCATGTCATCTGTTACATGACTGGAGCCCGGTGTATGGCGACAGGCTCGCCCCGTCACTTTAGGGACTGAATATCGTCCGGCGAAATGTGGGTGTTGTCATCTCTGCCAGCCCCCTCGGGGGAAAGATGTGACGATATGTAAAATCTGGTCCGATTTCAAAAATTCTTTAACTATCAGAAAGCTACATTATCCCTGAGTGACGTACGCTATGAAACGCAAGCGACACCGCGGGCAAAACGGCTAGTAAAAAATAAATCGAATCCGCACTTCATTTCCCGAAGCCATGCACGCAACCACTGCGCCATGAGCGTAAAAAACCGTCTCAACGGAAAGGTCGACGCCCTAGCATCCGTAAGTTCAAGTTCAGTTAAAAGTAAGAGTTTATTTAGTGCCGCCGCACACTTGGTGCTTTTTGCAGTGACGATCGGCGATTCAGTTGCTTCTCGGAAGATTTATAGTTATAATAACAATATAAAATCATTATCTTCAGTCTTAGAGTAAAAGGTCTATGAAATTTGCAATACCAAGGATTTGGCGAGAACCAAAAGACCATATTACTGACTGCTACTTTTGTATGGTGAATCCGAGTAAAAGACGTAGAGGTAAAAATGCAAAACCCATTGAATATCATTTGGATAAATTTAAAAACAATATGGGAGCCTATTCCGAAGAGCAAGGAGAACGTTTCCATCAGGGCATCATGAATTTTGAACAACGCTATCAAGGCCAATACAATGAAAACATGATGGGCGACTATATTTGGGGTTTATTGAGAGAAAGTAGCTATGAACATAAAAGAAAAAGTAAAAGTGTGCACTTTTAAGTTATTTTCCACATCTCTGTAAGCTAATTTTAATAGTAAAACTTAATAAAAATAATAAACATTTTTATTTCAATAGTTTTATTTTCAATCAAAAATTAAAATCCGAGATTTTAAAAATTTCGTTCAATCAGTCTTCTAAGCACAAAAGCAAAGTTTTTCATGCCATATATTTTTTTTCCCGTCTAATTACGACCTAAACTACCGAAATTTAATGCTTTGCAATCAAAGTCAAATTTCATGTTGACCCGTGTAATCATTATAAAATAACATTAGGTCGTACATTAATAACATTAACCTTAGGTCTCGTTTATCGGAATTTGTATTCAGCTTTTAAAAGTAAATTCATATAGACCGAGTGATGTCAGAATCTTAGTTATTTTTCGCTTCTGCATGTCGATGGTTTATTTACTTGTACATCTTAATATATATAAATCTCGTGTCACAATGTTTGTCCTCAATGAACTCCTAAACCACTTAACCGATTATAATAAAATTCGCACACCATGTGCAGTTCGATCCAACTTGAGAGATAGGATACTTTTTAACCGCGTGTGAAACCGCGGAGCGCAGCTAGTACTTATATATATTCTTCTACTTCTTATACTCATACTTATTTGTGTGAACATATGTGCGTATTGTATGTCATCTGCTACATAACTGGAGCCCGGTGTATGGCGACAGGCTCGCCCCCTGTCACATTTGGGACTCAACTGTAGGTGTTGTATTACACCTTTGCCAGCCCCGTCGGGGCAAAAGCGTGACGATATCTCATGTACTTATTTATGTTTACTTAAATTCTGCAACTAACATAATTAATATAATTCTGAGAAGTCAATTAGACCTGTCAAAACTTTACGCCGCAGTGCGGTAGAGCAAGAGAGTGAACAGGTGAGATCTTAAACTTTAAGCGTCTATTTTATTCACTCATAGTTTTTGATACCAACTTTTCACTATGCTTGAAAGTAGCGATGTGTTAATAAGTGAGTTAGGTTGCGAGAAATTGCGCGCGCTTTAAAGTTTCAGTAAATCGCCAAAACACAAGCATCGTAGCAGCCGCAAGATTGTTGCTCGCTGACGATTCCATTTCAAAAGAATCGAGTGTGCGGCGGTCCTAAGAAGTAATTAAGATCAGTAAAACGATCGTTGAGAGTAAAGTATTGGCAATAAGAGGAAAACGCATAAAATGAGGGTTTTATGCGGTTTTAAATACATACGAGTACTTTAAAGGTAGAAGCGATTTTTTTAACGAACGAAAACTGTAACAGCAAAATTCTGCGGTAAGACAACGGGGCGGAGTATTGCAGTATTTTGTGTTTTGTGAACTTCAGTGCTTTCCTTGTTTTAACGTTTCCTAGACATGTCACAAAACATTTGAATTGCAAATTCTTTCAATAGCTCACCGTTGTAATTAAAAGTAAATTCCTACGTAGGTGAACCAGTATTTTATGTACTTAGCAAGAATTTTATGTAAATCCATACAAATACGATTACCTGCTGTAATGACATTTAGCGAAACTATAACAGTCTTGAAAAAATCAACTTGAACGGTTGACATTTATCAATTTATGGCGACGATAAAGAGAGTATGTGCGTGTATGTACTTGAGATTTATATAAAATCGATAATAAGCATATTGATAATGCTAAAAATTGGTTAGTCTGTCGTTTTGTACATACTTTGACTATTTGTACAAAAAATAAAAAAGTATGTTTTGTCAAATTTAGTCGCTTAGCTCATCTATAGTACTGGAACTCTATTCTGACGCGTGATACATTAACTTGGTCACTCTCACTCTTATGTCTTTAAAAGGAGTGAGACAAAGAACAGCGAGTATCATTTTCGTAGAGAACAATTGTCACTATCAAATATCATGTTCTGTCATGCCAATGTATTGTTACACATTTACAAAAACTGTTTTTCGCAATTGAATGACAGCATAAAAGTGCTGTCACCGAACCAGCCATATTAGATATTTGACAATTGACTGACACTGTGTGTCAAATTTATTCAAACTGTGTAGTCTAGTTTCTGGCAGTCGAATGTCTCCCAGACGCCGCGCAGTTGTAACACCGACCTGCCTAATACTAGTCCGAATATTCGAATTCGAATACGAAATCGCAGTTGTATCATTAGTTAGAATCAAAAGCAAATTCTCGAAAAAAAAAAAAAAGAAAAACCATAGAACGTTACTAGTTTAATTTGGTTGAATATGACGCAACGCGAAAGAACATTACACTCACGAAAATTACAGAACCCATCAAAGATGGCGCCACGTCGTTCATACGTCAAAATGCGCGCGCTTCCTGCATTCTTCCCGCCTTCGTGCTCAACTTTTTCTTTTTCTTTTTTTTTAATCTCGTGTGTCCAGCCAGTTTGCTCTATATGCAATGTAGATGAGGATCCAAGGTATAAATACGGATTGTAGGATGATGAGAGCAATCAGTAGCCATCGGGACTATCGAGGTAGCAAGATGAGATTTCTGGTCAGTTTTTTGAAGTTCGATTTTTAAATGTTTTATTCTGTGTTGCCAGTGTGATTTCTTTGTGATTTTTTGTTGATGTGTGGTGTTTTGCGAATGCTTTGTGAGGAGTTTTGTAAATAGTGCAACAGTTTTGTCTTCCGTTTTTTTATTTTTCTGAGTGAGAAAACTGAAAGATTTGGAAAACATTGCGGGCTTGACAGAATTTGAAATATTTATCTAGTCATTTGTCTAATTCAAAATTGAAAACGGACATTTATTAAAAAAAACTATTTAATAACAGAGTATGACGTTTGCTAAATTTTCGAACCACCATTTTTTTTAAATTGTTAAGTACACAAAATATAATAATTCTTCAATAAAAAATAACAACTATTTTTTTAAAAGTTCATGGGATACCTAGCTCACTTATAATTCACATTTTTTAACAACGACGATTTAATTATAATTCGCTACTAATTTGTGTGTCAGAAATTATAAGAACCAATTATTAAACTAATAATTTTATCTTTATACATGACGGAAAGGCGTAAAGCAAGCAAAGGCGTAGAGCACCCAGACTTCGCCGGACGATATTCAGTCCCAAATGTGACGGGGGCTAGCCTGTCGCCATCCACCGGGCTTGGAAACTTTATGTAATCAACTATAAATAATGTTTTAAAATAAAAATAAACCGACCTCTCGTCATCCGAATTTGATTTTGTAAAAATGGCACCAATTTGTAAGTATCAAATAAAAATATAGTTTTTAGAATCGGCTTTAAAAATACAACCCAATTGATAACCTCCTCCTTTCTGATGTCGGTTAAGAAGTTAATAAGTTCATACAGGCAGAGTCGCTAGCCCTGGTGTCGAACATGAACTAGAGCACGTCAAAAATGAAGAATATTACATTCTAGAAGTTATTCTGAAAAAAAGAACATAAAACAACTGCCTCCTCCAACGTAATGTCTAACACAAAGAACGAGTAATGCTGAACCAATTATTATAAAGCTTCCAGTGATAAATATGCAATTATCTTGTTGTTCACCTTTAGTACAGGCTCCGAGTGTTTCGTTTAATTTATTATATCTGAGAACTGTAACAAGTTCAAATCAGACTATGAATTATAGTCTGACTAGCTGTCACCCCGCGACTTCGTTCGCGTTTATTATTTATATATATATATATATTTATATTTAAACTATCCTATCTCTCATGTTGGATCGAACTGCACATGGTGTGCGAATTTTATTATAATCGGTTAAGTGGTTTAGGAGTTCATTGAGGACAAACATTGTGACACGAGATTTATATATATTAAGATTGTTATTGGTTGGGCTAAATGTTTACATTTTTACGATTCTACTTTTAAAAAAAACTTTGTATTGATACATACATACATATCGCCACGCCTTTCCCCCGAGGGGCTGGCAGACTAGGTGTACACAACATATGTTTATTAGTAAAGCGGTAGATGCCATTATTTTGTTTTGATACAATTTTAGTAAACTTATAATTTATTTTCCTGATCCATTACCAAGTTATGAGCGATGATAGCCTAGTTGGAAGAAGGCCCGCCTCTCAAGCTAGGGGAATGGGTTCGAACCCAGCCGACAGCACGCACCAATTTGTTCATTATGTGAACATACGAGTAAGTGCGTATTGTATGTCATATGCTACATGGAGCCCGGTGTATGGCGACAAGCTCGCCCCCTGTAACATTAGGGACTGAATACCGTCCGGCGAAGTGTGGGTGTTGTATTACACCTCTGCCAACCTCTTCGGCGGAAACCCGTAACGATATGATATGATAAAAACTAATCAGAATACATTTGCGACGTTAGGTATGAATATGGTTTCAAAATGTTGAAGAAAAAGATAAAGACATGATCACATTGTGCCTCTCTCTATTTAACCAACTCTCTATTTAACTATCTCTCTCCCTCACCAGGTCGTATCAGCTTTCCTGGCGTGCGCGGCGGCCGCCCCCTCCCACCTACTGGCGCCCGTGGCCGTTCCGGCGCCCCTCGTGCCAGTAGCCCAAGTGGCGGCCGTACCTATCGCCTACTCTTCTGCCATTCCTACACTATCACCAGGTATGGACAGTTCCGAATGAAACAACTAACTAAAAAACTAAGGCTTCATCTTGACTAAGCAAGCTTTAAGTGGCTGACTACCTGTTGGACGTCTCTGAGCTGCTTATTTGGCAAACTCAATGTTGAGCTAGCAGCGAACAGTAGCAAACTAAATAAAAATCGGGCGCTCATTGAATATGTCAGCAAGCGATACGCCACATACGTATAGTCTATTCAAAATATATGGGGTGGCGAACTGGAAGCAAGCAGTCAGTCGCTCCGTCAGTCAGCTGGCTTAATTAGGATAAAGCCAGGTCTTGACTAATAGCGAGAGCTATCAAACTTTAATCTGATAGGACTCGTGAAGAATACACTAAATGCCTATTTACAAAAGCTGTATAACAAATATACCGATACGAATTTTGTTAATTTTGACTATTTTTACGAAAATATTAGACACCAACCTTAAACCATAACCTTTCTTTGATCGAACCACGGGTCCCATCCTTTTTAAGGCGAACTGGCCATCCTAGCTTTAGCTTAATCCTTTCAATATTCAAACATCCTTTCTCTACCACCAGGAGACGTCCAAGCCGCCGCCATAGACGCCCAAGTGAAGGCCCAGGACCTGGCCATCGCAGCCGTCGACAAAGCCCGAGAACTGAATGAAAAGGCAGCTGAGAACCTGAAGCAGGCATCCGAAGACTACAAGGGAGAAGTCGTTGTTGGAGTAGACGCCGTCAAGGAGAACAATGAGGAGACTTTCTGGGCTGTCCAGGACAAGCAGTGGCAGGCTCTGGACGCGTTGAAAACCGCTGAGGCTCAGCTAGATGGAGCTTTAGCCAGAGATGCTCCCGTTCTGGCTAAGAGTGCCGTCGCTGGCATTCCTCCTCTATCGTCTTACCTCACTGGCATTGCCCCTGTGGCCCCAGTCGCACCTATAGTCTACACCCCCGGCATTGTGGCCCCTGTTGTAAAATCCGTAGAGGTCGCCAAACCGGAAGAGGCTAAGCCAGTCGAGGAAGCTAAGCCGGCAGAAAACACAGAGGCTTCAGTGAAGTCGGTTGAAGAGAAGCCGGAGGAGAAGGACTCTGTGACGGTCGAGGCTTCGACTAAGAACCTCGAGGCTAAGCCCCAGCTGGCGCCCCTCATTGCGCCTCTGGCCATCCAGCCGTACTACAACCAGGGCTACCCTTTCGTTGCCCCTGTTGCCCCTGTGGCGTTGGCGTCCTCCGTGCTGAGCTACAGCGCTTACCCTCAAGTCGGTTTGGCGCCCACAATTGTTAAGACTGTCTGGTGAAATGTGAATGTCTGAATAAAATTAGTTTTGCAATAACTTTTATTTTATTACCTACTGCTATAATTATAGGAGCAAAGACGTATGCTTTTTGGTATTGGTTTAAGAATAGTTCCTTTGAAATTGGGATATCACATTGAGTTCAATAAAGAAGACACCGCAAATCACTACTACACATGTTCCGTTACGTGATGTCATCTGGCCACACTTCACTTAGCTGCTTGCTAGCTCTCGAGCGCCCAAGTCGCTTTCAGTCTTTTGGTCGCGAGAAAACTACGCCTTAAAAGCTTTCTAGCGCCGCGTCTTTTCACTGTATGGTTAGACATGGCTAACTACTGTTTCAGCGCTGTAGCAAACTTTAGTTTAAGCTCTTAACAAAATGGAGCATGATGCACCTTTATGATACCTTCTCTAGAAGTAGAAATAGAACTAAATGGGAAATAAATATTTTTTCCATTCATAAAAACTTTTTAACAAAAAATTAAACGGCCGAAAAACTGATAAGCAAAAAATAATTAATAACTACGAGTAAATTCTTAAACTAATGTAGGTATGCCTCAGTAGTTTTGAGTCGGCGCCTAGAAAGGAAATAAAGTAATTATTAATTATTATTAATGGCAATTTTTAACGATAATAGGTTGAGCCGTTAACGCGTGAAAGTATAACAAACAAACGAACGAACTCACTTTCGCATTTGTAATATTAGAGGAAGGATATTTCCCAGTAGGAAAACTTTTTTTTATATGAGATTATTTTTATATGTTAAGCTGGGCTCTCTCTCTCTCTCTCTAACTCTATCTGCATTAGAAAGAGCGAAACAAAAGCAAAACTAAATGTAACGTACAATTTGTTTAGGTAATGAAATTTTTTTTTTCAAATTTTATTTACTTACATCATATATTTTCGAAAAATATAAATAACTACAATAAAATGAAACTAGAAAATCTAAAACGAGCTATGACATTTATTAGATTGGAGTAGTCAGAAAGAACTCAAAGTCAGCTAGAGCAGGTTTAATACCTTTGCTGTCGGGGCCGTGGAAGAGTACGAAAGCGTCCCCTAGCCCCGACATTTTGCGCCGAGGTGGAACACCCTTGGGTTTTTAGTGGGTAGGCCGTCAGTGGCGGGATTCCCACATAACCACTCTGTGCCCGCACCCGGGCTGTTGGTGGTATCCATAAAGGATTTTCCCAAGGAAAAAAAAAAAAAAAAAAGTTTAATACCTTTAAACGACATATTTTTTCAAACTTATTTTTTTAGTATTTGGTGCAAAATTGGAAAAAAATAAATTACTTTACTTAAAAAAAGCCTAGTTGGAAGAATGCCCGCCTCTCAAGTCAGAGGGAGCGGGTTAGAACCCAGCCGACGGCACGTAGCAATTTGTTCATTGTGTGAGCATATGTGTGTATTGTACATCATCTGCTACATGACTGGAGCCCGGTGTATGGCGACAGGCTCGCCCCCTGTCACATTTGGGACTGAATATCGTCCGGCGAAGTGTGGGTGTTGTATAACACCTATGCCAGCTCCTTCGGGAGTAAGGCGTGACGACATGTTATGTAAAATTAGTTTTGACCAGTTATCAGTTCTGACTGTAACATTCTAAGACTAATCAGAAAAACTCGGCGCCATGATAACGCCGAATTCTTTCCTGACATTATCGTGACAAGCAAAAAAGTTGTCCCGACTAACTAGACTAAAATAATCAATGAAAATATGTTTGTATGTTGATTGGTTTTGAATATGCGTTAGTCAAGGCCTAAAAAAAATTCAAAGATCCAAAAAATCTATTTGTACCATTCCTAGCTACGCCCCGCGGTTTCACCTGCGGTCCCACAGGGACCGTTACTTTTTTCGGGATAAGTTTTGTACCCTATGTCAAAGTCAAAGTCAAAATGTTTTTATTCAATTTGGGTATCAAAGATACACTTATGAACGTCAAAGTTTTTTTTAAAATAGACTCGACCGCCTTGTTCGAATAAAGAGCCTCTACTCAGAAGAACAGGCCAGAAACTGAGGAGCATTATTTTTTTTCAAAGAATAAATAAATGACAGAGTCACAAATTCTGGCTTACAACTAGGTAATATCTATACATACTAGTTCTTTGTCTTCTAAATAATTCTTAACATTATAATACCCATAAACATATGTAATAGGGCATATTCTGTGATAATACCCTCTTTTCATTAATGTAGTTTTTACATGTGATTTGAATTTTCCCTCAGTGATCCCTGTTATATTTTTCGAGATTTTATTGTAAAAACAAGCTGCACCCCGCGGTTTCACTCGCGGTTAAAAAGTATCCTATGTGTTATTCTAGACTATAATCTATATCTGTGCCAAATTTCATCAAGATCTGTTCAGCCGTTCTGGCGTGAAAGAGTAACAAACATCCATCCATCCATTCTTACAAACTTTCGCATTTATAATATTAATAGGATAGGATGAATTTAACTTTAAAATTTTTGGAATCAGAAACTCGTTCGGTGAAGTGTGGGTGTTGTATTATACCTCTGCCAGCCCCTTTGGGAAAAAGGCGTGATAGTTACGTTTTGTTTCCGACGCTGCGCGACCATGGACCTTATTGCGCGGCGATACGATTCGCGGTCGCGCAGCGTCGACAACAAAACGTAACAGTCATAGTACCATGGTACCATGACTGTTATTCGACTTCGTTGACATGTGTCATGTCATGGTATCCTCATCACCATAGTATCCTAAATACATCCAAAGGTTGCCTGGAAGAAATCGATTTAGGCGTTAAGGCCGCCCTTGTACTGCCGAATGATATTTTATTGTTTAATATTTTCTTTATGTTTGTTTTACTTTGTATTTTTGGTGTGCAATAAAGATGTATTGTATTGTATTGTATTGTATCCGGTCTCTCCGTAATACATAAAACCTCGAGGACGCGAGTGAAACAGCGGACCTAAGCTAGTAATTTAAAAAAATCGTGCTCTAATTCATAGATAATTATAACTTGTAATTACATACATGCACAGACGTTTAATATATTCATGTCGAACTAAGCAAGCGCCGGTTACACAAATTCTGGTTTAAATTTTAACTACTGGGTAACTAATATTAGCCAAGATACATCCTTGTGAACTACTGGCTAGACCTTAGAAATTAAATGTCGTAAACATGAAAAACATGTCAAAATGTTGACGATTATTTCAATAAATAATCATTAAGAGGTTCAGTTTTATAGTTTAAAAAAATAATACTTTTCCCATGTAAATGACTTACAATGCTAGGTGTAACAAACAGTTTCAAAGGCCAATAACTTGCTACATACATTATACCTAAAACACCGACTGAAAAGGTAACAATATTTAAATTCAAACTTTTTGTTATAATTCATGAATTTTATTTAACAAGAGTAAAGCTTATAAAGCTTAATAATTGCTTTCGTTTCTTCCAAATAAAACAAAAAGCCTGGTACATCGCATCACGTTTTATTACATTTTGTATATTGTACTTTTACTTATTACATTGAATATAAAAATGAACCTAACGACTCTAGCACTCCAAAGTCTATGTATGTAGTTAAATTAGAGCATACATGCAATCCTATCCTAAACCTAACTAATAAGTACGATAATAAGTTTGTTCGTTTACCTGTTTGATCATCATGCAATTTTGTATGTACATTGTCAGGGGTACAGAAAAATCCCTTTCATCCCGAAAAAAAAAACAGGTTTACTGCGGGTCCACGGGGTTCACCTATATTCGAAAAACAGTCACCCCCCTCCTTCTTAGACAGTACAATAAAAAATGAAATAAAATACCTAAAGCAAAAGCAAACAAAAAATAAACATTAATTGGTACAGTATCCACCCAGGTACAACAGAAACCGTTGTTTAAGCGTAAGCTTAATCAGCGGTAGGAAAACAGGCCCAAATGATAATTGAACAGCAGACAAGTACAGAATGAATCATTAAATGTTTGCGACATTAACTTTAAAGGGCAAATAAACTAGTTTTTTTAAAAAAGATAAGCACAATTGGACTATAAGTGCAAGTCAGTCTTATTTGTGGACTCGCCTTCAAAGATCGGTTAGCCTTGATACATTCTTGTGCATAAAGGCCTGATAAAATGATCTATGCTATAAAATTATCATTTAATTGCTTTAATGAAGAGTGAAACGTAAAAGCCAGACAAAGACAGAAATATTTAATTGTTAAGTACATAACGTCACGCCTTTCCCCCGATGGGGTGGCAGAGGTGTATTTAACACCTACTCTTCGCCGAATGATATTCAGTCACAAATGTGTGACACGACACCCCTGTCACATTTGGGACTGAATATCGTAGGGCGAGCCTATTCCCATATACCTGGCTCCAGTCATGTAGCAGATGACATACAATACACACATGTGTTAACACAATGAACAAATTGGTGCATACCTTCGGCTGTGATCGAACCCGCTCCCTCTGGCTTGAGAGGCGTCTCTATATGTGTGTATTTCATGTCATTTGCTACATAATTTGGAGCCCGGTGTATGGCGACAGGCTCGCCCCTGTCACATTTAGAACTGAATATCGTCCGGAGAAGTGCGAGTGTTGTAATACACCTGTGCCAGCACCTTCGGGGAAAAAGCGTGACGATATCTATGTATGAAGCAGACGTTTTCCCTCGCCGACGCTTGCTCGGTCAAATAATATAATAATATAATATTCGGGACACTTGCACACACAGTTGTCTGACCCCAAACTAAGCAAAGCTTGTGCTATAGCGGCCAGAGACTGATATGCATACACATATATTTTTCAATACATACATAAATAGATAATTAACACCCAGACATAGAACAAATACAAACGTTCATCACATGAATGTTTGCCCTAGGTGGGAATCGAACCCACCCCCTCTAACTCAGAAGGCAGGTTCACTACCGACTGAGCCACCGAGGCAGTCTTCTTTCGTCTTATTTCTTGTCTTCTTGTTAGCACGCTACGCTCTTGACAGATCAGTCATTATTATTAGTATTGTCACATACAGCATGGTACTACTTGTATTCGAAATTTCATGACTTCAGACACACGAGACTTCTGAGCCTTGAACATCGACGTAAAGTGGCGTGCTTGGCTATTTTCTATAGGCTGCATGTCGGCGAGTGTGCGTTGGAACTGCACGACCTAATACCTTCCCCTTTTTACAAGAACAAGTCGGAAAACGCATACGTACCATCCCTACGTAGTCGACATTCCACCAACTCGTACTAAACGGTTCGCCTCCACCTTTCTGATACGAACTGCTAGGGAATGGAACACCTTGCCATCGTCTGTGTTCCCGACTAACTACAACCTGGGTATCTTCAAGGCTAGAGTGAATAAGTATCGTCTAGGTCGTCGTGCGCCATCTTAGACCACAACGTCGCTTAACATCAGGCGAGTTGGTGGTCAAATGTCGACCTAAATAAATAAATAAAAAAAAGCCTTTATTTTCCATTTCCCTTAAATTCCATTGTAAATGTAAGTGTTGATTATTGTTTGTGTTAGTATATAAATTTAGGTTTTAATCTAGCTTAGTACGTTTTTTGGGATATGGGCCCCTCCACGGGTGAAGGCCTCCTCCAGTTTCTTCCATTTGTTTTATCCATTTGTCCCTGTCATTTGCAATATTCTGCCCATGTTTATCGAGTAGTCTCTTTTTAAGATTTCTTTGAATGACCAAAATTTTTTCCAGGTTATATTTGCTCTTCTTTCAACTTCATCTTGGTTGTTGGCTTTGTTAAATGATACTGGTTTACCTAGGTATAAAGACGTCGACCTATTCTACATAAAAAAAAAAACGAAATCCCGATTTGACCCAGCACTCGAAAGCCTTCGCTTCGTTCATTCTTCCACCTTCCCCCTCACGACAGACTACGCCTCATTACAACGTAGGCAGTGTTTTTGCATACCACCTGTCCACCGTCCACATTCAGCGATTACGTTGGAATGTGCAACGCATTGCGATGAAGGTCGAGCGAGGTAAATAATCAGCTAATAGTAGGTATCGTTCGTTAATTGAGAGACGGGGCGTGGTACGGCGTGACGTGGCGCTTTTTACCCGACTGCGCAAGAAATAGGTTATGTTTTTCGTATGTTTGTATGTATGTATGTGGGTATGTATGAGGTTTCTTTAATTTTATCATAATCTGACCAATGGTTTCCAAGAAATTTTTATGTGATGAATATTTCAATATATAAATGTATTTATATCAGTCTCTGGCAGCCATAGTACAAGCTTTGCTTAGTTTTGGGTCAGACGACCGTGTGTGCAAGTGTCCTGATATTTATTATTATTTGCTCTATGTCTGGGTGTTAATGTCTATTTAAGTATGTATTTTAAAATATTTACGTATGTTTATCAGTCTCTGGCAGCCATAGCACAAGCTGTGCTTAGTTTTGGGTCAGACAACCGTGTGTGCAAGTGTCCTGATAATTATTATTATTTGCTCTATGTCTGGGTGTTAATATCTATTTAAGTATGTTTTTAAAAATATTTACGTATGTTTATCAGTCTCTGGCAGCCTTAGTAAAAGCTTTGCTTAGTTTTGGGTCAGGCGACCGTGTGTGAAAATGTCCCGAATTTATTTATTTATTTTACTAGCGCGTTTGTATCGAAAATTTAGAGCGTCACGGAACCGTGGTCTCCGATAGTTATAGTCTGGCCTCCTTAGCAATAAACGTTGTAAAACGGAATAGTTTCACGGTCTTTTGTCTTTTTTGATCCAGGACAAAACACTGTGTAACTATTACAAGGCTATACAGCGCTTATTGCTAAGGGAAGGGTGTCTTTATGTCTAGGATAGCTGCACCGAGATTTAAGACAGCTGGGACCCTATTCGGAGATTTGAGATTTTCATCTCACCTTTTTTCGTCCTTGTTGCTCTCGTTTGAAACGTCATAGGTGTGAGACGGTTTCACTCGCGGTTAAAAAGTACCCTATGTGCTATTCTAGACTATAATCTATCTCTGTGCCAAATTTTATTCAGATCTGTCCAGCCGTTCTGGCGTGAAAGAGTAACAAACATCCATCCATCCATTCTTACAAACTTTCGCGTTTATAATATTAGTAAGATATACTGTTACGCTAATAATCATAAAGCTGTCATCATTTCAGAGTCGAGCATTCAAAAACACAATTATCATGAAATTTTGCATTTAGCACGTAGTCAGATGAGGCGTATGAACCTCGGCGACACATACCTACTCCGCGAACGAAACACCATCGCGTGCTAACTCGACGCCAGCGCCATCTAGCGAGAGAACGCGGCAACTTTAACAATGGCGCTAACGGAACGGGTGGCGGGCTAGACTTTAATAACTACCGCGGTCCTACTGGAACCGTGAATTTTTAGGGGATGAAAGGTTACCTTATGTATTTTTGTAAACCCCTAACGACGTGTACGAGAAATTTTATGTTGATAGGTTAGACTCTAACCTATCAACATAAAATTTCTCTTAAATATTACATAAAAATTTCGCCATTGTTACAACGCTTAAATGCTCTAACCGTTAGAGCATTTAAGCGTTGTAAACACACAAACAAGCTCACTTTCGCTTTTATTTTCCTAATTAATCTTACTAGTGGCTCTGTAGCCCTCACGGTCGTCTGTACTCCTCTACAGGTTGCATTCCTCAACCGATTCTCGTAAAATGTTGTGAGTAGGTTTGATTTTTGTGTATTTAGTATTTTTTTCGAGACACTTTTTGTTTTTTTTGTCAAAATGGTTAATACGACCATGTGCCGTCTACAGCTCAGCTGATGCCTATTAACTGTATAACTTAACTATAATTAATAATTTTTATTTTTAATAATTTACTTATTAATTAATCATTTTAATCATTATAAAATAAAGCTGTCTCATATCTGAGACGAGCATTCAAAAACACAATTCTCATGAAATTTTTAATTTTGCATTTAGCATGTAGTCAAGGAAAACGGTTCAACCTCAGCGAGACATACCTACTCCGCGAATGAAACACCACCGCGTGCTAACTCGACGCCAGCGCCATCTAGCGAGAGAACGCGGCAACTTTAACATTGCTGATAACCTTAGACCTTATAGCCAAGAGACGCGCCTCGGGTTGATTTCAGCATAGAAAACAATGTCGCCATTTCTTTTGGGGGGAGAAAGAAAGGGATTCCTTATCATAATCAAACTTAAAAAAAAACAGTATTTTTTCTTTATGAAAATTGAAAAACTGAATGTGTGACGTGATTGTGAAATTACATTAGAATAAGAAAAAATGTTATAACTGTAATATTAAATAGTATACCACATTGACGGCTTGGTAAACTAGCGCTGATTATAGTATGATTTTAAATTGTTTTGTGATAAATATTCTACTGTGTGCCATTAATTCTTGCCGAATATAACTTAAATCGTCATCGTAAAACAATTCTTGAACACTTAAATATTCCAATTACTTACTTGTAACCACAGACCTAGGATTTTTTTTGCCAACGAAGCGTCGGACAGAGAAGTCTCCATCGAAATGTAAACTCCACAAGAGAGAAAGAGGTCGCCTACAAATAAAATGTTAGTCAATTTTCTTTTGTCATTAATGACATTGAGCCACATTGGTACACGCGGAAATTCCTATGATTTATATTTTTACTAAATTTATTTATTTTATTTATTTATTTATTACATAATAGGCTTGCGTTTGGCCGCCAACATGCCTGATGATAAGCAGTGATGCGGCCTACGATGGAGCACGCTTGCCTAGAAGAAACCGATTCACTCGAGACTTGAACACACCCAGATTATAAGTGTGTATCTATTTATAACTAAAATAATTATAAATAGATTCAAAAGAGAGCAATTGGAATTAAATGCAGTTATGCCATCTTGTGAGTTTAGCGATTGTGATGTGAATTCAAGATGTAACCCACAAAATTTGTCGTTTCATGGGTAAATATGATAATTTACCATTGTGATGTTTTTGTCTAAAACATAA
Source organism: Peribatodes rhomboidaria (assembly GCA_911728515.1). NCBI lineage: Eukaryota > Metazoa > Arthropoda > Insecta > Lepidoptera > Geometridae > Peribatodes > Peribatodes rhomboidaria. The sequence goes on from OU452194.1 coordinate 1,965,698, forward strand.
CATACATTGTTTCCAAAAACCGATTTACCAGCGGTATATTGTTATCGTTTCTTCGTTATATCTATATTTCCTAGATGAAGTAGAATTGATGATGAAATTCAGCAAAAAAATATTTGTTAGTTTACGCTCGGTTTCTACTAGAGATGGATAAAATGGTGACGTCATTATTTTCGATATTTTCTTTTAGCAAAGTTCATTAGGCGATGGGTGAAATACATATATGTGTGTGTAAACAAAACATAATTTTTGAATCAATGCCATCAACAGTTAATTGTCATTCTTCCGAGTTTGTACTTGGCAATGAGGCGTAATTTTTTTTTATATTCAATTTCAGGCCATCATTTTTAATTCGATTGACAAATTTTGGGTATCTTACATTCAAGTGTTAATAATTTAAATAAATTTGTATGGGTTCTGTAAATCTGGGTTCTTCTCTGTACATATCTATTACAAATTTGTTGTGCTGTATTTTTTGGAAAATAAATTATTATTATTATTTTCAAGATATTTATTTGTCTTCTTAATTTCTAAGTTTTTTTCAATAAATGAATATAAAAAACAAATACTATAAAAAACTTAAAAACTAGGGTGCCGCCGGCAGCGGTGCGAGGCCCAAGCTACCGGTGGTTAGGGCTGCAGAGTGAGGAACCTCCTGACAATACGGCACGTGTCTAGGATCACTGCCTTTTGTATCTGGCCCTTGATCCAACCGTCTAACGAGAGCCTCTTGAGATGTTGGTCGAGGCTCTTCGCTATGAGACCGTTTACCGTGACGACTATCGGGACAATGATCGTCGAGTCAACATCCCACATGGCGGTTAACTCGTGAGCCAAGTCAAGGTACTTGCTGAGTTTGTCCTTCTCGGCCTTCACGAGGTTCTCGTCATGTGGGATGGTGATGTCGACGAGCACTGCCCGGCGCTGGGACCGGTCGACCAGCACGATATCAGGCTTATTGGCAACAATAGTCCTGTCCGTGATGATAGAGCGGTCCCAGTAGAGCAAAGCACGGCCATTCTCGAGAACTGACGCTGGTGCGTACTTATAGTTATTATTATTATTATTATTATTATTATGTAAATTATAAGGCTAAAATAAATTATTTATAAATAAATGTACAAAAACAATGAAATAAGTTTAATTACTTAGCCTAATCCAAATACGAGTAAAATTGATCAAGGGTGACAATTCGAAGAGAATTACTAGGATTATATTGATCTTATTATTTACTTTTCTTATGTTAATTCGATACACGGTGACACTGATATCTAACTCTCCGCCTCGCTTAACACCCGTTTTGTGGTTTATACATATTTTTTCTAGCTCAGTAGCAGCGTTTCTTGGAACAAAAAACAACTCAATTGCTATGCGAAAGATTACATTTATCGACAAGCACCCGGAGGACCATTTTTGGTCAATCGATAAAACAAAAAGTACTTTTTTTTAACAATACTCATTTATGACATTCGCAAATGTTTTTTTGTATCATTATCGAATTGTCATAGTCGATCTTTTACATCCCAGATCTGTGGATAAAATACAGTCAGAATAACATTGACATTGGCATTTTCTAGTCTTCCACTCATCTCAAGTGCCAGTACCTTCCAAGTTCCGAGGAGTTTAAGATTGCAGTTACAATAAAAAAAGATTAATAGCCTTATGGACAGCCCACTCGTGCCAGGGGAAATTTACTCTCCCGTGGAACTACCGGCAACAGTGTACCCTACCAGTAGTGGTACGTAAGTGAAATTTCCCTTCGCTCTACTACGAGTATAGTACTGCCAAGCGAAAAAAAACCGTTTCTTTTTCTAAGAAAAGAAACTGTTTTTTTGGTTCATGGGGCTTCTTGAAGTGTTGATCGAATCTTTTTACTCGGTCACTAGGGACCAAATAAAATTTTGCAATCAATGTAAAATCAAAATGTTCAAATTTCAACTCATTACTTAATTTAATTCTGTTGTGTTATGCTTGCTAGTGATTAATTATCTTGTTATTCAAATTCAAAAATTCAAAATTCAAAAATTTAATTTATTTCAGGCATGACACCCATAACAGCACACATTGTAAATTACAGTCAATTAATATAAGTATAGGTAATGTGTAAAATTAAAAACTGAACTTATTTATAACAATTGAATAGAAATGGATAACAATAAAAACAATCAATAATCATCTAGACATGTCAATTAAAATAAAAAAATAAAAAAAAATAAAAAAAAAAAAAAAAAAATTAAAATGCACCTAGACATACAATACAATACAAAAACTCTTTATTGACACCAAATACAAAATAAATCTAAACTAAACATTCAAAAATATAGACGCAATGGGCGGTCTTATCGCTTAAGAGCGATCTCTTCCAGACAACCTTTGGATGGAATAAAAACATGATTAAGCATGGACGGTGGTGTGTGCTAAAGAAAATAAATAAATAATAATAATTAAGCAATACATAATATTGGAAATTAATGTAGATCTGTTTTAAGTTCACTAAATGTGTTATGTAATGAATAAATATAAATGAATAAAAATAAAAATATAAATAATGTATATATAAATAAATAAAAACAAATAAATAGGGACCCCTACAAGTAACCGACCGACACAGGACTAGTCACTAGTCATTATAACGCTGTCCCATTTCTGAGACGAGCATAAAAAAAAAGACAAATTAATGTTAGTTTGTTCGGATAGACGCATCCTCGACTATCCATACATTCCCCGCGAATGAAACACCACCGCGTGCTAACTCGACGCTAGCGCCATCTAGCTAGAGAACACGGCAACGTTAACAGGGATAATGACATAACAAAAACAGAACGGCCCGTGTAACGAGTTAGTTTAATTACTACTGTAGTGGAGTTTTTGGCGGGAACCGAAAAGGTGTTGTAATTTTTAGATGTATATATTTTTTTAACAAAAAAGACGTATTTGTATTCAGAAAACACCTAAAGCTGTTATCAGCACCAATAGCACACGTTGATGTCTTTTGTAAGGAAATTTGTGCACCAAGACTTCAACGTGTCTATGTCGCAGCCAATTAGCTTAATTCGCAGTTCAATTAACAGCCTAGTCTTTTACTAAACGGCGCCGTTCAACTAGCTTCCTGATGATATTCAGCCATTCAATCAAACGGCTAAGCGAAATGGCTTCAATGGACAACGTTGACTACTTGCCTAGCCAAATCACTAAGAGGGCCGCGACGCTCTGAAATATCCATACAAACGCGCTACTCAAATTTCTTGAAAACCATTTGTCAGATTATGGTGAAATTTAGCATGTACAATTAAATTAACAATATCTCCGCCCTAATGTTCTTGTTTTTTCTCAAGCGAATATACGAGTACATAGAGCTATGAAAAATATCCGCATATTTAAGGGGTCTTTTTTAACTGATTTATTCAATAGGTATAGACAAAGCAAATCAAAAATTCCATTACATAGGGAGGTTGTCTACATCATTAGCTGTTAAATGAATCCATAATACAAGGGAAATTCTTAGTTATTTAAGAATGATTACAGAAGTGCAAAAGTAATAAAAAAAATTTAAATTGCACTTTGTCACTCTGTAGGTAACTTTAGAGGCTCGTCAGTATTATTACTCGCTCTCTTCGCTCGTCTTCTTCTTCTAGACGAAATGGCGATAGAATACCTTAAGCCAATGTGAAGTTAGTCTAAAGTGGTCGCCGGACTCTTAAGTAGGAGAAGTTACGGATTGTTATAAAACTGTTGCAAGATTGGAATCCTTACTAATTGTAAATCGAAAGAAACTCTGTCTGTCTGTCTTTGTAGGCTTTTCACGGCTAAACTGCTGAACGTATCTTGATGAAATTTGGTAAATAGTTGCAGTATGTCACAAGGAAGGTTTTTGGATACTTTTTTCTGAATAAATAAATCTTTTTGTCATGAAATTCTGTAAATTAATAAAAAATAACGCGCCGCTTACCAAATGCGTCAGACAACATCACAGAATAGTACGTAGTTGGTACTAAAATAACAACTGACAACTAAAATTAAAACTCCGCTCAAAACCAGCCAGTATTCTTAATGTTGGACTTTGATCTCTTTGGTTCATTAATTTGATAATTAGTTACAGTATATCACGAGTAGGGTTTATAATTTCTGAATAAACGCGAACGAAACGCGAACGCGCGCAACAGCTAGTAATATTATAAATGCGAAAGTGAGTTAGTTAGTCACGTTTTCACGCCTTCCACTAACCTTAGAACACATGGCGATAGTAAGTCGTACCTATTTCTGGTTTAAGCTAAGAGACGACCAAGTTCGCAGTTGCAATGACCAGTCTCAATAGTTTTTTTTTTTTGTAACATACTTAGCATGCGTTTGACCACTGACTCGCCTGATGGGAAGCGTTGCCGTGATCGACTGGCTAGCTGGTTTTGAGCGGAGTTTTAATTTTAGTTGTCTGTCAGTTGTTATTTTAGTACCAACTACGTACTATTCTGTGATGTTGTCTGACGCATTCGGTAAGCGGCTCGTTATTTTTTATTAATTCACAGAATTTCATGACAAAAAGAATTATTTGTTCAGAAAAAAGTATCCAAAAACCTTCCTTGTGAGATACTGTAACTATTTATCTAATTTCATCAAGATACGTTCAGCCGTTTATCAGTAAAAAGGCTACAAACAGACAGAGTTACTTCGATTTTATAATCGGTCAGGATAGGACAGTAAAAGCGAAAGTTTGTTTGTTTGTTTGTTACGTTTTCACGCCTTCACTACTCAACCGATCACCGTGAAATTTTGCATACACGTTGTCAGGAGTACAGAACTACTAGGAGTACTAAAAATGTAACGGTTTCTTTGAGACCGTGGATGGCACCGCGGCAGCTTATCTACACTATACCCCATTAGCAATAAACATTGTATATCCTAAGTTAGCTAAACATAGCTAAGAAACACTGTCGGTGAAGTCTCCATTCAGGCAACAAAAACTACATCAAAATCAGTTAATCCGTTTGGGAGGACAGGGACCCTATTCGGAGATTTGAAATTTGCATCTCACTTTTTTTCGTCCTTGTTGCTCTGGTTTGAAACGTCTTAGGTGTGAGAGTGACCAAGATAAAATCTTATCTCATCTCACGCGCAGGAATAGCCCCCCTGGACAGACACAGGACACATAATCGACCGAGCGAGCGTTAGCCAGCGAAACGTCACCATTCACAACCATTCGGAAGTATTTCCGAATCGGATCCTAGAAATTTCAAACTCAAATTGTTCTGATTCAGATTCAGAAACATTTATTGAATAACTGATACATATATAATATATCTATGCTAGTTCTTCTTGCAGAAATCGTCACAATCGGGCATTCAATAATTATTAGCACATGTCAAAATAAGTATGTATTATATAAATCCTATCCTACTAATATTATAAACGCGAAAGTTTGTATGTATGGATGGATGGATGTATGGATGTTTGTTACTCTTTCACGCCAGAACGGCTGAACAGATCTGGATGAAATTTGGCACAAAGATAGATTATAGTGTAGAATAGCACATAGGATACTTTTTAACCGCGGGGGAAACCGCAGGGCGCAGCTAGTTTATAATAATAAACAATTTTAATTACATTCATTTTATGTCAACTTTTTTAAATTCGATGTCAACAGAGAAATAGTACGTATAGAAATTTATAATAATTATTGAAAATTGATTTAGAATTTTCAAATTTAAAATTGTTCATGTCTTTTCTTTAGTCTTATCTCTATCAGTAAACTCCTTCAGATCATAGAAAACGAATCTCAGCATACATTTTGGAATAGGGAATCAAGTATAAATCCAATCTGAAGAATTAATCACGTTTAAAAACTAATGAATATACTCGTAGACTAAGATTCGAATGATTTAGGTTTAAAATTTTTGAAATCCGAACGTACTGTTTCTGAATGGTTGTGAATAGCCCTGCAGGTCGCATATCTTAATCGATTCTCTTAAAATTTTGTAAGTAGGGTCGAAAATAATTTAGATATTTTTTTTCGCGTCAAATTTTGGAATTTTTTTCTACAAACAGAAAGACAAACTTCGGCCGCGAGGTGTACAACTCAGAAAGCCACTACTGAGTACTGACTACTGCTATACTAATAAATCTAATAATCCTACTAATAAAATGTCTTATAATGTATGCACAAAATGTCTTAAACCAAGGTAAATACTACCTAATGTTTTAAGATTTAGTTTATAATTTTCGTAGTGTAATGTTAGTATAAAGTGTGGATTTTTGTTGTCCGAAATAAATAAATTATCATTTTTATTATTTTGGATGGATGGATGGATGTTTGTTACTCTTTCACGCCAGAACGGCTGGACAGATCTGAATAAAATTTGGCACAGAGATAGATTATAGTCTAGAATAGCACATAGGATACTTTTTAAAGCACAGCTGGTTATAATATAAGCTCTCTCATTTCTGAGACGAGCATTCAAAAACACGATTATCATGAAATTTTGCATTTAGCAAGTAGTCAGATGTTACGTATCAACTTCGGCGACACATACCTACTCCGCGAACGAAACACCACCGCGTGCTAACTCGACGCCAGCGCCATCTAGCGAGAGAACGCGGCAACTTTAACAATGCTGAAAACGGAACGGCTCGTGGGGGTTTTGGCGGGAACCAAAAAGATGGTGTCGTGATTTTGTATTATTTTCTAAAACTTGTGATTCTTTGAGTGTTAAAGTGTAATAATACAATACAATACAATACAATATATCTTTATTGCACACCAAAAACTACATGAAAAACTTAAAAAACTAAAATACATTTTTCGGCAGTACAAGGGCGACCTTATCGCCTAAAGCGATTTCTTCCAGGTAACCTTTGAATGGACAGGAACTTACAGAAATACGAAAAGGGTAGGTGGTGTACATAAAACTAAAATAAAATTTAAAAGATAATAATAAGTAATTTTAATAATAAGTACCTACTTAAATAAATAACCAAAAATAAATAATAATAGTGGATTATTAACGTTTGCCGGTTCAGACATTGACACACGGCTGACACGGCACACTTCATGATTGTTTTAAACGAGCTTGTATACAAGAAGCATATTATTTATTATTGTAATCGAAATTATTATTCACTAGCTGCGCCCCGCGGTTCCACCCGCGGTTAATAAGTATCCTATGTGCTATTCTAGACTATAATCTACCTCTGTGCCAAATTTCATCCAGATCTGTTCAGCCGTTCTGGCGTGAAAGAGTAACAAACATCCATCCATTCTTACAAACTTTCGCGTTTATAATATTAGTAGGATTATGTGAACATGGAATGATACGTTTGAAGTGCAGGTATCTATTATTGTTTAGGAAATGAAGTGAAATGTGAGTTTGGTAATGAATTACCTACTCGGTTGTCTGTTAGATACTTGGATATACCTTCAAACTACGTGATTAATTGAGTTGGAGTGTTGTGAATGTGAATGCTTCTGTATATAGGTCTCAGATCAACCTAGAGGAAAAGATGGAACATTGCGTTATATCTCGCTGAAGCCACTTCTTTTTAAACTTGTGTGCGTGGTAATGTTGCCATGAAAAACATTTACAATTGCACGAAAACTAATATTAAGTAATTCACAAACTCTACGTTAGCCATTTCCGTTCCAATATACAACCTTAGTAAGTAGATTGAATATTTTTAAACTGCACATATTTGTAAGAGTTTAATGTTACGGCTTTTCAAAATTGACTTGAAAAAAACTGCACAGCTTTTAAAAAGAACCTCAAAATGTGGTCCTGGCTAAACTTTTATAATGCACTATGTATATGTATGTACACGAAATTATACCATAAACCAATGCACATAATGTCGCGGTAAAAAAAGACCAAGCGAGTAGCGTAGTATTTTTGTGTTAATGTGTGCATGTTGTGCACACATACGACAGTAGCGTAGTTTTTGGATGGTTTTCGGCTTCACCTAAATCATACGCCGTGCGCCATCTTGTTCTCTAGGTTGATTTGAGCTGTAGGTGTGGAAAACGTAAATTTACTTAACTCAAAGTCAAAGTCAAAATGTTTTTTTTCAATTTAGGTATTAAAGATACACTTATGAACGTCAAAGTTATGGAGTTATAACTATAGAGAGACTAATAACATCAGTATCAAAAGCTTCATATACCTAACAATTACAATAATTATTCATACGGTGACAACCTTAGACTTTACACACACAATTGCGCGTGTGCAAAAACGACATGTGTGTGTGTCTGTGTAATAGGTAGCTAGAACGCGACTTTTGTACAGAGATTTAGTCGAGCGTCCGAGGTGTGGTTCCACGTAACACCTTCAACTATTACTTAAATAGCAATACTAATTAATTAAGGCTAGAACATAACTTGAAAAGGTAATCAATTCACTACAGATACTATATTTAGTTGTTAGTCTAGAAATACATGTTGCAGTCAATGTTACAATATGATGTAGGTGTGGCTGCATTGTATTACATTATTTTGTACCAGAGATTACAACCTGTAGAGGCCGCACTACGACGATTTAAGGCCCGGTATTACACGAAATCAACGAAAACAAGTTTTTTATGCGCCTAGCTTTATATGAAGAGTTGTGATGATCAGATGCAAAAAATTACAGCTAGTAGAAAAGCAACCAAAGTCAGTTCAACCGAACTAGAATTTTGAAAATCATTCTTATTGTGAAAAAAAATCACAAAAAGTCTTTAAGAAAACTGTTTAAGCGTATTTCGATTAGTATTAGCGTATTAGCGATTACAACACATTTTTTTCTATTATTGTTAGCAACACATACAAAAGAATGCAGTCTATGGTCTGCTGTGTGACGTTTGCGATCGAACTGTCAAAGGAATGTAGCGAATGAATGAAGGAATGAATGTAGCGTAAGGAATGAAGGAGTAGCGCCTGAGTCGCCCGCCCCGTCCAACCGACACTTCTCGCTGGAGCACGGAAGAGGACGGACCTCGTAGTGTTTTTCTTTGGTGTCTTTCTGTCGTATTGATCTTGGTGTCCATTAGATTCATACTGGAATTACCTACATATTGTACATGGTTTGGATTATTAGAAGTATTAGTTGTTTACATTTGCATCAAGGTGGTTTTGAATACCGTCCCTTCAGAAATAGTTTACATTATTAAATAGCCAGATTAGTCCTCTAAAGTTTAACCGAGTAACTTATTCTTAACAATGAACACCAATAAAAACGGCAAAAAAATGTAATTCTACGCGCCCATCTCAATTTACCAATTTTACGATTTTCAACTCTAATTGAAGCGGCTTAAGAAAGCGTGCATGGGTAGAAAATCATGGTATAACCAAGCCTTAAGCACACCACATACGTATAACGTCACACCTTTTCCTTGAGCTATCGAGAAGTTTCGATTTTGCATTGTTACCGACGATACACATTTGAGTGAAATCGATCAGTAAGGTTTTAATGCAGCTTTCAAGATTTATATCGTCACGCTTTTCCTTACACGGCGGGCAGAGTTGTATAACACCCACACTTCGCCGGACGATATTCAGTCCTAAATGTGACTGAGAGCGAGCCTGTCTCCATACACCGGGCTCCAGTCATGTAGCAGATGACATACAATACGCACATATGTTCACACAATTAACAAATTGGTGCGTGCCGTCGGCTGCACTGATCCTAGCACCAGGCCTCGGTCAAAATAGCAAGTCGAAATACAAACAAAAAATACTTCAAAAACTTGTAATCAGAAATCGGTTTAAGGCGCTAATAGGTCACATCATCATCTTCCTACCCTCATTCCACTCAGGTGGGGTCGGTGCATGTACACTTTCTCCATTCTAAGAGGTCACATAAGAACATAAACACTTCATACATATCTTCACGCCTTTCCCCCGAGGGCAGAGGACACCCTCACTTCGCCGGACGATATTCAGTCTCAAATGTTTAATATACTAACTAAGCAAAGCTTAAAAACCGACTTCCCATCCTGTAATTCGTCAACCATGTCAACAATTTATGATTTATGTTAATATTTAAAAAACTGCTTGCCCGATTTTGATAAAATTTATATAGGTATATATAAGGACCACCTCTAAACTATGATCTACCAAACAAAAAAGAATCATTAAAATCGATTCACAACATGCGGAGTAATCATGTAACAAACATACAAAAAAAAACGACATATTATACAGTCGAATTAAGAACCCCGGAAGCCAGTTAAAAAGACATTGAAACATTTCATCCCGAAAAAGTGAACATTTGGGACCGTGAGTGAAACCGCGTGACTAGCTATCTGGTAACATTGCAAGGATTGTATTACAAATGCATTTGTACAAATACACGTGCGTTACATCAGCCTTATGCCCTGGTCACAGTGGTTCGTGATCAGCGTACGGGAGCAGAATGAACCAATATGGAAAGCGACTCGTTCTTGGTCGATCTATCTGATCTGCGGTAGAGAATCTTTTATTCATTTATCTAACCGTATTTGCTCCATGCTGGTTAAAGATCACCTCCAGTTTTCGGTTTGTGCCAATAACAAAACTTTTTACCTGACGACAGTGAAACAAAACGGAGGGTTATTTCTTGTCTTTTTAATTATTTTCACTTTTAATACCTGTGTTGGGTTTCTTTTTTTTTAAAAATAAATATTGATTAGCACCGATTTTCATCAAACATACCTAGCTAAGAACACTCCTAATGAAATCACCTTTCGTTCCGAAGACGGGTCTGAGCAGTAGCGCACTTGTAGCGCCTCACTCAACTGCCGTCTTTGTACTTCCTCACTCTACAAAACTTCAAGGCTAGAGTGAAAAAGTACCATATAGGTCGTCGTGCTCCATCTTAGACCACAACGTCGCTTAACATCAGGCGAGTTGGTGGTCAAACGCCGACCTATTCTACATAAAAAAAAACTTTAAAAAAAAAAACGAAATCAAATTCGGTTCATCTGTTCGAAGCTACGATGCGAAAGACAAACACACGCATAAACACACACACACACTTATAACAACCTATCGTTTGAAAGGTGAATTAGTCGGGAGTGTACTTGCCTATGTTTGGTGAAAATCTATGTCGTGGGTTTTTTTATTTTGTTGGTTATAGTTGTGAAGTGTTTATTGCATAACTGATGTTAATGATTACCATTTCTCCTATAAAACTTACATTAACTTTAAATCGACTTTCATACGAGTATGTCCAAAAAGACGTGATCCGATTCGCCTTGCTCTACCCTATGCAAGGTATTCGCTCGTAGGACTTTAGAGCGGGTGATACAGTCGAAACTCGAAACTGGCTAGCATTAAGGTCGCCTAGAAAGCTGACGAAATATCGGCGCAGATTGCCTGCCCTGCCCTGTGGGCGGCATTGTGCTTGCGGTGGCGGGTGCAGCTACTTAGCACTCACTGCACTTGGAGAGCTAGCAGCGTGGTTATCGAGATACTTTGACATCTACAAACAACACTCATTTTAAATGACTGCCTCGGTGGCTCAGTTGGTAGTGAACCTGCCTTCTGAGCTTGGGGGCGTGGGTTCGATTCCTACCTAGAGCAAACATTTATGTGATGAACATTTGTGTATGTTCTGATGTCTGGGTGTTAATTTCTATTTACTTAAACATTTAGATATTTTTAAATACATACTTATGTATTTAAAAATATCTAAGTATGTCTATCAGTCTCTGGCAGCCATAGTACAAGCTTTGCTTAGTTTGGGGTCAAGCGACCGTGTGTGGAAGTGTCCCGAATTTATTTATTTATTATTATTTATTATTTTTTAACCGACGAAGGGGCTGGCAGAGGTGTAATACAACACCCTCACTTCGCCAGACGGTATCCAGTCCCAAATGTGACAGGGGACGAGCCTGTCGCCATACACCGGGCTCCAGTCATGTAGCAGATGACATACAATACGCACATATGTTCACACAATGAACAAATCGGTGCGTGCCGTCGGCTAGGAGGGGTAGTAGGCTTGCCTTCATACGTATATACGAGTACGTTACCTACGTATAACATGCCCATTGTATGACCATCCAATCGATCGATTTGAATGTGTAACACACCTACAGTAAATACCTATAGTAATGTAACACAACGATTCGCAACGTGACCTTGTATAGGTCGTGATGAACTACCGTTATTGGTTATTTGATATGCTGACGATGATAGAGGAAAGACCTGGTGATTTGTAAGCGCTGCTAATATGAATCATCGTGAGGTGTCTCGTTGATATGCCTAGAGACTGCCAGCGCCTTGCGTTTTATTTTTTTAAAGAAAAAAGAATTCCCTTCAGTTTCTTGCCTGATCTTCTGATCATTGATACCTAACTTGAATAAACACATTTTGACTTTAACGTTATGCAGTAACAGGCTTTGGCAACGAATCCTACTATCCTACTAATATTATAAAAGCGATAGTTTGTAAGGATGGATGGATGGATGTTTGTTACTCTTTTACGCCAAAACGGCTGAACAGATCTGGATGAAATTTGGCACAGAAATAGATTATAGTCTAGAATAGCACATAGGATACTTTTTAACTGCGGGTGAAACCGTGGGGCGCAGCTAGTATGACATAAATTAGAGAATAAGGGAAGAGAAATAACGCATTTAAGGACAGTTGTTCACGAGATTACTTTGACAAGGGATAGTTGATAGAAAAAGTAGTCATTAAGGTGTTCCGTCAACGGGAGCTATCGCCTGTAATGTAACAATCAAAGATTCGTATGAGCATTACGGTACAATACTGCTACACTGACATGTGAGCATGGACATTTAAACTGACTGTTCACAGCTGTGAACAGTCGCGCATATTCAATTTAAAGAAAATTTACATAAACTTGCACGTAAATGTGTATTTATGAAATTCACGGCTACTCGCAGTCGCCGTCGACAGTGCAGCCAATGACGGACTTAAGCCTTAAGGCTCTGTTCTCTCCCCTTACTGCTGTAATGCTCGAATCTGAACTGTTACATTACACGCGAATGCTCCCGTACCATTACGCAGCAAATCAATATTCTACCAGCATTCTACAATTAGCTATCGAAACAAAAAACCAAGACAGACATTTTTCTTTATTTTTATGATAATGCATCTACATAAAAGGAGATGCTATTAGTTCTAGGTCTATTTATAAGTAAGTATCATGACATGTTATGATAGCTATTATGAGGTAACAAAAACTTTTATGATACTTGCTTTAATTAGCTAACCTACCTATAACGGATCCATTTTTTAACTTTATTTTTAACTAGCTGCGCCCCGCGGTTTCACCCGCGGTTAAAAAGTATCCTATGTGCTATACTAGACTATAATCTATCTCTGTGCCAAATTTCATCCAGATCTGTTAGCCGTTCTGGCGTGAAAGAGTAACAAACATCCATCCATCCTACCATTCTTACAAACTTTCGCATTTATAATAATAGTAGGAGGATAGTAGGATAATAATAGTAGGATAAAGTTAAAAAAGGATAACTTTATTTTTAACCAAGTTAAAAAAAGGATCCGATAAAGGTAGGATAAAATCCTGTATGGATACTAGTTCAGTCGGGGTAGACAATTAAATAGAAAAAAATACGGGGAGCGATTTTTTTTTTAAACGTCGGGGGAGGTTGTTAGAATTATAAATCTCGATTTTCTAACTAATCCCGGTAAAGGGTTCGCCGCCACCTTGTTTTAAAGTTAAATTTTTTCGTTTTTCTGAAATAACTCGTTAATTTTCAACTTTAGAGCAAAAATGGGGTTAATCAAAGTTGTTGGAAATTTAATTTCTCACAAGTTTGGTCATGATCATTTTTACGCTAGGATCAATATTTGCAGCGTTATACTATCAATCCGAACGAATCCTATCATATCTAATACTATAGTGACCCTGTGAGTTGTAGACCTTGCGGCCAGCGTCAATTCTCCTCTATACAAGCCGCAATCCTCAATCGATTCTCGTGAAATTTTTTGAGCAGGATCGACATTCATACAGATTTTGTTTTGCAGAGTCAAATTCAAAATCATTTATTTGCAGAAATATAGGTACATACAGGGTAGTTGGTCATAAATAAGAGTCTCACTATATTCAACCCCTAAGGAGCGTGCAAAAAAAATCAGGAAATAGTAGGTGGATAGTTAAATTTGAATGGTCATAAAATATCATGTGTTGTTACAATGTCAATCTTTGAAAACAATTAATTAAATTCAATACAATTTGATGTCACATGGAGGATAGATACTAATATTACACCAAAGTAAAGTATCGTCAATAAACTCCCTAATCGTATAGTATGTCTTCTCAAGCAGAAGCTAGCCAGTTTTTAAAATTTTAAAAATTGCGGTGATATGATTGTTTTTTCCAAGCCTTAGCCATTTAGGGTAACTAATCCAAAGCAGATTTGCTCTGATAGAGGAGTCGGGCAAGAGAGGTTTCAGGTCGTTATTTTATCATGTCTATCAGAATTGCGGTTCATTTCACGGATTTTCGGATATTATTTTTATTTTTCTTCGGTCAACGAGTGACTTTATTAAAAAAAAAACAAAAAGCTGCAAAAAGTGTTGTACCCTATTCCACTTCTACTATCAAGACGATTCAAATGACACCTCACATGCCGAACATATTGCCGAACATATATGCATACATTCTAACACACATACGAGTACGAGTACGTATACACTCGAAAAACATGATATTGTATTTGGCACAATTCTCCTCTCTTACCGAAATAGAATACAAATAATATCTTGGTGAACGTCACTGATACATAACCCTCCTTCTTGCGCAGTCAGGTAAAAATAGTATTTTAGTCAAATGATCACCCTATTCTATGAATGGACTTAGCATCAGCCAGCCAGTTACCCACTGATCCCGGTATCGTTGAGAGCAATCATTATTTAACCGTTTCATAAAGATCGCATCGCAAACGGTCCAGCAGAATGCAGCCCTGAGTCGAGCTAGCCGCCAAGCAACATTCCGCGACATTGTTGCCGCCTTAAATGTCAGCCGCGTGTCAGATTGACAGTTGTTTTGTCGTACTAGTCTTCCTGATCCGCCCTACATATCAACGATGTTGTTAACATTATGCGATGACCGAACGAAGCGAGGACTCCTGATTCTAGCGGGGTAAATCGACAGTACCGTTAATCTACCGTCATACCAACAACACGCACAAAACGCTTTGGTCAAAGTCAAAGTCAAAGTCAAAATGTTTTTATTCAATTTAGGTATCAAAGATACACTTATGAACGTCAAAGTTATTTAAATAGACTCGACCGCCTTGTTCGGATAAAGAGCCTCTACTCAGTAGAACAGGCAAGAAACTGAGGGGCATTATTTTTTCGAGTAATAAATAAATTACTGTTTCTCAAAATTTGGCTTACAACTAGGTAATATCTATAAACTACTTGGCGGAAGTGGAAGGCTCCAGACATCTTTGTCTTCTAAATAATTCTTAACCTTATTAATACCCTCTTTTCATTCATGTACTTTTTACATTTTGTATTTGAATTTTCCCTCAGTGAGCCCTGTTATATTTTTCGGGATTTTATTGTAAAAACGAACGCAGTTGCCTAAAAATGACTTATTTTTTAAGTTCTTCTTTTCTTATACGGACCGCTAGAGTGTGGAATACTCTGCCAGAGTGTGTGTTCCCTGACACTTATAATCTGGGTGTCTTCAAGTCTCGAGTGATTCGGTTTCTTCTAGGCAAGCGTGCTCCATCGTAGACCGCATCACTGCTTATTATCAGATATGTTGGCGGCCAAACGCAAGCCAAAAAAAAATCTAATCGTCATAAAATTTTGCAGGCTAGTATTTCGTTTCAATACGAGTTTCATGTTCGATTAGAAGCCAAATCAGTGAAGTGGCTGTTGAGATAAAGGGTTCGCAAGGTTCGGTTCGGCGCGTCCTACTAGTAGGTAGAATTACAAGACAGGAATTCAATTTAAATAATTTTAAATCATTGACTGCCTCGGTGGCTCAGTTGGTAGTGAACCTGCCTTCTGAGCTTGGGGGCGTGGGTTCGATTCCTACCTAGGGAAACATTAATGAGATGAATATTTCTGTTTGTTCTATATCTGGGTGTTATTATCTGTTTAAGTATGTATTTAAAAATATAAATGTATGTGCATATCAGTCTCTGGCAGCCATAGTACAAGCTTTGCTTAGTTTGGGGTCAGGCGACCGTGTGTGACAACGTCACGAATTTATTTTATTTATTTATTTATTACAAAAATAATTCAATTAATTAAACCAAATCATACTCGTACATCCATATATACAATTATTACAAACCTATGGTCACTTCCCTTTCCATAGTGTTTACCTTTCGTTTCTTCTACGAATACGTCAAACACAACACACACACACACACACGCACAGAGAGAGAGAGAGACACATAGACATGTCAAACTTCTAATCACCCCGTCTTCCCGTAACATCCCTTCGTTTTTTCATAAGAAGATGAAAATAAGAAATGAAACAAACACAAACGAACTAGACGTGCAGAGTTAATTTGATATCTTTGCTTGATTCAAAGCTAGGTATTTGTGAGGCGTATTCGACATAACTTCACGGCTGACCACACAGCTCGAACCAGAGGTATGTCGTTGAAATACACTTATTGTTACTTATAATAGCGTGATTGACACTTGAATTATTGCTTCAATTAGTGGCTTCGTGATTGTAGTACACTTTTAGATTTAATTTTAACTAGGTGTTGCCCGCAAGTTCAAAGTCAAAGTCAAAATGTTTCTATTCAATTTAGGTATCAAAAATACACTTATGAACATCAAAGTTTTTTAAATAGACTCGACCGCCTTGTTCGGATTAAGAGCCTCTACTCAGAAGAACAGGCAAGAAATTGAGGGGCATTATTTTTTCAAATAATAAATAAATTACAATTACTCTAGGTTGATCTGAGTTAGTAAGGATATAGGCACTCGAAAAACATAACCCTCCTCCTTGCGCAGTTGGGTAAAAAGGTTTATCCTGGGGGGCTATTCCAGGGACCCAATTCGGAGATTTGAGATTCTCATCTCACCATTTTGCGTCCTTGTTGCTCTAGTTTGAAACGTCATAGGTGTGAGAGTGACCAAGTAAAATCTCATCTCATCTCACGCGCAGGAATAGCCCCCCTGCACGTGAGATGAGATGAGATTTTATCTTGGTCACTATCAGACCTATGCCGTTTCAAGCGAGAGTAACAAGGACGGAAAAAGATGAGATGACAATCTCAAATCTCCGAATAGGGTCCCTGGGCCTTTATTATACGTCCGTTAAGGATTTTGTTTTTTCTAGTGACCCGAACCGAGCGAGAGGAAAGTATAGTTCGAAGCGTAATAGAGCGAGAGCGAGTAGGTTGAATGGGATGCGTGCGATCGCTATTACAACCCTGATCACGATCAACTTTTCATAACCAGCCGACCGACTACATTCCTATTTCTTAAGCAATTACTCTCCCATTGTCTATGAAATTAAAAATCGATAAAATTTAAGGAATTTTAATCGATTTCAACAATTATTTAGAGCATGTAAAATACCTACTATGCCTAGTTAGTAGTTACCTTACACATTTGAATTAATTTAATTAAAAACCGAGGCTAAATGAAATTCAATCATGAGCCAAAACTATCCTTGTCTACGCCCCAGTTACTGGCCAGTTTTCATCCTTTTGACAAGCTAAAGCCGGTCTTGACAGATCAGCGAAGGTTAGCAACCTACAAGGTTTAGGATGGGTGACCGCGAGTAGTTTTTGGAACAAAGCGCTGACGTACTCCTGATGACACGATAAACTGTAGGCTCTGCTGCGACACGATCGAAGTTATTTATGCGACCGTTTCTCCAATTATAAAATGTCAAACGAAGGTTGTCTGGAAGACATGGCTTTTAGCGATAAGACCGCCTTTTGTGGCTGTTTTATTGTTTTACTTTATTTATAGTGTTGCACATCATGAGGATTTGGAATAATTAGCTATTTTGTATTCAAGATAATGCTGGGAAAAACGGGAAAGTCGTAAATCCTTAATTTCGAACAAGTGCGTAATCAAGAATTGATATTGACAAATCTCTACATAATATACAAGTATCCATTAAAAATTAAAAAATCGCCCGACAGCGATTTTCATCAACACCGATTTTCATCAAACATAGCTAAGAACACTTCCGACTACTTCACATATCAACCAAAAAAAAAACAAAATCAAAATCGATTCATCCGTTCGGGAGCTACGATGCCAAAGACACACAGTAACGTCAAACTTGTAACACCCCGTCGTTTTTGCGTCGTCGGTTAATTAGCAAAGTCGCTTTCCGTGTCTGTCCCGCTGTATAACCGCTGACTGCTCCTAAACTACACAACGGACTTAGATGCGATTTTCACCATCTGTTAGATAATATTTCACGGAAAGTTTATAGGTAGATACCGTGCAAAGTCAGGGCGGATCGCTTGTGATATTCATAGGTTACAAAATCATCCCTACTACTTAGAAAATTAGGTTTAAAATATTTGACCGACTGAAGTCTCAGAGTCTCCTGTATCCCAGGACCTATCATTTGTATGTGTTAGTAATTTATTTGTTTGACAATAATTTGAGTACCGTAGATTCGATTTTCGTAAAATTTTGCTAAAAAGTAGTTCAAGCAAATACCTTTTTGAACAAAACCGCCCAAGATATTTATTGAAATATGGGAACATACTATTCCTAAGAATTGAGATCTAAAACATTTCCAAGAAAACCACGTACAAGTGTTTTTTTTTACCAAAACTGGCTCTTACAAAGAAGCACATAAAGCACAAAGAATCAAGGAATTCGTCCACAGGTGTCAACCAAACGGAATCCCTGCCAAATGTGACCCTTATTACCAAGGTGATAAGGCTTAAATGGAAGCAAGGATATACACTTTCGATAATACATACTCTGCTAGCCAAGGGGTTGAGTATAAAAGACCTAGCGTTGGACGTTACAGTATTCAGTAGCTTTCGCGCAGTCTACTAAGAAGTGCACGATGAGATTCCTGGTACGATACTATTTTATAATTTAAAAAATAAGCTATAAAAAAATTAAAACCATAAACAGTGATGGCGGGAAAAAAAAAAGTAAAGTTGACAGATGACAGTTTAAAGAAAGTTTTTTTTTTACAAATCTAAAAAGTGCCACGCAAATAAAGTGTGATTTTGTTGCCTGCCAGCATCATTCCGGATTGTTCCGACCTATTTTTAATTTTGGATTTCGAATTTTTGTTGTTCTCTAAAACATCCGCAACTTTAAAAAAAACTTCTTCCTGAAGAAAGTGATTAGAACTACAATAATTGATTTCTAAATGATTATAGAATGTAATGTAATGTAATGATTAATATAATGGCTAAATATGCTAGTAGTATGGAACCAAAATGAGAAAGCTAATAAAAAAAACAATACGCTTGGTAATGCGCAAGTAACATGAAAATTAAAAAAAAACTGTCAAATCACTTTTTTTCCGTCTTCACTGCCATGCAAATCCAACCTTGTCAGCCAGAAAAAAAACCTCCTTTTAAATAATAAATTAACAGAACTCTATCAAAAATATCGCTGTCTTTTTTATCCCGGTCTATTAGACATGGAACATAATGACATATAAATAAAAAAAAACATAAATTGTCACCACTTAAAGCATTTCAAAACCATTCCAGACAATGTGATTAATTATGACAAGGCTGGATACGCATTAAATTTTCTGCCTATATTTTAACATTTAACCAATTTAGTTATATTTGACTATATTTTAACGTTTTAAAGTTGAATATAACTGCACGAGTAAGTTTGTCATTTAGTAAAGTTGGTATGTCAAGTATGGCACATTTCGCACTATATTTGTCATGGAAGTGATGCGATTTTTATAGTCACAATTATTTTTAAAAACAATGACATTACAGCGCTATTACTGTATTTGTCTCTTTTAAACCGACTCACAAAAAGAGGAGTTTCTACGTTCGTCACTTTTTTTACACTAGAAAGACAAAACAAGTTAAATTTTTGACTAAATTAATTTCTGACTAAAGTTTAGTTAGAACCTCGTCGTACTGTATATTAATGACATCCTGTTTCTTAAACAAAATTAGCAGAGAACAAAAGCTAAAGAAAATGTTAACGAACATTCTTACACGTTCAAATTCTATAGACTAATTAACATTTTTTTACATTTAAAACATTGTGTTAAAGCATAATGGTAATGTCGAAAAAATATGTGATCAGTAAAATTAGGCAATTTAACAAAACTTGAGTCATCAGTCGTTGCTCTCTCGTGGAAACTAGAAGAAGAGCTTAGAAATAACATATCATTGCTTGTTTAATTATGTAGAATATAAGAAAATGTTGTATTATCAACGACTGTTGCTAAGTCAAAAAACTCACGTGAAATGGCACGTGTCATTAATTAAAAAAAATATAAACGTCAAACTCATTAACCAAAGAGTAGACAATACAGAAGGGTAATTAGGCAACTACGTAACGAAGGTCGAGCACTGACTCGCCACGGATATGGTTATGTATTTTTAGGCCACGCACGTGTTTCGCATTCAGCCCAGTTATGGCCCGGTCAAGAGCATGTCGCATTGCATAGAGCTGGTAAAATATGCGATACACGTAGATGAGACAGTTGGTTGAAGGGTAAAATGCTATTCTGAAGAACGTTGCTTAATGTTACTTGTCAATTCAATTGTTCAAAGAATTTTCTTGGAATGTCATTCAACGTTCGTGAGCATTCGTTTTTATAAAGTAGGTTTGTGATATAATAATGCGTGAGGCAGGAATTCGGCGCAATCACTATCGAACAG
Source organism: Peribatodes rhomboidaria (assembly GCA_911728515.1). Lineage (NCBI taxonomy): Eukaryota > Metazoa > Arthropoda > Insecta > Lepidoptera > Geometridae > Peribatodes > Peribatodes rhomboidaria. The sequence goes on from OU452194.1 coordinate 1,986,464, forward strand.
CAAACAAACATTCCAAATTCAATTACCAATCAACGCCTAGGCATAATTGCCAGCATGACACGCGAATTATCATTCTAATCGATTTATTGGTACTCTTTGACGTCTCAAGGTCGCCCGTATAGGGGCAGTGTCACGGAAGTAATATCGATTTTTTTCCATAGAATCAAATGACAAAAAATATCCGGCATGTCATGAACGTTAATAACTAATTCTATGGCAAAAACTATCGATTTGTATAATATAGGTGGTATATTTTTGTATTGAAATTGATTAAATTTTATGTTTTTTTAATCTGGCTCAATACACAAGCCGTGTCATGCCAAGTCACGAAAAAAAGTTACATAATTTTCTTTCTCACACTCAAACAAACGTAAGAGAATTCGTCACAAAAAATAGCATCAGTTATAATTAATCAACGGTTTAATGTGAACACAACGAAATGCTAATCGATAAATCGATGTTGTCATCGCGAATAATCGTTGCGAAAAATAATTGCAACTGCTACTGTTTTTTTTTATTAAAAGTTTTGTGAATTGTGGATTAACTGGTTACATTAAACGCTCTACTGAATTTAAGGCGTGTGGGAAGTTGCATCGGCTTTGTTTATTTAATCCTATTCGATTGCATGTATTTTGACTATATTTTCGTAGATAGGTAGGTTCGTAGCCATTCAGAGCCACGCTAAGAAACTCTGCTGAACTCTGCTGCTTTTAGCCGACTACGGCAAAGCAAAAATGAGGGCAATATTTTAGAATCACAGTTTAAACGTTACCGTAACCCATATACAAATAAATTGCTAACAAACCAACAGACATTAATTTTCTACTCACATTTAATGTAATTATTCAGGTACATTTAGATATCATTAATTCATTTACTTAATTAATTTAACAACATTAAGCCATTACAAACATATCTACTCGAAAAAACGTTAATTTAGAAAATTAGTTTCCGATACTCAAGTATAATTGGATCTCAACAAGCTATTGTTATTTAATTAGCACAGTATTTATGCTAATAAATATATCTACAAAGTTAATAATTTAACCCTTCTCATAACCACCAAGTCATTACGATTTCCGGTTTAAAATCAGTTTTTAATAGTTATCCGATTATGCTAATAGCAGAACTATTACTACTGCTACATTCATGCTAATAATATAACCAAATTAGCATATATGAATGATAAAATTAGCATAATAGCATACTTACATATCCTTCGCTAGACAATTGCATATTTTGAATGTAGTTGCAGTGAGTGGGGTTTGAGGAATTTGTAATTTATAGCATTTGACTAATTTATTGATGATAAATAAATATATTGTGTTCATTATGAATTAATATTATTAACGGGTTGAAATAATTACTTGGTGTTGTCTTTTTCTTTCTAAGCAATGTCCAACTCAATAGCCAAAGTCAAAAAGTTGTACCCACACTTTTGCGTATGACCATCTTGTATGTGAAGTTGAGCAGGAGAGCTACCATCATGGTTTCTCAACACTTAACATAGCTTTCTTTGAAAGACTTTGTTCTCTTAATCGGCTAACTCTAAAAATAGGATAGATAGTCCAAACTTCGAATTGAAGTTTACTTACTTCTACTAATATCTTTACCAATTAAAACTACGTTTTTATTACAACACGCTCCGCAACGATAAACGCACATAATGGTTAATTAACTAGATTATCTATTAATTGCTCGCACTTCATAACCATGAGTTTATTATCTTGCTATCGGAATTGCAAATCTTGCAACGAAAGTGAGTCCGATTGCAGATATTAGCATTGGCAATGCAAGGGGGCGTAAACTTGAGATTTTTGACATGTAAATTCCGCTGGCCATGAAAGTTTTTGAATTATTTGTGTTTGAAGTCTTTGCCAAGTACTTTTTGCCATTACGATTATCGTGGCCTTTTTCAAACATACAATTGTAAAACTTTTCTCTTCTTATATTTTTGGACGCCTGTGTGTCGGTAATTCCATACTAAGTCCTGGTTGTTAGTCAATTGACAACAACTGTAACGCTATGCCTGATACTTTGACATTAGAGATAGCAATTTTATTCGATACTGGTTTTAAAACTTTTCAAGCTACAACCTTGCTAGAGGAAGATGCTAAAAAAAGGAAATTGGGAGATGCTACAATACTGTTTTTTTCCCCAGATCGCTTTCGCCGCCGTCCTCGGCTACGCCTCCGCCAGCGTGCTGGCCCCTCTGGCCTATGGCATCAACGCGGGCGACGCTCAGGCCGCAGCCATTGACGCCACCGTGGCCGCTCAAGACCACGCCCGCGCCTTGGGCGAAGGTCAGTCTACATTATTTACACTAATCTTTATTACATGCATACACACTTACATATCGTCAGGCTTTTCCCCCAAAGGGGCTGGCAGAGATGAATTACAACACCTACACTTCACCGGACGATATTTAGTCCCAAATGTGACAGGGGCGAGCCTGTTGCCATACACTGGGTTCCAGTTATGTAGCAGATGACATTAATCTTTATTATCTTGGACCTAAGCTCGTAACAATATGAATACTATAATATAAAATCATCTAAATGAATTCGCTTGAAACTAAAAAATTCTGTTGTTTGATTCAAAATGTGTTTCCATAGGTCAAGTGAGAGCCGCTGAAGCCTACAACCAGTACAACACTGAGGCCGTCAGACAGGTCGCCGAAGCCACCCGCGATGTCAACGAGAACGCCTACTGGAACGGCGTTGCCGCTTCCCAGAACTACGTCGCCGCTGCCCAGTCCCAAGCCGCTGCCCTCAACGGCAAGTTTTTGTTATTAGATTATAAGCTTGCGTGTGCCTGACATGTTGCCTGATGTTTGGGAATGACGTGGTCTACAATGGGCACGCTTGCTTAGAGGAAACCTATTGATTCGCGACGTGACTCAGGCAGAACATTAATCACTAGCGTTTCGCACGATAAAAGTGGAATTGAAACAACAATGGAAGTGAAACAAATCATCATCTTTCTTTGGTTGCTATTTACATTTAAAGATCTTATGTGCCGTTTTTTAATGATGTATTGTTTATAGGTGTCGCCGCTGCCCGTGCCGCTAACCTAGTCGCCCCTGTGGGCTACGCCGCCCCTCTCGGCTATGGCGCCCCCCTCGGCTACGCTGGTGCCTACGGAGTAAACCCCTACGCTCTCGGCCTCGGCGCCCACGGACTCGGCTACCGCGCTTGGTAAACGGACTACTGATATAACAGCTAAACTGCTAATGCTATTTCGTTATTGCTAAGTGATTCTGAAATCGAATTCCGTCACGCCTAAGGTGTTTCGGGCTTCATTTGAGAGTCAGATCCTATTTCAAGCTAGACGTGTTTACCATAGAGCACACTGTATTTACAGTTGATCTGTGACCAATCGCCTAGCCTGTCACATGAATAGCAGTTGCGAAATAGCGTTAACAAATTAGCAGTTGTAAATCGATAACGTTATTGGATAACGAGTTAATGATAGCATTTGTCTTTATACACTAACGTTGTCGAGTCGGTCTTGTCTGGCAACTTTTGTCGCCAGATAATGCTCGGCGATTTTGCTCAAAAAAATAATATAAATACCTAAAGCATAGTAAAAAGGAACGTGAGCTGCTCGACGATGTAAACAAAAGGTCTCAATGTTGTAACTCTCTTTGTAAATATAAATGCCATCACTGCCAAAGTGTAAATAAAACACGTTTTTACAAATCCATAAATTTCTTTTTTCCCAAACCCACAAATAGACATAAGTTAGGCTCATATATTAGCACTAGTAGATTCCGCACACAGGGGCCGAATTCCTGCAATTCGAGATATTTTCTGGTCTTTGTCTCTCTCGTTTCAAAAGTCATAGGAGTGAAAGTAACCAGCAGGGCTGTTCACAACCATTCGGAAACGTTTCCGTTTGGATTTCAAAAAAATTAAGCCTAAATTATTCGAATATCAGTCTATATTCATAAGTTTTTATGTGTGATTAATTCTTCCGATCAGATTTATACTTGTCTAGCTGCGCCCCGCGGTTTATCCTGCGGTTAAAAAGTATCCTATGTGCTATTCAAGACTATAATCTATCTCTCTGCCAAATTTCATTCAGATCTGTTCAGCCGTTCTGGCGTGAAAGAGTAACAAACATCCATCCATCCATTTTTACAAACTTTCGCGTTTATAATATTAGTAGGATTCCCTATTCCAAAATGTATAAAAGTAGACTGAAATTCGAACAATTTGAGTTAGAAATTTCTGGGATCCAATCGGAAACGTTTCCAAATGATGATCCAAATGTGAATAACTCTGCAGATCTCATCTCCAGTGTCAAGCATTGAAGGCCTAGTCGATCTAAGCGCACCACGCGTCAATCAAGACACATTATGCACCTCTGAGTACATAACTCCATGTAGCACGGAACCCTACAAATGTAGACTTGAATTTAAACAGCATAGTCAAAAAAAAACAATAAATTACGTAAAAAATTAGGAATTTTCAGACTGTCTACGGTTTTAGCAGTTTTGCTCAGATATTTAGATATTCAGTTTAACATTTCGCTTTTTTTAGCCTATAGTATTCTAGACCAAATATTTTTAACCTTTAGTATTCAAGACCAAATATTTTAACCTTTAGTATTCAAGACCAAATATTTTAACCTATAGTATCTATGTCTATCTCTGTGCAATTTAAACATTTTTAAGCTATAGTATTCTAGACTAATTATTTTTTAACCATAGTATTCTAGACCAAACATTTTTAAGCTATAGTATTCTAGACTAATTATTTTTAACCCATAGTATTCTAGACCAAATAAAAGACAAGGCAGATGTCATGTCGTACAAGAAAGTGCAAACAGAGGACCGCCGCCTGGGCTTGCTCTACCGACAAGAGCAAAGCTCTTAAGGCCCGGTATTACACGAAATCAACGTAAGTAAATATTTATTCGCGCCTAGTTTGACATGAAGAACTGTGATGATCAGGTGCACAAAATACAGCTGGTAGAAAAAACAACCAAAATCAGTTTAACCGAAGTTGAATTTTGAAAATCATTATGATTTTAGAGAAAACACAAAAAGTATCTTCTTAAAAAAACTTTTTGCACGTATTTCTCTAAATTTTCAGCGATTGCAACACATTTTCTTTTTCGATTATTAATTAGCTAGATTAGTTATCTAAAGTTGAACCGAGGAAATTATTCTTATTTGTGTTATACCAATAAAAACGGCAAAAAGTGTAATTCTACGCGCTGATCTCATTTTGCCATCAAATATGGCTTACGATTTTCAACTCTGAAAGAAGCGTCTAACTAAACGTGTGTACGGGTAGATAATCATGGTATGACCGAGCCTTAAATACTAATACTGATGATAATCATAGTTTGTGTTGTTATTGATCATCAACATCATTAGTATTTAGATCATAATATTGACCTTCTTAACGAACACAAAAGTGATCGAAATCTATTTAACCCCCCACGGAAAAACGACGGGATGTTATAAGTTTGACGTGTGTGTGTGTGTGTGTATGTTTGTGTGTACTTAAAATAAAAACAAGGAAAGGTTGCTTGGAAGAAATCGCTTTCAGTGATAAGGCCGCCTAGGCCTTTTATTTCAGCTGAAACTACAGTTTGAGATATCTGGTGTGAACAATAAAGATTTTAGATTTCTATCTGTTTTTACTTACCTATACAAACAAGCAAGTTATAGTATAGATTGTTACTACATACATACATATCGTCACGCCTTTCCCCCGAGGGGGCTGGCAGAGGTGTAATACAACACCCACACTTCGCCGAACGATATTCAGTCCCAAATGTGACAGAGGGCGAGCCTGTCGCCATACACCGGGCTTCACTCATGTAGCAGATGACATACAATACGCACACATGTTCACTCAATGAACAAATTGGTGCGTGCCGTCGGTTGGGTTCGAACCCGCTCCCTCTGGCTTGAGAGGCGGTTAGTAGATTGTCACTATGGAGGCAAAATGCCGTAAAATATGTGTACTTATTTGTAATTCTGTACAATTTACTCTAATTATTAGAACATATTTCAATGCCTAGCCCAACTGATAAATCTATTTCCTTTTGGACATGAGACAAAGACATTGCGTCAATCTAGATTTCAAAATGCACTAGCCTAGCCCTTTGGACAGATCAAACGAAAACTATCTTTATCCGCATGCAAATAAAGTGCAAATACAGTTAGCATTTATACCAGGATAGATGGTTTTTATGTTATAAGAATATAACCTTTATTGGATGGTGATAAAGTGGAAATGCGGTTGACAGTGGAAACTGGACTGCCTTGGGTAGGGCGTAGGCTTTTGGGACAGACGACTAGGTAGTTTAACGAACATGTCGCTAAATAATTGTTGAATATTGATAGGATTTTGTATTAATAATAATAATAAATTCGGGACACTTCCACACACGGTCGCCTGACCCCAAACTAAGCTAATCTTGTACTATGGCTGCCAGAGACTGATATACATACTTAAATAGATATTAACACCCAGACATAGAACAAACACAAATGTTCATCTCATAAATGTTTGCCCTAGATGGGAATCGAACCCACGCCCCCAAGTTCAGGAGGCAGGTTCACTACCAACTGAGTCACCGAGACAGTCAAACAAATAGCATAGCAACTTCGACCATATATCAGGGAGATGCGGTGCGAAAACCTAAAAATTGACCTCATAAATTAGGTGCAGCACACAATTCACCGTAGTCACAAGCAACCAGTCGCAACAGTGATAAATATTGCTGTCTCGTTCTCGCTACAGTCTTTTGTACGTCTCTCTATCTTTGTTATTGATACACGTAACATAATACTGTTAGCGGAGCTGTATAGTGTCCGTTTGCTTGCAGTTACTCGTATATTGGGTCCACGCGCTGTGTACTAGAAATTAGAGACTCGTGCCGTTTCTTCCTTAAGGCTGGGTCATTCCACAATTATCTATCCACACATACGTTTACGTAACCCGCTTTAGTTAGAGTTGAAAATCGTAAATCATATTGTATATCTACTATATAAAAATAAATCGGGTTTTCCTTCCTGACGCTATAACTCTAGAACGCACGAACCGATTTCCACGGTTTTGCATTCGTTCGAAAGGTCTCGGGCTCCGTGAGGTTTATAGCGAAGAAAATTATAAAAAAAAAAAATTATGGTTCCTATGGGACCGCGGGTGAAACCGCGGGGCGCAGCTAGTGTATAATAAAATGAGTTCGGCTTCTAGAAATAATTTTTTTTTGCCGTTTTTACTGATATTAATCGTAATAAGAACACAAATAAGAATAAGTTGCTCGGTTAAACTTTAGAGAACTAATCTGGTTATTTAATAATCGGAAAAAAAGTGGTGTAATCGCTGAAAATTTAGAGAACTACGTTCCGATGGCTTTTTTAAGAAGATACTTTATATGTTTTTTTTTTCAAAATGAGAATGATTTTCAAAATTATACTTCGGTTAAACTTTAGTTGGTTGTTTCTTCTACCAGCTGTATTTTATTTGCACCTGATCATCATAATTCTTCATATCAAACTAGGCGCAAAAAAAACTTGTGTTTGGTGATTTCGTGTAATACGGGGCCTTAAATTATTGCGATGCATAGCAAGCATAGTTTATAAAATGCTGCCCTATTGTGACTGTTCGTGATGTTTTCTGTAGCTCTGTTTCAATTATTCCTTACGTGATTAATGTACGAGTCTCAAACTGTATCATAAAATATTAATCACAGTATTAAATCGGAAGACCATAACTACAAATACCATAAACCCCAAACAAGGAAATTACTTCTCAATTTTTTCGAACAAAGAACCCGTTGACATTTCGAAAACGAAACCATTAATTACTATTAAGGAAATACGACCTTTATGCAATTGTAATAAGGTGCAATTACTGTACTTGTCACTTGATATACTTTACAGATCTGGTTTACTTGACCGGTCTGCCTTGAAGAGGGCGTAGGCTTTGGCGACATACGGGAGGAAAGATTGGCGAGTACGTTGGCGGATCTGTGTGTTTGGCATATCTGCCTTACAAGTTCATAAAATTAACCATTAATGTAATTTTTAATCACAGCATTTTGGGGGATTCCCTATACTTAGCGTAATTACAACGGAAAAAAATCGTGAAATATTGGACAGATGGCACGGAGCCTGCGCTATAAAATATTTTTCACACCTCGACAATGACCAATTACATATCAAATAGTCTCAACGTAAAGCAAGACATTACCCCCTAGGGAGAGAAATAATTATGGAAATACGAAAGGAGTTTTCGATCAAAGAGTTTAAAATTGAATGAAAACTCAGCATACGGGCACTGTACTAAGAGTTTATTCGAAAATTGAACTAGCCACCACAAACAAAAAAAGAACGCAGTTGCACCATAGGGCTGCTCGATTTAAACAAAAGACGGTGTTTGATGTAACATATTTTTAGTTCCTGTTTATTGCCTCACAGAAGGTGTAAAAAGTAGAGTATTCACCTCTAGGATAAAGCAGTGTCTTTGTCTTAAGCAGCTTGAACCCTGAGCGTAACGAATAAGACTCCCGCGCTGGACAAAGCAGTGTCTTACACTGCCTTGTACCCTCGGTGCATAATCTACTATTACTATGTGTTCACACGTCGCTAGTTTGACAAAGCGATAGTTCCTTCCTGTGTGACAACGATAGCATGTGAAGATAGCGTCCGTTTATATACGTTGAACCCCCTATGTGAAAGCTACAACTACGAACATGGTTGGTCCTATAATCTTAGTTTTAGATCGACGCGAGGCAAAAACAATAACGCTGATTACAATGTCCAGTGTTTTACGTCACGAACAAATCTGCTAATTCGCTCGCTACTTTCCAGAGCAGTGTGTCACGAAAAGATACAAAAATAATTTATGAATGTAGACCACCTTGGACACGCCTGGATAAATAACTAATTACAATTAGGTATGCGCAGTGCACTAGTACGCACATGCGGTCTTGCTCGCGTTCAACCTGTTTTCAGACGATTGGCTAAAGTAAGTTTTGTTTCATAAGATTTTTGGGTGCTTGTCCAAAATTTGGTTTATTTTTTTAATGGTTAATCTATAACTAGTTTTTTTTAGGTTATTGTCAAAATTTCACCCCCTACCTTTTCACGCACAGATTAATAAGTATGTGTTGTAGTAAAGATACAGATCCTTAAAATTAACTCGGGTTTAATGTTTTATTTTTTGCAAGTTCTTTAATACCTACCACTAAATCAAAAAGTCAGTCCCACAGAAGCGTAGGCCGCGTGAAAGCGGTTGCAATCGGGCATTTTTTTTAAATTCGCATGTACCCCCTTACTAATAAACGTTGTATAGCCTTAGAATAAAAGATAATAAAATATAATATATTATAATATAGTATAATATATTATAATATAGTTAAATATAATATAGTATAGCCTTAGAATAAAATATAATAGAGCAGAAAAATTTAAAAGAAAGAAAAAGACAAAACACTGTCGAGCGAACAATGTCGAGCCCTGTCTGGCCGGGTCTGGCGGTCGAGCCTATTTAAAAAAAACTATTGAATACAAACATTATGACTTTGACGCTGTATAACTATTCTGAGGCTATACAACGTTTAATAGCAAGAACTATGTTAGCACAAAAAGCGAGCGGGATTTTCGCTGCGATTAAAATTTTACTAAGAAACAGACAGACCCTGTCTTTTCGAATTTATAATAATATTGATTGAGTGATATTCATAAAGATATTCTTATTTACTTTATCGGCTATTTCCTATATAAGCACTGTATAAAATAAGGCAAGTACGTGTAGGTTGGGTCCAGATTGTAAATGTCAATGCGACGTACTGGTTCAACACAAATAAATGAGCTGAAATATCTGTACGAAACAGGGTGATATGTATTGAGATTGTTGTTTTGTTTGTAAGTCGAATGTTGAAATAACAAATATCAGATACATTCGATTCTTCTCCACTAGTCATAGTCATAGTCATAGTCATAGTCATTTATTTCGTAAAGCCAATTTACAAGTCAAATATGAATAATAATTAAAAATAAAGTGCAAATAATCACATTATTATCAGATTATACATAAAATTAGAATTACTTGCAAGTAATTAAATCACGAACTTACAATATTCGTCATAATGATAAAACGTTTGCTCAATAAGCCAGCGTTGTAGCAGGCTCCTAAAACCTAACAGGCTAGAGGCTTCTGTGATATGTTTTGGTAGGCGGTTATACACATCGGGGCCCATGACATGAGTGAGTTTGGCCGACTTTGCAAGTGTTCGTGAGATGCCGGCAAGTTTGTTCGCATTGCTCGTGGGGCGCTGATGATACTTACCTCGTAGCTCGTAAGAGTCCAAGTTCGCTCTTACATACATTGCGACTTGAAATATAACCATAGATGGCAAAGTAAGAACGCCCAAAGTCTTAAAGTAGGGTTTTACGGACGTTTGCGCATCTATCCCCATAATTGCTCGTACAGCTCGTTTCTGGAGGCGGAACACCTTTTCCCATTCCGCACACCTTCCCCACAGCTCCGTACCGTACTGTAAGAGAGAGTGTACTGTGGCAAAATAGCAGGCTCGGGCCACATCCACCGACACAATTCGGGCCACTCGCCTCAGCGCAAAACAAGCACTACCGATTTTCCCCCGCAGCTTGTCTACATGGTTCCCCCACGTCAACCCCGCATCCACCTCGAAGCCAAGGAATGTGGTTGCACTCACCTGACTCAACAGTGTTGTACCGACCTGAACTGTTAGAGGACTGGTTATACGGCCTGACAGATTTGTTTGCAGGTAGTGGGTTTTTTTAAGGTTCAGAGCTAGTCCATTAGCACTGAACCAGTCGGCAAGCTGCGACACTGTCTTGTTTAACTTTAGTTCTAGACTCTTTGTTGATGGCGCCGTCACGACTGCTGCAACATCATCAGCATACATAAGGATGTCAGCTGTCGCCACTGCATCAGGTAAGTCGTTCAGAAGTAGCGAGAACAGGAGGTTGGATACAGAAGATCCTTGAGCCACGCCCATGGTCGAGCCCAGCGGGTCAGACCTTTCGTTCCCCGCATCACCTACAACAATCTGCGTCCTATTTTGTAGCAGGCTTTTGAATAGCGAATGAGGTGCACCTCTTATCCCATAGTGTTGCAGTTTTGCTGCAAGTACTGCGTGGTCTGCAACATCAAAGGCTTTCGAGAGGTCACAGCATAATACAGCGACTTGGAGCTTCGGCTTGCACTCGCGGGCAGCCATAATATTGCGTATGAGTTTGCGCGTCAAGGATGTAGTTGAGCGACCTGCCCTATATGCGTATTGTCTGTCAGAGAGAGATTTTGTTGTACTTAAGAAGCTCACAAGTCGGCTGCTCAGCCCGTTCTCGAAAACCTTTGCTATCGCAGGGATTATTGATACTGGGCGGTACCCATCTATGTCCCCTCTTTTACCTTTGCCTTTGAAAATTGGCACGACTTTGCTAACCTTAAGTGGAGCAGGATAGACTCCTTCTACCATACTACGATTAAATAGCTCCGCTAGTACGTGCGACAAAGGATACGAAGCAGCCCTTAACAGTCTCATACTAATGCCGTACACATCTCTTGAGACTTTCGGAGGAATGCGGGATGTGATAAGCTGAAACACTTCTTCCGCACTGTTACTACTTCTGTTACTACCTCCACTACCTAGTAGTAGGAATATCTTGTTTGGTAGAGATATGTCAACTGGTACTACGTCTGTGAGACAATTGCGTCTTTCGACTACTGACATACCCTTCACAAATTAGACAACTAACGCCATCTAGTTCAGATTGCTGTAACTACTTTCTGTTACTACGTTAGTTGCCTAATTTGTGAAGGATTTTTCAGTAATTCTCGAAAGACGCAATTGCCCCTCAGACGCAGTTGTACCAAATGAGCCTACCAGACAAATTTTATGAAAGACAATGAAAAAGTCTTGGGTTTTTGGGTTAAAAACATGATTTTTGGAGATTGTGTAGGATTTTTTTACCAATAATTTTAATTTTTGTTGCTATATATCTGGAAAACTGGAAAGTTATATAAAATTTGGTCAAACAAAATCCCGATTTGTTACACTCAACGCTGTGTAACGGTACCAACTTCGTATACTCGCAAATATAAATAACTTTAAATAGAAACTAAATCCAAAATAAATAAAAGATAGGTTCCTAGTACTTATTTACATCTAACTAGTTAGATTTACAATTAATTAATCCATAATTCTAACCATTCAAAATAAATATTACGATAGTAGTAAAATCCATAGATTAATGCAGAACATAATCATCTATTTTACTTGTAGTAGTCGAGTAAAGAAAATACCTACCGGAGGCTCGGCCGGCGCGTGATTCTCAGAATTCTATAATTAGCCACGAGATAAGCTAACTGGTGGTGGTGTGAGTAGCAAGGAAGTGTGTGTAGCTGAGATAGTGTGAGAAGATGTGTCAGTGTGGGTAGGCCGGGCGGCATGCGGGTGTAGGTAGGCGAAGGGAGCGAAGGGGGAAAAAGCCGCCGGGCCAGGCAGTCGGTGAAGAACACGCGGCCGCACCGGTAATAGAGGGAGATGGCTAGCAATTTCTGCAATGCAGGGTCTCGGGAAGCCTGAGAAGTTAAATAACTGTTCGAAATTTAAATTCACGCGTTGAACTCTATTCTAGTGGATTGTTTGAGCTGGTACAAATCGTATTTAGTTCAGTAAGAGCGTTTGTCATGTTCTCTCTCGAGTAACAGACTAGCACAAGCGCTCTGACAATTCCTAGGTTAGAAGTTAAATAACTGTTCGAAATTTAAACTCACGCGTTGAATTCTATTCTAGTGAATTGTTTGAGCTGGTACAAATCGTATTTAGTTCAGTAAGAGCGTTTGTCATGTTCTCTCTCGAGTAACAGACTAGCACAAGCGCTCTGACAATTCCTAGGTTAGAAGTTAAATAACTGTTCGAAATTTAAACTCACGCGTTGAATTCTATTCTAGTGAATTGTTTGAGCTGGTACATATCGTATTAAGTTCAATAGGGGCGTTTGTCATGTTCTCACTGGAGTAACAGACTAGCACAAACGCCCTGACAATTCCTGGGTTAGAATTTATATACCGAATGAAAAGTACATGAAAGTAGGGCCTTAGGAGAACTCCCGGCCGCACCGTCAGGTCCAGGGGGTTGAGATCTCAACGGCGGACGAGCATCAGCTACGGACGAAAGAAGCGTGTATCCAGTGGTTCGACGTGCTCGTAGGAATCCCGAGGGCGGTAGGCTTCAGCGGTCGGCCAGTGATCACACCGGCAACGGTTTATTCAGGAACTGTTTTATATTATTTATTTTAACTATTGATTTTGATTGAGTTGTGTGTTCATATTTATAGCAAATTGTATACACGACAGCGGCGGCCAACCGCTGGGGTTTTCCATAGTCCCGGGTTCGATTCCTGGCCAGCTGTTGGTTGCGTAATTACATTTAATGGCTGTTCTGGGTTTGGTTGTTCTTTGAGATATTTGTGTGTTCATATTTATAGTAAATTGTGATTATTTGTGTACACGACAGCGGCGGCCATCCGCTGGGGTTTTCCATAGTCCCGGGTTCGATTCCTGGCCAGCTGTTGGTTGCGTAATTACATTTAATGGCTGTTCTGGGTTTGGTTGTTCTTTGAGATATTTGTGTGTTCATATTTATAGTAAATTGTGATTATTTGTGTACACGACAGCGGCGGCCATCCGCTGGGGTTTTCCATAGTCCCGGGTTCGATTCCTGGCCAGCTGTTGGTTGCGTAATTACATTTAATGGCTGTTCTGGGTTTGGTTGTTCTTTGAGATATTTGTGTGTTCATATTTATAGTAAATTGTGATTATTTGTGTACACGACAGCGGCGGCCATCCGCTGGGGTTTTCCATAGTCCCGGGTTCGATTCCTGGCCAGCTGTTGGTTGCGTAATAACATCTAATGGCTGTTCTGGGTCTGGTTGTTCTTATATCATATTTGTGTGTTCATATTTATAGTAAATTGTGATTATTTGTGTACACGACAGCGGCGGCCATCCGCTGGGGTTTTCCATAGTCCCGGGTTCGATTCCTGGCCAGCTGTTGTTTGCGTAATAACATTTAATGGCTGTTCTGGGGATTGGTTGTTCTTTGATCATATTTGTGTGTTCATATTTATAGTAAATTGTGATTATTTGTGTACACGACAGCGGCGGCCATCCGCTGGGGTTTTCCATAGTCCCGGGTTCGATTCCTGGCCAGCTGTTGGTTGCGTAATAACATTTAATGGCTGTTCTGGGTCTGGTTGTTCTTATATCATATTTGTGTGTTCATACTTATAGTAAATTGTGATTATTTGTGTACACGACAGCGGCGGCCATCCGCTGGGGTTTTCCATAGTCCCGGGTTCGATTCCTGGCCAGCTGTTGTTTGCGTAATAACATTTAATGGCTGTTCTGGGTTTTGTTGTTCTTTGATCATATTTGTGTGTCTATTTTAAAGTATCTTTAAGCGTTTAAATTCGTACGACGGTTTCGGGTCCGACTATCGGAAACTGTCGATTTGTGTGCATGTAAAGAAATAAGGCACGTTTGACTAGTTACGTAGTTTTAGACGTAACATCGGAGTGACAATTAATACTACTTAATGGTCCGGCTTCGGTTAGGCTTTCTGTAAGCCCCGGCGAAGTCGCGATTTTCGAAGGTCAATATTTAACGTAAATTAAGTTGGATAGCCAACCAGGTTGTTGAAGGATTATTATCGATTGAGAAACCAACTAGATTAATGAATCATTATCTTAATTTATTTACTAAAAGTAAGGTAAACCGTAGGCTAGCCAAGCTTTACATATTTACTAATAGAAAACGTATTTCTGAACCAACTTCTTCACAAGGAAGTTACTTATACTTCTTCAACTTGAAGGTCTAAGTTGTTATTCAATTATAATAATTATACTGGTAATCGTTTGAACGGTGCATGGAGCGAGAGTCTCCGTAGGTTAGCTAACTTTCATAGGAAGGGAGGCGCTTACATATGTCTCGTTTCAGTGGTTACGGGTGTAGTAAATTCATTTTATGGTCAGGCTATTTTGAACTAGCTTTGGCGAGGGATCATGCCACAAGTTACTCATTTTACCTTGCTATATTAGCTATAGGTATGTTTAGATTTGGACCGTCAATTTGAAGTTATAACGCGAGGATTATATACTTCACTGCACTGAGTATGTGTTGAACTTGGCTGTCTGACTCAAAACTAATCAAACTATATAGCTAAGTTATTTTGCCGTGACACGCTAGTTGGTCGCTCATCATAGCTTACTATATTGACTTAGGTAGGGAATGGGCGAGTGCCTCAAAAGGGTGACCTTGGTCGAAAGATCTCGGAGTGATCCCATGTAAACCGTGTTGTTGTGTGACTTTCACACAGCAACACAATCCCGAACGGAGTTAATGCGCTTAGTACGGATTGAAGACGATTAGCTGCCAGGTGTCGTAATCGATTGTCAAGCACGGATGGCGGGGTGCTGACCATAGCTTTCCACTAATCTAGGTGCATTAACATGGTTCAAAGTAGGTTAAATCATTCTACATGACAACTTCAGTAGGTTCTATAATAAGTCGTAAAATTCGTTCTAACAATCTACTTCTTGTATCTAATCTTATAACACATAATAATATCATACTCACGTATTACAATAATATACTTGTATTCATTTCTATATAGGTAAACCGATGGAAGTAGTTATATTCTAAGCGTTGACAATTTTGGTAGGATACGTCAGAAATCTCTCAGCGTCCGCGTAATCATTACACAAGCGAAATTAGTTAGGAAATGCGTTTGCTCATACTTATTCTAAAACTTAGGTTCTACGTTCACAACGTAAGGTTTATTTCCACTAGACAATCACTTGGCCAATTCATGTAGATAATCGTTAAAGATATTTAATTAAACATACTTACATTTTATAAAAAGCGGATAAAATTAAATTATTAATTTCAAAAAAAAGAAAACGTAATACATATTAGGTAGGTCGGTTACAGTTATATGCATTATATATTATTTTATGTTATTTATGTAAGTATATAGGGTGGGGTATGGGTAGGTGTAAGGGGGTTGTTACATTTTGGTGCCGTGACCAGGATGATTTTATAGATATTCGTAGGAACTTCACGTAATTTTTTATCACATTTTTATTTATATTTATTTATAATATTATTTTATTTTAAGTATTTTTAATTCCAAATAATTCATTATTCACGTAGTGTATTCGTTTAGTGTCAAAAATAATCATTGCAACTAAATTACAAAAATGACAAGTAAAACCGCGGGGCGAGCCTTGTTATCGTTATCGTCGTAGTATGGCTATTGTTATCTTTGTTAAAGTTCTCGGAAGGCAGCCGGTACTAAGATGCGACGGTGAATGTATGCTCATTAAGTGAAATTCTTAATTCTTCGCTTAAATACCTAGTTTCATAAATCTCATTTTCTACATAAATCTTCTTTGTTTTAAAATTTTAAAATTCTAGAATAGTTATACTTGCGTTAAAACATAAACGTGTGATAGTGTCGGTATCGGACTTTTTACTTAAAATCTAAGTAGGTGCGCAAGAATTTATTACACATTTAACAAAATTAAATAATTAGGGTGCGTATTTCGGGTTTTATACGATGATTAGGATTCGTATTACTTAAGTGTCATTTCAAAGTCAATTTCACATCATGCAAAAGATTTTCAATTACCAGGGACGCTACATTTCTCGTTAAACATTGGTAAATGGCTTATTTAGCGTTATGAGAAATACGTAGAATTAAAGGGAATGGGGTCGTATACATTTTATTAAGAAAGTAAGAAGGTTTTAGTTTTTATATTTATTAATTAGGAATAGGTATACTAGTTTAATAGTGTTCAAGGTCACTTGGACACATTTTGCTGTTCGTGAAATGGAAACGGGGATATGTATGAGCAAACGTAAATAAAAAAAAAAATTGGATAGAACTACACCTTATTTTAGGGATAGGTACACGGTTATTTTAAATAGTGAACTCTAGCGAAAAATATATACAAGTTAGTTTTGACGGAGTGTATTACATACATATACTAAATTAGGGTGCGTGAAGCTAAATAGTTTGACAAACGTTTAAGAAAATTATGTTTAATAAATTTATTTTATTACGTTTAACAAATTATCGGCCAAGAGTAACATCAGGGTGCAGCTAGTAAGTTGTAATTGACTTTTAGGATTTTACTATATTGATTCTCTGTGTGTATATTTAGCGGAAAAAATATTCGAGAGTTCATTGCTTCGCCGGTGACACAGGTGCCCAATGGTTTTAATTGTGTAAGTGGGTAGATAAAATTGTTCATTTTTTTGTTCGATGTCGATGTTTTGGGCATATTAATTTTATTTTAAGTCTTGCATTGGGTAATTAAGTGACATGGCATGTGTGGATATTCAAGACGAATTAATACAACGTCCATTGAGTATGGCGGTAAATTGGAGCGACATGAATTCTTCAATATTCTTAAACAATGGGGTCGATTTGGAGGTTTAGTAATAATGCGGAACTATTTAGAGAGTAAGTATGACGGTAAATTGGGGAGTTTAATTCATCAATGTTCTAATACTGTGGGGTCGATTTGAGGGTTTCTTTTAGTAATAATGCGGAACAGTTTAGAACGTAAGTACGACGGTAAATTTGAGCGGTGTAAATTCGTCAATATTCTTAAACTTTGGGGTCGGAAGTATTATTTTTAGTCATAAGTCGGGACGGTTGAATTATGGTAAAATGAATGAATTCATGGCTTTGACTAATGAAGCGGATTGATGTTAGACGTTATTAAAACAATATGGTGGTCGTTTAACTAGGAATCTAGCTTTTACTTGCGGACGTTTTTAAGATTGAAACAATCATTATTATTCACTATTTATTATTAAATTACCAAGTATGAAATTTTAATTATTTGTTCGGTTAAATAGAGGACAAGAGGAGACGAGGCGTTGTCGGGACATTCGTAAGGTAGTTAACGTAATGGGGCTACTGCAAATTCGTTCGTCACTAGTATCTATGAGTGTTGATGTAGTCTTAGAATGGGTTGCGAGGCAGCGTAAAGGGTGCCCTGAAAGTGTGAATGATTTGTCAGGTATTGTAGAATGATGATGGATAAAAAGAGATGTATGAAATTTACGATTTGTAAGGGGTTTTAAGGTACAGCAGCATTGGAACTTGGGACGAGTTGTCGATTGCAGGGTTTAACAATACACTTCACAAACGATTCAGTATGAATAAGGGGTTTGGCGATAGGTTAAGTCAGAAGACGTTTACCCCGTTGATGTTGGACATCGGTTTATATTGGATCCTTACTTACACGCAGTTCCACAAGATGGATTTCCACAAATTCCCCACACTTACAAGCGCCAATCAGTGGTAGTCAACTTTTTGGTTCGATATCTATGAGCTCAGATCCTGAGGGGCCCTAACGGAGTATTGTAGTTTGCTCTAGGATTAGGATCAAGGTAAGGAGTGAGATTAAATTCCTGTTCAAATCACATGAGGCTGAACTGGGCGGGAAAGCGATCTCACTGTTCTTATAACGACTTGACTCACAACCAAGTTCCTTTGCCGAGGTCAATTTATCTTGCGGATGAAAATACTCTTTTACATATGGTACACGGAGTTGCTCTTGACTCGTGCCTTTTAGGTGAATACTTCATGATTGGTTTAAATACACTCCACATATAGTGTTAGGAAATGAACACGCATTCTTTAACACGTTTAGATTTTATTGTTGAAACTTGTTTATTGACAATGAGGACTTGCACTTTTATCAAGTATGAGGGAATTTAGTTTAAATTTTATTTTTGTCATTTATATTTGTAAACATGTTAAGCAATTATTTAAATTTACTCCGATTAGAATCATCTTGTAAATTTAAGGGGTCGAATGTAACGGTACCAACTTCGTATACTCGCAAATATAAATAACTTTAAATAGAAACTAAATCCAAAATAAATAAAAGATAGGTTCCTAGTACTTATTTACATCTAACTAGTTAGATTTACAATTAATTAATCCATAATTCTAACCATTCAAAATAAATATTACGATAGTAGTAAAATCCATAGATTAATGCAGAACATAATCATCTATTTTACTTGTAGTAGTCGAGTAAAGAAAATACCTACCGGAGGCTCGGCCGGCGCGTGATTCTCAGAATTCTATAATTAGCCACGAGATAAGCTAACTGGTGGTGGTGTGAGTAGCAAGGAAGTGTGTGTAGCTGAGATAGTGTGAGAAGATGTGTCAGTGTGGGTAGGCCGGGCGGCATGCGGGTGTAGGTAGGCGAAGGGAGCGAAGGGGGAAAAAGCCGCCGGGCCAGGCAGTCGGTGAAGAACACGCGGCCGCACCGGTAATAGAGGGAGATGGCTAGCAATTTCTGCAATGCAGGGTCTCGGGAAGCCTGAGAAGTTAAATAACTGTTCGAAATTTAAATTCACGCGTTGAACTCTATTCTAGTGGATTGTTTGAGCTGGTACAAATCGTATTTAGTTCAGTAAGAGCGTTTGTCATGTTCTCTCTCGAGTAACAGACTAGCACAAGCGCTCTGACAATTCCTAGGTTAGAAGTTAAATAACTGTTCGAAATTTAAACTCACGCGTTGAATTCTATTCTAGTGAATTGTTTGAGCTGGTACAAATCGTATTTAGTTCAGTAAGAGCGTTTGTCATGTTCTCTCTCGAGTAACAGACTAGCACAAGCGCTCTGACAATTCCTAGGTTAGAAGTTAAATAACTGTTCGAAATTTAAACTCACGCGTTGAATTCTATTCTAGTGAATTGTTTGAGCTGGTACATATCGTATTAAGTTCAATAGGGGCGTTTGTCATGTTCTCACTGGAGTAACAGACTAGCACAAACGCCCTGACAATTCCTGGGTTAGAATTTATATACCGAATGAAAAGTACATGAAAGTAGGGCCTTAGGAGAACTCCCGGCCGCACCGTCAGGTCCAGGGGGTTGAGATCTCAACGGCGGACGAGCATCAGCTACGGACGAAAGAAGCGTGTATCCAGTGGTTCGACGTGCTCGTAGGAATCCCGAGGGCGGTAGGCTTCAGCGGTCGGCCAGTGATCACACCGGCAACGGTTTATTCAGGAACTGTTTTATATTATTTATTTTAACTATTGATTTTGATTGAGTTGTGTGTTCATATTTATAGCAAATTGTATACACGAAAGCGGCGGCCAACCGCTGGGGTTTTCCATAGTCCCGGGTTCGATTCCTGGCCAGCTGTTGGTTGCGTAATTACATTTAATGGCTGTTCTGGGTTTGGTTGTTCTTTGAGATATTTGTGTGTTCATATTTATAGTAAATTGTGATTATTTGTGTACACGACAGCGGCGGCCATCCGCTGGGGTTTTCCATAGTCCCGGGTTCGATTCCTGGCCAGCTGTTGGTTGCGTAATTACATTTAATGGCTGTTCTGGGTTTGGTTGTTCTTTGAGATATTTGTGTGTTCATATTTATAGTAAATTGTGATTATTTGTGTACACGACAGCGGCGGCCATCCGCTGGGGTTTTCCATAGTCCCGGGTTCGATTCCTGGCCAGCTGTTGGTTGCGTAATTACATTTAATGGCTGTTCTGGGTTTGGTTGTTCTTTGAGATATTTGTGTGTTCATATTTATAGTAAATTGTGATTATTTGTGTACACGACAGCGGCGGCCATCCGCTGGGGTTTTCCATAGTCCCGGGTTCGATTCCTGGCCAGCTGTTGGTTGCGTAATAACATCTAATGGCTGTTCTGGGTCTGGTTGTTCTTATATCATATTTGTGTGTTCATATTTATAGTAAATTGTGATTATTTGTGTACACGACAGCGGCGGCCATCCGCTGGGGTTTTCCATAGTCCCGGGTTCGATTCCTGGCCAGCTGTTGTTTGCGTAATAACATTTAATGGCTGTTCTGGGGATTGGTTGTTCTTTGATCATATTTGTGTGTTCATATTTATAGTAAATTGTGATTATTTGTGTACACGACAGCGGCGGCCATCCGCTGGGGTTTTCCATAGTCCCGGGTTCGATTCCTGGCCAGCTGTTGGTTGCGTAATAACATTTAATGGCTGTTCTGGGTCTGGTTGTTCTTATATCATATTTGTGTGTTCATACTTATAGTAAATTGTGATTATTTGTGTACACGACAGCGGCGGCCATCCGCTGGGGTTTTCCATAGTCCCGGGTTCGATTCCTGGCCAGCTGTTGTTTGCGTAATAACATTTAATGGCTGTTCTGGGTTTTGTTGTTCTTTGATCATATTTGTGTGTCTATTTTAAAGTATCTTTAAGCGTTTAAATTCGTACGACGGTTTCGGGTCCGACTATCGGAAACTGTCGATTTGTGTGCATGTAAAGAAATAAGGCACGTTTGACTAGTTACGTAGTTTTAGACGTAACATCGGAGTGACAATTAATACTACTTAATGGTCCGGCTTCGGTTAGGCTTTCTGTAAGCCCCGGCGAAGTCGCGATTTTCGAAGGTCAATATTTAACGTAAATTAAGTTGGATAGCCAACCAGGTTGTTGAAGGATTATTATCGATTGAGAAACCAACTAGATTAATGAATCATTATCTTAATTTATTTACTAAAAGTAAGGTAAACCGTAGGCTAGCCAAGCTTTACATATTTACTAATAGAAAACGTATTTCTGAACCAACTTCTTCACAAGGAAGTTACTTATACTTCTTCAACTTGAAGGTCTAAGTTGTTATTCAATTATAATAATTATACTGGTAATCGTTTGAACGGTGCATGGAGCGAGAGTCTCCGTAGGTTAGCTAACTTTCATAGGAAGGGAGGCGCTTACATATGTCTCGTTTCAGTGGTTACGGGTGTAGTAAATTCATTTTATGGTCAGGCTATTTTGAACTAGCTTTGGCGAGGGATCATGCCACAAGTTACTCATTTTACCTTGCTATATTAGCTATAGGTATGTTTAGATTTGGACCGTCAATTTGAAGTTATAACGCGAGGATTATATACTTCACTGCACTGAGTATGTGTTGAACTTGGCTGTCTGACTCAAAACTAATCAAACTATATAGCTAAGTTATTTTGCCGTGACACGCTAGTTGGTCGCTCATCATAGCTTACTATATTGACTTAGGTAGGGAATGGGCGAGTGCCTCAAAAGGGTGACCTTGGTCGAAAGATCTCGGAGTGATCCCATGTAAACCGTGTTGTTGTGTGACTTTCACACAGCAACACAATCCCGAACGGAGTTAATGCGCTTAGTACGGATTGAAGACGATTAGCTGCCAGGTGTCGTAATCGATTGTCAAGCACGGATGGCGGGGTGCTGACCATAGCTTTCCACTAATCTAGGTGCATTAACATGGTTCAAAGTAGGTTAAATCATTCTACATGACAACTTCAGTAGGTTCTATAATAAGTCGTAAAATTCGTTCTAACAATCTACTTCTTGTATCTAATCTTATAACACATAATAATATCATACTCACGTATTACAATAATATACTTGTATTCATTTCTATATAGGTAAACCGATGGAAGTAGTTATATTCTAAGCGTTGACAATTTTGGTAGGATACGTCAGAAATCTCTCAGCGTCCGCGTAATCATTACACAAGCGAAATTAGTTAGGAAATGCGTTTGCTCATACTTATTCTAAAACTTAGGTTCTACGTTCACAACGTAAGGTTTATTTCCACTAGACAATCACTTGGCCAATTCATGTAGATAATCGTTAAAGATATTTAATTAAACATACTTACATTTTATAAAAAGCGGATAAAATTAAATTATTAATTTCAAAAAAAAGAAAACGTAATACATATTAGGTAGGTCGGTTACAGTTATATGCATTATATATTATTTTATGTTATTTATGTAAGTATATAGGGTGGGGTATGGGTAGGTGTAAGGGGGTTGTTACAGCTGATTACGGCCGACGCGGTGGTACGCGGTAGTGACATTCGGGTATGTTGCATCTCGCTCTGTCTGTGATTTCCCTATAACTGCTTCTGTCTGTATAGTTTCGCTACGTCGGTGTGAAATCAGCGTAAGAGTCCGAAGTCGGTAAAAAAACATTTCAATGGAAAGACGTGGAAATGCCTGCAATAAAGGACAATGGGCAAATTGGTCCAAAACAATATAAAAAAATATTTGAGTTTGCCCGCAGAATTGGCACATGGCATATTCCGTAGATAGTATTTTTGCATTAAAAAAAAGTACGATAACAGTAAAATTCAACCTACAGAAACCGATATATTTTGTTTTTAAGAATAGTAAAATATGAATACATTATCAGAAATGTTAAGCAAAACCTCCATAGTGACGTCAATAATCACGATGACGTGACCTGCATGTGGAAAACTCTTTGCCAGACAAGCACCGAGAGGAGCACGGCATCTTCTTTTGTCGTGTGTCAACCACACACGGTCAACAAACGCGTGTTGGACATTATAGGACTTACTATACAAAATATCTCCAAATGGCTTCGATTCCAGAGAGATTTATTTTGTGTAAAAACGTTAAATCCACAAATTGCCTATAGTGTCAATCCCGCGGGCGTTAGGACCAACGTCCATGTATTTTTCCCCATTGTCCTTTGTTCGTTGACTCTTCAACTGTGACACCGAGCATATCATCATTCATTTCATCGTTTACAATCTAAAACTTACCTTTCGGCTCTAAATGCCCCTTCAGCAGTTCAGCCTTGGCCTGCAGTTTCGTCTGCATCGTTTCAGCTCCCTCCTTCATCTTCGCAAGGATTCCTACAAAAGATTATAGCGTTAGATAAAGACAGGGCTCACTGAAGGAAAATTCAAATCGTATGTAAAAACTTTTTTTTTTATTACTTAACAAGCTGCGCCCCGCGGTTTCACCAGCGATTGAAAAGTATCCTATGTGCTATTCTAGAGATAATCTATCTCTGTGCCAAATTTCATCCAGATCTGTTCAGCTGTTCTAGTGTGAAAGAGTAACAAACATCCATCCATCCATCCATCCATTCTCACAAACTTTCGCGTTTATAATATTAAGTAGGATAGGCTTTCGTTTGGCCGCCAACATGCCTGATGATAAGCAGTGATACGGCCTACGATGGAGCACGCTTGCCTAGAAGAAACCGATTCACTCGAGACTTGAAGACACCCAGATTATAAGTGTCAGGGAACACACACTCTGGCAGAGTATTCCATATTACATTAATGAATAGAGGATATTATAATGTTAACAATTACTTAGAAGACAGAGATGTCTGGAGCCTTCCACTTCTAACTAGTCTGGCCATAAATATTGTTACAATACAAACTCCTTCGTTTATTTTTTTTTCTGTATTTAAATTTGAAATGCGTTTATTATGTCGAAAATTACGATCAATTTCCCGCCATTTCACATATATTTTTCGTGATTATTATTAAATTTACAACATGGAATAGGGTGTTAAAGAAAACAGGATTGCAGTGATTGCGTTGCACAGAGTGGGTATGGAACCGTCGGTCATTTTCAAGACTCTTCAAAATCTTGGTATCAGCCGTATGTTCGTATATCGTAGTATCGACAGATACTCTACATAGTAGACAGATCTCTTTTCCCTTAGACTTATATTACCTCTTTTCATTAATGTAGTTTTAACATGTGATTTGAATTTTTCGGGATTTTATTGTAAAAACGAACGCATTTGCCTAAAATGACTTATTTGACTTAGTCAGTCTAAATCTCGGTACAGCTATCCTTTACTTATTTCTAGTGTTATTATTGTAATAGTCACAGTTCACAGTTCAATTTAAATTTATGTAGATTTTTGCGAACGTGCATAATATTTTCAAAGATATACAAAGAAGGTAAAGTTAATAAATTTCTTTCTTTAAATAAATATCTCTATGATTCGCGGGGATCCATCCCGTAGATAGCGGTATAGGTAATTCTATAGGTATTAGGGGTATAAGGTATTCTATAGGGGTTCTATAGGTATTCTAAGTATTTTTTCCATTTCCGTTTCCTTCCCAACACCCACCATGCTTGTCCTTCTCCTTCAAGACTCGTTCCATGTCGCTCGCTTTATCCTTGACTCGGCCAAAGAAGTCTATCCGTTAGCAAGCGTGTATAGGAAAAACGACATTAATTTACGTTTTGCTGTAATACATCACAAACAATAATTTGAAGAAATTGCTTTAGGCCATAAGGCCGTTCTTGTACTATGAGTTGTTTTATTTCTAAAATTTTAATCGACTTTAAAAAAAAAAAGGAAGTTCTGATTACGTATGTATTTTTTTAAGGTTAAGATATGTATTTGTAGCTTACAATTGAGTTACATTCCATAAAATAAAATACAAAGATACACATAATGTATATACGCACATATGTGTGAATATAAATGTGCGTATTGTATGTCATCTGCTACATGACTGGAGCCCGGTGTATGGCGACAGGCTCGCCCCCTGTCACATTTGGGACTGAATATCGTCCGGCGAAGTGTGGGTGTTGTGTTACACCTCTGCCAGCCCCCTTGGGGGAAAGGCGAGACGATATGTTATGTTGTAGAAATATTGTAGGTACCTGAAATCCGTTTAGTGGCATCCGGGCTGGCGGACTGCGTTAGCGCTGCGACCTTCATGTATTCACTAGTTATCAAGCCAGCCGCCTGAAAACAAAATCTGGATTCGTACGAAAATCATAAAATCTGCCATCAGGCAATAGTGCACAAGCAATTTATTTATTTATTTATAAAGATACGTCAACAGTGATCATATAACACTTTCAAAATTAAATTGCTAAACACATGGAGCTGATATGAACACCCTTTATAGGCGTATACAGCATTTGCATTAAACACTGGTAAAAAACAACAACAATTATTTAAAGATTAAAAATAAAAATACTTAATTTATAGAAACAAATGTTTCTGCAAAATTTTCAAGCAATGCTAGAATTATAGCTAGCAATAGCTAGCTGCAATTATAGCTAGAAAAGTCACATATTATTAAGTCAAAGGCAATATTAGATTATGCACCGAGGGACAAAGCAGTGTCTTACTGTAATGTTATTATTAACCCACGCCCCCTTCTGTGCTTGGGGGTGTGGGTTCGATTCCCACCAAGGGCAAACATTTATGCGATGAGCATTTGTGTTTGTTCTATGTCTGGGTGTTAATATCTATTTAAGTATGTATTTAAAATTATCTAACTATGTATATCAGTCCCTGGCAGCCATAGTACAAGCTTTGCTTAGTTTGGGGTCAGGCGACCGTGTGTAGAAGTGTCCTGATGTTTACATTATTACTCCTTTTTCTACTTCTCATCCTTATTAGTAATAAGGATGAGAAAATAATTTCTGTCTGTCTGTTTGTAGGCTTTACACGGCTAAGCGGCTGAACGTATCTTGATGAAATTTGATAAATAGTTACAGCATGGCACAAGGAAGGTTTTTGGATACTTTTTTTTAAATAAAGGACCTGGATGACCGAGCTTTGCTCGGTATTTTTTTTTTAATTGTGTTTTTTTTAAATTAAACAATAGATTTTAGTCTAACCTCAAAGTAAACACTCATTGACTTCGTGTTACTTAACAACGCCATCTGCTGTTGTGTCGTTAAAGCAATTAGTTGCTCACAAAAAATAGTATTATTACTCGCCAATAGATGTCAGGAAGAGTCATATTTTTCAGTTGAGACTACTCAAACGCCTCCTTTTTGTTATTTTTCTTCCAAGTTTATGTTTAAGTTGATTATCGATAAAACACGAATAAAATGACATTTTCTAAAAATGATTCCTAGCTAGATCGATTTATCGCCCCCGAAACCCCCTATATACTAATTTGTATGAAAATCGTTGGAGCCGATTCCGAGATTCCAATTATATATATATATATATATATTTACAAGAATTGCTCATTTAAAGGTATAAGATATATATTTTTGTCATGAAATTCTGTAAATTAATAAAAAATAACGCGCCGCTTACCAAATGCTTCAGACAACATCACAGAAAAGTACGTAGTTGGCACTAAAATAACAACTGACAACTAAAACTCTGCTCAAAACCCGCCAGTATTTTTTTTAATGTTGGACTCTGATCTCTTTAGTAACGGAGTATTATTCATAATTTGGTAATTAATTTGAGTATATCACGAGGAAGGTTCATGGATACTATTTTCTGAATAAACGCGAACGAAATTGCCGGCAACAGCTAGTTGTAAATAAAGTCTTTTTAGTAATCGACAGCCTCTATCGGCAGCCAACATATTCCAAATTTATTTTGAAATCTGACTCTGTCAGATATGATGCCTAATGCCTGATCTGAGTCTGTCAGATTTAGAATATGTTGGCTGCCGACAGAGACTGTCGATTATTAAAGAAACTTTATTTACAACTTACTGCGCCCCGCGGTTTCCCCCGCGGTTATAAAGTATCCTATGTGCTATTCTAGACTATAATCTTTCTCTGTGCAAAATTTTATCCAGATCTGTTCAGTCGTTCTTGCGTGACAAACATCCATTCATCAATCCATTTTTACAAGCTTTCGCGTTTATAATATTAGTAGGATGAGAAATACAAAAAGTCAAAAAAATTGAGTAATACGAGTAACATTACATTACGTCGCGGGCGGCTTATTGAACCCTGAGCGTAACGAGGAACTCTAGAGTTAACTCCCGAGCGCAGAAAGGGAGTTATGTACAGTCCTGAGTGAAGCGAGAGGTTCAAGCCGCCTCAGACGAAGACACTGCTTTGTCCTAGAGTTGAATACTCTACTTTACACACCTCCTGCGAGGCAATAAAAAGGAGCTGTGAAAATATGTTGCACCAAATACCGTCATTTCCTTTAAATTTCGTGCATCTCATGGTGCAGCCTTCTTTGTTTTTGTCGTGGCCAGTTCGCTTCTTACAGTGCCCGTATGCTGAGTTTTCATTCAATTTAACCTTTTTGCTCGAAAACTTCCTTAGGAATTTTATTCAACTTTCACTCTCTAGGGAAGCAATGCCTTGCTTTACGTTGATACTACGTGCTATGTGATCATTGTCGAGCAGGTGGTGTGAAAATATTTTTTACACTCATAGCCTCCTACTAGGATTCCGTGTGTGGGAACTACCTAATAAATAAATTATTTGCTAGCCCCATTTCTTTACAACGCATTGGGTTTTTTTTATTGGTTCTTTAAACTGGCCGATACATAAACACACATCCGTTAAATTAAAACAGTATTAGTAATACAGTATCGGCCGTAAATATACAGAGCTAGCTCGGTCCCAATTCCGGGGCGAGCGACTAGTGTACCTCGAGGCTGGCGGGGCTCATGCAGGAGTACTCCTCGCTCAGCAGCTCCACGATCAGACCCTCGATGTCGAAGAACAGGATGTGGCTCTCAGGGTCTGCGGAGAGCACGAGTCGAGGTCAGGTGGAGTTGGGGGGCTCTTTGTTTGGAGGCGGTTGGTGGTGATGGCTGTTGATGGTGGTTAATGATGATTGTGGTAACAAGTGATGGTTGTGATAGGAGTGTTGGTGAGGATGATAATGGTGATGGTTGGTGATGGGGGTGACGATTGAAGATGATAATGGTGATGATGAGGATGGTTGATGGAGATGTTTGTTGATAAAGATGATGATTGTAATGTAGACAATAGTTGAGGAAGATTGTGGTTGAAACACTCATTTGAAGAAAAAATTATAACAATTCACGGTAATAATTTATGACAACGGGTACAATTGACCTTTCTTTTTTTTGTATTTTCGTTCTTTTTTTAGTACTTATTTAGCTATAGCGAGAGACAGTGTAATATACAAGTCATGAAGAGCCTCAAACTCCGCTAGCGGCCCCAGCGAGCCGCCGGAGCCCTGGTGCTGCATGTAACTAGCGAGGCCTCACCCGCCGGGTTGGAGCGGAAGCCCTGCACGGTGAGCGGCGCCCGGCGCGCACGCTCGGGCTCCGCTAGCGGCCCCAGCGAGCCGCCGGAGCCCTGGTGCTGCATGTAACTAGCGAGGCCTCACCCGCCGGGTTGGAGCGGAAGCCCTGCACGGTGAGCGGCGCCCGGCGCGCACGCTCGGGCTCCGCTAGCGGCCCCAGCGAGCCGCCGGAGCCCTGGTGCTGCATGTAACTAGCGAGGCCTCACCCGCCGGGTTGGAGCGGAAGCCCTGCACGGTGAGCGGCGCCCGGCGCGCACGCTCGGGCTCCGCTAGCGGCCCCAGCGAGCCGCCGGAGCCCTGGTGCTGCATGTAACTAGCGAGGCCTCACCCGCCGGGTTGGAGCGGAAGCCCTGCACGGTGAGCGGCGCCCGGCGCGCACGCTCGGGCTCCGCTAGCGGCCCCAGCGAGCCGCCGGAGCCCTGGTGCTGCAGCGCCGCCAGCCCGCGCTGCGTCGCGGCGCGCATCGCCGCTACGTTGCGGTGGCGCAGGCCTCTGATGACGTGCACACAACAACGACTGTTACCATACGGTCAAGAGGCTATAGACATTTGGACTTATGGGATTCGCGAGGTCTCAATTTGGAGCGAACTACTGGTATATTGTTTAACTATATTTGTCAACTATATGTTTATTGTGCCCTACGGTTTCAACTGCGGTACCACTGGTATTTTTCTGTACCCTGACAACGTGTACGCAAAACAACGTGTACCACACAACGATTGGTTGAGTAATTAGGGTGCCAAAGAGTAACAAACAAACGAACAGCACCTTCACATTTATAATGTATTACGAATATTAAGATAATAATTAACCTAACCGGAATCAAAGATTATTTACGAAAAAAAATCTTCGGGGAATCCTTAAATAAAGAAATGCAAGACGAGGAGTAAGACTAGAATAAGATATTAGGATAGGAAGGATATTAGGAAAATTAGGAATAAAGATTAGGATAATTAGGAATTTGGATTAGGATAATTAGGAATAAGCATTAGGATTATTAGGAATTTGGATTACGGTTAAGATTAAGATAGTTAGGATTGGGATTTACTTCACCTAAAGAAGTGCACAGCGGGATTGGCGAGTCCCTGCGAGTCGCTAGACACAGAGCCTCCGAGATCGTCCGCCATGGTCTCATCACACGCCGCCAGCACTTCCTCCGCTATCATACCTATACAAGCAAGTAACATTATTAAAAGATAAACAAAAACCCGGCTGCAAAATGTTGTACCCTATGTCACTTCCACTATCAAGACGATTCAAATGACACCTCACATGTTGAAATCCATCAAGCTGCTTAGGCTGTAGGGCGTGCCAAAGAAGCCTCATACATACATACACCCTAAAAACACTTGCAGTCGGGTTTAAATAGATTTTTACATACATTACTATGAGTGCTCAAACGCACAGGGTACAGAATACATATCTCAGCTGTCAGGTCAATGTATTGAGAAAAATTGCACTTAGCGTTTACTTATATTGGTAATGTTTGTGATTAAGCTAGATATAGCATAGGATATCTATAGATGTAAAGTCTCAATACGCAAAATGGCACCTTGAATACAAGGCTTAGATTAAGTGTAAGCCTTGTTTCGCTCTTAGTCGCTCTGTGATCGCGTCAGTGTCACGGCGCCTAAATGTGCTAAACACACTTCAGCAAATGCCATCAACGTTATTGCAGATTGATAAGGCTTAGATTCAAATGAAGTTATGTGAATTTATTTATTTATTATAGAACGTTAAGTGTCGATGCGCTGCCAGTATAAAGGCCTAATTTTTAAGGCGCCGTATGATCACGAAATCAAGGAAAACAAGTATTATGTTTGCACCTAGTTTGATATGAAGAACTATGATGATCAGGTACAAAAAAATACAGCTGGTAGAAGAAACAACCAACTAAATTTTAACCGAAGAACAATTTTGAAAATCATTCTCATTTTAGAAAAAAAAAATCACAAAAAGCATCTTCCTAAAAAAAACTGTTTGAGCGTAGTTCTCTAAATTTTCAGCGATTACAACACATTTTTTTTCGATAATTAAATAGCCAGATTAGTCCTTTAAAATTTAACCGAGCAACTTTTTCGTATTTGTGTTCTTTTTACGATTAAATACCAATAGAAACAGCAAGAAAATGTAATTCTAGGCGCCGATTTCGTTTTACAATAAATATGATATACGATTTTCAACATTAAATGAAGCAGCTTAGGTAAAAAATTGACTACGACATCCGATTTAGTCGTCGAGCAGCGCTCGACGTGAAAGGTCGTTCCCGGCCGCTCTGTGGCACGATCCGGCGTATAATTTGATCACATAATTATACATCGTATATTAATTATAATAGAAAATTATAAATAACTTGAATATAGCAGATTGTAGGACGTTGTAAATAGTGACTTTATTATACATTTTACCAGTATGAATATTTTAAATATTCATAAATATTCATACTGGTAAAATGACTTTGCACTTTAACACGCTATAAATAGAGTCCACATTGATTGTTTCAAAAGCATGAGCCGTCGCGTTGAGCAGGTCGAGCGCCGCCGCCGACAGTATACGGTACGACAGTATATGCTACACTTTCAGATACATTATGATGACGTCATGTACCTCGTTGTTATTACCCAAGCTATGTTTTTTTAGTTCGGAGAAGCGAAAAATGACGGTACCAAATACTGATATTAGCCAACCAAGTACCTCAGAAGAACTAATGTATAGACCAATGTAATGTATAGACTAATGTATAGACCTACGAGCCAGGGGCGTAGCTACCGCCGTATTTGCCGTATCAATTATACGGGGCCCCCGGGCCACGGGGGCCCCCAAAGTGTGTAAGGAAAAAGAATAAAAACTTTCTAATTTATTTTTTACAAGTGACAAAATTCTATAAAGCAATACCTTTTTTTCCCGCCTTAAGCGTGCGTTCAAAAGTTGGCAACACTACATCGTTTTGGCGGGCTGCGGGACTTCCCCGTTTTACTTACTTCATCTTCAACTCAGCGGGGAATCCCCGGGAATCCTTCATCGATATCGCGATGTACGTGTACGTTGTTGTATGTACTTTGCATTGGATGTTAAACCACGGAGTGCAGTGCACTGTTTATTTACGCGCTTTATATAAATGTGCATTACATTGTAATTCAGTACAAACAATATTGTTCTTCTGGTTTAGCAGTATTAGTAACGATTTGTAAAAGAAATGAGTGAAAGGAAAAGAGATTATCCCAGCGGCGCTGAGAAAAGAAAAATTAAACAGAAAAGGGACGAGGTTATAAAAAAAGTGCCCAAAATTTCTTCATTTTTTCAGAGACAAGATACTGTGAGTGATTAAGATTGGAAAGGTAAGTACTACACTACTACCCAACCCATTTATTAGGGGCCCGTAGTGATAAACAAGGAAATCTTTTAATTTCGGTCTGTCCATCTGTCCGTCACAAAAAGTTGTCTCCCCCCTCGATTTTCACAATTATACTGTTTTTAGGGTTCCGTGCCTTGATTAAAAAAAACAAAATTCTAACTTATCTATAGGATCGATTTGTTTTGTTGTTTGTTTATCAGTCCGTATCGTTTCGTTAATTGCGTGTTGAGAACTTCAGATGTAAAGACTCGCTTTCGGGTTCTCGTTTTGTATGGCCACTACACTACGCGCTGCGTTTAAATAGCACGCAGGTGTATAGTAATGCATGGACGGGCTGCAGGTGATTTTGTATCTACTAATAGGTACGAGCACAATCCGCGTAGAATCTGTGTGCGTCTGAACTGAACACTCTCTAACTGTGACCCTTAGTAACGTTATTTATTTATATATAACTCTTTTTAGTTTAGTATCAAAGCATTCGTATTTATTTTTTAACAATTACTCGTTTATTTTTAGATTCTTCTGAAGCATGTTCTTCGTCACATATCCATCCGGAAACTCCTACTCCTCCACTCCTATCTTCTTCAAGCGAAGAGATATTAAACGCTTCCGGAAAACTGTCTGCTAAATACAGTAAAGACATCTCACTTAATCTTTGTGACCAATTAAAGGTTCTAAAAACATGCTTAAATTCTGAAATTAAAAAAAATTATTCCATTAAAGAACTCATTGAATTATTGCTAGTAAAATTCAATAGTCTTGCATCCAGTTTTCCCGAGGTAATCACAGCATGCAGGTATTCTTGACCCTTCCAGTTACAACCGCAACGGCAGAAAGAAGTTTTTCAAAATAAAACTAATAAAAAATTACTTAAGAACTTCGATGGGACAAGAACGGCTGTCAGACATCTCACTATTGTCCATAGAGGCAGAAACTTTAGAAAAACTAAAATCATCATCAGCCATAAATGATTTAATAAATCAGTTTGCCGATAAAAAGGCAAGGAGAGTGAATATTGAAAATTCGATTTTTATTTGTAAAATGGGTAAATTATGTGATAAATAAATATTACTTCTCACAATATTTTTTTTCTTTTGTGAAAAATCTTTACCTCCATATAAGGGCCTCCAAAAAAATTTTTATACGGGGCCCCGACAAGGCACGCTACGCCACTGCTACGAGCCCAGACGAGCTAGCATTTATGAGCCTTGAAAATAATCCCTGTCAGCAATGTTATTGCTCTGATTGCTTGCTTATCTAACCTTCAGGGGGGATCCTTGGTAGTCTACATTCAAAGTGGCAACCAAAGACTGCCGGTGCGGTAGCCGCCATCTTGAATTTAATGGGAAATATTTTTTTATCGGATCGTTTTCAACAAAAAACAGGACTAAGTTGTTATAAATTTGATTCTTTCTACAGCTTTAGTTTTATTAACCATTTTTATCGTGCGATCGTTATTTTTCAAATAAAGCCAAAAAAGTATTAAAGTATGATCGAATAATTTGTTGATTATTCATATTAGGGCATGTTCAAAGTTGTGTAAAATAAACTAGATAGAGACACACTGCAACGTAAAATTTGTATCTTTATTGCGAATTTCTTTCGGTCGTCTTTAGTTACCTTTTTTTGTTGAGACTAAATTATAATGATTCAAATTTACAACGACTTAAGACTTCACGCATTTAACAAAAAAATAACTTTTTATATAATTTTAGGTCAAGCAATCAAGACTTAAGTTAAATGACGTCAGTGGAACCAATTGTTGCTTATAATAATAATAAGTAAGTTTACGTTTTACATATTGAATTAAAAGTTCCCATTTAACCAATTTATATTAGAGTACTAGAAATAGCAAAAAGACAGTACACATCTCTATGTATCAAACGCGCGCCGGCCCCGTCAAAGAAGCTACTACGTCGTTGTGAAGTCAAAGAAGCCGCCGCGGCCCGCTGCAGCTGTACTTTGCTTGTGTACGTTCGCGACTTCGTACAACATGTGGTTTTCCTACTTAGAAATATATTTTCTAAAACTTTATTTTTTTGGTGATGATTTTTATAATGAATCGCGCTCTGTTGGTAAATTACACCTACTTTTGTAAATTTGGCGGAAATGCAAAACAACAGATTATAGAAAACTTCCTTGTACTTGCACAGAATAAGAAATACTCAGTACAAGTACCTGCTAAGGGGTGCTTTTTTTTTTTACTAAGGGATGCTAGGCGTAAATACTTATGAAGCACACCTTTGCGTAGTTGGATAGTTTGGCTTAATAATAATAATAACTCAATGTTTTATACTTTTGTAGCGTAAGCATCGAGCTCCCACCTGAAATAGTTAATTCGACAATCCCAGATGGTCCTATAAATCTTATCTGCAGTGAGCGAGTTTGCTTTATATAATACATACCTATACTCCTATCTGTATCTCCTACATACATTTATTTATTTATTTATAATTATGATGACATAAAGTCAAGTTCTTCCAACTCTCATCAGCGTATACATTGATTATTGGTAATTTAATTCCTATTCTGCTACATTTATAACTGTGTCTAAATCTGTTTCATATTCTATATTAGATTGAAGTAAAATAATGAAAAATATTAGTGACGATAATTCCCGAAATCCCCATTGGAGTAAGTAGTGAGGAATTCGGGAATGGCCCATTTTATCCTCTATCCTGCAAGAACGGTTATTGATTATGATATTAATCAAAAGATTTATCTGCATGTTTCACGTATACTGTATGCAACGTTCCTTGTGAATAAATGTGAGTATAAGTGTGGACCTTATTGCGCGGCGATACGATTAGCGGTCGCGCAGCGTCGACAACAAAACGTAAGCATAAGATATCGTGGTAGGTCTCCAGATAGCTGTTGCACTACGTACGCGCCTCGGCGTCCGTGCGTTTCGCCAGTTCTATCCGCGTATGCGCAGGTAGAAAATGAAATTCGAATCGCGATTATACCCGGCCTTAATGAGATATTACTATTATGTATATCTGATCAATGAGGGTAAGTATAGTCTACTAGCATTTTAAGTGATAACGCACGCAGCCCGCAAGAGTGTTCTGACTAATGACCTTGAGGAATTATGAAAAGCGCCATCTAGTTTTGTTAGCCATCAACACACACTTATACGGGGTATCTAAAGAAACTCAATATCAAGCTGGCACGAGGCGTGAGGAGAGTTGAGATTCGCTTCTCTCCTTCTTCATTATTTTTTTTCCCCTCACATTCCCTACAGCTCACACTCCCCCTTCCCCACGCTCCCACACTCCTCCTTGCCCACCCTCCCTTCCATACTCCCCCTTCTCAACCCTCCCTTCCATACTCACCCTCCCCCACTCCTACCCTCCACCTTCCCCAACCTCCTCTTCCCCACACTCCCCTTTCCCCACTCCCCCTTCCCCGCCCTCTCCACCGACCGTGCAGCACGCGGTCCAGGTGCGCAGTCTCCATCTGCCACACGTAGACAGTGCCGTCGCTGCAGCCGACCGCCATGAAGTCGTCCGCCGGTCTCCACTTGATGCTCACCACCGGGAACAGGTGCCGGGATGCCAGGCAGACGCACTTGCGTTCGGTGAGACCTTAACAAAAATAATAACAACATTACTGCAGCAAATAATAACTAGCAGTCTGCGTCCGCGCGACCTTGGAGGCGCACGCGTCGCGCGTTCGGATTGCAGTGTAGTACTTACTAACAATGGCATCGACTGATAAGTGCGAAAGTTGCAATGTAGTAATTTCGGAAGTGCTGGCTTTTATACAAAATAAGCTAGAAGTCATGGACGAAATTAGTATGGTGAGGATTTGTGCTAGCTCATTCACCGAGCAAGACATTGTTGAAGCAAAAAATTTGCTGTTTGACTGTGTGAAATCAGCGAAGTGTAAAATACATAGAAAAAAGGAAGGAAAAATAAATCGTGATCTGGAAGATATAATGAAGCTATTTAAAGAAATGGAACCTGACGAATTTCCAATTTTTGTTGCAAAAAATTTGAACAAACTACCCCCTATTTGCTGGGATCATGTCGATGTTACGAGACTTTTAAAAGATGTCATGATACTACAGAAGGACATTTTATGCATTAAACAGACGTATGCAACTGCAGAAGAGTTAACTGACATTAAAAATGAATTGACAAACTTGAAAAGTGCTTCGATTGTAAACAATTTTGAAATGAATGTAAATTCAGTGAGGGGTAGTTCAAAACAACGAACCATCGAAAGTTATGATAGTGGGCCTATTGGCTTATTGTACCTACCAGAACAAACAGAAAAGTGTGTTTCTAGTCAGCCTTGCATAACATCGAAAGCTGCTGTAAACACAGATTCTGCGTCTAAGACAAAGGAGTCATTTCGCTCCATAATTGTATCGCAACCTGTGCCCGAGCCGGCAAGTAAACAACCAATAATACCTACGAGTCTTTCGCCGCCCGTGCCCGTACGAGGTAACCCCGTGACCCCGCCCCCGGCGCAACCGTCACAGGCCGTCGGCGCGTGCGCGTCCCCCGTCAACAGTAGCGACCTTGTGGCTGCAGATATGGTCGCACAGCCACAGCGAATTGAAAAATCTTTTGCTCAAGTCACAAAGGAGGGAGGTGACTTTGCGGAAAGGGAAGACGAAGAGTGGATAAAAGTCCAAAGAAAAAGATTAAGAAATAAATTGGTATGCTCAAAAGGACACGCAACAACACAAGCGGCAGGAAAATTTAAAGCGGCTGATATAAAAATACCGCTATTCATAAATAATGTAGATAAAAGTACTACCGCTACCGACATTTACAACTACATTTTGAGAACAACACAGATTGAAGTGACACTTGATAAAATTAAGACAAAGACACAAAGAGACTATAACTCATATAAGGTACTAGTGCCGGGGACGAAGTTATCTATTTTTATGGATGCTGGTCTCTGGCCTGATGGCATAACATTTAGACGTTTCGTCAATTTCAGGCGTAACGTAAATGACGCTGTAAACAATGGAAATACCTAATGAATTTTCATGATGAATGACAAGGTATTGTGTGAATTAATTTCATTTAATTGTAAGAACGTTAAGCGTTCCGCTGGGGACATAAACAACCTATGTAGTACGGCATCGATTATAGCTCTGCAAGAAACTTGGCTTTTACCTCAAGATATACCTTTTCTTGGTACTATACACGATGACTTTGAGTACTTCGGGAAGTCTTCGATGCCCGTGTCCCAGACATTGCTGAAAGGTCGTTTATACGGAGGCGTGGGATTTCTCTGGAGGAAGAATCTGTTCCAGTCGGCTACGGTAATCGCTTGCGATAACGCACGCATAGCGGCTGTTAAGTTCGAGCTGCACAATACATCTTTTATAGTGGTTAACGTTTATATGCCGTGGCAATGTTCAGATCATTTACTGGAGTTTACGGAGTGCTTAAGTGAAATCAGTGCTATCATTGAAAATGCGGAAGTTGAGTCTGTTTACGTGCTCGGGGATTTTAACGCGCATCCAAATGAAATGTTTGCAAAAGAATTAACGGGTTTTTCTGCGGAGCAACAGTGGTATTGTGCTGATATGGAAAAATTAGGTATAACTTCAGATGC
This sequence comes from Peribatodes rhomboidaria, assembly GCA_911728515.1. NCBI lineage: Eukaryota > Metazoa > Arthropoda > Insecta > Lepidoptera > Geometridae > Peribatodes > Peribatodes rhomboidaria. Next base: position 2,024,287 of record OU452194.1, read on the forward strand.
GTATACATTTGTTTGTGAGGCGAGTGGATCCCGTCGGTGGTTAGACCACTGCATTGTGACGCGCGCAGCGTGGGACTCAGTGAGAGACGTTAAGGTACTGTGTCATAATGTTTTATGGTCTGATCATTATCCTTTGGTAATATACTGTGACTTGGATGCTCTTAGACCTAGATCTAAAGTGTATAAACGTAAGTTTGATAGGGTCATGTGGGGGGAGCGTGATCATTTACAAGTTAAGGAGTATTGTGAACTATGTAACCAAAAGCTGAGAGATATAGATTTTCCTCCGGAATTGTCCGTATGCGCGGACAAACTTTGTACTGACGTCATACATAGACATGTTATAGATTTAATGTATAATAATATTATTAATATCCTTCGGGAGTCGGCTGTAATGACCTATAAAGCTGCTGAGAGGAGACCTAAAAACAAGTCATATGTATTGGGTTGGAATAAGCATGTCAGTGCTGCTCATAGGGATGCCAGGCATAAGTTAAAGCTTTGGTTTTGGCATGGTAAACCAGACAATGGTATCATTTATGATAATATGTGTGAAAGTCGTAAACTTTTTAAAAATAAATTAAAGTGGTGTCAAAAACATCAAAATCAAATTAAAATGGACATTATTGCAGAACACAGATTATCAAAAAATTTTTCGAAATTTTGGAAGAGTACAAATAAATTAAATATGAAACCTGGCCTTCCCGTGAGCATCGAGGGAGTTACTAGCCCAAAAAAGATAGCTGACTTATTTAAAGATACTTTTAAAATTGAATCGCCTTTAGGTAAATATACGCAACAGGTGTCTGATACTGGGGGTGTTATGAATACAGCGTGCACCGTCAGATTCACAGCCAAACAGGTGAGAAAAGTACTGCAAAACATGACGAGGGGTAAGTCGCCTGGTCACGACGCCCTCAGTATCGAGCACCTGCAGTGTGCTGGGGTTCATCTGCCTAGGGTCCTATCAATGTTTTACTCGCTATGTATCTCGCATTCTTATCTACCTTCTGATCTCATGAAAACTATTGTTGTACCAATCATCAAAAACAGAACAGGAGATATTGCGGATAAAAGTAACTATCGGCCCATATCCCTGGCTACTACTATTGCAAAGGTACTTGACCGGTTACTGGATAGCCAGCTTGATGAACATATAGTGTTGCATGATGGGCAGTTTGGTTTCAGAGCTGGGCTGTCTACAGAGAGTGCAATATTAAGCCTTAAGCACGTTGTGAGATATTATGTCGAAAGAAAAACTCCTGTTTACGCCTGTTTTCTCGACTTATCGAAAGCTTTCGACATGGTGTCTTACGATGTGCTTTGGACAAAGTTACGGAACACCTCAGTCCCAGCGGAAACATGTTCTGTTTTTGAATATTGGTACAGTAATCAGATAAATTGTGTAAAATGGGATGGAGAGCTTTCTGATGCGTACAGGTTGGAGTGCGGTGTGAGGCAGGGGGGGTTAAGCTCGCCAAGGCTCTTCAACCTGTACGTAAATGGGCTGATAGAGGGCCTCAGCAGTATGCAGACGGGTTGTTCGATTGACGGGGTTTGTGTCAATAATATAAGCTATGCCGATGACATGGTCCTGCTGGCGCCCTCTGTTAGTTCTCTCAGAAAGCTCTTGAATTTCTGTGAGAAATATGCCGTAACTCATGGGTTGCGATATAATGTTATTAAAAGTGAGTATATGGTGTTCTCTAAGGGAGGTAAGGGACCGGAAGATGTACCCCCATTGTTGCTGAATGGTGTGCCTCTCGGCAGAGTAAGACAGTTTAAATATCTAGGTCATATTGTTTGTGAAAATTTATGTGATGAAGCAGATATGGACAGGGAGCGCAGAGCGTTGACGGTGAGAGCTAATATGCTGTCCAGAAGATTCTTTTCGTGCTCAACTGCAGCTAAGATTACTCTATTTAAAGCTTACTGCCAGTCCTTCTATGGTGGAAGCTTGTGGACAGCATATACTCAAAAATCCCTCGACGCTCTGCGTGTCCAATATAATAATGCTTTCAGAATGCTGTTGAGACTCCCGCGATTCTGCAGCGCGTCTTCCATGTTTATGGAAGCGCGTACTGATGGCTTCGCTGCTATAATGCGAAAAAAGGTTGCCTCCTTATTATGCAGAGTCCGGGCAAGCAACAACAGCATTCTGAATGCCATAACCGACAAGTTTGACTGCCATATCCTGCGTCATCACATAAAAACACTTTTAAAATAAAATTGATAAGTTGACAATAATAATTGAATTACTTAATGTTCCAATTTGAATATTTCATTTGTGTCTGTGTTTGTGCTGTTCTAATATAATTATTCCAATTTTTAATTTTTATACTTATAATAATATGTGGATCTTTGTGTCTTAATAATAAACATTTTGATTTGATTGATTTGATTTGATTACTACTGGCAACTGGCAATAGACGCAACAGAAAATTTAATAGGCAAGACGACTTAATTTTATATATTAAAAAAAAATTATACAAGTATAAAAACAACATCACCACTGGCAACTGGCAATAGACGCAACAGAACATTTAATAGGCAAGACGACTTAATTTTATTTATTTAAAAATTATACAAGTATAAATTGCAAATTTTAAAAACTAAACATAGCTTTTAACATAGCTAAGAACACTCCCGACTAATTCACCGTCCAAACACAAAAAAACAGAATCAAAATAGATTCATCCGTTCGAGAGCCACAGACAGACAGACACACACACACAGAGAGAGAGAGAGAGAGAGACACGTCAAACTTTAAAACACCCCGTCATTTTTGCGTCGAGGGTTAAAAAACAGCTTTGATTAGTAGAATTAATGTTTAAAATAAATTCGGGACACTTTTCAGACACGGTCGCCTGACCCCAAACTAAGCAATGCTTGTACTATGGCTACCAGAGACTGATATACATACATATATATTCTTAAATGCATGCTTAAATAGGTATTAACACCCAGACATAGAACAAACATGAAAGTGAACATTCGCATGACTACCCCCCTAGACGAATCTTAATATATATAAATCTCGTGTCACAATGTTTGTCCTCAATGAACTCATAAACCACTTAACCGATTATAATTCGCACACCATGTGCAGTTCGATCCAACTTGAGAGATAGGATAGCTTAAAACGCGAACGAAGTCGCGGGGTGACAGCTAGTATCCTATATAGATTACGCGTTAAAAAAAAAAAACAGAAAAATAAAGTCAAAGTACACCGAAACTTGACAAGCTGAAACTAACCGTCTCTTTTGACAGCTTTTCATTAAGTTAACACAAATAATCGCCATGGTAAATTTTAGTGAACATAGGCCTAAGAAGTACAACCTAAAAAACAATTAAATTATAAAAATGAAAAGAAAGCTACGTGCGAAAAGTGTTGTTAAAAGAGTACATGTATGTACATGAATATTGTCCGGCGAACTGTGGGTGTTGCTATACACCTCTGCCAGTCCCTTCGGGAGAAAAGCTTGAGGACTAAGTTATAATATATCTACTTACTTAGCAAAGTAACGCTGTGGTCGGACGCAACGGAACAGATGCATTTCTGGATTCGTGGCTGTAAACAAAATTAGTAATATTATTGACCAAGCGAAGCGAAGGCTTCAGAATTTACTTAGACATCTCAGCATTTGTATGTTTGTTTAAGTCGCCGTCATAGCACGATTTTTCATCCACACACACGTTTACTTAACTTTCACTTTATTAGACTTTATTTAGAGTTTAAAATCGTATGTCATGTTTGATAGTAAAATGAGTTTTTTGCCGCTTTTGTTGGTATTAATCGTAACAAGGACACAAATAAAAATAAGTTGCTCGGTTAAACGTTAGAGAACTAATCTGGCTATTTTAATCGTATTAATTAATTTACATTGTGTAATCGCTGAAAATTTAGAGAACTACGTTCCAATAGTTTTTTAAGAAGATACTTTTTGTGATTTTTTTTTTCCAAAATGAGAATGATTTTCAAAATTGTTCTTCGGTTACACTTTGGATGGTTGTTTCTTCTACCAGCTGTATTTTTTTGTACCTGATCATCATAATTCTCCATTTCAAACTAGGCGCAAACAAAATACTTGTTTTTGGTGATTTCAACCAAAACGCTACGGGGTCTTAATTTGTCCAACGATACCCTATGCAATTTTCACGAAATTTTGCTAGGAAATAATCACAGTAATATTATAATTGCGAAAGCTTGTTACTCAATCAAGTCAAAACAGCCGAACGGATGTCATTAAAATTTGGCACAGAGACAGACTATAGTCTGGGAAAGCGCATGAGCTACTTTTTAACCGCGAGTAACACCAGCGCAGCTAGTAAATAAACAAAAGTACTCACGCCAGCAAAAAGTTCGTGAGGAAACCGACATGTCCTAGAATTAATAATTGTCGGACATGTGACATCCATCAACCCGCACTGAACCAGCGTGGCGGAAAACTCCATCACCCTTGACGTAAGCTAGCTTAGTGTCCCTGCAGTGGGACATAAGACTGTAATGTTTACTCACGCTAGTGTTGTGAGGCGGTACAATGAGCTGTGTGATTTCCCCGGCGTGGACACAGAACCGGTGCAGCAGGGCTCCGCTGAACAGGTCCCAGAGACACACTGCGAAGTCAATTCCGCCCGAGACCAGGTGGGATTTGTCGTATCTGAAAGGAAACGGGAGGGTTCACAGCATTAGCAAGTAGATAGCAAGATCGTGGGATTTGTATTTATTCACTTTTTTTTTTTTTAAGAACAGTTCAACATTTGACCACCAACTCGCCTGATGTGAAGCGACATTGTGGCCTAAGATGAAGCATGAAGACCTAGCAGGTACTTATTCATTCTGGCTTTGATGATACCTAGGTTGTAGTTAGTCGGAAAAACAGATGGTGGCAAACGATTCCAGTCCCTAGCCGTTCGTATTAAGAAGGTGGAGGCGGATAAGGTCGTGCAATTCAAGCGCACACTCGCCAAAATGCAGCCTGTAAAAGATTGTCAAACACGCTACTTTACGCCGGTGCTCAAGGCTCAGCAGTCTCGAGGCAACTAGTGTTAGCTCGCCGCTCTACATACTCCAGAGCCTCTAGCTGGTAATTAGCTGAACCGTCGAAAAGGTGACAGCAGTACTCCATACACGACCGGACCTGAGCTTGATATAAGCTTAGAAGCTGTCTCGGTGTGAAGACATAGCCAATCTCAAAAGGTTCTATTAGCATTAAACAAAATAGAATTAGTACAATTATCAGTGTTTCACAGTCCTAAGCACTACATAATTATGGTTATATTTTCTGTTTACCGTCACGGGCACAGAACAGATATCCATAATTATAGTTCCAGCCGTATCACATTGGACTAAGGTTGAATTTAGTAAGTCTAGAATAGTAAGTCAGACCAATCACATGCATTGTTTCAATGTGTTAAAAATATGGCAATAATTTAATAATAATTTAAAAGTACTTATAATCTTTTCAAAAACAAAACATGTAAAAAGCCCAAGTCTCGCAACGCAAACTATCGTAAAAAGCTGTGTGATCTAATGTTAAACCAAGTCAGTTAATTCATTCACTATCTGTTTATTGAAGCATATCTCATCAAATGATTCTATAATACATTGAATGAATGACTCGGCGATCGCACACAAAAGTACAAAAGGCAATCGTAAACAAAACTCTGTATCTGTATCGAATATAGGTCGCGAGCCCCCAAAATATACACTGACAATACAACAAGATGTACTAGCGTACAAGATAAATAAGGATAGTAAGAAAGTCTAACCTTGGATGCACGTGATGTGGGTAGAGCAGACAGTTGACCCTGCCGTTGTGACCGAGCAGCAACTGATGCGGAGGCCAATCTGTTAAACGAACAAGAGCTATACCTTACAAGATACAGAATTATTATTATAAAAAAAAAATACTATTCTGAGTTATCAGGAAAAGGTGTCATTGTACTCATCATTATGAATAACATTTTACTATGTACCAACCCTAAATCGCGAAACCAACTGTTCCATTAATTTTGTCTCAGGCCAATACATAATTTATATGTATAGAACAGCCGGTTTTTTTTTTGTTATTTCAGAGTTGGCTTCGGTTGGCCCCTTTCGGCTTAATACAGCCTTTCCTGTTAACACGTCCAGCTCGACTCAACGTCCAGCTGTTCGTGAGTGCCGTGTAACTGTTGCAGCTGTACCGTGTGCCTCACGTTAGCTATCACTATGGAACCGTCCCGCTGTTAACACATCCAGCTCCCACTAACCGCCAGCTGTTCATGCGTGCCGTGCAACAGTTGCAGTTGAGGCGTGTGTCTCATCTACTATCACTACGGAATCATCCTGTTGTCAACACGTCCAGCTCCCCACTCACCGTCCAGCTGCTGGTGAGTGCCGTGCAGCAGTTGCAGTTGCACCGTGTGCGTCGCGTTCACGATCACTATGGAGCCGTCCTCACGACCGACCACCAGCCGGTTGGCGACCAGCAGATACATTGACGCGGTCAGCTTCACTTCTGTAACAAGGGATCTTCATCATCATCATTGGAATCCGGTATGCCAGGTGCACTCAGACAGGTTGGAGGGGGTCCAGAAGTTCTAATTCTCTCTGACCGAGGTAAGCACCAGCCCTCTGGTCGTTAGTTCTCTCTATCAGCCGCTTCGACAGCTCATTGAAGAGCAGCCATGCGCTTGGACCCCAAGGTCCCAAAGTTTCTACCCCAAAAGGCAGAATTATGTATCCATCACCGAGAGATTCATATATTATTTATTTCCAACTCTTGTGGGTTTCCGTCGTTGCTGCCGCCGCTCCCGTCGACCTGGAAGTAGATGTTACATGGGATGCCGCCAGTGTGTCAACGCATGCGGTATACCACACCATGACCTACCATACCTATCTACTTAAACTAAGATTCGCCCAGGTTTGTTTACCTATCTAATCGCTAATGGATGCGCATAAAGTTAAGACCAGATGCATTTCCAGCCGCGCGGATGGCATTCCCAACTGAACGCAACCGTGACTAAGTTGACATATTATGTTGCGTTTCCACTGTAGCGGATGCATAATTGACCAATCACAATGTACTCCACTGAAGTGGAGTCAAAATTTCGGCTTACTCTCAACGAGCGTGGTGGTCGTAAACCCACCAGTGGTCGTTAGAACAATATTTTAATTTTTATCCCATCTGTTCCCAGTGGGATATATTTTTAGTGCCAACGGACCACCATCAAATTGCCAGCACTGGTGAAAACTACAGTCAAACCGTGATATCAACATGGAAAACCAGATTTTGGTATTTTTTTACACTGTTACACAGCTTAACTATATGACTACATTATAATGACAAAACACTAAAAGTTACAATTATTTTTTTGAACTCAACGAGCCTCACTAGTGGCAGTTAGGACAAAAAATTAAACTTTGTCCTAATGACCACCACTGGTGGCTGTTTTAGTGGTGGTCGGTGGGAGCAACCCAAAATTTCGAACATTGTGATTAGTCAATTATGTTTCTCAACCACAATGTCACACTTTCACAATGTCACACTCGCAAGATGTGATTTGAAACAACAAACAACCGAGTAGACCCCAACTCGGTTGTTTGTTTGTCACGTCTGAGGCCTATTAGGGCGGCCTAGTAACTTTAGTATCAGGGCCAGTCATTCGTTCATTCATCAGGGCCTATAGCCTCGGCTGCTCACCCGGTTCGTCGGGGTGTGAGAGCTGGTCGAGGATGCCGACGGGGCTGGGGTTCATCTCCGCCCACGCCATCTCCAGGCTCGTCATCACGATGGGCGCGTGCGCTGGAACAACACACATACGATATTATAACCTTCCGTACTTTGAGTAAAGGAATGAAAGAAGATATGGGACATTTTGCACACATGGTCGCCTGACTCTAAACTAAGCAGAGCTAGTCCTATGGCTGCCAGAGACTGATATACGCATTTGTGTATTTGTGCGAGTTTTGTTACCACAAGTGTAAGTCAGAAGCCAATATACATTAATATATCTATGGTTCGTACAGAACCACTTTCTTTACATTTATCCATTTTGTTTTAATTTGAGATTCGCGCGTTCAAGCATTCTTTATTTCACGTGACCACACATAGACAAACATTAGTTTTTGAGTATGTGGTGTTGGTAGAACTGCTACGCACCGTGCGTTTTCGCTATGTTGGCACTCCAACACCGGGAGCTTAGTGAGAGACTAACCGCCGCGCGCGATACACACCTCCACCTCCCGAGTGCGCACCCTCGAAATCCACGAGGTGCGCGAGCGCGTCGAACGCCACCCCATCTTCAAACCAAACTACGAGTTATACGAAAAGGGAGTCTTCACGAGCGTGACTGCACACCCCCTGAGTGCCACCTGCGGAGAACCGGTAAGTGGCTTTCTCCTCACCATATTTTTGATCCGTTCGAGCCGGATTATTTGTTTCTTATGTGTTGTAGTCACGTTTTTTTTATCCCATTTTGTCATATTTCATATAACGTTGCGATCTTAAAAATCCCGTTTATATTTTTGAGTAAAAAATTGAGTTACCATCTTGGGTTTTGCCCAATTTTGTATTGCGTCGATCTTCGACCTACAAAATGGCGGAACAAGATATTTACGAGCGAGAAATTATACTTGACGAAGTCAAACGTATTTTAGAGTATTACGATAAAGACGAACAACAATTTAGAATTCGAGCCAGAGATATTTTACAAACTCATAGAAATTTCATAAAATTGCAAACTAAAATTGAAAAGTCACTATTGAAACTGCAAACTTTTAATCGAGATGAACAACTGCAAATTCGAAATAAATTTAACGATTGTTACTACGCGATACAAGGTCATGTAGATGAGCTGAGGCGAAGAGATGATGAGGGCAGGCGCATGAGCAAAGCATTATTACTAAATAGTTCCATGCAATCCAATCACGGACATTGTCATGTCAATAAGTTGCCTGTTTTACCGTTGCCATCCTTTTCCGGCGTGTCCACGGAGTGGACGTCATATTATGATTTATTTAGATCCGTTGTACATAACAATGATAACTACACCGATGCGGAGAAATTTAGGTACTTACTTCTTACGCTAAAAAATGAGCCATTTAATCTAATTAAATCGATACCTATTACAGATGAGAATTATTCGGTTGCATTAGATATTCTTACAACGAGATATTCGAACAAAAGAGCCATTGCTTCCAAACATCTTGACTGCATTCTTGATGTTGAATCATGTTCTGAGAGGAACGTCACAACAGGCCTTCGTAATATATTGAACGTCTATCAGGAGAACATAAAAGCGTTAGAAGTCATGAAATTTCCTATTACAGAATGGAGCTTCTTGTTGTTGCATATTTTATTACGTAAAATACCTACTTCGATCCGTAAACGTTTTGAATTGTCATTGAGAAAACCTTCCGAGATACCAAGTGTCGAGTCATTTATTCTTTTCCTAGAAAAAGATTTGATTGCGAGCGAAATAGTTGATTCCGGCGATAAAAAATCGCAAAATGTGGGTAGTTCGAAAATTCCTCAGTCGGTTGGCGGGAGCAACTCGCCGTCCGGTAAGACTCAAGCGTTCCGAGCGTTCAGTGTAAACTCCTCAGACAACAATAAGAAGCCGAGTTCAAACGAGTCTCGACCTTCGCGGTCGGAGAATAAGGACAACAAGTGCGTTTGTTGTGATGGTCAACATTCGTTGACTAGGTGTAGCAAATTTATGAGTTGGTCGCCGCAGGAGCGTTACGAGTTTATTAAAATTCGAGATGTATGCTTTAACTGTCTAGGCAGGTCACACACTGTGTCACAGTGTACTTCGAAGTATCTATGCCGTTCGTGCTCAAAAAATCACCACAGTTCGATTTGTTTCAGAAATAAAAGCGAACTTCCGAGTAATGATAAGACTGCGTCGTACGTGTCTGTTTCTGAGAATTGCGTTGAGACCTCGCTGCCACCTAATGCGGTTACATCTAGTGCGGCGACACAAGTCGATTGCGCTTCTTCAAGTACTTGTGTGGTTCCCACAGTGTTGCTTGCTACTGTATTAGTGGATGTATATGTTGGTTCTGAGAAATTCTCGACAATTCGTGGTATGGTCGACACTGGCGCGCAGGCTTCGTTTCTTTCAGAAGCATGCGCAAACAAATTAGGCCTCAAGCGGCGTTATTCGAATACTCCCATTTATGGCATAGGAGATAGCGCACCCATTCGTCCGAAAGGAAGAGTGTCATTTAACATCACCCCGAGAAATGAGTCACAGCCGTCAATACCTATTGATGCGCTAGTTCTGCCGAAACTTACGCATGCATGCATGCCAAATGTGAAATTACCTACTTCCGGTTGGCAACACATTAACAATTTAAATCTTGCTGATCCTACATATCACACACCGCAGCCGATCGAGATGATTTTAGGGGCAGATGTTCTACCCCAGGTATTTTTAGGTGACGTGATATCTGGCGGTCCCGGGCTACCTATAGCCATGAACAGCGTGTTTGGCTATGTCTTGCTAGGACATCTAGCGTCCGATTTTTCGACTTCGCTTCCAGTTCAAGCTTGTTTTAGCTCATTTTCAGATGACGCCGACTTGAAAAAATTCTGGGAGCTCGAGTCAATACCTGAAGTGAAAGTACTCACCCCCGAGGAGATTCTATGCGAGTCTATTTTTGAGAGTTCACAGTCTCGCGACTCCACAGGGAGGTACTCAGTTGCTTTACCCCGTAAACCTGATGCCTCACCTCTCGGCGAGTCACGTGACATTGCCCTTGCTAGGTTCCACAAACTAGAGCATCGTTTAGAACGGAACCCTAATCTTAAGACTGAATATCATTCGTGTTTACAAGAGTATTTGGAGCTGGGTTATATGGAGCCTGTTTCCGACCCTCCATCGATAGGTAGTACATACTACATTCCCCACCATTGCGTGATTAAAGAGTCGTCTACGACTACACGAGTTCGTGTGGTTTTTGATGCGAGTTGTCCTAGCTCTAACGGGACTTCTTTGAATGACATACTTTTGACTGGTCCAAAACTACACCAGGACATTGTCGACATTCTTTTGAAATTTCGAGTACATAGTGTCGCGATTTTAGCCGATATTCGGCAAATGTATTTAAACATAAAAGTATGTGAGTCAGATCGCGACCTTCAAAGGATTTTGTGGCGTACTTCGCCGAGCGAGCCTATACGCGATTATCGTTTGTGTACGGTGACATTTGGAGTTGCCTCGTCGCCGTACTTGGCGCTTCGTACTATGCGGCAATTGGCCCAAGACGAAGCAAAGTCGTTTCCACGTGCATCCAACATTTTATTGGATCAAATGTTTGTCGATGATGTGTGTTGTTCTGTGAGTGATGAGGAAAATGCACTCTTATTGCAACAGGAGTTGATAGGTATTTGCAAATCAGCTGGTTTCGAGTTACACAAGTGGTATAGCAACTCACCGGCAGTACTTGCTACAGTTCAGCCGCCAAATGTTCATGGTGAGCGGCAGGAGGAAGTGTCCTTCGCTACCATGGAGAAAGATCACCAAACTAAGGTCCTAGGTCTTCAGTGGAAACCCCAGTGTGACTATTTCACATTCAGTGTACAATGTACCTCGAATGTCGTCACTAAGCGGGCCATTCTGTCACAGATTGCCAAGATCTACGATCCGATGGGTTGGATTTCACCGGTCACGATTTTTGCAAAGCACCTGATGCAACTTATGTGGGTCCGAGGCGTCGCGTGGGACGACCGACCTCCAATCGACATTATAAATGCATGGACAGCTTTCGTCCAAGAATTACCTCTTTTATCGAAAGTTTCAATACCGCGTCAGGTATTTCTCCCAGAGAGCAGTGTTGAGCTCCATGGGTTTTGTGACGCTAGTGAGCGGGCCATGGCAGCGTGCGTATACGTCCGTCTTACTGATAACGACACGAAACAGATTCGTACGTTTCTTCTTCTCGCGAAAACGCGTGTCGCCCCGATATCACCCTGCCTGTCCATACCTCGCCTCGAGTTGATGGCAGTCGTGATGTTATCTAAACTTATCGAGAAGGTGCAAAATACCTACCGCGATCGCGTCAACATAACGGATACATACGCGTGGTCGGATTCGTCGGTAGTGCTTGCATGGCTTCGATCACCGCCTTATGAGTGGAAAACTTTCGTTTCTAATCGCACAAGTGAGATTCTCACTAGACTTCCAAGCTGTCGTTTCGAGCACGTTCCGTCAGCTCAGAATCCAAGTGACGCCCCTTCTAGAGGTCAATTACCGTCGACATTCTTACAGAATGATTTGTGGTTTCACGGTCCACAGTGGCTTCGTGACGAGCCTACTGCTTGGCCAAAGTCAAAACACATCCCGAGTACGAGCGAGGAGAAACGTAGCGTGCCAGTAGCAACACTACATTCCATTCAGATAAAAGAGATTGAGATCGTCGATAAATATTCAACTTTAGGTAAATTAGTTCGAGTCACATCGTATGTGTTTCGTTTTTACAACATTTTAAAGGCGCGAGTTAAAAGGGAGAAATTTTCCCATCCAAATTTCATTACAGTCCACGAGTATAATTTTTCCCTAAATAGATTGATCTATTTAGTGCAACATCAAGTCTTTAATGAGGATTTCAAAAACATTGCCAAGGGTCAACGACCTTCTAATCAATTAAAACGGCTTGATCCGTTCATTGATGAGTCAAGGTTCTTGCGTGTCGGGGGGCGTTTGCACAAGTCGTTGCTTCCCTACGAATCAAAACATCAGTTGATCTTGCCCAAAAACCATCGGCTTACGAGTTTGATTATTGACGATGCCCATGTTTTGCATCTGCATGCAGGCACTCAAAGTGTTCAATACCTACTTCTACGTAAGTATTGGATTTTATCGAGTCGAGACGTTATACGTAAACAGATTTTTCTATGTGTGCGCTGCTTCCGCGCACGGCCGTTGCCATCGCGTCCAGCTATGGCAACGCTGCCTGCCGCACGAGTACAGCCGCAGCGTCTCTTCAGTCGATCTTCAGTCGATTATGCTGGCCCATTTTATGTCCGGGCTAATAAGGTTAGAAATGCAAAGGTTATTAAATCGTGGATGGCTATTTTCGTAGATTTGAGTGTAAAATGTTGCCATATAGAATTAGTGAGTGATTGTACAACAGAAGGTTTTCTGGCAGCCTTGCGGCGATTCACCTCCCGCAGAGGCATGATTACCGATCTATATTCTGATTGCGGGAGAAATTTTGTAGGGTGTAACAATTATTTACGAGAATTGTATGAGTTTCTGAGAAATGATTCTGTTCAAGCTGAATTGAATTCTAATACCTTGCAGCAGGGTATTACCTGGCATTTCCAGCCAGCACTTTCCCCTCACATGGGAGCTTTACATGAGACGTGGGTGAAGGGAGCTAAGAGACATCTCTACCGAGTTGTAGGTACGAGAGTACAGACCTACGATGAGATGCACACCTTATTATGTCAAATCGAAGCCGTGATCAACTCGCGGCCGCTTTGTGTTTTGAGTTCCGACGCAGCTGATCCGCTGCCCCTTACTCCGGCCCACTTCCTCATCGGTAGCCCTCTGACGGCCCTTCCGGATGTTTCCCTGACTGACTCAAACCCCGATCGACTACCTAGGTGGCGTTGGGTACAACAATGTGTTCAACATTTTTGGAAGCGATGGAGCCGAGAGTACTTACATGAGATACAACAACGTACCAAATGGTACACCGATATTGGATCCCCTATCTGTGAAGGTGACATTGTTGTTATGTGCGATGATAACTTACCTCCACTTAAGTGGAAGCTAGCTCGTGTACATGCCCTTCATCCCGGTACTGATAATAAGATCCGAGTTGTAACTTTGCAGAGTGGTCGTAGCTTTTACAAGCGAGCAGTTGCAAAGGTTTGCAAGCTTCCTATAGAGTAGTTAAACCGCACTAAGAGAGCTAGGTACTTCCTCTTTATAAGTACTTACCGTTTAGTTTAGTGATTAGAATTAGATTAGTTTTAGTGAGTATTAGTGAGTACAATTTCATTTAAGTAAATAATTAAGTTGAAAGAAATTGCGTTCTTTCAAGATGAGCGGTATGGTTCGTACAGAACCACTTTCTTTACATTTATCCATTTTGTTTTAATTTGAGATTCGCGCGTTCAAGCATTCTTTATTTCACGTGACCACACATAGACAAACATTAGTTTTTGAGTATGTGGTGTTGGTAGAACTGCTACGCACCGTGCGTTTTCGCTATGTTGGCACTCCAACACCGGGAGCTTAGTGAGAGACTAACCGCCGCGCGCGATACACACCTCCACCTCCCGAGTGCGCACCCTCGAAATCCACGAGGTGCGCGAGCGCGTCGAACGCCACCCCATCTTCAAACCAAACTACGAGTTATACGAAAAGGGAGTCTTCACGAGCGTGACTGCACACCCCCTGAGTGCCACCTGCGGAGAACCGGTAAGTGGCTTTCTCCTCACCAATCTATTTAGTGTTGTTTGGTTATGGGTATTTTCGCTACATATCTGCATGTGAGTACGCACAGGGCAGAGTGGTCAGGCTCGGCGGTGTCGGCCACATTCCACGGGGAGACAATCCCGGCGGCGTCGCCGCCCAAAGTCAAAATGTTTTGATTCAATTTAGGTATCAAAGATACACTTATGAACGTCAAAGTTTTTTAAATAGACTCGACCGTCTTGTTCGGATAAAGAGCCTCTACTCAGAAGAACAGGCAAGAAACTGAGGACATTATTTTTTCAAATAATAAATAAATTACAGTCTCACAAATTTTGACTTACAACTAGGTAATATCTATACATACTAGTGGCTACTTGGCGGAAGTGGAAGGCTCCAGACATCTTCTAAGCGCAGCTTCTATCTTTGCGCAGCAGTTATTAATACTCACAGGGTACAGTGGTCAGGCTCGGCGGCGGTGCGGCGGCGTCGTCCACGTTCCACAAGGAGACAACCCCGGCAGAGTCGCCGCGTAAGAGCAAGCGACGCTGCTTGCTGCACCACGACGTCACCACGAAACGCATCGACGGCGGGCAGGATAGAAGCTGGAAGGAACACTGGAGATCAGGGGGCAATTCACCTAACTATAAAAAAAAAAAAGAAAAAAAAAAGAAAAAAAAAAAGAGAAACAGAAAATGTAAAATTAAATGAAATAAGTTTTTAAATTAGTACGTAATACAAAATTTTGAAAAAATGTTATAGGTAAATGAAATACCATTCTTTTATAAACAACGAAAGAGCGGTCTCTCCTAACACAGGTTTTCCAAACTTAACAGGAGAGACCAACCCCTGTAATTTACCAATTTTAGAAATAAATAAATTTTGAATTTGAATTTGAACTATAGCCGATGCTTAACTGAGACCTTAACATTGCGTCAGCCCTAAAAACGGACAGGAATTCACTAATGTTTCACTAACGTGTCACCGGTAGTCCAGCTGGCACGTTTGTAAGACATTAGTGATACTGAGCCGTTCCCCGTTCGGTTTTTATGACAAACGCTACATCACCGGTTCAGTTAAGCATCGGCTTTGGTAAGCTAAATAGCTCCTAGAACTTAGGACTAGACACGTCTTTCAAAAAGAAATAACACAGCTCAGTATTGCAAACAGCGCCGGTTGTCTAAATCCGGCTTTGAGCCGAATTGCGGTCGATTTATGAAAGAACTAGGTTTTTATACAATTACTAGCTGCGCCTCGCAGTTTCACCTGCATTTCATAAGTTTAATTTGGTCCTATGTGCTATTCTAGACTGTAATCTATCACTGTGCCAAATTTCATTCAGATCTGTTCAGCCGTTCTGGCGTACATCTATCCACACATCCATGCAAACTTTCGCATTTATAATATTAGTGAGATGAGACTAGTGAGAAGACATTAAGATTAAAAAGAGGTACATTTAGTAAGCTGTAGGACCTACAGAGGCCTTGGCAAAATATTATACATTCGCTTTCTAACGCGCATTTTAAATGCGCAAACTTCAGCTGCTGATTGGACGGAAGATGACCTTTAAAAATGTCACGTGATCTTATTGTCAACTTGTCCATTCAGCGACGTTAGAGCGTAAACGATTGTAGAAAAATAATCGCTTGGAAGCGATTGCAGCTTGTCTAGGGCCCCAGCAGGCCTAGCAAGCGCACGCGACAAAATTCTTCTCGTCAGTATTTGTCATGCGAGAAAGAGACAAGGATATGTGTTAACATACGCCTGTCTCGATAAAAAGAGTCGACATATCTTTGTCGCGTAGCGCATGCTAGGCTTGCAGGAAGAATTATTACACGAATTCTACGAAATCATCTACTTCAAATGTATACAATAAGCTTATGTATTTAAGCAAGTTTTAGCCATTTTAAACCGACATCGCATCCAAATTAGTTTAGCCATTACAGAGCTGACTAAGCACTAACATCTCACTCACAAAACTCTCACACATAGAATATTAATCAGTGTCTCTTTCTTTACATGTGTGTATAACCATACCAATCCTACCTTGTTGTCAGGATGTGCCAAGATGCCAAACAGGACTGGGCTATCGTGGTCCACCGTTGGGCCATGGAAGCCCTTGTGGTCAGGAACGGAGCTGAAATACGGGTGTTGCCATATTAGTTTTAAAAAGAAAAAAAACTTAGCGTTTAATTCCAAAGTTCTAAGCTCTGAATAAAGGCCTGCACCTAGAAAAGCGGTCGCAGGAAAGCGATCGTGTTCTGTGACGGTTTTTTTAAAGTTCGACATAATCTATACTTAGTTCGATAGATTATCCCCTGCTGTCTATACTAGGCCAGTAAAAATGACGGTTTCTTTTTGGTCAACCTCGCACTAAATTTCCGATGCAATTTTTTATCGTATAATGTTTAGGGTCACTTACTGAGCATACAATTACAAAATGCTGACAGATCCAGGTGGAGCTTCAAGCGCCATCTTGAAAAAAAGTTTTTGGGATATATCTTGGAAACTATGCACTGTAGCGCAAAAGTTATTGAGACCATTATTGTAGGGAATAACATTTCGCATATTTTATTTCTTGTAAACTTTTCTGTAAGACTTACCGTTTACGATTTATGGCCCATTAAATGAACCGGTTTTTCTCTCTTGCTAAAAGTTATCGGCCGAGTTTTCGAGATAATTTAGTACGAGGTTAAATTTTATTTTACTGGTCTATACAGGATTATCAGGAAACAGATGTCCTATACATTTTGTAGACGATCAACTAACTTTTCATTTAGAACTTCCTTTTTTTGCGATTTTAGTTTGATTCCTTAGTAAAAGTTGTTCGTAATAATGACCCTCTTTTGGCTTAGTACACCCTATACCGACAACCCTGTATTGGTTTCTTTAAATGACGAACATATTCTATTAAAGTTAATCATAATATCAGAGTACAATCATCCCTAGAATATGGTCCCTTATTTGAAGACACGCAAGTAGCAGTAAAAATAAACCCGAATGACCCGTGCTCGAGACCGCTTCACCGCGGCGTCCGCTTCTGTAGGTTCAGGGATTTACTCAAGATATTAACGTCGATTATGTTATACCATTTATAAGCTAAACTAAATTATACAGCTTGAATTATTGCCATTCTATTCCCGCGTATTGAATTTAAAAAAATCGGGATATTTTTCCACACATCGACTGACCATTAAAATAGATATTTACACCAAGACATTGAACCACGACACGAATTTTTTCACAACTGAGCCACCGAGGTAGTCAATAGAAAAAGAGATGCTGATAATTTTCGAGCTGTCAGCTTAGCTTAGTTTAAAAATGGCACGACGGAATCGACATTACTGACTCTATACCAAAACTTCTACAGTATGTTTATGATTTTTTTGGTTTGTTTTCATGTAATAAGTTATAGGGTAAGTATATACAGTACGAATATTATAGTAATAAAAAAAAAACAATTTAATTTAACATAAAGATGGTTACAATGGGAGTGCTCAAGCAAACTAAAATAATACCAGATGAAAATCAACCTGACTAAAACTACACTGGACATAATATTCATCAAAAATGCTCCAGCAATACATTATATCGACATTGACAAAACATAAAAGAACTTTTCTAATGCAAATATTACAGCAAATCATAAATAGTACCATCAATAAAAAATCCTAAATACTTAAAATTAAAATCGGTTGCCAAAACATTTACGACGAAAATACTCAAATATTTCAATCAAAATTACAGAATAAATCTAAATTAAAAACGTATGTACATACAAACAAAATCGAAAATACCCACTCGAAACGAATAATGAAATAAAACACAAGCATCGCATCGCACGCGCATCGAATTATCTTCGAGAACCTACAAGTTTAATAAATACGATTTTTTTCAATGTCAGTGATAGATAAGGTTAGTTTTTAAAGCTAGGGGAGCAAGCTAATGCTAGTAAATCTCATCATTTTATTTATATGATACAGCCGAAGTCGGTTGAAACCCGCTTGAGTAACCCGTTGGAGTATCAGACGTGACTAATTCCCGCATCAAAATATATATAAATCCTTTTACTAATAAAAGCTGTATAGCCTCGAACTAGTTTGACAGTGTTTTGTCTTTATTCGATCAAGAATTTGAGAAAGTAAAGACAAAACATTATAACTATTCCGAGATTGTTTTATATTATTATAGTTGATAAAACATTATAACTATTCCCAGGGGAAAATGTGTGAATACCACGTAAGCTTCCAAAATAAAATAGTAAGCTGTCGGTTTCTTCTAGGCAAGTGTGCACCGTCGTAGGCCGTATCCATGTGTTGACGGACGCATATATGCCGATTATCAATTCAAAAACTTAATAAGCTAGCTACCAAGCTAGTAAACTAGGAATCTAATATAGCTTCGTGTGTACAGAGCTAGCATAATTCCTTAGCGGCATAGTTCTGTTACACGACGCAGAGTTATTTTCTTGCTAGCTTACGATAAATAGCTTGGTACCTCGCAACTCGCAAGCCAACTCAGTAGGTTTCTAACTCGCTAGCCAACTAATAGTAGCTTACTAGCCAATTAGTAAAGCTTGCTAGCCAACTAGCAGTAGCTTACTAGCTTACTAGCCATCTAATAGTATAGACTGATTCAAACTTAACTAGTCTCTCTGACGCCCGCATACCTTCGTTTTCACTTCTGCGCAGCGTTTCGCGCCTAACTTCACAGCCGTCATTAAGTTTGAATCGGCCTCTACTTACTAGCCAATTAGTAAAGCTTGCTAGTCAACTAGCAGTAGCTTCCTAGCCAACTAGTAGCAACCTGCTAGCCAATCAACAGTAGCTTACTATATTGCTAGCCAACTAGCAGAAGCTTGCTACCCCAACCAAACACATCTGCTTTATTTGTATATCTCAGACATAAAAGTGGTAATTCTGACTGACTTTTAAAACTTTATTCAAGCGATGATAATTCTCTCAAATCTTTAAAATTTCAGGCTTTTCTAAAGATGTTATTTATTGGTTTTAGAGGTCTTTTTTTAAATTTCTTATTGCAAGATAATTAGCGCGTCCCATACATGTGCAGGCAAATAATATAAACATCTATAGCTACAACAATTAACATATACAGTGCTGACCTACTGACGGCTCGTCCGCGCAGTCTGCTATAAAGGAAACATTTCATGTTATTATGTTATGAAATTAGCTTTATAAAGTCTGTGGACTATGTGAAATCCAATAATATAAAAAGCAGAGCTTGAAAACCCGACTTCCCGTCATCCATGTAAACAATTTTTATACTTTTGTTGATATTTTAAAAATTGCTTGATCGATTTCCATAACATTTATACGGGACCACGTCTAAAGTATGATCTACCAAACAAAAGAAGAATCATTAAAATCGATTCACAATTGACGGAGTAATTGCGTAACATATATACAATTTATTTTTTTGGACATACAGTCGAATTGAGATTCTCCTCCTTTTTGGAAGACGATTAAAAATCTCTTCATTGTGTGAACACATAATATAGTGTGTATTGTATGTCATCTGCTGCATGACTGGAGCCCGGTGTATGGCGACAGGCTCGCTCCCTGTCACATTTGGGAATGAATATCGTCCGGCGAAGAGTGGGTGTTGTATTACACCTCTGCCAGTCCCCTCGGGGGAAAGGCGTGACGATGTTCAAATAAAAGAAGATCACAGGTGGGATTTAAAGTTATAGTTGGTATTTA
This sequence comes from Peribatodes rhomboidaria, assembly GCA_911728515.1. Classification (NCBI taxonomy): domain Eukaryota; kingdom Metazoa; phylum Arthropoda; class Insecta; order Lepidoptera; family Geometridae; genus Peribatodes; species Peribatodes rhomboidaria. The sequence goes on from OU452194.1 coordinate 2,044,425, forward strand.
TACTTATATGTTTATAAAAAAAACTTTCAAATAGTCCACTGGCTTACAAATAATAAAACACATAGCCGTATAGTGCTCTGGTGAACATCTAATGAACGAATTTTGAGTATGACGTCATGCCAATAAATTTATACAGAGCGAGAAAGATCAATAAACTCGAGAAAAAAAATATACAATACATGTCTTTTTACAAAATGGTCGACTTTTTTTTTAAATCTGTAGGTTTTCTGTACAGAATTAGTACACATTTTCTCCTTAGCACGAAAGAGACAAGAATAGCTGTGACTATATTTATCTCCCTTCAACACTGCATCAGCACCCTCAACCACATTCATTATTACCCCTTGCACATCCGCTGTCTCATTCTGTGTTCGGTTAAAAAGAGACAAACATAGTAACAGCGTTTTGTCCTATCATTCAAGTTCATTTAGATCTTTGTCGGACTGTAGTGTGTTTATTTCATGTTGATTTTGTATATAGCAACCAATTATTAAATATCGATAGTTTTTAGAATTTCAATTTTAGCAGGCAGGTATTTTAATTAATTATATCTGTCGTTCAAGCTTAACCCATTATTATAAATTGTCCGGTTATTCTAAACTCGTATTACTATAAATCATAATATTACCCAGTTTACCATATTCCTATGATTTATTCAGTTATTCTACCTCGACCCAATTAATCTGGTCTATAGAATAAATAGTTTTTTAGTGAATTGTGGTTAAGTACCACATTTATTCTAATTGTTTACAATATTCTAGCTTGCTTTGGTAGTAATACTAACTGTTATTCATTTAACTGTTTTATTCTAGTTACCGGTACCGACATTAGGTAGATAAAAAAGATATTCTTCTTCATCCTAGTCTTCTTTACAACCCTATACAGTTATGATAGTATTCTAGCTTACTTTGATCATTAATCTCCAGTTACACCTAGATTAGCTTAACCTTAGCTTAGTTTTAACACACTAGCTTACCCCAGTAAAGGTTTTACGCTTTATTGTAGGTCACCTCAGTAATGTTAGCTATTAGTATTCTGGCTTATCCCATTATCATTGCTTCTTCAAATACCTTCTACAAACCAAATAGCCAGATAAAGCACATAGCTAGCACTCATGTTAGTTTTAGACCGCCTAAGTATTCACCGGAGAGGTTCTAGAAAGATGAGCATTGCGCGAAGAATAAAATCGACCAATAGGATCATTTTAGTTTTACAGCGAAGTGATTCGATTGGTTGATTTTTTCTCATGCACTCGTCTTCCTTACACACATCTACGGAGGACGCTAAAGGCCTAAAAATACCTACAATTAATACTCACTTAGCAGGTAGTTTGTAAAGACACCCCTTCCCTTCGGTAGACCAGACCAGCACTCTGTCTGGTGCCAGGAAGTCTCCAGACATCCACCTCTCGCCAGAGGGCGCTTGAATCGAACACAGCACAGAGAAATCGCCTGGAAAATTATGAAATGAGAATTACGGTATAAATAATCAAGATCACCGTTTGCCAAACTATAGGTCGCATCCCCTGGTGGGTTGTGAGAGAATATTTGCTAGATCCTGACATAAATATCCTTGCGTCATCAATGCATTATATCCTTCTCATTGAAAAATAGCAATGCTTGCAGTCCTTGTATTAAAGGATTTTGAATGAGTCTCGCATTCGGAGGATTCTGTTAGGAAGTTCGCGGTCCAGTCAACTTTGAGAACCGCTGATATAGTAAACAATTTTTTTGAATTAAATTATGCGTTTTGCTTTACAGGCTTAGCTTCTTTATGATTTTCTGCGTCGAAAATGCTATTGAACACACAAAAAGATAAGTGTATCAATAAAATAACGTATTTACACTGTTGCAACCCGTTGCAACGAATATCTTACCTGCAACGTCTCATTGTTCTGTTTTATTGCAAGTTAGTATACGTTGTAAATACATACGTACTAGTGACTCTGCGAGCTAAAAACCTTGCGGCCGGTGTTTGTCCCCAGCTACAGGTAGCATTTCTCAACCGATTCTCGTAAAAGTTTGTAGCGATATTTTTTTTTGAAAATTGTAGAAATGATGTTTTTTACCTCAAAAAAAACTGTGCAATTATTGAATCTGCTCACAAAATTTCTAGAGAATCGGTTGAGAAATGCGACCTGCAGAAGAGAACAGCTGGCCAGAATTCGGATTTTTGCCGAAGCTCGCACGCTCGCTCGGTTCATTAGATTAAGATTGTAATGTTTGATTTTGGTGTTATTGTGTAAATAAAATATCTTACCCGCAAACTATACCAGAACTGTATTTCATAATATTTTATTTTATTTTATTGTACAGGGAAAACAGACGGCTGCTAATTTTACACAGTAGATAAACGATAAGTGTTAACACAAAAGCCAAAGTAGTTTTCACTTATAAACACTTAAACAGTTACAAGTAAAAAAACCCTCTAAAAATACATAAATTAATTAAGTACCTCATTCAAATACTTATATTTACAAAATTATTTTTTATTATTTAAACGTTTATTTGCCATTTTATTTTTTAATATTACCCGCAACACATATATAACCTGCAACGCACAACTTACCTGCATGCAACAGATATCTTACCCGCAACACACCTTCACATCTCACCAGCAACATATCTCACCTGCATCGTATATCTGGCAGTATTTAGCGCACACGATCAGGACGGTTCTCTGATTGTAAGCGCAACAGTTGAGCGACAGGGCGTTGAGGCAGCGTATCTGCTTCGATTCGTTCTCGTAAATAGGCTCGGATTGCTTGTTTTCGTGACCTAGGAGAGACCATACCTGAAATTTAAAACAAACCATAAAGAAACTGAGAAACACGTAATTTGATCAGTTCGATTAGCTAGAGTTGTCTTAATGTGTCATAAGCAAACGCAGGGTGGGTACGCTAATGACTGTTGCAGGTTCACGACAAGATTACCAAATGACGTCTTAATCTCGGCCAGTCAGACGTCATTTGGTAATCTTGGCCTTTCTAGAACCTTTCCAAGGGATTGGCAGAGGTGTATTGCAACAACCAAACTTCGCCGGGCGATATTCAGTCCCAAATATGACAGGGGCGAGACTGACGCCATGCGCCGAGCACAAGTTATGTAGTTATTGAGTGCAAAGATTTTTCAAAGCGGTTGCAGTCGTCTGTAAAAAAGGGGCATGTTGGGCTATAAGTTTGAGAAACTCTGAGCTACAGTGCGCTTGGTGGGCGCTAATGTCTAGTTAATGTCAGTTAGTCAGGTAATGTCTATAAAATGTCAGTTCTAATGGAAATATTAATTTCGTTGATGAAAACTCACTTTAACAGTTCCAGTGATAGATATAGCGAGAACGACATCGTCCTTTCTAGATGATGGACGGAGGACCTGAAACAATAATGATAGGTTCATATTTTTTTTAATAAATACGATTTTTCAAATAAATTTAAATAATAACAACAGTTTGTTTGGTGAGACATGACAAAAAAACTTATTATGAGACATGGCATAAAAATAAAGAAGCGACTCCGCCAGTATAGCACTCCAGGTCAAAAATGGTCACGTGGGTAACACGCAGTGACGTCAATCGATGCTTAAGCAAGACCGAAGTCATTTACAAATAGTTCGAAAGAGACGGATGGCGATGACGAGTGACGTCATTACATTGTGGCTCATCATGATATGAGAGAAGCACGTCAGTTTCCATAATAAAACAATAGATTGACGCAATGACAACAAAATTGTGTTTTTCTTCTTTCACCCAGACATACTTTCTTCTCTGGGTTTGGTAAAAATGTATAGTAATTTTAAAAATAGATTACGTTTCTTGCGTGCATGAGTTCATAGCCGGGTCTCCACTGACTGAGTACGCCTCGCGAGGCACGCTTCTATCTCAGTCTTAAGCGTTATAAGCTTGGCAGAAAGACCAAGATAGAAGCGTTGCTTGCGAGGCATGCTCGCTTGGTGGAGACCCGGCTAATCTCTGGAATGGCTGGACAAAAGTACATTTTTTTTAAATAGAAAGCTACACAATACGTAGAATAAGCATAAGAATAAGAATGATTTATTGCAGAACTGTGTACAATATATCGTCACGCCTTTCTCCCCGAAAGCGCTGGCAGAGGTGATATATACTTCGCCAAACGATATTCAGTCCCAAATGTGATAGGGGGCGAGCCTGTCGCCCTCCACCAGGCTCTAGTTAAAGCAGATGACATTAAATACGCACATATGTTCACACAATAAACTAATTGGGATGTGCCGTCGGCTGGAATCGAACCCACACTTGACTTAAGATACAAAACATGTTCTAATTTCTACACTTACATGTAAAGCGCTGATCCAATCTGGGTTAACTTTCGAGCTGAGACTAAACAGTATCTCCAGTGAGAATGGATCCATTACAATGATCTCTGCGTAGTAGCCATTGCAGAAGAGACGCAGGTCTTCGCTGTTGCACATGTGGTAGGCCTGGGAACAAGTTGTGATCAATTGGAGCTTGTGTGATCAATTGTGGCTTGTGTGATCAATTGGCAAATGTGTGATCAATTGTGGCTTGTGTGATTAATTGGGGAATGTGTGATCAATTGGGGCTTGGGGCTTATGTGATCAATTGGGGGATGTGTGATTAATTGGTGTTGGGGCATATGTGATCAATTGAGGGATATGTGATCAATTGGTGCTTGGGGCATATGTGATCAATTGAGGGATATGTGATCAATTGATGCTTGGGGCATATGTGATCAATTGGTGCTTGGGGCATATGTGATCAAATTGAGCTTGGGTCTTATGTGATCAATCATGGAATGTGTGATATGTAGAGACTTTTGATCATTTGGGGCATGTATTATGTAATGTTGTGACATGATCATTTGGAGCATGTTGCCTATGTGGCTGACTGGGATAAATGTGATGAATTGTGTCAAGCATGATCAATTGTAATAAGTGTGATATTTGTGATAATTTGAAACAAGTTTAATGATAATATTAAACACATTTAATGACTTATGACATTTGTGATTATTAAGGACTTGTTTCATGAGTTATGACATGGTAATGATTTATTTACCTGTATATTAGTATGAACTTGAGATATTTTAACACTCTCCCTGCACTTGCCATCCACCAGGTCCCAAGTGCACATCTCCCCAGCTTCCGACGAGCTTACTATGTAGTTGTTATCCTGAAAAATATCATGATCATCATCATTAGAAGCTGGGCCCAGCAGATTCTCCTATTGGCTTATAGGAACCGTGTCTTATTCACTATGAAAAAATAGGCGAAAAATGATCGAAAATAAATCTGATTTCAGAATCAGAATCAGAATCAGAATCGTTTATTGTTTAACTGTGTTACAAAGATCTTAAAATAATATAATTACAGTATCAACAGCTTTTCTTTCTTCCATATACTGTTTCTGATTCCCCATTCCATACAGACAAATCTTTCACGCATACTTCAAATGCAATTTATGTATGTACTTAGATGTCACTACATGCTAGTAATTTGTGTTTCACTCGTTGTGTGTGGGTACTTTGCTGGTTTTTTTTAATGGTAGGGCATTGTGCCCAAATGCCCAGCTATGCTGGCTGATATCCTGCTTGGGGTGAGCTTTGGGCAGATGTTGATACAAAAACAATGAAGCATTACCTGTATAATAGAAGCCCTAGACAGACAAGTAACCGGTGCAGTGTGCCCGACCAACAGACACCTTGGAGTCATCTTCAGAGTTTCCGGCTCAACCTGCCATATGCATATCTGGCCATCATAGCAGCCAGTTACAAGGGTCTTTTGATCCCGGGACAAATAGACTGAGGAGATGCAGTGAGTTGGGGCATGCTTGCCCCACAGCACTACCGGGACTATGAGGTTCGTACCCGGCATTGTGAGCTGGAAATTGAAAGTTTTGAAACTTTATTTTATTTAAGATCTTTGTACAGAGTATAGTAATAAACCATTCGTAATTATTTCGTAGTTTTTACTTTGTTTGAACTACTATGCAATGGCAGCAAGATCGCGTTACCTTGTACCTGTGTAAAAGCCAAAAGGTTACATATGTATTCTGAACAAGTAGGTGAGTTTATGGGGGTTAATTACTATGTTTTAGAGATTTTACTATGGACGACACACCCCTGTTACGAAAATTAGATGATAATTTCAGTCTCGAGCTACGTAACTTTACCGTAAAGCATACAACCAGTAACTGCTACGTCTAAATAACAATTAACTGTGCCGTGAAGATGTTTTGTTTGTATAATTTCCTGATAAGACATGGTTTTCTTTACCACTGAAAGAGGTACAAGGACAGATCAATTTAATACCTTCCAAGGGCTCGGAGGAGCCGAAAATTAACACAAAACGGCAGCCACTATATTATACTATCACTAATGTTAACAAACAATTACCTACAGAGTAATACGTATTAATAATTAATTTAATAAATAAAAATTAAAAACAGCCTACCAAAATCAATCAACCACTTCAGCCAGTCAGTGACAGGCTGACAGCTGATTGATGACAATGACAATTCTATTGGCACTTGGCAGTTTGGCAGAATATTGACATTGACGGTGAGCCATTTAATGTTGAATGTTGGCAGCTTTGGAATTGGATGCATTGTGGATACGTTCAGAAAAGTTTTAAAAAGAGCGATTATTTAAATTAGTGGACCTTCCAAAAGTATGGCAAAAAAATGTAAATACGAATCAAGGTGACATTGGTTGACTTTTGTTATGAGAGAATCGTTTTTTTGTTATACATAATTAGCGAATAGTTTCCAAGATAGATTACAAATATGACTAGCAATATCAAAATGAAATCTAACCGCAATTCCAAAGAAAAAGATGATAAGTTAGGCGAGCTAGCCCAAAAAATAGATGAAACCGATGAAATGAAACTCAAAATGCTAGCTGCTTTAGATAATCCTGAACCCGAGGACCTTTTGTATCCTGCTGAACTCAATGCACACCTTATTGAACAGCTAAAGGTTTTGGTTTTTATAGTATTTATTTACCTACTGACCCTACCTACCTATATAATTCTTGGTCAAAAAATACTTCTGGAAATTACCATTGTGAAGGTACTTTTTAACTTTAGTTTCCCTCATGCTTGACACACCAATACAACATTACTTACACTGAAAGTAGATTCAGTGTAATTAAGTGTCTAATTTCGTCCTTATTGTTTATGAAAGACACATAGAATAAGCTATCAGCGCCCTAATCCACATTCATTGGAAGACGTGTCGTGTAGTGTAGCACTCTGAGTCAGTGGTCGGAAATCCGCGGCCCGCCACCCGTTTACTTGCCTTCTGATCTTAGGGCTGTGGGTTTGATTCCCACCTACGACAAACGTGCATCATAAACATTTGTGTTTGTTCTTGTCGGGGTGCTAATTTATATTTAATTACTTAGATTGTCTTTGATGTATTTAAAAATATGTGTTCACTAGCATTAACCTGCTGCATCGCTCGGGATAATTTAAGAAATGTGCTAAGGAGTTTGTGTCCGTAGAGTCATAGGTTAGGTAATGATCTCCTGCTGGTAATAACATTAACATTCCTTATTAACTCAATTTTTCTCGACTGTTGTAAGTAATCATGGACACAGAATAGAGCATTATTTTAGGACGCTGCTATTTTGATCATTGGCTTTCTAAATGAATTTGCTTCAGCGAAGCAACGGGTAGAAATTTGAGAGGGTCATCACTCATCATCATGACGTCTTGCTCTCTTCGCCCGTCGTATTTTTCATAGCAAAATGACAATCGACGAGTATCTTCAACGAATGCTAAATCCGTTTCATTCAACATGTATTCATGAGTCTATTAGCGTGGTGAACGGAAAATCAGAACTATGTAGCTAAATGTTTTTTTTTTTTTTTTTTTTAAGTTTTAATCTTGCGATCAGCCCTTCTGGCTATAAGCAGATGTGATGGTGGTGGTTTATGAGTAGGGAGCTACTCCCAGTGGAGTACAGCCCTTTTAATTTTGTAGTCAGTCTGTATGCTGGCTATCCTGGTCAAAGATGTCTCGTCTCTTTTTTAGCCGACGAGTAGATTCTGGGAATGTTAATTGCCCCGCAAGTTGATTTGGATGCTTTAGCAGTCTTGTTTTATAATCTTGGCCATAAGAAGCGACTTCTTCTTTAACTGTTGGCATATCGAGGATTTCGTGAAGCTCTGTTGTTTTGAGAAACCATGGTGCATTTGATGTCTGTCTCAGTATATTGTTCTGCACCCTTTGGATAATCATAAGATTGGTGGTACTTGCAGCGCCCCATAGTTGTGTGCCATAGGTCCAGATTGGCTTGGAACATGTAAAAACAAAAAGAGATGAGATTAATCTAAAGTACAAATGTCTTCATTGGCTTATGGGAAGAAATTCAAAACTGGCTACGGACAATAAGATTCTTGTCTACAAAACCATGCTAAGTAGCTAAATGTAATAATTTTACTAAGCATTACCAAGATAGCTCGGGAATAGATTTCTTTTCGAGATGTGAGTCTTTCTTCTGAGCTAAGGCCTTATGTCCTCTTTCTAAATTCCAGGCAATATGCACATGTCATGATGATCAAATTATCCTGTATTTTATTACTATACCTATTTAGTAGTTATTTGAAACCATGAGGCTGGCGGAACCTTAACGTGGCGAACTATGCGCCCCTCGACTGCCAAAAGGTTGCCAACCGCTGCGTAGAGTATTAACGACCAAGCTTAAAATATGTGTAGTTAGTTATCATGTTATATTCTTCAACAGATGATGACATGCGAAAACAACGAACTTCGAAAATGCGTTTTCTCAAAAGATGCAAACATAAAAGAACTAAACAAAACCATCAACGATCTGAACCAGCGCATCCGCGACATCATCTCCAGCACAGGTCCAGCTATATCCTCAAAGTCTGCTGGAATCATAAGCGCTAAGGTTACAGAGCTCTGGAAGCAGAACCGGCATTTGGTAGCCGAAGTAGAAGGCTATAAGTCAAAAAACGCAGCGCTAGAACGAAAAATCGTTCAGCTAGAGCTGCTCAATAAAGAACGTGAAAGTTTGGACAATTGCGTCTGCAAAGACGAACCAATAGACGCCAGCCCAGATGAACTTAAAGAGTTAAACAGCAAATTATCTATCGTCAACAAAAAGTTGTATGACAGCAAGAATCGAAACCTCCAGCTAAAGAATGATATCTTGCTAGCGACGAAAATTCTTCAGCAGGAATTGGGTGATAAATTTACGAGCATAAAAGAACTGCAGAATGACATGGCTGGCTGGAAAGGCAGGGCTCAGCAGATACTCTGCTTGCAAGCAAAGGTTGCTGAGCTGGAAGACAAATTAAGCGCCAAGCCAAGAGTGATCGAGAAAGAAGCCAAGAAAAGTGACCAGAACAACGTAATTATCAGCTTAAGTTATTTATTTGCTTGGATTTGGAGCTCTACTATTATATTGTGAAATTACAATACTTCCCCATATTTCGCACAGCAAAATAGTAACATAAATTTATCTAAATTGCACCACTAACTTATACAACCTTGTAATGTGGAAGGGTACATTCAGAAAAATTGATGAATGAAAGAAGACGGATGATGCATTCTGGATGAGCTATTGCTTATGCTATTAGAATAGAGGAAATATTTTCAAAGTTCAAAGGTTAGAGGCCTATGCCTAGAGGCAAACTGAACTGACTACATACAGTACATTCTGTAAAGCATTACAATATTTTAGACAAAGTCCAGAATAAATGGCCCATTGGTTGATCGATTGAAATATTTCAAAAGAAAAAAAGTTTTAAGTTTTAAAATAGTCATCCATCCTAACATACTCAGTAATAAAAGAACATTTTTGAACCCGAACTTTGCGTATACAGGTCATTCGTGAAATAGAACTAAAGAAAAAGAAAGAATTAATGCAAGCCATAAGCAACCTTGAAAGCCTCCGAGAAGAGAACCAGGAACTAAAAAAGAAGTTAGATGCAGCGAAATGCAGGTGTAGGAACTTGGAATGTGACGCAACAGCTATCAAGATGAAGATCCAGACTTTTATAGAGAAGAGTAACCATGACGACATGCTGATTAACGAGCAGCGGGTAAATATAATTTAGCTTTTGGCAACCAACGTAATTTTTTTTAATCAGTTTGACTCGACATGAAAAGCGTCCAGGGGGGCTATTCCTGCGCGTGAGATGAGATGAGATTTTATCTTGGTCACTCTCACACCTATGACGTTTCAAACTAGAGCAACAAGGACGCAAAATGGTTAGATGAGAATCTCAAATCTCCGTTTAGGGTCCCTGGGACCCATTCGGAGATATGATAAAATGACCAAGATAAAATCTCATCTCATCTCACGCGCAGGGGCCCTATTCGGAGATTAGAGATTTTCATCTCACCTTTTTTCGTCCTTGTTGCTCTCGTTTGAAACTTCATAGGTGGGAGAGTGACCAAGATAAAATCTCATCTCATCTCACGCATAGGAATAGCCCCCCAGGAATAGCCCCCCAGAGTAGGTATTTTTTTTTTCATTTTTGGATTATTTCAACCCGCAGATATTAATTTATCATTTTTTATTAAACATCAGATGGATATTTTACTACGTTTGACCATTACCATTTATATTTTCTTTCTAGAACCAAATCAAGAACTCTGAACTCTATTACCAAGAAATTCTCAGAGAGAACACAGCAAAGATGAACAAAATGAACAGCGAAATAGCTGAATATCACAAGCTGATGAGCAATACTGACGCAAAAATAGACGCTCTACGAAAGCAATCAAGTGAGAAAGCTTCAAAAATTGAAGAACTTCGAGCACAGCTCTTAAGATACGAGGAGTGTTCTCTGCAAAGCGTCTTCTTCACTCCAATGAAGACTGCCACTGACAACGAAATCAAGAAGCTGTCTGAACTTGTGATCACATTAAATGAACGCCTGACTGCAGAAAGACATCAATGGGAAGAACTAGAACTCACTCACAGGAAAACTAAAGATAAGAAACGACGACTAGATCGCAAAGTCCGCACTCTTGAAGAAGAAATAAAGATATTGAAGGAATCCTCAAAAAGAGGTTCACGAGTTTCTAAAACTTCTTTCGGAGTTAAAGAACTAGATCCGTTTGGAGCTATGTCCGTCATGAAAAAGCATTCTTTAGTAACAGCTGCTGCTGAAAGGCCAGGGGATAGCACATCCTCAGAATCACAGCCTGAAGGCTATGAGAGTTTAGATAAAGAAGATTTGCGTTACAAGTTGGAATTAACTGACGAAAAACTCAAGATCATGGAAGACAAATTGAAAATGGTTGAAGAGGAAAAACAGGATGATTACAATCATCTGACGGAAATGATTCAAACGTCGAAGCAATTATTCAATGAGGCACTGTCTGTACTTCAGAGGGAAAAATGTCTCTGTTCGTAGATGTTAACTTCATTTTATTTGTCGAGTTATTAAATTTATTTCTAATTTGACATTGTGCAATTTAACTATACTTTGTAGGACAGTGAAAAAAATGAGGTACTTCCTTGCCATTTCCCTTATTTGTTACTGGAATGGTAGAAAAACAATGATTTATTTGGTAGTTTCAAATTTTATGGATGGTATCCCTAACGGCCGCCATTTGTCATATTTTGGCATGCGCGTTCGGGGATGCTACGAAAATCGTGCTCATGAGTGTTTTCTAACAAAAGTGATTCCGAAACTTTGTTTGTGAATCGTGAAAACTTGTGTTGCTCTGTGAAATACCAGTACCGCTATTTATTAAAGTGTTATCGTGTGACAAACATTCAAAATGAATAAAACTTGCGCAAGGTGTGAGAAAACAGTGTATCCAACGGAGGAATTAAAATGTTTGGACAAGGTAATTTTCACTTGCATTCCGCAGGAAACTAGCTTTCCATCTCAGGCGCAGATTTCTCCGATTGGCTCAACTTAGTACGAACCTAAGTTTGAAGTAACTTTTTGTCAAATAAGCAATATTTTACGTGATTCTCGTGTGGCCGGTACAATAGGTACGTCCAATTCGGTCTTCCGGACGAGTGAGTCATTTTATTATATAAATTGAGTCTGATATCATTGTGATGGCCTGCATAATGCCATATCTGTACTCTGGCTGACCTTTTACCTAATTAGAGCTCCCTAGGGTAATAACTTGGCCTTGTCTTACTTCGGCCTAGGCATTACGATTGTATGCAAATACGAACCTCGGTTCTAATTTACCGTGTACCTACCCTGATTATGGACCTTTTTTTTAACTAGCTACATCCTACTGTTTTGCTAGTCATTTTCCAGCCTTCTATGTATAATTTTTCCTGTCATCCATTATAAATATAATTCAGTTTAGATCGGCTTTTTCACAAATGGGTTGACAAAGATGATGAGATGATTGAGGTGACAAACAGACAGAAAAGCATTTAATAATAGTAGGTACATTACAAGAAAACATGGTTATTTCTTTACTCCACAAGCCAGCGCTAACTAGGTTGGTGTCATCGGTGGCCAGGCACAGGGAGCAAATTTAGGAAGTGGACAAAAATGCCCCGGACCAAGTTTTGAGTTAATATGGTAGTAGCAGGCATAGGAGCTCGCATCGGGCTCCTAAAAGTTACTCCTGTCTACCTAAAAAGCCTCAAGGCAAAAACTGCTGCTGTATAAAAAGATGCTTAAAACTCCCACACAGTAATATTTGCATGCTACTATCACTTTATTAATAGTTCCACACTACTACCTTTCAGAATAACTTGCAAATGTTTAACTCTTTGAATGTTATACACATAATAAAAAGTTATGTGTTTATTACTGGCGTCACACTAGCAAGGGCAGAGATAAGATATAATTATTTGGTTGATAAAAATCTCATTATAAGGTGCTAGCATGATAATGTCTTATCACATATTTAAAGCATTTGCCAGTTTGCACTGTTATGAAGTAGGTATCGTGTTATATAAGGGCTTAAGGATTTTTAAAGTTAAGGCCAAAAAACTCTGATATCATGGCTTGCCACTCAACCTTACTCTCTATTTTGATTTTTTTTTCTCTTGCCTCTCTTCTCGTCTCGCCTGATAATAAATGGTTGATGATGAAGCAGTGTTTCTTGTAGAAACCAACTAACTCAGTAAACTAAAAAAACAAAACCCTATGAGGCAGAGCATTCTATAATAATATTCATGATTCAAATAGATTTAAATTTTTATTAGCTAAAATCTTGCAATTCAACTAAAATAATTGCAAAACCAGCCAACCAAATTTGCATATATTTGAACTTGAAAATTTTATTTGAAAAAAAATAACGTGATTGTTTATTATTTGTTAGTCGCGGCAATTCACGAGGATGAAAACTATTTGTCACAATTTGTGTCATCTGCACCATCCTAAAATGAATGAAATAGTATAAAATCTACCATTGTATAGATGACGTCATTTTACACTTTATTTGCCAGAATACTGTATATAGGGATAAATAATTAGGTACATGACATCATGGAACCTGACTCACAGGTAGTAACATATTTTCTATGGCATGTATGCCTAATCATAGCAATTTCCTTGTTAATTTACTTGTTTAGTTTCAACAAATGTGGAGTAGAATTCCCTCCTTCCTACTAGCAGTGCTCGAATTTTTTCTTTAAAATTTTTCATCAATCAAAAGACAAAACACTCCTTAACTGTACCAAGGCTACACACCATTTATTAGTAAGGTGGAAGGAGCGTACCTAAAAATGTACCGTACAAACAAAGTAAGGTATAAAACCATGGCTACGAGATATCAAACTCAGTTAAAATTTAATCAATCACATGACACTGTAAAAACTATGCCCGTTGTCAAACCCAGCAATCTGTAAAGTCACTAGATATTGGCAGTTACTAGATGCGCTTCACAGTGTTACTCGCAGTTAAAAAGTAGTGTATGTGTTAAGTAATGGGTATAAGCCACCTCCATACTGAATTTCATCAAAATGATGTGTGAAAAAGTAAAAACATACACACTTACACACCGCAAACTTTCACCTTTGTGTGATTACTTTGTTTTAAAAAAATTGCATGTCTTTAACAGTCAAATTCAGTCAATTATGTGAATTGCATAACTATATCTGCAGTGCCCGATTAAGCAAACGTCGGGCCTATAGCAAATGTGAACAGGGTTTGTTGTGTTGTTGGTTTTCCGCCAAAACGGCCCATATCACCTGGAAGTATGTGGTGGTGGTATGTAAGTGGTGTTGCTTAGTAAAGTCAGCACATTTTTCTGTAAAGGAATTTGGTGCCTCATGTCTACTTTGAGAATAGCTATTAAGTGTAGGGTTTTTTGTTTTTGTTTCTCGTTTGAGATCCCCAAGGTGTGGGGTCTATAACTTTTGCTGCCTTCTGCTATGTGGCTAATCCAGCACTGTACTGAGCAGTGCTAACTTGCTAAACACTTAGAAGCATTCTGACAGTTTTTTTAATTCTTGCTTATCCTATCTCGAGTAAGTCATGTGTTAAAAGCTACACAGCCTCATGTTACTTACTGTACTTGGTATAGGCATCTCTTGTACCTAATATCTCACTCAGTTCCGTTCAGAGTCTAATATAGAAACCTAACATCTACAAACTCTGTAGGTAATTTTTCTGTAAAGCTGGGTCCATACCATAATCATAATGAGCCCATAATCCCCACCTGTCTTGTTTGTTCGCCACTTAACCCGGTCCTGCGCCACTCTTGTCCAGTAGGCCTAGCATTCGGCTACAAAGTTTTTTCGAGACAGACGTATGTCTACGCGTAGCGTTGTCACGTTCTTACACGACAAAAGCTTATTATTATTCTAATATATTTATTTTATTTCTTAATTTTTAAGTTTTTTACAATAATATAAATAAATATAAAAACAAATATTATAAAAACTTTAAAACTAGGGTGCCGCCGGCAGCGGGGCGAGGCCCAAGCTACCGGTGGTTAGGGCTGCAGACTGAGGAACCTCTTGACAATACGGCACGTGTCTAGGATCACTGCCTTTTGTATCTGGCCCTTGATGCAACCGTCTAACGAGAACCTCTTGAGATGTTGGTCGAGGCTTTTCGCTATGAGACCGTTTACCGTGACGACTATTGGGACAATGATCGTCGAGTCAACATCCCACATGGCTGTTACCTCGTGAGCCAAGTCAAGGTACTTGCTGAGTTTGTCCTTTTCGGCCTTCACGAGGTTCTCGTCATGTGGGGTGGTGATGTCGACGAGCACTGCCCGGCGCTGGGACCGGTCGACCAGCACGATATCAGGCTTATTGGCAACAATAGTGATGATAGAGCGGTCCCAGTAACTGGGACTGCTCTATCATCACGGACAGGACTTGTAGTGAAGTGAAGTGCACTGAAATAAGACACTTGCTCTAATAAGACATTTGCTCTACAGTAGAGCAAAGCACGGCCATTCTCGAGAACTGACGCTGGTGCGTACTTATAGTACGGCTCCTCGGACTCGACAAGACCATATTGAAGGGCAAGTTGCTGGTGGATGATCCTGGTATTATTATTACTATTTGTTGACACTGGCAGCTTAAAGCTGATGCGTGTCTTATTTCAGTGCACTTCACTTCACTACATTTGTGTTTTTTTAAAAGTAATTGTCAAGTCTGAAGCAATTAACTGACGGAGCATTTATCACAGAAAAGAACAGCTTATGAAAAGATTTTGTAGCGGCAATGGTTCGATCCGCGAAGTTAATTAAACGATCAATATTTATTCCGATTTGCAGTACGCTAGGTGAGCTAGCGTGCTAAAATTGGATAGTGTAATGGCTGTTAGACAGTTAGCAATGCAGTTTTTTTCTATTACACGGGCTTAGAAGCATTACAAGCCGGCAGGCAGGCAGGCAGCCACGCTAAGACAGCATACTGCAAATTGGATAGTTTAATGGCCGTTTTACATATTCGACATACCGACATAATATGTAGTTAAGGTACTACATAGGGCAAGAAATATATCGCAAATAGTATGTGGTGCGGGGCAGCGTAAGTATTTCGTCATAAATTTAGGTATTTACCCGTCTAATGCGTCAGCGGAGGTGAAGCATGTATAAAGAGCTCTAGAGGATCGCATTGAAAAAATCGAAATTCAAAGAATCTAATCAAAATTGTCAAAATATTTATTTTGCTCTAATTTTCACGAACACGATGTAAAACGGAACTTTTTATTCATGTAGACGCGCCTCAGTCATATTTCTAATTCTCCTAAATACTCCTATGTAATCTCATTTCCTGCCTAATCATAGAATACATAATAGTTCATATCCCGAGTCCCAAAATAACCACATGACGTCATAACTTGGTTAGACACGCTCGAAGCATGCGAACACTAAATACGGCGGATCTAGCAAGTGGTTCCGTGGTGTAGTGGTTATCACATCTGCTTTACACGCAGAAGGCCGCCAGTTCGATCCTGGCCGGAATCATATCTTTTTGCTGTTGTTCTTGGTTTTTTTTAATGAATGTAAAGAAAATAAATATTGAAATATTGGTTTGGATTTTTTTTCAGTAAGTTTTTTTTCGATGCGCTAAACAGGAATTGAATAGGGGAATGATTTTAAATTGTAAGATTTATCTACAGTAGCTACGCCCCGCGTTACCTTTGGTTGAAAAGTAGCCAAGTGCTATTCCAAACTACAATCTATCTCTGTGCCAAATTTCATCCAGATCCATTGAGCAGTTTTGACGTGATTGAGTAACATACATCCATCCAAACTTTCGCATTAATAATATTAGTCTGACAGTACCTACGGGTACATATAGAAACAACTGAATATTTTTGATCCTCGTCCAATTATATTTTTTTTATTTAAATCGTTAACTTTTTAATATAAACCATATGGAAAATTGGCGCAAAATAAAGTGAAAGTCAAAATAAATGTTAGGCTAGGCCTTGTTTTTTTCCCGACTGCGCAAGAAGGAGGGTAATGTTTTTTGAGTGTATTTATAGATGTATGTATGGCCCACAGCCTACAGCCTAAACAGCTTGATGTATTTCGGCATGTGAGGTGTCATTTGAATCGTCTTGATAGTGGAAGTGACATAGGGTACAACATTTTGCAGTCGGGGTTTTGTTTGTCTTTTAATAATGTTACTTACTTGTATACATACCATGTCAATACCCAAATCTTTAGTAACGTAAACGTGAGCCATGTTAGGCGTAGATGCCTAGCGCCGATCGCGTCACTTCGTTACGCAACCGGTTACCAAACCTAAGGTTATCACTGTTATGTTGCGCTAGGTGTGAAAGTGCAACGGTTAATTGTATCCATTCTAAACTACTAGTTGGGAGAAGGCCCGCCTCTCAAGCCAGAGGGAGCGGGTTCGAAACCAGCCGACGGCACGCACCAATTTATTTATTTATTTACAAGCTGCGGCCCGCCGTTTCACCCGCGGTTAAAAAGTTTGTAAGAATGGATGGATGGAAAAAACGCGAAAGTTTGTAAGAATGGATGGATGGATGTTTGTTACTCTTTCACGCCAGAACGGCTGAACAGATCTGGATGAAACTTGGCACAGAGATAGATTGTAGTCTAGAATAGCACATAGGATACTTTTTAACCGCGGGGCGCAGCTTGTACTAAATGAAATCGAGTGAGTTCACAGGTGGTAATCAATCAGATTATGTCAAAGCAACTGATGTCCATATATGGCATCTGCCGGTCGCTGGCCAGATGGTTAGTGGTCCTGACGTAATGTTTACTGTACTCTCTGATTACTGGAACTGATTAGTACTGTGCCTGTAGGGTTGCACGGAACGGGTATGCAGCTGAAAGGAAGTCGTACTCATTTCATACAACTTTTAGGTTGCATCTTCACCGGAAACGTGTGAGGTAATGAGCGGTGCTAGAGGAAAATTACACAAACACTTCGTCCTAACTAAGCATACATTTTGATTTACTAACATATTGATTTCATCCATTCTAGTTTATTATGTCAATTCATAAATTTAAATCTATTAATTATTAATGTAGTGCAATTTATGACGATCATAATATGACTGCTACTCTAATTATTTAATTTAAACTAGTATAATTTTTTGTTTTTTATTATTATATAATACAATACAACTCTTTATTAAAAACATTAAAATAATTAAAATAGTACTTAAATAAGGCTTAACTAAGTATTTGATGGGCGGCCTTATCGCTCAAAGCGATCTCTTCCAGGCAACCTGTTTATTTTAATTTTTGATTTTAATTTTGTTTTTCTTTTGACTTGCGTCTATGTTTGACAATAAAAAATATAAAAATTTTCTTTCGTCAAATACATATGTCACCTATCATTCGTCCCTTTCGCAATATTTCAGACATACTAACTTGTATGAGTCTATGAAGGTGTGACGATATGAAATGTAATGTATGTAATATGCTGGGTAAATGAAGTTATTATATTAATGGATCCCGCGCTCATGATCCAAAAAAACAAGGTCCAGCTTTCCGGGAGCAAACACATAATGACGTCACTCGTCATCGTCATCCGTCTCTTTCGAACTATTTGTAAATGACATATTTCGGTCTTGCTTATGGATCGATTGACGTCACTACGTGTTGCCCACGTGGCCGGAGTGCTATTCCTGGCGGAGTATATTATTATACCGTGATCGGGCACTGCTCGGCTGTGGAGGCAATGCTGAAAACCCGCAAAATAACTATTAAATCGACACTAAATACGAAAATTAATTGAAATCACAACAAAAAAATACTTACACCAGTTAAAACATTAAAAACTTATCGCCAACATGCGCATTATTGTTTATTTTCATTAATTATAATACATTTCGTTTTGTACGGATTACACTTTTCTATTTGAACAGCTGATATTTTTCGCATTTTTAGGGCTGCATTCTAAAACGATGCTCAGTCATGAATCTTGATTTAATACTGGTTTTACCATACGTAAAAACCGCCTGAGCGTCGTTTAGCACACGGCCTTAGAGTTGGTTCATTCATACTATGTATAAAGAAAAATCGTTAGCATTGAGCTCCTTCCGACATAGTATCACCTTTCCTTGTAACCCTGCGAGAGGTTGCTTGGTTCACATAATTTAGATGGAATTTAAGAATCAGGTATAGATATTATGTTATTCCTATTTTTTTTTATTTTTTTTTACACCGCTGACTTACATCATTGATAATTATGTTTTACAAGTACTGACTTTGTTCGTTTGGACGTAATATCGCGTATTTAAACCGAAAATAGTATTTTTGTCTATCAATAAAATTAAACAGTTAAAGATCTCTATCATTTTTTTCGGAATTAAAGATACACTATGTCCTTTGTACCCCTGACAACGTGTCTGCAAATTTTTATGATGATCAGTTTAGTAGTTAAGGCGTGAAAGCGTAACAAACAAACTCACTTTCGTATTTATAATACACAAGCTGCGCCTCGCGGTTTCACCCGCGGTCCCACAGGCACGGAATTTTTCGGGATAAAAAGTACCCTATGTAATTTTCTGTACTCCAGACAACATATATGCAAAATTTCAAGACGATCGGTTGAGTAGTTGAGACGTGAAAGCGTTACAAACAAACAAACTCACTTTTTCGCATTTATAACATTAATTGGGAATAAGACTAGTTGCGCCCTACGGTTTTACCCGCAGTTAAAAAGTAGCCTATGTATCAATCCAGGGTATTAAAAATCCGTCATTAAAATCCATCCATCCGTTTGAGCGTGAAGAAGTAACAAACATACACACTTAAACACTCACAAACTTTCGTCTTTTTAATATTAGCGTGATATTTAGTTAGGCTTGAGTACGGATATAAGTAATAACTTTTTAGGGTTCCGTACTAAAACAAGGATCAACAAAAATAACCGAAAATACTCACCAATTACAGGCGTTTAAATGAATTAACGGTTCGTTACAAAGTAGCAAGTTTATAAATATAGAATTCCAGTGCACGCAAACAGTTGGAAAACACGATCGGGGTCGCGGACGATGACTCACTTGCAAAAAAATGCGAGTGTAAACAATGCATTAACCGCTCTACGCTCGGCTTTTCGTATACCTACTCTCTGTATCGACTCGACTGCCTCGGTGGCTCAGTTGGTAGTGAACCTGCCTTCTGAGCTTGATGGCGTAGGCTCGAACCTAGGGCTATTCATGTGATGAATATTTCTGTTTGTTCTGTCTGGGTGTTAATTGGCCATTTGTACAGAATATAAGAACTGTTTACGTCCTTGCTTAACTAGTTTCTCTACTTCTAGTAAGCTCCTACCAAATTTTTTTACACGAGCCTTAACTCATTCGTTAAAAAAAAAAACTTTAAGTATATGCCCGATAGGTGAACATTTCGCTAGGAGTAGTCTAAGGTTTAATAGACCCGCGACGCTCTGAAATTTCCATACAAACGCGCTTGTCAAATTTCTTCGAAACCATTTGTCAGATTATGATGAAATGTAGCATGTACAATTAAATGAACTATATCTCCGCCCCTATGTTCTTGGTTTTTTTTAAAAACGTTCTCAAGAGAAAATAGAGCTATGAAAAATATCCGCATTTTTAAGGGGTCACTTTTGACTGATTTATTCAATAGGTAGACACAGCGAATCAAAAAATCCATTACATAGGGAGGTTGTCTACATCATTAGCTGTTAAATGAATCCATATACTTAATACAAGGGAAATTCTTAGTTATTTAAGAATGATTACAGAAGTGCAAAAGTCATAAAAAAAATTGAAATTGCACTTTGTCACTCTGTAGGTAAGTTTAGAGGCTCGTCAGTATCATTACTCGCTCTCTTCGCTCGTCTTCTTCTTCTAGACGAAATGGCTATATAATACCTTAAGCCAATGCGAAGTTAGTCTAAAGCGGTCGCCGGACTCTATTATAGAGTCCCTTTTCACATTTTGGGTATGGAACCCTAAAAATCAACCAATTAGATCACTTCATATACCTACACAGTGAAATGATCCCATTGGTTATTTTTTCCTCGCGCCCTGCTATATTTCTGTGCACATCTCCAGTGGGTACGCAGTCTTAAACAAAAACAATGATGATCCAAACAAATAATAAAATTGGAGTTAGTTATTTGATCGAATGATGGACAATTGAATTAATAAATCAATCAATAACTTGGGAGTGGCCCGTGAATAGGGCGACCATATTTTAGAGCTTTTTTTTGGACAGCAAGAAATAGGCACTATTTTACCCGACTGCGCAAGGAGGGTTATGTTTTTCGAGTGTATTTAGGTATGTATGAGGTTTTTTTGGCACGCCCTACAGCGTAAACTTCATGTATTTCGATATGTGAGGTGTCATTTGAATCGTCTTGATAGTGGAAGTGACATAGGGTACAACATTTTGATTATGTAGGTACTAGCTGCGCCCCGCGGTTTCACCCGCGGTTAAAAAGTATCCTATGTGCTATTCTAGACTATAATCTATCTCTGTGCCAAATTTCATTCTAGATCTGTTCAGCCGTTCTAGCGTGAAAGAGTAACAAACATCCATCCATCCATTCTTACAAACTTTCGCGTATATAATATTGGTACTTTTTGATTATGTAGGTACTAGTTGGGCCCCGCGGTTTCACCCGCGGTTAAAAAGTATCCTATGTGCTATTCTAGACTATAATCTATCTCTGTGCCAAATTTCATTCTAGATCTGTTCAGCCGTTCTAGCGTGAAAGAGTAACAAACATCCATCCATCCAGCCATCCATCTATCCATTCTTACAAACTTTAGCGTTAAAATATTAGTAGGATATCCGGAGTGCCAGACAGAATTTTGCAGTTGGGTTTTTTGTTAATCTAATAATAATGTTACTTGTAGAGAATCTCTAGTTTATTTCCGCTCTAACATCGCATTAAGTACACTAAGTACGTTTTGAAGTTGAACTTCCGCAAAGTACCGCCTCATTCAATCAATTAACTTATTTTAACCCCCGACGCAAAAACGACGGGGTGTTATAAGTTTGACGTGTCTGTGTGTCTGTCTGTCGCATCGTAGCTCGCGAACGGATGAACCGATTTTGATTTTGTTTTTGTTTGTTTGAAAGGTGAATTAGTCGGGAGTGTTCTTAGCTATTTTTGATGGAAATCGGTGTCGGGGGTTATTGTAAATTTTAATTAATTGATGTTGTCGTTTCTGTATGTGTTGCGTCTCATCTCTTTTGTATAGTTTGTATGAAAGTACAATGAATGCAAAATGTGTAATGTAATAAATACATAGTCTAGCCATAAATATTGTTACAATACAAACTCCTTCGTTTATTTTTTTTTCTGCATTTAAATTTGGAATGCTTTTATTATGTTGAAAACTACAATCAATTTCCCGTAATTTCACATATATTTTTCGTGATTATTATTAAATTTACAACATGGGATGGGGTGTCAAAGATAACAGGATTGCAGTGATTGCGTTGCACGAAGGGGGTATGGAACCGTCGGTCATTTTCAAGACTCTTCAAAATCTTGGTATAAGCCGTATGTTCGTATATCGTAGTATCGACAGATATAACGACTCTTCCTCTGTTGAAAACCATAAAAAATCGGGGCAGCCGCGTGCGATGAGAACTACTAAGGCTGTTAATGCTGTTAAAGCCAGAATTCCCAAAAAACCCAATGAGGAAACAAACAATCTTATCGCGAGAAATGAAGATACCCGCTAGGACTCTATCGCGTATAATAAAACAAGACCTGAAGCTTTGTGATTATCACCGATATACAGGACATGTCCTTAATCAATCGCTGCAGTTAAAGAGAGTGGATAGATCAAAACGTCATCTACCCCGTTACGCAGGTGAAAGTTACAGAAATATTATTTTTACCGACGAAAAAGTTTTCACGTTAGAAGAGCACTACAACAAGCAAAACGACAAAGTGTACGCTCACAGCTCTAAAGAAGCTACGGAAGTGGTTGGAAAGGTACAGGGTGGTCATCACCCTGCGTCAGTCATAGTTTGGTGGGTGGTATCCTATCATGGCGTCACAAAGCTTCATTTTTGAGAAAAAGGGGTGAAAACTTTAGTCAAAGTGTATCAAGAGACCGTCTTAGATGGTGCTGTAAAACCCCTTAGCAATACACTTTTTAAAAATCCACCGTGGAGTTTCCAACAAGACTCTGCACCTGGTCACAAGGCGCGAACTACCCAAGCCTGGCTGGAAGCCAATGTTCCGGACTTTATAAGGGCTGAAGACTGGCCCTCTTCTAGCCCAGATCTAAACCCCCTGGACTACAAATTATGGTCAGTTTTAGAGGGCATGGCCTGCCCTAAACGACACGCCGACATAGAGTCACTTAAGAAATCTTTGAAGCAAGCAGTGGCTAAATTTCCCATGGAAACAGTCCGTATATCCATAGATTCTTGGCCAGACCGACCAAGACCTGTATCAAGGCCAAAGGTGGTCATTTTGAAAAACATAATAGTTATATTTTTGTTAGGACTTCAATACATGTGTACATATAATTTTTATTAACATTACATTACTGTATAAAAAAATAAATGCATTTTTATTTGTAACAGAACTTATGGCTAGACTAGGTATAATGAATCAAAATATGAAAGACAAGGACAAGTCCTTGTCTTTCATATTTTCTGTTTTGCTAGCCTCTGAATTTTTGTTTCTGGCAAAGTTTAAAAAACATATCGTCACGCCTTTCCCATGAAAGGGCTGGCAGAGGTGTAATACAACACCCTCACTTAGCCGGACGATATTCAGTCCCAAATGTGACAGGGGGCGAGCCTGTCGCCATACACCGGGCTCCAGTCATGTAGCAGATGACACACAATACGCACATGCTCACACAATGAACAAATTGTGCGTGCCGTCGGCTGGTTTGGAACCCGCTCCCTCTGGCTTGAGAGGCGGACCTTCTCCCAACTAGGCTGTTTAAAGTTTAAGTTACGCTTAAGTTTAAAAAAAGACTTGGAAAAAAAAAGTATTTTTATCTAAGACACTTTTTTAATTCCTAGGCCATGTGGCAATCCGAATGTGACCTAGGCACGGTATTAGTCCGCACAAATAAACTAGGTCACCCAGTGTTACCGCGTCTCGGACGCCCTTCACCTCTGTCACGATCCGCTATTATGTCTCAAGCATCTCTACAACTATTGTAGTTACTAGTATTGTATACGTAGTTAGTAGCTGTAGTTAAAAAAATTACGAAGGCTGAACGTATGTATTGCACATGGGCCTACCATGTGGAATATATAGCTGGAAACATAACATACTCGTATCGTTACGCCTTTCCCCCGAGGGGGCTGGTAGAGGTGTAATACAACATCAACGCTTCGCCGGAGGATAATTAGTCCCAAATGTGACAGGGGGTGAGCCTCTCGCCATACACTGGGCGTCAGTCATGTAGCAGATGACATACAAAACGCACATATGTTCACACAACGAAGAAATTTGTGCGTGCCGTCGGTTAGGTTTGAACCCCCAAAGTTTGATTATGCGTTGCTTAGTTATGAACTTTTAGTTGATAATAATACTTTTATTTCCAAAAAAAATAAAAAAATACAGCACATAAGCAAATTTTCAATAGATGTGTACAGAGGAGAACCCAGAAAAATGTTATCGGTGGCCCCAAACTAGGCTAGGCCTGTATCTTGGGTACTCTGAGAACAGAGCATACATGATGTAAGTTCGACTGTGATATGAATCCGAATTCTAAATCCGTATCCTGCCACAAATGTAACGGATGGCGACAGTACTGTCACGCTATGTTCCTTTTGAAGAACATTGACTCTTGCCGCGTCGCTGCACAGACGTAGCTCAATAATATCACAGTTACATTGTCCTGGAATCAGCGCCGGATTTATTGTTAAACCGACTGCTTAGAAGAAAGAGTGTTGGAGGTCGGATGACGTAAAGGGGCTTACTCCCAACGACCACCACCAAAACCGATGGTGGTTGATATAACATCATCTTAATTTTATTTTCCCAACTGTCGCCAGTGGGGGCCGTTGGCAAATAAAACTATTTTTCGTGCCAACGACCACCACCAAACTGCCACAACTGATGAAACTACAAACAAACCGATAGAATTCTAACATAAAATATCAATTTTTACACTATAACACAGCTTAACTATGTCTATAACATTATAATAACAAAACCCTAAAAATTATAATATTTTTTGAGACCCACTGGCGGCAGGACAAAAATTAAAACTTTGTCCTAACGACCACCACTGGTGGATGTTTTGGTTGTGGTCGTTGGGAGCTAGCCCGTAAAGGCGGTAGGAAGGAAGGAAGAGAATGAGATGGCACAGGAGTGTACAAGACCGTCCGAAGACGGGTCTGAGCAGTAGCGCACTTGTAGCGCCTCACTCAACTGCCGTCTTTGTACTTCTTCACTCTACAAAACTCCAAGGCTAGAGTGAATAAGTACCTTATAGGTCGTCGTGCTCCATCTTAGACCACAACGTCGCTTAACATCAGGCGAGTTGGTGGTCAAACGCCGACCTATTCTACATTAAAAAAAAATAAAAAAAAATAGGAGAAACTAATACTCAGCAGTGGGGGAAAATGTTCTGAAAGAAAGGCAAGAATTTGTCTCAATATAGTCAGAATTCTCAAGCCAGAGGGAGCGGGTACGATCCCAGCCGAAAGCACGCACCAATTTGTTCATTGTGTGAACATATGTGCGTATTTAATGTCATCTGCTACATGACTGGAGCCCGGTGTATGGTGACAGGCTCGCCCCCTGTCACATTTGGGACTGAATATCAGCCGACGAAAAGTGGGTGTTGTATTACATATCTGAATATCCCTATTCTGACGAGTGGGAGTGACCAGATGTTATCTTGGTCACTCTCCGCATGACCTGGTTTTCCCTTCTCATCCTTGCAAAATATTGATAAAAATTTGCGTTGCTTTTCATTGAGACAAGACCATGGTATAGCTAAACCGTTAATTAAGTTACTTAAGTCGTTAATAGTGGAATGTTCATTGTCGACTTCACCTTCTATTGTCGACGTGGTAACCGGGTCAGGCTGGCGGCCGTCGGAGAAAGGGGCTAGGGTTATTGGACATATTTTGTATTAGTAAGATGTCTTTGTGTACAGAATTAAAATTGAAAAAAAAAAGTTTTATTTGGTTTGACATAAAATTTTATTTGAGTAATTAAATTTAAAACCCCTTCTGCTAATAGTCTGTCTGTCTGTAATTAGAAAAATGTGTGAAACTTGGATGTTGGAAAAACTTTAAAATGTTCATCACAGTAATGTTTGCCCTAGGTGGGAATCGAACCCACGCCCCCACGCTCAGAAGGCAGGTCACTACCAACTGAGCCACCGAGGCAGTCAAAGTCAAATATCGGTAGAGTAGCTTACGTAAACAAAACTGTTGAACATCCACAAAAAAAGAGTCTGGCTTGAGAGTCTGCCCTTCTCCAACTAGGCTATCATGGCTTCTCTGGTTTCGCTTCAACACGTTTAAATCTTTAATAAAACCTTTTTTTAATTTCCAGGTGTGGCACAAAGGCTGCTTCAAATGCCAAGAGTGCGGCATGACGCTGAACATGAGGACGTACAAAGGGTACGGGAAGCTGCCCTACTGTGAATCGTAAGTATTCATCGCCATTATCAACACAGACTTCTTTATGCTGAGTAGAGTACTGAGTGGGGGTACCCAGACTTTCGTTAGGAGCGGGGCAGAAGTAAACATACCTACTTTATTTGTTTTAAAAACTAGCATCGAGTTAGGGACCAGGGTGGGCAGATGCCCCACCTTGCCCCATCGTGGGGACGCCCATGGCTTAGTATTAGACCTCTCTCTCTTACAGTGTCATCTGCTTCGGTCATGCGCCAATCAGGACCCGCTCTAGACCAGTTACAATTGCTTCTGTTTCTACAATCGCTAGTGAGTGCTGGAATGCTAGCTGCTGATTGGACCAGTTGGCAGTATGATCACGTAACCTTTTTGAAGCACGTATTTTGCCCAATCAGCAGCTGACGAGCAATCTAAAATCGCTTAGAAGCTGTTGCAACTTCTCTAAAGCCCAGGTTTGACGCGCGATTTTGACGTTTCTAATATGATGAAGAAACCGAATTCAATGTTTCCTGTGGGTCGCGCGGGAAAGCCGCGGGCAGGTGCTAGTTACTTACATAGTACATTCATACTTCCAAAAAACATTTCACACTCATTTTGGGTATTCAGGTAAAAACTAAAATGGACACAGCGGTTTCATATGCGATTACAAATTCCATTAATAGGGACATTGGGTCCCCTAATTTACCTAATTCATGGTAATTCCCGAAACTCTGACCATTTGATAATGAGTCAAAATAACGCGTCAGTAAAGTATATTTTATTATGACGTTATGCGAAATTATTTCCTGCAATGGCAATTAAACTTTGGTAGGTACCTATCGTATTTACTGAAGTCAAATTTAGTAATATTTTGTTAAGGAAAAATTAACACAAACATATTTGGTAGTAGGTACACACTGTATACATAATTATACACCCCCTTAGCAACAAACGTTTAATAGCCTCGAAATAGTTATACAGTGTTTTGTATTTTTCGTTTTTTTTTTATCTCGATAGAAAAAGACAAAACACTGTCTAACTATTTCGAGGCTGTACAACGCTTATTGTAAGAGCGGTTAAGATGTGTCTTCAAACAACAGACATATTCTAGGATATAGGAGCAAACCATGCAATCGCGAAAAAAAATCAGCTGCGTTCCATACAAAAAGTTCATTGGTCGTCGACAAAATACAATACAATTCATCTTTATTGCACACCAAAAATACAAAGTATGGCAAATATAATATATGGAACAGCAGCTTTTTTTCTCGATATCAGTGTTGACCACATAGCATAAGTCGGTCAAAATGATGGTGACAATGATATCCTAGAATATTGTCCGTCGTTTAATGAAACATGTAGTATGCTTCCTCGTCACCAGAGCCAGAGAGGGACTAAGGGTGCTTTCTGTCCGGTTTACACGAGGGGTGCTAAATGCCAATCAAGCTAATTTTGAACGCTTAATTGACTTAATAACATAACATAACATATCATCACGCCTTTCCCCCGAGGGGGCTGGCAGAGGTGTAATACAACACTCACATTTCCCAAATGTGACGGGGGGCGAGCCTGTCGCCATACACCGGGCTCCAGTCATGTAGCAGATGACATACAATACGCACATATGTTCACATAATGAACAAATTGGTGCGTGCCGTCGCCTGGGTTCGAACCCGCTCCCTCTGGCTTGAGAGGCGGATCTTCTCCCAACAAGGCTGCCATCGCTGCCATTGACTTGATTAACCGAGCGAAAGAGGTCTCAGAGTCTACAGACATCTCGGCATTTGTTTGTCCGAAGATAACTTGAGTATTGCTTATCCGATCTTCATAAAATTTCGCGGGCAAGTAGGTAATGCAAAAACAATTTTTATGTTCAAATATGAGCAAGATCGGACGAAGAGTTATGGACATATGTGAGGTCTCCGTTCAAGGCGAACTTCTAGTTTAAACTTGGTGAAATTGTTGTTGTCCTTGTCTAAAAGGCAGTAAAAACAAAGACAGCTATATTTTAGAAGCTATAAGATCTGGTAACGAAATTCTTGAGAATTGTAGCTAATATCAAGTTTTATATTAACATGAGAAAATATTTAGATCAGATTTGCTCCTCTGCTACGCTCTATTTTCGATGTTGACTCAATTTGTCGGGGAGAGAATAATATGGGGAATATAATATTCGGTACGCCCACATAGTAATCGTGACCCTCCTCACGCCGTCGTAGTAAAATTAATTAAAAATGTCTCCAGTAAATATATTTTGTTCAATGCAAAAAACATCAAAGTGACTAACAACATTTAAAAAACTCCTTGCCATTATCACACCTCACACAAAGCAATGCTAGTATTACTTAACGTTACACCAATACTATACAGTACCCATTACACAATATGTCAACAACATGAAACAAAGTGGTCGGTACAAACTGTACGGCGCCGGCGCATGCTAAACGAAAGTGAAATTAAGTGAGCGTCCGCATTGATTCACACTTTTCATTGTCTTGTACAGGCGCGTACAGAACGCTTACTTGTTTTGTAACCAAAAATTTAAAACAAACAATATTGATTTTTATTTATTTATTCAATCAATTTTAGGTAAAGTACCTTTTATGTAAGTTTAAAAAAAAGTCCATTAAAAGCAACAATATGTGTAGTTATGCTATGCGAGACGCAGCCGCGCGCGCGCACTCGCCGTGATAAAGACCGTCGAATGCGGTTTAAACTATAGTCGGAATAATCGACTAAATCGTACGTGAATAATTCCCGTTTCATAAATCATAATGTGTGGAAACCAAGTCAGTATCCATAATAAAAATTTAATACCATTACTAAGACGTGATAGTATGTAGGATTTTTTTGTACTAGGATAACGGTATCTATTCAGTGGGTAGGTACTACTAGTAATAGTTATTTATTTCTACTAAGTTTTTTAACACTCTTCTTCACAACAATAAACTTAAAACGCTACAAGAATACTAATTCACATAATCGACGAACATGTCAAAGGAAATACATCTTTATTTTCTATACAATACAATTCAAATCGGTATCGTACGTTTTAAAGTTTAAACCACTGAAAATTATAATGCATAACTTTACGCGTTATAGTAGGAGAGCCTTCGACCATTTTCATGTAAGTCAATCACACTTTTACAAATATGTTAAAATAGCACTGCTGAGACAACTCGCTATCAATGACAATTGTAAAATAATCTTTTAAAATAACAATACTGACTTCATGTCATCTGAATTGGATTTTGTAAAAAATAAGAAATTTTTTATGTAGTATAAATTTGTATCTATTCAAATAAAATAAAAAAATAAAAATTCAAAACCAGCTCATAAATAACGGAGTTATGCGATAACAACAATTTAAAACCTAAAACTAAAACAAAGCTGTAGTGTATTTCCGTTTTATCTTCGCATCTTCCTGAGATTACTAAATGCGACATCAAGGCGTAAATACACTAGATATTTGTTAAACAAACAGTATTGAAGATGAGCTTCCAAAGTAACGCCTGATTCAATCAAATAATTTAAAAACAATTGGTTTTTTTTTTTTTATGATTGAATGGGCCCACGTTTGACCGCAACACACCTGATGGAAAGTGAGGATGCGGTCTAAGATGGAGCACGCTTGCCCATGAGGTGCCTATTCACTCTTGTCTTGAAGAGACCCAGGTTGTACACTTATTCTTTTTCATTTTAATTTTCATGACAATTGTGAATAGGGCTGACAAGTTTTCATGTGTTCAAGATGCCAGGTAGTTAACCCATGAAGATCGAGGTACGCACTACACCGGTGGAAGACTTGCGCGGAGACCGTGGGGACGCCCGAACCACCCTGAGTATGACCGTCGGTTCCTCTCATCCGGTCGCCAACCGGCCCGACGGACCACCTCAGGACTTTACACAGGCGGTGGGGCAACCTTTCTTTGTTGGCTAAACAATTACTTGGTTAATAAAACCTAGAGCCAGATCTGCACTCAAGACACTGACTCATCTGCCAACAACTACCACTAGTTGAAGTTATGGTAACACCACATTAGCCATAAAAATAGTTAGCCATCAGTCAAAATTTGATCAGATTATCATAGATGTTGTGTCTCATTAAAAATCAGGCCTATAGCGGCACATATAGTACACAGTATAGTGGCCGCATCGACAGTTACATTTGTCTTTGTATGTTCACCAACGTTCTATTAAAAATAATCAAATCTTTATTTCAATTTGGATTACTTAGACCTTCTGAAGGTCTAAGAAGCCTTACATAGCCTATTCCGTAATAGCGTTGATGACATTTGCTGAAGAGTGTTTAGCACATTTAAACGTCGTGACACCGACGCGATCACAGCGACTGACAGCGAAAGAAGGCTTACACTGAGTATTTACTTAATTGTACACAAATGAAAATAAAAACAGAAAATTAAAGAAAACTTAAACTATTAACTAAAAACTAGAACTTAAAATAACTAAGGCTTATACTTAATCAAGGCTTGATCTAAGCCTTGTTTTCAAAGTGCCAGTTTGCGTTGAGACTTTACATCTATGTATGTATCGAAGAAGTAAAAGCGTTGAAGCAAGACTGACACCCGCCTCCTCACAAGCACGCAGCGTGCGATTTGCACGTGATAGACTGTTGACTGTTCCGTAACAATTATGTCACGCGACCGGCTCTTACACGCTGCGTTGCTCGCTAATCTGTTTGTAATGCATACTTACAAACAGATAACTCGCCAGCTGCATCCCCCGGTGTTACACGCGGATTAAAAGTAGCCTATCTGTTAATCCGGGGTAAAAAGTATCTCTGTTCCAAATTTCATCCAAATTCGTCGATTTGTTTGGGCGTGAGGAAGTAACAAACTACCGCACATACAAACTTTCATATTTATAATATTACTAGCTGTTACCCGCGACTTCGTTCGCGTTCATTTAGGAATTAGTATCCGTAAACATTCCTCGAGATATATTGTAACTAATTCTAAACTAAAAATCAAATTTCATCTAGATCTTCCGTTTAGTCGTTTGAGCGTGAAGAATTAACAAACATATCCACGCACTAACTTTCGCCTTTTTAATATTAGTATGTGATAACTAGTATTGTATGTCAATGACTAGGGATCCGCCCCGGATTAGCGCGTGTTTGTGTGCTTGTATGTAAAACAATGTATCACAGAGAAGCTGTTCAAATTTTTACTACGAATATTCTACGTATGGGTTGTTTTGGGTTGTTTATTCAAATAAAAACTAAGAAATTTCGGGAAACTTTCACAAACCAATTTTCGGGACACTTCCACACACGGTCGCCTGACCCCAAACTAAGCAAAGCTTGTACTATGGCTGCCAGAGACTGATATAATACTGTGTAATTAGTATTATAGATTCATTTGAATTCAATTGGCTTTGATAATTTGTAATATTTTTATTTATTTGTAATTAGCCATCTCTCCAAACTATACATGCCTCTTCAGGCATAACATGAAGCTCGTATTTAATTTTATGTAACAACAATATTATAAGTCGTGTTTAAAGAAAATAAATGTATCTATGACATCCGATTGGATAGGCGCATCGAATAATAACGCTGCAACAAAACCGATTAAACTACGGTGCGACAAACGAAACGAAACGAAAGTTGTGGACTACGATTGTACTTATAGTCTAAGGAAGTTAATTCGCCTTTTTTGTACTAAAGAAACCAGTAAATGACTAGACATTGGACAGGTAAAATTACAGAGCGTTTCGCTTACATTGACAGGTATGAGGCTAGTTTTATTTATACGCTGCTTACTATCTGCTTCGCTCGCGTTTCATAGCCTATGCCATAGGCAATAATAATAAAATAATAAAAATCATTGATTTCAGACCATGTTCATATTAAGAAATGAAACGCCAGAAACACTGATGAGTGGCCCGAGTCCTTGCTTAAACATTTTAAACTACTAGCGAAATCGCACCTGTGTGCATCTGGTCGACATACCAACAACACGCACGAAACGCTTTGGTTCCTCATTCCTTATACCTACGGACCGCTAGAGTGTGGAATACTCTGCCAGAATGTGTGGTCACTGACACTTATAATCTGGGTGTCTTCAAGTCTCGAGTGAATCGGTTTCTTCTAGACAAGCGTGCTCCATCGTAGGCCGCATCACTGCTTATCATCAGGCATGTTGGCGGCCAAACGTAAGCCTATTAAGCAATAAAAAAATCGCTTATCTGGCACATAAAGTTCAGATTCTCTTAGGTATAAGGTTTATACTAGAAAAATTAGGTAGGAGCAATAGCTAAGAGTAGTTTAACTAGCTAAACATCCTTGTTTAGCTAGTTTAAACTTAGGCAATTCTTATGTTCAGTGCAAGTGGGCAATGAGTGCCATATAAGCCCTATGGCACTCAGTGATTCTGTCGCTTTCTATTAGTAGAATAATTTCCAAAATTGAAACAGTAGTAGAAGTCGTTTTAGAGATTTTTTTTTTGTTCGGGACCCTTCCACACACGGTCGCCTGACCTCAAACTAAGCAAAGCTTGTACTATGGCTGCCAGAGACTGATATACATACTTAGATATTTTTAAATACATACTCAAATAGATATTAACACCCAGACATAGAACAAACACAAATGTTCACCACATAAATGTTTGCCTTAGGTGGGAATCGAACCCACACCTCCAAGCTCAGAAGGCAGGTTCACTACCGACTGAGCCACCGAGGCAGTCAGATTACTCCCACATAGACAGTATAATTCAATTCAATTTCTTTACGTGCTCGTAAATTAGTTACAATGATCTTAATTTGTTTGAAAAGCCAATAACAACCTCACATTAGGTGTGCAAATTAAATCGTTTATTGTCAAATACATAGTCACATTCATAAGAATTTTATCGCAGAATATTAAGGCGCAGTTACAGAATATTAAGAATATTCATAAAGAATCGCAGAATATTAAGGCCACGATTATCTACTCACACATACGTTTACGTAACCCGCTTTG
This sequence comes from Peribatodes rhomboidaria, assembly GCA_911728515.1. Classification (NCBI taxonomy): domain Eukaryota; kingdom Metazoa; phylum Arthropoda; class Insecta; order Lepidoptera; family Geometridae; genus Peribatodes; species Peribatodes rhomboidaria. The sequence continues at coordinate 2,077,857 of OU452194.1, forward strand.
TTTAGAGTTGAAAATCAAAAATCATGTTTGATTGTTAATTGAGATTGGCGCCTAGAAATATATATATATTTTTTTGCTTAAATGCTAGTCATAAAGTTACAAATGTGATTAGTAGATCTGTACTTCGTCTTAAAATAATTAGGCGGTGAGCCCCAAACTAGGCACAGGGTCTGTTTCTTGGGGCTCGAGTGCGAGGCTATCGTTTTTATTGGTATTAGTCGTAATAAGAACACAAATAAGAATAAGTTGCTCGGTTAAACTTTAGAGAACTAATCTGGCTATTTAATAATCGAAAAAAAGTGTGGTGTAATCGCTGAAAACTTAGAAAACTACGTTCCGATAGTTTTTTTAAGAAAATATTTTTACCAAAATGAGAATGATTTTCAAAATTGTACTTCGGTTAAACTGTAGTTGGTTGTTTCTTCTACCAGCTGTACTTTTTTGCACCTGATCATCATAATTCTTTATATCAAACTAGGTGCTAAAAAAACTTGTTTTTGGTGATTTCGTGTAATACGGGGCCCCTAATACCTATTTGGACTTGTCAAATTGATGTTGATAATTTATTGTAAGTATATGCTATGAAACGTGAGCAAAACCGCATGTAGATGATCTTGTCCAAAGTAATATTATAATGCGAAAGTGATTTATTCGTTTGTTTGTTACGCTTTATAGAACAAACACAAATATTCATCACATAAATGTTTGTCCTAGGTGGGAATCGAACCCACGCCCCCAAGCTCAGAAGGCAGGTTCACTACCAAATGAGCCACCGAGGCAGTCAACGTTATTGCTGAGGCTTATTGCTAGTGCTATGAGTGTGAAATATAATTGTCAAAGAATAAAATTTGACAACTCTTCGTTTCAGCCACGTGCCAAAAGCGAAACACACCACAATGGCGGAGACGCCGGAGCTGAAGCGGATAGCCGAGAACACGAAGATACAGAGCAATGTCAAGTACCACGCCGACTTCGAAAAGAGCAAGGGGAAATTCACACAGGTAGCGTAAAGAACAAAATAATATAGCACTTATCACCAACGATAAAAAGGGTGATTTTGAAATCATTGGCATGCTTCCAGTTTTTTATTGTACTCATAATTATAAGTAACTTTTAATATGGGGTCAACTTTGTTAACACGAAAAAATAAATCAGCTGTTCAAATTAACTTTAATTTGGGTGAATGACATTTTTCTATGGAAGAGCTGATTTTTTTCACGGTAACAGAGCTGACCCAAAGTGTAAGTTACTGATTATGGTGAGTTTAATGAAAATCTGGAAGCATGCCAAAGAATTCAAAATCATCCTGTATATGTACTTACTAGATTTCATTATCCAAACAAGCTTTCGCGCACTTTAGTGCACTGAAATCCTTGCACCTTGCATTAGTGCGGTACCAACACGTGCGCAGTGTGGCTGTGTACGGAGCGGCGTTCATTTACTCGAAAGTGTGAACTTGGACGGACGTAAATTAGCAATTCAGTAGTCAAAGCTGCAGCGAACCTGCGGTCAGCCCACGATGGACAGGCCCATTCATTAAGTTGCGTAACGTTTTTTGTTTGGATCAGGGGGGTTATTCCTGCGCGTGAGATGAGATGTGATTTTATCTTGGTCACTCTCACACCTATGACGTTTCTAACGAGAGCAACAAGGAAGAAAAAAGGTGAAGATGAAAATCTCAAATCTCCGAATAAGGTCCCAGCTCCTGTAATACGTAGTGCATTAATCTCGTTGCTTATCTCACACCACACAATCTGTCGTACGCGATTTATAGTCTGTCCATATAATGTGTACTATCGTGAGATGTTTTCCGGTCCTTGTCTCTCCCGTTTGAAGAGTCATAGCAGTGAGAGTGACTGAGAATATCACGCGTTAGATTAGGAGGCCTGTCTCGTCTAGCTGTCTATCTATTCTTACATACGCTTAATAGCGTAGTGTAGCTTGACTAGGTGTTCATAGTCGAACACCGATATTAAGCAACGGACGATACGTTCAGTCCTAGGATGGGTGACCGCGGGCATTTACGACTGAGCGCTACCGTGGCTCGGATGACACGTTAAATTGTAGGACCCGGTTGTTTGTTCTATGACAACAATCGTCAAGCCGTGTCAGAGGCCATCGGGCGGCTTAGAAACTCTGACAACAGCCTAGCCACTCGGCCTATACTTGTTTTTTTTATCTTTGCTACCTAGTAGCCAGACTACAGATTGTATAGTGTAATAACAAAAGCCATAGATGCCGAACACCCGTTAGGCACCGATGGCTTACTGTGCCCATGGTCTGTTTTGATGTTTTGCACATGCAAAGCTCCATCTAGTAACTTATGACAAAAACACATCAGTTTTCATCTATAGCTTCTAGAAGGAGTTACGTCCTACTTCTACATTAAAACTTAAATTTTTTCGCAACATTTTTTTCTAAAAACACATAAATGCATTGCAACCAATGTTCCAATTGTCTGTTTTCAGAATAGTAAATTTACGTTATGGCTGGCACTAACGGTCGATTTTAGTGTTGAAAACACGGCCGTGGAAGTTAGCTCTTACTATTCAACAGTGTGTGTGTGTGTGTGTGTGCGTGTGTGTGTGTGTGTGGCATCGTAGCTCCCGAACGGATGAACTGATTTTGATTTTCTTTTTTTTGTTTGAAAGGTGAATTACTCGGGAGTGTTCTTTGTTTATCTATTATATGTTTCATAAAATACGTTGTTTTCTAACGTTTCCAGGTGGCCGATGACCCAGAAACCCTACGCATCAAAGCGAACACCCGCATAATATCGAACGTGGCCTACCACGGAGACCTCGAGAAGAAGGCTCAGATGGAAAAGCAGCGGCAGATGAACGAGAACGGCGAGCTAGTCGGTAAGATGGCTCTCAGAAGCAGGATTGCTTATCCATGTTTTTGTTGAATGTAAAAACAAGAAACAGAAATAGACACTTCATGATGTGCCCAGCTTTATAGCTTTGCTCTCTCTCTCTGTCAGACTGTCTGTTATCAATTTCCCTCTCTCTCTGACTGTCTGTTAACTTGTGAGTGAAAAGTTTTTTACATTAATAAAAATTGTAACCATTGTTTGGGCTGTTAAAAAAAGCTGGTCATATCGTGAAGTGGCATTTTCTACGATTGGGCAACGGCATATTCACTAGATAACTAAAAGTGTGTGGTTTTGGTTGTTTTAAAATTGTCATCATCGAAAAATGCTCTTGCAAAGTGCTGCTCATATTATAAAATGCTAGCTTTCACAATGATAAATCAATAAATAGGAATAGCGTCTTTAAAACTTCGCTATTGACCGCTGCAAGCAGGAAGTGAACGCGGTTGTCCACAAAAAAGAATGCCTACTCCAACGGTGGTATTTACAGTTATTCGGAAACGTTTTCGATTGTATCCCAGGAATTTCAAACTCAAATTGTTCCAATCTCTTTCTTTTTTAATACATTTTGTAATAGGGAATCAAGTATAAATCCGATCGGAAGAGTTGACTGCCTCGGTGGCTCAGTTGGTAGTGAACCTGCCTTCTGAATTTGGGGGAGTGGGTTTGATTTTCACCTAGGACAAAAATGTATGTGATGAACATTTGTGTTTGTTCTATGTCTGGGTGTTGATATTTATTTAAGTATGTATTTAAAAATATCTAAGTATGTATATCAGTCTCTGGCAGCCATAGTACAAGTTTTGCTTAGTTTGGGATCAGGCGACCGTGTGTGGAAGTGTCCCGAATTTATTTATTAATCACGTATAATACTATGAATATAGACTGAGATTCGAATTATTTAGGTTTAACATTTTTGAAATCGAACGGAAACGTTTCCGAATGGTTGTGAATAGCCCTGCAGAGGCCCTAGACAAATTGCAATCGCTTCCAAACGTTTCTAACTAACGCTCGAACAAAAGCTGCTGATTGGACGAAATACGAGCTGTATAAATGTCACGTGATCCTATTGTCGACTCGTCCAATCAGGCGCTAACGTTAGTGCGTAAGGGATTTTAGAAACAGAATCGCTTGGAAGCAAATTCAACACCAGGGCACCAGCAGGTCTAGCATGCGCGCGCGACAAAATTCTTCTCGTCATTTTTTGTCGTGTGAGAACGTGACAAGGCTACGTGTGAACATACGTCTGTCTCTATAAAAAGAGTCGACATACCGTTGTGCGTGGCGTATGCTTGTTAGACGCGATTAACCCAAGCTGTAAGTCGACCGAGTTTGTATTAAAAAACACTGATATTATTCTAAAACATAGCTACAGTAATATGAAGAAATACATCACTAAACTCAATGTGTAAGTATTTGCAAGAGCATCGTTCCCATAGCATCTTACATGCTGTGATGTGCACATAATGTTTATTGTACTGCCGTGGGAAAGTGGCGCAATCAGTATCGCGAATGTGTTCATACGTCGAGGCCATCAGCTAACTGTCTTTGTTAACTTGTGTTTGATCGGAAAAATTATAAAAAAAAGTTTGAAATTCTAAAAAAAGAAAATCATTAAAAAATTACTCTTTCAAATATCACATTTCTATTCCAATATTTTGTCAAAATAATTCAAGTAAAATACGCAAAAACATTTTTAATTGCTGAGACTCCATTCTGAGGTGTTCGATATTATCTGTCACCTTCTCTCTCGATAGCAAAGCCACGAGAGTGAAGTGACCGATGTAATATCCCACATGCCAGATAGGGCTTAGGGCTGGCCTAAAAGCTCAGAACTAAGGCTAGTTACGTCTTTACTAGTAGGGTCAACTGGGGCAAATGCGTCTGTGGGGGAATTGCGTCTTTCGAGAATTACTGACAAACCCTTCACAAATTAGGCAACTAACGCCATCTTGTACAGATTATTGGAACTAAAGATAGAAAAAAGATGTAGGTGGCGCCTAATTTGTGAAAGGTTTGTCCGTAATTCAAAGACGCAATTCCCCACAGACACATTTGCCCCAGTTGAACCTACCTCTTTACTTATTTACAAAAAAATAACTAACGATTATAACTTTATTTTGAAAAAGTTTTTCCTATCAAACACATCCACCGCCATCCGTGTTATAATCAATCATCATCATTTGTAGACGTTCCGACCGACTATCACCAGCAGATCGACAACTACGTGACAGAGATGCTCCCCCCACCACACCTCCCCCCCAAAAGCCACTACCAGACACCCAGCTCCCAGTACCAGCAGGCGACATACCAACCAACGCCTTACACAAGCTCTAACAGCCAGAACTACAACCACCAAGTTCCAGGCCACCAGAATGCTGTAACACATCAGAATGTCCCACACCAGAATGTGCCCGCCCATCAGAATGTTCACATGTCGCATCAGAGCGTGTCAAACCATCAGAACTTGATTCCGCCGCCTCAAAGCTACTCAAATCAGAACGTAGCTCAGAATTCGAACATGCATCAGAATCAAAGTCTTCCGTCGCACCAGAATGTCCAGGCACATCAGAATGCTCAGGCGCATCAGAATGCTCAGGCACATCAGAATGTGCCCGCGCATCAGAATGTGCCCGCGCATCAGAATCAGAATCGTCTATATCAGGAACAGTACTATCAACAGCAAAATCAGTCTCAGAAGCGGGATGATTATCAGTATCAAGATTACAACTACGGTCAGCAACAGCAGAAGATAGGTAGGATTCAGGACTACGATCCACTCAGCGACGGGCCTAGGGCTGCGCCGAACACGCAACGGGCCTCCGCCACGCTCATATATAACAGCACCAGTGATAAACGAGGTTTGTGACATTGATACGTAAGAAGATATTTTTTCTTGATCTGCTTTTAGGTAATTTCTTGATCGACGTTTCTGCGTAAAAAGTTATTTTTTTCTTGACCTACTTAGAGGTATTTTCTTGATCGATTATAATCCTTCTTGACCTTCTTTAGTGTTTGAGTTCTATCATTTACACTTACATTATTTACATTCTTCACTTTTCATTACACATCAATTTTTAGAGCTTGTTCAAATAAGCCAACACCCGTTTTTTTGTATTGATGTTGCTTTATTGTTAGGCTTCGTCCTTACTAAGCAAACTGAGCGGCTGTTTGCCTCCCGTTAGCCATCCTATACAGGGTGTTACAAAAACCCTGTTATATCCGCGAGGTGTGCATCCAGTATTGACTGGAGGATACAATTATGCTAGTTTCAATTAAATATTGACTAGATGTGTGTTTAAACATTTTTGAACACACATCTGCACTCCTAAAAGCGCAAATCCAGCCACTAATCGCGTCGGTTTTATTTGTAAACTATTCGCGTCGTGCCGCTACTTCCTTAGAATATAAGCCACCAACATATGATACAGATTTGTTAACATTTTGTAAAGTTTCATTTTTTTCTTGCGTTCTTAAATTCACAAACCTTCCTTTACCTTTCGTAACGTTTTCGATGTTGTGGTGTCTCTTGTTATTAACACAGCTCCATTTTCTTTTGTGCAAATGTTGGGTTAAAGTAAAATAACGCATTTCAATGTTAATACTTAAATATAACTTAAATATACATAAAATAATTTCAAACTTCAATATTTAAAATATTTGATAAAGTCAAAGTGTTTTTATTCAATTTGGGTATCAAAGATACACTCAAAGTTTTTTTAAATAGACTCGTCCGCCTTGTTCGGATAAAGAGCCTCTACTCAGAAGAACAGGCAAGAAACTGAGGGGCATTATTTTTTCAAAGAATAAATAAATTACAGGCTCGCAAATTTTGGCTTACAACAAGGTAATATCTATACATACTAGTGGCTACTTGGCGGAAGTGGAAGGCTCCAGACATCTTTGTCTTCAAAATAATTCTTAACCTTATAATACCTTCTTTTCATTAATGTGGTAACGATAAGCCCCTCAGTTTCTTGCCTGTTCTTCTGGGTAGTGGCTTTTTTTCCGAACAAGGTACAGTAAAAGTATGATTCCGAACTCCGCTGCTCACAGCAGTGCTGCATGCCGTGCTGATTCCAAGTAGGGCGGCAGGTTTGAGCTGTTTGTGGTGATGCGCTGTTTTGTATTCATTCATTTGCTTTGAGTTGACAAGATGTCGATTGATGACCAGCTTTGATTTATATTGTTGGAAGAGAAATTCAGCATATTCACGGACCTACCGTGAATATGATGAATGTCTCTTCCATAAAGAAAAAATCAGAAGAGAAATTTATCGTATTCACGGACCTACCGTGAGTATGATGAATTTCTCTTCCATAGGTATGATCGCTGCGGTGGCAGACGCGACACTACAGGTCTGTCGCGGCGGCGGGCGACACTGCCGCGCAGCAGTGCTGCCGCTGTATTGTTGCAGCGACATTTCTGCGTAGCTCGGAATGTCATCTCATATAAACTTACAGAGACTATATGGGGACCAGTACTGCTGCGTGCAGCGGAGTTCGGAATCACTCTTTTTTCATAACTTTGACATTTATAAGTGCATCTTCGATACCCAATTGATTTGATTTAGATTTTATGAATGCAATGTGTGTAATGCTTTTTCCAGGAGCTCATCAATCGAGTCAGTCTCAGCAGACGCGTCAAATCGGTCGCGTGACGGAGCTGGACCCGCTAGCGAACGAAGTGCCGCAGTCGCCGAGACAGACCTCGCACCAGAGCCAGGCCAATCAGGTAACAGCACTTACAGCCTTCTTTTGGGTATAGGACTCTGTCACTGTGCTATTCGCCTCGATCGTGCGCCAATCGGATCCAGCAGGCCTAGCATGCGCAATGCGACAAAGGTATGACGACTCTTTTTATCGAGACAGACGTATGTTTACACATAGCCTTGTCACGTTCTTGCACGACAAAAAGTGACGAGAAGGATTATGTCGCGCGCGCATACTAGGGGCTCTGGTTTGACAATTCTCGTAACACATCGTCATGGAATCGACGGCTGTTGGGGCAAGTTCTCGAGTGGCGATTGCGAACTGGCTCGACGCAGCGTGGGAAGTTCCCACAAGGTGGAATGACGTTCAGTGAGGGTCGCGAGAAGCAGCTGGATGCGGACAGCGCAATACCCGTTGTTGTTTGTAAGGGGAGGGATTTGTCCAGCAGTGGACGTCTCCCGGCTGAATTGATGATGATGAATTGAATTTAATTGATGGCCTCGGTGGCTCAGTTGGTAGTGACCCTGCCTAGGGCAAATATTTATGTGATAAACATTTTGTTTGTTCTACGTCTGGGTTTTAATAAATATATGTGTATGTATGTCAGTCTCTGGCAGCCATAGTACAAGCTTTGCTTAGTTTAGGGTCAGGCGACCGTATGTGAATAGGTCCCTATTATTATTTTATATTTTTGAATAAGTATCAAGTAGTTTATGAACAGCTAGCTAGACCTCTCTGTTTTACACACTATCCTAGAATCTGTAACTTTTCCGAAATAAAAGTGAAAAAGTATTTCAAATTAGATAACGCGTCAACTGAAGTCATCCCAAGTGAATATTTCAATCAGATAGCATGGGAAAAAAAGTAATTAGCCTGCCAGATAAAAGTCTGTATCAAAGTACGTGCCCATAAAATTATTTGCCAATTAAGTCCGACCTCTCATTACGAGTAATTTAGTGTATTCTAAATGCTTATTTTCTTGTTCACAGAATCTTTACATCGCGATGTATGACTACGAAGCGAACGACAGCGATGAAGTATGTACCCTTAAATCCTACTAATATTATAAATGAGGAAGTTTGTAAGGATGTTTGTTACTCTTTCACGCCAGAACGGCTAAACAGATCTGGATGAAATTTGGCACAGAGATAGATTATAGTCTAGAATAGCACATAGGATACTTTTTAAACGCGGGGCGCGGCTTGTTTACTATATATATTAAATTTAATACATGTAAATATTAAATTTAACAATACGACACCCGCAACGAACAAGGTTCTGACATTGATTTAGTCACAATGCAGAATAGACCAAAGTGTGATAGTTTTAGAGTCTTTAATTCAAATTAGACGTAACCTGAGATACAGCTTTGTTCGTCGCGGGTGTCGAATAAATCCTACTAATATTATAAACGCGAAAGTTTGTGAGAATGGATGGATGGATGTTTGTTACTCTTTCACGCCAGAACGGCTGAACAGATCTGGATGAAATTTGGCATAGAGATAGATTATAGCCTAGAATAGCACATAGGATACTTTTGAATTAATCTTTGAAATCGCTGTTAATTAAAAAAAAAACTCCAGCTTAAACTAGCTTCATAGCTAAAGATTTAAAACACATTACCAAATGTACACAATGCTTATCATTAAGTTTAAGTTCATGAAAGGACTCCAAGAAACAGGATCTCACATCTAGTTGAGTGGCTAATGCTAATAATAACATAACGAACTTCTCATAAATAACTTGCATTTGACATAAGGAACTATACACTAACAATTCCTATTTGATCGTCAGGTATCGTTCCGCGAAGGCGACTTCATATCGAACGTGTCCTCGATCGACTCCGGCTGGATGACGGGGCAGGTGGTACGCACCGGCCGCGCCGGCATGCTGCCGGCCAACTACGTCGCGCACTACGAGCCGCAGCAGTACTAACACGGCCGGTACACTCACTACTAACACGCGACTAGCTGTAGCCGTCTGGGGTCTGGCTAGGCTGAACACTAACACGCGACTAGCTGTAGCCGTCTGGGGTCTGGCTAGGCTGAACACTAACACGCGACTAGCTGTAGCCGTCTGGGGTCTGGCTAGGCTGAACACTAACACGCGACTAGCTGTAGCCGTCTGGGGTTTGTCTAGGCTGCATAAAAAACTTGCATAGGCTTAGCTGTTGCCATCTGAGGTCTGCTAGGCTGCTGGGGTCTGTCCAAGCTGTACAAGAAACTTGCATAGGCCTAGCTGTTGCCGTCTAGGGCCTGTCTAGGCTGTACAAGAAACTTGCATAGGCCTAGCTGTTGCCGTCTGGGGTCTGTCTAAGCTGTACAAAAAACTTGCATAAGCTGTACAAGGAATTTGGTCAGAGCATATCAGAAAAATAGCTAGGGCCTAGGTTGTACAAGAAATTTGGGCAGGGCATGCCAGTTATATAGCTAGGGCCTAGATTGTGTAAGAAATTTGGGCAGGGCATGCCAGAAATATAGCTAGGGCCTAGGTTGTGTAAGAAATTTGGACAGATTGTATAAAAAACATGCCTAGGCAGGATAAAAAACTTGGACAGACCGTGCCAGAAATATGTCTGGGGCCTAGGCTATATAAAAAAACTTGGGTAGGCTGTATAAAAAATACCATGCCTAGGTTGTAAAATAAATTTAGGCTGACCATGTAAGAAATATACCTACCTAGTCTGCTTAAGAAACCTTGGGTAAACGGTGTAAGGAATGTGTGCAGATTTTGGCAGAATTTTTTCTACGGTGTATGAGAAATTTCATCACGACTATCTAAATCCGTGCCTAGGCTGTGTAATAAACTTAATCAGACTGTGTAAGAAACGTGCCTAAGCTGTGTAAGTAACTTGATCAGACTATGTAAGAATTGTGCCTAGGCTTTTTAAGAAATTTGTAACTGTGTAACTTGTAACGAATGCCGACTGTAATATATAACTGTTCTAAAATCTTTCAAAGCAAATGTAAGGCTTCGTCCTAACTGTGTGTCACCTTATACGTATTAAATGAAGTGTCCGAACAGCGCGTACTGTACGCAGTTTGCGGCGTATCGCTTGCTCAACATTGACTTTGCCCGATACTCAGACTCAGCCAACGGACAGTCAGCTGCTGTGAGCAAACTGTGAGCTCCTACGAACTTACGAAGCTTAATTTTTACACAGACTGTGTAAGAAATAGCGATCTAACTTTTGGCTTATCTAATGTTAAAACTAAAAAACGCATGCCTATATCAAATATAACTATTATACATTGCCACTAGTACTAAATAAAATAAATACATATAATTTTATAAAAATATATATTTTTATGTAAAAACTTAGTATTAGGTATAGATACCTATAAACATATATCAACAATACACTGATACATGACTATATTTCACTCGGCAAGTATTCTGACTTTGATTCTACGAAATACTTTTAGTACTTTAGTAAAAAATAAATAAATTATATATTTTCTTATAAAATATCTACAATAAGTAGTAGTTATAATATGATTAGTAGTAATTTTATTATAAAATAATTGATTGTATATGTATAGCGTAGGTATACATTTTAGGGTTTAGTCACAAAATTTGAGAAATATACATTATTTTAAGTGGACCTATAATATATTGCATTTCTGGTCATTCCATTTTACAAAATACGACCAAATTTCACTGAAACTTGGCAAGTCGATTAGGTTTCGTTTTTTTTTAAAGGTAAAATTTAAATAAACAATCGTCTTGTAAAATTTTGGTGGTTTGGTCTTTATTATTTTTAATCTTTGCCATATTGTTTCTATGAAAAATACATTATACAGGGTGTTTTGAAACAATAAAAAAGCAATCGAAAGGTTATACTTTTAATAACTTAGCTAATGTATATGATATATTTTGATATCATCAACACAACTTAGGAAAAATGTTCTGTGAAAGATTTTCTTTGGTTGTAACCGACTTCAAAAAAGAAGGAGGTTCTTTATCGGTTGTATTGTTTTTAAAATGTTTCTAAAAAAAATATTCCGTCACTTAGAAACCAATTTGAAAAAACGTTTTTTCTTTTGAAAGGATGTACTTTTAAATTGGTTTCTTTTTTATCAAAATCCAGTCGTAATGATGGGATGGGAATATTGTTTCTGTTTTTTTTTTATCCTATTTCTTTATGTGAACGTTCTGGTTGCATATCTTGAAAGGTAATATACCTTTCACTAAATTATTTGAAACTGCTTTAATACACCCTGTATAAGTTTTAAACCAAATGCTGAAGCGCCATTTTAAAACTTTGTCAAATCAATTTATCATGTTCACCCATAGATTTACTAAAACATGGATGTCGGGTCTATCACTCACTTTATAACATAATAATTTACTCTAAAAACAATCAAAAACTTGAAATTTAAAATTAAATTTTTAAACATAAATTTCAAGTTTTTCAATTTATATAAAGTTTTTTCAATTTATTTTTAGTTTTTTGATTATTTTTAAGAAACGAATAAAAACACTGTCGTCGTAACAATGCCTAATTTAGCTTGTATCAATTTTAGTTTTTGGTTTGGTACATGTTTGACAGCTGACCCGAAATTCATGTTAGTTAATTAGTTAATTCAAATTCAAATCTGTGGGTTATTTATGATTTTTGATTAAATTTTTAAATCACTTATTTTTGATAAATTTTCTGGCATGAACTAATCTTACCCGACTGCTAAGAAAAGTTAATGGATGTTATGTATGTTCTGTGACCTAGCGAGGATTTTGAATTGCGGTTTTGTTAGAATCCTCAGAGTCTAGGCTAGATTTTGCAGTCGGGTTTTTATTATTTTATTTAATAATAAATAATACTTGTCTATTTTGTAAATAACTTTAATTTCACATTGTTGAAGTCATGTCGCAATTTTTCAGACATGTTTTATGAATAAATTTTAAAACTATTTCGCTTTTTAGTTTCATAAAAATATTACATAATAATTTTATGTAAGAATTTTTCATTTTGATGTAATCTTGTAACATTTTTAAACATATTATACAGTCCTACAAGGATTCGAATTCAAAGATTTAGTTACGTCACGCCTTTTCCCCGAGGGGGCTGGCAGAGGTGTACAACACCCACACTTCGCCGGACGGTGTTCAGTCCCAAATGTGACAGGGGGCGAGCCTATCGCCATACACCGGGCTCAACGATAAAGATTTAGTTATGATAAAAAAAAACAAGGTCTAGCGTTCCGGGAGCCAACACGCAATGACGTCACTTGTCATCGGCACCGTCTCTTTCGAGCTAGTTTTAAATGAGTACGGTTTAGCTTAAGCATCGATTGACGTCACTGCGTGTTGCTCACATGACCATTTTTGACTCTGAACGCTATACCTGGCGGAGTATATTATTATAACATAAGTTTAGTTTTCCTTGTTGGACTGTTAATTCATCTACATTCACAAAAGTATAAAAATATTGTCAACAAACATTCAAACGCTTACATTCCGTTTTAAGGGTTCCGTAGTAATTTTTTCTAGTTTTTTATACTAACGAAATTAATGTTTCCACTTGAACTGGCGTGGTGGACTAGAGTTTTCAGACGCGGATTTATGTACATGGTACTGAGCGCATTTTCCGAAAAAAATTCTCGACAAGACAAGATATGATTTTTTTTTTCCAAAAAAAAGACGTTTTTTTTTTTGGAAAAAGAATTATCGTCGTTTTAGTAGGATAATCTCCTTCATTAATGAGGGAAAAAGAATGTACCTATCAAAATATTATTATAGGTAAATATTAGAGGAAACAGTTGGTGTCAAGACATCAAAATACTTATTTTCGGTCGTTAGTTCCCATTTTTTCCACGTACCCAAAGATGTACCATGGTTCTAAGTGCGCTTTCAAAATTTCTAGTTTGAAAAATCGATTATAGTGGAAACATTAGCTTGGCTAGTTTTTACCATCTGCTTAAGATAATGTTAAGTTAGAAAATAGTTTTATTTATTATCGACTAATTGTTTTTATTCATCACAAGGGCCTATTGCATGGTTTCAGTATTATAAGTCCATGTTAATTATAAGACCTTTTTACTGTTTAATAAATTTTATAAGCAATACTGGAGTTTTTTTTTAATTTGAAGATGACAGTTGGGACGGTCCGGACATTTTCTAACGCTGCGTACAGACCAGGGGCCCTATTCGGAGATTTGAGATTTTCATCTCAACTTTTGCGTTCTTTTTGCTCTCGTTTGAAACGTCATAGATGTGAGAGTGACAAAGATAAAATCTTATCTCATCTCACTCTCACATATATCGTCACGCCTTTCCCCCAAGGGGGCTGGCAGAGGTGTAATAGAACACCCACACTTCGCCGGACGATATTCAGTCCCAAATGTGACAGGGGGCGAGCCTGTCGCCATACACCGGGCTCCATTCATGTAGCAGATGACATACAATACGCACCTAGGTTCACACAATTAACAATTGGTGCGTGCCGTCGGCTGGGTTCGAACCCGCTCCCTCTGGCTTGAGAGGCAGGCCTTCTCCAACTAGGCTGTCATCGCTTCCACCTCACTTCATCTCACTCTCACACCCATGACTATTCAAACGAGAGCAACAAGAACGAAAAATGGTGAGATTGAATCTCACCCAGGCCAAACCAAACGAAGGCATACGATATGCTGCGTCTCGTTTTATTTTATTGAAACGAAACGGGATGCAGCGCATTCTTTGACTTGGTACCCAGCATAAGATTCGAACGAACACAAGTTTCAACGTGAAATATAGCGATTATCGTTTCAAATTCAAATTTTAGCAAACGACAATAGCGACGCGCCCTGACTTCGCTCGGTACCTAAAAGCCTTCCGTGAAAAATGATTTATCTGATGGTGAAAACCGCATCAAAATCCGATGCTTTGTTAATTAGTTATCTAAAAAAATCTATATAATTATCGAACCTACTCGCAAACTTTCACGAGGATCGGTTGAAATGCGACCAGTGGGGCTATTCCTACGCGTGAGATGAGATGAGATTTTATCTTGGTCACTTTCACACCTATGACGTTTCAAACCAGAGCAACAAGGACGAAAAAAGGTGAGATGAGAATCTCCAATCTCCGAATAGGGTCCCTGTAGGACAGACGTCAGCCGTGAGATTTATAGTTCACAGAGCCACTATAGTTAGCACGGCGCAACATACCTCCTTGATGTTTGTGCGCTCTGTGAGCTGAAGACAGATCGCATTTCTCAACCGATTCTTTTGATTTTGAAAATATGTTTGATATTATGTACCTTACATATATATACCTTATATTACTTACATATAGAATTTTGTCGAGGCAGCTGTTGGATTTTGTTCAAAATTACGGAGTTATTTTATTACATAAACAAACATTTATACTTATATGTAGGTACATATAGTTCAGCGGCTCGCGGTCAGCACAAAATTAAAATTATTTTCTGCCTGTGCCTGCCAAGATCAAGTTGAGTTGCAATAATGTACCGCACGGAACGACAACGCCCCTTTTAGAAAAAAAAAAAATTTTTTTGGCGCGAAAACTGTTATTTGTTTTAGTTGATTGAATCAGGCGTTACTTTGCGGAAGTTCATCTTCAAAATTGTTACTTGAACTAAAATTTACTGTAATTCATTATTACTTAGTTCAAGTAACAATTTTGTTATTTGTTTATTACTCTATATACTACTATCTTCTATAAAGACTACTGAAATCTAGAAATTTGAAAATTTTGCTGCCAATGGCATAATTATACCTTCTTTCGTTTGAAAGATTTGAGATGTGTTAGATGCGTAGCTGAAGTGACATAACTCCTCCAGCTTATTTGTACCTACACAGTTTTTTTGATCGTTCAGTTTTTACCTGCCTTGTACAGGCCTATATATTATGCCTCAATTTTCTATAGTCCACAACCCTAACCTCACTGGTGGTGATGGTGGTGGTAACCTAAACTCACGTCACTCCAGCTAGCACGTACAAAACGGCTCATATAATTAACGAAGTTCTTGTAGCACCTAAACTAAAACTGGGATCTTTGATTGCAGTTATTATGCCTTAAATATTGGCATAGGTAGAATTATTCTATCACCTATGAGGAAGCTGTAGTGTGCGTAACTACAGCTCGCTCATCGGTTTGACCACCAACTCGCCTGACGTTAAGCGGCGTTGTGGTCTAAGATGGAGCACGACGACCTATAAGGTACTTATTCACTCTAGCCTTGAAGTTTTGTAGAGTGAAGAAGTACAAAGACGGCAGTTGAGTGAGGCGCTACAAGTGCGCTACTGCTCAGACCCGTCTTCGGAACGGTTACACCGGACTACATCCCGAAACACGACTAGGTCATTTCACGGCATGGCTTGGTCCGGTGGGTGGTAACTAGCCACGGCCGAAGCCTCCCACCAGAGTTTGCTACCCGGTTAGCACTACCCGGGGACCACGTGTAGGGAATCAGAATACAGTACACTCCTACGGACGTGGGTAGCTCAGCCCCCAAACTTAACTTGCGCTCAAAAATATTTTAGTTTTGTTTAGACTCAATTCAATTTCAAAGATCTTTATTAGCTTAAAATCATAAAATTAGTACCAGTATTATTAGTAGCCAGTGTTTAGACAATCCTTAGCAGTACCTGCATAAACAATGGGTTATTTAGTCCGTTTTTCAAGTAGGTTTGTTTAGATTTTTATGAACTAAAACAATGACGAAGGACTACTTCTGTTTTTGTTTTTTTCGTGACTTGTTCTCTGTGGTTCTTGTTCTTGGGGCAGCTAAACTAAGACTGGGATATTTGATTGCAGCTATTATGCCTTAAATATTGGCATAGGTAGAATTATTCTACCACCTATGAGGAAGCTGTAGTTATGAACACCCAAAATAAAAATAAAAATGCAGATATTTTTTCATAGCTCATTTTGATGTGGGTAGGAAGATACTAAATGAAACTAAAATTGTAAATGGGAGTAAATAATGTTTATTTAAGTAGGTAGCTTATATAAGAATTTATCAACTAGCTGCGCCTCGTGGATTTCCTCGCTGTCCCATACGACACGGTAATCATTTTTTTTTCGAGATGAAAGCTAATATTTAGAGGACAGGACGCCCACCGCTGGGCCGGCGAGCAACGTTCCTCTGGTAAAAAACTGTCTTTTCACTGTAACACTTTATTATGCTCAACGTAGTTCTATGTGGATGCCAGACATTCTTAGGTCATTCATTTTTATTCTATGCGCGGGCACTGATTGGTCAATTAGAAATTTCAGCCAATCAGTGTCGCTTTTATGACCACGAGGAAACGCCGGCTTTTCGTAAAGTAGTGGTGATACAGTATTGCCACAAGGTAACTTACCCTGTCTATTCCTGTGCCCCCGGCAAACGAGTAGGTACGCAAAATTTCATGATGAATGATGATCGATCGAGAAGTTAAAGCGTGAAAGCGTTTAAATAATATTAGGAAGCTTAGATTTAACACTAAAGTTGTCGGACTCGACTGCCTCATTCTTTCGCCCTAACTGACTTAGAGGCTCTTTTCATTAGTTTGGTTGTTAGTGCCTGCATTTGAGTTGCCAGAAGTTTTTGTTCTCCCATTGATCTAGGCTACTTTCCAACAATACCTGCATGTTGTATAACGACCGAGGGCTAAATGACGAACTTTCGTTAGTCGTTCCTCGCGTGCGAGAAGTCCAGCGGTGCTATTCACAATAATTCGGGAACGTTTCCGATCGGATCCCAGAAATTTCAAACTCCAATTGTTCGAATCTCATTCTACTTTTATAAATTTTGGAATAGGGAATCAAGTATAAATCCGATCGGAAGAATTGATCAAGTTTAAAAACTTATTCATATATGTACACTGAGATTCGAATAATGTAGGCTTACAATTCTTGAAATCCGAACGGAAACGTTTCCGAATGGTTGTGAATAGCCTTGCATGAATGCAGGCTAGCAACCGAGCTATCGACTAATGAAATAAGCCCTAAAGGTAATCAACAAAGTTATGGAATGGATGTAACGTTTGCACACATCCGTACCTCTTGTTCATACTTTGAGCACATTGACAAATGCTCAGAGTTTTCCTGAGCTCCAGGTAAAGCTCGCGATGCTGCGTGCTGTTGTAGCAGCCAGAGAGCTCGTCCAAAGCGGCGCTTATCGCTTTCATATATTGCTCAAAGTTGTCAGCGGTGTTCATTGCGGTTTTAAAGAGATCATACGCTTCTTTCTGCACATCTGTCAGAGTTGCTTTCACGTGAGATCCGCTATGCCATTCGAGAAGACAGACTCGGCATCGGCAGGTGTAATCCAGTAATTTGAAGATCAACTTTTGCCGAATGAGCGAGTTTTTTGGGTGAGGCAGTAAGTTCATGTCGTAGAAGTGTTCCCTGTAACGGAAGTTAGAGATAAGTCAAATCAAATATCTTAATTCAATTGGGTATCGGAGATACACTTTTGAGATCTTACTTACTTATAGATACACTTTTGAGTACCAACGTGTCCCTTCTTAAAATTATTGGAGCTATTAGGATTTGATAAAGTTAAAGATAAGGATACAAATATTTGCATTAATCATGAGTAGTAATATTGATGTTCTAGACATAGGAAAATACGAGCTTTATGTTATGCCTGAAGAGGCGTTCAAAGTTTGGAGAGATGGCTCATTAGTTATTTCGGAACGTACCTACCTACTTAGAATATCAGAACGTACTTTATAAGTACCTATAGCAGGGCTAGCGCGGGCCCGGGGCAAATTGTCATTCCACCATTTTTATCCACGCTTACATACGAGTACATTACATACGCTTACATACGAAAAAGTGATATAATACGGATATGTTAGGCTCCTTCCCGTGTGATAAAAATGGTGGAAAGATAATTTGGATCCGGCCCGTGCTAGACCTGTAAATTATACCTACAGTTGTGTTTATTTATTTGTACACAACTTAAAATAAAAACAGAAAATTAAAGCGAACTTAAACTATTAACTAAAAACTAGAACTTAAAATAACTAAATAAATCACAAAAATTTGAACTAAAAGACCATTAGTGGAAGGAAAGGTCCCCATCAGAATGCAGCTTCTGTGCGAAGTAAAAGCCAGCATTCTGGACACCCGACGCCTCCACCAATCGCCTGGATAAGTCATGAAAAAGCCCCAAAGTGGCCGGCCTCCACGGACCCATCGTCTCTACCCCAAACGGAGCAAACATGTACACCCGGTCAAGATGTGCATACTTGCGCCTTACTTACTACAGTTTCACTGAAAAAAAGAAAATAAACTTACAGGTACGAAATAGTGAGTTGGTCTCCCTTCTTGATGCGCTGCAACGCGACTAAAGCCACGTGATCGTTGAAGCCGACGACGAGCAAGTTCGGCTCGCACGAGTGCGCGAGCTTGCTTGCGAACGAGAACCACCCGACATTGCGTTGGACCTCTGCAAGGCAACGCAATCGCGTCTGTGGGTTCTTAAATTCTATTGCAGAACATGTCATTTCAATTTGATTCACGAACGTTGTGGTTAAGTGCAGCATAACACGGCTTAATGTGTCGATTGATTTTTCTCTGTCTTCTTTCTCTGTACCAAAAATGTTGTTGTTTAAAAAAAGTACTTACTTACTTATGTACGTACATACCTACTTAACCACCTATTTATGTAAATTTGAAAAATGCTAAAATACATTACTTATTTTGATTTAGTCTCTATATCTTTAAACTGAATTTTGATAAAAATGGAAGCAATTGGAATGTACCTGCGAGTATAATATTAGATTATGCACCGAGGGGATAAAGCAGTGTCTTACGTCACAGGCGGCTTATTGAACCCTGAGCGTAACGAGCATTAACAGGTAACCAGCAGGTCTAGTCTAGCATGCGCTTGCGACAATTTTTTTCTCGTCACTTTTTGTCGTGTGAGAACGTGACAAGGCTATGTGTAAACATACGTTTGTCTCGATAAAAAGAGTCGACATACCGTTGTCGCGTTGCACATGCTAGGCCTGCGGGGATTCTAGATTAAGCGAAGCCAGGAGTTCAAGCCGCCAAAGACAAAGCCACTACTTTATCCTAGAGGTGAATACTCTACTTTTCAAACCTTCTGCGAGGTAATAAAAAGGAACTGTGAAATATGTTACGCGATTGGTCATTGTCAAGCAGGTGGGGTAAAAAATAATCTATATCCCTTTAAAATAAAAAAGGTCCAAAGAGAAGGAGTGTTTTAAATAATAATTCACTAATTTAGAACAGCTTTTTATTTTAGAAAGACATTATGTACATGAATCTTGAAACATAATGGCCGAGAGTGATCCATTGCCACAGATGATCACAGATCCTACATAGACCATAGACTATCTTATTAATCTAAACATAGATCTTACAGATTATTCTCTATATTATTCTCTAACAGAGAGTATGATGATGGAGAGTTCTGAGGTGATAAACATTTTGTTTAATACAACCAAATTGAATCTTCTCGTTTTTTGAGGTCGCTTAAGAAGAGGTTATAAGTAAGATTACGTACCTGCAGGTAAGTAGCCTGGCACCTTGCTAAGCCAGTCCAGCGCATTGGCGATGATTAGGCTGCTGCTCATCGTCATATCTGTGGGCACTGGTGTCTGGTCGTCGTAGCAGAGCAGAGACACAGGGCTGCCAGAGTCAAAAGCTTTAGAAACGGAACTCTTCTTCAGTAACTTTTCGCCCATTTCTAAAGAGGCAACACTGAAATGTATGTAAGTATATTAGGTTTTTTGGCGGGAACCGAAAAGATGGTGTCGTGATTTTGTATTATTTTCTAAAACTTGTGATTCTTCGAGTGTTAAAGTGTAATAATGGTGGATTATTAACGTTTACCGGTTCGTCAACGTGCACGAGTGTGGGCAAATGATACAAACATTGCGAAACGCGACTTTTCGTGTTCTCTACAAAACTTCACTTAAAGTTTCAGTAAAGTATCCATAACTTTACTGGAATGGGGAAAGGGGAGGGATTCATCGTCTTCATCATCACCTCATCATCATCGTCATCTGTTACTGAAGAAAAAATATTACTAAGTTAGGCATTAAGGACTTTGTATCCAGTTGCCAATAAATTAAAAAAAAAAAAAAAAATGTAAGTATATTATTTCAATTAGACAAATTATCACACAAGTGTTAGAATTAGCACCTTAAACTTAAACTTTGCCACCTAGGGCGACTTTGACCTTAAGGCCCGGTCATACCACGAATTTCCACCCGCACACACGTTTACTTAAACCGCTTCCTTTATAGTTCAAAATCGTAAATCATATTTGATGGTCAAATGAGATCAGCGCCTAGAATAACATTTTCTTGCCGTTTTTATTGGTATTAGTCGTACTATGGAGACACAAATAAGAATAAGTTACTCGGTTAAACTTTAGAGAACTAATCTATCTAATTTTCAATCGAAAAAAAATTAGTTGTAAGCACTGAAAACTTAGAGAATTACGCTCAAACAGCTTTTTTAAGAATATACGTTTTGTGATATTTCAAAATTCTACTCCGGCTAAACTGTTTTTGGTTGATTTCTCTACCAGCTGTATTCTTTTGCACCTGATCACAATTCTTCATATCAAACTAGGCAAACAAAATACATACTTGTTTTTGTTGATTTCGTATTAGTACCGGGCCTTAACCGAGCAAAAGCGAGAACTCAGAGTCTACTGGGAAAAATCAACATTTGTTCGTCCGACGATAGCTTGAGCACCCGTGAATCGATCTTAATGACATTTTGCAATCAGATGACAGATCATGACGATACGCTCGATGGTGGCTGGTCGATTTGAGGCGAACTAGTCAACCGAGCGAGCGTCTATGCTTCAGCTTCGGCACAAATGCTTTCGTATGTCCAGCTTCTGTCCGGCTGTCTTCCTATAATCGCCAAAAAAAATTTGAAATTTCACAAAATTTCACGATTTGCGGTTGAGAAATGCGACCTGAAGATGAGGAAAGCCGGACAAACGCCGGCCGTGAGGTCTTAAAGCTCACGGAGCCACTTGTAACACAATGTTCATCTGAGGACATCCTCACCTCAGTTTTTCCCAGCCAAGTTTCAAAGATATCTTTATAGCGGCTCTGACAACCAGCTTCACAAAGTGGTGGTTGATATTTGAGGATTCCACGTACATGACGGCGACATGGCACTCAATGCGATGGTATTCCTCCGAACACTTCTCTCTGCATTCCTTGCTGCAGAAAAGCGCTTTACAGCAACCTGAAATGCGTAAACTTTCTTAGCAGTAAGCACCAGAGAATCCAGGGCTAATCATTAAAGAGCTAGACGTCCCCTCCTGCCCTACCCCGCCAAGTATCTAAGAATCATAATTCATACTCTACTACATGCAGTAGTCGAAAATGTCTGTTTTTTTTAAGTGTTTCTGCGTTTCAGCCTAGTTGGGAAAAGGTCCGCCTCTCAAGCCAGAGGGAGCGGGTTCGAACCCAGCCGACGGCACGCACCAATTTGTTCATTGTGTGAACATATGTGCGTATTGTATGTCTTCTGCTACATGACTGGAGCCCGGTGTATAGCGACAGGCTCACCCCCTGTCACATTTGGGACTGAATATAGTCCGGCGAAATGTGGGTGTTGTTTTACACCTCTGCCAGCCCCCTCGGGGGAAAGGAGTGACGATATGTTTAATCTTTCTGCGTTTTTTTACCTTGAGGGTTACCTTCAGCTAAACCAAAATTTTGACTACCATGTTAAAGCTTACTTTCACATAAGTCAAGCCCCCAAAAACCAAATCTTAGATCCGCCACTGTTAACTTGAGCACCTAGCACTGTTAACTTGAGCACCTCAAATAATTGAGATCGATGGTAGGGACCATCGATCTCAATTATTTAATTGATTATTAATTGATTATTATTAATATTAATATTGATTATTATTAATATTTGAGTACAAATTTTCGAAATCGATCGGAACGGAAACGTTTGCGAATAATTTAAAATATCGGACTGTTCTTCATGAATTTTTGCATGGAAAATCATTCATGCAATGATTAAGTTTGCATAAAAGATCAAAAACAGTTATGAAGATTACACGTCACAGTTATACCCAAACTTAGTTAAAAAAAAGAAATACCTTCGCACGGGATGAAGAAAAAACAAATCTTGTGACAATAGTAGCAGGAGGTGTACTCGTTGATCTCGTCCTGGAAGCTGACGAAGGCTCGCTCCAACGCGACCATCGTCCCTGACTTGATGTCCTCCGAAGCCACCACCTTCTTATCACCGTCCACGCGTACGTCCTCGCTCACACACGGCACATCAGCGTTCCGCATCACGTCAAACCTGGCATAGTTAAGCGTTTCCTCTTCTGATAAAATCTCTATGTCACGAAAGATCTCTTCATTTACGTGTTTACTTGCCTCAATCGCGCGTCTTTCTAGTTTTACGCGCAAAAATTCTGGGCATTCCATTTCTTTGTTCTGGGCAGCTTCGACGTTCAGCAGGCAGGCTTGATATGCCTTTATTGACAGCATTACAGCTGCAATATTGCTGTAGGCCAACAGCACTTCAATGGAGTTATTCGGAGCATATGCTAAAGCTTGATTGTAATTTATTATTGCTTCTCGGAAGTCGTGGTTTATGTAATTAAGGTTTCCTTTTCTGCGGAATGCATTGGACTTTTCAACTGATTTTAGATAGGCATGTCCTGCGAGCGGGTTTGGTATGCCAACAGTCTTTAGAGCTGTTGTTGCAGCTCTGACCGTGGCGGCCAAGTCCTTGGTTTCAATTGCTCTATATATTTCTCGCAGGCCACCAGTCTGTCTCAAAAATGACTCTACTAAATCTGATTTCAAATAAATGTTTACGTTCTCAAATAACTTAATCAGGCGATCCATTTTACTGGTTCTGGAACATTAAAACTGGTATAAATTTAACGTATTAATAATTGGTTTTTAACTCCCGACGCAAAAACGACGGGGTGTTGTAGGTATAAGTTGACGTGTCTATGTGTGTGTGCCTGTCTGTGGCATCGTAGATCCCGAACGGATGAACTGATTTTGATTTCTTTTTTTTTGTTGAAAAGGTGAATTAGTCAGGAGTGTTCTTAGCTATATTTGATGAAAATGGGTGTTTTTATAATTTTTAATTTTTGTATATAATACAAGGTGCGCCCCCGGTTTCACCCGCGGTCTCACGGGAACGGTTATTTTTTTTTGGGATATAAAGTGCCCTATGTCCTTTTCTCTTGTACCCCTGTCCATGGTATAATTAATATACTCCGCCAGGTAATTACAGCATTCCGAGTCAAAAACGGTCACGTAGGCAATACGTAGTGACGTCAATCGATGCTTGAGCAAGACCGAAATACTTATTTACTTGCTCACTAGTCATCGTTTTTTTGAGACGATGACGAGTGACGTCATCACGTGTCGGCTCCCGGAAGGCTAGGCCTTGTTTTTTGGATGATATCTGAGAACGTGTATGCAAAATGTCATGATGACCGGTTCAGTAGTTAAATAAGGTGTTGAAAGTAACAAACAATCAAATAAACAAACGCACTTCCGCATAAAATTTACTATGTTGAAGAAAGAAAAAAATAATTTATTTTATCGCACAAAACACTACAACAACAAAAAACGAAATCCTACTATACACATCTCAATATATATATCTTATCTTAATATATATAAATTACGTGTCACGTTGTTTGTCCGCTATAGACTCCTAAACTACTTAACCGATTTTAATCAAATTTGCACACCGTGTGCAGTTCGATCTAACTTAACAGATAGAAATTGATAGCTCACAAAGAATAATTTACTACTATGTAATTTAATAAAAACCTTAGCCACAGCAACGCGTGGCCGGGTCTGCTAGTAATATAATATAATATGTATTATAAACGCCAAAGTTTGTAAGAATGGGTGGATGGGATGGATGGATGTTTGTTACTCTTTCACGCCAGAACGGCTGAACAGATCTGGATGAAATTTGGCATAAAGATAGATTATAGTCGAGAATAGCACATATGATACTATTTAACCGCAGGTGAAACCGCGGGGCGCAGCTAGTAAAACATATATTTAGACGAATACAGTTTCAGTTGTCGCTGTAGTGTCCAATAGATAGGATGTTAGATAGGATTAGGATTTCATTTCCCTTCAACTCTTTAAGAACCGTTATTTTTTGGAATTAAAAGTTGCCTACTTATGTGTAAGCTTCAATAACAAAACACTAACGTAGAACAATTATTCATTCTGTGTGTGTCTAATCTATTCGAGCATTATTATTTTATTAGTGCGGGTTCGAACCCAGCCGACGGCACGCACCAATTTGTTCATTATATGAACATATGTGCGTATTGTAAGCATGTCATCGGCTACATGACTGGAGCCCGGTGTATGGCGACAGACTCGCCCCCTGTCACATTTGGGACTGAATATCGTCCGGCGAAGTGTGGGTATTACACCTCTGCCAGCTCATTCGGGGGAAAGGCGTGACGATATATGTATGGTCTCATCTATGAGCAGCGATCACCAACTCGCGGCCTGCAGCCCTCTGCAGCCTGCGACTCCTAATTTTAAAGCTTGGAATTAAATAGCGGCTTAAAAATTGATAAAAAAGGCAATCAAGGCTCGGTCGTTCGACGATTATCTACCCACACATACATACGTTTACTTAAGAGGGCCGCGACGCTCTGAAATTTCCATACAAACGTGCTTCTCAAATTTCTTGAAAACTATTTGTCAGATTATGATGAAATTTAGCATGTACAATTAAATTAACAATATCTCTGCCCCTATGTTCTTGGTTTTTTTTTAAGATGTCTCAAGCTAAAATAGAGCTATGAAAAATTTCCGCATTTGTAAGGGGTCATTTTTGACTGATTTATTCAATAGATGGACAAAGCAAATCAAAAATCCCTTTACATAGAGAGGTTGTCTACATCTTTAGCTTTTAAATGAATCCATAATACAAGGAACGTTCTTAGTTATTTAAGAATGATTAGAGAAGTGCAAAAGTCATAAAATAAAATTAAATTCCACTTTGTCACTCTGTAGGTAACTTTAAAGGCTCGTCAGTATCTTTACTTGCTCTCTTCGCTCGTCATCTTCTTCTAGACGAAATGGTTATAGAAAACCTTAAGCCAATGCGAATTTAGTAAAGTGGTGAGTAAAGTAACGTGGTCGCCGGACTCTTAAGCCGCTACGTTTAGAGTTGAAAATCGTAAATCATAGTTGATGGTAAAATGAGATCGGTGGCGCCTAGAAAATTTTTTTTTGCTGTTTTTATTGGTATTAATCGTAATAAGAACACAAATAAGGATAAGTTGCTCGGTTAAACTTTAGAGAACTAATCTGGCTATTAAATAATCGAAAAAAAATTTAGTGTAATCGCTGTAAATGTAGAGAACTACGTTCCATATTTTTGTTTAAAAGACACTTTTTGTGATTTTTTTTTTCCAAAATGAGAAAGATTTCCAAAATTCTACTTCGGTTTAACTGATTTTTGTTATTTTTTCTACCAGCTGATTTTTTTTGCACCTGATCATCACAATTCTTCATATCAAACTAGGCGCCAAAAAAAACTTGTTTTCGTTGATTTCGTGTAATACCGGGCCTTAAATACGTCAATAAAAAGGACAAAATGTTTAAAATTGGTCTGATGATGATGAAAAAATGTAAATAAGGTGCTCGTGCTGGCCATTTTTTACTGTAATTACTTGCTCCGCAAGGAGGAGCATAAGCAGCTTTTGGTTGGCCGTTCGGTGTTTAGTATGTTTTCGGTCTCGATTTTTGTTAATGATATTTGATTAAATACAGAAATGAGTAACTTACCATCAATCTTCACTGGCCAACAGATTAAAGAAACACAACCCTTCCTTGTATAGTCGGGTAAAAACGCAGTGACACAAAATAAATGTGTAGTATAGCTATTGTGTACTACGGAATATTATCAATTATCTTTGCTATGTATGTATATGTCTTATCGCATTAGGCGACTACGCTACAGGACAGACAGACAGACAGTGATTCAGTGCTGCCTGATACTAAACTGAAATAACAAATAACAAAATGGGAAATGGGAGTTTCGATGCCACATCGAAAATATAGAATGCGCATCAAATATTTCCAATGTATTTCAAATTTCATCAAATCCTTCAAGACAAAGACTTTTGCTCTAAAAGCAAAAGTCCGACCTCACATTGACTGCTCTCATCTGTGGAACGGAGCCCCCAAGTACTTGGATCCTATTCGGAGATTTGAGATTTTCATCTTACCATTTTTTGTCCTTGTTGCTCTCGTTTGAAACGCCATAGATGTGAGAGTGACCAAGATTAAATCTCATCTGATCTCACGCGTAGGAATAGCTCTCCAGCTTGAGCCACTCGGCGCATTACAGCATAGAGCTGTCAGAATTATCGACAATCCCAAGCTTTCTGAACACCTAGAGTCTCTCAGTTAGCGCAGAGACGTTGGGTCTCTTTGTATTTTCTCTCGCATTTACAACGAGGAGTGGTCTGAATAATTGTTCGAACTGATGCCTGCGTCGTGGTTTTACGTCGCGGCACCAGCCGCCACCGCCTAAAAGCTCATCCACATAATATCAATCGGTGGAAATTGCACACTGTGCGTTTTAAGTGATCTTTTTGGATGCACACGTGCAATCTGTGGAATGAGCTCCCTCCTGCCGTATTTCTGAGTAACTACAACATGGGGTTCTTCAAAAGGGCTGTCAATAGAGTCCTTAAAGGTCGGCAACGTATCTGTGATGTTAGATACCCCTAGTTACAGGTACCCGTAGGCAACGGTGATAGCTTACCATCAGGAGGCCCGTTAGCTTCTTTGCCATGCCACCTATGGCATAAAAAAAATTGGTTGTCTGTAAAGTCGGTTTACTGACGATAGTTGAACGTGACAACGTCAACGAACGGATGTCGAACGCTGCCAAACGCAAAGGCCGATTGTGCTTCTTTGTCGCTCGTTCCGCGCTCTCGCTTGCACTTCAAGCCTTACATGGAACGCCTCAGAGCGAGGTAACGCCGCATGACGTCATGTTTTATCGTGCGTGCAGCCGGCTCTATCGAATTATAAGACGTTGTCACGTCAAAATCCATCGCATGGATGGATTGTTTTTTGAGTGTGAAGAAGTAACAAACAAACTCACATACACACACTTGTCAAGTTATCACACACGCAAACAAACTTTCGCTTTTAGAATACTCTGTGACATTAGTGTGTAGGCTCTGTGAGCTGTAGACCTCGCGGACGACGTCTGTCCGCCTGTCAAGGTCGCATTCCTCAACAGATTCTCGTGAAAGTTTGTGAGCAGCTCCGATAATTGTACAGATTTTTTTTGCTGAGTCAGTTTTTGGAAAAATTTCAAAAATTGTGAGTGCAGTAGGAGTATGATGAAAAATTGTACTAACTGCGCTGTACTGCATTTCAGACTTCTATTTTGGTATAAACAAATTAGGGACATTTTTTACACACGGTCGCCTGACCTCAAACTAAGCAAAGCTTGTACTATGGCTGCCAGAGACTGATATACGTACACATATGTTTTCATATGCATACATAAATATATATTATCACCCAGACATAGAACAAACACATTTGTTCATCACACGAATGTTGGTGGGAAAGGTGGGAATCGAACCCACGCACCCACGCTCAGAAGGCAGGTTCACTACCAACTGAGCCACCGATGCAGTCAATGAAACTAGGTACTAACTGTGTATGAAACCCAATTAAATTAAAAGCATTTAACGTTTAATTGGTTCTGTTTCTATCTAACTTAGGTGATTTATCCGAAGTTGACTAAAATACTTGCCAATTTGTTGGAATGCCATAGAAAACATGACTACTAATGTCACTGTAAATTTCACTTTTTTTGATGTGCATGTTTTGATGAGCATTTTACATTGAGAACAACATTTTGGGGAGAATTATTAAAAGTGGCAACACCCGACAATATAGGATATTAAGGTAGGATTCCCCTTAATCTTCATGATTTTTAAAGCACAACTTTGGGAATTCCCTAGATGCGTTTCGAGTGCTCGCGCTTTTAACCCTGCAAAAAATTGTTTAGGTGCATCAGCAGACTATATTAGGCTAGGATTCCCCGCAATCTTAATGATTTTGATATCACTACGTTGGGAATTACCAGTTTGCTAACTTAGCATAGTAAGCCCGTGCAATAGAAAAAAAGGATTACTGTCTGTTTCATTACATAATAATTTTTTTTTTTAACTGTTTTCGTTTGGCTCCATACATTTCAATAAAGCATCCCTGGCGGAAACGTTAAGGAACTAGCTTAAATGTACTGCCTCGGTGGCTCAGTTGGTGGTGAACCTGCCTTCTGAGTTCGGGGGCGTGGGTTCGATTCCCACCTGGGGCAAACATTCATGTGATGAACATTTGTGTTTGTTCTATGTCTGGGTGTTAATATCTATTTAAGTATGTATTTAAAAAATATCTAAGTATGTATATCGGTCTCTGACAGCCATAGTACAAGCTTTGCTTAGTTTGGGGTCAGGCGACGGTGTGTGCCAGTGTCCCAAATTTATTTATATTATTTATATAATGTACTTATACGAAAATAGTTTTCGTTAACCATTTTTTTTGGCTTTAAAATACGTCCTCAAGATAAAATAGAGCTATGAAAAATATCCGCATTTGTAAGGGGTCACTTTTGACTGATTAATTTAATAGATAGACAAAGCAAATCAAAAATCCATTTACATAGGGAGGTTGTCTACTTCATTAGCTTTTAAATTAATCCATAACACCAGGGATTATTTTTTTAGTTATATAAGAATGATTAGAGAAGTGCAAACACATACAAATAATTGAAATTGCACTTTGTCACTCTGTAGATAACTTTAGAGGCTCGTCAGTATCTTTACTTGCTCTGTTCGCTCGTCGTCGTCTTCTAGACGAAATGGCAATAGAAACCCCAATGCGAAGTTAGTCTAAAGTGGTCACCGGACCCTTAACATTTCATTTAAAGTGGAAAATAACAAGGGGAAGAACAAAAACGTTAGCGCTACCTAACGTTATGTATACGCTATGCTATTTCTCTTATTATTTTTATACCTAATAAACATAATTATTTCTAATTTAATTAGATTTAGGAAAAAAATAGGTTAGTAATTCAGGCAGACAGCAAAACCGGATATATTTAGTAGTTGCTTCGGGCCAGCCTTGCCGATCGACAGTTAATTCGCGAACCGAATCTGCCGACCCGATTAAGTGTGAGGTGTAGCATCCCTATACTTACCATTCTTAAGCGGCCATTACACCATCCAATCTGCAGTATGCTAACTTAGCGTGGCTAACGCCCGTGCAATAGAAAAAAAATAGATTGTTAACTGTCTAACAGCCGTTACACTATCCAATTTTAGCACGCTAGGTCGATTTGCGTACTGCAAATTGAAAAAGGACTGACCGCATTAGCAATAAACGTTGTAAAAGCTCGTAATAGTTATACCCTCTAAGCAATAAACAGTGTATAGCCTCGGAATAGGTATACTATATACGTTCTTTTTGAGAGTCAAAAAATTCAAAAGAAAAAAACAAATCACTATATTAAACTATTCCGAGAATATACAACGTTTATTAGTTTATGGGATAGTGTTTTTTTCGTTCTTTAAATTCTTTAACTCGATCCGAAAAATACAAAGCTTCGCTTCGCTCCCGCCTTAGCCTTCTTACCTAACCAATCCAAGTCAGATTTGCCCCAATAAATAAGCCGGGCAGAAGAGATTTTAGGTTATTTCAATACCATGTCTATTAGAATTGCGGTTCGTTTTACAGATTTTCGGTTTTTTTTTAATTACAATTAACAAATCACAATTCTTCGGTCCGAAATAGTAATTCTGTCAAATAATCACATTCTATGAATGGCCTGAGCATCAGCCAGCCAGTTTAATTAGACGCTACGTCTGAAAATCATTCAGGAAACTAGTTGAGCGGCGCGCGGCGCCGTTTAGGCTATTAATTGAATGGCTGATTAAGCAAATTGGCTGCGACAGATACATATCTATTGCATATCGATTACATAACTATGCGAGGGCTATACAACGTTTATTGCTAAGAGGGACATTGTTTTAATTTTTCAGGTTTGATAATCATAGAAAAGTACCTACAAGAAGAATACCTCAATAGAAATACGAATTTTAGATAAAAAAAAACATATAAAATAGTAAACTAGCGCTACCATTGGCGCAATTCTACTAAAATAGGTATCTAAAAGGTTCCTAACATTCTAATAAATAAAACAACATAATTTTATACACATTTATTGACTACCTCCTTTAAAGTACACTAAAATCTAAATCATGCAATATCTTAATTTAACTAAAATCTTAAATATTAATATATATTATTATAATACTCCTTTGCAACTAGCGCTTGACCCCAAGGGCCGGTTCGGGCTTTATTAAGGCACCTTCGATAAAAATTAGACTACTTTTGCTACATTTTAATGCACAATGTGTTATAAATTAACATACACAACAAACAAAACTTATAGGTACCTAGACGAACATAGAACCTCCTCCTTTTTGGAACTTGATTAAAAAGTGTATTAATAGAAACTGACGTGGTTTTCACACATTATGATTTATAACACGGGAATTACTCACGTACGATTTATAACACGGGAATTACTAGCGCGAGCGCGCGGCTTGATAAAGACCGCCGAATGCGGTTGAAACTATAGTCGGAATAATCGACTAAATCGTACGTGAGTAATTCCCATTTTATAAATCATAATGTGTATTAATAGTTATATTGTACCCAAAAAAATTAACAAACTTTTGAAACATTGTCTGTGATGGTGGTTTCCCAATCTGTTTAACAATTAGGAACATTAAGAGTCCCCGCAAACCACAGACTTTTTGTCGGCCGGTAGTTTGGTTGGCTTTTTAATCCGTGTGAAGAGGTATGCAAATGCGCACATTACAGTGATTCAGAATCGGCTCATTGCCTTCAAACTAGCACTAGCCGCCCGACCCGACCAGAAGTCTGCAGTCTGCGGAGACTCTTAAATCAGTAACACCGATTCATTGGGATTTTCTCTATGATTTTTTTCTGCAATTTCAGGGTTATTTTTGTAAGAGCTATGAGTGGTCGTGATTTCGCTCGGTACACCCCTAGCTTATAATTATATTATAACTCGTATAAAATATCAATATACAAACTAGACAGTCGCCTTTAGGCGTAAACTCTTAAATAGGTAACAATATTTATACGTAAAAAAAAACAAAATTATAATAAACTTAATTTACTTTTCAGTGCTAATACAGTTATATGGTTTTTAGTGTTGGATCTGATATTTACTTTTTTTTTAATCTAAAAATTATTGTACCTCGTTGGTATGCACTATACATACTGTTTTGCCATTTTGAGAAAATGAAATCTAGTTTTGTAGTATGTATAGAACACAATAAAAAAACAAGGTTTAGCGTTCCGCGACTTGACACCGGACTACGTCACTCGTCATCGTCTCTCTCGAGCTTGTTGTCAATTACTTATTTAGGTCTTGCATAAGCATCGACTGACGTCACTGCGTGTCACCCACCTGACTATTTTTGCCTCGGAACGCTACACCTGGCGGAGTATATCATTTTATCATGGTATAGGACAAGTGTCAATCAACACAAGGGATTGTAATCAAAAAGTATACAGTAATAAAATCTCATCTGCATTTCCAATCAAAAATGATCCTCACAAACATTACTTGAAGTAACACTGTGCTAAGAGAGACATGACAGCTGCCATCTTGCCTGTTCTTCTGAGTAGAGGCTCTTTATCCGAACAAGGCGGTCGAGTATATTTAAAAAAAAATTTGACGTTCATAAGTGTATCTTTGATACCTAAATTGAAAAAAAAACGTTTTGACTTTGACTTATGTACATTAGGGTGTCCCTTGAAATTCAACTTCAATATATTTTTACGCATACCTTCTAAAAAGTTTCGTATGGACCTAATATAGTCTAGAAATAAATATTAGCCCGATTAATGAACGATAACCCGTGCCGACTTGAGTTTTTAACTTGTCCATACAAGTTGCGCGGGAGCAGCGCGGCGACCTGTTACTGCGAGTTTCAATTGTCATTTCATAAGTGATTTCTAACATTTTTAGTGCGTTGTTGTTTATTTTGTGAAAATGTCTGTGGAATTACGACGTGATAAACAAAATATTTTCCTTATCGGACTGCCAAGCCACCAGATAAATGGTGCAAAATTACCATCTCATCGACAAGTTCTCACCGTTTTATTTTACAATATTCGTGAAGTCAAGCTGACTGTTAGTGAAAGTGCGAATCTTGTTATAAGAGAGTGCATTATATTTTGGGAAAAAGCCAGAATTCCTACGAAGGCAATCCCTAACTGCGTGAAGAAACTTGTTGATTTATATCATGTTTGGAGGGAGCTGCAAAAAAACTGTAAGAAAACTCAGTTGACTTTCAAGAATCGTGAAAATAATTTTGTAAAAGACCTTGATAACTTATTTGATATTGCACATGCAGATGCCTTTGACAGAATGAAGATAGAGGAAGACAAAGATTTCTTAAGGAAACAGAGAGAGCCAGGTCGACCGGGATGCTTAGGTGGAATCGACAAAAAATTGGCGGAGAAAGAAGAACGAGTTAGGCAAAGACGATTGGAAGAAGAGGAAAGAAAGGTAAAACAAAAAGAGTTATTGGCTGTTGCATCTACTTCTTCGATAGATAACTTGGAATGTCTTGAGAATTCGGATGAGGAACAGATTTCGAACTCTGAACTTAGTACTCAGATTCCTTGCCCTGAAAAAAGTTTTAAAAGAGGCACGAAAAGTTTAATAACTCCTAAACTGGTAGCAGCTTTAGATCGATGCCAATTAAGCATAAGGGACTCAGTTTACATTCTCCATGCGGTTGTAGAAGCGCTTGGTCTGAACAGCGATGATTTCCCTATAAACAAATCCTCGATTCAGCGAGTTCGTACTCAAGCGAGAAAATCCAGGGCAGAAGCAATAAAAACTGACTTCCAGAATAATTTGCCTGACGTAGTCACAGTTCATTGGGATGGAAAACTATTACCTGGATTGGATGTACGAAGTTCAAAAGAAGAACGCTTGCCAATTATTGCTTCATTTGACGATAGAGAACAGCTTCTTGCAGTACCGAAATTAGAGAGTTCTTCTGGAAAACATCAAGCTAAAGCCATTTCAACTGCTCTCTTTGACTGGACCCTCCATGACAAAGTACAGATAATGTGCTGCGATACAACAGCTTCCAATACTGGCCGTTTCAATGGAGCTTGTGCTATTTTGGAGCAGACTTTAGAAAGGGAATTGCTGCTTTTTGCTTGTCGTCATCATGTTTATGAGTTGGTCCTTAAAGCTGTTTTTGAAACCAAGGTAAAACATATTACAAGTAGCCCAGATATTCCAATTTTCAAAAAGTTAAGAGATAATTGGAAAAATATTAACACTGATAACATTGAGTCACCTCTAAATTTCGTTAAAGCACATATTGCTAAGACAAACATTACATCTTTGTTAACTTTTTATAAGACTGAACTGGAAAAATCTTTTGTTAGAGACGATTACCGCGAATTGGTTGAACTATGCGTTGTGTTCTTAGGAGGAGACACAGAGAATAAACTAAAACTCAGGCCCCCCGGAGCTTTGCATCAAGCGCGATGGATGGCGAGAGCAATCTATTCTATAAAAATATGTTTGCTTCAATCGCAACTTAAAATTACTGCAAAGGACAAAAATGCTCTACAAGATGTTTGTTTATTTATCGTCACCTTGTATACCAAACCTTGGCTCGAATGTACAATGGCAGTTAAAGCACCTAACCAAGACTTGTCCTTTTTGAAAGCTTTAAAAGAATATGAAAAAGTAGACGCGACAAGTTCCAAGGCATCCATAAGCAAGTTTATTCATCATTTATGGTATTTGTGTGAAGAAACAGTCATGTTATCACTCTTTGATGAAGAAGTTGATACCAAAACCAAGACAAAAATGATTAATAATTTAAACAGAGACGAAAGTTCAGATTCCTCTAAACGCTATGTCCCATCGAAGGAAGAAATTACGCAAAATTTGTTTGGTAAGTACTTAATATTTTCTTGTTTCTTTTTCAAAGTTTTGTGGTTTAGTTTTTGCTTATTTTAATGGTTTTTTCTTCATTTCAGATATGACGCTGGATGATTTTGTGACTCAAAGAAGCAAACGATTTCTATCTCGACTACAGATCGACGACAGTTTTCTTCGGGAAGACGTATCTTCGTGGGGTGACAATCCTGCTTTTTTGGAAGCTAGAAAACGATTAAGTCGTTTGAAGGTCGTAAATGACACTGCTGAAAGAGCTGTTAAATTAATGCAAGATTTTAATGGTCTTATCACGGCTGAAGAAGAGCAAAAACAGTTTTTGTTGCGTTGTGTTCAGGAACATAGAAATCTGTATCCAGACTGTAAAAAAACTACACTAAAGAGAAGTTACCCTAATTCATTATTATCATAATTTGTATTTGAATAAATGTTTGTATTGATATTTTTTTAGTTTTACTCATATTTACTTCATTTGTTGCATTTTAATTAGTTTTGGATCAAACCAAAATGTCTGACCAAAACACCATTTTTTATTAAACTTTAGAGCTCGGTCGGCACGGGTTGCAATCATGCTACAGATATGAAATTTCATATTTAAGTACATTTTAGCATTTATAAAAAAATTGGAGGGTATGCGTTTCGAAATTCTAAAAAAAATTTTTTTTTGCCATATAAGGGACACCCTAATGTACATGTTATGTACCCTCTGCGTTTGAGTGCACTGTGATAGTAATGTCATAGTAATGTTTGTGACCCCCCTATTTTACAAACAAAGTCCGCAAATGCCAAGTAAAACCTTTCTCAGCATAGTTTGCGTCATGTAACAAGTAAGAATTAGAAATTTAAAACACCCCGATACCGATTTTCATCAAACATAGCTAAGAACACTCCCAAATAATTCACCTTTCAAACAAACAAAAAAAAAAATCAAAATCGGTTCATCCGTTCGGGAGCTACGATGCCACAAACAGACAGACACATAGACACGTCAAACTTATAACACCCCGACGTTTTTGCGTCGGGAGTTAAAAAGAGCGTTGGAAGAAAGTGGAAGCGGTGTGTTTGCGCATGGGTACACTCGCTCACGAAACTACTAGACCTATTGTTTTTTTTAAGCCAGCCTGTCGCTAGCGGCTGCGTATATTGGTTATTGGTAGGTACCTCATACCACCAAATAGACTGTTAAATCGCCCAATGCGCAGCTTGACTGCCAGCGTTTTGTTATGCTGGGTAGCCAACAAATGCCAAAGAACGTGCTGCGTCCCGTTTCGTTTTAATAAAATAAAACGAGATAGCATATTGTTGGCCTACGTTGGCTTTGGTCTGTAGCATGACATGATGGTTTGACATGACAGCTGCCATACATTCTGTCTCCTGCATGTTCTAGCGCTCACAGTAATGTTTGTATAAACGGGGGCAAGCTTAACCCGATGGCCATTTTAGATGTTGGCTATGCCGGAGATGTGCAAATTGGTCTAGCTCTCTTTACTTAATTACTGTATAGCCTAGGAATAGATAGCGTTTTAACTTTTTCTTTCTTTAAATTTTTTTAACTCGATCGAAAAACTATTCATTACTACTATTTTTTTTTCTTTAGCACTCACCACCACCATGCTTAATCGTGATGTTTTTATTCCATCCAAAGGTTGTCTGGAAGAGATCGCTCTTAAGCGACAAGACAGCCCATTGCGCCTATATTTTTGAGTGCTTATATAGATTTATTTTGTATTTCGTGTCAATAAAGAGTTTTTTGTATTGTATTGAAAAAGACAAAACATTACTATTCCGAGGGTTTATTATTAACCGGATAAGTGATTTTGGAATGGTAAAACTGTTAAGGAAGCATATATAATTAGTTCCATAGTCAATTAAACTAATAAAATAACACACTAATTGATATAAAACTAATATTATAAATGCGAAAGTTTGCAAGTATGTTTTTTTTTAATTACTTTAATCCTCTGAACGGCTCAACAGATTTGAGAGAAATTTGGAATGGAGCATAAACCTTGATTTTAATACAGGCTAGTTTGTATTTTAAAAAAACTTTCTGTAGGACAGCGAAACCGTAGAATGCAGCTAACATATAATATTTACAATAACACAAATATTTACTTACTATTGGTTACAAAATCTATAATTTTTTGGTACATTCCTTTCCAATATGAAAACTAACCAGAACAATTAAACTAAATCATTAGCCAGATATTATAATTATATTTATATAAACTATAATTACTGCCACAGTTTTATAAACTTGCGACGTTAATATAAAATTAGAAAAACACAAAAATAGGAACGTAATTTTACGGACCCAAATTTAGCTACAAAATATTAACCAAGGTTAACATTTCCGTTATTTTTTATAGGGTCATTGTTAGTTGATGACAAATGAAAATGCGAATTAGTGATTAATTTTCATACTTTTCTACTAAAAAACTCTTCCTATTTAGACCTTAAGAACTATTTCAATTCCATTTTAGGTAAGTGCATTTCAGCATTTTTTTATTAGTTTCGCAGCTTCTGCTGCTTTTAAATAGCCTCAAATTAGTTGCCAAGCAAACTTGGCCTATACTATATTCGAATAAGGCACAAATACGCCTCAAAGGCGTAAAGAAACGCTAATGCTATTTAGCAGCGTTAAAAAATAGCATCATATCCGAATTTTCAATAGGTAATCTAAAATCGATGGCACAAAATTCTGCTATTTTTAGCATGCTGCTCAATATCTATTTTTAGCTAATTCAGCTACTTTAGTACGTCATATCCGGTTATACAATTGTACCATTGTATTTTAAATGTGTCTAAAAAGACAATAGACAAATATAATTTAAAAAAAATCCAAATATTAAAAATAAATGCTTTAGTACATTAACATTATAGACTAAACTTATTATAGTCGAATTACACCTATTTTTGGTCTTAAACTTGGAATAATATAAATTTATCAGCAATATCAGCTCTTTAACCCGCCCCGGGACGCTGCGGCAAACCTACTCACATCTGGGAGTGCTGGGCAGGTGTCGCTTTTCAAAAACTACCTTAGGATGTTCGGAAAACCGATAATTTACCGTTTTTTTACATAATGATATGTTTAGTGTTATATACCGTAGGCAAGGCCTTGAAACAAGCTATGTTTTAAATAATTAATGAGTGTGTAAAATATTTACCAGTAATACAATTTCTTTCCGAGAAAAAGTTGTTAATGTTTTTTCTTCCGTCCGCCATTTACTTTCACTCACTTTTAGGTATTATTTTATAATTATATCACATGCACATCACTTTCACAATGAAATAGGATGTTACCTCGAGATTTCTGTATATTCTAATCACCAATTAACAATACATTCACTGCACAAATCCTAATTAGATTCAAAACTTCAAAGAATAATAATTCGCGAAAATGGCCGTTAGCGGCCGCCGGCCGCGAGCGAATGTGTACGACGTTGATAATAACACTAAAATAAGAAACTATTTATCAGGAAATGTAAATTGATTGACTATAATACAGACGATAATGATACTATTCATAATGAATGCGATTATCAACAACTTTATCGAAATTGAATAAAATGCCAACAAAGCAGAAACATTTTTCACATCGTAAAAGTTTTGACATCATATCACATTACCTGAGCTGAATTATACACACAAAACACTTTTAGCACCTTCTTTATTGTTTTCTTAGTAGTTTCACAAAGTTTTATTTACCGTTTACGTTTATTTTCCATTATTTTCGTTTTCTAACGGCGCACTAACACTCACAGTTTCACAAAAAATTCGCAAGATGGCCGACCTGACAGAATTTTTGCACTTCGAGTCGAATATTACTTATTTTATTGGTTTATTTATTGCACTCCGGCTCAAGTCCCATACCATTGGATAGGCGTTGAAACTAGCAACCAATCAAAGCAGTCCATGTGTCGTTGGCACGATTATCAAAGGAGCCAATAGCAGCTAAATCCTTAAGTAACTACGTAGTTTCGTAAGGCACGTCAGACCAAAATGTCTTACGAAACTACGTAGTTACTTAAGGCATTAAGGGGGTTAAAAAAGTTCTAGCAATTTTAAAATCGATCATTTTAGCAGATTTATTGGAAATTTCCTGCTGTTAGCAATTTTTTAGTCCAGTCGCTGTTGCCAGTTGCAACTTCTGTTGCTAGCGACAGATTGCTAAGTCTATAGCTTGCAGTAGTTATCTGTTGAGCTAGTGTTCTAATAGGTCAGTTGCAGTTGCTGATCTGCCGCTATTGGTGATGAGTCAGTGTTGCTAGCTTAGTGTGTGTTGCTGGCTTAGTGTGTGTTGCGAGTTTAGTGTGTGTTGCTAGTTTAGTGTGTGTTGCTGGTTTAGTGTGTGTTGCTGGTATACTGTGTGTTGCCGTTCAGTTGGACACAGGCGAGAGTAGCAGACTGCTGGCGTCATCGAGCCGCTCGAGCCGGTAGGTGGAGTTGTCTGGTAGATGCCGCACTAGCTCGTCGGTAAGACGCACTCGCGCGCCGTTGGGGCCCGATACTAGGATCGTTTCGCAATCCTGTTAAAACAAAACTATAGTTAGAAAGGCAGTATAGGCATGATTGGTGGCAACAGATTACTTGGAAGACATCGCTACATGCGATAAGGTCTAAGGCTTAATTTATGTTGCTGGCGATTCGAAGAGAAATTAACGATATTGTAAAATGAGCCTTATGAGAATTGTGCAAAGCACAAAATACGGGTTAAGCGCCGTCATAGCACGATATTTCAACCACAGTTTACTTAAGCCGCTTCGTTTAGAGTTGAAAATCGTTTATCATATTTGATGGTAATATGAGATCGGCGCGTAAAATTACATTTTTTGCAGTTTTTAATGGTATTAATCGTAACAAGGATACAAATAACAATAAGTTGCTCGATTATATTTTAGAGAACTGGTCTGGCTAATTAATAATCAAAAAAAAAAAATGTGGTGTTTAAAAATGTAGAGAACTATGTTCCGATAGTTTTTTTTAAGAAGATACTCTTTGTGATTATTATTACCTGTTCCGGAGAAAACCAGAATTCCATAACATATAACTTAACATATCGATGACGGAAATTTCAATTGGCGTAAGGGACATTTGGTCGAAAATGAGTTATGAATGCCACTATACTCAGTTTTTTCCGCTCTTTCGAATGGTATATTTGAAATCTCTCTATCTCAAAAAAAATGTCCGTTACTCCCCAACTTTTTTTAGGCTTAGATCAAATATTTACTCAAAAAAATGCTTTAAGTAACATTTTGGTTTTAATGTATGACGTAAGGGCTTTCCAAAAAATATTTAGTGGTGAATTTTTAACAGTTTTGTCATTTTGACCTTTACGACTTTCGGAAAAATTGTGCTGGATTTATAGCTCATGGTTTTAAGGGACACACTTTTCTTTGATGTCCTTTATGACCTCAAATAAAATCCAAACTGTACAAAATCACAGTAGATTAAAGTAAGTCTGAAGACTTAAAAAAAACATCTAATAAAAAACTAAGTCCCCAGTATGTCCTTATAACGAGACTTGGGTCTACAAACGTCATTTCGATTTAAAATTACCGCGCACGCATCAATTTTGATACAGCGGAAGTAGTAGCCACGCTATTTGTTGCTTGTCCTTGAACAAGTAACGTGAAGTTCGCCAGTCATCGACTCGAAGCCGCCCGCTGCCGCCACGACTACTAGATGGACTTGCCATCTAATAAAAAAGAAAAAAATGTCATACTTAGCGACGAACTCCTTGTTTGGAAAACCAGCACACACAATTCAGGTAAATCTTCTACAAAAAAAATTACCCATAGCGACAAAGTCCAGGTTACAACAACCAGCACATTCATTTGATTCATCTGGTGAAAAAGAAAAGGTCCTCACTGGAAAATTATAAGCTCTAACTGCCGGGCTATCTAACTACAAGAAAGAACGTGAAAACCGCAAAGCAAAGAAAAATAAATCATTCATCGATTTTGTTTCCGAGGGGGAAGGAGATTTTTCCGGCGGAAGTTCAGGTCTGTGAAGTGGAAAATCAGAATCAGAGTCTGCTGATTCAGAAAAAGATACAAGTGAAGAAGATGAGAGAAGAAAGAAAGTAAAGAAAACTACAGAAAAAACTTCGGTCCAACAACGAATTAAGCATAAGAACCAAAGTAAGTTTAGAAAAGGTAAAGAATATAGATATATAATTTAATAAATATAGATATAACTAGTCTGGCCATAAATATTGTTACAATACAAACTTCTTCGTTTTTTTTATTCTGCATTTAAATTTGGAATGCGTTTATTATGGCGAAAACTACAATCAATTTCCCACCATTTCACATATATTTTTCGTGATTATTACTAAATTTACAACATGAAATGGGGTGTTAAAGAAAACAGGATTGCAGTGATTGCATTGCGCAAAGTGGGTATGGAACCGTCGGTCATTTTTAAGACTGTTCAAAATCTTAGTATCAGTCGTATGTTCGTATATCGTAGTATCGACAGATATACCGACACTTCCTCGGTTGAAGACCATAAAAGATAGGGGTGGCCGCGTGCGATGAGAACTACTAAGGCTGGTAATGCTGTTAAAGCCAGAACTTGCCGAAACCCAATGAGGAAACAAAAAATCTTTGTGCAAATCGCCGATATACAGGACATGCCCTTAATCAATCGCTGCAGTTAAAGAGAGTGGATAGATCAAAACGTCTTCTATCCCGTTATGCAGGTGAAAGTTACAGAAATATCCTTTTTACCGACGAAAAAAAATTCACGATAGAAGAGCAAAAAAAAATAAGCAAAACGACAAAGTGTACGCTCACAGCTGTAAAGAAGCTACGGAAGTGGTCGGAAAGTTACAGCGTGGTCATCATCCTGCGTCAGTCATGGTTTGGTGGGGGGTATCCTATCACGGCGTCACAAAGCTTCATTTTTGGGAAAAGGGGGTGAAAACTTCAGCCAAAGTGTATCAACAGACCGTCTTAGACGGTGTTGTAAAACCCCTTAGCAATACACTTTTTAAAAATCTACCGTGGAGTTTCCAACAAGACTGCACCTGGTCACAAGGCGAGAACTACCCAAGCCTGGCTGGAAGCCAACGTTCCGGACTTGGCTGAAAACTGGCCCTCCTCTAGCCCAGATCTAAACCCCCTGGACTACAAATTATTATCAGTTTTAGAGGGCATGGTCTGCTCTAAACGACACGCCGACATATAGAGTCACTTAAGAAATCTTTGAAGCAAGCAGTGGCTAAATTTCCCATGGAAACAGTCCGTAAATCCATAGATTCTTGGCCAGACCGACTAAAATCCTATATATAATAGTTCTATTTTTGTTAGGACTTCAATACAATGTGTAGTGTGTACATATAACTTTTATTAACATTACATTACTGTATTAAAATAAATGCATTTTCATTTGTAACAGAACTTATGGCTAGACTAGGTATAAAAACACTTAAAGATACATAAAGATAGCGAAAAATGCTACACAACTCGATCGGGAAACCCTAAAGTAGAGAAAACGATAAATAAAAATACCTGTGAGAAAGGCAAATGTACTAGGGGATGTTACGATATACCTGAAGCAAGACGAGAACAATTATTTAAATATTTTTGGGAGCTAGATACTCTAAGAAGGCGTGATTGGGTGCGAAGTGTTCAAACAGTATAATAATATATGTTAATATAAATATTATTATATGATATACATATATAATATAATATATTAATAAAATATAAATATCTATAATAGTGTGTATACACTATAATATAATGTATATACACATAAAATACGCGTTTCGTGAGGATGAGTCACAATTAATTCAAAATTTTACAATAAATCTGTACTAGATACTACCCAAAATTTTAAACATAATTTACTTTACGCCTCACATAAATATAAAAATATAATATAAAAACGCATATACGACTGCTTTGGAGTAAAACACAATGGACTTACGACCTCTTGATTTTGCAAATCCAA
This sequence comes from Peribatodes rhomboidaria, assembly GCA_911728515.1. Lineage (NCBI taxonomy): Eukaryota > Metazoa > Arthropoda > Insecta > Lepidoptera > Geometridae > Peribatodes > Peribatodes rhomboidaria. The sequence continues at coordinate 2,120,436 of OU452194.1, forward strand.
TTATTTTGTTGAGTCGTAAGGGAAAAAGTTGGTAAAATTGATAGGGCGTAAGGAGCAAAATCTCCTAAACTATTCGTTATAGCTCATTTTAACTAAAACCATTAAAAAGATCATTAAAAATTAAGACTAAGCTTCTCAGACGAAATCGCCGTAGACCAAAGACAACAAAAGTTAGAACTGATTTAAAAAAAAAAGTCATAAAAAAAATCGTTTTTTGGCTCTCCTGAAAAGTCGTACTTTGTCCCTTACGCCAATTGAAATTTCCGTCATCGATATCGTCAGGCCTTTTACTCCAGGGAGGTTTCCCCCTGGCAGAGGTGTAATACAACACCCACACTTCGTCAGCCGATAATCAGTCCCAAATGTGACAGGGGGCGAGCCTGTCGCCATACACCGGGCTCCAGTCATGGCATACAATTATATATTTTAAGATTTAACATGCTGCAAATTCAACTTTTTGCAAACTCAACATTAGGAGAAATACATTTTCTGGTCCGGAAAGGGCTGGGATCCAACCCGCTCCCTCTGGCATAATTTTCTGTTTTTAATGTTTTCATGCTACAAATATATTGTCTGTCTGTCCGGCAGCAGTGTACCTTGGCCTGGTCGGGCAGCAAGCCCCTCAGCTTGTGCAGAAGCTCGAGCGCCCGGCACGAGTGCAGATACAGAGCGCTGAAGATGTTGCTGCCCACCGGGCACACGTACACTGTGAGACGGGGCTCAATGCGTCTGGAACGTTGCAATACATTTGTTTAAATTTAAACTGTCATCGCAGGCACACTCAAGCAATTACAAAAAAATAGTTGCAAGGCTGCAAAGTTGATTTTTGGTGCAAATACTTGTATCGAAACCGAGCGAGGATAACAGTGAGGAAACACACAACTTTTCACCTCACTACAGCGAGGATAATTATATTTTCACCTCGCAAGCTCTGAAATGTTCCGTTTATAGTGCATTTTATTCGCTAGCATGGAAAGAGAATTTTATACTTTTTTAATGTTAACCTATCGTCGAACATGGCGAGATGTCCCAACAGATTCTGAGATCTCGCTTCGATCGGTGAATAACATCTCAGTAGACTCAAGAGACCTTGTAAGCGTTACTCTTTTCTTTTGTAATTTTTGTTAGATAAAAGATACATGCTTTATTGTTTATGCCATTGTTAGTAAACAGTGACTCACTTGGCGTGGAGCGCGTTGTATAGACGGATGCCGTCAGCGAGCCCGCATATCTGTATTATGTCCTCACGCGACAACCTGAAACATATATACTTGCTATAATATTATAGTGCGGCCGCCGAGCGCCTAATCCACGTTCACGTAGTTAAGTAGGCAAAGCCAAAAAAACAAGGTTTAGGCATTCCGAAAGCAAACACATAATGACGTCATCGTCACCCGTCTCTTTCGAACTTGTTGTAAATGACTTATTTCGGTCTTGCTTAAGCATCGATTGACGTCACTATGTGTTGCCCACGTGACCGAATTGCTATACCTGGCTGAGTATATTATTATACCATGGTAGGCAGGAGGGTGGGTAGGTAGAATGGTATGTGGGAAGGAAGATAAGTAGGTAGAATAGAATGTAGGTAGGTAGAAAGCATGTAGAGTCCGTTCACTATAACTTGTCCCTTGAAAAAATACCATACTCTTATCTGTCAGTGGACATCACTAGCTGCCAGAGTGAGAGGAAATGATGTGGCCAGGTACTTGTCATCGGGAACAGACTCTAGGTAGGAAAGAATGTAGGTAGGTAGGTAGGTAGGTAAGATAAGTGGGAAGAATGGAATGTAGATAGGAAAGAAGATAAGTAGGTTGGAAGGAGTTTATGTAGGTAGAAAAGAATGTAGAGTCCGTTCACTATAATTTGTCCCTTGAAAAAATACCATACTCTTATCTGTCAGTGGACATCACTAGCTGCCAGAGTGAGAGGAAATGATGTGGCCAGGTACTTGTCATCGGGAACAGACTCTAGGTAGGAAAGAATGTAGGTAGGTAGGTAGGTAGGTAAGATAAGTGGGAAGAATGGAATGTAGATAGGAAAGAAGATAAGTAGATTGGAATGAATTTATGTAGGTAGAAAAGAATGTAGAGTCCGCTCACTATAACTTGTCCCTTAAAAATATCATTGACTCTATCTGTCAGTGGACATCACTTGCTGCCAGAGTGAGAGGATATGATGTGGCAGGGACTTGTTATAGAGGCTCTAGTTCCTACGTAGGCAGGAAAGACGGAAGGTACATAGATGAGACATTAGTTAGGAAGGTAAGGAAGGAAGGAAGGAAAAAGTTATGTAGATAGGACGGTAGCTAGGAAGGTAACCAGATGTGATAGGTAACACATTACCTGAGCAGGTCGGCCCCGGAGAAGTTCCCGAAGGTGTTGGCGTGCTGAGAGAACCGGTGCAGCGTCAGCCACGCCTGCGTCTCACTCGCCGTCGCCTCCTTTGACAGCCCGTAGTTCTGACAACGAAACATGCACTTTTAGCATTATTACTAGCTGTTACCAGCGACTCTGTTCGCTTTTATTCAGAAAAAAGTATTCATAAACCTTGCTCGTGAAATAACATAACATATCGTCACGCCTTTTCGCCGAGGGGGCTGGCAGAGGTGTAATACAACACCCAATTTGCCGGACGATATTCAATCCCTAATGTGCTAGCCTGTCGCCATACACCGGGCTCCAGTCATATAGCAGGTGATACAATACGCACATATGTTTACACAATGAACAAATTGGTGCGTGCCGTCGGCTGGGTTTGAACCCGTTCCCCCTGGCTTGAAAGGCGGGCCTTCTCCAACAAGGCTATCATCGCTTCATATACTGATCCCTCGTGATATACTGTAACTTATTATCAAATTTCAACAAGATCCCGTTCAGCCGTTAAGCCGTGAAAAGCCTACAAATACAGACATAGTTCCTTTCGATTTTAAAATATTAGTGGTAATAGTATAGTAGGATTGTTCAAGCAGTTATGGAAAATATTCTAAAACGAGCAAGTTCCTAATCTTCCGTTAAAACGGGTGGGAAATGCTTCTAAGGAAGCTTCTAGTCTAGAGGCTCCTAAGCTAAAGATCCTACTAATATTATAAACGCGAAAGTTTGTGAGAAAGGATGGATGGATGGGTTTGTTACTCTTTCACGCCAGAACGGCTAAACAGATCTGGATGAGATTTGGCACAGAGATAGAGTATAATCTAGAATAGCACATAGGATACTTTTTAACCGCGGGGCGCAGCTAGTGGAAAATATGGAGTAGTTTCAACAAGTTAAGCAAGGATTTAAGCAGTTCTTATATTATAAGCAAGTGGGCATTAGTGTTGATTGAAGAGGTCCGCGACGCTCTGAAATTTCCATACAAACGCGCTACTCAAATTTCTTGAAAACCATTTGTCAGATTATGATGAAATTTAGCATGTACAATTAAATTAACAATATCTCCGCCCCTATGTTCTTGTTTTTTTTTAAACGTTCTCAAGCTAAAATAGAGGTATGAAAAATATCCGCATTTTTAAGGGGTCACTTTTGACTGATTTATTCAATAGATAGACAAAGCAAATCATAAATTCCATTACATAGGGAGGTTGTCTACATCATTAGCTGTTAAATGAATCCATAATACAAAGGAAATTCTTAATTACTTAAGAATGATTATAGAAGTGCAAAAGTAAAAAATATCAGTTTGTCACACTGTAGGTAACTTTAGAGGTTCGTCAGTATCATTACTCGCTCTCTTCGCTCGTCTTCTTCTTCTAGACGAAATGGCTACAAAATACCTTAAGCCAATGCAAAGTTAGTCTAGGTCGCCTAGGTCGAAGTTAGTTAGGTCGTCGGACTCTTTAAGCTAGAAGTTACCTTGTCCGTGTCTTCAGCTGATTGCGGCAGATCGGGCAAGATGGTGCCGGGAGAGTGACACGGAGGAGAGCTCACCTTCATGTCGTTGCTGCTGAGACAAACAAACAGAACATTGCATTATCATATCAATATGAGCCTCCTAATTGACCGAACGAGCTGGAAGCGTCTCCGTTACAGGTTGGGTGAAAATGCTTTAGTGTGTCCGGATGTCCGGCTGTTCCCTACAGCACCCATATTCACTATCAACCTAGAGGAAAAGATGGAACACTGCGTTATATCTCGCTGAGCGTGCAAAAGTTAGAAAATAGTAGGTGGGTAGTTAAATTTAAATGGTCATAAAATATCATGTCATGTTACAATGTCAATTGTTGAAAACAATTAATTAAATTCAATACAATATTATGTGACATGGAGGATAGATACTAATATCCTCTCGGCGCACAATGTCACGTTCTCATAATGTCACGATGTCTCAAAATGTCACAGTCTCAAAATGTCACGTTCGCAAGATGTCACGATCGCAAAATGTCACGTTCTCAAAATGTCACGTTCTCAAAATGTCACGTTCTCAAAATGTCACGTTCTCAAATTGTCACGATGTCTCAAAATGTCACGTTCGCATAATGTCACGTTCGCATAATGTCACGTTCTCAAAATGTCACGTTCGCATAATGTCACGTTCTCAAAATGTCACGTTAACATATTTTATAGTCACGTATTTATTTCAATTTGTTCAGCTTTTTGCTCAACCATAAAAAAAAGTTTTTCTATTTAAATAAAATAGTAAACAAAAAGACAATCGAAAAAAAAAAACTAAAAAAAAGATTTAACCATTTGGCTAAATCATAAAAAAAAAGATTTAACCAAATGGTTAAATCTTTTTTTTTTATGTTTTTCTATTTAAATAAATAGAAACAAAAAGACAATCGAAAATAAAAAACTAAAAAACACGTTCGAAATGGAATACAAATACAAATAGAAATACATATATTTATTTTATCAAACCATTTGCACAATATACAAACACTGTGGACCCCGCACTTGGAAAACCCAGTATCGCGGGCGTACACTTGAACGTGTTTACATTAAATTAATGGCAGACTAAAACAAATTAAAATTTAGAAATATAATGACAAAATTGATATAAAATAAAATAAAATCGGACTGAAAATTTGAAAGATAAACAGGGTGGTTGTGTGTGTGAGTGTGTGTGTGTGTGTGTGTGTGAAGTGTGAATAACAAAGACGATCAAAATTTGAAAACAAAAGACGATCGAAATGGAAACAAAATAGACGCAAATAAAAGACGGTCGAAATAAAAAAAAAAGATGATCAAAATGTGGAAACAAATGACTTGTTTTCCGTGATTGTCTTTTGTTAAAATTACTATAGAAAAAATCCGATCATAAACTATATCGTACACTGGCCATTTTTGAAAACTAGTCATTATGAGGCACTGGACATTTTTAACTCCGAGTTAATTAACCCTGAGTTTAATTTCTCACCTAGTCCAGGAGCGAAATTGTCTTTTAGTCCCACTTGCAGAAGTTAGGGATTTAAATTCTTGAAAGCAAGGTTAGTTAACCCAGAGTTAAAATTTTATAAAAGTTACTTTTTTATTGTTTTAACTCAAGGTTAGTTTCTAACTCTTGGTGGCTCAAGACGATTTATCAGTTAACCTTCTGATGAGCAGTTACGTTAGAGTTAAAAAGATAACCCGAGGTTACGCAAGTGGCTCTTAAAGGATTACTGTGACATTACCGTGACATTTTGCGAGTGTGACATTGTGAGACTGAAATTATTAAAAACGTGACATTTTGCGAACGTGACATTGTGCGAGTGAAATTATTAAAAACGTGACATTTTGCGAGTGTGACATTTCGAGAGTGTGACATTTTGCGAACGTGACATTGTGCGAACGTGACATTTTGAGAGTGTGAAAAAAAAACGTGACGTTCTGCGAACGTGACATTTTGAGAACGTGACATTGTGCACCGAGAGGACTAATATTACACTAGTCTTATCGTCAATAAATTCCCTGATCGTATAATATGTCTTTTCTCAAGCAGAAGCTGTTTCAATTTTTATTTTAAATACAAAAAATGAGTTAGCATATTTTATTTTCTGTGGAATCTTTTAATATACTTGAACACCCATTTTTGTCGATTCAGTTTTATAGACTCGCGAGATCTTCAGCTCACAAAGAAACTAAACTAGTCTAATCCGTTGCGAGACTGCTTTATAAGCAGGAGCTCCAGCTCCAGGGCTCCAATCAAAGAATCGATCAAAGATGCAAGACTGGATGAACTGTGTAACCAATGGCAATGTGTAGGCAATGGCTGTACCAATTTCATTGAAATTAGACGATTGATAAAAAAATAAAGACAATATATCGTCACGCCTTTCCTCCGAGGGGGCTTGCAGAGGTGTAGTACAACACCCACACTTCGCCGGACGATGTTCAGTCCTTAATGTACAGGGGGCGAGCCTGTCGCTTTACACTGGGCTCCAGTCATGTAGCAGATGACATACAATACGCACATATGTTTACACAATGAAAAAATTGGTGCGTGCCGTCGGCTGGGTAACCCGCTCCCTCTGGCTTGAGGCGGGCCTTCTCAAACTAGGCTATCATCGCTTTTTTCTATTTTTAGTTGTCTTTTTGAAAAAAAAAAGACTACTAAAAATAGCAAGCCTCAGTGTATTTTGTGGCCTAAATTTAAGTTATGTCATAGATTGTATACAAATACATTATACTTCAAAATAACTTTATCTAGTATATGTATAGACACAATACTATCTACATTTGGGATCCTTATCACTTCTTATCAGAAATGTATCTAAATCCACATGATAATAAATAATTATAAAAATACATTATGTAAGTTTATATCACATACACACAATTTTTATTCTCAAACTAGCTGTTTTCCGCGGTATTACCCGAGGTTTATAAAATGTAGCCTGTGTTTATCTATCTCCACTCCTAATTTCATCCAAATTCGTCAATCCATTCGAATGTGAAGAAGTAATAAACAGACATACAAAAAAACAATTTAAAGTCAAAACATTTTTTTTTCAATTTGGGTATCAAAGATACACTTACGAACGTCAAAGTTTTATAATAGACTCGACCGCCTTGTCCGGAAAAAGAGCCTCTACTCAGAAGAACAAGCAAGAAATTTAGGTGCATTATTATTAATAATAATAATATAATAATAATCTTAATTCGGGACACTTCCACACACGGTCGCCTGACCCCAAACTAAGCAAAGCTTGTACTATGGCTGCCAGATACTGATAAACATACTTAAATATTTTTAAATACATACTTAAATACATATTAACACCCAGACATAGAACAAACACAAATGTTCATCACATAAATGTTTGCCCTAGGTGGGAATCGAACCCACGCCCCCAAGCTCAGAAGGCAGGTTCACTACCAACTGAGCCACCGAGGCAGTCAAAAAATAATAAGATAACTGTATCACAAATGTTGGCTTACAACTAGGTAATATCATATTATATCTATGTACTAGTGGCTACTTAGCGGAAGTGGAATTATAATACAAGTAGCATTGTACAACTCGCCTTTTACTACTCTTTTGTAATGGTAAAAGATTTTTTTAAATCAAAATTTATTCATTACTAGCTGTCACCCCGCGACTTCGTTCGCGTTTATTATTTATATATATATATATATATATATATATATGTGAGCTATCCTATCTGTTAAGTTAGATCGAACTGCACACGGTGTGCAAATTTGATTGAAATCGGTTAAGTAGTTTAGGAGTCTATAGCGGACAAACAACGTGACACGTAATTTATAAATATTAAGAAGATAAACACACAAATCTTTCCACTTTATAATATTAGTCTAGATTTATTTCATTGATCCTCTCCATTCTAAGGGTGCCTGGAAAAGGTCGCTTTTAGTGATAAGACCGCCTTGTCGTATCATTATCTCTAATATTTATATGTATTGTGTTTGTTTTCTTTTTGTTTTGTCGACAAAGTGTAAATGCGTTAGGTAGGTATAATTTAATTTTAAAGATTATTCTAGTGATATTTAAACAAAATTATAAAACAAACTTACTCTTGGCAATAGAGTGGCTTCATTTGGTTTGAGGACGCGAGAATTGCTGCAACAAAATAACATATAAATGACTAATAAGTACAATAAAATTTTATTAGTCTACTAATGCGGGCCACACACAGACAGGGCGCGGCCTGGTGGCTTGGACTGAAGGCCAAAACCATCCGGACAAATTTAACGAAATTTGTCCGGATGGCGCATCTGTCTTCTAGGTGGAGATAAATAATAAATAAATTTGGGACACATGCACACACGGTCGCCTGACCCCGAACTGAGCAAAACTTGTACTATGGCTGCCAGAGACTGATTTACATACACAGAATTTTTTTTTAAATACATACTTAAATAGATACTAACACCCAGACATAGAACAAACACAAATGATCATCACATGAATGTTTGGCCTGAGCCTAAGCTCAGAAGGCAGGTTCACTACCATCTGAGCCACCGAGGCAGTCCAGAGGAGAGCAGAGGAGAGGTTTTCGAGTTTGATTCCCGGTTGGGCTGTTGTTTGTAAGGTGGATTTATTTAGGCTAAATTTTTTCCCCTATAATAAATCTGTGATCAACCAAGTCATAATCAGATTTTGTGTTGATTTTCATTGTTCAATGGTTATTTCTTTAAATACCCTCCATCAGTCTTCACGTTAGGTGTCTGGCTTCTAGACTTCTAGCATCTCTGGTCCAACTGTAGTATTTGCTATCTTTTTAGTCTCATAGTTACCTTGTTGGTGTGTATTAGATGCGAGTTGGTTTGTGTGGTTTTACAATCTCTCCATTGGGCCAAGTATAACAAAAAACCTCAAAAACGAACACTAGAGCCGACTACTAGCCTACAAAAAGGTTCAACTCACCAGGCTGCGGCTTGGAGACCACCATTGGACTTGTTACAGCTTTCGGGGTTACGCTGCAACAAACAGAATAAATATATTTGTACTGTGTTCAAATAATTCTAACTTCCTAATACTAACTATATAATAAATTAAAAGCGAAGTGAGTTTGTTTGTCACACTTCCACACTCTAGCTACTCAACCAAGTCTTTGTGAAGTTATGCACGTTGCCAGGAGTACAAAATATTACATTGAGTACTTTCATGGGTGTAACCACAGTCGGGGATGGGGCATCTACCTGATCCCTAAAGCCTTGTTCGGACTATGTTAGTAATTTACTTAGTCTTTTTTTTTTCATTTCTTGACCTGCAATCAGTCATCCAGACTATAATCAGGTGAGTTGCAAGAGGTTAGCATTTGGCGAGGAAGAGCAACTGCTCTTCCTTCAGCCAATTTAGTTGAGTGGCAAGTAATTTAGTTACTAAAGTACTAAGTTACTGAAGTACTTGACTAAAATTTTGTTGTTTGTACACATTTAGTTACTAAACTACTCGCCACTCTTACTAAACTACTAGCCTAGTGCGACTTTACTAAAAGCTCAATATTTAGGATTTTCAAGTAAAAAAAACCGGCCAAGTGCGAGTCGGACTCGCGCACGAAGGTTTCCGTACCATTATCTCCTTTTAATATTTATTTAATTCTTCATTTTTTGTATTTGTTGTTATAGCGGCAATAGAAATACATCATCTGTGCATCTGAAAATTGGTGACAGACGAACGGACAGCGGAGTTTAAGTAATAAGGTCCCGTTTTACCCTTTGGGTATGGAACCCTAAAAAGTAGATATTATGCCCATGCAACTTTCGTCACAAAAAAAAATACGGTTTCTGTAGGACCGCGGGTTAAACGGCGTGGCGCAGCAAGTGAACTACGAGTATAATAAGATTTTAAATAAACTAGAACTGCTGTTTTGCAATTTCAAGGTTGGTTCAACAGAAAGTTAAATGTAATACTAAATATATACATATCCTACTATCCTAACATACTAATATTATAAACGTGAAAGTTTGTAAGAATGGATGGATGGATGTTTGTTACTCTTTCACGCCAGAACGGCTGAATAGATCTGGATGAAAATTGGCACAGAGATAGATTACTTAGTCTAGAATAGCACATAGGATACTTTTTAACTGCGGGTGAAAACCGCGGGGCGCAGCTTATACAAAATAAATTATCAAAAATGTTAAGAAAAACCTCCATGATGATGGAGGATGATGATGATGGTAACGATGGTGTGACCTGCATGGTTGCAAACACCTTGCTAGAATAACACCGAGATAAGCGCGCCATCTTTTTGTGGGGTGATTGAGCGTATCGGACATACTAAGATTGATTAATGTCAAAGTTGGTCATTTGAGAATTAAATCTTGTGTGGTTTTGATAAGAATCTTCCTTTAATCCATTTCTGGTTTGTGAATTACTAAATCAGCCTTTAAATTTTTGCTAGTATATAAAAAATTGTGGTGTATGTCATTGGGTACATTTCCAGTGCAGATAAACGTCCCCGATATGTACCGGAGGTATCATGTACATTCTAAATTTAGGATGACATAACAACACCCCAATTCTAGACACATTTGTCATGTTAATTGAATGATTGTGGCATTATGGATGTAGTATGCATAGGCAATTGTAATGCATGCTTCGATATTTCTAGAATGTACTGTGACACACTCTTTTGCCTAACCAACTGTGCAAGTGTTATGCTTTTAGAGTGTGCGGTAGATACCTACTTCTTTATTTATGACTAGTTCTTCTGCCTGCGGTTTTGCTCACCTATGTCACTCAGAAATAATGTAGCTCTCTAATGGTGAAAGACTTTTTTGAAATCAGACCAGTTGTTTTTGAGTTCACAAGCACATACAAAAATACAAATCTTTTCTCTTTCTAATGTTAGTGTAGATATTTAAGTATGAGTCTTCTTAGGCACACCCTATAGGCAAAAAAGGCCAGTTCAGCAAGGGTATACTCACGGTGAGGCAAGGTGGGGCAGATGCTTCACTGCCACACCTCTCTCCTCAACTCCTCGAAGCTTATGTAGGTTTTTCAAGTAAAAAGAAAATTGTTGCAGTCAACAATGACAGAAAATGGACTTGTCCGCCTCTCCCTGATGAGTAAGCATAGGAAGAGGGTTCTAGAAGCACAAAATATTTTGATAACATAATTTTTGGTAGATTTAGACAGCCCTTGCAGTTTATCTTATACCTTTAAATGAGCAATTCTTGTATATATATATATATATATAATTGGAATCTCGGAATCGGCTCCAACGATTTTCATACAAATTAGTATATAGGGGGTTTCGGGGGCGATAAATCGATCTAGCTAGGAATCATTTTTAGAAAATATCATTTTATTCGTGTTTTATCGATAATCAATCTCAACTGAAAAATATGACTCTTCCTGACATCTATTGGCGAATAATAATACTACTATTTTTTGTGAGCAACTAATTGCTTTAACGACACAACAGCAGATGGCGTTGTTAAGTAACACGAAGTCAATGAGTGTTTGCTTTGAGGTTAGACTAAAATCAATTGTTTATTATCCAAAAAACACAATAAAAAAAATAAAAAAAATACCGAGCAAAGCTCGGCCATCCAGGTACTTATTATATTAAAACATAAAAATTAGTACCTAGATAACAGATTTTTTTTTGTGTTGAAAGTGATAAATATGGTAATTGGTATCTCTAGCAGGTACATCCGTATCACAGAGTCCCAAGACACAGCCTTTTATGACTAGTTTGGGGCTTGCCAGCAATTAATGTTATGGCAAAGGTTTTTCCACAAAATAAAATATTGATTAGTTTTTAAATAAAAAGCATTTTAAATTCCTACAATGTGTACTTATCCAGTATGTTTACTTCTGCGGCACCCTTTAAAAAATCTGACCCATGCAGTTTAGTAAAAGAAGAATCTCTCTGTCTGCCTGGAAGATTGCTTTTAAGCAATAAGACCGCCCATTGCACCCATATATTTGAGTGCTTAGTTTAGTTTATATTGTGTTTGGTGTCAATAAAGAGTTTCATATTGTTTTGTTTTGTAAAAGCTTATCTGGGAATGCAGCTAATTTTTCACATTGAATATTGTTTTGGTTACTTTTATTCTTATTACATGGAATAAAAATGTAATTATGCATAGCAGGAAGCCTATTAAGCAGAATACCTATAATTAAATAAATATAAAATTTATCAAATAAGGAAATACCTAATTTTTTTTTATTAATATACACATTGTTGTAAATACATGCAAATATTTTGTTGTATGTGTGCATCAGGGAAGTTGCAGTATTTGTAAAATAGTATGAAAATCATAGTAGTATGATTTTCATATTATTTTGTATGAACACAATATCGAGAAAAAGTTTGTGTGTTTGTAAAAAGAATAGGTAATTTATTTAGAAATTTGTGAATAGTGTTATGGGCTGTATTTTGTTAGGCTTATTTATAAATCCAGTTTATGGTTATTGTTTTATATAATAATATGGCTCTGTTGATCGTTAAGATATAAAATAAAAAAAAATTGTAAATCTTTGACACCAGGGCTTTTCACTCGGCCAAACACTTACTAATTTTAAATGAAGCAAAGTGAGATATGCACAAATTTTCCCGAAGTGTGTTCAATCTACATGCCCAGTCCGTAATGTCTGAGCCTTGAGCAGGGTGGACGTAACCACTTGGTTGTCCAGTTTAGGGACCCTGACTCTCTGTGTCTTATTACACTACATTGTAGCTGCGGGCAGGATCTGAGAAATAACGTAATGTGAAAAGCTTTTCATCCAAAAAACTTAACAGGAGAGACCATACCAATGTTTGTAATAGTTGTGTTTTTTAACCCCCAATGCAAAAATGATGGGGTGTTTAAAGTTTGATGTGTCTGGTCTGTGGAATTGTAGCTCCGAACAGATGAACCAATTTTGATTTTGTTTGAAATGTTCTTAGCTTAGCTTCTTAGCTTAGCTTGTGCTTAGCTATGTTTGTTGAAAATTGGTATCGGAGTTTTTTAAATTTATCCTTGTTTTGATATGCAGTGTGCATGCAAGTCTAGGTAAGACCTGGGGCAGCAGCTAGTTTGCAGCTATTGATCATTTTAACAGCCTTGCCATGACAGAATGCTAAATACTGGCTGGCTATGTATATGTGACCTTATGGTAAATCAGCTGTTAAATTCAATGTAAATTTTATTGATCTTGTCGTTATTAATTCCAAGGCCACCTACTGAGGCAGGCATGACTATTGCTGTGTTAGAAAAACTACAATATGTATTCATTCAATGTAGTTTACTACGAAATTTGGAATATTATGTTGCTAAATCATTAACTAACTGGGCACTTTCAGTGTGTAATGATTTCAATATTCTACGAACTATGTAAATATCAGCTATCTATCGCGGTTTTCAGTAAATAGGTCAATTATTTGTAAATTTTCCTCTATGTAAGACCACCCAAATTTACAACAATGACACTAAATCAACCTCCATCGAGTTCTAAGCAGAAAAATCTGGATATTTACGGTAATCTACGGCGTCGGACTAGCACGTTCGCCGCCTTGAATCTCCGGGCCAACTCGATGTATGTCTCCTGATCAGCGTCTATTTCTACTTCGGCCTTCAGCAGGGAAAACTTCATACGCCAGCCACGGGCTTCCAACCCATGTATCAGACGTGCCTGAAGATAAATTCCACGGCCGGCATGGCGAGCACTAAGTCTCTGCTCGAACACGAGCATACTTGTCTTCTGGTCAGCTATAGTCCTGGCGTGTCAGGTTGAAGAAGATGAAAGCACCAGACCCGAGGCGGTAGGAACGCCCGCACGATACCACCATAGCTTCACCACGACTCGCCACAACAACCATTTGTGATGACTTTATGAGACACAAAACTAAAAACACTTTCGAACAGTCACTTGTCCAACATTATTTTCGACGGCCACGGCACAGGAATAGCGACCGGCGAATGGCGCGGATGCAGACACGATTGCACAGTCACAAAATGGGATTATACCGGTTCGCAAGGGCGAAATCGAAGATTTATCAGTGGAAAATAAACAGCGAGCTGGAATTAGTACGCGGCGAGCGGCGGAGCGCGATCGACTGAGCGCTGATTGGTCGCTAGATTGATGCTAGCGGAGCGGGCGCCCCGATTGGCCCGAATCCGGTTCGAGTCGGTTCGCAGAGGCCGCGGCCGGCTACGGTCGGTGCATCGAGCGGCCGCGCCGCGTCATTGTAGGGATGTGACACGCTTCTATTTACGGCTCGACAATCCGGTTTTTGTTACGGACGAAACAAAACTTATTACTTTGTTCGACGTAAATAAATTTCATTGATAATTTTTTTACTCGCTCCACGTACAGGACGGACGAGTAATGAATTATTCAATAGTTCGTTTTGAAATGAATTCTTCACAATCAAGTGGCATCAATACTACTACAAACCGGATTACATTTTATAGTCGTAAGATATGACGCATTTATGTTTCGGTTAATTGAGATTTGTTTTACTACAAACCCGAGAGAACTAGTTACGTACATAAATAAAACTAAAGTTTATCAGATTCTCATTGAATTCGTACAAAGCAGACGGAGGTCGAGTTTAAAATAGATTCTAGCCAGACCCAAAATTAAGACAATCATTTTTACTGCATAGGATTAGTTTTGGGAGTAAAATTCACAATTTTCTTTGTTAACTTTACAAAAATCATGAGAAAGCCAGAAATCTAGCATCATAAATAAATGCACAGCCCTATTATATACACATAACACGCTGTAAACATAAAACAAACAACATTCACCACATCCCACGCAACACTGGACCAGACCTTAGACAACGTAGCAGCTGGATAAATTAGTTCCGTCACAGTAGGTACGACATTTCAACCATTGACGTGTGAAACTGTTATCATAACTTTCCAGTTGGCACACCTACTCTCGGAAGCTAGTTTTTTTTTATCAAGTAGGTAGTATTGAGCACAAAAATACTAGGAAATCGGCCAAAACAAAACGTAGCTAGTATTTATAAATGCAAGCACATAAGAAACCGGCTAAGCGCCTTAAAAATAGCAATAGCACAGTGTTAGGTAGTGGAGTCGTTAATACTAGTTTTTCCCTGAATAGTCTGAAAAGTGTCATCATCAGTCATCAACTCATGACCTGATAACATACAAGTGACTCTATGAGCTGGATACCTCGCGGTCGGCGTTTGTCTTCCTATATAGGTCGCATTCATCAACCAATCTCGTTTAAAATTGCGGAAATATATTATTTCTTTTCAAAAAATAAATCCATACTCCGCCATTTTGAAAAAAATACCAAAAACTACAATAAAAAATCTATAACTATCGAACCTACTCACAAAATTTAATAATTGCTACCTGTAGACGAAGACAAAGATCTGGGGGGCTATTCCTGCGCGTGAGATGAGATGAGATTTTATCTTGGTCACTCTCACACCTATGACGTTTTAAATGAGAGCAACAAGGACGAAAAAAGGTGAGATGAGAATCTCAAATCTCCGAATAGGGTCCCCGGACAGAGATCGAGACAGAGTTCGGACATACGAATTTACGAAAGCATGTTTTAGAAGCTGAAGCATAGATTGGTCGCTAACGCTCGCTCGGCGAGCTAGCTATCACGGCTTATGGACTCTATTGTCTTTAAAATCATCTATGACGATAGATATAAAGTTGATATTGCTAAGAGAAGAAAGTTAATTAAACCACTTATACAAATATAGACAGACGAACATAGAAGAACCTTTTCACGTCGGTTTATAAGGCCTAGCGACAACCTTTATTCATACGGCTTCGGAGATGTTATGGATAGAGAAAAGATTAAGCTGACTGATGTGGAGGTTACAGGGTCACGATAGTATTTTACTTACATTTTCTAGGCCATAACTAAATTTAAATAAAGATTTTAGGCACCACCTATTTTTATCGACAGCTCTCATAATGTCGTATATTTAGACAGCAATCAATTAAATTTTCTAAAGTGGTTACGTTCTAAAATGTGTACTTTTCCAAAATGACTGATTTTTGACGCGTGAGATGAGATCTGGTCACTTATACTCCTATGACTTTTTAAACGAGAGAGACAAAGGCAAGAACATATCTCGAATTGTAGAAATAGCCTTCCTGAGGATGAATTTCCTTGAGGAGATTTGGAAAATATTATTGAAAGGCGATCTCGATCTTTCCATAAAATTTTCCAAATAGTTATGACTAGCAACTTCGAGCCAACTTTTCCGTAGTTGATTATATCAACATAAATTTTTAGTGAAGAGAGGCAAAGGCAAACTAACAAGCTTCTACGTCAATCACGTCCGTTACGAGTAGTTACATCCAGTTAATCCAGTTTCTGCCAAACGTTTACAACTTTTGCTAGGATAATCTATTGACATTGCGATTATTTAGACAACTGGATATTTGCAGCTGTATCGTTTTAACTGTTTTACATTTTAATTACATCGTGACGCACAACGTCTGCAAATACGTTAAGAATCACAAACTATCGTAGTTGTGGAGCTTTTTTGGACATTTTAATTACAAGGAAATGGGAAGAATTTTATGTAAATTATAGCATAATCTAGCGAGTTCAAATTCACAGCTAGAAATGTTCTTGAATTACCCTGATCTTTAATAAGGTTATCTGGAATCAATTATGTCATCTACGTAAGAAAATAATATTAATAAAATAGTTGACCCAATGATTGCGATAGCAAAATAATAATTAAGAAACAATAAGCCTTGCCTGTTAATGTAGTAACATCCATTCTAATAAACGTGCAAAGGGAAACTTATTCAATTAACACACTTTCGTAACTTTCGTTACCTATTAACAAACTAACGCTAGATCACTTTGCACCTGGCGATCTTCCAATCCAAGGCAGATAGCGGTTAATTTTAGACCAAAACACAACAGTGACTCAATGTTTACGTTTTGATAATTTATAACATGCATTTCTGGAATTTTTAAGCCCAAATATTACAAAAATAATCAACAACAGTATACATTACAAAAATAATGAACAAACGTAATAAAGAGTATTACATCGATAATTCATTGATTGATTACTTTACCCTTGCATTGCGAACTTTCATATCAGCAGTTGGACAAAAGATAAATCTTCACAAAAAATTGGGAAACGACAACATAAGAAATTAATAATTTGAAAATTAAATGTTAAAACGTTAGCAGTGGGCAATTTTAAACTATCAATCAGTGGCATTGTGAATTTAAAACTAAAAACATTGATACATACTTTAGAAATTGTGAGAAATTAACACGGTATTCTTTGACACGATAGTATGGGCTTGACTAACACTAGTTCAATGATGTAATAATTGAAGAGTACAATGTGTTATTAAAAATGACCTTATTAATCTTTACAGGCTTTCGGTGACAGGATCGAGTGCGAACCGGTTCAAATTTAATTTTACCTGTTGCCATGATAACGAACGTAAATAGGTACTTACTCGTACCACATAAATAAGATGAATGACGTGACAACAGTAACGTTTACAGGATTAGTAATGCGTATATACATGATCGTATATCTTTCGAAGTTATTGTATCTTATATTATATTTACTGAGTATGAATTTAAAGTGATTCAAAATGTAGAAATTGGAATTTTTAGCAGAGACATTTTTGAAAACATTAGTTACGCAGACATTAGGTTTAACAGGACAGGAGTGAACGTTTAAGAATAATAATAGGAAGAACCGGAATAGCAAGTAATCTACTCAATGCGCATATGCGAGGTGATGCATGAATGTACATGCCTGCTTCAATTCGCGCGAGTTACTTGCACCTTACGCAAGAAGGGCTATACTCGTGCAGCTACACAATCATGTAACCAACAATAAAAGTAACAGTATTACAGTACGTACGATGAGTTCATCACCCCTAGTCATGAGATCAACCGCACCGGCACATCCTCGGTACTCGGCACGCGATCTAGTGCGAACGGGTTATTCCTAGCTTCAGATTCCGTCTAAATATAGGCAAGTGCAATATGAAAGTGTGGGAGTTGCATGTTCGGCAGAGGTCGTAGGGTCGAGTTCGTTTCGAGAACGAAGAATGTAGTGGGAGTCAAGAAAAACGTTGTATATTAGGAAGTTTATTTGGCGTTTTGTAAACATAAGTATTTATCTAGTCTGGTGGAAGAACCTAACTCTTAGCAGGCCTAATAGTCTTGATGCGCAAGATGAGATCAGTGGGGCTATTCCTACGCGTGAGATGAGATGAGATTTTATCTTGGTCACTTTCACACTTATGACGTTTCAAACGAGAGCAACAAGGGCGAAAAAAAGTGAGATGAAAATCTCAAATCTCCGAATAGGGCCCCTGGTCACTTTCACTCCTACTTTTCCAAACGAGAGAGACAAAGACCGGAAAATATCTCGAACTCTAGGAATAGGGCTCCAGCATAGTAAATCGTAACTATTTTTTAAAAGTAGTCGAGTTAAGTGTAAACTAGAAAATGACTTAAGCTAGTTTTCGATGCAGGCCACGATTCCATCTTCAAGTCAATATTTTCTTTTGAGATGCAACAGAGAAAACGTTCCCATAAAAATCTGGACGATGATAACGATTGCACAGAAATTAAATTTATACTATTTACGAACATAAAAATAATCTTGAAAATCTAACACAAAAGTTGAATATAGCATTTAATAAATTAGAATTAACTAGTGCCTCAGTGAGCTAAAGACTACGCGGCCAGGGTCTGTCCTCCTACAGGGCGCATATGTCAACCGATTTATAGACAGATTTTTGTAACGATTCAGTTTTTGACCTACTCACAAAATTTCATAAGAATCTTATGAGAAATGCGAACAGTGGAGGAAGACAGCCGGACATACAAAATCATTTTTGCCAAAGCTGACCCATAGAGGCTTTGCTCGCTCGGTCGACTTAATCATCGTTACTGCATTTGATACATCTTGCTACATCTATGACATCTATAAATAGCCCTCGGGTCTCATATAAAGGGCCGCAATTGGCTCTCATTGAGCAATCTAAATGGTAAATAAGACGATTAAGGACATTGACTATTCAATTCCGGAGTTCATAATGTTACGGATGCGGGTATTATGGCCCGCTATTGTTGGGCCTATGAAGTACTCGTGCGTGGTCTATTTTTGTATTTGAATTCAAGTTTTATGTTGGCTGTGGTGGGTGAATCTGGAATATTTTATTCATTATCAATTCAAAAATAACAACCAGAAGTGTTTACGTACTACTTATGGGCATTGGACACCAAAATATGATAACTCCTTCCTATATAAATGTTAAAAAAATGTATGTTTGTAAAAGTATTCATCTTCATGAAAAACAACGAAAAATTCAATTAGCAATAAGTTACGGTTACGGACAAAATATAGCCGGCAACTGTGTCACACTTCTATGTTCCATTCTTGAATTGTTTAAGTAGTGAGGGGCAATATAATAAATTTAACCTACCGATATTTTATTTTCGGACTCGATATCGATTTGGAATAATACTTACTTGATAAAATTTATTTTTAACCGTCGACGCAAAAAGAGTAGTCTTATAAGTTTGACGTCTTCTGTCCTGTCTATATATTAAATTTACTATTAATACTAGCAAATAAATAATTTTAAAACGAGAAAGAACTAATTGCTGTCATTAGTTCATTTATCACTCGTTTAATACATTTTAATTGATTTGGTATTTTTGTTGCTGACACTAACGCTGTCAAAATGAAATGCGCTAGCAATTCATTTTGATTAAAGGTTACTAATGTTAACGAACAACACGTGGGGAAATCAAAACTTTCCGTCGTGTCGTGATGTCACTGATGTCTCGGGCAGAAAAATACAGTAATCTATAGGCAGTAGTAAACCTTATGACAGGTTACCCAGTTAGAAACCGAATCTAGAAGTAACCGCTTCATTTGGCAATATGTAATGGCCGCCGTGTCCAGTCTTTTTTTCTATTAGTTAGTTATAGTTCAGAATTTGTGTCTATTAGTTTTAACTATGCATGCTCCGTCAGGGCTACCATGACATCTTCTTGACATGATGGTAACGTTTTGTTTTTGACGATGCGCGACCATGGACCTTATTACGTGGCGTTACGATTCGCGTTCGCGCAGCATCAAAAACATAACGCAATGGCAATCATGGCAATAGGATGTCATTGTAGACCTTCTGCAACTCGATTCTATTAAGCAATTGTTTCAAAATGATTAATGAATTGCCTCGAATTGACACTTTTTTTTGCCAGAAGGGTCAAAAATAGACAATTCGTTGACAATTTAAGAACAATTTCTTAGTAGGATCGAGGCCCTGGTATAGCGTTCCAAAACAAAAAACGACGCATATGCAAGACCGGATTAAAGCATATAAAACGAATATTTGAATTGAATGAGACGATGACAAGTGGCATAGTTGAGTATCAACTCTCAGAACGTTTCTTTTATAATGGCACCATGCAACCGACGCGCATCAGTGGGCTGCGTTCTGTGGTCGTGCTCACAATTTTACAGTTACTAACTACTATGGAGGACTTTAGACCGAGCGGAAGTGAGGTCAGAGTCTACTGGTACAAATCGACATTTGTATATCCGACGATAACTTCAGTATCGTTATTCCGATCGTCATAAAATTTACCTAGCAAATAGTTTATTTCTGTATAGTTCAGGGGTTGCAGAGATTTAGGAGTCGCGAGTCTCACTTCGAAGAGAACTACTAGTCAAAATCGATTATAAACTGCCATGCCCGAATTGAGACAACTCGCGTAGTTTACATTTTCACAAAGTTGTAGTAAACAAATTAAGTGGTCGCGTCTTGTGACTATTTATCACGTCCAATCAGCGAGCGACTATTTCACATGACACTTCAATCAATTGTTACAATTCGTCGGTCTAATTTTAGGGAGGCGGTATGTGGGTTATTTGGTATGTAGGCGCGTCGCAATAGGACAGTCTTAGACAGATTGTCGGTTTCAATTTGTTATTGTGTATTCTGTATAGACTTACGGCTTCGGTAATTCCGTCACAGAACTGCGAGACGTTGTGCCTTACTGGTAAATGAATAGTAACAAGATAGATGTTTACTCATGTTGATAATATCCTTTCATACGTGTACATTAAGTATAATACTCGTAATCCATTTAATTAAAATCGATATTCCTATCGATACTACCGACAACACTATTGCCTTATAATTTTTTTTTTCTTTCTCCCCAATTCAGGGGAATTTGGTGTTGCACGTCATGTGCATTTGCCAGTGTCAAATACTAGTCATTTGTTTTCACAGATGATGGGATGATGATAATGATGAAGATGATGAATCCCTCCCCTTTCCCCATTCCAGTAAAGTTATGGATACTTTACTGAAACTTTAAGTGAGGTTTTGTAGAGAACACAAAAAGTCGTATCATTTGCCCACACTCGAGCACGTTAACGAACCGGTAAACTTTAATAATCTACCATTATTACACTTTAACATTCGAAGAATCACAAGATTTTGAAAATAATTTGAAACTACGACAACACTTTTTCTGTTCCCGCCAAAAACTCCTTTCTTTATAATTTGGTGATTGGAGCTGCATTTGACATTGACAGTTTTTTTTTTTGACAAATTGAAGATTTTATGAATTCAGCCAGTGCTTAATATCTATTTTGTGTTACACCAAAAAGATAAATAAAATTAAGCATCGTATTCTCCTATTATCGTCATAGTGAGTCCGATATGACTCATATGACGATGAAAAAAAAAACTGTAGCTGAAAGAAAATACAAGACCCTTGTCACACTCCATAGCTGCTTCCGAGAAAGATTTGAGCCATATCTTCATACAGATAGGCCTTCCTTTTCTATGACAATTCTATGATGATTATGTATACATAGGTGTTTTCAGAAATTCCAAGTAAAAACATGGATCTGCGATGCTGCTTTGCCTCGCAGATTTGAGGTTCGGGGCGAAGTCTCTGCCTTTGGTCTCATATGTAGAAAGTTCGCTCCAAATCGGTCCAGCTGTTCTCGAGCGATGCGTTTATCTAATGGTGTGTCCTAACTCCAAACACAGCGAGCGATACGCGGCAGCGGAGCGCGGATGCCGCGCTATGATTGGACGACAGTCCCGCTAAACGTAGCACACAAATTGGTAGAAATTATTTGCGCGGAAAATTAGCGTCCTACGAATGGCGCGCGTAGCCAACGCGCACCTTGCGCGCTGCGAATCTTTAAAACAACATTTTTTTTAAATATTGGAGATGTTACTTACCACATTTCAGGGGAGTACGGTGGCGAAGTGGTGACCAGAGACGGAGGTGGCATCAGGGCATCGTTGGATAACTGGCAACAACGAAATAATCGATGAAAAAATAATACTTAAGATATTACATAGGTACTCTTCTAAACTAGAGGAGGCACTAGACTGTTCTAATGTCCCAATCAATTGTGGCCATCGAGCCACACTTCAGTCAGTCACTCGCTACAGCTCGAGGCGTGATGACGTATTGTTTTTATTTATTTGTGTAAATATTACTGGCAATATGCAACAAAACAGCTTGGATTCATAAAACAAAAAAAAAATGGTAGAATTTAAAATATTTTTTTTTCTCAAAATTGCATGATAATCTTCGTTAATGTTCGAAGTAAATAATACGCAAGCCTTGAATTCAATTAAATAAGAAACTCACGTTATGTGTATCGCGGCTTCGTCTCCGTTTATATTTTCGATACTCGTCCATTAAAATACTTTTTACGCCAAATTACAATAAATATCATATATACATATCGTCACGTCTTTCCCCCGAGGTGCTGGCAGAGGTGTACAACACCCACACTTCGACAATTACAATACTAATCAAAATATATCTACGTACAAAAGTAGTAAGTAGATACTTTTCTTTAGACGGGAGAAATTTTAATTGCTATCAATTTTGTTTAGGTAATAGGACAGTGGCTCCTTCACTTCAAATTGATATAAAATTACAGGGCAGCCATTTTTTTATTGCAATCCCTTTACAACTCTTATCAACTTTACAGATAAAATTATAGCTCAGACATTTTTTTAGTTGAAAACATGCAATAGGTGATGGGATGCTACATTACCATGGGCGTACCCAGCTTCTGGCGTAGGAGGGGGCAAGTCAGATTTTTTAGGTCGGATCGTCCGCGGCTGTTTTGTCATACACACTACACAAACACACATAAATGAGTCATTAGATGTATGTAGTGTAGTGTGTAGGGCAAACACCCGCAAATGATCCTGTTTTATAGGTAGTTAAATTAATAAAATTTTACAATCCTGTCACAGTAGTACATTTTACTATATTCTTAAGTGAATCATTAACCTAATTTGTCATTAAAATTTTGATGCAAGTTCCCTATTGCATCGTGCATTTTGTCAGTGTCTACTGCGCGGTTTATTTAAAAGTTAGAGCATAACTCGTTTACAATTTAATTAGTAATTAGGGGAGTTCATACATGTTCTGCGAGATTTTCAAGGGGGGGCAGCTGCCCTCCCCTGCCCCCCCCTGGGTACGCCCATGTACATTACACTTACAAAATTTAATTATTTATCAAATTTATTCATTTAAAATGACCAAATACACTAGACAAGTAGAAATAACAAACACTTAAGTATCACTTTTAAGATAAATTTTGTATAGTCACGAAACCAAATATGTGTGCAAAGTTTTATTAGAATCGGTTCAGTAAAAGTAATTCAAAAAACAAACAAAATACAAATGAATATAGAAAACGATTTAAAAAAATTGCCAATGTTTTTACACTTTGATGAATTTTATTATTTTAATGAATTTCACAATGATAAGTTTCAATTCCAGATTAATGAATCACATGGGTATAATTACAGTAATTGGTAATGAAAAACAAAATACTAATAAACCATCAACACAAGTTGTCAAAAGTTTTCTTAGAACACTGTCTACGCTAATTTTGAGAGTAAACTGCGATAGGTCAAACTTTTGTAAGGTCAGATTCAGATGGCACCGTGCGCATCGCATCCCTGATAAGAAGGCCGTCGTGCGCATAGAATTATCAAAAATTACGACACAAAATGATAATTAATACTTATCTATTTAGTTGACCTGTGAAATAAGGTCAGATTCAAATCGCACCGTGCGCATTTTATCTTTGATAATGAAGCTAGAAGTTGGAATTGTATACATGCTGTTAAAAAAACTCTGTTGTACCCGCGAGGTGCGCATCCAGTATCGACTGGAGAATGCAATTATGCTACTTTAAATTAAATGTTGACCTTAAAAAAAATTACCTACATCGCGCTCCGCCTCCCTAAAAACGCGAACGCAGTCACTAATCACGTCGGTTTTATTTGTAAACTATACGCGTCGTGATGCTACTTTCTTAGAATATTAGCCTCCAACATATGATACAGATTTGTTGACATTTCTGTAAAAAATCGTCTTATTTCTTGCGTTCTTAAACCGGTCATAACTCTTGTTATTTATAACGTGCATTTTTTTGGTATTTTTGCATGAATACCTAGAAGTGTGTGTACCTGCCCGTCAATTATCCAACGGGGATTTTGTAACTCCCTGTATTTGTAACAGCATTCAGTATTTCCTGTTGCGAGTGAAATAATTTTGCAAATCCATGAGCAATATTCAATTGTGTGGGTACAAAACAACTTATAGTTGTTCCGTAGAAGTTCCGGGCAAGTGCGAAAAACAACGAAAAACTGGTCATCTATCCTCTGAACGCACCCCAGTTCCACTTACCGTGGTGAGCACGGTGGCCTCGCAGCCAGGCTGGTACTTCTCCAGGTCTTGTCTCGGGCGACGCATCACCTTCTCTCTGTCTTGCTTGTGTTTTCTATCAGCTCCTTTCAATTTGAACACCTGCAGACAAAGTAAACCAAATAAACTAAGTAACGTACTTCCAGGACCGATATTCCGTATCGATATTACCCCGAACCACATCTGGAAGTATAGTACTTCGAACTCCTGACAATACTACCGCATCCTTCACAATATTACTCCTACACTAGAAATAAGGATAGGATAGCTGTAACGAGATTTAGACTGACTAAGTCAAATAAGTCATTTTTGGCAACTGCGTTCGTTTTTACATTAAAAGTCCCGAAAAATATAACAGGGCTCACTGAGGGAAAACTCAAGTCACATGTAAAAATTACATTAATGAAAAGGTATTTTAAGGTTAAGAATTATTTAGAAGACAAAGATGTCTGGAGCCTTCCACTTCCGCCAAGTAGCCACTAGTATGTACCTATAGATATTACCTAATTGTAAGCCAAAATTTGTGAGACTGTAATTTATTTATTCTTTGCAAAAATAATGCCCCTCAGTTTCTTGCCTGTTCTTCAGAGTAGAGGCTCTTTATCCGAACAAGGCGGTCGAGTCTATTTAAAAAAAACTTTGACGTTCATAAGTGTATCTTTTATACCTAAATTGATTAAAAACATTTTGACTTTGACTTTATTATCCCGAACACCCAGCTCGTAACAACATTACCCCAAACTCAATATTACCTCAAGCGAACCTGGCATGTAATAATAACTAAATATTCGAGACAATTTGGACACACGGTCGTCTGACCCCATACTAAGCAATGCTTGTGCTATGGCGGCCAGAGACTGATATACATACACACATATTTTCATTTACATAACATAACATATCGTCACGCCTTTCCCCCGAGGGGGCTGGCAGAGGTATAATACAACACCCACACTTCGCCGGACGATATTCAGTACCAAATGTGACAGGAGGCGAGCCTGTCACTATACACCGGGCTCCAGTCATGTAGCAGATGACATACAATACGCCCATATGTTCACAAAATGAACAAATTGGTGCGTGCCGTCGGCTGGGTTCGAACCCGCTCCTCTGGCTTGAGAGGCGGACCTTCTCCCAACTAGGCTGCCATCGCCATCGCTTCTCATTTACACAAATAGATATTAACACCCGGACAGAACAAACACAAAATATGCATTACACGAATGCTAACCCAAAGCTCAGAAAGCAGGTTCACCAGCAACTGAGCCACCGAGGTAGTCATTCCATGTTATTTGTTCCTACATACCTTAATCTGGCATGCAGCGGCATGCAGCCTGCCGTCGTCGCTGGCGAGGCATGTCTCCACTTGTATACGGAATGGCACGCCTTTCTCCCCGCCATGCTTTTTAGCCGTGAACTCCGTTGATATGCAGTTCACCTGAGCAATGATAACATTATTAGTTTAACTGATTACGAGGGCCACGACGCTCTGAAATATCCATACAAACGCGCTACTCAAATTTCTTGAAAGCCATTTGACAGATTATGATAAAATTTAGCATGTACAATTAAATTAACAATATCTCCGCCCCTATTTTCTTGTTTTCTTTAAAAAACGTTCTCAAGCGAAAATAGAGCTATGAAAAATATCCGCATTTTTAAGGGGTCACTTTTGACTGATTTATTCAATAGGTAGACAAAGCAAATCAAAAATTCCAATACATAGGGAGGTTGTCTACATCATTAGCTGTTAAATGAATCAATAATACAAGGGAACTTCTTAGTTATTTAAGAATGATTACAGAAGTGCAAAATCCATTAAAAAATTGAAATTGCACTTTGTCACTCTGTAGGTACGAGTAAGTTTAGAGGCTCGTCAGTATCATTACTCGCTCTCTTCGCTCGTCTTCTTCTTCTAGACGAAAAATGGCTATAGAATACCTTAAGCCAATGCAAAGTTAGTCTAAAGTGGTCGCCGGACTCGTTAACTAGTCATTCGAATCGAACTGCGACATATCTGGTCACAATCACTAAGAATTATTTTATAATCTTAAGATAATCCTACTAATATTATAAACGCGGAAGTTTGTATGTAAGGATAGATGTTTGTTACTCTTTCACGCCAGAACGGCTGAACAGATATCTAGATGAAATTTGGCGCAGAGATAGATTATAGTCTAGAATAGCACATAGGATACTTTTTAACCGCGGGTGAGAGCGGGGCGCAGCTAGTAAAGAATAAAGAAGATAATGAATAAACTTCTTTATCTTAAGTTGTTAATATACTGGTGCGTGACAATGCGATTCTTACATTTGTAAAGTTTAGCGATTCATCTGTGCTAGTACCGTTCATAGTCGATCCGTTAATTCACGTTTTAAATCGACTCAATCGACAAACTTACAGACACACACGGTACATACACGCACACTCACACGTCACCGACGAACTACCAATATCACCCAACTAAAAAACAAACAACAAAAAACTTTTCAAAGAGCTTAGAACTTTGTCGATCGGTAACCTGACGTTTCACATAACATAGCATATCGTCACGCCTTTTCGCCAAAAGGGCTGGCAGAGGTGTACAACACCCACACTTATCCGGATGTTATTCAGTCCTAACTGGGACAGGGGGCGAGCCTGTCGCCATACAACGGCTCCAGTCATGTAGCAGATGACATTAAATACGTACTTAAGTATGTTCACACAATGTACAAATTGGTGCGTCAATAATTCGGATCAAACTGAAGGCACGCACGAAGCGTGCCTTCGGTTGGGACCAGCTCCCTCTGTTTTGAGAGTCGAGCCTTTTCCGACTAGGCTCATCATCGCTACCCATAATCCAACGATACACAATCCACAAACGTCTAAAATCAATAAAACTGTAGATTTTGTGGGTCCGAACAAATTTGTCCATTGAGTCGTTTTGAACCGTCCATTGACCACGTTTGAACCGTCAGTCAGTCAGAAGCGATGACAGCCTAGTTGGAGAAGGCCCGCCTCACAAGCCAGAGGGAACGTGTTCAAACCCAGCCGACGGCACGCACTAATTTGTTCATTGTGTGAACATATGTGTGTATTGTATGTCATCTGCTACATGATTGGAGCCCGGTGTATGGCGACAGGCTCACACCTTGTCACATTTGGGACTGAATATCGTCTGGGAAAGGTGGTTGTTTGCACACCTCTGATGACCTCTGCCAGCCCCTTCGAGGGAAAGGCGTGATGATATGTGAAATAATGTAAATATTTATGTATGTATGAAATTTGTAAATATATTGAATTTTTTTTTTTGCTATATTTTTTTTTCTTTAGCACACTCCACCGATGCTCCACCGTCTACGCTTAATCGCAATGTTTTTATTCCATTCAAAGGTTGTCTGGAAGAGATCGCTTTTAAGCGATAAGACCGGCCATTGCGCCTATATTTTTGAGTGTTTGTTTAGATTTATCTTGTGTTTGGTGTCAATAAAGAGTTGTTGTATTGTATTGTATTGTATTGTTCAAAACGTAACAATACAATATGTATTGTTACGTTTTGAACCGTCAGTTCACATTAGTGTAATGTTTGTGGACAGCGAACAGTGTTTACCTTGATGTAGACGCCGACGTCCTTGGTGGGGTCCCAGTACACGTGCAGCGCGTTGAGGCAGGCCGGCTGCTCCACGCGGATCACGCCGTACGACAGAGGCACGTCCACCTGACATAATCATTTATTAATAACAAAATGTTACATGTCAAAATGTCAAAAATTTACAATAAGTAATAGTTCATTTAAATTATTGCAATTTATACAAATAAAAAATCAAAACAAAATTTTTCAAAAAGATTAAAAATAGTACTTGAATTAGTATATCCTACTAATATTATAAACGCGAAAGTTTGTAAGAATGGATGGATGGATGTTTGTTACTCTTTCACACCAGAACGGCTGAACAAATCTGAATGATATTTGGTAATAAATTAGGACAACACAACATTAAATAACTTTGATTTTGGTCATATCACTGAACTTATACCTGATGGGGTTTAGTGAGTGAGTGACAAGCGTTGCGCGTATAAACGCGCGAAATATTATCGCACTTCACACTAATAATATAAATGCGAATATTTGGATGGGATGTATGGATGTTTGTTATGCAATCACGCCAGAACGGCTGAACGGATCTGGATGAAATTTGGCACAGGGATATACAGGCTGCAGCATGCACACCTTAAATGACCCCTTATGCAACACCCTAACATGTTTTTTTTTCGAGCATAAAAAATGCTTTTCCGTGTTTTAAAGTCATTGACATGTAAACCAGAATCATATAGTAATGATGATTATATTAATATGATATTTAATAACACAGCCTTATAAAACTTCGTGAGATTTTGAATTTAAGGCCCTAAAATACAAAATCTCCCAAACGTTTTGCTCCGATCACTGCGATTAGTCAATTAATTATCCGCTGATCTTCGCTCCGCTCCTCCCCGTCCGGGGAAACGCCCCGTAAAAATCGAGCGCTACCGTGCTTCGCAGGCAAGTTACCTCGACTATCCTCTCCCCGGGCCGCTCGGCGTGCCACTGCGCGATCTGCTCCCTCTCCATGTACTGCAGCCGCCGCTCGTGGAAACATATCTTTATCACGCTCTGGGGACAAGGAGAAATATTTGTTTAGTACAATACTTCGCTAAATATACTCGTAACATTTTTAATTTTATTTGAAACCCCCGCCCGGCGCAATAACGACGACGTGTTATAAGTTTGATGTATGTGTGTGTCTGTGGCATCGTAGCCTCCGAACGGATGAACCGCTTTTAATTTTGTTTTTTTTTTTTTGTTTTTTTTTTGTTGCTAATCGGGAGGGAGTGTTCTTAGCTGTTTGATTAAAATCGGTGTTGGGTTTTTTTTATTTTAAATGTATACTTGTTATACCTACGGTACCTACCTATATAGGTACGAAGAAAGTTTATAAACCTTCACCGCTACATTGAATAAGTATAAATAAAAAAAAAAAAAAAAAACCCCTGACACCATTTTCATCAAACATATATAGCTAAGAATACTCCCGACCCGACTAATTCACATTTCAAACAAAAACAAATCAAAATCGGTTTTCCATTTGGGAGCTACGATGCCACAGCAGACACACACACACACACAAATACAGACACGTCAAACTTAACACCCCACCGTTTTTGAAATATGCAAAAACTGAATCGAAAAAAAAATAACACTAATTTTATAAATGCGAAAGTCTACTACATAATATGTATAGTAGTATGGAGGTGTTTCGAAATGTAACTTTGGATGTGTATTTTTTAAACATAATTGACGCTAATCCTACTAATATTATAAACGCGAAAGTTTGTAAGAATGGATGTATGGATGTTTGTTACTCTTTCACGCCAGAACGGCTGAATGGATCTGGATGAAATTTGGCACAGAGATAGGTTATAGTCTAGAATAGCACATTGGAGGTCATCAAAAGTAGCAAAATGTTTTATTAGTTGTACATCACCTTGTAGTTTTGGATGGATGTTTGTTATTCAGTTTGGCCAGAACGGCTGAACGGATCTGGATTAAATTTGGCACAGAGACAGATTATAGGCTGGCATAGCACATGACATATTTTTTAACCGCGAGTCAAACAGCGGAGCTCAGCTAGTTCCTGCTCACAGCAGATTTAATAATGATATATTTACTTCATAGATTTTTTTGTATGTATTTGTCTGACGATAACTTGAGTATCGTTAATCCGATCTGCTTGAAACTTTGCAGACAAGAAAGCACAACATTATATTCCATTCTTTTTTTTTACAACAGACTAGGCATGCGTTTGACCACTGACTCGCCTGATGGGAAGCGTCGACGTGATCGAAGGTGTAACACGCTTGCCTAGGAGATACCTATTCACTTTACTCTTGAGCACCCCCGGATTGTATTTAGGTGGAAAGACAGACGCAGGCAACGAGTTCCACACCTCTGCAGTTCTTACAAGAAAAGTTGACTTGAAACGCTTAGTGCGTTTTGGCGGAATTTCCACCATAAGAGGGTGTCTCTTACTGGTGCGCCTGGTACAATTATAAAAGACCGGTGATGGCTGGATCAGGTCGTGCAGTTCTTGTGCACACTCGCCGTAGTGTATTCTGTAGAATACCGACAGACTGGCCACTTCACGCTGGTATGACAAGCTCAGAAGCTTAGATTCAACCAACGAGTCATTGTTAATGAGCCGTTTGGCGCGCTTTTCGATGGAGTCCAGAGCTTCTAGCTGATACTTTGCGGAACCATGCCGTAGGTGGCAGCAATACTCCAAACAAGATCGAACCCGTGCTTGATAAGGGTAAGAAGCTGTCAAAAATAAATGTAAATGAATGTGTGTAAATTCATAGCAAATTTCATCCTAATCCCCTGAGCCGTTACGGAAATCAGTTGGACCAACACATCCACTAGTAAATATTCACGTTTATCGTATTAATTGTACAAACAACGAGTTATGAGGTAACGTGCAAAACATGATTCGAAACTGGTTTATTACAAAATCACGCCAGTTTAAATTGAGTTTAATTAAAATTTTCTACATGGGTTTCTAGGGTTCCGTACCCAAAGGCTAAACATAACATAACAATATCGTCACGCCTTTCCCCCGAAGGGGCTGGCAGAGGTGGCAACACCCACACTTCGCCGGACGATATTCAGTGCCAACATTTTGGTCCGTCAGATAATACGTCAGCATTTTAGTCCAGCTGCTAACGTTTTTTTTAGGGTTTCGTACCCAAAGGGTAAAACGGGACCCTATTACTAAAACTCCGCTGTCTGTCCTTCTGTCACCGGGCTGTATCTCATGAACCGTGATAGTAAGACAGTTGAAATTTCCACAAATGATGTATTTCTGCTGTCGCTATAACAACGAATGCTAAAAAACAGAATAAAATAAATATTTGAGGCGGCTCCCGTACAACAGACATGTTTTTTTCCGTTTCTATAGATAACTAGCTGCGCCCGCGGTTTCACCCGCAGTCCCACAGGAACCGTAAATTTTTTCGGGATAAGAAGTACCCTATGTCCTTTTCTGTACCCCAGACAATATGTATGCAAAATTTCAAGACGATCGGTTAAGTAGTTGAGGCGTGAAAGCGTTACAAACAAACAAATAAACAAGCAAACTCACTTTCGCATTTATAATATTAGTTAGGATGGTATGGAACCCTTCGTGCGCGTGTCCGACTCGCACTTGGCCAGTTTACCAGTTACCAGTTTAAACAAGTTTAGTTTACGAAAAAATGTTTTTGAAAACATGTTTTTTTACAATACCTAAGCCTTTATAATCTCATTATGACATAATAATTGAGAACTCATAAAGACTATTTTTATGCGTCCGAACACGACCGAACTAACTTGTTTCATAGCGAAGGTCCTATGGCCACCTTTATATGTATGTATGTATGAACAAGTAACATTATTATAAGAAAAACAAAAATCCCGGCTGCAAAATATTGTACCCTATCACTTCCACTATCAAGACGATTCAAATGACACCTCACATGTCGAAATACATCAAGCTGTTTAGGCTGTAGGCCGTGCAACATAGATAAACCGTTGATGGATGATAAACAAAATTGCTCCTAAAACACGACTCACCAGCGCGGGCGGGGGGCGAGGTAGCACTGCACACTTGCGATTGGCCGATCGTTTGGATGACGCAATCTGAGCTATGAATATAGTGATTGACACGACGACTAACAAACAAAATAATATATCGATAGAATTGAATACCTCCTTTCGTGTTCATAATTTACGACATCAAATTAATAACAAATAGTAAGATGAAAAACCTAGACAATACAATTTAAGTATTTACTTTGTCTGATCGGTTAAGAAATGAAATAATCTTAAATACCAACTACAATATAAACGTGAGCGTTATAGAGTGCGCGCGCGGCTACCTCTCGCTTAGCACTCGCCTTAAAAAAGACCGCCGAATGCGGTGAAACTATAGTCGGAATAACTGACTTAATACGTACGTAAGTAATTCCCGTATTATATCATTTAACATCATTAAATCATAATGTGAGAAAACCACGGCATTTTCCATAATATTAGGTCCTTACGTATGAAATCAGAGTTTTGTCGTACTGATCAATTTGATCTGAAATATCTCCTCTTTGGTTAAGAATTCGAAATTCAAATTAATAAATTCATTTAGCTGGTTTTTTTTTCTTTGGAATACAGTCATTCATTTGTTATTTTCCTCATTATTTTTTCTTTGGCGTCGCTTATTACCGCGCAATGGAAAACATGAAATATCGGTATATTTACGAGTACGAGTTCTACCGTGGCACCAGTGCTGCAGAAACAGCTCGAAGAATTAATGATGTGTACGGCGCTGGTGTCGCTAAAGACAGCATGAAACGTTTTTGGTTTCAACGTTTTCGTTCTGGAAATTTCGACCTTAAGAACCAACCCCGTGGACGGCCGGAGATCAAAGTGAAAAACGAAGAATTAAAGGCTATTGTGGAAGCGGATCCATCACAAAGCACTTCAGAGATAGCAGCAGTCTTCGGGGTAAGTGACAAAACTGTATTAATCCACTTGAAGCAAATCGGGAAAGTAAAAAAACTCGAACGATGGGTACCTCATGAATTGAGTGAATCGAACTTGCAAACACGGGTCGCCTGCTGTGTTACTTTGCTCAACCGACACAATAATGAAGGGATTTTAAATCGAATCATTACTTGTGATGAAAAGTGGATATTGTACGATAATCGAAAGCGCTCATAGCAATGGCTGAACCCTGGAGATCTGAGCTGAATGGCTGAGCCAAATCCTGCCCTAAACGAAAATTGACTCAGAAAAAGTTACTTGTAAGTGTTTGGTGGACTAGCGCCGGTGTCGTTCACTACAGCTTTCTTAAATCTGGCCAAACGATTACGGCAGATATCTATTGTCAGCAACTGCAAACCATGAAGGAAGAACTAGCTGTTAAACAACCGAGATTGGTCAATCGCTCTAGGCCACTGCTGCTTCACGACAACGCAAGACCACACACTGCACAACAAACAACCACTAAGTTAGCTGAGCTACAATTGGAATGTCTGCGACATCCACCGTACTCCCCGGACCTTGCTCCAACAGATTACCATTTCTTCCGGAATTTGGACAACTTCTTACAAGGAAAAAAATTCCACTCCGATGCAGCAGTCCAAACCGCCTTCAAAGAGTTTGTTGATTCTCGCCCCCATGGTTTTTATAGTAAAGGGATCAATGAACTACCCATAAGATGGCAAAAGTGCATAGATAACAACGGTGCATACTTTGATTAATTAAATATATTTTACAAAAAAAAAATCGACTTTTTATTCCTCCCGTAGAAAACGCCAATTTCATACGTAAGGACCTAATACATTTACATACATAATATTTTTTGGAATCAAAATTGAATATCGATAAGTTATACCGATATACATCGGTAGTCTGAGGGTACAACACTAATTCCTCGCGAGCGATAAACTGGAGGGGCAAAACGAGACAGAGTAATACAAGAGAACACATGACAGAACAGGATGGAACGAAAGACATCAACGCGTTCCTTTTTGTTTTTTTTTTAATGTTCGATTCAAATTCCGAAAATAATTTACTAAGTTTTCTTTAATTACTGTACGAAAATAACTTCCTTGTGGAACGATATGCCTTCCTTTCCACAGCCGGGTGTCTTACTATGCTTTCCAAAAAGTTTGATTGCACAGTAACTGATTTTTAGATATTTTTTTTGCTTGTTTTCTTCCGCAACTTCTCCGCCGAAAGCCAGAACCAAACTGACGTACTCGCAGTAGCAAACAGTGGATTTCAACTATTTATTTTCGCACGAGGGGAAACTGTGTCATAAGTCAACAGGTTTCATAGTCATTGGCGTGCAATGATCCAAAAAAACAAGGTCTAACACATAATAACATAATAACGTAATTGTCATCCGTCTCTTTCGAACTTCTTGTAAATGACTTATTTCGGTCTCGCTTAAGCATCGATTGACGTCACTACTTGTTTCTGAATGCTATACCTGGCGAAGTGTATTAATATAGCATGGGGCGTGCCAAAGAAACCTTATACATACCCTCGAAAAACATAGCCCTCCTCCTTGCGAAGTCGGGTAAAAATAAACCTAAATCTTACCTACCTAGTAAACTTCAAGGCAAGAGTGAATAAGTACCTTATAGGTCGTCGTGCTCCATCTTAGATCACAACGTCGCTTAACATCAGGCGAGTTGGTGGTCAAACCCCAATCCATTATTATTATTATTAAAGCTTATTTTCCCCTAAGTCGGCATACCGAAATCCTGAATCCGCCAATGCACACAATAAATATAACAACCCCTATATTTTGCGTCGGAGGTAAACACAAATGCGCCGCTAGCTTTTGTGATCTCGTACCGCTAGATCAATAAGTAATGGAAATATATTATGATGTTACTACTTTTAAGGGTCCGGCGACCACTTAAGACTAACTTTGCATTGGCTAAAGGTTTTCTATTGCCATTTCGTCTAGAAGAAGACGACGAGGGAAGAGAGCGAGTAAAGATACAGACGAGCCTCTAAAGTTATTTAAAGATTGTCAAAGTGAATTTCAATAACTTTTTCACTTCTTAAATAACTAAAATTTTCCCTTGTTTTATGGATTAATTTAAAAGCTAATGATGTAGACAACCTCTCTACGTAAAGGGATTTTTGATTTGCTTTGTTAATCTATTAAATAAATCAGTCAAAAGTAACCCCTTACAAATGTAGATAGGTATTTTTCACAGCACTATTTTCTCTTGTGCAAGTTAAAAAAAAACATAGGGACAGAGATATAGTTCATTAAATTGTACATGCTAAATTTCATCAACATCTGACAAATGGTTTCCAACAAATTTGACAAGCGCGTTTGTATGGAAAATTCAGAAATGAAATGAAATGAAATGAAATGAAATGAAATTTATTCACTAAAAATAGGGTATTACAATGGTCTTAGCTAGTTAAAATAATTATGTTCTCCTATTTTGCCGTTATTCGGCATGTGAATTTGGTCACATCTAAAAATAAAATAAAATTAAAATGATAGCTTACAAAATCATGAATTATAAAACTAAAATAGGTACAATTATATATGTATTGATTTGTTGTCAAAATTAATTAATAATAATATAAAGTCAAAGGTGGCATGTCAAAATAAATACATAATTAACTCTAAAAAATAATAGTCATAATATTTGCGGCTCGGCTATGTCAAAGTATTCAATTAAATTAAAGTCTTTATGTCAAATGCATGATTACAATGTCATTATGTTAAATTGAATAAGTATATGAATTTGTAAGATATTTACATTTGCTTTAGAGGGTAACTTAAAAATTCTTTTAAACAATAGAAACTTTTTTCGATTAACCATGCCTTAAGTTTTTTCCGGAACATACCATATGGAAGGTCTTTTATCGATGTCGGGAGTTTATTATAGACAGTGATACACGTGGCATAACAATTTTTGCGAAACAGTGCCAATCTCGTTTGATATTCGAGTACAAGTCTGTGTCCGTTTCTTGTATTACGTGGAAATACATCTTTAGCCGTGGTGAACAATTTAAAATTATTACGAACAAATACTGCTATTTCGAAAATATACATGCACGTCAGCGTCAAGAGTCCAAGATCTCTAAAGAAAGGTTTGCATGACTCGTATGGTCGTATACCTACAATCGCGCGTATACACTTTTTTTGCGATAAGAAAGCTTTATCTATGTCTGTCGAGTTACCCCAGAGAAGGAGGCCATACCGTAGCAAGGAACTTACATAGCCATGGTATGCCAATAACACGGTCTTCCGTGAAGCAGTATTTCGAAGCTTATTAAGGACAAATACAAATCTATTAACCCTAGTACAAACGTTTTTAATATGGTCTTTCCAGTTTACATATTGATCTACAGTGATACCTAAAAACTTAACGGTATTTGTCTCGTTCAAACTTGTATGATCATACATAATTTGTCTACAAGTGGATTTAGTTCCATGAGTCAAAAAATTTACATAATTGGTTTTCGTCAAATTAACTTTTAGATTATTATCATCTAGCCATTTAATAATTGATTTGATCGTCTGATTAATTTCAATGTCAAAAATTGTATCCTTTTTGTTATTTGTTAATATAATAGAAATGTCGTCTGCAAATAATGTACATTTATGATGAGTGATATCAGGTAAGTCATTGATATATAATAAAAATAGTAACGGCCCCAGAACACTGCCTTGAGGGACTCCGTACCTATTTATTTGATATGTTGATTGATGGTGACACATTTCAAAATTTTTACCTAAACTAGAAACTTCAACACATTGTTCTCGATTTGCTAAGTAGCTCGTTATCCATTCCAAAGCAGGACCTCGTATCCCATAATTATCTAATTTTTGTAAAAGCAGCGAATGTGATACAAAATCGAAAGCTTTTGACATATCAAAGAAGACAGCCGTAGTTTCCAACTTTTTGTCAAGGTTTAGAAGAACATTATGAACCAAATGATAAGAAGCTAAAGTTGTAGACTTTCCCCTTTGAAATCCGTTTTGCTCTTCTTTGATGACTTCAAACTTATTCAAAAATTTAGTCAACCTTTTATGCATAGCCTTTTCGAAGATCTTCGACATTATGGGGATCAGTGTAATAGGCCTATAGTTATTTATATCAGTTTTGTCCCCCTTTTTGTGCAGTGGTTTTACAATAGATTTTTTGAGCACACATGGAAACACTCCACTTTCAAAAGAAAGATTTATTAAGTGTGTAAGCACGGGAACAATTACATTAACACACTTCTTTAAAATATCAGTCCGTAATTCATCATATCCTACCGAATATGTATTATTTAGGGACATAACGATGTTATAAACTTCTAAATAGCTTAATGGATTTAGAAATATGCTACTGTTTAAGCGGGTTTTATTAGTATTTTTACAAAAACTCCGATTCTGATTTGTTTGTGCAATGTAATGTCTATTGAATTCATCAGCTATTTCT
Organism: Peribatodes rhomboidaria; assembly: GCA_911728515.1. Taxonomy (NCBI): domain Eukaryota; kingdom Metazoa; phylum Arthropoda; class Insecta; order Lepidoptera; family Geometridae; genus Peribatodes; species Peribatodes rhomboidaria. The sequence continues at coordinate 2,158,057 of OU452194.1, forward strand.
TGCGGCGAAACTATTACTTTATTCCCTATGTTGATGCTTTCAATAGAATTACTTTGTATGTTTCTATCTGTGTCATCTTTTATTAGACTCCATGCTGCTTTACACTTATTTTGAGCGTTAGATATAAAGTCGTGGTTCGAAATTTGTTGTGACTTATAGATACAACGTCGCAAAATATTTGAATATTGTTCATAACATTTCTTCGCTTGTTTTGTTTTTTGCCTATAGAAATTATAGCGCAGCGTCCTCTTAGTTTTACAACTCTTCCGAAGACCTTTGGTCACCCATTTAAGGTCCCGCCGCTTTTGTGTGACTCTGTACCTTAGTTTAGGAAAACATAGATTATAAAACAAACACATGTCTTCGTGAAAACTGATAAAGACTTTATTTAAGTCTGAGGTATCAGCATACACATCACTAAAACTCAAACATTTCAAACAATTTATAAATTTATTTATGTTTTCTAAACTATAGTCTCGCTTTATAATATAATAAATGGTTACTGGCAGTATACTCTTTTTACATGGCAAGCTAATCATTTGACCAGTGTCATGGTCAGAGAGACCAAGTTTTAAAATTTCACTGACACTATCTTTAGCGTTACTTATAATATGGTCAAGACAAGCCGTCAACCTTGTTGGTTCATTTATTCGCAAACTCAGTCCATAGTTATTTAGCAAATTTATCAAATCTGTAACCACATTACTTTGTACTAACGTATTTATATTTATGTCACCTACTAGAACCAACGTTTTTTTACTTTTGTGTAGTAATTTAAATAAAAGTGCCTCTAGATATTCAAAAAAATTATCAACATTAGATTTACCTCGCCTATAAACACAAACCAATAGCAAGTTCAGTTTTACAAATTCAATACCGCAGCATTCAAAGATTCCGTGACACGCATACTTTTTTATAAAACCTATCTCTTTGAATTTTATACCTTTTCTAATATAAATGCACGAACCACCCCTCGACTTATCCCTGCAATAGCTAGAACCTAATTCATAACCTCTTAATTTAACAATAGACTGATTTCCTTCTTTGATATTAGATTCTGTAAAACATAAACAATCGGGTAATTTTTCCTGTTGATTTAAATCTGTCAATGTTATTTCAAGCTTATCTATTTTACTATTAAGACCGGCAATATTTTGATGTAAAATTCTTACATAGTATTTACTTTTATCCACGAAAAAAGGTTTTAGTATCATTTGTGTCGTTACAGTCTTTTTTAGTCACGTTGAAATAGCAAGGAATAGTACCCTTCCTTTTAGGACTTTTACTCCTTGACGTAGACGTGGTGGACGTGCGCCTATCTTCCCTTTCTGGAGAAAAATAAAAAGGAATGGTATCACGCCGCGGCGGCGGCGGTAGCACCGGCGTGACATGAGGCACGAGTGGCACGACGTCTCTTTCAACTTCTACTACATGTATATTTCGCAAGCATCTGTACGTGTTACTTCCACTATTCCTGTTAAATTTCTTACTGCCCACGGGTAGTCTTGGCATTTCCATGGGTATCACTGGCCATAACATGTAAGGATAACGATCCAACACTGTTGATACACTAAGTATTTTAAATAAATCTTGCAATAATTTATACTTTTTTACAATATTTAATTTCTTACGTGACAAGTCTATAAACTCACAACTCGCGTACTGGGCACAGATAATTTTCAAAGAATTATTAAGTAATTTTTCATCTAAATGTGGGTTTTTTCCAATACTAAGTACAACGTGTTGGCTCTGTAATATTTTCAGTTTCGCTGAAAGCTCCGTCATAACTTTATTTGGATTTTTGTCATGCTCTCCAACTGAAAGAACTACTATGTCGTTATTGCTAATTTTGAAAATGTTACATGCATTTAAAATTTGTTCAGTATCTGCTTCCGGTTTGACAAAGGCGGTTATATCACAATCACAATTGCAGGTAATAAGCTTGCTAGATAGACCTCGGCATTGCTTCCCTCCGAAAATGTAGACGCGTCTTGCTGCAGTTGGGGTTGTACGTGTGGCAGGTATTTCCGGGGTCCTAGTTACCAAGGGAGCGTTTGTCGTCGTGATGCTAGCCCTGTCACGTCGCGCTGTACTGTCCGGAGCGAGTGACTTGATTTCGACTGGTTCGTCACTCTTACAACTTGCGCCCGATATGGAACATTTTAAATTACTTTCATAATGGTCCATGCCAGGTGTGGAGAAGCGTGAGTTGTCTGCAACTTGCATTCTCGACTTTTTTCGCCCACTCTGGACACTATGTCGTAGGCCGTGCCTCGGGCTTCTGCAGATTTCTTTAAGTGAATCAATCTGATTGTTTCTCTGAGTAATAATGTTCAAAAGTTTATTATTTTCCAGTACCAAATTGGCTATCTCATTATTCGCATTTTCTAATTTGCGCTGTAAAATTAAGTTTTCTTGTTTTATGCTCTCTAACAAGTCTATATTTAATTCACCGGTTGATAAATCTAGATACCCTAAGCTTCTCATATGTAGTTCAGACTCCACAGAGTTTAATGACAAGTTCTGTGCAGAGTCGGTTGAATTTGATTGTACAAATAGCTTCTTTGGCCTTACTCGTACCGTGACAAAGTCAACTGCGCTTAGGTCACTAGTATTGTGCTCCATTGCTTAAGTAATAATTTAACCAATGTCACTGGTGTGCTAACCTAAGATGTGTTCGGCAGGCTCAGGGCAGTCAACTTTTTTGTAGCTACAAAAATATCGATCTCGCGGAGTTTCGAACTCGGTACATCCAGTTCTTCAACACAACAGTTGTCACCATTCGGCCACGGAAACATTGATCATAGCGACGAAATTACTGGTCCACTTAAGTCAGCAGCAACAGGTGGCTGATTATTTGTCTTTGTAGAAACGTCACTGGGGTTGCGAGCGTTGCGAAACCCGCCAAAAATTGTAAACAATTTTTTTTAATTACCACTCAGTCTCTTGCCTGTGGGCTTATCGCGAGTTTTGATAGTTAACGAAAATCGAAAAAAAAAACGTCCATATACATATGTAAGCTAGTTCCTTAACATTCCCGCCAGGGGCGCTTTCTTGAAATGTATGGAGCCAAAAGAAAAAGAAAAAAGTTTTCGTAACGATTAAAACTCATGGGCCCTGTTCTTCAGGGTAGTGGCTCTTTTCCGAACAAGGCGGTGGTCATTTTGACTGCCTCGGTGGCTCAGTTGGTAGTGAACCTGCCTTGTGAGCTTGGGGGCGTGGGTTCGTTTATTGATTTAATGTCATCTGCTACGTTACTGATGCCCGGTGTATGGCGACACGCTCGCCCTCTGTCACATTTGGGTTTTTTTTTATGTATAATAGGTCGGCGTTTGACCACCAACTCGCCTGATGTTAAGCGACGTTGTGGTCTAAGATGGAGCACGAAGACCTATAAGGTACTTATTCACTCTAGCCTTGAAGTTTTGTAGAGTGAAGAAGTACAAGGACGGCAGTTGAGTGAGGCGCTACAAGTGCGCTACTGCTCAGACCCGTCTTCGGAACGAATTTAATGCACTACGTACTAAAGGTTGAAAGGTTGATCAAAAAAAAAAAAAAAACGTTTCGCAACTTAATGAAGTGGGTGGGGGCTGCCCACCGAGGGCTGCCTAATTAACATCGATGTATGTTCTTAAGAGTCCGGCGACCACTTTAGACTAACTTCGCATAGGCTTAAGGCTTTCTATAGCCATTTCGTCTAGAAGAAGACTACGAGCGAAGAGAGCAAGTAATGATACTGACGAGCCTCTAAAGTTACCTACAGAGTGACAAAGTGCAATTTCAATTTTTTTTATTACTTTTGCACTTCTGTAATAATTCTTAAATAACTAAGAATTTCCCTTGTATTATGGACTCATTTAAAAGTTAATGATAGAGACAACCTCCCTATGTAAAGGGATATTTGATTTGCTTTGTCTATCTATAGAATAAATCAGTCAAAAGTGACCCCTTACAAATGCGGATATTTTTCATAGGACATTTTCTCTTGAGGACGATTTTTAAAAAAAACCAAGAACATAGGGGCGAAGATATTGTTAATTTAATTGTACATGCTAAATTTCATCATAATCTGACAAATGGTTTCCAAGAAATTTGACAAGCGCGTTTGTTGGAAATTTCAGAGCGTCGCGGCACTATAATTGTACCCAGTTGAATAAAGACATTCAATTAGAGGTCTATATCTTCTATATCTACGAGTATATCTAATACCTTCAATATCTTCCCCTTGTAGTGACTGAGGTCGCCCAGCTTCTTAAGTTTAATTTCGTACGGCTGGCCCTGGTTGAGGTAGGTCAGGGTCTCCTCGTTCTGCTTGGTCGCGATGGACGTCGCCGCCGCTAGCACGTATTGGAATCTGAAATAGAAACGACAATCTATACTTTAATATTATAAAATCGAAAGTAACTCTTGTCAGTCTGTAGGATTTTAACGGTTGAACGGATCTTCATGGAATTTGATAGTTAGTTGCGAAATATCACGAGAAAAGTTTTTACATACTTTTTGTGAATAAACGCGAACGACGTCGCGGGTAACAGCTAGTGATAAATAATGATGATATATGATGTACATTTTGATTATCACATCACACTTTACGTCACATCACATTCAAAGTAATATTTTAAAGATAGTTGATTCAATCAGGCGTTACTTTGCGGAAGTTCATCTTCAATATAGTTACTTGAACTAATATCTAGTGTAATTCCGCTTTAACGTCGCATTAAGTACATCAAGGAAAATGAATATTCTATTCTATTCTTAATTTAGATTTTTTTTCAAATTAATTTAATGACATTTACTAGAAATTTTTATACAAATTGATATTTGATTCTAATTTAAACGTTATACAATTTGATATTTCAACTAATGAATTTAACAGACCTAATTTAATGAAATCTACTAAAAACTTTATACAATTAGATATATGAAATTTTATCCAAAAATTATTACAATTAAAAAATTATACAATAAAAAAAATCTGTTCTTCGAGCACTTCGTCGACGCGTGTTTCGCCTCTCCACGAGGCATCTTCAGGACGTGTTCACTCATTCATATTCCTTGATGCACGTAATGCGACGTTAAAGCGGAATTACACTAGATATTAGTTCAAGTAACTATTTTAAAGATAAGTTTGTGAGTGTGTAAGCGTGTATGCTTTTACTTCTTCACGCTCAAACGGATGGACGGATTTTGATGAAATTTGGTATGGAGGTAGCTTATACTTTGGATTAACACATGGGCTAGTTATTACACGCGTGTAACATTGCTGGGTGCAGCTAGTTTCTGATAAATGACACAGCTCAACAAAAAACCGTTTTTTTCTGTTGCCCTGGATATTTCTGCGGATTTCTATGTTTTCAAGTGGCACATTTTCGAATATACACTTGAATGTACTGGTTTGGCTTAATAAAATGTATACTACTGCTCTCTCTCTCTCCCTCTGCGTTGGAACATTGTACTATTATCATAGTGCAATGTGAAAATGAAGATTTTTTTTAAAACTAGAGCTAATATTTCTAAACCACCCATATTTTCTTAAATTGTTGACGTAGAAGTTTTCGAAACCACTCTTACATCAAGAGCAACACACTGTTGACCAGTGTAATGTGTATTAAAGTTATGTCAGGAGTATTGAACTGCGAGAGAAGTGTATTACTCCAAGTAAATTGCCTGGAAGCAAAAGCTATTTGCGTTGAGTTCACTGTACTTACAATACATTTTAATTCCGCTCACATTCGAATTTGTAGCCTATGAGCTATTCCAAACTATAATCTATATCGGAGACAAATTGCATCCAGATCCGTTCAGTAGTTCTGGCGTGATTTACTCGTATAAACAAACATCCATCCAAACTTTTGCATTTTAAGTAAGTGTACGTAATTGGTATTATTTATGTAAATGAAGAAGGTAGCACAACAAGAGAGGAGCCTCCAGGAATAACAAGTAACATTATTATAAGAAAAACAAAGAAAACCCGGTTGCAAAATACTGTACCCTATGTCACTTCTACTATCGAGACGATTCAAATGACACCTCACATGTCGAAATACATCAAGCTGTTTAGGCTGTAGAGCTCGCCAAAAAAACCTCATACATACATACCCACATACATACATACATATATATGTACACTCGAAAAACATAAAAGTTCTTCTTGCGCAGTCCGGTAAAAAGACGGTTCTGGAAGATGACGAAAATGAAGAGATCCTGACCTGGTGTCATCCTTGAAGCTGGCGTCAGAGCGCTGCTGCAGCGGAGAGTGGAGGAAGCCGTCCAAGGAGCTCACTGGAGAACACATCAGCAGACCAGCATCTGAAATAAAAATAATATTTGAAGATTAATGACGTTTTGAAGAAATTGAAGGAATGTAAACAATAATTGTGTGTTATCTGCTACATGACTGGAGCCCGGTGTATGGCGACAAGCTCGCCCCCTGTCACATTTGGGACTGAATATCGTCCGGAGAAGTGTGGTTGTTGTATTACACCACTGCCAGACCCTTCGAGGAAAATAATTAACAATAATTAGGGGACATTTTTGCACATGCGGTCGCCTGATCCCAAACTAAGCAATGCTTGTACTATGACTGCTATCCCTACATGTTTTATATATTTTTAAAAACATACATACTAAAATAAATATCAACACCCAGACATAGAACAAACACAAATATTCATTACATGAATGTTAGTTCTCGGTGGGAATCGAACACACGCCACAAGCTCAGAAGGCAGGTTTACTACCAACTGAGCCACCGAGGCTGTCAACAAAGGAAAGACTGGAAAGTCAGAGCAAGATTGTTATCTTGACAGCTTGACAGATGAATGAGAGACAAGAGATTAGAGGGATAGGTTTTTTTAATTTAAAAAAATGTACATACTTTTGTATGCATATGAAGTCGCGGGCAAAAGCTAATTGTAGACTAAAATTCATCGAATATAAGAAAGAAATTCCAAATACATTTTATCGAAATCGGTCAAGCAGTTTTTTAATATATCAACAAAAAAAAAATCTAAAATTGATTTACTTGGATGACGGATTACAGGATGAAAAGTCGGTTTTTTAAGCAGTGCTTTTTATATTATGTCTTTTTCGACCGAGGTCAAAAATTATAAAAAAGACTAAATAGAGTATAACTTTACGAGGCTATTTTTTTTTAACAATAGACTAGGCATGCGTTTGACCACTGACTCGCCTGATGAGCAGCGTCGACGTGATCAAAGGTGTAACACGCTTTGCCTAGGAGATACCTATTCACTTTACTCTTGAACACCCCCCGGATTGTATTTAGGTGGAAAGACAGACGCAGGCAACGAGTTCCACACCTCTGCAGTCAGGCCGGATTTAGGGGATGGCAGGCGGGGCTACAGCCCCGTGGCCTCCACAAGAGAGGGCCCCCACAATAGAGATAAAAAAACAAATTTACTTAAAATGATTTTTACTGAATACCTTCTTGTACAAGTATGAGTTAAATAATTTAATTTGTTTCTTGCTATACATTTTTGACTGATTTTTCATTTTATTCGATATTTTCGTTTTATTAGCGGCCTCCACTTTCCTGTTGCTCTAGGGCCTCCACACCTCTAAACCCGGCCTTGTCTGCAGTTCTTACAAGAAAAGTTGACCTGAAACGCTTAGTGCTTTTGCTTTGTTTATTAGTTATGTTTACTATTGGGCGTGGGTTCGATTCCCACCTAGGGCAAACATTTATGCGGTGAACATTTGTGTTTGTTCTATGTCTGGGTGTTAAATATCTATTTAAGTATGTATTTAAAATTATATAAGTATGTATATCAGTCTCTGGCAGCCATAGTACAAGCTTTGCTTAGTTTGGGGTCAGACGACCGTGTGTTCAAGTGTCCCGAATATTTATTTATTTATTTATTTATTTATTATTAGTTTATTATTTTAGTTTAAGTTTACTTTTTATTAGTAAAACTTTTGTTTATTAGTATTAGGTTTAGTAGGTTAGATATTTATTAGTTTTAGAAGGTTAGGTGGGTAAAAGTTTGGCTAGGTTGGATGTTTACATACTTTTATTCTCCTGGTCAGTGGGTGAATGGTAACCGCTCATCGGCATCATCCCGCCCTGCATCGCCTGCTGGCACTGCATTGTGTCAGGACTGCCTGCAACAACACCATCACAATCGGTTCAGAATCTTTCGTTAAGGCCCCGTATTACACGAAATCACTAAAAACAAGTGTTTTCTTTGCGTCTAGTTTGATGTGAAGAATTATGATGATCAGGTGCAAAAAAATAGAGCTGGCAGAAGAAACAACGAACGAAAGTTTAACCGAAGTATAATTTTGAAAATCATCCTCATTTTGGAAAAAAAAACACAAAGAGTATCTCCTTAAAAAACTATCGGAACATAGTTCTTTAAACTTTCAGCGATTACACTACTTTTTTTTCGATTTTTAAATACCCTGATTACTTTTCTGAATTTTAACCGAGCAATTTATTCTTATTTGTGTTCTAATTACGATTAATACCAATAAAAACGGCAAAAAATTGTATTTCTAGGCGCCGATTTCATTTTATCATCAAATATGATTTACGATTTTCAACTCTAAATAGAGCGGGTTACGTAAACGTATGTGTGGAAAGATAGTCGTGGAACGACCGAGCCTTACCTATCACATAACAATTATACCCTTATGTTGGACTTAGGAATCAGCCGGCGGCATGCACCTATTTGTTCATTGTGTGAACATATGTGCGTATTGTATGTCATCTGCTACATGAGTGGAGCCCGGTGTATGGCGACAGGCTCGCCCCCTGTCACATTTGGGACTGAATATCGTCCGGCGAAGTGTGGGTGTTGTAAACCTCTGTCAGCCACTTCGGGGGAAAGGCGTGACGATATGCGATAAGGACCTCGTCTTTGTCCTGTTTTGTCTTTTTTCCTTCTTTCACATTTTTGAACTCGATCGATAAAACACTGTATAACTATTCCGAGGTGATACAACGTTTATTAGTAAGGGATTAACGTTTATTCAACAATTAGGGTTTCCGTTTCATTTTTCTGCCGCCAGAGGGCGCTAGCTAACCTTGTGATCTAAAGAACTGTTGAAAGATGTCAAATTTTTTTTAATTTTGAGAGTCAACGTATGACCATTAGATGGTACTCAGAACGCTAAGTGCTGAATGTAACCTAGCGATAAAATATACCTGTCTTTGTCATTGCTGCGTATTAGACAAGGACATCGATACTATTAAATTCAATTTTTTTTTTATTTCAAGCTTTATACCAATAAACGACGTAATATACATAGAATAAAATTAAATTAAATACATTAAAATTAAAATGAGGTTTAAACTAGCATTAGATTTAGCAATTCAGATAGATAGATATACACTTTATTGTTCACACCAGAAATAACAAAACAACAGAACACAAAAACTTAAACTGTAGTGTAACAACTGGCGGCCCTATCACTAAGAGCGATCTCTTCCAGACATTTTGGCGTTCTGAATAGGATCTACTAATAGAATTTGCGGGATCCTAAAACAACCGGGTATACCGGGTGACATTTTTTTACTTAAACGGAATACTTAAGATCTGACATGTCCATGATACTTTAAGTTATTGTAAAGTATCAACCAAAAAAACAGATTGATTGTTATTAATAACAAGCAAAACTTAAAAAAACCGACTTCCCGTCATCCATGTAAACAATTTTTAGACACTTGTTGATATTTTAAAACTGCTTGACCGATTTCGATGTAAAATTAAATGGGACCACCTCTAAAGTGTCTATCAAACAAATAAGAATCATTACAATCGATTCATAACTGGCGGAATAATAGCGTATCGTGCATACAAAATAAAACATACAGAAGAATTGAACCCCCCCCCCACCATTTTTAAAGTCGGTTAAAACACTGTAAAACTATTTCGAGACTATACAACGTTTATGAATAAGTTTGTTAAGACTTTTTAAACAACTAGGGCTTCCGATTTCTGCCACTAGAAGGCGCTAGGTAAACATTTGATTTAATATTGAACCCAGTATACGTTGCACTCAATCACCCTGTATAAATTACGCTCATGGCTCCTTGCAATCTAAGAATTATTCGCATATCGAGCATATAAAGTTAAGATTATTCTAAGGAATGGCTTAAGGTTCACGTTAAAATGTAGGAGCTAGGCTAAGAGTAGATTTAACAATTCTTATATTTAATGCAAGTAACCATCAATTTCACTCAATCCGAGGTTACAGGCATTCTTTAGTGTCTAAGTCAAAAGCTCGCTTTTGATCACTAAACTAGACTTAACTAAAAAGTAAGTAAAAAGTAAGTTTGGGACCCACTGTAGTTCATTTTGAGTACTCGAACTGAGTGTTAAGTGTCATGTATTTGAATATTGTGTTTTTGTATGTATACTTTCATTATTGTCAATAAATATATTATTATTACTATTATTACTTAAGGGTTCCGCGACGCTCTGAATTTTCCATACAAACGCGCTCGTCAAATTTCTTGGAAACTTTTCGTCAGACTGTGATGAAATTTGACATGAACAATTAAAATCTACATTCCTTTTCTTGGTTTTATAAAGAACGTCCTCCAGAGAAAATAGAGCTATGAAAAATATCCGCATTTGTAAGGGGTCACTTTTGACTGATTTATTATTTAATAGATAAACAAAGCAAATCAAAAAACTACTTTGCATAGGGAGGTTATCTACATCATTGGCTTTTAAATTAATTCATAATACAAGGAACATTTTTGGTTATTTTTGAATGATTAAAGAATTTTGAATGAATTATTTTATGCAACAGTCATAAAAAATATTAAAATTGCAGTTTTTCACTCTGTAGACAACTTTAGAAGCTCACCAATATATTTACTTGCACTTTTCGCTCGTCGTCTCCTTCTAGACGAAATGGCAATAGAAAACCTTTAGCCAATGTGAAGTTAGTCTAAGTGGTCGCCGGACCCTTAAGCAGTAATCCTGGATATAAACTATCTCTGTTTCAAATTTCATCCCAACCCGTCCACCCATTTAAGCGTGAAGACGTAACAAACAAACACGCACACAAACTTTCGCATTTATAATTTAAGTAGGAAGTACGATATAACTAGTTGCGTCTCGTGGTGTTACCCGCTAAAAAGTAGCCCAGACAATAATCTATCTCTATGCAAAATTTCATCCAAATCCGTTCAGCCGTTCTGGCCTGATTGAGTAACAAACATCCATCCGAATTTTCGCATAAATAACATTAGCGTAAACAAGCAAAAACAAAAAAAAAATACACACCCAAAGTTACTTTTCGAAACATCTCCATACTACTGTACATAGTACACAAATCACAGCACAAAAAAAAACTGCACAAAAAAATAATAATAACACAAAACCAATGCCAAAAAAAAAAACGTCCATAGACGACAGTAACTTGTATCAAAATAATCGAATACTGATTCCAAGATCCCGACGTTGCTCAAAATAGAATTAATTTCATGCAACTTGTATTTATTATTATTTAATTTATGTACGAATAAAAAAATCACGCGTGGCTGAACGACAGAAACTTAGATAATTTCATCTATATATTCCATTATAAGGAGTAGACGTCGGTATGTTTGTTTGTAAGGGATAATCTTTTGCACTGTCGGTCAGATTAAAAAAAAATATTTTAGGCAAGGAGTACTTTTCATTTGTTATTCCGAAAAATGCAAACTGCCCGACTAAAACCGCGGGACACTGCTACATGTATACAGGGTTATCAGGAAAGGGTGTACTGAGCCGAAAGGGGGTCATTGTACACATCATTTTGAACAACTTCTACTTTGGGGTCAACCCTGAAATCGAGAAAAAATAACAGTTTTTCCATCCATTTTGTTGACGATTAATGAACTTTTTGTATGGAACAGTTATTTTTTTACGAGATTTTAGGTTGGCTCCATAGTAAAAGTTGTTCATAATGATGAGTACAATGACCCCCTTTTGGCTTAGTACACCCTATACCGATAACCCTGTGCTGTACACATACATACACTCACACATACACATTACGAATAAGAAAGCTTGTTTGTGTGTAAAATATATAATCTAAAATGTTTTTCGCTAGAACAGGTTTAAATAATGGTATCTGAATTTTTAATTCAACAAACACATAGGATTTGCCTTACAACATTAATATATGGTAGGCTGGAGTTTTTGGCGGGAACCGAAAAGTTGTTGTCGTCATTTTGTGATTCTTCGAGTGTTAAAGTGTAATAATGGTGGATTAACCTTTACCGGTTCGTCAGCGTGCACGAGTGTGGGCAAATGATACAAACATTGGCAAACGACACTTCGCGTTCTCTACAAATGTCCACTTAAAGTTTCAGTAAAGTATCCATCCATCACTTCACTAAAATGGGGAAAGGGGAGGGATGCATCTTTGTCATCATCACCACTCCACCATCTGTAAAATACTATTTTAACTTGACACTGGCAAGTGCACAAGACGTGCGACGCCAAATTTCCCTGGATGGTGGAGCAAAAAAAAGGTAAGATCCACTTGCAGAAGATACTGAATGAAATTCCTAACCGAAGGGTTAATTAACTTACAGTTAAAAATGTTATTGATGTCACTCTTATGTTGAGTTAACTCAAGGTTAGCTTCTAACTCTTGGTGGCGCCAGTTATTGATGTCACTCTGTATGTTGTGTTAACTCAAGGTTAGCTTCTAACTCTTGGTGGCGCCAGTTATTGATGTCACTCTGTATGTTGTGTTAACTCAAGGTTAGCTTCTAACTCTTGGTGGCGCCAGTTATTGATGTCACTCTGTATGTTGTGTTAACTCAAGGTTAGCTTCTAACTCTTGGTGGCGCCAGTTATTGATGTCACTCTGTATGTTGTGTTAACTCAAGGTTAGCTTCTAACTCTTGGTGGCGCCAGTTATTGATGTCACTCTGTATGTTGTGTTAACTCAAGGTTAGCTTCTAACTCTTGGTGGCGCCAGTTATTGATGTCACTCTGTATGTTGTGTTAACTCAAGGTTAGCTTCTAACTCTTGGTGGCGCCAGTTATTGATGTCACTCTGTATGTTGTGTTAACTCAAGGTTAGCTTCTAACTCTTGGTGGCGCAAGATATCTTATTAGATTAACCTTTGATGGGCAGTTAACACCGAGTTACAAAGATAGCTAGTACAAGTGGCCCGAAGTGAAATATGTAGTAATTTGAAGGTAAACGTAGATGAGATTGGCACAGGACAAAGTCAAAGTCAAAGTCAAAGTCAAAATGTTTTTATTCAATTTAGGTATCAAAGATACACTTATGAACGTCAAAGTTATTTAAATAGACTCGACCGCCTTGTTCGGATAAAAAGCCTCTACTCAGAAGAACAGGCAAGAAACTGAGGGGCATTATTTTTTCAAATAATAAATAAAATTAGTCTCACAAATTTTGGCTTACAACTAGGTAATATCTATAAATATTAGTGGCTACTTGGCGGAAGTGGAAGGCTCCAGACATCTTTATCTTCTAAATAATTCTTAACCTTATAATATCCTCTTTTCATTAATGTAGTTTTTACATGTGATTTGAATTTTCCCTCGGTGAGCCCTGTTATATTTTTCGGGATTTTATTGTAAAAACTAACGCAGTTGCCTCAAAATGACTTTCTTGACTTAGTCAGTCTAAATCTCTGTACAGCTATCCTATCCTTATTTCTAGTGTTATAATTGTGATAGTCACTGTTCAATTTAAATTTATGTAGATTTTTGCGAACGTGCATAATATTTTCAAAGATATATAAAGAAGGTAAAGTTAATATATTTATTTCTTTAAATAAATCTCTCAATGATTCACGGGGACCCATTCCGTAGATAGCGCGGACCGCTCGCTTTTGCAAAATAAAAATGGCCTCCACTTCAGCAGCTGATCCCCACAGCAAAATGCCATATGACATTATGCTGTGGAAGTAAGCAAAGTAAACCATCCGAGCTGTAGCTATATCCGTCAGTTGCCTAATCTTGCGAACCGCATAAGCAGCAGAACTAAGTCTCCCAGACAGAGCACTAATATGTGGACCCCATTGCAGAACGAAATGATGCGCTATCGTTTGTCCGTTACGCTTTCACGCCTAAACTACTCAACCGATTATCATGAAACTTTGCGTACACGTTGTCAGGGATGCAAAAAAAGGCATAGGGCACCTTTCATCTCAGAAAAATAAACGGTTCCCGTGGGAATGGAGATGAAACGGGCGTAACTAGAATTCTAATAAATGCTTTAACTCAATTGTTTTTTCCGCATTGAGAGCGTCTTACGTACTATCTATGCGGGTGTGTAAAAAAACAACTGCACCCCTTCACTTATATATACCCCCTACTCTCACCCTACGCTCTCGGAGGTCTGCGACAGCCTGTAAAGGCTGCTGGCCTTCTGGGAGCACCTGGGCTTGTTGGAGTGAAAGGAAGGGAAGAGAAGTAGACTTCACGCACAATGACACCAAACAAGTGGCTAAGTCCGGAAAATGCCAAACTAACAAATACCCCCCTACCTTTTAAGCCTGAGTACAAAACGAGTGTCTTGAAATCTTGATAAGACAGGTTATTTAGATAAGACTAGACCGTGTCATTGCTTTAACATCAGGCAAGTTGTGCTAGGAATCCAAACTGGTATTTTTTTTATTGAATCTAATACAATATGCAAAGTCAAGATACCTATATATTACCTAAATAACTCAACTCAGACCATGGGCGTGCCCACGTTCGGGCAATCTCGGGCATCTGCCTCACCCTGGTCCCCAATTCGAAGCTCATTTAGGATTTTCAAGTAAATAAAGAAGGTATAAATTTACTTTCGCCCCACGCCAAGAAAAAGTATGAGTACGCTCATGACCATGCGCAAAGGCCCAAAACGCTGGTAGCATTGCCGTCCTGGATAACGATAGCCAGCCTTTGCACCAGCAGGGCTCTAGCATGAGCTAGAGACAATTTGTCTTTCCACCGTTTTTATTTCGCGAGAAAGAGACAAACATATCCGTATTCTAGTTTTGTCATATCTAAGCACGGATCAAAACGGTGGAAAGACAATGTCTCCCGCCCGTGCTAGCCCTGCAGGAACAACCTGGCTATTCCTGCGAGTGAGATGAGATGAGATTTTATCTTGGTCACTCTCAGACCTCTGACGTTTTAAACGAGAGCAACAAGGACGAAAAAAGGTGAGATGAAAATCTCAAATCTCCGAATAGGGTCCCTGGAGCAAGACTCACCAGTCATTAGAGTGCACTAGCTGTGCCCCAGGGTGTTAGTCGCGGTTAAACCGTAGCCAATGTTTTAATCCAGCGTATAAGCTATAACCATACCAAATTTCATCAAACTCCGTCCAGTTTTTAAACGTGAAGAAGTTACAAACATACATACACACGCACACACAATCTTTCGCCTTTATAATATTAGTAAGATTACAATTAGAATTTAAAATAATAATGATAAAAGGTTAATACAAATTTTAAAAAAAATACGTCCTGATAAATCTTATGTAAAACCGCGGAACGCTACTAGTCAAGTTTTAATTCCTACAACACTTGTTTACTATGATTGAGAATCAAATTTCTTATTAAGCCATGTCACAGTTAAACTTTGAAATGCGATGATTACCTAATTTAGTAGATTTAGGGCTGAACCTACTCGTAGATGGCACTGCACCATCTTCTTCCGAAACCCGATGGCGGTTTTTTTAGATATAAGAACAGCACGGCCCAGACACAAATTGTCTTTTTTACCCACCAATTTTACCCCCCAAGAAAGAGACAATTATATACGTGTTCTAGCTTTTTCACATCTAAGCGCAGACAAAAACAATGGAGAGAAAAGGAAGGAAAGAAAAGGTGAAAAGACAATTGTCTCCGCCCCGAGCTAGCCCTGTAGTAGCTGGCTAAGCCTCAAATTGTCTAGCTCAATTCTAATTTTAGATAAATTTAAAGTCTATAAAACTTGCTAACTACCTACCTATTCACGAAAAAACATGCTGTCCTCTACCACACCTGCTTATCTATCAATGTCCGTTCTGATTTATTAAAATAGACTTGCTATCACCTAATTGATATCTTGGAATGTCAATAATTTACATCTGACTAACAAGGCTGCATACATCTAAAATGCATCTCATCCTAACTAATATTTATTATAAATGGGAAGGTAAGTTCGTTCGTTTGCTTGTTACGCTTTTACGACTTAACTGCTCAACCGATAATCATGAAATTTTGCATACACGTTACCAGGAGTACAGGAAAGGACATAGGGTACTATTCATCCCGAAAAAAATAATGGATCTATGGGACCGCAAGTGGAATTGGGCAGCTAGTTAATATTATAAAAGTGAAAAGTTGTCAGTGAGTGAATATTTGTTAGTTACATCTTCACGCTATATTGAAACGACTTAATTAGAGCGCAAGACTAAAATAACGAGATAGTTAGTGGCAGTTTTAGTCTTTTAGCCAAAAAACGAGAACCTAGTTTTTTTTATTTGGCGAAATCGGACAAACATACAAGTGCCGCATTTAATAGTTTCACCGTGACATAGCGTAACACATAGATTTATTAGAACTTGCTTTGATAAGATCTCGATTAGTTTGATAAGAGCAGAAAAATAAAATAAACATAAACATCAATTTAAGGTTTACATATTTGCATATTTATAAAGGTTAGAGGACAAGCAGATGAAACGTAATGATTTTCGGATGTATGTACCTATGTTAACATTATTTATGTATGTGTTACGGGCAACCTGATTAACTGGGCAGTGTTATTACTGGTCATTTATAATAAATAATGACCAAGAGCGTCTCTCCTGCCAAACTCTTCTACCAGAGCAAATCCGACTAGGATTGGTTAGATTAGAAAGCAAAGACGGGAGTGGTTCGTGAACCTTCGTGGTTCTGTTTTTATAACAAACAGACGAGAAACCTTCCCTACTTAACTGACTAGGCTAGGCAAGTAGTCAACGTTGTCGATCAAAGTCATTTTGCCTAAATAGACCGGTCATTATTCATAGTGATCAGACTCAAATTGGCATAAGATATTATACCTATTAGGCGATTCTGGCATTGCTAAGTGAGCGCCCCTCAATGTTGTTCAACATGACGAGCCACACCTCCCGTGCGGACTGTGTATTGTGAAGTGCTGGATTCGTACACGTTTTCCCAGTTTAATAGGGTATATTTTTCAACCCCGGACGTTAAAACGACGAAGTGCTGTAAGTTTGTCGTGTCTCTGTCTGTGGCGTCGTAGCTCCCGAACGGATGACCCGATAATAATTTTGCTTTTTTTTTTGTTTCAAAATATGAGTTTGAATTAGTGGGGAGTGTTTTTGACTGGTCGGTTTTTTTTTTTAATTTACTCGTTTTAGTAATTGTTTTTGTTTTCAGTCTATTTAAAACTTCAGAACTAAGAACTAAACATAAGTACTTACACTCTTATTTTATTTTTTTATTTCTCTTAACGGATTTACGCTAACGCTTAATAATTTTAAAAAGCGGCATCGTTTTAAGGTCGACATACCAACGACACGCACGAAACGCTTTGGTTCCCCATTTCTCATACGGATCGCTAGAGTGTGGAATAATCTGCCAGAGTGTGTGTTCCCTGACACTTATCATCTGGGTGTGTTCAAGTCTCGAGTGAATCGGTTTCTTCTAGACAAGCGTGCTCCATCGTAGGCCGCATCACTGCTTATCATCAGGCATGTTGGCGGCCAAACGAAAGCCTATTAAGTAATAAAAAAAAAAATAACGACCGCAGGTGAAACCGTTGCAGTATTGCTAGTTTACGATTAATAGTTTTTTAAGTAGTTATTTTTCTCACAACGATTTTTGAGCAGACAAACCCTGACCTGTCTCAAGATTATGCATGTAAACTTAAATACATAATATATTAATATATGTAGGAAATTACGGAAGGAGTATATTTATAGTTTATACTAATAACTAGTATTCAAGGTATTACAGTTTGCAAATTAAATATGAATGCAACCTTCTGCGACCAATGTATGTTTTGACACTAGCTCTGCCATGCGGTTTGCCATTCATAATTTTCAATTTTTCATGCAATTTTTCCTTATATTAGAAGATATATTTTTTGGTGTGTATGACTATCGTAATTAGGTAAGGGATAATTATAACTACACTAGCTAAACCTGCGGTTAAAAAGTAGCCTATGTGCTATACCAGACTATATTCTATCTCGGTCCCGAATTTCATCCATATCCATTCAGCCGTTCTAGCGTGATTGGGTAACAAGCATCCATCCATTCTTTCACCTGTATAATATTGGCGTGGTTGAGATCCTGTCTATTCCAATCCGGCAACTATTTAATGTAAAAAAATCTTTTCTCCCACAAGTAGGAGCAAGGCAGTAGGGTAGTCCTACTGCCTTGCTATGTAAATCCTACTAATATGTAAATCAATGAGTATAACAGTTTTCGGTTAACTTTGATGATTGAAAAACCTGATAACGTTGACAGCAAACGTCAAATTTTGTCGATGGATATAATAATATACTTACTTGCCAGTCTTGCCTCATATTTTTTTTATGAAGCTTTTAGTCAACAAAAAAACTCACGAGCTACATTTAGTTGGGTAGGTAACAAACAGACAACTAAGTCTATATCAACAAATATTAGTATTTGTTTTAAATATTGTAACATCGAGTTTTTATTCATAATTATAAAAGCACCGATATAATTAGCTGAATTCTTTGTTTAGGTGGGTTTGAGAACATGCTAATAATCAACGCACACCGGACAGAAATATCACTGGAGGTGATTACATCATTATCAAAAGGGGTGGGGAAGGGGGACTTTAGTGAGACATCACGTGTATTTTTTGGGGGTTTGTTGAACTTTACAACGAATTCCCAGGGGGTTTAAAAGTTTCTAAAAACGTGATTAATGAAGTTAAACATAAAATGAAGTTTAAAAAAAAGCGATGGCAGCTAAGTTGGGAGAAGGCTCGCCTCTCAAGCCACATGGAGCGGGTTCCAACCCAGCCGACTGCACGCACAAATTTGTTCATTGTGTGAGCATACGTGCGTATTGTATGTCATCTGCTACATGATTGGAACCCAGTGTATAGCGACAGGCTCGCCCCCGTCACATTTGGGACTGAATATCGTCCGGCGAAGTGTGGGTGTTGTATTACACCTCTGCCAGCTCCCTCAGGGGAAAGGCGTGACGATATGTTATGTTAGCATAAAATCGAAACAATTTTTATCTTAATTCTAATGATGATGGTCAAGAATTTCAGTAATCGAATCAAATGTCTTTATTAAATTGGGTATCGAGCACACTTACGAACGTCAAAGTTATAACAATGACTCTTCCGCCTTGTTCTGAAAAAAAACCGCTACCTAGAGAAACAGGCATGATACTGAGGGGCATAATATTTTAACTGAACGCTTTTTTTTTTGTTAATAGTACACATCTTTGGCGGCGGCGTACAGTACACAGGCCTATATCGCTTGTCAAGTATAAAATGACATTGGCGCTCCAAAGGTTAAGGCAAAATAGCCGCGCCTAGTTTTCTATTATTTAATCTAATTAAATAAATCTAACACATATTAATATTTTAAATCATAGACGTATTTTTATACCGAGTTTCTCGCTAAACGACGGACATATTCTTGAATATCATTGTACTCATCCTTTTGACAAATATTTACTATGAGAAATCGAGAAAAAAAAGCAGCTGTTCCATACATTTTGTCGCCGATCAATTAACTTTTTGTATGGAACAGCATTTTGTTTTAGGCGATTTTAAAGTTGGACCAATAGCAAAAGTTGTTCATAATGATGAGTACAATGACCCCCTTTCGGCTTATACAGCCTTTCCTGATAACCCTGTATATTTTTTTGTCTTCTTCGTCTTCTCCTGTTCCCATTATTTGGGGTCGGGTCTCCTCACTTTCCTGCGCCAAGTCAAGCGATCTTGGGTTGTCGGGTCGGGCAATTGGGCTTTCTTGAGGTCTCTCTCGATATTGGACCACCAGGTCAATGGCGGGCGGCCTTTACCTTTCCACCTATCATTTTTACCTATATTTTTTACCTTTTGACTGCCTCGGTGGCTCAGTTGGTAGTGAGCCTGCCTTCTGAGCTTGGGGGCGTGGGTTCGATTCCCACCTAGGACAAACATTCATGTGATGAACATTTGTGTTTGTTCTATGTCTGGGTGTTAATATCTATTTAAGTATGTATTTAAAAATATGTATGTATGTATATCAGTCTCTGGCAGCCATAGTACAAGCTTTGCTTAGTTTGGGGTCAGGCGACCGTGTGTGACAATGTTCCGATTTTTTTTTTTTTAAATAATCCGTAAAAAAAGCGTTGCCACCATTAATTTTAGAGTTACTATTTAGGCAGATAATTGTCTAACATAAAGTACGATTTTATTGTTTTAGCTCGATTTCAAACTCGTTCCCTATTAAAATCCGCATTTTCACATAAATTCACATTATAATGCTTTATTTATTAAATTGCTATTTTTTAGTTAAGTAAGTCTAGTTTATTTTTTTTTTCTACGGGGTGTCTTTTTTACCGAATTTTATTTTTTAAAGTGTTACAGGAATATAATGCAACTTTATGGTAGTGTATTAATTATTTAAAAAAAATATTTCTTGCTGTGCTCTATTAACCTGTAGCTCTATTAAAAAATAAATAAATAATAAAATGCATTTTGTAAAATGTCTTCCTTTTTCGACAACGCCTGAAATCTTAGTTTCTCATGTTTCACACTAACATTTCAAAAAACGACTTCCAACCTCAAATTCTAAAAGTCAATGCCCGAAGAACCAAAAATAGTCTAAAAACGGAATCTAAAATCGCTATAAACGAATTTATTACATATTGCATTCTAAAAATAAATACACAATAAAAAATATCCAGAGCCAGTTTATTTTTGCAAATAAAAAAAGCAGTCCGTGTCCGTTTCGGTACATTCACAAAAAGTCGATTTAAAAATACATTTTAATCATCTTGTAATAAATTAATAAAAAAAATAAAAATAGAAAAAAAAACCGGTCAAGCGAAATGAAATGGCAGACACGACGGTAACATAATTATCAAAAATGATATTATTTATAGCTTGCGTCTAAACTAATAAATTTTTTAACTACTACAAGCAATAAATTATTAAAAAGAGTCGCTATATTTAAAGCTGATCATTTCTAAATATGTATTTATAAACATAATAATATACAGGACGTTTTTAATGTAATTTTACACAAAAAAATTGCAGTTGTCTCAAAACGAGGGTGGTAACACACATTAACTTTTTAATTGAAAAAAATGTCACCCCGTAGAAAAATTACTGACACAATAAAGTAGCGATTTATTAAAGCATTGAAATGTGAATTTATATGGAAATTTAGGCTCAAATTGCTTTAATTCGAGCTAAAATAATCAAATGACACATTTTACTCTGACAATTATTTGTATAAATAGTGGGTTTTACACTGTTACTAGTCGTATTTTTAACTAGCTTATATGCCCGCGGCTTTGCTCACTTTTCATAGCCTGTGACACGCAGCGATTTTGTAGTTTTGGTGAAAGATTGTTTTAAATCGGACCTGCAGGTCCGGAGATTCCCCCTACATACAAACTACCAAATTTTACATAACATAAATATTGTCACTCCTTCCTCCGTCCTCCCCTGAAGGAGCTGGCAGAGGTGTATTACAACACCCACATTTCGCCGAACGATATTCAGTCTCAAATATGACAGGGGGCGAGCCTGTCACCAATTCGCCATACACCTAGTAATGTAGCAGATGATAATGCGTACATATGTTTACAAATGAAAAAGAAGATGAACAAATTGGTCCGTGCCTTCGGCTGGGATCGAACCCGCACCCTCTGGCTTCAAAGGCAAGCCTTCTCCAACTAGGCTATCATAAAATAATTTTTATCTATTCGTAATATTAGTTGAAATAAAATTATTTATAAATAACAGTCTGGTTTTTAGTCTAGCACGAATTTAGCCGGTTTTTTTCTCATTCTATTAATAATTGAAAACGTTTTTTTTCCTAGATGCAATCGGTCAAGGGCGAATTTTAACTTTTAACACGGAAACTTGGCTATGTATTTAGTATGGCATTTAAAGTACACATATTATTTCAATTTATTTATACAAGTGATTTTTTTATACAAATTTTCGTGTTATTTTTGCGGTATTTAGATTCGGTAGGCATATTTAAAAGGTATTAAAAATGAATTGAATGTTCTTAAATTGATCATTGATATACATTTTAGGCTTTGAAAATACTTTTATTATAAATTTATTGTAATATTTTACGACATTCATAATTTAACGCTTAAATGTCGCTAATGGGTCCAATGGACCCTATTCTTCATTATATTGTTTAATAACTGTTAAAACTCGACGTTAGCGACATTATAGAAGACTAGCTGCGCCCCGCGGTTCCTCCCGCGGTCCCACGGGAACCGCTAATTTTTTCGGGATAAAAAGTAGCCTATGTCCTTTTCCGTAATTCAGACAAGTTGTCGGCTTAGTACATAGGGCGTGAAAGCGTTACAAACAAACAAACTCACTTTCGCATTTATAATATTAGTTAAGAGGCTCGTAGGTTTTCAGGACACACAAAAACAGGAGAAAAAATCCCACAGGAGGATAAAGGAAAGAAAAACCAAAGTGCAGTGTACCAATATAAAATATTCATATTTGATTCAATAATACATTTCTTCATTATACATAACGACATAGAATTGTAGTAAAATGGAAAACATTTACATTTATTAAGTAGTTTTCGAAAAATCTTGTAGTATTATACTGGGTCCAGGGGACCCGGTAGCGAGTACTCGTGCTCCAAAATAGGGCGCGACTCCCCAAGTGTTAAGTATTTTTAAATAATATAAACTGCATATGCGTGCATTAATAAAATTACCGTTTATAATTAACTGTAGTAAACTTCACGGCATAGAACAGACTTTATTAAATTTGTAACAGGAAACACAACAAGAAACTAAACAAAGACCTAAGACCAAAATAAAACAGGCCATTTGATTGAATACTTGATTGCTGGTGGTAGGTATGGTGGTTTTTTTTTACAAATCAGCAGTAAAACTTCGTCCTGATTAAGCAAACCGTGAGCGGCTGACTGTCAGTCGCGTATTAGGCAAACGCAATGTTGAGCCACATTTCAGTTAAGAATTTCCCTTGTATTATGGATTCATTTAACAGCTAATGATGTAGACAACCTCCTTATGTTATGGAATTTTTGATTTGCTTTGTCTACCTATTGAATAAATCAGTCAAAAGTGACCCCTTAAAAATGCGGATATTTTTCATAGCTCTATTTTAGCTTGAGAACGTTTTTTTTAAAAAAAAAAACAAGAACATAGGGGCGGGGATATTGTTAATTTAATTGTCCATGCTAAACAAGAAGAGTACAAGAGTGAATAGGCACCTCATGGGCAAGCGTGCTCCATCTTAGACCATCTTAGACGTTCGACCACAACACACCTGATGGAAAGTGACAATGCACTTTCCATCAGGTGTGTTGTGGTCGAACGTGAACCCATTCAATCATAAAAAAAAGAGTTGTGGAGTGTACTGACCGTGCTGCTGCATCATCAGGTGCGTGGGCGACTGCTGGCAGCCCTCGTCCATGGAGTCACGAGCGGCGTCCACCACCATGCTCGTGATCTGAGGGAGAAGGCTCCAGTTAATCGGGTGACACGTTACAGCACTCCTCCTCCCCTCCCCTCATTGTCTGACGTAATTTTTAGCTGCCCTCTCAGATACTGGTCTTCATACAATCTAAAAGCTCGTACACCAGGGATGAGCACTCAGATATTTTACATAGCTAGAGGGGTTGCTTATGTTTACTTCCGTCAAGTAGCCACTAGTATTTATAGATATTCCCTAGTTGTAAGCCAAAATTTGTGAGACTGTAATTTATTTATTATTTGAAAAAATAATGCCCCTCAGTTTCTTGCCTGTTCTTCTGAGTAGAGGCTTT
This sequence comes from Peribatodes rhomboidaria, assembly GCA_911728515.1. Classification (NCBI taxonomy): domain Eukaryota; kingdom Metazoa; phylum Arthropoda; class Insecta; order Lepidoptera; family Geometridae; genus Peribatodes; species Peribatodes rhomboidaria. Next base: position 2,182,026 of record OU452194.1, read on the forward strand.
TTGTCCGAACAAGGCGGTCGAGTCAATTTAAATAACTTTGACCTTCATAAGTGTATCTTTGATACATAAATTGAATAAAAACATTTTGACTTTGACTTTTGACTTTGACTTTACAGACCTTGAAAGGGTTCAATTTGAGTCCTGCTACCGCACCGCTGTAATTGCCCTAGCATTTTCCTCTCATTCAGAGAATTTACGCACGTGTTATGCATTAGCAAGTGTCAACTTCTTTTTAATAATTGGCCACCACACAAATGTGTATTGTGCCAGTCACAGATCTGGGATGTAAAAGATCGACTATGACAATACGATAATGATACAAAAAAACATTTGCGCGTGCGTAAGAATATTAGTGATGTGAAAATGTGATCAAGTTTTGGGGGCTGAGCTACCCACGTCCGTAGGAGTGTACTCTATTCTGATTCCCTACACGTGGTCCCCGGGTAGTGCTAACCGGGTAGCAAACTCTGGTGGGAGGCTTCGGCCGTGGCTAGTTACCACCCACCGGACCAAGCCATGCCGTGAAATGACCTAGTCGTGTTTCGGGATGTTGTCCGGTGTAACCGTTCCGAAGACGGGTCTGAGCAGTAGCGCACTTGTAGCGCCTCACTCAACTGCCGTCTTTGTAGGTCGTCGTGCTCCATCTTAGACCACAACGTCGCTTAACATCAGGCGAGTTGGTGGTCAAACGCCGACCTATTCTACATAAAAAAAAAAAAAAAAAAAAAAAAAACGTCCGAATTAAAGCAAAGCAAAAAAAAAATATTTAAGGTCTGTGGTGCCAGTTACCTGTTTTTTTTTTTTGTGAATATCTAATGCTGTTGGCCAATGACTACAGCGTCCGGACGTTCATTTACCTAGTTGCGTCACATGATCCAGAAAAACCAGGTCTAGCATTCCGGGAGCCAACACCTGATGACGTCACCCGTCATCTGTCTCTTTCGAACTTGTTATAAATGACTAAACTTATTTCGGTCTGGCATAAGCATCCATTGACGTCACTGCGAGTTGCCCACGTGATTATTTTGGCTCGCAATGCTTTACCTAGCGGAGTATTCTCAAATTTGTAAGTACATTGCTTAATTATTATTATTTACTAGCTGTCACCCCGCGACTTCGTTCGCGTTTTGAGCTATCCTATCTCTCAAGTTGGATCGAACTGCACATGGTGTGCGAATTTTATTATAATCGGTTAAGTGGTTTAGGAGTTCATTGAGGACAAACATTGTGACACGAGATCCTACTTCCTACTAATATTATAAACGCGAAAGTTTGTAAGAATGGATGTTTGTTACTCTTTCACGCCTGAACGGCTGAACAGATCTGGATGAAATTTGGCACAGAGATAGATTATAGTCTAGAATAGCACATAGGATACTTTTTAACCGCGAGTGAAACCGCGGGACGCAGCTAGTTTATATATATTAAGATTTATTTTCTTTAGCACACACCACCGTCCATGCTTAGTCATAATGTTTTTATTCCATCCAAAGGTTGTCTGGAAGAGATCGCTCTTAAGCGATAAGACCGCCCATTGCGCCTTTATTTTTAAATGTTTAGTTTAGATTAATTTTGTAATTTGGTGTCAATAAAGAGTTATTGTATTGTATATTATTATACCATGGTCTAATGAAAGGCCGGCTTTATGCGATTGGCCCAGTGGCCAACAGCATAAAGCCGTTGAAACTAAACACCCGGTTGCTGTAGAGGCCTCAGTAGGCCTCTACGGCGTCCGTTCAGTTACCTGCGTAGGTACATTATTTAAAAGTCTGACCTGTCTGTCGTCGGTCCGGCGGTGCGGCCAGGCGCGGCGCGGCGGCGACAGCACGTTCCCGGTCGGCGACGGCGCCTCCTGCTTGAACACGGCCAGCGAAGGCAGCGACAGCAGCGCTTCACTGCAAATACACATAGTTAAGAATAAGAATAAGTTTTATTTTTGTAACAATAACACAAGGTGATGATGATGCAGTCCAAGCCGATTTCGGCTACGGCGACCAATTTCTGTTACTGGGAGGCTACTGATTGTGCGTCCTCAGATGGCTGATATACCCAATTTTTGCAGTAAATGTTCGAGAACAGAAGCAACATGTGAGGAGTAAATATAAGAATTATTTACGATTTTCGAAAATAAAGAAAACTGTATAACAAAAGAATTGTTCAAACATTAACATTAACAAAAACATTAAGTGACTTTAAGTACATAATGAATTTGGATGAAGTAAAAAAGCAGGAGTGTATGGTGTGATATGTCCGTGTGTTTGTGTGTGTGTGTGTGTGTGTGTGTGTGAGAGAGAGTTTATCGTTAGGTGAGATATTTTATTGTTACAAAACAGTTGTTAGAAAACAAGTTACGTTATTAGAAGAAACACAAAGGACCCGGCTGCAAATTGTGCTAACATAATTATGTCATTTTCACTATCAAGAGGATTCAATTGACACCTCGCATGTCAAATGTGCAATCCATGAAGCTATTTAGGCTGTAGGCAGACTCGGGTTTATCGGCTGTCTATCCTTCTTCAGTATTCAAACTTTGTAATAGTTATATCAAACGGCCGGAGACATGCTAGGGGACCCTACTACTGAAGAAGACCCTACTGAAGAAGGATAGACAGCCGATAAACCCGTTCACTGCTCGGAGAAAAACGGAGACGGAAGACCAGACGTTCGGCATTACGCTGAATCATCATCGTCTTCGTTGGCTGTCGATAGATAGGTAGGTTGGTTAATTAGTCTAGGATAGTGTAGTCTTAAGATTTTTGATAAATTCATGTTTTTGTAAATACTTTAATAAAATTAATTTTACTAACTAAACTTGCTTGTTTCCTTCCCTACCTTAGGTTTTCCATCCCTAGGCAGGCGAGGCTCTCAACTTTAAACCTAGATAACTGTACGTTGCGCTTCGCCCCGCCGCCATAGGCGGATCGTAACGTTATAAGCCTCACTCCGGTATGTCAAGGAGTTGTGTTGGCTCGGGTGGTGCTGGTGGGGAAATGCACAATACACCCCAAGGGGGACGTGAGTGTCTGTCTGTGACTATCACAATTATAACACTAGAAATAAGGATAGGATAGCTGTACCGAGATTTACTGACTAAGTCAAAAAAGTCATTTTTAGGCAACTGCGTTCGTTTTTACAATAAAATCCCGAAAAATATAACAGGGCTCACCGAGGGAAAATTCAAATCACATGTTAAACTACATTAATGAAAAGAGGATACTATAAGGTTAATAATTATTTAGAAGATAAAGATGTCTGGAGCCTTCCACTTAGTATTTATAGATATTACCTAGTTGTAAGCCAAAATTTGTGAGACTGTAATTTATTTATTATTTGAAAAAATAGTGCCCCTCAGGTTCTTGCCTGTTCTTCTGAGTAGAGGCTCCTTATCCGAACAAGGCGGTCGAGTCTTTTTAAATAACTTTGACGTTCATAAGTGTATCTTTGATACCTAAATTGAATAAAAACATTTTGATTTTGACTTGAGTGCAAGTCTTATCAGCCCCTTCTCGAATAAGAATAAGAAGAAAATAAATCACACTAATCCTTCCTAGCTAATTCAATGAATACCTTGACTCGCCTTGGCGTTGCTGTTGGCGATGGTGAAACCAGTTTTAAATCGAGATTAATTACTGAGCGTCGTTTTAGCATGCGGCCCTTAGTGTGGTACTTAAGTTTTTGCGAATAAATAAAATACGAAAGTGGGATAAATCGTTTGTTTGTTAAAAAAATTGGTATGACAACGCGAGCGCATGAATCTAGAGCTTCAATTTTAATTAATCAATTCAAAATCACACATTTTAATATTTATTATTTTTATTAATCAAGGTCGAGGTCACTGATCTGTTTTTCAAAAAGTTAACTTAGAAAAAATGTATAAATTGTCATTAAAAAAATCTTATTATCAGATTATTCAAATTTTTTGGGTCGGCAAAATTAAAGTTCTTTAAAGGTCAAGGAGATCAAGGTCGAGTTCATTGACTTGTCATCCGTAAAGTAAATAAAGAATTACTCGTCGTGGGATCAATGACCTCATACAACAAGTACTTATGTAATTATTACTCTTAAGTATTTATTAAAGCAAAGCGGGTCGAGCTCATTGACCTGCCTGACGAAGAAAAACTTATTCATATTACCAATTTAGTTTAACGCCATCTCTCGGCCAATAGACACAACTAATTTTATGGTTCAGCTATTACCGATGGCGGGACGACCTCGACTCTCACCGCAGGGACTGGCCAAATGGAGCTCAAGATACAGGACAAATGGAAAGTGAGTAGGGAGGCCTTTGCCTAACATTGGGACAGCACAATAGCAATAGTATTAGTTTCTCCGTTTCTTGCCTGTTCTTCTCAGTAGCGGCTCTTTTTCCGAACAAGGCGGTCGAGTCTATTTTAAACTTTGACGTTCATAAGTGTACCTTTGATACCCAATTGAATAAAAACATTTTGACTTTGAGTTAAACACTCACTTCATGGATAGTTCCCCGGGAAGGTCGAGGTCAAGGTCGTTGACCTGCCACCCGGGAGACATGTGAGAAGATGACGAGCTGGTGCCGCTGCCACCCATGTCTCCCAGCGCCGCTGAAAGTAAAATAATGACATGTTACAATAGTTTAAAGATTATTCAATAGATGGCGTTAGGAGTGATATTCATTCGTTGTTACAAGTTCAAAACTTTATCAACAGATGGCGTTAAGTGTCAACATTATAATACTTAGTAACATAGACAAATAATATTCAATAGTATAGGATTAATTCCATAGATGGCGATAGGCATCGACATACTGTTATAAGACGCTAGATGGGTTTACGTTTCTCATTTTGTTATCAGAGTTTGTCTGTAGATGGCGCTATTACACGTGTATCTTAACCATATTCGAAGTGCTTCACAAATTCTGTGACAAAATTACGACACTAGATTTCGATGCTTGCTTCCATTGTACAAAGAAATGATGTTGATTTATTTGTACGTTATTTATCATAAAGCAGGCGTACAGCAAACGCGGAATGGAAAGCAAGCACCTTACAGACTTCTAGCTCGGCGGTCAGACGACATTGTTAAGACAGTAGGAAAACAGTGGATCTGACTACCACAAGACCGGACCAAATGGCGCGCTGAAGATAACTATACTCAGCAGTGGATGGAAAATGGCTGATGATTATGAGTCGATCATTGGACAGACTCTTCAGCTCGATGGTAAAACGACATTGAAGGCAATGGATGAGACTTGCACGGGACTGGAAAGGATGCTATATGGTGCGCTCAAGAGAAGACCTACTCAACAGTGGATAAAAAATAGTTGATGATCATGAGGATCATTACATAACATATTGGGCAGGATTTTCCGCTAGCTGGTCTAACGACATTGTCAATGGAATGAAACTTGCACAGAACTGGAACGAACGCAATATGGTGCGCTGAAGAGGACGTTTACCTGTGTGTACGTCCTCTTTAGCGCACCACAGTGAGGACGTATACACAGCAGTGGAAGAAAAATGGTTGGTGATCATGAGGTGGCATACATATTGGACAGACTTTGCAGCTCGATGGACTGACGTACGACATTGCTAAGGCGGTAGGAAGGTGGATTGACACAGGACCGGACGAGCTGGCACGCTAAAACGGAGACCTATACTATGCCTTTACTCTACTCAGCAGTAGATGAAAAATGGTCGATGATAATGATGAATTTGCCCTAGAAACATAAGTAATAAACCAAATTGCACAATAAATCAACTCCGGCGCATGAGCGGTAAACAAGCGTTTATCAAGGGTCGTTAGTTTAATTGCTCCGCTAACTGTGGATAATGCTATTATCTCGTCGAGTTTGAGGTTTGACTTTGTTTTAATGGTTTTGTCTTTTGTCAATGTTATTTCACGTACTGTATATATTTTTTTATTATAGAGGAATCGTGCTCGTTTGTAAGACTGGTGATTGTGAAGATCCTTGAGGGAGGTCTTTCTTTAGCAGTCGACGTCTTTCAGCTAAGATGATGATGATAATTGACGAGAATAGCCCACGTTTTATTGCGACTATAGTTTCATTCGCAACTATCTTTTACAAGGAGTGATTACACACGTGACACGCGCGTGTCAGGGTAAGGTAGAATGTGGTCTAACGCGTCACGCTTCAATATCACTTCTTGAAAGTTTACCGTTTATGTCTAAAATCTATGGTCGAAGTCGGCTTTTATATGAGAATAGACGAGATCCATACATATGATAAACAACAATGATCATGATTGTTTCATTCTTTTGATCATTTTCAATCCGACAAGTAAACTTATTAAGTCACATTCAGTTTTTTGCATCAAAACTAGATGGCGTGACCATCTATAAACACTACCCGTCAAATTTCATAGAAATTGTGTTTAGGAGTGTTTGTTAAGAACTTTGGCATTTATTGTTTACAGATTGCTACGTTTACATTCAGAAAACTCTCAAAAAGAAAAATGGCTCAATCATTGAGATATAAGTACTACGTACTAGAGATATGTTAAAAAAAAATGCTTGACTACAGGTTTACTACAGCGCTAAAACATTCGTTATGTTATGTCGTCTAACCAAACTATTCAAAGTCGAAATGTTTTTATTTAATTGGGTATCAAAGATACACTTATGAACGTCAAATTTTTATAATAGACTTGACCGCTTTGTTCAGAAAGAGCCACTACTCAGAAGAACAGGCAAGAAACGTAGCGCTAGATCGCAGTTTTCTCGCTCCGTACACAATCACACACTGCATGCGTGTCGAAGCCATACTCATATAAGGTGTACGTATTGCAGTACCATGCAGTCGAAGACAGTCAGTGTTTGGAGGATGAAATCTAGTACGTAGTACATTTAAATCACTGGGCTCAATGAATTGAAGAGAAGAAAGCCTAATTGGTTATAACCAGTCGTCGACGGCTCCAAACTCGGGCTTAGGTCAAAGTGTAAGAGATAACTGCAATGATAACATCGGCTATAGTACAGCTACGACCAAACACAATATTTTGAATATTTCAATCAATCATGAATACCTATCACATAACACCATAATTACCATAATATTTATGTAGTTGCGCAAATAGGTAGATATACATACATAGTTTACGACCGACTTCAGTGACCTCTTGTGTGAGTCAACGGGGTTGTTTATGGAATCTTGGATTGTACAACATTAAGATAACCCATGGTCTGATTTTGATTACATTTTAAAGTTGTATTTGTGTATATTTTTAGGAAAAAAACATTATTATAATTAAGCGGCGTGGTGTAAAAACTTCAACGATGTTGATAACGATGATTTAAAAAAATAAGTCCACATTTTTTGGCCTTAGTGTACAACATACATCATGGTCTCGATTCTACTATGTTTTTGTTTTTAAATTGTTAGTGAATTGTTTACTTTTGACATTTGTGGCATACAAAAAGTGTCACTCTGAGGCAGTTAATTTACAATTTGAATAGAATCAGTTAGTAGAACTGGGGGCCTGACGTGATGCGAAAGAGATAGTAAAATTTATGTCAACAAGTGGGAGTAAGAGACACAAACTTATTTAAAGGTACTTAATTCGTTTCTTTTACTCTCATGAAATACATGTCTTGCCGTCCCTATCGCATAATTTCAGATCAAGCGTAATTTTTGGATGTAAAGAACCCAATAGTGAAAACTAAATTGCGAACCAGGGATGAGTGACATATTATCTTGGTCATTGTCTCTCTCGTTTGTAATGTCATAAGAGTGAGAGTGATCAAATAATATATCTTACGGCCTGCTACGCTCATTGTCATAAAGATTAAGGCGACTCTCCCACTGCTCTACGTCTCGCGACCGCCGACCGTGACGACGACCAGCGAAATCTCCCGTTGCCGGTGTGTTGTACGGCGAGTTTTATTAGTTTTTTTTGTACACACGGTCGTCTGACCCCAAACTAAGCAAAGCTGGTACTATGGCTGACAGTTACTGATATACGTACATGTCTATTATTTAAATACATACCTAAATAGTAAATAGATGTTAACACCCAGACATAGAACAAACACAACAGATCATCACATGCATTTTTGCCTTAGATGAGGATCGAACCCACACCCCCAAGCTTAGAAAGCACATTTACTACCAACTGAGGCAGTCAACACAAACTGACGGTAATGACTACTGCCACACGGAGATACTGATAAGATAACCCATCTTGTGGCGCGTGCTTGTGGCGCGTGCAGCCTCTGCCAACGTAGATTTGGTGTCGTGTGAAGTAGAGGTTCAGTTCGTCATTACTAGCGATCCCGTTGCTTCAGTTAGGACTTACAAGTTTTACAGGGCAGACGCCCTTAAAAAAAAATGCGGATAATGCTTTTTGTCAATACACTAGCTTCTGCCCGCGGCTTCGCCCGCGTGGCTTACAGGAAATAAATGACGTTTTTATCTTCAGAAATAAATATTATAAGCGGTCACACTCGCTCTCAATTGAATACACTAACTGACAATATCCCAAACAGAGCAATAAGGACGAAGTTATTTAGTTAACTAAACTATCTCTAGAATGAGAGTAGTAGTAGTATGTTATCAACAGAACTTAAAGCTTCTGTGAAAAGATAAAATTAGGAGACAACCAAATGTAGATATTTGATAATATAATCAATATTGTTTACAGCAGCGCAAATCTACTTTAGTATTTTTTTGTAAACCATATTTTTTCTTTTTTAGAAACACCAGGCTGCTCCGTGAGCTTACTCTGGAGCAGGCCACGTGTAACTAACCGTGTGAAAAACATTTCAATAAATTATGAGTGTGGCTTCAGATTTATTTATGGTCATGGCAAAGCAGACTTTGAGGGGAAACTGCACTCTTTTTAACTCGAAGTTCGGTGATGTTAAAGATATTAGAGGAATCCTCAGCATAAACACAGAATCATTCGGAAACCACACCAGTTACTGACTGTGGTGGCAGGCTTGTGGTTAAGACCTTTGAAGCAAAGGCAACCCGTATTGTCGGTTTTGTCTTCCTAATACTAAATCAGCTTCTTCTATTGACTTCGTCTAATTTTACTACTATATACTTCTTCTATGACCAGAAAGACACTAATTATAAATTTCATCTCATGGTTACTTGATCTCTATTGACAGAAAATCTCTTCACTTGCCGTTTGTAATCTTCTGACAGGCTTGGACTTAATTCTTGTATTTTTCCCTTACTGATGAAGTAGTTTGAAATCTGATAGAATGTCAGTAATATAGTTCACACATTTTAAATGGAGGTTCATATGGAAAAAGCAATGATAGCCTAGTTGAAGAACGCTCGCTTCTCAGGGCAGAAGAAGTGGGTTCAATGCCAGGCAACACCAATTTAGTAATTGATTAAACATATTATGTTCGTATTTAATGTCATCTGCTACATGACTGGAGCCCGGTGTATGGCGACAGGCTCGTCATTTATTACACTTCGGGCTGAATATCATCCGACGTAGTAAGGGTGTTGTAATACTCCTCTTAGGGGGAAAGGTGTGACAATATGTTATGTTATTTACACAAGGCTGCTTCCTATATGATAGAATCCCAATATTTGTCGTCTAACAGCAAGCCACGTCTCATGAAAGCTAATTGAAAGTTTGAATAAAATACGCCGTTGACAGGGAAATCGTCGTAGGATGATAGGTCCCTAATCTTGTGCCGAAGTGAGAAAAGATGGTACTTAACAGTCGGTTCCCCTTCTTCTATTTTTTTTTCCATGCAAAGCACGAATAAATCTTCGGAATATAAAATAGTTTAGGGAAAATCCTCTGTGTTACACAATTAAAATAATCACGCCAAAGTAGCAAGAACTCGATCGTAGCACTCTCATCACGGAACCGTAAAATGATTAAAAACACCGATACATGAAAAAATACAGATACCTAGAGAATCTAGGTATTGCTTAAATCCTCAAAAATCTCGAAGTGAAAAATGTAGACCAAAAACATTTTAGAAGACAAAATTAAAAAAAAAAACAATTAAGTACAGAAAATTGCATACACAAATGGTTCCCCACATGACTATATTGCAAGGGTTTCTTTTTGCAATCCCTCTTTCAGACCCCAACTACCTACAATACCTACATACCCTTTTTTATACACATTGTACCTACTAAATGTAGTCTAGATCTGTACCAAATTTCAAGTCGCTAGCTATTATAATTTCTAAGATAATCAGCTCACAGACATACAGACAGACATACTCCTTACACCATTTTAGTACGGAACCCTAAGAATAATAACAGCGTCGTTTGTAGTGGGTTAATAACTTTCTCAGTAAAGTTTTCAGACTTAAAAGAAGTGCTATTAGACTCGGTTGGTGGATGATGATGATTTTGGAAAAACTGTGATACACGTGTCTCATGATTTTAACTGAAGAGTATTTGTACCAATTTTTGAGTCAATCGATCCAGAGAATAAAAAGTTTCATACAAATTTGAACCCCCCATTTCCCCCCTTTAGGGGTGGAATTTCGAAAAACCCTTTCTTAGTGGATGCCTACACTGTACAAAGAACACACCCTCCAAATTTCATATTTCTAGGACCAGCGGTTTAGGCTGTGCGTTGATATATCAGTCAGTCAGTCAGTCAGTCAGGACTTTGAATTTTATATATATAGACTAGCTTCTGCCCGCGGCTTCGCCCGCGTGGCTTACAAAAAATGTATGACGTTTTTAACTTCAGAAATAAATATAATAAGCGGTCACACTCGCTCTCAATTGAATATACAAACTGACAATATCCCAAGCAAAGCAATATGGACGAAGTTCTTTAGTTAACTAAACTATCTCTGGAATGAGAAAAGTAGGAGTAGTAGTAGTAGTAGTATGGTATCAACAGAACTTAAAGCGTGTGTGAAAAGATAAAATTAGAAGACAAACGAAAGTAGATAATTGACAATTAATAATGTTTACTTACAACAAAAACCAATTTTTTTTTCTTTTTTAGAAAAACCAGGCTGCTCCGTGAGCTTACTCTGTATCAGGCCACGTATAACTAACCGTGTGAAAAGCATTTTAGTCAATTATGAGTTTGGCTTGAGATTTATTTATGGTCATGGCAAAGCAGACTTTGAGGGGAATCTGTAATCTTTTTAACTCGAAAGGGTAGTTCGGCGGTGTTAGAGATATTAGAGGAATCCTCAGCATAAACACAGACTCATTCGGAAACTACACCAGTCAGTGTGCTGGCAGACCTTTAGTTAAGACCTTCGAAGCAAAGACAACCCGTAGTAGGTTTTGTCTTCCTAATACTAAAGCAGCTTCTTCTATTAACTTCGTCTATTTTTGCTAAATACTGCTTCTAAGATCAGACAGACATAATTATAAATTTCATCTCCTAGCTCATCTACCTGATCTTTATTGACAGAAAATCTCTTCACTTCCCGTTTGTAATCTTCTGACAGGCTTGGACTTAATTCTTGTATTTTTCCCTTACTGATTAAGTAGGTTTGAAATTTGATAGAATGTCAGCAATATAGTTCACACATTTTACACGGAGATTCATATGGAAAAAGCAATGATAGCTTCGTATTTAATGTCATCTGCTACATGACTGGAGCCCGGTGTACGTATGGCGATAGGCTCGCTACTAATTACATTTTAGACTGAATATCGTCCGGTGAAGTGAGGGTGTTGTAATACACCTCTTAGGGTAAAGGCGTGACGTTTTACCTACTATACATAGCTACTACCGTTATCTAGATCTGTGCCAAATTCCAAGTTGCTGGCTATTACAGTTTCCAAGATAATCAGCTTACAGACATACAGACAGACAGACATCGGAGTTTCATGATAAGGTTCCTTTCACAATTTTAGTACGGAACCCTAAGAATGATAACAGCGTCGTTTGTAGTGGGCTAATAACTTTCTCAGAAAAGTTTTGAGAGTGAAAAGAAGCCTTATTAGACTCTGTCGGTGGATGATAATGATGATGATTTTGGAAAAACTGTGATACACGTGTCTCATAATTTTAATTGAAGAGTATTTGTACCAATTTTTGAGTCAATCGACCCAGAGAATAAAAAGTTTCATACAAATTTGAACCCCCCATTTCACCCCCTTAGGGGTAGTATTTCGAAAAACCCTTTCTTAGTGGATGCCTACACTGTACAAAGAACATATCCTCCAAATTTCATGTTTCTAGGACCAGCGGTTTAGGCTGTGCGTTGATATATCAGTCAGTCAGTCAGTCAGTCAGGACTTTGAATTTTATATATATAGATGAAATGAGTGATGAAAGCCTAGTCAGCCGGAGAAGACTCGCCTCTCAAGCCAGAGGAAGCGGGTTCAGACCCAGCCGAAGACACGCACCAATTTGTTCATTGTGTGACCATATGTATTATTATTATTGGAGACGTATTTTATGTCATCTGTTACGCAACTGGAGGCCGGTGTTTGGAGACATTTGACGTTCATAAGTGTATCTTTGATACCTAAATTGAATAAAAACATTTTGACTTTGACTTTGACTTTGACAGGCTCGCTCCCCCGTAACATTTGGGACTGAATATTGTCCGGCGAACAACACCACACTATATGTGATGAAATGAACTGTTGCAGAAATATTTGCGTTTATTGTGACTGAAATTATCATACGCAGTCTATTCCTTCATTTCCCGCTAAGCCCAAGAGCCCCCGGTGGGTGGATCTTTTGGGGGTGGAGATGTTATTTCTTCTGTAAGTATAGTGATTGTTTTTACATACCTATTCGTAAAAAATAACAATGACATATTTTTTTGAGAAAAGTGACTCGGAATGGACAAGACGAGGGTGACACTTTGTTAACGCGATCTAATTAGATGCGAACGCACCTCATGGTTCTAGACGCGCTGAGTTTCAAATGAATTATGCCTACTTGCCTACAATCACCATGCCTATCATCTTTCCACTTGACATAAGCTGCGTTCATAAGAAGTTTCCGAGCACTTTTAAATAAGTCAACCAAAATACGTAGCTGAAAGGGCCTCCACCTCCCGTGATCCTTCCAACCTTTCGGTTATACGGACCGAAACTGTGAACCTTCTGGCTTTCGCCAGACTGCTCTACAAATTGTATCCCTTTCTACCCCTTTAGCGCTCTCCCCTTCTGGGGCTGTCAGACGGCACAAACGACCTCTGTCGTCGGGCAGCTCCTGTGTCCTGTGTCAGCTGAAAGGGCAGTTAAAAGTTCTAATTTCAAAAAAGACAACAAAAATACCGTAAGCATTGTAAGTGATGGTAGCGAACGCGTGCGCACCGAACTCCGCCAATCGGCGCCCTTCTCGCGCCTCCCTCGCGGCGAACTGCAGCACCGCAGCAGCAGACATCTGCTCCTGCGTGTCACCGCCCTCCTCCACCATCGCGCAGTCGCCCTCCACGGCGAAAGATGGCGCCAGCGTGTTGGGTGAAATTTGCCGGTACCGGCTAACAGGTGGCGCTGTTTTAAACTTTCTCGACAGCTACGAAGCAGCCTTGATTTCGATGTTCGTGGGTTTTAACGATGAGGACCACTTTGATCTTGTCGTGAAATGTTTTAACTGTTAATTTTACAGCTGCGAAGATTGTTTTGTGTATGCGATGTGCTTTGGCTGATATTTGTAAGACCTTTTCTTATTTTCTTCTACTACTGTAGTACTTTTCTTAAAGATTTCCGACTACAGCAGAGAGATGATTTAAAAAATTTCTTACTCAGGCCACTCTGTAACCTCTTTATTATTGGATTAGTTATGTCTTACTTCACTACTTTGGAAGAAAGATAACTTTCATATCACCTCTGCTTCCAATTCTTCTTTCTGAATTATTAATTTGTCAATTTTGTTTGCTATCAGTTTTCTTAGAGATAGCAATAAATTCTCTCCATTTATCTTTTCTAGAGGTCTCTTCAAACTCTTGCTTCAACTGCTAGCAATCAGCATTAGTTCGCCGTTCTGAGCGAGAGATGGCGCTAATACCAATTTTTATTATTTTCTTAACAATAAGCCGTATCTTCTATTTTTTATTTAGATTACCACAGCCTTCATCAAAATTCTTCGTCAGAAGTACCAACATTTAAACGTCCACACATGAGATTGTTTACACACGCACTCGACGAGTTTCCTTGTTTTTTGGTCGTGTATTAGTGTCTTCATTGTATTTTGGATTGTTTTTTTTAGCACTTCACGTCATTAAGTAGTTCAAAATTTAGGAAAAATGAGTTTTCTGTGGAAGAGATTTAAGTTGAGAATGGTTCTAGTGTACTATCTTTGAACAACTGATTTGAAACATAGAAATATGTACGATTTTTATAGAACACTCCAAGCGATAATTCCAAGAGGTCCGACCAACAACTGCGCAAAATAAATATATCTCGAAAAATGCGGAAAATTCCAGACGCTTCCAGAACTGATAACTTCCTCGGCTAGCAACACGAATAAAAACGAATATTTTTATATTACGAAAAATCTCGGAATCGAAAAAACTCACTCCCGGGGCGGCGGAATGGTAATAAGCCTCACTAGTACATAAAGATATAAAGACATCGTTTATTATCACTTTGTCAACTATAAGTCGACCACCTCTTCTTGCGGACGCCGATGGTAACGTTATCAGGTTTAAAACTACATATCTATGGAAATAAATATGGGGAGCATGGTTATCGTATTTTCGCGACCGCAAATGTAACTTTGCACGTTCGTGGTAACAAAGTATTACGCAATGTTTAAAGCAAATTAACACGAAATTGATGGAAAGATTCGCGTAGATACAGTGGCGGCTAAAACGAGTTCGTTAACGCTGATTGCAGGATTTACAGTCCGTTCGCTAACGGACGATCCGTAACAATGACAATGGCAGGGAGTTGCAAAAAAAAATGTTTTAATCCGACTCTACAGAAAGAGGGTGGATATCTTAATCCTAACTAACACTAGTGGCTCTGTCAGCTGGCGGCTGACGTCTGCTCTCCTCTACAGGTGGCATTCCTCAACCGATTCTCGTGAAATTTTGTGACCAGGTTCGATAACTATGATAATATACAGATAAATAATACAGTTTTTTTTTGCCGAATCACGTTTTAGAATTATGACAAAAAGGCGGAGATATGATTTTTTAAAACAAAAAAAAAACATCTCTGCCATTTGGAAAAAAAATTAGGACGGACATGAAAATGGACATGGCTACTTTTCACCCTGAAAATCGATGTCTGTAGGACCACTGGTAAAATCGAAAGGCACAGCTAGTAGGTATGGTTTTTCAGGTCTATGTAAAAGTATGTATATTTGCTTATTCTTTTTTGATTTACGCCTAACTAATTGATCGATTTTGCTTTGCGAGCTGTAGTTAGACTTGTCGTTGTATCCGGAGTGTCATAGCCATAGGCCACATTAGCCGGATTGTATTGTTTTATTATCATTTTGTAGTGTGACCTGTGTATCTGTGCCGTGGCAACACCAAACGGCTCCAACAGAAGACCAGCGCCGGCATTCCACTGAGTTCGGGCCGATTTGTGACCTAGGGTAGGTATTACAATTGTCTTAGTGGTCCTACTAATATTATAAACGCGAAAGTTTGTAAGAATGGATGGATGGATGGATGGATGGATGGATGGATGGATGTTTGTTACTCTTTCACGCCAGAGCGGCTGAACAGATCTGGGTAAAATTTGGCACAGAGATAGATTATAGTCTAGAATAGCACATAGGATACTTTTTAACCGCGGGTGAAACCGCCGGGCGCAGCTAGTTTTAAATAATGTATTGGTAACAAATAAACTTTCTTTCTATTTTTATTTTATTTTTGTAATTGACTTGCTTACGGCCTTGCACGGCACCTTCCGTGAAAACTTATCTAACTGATGGTGAAAGCCGCATCAAAATCCGTTGCGTGATTTAGGACGAGTTGGCGGATATACAGACAGACAAACAGACGCGGAAAGCGACTTTGTTTCATACTGTTCTTGCCTGTTCTTCTGAGTAGCGGCTCTTTTTCCGAACAAGGCGGTAGAGTATATTATAAAACTTTGACGTTCATAAGTGTATCTTTGAACAATTGAACAAAAACACTTTGACTTTTTAGATTTTTAACTGTGTAGAGGTGATGATAGAGATGTAGAGAGAAGTATATTGGCTGCAACCTATTACTTTACGTTGGAAATTCCTTTTGGATAGAAGAAGATGGAGAAGATTTAAGACAAAGATGTCTGGAGCCTTCCACTTCCTACAAGTAGCCAGTAGTAGGTACATAAATTTAATATGATATTACTTAGTCAACATTTGTAAGTCACTTATTTATTTATTTACTGAAGAAGAAAAAATGCCCCTCACTTTCTTGCCTGTTCTTCTGAGTAGTGGCTCTTTTTCAGAGCAGAGCGGTCGAGTCTATTATAAAACTATGATGTTCATAAGTGTATCTTGCTCCCTAACTTGCTATTTTTAAAGACGCCGTAAAAAAGCTGTATTTATCAAAATTGCCTTGATTGTTTTATTTATCAGTATGTATGTGTGTAATAATTATATGTATATAGTGATATATGTATGTAATAATTAGTATATTTTATTAACTATAGGTATTTTAAGTACTAGAATGTATTATATTAGTATGATGTACTTTTATGTAAGTTTTATGTAAATAGTTTATGTAGGTGTATAGGTATACTACTCGATGTTTTGTTGTTTCTTTGTAGGTATCAATCTTATGTTTATTTTGGTTTTTTTGCACACCCTGTCCCATACTCATTTGTCGTATCCTCTCCATCCTAAGGTTGCCTGGAAGAGATCGCTTTTAGTGATAAGGCCGCAAGTTTTATCATTATTTTTCTCTTGTTGTTTTGTTATCTGTGGTGTGAACAATAAAAAGTTTATCTATATATCTATCATCTTGGATACCCAATTGAATGAAAACATTTTGATTATGAATTATTATTTTTTAGTTTAAAAATTAACAAAAATCTAAATTATTATTTAAGGGGAATACAGGTAGAGGGGTTAGTTATTAAACCTTAATTGATTATGAATTTGGATAATTAACTACAGCTGACACCGACCAATCGCAGCGAACAGACTATAGCGGCCACCCATCCCAGAGCTGACCTTCCTGACCATCGCGCAATAATGAGAACAACTACAACAACAAAATCTTTAAACATTAAAAAATTGACTTCCCGTCAACAGAATTATGTAGATTTTTTGTAAATGGGACCAATCTGTAATAAATTTAAAAATCGGTTCATAAACAACGGAGTTATACGGTATCAAACATTTAAAAGAAAAAAATATAAATACGAAAGTTTTTTTATGTCATAGGTGGGAAACAAGCTAACGGGCCGCCTGATGGTAAGCGATCACCGTCGCCTATGGATACCTGTAAAACCAGGGGCATCACAGATACGTTGCCGACCCTTAAAGACTCTATTGACAGCCCTTAAAAATATTTTATTTTATTGTGAGATTGTTACTTTGTTACTTTTTCACGCTCAAACATTTAAATGTATTTGGATAAGTTTTGGTATGGAAGTAAGTTATAGTTCATTCGGGACTGAATATCGTTCGGCGAAGTGCGGGTGTTGTATTACAACTCTGCCAGCCCCCTCAGGGGAAAGGCGTGACGAAATGTTATGTTTTTTGTTATGTTGGTAATGTATCGCTTGGATTAACAAATATTAGGCCAGTAAAAAAAACGTTTTTTTTGGTCAACCTCGCACTAAATAACCGATCCAATTAAAAAAAATAAAGGTTAGGGTCAATTGCTGGTCATAAAGTCGAAAACGGTCTGACAGAACGAAGTGGAGCTTCAAGCACCATCTTGAAAAAAGATTTTAGCCGATTTCTCAGAAACTTTAAGGCAAAAGTTATTATGGGCCATAAATCGTAAACGGTAAGTTTTCCAAAAAAAAAATGACAAAAAAGTTAAGATGCGAAATTAGATTTTCTACAATAATGGTCTCAATAACTTTTGCCGTAAAGTGCATAGTTTCTGAGATATCGAACAAAATGTTTTTTTTCAAGATGGCACTTAAAACTCCATCTGGATCTGTCCGCATTTTGCGATTTAATGCTCAGTAAGAGACCCTAAACCAAAAAAAAATTGGATCGGAAATTTAGCGCGAGATTAAATTATATTTTTTCTAGTTTTAAGTTTTGTATAAATTAGTTAGGATACTTTTTAGAACCGAAAAAAAAAGCTTTCTGCTTGACAGCTTGTGAAATCGTGAGACGTAGTTATTACCAACATAAAACAGTTAAATTAATAAGCAAATAAATTAATTCACGTTTAGATATATTTTTCTTAAATGTCAACATGCACAAGATACATATCTGCTGCTCTTATCTTTATTATCTATGATCCTTATCCAATCACAATTATGCAAAATAATCTTTAAGAAAATAACCTGACACATAAGAACATAACTCAGAATTTGCATCACATTTACGGAATCAGACTTTTTTTAAATGTATGGAATAGGTCAACGTTTGACTACCAACTCGCCTGATGTGAAGCGATTTGTGGCCTAAGATGAAGCACGAAGACCTAGTAGGTACTTTTTCACTTCTCACTATATTGTGTACTTTCAGACTTGCCGCAAACGTCCACGAAAGCGCCGATACGCCGTTCCTATTGGTCAAAAAGCCTTCAACAGCCAATAGAAACTCTTACGACGTTCGTTGTGATATTTTGATTCCGGCTGGATTATATGATGATTGCTTTTATCCCTGGTGCGAGTCCGGGCCAGCCCTAACATCATCTTAAAAGCTTTTTCGAAACGCTTAGACTGTCAGTACATGAACCACCGTCACATGGTTCATCCTACTAATATTATAAACGCGAAAGTTTGTATGTATGGATGGATGGATGGATGTTTGTTACTCTTTCACGCCAGAACGGCTGAACAGATCTGGATGAAATTTGACACAGAGATAGATTATAGTCTAGAATAACACATAGGATACTTTTTAACCGCGGGTGAAACCGCGGGGCGCAGCTAGTATTTTATAAGGCGAAAATTCGTGTGTGTCTTTGTTTGTTTTGTTAATGCTTCACGCTTAAACGGATGGACGGATTTTAATGGAATTTGGTATGGAGGTAGCTTATAACCTGAGTTAACATATAGACAATTTTTTTGGCGCAAATAACGCCACTAATATTAGAAAGAGGAAAGATTTGTATTTTTATACAGCTTGACTGGTTGAACACTTTAGATATTCTAGGTTATCATAGTACTCATCAATAAGAACAACTTTTATTATGGGACCAACGCGGAATTCGCGAAAAAAAAATCAGCTGTTCCATAGAAAAATGTCAATGACACTCGACAATATGTATGGAACAGCTGATTTTTTTTTCGCGAATTCTGGGTTGGTCCCATAATAAAAGTTGTTCATAATGATGAGTACTATGATAACCTAGAATATCTAAAGTGTTCAACCAGTCAAGCTGTATATTTGTATGTTTGTAACGACTAAACTCAAAAACTATATACTGTGGCCCTATTCGGAGATTTGAGATTTTCTCGGAGATTTGAGATTTTCATCTCATCTCTTTTCGTCCTTGTTGCTCTCGTTTGAAACGTCATAGATGTGAGAGTGACCAAGATAAAATCTCATCTCATCTCACGCGCATTAATAGCCCTCCTGGTCCGATTTCAAAAATTCTTCCACCATTAGAAAGCCCATTATCCCTGAGTGACATAAGCTGAGAAACGCGAGCGAAGCCGCGGGAAAAACAGCTAGTATTTTATAAAAGCGAAAGTTTGTTTGTGTAAGTTTGTTTGTCACTTCTTCACTCTCAAACGGATGGACTCATTCTAATGAAATTTGGTATCGAGGTATCTTATATCCTTTTATTTTTTGGGTGGGAAATCATCATATGACTTCTCCCGCTCTGGGGAGGGCGTGTCAGACTTTTACTGACTAAAACCCACCCGTGTTCCTTCCATTGCCTGTGCGCCAGAGCCACGATATCCCTTTCGGACAACTCGCAATCCTGGCAGGTATCATATATCCAGGATTAGCACATAGGCTACTTTTTAACCACGGGTAAACCCATCGGCCGCAGCTAGTATAATATAAACACACATACATACTAACGCCGATCCATCGCAGTAGATTAAGAGTCCGGCGACCTAACTAATTTCGACCTAGGCGACCTAGACTAACTTCGCAATGGCTTAAGGTATTCTATCGCCATTTCATCTAGAAGAAGAAGACGAGTGAAGAGAGCGAGTAATGATACTGACGAGCCTCTAAACTTACCAACAGAGTGACAAAGTGTAATTTCATTTTTTTTAATGAATTTTGCACTACTGTTATCATTCCTAAGTAACTAAGAATTTCCCTTATATTATTGATTCATTTAACAGCTAATGATGTAGACAACCTCCCTATGTAATGGAATTTTTGATTTGCTTTGTCTACCTATTGAATAAATCAGACAAAAGTACCCCTTAAAAATGCGGATATTTTTCACAGCTCTATTTTCGCTTGAGAACGTTTTTAAAAAATACAAGAACATAGGGGCGAAGATATTGTTAATTTAATTGTACATGCTAAATTTCATCATAATCTGACAAACGGTTTTCAAGAAATTTGAGTGGCGCGTTTGTATGGAAATTTCAGAACGTCGCGGCCCTCTTAATACCTCGCTAAATTTATATAAAAAGTTATGTGATCTTTAATTTGCGAAACAGTGCTAATCTGCATTTTTTTTCGTCTAAAACATTAGTTACTATAATTTTATCTTATAAAATCAGTAAAGATAAGAAATCTATGCAAAATCCTCAATAAACATTCTTAGACTGTCAGTTTATCAAAATTTTGCAAAGAAATAACTTTTTCTTATCTTAACATCTATGCAATTATGCAAAATTGGCGAGCAGGTGTTGTCTTAAAATTAAATTTTAATTCCTTTTAAATATTAAATAATAACAAAAATATACTAAAAATATAGTATAACAAAAATTATTTCGTATTCAAACTGGTTAATTTTCTTTAATTTATATATTAATTTGACATTAATATTATTAGGTAAGTATACATATTTATGAAATAACTAGCTGCGCCCCGCGGTTTCACTCGCGGTTAAAAAGTATCCTATGTGTTATTCTAGACTATAATCTATCTCTGTGCCAAATATCATCCAGATCTGTTCAGCCGTACTGGCGTGAAAGAGTAACAAACATTCATACATCCATTCTTACAAACTTTCGCGTTTATAATATTAGTAGGATAGGAAGTAGGATAGGATAGGATTACGGATTATAAAATCAAGATAAGTACTTAGTTAAATATTAGGTAAAGAAAAAATGTATTTGTCAAGGTACAGTTGATTGAATCAGGCGTTACTTTGCGGAAGTTCTTCTTTTCAATAATTTAAAAGCTTAAAAAACCGTCATCCATGTTGATATTTTAAAAACTGCTTGACCGATTTCTTTAAAATTTGTACGGGACCACCTATAAAGTGTGATCTACTTAACAAAAAAAGAATCATCAAAATCAGTTCATAAACGACGAAGTTATCCGCGAACAAACATAAAAAAACCATTTATACGATCGAATTGAGAACCTCCTCCTTTTTGAAGTTGGTTAATATTTAAAATCTTTTTTTTTAATTTGCCACGCTCGGAGGCTGAGCCTTAACACCACTGTGTCAGCACGAGAAACTCGATTCAAAGTTTACATTTTTGGTTTAAAACCTTTCAGTATGAAAAGTTTACATTTTAGTACAAAAACTCTTATAACATAGTCTAACTCAGTATCCATGTCGCAGCCAACTAGATTAATTCGCCGTTCAATTAACAGCTTAGCCTTTTTACAAAACGGCGCCGTTCAACTGGCTTCCTGATAATATTCAACCATCCAATCAAACGGCTAACCTTTTTTTTTATTGCTTAACAGGCTTGCGTTTGGCCGCCAACATGCCTGATGATAAGCAGTGATGCGGCCTACGATGGAGCACGCTTGTATAAAAGAAACCGATTCACTCCCAACCAATCCAAGTCGGATTTGCCCTGTTAAAGGAGTCGGGCAGGACGGATTTTAGGTTAGTATAATGTCATGTCCATCAGAATTGCGGTTCGTTTTACCGATTTTCGGATTTTATTTTTATCCTAATTAATTCAAATCACATTTTTTCGGTAAAAATTGTAATTTTTGCAAATGATCACTCTACGAGTATTCTATGAATGGCCTGATCTTCAGCCAGCCAGTTCATTAAATGTTGTATTAGACGCCACGGCTGAATATTATCAGGAAGCTAGTTGAACGGTTCGATATTTATATACATACATAGATTTTTTTCAGTCAGTTTTTGGAAAATTGTGGAGACGTAAGAAATCTGGACAGAATTCGGACATACGAAAGCATTATTGTCAAAGCTGAAGCATAGACGCTTCGCTCGCTAACCTATCTCGGTCGATTAGTTACATTTCCTATACCTACGTTCTATTTCTTCACGAGGAAGGCTTTCGGATACTATTTTTTAAATAAACGCGAACGAAGTCTATGTCACTTCCACTATCAAGACGATTCAAATGACACCTCACATGCCGAAATACACCAAGCTGTTTAGGATGTAGGGCATGCCAAAGAAACCTCATACATACATACATACATACATACACTTGAAAAACACAACTCTCATTCTTGCGCAGTCGGGTAAAAAAACAAAATCAAAATCGGTTCATCCATTCGGAAGCTACGATGCCACAGGAACGTGTCTGTGACACGTCAAACTTATAACACCCCCTCGTTTTTGCGTCGTGGGTCAACAAAACAGATACTTAAACGTATATATTAATACATTTATGTTTGTACATACATATAGTCACGCCTGTTTCCCATAGGGGTAGGCAGAGACCACTTCTCTACACTTGCTACGATACTGGCATACATCTTTCGCTTCTTCTACTTCCATGAGTATTTTCATACACGCTCGTCGGTTACGGGTACTCCTGACCTGGCCTTTCTTTAAAACGTCTTCGACTTGGTCAAGATACGTTCGTCTAGGTCGACTCTTACCAACTTGACAGTTCACACTCGTCTTGCAGATCTGTTTCGTCAATCTCCTTTCATCTATTCTCTCAATTTGTCCAAACCATCTAAGCATTCCTTTCTCAATCCTTAACACTACATCATCTTTCACCCCACAACGTTTTCTAATAACGCTGTTTTTCATTTTATTTACAAAGTCACTCCAGCCATACTTCGCAAACTTCTCATTTCCACAGCATTCATTTTATTTTCGTGCTTCTTCTGCCAGACCCAACATTCACTCCCTTACATAAGAGTGGGCACCAGAACCCCTCTATGAACAGCCAGACATGCTCTTTTAGAAACATTCTCACTGCTCATATACTTATGTACATATAATTGCATATTAATGCAGTTAAATATAATCCTACCTCAACTTCAATGTCACGTGAAGTCCTCCTACTTTAATTATTAAAATGTTGATCCGTCGAGGTTTGAGGAGGCAGGTTTTTAGGGTTCCGTAGTGAGGTCGCGAGTTTGACCTAGGCAAGCCGCGGTGGCCAATAGTCGAAAGGGCGCATTCTTGCCTGTTCTTCAAGCTCTTTATCCGAACAAGGCGGTCGAGTCTATTTAAAAAAAAATATGACGTTCATAAGTGTATCTTTGATACCTAAATTGAATAAAAACATTTTGACTTTTGACATTGTTAGACTAACGGGTGGCAATGTGTGGGACGCATTTTAGACCCTGATGACCACTTGCACTAAATATAAGAATTGTCTATGCCCTTGCTTAACTAGTTTTAAACTACTCCTAGCGAAATATTCGCTTATCGCTATTATGTAGCTATTTCGCTATTATTTGAAAAAATAATACCTCTCAGTTTCTGGGCTGTACTTCTGAGTAGAGGCTCTTTATCCGAACAAGGCTTTATTTCATTATTATATTATCGTTAAGTTATTTAAATAGACTCGACCGAGTCTATTTAAATAACTTTGACGTTCATAAGTGTTTCTTTGATACCTAAATTGAATTAAAACATTTTAACTTTGACTTTATCAGGCACATAAAGTTAACAGTCTTCTGAGAAATGGCTGGATTGGAGTGGAAAGTAGGAATGGAAAGTACGTGTAAATTTTTTTGGTAGGACCTAGCTAGGTGTGGATTAAACTAGTTAAGAAAGGACTTCAGCAATCCTTATATTTAACGCTAGTGGCCATGAGAAGAGCTGAAGGAAAAGGTTTTATGTTACACTAGCTGCGCCCCGCGGTTTCACCCGCAGTTAAAAAGTATCCTATGTGCTATTCTAGACTATAATTTATCTCTGAGCCAAATTTTATCCAGATCTGTTCAGCTGTTCTGGCGTTAAAGAGTAACAAACATCCATCCATTCTTACAAACTTTCGCGTTTAATATTATGTTACATTAAAGACGCGGCGGAAAAGTACTACGATACACACATGAAGAAGATGGCAAAAATGCATTGTCTCAACACCGATTCTGTTGAAAAGTAGGGAAAAAGTCAAAAGTTTTCAGATAATATGTATTATTATATTTCAATACATGTTCCTCGTTGTGAAAAATATTATAATTGGAAATTTATGTTACAGTTAAACATTTACATTAATCTTAAAACAGCCATTTTTAGCAGCCACTAGCCATGTTTAAGCTAATGGCTTTTTAACCAATCTAAAACATACCGAACCCTACGCGGCTAGTCGATTTCACACTTGCCTAGCATATTAAATTCAAGATTTGCAGACCGGTCAGATTGCACGTTTTATTTGTGATCTATTTATAATTCAATATTTCCAACCTCGTGCGTAAAGTGTTCCTTTTTAACCGACTTTAAAAAAAGAGGAGGTTCTCAATTCATGTGTATATTTTTTTGTACGTATGTCACGTGATTACTCCTCCAATTATGAATAAATTTTAATGCTTCTTTTTTTATTTGGTAGATCATACTTTAGAGGTGGTCTCATATAAATTTTACCAAAATCGCTCAAGCAGTTTATAAAATATCAAATAAAGTCTAAAATTGTTTATATGGATGACGATAGTCGGTTTTTTAAGAGTCCGGCGGCCGCTTTAGACTAACTTCGCCTTGGCTAAAGGTTTTCTATAGCCATTCCGTCTAGAAGAAGACGACGAACGAAGAGAGCGAGTAAAGATACTGACGAGCCTTTAAAGTTATCTACAGAGTGACAAAGTGCAATGTCATTCATTTTTTATGACTTTTGCACTCCTGTAATAATTCAAAAATAACAATACCTTGTTTTACCCTTGTTTTATGCGTTTATTTAAAAGCTAATGATGTATGCAATCTTCCTATGTAAAAAGATTTTCGATTTGCTTTGTCTATCTAATAAATCTGTCAAAAGTGACCCCTTTCAAATGCCGTTACTTTTCATAGCTCTATTTGCTCTTAAGGACGTTTTTTTTTTAAAAAAAAACAAGAACATAGTAGCGTAGATATAATTCATTTAATTGTACATGCCAAATTTCATCATAATCTGACTAATGGTTTCCAAGAAATTTAACAAGCGCGTTTGTATGGAAAATTCAGAGCGTCGCGTTTTAAACTTTGCTTAAAACTAATACAAGAGTATAAATAATACAAAATAAATATTTATTTGCAGCCCATCCTTGTACAGGTTTTTTTAGATTACTAGAAGAAAAGGCTTCAAAATAATTTACGAAAAAGTATTTTTAAGTAGGTACCTATTGATAAAATAATGATTTTATGCGTCGGACGATACGGTTATTCTTCGGATGGGTGACCGCGGGTAGTTTACAGAAATGAGGGGCTGTTATAAGTTTGATGTGTCTGTGTGTGTGTGTGTGTGTGAGTGTGTGTGTGTGTGTGTGTGTGTCTGTGGCATCGTAGCTCCCGAACGGATTTTGTTTTAGTTTTTTTTTGTTTGGAAGGTGAATTAGTGAGGTGAATTCTTAGCTATGTTTGATGACTTAGGAGGTTTATTCTTTTACCACGAGACCCTAAAAAAAATCGATTTTTAAACTTCCAATAACTGTTATGCAATATATTTTTTTAATAAGTCTGTTGCTAGCTCCGAGTGTGATAAGGCAGGAAACTAGTGTTGTGATTCTTATCAGGTGGCTGATAACAGGACCTGCGGAATGTCTTTGTATTTTGGGATTTATGTAT
Organism: Peribatodes rhomboidaria; assembly: GCA_911728515.1. Lineage (NCBI taxonomy): Eukaryota > Metazoa > Arthropoda > Insecta > Lepidoptera > Geometridae > Peribatodes > Peribatodes rhomboidaria. The sequence goes on from OU452194.1 coordinate 2,208,099, forward strand.
TGATAAAAAAATGTTTTCTGCAAAATTCTTTAGACATGAGGTAAGCTAAGCACGTCTGATAGGTGCAGTTCAGATGTTATAAATGAGTCATAGAGATGTTATAAATGTCGATCCAGCTCAGGGTTTCTTAAAGCGGGGTTCAAGGATCCCTTCGGGGTCCGTAGCATGTGTATCAGGGGTCCGCAGTAGGTCAGTCTATAAACATAGTTAGGAAATGTGTAGGTGTACATGTTTGCTCCGTCTGGGGTAGAGACGGTGGGTCCGTGGGGGCCGGCCGCTTTGGGGCTTTTTCGTGACTTGGCCAGGCGATTGGTGGAAGCGTTGGGTGTCCAGAATGCTGGCTTTTACTTCGCACAGAAGCTGAGCATTGCCATTCAACGTGGCAATGCCGCCAGCATTCTGGGGACCTTTCCTTCCACTAATGGTCTTTTAATTTATTTTTTTGTGATTTATTTAGTTATTTTTAGTTCTAGGTTTTAGTTAATAGTTTCACAACTAGACTCTCTACCATCTGTCTTAGACGGGTTCTTGAGTACTTCGGCCACATTGCTAGAAAACAAGGCGACAACCTGAAAAAGTTGATGGTGACAGGGAAAGTCGACGGCAAGAGGTCACGAGGACGCAGGCCGATACGTTGGTCCGACCAGATTCCCACCGCTCTGGACACTTCAATGTACGAAGCGCTACATGTTGCGGAAGATAGAAAACTTTGGCGGAAGATCGTAAGAGAGAGAGTAATTGGAGGTGGTGGTCACGACCCTAAGACATGAGGAATGCGACTTGAGGAGGAGGAGTTTATAGTTTAAGTTTTATTTAGTTTCCTGTTTTTATTTTAAGTTATGTACAAATAAATTCTTTATGGGTTAAATGGCGTCATACATTTTGAAAAAACTAGTTAGGAAATTACGTAGTAAACTCGCCGAGACGTATTGTCGTTGTCGGGTGGTCAGTTCAATAGTATTCAATACGTAATCACTGCGCGCTGGTACTATATCGACCACTCGGCTCGGTTCGGCTTCCAAAAATATTTTTTGACAGGGGCCCGTGGAATTGGTTGAATTTCAAAAGTGGTTCTTGACTGCAAAAAGTTTGAGAAACCTAGCTCTTGTGCCCACGGCTTCACTCAGGGGTAATGTAGCTTTCTGATGGTAATAGAATTTTTGAAATCGGATCAGTAGTTTTTGAGTTTTTTCGTTACCGACATACAAAAATACAGAAATTTCCTCTTTATAATATTAGTGTGGATTAGTGTAGATTTCATTTTAAGGATTAGGCGTCGCCCAGATAGACGCGGCCTGCGGTGGTTGCCAATGCAAAAATCCATTGGCCGCCCCCGCACCCCTACAGCCCGCGTCTGTGTGGGAGACGCTTTAAGCGGGTCTATCTGCCTAGGCCTGGGCGGGCGGCCAGGTATTAGGGGCGGACGATCGAGGAACAAATACACTGACGTGATTAACAAACTTGGCAAGAGAGATGGTCAGCGTAGAACCGCCTCAGTTTCTTGCCTGTTCTTCAGGGTGATCGAATGATATTTTATTATTACCCGACTGCGAAATAAGAAGGATTATGTTTTTAGAGTGTATGTATGTATGTAAGTATGTGTTTATGTATGTGGATATGTGTGTATGAGGTTTTTTGCACGCCGTACAGCCAGAACAGCTTGATGGATTTCGACATGTGAGCTGTCATTTGAATCGCCTTGCCTTGATAGTAGGAGTGACTTATAGTGCAACATTTTAATTGTATCCGGAGTGTCAGATTACATTTTGCAGTCAAGTTCTTTTGTTTATCTTTGAATGGTGTTACTTGTTCCTTTGTTTTTATTTTGCATGTTTAGAGATCGAGATTTATGTCTGAGCGTCGTTTAAGAATGCGGCCCTTAGTCTACACACACTTGTAAGTCAAAACCTATGCTAGCGATAGCAAGAACCGTCAAATCATCTACTAATAGAGAGTATAGCGAGACAGCGCAGGTCGCGCGCGGGTCAGGACATATAGATCTGCAGTGTACTGGTAAATAATATCAGTTATCACTAGTTCTGTACATAGCAGGGTTATTTGGGTCGCTGGTATGTACATTAACTGGACTATGTAATAATTAGTAAAACGGTCATTTTATTATCCAATTTGCTGTATGCTAGGTGAGCTAGCGTGCTCAAGAGTACCCATAACGGAGGAGCGTGTATGACAAGACTCGTGTAAGTAATTCGGGACTTTTATTCGGGACTAGTCTACACACGGTCGCCTGACCCCAAACTAAGCAAAGCTTGTACTATGGCTGCCAGAGACTGATATACGTACATATATTATTTATTTTTAAATACATACTTAAATAGATATTGAACACCCAGACATAGAACAAACACAGATGTTCACCACATACATGTTTGCCCTAGGTGGGAATCGAACCCACGCCCCCAAGCTCAGAAGGCAGGTTCACTACCAACTGAGCCACCGAGGAGTCTCAGCAGAAGCAAAAGATGTACCAGGATCGTAGCAAGTGGAGAGAAGTGGTCTCTGCCTACCGCTACGGGCAAGAGGGGTGATTATACATATGTATTTAGGTTAATATATGTACGCATCCGAGCCACGGTAGAACTCAGTTATACAGGGTGTTACAAAAACGCTGTTTATCCGCGTTCAGTATCGACTGAAGAAAACAATTACGCTAAATTAAATATTGACTATCCAAAATTTTAACACACATCGCGCTCCGTCCTCCTAAAAGCGCGAAAGCAGCCACTAATCGCGTCGGTTTTATTTGTAAACTATTTGCTTCCTGCCACTACTTTCTTAGATTAAAAGCCGCCAACATATGATACGGATTTGTTAACATTTCTGTGAAATTTCCAATTTTATCTTAAGAGTCCAGCGACCACTTTAGACTAACTTCGCATTGGCGTAAGGTATTCTAGTCGTCTAGAAGAAGAAGACGAGCGAAGAGAGCGAGTAATGATACTGACGAGCCTCTAAAGTTACCTACAGAGTGACAAAGTGCAATTTCAATTTTTTTTATGACTTTTGCACTTCTGTAATCATTATTAAATAACTAAGAATTTCCCTTTTATTATGGATTCATTTAACAGCTAACGATGTAGACAACCTCCCTATGTAAAGGAATTTTTGATTTGCTTTGTCTACCTATTGAATAAATCAGTCAAAAGTGACCCCTTAAAAATGCGGATATTTTTCATAGCTCTATTTTAGCTTGAGAACGTTTTAAAAAAAAAAACCAAGAATATAGGGGCGGAGATATTGTTAATTTAATTGTCATGCTAAATTTCATCATAATCTGACAAATGGTTTTCAAGAAATTTGAGAAGCGCGTTTGTATGGAAATTTCAGTGCGTCGCGGCCCTCTTAAACCGGTCATAATTCTAGCTATTTTTAACGTGCATTTCTTTTGGTATTTTTGCATGAACACTTATAAGTGTGTTTACCCACCCATCATTTATCCAACAGGGTTTTCACAACTCCCTGTGTATGCCACCTCGACAGATGAGTTGGTCACAGTCGTCAGCCAGTTCAGTCATGCACAGATGATAAGAAACATTACAATGAAGTATTGCGAAATATTGGTAAAAACCGGATTATGAACGGTAGGTGTGCAGATAATAATTAATAATGAATCGACAAATTGATAAAATTCGCAAATTCGACGAAGTTGCAAGTGATAGCAATTATAAAAACAACAAGTAACAAATCGCACTTAAATCCTTTATCTTTTTAACCGACTTCAAAAAATTAGGAGGTTCTCAATTCGACTGGTTTTTTTAATGTTACGCGATCTTTCCCCCAATTATGATTCGAATTTGATGATTCTTTTTTTGTTTGGTAGATCATACTTCAGAGGTGGGAGTTGAACCCAAACCCCTTGGCTTAGAAGGCAGGTTCACTACCAACCGTGCGAAGCCGGGGCTAGTCGCTAGTTTTATTATAATATTAAGTATAGTTTAATACATTATTAGCATTTATAATATTAGCGCGTGATGTGTGACGGCTTGATCACAGGAGTCATTGTTCAGGTACCGTATTCTGGCGCAGCGTTATCTCCGCCACGCTCACTCTTGCGACTTTCGCAAGGAGTGCGATAGAGACGGAGACAGTCTCGTATGGGACAGAATGAGGCCGCAAATGTTGACCGAGCTAGTTATCGAGTCGTGTTGTGGAGTTGTAATTAGCACGTTCCGTACGTGTTTCCGACCGCAAATAGAATTTGTCGTTGAGTTGGTAGTTAGCTAGTTAGAGTATGATAGAAAAGACATAATTATATCGATTCTTTTTTCTTATCCATTTTTATGATAGCCTAGTTGGAGAAGGCCCGCCTCTCAAGTCAGAAGGAGCGGGTACAAACCCAGCCGACGGCACGCACCAATTTGTTTATTGTGTGAACATATGTGCGTATTGCATGTCATCTGCTACATGACTGGAGCCCGGTGTATGGCGACAGGCTCATATCCGCCACATTTTGGACGGAATATCGTCCGGCGAAGTGTGGGTGTTGTATTACACCTCGGCCAGCCCCATCGGGGGAAAAGCGTGACGATATGTTATCAATTTCCAAACCACTCACTAATGAACGGTGCGCGTACTCAGTACGCGTGTACTTAGTACGCGCGTACTCAGTTTTTACCGTATCGCTTGCAGACTAGTGGCTGTTACGCTTTTTGTTTGCTACAGTCCGACGCTTGCGCAACTTTGAGTTGGCTCAATACACGACTAGAGTCAGCCGCTCAGTTTGGTTAATCAGGCAAGTCTTAGGCAAGTACAAATGCTACGCGGTTACTCTAAGCAGAGCATCTAGAGAGGTAGAGGTGGACGAAGACGATGCGTCTGGTGTCCTCACACCATGGGAGATGGAGAGCAAGCTCGCCCGAAGCCCGAAAGGGGGCTTGAAAGGCGTGGTGGGCCCACGGAAGCGTGCAAAAGTGTCCCCGTAGCCCCGACATTTAGCCGCCGTGGGACTGCCGCCGTGGGATCTGGAGGCAAAAGTCCTTGCGCATCTCTGGGAGTGGCGCGAGGAGGCGAAACGCCGGGGTGAAACTCCGCTGCCGCGAGAAATCACGACACAGCGGACAGAGCTCCGGCAGGATCTCATGGCGGCATGGAGAGTGCGATTGTCGCAACCCAGCGCTGGGCACGCTACAATTGTGGCGATAAGTCCCCTCTTTGAGGAGTGGCTAGAGAGGCGCCACGGCGTCCTCACCTTCCGCCTGACGCAGGTCCTCACCGGACATGGTTGTTTCGGGAGGTTCCTGTTCAGGATAAAGCGGGAGGAAACGCCCGGGTGTCACCACTGCGTGGATCGCCCGGAGGACACGGTGGAACATACGGTGGAGGTCTGCCCGGCTTGGGCGGAGCACCGCCGTGTCCTCACGGAGGCGATCGGCAGCAGCGACCTCTCGCGTCCGGCCCTGGTTCAGGCCATGGTTCGGAGCGAGAGTGCATGGGAGGCCGTCACCTCCTTCTGCGAAGCAGTAATGCTCGCTAAGGAGGAGGCGGAACGTGTGAGGGTGAGGCAGGGTTCTCGCCCTCACGCCCTTAGTCGCGGCAGGAGACGCCCCGGGCGTCGGGAGTCACGAAGTGATTTCCGGCCACCGTAGGCGCGGGCCTGCGGACGGTGAGCGATGGGTAGCTCGCCGTCCGACAAGGACCAGGCCCGGGTCGACGGCGCGTTGTGTGTTTCACGCGCGCCTCAAAGAGATGTCAGCACCAACTGACGGGGTCCGTTAGGGCCAATGCTTGCCAGGGTTGCGAGTTTTTCGAAAGGGATATCGCGGCCCTGGCACACAGGTAATGGAAGAAACACGGGTGGGTTTTAGTCAGTAGAAGTCTGACATGCCCTCCCGCTCAGCCCAGAGCGGGAGAAGTCATCTGATGATTTCCCACCCAACAAAAAAAAAAAAAAAAAAAAAAACCCCGACATTTAGCGCCGAGGTTGGAAACCCTAGCGTTTTTTGTGGATAGGCCGTCATGGGTCTGGTGTCCTGACACACCGTCATTGGGAGATGACCCCAAACTAAGCAAAGCTTGTACTATGGCTGCCTGAGACTGATGTACAAACATTTACATTTTTGAATAAAGACTCAAATAGATATTAGCACCCAGACATAGAACAAACACAAATGTTCATTACATAAATGTTTGCCTTGTGTGGAAATAGAACCTATATCCCCAAGCTCAGAGGCAGGTTCAATATCAACTAAGCCACGGAGGCATTTAGCGCTGAGGTTGGACACCCTAGGAAAGTTGGAAACCTAAATTGGAAACTAGGGAATAGGCCGGATTACCCACATAACCAGCATGGCTGCCTCCAGGGCAGTGGTGGAATCCATAAAGGATTTTCCCTAGGTAAAAAACAGTACAGCATCTAACAGCAATACGCTAGAACCAAATCTCAACCAAGAAATTCTTAGATAAATTTGTTTTTTTTTTATTCATACGATATCTTCAAATTATGACCACACACTTCCAGTACAATTTTTTTTCACTGCGCATCGCACACCACTTTTACACTCAAGTACTTTTCACTGCACAAAAAAAACACAGAATTTGCTCAAAAACTTAACAAAGAATTGTTGACTTTATTGTTTAAGTGTTAAGAATATTTTTCGGATGAAATGAATTTTCACTTTTTTTTTTGTATTTTTATTGATATTTCTTGTTCAACTTTTTTTAACGAAATTAATGTCTTTATTGTTTTTCAGTTTAAAGAAAATGCAACGATATTTAGCACTGTGCAAAAAGTTTCATCGTTTTCAAAACTACGCCTTTTCTCACTAGCAATAAAGTATATTTCTCACTGTACTTATTTGTTATTTTTGTTAAAACTTTGCAGCGAACAGTTCACAAAGCTTCAACCTTATAACGGTGAGCAAAAAGTCCGTTTTCGCGTAAATTTTCAAACTTTCTATTTTCAACTAAAACGTACTAGCGTCACGTAGTTCCGAAGTGTTAATATCGACTATTAAACTCGATATAAAATACGATATTGTGAGTACTGTGACGTCATTATCGTTAATTTATCGCTATAGAGAGTATGGACTGTGCAGAGATAACTCGTGACGAGTAGATGCCTAATTTTGAGATAGCGCGGGGAGGCAAGTTGTAAGTTGATAGTAAGTATTCGGAATAATTTATTTTTATACTTTTACTTAGCGAAGTTCTAATGATTGTTACAGTTTTTTTACGTCCCGTTTGTTTACGGTGATTGATCTATCCACCACGCTGGCTCAGTGCAGGTCGGTGGATGTCACATGTCCGAGAATTTAATACTAGGACCTGTCAGTTTTAATTTTGTAAGATAAAGTAATCTGATTCCCAGTATGACTACGCAACAATTAAAAAATAAAATAACGATAAGTATTTATAAAAGAGCTCATAGTGCATAAACCACTGAATTGATTTTTAACATACATAGCTAAGAATCATCGCATTTAATCCTGCTCTTGAGTTGAAAAAACAGCATCTAAATCGCTCCAGCCGACACAGACACAAGCTAACTCTTACCACAACGCAAATGTTCGTACATTAGGCCAGTTTTCCCACAGCCAGTTACTTTTAAATGTCAAAATTTATGTCAAAATTCAGCTGTCAAACAAAACTCACCGCCGTGACGTGACGCAGCCGCGGAGATATGAGATGGCGCGGAGCTAAGAAACAGACGACAGGCGGGTGGCAACTGTCTCTTTTTCTCTTTCGTGTTAAGGAGAGATAGACATAGTAAGAGCGCCCGGTCAGTATCTTCATCGACCATTGTCAGTTTTGTCACACTTTAGATGTGTATTCTGTACAGATTTTCAGTCTTGGTTCATCGAATTAAAAAAAATTAAAACAATTTTAAACATTCCATTCTTAAACGTTTTTTTTTTGTTTTCTCATTCGTGTCGGTGGTTTGCTTTTTATTTTAATTTTGTTTTAACTATTTAGTATTTATTTCAATTTAATTTACTTTTTTATAGTTATATTATCTCCGCCTAAAATTTTATTTATTTTAAAAATTAAAACCTTTAAAAAGATAACCTCAACGCTCGAAACCAGATTGTCAAATGAGAAACCAATCCTCGGTTATATATTTAGATACCTGCCTGTTTTCAGTTTTTTTTCACCAGATAATTATTGCAGGATAAGATTTGATGTCTTGCCTCATATGGTATAAACAACTGATAAAAACGTCTAGACGATTAATGATGTGGCACTGATAGACAGATAGATGTCTGATGATTATGTTGTAGCCGGAAAATGTGAGAAACGTAATGAAACGGAATGTAACGTGATAAATAAAGCGATGGCAGCCTAGTTGGGAGAAGGTCCGCCTCTCAAGCCAGAGAGAGAGCGGGTCGAACACAGCCGACGGCACGCTAAATTTGTTCATTGTGTGAACATATGTGCGTATTGTATGTCATCTGCTACATGACTGGAGCCCGGTGTATGGTGACATGCTCGCCCTCTGACACATTTAAAATAAATAAATAAATAAATTCGGGACATTGTCACACACGGTCGCCTGACCCCAAACTAAGCAAAGCTTGTACTATGGCTGCCAGAGACTGATATACATACTTAGATATTTTTAAATACATACTTAAATAGATAATAACTCCCAGACAGAGAACAAACTTGGGACTGAATATCCTCCGGCGAAGTATGGGTGTTGTATTACACCTCTGCCAGCCCCTTCGGGGGAAAGGCGTGACGATATGTTAAATAAGTCGCACAAAACCAACAGAATACCAGCGCTGGTTGTCTACAATCAACATCGATTACCGGTAGTTGGACCACTGGCGTATACATATCCCAGCGCGCACGGCGGAGACTATTGGTAAATCCAAAATTATATATACGCCAGTGGTCCAACTACCGGATATATATACACTACGTTTTTCATCATTCAAACTTTTGTCCACTCCAGTGCTCTGAAATCCTTGCACTTTGCATTAGTGTGGGGTAGTTGTGTGACAGGGTACATTTCGGTACGTTATTATTTGCAGGCCTAGCATATGCGCGCGACAATATTCGTCTCGTCACTTTTTGTCGTGTGAGAACGTGACAAGGCTATGTGTAAACATACGTCTGTCTTGATAAAAAGAGTCAACATACCGTTGTCGCGATGCGCTTGCTAAGCCTGCTGGAGCATGGGCGAAAAATCCACTTCTCAAAATGCAGATTTAAGAGCTAACCAGTAAAATCTATCTGGGATATTTCTTCTTTTCCGTTAAATTAATTTACAATGTTTACTTATAACATTGTCAATTGTGACGCGATGAGGCATGACTGCTTAGGAACCCACCGTCATAATGCGTCAAAACATTTTAGTAATCAGGCGACCGTTTTATACCTCAATAAAACAAAGACTTAAGGTATCATTCCGCATCCGACCGCCGACGACACCAGCATACGACGTGTCGCCGCGACACTACTGGTTGCTATGCATTTCTTTGCGATACATTCCGCAGCGAGTGACAAATGCAAGCGACACGTCGGTCGTCCGCAGACCAGTACTGTCGCCAACGAGAAGTCAAATTTGTTTTTTTTTAAGTACAAATTAGTTTATTTGATTCCGAAGAAGAAAATAGGAAGAAAGAAACATATTTACCTTTACCAAGGACTTAGGAAATTTTCATGTCTTACAAGCAATTTCTACTTAGTAGAAAACTGTGCTGGCTGGCATCTGCTCCTGTCGCCTGCCGTCGGTTACGTCATGACAGCAGACGACATGATACCGCGACACGAGGCGGCGACAAGTAGTCTGCTGCCGTCGTCTGCGGTCGGACGCGGAATGGTACCTTTATGTACCGATTAACATCACACTTGACACTTTATAAATCACAATGAAACGTCATCAAATAGTCAACATTACCTACGCTGTACAGTCTACATCCATCTTGTCACATCTATGTTTATACATGATCTTTGACGGAGCGATGATTATTTTTCATCAAGTCATTGTGTAAACATTTCGGGGTACACAGCGTGTCAATCATTTAGAGATAACTTACCGAGCGCAGCGAGGTCTCAGAGTCTACACTGAGAGAAATTAATTGTTGGGTCAACAAAACTCTAACAAATATTACATGTCGAAATAGGGATAACTGAGAATTTTGTTATAGCGACAGACTTCAATTTGTTAATACATCATTTAAAAATCGTTACAGCAACAAATAAATTGATGAAATAAACAGTTTTATCGTTGTAATCACAATTTTTTTTGCGGAGAACAACAAATTCAGATTAGTTCCGATGACCTATTCTTATTTTGTAGAAATGGCTTTGGTTACTGTAACAAAATCGTATCTTGTTATATTAAATGTTTCCTATTTGTTTTATTTTACAATGAATAATCGGTTAAATTACTGGTTAGAAATACTAGGAAAGCTGTTTGTTATAACCATTATTGTGTGTTGAAGTAGTAACGCTAAAGTTAAGGTGTACTAATAATATATGTTAGATTTATTACGGATTTCTGTTAAAACCACTCATAAATCGGTTAAACTACTCGTTAGAAATACTAGGAAAGTTGTTTGTAATTACTATTTTTGTATGTTGAAGTAGCAACGCTAAAGGTGATGTGTACTAGTAATATTTGTTGGATTTATGACGGGGTTTCTGTTAAAACCACTCATTAATCGGTTAAATTACTGGTTAGAAGTACCAGGAAAGCTGTTTGTTATTACTATTATTGTATGTTGAAGTATCAACGCTAAAGGTTAGGTCTACTAATAATATTTGTTGGATTTATTACGGGGTTTCTGTTAAAACCACTCATAAATCGGTTAAATTGCTGGTTAAAAATACTAGGAAAACTGTTTGTTGTTACTATTATTGTATGTAGAAGTAACAACGCTAAAGGTAAGGTGTACTAATAATATTTGTTGGATTTATTATGTCGTTTCTGTTGAAATAACTCATAAATCGGTCATATTACTGGTTAGAAATACTAGGAAAGCTATTTATTATAACCACTATTGTATGTTGAAGTAACAATGCTAAAAGTAAGTTGTACTTGTAATATTTGTTGTATTTATGAGGGGGTTTCTGTTAATACCACTCATAAATCAGTTACATTTTTGGTTAGAAATACTAGGAAAGCTGTTTGTTGTTACTATTATTGTATGTAGAAGTAGCAACGCTAAACGTTAGGTCTACTAATAATATTTGTTGGATTTATTACGGGGTTTCTGTTAAAACCTCTCATAAATCGGTTAAATTGCTGGTTAAAAATACTAGGAAAACTGTTTGTTGTTACTATTATTGTATGTAGAAGTAGCAACGCTAAAGGTAAGGTGTACTAACAATATTTGTTGGATTTATTATGTGGTTTCTGTTGAAATAACTCATAAATCGGTTATATTACTGGTTAGAAATACTAAGAAAGCTATTTATTATAACCACTATTGTATGTTGAAGTAACAACGCTAAAAGTAAGGTGTACTTGTAATATTTGTTGGATTTATGACGAGATTTCTGTTAAAACCACATGTGAAACGGTTAAATTACTGGTTAAAAAATACTAGGGAAACTGTTTATTATAATCGGTATTTTCTGTTGTTACTTCAACAGAAAATACTGACACTGAACAGTTTCCCTTTATACCCCCCTTTCCCCTGAACAAGTGGTTTTAACAGAAACCCCGTCATAAACGCATATCTCCAGCACAACACGTCTAAAGCGTTGTCACTTCAATAGACAATATTAGTTAGGCAAAATAGTTTCTACAAAAACTAGGTTGGTACGAAAACATAACAAAAAAGAACTTATTGTTAAATATTTCCATATAACTATTTATGTTGATAATACAATAATCTCTGTTTTAAAAGTGACAATAGTAACGTTAATAAATAATAATAGTTAATAAATCCAACAAATATCGTTATATGACTACCCAGTAAGCTAATTTTACCAATAAACGAACAAATAAAAACCAATTTATTATTATTAATCATGTATAGTTGTGGTATCAGGAGACAAGGTATACTAACTAGGTAGTCTTTTGACTATTTTAAAATTAATGAGTATAAAATGATAGAATGAATTCACAAATAAGTAATTTTATTTTCTAAAAAAAACTAAATAGGTATTATGAAAATCACATAATTATACAAATCATATTTAGTGAATCCCATTTATTTATATCTAGCCTAAATCATAATGTATGGAATTCTAAGAAAGACATCACTTTCGTGCATCTTTTGCAGAACTTCATACATTTCAACTGTATAGGGTGTATTTTTGAACGACGGACGTATTCTAGGATACCATCATTTTTTCGGGTATGCAACATTCAAAACCATAAAACATTTAAAGCAAATGTCAATTACTTTTGTTGATGAAGTACTTCATGTCGACCACCATATGGATTGCTTCAAGCTCTGTAAGTGTACCAACACTTAAACTCATAGGCTGGCAAGTCAATCCTTTTTTGTTTTACGACTTATCGTATGTCTATTCTTCAATTATTATTCTTCTTCTATGTCAGCTTTTGGGGGCTGAGCTACCCACGTCCGTAGGAGTGTACTTTATTCTGATTCCCTACACGTGGTCCCCGGGTAGTGCTAACCAGGTAGCAAACTCTGGTGGGAGGCTTCGGCCGAGGCTAGTTACCACCCACCGGACCAAGCCATGCCGTGAAATGACCTAGTCGTGTTTCGGGATGTAGTCCGGTGTAACCGTTCCGAAGACGGGTCTGAGCATTAGCGCACTTGCAGCGCCTCACTCAACTGCCGTCTTTGTACTTCTTCACTCTACAAAACTTCAAGGCTAGAGTGAATAAGTACCTTATAGGTCGTCGTGCTTCATCTTAGACCACAACGTCGCTTAACATCAGGCGAGTTGGTGGTCAAACGCCGACCTATTCTGCATAAAAAAAAAAAAAAAAAAAAGCATAATTCTAAAACAAAATAAAACTTTAATAAATAATAATACCAATAAATAAATATTTGAGACATTATAACACACACGGTCGCGGTCGTCCGACCCCAAATTAAGCAAAGCTTGTATTATGGCTGCTAGAGACTAATGAACATACATTACATACATTATTCTTCATATATTTTGGGAAACATACTTAAACAGATACCTAACAACCAGATATAAAACAAACAAAAATGTTTATCACATGAATGTTTGTCCTAGGGGGAATCGGTTCCACACTCCTAAGCGCAAAAGACAGGTTTACCACCAACTAAGCTATCGAGACAGTCGTCGTTCAATATCAATATTACACTTTTAACCAATATTACAAGAATTTCAGACCAATAAACTACATAATTGATTGCCTATATTACATACAACAAGTACACAAATATTCAAATATCAACTTACTTCGACATGTGTTATAAAAGCTTGTCTAGACGGCAATAGGCACCTTATTGTATTTTTTCTTGTCAGCAGTCAATATTTGTGATGTTCATTTTGCATGCTAAAGTACTGCAAACATCAAAGTCTCGAATATCTGTAACAAATTACAAACAATATTATAAATGATTGGTACAGGACCAGGATGAGTGGCATACGAGATAAGAGGTCTATGCTCAGCAGTAGGCGATTACGGGCTGATGATGATGATGATTATAAAACGATATTGCGCTTTTGGTTATATTTCTCTTGCTGTTGTAACGCCTTCAAATAGACTGCAAGGGCTCACTAAAAATAGTACAATAGAAATACATCAAACTTCTTTTCTACCTATTTAAGTTTAATAAAATAATAAATGGAAATTAGCAGAGGTATTGGTTGAAATTAGGTTGTCAACCTTCAATATATAAATTGCCCACTAGTTAACATTAGAATTTTATATTTTCATTCCATGGTTAGTTAAGTAGGTACAGACATTCGGACCATATCACATTATCAATTGGCCTCATGCGAAAAATGTTCTTAGTTCAAATGAGTACTTACTCTCACTATGTTATTTGAACTGCAACTTAAAATTGTCTTCATTTGTAGTCCTATCATCCAGCATCTCACTTTTCAAACAACTTCAAATTTTTGTCTTCATTTATATTACAAAAGTCAATTTCAATCTGGAAGTAAAAAAAACATTAAAAGAGGCTATTACTTGCATCACAGTTTTGTATTATTTAAAGTTACAACACAATTTTAGTAAACTAAACCTAAAGTATTTGTTACGATAACAAAATGTTATAATTTCAAACAACAATCGTTTTGGTTACCAATCATCATCATTATAGTCTTTTACGCCCACTGCAGGGACATTGCAGGGCTATCCACCACGTTTGCTCAGTGCGAGTTGGTGGATGACACATATCTTACGAATTATTCGTCTAGGACATGTCGGTTTTCGCACGATGTTATCCTTGACAGTAAGAGCACGTGTCAAATTTAAATGCACATAAACTTTTCCACGAATGAAAAGTTCATTGGTGCACGACCAGGATTGAACCCACGACCTCCGGATCGGAAGGAGCGGTCCATCCCACTTTTTTTCCATCCAATTTTTTGATAAAATTTACTAATTATTGGATAAGTTTAACATTATTTCTTCTTTAAAAATACTAGGACACTTTAGTCCATAACTTCATAATAGAAACAAAAAATTTCGTTTAGATGAATACAGTCAAAGTTACGACCATTAACTAAACATCGCGTGGGTGCACGTTCACTTGTCTATTTTGAAAAATTTTATGAGTACCGCTGCCTCACGCACCCCTGCAGTGTAGCGCTTCTCATAATATTTTTCAAAACAAAGCTTGCCGTGCCCCCTTGCGAGGTGTAGCGCACAGCCTAAGAAGTATTTTTGATGAAATCTACAATACAATTAAGTAGTTTATGCGAATACAATTTTAAGTGCGAATATGTGCCATGGAAAAATATCGAATTTTAATTTTTATAACTTTTTTATAAACTTCTCAACCGATTTTGATAAAATTTTATTGGGGCCACCTGGAAACTTTGAAATAAAAAAAGAATTTTCTAAATCGGTTCAAGCGTCTTCGAGGAATCGGAACATACCTACAAAAAAAGATAACGACGAATTGAGAACTTCCTCCTCTTATGAAGTCTGTTAAAAAAGGTTATTACTAATTAGGTACTTACTGAATGCATCGTCTTTATTTCTTCGATGTTATTTTTTATGTCCTAATTTTAATTTTATTCGGCCCCTCAGATTTTAAGTACTACATCACTCAGGCCGTCCAGCCACGATGTTTTTGTAGTGTTTTCTGAAATAATTGAAGATTAATTAATTTAAAATCATACAAGAAACCAACTGACGCTCAGCCAAAACGGACAACGAAGTCTCACTTTAGGTCACAATCTCAGCTTACCACTATCAACTTTGGAAAAACTTTCTACCATTGATAAATGGTATATAGGTGCAATTATGTAAGTTTTGAATTATTTTAAAGTAACCTATTAATAAACTGCTACTAAAAAAAACTCATTTCAAAACTACTTACCGCAGAATATTTTTAATGCGTCTTTCTACGCCCAGATTTGTAGATCTTCAATTTTTTGACTTTATTAACGGCTGTTATAGTACTTCACTTAAAACATATTAAATCATATGAAATCGAAGTGTGGACGCGATCGTTGCCTCTAATAGCACTTTTTTACTTCACTTCACGTACAAAATAGTTCAATTTAACACAAACTTTAATATTCGAAATATAAGTGCAGACACGTTGTTGCCTCAGTGCGGTTTTTCACGAAATGAGGAAGCGGGCGGATGTGGATGGCAATCGGTAAACCAAACCACCGTAGCGCACGCGACGATAGTTGCTGAACCAGTGTTACCAGCAGTAGTCAAAGAAGATAAAGTCCGAAACTAAATCAGAAATTACAAGAAATTACCTGAGCAAATAAAACCAGTTTTAAGTTAATTAATATAAGTAAATTATAAATTCATATAAAAAAAGAAAACATGATATCAAAGTTGCAGCTTGAACTATTTATAATTACCTTTTAGATAAAAAAAATGCTAAAACGCTTAACTGCTAGTTTTGATTTGTAAATTAGATCTTGTAAGAAATGTATCTGATATTGCAATAATTTTACTAGTTAACCTTGTATTTTCATATTTTTTTTAGCCAATATGCAGTATTCTGATGTTAGTATTCTAATTAATTTTAATACATTACTTATGTATTAGTAATATATTATTAAACCAGTTAGAGCCCACACCCAACAACACCGATTATTGAACGAGCGAAGCAACGGTCCACGAGCCCACTGGGACAAATCGGCGTTGTGTGTGTGTCTGTATGTTTGTTCGAATACCGTTGACCAGATCGGCATGAAATTTTGTAGGCAATTAGTTCACGCCAGTCGGTCAATTAAGTTACCAACCTACTTACTTATTTAACTAATCGAAAGCTCAACGGTTCAACCTGAAATTTAAATTTAAAAAAGATTCAAACATTTTATTTTCTTCTAAATACTTAGTGATAAAATGTACTAACGTCAACGGATACTTTTAATAAATTTTGTAAACGTAGGTATAGGTATACCTATTTTTTTTTACGCGCGGTCGCCTGACCCTGATCTAAGCAAAGCTTTATATAGCTTCTAGAGACTGATATACATACATTTATATATTTAAATAAATATTAACACCCAGACATGGAACAAACACATATTTTTGATATACTTCTTACCTACTTACCTGAGTAATGAACATAATTTTAATGATATTTTTTTACTTGTAGGCAATTCAATATAGCTTTAAATTTTTTACCTCATTTAAAAGATTTTTGTATGTAGGGAAGTAGTTATTGTTTCTTATTATGTTCGAATTAAAAGTAATTCGTGAAAAGTAAATTATTATTTTTATTTAAATATTTCAAATTTGTGATATACGTTTACCTATACGTATAACTATAGTGGTCGACTGAAAAACTTTGTATCCACTAGCTGCGCCCCGCGGTGCTACCTGCGGTCAAAAAAGTAGCCAATGTGCTATTCCAGACTAAAATCTACCTTTGTGACAAATTTCATTCAGATCCGTTCAGCCGTTTTGGCTTGAGTAATAAACATCTATGCATCTTAACTTTTGCACCTATAATATTAGGTTTGACTGAGACAGAACGGAAAACTCCTCGCGCATTTCTGACGTCATTGACAAATGAACCATACTACCACCACCACCATAAGAGTTAGATGTGATAATTATGTAAGCAATGAACTTAGCTATCCATCACGTTAAAAGTTGGCCTGTTTATTACCCGAATATGGCAAAGTAATATATGTGGTTATATTTTTGATCGATGTATGTTTTCTTAGACCCCTAACCAAAAGTCTAAGTATGTAAAGTACGTTCATCTAATACCTCGTAACTTTTAAACTACTCATTATAATTTGACAAATGAGACATCGTTGCAAGCGTCTTAATTGTCCACTGGTTATATTTTAACTAAGTATGTAACGTTACATTAACTTATATGATTACTTTGACTATACTATAGTTGATCTTAACGACGTGTTTGGTTTCTTTTAATTTCTTTTAGTTTGTATGTTTAATTGAACTAAAGTGTTGTGTGTTAATTCCCGTGTTATAAATCATAATGTGTGAAAACCACGTCAGTTTCCATAATAGAACTAAAGTGTCTTTATTATTTTAAAACTAGAAATAACTGTTGAATTTAGTCTGTACCTGGCAAATTTAACAAGGATATTAGAAACCAAGATTACTGTTGTTTCAAACTGTAACGTTTTGTTACTTCTAACATATATGTTTGCTTCAATTTATTAAAGTTGCATTGTTGATTTTATCCAGTTGATTTCTTAACTTCAACTATATTCTATAGTTGATCAAAACGATATGTTTGGTTTCTTTTACTAAGTTTGTATGTTTATGTGAACTAAAGTGTCTTTGTTATTTTAATGAAGAAATAACTGTTGAATTTAGTCTGCATCTGGCAAATTTAACCAAGATATTGGCAACCAAAATAAGTGTTGTTTTAAACTGTAATGTTTCGATCCTTCTAACAAATATGTTAGGTTCAGTTTAATAAAGTTGTATTGTTGTTTTCATCAAAGTGATTTCTTAACTTTGACTATACTCTATAGTTGATCTAAACGATTTGTTTGGTTTTTCTTACCAAGTTTGAATGATTATTTGAACTAAAGTGTCTTTGTGATTTGAAAGAAGTTTAAAGAAGTTAAGAAGTTTTATACTGTTGAATTTAGTCTGAATACGGCAAATTTAACCGAGATATTGGCAACCAAAATAAGTGTTGTTACAAACTATAACGTTTCGTTCCGTATAACAAATATGTTAGGTTCAGTTTAATAAAGTTGCATTGTAGGTTTCATCAAAAAGAGTTCTTGATTTTGATTATGTTCTATGGTTGATCTAAACGATATTTTTGTTTTTTTATACCTTAGTTTACCTGTATAATTAGACTAAAATGTTATTTTATAGAAGAAGAAAAAATTGAATTTAGCCGGCATCTGGTAAATTCAATCTAGATCTAGACCCAAAAATATTATTCTTTCAAACTGTAGCGTTTTGTTCCTTCTAGTAAATATGTTAGGTTCAGTTTAATAAAGTTGTACAGTTGAATTCATCAAAACAATTTCTGAATTTCGATTATATTCTAAGGTTGAATTAAACGATGTTCTTTGTTCCTTTTCCTAAATTTATATGTTTGATTGAACTAATAAGTCTTTGTTATTTTAAAGAAGAAAAAAATGTTGAATGTAGCCTGTATTCGGTAAATTTAAGCTAGATATTAGTAACCAGAAATATTGTTGTTTTAAACTGTAACGTTTTGTTCCTTCTAACAAATGTGTTCGCTTCGGTTTATTACATGTGTATTGTTGATTTCATGAAAGTGATTTCTTAACTTCGACTATACTCTATAGTTGATC
This sequence comes from Peribatodes rhomboidaria, assembly GCA_911728515.1. Lineage (NCBI taxonomy): Eukaryota > Metazoa > Arthropoda > Insecta > Lepidoptera > Geometridae > Peribatodes > Peribatodes rhomboidaria. Next base: position 2,226,927 of record OU452194.1, read on the forward strand.
TAAACAATTTGTTTAGTTTCTTATACTTAGTTTGTATGTTTAATTGAACCAAAGTTTCTTTGTTAGTTTAATAAGAAATAACTGATGAATTTAGTCTCTACTTGGCAAATTTAACAAGGATATTGGCAAACAAAATTAGTATTGTTTCAAACTGTGACGTTTTGTTCCTGCTAACAAATATGTTAGGTTCAGTTTAATAAAGTTGTATAGTTGATTTCACCACAAATATTTCTTAATTTTGAGTATATTCTATGGTTGATCTAAACGGTGTTTTTGGTTTCTTTTACTAAGATTACATGTTTAATGGAACTAAAAAGTTTTTGTTACTTTAATGAAGGAAAAATGTTGAATTCAGCTTATATTCGGTAAATTTAACCTAGATATTAGTAACCAAAAACATTTTTTTCAAACTGTAACGTTTTGTTACTACTAACAAATATGTTCGCTTCGGTTTATGAAAGTTGTATAGTTGATTTTATCAAAATTATTTCTTAATTTTGACTATACTCTATAGTTACTCTAACTATGTTTTTAGTTATTTTAACTAAATCTATTTGTTTGGTTAAACTAAAAAGAATTTCGATAATTTTTACTAAGAAAAATAGTTTTATTAACAAAAGAAAAATTAAACAATTTAGTTTTGTTACTTCAACATGTATTTTTTTTCATTGTAACCACTACGGAATAGTAAGAATAACAAAATGAGATTTGTTAGTTTGAACACGTATGTTTTAGTAAGCTTTTGTTAAATGAACAAATTCCTTGTAAATTTAAACGAAAAAAATTCAACCGAAATAATTTTGGTAAAATTAACCGATCTGTTTTTTCAGTGTACTCTACTGGGACAGCTCTGCATGTCTATGCAAATTTTGAATGAAGACAAATTGAGTACCATTGTACCGATCTTCATGTAATTTTGCAGGCAAGTAGTTCATGAAAATACACCCCCTTAGCAATAAACTTTGTATAGCCTCGGAATAGTTATACAGTGTTTCGTCTTTTTCTTTCTTTTGCGTTTTACGAACTCGATCGAAAAAGACAAAAGACTGTGTAATTTTTCCGAGGCTTTAAGAAGTTTATTGCTAAGAGGGACAGCTTTTAAGTAGGAATTTGAGTAAAACCAGTGGGGCTATTCCTACGCGTGAGATGAGATGAGATTTATCTTTTTATCTTGGTCACTTTCACACCTATGACGTTTCAAACGAGAGCAACAAGGACGAAAATAAGTGAGATGAACATCTCAAATCTCCGAATAGGGTCCCAGTTAATGGTGTGTGGAGATATAGGTGTCGCTCTGCTACAGTCATCTAAGAATGGTATAAACTCTGATACGAGCTAAGTTGATGTACCTAGTGTGGAAAAAAAATACAGAAATAGTTAAGATACAATAGCGCCATCTATTGAAAATAGTTGTTACTAACTGGTGTAAGTTGTGTATAAGTTAAATTAAATTAATATACGATTCAAACTCCAATACTCCGCATTGCTGAGCAAGCGAGAGAGCCTATGGTGCAAAGTAATACAGGCCGTACGTAAGGCGAGAATGCGGCGCGGACACGTTTCTGGCATGAAAACTGTGAAGCGGCGTGCTTGCGCCGCTTCGCTTGTGTTGCGATTTCGACACGAGTTGCTCTCATACATTTTATACTAGCTGTTACCCGCGACTTCGTTCGTGTTTATTCAGAAAATAGGATCCAAAAACCTTCGTCATGATTTACTGTAACTAATTACCAAATTTCATTAAGATCCGTTCAGCCGTTTAGCCGTAAAAAGCCTACAAACAGACAGACAGACAGTGTTACTTTCGATTTTTAACCCACGCAAATACGACGTTAATCCTACTATCCTACTATCCTACTAATATTATAAACGCGAAAGTTTGTAAGAATGGATGTTTGTTACTCTTTCACGCCAGAACGGCTGAACAGATCTGGATGAAATTTGGCACAGAGATTGATTATAGTCTAGAATAGCACATAGGACATTTAAACCGCGGGTGAAACCGCGGGGAGCAGCTAGTGTTTTATAAGTTTGACGTGTCTGTGTGTGCGTGTGTGCTTGCGTGTGTGTATGTGTGTATGCTGTGTGTGCTATCGTAGCTCCTGAACGGATGAACCGATTTTAATTATTTTTTTGTTTGAAAGGTGAATTAGTCGGGAGAGAAAGGGAGGAAAGAGAGGGAAACCCTGAAAATCGATTTCAGGGTTTTTTTAATTTTTAATTTATTTATACTAGTATAACATTAGTATCGATAAACGACGAGCACCGCGCCGCAGCCTTGCCTTACGTCCGACTTGCATAATTCGGACCATGCCGTGAAATGACCTAGTCGTGTTTCGGGATGTAGTCCGGTGTAACCGTTCCGAAGACGGGTCTGAGCAGTAGCGCACTTGTAGCTCCTCACTCAACTGCCGTCTTTGTACTTCTTCACTCTACAAAACTTCAATGCTAGAGTGAATAAGTACCCTATAGGTCGTCGTGCTCCATCTTAGACCACAACGTTGCTTAACATCAGGCGAGTTGGTGGTCGAACGCCGACCTATTTTACATTTTAAAAAAAACCTATCTATTCTAAAAAACAAGAACAAAACTCACCCAAAACCTTCTTCGGCGGCACCCTCCTCTGCTCCCTCTCCTCACTCTCGTCCCGTCTCATCATCTTGCTGTCCCACTTCCTCTTCCTCCCCTCTCGCTCCTCCAAGTACATCCCCACGTCGTCCTCTCTCAACAGAGCCAATCTCACACTAGATTCCCAGCCAATGTCTTCTTTAAAACACTCATGCATAGTCAAAACCGAAAAGCTTATACTAAACTAAATGTCCAATGAGATGATGAATGAAGTTTAAAAAAAGAACGACTAATTTAGAAGAGGACAAAGAACGAGTTGTACAACTTCTTGATTCCTGTTGTCTCTCTCTGACGATGGCTTTGCAGTAGTTCGTTCTCTATTTTTAAGAGCATGTTGGTTTTACGAAAGCTGGGTGAGAATTTTTGAGTTTTGGAGCGTTTTGAGGGTAGCTGGGGAAGAGTGGCGTTTTTGAAGTAAGTGTGGGCCTCCATTAGTCCACGCGTGGGTTTGGGAACCGGTGACGTCGATTCTGCCGTGGGGCTACGGCTCCTGGAAAAGAGGAAAAGGAGAATTTATTTACACGGGCAATAGTCATTTTAGATTGCAAAAAGCAATATTTTCAGTAGTTACTTTTCGATGTTTTTTGACAGCAGTGAAAATAGTGGATTTAAGAACGATTTAACTCATTACGCGCTCTCTTACTCGCTTATAAATATTTTTTTGAAATTGTATAAATTACTAAAGATTGTAAATATTAAATGAAGTTTTTGGTATTTATTTTAACGTATTATTTAATGGTGTGATGTTTTTTATTAATTTTGGCCGTTATCGATGCTTTAAGGTATTTATTGTGCGCTCTAGCACAATAAATAGCTCAAAGCATCAATAACGGCCAAAATTAATAAAAATCATCATGCAAAATCAATAAGAAGACAAGTTCAGAAAGCATGCATTAATATTACGAGTCTGAATTTAGCAGTAAATTGGCGAAAACGGCAGTCTTCAAATAAAATGTTTGTAAAAACGATAAGATCACAATTTTAAATGGTTATAAAAATGACCATAACTTCAATCTATGCCAGATACCAATCTACGTCGGTTTTACTACGTCGCGCCGCAGCGACCAATTGACTGTGATATGTGATCCACTCATAGATGTCATAGAGTTGCAAGCGAAGAACGGACAAACGGGTAAAAAGAAAATTGCCTACAACAGTTTAAGAAAATGTCATTTTTGGTAATAAGATTCGCAGTCGTATGTGTGTTTTTACCCGACTGTGCAAGAAGGAGGGTTATGTTTATCGAGTGTAAGTATCAAAAGATAAAAAGTTTGTTAAAGCGAAAGCAGTGTTTTCGCTACTACTTTTTCGCGGGCATGGTGTGCGAAGCGCCTTAGCATCGCGTCTAATATAACGTCGACATAATATAATAATATTCTTGCACACACGGTCGTCTGACCCCAAACTAAGCAAAGCTTGTGCTATGGCGGCCAGAGACTTTTATACATACATATAGGTATATTTTTAAATACATACTTAAATAGATAATGATTACCTAGACATAGAACAAACACAATTGTTCATCACATGAATGTTTGCCCTAGGTGGGAACCGAGCTCAGAAGCCAGGTTCACTACCTACTTGAGCCACCGAGGCAGTCAAACCATTTCTTACCATAATTCACATATAATTGGCTACACTCACACACGCTTACAAACTGCACGCAAACGACGGGCAGAATGAAGTCCTTGACCATTAATAAATCCGACAATTGTGAACTACCGTCACAATTGTATTGAATTGCTTTACGACGGAGACGTACTCAGGCGAGTGTGTACGATGTACACACACAAATTGTAGAACGACTTTTTTTATCGAATAAAAAACGTTTAAGAAAATGTACTATCGTCGAAAGATACTGTAATTACGAATATCGAAAAATTAAGACAGAGTTCATGCAATTTAAATAAATTAGCCAGCTAAATATTATGACAATATATTTTGATGTCGTGGATTATAAAAGCTGAGGCATTTATGTGTAGCAGGTAGTAAAAAATGCAATGGAAATAATGTCATTTAAGAAAAAAGTTATAAAAATTGTGCTAAAAAAAAAGATTTACTCAATATTTAATATTTAAAGTTTTGTACTGAATTTAAGGATAGAAGAGATAGAAAACAATCATATTCAAACATTTATTTTAATTTTGACGCTACAATCCTATCCTACTAATAATATGAATGCGAAAGTTTGCAAGAATGGATGGATGTTTGTTACTCTTTCACGCCAGAACGGCTGAATAGATCTGAATGAAATTTGGCACAGAGATAGATTATAGTCTAGAATAGCACATAGGATGCTTTTTAACCGCGGGTGAAACCGCGGGGCGCAGCTTGTATTATTATAACAGAAACATAAGTAGGATTAGCTTCTTAGAGGAATCGAAACATTAGGCATTTTAAAAAAATATTTAAATGCCCCTCTGTAAATTTTCAACTCCACACTAAGACTCATATATTTTAAGACTTTACACTACCAATTGAATCTGGTGACACGATTTTAATTGCTGACTTCGTTTATTGACCATGCTTTAACTGGTTCAGGGAAATAATGACGAAGCAGTGAATACAGCACGTGAGTGCAACAATAAACGATTCTGATTCTGAGTTCAAGTTAATTAATTAATGATTAATTGTTACATAAAAAACCCCGACAATTACAGCTAATTTCATCTGCTAGTCAAAAGGCAGCTTAACTTCTTTTGGCCGGTGGCTCAATCCACTATCTTATGCCGCCACCGGATCGGGGGCGTCGGTGTGTAGACACCTTTATGTTACTGAGCTACATGTATTTTAAGTCCAATTCAATTTTATTGCGTAACAAGAATACGAAGTATTGTAAGTTTATAACTGAGTAAGTATATTTTCCGATAAGTGCTATTTATTCATTGATTGCCCTTGGTCCTGCTGTTTACTGGTTGTACTAGGAGTAAATTATTTTTGGTGTTACTGCCAAATATATTGCTCGTGGAATCAGTTTGACCAAGTACCTCTATCAGTATTTGCCTTCGTGTCCCTGCCTGAAGCAAGGAGGTCGTAACCACGGTCCGTCGTAACCAACGTCTGGTTAAGGGACCCTGAGTCCCTGTGTTTTATTACGCTTCCCCGTCTCTGCGGGCAGGTTCCGAAAAATTCGAAATGTAATAGGGATTTTCAAACGGATAAACCGATTTTGATTAAGTTTTTTTTGTCTGAAAGCTGACTTCATCAAGATTGTTCTTAGCTGTAATTGTCGGGGTTTTTTATGTAACAATTAATCATTAATTAATTAACTTGAACTCAGAATCAGAATCGTTTATTGTTGCACTCACGTGCTGTATTCACTGCTTCGTCATTATTTCCCTGAACCAGTTAAAGCATGGTCAATAAACGAAGTCAGCAATTAAAATCGTGTCACCAGATTCAATTGGTAGTGTAAAGTCTTAAAATATATGAGTCTTAGTGTGGAGTTGAAAATTTACAGAGGGGCATTTAAATATTTTTTTAAAATGCCTAATGTTTCGATTCCTCTAAGAAGCTAATCCTACTTATGTTTCTGTTATAATAATACAAGCTGCGCCCCGCGGTTTCACCCGCGGTTAAAAAGCATCCTATGTGCTATTCTAGACTATAATCTATCTCTGTGCCAAATTTCATTCAGATCTATTCAGCCGTTCTGGCGTGAAAGAGTAACAAACATCCATCCATTCTTGCAAACTTTCGCATTCATATTATTAGTAGGATAGGATTGTAGCGTCAAAATTAAAATAAATGTTTGAATATGATTGTTTTCTATCTCTTCTATCCTTAAATTCAGTACAAAACTTTAAATATTAAATATTGAGTAAATCTTTTTTTTTAGCACAATTTTTATAACTTTTTTCTTAAATGACATTATTTCCATTGCATTTTTTACTACCTGCTACACATAAATGCCTCAGCTTTTATAATCCACGACATCAAAATATATTGTCATAATATTTAGCTGGCTAATTTATTTAAATTGCATGAACTCTGTCTTAATTTTTCGATATTCGTAATTACAGTATCTTTCGACGATAGTACATTTTCTTAAACGTTTTTTATTCGATAAAAAAAGTCGTTCTACAATTTGTGTGTGTACATCGTACACACTCGCCTGAGTACGTCTCCGTCGTAAAGCAATTCAATACAATTGTGACGGTAGTTCACAATTGTCGGATTTATTAATGGTCAAGGACTTCATTCTCACGCCAGAACGGCTGAATAGATCTGAATGAAATTTGGCACAGAGATAGATTATAGTCTAGAATAGCACATAGGATGCTTTTTAACCGCGGGTGAAACCGCGGGGCGCAGCTTGTATTATTATAACAGAAACATAAGTAGGATTAGCTTCTTAGAGGAATCGAAACATTAGGCATTTTAAAAAAATATTTAAATGCCCCTCTGTAAATTTTCAACTCCACACTAAGACTCATATATTTTAAGACTTTACACTACCAATTGAATCTGGTGACACGATTTTAATTGCTGACTTCGTTTATTGACCATGCTTTAACTGGTTCAGGGAAATAATGACGAAGCAGTGAATACAGCACGTGAGTGCAACAATAAACGATTCTGATTCTGAGTTCAAGTTAATTAATTAATGATTAATTGTTACATAAAAAACCCCGACAATTACAGCTAAGAACAATCTTGATGAAGTCAGCTTTCAGACAAAAAAAAACTTAATCAAAATCGGTTTATCCGTTTGAAAATCCCTATTACATTTCGAATTTTTCGGAACCTGCCCGCAGAGACGGGGAAGCGTAATAAAACACAGGGACTCAGGGTCCCTTAACCAGACGTTGGTTACGACGGACCGTGGTTACGACCTCCTTGCTTCAGGCAGGGACACGAAGGCAAATACTGATAGAGGTACTTGGTCAAACTGATTCCACGAGCAATATATTTGGCAGTAACACCAAAAATAATTTACTCCTAGTACAACCAGTAAACAGCAGGACCAAGGGCAATCAATGAATAAATAGCACTTATCGGAAAATATACTTACTCAGTTATAAACTTACAATACTTCGTATTCTTGTTACGCAATAAAATTGAATTGGACTTAAAATACATGTAGCTCAGTAACATAAAGGTGTCTACACACCGACGCCCCCGATCCGGTGGCGGCATAAGATAGTGGATTGAGCCACCGGCCAAAAGAAGTTAAGCTGCCTTTTGACTAGCAGATGAACGGTGCGAGGAGTAGTGAGAAAAAACCCACCAATAGCACTTCGATGTGTAATTGACGTGATTCCATTGGTGTTTTTTTCCTCGCTTCCACCGCTTATTTGTTAGTGGAAAGACAGCCTAACCTGCTGATTTGGATCGCAGGGTCCGTCGTCTTCTTCAGTGTGTAGACACCCTGAAGGCAAGTTTCAAAGGACCTACTTAAAAAAAGTAGAGGAAATTCTTCACAAGCCAATGTCTCGAAATCAAGAAAAATTGATTACAAAGAACTAAAGGAATAAAGTTTTGTACGGTTTACTACATAGCAAAAAAAATGTCGCATGGCAATGTTAACTTTAAAGCAGAAAACACAAGATCCAAAACGGTACACACCACAGAACCGGTAACCTCACCTTCCAAAGTCCTCAGCACCAAAATATCACTTGAAACGGAGTCCAGATAAGCACAGGTTTTCAAAACTTAGCCGTGTTGGCGAATGAGCGCTAACCCATTCTGCCGTCACCGTCTTTCACAAATACATACATTAATCAACCATTTTGGCCACTCTGGGTCCACCAAAGCTAGTACCCCAGTCCGAGCTCACAGTCTCGGTTCAAATATTACCGCTGTTACTCTTGATCAGCGGAATTTGGCTATTTCAGTGAACGGAACAAGTTCAGGTTCAAATGCTGGCACAAAGATCAAGTCCAAGCACTGACGCGTCACTTAAGGTCAAGGTCAAACAAAAGTTGCAAAAATCTGGCTCAAACTTCGAAATCCAGTTGCAAAATTGGCACCGTCGCAAAAAAATCGCGAGTGGACAGCTCTCCTGAGAGCTATTGGTAAATTGGATGCGTTGAGACGGTCAAATGAATAAGTAGACGGTGCGGTGGCTAATTCGCCAGCCAATAGCGAGCGAGGTGGCCATGTGTGGGCCTTAAATTGGACCACTTGACAGGGTCAGCCGGTGGCAAGAACGGCAGGGTACTGGCTGGTTGAGTTAAAGGTTCTGTATCGGTACAAACAGGCTGATGGGCGGAAGGTGATCGTTTTGGGGTACCGGTCAATAGGTTGAAGGCAGTGACCTTTTTTGGGGGCCAGCTATGCTTATGATTTAGAAGATAAAGATTCTTGGAACCTTCCACTTCCGCCAAGTAGCCACTAGTACATAAGAGAAATATTGATGGTACTAGTACTAGTTACTAGTGCTAATTGTAAGCGAAAAGTTGTAAGCATTTCTGGAAAAAATATGCCCCTCAGTTTCATGCCTGTTCTTCTGGGTAGTTTTTTTTTTCTGAACAAGGAGGTTGAGTCATATTTACAATTTTAACGTTTTTATGTGTTTCTTCAATACCCAATTGAATGTTTACATGATTCCAGTGCAGCGATCAGATCCAGCGCTAGAATGCCACTGGAATAATGGAAACCGGGACTGGAATGCACTGGATCCAGTGAGCAATCCATTGCAGAAACTGGAGCGGCGGTCTACTTTTGAATCCAGCGCAACTGGAATCATATAAGCGGCCAATCCAGTGCCATTCCAGCGCTGATAGACCAAAAGTACAGGTAACAACGTGTTGCTTGTATGAAAGGATTTACAATGGTGAATAATTTAACTGAAGACCATACTTTACACTTTATTAGTTTATACAGAGAAAGCATTCGTGTTTATGGCAAAAGAGACAAACGTAGCCGTATTCTAGCTTTGTCACATCTAGCGCGGATAAAAACGGTGGGAAGACAATTTGTCTCTGGCCCGTGCTGGCCTTGGATGTGGTCTAAGCAGAAGTTTTTACCCCTTCCTTACCACTATGTAGGGGAAAAGACTTTGGGGGATGAGTGGAATAGGCCCATGATTCATGTAACCCTTATGATGTCTTTGCAGAGCACTGAAGAGTATAAACATTGTGAACTCAACCTAATGACGTAGACTAAGGAGATTTCCATCAACGAATCTTCCAAAACAATTCACAGCCTTCTGCAACCTTCCACTGATCATGAAGAACCTTTTCGCTACATCAATATCAACCGTATTCCTTCGAATTAAAGATGGTTTTCTACGTCCGCTTTACGTAAAACCTTTAGCTCCTATCATCTAATCTGTGGTCCTATCAGGATTAGCCCAGTTGAACTGTAACTTGATAGTAATTAGACTCAATGTTGCTTGAAAGACTTAACGTTTCGTCAACGAAAATTAAAAACTCTTACGAGTAAGTTTTTCTGAAGTTTTATACCTTCTTTCCATAGACATAAAGTCCAAAGCCGTTTTTTCTTGCTAGCTTCCTCAGATCAATTAAAAGTAATCATTTGTAATGAAGCGGCGTGCTCTTAAATTGAAATATATTACGAGTGATCAGAGGACTCGGAGATGGCTATCTGATGGTGCGAATTTATCTGGATCTTTAAAATAATATATGACGTCATAATCTGGCTGGCGTAATGAGAAAAGAACGGATGACACCAATGTTCAGATTTGATACTTGGCCAAGAAGCGAAAAGAGAGAGCGAGTAAAAGAGAGAAAGAGAATCTGGCTTCCTTGTATACATACGAAGAAAAAGTCTCTTCTAGTCGTTTATTAACTTCTTAATACTAGTCGTTCCAGGAAAGAAAAAAGAAGGTAGAAAAGTGACCTCGCTTATCTCCATTACTTTTTGTCCGATTTCACTCATATTCAAACTTCATTGTATGTATTTGCATAAACAACATGTCTGCAAAACTACATGAAGATTGGATCAGCGATACTCAAGATATCGGCGAACAAACAAATGCCGAGATGTCCCAGTAGACTCTGAGACCACGCTTCGATCGGTTAATTGATTGTCTCGTCACTTTTTGTCATGCCAGAACGTGACAAAGCTATGTGTATACATACGTCTGTCTCGCTAAAAAGAGACGACCACTTTTGTCACGTTGCACATGATAGGCTTGCAGGTAAAGGAACTTGCTCTCAAAAGACTATGCCAAACACAAATGGAAGCTTCGCGAGACTTGCCACAATCGCTAAAACCACAGCAACGTTAACAAAGAAAATTTTGACAAAGCAATGCTGACAATGCAATGATGCTTGCGTGATGTCAGAGTCATTGTATACTCGTACCATAGGCGCGGCTTGGAATAGTTAAACCTTGGACTTGCTTAATGCTATTTTGTGATTAACTCTTTTTTGCAAGCAGATGATTGTATTGAGGTAGGAGCTGGGCAATGATGATTCTGTGATCATTTATGACGAAATCATGTCATCAAACGTTAGTGTTGTGCAATAGCTGTGTTATAGGTTACGGGGCAGGTGAGCAATTGCTATAACACGAAGACTAAAGGTTTCCAACAAGGTTGCGTTAAATGTTTAACGCTCCTGGGGAGGGGGAGACAGAGCGAGAGTGAATGCGTGGCACTTGAACGCATGCACGTAGTATACCTGTTATAGCCCAGCGCGAGCGTTAGCAACGAGGAGCGTCCAATATTGAGAGAGAGAGAGAGAGAAAGAAAGATACACAGAATTTTCACTTCTTCCGCGCGGAGGGACTCCACGCACAATTTTTTTAAACAAATCTTGCGCTCGGCTGGCATCGCGTCTGATGTTATACAAAAATGCGGCCTAGGATAGAGCTCGCTTACCTAGAAGAAGAAACCGATTCACTCGAGACTTGAAGACACCAGATTTTAACCAAAACGGGAACACCCACTCAGGCAGAGCATTCCACACTTATGCGGTTCGAACAATAAAAGTGGGTCCAAATCGCTTCGTACAGGTTATTGGTGTAACGATGACGCCATTTTGCGGGTCTAGATGTAGATGGTGATCTAGAGGGTATCCGTGACTCTCACTAAAGCAAAAAATCTTATCTACGCCATTTAAGAAAAAATAAAAAAAAAACTAGTTTGACAAAACATCTATGTAATTATCAAACCTGCTCACAAAATTTCACAAGGATAAGTTGAGAAACGTCGACTACATGAAAAAAAGAAATGCGAACATCCGGACAACAGGACATTCGAAAAGACTTTTGTTTAAGCTGAAACGTGCTCGCTCAGTCAAGAAGAAATACACATTTCATTCACACATCTACATAAAATGTAGTACAGGAGGCCTACGCTGACATTTTTTTGCCATGATACTCGTAGTTACGTTTTGTTTTCGACGCTGTGCGACCGCGAATCTTATCGCCGGGGAAGAAGGTCCATGGTCGCGTGCAGCGTCGAAAAAAACTGTATTCATCATGGCAATAAGTGTAATGGTAGGCCAGCTCTATGTGGGCAATGCACGTATCAATTTGGCCTGAGCGCAGCCACGTGTTTCAATTGACACTGGCTGACCGACGGACGGTCATGCTTTTATCACTGTTTATGGGGATCCGTTGTTATGTTTACTGCTGAATAAGCACAAGTGGTCCATGTGTGCTTCAATTCCCAGTGTGTGATTGGTCTGAACTGTTACTTTATGTATGTTTTTTTTATTTGTGTGGTATTGCTTCGATAATTGTGGATTAATTTTGATAATTATTTTTTTGGTTAGTTGATCATACTTTTTTTTAAAATGTAGAATAGGTCGGCGTTTGACCACCAACTCGCCTGATGTTAAGCGACGTTGTGGTCTAAGATGGAGCACGACGACCTATAAGGTACTTCTTCACTCTAGCCTTGAAGTTTTGTAGAGTGAAGAAGTACAAAGACGGCAGTTGAGTGAGGCGCTACAAGTGCGCTACTGCTCAGACCCGTCTTCGGAACGGTTACACCGGACTACATCCCGAAACACAACTAGGACTACTAAACACGACTTGGAGGTGGTCCCATATCAATTTTATTAAACTCGTTCATGTCAACAGGTCTAAAGTTATTTACATGAAGTCGGTTTTTAAGCTTTTCTTCTTATATTGTTTATCCTAGGGAAATATTTTATGGATACCACCACCCCGGAAGCGAGAAGGGTAGTTTTGTAGGAATCCATCTCAACCTCAAGAAAATTCAATTGCCCGTACCGACAACCCAAGATTGTTTGACTTGGCACAAAACAGTCAGGAGACCCGGCCCAAAATAATAGAAATAAGACCCTATTCTTACAAGTCGAGATATTTTTTGGTCATTCTCTATCATTTGAAAAGTCATAGGAGAGCGAGTGGCCACAATAACATCTCACGCGTCAAAATAGGGGCCAGGACGAAGAAGAGACCAACGTAACTTTAGTGACATTGCAATGATATGGTTCCATAGAGTTTTTTTTTTTAAACTTAATAGGCTTGCGTTTGGCCGTCAACATGCCTGATGAGAAGCAGTGATGCGGCCTACGATGGAGCACGCTTGCCTAGAAGAAACCGATTCACTCGAGACTTGAAGACACCCAGATTATAAGTGTCAGGGAACACACACTCCGGCAGAGTATTCCACACTCTAGCAGTCCGTATAAGAAAGGAAGAACCAAAGCGTTTTGTGCATGTTGTTGGTATGTCGACCATAAAACGATGCCGCTTTTTCATACTCTTGGTTGTTTTATAAAAGAACGGGCTAGAGCTGCTCTGATGATGCAGTTGGAACTACTTAACGATACAAGTTAGCTCCACCCAAAGTCCAAAAAACAAGGTCTTCCGGGAGCCAACATTTGATAACGTCAGTTGTCAGCGTCATCGTCTCTCTCAAAATTGTTGTAAATTACTTATTCCGGTCTTGCTTGTACAATTGTGCATCGATTGACGTCACTGCGTGTTTATCACGTGACCATTTTTGTCTTGGAACCTGGCGGAGTATTTTATTAAGGGTTACTAGCTGCACCCCGCGGTTTCACCCGCGGTTAAAAAGTGCTATTCTAAACTATAATCTATCTCTGTGCCAAATTTCATCCAGATATGTTCAGCCGTTCTGCCGTGAAAGAGTGACAGACATCCATCCATCCGTCCATTCTTACAAATTTTCGCGTTTATAATATTAGTAGGAAGTAGAATTTTTAGTACATTTATTTTGTATTTTATTAATATTATTGTATTACTTATTGGGATTTTAGTATTGTGACTTGGCTAATGACATGACAAATTGAATCATTAATTCTATAATTTAACTTAATTTTGTAACTTTTAATTATCTACTTACTTGCGGGTTTAATTTCCTGAATAATTGGTTTTTTATTTATTATTTATTACTAGCTGCGCCCCGCGGTTTCACCCGCGGTTAAAAAATATCCTATGTGCTATTCTAGACTATAATCTATCTCTGTGCCAAATTTATCTAGATCTGTTAAGCGGTTCTGGCGTGAAAGAGTAACAAACATACATCCATCCATCCATTCTTACAAACTTTCGCGTTTATAATATTAGTAGGATAGGATACCATGTTTGGGCTCGTTAAATTGGTCTCGATTAGGAATTTGTTGACAATAGATATTTTTTCATGTTGTCGGTTTTTTCACTCAAGTAATCCTACAATAGAGTACTTACAATATACTTGTTTGTCGGTCCCCGCGTCAATTGACAGTCGTTGTAAGTAGGTCAGACTAATAAGGAGGAATGTTTTGTAACACGATCGCTGAGCGAAAACAGCTTCCGTGGCTTTTTTTTTATGTAGAATAGGTCGGCGTTTGACCACCAACTCGCCTGATGTTAAGCGACGTTGTGGTCAGATGGAGCACGACGACCTATAAGGTACTTATTCACTCTAGCCTTGAAGTTTTGTAGAGTGAAGAAGTACAAAGACGGCAGTTGAGTGAGGCGCTACAAGTGCGCCACTGCTCAGACTGAATCGCGGGTGTTGTGGGTTCGATGCTAGACTAGGAAAGATGATTCCTCCTGGTATTACTAGGAAGTAGCTTGCTTCGAATTGAGACCTCGTCAACGCCATATCTAAATCACTCTTTGACCGATATTCGAACTAAAAATTGTATTGGAACAAACTACTTGCTTGCAAAGATTTATGAAAATCGGATCAACGGATTACTTCTCCAGCATTTAGTTCGCATTCTAGACGAGTCCTACCTTCACGCCTTTAAATAAAACACAAATAAAATTAAAATAAGCTGTGGTCAAACACCTAGCGGGTGGTCCATTAATAACGTAAGGCGCAAAAGAGGGGGGTTTGGAAAAAATACGGAATATCACAAAGGGGGGAGGTGGGGTTGTAGTTGGATATCACAGGTAGGTAATTATTTTTTGTGAGTTTTCTGAAATTGAAGACATTTTGTACCTAAAAAATACACGTAAGTTTGGGTGGGGGGTGGTTTGCCGTAAGCCTCACTACGCATGACCAGGGGGCAGGAAAGGGGGGGTTTAAAAGTCGCTAAAAATACGTGATTAATGAACGACCCCTAGCCTGTCTGGGACAAAAATACGTACCATTCACAAGCCGTAAGCAGCCAAAAAAAATAATTCTTCAATATCAAATCTTCCCAAAAATTATTGTCTTCATTCCCATACAGTGAGGGTATTTCATTAATTCGACGGCGGCCCTGGAGAAATATAGTTCTCTCGCTCTTGCACGACTTGGGGGGGACTTGCACAGCTTCGTCCCAGTCTCGCTCAGCTGATGAAGCGATGGTCAGTATTTCTTAGCCTCTGTAAATAGAAAAAGAAGAAAACATTTTAAAATATCGTTGAAAATTAGTCTTTATTTCGACGTAAATAAAGGAGGTTCTTGAGGCTCCTGCGAACACTTATAACTTTGCTTTGGCTAATGGTTTTCGAGTGACTATTAGCCATAGCCATACGATATGTTTTTTTTTGTAATATTTTAATAAACCGAGCGAGCGTTAGCGAACGAAGCGTCTCTGCTTGTGCTTCGAAAAAATGCTTTCGTATGTCCGAATTATGTCCGGATCTCTGTCCTCTACATAAACATAACATAACGCATTTCCCCCGAAGGGGCTGGCTGAGCTGCACAACACCCACATTTCGCCGAACGATATTCAGTTCCAAATGTGACAGAGGGCGAGTAAGACTTTGTCTGTCTTTTTTATGATTGAATGGGCCCACGTTCGACCACAACACACCTGATGGAAAGTGACGATGCGGTCTAAGATGGAGCACACTTGCCCATGAGGTGCCGTCTCACTCTTGTCTTGAAGAGACCCAGGTTGTATCTATTGCTGGGGAACACCGAGGCAGGAAGTGCGTTCCACTCCTTGGCAGTTCTTCTGTCTCTCAATTTAAAGGCTTTTAAACTAAACGGCTGAAGGGATCTTGATGAAATTTGATAATTGGTTACAGTATATCACGAGGAAGGTTTCTGGATATTTTTTTCTGAATAACAGCTAGTAGAGTATTACTTAGCATGTGTACAAATCTTTCAAACGATACCTCGCATCCAACACGTGAGAGGAAGAAGCAGTTTTACAATCAAGCCAATTGCTCCTCATCATACGAAACCCGACCCTAACACGTCGTTATAAACGCTAAAATACCAAGACCACTTCTCTAAGGAGTTGAAAATTATATTCTATAGTACTCTACAGCATCTACGAACTCATAAGTTTAAAAATGCTCTTTTATCAGGACGATAAAGTCTATAGTCGTATAGCAAGGAGTTGATACGCAAATTACCGTAGAATTTCTTCATAATAGTCCGCAAGTCGTAGGGTTAAAGCTTAAATTGCAGTGAAGAGGATGATTACGGACGTTTTTTTAAAATGGGTCTCATTGTAAGTGGTAGCTGGTGGTAGGGACCAGTTCTTGCTGGATTTAAAGAAGGATGGGGCTGGAGATTGGATGATGGATGTTTTTTGTACCTACGGCATCAGGTTGCAATGGTTTGCAAAACAGAGACATATAGAGTATCATCTGTCTCACTTCCTGACTACGTATAGCACACGGCTACACGGCACTACACGGCTACATACACTATTGGTAAAATAGTGTCACAGTTATCCAACAAGTAAAATTATTAAAAGACATACAAAAACTCGGCTGCAATATGTTGTACCCTATGTCACTTCCACTATCAAGAAGATTTAAATGACACCTCACATATCGAAATACATCAAGCTGTTAAGGCTGTAAGGCCTGCCAAAGAAACCTTATACACATACATACATACCCACATCATACATACAAAAATATATACATTCGAAAAACATGACCCTCCTTGCGCAGTTGGCTAATGATACCTCACATTCACACGAAATCCATCAAGCTGTTTAGACTGTAGGGCGTGCCAAAGATACCTCACACATACTCGTACATACAAACATCGTCATTTACACTAGAAAAACATAACCCTCCTTCTTGCGCAGTGGGGTAAAGGGTACATGGTCTAATCCCTCTCGCCGACTTAGTGTATCCTACATGGTTTGTAAAACAGTAGTAGTACGACAAGAAGAGCAACCCATAACAAATAACGTGTCTATCATCTCTCTCTCTCTGTTCCCGATTCATCCCACACGGCATGGGGTTGTCACTTTCCCTCACTCTTCTTCCCCACTCTACTCTCGATGGACATCGTCTGAAACTTCACTTTCTCTCTCACTCTTTATTTCGCTCTACATATGGCCAGCAAGTGACTATCACCAAAATGACTATTACTTTTAGCTATTCCTCGAGCCCTATCTATCTTGTATCTAAACAAACGTAGAAGGCAAGAGATCACGAGTTAGATCCCCGATGAGATGGTCAGACCAGCTCAAACAAAATAGCTCGTCAGGTTTGAGGAAGTGGTGCGAATGGCTACAGACCTGAACAAGTGGAGGATACTGACAAATCGCAGGGTGAAGGAAAATGGTGGTCGCGGTCTTCAGCCATGAAGGATCGTCCAGAGAGAGAATCTATCTTGTCCCTGCCTGAAGCACGCGGTTGTCCGATTTAAAAACCTTGTCTTTTATTTTATTGCGACAAAGTCCGCATTTGACTACCAACTCGCCTGTTGGTAAGTGACGGGTGGTCGAAGATGTAGCACGCACACTTAGAAGATACCTATTCACTCTGGCCTTGACTAGGTCCAGATTATAGCTCTCAGGAAACAAGGAAGCCGGCAGGTTGTTCCAATCCTTGGCCGTAAGGATTACAGTCTTTTAGTACAGAGTCAAAGTCAAAATGTTTTTATTCAATTTAGGTATCAAAGATACGCTTATGAACGTCAAAGTTTTTTTTTTTTAAATAGACTCGACCGCCTTGGTTTGGATGAAGGGGCATTATTTTTTCAAAGAATAAATAAATAAACTGAAGTTAAAAACTCACATAACAGAAAAACACTTGCCGTTTAAAGACGAGTAACTTTATGATTCTATTTGCAAAATTGACAGCGAATTTAACTTTTTAATTCCGTGTTTTTTATTGTTTTTCATTGATGCAACGGCTACTCACAAAAGAACGGTTAACAAAAGAATGCGTAAATAATGGTTAAATTAATAATTACACTAAGTATTTGAACTTTTTTATGAATTTGGTCTTCATACACTCAATAATATCTGAGACGCGACAAGGGCACATTTTAAGACAGATGGCGCTAACAGTCTGTTGGTATTTATTAGTTTTCATAAAACAAGTACCGTGAAATATGCCAACTTTGCCAGCTTAAAAAGAATAAATTAAAATATCTGATGTTTTTTCTACCAGCGCCTAGGTATGTTTTTTAAATACCTTCATCTCTTGGATTATGTGTATGGTTTGGTATAGTAAGTTTTTTTTTAAATCAACGTTTATGCTAAAATTTCATTGATTTTGATGGCGGTCAAAGTTATCTAGACTTTTAGCCAACATTGCCCATGTCTTTTTTTGACGAAAATGTAGCCTTTATGACAACGAGAAAGGAACTAGTAAATGAATTAAGGGCGCTGAAGGCGTTTACTTTTAAAATTTTACCGATTTCGATGCAACTTCCCTTTTGGATTGAGTTGGCAATGTTACCCTGGTATTTTTTCTCTTTTCCACACTAGACGAAAGTTGCGATTTCAATTTGATAGGGCTGCCACATTAGAGTTAATAATTTTTGGTAACTACAGAAAATATAAATCCTAATCTTAACTAATATTATAAATGCGAGAGTAAGTATGTTTGTTTCGCTTTCACTCTCTAACTGCTCAAATCCATATGAAATTTGGCATAGATACACATTTTTAGGGGTACAGAGACATAGGCTACTTTTGACCGCGAGGCGCAGCTAGTATTAAATAAAACAGCATTTTAAGTTTTACTTACTAAGTTTATTTTTTTCTCAAAAATAAAAAAATAATAAAAAGGCACTAATTTAGCCGCGTAAGTTATACCAATATCAAAATTTAGATCAGTCAAGTGACGTTTGAAGTGAGATAAATTCATCAAAATTTAAAAATAGTGAAGTAAAGCGATGAACAAGTTTTAATTTTTTTTTAAAGATCAGCGAAGAACTAGTGGTATATACTTGTACCATCTTAAACGAGACTATTTGGAAGTTTCATTCATTTAGCTTTTATCTCATTCATTTACTGATGTAAGTAATAATGGAATTGCCGCCAATCGTATCCTCTAAGATATTTTGTAGAGGTCATAAACAATAATGCACCAAATTGTTTACATTTGTGCATAAACACTTGAATTGTCAGTTTAAAGGTTTAATCACAAATGTAAGCAATCTGGTGCGTTACTGTTTTATATCTTTACAAAATATCGTAAGGAATGCTTTACGATTGCCGGCAATTCTATTATTACTTAGTTTAGTTACCCGGTCTAACTCCAAAAACGAGAAAACATAAAGTTTTCTCGTTTTCTTCGTCTCTAAACTATAAACGAGTGCGCGCGCGTTTTCGCCCTGATGAAGACCGCCGAATGCGGTTGAAACTATAGTCGAAATAATCGACTGAATCGTACGTGAGTAATTCCCGTGTTTTAAATCATAATGTGTGAAAACCACGTCAGTTTCCATAATAAAACGAGAAAACTGATTGAAATTTAGATTTCGCGCCATGAGCGCGATGAACCACCGTAACACCAGACGATGAGCGATGGCGGCCAAGCGCAAGCCAATCGACGAATAAAACAATAATAATAATAAATCAAATACTTTAGCCGTGTTTGTTCCTTTACTGTGTAAATTTTATTAAACCCAATTTATTATTAAAAAATAAATGCCACTCGCAACCATTGCACCGATATAGGTAGCCAATCCAGTGTCCAGCCCAAACAGGACCACTATTGACGCAGTAACAATATCATTGACTTTAGCGCCATCTCTTGACCATCATGCAGTTTTGGCCTTTGGCAGATTCACCTTAAGTTACCCTTCTGTTAGTATTGTGTAACGTCAATATGTTACTTTCAGCACAAAGTAACATACACACTTTCGCATTAATTATAGTGGTAACTAGTAAGGATTTGTAACTAAAATATATCAACCAACAACCACAACAAAAAAGTGACAACCCTAACGCTTTTTCAAACTCTGGCAAAGTTGTTATTCTGGAGTTGAAACATCACTATGTAATTTTGCCCATTATCGTAACTTTTGTTTGTAGGAGCCTTCATCACCGAAACTATGGTTAAAATAATCTGTAATTCGATTCCTATAACATATAATAATACAAACTAATCTTTGTTTTTGCCATGAGTCACAATTGACCTTAAAATTTCTTCAAAAATTTGCCCGCCAAAATACGCACCACACTCGACAAATTACAACACGATACTGAACAAAGTTGGCTTCAAACGCGATACTCCGTGATGTCACACGTAAAACTTTCTTTGTACCAAATTTATCAATGTTGCCATAACACTAGAATATTTTTCCACATCAACGGATTTCCTTGTAAATCATATTTTGGGCAAAGAAACCCTTAGATGCAAAGTTGGCATATTTCACGGTAGCGCTCTTAGGGATCAACATTGACTACTGTTAAGCTAAAATTCACTGCTAATTAAAAAAAAAAAAACAAAGAATTAAATGCATTTACAAACTTATTTTAACTTTGAAACTGAATGGCTTACGTGCGAGGGTGAATTAAATTAGAGCATTAAAAAAGCTCAAGGAAATACACCATAGGCCGTGCTTTTTCACATTACTTATGCGAGTCCTAATTTTTAGTAAAATAATTAAAAAAAAAAAAAAAAACATTTCGCTCCACAAAAAATTCAGACTCACCAGAAAGCGTCAAACGCGCGCGTCATCTTTCGAAAAACGAACAGCTCCATGGTACCCGGATTTCATCGTTCCTTTTTAAAAAAATAAAACTCCCGCGAAATACTAAAAAGTTTACTATTCCCTTTTCAAATTTCGAATCGTAAAGAGTGCAACGGCCAAAACCGACAGCAGCCCGGATTGCAATGCTGTGCCTACGTATAAATTGTACAATGAGGGGGAGGACTCAATTGGGTATGGGTGTAGTGTGACAGATAAGTAGCGCATTTCGTATTTGGAACGCGATTGTTAAGATTGTGATTGGATTGGTCGGAATGATGGGGACGTAAGCTGTTTACACATGGCCTGCAGTTTCCTGACCTATATACTCAAGTATATAGAGTACTAGTTGCGCCCCGCGGTTAAAAAGTATCCTATGTGCTATTCTAGACTATAATCTATCTCTGTGCCAAATTTCATCCTATCTGTTTAGCCGTTCTGGGGTGAAAGAGTAACAAACATCCATCTATCCATTCTTAAAAATGTTCGCGTTTATAATATTATATATAGTAGGATAAGATATAGATATCTCTACAGTCCCCTACCTTAAATAGCTATACAAAATTGCAATGTCAAATATGTACAAAAAAAAAACTGAACAGATTTGGATGAAATTTGGCACAGAGATAGATTATATTCTAGTATAGCACATAGGATTTTTCAACCGCGGGTGAAACCGCGGGCTCAGCTAGTTATAACATAACATAACATACAGTCAAATTGAGAACCTTCTCCTTTAGAAGTTTTTGGGGTTTTGGGGGCTGAGCTACCCACGTCCGTAGGAGTGTACTCTATTCTGATGCCCTACACGTGGTCCCCGGGTAGTGCTAACCGGGTAGCAAACTCTGGTGGGAGGCTTCGGCCGTGGCTAGTTACCACCCACCGGACCAAGCCATGCCGTGAAATGACCTAGTCGTGTTTCGGGATGTAGTCCGGTGTAACCGTTCCGAAGAAGGGTCTGAGCTGTAGCGCACTTGTAGCGCCTCACTCAACTGCCGTCTTTGTGCTTCTTCACTCTACAAAACTTCAAGGCTAGAGTGAATAAGTACCTTATAGGTCGTCGTGCTCCATCTTAGACCACAACGTCGCTTAACATCAGGCGAGTTGGTGGTCAAACGCCGACCCATATAAAAAATAACCTACATAAAAAAAAATTACCTACATAAAAGTCGGTTAAAAAATAATAGACTAACTAAAAACTAACCACACCAAGTTTTAACATGTGTAACGGCCTTAAAGCGTGTTTCACAGAAGCTTGGATTGCAATCTAGATGAATCCAGATAAAATCATAGCGAGCTACGGAATGGGGACTAACTTCCTGAGCTGGGCCAAAACAGCCTGCATGAGAGGCCAAAAAATAATTTCTGCCAAGTAGCTAACCAGTACACAAGGGAAATATATGATGTCACTAATCCTAGGCCAAAGACTAAATTAATTGTTTGAAAAATATGCTAGTAATAATACTAATAGGTATCAAAGATACACTTGTGAACGTCAAAGTTATAACAAGTAACGTTATTAAAAGAAAAACAAAAACACGGCTGCAAAATGTTGTATTGGGGTACAATACAACATTTTGCATTTTGCAAACCAACACGTTGTTTAAAGTTGAGTCTACTAGAGATACTTCTTAACCACAGTTAATACCGCGGAACGCGGAATCCCAACGGAAACGTTTCTAAATGATTGTTACGCAGGAAGCGTTATTTTTTTCGGGATGGAAGGTACCCTCTTCTGTATCCCTGACAACGTGTCATCCAAAATTGTATGATCATTTGGTGAGTTAAGTACCGACGGCGTGAACACGTCAAATCACACTAATATTGTGATTTTGTGAGTTTGCATTGATGGATGTTTGTTACTCAATCACGCCAGAGCGGCTGAACGGGTCTGGTTGAAACTAGACACAGAGATAGCTTATGATAAAGGCTTTTTATCTGCGAGCAACACCACGGGGTGCAGCTAGTAATGTGCTATAAACTAACAAACTCACTTTCGCATTTATAATATTAGTTAGGATCGTATCTAAAACACAATTTAAAAACATGGAAATTTATTCTCAAAATTATTTTTACACTTACATACAAATTGAAACACAACATTGTTCTAAAATATAACACATTGACATGGATTTAAACGAATTTGGCAACACTTAAAACGTTGGAGTCCTTGTCTAATTTAGTGTTAGGCGTTAAGAGAGTGATATAAAGTAATGAATAATTTAACTTCAGTTTTGTAAAACGCATGTCATTAAAATTTGCATAACCCCGGCTCTACACACTGGCCCCAAAGGCAGTTGACCAACATTTAATAGATCTAGAAAAACGCTCGCTCCATTATTGGCCCCCAACATTGAAGCGTTTTTCTAAATTCACATATTTGCCGAGTAGCGTTGGCGCTAATTTTACAGTGTATTATTTATGGTGTGACCAGTTTACTTGTAAAATTTAATGGGGGAGCCACCATTGTAGATGTTAAATAATGCTATTGGGAATATTATTTATTTATAAAATGGTATCCCCAATATTATAGGTCTGTGGTGTACTCTGTGTGTTTTTGCTCTGTCACACTGTATATCTCTCTCACTCTCTCGATTTTCATGGCCTCCCGCGTCAAGTGTCTGTGCAACTTAATAATTATTAAAATCGTTTTGCATCTATGTTTATTGTAATACAAAGTGTACTAAAAGGTTTCGTTGAACACAATACATCCATAAAATATGATATTGAATCTTATTTCATCTACTGATCTGTTTCCTCACATCAACACCGATTTCCACTGCACGTGCGGCGTGCTAGCCGCTGCCGCTGCTATAGACAAACAACAGGTTTTGGCCCCAGGAACTGTATGAGGAACAGAACAGTGAAAACGAGGACTTGTTTGATGAGACTGTTGGGGACAACGCGGTCGCTTCGCCGCTACTGCTCCGTTTGGCTGATAGCGTGTTGGTTAACGCTATTGTGTGCCGGAGTGTTTACAAAGTCAACGCGTCACGTTTGCATAACCTATGATTTATTGCCGACGAGCGTAGGCGGTGGATTCTTCAAGAATTGCGACGAGATGGCGACGGGTTCAAATGCGGTTCGTACATCCGGCGGCAGCCGTACACCTGAGATATCTCCTGGAAGTGGTGCAAGTGAACAAGGTGGACGACAATTTTATGCTTTTGAAAAGCTAGATGGCGTGAGTAATTTTCATATTTGGAAATTTAACATGAAAATGGCCCTTATAATTGACGATTTATGGTCGTGCGTCGAATCTGTCGATCCCAATTCAGTTGATATAAATAAAGATTTGCGTGCACTAGCGCGGATTTGTCTGTCTGTAAAGCCGACTTGTATCCAATATGTGCGTAATGCTAAGACAGCACAAGAGGCGTGGACCAGACTTAGCTCGACTTTTGAGGACAGAGGTTTCTGTCGGCGAGTGACGCTTCTGAGAAAGTTACACCGTGCATGTTACACCGACTTCAACAACATGGAGATGTTTATAGAACATATAATGACCCTGGTCCAGCAGCTCACAGATATAGGACGTATAATGGAAGATGCAGAAGTTGCTGAGCTGATACTGAGTGGTCTACCCCAGGACTATGATGTGGTGGTTTCAAGCCTGGAAGCAGTTGCGACATCTGGAAATGTCAGCAGTGAACAAGTTAGAATGCGTCTTTTGCAGGAGGAGCATCGTAGAAAACGAGACCTTAGTGGTGAACTCGCTCTCTTGACGAAACAAAATAGCAACAGGAAGATAACTTGTCACTTTTGCTCAAAAGCTGGTCATATCAAAGCAAAATGCTTCAGATTTAAAAAGCATTTAGAAAATAAGAAAAATGAGACAGCTTTGCTGGCAGGAGCGACTGGCGGAACTTTTAAGGCCTCAGACTGGCTCCTTGACAGCGGTGCGAGTACACATATGTGTAACAGTGCTCAGTGGTTTATTAATTTAAAGAAATGTGTTAAGACAGTTTGCGTTGCTGATGGAAATTCCATGAAGTGTCTAGGTGTTGGCGATGTAAACATTCCTTTAGGAAATAGGTCACAGACTGTAACAGATGTTTTATTAATACCAAGCCTCTCAACTAATTTAATAAGTGTTAGTAAATTAAGTGAGAAGGGTTTATCTGTTAATTTTTCTCGAAATAAGTGTCATGTTTCGAAGGGTGATTCTGTGATTGTTACTGCCACTAGACATGGGGGGATTTATATATTGGACGATGTGTGTGTTTTTCTGACTGATTCGCAGGTGCAGTCAGATGTTGCCATGAATGTTGACATGGAAGCTGTGTCACAGCCACAAAGTTCGCTCGACACTGAAGCTCCCATTTGTGCATCGGAGGAATTGTGGCATAGGCGGCTGGGACATTTGAGTTATAAAGGGGTAAGTGTTCTCCGTAAGCTTGTTACCGGTTTGGATCACTTTACTCAGCATGAGGCAACCATTCGAAAATGTGTGTCATGCGTTGAGGGGAAGCTTGCAGTCAAAAAGTTTCCTAGGGGTGAAGCTAAACGTGCTAATCAACTTTTGGAGCTTATCCACTCTGATTTAGCAGGTCCCATGTCCGTCAGTAGTCTGGGTGAGGCCAGGTATCTACTTACATTCACCGATGATTTTTCTAGAAAAACATTTGGCTATTTTATCACACGTAAATCTGAAGTTTTGTCCAAATTTAAGAGCTTTAAGGCAACTGTCGAGAAACAAACTGGTTGTTTTATAAAATGTCTGCGAACTGATGGGGGTGGAGAATATTGTAGTGCTGAATTCTCCAGATATTTTGAAGGTGAGGGTATTTTACACCAAACCAGTTGCCCTTATAGCCCTTCCCAGAATGGAGTATCTGAAAGACTGAACCGAACACTTTTTGAAAAAGCTCGTTGTATGCTTTGTGAAGCTCGTCTTCCTAAAGAGTATTGGGGAGAGGCAGTATCAACTGCGATTTATCTAAAAAACCGAAGCCCTACAGCTGCTTTAGTTGGTAAGATTCCTGAAGAAGTTTGGTCCGGTCACAAGGTGGATGTTAGCCATCTACGCGTTTTTGGCTGCATGGCTATGACTCTCATTCCTGGTATGAAACGTGACAAGCTTGATTCTAAATCAAAGCGTTGTATTTTTGTTGGCTATAGTGAGCACAGTAAAGGTTATAGGTTGATAGATCCTTCTAGGCCCAAGCAGATCATTATTTCTAGAACTGTGTCATTCTTTGAGAACCAGTTTGTGAACCACTGTGCAGAGAGCAATATTGAGACACAAAATGTATGTAATAATTTTACTTATGATGGTATTGGTATGCAAAGCCACCAATTCCAAGAATGCTTGAATGGCATGCAAAGCAACATTCAAGACGGTGATATAAATTGTCAGGTGCAAATGCAAAGCAAGGTTTTAAATAGTTCTGACAATGTAATTGACAAAGTTAACTGTGATATTAGTAATGATAATAATGATAGTAAATCCAATGAGATGAACAATTGTGAAAGTTTGAATAATGACTTATACTTGTCTCCCGTTTCAGAAGAATCTTCCTTCCAAAGTGCAGAGGAGAACAGCGGGACTGACAATGAAGATGGTGGAGAGCAGTGTGGCACTTCTTCCATGAACGAAACAGTCGTTCGAGGGGAAGGTTTGTCGTCACAGCAGGTTCCTAGTAGTGTTAGCGAGCGACCTGTTCGTTCTACTAGAAATAATAAACCAGTCAGGTATGTAGACTATGACCTATCTGACTCATCTGACATATCATTTTTGGTTAATGGTTTTCATAGTGAACCTCAAACTTATGAGGAGGCAATGGCCAGCCCTGAAAAAGACAAGTGGTTAGCTGCCATGCAAGAAGAATTTAATTCTCTTATGAAAAATGATGTTTGGCAAATAGTAGATAGACCAAGTAATTGCAATGTTGTTAGTTGTAAATGGGTCTTTAAGTTGAAGTCAGATGCTTCAGGTAATTGTACAATATATAAAGCTCGTCTAGTGGCAAGAGGTTTCAGTCAAAAGCCCGGTATAGATTACTCAGATACCTTCTCACCTGTTGTAAGACATTCTTCACTTAGGATTTTGTTTTGTATCGCTAATGAGTTAAATATGGACATAGAACATATAGATATAAATACAGCTTTTTTACATTCTAGACTTGATGAGCGTATTTATATGGAACAGCCTGTTGGTTTAAGTTTAAATGATAAGACAAAAGTTTGTTTGCTAAATAAAAGTTTGTATGGTCTGAAGCAAGCAAGCAGGCTGTGGAACAATAGTGTCCATGTTTTATTGACTAACAATGGTTATTTACAAAGTATGTGTGAACCATGTGTTTATTTTAAGAAATATGACAATAAGTTGACATTTGTAGCATTGTATGTCGATGACTTTTATGTGTTCTCTGATTGTATGTTTGAGAAAGAGAAATTGTTGAAAGTATTACAGTCAGAATTTAGTTGTAAAAGTTTAGGTACATTAAAGAATTGTTTGGGCATTAGAATACATAGAGACAGAGCCCAAGGTACCTTAATGTTTGAACAATCTGAATACATAAGAAGATTATTGGAACGGTTTGGTATGACTAATTGCAAAAGTGTTTCTACTCCTATGGTGGTAAATAAGTTAAACAAGGCCACAGATAAAGACATGTTGTCAAGTAATACATATCCTTATAGAGAATTGATAGGATGTTTGATGTATTTGGCCGTTTGTTCTAGACCAGACATTATGTATGCTCTTAGTCATCTAAGTCAATTTAATACAGCGTTTACGCGACATCATTGGCTGGCTGCTAAGCGGATTTTGAGGTACTTGAGTGGTACAATTGATAAGAGACTTGTATTTACAAAATCCGGTAATTTTGACATGTCAGTTTATGCTGATGCTGATTTTGCCAATAATGTCGCTGATAGAAGGTCATATAGTGGCTTCATTGTAAAGATTGGTGACTCTACTGTGTGTTGGGAGTCACGTAAGCAACGGTGTGTCGCGCTTTCAACGACACAGGCGGAATATCTAGCTTTAGCAGATTCTTGTAAAGAAATATGTTTTGTTAGAAATTTTTTGTATGAAATTTTTGAGAAACATTTTAATTGTAGAATCTATAGTGATAATCAAAGCGCCCTTAAGTTGCTTGAAACTAAAGAATATTGCCACAAAAAAAAAAAACTAAACATATTGACCTACGCTACCATTTCGTAAAAGATATTGTTAAGGAAAAGAATGTAATTATAAATTATTTGCCTACTGAACGAATGGTGGCTGATCTGTTTACAAAACCTTTAACTAGCTGTAAGCATGATTGTTTTGTTACTGACTTAGGTTTGAGAAATGTGAATATGTAGAAGTTCCAATAATCAAGATGTTTCAAACGCTGAGCCATGAATGTTTGTAACATAGAGTCATTGATGTAAGTGACAGAGATAAAGTAATTCTCAATTTATAACTGGTTGTCATATTGAAGGCATGCTAGACATGAAGTTGAAACGATGTAGATATTGTTAAGTTAACCTGAGTTGTTAATTATGTATCATGTCAGTATTGTTGGTCTACATTGTTGAAGTGTTCTATTCATGTTACGCATGAGGGGAAGTGTTAAATAATGCTATTGGGAATATTATTTATTTATAAAATGGTATCCCCAATATTATAGGTCTGTGGTGTACTCTGTGTGTTTTTGCTCTGTCACACTGTATATCTCTCTCACTCTCTCGATTTTCATGGCCTCCCGCGTCAAGTGTCTGTGCAACTTAATAATTATTAAAATCGTTTTGCATCTATGTTTATTGTAATACAAAGTGTACTAAAAGGTTTCGTTGAACACAATACATCCATAAAATATGATATTGAATCTTATTTCATCTACTGATCTGTTTCCTCACATCAACACCGATTTCCACTGCACGTGCGGCGTGCTAGCCGCTGCCGCTGCTATAGACAAACAACAGTAGATTCTAAACAAAATTTACAACTTTTTATTGTTTCAGTATTTGGCCACCTCTACTGATAGGTTTGGGGTCGTCAAATAATCATGTGATGTTTTTAGTAACTTTTTAGATTTGCTCACTTAAGATCACGTGGCTGTAGGCTGCCCATAAAAACAATTAGCCTTATCTTAACAATTAAATGTCAACAGAATTGTATATGATAAATAATCATTCATGATTACTGCTTTAAAAACACAAACAGACAGACATTATCACTGTTACATTTATTTTCTTATTTCTACTTTATTGAACTCCAAAAACTCACAACTTATCAAATCCAGTAAACACTTCAAATCGATGGTTCAAATGCGGCACACATTGCAGTTTAACCTTTGAGTTTAACGCACCTAAGGTTGCATTCTCAAAAGCATAGAAAACTCTCTTTATACGTGCATGTACTAATCCCATAGCACACATAAGACAAGGCTCCCGTACTAGGTATATATCATAACCTGTACACAAATACGGGGAATTATCAGACTTATTGTTTTCTGATTCCTCTTTCTTACTGAAAAATTTTCTAGCTCCAAATGGTATTTTTGGGAATTTCTGCTGAATTTCGAGTGTAACATCTGTTGTTAACTCATTGTCGTCCCAGGCACCTCCATTTTGAGTCCTAGCTACATTGTCAATAGCAACCATAGTTGCATGCTGTGTTGGATGGTTTAGTCTGTCATCTAGAGCTATAGTGACAACTGAATGTATGGTTGGATCGACTACTACTGCAGCATTAACATAACAGCATTTTAGATCTTCTAAAACATTACATTTCTTCATTAGGCTTCTATTTGCTACTTCAAACGCCATACCCATGTAAGTTCTGTGTAAGCGTAACTCATTGTTGTGAAAATAATAGCCACTTGTTAAATTTTCAATGTGTGATATCGGGTGAAAATTGCAGGACCATCTATAACGGCTTTCGTTATACTGTTTCTTTGTCAAAGGTGCTATAGCAGGTAAGTCAACTTCTTTGATATAATCAAAAACATTTCTCAACTCCGGTATATTGGTGTCTAAGTAGTCTTGTACACTTCCTTCAGTTAGTTTTTGGAAATGACTTTTGGGACAAATTAAAACAGAGTGTTTGAAGACTCTTTTTAAATGCTGTAAGTTTCCTAATGGTAGTCTTTCGTTCAGTATGACAATGATCCTGGACATCTGTTTAAGATCCGTTACGTAGCCAGTATAACATTCAGTCAGAGGCAAAGGCTTGGTGTATGCGTCATCCATTACCGCAACTAAGTTGGTCTCTGAATTTATGATTTTATCAATAAATTCATCCATGTCTTGCTGTGTCTTAGCTTTTTTGACGGGTGGTTCTGTCTCGGCCATTGACGACTTGAAAATTTGCTGAAAAATAAACAAATGACACTGCTTTTTCACATCACACTGTTTTTGTCACTTTTATAAATATTTGCTTGTTTTATTCACACAGCTTTATATTGGAAAAAATTAATTGTTTTGTATTGCTAAAACTTTGGAACCAATTACTTATTACAATGTTAATGCACCCTCAAGTTAAGTGATTTGTGTAGTTATAAAATGTCATATCAAATTAAGTTTGGTTATAGCATTGATACAGTCTATCTTCCACTAATAAGTAACAATTTTCTGGTTTTTTAGTCAATGAATAAAATGGTTATCCCATTAGTTTTTTCAGTAAATTATTTGGGTTTTTTAATTGCAATTTCATGGGAGCTTCATCAAACATTCTTCCTCAACAAACTATAATACTAGTAATAACATAAGACCACTGGTGTTACAAAAAACCGGCCCTGTCAATGTTAAACAACCATATTGTGCTGTACTAATATGTTAATATTTAAACAGCACAAAAATGTTTGTTGTATCCATTCGATGTTTCACATGGCATTCGTAACAATAATTATGTTATTTAAGTAAACATATTCAGTGTTCACAATAACTTATATTCAAGGTTACCTGAAACTTTTCCAGCTGCGTATGTAAAGGATTCCAATAAGATTATATGATGTACTCATTTTGGATAGTTAGATAATGAACCGAAGCCGCAAAACTGTTTTCTAATGACACGAATTTCATAGATACTCCTATAAAAAGTAAACACTACTTTTCAGCTCACTTTGGTTTCGAGAGAAGCGTAATAACCACACTAAGCCCGGTAAATACTGCAGAGATCTGCGGTAAGCTGCGTGAATTAGCATGCCCAATTCGTTTCGTAGATAAATAATGCGCTGAAAAGACTGAAATCATGTAAGTTTACCTTTTGACTGAGGTTTCTTCTCGATTTGCAGTTGGTTTTTGTTTTGGGGTTATCTTGTAAAGTGTTGAAACTCACTTGCTAAGGTACTTCGACACGATTTTAGATTAGAAATTATTAAATTATTTGCTTAGTAAAAAGAATAATCTTACACGCGTAAAACGCTGATCAAAGCAGCCATCAGCCATCATTAGATAAATAAGTTTGTTTTTGAATTCTAATTGGAAAATTATTTCAAAATCAATTGTTGTAATTGGCTTGATATCTTGTCTAAGCGTAGGTGATTGGTTGCATTTTAAAATCTATAAATTTAACCAATGAAATAACACTATATTTGAAATTGACACATGACATTTGACAGTTAAATGACAGCAAAATATAATTTTGTTATTCTGTAAATGAAGACTTACTGCCGTATTACGTTCCGTTTTTACCTTAGGTTTTTACATTGACTTAGTGAAAAATATCAGATTTTTTTTTCGGGTAGTAACCGTGGTCAAAATAAAAATCACCTTTATTTTTATGATACATTTATTTCACTGTTTGTTGTCTACAATTTTATGCACATTACAAAATTGTTTATGTAGCAAGGAAAAACATTAGCAAAAATGTATTAACATTTAACCTAAAAAAAAATTATTAGAGATACATTTGAGTGAGAACCGATCGTTCGATGTTAGCTAAAATTATTTGCTTTCCAAAGCTTGATACCACGCCTGGCACGTTTCTGAGGCAATTTCACATAGAGCAGATAATGCTCTGCCTGTAGAGTCGTACTCTGTAACAAATAGTAACAAATTGTAATTTTATTATAGCTGCGGAGCCGTACAAATACAAACTTGCTGTGACGAGTATGGTCAAAGAACGCACTTTTTGTACAAATATTTTTTACTTCTATATATTAAATAACTACTTAAACATTACGGGAGGACATGGGACTGATGTAGGCTTATCCATACTTCCACACTAATATTATAAAATCGAAAGTAACTCTATCTGACTGCCTGTTTCTAGGCTTTTCACGGCTAAACGACTAAATTAATCTTGTTGTTGAGTGAGTTGATGTTAAGTTTTAACAATTAGTCACGAAATATTACGAGGAAGGTTTTTAGACATTATTTTTTGAATAAACGCGAACGAGGTCGCGTGTAACAGCTAGTAGTATATGCATTCCAAAAACAAAAGAGAGTCACATGGAGCTACATGGGGGGTTATTCCTGCGCGTGAGATGAGATGAGATTTTATCTTGGTCACTCTCACATCTATGAAGTTTCAAACTAGAGCAACAAGGACGACAAAAGGTGAGATGAAAATCTCAAATCTCCGAATAGGGCCACTGGTCACCAAAAACTTATTTATTTCAAATAAATTTAAGACTTACCAGCGTTGCCTCGTTTTCCAAAAATGGATCCATTGAATGGTGGTTTTCTGAAAGTGGCTTCAGCCATTTGCATGAGGCAAAGCACCATCACGATGACACAAAACGCGCCGAGGAAACGCATTTTTAGAGCCTGTGAAAATAATCGTCGATAATAATTATATCCTACTGGCTGCGCCCCGTGGTTTCACCTACGTTTACAAGTATTCCATGTATACTATGATCCAGACTATAATCTATCTCTGCACCAAATTTCATCCAGATCTGTTTGGCCATTCTGTCGTGATTGAGTAACAAACAACCTTAAATCCAGACAGCCATTAAAAGTATCGCATTTATAATATTAGTGACATTTTCCTACTTCATTACAAATGAATTATTTGTTTGTTACGTCTTCACGCTCAAACGGATAAATGAAATTTGGTATAGAGGTAGCTTGTACCTCGGAATTACACATCGGCTACTTCAAAATCACAGGTAACACCGCGGAGCGCAGCTAGTACATGTAGGTACATTGATGTAGAGTTCTTTTTTCATAAAAAGTTTTATTTAGAGAAAAAGCGATTTATAATTCTTTTAACATTGAACTTCATAAACATTAAATAAAATGCTGATAAAAATATCACTGATAGAAAACAGAGGTCAAGTCAGTTTTTTACGCATTTTAATTTCCTTACGTCTAAAGAGAAATTTACAAACTCAGAATTACTTGAACAAAATAGTCTAAATATTAAAACTTTATTTAAAATTCAGTATGGCTTGTGTTTGGTCACCATATCACCATCTATCCTGTAGCTATGCAATGCCGTGCTTACGAACTCACCTATCACAAGATTCTTAAGCGAAATGAAGATGTTGCTGATACTTTGATGAACAAAGATGTACTGATGCAGAATCCCTTTTCCAACCCCTTTTTATACGAAATGATATCACGTATGAGTCCTCTATAGATAAAATGTCATAGGTTCTAAATAGCCGTAACGGCAAGATACATGGGGTGTTTTTAAAATAATTTATGTTATTTATTATTAACTAGTTGCGCCCAGCGGTATCATCCGCGGTTAAAAAGCGGCCTATGTGCTATTATATCATGGATATTATATTATATTATTAGATTATATATTATATCATGTATATTATGTTATATTTATATGTGTTATTATTATGATTATGTATCTGCCAATTTTCATCTAGATCTGTTTAGCCGTTCTAGTATAATCGAGTAACAAATATCCATTCGTACATCCTTTCAACCTTTCGCATTTTTTATATTAGCGTGATTAATGTTTCACTTTTTCGAAATAAACTAAAACATTTAACCAGGGGGCTTACCACAACCTCTTAAAACATCATTAATTAAGCCTTACTTCGTAATTTCGTACCATGACCACCCTAAAAGTATTCCTGCTACGTTTTGATATCGCTTAGCAGTTTTGATGACGTCACTCGATTTCGTTCATTCAATCCAAGGAACATTTGTTTAAAAACCGTACCACGACCTCTAAAGTATTCCTGCCGAGCTGTCAAAATAGCAGGAATGATACAAATTACAACGATTGTTAAAAAGTTGCTCTCCGTGTAACTTTTTCTATTTATTAATGAGTTTTTGCTGTGTTTCTGAGGTTCTATTTGTAATATTTAGCAAGATGGCCGATGATTTGGAAACTTTCGAGTTTCTCGAAGCAGATATTAGAAGCTCCATACTACGAAGGACGCCTTCAGACGGGCTCCAAAATAAATTTTAACCCTTTTTCACATATATTTTCTTTTGGCTAAGTCCGCTCCTTTCGATGCACTTGTTTCTTCTTAGAATTAGCCTTCGCCTGCAGACTCCTATTAAAGCCCGCAGCGATTTCACTGTGGGTTTTTAAAAAGTCTCACATGATATCGAACTGCTTCGCTGAGACTCTGCGGCCGCTGTGACAAATTATTCTAA
This sequence comes from Peribatodes rhomboidaria, assembly GCA_911728515.1. Classification (NCBI taxonomy): domain Eukaryota; kingdom Metazoa; phylum Arthropoda; class Insecta; order Lepidoptera; family Geometridae; genus Peribatodes; species Peribatodes rhomboidaria. The sequence continues at coordinate 2,261,296 of OU452194.1, forward strand.
GCATTAAATTCTAGATATCACCAAAATATTTTTCACAAACTTTAATTGTATACAGCAATTGAATTTTAATTTACCTTAATGATCATAATAATGTAGATTTAATTTACGTTTTTGAGGGGAACCGAAAAGATGGTGTCATGATTTTGTATTATTTTCTAAAACGAAAACTCGCCTTTACTGAAAGAGGGAAAGAGGAGTGGGATTTATCTCATTTATCATCATCTTCATCAGAGATTTATTGAAAAATGTTATGACAAACATACGGATGACTAGGTGGTATGGCTATGTTGCCTCTAGCCTGCCCTATGGGACAAAACAAAAAAAAAAAATTTGACATTGTTCATACAACCAAGTGTCGCCAGATGTTTCTTAGGAGCGATTGTACGTCGGTGAGGAAAATAAAAATTCTTATGGAAGAAAATAATAAGAAACCGTAGTGTTTTTACTTGCAACTTGTAAAAACCGTAAGTGTAATTTCCCTGTATCGATAGGATATTGTAGGCACGATTTCGCTATGCGGTCGTACTATAGTACGACCCCGATTGTCCGATTTTTACACGGCAAAAATCGTATAATTACGATTGACATATATACATCTGGCAACACCATACTCGAAAATACTGGATTTAAGATTGATAGATGACATTCACACTGATAATGACAGTTCGTAACGCAAAAATACCACAGAGTGTGTAGAAGCACTTGTATCGTACATTCTTTTCCCATCACTATAGCAGGAGTAAAAACGTTTTAAAACATTATTGTTTTCAATGCTTGTGGTATGATACAAAACAATACTTATTAAGGAATGTAACAAAACGTTCCTGCGCAATGATGTTTTTGTAAAAGTTCATGGTAAGCCCCCTGGGGGCTTACCACAACCTCTTAAAACATCATTAATTAAGCCTTACTTCGTAATTTCGTACCATGACCACCCTAAAAGTATTCCTGTTAAGTTTTGATATCGCTTAGCAGTTTTGTTGACGTCACTCGATTTCGTTCATTCAATCCAAGGAACATTTGTTTAAAAACCGTACCATGACCTCTAAAGTATTCCTGCCGAGCTGTCAAAATAGCAGGAATGATACAAATGACAACGATTGTTAAAAAGTTGCTCTCCGTGTAACTTTTTCTATTTTTAAGTGAGTTTTTGCTGTGTTTCTGAGGTTCTATTTGTAATATTTAGCAAGATGGCCGATGATTTGGAAACTTTCGAGTTTCTCGAAGCAGATAATGGAAGCTCCGTACTACGAAGGACGCCTTCGGACGGGCTCCAGAATAAATTTCAAGCCATTTTCACATAGATTTTTTGTTGGCTAAGTCAGCTCCTTTTGATGCACTTGCTTCTTCTTAGAGTGAGCCTTCGCCTGCAGACTCCTATTAAAGCCCGCAGCGATTTCACTGTGGGTTTTTAAAAAGTCTCAGACTGAGACTCTGCGGCCGCTGTGACAAATTATTCTAAGCATTAAATTCTAGATATCACCAAAATAATTTTCACAAACTTTAATTGGATACAGCAATTGAATTTTAATTTACCTTCATGATCTTAAGTAGATTTAATTTACGGTTTTGAGGGGAACCGAAAAGATGGTGTCATGATTTTGTATTATTTTCTAAAACGAAAACTCGCCTTTACTGAAAGAGGGAAAGAGGAGCGAGATTTATCTCATTTATCATCATCTTCATCAGAGATTTAATGAAAAATGTTATGACAAACATACGGAAGACTTGGCTATGTTGCCTCTAGCCTGCCCTATGAGTCAAAACAAAAAAAAAAACGTTTTTGACATTGTTCATACAACCAAGTGTCGCCAGATGTTTCTTAGGAGAGATTGTACGCGAGTGAGGAAAATAAAAATTCTTAAGGAAGAAACTAATAATAAATCATAGTGTTTTTACTTGCAACTTGTAAAAACCGTAAGTGTAATTTCCCTTTAGCGATAGGATATTGTAGGCACGATTTCGCTATGCGGTCGTACTATTGTACGACCCCGATTGTACGATTTTTACATGGCAAAAATCGTATAATTACGATTGACATCGTACATCTGGCAACACCACACTCCAAAATACGCAAAAGTACCACAGAGTGTATAAAAGCACTTGTATCGTACATTCTTTTGACATCACTTTAGCAGGAGTAATAACGTTTTAAAACATTATTGTTTTCAATGCTTGTGGTAGGGTACAAAACAATACTTATTAAGGAATGTAACAAAACGTTCCTGCGCAATGATGTTTTTGTAAAAGTTCATGGTAAGCCCCCTGGGGGCTTACCACAACCTCTTAAAACATCATTAATTAAGCCTTACTTCGTAATTTCGTACCATGACCACCCTAAAAGTATTCCTGTTAAGTTTTGATATCGCTTAGCAGTTTTGTTGACGTCACTCGATTTCGTTCATTCAATCTAAGGAACATTTGTCTATAAACCGTACCATGACCTCTAAAGTATTCCTGCCGAGCTGTCAAAATAGCAGGAATGATACAAATGACAACGATTGTTAAAAAGTTGCTCTCCGTGTAACTTTTTCTATTTTTAAGTGAGTTTTTGCTGTGTTTCTGAGGTTCTATTTGTAATATTTAGCAAGATGGCCGATGATTTGGAAACTTTCGAGTTTCTCGAAGCAGATAATGGAAGCTCCGTACTACGAAGGACGCCTTCGGACGGGCTCCAGAATAAATTTCAACCCATTTTCACATAGATTTTTTGTTGGCTAAGTCAGCTCCTTTTGATGCACTTGCTTCTTCTTAGAGTGAGCCTTCGCCTGCAGACTCCTATTAAAGCCCGCAGCGATTTCACTGTGGGTTTTTAAAAAGTCTCAGACTGAGACTCTGCGGCCGCTGTGACAAATTATTCTAAGCATTAAGTAAATTCTAGATATCACCAAAATAATTTTCACAAACTTTAATTGGATACAGCAATTGAATTTTAATTTACCTTCTGATCATAGGTAGATTTAATTTACGGTTTTGAGGGGAACCGAAAAGATGGTGTCATGATTTTGTATTATTTTCTAAAACGAAAACTCGCCTTTACTGAAAGAGGGAAAGAGGAGCGAGATTTATCTCATTTATCATCATCTTCATCAGAGATTTAATGAAAAATGTTAGAACAAACATACGGAAGACTATGGTGGTATGGCTATGTTGCCTCTAGCCTGCCCTATGAGTCAAAACAAAAAAAAAAACGTTTTTGACATTGTTCATTTTTTTTTTTTTTTTTTATTAAATTATTCATGACCATGGATACTCGTCCTTCAGTCGGATTCTTAGTAATAATTTTTCCTTCAGTAACAGATGATGGGATGATGATGATGAGGTGATGATGAAGACGATGAATCCCTCCCCTTTCCCCATTCCAGTAAAGTTATGGATACTTTACTGAAACTTTAAGTGAAGTTTTGTAGAGAACACGAAAAATCGCGTTTCGCGATGTTTGTATCATTTGCCCACACTCGTGCACGTTGACGAACCGGTAAACGATAATAATCCACCATTATTACACTTTAACACTCGAAGAATCACAAGTTTTAGAAAATAATACAAAAACACGACACCATCTTTTCGGTTCCCGCCAAAACTCTTGACATTGTTCATACAACCAAGTGTCGCCAGATGTTTCTTATGAGAGATTGTACGCGAGTGAGGAAAATAAAAATTCTTAGGGAAGAAACTATAAATCATAGTGTTTTTACTTGCAACTTGTAAAAACCGTAAGTGTAATTTCCCTGTATCGATAGGATATTGAAGGCACGATTTCGCTATGCGGTCGTACTATTGTACGACCCCGATTGTACGATTTTTACATGGCAAAAATCGTATAATTACGATTGACATCGTACATCTGGCAACACCACACTCCAAAATACGCAAAAGTACCACAGAGTGTATAAAAGCACTTGTATCGTACATTCTTTTGACATCACTGTAGCAGGAGTAATAACGTTTTAAAACATTATTGTTTTCAATGCTTGTGGTAGGGTACAAAACAATACTTATTAAGGAATGTAACAAAACGTTCCTGCGCAATGATGTTTTTGTAAAAGTTCATGGTAAGCCCCCAGATAGCATCGCATATTACGAAAGTAATCAAACATTTTATTTTTGCTAAACACAAATTACAAAAATCAGTTACTTACCTATTTTTTATTTGAGAATATCTACCTGTATAAGACTTATTTAAAAACTATTATTTTTTTAAAATCTATTTTAGTGCTTGCAGTTTAATTGCTTGCTTTTTGGTTTTTAAGCACTGTAAGTTTATGAAATTGATTTATATTAATGTAATAAATTAACCAACTCCCAAAAAGAATAAAGTTTGGCTGAGAATTGGCTGTAAGTTTTTGCTCGATTACGCCATCAATTATGAATTGATGTCAATGTTTTTTTTTCCTATATACCTATTTATAGGCATTGATAAATATTGTTTTACTTTTTGTTACACCTTGTATAGTGTTAAGATGATGTAAGATTGGATATTGCAATGGTAGACTCCCTAGAGCACAGATCTATGATGTAAAAGATCGACAGTGACAATTCGATAGTGATACAAAAAAACATTTGCGCATGCGTGAGTAAATTAGTGTTGTGAAAAGTACTTATTAATTTATCGATTGACCAAAAATGGTCCTCCGGGTGCTTGTCGATAAATATAATCTTTCGCATACCAATTGAGTTGTTTTTTGTTCCAAGTATAACACCGCTGCTGAGCTAAAATGAATATTAATCACTAAACGGGTGTTAAGCTAGGCGGAAGAGTTAGATATCAGTGTCACCATGTATCTAAATTAACATAAGAAAAGTAAATAATAAGATCAACATAATACTATCCTAGTAATTCGCTTCGAATTGTGACCCTTGACCAAATTTACTCGTATACGGATTAGGATAAGTAATAATACTTATCTCATTGGTTTTGTACATTTATTTATAATTTACATATAAATTATTTAATTTAATTAAATATAATTAAATTAGACTTGGATGTAAGAGACCCAAAATGTGTAAATTGAATTAAAAATGATGATCAGAAATTGAAGGTACATACTTATATATAAAACAAAAATGTTTTACGCCTCGTCATTCAGTACAAACTCGGAAGAATGTCAATTTACTTTTGATGGCATTGATTCAAAAATGTATGCTTTGTTTATGTATTGCACCCATCGCCTACCTAATGAACTTTGATAAAAACTATCGATAATAATGACGTCATCTTTTTATCCATCTCTAGTGAAAATCGAGTGTAAACTAACTAATATTTTAATGCTGAATTTCATCACCAATTCTGCTTTCATCTATGAAATATAGATGTTACGAAGAAACGACAACAACATACCGCTGGTAAATCGGTTTTTGGAACCAATTTATGTTATGTTTTAGACAAAATTTAGACAAAAACATCACAATGGAATTTTCATATTTACCCATGAAACGACAAATTTTGTGGGTTACATCTTGGATTCACATCACAATTGCTAAACTCACAAGATGACATAACTGCATTTAGTTACAATTGCTCTCTTTTGAGTCTATTTATAATTATTTTAGTAAAAATATAAATCATAGGAATTTTCGCGTGTTCCCAGGTGGCGCGCTGTCATTATTGACAAAAGAAAAATTGACTAACATTTTATTTGTAGGCGACCTCTTTCTCTCTTGTGGAGTTTACATTTCGATGGAGACTTCTCTGTCCCACGCTTCGTTGGTCTTTTGCGAAGCAAAAAAAATCTTAGGTCTGTGCCCTAGAGTATGGACGCTTGCTAGGAGAAGATTGACAATTAACGAGATTTGTGGACGCTTAATAGAGAAACTGCAAACACAATTCTGAATATTATACGAAGGAGCATGGTATAATAATAATTACTAATACTTCGCCTGAATAGCGTCTCGAAACAAAAATTGTCACGTGGGTGACACGCAGTGACGTCAATAAATGCATGCAAGTGCGGAGTTTTTGTAAGTGATTTACAACAAGTTCCTGAGACGATGACAAGTGACGTAGTCGGATGTCAACACTTGGAACAGTAGACCTTGTTTTTTTTTTATCATAGGGATGAGTATAAAAAGAAACCCAGTCCCTTAATCTTTAAGCCAGTGTAACTTCGAGACATCTGTCTCTTGTTTAAAAATAAAAAACAAGTTCAATTAGCTTGTCTTCCTCCAACCTCAGTTGCTGCTCACCAACATCTTCTTCGAGTAAATTACCAAGTTCAAGTGTGGCTTGGTTATCAGCTAGACTCTACAGACTGGGGTTGGAAGTTGGTCAACAATATATTAGAGCCAGTTCAAACTTTACTTCCACCTGCGCCGGAAAAACTGCTAAAAACGCGCTAAGTACACTACCTCATAGGTGGCGTGGAAACGTGTGCATATTATGACGATAACAACTTTTATAACTTTTAGAATCGTTATATCTCAGAAACGGTGGCTCGTAAGAAAAAAAGTATTGATACTTTTTTTATAGATAATTTTATGATCTACAATTTTTGTCTGAGGTACTTTTATGATAAAACTTACCGTTTTGCTGAAAATCGCGAAAAACTCATTTTTTGACCTTTGACCTTGAATTAATTTTTTTCCTTACATGGGAATGATGGGGAACTTCTAGACATTGTTTGTAATTATGTTTTGAACAACTTCACAAAAATTCAGCTTGTTGGGACTTTATGTAACTTCGAATGTCTAAATTGACCGGACTATAGAGCTGGGACCCTATTCGCAGATTTGAGATTTTCATCTCACTTTTTTTCGTCCTTGTTGCTCTCGATTGAAACGTCACAGGTGTGAGCGTGACCAAGATAAAATCTCATCTCATCTCACGCGCTGGAATAGCCCCCTTGTAAATCGATTCTTCTTTTCTATTTATATTTTCTTTTTCTACCGAGCGCAAAATACGTGACCGAAAATACGCTCGTAAAATTACGCTCTTGTGGCTCCAGACTAAATTGTTGACTTTACGCTATAGATGGGACATAACTGGCCACATGTACTAAATAAAAGAGCTGCCTAAGTCCTTGCGTAACTAGTTTCTAGAGTTTTCTCTAGTTTCCTCCAGTTTTCTTAGAAATATTCACTTATCGGGCACATAAAGTTAAGATTCTCCTAAGGAATGGCTTGAGGGTTCCGCGACGCTCTGAATTTTCTACACAAACGCGCATGTAAATTTTTTTGAAAACCATTTGTCAGATTATCATAAAATTTGGCATGTACAATTAAATGAACGATTTCTCCGCCCCTATGTTCTTGGCTTAAAAAAACGTTCTTAGGATAAAATAAAGCTTTGAAAAGTATTCGCATTTTCAAGGGGTCACTTTTAACTGATTTATTTACTAGATAGCCAATGCAAATCAAATATTCCTTTACATAGGAAGGTTGTCTACACCATTATCTCTTAAATTAATTCATAATACAAGGGAAACTTTTAGTTATTTAAAAATGATTAGAGAAGTGCAAAAGTCATTAAAATGATTGAAATTGCACTACGTCACTTTGTAGATAACTTTAGGGGCTCTCCAGTACCTTTACTAGCTCTCTTCGCTCGTAGTTTCCTTCTAGACGAAATGGCAATAGAAAACCTTTAGCCAATGCGAAATTGGTCTAAAGTGGTCATCGGACCCTTAAACTTTGTGTAAAAAATGTAGGTGGAGCTAAGCATGGACTTAGGCAATTCTTAAATTTGTACAAGTGGCCAAACAAATCGTCACGCCTTTCTCACGAAGGATTTGGCAGAGGCAACACCGACACTTCGCTGTACGATATTCAGTCCCAAATGTGACAGGGGGCGAGTCTTTCACCGTACACTGGTCGCGAATTATGTAGCATGAGATATTGAATACGCATATACGCACATGGAGAGGCACACTGCTATAATACTACTTATTTTTAATGGAAGCGCTCAAAGAGCGCTTTTACAATGTGTGTCTTTCTTTGCTTCTAAAGAAACAACGTGAAACATAACGAGAAGCTGCACCCGAAAGTCACCGCGCGAACGGGCGTATCTCCGTGGATGACGGGGTTCTTACGATCCCGAAACTTGTAGAGTGGAGTGGAGTAATCAAAATACGACATTAATTATTACGTAAGTGCTGGCTGGCTTATAATTTAAGAAACGAGAGCTCTACTTAAGAGTCCGGCGACCTAACTAATTTCGACCTAGGCGACCTAGACTAACTTCGCATTGGCTTAAGGTATTCTATAGCCATTTCATCTAGAAGAAGAAGACGAGTGAAGAGAGCGAGTAATGATACTGACGAGCCTCTAAACATACCTACAGAGTAACAAAGTCGAATTTCAATTTTTTTATGACTTTGGCACTACTGTAATCATTCTTAAGTGACTAAGAATTTCCCTTGTATTATTGATTCATTTAACAGCTAATGATGTAGACAACCTCTCTATGTAATGGAATTTTTGATTTGCTTTGTCTACCTATTGAATAAATCAGTAAAAAGTGACCCCTTAAAATGCGGATATTTTTCATAGCTCTATTTTCGCTTGAGAACGTTTTTTAAAAAACCAAGAACATAGGGGCGAAGATATTGTTAATTTAATTGTACACGCTAAATTTCATCATAATCTGACAAACGGTTTTCAAGAGATTTGAGTACTTAGTGCGTTTGTATGGAAATTCCAGAACGTCGCGGCCCTCTTAAAATGATAAATTCAGTTCATTGGTTTCTATATCCATCCATCTAAAGATTATAAGCTCGTAAGGTCTCCATTAACTACTCAAATACAAACATGGTAACCACGATCCAATATGGTCGCTAAACTCATCAAAACATCAAACCTGTGAGAGGACATGCACTAACAAAGTTATAATCTCAAGGGGTTCTATGCGGTTAGTTTCCAATAATCCAATAATTGAGTGCGGATTAAGGATAGATTGGACGGTGTCCTGATTGTGTGGTATAAAATGGCGGGAAAATCCTTACCCAGCATCAGTCGTCTGACAGCAATAGAGCCAAGTGTCACTTGCCAGTAAGAAGCATCAGAATTACCAAAGGTATTTTGAGATTGATAATTGCTTTCTTTGTGTTCGTCGTCATTGTTGTAGCGAAAAGATATGTCATTTTTGTCCTGTTCTTTAATAATATCTTAATTTAGAGGTAATATATTGTTTACTTTAGGAAAATTACTGGCTCCCGACACACATTGTCTGATTAGTTCGGGGAAGCCTGTGAAATCAAAATTGAAATTGTCAACAATTACGTCCAAAAAAATTATTTGTTTCTGTTAGTATTTAACTTCCTTTAGAAGTATTTTTTACCGTAACACCATCTTTTTTAGTCTCTTATCCATGTCTTTTTTTAAATACATGTAGTTTTCTACAAAGTGTGACATTATCTGAGTTTTAAATAAAGTTTATATAAATTAAAAGTATTTACTTACTTTATTTTTAGATGGCTCGCGAGATCTTCCGACTCACCATCGCCATTGCATGCGCCGTGGTGGTTCTTCTATCGCTGGCTGACGTTACGGAGGCCAATTACAAGAATGCGCCCATGAACGGGATCATGTTCGGGAAAAGAGGTCCTACTGGTAAGTTAAAGAAAATAACGCTGGCGAGGTTTTCGACTTTTTTTTTTTATTTACAATAAGTCGGCGTTTGACCACCAACTCGCCTGATGTTAAGCGACGTTGTGGTCTAAGATGGAGCACGACGACCCATAAGGTACTTATTCACTCTAGCCTTGAAGTTTTAGAGTGAAGAAGTACAAAGACGGTAGTTGAGTGAGGCGCTACAACTGCACCACTGCTCAGACCCGTCTTCGGAACGGTTACACCGGACTACATCCCGAAACACGACTAGGTCATTTCACGGCATGGCTTGGTCCGGTGGGTGGTAACTAGCCACGGCCGAAGCCTCCCACCAGAGTTTGCTACCCGGTTAGCACTACCCGGGGACCACGTGTAGGGAATCAGAATAGAGTACACTCCTACGGACGTGGATAGCTCAGCCCCCAAACTTTTTAACTTTTTTAAAGCTTTGCTACAGTACTGCCCTTTGGGTTTTAGGGCAATTTTGCCATCAACAGTGAGGGAAGAGATTCGAGTGTGTATTTCCCTGTTGGCCTTTCAATGCATAAAGCCACAATCAGCTGCACTCATAAGGACTGTTACAAACTACTCTGCAATACAAGTAACAGTACATGGGAGTCTCTATAATAAATAAAACATTTTGTCCTAGAAAATGTATTGACAGGTTTAAGAAAAACTCAATTATTTTTCAGACTACGACTCTCGCAGCAAAACATTCACGGCCCTCTGCGAGATAGCTACAGAAGCTTGTCAAGCGTGGTTCCCATCCCAAGAAAACAAGTAAACGAAAACGGCGACAGCACGACGAAACATAGCCTCCACTTTCGACGATAATTTAGTAACCGTGCCAATTCTGTAGGCATGTACTAAAAAAGTTACAAAGTTTTTAAAAACTAGCCTAAATTGTCAATAGAAAAATTAAATCTATCTCCTATTTTCCTAAATCTCCTATTCACAGTGTTTGATTAATGCAACAATTGTTTAATGATTTGTATAAAAAGATAGTTACGAACTTCCGCCAAAAAGCGAAATGTTTTTCGTGTGGAAAAGTCTAAATTATTATAGGGTGCACCTCAAGAAATATCTATTTGAGGTCCTGTATAAAACAAAAAGATTACAAACAATGTAATTATTTATTTAAATTAAGGATTAGTCTACAGAATTGACACCAGTAATTTTCGCAAATTATTATTGACTAAAAATAATAATATTATTAAAAAGTAAAGGCGAGGTACACGGACAAAGGTTCACGATTAATTGACTATTTGGTCTTGAAACTTGGCGCTAAATATAATTTGGACTTTGATTAGTGAAATAAATAAATCATAAGCTTTTTTTATTTACCTACTATTTAAAGGCTGGAATAGATGAATAAAAAACATACTGAACAGCTACATTTGTTTATTTAATAATAATTATTAAAAGTAACTACATTTTCTAGTAAGTAAATGAAGACTTATTCCCATTATTTTATTAAAACGTTTTGATTGAAATTAGGTCACTTAATTACTTTGCGTGATACGAAACGTATTTCTGGCCTACTTTGTGTATTTTTACATATGGTAGCACTGTTGTGCCGTGGGAATTTTTATGATAAGACGAACTTTCAATTTCCATTGTAGTAGCGCCGTCGACTAGTTTTTATAATAATTCTCACCAGACTCTAATAAGAATTATACATTTCCTCGTGAAAGTTAATCAGTTAGTGTAGGAAGTGTTAATTGTATTGTTGTGTTTATTGATAAAATACTGATAACACTGAGTGAAATGTCATCACTAATCAGTGACGTTTTGCAAGAATCAAAAAAAGGAATTGCAATTTCAGAATTCTACCTTAAAAAATAAAATGTGTTTTCAAAGTTGTGAACTCGTGGTGAAATAACTAATATTCTAATTAAAATCGTTATTTGAAACATAGTAAAATGACTACAAAGGAGCTGTATACAAAGGTAAGAAAACACTGTCCAAAAAATTCATGTTTTTCGAATTCTGTCATCTTATTTTGAATTTCGAATAACATTACTACCCTAACTTCTTTTTAACTTATTATTTCAATTCTACTAACCTTTGCTTTGTAATTCATTGCTAAATTATTCAGTTAACAGTTACGATAATTAGTGTCAGAACTTTTACTATCTAAACCAGAGCTGTCATGTAAAATTACTTTATTTTCATGCTCATTAATTATTCAAACAATATCTTACTAATGATTACTTACTGTATTTTTTATTTACACCTCTGCACATACTGATGACTTCATTTTCAGGTTAAATTATCTGCACATAATCAGTTTGATTTATTAGCACTATCTTACCCTCTGTGGTCATTGTTTTTTTTTTGTAATTTACCTACCTACCATCATTTTTTTGCGGGACAATAATACTTTGGTATGTGGTAGAGATTTAATGACATCATAATCCTGCAACTATAATAAATATTACAACATGTCTAGATAGTATAGGTATGTGTGACATTTGCGTTAATTTTGAATCTAAATGGATTTTTAGTTTTTGAAGTGTTAATAGATTTGTTCCATGACAGTAAATATCGTTTTTTTTTTACTTTTCGAGACGTAATAGATCCTGGTATTCCGCAGAAAGTATTTTTTTTTTCTAATGCAACTTTTTGTATTTATGATTCCTAGTTACTTACCTATTTTCTTAAAATCTCAGGTATTTTTTATAGAAAGTAAATCCTTTGTATCCCCACCTCTTGGGGTACAAGAGATATGTCCAATATATATAATATATATATGTATATGATATATAAGAGATACTTGAGTATAGTGCATGACTACATTGTTTTCAGTGTTTGGTTGGTTGAGTAACTTTACAAATTAACAAAATCTTTTTGTACACAGTGGCAAAACTCAAGTTAAGACTCTTGTTTGTCTATAGTTTTTCTCCAATTCTATTTTTTAAATGTTTTTTTTAGGTTAATGTTTTTAGATTGTGGTCATTAAATGCATTCCTCCAGACAACATTATCAATTAATACATTAGTTTAGAAAGCAGTTTAAAATTCATTCCAGTTCATCAACTCTTAATGCTAACCACTCAGATTAAAATGATTAAATAATTCTAATAGATACTTAATTTTAACTATCCTAACTAATATTATGAACATGGAAGTGAGTTTACTTGTTCATTACATTTTCCCAACTTAACTACTTAACCGATAATTATGACATATAATATATCAGTACCTGGATGGCCGAGCTTTGCTCGGTATTTTTTTTATTTTTTAATTGTTATTTTGGATAATAAACAACTGATTTTAGTCTAACCTCAAAGCAAACACTCATTGACTTCGTGTTACTTAACAACGCCATCTGCTGTTGTGTCGTTAAAGCAATTACTCGTAGTTGCTCACAAAAAATTGTATTGTGTTCGCCAATAGATGTCAGGAAGAGTCATATTTTTCAGTTGAGATTGATTATCGATAAAACACGAATAAAATTACATTTTCTAAAAATGATTCCTAGCTAGATCGATTTATCGCCCCCGAAACCCCCTATATACTAAATTGTATGAAAATCGTTGGAGCCGATTCCGAGATTCCAATTATATATATATATATATATATACAAGAATTGCTCATTTAAAGGTATAAGATATAACATCATATAGTTTTGTATACATACACATTATCTGGAGTACAGAAAAGACCTTGAGGAAGTATATTTAATTCTGAAAAAATTAAGGGTTCTTGTTGAACCGTAGCTGAACTGACGGGGCACAGCTAATTTGATCAAACCTTGAGATGTAAATAATACTACATTGCTTCGTGGAAAGATCATGTAGACAGTAACTGTTGACCAAGAGTGGCAAGCTCTCAGACTCTTCTGGTACATCTCAGCTTTGTTTGTTCGACAATACCTAAAAAGAATGAAGCTCGACCAGCCCTGCAGTGCCCCGATACATTAATTTGACACAAGACATAACATAGACGGTAACAATACAATACTTAGAGTACATTTCTAGTGAAATAAATGGGTTTTAATATTTGTACTCATTAATTATAATTTAATTTGTCAGCAATATGTCAATGTTTCTATGTTGAACTAACACATGATCATATTATTATTATTACCAGTTATGGTGATATGTTTGTTCAACGTAGAAACATTGACATTTTGCTGACAAATTAAATTATGATTAATGAGTACACATATTAAAACCCATTTATTTCACTAGAAATGTACTCTAAGTATTACATATTTTGTTTTATTGATATCAATGTATAATTAATTATACATGTACCTATGGTATGACATTAAGGTGTTTTGGTGTCTTGGCTGGAAACCATTTTTCATTTAATTAAATTAGAAAAATAAGACCAATACACAGATGAAAAATGCAGAGCTATCACTGTACTGTCCATTGCGTCAGAAAACGTCACAACTTAAGAATTATTGATCCAATCTGTATGAAATTTTGCAGGCAAGTAGTTTATGAAAATACAATTTTTAAGTTCAAAAAAGGTAAGCCCAGCAGTTATGTGAGGTCTCCGTTTGAGGTGAATTCGCGTCGTATAAAAAGAACGCTGGAAGAAAGTGGAGGTGGTGTGTTTGGGCATAGGTACACTCGCGCACGATGTACTTTTTTTTTATTACATAATAGGCTTGCGTTTGGCCACCAACATGCCTGATGATAAGCAGTGATGCGGCCTACGATGGAGCACGCTTGCCTAGAAGAAACCGATTCACTCGAGACTTGAAGACACCCAGATTATAAGTGTCAGGGAACACACACTCTGGCAGAGTATTCACACTCTAGCGGTCCGTATGAGAAATGAGGAACCAAAGCGTTTCATGCGTGTTGTAGGTATGTCAACCATAAAACGATGCCGCTTTTTCGTACTCTCGGTTGTTTTATAGTAAGTTGTACTAGGCGTATTTTTTTATTTCAGCCTGTCACTCGCGGCTTCGTACAAATCAGAAATCAGAATTTATTGATAACTCCTGTAGTTACACGTCACAGTTGAATATTTATAATTTAAAACGAATGTCAGAACAATAATAATTGATAATTATGTCAAATATAAAAATAATTCACTAATGTCATTCAACAGTTAAGTGTAGTAAAAATAGTTAAATATTATGTACCTATAGCTATTATTATACAAAATGATAATAGATAAAAAATCTCTTAATTGAAACTAAGCTTCAATGTCATAAAACGTCTTATCTAGTAACCAAGCTCTCAGCTTGGTTTTGAAGCACGCGGTAGAAGGCGCATCGCGAACGGAAGTTGGTATACGGTTGTAGACCGTCGGCCCTAAAATATACACTGACGTCTTCGACTTGACGAGACGATGTGAGGGCCGAGGGGGTTACTAGTTGGTCCTTCTTTTTATTAATAAGTAAATTGAAGATACTATGGACGCCCCTACGTTGAAATAAGTATATCTAGGTTTGCAGAGGTGAATAGGGCTACCTGGTAAACGAGCTCACACGGCAGAGGTAATATCTGAAGCTCTATCTATCCTACTAATATTATAAACGCGAAAGTTTGTATGTATGGATGGATGGATGGATGTTTGTTACTCTTTCACGCCAGAACGGCTGAACAGATCTGGATGAAATTTGGCACAGAGTTAGATTATAGTCTAGAATAGCACATTTACACTTTTTAACCGCGGGTGAAACCGCGGGGCGCAGCTAGTATTATCTATTGGTAGGTACCTCATACCACCAAATAGACAAATCGCGTAATGCGCGTTTTGATCGCCAGCGTTCTTTTTACATGACGCGAATTATATGTACTAGCTAATATAAATAGATACAGTGCAAAACCTTTTAAACATAGGTATAGTCACTTCTTATCAGATAGTCGCAGGGCCGTATTCTAAAACGAAGCTCAGTCATAAATCTCAAGCTAAAACTAGTTTTAGCTAAAACGACGCTGACATGAATCTCGATTTGTAACTAGTTTTACGCTACTAAAAACTGGTTTTAACCCATCGAAATAATATTAGGTGTGATCACAGACATCCAAAACAGTAGTAGTAAGTAGTATGATACATATGATATTATACATTTTCGAAGTTTTAACCCGAGATTTATGACTGAGCGTCGTTTTGCAATGCGGCCCTCGGACAGCGTTCAGTTAGCTAGGTCTTCGCAGCAAGCTGACCGATTTTGCTCCATCCAAGTATAAAACAAAAGTATTTATTTGACAACTACAATTAGATATGTACACAAACCTTTTAAAAAAACCGGCCAAGTGCGAGTTGGACTGTCCGACTTCCGGACAGACGGTTCCGTATCATTATCTATGCGTTTATCATCTACACTAATTTTACAAAGAGGAAAGATTTGTATGTAAGTATGTTTGTAACGAATTAACTCAAAACTACTGGTGCGATTTCAAAAATTCTTTCACCATTAGAAAGCTACACTATTCCTGATTGACATTGGCTATAAAACGTGAGCAAGGCCGCGGGCAAAACATCTAGTTATACATATATACGTCCGGACAGCAGTGTCTTAGTAATAGGGTCCCGTTTTACCCTTTGGGAACGGAACCCTATAACATAAAATAAAACTAGAGACCCGCCCCAGCTTCGCACGGTACCTACAAACCTTTTGTAAAAAAAAAAAGATTCTTCTGTCTATCTTCTGGGGGGCTATTCCTGTGCGTGAGATGACATGAGATTTTATCTTGGTCACTCTCACTATGACGTTTCAAACGAGAGCAACAAGGACGAAAAAAGGTGAGATGAAAATCTCAAATCTCCGAATAGGGCCACTGTATCTATAAAATACAATTTTCTAGCATTCGTAATACGAGTAAGTATAAAAAGAGTAGCTGTGCGCCTCGGTTTCGCCCGCAGTTAAAAAGCTATGTGCTATTCCAGACTAGGTATTTAGATTATAGTCTGGAATAGCACATAGACTCTGTCCCAAATTCTATCCAGATCCGTTCAGCCGTTCTGGTGTGATTGAGTAACAAACATCTATCCATTCATCCAAACTTTTGCATTTACGATATTAAGGTGTAAACTGATTAACATTATGCTAATACATTACATCAGGCAAGTATTACAGCATTCTTCCAAACTCATCGTCCTCAAATCCTTGTATATCAAACAGAATATAGGTACCAGAATACCTTTACTAGGTATGTTAATGATTTTGAATTTTTGGCGATAAATTTTTGACTAATTTTTGCATTGAATCTCAATTTTTTATTTTCCTTGGAAACTTGAGAGAAATCGGTTGTTGCGCAATCGATATAATTAGGGTTCAATAGCTTATCAATGAACCCTTCACTATCCTTCTTTTTCCCTAATTTTCCTTTTCCCTGTCCTTCTTCTCTTTATACATTTCTGGCTAGGCCTGATCAGTCAGAGGTCAGTAGGTCAGAGTTAGTTTGTTAGTTAGAGAGACTGCCCGAGGGCCTCTGAGGGCTTGACGATGGTTGTTATAGAACAAATAGCTGGGGCCTACAACTCATCTCGTGAACCACGGTAGCGCTCAGTTGTAAATGTTAACCGTGGTCACCCATCTCAAGACTGTGAGGCTATTCCTACGCGTGAGATGAGATGAGATTTTATCTTGGTCACTTTCACACCTATGACGTTTCAAACGAGAGCAACAAGGACGAAAAAATCTCAAATCTCCGATTAGGGTTCCTGGCCGTGTCGTCCGTTGCGTAACTACTAACTATGAACACCTAGGCGAACTACGCTAAAGTCTAGGTTGCACTAGGCTAGGTGTTTAGTATGCTCGACAGTGAAAGGTCTTGGGAGGCGATGGTCTCCTTCTGTGAGGATGTAATTGCGCGGAAGGAGGCGGAGCGAGCCAGGGAGGACGATATCCACTCTAACCCGATCCGGCGTAGACGTATAGGAGGTAGGAGGAGGCGGTTCGCTGCCCTACTCCACCCTCCGTAGTGTGGTCACTGGTGGATAGTCACGGGACTCTCCACTGACTTGCACGGCCCCACACGTCTAGGGGGTGAGCACGGTTGCAGGCGCAGAGCCCACCTGGGCCTACCGCCGGGGCGAGATTGTGAATGCCAGCGCGACCTCATCTCGCCCCACCTTGGCGGAGAACTGCTCACGGGGGAAGATTTTAGTGGGTTCGATTCCCAAATACCCCCTTTCGTCACCCCTGTAGCGGAAGGTAAGTGCGAGGGCATTTACCTCCACCTTAACAAAAAAAAAAAGACTAGCAGCCTTAGAAATAAAAAAATGCATAAACATCTGCTAAACCAATGTTCAGTTAGACATTGAGTAGTCGGTAAATAGCGCTACACAAACGTGTAACTATTGTTTGAGCAATAAAGTGTGAATCGGCATTGGGTATTTACACACATGCTTAACACTTTTTTCTTTTTCGTCTGGCAACTTTTGGTAAATTCGTTTAGAAACTTTTTCGTCCAAATAGTTTTTTAGTAATTATTTTTTAAGAAAGCTCCCTAATTTTTAATATTGCACGTACAATTTACGTTTTAGGAAAGGAATATTAATAAACTATGTTGTTTTTTGAATCTCTTGTCCAAAATTCGTCGATATAAACTATTTTAGAGGAAAACATTTTCTTTTGGTTATAGTGGGAGACTAACAACAAATTTCTGAACGGAACAATCAATGTCAACACTACAATGTGTTTAATGTCACACTACCAAACAAACGTTTTTATTTTGACAGTAGAAAAACATTACACAGTTTCTATCATAGTTACTGAGTCTAGATCAGCTGTTATAGTGAAATCCGCCATCTTGACCCCGTACACACGCGTTAGACAAGGGTACCCGGCCGTGTAACGAATGTTTATTTTCCTTTGATTTTGTTACATCTGTACACGAACTGTACACAACGTTTAAGTCAAAAATATTTTTATTTTTCAGCTTTTGTGTTACACAATGTGTGTACACATGTTTTAAAACTTTATTTCTAAGGCTGTAGGTGTTTAGTAGAGTGGCGAGCAGTTTAGCAACTAAATGTGTGCGAACGGCAAGTTTTAGTCGAGTACTTTAGTACGCAGTACTTAGTACTTTCGTTACTAAATAACTCGTTACTACCTACTCGGTACTGTTTGGGTATCAAATATATAGGGTGAATCTATAGGACATTTATTCTACATACATTTTACTCATCATTATGACTGCCTCGGTTGGTCGCCATCTTGTTCTCTAGGTTGATCTGAGGCTCAGAAATGATCTTTCTGTCATATCGCATGTCGCCAGTAGTATCATACAAAACTCCTGCATTCGGACTTCAACATGACCTTATTGAATGTAATTGTAAATGTATACGTTGCTATTATAACGATCCATCAGCAACAGCGCGATTCCGTTATGTCATCTTTTTTTCGTTCTTGCGTTGTTTTTAGTCGACCGAGGGAGTGTTAGCGAGCGACGTGTAGACGTTACTAGTTAAGAGTCCGGCGACCTAGACTAACTTCGCATTGGCTTAAGGTATAGCCATTTCGTCTAGAAGAAGACGAACGAAGAGAGCAAGTAATGATACTGACGAGCCTCTAAAGTTACCTACATAGTTATAAAGTGCAATTTCAATTTTTTGATGACTTTTGCACTTCTGTAATCATTCTTAAGTATCCAAGAATTTCCCTTGTATTATGGGTTCATTTAACAGCTAATGATGTAAACAACCTCCCTATGTAATGGAATTTTTGATTTGCTTTGTCTACCTATTGAATAAATCAGTCAAAAGTGACCCCTTAAAAATGCGGATATTTTTCATAGCTCTATTTTAGCTTGAGAACGTTTTTTAAAAAAAAAAACAAGAACATAGGGGTGGAGATATTGTTAATTTAATTGTACTTACATGTTAAATTTCATCATAATCTGACAAATAGTTTTCAAGAAATTTCGAGTAGCGCGTTTGTATGGAAATATCAGAGCGTCGCGGCCCTCTTAAGAGTTTATATTTACTAGTTTTACTACAGACAAAGCCATAGAACTAAGGACCCGACCCGGCTTCGCACGGCACCTAAAAACCTTCCGTGAAAAAAAAAACATTGATGGTGAAAATTGTATTAAAATCCGTTGCGTGGATTAGGAGTTAGCGGATATACAGACAGAGAGACAGACAGACGCGGATAGCGACTTTTGTTTTAAAATACGTAGAGAAGATAGAGATTTTATTTATTATTTACTTTATTGTACAGGGAAAACAGACTGCTAATTTTATACAGTAGATAGACGATAAGTATTAACACAAAAGCCATAGTAGTTTTCATTTATAAACACACATAGTTGCAAGTAAAAAAACCCTCTAAATATAAGAAAAAAACTTCAAAAAGGTCAAATCAGCTACCTCCCTTCTGATTCGAACAGGCAACAGATGATGGTGGAAGCAAACCTCCTCATACTCATAGTCAGGACACAATATCTTAGCTTTGAAATTTATAAAACGTAGAAATTTCTTTTGGGGCCTTTCAAGGATGTGTATATATTTATCATAACAGGGGTTCCAAACTTGGGAAGCATATTCTAGTTGACTACGTACTAATGAACAATAGATAAGAGGGTATTATAAGGTTAAGAATTATTTAGAAGATAAAGATGTCTGGAGCCTCCCACTTCCGCCAAGTAGCCACTAGTATTTATAGATATTACCTAGTTATAAGCCAAAATTTGTGAGACTGTAATTTATTTATTATTTGAAAAAATAATGCCCCTCAGTTTCTTGGCTGTTCTTCTGAGTAGAGGCTCTTTATCCGAACAAGGCGGTCGAGTCTATATTTAAATAACGTTGACGTTCATAAGTGTATCTCTGATACCTAAATTGAATAAAAACATTTTGACTTTGACTTTGACTTTGATAATCTTCAAAGTCTTAGTCTGAGATAGAGACATAGAGATAATTCAGCTTCGAAAAAATGCTTTCGTTGTCCGAATATCTGTGCAGCTGTCTTCCTCTACACGTTTACACAAATGCCACCTGTAGAGGAGTAAAGACTCTTTTTTTTATGATTGAATGGGCCCAAGTTTGACCACAACACACCTGATGGAAAGTGACGATGCGGTCTAAGATGGAGCACGCTTGCCCATGAGGTGCCGTCTCACTCATGTCTTGAAGAGACCCAGGTTGTATCTATTGCTTGGGAACACCGAGGCAGGAAGTGCGTTCCACTCGTTGGCAGTTCTGATTAGGAAGGAGTTTTGAAAGCGCTTCGTGCGGGCTTTATTAAAGCTGACGAGATGTTGATGGAATGTCTGCATCAATGACCTGTGGCCGAAGTCAGATGACGGAATCAGCTCGTATAGTTCCTGTGCACATTCTCCAAAATGGAAGCAAAAAATACAGCTTCAGCTCCGCTACCGCTTCAGCTCAAAGAGCCACTAGTAAATAAATGTATGTAGCCATAGTAATCACGTGATCCCATCAGTGGCCCAATTCGGAGATTTAAGATTTTCATCTCACTTTTTTTCGTCCTTGTTGCTCTCGTTTGAAACGTCATAGGTGTGAGAGTGACCAAGATAAAATCTCATCTCATCTCACGCGCAGGGACCCTATTCGGAGATTCGAGATTTTCATCTCACCATTTTTCGTCCTTGTTGCTCTCGTTTGAAACGTCATAGGTGTGAAAGTGACCAAGATAAAATCTCATCTCATCTCACGCGCAGGAATAGCCCCCCAGCACCGAAGCATGGTCCAAGCCGCGTGGGACGACACGTGCGTCCGGATACAAATGATACTAAAACACATACATACATAATACACACATTTAAATTAACCTGCTCAAACCGGCCTTCTCAATCTGACTTCTAAAATTATAAATGCGTGAATGTGGGTGTAAGTGTAACAAATAACAAATATTGTGTAACAGTTAGCTGTACTTATTTGACTAAGTTCAATTGTTGCTATATAGGTCAATAACAACGAGCAAATAACTCCAAGAGATGAATTGCTGGTCCGTCCGATTCCATAAGAAATTAGTGATTTTGCACATAATGATCCGTATTCAAAAACACTCCTTGCCAAACTGTAATGACCTGTTTATTGATCACTAAAAATATAGGTAATGAATGAATCAATAGCCTAGTTAGAGGGAGGGGTTCGAACCCAGCCGACGGCACGCGCCAATTTGTTAATTGCGTGAACATATGTGCGTACTGTATGTCATCTGCTACATGACTGGAGCCCGGTATATGGCGACAGGCTCGCCCCCTGTCACATTTGGGACTGAAAATCGTCCGGCAAAGTGTGGGTGTTGTATTACACCTCTGCCAGTCCCCTCGGGAGAAAGGCGTGACGATATGTTGTGCTAAATTTCATCCAGATCTGTTCAGCCGTTCTGGCGTGACAGGGTAACAAACATCCATCCATTCTTACAAACTTTCGTGTTTATAATATTAGTAGAATATGTCAATTTAGAATCCGAAGGTTGTCTGAAAGAGATCGCTTTGGAATTAGTTTTTTATCCAAAGCAATTCACTAAATTGGAATTATTGCTTAAACAATTTTGTCGCAATTTAATTAACACAAATTAAAAATTCGCATTATAATTACGAGTACGTTCTGTTCAATATGCAAATCAAAACAATTAAATCTATGTTGTTATTCAAAAGAGGTACAAAATGACTAAAATTAAACTAAACTATAGGTACTTACGTAACTAAAATTAAAAGACATAATAATTTAAATTAGTCGGAGGGCCTATCAACATTCTGGTTTATACCAGAAACATTAAAAATTGTGATTATCATAATATATGTGTAAATTAAGCCACTATTTCCATTTTAAAACTGGTTAAGGCAGGTAAGGTACATATTATTATATTAAGGCCCGCTATTTCACGAAATCAACGAAATCAAGTATTTTGCACAGACATCCAATACAGTATTGGATGTCGGATTTGATATCGGCTCCAATCATGTAGCAGATGACATACAATACGTACATAATGCTCACACAATGAACAAATTGGTACGTGCCGTCCGGAACCCGCTCCCTCTGGCTTGAGAGGCGGGCCTTCTGCCAACTAGGCTGCCATCTCTTTTTGACGATGATGAGGTAATTAAAATGACTTCATTTGTTGCAGGACGCCCGAATTTGGGTAGAGCACCCGGAGAAAGTATGGGAGGGAGCCACCGTCACCTCGGATTACCGCTCCGGAGTCCTTATTGTCAAGCTGGACCAGAGTGGCGAGATACGCCAGATCAAGGTAAGGATAAGATAAAGATAATTGATTAACGAAAGGTGAAATATTTTTTTTAACCGACTTCAAAAAAGGAGGAGGTTCTCAATTCCACTGTATGTTTTTTTTTTGTATGCTACGCGATCATTCCGCCAATTATGAATAGATTTTGATTCTTTTTTTTGTTTAGTACCTAGATCATTCTTCAGAAGATGTAATAAAATTTGTATCGAAATCAGTCAAGCTGTTTTTAAAAATCAACGAAAAGCTCAAACTAAAGACTTAAAGACGGATTATTGGACTGAATCGTAGACGGACTGAATGAAACTAGCTAATGAGAAAATACTTTTTTGTTTGCTTGTCACCAAAACAATAAATAAAAAAATTATACTCGGGACACTTGCACACACGGTCGTCTGACCCCAAACTAAGCAAAGCCAGTACTGTGGCGGCCAGAGACTGATATACTTCTTCATTTTGCGGACCTCCTTTAAAATGTGACTGTAATAAAATGACAAATCAAATCAATGTCAATAAAACTTCAATGTCATTTCTAGCGCGGGTCCCGGCTAGAGCTTTATTTATTGTGAGCTAACCATTAAAAAATTAGGCAAGTATTTTCAACAGCCAATAGTTATCTTCTCTTGCGCTTAGGTTGCGCTCTGTACCTACTGTTAGCGATCAGGAAGCGGAGTGCGTCTTCGTGGATGGTGCTTAATTAGCGGGATTTGGCGAATAATCGAGGTATCGTGAATTGTGGCCAAGTAGATCGTCCAATTGCGATGTATTCGGGCAAAAACGAATGCTTATGGTGCGGCTACATTAGCGGATTCTGGCGATAATTCGGGCTATCGCGAAAAGTGTAGCCGGTTAGTTCGTTACTCGTCGATGTATCGCTCACGTCAACTCCGCAAAACGCGACGAGTCGCCGCTAATGTAGACAAGAACATCGCCGATAACAGATAACAATGATTTTAGCGCGAATTATTAAATTTAATCAAAAATCATTTATTTCGGAACCAGTCCATAGTCGTGCACATATCACATATTATCGCGCGCTAATGTAACCGCACCGTTTATGCGCCAATAGCCGGGTCTCAACTGAGCGAGCATGCCTCGCGAGTCGCGAGGCGCGCTTTCATCTCGCTCTGGCTGCTAAGTTTACCACGCTCCAGATTGAGATAGATGCTCGCCTCGCGAGGCATGCTCTATCAGTTGTGACCCGGCTATTGGCGATAAACTGGCGCGTATCAAAGGGGTTTGAATAAGTTGCCAGCTTACCCTGCATAATGTAAACAAAAACATCGCCGAAAACCGATACGCGATGTTTTTAGCGCGACAACGCGACACGAATTATCGCGCGCCAATGTAGCCATAGCATAATAATAACTTTATTCAGGCTTCCTAAAAGAAATCGGCTTTTGGCGGTAAGGTCGCTTTTTAACCGACGAAACGGAGAAGGTTTACAAGTGGACGCGTATTTTTTTTAATGTATCGCATTGATCACGTAATATTTTTTACTGAGTTTCCGATTTTGATAATTCTTTTTTTTTAAATTCATTGTAACATAAGGGTTCCGCGACGCTCTGAATTTTCCATACAAACGCGCTTGTCAAATTGACTGCCTCCGTTGCTCAGTTGGTAGTGAACCTGCCTTCTGAGCTAGGGGACGTGGGTTCGATTCCCACCTTGGGCAAACATTTATGTGAGGAACATTTATGTTTGCTCTATGTCTGGGTGTTAATATCTATTTAAGTATGTATTTAAAAATATTTAAGTATTTATATTAGTCTCTGGCAGCCATAGTACAAGGAAATTATTTGTCAGAATAGGATAAAATTTGGCATGTACAATTAAACGAACTACATCTCCGCCCCCATGTACTTGGATTTTAAAAAAAACGTCCTCAAGAGAAAATAGAGTTATGATAAATATCTGCATTTGTAAGGGGTCACTTTTGATTGATTTATTTAATAGATAGACAAAGCAAAACAAAAATCCCTTAACATAGGGAGGTTGTCTACATCATTACCTTTTAAATTAATCCATAATACAAGTGAAATTTTTAGCCATTAAAAAATGATTAGAGAAGTGCAAAAGTACAAAGTGCAATCGGTAGATAACTTTAGAGGCTCGTCAGTATCTTTACTTGCTTTGTTCGCTCGTCGTCTTCTTGACGAAATGGCAATAATAAATAATAAATGGCCTTTAACCAATGCGAAGTAACTCTAAATCGCCGGATCCTTAAGGTTTTCATTATAATTTTCAGTGTGCAATAAAGTGATTTGTATTGTATTCTAACAGCCCATTCCTCCTCCAGATAAAGGATGAAAGCCACATGCCTCCGCTGCGGAACCCGTCCCTCCTCATCGGACAGAACGATTTAACGTCCCTCTCGTATCTCCACGAGCCAGCTGTTCTCTACAACTTGAAAGTCAGGTAATACTACTATTTATTTTTATTTATTGATTGACAATATCAAGATTTAGACTGACTGAGTCAAATAAATCATTTTTGGGCAACTGCGTTCGTTTATACAATAAAATCCCGAAAAATATAACAGGGCTCGCTGAAGGAAAATTCAAATCACATATGTAAAAACTACATTAATGAAAAGATGGTATTTAAGGTTAAGACTTATTTAGAAGACAAAGATGTCTGGAGCCTTCCACTTCCGCCAAGTAGCCACTAGTATGTATAGATATGACTAGTTGTAAGCCAAATTTTGTAAGTAATTTATTTATTCTTTGAAAAATAATGCCCCTCAGTTTCTTGCCTGTACTTCTGAGTAGAGGCTCTTTATCCGAACAAGGCGGTCGGTCATGTGCAAATTGTGCAGCGATGATAGCCTAGTTGGAGAAAGCCCGCCTCTCAAGCCAGAGGGAGCGGGCTCGGACCCAGCCGAAGGCACGCACCAGTTTGTTCATTGTGTGAACATATTATGTGCGTATTGTGTGTCATCTGCTACATGACTGGAGCCCGGTGTATGGCGACAGGTTCGCCCCCTGTGACATTTGGGACTGAATATCGACCGGCGAAGTTTGGGTGTTTGTAGTACACTTGACGTAAGCAGGGTCGGACTGAGTTGGAAGGGCCCGGGTGGCTCCCAACAAGCCAGAGGCCCGAGACGGGGTGTAGCCCTCAACCTACCGTCTGGCTTGCGGCAAGCCCTTCAAGCCAAGTCCGGAGGGGGGCCCGCGCCGGCTGGGGCCCGGCTGGCAAATGTCACCCTGACTAAATGGCCAGTCCGACCCTGCACGTGAGGATATGTTCTATTTATGTTGGCATAAAACGTTAACGAGATCTCCATTGCCAACTTCACACGATAGCACACGATAGAACTACGATATTGTTCCGATAACATCGCTTTATAAATACAAATAAAACAATCACCGTCGATTACAATAGATTAACTTTGCGTTGATATACTAACAATGGACATTACGATAAAAAGAAGAAATGCTTGAAAGAACTTATTCAATGAACATAACTTTCAGTTTATATTAAACATACATACACATCTCAACTCTACATAGTAAGTACAATCGCTTTCCGCGTCTGTCTCTCTGTCTGTATGTCCGCTAACTCCTAAACCACGCGAAGGATTTTGATGCGGTTTTCACCATCAGTTAGATAAATTTACAAGGAAGGTTTATAGGTATCATGCAAAGCCGGGGCGGGTCGCTAGTTGTGGTCATATACGGATCCCGGGAGGGCGGCGGCACTTTTAGCAGGTATCGCCGTAGCACGCGAGGGTGTCGATGCGTGGCTGTGGGTGCCTCCCGGGACAGTGCTCTGAGCACGATGCGAGAGGGGTCCTGGTGCGTTCAGTAGAGATTCCGGAACACCTTGACATGCATCGAGGCTGGCCACCAGGGGGGCTATTCCTGTGCGTGAGATGAGATGAGATTTAATCTTGGTCACTCTCACACCTATGACGTTTCAAACGAGAGCAACAAGGACGAGAATAGGTGAGATGAAAATCTTAAATCTCCGAATAAGGTCCCAGGTGGTTTTTAGTGAGTCGCCAACAAGGCAACCCCACACCGCCCAAACGCGACCCTCAATCGCGTTTGGGCGTCTGCATGTAGATTTTTCACCTCCCAAAAAAGGGTCGCTAGTTGAAAAATACGTACTGCGTCCTAGAGAAGCTGTTCTTGACAAAAAACGTCACGCAACTTGATGACAGAGAGTCTTGCCCGCGTGGACTGCCTGCAGGTTTGCTGAAGCACTAAAGCCTTCTTTATATATTATTTTATTTTATTGTAATGTACCTTTCTGTACTTATATGGACTTGGAATTCTGAATTAAATAAATTGAATTGAATTGAATTAGTGTAATGACATTATCTGATTCTTGTATTTTTGACATTTTTATTTTTATTGTTTATTTTATTTTTGTACTTACTGACATTTTGATTTCGTCCATTTTAGTTTATTAATTCACTATGTATTTCTATTTTTCTGTTAATTATTAATGTGGTGCAATTTATGATGATAATAATGTGACTGTTACTCTGATTATTTAAACTTGTATGAGTCTATGATATTTGATGAATAAATTATTTATTATTATTATTGTTTATTATATCGTATAACCAAACTAGATCGTAGATGTTAGTTTTCTCGCTCCGTACACAACCAAACTACCTCGGTGGCTCAGTTGGTTGTGAACCTGCCTTCTGAGCTTGGGGACGTGGGTTCCATTCCCACCTAGGGTAAATACTTATGTGATGATCAGAGGCGTTTTATCCTACGATCATTGTCTATTGTGAAGAGTGGCTTTTCATCATGATATTTAAAAAAAATCATCAGTTGTTTTGCAAGTACGTTGCGCCATCGACTTATCACACACACCCACGTTCGGGCATCGCTAATTTGAAACATGTGTGTCAACAAGCAGAAATTCCGCCTTTTTATACCGATGCAAAGTAAAATCAAACATGAGTCAGAACAAATCAAATATTGCTACTGCTAGACGACATGGAAAGGCGCAGACGGACGGTTCAAGAAGCATGATAAAAACTGTTTTTCATCAAATTTATAGTGTATTTCCATTTTAACATCTCAATAATTACACCAAGGAATACGGATTCAGTAAAAAAAGAAGGAAGTGAATTATTGATTTATATTATGTAGGTTAAAAAAAGGACCAAAGTCATAAAAAAGGTCATAAAAAAAATATTATTTGTGTCTATTGCAGTTAATTTTTCTCTATTAAGTTAGCATACTGCAAATTGGATAATATACAGTACAATACAATACAAAAACTCTTTATTGACACCAAGTACAAATAAATCTAAGCTAAACTTATCGCTTAAGAGCGATCTCTTCCAGACAATCTTTGGATGGAATAAAAACATTATGATTAAGCATGGACGGTGGTGTGTGCTAAAGAAAGATAATAATAATTAAGGTTAAATTTATATTAAATATACTTACCAATTTAATGATCGGTATAAGAATGGATCTGACTGATATTACTAAGTTATTATATAAATAGATATATTTTTTTAAATCTACTTGTTTCATGCCTGTTTTCTTCCGAACAAGGCGGTCGAGTCTATATAAGTGTGTCTTGGATGTCCAATTGAGTACATACATTTTGACTTTGACCTTGATTAAGCTGCAATAAAATTGTGAAAAAAAATAATGAAAATCGTAAACTCTGACGTAACCCCTTTATCTGGGTCCATCCGGTTCCGGCTACAGCACGTCATAAACGGAAATTAGGATTCACAGTACAGGCGCAGTCCTATTATTAATTCAGTAGCACAGCGCAGATTGTGAAGTAGAACATTCTAGATCAGCGGTCGGCAACCTTTTAGCAGGCAAGGGCCGCACAGTGCCAAAATAAGCATGTGACGGGCCGCACTTCTTCAAAAATGTTACTAAAGGTTTCTATACATATTTTACAGCCTAGCTAGCGATTACAGGCTGATGATTGATGATGAGGACTTCAACTGGCTTGATAACATATCGTCACGCCTTTCCTCCAAGGGGGCTGGCAGAGATGTAACAACACCCACACTTCGCCGGACGATATTCAGTCTCAAATGTGATAGGGGGCGAGCCTGTGGCCATACACCTGGCTCCAGTCATGTAGCAGATGACATACAATGCGCACATTTGTTTACACAATGAACAAATTGGTGCGTGCCGCTGGCTGGGTTTGAACCCGCTCCCTCTGGCTTGAGAGGCGGGCCTTCTCCAACTAGGCTATCATCACTATCGCATATCGCATTGACATCGCACTTAATAACAAGGCATCCAAATTTCATTCCCAAGCGATTCTCCGTCTACAATGGCTAACGATCGAAAGTTGGCTGGAATGTTAGCTGATTGGACAAGTTGACATAAAGATCACGTAACATTCATAACTTGGCCAAGCAGCGGCTATCGGTAGAGCGTTGGTTATTGTAGAAATAGAATGACTCCGGAATGCAACTTGGCTACAGGCCCGTAAACGAACCAACCAGCCCGTTCCATCACATTTGTACAAAAAAAAAACGTTTTGTTTAAACATGTTAAACGTTTTATGCTCCGTAAAGCACGAAACTGCTAATTTAACGCTAGATGTAATTAATTCATTGCTTTATAACATTATTCATTGCTTTATAACATTACTAGCTGTCACCCCGCGACTTCGTTCGCGTTTATTATTTATATATATATATATCTTATACCTTTAAATGAGCAATTCTTGTACATATATATATATATATATATATATATATATATATATAATTGGAATCTCGGAATCGGCTCCAACGATTTTCATACAAATTAGTATATAGGGGGTTTCGGGGGCGATAAATCGATCTAGCTAGGAATCATTTTTAGAAAATATCATTTTATTCGTGTTTTATCGATAATCAATCTCAACTGAAAAATATGACTCTTCCTGACATCTATTGGCGAATAATAATACTACTATTTTTTGTGAGCAACTAATTGCTTTAACGACACAACAGCAGATGGCGTTGTTAAGTAACACGAAGTCAATGAGTGTTTGCTTTGAGGTTAGACTAAAATCAATTGTTTATTATCCAAAAAACACAATTAAAAAATAAAAAAAAATACCGAGCAAAGCTCGGCCATCCAGGTACTGTATATTTAAACTATCCTATCTCTCAAGTTGGATCGAACTGCACATGGTGTGCGAATTTTATTATGATGGATTAAGTGGTTTAGGAGTTCATTGAGGACAAACATTGTGACACGAGATTTATATAAATTAAGATATAGCATTTTGTTACGCTATTTATCATACGTAGTTACGAGTATGTTTTATCAACAATGTTACGGACATCGCTTCCGTAACTGTATATGTAAAAATTAAGTAGTTTCACGTTAGTTATTGACTATTTAATCTGTATGTTTTTACCCGACTGCGCAAGAAGGAGGGTTATGTTATTATATATGTTTCGAGTGTATGTATGTATGTGGGTATGTATGTATGTATGAGGTTTCTTTGGCACAGCGTATAGCCTAAACAGCTTGATGTATTTCGACACTAGCTGCGCCCCGCGGTTTTACCCGCGGTCAAAAAGCATACTATGTGCTATTCTAGACTATAATCTATCTCTGTGCCAAATTCCATTCAGGTCTGTTCAGCCGTTCTGGCGTGAAAGAGTGACAAACATCCATCCATCCATCCATTCTTACAAACTTTCGCGTTTATAATATTAGTTGGATGTGAGTTGTCATTTGAATTGTCTTGATAGTGTAAGTGACATAGGGCACAACATTTTGCAGCCGGATTTTTTTGGTTTTTCTTTTAATAATGTTACTTGTTAAATATGTGTAAATCTCAACTCTCAATGTCAACATAGTATAAAACACAGTAGCTTTCCGCGTCTGTCTGTCTAACTCCTCCAAATCCACGCAATGGATTAAAATGCGGTTTTCACCATCAGCTAGATAATTGTTCACAGAAGGTTTATAAGTACCGTGCGAAGTCGGGGTGGGTCATTAGTAATGTTATAAATGTACCTCTAGAAGTTAGTGAGTTTATGTGTCGTCGTTTTGTGTTAGTTTGTTACTTCTTCATGCTCAAACAGCTGATCGGATTTGGATGATTTAAGGGTTTAAGGGCACCTATTCAGATGTCGTCACTTTAGGGGTCTAATGTCACTCCGTCTAGGTTCTACCAGGGTAAGCGTATAAATAAAAGTCCCAACTAAATTTTACTCGTACTATCTTAATATAATAATATATAAAATATACGTGTCACGTTGTTTGTCCGCTATAGACTTCAGGAGAACTATTCCTATGCGCGTGAGATGAGATGAGATTTTATCTTGGTCACTCTCACATCCATGACGTTTCAAACGAGAGCAACAAGGACGAAAAAAGATGAGATGAAAATCTCAAATCTCCGAATAGGGCCACTGAACTACTTAACCGATTTCAATCAAATTTGCACACCGTGTGCAGTTCGATCTAACTTAATAGATAGGATAGCTCACATATATAAATATAAATAATAAACGCGAACGAATTCCCGGGGTGACAGCTAGTTGTCCTATAAAAGGAACCCTTAAAATGACTAATTCTCACACGAGAAAAAGGAACTGATCTAGCACACAAGTGTCCGTAGTGGCGAGTGCGGGGTAACTGACTGTCCGACATAAAACTGCGGCGTAGGCGCCTGCATTTAAGGTTATGACATTTATTATGAAGATAGCTTATCCTAAAGTAATACATAGGCTACTTTTATCTCGGAAAAATATACGGTTTCTGTGGGATTGCGGGAGAAACTGCGAGTGTAAATAGCAAATCAATTTTTCGGGATACTTATACAAATACAAATACAAATAATTTATTTGGGTATAAATACATGTGACACTTTCAAATTTGATTCCAGAGGCTCCCAAACTAGTCAGAGACTGTGTGTCAGGAGCCAGTGGCTTCTCCAATTTAACAAAATACCTCCAAATTTTGAACTTATTACTAAAACATATTATTTTTACTTTAAAGATTATTATATTATTTAGATAAAATACTAAACTTAATTTGATTATGTGAGTTCTTGCACTTGCACACACGGTAGTCTGACCCCAAACTAAGCAAAGCTTGTACTGTGGCTGCCAGTGCCAGTGATTATTTACACACATCTTATCCTTACTAATATTATAAATGTGAAAGCGTGGATGTTTGTTACGCTTTCACGCAAAAACTACTTGACGAATCATCATGAAACTTTGTACACATATTCTGGGAGGTACTAGAAGTAACATAGGGTACTTTTAATCCCGAAAAAATTAACAGTTCCTGTCGGACCGCGGGTGAAACCGCGGGGTGCAGCTAGTATTATATAATCTAAGAAATACAAATATATTTTAAAATACTGACTTGAATAGATATAAACAGCCAGACATAGAACAAACACAAATGTTCATCACATGAATGTTAGCCCTAGGCTGGAATCGATCCTACACCCCCAAGCACAGAAGCAGGTACACTACCAAATTAGCCAATGACACAGTCAACATTTTGCTGAATAGTATGTTTCTTAAAATAAATATTGAAATGATTACTTACTTCTTTCCAGATTCTGCGACCGGAATGCAATCTACACATACTGTGGGATCGTGCTCGTCGCCATCAACCCCTACTATGAACTACCCATATACGGTACGTGTAGCCTCAGAAAGGCTAAGGACTTTCCTTAAAACTTGCGCGGGGGCGAGAGGGAACGAGACTCAAGGGTCCGGCGACCACTTTAGACTAACTTCGCATTGGCTAAAGGTTTTCTATTGCCATCTCGTCTACTACGACGAGCGAAGAGAGCAAGTAAAGATACTGACGAGCCTCTAAAGTTATCTACAGAGTGTCGCAAGTGCAATTTCGATTATTTTTAATGATTGCACTTCTCTAATCATTCTTAAATGACTAAAAAAATCGCTCGTATTATGGATTTATTTAAAAGCGAATGATGTAGAAAACCTCCCTATGTAAAAGGATTTTTGATTTGCTTTGTCGATCTATTAAATAAATTATTCAAAAGTTATCTCATACAAATAGGGATATTTTGTCATAGCTCTATATTACCTTGAGGACGTTTTTTTTTAAAAAAAGCAACAACTTAGGGGCGATCATTTAGTTAATTTAATTGTACATACCGAATTTCATCATAATCTGACAAATGGTTTCCAAGAAATTTGAGAAGCGCGTTTGTATGGAAAACTCAGAGCGTCGCGGAACCCTTAAAGCATGACGAACAAATTTTTGATTAAGAGCTATCTGTAAGCATTATGTGTTCCAGATAGTTCTTACCGTTCTCGTGTTTTGCACTCATGTTTTGCAAAATAAATATTTGCAATTAAAATAATAAAGAAATTTTCCAGGCGATGAGACCATCATGGCGTACCGTGGGCAGGCGATGGGCGACCTCGACCCGCACATATTCGCCGTCTCAGAGGAAGCCTACACTAAGCTGGAGAGGGAAAAACGAGACCAGAGTATCATTGGTGAGTGATTATTTGACAAAACTTTTAAGTTCATTACGACAACAGACTTTACGATCATAACAAACTTTAATAACACAACAAACTTTACTATTTCCACTGTCTACATCATTACTGTTACATACCAATGTAGCTGAATGTAGCTGAGAGCGATGAAAGCCTAGTCGGAGAAGCCTCTCAAGCCAGAGGGAGCGGGTTCGGACCCAGCCGAAGGCACGCACCAATTTGTTCATTGTGTGAACATACGTGCGTATTTAATGTCGTCTGTTAGCTAATTTAACGTGAATAGTTTTTTAATCTTACAAACTGACTTTACTAGTTGATCGAATCAGGCGTTACTCGGAAGTTCGCCTTCAAAATTGTCACAAAACAAAACAGTTTTAAACTTCACGTATGTTATTGTTTCCAGTGAGCGGCGAATCAGGCGCTGGTAAAACAGTCTCGGCTAAATACGCGATGCGATACTTCGCGGCCGTCGGCGGAAACGCTACAGAAACACAGATCGAGAAGAAAGTACTCGCTTCCAGTCCTATTATGGAGGTGAGAGAAAAACACAAAGACTGACTTACTACAGTTGCGTAAATAAAGAAACGAATCGAAGCAAAACAGTGAAAATCGTGTCCTCTCACTCGGATTAGCAATATTGTGCGCTTGTGCGAGAGAGATGACATGATTAGCTCTGCTTCTTTCTTAATGGACAAAGATGTATAATAACAGTTCACTCTTACAACTATGATAACTTCACTTTAACATTTAACTTTATTTTACAACTCATTTAATTTTAACAACTAACTTAACTATTATTTGCTGGCGTCACGCTGGCAGATAGTTAGCGGCTTACAGTCAGCTGGCGTTACAACGGTAGACAGTCATGGCTTATTGTCAGCTGGCGTCACGCTGGCAGATAGCGGTTTACTATTAACGGGCATAACGCTAGCAGATACTCAACGGCTTATTGTCAGCTGGCGTCACACCAGCAGATAGCGGCTTACAGTCAGCTGGCATTACAACGGTAGATAGTCAGCGGCTTACTGTTAGCTGGCGTTACGCTGGCAGATAGCACTTTACTATTAACTGGCATTACGCTGATATATACTCAACGGCTTATTGTCAGCTTTCGTCACACCGGAAGATAGTTAATCTACGCCCTAAACTGAAGTTCCTCCTCTTTCCAGGCTATAGGAAACGCGAAAACGACCCGTAACGACAACTCTTCTCGCTTCGGCAAGTTCATCGAGATCCACTTCGACGATCAGTACAGGATCTGCGGAGCCAGCATGAGGACGTACCTCCTGGAGAAGTCTCGGGTGGTGTACCAGAGTGGCGGCGAGAGGAACTACCACATGTTCTACCAGCTGTGCGCAGCGGCGCCTCACATGCCCGAGCTACTACTGGGTGAGTGTACCAGCGTGACGTCAAGAGGAACCACCACATGTTCTACCAGCTGTGTGCCTCACATGCCCGAGCTACTACTGGGTAAGTGTACCAGCGTGGCGGCGTTCTACCAGCGTTCTACCAGCTGTGCGTCTCACATGCCCGAGCTACTACTGGGTAAGATCAAACGTGGGGAAATGATGGTAGGTCTACTGGGTGAGTCAAGAACAGGCCTACCTAGTCTTTTGGACCAGTCGCTGGTGGAGAGAGGGAGACTACCACATGCTTTATCAAGTTTACGCTGCGGCAAATTAATTAAGTAAAAAAAAGGAAACAAGCATAAACAAACCAAGGTATATAAAACAAACATATTTCTACCAAATTGAACACGTTTTAAAGAAAGACCAGGTCACGAGTACCCGTAACCGACGAGCGTGTATGAAAAGACTCATGGAAGTGGAAGAAGCGAAATATGTACCGGGATCGTAGCAAGTGGAGAGAGGTGGTCTCTTCTACGGGGAAATAAATAAATAATGTATTTATTGCCAAAACCTATAAACTTTGCAATACATTAAAGAAAACTATAAGTACTTATAACATTACACGATTGGAGTAGGCTCAGCACTGTTCTGAGTAGACGAGGTCCACGCAGAGCTGGTTTTCAGCCTACCCCATTGCTTGAGCTAAGATGTTTGTCAAGTGTGGAGAACATGTGGCTATATCGGGTTCTCTTGATCAAACGAACAATCATTGAAAACATTAATAATCTAAAATAACAAACAGGTGCTTACTAGCCAAACTTTTTAAACAAGGAATTAGTGTATGTATAACGAATTAGTATATAACACTTTTATTTAATTTGTATTTTCATTTAGTTGAGGCGAGTGGTGGATGTCAGCACCAAGACAAACCATTCGGTTTTTTGGTGCAACACCTAAATATTATTTTGTACAAAAATGTTAAGGGACAATAAGCAATAATAAAATAGATTAATCACTAAAAAAAACATAGTTCCAGGTGCCTATTCGTATACTAACATTTAATACTATTGTTGTATTTCAGATCACCAAGAATCCTTCCACTACCTAAACCAAGGCGGGAGTCCAAACATAGACGGCGTTGACGACCTCAAGACGTTTAACGAAACGAGGGGCGCGCTCACTACACTAGGTACTAACTTTTATTAATAAACTAGCTGCGCCCCGCGGTTTCACCCGCGGTTAAAAAGTATCCTATGTGCTATTCTAGACTATAGTCTATCTCTGTGTCAAATCCAGATCTGTCCAGCCGTTCCGGCGTGAAAGAGTCCAAAGAGTCAAACATCGATCCATCCATCCATTCTTACAAACTTTCGCGTTTATAATGTTAGTAGGATAACACGGGCCCATATTGTAAATACCTTAGAGACTAACAAAAATAATTATTATCCTATATTAAAATAAGCGATGATAGCCTATTCGGAGAAGGCTCCCGCCCGCCTCTCAAGCAAGAGGGAGCGGGTTCAAACCCAGCCGACGGCACGCACCAATTTGTTCATTGTGTGAACATATGTGCGTATTGTATGTCATCTGCTACATGACTGGAGCCCGGTGTATGGCGACAGGCTCGCCCCTTTCATCGGTTGCTCGCCGGCAGGGACCGCGGAAGTACTTCATGGCCGGAAGGGGGGAGTGGGCATACTCAAATTTTATAGGGCATTCTGCTCTCTTTGCCCCCTAATACTGCGGTACCTGCTCGCCGATGTGTATGTACTTACTAGAGTTTCCGCTTCGATTAGATGCATTGTTCACTGTCGCCGGTCACTTAACTTTTTGTATGGAACAGCTGATTAACGTTTAGCGAGTTCAGGGTTGGTCGCATAATTTTTTTTTTTTTAAATTTGCTTATTTTTTGTCCTTTAAAAGTAAATAACTTAAAAGATTTCTTACGACTGTTTTATGAATCAGGTGTGACGGAATCCGAACAACAGAACATGTTCGTGATCCTAGCGTCGATACTGCACCTCGGGAACATCGATCTCACGCATCATGATCCGGAACAGGGGGACGATGAAGGAGTCTATATTAACGTGAGTTTGTTTTAGTTGTTAATAATTAGATAATTTATTAACACGTTTTATAGGTGCTGTTTTTGGGGGTACTAATACTTAAGAGGGCCGCGACGCGCTGAAATTTCCATACAAACGCGCTACTCAAATTTCAAAACCATTTGTCAGATTATGATGAAATTTGGCATGTACATTTAAATGGCATAAATCTACGCCCCTACATTCTTGTTTTTTTTAAAACGTTCCTAAGAGAAAATAGAGCTACGAAAAATATCCTCATTTGTAAGGGGTCACTTTTGACTGATTTATTTAATAGATAGACTGATTTATTTAATAGATAGGTTGTGTACATCATAAGGTTTTAAATTATCCCATATTACTAGAGCAAATTTTAGTTGTTTAAGAAATATTAGAGAAATACAAAAGTCATAAAAAAAATGGAAATTGCACTTTGCTACTCTGTAGATAACTTTACAGGCTCGTCAGTACCATTACCAATATTGTACCGTGCTCTCTACAAAACTCAACTTACAATTTCAGGAAAGTGTCCGTGGCTTCACTAAAATGGGTATAGGGGAGGGATTCCTCTCAATTTTTTTACTAATGGTCTACTACAAACATACGGATGGCTAGGCGGTATGGCTTCAAGGCTTTAGCCTGCCCGATGGGCATATATTTAAAAAAAATCGTTCCTCTCGGTGGTGTTTAAACGCAAAAGTGCAAACTTCGATCGAATTCTGATATGCTTAGCACACGCATAAGGTTCACCTAACTTGTAACTGTGCGTACTTAACTGAGGCATGCGCGTACTTAACTGAGCCGTGTTCTAACGACACGAATTTTTCGACTTGCGTAGGCAAGTTTATAATCGCGGCCGCCATGCCGTGTGGTTGGCGCGGTGGACATTTCTACCAACCACACGCGCGGTGTACCGTGTTCGAGCCTGGCCGAAGCAGTTAAAAGTGTGGGGAATCTTGTGCGGTAAGTCTATTAGCCATGATATAGACCCATTCGGGAGCATAAGAAAATTGATTGAAAAATCTATACAGGGTGTTATAAAAACCCTTTTATTTCCGCGAGGTGCGCATTCAGTATCGGCTGGAGGGTGCAATTATACTACTTTAAAATTAAAAATTGACTAAATATTTTGAATACACATCGCGATCCGCCTTCCTAAAAGCGCGAACGCAGCCACTAATCGCGTCGCGGTTTTATTCGAAAACTATACGCGTCGTGCCGCTACTTTCTTAGAAAAAAACCCGTTAACATATGATACAGATTTGTTAACATTTCTGTGAAATTTCCTATTTCTCTTGCGTTCTTAAATGAGCTATTTTTAACGTGCATTTCAATTTGGTATTTTTTCATGTCAAAGTCAAGGTCAAAATGTTTTTATTCAGTTTGGGTATCAAAGATACACTCAAGAACGTCAACGTTTTTTTAAATAGACTCGACCGCGTTGTTCGGATAAAGAGCCTCTACTCAGAAGAACAGGCAACAAACTGTGGCGAATTTTTTCAAAGAATAATCAAATTAGTGTTTCACCAATTTTAGCTTACAACTAGGTAATATCTATACATACTAGTGGCTACTTGGCGGAAGTGGAAGGCTCCAGACATCTTTGTCTTCTAAATAATTCTTAACCTTAATATGAATGATGAATACTTAGAAGTGTGTGTACATGTCCTTCAATTATTTAACAGGGTTTTTGTAACATGCTGTGTGTTTGTTCCAGCCAAACGACAAACACCTCGAAGCCGTTTGCTCCCTACTCGGCGTATCGAAGACCGAACTAACCCTCTGGCTGACGCACCGGCGAATACAGTCCGCGCACGAAGTGATCGTCTCGCGAATGGACACTGTTCGCGCGAACTTCGCGCGCGACGCGCTCGCGAAGAAGATATACGGGGAGCTGTTCGCGTGGCTCGTGCAGGCCGTGAACAGAGCGCTCGATACTAGCATGATGAGGAAGCATTTTATTGGTAAGCGCTATTTTGGTGAACGTGATTGTAGAGAATGTCAAAGTCAAAGTCGAAATGACTTTATTAGATATAATTATGTACCTAAAGCTATTTTCCTTATTTTTTTCAGGTGTCCTTGATATTTACGGTTTTGAAACGTTCGAGATCAACTCGTTCGAGCAATTCTGTATAAACTACGCGAACGAAAAGTTACAACAACAGTTCAACTGTCACGTCTTCAAGTTAGAGCAGGACGAGTATATTAAGGTATGTTGTTTCACTCTTTAAACGTTTGCTATCAAAAAAACAATTTAAAATTAATTTAAATACTTGCAGAAATATTGTTCAGGATAATTGGTCTAAAATAAGTCTCAGTACCTGGATGACCGAGCTTTGCTCGGTATTTTTTTTTTAATTGTGTTTTTTGGAAAAGAAACAATTGATTTTAGTCTAACCTCAAAGCAAACACTCATTGACTTCGTGTTACTTAACAACGCCATCTGCTGTTGTGTCGTTAAAGCAATTAGTTGCTCACAAAAAATAGTATTATTATTCGCCAATAGATGACAGGAAGAGTCATATTTTTCAGTTGAGACTACTCAAACGCCTCCTTTTTGTTATTTTTCTTCCAAGTTTATGTTTAAGTTGATTATCGATAAAACACGAATAAAATGACATTTTCTAAAAATGACTCCTAGCTAGATCGATTTATCGCCCCCGAAACCCCCTATATACTAAATTGTATGAAAATCGTTGGAGCTGATTCCGGGATTCCAATTATATATATATATATACAAGAATTGCTCATTTAAAGATATAAGGTTATATTCAGCTTACAATTTTTTTTTGTTTTAAATGTCTTTTTTTATTTTATAATCTTAGAATAACTACTTAAATATTATTATCGAAGCAAGCTTATTATCGATTAAAAAAATAAACAAAAATATTTACATCAAATTGTTAACTTGTTTTAATGTTTTAAAATATTTTATAGTTGTTATTATATTTAAATATGCAGGCCTACTTTAAACGCAAGGTTAATTAAGTCAGAGTTAAAATATTGTAAATATCATACATACAAATATCACTCCTCTTCCCCATAGGGGTAGTCAGAGACCACTTCTGTCCACTTGCTACGATCCTGGTACATCTTTCGCTTCTTCCACTTCCATGAGTCTTTTCATACACGCTCGTCGGTTACGGGTACTCCTGACCTGGCCTTCCTTTAAGACGTCTTCGACTTGGTCGAGATACGTGCGCCTAGGTCGACTCTGACCGACTTGTCCATCCACACTCGCCATGTAAACCTGTTTCGTCAATCTCCTTTCTCTCATTCACACAATGTGTCCAAACCATCTAAGCATCCCGTTCTAAATCTTTATCACTACATCCTCTACCACACCACAACGTTATAAATATCACTCTAACAATATTGTGTTAACTTAGCTTCTAACTCTCGGTAGCGCAATACGATTTTATCAGTTTACCCTCCGAGTTAAAAAGAAAAGCCTAGCTTCTGCCAGTGGCCCTAAATTGTATAGATTTTGCTATAACTTTCAATAAATATTTTACCTCTCCAGGAAGAAATATCCTGGGAAATGATAGATTTCTACGACAACCAACCCTGCATAGAGCTGATCGAGGACCGGCTGGGAGTCCTGGCGCTGCTGGACGAGGAGTGCCGCGTGCCGCAGGGCTCCGACACGGGCTTCGTCAACAAGCTGCACAAGAGCTGCGCCAAATACCAACATTATATGAAGCCGAGGTTCGGGAACTCTGGTGAGTAATTGTTGCTAGTGGCTACTTGGCGGAAGTGGAAGGCTCCAGACATCTTTGTCTTCTAAATCATAGCATATAGTAATATTATGCATTTGTCCACAGCATTCATAATCAAACACTTTGCGGACGACGTCGAGTACCAAGCGGGTGGGTTTTTAGAAAAAAACCGGGACACTGTATCGGAAGAACAAGTAGAGTGTATTAAGTCTTCCACATGCTGTGCTCTTATCCGTGAGATCTTCACAACGGATAGGTTGGTCGAGCAGACGAGCACGATGCCGCATCCTAGACGACGGACGACGCCGTCGATGCCTGTCGGTAGTCTCACTGTGAGTATGCAAACAGTAGTGTCTAAAAATGTACTGTGTGAAAAAAAAACTGATTATTTATTTCCAAGTTGTAAGCTTGCATTTCTTGACACGTGCTCTTGCGGTGAAGGAAAACATCGTGAGAACTAGAATTAATAATTCTCGGACATGTGACATCTACCCGCAGTGAGCCAGCGTGGTGGATAACGGCTCAATCACCCGCGATATAGGGTAGGTCGGTATCCCTACCGTCTGCCTGCCTGGATTGTCGTTGTCATTTTTATGGGAGACACAAGACTTCAATAATAATACCAAATGTTTTTGTATCTAACCTTTTGTAATTGCCTTTTGACGAGTCCATTATAGGAGCGTGCTTAATTCATTTTTTAGTTAAAATTTTAAAGGAACTGTTACTTAATGACAATAAAAAATATTCTATTCTATTCTGCACACTTCACGAACTCCGGGGACCGTGACCTTTGTTAACATAAATCTTTAATTATTATTTAAAGGGAATACAGGTAGAGGGGGTTAGTTATTAAGTCTTAATCTAAGGTTAGGTTAAAGGTTATCAGATTTACTTATTACATTGTGAGTACACCACGAGCAGACAGCGACCTGCAAGCAGCTCCCGATCACGAGCATGACGCATGTGCCAGCTATCGCTCTCCTCAACCATATTTGAGGGAAGAGAACGACCCAACACAGGGTACCATACCCTAGGGTACCTTTCATCCCGAAAAAGTAAACGGTTCCTGTGGGGACTGCGTATTTCCTTTATACTAATACTAAATGGTCTATTAAATGCTTATTTCCCTATTGGTCCACAATAAAGCAGAACAAGATAAAGGTCAATGAAGTTCTATCTCAATCCATTGCTCGCGAGCTACAGTAACATTAGTGTCGTCTCCACAGCAACCTGGTCGTCGCACCTCCGGCCAGAAGCAAACCGTCGGCGCGCAGTTCCGCGCCAGTCTGTCTGCACTCGCCGGCACACTGTCCGCCACTACACCGCACTATGTGCGCTGTATCAAGCCTAATGATGACAAGAAGCCGTTCCAGTTCGACCACGCTAGGGCCGTCAACCAGCTCAGGTAGAGTACCCACTGCGAACTTACGCTACAGATCGAGTTTTATACCCACGCTAACATATAGCACAAACTGCCTCTATACTCATACTCACAACATCCTAAAACCTCACCTCTCACTACTCACCCTTAACTCACGCTGCAGATCAGAGTTCATACCCACGCCCACATACAATACAAATCACACTACATAAAACACAAATCACATTTATCAAACTCACGCTCGTAAAACCCTCTCGTAATGCCATACTACTGTACTACTGTCGGTGCTCAGTTCCACGCGAATTTGTCTGCGCTGGCGGGCACACTGTTGGCCACTACGCCGCACTAAGTGCGCTGCATCAAGCCTAATGATGATAAAAAGCCGTTCCAGTTCGACCACGCTAA
The DNA here is from genome assembly GCA_911728515.1 of Peribatodes rhomboidaria. Classification (NCBI taxonomy): domain Eukaryota; kingdom Metazoa; phylum Arthropoda; class Insecta; order Lepidoptera; family Geometridae; genus Peribatodes; species Peribatodes rhomboidaria. Next base: position 2,303,373 of record OU452194.1, read on the forward strand.
GGCTGTCAACCAGCTCAGGTAGCGTACTTGACTCACTCCGGACTCACGCTGCTCACGCTACAGGTCGAGTTTTATGCCCACGCTAACATAAAACACAAACCACCTCTATACTCACAGTCGCAACATCCAAATAACCTCACTTTCCACTACTTTCCCTCAACTCACTCCGAACTCACGAATTTCATACCCACGGCCACATACAACACAAATCGCATTTATACTCACACTCACGCTCTTTAAATTTGAGTCGTGAGAAATACTACTATTAGCCATCACGCTGCATCCCAACGACGACTAGTGGCCCTTCCAGTTTGACCACACCAGGGCCGTCAATCAGCTCAGGTAGTGTACCCATCCTGATGACTCACTCCGAACTTTATACTACACGCGTTACTCACGCTACAGATGGGTATCATACCCACGCCCACTTACAATAAAAATTGCATTTATACTCGTACAATATCCTAAAACCTCGCTTATCCTGCTAACCCCTCGATGACGTTACAGATCGGCTATATAACCGGTATGCAGCTTCTATCTGCAATCTGCGATGTATGTGAGCGTGGGCATATACCCACGCCCACGTACATTACGACCCGCTTTTATGCTCTTAAATTTACTTACGCCTACCTAAAATCCAGAACTTTTCTTTTTATAATATATGTAATCTTTTTTTTTAATAATATATGTAAGCGTGAGCATATACACACGGCATTTCTCGCTTTTATGCTTTTTTACGTACGTTTACAATTATAAAAACATATACATATACTAATAATATAACCTTAAAATACAATTGTATAGCTAGAATGTGAATGTGTGTGAATGTTTGCATCGCTCACACTAGGTGTTAATATCTATTTAAGTATGTATTTAAAAATATATATGTCGGGAAAATGTAGAGAAATAGGAAGCCGAGCCTTCACATCTCACTCCTGATGTCGGGGAAATGTAGGAAAGAGGAGCCACGCCGTCGCATCTGATCCCATTGATGTCGGAGAAACATAGGAAAGGCCGCTGCGCTGTGACCTTCCACTTTTGATGACGGGGAAAATCTAGTAGGCCGAGGTGTTGTGTCTGATTTCTGATCCGCGAACTCGCTATCATTTATGGTCGGCGTCAAACTTCAGGAACGTTGAAATAAGGGGACAGCATTGAAGGCTTTTCACTATTTTAATTATACAGTCACTTAGACTACTTATTTAGTGAATGATCACAAAGATAGTTGGCGATTTAGAGTAATGGGTTTACGAATGACCATTGCGTGCGACCGCTTTCAGCCGAGTCCTGTCAACCACTGACTGACAGACATGACGTTCGCCCGAAATCCCAAACGCAACTCCATTCGGTGTTAACCGCTCTAAATTACCATAAACAAATCGATTAATCGTCATAAACCACAGATTAAAACTATCGATTAACAACTCTCAAACTGATTTTCTTTATCCAATGATATCTCGCGCCGTCACGGCCATCCTGCATTTTCACACGTCCTCGGGTGAATAGTTCATCTCATCATCTGTGGACAATCATAAAAGTGCTCAAGTAACCACTTAACGCTCGGTCATTCTGACCGTCTCAAATCTACCTCCACAATTTCACAGAAAGCGAACACAGTTATGGGATAACACAAAACACAGTTAAACCCAATTCTACCAACCATAAACATCGTACCAGAGTATAATCGACTCTTCCAACAGTAACTTCATATTCGTTACCTATCCCCAGAATTTGTCATGATAATTGAAATAAGCAACTTGACTTTTAGTGAAATAAATTGTATTGGGACCAATCGAATAATCGAGGCTAAAACGAACTTATTAATCATACATCCAATGTTCCAAGAATTTAATCAAGCCACATTGAAAATCCAATGAAGATACACATACGCGTTTGGACTTATGAAAACTGCTGTGTCCAATTTCAACCGAATAACATGCCATTAAAGTTGTCACTTAGACTTGCCACACAAGCTAGGTCGTAACTCGTACTATGATGTTACACCGGGAGGAATTTACTACATAGGCTCACCACACAGGCTAGGTCGTCACTCAGACTATAATTCAACAAAAGTAGGGTTGCAACAAAGACTTGCCACACAGGATTGCCACACAGGCTTGTCACACTGGCTTGCCACACACGCTTGCCACAAAGGCTATTTCTATACAGGCTTGCCACACAGGCTAGAGCCACATAGGATAGTACCTTGCAGATTAGTGCCACACAGGCTAGTGCCACACAGGCTATTGCCACACAGGCTATTACTACACAGGCTACTGTCCTACCGGCTACTGCCCTTCAGGCTTAGTTTTACCAAAAGCATTGAAACTTAGTAAGTTATCTATTAACTGCATGACTCACATGTGCCGCAAACGGCAGTATGACTAAACTGTTTGTGGGTATTTTCAAACTTTAAGCAACTCCAATAGAAAATAGCACTCTGACATACAACGTGTACGAATATCAAACAAAATGAAAACTTCTCACCAGATTCAATTGCTACTCGTAGGTGATCCATGGCTGCTTCATAGTGCAGGGGCCCAATTCGTAGATAGGAGATTTTCATCTCATCTCGATCTCGATTCCTGGAAGTCTCCACTGCCTCCACTACTCGTGACATCTCGCGCCCTAGCCATCGAGATTATCTCGATCTCAGCGTACAGAATAAGGCATCTCGAATACAGCCATTTTTTTTTTTTGAGGTATGATGGAATCTCGCGTTGTAAGAACAGCCCTCCAGGCATTGACCGGATCTCGCACGTTGCTGCTGCTAATTTTGGTGCCCTTTTTCGATCAACGAGTGGCGATGTAACCTCGTTGCAGTAGTAACACGTAGGCGTCGACGTTTTGTTCGGTACACTGCTATCCTTCGTCTCTCGTTGTTTGTTAGTTGCGTCACATAGCATAGACTAGGTGTAATCAAACGCCGTCGAGATAATGCAGACGTCTACTCGATGCTCACTCTCTCATTGCCGCTCTGCTGCACTTTATGCACCACGAAAAAACAGTCCGCACACTCCACAATAATAGCACGTACACAGTTTTCTCAGTGTAGGGGCGACCCTATCAGCCATCTGTTGCTATGCCACTTCGCTTCCAGATCATTGTAGAATTGTAGCCAAAGACGGAGCCATATCTTGTTTCTGTGGACGTTATTCTTATCCCAATTTTGATATCGGGGAAAGAGAGCGGTGGTCCTCGTCATCATCTTCAGCACTCATCTTGTTAACTGTGGGCATTAGTCTTATCCCAATTCTGATGTCGGGGAAACATAGAGAAATAGGAAGCCGAGCCTTCACATCTCACTCCTGATGTCGGGGAAATGTAGGAAAGAGGAGCCACGCCGTCGCATCTGATCCCATTGATGTCGGAGAAACATAGGAAAGGCCGCTGCGCTGTGACCTTCCACTTTTGATGACGGGGAAAATCTAGTAGGCCGAGGTGTTGTGTCTGATTTCTGATCCGCGAACTCGCTATCATTTATGGTCGGCGTCAAACTTCAGGAACGTTGAAATAAGGGGACAGCATTGAAGGCTTTTCACTATTTTAATTATACAGTCACTTAGACTACTTATTTAGTGAATGATCACAAAGATAGTTGGCGATTTAGAGTAATGGGTTTACGAATGACCATTGCGTGCGACCGCTTTCAGCCCAGTCCTGTCAACCACTGACTGACAGACATGACGTTCGCCCGAAATCCCAAACGCAACTCCATTCGGTGTTAACCGCTCTAAATTACCATAAACAAATCGATTAATCGTCATAAACCACAGATTAAAACTATCGATTAACAACTCTCAAACTGATTTTCTTTATCCAATGATATCTCGCGCCGTCATATATATGTATGTATTTATATGAGTCTCTGCCAGCCATACTAAAAGCTTTGCTTAGTTTGGGGTCAGGCGACCGTGTGTGCAAGTGTCGTCATATTTATTTTATTTTTTACATTGTAAGTCTATCATTTGTTTCGACAATTTGTATGTAAATGTTGTGTATTGTTCCAGGGCGTGTGGCGTGCTGGAAACTATAAGGATATCGGCCGCCGGCTTCCCCTCGAGATGGCCTTACCTAGACTTCTTCCACAGGTACCTTCATATCTATTATTCTATATCTATATTAAAACAAATAAATAAATATTAATACTAGCTGATACCCGCGACGTCGTTCGCGTTTATTCAGAAAATAGTATCCAGAAACCTTCCTCGTGATATACTGTAACTAGTCATCAAATTTCATCAAGATCCGTTCAGCCGTTTAGCCGTGAAAAGCCTACAAACAGACAGACAGACAGACAGAGTTACTTTCGATTTTATAATAAGAATAGATTAAAAAGAGGTGACATTTGTTAGTTTGTTTGTCGAGGGTAATTGTTCGTTTCGTACGATCTGATGTGGGAGAAGTTGAAGAGTACTAATCTACCGGAAGTACTTATCAATATACTCCAATATTGGTACGCGAATCAGGTTAATAGTGTACGATGGGTGGGGGCAGTGTCAGATCCATACCGCCTTGAATGTGGTGTTCGACAAGGCGGATTGACATCTCCAACACTGTTCAACCTGTACATAAATGAACTGATCGGTGCGCTCAGCAGCCAGCATGTCGGCTGCTACATTGATGGAATTTGTGTTAGTAATTTGAGTTACGCAGACGACATGGTGCTGCTGAGTGCTTCGATATGTGGATTGAGACAGCTACTACATATATGTGAGAAGTATGCCGCTGACCATGGTCTAAAGTACAATGAAACGAGAAGCCAATGCATGGTCTTTGAGGTTGGTAGTAAGAGTCTTGAGAACGTCCCTCCAGTTCCACTCAACGGAGTGCCCCTTGTTTTTGTTAAACAATTTAAGTACCTGGGTCATATAATAACTACCGACCTCAGAGACGATGCAGATGTTGAACGGGAAGGGAGAGCACTGTCGATAAGAGCTAACATGATAGCCCGCAGATTTGCGCGTTGCTCGGTTCAGGTGAAAGTTACGCTCTTCAGAGCGTACTGAACAGCTCTCTACACGTGCAGTCTGTGGGCTGACTACACCAAGAGGAAGTACAGTGATCTGCGAGTCCTGTACAATAACGCATTTAGGATATTGTTGGGGCTGCCCCGGTTCTGCAGCGCATCTGGCATGTTTGCGGACGCGCACACAGCATGCTTCCATACGGTCATGCGCACACGAGCCGCGTCCTTGGTGCACAGAGTGCGGGCCAGCTCCAACATCATCCTAAAGATGATCGCGTCTAGGCTTGACTGTCCTTTTCTCCGGCATTGTTGTGAGAGACATGTCTCCGTGCCCGTGCCGGAGAGAGGCTACTAATGTGTCGCTTGTGATGTGTGACATTTTATTATTATTATTTTATTTTCATTAATTTTTGACATTTTTGACATTTTATTTTTATTTTTATATTAATTTCAGTGTAATAGTTAATACCTAATTTTAATTTTAATTTAATTATATTCTACAAAATTATTACAATGTTTATGGGTAAAAAAAAAGAGGCCTGAAATAAAGAAATTTGAATTTGAATCTCCGGAACTACTGAACAGATTTCAAAAAATATTTCACTACTAGCTGCGCCCCGCGGTATCACCCGCGGTTAAAAAGTATCCTATGTGCTATTCTAGACTATAATATAGACTCTGTGCCAAATTTCATCCAGATCTGTTCAGTCGTTCTGGCGCGAAAGAGTAACAAACATCCATCCATCCATTCTTACAAACTTTCGCGTTTATAATATTAGTAGGACTAGCTACATTATGTCTGAGTGCCATAGGCTATAAAACGCAAAGGAAGCCGCGGACGAAAAGCTAATTAGTCATATTATTAATTTTAAATGTCAGTAATAGAGATTTTGAACCTTATTTTTCCACAGATACCGTCTCTTATGCCTTCAAAAAGAGACCGACCGTACGAACATCAAAGCCACGTGTCAGCGGATCCTGGCGAGACACGTGAAGGATCCTGACAAGTACCAGTTTGGAGCCTCCAAGATATTCTTCAGGGCGGGGCAGGTGAGAGAGCAGAAACACGAGATTTTTTTTTAAAAACTTGGTGTAAGGAAATTGCTCTAGAAAACGAAAACTGGAAGTAATTACAGATAAAATGAGACTAAAAAAAACAGGATTTTTGTTGTTTTTTTTCTTTCATCGACACAAAACAAGCTCTTAGTTTTAACAACTACTAAAAAAATAAAACAATTATTTTTTTTGTTCAACGCGCAATCTAATGTAAATTATTTAGCTACAGAGGTCAACGCACTACACACTACTTCGCGATACATTGCTGGTTTGCAAAATTCTAAAAGTTTAATAAAACAAGTATCATATTATAAGTCTACTAGCTGCTCCCCACGGTTTCACCCGCGGTTAAGAAGTATCCTATGTGCTATTCTAGACTATAAACTATCTCTGTGCCAATCCATTCAGATCAGTTCAGCCGTTCTGGCTTGAAAGAGTAACAAACATCCATCCATCCATTCAGCCATTCTTACAAACTTTTGCGTTTATAATATTAGTAGAAAGTAGGATCTGGTTATTGACTATATATGGGTAGCTTTGCGTTTATAATATTAGTAGGAAGTAAGATCTAGTTAATGACTATGTATAGGTAGCATAACAACGGCGTTGCGACTTCGATAGAGGTTTCCTTACACCCGGTATAGAATAGGCAAACTTTAACCACTAACTCGCGTGATGTGAAGCGACGCTGTGGCATAAACACTTTTTAAAAAGTACTTTCTCACTGTGGCCTTGAAGATAACCAGGTTGTAGTTAGTCGGGAACACAGATGGTGCCAAAGCGTTTTAAAAGCGTCGTATTAAAAGTCATTATTTTATTACAAGCGCTTCCCCGACTTTGCACGGTACCCATAAAGTTTTTGTGAAAAATTATGTAAATGATGGTGAAAACCGTATTTAAATCTGTCGCGTCGTTTAGGAGTTAGCGGATAGACAGACAGAAAGATAGACAGACACGATAAGCGACTTGCAAAATGACTTATTTGACTTAGCCAGTCTAAATTTAAGTTGAATTTGCTCAAAGTCAATCCGGTTTTTTGAGAACCTCGCGTGCCCTTAAGTTACAACTCCATACCTGCTCCCACACCAATTTACCATGCAGTAAGGGTTTCACTGTGCAAGCTGTCCGGCTGTGGAATGAGTTGCCTGTTGCCATCAGACAGGCTGAATCATTGCCCGTTTTCAAAAATCATATTTTTAAACATTATCTCTCTCTTTGTTAATAGGTCCGTAGATATGTTTATATATGTATTTACAAATTATAAATTAATTAATGTATTATATGTACCTAAAGGTATATGTGTACATATGTTTTACTATATTTTATTTGTTTACTATTGTATTTATGTATGCCACCGACCGTTTGTCATATTTCGTTGTCCTGTCCATCCAAAGGTTGCCTGGAAGAAATCGCTTTAGGCGATAAGGCCGCCCTTGTACTGCCGAATGATATTTTATTGTTATTTTCTTTATGTTTGTTTTACTTTGTATTTTTGGTGTGCAATAAAGATGTATTGTATTGTATTGTATTGTAAATCTCGGTACAGCTATCCTTATCTCATCTGGTCTTGTGTATTGTTACCGTTTTTGCAGTATCTTGTGTGTCAAAATAAATGTATGTTTCTTTCCTTCTTTCAGGTAGCGTACCTAGAAAAGATTCGCGCCGACATCCAGCGTCAGTACTGCGTTATGGTACAGAGCTGCGTGCGACGTTTTGTCGCGCGACGAAAGTACCTGCGACTGTCCGCGGCCATCAGGGGGCTGCAGGCGCGGGCTAGAGGGTTCCTGGCCAGACGGTGAGTGTTACAAGATACGAACAGCTAAACAAAAGTATTTAAAAAAAGAAAAATACAACAAGAAAATGGAATTAGGAAATTAAACCAAAGTAAACGAAAAGTTAAAAACACGAAACAACCTTACTGCTTGCTGTTACAAATTGCACACACACGCCCCCTTTCTACACACACACACACACACAAACACACAACCTTACTGCTTGCTGTTACACATTGCACTCAAATACAACAAGAAAAAAGAAATTAGGAAATTGTTGTTAAAGTAAATAAGAAACAACATTACTCTTAGCTGTTTATACCTGTAGACACACATTACACTAATACACATACACCCTCCCCCCTTCACACACACACACACACAAACACTTCGAATAAAACGCTGATCCTAACGTAATTTGCAATACAACAGTCAATGAAGTCACATAAGGACAGGAAAACAAAACACGAAAATATTCTCCTTTGGGGCAGTCTGGTAATGATTAAAAAAAACTTAACATGTAAACGAGCGTGAAAAATGTATCTTAAGACGAAACCAGAGCACACATTCATAGATAATACTCTGAACTTTAATCTTTTGCTGTAAACTTTTGTTTTCGGGTAGCCAGCTAATTTTTAACCGACTACAAAAGGAGGAGGTTCTCAATTCAGTTGTATTTTCTTTTACGTGTGCTAGCGCATAACTCCGTTATTTATGGACCGTTTTTGATAACTCTTTTTTTAATTTAATAGACTTACAGATATTTACCTACAGTTTTACCTACTTCCAAAAAGGACGAGGTCCTATGATCGTTTGCAAATTTTTTGTGTGTATTATCTTAATCTATATTTTCGCCAATTGTAAACCAATTTAAAATAAGATTTATTAGTTCGAAGAGGTATACTCCCGAAGTAATCCCATACCTACACATTTTATCGAAATTGGTCAAGCAGGTTTTAAAATATCAAGAAAGTCTAAAAATTGCTTACATGGATGACGGAAAGTCGGAAGCTTTTGCGTTTTTTTTTACAAAATCAATTCGAATGACTGGAATTTGTTTTTTTAACTTAAAAGATTATTACCCGACTACGCAAGAAGAAGGGTTATGTTTCTTGAGTGTATGTATGTAAGTGTGTATGTATGTATGAGGTATCTTAGGCACGCCCTACAGCCTAAACAGCTTGATATATTTCGACATGTGAGGTGTCAATCGTCTCGATAGTGGTTGTGACATAGGGTACAACATTTTGCAGCCGGGTTTTTGTTTTTCTTTTTAAAACGCATATGAAGCGATGGCAGCCTAGTTGGGTGAAGGTCCGCTTCTTAAGCCAGAGGGAGCGGGTTCGAACCCAGCCGACGGCACGCATCAATTTGTTCATTGTGTGAACATAATAAGATGTGCGTATTGTATGTCATCTGCTACATGACTGGCGCCCGATGTATGGCGACAGGCTCGCCCCCATGTTACATTAGGGACTGAATATCGTCCGGTGAAGTGTGGGTGTTGTATTACACCTCTGCCAGCCCCCTCGGGGGTAAGGCATGACAATATGTTATCTTATGTTTAAAAATGTTACTAGTTTTGTGAATTGTTTGTCCACAGCAAAGCCCAAAAGATCCGACGCAACCGCGCCGCCATCAAACTCCAGCGCAACATCCGGGGCTGGTTGGCGCGGACCAAGTACCAGCGTCTGCGGAAGCTGGCCATCGGGCTGCAGGCCAGGGCCAGGGGGCTGCTGGCCAGGAGGCTGTACAAGGACAGGCAGAGGGTGCTTGCGGTAAGTAAAAAAAATAGAAAAAAAATGGGGAAAAAAAAGGATTAAAAGATTTCATTTCGCGGCCAAGTCATAATAAACATAGGGTCAACAGGGGCAAATGCGTCTTTTGAGAATTCTGACAAACCGTTTACAAATTAGGCAATTAACGCCATCTGGTACGGAATATTGCAACCAAAGATAGAAAAAAGATGTAGGTGGCACCTAATTTGTGAAGGGTTTGTCAGTAATTAAATATTATAATTTGTCGCACATTGATTTGTGTGTTGTCAAATAAAATGAGGAAAAGGGAAAGATACCGGCCATATTTCCGCCCCTATGTTCTTGGTTTTTTTAAAAAACGTCCTCAAGATAAAATAGAGCTATGAAAAATATCCGCATTTTTAAGGGGTCACTTTTGACTAATTTATTTAATAGATAGACAAAGCAAATCAAAAATCTATAATCAAATCAAAATCAAATCTATAATACAAAGGAAATTCTTTGTTATGTAAGAATGGATACAGAAGTGCAAAAGTTATTAAAAAAAAACAGAAATTGAACTTTGTCACTCTGTTGGTAAGTTTAGAGGCTCGTCAGTATCATTAATCGCTCTCTTCACTCGTCTTCTTCTTCTAGACGAAATGGCTATAGAATACCTTAAGCCAATGCGAAGTTAGTCTAAAGTGGTCGCCGGACTCTTAAGCACAAAATTCACAGCTGTAACGAGCGGTTACGGAAGTTAACTATAAGAGTGCAGAAAAAAAACAGCACACTAATGATAAAGTGCTGTACACTTCTGTCTTCTGTCCTGTTCACCCAAAAATGTGCCTGGAAGAAATCGCTTTCGGCGATAAGGCCGCCCTTGTACTGCAGAATAATATTTTTCTCTGTTTGTTTTTAAATTCGTAATTTTTAGTGTGCAATAAAGAAGAATGTATTGTATTGTAATGCCAAAGGAAAAAAGTAAAGTTTTTTCGAGTATATGTATGTATGAGGTTTCTGTGGCTCGCCCTACAGCCTAAATAGCTTTATGTATTTCGACATCTGAGGTGTCATTTGAATCGTCTTGAGTGTTAACCGTAGGTGTAACCATTCCGAAGACGGGTCTGAGCAGTAGCGCACTTGTAGCGCCTCACTCAACTGGCCGTCTTTGTGCTTCTTCACTCTACAAAACTTCAAGGCTAGAGTGAATAAGTACCTTATAGGTCGTCGTGCTCCATCTTAGACCACAACGTCGCTTAACATCAGGCGAGTTGGTGGTCGAACGCCGACCTATTCTACATTAAAAAAAAGGGTACAATATTTGTTTCTTTTAATAATGTTTTATCTTTTCTTGTACTGTTTCTAAAAGAGCCCGTTAACTTGTTCCAGGTAATAACAGTCCAGCGATACTGCCGGGGCTACCTCGCCAGAGAGAAGGCCAAGAAGATCCGACGACACATCGTCGTAGCTCAGTCCGCTGTGAGTCTCACTTGCTTCTTTACCCGACTGCCGAAGGAGGGTCGTGTTTTTGACGTGGAAACTATGTAGATTTTACTATGGAGCCAATTCAAACTAGCGAAAAAAATCTGGTGTATTGTATAAAAAAAAATTGATTGTCTATAAAATGTATTCTACAGTTTAATTTTTCGCTTGATTTTAGGGTTGGCTTACCCATAGTAAAAGTGTTTAATAATACCTGAAATCGTATATTTAATGTGTGAGTCTTCAAAGAACACTAGACCATTCAAGGTACGTTTTTACGCTGGACATTTTCGTACGCTAGTCATTATGAAGCACTGGCCATTCTTGGAATGGACATTGGAAGTTTTAACAAACTAGACGTTCTAGGACACTGGACGTTGTCAGCCTGAACAATCCTACTATCCTACTTCCTACTTCCTACTAATATTATAAAGGCGAAAGTTTGTAAGAATGGATGTATGGATGTTTGTTACTCTTTCACGCAAGAACGGCTGAACAGATCTGGATGAAATTTGGCACAGAGATAGATTACAGTCTAGAATAGCATATAGGATACTTTTTAACCGCGGGTTAAACCGCGGGGCGCAGCTAGTGTGGTATAATAGTACCTATATTTTGTAGTACTATTTTGCAGTCTGTCGTTAACAAGCACCGTCAATTCTTCTTTTTTAAAACCTACCGAATTCCGATTACATTTATATGCTATTGCCCTTTTATTCCGTTGCCCAGCAGTGGGACAAAAAAGGATAATAAAAAAATCTCCTATGGCACTTATGGCTACTTGCACTAAATATAAGAATTGCCTAAGTCGTTGCTTAACCTATTTTTAAACTACTCCTAGCGAAATATTCGATTAACGGGCTCATAAAAATAAAGTTCTCCTAACCTAAGGAATGGCTTAATGTTCATGTAAAAAAATGTAGGTAGGAGCTAGCTAGGAGTAGATTAAACTAGTTGAGCAAGGATTTAAGCAATTCTTATGTCTAGTGTAAGTGCCCTTAAGTGTATTTTATCTCTTCATCCTCCTTGCGTCGATTTCCCAATAGGTTCGTAAATAGAGGTTAAAATAGAGAGTAAAATAGAGGTTTCGTGACCCACCATGGAAACAACTTTTATTTTATGATATTTCGCCGTCTATTCAAACTCTCCGCAGCATGAACCGCCTCCTAGTCAAGGGTTGCGTGTGTCTTATCTAGCTTTCTGCAATTGTATAACTATTTTCAACAAATCTCTAGTGTATTTCCAACAAATCTCTAGTGATTTTATGGAATGGGAATTACTCACGTACGATTTAGTCGATCATTCCGACTATAGTTTCAACTGCATTCAGTTTCTATGTGAAACGCAGCCGAGCGCGCGCACTCGCCTTGATAAAGACCGCCGAATGAGGTTGAAACTACAGTTCGAATAATCGACTTAATCGTACGTGAGTAATTCCCGTTCCAAAACAGCATAACGTGTGAAAACTACGCCAGTTTCCATAAATAAATCTCTAGTGTATTTTCAACAAATCTCTAGTGTATTTCCAACTAATCTCTAGTGTAGTGTGCAATTCTTTTTACAATCGTCGTCTGTTTATTCAGATATTGTATTTTCAACAAATCTCTGGTGTATTTTCAACAAATCTCTAGTGTATTTTCAACAAATCTCTAGTGTATTTTCAACAAATCTCTAGTGTATTTCTAACAAATGTCTTTTGTAGTTGCTTGTGCAATTATCTTTACAAACGTCGTCTGTTTATTCAGATCCGTCGCTACCTCGCCCGCTGCCAGTACAAACGGCTCCGCATCGAGGCTCGTTCTCTCGACCACGTGAAGACTCTCAACAAGGGGCTCGAGAACAAGATCATCAGCCTGCAGCAGCGGCTGGAGGCTGCGCAGGCGCAGAACAAGAAGATCGAACCGCTCTCCGCGCAGATACTCGACCTCAAGTATATAAGTTTATATAGGGTCAGCTGGGGAAATGCGTCTGTTGGGCAATTGCGTATTTCTAAAATTGCTGACAAACCCTTCACAAATTAGGCAACTAATGCCATCTTGTACAGATTATTGCAACTAAAGATAGAAAAAAGATGTAGGTGGCGCCTAATTTGTGAAGGGTTTGTCAGTAATTCTCGAAAGACGCAATTAGTCCATAGACGCATTTGCCCCAGTTGACCTTACTTGGTTTATTTTGTATTGGTAATTAGTGTGGGTGTTGCATTACATCTCTGCCAGTCCCTTCGGGGGAAAGGCGTGACACTATGTTTTGTTTAGGTTCGAAATGTGCTTGTCCTAAAATGTCTCTTGGTCCCAAAGCTCCCCTTTCCCAAAATGTCGTCCCGAAAAATGTCCCTAGGTTCCAAAAACTCTCCTTTCCCATAATGTCCCCGGAAAAATGTCCCTAGGTTCCAAAAACTCTCCTTTCCCATAATGTCCCCGGAAAAATGTCCCTACGTTCCAAAAACTCCCCTTTCCCAAAATTTCGCCCGGAAAAATTTCCCTAGGTTCCAAAACTCCCCTTTCCCAAAATTTCGCCCGGAAAAATTTCCCTAGGTTCCAAAAACTCCCCTTTCCCAAAATTTCGCCCGGAAAAATGTCCCTAGGTTCCAAAAACTACCCTTTTCCAAAATGTCCCTCGGTCCCTAAAACTTCACTTAATACCCAAAATGTCCCTTCCCCAAAATGTCCCTTTTAACTTAACACTTCTTCTTCTTCTGTCCGGATTCTCTGTCTTCCTCTACAGGTAGCATTTTTAACCGATTCTCTTGATATTTTGTGAGAAGGTTCAATAATTATATACTTAGATTTTTTTCGTGAGTCAGTTTTTGTTTTTTTTTCACAATGGGGGCGATATGATTTTTTTCTAAAAACGGACTGAAAAATTTCTGTACAATTATCGAAGATGCTCACAAAATTTCACAAGAATCGATTGAAGAATGCAATATGTAGAGGAGCACAGACGTCAGCCGCAAGGTCTTCAGCTCACAGATCCTGTAAAATTAGTTAGGACACGCAGAGCTACCCAAGTAGTCCCAGTAGTTTTTTTTATTTTTTTATTTATAAATTTCACTTCACGGACTCCGGGGACCGTGACTTTTGTTAACATAAATCTTAAATTATTAGTTAAGGGGAATACAGGTAGAGGGGGGTTAGTTATTAAAACTATAGTTCCAGTAGTTTTGCTGTATCAATTATTTTTTTAATTTTCCGAACGAACCAAAAATAACTAACACTTTATTTTCTTCCAGAGCAAAGTTGGAACTCTTAAAACTTGTGGAAATCGAATCGAGATCCCTAAAAACGGACAACACAGAAAAGGACAGCCTCATCATAGCTTTGCAAGTGCAGCTGGCGAGCGAGAGGGACAGCAACAGGCGGCTGATGGAAGACAAGAAAGAGATACAAGATAAATATGACAAGGACAGACAGGTGTGGGAGGGAGAGAGCGAGAAACTTGCCAAAGAGCTCAATAGTACAAAAGAACATTATGAGTTGTTGATCGAAGGTATGTAATACAAAATAATACTACAATTAAATTCGTTAAGCAAAATTACTATATCCAAACTATTTCCACAGGACTGCCTTGGTTGTTAGTGAACCTGCCTTCTGAGCTTGGGAGCGTGGGTTCGATTCCCACCTAGGGCAAACATTCGTGTGATATTTGTGTTTGTTATATGTCTGGGTATTAATATCTAAATAAGTACGTATTTAAAACATATATCTAGGTATACTAGTCTCTGGCAGCCATAGCACAAGCTTAGTTTGGGGTCAGACGACCGTGATATAAAAATACAGAAATAAAAAGCGATGATAGCCCAGTTGGAGAAGGCCCGCCTCTCAAGCCAGAGGGAGCGGGATCGAACCCACCCGACGGCACGCACCAATTTGTTCATTGTGTGAGCATATGTGCGTATTGCATGTCATCTGCTACATGACTGGAGCCTGGTGTATGGTGACAGGCTCGCCCCCTACCACATTTTAGACTGAATATCGTCCGGCGAAGTGTGTTTGTTCTTTTAGAATAAATAATTTTATTGTGTTCTAAAGTAAGAAATAAAATCACACAGCGTCAGTAGGTCTGTTTGTTTACTTTTCATGGCTAAACGACTGAACCAGTCTTCGTGATATTTGCCAAAGAAGTAGTGTTCATGAAGACAGGCGAAAGTTCAAAAGAGCCGAACAACACATAATTCCTTTAGAATTTCGAATACAATCGCCAGGCGCAGCTAGCCGCGCCAACTACTTACTAACTAATAATGAAAAATACTAAAAGTTTGTAAAGCAGTCTGTGTGTCTGTGTTAGTTCTTCACGCTGAAACTACTTAACGGATTTGAGAGAAATTTTGCATAGAGATAGACCACAACACACTACACAAACAGACACGCATCCAAGTAGGCTTCCTTATCCCAGCAAATGTAACAATTCCTCTAAGATAGCATAGTTCCTCCAAGATAGGTGCAACCACAGGCCTCAGCCACTATCAAATAAAATAACATACATGATGGACATTCAATATAACACAGATAAGATACCGAGCCGATATGATAGCGGCTAATTAGTGGGCTTATCGATCGGATTTAGTCGAAACATTGCTTTTTAGTTACGACACACGTCGATATAGGTTATAGTGTCAAAGCCATTGTTGAAACACTGAAAAAACATGCAAAAGTCAACAACAATGTGACTGAATCAGTTTAGGACAGTTGTACAGTGATTGCTAGTGAAAGTTTAGCGTTTCGCAATAGTTTTTGGTCTAGCTAGATCTTGATAGCTAGATCGTTTGTTGTTTTGTGAAAACAGTGCAGTGCCACGCGTTGCTTTTGAATCGTTGGTGCTGGTGAACTAATAAGCTAAACAGAAAATAGTTTCCAAACGTTAAAACAATTATGTGGTCGCTAAAACTACTAAAATGTATAAAATAATCAACTTTAAACACAGATATAAATATGTGCGCGAATTTTCGAAAACAAACTAAAGTGATCCAATCAAAATGGTTATACCGTCTGAGCTCGTAGTAAAGAAGGCTAATGACGCTAACTCTGTTAAAACCGAGACTAAAGATCTTCAAGAGAGTGAAGAAGCTGAGACTATGACAAAAAATACAACAAACATGAATAACACAACAGAAGCACCAGTTATAAACCTTCCGCTTATTGTAAATGTGGTTCCAAATCCTCAAATCGAAAGCGTTGCCAAATATGCGCTTATTATGAACAAATCAAAAGAAGTCCAAGCTAAAAATGATACCGAAGACGTGAAAATCGAAAATAGAGATGTCAAAAATGAAAATAAGGAAGAACATGTTGAAAATAAAGTTAAATCTGCTCGGTTTAAAGTTTTACCAAAAAGTGTCAATGTTCAACCAACAAACAATTCTCAAATTCAAATTATAACCAATAATACAAACGTCGTTAATAAAACTAGAGATGAACTAGACAAAACTGAGATAAAAGATGCAGAAGCTGAGGTCAAACCCAATTTAAATCAATTATCGAATACAGTAAACCACCCTCTGATCGAAAGCCTAGCAAAATATGATGAGATTGTAAAAAAGATAAAACACGAGCAAAAAGACGACAAACCGAAAGAAGCTACTGAAAACAAAGTTGAAACAACTACCACAATCGATAAAGAAAAAGACATCCAAAAAGAAAACAAAGAAGTTAAAATTGACAATGCCGCTAAATCTATCCATTCCCAAACTAAACTAAATAAATCTAATGATGACAAACAAAATAACGTCTATGATACCAAACACAGTCACGATAACAGCGACTCCGATGACGTAATCTTTGAAAATAAAGTCAAAACCGTTCGTGTTATATTTGAGCCAAAAAGTACAATCCAAATTTCACCGCCAAACGCTCTAGCTTTAAATGAGAATAAAGATTTACAAACAGACAAAGAAAGAGATGCAGAAATAGCCACAAAAGATGCTAAAATAGAAAAACCTGAAGTTAAAAACTATATAATTGTAAATAAGGCTAAAGACGGACAGATTGTAAGCGAAAAGTATCCTAAAGACATCATAGTCATTGATGCTACTGTAGAAGACGCTGCTGAAGTTCCAATTGCGCTTAAGACCGAAAATACAGTAAATAATCAGGTTCTAAAAGATGTACATACAAAAAAAAATGAACAAACTATTAAAGATGTACAAATAGAAAAAGCCAAATATGTTACAATAGAAGAATACTTTCGGGAAACAAACGATGATACTGAAGTAGACGACGTTAAAATGCAAGCGAAAATATTTGCGTGGACCAAGGAGTTCGAATCTAGAGCCAACTTTTGGAAAGGTATGATACATAACAGCGTCAAAAACTTCACTTTACTAGTTGTTCGCTTCGAACTGTGACCTCGCGACTCTTGACCAATTTTGCTCATATTAGAACTTGAAGTAGCGATGATAGCCTAGCTGGAGAAAGCCTGCCTCTCAAGCCAGAGGGAGCGGGTTGAAACCCAGCCGACGGCACGCACCAATTTGTTCATTGTGTGAACATATGTGCGTATTGTATGTCATCGGCTACATAACTGGAGCCCGGTGTATGGCGACAGGCTCACACACACAAACACACACATACACACACACACACACACTCACACAAACACACACACACGCACACACTTTTACTTATATAATATACTAGCAGAGCCATACGATGCTAACCGCAGTTAAAAAGTAGAAGTAGAAGAGATTATGTGACATTCCAGACTATAATCTATCTCTGTGCCAAATTTCATCCAGATCTGTTTAGTAGTACTAGCGTGATGGAGTAACAAACTTTCGTACATCCATCTAAGCTTTCGCATTTATAAAATACTAGCTGTTTGGCCCGCGGCTTCGCTTGCGTTTCATAGCCTGTGTAACTCAGGAATTATGTAGCTTTCTAATGATAAAGGAATTTTTGAAATCGGACCAGTAGTTTTTGAGTTAATCGTTACAAACATACAACAAGTAACATTGCTAAAAGAAAAACAAAAAACCTGGCTGCAAAACTTTGTACCCTATGTCAATTTCATTAACAAGACGATTCAAATGACACCTCACATGTCGAAATACATCAAGCTGTTTAGGCTGTAGGGTGTGCCAAAGAAACTCCTTACATGCATTCATACGTTAAATAAATAAATATAAAAAATAAATATTCAGGACACTTGCACACGGTCGTCTGACCCCAAACTAAGCAAAGCTTGTACTATGGCGGCCAGAGACTGATATACATACATGTCGGGGAAATGTAGGAAATAGGAGCCACGCCGTCGCATCTGATCCCACTGATGTCGGAGAAACATAGGAAAGGCCGCTGCGCTGTGACTTTCCACTTCTGGTGACGGGGAAAATCTAGTAGGCCGCGGTGTCGTGTCTAATTTCTGAGCCATGAACTTGTCATCACGGGTATCTATGGTGGGCGTCAAACTTCAGGAACGTTGAAATAAGGGGACAGCATTGAAGGCTTTTCACTATTTTAATTATACAGTCACTTAGACTACTTATTTAGTGAAGGATCACAAAGATAGTTGGAGATTTAGAGTAATGGGTTTACGAATGACCATTGCGTGCGACCGCTTTTAGCCCAGTCCTGTCAACCACTGACTGACAGACATGACGTTCGCCCGAAATCCCAAACGCAACTCCATTCGGTGTTAACCGCTCTAAATGACCATAAACAAATCGATTAATCGTCAAAAACAACAGAATAATACTATCGATTAACAACTCTCAAACTGATTTTCATTATGTAATGATGTCACGCGCCGTCACGGCCATCCTGCATTTTCACACGTCCTCGGGTGAATAGTTCATCTCATCATCTGTGGACAATCATAAAAGTGCTCAAGTAACCTCTTAACGCTCGGTCATTCTGACCGTCTCAAATCTAACTCCACAATTTCACAGAAAGCGATCACAGTTATAGAAAAACACAAAACACAGTTAAACCCAATTCTACCAACCATAAACATCGTACCAGAGTATAATCGACTCTTCCAACAGTAACTTCATATTCGTTACCTATCCCCATAAATTGTCATGATAATTGAAATAAGCAACTTGACTTTTAGTGAAATAAATTGTATTGGGACCAATCGAATAATCGAGGCTAAAACTAAATTATTAATCATACATCCAATATTCCAAGAATTTAATCAAGCCACATTGAAAATCCAATGACGATACACATACGCGGTTTGGACTTATGAAAACTGCTGTGTCCAATTTCAAACGAATAACATGCCATTAAAGTTGTCACTTAGACTTGCCACACAGGCTAGGTCGTAACTCGTACTATGATGTTACACCGGGAGGAATTTACTACATAGGCTCACCACACAGGCTAGGTCGTCACTCAGACTATAATTCAACAAAAGTAGGGTTGCAACAAAGACTTGCCACACAGGTTTGTCACACAGGCTTGCCACACAGGCTTGCCACACAGGCTAGAACCACATACGCTTGCCACACAGGCTTGCCACACAGGCTTGCTACACCGGCTTGCCACACAGGCTAGTGCCACATAGGATAGTACCTTGCAGATTAGTGCCACACAGGCGAGTGCCACACAGGCTATTGCCACACAGGCTATTACTACACAGGCTACTGTCCTACCGGCTACTGCCCTTCAGGCTTAGTTTTACCAAAAGCATTGACACTTAGTAGGTTATCTATTAACTGCATGACTCACATGTGCCGCAAGCGGCAGTATGACTAAACTGTTTGTGGGTATTTTCAAACTCTAAGCAACTTCAATAGAAAATAGCACTCTGACATACATCGTTTACGAATATCAAACAAAATGAAAACTTCTCACCGGATTCAATTGCTACTCGAAGGTGATCAATGGCTGCTTCATAGTGCAGGGGCCCAATTCGGAGATAGGAGATTTTCATCTCATCTTGATCTCGATTCCTGGAAGTCTCCACTGCCTCCAACTACTTGAGACATCTCGCACCCCAGCCATCGAGATTATCTCGATCTCGAGCAAATAGAATAAGGCATCTCGAATTAAGCCATTTTTTTCGAGGTATGATGGAATCTCGAGTTGTAAGAATATCCCTCCAGGCATTGACCGGATCTCGCACGTTGCTGCTGCTAATTTTGGTGCCCTTTTTCGATCAACGAGTGGCGCTGTAACCTCGTTGCAGTAGAAACACGTAGGCGTCGACGTTTTGTTCGGTACACTGCTATCCTTCGTCTCTCGTTGTTTGTTAGTTGCGTCACATAGCATTGACTAGGTGTAATCAAACGCCGTCGAGATAATGCAGACGTCTACTCGATGCTCACTCTCTCATTGCCGCCCTGCTGCCCTTCATGCACCACGAAGAAACAGTCCGCACACTCACACACAATAATAGCACGTAGGGGCGACCCTATCAGCCATCTGTTGCTATCCCACTACGCTTCCAGATCATTACACAATTGTAGCCAAAGACGGAGCCATATCTTGTTGCTGTGGACGTTATTCTTATCCCACTTCTGATGTCGGGGAAATGTAGGAAATAGGAGCCACGCCGTCGCATCTGATCCCACTGATGTCGGAGAAACATAGGAAAGGCCGCTGCGCTGTGACCTTCCACTTCTGGTGACGGGGAAAATCTAGTAGGCCGCGGTGTCGTGTCTAATTTCTGAGCCATGAACTTGTCATCACGGGTATCTATGGTAGGCGTCAAACTTCAGGAACGTTGAAATAAGGGGACAGCATTGAAGGCTTTTCACTATTTTAATTATACAGTCACTTAGACTACTTATTTAGTGAAGGATCACAAAGATAGTTGGAGATTTAGAGTAATGGGTTTACGAATGACCATTGCGTGCGACCGCTTTTAGCCCAGTCCTGTCAACCACTGACTGACAGACATGACGTTCGCCCGAAATCCCAAACGCAACTCCATTCGGTGTTAACCGCTCTAAATGACCATAAACAAATCGATTAATCGTCAAAAACAACAGAATAATACTATCGATTAACAACTCTCAAACTGATTTTCATTATGTAATGATGTCACGCGCCGTCATACATATATATTTTTTTAAAAACATACTTAAATCGATAATTAACACCCAGACATAGAACAAACATAAATGTTTATCACATGAATGTTTGCCCTAAGTGGGAATCAAACCCACGCCCTCAGGCTCGGAAGGCTACCGACTGAGCCACCGAGGCAGTCAACATACTTTCAAACATATATACACACACTCGAAAAACATAACCCTCATTCTTGCGCAGTCGGGTAAAAATACAAATCTTTCCTCTGTAAAATATGTATTAGTGTGATCTTAAGTAAAATATTTTTTTCTTTCTGCAGAGCGAGACAAGCAAATAGAAAGAGAGAAGAAAGCCCTTAGCGACGAGCTAGAAGCAGAGAGACAAAGCAGGCAGAAGCTACTGTCCTCACAGTACGAGCTGCAGGAGCGACTTGATTCTCTGCAGAGGTTAGTATCAGCTGCTAAACAGAAACAAACTAATCGGCGGTGATGTACAGACCGACAGACAGACAGACAGACAGACATTGGAGTTTCGCCTTAAAGGTTCCTTTTTACCGTTTTGGTACGGAACCCTAAAAATAACAGTAATACTCCTTAATAATAAACTTAAACATTCTTAAAATAATACGAATGTAAACTATCTTAATGAATTACATTTTGTAAAAAGGTAACGTTTGCATGTACCTAAGGGTGGTCCTAGACGGGGCAAAAAGATATTTTTACTTCAAAAATGGCTATACTGTCAATACTGCCGACTGTAGCCCGGCCATATATTTATATCATCAGCCATGCTAGAAACGTCTGACGAAATGGCCCGGCCATACTCAAAATGTTGTCGTAATATTGCCGAGGCAGCATTACCGGGCCAGCACTGCAGTGAAAATATGGCCCGTCTAGGAAGTCCCGAAATACTGGTCCGATGTAAAAAAAACATTCACTAAAAGCAAGCTGCCTGCTACACGACATCTGCGCCCCGACAGAGGTGACTGGGGCCCTATTCGGAGATTTGAGATTTTCATCTCACCATTCTTCGTTTTTGTTGCTCTCGTTTGAAACGTCATAGGCGTGAGAGTGACCGAGATAAAATTTCATCTGATCTCACGCGTGGGAATAGCCCTGCTGGTGGTTTACTGTGTGGAAGGTGGTTTACAGCCAAATTTCAAAAAATGTTTTTATACTCTAGAGTTTAGCGAATTCTTAACCGACAAATATTAAGTAGAATAAATCCAGTCCGCACAATGTAGCCGTACCCCATCAGGGTCATTATGTGATATGCCTTTAAGAACTGCATGTACCATAATGGAAGAAATAAATCATTGAGTATTCAACGGATCTTGAAGAACTTTGACAATTAGCAACAGTATATCACGAGGAAGGTTAATGTTTTTATTCCATCCAAAGGTTGTCTGGAAGAGATCGCTCTTAAGCGATAAGGCCGCCCATTGCGCCTATATTTTTGAACGTTTAGTTTAGATTTATTTTGTATTTGGTGTCAATAAAGAGTTTTTGTATTGTATTGTATTGTAACTATTGTAAGGTTCTTGGACACTATTTTCTGAACTAAAACGCGAACGAAGTCGCGAGAATAAGCTAGTAGGCTATGAAATGCGAACGAAATCTCGGGCAGATAGATAAAAAAAATAGTGCGTGGAGTCCCTCCGAGCGGAAGAAGTGAAATTTCTGTGT
Source organism: Peribatodes rhomboidaria (assembly GCA_911728515.1). Taxonomy (NCBI): domain Eukaryota; kingdom Metazoa; phylum Arthropoda; class Insecta; order Lepidoptera; family Geometridae; genus Peribatodes; species Peribatodes rhomboidaria. The sequence goes on from OU452194.1 coordinate 2,326,047, forward strand.
ATCTTTCTTTCTCTCTCCCTCTTGCGTTGTAATATTGGACGCTACTCGTTGCTAACGCTCGCGCTGGCCTGTAACAGGTACACTACGCGCATGCGTTCGAGTGCCACTCATTCACTCTCGCTCTGTCTCTTTCTATCCTCCCTCCCCAGGAGCGTTAAACGTTTAACGCAACCTTGTTGGAAGTCGCATTAGAAGTTTTACTTCAATAATTATGTGTATTTGTTTCAGAGCGCCCCTTCCAACGAAGAAAGAGCACAGACGGTCGTTGTCAGACGCCAGCAATAATTCGCAGCCAGAAACTACCGTCGAAGATGTGAGTACCATAATCTTTTCTCTGCCTTATCATGACTGCTTCGGTGGCTCAGCCGGTAGAGAACCTGCCTTCTGAGCTAGAGGGCGTGGGTTCGATTCCAACCAACATGCATGTGATCAACATTTGTGTTTGTTTGTCCGGGTGTTAATTTTATCTATGTATGTATATATCTTATCTATCTTATTTAAAAAATGTATGGAAATCAGTCGCCATAGTACAAGCTTTGCTTAGTTTGGGGTCAGACGACCGTGGGTGTAAGTGTCCCAAATATTATTTATTTATTTTTTATTTTAAATTTTCTTCTTCCGCGTGGAGGGACTCCACGCACTATTTTTTATTTTTATTTTTAATAAACGGAGCTCAAGTCAGTATCCGCGGGTAAAGTACCCAAAAGGCTGGCGACGTTACCAGCGAATTAGCATTGCTATTTAGTTGTTAATTGGTTTTACGAAATAAAGGACGATGACTATTTCTTCTAAGCAACAATGTTTTTGCCGACAGGACTACGGGTACGGCTCGGTGCGGTCCGTGGAGAGCAACCGGCCGGCGCTGGAGGCCGTCAACTGGGCCGCCGGCGCCCCGCCCGGGCACAACGGACCCGCGCCCGTACGTACACTCACTCGTCATCCAGGAACAAGCTCGAGCACTCAGCAGACACGTGATTACGTCATCGTCATCCCTCTCTTTCGAACTTGTTGTGAATGTCTTATTTCGGTCTTGCTTAAGCATCGATTGACGGCTCTATGTGTTGCTGAAGCCTGAATGCTGTGCCTGGCAGAGTATGTTATTTTATCATGTATGGACTGATTCAAACTTAAAGGCGACTGTAAAGTGCGACGCAAGCGAGTCTTGTCTCTCTGTCGTCTGTCTCTGTAGCTTTCCTCCGTGGGGGTTGGCAGAGGTGTCCAACACCCACACTTCTCCGGACGATTTTAAGTCCCAAAAGTGACAGGGGGCGAGCCTGTCATCATACACCAGGCTCCAGTCATGTAGCAGACGACATACAATATGCACATATGTTCATACAATGAATAAATTGGTGCGTGCCGTTGGCTTGGCTTGAGCCCGTTCTTACCAAAAACCTGTTAGGTCCATTGTACTTATCAATATGAACAACCTTTACTTTGGGGCAAACTCTAAAATCGCGAAAAAACAAATCAGCAGTTCCATACATATTGTCTCAGGCCAATGAACTTTTGGAATGGAACAGCTGTTTTTATTCATGCTGCCAGGATTGTCTCAGGCCAATGAACTTTTAGTATTGGACAGCTGTTTTTATTCATGCTGCCAGGATTGTCTCAGGCCAATGAACTTTTAGTATTGGACAGCTGTTTTTATTCATGCTGCCAGGGTTGTCTCAGGCCAATGAACTTTTAGTATTGGACAGCTGTTTTTATTCATGCTGCCAGGATTGTCTCAGGCCAATGAACTTTTAGTATTGGACAGCTGTTTTTATTCATGCTGCCAGGATTGTCTCAGGCCAATGAACTTTTAGTATTGGACAGCTGTTTTTATTCATGCTGCCAGGATTGTCTCAGGCCAATGAACTTTTAGTATTGGACAGCTGATTTTATTCATGCTGCCAGGATTGTCTCAGGCCAATGAACTTTTTGTATTGGACAGCTGTTTTTATTCATGCTGCCAGGATTGTCTCAGGCCAATGAACTTTTGGAATGGAACAGCTGTTTTTATTCATGCTGCCAGGATTGGCATAGTAAAAGTTGTTGAAATTGAGGAGGTTTTTAGTGAGTTACAATGTACAATGTGTGTGTAGGTGGCGGACGCGGGGCTGGTGCTGCGCATGCAGACTCGGCTGTCGGCGCTGCAGAGCGAGCTGTCGCGCACCACCAAGCGCGCCGCCGACCTGGAGGAGCGGCTCATGAGTCAGTACACTACCGACAACCGATCACAGCGGTCGGCTTAGAGCAATTCTTGACGTCCTAACACTATATAGCCTAAAATACATTCATATTAAGTCAATAATTGCTCAAGCATTTTCCCGTTCAGTCTGATCCGACGCTAAACCGCTTTTGGCTTCGGAGTCTGATGTTAAGCAATGATGCGGTTTACGATGAAGCACGCTTACCTAGAAGAAACCGACTCGAAGACACCCGAATGAAATGTATGTTAACTACCCTGTAATTCAATTTTCACACTAGTGAAGAATACCCTGTGATATTTTATTATGGAAACTGACGTGGTTTGAAACGGTTTTCACGCATTATAATTTATGAGACGGGAATTACTCACGTACGATTTAGTCGATTATCCGACTATAGTTTCAACCGCATTCGGCGCTCTTCATTAAGGCGAGTCGCCTTGTAATTGGCGAGTAATTCCCGTTTCATAAATCTTAATACCCTGTGATTTAAAATTGAATTCAAAATCTTTGGGACCCGCGTAGACTCGGCTCGTCTTAAGACGAACGCGAGCCTATTCGTTCAAACGGCGCGTGGAACACTACGTAAGCACTACAACGCGTGCCGCGCCAATGTTCTGTCCGAGGGCCTTAGACCTGTGTCAAATAACCGACAAGCGACGGATCCTGCTTTGGGGAGCCGCGCCGGTCTCTCTCAAGCAGTTCAAGCATTCCACCGACGTTGCTTCTGCTGCTTATTGTGAATCGACCGCTCGGCGACTCTTTTATGGTCTACCCCCAAAAGAGACAATTTTATTTCTTCTTTACTTTATTAAAGCCCTTTTATGTTATGTTGCAATGCTATAACTAAAGCTTGCTAAATACCTTACTTCATATGTTAAAATCTAATGTTAAATCCATGTGTAATTATGTGGAATATGTATCTGCAATAAGTTTTTACACAAGCTACTATTATAGCTTTATAAACGGAAATGTTTTATATATATTGAGTCATATCTAGGAATTAATGTACACTAGATGTTGTGCCGCTGTATCTTATCTTATATCTTTAAATGAGCAATTCTTGTATATATATATATATAATTGGGATCTCGGAATCGGCTCCAACGATTTTCATACAATTTAGTATATAGGAGGTTTCGGGGGCGATAAATCGATCTAGCTAGGAATCATTTTTAGAAAATGTCATTTTATTCGTGTTTTATCGATAATCAACTTAAACATAAACTTGGAAGAAAAATAACAAAAAGGAGGCGTTTGAGTAGTCTCAACTGAAAAAATGACTCTTCCTGACATCTATTGGCGAATAATAATACTATTTTTTGTGAGCAACTATTTTGCTTTAACGACACAACAGCAGATGGCGTTGTAAAGTAACACGAAGTCAATGAGTGATTGCTTTGAGGTTAGACTAAAATCAATTGTTAATTTTCCAAAAAACACAATTAAAAAAAAAAAATACCGAGATAAGCTCGGTCATCCAGGTACAGTTTTATTAAATAATAAAGACTTTTAAAAACTAAAAAAACTAACTCTCAAGCAGTTCACGACGCGTGATGCAGCCTGGCTCGGCTCTGCTAGCACGTGCCGTTGAACCGCAGCTTTAAGGTGTATATCTTCCACAGCCCGTCTCGCATCGCCGGCCACCAATCCAAACGTGGACCGCTTCAAGGTAGAAGAGCTGGAGATAGAGAACAAGAAGCTCCGAGAACACCTCGACCGGCTCCGTGCCGCCGGCGACCCTGGGAAGCTCTCCAACGAAGTCATGGGTGAGTTCCGCCTTCTTTGAGCAACATTAGGATGCCATCCAGAGTAGTTGTCTGTGGAAAGTCTAAACACAAAGTTACTTTTGACATTGAACATTGAACCTTCACAAATCCAAATTGAAACTTTCCTTGATAAATTTTGTCTATCTGTAAAAATGAGTTCTTCTTGAAATTCTTTGCATAAAATCATATGATGTGACCTTGACAAAAATCACCAATCCAAACTAAAAATAGGATATTAAATTTTTCGACTAGCTTCTTAGCATTTTTTTTCAAGCTTGACGGCTGTGTGTCAACAAACAAGTCAAGAAGACAGTCTGATAGTTCTGGGTGAATACCTAATTATAGTATTCTGTCAATTTCTGGTGGGTATAATAAAGAATCACCGTATAACATAGGTAAACATTCTATCAATCATTGATAGAGTACATACCAACAGAGTCACAATCTCTAAGTAACAACTGTCAAAAATCGTCAAAACATCGTTTTACGTAAATAAGTACTAACGTAGATACATTTGCCCTAATTTAAATGTAATGTCGCTAGTAATAATCGGGCAGTCGGCTCACTACTAACCAAAAAAGTCGTCGGTAGCGTGCGCCGAGTTTGGGTTCGGACATTTATAATGCACGTTTGTGACTCTGTAGGTATTATATCTCAATGTATGTAACTCAATATTAAACTATTTTCAAAGCAGCGTTTGAAGCGTGGGGTAAAATATTGTTGTACTAACATTTTTAGCACATACATTATTACGAGTATTTATAGCTCATCGAGCAAACAGGCTTAGCTTTGCATAAATTGAACTATAAGCAATAGGTATTATGTATGTAGTTAGTCGCAAAACAGCAAAAGTTCCACAATTGTTGCACGCAACAAGCAGTTTCCTTTTTTGATAGCCCGTGTCATTGCGTGCAGCTTCACTCTCGCGTCACTAGAAGTTAACTGAAAAAGATGGCGTGGCCGTCTGCAAATGTTGTCTGTCAAAGTTGTCAGAAAGTTTGTAGAATAGGACCCTATTCAAAACGCTAAATTGCTAAATCTGAACTAATAATAAATAATAAATAAATTCGGGACACTTCCACACACGGTCGCCTGACCCCAAACTAAGCTACTAACTACTATTTTTAAATACATACTTAAATAGATATTAACACCCAGACATAAAAATGTCATGTCAAATGTCATCAATGTCAAACAAATGTTCATCGCATAAATGATTGCCCTAGGTGGGAATCGAACCCATGCCCCCAAGCTCAGAAGGCAGGTTCACTACCGACTGGCTTAAAATATTGACATCCTTGTTATACACAACAAAAAGCAAGACGGATTAATTTGTAGCTTTTGAAAATTTTGCAAATTAGCGTTAACATAAAAAAACGATTATCGACCGAGAGTACGTTAGCTAGAGAAACGTCTCTGCTACAGCTTCGACAAAAATGCTTTCATATCTCCGAATTCTGTCTGGATTTCGGTCCATATCTATGTCTTCCTCTACTGGTCGTAGTCTGATAATAATAATAATAAGTTTATAATAATTAAGTTTTTTATAGTATTTGTTTTTTATATTCTAAGTTTTTTTACAATAAATATTGTAAAAAAACTTAGAAATTAAGAAAACAAATAAATATCTTGGAATAATAATAATAATCTTTATTGCATAGATACAAGCCAATTATACATAGGAAAAATAAAAATTACTTAAGATAATAACTCTTAAAGAAGGTAGGTTGTTGTACATATGCACATTAAAGTTTTAAAGTACATTTTCGGCTTATGGTAACGAGTAGGTTGGTCCACAGAACCTTTTTTTTTTTTTTCGTTTTTTTCACCTTGGGAAAATCCTTTATGGATACCACCAACAGCCCGGGTGCGGGCACAGAGTGGTTATGTGGGAATCCCGCCACTGACGGCCTACCCACTAAAAACCCAAGGGTGTTCCACCTCGGCACAAAATGTCGGGGCTACGGGGACGCTTTCGGGCTCTTCCGCATCCCCGACAGCGCCAGCCCCTTCGGGCACCTCCCCGAGCTTGCGCTCTCTCCATCTCGATGACAATGTGTCGAACACCAGACACATCGTCATCATCCACCTCCTCGGGGATCAATTTTGCCCGTGGGCGCCAACCAGCACCCGTGCCTAGGCGCCCATGGTCCCCATGCGACGGGTCAAATGAGTGGCCCCGCCGCCTGCCTTTTATAAATTTGTATACTTATGTTTTAAAAGTTGTTTACTTTGACAGACAGTATTATACAATACAACACACTTATTGACACCAAAATAAAGCATAAAACTAAACTAAATATGCAAATACAGTTGCAAAGGGCAGGCTTATCGCTTACAACCGATCTCTTGCAGCTACCAGATGGATAAGAAAATTAGACTGCCTCGGTGGCTCAGTTGGTAGTAAACCTGCCTTCAGAGCGAGGGGGGGGGGGGGGGTTTCGATTCCACCTAGGGTAAACATTCATGTGATGAACATTAGTGTTTGTTTCATGGGTGTTAATATCTATTTAAAAATATCTAAGTATGTATATCAGTCTCTGGCCGCCATACTACAAGCTTTGCTTTGTTTGGGGTCAGGCGACCATGTGTGAAAGTGTCCCGAATTTATTTATTTATTATGGTCGTTAATTATTACTACACCCAAAAACAAACACCTTGTATATTACATAGTACAGTTAATAACGTGTAGTGCAAATAGATGGTGTCAAAATAGTTTCGCTCACACCAAAAAAATGCTTTTGCAAAAAAAAAAATACGGTACTAGCGAGAATCGCTCCACTTTAGACTTGTCGAAGCTTTCCTTGGCATATCTTGAGAACCTATTTAGATTTTAAAAATAATGATTAAAGTATACAAGTAAAGTGTATACAGAACGGTGATACTAAGCCGAAAAGGGATCACTGAACTTATCGTTTTTAGCAAATTTACTATGAAATTTATTATATGGAAGTTGCGTTAGGTAGTTATAATGTTATCGTAAAAAGTAATAGTAAAAAATAATGAACAGAATATTGAAATCAGGCACATATTGAACAACATTATAGATATACATATACTCGTATATAAAAAATATGTAAAATAAGCTCCTTTCGCCTTAGTACCGCCGTTCGCTTTAACTCTATGGAATCCTTGAGCGTGATTCAAACAGCTGTCTCTTTTTCAGAACAACTGGCCGTGATGCAGAAGGAGTTGGACAGAAGAAGAGACGAGTGTGTGCAGCTGCGAAGCGTCCTCAGCAATCAGGTATGTTTGCTGACCGAGCGGAGCTAGCTCTCACAGTCTAATAGAACGACTAAGCATTTGTATGATGTATATTTTTACGATTTCAGTGTTGGTTCTTTAGCAAAAGTTGGTCAAAATGATAAGTACAATGAAATCCTAGAATATGACCGTCGTTTAAAGATACACTTTATTTAAACAGGAGTCACGAAAACTGTTGGATAAAATTAATGGGCGGGTACACACACTTCTAAGTTTTCACGCAAAAAAATAAACAAAAAAAATGCTCGTTAAAAATAGCAAAAGACCGTTTTAAAAACGCAAGAAAAAAAGGATTTTTTACAGAAATGTTAACAAATCTGTATCATATGTTGACGGCTTTTATATTAAGAAAGTAGCGGCACGACGCGAATAGTTTACAAACAAAACCGACGCGATTAGAGACTGCGTTTGAGCTTTTAGGAGGGCGTAGCGCGATGTGTGTTAAAACATGTTATAGTCAATATAACTAAAATAATTGCATCCTCCAATCGATACTGGATGCTCACCTCGCGGATATAACAGGGTTTTTGTAACACCCTGTAAAGTTACAAAAACAACTTTACGTTTATTTTAACAAAATAAACGTCCTGTGCACCACTGGTGGCTGTTTTGGTGGTGGTCGTTGGGAGCAAGCCATTTATTCAAATATAGTTTTTTTTTCGAATATTTTAGATCGGCAGACAAATTGTCAGCCAAAAAAAAACTACTTACATAAATTATAGCGTCTATTTTAGTCCAAACAACTTTTTTTTAAAATAAATAATGCAAATAATTGCGCCCCGCGACGCTCGTAAATACAAGATTATACAGAACTGCTATTCTAAGCTGAAAGGGGGTCATTGCACCCAAAGCATAGTTATAAAAACTATATAATTAATATAATATATAATATATAATTTGAAAACAACATATAACACTCGTGCGATTTTTTGAGGAAAAATAGAACATTAAGAGCATTTAACGGGCATTATTGCGTTCTCGCTCATACAATACAGCGTTTTTAGTAAAATAAAATGACTGGGAATGACGAAAAATGTTAACTGATAACTTTTGACTGCCTCGGTAGCTCAGTCGGTAGTGAACCTGCTTTCTGATCTAGGGGGCGTGGGTTCGATTCCCACCTAGAGCAAACATTTATATGATGAATATTTGTGTTTGTTCTATGTCTGGGCGTTAATATCTATTTAAGTATGTATTTAAAAGTATATAAGTATATATATCAGTCCCTGGCCGCCATAGTACAAGCTTTGCTTAGTTTGGGGTCAGACGACCGTGTGTTCAAGTGTCCCGAATATTTATTTATTTTAGCCCCCGACACTTTTTTTTTTTTGATGACTCTATGCAGTTGGCCACTGAGGCCTCGACAGCGTACCGGGCATTAGGCAAGCGCAGATGGCGCAGGGCCTCAAGCCCCCGACGCGAAAACGACGGGGTGTTATAAGTTTGACGTCTCTCTCTCTCTCTCTCTCTCCCTCTCCCTCTCTCTCTACCTGTGTGTGTGTGTGTCTGTCTATGACATCGCAGCTCCCAGACGGATGAACCGATTTTGATTTTGTTATTGTTTTGGTAGGTGAATCAGTCGGAAGTGTTCTTAGCTATGTTTCATGTAAATCGGTGTCCTAGTTAAAGAAGTTGAGGAAGGCTAGCTGGAGAAGGCCCGCCTGTCAAGCCAGTGGGAGCGGGCTCGAACCCAGCCGACGGCACGCACCAATTTGTTCATTGTGTGAACATATGTGCGTATTGTATGTCATCTGCTACATGACTGGAGCTCGGTGTACGGCGACAGGCTCGCCCCCTGGTACATTTGGGACTGAATATCGTCCGGCGAAGTGTGGGTGTTGTATTACACCTCTGCCAGCCCCCTCGGGGGTAAGACGTGACGATATGTATGATCTACAAATTTATTTTCGGGTTGGCAACGCATCAACAGTATCGCTAATATTGCAGGTGGCCATAGGCGACGGTTACCGTTTACCATCAGGCAGACCACCTGCTTGTTTCCCACTAAAAAAAAATACAACTAAACAAGTCTACAGAATCCGATCCCAGACTCTAGGAATTGAAAACGCCTATAGTTTTATAAATAGTTACAGATTATTATTATCAATACAATATTTCATACCAGTTTTTAAAGGTCAGCTTAGAATAAAAAAGTTAATGTTAATTAATTTGTACAAAAAATATTTGTATTTTGTCGTAGACAAGATGATCTAATTATTGTACGCAATTGAAAAAATATAGGGTGACTTTTGCTCAACAGTAGGACAAGCATCGTTAAGAATTAAAAATGAAAATAAAATGGAAGATGTTAGTATAACAGCCTCTTTCTGTAAAGAAAATAACGTATCACGACATATCGTCACGCTAATCCCATGAAGAAGCTGGAGGAGGTGTATTACAACGTGACCCTATCTCGCCCCACCTTGGCGGAGGACTGCTCATGGGGGAGGATTTTAGAGGGTTCGACTCCCACATACCCCCTTCCGTCACCCCTGCGGCGGAAGGGAAGTGCGAGGGCATTTACCTCCCCCTCAACAAAAAAAAAAAGGTGTATTACAACACCCACACTTCGCCGTACGATATTCAGTTCCAAATGTGAGAGGGCGAGCCTGTCGTCATACACAGGGCGTCAGTTATAAAGCAGACTAGCGGCGCCCCGTCGTTTCATCCGCGGTTAAAAAGTATCCTATGTGCTATTCTAGACTATAATCTACCTCTGTGCCAAATTTCATCCAGATTTGTTCTGCCGTACTAGCGTGAAAGAGTAATGAACATCCATCCATAGATAAGCTGTGTGTCGGGATGTAGTCCGGTGTAACCTTTCCGAAGACGGGTCTGAGTAGTAGCGCACTTGTAGCGCCTCACTCAACTGTCTTTGTACTTGTTCACTCTACAAAACTTCAAGGCTAGAGTGAATAGGTACCTTATAGGTCGTCGTGCTCCATCTTAGACCACGACGTCGCTTAACATCAGGCGACTTGGTGGTCAAACGCTGACCTATTTAACATAAAAAAAAACATTCATCCATCCATTCTTACAAACTTTCACGTTTATAATATTTGTAGGATGAAATTAAATACGCACATAATTATGTTTACACAATGAATAAAGTTACGCTCAAAATAAAATAAAAACAGGTTAGGTTACAAAAGTGTCTGTATGAGCACATGTTTGAACAGAGATCCTCCTGCCGTAGTTTATCTCATTTATCTCTTATCTTAGATAAATATTGATAAAAATGTCTGTTTGTCCTAGCATCTAGGTGTCTAATGTAGGAAATGTTAAAATATGGATATATGTTTGTGAATCTTCACACTAATAATTTTAGAAGCGAATGTAATTCTGCTGTTCCATTTGTTATCATCTCTTGAGTATTGTATATACAGGGTGTTGCAAAAAACCTGTAGTATCCTCGAGGTGTGCATCCAGTATAGTCTACAGGATGTAATTATGCTACTATACATTAAAAATATTGACTAAAAAAAAATAACACACATCGCGCTCCGCCCCCCTAAACGCGCGAACGCGGCCACTAATCGCGTCAGTCTTGTTTGTCGATTATTCGCGTCGTGCCTCTACTTCCTCAGAATAAAAGCCGCCAACATATGATACAGATTAGTTAACATTTCTGTAAAATCCGGTCATAGCTCTTGCTATTTTTAACTTGATTTTTTTTTGTATTTTTGCATGAAAACTTATAAGTATGTACACATGTCCTTCAATTATACAAGAGTTTTGTAACATGCTATACATCGTGATGTTTTGCCTTGGAATCGAGAAAAAAATCAGCTGTTACATACAAAAAAATTGTTGATCGTCGACAATATGTATGGAACAACTGCTTTGTTTTTTCGATTCCAAGGTTGCCCACAGTCTATTCGTGCTCTACTAGCGAAGTATAACTACCTCCACAAATTCAGCGGGAATGCAAAACAACACGTTGTATGTGACTCTTAAAATTACACTTTACGAACAAAAACTAATACAAATATTGAAATAGGGGTTTTAAGGAGCTAAATTTGGTATTAAAGGGAGTAAAAGGGTTTATAAGGGAGTAAAGGGGACTAAAAGAAGGTCAAAACAGATATAGGGTTTAAACCGGGGGCTTAATGAAGTTAACATACATACCGTTACGCTTTTCGTAAAAAGAAACTAACAGAGGTGTAATAACAACACCCACACTTCACCGGACGATATTCAATCCCAAATGTGACAGGGGACGAGCCAGTCGCCGTACACCGGGCTCCAGTCATGTAGCAGAAGACATATAATACGCACATAAATGATCACACAATGAACAAATTGGTGCGTGCCGTTGCTTGGGTTCGAACCCTCTCCCTCTGGCTTGAGAGGCAGGCATTTTCCAACTAGGCTATCATCGCTTTTAATGAAGTAAAGCAGGGTTGTAAATGGGGTAAGTTATCCCTGCTAGCGAGTATATAGTTTGATTATAGATGATTGTCAAATGTTAGAGTTGAATAGTTTCATTTCAAAATATATTTTAAATTCAAATATAAACACAATACAATACAAAAACTCTTTATTGACACCAAATATAAATAAATCTAAACTAAACACTCAAAAATAAAGGCGCAATGGGCGGTCTTATCGCTTAAGAGCGATCTCTTCCAGACAACCTTTGGATGAAATAAAAACACAAGTATCGAACAAAAAGTTGTAGAGAAATGGGGGTAGCTAGGTCTCAGTACGAGGCTAACTACTAATTGAATACGTATAACTAGTCCCCCTCTAGGTTGTAGCTACATATAAACCGCGGAAGTAGCACGCAGAGGGGACCAAGCGCTTCGCTAAGATCAAACTTCACTGAAACTTTACTTCTTACCCACTAAGCCGGTCCAAAGATTGAAAGAAGGGGTAAACAAAAAAGTTTTCCCTCCCCCCCTAAATGAAGTACTTCTGCCGTCTCTGCAGTCCCTTAGTAGGAATTCTCAGAAAAAAACTGTACTGTAACCTGATACATTCTGTATTATTTTTTGCGTCAAACATTCCAACGTGACACCACCAACACAAATATTGGGCTGCGTTTACACTCGGAGATGTGCTAGGAAAATGATTGCTGTGTGTGTGTGATGAAAAAAATACACCAAAAGGATCACTTCATTTAATTATTTTTTTAGTTATTTATTGTTCCTTAAAAAAATGGAACAATAAATATGTGTTGCATCAAAAAACCAAATGGTTTGTCCTGGTTTAATTACATTAAATGAAACATAGTGATCCTATTCTGCTAATTGTCGTATCGAAATTAAACTTTGTATGCATATAATGTTCGGATGGTGAAACTATAATTTAATATTTCAAATTCGATTTGATGATAGAGCCTGGAGGTGGAAAGTGTGTGCTTAAGAGGGCCGCGACGTTCTGAAATTTCCATACAAACGAGCTACTCAAATTTCTTGAAAACCGTTTGTCAGATTATGATGAAATTTAGCATGTACAATTAAATTAACAATATCTTCGCCCCTATGTTCTTGGTTATTTTTTTAAAACGTTCTCAAGCGTAAATAGAGCTATGAAAAATATCCACATTTTAAGGGGTCACTTTTGACTGATTTATTCAATAGGTAGACAAAGCAAATCAAAAATTCCATTACATAGGGAGGTTGTCTACATCATTAGCTGTTATATGAATCAATAATACAAGGGAAATTCTTAGTTACTTAAGAATGATTATGGTAGTGCAAAAGTCATAAAAAAAAAAGAAATTGCACTTTATCACTCTGTAGGTAAGTTTAGAGGCTCGTCAGTATCATTACTCGCTCTCTTCACTCGTCTTCTTCTTCTAGACGAAATGGCGATAGAATACCTTAAGCCAATGCGAAGTTAGTCTAGGTCGCCTAGGTCGAAATTAGTTAGGTCGCCGGACTCTTAACGAGCGCGCGTGAAGCGTCTGCGTTTCCAGCTTGAGCTTAAAATCCTTTCGTATGTTCGGATATGCGACTGTTCTCCTATACAGGTCGCATTTCTCAATAATTCTCGTAAAATTTTGAGACCAGGCTCAAAATTTTTTAGTCGATTTAGTTGCAGGATTTAAAAATAATGCTATGTGTTCTTTCAGTATGCTAACTTAGCGTGACCTAAGCCCGGGCAATAGAAAAAAAATTGATTACTAACTGTCTAACAGCCATTACACTATCCAATTTTAGCAGCATAGCTCGGTTAGCGTACTGCAAATTGGATGATGGAATGACCGTTTAAGTTTTTTTTAACTACACAATATTTTCCTCGCCCAACTCCAGTGTATACGCAGCCTTATACAAGTATTACCGTATTATATTAGTGATATTCAGTAGTATCAAAATAAACACAGCTCCGGCCGGTCGTCTCTGTGACGCTGTAATGTTATTTACTAAGTTTTAAAACGTTTCCGGACTTTGTCGACGTGTCGCTTGGCACTAGTTGTGATTTACGGGTTTGCTTGTGTAGGAAATGTAGCCCAAGTTATTGCGGGTGTTAATGGATAGTTCTAATGTGTGTGTCTTTAAGGCGTGAGTGAATTGGTTTCTTCTGAGCAAGCGTGGTGATTGATTCATTGATTCAGGCGTGTAGGCTGACAAACGGAAGCGTATTTTCGAATGTATTAATATACTATTTTAAAATAAAAAAATATAATTTCCGTCATCCATGTAAACAATTTTTAGACTTTTTTTGATATTTTGAAAATAGCCCGACCGTTTTCGATAAAATTTATATGGACCATCTCATAAGTATGACCTACCAAACAAAAAAATAATCATTAAAATTGATTCATGATGAAATGCGAAACATACATACAAAAAAATAAAAAGGTATTTATTGCCAAAAGTAAAAAATAAAAAATAGACAAATTACTAAACAAAAATAAATTACAAGCAACAATTTTAGTTTGGCAATTGGGATATTCTCAGCAATGTACTGCGGAGGCTGGCCAGCCTACGCAGAGCTGGTTTTCAGAGTATCCCAATGCTCGAACTGAGATGTTAGTCGAGTATAACTAGCGAGTACGGGTTTAACAAACACAGAAAAAAAAAATAGTAGGCAACATTAGCTATCTTACTTTAATAATATTTTGTATAAAAACTTACAGACGAATTGAGAACCTCCTCCTTCTTTGAAGTCGGTTAAAAGTACATTGAGTTGATGCTCCATTTTGAAAGTGGAATAGGTACGAACAAACACATCTTGTTTATTTTGTGTAGTAGTTGTGCTGCGCGGATTCACTACATTACAAACCCCCGACGTAAAAACGATGGGGTGTTATAAGTTGGAATGTGTATGTGTGTCTGTCTGTCGCATCGTAGCTTCCGAACGGATGAACCGAATTTGATTTTGTTTTTTTTTTGTTTGAAAGGTGAATTAGTCGGGAGTGTTCTTAGCTATGTTTAATGAAAATAGGTGTAGTAGGTTTTTTTTTAATTTAAACTTGTTTTTAGATAAAAAAAATGTCTCTGTTAATCCTGCCCCCGTATTCTGACAATAAGAGATGCATTCTTATCTAGGGCACTCTCTCTCCCTCTCCCTACTTCTCTCTCTTTCTCTCCCTCCCACTCTCTCCCTTTCTTCCTCTCCTTCTCTCTCCTCTCTATCTCCCTCTCTCTCCCTCTCTCCATCTCCCTCTCTCTCCTTCTCCCCCCCCCTCTCTCTCTCTCTCTCGCTCCTTTGACTTTTCAAACGAGAGAGACAATGACCAGAAATCATCTTACATATTGAGGCCCTGAGTTTACTAACTTCTACTTCCTTCCTTACTACTAACTAATACTATTATTGCAAAGTGAGTTTGTTTGTTTATTTGTTTCGCTTTCATGGCTTAACTGCTCAACCGATCATCGTGAAATTTTGCGTACATATTGTCAAGGGTACAGAAAAGGACATAGGGTACTTTTTATTCCGAAAAAAATAACGGTTTCTGCGGGTGAAACCGCGGGGCGCAGCCAGTACATTATAAAGCTATAGATATTAAACATACCAAATGTAGCGAGAAGAAGCAACACACAAAGAAACTTTCTTATCCTACTAATATTATAAACGCGAAAGTTTGTAAGAATGGATGGATGGATGGATGTTTGTTACTCTTTCACGCCAGAACGGCTGAACAGATCTGGATGAAATTTGGCACAGGGATAGATTATAGTCTAGAATAGCACATGGGATACTTTTTAACTGCGGGTGAAACCGCGGGGCGCAGCTAGTTTATAATATTAGTAGTGTGATTATATTTTGTGATTAGATATTCTGTCGAGATTCTGTGCTATCTTGAAAAGAAAGTCTCGTGTCAGTTATCGTTGGTTTGCGAGAAAGTGATATGAAAAAGTATTGTGATATTTTCGAGGTATTGTCTTTGGTTTTTTTAACCCCGAAGCGTAAAGCTTATAAGCTTTACGCGTCTCTGTGTGTGTGTGTGTGTGTGTGGCATAGTAGCTCTTGAACGGATAAACCGAATTTGATTTTGTTTTTTTTTTATGTGAAAGGTGAATTAGTCGAGAGTGTTTTTAGCTAAGTATGTGTAAAATCGGTGTCGTTGTTTTAAAAAAATAATGATTTATACTTGTCTATATCATTGTTAACTAGCGCAGCGCCCCGGCTTCACTCAGTATTATAAACCGTTCGTGAAAATTTATCTGACCATAAATAGGTATACTGGTATAATCTTATATCTTTAAATGAGCAATTCTTGTATATATATATATAATTGTAATCTCGGAATCGGCTCCAACGATTTTCATACAATTTAGTATATAGGAGGTTAAATCGATCTAGCTAGGAATCATTTTTAGAAAATGTCATTTTATTCGTGCTTTATCGATAATCAACTTAAACATAAACTTGGAAGAAAAAATACAAAAAGAAAGCGTTTGAGTAGTCTCAACTGAAAAATATGACTCTTCCTGACATCTATTGGCGAATAATAATACTATTTTTTGTGAGCAACTAATTGCTTTAACGACACAACAGCAGATGGCGTTGTTAAGTAACACGAAGTCAATGAGTGTTTGCTTTGAGGTTAGACTAAAATCAATTGTTTATTTTCCAAAAAACACAATTTAAAAATAATACCGAGCAAAGCTCGGTCATCCAGGTACTATATTATGAAGTGGTAATCTTAGTATATTGGGATGTTGGGTTTGTCTACAAAACTATACTGGGGGCCTACCATGAAATCTTATTGTCATGATGGTTACGTTTTTTTACCGACGCTGCGCGACTGCGAGTCGTATCGCCGCGCAATAAGGTCCATGGTGGCGCAGCTTCGAAAACAATACGTAACAAACATCATGGCAATAACATGTCATATGGCCTCCTGCATAGGTATTCCCAATCATGAGGAATGTTAAACTCAAATTATTTATATCTCAGTGCGTATTCATAAGTTTTTAAACGTGTTTTTTTTCTTTTTTCTTTTTTGTACAATACAAAAACATTCGATACAATAAGATAAGATAATTTATTAACCAAAGAACACATGAACTTAAATACATCGATACCAAGTTTAATAATTGTGTAAGACATGAAATTGCTGAGACGGTGAGCCCCGAACTAAGCGCGAGGCTTGTAACTTGGGGCTCGGGTGCGAGACAAAATGGGTTATTGTGCTTCGTCGTTAACATTACCTAGTAGTGAGAGAGATGTGTGTGTGAGTGGGAAAAGTTGTGGTGTGTAATGTGTGTGTGTGTGTGTGTGTGTGTGTGTCTGAGTATGTGTGACTTGATTGCTTGCAATGCTAATCGCGATATATACTATGTAAAAGGTACTCGGTTTCTTCACGAGACAGTTTTAGAAGCCATTCTCTAAGCTTACAAATTACAAAACAATGCAAATTCATTCTTTTGATCGGACTTATGCTTGAATTCTTATTCCAAAGTTTATAACAGCTCTGCGTAGTCTCTCCAGCTCTGCGTAGGCTGGCCAGCCTCCGCAGTACATTGCTGAGAATATCTCAATTGCCAAACTAAAATTGTTGCTTGTAATTTATTTTTGCTTAGTAATTTGTCTTTTTTTTTTTAGTTTTGGCAATATATACCTTTTTTTTATCTTAATATATATAAATTACGTGTCACGTTGTTTGTCCGCTATAGACTCCTAAACTACTTAACTGATTTCAATCAAATTTGCACACCGTGTGCAGTTCGATCTAACTTAACAGATAGGATAGCTCACATATATATATAAATAATAAACGCGAACGAAGTTATTTATAAAAGTAGACTGAGATTCGAACAATTTGAGTTCGAAATTTGTGGAATCCGATCGGAAACGTGTCCGAATGATTGCGAATAGGACCGCTGGTCCGATTTTAATAATTTTTTCACCAATAGCAAGCTACAGATTCACTGAGAGCTAGGCTATGAAACGCAGGCAAAGTCGAGCGAGCGAGTTGTTTGTTAAAAGTGTTAATTTTAAATGAATAAAAAACAAAATGGCGTTACCTTTGTCTGGTATAAAGCTATCAAAAACGTACTATTTGGATTCGCCGGTTCATAGAAGCCAGTTCTATTACAAGGTAATTATACTAGATGTTTCTTTAAGCCACGGTCATGTTCTAGGATATCATTGTTCTTTAAAAAAGCGACGATACCCTGGTTGGAGAAGGCTCGCTTCTCAAGCCAGACGGCGCGTGTTCGATCCCAGCCGACGGCACGCACCAATTTGTTCATTGTGTGAACAAATGTGCGTATTTAATTTCATCTGCTACGTAACTGTAGCCGGGTGTATGGTAACAGTCTCGCGGCCTGTCACATTTGGGACTGAACATCGTCCGGCGAAGTGTGGGTGTTGGATTACACCTCTGCCAGCCTCCTCGGGGGAAAGGCGTGACGATATGTTATGGATGGGTGGCCGTGAGTGGCGTTTGCAACTGAGCGCTACCGTACGTCGGATGTCGTTCTAACCAACCTATTGCTGTCTTTGTCAGATATTCTTACTAAAAGTACTTTCTCTGTCGGTACAGAAACCGTGGTTCCAAGCGCTCAAAGACGTTGTGAGTAAAAATCACCAAGAAACGTTGCTTTGGATGTCATTCCGCTTTTTAGTAAAGAAACCCGCCAAGTAGCGAAAACGCTTGTTCGGTTCCGTACCCGTAAAATGTACATTCAATAACATTAGCTTGAGTAACTATGTACTACGTACTAGAGATGGCGCCACGCTACACCGTAATGCTCCATTTCGGTTGAGATAACTTACTAAATTTTATTCTGTCACTCGCTTGACGCTGTGTCTTAGGTTCTGATGTATTTTGGTATCCTATGATATGATTTTCTATCTTGCATCGGCATATTTTTATCCTGTGAGACAATTCGGTAATATTTATGAGAATTACCGCAGTATTAAGAGTCGCTCATGCTTAGCTAAACTAACTAAAGATTTCCTTTCGAAATGTAGCCCTTGGTGATGGTTTTAGTAATCATTAACGACTCGTGAGTGCGGCGGGAAGTCATATTTTTCTAGCGTGTGACAGATTGATTAGCAACAGTCGTGCCACCATTGAATGGGAGATAGCTATATATTGCAGTATCATCTCTAGTACGTAGTGCAGTTGCTCAATAGAATTTAAATTCTTTTAATTAATTATTTTATTTATTCTTATTTGTGTTTTTTTTTTCATGCATTCTTTTGCTGATTTCTTATGCATGAATGGTACTTACTATTACATTTTAATTATTAATTTAATTTTAGCACACGCTGTGATGTATATGCACGTTCAAATAACTTTTTTTCACCTTTTATTTTTAATACTCCTTCTCTATAATAAACATAGTATGGCCTTGAATAGTTATACAGTGTTTTGTCAGAGGTTATATAATGTTTATTAGTCAGAGGGATTGTGTGATAAGACCCTACAACTAACTTATATGTATAATTTATGAAGTTAGTAAAGTCCAAAGCACTTTCCAAGTCCCTAGAATAGATTATCTACTAAGATATATGATAGATTACCAACTCAGTAGGTTTTTATTCTTGAGCTATAGATGCCTCGGTGGCTCAGTCGGTAGTGAACCTGCCTTCTGAGCTTGGGGGCGTGGGTTCGATTCCCACCTAGGGCAAACATTCATGTGATGAACATTTGTGTTTGTTCTATGTCTGGGTGTTAATATCTATTTGAGTATGTTTTTAAAAGTAAATGTGTATGTATCTCTGGCCGCCATAGTACAAGCTTTGCTTAGTTTTGGGTCAGACGACTGTGGGTTCAAGTGTCCTGAATATTTATTAATTTATTGTAATTTAAAAAAAAAGATACCCATTGGTTAACCCTTGTATACGTTTCACGTTGCCGGCTATAGCCTAGCATAGTTATACAGTGTTTTGTCTCTTTCGATCGCGTTAAAAATGTAAAAGAAAGAAAAACACAAAACATTGTATGCAGACTGTGTACAGTATTCCAAGGCAATACAAGTTTTATTAATAAGGCGGTTAGTTTCATTCTCCGATAAACCTAGAGGAAAAGATGGAACACTGCGTTATATCTCGCTGAAGCCACTTCTTTTTCAATGTGTGTGAGTGGTAACGTTGCCATGAAAAACATTTACAATTGCACGAAAACTAATATTAATTCCCAAACTCTACGTTAGCCATTTCCGTTCCAATATTCAACCTTATGACATTTAATATTTTAAAACTGCACATATTTGTAAGAGTTTAATGTTACGGGTTTTTCAAAATTGACTTGTAAAAAAAACTGCACAGTTTTTAAAAAGAACCTCAAAATGTAGTCCTGGCCACACTTTTATAAAGCACTATGCAAATTTATGTTCACGAAATTTTACCATAAACCAATGCAAATAATGTCAAGGTAAGAATTACCAAGCGAGTAGCGTAGTATTTTTGCATCAAACTTGTGCGTGTTGTGTACATATACGACAGTAGCGTAGTTTTTGGATGGTTTGTGGCTTCACCTAAATCAAACGCCGTGCGCCATCTTATTCTCTAGGTTGATCTGAGGTTTAATTATGGAGACTGACGTGGTTCTCATAGGTACATTTTTATTTGATGAGACGGGAGTTACTCACGTACGATTAGTCGATTATTCCGACTATAGTTTCAACCGCATTCGGCGATCTTTATCAAGGCGAGTGCGCGTGGCTGTGTTTCGCATAGCACAGGCATAGGTTGAAACTATTGTCGGAAAAATGGACTAAATCGTACGTGAGTATTTCCCTTATCATAAAATCATAAGTCGGTTAGTATTTGATTCACCAGTTGATAGTTATGCTTTATTCCTACAGACGGTGAATCTAAAGTCGCTCGCCACGTCCAACTACGGTTCCGACGTAGACATCATCAATGAGGATGGAGAACTGGCCACGGCATATGAAGCGCAGAAGGGAATTAACAGGTAACTTAGAAAAGTAACTGTATTTTGAAGTCGGCTCTGTGATGCCTGTGTGTCGGTCTGAAGATCTTTGAGTAATTGAGTCTGTCTATTCATAGCGTTTGAAAATTGCAGAAATATCATGTTATTAAAACATTATAGAGTCAACTGGAGCAATTGCGTCTTTCGAGAATTACTGACAAGCCCTTCACAAAAAATAAAAATAATAAATTCGGGACACTTTCACACACGGTCGCCTGACCCCAAACTAAGCAAAGCTTGTACTATGGCTGCCAGGGACTGATATACATACTTAGATAATTTTAAATACATACTTAAATACATATTAACACCCAGACATAGAACAAACATAAATGTTCATCATATAAATGTTTGCCCTAGGTGGAAATCGAACCCACGCCCCCAAGCTCAGAAGGCAGGTTCACTACCAACTGAGCCACCGAGGGAGTCAAATTAGGCGCCACCTACATCTTTTTTCTATCTTTAGTTGCAATAATCTGTACAAGATGGCGTTAGTTGCCTAATTGGGTTTGTCAGTAATTCTCGAAAGACGCAATTGCCCCAGTTGACCCTACTCCGCCAGGTATACCATTCCGGTCACGTGGGCAACACGTCACCGATGCAAGCAAGACCGAAATAGGTCATTTACAAGTACAGTAGAGTCCGTTTATAATGACATCGAAAGGAATTGACAAACACGTCATAATAAGCGGACGTCATATAAAGCGTTATGTGAAATGAAAAACTTTTTTTATGTAAATATGTACCTATGTATTTAAGTATTTTAATACAGAAACATAGTACATATGTAATTACATATGTATGTTTACATACACATTAAATCAAAATTGCACGTAATCAGCACATTATTATAGTAACACATACAAGTGTATTTTTTACTGTAAGTAATCTGTAATTTTTGTCTGCTTTTGTTTTTTCATTTTATTGTAAAAAAACAGTCTCTAATACTATTGTGTTTAGATAGAAGACATAGCTATGGTCAAATTATGATTTTCAATATTGCTGTGAACGTGCCGAACGTCGTCGGGAATCAATGAACAATACCGAAGGTGTAAAGAATCATGTCAGTCATTATAACCGGACATAATTTATTAAAAATGGGTCATAATAAGCGACATGTCACTGTAAGGGAAGTCATTATATCCGACTTTTTTATAAAGAATTTTATATGAAAACCAAACTTCGTAGTGCAATTACGTCATAATAACCGGCTGGTCAATATAGGCGGAGTCATAATAAACGGATTCTACTGTAGTTCGAAAGAGACAATGACAATGACGAGTGACGTCATTATGTGTATGCTCCCGTAATGCTAGACCTCGTTTTTCTAATCATGTAAAATGTGTTTTTTTACGTTAACAACCCCCCCTCTATCTGCCATTTGTGAAAAAATCAAAACTGCATCAACAAGAAAAATCCGTAACATAATAAATATTGAACCTGTTTACAAAATTTCACGAGAATAGGTTGAGAAATGAGACCTGAACAACCAAACATTCACGCTCAAACCAACGGTTCGCGCTCTCTCGGTCATTTAGTATTTATAAAAAGCGCCATCTAGTTTCATTCGCTTCCAAACTTTTGCATCCATAATATTATTGTGAATGTAAATGTACTGGCTACTAGTACTAGTAAACTAGCTTAATTCGCCGTTCAATTAACAGCCTAGCCTTTTTACTGAACAGCGCCGTCCAACTAGCTTCCTGATGAAATTGCAGGAAACTTCGTAAATATATCATCATCATCAGTATTAAAGCGTTGCGTAAATAAATAACTGGTTAAAAATTAACATGATCTTATCATACCTTTAATTGGATTGCACAATAATTTATACATTGATTACATATTAGATTTTTATCTGTAGTCAAAACTGGTAGTATTATGTACATATTATCTGTAGTCAACTATTCATCTCATTTGATTAATTATTTTATTTACAAGGTTTATTAAAATTTTTAGGGTTTCGTTCATCGTGCAATTTTTTATTATTGCATTTGAAGGAAAAACAAAATGAATTGGTAAAATGATCAGAGCAGAAACTAGAAATGTATTTTAGAAGCCCTAAAGAGTTTTTTGCCCAATAGTGGAATGGAACCGGCTATACAATAGTAATATTTAAAAAAAAGGTGTTGATATGCAACCTCTTTAAAATTTGATATCGTTGTCACGCATTTCCCCCGAAGTGGCTTGTAGAGATGTAGTGCATCACCCACACTTCACCGGGCGATATTCAGTCTCAAATGTGACAGGGGCGAGTCTGTCCCCATACACCGGGCTCCAGTAATGTAGCAGATGACGTACAATAAGATGACAATAAATTAGACTGCCTCGGTGGCTCAGTTGGTAGTAAACCTGCCTTCTGAGCGTGGGGGCGTGGGTTCGATTCCCACCTAGGGCAAACATTTATGCGATGAACATTTGTGTTTGTTCTATGTCTGGGTGTTAATATCTATTTAAGTATGTATTTAAAAATATCTAACTATGTATATCAGTCTCTGGCAGCCATAGTACAAGCTTTGCTTAATTTGGGGTAAGGCGACCCTGTGTGGAAGTGTCCCGATTTTTTTTTTAATTTGTGAAGGGTAGTCAGTAATTCTCGAAAGACGCAATTGCCCCATAGACGTAACTGTACCAGTTGACCCTACATTTTAATATTAAGCTATGTTCATATTAATATGGAATATTAGTGTAAAACAACCTGATCCTTATCATGTTATCATAGCAAAGGTATTTCTAACTTTAGAACACTAAGCTCTTATCAGATTACATTACAATAATGTATAAATTACTTAACTCCATTAGTTTAATTTATTTTGTTTTGCTTCATCCTAAGGTTTGACGATTTTATCTTGAATGTATGAATAAATAAAAAAACGTTTCACACTCGTTTGCGATGATAGCCTAGTTGGAGAAGGCCCGCCTTTCAAGCTGGAGGGAGTGGGTTCAAACCCAGCCGACGGCACGCACCAATTTGTTAATTGTGTGAACATATGTGCGAATTGTATGTCATCTGCTATACATGATTGGAGGCCGGTCTATGGCGACAGGCTCGCCCCCTGTCACATTTGGAACTGAATATCGTTCGACGATATGTGGGTGTTGTATTACATCTCTGCCAGCCACTTCGGGGGAAAGGTGTGACGATATGTATGTATGTATTCAAAAATCTGTCCGGGTGGGGAACGAACCCTGAACCGCCTGCTATAAGGCAGATGCGTTACCAACTAAGTAAGGAGGGCCGCCGAGTCAAAGTTTTTATTTAAAGTTGTAGTTCAAAATGAAAGAAGTATACTTAACTAGTAATTTTGTTTGTTGCAGGCAATTGCAAGAAGAACTGCTGTCCGAGAAGAAATTCTACTCAGAACACATATCTAAAGCGAAAACGGAAATAGACAGGCTTCGAGAAGACAACGAGAAGTACCAGAAGTAAGTATCTTGAACAGTAGAGCTAACTACTTAGCCTTTTCGACACAGTACACCGTACACTTTGTCGTGTTGATATTTATAATGAGTGCTTAGAAAAACGTTAACACATATTTTTTTTTCGTAGTACGTTTTTCCAAGTTAAAGTTAATAAATCTCAACATGAATATTATTAAGTTTTTTAACCAACTTCCAAAAAGAGGAGGTTCTCAATTCGGCTGTATGTTTTTTTTTGTTTTTGTATGTGTGTGACGCGATTACTCAGTCAGTTTTGAATCCACTTCAATGATTCTTTTTTAGTTTGGGAGATCATACTTTAAAGATGGTCTCATATGAATTTTGTCGAAATCGGTCAAGCAGTTTTTAAACTAACAAAAATCTAAAAATTGTTTACATGAGTGATGGCCTGACAGGAAGTCGGTTTTTTTAAGGTTTGCTTTTTATATTATGTCATACTGTTTTCAATGCATCGATCCAGGCATATTCATCACGATTTTATGTCTGACATAATTAAGAGTTCTGCGATGCTCTGAAATTTCCATACAAACGCGCTTCTCAAATTTCTTGAAAACCATTTATCAGATTATAATGAAATTTAGCATGTACAATTAAATTAACAATATCTTCGCCCCTATGTTCTTGGTTTTTTTTTAAAAACGTTCTCAAGCGAAAATAGAGCTATGAAAAATATCCGCATTTGTAAGGGGTCACTTTTGACTGATTTATTCAATAGATAGATAAAGCAAATGAAAAATCACTTTACATAGGGAGGTTGTCTACATCACTCGCTTTTAAATGAATCCATAATACAAGGGACATTCTTAGTTATTTAAGAATGATTAGAGAAGCGCAAAAGTCATAAAAAAAATTAAATTGCACTTTGTCACTCTGTAGGTAACTTTAAAGGCTCGTCATCTTCTTCTAGACGAAATGGCTATGGAAAACCTTAAGCCAATGCGAAGTTAGTCTAAAGTGGTCGCTGGACTCTTAAGTCAAAGATTTTTTAATCCGTTACATACAAACTTAACTTCTTTCTAATATTAGTAAGGAAGTAAAGATTGCTACACAAAATCACACCCCATCCTCATCTTTCATAGAGCACATTATTACATTTCCTCTCTTCCAGAACGTTTGAAGAAGTAAAAAGAAACAAATTCAAAGAAGCACTAAGAATATATTGGAAAAAGCATTTTGACGCTAAGAAATATTTGATAATGTTATTTTCTCCAAATAACAAATTTTTGCACTTAACTTTTTCAATTTTGACCTATCTTTGAATTAAATTAAAAAGAAAAAGAATGCGACATAAATATATTGAGTACATATAATTGATTTAAGTTTAGTATAATTTTGTTAAACAAATATTTATAGTAAAGGTATTGCATGAAATAGCATCTACAGTTTTGATCTCTTTTCATTGTCATCACATATTAAAAATGCTTTTTCCCATAAAATAATATTGAAACAGCAAAAAAGAAAAGAACCTGCATAATTTCAAAGACTTCAGCAGGAACACACAACGGTCCTTTTCAGGACTTCTGTTATCAATAAAAGCCCTTTTCAGGGCTACTACGAGTATAACTACAAAAGCCTTTTTCAGGGCTGCCGTAATCACCAAAAGCCCTTTTCAGGGCTCCTATAATCACCAAAGGCTCTTTTCAGACCCACTGTAATCACCAAAAGCCCTTTTCAGGGCTCCTATAATCACCAAAGGCTCTTTTCAGACCCACTGTAATCACCAAAAGCCCTTTTCAGGGCTAATATAACCAACCAAAGGCTCTTTTCAGACCCAGTGTAATCACCAAAAGCCCTTTTCAGGGCTAATATAACCACCAAAGGCTCTTTTCAGACCCACTGTAATCACCAAAAGCCCTTTTCAGGGCTAATATAACCACCAAAGGCTCTTTTCAGACCCACTGTAATCACCAAAAGCCCTTTTCAGGGCTACTATAATCACCAAAGGCTCTTTTCAGAGCCAGTGTAATCACGAAAAGCCCTTTTCAGGGCTACTATAACCACCAAAGGCTCTTTTCAGAGCCAGTGTAATCACCAAAAGCCCTTTTCAGGGCTACTATAACCACCAAAGGCTCTTTTCAGAGCCACTGTAATCACCAAAAGCCTTTTCAGGGCTACTATAACCACCAAAGGCTCTTTTTAGACCCACTGTAATCACCAAAAGCCCTTTTCAGGGCTACTATAACCACCAAAAGCTCTTTTCAGAGCCAGTGTAATCACCAAAAGCCCTTTTCAGGGCTACTATAACCACCAAAGGCTCTTTTTAGACCCACTGTAATCACCAAAAGCCCTTTTCAGGGCTACTATAATCACCAAAAGCTCTCTTCAGAGCCACTGTAATCACCAAAAGCCCTTTTTAGGGCTACTATTACTACAAAAGCCTGTTTCAAGGCTACTGTAATCACCAAAAGCCCTTTTCAGGGCTACTATAACAACAAAAGCTCTTTTCAGGGCTACTATAATCACCAAAGGCTCTTTTCAGAGCCACGGTAATCACCAAAGCTCTTTTAAGGTCTACTATAACCACCAATGGCTCTTCACAGAGCCACTGTAATCACCAAAAGCCCTTTTCAGGGCTACTGTTATCACCAAGTCTCTTTTAAGAACCAACGACTACGACTCATCAACAACTTATCTTGTTTATAAAGACTACTTCTGTTGTCTCTTTCTTGTTTATATCACTCTTTACTATTAACCGTTGCATACTCTCAGAATAGTTATATAGTGTTTTGTGTTTTTCGATCGAATTAAAAATTTAAACTTATCCTACAATATTATAAACGCGAAAGTTTGTAAGACTGGATTAATGGATGTTTGTTACTTTAGTAGTACGTAGTACTTTAGTTTCTTTCACGCAAGAACGGCTGAACAGATCTGGATGATATTTGGCACAGAGATAGATTATAGTCTAGAATAGAAAATAGGATACTTTTTAACCGCGGGTGAAATCGCGGGGCGCAGCTAGAAGAATAAGGACAAAACACTGTAAAACTATTCCTAAGGCTATACAACGTATATGTAAGGAGGAAAGAATATTCTGCTTACAAATAAAGAGTGATAGATTGAATGTAACCTACTTTTATACTCTGTTACAGGTTACTAAGCACAGAACTGAGTACGGAACCAAAGAACAAAGCGCAAGAGTTTGCGCAGAACGAAATCATCAGACTGGCGGCTGAGACTTTATCTTTACAGGTACGAGTGAGCTAAGGTTGCCTGGAAGAGATCGGCTCTTAGCGATAAGGCCGCCAGGTGTTACACTAGTTTAAAAAAAATGGTAGTAGATCACTTCTCAGGAGTGTGTCAAAAAAAAACAATTTTCATGTTTTACGAGATGATAGATTTTAATTGTGATAAAACTGAATGAAATGTTTTACTGCCACAACTTTACAACCACACTTTACAACCGTCAACCTTGCAACCTTTACCATGCAACCCTACAATACAATCTATACCCTTACTGTCGCTTTTAACTCTACAACCACAACCTTTAACCTTACAACCAAACCTTTAACTTTGAAACCTCACAACCTTGTAACCAAACAATCTTCTATCCCCAGGAACGCGTGGACAAACTGTCTGAGAGCTGCCGCCGATACAAGAACCAGATCCGGCTACTTGTCAACAAACTGAAGGAGATCGGCATCGATGACGTCAACGACATACTCGAGAGCAATGGTAAGACCTTTGATAAATATCAAAGCTCGCTTTCTCCGCAGTGAAATGACCTAGTCGTGTTTCGGGATGTAGTCCGGTGTAACCGTTCCGAAGACGGGTCTGAGCAGTAGCGCACTTGTAGCGCCTCACTCAACTGCCGTCTTTGTACTTCTTCACTCTGCAAAACTTCAAGGCTAGAGTGAATAAGTACCTTATAGGTCGTCGTGCTCCATCTTAGACCACAACGTCGCTTAACATCAGGCGAGTTGGTGGTCAAACGCCGACCTATACTACATAAAAAAAAAAAAAAGTATTTCGATAGCAAATATGACAGCTGTAAAAAGTGACAGTTGGCAATGTGACACATGTCAAAGTGAGTTAAAACTACGAACACGAAAAATTACCCGACTGTGCAAGAAGGAGGGCTATGTTTATGGAGTATATGTATGTAAGTATGTATGTGGGTATGTATGTATGAGGTTTCTTTGGCACGCCCTACAGCCTCAACAGCTTGATGGATTTCGACATGTGAGGTGTCAATTGAATCGTCCTGATATTGGAAGTGACATAGGGTACAACATTTTGCAGCCAGGTATTTTCTTCTTTTAATAATGTTAATCATTTCAATGTATTTTTTTCCAGACTCCATCGCACCTCAGAACGCGAACATGACGTTAGAGATGGCGCCCGTCACGCGTAAGAAAGAGAGGGAGTACCTCGGGATGTTCGAGTACAAGGTGCAGGACGAGGGGATTATTATCAAGAAACTGATCACGGGTTAGTATTGCTTTCTTTTGTTTCTTTTTCAAGCTCATATGTAACTTGCAATTTTCGTATTTAAGTTACTTTTTTCAATAGGGCTTAGAACCTTTGTGGCATTCAACAGCAGTCACCTTTTTTTTATTAAAGTTTAAATATGATGAAAATAGTTTAAATGGGTATTTATAACAAACAAAACATGTCGAGCATACAATGGGGCCAAATCTGAAAAAATCGAGAAAAAAAATCATATCTATAAAAATCAATCTGTTCCATACAAAAACTTCATTCAAATTCAAAATTAATTTATTTTAGGCAATGACACCCATCATAATAGGACACATTGTTTAAATTATAAAACACTAGCTGCGCCCCGCGGTTACACCCACAGTTAAAAAGTCAAAATACCAAATTTCATCCAGATCTGTGCAGCCGTTCTGGCGTGAAAGAGTAAGAAACATCCATTCATCCATTCTTACAAACTTTCGCGTTTATAATCAGACAGTCGTCTGTGCATAAAAAACTCAATTATATATAAAAATTAATCACTATTTTCCTTGGTCATCACGTGTGAACAGATGGATCATTTTAGCTAATTTTTTTTTGTTCTGTTTATGATATGCCAGGAGAAGGATCTTATGAAAGAAAAAATTAAGATATTATCCCGAAAAAAAAAAACGGTTCCTATGGAACGCGGGTGAAACCGCGGGGCAGAGCCAGTCCCTCATATTTATTTATTTTATTTTTATTCAACTCCAGACGTGAAGCCGAAGGTGGCAGTGACTCTTCTCCCCGGGCTCCCGGCCTACATTCTGTTCATGATGCTGCGCCACATGGACCACGTGGATGACGAGCCCAAGATGCACCAGCTCATGAAGGCAGTCCGGACGGGCGTCAAGAAGACGCTGAAGAAACGAGCTGACAGCGTCGAGTACAACGCGCTGTGGCTGGCCAACATGCTGCGGTGAGCATTGTCCTTCTTTACCAGGACTTCGTTTACTTAGAAAATATATGTATATATACAGGGTTATTTGTACCTAATCAAAAACCTCTTAAGGGTTCATTGTACTCATCAGTACGAACAACTTTTACTATGGGGCGAACTCCGAAATCGCGAAAAAAAAAACAGCTGTTCCATACGAAAAGTTCAGTCACCTTTGACAAAATGTATGGAACAGCTGATTTTTTTTTCGCGATTTCGGAGTTCGCCCCATAGTAAAAGTTGTTCACATTGATGAGTACAATGAACCCTTAAGAGGTTTCTGGTAAGTTACAAATAACCATGTATATTTTTTTTATGTACAATAAGTCGGCGTTTGACCACCAACTCGCCTGATGTTAAGCGACGTTGTGGTCTAAGATGAAGCACGACGACCTATAAGGTACTTATTCACTCTAGCCTTGAAGTTTACTAGAGTGAAGAAGTACAAAGACGGCAGGCGCTACAAGTGCGCTACTGCTCAGACCCGTCTTCGGAACGGTTACACCGGACTACATCCCGAAACACGACTAGGTCATTTCACGGCATGGCTTGGTCCGGTGGGTGGTAACTAGCCACGGCCGAAGCCTCCCACCAGAGTTTGCTGCCCGGTTAGCACTACCCGGGGACCACGTGTAGGGAATCAGAGTAGAGTACACTCCTACTGACGTGGGTAGCTCAGCCCCCAAATAATATCTAAAAACCTCGTGATATACTGTAACTAGTTATCAAATATCATCAAGATCCTTTCAGCCGTTCAGACAGAGCTACCTGTTTAATTGCTTAAAAACATTAATTTAAGTCTTGTACAAACAGTGACATTTAGTTCACTTAAGGTAAACTAGATGGCGCTCTGCGCAACCACCTGTTGATCCTTAAAACTCGCACGCGACTTGTGCGAGCTAGTTGATACAGCAAATGTTGTTTTTAATGTATAAGTGTGACTAACCATTGAGCAATAAACATCTCAAAGGGTTCTGTTCTTTCATTTATTTTCGGAGTTTGTACATGGTCCTTAGAGCCGGATCTAGTTTAAGGCAAGGTTTTGAGCTAGGTTTTATAATAACGTATGGATATTTTCTCATTTTCAGGTTGTTAAACAACCTCCGCCAGTACAGCGGCGACGCAGTGTACCAGTCTGGAAACACTCCGCGACAGAACCAGCAGTGCCTCAGGATATTCGACCTCTCGGAGTACAGACAGGTGCTGAGTGACATCGCCGTCTGGATATACCAAGGTACACTCGCACGCAACAAGGTTCGGCCGTGGCTAGTTACCACCCACCGGACCAAGCCTCGCCGTGAAATGACCTAGTCGTGTTTCGGGATGTAGTCCGGTGTAACCGTTCCGAAGAAGGGTCTGAGCAGTAGCGCACTTGTAGCGCCTCACTCAACTGCCGTCTTTGTACTTCTTCACTCTGCAAAACTCCAAGGCTAGAGTGAATAAGTACCTTATAGGTCGTCGTGTTCCATCTTAGACCACAACGTCGCTTAACATCAGGCGAGTTGGTGGTCAAACGCCGACCTATTCTACATGCGCTAAATTATTGCTTTCGTTTTCAAAACAATCACGGTGTGCCAAGGGCAAGCTTGCTATAGTCGATATTAACAAGGTAAAGATACGAGATTTAAACTAGCTAAGAATTATGAAATTATGAAAAGTGCCATCTAGTTTCATTCGCTTCCAACTAAAGTATGTTTGTATGCGGTTTCTTTGGCACGCCCTACAGTCTAAACAGCTTGATGTGTTTCGACATGTGAGGTGTCATTTGAATCGTCTTGATATTGGAAGTGACATAGGGTACAATATTATGCAGCTGGGTTTTAATTTTTCGTCCAATAATGTTACTTGTTAACGTATCAAAAAAGCGATGATAGCCACGCACCAATTTGTTCATCGTGTGAACATATGTGCGTATTGTATGTTATCTGCTACATGACTGGAGCCCGGTGTATGGCGACAGGCTCGCCCCTTGTCACATATGGGACTGAATATCGTCCGGCGAAGTGCGGGTGTTGTATTACACCTCTGCCAGCCTTCTCGGGGGAAAGGCGTGACGATATGTATGTATATATATTGTATATATGTATGTATGTTAACTTATCAACATCCTTCCCAGGTCTTATAACCCTTCTCGAGCGTCAACTAGAACGCCTCATAGTCCCGGCTATCCTGGAGCACGAGGAGATCAGCGGACTGTCGGGCCCCGCGCGGGCCCCGGCCGTGCCCAGCGCGGGCCCCACACGCCTCAAGCACGAGCTCACCTCCATGCACGAGCATCTGCACACTTACCATGTGGACGAACCGCTCAGAGTCACCATATTCAAGCAGGTGGGCAATACTGACTACTGTCCTACTTCCTACTATCCTACTGTCCTGCGTCCTATTATCCAACTTTTACTATCCTACTTCCTAGTATCCTACGTCTTACTTTGCTAGTTCCTACTATCCTACATTGTACTTGAAATAAACAAAGTCACTTTCGCGTTATTATATTAAGTTAGGGTTGGCATTGATCTTAATAAATAAATAAATTCGGGACACTTCCACACACGGTCGCCTGACCCCAAAGTAAGCAAAGCTTGTACTATGGCTGCCAGAGACTGATTTACATACTTAGATATTTTTTTAAATACATATCAACACCCAGACATAGAACAAACACAAATGTTCATCACATAAATGTTTGCCCTAGGTGGGAATCGAACCCACGCCCCCAAGTTCAGAAGGCAGGTTCACTACCAACTGAGCCACCGAGGCAGTCAAATCCACGTCATTGAAATAAATATTTGGGTCATTTTTGCACACACATACAATCTTTGCTTAGTTTGTGGTCAGGTGGTCAAACTTGACCACAAACTAAGCAAAGATTGTATTTTGGCCTCCAGAGACTGATACACTTACATATTCTATTTTTAAATACATACTTAAATATATATTAACACTTATGACTTAACACATAGAACAAACACTGATCACATGAATGTGATGAACATTTAACCTTGACCCAGGGCAAAGGTGGGAATCGAACCTATCCCCCAAGCCTGGAAGGCAGGTACACTACCAACATAGCCGTATCTTGTATCATAACCATATCTTGTGCTTATAGATAGATCTTTAGACGATTCAAGTCTAACTTCCGGTCTCTTTCTTTTTTTTTGGGGGCTGAGCTACCCACGTCAGTAGGAGTGTACTCTATTCTGATTCCCTACACGTGGTCCCCGGGTAGTGCTAACCGGGTAGCAAACTCTGGTGGGAGGCTTCGGCCGTGGCTAGTTACCACCCACCGGACCAAGCCATGCCGTGAAATGACCTAGTCGTGTTTCGGGATACATCCCGAAACACGGTTACACCGGACTACAGTCCGGTATAACCGTTCCAAAGACGGGTCTGAGCAGTAACGCACTTGTAGCGCTTCACTTAACTGGCCGTCTTTGTACTTATTCACCCTACAAAACTTCAAGGCTAGAGTGAATAAGTACCTTATAGGTCGTCGTGCTCCATCTTAGACCACAATGTCGCTTAACATCAGGCGAGTTGGTGGTCAAACGCCGACCTATTGCACATAAAAAAAAAATTTGAAATAATAAAGTATAACGAAGTTTTCTCATCTTTCCAGCTGTTCTACTACATCTGCGCGTACAGCTTAAACCAACTGCTGCTTCGCAAAGACCTCTGTTGCTGGGCCAAGGGACTTCAGATACGATACAACATATCGCACTTGGAGACCTGGATCAAGGAGCATCTCGCTGAATACGGACAGAAGAGCGTGAGTTGAACATGAGTCTTGTTAGGGTTCCGTAGGGACGCTGCGGGGCCAACGGATAAAGGTGGACTGCATCGGAGCCTCTGGCTCACGTCGCTATTACAGTTTTCATAGACAATTATAAGACACAAATAGATGATACTGATGAGGAGGGTGCGGGGAAGCCACAATAGCATCCTGAAAATCCACGTGCGCCGTTGTTGAGACATTCGTGCGGACGATGCACGTCCTGTATTGTATACCACTCCACCATGATATTCTCTCCCAATCAGGTGTAGTTAATCTTGCTTGATCATCCTGTATCACTGTATTCTCACCCCGGCAGATGGTATCCATCCTAGGTGTGTTGTATCCTTCCTTTCCCCAAGCTGAACAGATCTTGACCGTTCTGTATCAGCCTATATGGCATGATTCCCCCAGCAGGTGGAGTCGATCCTTAGCGTGTATATCGTTCCCCTTTTCCAGACGGAACAGATCTTGACCACCTTTATCACACTATATGACATCTCACCCCGGCAGATTGAGTCCATCCTACACGTGTTCCTTCCTCTCCCCAGACGGAACAGGTCTTAACCGCCTGTATCACACTATATGGCATCGTCCTCCTCTGATAGGTGGAATCTATCCTGGGCGTGTAATATCTTTCCCCTCCCCAGACGGAACAGGTCTTGACCGCCTGTATCACACTACGTCATCACCCTCGGCAGCTGGAGTCCATCCTAGGCGTGTATATCCTTCCCCTTCCTAGGCGATAAAAATCTAGACCGCCTGTATCATACTATAGAGCATCTTCCCCTGACAGGTGGAGTCGATCCTGGCGGTGCTCCGGCCCATCACGCAGGCGGTACAGCTGCTGCAGGCGCGCAAGTCCATGCAGGACGTGCAGAGCACCGTCGAGATGTGCGCCAACCTCACAGCCATGCAAGTCTGCAAGGTACGTGACACTTGCCGACACTGCCACCGACACTTAGAATCACTTGCTGACACTTGCCGATACTTGCTGACACTCTTTTCTGGCACTTACCGAATTTGGCTGACATGTACCACTTCGATGACTTTCCTAACTCAGATGGTAACGCGTCTGCCTTAAGAGCAGGGGTCCCGGGTTCAATATCTTTTTGTTGTTGCACGCTCATATTTATTAACGTTTTTGCTTAAAAAGTAACTTTAGTGTAGTCTTAACACTAGTCAAGTCTAATTCACAAATGTTAAAAAGAACAGTCAAGAACGCATAGTCTTCACTACAGCAATATTACTTTTAAAAGCCCGTCGATTCGACGGATGTTAGCTTTCTGTGATTAAATTGAAGTAACTTGCTTTTGGAAAAAATACCTAATTTTAAAGAATGTTTCGTAGTTATTTTTAACCCCACTTGTGTACTACAGAAGTATGTTATGTGTACAGATCCTAAATATGTACACTCCCGCCGAAGAGTACGAAGTGAAGGTGACGCGCGAGTTCATACACGAGATACAGAAGAAGATGCAGGAGAAGGCGGGACACAACCCCGACAAGGAACCGGTGAGTACTGCTGCATGACTACTGTTACACGATCACTGTTGCATGACTACTGTTACATCACTATTGTTATATGACTACTGCTACATGACTACTGTTATCTGACTACTGCTACATGACTACTGTTACACGATCACTGTTGCATGACTACTGTTACATCACTATTATTATATAACTACTGCTACATGACTACTGTTATCTGACTACTGCTACATGACTACTGTTACACGACGACTGTTACACGATCACTGTTGCATGACTACTGTTACATCACTATTGCTACTCAACTACTGTCATTCACCTACTATTAACAAACTACTATTACCCAACAAATACAAATAGTTTACTGATAACACCTAGTGTATTAAAGTGTTACAGCTGAAAGTCAAGTCAAATTATGTCAAAACAAGAATTATGTCAACAAAATTATACAAAACTACTATCACTCATCTAATCTACTCTCTATCTTTCAGCAAAACCTCCTCATGGACTCGAAGATGATATTCTCCGTTCAGTTCCCGTTCAATCCATCGTCCATACGTTTAGAAGACATAGAATTGCCATCTGTGCTAGAACTAGACGGGCTGCTCACTAAAATATAAGCTAGTGAAGTTGTATAGGGCAACATTGCTTGTTTACCCGCAGCCTTATTGACTGGTTCGTGCCAAATGGATTGAGATAAAACTGACCAGTTTTAATTATTAAAAAATAAATATTAACCATTTGTGTGATAATGTATTGAGCAATAATACTAAAGAGTAGCAAACGGCATCAAAAATGTCTGCGCCAAAACTCGGCTCACGCGATGCATTGCGCTGATTTTTTGGTTAGTAGTAAGCCAACCGCGATCCGATTACAACGCCGCGCGATGCCTAAATCAGAAATCAGAAATCAGATTTTATTGATAACTCCTATAGTTACACGTCACAGTTGAATATTTATAATTAAAAACGAAATGTCAGAACAATAATAATTGATAATTAAGTCAAATATAAAAATTATTCATAATGTCATTATACAGATAAGTATAGTAAAAATAGTTTAATATTATGTATAGCTATTATTATACAAAATAATAATAGTTCAAAAATCTCTTATTTTAAAATAAGCTAAATGCTCGGTAACAAGCTTACCAAAAAATTGGTTGTCTGTAAAGTCGGTTTACTGCCGATAGTTGAACGTGACAACGTGCTCACTCAAGTAGGAGAGAGACGGATGTCGAACGCAAAGGCCGATTGTGCTTCTTTGTCGCTCGTTCCGCGCTCTCGCTTGCACTTCAAGCCTTACATGGAACGCCTCAGAGCGAGGTAACGCCGCATGAGTCATGTTTTTTCGTGCGTTCAGCCGGCTCTATCGAATTATAAGACGTTGTCACGTCAATAAAACTACAAAATGTCTAAATTGGAGCAAATTGGCACTGAGACTGTATAAATGATGTCTAGGTACGTGTAATGACGCTCGGACTACTTTTGACTGTTGTTACTTAAATATTGCAGCTCTTTCGGATTAATTCTCAATGTATAAACGTTGACAAAACCCTGATCATACGGCCGAAAGGTTAATTAACTATTGTCTCAATCCACAATTAGGCCCCAAAATTGGACACAATAAGGCGGAATGTGACAAAGGTCAATGAACTCTTTCCTCAATCCATATAGCATGAACTATAGTTAACCTTGAGTTTGGAATCAGAATCGCTTTCTTTTTGGCGCTTGACCATTCAAATTAAATTAAATCAAATTTCTATTCCATTGGGTATCGAAAACACACTTATGAACGTCAAAGTTATAAAAATGACTCAACCGCCTTGTTTGAAAAAAGAGCCAAAAGAACCGGCTAGAAATTAAGGGGCATTCTTTAAGTCACAAAACGTGGGTCTGAGCAGTAGCGCACTTGTAGCGCCTCACTCAACTGCCGTCTTTGTACTTCTTCACTCTACAAAACTTCAAGGTTAGAGTGAATAAGTACCTTAAAGGTCGTCGTGCTCCATCTTAGACCACAACGTCGCTTAACATCAGGCGAGTTGGTGGTCAAACGCCGACCTATTCTACATAAAAAAAAAACGTACAAATAATACTATAATTGTCAAAATATGAATTTAGAATTGACACTTATAGAGCATTGTCAAAATTAAGCCGATTCTGACTACCAGCCGGTTATACGATAAGGCTGCAGGGCTGTCCAAACTACGGCCCGCAAACTTTACAGCGGGCCGCAAAGAGCGTTAGTAAAATGTTAGCTGAACGTAACACAGTATACACTGCCTTCCAGCGCCTAGTCTCTAATATGATATTAAATAAAAATGTGTGCGCGTTATATAATTCGTTTGCTCTAGGATAATAATCGTTATTAGCTGCAGCGAATAGGATATAGTTGAATGAAAGCCTCAAATATTTACAAAAAAAAAAAAATCTGCGGCCTGCCAGTTTGCTAGTATTGGCATTTATTTTTCGGGCTGTGAACGGATCTGGTTGGACAGCCACAATAAATAGTTGAACCAACGACTTCTTATCCTAAAGACAAACAAATAATTAGAAGCGTCGAAACCACGCCAGAAACGCCCATTGGTCATTCAAAGAACCAGTAAGCGTACAGCATTAATACCGGCATGTCATTGGTCAGCTAAGATTTAGATAGGCGCGATTCCCCTAATGTATAGTCCGAAAACCCCAAAATAATGTGTCTTTGGAGAAACATATTGCATAATTATGACACACAAAAAGAATTTCGATGTGTTTGTATGTGTAAAAATAAAACAATAAGCTCTATGCTTATTATTTAAGTTATTTCAATGTATAGATATTATTTCCTAATTGTAATCGAAACTTGCCTTCCGCATTTCTTAGTATATCGACGACTTGGAAACAAAACTAAATAAGTAAAAAAATATAAATATAGAACTTTTCAAAAGTTATTCTTTCTGTTAAATATTTTTGTTGGATTTTGCCTCTGAGTTGTAGATATTATCCTTATGCGTAAACGCCCGATAAGTCGTATAAAAATTCATTACATAAAAATATCTGATGAAATTGATTCGGGACTTTTTTGCACCCCAAATTAAGCAGAGTTTGTACTATGGCTGCCAGAGACTGATAAACATTAAAATTTTAAATACATACATAAATATATCTGAACACCGAGACATATAACAAACGCAAATGTTCATCACATTATTGCCCTATTGCTGGGAATTGAACCCACGCCCCCACAGAAGGCTTGCCACCGACTAAGCCACCGAAGCAGTCCAACTAAATGTTGATGATAATTTTGAATTTATATATTTTATAGAAAAACTTATCGGCCATTTATGAGTAAGAGAATAAGTTATTAAATAACTTGACCGTAACTGGAAGCTATATAATATGAGAGTGCATTTCCGTTTCCGTCGAAAGTACCAGCGTTTTCGTACTTTTAATGCCTTCTAACCGGAAGTCCTAGGTGGCGCCACCTCTGCATTCGCGCTTTGTGAAAATATCGCGCGCCATTTTTTATCATTGGCGTTTTAAGTTTCGTCGAAGTAACATCGCCGCAGCCCTAGCAGCTTGCGTCGTGTTGCATAATTAGTTAATACAAAGTGATAATTTGTTAATAATTATGTGGTAAAATACTGAAATGTAGTTATTTTCCTAAAATAACTCGGTGTTAAGTATACATTTTACGCAGTAAGTACCTACCCACATTATATTTCATTTCTTCATTTCATTTGTTCAAAATGAGTGAGTAGAATTTGTTTTAACGGTTTTACCGTTCGATTAATTTGATATTTAAATTTTTTTGTGTGCCTAAATGTTTTTAACCATATGTGGCTTACAATATGGGGGTCAAACGATGCCTCATACCAGTGTTTTGTCATTATTGAAGTGTTTTTAGGTAATATTTAAGATTATTCATCATATCGTCACGCTTTTCCCCCGAGGGGGCTGGCAGACGTGTTATCCAACACCCACATCGCCGGACGATATTCGGTCCCAAATGAGCCTGTCGCCATGCACCGGGCTCCAGTCATGTAGCAGATGACATACAATACGCACATATGTTCACACAACGAACAAATTGGTGCGTGCCGTCGGCTGGGTTCGACCCCGCTCCCTCTGGCTTGAGAGGCGGGCCTTCTCGAACTAGGCTGTCATCGCCTTTAAGATTATCACCAGTTTTTAACATAGTTTTGCTTCCAGAAACGTATAAATGTTTGCCGCCCAAACGCCCAAGCTACAGAGCACGGGCCGTGGCGGTGGTTCAGTGAAAGGTGCGTAACAGCGTGCTTTTACGATTCTACTAATTCATCGGTATTGGTTGACGTGCTGGCCGATAATTGAAGAAAGTTGGTGAGTGAAAAAATCCTTTTTATAAAAATAATGGTTTTCAAATGTTGCAACAGTGTATCAATTGCTTAACTACGAGTCGTACAAACGACTCGACCATATCTAGCGATCTATCAGTTCGTTCACTTTATAGCTTTAGTTACTATAAATTTTTGATACATCATGGCAAATTATTTGAACACATGTATTTTAGAGGCTAGGTAATGCCTATTATTTTGGACGTAAGAAATAATCATAATCTAGGTATCACAGACCTAGGAACAAACAATAGTGGGGGAGAAAATATCTTACGTCACCTAGCCGTATGCTGAAAACTTTTCATTAAATAAATGCATATAAAGGCTTTCTTAACCTTTTTTTTTTTTTTTGAAATTATTTCTAAATTAATTTTCTTTTGTGGATATATTACTCAAAATGTCACTTGATCTTTTGACATTGCGTTTAAGTTTAGAGGAACAAGTATTTCATTTTGAATTTATTCCTTTTTACTATATTGTTATGCAAACAATCAGTTCAACGTGCATTCGCATGGTTATAATAGGGAGATACAGGAGTACCGTTTTTGTACCTCCTTACATTGAATTATGCAATCAATACAAAATACTCTGAAATGCTTGAAACGATACGCCCTCGCAGGGTGAATCTCTTTACAAATATCATATCATTGCCTTAAGCAATCAATACATCATACATCATTGTATGCTTGTAATAAACCACCCTCGCAGGGTAGGTAATCTTTTGCAAAAGCCACCCTCGCAGGGAGGCTACCTATTTGCAATTGAATCATTGCTTTAAGCAATCAATACATCATATATCATTGTATGCTTGTAATAAACCACCCTCGCAGGGTAGGTAATCTTTGCAAAAGCCACCCTCGCAGGGAGGCTACCTATTTGCAATTGAATCAAGCGATCCATACATACACTATTCTTTAATACGCTTGTAACGATACGCCCTCGCAGGGTGAATCTCTTGACAGATATTACATTGCTATAAGCGTTTAGCAGAACGTATTTTAATATTTTTTATGGTTATAATAAACCACCATTGCAGGTGAGTACCTTTTTTGCAAATATCATATTTCATAGTATTAAGCAGTTAATACAACAGACAATGTATGCTTGTAATAAATAAAGCAAAACTCTATAGTTGTGCAAATGTATTTGCAAAATATCAATTTCATGATAAACATAGTACAAACTTGTTTGGTTGTAACAAACCATCTTCACCCGATGAGCATCTCTTTGAAAAATACAATATTTCATTGTATCAAGTAAGTATCGTAGGCTTATTACAAACCATCCTAACAGGGTGATTTTTTGATCTTAATAATGTTGTATGTTCATAACAAAACCTAGTTTTATGCTGGATCAAATATTTCAAACGTATTTTATTGTTGTTGTAATGCCTAATCTGTCTTTCATTCTTCATGAAACTATAGCTTGCTTGTAATAAACTACCTTTTCAAGGTAAAATAAAAATATACCTTTGCAAAAACTACCCTCGCGGGAATGTCTTATATAAGAATAAAATTGTAATGAAACAGGTTCCAAATCAATAAATTAACAGACCGTGAAAATATTCTATGTTACAGCTAGACAGTCTTAAACGTAGTTTTTTACTATTACTGCTGAATCCAGATTCAATCTTTTAAGTTTTTAGAAACTGATAAATTAAACGCTCAAAGCGAGGCTTCAGGCCAGTTTGTTGCAGTCTGATCAAGAAGTTTTCGATATGAACTTATTATGTTCCCTGTGTAACGTTAATTTAATTAGAAGTAAGTCACCACCTCGAGGTGGGTTGCATAGTATTGAATCAACTGCAAAGTGAAACATGTTCTTTCAAAATTTCGAAGTGAGTCTTACCCCTTACTTGATTATTTATTGAACAAAAGTGCTCGATGAGCACAATAACCTTAAGAGTTCGTGCAGTATTTCCTGCGACTCCAATCACAACGGAGATACCTGCTATTTGGTTTAAAACGATGTCTTATCTTGTCGATTCTTGTAATTTAGGTCGTTTTTAAAACGACATTATGTTACGGATAATGTGACGAGAACGAATGTTGTACTAATTATGTTTAAATTTCATTTTCTCATTTAACTCGAGGCAAAGTAAGGTCACACGCGTGTCCCCTTTTTCATATGAATATAAGTACATAATTATATACTTATATATTAATTTATTTTTTAATTACTTAAATAATTTTATTTGGAACAGCCTCGTAATACCTGAATGTGTGGCCTATTGTCTGTCGTACTCAGTGCGCTATCGCATTGACACTAGCAACCTCTCGTTCACAATTAACGATTTGAATTACACAATTATAATTTAAAATATGAAATTAGTTAAATATTTTTACGACTCTGAGACAAAAAATAGTAGGGCGTGGGTGCTTATATCAATTATTTTTCGCACGACTGACTTAATCATTAGAAAATTGTATGTTTCAAATTGCCATAAAAGCTACCTACCGCTATAAGATATAATGTGTTTGCAGTAAGTTAAGATAGTAGCTCGCAACTACCATCGCCCATTCCTTTTAATTACCTACCTTCTTCCAAAGGTGTTTCTTATCTTATCTTACAATGTAAAGACTTGCACTGCGAACTGTGACGTGTAACTGTTAGTTATAAATAAATCCTGATTACTGGCTTATCGTAAGTTGCTTAACTAAACTACCAACAATTTTCTTAGGGCAATAGGTATCGGAGCCGAAATCCTTCCTATATTGCATTTGATAACGGTAATTATATAATAAACGAAATAGTGTTATTAAAGTGATAGATTATTTATGAGACTACGCTCATGATAAAATTACGTTATCTTTGAAAGTCTAGCGTGATTTTCATGTTTTACATATATTTTACAAAATCATCACAAACACTGATGATTAATGCATTGACTTGGAAACTCACTATCAAAAATTCAGTACATGCCTATTGAAGTTAAGAGATGTGAAAGTAAACCTAATTTTCGCTATAAACATTAATATTGGCATAAGCTGCCTAAAACTTGATGTAATTGATTTTTAGTATATTATTTAATATTAGCTGTCTCCCACGTGTAACTGATTTGTCAAGTCAGTAAAGTTTTTAGAATTATAAATATTCTTGGTTTTCGTTAAATTTACTGAACTGTTGAAATACATATATTGAACTGGCTTTACGGATTCATCTTTTACTCACATGATTTACGATTGTTGTTGTTGCCATTTTAAAACAATTGCCGATTACCAGAGTCGGTCTGGTTGAAAAATATTTCTATCGATCTGGACATTAACCTGTCACTTAAATTGTCACACCACTTAGTTATGGTTGACTATTTAAACACTATCTACAGAAAAAATGGTATCACTGCTTGTCCAAGAAGTTGTTTGTTGGTCACCTGCGATAGTAGACTACAAAATCTTTTGGATCAACGACCTGTTGTTGATTTTTAAAACAATTTTAACCACCAACATATTATGTATGGTTCTGTATACAAACTTAATGCAAAGGGAAAGTATGACATAAATAATTATTTATACATTGCCTGAACGTGTCAGACATTCTATGGAACGTATTCCCAAAGTATTCTATACAATACGGCATTATACAGATGCTGGTGACATACATTTTACAGATGGAAAATGTACTATTTAAATACGTAATTGTTTCAGACCAATAGAGAGAAAACATAATGCCTTGTTTCCGGTTTCATTATTATTATGTAAACCCTTTTATTTAAGTTGTTTTTCCAACAACATTTTTGAAGATTTGAAATAATTTTTAAT
The DNA here is from genome assembly GCA_911728515.1 of Peribatodes rhomboidaria. Taxonomy (NCBI): domain Eukaryota; kingdom Metazoa; phylum Arthropoda; class Insecta; order Lepidoptera; family Geometridae; genus Peribatodes; species Peribatodes rhomboidaria. Next base: position 2,368,831 of record OU452194.1, read on the forward strand.
ATTATTTACAGCTCACATTGGCGTTTCTTTTAACAATAAGTTTTAATAGCCCTACTATAGGTGGCACCACCAGGCAATACCAAACAGGCTCTCATATTATATAGCTTCCAGTTACGGTCAAGTTATTTAATAGCAGCGTTTTACCTGAAATAAAACGCATATTAAAATACTTACCTAACTGGAAGCTATCACTTTAATTTCTGCCTGGTGGAAATTCGGAAAATTAAGCCAATGATAAAAAATGGCGCGCGATATTTTCACAAAGCGCGAATGCAGAGGTGGCGCCACCTAGGACTTCCGGTTAGAAGGCATTAAAAGTACGAAAACGCTGGTACTTTCGACGGAAACGGAAATGCACTCTCATATTATATAGCTTCCAGTTAGGTAAGTATTTTAATATGCGTTTTATTTCAGGTAAAACGCTGCTATTATTTAAAATTTTGTACTTAATTTTGAACGTGCGTTCCTATAAAACATTCCATATATATTTATTTATTGTCTTCATTATTGCCATAATAAAAAAGTATATGAAATAATCAGGTGCCATTATGTGAAACGAAGTTATGTATTATTGAATTATTATTTTTTTACTTAATATTTATAAGTACCAAAAAAAACGAAGATCTTTTAAAGTATAGATTTTACGTAACAAATAAAAATGCTTACTCTGCTGCCGTAGACCCAAATTGGGTCTCAGATTTTTTTGTATACATTTAAATTTATAGGAGGAATACATTTTGACAAAAATTATATCATATATTAGCGAATGAATTAAAAAAAATATTAAATTAAATTATTATATTCAAATATACAAAAAAAAATATTTAAAAGTGTAGCGAGTGCATAATATAGACCAATTTAATAAGGTAGCTTGACAAACACAGTTTTATAGCAAAATATGATATAGCAGAAGTTTGTTATAGCCAAATATGATATAGCAAAACATTGTTATAGCAAAATATGATTTAGCATAACGTTGTTATAACAAAATATGTAAAACTTTATTACTTATAGCAAAATATACTACTTTTAACTAAAAATAGGCTAAAGAGTTTATATTATTAATTAGTTGTAACACATAGTTTCGGAAAAAACAGTTCAAATGCTAAAACTAAAATGTTATAAGTTACCTCGATCTGTCAAACGTCACCTGCGATAATCACATAACAGGTGACTGATAGAATCAAGTAATACGAAGATTGACATAACATATCATAACTTCTTATGTTATGTTATGTCAAAACTGACAAAGTCTTATAATCTCCAGTGCAGCTAAGTTTTCTATCTGCAAATGAAATGCGTTTTGTTTTATGCGTCAGTCGCAGCGGCAATCGCACTCTTCTTGTCCCGTCTACGTTGTTAAAGAGAAACAGAGATAGACATATGTTTCATGATGCGAATTCCCCAGCGTTCGACGTAGAAATCAACGCATAGTACTTGTTTTATATGGGAAAAAACATAACACTCCTTTTTGTTTCCCCGTAGTCGGGTAAAAATAGTGCGTTGATCGCCAAGAAATGCAATAATGAGCTTTACAGTATAAATAAATTTATTTTGTTACTAAAATAATCAACGAAATTATGTTTTTTTATTCATAAATGTTGAATTATAAAATGCGCTGCCCTCTTCCAACGGAACTGAACGGAAACGCGAATGAAATGTGTCGCACGCGAAAACGAGACAGCGCAAGCTGACAGGGATTCGAACATTTATGAATAAAATACTTTAAAGTTATTATAAGTTAGATTTTTTTATTAAAATTAAATTTAGTTTAAGTTTTTATAACAATTTTTTTTTAGTTCAAAATGTTGATTTGTATTAAATTGTGGTATTATTTATTTGTCATTCCATAAGAATTATTTGTGTATTATGTTGTTGTTTTTTTTTATAATATTGGAATTGTTAATAAAAATGAAAAATTGGATGTCATATGGAATAATTACTTACCATAAAAATATGTACATTCGAACAAGAAAAAAACCCGACTGCAGAATGTTGTCTATGTTAATATATGTATCCTCGATGTATATATATTTTATACATCCGAAAAACATTCCTTTCTTGGGCAGTCGGTTAAAAACATTCCTACGGTCTACTGCCAATTTTTTTTTCATAATACTTAAAATATGTTATGTGGAATCAATAATTAATCATAGATAAATATTATTATTATAAATAATTATAAAAACGTTACCATGTAGGTGCTTTTAAATGGCAATTTATAGCAAAATATACCTATTTATTATTATTATTTCACTAGGCTATTTGTAAAGGGTATGTAAAACCAAAGATAATTAATTAAAGACACTCAATGACCAGTATGAGCCCCTTTCGGCTTACATACCCTTTCAAACTAACCTTGTAAACTTGTATCATTTTTTTGTAAATCAGTATTTATTGAATGTACTTAATTTGTTGAGTTTGTCTGTTTAACAGTTTATGATAAGGAGTTTTTAGTTCAAATAATTGTTTGTGATATTTTTTCCAATTTAAAATTTAATGTTAACCAACAGCGACATCTAGTGGCATTTTTGGTAGGGCCAGACCTTGAGACATTTCTTAAAAAACGTTTTTTTTTTTCGTAGACGTGTCTAATATTTAAAAATATTTTAAAATATTTTCGATGGAACTTTGTCAGGTCATCAAAAACTAGTCTTAATTTAAAAAAAAACTACTTGACCAATGTCGTTAAAATTTTGTGATCACATTTAAATTTAAAAAATATGAATTTATCATAGTTTACTTTGTCAATCTTAAAACTATTAAAAGGAAAGTAAATCTTATTAAAAAACCTTAATTCCAATTCAATTTAAATTTCAAATATACTAACCAAGTACCATACTACTTAGGTTGCGTACGTAGTTTTTAGGGTTCCATACCGAAATGTTAAAAAATAACCTTGTATTGTATTAATTAGACTATAAAATGTATTTTGTAAAATGACTCAAGCTCTGGGCCATATTAGACGTTGAAAAATATTAGATTTTCAAAGTCAACTACGCCCTTCTATTAAATGAGATTTAAACGTAAATGCACATTATATTTTGCTTTTGCGTGATAATAATATATTAATATAGATGTGTAAAATATTTATTCTTGCATAATACATGTTTTTGAATTGTTAAGATATTAGCAGCCAGACATTGGCAAACCTGTCTTTCTCGCACATATTTTATTTTATTTTTTTATTTTACAAAGTTAGGGTATCTTACAGCTAGGTGAAAGATAAACTAAATATATATGTCAATAAGGCCACTTAAAAAATACCACTTATAAATAAAAAACAATAATATAAAAATAAATAAAAAACAATAATATAAAAATATAACAACAACATTTGGAGATTTTGGCGGGAACCGAAAAGATGATGTCGTGATTTTGTATTATTTTCTAAAACTTGTAATTCTTCGAGTGTTAAAGTGTAATAACGGATTATTAACGTGTACCGGTTTGTCAACGTACACGAGTGTTACCAAATAATACAAATATTGCGAAACGCGACTTTTTGTGTTCTCTGCAAAACTTCACTTAAAGTTTTAGTAAAGTATCCATAACTTTACTGGAATGGGGAAAGGGGAGGGATTCATCATCTTCGTCATCACCTCATCATCATCATCCCATCACCTGTAAAAACTAATGATTAGTATTTGACACTGGCAAATGCACATGACGTGCGACGCCAAATTTTCCGGAATGGGGGAGAAACAAAAACAACATTTTTTTCAAATCATAAGTAATTTTGACACTGACAACTCTTTCCCGCCCAAAATATTGTCAAAAGATCATTATCTAAAGATCACTAGATATTTCCGCGGGACAACATGAATCGATTTACTCTTGATAAGCGTTGGGAAATATTGAAAAGTTATTACCAAACTAACTGATGTGTAACTAAACAAAGCGAATTTGAAAATAAGTTCGGTAATGATGTTATCGGCCGTCTTGAAACTCAATAGCTGGTCTGGTCATCAGAAATCAGAAACGTTTATTTGCTACACTGTGTACATAAAGATCTTAAATATAGTGTAAAGTCCCAACAGTGGACCCGTCGGGCGTGCAATATTTGGTAGGTTTAACTCTTACATCATCTTGCTCTAAGGTTAAACTACTTAGCAAAGTTATAATAAATAAAATACTACTTATGGTATTAAACTACTACTCAACACTTATTTGTCTCATTTTAAACAAACATTAAATAAAAAATATCAAATTTACAACAATAATATATAGGATGGGCCCTTACCATGACATTTTATTTCCTTAATGGTAAAGTTTTGTTTGCGACGCTGCGCGACCGCGAATTGTATCGCCGTGCAATAAGGTTCATGGTCGCGCAGCGTCGAAAACAAAACGTTACCATCATGTCCTGGAGGGCTATTCCTGCGCGTGAGATGAGATGAGATTTTATCTTGGACACTCTCACACCTATGACGTTTCAAATGAGAGCAACAAGGACGAAAAAAGAAGAGATGAAAATCTCAAATCTCCGAATAGGGCCACTGAGCCCTGATGTTGCCTCCTCGATAGTTACTAGACTGGCCGTGTTTGGACTCATTTTGATCAGCTCTCGGATCTGATACTAACTACTTCGTCATTAGTCCAATGTACTGTACAGTTCTAAGAACCTTGTTTTGATCAAAATAACAGTAGTAAAACTTAATTAACTAGCTGCGCCCCGCGGTTCACTCGCGATTAAAAATTCAATCCTATGTGCTATTCTAGACTATAATCTATCTCTGTGCCAAATTTCATCCAGATCTGTTAAGCCGTTCTGGCGTGAAAGAGTAACAAACATCCATCCATCCATTCTTACAAACTTTCGCGTTTATAATATTAGTAGGATTTTATCATGTTCAGTGATTAGATAAGGTGCTATTAGACGCTATATTTTTATTGCAATACTGGCCCATCAATATTGCGGCAATATTTGTATGGCTCGGCCATTTAGTCATACATTTCTAGCATGGCTGACGATGGCCGGGCTACAGTAACCAATATTGCCAGTATTGCAGTAAAAATTTGGCGTCTGACAGCACCATAACTTAAAAAAAAAATCATGTGTGAGAGAGACAGCACTGCGCTATCTGGCCTTTAAATTAGGGTGCTCAATGTAAAAGATTCCATGGTCGACATTGTTTTCAAAATATTAGAAATTATATGTCTACACCAATGTAGTTGTACAAAAATATATATTTATTAGTATTAATATTGATAATAGTATTTATTCGTCAATTGTTTGTATTTATGAGAGATGGCGCAGGCTGCATACCGGCGGACAGAGGGGGATGGAATTCGACCTCAATCGACCTGGGACAATTGAAAAAAACCTTATTTTAATTGTAAAAGGTAAACTAGTAAAATTGATAAATTGAAAACTCAGTCCCTCTGCGTCCGTTGGTATGCGCCGACCCTTAAAAGTTTAGAAATTTTGCTCAGTTCAACATTTCTTCCTTGATTATCTTCCTAGAAAAACTTAAATAAATATGCCAATGCATCTTCATTTTTTGTAGATTTCTTGTTTCTAAATAGTTACTAAAAAACATGAAAAACAAACTAAAATAAAAGAATATTATGAAAGCAATAATAATATAGCATATCTAATGAATTGTTATAAGATTAAATCAATATAATAGCTGTTGAATCGTTATTTGTTTTAGCACACAAAATAATAAGAATTAAACTTAAAATATATAAAAATTACATAATTACAGTTCACCTAATATTCCCGCACTAGCCAAAAAAAACGGATATGTGCTACAATGCAAACAAAACTAAGAAATAAAATATGTGTACCCAGGGTCGCGGGTTCAAATCCCGATGATTGTTTTTTTTTTGCGCTATCAAAAATGTTATGTTTTTGTCCGAATTTTAAGTATCCTACTATTCTGTCATCTTCCTTATTGTTTTCATTATAATCATATAATTATAAATGAAATAATATTTTGTGTGCTGTAAATGTTAATTTATTATATACTGTAGAAATGTATTAAATACTTGTTTCGTTGTAAAGTGCAGATGTAATAAATATTAATGTTAGAAAATATGTTTTTTCTTTCTTAGGGTGTAGGGTCAACTGGGGGAAATGCGTCTGTAGGGCAATTGCGTCTTTTGAGAATTACTGACAAACCCTTCACAAATTAGGCAACTAACGCCATCTTGTACAGATTATTGCAACTAAAATAGAAAAATGATATAGGTGGCGCAATTCATAATACAAGGCACATATTTAACTATTTAGGAATTCTAGAGAAGTGCAAAAGTCATAAAAAACTATTGAAATTGCACTGTGTTCTCTGTAGATAACTTTAGAGGCTCGTCAGTATCTTTACTTGCTTCTTTTTTTTTTTATAAATTTTATAAATTCGGGACACTTCCACACACGGTCGCCTGACCCCAAACTAAGCAAAGCTTGTACTATGGCTGCCAGAGACTGATATACATACTTAGATATTTTTAAATACATACTTAAATAGATATTAACACCCAGGCATAGAACAAGCACAAATGTTCATCACATTAATGTTTGCCCTAGGTGGGAATCGAACCCACGCCCCCACGCTCAGAAGACAGGTTCACTACCAACTGGGCCACCAAGGCAGTCTTACCGACCGAGTTTTAGACGAAATAGCAATAAAAACCTTCAGCCAATGTGAAGTTAGTCTAAAGTGGTCGCCGGACTTAAGTAATACGCTTTGCTCGAAAAGCGTACTTCTTGTGGCTGTTGTCATTGGTCGAAATTTGGCAACTGTACACGGACAGCGCGCCTTGCGAAGTCATTGCACACTAGTGCGGAAAGAATATTTTTTAGTTTTTGAAAGCAATGAAACTGCACTGAGGAAGAAGGAATAATAAGAATGAGTCGTTTGCTCGTAAGCTATATTCCAGACTTGTATCAGAATATACTATTACTTAGTGGTACGAGTATTTAGATACCAGGACAGGGGGTGAATAGGAACGGCGGGGTGAATAAGAGACAAAACTAAAATCGGTAATTTATCGACTATAAAAATACTTTTTTTTGTGTGGTATACTGCCAGAGTGTGTTCCCTGACACTTATAATCTGGGTGTCTTCAAGTCTCGAGTGAATCGGTTTCTTCTAGGCAAGCGTGCTCCATCGTAGGCCGCATCACTGCTTATCATCAGGCATGTTGGCGGCCAAACGCAAGCCTATTAAGCATTTTTTTTAAATCAAAATATCGATAACTTTATATATTTTCTTTTTTCATATTGTCTGGATCTTTAATGATAAAATAGTCTTAGTTTTGTCTCTATTCTCCCCGTTTTACGGTACGTATGATGATACTATTGACAATTGTAAATATAATATACCTAACGCCTGAATTATTCATCTGACTTTGATGAATGCGATGTCGATCGTTTTAAACGAACGAAATCAACATAACCGATGTAAGTCCTAAAACTTAAGTCTCTGAAGTCTGGATAAACCTTTTCCGAAGTCTTGATAATTCTTTATTTCATTTGATTTTAATAAAATCCGTTTTAATTGCGTGAAGAAATAACAAACACACATCTTCGACTGCCTCCGTGGCTCAGTTGGTATAGTGAACCTATTAATGAAACACTGATTTTAGTTTTAAATACTATTGCTATTTATTTTGAGTTTACACGTTCTTACTATTTAATTTATGTTTCTTACTTTTAAGACTAAACGCTTCATCGGCCATTGCAATGTTGCCAGAGACAGAGAAACAAGAATGTACTACAGATAATATAATCTAACACGCCTCCTTACATTATTGTTTCTCTTTACTCTTCGTACAAAAATATATTTACTTACTTAACTTACTTCTTTATACTTATGCTTCTTTAACTTACTCAAACACTATACTATAACATATTTATCTTACTCTATTATTTTCTTATTTAGGTACTAATCTTATACATAACTACACATTTACTTATTTTAATAAAGACTTTTAAACTAAGTATTTATTTTATTATTTACACCAAACCTAGCATTTTTCTGAATTTAAGAAACTTTATGTTTCCCAATGATTTGGTAAAAATGTCTGCAACATTATCTTCAGAATCAACTTTTACTACATCTATAACTCCGTTTTTTTACATTTTCATGTACATAGTGATAATGCACTTCAATATGTTTTGAATTTTTAGTAAAGTTACCATATTTAGCAATAGCTAATGCACCTGAATTATCCTCAAATATTTTTACTGGCTTACAATCTATTTGAAAGATGTCTAGTATTAAAGACTTTAGAAAAATTATTTCAGTTACTGCTTCTGATAATGAGACATATTCAGCGAAACATGAGGATTTAGTTACACAATTTTGTTTCTTTGACTTCCAATAAACAGTATTTCCAAATAATCTAATTGCAAAACCGGTGGTGCTTTTTCTGCAAACAGTATCACCCGCAAAATCTGAATCTACATAACAATCTAATATATCAGCATCATTATTTTTACAATATGTCAGTTTAAGATCTCTAGTTAAATACAAATACTTTAGTACTCGCAGTGCATGTTTGAAATGAGTTTCATTATAGCAGTTTTGAAATCTACTTAGGTAGTTTACACTGAAAGATATATCAGGTCTTGTGCCTGAGCTGATGTACAATAATGCACCAATTAAATTTCTGTACTTTACATCTTTGTTTACATCACATTCTTCTAATTTAAGATTCATTTCCATTGGTGTCTTAGGCAATCTAGAGTTTTCAATTTTATAATGTTTTGCTAGTGACTCTATATAAGCTTTTTGACTTAATGTCATGGTGTTACATTTCTCATAATCATATTCAATATCAATACCAATATAATTCTTGACTTTGCCCATATCTTTCATTGTGAATTTATTCATGAGTTTATTTTTAATTTCAGCAATAATTTTATTACTTTTACAACAGATCAGCATGTCGTCAACAAATAGTAGTATGTATATAGATAGGTGTTCATTTGTTTTTACATACAGACAATAATCATATTTGCTTCTACGGAAACCAATACTACTTAGGAAGTCATTTACACATTCATACCAAGCTCTAGGACTTTCCTTTAAACCATACAAAGATTTATTTAGTTTGTAAACTCTACTGGTACCGTCTTCATAGCCTGGTGGCTGCTGTACATATACCTCTGATAATACTCTACCATTTAAAAAAGCTGTCTCAACATCCATTTGATTAATATTAAAGTTTTCCTGACAACAATATGAAAGAAGTACCTTTAGAGTTTGCATTTTAGCAACAGGGGAATAAGTATCATCAATTTGATCAGTTTGTTGAAAACCTCTTACTACTAACCTGGCCTTATACTCATTTTTAGATTTCTTTTTATATACCCACTTCACATCAATGACCTCTTTGTCCTGTGGTCTGTTGACCATGGTCCATGTATTATTTTTAACTAGGCTGTCTAACTCACGATTCATCGCTCCTGCCCATTGTTTTGAGTCATCACATGATATCGCCTCCTGAAAATTATCTGGAATCATAGCATCACAAAAGTTTACATAAACACAATAGTAGCCAAATTCGTCGTCGAACCGTACTGGTTTTTTAATTTCTCTCTTAGATCTTTGATTCATATTTGTTTCATCATTTTTATGTACTTGTTCTAAATTATTTTTCTGAGTCTTTAATTCTTTATCATTTGATATGGCATCTTCATATTCTTCACTATCTTCATATTTTTTACAATTTTGCTTTGAATTTTCTTGTTCATTTTCATCATCATCATCATCATTGAATCCGATACATTTTACATCTTCTTCTATAATATCACAATGTCTTGCTACAATCACTCTGTTGTCAATTAATACTCGGTACCCTACATCTGTGTATCCAAGTAAAATTCCAGGTTCAGCCTTCTTATCAAATTTAGATTTCCTTTTAACTTCTGGTATTCTCACAAAAACTTTACTGCCATACATGCGCAGATTACTAAATGATGGCTTTCTTTTAAAAAATATCTCATATGGTGTTTTAATCTCAATTGTATTTGTCAAAGTTCTGTTTTTCAAATATGCTGCCGCCTTCACAACTTCTGGCCAGTAACGTCTCTCTACTTTGGCTTCTGACAGAAGACATCTTGCCATATCCATAATTGTTCTATTAAATCTCTCTGCAGTCCCATTCAATTCATGTACATACGCGGGACATGGTTTTAATATTATTCCCTTTTCTTGTGCAAATTTGAATGTTTGTCCATTTATGTACTCAGTTCCATTATCACAAATTAATTCTTTTATCATTTTTCCAGTTAGATTTTGACATTCATTCACATATTGTACTAGGCATTCATAAACTTGGTCTTTTGACTTGATACAATAAACTTTTGCCAACTTGCTATAATCATCGATGAAGCTTAGGAAATATTTTTCGCCTTGGTTACCCGTGACACGGTGAGGCCCATTCAAATCTGTGTGTACAATTTCTAGAATATCTTGAGCTCTTCGTCTATTATTTTTGAAAGGTAAGTTATGCATTTTATTTTCCATACAAATAGCACACTTTATATACTCTTCTTCTAATTCTTTAGGTATTCCTTCTATTAGTAATACTTCTTCTTTGCACATCTTTTTCAAATTATAAAAATTTACATGTCCAAGTGTTCGGTGTAACTTTTCTTTCACAGTCATTGTAGCCACATTTGCCTGAATTGAGTCATTTGACATATAACTTTTCATCACATACAATCTGTCTTGTTTTATTGCTATGGCTAGTACTTTTCCTTTAAAGTTGTATATTTTTGACAAGCGTCCTTTTGATACAATAGAATGACTGTCGGTTATCTTGGAGTAGCTTAATAGGTTAGCTTTCATTTCTTTCACATAAAAAACTTTATTTAATGTAACTTCAGACTTTTTTCCATAAACTTGGAAGTTTGTTTTAATGTTCCCAACCTTTGTGGCTTCCAGTATTCTTCCGTCTCCGACTTTAACTTTTATAGGACTTTTCAATGTCTCACAAGATTCAAAATACTCATCACTGTTAATAATGTGATCTGTACAGCCGCTGTCCAACAACCATGTAATTTCATTTTTATTTGCAGATTTGTTTTCACATTCAGTATTATTATTCAATATAGTTGTGGTATGGAAACTATTACCTTGGTTATCATTGTTCCATCTCTGGTTGTGGTTACCTCTGCCTCTCTGATAATTAAATGATCCTCGCCCACGATAACTTGAAAATCCACGACCCCGTCCACGGTTATAATTATTTTTGTATCGACAATCTTTCTTCATATGATTTGGTTTTCCACAATTGTAACAAATCAATTTATTTTGGGTTGCTTGTGTTGAGTTTACTAGTCTTGTCTCAGCTTTAAACACATTAGACTTTTGTTCTAAATGGGCGTTTTCTGGTTTTTCTTCAAAAGATTTCAACTTAATTTTGCTCTTCAAGTAATCCACTGTTCTATCTTTCTCCGGAAGCACATCGATAAGATCACCAATGTGATTGTATGTCGGTGGTAAAGCTTTTATCATGTAATTCAGTTTCTCCTGCTCACTGACTGTAGCGCCCGCTTGCTTCAATTCGTTCACGGCTTTTTCGAAATCGTCGAAAAAGAAATCGACTTGTGAATAACTTTCAAGTTTGACATTTTCTAATTTATTTCTGCATACGATTTGCAACGCGGTCGATTTTTTGAGATACATTTGATCGAACTTATTCATTATTTCATAAGTGGATTGCAAATCACTCACGTATTCCAATTGCTTGTTTGATATGGCACTATAAATATAATTGGTCGCTTGGATGTCCATCTCGTCCCATTTTTCATTTTCATCTTTCACATTTTTTTTGCGTAATGCAACTTCTTTACATTTTTTGAATTGCAGAAACTTTAGTATCCTTATTTTCCAGTTATTGTATTCGACTCCATCGATTAGAGGTATCAGTATTTCGTTATTCTTCATGGACGACGCCATTTTTTCACAACCACGTTTTTAGGTTTTTTTACTACGCGTACAAACTTGTTATTTTTGTAAAAACCACTCTCCGCTACCATATTAATGAAACACTGATTTTAGTTTTAAATACTATTGCTATTTATTTTGAGTTTACACGTTCTTACTATTTAATTTAGGTTTCTTACTTTTAAGACTAAACTAAACGCTTCATCGGCCATTGCAATGTTGCCAGAGACAGAGAAACAAGAATGTACTACAGATAATATAATCTAACAGAACCTGCATTTTTGGGGGTGCGTAGGTTCGATTCCCCACTTAAGACAACATTCATGTGATGAACATTTGTGTTTGTTATGTCTGGGTGTTGTTATATTTTTGAGTATGGATTTAAAAATATAATGATATGTACTCGTATTATATGTAACAAGCTGCGCCCCGCGGTTTCACCCACAGTTAAAAAGTGTCTGTGCCAAATTTCATCCAGATCTGTTCAGCCGTTCTGGCGTGAAAGAGTAACAAGCATCCATTCATCCATCCTTACAAACTTTCGCGTTTATAATACTAGTAAGAAGTAAGACTACATGATATAAGACTCAGGCAGCTATAGTACAAGCTTTGCTTAGTTTGGGGTCAGGCGACTATCGAGTGTGGGCAAAAGTATCTCGAATATGTGATTTATTTACAAAATTAGTCTGATAGAGGGGCGGGGCATAAATAAAATCAATAATAACGTTAGCTAACCTTCGTATCTAAATGTAGGTAGATATGTACTTAATTAAATAACCTTTCGCGTTTAATTTTTCATTTATCATATTAATCTACCTCTAGATTACTAATCAAATAATATAAATGCCATTAGAGATATCTAATCTTTCAGGATAGTTGGCATCAGCTGTGTTATTGCCATGCAAACTGGTACCTATGACGTGTTGATGTTAGGCGACTCTCACACTGCTTCTCTGCAAGCGAATCGTGGGTTAGTCTGGATGAATTTAATGTCATCTGCTACATGACTGAAGCCCGGTGTATGGCGACAGGCTCGCCTCCTGTTACATTTGGAACTGAATATCAGCCGGTGTTTAGGATTCTAGATGAGATCTCTTCAATAAAATATGCGCACTTTCACTGTAACACAGTTTATTAACTTTGAGCACTCATTTAGATCCTTACAACTAGATTTAACTATTTATTTTTAGTTAGTAATGCGGAGCGCGTAGGCTTGCTTGACAGTTGAAACGAAAGAGAGAGATAGATATATTATATAATGCTGAATTTAGTGCAAATACTAAACAACCGGCGAAGTGTGAGCGTTGTGATACACCTTTGTCAGCTCCTTCAAAGGAAAGGCGTTACGATATGTCATGTTTGTGTTGAATGTAGTAGGTATTTAATGCTGTAAGTGGTTCTGTCAGCTATAGTGTAGCCCTCGCGGTCCGCATCTGTTCTCGTGTACAGGGGCCCTATTCGGAGATTTGAGATTTTCATCTCACCTTTTGTCGTCCTTGTTGCTCTCGTTTGAAACGTTGTAGGTGTGAGAGTGACCAAGATAAAATCTCATCTCATCTCACGAGCAAGAATAGCCCCCCAGGGACCCTATTCGGAGATTTGAAATTCTCATCTCACCTTCTTTCGTCCTTGTTGCTCTCATATAAAACGTCATAGGTGTGAGAGTGACCAAGATAAAATCTCATCTCATCTCACGCGCAGGAATAGCCCCCCAGGTCGCATTTCTTAACCGATTCTCTTGAAACTTCGTGAACAGATTACAGTGAGTTGAGTGATTAGACACAGTTTTTTTTTTTGCTGAGACAGTTTTTCGAAATTTTTTAATTTGCGGAGATATGAAAAAAAAAGAATCCGGACAGAATTCGTACAGGGGGGCTATTCCTGTGCGTGAGATGTGATGAGATTTTATCTTGGTCACTCTCATAGCTATGACGTTTCAAACGAGAGCAACAAGGACGAGAATAGGTGAGATGAAAATCTCAAATCTCCGAATAGGGTCCCAGAAATCCGGACATACGAAAGCATTTTTCTTGAAGCTGAAGCAGAGACGCTTCGCTTAAACGACCGATTAAAACGTAAAATAAAAATAAGTACAGGAAAAATCTCATTAGGCAGGTATAGTTACATAAATCTGTTTGACTTTTGTCAACATTTAGTAAAATTGTTTGATAATTGCTCGGAAACGGTTTGTAGAGGAAGTAATTGATTCTACGGTAGATTATGTTGCCAAAACATGGTAATGCCAGAAGGAACTATGCCATGTTTGATATGTTTTTAACCCCGACGTAAAAAGGAGGGGTGTTATAAGTTTGACGAGTAACGTGTATCTGTCTGTCTGTGGCATCATAACTCCCAAGCGAATGAACCGATTTTGATGCAGTTTTTTCGTTTTGGAAGCTAATGATTAAGATAGTTCTTAGCTAGAATCATGAAGATCTGTTCAGGCGTTTGAAGATCATCAGCTCAATTCCTACTTGACGAAAGTGTCTTACCATATTCCACAGGTCCGATTCATTTGAAATTTGGTGTAATGTTACTTTGGTGGTATTTCCAAGGCATGGCGACTGAGCTGATGCTGCAGCATCAAGTAGTCTGCGGGATACCGAACTCCTCAAGAACATACATAACATATCGCCACGCATTTCCCCCGAGGGGGCTGGCAGAGGTGTAACACAACACCCACACTTCGCCGGACAATATTAAATCCCAAATGTGACAATAGGCGAGCCTGTCGCCATACACCGAGCTCCAGTCATGTAGCAGATGACATACAATACACACAAATTAAGTTCACACAATGAACAAATTGGTGCGTGCCGTCGGCTGGGTTCGAGCCCGCTCCCTCTGACTTGAGAGGCGGGTCTTCTCCAACTAGGCTATCATCGCTGCAACTCCTCAAGAACTCACAGAGGATAAAGCGTGTTTAGGCTCATATGAATGTCAAAGTCAAAGTCAAAATGTTTTTATTCAATTTAGGTATCAAAGATACACTTATGAACGTCAAAGTTATTTAAATAGACTCTTTATTTAAATAACTTTGACTTGTTTGTTAGTAACAAACATCCATACATCCATTCTTACAAACTTTCGCGTTTATAATATTAGTAGGAAGTAGGATATTTTTGGGGGCTGAGCTACCCACGTCCGTAGGAGTGTACTCTATTCTGATTCCCTACACGTGGTCCCCGGGTAGTGCTAACCGGGTAGCAAACTCTGGTGGCAGGCTTCGGCCGTGGCTAGTTACTACCCACCGGACCAAGCCATGCCGTGAAATGACCTAGTCGTGTTTTGGGATGTAGTCCGGTGTGACCGTGCCGAAGACGGGTAGTAGCGCACTTGTAGCGCCTCACTCAACTGCCGTCTTTGTACTTCTTCACTCTACAAAACTTCAAGGCTAGTGTTAGCAACACATACAAAAGAATGCAGTCTATGGTCTGCTGTGTGCCGTTTTGCGAGCGAACTGTCAAAGGAATGTATTGAATGAATGAATGAATGTAGCGTAAGGAATGAAGGAGTAGCGCCTGAGTCGCCCGCCCCGTTCAACCGGCACTTCTCGCTGGAGCACGGAAGAGGACGGACCTAGTAGTGTTTTTCTTGGGTGTCTTTCTGTAGTATTGATCTTGGTGTCCATTAGATTCATAGTGGAATTACCTACATATTGTACATGGTTTGGATTATTAGAAGTATTAGTTGTTTACATTTACATTAAGGTGGTTTTGAATACCGTCTCTTCAGAAATAGTTTACATCAGAAGTGAGATGTAGTTTTCTCGCGCCATAAAAGAAATAGAAATACATCGATAAAGGTATCAAGGCAAAAGATACCGGAATTATTTTTAGCAAATCGTGTAATGTTATTATGTCTGGCAACTAACTTCATTAGATTAGCAGTACTAGATGAAACGACAAGCGTGGATGAAAAGCCTCATGGAAGTAGAAGAAGCGAAAGATGTATGCCAGGATCGTAGCAAGTGAAGAGAAGTGGTATTTGCCTACCCTTAAGGGAAACAGGCGTGACTATATATATGTAGATGACCTGAAAGACGGCTATAGGCACTCACCAGAATAGAAGTAGTGAGTTGAAGCAGTGACTTCCTAAGACTAAAGGAATGATCTGGACCAGGCACTACTTCGGATTAAGGGAGTGAGCTAAAATAGCTGAACAGTAAGTGAATTAGTAGCTGATACGATGACCTGAAAGGTTGCTATAGGCACTCGCCAGAATAGTGGTAGTGAGCTGAAGCAGTGACTTCCTAAGACTAAAGGAATGATCTGGACCAGGCACTACTTCGGATTAAGGGAGTGAGCTAAAATAGCTGAACAGTAAGTGAATTAGTAGCTGATACGATGACCTGAAAGGTTGCTATAGGCACTCGCCAAAATAGTGGTAGTGAGCTGAAGCAGTGACTTCCTAAGACTAAAGGAATGATCTGGACCAGGCACTACTTCGGATTAAGGGAGTGAGCTAAAATAGCAGTCGTATAGGGAATTTTTAAGCCTAAATATATCAGCTTTGGTTTAGATGGTCAGTACTATTATAAAAAAAAGATACATTGCAGAACTATTGAGAAACTTAAAAGACCTTTTTTTCGGTGTTATGATTGATGATGAAGTTAATGAATGAGATAACTAGTTACAAAGTGGTAGAAATTTCCAAGTCTAAAGGAATCAAATGATGAAAAGGTTGCAACAGAAGTTCTATCTATTTAGGACATCATGAGTCATGATAGGCCGAGCTTAAAGATTTTAACAGCCTTTGAAATCATGTGTGTGTTGACAGATACGTAATTCATGTGCAGAGTTGGAACAATATAAGAAGCGTGCCTGAGGGCATGCACGGCGCAGGAGGGCCGTGTTAGCAACACATACAAAAGAATGCAGTCTATGGTCTGCTGTGTGCCGTTTTGCGAGCGAACTGTCAAAGGAATGTATTGAATGAATGAATGAATGTAGCGTAAGGAATGAAGGAGTAGCGCCTGAGTCGCCCGCCCCGTTCAACCGGCACTTCTCGCTGGAGCACGGAAGAGGACGGACCTAGTAGTGTTTTTCTTGGGTGTCTTTCTGTAGTATTGATCTTGGTGTCCATTAGATTCATAGTGGAATTACCTACATATTGTACATGGTTTGGATTATTAGAAGTATTAGTTGTTTACATTTACATTAAGGTGGTTTTGAATACCGTCTCTTCAGAAATAGTTTACACTAGAGTGAATAAGTACCTTATAGGTCGTCGTGCTCCATCATAGACCACAACGATCATTAATATCAGGCGAGTTGGTGGGCAATCGACGACCTATTCTACATAAAATAAAATAAATAAAAATAATTTCCTTATCATGCGGGTTATCGTGGTAAAGTATATATATATATGTCGTAACAGTTTTAAACGGCTACGAAACAACTGTCGACATTGCGATCAAAATGGTTAGGTATATGTTGTAGGTGGGTAGAGTCTTAGGTTAAGTGTAAAGTTAGTCGACGTATGCCGACTTGCGCTGAATATAAGAGTTGCCTAAGTCCTTGCTTAACTATTTTATTTTATTTGGATGACCAAACAGCCTGGTTAAACGTAAAAACATTTAGATTCAGATTCAGAAACATTCATTGAATAACTGATAGGTATACATAGATATCTGCCTTCTGAGCGTGGGGGCGTGGGTTCGATTCCCACCTAGGACAAACATTAATGTGATGAACATGAGTGTTTGTTCTATGTCTTGGTGTTAATATCTGTATGTATTTAAAAATATCTATGTATGTATATCAGTCTCTGGCAGCCACAGTACAAGCTTTGCTTAGTTTGGTGTCAGGGGACCGTGTGTGGAAGTGTCCCGAATTTATTTATTTATTTATATAGGTACTAAATCTATGCTAGTTCTTCTTGTAGAAATCGTCATAATCAGTTTACCCTCATCGGGCATTCAAAAATTATTAGTACATGTCAAAATAAGTATTATGTAATTTTTTTTATACATAATAAACAATTACATTCATTTTATGTCAAAAACATACAAAAATACTGACAGATAGGCCAAAAATAGATCTTTTATCAGAAATAGATTTTTTTCATTAAAGTACCGTTTTTTGCCCATTTTGGTTAAAAGAAACCCGTATGTTCAAATAAAAATGTTGCAGTATACCGATTCACCAAAAAAAATGTGTCAACGCTGGTAACACACTTGTAGGTAAATGTTTTGTGGTGTTCAGCTTATATCCAGCGGCTTCCCGTGACCCTCACCAGATTGTAGGTCTACCATGGCCTTCTCTTGCAAGACCCTCGTTGTGGACATCATTGGGGGAGGTCTTCGTCTTGTAGTAGCAGTGGACTTCTTCTGGCAAAGATGATGATGATGATGACTTTTTGGTAAGAAAGGAACAGTTAATTAACGATTAAAATTGCCTGGAAGAAACCGCTCTTAGTGATAAGGCGGCCAGTTGTTACATCATTTTGAATATCCGATTGAAGATCGTACATACATACATACGTTTAGATAGTGTTACGCCAGTCGTCGTGCGGAGTTACCCGCACTTTCCTTCAATCCCACTTCTGACATCACATGTTCGAGGTGTAGGGCTATTCCTACGCGTGAGATAAGATGAGATTTTATCGTGGTCACTCTCACACCTATGACGTTTCAAACGAGAGCAACAAGGACGAAAAAAGATGAGATGAAAATCTCAAATCCCACTTCTGACACCAAGGACCCTGGTGTCAGAAGTGGGATACCTAAAAGGAAAATGCCGATAACTCCGCACGACGACGATTCGCTTCGCACCAGGAGCCAACGCCGACAAGAAGAGGCACGCCGGCTAGAGGATCAGACACACCGACGTTTCATTCCTTTTATCCTTGCCCAGCTCGTCACATAGTACCTATGTAGATAAGTAGAGTAGGCTAATTAGGTAATATCAGCGGTCGCCAACCTTTTGGCAGGCAAGGGTCACATAGTGGCAAAATAAGGTAGAGAGTCGGGTCGCACTTGTTCATAATTTCGATAACAGGTAATCTACATAAGTTACAAACCATTGATTTCACTTAATGAGTTTTTGAGGATATCATTAAATTTTATTGGTTTATTAATTAAGTAGGTCATAATTTATTTAAGTACACCCATGGGCAATTGGGCATACCCAGGATGGGGCCTGCATTCACAATCATTCGGAAAAGTTTCTGATCCTAAAAGTTTTAAACTCCAAAAAATTGAATGTCATTCCGTATTCATAAGTTTTTAAATACGTGATAAATAATTCTTCCGATGATGATGAAGCGATGATAGCCTTGTTGGGGAAGGCCCGCCTCTCAGGCCAGAGGGAGCAAGTTCAAACCCAGCCGACGGCACGCCCCAATTTGTTCATTATGTGAACATATGTGCGTATTGTACGTCATCTGTTACATGACTGGAGCCCGATGTATGCCGACCAGGATCACCCCCTGTCAATATGGGACTTGTATGATGGAGTAACTATATATAACACTATTTGTTTCACTCTCATGTTTGTTTGTTTCTCACTCTCTCTTTGTTTCATTTGACTCCTAATGTGATGGTGTTTTAATAAAATTCCTTTTACCGAGACGACTGGTTTACTTGGATGCTGGCTAAGGACTAATACAAGTGGGTATAACTAAACTTACATACATACTCGTACATATAATCACGCTTCTTTCCCATAGGGGTAGGCAGAGACCACTTCTCTCCACTTGCTACGATCCTGGCATACATCTTTCGCTTCTTCCGTGTTCATGAGTCTTTTCATACACGCTCGTCGGTTACGGGTACTCTTGACCTGGTCTTTCTCTATGACGTCTTCAATTTACTATGTAAATTGTAATTGTGTTAGGTATGACTAAATTTATGCTTATACACATATACTCATACATCTCTTATCGCGTTACGTTCGTGGTGTGATGTAGGTAGGTATATAGCCCTACAGTTTCATTTATAAAGTCGCGGACCGCAATGGAGAGGTGTTGGCCGCATGCGGTCCGCGGGCCGCGTATTTCCGACCACTGGTTTATATAACCACACCTACACACGTCCGTATTTAATTTTATGGGTAGTAAGTAAGTCCAAAACGTCGATATCCTTAAAGGCGAAGTGTTGCAATCTAGCTTTCTACACGTGCGCAGGTTGTATAGACAGAGTCGTCGTTTAATATTAGTGTTTTATATTGTGATCTAAAGTCAAAAGTCAAAGTCAAACTGTTTTTATTCAATTGTCAATCAAAGATACACTTATGAACGTCAAAGTTTTGATAATAGACTCGACCGCCATGTTCGGAACAAGAGCCGCTACTCAGAAGAACAGGCAAGAAACTGAAAGGGATATTTTTTTTTTTAAAATAAATAAATAACTGTCTTACAAATTTTTGCTTACAACTAGGTAATATCTATGTACTAGTGACTATTTGGCGGAAGTGGCAGACATTTTCATTTAAAATTTAACTAGCTCACTGCATCCCGCGGTTTCACCCGCGGTTTTAGAAGAATCGTTGATTTTTTCAGGATGAAAGGTAGATATCATGAAATAAAAGTATGCAATAATTTTATTTCATGATGCTCGATTGAGTAATTAGGGCGTCAAAGAGTAGGTAATAAACAAACGAACAAAACCGCCTTTGCATTTGTTAAATTAGTTACTACTAATATTGGCTAAGATCAGAATTGTTCGGGCGCTTCTTGACGGGCCATATTTTTTGCTGCAACTCTGGCCTGGCAATACTGGTCCGGCAATATTGCGACAGTATTTAAACAGATACAGACAGTATACAGTTAGTTTACAACGTGTTGTTTTGCTGTCCCGCAAAATTTGTAGAGGTAAGTATACATGAATAAACTATGGGGCTACCTTGAAATAGAGAAAAAAATGACCAGCTGTTCCTTACAAAAATTTCGTTGATCATCGACAAAAAATATGGAACAGTTGCTTTTTTTCTTGATTTCAAGGTTGTCTCATAGTTTATTCACGCTCTGCTAGTGGTGTTTACCTACCTCTACAAATTCTGGGAGAATGCAAAACGACACGTTGTATAGTCATACTTTTCTAACATGGCTGATGATGGCAGAGCTGCAGTTGGCAATTGATAGCCAGTATTGCAGTATAAGATGGTCCGTCTTCGAGTGCTCATAACTAAATGGGTAAAAATACCTACTATAAAAATAGTTAACCGCCACCACAGTTCATACAACTGATTGATAAATCGTACCCATTCTCATTCCACGAAAATGTTATCCTCAAAGAAGCGTATTATCCTCATCAAATTAAATAATTCGTTTCTTAGGAATAATTAGTTCTTCAATCTTAGTGTGAGCAACCTATAATCTGGCTTGAAGGACCAACTATGTTCGACTATTTCGGAAGATGGCATGACATATTATTCACCCGCCGTCAACCTTTTTTTTTTTTCGTTGTATGCAAGTATAGTGTATTGGCACACTTTACAATAGCAAATGCGTCAGTCACGCGAAGCCAAAAGCCCAAAAAAAGGTGACACCATACAATAAAAAAAAAATACAAAATATGTAAAGTGTAAAGTATGTGTAAGTTTTAATAGTGAAATTCCCAATGTCGAAAAATATGGTAATAGATAGGTAAATAATTACACAAAGTAACGTGACTAATAAGTAATTAATGTCACAATCTCAGATACAGCTAACTGAGTACACCTGTGCGTAGGTACGTTTGTTGACATGTTAAAGAAAACAGCGCCTTTTCCTTATCAGTGGAGTCAGTTCACCGTGAATCGCTGCAGCGGCCGCTCGCCGCCATCTTGTTTCCTTTACTTTTTAATTTTCTTTTTTTATTTCGTTCGGAAACCGTGATTACTTACGATTAGTTGGAAGTGTAGTTTTTTTATGCCAAAAACCAAGTGATTTAGTGATTTAGTAAGGTATGAAAAATTTTACTGACGTAAAGTTTTTATAATTGTTTAATTTAATGTTTGCTTGATGCACGCGATTCGGTTGCGAAATTAAACAAACCTGCTGTCTTAGAATAACTACCTATAGAAGGAAGGTTTCCAAACAACGCCTTCTCAAAACGCAGGCCACAAATTAGCTAAGTGTGCTGTGTTTACTTGCCTTGTCACGCATACAGACGCAAACATAATTTGGTCAGTTAAAATGATTTCCCTCTAAAAGTTGGATAACTGGTTGATTGGTAAAATCCTTAGACCTTCGACCTTCTCCAAAGGTGTAAGGTAAAATCTGTCCATATTGTACCCATTGACTTAAAGTAAGGATTTACCCAAACTTAAAGTCGTACGGTGCCGTTTCTGGCACCAATATAAACTGTTTACATTTCGTGAACGTACTAAAGGTAGTTATAATAATGTTATAACTACCTTATAAGTTTTGCCTGCCATACTTACCTTAATTACAATAGATTAACTAATTCTTACTAACATTACCTATTTGGTAGGTATATCTTATATCTTTAAATGAGCAATTCTTGTATACATATATATATATAATTGGAATCCCGGAATCGGCTCCAACGATTGTCATACAATTTAGTATAAAGGGGGTTTCGGGGGCGATAAATCGATCTAGCTAGGAATCATTTTTAGAAAATATCATTTTATTCGTGTTTTATCGATAATCAACTTAAACATAAACTTGGAAGAAAAATAACAAAAAGGAGGCGTTGACTCTTCCTGACATCTATTGGCGAATAATAATACTATTTTTTGTGAGCAACTAATTGCTTTAACGACACAACAGCAGATGGCGTTGTTAAGTAACACGAAGTCAATGAGTGTTTGCTTTGAGGTTAGACTAAAATCAAAGGTACTACATATCATATGAAAAAGTGAGTCTTTGTTCATTTTCTTTGTTTCTTTGTAACGCTTTCACGTCTGAACTACTCAACCGATCGTCTTAAAATTTTGCATACATGTTGTTTAGGGTACAGAAAAGGACATAGGGTACTTTTTATCCCGGAAAAATCAACGGTTCCTGTGGGACCGTGGGTGAACCCACGGGTCGCAGCTAGTATCTAATTAATGTGGCAAAATGTATTTTAAAATAAGTAGTTTGAGTACTTAGCTTACGTTTTGTTCTTTTAACCACCGACGCAAAAACGACGGGGTGTTATAAGTTTGACGTGTCTGTGTGTTTGTGTGAATGCGTGTCTGTCTGTTGCATCGTAGCTCCCGATTGGTTTAACCGATTTTGATTTTGTTTGAAAGGTGAATTAGTCGAGATTGTTCTTAGCTATTTTTGATAAAAATCGGTGTTGGGAGTTTTAATTTATACTTGTATATACTGCCTCTACATATCTAACTTCGTACCTTATACCATACCTATCTAAAAACAATCATTTATCGTACTTAATATTTTTTTTGAAATTGGGCTATTATTATTTGCCTTTTGACCTATAGGTTTGGCAAAATCAGGTAAGTAAAATTCATTATTAGCAGTAAGTATATAATAATAACCGTAGCCTCGGAATAGTATATACAGTGTTTTTTTACTATTTCGAGGCTATATCAAACAATTATTGCTAAGGGGGGAAAACTTGAAATCTATATTTCCCGTGTACTTACTGGTAGTAACACTGGCAATAAAAATGAATAAAATATTAAGAATAAATAAAAAATAAATATTCAAAATCTTTAGACAACAATATGGACGTGGCCTTAATCTGCAACAACCTTAATCTGAATTTACCTTATCAAATTGTTAATGTTTAACAAGTATGTATTTTCCTTAGTTTTTTTTATTGTACAGATATTTATTTATCATTTTATCCACAATTTTCTACTTTTCCGTATTGTAAGTTTTTTGATAAAAATTATCCTACTTACGGATAACAGGGATATTATACAGGGTGTTACAAAAGCTCTGTTATATTCGCGAGGAGCGCATCCAGTGTCGACTGGAGGATGCTATTATGCTAGTTTAAAATAGATAGGATTTTTAGCAGATTTAAGTGGCTTAGGAAATTTAAGTGTGACGCCAGAATTGAGCCTATTGACCATCGAACGCATCCTAATCGCGTTAGTTTTATTTGTAAACTATTCGCGTCGTGCGAAGTTTCACCAAAACCACCGAAAAACCACCAACATATGATACAGATTTGTTTACATTTTTGTTATTTTTTTCTAGTGGGAGGCTTCGGCCGTGGCTACTTACCACCCACCGGACCAAGCCATGCCGTGAAATGACCTAGTCGTGTTTCGGGATGTAGTCCGGTGTAACCGTTCCGAAGACGGGTCTGAGAAGTGGCGCACTTGTAGCGCCTCACTCAACTGCCGTCTTTGTACTTCTTCACTCTACAAAACTTCAAGGCTAGAGTGAAAAAGTACCTTATAGGTCGTCGTGCTCTATCTTAGACCACAACGTCGCTTAACATCAGGCGTGTTGGTGGTCAAACGCCGACCACATAAACATACCAACTACATCAAAAAAAAATCCTTGGTTCTCGCGGTCTTAAACCGATCATAACTTTTACTATTTTTAACGTGCCTTGTTTTGGTATTTTTGCAAGAATACTTATAATTGTGTGTAAAACCCTTCAATTACATGACAGGGTTTACATCTCCTTCAGTTATGTAACAGAGTTTTTCTAACATGATAATATATACCAAGTTCACTAGCGACCCGCCCCGGTGCCTGCCGCTTTGCAAGGTACATAGCTAAACTTTCCGTAAACAATCTAACTCATAATTTCTAATTTATAACCTGTTGCGTAGTTTAGAAGGAGTAAAGGATAAACAGAAAGAGAGACAGACTGACGCAGAAAGCGATTGTTTTAAACTATGCAGAGATATAGAAGAGATACGAAAGTCTGTATAATTGTATTATATTTAATCCTATCCTACTAATATAATATTATAAACGCGAAAGTTTGTAAGAATGGATGGATGGATGGATGGATGTTTGTTACTCTTTCACGCCAGAACGGCTGAACAGATCTGGATGAAATTTGGCACAGAGATAGATTATAGTCTAGAATAGCACATAGGATACTTTTTAACTGCGGCTGAAACCGCGGGGAGCAGCTAGTTTTCAATATATTTGTTTGTCACTTCTTTAAGTAATGTGAGTAAAACTTAAGAGGGCCGCGACGATCTGTAATTTCCATACAAACGCACTACTCAAATTTCTTGAAAACCGTTTGTCAGATTATGATGAAATTTAGCATGTACAATTAAATTAACAATATCTTCGCCCCTATGTTCTTGTTTTTTTTTTTAAAAACGTTCTCAAGCGAAAATAGAGCTATGAAAAATATCCGCATTTTAAGGGGTCACTTTTGACTGATTTATTCAATAGGTAGACAAAGCAAATCAAAAATTCCATTACATAGGGAGGTTGTCTACATCATTAGCTGTTAAATGAATCAATAATACAAGGGAAATTCTTAGTTACTTAAGAATGATTACAGTAGTGCAAAAGTCATAAAAAAATTAAAATCGCACTTTGTCACTCTGTAGGTACGTTTAGAGGCTCGTCTGTATCATTACTCGCTCTCTTCACTCGTCTTCTTCTTCTAGACGAAATGGCGATAGAATACCTTAAGCCAATGCGAAGTTAGTCTAGGTCGCCTAGGTCGAAATTAGTTAGGTCGCCGGACTCTTAATGTGAGTAGGTAATTAAGATAAACATAGTAATTAATAGCCTCATATTGCACGCCCGCGATGGGCAAACTGTTGAAACTGAACCTAAAATTAAAAACACTTTTTGTACACAGTTCATGCAATAAAAATATTCTACTTATTCTAATCTATTCTATTAAATTATATTACGCTTAAACAGATGGACGGATTTTGGTGAAAATTTAAATTTGGAGGTTGCTTGAACCGATTAACGCACAGGCTACTTATTGACACTTTTTACAGTTCTTTAGATCTGATGTTTATCTACCTAGCGTTTACCTAAAGTTTATGTGGTTTATCTACACTAGCTGCGACCCGTGGTTTCACCCACGGTCCCACAGGAACCGTTGATTTTTCCGGGATAAAAAGTACCCTATGTCCTTTTCTGTATCCTAAACAACATGTATGCAAAATTTTAAGACGATCGGTTGAGTAGTTCAGACGTGAAAGCGTTACAAAGAAACAAAGAAAATGAACAAAGGCTCACTTTTTCATATTATATGTAGTACCTTTGATTTTAGTCTAACCTCAAAGCAAACACTCATTGACTTCGTGTTACTTAACAACGCCATCTGCTGTTGTGTCGTTAAAGCAATTAGTTGCTCACAAAAAATAGTATTATTATTCGCCAATAGATGTCAGGAAGAGTCATATTTTTCAGTTGAGACTACTCTCAAACGCCTCCTTTTTGTTATTTTTCTTCCAAGTTTATGTTTAGGTTGATTATCGATAAAACACGAATAAAATGACATTTTCTAAAAATGATTCCTAGCTAGATCGATTTATCGCCCCCGAAAGCCCCTATATACTAAATTGTATGAAAATCGTTGGAGCCGATTCCGAGATTCCAATTTTATATATCTTATTATATATAAATCTCGTGTCACAATGTTTGTCCTCAATGAACTCCTAAACCACTTAACCGATTATAATAAAATTCGCACACCATGTGCAGTTCGATCCAACTTGAGAGATAGGATAGTTTAAATATATATATATATAAATATAAATAATAAACGCGAACGAAGTCGCGGGGTGACAGCTAGTATATATATATACAAGAATTGCTCATTTAAATATATAAGATTAGCAGCTGACTAGCCAAGACTAGCTAAGACGTAAACATCAGAAGACTGACGTGCCGCCTGCTAAGCGGCAAGACAGACAGAAAGAACGTCTCTAATTATCAATTATTACAACGTTTCTTTTGGTCAAAAGGTTTTGGTTTCTTTTGGTCTTTTACTTGGTACTAACCAAGTAAAATTTTTGTTGCTAACGCAAGGTAATTACGGAAACTTTTACCAACACGTTTACAACATGAAAATTACCAATTATTTTTTTCTTTGCTCTGTGCCTAATGCATTAAAACACTGCACCAAAAAGAGCAACGGTCTTAAATTGTGATTATGACAATAATATTTTTTTAAAGTAATTCAACTGTATTCAGTTTTCAAACGCTTGGCTTCGCACGACTTTGCCATTGTCTGTAGTGAGAACCGCAAAAAATCTGTACATAAGTACTCAAATCGTTCGCAACGAATCTTGAACAAAAGAGTTCGTAATATTTTGTTAAATGTTCCTGTAGTATTTTAGTAAAGTTTAGCGAGCAAAGCGAATAATCTTTGGGTCGACATTTTTATGTATTTTGGATATTTATTCTTAATTTTTGTTTAAACACCATTCCCTTTCGTTCCCAACGTTGTATAGCTTCGGAATATTTAAACAGTGTTCTGTATTTTTATTCTTTTGAATTTTTGAACTTTTTTCTTGACCGAAAGGGCTTAAACCCAGCAAGAATTTGTTCATTGTGTGCACATATGTGCGTATTGTATGTCATCTGCTACATGATTGGAGCTCGGTGTATGGCGACAGGCTCGCCCCTGTCACATTTCGGACTGAATATCGTCCGGCGAAGTGTGGGTGTTGTATTACATCTCTGCCAGCCCCCTCGGGGGAAAGGTGTGACGATATGTTGTGATACAAAATCAAATTGGTCCTCACGACGCACGAATGAATCCCCGCTTTAAGCATCATATTAATATGTATTAGATTATTTTTAAAATGTAAATTGCACGTTTTTTTTTAATCGACAAATTCTTAGGATTAAGGGGCCTACTATGAAATTTCTTTGCCATGATGGTTATGTGTTGTTTTCAACGCTGCGCCACAATGAACCTTATTGCGCAGCGATACGATACGTGGTCGCTCAGCGTCGAAAACAACGTGACCATAATGACAATAAGGTGTCATAGTAGGCCCCAGGCTTTTTCTCCGAAGCATAAAATTACGCAAGATCGAAGTTTTTTACTTCCTACCAAACATACCGATGCACTAAAAAGAATGAGAAACGAAGATCCTGTTATTCCGCCCAATTTAAGCTAACACGTTCAATGCCACATCAACATTATCATTATGATGACTGCAGATTACGCTTATACAAAACACTAGGCCCACAGAAGCAGCCACGCGGAAAAGCTCTTATATTCGCAAGAATGTTGTTTTTTTGTAACGTTAGAATTATACAACGTCTTATTTTGCATTCCTGCGAAATTTGTAGCGGTAATTATAATAATAATAAATAAATAATAGTACATAAATTCGGGACACTTCCACACACGGTCGCCTGATCCCAAACTAAGCCATAGTAAAAAGCTTGTACTATGGCTGCCAGAGACTAATATACATATGTTCTTAGATATTTTCAAATACATACTTAAATAGAACCCAGACAGAACAAACACTAATGTTCATCACATGAATGTTTGATACTTAAATAGAAATGGATATTAACACCCAGACAGAACAAACACTAATGTTCATCACATGAATGTTTGCCCTAGGTGGAAATCGAACCCACGCCCCCACGCTCAGAAGGCAGGTTCACTACCAACTAGCATTACTACCAGTGATAGTAATATTTCACCAGTAGAGCTCAAATAGCACGAATAATTAGGTCGTCGTGCTCCATCTTAGACCACAACGTCGCTTAACATCAGGCGAGTTGGTGATCAAACGTCGACCTATTCTACTTTAAAAAAAAAGAATCAACTGTTGGGAAAATTGAAAAAAAAAAAAAGCGGTTGTTCCATACATTTTGTCGACGATCAACGAATTTTTTGTATGGAACAACTGCTTTTTTTCTCGGTTTCAAGGTAGCTCCATAGTATATTCGTGCTCTGCTAGAGGAGTATACCTACCTCCACAAATCCCACGGGAATGCAAAGCATCACGTTGTGGAAGGCAAGGCACCCATATGGTGAAACTCTGATGTTTGTCTGTCTGTGTGTCAGAGCCAATTATTTAAGCGACAGGTGACCTTAAACACTTTGAACACTCCGTGTTTCCCACGGGCTCTGATATAAAAACTACAAGAGCACACAAGACGTGTATGAAGAATGTGGTATTGAACGTGTTAAGACAAAATTCAAGTTTTTGGTGATACTTACGTGCAAACCTGCAAGACTCGTATTTGTGGCAATTAGTGTCCAATTGCACGAGCGATATAAACTTTATTAAAGTAAGTGTCGACCAAAACTTCTCTCAGGTCGTTACCACGACCGACCTTCGTAAGGCCTAAATTATACAGGCCGGACATGAGGCGATGATGCGGCGCGGAGACAGTTCAGGCGTGAAAACAGTAAAGCGGCGTGCCTGCGCTGCGTCGCTTGTGTATATTTTAAAACACTTTTTACATGAACAAGTTTTAAAGCGGTACAACGCCTGAACCTTGACCACAATCCACATCCTCCTATGGCGCATCCTCGCCTTGTATAATTAAGCCTAACTCTAACGTTCACATGACCTAAGTGAGTTTGTATAGGCTGAGGTGGTTGGCCCTGATGTCTTCGAGAGGGAAAGAGCTAGAGGGGTGCCTGAAGGGGCTGGTGCTGTCGGGGCCATGATAGTGTACGAAAGTGTCCTTGTTACTCCGACATTTTGCACCGAGGTGGGACCCTACTCTAGGCCTAGGCATCGTAGGCCTTTTTTTATTTTGTATGGTTTTATTCAAAATCAGTCCATGTTATAACTACTTTTGTGACATTAATCGTATAAATGTATGATGACAAGTAATTCAAGAAGTTGCATTAACGATCCTGATATGTTTTGTTACATATGCGGTGAGTATTTAATGAAAAATCAACGGAAACCGATTAATGACACGGTAATTCGCTTGTATTCTGTATACTTTCTTCCTCATGAACAAGAGCTGCTATGAAAAATGTGACTAGTTTTCTCGTATCAGCTCACAAAATATACCCAAAATCAGGTCTAAAATCTTAGGCGCCAAAATGAGTGTAGGCCAGTGTTATAGAAGTGCAAAAGTCATAAAACATTATTGAAATTGCACTTTGTCACTCTGTAGATAACTTTAGAGGCTCGTCAGTATCTTTACTTGCTCTCTTCGCTCGTCGTCTTCTTCTAGACGAAATGGCAATAGAAAACCTTTAGCCAATACGAAGTTAGTCTAATTGATTTGAGTTCCGCTCCGTCTTCGCTTCAGTTCAGTCAAGTTTCAGGAAACGCGCCTTTAGTAAGTAAGGCTAAGGTCAATACGCTCGGGTAGTTTCCCTGACCTCATCATTTTCCTGGTAAATACCAATAAAAACATCTTTACGGATATTTGGAACCATATTCTGATAAATAAGATAACCTTTACATTAGGTATGTAGTTTAAATAACATACCTAATTGTTGAATGTAAAATTATGGTATTTTTTTGTTAATTATAAGGAAAACTTGAATCATGAAATTTTACACCAAAAAATGTTTTTATTGAGCGTTTACAACCTCACCGGATGGGTCTTAATTATTTTTAGGGTTCCGTACCCAAAGGGTAAAACGGGACCCTATTCCTAAGACTAGCTCTCCGTCCGTCTGTCACCAGGCTGTATCTCATGAACCGTGATAGCAAGACAGTTGAAATGTTCACAGATGATGTACTTATTTCTGTTGCTGCTAAAACAACAAATACTAAAAAAAAAACAGAATAAAAAAACAATAAGGGGGTTCCCATACAACAAACGTGATTGATTTTTTGCCGTTTTTATAGCTAATGGCACGGTGCTCGAGTCCGACTCCCACTTGGCTGGTTTATATAAAAAACGTCATCAAGAGAAATTGAGTTATGAAAAACATCCGCATATTTTGTGAGGGTCATTATAAACAAGTGGATTGAGTTAGTTATTTATTTATTTTTATTTTTATGTAGTATAGGTCGGCGTTTGACCACCAACTCGCCTGATGATAAGCGACGTTGTGGTCTAAGATGGAGCACGACGACCTATAATGTTCTTATTCACTCTACCCTTGAAGTTTTGTAGAGTGAAGAAGTACAAAGACGGTAGTTGAGTGACGCGCTACAAGTGCGCTACTGCTCAGACCCGTCTTCGGAACGGAAAATAGAAAAACAAAGTATTTAAAAAAATCTTTTCGCTACATCTTTATCTTTTAAATCAATTTATAGCAAACGGGAAACTACTAATTATTTAACAGTAATTAGACAAGTGCAAAAGTCATAAGTTAGGGTTCCGTGATTTTTTCCATATAAACGCACTTGTCGAATTTCTTGGAAACTATTCGTCAGAATGTAATGAAATTTGGCATGTACAATTGAATAAAATATATCTCTGCCCCTATGTTCTTGGTTTGTTTAATAAAACGTTCTCAAGAGAAAATTGAGCTATGAAATGAAATGAAATTGTTTATTTTCAGATTTGCATCTATCAAATTATTTCATTAATTATTAAATGAATTATCTAATAATTAAAATATACAATAGTCAGAAATAAAATATAAAACAAGAATTAAATAAAATTGAATAGATCGAATAAAATAAAATTGAACAATTAAATAAATGGAGTAAAATTGAATGAAATTAAATTAAATTTTTAAATGAAATATCCGCATTTGTAAGGGGCCACTTTTGACTGATTTATGTAACATATCCGCATTTATAAGGGGTCACTTTTGACTGATTCATTATATAGATAGACCTATTAGCCATTATAGGTTTTCTATTGCCATTTCGTCTTGAAGAAGACGACGAGCGAAGAGAACAAGTAAAGATACTGACGAGCCTCTAAAGTTATCTACAAAGTGCAATTTTAATCATTATTACACTTATCTAATCGATCTAAAACATCTGACCTTGTATTATGGATTAATTTAAAAGCTAATGTAGACAACCTGCCTATGCAAAGGGATTTTCGATTTGCTTTGTCTATCCATTGAATAAATCAGTCAAAAGTGACCCCTTACAAATGGCTTCGAATTGGCATTCGAAGCTAGTCTAGTTAGTGTTCTTATAGTGTCCATTGAGTTGTAAGTAAGGTATGCATATACGTAGTTCCAAGGTGTCAATACTCATAAAATTATTGGCCTTATTCAAATGAAGAGATAAAAATGTAGGCAATCATTTAAACTATTTGGATGTTTTACAGCTCTGAGATTATTTATAATCTCTTTTTAATACGCCTTTAAGATAATTCACGATAATTTATTTAGCAACGGGGTGATAAGTGATAAGGAGTGATGTCATTATCATAGTGATAAGGTGACAATTTAATTATGACGCGTTATATCTACACTTTTGATGTTTGATATTGACTTTTTTTTTAAATTTATTTGGGTAAGCAATCAATGACACAATGCGTATATTAAAATGATGATGATGTCTTACAATGATCAGGAGCGCTATTCTGATGCGTGGTATATCTTGGTCTTCGTCTCTGTCGGTTGAAAAGTCCTATGTGAGAATGACCAAGAAACATCTCGCCCGTCAACAATAAATAAATAATTAAATATTCGGGACACTTGCACACACGGTCGCCTGGCACCAAACTAAGCAAAGCTTGTAATATGGCGGCCAGAGACTGATATACATACTTATATGTTTTTAAATATACACTTAAATACATATTAACACCCAGACATAGAATAAACACAAAGGTTCATCACATAAATGTTTGCTCTAGGTGGGAATCGAACCTACATCCCTAAGCTCATAAGGCGAGTAGGATAGGGGGCCTGGGGCTATATTCTGACGCGTAAACCCACCTAAACCCTAGAATTCTTTTTCTATCAGGATCTTAGGGTCGGGTTCAGAGGCTATAGGCCTAGGCTATATTCGGAGATTTGAGTTTTTCGTCCTTGTTGCCTTCGTTTGAAACGACATAGGTGTGAAAGTGACCAAGATAAAACCTCATCTCATCTCACGCGTAGGAATAGCCTTCCTTACCGCACTCAGAGAGCAACATCGCCGTTCAAGACATAAGTGTTGAATGGCGAAGTAGCACTCTGGGTGCACTCCGTTGTATCCTCTGAACGTGACCTAGGTCGCGTTTGCACATGCAAGAAAGATCTTGCGAGAAATGTACGACAGTCTGTTCGACAGGACTTGCATCGGAGTTTACGTTTGCAAGCTAATAGAAAAATATACCTATAGATCCTCAAAATTCAGTTACGTCAATTTAGCACTTCTGCCAATTCTTCAGACCTGACGTTTATCTAGCGCGCTCTGGTGGCAAAAACCTAAACGCTCGCTGGCTTAATGATGCAGCATATTTACGATGAGAAGCGACAGATGCCATGATTTGCAAAACATCTATTTACATACATATTAAGAAGCTTCCAATTATAGTTAGTTAAATACTTAGTTGTTCTAAATCCTTTCACAAGGCCAGAAAAATGGCTCATTCATACTTTTGTGCAAAACGGAGAAAGATATTGTTATCTTAATAATAATTTAATGATTGTGTTATCTGTAGGAAATTTGAATTATTTGCTTCAGCATTTAAGTACTTAGGTACTCATGTTAAGTATGTCTGATTCAGTGAATTGTGTTACGAGTACAAGCTTAGGTCAACCTAGAGAATAAGATGACGCACGGCGTTTGATTTAGGTGAAGTCAAAAACCATTCCAAAAACTACGCTACTGTCGTATATGTACACAACACGCACACATTGACGGAAAAAAACTACGCTACTCGCTTGGTAATTTTTACCTCGACATTAAGTTGCATTTCTTTAAGGTATAATTTCGTGTACATAAGTCTACATAGTGCATTATAAAAGTGTGGCCAGGACTACATTTTGAGGTTCTTTTAAAAAACTGTGCAGTTTCTTATAAAATCAATTTTAAAAAAGTCGTAACATTAAACTCTTACAAATATGTGCAGTTTTAGAATATTAAATCTACTAAGGTTGTATATTGAAACAGAAAAGGCTAACGTAAAGTTTGGGAATTAATATTAGTTTTCGTGCAATTGTAAATGTTTTTCATGGCAACGTTACCACGCACACAAGGTTAAAAAAGAAGTGGCTTCAGCGAGATATGACGCAGTGTTTCATCTTTTCCTCTAGGTTGATCTGAGGTTACAAGTTATAATCGGTTTTAAGGCCTTGTTTCCTACACACATTCTTACATTTCTTTTGCACATTTTTAAGTGCAAAATAACGAAAATTAGAATTAACAAAAGTTAGAAATTGTAGAAACAACATTCTACGGAAAATTAAAAGAGATATTAATACAAAAATGTTATTACAAAGTTGAATATTACAGGATAAGCATTTCAATCTCGCGTAAATTATTGTTATAACCTAGACATTGTTATTCTTTTTATTTTTTCGTTAAGAGTTAATGTCTAATTTAGTTTTATAATGCGATACCCTTACAGGGTATATGTATCTAGTAATAGTTACATATAAGGCATTTACAAACAAATAAATAAATAGGTTTGACGTGTCTGTGTGTGTCTGTCTGTTTCATCGTACGAGTAGCTCCCGAACGGATGAACCGATTTTGATTTCGTTTTTTGTTGTTTGAAAGGTGAATTAGTCGGGAGTGTTCTTACTATGTTTGATGAAAATCTGTGTCGGGGGTTTTTTTATGATTAATTTATACTAAAATATAAAATAATTTGTAAACCAATTTATAAACTGATTTATACTTTATTTCTGATGCTTACCTCGTTCAGCGAATTAGCATTGCTATTCAGCGAGGTAACGTTGCCAGCCTTTGGGTACTTTACCCGCGGATACTGACTTGAGCTCTGTTTATTATTGTAATTTGTTATTTTTGTTAGGTTTTTAAGGCTTATATTGTTACTTAAATAACTACTTATTTATACTTGTTTTAAATTTAAAACTCATCTCTTTTCTCTGTCTCTAGGTACATAGTATAAAACAAAGTCGCTTTTCGTCTGTCTGTCTCTCTGTCTGCCTATCTGCGAACTCTTTCCAAACCACGTATCGGATTTTGATGCGATTTTCACCATCATCAGTTAAAATATGGACCGAGCGCGCGTTAGCGAAGCGTCTCTTGTTCAGCTTTGACAAAAAATCTTTCGTATGTCCGATTCTGCCGGATATCTGTCCAGATCTTTGTCTTCATCTACAGATCGCATTTCTTAACCGATTCTCTTGACATTTTGCGATTAGGTTTGATAATTATATACCTACCTGACATTTTTTTTGTCGAGGCAGTAGATTTAGTATAATTTTTTTTAAGTATGAAGAAATAGTGACATTCCACCAACTCGTACTAAACGGTTTGCCTCCACCTTCCTAATACGAACCGCTAGGGTTTGGAACACCTTGCCATCGTCTGTATTCCCCACTAACTATAACCTGGGTATCTTCAAGGCTAGAGTGAATAAGTACCTTCTAGGTCGTCGTGCTCCATCTTAGACCACAATGTCGCTTAACATCAGGTGAGTTGGTTGTCAAACGTCGACCTATTCAAGATAAAAAAAGTGAAGTGTAGATGTTCCATTACACCTCTGCCAGGCCCTCGGGAGAACGGCATGACGATATATGTTATGTATGTTATGATGACATTTTCATAGCTCGTAAATCGACCAATCAGCGGCTAACGGTAGTGGTTGTAGAGATATATTCACTTGGAAGCAAACTCATCTTTGCTAGAGGCTATGGGATTCGATTGTGACAGACCGACGAAGATGAGTACAAGAGAGGAAGGAGCTGGGAAATTCCCGAACTGGGGGATAAGAAAGACTGTAGAGATGATGATGAAGGAATATTTCCTTCAAAATAACATCGCATTTTACCTATCCTTGCTAACAATAGTTATATAATTTGCATGCAAATTGTACTCGTTGTATCCACGATAGATAAATTGCGAGATCTTGTTGTTTGGAATTTAAACAGAAAATGTTATCTTTAGTAAAGCGCAGGCCACACTGCTGACTTAGCTAGCCTTGGCTCGCAGAGCTGAAGCCATTGAAGTTGAAATACAAGTTGTAATTTACTTATGAACAAAGTCAAAGTCAAAATATTTATTCAACTAAATAGGGTAAGTACATACAGCTCTTCAATATATAATTTAGTTCTACCTATTTGTCAAATAACCTGACATGTGAATATGATAAAATCAATATAATTATAATCAAAATATAAGTATATTTATGTCAGTCAATACTAGGATCAAATTTAAAAATGATATACCTAATAATACTGAATTTATTTAATTATATCACTGACAACAAGGAACATCAACAGCTAAATTAACTCAATGACTTACTAAGAATCTTCTTAATAAGACCAAATTAATAGGCAGAAATCAGATGTATTGATAACTCCTATAGTTACACATCACAGTTGAATATTTATTATGCTAATCCTAACTTTTTATTTTTAATGCGAAAGTAAGTTTGTTCGTTTGTTTGTATATTTGTTTGTTTGTAAGGCTTTCACGCCTTAACTACTCAACCGATAATTATGAAATTTTCCATACATGTTGTCAGGAGTACAGAAAAAGACATAGAGTACTTTTTATCTCGAAAAATTTAACGGTTTCACGGTAAACCGTTTTTAGGTACGGTGGCGTGCGGTGCGTCCACCGCAGGCCGCGTCTGTCTGGGAGACGCCTTCGAAGTCAGTGGCTCTTAGCCCGCGTACTAGGCTAGCTTGGATAGCTTAGCTATATTACTGTGTGGCCTGCGCTTAAAAGTAATTAGTTAATTAATAAAGTACCTTACGTAACTAAGTAATTTAGAGTTCACGGTGAAGTGTGGTAGAGTTACCGTGTTTCTATTATACTATCTCAACTGCATAATAAGTAGATTTAATTCGACTATTTCGTTACTTACTCCCCACGCCACCCACTATTCACTCGCTGTTCTACAGCAAATCCTAATTTTATTGGGATTTAAAAAGTTTTTTTTTTCCTATTTGTCATCCGCCTTTTTTCAGCGCTGGCCTGATATTCTTTTTTTTTTACTAGACTGCGCAAGAAGGAGATTTTTTTAGTGTATGTATGTACATATGTATGTATGTGCGTATGTATGTATGACACCTCATAACTATATGTAATAGCTGTAGAGCGCGCCAAAGACACCGCTCGCTCCACAGCCTAAACAGCTTGATGGATTTCGACATGTGAGGTGTCATTTGAATCGTCTTGATAGTGGAAGTGACATAGGGTACAATATTTTGCAGTCGGGTTTTTTATTTTTCTCATAATAATGTTACTTGTTATCAAAGTGGTTTAAACATTTTAGTACGTCTTAAAATCTATCTGTAGAATATAAATCATATGTAGATTGTAGGCACTTATACATTGCATTGATATCATAATAATTATTGTTCTTACTCAGATTATCTGCATAAGTACGTGTCAATAATCTATACCTGCACAGATTGCATGGGTAATTATTTTAAAATTCACATTGTAATAATACTATCTTGTTTTAGAATACAATGGAGTGTAGGATCAACATCAGCGGGCTGTTTACTAAATACGGGCTGACCGTGATCGCGTCTACATTGTGATGAATTACTGACAACTATATACATACAAGAAGAGGACGTGTCGTATCAAAGCGAAGAAACATTGAAAAATAAACATGGCGGACGTGGCGCAACCAGAAACTAAGACAGTAAGTACAAGTATGCAGGACAGTATCTTCAGTTCAAATTCAAATGATTTTATTATTAACAAGCTGTGCCGAGGTTTCACCCGCGGTTTAAAAGTATCCTATGTGCTATTCTATTCTATACTCTATCTCTGTGCCAAATTTCATCCAGATCTGTTCAGTCGTTCTGGCGTGAAAGAGTAACAAACATCCATCCATCCATCTATTCTTACAAACTTTCGCGTTTATAATTTTAGTAGGACTAGCTGTTGCCCGCGACTTCGTTCGCGTTTATTCAGGAAATAGTATCCATAAACCTCCTTCTTGAAATACTCTAACTAATTATCAAGATTAAGGAAAAGCCTACGAACAGAGTTACATTGTATTTTTTTAATATTATAATTTGAGTTGATTGAATCTGGCGTTACTTTGCGGAAGTTCATCTTCAAAACTCTATACCAATCTCTAGTGTATTTCCGCTTTAACGTCTCATTAAATACGCCAAGGAATATGGGTTCCAATACTTAAGCTAACCTGAGTAATTTTTTAATTAGGAAAATGTTGAACTAACATAACATTTACTAGAAAACTTTATACAATTTAAAATTTGAAGCTAATTTAAACTATAAACAATTTGATATTTGAGCTAATTTAAACGTCACACAATTTGATATTTAATTAAGAAATTAATAAAACTGTGAATTGAACAAAACTAATTTATGAAATTTACAACAAATTTTTTATTTTACATTCCAACATCAGTAACGCCAATCTCCAGTTAACTGACTACAGCTTCTCAACCTAGGTCTCTTTAACATGTTATCGAACATTAGCTGGTTCCGGTAAACCTAAGTTAAGCTGGCTAATCTTAAGTTGACAACTTTTTTTTTTTTTTTTTTTTTCACCTTGGGAAAATCCTTTATGGATACCACCAACAGCCCCGGGTGCGGGCACAGAGTGGTTATGTGGGAATCCCGCCACTGACGGCCTACCCACTAAAAACCCAAGGGTGTTCCACCTCGGCGCAAAATATCGGGGCAACGGGTACGCTTTCGGACTCCTCCGCAGCCCCGACAGACCGACTTTAACATGTTATCGAACATTAGCTGGTTCCGGTAAACCTAAGTTTAGCTGGCTAATCTTAAGTTGACACCTATCTTAAGCCGTAACATACATATCTTATATCTTTAAATGAGCAATTCTTATTATATAATTGGAATCTCGGAATCGGCTCCAACGATTTTCATACAATTTAGTAAATAGGGGGTTTCGGGGGCGATTAATCGATCTAGCTAGGAATCATTTTTAGAAAATGTCATTTTATTCGTGTTTTATCGATAATCAACTTAAACATAAACTTGGAAGAAAAATAACAAAAAGGAGGCGTTTGACATCTATTGGCGAATAACAATACTATTTTTTGTGAGCAACTAATTGCTTTAACGACATAACAGCAGATGGCGTTGTTAAGTAACACGAAGTCAATGAGTGTTTGCTTTGAGGTTAGACTAAAATCAAAGGTACTTACTACATATAATATGAAAAAGTGAGTCTTTGTTCATTTTCTTTGTAACGCTTTCACATCTGAACTACTCAACCGATCGTCTTAAAATTTTGCATACATGTTGTTTAGGGTACAGAAAAGGACATAGGGTACTTTTTATCCCGGAAAAATCAACGGTTCCTGTGGGACCGTGGGTGAAACCACGGGTCGCAGCTAGTAGGTATTATAAGAGCCGCAAGGTTCGAGTTCGGGGCGAACAACTAGTTCTTTATACTTCGGTCGAAAATAGAGCTCCGTTTATCAATTTCAACGTTGTTATTTAATTTTTATAGGAAAAACGGTATCGATAAGAGTCGTTAGGTTTACGAGCGTTAACGGTTAGCTGGCGCACATGTTATTGGAATTGTTTTAGTTTTTATTCTATACTTTCATACGTTTTTCTTATATACTTCTACTACTCTAATCATATCAAAAAGCGATATTAGCCTAGTTGGAGAAGGCCCGCCTCTCAAGCCAGAGGGAGCGGGTTCGATCGCCAGCCGACTAATTTGAGCATTATGTGAACATATCTGCGTATTGTAAGTCATCTGCTACATATTTGGAGCCCGGTGTATGGCGACAGGCTCGCCCCCTGTCACATTTGGAACTGAATATCGTTCGGCGAAATGTGAGTGTTCTATTACACCTCTGCCAGCCCCTGCGGGGGAAAGGCGTGACGACATGTTATGTTATTTCTACTATATAGTGATACTATAAGCTGCGCCTCGCGGTTTCACTCACGGGCCAACACGGGATTTTTCGCGATGATTGGATTTTTTTCGGGATGAATAGTAACATTCTTTTCTCTACCCCATACCTACAACGTGTTTGCAAAATTTCATTAAGATCGGCTGAGTCACTGACTTAAATTTGTTTTGATTCGGTTGAATAGTTAAGGCTTAGTTTGCTTAGTTTGGGGTCATACGACCGTGTGTGCAAGTGTCCTGAATATCTACAAATTTGGCGCCACCTACATTTTTTTATCGTTAGTTACAATAATCTGTACAAGATGGCGTTAGTTGCCTAATTTGTGAAGAGTTTGTGAGTAATTCTCGAAAGACGCAATTGCCCTACAGACGCATTTAGACTACATTAGGTACATTAGTTAGACCTGCGGGGGTTTCAGCTCACAGAGCGACTACTTTTAAATGTTTTAAAATTTTAATTAAACTTACAGCAATCTGGTCCAAGCAACACCGTGGAAATGGGTGACATCACAAAAAGTAACGGAGACAAGAATGGCATTGTGAGTATTTCTAAATTTAAGTATTATTGTACTATAATTATTGTCAACCTGCCATTTAAGAGGGCCGCGACGCTCTGAAATTTCCATACAAACGCGCTTCTCAAATTTCTTGAAAACCAATTTTTGATGAAATTTAGGATGTACAATTAAATTAACAATATCTCCGCCCTTATGTTCTTGTTTTTTTTTTTAAAAAACGTTCTCAAGCGAAAATAGAACTATGAAAAATTTCCGCATTTGTAAGAAGTCATATTTGACTGATTTATTTAATAGATAGACAAAGCAAATCAAAAATCCCTTTACATAGGGAAGTTGACTACATCGTTAGCTTTTAAATGAACCCATAATTCAAGGGACATTCTTAGTTATTTAAGAATGATTAGAGAAGTGCAAAAGTCATAAAAAAACCACTTTGTGACTCTGTAGGTAACTTTAAAGGCTCGTCAGTATCTTTACTTGCTCTCTTCGCTCGTCATCTTCTAGACGAAATGGTTATGGAAAACCTTAAGCCAATGCGAAGTTAGTCTAGAGTGGTCGCCAGACTCTTAAGTATTAGATAGAATTACATACCAATAATCATTTTAGGGTTTTTTGGCGGGAACCGAAAAGGTGTTGGCGTAATTTTGTATTATTTTCTAAATCTTGTGATTCTTCGTGTGTTAAAGTGTAATAATGGTGGATTATTAACCTTTATCGGTTCGTCAACGTGCACGAGTGTGGGCAAATGATACAAGCATTGCGAAACGTGAATTTTCGTGTCACTTCACTTACAAAACTTCACTTAAAGTTTCAGTAAAGTGGCCATCACTTTACTGAAATGGGGAAAGGGAATCATCATCTTCATCATCACTCTATCATCCCTATCCCTCTATTTCCCCTCTCCAGGAGCGTTAAACGTTAAACGCAACCTTGTCGAAAGTCGCATTAGAAGTTTCATTTCAATAAAACCACGTCAGTTTTTAATGATAAAAGAGGAATAAGAATATATTTTCCGCGTTATCACTTGCAAAACTGGTTTGTGTGAATTTACCAACCAACCAACATGTTAATTCGAAGTAAACGAAATAAATTGGTGCTTTTCATAATTGGTTTTCAAGATAGCGCTTTTTAGTTTATCGCACTGTATGGGTTGTTTAAATTAATTACTTGCAATAAAATGTTCTTTTTCTTTTTAATTTATGTTATATGTATTCATTTTTATTTCTGTAACTTTAGATACTTAATGGATCTCATTGGCAGGACGTTACTACGTAAAATATTAACCTAAACCGAAATACTGGTTTATTTTAGTTACTTATCTGTTTTTTTGGAGTGGTTTCACTTCAAAAAAACAGATAAGTAATTTCTAATGCGATTTTCAACAAGGTTGCGTTAAACGTTCAACGCTATCATGGAGGGGGAAAGCACTGTTGCGTTAAATGTTTGGGGGATTAGAAAGAGACAGAGTGAGACTGAATGTCAAAGTCGAAGTCAAAATGTTATTATTTATTTATTTATTTCTTTAAATTATCTCTCAAGAGGGGACCCATCCCGTAGATAGCGCGTACCGCTTGCTTTTGCAAAATAAAAATGGCCTCTACTTCAGCAGCTGATCCCCACAGCAAAATGCCATATGACATTATGCTGTGGAAGTGAGCAAAGTATAATATAACCATCCGAGCTGTAGCTAAGT
This sequence comes from Peribatodes rhomboidaria, assembly GCA_911728515.1. NCBI lineage: Eukaryota > Metazoa > Arthropoda > Insecta > Lepidoptera > Geometridae > Peribatodes > Peribatodes rhomboidaria. The sequence goes on from OU452194.1 coordinate 2,410,668, forward strand.
ATATCCGTCAGTTGCCTAATCTTACGAACCGCAAAAGCAGCAGAACTAAGTCTCCCAGATAGAGCACTAATATATGGACCCCATTGCGGTTTGGAATCAATGCTTTATACCCAGGAACACCGTCGCCTTGTCCATAATGTGAATTCTACCCCTTCCTATTTTCATTTCCACGTTACGAAGTTCACTTCTTCCGCGCGGAGAACTCCACGCACTATTTTTTATTCTTTTGCTAAGTTTCTTGTTGGCTTAAATTATTATTTTCCAACTTAAGTATTTTACGACAAAAGTTTTTTTTCACGCTCAAACGAGTGAAAGGAATTTATGAAATATAGAACTAATACAGCTTATCAACATTTTAACCGCGGGGAACACCGCGGGCGCAGCTAGTTTCTGAATAAATTGATACCGGATCCCCGGAGTGCCGGATTAAGCAAAGTCGGGGCCCCTTAAAAAATGTAAAAAGACCCATAAGTTGTTTGTGTTTCGACCAAACTTCCCATTTCCCCTGAATGTACCTATTGTAGTGTTGCGAAGTATGGGCAGCGCCTTTTTTTCTATTTAGGGGAATTTGGTGCCGCTTGTCTACTTTGAGAATAACTAGGTGAAAGGCTTTTTATACTTGACTGGGCAAGAAGAAGGGTTTTGTTTTTTAAGTGTATGTATGTATGTGTCATAATCAATCAATAGTATCAAGGGTTATGTTTTTTAAGTGTATGTATGTAAGGTCATGTGTAATTCCCTTGTTATACCCACTCCAATTTCTGTTGAGAGCTCGGTTCTTGAAGTTGTTGACTCGTACGTCTACCTAGGACAAGTAGTCCAGTTAGGTAGGTCCAACTTCAAGAAAGAGGTCAATCGCCGAATCCAACTCGGCTGGGCAGCGTTCGGAAAATTGCGTAGCATCTTCTCGTCCGACATACCTCAGTGCCTCAAGTCGAAAGTGTTCGACCAGTGTGTGTTACCAGTGATGACTTATGGCACTGAAACGTGGTCTCTCACTATGGGCCTTATAAATAAGCTTCTAGTAGCCCAACGAGCTATGGAGAGGGCTATGCTCGGAGTCTCTCTGCGAGATCGAATCAGGAATGAGGAGATCCGTAGACGAACCAAAGTTACCGACATAGCCCAGAGGATTGGCAAGTTGAAATGGCTGTGGGCAGGGCACATAGCACGAAGGACTGATGACCGATGGGGTCGAAAGGTCCTCGAATGGAGACCACGTTCCGGCAAGCGCAGCGTAGGACGTCCACCCACAAGGTGGACAGATGACCTTGTCAAGACCGCAGGATCGCGCTGGATGCAGGCCGCTACCAACCGGTCTTATTGGAGGTCTATGGGGAGGCCTATGTCCAGCAGTGGACGTCCTATGGCTGATGGATGGATGGATGGATGTATGTATGTACGTAAGTGTGTATGAGATTTCTTTGGCACGCCCTAGAGCATAAACAGCTTGATGTATTTCGACATGTGAGGTGTCATTTGAATAGTCTTGATAGTAGAAGTGACATAGGGTCAAATTGCAGTCGGTTTTTTTGTTTTGCTTTTAATAATGTTACTTATTTTTCGGGACCCAAAGCGCGGGGCCCGCGGTATTTGCTGCTGTCTGCTACATGACTAATACGGCACTGCAGTTTATTTGACATAACAAATGAGGTATTATTATAATGATACTGGCTGCGCCCCGCGGTTTCACCCGCGGTTAAAAAGTATCCTATGTGCTATTCTAGACTATAATCTCTAAAACTCTGTGCCACATTTCATTCAGATCTGTTCAGGCGTTCTGGCGTGAAAGAGTAACAAACATCCATCCATCCATTCTTACAAACTCTCGCGATTATAATATTAGTAGGATAACTTATTTGTTATGTTCGACTGTTCCCCAGGTATCCCACGAATATCTAGAATACGAACCCAGCGGCTGGTTTGAGACAACGCTCTCCCGCGTCGGGAGCTCCACCGACACCTTCTTCAAGAAGAACGACCACTCCATGCACGTCATCTTCTACTTCATCTTCCACGGCGTCCTGTGCGGGTACTTCCTAGGATGTCTTTACTATCATTTATATTTCAGTGAGTATTTTTTGTAATTGCCAAAGAGTCTGAAGAATAACTAACATCTCCTCACTCAATTTTTTGTGTACCTACACATAAGTTATTTATTGTGACAAACACGAACACAGATATATTTACTGTACACTAAATTCAAAATGTCGATAATTAAAAATTATTAGCAAATCAGAATTTAACAAGCTACAAATCTTAATGTAAAAATCTTAATCTAATAAATCGCTGCCAGCTGTAGGCAATGTACCCAAAATGCTGTATTACGACTTAGATTAGTATTTGGAAGGATTGTTGTTTTCTATAGTTTGAATTTGTTATATATATATTTCATAAAAATAAGAACATACACATCACAAAAGAAGAGTACATTTTACCTCCATGGTCGCAGCAGCATCTTCGAAAATCCATTATAGGGGAAATTTGATTGCCTCGGTGGTAGATGTTACGGGTAATTTGAGAAGTCTGGTCAATATGAATAAAGAAAGATCAGTCTGTATAAACAAAACAGTCTGTATAAACAAAATAATTTGGATCGGCAATGTTGACTACTTGCCTAGTCTGGGGGCTTACCATGAACTTTTACAAAAACATCATTGCGCAGGAACGTTTTGTTACATTCCTTAATAAGTATTGTTTTGTATCATACCACAAGCATTGAAAACAATAATGTTTTAAAACGTTTTTACTCCTGCTATAGTGATGGGAAAAGAATGTACGATACAAGTGCCTCTACACACTCTGTGGTATTTTTGCGTTACGAACTGTCATTATCAGTGTGAATGTCATCTATCAATCCTAAATCCAGTATTTTCGAGTATGGTGTTGCCAGATGTATATATGTCAATCGTAATTATACGATTTTTGCCGTGTAAAAATCGGACAATCGGGGTCGTACAACAGTACGACCGCATAGCGAAATCGTGGCTACAATATCCTATCGATACAGGGAAATTACACTTACGGTTTTTACAAGTTGCAAGTAAAAACACTACGGTTTCTTATTATTTTCTTCCCTAAGAATTTTTATTTTCCTCACCGACGCACAATCGCTCCTAAGAAACATCTGGCGACACTTGGTTGTATGAACAATGTCAAGGAGTTTTGGCGGGAACCGAAAAGATGTTGTCGTGTTTTTGTATTATTTTCTAAAACTTGTGATTCTTCGAGTGTTAAAGTGTAATAATGGTGGATTATTAACGTTTACCGGTTCGTCAACGTGCACGAGTGTGGGCAAATGATACAAACATCGCGAAACGCGATTTTTCGTGTTCTCTACAAAACTTCACTTAAAGTTTCAGTAAAGTATCCATAACTTTACTGGAATGGGGAAAGGGGAGGGATTCATCGTCTTCATCATCACCTCATCATAATCATCCCATCATCTGTTACTGAAGGAAAAAATATTACTAAGAATCCGACTGAAGGACGAGTATCCATGGTCAAGAATAATTTAAAAAAAAAAAAAAAAAAAATGAACAATGTCAAGGAGTTTTGGCGGGAACCGAAAAGATGGTGTCGTGTTTTTGTATTATTTTCTAAAACTTGTGATTCTTCGAGTGTTAAATTGTAATAATGGTGGATTATTAACGTTTACCGGTTCGTCAACGTGCACGAGTGTGGGCAAATGATACAAACATCGCGAAACGCGATTTTTCGTGGTCTCTACAAAACTTCACTTAAAGTTTCAGTAAAGTATCCATAACTTTACTGGAATGGGAAAAGGGAGGGATTCATCGTCTTCATCATCACCTCATCATCATCATCCCATCATCTGTTACTGAAGGAAAAAATATTACTAAGAATCCGACTGAAGGACGAGTATCCATGGTCATGAATAAATTAATAAAAAAAAAATGAACAATGTCAATTTTTTTTTTGTTTTGTCCCGTAGGGCAGGCTAGAGGCAACATAGCCATACCACCTAGTCATCCGTATGTTTGTCATAACATTTTTCAATAAATCTCTGATGAAGATGATGATAAATGAGATAAATCCCACTCCTCTTTCCCTCTTTCAGTTAAGGCGAGTTTTCGTTTTAGAAAATTATACAAAATCATGACACCATCTTTTCGGTTCCCCTCAAAAACGTAAATTAAATCTACATTATTATGATCATTAAGGTAAATTAAAATTCAATTGCTGTATACAATTAAAGTTTGTGAAAAATATTTTGGTGATATCTAGAATTTAATGCTTAGAATAATTTGTCACAGCGGCCGCAGAGTCTCAGCGAAGCAGTTCGATATCATGTGAGACTTTTTAAAAACCCACAGTGAAATCGCTGCGGGCTTTAATAGGAGTCTGCAGGCGAAGGCTCATTCTAAAAAGAAACAAGTGCATCGAAAGGAGCGGACTTAGCCAAAAGAAAATATATGTGAAAAAGGGTTAAATTTTATTTTGGAGCCCGTCTGAAGGCGTCCTTCGTATTATGGAGCTTCTAATATCTGCTTCAAGAAACTCGAAAGTTTCCAAATCATCGGCCATCTTGCTAAATATTACAAATAAAACCTCAGAAACACAGCAAAAACTCATTAATAAATAGAAAAAGTTACACGGAGAGCAACTTTTTAACAATCGTTGTAATTTGTATCATTCCTGCTATTTTGCATTATTCATTCAGCTCGGCAGGAATACTTTATAGGTCGTGGTACGGTTTCTAAACAAATGTTCCTTGGATTGAATGAATGAAATCGAGTGACGTCATCAAAACTGCTAAACGATATCAAAACGTAGCAGGAATACTTTTAGGGTGGTCATGGTACGAAATTACGAAGTAAGGCTTAATTAATGATGTTTTAAGAGATTGTGGTAAGCCCCCTGGGGGCTTACCATGAACTTTTACAAAAACATCATTGCGCAGGAACGTTTTGTTACATTCCTTAATAAGTATTGTTTTGTACCCTACCACAAGCATTGAAAACAATAATGTTTTAAAACGTTATTACTCCTGCTACAGTGATGTCAAAAGAATGTACGATACAAGTGCTTTTATACACTCTGTGGTACTTTTGCGTATTTTGGAGTGTGGTGTTGCCAGATGTACGATGTCAATCGTAATTATACGATTTTTGCCATGTAAAAATCGTACAATCGGGGTCGTACAATAGTACGACCGCATAGCGAAATTGTGCCTACAATATCCTATCGATACAGGGAAATTACACTTACGGTTTTTACAAGTTGCAAGTAAAAACACTATGATTTATTATTAGTTTCTTCCCTAAGAATTTTTATTTTCCTCACTCGCGTACAATCTCTCCTAAGAAACATCTGGCGACACTTGGTTGTATGAACAATGTCAAAAACGTTTTTTTTTGTTTTGACTCATAGGGCAGGCTAGAGGCAACATAGCCATACCACCATAGTCTTCCGTATGTTTGTCATAACATTTTTCATTAAATCTCTGATGAAGATGATGATAAATGAGATAAATCTCGCTCCTCTTTCCCTCTTTCAGTAAAGGCGAGTTTTCGTTTTAGAAAATAATACAAAATCATGACACCATCTTTTCGGTTCCCCTCAAAACCGTAAATTAAATCTACCTATGATCATGAAGGTAAATTAAAATTCAATTGCTGTATCCAATTAAAGTTTGTGAAAATTATTTTGGTGATATCTAGAATTTAATGCTTAGAATAATTTGTCACAGCGGCCGCAGAGTCTCAGTCTGAGACTTTTTAAAAACCCACAGTGAAATCGCTGCGGGCTTTAATAGGAGTCTGCAGGCGAAGGCTCACTCTAAGAAGAAGCAAGTGCATCAAAAGGAGCTGACTTAGCCAACAAAAAATCTATGTGAAAATGGGTTGAAATTTATTCTGGAGCCCGTCCGAAGGCGTCCTTCGTAGTACGGAGCTTCCATTATCTGCTTCGAGAAACTCGAAAGTTTCCAAATCATCGGCCATCTTGCTAAATATTACAAATAGAACCTCAGAAACACAGCAAAAACTCACTTAAAAATAGAAAAAGTTACACGGAGAGCAACTTTTTAACAATCGTTGTCATTTGTATCATTCCTGCTATTTTGACAGCTCGGCAGGAATACTTTAGAGGTCATGGTACGGTTTTTAAACAAATGTTCCTTGGATTGAATGAACGAAATCGAGTGACGTCAACAAAACTGCTAAGCGATAACAAAACTTAACAGGAATACTTTTAGGGTGGTCATGGTACGAAATTACGAAGTAAGGCTTAATTAATGATGTTTTAAGAGGTTGTGGTAAGCCCCCTGGTCATTTAAATATTTAAGGTTTCGGGTTGTTATAAAAAATAACCACGAACTCTAAGGCGTAGCTCCGCTTCGCTTCGCTCCCGCCTTAGCCTTCTAACCTAACCAATCCAAATCGGATTTGCTCAGAGGAGTCGGGTAGGAGAGACGCTCTTGGTCATTATTTATTAAAATTACCGTTCCATATTAAAACTACCAGGTTAATCAAGTTGCCAGTAACAGATACATACTTTTGTATTTTGGGGTAGAAACTTTGAGCTCTTGGGATCTAAGAACAATGACTGCCAAAGTAGCTGATGAACTGATCAAATGCTGATCAATGAGCTGTCAAAGTAGCTGACAGAAGGATCAAACGACCAAAGGGCTGGTGCTTACCCCAGTCAGAGAATTAGCATTGCTAATAATAATAATAATAATGTCATTTATTTCAGATTTAAGTCCTTAACAGTATTAATAAAGATTTAAAATTACACAATTAAAAACAAAAAATTAAAAATTACATTAAAATTCAAAGATAAATTAAAAAAAATAAGCTAAGCAACGAGGTAATGTCACTAGTTTTTTTGGGTCCTTTGGAGTTTAGCCGCGATACCAACTTGGTTTTTATGTCTACTATACTTTATTTTGCGTTTAATAGGTTTAATAAGTTGGTGTATTGAATACGTCCATACTTTTTTCATACAACATAAACTTATCATTTTGCGTATTTTTAATTCCTAATTTTCATTTTAGATCATATTAAGTAAACTAGCTTATTCAAGTTTCCGCCAGAATTTTCTACAAATTGAATGTGATTGATTATTTTTTAATCACTTTTTGTTCAAAACAAAGGAATGTCGTAGAAATTCATAACTGATTAATTACGTTTCTGGTGCAACAAAAAGATAAGAATTTATATACTTACATAAATGACTTTATTCTTTTACTTTGGATAGATGTTCTTGTTTAATAGAAAATCCATCTTCGCATGTGTGCTGCCAAGTCTAGTCAAAAAGATTAATATAAAAATCGAAACCTGTTTTAGAATCGCTCTGGTAAATTCCTGAAAAATTGCTTAACTCTCATAGACGGCGGCGTGATTTAGTGACTCAAAAGCTAGGTACAACTCGCTTAATGTTAAATTACTGCAGTCAAAGATGTTTATATTATAATAGGGCTCGAATGAGAACTGAGGCCTCAAGTTAGCTTGAGGTCACTGTTAACTGCCTCGACATATTATATAGGAACTGTATATTTTGCGTTAGAAAAATCAATCTAAAGTATCTTGCAAATAGTTCGGTTCGAACGGAGACCTCTCATATCGTCATAAGTTCTCGTCCGATTTCGCTCATATTTGAACTCAAAAGTTGAATTTACATGATCTACTTCCTTGTAAAGTTTCATGAAGATCGGATCAACTATACTCAAGTTAATATCGAACAAACAAACGGCAAAATGCCCCAGTAGACTCTGAGACCTCGCTCGGTTAACATGTCTTTTTTTTTACAGTAAAAGAGCCTCTAGAGCTCTGTAGTGGATTCGGCAGCCTGACAGCAGTGTACGCCATTATTTACTTCTTCCTCTTCTATTTCTACGTGGTGAAGCGGTACTTCGGAGCGTGGTTCGAAGCTAAGGTGTGGAGGAAAGTGGAGCGGACTTGGGGGAAGTTTTGGCAGTTAGCGTAAGTAAGGCCTGTTCTTGATTTTCTTATCGACTTTTTGTTTTTATGAGCTTGAAAATAAAAGGGATAGCGACAGAAATAGGAAGAAATACTTGTTTTGATATTGTTGTGATAAATAATACAAATAAAGGATCCTAAAGTATTCTTTTTAATTTAAAAATTACACTCCACGGACTCCGGGGAACTTTGAACTGTGAACTTTATTAACATAAATTTTAATTATTATTTTAGGGAATACAGGTGTCTAAAGTATCAAAAATTATACTTCAAATTTTGTCAGCTGTAGCTGTATCTGCATCTTTTTCTCGCATACATATTGAAATAAAAAGTGATGCAGACACCCCCGTCTTTTGAAATTTAGGTTAATTGCATGGGCGTACCTACGATGGGGAAAGGTGGGGCATCTGCCCCACCCTGACCCTTAACAAAAGTCTAAGTACGCCCATGGCTAATTGTATTGTTTAATTTATATTTTATTTATGTGCTATTTTATTTATTTGGACTGTTAATGGTCTTTACTTACTTACAAGTAATATAAACACTGAATTTTTATTTTTTTTAAGATATATGTTTTTTCATTTACACTAGTATTTTGTTGAGCAAATTTTTGTCAAAGACCAACTAGGGTACTTCTACTTGCAATAATATCCGTTAACAGGTACTGGTTATTATTAATTTCTCTCAACAGATGGTTCCGATGGCTTTTTTCAACGGCGGTCGTGGCCGCAATACTCGCGTTCCTAGTCGTAGACACGATGGGATCGTCCGAGAGGTTGATCTCGTTGCTGGGCCTCGCGATCATCATGGCGCTCGGTGAGTGCCAGACTTGGCGACGGCACTGCCGTGGGTCTTTGTTTTAAGCGACTTCAAAATAGATTTGCATTTGGGTCGTATTTTTAACATGTTTGTTACCTTATAACTGTTAAAATGAATTGGAATGCATCCGATGCCTCTTTGGTTACTTATAAAACGGCGTCATGTAAAACTATCTAATAAATAAAACCAGTGCCAGAACTGTACCTACCTGTTTTAATGCTCTAACCGGTGATAATTAATAGTTTCAACAATAACTTTGTCATTTACAACCGACTAATTGCACCCCGCGGTTAAAAAGTAGCTATGTGCTAATCCAGACTGTATCTTTTACATCTTTTGCTGTGCCAAATTTCATAGAGAGTAACAAACATCCATACATCTATCTATCCAAAAATTCGCATTTATATTTAGTATAGCCTTAACCAGCAACCTTAATTCCAGGGTTCATCTTCTCCCAGCACCCTGGCCGCGTGAACTGGCGCTGCGTCATCTCCGGTCTGCTGATCCAGTTCATCTTTGGTTTGTTGTTCATAAGATGGCCGGCGGGACGTCATGCCTTGCAGTGCTTCTCTGATCTGGTACGTACTTTTTAAAATACTAGCTGCTCCCTGCGGTGTTACCCACGGTTAAAAAGCATTTGTGTTATTCCAGACTATTATCAGATCTAAGTATCTCAGTGCCAAATATCATCCAGATCCGTTCAGCCGTTCTGGTGTGATTAAGTAACAAACAACCATACACCCATTCAAACTTTTGAGATTGTCACTGACGTATAACTTTGGAGTTGCATAAATTTTGATTTTGGTTCTGATTTTACGTTTATCTGGAAGGAAAGGTCGTCTTGAGCAGCGGCCTTATTGTCTGGTATTCGTAATTAGGAATTATTGATACTTGTAATGGGCCTCAAGGGTCAAAGTGACGCCGATTAAACTTTAGATAGATAATGCGGCTGCAAGTCTTGCAGTAATAGATAACAAAAAACAGAGACGTCATGGCAATTTCTTGAGCTTCTTTGTAAATCATAAAAGAATGGGAGATTTGTCAAGCGTCTAAAATATATTTCTGTAGTGTCTTTTAAGCTATTTCCAGTTTGCTATGCATGACTAGACTTAGTTGTCTGCGATGTAAAAATAAGTATGTATTTTACAGTATTTTTACAGTTTGAAACCTAACATTTGAGGTCTATAACAAAAAAAAAAAACAAAAGCGAATACGTGCAAGACCGGTGCAAGTACGTGGGTGTATTTTCTTTGAGGTGCACCAAAAAAACCTAAATCTTAAATTACTGCTTTTGTGGGACTTGGCTAAATATTACAATTCATTTCAGGTTGCAACATTCTTGGGGTACGGTGTGGACGGAGCCGAGTTTGCATTCGGCGAGCTACTCGTTAGGAAAGAAGGAGTTTTTGCTTTTAGTGTTAGTATAAGTAATATTATTATTTCTTTTTTTTTTCATTTTAATATTGAATATAAAGATATTTTATAGATATAAAGAAATATTTTAAGTTTGGCCCGGTCATAATATACTTCGTCTAATATTATAAAATCAAAAAAAGTTACTCTTTTAATAACTAAAATGTTTACGACTATGCCAGGTAGGTACTTTCTTTATCATATCATGCATTTACAAATACTATTTTTTACGGAAGAAGTACAGGACCGAGGCAGATATGGCCATAGGTTTTTTTTTGTAAGAGATACGATAAAAGAAACCTAACATGGGGAAAAAGAAGGCTGTGGATGATGATGACGATAATGACAAACGGCAAATAGTACCTATTCCAGAATTTCCCAATGTATTTCGAAAAACTACAGATTTATTTTGAGATTGTTTAAGTTCAGCTGTTTCTTAATTAAAATATAACAAACAGAAAACATTTCAAAGTCAAAGTCAAAATGTTTTTATTCAATGTAAGTATCAAAGATATTTTTTTTTAAATAGACTCGACCGCCTTGTTCGGATAAAGAGCCTCTACTCAGAAGAACAGGCAAGAAACGGAGGGGCATTAATTTTTTAAAGAATAAATAAATTACAGTCTCACAAATTTTGGCTTACAACTAGGTAATATCTATAAATACTAGTGGCTACTTGGCGGAAGTGGAAGGCTCCAGACATCTTTGTCTTCTAAATAATTCTTAACCTTATAATACCCTCTTTTCATTAATGTAGTTTTCAAATGACACGAATTTTCCCTCAGTGATTATCAATAAATAAAATCACGTGTAAGTAGTACCTACTTTTCAAATAACGAAGTGCGCAAAACAATACAAGGCCCGAGGACGTGGTCGTGCGCGAGACACGCTTGTAATCACTTCTAAACATGTCTATCACTGTTTTGGTGAAACAAATTGTTTGACATTTTGTTGTGATGCAAACGCGATACAACCGCGAAACAAATGAAAAACAGCTGCTAAACAAACGCGCTATAGTCGCAAGTCAATTATGTTACCATCGTCCACGCTTAGCGTGAATAACGCGGTACAGCATAGCTACAGACGCGCGTTGCAAACGCGACCAACGCCCAGGGACCCTATTCGGAGATTTGAGATTTTCATCTCACTTTTTCTCGTCCTTTTTGCTCTCGTTTGAAACGTCATAGGTGTGAGAGTGACCAAGATAAAATCTCATCTCATCTCACGCGCAGGAATAGCCCCCCAGAAGAAGCGATGCAAGCACGATACAGACTCACGTTCGGGAAACGCGCTTCAGTCAAAAGTCAAAAGTCGCCGCTGTTTACCTCACTTCATTTCAAAATAAGAAATAAGTATTTAGAAGTATGCTATGGCTATGCTCGGAGTTTCCCTGCGAGATCGAATCAGAAATGAAGAAATCCGCAGGCGAACCGAAGTAACCGAAGACGGCCGATGGGGGAGAAACATTCTCGAGTGGCGACCACGAACCGGAAGACGCAGCGTGGGAAGGCCTCCCGCGAGGTGGTCTATGACGATCTGGCACGGGTCGTGGGAAGCCGCTGGATGCAGCGCAGGTCCGGTCGTTGTGGAGATCATTGGTCTCAGTCCAGCAGTGGACGTCGTACTGGCTGACATGATGATGATGATGATGTGGTTTAGATTGTTGTTTTAATTGTTCTCTCTTTTCATGTTTATAAATGTTTGACACAAAAGTTCGGTTAATAATACTTTATTACCTTTTCCATAACTTATCCCGTAATCTTTTCTTACAGACGCTCCCAGTGATCTTCTTCTTCAGCATGCTGGTGGAGGTGCTATTCTTCTGGGGCGCGCTGCAGTGGTTCTGCCTCAAGCTGGGTCAGCTGTTGCGGGCGGCGACCGCTACGACGGTCTGTGAGAGCGTGATCGCTGTTGGGAATGTTTTCCTTGGGATGGTGAGTTGGACTTGGTGGGATGCTACCACGTTTTGTTAATTAAGTTTAGAGGGTAAAAGATAATACTAGTGTATTAAGTTTTATATCTTAAGGTGTATGGTTTAGTAATTATACGAGTATGTGGTAGATTGTTACAATCAAAACCTAAAATCGGTCAAAATCCTTTTTGACTGCGATTAATAAGAAAAATAGTTTTGACCGATGTTCTTTAACAAAAACAGTTTAGACTGATTTTTGTAGTCAAAAGTGGTATTGACTATATTCCAACCATTTTTACCTGATTTTTGCAGTCACCAGTTATGAGTGTCGACTGTAACATAATACCAAGCGAAGCTATGTCTCCGAGTCTTGGACTTCTAGACATTTGTTTGTTCGACGATACCTTGAGTACCGTTGATCCGATTTCATCAAATTTTGCAGTGAAGTAATTTCCTACATTAGAATGTTTATGTTCGTTCATGAGCTAAAACTGACGAGGGGTTGTGGAGATATGCAAAGTCTCTTTTCCAGGTGAACTAAAAGGTAAATAGAGCTCTATGAGGAAAAGAAGTATCCATGAATCCACTTATGGATTTAGGTAGAAAAAGAAGTATCCATTAATCCACCGGAGGATTTAAGAGGAAAAAGACGTACTTATCCATGAATCCACCGGAGGATTTAAGAGGAAACAGAAGTATCCATGGATCCACCGGTAGATTTAAGAGGAAACAGCACTATCCATGGATCCACCGGTGGATTTAAGAGGAGATAAAGGTATCCGTCGATCCACATGTGGAGCCGAACTGTGGATCCAAGTGGAAGGAAGGATCTAGATACCTTTGTAATTAGACTATTGCCTCGTTTCCTTTCAGTCGGAGTCCATCCTCCTCATCAAGCCGTACCTGTACCTGCTGACTCCGTCCGAGCTGCACGTCGTCATGGCCTCGGGCTTCGCCACCGTCTCCGGTAAGAATACTCGTCAGGTTGTCTGGGAGAGACTGCTTTTAGCGATAAGACGGATACTGCCTGTCTTTAAGGTTAATTTTACTGTTTGTTTGCATGTTTTGAGCGACAGGCTCGCCCGTGACACATAAGGGACTGAATATCGTCCAGCGATTTTTTTATTGTTTGTCACCCTTTCACGCCTTAACTAGTCAACTGATCATAATGAATTGTTGCATACAAGTTGTCAGGGGTACAGAAGAGGACATAGGGTCCCTTTCATTCCGAAATTAATCAACGATTTTTGTGGGATCGGGGTAAAACGGCAGGCGCAGTTGGGGAAAAAATAAGAATGGTACCATGACGCCCAACGAATGATAGCATGGACGGATCCAGACTTTTATTAGGGGTGGGGAAGAAGGAAATTTACTTACCTACCTTTATTGGTCACGAATAAACTTTATTTCTTTCTTATTTCTCTCTACTACGTAATTTACTTGAAAATCTAAATTTTGAGCTCTGAGTTAGGAACCGCAGGGTGGGGCAGATGTCCCATTGCCCATCCTCGAGGAGACTCACACGGAAACTCCCCAACAGGAAATCTAGGCTAAGGCAGATAACTACCTGGGACTGCTAATATACATGAAACTAAAGAACACTCTTAATATAGTACCTACACTGTAAAAGAAGTGAAAGCAAAAATAAAACTAAAGAGTGTCTCCTTACATTGGACTACCACGGCTATATTATTAAACCCGCAAAGTAACACAAAATACTAAAAAATACATATCGTCACGCCTTTTCCCGAAGGGACTGACAGAGGTGCAATACAACACCCACACTTCGCCGGACGATATTCAGTCCCAAATGTGACAGAGGGCGAGCCTATCGCCATACACCGGACTCCAATCATGTAGCAGATGACATACAATACGCACATAATATGCTCACACAATGAACAAATTGGTGCGCGCCGTCGGCTAGGTTCGAACGCGCTCCCTCTGGCTTGAGAGGCGGGCCTTCTCCCAACTAGGCTGCCATCGCTTTAAATACACTAAAGAATACACCTCTAAAAAAGCTACGTACCTACTTACAAGTAACAACACATTTATACATACACACTAGACAACACACAGCTACAATAGACAAAACACTACCCTTGTCACACAAAAAGGACACAGTATGCACGTGCATCTTCACTTAGGTACCCATGAAGTGGACTAGCTCCCACAAACTCAGGGTATCCTACTGCGGGAGCTAGGGCCGCCAAACAGTGGGGCTATTCCTAAACGTGAGATGAGATGAGATTTTATCTTGGTTACTCTCACACCAAACAAGAGCAACTAGGACGGAAAAAAGGTGAGATGAAAATCTCAAATCTCCAAATAGGGCCCCAGGTAATTTTTTTTTATTCTTAATTATAAATCGTACAGTGTAACCTTTTTTTTAATTATTATATTTTAGTGTGCAAAAATTAGATAGGTCAATTAATTATAAAAAAATGCCCTATATGCTCCAACAGCATGCTGGCTGCGCTCGCGGACAGACTGGACTGTCCCTAAACCAATGTTGTCGATTGCATGTTCAACACCTGTGTGTCTAGCGTGCAATCTACAACATTGTTTTAAGGGACTAGTAAGTACCTATTTAATATTAATTTTGTGTGTTTTTGTGTGTTGTGTACCTGTATATGAGTCTTGTAACTTATTCAACCTTTATTTTAAGTTACAAGACTCATATACAGGTACACAACACACAAAAACACACAAAATTAATATTAAATAGGTACTTACTAGTCCCTTAACAATTTACAATTAACAATTACAAGACAAAGTCCCTTAACAATTACAAGACTCATATACAGGTACACAACACACAAAAACACACAAAATTAATATTTAATAGGTACTTACTAGTCCCTTAAAACAATGTTGTAGATTGCACGCTAGACACGACATTGAACGATAGGTAGGTACTCGTAGGTACGTAATTACCATCAAATGTGTCATTACCTCGATATCTCGATAAGTATGCAATTTGACGCACAATTTTATAGCTCCTCTGCTATATATCATTACGATCTGATAGCGCAAAGTAGTAGGTAATTGGTTTTAGTTCCGCCAGATGATCCAATATATAATCTACTTTCAGTATTATCATATAGTAGATTAAAGAATGAAATATTGCATGACGTAGGTAGGTAATACAAGTATGTAATTCGTTAACATTATAAAAGTTTTTGTTTAATAAGGACTAGCTGTGTTTCGCGACTTTACCCACATTCCCCACAGGAATCATTGATTGTTTGGGGATGAAAGGTTTATGTCCTTTTCTGTGCTCTGACAACGTGTGTGCAAAGTTTAATGATGATCGGTTGAGTAGGTAGTCTATCTCTGTGTCAGATTAATTCATCCAGACCCGTTCAGCCGTTATAGCGCGATTGAACAAACACCCTTCAATCCATAAAAAATTTACGATATGACATAACATATCGTCACGCCTTTCCCCCGAAGGCCTGGCAGAGGTGTTTATAGTACACCCCCAATTCGCGGGACGATATTCAGTCCCAAATGTGACAGGGGGCGAGCCTGTCGCAATACACCGGGACGATATTCAGTCCCAAATGTGACAGGGGGCGAGCCTGTCGCAATACACTGGGCTCCAGTCATGTAGCAGATGACATACAATACGCACATAATAATGATGTTAACACAATGAACAAATTGGTGCGTGTCGTCGGCTGGGTTTGAGTTAAGCGGTCATTCCATTATCCAATTTGTAGTACGTTAGCTGAGCTAGAGTGCTAAAATTGGAAAGTGTAATGGCTTTTAGACAGTTAGCAAATTTTTTTTTATAAAGCACGTGTATGGCCATGCTAAGTTAGCATACTACAAATTGGATGGTAATGGCCCCTTTAGGATTTTAACATCTAAGTATTGACAACTAACCCCCCTCATCCTGTATTCCCCTCAAATACTAATAATTAAGATACCAGTTCACGTAAGTCATGGTGTAATAATAAACTCCACCAGGTATAGCATACAGCAACAGGTAGTAACGTCAATCGATACTTAAACAAGACCGAAATAAGCCATTTACAACATGTTCGAAAGAAATCCGTCTCTAATAATGACACGTAATGAGGATGTAATGTAATGAGGAAAATCATCTAATTACATACGCGTCTCCCCCAGGCACGATCCTAGCGTCGTACATAGGCTTCGGCGCGGAGCCGGCGCACCTGGTGACCGCGTCCGTCATGTCCGCGCCGGCCGCCATCTGCTACGCCAAGCTGCTGCTGCCCGAGACGCGCCGCTCGCTCAACAGCGTCGACAACATACAGCCCGTCGTCTGGTACGTATACTAGGCTAGAGGGTCAATTGGAGCATTCTGTGTCTCCAGCATCGATGACGTCACTACGTGTTGCCCACGTGACCTGAATGCTGTACCTGAGTTGAGGCTGAGGATATTGTTATACCCATGATCCAAAAAGACAAGATCTAGCATCCTTGAGCATACACGTAATGACGTCACTCGTCATTGTCATCGTCTCTTTCGCACTATTTGTAAATTATGTACCTATGTACTTCGGTCTAGCGACGGTCTTGTATCTTATGTGTTGTCTACGTGACCAGCATGCTATACCTGGCGGAGTAGGGTCACTAGGATAATTGCGTCTGTGAGCCAATTGCGTCTTTCGAGAATTACTGATAACTTGTGACAAAGAAATTAACGCCATCTTGTACAGATTTTTGCAACTAAAGATAGAACAAATATGTATAGGTGGCGCCTAATTTGTGAAGGGTTTGTCAGTATTGTAATTTATGAGACGGGAATTACTCACGTACGATTTAGTCGATTATTCCGACTATAGTTTCAACCGCATTCGGCGGTCTTCATCAATAGGTTTGTCAGTAGTTCTCGAAACACGCCATTACCCTACAGACGCATTTGCCCCAGTTGACCAGGGTTAGCGATATAAGGCAAGCAATCAAGCAAGTTCGTGTAGGCCGATTGGCTAGGCCTAATTTGAGAGTTTCTAGGCAGCCCGGAGGCCTCTGACGATTGTTGTTATAGAACAACGGGGGCCTACAATTTAAAGTGTCATCCGAGCCACGGTAGCGCTCAGTATTGAATTCAGTATTCAGTGTATCAGAACAGCTGATTTTTTTACGAGAGGCGACCTAGGTTTTAATGCAAGGTTATGATGAATGTTCAAGATTATTGATAGCGACACATCCAGGAAATCCCAGCCAACATTTTTTATTTAATTTAAAATAATATGTATGTGTTAGTTTTTAAGGTATTTTTAGTAAAGTTCCGTGTTATTTTATAAAAATCAGTGCCAGAATGAAACGATTAATAATATTATTAACACCAGTCAGGACCAATCAGCGCTGTCCGCAGCCACGCGCGGCGCGACCAACGGCATCGCTCTCATCCTGAACATCGTGGCCAACATCGTGGCCTTCGTGGCCTTCATAGCCTTCGTGAATGGCGTGCTGGGCTACCTCGGGGGGCAGCTAGGGGCACCCGACTTCAACCTCGAGTGGCTCATGGGGAAGATCTTCATACCACTCTGCTGGGTTATGGGTATGTACCTACTTATAGCTATTGCAAATGATCAAACTACATCAGTCCTTAAGAGAGCTCCTAGACGGGCCTCTTAGGTATGTAAGTCAGTTACATAAATATATTATCTCTCACACCCGATGTACTTAACAATACAATTTAAAAGTAACTTGATATTTAAAATTGAATGTACAGAATCTATAGTAGGTACTTACCTACACAACATTTGTTTCACTTTTTTCTTTTTATATAATAATAATAATAATAAAGCCTTATTTATTTCCTTAATAGAATTGAATTTACAAACATTTCATGCAATATTTTAAATACGTAATTTTTTTTTTTTTTTTTTTTTATAATTATAATTTAGTTCATTCATGTATAATTTTATTTTTCATGCAAAAAATTAAAAATAATCTATATTAAATTATATCTATTTCAAACATATTAATATTTATATAATTATGTAGGTATATTAATTCTTGTATTTATTTGTTTATTAAGGACCTCCCTGGAGAGTAAAGGCCTCCTCCATTTTTCTCCACATAGCTCTGTCCTTAGCTTTTTCTCTCCAATTTATTCCAGTTGTTTTTATTATTTCATCGAGCCATTTTTCTGCCGGTCTACCTCTGGGTCTCTTGCCAGTTGGTCCGTTCCATGCAGTTATTCTTTTTGCCCATTTTTCATCGCTCATACGTGCAAGATGGCCGGCCCATTTCCATTTCAGTGTCTTGCAATGCTGTAGGGCATCAATAACTTTGGTTTTCTTTCTAATGTCTTTACTTTACTTTTTTCTTTTTACAACATTTATAATATGCCTATGATGATATGTAACTTGACTGTGTCTAGTTACGAGTACACACTAGCACGCCACACTTGCAACGCTCTATGCACAGGGTATATTACATGATGTAACTTACTAGTTTAAGTGAAGAATATGTAGTATCAGCAATGAATAATAAATATTTTATTATGGAAACTGACGTGGTTTTCACACATTATGACTATGTGCTATGCGAGACGCAGCCGCGCGCGCGCACTCGCCCTGATGAAGACCGCCGAATGCGGTAGAAACTATAGTCGGAATAATCGACTGAATCGTACGTGAGTAATTCCCGTGTTTTAAATCATAATGAATTATAAATAAATAAAATAAATAAATAACTTTACTGGCAATACTGGCATGGTAATATTTTGCTTGTGGTCCGGCCTAGTCATATATTTCTAGCATGGCTGATGATGGCCGGGATACAGTCGGCAATATTGTATATATATATTGCCAGAATTGCCGGGCCAGCATTGCAGTAAAAATATGGCCCGTCTAGGAACACCCTATATAATCTAAATCTTGCCGCCCTAGATTTAGAGGGTGTCGGCCTTGCACTGGGTTCACACTGGGTTTACACTAGCGTTCAGTTTTGAGTCTTCAGCTCTAAAGTGATGTGTGTCGCACTAGCGTGCAGTCAAACTTAGGTGTATCGCAGTTCAGATTTAAATACTAGCGTTATTAGCACTTCCATTTGTCGCTCTGTCGCGTGGACTCGTATGTACTTCAACAGTCACAATCTTCTTTATTTCATTGCAAGATACAATAGGCTTTTCTCTTGAAGTGCCATCTGTCTTTAAGCGCTTTGGGACACTGACATTCTGAATATTATTTTCTTCCAAGCCATACTATAATTGAATTTGCACAGAAGTTTCTGTACTGCTAAGGTATACTTTTACCTAAGCTAATCGTACCCGTATGGATCTTAAAATTGAAGAAGCATTTGTTTCAAAAACATAACCTTCCAGCTTCACATGCGTTTTAGGCTTGGTGATCATTTCGGACACGCGATTTTGGGACACTGAGTCCGAAAGGAAACTTTTGAATTTTAATACAATTTCCACTTACATTTCGGACACTGACTGGAGGCAAATGTAATTTATTCTGTCTTTATGTTTTTGTACCTCTCCTCAGGTGTTCCGTGGGAGGAGTGCGAGCTGGTGGGCACGCTGATCGGCCTGAAGACGGTCGTCAACGAGTTCGTGGCCTACCAGCGCATGGGGGAGATGAAGGCGCAGGGACTGCTTTCGGTAAGTATTCGCATAGGCAGAATATTCCCATAATAGACCCATTAAACATGTAATAGGGACGGATGGGGATACCATTTATTGACTGCCTCGGTGGCTCAGTTGGTAGTGAACCTGCCTTTTGAGCTTGGGGGCGTGGGTTCGATTCCCACCTAGGGCAAACATTAATGTGATGAACATTTGTGTTTGTTCTATGTCTGGGTGTTAATATGTATTTAAGTATGTATTTAAAATATCTAAGTATGTATATCAGTCCCTGGCACCATAGTACAAGCTTTGCTTAGTTTGGAGTCAGGCGACCGTGAGTGGAAAAAAAATAAAATAAAAAAAAATACTTCTATTCCCATCCATATGCCCATGTCTGTGGATGTACCCTGAAAAACCATCCTTGCATCATCCATTCATGTAGGCACTAATCCTTCTCATTGAAAAATTGCATTCCTTGAGTCCTTGTATTTGAGTCCTGAATTTGTGTGTTTCTGTTAGGTGGCGGACTGCAGTTTGGTGAGCTTTTCGATTCAGCAGTATAACGTCAGAGGAACCATGTTTATCACTCCCTCCTTCTTTCTCTAATAACATAGGAAGATACGTTCTAGCGAAACAAAAAGTGTAAGCCAATAATAGCTTAAAGGCAACTTACAAACTAACAACAACCTACCTATAGGTGAATTGACCACTCTGGTAGGGGTAGATTCACTCAGTCTGAAATTTTGTTGGTAACCTACCGTTAGTATTACTCCTTGCGTGGGCCTTGGAGGCCTGTTTTTAAGACGTAAACTTTAGAGAATGTAATGTTTGGTAAATATTGTTTTTAGTCCGGAAGTTACGTTTTAAATAATAAATAAATACATTTTAAATGAAAACATAGTTTGTCCCGTGTCCAGGATCCTCTCTATCTAATTGTTTTTTTTATGACGATATGGCCATATTATGATATGACCGCAATTCACCTGTTTGAAAATGACGATGCGTCCTGATGGAGCACGCTTGCCCAGAAGCGTGCCTATTCGCTCTTGTCTGAGTGTCTGCTTGTTGCAGCCCCGTGCGGAGCTGATAGCGACGTACTCTCTCTGCGGGTTCACGAACCCGGGCTCGGCCGGCATCATGATCGGAGCCATCGCCGCCATGGCGCCCAACCAGCGCGAGACGCTCTCCAGCGTGAGTACATGTTACATACGTATACCTACACTTTCCAGCGTGAGTACATGCTACATACACTCTACAGCGTGAGTACATGTTACATACACCCTACAGCGTGGGTACATGTTTCATACACTCTACAGTATGGGTATGTACACGTTACATACACTCAACAGCGTAGCGTAAGTATGTTATACTTTCCAGCGTGGGGACATGTTACATACATCCTACAGCGTGGGTACATGCTACATACATACACTCTCTAGCGCATACCGCTAACTATACTACTTACACCTAAGTACACGTATTAATATGGGGTAAATCTTGTAATTTATTTTCAATTTTCAGATAGCTGTGCGAGCATTCTTCGCTGGATGCGGCATCTGTTTCATGACAGCATGCATAGCAGGTAACTATCAACAACTAGTATTTTTCCATCGAATAGCTGTTCTAATAGTTGTTACCTGAAAGCAGCGAAGACGAAGGTCTAATAAGAGTAATAAAATATTTTTATTTAATTAAAGTAATAACAATTAATTGGGTATTTAATTTAAAGCAAAAAGGGAAATGTTTAATCCTTAAACAATTCAGAAAAGTAGGTACTAATGTTTTTGATGACCCAGCCTTAAGGTCAGATTCCCAGACTGCACTTCGACTTTACTTTGATGGAGAGTTCAAGTTTCCAGGCGAGATTCTTGAACTTTCTTTCTTTTTTTCTTGATTTTTTGAAAGTAGAAGTGCGGTCTGGGAATCTCGCCCACAGTTGATAGCGCTTATGCGTTATTATAAGTACCCAGAACAAAGTAGCAGGTGGACCCAGCTTGAGGTCGAGTTCTGGCTGGACAGACGTTTTTATGCGAAATGTTTTGGGTATGTCTGGGTGTAGTCCATGTCTATGTGTGTTCCATGGTCCATAACACACATCGAGAATCCTGAGGCATATAAAGCGTTTTACCTATTAATGAATCTTAGCGTGCTCTTAAGCAGGCCATATTTAATACTGGCCCGGCAATGTTGCGACAATATTTTGCGACTAAGATGGCTGACGATGGCCTGTGGCCCTATTCGGAGATTTGAGATTTTCATCTCACCTTTTGTCGTCCTTGTTGCTCTCGTTTGAAACTTCATAGGTGGGAGAGTGACCGAGATAAAATATCATCTCATCTCACGCGCAGGAATAGCCCCCCAGGGGGCCTATTCCTGCGCGTGAGATGAGATTTTATCTTGATCATTGTCACACCTATGACTATTCAAACGAGAGCAACAAGGACGAAAAATGGTGAGATGAAAATCTCGAATCTCCGAATAGGGTCCCTGGCTACAGTCGGCAATTTTGTCAGTATTGCCAGGCCTGTATGGCAGTAAAAATATGGTCCGTCTAGAAGCACCCTTAGATATTATACGTACTTAATTATTTTTTTTAATTTCAGGTTTACTGATGCCAGATGGTGCTTTTGGATAATAATTATATCTTTTTGTAAAAACTGTTTTATACATGATTATGTTTTTAATAATTATAAATTATCAGTCGTTACTAAGTTATGAATGGAGGCTTATAAAATTAGGGTCTATACACAAATTCTATTCTATTAATCTAATCTTACTAAAGGATAATTCACATTACAGGGGCTGTTGTTTATTACCTAAGTATAAATTAAAAAATAAGTAATTGCTAATCGGAATTAGTGTTTTTAGTGTTTTATGGATCTTTTAGGAGGTAGGATAATCTCGTTTATTAATGGGGGGGAAACGTATCTATCAGAAATATTATTTTACAGGTATATTTACAGGTCTAAAATATGTCAATATGGTATGTCCGTATGTTAGGGAGGTATACTTATATCAATCCTTTGTTCTCATAATTATTACATTCGCAAAATATTATATTCGCAAAATTGTATATTCTCGAATTATTATATTAACATTATTATATTTCGATTTTGGTCACGTGTCAAAAGATCCTTTACAAAATTGGAACTAATGATTGTAATTAAGAATTTGGAATTAGGTAGGTAATATAGAATTGTAATGTAGAATTTGTAATATTGACATCAACTGTATCGTGTAATATTTACTTATAACTATTATCTACAAATACATGTTTCTGATAGGCACGTTCTTTTGCACCATTGATCAAGGAGATTAACCTACCAAAAGCGAAACGGGATTCTTACTCTTGTGCCAAAAGATCCTGTTAACACTGTAGGTAGCTTCATTTTGACACAAGGAACTTACGCGTGTCAAAATTAAGCTGACTTTCATAACCAGTCAATTATTAGGCAGCTAGTTAGATAATTAGTATGTGAATGCAAGTGTTACTCTGTATAATTTATGTGAATAGACCTTTAAAAGATATTACTATTATTTAATGTAAATAACAGCGCGTGACTATTTTTATACATACTTATTAAGTAATTTATGATTTGAATAAAGTTTTTAATTCCAACATGTATTTCAATATTTAATAAATTCCCAACAAACACACATACGAGAGGCATCTAACTTCTCCATATCTAGGTATAAGCAGTGCCGGATTAACCACATAGCAAAAGTAGCAATTGCTAAGGGCCCCGCGCGAAAGGGGGCCCCGCATATTTAAACCCACTCATCCCTGAGCGTAGTTTTTTGAACGAAACTTATTAAGATTAGGTATCAGTGCCGGATTAGTCGCATAGCGTGACGCAGCAAATGCTACGGGCCTCATGTAAAAAACGAAAACTAAAAAAGCTCTACACTAAATTACTAATACATTTTATTATTTTCAAAGTAGACACCTGACGCCAAATTTGCCAAAATATAGAGGAAAAGACGCTGACCATACTTGGCAACACCAAAATTGAAATGATGGGAAATGGGGTGTTTTGGTGGGAAACAAATGACTCAGGGGCCCTTTCACATTTGCTACGGGCCCCACTGGGTAAGTACCCATAGCTAGTATACAATAATAGTACATTGTGACATAAGTATGGCCGGACGACCTCGACAAGCAGCGAAGGGACTGGCTGATTGTAGCTCTAGATAGAGACAAACGGACCTACCCTCTTATTAGGGAGGCCTTTGTCCAACATTGAGACAGCACAGGCTCATAATAATAAAAACATGTGACATAAGTGCGGAAAGCAGCTTATTGAGGCTCAACGTTTCGCTCATGGCGCGAAATTCAAATTTCGAACTGGTTTTTGCATTGCATTCCATTCAATTCAATTCCATTGCAGATAATTTACTATACAGGGTGCTGGTTTTGGGTGCAGTAATACTTAAGGGTGTTGTTTTACCCGTCAAAGCGAACAACTTTTAGAACATCAGTTTGCAAAATTCGAGAATTAAAAACTAAAGTGTTCATACAAAATAGATCACGTGACTAGTTATTTTGTATGGAGCCTCGATTATTTTTCTTTCGATTTTCAAAAACTTATGTTCTTAAAGTTCTTTATTTTCACGGGTAGAGCAACACCCTGAAGTATTGTTGTTTATTTCATATTGTTTTACTTTTATAAGTACCTACATACACACACTACATCACATTGCAGACCCAGTATTTGCATTGCAGTAGACCCCACTTGGGTCTACTGTTGAGACTATATTTAAATTAAGACCTTTGAACACAGTTCTGCAATAAATGATTCTTATTCTTATTACTACACCCAAAACCAACACATTGTATACCTTAAGACATTTTGTAGAGATATTGAACAGTACTGGGGGGCTATTCCTGCGCGTGAGATGAGATGAGATTTTATCTTGGTTACTCTCACACCTATGACGTTTCAAAAGAGAGCAACAAGAACGAAAAAAAGTGAGATGAAAAACTCAAATCTCCGAATAGGGCCCCTGCACCAGAAAATCAAATAAGCAAATTAACCGATAAACTGACGAGCCTACCTTACATTAGTAATCAGAGTCATATTTGTCAAATATATCTGTAGAATAACGAGAAGAATAGTTTAAGATAACCGCAAATTCTATTATCACGTACCTACAATAGCTATCAGATCTAGCTCCTCAACCAAAAAAACTATAAGAAGTAAGTATACGATACCCTATAGGTATAGGTAATAGTTGTCTTTCCACTATTTATCTGAGAACTGTGCAACAAGGACGAAAAAGGTTTGATGAAAATCTCAAATCTCCGAATAGGGCCCCAGAAGAGGGCCGCGACGCTCTGAAATTTCCATACAAACGCGCTACTCAAATTTCTTGAAAACCATTTGTCAGATTTAGCATGTACAATTTAATTAACAATATCTCCGCCCCTATGTTCTTGGTTTTTTTAAAACGTTCTCAAGCGAAAATAGAGCTATGAAAAATATCCGCATTTTTAAGGGGTCACTTTTGACTGATTTATTCAATAGATACACAAAACAAATCATAAATTCCATTACATAGGGAGGTTGTCTACATCATTAGCTGTTAAATAAATCCATAATACAAGGGAAATTCTTAGTTACTTAAGAATGATTACAGAAATGCAAAAGTCATACAAAAAATTGAAATTGTACTTTGTCACTCTGTAGGCAACTTTAGAGGCTCGTCAGTATCATCACTCGCTCGTCTTCTTCTTCTAGATGAAATGGCTATAGAATACCTTAAGCCAATGCAAAGTTAGTCTAGGTCGCCTAGGACGAAATTAGTTAGGTCGCCGGACTCAGAAAGGCTATTTATTCCTACACATGAGATGAGATGAGATTTTATCTTGGTCACTCTCACACCCATGACGTTTCAAACGAGAGCAACAAGGACGAAAAAACCGAATAGGTGAGATGAAAATCTCCGAATAGGGCCTCTGCCCGACTCCTTTTGTCAGAGCAAATCAAACTTGGCTGTGCAACGTTAGAAGTAGTGTTTTTTTTTGCAACAACCCAAAACCTCCATAAATGACTGGACAAGGTCAGCAGTCAACGTTGTCGATCCAAGCCACTTTGCACAGCCGTTTGATTGAATGGCTGGTTTTCAGGAAGCTAGCTGACCGACGCCGTTTATTAAAAAGGCTAGGCTGTTAATTAAACGACTGATTAAGCTAGTTAGTGGCCACATATAAATAAGTATGGATTTTAGTTTCTTGGTCGATGTAAATAAAACAACCATTTTATATACAAACCACACATTTTTATTGTAGTTTTTATTTATTTTTTATAATAATATAACTTCTACATCTAACTTGACTCTGTGAGATCGCCAACAGAAAGAACTCAATTAATAAGGGCTCGTTTCCACGAGCGATTTTTAAACGCGACAAAAAATTTCAATCTTTAGATTCCCTCCTTTTCATAGCGAAAACATCAAACAAAGAAGGTGATTCTGATGAACCATTGACTAAAGTAATTTGACAGGACTGAAGATTAACTGCATCTCTTTTCGTTTCCATACGTAAGAAAAGGACGGCAGCACTTTCAGAACTGTCAAATTTAGCTTAGATGATCGGACAATAGAATAGTACCTTTATTCAACAGGGTTGTAGCGGTCAAGCTAGCCTATAACAAAAAAGGCAGCGTTTAAAAAACCGCCCGTGGAAACCATCCCTTACTTGATGGAAGCCAGATTGTTACAAGAAAAACTTAAATAAATACGTTAAAACTTAAATCTAGTGTAACATAACTTAAACTAAGCTTTAGACTGAAAACTTTCTTAAAAATTTAAATTTACAAAATCTTAAAATATAATCATGACCGAGCGAAGCAAGGTCCCAGAGTCTATTTTGTTAACTTGACATTTGTATGTATGTGTTATACAGGGTTAAAGGTAACTCACCAAAAACCTCTTCTGGGTTCATTGTTCTCATCAATATGAACAACTTTTACTATGAAGCCAATCCTGTAATCGCGAAAAAAATACAGCTGTTCCATACTAAAAGTTCACTCATCTTCTCTCTCTTCTCATCTCATCTCTGAGACAAAATGTATGGAACAGCTGATTTTTTTTTCGAGACTTCAGAGTTCGCTCCATAGTAAAAGTTGTTCATATTGATGAGTACAATGAACCATGAAATGGTTTTTGGTGAGGTACCTATAACCCTGTATTTGTATGTTTGTTTAATACTACGTGCTAGTTTTGGGTGTAGTAAAACTTCAGGGTGTTGTTTACTCTGGTGGGAGGCTTCGGCCGTGGTTAGTTACCACCCACCGGACCAAGCCATGCCGTGAAATGACCTAGTCGTGTTTCGGGATGTAGTCCGGTGTAACCGTTCCGAAGACGGGTCTGAGCAGTAGCGCACTTGTAGCGCCTCACTGCCGTCTTTGCACTTCTTCACTCTAGTAAACTTCAAGGCTAGAGTGAATAAGTACCTTATAGGTCGTCGTGCTCCATCTTAGACCACAACGTCACTTAACATCAGGTATCAATTTTGGATGAAGAATTAATTTTTTTTTTCTACAATTTTGCAAATTGATGATCTAAAAGTTGTTCACTTTGACGGGTAGAGAACTATACCCTTAAGTATTACTACATCCAAAACAAGCACCTTGTATATATGAGACCGACGATTTTTTGAGTACTACTACATACAATATGCATGAAAGCAGGCAAGTAGTTTATTTCAATACAATTTTTAAGTTCACGAGTCAAGTTGGATAAAAAGCTTGTGGAGATATAGGGGTCGCGAGGTCACAGTTTGGAGCGAACTACTAATACAGTTCAATTACTCAATAATTTTTAAGAAAGTTACCACTCTTGTAATGCATTCAGAAATTACAATATTTAATACAACAATATGTAACAATTTCAAAATAATAATAATTGATGATTTCAGATAAATTCCAACATACAACTGAACGCAACAAACTAAAAATTAATATAATTATAGTATATTTTTTACTTGATTGTATTTTTATAATTTCGAATCGCTTCATAGAAATGAAAGCTGTCAATACACAATAAAGTTATAGTTTTTAAATAAAATACAGCGAAACATTTTCACATTAACATTTTTTTTTAATCAAAACATTTCTATCAAATCAAACAAGTTACATTTTTAAAACACTGGTTCCACAACATACAACTTAAAATTTTCAAAAATATGTTTTTAAAACGTGTACCAACAGCATTATTAAGAGCGATCTCACACATCACGCGCTCTACACACCGATACCGACACAATCTAGCACCATACCATGATATTATCAATCTTTGAGAAAACTTCGGATTAATGTTTCAATACATTTTAGGTATTTTAATGCTTTAGTAAATTCGTGGAATAGCGGGTGGCCATCGTGTCAGTTTTTAAGCCGCTTCAAGGATTTAACCAAATCCAAAAACTGACTCGTTAAGCAAACTTGCTGTTTTTTTACAAAACCTTTTACAAATTAAATTTAATTAAAAACAATGAAACACTTCTAAAAATTATTTTTTTTATAAAACTTTTTTGTGTTTTTATTTGTCTGGAGAAAACGATCAATATGACATACATTCGATTCTCAAAGTAGCCAAAAATGTATTGAAACATGCACCCATCTTCCATTTCCTTTCGACACGTGTCAACGGCAATACAAAATAGGTCCCGCCTCTTTAAAAATAAATCATAAAAAACTTAATTATTATCTTTAAAAAAAAAAACACGAGTATAAAAAAAAAACAAATATGAAAGCAATTAAAATTCAGATTTTCAACTGTAATGCCGATTCTACAGCGATGCGGCGAACCGCGGTAAACATTGCATTTCGCTCTATGTAGAGCGATTTGTCTGTAGCACAGTCGAATTATGTAGTAGAAACATGGAGTAAAACCGGAAATCAATTCTAAGTAGTAATTATTCTTCGGAATTCATTAGGGGGGATCACTGGCAGTCTACATTTTGTTTTGCGTGGTAATCCATTCGTTGCTTCATCCGCCATCTTGAATTTAAGGCAAAATTTTTGTTTATTGGATAACTCTTTTATTTTCAATTTTACACAAAAAAAGGTTGTTACAAAAGTTGTTTCGAGTTAAATTTTCTACAATTTTGGTTCTTATAATTATTTTCCTAGGACCGATATTTACCCCAAAGAGGGGGTAAACTAAAATTTACGAGTAAGACTTCGTTTTTATTTCCTTCAATTTTTGATGTAAAATTGTTTGTAAAAAGTGTTTTAACAAATTCCGAAGGAAAATTGCTACTTGAAATTTTTACCGGGTCAAATCCTAATTCGACTGGACTACTGCGATTTCCATCTCTCTGTATATAGTATCACCACGTTATCGCGAACCACCGCATCGTTCTGGTAAAGGCGTAAAATAAAAAAATCCAGTTGCAACGACGATTGTCATCAACATATCTTCTCTCTTTCTTAACATTTAATTTCACTCTTCTTTGGATTCGCTTTCGTTCGTTACAATAACCGAACTTACGAGAAACGTCGTTATAACCGAACTAGATTGTTTAAATAAGCGGACGAAACCGCAGCATCAGCTAGTTAAAAATGGAAAAAAAAATTGCCGTTAACACCATTTCCGCCATCTTTAACTACACACCTTTAACACTTTACCAAAAAATAACCTCTCTTTAGCTTAAATATTACCAATTATTACCAATTTTAATTATTATTTATTACCAATTTTATCTTTTTTACGTGCTTTTTACTTCACTATGTGCCGAATATACGCTAAAAGAAAAAGTTACGCGTGCAACGTTGCGCGACGTCGCCAAACTTTATACAACGTTGCTTAACTAAATATAACGTTGATTGCGTGAATATAACGCAATAATCCGCGCTGAACTGAATAATCCGTTATTTAACTTCAAACGACGTATGCTTAATTTTAAATAATATTGTTAAACTTTAAGCAGAGGTGACAAACCTGAAGCAACGTCGTCAAATCTTTTGCAATGTTGCGTAAACTTTATGCAACATTGCTACACTATGCAACGTTAAGACAAAGTTGTCAATTTTTAAGCAACGTTGCCAAACTTATGCAACGCCATTGAAACATTATATTGCTGCAATTTCACTGGTTATTCTATACAAACGTTTCAAATTGTTGCTACAACATTTTCGATTGTCGCGCAACATTTCCGGCTTAACATTAACATGCTCAATAAAGTTGTAAACACGTCTAGTACTTTGTCACTATAAATATTAAAATACTTCATTCACAACTCTACATTTCGCCTTATTTCATACTGTGACAAGGTACCAAACTCAAGCTAAGTCTTTAAAATAGCTTAAATACAAGAAAAACCATTCAAACACAAAATTATACTTATTATAAAATGTTTTTTTAATTTAATTGTAATATAAAAACTTAATGGCGTACCGTCGGAGCGTTTCTTTGCAACTTAAAAAAACTGAAATTTAATTTTTCAACTTTTCATAAAATTTGAAAAACAAGTTTTTTTTGTTCTTTAACTGGAGAATAAAAAAAACGCTTATATTCGCATTTAAGATCAAATAAATGCATAAAACGATGGCAAAAATAACTTTTATATAATAATGTGCATTTTTATAGTAATATGACTTACGCTAAGTTATTTAAAAAAGTGTTTTTATTTTAGTAGACAAATCTCATAACTATTGCTTATATTTTATACATAATATTTAATGTATTGTGTACTTAAGGAGACTAGTAGATATTTTGATCATTATTTGCATAGATTTACTAACAGATGGATTTCGGGTCATCCCAATACTTGGGTAACCAACTTGGGCTGCGTTTACACCTCTAATAAAACTTCCGCGAGAAATGTCCGACAGCACTTGCTACGAAGTTTACATTTGCAACCTGCTTGTTAGGGATTGTTTTAATGATTTTAGACTAAAAATTATTTAATTGGTACTTCTATACATGTGTTTAGAGTCTTATGTTTTAAATTGTATGTGTTTCTACATATGTAAATCATAAATTCAAGATCTCTTTTCGAGTATTTTATACTTGACGAAAAATCCATATGTTGGTATATCTATGTCATTTTTTTACTGTTGAAATACTCGATACTGCAACTGACTGTAACTATTTTTCTATTTGTTTAAAAATAGATGTCGTTTATTTTTATTTCACTGTACTTATTTAACTCTAGAAAACAAGTCAAATCCTAAATATAACATTAAAAATGAAATCAATTGAAAGCGTACCTATATGTATAGTTACTACATACAAATTACTTCTGTGCGAGAAGTGTTAGTAGTCCTCTTAAAGTTTATCGCCTAAAAGTTGGTTGTAAGATGCCACTTTTAGATAGAAGTCCGTCCATCACACTAAATTATAAGAGATAATGCTCAAGTCAAAATAAAGCATAATTATGAACGTTATTTTTTAAGAGTGATTTTACGCTTTCCGCACTCCACTCGTAGAATCAATTTGACGCTTGAGTTTAAAGACAAAGAAATATCAACATCAAATACTATTAGTATTTGAAAATATTGATTTCAAGAATACACATACAGATTTCTAAGATTCTCAAGCATAAACGTATCTATTATGTCAAGCGTCAAATTGATTCTACGAGAATCAATTTGACGCTTGAGTTTAAAGACAAAGAAATATCAACATCAAATACTATTAGTATTTGAAAATATTGATTTCAAGAATACACATACAGATTTCTAAGATTCTCAAGCATAAACGTATCTATTATGTATGTAATTTTGTTTTTAAAAACTCAAATTGCAACAAAAACTCGTTGGGCAGCCTTCAAAAGCAATAATATCGCGACAATGCTTCCCAAAGCCACCATCAATAATTTCACATCACAGAAGCTATTGAACGTCCCTCAAACTGTTGAACATGCGTGAGGAGAGCGCGAAATTCGCAAAGCTCCTCTTAAGAGGCTAAGACCCTCGCACAGACGTCTACTAACGAAAGACACAGCTAGAACCGAACGACAGAGGTAATCATTTCATATTGAGCTAAACTCGTTTTTTTTTCGTGTATTTGCTTCACTGCACGTTTCTTTGCAAACTCTGGAAAAAAAATTATAGATATAATTATCGACCGAGCAAGGGTTAGTGAGCGAAGCGTCTCTGCTTCAGTTTCGACAAAAATGCTTTTTATGTCCGAATTCTGTCCGGATTTTTGTCTGTAGGTCAAAATGGAAATAACTGTTGTCGCAGTGTACGGTAGACGACGATGATCTACCAGTGAAATATAATTACGCTCAAATTATGCAAGAATTTATTATTTATTTTCATCGGTTGTTTACACATGACATATTACGCGATTCTATTCGACAGACAAGTGTCCAACAGGGTTTTCGTAACTAGGGTGAAAAACTAAAGGCAGTCACAGTATGCTTAGTTAGGATGAAGTCTAAAAGTTGAGATTTTTTGTTGTTGATTTGATACAAGTACATATACATATCGTTACGCCTCTCCCCCCGAGGGGGCTGGCAGAGGTGTAATACAACACCCACACTTCGCCGGATGATATTCAATCCCAATAGGATTTGTCTAATGTCACCCGCACCATCCTACAATGTCAGTGTAAATAGTATATCCTCACCTAAGACATGGAGGAGCACGGCACGTGTGGCGAGCCCATCTGTGTTAAGACTCGGTCGAGCCACTGCAGCGGCCCGTTAAGGTGCAGCTCGATCCAACACGGCGTTGACGTCACCGTCTGACGTCTGGAAGGAACATTACAGTTAGACACTTAAACAAGCATTGCTTAAAAACACTTTTAAGTGTTATGGTTTTAATCGTGTAATGAGCTAGCTACGTCCGGCGGTTTCACCCGCGGTCCCACAGGAATCGTTGTTTTCGGGATGAATACCAATGCAGAAAAGAACATAGGAAACTCTATGTTCAGTATTCACAATCATTCGGAAACGTTTTCGTTCGGATTCCAAAACTTTTAAACTTGAATTATTAAACGTGATTCATTCTTCCGATCGGATTTACACTCGATTCCCTATTCAAACATTTGTAAAAGTTGACTGAGATTCGAATAGTTTTGAGTTTGAAATTTGTGGGATCCGATCGGAAACGTTTCCGAATGATTGTGAATAGCACCGCTGTACCCTTGACATCGTGTATCCAAAATTTCATGATGATCGGTTGACTAGTAAGAAACATGAACACGTACGGAAAAAACAAACTCACTTTCGCTTTTATAATCATTATTCAATACTATAGTCATAATATTAAAAAAAAAATTGAAATAGTAAAGTAATGATATGTAGTAATGAACCAAAAATTCTCGGACATATCACACCCACCAACCCGCACTGAGCCACGCTGACTGAATATGAATAACAGCTGAATCATCCTCAGTTGGGGGTAACTCGGTGTCCCTGCAGTGGGACGTACAAGACTAACGATGATGTCACTCACCCGGAGGCTTGCAGCAGCCTGAAAAGGCTGCTAACCTTCTGGGAGCACCTGGGCTGGTTAGAGTAAGGTTAAGGGTAGAGATAGACTTCACGAACAATTGCCCAATCAAGTGGCTAAGTGCGAAAAACGCTAAACACACAAACAAACAAAGTCACTCACCTATACTCCGCCCCCCAGCCCTTCACGAAGCTCATCCTGGTGAGCTGGAAGACAGCCTGGAACCCCTGGGAGACTGACGACGATGATGTCACTCACCTATACTCCGCCCCCCAGCCCTTCACGAAGCTCATCCTGGTGAGCTGGAAGACAGCCTGGAACCCCTGGGAGACTGACGACGATGATGTCACTCACCTATACTCCGCCCCCCAGCCCTTCACGAAGCTCATCCTGGTGAGCTGGAAGACAGCCTGGAACCCCTGGGAGACTGACGACGATGATGTCACTCACCTATACTCCGCCCCCTAGCCCTTCACGAAGCTCATCCTGGTGAGCTGGAAGACAGCCTGGAACCCCTGGGAGACTGACGACGATGATGTCACTCACCTATACTCCGCCCCCCAGCCCTTCACGAAGCTCATCCTGGTGAGCTGGAAGACAGCCTGGAACCCCTGGGAGACTGACGACGATGATGTCACTCACCTATACTCCGCCCCCCAGCCCTTCACGAAGCTCATCCTGGTGAGCTGGAAGACAGCCTGGAACCCCTGGGAGACTGACGACGATGATGTCACTCACCTATACTCCGCCCCCCAGCCCTTCACGAAGCTCATCCTGGTGAGCTGGAAGACAGCCTGGAACCCCTGGGAGACTGACGACGATGATGTCACTCACCTATACTCCGCCCCCCAGCCCTTCACGAAGCTCATCCTGGTGAGCTGGAAGACAGCCTGGAACCCCTGGGAGACTGACGACGATGATGTCACTCACCTATACTCCGCCCCCCAGCCCTTCACGAAGCTCATCCTGGTGAGCTGGAAGACAGCCTGGAACCCCTGGGAGACTGACGACGATGATGTCACTCACCTATACTCCGCCCCCCAGCCCTTCACGAAGCTCATCCTGGTGAGCTGGAAGACAGCCTGGAACCCCTGGGAGACTGACGACGATGATGTCACTCACCTATACTCCGCCCCCCAGCCCTTCACGAAGCTCATCCTGGTGAGCTGGAAGACAGCCTGGAACCCCTGGGAGACTGACGACGATGATGTCACTCACCTATACTCCGCCCCCCAGCCCTTCACGAAGCTCATCCTGGTGAGCTGGAAGACAGCCTGGAACCCCTGGGAGACTGACGACGATGATGTCACTCACCTATACTCCGCCCCCCAGCCCTTCACGAAGCTCATCCTGGTGAGCTGGAAGACAGCCTGGAACCCCTGGGAGACTGACGACGATGATGTCACTCACCTATACTCCGCCCCCCAGCCCTTCACGAAGCTCATCCTGATGGTGCACATCCTGGTGAGCTGGAAGACAGCCTCGAACCCCTGCGAGACTGATGCTGAGAGGAGCGCCGCGAACTCTTGGTTGTTGAAGATTTTGAGGTTGCAACCTGTACGAGAGTTGGGGGTTATCGTCATTATTCACGTGATGTTTTTACTGAATTTTTACCCGACTGTGCAAGTATGTTTGTATGTATGTTTCTTTGGCACGCCCTACAGTCTAAACAGCTTGATGAATTTCGACATGTGAGGCGTCATTTGAATTGTATAAGTGAATGAATAGAAATTGAATAGTGGAAGAGACATAGGGTACAACATTTTGCAGCCGACATTTTCGTTTTTATTTTAATAATGTTACTTGTTATTTATTGTCGGCAGACAACCCATTTTGCGCTGCCGTGTGGCACCAACAGGCCTTTTCTATGAAACTGAGTTCATCGCAAAATACGCAACCGGTGTTACGCTTGTGAAATAACGTCCGTTTGGTCTCAGTTTTAATGCACTGACCGGGCGGTATCTTGCAGACGGTAGCGGGGTGCCAGCCGTAGCGCTGGTTGCAGTTGGGGCTCTGCACGAATATGGACGAGTCGCTGAGGCACTCCGCGAACACCTCCCCTGGAATATATCACAATATTTACATTAGTAAATTATTATTCTTCTTTCTGTTATTTCTATTATTATTCTGCCTTCTGAAGCTTGGGGGCGTGGGTTCGATTCCCACCTAGGGCAAACATTTATGTGATGAACATTAGTGTTTGTTCTATGTCTGGGTGTAAATATCTATTTATGTATGTATTTCAAAATATCTAAGTATGTATATCAGTCTCTGGCACCCATAGTACAAGCTTTGCTTAGTTTGGGGTCAGGCGACCGTGTGTGGAAGTGTCCCGAATTTATTATTTATTATTATGAGCGTTGAACGGCCGTTTTTGCATTCTCACTTACACAGCGTTTTTAAAAATAAAAAATGTTTGGGTAAACAATTGAAAATCGTTACAGGTTAACTCTTGTATATGTAGCAGCCAACTTGCTGAATCAGCCGTTCAATTAAGGCCCCGTATTACACGAAATCACCAAAAACAAGTATTTTTTTGCACCTACATAGTTTGATATGAAGAATAACGATGATCAGGTACAAAACAATACAGGTGGTAGAAGAAACAACCAACTAAAGTTAAGCCGAAGAACAATTTTGAAAATCATACTCTTTATGCAAAAAAAAAAAAACAAAAAAGTATCTCCTTAACAAAACTATCGGAACATAGTTCTCTAACTTTTCAGCGATTACACCACATTTTTTTTCGATTATTAAATAACCAGATTAGTTCTCTAAAGTTTAACCGAGCAACTTATTCTTATTTGTGTCCTTGTTACGATTAATACTAATAAAAACGAAAAAAAAAAAAAAAAAAATTTTACGCGCCGATCTCATTTTACCATCAAATATGGTATACGATTTTCAACTCTAAATGAAACGGCTTAAGTAAACGCGTATGGCTGAAAAATCGTGCTATGAAGGCGCCTTAATAGCCTATGAGCCATTTTACTAAACAGCGCCGCTCAACTAGCTAACGACGCCTAAATGTCGCCGTGTCACCGAAGCGATCACAGAGCAACTGACAGCGAAACAAGGCTTACACTTGTTCTGAGCCTTGTTTTCAAGGTGCTATTTAGTGAATTGAGCCTTTAGATCTATGTATATCTGATTTAAAACTTAATATAACAAATATTCAGTACATTTCTCGACACAAGAAAAAAAGCAAAACTTGTACTGCTACGGCTGCCAGAGACAGATATACATACATATATATTTTTAAATACACAACTAAATAGATATTAACACCCAGTCATTGAAGAACACAAATGTTCATCACATGAACGTTTGTCCTAGGTGGAAATCGATCCCACACCCCCAAGCTCAGAAGGCAGGTTCACTACCAACTGAGCCACCGAGGCAGTGAATAACTAACCTCCTATGTAGTAAAGCCGCACGCCCCGTCCAATGTGCCGGCGCGTTTGCTCAACTACTTCGTTACGGTTCACGTTCGACAGGAGACCCAGGCAGAATCTGGAAGCGGAAGTAGGTCAGTTAGATTTTGGGTTTTTTTTTAAAATTAATGTAAGGGGTGTTAAAAGTGTTACGTGTCTTAGTGTGTGTGTGTGTGTGTGTTTTTTTTATGTTGAATAGGTCGGCGTTTGACCACCAACTCGCCTGATGTTAAGCGACGTTGTGGTCTAAGATGGAGCACGACGACCTATAAAGTACTTATTCACTCTAGCCTTGAAGTTTTGTAGAGTGAAGAAGTACAAAGACGGCAGTTGAGTGAGGCGCTACAAGTGCGCTACTGCTCAGACCCGTCTTCGGAACGGTTACACCGGACTACATCCCGAAA
Source organism: Peribatodes rhomboidaria (assembly GCA_911728515.1). Lineage (NCBI taxonomy): Eukaryota > Metazoa > Arthropoda > Insecta > Lepidoptera > Geometridae > Peribatodes > Peribatodes rhomboidaria. The sequence continues at coordinate 2,447,557 of OU452194.1, forward strand.
CACGACTAGGTCATTTCACGGCATGGCTTGGTCCGGTGGGTGGTAACTAGCCACGGCCGAAGCCTCCCACCAGAGTTTGCTACCCGGTTAGTACTACCCGGGGACCACGTGTAGGGAATCAGAATAGAGTACACTCCTACGGACGTGGGTAGCTCAGCCCCCAAAGTGTGTGTGTGTGTGTGTGTGTCTGCTGTCTGTGGCATTGTAGCCCCCGAGCGGATGAACCGATTTTGATTTTGTGTTTGAAAGGTGAGTTAGTCGGGAGTGTTCTTAGCAATGTTTGATGAAAATCGATGTCTGGGGTTTATTGAGTGATGATAGCCTGGTTAGAGAAGGCTCGCCGCTCACGCCAGAGGGAGCGGGTTCGATCCCAGCCGAAGGCACGGACTAGTTTGTACATTGTGTGAACATAATTTAGTGCGAATTTTATGTCATCTGCTACATAACTTGTGGACGGTGTATGGGTCGCCACATTTGGGACGGAAAAAGTGTGAGTGTTGTAATACACCTCTGCCGGCCCCATCGAAGGAATATGTTATGTTTTGTTATGATTCAAGGTATAAGACAAGGTTTATTGACCTATGATTACAAGGTGACTGACCTGTAACTACACCAAGGTCGCTGACCTCTAAGACTCTTGCTTAAGTGAGAAAATACAATACAATACAATATATCTTTATTGCACACCAAAAACTACATGAAAATCTTAAAAACTAAAATACATTTTTCGGCAGTACAAGGGCGACCTTATCGCCTAAAGCGATATAAAGAGACATGTCTATGAAAGAACTGACCTTGCACTACATTTAAAATGTTTGACTTCCGTAGTTCTACATAAGTAGACTGACCTCTGGCTAGTGCTAGAGTAAGTTAGGTCATATCACAAATTCCTGAATGTAAACTACATCATAAGCCGCGTCCCCACCTAGCGCACAGGCTTGCGCGACCGCCTCGGTGTCCAGTGGCCCTATTCGGAGATTTGAGATTTTCATCTCATCTTTTTTCGTCCTTGTTGCTCCCGTTTGAAACGTCATAGGTGTGAGAGTGACCAAGATAAAATCTCACCTCATCTCACGCGCAGGAATAGCCCCCCAGATCGCGAGCGATGGCTCCCGAGGCACCTCAGTAGTTTTGTTCAATTTACACGAGGCCGCCTCGCGAGGCACACACAGCGCTCACTGAGGCACCTTCGAGCGCGTCAAGTTTACCGACAACAGATGGCTCGGGGCCGAGCCGTGCTCAGCCGAGCAAACGCGCCCGAGGCAGCGCGAGGCACGCCCACACCAGCCGAGGCATTTGGCTCGCGAGGCTACGCGGCTATAGATCATTGATCTTCGCCTGCACTGCACCAGAAAGTCACTGACCTCTCACTGTTGCTGGGGTCAGTGAACCCGTCGACCGTGATGGACGGCTGGCTCGCGTGGAAGGTCTCTCCGACGCGCGTGTTGAGCTCGTAGTAGCTGATGCTGCACCAGAAGGCGGGCTCGTGGTACAGCACCGGGGCGGCCTCCGCGCCCAGCCCGGGCGGGGACGGACTCAGGCGGGTCAGGTCTGGGGGAGAACGTTTTTTATTAAAACCAAAAAACTTTACTATTTTCATTGTAACATGGGGCGGGGTGACTTTGGACAAACAGTGCCTTTTCACCCTTGTGAATTGCCGCGATTTACATATTATCACTTAAGGGTCCGGCGACCGCGAAGGTAACTTCGCATTGGCTAAAGGTTTTCTATTGCCATTTCGTCTAGACTGACAAGCCTCTAAGTCTTTATACAATACAATACATCTTTATTGCACACCAAAAATACAAAGTAAAACAAACAATAAAAAAATTGGTTGCCTGTAAAGTCGGTATACGGGCGAAAGTTTTACGTGACAACGACAGGGACGCGTGCCTTTCACTTTTTATGTCTGTCTCTCTCGCTCTTAGGCGGGCTAACCATGCCCGAGTGGAAGGGACGCGTGCCTCTCACTCGCTCTCATTGTGAGCGCATAACGTGAGCGGAGCGTAACGCAGTTTCTTGAAGTGTCACCCGGCGTTGACGTTGTCACGTCAAAATTAAACAATAAAATATCATTCAATAATTTTTATACAGAGTGACAAAGTGCAATTTTAATCATTTTTTATGACTTTGGCACTTCTCTAATCATTCTTAAATAACTAAAAATGTCTCTTGTATTAAGGATTAATTTAAAAGCTGATAATGAAGATAGCATCCCTATGTAAAGGGATTTTTGATTTTCTTTTTCCATCTATTAAATAAATCAGTCAAAAGTGACCCCTTACAAATGCGGTTATTTTTCATAGCTCTATTTTATCATACGGACGTTCTTAAAAAAGTACATAGGGTCGGAACAAGTGGCTTTCAAGAAAAATGAGAAACGCGTTTGTATGGAAATTTCAGAGCGTCGCGGAACCCTCAACCAAAATATCACAACACTAAAATACTTAACACGTTAAACGCCGATTCAAATTTTGTGGTTATTCCTTTTGGGCCGTGGGGTACACCGGTGAGCGACAGCAATTGTACCCGTTCAGGCCGTGGGGCTCACCGGTGACCGCGCGACGGGCTCGTGTTTGAACTCAATTTTCTCGCTGGAGGACGTAGTGCCAGTACAAAACTATACTAAGCGTGGCCGGCGCGGCCCTGGAGAACAGTTTACGCATACTAGCTCGTTTCGACACTAAGTGTAAAAAAAAGACAGATGATTTTTGCCTGTGTAAACAAAAATTGGTTTTAAAAAGAAAAGAAGACTTACAAAATATATGTTTTATTAGAAAATATTTAAAAACGTTTTAAAATACGTTAGGTAATCACATATTTTTGGATTTAGTAAAAAATTAAGTAAACAAACTTAAAAAAAAACTAAAATAACTCAAAAAATTGCAACGAATTCAAACTTTGTCGTGAATATTTTGCGCATAAATGAAATCAGTCTTAGCAACAAATAATACAACACATTTCAGCACTGGCGCGTGTCAAGCGCATCGCTCCCGGAGTTACCGGAAGGGCGCGGGGTGTGGCCGGCACCGTGACCCCCGCGGCCCCGCGCGAACAAAATGCAGATTTCCAAAGACGTGCGCCGTGGTGGTCACCGGTGAACGACAGCAATTATTTTGTTAATTAATTGAATAATTAAATGAAATAATTATTTAGAGTGGGGTTTTCGACTATTTTGAACCGTATGAGCCAATAAAATGTAATGAGTAAAATTGGTCGAAACCGTGAATCAGCGTCAGCCCATAAGGAAAGTATAGTGGTGGACACCGGTGACCACCACGGCGTTCAATGTGTTAATCAACAATAACTAATAAATTTAATAGTATTTTTCAAATTTCATAGTATTTATTTAAGTTTTAGCGAGAAGAAATAACAAACATCATACACAAATAACACACACACAAAATCACACAAAAATAACATAACAAGTCCTAGTCTTGCTGTCTAGTTCTATAGTGCGAAAGTTTAAATGGATGGATGCATGTATGTTTGTAACTCAATCACACCAGAACGGCCGAATGGATCGGGATACAATTTGGCATAGAGATAGATTATAGTCGTGAATAACACATAGGATACGCAAGCGAAACCGTGGGGCTCAGCTAGTACATTATTTAAAAAAATATACACAAAGTTTACAACCACCTCGTTTTTTGAAGTCGGATAAAAAAAAGAATCTACTACATCAGTCACACTAATATTCTAAATGTGAAAATTTGTATGGATGGATGTTTGTTGTTTATTACTCAATCACGCCAGAACGGCTAAACGAATCGGGATAAAATTTCGCATAGATCATAGTCTGGTATAGCAAATATGCTGCTTTTTAACTGCGGGTCACATCACCAGGCGTTGCTAGTAAATAACATACATATCGTCACGCCTTTCCCCGAGGGGGCTGGCAGAGGTGTAATACAACACCCACACTTCGCCGGACGATATCCATCTCCAAATGTGACAGGGGGCGAGCCTGTCGCCATACACCGGGCTCCAGTCATGTAGCAGATGACATACAATACGCACATACGCTCACACGATGAACAAATAGGTCCGAGCCGTCGGCGAGGTTCGAACCCGCTGCCTCTGGAGAGGCAGGCCTTCTCCAACTAGGCTATCATCGCTGATTTATCAATAATAATGTATAAAATGGTTGTACAAACTCACTCATGTTGTCGTTGTGATCCATGGGATCCCCGTCTTCGCTGATGTAGCCAGGAGGAGGGGTCTCCACCTGCGACGTGTTCCTGGAACAAAGAGTTCCTGTAGGCCGAATGACTAGCCCTGGTGTCGAAGTTTCAAGACAGCTTTAGAGCTAAGTCACACTAAATCCAGTTGCAGTCCGTTCCGTGTGCGAGCTGTCAGTATGTCGTTGCCTCACGCAGCTATCGTAACGGTCTGCAAACAGACTGCTCTCGTTATGACGTCTTACATAGTTTCAAACTTTACTGACCCTCGCAAACCGGACCGGAATGCACAAGGACTGCACCTGCATTTCGTGTGCTCCAGCCTTTAGGCTTCGTCCTAACTAAGCAGACTGAGCTGCCGACTGTCTGCCGACTGACTGAGTTGCGAATCGAGCAAACTCAATGTTGAGAAAGCGGGGAACTGTAGCAAACAATATAAAAAGCTTAAAAAAACAGCTTCCCATCCTGTAACTCGTCATCCATGTACACAATTTTTAGACTTTTGTTCATATTTTAAAAACTGCTTGACAGATTTCGACAGAATTCATTTGGAACTAATTCTAAAGTATGATCTACCAAACAAAAAAATATCGTTGAAATCGATTCACAATTAGCAGAGTAATCGCGTAACATACAAAAAAAAACGGAAACAGTCGAAATGTAAACCTCCACAATGTTTTTTTTTTATATTCGGGACACTTTTTGCACACACGGTCATCTGACCCCAAACTAAGCAAAGCTTGTACTATGGCTGCCAGAGGCTGAAATACATACACATATATTTATTTATAAATACTTACTTAGATAGATAATTAACACCCAGACAGAACAAACACAAATGTTCATCACTTTAATATTTGCCCTAAGTGGAAATCGAACCCACGCCCCCATGCTCAGAAGACTGACTCAGAATTTGACTGTTTCTGTTTTTTTTTTTCTTTGCGATTACTCCTTTTCAGGAAAACGCGAATCGGCCGCTCTTTGATTGAGTCAGCCGCACACTGCATACAGTACGCGCTATTCCGACACTCCGTTTAAAATATACAGAATACTGGAGGCAAACCTAACTGGAGGCAAACAGTCAACCGCTCAGCTTGCTTAGTCAGGACGAAACCTTAACTTTGTATAAAGTCATTGATTTAAATAAAATAGGGGAGATATCCGCTCTCATAATCACGATAATATAATGTAAGATAAATTTAACACAAGCAAATAACGTGCACACAAGTACGCTTCAATTGTATGAAACGTTTTAATGAATGGCCAAGACAGGAACACAAGCACCCCATGACAAGACAAGACCCACACGAGATAGCTTTAATTTTATTTATTTATTTATTTATTTATTTATTGAGACAAAAACGAATACATCAGTTATATTTATCTCACACCCATTGAATGAATTATCAAAGAAAATATTTAAAAAAAAACTAAAAATTAAATACCATGCTATGTCAAAGTTTGAAAATAAAAATAACGTACATTATTATCACATCTTCGACTACAAATTAAAACCATATAAAATGTCAACACACAACAAAACATCAAAAAAACGGTACATAGTCAACAAATTAAAAAACAAACAAATCATAATTAAATTAATTACAGTCGTCTTCAAAGTCACTCAAGCTGTCTAACTTATTGCTCCTTCCCCACTGGTCTAATAAACTTTCACAATAAGTCAGAAAGATCGTCTTGACTGTTTTCCAACTGTCAAACATAATGTCAAAATCGGAGTTGGCTGCAAGGAGTATATTGAAGTGGCGGCGAGCACGAATTAAAGGCGACTTGGAACGTGCTACAGTGCGACCGTGATCTACATGAAACAAGTCATGTGGCCGCCCGCGCCTGCTTGCCGGCGCCCCGGGTTCGTCTGGGACGAATAGCGCGCACAACAGATTGTGCAAGTGAATAGAGTCCACTGACCCTCTAAGCACCTTACAGCAGATAGTGAGCTGGTCCAGAGTTCTTCTCACCTCCAGCGAGTTGTAGCCAAGCTGGCCAAGCAAAAACTTAGTCGGGTACAGGAACGGATAGTACCCATATAGTTTCTTGTACAGACACCTTAAGAAGGCCTTTTGTACCTTCTCAAGTAGTCGCGTGTAGGTGACATGGTAAGGGTTCCAGACACATGCACTCGACTCAAGTTTGCTTCTGACTAAGGAGCTAAATAAGGTTTTGATAACCTGTGGGTTTTCAAAGTCCTTAGCGTTCCGCAACACAAAACCTAGCCGACGGTACGCCTCTTCGGCAAGATTCGATATGTGGTCGTGAAAGGTCAAAGAGCGATCAAAAGTTACTCCCAAATCTTTAATACGGTTTACTCTATTTATGGGCAAGTTATCTAAGTGATAGTCAAAGGCAATTGGAACTCTCTTACGGTCAAAAGTCATAACATTACATTTACTTATATTAAATTTCATTTTATTTTTAATGCTCCATTCATGAATTAAATTAACGTCATTTTGTAGCCTAAGGCAGTCATCGAGAGATTTTATTTTGAAATATATTTTGAGATCATCAGCATACAAAAGGCATTCCGCTGCAGTTAGCACCTTGGGAAGATCATGAATCATGATTTGAAAGAGTAGCGGGCCAGTAATTGAACCCTGATTTACACCAGATCCTGTGGGATAAGGTCTAGAGACGTATGTTCCATGTTTCACATACTGACGACGGTCTCTCATTTGGTCAGCAAAAAGTGTTAGTAGACTGGGAGTGAAACCAATAGTAGACAGTTTGCTCAACAAAACATCGTTATCGACTTTATCGAACGCTTTTTGAAAGTCGAAGTAAATTACATCAACTTGTAATCCACAATCCATAGCCTCGGATATGTAGTCAACCAAACATAACAAATTCGTATTTACGGAGCGCCCCGGCCTAAATCCATGCTGTTCCTCCCCTATCTGTTGCCTCACTTGCCTGTATATTTCACTATGCAGGAAATATTCAAAAACTTTGGCAGGCGCACATAGGATTGCAATTGGCCGGTATTCTTCTACCATGGTCCTCTTACTGCTCTTTGGGATTGGAGTGACCCTAGATACCTTCCATTGGGTAGGATACTTCCCACTTTTAAGTGAAATATTTAGTATATGATGAAGTGGAAGAATCAGGTGTTTTTTACCATTCTTAAGAATAAAGCTAGGTAAATTATCAGGACCAGGAGAGCTGTCCAACTTCAACTTATTAATACCCCGCTCGATATCTTTGGGGAACACAGAAGGAATACCAACGTGCAATCGATTGCAGCCTTGCTCTGAGCCGATAACTTCTACATTCAGCGTCGGAGGTTCGTCTAAAAAAACACTGGAGAAATAATTTGCAAATGCCTCAGCAGCTTCTACACCCGTAAACGAATTGCCTTTATATGAGACACATGGTTCAAAACCACCCTTCGATCTCAGACTATGCACATGGTTCCAAAAGTGCTGAGGACGTTGTTGTAAATTCTCTTCTATTCTAACCATGTGAGACTTATACGCTTGACGAATACGTTCTTTCAAACTCGCCCGTAGTTCCGAAAATAACTTATAGGCTGTAGCACATTTAGATTTAAACCAGGCCCTGTGTAATTTAGTTTTACGTCGCAGATCTTTTATTATATTTGCGTCAAACCACACAGGGTACCTGTTGCATTTACCTGTCTGCCTTGCCTTTTTAGGAATCGATTGATCAAATAATTTATAAATAATACTGTAGAAAGCATCCGTAGCAACTAAAACATCACTAGCTTCAAGTACAGGCGCCCACGAGGTTTCGGCAAGCAGCGAATGAAAAAGAGATGCATCAATTTTGTTAAAATTCCAATCGCGCGACGAGTCTACGTTACTTGGCTGTAGCTTTGCCGAACTGTTATTGTGCGAACGTAGAGTAATTGTTATCTCGAGCGCGGGATGGTACAGCTCGTCGAGCGGGACAAGGCCATCGGCGGCTGCCCTAACACACACGGGTCGCGATACCACTTCACTGCACTCCTGCGCCAACACCACGTCCAGAATACCACCGTGCAAATTAACAACGTCATTTAGGTCACTTAAATTACAATATGTCAAAAAATAACAATAGTAATTTCTGATATTAACAGAGGCACTATTCATGTTAAGGTCACCAAAAAGAAAAAATTTACAGTTCGAATTAGATAAAAAAGCTTCAATATTACAAAAAACATTCATATACACAGAGTCAGAAGCTTTAGGCTTAATGTAAACAACGCATATAATAAAAGAAATGCCGCTGTATGTGATCGAAGCCCATAGGTCTTCTCCGAGTTTGGATTCTAGGTCAAGCCGCCGATGAGCAAAGACCCCCGGTCTCGCAGCAAGCAGCACTCCTCCACAAGGGGTCGCCCGGTCACGACGAAGCAGAGTCCAGTCATTCGGTGCCACCTCGGCATCCTCCACCGAGCCGTCGAGAAAAGTTTCCGTCGCGGCAACAAGAAGATGGTCGGAGAGTAGCAGACCATCATACCATGAACGCAACTTCGTTTTCAAGCCTCTAACATTTTGATAGAGGATTTCGACCTGCGAACGGACAAAAGTGCACGGCTCACTGGGCGCCGAATCCGCGACGAAAGGTCTGGCCATCCGAGGTAGGCGTGCGCTTGTTAAAGTTGATCCACTTTTTAACTCGTGCATTTACCGGCCACACGTTAACCGAGAAACAGCTGTCGAAACAGTCTTCCGGGACTCCTATTTTGAACGAGTTATAATTGTTCGAAGTCTTTAGCTGTTCCACGGTGATTGCTCTCTGCGGGCAGAGTCCACTCAGATATTCCTTAACCTCGTCCAAACCAGAGAGCATATTCCAGAGGTGAAAGTGTTTACGTGCTTCGACAGCCTTAAGTGACGTCACAGCTGGTCCGGCTATGCAGCGCATGGATAAGGACTGACGCGGTGTTTTGTGTCGTACCTCTGTCCATTTTTCATTAGCAGGGTGAGATGTAGGCACGGCGCTCGTTGCATTTAGCTGCTGGTTCATGGTTGTGCCTGATTGAGATTTCGACGTGAAGCCTGTATCCCCGGCGGGCTTCGTGATAGGAGCTAGATCCGCAGATGTCGTCACAGAAGCGACACTCGCCGAGTTATTGTTGTGCACAGGCGGGCGTGGCCAACCGGCCGGTGTTGGTGCACTTATTGTAGTAACAAGCGCATATGATGCCTGTGGTTGTTGAGGCTGCTGAGATTGGGGTTCAGTAGCAAACTGAGTCTCAGACTTACAGCAGCTTTCACATTTTTTAATTTTGTCAAACTTGTCAAACAGCTTCTCCATCTGATCCGTGACTTTCATCAACTGTTCTTTTATTTTCGTCATTTCGCCACGCAGTTCGCAAATTTCGTAACAAAAATTATGCACTTGCACGGCATCTACGCTACTATCCTCAACTTGATTACGAGATACTTTAGACCGAACAGTAACATTAGGATCTCGGACTCTTTTCGTAACTCCTACTGGCGTCGCGCTGTTATCCCCACCTCTTTTAGTAGCACAGCGACACTCGGGGCAGACCCACGTCTCGGCTTGCAAAAGGGTCGATTCCTTTTCTCCGGTACATAATAAATGATAGGTTTTATTACAGTTCCTCTCAGTACAGCACAAGTACTGTTCCTCCTCCCCAGGAATTTCATTACGACACGCTGAGCAAATCATATTTGAGCGGTTGGACAGTTTAGAATTGTAGTTATAAGAGCGATTGAACGAATAGGAATTAAATTAAATACGCACAACAGGTCCCAATAGATAAAACTTAGCTTCACTGCCTACGAAGACTCGAGTGAGCAACAGGTGGCGGCGAGAGCGTAGTGACTCACACTGTTACCGGCCTGCGCGACGATAGTCGGTAGCGGTATCGCTTGGCCGTTATCGATTATTTTTAAAATGATTTCACTAATATCTTCGCCGATCCTTGGTCGATTTCCACCGAACAACCACCAATGAACACGTTGTCACACTAGTTACAGGCTTGTTTAAGTTTTATACAGGACGTTACTTTTAACCACTATTTAGATGAAATGTTTACGGAGCAAATAAACGTGAGGTTAACGCTGGGACTCGTCATACGACACATGGAGATAAATATCTAGAGATGGTAATCTAAACATTGCGTCCTATTATGTTTGATACTTGTTAATTGTAATTAATTAGTGTTGTCCGTTTAAATCTTTACTGAATGCATTGTAGCATGTTATTATGTTGTATGTTGTTGTTAAAATATATAAGTAGTAGATTGTTATCCAAGGGGCTAAAATGACCAATTATATACCAGGTAGTTTTACTCCTGAGCTTCAGCGAGGGAGTAAATAGCAACAAAGTTATAATGGGATTTTTAGCCCCGTGTGTTACACTTTACTTTTCACTTCGATTGCGAGAAAACCAAATAATCCAATTCAATTTAAAATAAAAAAAATTACGGTCACCAATTTAATATCTAATAAGAAAAAAATTATGTTAAGTTTTCGCGCCAATATCTTTTTTATTATTTCTTCTGTAATCTCAACGCAATACGCGCACTCTACCGAATAGATCACCGCTTTTATTTCCATTTTCAGATTGAAAAAAAAAAAAACGTTTTTCCCTAGAGCGAAATATGCTATTTTATCTTCACTCTGGTACACAATGACGGACTTTTTGACCAAGACAAGTGAAAAAAATTGGTTGTCTGTAAAGTCGGTTTACTGACGATAGTTGAACGTGACAACGTGCTCACTCAAGTAGGAGAGAGACGGATGTCGAACGCAAAGGCCGATTGTGCTTCTTTGTCGCTGGTTCCGCGCTCTCGCTTGCACTTCAAGCCTTACATGGAACGCCTCAGAGCAAGGTAACGCCGCATTTTTTCGTGCGTGCAGCCGGCTCTATCGAATTATAAGACGTTGTCACGTCAAAAACGAATACGCGCTTATTTGAATTTCTTGCATATAATGCGACTAAGATGCAATCAGGAGACGTCACCTGTTGCCATTTTCGAGACATGGTTCCCGTTTCTCCCGTTTTTTAATAGCCCAATGCTACGAGTAAATATATTCCTACTGGCTACCTCTGGGGTCAGCTTCTAGGCCGCCAGTGGGCCTCTTACAAGGCTTGACGGTCACTACAGGAAAAACAACGCAGCCTACAATTTATTTCATTTTTATTTTATTGTACAGGGAAAACAGATGGCTGCTTATTTTACACAGTAGATAGACGATAACTATGTATTAACACATTTTACGTAAAAAAAACCTCCAAAATTACATAATTTAACTTGTAATCAGACGCTTCTATAGCGCTACGCTATAGAATGCCACTCGCGGTCACCCAAATTAACCCTCATTTGGTCGACGATGCGGTCAGTCTTTTAGTTATGGTATATCTAGTCTGTGGCCCTATTCGGAGATTTGAGATTCTCATCTCATCTATTTTCATCCTTGTTGCTCTCGTTTGAAACGTCATAGGTGTGAGAGTGACCAAGATAAAGTCTCATCTCATCTCACGTGTAGGAATAGCCCCCCTGGTCCTGTCAACCTAGCCAGTGAGATTTTGAGTGAGTGAGATTTGTGTTTTGATTTTAGACAAATCGCTGCTTAAAAAATTATGTCAACAAACAAATTTTATTTTGTGGACTACAAGTAGTATATACAGGGTTATGAGGAAAAGGTGTACTAATTCATTCATTCAGGTCATTGAACTCATCATTATGAACAACTTTTACTATGGGGTTAACCCTGAAATAGAGTAGCGGGGCTATTCCTGCGCGTGAGATGAGATGAGATTTTATCTTGATCACTCTCACACCTATGACGGCTCAAACGAGAGCAACGAAAAAAGGTGAGATGAAAATCTCAAATCTCCGAATAGGGCCACTGTTCCATACATTTTGTTGACGATCAATAAACTTTTTGTATGGACAGCTGACTTTTTTTTACGAGATTATGGGTTGGATCCTTGGTTAAAATTGTTCATAATGAGTACAATGACCCCCTTTCGGATTAGCACACTCTTTCTTGATAACCCTATTTACAAAAAAAATATTAACGATCAATAGCAACGATATGAATCCAAACATATTATTTTTTGCAACAAACCGGTTCCAATTCAGCATAATGCCGGCTGCAGCAACCGGCGCTGGTCATCCCTTGGAACCGGCTGTGACGTACCCAAAGATTCAATCCGGCACATAATGCAAATAAACAAGTCTCTTAGAAAACTTTTGAGCTAAACAATTTTTAACCTTGTAATGTTGTAAGAATCAGTTCGGTAGAAGTGGTTGAAGAAACTGTTTCAAGATTTGAAAGAAACAAGAAAAAAACAAGCAAACGAATGAATAAAACCGTTAAATGAAGGGTAATTCAATGGTAGCGGTCGGGACTGGTTTTACCTATTATGCTAAAAGAATATTTAACTTTATTATTATGCTATCTACGAATCATTGAGAGATTTATTTAAATAAATATGTATATTAACTTTACCTTCTTTGAATTTCGTAAAAACCTACATAAATTTAAACTGTACTGTAACTATCATAACAAAAGCACTAGAAATAAGAATAGGATAGGTGTACCTAGATTTAGGCTGACTAAGTCAATTAATTAAGTTCTGAAGACGGGTCTGAGCAGTAGCGCGCTTGTAGCTCCTCACTCGACTGCCGTCTTTGTACTTCTTCACTCTATAAAACTTCAATGCTAGAGTGAATAAGTACCCTATAGGTCGTCGTGCTCCATCTTAGACCACAACGTCGCTTAACATCAGGCGAGTTGGTGGTCAAACGCCGACCTATTTTACATTAAAAAAAAAAAAAAAAAATTAACACGCAAATAATATTAAAATAATAATTTATACGCAATTGCGTTCGTTTTTATAATAAAATCACCAAATATATAACAAGGCTCACTGAAGGAAAATTCAATCCCATGTAAAAACTACATTAATTAAGAGAGGATAATCATTTAATTATTTAGATGACAAAGAGATCTTGAGCCTTCAACTTCGCTAAATAGCCACTAGTAGATAGGTATAATTTGATATTACCTAGTTGTAAGCTAAAATTATTGAGACAGTTATTGTTATTTTTATTATTTTTAACCTTTTGTTGTACCCTTTTTTTAAACCCCTCAGTTTCTTGCCTGCTCTTCTGAGTAGAGATTTTTTTTTCCAAAAAGGCGGTCGAGTCTATTATAAGACTTTGACGTTCATAAGTGTATCTTTGATATCCAATAGAATAAAAACATTTTGAATAGTATACAGAAATGCAGACAAATAATTTTTAATGGACATCAGTAAATAAATCTAGAATTTTTTAAATTTTAGCGTGCTAAATTCGACCTTGGAAAAGGGCAGCGGGCGGGACAGGTACGCGTCCACTGTTTCCAGATTTGATTAAACGACTGTGATATACATTCCCTCTAAGTGTGCTACAGCGCTGGTAGTCCAGTCATTACGTCGGAAAAAAGGGTGGAAATCCAAACGAACCGAGAAAGCCCAATTTTGGATATTCCGTGGGGGCTAAGCTTAACTTCAAATTGTCGACCAAAATAACTTTGTGCATTTTCCGCCGTCGCTCGGCCGTATCAACTCGGTTCTCCGTTGAGATACGATTTTTTTATGAAATCCTTTTTCGTTACTTTTTTCATGATCTACAATTAAGGTCTCTTACATTTTTCACGTATCGTGCATCGTTATGGAGATATCGACGTAATATCCAAAATTCGGCTTTCTCGGTTCAATTGCATTTCCAAAAGTATTTACTATTATTATTAAATTAATTTATTGCAAATTAGAAAGATTCATATTATAATCTCAGATCAACCTAGAGAATAAGATGGCGCACGGCGTATGATCTAACTGAAGCCAAAAACCATTGAAAAACTACGCTACTGTCGTATGTGTACACAACACGCACACATTGACGCAAAAAAACTACGCTACTCGCTTGGTCATTCTTACCTCGACATTATCTGCATTGGTTTATGGTATGATTTCGTGTACATAAATATGCATAGTGCTTTATAAAAGTGTGGCCAGGACTACATATTGAGGTTCTTTTTAAAAACTGTGCAGTTTATTTACAAGTCAATTTTGAAAAACCCGTAACATTAAACTGTTACAAATATGTGCAATTTTTAAATTATTGAATCTTCTGAGGTTGTATATTGGAACGGAAATGGCTAACGTAGAGTTTAGGAATTAATATTAGTTTTCGTGCAATTGTAAATGTTTTTCAAGGCAACATTACCACGCACACACATTGAAAAAGAAGTGGCTTCAGCGAGATATAACGCAGTGTTCCATCCTTTTCCTCTAGGTTTATCTGAGATTATAACGAAATAAATCCGTCAGTCACATTACACTGGCCTACAATTTTTTTTTTGTTTTGGTGCAGCTCTGTTCGCATCTGTAGTCGGTAAAGTAGGTAGTATGAACTACATTGCTGCTACTAGATGTCAGCTGACAGCTCTGGTTTACCTACAATTCTTTTTTAAATTTTGTATGGTTTTATTCAAAATCAGTCCATGTTATAACTACTTCTATGACATTAATCGTGTAAATTTATGATGGCAAGTAATTCAAGAAGTTGCATTAACGATCCTGATATGTTTTGTTACATATGCGGTGAGTATTTAATGAAAAATAAACGGAAACCGATTAATGACACGGTAATTCACTTGTATTCTGTATACTTTCTTCCTCATGAACAAGAGCTGGTATGAAAAATGTGACTAGTTTTCTCGTATCTGCTCACAAAACATACCCAAAATCAGGTCTAAAATCTTAGGCACTAAAATGAGTGTAGGCCAGTGTTATTAAATATTATAAAAATTGTAAGCTATGTAGGGACAGTCCAGTTCGGCGAGCGCGGCCAGCGTGCTGTTAGGACTCCTAACTCCGAACTCCATGATGACTGGATTATGCATATTTTTTACAGATAGTAGATCTACGGAACTAGAAATAAAAATCAGTAATGTGATGGCAGGTGGACTAAAATGTTGACGGATTGGTGGCCGCGTATGGGCAAACGAACCGTTGTTACGTTGGGTCGACGATGTTGTAAATGTCGCGGGTCGAACCTGGACAAGATTGGTGCAGGACCGGGATGAGGGGTGTACGAGAAGAGGCTTTTGCTCAGCAGTGGGCGATTATACTCAGCAGTAATTGACCACCATCAGCAGGGCTGATTATGATGATAGTTATTTCGTTCCTAGAGGGTACAATAAGAGATACTCACAGTGTAGTGTTCCCGGGTACTTGCTGCGCGAGCGTGGCCTCCAGGTACATGGCTGTGTGCGGGCCCACGCCCACCGTCTGCATTATACTGACGGACAGACAAACATACATTACATTAAGTCAATTATCATCATCATCAGTCGTAGGGATCGTTCGGGGCGACGAAGGACGTTACGCGGCGGCTCGAAAAACGAAACAGAATGTGTGTGAACGCGCTTTCGGTGAAGTTTGGAACTTGGGAAATAAGTAAAGCAACTACTTCTCAAATTATCGTAAAGATACATACATACAAACAAAATGCCGAGCTGTTATTTTAAAATAAGACATCGCTCCGCTCGGTCAATTTATAGATTTACATTGAAACTTACGTGCACATTTTTTTTAGATATAATCCTAACTTTCTATACAATAATTAATAACACAATATTATGCAATATTTGCTATATTTAATTCCACACATTTCAAGGGTGCAACTACTGAAATATGTTTTTTATTTTTTTAATAAGAATGTGGTAGCAAATCAATGATAACCAATCTCACCAGATAAACAAACGATTAACGATATTATATATGTATTAATATAATTGTGTGTAATTCACCAAATATGTTTGATTTTTAAATACTTTGTTATCTAAAATAAATAAAAATTGTTATCAGCAAGTAACATTATTAAAAGAAAAACCCAATTGCAAAATGTTGTACCCCATGTCACTTCCACTATCAAGGCTATTTAAATGACACCTCACTTATGTCGAAATACATCAAGCTGTTTAGGCTGTAGCTAAAATAATAACTACTAAAATAACTTTTTATCATGGTACCAGTACTCTGCCGGAACTATGCCTTCAATAATATTTGTGAATGGGCCTTTATACGTTCAAAAAAAAATTACCAATAGGACCGCTTTATGTACTTAAATAAGTAGTTAATAAATATTCAGAACATTTTTGCACACACAGTTGTCTGACCCCAAACTAAGCAAAGCTTGTACTGTGGCTGCCAGAGACTAATATACATTCATTTAGGTAATTTTTTAAAAACAATGACTAAATAGGTATAAACACCATGTTCATCACATGAATGTTTGCCCTAGGTGGGAATCTAACCCACATCCCAACAGATTTGCGCTCAGAAGGCAGGTTCACTGCCAACTGAGTCAACAAGGCAGTCAAGATGAAGTGAACCTATTTGTGAAATTTTACCATGCACTGTTTATTTTCCTTGCACATCTTGCCAGTGGATAAACAGCCTTGTAGCTATTATTATAAGGTACTAAGGTACTCACGTGTCGCTATGGTCGAGGTGGTGGTGGTAGTCGGTGTAGGGCGGAGGCGCTCGGACTTCGCCCTCGCCGCACCGAGGCACCAGGATCGCTGGGAGCGCTGCAATGCAATAAAAGCAGTTAGGCGTGATGGTGTAATAAGGAAGATCAGATTTAGAGAGGATGAATTCATGATGAATTTAAGATGAATTAAAGATGAATGAATGATGAATGCATGATGAATGAATGATGAATGTGAGCAGTGTTGGGCCGAGTGAGATAGACCGCGCCTTCCGATACGGAGGTCGTAGGTTCGATCCTTGCCGTGGCTATGTTCGACTATGAGGCGCTCGCGGCGAGCTACTCTGCTCGTTAAATAGATACCAGGGCGAATTGCATGGCTAGGGGACCAGCAAATTATCTTTACACTATTTTTATCTCGTGAAAGAGACAAATATATCCGTATTCTAGCTTTGTCTCATCTAAGCGTGAATAAAAACAGTAAAAAGACAATTTGTCTCCCGCCCGTGCTAGGTCTGCTGGGGGTTCTAGACAAGTTGCGATCGCTTCCAAGCGATTTTGTTTCTACAACCGCTAATGCCTACGAAAAAAATACAAAAATATTTTTTAACCTTATCACACAACATACAGTTTAAATAAAGTTTAGCAATATTCCCCACACTAAGGCCAGCCTGTATCATGGGAGACTGTAGCCGATTTCATAATGAATGAGTGAAGAGGACTAAATACTACTAAAAAAGCTAGCCTTCGAGGCTAGCTACTGATTGAACGAGTTGGCAATATGATCCCGTGACATTTTTAAAATTCGTATTTCATCCAATCAGTAGCCGACAATCGGTGGTTAGCATTTCACGAAACAGAATTGCTTGGAAACTATTGCAGCTTGTCTAGGGTTGTTCCGGCAGAATGATATGCTTGCTCGATGCGTTACAATGTTCGAGTTCAGTTAGTCTCTGCTTGAAGATGTGGATCATACCAGGTGAATCGATTCTGTTGTAGTGGTACGGGTTGATGCAGACTTCGTCCTTCTTCAACTGGTAAGCAAACTCACAGTGGTCCACCGGCTTCAGTTCGTGCTGGCTCTGGAAAATGAGACGAAAATAATCTACAGGGTTTTCAGGTAAGGGTGTACTAACTTTAATGGGGGTCTTGTACTCATTATTATACACTAGCTGTCACCCCGCGACTTCGTTCGCGTTTGTTATTTATATATATAAACATATAGTACCTGGATGGCCGAGCTTTGCTCGGTATTTTTTTTTAATTTTTTAATTGTGTTTTTGGATAATAAACAATTGATTTTAGTCTAACCTCAAAGCAAACACTCATTGACTTCGTGTTACTTAACAACGCCATCTGCTGTTGTGTCGTTAAAGCAATTAGTTGCTCACAAAAAATAGTATTATTATTCGCCAATAGATGTCAGGAAGAGTCATATTTTTCAGTTGAGATTGATTATCGATAAAACACGAATAAAATGACATTTTCTAAAATTGATTCCTAGCTAGATCGATTTATCGCCCCCGAAACCCTCTATAAACTAAATTGTATGAAAATCGTTGGAGCCGATTCCGAGATTCCAATTATATATATATATATATACAAGAATTGCTCATTTAAAGATATAAGATTTAGTAGAAGATTAATGAACCTTTTAAGAGATAGCGATTGAAGATAGATTTTTTGTCCCAATTTCAGGGTTTGAGCCATAGTAAATGTATAAATTATAATAAACTTTACAAGCCCCAGACAATCAGAAGACAAAAATCACCAATATTAATACTAATATTAATAATTATTGTTCCAACATTTATTTTAATTATAGGTATCAACTGTGTTGATATGTATCTATAGGAGTCATTAATAAATTTTGATATCTCATTTCATTAAGGCAAAAAAAAAAACGAATTCTAAGTCGGTTTTGCCATTCGGGAGTTCAAAACATTTGAACTGCCAAATTTTTGAGGTGTGAGTTGTTAATGTTGTTAATAATGATGATTATGTTTTTATTTATGGTGAATTGTACAATCCCACAGCTGTTTCACTCGCTACTCTATTATTAAATAATATATGTATACAGCGTTATAGGTACCTAAATAAAAACCTCGTAAGGGTTCATTGTACTCATCAATATACATATACAATTTTTACAATGGAGCAAACTCCGAAATCACGAAAAAAAGTCAGCTGTTCCATACATTTTGTCTCAGGTGATTGAACTTTTTGTATGGAACAGCTGTTTTTTTTTTCACATGTACAAGATCGGCTTCATAGTAAAAGTTGTTCGTATTGATGAGTATAATGAACCTTAAGAGGTTTTTGGTGACTTACTAACCCTGTATAAGACTGAAATGTATTTTTTTTAATCTACCATCTTTGATGCAATAAAAACAGTGTTACAAAGTAACCATAATAATTTTTATGTTGATATTCATGGCGGATGCTTATACATCCAAAAACTCACTTGTAGCTGTGGCCATCGCCACAGTCTGCAGTAGACCACATGCGGCAGCCCCTTACGGTATTGGCCGTTCAATATGTTATCATTAGGTTTCACTCTGAAAAAAAATTATAATAAATCAGTATTGGTATGATGATCAGATGGTTGAGGAGTCACTGAACTTAAGTTTCAATCCACAATAAATAAATAAATATAAATAAATTCGGGACACACACGGTTGCCTGACCCCATATATTATATGTACTTAGATATTTTTAAATACATATTAACACCCAGACATAGAACAAACATACATGTTCATCACAATAAGACCCAAATTAGGCCCTGATAAGGTAGAATGGCATGAGGGTCAATGAACTTTTGCCTCAATCCATCTGATGCACACTATACACTTTGACAATTAACCCTTTACTGGGTAAATCCTAGTGTGGGTTAAAATCTGTTTCATGGGGTTAAATTTACCCGTCCTTGAGAGATTTATCCGACAAAGAATTTCAATTTTTTTAAAGCTTATTTTGCTTTTTGCAATTTACTTGATATTGTGTGTTTATCCAACAGTAAACTTTATAAAATTTAAAAGTTAGGTTAATGACATTTTTATTGAGTTTAACAGTTTGGAAGTCACAAAGTCACCCTGTAACACTCTTTAGTGCATATTCTACGATGCACTAATGAGTTGGTTTAACTTTGATGGTTTTAATTGCACGTCCCGGTGTCAATGTTCCTAATTTGAGGTCAACGGTCATTAAACCAACTAAAATCTTGTTAGATTTTTTCTTTGCACTTAATTTATTGTATATTTAAGTTTATCTATAAGTTAATGAGCAATGACATAGTATTTCATGGCAAAACTCATGGCATTATTGAACATGATACAATCATCATTTTGGTGCAAATTCTTACTTGATAAAAAAAACAATTGTAAAAGGAAATCGTGTTAAATCGTGGACCAGTATGTTCACTGCTAAAATGATCTAAAATTAAGCACACATTTATGCCCAAAAAACCGTAATTGTGAATAAATTATAAATTAGTAAGCAATGAAACAACATGGGTCAAAAACACCGAATCTACTAATTAAATTACCTTTTCAAGGTTACAGGAATATATAACCAGAATGAAATGCATACACGAAACACAATCACGTTGATAAAACTCGAAAATTCTTTGAAAATCACAAAGAAATAGGAATTAGAAAAATTCAAAACACGGCAGCCATATTGGCAAGGCTCCGATTTGATTTGTTTTTGGACAGTGTTTTGACCTTTCCGATTTTGCGTCCAGTCTGCTAAAAATCGACTAAATTAAAATGGTCGTTTGAATGTCACGTTTGATTTGAGGCTACGGCATCACTGTATTTGGTCGGGTAATACCACTAATAAAAATCGAATAGCTATTTCCGAACGAAAAGTACGAAATTTATGAATATCGTCAGCTGATTTCATGAAAACAAAGACTTTGTACGTTTTCTTTAGCGTTAATTTAACACTTAAAATTTAACTCATAGTCTGCAAAGTTCATGATTTTGTTTATTACAATTCACTTTAAATATTTTGCGAATATCCTTTGATGAGATGTTTTATAATGAACCTGTACTTCACCTAACTTTGAACCTTATAGCTATTCCAATAGAGTACTTAGCAACTGCAAGTGGAAAAGTAGACAGGAAACGTCACATTCTAAACGATTGTTATCAGAATTTCTAATCAATAGATCCACGAAAATACCGACCTGGGTATAGTAACACATTTAGTGTGACTGTTCTGGCTGGATACAGCTTTCTCTAGCTCTTCAAGAGCGCCGCTTTTCTTTAATTTTTTTACCAAACTCTTCACTGCCTTTTCAGACCATTTGTCTTCTGCGACCGAAGATCCTTCAGGACCTTTTTTCCACCCTAACAGTCGTTTGACGACTGGCGGAGTAAGGGGAAACATTCCTTAACACTTCACTGACTAACTCATTAAACTAAACAATACTTTATTCCAACAGAAAAGTAAACAATAGCACACAAACACTACGGCTCGTATTTAGATAAACTGTCGGCCATATTGAGACTAATGAATGAAAATGACAATTGACTTGACAGCTCAAATTGTCAATTATGTTGTTGCCATCTCTTTCTGAGATTTTCGAGTAGCATTCTAAATTATGATTTATTTCATTCTCTTCGAAATGATAGGCAAATGCAATTTACTAATGATTAGAATTTGTGTGCATTCCAATAATAAAATAACTAAGTATTTACCTACAATGTTGTGAAGTAAATAATGATAATACACTATATTGCTATCCTGCTCTAACTTTCCATAGACAAAAGTTACTCGAAATTCGATAATTTCGAATCTAAAATGATTTCGAAATCGAATGGTTGGTAGCTTTAATGGCCATTACATTAAGCAATTTGCAGTATGAATGAATGAATCTCCTATAAAAGAGCTCGCTTATTACACTACCCCTTGTTTGCTCATTATACTACCACTTTGGTAGAATATGATAATATTATTGATCATCAAGAAGAAAAGTCGATTGTTTTCCCGTCGATAATGACCAAAATGTATTTTGCTTCTTAAATATTTTAACGCCGTAAACCAAGATATTGGATGAAAGGCAAAAATAAAAATAACAAAGTATTTGGACTGTTTCGGTTCTAGTAGTGCATTTTATTTGATAATATGGGTTATAACCTCTTAAAATAAAATACGTAAATGAGTGCGAAAAATCGATTTAATTGTAAAATCGATTGCGGACTAAATCCTATCCCACTTTGTATTGTCTATTGATTTTGTTCATTTCCGTTTCCGATTTTTCACAAACTTTCCCATTTGATTTGTTGATTTTCAGACAGCGTCAAATTGATAAACTCATTTGTTTTTGCATTTTTATTGTGCCAGTTTTCATGAAAAGTTAATGAATTTCGCATTGGATTTCGATATTCGGTGAGTTTGTTACATGATTACCAGAAAAAAAATAACTAGCAATCCTTCTCATCCAATTTTAGCGGTAAAACTTTATAACCAGCCAGCATCAGAAGATGGCCAGTTTGATTGAATGATGATTGATTATTTTATGATGATTATTTTGTGGCCAGTCTCAAAATTGCTGAAACTAACATAAAAACTTGATAACTTTGAGAAGTTAAACTCATAATGACAAAGGCCCTTATGAGATCCCACTGTTAGGCCGAGGGAACTTAGGCAAAGGTTTGTAGAGGTAAATTCAAACTTCCCCTTTTTGTAAGAAAATACTTCTGCTAAAGTTTTGAAACCTGAAAGTTCAGTGTATTTAGCTTCGTCGTATTTTAAATAGATACCATTTCTGCCTACTGAAACCTTGTCTATAATTGCGAAACAATATTTACTAAATAAGTAGGTAAATTCTGTTCGGGCGCTCCTAGATAAGTAGGCCATATTTTTACTGCAATATGGCCCTGCAATACTGAGTATTGCTGATTAGCCCGGCCAACATCAGCCATGCTGGAAATGTATACATGACGAAATTGCCGGACCACACAAAAAATATTGTCGTAATATTGCCGAGCTAGTATTGCAGTGGAAATATGGTCCGTAGAAAATACATAAACAAAATACATTGACTAGGTCACTGAGCTATAACAAATAAATATTTAATAAAACAAAGCTTCAACGAATAAAACAGAATAACTTTTATTGCTGTATCTTTAAATGGTTGACCATGAAACGTCACAAGATGGCGCCAGCTTGTCGAATAAACTATATTAAATAATTATGCATTATTGTAGTTATCTAGGTTCGAATTTTAGTAGAAAATTATTTACATTTCTATGTAGAGTACCTACTTATAATCAGGTCCGATTAAAAAAATCCAATTAAAAAACACATACTTACATAAAATAGTCATTCAGCTGTAAGGGTACTTCAGATGGCTTACAATGAAACATCACAAGATGGCGCTAGCTGTCTCCGATTGGTTAAATATGTATTATTTATTGTAGTCACATATTTATTCAAATTCAAATTCAAATTACTGTAGATAATTAGTTATTTTAGTAAGTTTTTTGTAGAGTACCTAAAATTTTCGGAACTACAAGTCCAATTTCGTAAAAAAAACAATAGAAAGCTACAAAAATCACCTGAAACGCGGGTAGGGCAGACGAGCCAGTGTAAGTAGGTACATTATCTTCTCCAGGGTTCCTGATGGAGGAGTGTCAGCCTCTGATGCTGTGCATGGAGAACGCGGCGGGAGAGGAGGTCAACCTGCGAGTGGAGCCGGGGGACGACTTCCACGCCTTCCTCGAGAAGGCCAGGTGAGTCGCTGAGCGCTGTCGTGCTTCGGACGGCACTGGTATCCTACTATTTTATGCTACTACCAGCTGACCCTGCGAAATTGGTTCAGCTGTTCTCGAATTTTGCGCTAAGCAACACATTCAGCGATTCATTATTATATTTATAATAAAATAGAACTAGCTGCGCCCCGCGGTTTCACCCGCGGTTAAAAAGTCCTATTTGCTATTCTAGACTATAATCTATCTCTGTGCCAAATTTCATCTAGATCTGTTCAGCCGTTCTGGCGTTAAAGAGTAACAAACATCCATCCATCCATTCTTACAAACTTTCGCGTTTAAAATCTTATTATAAACGCGAAAGTTTGTAATGATTACGATGTAATGAAAGTTTGTGATGTATGATTTACGATTTTGAACCCTAAATGAAGCGGCTTAAGTAAACTCGTGTGAAGGAGAAAAATCGTGCTATGGCGGCGCCTTAAGGGTCCCCCAACGCTCTGAAATTTCCTTACAAACGCGCTTGTCAAATTTATTGGAAAACATTTGTCAGAATATGATGAAATTTGGCATGTACAATTAAATGAACTGTATCTCCGACATTGGTCGGACATGGTCATGTTCTTGTTTTTTTTTTTTTAAACTTGAAATTGAATAGAGCAATTAAAAAATATCCTCATTTGTAAGGGGTCACTTTTGACTGATTTATTCAATAGATAGACAAAGCAAATCAAAAATCCCTTTACATAGGAAGGTTGTCTACATCATTAGCTTTTAAATGAATCCATAATACAAGGGACATTCTTAGTTATTTAGGAACGATTACAGAAGTGCAAAAGTGATGAAAAAAATTGAAATTGCAATTTGTCTTTAAGTAACTTAACTTTAGAGGTTCGTCAGTATCATTACTCGCTCTCTTCGCTCGTAGTCTTCTAGGCGAAATGGCTATAGAATACCTTAAGCCAATGCGAAGTTAGTCTAAAGTGGTCGCCGGACTCTTAACATGGGTGATCGGTTGCGAGCACCTATTCGAGCTTCGCTCTAAGCGCTACTAAAAAATAGATAATATAAAACCATTTATTTCAGTCATATAACTCATAGAAGACAAGTTAATAAATTAGTGGGTACACATGTCGGTAAAAACCAAAGATAAAATTCAATTAAGCAACAAGTACCTACTAATTAAAAAATACAAAAAAAACTCGACAATCATAAATATTATAGCTAAGAGCACTCTTGATGAAGTCATCTATCAAACAAAAAAAACTAAATCAAAATCGGTTTATCCGTTTGGGATCTATCTACGGGTTTATCTACGCTACTTGGGGGTTATAAATGTCACACATCTGTAATCAATATTCACATGGTCGTCTGACCTCAAACTAAGCAAAGCTTGTAATGCTATAGCTGCCAGAGATACATAAGGTCAACTGGGGCAAATACGTCTGTGGGGCAATTGCATCTTTCGAGAATTGCTGACAAACCCTTAAACGAAATTAATGCTTCCACGAACGACATTGATATATTTCACGACTCCTTAAAATTATTTAGGAGCAATGTATCAAAAAAAAAAAAAACAATTAAAAACAATCAATAGTTAAAATTAAATAGTTATCATTTTAAACCATCTAATCTATTCTTGCTAGTGTGTATATATGTATATTTATTTATGTAAAATGTATTTATATTTTATTTCATTTTTCTCTTGCTGACCTGTCTGTGATTAAAGAATTTGTTTATTTTCAAAGATAATTATGATGTTAAGATAGAAATAAAAATACTCACCACCTTCCTCATTGCGAATGATGTGAATACCTATTATGAGTATACATATCAGAACTGTTCCTATTAGCTCTAAGAAAAATAAATTGTTTAATATGTATACCTGTTGGTATTCCTTAATAAATAAATAAAATAAAAAAACCCTTCAAAAATTCTGTCTGTCTGTTTGTGGGCTTTTCACGGCTAAACGGCTGAACGGATCTTGACGAAATTTAGTAATATTGTAACAGAATACGAGTTCACGAAGAAGGTTTTTGGAAGGTAGTTTCCGTATAAATGCAAACGAAGTCGCGGGTAACAGCTAGTAAATCATGTTTCAGCCATTTCGAAATATGCAAAGACAGCCTCACGAGGTCTTCAGCTCAAAGAGTAGAAAAAAAAATAAGTATAAAAAACTATAAGTCATAGTTATACAATTTCAAGTACAAATCAAATTAAAATAAGAATACAATAAAAATGATTTAAAATATCAGTTTCCATTAAATCACCGTCTAGAGAACAGTGGCGGATCCAGGATTTGTTTTGGGGGGGGCTTGACTTAGGTGAAAGTAAGCTTTATCAAGGTACGTAAGATTTTGGTTTGGGGCGTGATTAAGCAGAGGTCATGATTCAAAAAATCAAGGTCTTGACAAGGAGGTTGACACCCGACTACGTCACTTGTCATCGCCATCGTCTCTTTTGAACTTGTTGTAAATTACTCATTCCGATCTTCCATATATTATGCATTGATTGACGTCACTGCGTGTCACCCACGTGACCTTTTTTGTTTTGGTACATTATACTTGGCGGAGTAAATATATTATTAGACCATGGCTGAGAGTAACTAAACACAAAAGCAAAAAAAAACGACGTTTTTGACTATTGCGATGATAGCCTAGTCGGAGAAGGCCCGCCTCTCAAGCCACAGGGAGCGGTTTCGAACCCAGCCGACGGCACGCACAAATTTGTTCATTGTGTGAACATACATATATGCGTATTGTATGTCATCTGCATAACTGACGCCCGATGTATGGCGACAGGCTCGCCCCCTGTCACATTTGGGCCTGAATAACGTCCGGCAAAGTGTAGCAGTTGTACACCTCTGCCTCCCCCTTCGGGGGAAAGACGTGACGACGATAAGTAGTGAGTGAATTAGATACTTTTGGCGGGGCTTGAGCCCCTCAGCCTGCATCCTGGATCCACTAGTGCTAGAATACATAATATCGATATACATTAAATCACAGTCCGTCTACGCTATTAAACAGACGCCTGGCCACTCCTACGTGATGCCAAGTCCGGTATGACATCCTCCTGACATATAGAGCAATGGCGTGCAAAGACGAGGTGAAGGTCGCTGACGACTTGCGCTGGCTGATTGACTAGGCGTAGCGAGCTCTGACAGGCTATTGGGAAGACTGGGCGTTATTATTGTGTGCGGGCTTTAGTATGTATAAAATAATAAATAAATAAAATTCGGGACATTTCCACACACAGTCGCCTGACCCCAAACTAAGCTTGTACTGTAGCTGCCAGAGACTGATATCCTACTAATATTATAAACGCGAAAGTTTGTAAGAATGGATGGATGGATGGATGGATGGATGTTTGTTACTCTTTCATGCCAGAACGGCTGAACAGATCTGGATGAAATTCGGCACAGAGATAGATTATAGTCTAGAATAGCACATAGGATACTTTTTAATCGCGGGTGAAACCGCGGAGCGCAGCTAGTACATACATATTTTTAAATACATACCTAAATATTAACAACATTAAGATATTAACACCCAGGCATAGAACAAACACAAATGTTCGTCAGATAAATGTTTGCCCTAGGTGGGAGTCGAACCCACGCTCCCAAGCTCAGAAGGCAGATTCACTACGAACTGAGCCACCTATAAAAAACAGGCCAAGTGCGCGTCGGACTCGCGCACCGAGGGTTCCGTATAAAGCTGTAGGTGTTCAGGAGGAAAGGGGTAGTAAATTTAAAATGATTAAAATTTTTTTTTAAAAATAATGTTACTAAAAATGTATGCTTTTCGCAATTTCTCCTTTATCTGTGCTATAAGACGTTGCTTAGTACCAAATTTCAAGATTCTGAGTTCACGGCAAGTAGCCTGTAGGTGTTCATTTCCTTTGAAGAGTGTCGAAAATTTGCAGCATAAACGGCTGTATCTTTTGATTACCTTGGCTTAGAAGTTTGATTTTTTTCACAGCAAATCTAGTACTCATTCTACATTCCCCAGTAGAGTTAGTATTTGATATGGGTTTTAGCATGATACCTCCACGCGTTCCTGAGAAAAAAGGCCTTGTCAGACAGTTGGACAACAAAGTGATCCTATAAGGGTTCCGTTTATTTCCTTATATTTAGTTCCATATCTTATATCTTTAAATGAGCAATTCTTGTATATATATATATACAAGATTTAATATAAGATGTAATAGATGTATAAATATATATATATATATATAATTGGAATCTCGGAATCGGCTCCAACGATTTTCATACAATTTAGTATATAGGGGGTTTCGGGGGCGATAAATCGATCTAGCTAGGAATCATTTTTAGAAAATGTCATTTTATTCGTGTTTTATCGATGATCAACTTAAACATTTATGTGATGAACATTTGTGTTTCTCCTATGTCTGGGTGTTAATATCTATTTAAGTATGTATTTAAAAATATCTAAGTATGTATGTCAGTCTCTGACAGCCATAGTACAAGCTTTGCTTAGTTTGGGGTCAGGCGACCGTGTGTGGAAGTGTCCCGAATTTATTATTATTATCAAGATATTTATTTGTCTTCTTAATTTCTAAGTTTTTTACAATAAATGAATATAAAAACAAATACTATAAAAAACTTAAAAATTAGGGTGCCGCCGGCAGCGGGGCGAGGCCCAAGCTACCGGTGGTTAGGGCTGCAGAGTGAGGAACCTCCTGACAATACGGCACGTGTCTAGGATCACTGCCTTTTGTATCTGGCCCTTGATTATTATTATTATTATTAAACATAAACTTGGAAGAAAAATAACAAAAATATGACTCTTCCTGACATCTATTGGCGAATAATAATACTATTTTTTGTGAGCAACTAATTGCTTTAACGACACAACAGTAGATGGCGTTGTTAAGTAACACGAAGTCAATGAGTGTTTGCTTTGAGGTTAGACTAAAATCAATTGTTTATTTTCCAAAAAACACAATAAAAAAAAATACCGAGCAAAGCTCGGACATCCAGGTACTATTTATTAAAATGATAACTTATAAACGATGAAAATAACGTGTCACACTCATAGCTCCCCACTAGGATTCCCTGTGTCGCGATGGGAACACACACAAAGACAGACAACTAACACCCAGACCCAGAACAGATACATATAATGGATTGTTCAAACATCTGCCTGGCCAGGAATCGAACCCGGGACCTCCTTGTAAAGCAGCCGAACTCCGACTAGGCTAAGAAGGTCGTCGCACATATGAATTGTTATCGATTTATTGACCAAGCGTAGCGAGGTCTCAGAGTTTACTGGGACATAACTGACTGGGGTACCACTGGAGTACCACGGATACTAAACGGGCATGTATTTATTTATTATTTATTTATTTATTAATATGAACGAATTTAAGCAATTATACATATCAAAATTTCAGAATTAGAGTCAGATTTCACATAATCTAAAATTATTAGTAGAAATGTCAAAACTTAAAGAGTCCGGTGACCACTTTAGACTAACTTCGCATTATGCTTAAGGACGTATTCTATAGCCATTTCGTCTAGAAGAAGAAGACGAGCGAAGAGAGCCAGTAAAGGTGCTGACGAGCCTCTAAAGTTATCTACAGAGTGACATATTGCATTACCAATCATTTTTTATTACTTTCGCACTTCTCTAATCATTCTTAAGTAACTAAGAATTTTCCTTGTATTATGGATTCATTTAACAGCTAATGATGTAGACAACCTCTCTATGTAATGGAATTTTTGATTTGCTTTGTCTACCTTTATTGAATAAATCAGTCAAAAGTGACCCCTTAAAAAATGCGGAAATTTTTCATAGCTCTATTTTCGATTGAGAACGTTTTAAATAAAACCACGAACATAGGGGCTGAGATATTGTTAATTTAATTATACATGCTAAATTTCATCATATTCTGACAAATGGTTCCCTCATGATAAAATAAAGCTATGAAAATATCCACATTTGTGACGGGTCACTTTTGACTGATTTATTCAATAGATAGACAAAGCAAATTAAAAATTCCTTTACAGAGAGAGGTTGTCTACATCATTAGCTTTTAAATTAATCCATAGTACAACGCAAATTCTTAGTAATTTAAGAATGATTAGAGAAGTGCAAAAGTCATAAAAAAAATTGAAATTGCACTTTGTCACTCTGTAGATAACTTTAGAGGCTCGTCAGTATCATTACTCGCACTCTTCGCTCGTCTTCTTCTTCTAGACGAAATGGCTATAGAATACCTTAAGCCAATGCGAAGTTAGTCTAAAGTTTTCGCAGGACCCTTACGGCGTTGCAGAGATATAAGGGTAGCGAAACCTCTCTTCGAGGCAAACTACAACATTTACTAAGATACTAGCTGCTACCAGCGACTTCGTTCGCGTTTATTCAGAAAATAGTATCATAAAACCTTCCTCGTGATATACTGCAACTAATTACCAAATTTCATTAAGATCCGTTCAGCCGTTAATCCGTGAAAAGCCTACAAACAGACAGACATAGCTACTTTTGATTTTATAATATTAGTGTGTATAAAACACACCTTTGCAGTCAACATTGATTTTTAAAGGTCATGATGAATTCAAGCATTAATTTACTAATGTATTATCTAATCTAAAAACGTAGCAATGTCAATGATCAAATAAAATAATAATGTGTGAAACATAAATATCGAATTTATATTAAAACTTTCAAGGTAGCTAAGAAAAGAAGATCATTTATTTTATTATTGTGAATTTTAAATTAATGTACAGAGGTGGACAGGTGGAGGCTTTGCCGAAATGCCTCGGTGGCTCAGTTGGTAGTGGACCTGCCTTCCGGGTTTGTGGGCGTGGGTTCGATTTACATCTAGGGCAAACATTGATGTGATGAACAATTGTGTTTGTTCTATGTCTTGGTATTGATCGACCTAGCGAGCGTTTGTGAGCGAAGCGTCTCTGCATCAGCTTCGACAAAAATGCTTTCGTATGTCCGAACTCTGTCTGAATCTCTGTCCGCATCTTTGTCGCATCGTTGTCTATAGGTTGCATTCTTCAACCAATTCTCGTGAAATTTTGTGAGCTGGGGGGCTATTCCTGCTCGTGAGATGAGATCAGATTTTATCTTGGTCACTCTCACACCTATGACGTTTCAAACGAGAGCAACAAAGACGAGAAAAGGTGAGATGAAAACCTCAGATCTCCGAAAAGGGCCACTGGTTCGACAATTTTACAGATTTTTTTAAAACTGTCTGAACAAAAACTAATTTGTGTATAATTGTCGAAGCTGCTCACAAAATTTTACGTGAATCGGTTGTGGAGTGCAACCTGTTGAGGAAGGCAGACGCCGGCCGCGCGGTCTCCAGCTTACAGAGCCGGTAGTGTCTATTTATGTAAGTATTTAAAAATATGTTTATTATGTATGTATATCAGTCTCTGGCAGCCATAGTACAAGCTTTGCTTAGTTTGGGGTCAGACGACTGTGTATGCAAAAAAGTTCCAATTGTCCCGAATTTTCAAAAAGTATCAAAAATCAATTATGAATCAAAATTGTAATTCCCTAAATTGTAGTTGTAGTTAAAAAAACACCTAAATAATAATTGAAAGTACAATCTATCATGCCAAGTTTTATTTAAATCGATCCATCCGTTGCGACGTAGTTGTGTAACAGATAAACATCCGAATTTTTAAAATTCTGAAATTGATCTATTTTTGCCACCTGCCATAAAAAACAAATTAATGCAAATTGGTTTAGTCATAGCTATTAACATGCAGAGGTCTGAGATGATTCGTATCCGTATTATGGTTTTTCAGGGTTACGTAGAACGGGTATGCTAAGTTGAAAGGAGCTCATTGTACGAGCGAAGTCGCAGGCAGATGAGCTAATAGACTATAACTAGTGGATTTGTGAGCTGGTTCTATAAAATTATACAGTTTTTCGGCAAAGTCGATTTTTAAATTTTTTCAAAAAAGCGGAGATAAGTATGTTTTTTTTGGAAATGCCGAAATTCCAAATTCCTTGTAATAGCTAAGCAAAATTTATTTTAGGACATGCCGGTTTCCTCACGATGTAATCCTTCACGTTCTTCCTACTAATATTATAAACGCGAAAGTTTGTAACGACAGATGGATTGTTACTCTTTCACGCCAGAACGGCTGAACAGATCTGGATTAAATTTGAATCAGAGATAGATTATAGTCTAGAATAGCACATAGGATACTTTTTAACCGCGAGTGAAACCGCGGGGCGCAGCTACGAGTAGTTATTCTATAAGTGTATAATTATACCTTAGGTAATTTTTCTTTTTCTTATGTGACTTATGTGGTTTGTATCTATGCAACAAAGATTATTATTAGTATTATGATGTATCCCTTTGTCATAAATTTACAATTCGACCTTGCTGTCATGTAATATACATACAAATTTTCACGTTTAAATAAAATTTACGATCAGGAAGTCATCTAAATAAATAAATTAAACTTAGGTGATTTAAATTGAGTATTTTATTCGTTTTATTGACGGAAGTTGACAGAAGCACCTAATTTGTGTAAAGACAAAGGAATCTGACATTTCAAGTTGTCAATCTTCTGCGCAGTATCTCTGGTCATTTTGTTCAGATAATATTTTGTGCTATTGGTATGCTGGAGCGGGAGTTTTGGCGGGAACCGAAAAGATGGTGTCGTGATTTTGTATTATTTATTAAAACTTGTGATTCTTCGAGTGTTAAATGGTGGATTATTAACGTTTACCGGTTTGATAAGGTCCACGAGTGTAGGCAAATAATACAAGCATTCAAAGACCTATTTTGTTTTGTATTGTTAATACCTAGTTGTAAGCCAAAATTTGTGAGACTGTAATTTTTTTATTATTTGAAAAAAGAATGCCCCTCAGTTTCTTGCCTGTTCTTCTGAGTAGAGGCTCTTTATCCGAACAAGGCGGTCGAGTCTATTTAAATAACTTTGACGTTCATAAGTGTATCTTTGATACCTAAATTGAATAAAAACATTTGGCTTTGACTTTGAAGAGTTATTAAAAAAAGTGGGAAGCGACTTAGAGGAAACAATTCCCTATAACCCTGTCATTACAGAAAGAGAGAGGGATAGACGTGAAAAGCCATTTTGTTTTGTTTTGAGAAGACGTTAACTATTAGTATAACTACTTAGATAAGAAAAAAAAATTTTTTATGAGTTTTTTTTTTTTTAATAAAGAGTTCCTAAATAGGAAAGGGCAGTCAAGTGGTATTCATTCGCGTTTTAGTCATTGAGTAGGCGAACCAATAACTCTGGTCTTATCGCCAAAAGGGGAAAGATTGATTGAAGCAGCCGTGATCTAATTTACAAAATAAGCTAAACCATAAAGGAAATCCTATAAACAATAAATAATACAAAGAACTATTTTGCTCATGAGTTTATTGTTTGAAATTAACAATAGCTTCTGTGGATATACATATTTACTAGATATATTTATTGCGACGTACATAGTTGTCAGGTTGTAGGTTACTCGATCAAGCTTTTGTGTGACCAGTGGATCTCACTCGCTACCCGTCATTCGAATTGGATTTTGTAAACTCTTTTTTAGTTTTGGTTGATAAAATTTAAATGGGACCACTACTAACCTACCCTTTAAAACTGAAGAAATTTTCCAAATAGCTCTAGACGTTTTCGAGCAATCGGGGAAAACAAAAAATACCGTCGAATTAAGTAACTCGTTTTAATAAGTTGACTAAATTAAATATTCTTGTCATTTTTTCACACACGGTCATTTGACCTCAAACTAAGCAAAGCTTGTACTATGGCTGTCAGAGACTGATAAATAAATATACCTACCCATTAAATAGTTGTCTTTAAATAAGATAATAACATCCAACATAGAACAAACACAAATGTTCACACGAATGTTTGCCCTACCTAAAAAAAAGGGTGGGAATCGAACCCACACCCGAATGTAAAATAGGTTTCTTTACGTTGATTACAAATAATAACCATCAGTTTATTTATTTCACCTTATTTTTATGTTCATTTTCAATTAGCAAGCTGTTCCTCACGACCTTTGAGTAGGTTTCCACTTTCAACACCCGTTTTCGCTAACTTCTGGAGTATAGACTGCCTTGGTAGTTCAGTTGGTAGTGAACCTATTTACTGCGCTTGGGGGCGTGGGTACGATTCCCACCTAGGACAAACATTCATGTGATGAACATTTGTGTGGGTTCGTTCTAAATATCTGGGTGATAATACCTATTTCAGTATGTATTTAAAAATAAATATGTATGTTTTTTTTTTTTTTACAACAGACCACTGCAGATGCGTTTGACCACTGACTCGCCTGATGGGAAGCGTTGACGTGATCGAAGGTGTAACACGCTTGCCTAGGAGATACCTATATTCACTTTACTCTTAAACACCCCCGTAATATCAGTCTCTGACAGCCAGAGTACAAGCTTTGCTTAGTTAGGGGTTAAGTGACCGTGTGTAAAAATGTCTCAAATATATTTATTTATTTTATTCATCTAACTCTTCTCTGACATCGCAGAAAGGTTGCTAGCCAATAAATATGTTTATATGACCAAAAAATCGATTTAAAAGCTCTATATGTAATTTCAATTAACCTTCCCAACTAGTTGGTCTAACAATCCCATCTTAAATTACCTCTTATTTCTCGTCTAATTTTTTCTGAACTTTTGTACGAATGTTCTGCTTAATGCATACTAATAGGGTATCTTAAATTAATGAATAAAATAACCGCAAACTGTACTCAGTCCTCGCCTCTTTTTTGGCTTTTTTTATTGTTAATGTTCAAAGTCGTTTAAAATATGCTAGGGTAACCCACAGGGGAAGTGTAGTATCCTTGGTTGTAGGCATCACCGAAATACGAACTGCCGTCGTATATTGAGCCGGGGTAGCTAGAGTAGGCAGAGTAGCCGGGGTACCCGGAGTAGGCGGAGTAGCCAGGGTAGCCGGAGTAGCCAGGGTAGCTGGAGTAGCCAGGATAGCTGGAGTAGCCGGGGTAGTTGGTGTAGCCGGGGTAGCCCGTGTAGGCAGAGTAGGAAATTGGGGCAGCTGCTTGCACGACGGTGTTAACCGGGGCAGCTGTCTGCACGACGGGGGCGGCCGTTGCAGCTGGGTACGTAGGGGCAGCAACGACGGACGCGACGGGGGCGCTCGCTTGCACGGTTGGAGCAACCGTTGCTACTGGCTTTACAACAGGGGCTGTGAAAGCAGCACGGTTGCTCAAAGCAGCGACATTGCCAAAAGCTGTGGGGTTGCCGTAAGCTGCTAGATTGCCGTACGTTGCGAGGTTGTTGTAAGTTGCAGGGTTGTATACTGCGGGGTTGTAAACTGCAGGGTTGCCGTAAGCAACACGGTTGCCATTCAATGCAGAGTTGCCGTAAAGTGCAGAATTGCCATAAAGTCCAGAGTTGCCGTAAACTGCCTGGTTGCCGTAAGCTGCTGAGCCGCCGTAAACTGCTGGGTTGGCATAAGCTGCTGAGCCGCCGTAAACTGCTGGGTTGGCATACGCTGCAGAGCCTCCGTAAACTGCCTGGTTGCCGTAAACTGCAGACTTGCCGTATGTAACACCAGGAGTGATCACGCCTCTGACGTAGTTCTTGGCAATGATGGCGGCTGAGTTAGCGACAGCTCCGTCGAGTCTGGCCTCGACAGTCTTCACATTGTCCACCGCGCGCCACGCTTCCTGCTCGGCGATGTTGACGGCTTGGCCTTCGATTTCGGATACCTGAAATAGGGGGTTTTTGTTAGTTCATCAACATCATCTCGATCGGCAGACGTGCACTGCTGGACAAAGGCTTCCCCCAATGTTCTCCACAATTACCGATCTTGCGCTGTTTCTGTCCAGCCAGCGGCTTCTCACAACACTCACTAGCTGGCTTAGCATGCACGCCGCGTGCACAACATTTTGTCTACTCTTTTTATCAAGACAGATGTTTACATGTAGCCTTGTCACGTTCTCACACAACAAAAAATTATGAGAGGATTTTATCGCAGCGCGCATGCTAGGTCTGCTGGGGCCTTATTCTTATTTGTGAGAAATTTTCTGGTCATTGTCTCTCTCGTTTAAAAAGTCATAGGAGTGAGAGTGACCAAGATAACATCACCAGATAGTCCAGATAGTCTTCCGGTCTTTTGCTTGCCTGTTTGTTTGTTGTTACATGTGAAACATTAACTTACTTTATCGCCAACTTGTCGGTCGGCATCGTAGACTGCCCTCACGTTGTCTGCGACTTCCACCTGAGCTTCGACGGCTGCTCCATTGATGTCCCCAGCGGATATGCTAGGCAGGGTCGGCTCTAGGCGCTGGCCCACGGGGAACGCGGGTTCCGGCTCTGCTACAGCGCAGGCGAAGACTGCTACTAAAATCTAGGAGGAAAAAGAAAAAAACATTTTACATTTACTTGTTAGTAAATTAGATTTCTTTTTGTAAAATCCGTATTAACATTAACATAAATAACAAATTGCAAATATTAAACAGAGCTGAAGTCAGTACCCGCGGGTAAAGTACGTCAAAGGCTGGCAACGCTACCTCGCTGAATAGCAATGTTAATTCTCTGACCGAGGTAAGCAAGCAAATAATTAAAATATGAAATTTTCGCTTGAATAGGTTATTTATTTATTTTATTACTTGGGGGCAGGTCGCTACTGACCCACCCCGGCTTCGCACGGTTTTTATAAATCTTCCGTGAAAAATTGTCTAACTGATGGTGAAAACTGTATATCAGAATACGTTGCGTGGTTGAGGAGTTAGCGGATAAACAGAAAGGCAGAGAGAGAGAGACGCGGAAAGCATTTTTAAATAAATAAATTCGGGACGCTTCCACACACGGTCGCCGGACATCAAACTAAGTAAAGCTTGTACTATGGCTGCCAGAGACTGATATGCATACTTAGATATTTTTAAATACATACTTAAATAGATATTAACACCCAGACATAGAACAAACGCAAATGTTCATCACATAAATGTTTGCCCTAGGTGGGAATCGAACCCACGCCCCTAGGCTTAGAAGGCAGGTTCACTACCAACTGAGCCACCGAGAGAGTCACTCAGTTTTGTTTTACTATGTAGAGATATGCAGAGAAAAGAAGAGATATAGGTTTAAATTGATTTAAATAAACATATATATGTTTAAGTAGGTCATAGAATCTCTCGTAGACAGCTTTCCCACTAATCCCTTGTAGGTATTGTATGTTTCATAATTTTCCAATGATTCCAAATTCCAAAACAATGCCTAAATATAATACCAAAAAAAACGTAGGTTCGTTTATGAAACTAACCCTGTATAGCGTCAGAAAAATGAAGAATTAATGCTTCTAATAATACGTATAACTTACTTCACAACAACTTACATACGAGTAATATGTAATATTTGTTATAAATATATTATAAAAATTTAAATATTTATTACCTATCTATAAATTTATATTTTTAAAAACATAGCTCAATAAATTTCAAATTACACTTTAAGAGGGCCGCGACGTTCTGAAATTTCCATACAAACGCACTATTCAAATTTCTTGAAAACCGTTTGTCAGATTATGATGAAATTAAGCATGTACTCTTAACCCCGTTACTAATTAATGTTGTATAGCCTCAAGTGTTAGGCTTTTTCAAAATTAAAAAAAATAAATAATACAGTTTTTGCGTGTAAAAAAATTAAAAATAACTTTTTAGTAATTTTTTTGGCCGACGTAGAAACGGAGGTTAACTTATTATTTATTAGCTCAACGCCCGTGGCTTTGCTCGCGTTCCATAGCATATTTCACTCAGGAATAATATGGCTTTCTAGTAGTGTAATAATTTTTAGAATCGGTTCAGTGGTTTCGGATATTACTCTCGACAAACAAACTTACAAACTCACGAATACGTTACCTCTTTAAAATATTAATATGAAATCAGCTTAATTTTGCACACAACGTAATAAAAAAATAAAAAATAAGTGAATTAAAAATCTAGTCGCTATATTGGTGATTTCAAATAAAGTGATCAAATACATTTTATTTGTAATTTGCAATCACTGTCACCATATTTTCTAGGGTTCCGTACACACCCTGCACACATCCGGTATTAGGAAAATGCTGTCTCATATTTATTAAGAACTTTTTAGTGATTCGGCCACTGAAAAGTTTACAGCACAATTTTCCATCGATTTCCACGTAAAATATAAATCACTAAACTCCATTTACAAAAACGACACTTTTCGACTAAATTTTAACAAAAAAAAAAACCACGAATCGATAGATCAATAGAACATCTCAAAAAAGAACCAAAAATATCTCGCACTAAAACTTGACTGACCAGAAATCTCATGGTGCACTTCAGTCGACTGCCCGAAAGCTACTGATAACCTCATTTTGTTTTCGCGCCTTTTTATAGGTACTCTTTAGAAATAGAACTCGATCAAAAAGAAAGAAGTTAACTGTTAACTGTCAAACTAAGAGCGGGAAGGGCGGGAAGCGCGCCAAATTTGACGTACATGTTTTTTTATCGGAGCACCGGGATTCTATGCAGCCAGTTCTGTTGCACATGACCTATGAGGTCACTTGGCAGCAAACTTTAATTTGTTTAATAAAATAAATATTTATTTGATAGTGTTATTGATATGCGGATTTTCACCTACGCTACATGCGGTAAAACATAATATTATGAATAGATGAGTTTTGGAGTAATCTTCAGCGCAGTTGTTTAAATTTATGCATGACATTTGTGCGCGATTTGGTACAAGGTATTCTTGGCGATCCTTTATTAAAACGATATTTATGATAATGAGATCATGTACGTTCTTAACCACATCTGCCCCACCCAAGTCCTAGACTCTAAGCCAAAATAAGCAAAGCTTAAAAACCTGACTTCCCGTCATCCATGTAAACAATTTTTAGACTTTTGTTGATTATAAAAACTGCTTGACCGATTCCGATAATGGGACCTAGAATGATCTACCAAACAAAAATAGAATCAACAGAATCGATTCATAATTATTATGTATTTATTGGTGCAGTAATCGGGTAGTACCTTTTTTGAAGTTGGTTTAAATTAGGTTTATTTTAGTATCAAAATTAATTGTCAGCCAACTTAACAATGAAAGAAAACCAGTTTATAGGACTCTGAAATTATGAGTGTGCATAAAATAAATTTTAAAACTAAATTTTAGCTTAATTTAGCCAGAACCTTCATTGAAATAAGGTAATTTAATTAAAATCATTATAAAATTCCCTCTATGTATTTATCGAGTAAGTGTTTTAAATTTACTTTTGCGCTCAACCCCTTAAAAATTCTAGGTCCATCTATAGGTGTTATGTGTGTGTTAGCTTGGTCCAAGCATATAAGCCTTTTCTTTTATGCCCAGGGAAAACCTTTTATAGGTACCACCCCGCCTACTGGCGGCACTACTGGCACTACTGGCGGCCTACTGGAGTCACCGCCCTACTGGCGGCATACCCACTAAAACCCTAGGGATGCTCCACCTTTGCGCCATTGGTCGGGACCACGGGCACTCTTCTGCACTTCTCCGCAGCCCAGACACAGCTGGTCTCTTAACACCTCATCTCCACCCGTCTTGATTAAAATGTGTGGCATTACGCCACCTATCGTTCGTCCACATTTAGAGAACACTTTTATTGGGCGGCGGGACCCCCGAGCTCGTCACCCTGTGTTCCCAGTTGAGGAGGTAGCCGGCGTTTAGCATACTAGTCTAGTCCAGCCCAATCCTAGCCAGGTCCAGCCTTCTATATACGGTAATAATGGTTTCTATTTTTTTTTCCCCAGAGCACGCTGGATAAACATTTATACTGTAATCCTATAAAGTAAAGTAAAAAGGCTACTTTATACTATTAAAAGTGTCGATTTTTTTTTTCTGTCAGTAGCTCTCTTAAACGGCAGATCAATTTTGAAATGAGTAAGTGTTTTTTGTTTGTTTGAAAGGTTACTTGTACCTAGTTACTAGAGTTTTTATCTATGACTTTAAAAACCTACTTGGTCGCCTGGAGGAGCAATTCCTCCTTCTAGTTTGGTCCTTCGAGCCCGACCGTGTTCAAGTTACTGCACAACACAATGTACAAGTTTCATACTCACTTGCATACTTTTACTGCAATATCCATTATCATTAACAGGGTGAATAGGTACTTTAGAATTATGTTTGTAATTCTATTGTAACTGTGTACCTACAATTTAACTATGTTTGACAATTTTTTTGTTTTTCAAAATAAAATGTTCCAACCAGAAAAAAAAAACACACGTCAAATGCGCCAACATCAACTTTATGGACGTTCCCACAAGTTTGGTATTTGCAAAATATGAGAGAATTTCTAAAAACAGCCAAACTGGGCCGGTCTAGATCCTTGATCACATCCGTTTTAAGGCAAGCGGTCAATGCCATTTTTATTGGTTCAAAACTTTGGATTTGCTTCAGTTTTTAAAATAGATCATCCGATAATGCGTAAAAAAATCATTAAGATAGACCATGAGAGGCGGAATTTCCCTAAGTGGTATTTAACAAGTCTATGTTGCAGTATGCTAACTTAGCGTGGCTAACTTAGAAAATAAAATTACCTTAGAAAGAAATTGGGTTTGCTAATTGTCTAACTGTCATTATATCAAGTTTAGCACGCTAGCTCACCTAGCTAGCGTACTGCAAATTGAATAATGGGTCCCTATTAAATTACTGGATTTTTTAGGGCCCATTAGGTGGGATAACTCGGATACTACACTGAAGACACTTAGGAGTCAGGAGTCCCCAAATCGGACGACTGACTGTGACGACCTACCTGCGTCTAGCACGGCACGAGAGAGAGAGAGAGAGAGAGAGAGAGAGAGAGACAGAGAGAGAGAGAGAGAGAGAACCAAATTCATAATGTCGTTATTTAATTAGGTATCTAAGATACACTTAGGGATGTAAAAGTTATAAAAATAACTCTACCACCATTTTCGGAAAAAGGAAAACAGGCAAGAAACTGGGGGGCAAATTTTTTCAAGAAAATGTTTTTTAAGCCCTCAGCACCGTGCACTTTTCCGTCCCGGGACTGCTATACATGCCATCTTATTACGTCTGCCCGTACGCCAGCGAAAAATCTACCCTACGCCCTGTCGGGCTCGTTTGAGTGGATGGCTAGACCTCCATCTCCAACCTTCGAGCTCGCAGTTCCTCTTTTAGCAGGCTCTCACTACATGCAGGGTATACCGATACCGTATTCTAGTGCCCCAACGTCAAGGGCCCTATACTTACGCGTGAGATATCTCTTCATTGAAAAGTCGTAGACGTGAGTGACAAGGATAACATCTAACGCTTCACAATAGGGAGATAAGGCGACACCTGTACCCCTAGCATAATTTATGTCGTAAACAAGTAACTTTATTACAAGAAGAACAAAAATCTGACAGCAAAATGTATTATCTGACTCTCCGGATATGATTAAAAAATGTTGTATCCTACCTACATATGTCACTCCCACTATCAAGACAATTCAAATGACACCTCACAAATGTCGATATCCATCAAGGTGTTTAGGCTGTAGGGAGTGCCATAGAAACCTCATACAAACATACCCACATACATCCATACATGCATCACTCAAAAAACGTAAGCTTCCTTGCCCAGCCGGGTATAAACGTACTCGTAGTACGCATCAAAAAATAAACATGACAAATGTAGTTAACATTTTCGCATAAATTCAGACACCGATTAATTGCCTTTTTGCTACCGTAGATTCGATTAATCTAACATAATATTTGCGGAAGTGGACACTAAATTTAAATGGCCGGAGGAAATCAAATGTCTCAAATTCTTGATATGGCATAATATTATTGCCAGATGCAAACTTTATTGCGCCAGCATCAATCTAATAAATTAATAAAACTACCGTCTAAATTGATCAATTAAAGTTATTAAAGGATATCTTCAAAGTGATGTTTTGAATTAGTTGTATCTGCGTTATTTTTTACCTCAGATTTACATTTTAAAACAGAGCGGCTGCTAACTCGAGGGTCGAGTGCTAAGTAATAAAATGAGTAGATTGCTTTTTTAACCTTTGCTTTTGATATAAAAGACTACGAAGACAATGCAATTTATAGACCGCACGTCATGTATACATTAAAATTAAAAAAAAACCCTCGATATCGATTTTCATCAAACATAGCTAAGACCACAACCGCCTGACCAATTCACCTTTCAAACAAAAAAAAAACGAATTCTAAATGGGTTCATCCGTTTGGGAGCTACGATGCCACACACACACACTCACACACACACACACACACACACACACACACACACACACACACGCACACACAAACGCACACACAAACACACACACAGAAACACACACACACACACACAGAAACGTCAAACTTATAACAACTTTCCTCATCGCGCGCATTACTTTCTAAGGGCAAAATTCCCAGACCGCACTTTGACATTACCTTGATGCAAAGTTCGAGAATCTCACCCGGAAAGTGGAATTTTCCATCAAAGTACAGTCGAAGTGCGGTCTGTGAATCTCGCCATGAAGCCCATTTGCTAATTTACTCAGATTTATTAAATTGTTATAAATATCACTCTAATATTGTGTTAAATTAGGGGTAGCTTCTAAACTCTTTGTGGCGCAAGGCGATTTATCAGTTTAACCTTTGAAGAGCAAGGCGATTTATCGGTTTAACCTTTGAAGAGCAAGGCGATTTATCAGTTTAACCTTTGAAGAGCAGTTAACTCCGAGTTAAAAAGATAACCCGAGCTTGCTTGTGCAAGTGGCCCTAAGGGCCATGTCCATCGGTCTAACATGGCGATTATTTATTTTACAGACCCTTGTATGGCATTATGGCCCGCATGCTAAAACGACGCTCAGCCTTAAATCTCGATTTAAAACTGGTTTTACCAAACATAAAACCAGTTTTAAGATTGAGATTCATGACTGTGCGTCGTTTTTGAATACGGCCCTTAACTTATTGAAGACCAGTCAAAAACATCCCGTTAAAAATTTAATCGTTTGTTTCCGTTTTGGTTTTGGTCTAAGAAGTATAGAGCTAGTAGTAAAGGCCAACGGTGTTCGAAGATTTCTCCCCGCAATAAAAAAAAACAAAAAAAATTGTCAGTTAAACAATAATTTTTAATTTTTAAAAAATTTTGATTTTTAATTTTTAATTTTTTTTTTTTTTTCAATTTTATTTTATCATTGGTATTAATTATTAATTTACGATTTAGATTAATTATTATGGATTTTTGATCTGAAATAAATATATACATAAACAAAAATCCATACTTATGTACCAGCAACATTATGCAAAATTAATGTTAATGAGTATGTTCATTCCTTGGAAGCGTGACCGCGTGTGGCATTTACGATTGAGCGCTACCGTAGCTCGGTTGTCACGTTCCATATTGCAAGCCCCGGTTGTTTGTCCCAACAAGGTATTTTAAGTATTATATTAGTATGACCTGTATGTTTATGTAAGTATAATTCAAATAGTTTAAGTACTTGTATCAACACTCTTATTTTTGTTAACTTTTGCACACCCATGTCCCATACTCTTGCATAAGTATTCTCTCCATCCTAAGGTTGCCTGGTTGGTTGAGATCGCTCTTAGTGATAAGGCCGCCAGTTGTTGCACTACAGTTTTAAATTTTTCTGTTCTTTTGTTTTGTTATTTCTGGTGTGAACAATAAAGTGTTTATCTACCTATCTATCTATCTATCAACCGCAAAGTAACTGTAGTCATTGTGGCCTTTAGGTGGCCTAAAAATTGACACCAGGGCTAGTCTCTGGGCCTTACGAAATTTATCATCAGTCTTAGGCTTCGCCCCCACTGAGAAAACTGTAAGCGGCTGTCTGTCTGCCTCCAGTTAGACACCCTATACATGGTTAGATATAACTCACCAAAAACCTCTTAAGGGTTCATTGAACTCATCGATATGAATAACTTTTACTATGGGGTGAACACTGAAATCGCTAAAAAAAAATCAGCTGTTCCATACATTTTGTCTTAGGCCAATGAACTGTTTGTATGAAACAGCTGTTTTTTTTTCGCGATTTCAGGATTGGCTCCATAGTAAAAGTTGTTCATATTGATGAGTACAATGAACCCTTAAGAGGTTTCTGGTGAGATACCTATAACCCTGTATAGTATACGTGCTGGTGTTGGGTGTAGTAATATTTAAAGGAGTTGCTCTACCCGTCAAATTAAACAAGTGTTTGAACACAAGTTTTCAAAATTCGAAACCAAAAACACAAGTTTTTATACAAAGCTGATCACGTGACTACTTATTTTGTATGGAGACTAGATTGTATCTATTTCGTATTTCAAAAACTTGTGTTCTAAAAGTTGTTGACTTCGATGGGTAGAACATATCCTATCATTACGCCTTTCCCCCGAAGGGGCTGGCAGAGGTGTAATACAACACCCACAATTCGCCGGACGATATACAGTCCCAAATGTGACAGGGGGCGAGCCTGTCGCCATACGCCTGCCTCCAGTCATGTAGCAGATGACATACAATACGCACTTATGTTCACACAATGAACAAATTGGTACGTGCCGTCGGCTGGGTTCGAACCCGCTCCCTCTGGCTTGAGAGGCGGACCATCTCCTAACTAGGCTGCCATCGCTTTGATGGGTAGAATGACACCCTTAAGCATTACGAAACCTAAAACCAGCACCTTGTATGTTTTAAATGGAGTGTCCGAACAGTGTACTGTAGGGCTATTCCTACGCGTGAGATGAGATGAGATTTTATCTTGGTCACTCTCACACCTATGACGTTTCAAACGAGAGCAACAAGGACGTAAAAAGGTGAGATCAGAATCTCAAATCTCCGAATAGGCAGTTTGCGGCGTATCTCTTGCTTACTCATTCAGTGAGCAGGAGATTCACATTTTGTTGGCTACAGTTCGCCGTTGAATCAACCTTCAGTTTGCCCAGTACGCGACTCAGTCTCAGGCAGCGGACAGGCAGTCGCTCACATTTTGCTTAGTTAGGACGAAACCTTACACCTCCCCACTGTAGCGAAACCGACCTACCCTGAGTCGAGGGAGATTGAGCCGTCATCCACCACGCTGGCTCAGTGCGGGTTGGTGGATGACACGTGTCTTTCGATCTTACTTTTCTGGGTAACTTTTAGGAACTATTGCTGCACACTTAAGGCGAGGCTTTCCCAGAACTTTAGGTATTTTACTCTACCTCAGGCCGCACTTTTTGGGAGCGCGACGTATTCATTCACGCGACACAAAAGTTGTGTGCGATGCGCCGCGCGCACGTCTTTCACCCGTCAGTCACGTTATGGTATCGAGTACCTAAACACCCATTTTTAGGAAATCGATAAAATAATCCGTCCGTCATTGTACTCATCCATTTTATGAACAATTT
This sequence comes from Peribatodes rhomboidaria, assembly GCA_911728515.1. NCBI lineage: Eukaryota > Metazoa > Arthropoda > Insecta > Lepidoptera > Geometridae > Peribatodes > Peribatodes rhomboidaria. Next base: position 2,492,276 of record OU452194.1, read on the forward strand.
TTTTTTTGATGCCAAACAAAAAAAAAATCTAAAAAATGCCGTTCAAGCCAATATAGGTACAACCAATCTCATGTCCACGAGTTGTTGTATTTTTGATGTGTGAGCAGTCGTGGCATTAGATTCATTTTACCGGTAGTGTCATATTTCCATTTTATCACACTTCACACTCATAAATACAAAAGATTGCGATTGTGTGTGGAAGTTAGGTACTTACTCGTATTCCACTTATTCACACCTAAACGGCTAGACAGATGAGGATCATATTTGGAACGGAGTTAGCTTATGCCCTGGATTGACACATAGGCAACTTGTTATCCTTATTAGGACAAATATTTATACAGGGTGTTGGAATGATCGTGTAACTACCGGTATTCATTAAATAATACAACATAGTAAATTTCATTATTTTTGGGTATATTGTATAACAATGGTAATAACAATTTTAATTACCTTACTTTACCATTTAATTACCTTACTTTGTATGGTTTGTTAAATGTTACAAAGTTAAAAAACTACACGATTCAGATATAATTTTGAACAATAATTATGAAAGAATCGAGTAAACTTATACCGGATATATAGGTATACATACCCTGGGTACGAAGTGGCGGACATTCTGCTAGTACTAACAAAACATCCAATACAAAAATATACATTCACAATATTTACATTTATATATACAATTGAGCTATAGGTACGTAGTATTATTATTTGTTCTGTGATATAGTTGTAGAATCGATGGCAGCCTAGTTGGGAGTGGCAATTTTGCTCTGCTGGGTTCGAACCCAGCCGACGGCACGCACCAATTTGTTCATTGTGTGAACATATGTGCGTATTGTGTGTCATCTGCTACATAACTGGAGCCCGGTGTATGGCGACAGGCTCGCCCCTTGTCACATTTGGGACTGAATATCGTCCGGCGAAATGTGGGTGTTGTATTACACCTCTGCCAGCCCCCTCGGGGAAAAGCGTGACGATATGTATGCATGTCTAGCCATAAGTTCTGTTACAAATGAAAATGCATTTATTTTTTTATACAGTAATGTAATGTTAATAAAAGTTATATTTACATATGTATTGAAGTCATAACAAAAATATAACTATTATTTTATTCAAAATTACCACATTTGGCCTTGATAGAGGCCTTTAGTCGGTCTGGCCAAGAATCTATGGATTTACGGACTGTTTCCATGGGAAATTTAGCCACTGCTTGCTTCAAAGATTTCTTAAGTGACTCTATGTCGGCGTGTCGTTTAGAGCAGGCCATGCCCTCTAAACCTGACCATAATTTGTAGTCCAGGGGGTTTTGATCTGGGCTAGAGGAGGGCCAGTCTTCAGCCCTTATAAAGTCCGGAACATTGGCTTCCAGCCAGGCTTGGGTAGTTCGCGCCTTGTGACCATGTGCAGAGTCTAGTTGGAAACTCCACGGTAGATTTTTAAAAAGTGTATTGCTAAGGGGTTGTACAACACCATATAAGACGGTCTCTTGATACACTTTGGCAGAAGTTTTAACCCCCTTTTCACAAAAACTAAGCTTTGTGACGCCGTGATAGGATACCCCCCACCAAACTATGACTGACGCAGGATGATGACCACGCTGAGTGAAACAGGGTCAATGTCATCCACGTGCCTAAAACAAAATAAAAATAAATATTTATAAGTATGATGTCCAAAAGTTCAAAATATAAAAATTCTAAAAAACCGACCAAGTTCGAGTCGGACTCGCGCACCGAAGCTGTCGTTCAAGCTTGTTGATATGTATGTACATAATTATATAACAACTACATTATAAATAAATGAGCTTTCAAATGACATCTCAAACAACTGATTTGATGAGATAGAACTCGAGATATAAGCAATAATCTACAACGGTCGGCGGCCATCTTTGTGACGTATATACATAGCTTCGCCTGTCCCCGCTATCGCTTCTTACAACCGGCAGTTTCGAATTTCAAAGGCAACGACGAACACATCCATACCAGTCGTAGGTTTATAAAAGCCGTACTTACAAGATTTACCGAAATGCTCGATTTTCGCTAATCGTTAAAAACGAATATACAACTTTACGAGTTTTCTTCAAAACAGCCAAAATCACGTTGCAGTACTAATCAGGCCTAGATGTGTTCAAATCATACGGCTATAACGCTACCAAACACTCGTGTAGTACAGATTGTTCAGTCAAAAATGAAAGTATGAACGACGTCCCCTATCTCACTTAACACCCTATATAATTTACATGCATACAGTACAGTCAAAACTTAGCGAAGATCCGCCACCTTGCATGTTACAAAAAGAAGGTAGGTACTTACGTTTCGTCAATTGCAATGTCATCAGAGTTTATTACATTCTCTCTCTTCTGCAAAAAAAAAACGAAGATAAGTATTCATGTAGGTAAGTATAACTACGTAAATATCACTACTAGATATACCACTAGGCCGGGTATTTACTCGTTGTGCAGTTCAGATTGCTCAGTAAAAATGAAAGTATGAACGTCGTCCCGTATCTTACCTAACATCCTGTATAGTTAAAACTTAGCGAAGATCCGCCGCCCTGCATGTTACAAAAGGTAGGTAGGTACTTAAGTTTCGTCAATTCCAATGTCATCGGAGTTTATTACATTTAGTTGTAGTACTCTTCTGAAAAAAAAAACAAAACTGTAAGATAGGTATAATTATTCGTGTAAGTAGGTCTAACTATATAAATATAAATATCACTGGTATGCCACTAGGTCGGGTATTTACTCGTTGTGCAGTTCAGATTGCTCAGTAAAAATGAAAGTATGAACGTCGTCCCGTATCTCACCTAACATCCTACATACCTATATAGTCAAAACTTAGCGAAGATCCGCAGCCCTGCATGTTACAAAAGGTAGGTAGGTACTTACGTTTCGTCAATTCCAATGTCATCGGAGTTTATTAAATTTGGTTGTAGTACTCTTCTGAAAAAAAAAACAAAACTGTAAAATAGGTATTCGTGTAAGTAGGTATAACTATATAAATATAAATATCACTGGTATGCCACTAGGGCGAGTATTTACTCGTTATGCAGTTTAGGATGCTCAGGAAAAATGAAAGTATGAACGTCGCTCCGTATCCGTATCTCACAAGTTGTCTGGGTGAAATAATAAATGGTGACCGACATAGTCAAACCTTCGCAGAACACCCGCCTCCCTGCGTGGTACAAAAGGTAGGTAGGTACTTACGTTTCGTCAATTCCAAAGTCATTTGAGTTTGTTACGTAGTAGTCTTCTGCAAAAAAAACTGTAACTGTAGGTAGGTATAACTACATAAATATCACTAGTAGGTATACCACTAGGCCGGGTATTTACATCGTGAATACACGTAACGAGACAAAAAAGTATCTATGATGATGAGTATGATATTTGAAAACACTAAAACGAATATAAGTAGGTACTAATAGATTTGTTAATACATCATCTGACTACAAAAAGCAATGCAAGAAATGTCGATTCTAGTAAATAAAAACAATGATTACCAATTTAATCTAGTAGAAGTTTATCTACTTACCGACGTTTGCTCCTTGACTCGTATGATTTTCTAAAAGCCAGACTTGAGCATTTTTTTCGTTTATTATGTTTGTTACCCATTATGGCAAAACTAAATGCTTGGTTGGTGTTGGTGTGTGCGGCACTGCGGAGATCACAAAAATTTGGCACACGTCCGGCGTCGACGGGGTCTGCGGGCGGACTGGCGGTCACGCAAACGTGCCTTTTTACCATGAATTCGTGATAAAAAAATCATATAAAATTACCATGTTAACTTTTTAACATTTTTATTTATGATTCCATTTTTTTATTGCATTGTAATTCGTAAAAAAAATAAAAAAGCAATATGATTTGTAAAAATTAAGTCGCAAATCGTGTTTAAAATATCAAATAGAGGTGACTTTGGATTTTTTTTCTATCGAGTGAAGTTATTCATTACATGTATCAGATTTATGATTCCACTTAAAAACATGCTTAAGAATAACATATTTTTTTTTACACAGTAAAAACCATGGTTTATCTTAGAGGAAAGTTGATTCTTGCTAGACGTTTTCTGGCCAGGCTCGCCTTAAGAACAACCGTTTGGATTGCCTCAGTGGCTCAGTCGGTAGTGAACCTGCCTACTGAGCTAGAGGGCGTGGGTTCGATTCCCACCTAGGACAAATATTCATGTGATGACCATTTGTGTTTGTGCTATGTCTGGGTGTTAATTATCTATTTAAGTGTGTTTATAAAAATATATATGTATGTATATCAGTCTCTGGCCGCCATATAGTACAAGCTTTGCTTAGTTTGGGGTCAGACGACCGTGTGTGCAAGTGTCCCGAATATTATTATTTTATTATTATTATTGCAACTAAATATACAATTACTGACTGCCTCAGTGCCTCAGTTGGTAGTGAACCTGCCTTCTGAGCCTGGGGGCGTGAATTCGATTCCCACCAAGGGCAAACATTCATGTGATGAACATTTGTATTATTTGTTCTATGTCAGGACTGGTATCAATATCTATATATGTATGTATTTTAAAAATAAAATATGCATGTATGTATATCAGTCTCTGGCAGCCATAATACAAGCTTTGCATACTTTGGGGTCAGACAACCGTGCTAGCAAAATGTCTCGAAAATTTATTTAATTACCACAGATGTTCCCAAAAGGTCCCCATAAAGTACCAAAGAATGTCAGAAAAACAAACATAAGTAAATGAGCTACTTAAAAACTAAATTAACTACTAACGTCCACAAATCAGGCAGCGGCCTTGACTATTCACGTCAATTGCTCCAAAACTAGTTTATCAAATCAAAACGATATTTCATCATAGACATAATGTCTATTTTCATACTAGAGTATTTGTAGGGGCTTACCATTTCGTTTTCGTTTGGCTCCATACATTTAACCTAGTTTCTTAAAAATCCGGTGACCACTTTAGACTAACTTCGCATTGGCTTAAGGTATTTCTATAGCCATTTCGTCAAGAAGAAGAAGACGAGCGAAGAGAGCGAGTAATGATACTGACGAGCCTCTAAACTTACCTACAGAGTGACAAAGTGCAATTTAATATTTTTTTTATGACTTTTGCACTTCTGTAGTCATTCTTAAATAACTAAGAATTTCTCTTGTATTATGGATTCATTTAACAGCTAATGATGTAGACAACCTCCCTATGTAATGGAATTTTTGATTTGCTTTGTCTACCTATTGAATAAATCAGTCAAAAGTGACCCCTTAAAAATGCTAAAAATGATATTTTTCATAGCTCTATTTTCGCTTGAGAACGTTTTTTACAAAAACCAAGAACATAGGGGCGGAGAAATAGTTATTTTAATTGTACATGCTAAATCCTACTAATACATATTATAAACGCGAAAGTTTGTATGTATGGATGGATGGATGGATGGATATTTGTTACTCTTTCACGCCAGAACGGCCGAACAGATCTGGATGAAATTTGACACAGAGATAGGTTATAGTCTAGAATAGCACATAGGATACTTTACGCGGGTGAAACCGCAGGACGCAGCTAGTTTCATCATAATCTGACAAATGGTTTTCAAGAAATTTGAGTAGCGCGTTTGTATGGAAATTTCAGAGCGTCGCGGCCTTCCGTCAGGTAGGCTTTACTGAAACATATGGAGCCAAACGAAAACTTAAGAAGTTTGCGTTACTATCAATACTATGGTAAGCCTCTGATCCCAAACTAAGCAAAGCTTGTACTATGGCTGCCAGAGACTTACATATAATTTTTTTAAAGCTTTTTAAGCGGTTTTTAGAGCTCTGCTTTTTATTTACCAGCATGTTTCGATTTTCGAAAATAACACGCGAAAAATTTCACTGCCTCGTGAGTGACCACTGCGTGAGTGATAGCCGTTCGACATGTGTTCGCGATAGCAACTGTGTTATTTTCACTGCCTCGTGAAAATTTCGTTAAAATTTCATTTTCGAAAAGAATTAAATTCGTTAAATGAAAATTTCATTTTCGAAAAAACACGCGAAAATTTTCACTGCCTCGTGAGTGACCACTGCGTGAGTGATAGCCGTTTGACATGTGTTGGCGATAGCAACTCTATTATTTTCCTCAATGTATTTCTTGAAAATTTAGTTCAATAATTTAGTATCGGTATGTAGATTAAGTAAGAAGAATGTGACGAGATGGCTGACCTATAATAACCTCTATTTTATTGCCTTTTTTTAGACGAGACAAACAGGATACGGTTTTGAGTGTTAGCGCCATCTATTACATTCCTTAAATCTTCTTTTTACCCGACTGTCGGGAAGGGTTATGTTTTTCGCGCGTATCTTGTATGTTCGTCAATTTCTTTATCTTTCAAACGGCTGGATGGATTTCGATAGTTAAGGTATTGTTAAATTCGTCTTAAAAATCAAATTGTCCTTAGATAGGTGTGCAGTAGAGTTTCTTTTTAATCAAGGCTACTTTGTGCAATGGGCGCATCGTTTTTTTTAATGTTGGTATTTGATTTTTGTTGGATTTTGTAAGATTCTTTTTTGTGTAAGTATTTTCTTTTCGAGAACTAGTTGTCTAGTTAACTCTAATATAGGTTTTAAGACAACTCTTTAACATTAGTTGAATTGTTAAATACATATTTAATTAATTAAAAAAATTAAATTGAATTAGATTAGCCCGGTATGTCCCATTGTTGGGCAAAGGTCTCTCTTCCCTCTTTCCAGTTGTCCCTGTTTTTAGGCTTTGGTGTACCAATCCTTTTTGTGGGCGTCAAGCTCGTCTTTTTTCTTATTATTTCTTGTAAAGTGTCTGGGAGAGTTCACTTATAGCGATAAGGCTGCCAGGTTATTATCGTTTAGTAAACTAAAGTAAACTAGCTCCGTCCCGCGGTGTTATCTGCGATTAAAGTAGCCTATGTGTTAATCCAGGGTATAAGCTACCCTGTACCTACCAAATTTCATTAAAATCCGTCTATCCGTTTGAGCGTGAAGAAGTAACAAACAAACACATGTACACAAACTTTCGCATTTATAATGTACATAAGTAGGAAGTAGGATATCTACTTCCCCCCCCCCTTTTTTTTCCTTTGTTTGTTTCACTATTAGATTTCCCTTTTTTGTGTTGTGCTACTTTTTTTTAACCTAGTTTTTACTCCAATTGCTGTTTTCGACGTGACGTCGCGAGTAGGTGTCTTTTATATACACGAGTAGACAGTACTACCTACTTATAGTTAATTATATATTCTCATTAAAGTAATATACTCGTCAAAACCGGTTTTGAAAATTAACGGCCCTATTAACTGAACAAACATAACGGAGCGATTCCTTAAAATAGATAAAAAAACTAGTTAAAGTTTTTGACAATATACAGTTTGTCACTAATTAGAACCTAAATGCAAACTCACGCAATTTTTGTATTTTCACAGGTCTGTCCTAGGCTACGATATAGACCTAGCATGTATTACAAAAGATCAACCAATAGACTTAAACGAGAACGTCTATCAATTTCTACTGAACCTTGAACGAAACCATCCAGACATGGTCGAAATTCTTGACCAATCAGACCCAAACGAAAACCAAGAATACGTTCTAGATGATGGCACTGAAATACGAGCCTCTCAGATACATTTTGACAACGAAGATGCACCAATAGACCTTACACTTGAAAAACTACCATTCGTCAAAGTAAACGATGACGTTGAAGACGAAGTCTATGAAGAAATGTATGAAGATGTGACGTACATAATAACTGCTAGTCCTATAGGCAGCTTACAACCCAGTCCAAAACCCAACCCCTTAAATGGAGTACCTTTTAAACTAGTATGCAATAACACTACAGGCTTCGAAGCTCAATTCACGAGATACCTTGAAGAAAACACTAAAACATACGCTACTTTAAACAATGTCACCAAAAAGAACAAGTCTCCAAGAAGCTTGATCAAAGATAACTTCAATACCAAAGACGAATTCAGATACACCAGAGAAGAGATATTGAACATGCTCAAAGATTCGCCAGTTACCAGCATACCTTATGAAGTAAATGAAAAGAAGCACGTAAGGAAAACTGATCCTACAAGAATGATTCAGAAGAGTACGACAAAAGCTTTAGATATAGAGGGATTAGTTATAGCAGACGCAGAGAATAGGAACTGTTTCATCTGCGGTAAAAGCGTAATAGACAAACTATATATTTTCAACAAAGAAGATCAGAAGCTACACAGATGTTCGCCACAGAAGATAATTTCCTCTCAACTGAAAGTTATTTGCGAGTTTTGTCTCAACGAAAACTTCCAACCATCAAGAATGAAAGGAGCCAACCAATTCTTAAACTCAGAAGAATATTTAGTGATCAAAAACAACCAGCAGTATATATTTCAGAAGATTAAAAGTTTTAAAGAAGTCAAGAAGATTACGAACAAAGATGAATTTGTCAAAGTCGAAATAGGGTCGGACGGGGAGATAGTGACGAAGCCCATAGACAATGACGATGATGTCATAATTATACATGATGACAGGAAAGACAGTTCTAGCGATGTTGAACTGGTTGAGGGGGAACCGGAAATAGATAAGATTATAGACAATTTGGAGGAAGCTGATGAAGAAATGAAGAAATTTTTAGGGCGATACGAAGACGATGCAGATGAAGCTAAAGTACTGAAGTGCAGGTAAAAACCCTTTAACTAACTGAATAAATTTATTGACTGATTAAAGCAAAATGATCACAGACTCAGATCTACTCGGACAATTCGGCATTTGTATGTATATGTTTATAATATATTATTATAGTTGTCCAACGACAACTGAAGTGTTGTTGAATCAATATCTATGAAATTTAAAAAGCAAGATTTAGTAAAATACGAGTATAGTCATAAACAATGACCTTCCATACACAATGAATGTCATTGGTTATAAAGTTTGAATATGAGCTAAATGTGCCGAAGGCTCGTGGAGACATGGCGGGATTCCTCGGGATGTTTCAGTTTGAGGCGAAGTACTAGTAATATAAAATTAAATCTTTGGAAAGTAAAAAATCCCTCTTTAAAGGTTTTTTTGTTTAATCATAAGTAAATCCTTTCAGGTTTTGCGAGCTAGTCTTTCAATCGACTTCTGAAGTGGCAGCGCACGGTGAGAAGCACCAGCACGATACGGAAGACGACATAGTGTTTCCCTGCCCACTGTGCGATTATGGTATGGAATTGTCGTCGTCACGATAATTTAGATATGCCATATTTGTTGTCATTGTTGCTGTATTGCTGTTGATACAATTTTGCTACTACTATCAACGTATCGTCACGCCTTTCCCCCGAGGGGGCTGGCAGAGGTGTAATACAACACCCACACTTCGCCGGACGATTTTTAGTCCCAAATTTGACAGGGGGTGAGCCTGTCGTCATACACCGGGCTCTAGTCCGAACAAGGAGGTCGAGTCTATTTAAATAACTGTGACGTTCATAAGTGTATCTTTGATACCTAAATTGAATAAAAACATTTTGACTTTGACTTTAGTCATGTAGCAGATGACATACAATACGCAAATATGCTGACACAAAGAAAAAATTGCTGCGTGCCGTCGGCTGGGTTCGAGCCCGCTCCCTCTGGCTTGAGAGGCGGGCCTTCTCCCAACTAGGCTGCCATCGTACTACTATCAATGTGGTCATAATTATTATTATCTCAATATAGTATGGTTATGTAGACAAAAGTTTCGGTCATATTTGTCAAGTTAAAGTTGTCACTAGTACTTACTATTGTCACTATTATTTTTGTTTTTTATTGATTCTATTTCTGTGTTTCAATATCCTAGTCACTGTTGTCGTCCACTATTTGTAAACTATCATTGTTAACTATTTTGCCAACAATATTGTCAATGTTGTCAGTGTCATGTAATCATCACAACCGCACAAGACGTGCGAAGCCAATTCCCCTGAATGGAGCAAAAAAACCATATACACACTGTCAATGCAATCAAAAATTATTTTTCAGGGTATTCTAACTTCAAGTGGCTGAAAGGTCACATAAAGGCTGCGCATGAAAAGAAAGAGACAAAGGACAAAGCTGAAACAGGTATATTTTTGATCGACTTGGAGAATGTCAGTTTTCGAACCTTGGTACATTTTTTTTGTTTTCTTTTTTTTACAGAAGATAAGGATTCTAATAAAACGGAATCTAATAATAGAAGTGTCGATGAAAGTATACAAGGTTAGTTTTTGACTTGTATAAATATTACTTAAGGTGCCATATTTTTAGTGCAATACAGAGTGCTTAGTGTGAGTTGCTCAAAGTAAATCGAATAACTTTAGGTACTCAAGCGTAAACGAGTTTACGTCACACGGATCGACAATCGAAAACGAGCGAGTGTGAGTGCCAATCGAGCTTGTCACTCGATTCGTGTAAATTCACCGTGAAAAAGTAAATTTTTCATCTCAATGTTGGCAGTAAACAAAAAACTCGCACTCACGATTGCGGTTTCTCATTACTCCCACTAGTTGGCGCTTTTTAATTTTCATACAAATTGGAGTTACTTTTACGCGATCGAAAAGTAAGAAAAACTCACACTAGGCACTCTGCAGTTAAAATACTAATCACAGGATACTCACAGGATACTCTCAGGATTGACTGGTGCTAAAATTTTAAATAAAATGTTTATTTGTAGACAATTGCGAGGCGAATGATGGGAACGCGCAAAAAGTAAAACTAAACGTCGGACAATCGGTTAGTTTAAGTAATTTTTGATAGGGTTAGTTAGTTTTTTTCTAGTAGTGAGTAGAGGGGTTACCTTTTACGTATTTTCAGTTAAGTATACCCTTAGATAATAATCCTGTATACATTTATTATACGGGGTAGATTTGGTAAATGTTTTAGGAAAATTTGGTAATATTTATTTATTTTTAGTAAAATTGGTTACTTAGTTTAATTTTTGGAAAATTTGGTACCTAATTACAGGAACTTATTTTAAAGAAATGGTAAATTTCGCTTTCAGAAAATTTTGAACGTATTTTAATAGTGTTGGTACCTTTATTTTAATATTTCCGTTTCATTTTAGAAGCACCCAGACCTGATAATAAAGATGGAAGTGAAGCAGGAGAGTATTAGCAGCGACGAGGAGTACTGGATCGTACAGACTGCTGATGAGACGGGCAGTCAGTCACTGACTAGTGGACTGGACAGGGCTAGAAAGGGACACAAGTGTGATGGATGCAGGTGAGACTGAGGAGCAGGAGAGTGCAGCGACAGAGATTTTTGTATCATTCAGACTGCTGCGGGGCGGCCAGTCTCTGACTAGTGGACTGAACAGGGCTAGGAAGGGACACAAGTGTGATGGACTCAGGTGAGACTGAGGAGCAGGAGAGTGCAGTGACGGAGAGATTTTGCTCATTCAGACTGCTGAGGGGCGGCCAGTCTCTGACTAGTGGGCTAAACAGGGCTAGGAAGGGACACAAGTGTGATGGATGCAGGTGAGACTGAGGAGTAGGAGAGTGCAGTGACGGAGAGATTTTGCTCATTCAGACTGCTGAGGGGCGGCCAGTCTCTGACTAGTGGGCTAAACAGGGCTAGGAAGGGACACAAGTGTGATGGATGCAGGTGAGACTGAGGAGTAGGAGAGTGCAGTGACGGAGAGATTTTGCTCATTCAGACTGCTGAGGGGCGGCCAGTCTCTGACTAGTGGGCTAAACAGGGCTAGGAAGGGACACAAGTGTGATGGATGCAGATGAGACTGAGGAGTAGGAGAGTGCAGTGACGGGGGACCTAGATTGTGCAGTCTGCTGACGGGGGATTTAGTTTAGTTGTGTTTAAAGTTTTACTTTTTTCTTACAATATTATTATACATATTTATTTCTTACAATAATATTTATACCTATTAAATTATTATACATATGTACAATATTTAGTCATTTCTTACAATATTATAGTTTCTTTCAAGGATAATGGATTCTATAAATTAAATTCCAATTTATTTTCGAACACACTGCTTCTTTCTTCAATAATTTTCTTAAATTTATCCGACACAATATATACCCGATTTCTTGAAAAAAAACACGATTCCTTTCAGTAAATTCTTTCCATCTGCCACCACGCTAGTGACGCATAAATGCAATCGTCGCAGCCGGAAACGGAAGTCCGACGACAAAGGTCATACAACCAATACCATTGCGAAGGTACCCTCTTTTCATATTTTGAATGACTCAAAAAAAAATTGGCAAATTCGATTGTATTTTTTTTTAATATTTGTTACCGCATAAGGGTGCTTTTCAAAAGAAGAGCTAAGCTAGGATGTTTTATCAAGGAAAAAATCTAATTACGACATCGTGTCGTGTGTGTGACTAAACTGTTTACATTGTAGGATGGTGCTGGTTACATTGATGAAATTTTTCCTTTTCACCCTTGAAAGTTGCTGCTATTTACAAACCATGACTTAAAACTTCAGCAGCACTCTCAACATCACAACAATACTGTAGTAAATTTAAAAAACAAACACGGGTGAAATTAATAAATACGGCTGTCACATGCATCATGTGGAAAACAGAGTTACGACGTTTCGTAAGTCGTTGCGTCCTCGTCGTGTCGTGTCTTTTAGCCCAAATACTAAATTAGGCACGCAAGATTTGACGTCACACCTTGCCAAAGTGCGCTCTTTGTCACGCATTAAATTAAATTAAAATATTTATTACTTCCTTGTTCTTGAACTAAATTTAATTTGTATTCGTTGATCTAGTTATTATTATTATGGTATTTTTATGGAGTAATAAAGATAAATCTGGTTAATATTAATTGGCTTAAACTTCTACAGAGTGGTGATATGTCACAGGAAGTCATCGAATCTGGAAACAGCGACTTGATCATCGAAGTAAGTTATTTTGAACTATCTAACCAGGGACGCTGGACAAGTTGCAATCGCTTCCAAGCGATTCTATTTTTAGGAACGCTAGCTGCTGATTAAAGGACGGTCTGGTCGAAGAAGCAGGAAGGCCGTCTGGTGTTCCTCAGGGATCCCTTTTAGGCCCTTTACTCTTTCTGGTCTTCGTAAATGATTTGCCTCAGATAGTGAAATCTCGAGTTTAGCTTTTACTGATGACCTTAAACTATACACATGCATAATAGAACAGAAAGACGTTGAGAACCTTCAGGGTGACATTGACCGTGTAAGCCAATGGTGCGTTCGCATCAAATTGTGTATTAATGTCATTTATGGCAACTTGCTCTACATATAAGAATTGCTAAGTCCTTGCTTAACTAGTTTAATCTAGTCCTATCTAGCTCCTAACTAAATTTGTTTACACAAACCTTAAGCCATTCTTTAAGAGAACACATAACATAACATATCGTCACGCCTTTCCCCCGAGGGGGCTGGTAGAGGTGTAATACAACACCCACACTTCGCCGGTTGATATTCACTCCCAACTGCGACAGGGGGCAAGCTTGTCGCCATACAACACCGGTGTATGGCGACAGGCTCGCCCATGTAGCAGATGACATACAATACGCACATATGATCACACAATAAACAAATTGGTGCGTGCCGTCCATCGAATTAATATTAGGAAGAAGCGGCACGAGTCTAATTTCTAGTGCACAGCACGTAGACCTAATATAACTACAAACAAACGGACACGACACAGCTCCGTTGACAGTATTTTATTACGTGTTTCAATAACAAAGATAACTATATTGTTGTCTCGTCGTTGTTGTATAGTCCTTTGCACGAGAGACGTGCAAAGGACTATAGGGAGGACGAGACAACAATAATTATATTATCACTGTTGCGACTGGTTGCGTTTGTTTGTGACTGCGGTGAATTGTGTGCATGCACCTAATTTTGCGGTCTATTTTTAGGTTTTCGTATCGTACCTTATATTTGATCAAAGGTGCCGTCGGCTGGGTTCGAACCCAACTGAGTAGGCTGGCTACGAAACATTAAACTTTTTGTATTTTTTTTCAGAGGCAGCAAAAAAAAGCGAAGACCAATTCTGAAATAGTGACGTGTAACGACTGCAATCAATCGTTCACTTCGAAAGTTCGTTTGAAATTTCACATGTGAGTCATAGAATAGGCTTTACTAAAGTTTTTGTTATCGACCATGCGAGCGTTAGTGAGCGAAGCGTCTATGCTTCAGCTTCGACAAAATGCTTTCGTATGTCCAAGTTCTGTCCGGATCTCTGTCTTCCTCTACAGGTCGCATTTCTTGATGTAAGAAATAGTTTTTTTTTTTCCAAAAAAAATTATAATTCAACATTTAAAAAAAAATTTCTTCACCATTTTGAAGAATTTCCAAGAACTGAGTAGACAAAAAAACTGTATAACTATCGAACCCGCTCACAGTATTTCACGAGAATCAGTTAAGAAATGCGACCTGTAGTGGAGGATAGATGTTGGCCGCGATCTCTACAGCTAACAGAGCTACTAGTTTAGTTACCTTACATAAATAATAAACTCTAGCGGTTCCCCGCGTATTAAAAGTTGCCAGCGTGCAAGCTACCTCCATACCCAATTTCATCAAAATCTGTTCATCCGTTCGAGCGTGAAGTAACAAACAAACACATAAACACACAAACTTTCGTATTTATAATTTAAAAAGTAGAAATCCTACTCTTTATTTAAATTTAATGTCGTTCTACCCTCAAATAAACAACTTTTATTTCGTTCTACCCTCAAAAGTTATACGGTTTTTTTTCGTCCTACCCTCATCACCAGGCAGTTTCACGTGCTCGGTTCACACCGGAGCAAGTCGTACACGTGCGATCAGTGCAAGCTCGTGTTCGACACTGAGACGGAACTGTTCGACCACGTACACTTTCAACATGACAAGCGGAAGCGCTGGCAGTGCCCTCTAGCGCACTGCGGAAAGACTTTCTATCTCAGGTAAATAAAAAAATGGCTTGCTCCCAACTACCACCACCAAAACAGCTACCATTGGTGGTCGTTATTCAATTAAATTCAATTTATTTAATTCAGAATCCAAGTCCATATACATTACTGGACAAACTTTTTAAACAAGGTATTAGGAATTAGTGTAGAACACTTTTATTTAATTTGTATTTTCTTTTAGTTGAGGCGAGTGGTGGATGTGAGCACCAAGACAAACCATTTGGTTTTTTGGTGCAACACCTAAATATTTTTTTTGTACCAGAATTTTAAGAGAATAAAAAAAAAAAAAAATTACAATAAAATAAAATAATACCAATATAACATTATTGAATAATAATTTCAACATTTTTATTATTGTTCAATAATAATACAATATAATAATAATTCAAAAATCTTATTGTATTATTATTTTGTCAATTTTAAAAAATATGTAAAATATATAATACAAAACGTTATGTCAACGTTTTAATTTTTGTCTCAACTGCCGTCAGTGGCTTGTTAGGTCATAAAAATATTATTTTTATTGTTTTATTATTTAGTAAAGTTGTGTAACAATGTAAAAATCAATGAAAATTGGTTTTTCCTTGTTAGTGTTATATTGGTTTGACTGTTGTTTTCACCAGTGGTAGCCGTTTGGTGGTGGTGGTTGACTAAAAAAAATAATTATCAACGAGATGAATTGGAGACAATTGGGTCAAAAATTAAAATACGCTAGTGCTTTAATTGTGCTAGTACGCAAAGGAAACAACATATACACGGGAAGTTCAGAGAGAAAATAAATAAATAATAAAATTAATACAAAATACGAGTTTTAAAATCACATTATATTTACATCGTTATAATTACATCGTCACGCCTTTCCCGAGGGAGCTAGCAGAGGCGTAATACAACACCGACACTTCGCCAGACGATATTCAGTCCCAAATGTGACAGAGGTCTAGCCTGTCGTCATACATCGGGCTCCAATCATGTAGCAGATGACATATTATACAATACGCACATATGTTAACACAATTAACAAATTGGTGCGTGCCGTCGGCTGGGTTTGAACCTGCTCCTTCTGGCTTGAGAGGCAGGCCTTTCCCAACTAGGCTATCAACGCAGTTTGAAAAATAAAAAATGTAAATTTACCACATATACGAAGATTATATAAATTTAAGTATTAATATAGACAAAAAGATAATAGGACCTAATAAAAATAATAGTAGTAATAAACAACCTGACAACCTGACTCTTTGAAAATTAGTCAAATAAGTACCTACTACTTACTTAACTTACCTACTTACTTAAGTAAAATTGGTTGTTAATTAACATTTTGAATGCATTTTGCCTCATTGAGAACAAGTCAACATGCTGAGAAAAGTTAGAATTAAAGTTAGTTAGTGTACGCAAGAAGAAAGAATTACCACGATAGTTTGTACTATGGCGGGGGATATATGTATAGACAAAGGTCTCTTACGAGTCGAAATAGATGGCGAGACAAGCTTGACTTCAGCTAACAGCGAGGAGCAGTCGATTCCATTCGATACTATATTAAGCAGAAAGGAGAGGTCTGCAGCCTCTCTTCTATTATGAAGAGGCAACATATTATGGTGCCTGCAACTTCCTTCGTGGTCAAAATTGGAGTTGGAAATTTTGGCTTTGTAATTAATGGAACGTAGGAATTTTCTTTAAAGCTTTTCAAGAATTCCAGACCTTGGAGACAAACTCAAGTTGACTTCATACCAAGGAACATTACAGAATCTTGAGGGTTTTAATAATCTTGAAATCCTTGGTAACCCTAAGAATGAAGCCTAAAGTTTTCATAGCTTTAGCGGAGACATTTTCAATATGTTTGTCAAAAAGAAGCTTAGAGTCGAGAGTGATACTGAGGTCTACAACAGTATCAGTTCTCTCAAGAGCCTGACCATTAATTCTGTAGTCATAACTAAACATCCTAGCGGATCTACTGAAGGTGATGCAACAGCATTTGAGAAAATTAAGATCAAGCTTGTTCAACGGCAGTATCTATGGAGGTTATCAAGATCCCTTTGAAGTAACTCTGAGTTTAGTCTGTCCTTGACCGTCCTATAAATTTTCATTTCGTCAGCAAACAACAGAAACATTAAATTAAAATAAGCACTTCATTTGTGAAAGTAGATTTTTTTATAAGTGAAAAATATTCAGAAGAATGTAATTCCAACACCAGTAATTCTTTCTATACAGGGCAACCTTGACAAAACACAGCCGCACACACACAGATACTCGTCGCTATGTATGCGTGAAGTGTGGGAAGAGATTCTTTGACAAGCAAACACTGGATGAACACGGCGTCACACACTTACAGGTAGGTTTTTATCTTTCACTGCAACTTATATAAAGTGTTAAGTTAAACGTATATGACGTATTCCCATCTGCCCCAAGTGCCAGGCCACGAATGGGGACAGATGGGAATTTAGTTCGTCATCGAGTTTTTGTCCAGCGGTGCGTGTAACGAATGAAGAAAAGATTTTCTGCCTTTCTTTCCTCCCAACTGATTTAGGGGGAGGTAACGCATCAGTCTCGAGGATATCCTCTTTGCTGAGGTATAAGGGGCTTTGAGGGATATAGCCTTCAGGAAATTGATGTGTGCGTGTTTCCAGATAAAACCGTACCAATGCCACATCTGCCTGAAACAACTAACGCGCGTGTCGCGCTTGCGCATGCACGTGCGCGCGCACCGCGAGCGAGCCGCGCCGGCGCGCGCGCCCGCCTGCGCACACTGCTGCCGCGCCTTCAGACACGTGCAGGACGCGCAGGTATATCTCTACACCGCGAGCGAGCCGCGCCCACCTGCGCACACTGCTGCCGCGCCTTCAGACACGTGCAGGACGCGCAGGTATGTCTCTACACCGCGAGCGAGCCGCGCCCGCCTGCGCACACTGCTGCCGCGCCTTCAGACACGTGCAGGACGCGCAGGTATGTCTCTACACCGCGAGCGAGCCGCGCCCGCCTGCGCACACTGCTGCCGCGCCTTCAGACACGTGCAGGACGCGCAGGTATGTCTCTACACCGCGAGCGAGCCGCGCCCGCCTGCGCACACTGCTGCCGCGCCTTCAGACACGTGCAGGACGCGCAGGTATGTCTCTACACCGCGAGCGAGCCGCGCCCGCCTGCGCACACTGCTGCCGCGCCTTCAGACACGTGCAGGACGCGCAGGTATGTCTCTACACCGCGAGTGAGCCGCGCCCGCCTGCGCACACTGCTGCCGCGCCTTCAGACACGTGCAGGACGCGCAGGTATGTCTCTACACCGCGAGCGAGCCGCGCCCGCCTGCGCACACTGCTGCCGCGCCTTCAGACACGTGCAGGACGCGCAGGTATGTCTCTACACCGCGAGCGAGCCGCGCCCGCCTGCGCACACTGCTGCCGCGCCTTCAGACACGTGCAGGACGCGCAGGTATGTCTCTACACCGCGAGCGAGCCGCGCCCGCCTGCGCACACTGCTGCCGCGCCTTCAGACACGTGCAGGACGCGCAGGTATGTCTCTACACCGCGAGCGAGCCGCGCCCGCCTGCGCACACTGCTGCCGCGCCTTCAGACACGTGCAGGACGCGCAGGTATGTCTCTACACCGCGAGCGAGCCGCGCCCGCCTGCGCACACTGCTGCCGCGCCTTCAGACACGTGCAGGACGCGCAGGTATGTCTCTACACCGCGAGCGAGCCGCGCCCGCCTGCGCACACTGCTGCCGCGCCTTCAGACACGTGCAGGACGCGCAGGTATGTCTCTACACCGCGAGCGAGCCGCGCCCGCCTGCGCACACTGCTGCCGCGCCTTCAGACACGTGCAGGACGCGCAGGTATGTTTAGACCTTTTTTATGTATGGACGAACAATAAAAAGGTCATTTCTGGTACTAATTTCTAGTATCTATTTTTCTCTTGTCCCGATTAGATATATCTAGATGGAGACTGACTGAAGCCAAGCGTCGTAACGTTTCGAATAAGTACAAGGTTCGTTGTATCTTCGCATAATAAAATTCTTCTTCACATTTACACCATTCACTGAATGCGTGAATGATAAATATTATGCAGTGAAGGGAAGATAACGAATTGAACTGCGATACTGGCCCGCAATACTGGCTGGAAATAATGCGACAATATTATAAATGGGGCCCAGACATTTATTAGCGTTGCTGATGATAGATAACACCCACACTTTGCCGCACGATATTCAGTCCCAAATTTGGCAAGAAGCAAGCCTGTCGCCATACATCGGGCTCCAGTTATGTAGCAGATGACATACAGACGCAGAAGAAGAGACACAGATATCATTGTTGAGAAAATATTTTTTCTAGCCCTATTTTTTTTTTTATATGCTTACGAAATTATAATATGACCTAATCTTTTTATCTTAATCTGTAACTTATGGCGTTATCAATATAATGATTTGTATGTGATACATTTTCAGGAGCACGCGTCCAAATCAGTCGAATGCTTAGAAGCTTTCGCGGTGAACGTTAAAAATGAAACCGATGAACCAGCCGTCCAACTCTCTCCCACCAGTGGGCTTGTGAGACACACTATACAAGTTATACGTAAGTTTAAGTCTACATTAGTGAAGCTTTTTTTTATTGTTTTTGATGCGACATTTGATGACAAGAATAAATAAAAAAAATTACAAGCAACATTATTAAAAGAAAAACAAAAAGCCGGCTGCAAAATATTGTAGCCTATGTCACTTCCACTATCAAGACGATTCAAATGACACCTCACCTGTCGAAATACATCAAGCTGTTTAGGCTGTAGGGCGTGCCAAAGAAACCTCATACATACTTATGTATATGCACTCGAAAAACATAACCCTACTTCTTGCGCAGTCGGGTAAAAACCCCCCTACACCGATTTACATCAAACATACCTACCTAAGAACACTCCCGACTAATTCACCTTTCAAACAAAAAAAAAGAATATCAAAATATACGAGTACATCCGTTCGAGAGTTACGTTGCTACAGACAGACACGTCAAATAGAAATCTAAAAGCACTACATAGTATGAAGCAAAGGCGCTTCTCGCTGTCTGTCTGTCCATAAATAGGGACAGACAGACAGCGGTAAGCGACTTGGTACTGTGTAGTGATAGTGATACTTCGTATTACTGTATTCAATGCATTGATAGAAGCAAATTGTTAAAAATACATTCTATATTTTTAAATCCAACTATCTGTTTTGCCCGCGGCTTCGCTCACGTTTTATAGCAAAGTCGCTTCTCGCTTTCTGTCTGTCCATAAATAGGGACAGGCAGACAGCGGGAAGCGACTTGGTACTATATAAAGTGATAGTGATACTTCGTGTTACTGTTTTCAATGCAAAATTAGCAAATTATATACTAAAATATAGAAGCAAATTTATCAAAAAATACATTCTATATTTTAATGTCTAACTATCTGGTTTGCCTGCGGCTTCGCTCACGTTTTATAGCCTATGTCAATCAGGAATAATGTAGCTTTCTAATGGTGAAATAATTTTTGAAATCGGACCAGTAGTTTTTGAGTTCATTCGTTACAAACATAACAATTACTTATATAGACAATTGAAGTTACATACTACATACGAGTACATGCTAGAGATTAATCTGCCACCGTGTTCCGGTCTGTTTGCCTTTTGGCAAAGGCCTCTTCCAGCTGCTTCCATATCCTTCTGTCCCAAGCTTTTCAGTCCATGTCTTCCTAGCTACATCTACGATTTCATTGACCCATCCTTTAAATGGTCTTCCTCTTTTTCTTTTCGTGTGCCAGTTTATTATAATTAGTGACAAGTTTTCTGTACCTCTAATTGTGTGCCCAGTCCACTTCTATTTTAGTTTTTTGATGGTTATCGTAACATCTTTGGTTTTAGTATGTTCTTTTATTATCGTAGTTCGTATTTTATCTGATAATTTTTTGCCCATCAGCTTCCTTAGATTGTTACAAACATACTTACATACAAATCTTTCGTCTTAATAATATTAGTAAAGTATTTATCCTACTAATATTATAAACGCGAAAATTTTGTAAGAACGGATGGATGGATGCATGGATGTTTGTTACTCTTTCGCGCCAGAACGGCACAACAGTTCTGGATGAAATTTGGTACAGAGATAGATTATAGTCTAGAATAGCATATAGGATACTTTTTAACGTGTGAAACCGCAGGGCGCAGCTGTTCATAAAATATTGAATTACAGAATCTCCAGAGCCCTTGAAGCATATAAAGCGACAAGTGGCGACCCCTATAGCGGAGCCGCTGCTGTCACATCTGACAGATGACGCGCGAGCGCTCATACGGATCGTTGAAATAGACAAGGCGTTCCGCTGTGAATACTGTGAAGAGTGAGTGACAGCAATGTGTATGTCGCAGCCAACTTGCTTAAGAGGGCCGCGACGCTCTGAAATTTCCATGCAAACGCGCTACTCAAATTTCTTGAAAACCATTTGTCAGATTATGATAAAATTTAGCATGTACAATTAAATTAACAATATCTCCGCCCCTATGTTCTAGGTTTTTTTTAAAACGTTCTCAAGCGAAAATAGAGGTGTGAAAAATATCCGCATTTTAAGGGGTCACTTTTGACTGATTTATTCAATAGATAGACAAAGCAAATCATAAATTCCATTACATAGGGTGATTGTCTACATCATTGGCTGTTAAATGAATCCATAATACAAGGGAAATTTTTAGTTACTTAAGAATGATTACAGAAGTGCATAAGTCATAAAAAAAAAATGATATTGCACTTTGTCACTCTGTAGGTAACTTTAGAAGCTCGTCAGTATCATCACTCGCTCTCTTCGCTCGTCTTCTTCTTCAAGGCGAAATGGCTATAGAATACCTTAAGCCAATGCAAAGTTAGTCTAGGTCGCCTAGGTCGAAGTTAGTTAGGTCGCCGGACTCTCCTTCAATTAACAGGCTAGCCATTTTACCAAAGGACGCCGTACAACTAGCTTTCTTAATGATATTCAGCTAATACAACGTTTAATACAACGTTTAATACTGGCTGGCTGATGCTCAGGCCATTCATATAATAGAGTGGTTTTTCGATAAAATGACTATTTTTGACCGAAGAAATGTTGATTTGAATTTTTGAATCGCAATTCTCCTAAACAGGACATTCTAATAGACTAAAACCTCTCCTCTATGACTACTTTATCAGGGCAAATCCGACTTGGATATTGGTTAGAAGGCTAAGGCGGGAACGAAGCGAAGCGGAGCTCCCTAGCCTTGTGGCCTTTGCCCTGTCTTCGTGGTTGTTTTTTTTTTAAACAACCCGTAATCTCCCCTACTTAAATGGATTGGACTTGGACGTGGATGGACTTAGGCTAGGCAAGTAGTCAACGTTGTCGATCCAAGCCGATTTGCCTAGCCATTTGATTGAATGGCTGAATATCATCAGGAAGCTAGTTGAACGGCGCCGTTTAGTAACAAGGCTAGACTGTTAATTGAACGGCGAATTAAGCTAGTTGGCTGCGACATGCATTAAACTTGTTGTAATTTAAAACTTTCAGTTTCGTGTATCTGTGTACCCTTACCATGGGTTTTGATAGCCAACGTAAACTTTTTTTTGTTTTCGTTTGGCTCCATGCATTTAATTTAGTTCCTATACGTTTCCGCCAATGGCACTTTATTGAAATGTATGGAGCCAAACGAAAACGAAAAAGTTTACGTTATTATCAAAATTAATGGGTAAGGGTACTTACTGGTAGGGTACCATAACTAAGAATTGAGTATTTCGCATACAGGGTAATTTTTTATTGCAGACAGTTTTCACAAAATATTTATAATTATTTGTTTTTTTTTTATATTTTTTGCAGAACTTTATACATTTCCCTAGAATGTTATTTAAAAAAAAAATGCTTTATCTTTTATTTTTGACTAAAAGTGGCATTTTTATGCTTTCCTTGTAGAGGTGCACATTCATACAAACATAGTTAATCAAAGGTCCCATTCTATGTATACAGCGTGTTCTACATAGAAGAAGGATTGAACAAACACCGTGAGATACACAAAGGTGTCAAAAACCCCTTCACCTGTCACATTTGTAAAGTCAGCTTCGCATCATATTCCAGGTAAGTAGATAACACTCACACACTCAGAAAAATTCTATAGCATTCCAGAACATAAAAAATTGACACCGAGAAAATGAGATAAGGGTGTTAATACATATTTAAGAACGTATTTAAAAATATATGTATGGATGTGTATGTGTATCTGTCTCTAGCAGCCATGTTAAAAGCTTTGCTTAGTTTGGGGTTAGGCGACCGTGTGTGAAAAGTGTCCAGAATATGAAGATGCCAAAATATAACATGACATATCGTCACGCCTTTCCCAGGCAGAGGTGCAATACAACATCCACACTTCGCCTTATGATATTCTGTCCCAAATGTGACAAGGGGCGAGCCTGTCGCCATACACCGGGCTCCAGTCATGTAGCAGATAACATACAATACATATGTTCACACAATGAACAAATTGATGCGTGCCGTTCGGCCCTCTGGCCTCTCAAGTTCTCAACCCTCTGGCTTGAGAGGCGGGCTTTCTCCTAACTAGGCTGCCATCGCTTAATATAAACAAAGAATATAAATAAAGAATAAAATCCAAAATTATAATTAAAAGATCGATTTTGGGTTAGCTTCATAAAAAAAATTGTTTAAGTATAATGAAACGTACAATGACTTTTTTTTGCTTAGTACATCCTACCCTGATAACTCTGTAATCTCTAAACTTTTTAGTAGATAGTACATTAAAAAAAAATTGACGAGTTAAAATTTAAAAGTCATTTTTATGAAAACAAAGCCTCATTTTTTTCCATGCATGTTAACGCACGGGAAATAATTTCATAGTTGTCGTCAGTGTCGATGACTGGGATCTACGCATTATTCACCCTGTATACCACGTACTCTTTTCGTATTTCTTTTAGTTCCTGCCTGTCCAAAAGTTACGTGGAAGAAATCGCTTTAAGCAATAAGGTCGCCCTAAATAAATGTTTATTAGTTTTTAAGGTTTTTCATTGTAGTTTTTGATGTGAAGTAAAGGGATATTGTATTGTATGCATTTGTTTGTAACAGAGTATGTACATTACAGATGTACAACTCACAAGACGACTCATGGTTTTTATAAGCGCGGCGCGGAAGGGAGGACGGTCCCAGACTTTCCTGTCGTCAAGCACTTCCTGTGCGAGGTGAGACGATCACACTGTCACACTCACATCACACTTTACACTAATCATACTAATGTTGAAAAATTTTTCGAGTTTTTGATTGAAGGTGAGTGTGTATTTTGTTACTTCTTCAAGCTGGAATGGCTCAACGGAGTTTAGTGAAAATCGTGGTAGGTTGTATTATATCCTGAATTAACACAAATGTGTTAATGTTTTACATGTTTGTTCTGTATCTGGGTGTTAATATCTATATAAAAATATCTAATTATGTATATCAGTCTCTGGCAGCCATAGTACAAGCTTTGCTTAGTTTGGGGTCAGGCGACCGTGTGTGGAATTGTCCCGTTTTTTTTTATTATTTATTAAATGTCTTAGAAATAAAATGTAGTTTCAGTAGTACAACGGGTGAATCCGCTGTTTTTCACCCACACACATTTACTTAAGGCTCTTCATTTAGAGTTGAAAATCGTAAATCATAGTTGATGGTGAAATGAGATCGGCGCGTAAAATTGCATTTTTTTTTTGCCGTTTTTAATGGTATTATTCGTAACAACGACACAAATAAGAATAAGTTGCTTGGTTAAACTTTAGTTACGAGTATGTACATACGACAGAAGCGTAGTTTTTGGATGGTTTTTGGCTTTACCTAAATCATACGCCGTGCGCTATCTTATCCTCAGGTTGATCTGTGCTTGCACTACGTTACGTTCTTTTGCTTTATTTTAAGGTTATTTTATGGATTGTTAAACAAAAGATGTTTATTATACTTATAGTATAGTAGTATATACAGATACTTCTTATGTTTAATTTGATCGTGATTTGTAAACCCATCTTTGAAATTACTAAGTAAATCTAATTACACATTTAAATTTACTTCCAAAAAAAAACGATATCAAACTTCAACCAACGTCATCCTTTTCAGGACTGCGGCCGGTCTTACCTCCACTGGACGTATCTACAAGTCCACCGCAGGATGAAGCACCCGAACGACAATTACCAACACAAATGTACGCAATGTGAAATTACCTTCCCGAACAGGTAAGGCACGATTCACATCGTATCTAATGTGGCAGGTTTAGGTACATTACCAATAAATACACGCCTTTCCCCCGAGCGGAGTGGCAGAGGTGTAATACAACCCCCACACTTCGCCGGACGATATTGAGTCCTAAATGCGGGGCAGGGGGGCAGCCCGCAGGGGGCGAGCCTGTCGCCATACGCCGGGCTCCAGTCATGTAGCAGATAACATACAATACGCACATAATTATGTTCACACAATTAACAAATTGGTGCGTGCCGTCGGCTGGAATTGAATCCGCTCCCTCTGGCTTGAGAAGCGGGCCTTCTCCAACTAGGCTATCATCGCTAACTAATAAATAACTTTCATGACTAAAAAAAATCGCAAAATATGAGTATATGTATGACACTCGCGCAATAAAGACTAATCTAATGACATATCATTAATCAAAATCGGTTTAGCCGTTTATTATTTACAAGTAAACATAGGGATGAACATTCATATCACGTAACATACAGGTCAAACCCATAACTCTTCGTTTTTTGCATCGCTTAAGTCGGGTAAAAAAATAAATTAGTTAACATGATTTTTCGTTGGTAAAGTGCATTAAATTTTTTGCGCGATTTCTTCGGGCCCTGTCTATCGTGTCCCTGCCTGAAGCCGGGTGGTCGTAACCACTCCGTCGTCCGACTTAGGGACCCTGACTCCCTGTCTTATTACTCTACCCTGTCCCTCTGTCCCTGCGGGCAGGGTCCGACAAATCGCGTAGTGAGCTTTTACTCTTAATTCCCACCTCATTAAAAAAAAAACATTTTTGAATGTTTATTCTCATTTGCCCCTAAGTACCCAGAGCAGGGGGCAGATGGGAATACCACCCATACAGATTGGTTTTTTATCAATCCATCATCAATTCAACTATATTTTTTAGTTGGAGTCTAGCGTATCATCGTAAGAAAATGCATGTCAAGAGTGGACAGGAAAACGCTACAAAAAATACTACACAAAATTATAGGTAAGTTTAATGAATGTTAACAGTATTATGTATATGTCGCAGCCATCTTGCTTAATCAGTCGTTCAATTAACAGCCTAGCCATTTTACTAAACGACGCCATTCAGCTAGCTTATTAAATGATATTCAGCCGAAGCGTGAATAAGAAGTAGATTTTTTTTTCTTGTATACATCCTTTTAGCAAAAAAAAACGTTGTTTGGCTTAGGAATAGTTATACGATGTGTTGTCTTTTTCTATCTTTTCCATTATTGAAGTCGATCGAAAAAGACAAAACACTGTATGACTATTCCGAAGCTAAACAACGTTTATTGCTAAGGGGGTAAGTATGCATTGAAAAGGAGTTTCAATGTTTTTCTAGGATACCCTGCCGAGACTGTGACGAAGTCTTGCCAAACAAAAACGCGCTCTACAAACATAGGAAGAAGGAACACAGTGACTCGACGTTACAATTCGACGCGACTAACGCTGGCAGTCAAATGAAAGGGAGGTACGAGTATGATTTTTTTAATAGCCGTTTTTTTTAAGATTATTTTTGCGTGAGGTAGGCCTATTAGACAGGCCCGTGAAGAACGAAGGCCCGAATTTAGCCCAGATGAGATCGCTTATCTATCAAAACTGGCACTTGCACCCTCTAAACTACCCTGGAGGCAGGGTGCCCTGCGTCCAGTCACGGTAAAGAGGCCCAGCCTCAAGATCGTCACCTTATCTCATTCTCCTCATCATCATCTTCCTCCCCTATTGTGTATAATGGTAAAGTTGATCTTTGCGTGAATCGGAGCTATCAATTTTGCCGTGGATGAGCTTATAAAGAAAAACTATGTCAGCTGACTTGCGCCTGAGGCTAAGCGGAGTGGCTCTATAGTGATCAAGTCTAGATTCGTAAATTTTGAGATTAAGACATTTATTGTTGGCATACAAGAGATGATAGAAAAATTTCTTTTGGAGGGTTTCTATCCTTTTGTCATGGACAGCGTTATAAGGGTTCCAGATCGGACTACAATGTTCCACAAGGCTACGAACGTAACAGTTAAATAGGATAATAAAGATTTCAGGGTTTTTGAATGATTTTGTTTGTCTATGATCGATATGCTCTCTAAAATCTAACTTTTGATCAACAATAACTCTCAGGTCTCAGACTATCGACTAAATTTTATGTGGTGACACTTTGACGAGTTCAAGATCATCATATTATTATGACACCACTGATTTAGAAGGTCGAGATCGTTTTGCAAACTAATAATGTCAGCTCTGGAGCATACTACTCTGTAAATTTTCAAATCATCAGCGAACATTTTATAGCAGGAAGTTATTGTAGAACAGAGATCATTTATAAAGAGGAGGAAGAACAAAGGGCTAAGATGCGATCCCTGTGGCACGCCCGAAGGAATTTTATTTATTGGGGACATACTCGTAAAGCCACGGACGGTGACCAGCTGTGAGCGATTATTTAGGTAAGATTCGCACCATCGAAGTAATGAACCGCAAATACCAGCATGTCCAATTTTTTGGATTAAAGCGTCAAACACAAAGAGGCGGCCTGACGCGGCGGCTGACAGAGCGGCCAGTTGTATTTCATTGCAATGTATGGGAGTCTTCACACACGCGCGGCCACCACGCGGCTTACAGGCGGCTGGCCGCGCGTCGGAAACATTTTTGGGGTTCCGTACCCTAACGTTGTAAACGGAACCCTATTATTAAGCCTACGCCCTCTGTCCGTCCCTTCGTCTGATTGCCTGTCCTTCAAAGACAGACGTGGCCTGAGGTGATGGTCAATTATCTATATTTTAAATAAAAAAACGAGACATTCTTGCACACACAGTCATCTGACCCCAAACTAAGCAAAGCTCGTAATTTGGCTGCCAGAGACTGAAATACGTACATAATATTTATTTTTTAATAAATACTATAATATATATTAAGTTACGTTTGTGGAAAGATAACTGTAAAAGTTTAGGTAATTACTAATTGCGCAAGACTCTAGTATTGTCTAATTTTCGATACCAACCTTGTACTTTTGTATTTTATTTGGTATGCTGGTACGGAACCCTTAGTGCGCGATCCCGGCTTGCACTTGAAAAATTATTACAACAAACTACGTCAGCCGCGGATACCGCGTAGAAATGGGATTAAACGTTAAGAAAAATAAACTGATAACTGTTAAAAAACATTTTGAATAAAATGTTTAAAATAATTATCATGTTGTTTAAAATTGCTTGGTCGATAAATCAACGTTTCTTTAAGTATTTATATTTAGGCATAATATGGCATACTTAAGTTAATTAAGGGTGAGAACTGTTTGTCCTAGACAAACCGCATTGGTTTTAAGGGCATATTTAGTTTAAACTGTAGTTATATTTATGTTAATAATAAAATAAAATAAATAATAATAATATTAAAAACAACAATTCGAAGACTTTTGTGGCCCAATCAATGAATGATGTACCAATGTTCTCATAGATGACGTTAAATTCTAAGAAATGCAAACCGGAAATTGGATTTATCGATTAACATTTTGAAGAATATTTTTTACGATGTTAATGTTATTTTTTTTCAACGCGTTAATTTAACTGGATAAAATTATTCATTGCTCATCTCTAGTACCGCGTTGACAAATGGTGAATGACGTTTAATGTTGCCACTTTAGAACTTTTCGGGCTAGATCTAGCATTTTTAATGTGGTGTTTTTGTAATAATTTACCTATAAGTTGTCAAAAAAAGCAGATGTCAATCAGCCATCAACTTGCTCTACTGCAACCAGCAGATATTATTTTAAGAAGATTTTGATGAAGATTCCGACTTTTAACAATTTAATAATAACTTAGTTTTTCGACCGAGCGAGCGTTAGTAAGCGAAGCGTCTATGCTTCGACAAAAGTACTTTCGTATGTAAAAATTCCGCACCTTAGTTTTTGTCTACAGGTCGCATTTCTTAACCGATTCATGAGTAGGTTCGATGATTTTTTCGAATCATATCTTCGCTATTTTTAAAATTCCAAGAACTGTCTCGACGCAAATAAAATCGGCATAACTATCAAACCTGCTCAATTAACAAAATTTTATGAGAATCGGTTGAAAAATGCAACTTGCAGCCGAGACAGACGTCAGCCTCGAGCTCTACAGCTTACAGAGCCACTAGCATTAGTTTGTTACATTCTCTGAAACTACTTATTGTAGTAAATAAATAAATACTTGGAAAACGTACTGGTCCTTAAAATAAATATTCAAAACATGTCAACAAACATCAAAAGTGAAGTCATGATATCATGCCTCCTACCTTGTTTAACCTATGCATGTCAAACTTGGAAATTTACGTCCAAATTAACCTGCCAACGCGGAATGGAACGAAGTACGCTCAATATTAAAAAGATGCAAAAAATTCGTCACACAAAAATTAGAGAAACCACCAAAGTGACGAACTAAAATGGAAGCGGGCTGGGTAAATAACATTTTTTTTTCTTATCTTTTTTTTCTCTTTCTTTAAACTTTGTGTGCATCTTAGTTTTGCCATCCAGTTAGCCTGGATTAAAAGGCTTTTTATTATTTACCTAGGAAATAAAATAATTACCTACTTTCAGAGATCAGACCGATTCACCAGACATACTGGAAGTTGGTGAGATTTCTGTAATCCGGCAAGACGAACACCATGCCCAACCTCGTCCGACCGAAATATAACGTGTTCAATTGGGGGATGGTAGTTACGTATCGGTTTGTGGTTTGTCTTTTTGATTTCGTCATTTGTTGTCAATGACAATACATCTTAACTTTGGCAACTTTAGTAACTTAGCCACAGAAATATTGTATAATTTTTTTTACTGAAAATTTATGTAAGTACCTAGTAAAATAACAAAACAACTATATTTATTCGATATGATTAATTTGCGCCGGGGCTGGGTTAATTTTGAATGGATCGTGATCATTCTTCGAAAATCAATTTGTAATGTATTTGTAATGGCCCGAAATATACCTATGTAAATGCGAACACAAAATGCAGATTTTCCCCCGTTAAAAGTGTTTATTTTTTAGTCTCTATTTTCAAGCATCACTTTTGATGCTAAAATTTGGTATATCTAGCCCGTTCTACCTTGTCCAACTAGGCCTTTTCAAAACCCAATGTGGCAACACTGCTGACGCTTCCGGTCGCCTCTGTCAATGGCCGCGGCAGTGTGTTGTCGCCGCGGCTGGAGCTGCGGCTGACAGTCAGTGACAGTAGGCCGCCTTGTCAGGCCGCCTCTGTCTGTTTGACGCTTAAAGCTTTGTGGTTGACAATATCAAACGCTTTGGAAAAATCAGTGTATATTGCATGGACTTCACCACCTCTCTCAACAGCGTCAATTATGTCATTCACATATCCAAATAGATTAGATGCTGTGGACCGTCCTGGTAAGAATCCGTGTTGATGGGAATCAAACAGAGGTTTGAAGTGGGAATATTGTACTTTCTGGACCATCGACTCAAATAATTTCCATACCACTGACAAGATTGAGATAGGCCTATAGTTGGCAATGTCACTACGATCTTCTGCTTTATGAATCGGTGTTATGTACCCAATTTTCCACCTTGTTGGAAATTTACCGTTTTTAAGTGATCTGTTAAAGATGATTTGCAGCGGCTCCGCCAGCTGTGAGGCATAGGTTTTAAGAAATACATGTGGTATTGTATCCGGTCCAGGACCCTTATTTACATCAGTCAAAGTCAAAGTCAAAATGTTTTTATTCAATTTAGGTATCAAAGATACACTTATGAACGTCAAAGTTATTTAAATAGACTCGACCGCCTTGTTCGGACAAAAAGCCTCTACTCAGAAGAACAGGCAAGAAACTGAGGGGCATCCAACTGCTCTAGTGCTTTTAAAACTTCCGTTTTAGAAAAGTAATAAGTGTTAAGAGATAAGCGGTAGCTATTGAAGGTGTTAAGTACGGATGTTGTCTCCGAATAAGTTTTGTAAATTGAATGAAAATATTCCACGAATAAGTTACTGATCTGTTGTCCCCCAGATATGTTGTTTTCACCCAAAAACATTTCGTCTGGTATATCGCTACTATTACATCTCAATGATTTCATGTACGACCAGAAATATTTAGGAGCCTTTTTAATGTAAGTGGGGCATCTGATCTGAATCTGGATAAGCACTCCACGATCAGTTTATCACAACGGCTGCGTAGCATTCTATAAGTTAGATTACGGTACTTTTTGAAACGATTGCAAAATTTAG
Source organism: Peribatodes rhomboidaria (assembly GCA_911728515.1). NCBI lineage: Eukaryota > Metazoa > Arthropoda > Insecta > Lepidoptera > Geometridae > Peribatodes > Peribatodes rhomboidaria. The sequence continues at coordinate 2,523,498 of OU452194.1, forward strand.
CTTTCTCTAAAGAACGACTGAACCAACAAGGGTATTTAGTACCATTTTTTAGAACTGTTGGTGTGTGCTTATTGATAACTGGAGTAACTAGATCATAAAAGACATCAACAGTTTCATCTATAGAGTAAAGTGAGAACAAATGATCGTTCCATTTGTTTCTGTCTAACTCTTCAGTGATGCTCTTATAATCGGCTCTCGAGAAATGTAGGCTAGGAGATCTACTTTTAACAATTTTTCGGGGGTAATGTTTTATATCGACCGGAAGAGCTGGATGATGCGCGGCATCCAATTGGACTAGAGGATTATTACATTCTTTAACTGAGAAAATGCTAGGATTGTTGGTGATTATTAGATCTAGTTTACGACCGTTAGAGTTTGTTACTGGGTTGATTTGATGTAAATTGTTAAATGAAAGGAAATCGACCAGGAGTTCCTCGGTACCATTAGTTAGGCATGCAAGAGAGAGTTAGATGCGTACTGGCAACATCTGGCTGTCAGTTCAGGTACGTAAGATTAAAGTCACCAGCCAGCAAAAGGTCTGAATTTTGAGGTAATTTGTGTTGAATTACACTTGCTATATTTGAAGTGATACGTTCAGTGCACTTATGTGTGGCCGGAAAGAGGGCTGTATACTGCACAAGCACTAAGATGCCTCGTGGTATTGCCATATTTCGATTATTTAATGACGATCCAGATAACTTCGTCCTCAGACTCCCACTTTAGTTTACGATTAGGTTCGTGTTTTTTCAGCACGGCAATTAAAACCCCACCCCCATCTTGATTTGCGCTTAAAGATGAGAAGCGGTCACGTCTGAAAACTATATATCTATTATCGAAAAGCTCGTGTACATACATGGAATCATTTAGATTAGATTCTGTGAATATTATAATATCAGTTTCTTGTTTCAGTACGTTGGTCAACAAAACATCAGTTTTGGTCCTAAAACCTCTTACATTCTGGTAGTACAGAGTTAAATTACAATGACATGAAGATCTCTAACTACAAAGCTTTTGGAGTTGACGTCTTTTCTCATAAAGATTCTGCCGACCCGAACCCACACGAAATCAAATTTCTTGTCTTTGGCTGTTTTCCTAGCGGCTGCGTGTAATTGCTTGTTGGCAGGACTCAGGTGTTCACTCACGAACACTGGTTTCTTCTCCTTGTCGGCTATACACAAATGTGAGCAATTCAGCTTGTCGCTTTGGTGGGTTCTGTTGTATGTCTTCGTCGCAGCAATAAGTGAGTCTCGCACTAATGGGGAGGACAATTTGACCACGATTGAGCGGGGTCGGTTAGACTTCTTATTCAGTTTTGCTACACGATGGTAATTCACCAATTCGTTCTCAGGAAGACTGTAACCCACAGTCGTTGCCAGTTGTCGTACTGTAGTTTTGAGGTTTTCCGACGAATGCTCAGGTATACACTGGATTTCCAAATTGCAATCGCGTGACTGCTGCTCAAATTGGTTGAGTCGTGTATTGAGACTGCTGACTTCGGAGCGCAAGGCGCCTACATGGGAATGCAGAGTCTTGTTCTCGTCCTGAAGATCGTGTATAGCCTGTTTTTTTTAAATCAAGTGCTAATTTATTTCAATCTCTTGATTTTGAAGGAAAACTCGGATGATGAGATAAGGTGACGGTTTCGAGGCTAGACTTCTTTGCCACGGCTAAGGTTACCTAGAGAGCTTAGAGCAGCGGTCGGCAACTCGCGGCCCCGGGCCACATACGGCTCTCGGCCCCCTCCTTGCGGCCCGCGAGGGTTTAGTAAATAAATAAAAAAATCGGGACATTTTACTCACACGGTCTGGCCCCAAAATAAGCAAGGCTTTTACTATAGCTGCCAGAGACAGATACACATTGATTTTTAGAGATTAGATAATACCTACACAAATAAATAGATACGAGTACATATGGTAAAATATGCATTTATAGAAACCTATAGTACAATTTTTGAACAAGTGCGGCCCGTCACTTGTTTAGTTTGGCACTGTGCGGCCCTTAGCCTGCCAAAAGGTAGCCGACCGCTGGCTTAGAGGGTGTGAGTGCCTGCCTGCCTCTCGAACACCCTCCTCGAAATCCTCGAATGAATGGCTTCATTGTATATTGTTCTGTAGCGTGGGTGGTTCCGCGGAGGCTCGTGCCGCGCTCGGCGCGTGGTCGTGCGCGGTGTGCGCGCGGCGCTTCCGCGTGCGCGCCTCGCTGCGCGCGCACGTGCGCACGAGGCACCCCGCGCACCTCGTCGTCGTGGAGGTACACACACTATACACACGTGCGCACGAGGCACCCCGCGCACCTCGTCGTCGTGGAGGTACACACACTATACACACGTGCGCACGAGGCACCCCGCGCACCTCGTCGTCGTGGAGGTACACACACTATACACACGTGCGCACGAGGCACCCCGCGCACCTCGTCGTCGTGGAGGTACACACACTATACACACGTGCGCACGAGGCACCCCGCGCACCTCGTCGTCGTGGAGGTACACACACTATACACACGTGCGCACGAGGCACCCCGCGCACCTCGTCGTCGTGGAGGTACACACACTATACACACGTGCGCACGAGGCACCCCGCGCACCTCGTCGTCGTGGAGGTACACACACTATACACACGTGCGCACGAGGCACCCCGCGCACCTCGTCGTCGTGGAGGTACACACACTATACACACGTGCGCACGAGGCACCCCGCGCACCTCGTCGTCGTGGAGGTACACACACTATACACACGTGCGCACGAGGCACCCCGCGCACCTCGTCGTCGTGGAGGTACACACACTATACACACGTGCGCACGAGGCACCCCGCGCACCTCGTCGTCGTGGAGGTACACACACTATACACACGTGCGCACGAGGCACCCCGCGCACCTCGTCGTCGTGGAGGTACACACACTATACACACGTGCGCACGAGGCACCCCGCGCACCTCGTCGTCGTGGAGGTACACACACTATACACACGTGCGCACGAGGCACCCCGCGCACCTCGTCGTCGTGGAGGTACACACACTATACACACGTGCGCACGAGGCACCCCGCGCACCTCGTCGTCGTGGAGGTACACACACTATACACACGTGCGCACGAGGCACCCCGCGCACCTCGTCGTCGTGGAGGTACACACACTATACACACGTGCGCACGAGGCACCCCGCGCACCTCGTCGTCGTGGAGGTACACACACTATACACACGTGCGCACGAGGCACCCCGCGCACCTCGTCGTCGTGGAGGTACACACACTATACACACGTGCGCACGAGGCACCCCGCGCACCTCGTCGTCGTGGAGGTACACACACTATACACACGTGCGCACGAGGCACCCCGCGCACCTCGTCGTCGTGGAGGTACACACACTATACACACGTGCGCACGAGGCACCCCGCGCACCTCGTCGTCGTGGAGGTACACACACTATACACACGTGCGCACGAGGCACCCCGCGCACCTCGTCGTCGTGGAGGTACACACACTATACACACGTGCGCACGAGGCACCCCGCGCACCTCGTCGTCGTGGAGGTACACACACTATACACACGTGCGCACGAGGCACCCCGCGCACCTCGTCGTCGTGGAGGTACACACACTATACACACGTGCGCACGAGGCACCCCGCGCACCTCGTCGTCGTGGAGGTACACACACTATACACACGTGCGCACGAGGCACCCCGCGCACCTCGTCGTCGTGGAGGTACACACACTATACACACGTGCGCACGAGGCACCCCGCGCACCTCGTCGTCGTGGAGGTACACACACTATACACACGTGCGCACGAGGCACCCCGCGCACCTCGTCGTCGTGGAGGTACACACACTATACACACGTGCGCACGAGGCACCCCGCGCACCTCGTCGTCGTGGAGGTACACACACTATACACACGTGCGCACGAGGCACCCCGCGCACCTCGTCGTCGTGGAGGTACACACACTATACACACGTGCGCACGAGGCACCCCGCGCACCTCGTCGTCGTGGAGGTACACACACTATACACACGTGCGCACGAGGCACCCCGCGCACCTCGTCGTCGTGGAGGTACACACACTATACACACGTGCGCACGAGGCACACCGCGCACCTCGTCGTCGTGGAGGTACACACACTATACACACGTGCGCACGAGGCACACCGCGCACCTCGTCGTCGTGGAGGTACACACACTATACACACGTGCGCACGAGGCACCCCGCGCACCTCGTCGTCGTGGAGGTACACACACTATACACACGTGCGCACGAGGCACCCCGCGCACCTCGTCGTCGTGGAGGTACACACACTATACACACGTGCGCACGAGGCACCCCGCGCACCTCGTCGTCGTGGAGGTACACACACTATACACACGCCATTGTTTGACGTGACAACGTCTAATACATCGATGAACGCCGGCTGCACGCACGAAAAAGGACTCATTGTCCTGTTACGCTCGGTCGATTGGATAAAGAGCGCTCGAAAGCGAGCGAGCGAAAAGCACGATCGGCTTGAGCGTTGGGTTTGCGCCGCATCTATTTCCCTTAGTATAGAAATCCCTCAGAGTAAAGAAAAAGTACAGTACTTTACAGCAGCGGATCGCAGAGAGTACAAAATGCTTCAACTTTTGTATATGTATACAATATTCCAGGTACAAGGCGTAAATCCAACTATGGAGGAAGTATTGAGTTCTCTTGATCTAAACTATATATCAAGAGAAAGAGTGCTTGAAATAAACCTCATGTCCTTCCTAAAGGTACCTATTTTAATATAAAAACTAACAGTAGTAACATTAAGCAGTAAACGACTGCCTCGGTGGCTCAGTTGGCAATGAGCCCGCTTTCTGAGCTAGGGGGCGTGGGTTCGATTCCCACCTAGGGCAAACATTTGTGATGAACATTTGTGTTTGTTTTATGTCTGAACGTTATCTATTTAAGTATGTATTTAAACGTATAAATGTATGTATATTTAGCAATCTCTGGCAGCTATAGCTTTGCTTAGTTTGGGGTCAGACGACCGTGTGTGCAAGTGTTCCGAATATTTAAAATATTTGTTTTAAATACGGCTGCCCTACCTATGCTACAGTGAAAAGAGTAGAGTAAATAATACAGTATGTATTTAAAAATTAATAATTTTGTAAGCATTCCGACATATGGTTCATTATGATTTTCAAATTTTAAAAAGTTAAAGTTATATTGAGTATAATAAAAAGCACCTTCTATTTTCTTCGATTTTTACTAGACTATTTGATAGTATAATTATATTTTTCCGAAAAACAATAAGTTTATTGCAATTATAATTGTGAACATAAGTGTTGTAAGTTGTAAATTAAGCATCAACGGCCTGCCCATTAGTGCCCATTTCGAATAACTGACACAGCTTTTTAGGTCACCTACCCCCCATACTCTCAATTGATCGGAACCGTGTCCGATCGGATTCCAAAAATTTTGAACTGAAATTTTTGTAATTTAGTCCGCGCATTCATAAGTTTTAAACGCATTCTTCCGATCAGATTTATACTCGACTGGCTGCGCCCGCGATTACACCCGCTGTTAAAAAGTAGCCTATGTGTTAATCCAGAGTATAACCTATCTCCATACCAAATTACATCAAAATCCATCCATCACTCAAAAATTTCGCTTTGATAAAATTGTGTGATTGTGTGAAGTGTGTTAATGTGATGTAATTTCCTACTAATAGGAAACTTAGTCTAAACTAAGATTCGAAGAATTTGTGTATAAACGTTCAATTCAATTTCTTTATTTGTTCGTCAATGGGTTACAATGATCTTTGAACAGCCAATAATTACCTCACATTAGGTGTGAATTTAATTACGTCAATAAAATGTTATGAAATTAAATGAAATCTCAAATAGAAATAAATATAATAAAATAAACTCTTTTAAAAAAGGAAATATTATAAAACTTAATATTTATCGTGATAAATATTTTAGCGACACGATACTTTGTCCATTTTCAAATTCGATCGCAAACGTTTTCGAATAATTGAAAATATGGAGGTAGGTGGCCTAAAAACTGAGACACCAAATCTAACCTCTGAACCTATATTATTTAAAAAACCCTACTGAACACCTTATATGTTTTTTTTAAATCTTATCCGACCAAAATAGAAGTAAGTTATATATAGTTCATTTCTATCCAGGGCACGACAAACATAATCCCAAACTGCGCGCGAGCCTTGTCTTTACTAAGCAATGTACCGAAGACTCCAGTGCCGTGCCCACCTCAGCGAAGCACCGGTATGTCTATTGTATTGTCGACTTCAAAGGAGGAGGAGGTTCTCAATTCGACTTTCTATTTTTTTTGTACGTATGTTACGTGATAATTCCGCCAATTAAGAATCGATTGATAATTCTTTTTTTTTGTTTGGGAAATCTATTCAGAGGTTTTATCAAAATTGAACTGTTTTCAAAATATCAACTAATGATTCAAAGTTGTTTACAACAACAACAAAAGCAACTCTTTATTAAAAACATTAAAATAATTACAATAGTACTTAAATAAGGCTTAACTAAGTTTTTAATGGGCGGCCTTATCGCTCAAAGCGATCTCTTCCAGGCAACCTGTATGGACAGGAACATTTATATAAATAATAATAAAATCATTACAATATCCAATTTGGATGACGGAAGTCGGTTTTTTAGGCTTTGTTTTTTAACTACTAGCTATAAATACTAAATTATAAATACAGTGAAACTTGGTTAAGTGGGACCTGGATAAGTGAGAAACCTCCATAACTGGAACTCATGCTGAGGTCCCAACACTTTGGCACTGAATTACCTCTGTTAGTGGGACGAGGTAAGCCTCTATATCTGGGATTTGTTCTTTCGATTTATCATCATAGTTACCTCTATAACTAAGACAGCGAGTAAATTTTATATGCATAAACCTCTGTAACTGAGATAACATTGTTTGTTTACTCATTCTTATTCTACCCACAAATTCATGAAATAACATGTACTCTCACCTCTATTAATGGAACCCTCTGTAAATGAGACAGATATTTATTAACCTGTATTTCTGAGACACTGGGTAAGTGAAATACCTCTATAAGTAAAACGACATTGCAGGTCCCTTGATGTCTCACTTAACCAGGTTTCACTGTAATATATTATAAATACTAGCTATGTCGCTCGGTTTAATCCACTATGTTGTAGGCACAGTTTCCATTAAAATTATAGTATCCCAATCTATTCCACTACGTGTTGAGAAGCAATAATGTATGACTACAATAATGTACCTCCAGTGGCCCTATTCGGATATTTGAGATTTTCATCTCACCTTTTTTCGTCCTTGTTGCTCTTGTTTGAAACGTCATAGGTGTGAGAGTGACCAAGACAAAATCTCATCTCACGCGTAGGAATAGCCCTCCAGTCCGTTTAATTAGGCCAGGAATGTACAGCCAATAATCCGAGTACGAGTAGCTTCGTAATAACTGTATTAGAAATGTATACTAGGCTGTACAATACATTTACTATCTGCCCCCACATGATACAGATTGTAGGGGCAGATGGGAATACAAAGTTTTAGCATCTTATCATCGAATTTATTAATATTCGTGTATTTTTCCAGCGAATCCTGTAGAAGATTACCAGATCAGACGGTCGGCCAACATACTGGCCAGCATCAGGCGACCGGCCATACTGCAGCGAACGGAGAATACGCGCGCGCAAATATTGGAGGAAAATGTTGTAGAGGTATACTAATATTAATTACACCTAGCTGCGACCCGTGGTTTCACCCACGGTTCCACAGGAACCGTTGATTTTTCCGGGATAAAAAGTACCCTATGTCCTTTTCTGTATCCTAAACAACATGTATGCAAAATTTTAAGACGATCGGTTGAGTAGTTCAGACGTGAAAGCGTTACAAAGAAAATGAACAAAGACTCACTTTTTCATATTATATGTAGTACCTTTGATTTTAGTCTAACCTCAAAGCAAACACTCATTGACTTCGTGTTACTTAACAACGCTATCTGCTGTTGTGTCGTTAAAGCAATTAGTTGCTCACAAAAAATAGTATTATTATTCGCCAATAGATGTCAGGAAGAGTCAACGCCTCCTTTTTGTTATTTTTCTTCCAAGTTTATGTTTAAGTTGATTATCGATAAAACACGAATAAAATGACATTTTCTAAAAATGATTCCTAGCTAGATCGATTTATCGCCCCCGAAACCCCCTATATACTAAATTGTATGAAAATCGTTGGAGCCGATTCCGAGATTCCAATTATATATAAATACAAGAATTGCTCATTTAAAGATATAAGATTTTCAATAGGTCTAGTCCAAAATTCAATGCTAACGAGCTTAAGGCATCTAGAAACAGTCAAAAGTTTTTGTTTTATTGTTTTATGTAGAATAGGTCGGCGTTTGACCACCAACTCGCCTGATGTTAAGCTACGCTGTGGTCTAAGATGGAGCACGACGACCTATAAGGTACTTTTTCACTCTAGCCTTGAAGTTTTGTAGAGTGAAGAAGTACAAAAACGTAAAAAAAAGGACGTAAGACGTAAGGTGGTAAAAAGGTGTAGTACCTATCAGAGATCCCCAAACTATTTTGTCTTGTAGCCCACTTGCCATGTTTTTTTCCGTTTTGATAGACATCCTGCCGCTGGTAGCGGATATTTACACATTGGTTATTTTTAGCGATGACAGGCTAGTTGGAGAAGGCCCGCCTCTCAAGCCAGAGGGAGCGTGTTCGAGCCCAGCCGACGGCACGCACCAATTTGTTCATTGTGTGAACATATTGGTGCGTGCCTTTCCCCCGAGGGGGCTGGCAGAGGTGTAATACAACACCCACACTTTGCCGGATGAAATTCAGTCCCAAATGTGACAAGGGGTGGGCCTGTCGCCATACAACGTGCTCCAGTCATGTAGCAGATGACATACAATACGCACATATGTTCACACAATGAACAAATTGGTGCGTGCCATCGGCTAGAATCGAACCCGCTCACTCTGGCTTGAGAGGCGGGCCTTCTCCATCTAGGCTTTCATAATTTCGACAAATCATAGCATATTTAAAAAAAAATACTATCCATTTTTTTCAGAGTGCACAAGTCGTTAACATGCAACTCCTGCTACAAGACGGTACGATAGTCAATCAAGCACAGAACATCCTAAACAATACCACACTACCAGAATAAACTATACACCCTCATAGCAATAAACGTGGTATAGCCTCAGAATAGCTAGTTCCATGCTATAATAATATACTTCGCCAGGTATAGCATTCAAAGTCAAAAATGGTCACGTGGGCAACACGTAGTGACGTCAATCGATGCTTAAGCAAGACCGAAATATGTCATTTATGAATAGTTCGAAAGAGACGGATGACGATGACGAGTGAGGTCATAGCGTGTTGGCTCCCGGAATGCTGGACCTTGTATTTTTAGATGATGAGTAGGACTTGTTCTTTCTTTTAAATTGTTGAACTCGATTGAAAAAGATTGTAAAACTATTAGAGGGACTACTACATTCCACCAACTCGTACTTAACGGTTTGCCTCCACCTTTTTCTGATACGAACCGCTACGAAACAGAACACCTTGCCATCTGTATTCCCGACTAACTACAACCTGAGTATCTTCAAGGCTAGAGTGAATAAGTACCTTCTAGGTCGTCGTGCTTCATCTTAGACCACAACGTCGCTCGACATCAGGCGAGTTGGTGGTCAAACGTCGACCTATTCTGGATAAAAAAAGGGCTATGCAACGTTTATTGCTAAGAAGGTTAGTCATTACATATGTACCTACTTAGACACAAATATTATTATTAGCCTGTGATGTCCAAATGTTGGGATTAGGTCTTCCTACCCTCTTTTTATAATAATATGTCTCTATCTTAAGCTGTAATTGGCCAGGGGGGCTATTCCTGCGCGTGAGATGAGATGAGATTTTATCTTGGTCACTCTTACACCTATGATGTTTCAAACGAGAGCAACAAGGATGAAGAAAGATGAGATGAAAATCTCAAATCTCCGAATAGGGTCCCAGGACCTCGATTCGATTATTTTTTCAATTATTAATGATACGGCTACATTAGCAGCCTTCAGCGATAATTCGGGCTATCGCGACAAGTGTAGCCGGTTAGTTCGTTCGGCGGTGTATCGGGCGAATTATCGCCCACGTCAACTCCGCAGAGAGGCGACGAGTTGCCCGCTAATGTAGACAAGAACATCGCCGATAATTGATTATGATTTTAGCGACAACGCGACACGAGTTATTGGTCTATTTTTGACAGTTCTTGCATAAAAAGTGACAATTTGAGGCAATTAATTATAATAGCAATTGAAAAACAATTGGTTTGTCGAAGTACCTACTCCTGCCATCGTCATGTACTTATAATAGATATAGTTTTAATTATTATTAAAGTGTCTAATAAAAATGTTGCCAGATTTTACGAAGTTTTATTTGTAAACTAGTTAGTTCACAAATATTATAAATGTGAAAGCGTGGATGTTTGTTACGCTTTCACGCAAAAACTGCTTGACGAATCATCATTAAACTTTGTACACATTCTGGGAGGTACTATAAGTAACATAGGGTACTTTTAATCCCGAAAAAATAAACAGTTCCTGTGGGACCGCGGGTGAAACCGCGGGGTGCAGCTAGTTTTTTTATAAATGAACGTTAGAGACTACGTCCACAGCGTTCCCGTTAACCTCCATGGTTGGTACATTGGTTAGTCCTAACCAATGTACCAACAAAAACCAAAAATAAAACACACTCATGGACTTTTAAACTATATTAATTGACAAACAAAACGCCACACTAGACACACGACGTCAAACACGCGACACTCAAACGCGCAGTATCTTTGTGCCCGGCTCCCAGCGGTAGCTTCGTACTTTCTGCAGCACAGAATCCACCACCGATGTGGATGTCTTATTCTCAAGAGACTCCATTGATGAGTAGTATGCTGTGGAAAGATAGTATAAACTTTAAATTTAATGTCATATTCCCATTTCCCCCGATTCCCATTGAATTGATGAACGAAGTCATGGGTAAGAGCTAGTTTAAAATAAAATAAAAGACAAAACAGTGTAATTTTAACTATTCTAGTTTTTAAAAAAGATTATTTGCTTGGACTTACCATACAGTTCTTAGTAGTACCACCGATAAACTAAATTAATCTCGCTATTTCCAGCAAGACCAAACGGTGTGACCACTGGCAAGTATTCCAAAAAATAGCTCTAAGTCGTCATACAATAGATACATTATGACATAAAAATTATGATTACTAAAGATACGCAATATACATAATTATAAAAATAAAAATATTATATTAACTTAACTAATAGGTACTAGATTTAGTTGCGTGTGCCGTAAAGCCAAAAAGGACAACACTCAGCCTATTGCCACAGGTTTTTTTTTTTAATTTGATTGGCAACTGGATACAATGTCCTTAATGCCTCATTTAGTTATTCTTGTATTCATTTTATCGCAGATGGGTAAAAGATTTTCAGTGTTACCCTCTATGGCGAGTGACGTACGGTCATAAATCCATGCACTGTCCTTTAAAAAAGACTTTTTCTAACTAAGAAACCTACCGACAGTATTCTCCGTCTCGCAAGAAGTAACGGTAACGTCCGACCTCCTCTTGGCGACGGTGTCGATCGTGGTCGCTGTGTCGACTCTCTTCAGGCCGCGACACGAGTTGCCGCCCGACTGAACGTTGATGGTACCTTCCTCAGTCAGCATGCTCACTATAATACAATCAATGTATCTTTATAAAACATGCAAAGCATATCGACACGCCTTTCCCTCGAGAGGGCTGGCAAAGGTGTATTTAACACCCACACTTTTCTAGACGATATTCAGTCCCAAATGTGACAGGGGGCGAGTCTGTCGCCATATACCGGGCTCCGGTCATGTAGCAGATGACATAATATGACAATACACAAATAATTATCTTCAAACAATGAACTAATTGGTGCCTCGCTGGAATCGAACCCGCTCCTTCTGGCTTGAGAGGCGAGCCTTATCCGACTATGCTATCATCGCTAAATCTTAGCGTATCTGTATTGCACACAAAAATTAAAACATAAAAAAGAATACTAATCATCCGCAGTACAAGCGGACCTTATGGCCCTGATAATATTCCCCATTCTCATTTTCCCCGTTCCTCTATGCCCCGTTCCTATTTCCCGATTACCAATCAAAATTTTCGGATTGCGTATTGTATATCATCTGCTACATAAATGGAGCTCGGTGTATGGTAACAGGCTCGCCCCCTGTCACATTTAATAACAATTAATAATAATTCGGGACACTTCCACACACGTTCGCCTGACACCAAACTAAGCAAAGCTTGTACTATGGCTGCCAGAGACTGATATACATAGGTACTTAGATATTGTTCAATACTTACTAAAATATTACTAATACTAAGATATTAACAACACTCAGACATAGAACAAACACTAATGTTCATCACATAAATGTTTGCCCTAGTTGGAAATCGAACCCACGCCCCCACGCTCAGAAGGCAGGTACACTACCAACTGAGACACCGAGGCAGAGGCATTTGGAATTTAATATCGTCCGGCAAAGTGTGGATGTTGTATTGTACCTCTGCTAGCCCCCTCGGGGGAAAGGCGTGACGATATGTGTGCAATCCCAATTTTCCCCTATTCTGTCCTTATTTTTCTATTCCCATTTGTCCCATTCTCATTTACCTCCATTTTTTATACAAATCTACCGTCAAAATATTACTTTAAAATATATGTTATTTAAACCTACCGACATTATTCCCTGGGTCGCAAGTAGTGATCGTGCCGTCCGACCTCCTCTTGGCGACAGTGTCGAGTGTAGTCGCAGTGTCGACTCTCTTCACGCCGCGACACGTCAAGTTGGTACCGGAATGAACGTTGATGCTACCTATAATATTGATATAGAAATTATATAAAACTAGCTGCGCCCAGCGGTTTTACCCGCGGTCCTGCAGGAATTGTTCTTTTTTTCCGGATGAAAGGTACCCTATGTCCTTTTCTGTACCCCTGACAACGTGTACACAAAATTTCATAATTATCGCTTGAGGTTTAAAAGCTTAACAAAAAAACTCACTTTCGCCGATCATGATATGAATCATGAAATTTTGCGAACACGCTGTCAATGGTACACAAAAGAACGAAGGGTACACAAAAAGGTCAAGGGTACACAAAAAAGAAGGTACCATTCCGCACCCGACTGCAGATGGCAGCAGCAGACGACGACACTTGTGGTTTGTGTGAACGTGGAAACGTTTCGCAACGAGCGACATGAAGCCAGCGGCAGATGCAGCTAGCTTAATGTCGCTCGCTGCGGAATGCATCTCACAATTAGACAAACTGGAATTGACGTGGTCTGCTGCTGCCGTGGAATGGTACCTTTAGGGTACTTTCCTTGCCCTTGGGACTGCGGTTGGAACCGCAGAGCGTAGCTAATAGTAAATTTATAAACATTATATACGATACGCGACTGATTTGTTTTTTTAAACGGAAGCGTCGACGTGATCGAAGGTGTAACACGCTTGCCTAGGAGACTTTACTTTTGGACACCCCCGGATTGTATTTAGGTGGAAAAATTGACACAGGAAACGGGATCCATACCTCTACAGTTCATAAAAGAAACGTGGAATTGAAACGCTTAGTGCGCTTAGACGGAATTTCCACCATGAGATGTCATCACCAAGAACGGTGATGGCTGGATGACTGAAATTGTTGTCAAAATAAAATGATGTGAATGTGAACCTACCCTCCCCCATGCGCGTGCTAGCCGGCGCACTCACGATGCCCGCGCAGCTGTGGTACTTCGTGAAACGATCATGCCCGCAGTGCTCAGAGTTCGCGTGGAGGTTGAATTGACGTCTGGAAAAAGAGAACATGAAAGAATATAAAAAAAAGAGTTTTTTTTTTTGTTGAGAAATTTATTTTTGCTATTATTGCGCTAAAAAAGAATATTTATCGAGCGACTCTCAGCAAGCCCTTTCATTTGATACCCATGTTGTAGGAGTGCATTAAAAATTAACTTGTCCGCCATTTTGAGTGTGCGCCATGTGGGATTTAGATGAAGTCACAACTAACTATGCATTATCATCCAGTCTAAACGTGTATCCAACATTTCAGCTCAATCGGTTAAGGATATCTGCTTCAAAATTGAGTTGCAAGATTCCACCCGAACAAACATACTCGTAGCTACATACGAAAATACATAAATGTATAGCAAGTTAAATAAAAGCTTGATAGAGGTACACAGGATTATTTTTTACCGACTTCAAAAACGAGGTATGATTATAACCGCATAATTTCGTCATTATTAGACCTTTTTCTTTCCTAAAATGATGTAACAACTTAAAGATCGGTGCAGTTTTTTTCAAAACCAAGTTTATACAGAGTGACTGGTTGAACACTTTAGATATTCTAGGTTATCATAGTACTCATCATTTTGAACAACTTTTATTATGGGACTAATCCAGAAAACGCAAAAAAAAAATCAGCTGTTCCATACATTTTGTCGAGTGTCACTGACATTTTTCTATGGAACAGCAGTTTTTTTTTTCGCGAATTCTGGGTTAGTCCCATAATAAAAGTTGTTCATAATGATGAGTACTATGATAACCATATCTAATATAATAAAATACTATGATAACTATATCTAAAGTGTTCAACCAGTCACTCTGTAGTGTTCTCAGATCATATGTAGTGACGGGAAGTCCATTTAATATAAATATTATTAATGAGGGTACATCTAAAACCTCTTCCAGGCGGCTTCACTACTTACATCATACTTCAAAGCTTTATTTCAAAATCGTTTTCGTTACTTAATCACTAGAGCCACATCTTCTGTCAACTCTCTTCGTAATAACCCAAATTTTCCTATGTTAGGAGAATTTTCTTGGTGCCCTTAAGATCGGTCTTCGACTTATTTATCTTCGATTAAATATAATAAAAGTATTATCCATGATCCAAAATCACAAGGTCAAGCATTCTGGGAGCAAACACGTAATGACGTCACACGCTATCGTCATCCGTCTCTTTCGAACTATTTGTTCTTATCATTGAGAGATTTATTTAAAGAAATAAATATATTAACTTTACCTTCTTTGTATATCTTTGAAAATATTATGCACGTTCGCAAAAATCTACATAAATTTAAATTGAACAGTGACTATCACAACTATAACACTAGAAATAAGGATAGGATAGCTGTACAGAGATTTAGACTGACTAAGTCAAGAAAGTCATTTTTAGGCAACTGCGTTCGTTTTTACAATAGAATCCCGAAAAATATAACAGGGCTCACCGAGGGAAAATTCAAATCACATGTAAAAAAGAGGATATTATAAGGTTAAGAATTATTTAGAAGATAAAGATGTCTGGAGCCTTCCACTTCCGCCAAGTAGCCACTAGTATTTATAGATATTACCTAGTTGTAAGCCAAAATTTGTGAGACTGTAATCCTATCCTATCCTACTAATATTATAAACGCGAAAGTTTGTATGTATGGATGGATGGATGTATGGATGTTTGTTACTCTTTCACGCCAGAACGGCTGAACAGATCTGGATGAAATTTGGCACAGAGATAGATTATAGTCTAGAATAGCACATAGGATACTTTTTAACCGCGGGTGAAACCGCAGGGCGCAGCTAGTTTATTTATTATTTGAAAAAATAATGCCCCTCAGTTTCTTGCCTGTTCTTCTGAGTAGAGGCTTTTTGTCCGAACAAGGCGGTCGAGTCTATTTAAATAACTTTGACGTTCATAAGTGTATCTTTGATACCTAAATTGAATAAAAACATTTTGACTTTGACTTTGACTTAATGACTTATTCCGGTCTTGCTTATGCATCGATTGACGTCACTACGGTTGCCCACGTGACCGGCATGCTATACCTGGCGGAGTATATTGTTATACCGTGGTATTATCAAAACCCCGTCCCCCGCCCCAGCCATTGTGCACTGACCAACTCACACTGACCTACAAGTAAAGGCCTCGTCACACCTCCGGCACGCGTGCGCTGCGCGGCGCACGTTGCAGCAGCTCGCGGCGCGAGTCTGCGACTCTGACAGCTCCGTCGAGCTGCCGCCGCTGCTCGTGTCTTTTGATCTGCGAAAAAAGTCTGTATGAAAGAGTCTTTTAATCTGCTAATAAAAAAGTGGAATCTGGCAAGTGATTGGACGGGTCTTCTGGGGGGATAGAGCCTGCGCGTAAGAAGAGATGAGATTTTATCTTGGTCACTCTCACACCTATGACGTTTCAAACGAGAGCAACTAGGACGAAGAAAAGTGAGATGAAAATCTCAAATCTCCGAATAGGGCCACTGGGGTCCTGAAGCGTGAGATATTATAATCTGTCTGACGTGTGAGATATTAACATGTCTTCGTCTCTCTCATTTCAAAGTCATAAGAGTGAGAGTGACTAGGATAATATATTACGCGTCAGAATGAAAAAATAAGCTTCTAAGATCCTACTGAAATGAGATGGGAAAGACTTTTCCCCAGAATTGGAGTAGTACAGTTTCGACCCGCAGTATTTACGAGTACAATATCATCGACCCAACGAGCTCGCTAACTTTAAGGCCTTTCCACATTCATTAAATATTCAGACGCGCAACTGTCGCGCTGCTTAGCCGCGCGACTAAATCACCTAACATGAACGATAGACGGCTAAGCATCGTGTCAGTCACGCGACAGCAGCGCGATAATCGCTCGACTGAGCCGCATAATGTAAAGGCATCTGCTGCGGCAGCGCGTAAACCGCGCGGCTAAATCGCCTAATGCTGGAAAAGGCTCACCTATGTAAATGTAATGAAAATATGTCGACAAAACAATTTTTTTCCAGCAACGAACACTAACAGCAATGACTGAACGAGTGAGTGAGGTGAGGATGGTACAATAAGCCTAATACCCACGGCAGGTTCGTCTCAGACGACCGAGACTTCTTTATCTCAGTCAGCATCTGTTCCGGGTCCGAGATTTTGTCGAAAAACGATACGATTTTCTTCAATTTGTCTTCCGGGATCTCAGGTTCCGGTTCCGTTTGGGTGTTGGAAGCCATTTTGTACGTTTGTCCAATGCTGGACAAAGTCTTGGCGCCCAACTTGAAAAAGGAGAACACATTTAAAAAGGTTTTCATTTTTCCGACAATCAAATACCTGTCAGAAACTAAATGAACTCTGATCGGCTGATTGACTGTGCTGGCTATCTCTGAATCGCGTATGTTGCAAACTCAATGTTGAGCAAGCGATGAACTGTAGCAAACAAAATACGAATCGGTCACTCACTGAATAAGTCAGCAAGCGATACGCTGCAACCTGTCTAGATTACGCGCTGCTCGGAATATTATAGGCTGGCAAACTGGAGGCAAACATTCAGCCGCCCACAGTTAACTCAAATAGGACAAAGCCTTATGAAGTTATTGACACATTTTAAAAAAACAGGTTAACAGAAAAGAGTTTTAATAGTTTTCATTTGATTCATTAGTTAAAGTGATTTTATTATGTAGGTGGCCGGTAGGTATATGATTAGCTTTATGATGTTAATAATATTAAGAGTCCGGCGACCACTTTTGGCTAACTTTGCATTGGCTAAAGGGTTTCTATTGCCATTTCGTATAGAAGATGACGAGCGAAGAGAGCAAACAAACATACTGAAGCGCCTCCAAAGTTATCTACAGGGTGAAAAAGTGCAATTTCAACCATTTTTATGACTTTGGCACTTCTCTAATCATTCTTAAATAACTAAAAAAAGCCTTGGTATTATGAATTAATTTAAAAGCTAATGATGTAGACAACCTCCCTATGTAAAGGGATTTTTGATTTGCTTTGTCGATCTATTAAATAAATCGGTCAAAAGTGACCCCTTACAATTACGGATATTTTTCATAGCTCTATTTTATCTTAAGGACGGTTTTTACAAAAAAACAATAACATAAGAGCGGAGATATAGTTCATTTAATAATATATGCCAAATCCCATCATATTTTGACCAATGGTTTCCAAAAAATTTGAGAAGCGCGTTTGCATGGAAAATTCAGAGCGTCGCGGAACCCTTAAGGTTATTACTATGGAATGCATGAAAAAAAGCATAATTTTGACGTAAGAATAGCGTGATTAACCCCTTTAATAATAATAGTTGGATAGTCGCGGAATAGTGAGACCTTTTCTTTCTTTCAATTTTTTTACTCCATCGAAAAAGACAGTACCCTGTATAACTATTCCGATGGTAGGTCTCAGATCAACCTAGAGAATAAGATGGCGCACGGCGTATGATTTAGGTGCAGTCAAAAACCATCAAAAAACTACGCTACTGTCGTATATGTACACAACACGCACACATTGACCAAAAAAACTACGCTACTGGTTTGGGCATTCTTACCTCGACATTATGTGCATTGGTTTTTGATATAATTTCGTGTACTTGAATATACATAGTGCAATATAAAAGTGTGGCTAGTACTACATATTGAGGTTATTTTTAAAAACTGTGCAGATTTTACAAATCAATTTTGAAAAAGCCGTAACATTAAACTCTAACAAATATGTGCAGTCTTAGAATATTAAATCTACTAAGGTTGTATATTGGAACGGAAATGGCTACCGCAGAGTTAAAGAATAAATCTTAGTTTCCGTGAAATTGGAAATGTTTTTCATGGCAACATTACCACGTGCACACGTTTAAAAAGAAGTGGCTTCAGCGAGATATAACGCAGTGTTCCATCTTTTCCTCTAGATTGATCTGAGTGGTAGGTATACAATGTTTATTTGTAAAGAGGTATTTTTACTATAACTATAACTGTTCCATAACATAACACAGTATAACTGTTCCAATGCTATGCACCATTTATATAGTACGGGGCTAAAGTGTTATAGCGATAAAATTATACCTTACTTACACCGATATGTTCGTTTTCATGCATCAATTTATCGTATTCAGTTTCGAAGCCTTCGTGGCAGTAGTGGCAGATGTACTTGCGATCTTTGAAGTGACACAGGTTCAAGTGGTCGTTGTAGTTTATTATGCCTGATAAAGAAAACGGAACAATTATAGTACACCATATTATTGACTGAAGCGATGATAGCCTAGTTGGAGAACACCCGCCTCCCAAGCCAGAGAGAGCGGGCTCGCAGCAATTTGTTCATTGTGTCATCCTATGTATCATATTGTTTGACTGCCTCGGTGGTTCAGTTGGTAGTGAACCTGCCTTCTGAGCTTGGGGGCGTGGGTTCGATTCCCACCTAGGGCAAACATTTATGTGATGAACATTTGTGTTCTATGTCTGGGTGTTAATATGTATTTAAAAATATTTAAGAATGTATATCAGTCCCTGGCAGCCATAGTACAAGCTTTGCTTAGTTTGGGGTCAGGCGACCGTGTGTGGAAGTGTCCCGAATTTATTATTATTTATGAGCGTTTTTAATGTCATCTGTTACGTAACTGGAGCCCGGTGTATGGCGTAAGGCTCGCCCCTTGTCACATTTTGTGACTGAATATTGTCCAGTGAAGTGAGGGTCTCGGACACCTCTGCCAGTCCCTTTGGGGGAAAATGTTCCCTATGTACGAATACCTACTACGTACGTATAGTACTCAGATCTCAACAATAATACAATAACATAATCCACTAGGCAACAAATGTTGTATAGGCTCGTAATAGTTTTACAGTGTTTTGTCTTTTTCGATGCAGATAAAAAATTTAAACGAAAGAAAAAGGCAAAACACTGACTAACTATTCTAAGGATATACAATGTAGTTCGAAAAGCTCACCATAGGAGATCATGTTGCAGCCGGGTATGGGACACTTCCGCGGCGTCGTGTCCATCAAGCACTGTCTCTGGACCGACTGCACGTACGACAGTATGGATGGATCCTTCATATCGCGGAGCGCACTGTCCGACCTTACCTTCTTGGCACGCTTTATCCTGAAATACGTTTACTGCCATGGTATAATAATATACTCCGTCAGATATAGCATTCCGGTCACTCGGGCAACACGTAGTGACGTCAACCGATGCAAAAGCAAGACCGAAATAAGCCATTTAGGTACAAATAGTTCGAATGAGCCGGGTGAGGACGACAAGGGACGTGACGTCATTACGTGATTGCTCCAGGAATGCTAGACCTTGTTTTTATGGATCATGCTCATAATCTTATATATATATTTTTCAATTATATATATATATATATTTATCCCAGAAGCAAACCGACATCCTCTGAAGAAAAAAGTGCATTCAAAGTAGCGTCCACCAGCATTTGAGGTCCGCATACCGGACGCCACTTTGCATAGCGGTGGCACTTGAGTCCTCTTGGTCCTAAACAACTGTACAAAAAATATCGGTGGACACCAAAAAATCGATACAATGTCTGCATTTATATATCGGGTGGTTCCGCACCAATCCACGATGACACTGCGGCGCTGCGCGCGCGCGTATATCGAAACAGGCGTATATAACAAAACATTATTTGACGACGATACCGCGTATTTGACGTCCACCACCAGAGTTTTGCGACGTTGCCAGCTCGTGTTGACTTAAATTACTATTTTGTGAGTATCGTTTCTTGTGCCATTGATTATAGGTATAGTTAGTATTAGGAAGTTAGAATAATTAGTTTTTTTTTATTTATTATCTGCGCCCCGCGGTTTCACGCACGGTTCCACATGAACCGTTATTTTTTTCGGGATGATAGGTACTTACGTTATGTCTTTTTCTGTAGGTACCCCTTCTCGCAAGTATGCAAAATTTCATGATGATTGAGAAGGTAGTTAAGGCGTGAATGCGTTACTTTGGCAAAACAAACTTACTTTGGCATTTACCTATCGACCAAGCGAGCGTTAGCAAGCGAAGCGTCTTTGCTTCGTGCAAAAATGTTTTCGTATGTCTGGATTTCTGTGCAAATCCTGTCTGACTGTCTTCCTGTACAGGTCGCATTTCTTTACCGATTCTCTTGAAATTTTGTGAGTAGGTTCGATAATTATTTAGAATTTTTTACAAGTCTATTTTGGAATTTTTCAAAATGGCTAAGACATGATTTATTTGGGGCGACTCGATAGCCAGCGGTCAGTAAATACAAATTTTCAAAAATCAACCTTCGCTTACGCAGTGCAACGTTGCTTATCGCATATCCTATAAATTGACCTTGAATTAAAAAATCAAAAGTTCAACCTTATGCGTGCATCATAGAGTTGCTTTTCCCATGTCGTTCCTTAAGCAGCACAGCGGTGCGTTAGGCGCCATAGGCCAGTAAAAAATAGCCGTTTTTGTAGTATGTTTAGTATGTTTACTTACTGAGCATAAAATCACAAAATGCTGACAGAGGAGATGGATGACGATGATGACTCTTCAAGCGTCAGTTTGAAAAAAAGTTTTCGCCCGATATCTCGGAAACTATGTACTTTAGGGAAAAAGTTATTGAGACAATTATTGTAGCGAATACAATTTCGGTTTTTGTGTATCAAACGATTAAACTGGGATAATATCGTAACAACATGTCAGCTCTTGTGCGGCTGTCGCCGTATCGAATGTAAATTTCTATACTCAATTAGTCAATAATGTTTTGCCTAAATTTACAAATTATTAATTACTAGCTGCGCCCCGCGGTTACACCCACGGTTAAAAAGTATCCTATGTGCTATTTTAGACTATAATCTATCTCTGTGCCAAATTTCATCCAGATCTGTTCAGCCGTTATGGCGTGAAAGAGTAACAAACATCCATCCATCCATTCTTACAAACTTTCGCGTTTATAATATTAGTAGGATAGTAGGATTTTATTTTTATTACTAGGTATAAAACTTTTTTGTAAAACTTAACTTTTACGATTTATGGTCCATTTAATGCACCGTTTTTCTGTCTCGGCGGATATCTCTTATAAGAGAGAAAAAACCGATTCATTAAATGGGCTATTAATCGTAAGCGGTAAGTGTTACAAAAAAAAATTGAATAGTAAGAAAAAAAATATTCTCTACAATAATGGTCTCAATCTCTCAATAACTTTTGTCATAAAGTATTAGTTTCCGAGATATCGGCGAAAACTTTTTTCAAGATGGCGTTTGAATCTCCGTCTGGATCTGTCAGCATTTTGTGATTTTATAAAGCGTTGTGATGTAATATGATAAAGCGATGGTAGCCTAGTTGGAGAAGGTCCGCCTCTCAAGCCAGAGGGAGTGGGTTCAAACCCAGCCGACGGCACGCAGCAATTTGTTTATGGTGTGAATATATTTGCGGATTGTATGTAATTTGCTAAATAACAGCAGCCCGGTGTATGGCGACAGGCTCGCCCCTGTCACATTTGGGACTGAAAATCGTCCGGCAAAGTGTGGGTGTTGTATTACACCTCTGCCAGCCCCCTCGGAGGAAAGGCGTGAAGATATGTTATGTTATCAATTATTACAACAATGGTGAAGTCGCGCAAGAAGACACGAATCGACCGTCTGAGCTTACTTCTCTTCAATAAATTTAAAAGTCCGGTAGCAAATACATACATCTACGGACGCCTAGTACTAATTAATATACGGACGTCTGACTGAAACTATATCGAGTTATGAGAATAGCGAAAAGAAATAGTCTAACCAATGCTGGCAACGTCGCAGTTCCACAAGTGCACACACAATGACGTCAAATAGTCGTTGCAATAGATAATCAATGATCAATATACAGCTGGATACAAGAAAGTCATTATCACGGCTCGGGGTTCAAATATGCTTACGCATGACTGCAAGAAGAATATTTTTGCAAAACAAATTACACGAAAATGACATATTCTAGGCAGTTGAATATCTAATGGCTAAGCAGTATATGCATAGAAATGCAAAAAAACGTGACTAGAACTGGGGGACGTCATATCTAAGCGCAACGTGCAAGACGCCAAAAGTGACGCAGGATGTAAATATATATATATATATATATATATATAATTGGAATCTCGGAATCGGCTCCAACGATTTTCATACAATTTAGTATATAGGGGGTTTCGGGGGCGATAAATCGATCTAGCTAGGAATCATTTTTAAAAAATGTCATTTTATTCGTGTTTTATCGATAATCAACTTATACATAAACTTGGAAGAAAAATAACAAAAATATGACTCTTCCTGACATCTATTGGCGAATAATAATACTATTTTTTGTGAGCAACTAATTGCTTTAACGACACAACAGCAGATGGCGTTGTTAAGTAACACGAAGTCAATGAGTGTTTGCTTTGAGGTTAGACTAAAATCAATTGTTTATTTTCCAAAAAACACAATAAAAAAAAAAAACCGAGCAAAGCTCGGACATCCAGGTACTGTCCATTAGTACATGACGTACTAGACCGACGTTGCTCCTGCTGCTAATTGAGAATCGCGCGCTTGGCGACTCTTTTACGATCTACCCCCTACAGTGACAAATTAATTTCTTATTTACTTTATTTAAGCCTTTTTAAGTTGTACTGATGCTGTAACTAAATACCTTAAAAGTTACGACTTTTGTTATGTAAATCCAAATGTGATATTGTAAAATATGTAACTTTCTGCAACAAGTATTTGCATAAGCTATATTTAAGCATAAGCTTTGAAAACGTACATATTTTCTTTATATTGTGTCACATCTAGGTACACTACTACGTACGTACTAACGTACACTAGATTTTGTACCTCTGTATATTTTAAAGAATTTAGCCGATTGCGCAAGAAAGAGGGTAGGTTAGGTAATGTAATCGTTGGTTTGTAAAACAAAAACCCGACTGAAAATAGTGTACCCTATGTCACTTCCACTGTCAAGACGAATCAAATAACACCTCACATGTCGATTTCATCCATCAAGCTGTTTAGGCTGTACGCTTTAGACGTGCCAAAGAAACCTCATACATACATACCCACATACGTACATACATGCACTCGAAAAACAACCCTCCTTCTTACGCAGTCAGGTAAAAACACCCTCCAGCACACCGTAGTGGTTTGCAGAGGCAGTGTGATAATGCCTGAATTTACCTTCGAAATCTTAACCCCCGCCTTCGACGCTTCTCCTTAGACGTCAAAACGGGGTCGCTGGCTGCGTACATTTTCTCTGCTGGCTTATACGCCTCTTTTCTAATACCAAAGAGTCGTTGTATAAAACACTGGAACCGCGTCAATTTTCGCGTCTCACATCCCCTAAACTGCATCTGATGGACATTTTGGTACAGCTGCGGGATTAATGCGTTCTCCTTGAAGAGCCTATCTTGTTGACAGTATTGACAGTTGAGACAGTTGTGTATTTGACAGTAGTTTAAGTAGTTTAGTCCGTTTGGGTAGGAGTCGTCGGTGGCTTCGGAGAATTTGTCTATTTTGGCGTCCATTTGGGTGGAGATGCAGGACTGGTCGACGGTCAGTTCTCGAATTATGCCGGTTGCGATCGAGGTGTTGTCGTAAGCGGAGATGTTGTCGCCGCTAGCTATTTCGTTCGTGCCTACAAAGATACAAAACATCTTTATCTGGCAGAAATCTATAGTGATGAGTAGACTTAACTTAGGATGAGTTTTGATAGTTAACGCAAACTTTTTTCGTAATAGTTTGGCTCCATACATTTAACTTGGTTCCTTAACGTTTGCGCCAGAGGTGCTTAAATGAAATGAAATGGAATCATAACATATAAATAATTTAAAAAAAAACCCAACACCGATTTTATTAAACATAGCTAAGAACACTCTCGACTCACTTTTCAAACAAAAAAAATACAATCAAAATCGGTTCAAACGTTCGGGAGCCACAATGCCAGACAGAAAAACACACACACACACACACACACACACACAGACTTGTCAAACTTATAACACCCAGTCCTTTTTGGCGTCGGGGGTTTTTTTGCAGCTAAACAAAAACGAAAAAAGTTAACATAAGTTAGAAAACTCATACTATGCCTAACTCATGCCAAAGTTGCTAAATAGGCCAAGTAATTTGTGGTGAGCTGAGCCCATGCGACCTCTACAGGGTGATTTTGAACGCATTGACATGCTTCCAGATTGATTCATTGTACTCATAATTTTTAGTAACTTTTACTATGGGGTCATCTCTGTTAACACAAAAAAAAACAGCTGTTCCATATATTTTGTCTCGGGTGAATGACATTTTCCCATGGAAGAAACTGTTGTTTTGTTTTCGTGTTAACAGAGTCGACCCCATAGTAAAAGTTACATTATAATTATGAGTACCTACAATGAAATTCTGAAAGTATGCCAACGAATTCAAAATCACCCTGTATTTCACACCTCGTTCAATTTTGCTCATATTTAAGCTTATAAGCTGTATTAACGTAAGCTACTTGCTTGCCAAATTTCATGACGATCAGATCAACGGTACTAAAGTTAACATCACACAACTGATTATTTATTATTCCTAAACATACATACATTTATATGTCACAAAAAAAAACTTTAAACTTAGTTAAGCCTTATTGTAATTATTTTTTATGTTTTTAATGAAGAGTTGTTGTTGTTTAAATACCTATTTGTCCTAGTGAACCTAGTAAAAGTGGTCAACTAGTGATTCGCCTCAAACTGAGACCTTGCAAATTCACATGCAGATTAACCCCAGTACATGATCCAAAAAAAACAAGGTCTATCATTTAGCATACACATAATGACGTCATCCTCATCCGTCTCTTTTGAACTTACTGCAAATGGCATACTTCGGTCTTGCTTAAGCATCGATTGACGTCACTAGGTGTTTCTGAATGCTCTACCTGGCGGAGTATATTGTTATCCCATGCCCCAGTAGACTCTGAGACGCCCTTCTCTCGGTCCATATATGTATTTACCTGCGCACGCGTCGGTCTTGGTCCGATGCGATCGTTTGCGCCGTCGTTTCCGATCGGACTTCGA
Organism: Peribatodes rhomboidaria; assembly: GCA_911728515.1. Classification (NCBI taxonomy): domain Eukaryota; kingdom Metazoa; phylum Arthropoda; class Insecta; order Lepidoptera; family Geometridae; genus Peribatodes; species Peribatodes rhomboidaria. The sequence goes on from OU452194.1 coordinate 2,549,325, forward strand.
CTCATCGTCGCTCCGTGGGGATTCGGGAGTCGGTTCCGGGAGAATGCCTGACGGGAAACATCATTATGTCATCATCACTTTTTATAGATCCACACGTCTTCTCAATTTCATGGACAAACATCGGACGAGACGGCGGAATAGATACAGCATTCAGCAACACGTATTGACGTCAATTGATGCTTAAGCAAGACCGAAATATGTCATTTACAACTAGTTCAAAAGAGACAGATGACAATGACGTCATTATGTGTTTGATTAATACTAGCCCTTGTTTTTTTATCATGTCCTGTAGTAGGCGTGTGAGTAGCTAGATTTAGGTAGATAACGTTTTTCATTTCTTAGACCAATATTCAGTAAAAATGCGGTTGAAACTATAGTCGGAATAATCGACTAAATTGTACGTGAATATTAATTCTCGTTTAATAAATCATAATAATATTAAGTAATATTATAAAACAGAAAGTGACTGTGTCTGTTTGTTCGTAGGCTTTTAACGGGGGCTGAACAGCTAGTCTTTCTTGATTAAAGACAATAGTTACAGTTTATCACGAGAAAGGTTTTGAGAATACTATTTTGTGAATAAACGCGAACGACGTCGCGGGCAATAGCCTAGTATTATACTTATACTAGCTGCGCCCCGTGGTTTCACTCGCGGTTAAAAAGCATCCTATGTGCTATTCTAGACTATAATCTATCTCTGTGCCAAATTTCATCCAGATCTGTTCAGCCGTTCTGACGTGAAAGAGTAACAAACATCCAGACATTCATTCTTACAAACTTTCGCGTTCATAATATTAGTACAAGTACATTTAATATAGTATAGAAGGATAGGATTTCTACAGCCATTGAATTATAAATTCTCCACTGACCTACGCTCAGCTCACCAATAACACTGGCATCGTAAATCTGGAACAGCTTCTTCAAGCACTTATACTTAGCTTTAAGCACTTCGTGTTTTTTTTTCGGCACCCACTTTTTCCCCGTTTCCTCTTCATTCTCCAACTCAGGGATGCTGGTAAGAGTGCCTCTTTTATACATATTATCCGTGTTAAAACTTCCAAAGAAAAAACTAACAATTTTCACAGTCAAATAGAATAGCGGACCAGAAGCTACGAAAAAATTTGGATAATGTCTCATAACTTGAGTAAAAGTTTGATGACGTTTTTATTGATGAAATTAGTATTTGTCATGGTTTATTAGTAAATTATAATTTGTAAACTTGCTTTTCAAGTGCATTGTGTGACATTTTTTTCGAAATAGGTACCAAAGAGTATATAATAGTTACGCCAAAGACAGTTTATACAACATTAGTCTATGGTTAAAGAGATGAAAGAGAAAAATACTTGTAGAGAAAGTAGGTAAGTAGGTTTACATTTTATTTTTGTCTATGCGTAAGTTTAAAAATGGAAGCCCTGGCTTAGGTTACAGGATTGCATAGATATAATCTTATACCTTTAAATGAGCAATTATTGTATATATATATATATATAATTGGAATCTCGGAATCGGCTCCAACGATTTTCATACAAATTAGTATATAGGGGGTTTCGGGGGCGATAAATCGATCTAGCTAGGAATCATTTTTAGAAAATATCATTTTATTCGTGTTTTATCGATAATCAATCTCAACTGAAAAATATGACTCTTCCTGACATCTATTGGCGAATAATAATACTACTATTTTTTGTGAGCAACTAATTGCTTTAACGACACAACAGCAGATGGCGTTGTTAAGTAACACGAAGTCAATGAGTGTTTGCTTTGAGGTTAGACTAAAATCAATTGTTTATTATCCAAAAAACACAATTAAAAAAAAAAAAAAAATACCGAGCAAAGCTCGGCAATCCAGGTACTATTTAATTTCAATGAGTTATACTTGTAGTCTGATGCCCACTTGCACTAAATATAAGAATACTCCTTGCTTAACTAGTTTAATTTAGTTCTAGCTAGCTCTTACTTTTTTTTAAACACGAACCTTTAGCCATTCTCTTAAAGAATCTTAACTTTATGTGCCCTATAAGCGAGTATTTCGCTAGTAGTTCAAAACTAGTTAGCATGGACTATGTAATTCTTATACTTATTGTAAGTGAGTGCACGTCTCCGGTCTGAGAAGATTACTAAAACATTGCCCATCTTACTAGAAAAAGTCTTTTTTTTCAACTTTAAACAAACGTTATTATAGCCTCAGAGTAGTAATACCTAATTAATGACATTAATAAATTCTAAGGGTTATACAGTGTTTTGTTTTCAAAGAAAAAGACAAAACACTGCTTATGTTATCTCTGGCTGCTATACGTTTATTAGTTTTAGTCGGTATTACTGCAATACCGCAACAGTAAGATTTTGTATAAGCTCTAATTTTCAATGTTTTTCAATACCAGGTTCGACCCTATAGCAAAACAAAAACAAATTTACTTGGTATTGCAGTATGACCGACTTCAAAAACAATCATTTCATCATCATCACTAGAAGAGGATTATACGCTCATATTTTTTCGTATAATTAGCTGACATAGTCACAATTGTTACACCTACCCTCAATCTCAGGAATCAAAAGTAAACTTATAAATAAACCGCGCAAACAGACGGCCCACGCATAACATCTCAAACCTCCTTCCGTGCGCGTCTACAAAAAAAGAGAAACGTCAAAATGACAGGCCGTGGAAAAGGCGGGAAAGGTCTCGGGAAAGGAGGCGCGAAGCGTCACAGAAAAGTTTTACGTGACAATATTCAAGGAATAACCAAGCCAGCGATAAGAAGGTTGGCGCGAAGAGGCGGCGTGAAGCGGATTTCCGGTTTAATTTACGAAGAAACCAGAGGCGTTTTAAAAGTGTTTCTCGAAAACGTGATCCGTGATGCTGTGACGTACACGGAGCACGCTAAAAGAAAAACTGTGACCGCTATGGATGTGGTCTATGCTTTGAAGAGGCAAGGCAGGACGCTGTATGGCTTCGGGGGGTGATTTTTAAAAGGAAATTTATTTAATTGGGTTGATTTGGTATGACAAGGCCCTTTTCAGGGCCGCAGTGATATCTTTTGTTTCTGATGAACACGACACTAGCACAATATTTCTCGATAACTAGGTTCTTATCTATGATACCCGGTGTATGGTGACAGGCTCGCTCCTTGTCACATTTGGGACTGAATATCGTCCGGTGAAGTGTGGTTGTTGTAGACCTCTGCCATATGTACCCGGTGTATGGTGACAGGCTCGCTCCTTGTCACAATAGGGACTGAATATCTTCCGGTGAAGTGTGGTTGTTGTAGACCTCTGCCATATGTACCCGGTGTATGGTGACAGGCTCGCTCCTTGTCACAATAGGGACTGAATATCGTCTGGCGAAGTGTGGTTGTTGTAGACCTCTGCCAGCCCCTTCGGGGGAAAGGTGTGACTGTATGTTAAGTTATCTATTTATTTCGACTAAATACGTAAGTATAAGGTGATTTAGGTAAAGTTACAGATTGTATCCTTATCCATACTATCTATGATAAGTATTCACATACATACTCGTATATCCTACTAATAATGAAAATGCGAAAGTTTGTAAGAATGGATGGATGTTTGTTACTCTTTCACACCAGAACGGCTGAACAGATCTGGATGAAATTTGGCATAGAGAGATTATAGTCTAGAATAGCACATAGGATACTTTTTAACCGCGGGTAAAACTGCGGGGCGCAGCTAGTAATATTATAAAATCGAAAGGAACTCTGTCTGTCTGTTTGTAGGCTTTTCACGGATAAACGGCATAATGAAATTTGATAATTAAAAATAATAATTAATAATAAATTCGGGACACTTCCACACACGGTCGCCTGACCCCAAACTAAGCAAAGCTTGTACTACGGCTGCCAGAGACTGATATACATACTTAGATATTTTTCAATACACACTTAAATACATATTAACACCCAGACACAGAACAAACACAAATGTTCATCACATGAATGTTTGCCGTAGGTGGGAACCGAACCCAATTAGTTATAGTATTTCACGAGGAAGGTGCTTGGATACTAATATCTGAATAAACGTGAAGTCGCGGGAACAGCTAGTAAGATAGATAAGATAGAAAAACACATCTCATTAACTCTTTTAAAACATTACACAAAATATCATCATGTCAGCTCGGAAGACGTCCACGGCTGGACGTCTCCTCCCCCAATGATCTCCACCACGACCGGTCCCGCGCTGCATCCAGCGGCTTCCCGCGACTCTCACCAGATCGTCAGTTCACCTTGCGGGAAGTCTTCCCATGCTGCGTCTTCCGGTCCGTGGTCGCTACTCGAGAATCTTTCTCCGCCATCGGCCGTCGGTTCTACGAGCGATGTGCCCTGCCTACTGCCACTTCTGTTTGGCAATTCTTATTATTTTATTTTTTTTATTACTGCAATCTATCGGTGAGACATTCAGCAGTAGGTAGGTATTTGTTGTCCGACTTGTGCGGTAGTTTTTGATTTTCAGTCTATATTAATAGATCCTGAGGGTATTTTAGTTTCAGTCTTCGTGGCGTGGTTGGTTTATCCATGAGGTATGGCAATTCTTATGGCTATGATGCAACCTTAAATCACACTAATATTATAAAGGCGAAAGTGTGTGTGTATCACACTAATATTATAAAGGAGAAAGTTTGTTAGATTGTAAGTGTGTATTCTGTTACATCTTCACGCTCAAACGGATTGATGAAATTTGGTATTGAGGTAGCTTATACCCTGGATTGATACATAGGCTACTTTTTACCGCGGGTGAAACCGCAGGGCGTAGCTTGTATTACAAGAAATACTAATACTATTATACTTGCACTAAAATACGGAATCTTCAATGACTGTTGTAAATGAAGTAGGTATTCAACAAAATAAATACGACTGTCATAAATATGCTGCAGTGAATCAACTATTGTTGCAAATACCTAAATATCTAAACGTCCAAAGGAGTATTTTTTTTTTATCCTGCTACTTAGCAATCTGTTTGGTCTAAACAATAATCGAATGTGCTGTCTGATTTCCATCGGTTGGTATATCTTCAGCAGGGGCATGCACCCAGTGGTGCAGTCCGTGTAGTCACTCAAAGGAGTATTAAAACTAATTTCTCAAAACGAAAATGTCCTTTACGATATACGCCCAAAAACTGCACTTGAATTCCAATCTGTATGTAGCCAAAGCATTTCAATTTCCAACATAACTTTAAAAAACAAAACAATAAAATAATAATATACTCCGCCAGAATTCAGCAACACGTCAATCGATGCTTAGGCAAGGCCGAAATAAGTAATTTACAACAAGTTCGAAAGAGACGGTTGACAATGATTGTCAACCCTGTTTTTTTTGGATCATGCAGAACACAAACAAAAAAAAACCAAACTACCCTCAAAATCTTAACAACCACAAGTCTCGACAACCAACCAGTATAAAAGCAACCGCTTCGACCACGCTGCACACATTCCTCTGACAAGCTCGAAAATGGCGCGAACAAAGCAAACGGCTCGCAAGTCCACCGGAGGAAAGGCACCCAGGAAGCAGCTAGCAACCAAAGCTGCCAGAAAAAGCGCGCCAGCAACCGGCGGCGTTAAAAAACCACACAGATACCGCCCCGGGACGGTTGCTTTACGCGAAATTAGACGCTATCAGAAGAGCACAGAGCTGCTAATAAGGAAGCTACCTTTTCAGCGACTCGTGAGGGAAATCGCGCAGGATTTCAAGACTGACTTGCGGTTCCAGAGTTCTGCTGTGATGGCGTTGCAGGAAGCTAGTGAGGCGTATTTGGTCGGGCTCTTTGAAGATACGAATCTTTGCGCAATTCATGCAAAGAGAGTCACGATAATGCCAAAGGATATTCAGTTGGCTAGAAGAGTGAGGGGCGAGCGGGCGTAACGAGAAGCAACCAACGAGTTCTTAAGTTTTTTTTTTTTGGAATAGGCAAATGTGTTTTTAATTATTATCTGCTGCATAGTGCTTTAGTAAGGAGTTTTTATGATTGACAAAGCCCTTTTCAGGGCTGCATAATTTCTAATGTTTCTGAACGACCACACGATACAGGGTTATCGGGATAGGGTGTACTAAGCCAAAAGAGAGGAAGAGAAAACTCGTCTTTATGAACAACTAGCTGCGCCCCGCGGTTTTACCCGCGGTTAAAAAGTATCCTATGTGTTATTCTAGACTATAATCTATCTCTGTGCCAAATTTCATTCAGATCTGTTCAGCCGTTCTGGCGTGAAAGAGTAACAAACATCCATACATCCATCCATCCATACATACAAACTTTCGCCTTTATAATATTAGTAGGAAGGGCTATGGTTTTATGGAACGGGAATTACTCGCGTACAATTTAGTCGGATTATTCCGACTATAGTTTCAACCGCATTTTTTTTTTGGCACGCACGGTGTTCGTTGCCGTAATCTTTACCTACCTATATAGCATACAAATCATTGTAAAACTAACTACTACGTTTTCGATAGAAAATTGTATAAAAACGAAGATACCTACACACTTAAATCTTTACGCACTAGTGTAATCGTTAGCACGTATTTTTGTTAGTTAGGCATAAGACAGACCAGGCAGAAAAGTCGTAGAATTAGGACGAGACTCGGATAGTGTGGAGACATGACACTTTCGTACAAAACGAGAAGCGTCGCGTCCGCATCCCGTCCGCGCCCCTTCTCTGTATGTGTCGCATCGCGTCTCTTCTATACATTGAGATACTATGAGAGTACATTGAAGGAACGCCGCTTCTGCATCCCGTCCGTGTCTCAATCTCGTCTTACGTCTCTTCTGTCTGGCTTGCCGCTTATTGATAAATACTAAATACATAATGTACTTACTTTAAAAAGTAATTCAAGATGTCTTAATTCATTTGCAGAAAAAAACCGCCACCACTCCTGCACCTCCCCACTAACTCCCAGCTAAAAAATCCTACTTAACCAAAGTCGAAGTCAGACTCAAGATGTATATTTATTCAATTGGGTATCAAAGAACACTTACGAACGTCAAAACCAACACACATACTTCAAAGTAAATTTATTGCTAACACCAAGAGTTAGTACATACAACAAGAGCAAAACAGAATCCGCCATGTCTTCAAAAGTCACCAAAAAGCTGAACAAGACCAGATCTTCCCGCGCTGGCCTGAAGTTTCCAGTTGGACGCGTCCATCGGTTCCTGCGCAAGGGCAACTTCGCGCCACGCATCGCTAACGGAGCAGCAGTCTATCTCGCAGCGGCACTAGAATACCTTGCTACCGAAATACTCGAGTTGGCCATAGAATGCGCTACACAGAACGACAAGCTAAGGATCACCCCCAGGCACCTGTTGCTCGCGATCAAGAACGACGAGGAGCTGGATATGATGCTGAAGGGTGTGACGATCAGCCAGGCTGGTGTGGTGCCGGTGATCCAGCCGCAGCTGTTGCCGAAGAAGACTGCGAAGAGTCAACGAGCTTAGTAGGAGTGCAGTGAAGACAATTTGACAAAGTCCCTTTTGGGACTGCAGATGTTCTAATGTTTCTATGACATGACTTGACACATACACAAGGCTGCGTTCAGAGGTTACGTCGAAGCGCACCCAGAGCGCAACTTCGCCATAGAACGCTGATGTTTTGAACTGCGAAGTTGCACTGGGAAGTTGCATCTGTGTGCACTCCGGGCCTATACTCTGAACGCGACCCCGTTTCAATACGCAAAATGGCATTTTGCTTGTTTATTTTTTTGTTGTCTGGCGCTCTGTGATCGCGTTGGTGTTATATCACGACGCCTAAATGTGCTTATGACACATTAGCAAATGTCATCAACGCTATTGCGGAATAATAAGGCTTAAATTCAAATGAAGTTAAATGTAGACATTTGATTATTTTTAGTACAACGTTGGTGAACAAATTTAATAAATGTAAGTGTCGATGCGATGCCATTTTAGAAGCCTAATTTTAATAAGACATCTATGGTCTGTAAACAAAACCCTAATTAATAAACGTTAGTCTCGAAACAGTTAATCAGTGCCAATAGTTAAAACTGAGTCATTAAGCAATTAATAATTTACCGGAGACGGGTCTGAGCAGTAGCGCACTTGTAGCGCCTCACTCAACTGCCGTCTTTGTACTTCTTCACTCTACAAAACTTCAAGGCTAGAGTGAATAAGTACCTTATAGGTCGTCGTGCTCCATCTTAGACCACAACGTCGCTTAACATCAGGCGAGTTGGTGGACAAACGCCGCGCCGCCCTATTCTACATTAAAAAAAATGTCTTTTTCGATCGAGTTAAATATGCAAAAGAAAGAAAAAGACCAAACACTGTGTAACTTTTCTGAGGTTATACAATGTTTATTAGTAAAAGGGAATATGTTTACAACATACACAGTTGTAAACATATTAAGTTATTACAAGTTCTTTTGTTGTTATTTTCTGACATTTTTATAAAATAAATAAATGGTAATGTTTATAAAATACTAGCTGTTTTTCCCGCGTCTTCGCTCACGTTTTATACCCTATATCAATCAGGAATAATGTAGTTTTCTAATGGTGTAAGAATTTTTGAAATCGGACGGTCCAAATGACAATTTAATACCCAACACATTTTTATTTAATAATCGTTCTTTTAATCTTTTTGCTTGCTTTAATTCAACTTGGAAACAAAATAAAAGTGTTTGATTCGAAATCCGTTTTTTTTTTTAGTCCGAAAAGTAGGTATACCATAGGCGATTAACGTGTTACTAATAGGCACAAAGAGAACATCTAATATGATAGAATGACGAGTTGACATTACTGCGCAGAATTTTTATATTCTGGCTAGCACTGAACTGTTATGGGCAAGCGAGCCGCATACCATCAAGCGAGTGACTTGCTCGTCTCGTTGCTGCTTGCAATATTTTTTAAATTAAAAAAGAACATAAAAATAGAATTCATTTGTCATTCCTCAACTTATTTTTTTTCTTTTTATAAAATGACTCATTCATAGTTATAACTATGACTATGAATGATATGAATGATGTTGACTCGCGATAAGGGTTTTGGAAATATAAAATTAATTCTTAAACGAAATAAGACACAGTTCAAGAAAATACGCACTTAATCCTTTTTATTTATTACAGTCAAAATAATAAATAGCATAAGTACAAAATAAATTTATTAGCTATATTTTTATAAAAATATATTAGTATGGCATAATACTCGTATGTCAGTAAGTAAACGCCAATTTTAGTAAGCACTCGCAGTTAAAAAGTAAGTATTCCATGAAATTTGGAACAGAGATAAATTTTGGTCTAAGATAGCACTAGACCAAAATTTATCCCTGTGCCAAATTTCATCCAGATCCCTTCAGCCGTTCTGAACTGATTGATTAACCATCCAATGATCCATCAGTTATAATATTAGTGTGATAACTCCGTCGGGTTATCTTCCTAATATTATAAACGCGAAAGTTTGTTAGAATGGATGGATGGATGTTTGTCACTCTTTCACGCCAGAACGGCTGAACAGATCTGAATGAAATTTGGCACAGAGGTAGATTATAGTCTAGAATAGCATATAGGATACTTTTTAACCGCGGGTGAAACCGCTGGGCGCAGCTAGTGTGTGATATTTTGTTCATAAAATATCCATTTTCCAAACCAAAAAATACTAATACGTTACAATTTACAAGCGCAACCGATGCGCTCGGTATTATCCGAGGCTTATTATAATCCTGCTTATGACGACCATATTTTTACTGTAATTCTGGCCAGGCAATATTGCGACAATATTTTGAGTGTGTCCCAGCCATATACTCATACATTTCTAGCATGGCTGGTAATGGCCGGGCTACAGCCGGCAATATTTTCAGTATGGCAGGGCCAGTTTCGCAGGAAAAATATGGTCCGTCTAGGAGCTCCCTAACAGACATCCATTCAATCAAATATTATATTTTATAATATATTAGTGTGATACTTATGCGTCAGTATCATCTCCCCTGATCCATGTCTCTGTAGTCTCTGAGTGACAGGTGAAGTAAAGTTACATTAGCAACACATAAGTAAAAAAAAACTGGGACATGAATAAATGGTCCAGTTTGTTATGTTGATAAAATTAGTACAAAAAATAAATTATTATTTTAAGTATGTTAGTAAACGCCAATGTTAGTGAGTATGTGCGTCATTATCATCTGATTCACGTCTCTGAACACGGTCCGTACGTAGTCCGTGTCACTGGCAATACTTAAGAGAAAGTAACACAAGAAACTCCTAAATATTCAGTTTTATTTGTTAAACTTATAAAAAGGTTACATAAAAAATATCAATATGCCAAATATGTATGCCAAGTAGGTCAGTAAACGCCAATACCAGTAAGTATATGCGTCAGTATCATCTGATGCAAGTATCTGAACACGGTCCATACAAATTCCATGTCGTTGGCGGTAGTGAAGTGAATGTATCACTAACAGCTTTTACATATTCAGTTTTTTCTTTAAATATAATTAGGTAATACAAAAGTATCAATTTGACAAATATGTATGCCAAGTAGGTCAGTAAACGCCAATACTAGTGAGTATATGCGTCAGTATCATCCGATGCACCGCTCCGAACATGGTCCGTACGTTGTCAGTGTCGGTAGTTAGGTGAAATTAACACTTGCAGCTCTTAAATATTCAATTTTTTTAAATATACTTAATTAGGTTATACAAATATCAATATGCCAAATATGTAACCCAACTAAGTATGTCAAATTGGTCAGTAAACGCCAAAACTAGTGAGTATATGCGTCAGTATCATCTGATGCACGTCTCTGAACACGGTCTGTACGTAATCCGTGTCACAGGTAATTGATAGGTGAAGTAACACTGGCAGCTTTTAAATAATCAGTTTTTTTTTAAATTAGGTTATACAAAAAAATATCAATATGCCAAATATGTAAGCCAACTAGTATGCCAAGTAGGTCAGTAAACGCCGATACTAGTGAGTATATGCGTCAGTATCATCTGATGCACGTCTCTGAACACGGTCCGTACGTTGTCGGTGTCAGTAGCGGTCGTAAAGTGGAAGTAGCACTCGCGCGGTCGAGAACCTTCCAAGATGACGAATCGCTCGGCTGAAGCTGCTAGGTTCTTGCGTTCGCGCTTCTTTTTCGTGATATCCTGAAAACAAAATACAATAATCAATAAAACATAGCTACTCGTATAGTAAAGTAAACCTTGCTTTGCTAAAGTGTTTTTAACACATTTAAGTATCTGACACCGACGCAAATTGCGATCACAAAGCGACTGACAGCGAAACAAGGCTTACACTAATTGATCTAAGCCTTGTTTTCAAGGTGCCATTTTGCGTATTGAGATTTTATAATTTGTCCGGCAAGTGTGGGTATTGTATTACACTTCTACCAGCCTCAGGGGGAAAGGTGTATGTGTGATGTGTGATGGCATATGTGTGAGATTTTACATCTTTGTATAACAGATCGAGGGTGAGGAATCTAAAAATCTCATGTCATAGTACTTACAGCGAACATGCTTCTTATGAAGAGTCTCGTCCGGGTGTACTCGTCGGTCCCATCGTGGAACTCGTGATAAGCTGGGAAATGGTGACCGACGCCGCGCCCTGACTCCACCTAAATATCAAAAACAAACTAAATAAATAGAGAACAAACGACCAAAGGGCTGGTGCTAACCTCGGTCAGCGAATTAGTATTGCTATTCAGCGAGGTAACGTTGCCAGCCTTTTGGGTACTTTACCCGCGGATACTGACTTGAGCTCTGTTTATTATTTGTGATTTGTTATTTATGTTGAGTTTATTTTAGGCTTATATTGTTTTAATGAATTGAGATAAAAGTTTATTGACCTCGATCCCAATCCGCACTGTTGTGGTGAATTTGTGGATTGAGAAAAGTTGATTGAAATCTTACATTTTACATCTCTGGGACCCTATTCGGAGATTTGAGATTTTCATTTCACCTTTTTTCGTCCTTGTTGCTCTCGTTTGAAACGTCATAGGTGTGAGAGTGACCAAGATAAAATCTCATCTCATCTCACGCGTAGGAATAGCCCTCCTGGGACCCTATTCGGAGATTCGAGATTTTCATCTCAGTTTTTCTCGTAGTTTTTGCTCTCGTTTGAAACGTCATAGGTGTGAGAGTGACCAAGATAAAATCTCATCTCATGTCACGCGTAGGAATAGCCCTCCTGGCTTGAGAAGCGAGTCTTCTCCGACTATGCTATAATCGCTTAGATTTTACTAAGTAAAATTCAAAAGAGTTTGTTTTACCTTCTGCTGAAGTATGTCCTGCTTGTTCAGGAACAAGATCACGCCTGCTTCTAGAAGGAATCTGAAAACGATGAAAACAGTAAAATGAGCGTATAAAGTAGTGCAAAGTAGTATAAAGTAGCATCCTGCACGTATGTACGAGCACGTATGTACGAGCAGGATGACAGACAGGGTAGATGCGTCGTTCCCAGACGCGCTGCAGGATGCGACAACATTCACCATCCTGCATGATGTACGTGCGGATGCGAGGCAGGATGGTGTGTGAGCTACATCCTGCTTTGCAGTCCTGCAAGCAGTACTGCAAGGCAGGATGGTAAATTGAATGGTACCTTTTATCAATAAGCTCGTACGGAAATATTAATCAATGGTAAATAGAACCCTTACCTGCTCTGCCATACGTCTTCAAACAACACCAGCGCTTCTTTCAGTCGGTTCTGTGAGTTATCCTCCCGCAAAGTTTGGTCGTAATCGCTGCAGGCAACCAGGAACCAGATTGCGTGAATTCCTTCGAACACCTAAAAATCGTACACGCGTTGAAAGTGAGTAATTGTACGAGTGTGGTGTAACAGTATTTGTGTGTGTGTAATTGATGAATAAAGTGAATCTTCGGATATTTCGACGTTTCATTCCTTTTCCAGCTCGAAACAATACAAATCCAAATATAATTATTATCAAACCATTTACACAATATACTAACACTGTGGACCCCGCATTTGGAAAACCCAGTATCGCGGGCGTCCACTTGAACAACTTTACGTTAAGTTTATGGCAGAAAAAACAAAATAAATTTTAGAAATTTAAAGACATCATTTTTCATAATTAGGAAATTTAACTTTAATTTTTAATTTTGTTATTATTTAATATGGGTAAATAAATGAACTTTTAAAATTGATATGTTCTGAAATAAATGATGATTATTATTATTGCCATAAAGTAATTACAAATTTAAAATAAAATAAAATCGGACTGGCTATTTGAATGACTATCTATTGAAAGATTTGTGAGTGCGTGTATGCGTGTGAAGTGTGTTATGATGTGTGGAGGAGGTGGATGAGTAGGGGGGCTATTCCTGCGCGTGAGATGAGATGAGATTTTATCTTGGTCACTCTCACACCTATGACGTTTCAAACGAGAGCAACAAGGACGAAAAAAGGTGAGATGAAAATCTCAAATCTCCGAATAGGGCCACTGGTGAGGAGATGTAAGCAAATCACCCTTGTTGTAGGGTAATTTTATTTAGGAAGGCAGGGACACCGCTTCTAGTGGGACGTCAAATACTGTAACAATGATAATGATAGCAATTGTCCAATCAGGACCGTTTGTTGAAATAGAACCCCTACGGAGGCAAAGAAACTACTCTAGAAGCCGTACGGTAACAAACTGTCTAGTTAAGTTTCAAAACAGAGCCTGTTAGCATTCGTATAGCAACACAAACGACAAAAATTTAGGAATTTAGATACAAGAAAAACGCACTAAGCGTTTTAAGTCAAATTCAATACAACTTTTCTTGCAACTGCAGAGGTGTGGAACTCGTTGCCTGCGTCTGTCTTTCCACCTAAATACAATCCGGGGGTGTTTAAGAGTAAAGTGAATAGGTATCTCCTAGGCGTTACACCTTCGATCACGTCGACGCTTCCCATCAGGAGTCAGTGGTCAAACTAATGCCTTTAAAAAAAATTCTAACTATTTCTTAAAAAGCCCTAAGTAGTAATATAACTACGCAAAATGCCTATTTTTATTAGGTTAGTATTATGTTTCATTGAGAGTGTGTGTATTAATTACCTGTATCCATTTTTTTCTTTCCCCCCTCTGGCCTCCTACGTCAAACATCCAAAAATCTTGAACGCCACCCTGCATTGACTTTGGTACCTGAAAATATAAAATAAACATTAAAAAACAGATCATACCTAGATAAGAACATTCTCGATCAAACCACCGATCAAACAAAGAAAACTAAATCAAAATCAGTTTAGCCTTTTGGGAGTTACGATGTCACAACAGGGGGGCTATTCCTACGCATGAGATGAGATGAGATTTTATCTTGGTCACTCTCACACCTATGATGTTTCAATCGAGAGCAACAAGGACGAAAAGTGGTGAGATTGAATCTCACTCCGTAAGAATAGCCCTCCAGACAGTTACGTATCACCATAACATACTCTCGTCACGCCTTTACTCTTCCTCTGAAGGAGCTGGTAGATATTTTAGAAAACCCGCACTTCACCGGACTTTATTCAGTGATTTGATTTTAAAATATCTTTATTAACAAACATAAAAATAAAATTTTGTATACTCAGCGCTATTGACTATGATAGGTACTTGTAATCCAATCTCTCTCGTTCGAATTACCAAGTGCATAAAAATATATTGATTTAGTTCGAAATATAAAGAGATTTTGTAGGGAACTCGTGATAACTTTGAATTAGAGAGTTTCGAATTTTCACTGGTTTGAATTAACGAGAGTCGACTGTAGTGCTGCAGTGCTGGACTGCTAGAAAATTTCTCACCTTGACTTTAAATTCAATTTTCTGTATGCCGGAGGTTTGCTGTCGACACCTCAGTATATCTGCATCTGATGGCATGTAATCAGGTTTTTCTACTAGGTCTATTCTATCTAAAAAGCTGAAAAATATGAACTTTTTAATAAACGAAGTAAAATATATTAATCTTGAAGTTGATAATAGCGCCATCTATTGACGGGTAGTGGTTTTATTTAGTTTACACAAATGCTAGCTGGCGCTGTTTAATAAACTAATTAGAAACTAAAATTACAATGATCAATAAAATCTATATAATAATATGTGGATTGCAAAAGGGATATTTTCGTCGTATTTTTTTTTGTAATACTGATACTTGTGATAGCATTAATTGTTCATTACAACTTTAAGAGAAGAACAAATCGGAAAGCTACTTTACGACAGATGGCGCTGTCTTGTTCGTTTTACTGCAAAAATTCATTACCAATTCATTATGAATTTATAGGTTGTGTCATTTTTTTATAAATGGATGAAAAAGGCATGCATATAAAGTAATTATAATGATCTGTAATTACGATCTGGATGTAGGTCTGGGGGTTACCGCGAGTTTATTTTTTCTAGTTTCAATACATTTCACCTAGTCCCTTACGTTTCCGCCAGGTGGCGCTTTATTAAGTTAAATAAATGTATGTAGCCAAACGAAAACGATTTTTTTTCGTAACTATCAAAAACTCATGGTTAGGGTGCTGATGAGAACTGAGGTGGTCAATACTTACAATACTACACTAGTAATTAGGTATGAAATACCTAAATAGCCGCAGATCACCATATTTATTGAAAGTTTAACTTTCAGCATAGTTTAGTTACCTATTCAATTGCGTCAGAACGGCTTAGTGGATCTGGGTGAAATTTGGCACAGAGATAAATTATAATCTGGAATAACACATAGGTAACTTTTTAACTGTAGGGAACACACAGCTCAGCTAGTCTCTACATAGTGTAAAACACAATCGCTTTCCTCATATGTCCCTCTTTCTGTCTGTTCCGCTAACTCCTAAACCACACAACGGATTTTGATGCGGCTTTCACCATCAGTTAGATAATTTTTCACGGAAGGTTTATAAGTACCGTGCGAAGCCGGGGCGGTTCGCTAGTTTATTTTAAACATAACTTACTATTCGGCGCTATCAATAAGTTGATACTCGTTGGACCTCTTGAAGCACTCTCTCACACCACCATCCCGCCATAAGGCACGGACATGGTCGAAATAATCCTGAAAAAAAAAAAATTATGTACACGCGTCAGAAGTTATACTTCTTTGGCGTATGGAAAAAAAATAACTAAAATGCAGTAGTGATTAACGATAAATACCTATTAAAATTAATCAAAAAGATTTTATTTAAATAAAAAACACCAAAATAATATAAATTTTCAATTCACTGTTTAATTGTACTCTTACGAAACACGTGTTCTAAATATAGAAATACTAGAATTTACAACTTGAACATAGTTATGAATTTTCATGCCACCTAGAACTAACTTCACGATGTAGAATTTAGGTGTCGGTGTGCGCGCGCATCGTAAAAATTCACTCTCATCATTTTTCTCTATCGCGCCAAAAGAAGTATAACTTTAAAAAGCTTATTCCACTATCCTCAAAAAACCTTCTTAAGAACACAAAAGAAGTGGGTCTCGTCAAGACAAGAGTTAATAGGCACCTAATGGATAATGGCGTGCTCCATCTTAGACCACAACGTCACTTTCCATTAGGTGTACTGTGATTATGCGTGGGCCCATTCAATCATTAAAAAAAAGTTACCCTGTCAAACAAAAAAAATTTTTTTTAAATCGGTCTACAATTGGAGAAAATATGGCCAGTAAAAAATATTTACATGCAGGCAGACAAACATGTAAAACCTCCTTTTTATCCCCGTCCTCTTGTCCGACCCGACCGGTTGTCTTCCTCTGCAGCACCCATGTTCCCAATCAAACGGAAACGTTTCCGTTCGGATACCAAAAAATGTAAACTCAAATTGTTATAATCATAGTCCGCTCTCATGAGTTTTCAAACGTGATTCTTCTTCCGATTGGATTCATACTTGATTTCCTATTCTATAATTTACGAAAGTAGACCGAGGTTCGAACAATTTGAGTTTTAAGTTTATGGAATCCGATCGGAAACTTTTCCGAATGATTGTAGGTCGCACTTCTCAACCGATTATATTATCGATTCGATGGTCGCAGGCAGTGACCTGGAGAGGAGGAAAGACGCTGGCAGGTCTTCAGCTGCCAGAGCCACTATTCAACTTACCTCAGTATACTCAATGGGTCCCTGAGGCCCCAACCTCAGGACATACTGCTGCGACACCACATTCTTGGGGTTCTGCAGACCGATGCTGAGCGCCGACATGTTGTGCACTATGTCGTAGATCGACTCGTGAATGTTGTGGCGAATGTGTTTTATTTTTTCTATTTTTTCGCTGAAATATGTCTCAAAATCTTATACCTTTAAATGAGCAATTCTTGTATATATATATATATATAATTGGAATCTCGGAATCGGCTCCAACGATTTTCATACAATTTAGTATATAGGGGGTATCGGGGGCGATAAATCGATCTAGCTAGGAATCATTTTTAGAAAATATCATTTTATTCGTGTTTTATCGATAATCAATCTCAACTGAAAAATATGACTCTTCCTGACATCTATTGGCGAATAATAATACTACTATTTTTTGTGAGCAACTAATTGCTTTAACGACACAACAGCAGATGGCGTTGTTAAGTAACACGAAGTCAATGAGTGTTTGCTTTGAGGTTAGACTAAAATCAATTGTTTATTATCCAAAAAAAACAATTAAAAAATAAAAAAAATACCGAGCAAAGCTCGGCCATCCAGGTACTGTTATTAAAATGATGATGATGTTTTCTATTGAAAAACATCATACTGAAGAGGTTATAAGGAAAGTTACATATTCCTCTGTTTTTACCCTCGACACAAAGACGTTGGGGTGTTATAAGTTTGACGTGTCTCTGTGTCTGTGGCATCGTAGGTCCCGAAAGGATGGACCGATTTTGATTTTGTTTTTGTGTTTGAGAGGTGAATTGGTCGGGAGTGTTATTAGCTATGTTTGATGAAAATCGGTGTTGATGAAAACCAGTGTCGGGGATTTTTTTAATTTTTAATTTATACTTGTCTTAGATGAACTGTGCTTGTGTAGTAGAGTGAGTGACATTATGGTGACATACTTTTTGAAGTCGCACTGATGCGTCCGGCGCCAACTGTACAAGAGGCTTACCACGAGTTTTTGTAGTGAACGAAAACTTTTTTCGTTTTCGTTTTTCTACAAACATTAAACTTGTTCGGTAACGTTTCCGCCAGGTGCCAGGTATATTATAATGTACTAGCTGCGCCCTGCGGTTTCACCCGCAGTTAAAAAGTATCCTATGTGCTATTCTAGACTATAATCTGTCTCTCTGACAAATTTCATCCCGATCTATTCAGCCGTTCTGGAGTGAAAGAGTAACAAACATCCATCCATCCATACATTCTTACAAACTTTCGCGTTTATAATATTAGTAGGATAGTAGGATGGACCAAACGAAAACGACAAAAGTTTTCTTAACTATGAAAACTATTGTTAAGGCTGCAGGCCGGACGTAAAGCAAAGATGCAGTGCGGACAATAAATCTATTGGTAGAACCATGGTATAATAATATACTCCGCCAGTGGCCCTATTCGTAGATTTGAAATTTTCATCTCACCTTTTTTCGTCCTTGTTGCTCTAGTTTGAAACGTCATAGGTGTGAGAGTAACCGAGATAAAGTCTCATCTCATCTCACGCGTAGGAATAACCCTCCTGGGACCCTATTCGGAGATTTGAGATTTTCATCTCACTTTTTTTCATCTTCGTTGCTCTCGTTTGAAACGTCATAGGTGTGAGAGTAACCGAGATAAAATCTCATCTCATCTCACGCGTAGGAATAGCCCTCCTGGGACCCTATTCGGAGATTTGAGATTTTCATCTCACTTTTTTTCATCTTCGTTGCTCTCGTTTGAAACGTCATAGGTGTGAGAGTAACCGAGATAAAATCTCATCTCATCTCACGCGTAGGAATAGCCCTCCTGGGACCCTATTCGGAGATTTGAGATTTTCATCTCACTTTTTTTCATCTTCGTTGCTCTCGTTTGAAACGTCATAGGTGTGAGAGTAACCGAGATAAAATCTCATCTCATCTCACGCGTAGGAATAGCCCTCCTGGGACCCTATTCGGAGATTTGAGATTTTCATCTCACTTTTTTTCATCTTCGTTGCTCTCGTTTGAAACGTCATAGGTGTGAGAGTAACCGAGATAAAATCTCATCTCATCTCACGCGTAGGAATAGCCCTCCTGGGACCCTATTCGGAGATTTGAGATTTTCATTTCACTTTTTTTCATCTTCGTAGCTCTCGTTTGAAACGTCATAGGTGTGAGAGTAACCGAGATAAAATCTCATCTCATCTCACGCGTAGGAATAGCCCTCCTAGGACCCTATTCGGAGATTTGAAATTTTCATCTCACCTTTTTTCGTCCTTGTTGCTCTAGTTTGAAACGTCATAGGTGTGAGAGTAACCGAGATAAAATCTCATCTCATCTCACGCGTAGGAATAGCCCTCCTGGGACCCTATTCGGAGATTTGAGATTTTCATCTCACTTTTTTTCATCTTCGTTGCTCTCGTTTGAAACGTCATAGGTGTGAGAGTAACCGAGATAAAATCTCATCTCATCTCACGCGTAGGAAAAGCCCTCCTGGGACCCTATTCGGAGATTTGAGATTTTCATTTCACTTTTTTTCATCTTCGTTGCTCTCGTTTGAAACGTCATAGGTGTGAGAGTAACCGAGATAAAATCTCATCTCATCTCACGCGTAGGAATAGCCCTCCTGGGACCCTATTCGGAGATTTGAGATTTTCATCTCACTTTTTTTCATCTTCGTTGCTCTCGTTTGAAACGTCATAGGTGTGAGAGTAACCGAGATAAAATCTCATCTCATCTCACGCGTAGGAATAGCCCTCCTGGGACCCTATTCGGAGATTTGAGATTTTCATCTCACTTTTTTTCATCTTCGTTGCTCTCGTTTGAAACGTCATAGGTGTGAGAGTAACCGAGATAAAATCTCATCTCATCTCACGCGTAGGAATAGCCCTCCTGGGACCCTATTCGGAGATTTGAGATTTTCATCTCACTTTTTTTCATCTTCGTTGCTCTCGTTTGAAACGTCATAGGTGTGAGAGTAACCGAGATAAAATCTCATCTCATCTCACGCGTAGGAATAGCCCTCCTGGGACCCTATTCGGAGATTTGAGATTTTCATCTCACTTTTTTTCATCTTCGTTGCTCTCGTTTGAAACGTCATAGGTGTGAGAGTAACCGAGATAAAATCTCATCTCATCTCACGCGTAGGAATAGCCCTCCTAGGACCCTATTCGGAGATTTGAGATTTTCATCTCACCTTTTTTCGTCCTTGTTGCTCTAGTTTGAAACGTCATAGGTGTGAGAGTAACCGAGATAAAATCTCATCTCATCTCACGCGTAGGAATAGCCCTCCTGGTATACCATTCCGGTCACGTGGGCAACACGTAGTGACGTCAATCGATGCTTAAGCAAGACCGAAATAAGCATTTACAACAAGTACGAAAGAGACGGGTGACGATGAGAGGTGACGTTATCACGTATTGGCTTCATGAATGCCAGAGCTTGTTTTTTACCCGACTGCGCAAGGAGGGTTATGTTTTTCGAGTGTATGTACGAGTATGTATTTATGAGGGTATGTGGGTAGGTATGAATGTGTGAATTTTCTTTGGCACGCCCTACAGCCTAAACAGCTTGATGTATTTCGACATGTGAGGTGTCATTTGAATCGTCTTGATAGTAGAAGTGACATAGGGTACAATATTTTGCAGCCAGGTTTTTTGTTTTTCTTTTAAATAATGTTACTTGATTGCATTATGAGTAGAACAAAGAAAATAGTTTACCTCGTAGTAAATCCTTGGACGTGCAAAATTTTCATCTGTTTTATAATAGTTGTTTTTCCGCTCTCTCCTGTGCCCAGTAGCAATAGTTTGATTGCCTGAAACAAGACATTTTGCCTTATGTACAAGATTTTGTCCTAGGGTCAACTGGGGCAAATGAGTCTATGTTGCAATTGCATCTTTCGAGAGTTACTGACAAACCGTTCACAAATTAGACGTCACATAAGTCACATTCATCTTTTTTCTATCTTTAGTTGCAATTACCTGCGCCCTGCGATTTCACCCGCAGTTAAAAAGTATTCTATGTGCTATTCTAGACTATAATCTATCTCTGTGCCAAGTTTCATCCAGACCTGTTCAGCCGTTTTGACGTGAAAGAGTAACAATTCAAAATTCAAAATTTCAGAATTAATTTATTTCAGGCATGAACCCCCAAAATAGCACACATTGTAAATTACATTCGATTTAATATAATTATAGGTAATGCGTAAAATTAAAAACTGAACTTATTTATAAGAATTGAATAATTATGAATAACAATAAAAACAATCAATAATTATATAAACATGTCAATTACAATAAAAAATAAATTAATTAAATGTCAAATAAAATACGAGTAGTAAGTACATTAAAAATTCAAAATGAAGTCAAGGAAGAAATTAATTATACTATACTCTTATTAATTACTGGTACTTTCTCTCCGGCATCTCTCAATCATCCATCCATCCATCCATTCTTACAAACTTTCGTGTTTTAAATATTAGTAGGATAGTAGGATAATCTGTACAAGATGGCGTTAGTTGCCTAATTTGTGAAGGGTTTGTCAGTAATTCTCGAAAGACGCAATTGCCCTACAGACGCATTTGCCCTAGTTGACCTTAACTGAACAAATTGTAAGCGGCTGACTGCTTACATCGTGTCCGCCATCATATATATGTTTATCGGTTTAAGGGGCCAAAAGGGGGTCATTGTACTCATCATTATTAACATCTTTTACTATGGAGCCAACCCAAAATCAGCTGTTCCATACAAAAAGTTCATTGAACGTCTACAAAATGTATGGAACTGTTTTATTTTTCTCTATTTCAGGGTTGACCCCGTAGTAAAAGTTGTTCATAATAACATAACATAACATATCGTCACGCCTTCCCCCGAGGGGGCTGGCAGAGGTGTTACAACACCTACACTTCGCCGAACGATATTCAGTCCCAAATGTGACAGGGGGCGAGCCTGTCGCCATACACCGGGCTCCAGTCCTGTAGCAGATGACATGCAATAAGCACATTTATGTATGTTAACACAATGATCAAATTGGTGCGTGCCGTCGGCTTGGCTTGATCCCGCAGCCCGCTCCCTTTGGTTTGAGAGGCGATTGGAGACGAGCCTTCTCCAACTAGTCTATCATCGCTATTATATCGGATGAGAATTCAGAATGAGGAGTACAATGACCCCCTTTCATTTGTTCTTTCATTTCCCTTGTTTTAACATAATTATTTCTTGTGAATTCTGCATAATCATTTTCACTAATTGCTCTATGTACCATTTCCGCACCATATCTAGTTATTCACTTAATATTAAACGCAGCCGTCGAGAGTCCCGCGATATAGGTTCGCCTAGTGCAGTACTCTCAAGCACTCTGCTGACCTTATAAATATTTTCTAATGTAGTTCGTTTTTATTTATTTATAAGTTTAGTTTTTAAGGTAGTCAATGGTCAATGTAATATTTTTGGTAAAATAAACTATTTCTATTTCTATTTCTATTTCATTCGGTTTAGTACACCCTTTCCTGATAACTCTGTAGATTTTAAATGGAGTGTCTGAGCAGCGCGTACTCAGTTTACGGCGTATCGCTTGCTGACGAGCGGCTGATTCACTTTTTTTTGCTACAGTTCACCGCTTGCTCAAGAGCTTGACAGTCAGCTGCTCACAGTTTGCTTAATTAGGACGAAGCCGAAGGCTACAAATTGATTGTTTTCATCCCTTGGGAAACAATGTACTATTGCTGCACTATTTCAAGCTCATATAGATATCTAATCTTCATTTGATTGGAAGTAGGTATGTCTAAATAATGTTTAGAAGAAACAACTTCTCGCCATCAGAACTAGATTTTGCAAATATATGAAACCAATCATTTTTAATTTAAAAACGAATTTTCCAAATCGGTTTTTAAATGACAAAGTTATGCGGTAACAAACATTTACAATAAAAAATTAAACCGAATTAAGAATCTTCTCTTTTTTCGGAACGTTGGTTAAACAGTAAATATAGCAAAAAAAAAACTAATTTTTTTTACAAACTCACTCTAGATAACCTTACCTGATTGTAAGATTTGATCCATTGCTTGATTTCTCTGTCGATTTGCTTGGAGTGGTCAACGTCATCGTCACTGCCCTTCAGGCACGGTATAAGCCCCATTTTGACAGCTGAAACGAGCTGTCAAATTAATAAACATATAACTGACATAGGTGCAGAAGAAATCTCTCTAGCATTATAGCTGTTTTTCCGATGAAGAAATCGCTTCTAGCAATAATGCACGCCTTAAACTAGGAAAGGAGCGGGCTTCGTATGGATTTTTTTTTAAATGTAGAATAGGTCGGCGTTTGACCACCAACTCGCCTGATGTTAAGCGAGGTTGTGGTCTAAGATGGAGCACGACGACCTATAAGGTACTTACTCACTCTAGCCTTCAAGTTTTGTAGAGTGAAGAAGTACAAAGACGGCAGTTGAGTGAGACGCTACAAGTGCGCTACTGCTCATGCAGACCCGTCTTCGAAACTTATTCGGATTCGGCTTATTGTATAGGTTGAGTAGTTGGCTCTAACATCTAAGTCTTGATTTTAGGCCAATCACACTCAGCCTTTGTCCGTACGGAGCCCGCTCCGCTCGCAGTCTCAGATCAACCTAGAGGAAAAGATGGAACACTGCGTTATATCTCGCTGAAGCCACTTCTTTTTAAACGTGTGCGCGTGGTAACGTCGCCATGAAAAACATTTACAATTGCACGAAAACTAATATTAATTCCCGAACTCTACGTTAGCCATTTCCGTTCCAATATCCAACCTTAGTAGATTGGATATTCTAAAACTGCACATATTTGTAAGAGTTTCATGTTACGGCTTTTTCAACATCGACTTGTAAAAAAAACTGCACAGTTTTTAAAAAGAATCTCAAAATGTAGTCCTGGCCACACTTTTATAATGCACTATGTATATTTATGTACACGAAATTATATACGAACATATAAATACACAAAATTATATACGAACATTTTTAAGTTACTGGTATTCAGATAGTTAGGTAAAGAAATATTTATTTTTTTATTCTTACTCATAATTATCAAAGAATAAATACACTAATCTAATAATGATTAACTGTCGGTAATGTTAAGAGAAATCGGAACTTTAAAAAGGGCATTTAACTATTATCTGTGAGTAATTTTATGGTCTTGTAAAAGAAGTGATAATAAAAGTTTATTTTTTTATAACGTAAATACTAATTGAATACAAAAAGAAAACCGTGACTTCCCTTTGGCACTACTGCTTGGTACAAATGATTGAATCTCAGGGAATTTTGATTTCCCTTAGCACATCCAGGAGTGCCAAAGGGAAATATTTTATCCCAATAGCACAACTAAGGGACTCAGTTGTGTCTTGGGCAACTGCTGTTTCCTTAAGCACAACTAGTTGTGCCAATAGGAAATATTTTATCCCAATGGCACAACTAAGGGACTCAGTTGTGTCTTGGGCAACTGCTGTTTCCGTAGGCACAACTAGTTGTGCCAGTAGGAAATATTTTATCCCAATGGCACAACTAAGCGAGCCAGTTGTGTCTTGGACAACTGCTATTTCCTTTAGCACAACCAGTTGTGCCAGAGGAAAATATTTTATCCCAATGGTCCAACCCAGCGATACCAGTAGTAGTGGCTTGAGGAAATGATAAATCCCATTCCCCAAGGCACTATTTAAATGTTCTAACTATGTGTAAGATTCGTATAAGCTAGCAATTTAAATACATTAAAAAAAAAAAACTTGAAATAAAACTAGTTCAGGCGGGTAACACTGAATACAAAAAAAAAGGATTAGATTAAAATAGGTTGAATGCTCGTGGTGCACGGAGTCGGGTTTGGGACTCTGGTTGGAACAGCGATGGCGTAATGATGTAATTTGTTTCATTTTATAAATAAGTATGTCATCGGAATTGGAGTTTTGTTGTGTGAGTACTGTAATAATATATTGATAAATAAAGAGTTCTGCTTCTAAAATATTTGTTTTATTATATGTATATGTTCCCCGATTTCTCGAAGACGCCTAGACCAATTTGTTTCAAAGGGTATTTCTAGGTGTTTTTATTTAAATTTTATCGAAATTGGTCAAGCGCTTTCTAAAAACTCTAAAAAAAAAAGTCAAATCCAATTCAAAAGACGGGTTGTCGATTTTTTAAAATATTTAGAATACAACCGAAATTGAAAACCCTTTTTGAGTTCGGTAAAAAATACTATTGCACCTAACTTTAGCCATACAAAATATAATTCACTAAACAACCTAGTTATTTAAACATGTAGGTACATTACGATGTATTTTCTAGGTGTATTTTCTAGACGTATTTACGATGTTTTTTCTTTCCATTATTTAATTCTTTGTATGTTTCGCCGAATTTTTTTGTTCTCAGACACAGCATAATCTTAGACAACGATAATATTTTATGGCATATTATCATTCGAAATCTAAGTGCAAACACAGAACATACAATAAGTATGTGCAAAAGTGCATTTTCTCCGCTAGCGTGGAAAGAGTTTTTAAAATTCGAACCTTTCTCTTCAGTAATTTTCTAAGCTGCCAGTCTGAACTGAAAATGCGTTGTATGTCAGTGCGCCAACCTCGTTTTTAAAATAGTCGTACTGACCAGCATTACAACTGCATAACTAAAATAATTAAATTTTAATTAAAATTTAATACATATGTATTTAGTCTGTTAGATATTTGTCATGGATCCGTGTTGTTATTTTAGCAGTGAATTTTTTTAATTTTTTTTTTACTTTTTGTTTTATTTTTCATTATCGTTTCTGATTATTTATTTTTTAAAAACAAAACTTTTTTAATTTTATTTTGGCACCTATGATTTTCCTCGCTGTAATGAGGTGAAAAGTTGTGTGTCGCTCGGCAGCAAAAGTATTCTGTTTCTCGTACTTCTGAAACCCTCGCTACGCTCAAGATTCTAGAAACCCTAATCCTTTCCTTGCTCGGGTTTCATTACAGGTCAGTCACTCTAAAAATCAACTTTACAGCCTTGCTTTGCAAATAACTATTCAAAAAAGTACGATTTTAAAACGACCTGGGGGGCTATTCCTACACGTGAGATGAGATGAGATTTTATCTTGGTCACTCTCACACCTATGACGTTTCAAACGAGAGCAACGAGGATGAAAAAAGGTGAGATGAGAATTTCAAATCTCCGAATAGGGCCACTGTAGGGCTATTCCTACGCGTGAGATGAGATGAGATTTTATCTTGGTCACTCTCACACCTATGACGTTTCAAATGAGAGCAACAAGGACGAAAAAAGGTGAGATGCAAATCTCAAATCTCCAAAAAGGGCCCCTGTAGAGAAAGACAGCCGGACATACTCCGGATTTATGAAAGCATTAGTCGAGGCTGAAACTTAATCGCTTCGCTCGCTAACGCTCGTTGGATCGCTTATCCTCTTACTTATTAACGCTTGGGTAAACTGCACAAGTTTTTTTTTCCCGGCTGCCGTGGCTTTCTGGGAGCACCTGGTTGGAGTGAGGAGAAAAGGAAGAAGAGAAAGAGTACACGCACAATGGCCCAATCAAGTTGCAAAGTGCGGAAAATGCCCCGCCAAACAAACAAACAAACTCCCGAGCGCAGCGAGTTATGTAGAGCCCTGTGTGAAGCGAGGGGTTCAAGTCGACCAAAACAAAGACAAAGTAAACTTTTTTTACAACGTTTTACAACATACCCAGTTTTTATTCAATTTTAACCTCTATGCTCAAAAAATCCTCAAGGATTGTCATTTAACTTTCTCTCCCTAGGGAGGCAATGCTTTGCTTTTCGTTGAGACTACGTG
Source organism: Peribatodes rhomboidaria (assembly GCA_911728515.1). Lineage (NCBI taxonomy): Eukaryota > Metazoa > Arthropoda > Insecta > Lepidoptera > Geometridae > Peribatodes > Peribatodes rhomboidaria. The sequence goes on from OU452194.1 coordinate 2,576,116, forward strand.
ATATTGTAATTAGGAATTTTCGAACAGGTGGTCTGAAAATACAAATCCATTGCACTTATAATAATTATTATAATAATCGTGTAGGTAAGTACCTATTGTAGACCTATGTATGTGTGTGTATGTGATGTACTCGTATATGTAATCTCACAAATCCGATTGCATAACGCAGTAGCTAGTGTTTATTGCAACATTTTTTGTGATTTTCTTACTATACATTCATTGTTATATTTATATATATGCTTACAAAAACTCTTTCTACAGAATAAGCAATAGTCAGTTTCCTACTTCAGGGCCTCGATTTCACTAAGCAATTATTGTTGTTTTTAAATTGTTAATGAATTGTCCACTTTAGAATTCTGGCATACAAAAAGTGTCAATTTGAGGAAACTACTAGAACCGTGGGCTGGGCTCGTTTAAACGGGCTTAGCGCTTACCTACAGGTTCCTGACCAACTTATCTCACTATGTATTCACTTACTTACTAATACTTCGCGTCAAACTGTAACCTCGCGACCTCAAAGTGTAATCATCACATCTCAAACCTTTTTCTCAACTTTGTGTAGGTAAATAATCTACTTGCCAGATTTTTTCTTGAAGATCAACAAATACTTTCCTACTCAAATTATGGTGAAACAAACACAAACATACAGACAAACAAACACCGATTTGCTCGTCCAGTAGACTATGAAACCTCACCACCAAAATCCACAATAAATAGGAAAATAAATTTCAAATTAACTTACTGCACTCTCGCTATTTTTATCAACCAAAACGATATCCAACAAAAATAGAGATATAAAAATTCCAACGCCTTGTATTTCACTCGATCACATCGAAATCACTGTAGCGAATTTAATTGTTATCGCATTTTATCTATCGATAATGAACTCGATAAATAATTATTATATCTGATAATTATCTGATAAGGCATTAATTCAATGTTATCAATTTAACACAGGTAAGTTTTAATGGAGCCTAAGTGATTCTTCCCCAGGACACATCATCATCAATGGCTTTTATAAAGCCCAGGGTAACCTTTTGTAGGTTCCACCACCATCCCTGGGGGTGGACAGGGTGGGAATTCCGCTACTGGCAGCCTACTCCCTAAAAACCCCAGGGTGTTCCAGCTCGGCGCAAGATGTCGGGGCTATGGGGACGCCTTCGCACTCTCCCGTGGCCCCGACAGCGCCAGCCCCTTCGCGCACCTCCTCGAGCTTGCGCTCTCTTCCTCTAGAAGTGTGTGAGAACACCAGACACATTGTCATCATCCACCACGTCCGGGACCAATGTAGACAGAGGCCAGCCAGCCAGCATCCGTATCTAGGCACCTATCTCGAAGTCGTAGTTTGTGGAGTGACCTACCTATCGACGTTAAGCGTGCTCCTTCGCTTGTCACTATCTTTCGAAACAATAGCCGTTTCGAAAGATAGTAAGAATTGTATGTCACAAAAGTCGCACTATGTATTTATTTATATATTAGTGACATTTATTTTTAAACATTTTTAAAGTATTTACATTATATTTATTTCGTCTACTTATTAGTTTTTATTTATTTATTATTATTATTTTATTATTTATATGTAAAAATTTATAAGTATATTTATTTATTATTTTATAACGTCTTGTAAAATTATGTTTTATAACTTTCAAGGCCTCTATTAAATAAATGTTCCTGTCCATGCAGGTTGCCTGGAAGAGATCGCTTTGGGCGATAAGGCCGCCCATTAAAAACTTAGTTAAGTCTAATTTAAGTACTATTGTAATTATTTTTCTAGTCATTTCTAGTCTTCAATTTATCATTATTATTATTATTGAAGTATTCTTGTTAATTGTGTTTTTTTCGTCAATTCGTCTAAATTGGTCTAAATAGATAAAAGCAACCAACAGAACTAATTCTACAAATTCGCTAAGTTGTATAACTTCAAGGTACATTTCAAGAATGAAAGATAAGTATTAGATACAAAAATGATAGCTGACCATGCCCAAGGCCGTTGGTACGGTTTTTTCAAGTCTACATGTCAATATACGATACGGGAGCCCTGTAATGGGGAAGACGGCCAGGAGCCGTCAACATTTTGTTTAAGCTACCCTTTTCGTATTTATTTTAGTTCCTGCCCATCTAGAGGACCTGGAGGGCTACTCTTACGGAGTGAGATTCAATCTCACCATTTTCGTCCTTGTTGCTCTCGTTTGAATAGTCATAGGTATAAGAATGACCAAGATAAAATCTTATCTCATCTCACGCGTATGAATAGCCTACATATCGTCACGCCTTTCCCCCGAGGGGGCTGGCAGAGGTGTAATATAACACCCACACTTCGCCGGACGATATTCAGTCCCAAATGTGACAGGGGGCGAGCCTGTCGCCATACATCGGGCTCCAGTCATGTAGCAGATGACATACAATACAATACAATGACACACAATACAATGACATACGCACATAATTATGTTCACACAGTGAACAAATTGGTGCGTGCCGTCGGCAGGTTTCGAACCCACTCCCTCTGGCTTGAGAGGCGGACCTGCTCCCAACTAGGCTGCCATCGCTTTTTTAGACTGATATACATGCATATATAATTTTAAATACATACTTAAATACATATTAACACCCAGACATAGAACAAACACAAATGTTCATCACATAAATGTTTGCCCTAAAAGTTGTATTGTATTGTATTGTTATGTCTAGTCCTGAGAAATATTTTTACTGCGCGGGGATAAAAAATCGCGACAGTGACAGGTCCGCGTGTTAGGGACTTGTGTGGCCCGCAGTAACCACAAGTGGCGAGTTACGGACACTGCTGTAGCGAGTGGCCGCCACCGGCTACTCGTGTGTGGTGCATCCATCCATCTCTATACTATACTAATCCATCCTAATCCTTACTAATTATGGAATCGAAAGTAACTCTGTCTGTCTGTCTGTTTGTAGGCTTTTCACGGCTAAACGGCTGAATATATGTAGGTATAATAATGAAATTTGATAAATAGTTGCATGGTTTTTGAAACTTTTTTCTGAATAAGTAAATCTTTTTGTCATGAAATTCTGTAAATTAATAAAAAATAATGCGACGCATACCAATAACGTCAGACAACATCACAGAATAGTTCGTAGTTGGTACTAAAATAACAACTGACAACTAAAATTAAAACTTCGCTCAAAACCAGCCAGTATTTTTAAATGTTAGACTCTGATCTCTTTGGGAACAGATTTTTATTCATAATTTTTTATTTAGTTATAGTATATCACGAGGAGGGTTTATGGATACTATTTTCTGAATAAACGCGAACGAAGTTGCGGGCAACAGCTAGTAGTATTATAAAAAAGAAAGTACTTAACTCTGTCTATCTGTCAGTTTGTAGGCTTTTCACAGCTGAACTGATCTTGATGATATTTAATGATTAGTTACAGTATTTAACAAGGAATTTGGCTTTTGGATACAATTTTCTGATAGATATTATACTGAATATTTTTGGATAAATAAAAGCAAACGTAGTCGCGGGTAACAGCTAGTACAAAACATTTAAAAAAACCGTTACTTAAACTAATCTTTAGTGTATTTCTGCTCTAATGTCGCATTAAGTACGCCAAGGATTATGGGTTCCAATAACTATTAAGGTAGTAACCTGAGTTTCTTTTTTATACAATTTGGCGTACTTAATGCGTTAGAGTGGAATTACACTACATATTTTTGAAGATGAACTTTCGCAAAGGACGACGGCGATGGAGTCGTCCGGGTCGCCTAAGATGTTCCTAGGGCGTCTGCGGAGAGGGGGTCTGTGGAAGCTACGGAGTAGTCCACGGTGCGAGTGACAAGAGGGTTGGGATGGTGGGGGGGCTCTATCGAAGTAGCGCCGGGAGAGAAGTTTGATGTACTGACGGATGAAGGGGAGTTCGAGATCGCAATGCAGGTTGGCGTTACGCTAGTACCAGCTATAGCTCCGACTGCTTTGCGAATGAACCATCTGAAGGACCTGGAGCTTGTCCAGGTCGATGGGGGAGGCATGAGCGAACACTGAAGCGTATGTCATGACAGGGAACGAATGGCCCGTTTGCGCCGAGCCTTATAAACACCATGCGAAGCCGGGGCGAGTCGCTAGTTATAATATTAATGTAACGTGCTGGTGTGACTTCACGGTTCTTGTACAATCGCGTTGTACAAGAACCGTTAATTTTTTAGTAGCAAAAGGTTGCGCGTACCTGCTCGCAGCTGGCAGGCAGCTGTGTAAAACCGTTGCCGTGGCACGTGTCGCGACCCCTGCTTTCGGGTCATTATATAGACCTCTACGATGTAGTCATTGAGAAATTTTATTATGGTGGCATTGTAAGTTAAGTTTTTGAAGTTATACTTCTTTTGGCGCGATAGAGAAAAATGATGAGAGTGAATTTTTACGATGCGCGCGCACACCGACACCTAAATTCTACATCGTGAAGTTAGTTCTAGGTGGCATGAAAATTGATAACTATGTTCAAGTTGTATATTCTAGTATTTTTATATTTAGAACACGTGTTTCGTAAGAGTACAATTAAACAGTGAATAACTAAATATTATTTTGGTGTTTTTATTAAATCAATTTCAAATACGACGGTGATAGTATTTACTAATAATTTATTATTTATTATTATATCTTTAAATATTGAATATTAGTGATAAAACTGATTTGAATAAACTGTTTTGAGTGCATTTATAGATTTGAGGTTAAGAAGTATAACTTCTAACGCGTGTGTATAAGTACACAAACTCTTTTTTTTTTAGTCATACTGCTTGCGTAAGTACGACTAAAAACTGTCTGGCCGAGCGTAGCGAGGTCTCAGAGTCTACTGGGGCATTAGTGATTAACACTTAAGAGGGCCGCGACGTTCTGAAATTTCCATACAAACGCGCTACTCAAATTTCTTGAAAACCATTTGTCAGATTATGATGAAATTTAGCATGTAAAATTAAATTCACAATATCACTGCCCCTATGTTCTTGTTTTTTTTTTAAAAACGTTCTCAAGCGAAAATAGAGCTATGAAAAATATCCGCATTTTTAAGGGGTCACTTTTGACTGATTTATTTAATAGGTAGACAAAGCAAGTCAAAAATTCCATTACATACGGAGGTTGTCTACATCATTAGCTGTTAAATGAATCCATAATACCTGACATAGAACAAGCACAAATGTTCATCGCATAAATGTTTGCCCTAGGTGGGAATCGAGCCCACGCCCTCAAGCTCAGAAGGCAGGTTCACTACCAACTGAGCCACCGAGGCAGTCATATTCTCGACTATTCATATTATCGATTATTCTATTATTATTATTCTAGTCATATTATCGACTATTGATTTCGAGGAGAATTGATATTCTCTTATATTTTAGGAGTAGGTTCAATTATTTTACCTACTTTAATTTTTTGTCAAGTCAGTTATTGGTAATTTTGCAGAATGGCAGAAATATGCATTTATTTTCGGAAACAAATCATTTCTTTGCTTGCGAAAAATTTCCAAAAATTTACTCGACAAACAAAATCTGTGTTCTAACTTACGTTCACAAAATGTCAAGAGAATCGGTTAAGAAATGCGACCTTTGAGGAAAGACAGAGATCCGGACAGAATTCGGACATACGAAAGTATTTTTGACGAAGCTTAGCATACATGCTTCGGCCGCTTGGTTTCCATATACTGTACAAAATTTAAACTTTCGTCTATATAGTCGAGACGAAAGTTTAAATTTTTTATCATGTTTTGACCATGACATTTGACAACAGTACCTCAGGATTATTATTACCAACGGAACTTTCGATTCACCCTTCAAAAAGCTCTTTATTGAAGCTTATTCAATTATTTGTGCAAAATACAATGCCATTAGATACAAAAATTGATTGAATTTTAGATCTTAAAACATTGGTGTAAAGAATAAAATCGTGTATACAAAATTTGTCAATTACGACCTTTTAGAATTACCTGTAAAGGTCCCCATTTGTACCAAAGACGGGACACAATCAGCTTTAAAGTGAATAGGAATAAAGTTCAAAATATCTTAGCAAGCTTTTTTAATTTTATGGCGCGTGCCATGGGGTGCGCGTACGCCGTTTCCGATTTTTTTCGAAAAGAGTATCCCCTCGGCAGTTGAAAGGTGACCGTTGAACCAAGCACACGTACTTACCGTTAGACCTAGTAATAATAATAATCCAAAAAAAAACATCAAAAATCAAATGTGACTTAATAAAATTAAGTGTGTGTAATTTAAGATAGTGAAAATAAGTTTAGTGTTAGCGAAATAATTAAGCTATTTATAATAATAAAAAAAAAGTCTAACAAAAGAGTGAAAATAAGTGCCTAGTTTTAAGCCAAATTGAAAAAAAAGCATAATTGTTTCAAATAAGTGAACACATACGCTATTTAGCTTTAAAAAGTTCAAGAAATCAACCGTTCCGGCCAAGCTACCACCCCAACAGGAAGCATGGTCCAACTCACTTGCACTTAAACAAACTTCTCGGCAAAGGATATTACAATAGATAGACTAACATAACTTGGGGAAATTTTACGCTTACAATATGGAATCTCCAAAAATCGTCTACAAGTATTACTCAAACCCAGCCTTCTGTGGACAAAGCGAAGCTTACGCGCAGCAATGCATCAAGAAGATTATTTCACCAGAAAGAAGGAGAATCCCGCCCTTAGGAGCCACTTCTCCAAGGAAATTCGTAGAATTAAGCAACAGAATATTAAGAACAGACATATCTGATAATCCTCTAAGAATGTCACCTGCAGGGGCTCTCCGAAATCGAGAAGAACCTCCTGAACTCCCACCGAAGCCAGCTAAATTCCGCCAGTTTCAACGACAGTCTTCTCTAATCCACAAGCCAACAAAACAAGTGCGTTGCAGAACTAGAAGCGAAGACCTGGAAATGGCACAGTTTAAGCAGCAGAAAACCAGATATGACAGGAACGCTGAAAGCGATGACGGATTAGAAAGAGTGCACAGATACGAAGTAATACACGACCTGGAAGATATTGCTGATTACTCCCCAACGAAGAAAAGGATAGTCGAAGCAGACGCGTCAGAAGTAGAAGAATACAACGTGGATGGACCGGATGAGAACGAGCTCAAAGAAATACCAACAGAAATAGTTAAAACAGTAAACGGAAAGACGCTTAGGTACGCCATCGTGCCTTCTGAAGACGAAGAACCAGTTCGAAGAAACAACGTCACTTTTACCTCTCCAATGATGTCGCAGAAGAATTTGATAGCAACGCAGAAGCTTCACGAACTGCTGTCGACGCCAAGGAAACTGAAAAGCTACGCCAGCCAACCGTCGGTACGCATGACGCCAAGCAAAGAAAGCCCACGATACGTCGGTACGCCAAAAAAGATAGTGTCCAGTACGCCACAAGTAACACCCTCGAAGTCTTGTGCTAACTTGAGCATGAACAGGAGTGCTGGCTCTCCCATTTCACCAAAAGCACAGCAAAAACTAAGCTATGGCCTCGAAGAATTTGTGCCTGATTTGTTTGTTAGCGGGAGAGAGAGGAGCATAGATAGAGATGCAAGTAGAGAGAGCAGGAGGGAAGAGAGTAGAAGAGAAGAGAGTCGGAGGGAGTTTGAGAGGAGGAATAGCATGAGGAAGGATAGGACTACAGCCGTTATTGTGCCGAGGTAAGCAATCACATCACACTGGTGAAAGGCGACAGTTTGTGAGTGTGTCTTTCAGTGTGTAGGTATGTTTGTTACTTCTTTACGCTCAAACGGATGGACGGATTTTGATGAGATTTGGTATGGAGCTAGCTTATACCCTGGATTAACATATAGACTACGACATACTTTTTGACCACGGGTAAAGCCGTGGACCGCAGCTAGTAAGTAATATTTTCAGGATAAGACCAGTAGGACCTGAGAAGATGCCGTGCTGGAGAGACCTATCTGCTAAATCTACTTGTACAATACAATGCAAAAATTCTTTATTGACACCAAATACAGTGAAACTTGGTTAAGTGGGACCTGGATAAGTGAGAAACCTCCATAACTGGAACTCATGCTGAGGTCCCAACACTTTGGCACTGAATTACCTCTGTTAGTGGGACGAGGTAAGCCTCTTTATCTGGGATTTGTTCTTTTAATTTATCATCATAGTTACCTCTATAACTGAGACAGCCAGTAAATTTTATATGCATAAACCTCTGTAACTGAGATAACATTGATAAGTGGACCGATGATTAAAGAAAAGGCACAAGATTTCGTGCGAAGGTTCGATATTCATAATTTTTGTAGCAGCAATGGTTGGATGGAAGGGTTTAAGAAAAGAAACGGTATAGTTTTCACCTCTATTAATAGAACCCTCTGTAAATGAGACAGATATTTATTTAAACCTGTATATCTGAGACACTGGGTAAGTGGAATACCTCTATAAGTGAAACGACATTGCAGGTCCCTTGATGTCTCACTTAACCAGGTTTTACTGTACAAATAAATCTAAAGTAAACACTCAAAAATAAAGGCGCAATGGGCGGTCTTATCGCTTAAGAGCGATCTCTTCCAGACAACCTTTGGATGGAATAAAAACATTATGATTTAACATGGACGGTGGTGTGTGCTAAAGAAAAATAATAATAATTAAAGTAATAGGGTAAATAATTATGATGATTTCATTTCGTTACCTATTCGGCGCTAGCCATTGGTCACGAGGTGAGTAGGATATGTGACTAATGGTTAGACATTTACAGTTCAATGCAGTAGACAGACCACAAATAGAGCTAGAAAATAAAGAGTTGGCGAGCAGCGAGAAGCCAAAGTATAGTTTTGGAGACCCGAAATAAAATCGAAAGTAATTCTGCTGTCTGTTGATAGGCTTTTCACTGCTAAACGGCTGAACATTTCTTGATGAAATTGATAAATAGCTGCAGTGTGTCACAAGGAAGGGTTTTGAATACTTTTCTCTGAATAAATACATTAAATCTTTTTGTCATGAAATTCTGTAAAATATTACAAAATTACACGCCGCTTACCAAATGCGTCAGACAACATCACAGAATAGTACGTAGTTGGTACTAAAATAACAACTGACAACTAAAATTAAAATTCCGCTCAAAACCAGCCAGTATTTTTTTTGTGTTGGACTCTGTGGGGCTATTCCTGCGCGTGAGATGAGATGAGATTTTATCTCGGTCACTCTCACACCTATGACGTTTCAAACGAGAGCAACAAGGACGAAAAAAAGGTGAGATCAAATCTCAAATCTCCGAATAGGGCCCCTGGGGCCCGATTCGGAGATAGGACTTTTTCATCTCGATCTCGATTCCTAGAACTCGAGGGAGAATCTCCTAAAAACAAACCATGTGGTATTCTCAAACAAGCATGAGATGAGATAGGCTTTTCTCACTCAAATTACGTTCCATTTTACTCGACTGTGCTTGCTAAAAACCGGTAAAATCGATAAAACGTATTTCGGGACCATTCTGCTCATTAAAGGCATACAATAATTAAATATCGATATGTTTAATCAAATGAACTAATATTATGATAATTATTACAAGTTATAAAAGTGAGAAGAATAAAATATAACATTTTCATTCCATAAAGGATTTGTGGGGAACGAAACGCACTTAGCCAAATAAGTCATTGTTTTGTTTACAAATAGAGGTTATTATAATCTAAAAATCTTTCCGTCATCACGCCCACAAAAACTATCACGATTAACAACATTAAACACTTAATAGGAACTACTAAGGCTTTCGATTGTCGTTAAACCCAATGGAATGGAAGATCGGTTTGGAAGTTTTTTCCGAATCAATCGCCCCTATGTACTAATAACATAAGACCTTCAAAATAATCTAACAGGGTTAATAAAGTGACGCCAGGATACTTGTGGAGATAATTGTAAGTATTAAGTACTTTCTTATCACTATATATGACCACATAATTTGTAAATAACCAAGGTTAACTTAACCTAAAAGTCACAAACTTTTTCTTGTTTATAAATTGAAAAATGTTTCAGGTACCTACTGCGTAATTTATGCCGTTCGAGCCTAACACCTACCAACAAACAAGTCACCCAAGGACTCGTACGTGACTAATGGTTTCCAAGTTGGCTTTAGAAACCTGACTGTGGATGAGCTAAATAGGAATCACAACCACTATCAACAACAAATCTGTGGACTTAGTTACATATTTGTATGAACAAAAAAATTGAATTTTCTTAGACCCAGTAAGTAAGTATCTGAGAAATCACACTTTACACTAATTTTAAAAAGGCAAAAGTTTGAATGGAAGTACACATGTATATATTAGATAGATGATGGTTGTTCTGAATTAAATTTGGCACAGAGATAAAGATAGATACTATAGGAATAATCTGGATAAGCACATTTATACATATATATCAAGTAGCTGCGCCCCGCAGTTTCACCTGCGGTCCTGCAGAACCATTATCTCTATCATCCTCTTCATTGTCTTATCATCGTCCTTTTCTGTACCTCTGACATTGTGTATGCAAAATTTCATGATGATAGATTGAGTAGTTGAGGTGTGACAGCAGAACAAACAAACAAATTCATTTTTAAATTATTAGTTAGGATATCTATATTGCCAATCTACCTACCTTACACTCTGCATTAGGTAATATACTTACTAGCTGATCTCTGTACCTATAGCTATACTTCATACCCAGTGCGGTGAAGCTCAGCTCTCAGCTTCTTACATTTAGTGCTTTGCAATGAGGTTCGGCTAACGGACTATACAAACTAAATATTACATAGAGAGTTTTAGGCAAGACAACCTAGCCATTCCCTAGTGATGTGCTTGCCAACAAAGGACAAATTGACTTTTATCTAAGTAGTATACCGTTCACTTTGGGAAAAATTATAATCATTTCCTATATTTTCCCATAAATCTGTCCAGTATGTCCTAAACAAGATAATTTAAATCAGTCATGTAATGCAGAGCAAAAGTAAAATATAATGTTTGATACATTAAGTAACATTGTGATTTTTTGTTTGCAGATTGAATTGTGATGGAAACCTACACTGCAACTTAAATTCAAGATGCTTTACTTAATATTTTTTAATTAAGTAATCTGTTATTGTTTTAAGGACATTCTAATGAGTACAAACAGATTTTGAAAAAGCATGCAGCGAAAAAGATAAATAAATCAGTTTTTTTTATTGTATTATGTCTTGTTATACATACTAGTGATGATAGCCTAGTCGCAGAAGATACGCCTCTCAAGCCAGAGGGAGAGGGTTTGGACCCAGCCAAAGGCATGCACCAACTTATTCATTGTGTGAGCATAAGTACATATCTAATGTCATCTGCTAAGTAACTGGAGCCCGGTATATGGCGACAAGCTCACCGCCTGTCACATTTAGGACTGAATATCGTCCGCTAAAGTGTGGGTGTTGTACACCTCTGCCAGTCCATTCAGGGGAAAGGCGTGATGATATGATATGTTATGTTCAACATGCAATGCCGAAAAATATTTGTATTGTATACTCCACTTTGGTAAATATACTAACCCCCTTATCAATAAACAGTGTATAGCCTTGGGATAATTATACAGTGTTTTGTCTTTATCTTTCTTTGTTGTTTTTGAACTCGATCGAAAATGGCAAAAGACTGTAACTATTCTGAGGCTATACAACATTTATTGCTAGCTTCAATAGAGTTCAAGAATTAAAAAAAAGACAAAACTATATAACTATTCCAAAGCTATACAACGTTTATTGCTAAGGGGGATAATATTTACAGCTTAATATTATTTTTACAGACAAATTTACAAACAATATTATATAGCTTGGGGTGGGAGGAACATGATTGTAGATATTTGAAGGAAGTAGGATGGACTATGTCCGGGAGAGGATATCTTATAAGGAGGAAACTTAGATTGGGACAACTGAAGCAGATGTGATCTGTGTTATCTTCATCCAACCCACATTCACAGATTGAGTGCTCCCTGAGCCTGAGTTTGGCTAAATAAACCAGAGTGCACGGGTGACTTAATTGGAGACAACATAAGATCATGCTCATATGTTTCTCGGTTGAGCGGAATTTGAAGAACTAGGGAATTGTAGGGATACCTATTGGGTTGGATATCAGCATATCTACCCTTGATGTTTTGGGACGCCTCCCAGTATTTTGACCATTGATTTAGGAAGAAAAAGGCCATGCGAGTATAATTGATGTATTCAAGATTCCAAAAGCTGCTTACAATCTATCTTGTCAAACCCTTTTCACTCCTCATTTCGTTTCCCTGTAATTTGTTAAATTAAGGAATCCCTCATAAATTGTTGTAAAATAGGTTGCACTCTTGTGCAAAATTGGCCACCTATAAAGGATCTCTTAGTGTACTCAGTAAAGATGATAGAGTAGTTGAGATTATGCGACTTGACATAGAGGATAGCTTCTAGAAGGGCAATCGCTTCTGCAGTGAATACTGAGAAGATGGGCATTTATAACTAAGACTTATTCTAGCAGATAGTATGCAAACAGCTGCTCCCACGGCACTGACTGTCGATAACTTCTTTTTTTTTATTTTTATGTACAATAGGTCGGCGTTTGACCACCAACTCGCCTGATGTTAAGCGACGTTGTGGTCTAAGATGGAGCACGACGACCTATAAGGTACTTATTCACTCTAGCCTTGAAGTTTGTAGAGTGAAGAAGTACAAAGACGGCAGTTGAGTGAGGCACTACAAGTGCGTTACAGCTCAGACCCGTCTTCGGAACGGTTACACCGGATTACATCCCGAAACACGACTAGGTCATTTCACGGCATGGCTTGGTCCGGTGGGTGGTAACTAGCCACGGCCGGAGCCTCCCACCAGAGTTTGCTACCCGGTTAGCACTACCCGGGGACCACGTGTAGGGAATCAGAATAAAGTACACTCCTACGGACGTGGGTAGCTTAGCCCCCAAAACTTCGACGCATCAGTGAATATGTTTACGCCAACCAGCGTAATGCGATGCGATCCTTTGGTAAAATAGGATAGTCCTTGTCAGATCGAAATGAAGTGGACTATTGGGTTGAAAAGTGAGAGGCAATAATTTTAAGTAATAACAAACAAGTATAAACATTGACGTATAGAATTTTTTTTTGCCCGTAGGGCAGGCTAAAGCCAACATAGCCATACCGTCTTGTCATCCGTTTGATTTTTGTACATGGGTTATTAAATTTAAGATGATAGCGGAGAGGGTGATGAAAAATTAGATGAATCCCTCCCCTTTTCCCATTTCAGTCGTGGATACTTTACTGAAACGTTAAGTCGAGTTCTGTATAGAACACGAAAAGTTGCATTTCCTAATGTTTGTATCATTTGCCCACACTCGTGCACGTTAACGAACACGGCAAAGGTTACACAATTATTACACTTTAACACTCGAAGCATCACAAGTTTTAGAAAATAATACAAAATCACGACACCATTTTTTCGGTTCCCGCCAAAGACCCTCCTTGACGTATAGAAACGTATGACGTAGGTATTCAAATACTGAGTTGCCAGTTTTGTAGAAAAAATATATTTACGGGACCGAAGTGGCAACAAATGAGTCGCGACCCACTATCTCACTTACGTCTCGACTGCCTCCGACCACTCGAGACATCTCGGGCCCCAGCCATCGAGATAATCTCGATCTCTAGCGAAGAGAATAAGGCATCTCGATTTTTGGCATTTTTTTCGAGATGAGATGGTATCTCGAGTTGTAGGAATAGCCCTCCTGATCCTTTGGTAACGGAGTATTATTCGTGATTTGATAATTAGTTACAGTAGGTATATCATGAGGAGGGTTTATGAATACTTTTTTCTGAATAAACGCGAACGAAGTTGCGGGCAACAGCTAGTGATATTATCAAATCGAAAGTAGCTGCCTGTATGCTAGCCGGCTTTTTACCCATAAACGGCTAAAATCTTGTTGAAATTTGATAATTAGTTACAGTATATCACGAGGAACGTTTTTGGATACTATTTTCTTATTTAACGCGAACGAAGTCGCGGGTAACAGCCAGACAACTATAATACTAATATTGACACAAACTAAGTAACCTAGTCGAGCGAGTTCTCGTTGGCGGCGTTGTTGACAGTCAGCGATCAGAGGGCCGCGACGCTTTGAAATTTCCATACAAACGCGCTACTCAAATTTCTTTAAAAACCGTTTGTCAGATTATGAAGAAATTTAGCATGTACAATGAAATTAACAATATCTCCGCCCCTATGTTCTTGTTTTTTTTTATAACGTTCTCAAGCTAAAATAGAGGTATGAAAAATATCCACATTTTTAAGGGGTCACTTTTGACTGATTTATTCAATAGATAGACAAAGCAAATCAAAAATTCCATTACATGGGATGTTGTTACAAGAAAGATTTTATTTAAATTTATCTATCTACCTATCTCCCATTTCAGGGTAGCGTCACCCCCTTCCACGTACTCTGAAGAAACATACAAATCGTTTTCGACTTTGAAGTCGAACGCCGGCGTCGCTTCACTCACCATTGCTGCTTTGCTGCTGACTCTCTGTGGAGGTCTCAGTACTGGGCTGAGCTTCTATATGATGTATGCTGTGAGTATCTATCTGCATAAGACTGCATGGTTTCATTATTGATCAAGCGCGTGCGCAGTGGAAGCAAAGCGTCTCCGTTTCAGCTTGGGCTTTGGCAGAAATTCTTTCGTATGTTTTTAACCCCCGACGCTAAAACGACGGGGTGTTATAAGTTTGACGTTTAGGTGTGTGTGTGTATGTTGGGTATGTGTGTCTGCTTCCGAACGTATGAAGCGATTTTGTTTTTTTTTTTTTTTTTTTGTTTGAATAGTGAATTAGTCGGGAGTGTTTCTAGCTATGTTTGGCGAAAATTAGTGTCGGGTTTTTTTTTAATAATTTTTAATGAATACTTGTGTGTACTAAAGTACCCAACCGATTGTGACATTAAATTTCGCGCCAGACTCAGTATTAAGATCGAATATTAAGAATATTAATTTAGAGTACAAGCTGCTACCCGCGGTTTCACCTGCGGTTAAAAAGTATCCTATGTGCTATTCTAAACTATAATCTATCTCTGTGCTAAATTTCATCCAGATCCGGTCAGCCGTTCTGGCGTGAAAGAGTAACAAACATCCATCCATCCATCGAAACTTTCGCGTTTATAATATTACTAGGATTAAGATAGAAGCCGGAAGCAAAGAACTTTGTCATTCTCGGAATGAACAGAGCTTCATTTTGAAACCAAACTGCGGATGCTAAGGTTTTTGAAGTTGGTCTACCATTTATTTTTAGATGGGTCGTCGCTATTACCTGGATTTCGGCGTGATGTCCGGCTTCACCTGCTTCCTCCTCGGCCTGCTCGGGCTTCGCTCCAGGAGACACCAGCTGCTGCCCAATAGGAACTATATTTCTGGTAAGTAGCATAGCGTTGCATTGGGCAAAATGCCTTTCTTCGGGAGATCTTGCGTGTGCGGCGCCAACCGAAAGTGAACCATATTGCATATTTCTCGCAGTCAATATCTATTCTTCTTCTCCTCCTCTCTCTCTCTCAACCTTTCTCTTTTTCTCCCTCTGAGAAATAAGATTATTTTATGGCTTAAAGCCCACTGAAAAACTTTATAAAAGCGCCCTTGTAACAATCAAACCACGCTACATTAACATGACAAAAACGATTGATTTAAGTACTTTGAAAAACCTTATTTTAACCAAAAACTAAGTAAACTAAATACGAGTTTGAAATTTACACTAAAAGATTTTACTGCTGCATTTTTTTTCTTTTTGGCTTCGTGTGTCAGTACAACAATTATTAAGATGGTACTAGCTGCACCCCGCGATTTTATATGCGGTCATAGAGGAACAGTTTTTTTTTAATGAAATGGCAGGGTACCTACCCTGTCTTTTTCTATACCCCATAATGTAAGAAATACAGTTGTATTTTTACGTACTGATATACCCCATAATGTAAGAAAAACAGTTGTATTTTTACATTTTGCATTATTAACACACAGTAAAACAATAAATGATTCTGATTCTGAAGAAATAAATGATTGAGTATTGGCAACGTGCATGCAAAATATAATAATTATCGGTTGAGTAATTAAGGCGTGCAAGCAAACAAACAAACTCACTTTCGCATTTATAATATTATTAGTTAGTATACACTCAAACTGTTTTATTTAACACAGTTTCTCTCACTTCTTTCAGGCTACATCGTCCTCTCATCATTTTCGCTGCTCAACGCGCTCGGCCTCTTCATCTTGCTCTCCGTCCAGCCGCTGCCAGGAACAGCTCTCAACGACATCACGTCAGGCGCCGTCTGCGGCGTCAGTATCCTGTCACTCTGTCTTGCGTCAGTCGGCGTGCTCGCTTCTTACTGCTGTGTGAAAGATCCACCTGATAACAGAGTAGGGTCTGTTGGTACTGCTAGATGGTACTGATGACGTGTTAAGACGATTGTGTGTCTATCCACTTGCAAGTGGCGAACGGGCTAAATGTATACTAATTGAATTACATACTTCAAAGATGTTATAAATTACTTATTACATAGTATTTTATTATATCGTTTGTATTGTTATTGAATTTGGTGCATGCATGATATAATAATAATTACCCACCATGTATAGCTTTCAGAAACACTTAGTGACGTCAATCGATGCTTATGCAATACCGAAATAAGTCATTTACAACAAGATTGAAAGAGACGGATGACTATGACGGCATTATGTGTTTGCTGAATGCTAGGCCTTGTTTATTTAGATCATGGCTGCATGTAGTGCGTATACGGTGTTTCTGATGAGGATAAGTAAACTACAAACTTACTATTAAATAATATATAATATTTATAAATAATTACAAGAGTTGAGTGACGGATGAGTGGTGTACACAAAGAGAGGTCTATTTTCAGTAGAGGACAATGACTATGGTGGTGATGTACATCCTAACGATAGATGCAGTGTGAAAATCGAATTGAATTTAGATCGATCAATCCTGACCATCGAAATAACATAAGGAAGTAGCGGTACCAGTCTAATTTCTAGTACACAGCACGTGGACCAAATACAACAACAAGCAAAAAGACGCTTTAGTCACTACACAGCTCCGTTGATCGTATTACTTATGTTACGTGTATCAATAGCGAAGATAGAGACGTACAAGAGGCTGTAGCAAAAACGAGACAACAATAATTATCACTGTTGTGACTTGTTGCGTTTGTATGTGACTAGGGACGGTCAATAGTGTGCATGCACCTGATTTATGCGGTCCATGATAAAGTTTTTGTACCATTTCTTCCTTAAATGAATAGGTAATAAGACTAACAACAGGCGATGTGTGGTATCAGTATACTGTCCGTCTGGAGTTAATCAAGTCAATTAGCATCAGATAGGATTGACAGTTCCTTGAGGAATTGTTTATTTTGAATACATACTAAATATATTCCCAATAAGTTTAAGTTTTGTAATGGTGTCTTGGCCAGAAATTGTAAGAAACCTTATATGTTGAAGAATTCGAAATAAAATTTATAGAACTTAAATCAATTAATGTTTTATTTTCTACATTACAATGTTATCTTATACCTTTAAATGAGCAATTCTTGTATATATATATATATATAATTGGAATCTCGGAATCGGCTCCAACGATTTTCATACAAATTAGTATATAGGGGGTTTCGGGGGCGATAAATCGATCTAGCTAGGAATCATTTTTAGAAAATATCATTTTATTCGTGTTTTATCGATAATCAATCTCAACTGAAAAATATGACTCTTCCTGACATCTATTGGCGAATAATAATACTACTATTTTTTGTGAGCAACTAATTGCTTTAACTACACAACAGCAGATGGCGTTGTTAAGTAACACGAAGTCAATGAGTGTTTGCTTTGAGGTTAGACTAAAATCAATTGTTTATTATCCAAAAAACACAATTAAAAAATAAAAAAAAATACCGAGCAAAGCTCGGCCATCCAGGTACTATTAATTTAAATCCGAAAACTATGACTACGAGAAGTACGGTGCGATTGAAAAACAATATAAAAAAAAAAATTAACTATTTTTCTGTTTGTATTCTGAGTAAAACGAAACGCTTGGAGATCATGTTCGTTTGACATTGACAGCTTTGACAGCCACTTACGCCGTCAATGTGACAGTGACTGTGTTCCAATCTTCTACTTTATTATCTAGCATTAAATAGTTGCCGTTTCTGTTTCACTTCTGCCAATTTTCTTATTCATTAACTCTTCTAATGCAAAAACTTTAATCCAAAACATATAATATATTTTCCCTAATTTATTTTCCTCTTTTTTTGTCATGAGGGCTGCCACTCTAACGATTTCTTCCTAAAATTAATGGCAAATGAATTACGAGAATTTCTTCGCATTCTAAATATTGAATAATTCCGATGTAGACAAAAAGAAAATCAGACTTGTTTTGTTTATTCACTCATACTGGATTTATGGTAAAAGATAACTAGGAAATGTTATTTGATCGAGTAACCCGACTCGAAAAATTTATCAGTAATTTATTTAATACACCATCTCTGCCCCACGGTTTCACCCGCGGTCCCACAGGAACCGCTTATTTTTTCGGGATAAAATATATCCTATGTCCTTTTCTGTATCCCATACAACATGTACCTACTTATGCAAAATTTCAAGACGATTGGTTGAGTAGTTGAGACGTGAAAGCGTTACAAACGAACAAACTCACTTTCACATTATATTAGTTAATAAGATTACTTCCCTTCTTTTTCTTTTGATCTAAGGACCATACATTTTTTTTTGCTTTGGGTACAGTTGTATTGGGTAGAGATAGGGAAAAGCCTTAAATATTTGGCAACACCGCATAAATATTTCAAAATTAAAAATTCTTGATTTTATTTTGTAGGGTGAACCATTGTGATTGAGTGATTGTGATTTATTTGATTAATTAATTGACTTGTTTTCCCAATTAGTATAGTGAAGCGAGATGTGTATCTGATTCTGCTAACAGTGTAAACTGGACCAGTAACAGTCATTCCAATCAGTATAATTAAAATGCTTTTCGCATTTGTTTAGTACTTCTATTCACTGATAACAATACGTAAGTCTTTTGTTTTCTATTTGCTAACAAAAGTTATTCATACGCTTGATATTTGAGACAAAGTTATGTCGGTTTTAAGAACTAGTTTTTGGAGGTCACAGAAATTTTAGGTCTTAAAGATTTGAGAAATATTAATTTACATAAATGAATACTTAA
The DNA here is from genome assembly GCA_911728515.1 of Peribatodes rhomboidaria. NCBI lineage: Eukaryota > Metazoa > Arthropoda > Insecta > Lepidoptera > Geometridae > Peribatodes > Peribatodes rhomboidaria. Next base: position 2,595,304 of record OU452194.1, read on the forward strand.
ACTTTGTTCTCATTTGTGTATTATTCCAATAATATTCCTGACACCTACTTTCACTTAAAAATATTATTTAAAAAGGATTAATTTAATACTTAGTGCTTGTTCATGTTTGCTTGTTTATAAGTAAAACTCATGAAGTCATGATTCATATTTTTATCAATCAACCTGCATTTGACTATCTGTTTGTTTAATTTCAATTATCGTTCTAAAAATAACAAGATAAATGACGATTGGAATGAATCAGTGGTCAATTACCTCCTGTGCTGGAGGTCCGAAGATTTCTGGACGGGAAGATGTATTGTTAATGAGTTTTAAATGTTTGTTACCTCTGTCTAAAGAAACTGTAGACTCTAAATACATTACACTCATTTTGAGCAGTTGGCTAGTAAATAGATCTCGGCTTACTAAGTGTCAAGGCTATTGACCCTTTTAATTCAGGGGAGCAATTTAGATAACCATTGTCGACTTAGCATAACATATCGTCACACCTTTCCCCCCCAAGGGGCTGGCAGAGCTGTGTTACAAAACCAAAACTTCTCCAGACAATATTCAGTCTCAGTATCAGGCAGGGGGCGAGCCTGTTGCCATACACCGGGCTCCAGTTATGTTGCAGATGACATTATATATGCTTATCATGTTCACACAACAAAAAAATTGGTGTATGCCTTGGCTGTGAACGAACCTGCTCCCTCTGGCTTGAGAGGCAATCCTACTCCAACTACGCTATCATAGTGCAGCCAACTTTACTGAACCATTAAGCTTGCCTTAGCCTTAAAAATGGACAAAGAGTGTATCAGTATCACTAATTTCTCACAAATATGCCAGCTAGACTACCAGCGGCGTGATTGTGAAACATTGGTGATATTGAGCCGTTCCCCGTTCATATTTTTCAAAGTTAGCCGAATTGCCCTCCAGTTACAGTTGGTAACACTTATCAAGCTGTGAGTAGGTCACCAATGCAGATTACGGGGCTACTATATCTATAATAATTAGGGAAGTATATAATTTATGTGTATGGAATGTACTTAAATGTGTTTTATATATTTTTATGAACAACTAAGACAAAGTCGAAAGCTTTTGTTTTAATTAAATCATATTATATCTTACTTTAAATTTTACTAGCTGCGACCACGTGGTTTCACCCACGGTCCCACAGGAACCGTTGATTTTTCCGGGATAAAAAATACCCTATGTCCTTTTCTGTACCCTAAACAACATGTATGCAAAATTTTAAGACGATCGGTTGAGTAGTTCAGACGTGAAAGCGTTACAAAGAAACAAAGAAAATGAACAAAGACTCACTTTTTCATATTATATGTAGTACCTTTGATTTTAGTCTAACCTCAAAGCAAACACTCATTGACTTCGTGTTACTTAACAACGCCATCTGCTGTTGTGTCGTTAAAGCAATTAGTTGCTCACAAAAAATAGTATTATTATTCGCCAATAGATGTCAGGAAGAGTCAACGCCTCCTTTTTGTTATTTCTCTTATGTTAAGTTTATGTTTAAGTTGATTATCGATAAAACACGAATAAAATGACATTTTCTAAAAATGATTCCTAGCTAGATCGATTTATCGCCCCCGAAACCCCCTATATACTAAATTGTATGAAAATCGTTGGAGCCGATTCCGAGATTCCAATTATATATATATATATATACAAGAATTGCTCATTTAAAGATATAAGATTTGAACAAACATATTTGAATAACCCCTAACATTTATTGACCTTTACCTGTTATAACATCAAATTATAACATCAAACATATTATTAAATCATTAATTAAAATATTGTTATATTTGAAAGTAAATAATAAAGATACAAATACAGATAGGTCCTATTTTTTTTCAAAATATGTTATGATTTATAGTTTAAGATTTCAGTTTTATTTATACATATTTTTAGATAAAACTGTTGGCACAAAGAGACTTAGTTCAAAATAATGGACAAGTCAAATCTGAGTGTCATTACCCAATTAGTGTATCATGATTGTGAACCATCTCTAAGAACCTATCGTAAAATATGAATTAAAATGTAAGTAATATTCTTTCAATTAATTTTACAAAAGGGAAAATCTATTACCTAGGTAAATATGTTACGAACAATTTGAGAAGTCTGGTCACTATGAATAATGACCGGTCTGTAAAGGCAAAATGACTTGGATAGACAATGTTGACTGCTTGCTTAGCCTAGTCATTTAAGTAGGGGAGGTAAAAAATAACCACAAAGGCTAAAGACCGGAGCGCAGCAAAGCAGAGCTCCCGTCTTAGCCTTCTAATCAAACCAATCCAAGTCGGATTTGCTCTGATAGAGGAGTCAGGCAGGAGAAACTCTCTTGGTCATTATTTATTAAAATGACCGGTCCATATTAATACTGCCGGGTTAATCAAGTTGCTCGGAACATATTAAGGTATTCATATAGTTATTTGACAACCTACCTTGGCTTACCTGCCTTATTAACGTTTTAAGGTAATTAATTTCGATTGTTGTGGACATTTCGGAAAGTTTTTCGTTTTTGAAGCTACTCCGGGTAACTATTTCTGTACGTGTTAATATCTATTTAAGTATGTATTTAAAAATATCTAAGTATGTATATCAGTCTCTGGCAGCCATAGTACAAGCTTTGCTTAGTTTGGGGTCAGGCGACCGTGTGTGGAAGTGTCCCGAATTTATTATTTATTATTTATTACATAATAATGGAATTAGTTGACTCAAATGTGAAGTAAAGCAAAACCCCCAAAATCGCCTCTCGTAATTAATAGACAACCCTTACTCATCAACCATTAAAAAGCAACGATAGCCTAATTGGAGAAGGCTCGCCTCTCCAACCAGAAGAAGCGGGTTGGATCCCAGACAAATGTACACACTAATTTGTTCATTGTAAGAACATAATGTGCGTATTTTTAATGTAATCTGCTAGGTACATAACTGGAGCCCGGTGAATGAGACAAGCTCGCCCCCTGCCACATTTGGGGCTGAATATCGTCTGGCGAAGTATGAGTGGCGTGTAAAATGTTTTGTACTCGGCAATTATTAGAAAATTTTAACTGTTTTTGATGATGATAAAGATTTATTAAAAGTTTATTAAAAGACTTATCAGAATGGACACTATCTGTACCATATTAGGTATGTTATTGTTTAAGAAGTAATTAATTAATGATTCCAGAGTGTAAGATGGCGGACCCGCATATTAGGGAGGCGGCGGAGTCCCTGCTCAGCAGTGTCACCAGCCCGTCTTATAGGCAATTGAGTGAGTAACCAACATTAAATATCATTAAGTCATTTGTGCAGTTCTTGAAAATTGCTGTACGGATTAAAGAAGTAATTTTTTGACCACTCAAAAGCGATGTCTTATTGTCTACTGGGTAAAATCAGTATTTGTTTGTTCGACGATAATTTGAGTACATACCGATTTGCAAAATGTAGTGCTGCACCGCCGGAGTGCTCGATATAAATTGTATCAGGTAATTGGTTATCAGGATAGGGTGTACTAAGCCGAAAGGGGCCATTGTACTCATCATTATGACCAACTTTTACTACGGGGTCAACCCTGAAATCGAGAAAAAAATAACAGCCGTTCTATACATTTTTCGACGATTAATGAATTTTTGTATGGAACAGCTGATTCTTTTACGATATTTTGGGTTGGCTCCATAGTAAAAGTTGTTCATGATGATGAGTACAATGACCCCCTTTTGGCTTGGTACACCCTATACCGATAATTCTGTATAGCAGTGAGATATTACAGACTGCTTTTTTTTGTGTTGTATATCACCTTTATATCAGATCCAAATATTATCTCCAGATAGTTTTCTTTATTTTTAACCAACTTCCAAAAATGAGATTCTCAATTCGACTGTTTTTTTTTGTATGTACGAGTATGTTACGCGATTACTCCGCCAATAGTGAATCGATTTTAAGAGTCCGGCGACCTAACTAATTTCGACCTAGGCGAACTAGACTAACTTCGCATTGGCTTAAGGTATTCTATCGCCATTTCGTCTAGAAGAAGAAGACGAGTGAAGAGAGCGAGTAATAATACTGACGAGCCTTTAAACTTACCTACAGAGTGACAAAGTGCAATTTTTTTTTAATGACTTTTGCACTACTGTAATCATAGAATTTCCCTTGTATTATTGATTCATTTAACAGCTAATGATGTAGACAACCTCCCTATGTAATGGAATTTTTGATTTGCTTTGTCTACCTATTGAATAAATCAGTCAAAAGTGACCCTTAAAATGCGGATATTTTTCATAGCTCTATTTTCGCTTGAGAACGTTTTTTTAAAAAAAAAAACAAGAAAATAGGGGCGAAGATATTGTTAATTTAATTGTACATGCTAAATTTCATCATAATCTGACAAACGGTTTTCAAGAAATTTGAGTAGTGCGTTTGTATGGAAATTTCAGAACGTCGCTGCCCTCTTAATGATTATTTTTTTGTTTGATAGATCATACTTTAGAGGTATAGGTATAGTATAGGTAGATACATGTAAATTATATCGAAATCGGTCAAGCAGTTTTTAAAATATCAACTAAAGTAAAAAAAAATGTTTACATGGACGACGACAGGATGGGAAGTCGGGAAGCGTTGCTTTTTATGTTATTACTAGCTGTCACCCCGCGACTTCGTTCGCGTTTTGAGCTATCGTATCTGTTAAGTTAGATCGAACTGCACACGGTGTGCAAATTTGATTGAAATCGGTTAAGTAGTTTAGGAGTCTATAGCGGACAAACAACGTGACACGTAATTTATAAATATTAAGATTTTTTAACGCTAGTATCTCATACTCGTTCTGTCTCCTTCCAGCCCACTCGCAGTCAGTAAATTTGGTGTCTGAAGACCTGGTGGCTGGCCACCGGCCGCACGGGAAGATGTCGACCGTGCGCCGGTTCTTCTGTCTGTTTGTCACTTTTGACATACTGTTTACGAGCCTCATGTGGCTCATATGTGTTATGGTGAGTTAAAGAATAAGCCGACCCACTCCACATGACATTAGAATACCCTAATAGGGTCCATTATGAGATACTTATACAGGGTGACTGGTTGAACACTTTAGATATTCTGGATTATCATAGTACTCATCATTATGAACAATTTTTATTATGGCACAAACGCGGAATTCGCGAAAAAAAAATCAGCTGTTCCATAGAAAAATGTCAATGACACTCGACAAAATGTATGGAACAGCTGTTTTTTTTTTCGCGAATTCTGGGTTAGTCCCATAATAAAAGTAGTTCATAATGATGAGTACTATGATAACCTAGAATATCTAAAGTGTTCAACCAGTCACCCTGTATAAAGATCTTGTGAAATTAACAATCACCATTTTGACTTTGAGTCTTAAGGCGATTAAGAGTTGAAACAGACCAAATACAGTTGCAGTCCGTTCCATGTGCGTGCTGTCAGTGAGTCGTTGACAACGAGCAGTCCGTGCGTCACGCAGCTACTGTAATGGACTGGAAACGGACTGACTCGGTGATCGGCTACGAACAGGTATTCGTAGCCGATCACTAGTAGTTTCCAGTCCGTTGCAGCAACGGACGACACGGTCATTCCTAGGATGAGTGACCGCGGCTAGTATTTATAACTGAGCGCTACCGTGAAACTGAACTACTGAACTACCGAAACTGGATTTGGTGTGTTTCAAATTAATTTTTTTTTGGAATTCGATCGAAAACGTTTTTGAATTACTTATAGTGAATACCTATATTAGTAACATATTTTTATGATATTTTATTATGGAAACTGACGTGGTTTAAATCATAATCTATTTTAATGAGTTAATACAAATGGACGCATTATATGATGCATGAAACAGACGCGGCGCAGACACCCCTCATGGTTTTCTCGCCTGAACCATATCCGTGGTGCATTCTCGCCTTACGTCCGGCCTGTGTAACGCGCCTTAGAGAAATTCTCACTGTGGAAAGTGTGTTAAAAATGCTCATTAACCACCGACGCAAAAACGACAAGGTGTTATAAGTTTGACGTGTGTGTGTCTGTCTGTCTGTGGCGTCGTAGCTCCCGAACGGATGAACCCATTTTGATTTGTTATTTTTATTTGAAAAGTGAATTAGTCGGGAGGGTTCTTAGATATGTTTGATGAAAATCGGTGTTTTTTTATATTTTTAATGTATACTTCTTTTGAAGTATACATTATGGAACTAACTCCTTTTTTTACCCGCCTGTGCAAGAAAGAGGGTTAAGTTTTTCGAGTGTGTGTATCTATGTGGGTATGTATGTATGTGTGAAGTTTCTTTGGCACACCCTACACCCTAAACAGCTTGATGTATTTCGACTTGTGAGGTATCATTTGAATCGTCCTGATAGTGGAAGTGACATAGGGTACAACATTTTGCAGCCGGGTTTTTTTGTTTTTCTTTTAATAATGTTACTTGTTCTTTTAATAATGAAATGAAAAATGAAATGAAATTGTTTATTTTCCAGATTTGCATCCATCAAATTATTTCGTTAATTATTAATTATTATTAAATGAATTACCTATCTAATGATTAAAATTAAAATACAATGGTCAGAAATAAAATATAAAACAAGAATTAAATTAAATTGAATAGATTGAATAAAATAAAATTAAACAATTAAATAAATGGGGTAAAATAGAGTGAAATTAAATTAAATTTTTAAATGAATAATTAAAACAATTAAACTAGGCAATGGGCGCGTGATATGCTCTCCATGTGCGTTACTTGTTACTAGTGTGTTGTTGTGTGTTACTTGTTCTTTTAATAATGTTACTTGTTCTTTTAATAATGTTACTTGTTCTTTAAATAACGTTACTTGTTCTTTTAATAATGTTACTTGTTCTTTTAATAATGTTACTTGTTCTTTCAATAAACTTGTTTTAAATTTCAGATGCGAGGCGAAACCCTAGAGCAGATATTCGACAGAGAAATAGTCCACTACAATGTCAAAGTGTCATTATTTGACATAGTTCTGCTAGCAATCGTGCGATTCACAGTACTCCTGCTGTTCTACGCTCTCCTGTATATAAATAACTGGACAGTTATAGCCGTGAGTATCTTGATTTATATTACTAGTGACTCTGGGAGCTGTAAAGCTCGCGGTCGCTGTCTGTCTTCTCTGTAGGTCGTATTACTCAACGGATTGTCATGAAATTTTGCGAGCAGTAATGATCATCTCTTTACGCCTTTCCCCCGAGCCCGAGGGGGCTGGCAGATGTGTAACACGATACCCACTCATGTCCACACACACCAGTCATGTAGCAGATGACATACAATACGCACATATGTTCACACAATGAACTAATATAGGTGCGTGCCGTCGGCTGGGTTCGAACCCGCTCCCTCTGGCTTGAGAGGCGGGCCTTCTCCAACTAGGCTATCATCGCTAATAGCTACAGTAATTAAATGTAATTTTTATGTCACGTATTGGTAATTTTTCAAAATGTCGGAGATATGATTTTTTTACGTTTTCGCGAGACCTTTAGTGGTGGTATTGTTTTCATTTTCGTTTTGTTTATTTGATTTGAGGATTTCAATCAGTATAAAATTAATTTATTAGGCGACGGCAGCCTAGTTAGGAGAAGGCCCGCCTCAAGCCAGAGGGAGTGGGTTCGAACCCAGCCGACGGCACGCACCAATTTGTTCATTGTATGAATTATGTGCGTATTGAATGTCATCTACTACATTTGGGACTGAATATCGTTCGGCGAAGTGTGGGGGTTGTATTACACCTCTGCCAGCCCCCTCGGGGGAAAGGCGTGACGATATTATGTTATGTTAAAATTAATTTAAATGGATATAATAATCCGGCAATAACAATCATTTCACTCAATTATCTCAATAAAAAAATGTCCTTGTTTGTTTCAGCTGTCAACAGCAGGGACCTGTGCATTATTAATAGCTAAAGTTTTCGTTTATGACGTAAGTATAAATATAGGGTCGACTGGGGCAAATACGTCTGTGGGGCAAATGCGTCTTTCGAGAATAAAGTCCCAGTATCTGGATGACCGAGCTTTGCTCGGTATTTTTTTATTTTTTAAATTGTGTTTTTTGGAAAATAAACAATTGATTTTAGTCTAACCTCAAAGCAAACACTCATTGACTTCGTGTTACTTAACAACGCCATCTGCTGTTGTGTCGTTAAAGCAATTAGTTGCTCACAAAAAATAGTATTATTATTCGCCAATAGATGTCAGGACGAGTCATATTTTTCAGTTGAGACTACTCAAACGCCTCCTTTTTGTTATTTTTCTTCCAAGTTTATGTTTAAGTTGATTATCGATAAAGCACGAATAAAATGACATTTTCTAAAAATGATTCCTAGCTAGATCGATTTATCGCCCCCGAAACCCCCTATATACTAAATTGTATGAAAATCGTTGGAGCCGATTCCGAGATTCCAATTATATATATGTATACAAGAATTGCTCATTTAAAGATATGAGATTTACACGATGCAAGTTTCTTGCCTGTTGCATACAATTAAATTGAAGCAATAAATGACTTGCATGGTCTAAACAACACGTAACATTGTTGGTCTGTCATACAAGTTTTGCTTCAAAACTTTTCTTGGTGTAAGTAAATAGCATATGCTATAATTTCTTAAGCAATTCTTGTATTCAACTGGATTCTCTCTTCATTTGCAAACATGAGTTTAGTGAGTGAAATAATGTTAATCGTTGCTTCTCTTCTGAGGGATAAACTGTTGAGAATACGTCGAAAGAAGAGGTTTTAGATCAAAAAATGGATAGGAAGAAGAGAGGTTCTCGGAGCATCTAACAATCTTTGTGTAGAGCTACAAAACGTAGCTTCTACACGTTCAACACTTGAATGAAAAATTTGCCAACGCAAATACGTGCAATACTTGAAGCAACCCGCTAATAAATGGTACACGCACATACAACTCTGTGTTTAGAAAAAACTTGTAAGCAATAATCGCCCAAATATAATTGTATTGGTGCAAACAAATGACATTTGCAATTATTTCTTGGCAAGACTTTCATACAATAATTGCATTCTATTTTTTTTTCTTATACCCCGTGTAAACAGTTGCTTACAATTCTTGAAGATCAATTATTGCTCTTGTATGTGCAAGAAAATGGTATCATGTAAATGGGCCTTTACTGAGTCTTTTTTAGTCGACATTCCACCAACTCGTACTAAACGGTTTGCCTCCACCTTTCTGATACGAACCGCTAGGGAATGGAACACCTTGCCATCTTCTGTATTCCCGACTAACTACAACCTGGGTATCTTCAAGGCTAGAGTGAATAAGTACCTTAAAGGTCGTCGTGCGCCATCTTAGACCACAACGTCGCTTAACATCAGGCGAGTTACATAAAAAAACTGACACCCTTGACAATAAGGCAACTAACGCCATCTTGTACAGATTATTGCAACTAAAGATAGAAAAAAGATGTAGGTGGCGCCTAACTTGTGAAGGGTTTGTCAGTAATTCCCGAAAGACGCAATTGCTCTACAGACGCATTCTCGTGCACATAAACGAAAAACGAAATAGACAAGGACGAAGTTAACAAGCGACCTCGTTCCCCAGTGGCCGAACGCCTCCCAGCCGGTGTACGAGGTGTTCCTGATCCTCATCTCGTTCGTGCTGGCGTGGAGCGAGGCCTGGTTCCTGGACTTCCGCGTGCTGCCGCAGGAGCTGCAGGCCAAGCAGATCCTCGACTCCATCGGTGAGCGCACTACTTGCCTGCTAAACTTTTTGGAGATCGGATCAACAAATATACAGGGTTATAGGTACCTGATAAAAACCTCTAAAGGGTTCATTGTACTCATCAATACGAACAACTTTTACTATGAAGCCAATCCTGTAAACGCGAAAAAAAAACAGCTGTTCCATACAAAAAGTTCAATCACCTGAGACAAAATGTATGGAACAGCTGATTTTTTTTCGCGATTTCGGAGTTCGCCCCATAGTAAAAGTTGTTCATATTGATGAGTACAATGAACCCTTAAGAGATTTATGATTAGGTACCTATAACGCTGTATATAAGTATAAATATCGTCACGCTTTCCCCCGAGGGGGCTGGCAGAGGTGTAATACAACACTCACACTTCGCCGGACGATATTCAGTCCCAAATGTGACAGGGGGCGAACCTGTCGCCATACACCGGGCTCCAGTCTTGTAGCAGATGACATACAATACGCACACATTTTCATACAATGAACAAATTGGTGCGTGCCATCGGCTGGATTCGAACCCGCTCCTTCTGGCTCGAGAGGCGGGCCTTCTCCAACAAGGCTGTCATCGCTTTTTCAAATATTTTTTTTATCCTAACAAATAAAATAAATGCGAAATTGAGTTCTTTCGTTTTTCGTTTGTAACGCCTCAACCTCTTAACTGATCATCATAAAATTTCGCATATACGTTGTCAGGGATACAAGAAAAGGCATATGGTACTTTTACAGCGAAAAAAATTACGGGTAAAGCCGCACAGTTAGTTAATATTTAAAAAAAAAAGAGTGTACTTATGTACACGCGTTAGAAGTTATACTTCTTAACCTCAAATCTATAAATGCACTCAAAACAGTTTATTCAAATCAGTTTTATCACTAATATTCAATATATATAGATATACTAATAAATAATAAATTATTAGTAAATACTATCACCGTCGTATATGAAATTGATTTAATAAAAACACCAAAATAATATTTATTTATTCACTGTTTAATAATTGTACTCTTACGAAACACGTGTTCTAAATATAAAAATACTAGAATATACAACTTGAACATAGTTATCAATTTTCATGCCACCTAGAACTACGAGTAACTTCATACGATGTAGAATTTAGGTGTCGGTGTGCGCGCGCATCGTAAAAACTCACTCTCGTCATTTTTCTCTATCGCGCCAAAAGAAGTATAAATTCAAAAAACCTTATGTTAATACAAATAAAGTCCATTTTCGTCCACCAGTCCAACACAACACCGCAACCACTGAGCGGACTCCGCTCCTGCGCCCCGATGCTCCGCGCTCGACATACGCAGAGTCGACCGTCAAGTGGTTCTCGCCGGTCGAGACGCCAGAATCGAGCCCCAGACCGCCGAAGACGCTCATCCTTACACAGGAGCAGGTGAGTTCAGTTGTCATGTTTTCTATAAAACATTGGTTATCTGTAAAGTCGGTTTACGGACGATTAAGATGAAATTTAGTAATTAAGAGTCCGGCGACCTAACTAATATCGTCCTAGGTGACCTAGACTAACTTCGCATTGGCTTAAGGTATTCTATAGCCATTTCGTCTAGAAGAAGAAGACGAGCGAAGAGAGCGAGTGATGATACTGACGAGCCTCTAAAGTTGCCTACAGAGTGACAAAGTACAATTTCAATTTTTTTTATGACTTTTGCACTTCTGTAATAATTCTTAAGTAACTAAGAATTTCTCTTGTATTATGGATTCATTTAACAGCTAATGATGTAGACAACCTCCCTATGTAATGGAATTTATGATTTGTTTTGTCTATCTATTGAATAAATCAGTCAAAAGTGACCCCTTAAAAATGCGGATTTTTTCATACTTCTATTTTAGCTTGAGAACGTTTTAAAAAAAAACCAAGAACATAGGGGCGTAGATATTGTTAATATAATTGTATATGCTAAATTTCATCATAATCTGACAAACGGTTTTCAAGAAATTTGAGTAGCGCGTTTGTATGGAAATTTCAGAGTGTCGCGGCCCTCTTAATAAATTCCGCCCCTTTGCAATGTTAGTGAATAATAATAATAATAATTTTATATAACATTGCAATATTTGCAATATTGCAATGTTACTATGAAATACACGTAGCTGCTGATATTTACATTTTTAGTGCCTTTAACACAAAAGTTTTAATGTTTCATATTTATCTATGTCCTATGTCTATATAATGGTACCTATTATTGTAACTGTTTTGTTAATAACCTACAGTTCTATTTACATTTTTTTTAATGAAGAATGTTCTTGATTTTTAAAAAACGTCCTCAAGAGAAAATAGAGCTATGAAAAATATCAGCATTTGTAATGAGTCACTTTTGACTGATTTCGTTAAAAGATAGACAAAACATAACAATAATCCATTTACATAGGAAGGTTGTCTACATCATTAGCTTTTAAATTAATCCACAATACAAGTGATTTTTTTATTATTTAAGCATGCGATCTCTCTGTTCGGATTGACTTAAAACTTGCTAAAATTCTTGCCGTCCTTGTCTAATAAAATGGAATTTGGATTGGAGAGCTCAAGCCAGAGGGAGCAGGTTGAAACCCAGCCGACGGCACGCACCAATTTGTTCATTGTATGAACATATGTGCGTATTGTGTGTCATCTGTTACATGACTGGAGCCCGGATTTTTGATTTGCTTTGTCTATCTATTGAATAAATCAGTCAAAAATGACCCCTTACAAATGCGGATATTTTTAATAGCTCTATTTTCGCTTAAGAACGTTTTAAAAAAACCTAGAACATAGGGGCGGAGATATTGTTAATTTAATTGTACATGCTAAATTTCATCATAATCTGACGAATGGTTTTCAAGAAATTTAAGAAGCGCGTTTGTATGGAAATTTCAGAACGTCGCGGCCCTCTTAACATCCATTTACAACATAATTATGTACATTTAAATAAAATCTAACAGTCACCCAGTGCCATGGACTTTGCAAATTAATTGAAACCCTGACACTTAACTAAGCGGGTTCCGAGAACGAATTATCTAAAAGTATAAACAAAACGAAACAATTGGAAATCCATTAAGAGGGTCAGGAGGTCCAATTGGGTTCAATTGACCTCAATTGAACTAATCAAGATCTGATGGATTAACGTTTGCTTACCGGCAATTTAAATTTTACCCGACTGCACAGAAGTGAGAGAAGTCTGTTTGTTCTGTTTGTTGACCTAGCAAAAGCAAGGTCCGAGTTTACATACTAGGACAAATCGCCTATCGTTTGTCCGACGCTCAGATTAACCTAGAGGAAAAGATGGAACACTGCGTTATATCTCGCTGAAGCTACTTCTTTTTAAACGTGTGCGCGTGGTAATGTTGCCATGAAAAACATTTACAATTGCACGAAAACTAATATTAATTTTCAAACTCTACGTTAGCCATTTCCGTTCCAATATACAACCTTAGTAGATTTGATATTCTAAAACTGCACATATTTGTAAGAATTTAATGTTACGGCTTTTTCAAAATTGACTTGTAAACAACTGCACAGTTTTTAAAAAGAACCTCTAAATGTAGTCCTGGCCACACTTTTGTAATTCACCATATACGGAGTTTTGGCGGGAACCGAAAAGATGGTGTCGTGTTTTTGTATTATTTTCTAAAACTTGTGATTCTTCGAGTGTTAAAGTGTAATAATGGTGGATTATTAACGTTTACCGGTTCGTCAACGTGCACGAGTGTGGGCAAATGATACAAACATCGCGAAAGGCGATTTTTCGTGTTCTCTACAAATCTTCACTTAAAGTTTCAGTAAAGTATCCATAACTTTACTGGAATGGGAAAAGGGGAGGGATTCATCGTCTTCATCATCACCTCATCATCATCATCCCATCATCTGTTACTGAAGGAAAAATTATTACTAAGAATCCGACTGAAGGACGAGTATCCATGGTCATGAATAAATTAATTTAAAAAAATCACCATGTATACATGTGCGTGTTGTGTACTTATACGACAGTTCCGTAGTTTTTGGATGGTTTTTGGCTTCACCTAAATCATACGCCGTGCGCCATCTTACTCTCTAGGTTGATCTGAGGTCCTACGATAACTAAAGTATAGTTATCGGATCTTTATCAAATTTTGTAGGCAAGTAGTTCATGCAAATACAATTTTCAAGTTCAAATATAAGAGAAAACGGATGAGGAGTTATGGAGACATACCATCTCTCCGTTCGGATTAACTTAAAACTTGCTAAAATTCTTGACGTCCTTGCCTATTTAGATGGAATAAGAAAGACAGCTATATTTTAGTACATATTTAATCTATCAACCAAATCTACGACTAAATATTTCAGAACACGGGCACTAAAATAAACAGAGCACGCTCACCAATTTATTAGTATAATCCGGGGGGAGCCACTATCGCTTTTTCATAACAAAACTGATAGAGGTCAGAGGAAGTTTTTAGTTCCCCCATTTGACCGCCGTCGAACCACAACAAAAATATCGTTGGTTCGCATATTCTCAATAGATGGCGTTGATGGTCTTAAAACTCGCACGCGAGTTGTTCACTACGGAAGAAGGCCTGCAGTGTTACGATTCTGCGTTGTATTCTTTGAAATATTTGTATTGTACTATATGTTGATGCCAATCAGTATGAAAAATTAATACCGGTTACCGGTATTAATCTAACAAAATCTGTTTTTTGAAACGTCTGCGATGCAAAGCGTCGGGGCGATTATGTTGAACTAGCTGCGCCCCGCGGTTTCAACTGCGGTTAAAAAGTATCCTATGTGCTATTCTAGACTATAATCTATCTCTGTGCCAAATTTCATCCAGATCTGTTCAGCCGTTCTGGAGTGAAAGAGTAACAAACATCCATCCATCCATTCTAACAAACTTTCGCGTTTATAATATTAGTAGGAGTATGTTGAATGTATTATACACTAGCTGCGCCCCGCAGTTGCACCCGCGGTTAAAAAGCATCCTATGTGTTATTCTAGACCATAATCTATCTCTGTGCCAAATTTCATCCAGATCGGTTCAGCCGTTCTGGAGTGAAAGAGTAACAAACACCCATCCATACATTCAAAATTTCGCGTTTATAAATTTATAGTAGGAAGTAGGATATTCACATTATTGTGCGTGTTACAACCTTTACTAGTGAGTAGGTAATGGCTGTAACTTTTTGTTAAATTTGTTGTAATTGAACAAGAAATTTAAAGCTGTTATTTTTTTATTGGTTGTAATGTAACAGATCATGGTATAATAATGTACTCCGCCAGGTATAGTATTCCGAGTCAAAAATGGTCACGTGAGCAACACGTAATGACGTCAATCGATGCTTGACCGAATAAGTCTTGTACAAATATGTATAGTTGTTTTCTTTTGTTATATATCTCTGTAACCGTATTATGTATTTAAAGTAGAGTCGCCTTTTAGAATGTTATTGTATTATTTAATTGTACTACTAGCTGCGCCCAGCGGTTTCACCCGCGGTTAGGAAGTATCCTATGTGCTATTCTAGACTAAAATCTATGTCTGTGCCAAATTTCATCCAGATCTGTTCAGCCGTTCTGGCGTGAAAGAGTAACAAACATCCATCCATCCATACATACAAACTTTCGCGTTTATAATATTAGTAGGATAGGATTATATTACTTCTCTCTAGTCTAATATTTACTCTTTATTTTTATTTGTGTTTTTCCTTTGCTCTCTTTTTTGTATTCTAATTGTAGTCCCGTCGCCTCTTAAGTTCAATGCTGAAAATCAGCGCTGCGAAGAAATTTTCAGCATTATAGCTGAGCATTGACCTTTTTGACGACAACTACAGTTACAGCCACAGACCTAAGATTTTTTTTGCTTCGCAAAAGACCAACGAAGCGTGGGACAGAGAAGTCTCCATCGAAATGTAAACTCCACAAGAGAGAAAGAGGTCGCCTACAAATAAAATGTTAGTCAATTTTTCTTTTGTCATTAATGACAGCGCGCCACCTGGGAACACGCGAAAATTCCTATGATTTATATTTTTACTAAAATAATTATAAATAGACTCAAAAGAGAGCAATTGTAACTAAATGCAGTTATGTCATCTTGTGAGTTTAGCAATTGTGATGTGAATCCAAGATGTAACCCACAAAATTTGTCGTTTCATGGGTAAATATGAAAATTCCATTGTGATGTTTTTGTCTAAATTTTGTCTAAAACTTAACATAAATTGGTTCCAAAAACCGATTTACCAGCGGTATGTTGTTGTCGTTTCTTCGTAACATCTATATTTCCTAGATGAAAGCAGAATTGGTGATGAAATTCAGCATTAAAATATTAGTTAGTTTACGCTCGATTTTCACTAGAGATGGATAAAAAGATGACGTCATTATTATCGATAGTTTTTATCAAAGTTCATTAGGTAGGCGATGGGTGCAATACATAAACAAAGCATACATTTTTGAATCAATGCCATCAAAAGTAAATTGACATTCTTCCGAGTTTGTACTGAATGATGAGGCGTAAAACATTTTTGTATTATATCTACGTATGTACCTTCAATTTCTGATCATCATTTTTAATTCAATTTACACATTTTGGGTGTCTTACATCCAAGTCTAATTTAATTATATTTAATTAAATTAAATAATATGTATGTAAATTATAAATAAATGTACAAAACCAATGAGATAAGTATTATTACTTATCCTAATCCGTATACGAGTAAATTTGGTCAAGGGTCACAATTCGAAGCGAATTACTAGGATAGTATTATGTTGATCTTATTATTTACTTTTCTTATGTTAATTTAGATACATGGTGACACTGATATCTAACTCTTCCGCCTAGCTTAACACCCGTTTAGTGATTAATATTCATTTTAGCTCAGCAGCGGTGTTATACTTGGAACAAAAAACAACTCAATTGGTATGCGAAAGATTATATTTATCGACAAGCACCCGGAGGACCATTTTTGGTCAATCGATAAATTAATAAGTACTTTTCACAACACTAATTTACTCACGCATGCGCAAATGTGTTTTTGTATCACTATCGAATTGTCACTGTCGATCTTTTACATCCTAGATCTGTGGTTACAGCACTGTTTTCATTAATTTGTGTATTGGTATTAAGTGTTGTCACCGTCTTTGTAGTGTCTTGTGTGTCAAAATAAATGTATCTTTCTTTCTTTCCGTTGGAAAGAGACGGATGACGTCATCCGTCCCTTTCGAACTTGTTGGAAAGACTTATTTCGGACTTGCTTATGAATCGATTGTTGTCACTATTTTTTGTTGCCCACGTGACCTTATTTCTTCTTCTCTCTACTTCTTCTGTCTCTACTCCTTCTCTTCTTTTCTCGTATTCTTCGGAACGCTGTACCTGGCGGAGTATATTCGACTGCGCGAGCGTTAACGAGCGAAGCGTCTATGCTTCAACATATCGTCACGCCTTTCCCCCGAGGGGGCTGGCAGAGGTGTAATACAACACCCACACTTCGCCGGACGATATTCAGTACCAAATGTGACAGAGGCGAACCTGTCGCCATACACATGTAGCAGATGACATACAATACGCACATATTATGATCACACAATAAACAAATTGGTGCGTGCCGTCGGCTGGGTTCGAACCTGCTCCCTCTGGCGTGAGAGGCCGGCCTTCTCCCTTTATAATGCACTACTGTGTATATTTATGTACACGAAATCACACCATAAAGCAATGCACAAAATGTCGAGGTAAGAATGACCAAGCCAGTAGCATAGCTTTTTTGCGTCAATGTGTGAGTGTTGTGTACATACACGACAGTAGCGTAGTTTTTGGCTTCACTTAGTCTCAAACGCCGTGCGCCATTTTATTCTGTAGGTTGATCTGAGATTTGTAAATATATGTAACTATCACTGGATACATATACCCTGATGAAAGGGTGTCGCGTAATAAAACTAAATTAGGACATTAAATCTTACAACTCTTTACAAAATTTAAAATTAAAAAACCCGATACAGATTTTCATCAAACTTAGCTATTTGGCTACGAACACTCCCGACTAATTTACCTTTTTAAACAAAAATAAACAATATCAAATTCGGCTCATCCGTTCGGGAGCTACGATGCCACAGTTACACACACACACACACACTCACACGTCAAATTTATAACACCCCGTTGTTTTTGCGTCGGCGGTTTAAAATGTACAATTTCTAGGTTATAGCAATAAAATTAACGCGAGATTGAAATGTTTATCCCCTAGGTAATATTCAACTTTTTGACAATATAAATTAAAAATTTAAATCTCTAGAAATGTTGTGTGGAATGTTCTGTATTTAGTCTCTTGTCTTAAATTAGTAGATAATTTGTTGTAGATTTAAAAAAAGCATGTATTTTGAAATTTCTGAAATTTCGAATTTTGGTTCTGGGATATAATTCTGTCATGTTGCCTAGGATCTGTACTGATTAAAAACTGTTTTAGATATTTTTTACTAAAACTATCACAATTCACGCATGATAAAAAACAAGTAAATAATAATAAATAATAATACCTAAATAAATTCGGGACACTTCCACACGGTCACCTGACTAAGCAAAGCTTGTACTATAGCTGCCAAAGACTGATATATATACTTAGATATTTTTAAATACATACTTAAATACATATTAACACCCAGACATAGAACAAACACAAATGTTCATGACATGAATGTTTGCCCTAGGTGGGAATCGAACCCACGCTCCCTAGCTCAGAAGGCAGGTTCACTACCAACTGAGCCACCGAGGCAGTCAAAGTTAAAAGTACTTGAACCACACGCAGTAAAGTATAATTGCGATCTTCTACCAATTTATTCGTACAGTCCAGCGGGGGAGCCACTATCGCTTTTTTTTAAAACAAAACTGATACCAGTGCAGCGGAAAATTTTAGTTCTCCTATTTGGCCGCTGTCTAACCACAACAAATCGATCGTTAGTTCGTATC
Source organism: Peribatodes rhomboidaria (assembly GCA_911728515.1). NCBI lineage: Eukaryota > Metazoa > Arthropoda > Insecta > Lepidoptera > Geometridae > Peribatodes > Peribatodes rhomboidaria. Next base: position 2,613,913 of record OU452194.1, read on the forward strand.
ATTCTCAATAGATGGCGCTGAATGGTCTTATAACGCGCACGCGATTTGTTTACAGTATTCAGTGAGGTACTGTGGTGGTTAGTCATTAGCGAAAGAAACGGATTTTATGAAATTTGGTTGTTTTTGTGACGTCTGGGAAGCCAAGCTTCCAGGCGAATTATATTAGAACTAGTTGTGCCTCGCAGTGCTACTCGCGGTCCCGCAGGAACCGGTCCGTTAAATTTGTCAGGACTCTTTTTTTTGACCGTAAAAACCTTTTGCAAAGTATTTAAAAATTAAAAAAAATGTGGATTGAGGGGTTATGGAGATATACCTATTATGAGAGGTTGGAGACCGAAGTCTTCCGTGTCGAGGCGAACTACTACTTAGGGTTAGAGTTAATATTTATTGCCTGAAATTTTAACGTCCTTGACTAATAAATACAAATAAAATAATTTAAAAAAAATAGGAGTCGAGCGAGCGTTAGCAAATGAAGCGTGCTTCAGGTTTATAAAAAATGGTTAGTATGTCCGAATTCGGAAACCAGGTCCAAAGGTACCAGGGGGGCTATTCCTATATGATATTTTATCTTGGTCACTCTCACACCTATGACGTTCAAACGAGAGCAACAAGGACGAAAAAAGGTGAGATGAAAGTCTCAAATCTCCGAATAGGGCCACAGGTCGCAAATATTAAACGATTCTTTTAAAATTTGATGAAATTTTATTTATTATATAAAATAAATATATAAAATAATTTATAAAATTATGTAGAATTTTTTTCGAGTCAGTTTTTGTACTTTTTTTAATGGCGGAGATATGATTACGAGAAAAAAAATGTAAATAACTATATCTGCAATTTTGAAAAATTTCGAAGGACATAGGTAATTCTTATATTGCAAAAGTGTTATAGTGCAAGTGGACATTCGTTATTTTTTGGTCGTCAAGTTTAACCTAACTTAAGCTTAAGACACGGTCATACCACGATTATTTACCCACGCACACATTTACTTATGCTGCTTCATTAAGAGTTGAAATTCTTAAATCATATTTGAAGGTAAAATGAGATCGGCGCCTAGAATTGCATTTTTTTTTGCTGTTTTTATTGGTATTAATCGTAATAAGAAAACAAATAAGACTAAGTTAGTCGGTTCAACTTTAGAGAACTAATCTGGCTATTTAATAATCGAAAAAAAAGTTGTGTAATCGGTGAAAGTTTAGAGAACTACGTTCCGATAGTTTTTTTAAGAAGACATTTTTAGTGTTTTTTTTTAATGAGAATGATTTCCAAAATTATTCTTCGATTAAACTTTAGTTGGTTATTTCTTCTACCAGCTGTATTTTTTTTGCACCTGATCATCACAATTCTTCATATCAAACTAGGTGCAAACAAAATACTTGTTTTCGTTTATTTCGTTTAAAACCGGGTCTTAAGTCTTAAGAAAAGTCAAGGCCGCACGGTCACAGTATGGGGCGGGCAACTATTCCAGTGTTGCAACGCGTTGATAGTGCTCCTATTTTAATAATTACAATCTTAATCTTAGTGAAACGTGAGTAATTAATAAATGTAATCATGGATTAAAATTGGATTAAACTCCTTTGTTAGGTCGAAATCAGTATTTACAGTTAATTACTGTAGGTAAATAACTATAGGTACGTATGTACAATATGGATATAGTCACAGGTCATTAGGCTTAAAGACTTTTTTTAATCAACAAAGGCAATTGTCGCTTATGTGATAGCATGGTTGAGTTATTATTGCTTAGCGTTCGTAGTGTAAACTATTTCTGAAGGGACGGTATTCAAAACCACCTTAATGTAAATGTAATCAACTAATACTTCTAATAATCCAAACCATGTACAATATGTAGGTAATTCCAGTATGAATGTAATGGACACCAAGATCAATACTACAGAAAGACACCCAAGAAAAACAGAGATCCGTCCTCTTCCGTGCTCCAGCGAGAAGTGTCGGTTGGGCGGGCGGGCGACTCAGGCGCTGTTCCTTCATTCCTTACGCTACATTCATTCATTCATTCGCTACATTCCTTTGACAGTTCGCTCGCAAAACAGCTGACCATAGACTGCATTCTTTTGTATGTGTTGCTACCAGTAGTCGCATCCATTAAAATATTACATTTGTTATTTAGGTTTATAAACATATTTATATTAGTATAAAATTAAAATAACACTTTAAAAATTCTTAAGATTCCAAACTCTTTCCATGCATTTCCTTATTCAAGATAGGGATCTGTAATATGTCGAGCTATTCTTTTCTTGAATGCGTGAATGAGTTGACATTTTAAGTCAACTCAAGTCATTTTAGGTCATAGACATTCTAACTACCTAATTATGAATGCGAAAGTGAGTCTGTTCGTTTGTTAGTTTCGCTTTCACGCCATTACTACTCAACCGATCGTCTTGAATTTTTGCATGTACACGTTGTCAGGCGTACAGTGCAGAAAAGGACATAAGTGACAACGCAAACAAAAAAATGCAGTCTATGCTCCGCTGTGTGACGTTTTCCAAGCGAACTGTTAAAGGAAAGTCAGTGGAGTAGCGACTGAGTCGCCCGCCCGCCCAACCAGGGACCCTATTCGGAGATTTGAGATTTTCATCTCACCTTTTTTCGTCCTTGTTGCTCTTGTTTGAATAGTCATAGGTGTGAGAGTGGCCAAGATAAAATCTCATCTCATCTCACGCGTAGGAACAGCCCCACTGGACTTTTCGCTGGAGCACGGAAGAGGACGGATCTCGTATTGTTTTTCTTTGGCGTCTTTCTGTAGTATTGATCTTGGTGTCCATTCGATTCATACTGGAATTATCCACATATTGTACATGGTTTGGATTATTAGAAGTATTAGTTGCTTACATTTACATTAAGGTTGTTTTGAATATCCCCCTTCAAAAATAGTTTATATAAGGTACTTTTTAGCTGCAGGTAACACCGCGGAGCGCAGCTAGTTAAAAATAAAGTAGCTAAGTTCTAAATGTATGTTTTGAAACATTACAGTAAAATGTATTCGCATTTAGAATCAGCTAAATACATTGTAACTTCATAAACATGTCTGCGATTCTAAATATTTATTTAAACATACATTAGTGTGTAAAAATATCTTCTTTCTTGCGTATGTAGTATTCCTATTCATTCACTGCAAGTAGTTTTATGTAGTAACTCGCTGCGCTCTGCGGTTTCGCCCACGGGCCCATGGGAACCGTTTAATTTTTTCGGGATAAAAATTACCCTATGTCCTTTTCTGTACCCCAGACAACGTGTATACAAAATTTCAAAATGATCAGTTGATTAGTTAGGGCGTGAAAGCGTTACAAACAAACAAACGAACAAACTCACTTTCGCATGCATTTATAATTTTAACCACGTTAATTTTTTCGGGATGTAATTTTATTTTTAAGCGACTTCAAAAAAGGAGGTTCTCAATCCGACTGCATGTTTTTTTTTGTATGGTAGATCATACTTAAGAGTCCCGCGACGCTCTAAAAATTCCACACAACATATAGAAGTTATCTAAGTTTGTGTAGGAACAATCAATACCCATTGTCCTGACTCAAAACATACAATTCGATAAATATAAGTGAAGTGTCAACTTGACTGAAGCGTTAAAACGGCGTCACCATCACATTTCTTAAACATAAGCGATAGTCCCTAGCAGATATTTTTAGTTCCACAATTTTGTCACCTCTATAAAAAGTTGGTCGCATTGAGTTCATTAAACGAGTAGGAATAGTGATGTGACATGTTGGGAATGGAATATGTCAGTTCTTTAAATCTTTTAGTGAGTGACTCATCTTAGTTCAATGTCTAAAGCGAGACCCACGCATTTGTTATGCCATTATGTAATGGCATTCAGTTTTTATAATAATGTACTAAAAATTATTATGTACTTGTGTACCTTTGCGCCGGGTACTTTTAGGGGTGTATTTTTATTATTTGACTTTTTTTAGGTTAATTATTATAAACAAAAAAAAAATATGTTTGACTTGTTTGAAAATCGTGTTTTTTTAACTTTCCTCCAGGACTTATAAATAATAAATTATTTATTTATTATAAAAATAATAGGTAGTTTAAAAAAATAATTTATTCATCAAGCATATATACAAGGTTAAATCAAATAATAATTAAAGTAACAGTCACATTATTATGATCATAAATTGCACTATATGTATTAATAATTAATAGAATAATAGATATAAATTGTGAATTAAATATGTATTTGCCATATATGCCATAATAATAATATGAATATGGTTCCTTGATATGTTAATATTATGTAATAGCCGTATTCTAATAATAATAATATATAGAATAAAATAATAGTTCTTATAATAATAATATTATGTAATAGCCGAATTCTGTGCGTGAATAACAGCCGTTGAACAAAATGTGTTCGCAATAGCATCTCTGGTTTGTTCCTCAATTTCGTATTTTAAAAATTCGACTCGTGTATCTAGTTCACGAGTGAGTGATATAAATTCACTCACTCATTGCCCACGCCTAGTAGATTACAATCACAAAGGAAGACCTTGAACCGCATTATGAAACTTGTTCAGTCACCATCGAGCTCTCTTGCAGTGCGGACGTATTCATTGTGAGAGTTACGTTCAGACGTGAAATATTGCGTTTTTTTTTTGCCGATAAATAAAATCGTGTACTTTGTGTTGGTAGCTATTTTGAGTTTTTTTTTTAATATGTAGCAAGTTGAAAGTGTTATTGACCTTTTTTTTTTTTAAAAAAAAGTTTAAAATAAAAACAAACCGTGCTTAATTCATAACAAATTAATCGGAACTAAAAACTTATCTGGTAGCTCTGTGAGCTGAAATCTTTGCAACAATGCCTTCTTGTAGAGACGCTTCTAAGAGACCCATACAGACGGACATACGAAAACCTGTTTAGCGAAACAAAAGCAGAGACGCTTCGATAGCTCAATCGAAAATTAGCAAACAAATCATACTTGTTATCTTATTATTGTGGTTTACAAAACTGAAGTGCAACAAAAGTTGACTAACTGATTAAATTAACCGTCTGTTTTTGACGGTTAATCGATAAGTTACATATCAACAATGACCGGTTAACAAATAATCGCCATGTTAAAGTTTGGTGAACATTGCCCTAATGTGATTATAGCTTTAACGGTCGGTTAATTCTTTAATAGACTTATCGGAGGTTGCTTTAGTTTTTACCCGACTGCTTGAAGGAGGGTATTGTGTTGAGGTGTGTATGTTTTGTTTCTATGTTAAATCCGAATACGACGTAAACGGCTCGACCAATTTTTTTTGTGAGATTTCGTTAGATTCGTCTCATCCTATTCAGAGATTTGAGATTTTCATCTCACCATTTTTCGTCCTTGTTGCTCTCGTTTGAAACGTCATAGGTGTGAGAGTGACCAAGATAAAATCTCAACTCGTCTCACGCGTAGGAAGAGACCTCCTGGATCGAAAGTGTCATTTATTAACCTAAAATAACAAACAGGTCTTACTGGACAAACTTTTTAAACAAGGTAGGTATTAGGAATTAGTGTAGAACACTTTTATTTAATTTGTATTTTCTTTTAGTTGAGGCGAGTGGTGGATGTGAGCACCAAGACAAACCATTTGGTTTTTTGGTGCAACACCTGAATATTTTTTTGTACCAAAATTTTAAGAGACAATAAATAAAAAAAAAATTGGATTATGGCTTTTTTCAGTCGTTAAGCTGCCTAGCGTGTACGAGCAATAGAAAAAAAAATATTGTTAACTGTCAATCCAATTTTAGCACGTTAGCTCAATAAGCGTACTGCAAATTGGATAATGTAATGACCGCTTTACTTTGTTTTATTTAGGCTTCGTTCTGACTAAGCAGTATTGTAGGTATTTTGTTTCTCATAGGTACTAAGCAAGCATAATTTTTAGCAAGATTTATAGTTGACTAGCAGATGCTCGGCCGCGCGGCGGCGGCGCTTTCACCCGAGGTCCCACAGGAACCCTTTATTTTTTCGAGATAAAAAGTACCCTATGTCCTTTTCTGTATCCCAGACAACGTGTTTGCAAAGTTTCAAGACGATTGGTTGAGTAGTTGAGACCGGTACAAACAAACTCACTTTCGCATTAAAATATTAGTAACTAGCTGCGCCCCGCGGTTTCACCCGCTGTTCTAAAAAGTACGCTATGTGCTATTCTAGACTATAATTTATCTCTGTGCCAAATTTCATCCAGATCTGTTCTGCCGTTCTGGCGTGAAAGAGTAACAAACATCCATCCATCCATCCATCCATCCATTCTTACAAACTTTCGCGTTTATAATATTAGTAGGATAGGATTTACATAAAATCCAGAATGAAATAATAAATAAATTCGGGACGTTTTCACACACGGTCGCCTGACCCCAAACTAAGCAAAGTTTGTACTATGGCTGCCAAAGACTGATATACGTACATTTTATGTTAATTCGAAAAATTCGTGTAGAAAAATAATATCTTACTTAGTTTTAAATATTTTCGATAGGTATTTGTGTAAAGTGTTTTTCGAAATAACGCAGGTTCATTGCTCGGTCTGGTTTATTGTTTTCTCATACCGGACTCAAGGTCCTCTACTTGTATAAATATCTTAAGTAGATATGTAGTTGAATTGATATAAACAACAGTAACAGGTAAAATTCGATCGATCTCAGCCGACGGCTCGCATTGTTCATGGGTGAAAATATAACACGTGTCGTCACGCCTTTCTTCCAAAGGGGCTGGCAGAAGTGTAATACAAGACCCACACGAAGACTTCGCCGGACGATATTCAGTCCCAAATGTGACGCGAGCATGTTGCCATACACCGGGCTCCAGTCATGTAGCAGATGACATACAACATGTGTGAACATACGTGCGTATTTAATGTACATGACTGGAGCCCGGTGTATGGCGACAGGCTCGCCCCCTGCCACATTTGGGACTGAACATTGTCCGGCGAAGTATGGGTGAGAAGAGTGAGAGAGTGCGAAGAGTGTTAGAGAAAATACACTTCTGCCAGCTGCTTTTGAGGGAAAAAGAGTGACGATAATTATTTTATGTGATAAGTAAATCATCTTTTTTTAGTTGACTATGAAATAAAGCTTAAATGCTTTATGACACTAGAGGAATGAAAACGAATCTAACGACATATAATTTATTGAAATAGGTTCAGCCGTTTACAAGTTACGAGGGAACATAGGGACGGAACGTACATAGAGACATAAATACAAACTAGCTGCGCCCCGCGGTTTCACCCGCGGTTAAAAAGCATCCTATATGCTTTTCTAGACTATAATCTGTGCCAAATTTCATCCAGGTCTGTTCAGCCGTTCTGGCGTGAAAGAGTAACAAACATCCATCCATCCATTCTTACAAACTTTCGCGTTTGTAATATTTAAATACAATTAATAACCTCTCCTTTTATGGCATAGGCAGTCGGGCAAAAACATGTCTAATTCGCGTTTCCTGCGTGCCTCCAACTACTAACTCCAACTCTAATAATCAATTGTTTTTTCATTGTTAATGCATTGCCTCAAATTGACACTTTCTGTATGCGAAAAGTGTCAAAAATAGACAATTCATTAAACAATTTAAAAGCAATTACTTAAGAGGGCCGCGACGTACTGAAATTTCCATACAAACGCACTACTGAAATTTCGTGAAAACCGTTTGTCAGATTATGATGAAATTTAGCATGTACAATTAAATTAACAATATCTTCGCCCCTATGTTCTTGGTTTTTTTTTAAAAACGGTTTCAAGCTAAAATAGAGCTATGAAAAATATCCGCATTTTAAGGGGTCACTTTTGACTGATTTATTCAATAGGTAGACAAAGCAAATCAAAAATTCCATTACATAGGGAGGTTGTCTACATCATTAGCTGTTAAATGAATCAATAATACAAGGGAAATTCTTAGTTACTTAAGAATGATTATGGTAGTGCAAAAGTCATTAAAAAAAAATGAAATTGCACTTTGTCACTCTGTAGGTAAGTTTAGAGGCTCGTCAGTATCATTACTCGCTCTCTTCACTCGTCTTCTTCTTCTAGACGAAATTGCAATAGAATACCTTAAGCCAATGCGAAGTTAGTCTAGGTCACCTAGGTCAAAATTAGTTAGGTCGCCGGACTCTTAATAAGTTTGTTTGATAAAAGTAATTCACATTACTTACTCCAGCTCTCATAGAATTTTTTAATAATTTTGCTGCCACAGTAAGGCAATAATAACAAAAAAATAATAATTAAAAGTGCCAATACACTATAATTCTGAAACAATTAAGTGTCGAAACTCGAACGATCTAAATTACAAGTGCCAAAACACAAAAGTGCCAAAATACAAAAGTGCCAAAACGCGTAAGTGTCCAAACACTAAAGTGCCAAAACTAGAAAAACTTAAAACAGAAACCACAAACAAAAATGGCGTCGTCAACACAAGCGCTGCCACCTGTTGACCAAAAAGACGAAACTTTCAACGAGGCAGCTCTCCAGCAGCAGATAACGGAAATAGAGCAGGCGAAGACGGAAGACGAGTACGAGAACAGGCTGGACCGGATCGGGACGACTGTAGCGAAATGGATGAAATACATCTTCAATAGAGACTATGGGAAGGAGGAGTTCAAGGCGGAGTGGTTGACTGTGAGTTCTTGACTAATCTTTTATCAAAAAAATTTAAAAATTTTTAAAACACCGGCTTTCAGTTATCCGAACTGGATTTTGTAAAACTGGGACTAATAATTATGTAGGTAGGTATATCTTTTGAAAATAAATCGAAAGCCGTTCATAAATAACGGAGTTACCTATGCGGTAACAAACATAAAAAACACCAAATTGAGAACCTCCTCCTTTTTGAAGTCGTTAAATAAAATTACGGAAATAATGGTTATTAGAAATTTTTGTCTTAGCTTAAAGAACAGTTTTTTTTTTCTAAAATCTTATTGTGTAAGTAGTAAAATAAAAATGTTCATTATATTTCTTTACATTTACAATACTTTATATAAGATGCTATACAGAGTTATCAGAAGGCCCGCCTCTCAAGCCAGAGGCTCTCACCAATTTGTTCATTGTGTGAACATAATTATGTGCGTATTGTATGTCATCTGCTACATGACTAGAGCCCGGCGTATGACGACAGGCTCACCCCCTTTCACATTTGGGACTAAATATCGTCCGGTGAAGTGTGGGTGCTGTATTACAACTCTGCCAGCTCCTTCGGGGAAAGGCGTGACGATATGTATGTAGAGATTAAGATGATGAGTGTAATGACCCCCTTTTGGCTAAGTACCTACTCGTACCTACACCTTATCGCGATAGTCCTGCATTATCACTAGGGATTTCACGATATCACTAATTTCATAATTTCTCTGCAACAGATGCCTAATTAGTCGATAATTAAGGCCACCTACTTCTTTGAGTCATTCTGTAAACGAGACAAAGAAATAATCAAACAAATATTTATTATTAATAATAGTTATATTTATAACTAGCTGCGCCCCGCGGTTTCACTCGCGGTTAAAAAGTATCCTATATGCTATTCTAGACTATTAAACTATCTCTGTGCCAAATTTCATCCAGATCTGTTCAGCCGTTCTGGCGTGAAAGAGTAACAAACATCCATCCATCCATCCATCCATACATACAAACTTTCGCGTTTATAATATTAGTAGGATTATCGTGTATCACATTTAAACTCCCACCGATTCCCACCTAGGGCAAGCATTTATGTGATGAACATTTGTGTTTGTTCTATGTCTGGGTGTTAATTACCTACCTATAGTCCAGTCGGGGTAGACATTTAAATAGAAATAATTCCGGGGAGCGATTTTTTTTTAAAACGTGGTGGGGATTGGTTGGAAGTATAAATCTCGATTTTCTAACTAATCCCGGTAAAGGGTTCGCCGCCATCTTGTTTTAAAGTTCAATTTTTGCGTTTTTCTGAAATAACTTGTTAATTTTCAACTTTAGAGCAAAAATGGCATTATCCGAAGTTGTTGGAAATTTAATTTCTCACAAGTTTGGTCATGATCATTTTTACGCTAGGATTAATATTTGCAGAGTTATACTATCAATCCGAAAATATTGATCGTGGAGTAAAAATAACTGCGAGAACCAATTTTTTTTTGATTTTTCAAATATCTCGTTTATTATCTAGTTTAAGTATTTATAAAAAAAAAATGAAAAATATAGAATGGGGAAGGGAATTTTGCGTCATTTTCAACCAAAGTTGAAGAAAATAGAATTCCACCCATTACGATTTTTTTTATAAACTTGATAGTATAACTCTGCAAATCGCGTAAAAATGATCATGACCAAGCTTGTGAGAAATTAAATTTCCAACAACTTCGTTTAATGCCATTTTTGCTCTAAAGTTGAAAATTAACGAGTTATTTCAGAAAAAGAAAAAATTGAACTTTAAAACAAGATGGCGGCGAACCCTTTACCGGGATTAGTTAGAAAATCGAGATTTATAATTCCAAACACCTCAGCCGACGTTTAAAAAAAAATCGCTCCCCGGAATTTTTTCTATTTCAGGCTAGTTTTATGTCTGCCTCGATTGGACTACTATCTAAGTAAATATTATATGTATGTATATCAGTCTCGGGCAGACATAGTACAAGCTTTGCTTAGTTTGGGGTCAGACGACCGTGTGTGCAAAATGTCACCCAATTCATTTAAAAAAAAATATCAAAAAAACCTTGAACTCCGGAGACAAACACTCTACGAGTATTTCTTATCTATCGAAGGTAGGTGTCCAAACAACGTCGTCTCAAAACGCAAGCCACAAATTAGCTACGTGTGCTGAGTTTACTTGCCTTGTAACGCCCACATATATATCGTCACGCCTTTCTCCCGAAGGGGCTGGCAGAGGTGTAATACAACACCCACACTTCGCTGGACGATATTCAGTCTCAAATGTGACAGGGGTGAGCCTGCTGCCATATACCGGGCTCCATTTATGTAGCAGATGACATAAAAGACCTTCAAGCGGGCTAAAAACTGACTCTAGGACAAGCCACTCGGCCTATACGAATTTAGTGTTTTAAATTGGCTCCGTGATGAACTTGAACTTTGCACTTCAAACTAAAGATAACATGCAGCTGCATAATTAAACAATAATTTCTTTGTTTCATAATGTCTTGGTAACTGGCAATATTAATGCGATATGTCTGTGTATGTTATTTGATAAGCTGACACGGTTCAACAGAGTAAAAATAGAAATGCGCTGGGGCTCTGGCCTTTCCGGTATTGTCTCGGTCACTGTCTTTCTTGTCGAAAAAGTCGTGAGAGTGAGCGTGACCAAGGTAATAATCGCATGCGCCAGAATAGGCTTCCTTGTCATACGAGTACATACGCATCGTAAGGCCGTCTTTTGTCTACGTCCTGTGGTTATGTTTTCTTTTAGGTAAGTATGTCAATAAAAGGTATTGGAATGTATTTTTTTTTTAATATTCGATAGCTAAAACACAGCATTTTTTTCCTTTTCACAGTTTCTTTTTTTCGGCCTTAAGGGCAATACACACTGCACCGGACACCGCTCCGGCTTGCGTTGATGCGGATTTTAGCTTTGACTCTAAAATCTCAATTTGTATACAAAAACACACATAACACATGTATAACACACTCACAACAAGTCTCTGTGCAGAGAATCGCCATGCGAAATTCCGTCGCTCCTTACACTGCTTAGCACTTAAATACAGCTTACTCAGCCTTTACGAACTCACGTTTAAAAAAAAACCAGCTCATCTGACTGCGGTCGCTCGCATTTCATATTTCATACTAGCTTCGCCCCGCGGTTTCACCCGCGGTGAAAAAGTATCCTACGTGCTATTCTAGACTATAATCTATCTCTGTGCCAAATTTCATCCAGATCTGTTCAGCCGTTCTGGCGTGAAAGAGTAACAAACGTCCATACATCCATTCTTACAAACTTTCGCGTTTATAATATTACTAGCTGCGCCCCGCGGTTTCACCCGCGGTTAAAAAGTATCCTATATGCTATTCTAGACTGTAATCTATCTCTGTGCCAAATTTCATCCAGATCTGTTCAGCCGTTCTTGCGTGAAAGAGTAACAAACATCCATTCTTACAAACTTTCGCCTTTATAATATTAGTAGGATTAGGATCCTATGGCATTCAGTGATGGTGTGGCTTTCTGTCAAATTAAATAATTTCCTAAATCATAAAGAAAATTATCCTCTACACATAAACTTTACCTCATTATTTACAGATCATTTTATATATTAAATATCTTTGTATAGAATCATTGATAGTGACGACGTTTTTTTTTTGTCAACAGATAGACGAGTATAAAACAATGGCTGACGAGAGCATGCACAACGCGTGGCGAGTCACCACGCTGCCCAACTGGACGGTGGAGAAGAGAGGCGCTCAGAAGGGAGACATCGTCGAGTCCAAACAGACTGAGTTCGGGAAGGTTTATAGATTTACGGTGAGTTTCGGGCACTCATTGTGTATTTGCGACGCTAATTGTGTATTTGAATCAACTGGCCAGTCGAGAAGAGAGGTGTTCAGAAGAAAGACATCGTCGAGTCCAAACAGACTGAGTTCGGGAAGGTTTATAAATTTACGGTGAGTTTGCGGCACTTATTGTGGTATTTGAAAGTTATGGAACGGTAATTGTGTATTTGAAGCACAACTGGACGGTAGAGAAGAAAGGCGCTCAGAAGGGAGACATCGTCGAGTCCAAACTCCAAACAGACTGAGTTCGGGAAGGTTTATAGATTTACGGTGAGTTTCGGGCACTTATTGTGCATTTGGGACGCTAATTGTGTATTTGAATCACAACTGGGGGGTCGAGAAGAGACGAGCTTAGAAGGGAGACATCGTCGAGTCCAAACAGACAGCTCGGGAAACATTATACATTTACGGTGAGTTTGCGGCACTTATTGTGTATTTGGGTCACTAATTTGTGAGTTGAGCGTGCCATTATTGATCTCATTTTGTACATTAGTGATCCAAATTTTGGAGGGTACTCCTCACCTATGATGCATCGGGTTAAACATCGTTTTTATTTATATTCACAGATAAACAAAAAAGAATAGACAATTAGCGTATCAACCGTCAAAAATTTGTAATAGAATTGCTCAGTATAACATTACAGGTTTTTATTTATTTATTCAACGCACATCTTAATATATATAAATCTCGTGTCACAATGTTTGTCCTCAATGAACTCCTAAACCACATAACCGATTATAATAAAATTCGCACACCATGTGCAGTTCGATCCAACTTGAGAGATAGGATAGTTTAAATCTCAAATTATAGTCGCAATTTTAATTTATTGCTAATTAAACGCGAACGAAGTCGCGGGGTGACAGCTAGTAGAATAATAGAAACACAATAGAGATTTAAGTAAAGGTAGAAAAAACTAGAGCACCCTACATTTCGCACTAGGCGAACGTGTGTCCCAAAATCTAGTCTCTTTCTTCCATGTCCATGACATATTTAGCGCAATAGCGCACACTTGCACACACGCACACACACACACAGACACACACACACACACACCCAATCGCACTGATTAATAATTTCATCTCAAATCTCAAAGCTTAATTAATTGGGCTGACTACAGCCCAATTTAATTTCGAAATTGTTAGTACTTTATTTGTCTTTAAATTTGTATTTCAGTTTGTTTAGTCTCTCATATTTTAGTGTTGAGTCGTTTAAGTGGACGCCCGCAATACTCCAATAAGTGGATTTTCCAAGTGCGGGGTCCATAGTTTTTGTATACTGTGCAAAAGGTTTGTTATATAATAAAGATATTTGTATTTGGAATTACAATGTAATTCATAACGTTAACAAAGATAAATTAAGTACTTTCCACTGTTTGTCTGATTGTTATAGATTTGTAGGTATGTCTTGTGTCTCTGTGTGTGTGTATGTATGTTATGTATTATAATGTATGTGCATGCTTATGTAATGTTTAGTTCCAAACTTTTAGTTACTTCGTCCGTAGGTAGGTCCATCCGTATGTCAAAAAAGAATCTGAAGCTACACAATTTATCTAAAGTTTATACCATAACATTTTTAACATATCGTCACGACTTTCCCCCAGGGGCTTGCAGAGGTGTAATACAACACCCACACTTCGCCGGACGATATTCAGTCCCAAAATGTGACAGGGGCGAGCCTGTTGCTATACACCAGGCTCCAGTCATGTAGTAGATGACATACAATACACACAATGAATTAATTGGTGCGTGCCGTCGGCTGGGTTTGAACCCGCTCCCTCTGGCTTGAGAGACAGGCCTTCTCCAACTAGGCTATCATCGCTTAGTTTAAAGACCTTAGAATAACTACCTATTGAAATTAAGTACATTCGCTGAATGTAAGACATTAAATTGGTGCCAGAAATCGCTTCCTACGACGCTAAGTATGAGCATAAACTAACTTTTACATAAATTTATGGAACATATTTTTGCAATCTACAAAATATCCAATTTGTATGAAACCATCTTAACCGACCGACATTATGTCTGCGTCTGGGTGCGTGACAAGCCAAGTAAACAGCACACGTAGCAATTTCTGGCTCACGTTTTGAGAAGGCGCTGTTTGTAAACCTACCTTTAGGTTATTCTAAGTTAGGACGTTATTTGACATGAGACACTACTCGTTTACAGGGTATCGTGGACTGTCCTGCCAAGTTCCTCTTTCAAGAGTTTAAGGACAATATAACAAGGTTACCGGAGTGGAATCCCACCATATTGAAGAGCGAGCTTATAAAGGTAAGAATTTCATACTAATGAGAAGAAAACACATGCAATATTTCCATTTGATTTCTTCCCCTAAGGAATGGAATGACCACATGGAATTACTGCTTTAGATTACGTATTTGGTATGGTCAAACGACGAATTTCCATTGCAATTCTTTTCTTACTTTCAACCATTCTTATCATGAAATGTTCTTCATCGTAATGCTTATTTTTATCCGCCTGTTGTGAACACTACATGGAACAATTTAACTAAAAAAGTACTTTCACTACTTGACAAAAGTAAAATAGATTAAACATCCAGAACATATCGTCACGCCTTTACCCCTAGGGGCTGGCAGAGGTGTAATACAACACCCACGATATTCAGTCCCAAATGTGACAGGGGCGAGCCTGTCGCCATACGCCTGGCTCCATCATGTCATGTAGCAGATGACATACAATACGCACATATGTTCACACAATGAACAAATTAGTGCGTGTCGTCGGCTGGGTTCGAACCCGCTCCCTCTGGCTTGAGAGGCGGGCCTTCTCCAACTAGACTATCATCATTTTTAATTTAAAAATAAAACTTACTTACTTGCATGTAATTTCCAGCAAATAGACGCCGGTACCGACCTATCCTACCAAGTGACCGCGGGTGGCGGTCGCGGCATCATCGCTCCTCGTGACTTCATCATCCTGCGTCGCACGACGCCGCTGACGCGCGACGGGCAGCCGACTGAAGAGACGCCCTACGCTTACATCAGCAGCGGGGTCAGCGTCAGCGTGCCGGGGTACCCGCCTGTCAGGGAACTAGTCAGGTAAGCTTGTGTCTAATTTTGTGGGTGGATCAGTAAGTTTGTGGGTGGATCAGTAAGTTTGTGGGTTGATCAGTAAGTTTGTGGGTGGGTCAGTGACTTTAAGTCAAAAGTCAAAGTCAAAGTCAAAATCTTTATTTTCATATTAGTGGTACATGGTCTTAAGTATTACGTCCATCCATTAACAGCCGTAAGGTTTATGGGTGGATCAGTGATTTTATGGGTGGGTCAGTAAGTTTATGGGTGGATCAGTGATTTTATGGGTGGGTCAGTAAGTTTGTGGGTAGGTCAATTGGTTTGTGGGTAGGTTAGTAATTTTGTGCGTAGCTCAGTAGTTTCGTGGAATGGGCAGTAAATTTCTTTATAGGTCAGCTATTTTGTAGGGATTAGCAAATGTTGTAGGTTTTCGCTATGTATCTAACTTCATCATCCTGCGTTGTACGACGGATCTGATCGCGACAGGCAGCCGGCTAAAGGGACGCCCTATGCTGACATCAGCAGCGGGGTCAGCGTCAGCGTGAAGTGTATCAGCCTGTCAGAGATCTAGTCAGGTAGGTTTCAGGACTTTAGGTTAGCTTGTGACTAATTTTGTGGGTGGGCCAATGATTTTATGGGTAGGTCAGTAAGTTTGTGGGTAGGTCAGTAATTTTGTGGATAGGTCAGCAACTTTGTAGGTATTAGCAAATGTTGTAGGTTTTCGCTATGTAAATAACTTCATCATCCTGCGTGGTACGACGGGGCTGACTCACAACGGGCTACTTACTGAAAAGACACACTACGCTTATAGCAGCGAAGTTAGCGTCAGTGTGCCCGGGTACCCGCCTGTCAGGGATCTCGTCAGCTACGTATAGTACAAGTAAATTTTAGTAGTTTTGTGGGTAGGTTAGGATTTTGTGTGTTAGTAAGTAGCAACTGGTGATCATTTTGTTGGTGGCCGTTGGGAGTAAGTCATGTAGGTTAATATTAGTGTACATAGGTAAATACCCGTAAATAAACGTAACCCGTAAACCATACACGTAACCGTTACAAAAAACCATGTATTTGCATACATGGTTATTTGTAACTTACCAGAAACCTCTTAAGGGTTCATTGTACTCATCAATATGAACAACTTTTACTATGGGGCGAACTCCGAAATCGCGAAAAAAAAATCAGCTGTCCCATACATTTTGTCAAAGGTGATTGAACTTTTTGTATGGAACAGCTGTTTTTTTTTCGCGATTTCGGAGTTCGTCCCATAGTAAAAGTTGTTTGTACTGATGAGTACAATTAACCCTTTTTTACAGGTTTTTGATTAGGTACAAATAACCCTGTATAAAGGTTGACGACCAGACGTCCGTGGGCCGCGACTAATAACCGAGTGGATCTGTACTGACAATGCATTTATAATCATAATGTTAATCAGACAAATCGGATTACAATTGATGGATTTAGGTTAATTAGTGATTATGTCAAAACTATTAATATTGTTTCCTTGTTAACTAAATATTGACTATTGAAAATAATTATCGGTACTCATTGGGCACCTACTTTAATTTTTACTAAGTCCAGTGTTGATAACGGGAAGTATGTTTTTTAGAGATAAAAACCATGACCTAGTTTTTTAATTTTTTAATAAAGGCGAAAGTTTTTCATACCCTTAACTCCGCCCTATCCAAAGCGAAACTTGGCTCTAAAACTTAGGCACTTTCTAACTTTTTATTTTTAACTTTTTTTTTTAGGAACCTATGACACTTAGGAGTCTTTAAGACGTGGTCATACCACGATTTTTCACTCACACACAAGTCTACTTAAGCTGCTTCATATAAAGTTGAAAATCGTAAATCATATTTGCTGGTACAGTGAGATCGGCTGGTTTACATTTTTTTGCCGGTTTTATTGAAATTAATCGTAATAAAACCAAGCGAGTAGCGTAGTTTTTTCCGTCAATGTGTGAGTGCAGTGTACCTATACAACAGTAGCGTAGTTTTTGGATGGTTTTTGGCTTCACTTAGATCATACGCCGTGCGCCATCTTATTCTCTAGGTTGATCTGAGCAGCGAGTGTCTTTTTTTTATGTAAAATAGGTCGGCATTTGACCACCAACTCGCCTGATGTTAAGCGAAGTTGTGGTCTAAGATGAAGCACGACGACCTATAAGGTACTTATTCACTCTAGCCTTGAAGTTTTGTAGAGTGAAGAAGTACAAAGACGGCAGTCGAGTGAGGCGCTACAAGTGCGCTACTGCTCAGACCCGTCTTCGGAACGGTTACACCGGACTACATCCCGAAACACGACTAGGTCATTTCACGGCATGGCTTGGTCCGGTGGGTGGTAACTAGCCACGGCCGAAGCCTCCCACCAGAGTTTGCTACCCGGTTAGCACTACCCGGGGACCACGTGTAGGGAATCAGAATAGAGTACACTCCTACGGACGTGGGTAGCTCAGCCCCCAAAACTCATACCCTTAACTCCGCCCTATCCAAAGCGAAACTTGGCTCTGAAACTATTGCACTTAGGGAGTCTTTAAGACGTGGTCATACCACGATTTTTCACCCACACACACGTTTACTTACTTAATCTGCTTCATATAAAGTTTAAAATCGTAAATCATATTTGCTGGTACAGTGAGATCGGCTGGTTTACATTTTTTTTGCCGGTTCTATTGAAATTAATCGTAATAAAAACAGACCAAGCGAGTAGCGTAGTTTTTTCCGTCTATGTGTGAGTGCAGTGTACCTATACGACAGTAGCGTAGTTTTTGGATGATTTTTGGCTTCACTTAGATCATACGCCGTGCGCCATCTTATTCTCTAGGTTGATCTGAGCAGCGAGTGTGTCTTTTTTTTATGTAAAATAGGTCGACATTTGACCACCAACTCGCCTGATGTTAGCGACGTTGTGGTCTAAGATGGAGCAGGACGACCTATAAGGTACTTATTCACTCTAGCCTTGAAGTTTTGTAGAGTGAAGAAGTACAAAGACGGCAGTTTGACTCATATTCTTGTATTTGGTTGTTTTAGAGGCCATAACAAGGTTGGCTGCTGGCTGCTGAAGCCGAAGACCGCGACGACGTCGGGAGGGAAGATTGAGGAACACACGCAGTTCCAGTGGCTCATGTGTTGCGATCTCAAAGGTAAATGAAACTGACTGACGGACTTTAAAAATAAACTGCAAAACAAGCAGCATTTTTTCTTTCATTACGTTCATTTGTAACAAACAATATGAAATAATATAACATACTAGCTGCGCCCCGCGGTTTCACCCGCGGTTAAAAAGTATCCTATGTGGTATTCTAGACTATAATCTATATCTGTGCCAAATTTCATCCAGATCTGTTCCGCCGTTCTGGCGTGAAAGTAACAAACAAAAAGAACGAAAGTAAACGAGTAACAAACATCCATCCATCCATCCATCCATCCATCCATCCATCCATCCATCCATCCATCCATCCATCCATCCATCCATCCATCCATCCATCCATCCATTCTTTCAAACCTTCGCGTTTGTATATATTCAATTCGATAGCCGATCAGAGTCTTCTAAGCAAATGAATACGTCGAGACGGTTGGTAGAATTGCTAGATACGACGACATTGTAATCTTGTTGATGTTTAGTTTTCTACTGTTTTCAAGTGATTGATATGTAATGTCTTTATTGAGAATAAATGTGTTTAAACCTTAAACCCTATAATATATTATACTAGCTGCGCCCTGCGGTTTCACCCGCGGTTAAAAAGTATCCTATGTGCTATTCTAGACTATAATCTATCTCTGTGCCAAATTTCATTCAAATCTGTTCAGCCGTTCTGGCGTGAAAGAGCAACAAACATCCATACATCCATTCTTACAAACTTTCGCGTTTATAATATTAGTAGGATAGGATAGTTACGAGTTAAGATGTCGAAGACATCATATGCTTCCTCTTCGCGAGAGACGCAGAATAGTAGATATTGTTCTGTTAACGAAAATAGCACAATGTAAAATTGACTCTCCTCATCTTCTTTCCTTAATTAACCTAAAAGTCCCTACAGAGTCTGTAAGGCGTCTTGTATGCCTTTATATCCCTCTTAGTTCTACAAATTATAGACATAATTCATTTTTTATAAGATCAGCAAACTTTGTTAACAACCTAAATAATATCCCCTATTTTGATCTATTTAATATTCCCATACATACACTTAAAACGACATCCTCAAAGAACTGGTTTGATGCGGCTTAAACTGTACTAGTACCTGGATGGCCGAGCTTTGCTCGGTATTTTTTTAATTTTTTAATTGTGTTTTTTGGATAATAAACAATTGATTTTAGTCTAACCTCAAAGCAAACACTCATTGACTTCGTGTTACTTAACAACGCCATCTGCTGTTGTGTCGTTAAAGCAATTAGTTGCTCACAAAAAATAGTATTATTATTCGCCAATAGATGTCAGGGAGAGTCATATTTTTCAGTTGAGATTGATTATCGATAAAACACGAATAAAATGACATTTTCTAAAAATGATTCCTAGCTAGATCGATTTATCGCCCCCGAAACCCCCTATAAACTAAATTGTATGAAAATCGAATGTACAAGAATTGCTCATTTAAAGATATAAGATTATAGGACATTTTTTCTTTACTTTCTCTTGTTGACATCTCTTTTAAATTGCATTTTATAATTAGACTAGCTGTCACCCCGCGACTTCGTTCGCGTTTTGAGCTATCCTATCTCTCAAGTTGGATCGAACTGCACATGGTGTGCGAATTTTATTATAATCGGTTAAGTGGTTTAGGAGTTCATTGAGGACAAACATTGTGACACGAGATTTATATATATTAAGATAAGGTGTAAAATAGTTATCTATAAGCGGAAATGTGTAATTGGTGCATGGTTATACAACTGTTAAATTTATTAAGTCTGTTCGCACTGTTACATTTCCCGGACAAAATAAAATAAAATAAAATGTTTTCAGGTAAAATTCCGCAGTTTATTCTGGATGCTGCGTTCGCGACAGTAATGTTGGACTACATCAAGCACGTGCGCAAATTCGTGTCCGATTGTCGCGCGCAACACAGATTCTAAACATTAAACCATAATAAAATAATAACCACCAGGTATAGCATGCCGGTCACGTGGGCAACACGTAGTGACGTCAATCGATGCTTGAGCAAGACCGAAATAAGTCATTTACGAATAGTTCGAAAGAGACGGATGACGAGTGACGTCATTACGTGTTTTCTCCCGGACTGCTAGTCCTTGTGTTTTGGATCATGCATTAAACGATGATTTGACGCACATGAAGACGTTATGATATATGACATGAAGCCGGTAGGTATGACATGACATATTATAGCATATGACATGGCATTGTTGTGACATTTGACATAATGATGTTTTAACACTTTGACTGCCGAAAACA
Source organism: Peribatodes rhomboidaria (assembly GCA_911728515.1). NCBI lineage: Eukaryota > Metazoa > Arthropoda > Insecta > Lepidoptera > Geometridae > Peribatodes > Peribatodes rhomboidaria. The sequence goes on from OU452194.1 coordinate 2,634,791, forward strand.
CGTACGTTGTGGTTTTCCTAGCGCAACGCGAGGCGCGACAAACTAAGTTTTTTACGTCAAATTTTATTTCAGCACTTGTGACCACACTCTAAAAACCGACGTCGTAATTAATGTATTAAATCGTTGTATATACATTTGCTATGGTACGGCTACATTAGCGTACTTTGGTGGTAATTCAGGCTATCGGGACAAGCTGGTTAGTTCGTCACTCGGCGATGTGTCGGGCGAATTATCGCCCACGTCAATTCCGTAGAAAGGCGACGGGTTGACTGCTAATGTAAACAAGAACATCGCCGATAAGCGACACGAATTATCGCGCGCCAATGTAGCCCCAGCATAAGTATGTACATTTGCAATGACACAGTCATGAGACAGTCACAGTCATGTCATTATATTTTATTATGATATGACATGACTGTGACTTAACAGTGCTATGGTATATGACATGAAATTGTTACGACATATGCCATTACATTGTTATGACATGTGACATTACGTTGCTATGCCTTATGACATGACTGCTATAAAAGTATGTACATTTGTAATGACACAGTCATGAGACAGCCACAGTCATGTCATGTCATTATATTTTATTGTGATATGACATGACTGTGACTAAACAGTGTTATGCTATATGACATGACTGCTATAACAGTGACATGACATAATAAATTCCGGTAATAACAACTTCACTTATAACGACCAGCCGCTTATCAACGTAAGCCAATTATAATAGATATACAAAAATTATATAATCGTAAAATAGGTACTATATACTAGAAACGTCATCTGGCTTCGCCTGTGATAATAGTAGCGAGTTTATACAGGATGTTCCGTCGATCGAGATTGTATTATATTATGATCGACAGGACACCCTGTATTTCATTTAGAAAAAAAAAACTGAGTTAGCAATAAGTGATCATTAACTTTATATGTATGTTTTCTGTTTATATTTATTACATTTAGAGATATTTATTTATGTTGAAAGTTCCTTACTTTTTAAACTAAAGTACAAGAAAATAGACGTTGATTATATTCCACCATTTTTAAAACTAAACTAATTTGACAGTTCCAAAATTATATTCATCTCTATTCATTACAATGTGTTAGAAAGAGATGGCAATAACTTTAAAACTGTAACTTTTTTAGTTTTAAAATGGTTTCTCCAGTTTTTTTTTAATAAACAAATCTCGAAACAAAATGACATTAACAGTAATCTATATGCATTTATATAACCACTAATGTTTACAAAACTAACACCCTTGTTAAGAGGAAGAAACAGATTCTTGCGCTCTCGAATTCTATATGGGATAATGTAGCTTTATTATGGGATAATGTAGCTTTCTAATGGAGGACGAATTTTTGAAATTTGACGAGTAGTTTTTGAGTTAATTCGTTAGAAACATTCAAAGATACAAAAATACAAATCTTTCCTCTTTATAATATTAGTGTAGATTTAAAAAGATGTTGATGCACTATTCTATTCTAGAGTATGTTCAACGTGATGGCTATCGCGGACAAAGTCACAGGTACAGCTAGTGTTTGGTAAAACATCTATAAAAGTTATTTTTTAACTCAATCATGTAAATAGTATGTTGTAATTAATTTTCGTTAACCTTTTTTTTTACCTACCTAAACAATCATAGTTTTATTTTAAAAAATGAAGAAAATTAAAATTTTAACATACTGACGACTCTTAGTAAAGATTATTAATATTTTTACAAGTATTAAATGTCCGAGCCAGAGTGCGAAATCTACAAAAACCCTCTTAATAAGGGCAGATAACAATAAGAATATGTTACCTCCTAAACTAGCCGTTAATAATTATTATAATAAGATACATTAAGCAGCTAGATGATATTATTAACAACAATTATTATTTTATTATTAAGGATTACTCATAATGACGATTACACATAATTCATAATGACTCTCGTAGACGAGCCGTGTTTTTAACCGACTTCCAAAAAGGAGGAGGTTCTCAAATCGACTGTATGTTTTTTATGTGTATGTTTGTTACGCGATTACTCCGCTAATTGTGAATCGATTTTAATGATTCTTTTTTTGTTTGGTAGATCATACTTTAGAGATAACCCCATGTAAATTATATCGAAATCGGTCAAGCAGTTTTTAAAATATTAACGTAAGTCTAAAAATTGTTACATGGATGACGAATAACAGGATGGCAAGTCGGTTTTTTGAGCGTTGCATTTTATATTATTACTGCAATACTTTGAGTGTGGCCTGGCCATATGGCCATATGGTATATATTTCTAGCATGGCTGATGTTGGCCGGGCTACAGTCGGCAATATTGCCAGTATTGGGCCAGTGTTGCTGTAAAAATATAGCTCGTCTAAGAGAACCCTAAGGGGTGCAAATTTGGTTTAAAACGTTATAAATTGTTTTATTTTTTATAACGTCTGCGTGTCTTGACACGCTTAAAGCAGGGTTCCGTATCCATGTATTGATTAAAAAATGTATCCTTGTTTGCAATAATTTTATTTTCAAAATTTTAAATTTTTGAGGGTATATTAATAAAAATTTGTACTGAGGGTATAGTTATAAAAAACTATGTTTTTAATCATTCGTTAGTACAACCGGTTCACTATATCTTGTCCATTGAAAAAATATTATTGTCTCTGTCTGTCAGTTACATCACTTGTTGCCAGAGCGAGAGGAAATGATGTGATGCAAGGACTAGTGGACCGAGCGAGCGTCTGTGCTTCAGGTTCGACAAAAATGCTTTCGTATGTCCGAATTCCGGACCTTTGTGTACGTCTACAGGTTGCATTTCTTAACCGATGCTCTTAAAACTTTATTGAAGAAAAAAAATAATATCTCCGCCATTTTGAAAAAAATCCAAAAACTGCCTTGACAAAGCTGCTCAGAAAATTTCACGTAAATCGGTTGAGGTATGCAACCTGTAGAGGAGACAGACGTCGGCCGCAAGGTCTACAGCTCACAGCTACTAGTTATAGTGAACAGACTCTAGGTTTGCGTTTGATTAACTGTTGTTATTGCTTTCTCGCTCAGCGAGACGACAATTCAGCGTTTTTAAAAATAAAAAATGAATTAATAAAGCGCAAAACACACTGCGCTGGACACCGCTCCAGGCGCGGTGATGCGGATTTCAACTTTGCCTGTAAAATCTCGATTTGTATACAAACACCGCAATTTATAACACACTGACACCGGGTCTCCGTGCGGAGAGTGACGCCGCGAAAAAACCGGTCTCCCTGACGGCGATGTGTGCGTTCCGCGGTGTATGCCACATCCATACAGAGATCCGCAGTACCGGACTTAATTTTGACGAGAAACGACGTAAAATGGATGTCGACTCATTGGTCGTAGTGGGCCGCCAGTGATCATCACATTGGGTGCCTATTGGCCGCCCAGGCCGCGTCTTAAAAAAATAATAATATTACCGCAACGTTTTGAATGAGCAATGAATCCATTTTACTGTTTGGGATTGTCTATTTTACTTGTAAAATGTACCTTGAAATTCAAATGACTAATGAACTCAGGACAGAGTGTATACCAGGTGCCGGGCACCGCAATTCCGGACGGAAACAGTCCAGTAGAGCGGTTCCGTGCCTCCGGAACCGCACGGAAATTAAGTCGCTCCGCTTACATGCGATGCGGTGGCAGTGTCATACCGCCTAAGCTGTCTGCTGTATAAATGGTCTGTGGCACATTTTAAAGTAGTTTTGTGACAGGAAAACAGGTATGCGCTAACCATTGCTTGTGTGGTCTGTGGTCCCACAGACATGTCATACTATTAGTAAAATTGTCGTCAGAGGAAAACAGGTATGAGCTAGCTACTGACTTATATCGTCAGTGGTCGTATTTATTAAGAATGTTACCAAATAGTGCTCAGTCTTTCCCGTAACTTTTGTTGGTACGTGTAAGTAGATATGTAAAATATAGTTTTAAGTACAACCATGTATGATAATTAAATCTTTTTGATACTGGAATGAGTTTTCATTTTATTACTAACTGGCGTTTGGTTTTTCTAGCGATATTTAAAAAACGTTGTGGTAGAGGATGTAGTGATAAAGAATAAGAATGGGATGATCAGATGGTTTGGAGACATTGAGAGAATGGATGAAAGGAGATTGACGAAACAGGTTTACATGGCGAGTGTGGATGGACAAGTCGGTCAAAGTCGACCTAGGCGCACGTATCTCGACCAAATCGAAGACGTCTTAAAGAAAGGCCAGGTCAAGAGTACCCGTAAGCGACGAGCATGTATGAAAAGAGTGGAAGAAGCGAAAGATGTACTAGGATCGTAGCAAGTGGAGAGAAGTGGTCTCTACCTGAGAGGCGTGATTATATGTATAATTATATGTAATAGGTAACTGGCGTGTCGTGTCGGCTTCGCACGGTACTTTACGTGAATAATTATCTGGCAGTTAAAATTATTTGACTGCCTCGGTGGCTCGGTTGGAAGTGACCCTGCCTTCTGAGCTTGAGGACGGCGGTGGTTCGATTTCCACCTAGGCCAAACATTCATGTAAACATTTGTGTTTGTTCTGTGTCCCGAATTCATTATAACCTATCCCGGTTTCTGTTTGATCCCCTGCGATTGGGGCAAATGCTTAGTCGGCGAAACAAAAAGGAACGTTTCCACGAGGTAGTTGATTGAATCAGGCGTTACTTTGCGGAAGTTCATCTTCAAACTTGTTACTTGAACTAATATCTAGTGTAATTCCGCTTTAACGTCGCATTAAGTACCTACCTACCTATATCAAGGAATATGAATTTTTTATGCTATTATCAATTTTGAGATTTTTTAAATTAATTTGATGAAATTTACCTACTAGAAAATGTATACAAATAGATATTTGAATCTAATTTTAAGCGTTATACAATTTGATATTTCAAATAACGAATTTTACAGACCTAATTTAATGGAATCTACTAAAAACTTTATACAATTATGATATGTGAAGCTATTTCAATAAGGAATTTAACAGAAATAATTTTTATCGAAAACTTATACAATAAAATTAAAAAATTATACAAAAAAAATAAAAAGCAATAAAAAATTCCTATTCTTCGAGCACTTCGTCGACACGTGTTTCGCCTCTCCACGAGGCATCTTCAGGACGTGTTGACTCTCCGAGCGCGTGGCCGAGGCTCACAGACCATAGAGGGTCAACTGGGCCAAATGCGTCTTTCGAGAATTACTGACAAACCCTCAACAAATTAGGCAACTGACGCCATCTTGTACAGATTATTGCAACTAAGGATAGAAAAAAGATGTAGATGGCACCTAATTTTTGAAGGGTTTGTCAGTAATTCTCAAAAGACGCATTTTGCCCAGTTGACCCTACGTTCCATAAAGAAACTAGACTCCAACGGCTCCGCGGTGGCGAAACATTCTGCGTAGGCTTCGAAATGCAGCACTATAAGGGAGCACTACCTACACTAGCACGGGAGAAATTTTATGTGCCGCAGAAAGTCAGGGAAGCCATCGAAATTAGTAGACGCTCAACGTTTAATAGAGATGGAGGATGAACCCTGCAACCAACCTGGCGACCGTGTCTTCAAGGTGTTCGCGGTGGTGACCGTGAGACTGGTGGCGACGTAGTGAGCTCCGTGTGCTGGGATATTTCCGACACACAAGGAGATGGTAGTGAGCATGATATAATAATATAGTCCGCCAGATACAGTATTCCGGTCACGTGGGCAACACGTAGTGACGTCAATCGATGCTTAAGCAAGACCGAAATAAGTAATTTACAAATAGTTCGAGAGAGACGGCAGACAAATGACAAACCGTCATTTGTCTGCCGCAGTGCGCGGGGTTGGTCACAAGTTCATAGCATGCAAAAAAAATCGTGCGTGTGACCGCAACAAATCTGTGGCAAATCACCGATTCTTGGAGCCGCACGCCGTTGAACAACCGCAGTGCGCGCACCTCCACTGTGGTTAATACAACACAGATTTTTGCGGGAGCAAACCGCACCGGGTGTTGCTGCAGTGCGCGCTTGCACTTAATGTCTGTCTGATTGTATGTTCACTCGACGATCCAAAGTTAAAGTTTAACTACCTATCAAGGTACTGTTGATGGCAATTGCCCCAAATCCCAAAGGGGCAGTAGCCTAGTAAAAAAAATCTTTAGCGAAATATGCAAGGCAGGTACCTATACTCCGCCGTGAAATATAGGTCAACTTCAACCCTTCAAAATTAAGCAACTAATCTTGTACAGATTATTGCAGCTAAAGATCTAAATAAAGATGTAGGTTGCGCCTAATTTGTGAAGGGCTTGTCAGTAATCTCGAAAGAGTTGCCTTAATTGACCCTGACATTGAATTGACATTGACTTTACTAATTTTATTGTAGGCATTTTGATAGTGCGGCGGTTAAAGTTGCCGCGACTCATAAAACAAGCAAAATACATTTCGGCGTCCTACTTCTCGTGCTTTGGCATAGATGTTGTGCCTCATTAAACATCAGGCTTCGGTACCTAGTGGGAGCCACTAGAGATAGGGGCCTGAGGCATTGACACTTAGCGTTCTATTATAAATAATCAAATACATTTATCTTCATTTGAATCTAAGCCTTAATCGTTCCGCAATAACGTTGATGACATTTGCTAAGTGTTTTTTTAAGCGTCGTAAGACCGACACGATCACAGAGCTACTGACAGCAAAACAAGGCATAAACTTGATCTAAGCCATGGTATACGCATGGTATAATAATATACTCCGCCAGGTTTAGCATTCAGAAACACGTAGTGACGTCAACCGATGCTTATGTAAGACCGAAACAAGTCATTTACCTACAACAAGTTCGAAAGAGACGGGTGACGATGACGTTATTATGTGTTTGCTGAATGCTAGACCTTATTTTTCTGGATCATGAGTATACCTATACATACTCCGCCTTTGTACGGATCATGATTTGAACCTAGTTTTTAAGGTGTCATTTTTGGTACGAGACTTGACATCTTGACATCTGATCGAAGCCAGTAGGTATATACATATTTCCACACTTGATCAAGTTCGTGTTGAGGCGTGTTGCTTAAAGGAACATCCTACTAATGTTATAAACGCGAAAGTTTGTATGTATGGATGGATGGATGTTTGTTACTCTTTCACGCCAGAACGGCTGAACAGATCTGAATGAAATTTGGCACAGAAATAGATTATAGTCTAGAATAGCACATCGGATACTTTTTAACCACGGGCGCGGGTGAAACCGCGGGGCGCAGCTAGTCTACTATAAAAGAGGAACTTATAAACTAAATAAAGGCTACACTAGTGCTGCGCTGCCCGCGCGAAAGCAATTGCTCACAGAAAAAGTTGAGGCACTAAACAATTTTAAAGTCTATTAATTTTTTAAATGTTATCTAGAAAGTCAAAATAATCAAGAAAACATAGATATTTTTTTATAAAAAAAGATCAACAGTTCTAAAACATCTTATAAGTAAGTAAGTAGGTGAAATAACAACATATTTTAGCCATAATACAGCATCCGATTTCGCTTCCGGTTACACATTTCGCGCCATTTTGTTTTTTCTAAATCTTGGTATTTTTTTAGTTGATGTTTTGTCAAATGAGCGACTAAATTATAAAAGCTGCACCCCGCGGTTTCACCCGCGGTCTCACAGGAACCGTTTATTTTTTCGGGATAAACAGCAGGCTATGTCCTTTTCTGTACCCCAGACAACGTGTACTTATGCAAAATTTCATGATGATCGGTTGATTAGTTAGGGCGTGAAAGCGTACAAACAAACGAACAAACTCACTTTCGCATTTATAATTTTAAATTAGGATATCCTAAATCGTAGGTTTACTTTGGTAGTTAAAGCAGGAGCAGCTAAAATTATTATAAATACCTAATTTGCGTGTCTTAATAGGTATGCTAAGTATTAAATTAGTCCAGTCGGGGCAGACATAAAACTAGCCTGAAATAGAAAAAAATGCCGGGGAGCGATTTTTTTTTAAACGTCGGGGGGTGGTTTTTTGTAAGTATAAATATCGATTTTCTAACTAATCCCGGTAAAGGGTTCGCCGCCATCTTGTTTTAAAGTTAAATTTTTTCGTTTTTCTGAAATAACACGTTAATTTTCAACTTGAGAGCAAAAATGGCATTAACCGAAGTTGTTGTAAATTTAATTTCTCACAAGTTTGGTCATGATCATTTTTACGCTAGGATCAATATTTGCAGAGTTAGAAAATCGAGATTTTATACCCCCACGACGTTTAAAAAAAATCGCTCCCCGGATTTAAAAGTCTACCCCGACTGGACTAAATTTCTAACAGAAACAACATATGAGGCCTAATAACTTCGGGCTTTCGTTTACATATTTTGCACCATTTTGTGTTATTTTAATCTTGGTATTTATAAAGAAGACGTTTTGTCAAACGATCGACTTATTGTGAAAGTTTATCGTAAATCGTAGGTTGACCATCATGGTAATATAAAAGATGTCATAATAGACCCCCAGAAGTATTTCTAAAACTTTGAAATTTGGGTAATTCGTTTTCCTTATTGCGCGAAATTTAAATTAAGCAGATTTTTCTTTTCGGCGCTAGACCGGGTACTAACTAAATTAAGTAACAATGAAATTTGCGACCATCGTAGATCATGTCGTACGATACTAAACAGTAACCTTATAAGGGCTAGGAGCGCCCTTAGACAATAAGGTATACCAACCAATAAGGACGGACCATATTTTTAAGGGCGCTTCTAGACGGACCAAATTTTTCCTGCAAAACTGGCCCAGCAATACTGGCAATATTGCCGAATGTAGCCCGGCCATATTTGGGACAGAATATCGCTCGGCGAAGTGCGAGTGTTGTATTATACCTGTGCCGACCCAAGAATGAAAAAAAGGTGAAAGGAAAGAGAAAAGGCGTGACGAAATGTACATTTGTAGCCTGGCCATCATCAGCCCTGCTAGAAATGCTATATGGCCGGGCCAATATTGCAGTGAAAATATGGCCCCCGTCCCGGAGCACATAGAGAGCAAATCCTACTTTATATTATAAACGCGAAAGTTTGTATGTATGGATGGATGGATGTTTGTTGTTCACGCCAGAACGGCTGAACAGATCTGGATGAAATTTTGCTCAGAGATAGATTATAGTCTAGAATAAAACATAGGCTACTTTTTAACCGCGGGTGAAACCGCGGGGCGCAGCTAGTTTACTGATAATTTGACTACCTATTGAAGTTTTTATTGTCCGGTTTGAATTATCAAGACCATATTTTTGCAAAATATTTAACAAGAAATTAACCTACAAAACAACGAGCTCTGTAAAACAGCGAGATATAGTCCGATATAATCACAAATACCATTATCAAAATCAAAATCAAATCATTTATTATGCAAAACATGGATAAATTTTACAATTTTAAAAAATAAAAATTAAAAGTAGCTGAGCCATGTGTTAACCTATCGGTATGCGAAAATAACATTATGTGTATAGAATTATGTGTTAATTAAATTAATTATTAATTAATGAATTATGTATTATGTGTATAGAGTTATTAGGTACATTAAATATTACAGAGTGTATAGAATATCATATGGGCAACGGACATGCAATTTTATTTAATTTATTTTTAGAAGTATGTCACAAAATCTCAATAATAATGTCAAACAATTTTAATGTCACACTCACATTATAACACTGTAAAATATTCCAAAAATAATATTAATTTAGCGAATAATTAAATTACATGTCAGAGTGTATATGTTGTCCATTTTATCCTTTAGAAATTCGTCAATTGAATAGTACGAGTATGCTTTATCATGTGGTACACTCAAATCAACCTATTAGGTGGTACTATGATGGGGTAGCTACTATAGGTATAGGGTAAGTACATGATAAATGGTCTAGCTCCAAAAAAACTATTTGAATTAAAAATTTCGTGTCTTAAGCGAAACGAATCAGGTTGAATAAACTTTTATGGCAGAGATCTTAATACTTATATATATATACTTAAAGCTTGTAGGTAGTTTGTACTTGTAGGCGTGGTCACAAGCAAACTGAAAAATGAGGGTAGTCTTGGCAAGAAATGCAAGTGTATATTTTTTATTATTGCCTTCTTACCATTACATGGTTTTAAAAACTAGAAGTCATATGACCACTTGCACTGAATATGAGAACCGAAAAAGTCCTTGCTTAACTAATTTTAAACTACTCCTAGTGAAATATTCGCTTACAGGATAAAAGTTGTATGAAAATCCCGATGGAAATTTCGAGCAAAGAGGTTAAAATTCAATGAAAACTCAGCATAGAGATAGGATAGGGCACTGTAAGAAGAGTTTATTCGAAAAATGAACTGGCCACCAATAAAAAAAAAGAACGCAACTGGACCATGAGCTCCACGATATTTAAAACAAAAGACGGCGTTTGGTGTAACATCCTAGCGAAATATTCGCTTATAGGGCACATAATGTTAAGATTTTCTTAAGAAATGGAGCTAGCTACGATTCGTTTAAATTAGTTAAGAGTCCGGCGACCTAACTAACTTCGACCTAGGCGACCTAGACTAACTTCACATTGCCTTAATAAGGTATTCGATATCCATTTCGTCTAGAAGAAGACGAGCGAAGAGAGCGAGTAATTAAATGATACTGATGAGCCTCTAAAGTTACCTACAGAGTGACAAAGTGCAATTTCAATTTTTTTATGACTTTTGCTTTCTGTAATCATTCTTAAGTAACTAAGAATTTCCTTTGTATTATGGATTCATTTAACAGCTAATGATGTAGACAACCTCCCTATGTAATGGAATTTATGATTTGCTTTGTCTATCTATTGAATAAATCAGTCAAAAGTGACCCCTTAAAATGCGGATATTTTTCATAGCTCTATTTTCGCTTGAGAACGTTTTTAAAAAAAACCAAGAACATAGGGGCGGAGATATAGTTCATTTAATTGTACATGCTAAATTTCATCATAATCTGACAAATGGTATTTAAGAAATTTGAGAAGCGCGTTTGTCTGGAAATTTCAGAGCGTCGCGGCCCTCTTAATAAGCTAAGCTATTCAATTTATAATTTTTTTTAGTGATATGTTTGATTGTGTTCGATCGTGGTTCGATCAGAAACTATGAAAATGTTCAGCCTTAAAAAAGGCTTTTTCAACAGTCAACTACAAAATCTTTTTAAAATAATAACTTTATTTTCAATCAATATAACATTTTCAATTAAAATTTTCTTCTGTACAATAAGAGTTTAATTGTCTTTATCAATCATTCTGGTTCCTTTGATACGTGGTCAGAGCCTTCAATGCGTCTACGCTACAATGTTTTCCCAGTTCACCTGGAATTAACAGCCGGATAGCTGACTGGATCTCACGGCTGCCCATTGTGGTCGTCTTTCCGTGCGCGACCATTCTGGAAGCTTCTGCCGCCAAATTCTCCATCGTGTCCACAACGAAACTATTCATTATCATCATAGCTTGTTTCGAAATTCCCATATCTTGTTTGCAAGTTCGCAGTATTTGGTACAAGTAAAACGAGTAGCTGTCAAAGTTTTTCCTTTTTTTCTTCTTCATTAGTGGCTTGTCGACGAGTTTTTCCATGGACTTGAGAGGCTTTTTCGGTTTGGTTGTTGGCGCCATTTTTTTCTTCTGATGTTGGTATTACGCGTTCAGATTTTGTTTTCAATTCATATACTCAAACGAGTGCCTTTGGCAGATCTTTCTTTATTTATAAGTTTTTTGTGTAGCGCAATTAGTGCATGATGCAAGACGTCTCAAAATTGACGAGCCAATGACGACGAAGCATTGTCTTTCACTTCGTGAGCACTGAATTGATTCCAACCAAACACGGTAAGTATGCTTTTATATTAAAGTATGTATTTAAGATAAATAATTGCGTAATCAGTCTCTGGCACCCATAATAGCTTTGCTCATACTCAGACGACCGTGTGTGCAAAACATGTCCCGTGTGTTATTTGGATTTAAAAAAAAAACCTATATTTCTATAACCAAACTACGAGTAGCTAAAACGCATATTACACTTTGCTGAATTTAGTCATCTAAATTCAGAAGCATCTAAATAATTCAGTCAGCCACAAGCCATCATTGCTACTGAATTTAGGATGCTAGCTTCCTGAATGCGATTATACTGGACTAAATTCAGTAACAACTGAACTAAGATGACTAAATAAGTGTAATAAACGCTTTAGAACCAAAGAATTAATACATAATCAGGTTTGGCACCAACATCAATCAACCAGCATCCATGTGAACGCACACAAGTAGGTAAGTTGAATTCTTCTCGTACAACCTTAACTCCGTCATAGAGATCGAAAAATCAAGCAAAACCTCATTTGCTAAATATTTACCGTACTTTTTAGTCTTATTCTCTTCTTTAATTAAATAATATTTACCGGATTTATTGACCTGATAGGATGTAGCATCTGATTTGTTTACAGAAAGTTTAATGTGGAAACATCTAATGTTATCTATAGTAGGTATTTGAATTTTACTAAAGTTACCATTTCAATTACTTACTTATAAATAGGCACGAACTCATTTCAAAATTTGTATAATACCTACCTATTGACTTTTTTATCTGAGATTCTAAGCTTAAATTATTTATTAAAAATGTCATCACAATATGAAAACCTTTTACTTACTACTTAATGGAACAACTGCCAAAAAAATATACAAAGGAGTACTCAATAAACAGTGGACCAATCACAGCGTAGCAAGGGCTTTCAAACAAGTAAAGACCGAGCATAGTTAAGCACACTAAAACTCGTTATCGTTGTTGCACTTTCTCAAGGTTTCATTTTACGCCACAATGTCAGAGGACGAATCAGATATGGACGTGGAAACAGCGAAGAAAAATATACAGAAACTACTTATTTCACGCCCCACAGAAGACATCAAGCCAGAAAAAAAATTAACTACAAAATTTATGATAATAGACGCTTTGACAGAGCTGAAGACACGAAAAGGCGTTTCGTTGTACGCAATAAAGAATCATCTCAAAGAAAAATATCACGTCAACACAGAGAAACTGAACTTTATGATCAAGAAAACTTTGAAAACGTGCGTCGTAGATGGAACCTTCGTGCAACTGAAAGGGATTGGAGCATCAGGGTCTTTTAAGCTGGCTCCACAAAAAGTTACGAAGCCAAAAAAGAAAAAAGAAACAGAAGAGAGCAGCAAAGAATTGATGAAAAAAAAAGTGGAAAAATCCGACAAAATCACGAAAAAACCTCCCGAAAAAAAGGAAATTCCAAAAAAGAAAAAAAAAATTATAGAAAATAACGAACTGGAAATTAAAGCTACAAAAAAAATTAAGGACAAAGAAAAATCTGTAGAGGAGACAAAAGAAAAAAAAAAGAAACCCAAACCGATGACAGACAACAAAGAAAAAAAAAACAAAGTTAAAATGACAAAAGAGCATCAAACACCTACCAAAAAGCGAGCAGCCATGATGAAGCGAAAAAGCATTGGTTCCATAATAAAACCTCCAAAAATGAAACCGAAGAAAAAGTAATAAAGTAAAAAAGTGAAGACATATTGTAATTAGTGATTATTGTGATTTATTGTTGATTTGTAACCGAAAATAAATATTTTAACTAATTCCTGCTGTTTAATTATTGTTTTCTTATAAGAATATGAAATCATGTAGAGGTAAGGTAAAGGGAGAATGGGGGGAAACGCGATGATTATGTCACGCACCCACATCGTACGGTTACGTGTTATGTGTCAATTGTTGGAACATTTTGCTTGATAGATTTCATAATAAATAGTTCTTAAAATGAGGTTTTATTGTCTTTTAATTCTTTTTTTAATAAATTATGATGAAGTAAATGTCTAAATAAATAAACCTACATACCTACTGTTTTTGTTATCTGCTGACTATTGATATAGTTTCTTAACAAATAACTTCCATATTAAAAACAAACAATAACATTCGTCGCCCGTCGGCAAGTTCCAACAACAAAACAGCGCCCATTGTGAATTTAAACGACTTAATTTGCATTATCTTTATGAGAAACAATACATAACTAACAGTAATGGCGTACAATAGCCACCCATAGTGAATGACATTGTGATAATAATACAAAAATAGCACAAAATCAATTATAATATTCCCCTGAGGAAAGGTAGGCCAAAATTATTAATCTATTGAAGCAGCCATGTTAAATCTATGACATCACAGCCCAAGCGAAGCAGAGTAAGCAAATCTATATCTTATTGGCAAATCTTAAAGAATAAAACCATTTGATTCCAAAATTATCCATGACTTTGGACGCTATTTTTGAATATGAACACACAATGGTTATCTCTTTTTAGCGTGTTTAAATAAGTAGTGCGCGCGAAAGAGACGGTCTTTTATTTATCGGTGCCTGGCATAACGGATAGAGCATATTGGGGTCATGGAACGTGTTTGAATGTCGAAACGCGTTTTATCCAATGCGGCGCGCCGTTACTCACTCGAGTATCATTGGTTCCGTAGTTCTCGTACCACGATGTTTGGTGTTTGAAAAATCAATACTAAAGAACGCGGATTTTGTTTGTAAAACGAGCGATAGTGTCGCTAGCCAGTTCTCGTTTGGTGTTTCGTGGTGAGGGGCAGTCGAGGCAAGCCGGGACCTTTCATGTCATTCGCGCAGCCATTTGCTCTCAAAACATGTCGGAGTGAGCTCTCGTGACGTTCTGTGGATTTTTTAACGTTTTAAAGCTACCATCTGTGGAAGAGTGAACGGTGAGTTGTGTCCATAGTTTTTTTTACTGTTTACTGCTTTGCTAATGTATTTTTGCGTGTGTTTAGTTCTATGAACGCTGTGTAATGGAATTTATGAGAACTTGATATGCGCTGAGCGTACAAAGACTGAAATAGCTCAGCAACTGACAGCAACCTCTCTGTTGTTTACGAAATGAGTGTAAATATGGGCTGTAATGACATGCTTGGCGCAGTTTGCGAGTTGTGTTGCGTTTGATATGTCAGTTGGTAGAATAAGATTATCGTATTTTCGTAGAATATTGTGCATGGTTATCATAGTGAAATTTGATATACTGCTCAGTATTATCTAGGTAGCTGTACTAGGAAATAATAATGTGGTCAGCGATAATACTATGTTTATTCATGTAAGCACTTGAGTTTAGCGAGAAGTTTTGTAGTTATTCTTATTACCACACAGTAAGGACGAAAGTTGATTAGTACAGCTATTATTTTAGTAAGACGACGTTTGCTATCTCTGTCTCTCTCCGTATGAAATGCGGTATGTCTTTCTCTTTCGCGGCCGTTTCACTTATTTATAGTCGTCGGGGTGTTCGCTCGCCCTACATTTCTCGTTAGTGATGGGACTGGAGATTGGAATTTGAAATATTGATGTCGATAAATATTTATTGACATTGGAAGTGAAAGTTAATATTGTTAAGAATCAATTTTTATTTTTTCTTTAAATAATTATTTATTGTTTTATAGCAAAAATAAATAATCACTTGCCTTTCGACATAGCTTCGACTGGAATTGGTGTGAAAAGATTGATAATGATAAACACTACTGGATCCATTGCGGGTTTAGCCCCTAACCAAGATTACAGTACAGTAACTCAGATTACAATAGTCGAAAGTGTCTGTTTTTAGTGATTTTGTGTTTATAAACCTTGATAGATAAATAGATGATATTATACACACCAGAAATAACAAAATAAAAGAATAGAAAAAACTTAAACTGTAGTGTAACAACTGGCGGCCTTATCACTAAGAGCGATCTCTTCCAGGCAACCTTAGGATGGAGAGTGATAGTGGTTACCCTTAGCTAAGCCAAGCCCCCAAACAAATTTTGTCTAACTTGATAAAAACCAACTATTATTTAAGGCCTCCCCCATCCTCAATCAAAATCCTAGATCCGCCACCGATGATTAATAGCGCCTTGCAGTCATGACAAGCGATGACAGCCTAGTTAGTCAAATTCAAAATTTTTCAAAATTAATTTATTTCAGGCATGACACCCATAACAGCACACATTTTAAATTACATTCGATTTAATAAAAGTATAGGTAATGCGTTAGTCGAAAAAGGATCACCTCTCAAGCCGGAGGGTGCGGGTTCAATCCCAGCCGAAAGCACGCTCCAATTTGTTATGTAAGCATATGTGCGTATTTAATGTCATCTGCTACATAACCGGAGCCAGGTGCATAGTGACAGGCTTGCCGCACCGTCACATCTGGGACTGAATATCGTCCGGCAAAGTGTGGGTGCTGTATACACCTCTGCCAGCTCCTTCAGGGGAAAGGCGTGACGATATGTTACAGTCATAGATCCTACACTCTTTTTTGTGTCAGGGATATCGTAAAACTTACACGTAGACAATATAAAATACACAATTAAATATCCACATCCTAAACAAATCAAAATTTATCTTACTTCTAAGACTAATTTCATCGTCCCGGCCCAGAATCGAATCCATGACCTCCTGTATAGAAGGTAGACACTCTACCAACTAAGCCAGTAGGATCATAAAATGATGGAGTGTAAATAAAGCTATTATTTTGGGCTTCGATAAAATTTTATCGAACTGATAAACAGATAGTTACTGTTATCAAACTTCCAACAGATGAGATGATAATATACTCTTCTATATAAGTGATGTTTTTTTAGTCATATTATTTTGCCAGTTAGATTGCCTTCGGACATGACAAACATTACGGAAATGTGTCGATTCTTAAATATTTACTTATTTAATTTCTTTTGTTCAAAGCACACACTCTTATATTACTAAAATTATCCATACTAAAAACTAAAAATAAATTGTCGAAAAACTTCTTCACAAATAAACATTTTTACCTCATCACTACTTCTCAATTCTTTCTTTTGATAACAAAAAATAAAAATGTCTGCCGTCCTTTACAACCGAGGGGCTTTTTATTTGTCCTCGAACCTCTTTATATGCAATATTTTACCTTATATTATGTACATAAAAGTTCAAATTTCTTTGGCATAATACAATCTTTGTTAACCTATCAAGAGTATTGGAAATGAGCACTTATCGGCATATGTATAGGAGCTAAAGTTGAATACAAAAGTGTTCAATGTGATTCTCAGTTTCCAAGTATTATTATCTTTGGGACTCGGAAGGGTATTTTGATTGATTTATGAAAGAATAATAAAAGGAATCTCGTGTAGAAAGAGAGAAGTAATTCTAATCGCTTCTAACATTCATAGCCAACATGGCAAATATATTTTTAGTTTATTTTATATATTGAATGCTAGTCACCCTTGTAAACTAGTAAGTATTAGCTTAATTTACATTTGAAGTCCTAGGGGGCTATTCCTGAGCGTGAGATGAGATAAGATTTTATCTTGGTCACTCTCACACCTATGACTTTTCAAACGAGAGCAACAAGGACGAAGAAAAGTGACATGAAAATCTCAAATCTCCGAATAGGGCCCCTGTTTTCTCTTTTTACCCGACTGCGCAAGAAGGAGGGTTATGTTTTTCGAGTGTATGAATGAGGTTTTTTGGCACGCCCTACAGCAAACAGCTTGATGTATTTCGACATGTGAGGTGTCATTTGAATCGTCTTGATAGTGGAAGTGACATAGGGTACAATATTTTGCAGCCGGATTTTTAATGTTAATTGTTTAATTATTAATAATTTAAAGAAAAAAGTATCTAAGTATTAAAAATAAAACTGATCACTTCTCAAAGTCCCTCCATCGTAGACCGCATCATCCTTTGTCTTTTTTTTTTACGCAAGATGGCGATCGAAAATCGACAGTTTTTTTATACCCAACTAGGCAAATGCAAAATTAAAAGTTGCTCTTTTACCGACTTTGCCCATCATCCTCTCGTATCTGTAACTCTCTTAAATTTTACGCGCGAAAATCGGTTTAGAAATGCGACCAAAAATTAGGACAGGGAATCAAAAAGAGTTCGGACATGCGATAGCATTTTTGTCGAAGGCATAGACGCTTCGCAATAGGCCTTAATTAGGGACCCTATTCGGAGATTTGAGATTCTCACCTCACCTTTTTTCGTCCTTGTTGCTCTAGTTTGAAACGTCATAGGTGTGAGAGTGACCAAGGGGGCTATTCCTGCGCGTGAGATGAGATGAGATTTTATCTTTGTCACTCTCACACCTATGACGTTTCAAACGAGAGCAACAAGGACGAAAAACGATGAGATGAGAAACTCAAATCTCCGAATAGGGCCAAAAGATAAAATCTCATCTCATCTCACGCGCAGGAATAGCCCCCCAGGCGGCCTAAAAATTTTGACACCAAGGCTAGCCACTCAGCTTACACGAATTTACTTTGACTTCGTAGAGTATGAATGAGTATAGTTTCTCGTACACGGCAAATGCGTCAGTCACGCGAAGCCAAAAGAGAAAGAAATTTAGGAGGAAAGTTCGATATTTTTTAACTATTTCAAGACCATGGATACATGGGTACAAAGTCCTTTGGTTGAAACATTAAAATTATTTATCTCATAGTTACGATCATGGTATAATAATATACTCTGCCAGATATAGCATTCCAAGTCAACCATGGTCACGTGGGCAACACGTAGTGACGTCATCGATGCTTTAGAAACACCGAAATACGTCATTTACAACAAGTAAAAAGTTTTTGGGGGCTGAGCTACCCACGTCCGTAGGAGTGTACTCCATTTTGATTCCCTACACGTGGTCCCCGGGTAGTGCTAACCGGGTAGCAAACTCTGGTGGGAGGCTTCGGCCGTGGCTAGTTACCACCCACCGGACCAAGCCATGCCGTGAAATGACCTAGTCGTGTTTCGGGATGTAGTCCGGTGTAACCGTTCCGAAGACGGGTCTGAGCAGTAGCGCGCTTGTAGCGCCTCACTCAACTGCCGTCTTTGTACTTCTTCACTCTACAAAGCTTCAAGGCGGGAGTGAGTAAGTACCTTATAGGTCGTCGTGTTCCATCTTAGACCACAACGTCGCTTAATATCAGGCGAGTTGGTGGTCAAACGCTGACTTATTGTCCATAAAAAAAAAAAAAAAAAAAAGTTCGGAAGAGACGTATGACGATGACGAGTGACGTCATCGCGTGTTGGCTCCCGGAATGCTACCTTGTTTTGCTACGATGATGCAATGATGAGGTGTTGGTGTTGGCGATGAGGAATCCCACTCCTTTCCCTATTTCAGGAAAGTAGTTTACTTTTTCACGTTTACTTTACTGAAACTTTTAGTGGAGTTTTGTAGAGAACTAAAAGTCAAGTTTCCCTATGCTTGGATCATTTGCCGAAACTCATGCACATTAAAAACCGGTAAAGGTTAATAACCGACCATAATTACAGCTTAACACTCAAAGAATGGCAGCTTTAGAAAACGATACAAAATCACGCCATCTTTTCGGTGTCCCGCCAAAACTGGCTTGCTCCCAACGACCACCACCAAACAGTAGGGCTATTCCTGTGCGTGAGATGAGATGAGATTTTATCTTGGTCACTCTCACACCTATGACGTTTTAAATGAGAGCAACAAGGACGAAAGAAAGTGAGATGAGAATTTCAAATCTCCGAATAGGGTCCCAGATATCAGTCGTGGTCGATACGACAAAGTTTTAATCTTTGTCCCAAATGCCGCCAGTGGGGCTCGTTGTTCATCCTACTAACATTATAAACGCGAAAGTTTGTAAGAATGGATGGATGGATGGATGGATGTTTGTTACTCTTTCACGCCAGAACGGCTTAACAGATCTGGATGAAATTTGGCACAAAGATAGATTATAGTGTAGAATAGCGCATAGGGTACTTTTTAACCGCGGGTGAAACCGCGGGGCGCAGCTATTCGTACTAATATTATAAACGCGAAAGTTTGTAAGAATGGCTGGATGGATGGGTGTTTGTTACTCTTTCACGCCAGAACGGCTGAACACGATTTGTGAAAGCACCATTGTGATCTCACGATCGGATGCAAACCGTGCGATGTGACACAAAAGAAGTTATTTTTGCTTTATTCTGCAGGAAAGTTAAGTTGTCATTACATATGTTCCAATTTGCAGTACGCTAGCTGCGAACTACAAACATACATATCGTCACGCCTTTCCCTCGAGGGGGCTGGCAGAGGTGTACAACATCCACACTTCGCTGGACGATAATCAGTCCCAAATGTGACAGGGTGCGAGCCTGCCGCCATATACCGGGCTCCAGCCATGTAGCAGATGACATACAATACGCACATATGTTCACACGATGAACAAATTGGTGCGTGCCTTCGGCTGGGTCCGAACCTGCTTCCTCTGGCTTGAGAGGTGCTAAAATTGGATAGCGTAATGACTGTTAGACAGTTAGCAATCCATTTTCTTTCTATTGCACTGGCTTAAGTTAGCATATACTGCGAATAGGATAGTGTTATGGCCGGTTTAGCCTCTTATTGACCGAAATTCTGTAAATTATTAAAAAATAACGCGCCGCTTACCAAATGTGGCAGACATCATCACAGAATAGTAAGAAGTAGTGCCAACTAAAATTAAAACTCCGCTCAAAACCAGCCAGTATTTTTTTTAATGTTGGACTCTATTCTCTTTGGAAACGGATTATTATTTATAATTTTATAATTAGTTACAGTAAATCACGAGGAGGGTTTCTGGATACTATTTTCATATTTGATATATTTGCACCAGATAGTCAAATAAGCAAATTAAGAGTCCCGCGACGCTCTGAAATTTCCATACAAACGCGCTACTCAAATTTCTTGAAAACCATTTGTCAGATTATGATGAAATGTAGCATGTACAATTAAATTAACAATATCTCCGCCTCAATGTTCTTGGTTTTTTTTAAAAACGTTATCAAGCGAAAATAGAGCTATGAAAAATATCCGCATTTTTAAGGGGTCAGTTTTGACTGATTTATTCAATAGGTAGACTAAGCAAATCAAAAATTCCATTACATAGAGAGGCTGTCTACATCATTAGCTGTTAAATGAATCCATAATACTAGGGAAATTCTTAGTTATTTAAGAATGATAACAGAAGTGCAAAATCCATAAGAAAAAATTGAAATTGCATTTTGTCACTCTGTAGGTAACTTTAGAAGCTCGTCAGTATCATTACTCGCTCTCTTCGCTCGTCTTCTTCTTCTAGACGAAATGACTATAGAATATCTTAAGCCAATGCGAAGTTAGTCTAAAGTGGTCGCCGGACTCGCGATAAACTGACGAGCCTAGCTTACATGATTAATCAGGTGCATATTTGTCAAATACCTATATCTGTAAAATAACGAAAAGAACCGTCTAAGATAACCTCTAATCCCAATATCACATATAATAGTTAATCTGTTCAATCTGTCTAAACCAAAACAAAAAAGAAATGTTAATAATTTAAATTTGGCGCCATGTGCGATACGACATTACGAAAAAAATCGCGGGAAAACAAAAAATCCTCTTCCGTAAATGATTTATGTACCTCTGTGCTACAAAAATACTTAGCTTGAGTTACTGGAAATTTTCGACTGTATTTGGCTAAATTTTCGAAAAATTATAAATTAGTGATGACGTAATTTTATAATTATTGCCAAACTACTTAAGTATTCCCCAACGCAATCCTATATTTTACGAATATGTACTTAGCTATTTATTTACCAAAAAAAAAAATCTAAACTTTTTTTAAAGTAGTGGCTCTGAGCTGCAGACCTCGCGGTTCTACCCAGGTCGATTAAAGAATTTTTATTGTCTTTCTTGACTCTACTCTATAACGTTAAATTTGGGTTATCAGCGTATGTACTTATTAACAATCGTTCGGAAACGTTTCCGTTCTGATTACAACAATTTTAAACTCAAATACGAGTAATTCAAATCTCAGTCCGTATTCACAAGTTTTGTGATTCATTCTGAATTGACTGCCTCGGTGGCTCAGTGACCTGCCTTCTGAGCTTGGGTGCGTGGGTTCGATTCCCACCTAGGGCAAACATTTATGTGGTGAACATTTGTGTTTGTGTTTCTAAGTCTGGGTGTTATCTATTTAAGTATGTATTCAATAATATCTAAGTATGTATATCAGTCTCTTGCAGCCATAGTACAAGCTTTGCTTAGTTTGGGGTCAGGCGACCGTGTGTGACAATGTCCCGAATTTATTTATTCTTCCGATCGGATTTATACTCGATTCCCTACTCAAAAATGTATAAAAGTAGACAGAGATTCAAACAATTCCAGTTTGAAATTCGTGGGATCCGGTCGGAAACGTTTCCGAATGATTGGGAACAGCACTGCTTTGTTTTGTTAATTAAATATATATAAATCTCTAAAATAACGAGGAAAATAACTTCAGATAATCGCAAATTCATTATCATGTCCGAACAATAGTTACGCGGTCTAGCTACTAAAAGAAATAACTGTTTAAAATTTAATCGCGTATTGAAATGAAACACCTAAGAATCCGGCGACCACTTTAGACTAACTTCGCGTTGGCTTAAGGTTTCTCATAACCATTTCGTCTAGAAGAAGATGACGAGCGAAGAGAGCGAGTAATGATAGTGACGAGCCTCTAAAGTTACCTACAGAGTGACAAAGTGCAATTTCAATTTTTTTTATGACTTTTGCACTTCTGTAATCTTTCTTAAATAACTAAGAATTTCCCTTGTATTATGGATTCATTTAACAGCTAATGATTGTAGACAACCTCCCATGTAAAGGAATTTTTGATTTGCTTTGTCTATCTATTGAATAAATCAGTCAAAAGTGACCCCTTAAAAATGCGGATATTTTTTATAGCTCTATTTTTGCTTGAGAACGTTTTTTTTACATAGGGCGGAGATATAGTTAATTTAATTGTACATGCTAAATTTCATCATAATCTGACAAATGGTTTTCAAGAAATTTGAGAAGCGCGTTTGTAAGGAAATTTCAGAGGGTCGCGGGCCTCTTAAGTGAATGAAGGATTTAAATTTACCAATTTTTTTTTTGCGTCCATTCATTTTTTTGTTGAATTATATTTATACTTACCTACTTAGTTTAATTTTCTGTTAGTTTAAATTCCGTAATCATCGCTTCACTTCATAACAATCACAGACCTAAATTTTTTACATCCCAGATCTGTGGTTTTCACCATATTTTAGGGATGTGGTTTAGAATAAAACTGAATAATTATATTTCTGTTACCTACCAAATATCCTGTACTAGGGGGCTATTCCTACGCGTGAAATTAGATGAGATTTTATCATGGTCACTCTCACACCTATGACTACTCAAGCGAGAGAAACAAGGACGAAAAATGGTGAGATTGAATCTCACTCCGGAAGAATAGCCCCCTTGTACTGTATCCTGTTTTGTGTGTTGTAAAATAAAATAAATACTTTAATAAATAATTTGTATTTTTCCTAGATGCAGCAGCAGAATCCGCAGGAGCAATGCGGGTAAGTTGGAGGCTGTTCTCTTCTGAATAATTAATACTTAATACATATTACGGTCTAAACTTTAGGTTTAACATGCAAAAAGCAACTATGTTGCACATAAAAGGTCGATATTGTTAGAGTTTTGGAATTTAAGGTCATTTTTGGCACAAGCGATAAGCAACGCTGCAATGCATAAGCGAAGGTCAATTTTCGGAAATTCGATGTTCGCTGACCGCTGGCTATCGTGTCGCCCCCGGATGTCATACACAACTTAGATGCTGGCATCTCCAAACTAACTACCTACCTACCTACCTACTACCTAACTACCCTACCTAAATAACTACCCTACCTACCTAACTACCCTACCTACCCAACTACCCTACCATCTAACTACCTACGTGACTACCTACCGACCTACCTAGCTACCAACCTACCTTCTGACCTACCTACCTACCGACCTACCTACTTACCTATCTACCTTTTTTTTTTGTGACGCGGGGGAAATCTTCAAAAAGATGCCCGGCTGCATAGGGGTGCATCCGGGTTATGTGGGGGTTGACCCACTAAAACCTCCTCGGTGGCCAGCTTCTATGCTTAACAGAGGGCACCGGGATCTCCAGGAACGCACCGATGCCCTCCTAACACGTTGCTTGAAGCACCGTTCCGGACGTTGGTCCCTCATCCATCTTCACAACGACGCGGGCCACGCCGCGCCGTCGTCTTCCCTGGGCTTGTTTTAGAGGGTGGTCAGACCCCCTAGTCTGGCCACACACGCGCCCAAAATCCCCTCTTAGTCGCCTCTTAGGACAGGCAGGGAATACCGAAGCCGTACTCTAAGACCCCGGCTCCAGGGTTAACCTACCTATCTACCTACCTACCTACTGACCTAACTACCAACCTACCTACCTACCAACCTACCTACCTACCTACCAACCTACCTACCTACCTACTGACCTACCTACCTACCTACCTACCTACGTACCTACCTACCTACCTGCCTACCTACTTAGGTTGTTTGTCATGGTTTCCAGCAACCCGCCGCAGCTCCAGCAGTCCGTGATGATCTGCCCCGTGCAGTACGTCTACGAAGCCCCGGTCATCTTACCACAACCGCAACGACAAGGTCAGGATCAAGAAGCGATAATAGGATATCAATAACTTATACTCAATTTCTCACTAATCCTACTAATATTATAAACGCGAAAGTTTGTAAGAATGGATGTATGGATGTTTGTTACTCTTTCACGCAAGAACGGCTTAACAGATCTGGATGAAATTTGGCACAGAGCTAGATTAGTCTAGAATAGCATATAGGATACTTTTTAACCGCGGGTGAAACCGCGGGGCGAAGCTAGTGTTATATAAATTCAAAATTCAAAAAAACCCCGACACCGTTGCTCATAAACACCGATTTTTTTTTTTTTTTTTAATTTAAAAATTACACTCCACGGACTCCGGGGACCGTGACTTTTGTTAACATAAATTTAAATTATTATTTAAGGGGAATACAGATAGAGGGGGGTTATAAACACCGATTTTAATGAAACAGAGATATGAACACTCTCGACTAATTCAGTTTTCAAACAAAACAAGCAAGATTTAAATAGGTTCATCCGTTCAGGAGCTACGATGGCACACACACACACACACACACAAGATCTCACGTCAAATCTATAGCATCCCGTCGTATTTGCATCGGGGTTAAAAATTGAAAGGAACTCTGTCTTAGTGTCTGTCTGTCTGTCTCTTTGTAGGCTTTTCACGGCTAATTTGATAGATAGATTAGTTACTCTATAACAGGAGAAAAGTTTTGAATACTATTTTCTGAATAAACGCGAACGAAGTCGCGGTTAAGTAATAAATATTTGGGACATGCACACACAGTAATCTGACCCCAAACTAAGCAAGGGTTGTACCATGGCTGCCTTACATGCATAACATATTTTTAAGTAAATGCTCTCCCCCATTTTCGCATTTACCATTTTTGAAGGTAGGTATAAAATCACTAAAGATAGTAATATAAAAGAAATTGGAGTAATTGCTGAAAATAACTACAAAGATTTAGCTAAAGTTTCAATTTGACCCAAATAAGATAATATCATAAATATACATAAAAGTGGTTAAAACTGTAATCCATTTTTTGGAATGATTTTTGATGCGTGAGCCAATTCTGCACCTACCTTCAACTTGGTTACAAAAACATCACATCTTCACGTTTTAACCAATTGTTGAAGAAGGAGATGTAACCCAAGGATGTTTTCTAGGATCTTTTTCCTAATTTTTTTTACTTGTTACAGAAGAACAGATCCAGAGAAATCAAATCTTAATCAACGTGAAAAACACCCCACCATGGATCCAGAACCGAACTCAAAACCAAGTAGTTTACATGCAACAGCTGCCAAACAACTATCAACCCTACATTCATCCACAAATGGTTCAAAATCCGATATACCACCCGCAGATGACCTATCAGATACAACCGATGCTGGCACAAGACAATAGACAATTTATTCAAATACCAAACATAAATCAATATAACACAGTACAAAATCCTACAGCACAAGTAAGCAATGCAGAGCCTGAGAGAATGCCTCTACTAACGCAAATGCTCAATCAAAGAGCTGCTGCTAACAGAGCACTAAACAATGTCGTACGACCAATTATAACTCCTGCTGTAAACCCAATAAGACCTATAATGCATAACCAGCAAGTACAGACAGATAACGTATCACCTAATATCAAAGGTAGACCACGAAACGTACCACCACAAATAATAACCATAAATCCTATGCAGCAACAGCAACTGGCCAATCAGAAGCAAGCTCTAATGAATGTAAGACCAACAAATATGAGAAATGATGTTCCTCAACACATAAGGACTAAGATACCTAGTAGCATCAGTGTTAAATCTATTAACAGGCCTTTATTGCCTAGGTCACTTGTGAGACCATTAGACGTAATGCCAGCACCGCAGAATTTCTACTACAATCCTATCATGATGCCAGCTCCAAATACTGATACTAAAAACATTATGACAAATACAGCAAGTCAGTTTAATACGAAACCAAATAATTTTCAAGAAACTCATGCCACAACAACAGTGCCGATGCAATATCCAATAATTTCAAATGTACCTCACTTTGTAAATGTGGCAACACAAAAAAATTTCGGTGACACTCAGAAACCAAAATTAAATATCAGTGCAACAGTGAAACCTAATGCCAATCCAGTCAAAATGCTAGACAACAACGATAAAAACCAAGTTACAGAAAAATGCGCAGTAAAAGACACAGAAAGTCAAACCCAAACTGAAGAAAAACTTATAAGAAACACTGTTTACGTTCAAGCTCGCGGTAGAGTATTAAATGATAAGGAAATTACACAAAATCAAAGTCTAAAAAGAACTGTCGATGACAGAATTAAAGAAGAAACCAACCAGATACAAGAAGCAAGCAATGCTGCTAGAAGTCAAGAAGAAGCTATTCAATTTAGTAAAAAGATTAAAGTAGAAATTAACGACAACAGCTCGGAAATTGGTAAAGCGGTTGTCAATTCTCCAGCTGCCAAATTACCAATGAACATTCAAACTCAGCAATCTAGAATAAGTAATTTACTAGTAAACGCTGATAATGTACAGAAAACTAGTTTCAAGACCCAACCTCAACCAAAAAAAAGTAATCAAGTTTCGGAAGACTTACATGTAATTAAATCTGAAGAATCTAAACCTGCAAGAGAAGACAAAGTTTTAAAGCAAAGTAATTCTCCCGAAGTGTCTAAATGTAAAGAACAGATGTCTCTAAGTAAAGAAAATAAGAATTCAGACGAAATCAAAGAATTTAAAAATATATCTAATAATGAGGTGTCTGTTAAGGTGAAAACTAATTCGGTTTTGGAAGAAGAGATCAAAGAAGAAGATTCATTAGTAAAAGAAGAGACAATAACAGTTCTGACTCACGTGTTAGACGGATATATAATTCAGGAATCCAATGTTGCTTTTCCTGTAAGTATATTATTTATATTGACCGTACACGATTTGTTTGTTTACGTTTCGGACAAACTTCAAAACTAACCTAACCGTAAGACAACCAAACCATTTTGAAATCCATAATTTTATCACAATTAGTTTGTTTTAACATAAACATTTTATTTATATTTATTTTTATGTATAACATTCAAATTGATTTCAGATACAAAGACCAATGATGGAAAGAGAAATAAGAGAACAAGCAAGTAATCAAGCAAAAAGTCAAGATCAAAATAAACTTGCAAAAATGTCCAAAAAAGAAGAGAGTTCTGACGAAAACACACATACAAATGAAAACAAAGGCCACTTCTCATGGAGAAATTTAAACAAAGCTATTGAATCTGAGAAAGAAATGGAATTATCAGTTATAGACAAAGGTAAAAGTCCGTAACCAAAGTTATTAATAAGATGTTTCAGCTGTTGATTTTCCTTAATATAAATAAATAAATAAACCACGCTGTAAAAAATTATAATATAACAAATGTATCATAATTTATCTGGTTGTTGAGGAATTAACACCAAGATAAATGTTTTAGTTCGAAAAAATTTACACTAGATGGTGCTTCTCATAATCCTTCATAGTAAGAACAACTCCACGTGCGGTCTGCGCCCCCACGTAAAGCACTAGTTTCCTATATTATTCTAAATTTGCTTTCATTAATTATTCTAACTTTGAAATAATTTTCTTTCAGATAACCCTTTTGCAAAAACTAAGAAGTCTACGGTGGAATCGTGGACGGTACGTACCTACGCTTAATTACTTTCTTCTGGAAATACATTTATTATTATTGCTATCTATCTTTTTATTATTAAAATCATTGATTAGCATATATTTGAGATTCAGTTTTTTACCAACATTTCATTAAATCTCATTGATACCATTTTAATGAGATATAATTCTCTTTCTTGAATTTTACTTGCCGAAAAAACATGTTCTCATAATGATAGAAGTGAAAGATAGAAGATACTTAAAATTGTTTTAACTCAATTCGAAATTCGTTCTTGAGATCAATTTGTTGATTCGTACAAAAGTAAAATCGATAACAAAAACAAGATAGATGTTCTAGAACTAAAGACAAAAAAAAAAGTTAAAGAAAGACAGAAGATAAATATAAATAAGGCTGCGAAGGATGATAATAATTTTAAATAAACCTTTTATACGATACACATTACAGCCGGACCAACTAGCTTCACATCTGGAGAAATACAAGTGGACGGAGACAGCTACTAAACTGTTAGATGAAGAAATCGACGGGGAATCCATTCTGCTAGTAAATAAAGATCAATTAGAGGCTATAGGAGTGTGTGAAGAGCACGCTGAAACGATTGTTGCATTTGCTGCTAGCTAATAAGGAAAATGGACAGTGGTAGCTAATGATAGATTTGGCAGCTCTAAATTTGCGGTACAACAACATATAAACAAAGAAAAAGAAAGAGACAAAAAAGGGACTAAAATCGAGGCACATGTTTAGCAGGGACTGATTATAGGCTGAAAATAATGATGATGAAACTACCAGACATTTCTTCCTTACATAAATTGAAACAAATAGATCGTATAAAAAAATTGGAGATAAATTGAGCGCTGACAGGTTGGTTTAAACAAAGTATGAATGAAGAGATGTATAATTTTGGAATTGATAAACCTTCAAGAATTATATTTCATATAAAAGTTATTACTAATATTTCATATTCTTGTTAAGGAATAATAGAATATGGAAAACAATTTTAATTAGTCAATTGATATTTGTTTTATTAACGAGACTTGTATTATTAATTGTTTTGTTGCTATTGTTATAGCAATTATGTTTTTAGGTATTCGTGTAAGTAATTTTATACTACATATTCAATTTTCCTGTAAATATTGTATTTATAGAGACACAATTTTGTCTGTTGAATATTTTCTAAATAAATGTTTAAAAGTTATCCATTACGTGTTTTTTATGATTTCCCTAAGGACTTGACAGGACAGAGCTAACATGTACAATTTTAATTCCAGCATAATTTTCAAATTACTGTTATTATTTTTTTCTTGTTGAAATGAAAAACTGGAAAACTGAATGACTGGTGTATGGCGACAGGCTTGCCCCCTTTCCATTTGGGACTGAATATGGTCCGGCCAAGTGTGGGTGTTGTATTACACCTCTGCCCGGCCCCTCGGGGGAAAGGTGTGACGATATATTATGTTATGAAATGAAAAAAAACTAAAGTTAGCTAGTTACAAATCTAGCTTGTCTAAAAGATTACTTCAAGGGTTCCACAAGGTAGTGTTATTGGCTTAGATCTTATCTTTCTGTTTTACAGAAATACTACAAGAATTTTTAGATGAAGACAAGTAAAAAATTAACATTTTCAAAAATAATTAAAGTTGTTAAATGAAACAAAACTTCAACCTTACTCGAATTTTATAGAAAAACACTTCCAAAACATAAAAATACTCGTACCTAAAAAAATGTAATAAAATTTAATACTAAATACAGCCCGTCTAAGATTTTCTTAAAGAACCTACACTTTTTTACATCTGTTCAACATCACTTCACTAGTGCCGTCTACCGGATTTGCCCATAAAGTTGACGACTTGGGCAAATGGAGACATCCTGCCTCGCCTGCTTCGCTTCTTCATGCCTAATTCTTGAAGAACGTCGTCAGACTCTCCTGGAGAAGAATCCATATTTTTAGAAGCTATCTCTTCCGAGTAGTCTTCGCTATCGTTTTTCTCAGTTTCGGTGTCCTCATGGTACTTGTAGTTCGGTTTATTTCTAGGTGCTGGTTCTCTAAAATGAAAAATTTCTGATTAAAGTTTGTTATAACATCTAAGCCGGAAGATATCTGCAGCTGGATAAAGGCCTTCCCCAATGTTCTCCACTTCTGAGCACGTACCTACCTCATCTTTACCTGGTTACGTTTTGTTTCCGACGCTGTTCGACCGCGAATCGTATCGCCGTCCAATAAGGTTAATGTTCGCGCTGCGTAAGAAACAAAACCATCATCATGCCTATAATATGTCATGGTAGGCCCCAAGCTGGTCTCATGCGGAGTGCAGACCGAAAGCTAACTTAGTTTAGCTCACATAGCTCACGCAGCTATGTGAGCTATACTTGTTAGCTTAGATTGCGGTGTGCATGTGCATCCCACATCATGCTGCTGGCTGGCATCAATCGTCTTCCCGCGACCCTCACCAGATCGTTGGCCCACCTTAGGGGCCTGCCCTCGCAGCGTCTTCAGATGAATTGGAATGGAATTGATTTTCGTATTTGCTTCTGTCTAAAAATGTTTAGTTTGACTCACCTCTGACTTCCAGTGGTAGCAACCCTCTGGTAGCAACTTAGCGTCAGGTTTACCTCTGTCTGCTTGGCCTAATAGAAACTTAGGCCTATTTCCATATTTCCAGTGTCTGGTTGGAGCTTAGTGTAAAGCTTACCTTTGCTAGTATCTGGTGTCTAGTATAAACTTTATGTCGGGCTTACCTCTATACATCTGCCAGTATCTGATAGAAACTTATCAGTGTCTGGATTATCTCCGTCGATAGTGTCGGATGGGAACTTGGTAAGCTTGTCTTCATCTGCCAGTGTCGAACTTACCTCTGCTAGAGTAGGTATGATAGGAAGTTATTATTGAACATACGAGTATCTTTATCTGCTATAGTCTGGTTGGAACTTAGTGTTGGGCTTAACTTGCTACTAGTGTCTGATGAAACTTGATATACTTGTCTTTGCAAGTGTCGGGCTTACCTATCTGCTAGTGTCTGGTTTTGGGCATATCTTTGTCTGCTCGGAACTTGGCGTGTAACCTCCATCTGCTAGAGTCTGGTAGGGACTTAGTGTTGAGCTTACCTTTTTCTGCTAGTATCAGGTAGTAATTTAGTGTCGGGCATATCTCTGTCTAGTAGAAACTTGACGTCGGATTTACCTCCGCCTTCCAGCGTCTGTCGGAAACTTGGAGTCTGGTGCGCACATGAGTGTTTCGTAGAAGTACCGGTCGGCGCGACCTTCTGCCGGCGACTGAGGCTCGTTGTCGGAGCTCTCGTTGGAAGAGTGCGCGTGGTCAGGACTCTTCTTATATTGCCGGGAACTGGTCAATAAATGAAGAAGGTGCCAAAAATCTTCTACATAAACAAAAAATAAAATTAAAATTTAAGTAAAGAGACCCCTTTTTTTGATAATTATAAAATGCTCATCTATACCTCGTAACAGACGAGCGTGTATGAAAAGACTCAATGAAGTCCAATTCAAATGATTTTGGAGTGTTATGAAGTCTTACGATCGTTTGACGTCGCCAGCCATGGGAGATCTTGGCGCTTGAGGGCCGAAGGCAGGAGCGACGGGAATCGCCGCAGCCGCCTCGTCACCACCCACGGGCTACAACAAAACATTACCAACTTCTTTTTAATTGCCACAACACAAAGGAAACCCACCCAGTTGTTAACACCAGTACCTGGCTAGCTGTTGATGTCACAAGTGCCCACGCAATTGTTTATATCACAAGTACCCACCTAGTAGTTGATATCACAAGTCCCCATCTGATTGTTGCTATCACAAGTGTCCGCTCAGTTCTCGCAAATCATCCACTCTATTCTTTGTTTCACAAGATCCTTTGACATTTGTATCACAAGTTCACCTTGTTGTTGAAATGAAAGTGAGTGATGCGCTCGATGCTCACCCACGCGACGATGCAGTGCGCCATAGCTAGCAGGATATCACTAGTACCCACCTAGTTGTAAACATCACAAGTGCTCATCTCATTGTTGATATCACAAGTGCCTACCTAGGACATGATATCGCAAGTGCTCATCCACCCAGTTGCTAATTTCACAAATGCCAATTTGCAGGCCTAGCATGCACGTCGCGGCAAATCTATTATTATTATTATTATTTATTAAATTAAATGGCTGCGTGTAAAATTAGGTCTGCCTCGACAAAAAGAGTCTGCATTTAGTCGCGGCATGCATACTAGGCATGCTGGTTGTTCATACGATTAGTAAAGGACCCACCTTATTGTTGAAATGGAAGTAGCAGTGCGTGACGCGCTCGACGTCCGCCCACGCGACGATGTAGTGTGCCATGGCCAGCGGGATCTTCGGCAGGAAGTTGGAGTGGAACTTGCCCTGGCAGTAGATGGTGATCACGTCGGTGTCTTTGATCTCGAAGATTATGCGAAACACGGTCCCTGGAGGGAGAGAAAGAGAGAGACCGTGACAAAAAGATATAGAACTTTCGCGAACGACTGGATATTATGTCTTGAGGGAATTGCGTTTCTTCTAGCGCATGACAAAAGTTAATGTAGTCTTCAGGTCTTGGAAAAAGACTATTGCGGAGGCCAAGGTAACCAAGCTACCAGCCGAATTGTCGTTGGCATTGGAATTGGCATATTAGCCCATAGCGTAAAGGAAAAAACCGGTATACTTGGTACTCTCTATGCCTCTAACTCGACACTCGTCACCATTGGGTGACGTCACACTACGATTCTGCGTTGTGCAAGTTGCAAGATGCAAGCCAGATGTATGTTTCACTCAGAAAGCAGTATGGAAGGAACTCATGTCCCTGGATGTGCGTAAGTCGAGTGGGCCAGATGACATTTCGGCTATCGTTCTCGAAACTTGTGCTCCGTTGACTCTGGTCTTAACGCGTCTTTCCTTGCTTTCGTATTCATACGGATGTGTGCCGTTATGGTATAAAGAACTGCCCTGGTCCATCCGAAACATATAAAAAGGAGATCAGTCTGATCCGTATAACTACAGGCCCATTGCTATCAGGTAATAGCAACCTCTCCAGCAGGTTGGTAAACGTCTAGCTCCTCGGATACCTAGAAGAACACCAGCTCATCAGTGATCGTCAATACGGTTACCGTCATGGCCAATCAGCTGGTAATCTAATTTTTAACTCACCGCCAAGCTGAAGACGCTGAGAGTAGAGGGGAGGTGCTTACAGTTGGCCTGGATATTGCCAAAGCCTTTGATCGGGTCTGGCACAGGGCACTTTTACCCAAGCTACCATCCTACGGCCATCCCGAGGGGTTAAGGGTCCCCCTTTGTTGTAGCACAGAATACATAATAGTCTATTAGCTCCTTACTATCAGACCACTCCCCTAAAGTTTTCAGAAAACATTGGAATCTTAGCAGTTGACATTTCTGTGAATTTACAGTTCCGTGGTCTTATTGCGAGTAAGGCCAAGATTGCCTTAAAGAAACTAGTTGGCTCAAGAAGGCGAAGCAGTACTTCATGTCAAGACGAAGACTTTTTTCTGCTTTATAAAACGCAAGTCCGACCTCACATCAAGTACTGCTCCCATCTTTGTACAGAGCACCCAAGTATCAGCTTGAGCCTCACGATGCATTACAGTGTAAAGCTGTCAGAATTGTCGACGACCCCAAGCTTTCTGAACAGTTACGAACTGCTAAGTGTGCGCAGAGATGTTCGGTTTCTTTGTTGCAACGGGGAGTGTTCTATGAATTGATCGATCTAATGCCTGCGTCACAGTTTTTTATCGCACTAGCTGCCACCGCCTGAAAGCTCATCCACATATTATCGGTGGAAATCGCACGCTGTGCGTTTTAAGTGATCTTTTTGCCACATAGTTAGCTGCAATCGGTGGAATGAGCTATCCTGCAGTATTTCTGAATAACTACAACAAGGGTTTCTTCAAAAGAGCTGTCAATGGAGCATTTAAGGGCCGGCAATGTATCTGTAATGCTTCTGGTATTACTGGTATCCACAGCAGCTGCTGTTCTCCAGAACTCACCGAGGAGGAATGCGGCTGGACAGAGTGAGGCGCCCGAGGACTCTCCAGACCTGCACCGACTCGTGCAGGATTCCCTGGAGACAATCGAGAAGGTCGCCAGGACCTCCGGCAACCTGAAGGGCACGTTTGTGAAGGCCCTGAATAAGCGACGGTGATCGCTTACCATCAGGCGGCCCGTTAGCTTGTTTGCCACCTATGGCATAAAAAATTGGAACATTCCTTTAACCAAATTAAAATTAGTGGCTCTTGAGCTGAAGACCTCGCGAAAATGTCTTCGTATCTCCGTCCAGCCGGCGTCTGTCCGGCTGTCACACGAAAGCTTTTTTGCCGAAGCTGACACAGAGGCGATTCGCTCAAAGACGCTCGCTAGGTCGAAAAGGAAAAAGTTGTACTTTCATCTGTATGTTTTTTTATGTCCATGGACGTTTCTGTCATTTGCGAACGATTTTTTTTTTATTTTTTATTTCTGTTTACTTACCCGGCACGAACATGTTGTAGTTCGTATCATAGTTCCCGCTCCCGATCCAGACGCCGTTCTTCCTGGACAAGGAGATGATGTTGTCGCGGTGGAAGCGCACGTCGAAGTGCAGCACCACGTCGCGGGGCTCTTCACCCTCCTGCGCGCACAGGTTCACTGACATCCTGGAGGAAATTTACAGTAACGTAACGGTGACGTCTTCTTCTTCGTGTTGAAGTCGAAGAAGACGGTTACATAAACGACATTTGAAGATAGCAACGATGAGGAATTAACCGGCCACGAACAGTTTTTTCTCTCTTTTAGGAGTTATCACCCGAGATAGAAAAATCGGTTCATTTAATGACTCATAAATCGTACACGGTAAGTTTTACAAAAAAAATTACAGGTAATAAAAGATGCAAAAGAATATTTTCTACAATAATAATCTCAATAACTTTTGCCATAAAGTTCATAGTTTCCGAGATATTAGTCAAAAACATTTTACAAGACGGCGCTGGAAGCTCCACCTGGATCTGTCAGCATTTTGTGATTTTATACACAGTAAATGACCCTCAACCGTATAAAAAAAAATTGGAACGAAAATTTAGTGCGAGGTTGACTCTGATGGCTATTTTTACTGGCCTGTTGGCCGTGTGGGATGAACCGCGCCTTCCGATCAGGGACCCTATTCGGAGAATTGAGATTCTCATCTCACCATTTTGCGTCCTTGTTGCTCTAGTTTGAAACGTCATAGGTGTGAGAGTGACCAAGATAAAATCTCATCTCATCTCACGTGTAGGAATAGCCCCCCAGGTCGTGAGCTCGAGCCTGGCCGTGCTAGCTAGTGCTAACACCCAGACATAGCACAAACACAAATGTTCATCAAATGAATATTTGCCCTAGGTGGGAATCGAACCCACGCCCCCAAGCTTAGAAAGCAGGTTCACTATGAACTGAGCCACCGAGGCAGTCAACTCTCAGTAGTTTCTGAGACCTTGCTCTGCTCGGTCAATTAAGCAAATTTGGTAAACTAGAGCAACGAGCTGACAGATTTTGGAGTCTGACCAGGGGGCCTACCCTGATGTAATGGTTACGTTTTGTTTTCGATGATACGCGAATGTGAATCGTATCGCTGCGCAATAAGGTTCATGATCGCGCTGCGTCGAAAACAAAACGTAACCATCATAGCAATAAGATGTCATGGTAGGCCCCCAGGGGGGCTATTCCTGCGCGTGGGATGTAATGAGATTTTATCTTGGTCACTCTCACACCTATGACGTTTCAAACGAGAGCAACAAGGACGAAAAAAGGTGAGACGAAAATCTTAAATCTCTGAATAGAGTCCCTGGTGCTGTTTGACTTGTCTCTAACTCGAAACATAATATCCCCTCCCGTACTCAAAGCGGATGTAAAGATGATTTCTGAATAAAGATTTCCAAAACGATCCCTTTCTCAGGAGATATCTGGAATAACCGGTTCATTTTTTTACCGTCTCGGGAATAATATGGTGTTTTGTGTAACTTAATTGTGTAAGTGGAACAGAAGACAATGTTCGAGGACCTCGAGCCCCTGAGAAAGGATATCAAAGAGACCGACGGCACGTGTAGTGAGAACTTATGCCTGGTTCACATAATTCCAGTCCAGCTGCGCGAACACGGACCTTATTGCACGGCGATACGATTCGCGGCCGCGCAGCGTCGAAATCAAAACGTAACCATCATGGCAATAAGATATTTTAGTAGGGCCTCTGTAAACCAGGGGGGTTATTCCTGCGCGTAAGATGAGATGAGATTTTATCTTGGTCACTCTCACACCTATAACGTTTCAAACAAGAGCAACAAAGACGGAAAAAGGTAAGATGAGAATCTCAAATCTCCGAATAGGGCCACAGTAGCGCTGGACTGGAATAGGCCGGACTGGCGATATCGTCCACATGATTCCAGCCATATATAAAAGCTGTCGAGTCGTTAAGACTACAATGAGAATGAATTCGAGAAAGAAGTCTTCTGTCTTCGCTGGAATGGCACTGGATTGGCCGTTTACATGATTCCAGTTGCGTTGGAATGGTTGCGTTATATTCAAAAGTAGACCGCCACTCCAGTTTCTGCACTGGATTGCTCACTGGATCCAGTGCATTCCAATGCCGGCTTACTTTATTCCAGTGGCATTCCAGCGTTGGAATGATGTAAACCGGACATTACCTGCCGCCGGCAACAACGTTATGAGTTCATTAAAAATTGCGCGCATTTATTTAGGTCATAGGGTGCATACGATTTGAACTTAGACATTTTTTAACGTTTTTTTTAACAATAAAGTTATAAGCCTTAAGTTATTCTACTCCGTTCAACAATCACAATTTATTTTTTCAATTTTGGTCAGGGAAATCTACCGATAAATATTTTATTACCTGGGACCCAATTCGGAGATTTGAAATTCTCATCTCACCTTATTTTGTCCTTGTTGCTCTTGTTTGAAACGTCATAGGCGTGAGAGTGACCACAATAAAATCTCATCTCATCTCACGCGCAGGAATAGCCCCCCTGACCTGAACCTAACTTTACAGAAACGACATTTTAGATTCATATAAGGCCTACAAAAAAGCCTAGCAAAATACTCAATGGAACGTTTATAGGTAGACTTCGTGCGAAGTCGGGCTGGGGGGCTATTCCTGCGCGTGAGATGAGATGAGATTTTATATTGGTCACTCTCACACCTATGACGTTTCAAACGAGACCAAAAAGGACGAAAAAAAGTGAGATGAAAATCTTAAATCTCCGAATAGGGCCACTGGCCGTTAGTACCTATGGCCCTATTCGGAGATTTGAGATTTTCATATCACTTTTTTTTTGTCCTTGATTCTCTCGTTTGAAACGTGATGGGTATGAAACTGACCAAGATAAAATCTCATCTCATCTCATGCGCAGGAATAACCCCCCTAGTTATTCCGACCTTGCGAGACGCAACCGCGCGCGCGTTTTCGCCTTGATAAAGAAAAGTCCGGCGAATGCAGTTGAAACTATAGTCGGAATAATCGACTCAATCGTACGTGAGTAATTCCCGTCTCATAAAATCATATTGTTTAAAAACCACGTCAGTTTCCTTAATAAAAATGGTGCAATAGTTTTTAACTTACTTTCTTGCATTTTCCTTTATTTTCCCTCCTATTTCGATCCTGTCCCCTACTTTCAAGACGTTCGGTATGTTTGCAGTAAAGATCGGCATTTTGAATTTATTAAATTAATAGTTATATACCGCCCCAGTCTTCTTCCTATCAGGGCCGGTGATATTCTTTGACATTTTGAACGATAAATTTACTCATTACACGAATTTTTGGTGTAGTTGAACAGTTTTTGTTCTTGCAACAAATAACGAATTTGTGATGTTATATCTGCCACAGTGACACAAAATCTGTCTGCGGTGGCATTTATTTTTCTTAAGGCTTCTAAAAAAAGGTTTTCAAAGTACCAGAAAAAGGTTTGAATATAAAACCATGTTTTTTGAATATGAGGTCAGAATGCCAATGATGATGCCATTGCCATAGACTGAAATGACGCTGAAAAAGTTGTACTTTTCGTGATGGCTGCGTCTATTAATACGGGTACTGTACGAACAATTTATAATTATTAATACGGGTACTGGACGAACAATTTATTATTATTCGTACAGAAGTCGGACGAAAAGAATAGAAAAAATAAGACAGTATCATTTTAAACTTAGGGATTTTTAATGAGGTTTAAAAAACTACGTCGAATGCTGCCAACCGCGTGGAAATCGGTTCATTCATTCAAGAGCTCTTGCTCTTGATTATATTAAATGATATAAAATCATTAAATTATTTAAACACTTATTTAAATTTTCCGTAACGTTGGCCAAGTAATACTGGGGCCTTATATCGGTCCCAGCAAACGCCTGCGTTACGAAACGCATGACTCGGGGGCGAGTATTCCCCCGGCTGAAGTAGAGTAGCTTTGCAATGAGAGTCCTGAATGTGCTGATACGCCGCTCGATCCGCACTTGCCATGCAGGTACACCCCCGGCAGGTCGCGGTGCACGGCTAGTGTCCGGAAACTTAACACGTGCATCGCGACATGCCGCGATGGCACCGCAGTACAGGATCGAGTGTGTATCAGTCAAATTTTCGCTAGCCCGCAAGTACGGGGCTAGGTGAATAGGTGAAAAGCCAAAATACTATATACGATGATAAAATATTTAATTAACGGTGAAAAGAAACAACTTGCTTGACAGCTGTCTTTTTTTTTTAATAATTCAATTTGAATTTATTTAGCTTGTATAAAATATCTTATTATCTATTTTTATTATTATTACTAACTCGAACAATCATTATCTCTTCACCATTTCGATACGCATCGAGTACATCACTCAAATTTTTCATCCGTTGTAAGTACAAATCGTTACTTTTTTCTGCAACTAAGCCTGGAAGATCTTTTATTAAAAGTGAAGCCTTCTTAAACTTTTCGTGTTGAGAATGAATTTTTCTTTGATATTGATTGGATGAAATAATACATTCTGGTATCTCAGCTTGAACATCTTTTTTTTTAAAAACTCATTGTTTTAAAGTAAGTAATATTTTTTTGTCCAACGTTCCAAGCAAATCTTTTCTTCGTAAAGATCAATATTTTTCAGTTTTCTAACAGCAAATATATGCCTGTCAACGTTTTTTACTAAATATATTTTTTTTGTGGCATTTTGGATGCGATATTTATAAATAGTATTAGTATAAGTGTTATATGCATAGTTGTCACCTGCAACGTAAAGTCATGCTTCTAAATTTTGTACAATCACATGAATCAACAGATGTTTCGATTCGACTTAGACCATCATAACTGATAATTAATTCTTGTGATTCTGGCGTATCAATATCAACATTGACGAATTTCTTTAAATCGTATTCTTCTTGCACGAATTTAAATGCATAAGGTGTCAAAAAGTCATGATAATATTGTTTTAATAGGGGAACTTTCTTCAAACATTATCAGTTCCTTTTTCTGGTATGCATAAGCTGCTTTGTGGTCCCGTTCGGAGTTCCAACAGCAGAAAAACGTAATCAATTTTTCGACAAACTCTTCCAAGGAGTTATTATAGTTGCATGCCTGTCTAATTTTGCTGTTAAGTGACTCTAGTCTGTTATTTGTATTATTTAGAAAATTTCCATGCATGAAGGTATTATTTAGTGACCATTCATTTCTAATAGAATGCCAGTTCTCATTAAAGTAATCAACGACAGATTGTGGCATTTCTTTCAACTCTTCATATAATAAATCATATTCTTCTTCTGTTTCAGAAAAAAACATTTTCTGAAGAATTGATTTTGCTGCATCTCTTTGATCGCGTGTGATATTTCTTTTGTCGGTTGTAATTTCTCGATTGAATATTCTGAGAGTGTGAAAGGCACAAATAATAAGGTTTGCTGATGGCAGAGCTTCTCTAATGGCATCTCTTTCATTGATGTCTTTATCCGTCATTACACATTTTATTTGGTCCCATTTAGGGCGAGCTGTTTTGAAGGAATTCATCATCCAGTTAATTGATTCCCTATCTTTAGAGACCAAAATGCAAACGCCAGCGACTTCAGAACAACCGTTTGGATTCTCAACCACCATTAAATAGACTGGAGCGCGAATATTTAAAAGTTTGAAGCTAGCATCGATTCCCATAAACTCAGGATATGAATCC
The DNA here is from genome assembly GCA_911728515.1 of Peribatodes rhomboidaria. Taxonomy (NCBI): domain Eukaryota; kingdom Metazoa; phylum Arthropoda; class Insecta; order Lepidoptera; family Geometridae; genus Peribatodes; species Peribatodes rhomboidaria. The sequence continues at coordinate 2,674,997 of OU452194.1, forward strand.
ATCGCTGACTTCATGGATTATGTCGTGATTGTGATTCATGTTAATTTTTTTGATGACAAGATAGTGGCCAGTATCATCCACTCCAACGCTGAAAGCTGCTGGACAGTTTTTCTGAAACGAGAACGCTTTTTTACTCCTTTCGACGTAGATATAAAATTTTTCCCTCCATGAATACAATAGTATTGGATGCTGTAATATATCAGGGACGCTTAAACATGCCTCTTGATTCCTTTTGTGCGACATTGTTCAATTGTCATAGTATCTCGATGATAAAAAAACGTACCTACTCTTTTTCTTCGAAATCTTTTACTTTCTTCTTTAACTTTTCAAAAGAATCAAATTTGTCACCTTCCTTCAATAAATTTTCATCGACGACTTTGTCGTTCTCATCAGCAGCTTCATCTGAATTATCAACTTCATTCGCGTATTCTCCGTTTTGGTCTTCCTCTTTGCCTTCATCGTTTTCATATTCTTCTTCGGAATCTGAAGAATATATCATCAGTATTAAAATTAAAAAATAATTCTATGTTAAGAAATAAATATATATATATTTTATTAATTGAATAATTACCCATTTTGTAAGATATTTTATACAAGCTAAATAAATTCAAATTGAATTATTTTATTATAAATACTTTATGACAGAATGACAGAAATATAAACAAATGAAACTTGAAACAAAACACGATTTCGAAACATGTCAAATTTATTTTGGTACCTTAATAAAACCTTTTTTTCTATACGTGATGAACTTAACAATAATAACAAAAAAAAAATATCCGTATGAATATACTCGTTCTTAAAAAACAAGCTAATCATCCAAATTAATGTACGAATAAAAATAATTTATTCGTCCAGTACCTGTACAAATAGTCACTCTGTTTCGTGATAGAGAAGGAGTAATTAATTCTTGGCGATGATAATATCCTTAAATTCACGCCAGAATAAACATATTAGCCGTTTAAAGAACAAAGGATTATTTAAAAAAAGAGTCAAAGATAATGTACTTCCATTATTTATCTCTTCTATGTTGCGCTCAGTTCACCCAGTTTCATTTCTTTCTACGCATCTAGAGTTTTTAAAAAGTTCGCGCTGTTTTTTTCATGCAACAAGTCGTGAAGTCACTGTCAGATTTCCTTTTTTGACATATCAAAACTACTTTGACGTTGACGTTTAACCACTCCGCGGCGGCGATCGGCGGGCGATAAATAACATAACCTCAAAATTCAAAATTTTGTTTGATTGTTTTACAAATATTGTTTCCTTATCAGTTATTATTATAATTCTTATCTTCAGTTGTGGACGTGTTAACGTATTCTAGTTTATTATTTCCAGCCCTTCAGCATGTAAGTTTGAGTACTTTTCTTTGGAAGTTTGTTCTAATTAGGATAACCTTGCATGATGCAATTTCGTCCTCAAAAGTGGATATTAAATGAAATAATGGTTTTTGTGATGATAAAAGTCATAAATATTGCGCAAAGATAATCCTCAATTACACACAGTAACTTTATTTCACCGGCTGCCTCTATATTTAGTTGGATACTGCAGTGGAATCCGAGAGAGGTTAGTTTTTAATTTTTCACTTATTTTATTTTTATTGTTCATATTTCCAGATAACATATAGAACTTTAGAGGAGTTATCTATTTTTTTTATACGATCTATCACGTTATATACTTTATAATTAATAATTGTGGTTAAGTGCTATTTTTAAATTGATAAAGTTGAAGTAGAACTGCAAATTCTTATCTATTCAAACAAACATGCTCTTTGCACTACCTACTTAGCCAGCATGTACCTACTTAATCACACGGCAAATTTTACATAAATAAGTAAGTACCTATAAGTATAATAAATAATAAACTTGATAATAAATATTTGGGACTTAATAAATATTTTGCAAATATGGTTGTTAACTCCAATCTAAGAAAAGCTTGTACTATGGCTGCCTGGGACTGATATAAGTACCTGAAATACATTTACAATACAAATTATCCAGTTTATAATAAAACATGGAAGACCAGTGCCGGTTGTCTAGAGCAGCTGGTATTATGCTGAGTTAGGCTGTGGCCACAGAATATGCTCTATTACATAGGTCCAGAAGGATAGTCTTCATACAAAACACGATTTCGAAACGTGTCAAATTTATTTTGGTACCTTAATAAAACCTTTTTTTCTATACGTGATGAACTTGCCATTAAAAGAGGTTACCCGATTTAGTTGGGTAAATTATATAACGATCAGAGTTTAAAGAAATCACAAGACCGGAAACAAAGTATTAGGCCAGCTTAGGCCAGAGCTAAACTACACACAAAGCCTTACCCAGATCCATTCATGACACTATTCTACAAACTAATATTAGAGATTGTATGTAAACCTTAACTAAACTCAGAGTAGGTAAAAGGTAAGAATTTAAGTAAAAGTCAAGAGTACGAATTTGCGTTAAAATCAATAGTAAAGGGATTACTATTGATTTTAACCATTGATTTTATCTTATTTACACATAAATTTACATCATACATCACACACTATCATTATTTGCATCATACATTTAAGTTATTTTTTCGGCAATAAAATAATATTACATTTACATAAAAATAAAACTGACGCCTGCTTGTCAGGATATTTCACTGTTACGTATATTTCTTTCTTGCGAAGGTGCACAGAGCAAATTGTTATAGGGGCGACGAAGTTTTCACTAATTTTCATTTTTACTTTGTCGAATTATTTTTGTCCACTGATTGGCTAAACTGGATCCTTAAGAAACCTAAAGTTTATTAAAGGGAAAATATAAAAATACCTTGTGGCAACACTTTTTTCAGCAACTTTTCGCTCTGTTGACATTAAGAATTAATTACAATTATTAGCTTTTTAAAGCACATAAAAATATATTTAAGATTTACGGATGATATGTGACGTTGCCTTTTTCTACTGTTTTGGATATTCTGAAATTTCGGCATGAGTGGACTACACAGTTCACCATATTTATTGGTTACTGGGGAGACGTAACCGCTACTGGATGACATCGAAGACTGACTAGTGAATTGGTTGACTTTCAATGGTTTGGTTTACTTTTTTGGAATCATTATTTTTGACCGATTAGGGGTCTTTACTCTATGTCTATGGCTGTGGCAAAAAATATTTTTTTATTTCCTTCCTAGGATCTATTTTATATTTTGAGATTTTTGAACTAAGTACCATTATTTTGTATAATGATAGCTATGCATAATAATTTTTTACTATATGTAACTGTATAAAGACATTAATGATTTTTTTTGAAATCTGACATAATTATCATTTATTTTTGTTCTGATATTGTTCTGACATTCATTTTTAATTATAAATATTCAACTGTGACATGTAACTAAAAAATTAAGAGTTAACAATAAATTATGATTTCTGATATATTTACATACCTTTTTGAATGTTTTTTTTGGTGTGTAAAAAAAACTTTTATGATGATTGTTTGACTAGTTAAGGTGTGAAATCATAACAAATAAACAAACTCACTTTCACATTTATAATGTTATATTTAAATATACATAAATGTAAGTATAAGATTGTAATTGTCTCACTCAGCTTGAAATAGGCTTCGAAGCAGACTCACCAAACTTGGCTTATCACATAAATGTGTGCATTTACACACATTACTGCTACTTATTATTTTAGAATACAATACAATAGCCATTTCAAATGTTTTGGGTTGTAACATATTTGCAATAAATTCCTTCTTATATTTCAAATAATGTCTCTCATTTTGGTGTGCCTTTTGCCATAGATATGATAGACAAAAAAGTAGACATTTTCATGACATTATTATTTTAGTAAGAACTAAATTCCTGTAAAATAGCAGGTGAATAAGAATATACAAGTCTTAGCTAGGTATTGCCAGTCAAATATTGTAGTAAAAATATAGCCAACAAAAAAAAAAAAACAAGCAAACAAACTCACTTTCGCATTTACAATATTAGTCAGGATTAGGAAGTTATAGGATTAGTTGTAATGATGTTTATTTAATTTTATTTATTTAAAAGGCGACTTGAAAGAAAGTGACATTGTTTATTGGTCAAATTCCAGATAGCTTGCACACAATGTTGCCAGAGGGAGACAGCAAGAAGGCTGCCAAGAAGGCCGCGAAGGCAGCCGAGAAGCTGCAGAAAAAGGCTGAGCACAAGGTCTGAACAGAATTTGATGTTAACAAAGTATAATCTAACTGGTGTAGGTGATAAACTTCCACTAAAATATTGCAAAAAGTCGCCCTTATTCACCTGCGTGATATAATTCCTAGGAGGACATAGAACACTAGGTAAGTGGAAACATTGCACCTAGGTGACCAGGTGCGTAAGTTCCAAGGTGAAATGAATCCACTAAAAGTTTCACGCATTACACCCAGGTGAAGAAAATCTGTCTGACTAATGATTATGTTTAAGTTAGTAGGAGAACCGTGAGCTGATCAAAATAAGCCCAAACATGGCCAGACTACTGTTAACTATCGAGGAGTTCCTATGGCCACCTTCCGACTCCATCATTAGACCAGCTCCATTGTACAAGTCCAAGTCAAAATGTACTACATTGAAGATACACAAATACCTATACCAAATTGGAGTCCTATTGAATGTTATTATTATCATTTGTTGACACTGGCAGCTTAAAGCTGATGCATGTCTTATTTCAGTGCACTTCACTTCACTACATTTGTGTGTTTTTTTTAAAGTGATTGTCAAGTCTGTTTTTGAAGAAATTAACTGAGGGAGCATTTATCACAGTCACTGGCAACTTATTCCAGTCCATCACAATATGGTTTGGCAAAGTGTGTTTTTTGGGTTTGCTTGAGTGCAATGTATTGTCAGGAAGTTGTTCTATTTTAGCTTCACAGTTTGACCCAAATACATATGTACATAAATGCCAACCACTAACACTGTAAGTTCCATAAATCTGACCAATCAGTAAGTAGGTACATAGTTTGCAGTTTTGCATCATGTAAAAAGAACGCTGGAAGAAACTGGACTGAGTCAGCGAGTGTACACTTGTGCAAACACACCCTTTTGCACATTTGTATACTCGCGCACAAAAGGCCTATTCCGAATGATGAAAAGCGATGATGTCTAGTTGGAGAAGGTCTGCCTCTCAAGCCAGAGGGAGCGGGTTCAAACCCAGCCGACGGCATGCACCAAGTTGTTCATTGTGTGAACATATGTGCGTATTGTATGTCATCTGCTACATGACTGGAGCCCAGTGTATGGCGACAGGCTCACCCCTGTAGCATTTGGGACTGAATATCGTTCGGCGAAGTGTGGGTGTTGTATTACACCTCTGCCAGCCCCCTCGGGGGAAAGGCGTGACAATATATTGGAAATAATGGACAGCTTGATCGCCAGCGTTCTTTTTACACGACTCGTTTTTTAATTGATATGTGTGACCTTATAATTCTACCTCATGGTTTCTCTCCCAGGCAACGTCAGCAGAGCCGCAAGCAGCCTCCGAGCCGGACATATCCGCCGGCCACTACGGCGTGCTAAAAGTCATTCAATCAACGGGCGAGAAACGAGACCTGGTATACACAGACGTCGAAGACTTGAAAGGAGAGCTGAACGGGAAAGATGTTTGGGTCAGAGGTAATAAGATTCATGGCATCATTTTGCCATGGTGGACCGATGGGGTCGAAAGGTTCTCCAGTGGAGACCTCGTACCGGCAAGCGCAGCGTAGGACGTCCACCCGCAAGGTGGACGGATGACCTTATCAAGAAAAGTGGGGGCGCGCTGGATGCAGGTCGCTACCAACCGGTCTTATTGGAGATCTATGGGGGAGGCTTATGCCCAGCAGTGGACGTCCTATGGCTGATGGATTGATGGATGATGGATGACCGCTAATCGTATCGCCGTGTAATAAGGTCCATGGTCGCGCAGCGTCGAAAACGAAACGTAACCATCATGGCAATGACTGCCTCGGTGGCTCAGTTGGTAGTGAACCTGCCTTCTGAGCTTGGGGGTGTGGGTTCGATTCACACCTAGGGCAATCATTTATGTGATGAACATTTGTGTTTGTTCTATGTCTGGGTGTTAATATCTGTTAAAGTATGTATTTAAAAATATCTACATAAGTATGTATATCAGTCTCTGTCAGCCATAGTACAAGCTTTGCTTAGTTTGGGGTCAGGCGACAGTGTGTGGAAGTGTCTTAAAAAAATATATGATGACATGGTTGGCTCCTGATTTCTTACTAAAGTCTTAAGGTTGTCATCAATGATGAAGATGCTATAGTACATGCATAAAATAATCATTAAATTATAGAATTAATAATTCATCATTAGTCATACATAATCGTCTCATTCCTGTGACACTTTCTTGGAAATCTATTAAAGTAATAAACCTGCATTCACTCAGTATCTTAAGATCAGGGCACTTTACACAATGACTAAGATAATAAGTATACTATACTATATTTTTTCAGCCCGTCTGCAAACGACCCGTGCAAAAGGCAAGCAGTGTTTCGCTGTCCTCCGTCAGAAGTCGAGCACGGTACAACTACTCATCAGTGTCAACGAGGAACGACAAGTTAGCAAGCAGATGGTCAAGTTTACTGGCAAGTGAGTGTGTAATTAATTAAGCAATAGCTGGGGTCTGCAGTGTTGCCCGCTGTTAGTCAAAGTCAAAGTCAAAATGTATTTATTCAATTTGGGTATCAAAGATACACTTATGAACGTCAAAGTGTTTTTAAATTGACTCGACCGCCTTGTTCGGTTAAAAAGCAACTACTCAGAAGAACAGACAAGAAACTGAGAGGCATTCTTTTTTTAAAGAATAAATAAATTACTGTCTCACACATTTTGGCTTACAACTATACATATTAGTGAAGGTGGAAGGTTCCAGACATCTTTGTCTTCTAAATAATTCTTACCCTTATAATACCCTCTTTTCATTAATGTAGTTTTAACATGGGATTTGAATTTTCCTTCAGTGAGCCCTGCTATTTGTTTCGGGATTTTATTTTAAAAACAAACGAAGTTGCCTAAAAATAACTAATTTAACTTAGTCTAAATCTCAGTACAGCTATCCTAGCTATACAGGGTGACTGGTTGAACACTTTAGATATTCTGGATTATCATAGTACTCATCATTATGAACAACTTTTATTATGGGACCAACGCGGAAAAAAAAATCCGCTGTTCCATAGAAAAATGTCAATGACACTCGACAAAATGTATGGAACAGCTGTTTTTTTTTCGCGAAATCTGGGTTAGTCCCATAATAAAAGTTGTTCATAATGATGAGTACTATGATAACCTAGAATATCTAAAGTGTTCAACCAGTCACCCTGTATAGCTATAGTATATTATTATAACATGGGTAATACAATAATATAAGCAGGCATAGCATTCCAGTCACTTTGGTAACAACGTGATCCAAAAAAACAAGGTCTAGCATTCAGCAAACACGTAATGACGTCATCGTCATCTGTCTCTATCGAACTTGATGTAAATTACTTATTTCGGTCTTGCTTAAGCATCGATTGACGTCACTACGTGTTTTTGAATGCTAGACATGGCGGAGTATATTATTATACCATGAGTTAAGCAAGGGCAAAAAGTAAGCATATCCTTTTTTATATTGGCCGGTTTTTTAATAAACTTTTTTTCTTGTTCTCAGCATAACAAAAGAGTCCATAGTAGACGTGTACGCGACGGTGGTGAAGACGTCCGCTCCGGTGGAGAGCTGCACCATCAGTGCGGTGGAGCTCGCGGCGCGGGAGGTGTGGGTGGTGTCGGCTGCGCGTGCGCAGCTCCCTCTGCAGGTCGAGGACGCGGCGCGACCGGAGATATCCGACGTGAGTACCACAGCTCGGTTTACGAAGTAGTTCTGACCAACTCGCCTTAACAAGTTTTTGGACGGTTTCCTTGGCTTTTCTGAAATGGGGAAAGGGGAGGGATTCATCTCATTTATCATAAATAAAAAAGTATTTATTGCTTAACTAAAAATTAAAAAAACAAATTACAAATGAATGCTGGGTACACACACACCAAGCCAATGAACGCCAACACATGATCATCACCTTCACCCTCATCATCATTTTAAAAAAAACCCTCTACCGATTTTTATTAGTATTTAGTAGTATTTACAATAGACTTCCCGTAGACATTATTGAGGCGTCCAACCTAACTTTATTTAAGACCAAACTGAAAAGCTGGCTGATTAGTCAAGCGTTCTATGACATTGAAAAAGAATTCTTAATACGAAAAATGATATCCTAAGATACCTAATTTATTAAATTGAATGTTATTATTATTTTATGACATTTACTATATGAATTTAATTATTTTTTTATTATTACGATTGTAAATTAATTTATTTTTAGCCTTTGACGTATACTAATCGTATAAATAAATGAGTATAATATTAACAACGATTTTCATTAAACATAGCTGAGAACACTAATAAACCGTTAATAACCTAAAATAACAAACAGGTGCTTACTAGACAAACTTTTTAAACAAGGTTTTAGGAATTAGTGTACAACACTTTTATTTGATTTGTATTTTCTTTTAGTTGAGGCGAGTGGTGGATGCGAGCACCAAGACAAACCATTTGGTTTTTTGGTCTAACACCTAAATATTTTTTTGTACAAAAATTTTAAGAGACAATAAATAAAAATAATAATAATAACCTACCCGACTAAACCTTTTAAACAAAAACACAAATTCGAAATCGGTTCATCGGTTAGTGTCTCTGTCAGGTTTGTTAGTAGTTCTCGAAAGACGCAATTGCCGCACAGACGTATTTGCCCCAGTTGACCCTATACAAGTCTTTGGCAGCAATTGTACAAGCTTTGCTTAGTTCAGGGCCAGACGACCGTGTAGTGAATGATACCATAAAAATAATTTTATGTAATTTACGCATTGTCTATTATTGGAGGAATTCATCTTCCAATTCAAATTCAAATATTTATTTCAAATAAGTACATCAGAGTACATTTATGATATATCAGAAAACTAAAATTGCCAAAATTATAATTAATTGAAAATAAAATTATTAAAATTAAACATTAAAAAGCACAACAAAAATAAATATAAAAATAAAACATGTATAAATTTTTTTTGTATATAAACAATATGTATTCGAATATACGATTTCTAAAGACTTATTAGAAGACGGGACTCTCAACCAATTTTACTTCCCCAGGACCCGGAAGCGCTAAGGATCCGAGTGAACCAAGACACGAGACTAGACAACCGCGTGCTGGACCTGCGCACGCCAGCCAACCAGGCCATATTCAGGCTGGAGGCTGGGGTCTGCAGGCTGTTCAGAGATATACTCACTAGGAAAGGTGAATATGACCAAACACGCACACAACATTTGACCAAACACGCACGCAGCTTCTGACCAAACACGCGCCCTACATCTGACTAAATACCTGCCCTACATCTGACCAAACACATGCCTTACATCTGATCAAACACGCGCCCTACATCTGACCAAATACGTGCCCTACATCTGACTAAACAAGTACCCTAAATCTGACCAAACACGCGCCCTACATCTGACCAAATACGTGCCCTACATCTGACTAAACAAGTACCCTAAATCTGACCAAATACGTGCCCTACATCTGACCAAATACGTGCTCTACATCTGACCAAACACGTGCCCTACATCTGACCAAACAGGTGCCCTACATCTGACCAAACACGCACCCTACATCTGACCAAACACGCACCCTACATCTGCCCAAACACACCCTACATCTGACCAAACACGCACCCTACATCTGCCCAAACACACCCTACATCTGACCAAACACGCACCCTACATCTGCCCAAACACACCCTACATCTGACCAAACACGTGCCCTACATCTGACCAAACAGGTGCCCTACATCTGACCAAACACGCACCCTACATCTGACCAAACACGCACCCTACATCTGCCCAAACACACCCTACATCTGACCAAACACGCACCCTACATCTGCCCAAACACACCCTACATCTGACCAAACACGCACCCTACATCTGCCCAAACACACCCTACATCTGACCAAACACGTGCCCTACATCTGACCAAACAGGTGCCCTACATCTGACCAAACACGCACCCTACATCTGACCAAACACGCACCCTACATCTGCCCAAACACACCCTACATCTGACCAAACACGCACCCTACATCTGACCAAACACGTGCCCTACATCTGACCAACCACGCGCCCTACATCTGACAAAACAGCTGTCCTACATCTGACTAAACAGCTGCCCTACATCTGACTAAACAGCTGCCCTACATCTGACAAAACAGCTGTCCTACATCTGACTAAACAGCTGCCCTACATCTGACTAAACAGCTGCCCTACATCTGACTAAACAGCTGCCCTACATCTGACAAAACAGCTGTCCTACATCTGACTAAACAGCTGCCGTACAAAATGACACTAATATTACAAGTGCGAAAGATTGGATGGCTGAATAAATTTTTGTTACTCACTCACACACAAAAAATAATATCTGTATATACTGTACACCAAAAAACATATCAAATACTTATAATTATTAATGCAATTTCTCAGGTTTCGTTGAGATCCACACTCCGAAGATAATCTCGGCGGCTTCAGAAGGCGGCGCGAACGTGTTCGTGGTTTCCTACTTCAAGTCCTCAGCTTACCTCGCGCAGAGTCCTCAGCTCTACAAGCAGATGGCCATCGCAGCTGACTTTGACAAGGTACGCGGACTGCATTCTTGAACGGGGTGAATAGAGACGAAACTCACGCCTTTCCCCCGAGGGGGCTGGCAGAGGTAATACAACACCTAACCTTTGCCGGACGATATTTAGTCCCAAATGTGACGGGGTGAGCTTGTCGCCATACACCGGGCTCCAGTCGTGTAGCAGATGACCATACAATACGCATAAAACTTAATAGGGTGACTGACATAAATTATGACAGGACTCACTGAAGGAAAATTCAAATCTCATGTTAAAACTACATTAATGAAAAGAGGGTAATAGTTAAAAGAGTTAAAAGAGTTAAAAAAGGGTATAAAGTTAACAAATATTTAGAAGACAAAGATGTCTGGAGTCTTCCACTTCCGCCAAGTAGCCACTAGTACAATAAATATTGTTGTAAGCAAAAAATTGTGAGACTTAGTATACTTACTTACTTATTTTATTTTTTAAATAATGCCTCTCAGTTTCTTGCCTGTTCTTCTGAGTAGCGGCTCTTTTTCCGAACAAGGCGGTCGAGGTTATTATAAAACTGACGTTCATAAGTATATCTTTGATACCCAAATCAAATAAAAACATTTCGACTTTGACTTTGATGTATTCTCCAGGTGTTCACGGTGGGCGCAGTTTTCCGCGCGGAGGATTCGAACACGCACCGCCACCTCACGGAGTTCGTGGGTCTGGACCTGGAGATGGCCTTCAAGCAGCACTACCACGAGGTGCTCGACACCATCACCGGCACCTTCACCGAGATGTTCAGAGGACTGCGCGACCAGTAAGTCCAAAAAAAAATGTCAAAAAAAAATACAAAAAAAAAATTGGTTATCTATAAAGTCGGTTTACGGACGATAGTTTAACGTGACATAGTCAAAAAAGAAGAGTGGAAGATAGATCGTGCCTTTCGCTCGCTCGTGTATCGCTCTCGCTCCGATCGACCGAGCGTAACGGTACAATGAGTGGTCCTTTTTCGTCCGTGCAGGCGGCGTTCATCGATTTATTAGACATTGTCAAAACTGTCTAAACAAAAAAAAAACATAAAAAAAATATCCTAAATCCATACCATTATTTATCCGTAACATAACATATCGTCACGCCTTTCTCCCGAGGGGTGCTAGCAGAGGTGTGTAACCCACACTTCGCCGGACGATATTCAGTCCTAAATGTGACAGGGGGCGAGCCTGTCGCCATACACCGGGCTCCAGTCATGTAGCAGATGACATACAATATGTGTTGATAAAAATCAGTGTCAAGGAGTTTTTTTTAATGTTTCATTTATAAGCGATGGCAGCCTAGTTGGGAGAAGGCCCGCCACTCAAGCCAGTGGGAGCGGGTTCGAACCCGGCCGACGTACGCACAAATTTGTTTATTATGTAAACATATGTTCGTATTGTATGTCATCTGCTACATGACTGGAGCCCGGTGTATGGCGACAGGCTCGCTCCCTGTCACATTTGGGACTGAATATCGTTCGGCGAAGTGTGGGTGTTGTACACCTCTGCCAGCCCCCTCGGGGGAAAGGCGTGACGATATGTTAATTTATATTTGTTATTAAAAAAAAACATAGTATAGTAAACATAGTATAGTATAAGTACAAGCTTTGCTTAGTTTGGGGTCAGGCGACCGTGTGTGGAATAGTCCCGAATTTATTACTATTATTATTGTTTCGCAGATTCGCGTCAGAGATTGCGACGGTGGGTCAGCAGTACAAGGTGGAGCCGTTCAAGTTCCTGGACCCTCCTCTTCGGCTGGAGTTCCCTCAGGCTGTCACGATGCTGAAGGAAGCTGGTGAGTAGCTAACATTTTTGACGTGACAACGTCCAATCAATCGTAAACGGCTGCACGCACGAAAAAGAATGACTCATTGTCCCGTTACGCTCGCTAAAGCGAGAGCGCTACACGAGCGAGAGGCACGATCAGCTTGAGAGTTCGGCTTGCACCGCATCTATCTCTCTTCCACGCGATGAATAGAAAAAGAAAAGGAAATGGAAAAGGAAATGGGAAAGGAAACGGAAAAGGATGACTCAGTGTCCCGTTACGCTCGCTAAAGCGAGAGCGCTACACGAGCGAGAGGCACGATCAGCTTGAGAGTTCGGCTTGCGCCGCATCTATCTCTCTTCCACGCGATGAATAGAAAAGGAAAAGGAAATGGGAAAGGAAACGGAAAAGGATGACTCAGTGTCCCGTTACGCTCGCTAAAGCGAGAGCGCTACACGAACGAGAGGCACGATCAGCTTGAGAGTTCGGCTTGCGTCGCATCTATCTCTCTTCCACGCGATGAATAGAAAAGGAAAAGGAAATGGAAAAGGAAATGGGAAAGGAAATGGAAAAGGATGACTCAGTGTCCCGTTACGCTCGCTAAAGCGAGAGCGCTACACGAGCGAGAGGCACGATCAGCTTGAGAGTTCGGCTTGCGTCGCATCTCTCTTCCACTCGATTGGCTTACGCTTCCGAGGAGAAGATTTCATCAATGTTTTGTTATGACGTTGTCACGTTGTCATCGTCCCCTGTCATCTTTGGGACTGAATATTTTCCGGTGCATTGTGGGTGTTGTAATACACCTCTGCCACGATATGTTATATTCATACAACAATATAACACAATACAAAAACTGTTTATATACTAACTGTTATACCAAATACAAAATAAATTTAAACTAAACATTTAAAAATATAGGCGCAATGGGCGATCTTATCGCTTAAGAGCGATTTCTTCCAGACAACCTTTGGATAGAATAAAAACATTACGACTAAGCATTTTAATTCATATATCAACTGATTTTTTTTTTGTATAAATCGTATCGTCGTACGTTTCCAGGTGTAACAATAGGGCCCGAGGACGACCTCTCGACCCCGGACGAGAAGCTGCTCGGACGGCTCGTACGAGCCAAGTACGACACGGACTTCTACGTGCTCGACAAGTACCCGCTGGCTGTCAGGCCCTTCTACACCATGCCCGATCCGTTCAACCCTGTAAGTTGGATAGTCACTTCTACACCATGCCCGATCCATTCAACCCTGTAAGTTGGATAGTCACTTCTACACCATGCCCGATCCGTTCAACCCTGTAAGTTGGATAGTCACTTCTACACCATGCCCGATCCATTCAACCCTGTAAGTTGGATAGTCACTTCTACACCATGCCCGATCCGTTCAACCCTGTAAGTTGGATAGTCACTTCTACACCATGCCCGATCCATTCAACCCTGTAAGTTGGATAGTCACTTCTACACCATGCCCGATCCATTCAACCCTGTAAGTTGGATAGTCACTTCTACACCATGCCCGATCCGTTCAACCCTGTAAGTTGGATAGTCACTTCTACACCATGCCCGATCCATTCAACCCTGTAAGTTGGATAGTCACTTCTACACCATGCCCGATCCGTTCAACCCTGTAAGTTGGATAGTCACTTCTACACCATGCCCGATCCATTCAACCCTGTAAGTTGGATAGTCACTTCTACACCATGCCCGATCCGTTCAACCCTGTAAGTTGGATAGTCACTTCTACACCATGCCCGATCCATTCAACCCTGTAAGTTGGATAGTCACTTCTACACCATGCCCGATCCGTTCAACCCTGTTAGTTGGATAGTCACTTCTACACCATGCCCGATCCGTTCAACCCTCTAAGTTGTTATGGTCATACCATGAGGCACTTCTACACCATGCCCGATCCGTTCAACCCTCTAAGTTGTTATGGTCATACCATGAGGCACTTCTACACCATGCCCGATCCGTTCAACCCTCTAAGTTGTTATGGTCATACCATGAGGCACTTCTACACCATGCCCGATCCGTTCAACCCTCTAAGTTGTTATGGTCATACCATGAGGCACTTCTACACCATGCCCGATCCGTTCAACCCTGTGAGTGAGCTTTGGTATAATTTTTTTTAACCGACTGCGCAAGAAGTAGGCCAATGTTTTTCAAGTGTATGTATGTAAGTATGGATGTCTGTAAGTATGTATGTATGAGGTTTCTTCGGCTTGCCCTACAGCCTAAACAGCTTGATGTATTTCAACATGTGAGGTGTCATTTGAATCGTCTTGGTAGTGGAAGTGACATAGGGTACAACATTTTGCAGCCAAGTTTTTTTTTCTTTTAATAGTGTTACTTGTTTTTATGTATTAGTTGAATGTAATATGTATCGTATACGTTACAGAAAGCGTCAAACTCGTACGACATGTTCATGCGCGGCGAGGAGATACTGAGCGGGGCGCAGCGGATACACGACGCGGACTATCTCACGGAGAGAGCGAAACATCACGGAATAGGTTAGTATACATATACAGGGAGTTACAGAAACCCTGCTGGATAATGGATAATGATGGGCAGGAACACACACTTATAAGACATGCAAAAACCGTACGTGACGTCACCTGCCGGTTCCAACGGAAGACCAGCGCCGGTTGTCTACAGCAGCCGGCATTATGCTGAGTTGGGACCGGTTTATGGCAAAAACTTTGTTCTTTTTTTTTATAATTGTGTAATTATTATTTGTATTGTAATTTTGTATTGTAGTAATTGTGTAATTAATAATTTATTTTGTTTTTCTATGTTCTTGCTACAAATAAATATTTGTATAATGTCTAAAATACTAAAAAAAAACACGTTTAAAATTGCAAGAGTTTTGACCGGTTTAAGATAGCAAGAAGAAAATTACAGTTGATTGACAATTGACAATGAAAATAATGTCAAATCTGTATCATATGTTGGCGGCTTTTATTCTAAGGAAGTAAATAGTTATTGAAGGATGTTATTCTAAAGAGGCACGACGCGAATAGTTTACAAATAAAACTGACGCGATTAGTGGCTGCGTTCGCGCTTTTAGAAGGGCGGAACGCGATGTGTGTTTGTAATTATTATTTTAATCAATTTTTAATTTAAAGTAGCATAATTGTATCTTCCAGTCGATACAGGGACCCTATTCGGAGATTTGAGATTTGCATCTCACTTTTTTCGTCCTTGTTGCTCTCGTTTGAAACGTCTTAGGTGTGAGAGTGACCAAGATAAAATCTCATCTCATCTCACGCGTAGGAATAGCCCTCCTGGTTGCATACCTCGCGGATACAACAGGGGTTTTGTAACACCCTGTATACCTTTTTTTTTATACAGGGTGTTTTTGAACTCATTGACATGCTTCCAAATTTTCATTGTATTCATACAAACATACCTTCATAACATCACGTCTCTTTCCCATAGTGGTAGGCAGAGACCACTTATCTCCACTTGCTACGATCCTGGTACATCTTTCGCTTCTTCCACTTCCATGAGTCGTTTCATACACGCTCGTCAGTTACGGGTACTCTTGACCTGGCCTTTCTTAAGACGTAGACGTGTACTCATCGTTATGAGTAACTTTTGTTATGGGGTCAACTCTGTCATACTCGTACCACGGAATCAGTGAGTACACAAACTGGAGCCTGGCTATTGGATCCTGATTTTGACTCCTCCGTCGCCTCTTACCGACTTGACCATCCACACTCGCCTCGTAAATCTGTCTCGTCAATCTCTTTTCGTTCTCTCAATGTGTCCAAACCATCTGTATGAGTGAATTACGTTAGCTGCAGGCGGAGGACTTAAAAAAACCGAAATCGCTTTAACAAATTTACTAATAATTAATATTTATATTATAATTAAAATGTTATAACTAAGTAATGACTACTCCAGCTGATGCCTAGCTTAAAGTGTGTCGTCACATCAGTGTATTCTTCCATTGTGTATTCGTCTTTCTTCTTCTATTCTTCCATGTTTAATGTAGCCAGAAATAAATTATCTTATCTTATATTGTCTGCCTCGGTGGCTCAGTTGGTAGTGAACCTACCTTCTGAGCTTGGGGGCGTGGGTTCGATTCCCACCTAGAGCAAACATTTATGTGATGAACATTTGTGTTTGTTCTATGTCTGGATGTTAAATATCTATTTAAGTATGTATTTAAAAATATCTAAGTATGTATATCAGTCTCTGGCAGCCATAGTACAAGCTTTGCTTAGTTTGGGGTCAGGCGACCGTGTGTGGAAATGTCCCAAATTTATTAAATTTATTATTATTATCCTATCAGCAACCTTGCGGTCGATGCACTGGTCTCTGTTGATTTGGGGCGCGGCCCATGCAGCGGTTTCTGTAGTTGTAATATGTAATTAGTGCGATGTAATTACAATACAAAACAATAATAATACAATACAATATGTTTATTTTGTGGAAAAGTTTTTGCATTAACATTAATTGCCGGCGAGCCCCAAACTAGGCGTACAAGCTGTGTTCTGGGACTCTGGGATATTTATCGGATACAAAACTTACTAACTTTGTGCTAACTCATAAGGAAAGAATAAAATGTGGTATTTAAATTTGACAAAAGCTAAAGTCCTACTAATATTATAAACGCGAAAGTTTGTATGTATGGATGGATGGATGGATAGATGTTTGTTACTCTTTCATGCCAGAATGGCTGAACAGATCTGGATGAAATTTGGCACAGAGATATATTAGAATAGAATAGTCTAGAATGGCATATAGGATACTTTTTAACCGCGGGTGAAACCGCAGGGCGCAGCTAGTATTAACATAAAGTACTTTTCTGTTTCCTAACTGATACTAAGAATAGCTTTGCAGACGGTAAGCTGTAATTTCACCAGGGACCCTATTCGGAGATTTGAAATTCTCATCTCACCTTTTTTCATCCTTGTTGCTCTCATTTAAAACTTCATAGGTGTGAGAGTGACCAAGATAAAATCGCATCTCATCTCACGCGCAGGAATAGCCCCCCAGGTGTGTTGTGGTTAAACGTGGCCCATTCAATCATAAAAAAAAACAATAGTTTATTTGCAAATATTGACCGGAAAACCAACGATCGGGAAAATCTTTTTTCGGTTGGCGTTTGACCACCAACTCGCCTGATGTTAAGCGACGTTGTGGTCTAAGATGGAGCACGACGACCTATAAGGTACTTATTCACTCTAGCCTTGAAGTTTTGCAGAGTGAAGAAGTACAAAGACGGCAGTTGAGTGAGGCGCTACAAGTGCGCTACTGCTCAGACCCGTCTTCGGAACGGTTACACCGGACTACATCCCGAAACACGACTAGGTCATTTCACGGCATGGCTTGGTCCGGTGGGTGGTAACTAGCCACGGCTGAAGCCTCCCACTAGAGTAAAAAAAGTTTTTTTGTTCTAGACATCAGCAAGATAGCTGCCTACATCGAATCGTTTAGACTGGGGTGTCCGCCACACGCAGGTAACACATATTTATGTATTAACACATAGAGTAACCTATACAACGTGTTGTTCTGTAGTCCTGCAGAATACTCCACGACCGTAGGTATACTCCACTAGCAGAGCACGAGTAAACTAGTAAAAAAATTGAAATTGAAGAAAGAACCAGCTGTTTCGATACAATTTCGATGATCTACGAACTTTTTTAAAGGAGCAGCTGTTTTTTCTTGATTTTAAGGTTGCCCATAGTTTATTCGTGGTCTGCTAATAATAATAATAATATGAGCCTTTATTTCAGACAAGCATTTTAGGTAATTTAAATCTTAGTCTAGCGACTCTGACGAGTCGGTGACACCGACAACCCGATCTGTTTGCCTAACTTTGGCAAAGGCCTCCTCCATTTCTTTTTCACTCTGCTCTATTTTGCGCTCTTCTAGTCCATGTTTTCCTTACTATATTCTTTATTTCGTCTTTCCATCTTCGATACTGCTTACCACGATTTCTTTTCCTATTTCTTAGGTGCCAAAATAATATGTTGAGTGGAGTATAACCTCTACAAATTCTGCGGGAATGTAAAACAACACGTTGTAGGTACCAAGTACACTCGCGAAATTTAAGCAGTTAAGGCGCCGTCATAGCACGATTTTTACCTACACACGTTTACTTAAGAAGCGATGGCAGCCTAGTTGCGAGAAGGTCCGCTTCACAAGCCAGAGGGAGCGTGTTCGAACCCAGCCGACGGCGCGCACCAATTTGTTCATTGTGTGAACATATGTGCGTATTGTATGTCATCTGCTACATGACTGGAGCCCGGTGTATGGCGACAGGCTCGCCCCCTGTCACATTTTGTAACTGAATATCGTCCGGTGTTGTGTGGGTGTTATGCACCTCCTTCGGATGCTAGCCCCTTCGGAGGAAAGGCATGACGATATGTTACGTTATGTAAAAAAACACGCATTCCACAGGGGGCGAGCCTGTCGCCATACACCGGGCTCCAGTCGTGTAGCAGATGACATACAATACGCACATATTCTTTTCACACAGGAAAGAAATTGGTGCGTGCTGAGATCGAACCCGCTCTTTCTGGCTTGAGAGGCGGGCCTTCGCCGATCAGGCCATCATCGATTCGTGTTTTTAACCCTTTGACTGCTGAAAACACATACGCTGTGTTTTGTCAAGCGCAACGCCAGTGCGGGTAAACGCACGCGAGACGCGTTCAGCCCAAATTCAATACAACCGTGCGGCAACACACATCTTCTTCTTCTTTAATCGTTCCCTCATTACTGAGGATCGTGGTCACTGGACCCCTTTAAGCGGACAATCTGCCTCCATCGATTCCGGTCCAAAGTTGCCATCACCACCTGCTGGAATTTGCTTAAAGACGTAGCTTCTTTCACTTGGTCAGACCATCGTGTTGGTGACCGGCCTCGTGCTCTTTTCCCTTCGGTATTGCTAACAATGACCAGTTTTTCGAGATTTCTATCTCCCTTTCGCATTAAGTGACCGAAATAGGTTAAAATACGCTGTAGGCATACTGTAGACAATCTGGTCTTGATATCGAGTTGGGAAAGGATAGACACATTTGTGCGTTTGGCTGTCCATGGTATTCGGAGCATCCGCCTCCAGCACCACATTTCGAATGCGTCTACCCGCTGTCTTTCCCTTGCTCGGATTCTCCATGTCTCAGCTCCATATAAGAAAATGGGGAAAATTAATGCTCTGACTAAACGGGCTTTGGTTTTATAACTTATGCCACGATTTTTCCAGATATTTTGCAAGCGTGTCATAGCATCTTTAGCCATAGCTATCCGTCGTTTTATTTCTGGGACGCAGCTGCCTTCAGTATTAATAATAGACCCCAGATAAATGAAACTATCCAACCGGGCAACACACATACGTGTGTGTTTATCTCCGACGTAACGCCAGTGCGGCCGTACACACCTCGCGTGTTTGTCTACAATGTTTTTTAAACGAGCTAGACACTATCCTGATGGTAAGGGACAATGCCTCTTCCCTGCTGCAGGAGCATACAACATTTTTTTATCCGATTTTATACAATTACGATTTTAAAATAAGAAATAAAATGATTTCGTAAAATTAATAGTCGTAGGTCTTATTCACTTGATAACACACAGGCTGTTTATATACTATTGCAACAAACGTCGAGTAACAACCGTGTGTAATCTTCTTTTTTTTTTCTTTTTTTTCTAACAATAAAAAAACTTATTTTTTCTTTTTTTTCAGGTGGTGGTATTGGCATGGAACGCGTAGTAATGTTATACCTAGGACTTGACAACATCAGGAAGACATCGATGTTCCCGCGCGACCCGAAGCGCGTCACGCCTTAGTAGAGAGCGTATGAGTGTAATCACACTCTTAGGGCTCGTTCAGGGAAAGGCGGAGCGTTTAGCGGAGCGTACAGCTTCAAGTTGGGCGGTCAGATCAAATATTTACAAGGTGCTGTTCTGGGTGTAGTAATACTTAAGGGTGTTGTTTTACCGTCAAAGTGAACAACTTTTAGAACATAAATTCACAAAAATAAAATAAAAATTACTTAAAAATACTTATCCTAATATATTTAAATTACGTGTCACGTTGTTTGTCCGCTATAGACTCCTAAACTACTTAACCGATTTCAATCAAATTTGCACACCGTGTGCAGTTCGATCTAACTTAACAGATAGGATAGCTCACATATATATATATATATATATATATATATATAAATAATAAACGCGAACGAAGTCGCGGGGTGACAGCTAGTAAAAATATAAATAAAATTATTTCAGGCACTCGTTATAAACTAACAACACGGGCCCATATTATCAATACCGTACAGACTAACGTGGAATGGAATTTTTGATTTGCTTTGTCTGCTTTGTCTTTGTCTATTGAATAAATCAGTCAGAAGTGACCCCTTAAAAATGCGGATATTTTTCATAGCTCTATTTTCGCTTGAGAACGTTTTTAAAAAAAAACCAAGAACATAGGGGCGAAGATATTGTTAATTTAATTGTACATGCTAAATTTCATCATAGTCTGACAAATGGTTTTCAAGAAATTTGAGTAGCGCGTTTGTATGGAAATTTCAGAGCGTCGCGGCCCTCTTAAGAAGAACCGTGCTTACGTGCGGTATGTTGTGCTTGTATTGTTTTTTGATGCGCCGCTGTACGCTCCGCTCGACGCTCCGCCTTTCCCTAAGCGAGGCCTTACAGCGCATTCACACAGAAAGTAAAGGTTGCCTGGAAGAGAACGCTTTTAGTCATAAGGCCGCCAGTTGGTGCACTATAGCTTAAGCAATATTCTTTTTTGTTTATCTCTTGTTATTTTTGGTGTGAACAATAAAGAATTTATTATATTAATAAATTATATTAATATATTCTACTTTTATATTTTAATGGTGATTTTAGAATTACCGTTAAAATCTATTATCATTATATCTACTATTAGGCCTAGTCTAGACGGGCAATTTTTTTTATTGCATTTAAGGCCCGGCAATACTAGCAATTAACAATTACTTCTAATGAAGGAATTAGTTGATCAATGACATAAATATTGCTACACCAGTCGCGGCTGATGAAGAAACTATACGCTAATCTGTGGCGATGTTGTTTACAACTACCGGTAGGTAACGCAGATTAGACAATAGTAGCCGCTCGAGCCGCGCGTTCCATTGTTAAATCCGGAACAAAAGAAATCTTTCTGGAAAGCAATTATTGTGCACCGATTTTATGATGTTTTTATCTAGTTAATAATAGGGTGTTTACTTCAATCTTTTGTACTGTCCGAATGTTCTAGAATGAACGCGTGGCTCCGCGTGATAAACAACTTTTTGTGTGCTTGCGCTATTGTTAAATCGAATGCTCTGGATATCTTAAAACTGTATAAATACGCGGACGACCGACGACTCGGGAGTCAGTTTTGATTACGCGTTCAAAGTGTTAACATCGAAGTAATTGTACGAGTAGTGTTCAGAGTGTTATAGTGCAAGTGTCTAGTGTAGTGTAACAGTGTTTGTGTTTGTGTACTTGGTGAATAAAGTGAATCTTCGGATACATCGACGTTTCATTCCTTTTATCCTAACCCAGCTTGTAACAATATTATGTCAAATTTAAATTATTACTTTTATGGAATACTAGCTGCGCCCCGCGGTTAAAAAGTATCCTATGTGCTATTCTAGAATATAATCTATCTCTGTGCCAAATTTTACCCAGATCTGTTCAGCCGTTCTGGCGTGAAAGAGTAACAAACATCCATCCATCCATTCTTACAAACTTTCGCGTTTATAATATTAGTAGGATTTTTTTTCCCGCAAATAATGCCAATTAATTGATTTTCTTTTTATTTTAATTAAGAAAATTCTGCTTACAATTGTTAATAGTATTGTTAGTGACTGTTAGCTCTAGACCTCAGTCTAGAAACAGGCATCTGTCTTCTTTCTCAGGTCGCATTTCTCAAGCGATTCTCGTGAAGCTTTGTGAAAAAAAAATTAAGAGAATCAGCAGCTAAGAATTGCGATCAGCATATAACATGTATATGTTATATGCCGTTCCGAAGACGGGTCTGAGCAGTAGCGCTCTTGTAGCGCCTCACTCAACTGCCGTCTTTGTACTTCTTCACTCTACAAAACTTCAAGGCTAGAGTGAATTAGTATCCTAAAGGTCGTCGTGCTCCATCTTAGACCACAACGTCGCTTAACATCAAGTGAGTTGGTGGTCAAACGACGACCTGTACTGTATAAAAATAAAATAAAATAAATGTATATTACATAGTATAAAACAAAGTCGCTTTCTCTGTCCCTATGTCCCTTTGTATGCTTAAATCTTTAAAACTACGCAACGGATTTTGATGCGGTTTTTTTAATAGATAGAGTGATTCAAGAGGAAGGTTTACATATATGTATAATAACATCCATTAAATAGTGGAGAAATACTGTTATTTTTGAGGTTTCTAATGTGATGTTAGTAGGCTATATACATATGTTATACCCGTGCGAAGCCGGGGCGGGTCGCTAGTTCACAATAATTCGAAAACGTTTCCGATCGGATCCAAAAACTTTAAACTAAAATTATTCGAATCTCAGTCCGTTTTCAGTTTTTAAACGTGATTCATTTTTCTAATCGGATTTATACTCGATTCTCTATTCCAAAATGTATAAAAGCAGAGTGAGATTCAAACAATTTGAGTTTGAAATTTCTGGGATCCGATCGGAAACTTTTCCGAATGATTGTGAATAGCACCGCTGTACCGGAAGACAGCCATTCGGACAGATATCCGGACAAACTCACTGTCAACCTTCAGTTCAGTACTAGTTGATTCAGTCAATTTTATTTTAGGTAAACCTGTCTGTATAAAGTACATACAGACAGGTTTACCTAAAATAGGATCTTTTTTAGTAAATAAATAATAATAATAATAAATACATTCGGGACACTTCCATACACGGTCGCCTGACCCCAAACTAAGCAAAGCTTGTACTATGGCTGCCAGAGACTGATATACATACTTAGATATTTTTAAATACATACTTAAATTGGGTGTTAATATGTATTAACACCCAAACATAGAACAAACATCGCATAAATGTTTGCCTTAGGTGGGAATCAAACCCACGCCCCCAAGCTCAGAAGGCAGGTTCACTACCAACTGAGCCATCGAGGCAGTCAAATTCCAATTCAAATAAATTTGAATTTTGAATTTGAAACGAAAGCATTTTTGTCAAAGCTGAAGCATAGACGCTTCGCTCGCTAAAGACCTCAAAGTGAGGTAGAGTCAGGCTATGAAGGTATCTGAGGTAGAGTAAGGCTATGAAGACCTTTAAAATGTATTTTTCATATGTTGAAATGTGAAATAAATAACGTACTTAAATATGTTTTTAGTAAGAGTTTTATTTTTTGCCAATTAACATGCTACCTTGACAAAAGGAAAAGGTTCGTATAGGCCGAGTGACTGGCCCAGCGGTGTTCACAAGCGTTGTGACTATACCCATTTGATAAAATAAACTGAAACATTCGGAAACAATTCCATTCGGATTCCAAACATTTAAACTCAAATTATTCGAATCTCAGTCCGTATTCATAAGTTTTTAAACGTGATTCATTTTTCCGATCGGATTGATACTTTATTTCCTATTCCAAAATATATAAAAGTACTTAGACTTAGATTCGTACAATTTGAGTTAGAAAATTGTTGAGATTTGATCGGAAACGTTTACGAATGTGTTTAGGCCGCCTGAAGGCTTTTGATCTCTTTTAAGCCTAGGGAAAATTATGGATATCCCTACCGCCCTGCCTGCCGGCAGGGTGGGTTTGAGGGATTCCCGCCACTGGCGGCCTACTCACTAATATTAAAACCCTAGGGTGTTCTATCTCGGCGCTAAACGTCGGGGTAGAGTAGGACTGTAAAAAAGGATGTCGAGGCTACGAGGACGCTCTCGCACTCTTCCGCCGCCTGACAGCGCCCCTTCGTGCTCCTCTACAGCTCAGCTTCAGCTCCTCTTGATGACGATATGTCGGGACACAAGACACATCGGCATCACTCCCTCGCACTCGGTCATTACTTGCAAAACGTGCTCCTGCGTACTTGCTTCTCTGTACCTACCCCTACGTACATTAGCGTCAGAAAGTGCCTGAGCGTCAGCGAAGATCGGACTAAATACGCTATTAAAAAAAGAACTCAAAGACTTGCTTCTAAATTTATCCTACGATAAGACAGAGGATCTTTTGCACAGTTTGTACAAAGAATAGCACTAAAGAGCTGAATGTAACACCACATTTTATTTTTTTATTATTTTATTCTTTGCAAACATTAAATTTCACACACTAAACTCGCAATTTATATTCAAACAAATAGCTTGTAAGTTTATTTATCTACCACACTTCTTTTAGAATTTTTCTTTTTTACTGTATAAAACTTGTAACTTGTAACTTAGCACACAAAATTTGTTCCGTTTTTGAGTAACCTTAATGACACTGTACTCTTTACGATAACCTCGCACTCGAGCCCCAAGAGACAGACCCTGTGCCTAGTTTGGGGCTCACCGCCTAATTATTTTAAGACGAAGTACAGATAATCTAATCACATTTGTAACTTTATGACTAGCATTTAAGCAAATCTGTTCTTATTTTATTTTTTTTGGTAAATAAATATTATTATTATTAATTAGACGAAATATATAGGTCCTTACGTATGAAATTGGCGTTTTGTACGGGAGGAATAAAAAGTCGATTTTTTTTTGTAAAATATATTTAATTAATCAAAGTATGCACCGTTGTTATCTATGCACTTTTGCCATCTTATGGGTAGTTCATTGATCCCTTTACTGTAAAAACCATGGGGGCGAGAATCAATAAACTCTTTGAAGGCGGTTTGGACTGCTGCATCGGAGTGGAATTTTTTTCCTTGTTAGAAGTTGTCCAAATTCCGGAAGAAATGGTAATCTGTTGGAGCAAGGTCCGGGGAGTACGGTGGATGTCGCGCAGACATTCCAATTGTAGCTCAGCTAACTTAGTGGTTGTTTGTTGTGCAGTGTGTGGTCTTGCGTTGTCGTGAAGCAGCAGTGGCCTAGAGCGATTGACCAATCTCGGTTGTTTAACAGCTAGTTCTTCCTTCATGGTTTGCAGTTGCTGACAATAGATATCTGCCGTAATCGTTTGGCCAGATTTAAGAAAGCTGTAGTGAACGACACCGGCGCTAGTCCACCAAACACTTACAAGTAACTTTTTCTGAGTCAATTTTCGTTTAGGGCAGGATTTGGCTGGGTCTCCAGGGTTCAGCCATTGCGATGAGCACTTTCGATTATCGTACAATATCCACTTTTCATCACAAGTAATGATTCGATTTAAAATCCCTTCATTATTGTGTCGGTTGAGCAAAGTAACACAGCAGGCGACCCGTGTTTGCAAGTTCGATTCACTCAATTCATGAGGTACCCATCGTTCGAGTTTTTTTACTTTCCCGATTTGCTTCAAGTGGATTAATACAGTTTTGTCACTTACCCCGAAGCCTGCTGCTATCTCTGAAGTGCTTTGTGATGGATCCGCTTCCACAATAGCCTTTAATTCTTCGTTTTTCACTTTGAACTCCGGCCGTCCACGGGGTTGGTTCTTAAGGTCGAAATTTCCAGAACGAAAACGTTGAAACCAAAAACGTACCGTGCTGTCTTTAGCGACACCAGCGCCGTACACATCATTAATTCTTCGAGCTGTTTCTGCAGCACTGGTGTCACGGTAGAACTCGTACTCGTAAATATACCGATATTTCATGTTTTCCGGCGCGCGGTAATAAGCGACGCCAAAGAAAAAATAATGAGGAAAATAACAAATGAATGACTGTATTCCAAAGAAAAAAAAACCAGCTAAATGAATTTATTAATTTGAATTTCGAATTCTTAACCAAAGAGGAGATATTTCAGATCAAATTGATCAGTACGACAAAACGCTAATTTCATACGTAAGGACCTAATAATTAGATGAAATATCAACTAACCACTCCACTCAACCAGACGGTACACGTATCTGGAGGCAGAGATACTTCTCCCGTGATTTCTATGGTAAAAAACAATTTGTGCAATTAGCGCCTCATTTTTTGCATCCGGTGGACTTCATGTCTAAGATGACATGGACTCCACTGGATGGAGATTGGAGACCATATGCTGACTTGAAAAATTATTTTTTGCAAAGAAATACAAATTAACAAACTTAAGTTAATGGAACATAAATAAATGAATACCTACACGATGGAAATTGGAAAATTTTGCTACCTAAGGCAGCAATTATGCTTTTAATTTTGAGCTATAATGCATAAAATTATACCTTCCTTCGTTTGGAAGATATGAGACGAGCAGCTGAAGTGACATAACGTATCGTTCAGTTTTTTTCTGACTGCAGCCATTATGCCTTGATTTTCTAGCTTACTAGAGCCAGACCAAACCCTAACCTCACTGGTTTGCCTGTACTGTATATGCAGGCTAGGGTGATGACACTCCAGCTAGCACATAGGAAACGGCTCATATAATTTCGAAATTTTTGTGGCAGCTAAACTAAGACTGGAATCCTTGATTACAGCTATTATGCCATAAATATTGGCATATGTAGAATTATTATATCACCAATGAGGAAGCTATAGTTACGAACGTGTGCGTAACTACAGCAATACTAATAAAGCAATTATGCTTTAATTTTTGCCCTTTAAATCAAAACTCTACGTTTGATAGTTTCGTTGATTCAACATGTGTCAGCTGGAGTGACATCACTTCAGCTTACACATAGGTATTAGCTTAGAACTCGGAAAGTATCCAAGCTAGAGACTTGAAAATTTTGCTGCCACTGGCAGCAAATATGCATCAAATTTTCAGCTAAAATGCATAGTCATACTCGTACCTTCTTTCGTTTGGAAGATTTGAGATGAGTAGCTGAAGTGACATCACTTAGATTTCAGAATCATCAATTTTTAGAACAGTGAAAGATAGTGAGCTTGTGCATGTGAACAACGTACTGACTGTTATTTCAAGATGGTTCGCTGCTAACAATTTTTTACTGAATGCAAAAAAAACGCAAGTGTTAAAAGTTTTCCATGCCTAATGTTAGATATATAGAACCAAACGCAATGCTTGAGGCAGATAAACTTAACATAGACAAGGCGACGGTGTTCCTGGGTATAAGGATTGATTCCAAACTGCAATGGGGTCCACATATTAGTGCTCTGTCTGGGAGACTTAGTTCTGCTGCTTATGCGGTTCGTAAGATTAGGCAACTGACGGATATAGCTACAGCTCGGATGGTTTACTTTGCTTAATTCCACAGCATAATGTCATATGGCATTTTGCCGTGGGGATCAGCTGCAAAAAAATGGGATCAAATAGAGGCCATTTTTATTTTGCAAAAGCGGCCGCTAGTAGCGCGGACCGCTATCTAGCGGCCTGCTTCTCAAGCCAGAGGGAGGGAGTTCGAACCCAGCCGACAGCACGCATCAATTTGTTCATTGTGTGAACGTATGTATGCGTATTGTATGTCATCTGCTACATGATCCAGTCATGTAGCAGACATGATACCCGGTATATGGCGACATGCTCGCCATATTTACATTCCCCTGCCACATTTGGGACTGAATATCGTCCGGCGAAGTGTGGGTGTTGTATTACATTTCTGCCATACCCCTCGGGGGAAAGGCGTGATGTCCATGACTATAGGTCTGCCTATCCATATCTCTATAGATGATATAGGTATATATGTTTATCTGTCTGTGAAGTCTTTTTGTACAGGGTTAGAAATATGGAGAAAGAAAAGTTAATGTAAAGTTTGGCCATGATTTAATCATACATTAGAAATATTGACAATCATTCGTCGTACACTACGTTCTCGCTAGATCACTAACACAAAGTTGCTTAACATAATAATAACTTAAACGTAACTTACAAGTAAATTAATAGCAAGTCACTTGTAATTTTGACAAGTGTATACAATCTTAGCAAGTCACTTGTCATTTTGACAAGTGTATACAATCTTAGCAAGTTACATGTCATCTATACAAGTGTTTGCAATTGTATCAAGTGATTTGTAACTTGACAAATGTTTACAATCTG
Source organism: Peribatodes rhomboidaria (assembly GCA_911728515.1). NCBI lineage: Eukaryota > Metazoa > Arthropoda > Insecta > Lepidoptera > Geometridae > Peribatodes > Peribatodes rhomboidaria. The sequence goes on from OU452194.1 coordinate 2,703,500, forward strand.
TATTTTAATTATTTGACGACTTTTACAATCTTGGGTCAGCGGAAGCTAGGTGAAACGAAACGCAACTGCTAAGAATACAAATTAACACCCAAATACGTTGAAAAAAGTGTTTAAATAATTTATATTAATATGATTTATTAAATTATTTATTTAAACATGATATAATAATATGAAAGTGTAGAGATTTTGGTAACAATTTAAATTTATCTTTACATCGACCTCAATATACGTCTAAGTAAAGATGACGTAGACTTAGATGTAGACTTAGATGTATATATAGACGTCAATGTATGTGTGTATTGTACGACAATTAATATTGCGTTTCGTTTTACGTTACATTATTGTAATAGATTGCAAAGAATTTACACCATTAGTCAATTTTTTTACAGTAACTTGTGAATTAAATAAAAAAAAAACATACGTCAAAATTTCTTTAAATGGAACTTATAGACGCGAGAAATGTATTTAAAAAAAAAAGAAAAAAAGACATTTTGCCTGTGCTAGTGCAACAGGATGAGTTACGAGTTTGTCCACTATAACTAGCCCATGCGCTTCGTCATTTCCTCTCGCTCTGGCAGCAAGCGATGTCAACTGAGAAACAGAGATAATGATAAAAAATATCATGATTGAAAAAATCAACAGACAAATTATAGTGAACAGACTCTAACACAATTTACTAGTAGTACCATCGAAAAACTAAATTAAGCCTACTCTACTGCCAGTAGTAATAAACGGTAGGACCACAGACAACTAATGAATAAAGCGACAAAAGAAAACACAAATGCAGAAATAAATAACATCAGTTACAATAAGCATTTATCTTAAAATTTAAATAAGTACGAAATAGGAACAAAATATTGGGGAGATATGTAGACGAAAGTATTGTTTTCCAACTGTCAAAAATTGTAAACAAAGATGGCCGACAACATTAATCGACGAATTATGTGGCCATTTTTGTATACACTTTCAGTGAAGTTAAAAAAAAAGTACATTCAATTAGTATTGTTTGACTTGATTTCGACTGACTTGTGATATGATATAAAAGTTTTTCTTAAATGTGTGTATGTTCAACAGCTTGGCAAGAACTCAACTTTTTTTGCAGCAGTCATCACTCTCCAGATAAATCCTTAGACATAGCCTATGTCAATCAGGAATAATGTAGCTTTCTAATAGTGAGAGAATTTTTGAAATCGGACCAGTTTTTGAGTTTATTCGTTACAAACAAACGTACATACAAATCTTTCCTCTTTATAATATTAGTAATTATAGATATAGGTATAGTAGAGTCGCGAGCGAGGGAGACAGCTGCCAAGCCCTATCCCCCCTATAGCCCCCTTAAGGCGAAAAACGATGTCGGGTTGCCATGTGAACAACAAAGTGCCATAAAGAGTGGCACTCTAATTATTTTCGATTCTTTTTTGCCAAGCTGTATGTCTTTAGGCTAAAAGAGTTTTCACAGAGCGCTTGAGTTCGTAGGGTACGTTATTATTTGGATTTCATGTTTACCTGCATGTGTATTTATAATCATTGTGAAACGTTTCCGTTCGGATTTCTAGAATTTTGAACTCAAGTTACCTAATTGAATATCAGTCAGTTTTCAAAAGTTTTTATACGTGATTTATTCTTCCGATCGGATTTATACTCGATTCCATAATCCAACATTCATAAAGAGAGAGATTTGAACAATTTCAGTTTGACATTTGTGGGATCCGATCGGAAACGTTTCCGAATGATTGCGAATAGCACCGCTGATCAAAGGTTTTAAATGTATTACTATAATTATTATAACTAGGTACATAACTATAGTTTTTGACAGCATTCCAAAAAGAAGGTTATACATATGTTCGTCTGCATGTATTTTATTTATAGTATAAGAGATGACTATCTAGCTAGACATATATATAAATGCTATACAATGAAAATTTGAAAAAAAAAAGATTTACCAATATTATACCATATCACATGTATGTAATTGCCGATTACATTTCTTACATATTTTTTTTATTTACATTCAAATATGAGTTACCCAACTCTAGAAAAAATGTCTACCATAATTATTCGATTTTTTTTAAAATTATTTATTACACAATCTAAGTACTATAAAGAAATCTAAGGAAATTACTGGACAGTTTTCAATGCGGTTCTAAGTAAAAGATAGATCGAAAGGAAGAACGAAGCTGGGGACAGTTTTATTGCTAGTAGGATATTCGAGTTATACATATTAGTTATTTTCTTTGCAAAAGGATTCGAGTTCAGAAAAAAACTACAATTATATAAAAATTTAGTTTGAGCGTTGTAGATTACATCACATACTTTCTACTATCGTTTTTTTTTTTTCATTATTTATTATACAAAATACATATAAATAGAAACGTTATATTATAAGATAGTTATATGTATTTTCTCATAATTATTATCATGTAGCTAATTTAAACATACATTATGATTAACATATTTATAGTTACGGAATACTCATCATATTTATTCTGGGTTAGCCTGAAAGGGAATGGTAAGCGGAAAGGGGTTATTGTACCTAACATTGTAAACAATTTTAACTATTTGACCAACCCTGAAATTGTATAAACCCTGAACTTGAGAATAAGCTTGGCTAAATAGGTTTGGTCCCATGGCCAAAATTTGTTCATAATAATTTGAGTAAAATGACCCCCTTTAACATAATCATACCCAATCCAACTAATCCAATACAATACTAGAATCACAAGAATCGATAAAACAATCGCATTAATTCTGTTTCATCATTTTTTAAATGCATAATTAATTCCCATAAATGTATGCTATCCTTTTCTCACACACAATAATGAAAGGAGATGCAAATACATTTAAAACTTAATAAACGGTGCAACAGAATTAACACAATCACGAAAAAGGGGTATTTTGCATTTTAACCCCTGAGTTTAAAAACCAAATTACTTTACAATAGAACAAGTAAGAAAAGATTGGGCTTCCTGTAAACTTGGTTCAATATCATATGATATTAAATTTTAATATGGTTTGTACCTAAGGGTTATAAATAATGGGGTAGAAAACACCCCAAACTACTGAAATATTAAATGTATACACAATTATTAAGTAATTCGTAGCCCTGCAGGGTTTAATAATCCAAAATGGGGTTATTAATATTCATACTTAAACCTAAATAATTGTTTCAAACACTGGATTCCACTTAATTTTAGTTTTACTAAAAAACTAGGAATATTTTTTTTATCAGGCAACACATTTCCGCACCATTTTTTTAGCACTGGTCACTCCGTTAAACACCAAGCTATTAATAAATGCCGTTCATAAGTCTGTTTTATCTGTGGCTCTGGTATTAATAACGTCATTTGTTTTTTTTTAATTGTTTTTGGCGCCACTGATGTAATTTATTTATGCCTTTCTCATGGTTGCGACGCCAAAGATATCATTTTTCTGCTATTTGCAATAAGTAATTTTTGTTGTTTATTCGTGGTTACACCAAAGAAGCCATTGATTATTTTTCCTTTTTTATGGTTTAGCCTTACTTCTGTTTTTTGATTTATTGTTTTTTTTCATGGTCTGGGCACCGCGTAAGTCAATTACATGTTTTTATTCGTGGTGGTCAAAATTGGTATTGAAATAACTGGCTCAAAACATATTAGGTGAATACACTTAATTTAAGCCAATATTTTTATTTTATTTTATAAGTACACAGAAGTAAGAATTACCTAAATAGGTATTTGAAAACTTTAAGATGAATTGTTTTCAATTTGTTGTAAACAACATTCTTAAGTACATCTAAAAGTAGTTTACATTTAAAATTTTAAGTACTTTCTCAAATGTAAAAATCACAATTCCACATTTGCTGAACACATTTTCAATTCTGTATTAAATTTTACTGAATCAATTTCAATGCAATTGTAAAGATGGTTTGTCATAATTATTGAAGTAACACCACTTTTTAAAAGACAGATTTTCTTTTGATTTGAAGTTTTAGTTGTTTTTTTGGTATCACGAAATTGTCACCACAGTTTTTGAAACTCCATTAATTTGGCATATTTATGTTTCAACGCTAAATTTTTCAATTATAGTCGAATAAGTTTTTCAAGTCATGCTCGTAAAGCGCTATGACCAGCATTATGCCTATGCCAGTAGCTAGGCCCATGAGTTGGAGGAAGCATTGGCATAGCGTCCCTTCTTTGCTATGCGAGGTGCTGAGCTCTGGCATCTGTTGACAAAGGAATAAGGTTACATTTTGTCTGGCATTTTGGGATATGGGAAAGGGTGCTGGTCTCAACTTAGTACAGTTTGGTAAGCTTTATTGTGAAGAAACTCAATTATGGTTATATTCAGTATTGTCTACTAACTGATTTATTCTATCTGTTTTTTGATATTCATTTGTCGGGTCGCTGAGTGCTATTGCTTACCTAATAAATTCAATTGGTTTCCCACCAAATTCAATTGATAATCGCCTCGCTAATTTAATTAGACTTTCTCAATTCGACTAAATTATGTTTTAAATTACTATGTCACAAATTTGAATTAAATTCCACCTAATCTAATTAATAAATTCTAACGCTTTCTGAAAAAAAAAAAGATTTATAGGGCAGTATATTAAATGTCTAGCTATTTAAATTGCTTTCGCATTCATATATAAATGAATAAAATTACAGCCTCAGTACTCAGTCAAACTACAGTCAATCACTGTGCTAAATAAATTCTCATCAAGTCTTAACTGCTAACATTAACTTACAAAATTCAATTACAGTATCAAAGAGTTAAATTACTTCGCACTACGTCTACTGTATCCCACCTAATTCAATTGCTTTCCCCATCAAGATCAATTTATTTTGTCTAGTTTCAATTGCTTTTCCATCAAGTTCCATTGATTCATCACCAAATTCAAACGCTTTTCCCATCAAATTCAATTGATCAGTCAGTATGTGTATGTGGCCTTACCATGTCAACGAGCGCGATGTAGAGGAACATCCCGGCAGCCACGGCGAACAGCCAGCGAGTGGCCGAGGGAGCGTGTCCCGCCAGCACGCCGCACACCATGCCCGCGAGACAGAGCGCCGACGAGAGGATATTGTAGCAGACGGCTCGCTTCACTGACATGCCAGCTTTGAGGAGGACTGCGAAGTCGCCTGGACAACGGAATTTTGAAGGTCAAACACAAATACAAGCCATTTATTGGTCGACAGACTGAGAGCTGACGAAAGGATGTTGGATTGTAGCAGATAAGCAGACAGCTCGCTTCACTGACATGCCCGCCTTGAGGACTCTCAAGTCGCCTGGACAACGGAATTTTGAAGGTCAAACACAAATACAAGCCATTTATTGGTCGACAGACCGAGAGCTGACGAAAGGATGTTGGATTGTAGCAGATAAGCAGACAGCTCGCTTCACTGACATGCCCGCCTTGAGAACTCTCAAGTTGCCTGGACAACGGAATTATGAAAGTCAAACACAACATCGTTCAACAGATTACTTATTGGTAATCTTTTATCAGACACTACTAATCATTCTTTACAAGTTAAAATGAAAATTTCGAAATTTGAGGTAAGTTCGATTTTTTCTTTAATTTCTTTAAAATGTACACAGAAGACTTGGCTGTAACATGTTAAGATACTTAAGAGGGCCGCGACGCTCTGAAATTTCTATGCAAACGCGCTACTCAAATTTCTCTTCAAAATTCAACAAAATCTCCGCCCCTACGTTCTTGTTTTTTTTTTAAACATTCTCAAGCGCAAATAGAGCTATGTAAAATATCCGCATTGTTAACTTTAGACTGATTTATTCAATAGGTAGACAAAGCAAATCAAACATTCCATTACATAGGGAGATTGTCTACATCATTAACTGTTAAATAAATCCATAATACAAGGGAAATTCTTAGTTATTTAAGAATGATTACAGAAGTGCAAAAGTCATAAAAAATTGAAATTGCACTTTGTCACACTCTGTAGAGTTTCACACACTTTAAAGGCTCGTCAGTATCATTACTCGCTATCTTCGCTCGTCTTCTTCTTCTAGACGAAATGGCTACAGAATACCTTAAGCCAATGCGAAGTTAGTCTAAAGTGGTCGCCGGACTCTTAAGCGTTTGTGCCAAAATCTTTTAAGAAAAAAGAGCTGCTATGTGTGTAGTTCCAAGCAAATGTATGAAAACGATTCGTGATTTATGAACAGATTATAGTTAAGTCTGTGACACGCTTCTAGCCAGTAAAATGGATCAACGCAGTAGCGGATATACACATTTCTGACCCAAGCTGCAAAAACGATATAGTTATGCAGTTATTAGGCTAAGTATGCAAGCCTGTACAAAGTATCTTTTGTTCGAAAGGGGCAATTACCACGCTGATAGAATATATCGTCAAATAATATCTAATTGGCCGAATCTTCGGTCCTGTGAATTGCTTAAAGGTCCAGCGACTACTTTAGACTAACTTCGCATTGGCTAAAGGTTTTCTATTGCCATTTCCTCTAAAAGAAGACGCCAAGCGAAGAGAGCAAGTAAATCTAATATCGATTATATAAAGTTAACTATAGAGTGACAAAGTGTAGTTCAATATTTTTTTTTTGACTCTAATCATTCATAATGACGTAGAGAACCTCTCCATGTAAAGGGCGTTTTGATTTGCTTTGTCTATTTTCTAAATAAATTAGTCAAAAGTGACCCCTTACAAATGCGGATATTTTTATAGCTCTATTTTTAACACAAAGAACATAGGGGCGGAGGTATAATTAATTTAATTGCACGTGCCAAATTTCATCATAATCTGGCCAATGGCTTCCAAGAAATTTGACAAGCGCGTTTATAAGGAAAATTCATAGCGTCGCGGAACCCTTAAGTATAGATTGCATGACTTTTTAATCCGTGCAATCGCAAGCCCAACTAATTACTTTTCCTCACGTCAAGGATGGTGAATTGAATTGAATTTGAAAGAGATTTTTTGTGCACGCTCAATCAATTAGTCTTATTTATTTACTAAAGGTATTTGTACGAAACAATCTTATCAGTAATTTTCAATTTGATGCGGGTAGTCGTCAACCCAACGCGTATGATGCCATACTAGTAAGTTTAAACAGGTATTTACACATGCGGGCTTGATAGTTAACGAAAACTATTTTCGTTTTCGATTAGCAGGGCTATAACGACATTTAGCTATGACGAGCTATTTCCGTTTCGGATTAAATCAAAATCCGTTGAGCGGGAAGAAATAAGAAACAGAAATAAGAATATTAAAAAAAAAACTATCCTAGCTGTTACCCGCGACTTCGTTCGCGTTTATTTAGAAAATAGTATCCAAGAAGTTTCCTCGAAATTTACTGTAACTAATAATCAACTTCTATCAAGTTCCTTTTAGCCGCGAAAAGCGAAAAAACAGACAGAGTTACATTAGATTTTATAATATTAGTATGGAAATAGGATACTGGTAGAATAGAAGACAAATAACAGAAATCCAAATTACAATTAAAAAAAAAACTATTTCAAATTCAAAACAGCAAAATTCCTCAAGTTATGATCTTTCAATATTGTTTAAAGCTTCACTCACCCAATTCATGCGGCAGTTCGTGACATAGCACGGCGATGGCCGTCGAGAATCCGCCCGCTATATTAGATGCGAATGCTGCACCTGGAAACAAAACACACAAAACTGTTAGAAAAAGGCAGGAAAAATAGAGGCTGGACCTTTATAAGCTAAGAAAAAAAGACATTACTAAAAATTCCAAGCGTGAGACTTGATATTTAGTTGCACTAAAGGATTACCCAATTTATGCTTACTGCTTAGCAAAATGGTTGAATTGTATTTGTTGCATAATGTTGGAATGTGATATTTATTCAATAACAGTGGCATTCGAAACTGTAAGAGTAGATTATGTAGGGCCATTTACATTTTTTAGACTGCGTTTTCACCAGGATGTACGAGGATGAGTAGCGAGGGCTGTGTTTGTCAAGAATCAATAGAATCGCTTCATATGAGAGAGGCTACGTAAATGAAGCAATTCTATTAGTTCATATAAGACACACCCCTCGCCTAGTCTCAGTCTTATTCAGGCTACAACTCATTCATGCTACTGCTGTGTTAAACATGTTTTTAATGAGGCTGTAAGTCTTCCTAAGAATGTAAACGTACCTATAGCCATCCCGTCGGTGAAGTTGTGCAGTCCGTCGCCCATGATGACCATCCAGGCCACGGAGGCGATGGAGGAGGGCGGCGCGTGCACGTGTCCGTGGGCGTGCGAGTGGCCGTGGTGAGCGCGGGAGTGCTCTCTGGAGGTATAAAGGCATAATCACTCAGTGGGTCTCACTCACTTGCCGGGCCTAACAGAATACCAGCGCTGATTGTGTACAACCAGTGACATGCTGAGTTGGGTCGATTTGAGCAGCAATGTATCTGTATTTATGTATTTCATATTTTTATATAAAAAAGAAAGTTCGTTTCAAAGAAAGGCCAGGTCAAGAGTAGCCGTAACCGATGAGCGTGTTTGAAAAGATTAATGGTAGTGGAAAAAGCGAAAGATCTATGCCAGGATCGTAGCAAGTGGAAAGAAGTGGCACCTGCCTACCGTTATGGAAAAGAGGCGTAATACACATGTATTACGCCTCTTGTATTAGATGGCAGTGGATAGTCCTTTGAAATTGTTCTTTTTATCTAAATGTCAATTAGAAATTGAACATGAACCATTATGAAAGGACACCATCTATCCTGGCATAATGTTTCTACATAAGTATTAGCTTACAGCTAACTTTAGCCACGGCAACTTTTCCTTCATGATTATCGTCATCATCATTTAATTAACATTAGAAAGTCAAAACTTACCTCAGTATAATCGTATAACTGTCTCCATCCTTCAGATCTTTAGCTCCATCCTCTTTAACTTTGATGTTGTTCATTTCAACTACAGCGGGTGCTTCACCCTTCAGAAGCCAATCCCTTGCCGTGGGCTCGTTTTCCTTCTGCTCAGGGTTTAAAGCATTTGAAGACACGACGCTGACTGAGTTGCTGTGGTTATTTGCTGTGACCTTCGGGCTGGGCGGTACCTGGCCGTCCCTCATATGGTGGTCATCATGCGTGTCTGTATCAATTTCGTCATAGCAATAAGGGTATTCAGAGTATTTATGCTTGCACGTCTTCGTTGTAGGGTCACTCTTTTCTTCGCGTTTGAAGATCTTCATTAGAGTGCTTGATGTGGAGTTCGCGCTGGGTGGCTTTGCGCCGCTTGGGCTGTGGCCGACATCGTCTTTCAAGACGCGCACTCGAGGAGGCAGTTTGTCGTCCTCAAGCTTTTGTCTCCGTTTTCGCCATTCAACGACGACCGTTAGCCCCTTTTCCGTGAAGTAGAAGAAGACGACGCCGAGCATGGCGGCTAGTCCTTTCCACATGCCGTCGTCGTGCGATGCTCTTTCTCCTACTGCCGTCTCGCCATGGTCGTGCTCCATTGGACTCATGGCATGCGGCATGAGATGCAACAACGCGTCTCCGCACAGAGTACCTACTGCTAATGCAACTAAGTACTGCAGCAAGTGGTTGTAGTAAGTCTTATGCATGATTGGTATCACAGCTACCCCTAAAAGTCCGCAAGCGCTGATGACTGCTATACTTATTGTGGAGTATAGCCACACATAGCCCATGTTTTTTGACGGGCTCTCTTTTTTACTATGCTTGTGACCTAGACTTGAGTCTTTTGTTAGATCATTGTATCGTAAGTTAGTGTCTTTGACACATCCAGCCTGTTCTAACCCCGTGCTAGCCAGTTTTTGATATAAAAGTATGGGGCAGACGGCTTGGAGCGTTTCACTTGATATGACCGGTTCGCGGTCGGGGTCATGGTCGTGCGTGAGGTCATGGTCATGGGAGTGGTCGCCGTGACCATGGTCGTGACCGTGGGGTTTTAACCTCGTGTTCACTGTTGTGATGAGTTCTTTGCTGTTTACGCACTGGAAAAATAGAAAATTCAAGTTAGACATGGAGAAAAAGACGTACAAAAAAATAGAGCACTGTTATTGACTAGCCAGTCAATAAAGATTCGAGACCAATGGGAATTTGCAGTTGCAGAGGAGACAAGTATAAAATGATAGTTTTTTGTAAAAAGCGGCCGGTTCCATCCAGGTCCACATTCTCCAGCATCATGTTCAAACTGGTTATGTTATGACAACTACTGCCGTACTCAGAAACAACCTGCTGAGATGCTTATGCCCGTATAGCATGCCCCCGTCCAGATCGTCTCCTTCCTGAGTCCACCGGCTTAAATTGGTTATACTCGTATCATGACAACTACTGCCGTACTCACAGAGACAACCTCCTCCTTCGACTGCTCGTGCTCGTACAGCATGCCCGCCCGGCTCGTCTCCTTTCTCAGGCCGCCCTCTATGAGCGTGCTCAGGTCCAACTTCTCCAGCATCATGTTGAAACTGGTGATGTTCATCGTCATACTCTCCGCGTCGCCGTATATCCTGAATTTTGGAAAAAAATAAAATAAATAACTCTTCAGACTCATGACTTCCCAAATCCCCACAGGGTTTCCGCTTGTTGAAGATCCCATGGAATACATACACTTACAGACAACTAAAACCCAGACACAGAAGAGATATTTTTTTATTATTCAAACATCTGACAAGCCGGGTATCAAATCCGGGACCTTTTGCTTTTCAGTCACGCTATCGCCTGGGCAAGTGTCATCGATGTATTTTTTTTTACAAATAAAAAAAAAACAAAACTAATGATCAAACACATCATTAATTCATAACAAATCATGTCATATGTACGTAGGTAATTTTTAAGAAAACTTAAAACTGCTGGTGTTGTGTTGTATAGGAAATAATAACAACCAAAAGCGGGGTCATGACCCCCGCGTCATAATAGACCGTTAAACGCAATGGTTGTCGCATAAAACATAGTCACAATTTAGTCATGACCTACCTCGATGATTAATCACATCACATTATTATAAATGCAAAAGTTTTGATGGATGGATTTTTGTTACAGAATTACGTTAGAGGTAGATTATAGTCTGGATTAACAGATAAGCTACTTTTTAACCGCAGGTAAAACCACGGTGCGCAACATTTAAATCAATACTCACATGAAGATTTGATTCACAAAATTATTTGAATTCCCAATTTCAGTCTCCCTCTTCATCCTGTCTCGACTTCTGATCTTCTGCAGTTTCTGATGGTATCTCGCTTTAGAATCGTGTCGTCTCTTTTCCTCCAGGGCTATCGTCATGTGATTTTCTTGTGTCTTTGGATCTTGCATTAATATGTCTTGTTTCATGTCTATGTGTGAGCCGCATGTGTGTGCGGCGCACAGGAGACAAAACATGCACACTGTTACGAGGTGGTGTGACATTTTTATTCTTATCTTCTATTGTAGGCTTAAATGTTAAGTGTTTCTAGTCCATTTGTTGTTGATGATTTAGGGTTGATGTTCCGATCTGTGGACAAGAAAGAATTGTAGTTAGTAAAAAGTTAAAATAACTTTTTTTTGTTGAAAAACGTAATATTCATGAGAAGCTTTTAAGAAGTTCACATCTGACTAATGATGAAGATAATGACGTTAGAAGCAGAACCGTGATCTGATCAAAATGAGACCAAACACGGCCAGTCTAGTTCCTATGGCACCTTCCACCTTCTTTCCACTTTAATCGTCAGACCAGCTCCATGATACTATATATCATTGCATTGGCATTTTTCACCATTGGCATTATCACTGTAGTTACGCAAGTTACTAAACTTGAGTCCAATCGAACGTCAGCAAAAAGTTCAAATTTAACTTCCAAGATTCGACCTTAACATACATACATAATTACATACTAATTAACACGGCAAGTCGAATAAAAGCTCGTAAAAAAAGATGGGATCATCTAAATTCGCAACCTCAATCTGTCATAATCGAATGAACCTAGTTGACCTAGTAAACGACATAAATGCCATAATCACACCTAAATTAACGTTTTTTCGTATTTGGTGGCAACCTTGTGCCACATCTGTGCTGTTTTTGGTCAACGGTGCAGACATCTTTGATTGTTACAATATCAACTGTATCTCAGAAATGGTCCCTAAGACCATAGCCTGGCCCATTCAACTATAAATGTCACAGTCAAAACCCGGCTGTAAATTTTGGATATTGACCGCGCACTTGTGTGAGTGTAGCTCCTCGTGGCCGCTACCTTACTCCCCCATAAAGGGAGGGAGAAGAACCCTCGATCGAGTGTAGCTACATTGTTTACGTTCCTGTTGCTTTTTGCGGACTGCCGCTTGGATCGTAGATTTATTTTGTTTTCCTACCGCTTTTTTTAGGCCATATTTTAATAAAAAATTTAACGAAATCACTTTATTAAATGTATTGCTAATCTTGTTAACGCTTACATAATGGATTGATTGCAATGTTAGGTTTTCCGATTTATTAATCGTATTATAATTAAGTATTGCATAGGTTTATTTTTATGTTTGAATTTTTTTTACAGATGTTTTATACGAGTAAATGTGCGTACTTGAAAAACGGACTAAAAAACCCAACGTTTATGTACTGCTAAGGATTGTCTAAACACTGGCATTGTTACTAATTTTATGATTTTAAGCTAATAAAGATCTTTTGAAATTGAAATATTGGATACTGGCGCAAAGCAGGCAGAGGTTATAAAAATATACAACAATTTATGTTATGAAAGAACACACGGACTGCACCTACATTTAGTTTGCTTCAGCCTGAAGGGACACCGCGTCTACGACCCGTTCATGTCTCCTCCGCGTCTTACGTCCTTTCTGACTGTCTTATCTTTAATTTAATACTAACTGTTACTCTCTACTTCGTTCGCGTTTATTCAGAAAATAGTACCCAAAAACCTTCCTCCGTGATATACATATGTACTGTAACTAATTATCAAATTTCATCAAGATCCGTTCAGCCGTCAAAAGCCTTCAAACAGACAGACAGAGTCACTTTCGATTTTTAGTAATGACTAGCTGTTACCCGCTATTTCGTTCGCGTTTACTCAGAATAGTACCCAAAAATCTTCCTCGTGATATACTGTAACTAATTATCAAATTTCACCATGATCCGTTCAGCGGTACAGCCGTAAAAAGCCTACAAACAGACAGGCAGACAGAGTTATTTTCAATTTTATGATATTAGTATGGATGGATGCGTGGATCCTCATATGACATTCTTATATGGTAGACGTGCAAGGTAACGCAGTAGGGCCAGTACAGTAGGTCACGTCTCGTCCTCGCTGGATTTTCCTTATATTCACATGAAATTAGTTAATTAGTGTGACGAACCTATTACACGGATGTGACACTGATCAAAATCGATTACCTCATTCTATCAGCTGATTTTAGTCGAATTGGTCGACTCGAAAAACGGTTTAAGAGCCTTTAGCGGGCGTTCTCGTTCACACACTTCAGCGGTTTTTTTTATGAATGAATGTGTAATTGAAAAATGTTCTCTGATCAATTTTTAGCTAATAATGTTACGGTTTATTTTAACTCATCTTAGTATTCACACGTTTCTCTCATCAACATTTAAATTTGTTGGTAAACGTAAGTATATTAAATACCTTATTACAATAAAACCTAAAACCTAAACATGGCTTTAGTATTCATGAATACTGTAATGTAACCGTATTTCACGAGAAAGTGACTTATATGCGTGCGAGTAAATAGCGGTACAAACTCTCACCTATAACCTATTCTGTGGCAGTACCAACGTAGCAACATAGAAACTAGACTGTATTCTGTTGCAGCACTGACAAACTAGACTGTAACCGTATAGTATATTAACAATGACATTCCATGTGTATGGAATGTCATTGTATATTAATGCTAACTTTTTAAGTTGACAATCACTGTTCAGTTTCGTATGAGGTAAAAAAAAACTGACTGCCTCGGTGGCTCAGTTGGTAGTGACGCGGACATGTCTCTTCACCGTGTTTATCCAGAAAGAGATAAAAATATTGGTATTTTAGTTTTGTCACATTAAAACGCGGATAAAAACAGTAGAAAGACAATTTGTCTTGGGACCGTGCCAGCTCCGCAGCAGGCCTAGCATGATCCAGGGACAAATTGTTTTTTCACCGTTTTTACCCAAAGAGACAAACATATCGGTATTCTAGCTTTGTCACATTGAAGCGGGGATAAAAATAGTGGAAAGACAATTTGTTTCGGGACTGTGCTAGCTTTGCAGCAAGGCTAGCATGAGCCAGAACAATATGTCTTTTCACCGTTTTTATCAAGAAAGAGACAAACATATCGGTATTCTAGCTTTGTCACATCTAAGCGCGGATAATAATAGTAGGAAGACAATTTGTCTCGGGACTGTGCTAGCTCTGCAGCAGGGCTAGCACGTGCCATGGACAAATTGTCTCTTTTATCCCGAGAGAAAGAGACAAACATATCGGTATTCTAGCTTTGTCAGTTTGTCACATTAAAGCGTGGATAAAAATAGTGGAAAGACAATTTGTCTTCTGGCCGTTAGCCCTGGAGTGGAAAGCGTGTATTATGCCAGAGACAGTGACCATGGCGATTTCCCAACCGACATATTTGACCGCGTTGATCAAAACTTTCGACACTTACCACAATCGATATTCATATACTATCCATTTAAAAGATAACATGCCCATTTTAAACCCTAATGCTACACACATAAAAATGATATTCAAACAGCAATAGAAATTTAAATACAGCTTGACCGTGAAGAGTTCAAGGTAGCTAATGTATTATAACTTGACTCGACTGAAGGTTACCTAATTGTGGATTTTTGTTTGTTTAGTTGTGTATGTTATGTACAAATATGGAAACCGGATCGAAAATGTGTCGTGTTTTTCAGGGGATCTAGGAGGAAGTTGACAGTTGACTGCCTCGGTGGCTCAGTTGGTAGTGAACCTGCCGTCTGAGCTAGAGGGCGTGGGTTCGATTCTAGGGCAAACATTCATGTGCTGAGCATTGGTGTTTGTTCTATGTCTGGGTGTTAATATCTATATAAGTATGTATTTAGTAATATATATGTATCTACTAGCTGCGCCCCGCGGATTCACCCGCGATAAATATAACAGGGCTCACTGAGGGAAAATTCAAATCACATGTAAAAACTACATCAATGAAAAGAGGGTATTATAAGGTTAACAATTATTTAGAAGACAAAGATGTCTGGAGCCTTCCACTTCCACCAAGTAGCCACTAGTATTTATAGATATTATCTAGTTGTAAGCCAAAATTTGTGAGACTGTAATTTATTTATTCTTTAAAAAAATAATGCCCCTCAGTTTCTTGCCTGTTCTTCTGAGTAGAGGCTCTTTATCCGAACAAGGCGGTCGAGTCTATTTAAAAAAAAACTTTGACGTTCATAAGTGTATCGTTGATACCTAAATTGAATAAAAACATTTTGACTTTGACTTTGAATCGGTTGTGGCATGCCTGGGGGGCTATTCCTGCGCGTGAGATGAGATGAGATTTTATCTTGGTCACTCTCACACTTATGACGTTTCAAACGAGAGCAACAAGGAGGAAAAAAAGTGAGATGAAAATTTCAAATCTCCGAATAGGGCCCCTGTATAGTAAGACTGATGTCGGTTAATAGATCTACAGCTCAGAGTCACTAGTGTTTTTTTTTCCGATACATAATTCGCACAGACAGACACTCCGTCCGTTGATGTGCTGGCTGGTCCGGTGATGCGTCATACGGACAGACCGACCGACCGTGAAGAGTTCAAGGTATACATTTGATAGATCGCGTCACAAGGCTGTACGTGATGTTAATAGCTAATTTTCTTGATTTTGAATGATACATATCCATACACTAATTATAAAATCGAAAATAACTCTGTCTGTCTGTTTGTAGGCTTTTCACGGCTAAACGTATTTTGATGAAATTTGATAAATAGTTGCAGTATGTCACAAGGAAGGATTTAATATTTTTTTTTTGTCATAAATCATTTTGTCGTAAATTAATAAAAAAATAACGCCTCTTACCAAATGCGTCAGACAACATCACAGAATAGTACGTAGTTGGTACTAAAATAACAACTGACAACTAAAATTAAAACTCCGCTCAAAACCAGCCAGTATTTTTTTTTCAATTCAAATTCAAAATTAATTTATTTCAGGCATGACACCCATAACAGCACACATTGTAAATTACATTCGATTTAATATAAGTATAGGTAATGCGTAAAATTAAAAACTGAACTTATTTATAACAATTGAATTAATTATGAGTAACAATAAAAATAATCAATAATTATATAAACATGTCAATTACAATAAAAAAATTAAAATAAATAAATTAAATGTCAAATAAAATAGTAGTAAGTAGTTCAATGTCGGACTCTGATCCCTTTGGTAACGGATTATCCTAACTAATATTATAAATGTGAAAGCGTGGATGTTTGTTACGCTTTCACGCAAAAACTACTTGACGAATCATCATGAAACTTTGTAAACATATTCTAGGAGGTACTAGAAGTAACATAGGGTACTTTTTAACCGCGGGTGGGCTGCGGACCGGTCACATGCCTTTGAAAAAATTTGCCTACCTAATGGGCAAAGCTCAGTCACCAAATTGTGAAACATGTGGAGTAGTGGAGGACGTGTATCACCTCCTCACTGAGTGTACGCGCCTTCAGCAGGAGAGGCGGGCCCTTGAGGTGACTTACCATTTGAACAGACTGGATGTTGGGCGTTTAAATAAATTATTAGCGGAACCTGGCTCCGATGCGACCAAAGATCTGCTCAAATGTGTGAGTCATCTCAAGTGATTCTTTGTGTATGTACTTATGTTTTACTTTATTTGCAATGTTTTCTCTGTTTCCATTACGTAATCAATAGTTTTGTTAATACAATGGGACTGACATGTTGTAAACAAAAGTCCTCAAAAATAAACAAGATTAAAAAAAAAAAAAAACCGGGTGAAACCGCGGGGCGCAGCTAGTTATTCATAATTTGATAATCAGTTACAGTATATCACGAGAAGGGTTTTTGGATACTATTTTCTGAACAAACGCGAACGATGTTGCGGGCAACAGCTAGTATACTACATACTGTGAGCTGTAGACCTCGCGACCGACGTCTGTCTTGCTCTACAGATCGCATTCCTTAACCGTTCCTTGTAGAATTTTTTGAGTGGGTTCAGTAATAATTATTTTTCAAAACTGCGGTGACATGATTTTTAACATGAAAAACTGTCTCGACAAAAATTCCATGTAATTATTGAACCCACTCACAAAATTTCAAGAGAATCGGGAAAGAAATGCGACTTGTAAAATAAGACAGAGGCCCGAACAGAAATTCAGACAGAATTCGGACACACGAAAGCATTTTTGTCGAAACTGAAGCTGACGCTCGCTCGGTCGTCTATACAAATGTATAACTATTATAATACATTATGTATATCCTACTAATCCTATCCTACTAATATTATAAAGGCGAAAGTTTGTAAGAATGGATGTATGGATGTTTGTTACTCTTTCACGCAATAACGGCTGAACAGATCTGGATGAAATTTGGCACAGAGATAGATTACAGTCTAGAATAGCATATAGGATACTTTTTAACCGCGGGTGAAACCGCGGGGCGCAGCTAGTGTATTATAATATTGTAGTATATATATGTAATGTAATATGTATTATCGGTCTACATTGACGTTCCCAAATTACGGTTGTTTCGATTAATATCTACGATGTTTGATGTGTACGGCAGTGCATGGCGACAGGCTCGCACCTGTCACATTTGGAACTGAATATCGTCCGGCGAAGCGTGGGTGTTGTATTACACCTCTGCCAGCCCCTTCGGGAGAAAGGCGTGACGATGTGTGTTTTCTTGCTGCCAATTTTTAAGGTGTTTTGTGCTATTAAAAATGTAATAATATGTATACCTATGATATGGCCTTATTTAGAACGCTAAATTGTTATAACCAGCTAAAAGTATTGATGTCCTTGTCTAATGCGTAGCAATAACGACGACAGGTATATTTATAGCTTGTTCAGATTTAGCAATATATAAGACTGAGCAGAAGTTTGATTACATCGTAGTTAGTTTATAAATAGACTCACTGCAGTATGTCAAAGTTACCCCATCGAAAACCGAACCCCCAATTCGTCCTTTGGCACCGATATCGCGGCCAAGTTCCAACGCTAACCTTTAGCCTTGGAAGGCCAAGGTCTACTCAAAGTCAGTGGTACTCAAAGTTGGAACCGCGGCCCACCTAACGAATTTTATTTTTGACGTGACAACGTCTAGTAAATCGATTGGAGAGAGAGCGCTACACGAGCGAGCGAAAGGCTTGAGCGTTCGGCTTGCGCCGCATCTATCTCTCTTCCACTCGATTGGCTTATGCGTCCGAGGAGTACTGTTTCTAATATTTTTTTTTTAATTCCGCCACCGATTTTCATCAAACATAGCTAAGAACACTCCCGACTAATTAACGTTTCAAACAAAAAAAAAAACTAAACGTCACTGACACGTCAAACTTTTAACACCCCGTCGCTTTTGTGTCGGGAGTTAATAAGGATAAAACAGATTTAGTTATACCAATCAAAAAGTGTAATACTCGTACTTGAATGCTACTGCATTAGGAATGATATATGTACTTTAATGAGAAAAATGCATGCAAGTATAATTTTCAAGGCCCACCCAGTATTGGCTCGTGACCACCTGTAGTGGGTTGCGACCCACACTTTGAGAACCGCTGGACTAAGCTATTAATGTCAATTGTTTGTTTACGTGAACTTTGAAACTGCTGAAGTTACAGAAATATGATTGACGTGCTAGCGTGTACAAAAACTTTTGTGCAGATCTGATAGGAGTGGGGTGGGGCGAAGTGTGGGTGTTGTATTATACTTTTGCCAGCCCTCTCGAGGAAAAGGCGTGACGATATGTATGTATGTAGTTTTTAAAACAATACCAAAAAACGAACCTCCTTTTCGTGGAGCTGCAAAAAAACCCTACAGCCAGAACGACCAGCGGATCGCATGCGGCCCTCGCCCCCACGGTATATACTAGTTATAAACATAGCTTGCCCTTGTGAAGGATCTTTTCTAGGTTAAAACGCTTGCTTCTATGTCCTATCTAATCTTGACTAGTCTATTTACCTTGATTCTATTCCGTTAGTGATAAGAGCAACGGCAGTTAGTGTGCATCTAGTAGATACTATTTATAATTTCTAGAAGTTACCAAGGCTTTTTGTAGGCTTTGTATGATATTTGTATTGATATGACAATAATAAATAAATAAATTCGGGACATAGTCACACACGGTCGCCTGACCCCAAACTCAGCAAAGCTTGTACTATGGCTGCCAGAGACTGATATGCATACTTAGATATTTTTAAATACATACTTAAATAGATAATAACACCCAGACATAGAACAAACACAAATGTTCACCACATAAATGTTTGCCCTAGGTGGGAATCGAACCCACGCCCCCAAGCTCAGAAGGCAGGTTCACTACCAACTGAGCCACCGAGGCAGTCATAATAATGGCAATAAGTGGTGGAAATATGATTACCCTTCTAAGTATGATAAATAAAATAAATAAATAGTATTATAAGTTGTGCCCGATGTACGGCATCAGGCTCGTCCTAAATCACATTTCGGACTGAATATCGTGCAGCGAAGTGTGGGTGTATATACCCTTTGGGCTTAAAGATGAGACAATGTTATGATGATATTATAACTAGTGACTCTCCGAGCTAAAGACCTCGCGAATACTCACAATATAATGCTCACAAATTTGAAAGAATTGGAGAAATGCGACCATGCGAAAGCATTTTTATCGAAGCTGAAGCAGAGACGCCTCGCACTCAATCGGTCAAAGAGGTAAAGTTTGTACTTTGGGAGTACTCTCTGGATATGATAGACCGAATTTTATAAACTCTATCACTAAATGAAAACTCTCACAAGAAACATTGCTATAAGCTATGAAACGCATGCGAAACCGTGGACGCATGGCTAGTTACCACCCACCGGACCAAGCCATGCCGTGAAATGACCTAGTCGTGTTTCGGGATGTAGCCCGGTGTAACCGTTCCGAAGACGGGTCTGAGCAGTAGCGCACTTGTAGCGCCTCACTCAACTGCCGTCTTTGTACTTCTTCACTCTACAATACTTCAAGGCTAGAGTGAATAAGTACCTTATAGGTCGTCGTGCTCATCTTAGACCACAACGTCGCTTAACATCAGGCGAGTTGGTGGTCAAACGCCGACCTATTCTGAATAAAAAAAAGGTACAGCATTCCGAGTCGAAAATTGTCTTGTGGGTAACACGTAGTGACGTCAAACTATGTGTAAGCAAGACCGAAATAGGTCATATAAAACAAGTTCGAAAGAGACGAGACAACGTCAAAGGTCGATTTACATCAAACGAACATAGAGCTAGAGCTAGAACAAGAGCATTCTTTCGTAATCTTTTAGTGTAAACGAAAGCTAGACGTATCCATTTACATCAAACAAACACAGAGCTAGAGCTAGAACAAGAGCATTCTTTCGTAATCTTTTAGTGTAAACGAAAGCTTGACGTATCCATTTACATCAAACAAACACATATTCTATAGAATCTTTGCGAACGCACTAAGAACAACGAAAGAATGCTCTACGCCTGTTTACACTTGAAGAATTTGATGTAGTGGGGATAGAATGAGCAATCGCTCGTTTGGTGTAAATCGACCTTAACGAGTTCACATCGCCAGAACGCGGACACCTTTTCCTATTTCCTGTTTTCGGGCAATGCACTCGACTAGGTAGGTATTAGCTGATAACGACTTTGCTGTTATTAAATACTGATAAGGTGCGATCGAAAAAAATAACGACTTCCGAGTCTCGCTGCATTTTTTAAATTCCCAAGGAAGTGTAATTTTTTTGATGTTTCCAGAGTGAGTATTTGCTATTTAGTTTTGTAGATGAGACTTGAGGATCAGAAACTTCAATTTTCAAATGTATTTAATTATCAAAAACGCTTTTTTTAATTTGTTTTTGTAATGAGCAGAGATCAGAGTGGAGACTACAGTATATTTACATACACACCCCCTAGGAAATGCCGAGATTTCAAAATCGGGAATAATTAATTAACATTATTATTTTCAAGAATAATGGTTTCTTACATTTGTTAAAATCTTTTATCTTGTACTGAAACTTTTAAATTAAAGTTTTTCGTTAAAGTTACATTAAGGCAAACGACTTCGAAAAAAGTGGGCTGGTTTATTGTAATCCTACTAATATTATAAACGCGAAAGTTTGTATGTATGGATGTATGGATGTTTGTTACTCTTTCACGCCAGAACGGCTGAACAGATCTGGATGAAATTTGGCACAGAGATAGATTGTAGTCTAGAATAGCACATAGTATACTTTTTGACCGCGGGTGAAACCGTAGGGTGCAGCTAGTGTGTTTATATTTCAAGAAAATTAAATCAAACTTTAAAATAAAAAATCGGCGTTTCCCAAAAATTCAGATTCGGGTTTTTTTTTACCACTTTCTTTGATTACTTCCGCAAAGTTTATGTAATGTTTTCTAAGGCTAAATTCAGAACGCGAAATTGCTAAATCTAAACCAGCTAAAAGTATTGATGTCCTTGTCTAATACGCAGCGATAACAAAGACAGGTATACGAGTACTTTTAGCTAGCTCGGATTTAGCAATACAAATTTCTGAATAGGGCCTATATTCTACCTAGTAATTATTGTAGTATTGTTAGGCCTATACTCTACCTAGAATTGTTTTCAAATTATATTTCTACTGAAAATCAAGTTTCATTTCAGTCAAATCATTAAATTAAATAACTTAAAATTTTATTTTGAATGAATTGCCTCAGATTGACTTTTTGTATACCACAAGTAAACAGTTAACAATTAAAACAAGTAACATTATTAAAAGAAAAACAGCAAAACCTGGCTGCAAAATGTTGTACCTTATGTCACTTCCACTATCAAGACGATTCAAATGACACCTCACATGTCGAAATACATCAAACTGTTTAGGCTGTAGAGCGAGCCAGAGAAACCTCATACATACACACCCACATACATCCATACACTCGAAAACATAACCCTCCTTCTTGCGCAGTCGGGTAAAAAACAATTGCAGTAGAATCGGGGCCTTGGTAATGAAACGGTGGTCGGTCTTTCTTCGCTATTAGAGGCACATGGATAAATACGTCGAATATTTACTCAAATGTAGCGATAATTCGCCAAAAAGTTGGCAAATATTATGTCCATTCTCGATAGATATACTTAATCGATACGACTTCCGATGTTTTGCTCCAGTTTTTCAATCGTTATTCGAATCAAACAAAATAATCGAGTTTTTGGCGATTTAAGGTGCGTATTTGCTTTACAACGGAAACGAGTGCATAAATAGGGTCCTTATCGTGTTTTGTTAAAATGGGTAGTTCCACTTTGCACTACCAAATGCCACTGATGGGGCATAGTAGCATAGTGGGGCATAGTGGGACGTTAAACATAGTTTAACATCAATATTTAATATAATATAATATAATATAATTATTTAACTGATAGACAACAAAAAGTGGGAATTAATGGCGTCACATCTTCCGGATCTTTAGTTACAATGGGAGTACCACAAGGTTCTATCTTAGGCCCGTTCTTATTTTTGGCGTATATAAATGATTTGCCGTATATGGTTAAGGACCTTACAGACATAGTTCTATTTGCTGATGATACATCTCTTATTTTTAGAACAGATAGGAAAGATAGTGAACTTGTGCATGTGAACAACGTACTGACTATTATTTCGAGATGGTTCGCTGCGAACAATTTGTTACTAAATGCAAAAAAAACTAAGTGTTTAAAGTTTTCCATGCCTAATGTTAGATATATAGAACCAAACGTAATGCTTGAGGGCGATAAACTTAACATAGACAAGGCGACGGTGTTCCTGGGTATAAGCATTGATTCCAAACTGCAATGGGGTCCACATATTAGTGCTCTGTCTGGGAGACTTAGTTCTGCTGCTTATGCGGTTCGCAAGATTAGGCAACTGACGGATATAGCTACAGCTCGGATGGTTTACTTTGCTTACTTCCACAGCATAATGTCATATGGCATTTTGCTGTGGGGATCAGCTGCTGAAGTGGAGGCCATTTTTATTTTGCAAAAGCGAGCGGTCCGCGCTATCTACGGAATGGGTCCCCGTGAATCATTGAGAGATTTATTTAAAGAAATAAATATTTTAACTTTACCTTCTTTATATATCTTTGAAAATATTATGCACGTTCGCAAAAATCTACATAAATTTAAATTGAACAGTGACTATCACAATTATAACACTAGAAATAAGGATAGGATAGCTGTACAGAGATTTAGACTGACTAAGTCAAGAAAGTCATTTTTAGGCAACTGCGTTAGTTTTTACAATAAAATCCCTAAAAATATAACAGGGCTCACCGAGGGAAAATTCAAATCACATGTAAAAACTACATTAATGAAAAGAGGATATTATAAGGTTAAGAATTATTTAGAAGATAAAGATGTCTGGAGCCTTCCACTTCCGCCAAGTAGCCACTAATATTTATAGATATTACCTAGTTGTAAGCCAAAATTTGTGAGACTAATTTATTTATTATTTGAAAAAATAATGCCCCTCAGTTTCTTGCCTGTTCTTCTGAGTAGAGGCTTTTTATCCGAACAAGGCGGTCGAGTCTATTTAAATAACTTTGACGTTCATAAGTGTATCTTTGATACCTAAATTGAATAAAAACATTTTGACTTTGACTTTGACTTTGAATACTTTTAGTAAACCACTTTTTAAAGCAAATAAAATACTTCCTCTGCCTTGCATGTATATAAAAGCCATTTGCATATTCGCGAAGAAGATCCCGAATATTTTAAGAAACGCAGTCAAGTTTTGACCCGCCAAAAAAGACTAAAGTTCGCTAACTTATTATTTCAACCGCCTGCCAAAAAAGATCTATACAAACACAATATATATAATATGTGCATATCAATTTATAACAATGTTCAAAATGATTAAAAAATGTTAAATGGACTCGATTTCAAAAATTCATTGAGTGAGTGGCTTCTCCATAACTGTTTTACTATTAAAACAGTTATGGAGAAGGAAAAGGAGAAACATTAAGGAATTTATCAATTTTGGCGATAAAATGAAAGTATAAGAAGAACAATAGTTTACAACATTAAACATTTGCAAGTCTGCATGCAAACAGAATACATCACGCTACAAAAATTTTAAGACCTTTTTATGTGAATGTATTAAGCACTAGCTGCGCCCCGCGGCTTCACCCGCGGTTAAAAAGTATCCTATGTGTTATTCTAGACTATAATCTATCTCTGTGCCAAATTTCATCCAGATCTGTTCAGCCATTCTGGCGTGAAAGAGTAACAAACATCCATCCATCCACCCATCCATCCATATATACAAACTTTCGCGTTTATAATATTAGTAGGATTTAAACGATTTGATTTGGTGTAAGACACTATACTATTTTGAGTTTTCGTAACGGTTACGTAGACGTCCAAAAAAGATCTCTATCGAAACCAGTAACGTGCAAGGGATTTTTAATTAATTTATACTTATTTAAAGTATAAATTAAACATTTAAAAAATCCCCGATATTTGGGGGCTGAGCTACCCACGTCCGTAGGAGTGTACTCCATTTTGATTCCCTACACGTGGTCCCCGGGTAGTGCTAACCGGGTAGCAAACTCTGGTGGGAGGATTCGGCCGTGGCTAGTTACCACCCACCGGACCAAGCCATGCCGTGAAATGACCTAGTCGTGTTTCGGGATGTAGCCCGGTGTAACCGTTCCGAAGACGGGTCTGAGCAGTAGCGCGCTTGTAGCGCCTCACTCAACTGCCGTCTTTGTCCTTCTTCACTCTTCAAGGCTGGAGTGAGTAAGTACCTTATAGGTCGTCGTGCTCCATCTTAGACCACAACGTCGCTTAATATCAGGCGAGTTGGTGGTCAAACGCTGACTTATTGTCCAAAAAAAAAAAAAGATATCGATTTTCATTAAACATAGCTATGAAGCATTAAAAATTGTTCATAACTCTTATTTTTATATGTACGAGTATCATCATAAAACGAGGACAAAATGTCATCAATGTTTTCATTCACCAACCAAAAAAAACAAACCACCACTAAAACAACCCACTGTTAAATGTCCCAGTGGCGACAGATCTCAGTGAAAAAGGAGACAAACAAAAACAATGTTTTGTTGTGTCGTTGTCACGTTAAACTATCGTCCGTAAATCGACTTTACAGAGAACCAATTTTTTTTTTCGATAATAGGCTTGCGTTTGTCCGTCATCTCGCCTGATAATAACCAATGACACAGTCTACTATAGGATACACTTGCCTAGAAGAAACCGATTCACTCTGATAAAAAATATGGTCCTCAGTTTCTTGCCTGTTCTTCTGAGCTTTTTCCGAACAAGGCGGTCGAGTCTATTCTAAAACTATAATAATAATAATAATCCATTTATTTCAGGCAATATAACTTGCATACAATGCAAGTTACAGAGGCCCATAGAAAATAAATACCTTACAGACTAACATACATATAAATAACAGCAATAAAATTAACTAAATCTTCTGGGCTTTTGCTCTCTGTGCGGCCTCCCAGTAGCGCCGGAACCTAGTGTTCCGGCCACCCTTTTGGCCAGAACTATGACGTTCATAAGTGTATCTTTGATACCCAATTAAATAAATACATTTTATTTGACTCGAGACTTGAACATAACATATCGTTTGCCTTTCCCCCGAGTTGGCTGGCAGAGGTGTAATACAACACCCACACTTCGCCGGACGATATTCAATCCCAAATGTGACAGGGGGCGAGCCTGTCGCCATACACCGGGCTCCAGTCATGTAGCAGATGACATACAATACGCACATAATATGTTCACAAAATGAACAAATTGGTGCGTGCCGTCGGCTGGGTTTGAAACCGCTCCCGATGGCTTGAGAGGCGGGCCTTCTCGAACTAGGCTATCATCGCTTACTAAATAAAGAACTTATGTAAGTATACATTTACATAATTATACATATTATTCAGCTAAAATGCTATCACCACTTGACGCTTCGATTATTACAATACTGCGATTATTAAATTACTAATAGCTGCGCCCAGCTTCCACCTGCTATTTATTAGGAATCGTACTTTTTTCCAGAATAAAAAATTGCCCATGTGCTAATTCAGGGTATTAGCTATCTTCATATCTAGTTTCATCTAAATTCGTCCATCCGTTAGAGCGTCAAGAAGTAACAAACTAGCACACAGACTTTCGCATTTATAACATAACTATGTAGCTGCGCCCGTGGTTAAGAAATATCCAGACATGAATTTTGGCACATAGATATCTATCTCTCTGCCAAAATTCATCCAGATCTGTTCAGCCGTTCTGGCGTGATCGAGTGACAAACGCATTTATCTTATACCTTTAAATGAGCAATTCTTGTATATATATATATATATAATTGGAATCTCGGAATCGGCTCCAACGATTTTCATACAAATTAGTATATAGGGGGTTTCGGGGGCGATAAATCGATCTAGCTAGGAATCATTTTTAGAAAATATCATTTTATTCGTGTTTTATCGATAATCAATCTCAACTGAAAAATATGACTCTTCCTGACATCTATTGGCGAATAATAATACTACTATTTTTTGTGAGCAACTAATTGCTTTAACTACACAACAGCAGATGGCGTTGTTAAGTAACACGAAGTCAATGAGTGTTTGCTTTGAGGTTAGACTAAAATCAATTGTTTATTATCCAAAAAACACAATTAAAAAATAAAAAAAAATACCGAGCAAAGCTCGGCCATCCAGGTACTATTATTAATGTGAAGTATGAACAAGTAACTTCATTATATACACACATCTGACACTTCGGATAATTAAAACTAAAATATTGTACCTTGTGTCACTTCCACTATCAAGACGATTCAAATGACACCTCACATGTCGACATACTCGTACATCAAGCTGTTTAGGTTGTAGGGCTTGCCAAAAAAACCTTACACAGACATACCCACATACATACTTACATATAAACACTCGAAAAACATAACCCTCCTTCTTGCGCAGTCGGGTAAAAAGGATAGTGTGATAATGCTTTGTAGTGAACAGGTGAACACCAGCACAATCCTAACTAATATTATAAATAGTATTTAATATCTATTTAAAAGTATATAAGTATATATATCAGTCTCTGGCCGCCATAGTACAAGCTTTGCTTAGTTTGGGGTCAGACGACCGTGTGTTCAAGTGTCCCGAATATTTAAAAAAAAAAAAAAGAAAAAAAAAAGTGATTTTGTTTGTTTGTTTGTTTGTTTGTAGCAGTTTCACGCCCTAACAACTCAACCGATCATCACGAAATTTTGTATACACGTTGTCTGGGGTACAGAAAAGAACATAGGGTACTTTTTGTACCGAAAAAACTAACGGTTCCTGTGGGACCGCGGGTGATACCGCGGGGCATAGCATGTACTTACATACGTACACTCGAAAAACATAACCCTCCTTCTTGCGCAGTCGAGTCAAAGGATAGTGTGATAATGCTTTTTAGTAAACACCAGCACAATTACTAAATAAAAAGCCTCTCTTGCAATACTATTACGCAAGCGTACAGTGTGTTGCTGACCTTAATAGCAAAGAAACGCTATACCGAGCCTGACGGGGTAACTGACCGGAGCCAGATTAGCCACGAGCACGCCATCGACTCGTGATACGATGAATTGTCAAGTCATGGGGTTCGCTCACGTGGATAGTCGAGGGAGCGAGCGAGCGACGGAGATTCGGTCACGCGAGCGAGCGAAGGATTGTTACCGTCTGCCCCCGCGGCCTGCCCCCACGCGGTGGCATATGGTAACACCAATGTGGTGGTAAACTCAGTTTCTTGTCTGTTCTTCTGAGTAGAGGCTCTTTATCCGAACAAGGCGGTCGAGTCTATTTAAAAAACTTTGACGTTCATAAGTGTTTCTTTCATACCCAATTGAGTAAAAACATTTTGACTTTGACTATGACTCTACTGGACAAAAAAAATCTATACAACGTGCTGGTTTGAGGTGTAGTAATATTCAAAGGTGTGTATCTGTATAACATTTTGAATCATTTTCCAGAATAACAAAATCCAAATCAAACCTTTATTGTTCCATACTAAGTTTAAAAAACTATTTTTTACAATTATTTTGGACAGCCCTTAAAGCGATCGCTGACCGCGGCGTTTGTCAAACAACACTCAACACGCATGCGATCGTCTTCCCCGTTCTTCAGCCCGCGCCCCGCCGCCGACGGCGGCGCACACGGCTTAAACTTAATTCGATAAGAAACAATGTTTATTGTTTACGTTGCTGTGGAAGTAGGTAGATTTATAAGATGTTAGATAGGTATTAAGGTTTTTTTTTGTATTTCGCTAGTGTTTCACTAATTACTTTGCTAATAACCACATATTAGTACTACACAAAAAATATGTACGTAGTAGGTTCTTATCTTACCTAATTATTATCCTTCCTTGTCCGTGAGTTAACATTGTGATTACTGCTCTTTTGGGGTCACTTTTTCACGTAACACGAAGTTGCGTGTTTTACAACATTCACAACAATCCAAGAACTACCTCAACACAACACACTTATCGCACAGATCACAGAAGAGGTTCGAAGTGCTGTCCTCTCCTCTCAATGCACAACCCCACTCGACGAGACACTGAAGCCATGACATTCCGGAGCATTTCGGGAGCAATCGTGATGAATGCCGGTGTAATACGCGCAACCATTTCCTCCGTGGTATTGCATAGCACGGCATACACGGCATTTTTGACGAAACACCACAGAAAAAAGTCCAAAGGCGTCAGGTCCGGAGATCGAGGAGGCAAACGACTGTTGCAGAGGCGACCTTCCGTCCACAAAACGTTTACGGTAGACCTCACGCGCCGCAAGGCAGTTTCCGACCGCAGCACCAACACATTAAAATATCATCTCGTAATATTCAGCATTTGAAAATAACATCGTATTATAATTTACGCAATCAAACAATAAAGAAGGAATTTTATGACTTCACACCGGGATGGATAGAGAGCAACTAGACGAAACTTTAAAAATTTTATTAAAATATTTTTTGCAGCTAGCAGGGGTAACCATGAGTTTACATAGTATCGAAACCTTTTCTCATTTTTTCTCTTTTCTCGTTTTATTTTCGACCGTCGGAGGAAAGTATCAAAAGTCTTGGTTCTAAAAATCAAATCTCTCTGTTTAAAGAGTTCCGAAAACCGTAATGATCATCAAAGTTAAACAACGGACAATCATCGACATATTGGCTGATAAATCGGAATCGGCTTAACTTTTTAATACTCACAACGTGCTTGAAATGTCAAAATCTTAAACCAAATAAAGAATTTTGCTAACAGCGAAGTGACGAATCCGGTTTTCTAAGCACGTGAGCGTTGGAAAATGTGTGCCATGATAATTAAAAAAAAAACTAAAATTACAATAATAACTCGTAATACAACAAGTGTCTTGCTGGCCTACCATGCGCAACGCGCCAAAGGTATGTCGCCTCTTATTATCGAGACAGACATATTATGTTTACACATAGTCTTCTCACGTTCTCGCTTGACAAAAAGTGACGAGAAGAATTTTGTCGAACTTGCATAAATACACTTTAATACCGAACTCATGGTAGTTCCTTGCCTATTTTGTTTATAGCACCGCTGGTTGCCAATTGTCCCGCGGTACGCTTTGGCGGCTCTCTGTGAGCTCTTTGTCTTTTGCCGACAAATGTTTTGATGTTTTCGCGAAATGGCAAAGAATAATTTTATTATGCAGTATGCACAATTTATCTTTTGACGAGCTTTTATTTTTATTTTCGCATGTACCTATGGTGTCTGTCAGTACTTAATTAAATCTTTCAATGCCTAAGTACTCTTTGGTTTCCGATTGAACTTAAATGTTTTATGTACTTATGTAAGTTGAGTGACTATGCAACAACCTGGTGCCACCGAGATGATCCGATGGAGATGATGGAGTCAGGAGGTGGGTAGAGGAACTCTTCAACGGCGAACAGCACAGACTCGAAATTTTGTAAATCTATTTAATTGTAATAGCCTGTTCTCAACGCCATCATGACACAGCTGCTACACCCAGAGATGACTTCCGGCAAGGGGACTCTTCAACGGGGAACAGCACGGGCTCAAAATTTTGCTAATGCATTTAATGGTAATAGCCTGTTCTAAACTCCATCATGATATGGCTGCTAAACTCAGGGTTTTCGTTTCGTTTTCGGCGAGTTTACGTTCACTTTATTCATGTCGTTGACTAGATATGTATGTAACCATTTAAGTATCTAAAAGATATCTTGCTTTTGTTTCTGTTTAAAATAGTTCTTAAAAAAAAGGGACATTTACTCCATTCTGTGTTTTGTAGGTAAAGATAATATTCTTTCTGCGCACTTAGTAGTCTTTGTCGGCAAGACCGGTCATCAACCGAACAGCTGTTTGTGAGCTTATTAGGGTTGCTGCAGGTCAAATTTACGTAAAAGTTTAAGTTGTGATAACTTAAAATCTATCGTGTTCAGGACAAGGAGATCTTGCAGGTTTACTTCTAAATCAGTCTCGGCATGTGCCGTTTCAGTATTACTACACCCAAAACCAGCACGTTGTATAAGTAATTATTGAACCTACTCACAAAACTTCAAGAGAATCGGTTAAGAAATGCGATCTGTAGAGGAAGACAAAGTTCCGGACATAGGAAACCATTTTTGTCGGAGCTGAAGCAGAGACGCTTCACTCGCTTACGCTGGATTATAATTAAAATGTTAACAAGTAGTTTTTAAATAAGAACCAGATTATTAATGGTTTTTTTTTTCAAAAACAATTAGTGCAAGTATCTTACCTTTAAAAAAAACACAAGTCACCAAAACACTTTTCAAATATACCTAAGGTACTAACAGGAACCAATAATCTACATGAATTTATAAGTCGCGCATCGTTATCTAGGGAGATAAACGGATCTTATCGTGACAACGGCGCGTTAAACGGCGTTATCGTTATACAGCAAACACTTGACGACTCGAGTGTCGTTGTTGAGTTTGGTGAATTGGGGCAGTGGCACAGAATAGATAGCAGTTCCGGCTTGTTTTGAAAAACGAAGAAAAGTTACGTAAAAAAACCGGCCAAGTGCGAATCGGACTCGGGCACGAAGGGTTATGTACCATCCTATCCTACTTCACTACATAGTCGCTAACAACGTCGCTTTCTCTGTCCCTATGTCCCTTTGTATGCTTAAATCTTTAAAATTACGCAAAGGATTTTGATGCTGTTTTTTTTAATAGATAGAGTAATTCAAAAGGAAGGTTTATATGTATAATAACATCCATTAAACAGTGGAGGAATACTGTTATTTTTGAGGTTTCTAATGTGATGTCGTTAATTATCAATTTTTTTCCGCTTACATTGCAAACGCAGGACGCGAAAGTTTGTAAGAATGGATGGATGGATGGATGTTTGTTATCTAACTCTGCAAATATTGATCCTAGCGTAAAAATGATCATGACCAAACTTGTGAGAAATTAAATTTCCAACAACTTTGAACCATTTTTGCTCTAAAGTTGAAAATTAACGAGTTATTTCAGAAAAACTAAAAAAAATAACTTTAAAACAAGATGGCGGCGAACCCTTTACCGGGATTAGTTAGAAAATCGAGATTTATACTTCCAACCACCCCCCACGACGTTTAAAAAAATAAAATCGCTCCCCGGAATTTTTCCTATTTGAGGCTAGTTTTATGTCTGCCCCGACTGGACTATGTAGGTAGCTATTCCGAAGCTATACAACGTTTATTGCTGAGAGTACGCTGTAGATTGAAGCAATAAATATTTTACATCGCCGCACGTACAAAGTCAAGTAATGCTAACTAATAATGCAGTTTGCGCGCTCGAGATAAGGTGCGACCTTGGGCTAACATTCACACACGCACACACAGAACACGACGCCCTGATTGGGCGTCGCGTCGCGTAAACAAAATATGTACTTGTTTTTGGTGATTTCATGTAATACGGGGCCTTAATTCAGTTGTTACTGAATTTAACATATCGTTACGCTTTTCCCCCGAAGGTGCTGGAAGAGGTGCATAACACCCATACTTTGCCGGACGATATTCAGTCACACAATGAACAAAGTGGTGCGTGCCATCGGCTGTGTCCGAACCCGCTCCCTCCGGCTTGAGAGGCGACTTTTTATCGTTTTTGAATTTAGTCAGGTATAATTTGGCCATGTGATTTAGACAGAAGAATATCGGCAGAGCCTGGAATAGATTTCTAGCGATAAGGCCGGTTGTTAGAACGTGATTCAGAGATAAAAATATCAGAAAAATCTGGAACAAATTGCTCGCAGCGATAAGGCATATTGTTGGAATATGATTCATTGATAAAAATAGCAATGATGACACTCTAGTGAGATGGCTAATATAAAATAAGTGCTTTAAAAACGTCAAAAATCTCTCTTGGCGATAAGGCCGCCAGTCGTTATACTAGTTTTTTTTATTTCTAGTGAAAACATTAAAAAGTTTATAATTATAAATAGGTACCTATATTTCTAAAAGTGAGATTGGAAAGCCGTCTCAGAGGCCTTCAGAGGGCCTAAAAACTGACACCAGGACTCGCCACTAGGCCTCTACGAACTAACTTTAGTTTGGGACTGGTAGAACAGAATCAAAGCCAATTAATACGTATCTAATAGTTATAATAACTCTGTAACTAACCTGACTTCAATCGCCTTCAATTGCTGAACAGATTTCGATAAAACTTTTCCACAGCACGTTCTCCACGTGTCGACCCGAGCAAAGTAGCGAACAATAGCTAGTAACCCCAAATATATACCTTCGCTAACGGACGCGCCAAGCAAAAAAATCACCATACCAAAAACTAATCCTAACTGCAAGCAAATTAAGACTTTACACTTTTAAAACTACAGTTGAAATTCAACTGAAACAAACCAAAAGGAAAAACTACACATTCAATTCGTCGCGGCTATTTTTAGCGCATGACTCACATTTCGTTTAACGCCGCTCCGGTCTAACGACTAACGCAAGCCGTTCGTTAGAACCGAGCGAGAGGGCGTTACATGTTAGAGAGAGACGGCTAGACTGACGTGGATCGTCTGGTTTTGCGCACATTTCACATTTGGCATCGGTATTTCATATCACACTAATATTCTAAAGGCGAAAGTTTTTGAGTGTGTTTGTTTGTTACTTCTTCACGCTCAAACGGGTGGACGGATTTTAATGAAATTCGGTATGGAGATAGCTTAAACGGAGGATTAAATCAAATCAAATCATTTTATTTGCATGTCAATGGGTTAAACAAGGTTAAAAGATTTAAAATTAACGTTCAGCCATTAACGGCACTAGTCGTGCAAAATTTCACATAATTATGATTCTAGTAGTATTACAAATAATAATATGTCATTCAAATATTAATGTCATTATAGTTAAAGTCATTTGCAAGCCCAATTATAAAAATGTAAGCGACAAGTCATTTTATTTAAAAATTCATCGGTGTCATAGAAACTCCTTCACTCTTCTCTCTTCACTCTTAACCACTTCTTCAGCTGTGAACAAAATCCTACTTAATATTATAAACGCGAAAGTTTGTAAGAATGGATGGATGGATGTTTGTTACTCTTTCACGCCAGAACGGCTAAACAGATCTGGATGAAATTTGCCACACAGATAGATTATATAGACTAGAATAGCACATAGGATACTTTTTAACCGCGGGTGAAACCGCGGGGCGCAGCTAGTCGTTTATATATTAACACATAGGCTACTTTTTAACAGCGGATAAAACAGAGGGGCGCATCTAGACTGATAATAAATAATTAGAGTCGACACCGACTGAATTTGAGTAGAGAAGGAATAAGGTAAGAACGTTTTTGATTGCTGCTGTTTGCTAAATACTTGCTGTTTCCCGAGGTTATTCCCAAATACACCGGACTACATCCTTATCAATTATAAAATTGAAAGTAACTCTGTCTGTCTGTCTGTAGGCTTTTCACGGATAAACGGACCTTGATGAAATGTTACTTGTAAATTAAAAAAAATATATTTAAAAGCGCAAATCCCTCGTGCATTGTTGTGTTTGAAACATCATGTGTACCTACTGTACGGCTTATGGCAATAAATAATCTGAAATCTGAGTGAGGGTGGCCAAGAAACATCTCACGCGTCAAAAATAGGTGGCCAGGGCTTTTCATTTCGTTTTTGAGTGGGGAAACTAAAAATTTAAAAAAAACCACCGTCCATGCTAAATCATAATGTTTTTATTCCATCCAAAGGTTGTCCGGACGAGATCGCTCATAAGCGATAAGACTGCCCATTGCGCCTTTATTTTTGAGTGTTTAGTTTAGATTTATTTGTACATATTTGGTGTCAATAAAGAGTTTTTGTATTGTATTGTATTTAAAAAAAAAAGGTATTTATATCAGTCTCTGGCCGCCATAGTACAAGCTTTGCTTAGTTTGGGGTCAGCCGACCGTGTGTGCAAGTGTCACGAATATTTATTTATTCACTAGTAGTTATTTTTAGTTTCGTCTCGTCAGATAATACTTTGAGAGACGCAGCAGAATTCCTTTACATCCAAACGGAGATCAGTTTACAGAATATTATGTATTAGCTCACTGCATTGTTCTCGGAAACCGATTGT
The DNA here is from genome assembly GCA_911728515.1 of Peribatodes rhomboidaria. Lineage (NCBI taxonomy): Eukaryota > Metazoa > Arthropoda > Insecta > Lepidoptera > Geometridae > Peribatodes > Peribatodes rhomboidaria. Next base: position 2,738,153 of record OU452194.1, read on the forward strand.
TTATATTAGAAATGTCACGTCAGTCACGCTTTACAGGGTGCTTCTTAAAACGACGGACATATTCTAGGATATCACTGTACTCATCAATATAATTACGACCAACTTTTAATACGAGACCAACAATGAAATCACGAAAAAAAAATTTGCATACATTTTTTTTTTCGTTTAACCTTTGATATCTTGGAAAGATTTCAAACAAAAACCATGAGATCCATGTTCAACATCCCGAAATGTATCAGCAACAAATACATCCTTTAAGATCTAAAGCTTGCATCAGTAAAAGAAGAAATAGCCATCAGAAGTCTCAAATACCAGAACAGCGTTCCAACCCTTAAAACCGATTCAACATACAGTAAGAGAGGTCAATGGACACCTGGTAGTGTTATATCCACAAGACTTAAGGAGGAATAGCGTTCCAACCCTGAAAAATCGAGTCAACATACAGTAAGAGAGGACAACCTGGTCAAGTTCAATGCGGCTAAGACCCAGGCGTGTCTGTTTTCCGCAAAAAGGAGGCCTTTCGAACTGGTTCCTACTTTCCAAGGTGTGTCCATCCCGATTAACAACAACCTTGAGCTTCTAGGAGTTTCTTTGACTTCCACCCTCAACTTCGGCTCCTATATTGAGTCTAAGGCTCAATTAGCTGCTAAAAAGCTGGGTATCCTCTCGAAGGTGCGACGGTACTTCACGCCGGAACAGTTGCTTTCATTATATAAGGCACAGGTTCGGTCGTGCATGGAGTACTGTTCGCACCTTTGGGATGGATCGGCCAAGTACCAGCTTGAGGCGTTGGAGTCCATCGAGAAACGTGCGAAGAAGCTCATTGGCAACGACTCCCTTGTCCAGGCCAAACTTCAAAGTTTGGATCATCGGCGCAAGGTTGCTAGTCTTTCGGTTTTTTATCGGATACATTTCGGGGAGTGTGCATCTGGTTTGCATGACCTTATTCTCCCTAGCCCGTTCTTCTATAAAACAACCAAGAGTACGAATAAGCGGCATCGTTTTATGGTTGACATACCTTCAACACGCACGAAACGCTTTGGTTCCTCATTTCTCATACGGACCGCTAGAGTGTGGAATTCTCTGCCAGACTGTGTGTTCCCTGACACTTATAATCTGGGTGTCTTCAAGTCTCGAGTGAATCGGTTTCTTCTAGGCAAGCGTGCTCCATCGTAGGCCGCATCACTGCTTATCATCAGGCATGTTGGCGGCCAAACGCAAGCCTATTATGTAATAAAAAAAAAAAAAAAAAAACAACATACAATGCACACTCCTTACAGCTTAATGACATTTACAGACTCGTGTCGGCAAAACTAGCAGCTAAATGTATCAAAGAGATTGCTGTGCTAAGCAGGATATCTATAAAAAAAAAATACCTTAACGGATTGTACGGAAGTGGAACAGATGAAAATATAATCATATTTTCACGACTTTAGTGTTGGTACTATTATAAAAGTTGATTGTAATGAGTACAATGATGTCCTAGAATATTTTACGTCCGTCGTATAAATAAACACCCTGTATATTCAGTGATCAACTGCCAATGTCCACTATCTGTCATCTCGTGATGACGTTAACTAATTTAACGTATCTAATTTGACACTCTCGCGAAGGTCAAGTGGCGGGCGTTTACTTATTTTATAGTTTTGGATGATTAGAGTCGTTATCCACCACGCTGGCTCATTGCGGGTCCGACAGATGTCGTAAGTATGTCAATTTACTTATAAAAATCATCGAAATAATGTAAGGAAGAAGCGGTACGAACCTAATTTCTAGTACACAGCGCGTGGATCCAATACAACCACAAGCAAACGGACACTACACAGCTCCGTCGACAGTATTATGTTACGAGTACGTGTATTAATTCAAAAGACGTACAAGAGACTGTAGCGAGAATGAGACAACAATCATTTTCACTTTTGCAACTGGTTGCGTTTGTGACTACGGTGAATTGTGTGCAGGACCTAATTTATGCGGTCCATTTTTAGGTTATTGTACCGTTTCTCTCCTAAATATGATCGAAGACAATAATACAGATATTTAATGAAATTACACAGCTCTACCTACATAGTGTATGATATATAACGTCATTATAATATTATAGAGAGATATTTTGTGATACTAATTTGGGAACAGAGAGCGCTGTCTGAAATAATTATTCCAATTAAATAAAGACTGGATTTATATGATTATAATGAATAACGTTGTTTGTTTAATTTATAGTTTTATATTTTCTCATGCTGATGACCAGTGGAAGTAGAGCTTTGCATATAATGTGGGCTGGTACTGCCCAGAGTTCAATTTTAATTGGATGTCTGATAAAAAATCTCATTTGCGTGCGTAATTGTACCTAGCATCTTCTCTTCCTTCTCTACATAATAATCTTTATCTCTTCTCTACAACTAAAGATTTAAAAAAAAAAAGTGGCCAAGTGCGAGTCGGACTCGCGCACGAAGGGTTCAGTACAAATATCCATAAAACCGGCAAAAAAATCACGTTTGGTGTCTGGAAACCGCCTTAAATATTTATTTCATTCTTGTTTTGTATTTGTTGTTATAGCGGCAACAGAAATACATCATCTGTGAAAATTTCATTATCACGGCTCATGAGATACTGCCTGGTGACAGACAGACAGACGGATGCGGACAGCGGAGTCTTAGTAATAGGGCCCCGTTTTACCCTTTGGGTACGGAACTCTAAAAACATGCTTACATAAACCACCCAAAAACATTACATCGTCCTTCTAGAAAGTCAAGTAAAGAATCAATCAAATTATTCTTCCATTTTTATTCATGGCACATTCAATGTTTTTGCAAAACAAAACAACAAAAGAAATCTCTAAATTCGGCGTATCTCTGACCGCTGATTACAAGATGTGATACCGTCACAGAAACAACTATAGTTACTGACAGGAGCGGACTAGGTGCAGGCCTTGTGGGCTATACCTACGCGTGAGATGAGATTTTATCTTGGTCACTCTCACACCTATGACGTTTCAAACGAGAGCAACAAGAACGAAAAAACGTGAGATGAAAATCTCAAATCTCCGAATAGGGCCCCTGGTGGGCTATTTCTACGCGTGAGATGAGATTTTATCTTTGTCACTCTCCCACCTATGATTATTCAAACGAGAGCAACAAGGACGAAAAAAGGTGAGATGGAAATCTCAAATCTCCCAATGGGGCCCCTGGTGGGCTATACCTACGCGTGAGATGAAATTTTATCTTGGTCGCTCTCACACCTATGACGTTTCAAACGAGAGCAACAAGGACGAAAAAACGATAGATGAAAATCTCAAATCTCCGAATAGGGCCCCTGGTGGGCTATTTCTACGCGCGAGATGAGATTTCATCTTTGTCACTCTCACACCTATGATTATTCAAACGAGAGCAACAAGTACTAAAACAACGAACCGCTAGACAACAAGGAACATATTGCTTAAAAGAAACAATAAAAAACCCGGATGCAAAATGTCGTACCCTATGTCACTTCCACTATCAAGACGATTCAAATGACACCTCACATGTCGAAATACATCAAGCTGTTTAGGCTGTAGGGCGAGCCAAAGAAACCTTATACATACATACATACTCACATACATATGTACATACATACACTCGAAAAACATGACCCTCCTTCTTGCGCAGTCAGGTAAAAAAATACCTTCTCATTTTTGAAGTCGGTTAAAATTAGTATAGTCCGCCTCTGGCCGCTGCAGTAAATTTATTAAAACGACTTACCCTTGACAATGTCAGATAGCAAGCGGTTAAAATGCGTGAACTTGACGCCGGTCGGGGGACTGTATTTTTGGCCGATTACAAAAAAAGAAGGACGTTTATTTCTCGCAGACGCGTGAACTCGGCGCGCGACAGCGGACAGAATATTTTTAAATTATTACATGAGTTACGAATTACGAATGTTACTACATATTTAAAAATCCTTCCCACTTATAACTGCGAAAGTTTTTGTATGTGTGTTTGTTTGTTTCTTCTGCACGCTCAAACGGATGGACGGATTTTGATGACATTTTGTATGGAGGTAGCTTATACTCTAAATTAACACAGGCTACAGCGGGTAACGCCGCGGGGCGCAACTAGTTGGCAAATAAAAAAGTTAGTCTAAAGAAATATGGTTCACATTATTGCTTGCAAAAATTTGAATTGTCATCTTCAAACTAAACTTGCTAGCGAGATTTGACGTACATAACATACGAGAACAAAATATAGTAAGCTAAAACAAAAAAAAAAGACTCACAAAAATGCAACTCGCGCCTTCAAACCAGCAACAAATCAAACACAAAAAAAAAAACACAATCTCAATACTAAGAACACAATTTCATATTACAGTGCGCGCGCGCACGAACGGACGCTACTGATAACGCTGACCGATAACGCGCGCCGTTACGTTGCGACGCTAACGTAACGAGGCCGCTACGTCATAGAGCAATCAGTGTTTACGCAGAAGGGTCACAGTCTTGGTCATTAATGTGAGACGGGCTATTTTTACCCGACTGCACAAGAAGGAGGGTTATGTTTTTCAAATTCAAAATCATTTATTTGCAGAAATATAGGTACATACAGGATAGTTGGTCATAAATAAGAGTCTCACTATATTCAACTCCTAAGGAGCGTGCAAAAATTAGGAAATAGTAGGTGGATAATTAAATTTGAATGGTCATAAAATATCATGTAATCATACAATGTCAATCTTTGAAAACAATTAATTAAATTCAACACAAAATTATGTCACATGGAGGATAGATACTAATATTACACTAAAGTCTTATCATCAATAAATTTCCTAATCGTATAATATGTCTTCTCAAGCAGAAGCTGTTTCAATTTTATTTTAAATACAAAGAATGAGTTGGTATTCTTTATTTTCTGTGGAATCTTATTATCCACTTGAACACCCATACCGAAGACACTATTTCTGTATTGCTTCGTTCTACAGCTTACACAGCCTAATTTATTTTTATGTCTTGAACTGTTTAATGTATTATACTTGCTTAAATCCGATCTTACCAAAAGAGAGTGTATGTAGAGAGTATGTATGTGTTTTTGAGTGTATGTATGTATGTATGAGGTTTCTTTAGCACGCCCTACAGCCTAAACAGCTTGATGTATTTCGACATGTGAGGTGTCATTTGAATCGTCTTGATAGTGGAAGTGTCATAAGGTACAACATTTTGCATCCGGGTTTTTTATTTTTTCTTTTAATCAATGTTACTTGTTGTCTAACTGTTCGTTGTTTTAGTATTGGTTAGTATAATTTTGCAAAATCGTGGCGTTTAATATGTAAAGGGGCGAGGTCACAGAGTTAAGTTATTAGAATAACTAGGCATTAATTACTATTTTTGTTAATAGTATTGGAATGAACGACTTGCCTGCAAAATTTAATACACATCGGGTCAACGGAACTTAATTTGTCATAGGAAAAGTAAATAAACATACATTATTTCAAGTTTATTTTGTGTTGATTATCAATCTATTTCAATTAATTTTATTTTATGATTGTGATTATATTATTTCTCCTCTTGTCCAATTTAATTTTAATTATGAATTTAATTTTTGTAAAAATGTAATACATATTTATATTTTTATCTATTTTCGTTTAATTTATTTTATAAATTTAATTTAGTTTAATTTTAATTAAAATTTAATGTAAGCGATTTTTATATTATGTAAGCGCGCGACCACTCTACTTTGGTAATGCTTTGATCGGACCCCAAGATACCGGCTGAGCCGAGTTTGGGGCCCTCAGCGTATACAACTTGCCTTTGTTCTATTCGCTAAATAAAGAAATTTGATTTTGATTTGATACATGTAGATGCAAATAACCTTGTTCTCAGTAGACTCTGACACCTCGCTCCACTCGGTCAATTATCCCACTGCCCGAGAAGGAGGATAATGTTTTTTAGGCGTGACTTATGTATTACCTACACGGCTAGACAGAATTTATATCGCGAGTTGTCATTAGATCCGTCTTTATACCCGGAGTAAAGAACCGTAGGCTTAGAATAACTACTTATAGAAGCCAAGTACACTCGCGAAATGAAAGCCGTTAAACTGGTGCCAGAAGTGACACCGTACGGCGCCACGTACGGGCATGGACAAATTTTTACTTTATAATCAATTTTTGGAATAGGTTTGACCAATCAACCAATTATCCAACTTTTAGGGCGGAAACATTTTGGCTTAAAACATTAAACACTAAATTTGCGTCTTTGTACAAACCTGCAGATAGGTTTAAAAAAGTAAGATGTTTAGGTTAATTGGTTTACAATTAGTTACATTTTTTATTTTTGTTTCTGTTTCGACTCACAGGGCGATGTGGTCGCTAAGCGACAAAGCCCTTTAATTTTTTTTTTTTTAAGTTTGCGTCTGTGTGCGTGACAAGGCAAGTAAACACAGCACACGTGGCAAATTTGTGGCTTGCGTTTTGAGAAGGCGTTGTTTGGAAACCTTCTATAGGTTGTTATTCCAAGATCTTAAGCTACATTTTGCAGTTAAGGTTGAAATAGAAGAGTTAAAAATAAAATAACCAGTCAATGAACTGGCGATTGGTTTAAAAAAAAAACTTTAAATATTGAAAGTGGAACGTACACTAGCACACATTTATCTATATTTCGATAGTCGCCACGCCACCTCGACCAAAATAACATTGGCATGGTTATGACGCGACGTAGTGACAGTAGGAAATGTAACGAGACTGAGAATTAGACTGTCGATGGCTCAGTTGGTAATGTACCTGCCATCTGAGCTTGGGGGCGTGGGTTCCATTCCCACCTAGGCCAAACATTCATGTGTTGAACATTTGTGTTTATTCTATGTCTGGCTGAAAATTATCTATTTAGGTAAAAAGTATGTATTTGAAAATATGTATGTATGTGTATCAGTCTCAGGCATAGTAAAAGTTTTGCTTAGTTTGGGGTCAGATGGCTGTGTGTGCAAAAATGTGCCTAATATTAATTGAGCACTTGTCGCCAATGCTAATTAACTACTGCGCCGACGAGTAAGCGACTTTCGACTATTGTCTTGCTCAAATAACGTACAAGAGACACACATATAGTTGATCGCTGACTGTTCATGCAGCTGGCGAGAACTCGCTCGACTAGATTGTCGCAATACTCGGCGTACGCTCGCTATAGCCCAGCGACAAAACTGAAGGGGGCTTCCCCTCTCACGAAAGTGGGTATTTCTATTTATACTAAGTCAGAGGCCTTTGAGCAGCCTAAAAACTGACACCAGGACTGAAAACGGACACCACTCGGCATGTACGAACTGACATTTTTTTTTTTTTCTGCGTGTCCGGATCCGGAGATGTGCGAAGAAGAGCGGGAGGGCTATTCTTGCGGAGTGAGATTCAGTTTCACAATTTTTCGTCTTTGTTGCTCTCGTTTGAACAGTCATAGATGTGAGAGTGACCAAGATAAAATCTCATCTCATCTCACGCGTTAGGAATAGCCCCCCGGAGCGTGACGAAAAATTGACCAATAGCATCACTTCGCTGTTTGAATGACGTGATCTTATTGGTGGATCTTTTCCTTGCGTTTTTTTGTCGGTGGAATCATCCTTACTGTTACAACGTAGTTAGATACTGTTTGTAACGCGACGTATTATGACATACGGCCGATTCATTAGTCATTCCGTTGCAGCGGTTACGAGACGGGGTTGGATGTTACGTGGCGTTAAAGTAACGAAAATATCGTTAGGAGGCGAATTTCACACAAAAACTGGACAAAGGAAAACAACTTTTTTTTTCTTCTTTTAATCGACGGTAAAATTGCAACTGTGTGTGTTAGTTACTTCTTCACGCTCAAACGGATGGACGAATTTTGATAAGATAAGGGGGAGAGATTTTGGGGCCTACCCCAAAAGTTTCTAATTCATACATATCGTCACGCCTTTTCCCCGAGGGGACTAGCAGAGGTGTAATACAACATTCACACTTCTCCGGACGATATTCAGTCCCAAATGTGACAGGGGACGAGCCTGTCGCCATACACCTGGCTCCAGTCATGTAGCAGATGACATACAATATGCACATATGTTCACACAATGAACAAAGTGGTGCGTGCCGTCGGCTGGGTTTGAACCCGCTCCCTCTGGCTTGAGAGGCGAGTATTCTCAGACTATGTCATCATCGACGTATCGACTTATCGATTCATATTTCAAAGGTCTATTTCCTAAAATGACAACTTCCCAAAATGAGAACAGAACCCCCTCCATAACCGACATCGAATTATTCACAGAAATACTACCACACTACTGAAAAACAAATCCTTTGTTTTAAGATACTTAAAAAGTAATCGACCGAGCCAGTGTTAGCAAGCGAAGCGTCTCTGCTTCAGCTTTGACAAAAATGCTTTCGTATGTCTGGATCTCTTGAAATTTAATGAGGTTATTTTTAAAAATTCCAAAAACTGACTCGGCAAAACAAAGTATCATTATCGAACCTGCTCAAGAAGTTTCACGTGAATCAGTTGAGGAATGCGACCTGTAGAAGAAGACAGACGTGGGCCGCGAGGTCTACAGCAACTGGTTTACAATGACAATAGGTGCTGAAAACTTTTCAAACGATTGCTTCATCTGTACGTAACGTCTTTGTTATTCTTTGCCAGCACATGTCGTGAGACGTGAGCGAAAATGACGAGCTTCAATTCAAGATTAAGCAAATACAGATGGAAATCCACCCACAAAAATGTAGGTACAATACAATACATCTTTATTGCACATCAAAAATACAAGGTAAAACAAACATAAAGAAAATATTAAAATAAAATATCATTCGGCAGTACACGGGCGGTCTTATCGCCCTATAGATTTAGTTTTTTTTTAACATACTGTCCGCATTATAAATTATAGTGCAATTTTTTGTAAGCATTTTGGTAATTATTATCAACGTAAGTAAAAGCCTAGTGGCTAGTCTTATTGTCAGTTTTTAGGCAGCTTAAAGGCCTTCAGTCGTAATCTTTTTTTTTTACTAATAAACCTAACAGCAACAACAAGTGTTTTAAATGTAAAGTAAAGTAAAAACGTATTACATTAGATTAGGTTTACATCAGATTAAAAAAAAAGACGCTTAGATGTGAAACACATGCATGAGTATTTGTGTAGCGAGCCCCAAACTCGGCTAGGCCTGTCTCTTGGGGCCCATATTCTAGCGTTACCAAATACATTTTGCAGCACGCGCTTTATTGTTAGGTAAATATAATATTAATATTGATGGGTAAATAGTAATTTACTTTGCATTAGCAACCAACGATTAGTTTTTCTATTTTTTAAATCGTAACGTTGCCTGGAAGAGATCACTCTTAGCAATAAGGCCGTAGTTGTTTCACTAGTTTGTAAGCGTTATTATCGTTAATGAATTCAGTTTTAGTTAACAGTAAAGTGCTTCCTTCTTACTAAACAACGTTGTATAGCCTTTGAATAGTGTATACTGTTATACAGTGTTTTGTCTTTTTTCTTTCATTTACATTTTTAACACAATCGAAAGAGACAAAACAGTGTTTAACTATTACAAAACTATATAACGTTCATTAGTATGGGCTTGTCTATCTGTGTGTCTACATAATCTGTTTCTATATAAAATGTTGCTGACACCGTATAATATGATGTTATACAGTCATACACATACACACACTAATGTATATTATTACAATTGCACACACAAGCACATTTGTGATTTTAATGAGGATCCAATTTAAATTTAATTATTGTTTACCATTTGCTGCTTACTAAACGGAATTACGTGTTGAGTATATTTTGTTTATGTTTCACATTTTTGCAGTTCAAATTCAATTCAAATTCAAAATCATATATTTGCAGAAATATAGGTACATACAGGATAGTTGGTCATAAATATGAGTCTAACTACGAGTATATTCAACCCCTAAGGAGCGTGCAAAAGTTAGGAAATATAGATGGGTAATTAAATTTAAATAAGTCATAAAATATCATGTCATTGTTACAATGTCAATCTTTGAAAACAATTAATAATTTAATTAAATACAATATTATGTCACATGGAGGATAGATATTACACTAATATTACACTAGTCTTATCGTCATTAAATTCCCTAATCCCCTAGTTCCGTAAAGTTTTTGGATAGACATTAAATTGATCTTGCAAAGAGAGGTAGGTGACTTTTTTAATGCTAGCAACTCACTGCTGAATGCAATAAATTACGTTTTGAACATTTAAGGCTAGAGCACAACGAATGCATGTGCAGTCCGCGTGCATTCCGGTCTGGTTTACGAGGACCAGTAAATTATGAAACTCTATGAAAGACGTCACACCGAAAGCAGTCCGCTTCCAGGGGGGCTATTCCTTCGCGTGAGATGAGATGAGATCTAATCTTGGTCACACTGACACCTATGACTATTCAAACGAAAGCAACAAGGACGAATAATGGTGAGATTGAATCTCACTCCTTGAATGAAAAGCGATGGCAACCTAGTTGGTAGAAGGCCCACCTCTCAAACCAAAGGGAGTGGGTTCGAGCCCAGCCGGCGACACGCACCAATTTGTTCATTGTGTGAACATATGTGCGTATTGTATGTCATCTGCTACGCATGACTGGAGCCCGGTGTATGGCGACAGGCTCGCCCCCTGTCACATATATTGACATGTACATCACACATACATGACATGACTGAATATCGTCCGGCGAAGTGTGGGTGTTGTATTACACCTCTGCCAGCCCCCTCGGCTGCGTGACGCGCGGACTGCTCGTTGACGACACACTGACAGCACGCACATGGAACGGACTGCAACTGGATTTGGTGTGTATCTGCTCTCATCCTACTAATATTATAGACGCGAAAGTTTTTAAGAATGGGTGGATGAATGAATGATGAATGCCAGAACGGCTGAACAGATCTGGATGAAATTTGGCACAGAGATAGATTATAGTCTAGAATAGCACATAGGATACTTTTTAACCGCGAGTGAAACCGCGGGGCGCAGCTAGTACACTAATATTTTGAAGAGGAAAGATTTGTATTTATGTATCTTTGTAAAGAAATAACTCATAAACTTCCGGTCCAATTTCGGAAATTCGTTCACTGTTACAAAGCTACATTATCCCTGAGTGACATAGGCTATGAAACGCGAGCGAAACCGCGGGCAAAAGAACTAGCAGCTCATAAAAATAAATCAACGCGACCTTGTCAACGTCTGAATCAATCACATTAACTTAGTTTCCGTTAAATCAAAGAAAAAACTTATTTCCTGGACTTTGAATGACTCAATGTAGAAAGAATAAGCTCTTGCCCGCAGCTTCGCTAGTTCTATAGCTAGCTAGAACTCGCTAGCCTATGTCACTCAGGGATAATGTAGAGCATACTAATGGTGAAAGAATTTTTGAAATCGGACCATATTTGTATTAGTTTTATGTCTGGGTGTTAAATATTTAAGTATGTATTTAAAAATATATATGTATGTATATCAGTCTCTGGCAGCCATAGTAAAAGCTTTGCTTAGTTTGGGGTCAGACGACCGTGTGGAAAAGTCCCGAATTTATTTATTTATTTATATATTGCAGACTAGCGACTCGCCCCGGCTATGCTCGGTACCTATAAACCTTCCGCAAAAAAATATCTAACTAATGTTGAAAACCGCATCAAAATCCGTTGCGTGATTTAGGAGTTAGCGGATATACAGACAGACAGACAGACAGACGCGGACAGCGACTTTTTATACTATGCGATATAAGATCTTATGTAACAACGCATAGTAAATATTATTCGGTAGCATAGCCTCGATATAGTCAAGAACCTCGAAAATTGTAATAAATATCTTAAAATTATGATCAATAAAAAATCTAACAGTAAAAAATTACTTACCTATATATGACGCAGAATAAATAATAGTAGTAGTAATACTACGTGTGACATTTTCAAAGTCAACGTCAAAGTCAAAATGTTTTTATTCAATTTAGGTATCAAAGATACACTTATGAACGTCAAAGTTATTTAAATAGACTCGACTGCCTTGTTCGGATAAAGAGCCTCTACTCAGAAGAACAGGCAAGAAACTGAGGGGCATTATTTTTTCAAATAATAAATAAATTAGTCTCACAAATTTTGGCTTACAACTAGGTAATATCTATAATATACTAGTGGCTACTTGACTTAAGTGGAAGGCTCCAGACATCATTGTCTTCTAAATAATTCTTAACCTTACTGAACTAAATCCGTTTCGTATATTTAGAAGTTAGTCCATTTTTAGTAATTTCTTGTCAAGATATCTATACTACCTACCTAACTATCGCTGTGCCAAACGTTTTCAGGTCAAAGAACCGTCGAAGTGAGAAGCTGAGCCGTTTTTTGTGCGGTCCGAAGGACAGACAGACGCTCAGACGGTTTTTGTTGCATAGAGGAAGTAAAAAACCGGTCTAGCTGCGTATGCGCAGAATTGTTGCTTTATTTGAGCAAGATGTTAGACTTTTGACCAATAAAAGTCTACTGGGACAATTTGTTTTTTTTGTGACAAATAAGGAATTGTTTGTGAGTGTGAATGTATAATAATAATAATAATATTCAGGACACTTGAAGACACGGTCGTCTGACCCCAAACTAAGCAAAGCTTGTACTATGGCGGCCAGAGACTGATTTACATACTTATCTATTTTTAAATACATACTTAAATAGATAATTAACACCGAGACATAGAACGAACACAAATGTTCATCACGTAATTATTTGCTGTAGGTGGGAATCGAACCCACGCCCCCTAGCTCAGAAGGCAGGTTCACTACCGACTGAGCCACCGAGGCAGTCAAAACAAGTCGAAGTTGTATGATTATAATATACTAGCTGCAGCGCGCTGTTGCACCCGCGGTCTGACAGGAACCACTAATTTTTTCGGGACAAAAAGTACCCCATGTCCTTTTCTGTATCCCTGACAACGTGTATGCAAAATTGAATGATGACCGGTTGAGTAGTTAAGGCGTGAAAGCGTTTAAGACAAACAAACGGACAAACTCACTGTTAGTTAGTATTTGTGCAACATTAACTTGAGTAGCGTCGATGAGAACTTCATAAAATTTTGTAGGCAAGTAAGTAGTTTGTTTCAATACAATTTTTAACCGACTTCCAAAAAGGAGGTTTTCAATTCGACTGTACGTTTTTTTTTTGTATATACTTATGTTACGCGATTATTTCGCCAATTGTGAATCGATTTGAATGATTCCTTTTTTGTCTGGTAGATCATACTTTAGAGGTAGTCCCTTATAAATTGTATCGAAATTGGTCAAGCAGTTTTTAAAATATAAACAAGTCTAATAACTGGATGACGAATTACAGGATGGGCAGTCGGTTTTTTTACCCGACCACACAAGAAGGTTATGTTTTTCGACTGGATGTATACGTGTGTATGTATGAGGTTTCTTTGGCACGCCTTACAACCTAAACAGATTGATGTATTTTGACGTGAGGTGTCATTCGAATCGTCTTGATAGTAGAAGTGACATATGGTACAATTTTTGCAGCCGAATTTTTGTTTTTCTCCTAATAATGTTACTTAATATTATACAGTCTTGAATATCAGCGAAAACGATCAAGCTGCTGTGAAAATATAAGAATAAAGAAGAAGAATAAAAATAATTTATTGACAAACAACAGAATTAACTTATACACAGTTGATTACAGAATATATTAAACAGATAAAAGTGTTTGGCAATGGGAGTAAGCTCAGCGTTGTACTGTACAAACAAGTTTGCACAGAGCTGGTTTTCAGCTTACTCCATTGCTCGAGCTTAGGTGTTGATCGAGCGGAAAAATTAGTAATAAGCGGCATCATACATTAAATTACAATAAAATGGTAGGTATGGAGTAAATCGATACAAAAAAGAAGAAAGGAAAAGAAAAAAGACTTCATCATCAGACTTATTGTGAAAGTAAATGCGTGTATGTGTGTGCATGTGTGTGAGTGTGTGTATTAATATGAGGGTTAATTTGTTACGGACTACACTACATCTAGTTATAACGTAGCGTGCCGTTAGATAACGAATCGTTATTGGTTATATTGGCTCAATCATTTGTTGATTGGCACACATTGTAGCATTGAGGACGTTTTAGGGTCAGAGCACACAGATCAAAGATCGTCGTCATCATTCAGAGAGCGAGTGAGTAATGGCCTTATGCTGTTTTTCCACCAAAGGATGAGAAGAACGATGTAAAATACACCAATACGATCACTGAAGTATATCCTTCCTACTCCTACTTACTAATATTATAAACGCGAAAGTTTGTAAGAATGGATGGATGGATGGATGTTTGTTACTCTTTCACGCCAGAACGGCTGAACTGATCTGGATGAAATTTGGCACAGAGATAGATTATTGTCTAGAATAGCACATAGGATACTTTTTAACCGCGGGGCGCCGCTAGTTTAACAATAAAAAGTAAATCTTAAAAAACCGACTTCCCATCATCCATGTAAACAATTGTTTTGACTTTTGTTGATCATTTTTAAATTGCTTGACCGATTTCGATTAATTGTATATAGGACCATCTTTGGAGTATGATCTACCAAACAGAGATGGAATCGTTAAAATCGATTCATAATTGACGGAAAAATCGTGAAACCTCATCTTTTTTTTCCCGCGGTTAAAAAGTATCCTATGTGCTATTCTAGACTATAATCTATCTCTGTGCCAAATTTCATCATTAATGTCAAGCGAATGATGTAGGCAGCGTCGTTGAGAGATTTTTTATTTACTTCGTCTATCTTTTAAATAAATAAGTCTAAAGTAACTTAAACGTTGATACGATGTCCAATGAGTTCCTTTTGGTTTAGCACACCCTCTCCGTGTACCTGTACTATGTCACAAAAGTCGCACTATGTATTTATTTATATATTTGTGACATTTATTTTTATACATTTTTAAAGTATTTAAATTATATTTATTTCGTCTATTTATTAGTATATTTTTTTTTTATCATTTTTATTAAATTATATATATTTTTATATAAATTAATTATTTTTATCTCATTATTTTTTACGTCTTGTAAAATTATGTTTTATGACTCTCAAGGCCTCTATTTTTATAAATGTTCCTGTCCATTCAGGTTGCCTGGAAGAGATCGCTTTGAGCGATAAGGTCGCCCATTAAAAACGTAGTTAAGCCTTATTTAAGTACTATTGTAATTATTTTGTTTTTAATAAAGAGTTCTTGTATTGTATTGTACTAAGTAGAAAGATAGAATAAGATGTCCTATACCACATAAGGATTGGTATGTGACAATGCAGACCGTCGGTGGTCCGTGCAGTTTGATACGAGGTGTGAAATCTCACACCACATTTAGGAATGCAATGTAGACGATAAACGACGCCCGGCATTGATTCTAACATTAGCTACTAGCTGTTACCCGCGACTTCGTTTGCGTTTAATCAGAAAATCGTATCCAAAAACCTTCCTCGTGATATACTGCAACTAGTTTTACTAACTTTGGCCGTGGCTAGTTACCACCCACCGGACCAAGCCATGCCGTGAAATGACCTAGTCGTGTTTTGGGATGTAGTCCGGTGTAACCGTTCCGAAGACGGGTCTGAGCAGTAACGCACTTGTGGCGCTTCACTCAACTGCCGTCTTTGTACTTCTTCACTCTACAAAACTTCAAGGCTAGAGTGAATAAGTACCTTATAGGTCGTCGTGCTCCATCTTAGACTACAACGTCGCATAACATCAGGCGAGTTGGTGGTCAAACGCCGACCTATTCTATATAAACAAACTTAGTTTTGTTAACTGTATTATTTTGCAAAAGCGAGCGGTCCGCGCTATCTACGGGTTGGGTCCCCGCGAATCATTGAGAGATTTATTTAGAGAAATAAATTTATTAAGAGGCTGCGACGCTCTCAAATTTCCATACAAACGCGCTACTCAAATTTCTTGAAAACCATTTGTCAGATAATGATGAAATTTAGCATGTACAATTAAATTAACTATATCTCCGCCCCTATGTTCTTGGTTTTTTTTAAAAACGTCCTAAAGAGAAAATAGAGCTATGAAAAATATCCGCATTTTTAAGGGGTCACTTTTGACTGATTTATTCAATACACAGACAAAGCAAATCAAAAATTCCATTACATAGGGAGGTTGTCTACATCATTAGCTGTTAAATGAATCCATAATACAAGGGGAATTCTTAGTTATTTAAGAATGTTTACAGAAGTGCAAAAGTCATAAAAAAAAATTGAAATTGCACTTTGTCACTCTGTAGGTAACTTTAAAGGCTCGTCAGTATCTTTACTTGCTCTCTTCGCTCGTCATTTTCTTCTAGACGAAATGGTCATGGAAAACCTTAAGCCAATGCGAAGTTAGTCTAAAGTGGTCGCCGGACTCTTAACTTGACCTGCTTTGTATATCTTTGAAAATATTATGTACGTTCGCAAAAATCTACATAAATTTAAATTGAACTGTGACTATCACAATAATAACACTAGAAATGAGGATAGGTAAGCTGTACCGAGATTTAGACTAAGTCCATTGATGGTGGTGCTGATGGTAAAAACAGCATCAAAATCCGTTGAGTAGTTTAGGAGTTAGCGGACATAAAGACAGAGAGACAGATACGCGGAAAGTGACTCTGTTTTAGTCTATGTAAAGAAGAGATAATACCTACTACTTGTGTAGATCAATTAGTTAATTACCTACTACTAATTCTTCGCTTGCTACAAGCTGATGCTTCCGGGTTCTCTCGCGTTTCATTGCATGCCAACGAATGTTACTCAGTGATTATGTGCAACTTTTTACTAGAGAAATGATTTTTACTCTTGTGGTATTGATTTAAAACTTTGCATATGTATGTTTGTACTTAAGTAATACCGATTACAATACAATAATTTGGTTCCAACGAGCTGATCTGATGATGGAACCAGGAGGTAGATAGTGGAGCTCTTCAGAGGATACTAGACTGGTCGAGTTTAGGCTCATTTGGTTTGTTTTAATGACTCCACCATTTCACTTGGTGACGAGGGTCTGATGATGCATCCTGGTGTTGGATAGTAGCTCTTCAACGGCTTGTAGGAAACCAGTGAGTTTAGTTTCGTATCCGCGGTACCCTCAATTGTACCACCTTTGGTACCTCAATGGAACCTGGGTATTTCCTCCAGTTTGGAAAACTTTATTTATTATTCTTTGTAGGCTGATTTAGATTGTTTGAACTATTCTAATAAATTACACTTTTTGACTTTTTAGTGCGCTACTTGCAATGCGTTTTTTCTTAAACTAAAAATTAAAACATAATATATCGTAAAGCTTTTCCGCCAAAAGAGCTGGCAGAGACGTATTACAACACCCACACTTCCCCGGACGATATTCACTTTTCAGTGTCAAATGTGGCAGACGGCGGGCCTGTCGCCATACACCGGGCTCAAGATAGATAGCAGATAGCAAAAATACGCGCGATGTTAACAAATGGAAAAACAGGTGCACGCCCATGTAAAAAACTAATATATTACTTTTATGAACATAAAAATATTTACTAAAATTTAATTTTATAAATAGGTTTTTTTTTTTAATTAAAGCTAGGTATTTTTAATAAAGGTTTAGGGCTCACCGAAAGGCCAGGCTTCTCCGAAAAGGCACACCAAACCACCACACAACCTCAAGGGATGACGAACACCCCAAGACTGACCGCAAATCTCCCCACGCCGCCATTAAATACGCCAAAACCGCGGGAAAAACTGACCAATCCGGAAGCAGGAAGGATGCGTTTTTGCAACGTTCGCAATTTGAATGCTCCAATGGGCGAATTGTCCCTTTTGTTGTTAGCTATTGTTGCTTTTTCTTGTGATTGATGTAACTTTTTTTACATAAAGTTTGTTTTTATGGTAATTGGATTAGGTTAGGTAAAAAGTTACTTATCATGTTTTTTTAGTTAGGGACTCTAGCATTCGATCACTTCACGTCTTATCAGGAACCTTGAACTTGTATTTTGTCAGATAACTCGGAGAGGATGTAGCAGATTTTTTTCTGGATTCGTAAATCCGATAAGTTACATAATCGACCGAGCGAGCGTTCGCGAGCGAAGCGTCTATGCTTTAGCTTCGGCAAAAATGCTTTTGTATGTCCGGATTTCTGTCTGGCTGTCTTCCGCTACAGGTCCCATTTTTAACCCGTGAGATGTTTCTTGGTCACTCCGCCCCTCAGATTCTTGCCTGTTCTTCTGAGTAGTGGCACTGTTTTCGAACATGGCGGTCGAGTCTATTAAAATTTACGTTCTTAAGTGTTGTCATGCTCATCTTTGATACCCAATTAAATAAAAACATTTCGACTTTGACTCTCACTTCTATGACTTTTAAAACGAGAGATTACATGTCATATCGTAACGCCTTTTCCCCGAGGGGTTAACTGATTCTCGTGAAATGTTGTGAGCTGGTTCGATAATTACTCGTACCTATACAGATTGTATTTTGTTTTTTTTTTTTCAAAATTGCGGAGATATGATTTTTTTCTGCAGTGGAGGACAGACGCCGGCCGCGAGGTACAGAGCCACTAGTAAGAACTAGCTGTGCAGTTTAAAAAAATAAAAACAGTGTAAACTCTACATAACGTCACTGAATGGACTGTGCATTTTATGGCTATAGAGTTATAGGTAGAGACGAAACTTTTTCGTCAATACACAGTGATTTTCTTTTACCAGCCATCTTTCTAGTTCGAAAGTTAGTGAGCAACAAAGACTATGATAACGTAAAGATAATCCATGACTCCTACTTATAAGTCGTTGTCAACAAAATGGTCATGCCTAATGTGCAAGAAATCCCAATTTGTAAACAAAAAAACAAATTCCTTGGAAAGTTCGGTATGCATGATGCCGACAATCGGAAATTCAAATCACATGTAAAAACTACATTAGTGAAAAGAGGATATTATAAGGTTAACCATTATTTAGAAGACAAAGATGTCTGGAGCCTTCCACTTCCACCAAGTAGCCACTAGTACATAGATATTACCTAGTTGTAAGCAAAACTTTGTTAAACAGTAATTTATTTATTTTTTGAAAAAATATTGTCTCTCAGTTCTATGCCTGTTCTTCAGAGTAGTGGCTCTTTTCCGAACAAGGCGGTCGAGTTTATAAAAAAACTTTCGAATTTCATGAGTGTATTTTTAAAACGCAGTTGAATAAAAACATTTTGACTTTCGACTTTATCGCTATATAATAAATCGACAAAAGAACCTACACAGCTGCGCAGTTTTTATTAATTTTTGCAACATAAAAGATACTTTCTATCGTTATAGAGTGGGTGTAGCTACTTATAGTGTATCATTAGCAAAGCCAAGTGATTTCGACGCTTTAAGGAGTCGTTAAATCGAGTGACGTTACATGGAGTTTACACTGTATATGTTTTTTTTTTGTTGGTTTAAGTAAACCCCATATAACCCGGATACACCAATGCAGCCAGGCATCTTTGGAAGATTCCCTCGTTACCAAAAAAAGGGGGGGGGGGGGGGGGGGGCAGCTGGTTATGAAAATGTCTCTGGCTTAATTGTAAGTACTTTTTATTAAAATAAATATATTAAACACATACCATAATGACTGTTTTCCAAAGCTTTGGCATGGCATGTCTGGCAGAATGCCTAGTGGGCTATCACTACCGTGATTCAGATCTATGCAGTTAAAACTGTGCCACAATCTTATTTGACGGTGTGGTAAAATGATGGAACTAGAATGTTTCTGCGGATTTGTTCAGGAAATACGATACTAGCTCCTCTAGTCAGCTGTGCAGATAAGTCGGTTGGTTTATTAGAAGATTTTTGTAATAGTTTTGTGCGGGAGAGTGGTCAGAGGGCGTGGTCGCGAGAACAGATTAAATAAGAGTTTTTATCGTTTACTTTTTCGTTTAAATGAAACGAAAATGTTTTTTTTTAGTTTATTCTGGGTAGGAAAACTTTTGAAATTGCCTAGCATGCGCACAACGCGACAATGGTATGTCGTTTTTTTTTTATCGAGACAAACGTATGTATATGTCTCAGCCAAGTTGCTTAATCAGGGCCACGGGACAGGCGATCAATGACTTGAAATTTACTTACACCGGGCTCCAGCTATACATATACCAGTCTTACAGATGACTAAATATACGCTAATAACGTTTATATGATTATATATACCGTACCTAATATTATTATATAATAAAAATTATACGGACGAATACCGGTTCTATAACAAATTTGCTTTTCTTGGTCCTATTAATAGTATCAAGGTCATATTTTTATTTTAATCCGGTAGTTGTACGCGTTACAATATATTTAGTTCCACAACGAATGCATTTTATTAAAATACCACTGAAAAACTGAATTACCCTGCCTTGAATAATTTCGAGATGACGAGTAAGCGCCAAGCCAGAGAGAAAAGACGTAAGACTAGGACGAGACACGAACAGGACGCAGAGGAGGCGTCCCTACAATGTCGTCCTCATCATGTCAGTCCGTAAGACATCCACAGCTGGACAGCTGCCTCCCCTAATGATCTCCACAACGACCGGTCCCGCGCTGCATCCAGCGGCTTTCCGCGACGCTCGCCAGATTGTCAGTTCACCTTGCGGGAGACCTTCCCATGTTGCTTCTTCCGGTTCGTGGTCGCCACTCGAGAATCTTTCTGCCCCATCGGCTGTCGATTCGACGAGCTATGTACGTTTATCCCTCATATTTAAAAGTACATTACACAAAACTAGCAACCCGCCCTGACACTGCACGGTATCAATAAATCTTCCGTGAAAAATCTTAACTGTTGGTGAAAACCGCATCAAAATCGGTTACGTGGTTTAGGAGTTAGCGGATTTACAGACAGACAGACGCAGAAAGCAACTTTGTTTTAGTACTATGTATGTTGAGATAGAGAAGAGATGTAATGACAATTAACTAACATTATTAAAAGAAAAACCACAAAAAATGCTGCAAAATGTTGTACCCTATGTCACTTCCACTATCAAGATAAAATAGATAGTAAAATGACACTTCACAATGTCGAAATCCATCAAGCTGTTTAGGCTGTAGGCCCTGCCAAAGAAACCTCACACATACGTACATTTCCACATACATACATATTACATAGGTACACACCCCACATACATACATACATACTTACGTACATACACTCAGAAAACATAACACTCCTTGTGGTGGTGCGTCGCGTATTTTTATCCAACCACGCAGGTTGGATAAAAATACGCGACGCACCACATCACATCATACAGTGAAGACGCGATGCGGATGCGACGCTTCTCGTTTGTATGAAGGTGTCATGTCTCCGCTCCGTCCGTGTCTCGTCCTCGTCCTACGTCCTGTCTGTCTGGCCAGCGCCTTAGGCACACTGCACCGGACACCGCTCCGGTGCGCAGCGATGCGGATTTTAGCATTGACTGTTAAGGGCCGATTTCACCAGTATTGTATATATATATTTTTTTTTTATGCAGAATAGGTCGGCGTTTGACCACCAACTCGCCTGATTTTAAGTGACGTTGTGGTCTAAGATGAAGCACGACGACCTATAAGGTACTTATTCACTCTAGCCTTGAAGTTTTGTAGAGTGAAGAAGTGCAAAGACGGCAGTTGAGTGAGGCGCTACAAGTGCGCTACTGCTCAGACCCGTCTTCGGAACGGTTACACCGGACTACATCCCGAAACACGACTAGTCATTCATTTCACGGCATGGCTTGGTCCGGTGGGTGGTAACTAGCCACGGTCGAAGCCTCCCACCAGAGTTTGTTACCCGGTTAGCACTACCCGGGGAATCAGAATAGAGTACACTCCTACGGACGTGGGTAGCTCAGCCCCCAACGCGATATAAATATAATAATATATGATATAAACGCGATTAGCTCATTTTAAACTTGGTTTACGTGAAAAACTGAGGTTAAACAGTCATTTGCATTTCACTTAACTTAGTTTAATAAATCTCGATTAGTAGCATAATGGTGAATTCGGCCCTAAATCTCCATTTGTTTACAAAAACCGCACCGTACAACACACTGACACCGCGTCTCCGTGCGGAGAAGCGCCTACGAATTTCCGTAGCTCCGCATACCGCAGCGGGATGCGGCGGCAGTATGATAACAGACAGAGCCGGCGCGAGCCACCCGCGGTCAAGTCGCGGGTCAGGGATTTAAGAGATTTGAGATTTTCATCCAACCTTTTTTCGTCCTTGTTGCTCTCGTTTGAGACGTCATAGGTGTGAGAGTGACAAGATAAAATCTCATCTCATCTCACGCGTAGGAATAGCCCACCAGGGAGTCAATCTAAAAGGACTTTGGCCACAAAGTAACAAATTAATTGTTCATCCATCTATCGATACAATTGCAAGGCGGTCGCTGAGTTTGTAAGTGGACGGAGAGCTATACATAAAGTGTTGGGTTAGTATGAGTTTTACACTAGAACATAGACTTTTTTTTTTTACTGTAGAATAGGTCGGCGTTTGACCACCAACTCGCCTGATGTTAAGCGACGTTGTGGTCTAAGATGGAGCACGACGACCTACGAGTATAAGGCACTTATTCACTCTAGCCTTGAAGTTTTGTAGAGTGAAGAAGTACAAAGACGGCAGTTGAGTGAGGCGCTACAAGTGCGCTACTGCTCAGACTCGTCTTTGGAACGGTTACACCGGATGACCGGACTACATTCCGAAACACGACTAGGTCATTTTCAGTTCACTAACAGACTACACGCTAAAACGCTTGTAATTTAAAATTAGACAATTAGAGAAATTAGACAGACTAATTTCGTTTGGCTCCATACCAATGATAAACATGATCATGCCGTATTCTAGCTTTGTCATATCTAAGCGAAGAAAAAATTGGCGGAAAGACCGGCCCCTGCTGCATGCAGAAGATGACCTCTATTCCTCAGTAGTACCATGTGGTAGTAGGAACTAACCGGTAGGACTACACATTACAGATAAGCAATGACGATGGCCTATTGTCTTTACTCGTGCTATTGTGTTCAAGTCGATTGCTAGTCCTAAATGACCTAAATCTATCCACGTAATATCCTTGTCACCGTAAGACATTATGTCATGCATTTTAATGACGACCACACACAATATGGTATTTATTAACTCTGTTAAATACATAATTCTACTAGCTGCGCCCCGCGTTTTCACCTGCGGTTAAAAGTATCCTATGTGTTATTCTAGACTATAACCTATCTCTGTGCCAAATTTCATCCAAATCTGTTCAGCCGTTCTGGCGTGAAAGAGTAACAAACATCCATCTATCCATTCTTACAAACTTTCGCGTTTATAATATTAATAGGATAGGATTACTCTATACAAGTGCAGTGGTTGGCAACTTTTTGCTGGCAAGGGTCTGGCTAAATGAGGTAGTGGTGGGCCACCCTTGCTTTAAATTTTGATAACAAGGCTAGCATGAGCTGTGGACCGTTTAAGACACAGTCCGTCCAACACGCAATCCGTCCGATTCCAAAATCGTAGTCGCGATCCGTCCAAGACGCGAATCGTCCAATACGCTATCCGTCCAACCCTCAATCCGTCCAACACGCAAAATTTAATCGAGATGTATCGACTGTCCCTATATACCAGGTTGTCTAGTTGTTGCTAGAAATAAAAAGACTTGTGACGCACTTTGGAGACAGTTTTGGACGAATTGTGTGTTGGGCGGATTGCGTATTGGACGATTCGCGTCTTGGACGGGTCGCGACAATGATTTAGGAATTGGACGGATTGCGTGTTGGACAGACTGCGTCTAAACGCTGTGGACTAATTGTCTTTCACAGTTTTTATTCCGCATGACAAAGACAAACATATCCGTTTTCTCGCTTTGTTACATCTAAAAACCTGGCTACATGTAGCGAATAGCGTGCGCGAACTG
Organism: Peribatodes rhomboidaria; assembly: GCA_911728515.1. Classification (NCBI taxonomy): domain Eukaryota; kingdom Metazoa; phylum Arthropoda; class Insecta; order Lepidoptera; family Geometridae; genus Peribatodes; species Peribatodes rhomboidaria. The sequence goes on from OU452194.1 coordinate 2,761,988, forward strand.
TTTGAGCAAAAGTTGGCGCAAATAACAAGGTGCAAATGTGCGGAGTCCGCACAATAACGACTGCGTGCGCAAACATTTTGCGCCAACCATGTAGCGGTTACACGGTCTTGCGTGCACAAATAATTAGTGTTTTAGTTTGTGCAAATTAGCGTTTTATACAAGCCATTTGTGCGGTATTCCGTTTTGGCGTCTCGCACAATGTTTGCTTGGGCAAATTGGAATTTGTGTAAGTTGGATGGAGCACGTGGCAGGCCCGAGTGTAAAAACGGATGAAAAGACATTTTGTCTCTAGCCTGTGGTAGCCCTGCAGGCGTTTCATTTTGCTGTCTTAATGCACATACTTGCAATTTGTGTTTTAGTCGGTGCACGTCATTTTTGCATGATACCGTTTTGCCGCCTTAACGCACGTTTGCTTGTGCAAATTGGATCGAATTCGTGCAAGTTAGAGGGAGCGCGAGCCGGGCAGCGCAGATAAAAACGGTGGGAAGATAATTTGTCTCTAGCCTGTGCCGCTTCTACAGGTACTCTATGTATAGTGTCGTTAATCGAACGCTGAATGATTGGCTTGCGCGCTCCACGCTCGTTTTAAACTTTGCAGGTAATTAATTATTTACAAATCTTTCATCTGTAAAACAACCGCGGGCCCCAAGGAGGGCAGCGGGCCGCGTGTTATCGATCGCTGATCTTCACTTATATCACAGAATAAATAATAGTACTGCGTACAGAAGGTTCACTCTAGTCCAAAAGGCCAGTTTAGGTATAAAAATTCACATACTCTTTTGACTGTAACGCGAAATTGAAACTTATCGTGTGACACGAGCGCTCATAATCCGTTTGGCACTGCTGACTCGAAACCGGTTTGACGGTAAGAGCATAGGGCTCCCACTTGCCGATATACAAGTAAGTAAGTATGAAAATAAAAATCAGTTAAGATAACAATATGTTTTAATTCAGTAAACTACCTCTACTAAATAATTGAGTGTAGTAATAGTGAGTAAAAACACTTTAACACACATGATAGCCTGCTTGTCTACATTTTACCGATTTTTGTATTTGACCGATTATATTATCAAAACCGATTACCGATTGGCAAAACACGTCTGTCTGTTCCTAATATTATTTATGACCAACAAATTAAATTATTTTAAAGCTAGGTACATAATTTCAAACATACGCAACTAACTGTAAGCGGCTCGCGGCTAGCGCGTGAGTCTTTTTTTTTTAATGTAGAATAGGTCGGCGTTTGACCCCCAACTCGCCTGATGTTAAGCGACGTTGTGGTCTAAGATGGAGCACGACGACCTATAAGGTACTCATTCACTCTAGCCTTGAAGTTCTGAAGAGTGAAGAAGCACAAAGAGGGCAGTTGAGTGAGGCGCTACAAGTGCGCTACTGCTCAGACCCGTCTTCGGAACGGTTACACCGGACTACATCCCGAAACACGACTAGGCCGAGTCGAGCGCCGAGCGACAATCTCCTGCCATGCTCCCTACCCGGGATTTGCGCCGGACACACGTACATAAACTGCGTTCCTAGACGCCCATATTTTCACTGCAATACTGGCAATATTGCCGACTGTAGCCCTGCCATCATCAGCCATGCTAGAAATGTACAAACAATATGGCCGGGACAGTATTTTAGTACAAAAATGGCCAGTCTAGAAGCACCCTAACATTCACCCATCCATACTTTCGCGTTTATGATATTCATGTTATTCTACGAAACGGGAATTACTCACGTACGATTTAGTCGATATGCTATGCGAGACGCAGCCGCGCCCGCGCACTTGCCTTGACAAAGACCGCCGAATACGGTTGAAACTATAGTCTAAATAATCGACTAAATCGTAGGTACGTGAGTGATTCCCGTTTTATAAAATCATAATGTGTGAAAACCACGTCAGTTTCCATAATAAAAAATGTGATTCTAAATGAATAAATTGTTTCGATAGCCTCTCTCTCACAAAAATAACTCCTATGACGCGGCGTTGACGCGACGTTACTATTTATAATTTTTTATACAGCGACTCTCGAAATTTATCGCGGTGACGCGCGTCCATTGCCGGCCTACTGACCTACACGATACATTACCGCCACACCCACTACGCAATGTATCTTGTATCGCGTGATGCGGACGCCGCGTGATTTCTATTTGGGTGGCGTTGTAACGCCTCGCGCCGTTAATAGCGGACGACGTAACGAAACGAACGACGAGCGTGTGCTCTTGTATAATTTCACCGATTCTATAGAAATTTCTGCATATACATATATGTATATTTATATATCAGTATTGTTAAGAAATCTAGGCAGATAAGTGGTTAATCATCATCTCCAGCCTGTATCGGCTCACAGTCGGGTATAGGTTTCCTCTCCACCATGAAATTTTGCATAGCCGTTGTCAGGGCGACCGAAAAAGACAGGCTATTCATCCCGAAATATTTAACAGTTCCGTAGGAACGTGGGTAAAACCGCGGGACGCAGCTAGTGGTCTATAAACATAAGAAGTTACTTATTTCTTTAAAACACTCTACAAAAGATAATAAGGGTCAAATGTGACAGTAAGATATTGATTAGATCTATAATTAAGTACTTAATTACTATGTACAACTGTACACTTAACGCGAAAGTTTGTAAGAATGGATGGATGGATGGATGGATGTTTGTTACTCTTTCACGCCAGAACGGCCGAACAGATCTGGATGAAATTTGGCACAGAGATAGATTATAGTCTAGAATAGCACATAGGATACTTTTTAACCGCGGGTGAAACCGCGGGGCGCAGCTAGTAATCCTATATAAACATTGATAAACATTGCAGATAAAAAATAGAGTACAAGTAACTACTCACGGATAGAGAAATCAAATTACTAAGTACTTTAGTGTCATCTGGTACATAACTGGAGCCCGATGTATGGCGACAGGCTTGCTCCTTGTCACAAGGGTCTGAATATCATAGTGTGAAGTTTGGGTGTTGTAATACACCTGTGCCAACCCATTTAGGGGAAGAGTATTCAGAATGTCATACCTTTGCAGAGGGTATTTTCTGTTTTCTTTTGTAATACTTGTTGCTAAATCCTATCTTAATATTGTATTGGCAAAGCTACTAACTTTTTGTTTGTTCGCTTTCAAGACTAAATTTCTGGACCAATTGTAAATAAATTTGTCTGAATAATAAATAGTGTGCATTATGAGATGAGATGAACATAAGGTAACTTTTTCATTCTGCAAATTCTGAATAACTGGAAAGTCGCGATTGACAACGCGAGATTAGGCTAGTGCTTTGATAAAATAAAATTTGAACTTCCAATATAGTAGTTTGGCATTCAATTCAAGTTTTAGATACCAGTTTAGAATAATGATTGAAGAATCAAGTGAAAGTGAATTTTTATACTACTCAAACTAGCTGCGCTCTGCAGTTTCCCTCACGGCCCATGGAAACCATTAATTTCAGAATGAAAGGTATGTCTTTGTCCTTATCTGGACCCCTGACAATGTGTATGCAGAATTACATTATAATGGTTGAGTAGAAAAGATGTAAAAGTAAAACAAATTTGTGTCACTCGCCATAAAGGGTAACACTGAAAATCAGTGTCACAGTAATCTGTGGCAATAGGCTGTGTGTTGTCCTTTCTGGCTTTACTGCACATGCAACTAAATTTATTACCTATTACTTAAGTTAATTTAATATTTTTTAGTTTTTATAATTATGTATATTGTATATCTTTAATATTCATAATTTTTGTCAAAATGTATCTATTGTATAAGTGTGTGTGGTGTAAGCCAAATAAATATTTATCTTTCTTTTTTTTTCTTTCTTTTGCATATCTTAATATATATAAATCTCGTGTCACAATGTTTGTCCTCAATGAACTCCTAAACCACTTAACCGATTATAATAAAATTCGCACACCATGTGCAGTTCGATCCAACTTGAGAGATAGGATAGCTCAAAACGCGAACGAAGTCGCGGGGTGACAGCTAGTATATTATAATATAAGTTAGGATTAGGATGCAATACATTTTGACAATCTACAATGGATCCAAATAGCTCAGGACAGAGAGAGATGGCAAACCTTGGAGAAGGCCTTCACCTGAGTGGGGTTCCTGATACATACTACAGATTAGTTCAAAGAAAATTATAAAAATTATGTATTATATGTCTCAAGAAATAAATTAAGGCTTAAATAAATAATATTCCGATGTAAAAGATAGTTTGTAATGCCAAAAAGTAAAAGTTATTAGTTTATTTCACTTTTTTCATAGTATTTAAAAAAGCATTGCAGCAAATCCTAATGGTTTAGATTTGGTAACAATATCTTTCCAGTTCAATCAAGTAGTTACTAGCATATATCAATAAATATCTTTCCAGTTCAAGTTGTTACAAGCATTCAATACAGGTTTCTTTGTTTAGAAGTTACATTAAGTTAAAAAAACAGATGAAGACTAGCTAGGTAGTGAATGGTATTTATAATATTAGTGTTAAGTTTGTTCTGAGATGTAAGATGGGTAACATGAACTCGTTGAGCTTATCTAACTGGTTTAAAGATTGTAATTAAGCAAGTGACCTCAAATGGCTCTCTTTATCAACTATTAGGTTTTATGTACACAAACAAACCTTAATTAATACTCCAGATTAAAACCATGTGTAAGATATTACGACGCGACAGTCAACTGTTACAATGATGACCTTATTAGTAAACGTTTTTGTAAAGCGAAAGCACGGACAAATGTTATTGAATGTAGACGCTATACGAAGAGCTGAATCTCGCTCGTTCTAAATAGCTTATACTAGAGAGCGTAGGTTTTTTACTCACGCATCACTTCTGTTAGGGATATACTAATATTCGTAAGCGATACGGGCCACCTGATACTTTTCCAGCCCCGGCTTCAAACCAAATAAAGAAATATTGCGATGACCATGCGACGTTTACTTACCTATATCCCGGTTCTACAGCATCAGCGACCGGCAAACTGGGCTCCACATCACGCCCGGCGTAACACAGATTACGGGCGATAACAAATAACGTTTATTTCACACGATAATCATTCAGTTTTTTTAAGATTTTCTCTTGTGACACTCACTCGCGGCTTGTGGTGCGCGGAACGCGTACAACGAAGTGAAGTTGACAACAAAATGTTGGTTGACGTCAGATGGAGAATGTTGCCATGAAGAGATAACTATTTCTACTATTGTGACATGATTTGGTTAGCCATTGCAGACGAGCTATCTCGTGAACTAGAACAAAGATTTCTAAAACTATTAGTTGCTTTAGCTTAGGAGTTTTTGGCGGTAACCGAAAAGATGTTGTTTCACGTATTTTTTTCTAAATCTTTTGATTCTTGGCGTGATGAATAATTGATCACTCCAAGAATCATCATCTTTTAGATGATCTTTGAAAAGATCATCAACTTTTAACGGTTCGTTAACGTGAACGAGTGTAGTCAAATGATAATAATATAAACATTGCGAAAGGATTTTCGTGTTTTCTACAAAACTCCAATTAAAGTTTCAGCAAACTATCCATCACTTTACGGAAATGGGGGAAGGAGGGATTTATCACCTCAACATCACTCCATCATCTGTGAAAATCTAAATTAACTTGACACTTGCAAATGCACAAGACGTGTGATGCTAAATTCCTCCATAAGGAAGTAAAAAAAAATCTCAACCTAATGTCAGAAGTTGTTGTCAGTATTGGCTTCCTTTTCATTGTCAATGTCGTCAACCACTCACGCAAAAATCGAGTCGCCGCGATATGTGAATAGAAAAAAACTAAAACTTGTAGTCCTGTATTGATTTTTCTTGAATTTAATATCAGAATACCTACAGTAATTTGTAAATAAACCAACTATTATTGGTGATAATTAAATATGATAAAAGCTATTTTGGTTTTCAACAACCATGGGAAGCCGCGGCTGTCGAAATTCTATCAATATTTCGTGAGTGAAAGTTTTCATAAATTTAACACCCAACAAATGAATATAATATTTAGCTTCTGTCTCACGACCAGGATACCTTAATCTAGAAAATGCGAAACTAAGAAGATTCTGCTACCATGACCTTAGTTTTGCTACAAAAGTTGTCTAATTTTGATTTGATGAATTTGGTTTTAAAAACAACCTAACATCGACTAAAAAAATTGCTGAATCGGTGTTTCCTTTCAGAATGAGGATATGCAACAACAAATTATTAAGGAGACATTCCAGTTGGTTTCTAAAAGAGATGACAATGTCTGTAACTTCTTAGAAGGAGGCAGGTGAGGATAATTTAACTTTAAATCGAAACTACATTAAACAAATACAATCCAGAGGTATTCTTCGATTACATCGTCGCTTCTTATCGGGCGAGTCAGTGGTCAAACGCATGCCTAGTCCGTAGTAGATCCAAAAAAAAAGTCATGTAGGGTCAATGTGGGGAAGTCCGGCATACTTTTCTAATATCTAAATTTGATTGACCTCAATGAATCGAAATATGCATTCTATTAAAACATGTGTGGCCGGATATGGTGAAAAATATATTTATTTACGTTCTAAAGTTACAGAAATCGGATTAACTATAATAATATTTTGGATACAAGTATTTTGTTAAAACGCTGCGTGTAGACGGACTTTCCTTGCTGTTGGAGGCAAGTCCATCTAGTAGCAATAAAACCACAATTGTTTAGATAATGACGTATGAAAACAGTTTCAGACAATAATGTAATAATGGCGTTGAAATTATGTGCCTTACGTGTTTATCCACAAGGCTTAATTTCAAAGATATTTTAGTTTATTTTATTTGAAGGAAAGTCCGGCATATCTTTGCTGACAGAGGTTCTCAACATTAATGTTAAGAAAAAAAAAGTGAACTTTTTAACAGTAAAAAACAAATTATTAGTTAAAAATCTTTTATTTACGTACAGCTTATATGACGCTTTGTTCGTTTTTCTTGTATAATTGCTTACCATGATTGCAAGCTAAACAATTTATTATTTACGACCATTATGCCGTCGACGAGTGCCAATATTGCTTAATTTAATAAATCCGGAAACAGCCTTGAAACAGCCTCTGAAAAAAAAAAAGTTGTGGTTAGTTTTATGTTTTCCAGTATCTATTTACAGTGTAGGCATAGATGTACCTACAGTTAAGTTATAGTAAGAATTAATGAGTAGTACCCACCTTTATTCGTCTGAGCAACGGTACTTTAAACTGTAGGGTACCTAACTACCTACCTGTTTGACATAATTACCTAAGATTAGAAAGATTAATACATCCCCAACACCATTCCTATATACATATATACCCTTTACCGGTTTATGGTAACGAAATTATATTAGTCCTCAGTGGCCCATCACTGGGTACATTTACTACGTAGAACCTAGCAAAAAGTATTAAAATAATGGATTAAATAGGCACTGTTCAAAAGTTTGACTATCTCTGGCATTGATGTAAGACCGGCATATGACGGACTTTCCTTCGCCATGATGGACGGACTTCCCAACTACTATTTTTTGAGGTTAGAAATTTGCAGCAGGTATAATTATGAAACTCAAGCGATATAAACGAATTCAACACCAGAAATATATCTATAGATCTATAAATAACTTACCTAATCACAGCAACAGCCAAAACTTCTTCAGTTTTCCACTTTTTTTAAATTTTATTTTATGGACGCTACACTCCACCACCGAGAACAAAATGCGATAAAAAATGGCGGTCAAATTTGTACCAAAACAATGATCTTAGCGACATCTATGTATTTTATTTTGAATTATTACCTTAGCACTGTTTTGCCGACTAAGCCATAAACTGCGAAGTTATCCAAACACGGAAGTTATTGCCGCTAGACGGTCTTACCTCGTAGACGGACTTCCCCACATTGACCTTACTCAATTGAATCAGTTTCATAGCTTAACTTTATCATGCAGATTCCGATTGGTTGCATCTGCTTTCGAAATTAAATGTAAAAAAACCATGTCATGTACTCAAGTGAACCAGTTTCGTAGCTTAACTTTATCATGCAGATTCCAATTGGTTGCATCTGCTTTCGTAATTAAATGTATGTGGATGTCACAGATGCAGTCACATGTACTTCTGTAAATATACTCACTTACTTATGATAAAGGGTGCAAGCACAGACATAAACTGACATTTTAAATTGACGAAATCAATAGTGTGGAAATTACCGATTTTGTCAATTTGAAAGGTCAATTTAAATGTCCCCTGAGCCCAAGGTGTACATATATGTAGGTCCAAAGTGCAAAATATCAAAAATTCTAATTATACTGCTAAATAATGTGGATACTATATAGACTTCATTTCCTTAAGTTAAATTAGTAAAAAAACAAAAAAAAAGTTGATAATAATCATCAATTTGTATAATATCTTATACCTTTAAATGAGCAATTCTTGTATATATATATATATATAATTGGAATCTCGGAATCGGCTCCAACGATTTTCATACAAATTAGTATATAGGGGGTTTCGGGGGCGATAAATCGATCTAGCTAGGAATCATTTTTAGAAAATATCATTTTATTCGTGTTTTATAGATAATCAATCTGAACTGAAAAATATGACTCTTCCTGACATCTATTGGCGAATAATAATACTACTATTTTTTGTGAGCAACTAATTGCTTTAACGACACAACAACAGATGGCGTTGTTAAGTAACACGAAGTCAATGAGTGTTTGCTTTGAGGTTAGACTAAAATCAATTGTTTATTATCCAAAAAACACAATTAAAAAATAATAAAAAATACCGAGCAAAGCTCGGCCATCCAGGTACTATATATGTAATATGTACAATTTGTATAATATGTAATATCAGTTGTACATAGATGTTGTGTTTTATTAAAAATTAGGCCTTTTTAGTGACATCACATTGACACTTATATCTGTAAACATAGTCATGTTCATTTGTATATATTCACCAATGTTCTAAATCCAAGCCTTATCATTCTGCAATAACATTGATGACATTTACTAAAGCTTTTGGGACATTTTTTGCACACTGTCCACCTGACCCCAAAATAAGCAAAGTATGGCTGCTAGAGACTGAATACATGCAGATATAAATAAATAAATAATAAAAAGAAGCAGATGTCAGAAATATAATAATATTAAAATTAATACACATTTTTCTCTTTACATATCTTGCTCTTTGGATAGCTTGCGACCATTTATTTTGTTATTTTGCAATTTGGACATTCTGCCTCTCACTCTTTTTGTCATATCTTCCATCTTGTCGTTACAATAATGAATTTTAATTGTAATTTCCAGCCTGATTGGTGGTTCGGACTACAAACTGATCTACAGACATTATGCTACATTATATTTCGTATTCTGTGTAGATTCATCTGAAAGCGAGCTTGGAATTTTAGATCTTATACAGGTTTGTTAATGTACTTTATATATTTTTAATGAGTGTGAACAAGTATTTATGTTACTTACTCTACTTGTTATACTATTGTTTATTGTCCCTTTTAATGCATTTTGTCTCTAAGTAAGTCTCTAAGTTATTGAATGTATTTTTTTACATCAAAGAATCACACGCCTTTTCCTTACCAATGCAGCGGTAAGCGGTAACATAGCGAAACTATACAGATAGAGAAGCAGTTATAGGGAAATCACAGACAGACAGAGCGAGATGCAACATTTAATTACTATGTCACCATGTTCTGCTGCATCAGTGTGGAATTAGTTAAATTATTAGTAAAAGAAAAAAAATCACAGCATGAGGACCTACCTCAAATGTCAATGTTAATTTCTATTTAAGTGCTTCACTATACATAAAACTTACATCATAATCCTCCTTTTTGGTTCACTGTATTTGGGTAAAAAGGATAATTTCAACCAAAAAAATTTTTGTAAAAAAATGAAATTCCAGGTATTTGTAGAAACATTGGACAAGTGCTTCGAAAACGTCTGCGAGTTGGACCTGATCTTCCACGCGGACGCAGCTCACCAGGTGCTGGATGAGCTGGTGATGGGCGGGATGGTGCTTCAGACCAACATGGCGGACATATTGGGCAGGCTACAGGAGCAGAGCAAGATGCAACGTGCGGAGGTAAGCAAGATGCAACATACAGACATATTCCGAAGACGGGTCTGAGCAGTGGCGCACTTTTGCGCCTCACTCAACTACCGTATTTGTACTTCTTCACTCTACAAAACTTCAAGGCTAGAGTGAATAAGTACCTTATAGGTCGTCGTGCTCCATCTTAGACCACAACATCGCTTAACATCAGGCGAGTTGGTGCTCAAACATCGACATATTCTACATAAAAAAAAAAAAAAATACAGTGTATACTGTTCTTATTCGAGGTGAGGGCGATATGTCCTGTACTGACGTCTCGCTTGGGGTGTATTGTGCATTTTCCCCGACCAGCCAGCAGCTACCCGAGCCAACACAACTACTTGAAATATCGAAGTGAGGCTCTGCGGTGCTGGCATAGTTGCTCCAGTGGCGCAGATAGTGTAATGTTAGATACAGCTCAATAATAGTATTTTTGGTTGACAAAACGCGCCCCACTAAACTATTTGTCTAAGGATGCTACTAGACGAGCCATAATTTTACAGCAATGCTGGCAATAATCCTGACAGTGGCCCAGCAAAAATTTTACAATATAAAACCTTTTTTCTTCAAACACTACACCCACTACTTCATTAGACATCCTCAGGACTGACTTCTGACTGACTGACTGACTCTGACTTCTGATTGACTCCTGTTAACACGTCCTGAAGACAAATGAAATCAGCTGTTCCGTCGTTTAAAGATACTTACATGATTACACATCATTGATTGCAGGCTGGCATAAGTGCAGCGCCGGCGCGAGCCGTCTCCGCTGTGAAGAGCATGAACCTGCCTCAGCAGCTGCGAGACATGAAGCTGCCCGACCTCCCGCAGGCTATCAAGGTAAACTAGTGCTTCGACCCGTACTGTGACTCACGGTCGTCATATTTTCACAAGCCATTGGCTGATTTTGCTCATAGCCTCCAAAATGATTGCGTGAACTACTCATACATATAATTATAATAATATATAACTGTATGGAATAATATATAACTGTATAACACACAATTTTATGAAAGTCAGATTGGTGGTATTCAAATTAGTGTTTTTTTTGCTCGCCATATAATTTTCTGAATAGAGTTTCAATTCTGGCAATAACTCCTAGTGGTTTAAGTGACGCAAGGTAGTTGCCTCTGATTAAAAAAAATGTGGTGATAGCCTATTGACTGCCTCGGTGGGGCGGGTTGGGTGTGGGTTCTATTCCCACCTAGGGGAAACATTTATGTGATGAACATTTGTGTTTGTTCTACATCTGGGTTTTTATATCTATTCAAGTAGGTATGTATGTATTTAAAAATATACATGTATGTACTATCAGTCTGTATATGTATATCAGTCTCTGGCAGCCATAGTACAAGCTTTGCTTAGTTTGGGGTCAGGCGGCCGTGTGTGAGAATGACCCGAATTTATTTATTTGGAAAATGGCTCATCTCTCAACCCAGAGAATGCAGGTTCGATCCCAGCCGAAGGCACACACCAACTTGTTCACTTGTGAACATATTGTTATGTATGTATTTAATGTCATCTGCTACATAATTGGAGCAGAGCAGTTTCAGACCGTACATCGTCGGGCGAAGTGTGGATGCAAATATACATCTCTGCTAGTCATTACGGGGGAAAGACCTGACAATATGTAATGTTAAAATTACTCTATAAAAACATATATACTACATAACATACATTTGTATGTAAACACACATAATATACATACAAATGTATGTTATGTATGTACGATTTATCCCAATAGACTCTACAACCTCATTAATATTTAATATACATGTTTAATATTTCATTTAGGTAATAAATTTTGTATATAAAATTCCAGGACCTGAAATTCTGACCACTGCAACAGGGCGCGTACGCAACCACGCCCGTCGCCCTCGCCACCAACATCATCTCCTCGATCTACCCAGACAAATACACAAACATACACAACATACACAACCCGACCAACGTCAACATACACAACACATTCTCCAACAAGTTCTTCGGCTCAGAGACTCTAAGCACCAAATTTGAGAGTTTCAGTGAGAATTATCAGCAGACGGAGGGAGTTAACTTTCCTGATTATGAGAGTAGGAGTGTGGACGGATATCAGGATCTGAGTGGGACAACGGTAGAGTATAGCGAAGTTCGGACGAAGAAGAAGAAGGGGAAGAAGAAACATTGATAGAGAAATGCACTTATAGTTTATTGTCTGTGGTCCTACTGCTTAGCCCTACCTAATATAAGGTAGGACTAAGAGATGATAGGTATGGTATGTATTGCTCAGTCTTACCATAAATTAATATTATATTAGTTAATGGTCCTACTCATAGTGGCAGGGATATTTTTTTCTGTGATACTACTAATGAAATGTACCCGTTATTATTATTTTACTAGCTAGCTAAACCCCGCGGCGTTGCAGTTGAAAAGTAGTATCAAAATCGATCTGTCAGTTTGAGCGTGAAGAAGTAACTTACAGTCTTTCACATTTATAATTATACTAGCTGCGCCCCGCGGTTTCACCCGCGGTTAAAAAGTATCCTATGTACTATTCTAGACTATAATCTATATCTGTGCCAAATTTCATCCAGATCTGCTCAGCCGTTCTGGCGTGAAAGAGTAACAAACACCCATCCATCCATTCTTACAAACTTTCGCGTTTATAATATTAGTAGGAAGTAGAATCACACTAATATTATAAAGGCGAAAGTTTGTGAGCGTGTAAGTGTGTATGTTTGTTACTACTTCACGCTTAAACGGATAGACGAGTTTTGACGAAATTTGGCAAGGAGGTAGGTTAGACCCTGGATTAACACATAGGCTACTTTTTAACCGCGGGCAAAACCGCTGGGCGCAGCTAGTTACTTAAAAAGCTTACTGGTTACTTTATATAATTAATTGAAACGGTAGGACCATAGAAAAAGAAATTTGTCATGGAACCACTACTGGTAGTATCATTGGGAAATGCTTGGTTGTACCATTTGGGGTAGTAGGACCACAGGTAATCAATTCTAATATTGGCCTGGCAGGTTTAATCAGCAATTTTAGGTAAGTAGATAGAAATTCTTTATTGTGCACGCCAGAAAAGAATGTTTTTTGTACAAAAGATTTCATGTTGCATTTAATGACTTGCCTTGTTTTGTTAAGGTAGGTTTAGCTGTTTTGTTAAAAAAAGGCATGAAAAAGGCAAGTGAGGAAATGATAAACTCTAGCAAATACACTAGTTTTACAAACCAGAAACTGATTAGGTTTTTATAAAAAAGAAGCATCATAACAAATCCAACACAAGGTTTAACTAGCTGCGACCCGTGGGTTCACCCGCGGTCCCACAGGAACCGAATTTTTCCGGGATAAAAAGTACCCTATGTCCTTTTCTGTACCCTAAACAACATGTATGCCAAATTTTAAGACGATCGGTTGAGTAGTTCAGACGTGAAAGCGTTACAAAGAAACAAAGAAAATGAACAAAGACTCACTTTTTCATATTATATGTAGTACCTTTGATTTTAGTCTAACCTCAAAGCAAACACTCATTGACTTCGTGTTACTTAACAACGCCATCTGCTGTTGTGTCGTTAAAGCAATTAGTTGCTCACAAAAAATAGTATTATTATTCGCCAATAGATGTCAGGAAGAGTCAACGCCTCCTTTTTGTTATTTTTCTTCCAAGTTTATGTTTAAGTTGATTATCGATAAAACACGAATAAAATGTCATTTTCTAAAAATGATTCCTAGCTAGATCGATTTATCGCCCCCGAAACTATAAACTAACTATATACTAAATTGTATGAAAATCGTTGGAGCCGATTCCGAGATTCCAATTATATATATACAAGAATTGCTCATATAAAGATAAAAGGATAAGATTCTCAAACAACCAACTTTAAAATTAAAATCCTACAATGTCCGACACGCTCAACCACACGACCACGAAGATGGCGCGCTCCTCTCGGTGCTTCTCTGGCAAAGAGTTTCCCACCATGCAGGTCCCGTCTTCGTGACGTCAGCAAGAAGGTTTTGCTTAACATTTCTCATACTAGCAAACAAAATGGGAATCAGTCGTTCGCCAGCAAGCGATACGCTGCAAACTGAGTACGTGCGTACCTAGTACGCGCTGTACTAATTAAAGAACGTACTTTACTTAGACTCCATGTACAAGTATAAATTAATAATTAAAAAAAAACCCCGACACTGATTTTCATCAACAACGGTTTTCATCAAACATAGTTAAATACACTCCCGACTTTTTTTTAAAATGTAAAATAGGTCGACGTTTGACCACCAACTCGCCTGATGTTAAGCGACATTGTGGTCTAAGACGGAGCACGACGACCTATTATGTACTTATTCACTCTAGCCTTGAAGTTTTGTAGAGTGAAGAAGCACAAAGACGGCAGTTGAGTGAGGCGCTACAAGTGCGCTACTGCTCAGACTCGTCTTCGACTAATTCACCTTTCAAGCAAAAAAAAAAAACAAAATCGGTCGTTCGTTCTGGATCTACGATGCCACAGACAGACACACACACACACACATACACACACACACACACACAGCTGAAAACACTCCCGACTAATTAAAATGTAAGCAAAAAAAAAAATTGGTTCATCAGTTCGGGAGCTACACACACACATACACACGTCAAACTTATAACACTCCTTCGTTTTTGCGTTGGGGGTTAAAAATATATAGGGTGGCGATCTGAAGGCAAACAGCCAGCCGCTCCCAGCTTGCTTAGTTGGGAAAAGCCTAAAGTCAAATTCAAAATGTTTTTATTCAATTGGGTATCAAAGATACACTTATGAACGTCAAAATTTTTTAATGGACTCGACGGCCTTGTTCGGAAAAAGAACCACTACTCCGAAGGACATGCACTGAGAAGCATTATTTTCTTTTTTTTTAATATAAATAAAATAACTGTCTCACAAATTTTTTGGCTTACAACTAGGTAATATCATATTATATCTACGTACTAATGGCTAGTTGGCGGAAGTGGAAGGCCCCAGACAACCCTGTCTTCTAAACAATTGTTAACCTTATAATATCCTCTTTTCATTAATGTAGTTTTTACATGTGATTTGAATTTTCCTTTAGTGAGTCCTAGTACGCGTGGTCTATGGTGCGCTTAACATACAATAAATCAACTGATAACAGTTGATTGTCATAAACAATTTTTGACGTAAATGATTTTGACGTTTGATTAGCCATTTTGAGAAATACACATATTTGTAGATTTGGGCATTCTGAGAATTGATCTTTCGTAGACTCCCTTAGCATTCTGAAAATGAACATTCTGTACTCAAAGTTTTGTATGGAGCTTGTATGGAATATGTATGGAGCTGTAAAAATGCTTGCAAAAAATACTCATATCTTGATACCATCTGTGTCTTTCGAATTTATTAGTTAATCATTCCTTTTTGTGTCCATTGTAAAATGTACTGTTATCGTACGTAAATAAAGAAGCAAATCGAAACGAAACAACGCTAATCGTGTCTTTTCACTCGTACTAGCAATATAGTGTGATTGTGTGAGCGAGATGACATGAATATCTTTGCTTCTTCGGATTCGTTCGTTGGATAAAATTATACTGGAATTTGTGCAATTTTTAGGAAATTTAACTTGTGTGACCGGGCGTGGATGTTAGGTGAAATATTATAGCTTATATTCGTTGTCTATTGTAATAACTATGTATTTAGTCTGTAAGGAATATATTTTATGTTATACATGTGCTTTTGTGTTTTATTCATTTAAATCGTGGTTTTAATCTTTAATACAAGATTAATGAGACGTAGTACGTCCTAGAAGAGTCCTGATCCAAACAAAAAACATTATGAAACTTAATGAAGTGCCGGCCCACCGTAGGCAGACCGCAGGTTTGCTGCAGCGTTGACTACTGAGTTGTTAATTTACGTCCGTCCAGGTTCACACTTTGATTCCAGTAAATTAGCTCCGCTCCGTACACTACCGATCTGCACGCGTGTCGGGACCCACTAATGCAAGGTGCAAGGATTTCAGTGCAACGGACTGGACGAAAGTTCGTATTCGGATGATGCAATCTAGTGCGTAGTAAGTATATAATTATGTATAGATGTCTTCTCTATTATATCAAAAATGGAATCCCTATTTCCCTTGATCACATAACTTGAGAAAGACTTTACCGATTTCATCTATCTTTTAAAAAATTTAGTCGCTGGTTATATTAACTAGTTTATTTAGCTCAGCGCTGGGCGTAGCTTTCTAAATAATTTACAAGTTATGTTATAAATATAAATAAATAAATGTTTCCATTCTATAAAGTATATTATATTCTTATCTATATTCTATTCTTCTTTACCGTGTGTCACCGCAGAGTGCATCTCGTAAAGTTAAAAATAAAATGTAGTCTGAAGCGCCATCTAGTAAGTGGGTTACAGAGTTTTTTTTTTAATTTGGTTAGTGACATCCAGCAAAGAGGTGCAGAACGATTAAAAGATAAAAATTCATGTTGAACTAGTAATGCTACTCAAAAATAGATGTCGCTAAAACGCGAAACAGCAATGTTTTTGCTACTCGACAATAGATGGCGCTAGAAGTATTAAATTGATTGACAAAAATTATTTGAATTTAATTAGCTTGATAATTTTAATTTGTGCACTACGAACAATATTGTCAATAAATAAGAAACACAACCATGATTTCGGAACTTTAAGGGCCGTATACAGAAACGGTGCTTGGTCATGAATCTCGATGTTAATTTTTTTTTAAGTATGGTAAAACTAATTTTATATTAAGACAGCGGGATTTTAGCATGCAGACCTGGAGGGCTATATCTACGCGTGAGATTAGATGAGATTTTGTCTTAGTCACTCTCACACCTATGACGTTTCAAACGAGATCAATAAGGACGAAAAAAAGTGGGAAGAAAATCTTAAATCTCCGAATAGGGCCACTGAGCCTACTATTTTGACTTGTCCGACAAGATGCATTAAAAACTTCTCTAGGTACTGACCTATTTTTGATTACAGTAAATTATTAGGTAAATACTTTCATCAAACTGGTGTAAAACCAATTTTACACAACAAACTAAACGCTGACAATTTAAATCCCGAAATCCGGTCAGAAAACCGCGACAGCAACCGCAAAACTGCCAAAAACACCGAACTAACTCTCCGATGACTTAAGTAATTTCACAAGATTCACGTGCGGAAGTCAAACATTTTACTTGTAGGTTGTTAAATTTTGCATTCATTGTAATTTGCGGTAAGCAACTCGTACAAAGTTATCCTACAATGCATTGGTTTACTTAAGTTAAGTCTTTTGTAGTCAACCGCGAGTGACCCCTTTTGGGTGAATGGAGCTTCCGTAAGACTTGAAATAAATACTTGCTTACGTAAGACGGGTTTCATACAATCAGGGTCGGATATAGAAGTGTTAAGGCCCTAGCGATATAAAAGAGTAGAAGCTCCATTTATTTTTTATTTTAATAAACGGAAAAGTAGTCGGCTCGTCAGAAATAATTAGTTTTTTTCTTTTTTTTAAATCTCTATTGTGGTAGAGGGGGCCCCTCTCTTGTGGAGGCCCCGGGGTCTTCTGTAGCCCCGCCTGCCCTCCCGTTAATCCGGCACTGTAAACAATGCAAACAGACAGGTTTAAGATTTAAGCAGAGGTGGTATACAGTAGCTGATCCTAGGGGACCCTAGGTGGCTAAGCTCTCTTGAGCTTAGCACCCAGAAAAATAAGGTCGCAGTACAGACAAAATAATTAAAGAAAAATCATCAAATCTAGTGATGCACAGTTTGGACCTTCACTGAATGGCCATAAAAATATATAACAAACTAGCTTCTGCCAGCGGCTTCGCCCTCGTGACCTACAAGAAATATGGACAACTTCACCTTCGGGTAGAATTTCAATAACTACACTTCACAAAGATTACACCCTTCAAGTTTCATGTCTCTAGGACCAGTGCTTTAGGCTGTGCTTTGATATATCAGTCAGTCAGTCAGGAATGAATTTTATATAATTACTTGCTGCGCCCCGCGGTTTCACTCTCGCGGTCCCAAAAGAACCGTTTATTTTGCCGGTATAAAAATTACCCTATGTCCTTTTCCTCAGACATGTATGCAAACTTTCAAGACGATTGGTTGAGTAGTTGAGACGTGAAAGCGTTACAAGCAAACAAACGAACAAACTCACTTTCGCATAACGACGAAGACGAATTTTTTGCAGATCATTTTGATGAAATAGAATAAACCGTGCAGTACAAATTATTGCCATACCTGAGCAGGGTTATATGATTATGTCTACTTACTCATTTCATGTTTAAAAGACCTGCTTGACTACATAATTAATATGAACAATAAATCTACCATCTATCACTACCATTCATTATCATTCTGTATTCGCATAAACGTTGGTCCCTGCGATACAGGTCTCCTAGTGCAGGACCACAAGCAATTTTGTAACCATTTCCGTTTGTAAATAAGCTTTAAGTACATAAAACTTTCATAGGGTTATTGTAATTGTCTTTTTTGAAATAAATTATTTGTATTTAATTATTTGTATTTAATTATTTGTATTTGTATCTTGATCTAAGGGGCTCCCAAAAACCCTTAAAAAGTAGCGACTCTCCACAACAGTCAAAAACGTCTCCTTTTTAGTGTTTTTGTTTACTTTTACGTTCCACAGGAACCCAGGAATAAGATTAGGATTGCGAAAAGGATTATGATTTTATGATAGGCTTGCGTTTGACTGCCATCTTGCATAATGGCCGCACTCGCTCTGTCAAATCCCAAATTATCCAGATAGCAAAAAAAAAAGTAATTTGACATTTGTCATAAAAAAGTACATTTGCCGTATGTTCGCACAAAAAATGACAAAAGGCAAACCTAAAATCATCTTCATTAAGAAAATACCTACAAATTGGCATAATTTTAAATTTTTAGTGTATTTTTCGGACAATCTTGCGGTCCGGTCAGCAGATGTCGTCCGGTGGTCACTTTTGTTCAACTTTTACTTGTACACGCATTGACTTAAATTACTTTGTGAGGACTGGGCAAATGGATAATGTCTTTAGGTCAAACTAGCATCAAATATAAATATAATAATATGTCAAACTAGCGACCAGCCCCGGCTTCGCAAGATACCTACGCATAAACCTTCCGTGAAAAATTATCTAGCTAATGGTGAAAACCGCATCAAGAACCGTTGTGTGGTTTATTACTTTGAAAATTCAGTCGCACGCCGTTTTCGTTGGCCCGCGTTCGAAACCCACCCACCAATACCACTCTTAAATTCAGATCTTATAAGTACAGGTAATACCTATTTTATTTGCAAGTCATCGTGTACCCTAATGTCTGACATCAGGGCCACCTACTCGAGAATATATGAACTCATTCAGATAGTCAAGATTTCGACGCATGGTAGCAGCAGATAGCAATTTTCAAATCACATCTCACTAAAATTATAAATGTGAAAAAGCTTGGTGGATCAATGTTTGTTACTCTTTCACGCTAGAACGGCTGAACGGATCTAGATGAAATTTAGCACAGAGATAGCTTATAGCTCGAATAGTAAATAGGACACTTTTTAACCGCGCGAAGCAGCTAGTACCGAAAGTAGTTAGATTTGCGACAAAATGGTCGAAACCTCCCACTCTAGATATTTATCTCTATGTATCTATACAATAATAAATAAACCTAATTTGTTGCAAAAATTACCTACAATTTGGTCAGAGATATTTTTATTTGAAAACTAAAAATAAGAAATATATTTTGTACGTTTACTACTGTACAAAAAAATACATTACAAGATGTGTACATGTTAACGTGTGATTATCTTACATTTTCTAAAGCATTTTTTAAGTTGGTAGGTATAATATACTCGTACATATACAGTAGGTATTTAAGTATGTATTTAAAAATATATATGTATTTATATCAGTCTCTGGCCGCCACAGTACGAGCTTTGCTTAGTTTGGGGTCAGACGACCGTGTGTTCAAGTGTCCCGAATATTATTATTATTATATGCCAGAAGTGACAAAAATAGACAATTCTTTAACAATTTAAAAAAATTTGCTTAGGAAAATCGGGGCCCAGGCGAGATGGCGGACAAACAAAAGCTTCTGACTGCCTCGGTGGCTCAGTTGGTAGTGAACCTGCTTTCTAAGCTTGGGGGCGTGGGTTCGATTCCCACCTAGGGCAAACATTTATGTGATGAACATTGGTGTTTGTTCTATGTCTGGGTGTTAATATGTATTTAAGTATGTATTTAAAAATATCTAAGTATGTATATCAGTCTCTGGCGGCCATAGTACAAGCTTTGCTTAGTTTGGTGTCAGGCGACCGTGTGTGGAAATGTCCCGAATTTATTTAAAAAAAAATTATTAAATTATTATTATTCTCATCTTCTCGTCTGTCTCTTCTCTAGTATAAAACAAAGTTACTTTCCGCGTCTGTCTGTCTCTCTGTCTGTATATCCGCTAACTCCTAAACCGCGCTACGGATCTTGATGCGGCTTCCTTGGGGTCGATATTGGTTTCCTAGGGGTCGACATAAACGAAAACTGATTTTGGGGGTCGACGAGGCCTAAAAATCGACCCCTATTAAATTAACACAAGTTCTTAACTACCTTAGCACTTTAGCTTAGCTTTAAGCTAACTTAAAGCATTGCTAATTCTCACTTTGTCTTCTTCTATTGAGCTAAGTCAGAATGAAAAATAACACTCTGTAGCAGCTGTTTTAAATGACTCATGTACTCATATTTTTTGACATCTTGTACTGTATGGTTGCAAACAAAATATCTTGAATCTTGAATCTAAATTAGCGGACCATTATGGATAAGGGGGTTGATCTTAAAAGTAGGTAATTTGGCCATGGGGGTCTGAGGTAACAGTTCATTTTGGAAAAGGGGTCACTTGTCCAAAATAGTTTGGGGATCCCTGTCTAAAGGTACTGTGAGTAGCCGGGGCGTAGTATCAACTAAAAAAAAAAACAAGTCGCCATCAAAAACTGATTAATCTTTACATAATACAAACAAAGTAGTTTTCCGCGTCGCTCTGTCTCTGTCTGTATAATTATCCGCTAACTACTCCACGCAACTGATTTTGATGCGGTTTCCACCATCAGTCAGATATTTTTACGGAAGGTTTATCCTAACTCAACAATATTTATGTGAAAGTGAAGTGAAGTTTGTTCGTTTGTTTGTAACGCTTTCACGCCGTAACTACTCAATCAATCATCATGAAATTTTGCATACACTTTGTCTGGGATACAGAAAAGGACATAACATAACATATCGTCACGCCTTTCCCCCGAGGGGGCTGGCGGAGGTGTACAACACCCACACTTCGCCGGACGATATTCAGTCCCAAATGTGACAGGGGGCGAGCCTGTCGCCATACACCGGGCTCCAGTCATGGAGCAGATAACATATAGTACGCACATATGTTCAGCCCAATGAACCAATTGGTGCGTGCCGTCGGCTGGATCCGAACCCGCTCCCTCTGGCTTGAAAGGCAGGCTTTCTCCGGCAAAGCTATCATCGCTTTTTTCATAGGACATAGGGTACTTTTTATGCCGAAAAAAATAACGGTTCCTGTGAAACCGCGGGTGAAGCCGCGGGGCGCAGCTAGTAGGCTTATATTTACCGTACGTAACGGAGGCGGGTCGCTAGGACCAAATAAAAAAACATACAGTCAAACTGAAATCCTCCTTCTTTTTTACTGCCTCGGTGGCTCAGTTGGTAGTGAACCTGCCTTCTGAGCGTGGAGGCGTGGGCTCGATTCCCACCTAGGGCGAACATTCATGTGATGAACATGTGTCTTTGTTCTATGTCTGCGTGTTAATATCTATTTAAGTATGCATTTAAAAATGTATCTAAGTATGTATATCAGTCTCTGGCAGCCATAGTACAAGCTTTGCTTAGTTTGGGGTCAGACGACCGTGTGTGACAATGTCCCGAATTATTTATTTAAGTCAGTTAAAAAAACAGCAAATCACCATCAAAAACCGATTAATTCATCAAAAAGGTTTACAAAATACCGGTTAGATCTATACACAAAAACCGAAAAGACATTTTGTCCTATTTCCTTACTTCACACAGACTCGACCACCCACGTGAAAGAAAAGCACCGAAAAGTAATAAATTACAGTAACAGGTTAAATTGACGATTTAGGATGGAGAGTCATTGAGGTAAATATGTGGAGACGGCGAACATTACGGCTTTTCGTGTGTGTTTGTTATTTCTAATAAAGAGTTGCATTGTAGCGCATTGCATGCTCGCGTTAAAAAAAGGGTGCAGAAATAATGTTATTTGTAATATTTTATTTCCTTATAAAGTACACAAATAATCTTATGTAAGACCAGCTTAATGAAAATAGTGTCAAGTTTACTGTTGCCGAACTAGGCTTTACGCCTGTTTTTTCGGCGTACAGCGCCCTCCCTACAGGGATGTGATCACCATTAGCTTAGTTAGGAAAATAAACATAACAATAGGAAATTAAAAAACTTTATAATATTATGATAATCTATGAATTTAACAGAACGGTGTAATTTATTTAATTCAATACAAAAATGGTTTACAGTCTAGACACCAAGACACCATATTGTCATACAATAGTTACATAATGGAGTACCGTAATGTAACGTAATGTTCTTCTTTGTTCCTTTATAAAATGAAATTACAAAACGATAGGATTTCAGAGTTCAGAGCAAGTTGTCATACTTGTCATCCTGTTTTTTTTTTGCTTTGAACTCTCTATGGCTTGGGCCATATCAGTGTACCTACTGACGCAGTTCGACTAATAAATTTCATAATTTTATGATATAACGTCTTCTTTTCTGTTTATAATGCAAACATAATAATCTAACCTTGGACAGCGGCGTGCGTCTGCACAGTAACACTGGTCGTTCACGACCGAAAAGCATACCGTGTGGACCATAGAGTCGATACATCCTTTAAACGTCCCTTTACCCTGTCTATACAAAGCAGTAAATATCAATGCAAAAGCAAAAACGACAATTTGGTACCAAAAAAGGTTTGTACAAAAAAAATGTACCGAAAAGCGACAAAGTGGCCGCGCCTAATAAATTTTGTATTGTATTGTATTGAAAAGGTAGACGAAATGTCAAAACATTGTGTCAATTTACGAAATTGGATAGTTTTTTTTAAGGATTTTGGCTTATTAAATTATGTATCGTAATCGGTAGAATCTCTGTTTATTTTTTGTTTCTCTAAGTCTTACTAAAGTGGCAACGGACGACAAGGTCAGCCTATGGATGGGTAACCGTGAGTGGCATTTATAACTGAGCACGACGGCTGCCGATCGGATGACATGTACATGTTTTAATGTTTATAATGACTCCCTACGACTTCTATGTTTTCCTTTCCTTTTCGTTTTCTTCCTGTTTTTCCTTTTAATTCTGTTTTTATAATCGTTTTCTACGGACAGTTGGTAATGGCTAAATTTATTCTGACAAATTCCTTCTTTAAAATTATAACAAAACTAAAAAAACGAAACGAAATAATCTGACAGATACACCAATCAAAAGCTGAACCAATTTTTATAAAACCATAAACAATGTAACACATTAAGATTGAAGTTCGAAATGATTTACCTACGTCTAATTATTACTGGTTAAACCTCGCGGGTTTGCTCTTATTTTTCCAGTTTTTCTTAACTTTTATTTCTTTTACTAAATAAAATATACTCCATGTCTTAGTTCAAGATATAGCCTATCTTCACACAAAATTTCACTGAAATCAATTCAGCCATTACGGAGATAAGAAGGGACAAACATTCATACTCACACACGTTCGCCGTTATTATTTTAGAAAAAGATGAAGAAAAAAACCATAGATAATATAGAGCCATCTTGGACCATAGATTATATGAAGTCATCCCGCGGCAAAGCCTGCCGCCATGTTTTCGAAAAAATTAGGTAAGATGGCGGTCTAATGTAAAATGCAGTGACCATTATTTTGAACCTCAGTTAAAAAAATACAACATTATTAATGTATTGTTATTTTATTGCAAGAAAATGGCGGGAAATTCTTTCTTAATAAAATGACATCCCATTTTTTGACAGTTTATTGTTTTCCAAAATTTTCTTGTGACAATGCACACTTACTTTTTGAACGTTTTTCAATCTACGTAAAAATGTGAGACAAAAAATATATAAACTCGTACAAAGGTACAAATCATGGAAGTACCTACAAGTTTATAAGTTACATTATTATTTTACAGAATTAAGCTTAAATATAATAAGTCCAGCTGCACCCCGCGGTTTCACCCGCGGTCCTACAGGAACAGCTAATTTTCGGGATGAACTACCTTTTCCTTGACAGCGCGTTTGCGCGTTGTTCGGGATCAAAGGTACACACTATGTCCTTTTTTGTACTCTTGACAATATGGTATGCAATTATCAGCTGAGTAGTTAAGACGCGAAAGCGTAACAAAGAGAAAATAAAATTAAAAAATGAAAACAATAATGAATGAAAATCAATAACGATAATGAATGAAGAACAACATTATTGTTCTCATTTTGTTCTGACATTCATTTTTGACGTGACAACGTCTTATAAATTGGTTTGCCGGGTGACACTTCAAGAAACTGCGTTACGCTCCGCTCACGTTATGCGCTCACAATGAGAGCGAGTGAGAGGCACGCGTCCCTTCCACTCGGGCATGGTTAGCCCACCTAAGAGCGAGAGAGACAGACATAAAAAGTCGTTGTCACGTAAAACTTTCGCCCGTATACCGACTTTACAGGCAACCAATTTTTTTTTAAAATATTCAACAGTGACGTGTAACTATAGGAGTCTGAATCTGATTTCTGATTTCAAACAAACAAACTTACTCACTTTCGAATTTAAAAAACCTATTATATATTCGTTACGATTAGGATGTGTTCAATCGAAATAAGTAATTACGTTTGATAGTTATCTTGGTTTTCTTAGGTAAATTATTTTAAGTTAAATAGGTGTTATATTTTTCCGCTCTATTTTACAATATTTACTCTTTTTTTTGTATCATCTTTATATCTCTATGAAGATTAGGTCGGCGTTTGACCACCAACTCGCCTGATGTTAAGCGACGTTGTGGTCTAAGATGGAGCACGACGACCTATAAGGTACTTATTCACTCTAGCCTTGAAGTTTTGTAGAGTGAAGAAGTACAAAGACGGCAGTTGAGTGAGGCGCTACAAGTGCGCTACAGCTCAGACCCGTCTTCGGAACGGTTACACCGGACTACATCCCGAAACACGACTAGGTCATTTCACGGCATGGCTTGGTCCGGTGGGTGGTAACTAGCCACGGCCGAAGCCTGCCACCAGAAAACTCTATCCCTTTCAAGCCCATACGCATGGTCACCCTATCCCTATTTTGACAGCGTCAAAAAAACAAAATAGGATCCATAGATAATTATTATTTTACCGCGCCAGAGTAAATTATATGTGTCTATGGGAGCGACTGTTACGTAAGCTGGGCCTCTGGCTGCTTTCTAGCCAGTTTAAATTGACCTTTAACTTTTGAAAGGCTTAATTTTAAAGAAATAATTCTTACCAAAAAATAACTCGGTGAAAAGAAGGTAGGTACTTACAAAGATTTTTTTAAACGAGATAGATTTTTAAGCTTTTCTCGATTTTTATTAAAATGTGCACTTAATTCGAAGTCTCAATTCGAATAGTGATGAAAGCCAAGTCGGAGAAGGCTCGCCTCTCAAGCCAGAGGGAGCGGGTTCGATCCCAGCCAAAGGCACGCACAAATTTGTTCATTGTGTGACCATGATGTGCGTATTAACCTATTAATGTTAACTGCTACTCGTAATTGAAGCCCGGTGTTTGACGGCAGGCTCGCCCCCAGTCACGTTTGGGACTGAGTATCGTCTGGCGAAGTGTGGGTGATAAATACACCTCTGCCAACCCCTTTGGGGGTAAGGCATGAAGATATTTGTTAATTCGAACTCTGACCTCTTGATGTTGACTCCTCTTCCTTCTCTACTAGCTGTTAATTCAGAAAATTGTATTAAAAACCCTTCCTCGTGCATGATAATTATACTGAAAATAATGATTAAATATTATCAAGATCTGTTCAGCCGTTTAGCCGTGAAAAGCTTACAAACAGACAAACAGAGTTACTTGCGATTTTATCATATTAGCATAAGTAGGGAACTATGGATTCTTAGAACTAACGAATATGGATTTGATCTTTTCAGTCAAAAGCCAAAATCATTAAGGAAAATTAAAAAAAAAACGTTAAAAATGTATTAAAGTCCATAGGGATCAAGACATTCTGGTTTCCTAGACATATTAATTGGTTATATTTTTTAGGGAGAGCGAAAAAGAAAGAGCGTGTTATTAGTGAACGTGAGAAAGGGACGGAGAGTTTATTTTATTGCATTGAACGCTATGGGCGGCGTTTGTTTAGTGATTATTGTATTTTTTTGTTGTACAGGGTGTTTTGTGAATACCATATTTTATTTAGGGTATATTTGTCTAACACTAGTAAAGAGGAGTTAGCCATGTCTTTCTGTATGGATATACAGAAAGACATGGCTAAATCCTTTGCGTAGCTTAAGAGGAGTTAGCCATCTCTTTCCGTATATCCATACAGAAAGACATGGCTAACTCCTCTTAGCTTATTTAGATGCGTTTTTCACCATCTGTTATATATTTTTTTACGGAAGGTTTATAGGTACCGACCGAAACCGGGACGGGTCACTAGTGTTAGACAAATATAGAATAGAAGAAATATAGAAGCCATGTCTTTCTGTATATCCATACAGACATGGATAACGATTAATTTAGACTATGTTAGAGAAGTGAAAACTATTTCGTTCGCCTCCACCTCCTTAATACGAACGGCCAGGGACTGGAATCGTTTGCCACCATCTGTTTTTCCGACTAACTACAACCTAGGTATCTTCAAGGCCTGAGTGAATAAGTACCTACTAAGTGTTCGTAATTCATTTTAGGCCACAATGTCGCTTCACATAAGGAGAGTTGGTGGTCAAATGTTGACCTATTTTTTATAAAAAAAAAATTGTATTAAGTACAAGAATCTTAATTTTTTATATTCTTAGGTCTCTTTTTTAACTGACATCCAAAAATTAGGAGGCTATATCAGTATGATTTTTTTTAAAGTTAGATTGTTGGTTAGTCGTTTTGGTATTTTATATATAATAATAATAAAGCTTTATTTTGTAACACATTCTAAATAGTTATTACAAGTATGTATATATTTATATATGTATAATTTTATAAATCTTTTCTGGTGCTGTCTTCAGAGTATATTGTGTTAGAGTCGCATTCCGCGACAAAAGCCTTCTCCTTTAGCTTCCATTTCGCTCTTTCTTTTGCTGCTCTGCTCCACGTCCTGCTGCCAGTTTGGTGATATCGTCACTCCAGCGTTTGCATTTTATATACCAACCTATTATCAACGTGCTCCCATTTCTGTGTGCCAGATTGCTGTGTTTCTTAGTTTTTCCTTTTTGTCCTTCGTCTACTTTCTTAATTACTAAAATTGACCGAGTGAAAGTGAGTCTCAGAGTCTACTGGGACAAATCTACACTTGTTTGTCCGACGATAATTGTAATTACTGTTGATTCAAGCTTAATAAAATTTTGCAGGCATATAATTTTCAGGCAGGCAAATTTAATTAAATTACAAAATTTACATCATAATTATGTTGTACTTATTGTTTATGCCAAAATAAAAAATATTTGATTTGTAAATACATATTTGATTTATTGATCGAGTTAATTTTATTGATGTTATTTATATGTATGTTAGTCTGTAAGGTATTTATTTTCTATGGGCCTCTGTAACTTGCATTGTATGCAAGTTATAATGCCTGAAATAAATGGATTATTATTATTATTATTAAATACTTGCAAATACAATTTTTAAGCTCAAATATGAGCGAAATTGGGCGAAACAAAAAGCTACGGAGATAACGTGCGAGGTCATATTCATATTCATATTCATTTTATTCATAAAATGAATATCCTCAACTAGGCTGCCATCGATTATATTGTTGAGGCAGTATAATAAACATACATAAATATATCGTCACGCCTCTCCCCCGTGGGGGCTGGCAGATGAGTCATACAGCACCCACATTTCGCCGGGAGTATATTATAGAAAAAAAATCTGCGAAAGGTTTTTAAAATTTAAAAAATATCTCTGTTCTGTAACACCCTGTACAGTTCCCAAATGTGTTGATGTCCGTGAGTGTACGCACACTGACGCGGCTACAGTGTAATGTTTTTATTTATTGCTACGTACCTATTTATTAGGGTTCCGTAGAATTAGGCAAGAAAACTCTTAAGTAGGTATAGATGGTTAGAAATAAAGAGAAAATTAAATTAACGTAACGTGTATTTGCGTACCTATTAATGAGTAAGGAACAAGTCATTAAAATACATAATCAAAGTACTCGTAGGTAGGATCTCTGAAAATTTAAACTACAGCATAAGTTTTTATTCTGAATAAATCTGGTTTTCTCATCTTGTAGAGTAAAAAAAATGATGATAGCCTAGTGGAGAAGGCTCGCCTTTTAAGCTCAGAGGGAGCGTGTTCGATCCCAGCCGACGGCACGCACCAATTTGTTCATTGTGTAAACATAATATGTGCGTATTTAATGTCATCTGCCACATGACTGGAGCCCGGTGTATGACGACAGGCTCGCCCCCTGTCACACGTGGAACTGAATATCATTCGGAAAAGTGTGACTGTTGTAAAACAGCTCTGCAAGACCCTTCAGGGGACAGGCGTGATAATATGTCATGTAATGGTTAAATTTCGTCATTTTCTCTGGTAGGTGGCTTCGACCCTGGCTAGTTACCACGCACCGGACCAAGCCTTGCCGTGAATTGACCTAGTCGTGTTTCGGGATGTAGTCCGGTGTAACCGTTCCGAAGACGGGTCTGAGCAGTGGCGTAGTTGTAGCGCCTCACTCAACTGCCGTCTTTGTACTTCTTCACTCTACAAAACTTCAAGGCTGGAGTGAATAAGTACCTTATAGGTCGTCGTGCTCTATCTTAGACCACAACGTCGCTTAACATCAGGCGAGTTGGTGGTTAAACGCCGACCTATTTTACATTAAAAAAAATGGCTTCAGTGTCGCCGACGACAGTGCAGACGCATCCGTGACGTGTCACTACAGCAGGGTTAGCATGAACAAATGAAAAATGAAAAATGAAGCATGGACAAATTGCCTTCCCACAGTTTTATCTCTCGAGAAAGAGATAGACATATCTGTATTCTAGCTCTGTCACATCTAAGCGCAGATAAAAACGATGGATAGACCTTTTTTTCTTAAAAAGTAAACATTTGTCGGCCTCGGCGGCACAGTTGATAGTGAACCTGCCTTCTGAGCTTGGGGGCGTGGGTTCGATTCCACCTAGGGCAAACATTTATGTGATGAACATTTGTGTTTGTTCTAAGTCTACGTGGTAATATCTATTTAAGTATGTTTTTAAAAATATCTAAGTATGTTTAACAGTCTCTGGCAGCCATATTACAAGCATTGCTTAGTTTGGGGTCAGGCGACCGTGTGTGGAAATGTCCCGAATTTATTATTATTTATTTCTCTGCTCCGTGCCAGCCTAGCTGGTTATACAGTTTCTTTGATTTGACGCGGGGTCACTGTCTCCAGCGACACTGCGTCACTGTCGCCAGCGACACTGAAGTCAAAGACAAAATGTTAGTACTAGTACTAGTATTTGAGATTTAATTACATTATTTTGTCTAATTTGAAATGAAAAACAGAGTATGTAGCTCCAAAGAAACCATCTATTTCACCCTCAAAATGTAGACACACTTCGCTAGTGCACAAAACCATCTTGCGTGAATTTTCGATTTTCATCCCTTGGTAAAAAAAGACTATTTTTACTGTACGGAACCACCTGGTTCTAAATTCAAAAATAAATTAGTTACTTTCCTAAGATCGCCGTGAGACCGAAAATGGTCAGAGACTTTTTATATGCCATAGATAATTGGTTTTTCGAGATGAACTTTTTTTCTCGCGCGCATATTATGCTCTGTCTCAAACGTAAACCTACTTCGTTGTGAGGGCGTTGTTAGTACATAAAAAGGTATGGTATAATAATACACTAGATAGATAACTTCTTAAAGTAATGCGTGAAGTCCCTTCGCGCGGAAGAAGTGAAACTTCTGTGTATCTTTCTTTCTCGCTCCCTCTTGCGTTGTAATATTGGACGCTACTCGTTGCTAACGCTCGCGCTGGCCTGTAACAGGAATACTACGCGCATGCGTTCGAATGCCACGCATTCACTCTCGATTTGTCTCTTTCTATTCCCCCTCGCCAGGAGCGTTAAGCGTTTAACGCAACCTTGTTGGAAGTTGCATTAGAAGCTTCACTTCAAAATACTCCGCAAGGATAGCATTCAGCAACACGTAGTGACGTCAATCGATGCTTAAGCAAGACCGAAATAAGGCATTTACAACCAGTTCGATAGAGACGGATGACTATGACGTCATTATGTGTTTGCTAAATGCCAGACCTTGTTTTTTTGGATCTTGGATAGTAGGAAATAAACAGAACATATCGTTAAGTTTCTCCCGAAGAGGTTGGTAGAAATGTGTTACAGCACCCACACTTTAGTGACGAAATTCGGTCCCAAATGGAAAAAAGAAAGAAAAGAAAATATAAAGAATGTCTCGAAAAATATATTTTTTCCTTTTTTTGATGTATTTTGACCGTGATTATTTGAAAAATAAAAAAAAAAAATCTCATTCCGTATTAAGTACTTTTTAACCGACTGTGCAAGAAGGAGGGTTTTGTTTTTCGAGTGTATGTAAGTACGTATGTATGTATGTATGTGGGTATGTATGTATGTATGAGTTTTCTTTGGCACGCCCTACAGCCTAAACAGCTTGATGTATTTCGACATGTGAGGTGTCATTTGAATCGTCTTGATAGTGGAAGTGACGTAGGGTACAATATTTGCAGCCAGGTTTTTTGTTTTTCTTTTAATAATGTTACTTATTAAGGAATCCTTTTCGATGTTTAAATTCCTTCTAATTTTGACAGCGTCCATTTTTCTTAGTTCGCATTTCCGGCGCGCCTGCTTTCTTTTGCGGCATAAAACTATAGTGTCATTATTTTTTTCACCGAAAACCATTGAGTGAGATGTAATGATTGAAGCAATTACATTTTTTCTCTTCAATTGTTTGTTATTATCGCGGTTTTTGTGGAGTTTTCTGAAATTATTCTTTAAATTAGTCTTGTGAAAGAAAGTTGAGTTTTTTTGGTTTCGAACTATTTTGTATAAATCAAAGAGGTTTTGTTTTGAAATAGTGATGTGGAGGCAACAACCAATGATGCTTTCTCCATAGTCGGGAAGAGAGATGGAGTGAGACAGAGTGTGTGTGTGTGTGTGTGTGTGTGTGATAGAGAGAGAGACATTCTGTGACCTCGATGCCTGACGCTAAAAAAAACATGGTTAAAAAAATTAAATTAAAAAACTGTTTATAACTTTTATTATAAAGGATTTTTATTTTGAAACAACAATCGGAAAACTCTAGCAATTTCTTAATTTTGCTCCAAATTATAATGCAGCAAACTACATTTATTTTGTGAATATGCTTAATAAGAAATTTCTTCTTCTTTCTTGTGGAGTAGACCATTGGGGAAGGTAGCCATCAAGCAGTGGACGTCTGCCGGCTGAAATTATGATGATAATTAATAACTCAATAGGTATATACTAGTACTTAAATAATAAATACCTATTTACTTTGAAAATTATCATTGACTACCAACGTTAAAAATAAACATAAAAAGGCTACAATACTGGCCGCAAATAAGTTAGTAAACACTTTATCGCGCGCGAATTAAACGTCGTCTTAAATTTCGAAAAAAGAACGTCGCATAACAAATTTATACGCCGGCAGAAGATTTGAATTTAGAATCCTTTCGGGTTTCGGGATTTTAAAAGCAATATGGTATGGACAGAAAATTGTAGAGATGCCAAGTTGGATAAATTGTATCTGTACATATTATAAATCAAATCGAATCAAAATAATTTAATTCGACTATTTTTTCAAGTTATACTTATCATATAATAGGTAGGTAAGTAGTTAAAAAAATTATAAATAAAATTATTAAAAATAACTAAAAAAAAAAAAATTTATAAATTAAAATTATTTAAAACGTTAAATTAAAACATAAAATATTACAAACAATAAAACAAAGTCGCTTTCCGCGTCTGTCTATCCTTATAACTGTGATATATTTGCTAATAGCACTTCCTAAACCATGCAACGGATTTTGATGCGGTTTTCACCATTAGCTAGATAATTATTCACGTTAGGTTTTTAGGTACCGTGCCGTGCAAAGCCGGAGCGGGTCACTAGTTGTAAATAAAGTACTTATAGTGCACTAACGACCATTTTGGCATATCACGGCACCTTCCGCGGAAAATTATCTAACTGATGATGCAAACCGCGTCAAAATCCGTCGGCTGGATTAGGAGTTAGCGGATAAATAGACAGAGAGATGCAGAAAGCGACTTTGTTTTATACTATGTAGAGAATACATATAGAGGAAGAAGAAGAATACAGAAGAGAAGAGGTTTTTCAGCAATATCTTATAATACTGAAAATCTGCTTGGGCTTTCGTCAAAAAGTTGCGCGTTGAACACAAAAACCTTGAAGCGCAAAATAAATTTGAAATATTTCAGTTAAATAGATAGTTAATGATTTACGCAAATGATTGACCCCTTAATGAAGGACTCCTATTCTTATCAGCCTAGATATTTTTTTCGTTTCTGTCGCTCTCGTTTGAGAAGTCATAAGCGTGAGAGTGACCAAGAAACATCTCACGCGTCAAGAACAGAGTCCAGATATTAATGCTTTTAAAACATGCTTTTAAGTTTTCTTAGCCATTCGATTAATTATGTCAGTCTCTACATCACTTCTGTTTTAAAAAGTCTCCAATTACAAAATTCGGTAGGGCACCGGTGCGGTATCAACCGCAATTTCTCATTGGCCCCTTTTAAAATACGAACATTAACTTTTTTATTATTTTTCTTCTTAAAAGTCACTGGCAGGTAACAGGTTCCGTGTTTTAAGGCGGCCTTTTAGAGTTTTATTTTCATTTTATTTTGGTGATAACAATTTTATTTTTTAGGGCGTGTGAGTTAAGTTAATCCGCTCAATTAGTGTTTTGACTTTATTTAATTGGTTTGAGGAATTTTTGCGTATTTTATAAGTTTCAACTTTAAAATCGCGAAAAATGTTATCGGTTTCCATTGAAAAAAAAAAAAAAAAATAGGACTGCTATCGCGAACACATTTGGCCAGCGGCTATCATTCACACAGGAAGCACTAAGCAGTGAATATTTTTACGTGTTTTTTCGGAAATCGAAACTTACTAGTGAAAAGTGACTCCGTCTTTTGTTTATTTGACTTACAATAAGGTTGCGTTAAACTTTTAACGTTACCATGGAAGGGTATGAAAGTACTGTTGCGTTAAACGTTCAACGCTACTGGGGAGGGGGAATAGAAAGAGACAGAGCGAGAAATAATAAGAAACAATATGATTTCTGGCCTAGCGACGTCGTCGAAAATTATTTTCAATTATTTCGTTCATTATTTTCCGTGGCATTATCAGTAGCCATGATGTTTAGTCCATAGGTATCAAATTACTCAAATCTATGTGTTTATGGTTTAGTACGCACCCCAAGTTCAAATAATTAAACCCATCAATTTTAAGACAATTTGATGAACACTCAAAATTTATTTAAAAAGATAAAGACGCATTAAGCCACTCACAACACCAAAAAAAAAAAAACATTCAACAATGTCTACTAAAAAAAATAGTTTTTTTTAAATGTTTGGTTCCTAAAAAGCCTATCCCATGAAGTGACATCCGTAAAAATTGCCGCAATTAAATTTTAAAGAAAGAAATACACATTCTAAATTCGAAATTCCGGTCGAAAGTTCGGAAGACAATGGCCCATTAGGCGACCGTAGATGCGTATCTAGACCACACATTCTCAAAGTGAGGGAAAGGGTGTTTTTTTTTTATTTAACTTTTGTTTATCTGCTACTAGTGATCAATCGCATCTTGTACCCTGTTTCTCATATTTATAGTATTACTAGCTATAGCCTGCAGTTTGAAAAATAGCCTATATTGTGTGTTAATGTTAATTCAGGGTATAATATTTATAATTTGTTTGTGCATATCAAGTACCACTAGCTAAAAATTACTGTCACTTCCTTTGTTTTTTTACAAACCAAATTGTTAACAGTCTTGTTGTCGATTTCATTGAATTAAACACACATTTTTACAAGTCACTATAGTAAATATTTGACTCAGGTTAGTTCAATAGTTAAATCAATGTAATTGAAACCCATATTCCTTACACTATTATATCCATATTCCTTAATGCGAGCAAACTAAATAACTATAACAAATTGGCAAAAGCTTGAGAACCTCTGCTCCCAACGACCCAATTTAGTTCCTTTTGGAATTTTAGAACGCGGTTTATTTTTAAAAACGTTCCGGTCACGGCGTGCCGTAGTGTCGATTTTTGCGGCTAAAGATTCGAATTTGGAACTCGTTTCGCGCATTTAAATTTCGCGAAGCCGAACGCCGAGCTTGATTTAATTAGCTACTTGGACGTTCGAATTTCAAAATCTTTTGGCGGGATGACGGCGCGATGTTTTCTGCAAATTGTTTTGGCTTAAGAAGTTGATTACATTCTGCAATGGTTGTTAATTCGATGTTTGAGCAGAATCGTTGTAATAAAAATGTTTGATCGAATTGATCGTTTGTCGATACTTCGTAAATGTAATTAGCGTAATTGGATCTTTAGGTTTTTACCTATTTAAGTATGTTAATGGAAAACAAATTGAATGTAAGTACGAACAAAATGTATTTACGTATCATTAAGTAAATGGTTAAAAAAAGTTTGATAGGCCTAATTTGTATAAATATAAACCACTAGCGACCCGCTCCGGCTTTGCACGGTACCTATAAACCTTTCGTGAAAAATTATCTAACTGATGGTGAAAACCGCATCAAAATCGGTTGCGTGGTTTTGGAGTTAGCGGGACTAAGAGACAGACAGACGCGGAAAGCGATTTAGTTTTACACAATGTAGAGAAGAGATAGAGTTATAGAAGAGAGAATGGACTCTTCTCTGCTCACAAAATTTCACGAGAATCGGGTAAGAAATGCTACCTGCAGAACAGGACAGAGGCAATGGCCGCAAGCTCCTCAGCTCAAAGAGCCACTAGTTAAGTCGTCTAGTTTAGTAAATGATTCCTTCTTGGAAATATCCTCAATCATTTTAGAATTCTCTAATGGATTCGGTAAACCAAAACGTCAATTTTTAATTTCCCACCTTTTTCTTGACACGATCCACAATACCATAAAGCAAATGATTTAATCGCAAAAATTAAAAAGCGAATGCGCTGGCAATTAATAAATCAAGATAAAGAATAAACACAACAATCAACTTCAAACTTGGAACACTCGAGTTTGACACAGATTAGAAATGTACCAGAAACCTGCTTTAGCCAACTCTGTACGTACAGCATTCTCATAAATATATCCATAATAATAATTATACATAAATAAATTCGGGACATTGTCACACACGGTCGCCTGACCCCAAACTAAGCAAAGCTTTTACTATGGCTGTCAGAGACTGACATACATACTTAGTTAGATATTTTTAAATACATACTCAAATAGATAATAACACATAAATGTTTGCTCTAGGTGGGAATCAAACCCACGCCCCCAAGCTCAGAAGGCAGGTTCACTACCAACTGAGCCACCGAGGCAGTCAATATCCTACTATTCGACTAATATTATAAACGCGGAAGTTTGTAAGAATGGATGGCTGAATGGATGTTTGTTACTCTTTCACGCCAGAACGGCTGAATAGATCTGGATCGAATTTGGCACAGAGATAGATTATAGTCTAGAATAGCACATAGGGTACTTTTTAACCGCGGGTGAAACCGCGGGGCGCAGATAGTATAATGTATTTTTTCTATAAAATAACCCTTACATTATTTAGACTTGTGTCTCTGCATATATTCTGCTCTATCGTTTAGGCGCGAACGGACCGCACACGACGCAAAATCGCGCGCGAACCACCGAAGCACGTACTGCTCCACCAACTTATCTGCAGACTTGATCGCGGGCGCCACCATCGCATTTGCTTGACAAAATTGACAGCCATTCGTACAGAATGTTGTTTCTTGATTTAGCCAAGTTAGTAAATAAGTTGGTAGGCTTGTATTCGCAGATGGTTATCGAGTTAATGTAATGTGTGAGGACGCTACTGCAAATTGCTAGTTGAGGAATCAATTACGGAAATATAAACGGATAAAATTTATTTATAGTTTT
Source organism: Peribatodes rhomboidaria (assembly GCA_911728515.1). Lineage (NCBI taxonomy): Eukaryota > Metazoa > Arthropoda > Insecta > Lepidoptera > Geometridae > Peribatodes > Peribatodes rhomboidaria. Next base: position 2,798,396 of record OU452194.1, read on the forward strand.
TTTTTGTAGGTACTTTTAACATAACATATCGTGACGCCTTTCCCAGACGACGGGGCTGGTAGAAGTGTAATACAACAGCCACACCTCGCCGGGCGATTTTCAGTCCCAAATTGACAGTGGGCGAACCTGTCGCATACACTGGGCTTCAGTCATTCACACAATTAACAAATTGGTGCGTGCCGTCGGCTGGGTACGAACCCGGTCCCTCTGGCTTGAGAGGCTGGTCTTCTCCAACTAGGCTATCATCGCTTTAGGTACTTTTAGTTATTTAGAATTTTGAAAATATTTACGTATCTTTAATATTACTGACAGACGTCAGACGTTTAGTATAGCTAACTTAAATGATGGAAAAAATATTGTGTTTTCGATAGAAACTCTTTGATGAATAGACAGCGCTCTTGGTCATAAGTTATTCTGATTTCTGTCAAATACGTATCTGCTTGTATGTTTTCTTCGATGGTAATTATGTGAAGTGTACGAGCTGATAGATAATAACGATGGTAAGCTACGATGTGGTCGAAGATGAAGCACGCAGACTTAGGAGATACCTACTCACTCTGGTCTTGAATAGACCCAGTTTATAGTTCCTAGGAAACAAGGAAGCCGGCAAGTTGTTCGAATCATTGGCCGAACGGATTAGAAACGTAGAACGGAAGCGTTTATCCGGGGAGAATTAGTGGTTCTGTAAAGACCTCATGAGTCTGTCTTTGCATAGCGTTTGCAAAATGGCTGAATGTTTTTAACGTTTTCAATCCCTATATTTTCACCATTAATTTTTTTTTACAAAAACTGAATCAACAACAAAAAAATCCATTTCGTTAACGAACCTGCTTACAAAATTTCACGAGTACCGGTTAAGAAATGTGACCTGTATATGAGAACAGTCGGACCGGACATGCTAAACTGAAACGGAGACGCTACGCGCTCGCTGGGTCAATTATTAGGTAACCCATGTCGTATTTTCTATGTAAGTTTCCAAATTCCAATTTTAGTCTCACAAAACAGCCTTTTTCAGTGCCTTAAATGTAGTCGTGTAAAACTTTTAATTTTCAAGTACAGCCGTGTTCTCCGAACTCCAAAATTATTGGCGCCATTTTGTCTAAATGTCACACTCGTTCGCGCTCTTTTTGCGGCCATAGATAAAAGGCTTATGTTTTTTTTTTAAATTAAAATCCGATTGCTTTGATTTATTGTAAGCGGCAGTCTAAAGTTATTTGAGACAACAATGACATTGCAGAAGAACTTATTATGAAGGTGACAAAGCTGATATTAACTTAAATATTCAATAAACTTAAATGTATATAAGGTACAGATGATTTGTAAAATTTATTGAATTAGGTTAATGGATTCATTGTAAAAAAAAGGAAAGTCTTGTAAGAGGGTTGTTGGAACTTTTATTGCTAATCTATGGTAAAGTTAAGGGTTAACTTTTTTACTTCCGACAGCCATTAGAATCGCAATAAAATTGATAAAAATCTTAATTCTCTCATTTGTATTCTGGTCACATAGCTATCGAAACCGGAAGCTCTATTTTTTAATAATACTATTTTATTATTTCCGGTAGGTAGATACGGTTCAGTAGGGATGTTTGTTTGACTTTTGGACTATTTGAATGGCATAGACAATTTGTTTTTTTTTAAAATAAAATAAGTGATTATGTACGTATGTTCGTTGGCGCATCTAAATGTTGTTGGAATTATTTAAATTGATGTGGCGTGTTCTTAATAGGTATGTTTTAATGAAATGTATCTATTATACTTACAATGTTCTTTTTTTAAATGTAGAATAGGTTGGCGTTTGACCACCAACTCGCCTGATGTTAAGCGACGTTGTGGTCTAAGATGGAGCACGACGACCTATTGCTGAAGGTCAAGTTAAATTGTAAGTATTTATTGACTTATTTTAAAAAGCGATGGTAGCCTAGTTGGGAGAAGGCCCGCCTCTCAAACCAGAGGGAGCGGGTTCGAACCCAGCCGACGGCATGCACCAATTTGTTCATTGTGTGAACGTATGTATGTGCGTTTATATGTCACCTGCTACATGACTGGAGCACGGTGTATGGCGACAGGCTCGCCCCCTGTCACATTTGGGACTGAATATCAGCCGGCGAAGTGTGGGTGTTGTATTACACCTCTGCCAGCCCCTTCGGGGAAAGGCGTGACGATATGTTTAAGCATGTTTAGAATGAAATATACCTATTATTTTCATTGTAGGATGGCGAGGGTGACAGTAGTCAAATCGTTCCTCTTCACCCTTGAAAGTTGCCGCGATGTACAAATCGTGACTTAAAACTTCAACTACATCTTAAATATCACAACACTGAAATACGGAATCTGCAGGAAAATAAGTCAATAGAGAATATTTTATAATTATTAATAAAATGTATAACCTCTAAACAAAAGATCACAGATAATTATAATTCAGACTTATAACTACAATAGAGATGAAAGTTTTACGGAAAATAAAACTACGTACTTATTTTGCAGCGTAGGTCAATTATTTCGTCTGAATATAGCAAATTAGCTTAAACTATGTTTGATGTTGGATTACATAGGATGACGAGTTTTGGATGAAATTAAGCACCTGCCTGTTGAAGTTAAGAAATTTAATCTTGGGTTGGGGTAAATTAAACAGCACTACAAAAATACTAGTAATTCGCTTCGAACGGAGACCTCGATTTTCAACCGTCCCATAGATAATAATTATTGCGTGTAAAAACCTAAGAAAATATTTAAATTCGATTCGGAATCTAACAAGATGAAAATGGAGCATAATGCCAGCGAGTGTCATTCGCAACAGAGTGCTACTTCACCTCAATTCACTGGATTCTGTCTAAGCTAAAAAGTTAGAGATTGAAGATGTTTGACCCATAGAGCCAGAAAAAAATCTATTTATACTCAAACAAGATCAAAATCAACCGCCCAGAAAACGCCACACAAAGACACAATTCAAAACCAAATCCGACATGTAACTCACCTCACAATTACCTTAGCCCATTAGCCATTACCGTCGGCACTTACAAAAGTGCCCAACTGTGCCAAAACTGCAAAAAAAACCAAAAAAATCGCTCAACAAACGTTCGTCAAAATCCAGTTTTACGTTTCGGCATTCGCAAAGCCCAGCCCCCGGCGTGGCGCGTTCTTATTTTGAAAATATTTTGACGTTAATAGCTGCCTTTGTTAGCGGCCAGTGACGTAAAGTGACATATTGTTTGTGGTCCGTTTTTTTTTCTCGATAGGCTCATGTCGTGTCGGTGTACCGTCAAAGTGAGCGTTGAAGCGTTGTTGTTATTGTTGTTTGTTGTCATTGTTGCGTTTTTGCGTTGGATGTGAGGTGGTCTTAGATAAGGTGAGATTTATATCTAAGTTCATATCATCTGCGTTAAAAAAGAAACCATTATGCTGTCAAATTAGAAAAAAATGTCATATCCTTCTTTTTTGGCTTGTCTTTTTAATTTTTTCCTCTTTTTATCCGACTGCGTAAAAGGAAGGTAATGTATTTCGAGTTTATGTATGTATGTTTGTATGTGGGTATGTTACATAACATACCCACATATCACATATGGTTTCTTTGGCACGCCCTACAGCCTAAAGAGCTGGATGGATTTCGGCATGTGAGGTGTCATTTGAATTATCTTGACAGTGGAAGTGACATAGGGACAATATTTAGCAGCCGGGTTTTTGGTTTTTCTTTTAATGATGTTATTTGTTTGCTTACCATATCTACGCCCAATAAATTTTGGTCATTCAATTCATTGTATACCGACATACGGACTTGTTTAAGAGTGAGATTAAATACCACATTTCTACTTGACATAATTCATGCGAATGATATGAAAAACCAACCTTTAGCATTCCGAGACTTGACACTCGACTACGTCACTCTTAGTATATCATCATCGTCTCTCTCGAATTTGTTGTAAATTACTCATTCTGAGTCTTGCTACTCGTAATTCATCGGTTGCCGTAAGTGCGTGTCACCTAACATTTTTGTCTCAGAAGTCAGAAGGCTATACCTGCCGGAGTATATTATTACATCACTAGCTACCCGCCTAGAGTACCTTCAAACCTTCCGTGAAAAATTATCTAACTGATGGTGAAAACCTCATCAAAATCCGTCGCGTGGTTTAGAAGTTAGCGGATATACAGACAGAGAGACAGACAGACGCGGAAAGTGCCTTTATTGCCTCGGTGGCTCAGTTGGTAGTGAACCTGCCTTCTCAGCGTGGGGGCGTGGGTTTGATTCCCACCTGGGCAAACATTCATGTGATGAACATTAGTGTCTGGGTGTTAAATCTAGTTATGTATGTATTTAAAATTTCTAAGTATATATCAGTCTCTGGCAGCCATAGTACAAGCGTTGCTTAGTTTGGTGTCAGGCGACCATGTGTGCAAGTGTCCCGAATTTATTTATTAATACTACGTAGAGAAGAGATAATTTACCAAACTGTCAACAACCAAAACATATGCAAGCCGCTGACCAACCGTCATTTTCTTTTAAATTCCACCTGGCATCATTACAACCTCCACAAGTTTCACAACACGTGTTCAAACAACGACAACAATGCAAGAACACGACAGGATATGGCTGACCACTAAGCCAACAAAGCCTCAAGCCAAAAAGAAAAAAAAAAGTTAATTTATGGTACGATCTGACATCTGTCATTTTCCGCGCGGACGTTAGTTCTCAAGTGTTCTTTTTGAAATGAATTGAACAAATGGATGGCATCAGCTGTAACCGCAAGACTGACCAGTGTAATCAGTGATACACAATACAGACAGACTTTCAACTTGTCTTTGACCGAGCGTAACAAGGTCTCACAGTTTACTGGGCTTTCTCAACATTTTTTTTGTTAAACGATAAGGCCGGATCTTCTAAAAAATTTGCAGTTAATATGCTCAGATCAAGCTAGAGAATAAGATGGCGCACGGCGTATGATGAAGCCAACAACCATCCATAAACTACGCTACTGTCGTTCTATGACATTTAAAAAAATTCTTAATACGAAAAATGATATTCTAGGATACCTAATTTACTAAATTGAATATTATTATTATTTTATAACATTTACTACCTATATGAATTCAATTAATTTTTTATTATTACGTTTGTAAATTAATTGATTTTTAGCCTTTGACGTATACTAATCGTATAAATAAATGAGTATGAGTATAGGTACACAACACTTACACATTGACGCAAAAAAACTACGCTACTCGCTTGGTTATTCATAACTCGACATTATGGACATTGGTTTATGGTATAATTTCGTGTACTTAAATTTACATAGTGCATTATAAACATCTGGCCAGGACTACATTTTGAGGTTATTTTTAAAAACTGTGCAGTTTTTTTTCAAGTCAATTTTGAAAAAACCGTAACATTAAACTCTTACAAATATGTGCAGTTTTAGAATATTGAATCTTATTAGTATGTATATTGGAACGGAAATGGCTGACGTAGAGTTTGGGAATTAATATTAGTTTTCGTACAATTGTAAATGTTTTTCATGGTAACATTACCACGCACACACATTGAAAAAGAAGTGGCTTCAGGGATATATAACGCAGTGTTCCATCTTTTCCTCTAGATTGATCTGAGTTAATATGTAAGTACTACTAAATTTACTGTTACTGTCAATTCGTATTTTATCCTACTAATATTATAAACGCGATAGTTTGTAAGAATGGATGGATGTTTGTTGCTCTTTGACGCCAGAACGGCTCAACAGATCTAGATGAAATTTGGCACAGAGATTATAGTCTAGAATAGCACATAGGATATTTTTTAACCACGGGTGAAACCGCGGGGCCCAGCTAGTATGAGATAATTTGGAGCAGGAGGGCTAGCTGATCTGAAAAATTATGAAATAGTAACCAAAAAAAAATAATAGCATGTTTAAAAAAAATATTCCTTCGGGAGCAAAAAAATAAAAAGACTTGATTTAATCATTATGGTAGTTGATCTGAAAAATATGAAGTTCTGACAAAAAAATGAAAAGCATGTTTAAAAAAAAATATTCCTTCGGGAGCAAAAAATAAAAAGACTGTTGATTTAATCAGTAGGGTAGCTGATCTGAAAAAATATAAAACTGTGACAAAAAAAAAATTAAAGCAAATTAAAAAAAAAACTTATCCCTTCTTTCTTAGTAAAACAGGTACATTATAAAAAGGCCACAACACTTTACTGAAAACAAATCAAAACCCCATTAAAACAAGACGTGCGGTGCCCAATTCCCCTGTATGGGGGAGCAAAAAAAAAACTTTTGATTTAATCATTAGGGTAGTTGATCTGAAAAATTGTGAAATTCTGACAAAAAAATTAAAACGTTTAAAAAAAAAACTTATTCCCTCTTTCTTAGTAAAACAGGTACATTATAAAAAGGCCACAACACTTAACTGAAAACAAATCAAAACCCCATTGAAACTCGTAACAGAATAAAACGATTTTCCCCGAAACAAACATTAGCTACCGCACCCTCTGATACAGGGTGTTAACAATAAGCTGTTTACGAATTTTCCCCCTAGGGCGCACCCTGTATGTAATGGATTTTCCTGTTGTTTGGTTCATGTTACAAGCTTTTTTAATGTTTCTTGTTTTTTAAGATTCCGTACCCAAAGGGTAAAACGGGACCCCAATAATTTATTTATATTATACAAGCTGCGCCCCGTGGTTTTACCTGCGGTTAACAAGTATCCTATGTGCTATTCTAGACTATAATCTATCTCTGTGCCAAATTTCATCCAGACTGTTCAGCCGTTCTGGCGTGAAAGAGTAACAAACATCCATCCATCCATCCTGGAAGAGATCGCTTTTAGTGATAAGGCCGCCAGTTGTTACACTATTTAATAAGTTTTATCATAATTTTTCTCTTGTTGTTTTGTTATCTGTGGTGTGAACAATAAAGAGTTTATCTATCTATCTATCTATCATTCTTACAAACTTTCGCGTTTATAATATCAGTAGGATAGGATATCAGTCTCTAGCAGCCATAGTACAAGCTCTGCTTAGTTTGGGGTCATAAGATCGAGTGTGCAAGTATCCCGAATAATTATTTATGTATTTTACGTAGGAATGATATGTATGAATGAATAATGAATGTATGAATGTAGGATATAGTCCGGTGTAACCGTTCCGAAGACGGGTCTGAGCAGTAGCGCACTTGTAGCACCTCACTCAACTGCCGTCTTTGTACTTCTTCACTCTACAAAACTTCAAGGCTAGAGTGAATAAGTACCTTATAGGTCGTCGTGCTCCATCTTAGACCACAACGTCGCTTAACATCAGGCGAGTTGGTGGTCAAATGCCGACCTATTCTACATAAAAACAAAAAAAAAAAAAGGTTGTTGGTGTAAGCTTGTCTTTTGCGCCCTAGGGATGATACCCCTAGGTGTAACCGAGATTGTTAATATTGCGAGCAGACGTGCCACGAATCACGATACAAGACACCCTTCTGTCTCTACGCAATACTCTACTGTGTACTTATAGGTATATCTCACAATGGCTGTCAGAGGCCATGGCTTGAAGATCAAGCGTGTATCAGCCAACACAAATACTGCTCGCCACATTCTCAGCAACAGAGTTGTTCATACATGGAATAGGTTGCCTGAGGATGTGGTCACTGCTAAATCCATCAACGCATTTAAGAACCGGCTTGATGGCTGGTTGCACCAAAAGCAAATGTCTCTGACGAACATTTGAATGTGGATAAAACAATATTTGTGCGAACTTTTAGTGAATTTGGACAATTTTAATTCAACACAGTGTGATGTAGGCACATCAGCCCTAGGCTGCTCGCCTATAATTAAATAATTAATTAAATAAATAAATAAATATCTAACAGTAGAAAAATATTACAATCTGTTTTGTATGTGTAGGAAGCGATGATAGCCTAGTTGGAGAAGGCTCGCTTCTCAAGCCAGAGGGAGCTGGTTCAAACCCAGCCGACGGCACGCACCTATTTGTTCATTAGGGTGTGTCCACATCTGGCGAATGTGCCGCGAATGCGCAGCTCGCGAGCCGTTTGCGAGCTGCCCGCGAGCTGCGCGCGTGTAGTCACGGCAATAGTGTGGTGCGCCTCTTTAGCGCAATTCATGCAAGGCTCGTATAAGGCGCGCGCACGGCGCGCGATCTGCGCGCATTCAATACTACAGTTCCGTACTGAGCCAGAAGGCTCAATACTTTCGAAGATGTCGGACGACACTAGTGCTTTTAAGATAATTGCTGCATCATTAGCTATTATATTACTGATAAAAAGGAAATAAAAGAGAAAAAGACGGCGTTGGTGGCAAAATCCTATTTTTAAAAGAAAACAGAATATAGTAGCGGAGTTGAAAAGCCATCAATTAAGCGGACACTATGCAAATTTTTTAAAATTATCACCAGAATTAGACTTAACAGTTTGCTACGGCATTGTTCATGATCGCGTTCCATTATAGTACCTATTTCTTTCCACGCATCATTTTTTAAATTTTTTCTATAATAATATTGATCTTTAGGATCCCACAATACTAGAAATCTTTTATATGTTTCAATTAAGCGTAAACAATTCTCCTCTGTCCACTCCATGACAACACGTGCTTAGCCTCCAGTAATCAGAAATGAACTGAGCGGGGCGCGCGGGCGGGAGAAAGACGCGAGCCGCTGGCGCGCCGCCCGCGCGCTGATCGCGTACAGCGCTTAGGTCGCGCGCGAACTGCGCACGAGCGGCGCAGGAGCGGCCCACGAACAAAAATGCTCGCGCGCAGCTCGCGGGCAGGTCGCAAACGGCTCGCGAGCTGCGCATTCGCGGCACATTCGCCAGATGTGGACACACCCTTGTGTGAACATATGTGCGTATTGTATGTCATCTGCTACATGACTGGAGCCTGATGTATGGCGACAGGTTCGTCCCTGTTAAATAAATAAATAATAAATAAATTCGGGACACTTCTACACACGGTCGCCTGACCCCAAACTAAGCAAAGCTTGTACTATGGCTGCCAGAGACTGATATACATACTTAGATATTTTTAAATACATACTTAAATAGATATTAACACCCAGACATAGAACAAACACAAATGTTCATCACATAAATGTTTGCCCTAGGTGGGAATCGAACCCACGCCCCCTAGCTCAGAAGGCAGGTTCACTACCAACTGAGCCACTGAGGCAGTCACATTTACATTTGAGACTGAATTTGTTACATTTGAGACTGAATATCGTCCGGCGAAGTGTGGGTGTTGTATTACACCTCTACCAGCCCCCTCGGGGAAAGGCGTGACGATATATTATGTTACATGTTATGTTTTGTATCCTTACTGAATTCTAATCGACCGAGCGAGCGTTAGAGAACGAAGCGTCTTTGCTTCAGCTTCGACAAACATGCTTTCGTATGTCCGAATTCAGTCCGGATCTTTGTCTTCCTTTCCAGGTCGCATTTCTCAACCGATTCTTGTGAAATTTTGTGAGTAGATTAGATTGGTAATTAGGTAGAATTTTTAGTCGAGTCAGTTTTTGACGTGACAACGTCTTATAATTCGATAGAGCCGGCTGCACGCACGAAAAAATGCAGCGTTACCTCGCTCTGAGGCGTTCCATGTAAGGCTTGAAGTGCAAGCGAGAGCGCGGAACGAGCGACAAAGAAGCACAATCGGCCTTTGCGTTCGGCAGCGTTCGACATCCGTCTCTCTCCTACTTGAGTGAGCACGTTGTCACGTTCAACTATCGTCAGTAAACCGACTTTACAGACAACCTATTTTTATTTATTTTTAAAAAGGGTGGATTTTTTACACCTTTTTTTTAAATCCAAGAGAGAATCGGAAATCCAGACAGAAATCGAATTACGAAACCATTTTTCTCGAAGCTGAAGTGTGCTTCGTTCGCTAATGCTTGCTCTTGTTTGGTTGAACGTTTGTTTGTTACGCTCTACTCAGCCAATCATCATAAAGTATTAGACAAGGACATCAATACTTTTAGTTAGTTTTGATATAGCAATTTAGCGTTCTTAATTCAGAAATAAGAAATTAGTATTTATTGAAAACTTCAATAGTTACAGGTCACAGTTCAATAATTGTCAAACAATACAAGGGATTATGAATGTCAAAACAGTAATTACATAATTATGTCAAATGAGAAATACATAATTAATGTCAACAAAATAAATTGCACACTTATTAATAATATAACTAATAAATAATAAATAATAATAATTTAAAAGTCTCTTATTTTAAAATAAGATTCAAGGTCATGAAACAGATTATCTAGTAACCAAGTTCTGAGCTTTGCTTAAAACATATTAGCGTTTAGTGTTAATTTTTTGATAAATGATGAAAAAACATTGGACCGGCCAGTAAAAATAACACCCAACTGTCAGGTTCTCAATGAACAAAATGTATGACGTAAAAGACGTACCTGTCACGCACATAACATATCGTCACGCCTTTCCCCTAAGGGGGCTGGCAGAGGTGTAAAACAACACCCACACTTCGCCGGACAATATTCAGTCTTAAATGTAACAGGGCGAGCCTGTCGCCATACACCAGGCTCCAGTCATGTAGCAGATAACATACAATACGCACATATGCTCACACAATGAACAAATTGGTGCGTGCCGTCGGCTGAGTTCGAGCCCGCTCCCTCTGGCTTGAGAGGCGAGCCTTCTCCGGCTAAGCTATCATCCTGTCACGCACACTAGTATAAAAAACTTGGCCTGTCACTTTTCGTTCATAAACAATACGGAACTCTCTCTAGACATATAAGTTTAGTAGGTACTCATAATAATGCTTATTTTAACAATGGATCATGTTTCTAATGTATAAAGTATAACAACCCTCTGTATTATCTCTGTGAGACCGCAGCGTTATTTATATTACCACCCTTAACAATAAAACAATTATCCTGCAACATCCCTCATCCCTTACAGGCTGACAAGGATTTCAATTAACTTTTTTTTTGGTTAACATCGCGTTTGCGCGTTATTCTGTAGCTTCCTGAAGCCACAGAAGAAACCAGAATCGTGTCTTTTTCTTCCACGTCACCACAACAGCTGCCTCGGTGACTCAGTTGGTAGTGAACCTGCCTTCTGAGCTTGGGGGCGTGGGTTCGATTACCACCTATAGGGCAAACATTCATGTGATGGATATTGGTGTTTGTTCTATGCCTGGGTGTTAATATTTGTTAAGTATGTATTTAAAAATATATATGTACTCGTATGTCAGTCTCTGGCAGCCATAGTACAAGCGTTGCTTCAAGACAGCGTCGTTTTAGCCTGCCAAATTTGGGGGCTGAGCTACCCACGTCCGTAGGAGTGTACTCTATTCTGATTCCCTACACGTGGCCCCCGGGTAGTGCTAACCGGGTAGCAAACTCTGGTGGGAGGCTTCGGCCGTGGCTAGTTACCACCCACCGGACCAAGCCATGCCGTGAAATGACCTAGTCGTGTTCCGGGATGTAGTCCGGTGTAACCGTTCCGAAGACGGGTCTGAGCAGTAGCGCACTTGTAGCGCCTCACTCAACTGCCGTCTTTGTACTTCTTCACTCTACAAAACTTCAAGGCTAGAGTGAATAAGTACCTTGTAGGTCGTCGTGCTCCATCTTAGACCACAACGTCGCTTAACATCAGGCGAGTTGGTGGTCAAACGCCGACCTATTCTTTATAAAAAAAAAGTTAAACCAGTGGCTCTGAGCTGCAGACGTCGCGGCCGACGTCTGTTGGCCTCTACAGGTCGCTTTCCTCAACCAATTTCCGTGAAATTTTCTGAGCAGGTACGATAATTAGACAAAAATTTTGAGCCGAGTCAATTTTGGTTGGAGAGATAGGTTAAGAAATGCGACCTGAAGAGGAAGACAGAGATCCGGACAGACTTCGGACATACGAAAGCATTTTTGTCGAAACTGAAGCAGAGACGCTTCGCTCGCTAAGGCTCGCTCTATCGATAAGTGTTTAAAATTAGGCTGAAATTGAAATCTGCAGACTCTCTATGAAAATCTAGAAAAAAAAAATACTTCTCATAGGATCTGCAACAGCAGTCTGAGGCGACCATTTACCCACCTTCATTTAAATTCTTGTCAGTCTATATCAGCCCTCATCCTTATCTGTGTTTACACCCTCTCGAGGGTAGTTTGTGAAGTGAATTATTTATTTATGTTGGCAATACTGTTAATCAGCTAAACTGTTTAGAAAAGAGGGTAGGAGTTATGGTGTGAAAAAGCATGTGATTAATTTAAGATGTGGGTATCTTAACAATGATTAACTAAACTTAAAAAAATAAATTTAGGTGCCTTGTTATAACTTTTTGCTAGAATTTTAAATTTTAGACAGTTTTTCTGTTTGTTTTTGGAGTTAGACCGGGTATTTTTACCTAAATAAAAAAAAAAATTCGGGACACCTGAACACCTGACCCCAAACAAAGCAAAGCTGGTACTATGGCGGCCAGAAACATATACATACATAATGTACTTTTAAATACACACTTAAATAGATATTAACACCCAGACATAGTAGAATTTTAAATTTCGCGTAAAAGTGAAACGAGTCACCTTAAAACAACATATGAGTAGTCATCTTTAAGTAATTCCAACGTATGACAAAACAACATTTTGTCAAAGAATTATCTTGCCTGTAAATATAATACCTTTCCTCTATGGTAAGCGCCACATTTTATTTCCCGTACAAACGCAAAGTGAAAAAAAACACAAATTAAAAAATATAATTCATTCAATTCAAAGAGCTCGATTCCATTTTTAATTTAAACGCAACCAGCCAGTTCAATCAATCCATAGACTCTTTTTTTCATTCGACATTGCAACCTCCTTTCATCCTCCGAGCCACAAATAAAACGGCCACAATGGCGAAATCACAAATTACGTGTACAATTTACATAGAAAAGTGACAAGTTACGCTGCGTAACATTTGTTAGCCCATTGTATTGTAACGTATTATATCTTTTAGTGATGGGAGCTTGTTAAAATAACAAGCACGCTCAGTCCAGTTCTTTTTATAAATTGAACTGGTTACATGACTATTTATTTAGACTTTATACTTTGAATTGTTTGCTTAGTTTGGGTTCCTTATTGAGCAACAGTGTTAGTTGTTCTGTGGTAAACCACTGCATGCCAGGAGCATCATATGCTCAAATTGAAAAGAAAATATTAAGCTGTAAAATAGATAGTAGTACAATTGTTGTGGTTTACCTGGGGCAAAGTTTAGGTACAGACAGGAAAGAAGTGATTGCAAGAATAACTTGTCTGTTGAAATTAAATGCATTCAAAGTAATGTTATGTGCATTTCCATACTCAGACTCTTTGACTAGAAGTCAAAATAACCACATCCATTCTTTGAATGCATTAATGTTTAACATAGTTTCCCGTCATAGTGATAAGCTGCTATTTTTTGATAGTAATCAATTTATTTATAATTTTAAGTTAACACAGGACAGCATGTATTGTCCTAAGAAATGCAGACACTTGATTGCTACATTGTTAGCCTACAATATTGATTCAGTTATAGGAAATATAACGAAGTACAAAGATAAGGTCACAGTTTTTAGTAAATGTACTAATAACATAACTGTGACCAATAGTTTAAACTTTTAAGTGAGACAACAGAGAAGTGTGTGGACATTTCACTTTTTTATCAAAACATAAACCGCTTCTCTGGCAAAATTTTAGAAATAGAACTTTTATTAGATAAGTATAATTTTGATATTTTATGTTTCACTGAAACTTGGTTAAAATCAAATAAAATGCTATTTAATGTTACAAATTTTCAGGTGGCCAGTGCGTTTAACAGAGTATCCGCTGAAGGAGGAGGCTGTATTATTCTTTTTAAAAATAACATGAAATATAAGGAGCGCTCTGACATAAGGGGCTATTCTGTTGAACGTGTCTGTGAAATTGCTTGTGCGGAAATGGACAGGCACATAATATTATGTGTTTATCGACCACCAGCATCTAACTTCAATCATTTTATGTCAACAATGGAGTGCGTACTAAAGAAACTTTCTAAATCAAATAGATCTATTTTGGTTTGCGGAGACTTCAATATAGATATTTTAGTCAATTCTACGGATAAAATTACTCTAATTTCTTTATTTAAAGCATTTAATTTAAACTATCTTTTCTGCGAGCCAACTAGAGTAACGGAGACCTCATCTACTTGCATAGACAATATTTTCTCAAGTTGTAAAACAAAAGATTTATCACTTTTTAACGGAGTCAGGTCAGATCACAAGGGCCTTGCAATTAAATTTGAAATTGATAAAATAAAGAAACCATCTTTAGTTGAGTGTAGACCATTAACGAAAGGTAGGTTAAAACGACTAAATAATTGCATAGAGTCGAAACTTATTTTAACTGATTTTTCTGTCAATAACCCTAATGACAGTTATGAAAAATTATTTAAAATAGTTAGCAATGAATTTAATGAAATTTGTCCAAAGAAGAAGATTCAATTCAACCAAAAAATACAGTTTAGTGACTGGGCGACCAGAGGTATACGAAAAAGTAGAGATGTTATGTATGATTTATATAACAAGAAATCTCTGACATCTAGTAAGGATTTTCATGACTATGTTAGAAAATACTCGAAAACTTTTAAGTCGGTTTGCATTCGCGCTAAAGCTTTGTTTATAAAAGATAAAATTCAAAAATTCGATAATAAAATAAAAGCTGTCTGGAAGACCATCAACACAGAGACGGGAAAAAGTAAGTCGAGGGATTCAGAATTTACGCTGGTAGTTGAGAATCAGCCGGTTTCTGATGCAAAATCGGTAGCCAACTCTTTTGAACATTTCTTCTCTAGCATACCCTTTGATGCCACCAAAACGCTTAACTCGTCTCCAGATGATGCAGGTGCTTTTCTAAAAGAACACTTCTCGCGGGATATACCAGACTTTCGGTTCAGATACACTTCCATCTCTGAAATTATCAAAACTTTCAAAAGCTTAAGAGTTAAATCTAGTGAAGATTTATGGGGATTATCAGTAAAAGTGTTAGAGTCTTTAATAGAAACTATTGCACCACACCTCATGGTCATATTTAACATGTGTATTGACAGAGGCACATTTCCCGATTTAATGAAAAACAGCAAAATTACCCCTATCTTCAAATCGGGTAGTAAGTCAGATCCCTCGAATTACAGACCCATCTCTGTGCTTCCGGCTTTGAGTAAAATATTTGAAAAGATTATACTTAATCAACTGTTGTGTCACTTTAACATACACAGTATATTAAACGAAAATCAGTTCGGTTTCACGAAAAGTAGATCAACAACAGATGCGGGAGTTCGATTAGTTACGCATGTGATGGAAGCTTGGGAGAGTTCACAGGATGCCATCGGTGTCTTTTGTGATCTTTCCAAAGCGTTTGATTGTGTAGAACACCGCACCTTGATCCGTAAATTACACCACTACGGAATTCGTGGAATCGCTCTAGATCTTGTCGAGTCATATTTAACTGATAGACAACAAAAAGTGGGAATTAATGGCGTCACATCTTCCGGATCTTTAGTTACAATGGGAGTACCACAAGGTTCTATCTTAGGCCCGTTCTTATTTTTGGCGTATATAAATGATTTGCCGTATATGGTTAAGGACCTTACAGACATAGTTCTATTTGCTGATGATACATCTCTTATTTTTAGAACAGATAGGAAAGATAGTGAACTTGTGCATGTGAACAACGTACTGACTATTATTTCGAGATGGTTCGCTGCGAACAATTTGTTACTAAATGCAAAAAAAACTAAGTGTTTAAAGTTTTCCATGCCTAATGTTAGATATATAGAACCAAACGTAATGCTTGAGGGCGATAAACTTAACATAGACAAGGCGACGGTGTTCCTGGGTATAAGCATTGATTCCAAACTGCAATGGGGTCCACATATTAGTGCTCTGTCTGGGAGACTTAGTTCTGCTGCTTATGCGGTTCGCAAGATTAGGCAACTGACGGATATAGCTACAGCTCGGATGGTTTACTTTGCTTACTTCCACAGCATAATGTCATATGGCATTTTGCTGTGGGGATCAGCTGCTGAAGTGGAGGCCATTTTTATTTTGCAAAAGCGAGCGGTCCGCGCTATCTACGGAATGGGTCCCCGTGAATCATTGAGAGATTTATTTAACGAAATAAATATTTTAACTTTACCTTCTTTATATATCTTTGAAAATATTATGCACGTTCGCAAAAATCTACATAAATTTAAATTGAACAGTGACTATCACAATTATAACACTAGAAATAAGGATAGGATAGCTGTACAGAGATTTAGACTGACTAAGTCAAGAAAGTCATTTTTAGGCAACTGCGTTAGTTTTTACAATAAAATCCCGAAAAATATAACAGGGCTCACCGAGGGAAAATTCAAATCACATGTAAAAACTACATTAATGAAAAGAGGATATTATAAGGTTAAGAATTATTTAGAAGATAAAGATGTCTGGAGCCTTCCACTTCCGCCAAGTAGCCACTAATATTTATAGATATTACCTAGTTGTAAGCCAAAATTTGTGAGACTAATTTATTTATTATTTGAAAAAATAATGCCCCTCAGTTTCTTGCCTGTTCTTCTGAGTAGAGGCTTTTTATCCGAACAAGGCGGTCGAGTCTATTTAAATAACTTTGACGTTCATAAGTGTATCTTTGATACCTAAATTGAATAAAAACATTTTGACTTTGACTTTGACTTTGACTTAGTTATTTCTTTTATTGGTTTAATTTTACGTGATCGCCCAATTGGTAATATTTTTCGGTTGTAACTGACTCTACTCGTTGAGTAGAGTCAGTTTCGGTTGGACAGGAAATAGTAGTAGTAGTAATAGGTAGAACTTGAAGCCTTACTGTTTCGTGTAAAAAAAGTTTGATCAAAAGAGAGATGGTGGAACCAGCTTATGTACAATAGCTACTTACATAGGATAATTTACAGGACTGATAATTATTTGTCTAATTCTCCCATATCCTGTTGAATACTTTTCTAAACTTATCAGACTCTGTTCTTTTTCAATATTTTTTGTATTATTGTAAAATTCCTACAAAAACAGTAGCAGTCAGACTGACAGAAAACACCGACTAACAGAAAGGACTAACCCTTCCAAGTCTCAACGAATTTTGTCCAAAACCCGACTACCCCATCACTAGCTCACCTTAACGCTCTTGCCTTATTTATATTTTTACATTTTACGTATTTGGTGCGTACTAACAAGATGTTTACGCGCCCACCTTCTGTCAAAGTGTCCCGCCAAAACCTTCAATGGCTTTTTTTTGCGACCATAGACAATTTGACTTTCTTTTCGGCAGAGGCGTTTGACAGCGAAACGGTGCGGTAGGTAACGCATTGTAGTCGTAACGCAACTTTTTAATCTGATTTGGTTTAGGACAATTTTTAAATTGATGTTTAATTCGATGGAAAATTGCGATCTTAGATTGGATTTTGATTTGATACGGCTTATGTCGGTTTTAAGTGGTTTTTAAGGCATCACTGAATTCGTTTGGGTAAATAGATCTGTGAGAAAAAAAATGATTTGAGGTGCAAAAAAAATCTGAGACGATTGTAATCATGTTTTAAAATGTCGTATATTCATGTTGAATTTTGACAACAGAGCCTAGCGCAAAAACCTGTAATGTGTAATATACCTGTAATATTAGTACATTTTTTCAGAGATTTTCCAGTTTTTCCGTTAAAATTATTTTAAGTTAGTTTAGGCTTTAGACAATTAGTACGTAGTAGTTTAGCACTGCTTGTCAGTACTCCGATTTCGACAAGTTCGTTAAGTAATGTTCTGTAGAGTTTACAAACAGACAGACAAAAACAGAAAAGAGAGGATAACCGAATTCTATTACTTTCTTTTTTTTGCACACACGGTCGCCTGACCCCAAACTAAGCAAAGCTTGTACTATGGCTGCCAGAGACGATATACATACTTAGATATTTTTAAATACATACTTAAATATATATTAACACCCAGACATAGAACTAACACAAAAGTTCATCACATAAATGTTTGCCCTAGGTGGTAATCAAACCTACGCCCCCATGCTCAGGAGGTAGGTCACTACCAACTGGGCCATCGAAGCAGTCCTCGTTTATAATATGTCATAGTCGTGTGATTTATGCCAATATGGTAATAAAATCCCAAATCGGAAAACAAATAAAAGTTTGTAATAACATAAGTCAGCTGAAAAGACCGATTTCGCAAGAAAACTCTTACTTCAGCAACATTTTCAGATATCACTCGATATTAGATAGAAAACTTAGTCAGCACAGCGGCTGAATCCAATATCGCTCTTGTGCCGATTCGACAAAAAAAGTTTGTCATAGACAAACCGCGGGAAATGGCGGGAAAGCCGTTGGCAACATGTGGCGCAATATGGCGGCTTATATTGAGTTTTGGCGGGATATTATGTTCGAGAAAATGGCTTTTGTATTTATATAACAGCTAAAGTGTGTTTATTAAATACATTATAGGAGCCTATCTTACATATTTATGTTTTTAGGCCCCGTATTCTAAAATATACTTCCTCAACCTCAAATCGTAATGTTGTACTTTAAGATTCAATACTTTTTTATACTTACTCATTAAAAGTAATTTTAAGCAATAAAAATAACAAGAGACACTTCAAGTACCTACTTAAGGCGTGGTAACATAATACCACAAAAATATGTAGTTATCAAAAGAAAAAGAAAATAAAATGGCGTCCCTCATTAAGACACAATAACTGACACAGAGATGGACATAAAGCACGTAGTTTATTATTAATATAACCAATCGACTGATTACAAGCATTCCTGCGCAGTAGGAGGAGTAAAAATAAAGAAAAACTTTAAAAGGCTAAGAAAACTTGATAAATAAGTAAAGATGGTGGGGGCATGTTTTATTGGGAAGCTGGGTTCTGTAGACTTCAAAGCTTAAAAGAACAATTTTTTAAACAATTTTGTTGACTTAAAAAAATGTTGACTCCCGAATTAATCATTGATTACCGATTGCCGAGATTTATTGACCGAACGAGCGAAGTGTCTGAATATGTCCGAATTCTGTCTGAATTCCTGTAAGTATCTTGTTTGTTTTTAAAACAAATCATTTCTCCGCCATTTTGAAAAATTTCCAAGAACTGAATCGACAAAAAAATCTACATAACTGTTGAACCTACTTACAAAATTTCAAGAGAATTGGTTAAGAAATACGACCTGAAAAACAGGACAGACGTCGGCTGCGCGGTATACAGCTCACAGAGCCAGTAGTTTCCTATAATCTGTAAGATGTGATAATGGTAGCGACTATGTTACATGTCTATTTTACAATACCCGGCCAGAAAAAAAAACGAATATTTTGAAAGAAGAAAATATAATTCAAACAAAAATTGCGGAAATAGAGGTCCCTACACTTAGATACCTACATCAATATTTTCATAGCTAGTTCCCTGAAATAGTGTCTACAACTGCATTTATTTTCTATGGCGTTTCACGAGTTGTCCATTAAGCCACGTTTCAAAGGAACCCTAGCTGGACAATCGCACTAAACTTATATTCTTACGTCGAACCCGGCCAATCACCTTTTATGAGCACTTCACTGCGTATGATTTTACGTCTTTTAAGATAGGGACTAATTACAGGGGACTGAGCGAGGTGTAAATTTAGTTAGTGCTTTTTCAGTTAGTTTATTTTTTGTATGCGTCGTTTTTATATTTTTTATCTTGTTGCAAGAAAATGGCTGTTTTTTTTTTATAAAATATATGAGAGTTAATCTTTAAGTTTGTAAAATTGTTTTTATCTGGTTCTAAGAAATGGTTCAATTGTGTTTTTTTGAACAAGGGCGTTAATAAGTTCTATCTTTGGGTTGATTTTTGTTTTCTCTTTAACTGGTTACGGGAAAGTGGTTGGTGTTTTCAATTTTAAGAATAAGGGAATTTAAGACTTCTTGCTTTTAAAAAAAAATATTTCTGGAAATTGACTCTTAAATATCTATAGGTATATTATTCTCCTATAGTATACAAGATTTTAAGTAGTTTTCTTATTTTTTAATTTTATTTATGGATATTGGACTCATAAAAAACTATTTTGTTAGTATACAGATACACTATAACTTTCATACCTATAAGAGGGTCTTTGATAAGTGTCAGTAAGACATAAGACAAGACTTAACGTTACTTCGTCGGATCTAAGACTAGTCATTACTTAAAATGAAAAACCCAAAGAACAGCTGCTGATTTTAAAAGAAACATTTACCAAACTTAAAAAAAGGAATCCAATGAATCAAGTTCCAAGAATTTTTAAACAACCAATTCTTTTTCGGGAGTCATCAAAACAAGATTACAATCGACGTCATTACCATCAAAAATCCAATTTCCCCTATCACATAACATCATCATCATCAACAACAAATCATCTCCAAAAAAACGACCCCTGTATCATCCCTTTCATAAAAACACCAATAACATGCGTTAATACTGGCCGCATAGAAATGCAGCTGTTGGTGTTATAAAAAAAAACAAGCGCTCCTATTGGTTGCGGCCAAAATGGCGGGAACATTAACCGCATCTGTCAGTCTCATATTGTCTATGGTCATGGGGATGGGCATTAAATATTTGTAGTGCGTCCACGTATATGGTAACGTTATGTGGCACTAAACTGTAATGTTATTTGACAGATGTGATTGTGAAAAGATGGTAAAAAACTGAGGAAAGTGATTACAAAATGGTATTAGAACAAATGGCATGAAAATATGCGTAGTACTTTTGTTATTATAATAATTTATTTATTATGTCGAGTACGGTGCTTTCAAATGTCATTAAATTAAAAAAAAAGTGTTTTCAAAATTTTGAACTATTTAACATTTAAACTATTTTAAACGTAGTCGGGATGTAGACCGGTGTAACCGTTTCGAAGACGGGTCTGAGCAGTGGCGCACTTGTAGCGCCTCACTCAACTGCCGTCTTTGTACTTCTTCACTCTACAAAAGTTCAAGGCTAGAGTGAATAAGTACCCTAAAGGTCGTCGTGCTCCATCTTAGACCACAACGTCGCTTAACATCAGGCGTGTTGGTAGTCAAACGCCGACTTATTGTCCATATAAAAAAAACGTGTTTAAAGTTTTTAACATTTAAAAAATGATGCTTTAATTAATCAATTGTTAGACTTGTGTTTTGTTTTGCATAGACAAGAAAAATGTCAGGGCGTTAAACAAAAATTAGAATAAGTTTTTGCAAAAGTAAATACTATAGCATGTACTAATGTTAATGTTAATGTTTAAGTTTAAGTGCTAATGGAACATTGTCTGTATTTTCTTTGCTTGTAATGTTTCAGAATTAAATGGTTGCAGAAAATCCTTTTTTTTAACATAAATAGGCAAAACAGGTAAAAATCATTAAGACACATAGAAAATAATAAACGCAGAATATATCCTATTTTTTTCGACACTTATATCTCAACAACCATTTAACCGATTTCACTCATATTTTTACTCAAAGGTTATTATTAAATAGACTACTTGCCAGCAAAATTTAATGAAGATCGGATTGTCGATAATCAAGTAAGTTATCGTCGGACAAAATCGAATCCTAACTTATATTATAAATCTGAAAGTGAGTTTGTTTGTCACTCTTTCATGCTATAATTAATCAACCGATCTGCATGAAATTGTGTTGGCAAGTAGTTTATTAAAAAAAAAAATTTTTAGTTTAAGTATTAGTGAAACCAGTCAAGTGGTTGTTGAGATATATAAACATATCGTCAAGCCTTTCCCCCGAGGGGGCTGGCAGAGGTATACAACACCCACACTTCGCCGGACGATATTCAGTCTCAAATGTGACAGGGGGCGAGCCTGTCGCCATACACCGGGCTCCAGTCATGTAGCAGATGACATACAATGCGCACATATGTTTACACAATGAACAAATTGGTGCGTGCCGTCGTCGGCTGGCTTTGAACCCGCTCCCTCTGGCTAGAGAGGCGGCTCCTCTCCGGTTAGGCTATCATCGCTTTTTGAGATATAAAAGTATCGGAAAAAATGGGATTTATTCTGCGTTTATCATTTTCTATGGTTCTTACTGATTTTTACCTATTTTGCCTATTTATATAAAACAATGTATTTTATGCAACCATTTAATTCTGAAACATTATAAACAAAGAGAATGTAGATAATATTCAATTAGCGCTTCGCGGGGTGCAGTTATAGTAGTATACGATATATAAGTAGGAAGTAGGATTAAAGGTAAACGAAATAATGCACAAACATCCAGTTTTAGTATTTACGAGAAATATTTTCCATTAGGACAAAGACTTCCTTTAAATCAATCTTCATTATATTCTCACAACTTCTTCGTATCGATCGTTCAGTAATCAACCAATTTATCACAACCAGAACAGTAATTTAAGATGTATGGTCTTGCCAAGTTATATACAGAGTTGAGCGAGGGCGCCATTATCGATATTTCTTAGCAAAAAACACGCAATTTTCAAAAGATTTCTTTGAATCAAAATTAAAACTTAACCAGCCCTTTTTAAATTCAATTCATTTCAGTTAAATTTAATTTTAGTGTTGTAATTTGATATTTGTATAAATAGTACTTAATTAATTTATGTGAACCCTGATTTAATTTTAATATTAGAGATCTCCAAAAACATGCCCCAATTAAAAAAAAATAAAGATTTGACTTTTAAAGCTGACACAACACCTGAAAAAATAAAGTTAATTATAGACGCAAATATACGTCTAAATAAAAAAAATTTTCTTTAGTTTAGCCACCTCCAACAGATAAGTTGGTAACTGAAGGTGTGAATTTTAGTACCCATGATGCAGATTGACATCGCAAGTCCATTATTTTTAATGTGACAAGACATGACTAAAACGACGCTGAGTGTTGGCTGAATAATAGCGTGTTCCATGAGCAGTTAATTAAAAAAAAAAGTTAAAGTCTGCTCATGTTATAAGTATAACACAATTATGTAATTGGTGAAGGTGCAGATAGTTTGTATGTTATTTGTTTTTGACGTGATAACGTCTAATAGATCGATGAACGCCGGCTGCACGCACGAAAAAGGATGACTCGTTGTCCCGTTACGCTCATTGTAACGTTACGATAGGAGCGAGAGCGCTACACGAGCGATTTATTCATAAAAGCATGCAATAATTACATCAATGTTTTGTTATGACGTTGTCACGTTAAGCTATCATCCGTAAACCAACTTTACAGACAACAATTTTTTTTAAAGAAATTATTTTATTTTATGACAGTAGTGTCCCCGAAGCTGGGAAGTTTCCCTTTACTTCAAAATGCTGTCCTTAATTGTATTGGAAATTGTAATGTTGACGATTGACATCAATTCTATTTTTCAATATTTAGTATTTAGTATTAAATTAAATAGACCAGCTTAGTGTCGTGCTCTACACTATTTTGTTTCATAAATTAATAACTTACCTATATTATAAATATAGAATACAATTGACATCACTGATTGTAAGTCGAACCTATCTTACAAGCTTCTTTCGCTACGGATAAATTACAAAAAAAATGCAATTAACTTAAAAAGTTAAACAGACAAAACCGCGCTCAGCTATAATGCTCTAAATAGAGGTAATACTTATAATATCATTCAGCCAAGGATATACATGCCTTATTACCAACACACCATAAATACGAAATTACACCATTACTGCTACGTAATGTGTTAGGAATCTACTAACGAGCCTCGCAAACCGCGTTAATACTATGAATAGCTTCCCATGAATTATATCTCTCCTTATTCGAACATTATAAATTATTTTTTTCATCACCAACTAGAGCTGTTGACGCGCGGCAAAATAAGGAACTAAAATATTTGCAGTGTCAGTTTCTAAATAAACGATGGTAGCGCCCTCATTGGAGGCTTTAATAAATTGGTCGCATTTCAGCTTATTAGTCACATCACTATTAGCACCGTGTTGACATTTCGTTGGAGAAAAAAAAAGAAAAAGAGTTGACGCAACGCTAGTAGTCTATGGTCAAGATGGCGGGCGGGAAATTGCTTTTCTTGAAACAAGTTTTACAGTCGCTGTTATTGTTTTCTTTCAAGTTTAAATATTGAGGAGGCCATTGGAAAGGGTTATAAAAAAGCAAGTATTGTTTTAAATAACCTCATTATTATTTTTCTTCACGCAATGCACGCAGAAACTTTTTTCATTTAAATTTTTGTTGAAACTTTAGAAGTTAGAAACCATTTTGCCTAAACATTTTTTATTTATTTATTGATTTGGCATTAGTTAGCAGTCAACCGAGAACGTCCAAAGTAACTTGAACCTTGTTTATTTGACACACTAAGCTAGAAAGAGGTTAACTTACATTGGTCTGTAAGAGAGTTGAGATGTTTAAGTTAAAATAAGCGTCTGTAATTATTAGAAGCTACATTTATCTATTCGCTAAAGCGTCTCCGTTTCAGCTTGGGCAAAACTGTTTTTTAAGTCCACCTGTTCTCCAGTGAAATTCATAAAAGCTTTCGATCATTACATAATTATTATGGATTTATTTGTTTTTTTTTTTTTAAATGGCGGAGATATGTTGAAATCAAAACCGTTTTCCAGCTATTTAGAAATGTGCTAAAACTGTCTAGAGAGGTCTGCAGATCACAGAGTCGTCTTCTTCTTTTCTTCTCTACATAGTATAAAAAGAAGTCGCTTTTCACGTCTCTCTGTCTGTGTATCCGCTAACTCCTAAACAACGCAACGGATTTTGATGCGGCTTTCACCGTTAGTTAGAGAAATTTCCATCATAACATACCGTCACGCCTTTCCCCGAGAGGGCTGGCAGAGGTGTCATACAACACCCACACTTCGTCGGACGATATTCAGTCCCAAATGTGACAGGCATACACACTTACATACACTCGAAAAACATAACCCTCCTTGCGCAGTCGGGTAAAAAACAACCCGAGCTTCTGCAAGTGACCCTTAGAAATACAAAACTACGAACGCACTATAATCGAACTATTTTCAATATGCAAATTTTTTGAACGTACTCAAGTTCAAATTTCAAAGGAAGAGGGACGAGAAGGGGTCGTTTCTTGAACGAGTAGTGAATGGTTTCTTTTATCGAATTTTTGTTTGAAAGTTGAGGCTGTTATACGTTTGTGAACTGTCTGTTTTACTATTTAGTTATGTTATTGCAAGCTAGCTGATCTGTTTCGGGTTTTGCTCGCCTTTTAAAGCCTTTAGGCGTTCGATATTGTTTATTAATTAATTTTATATCAATATTTCTTGTACTTCAGAAATCATTGTTTATCAATTTAGGAAGACATTAATTTATTGCTACAATTAAATCTTAAAAACATTTTTACATGCATAAACCTATAACTACGAGTACATTCTAATCTAAAAGCCCGTTGGCAAAGGGAAAGGTGCCCAGAATGCTGGCAGCATTGCCACGCTGGGTGGCAATGCTCAATTTCTGGCCGAAATAAAGGCCAGCATTCTGAACACCTGACACCTCCACCAACCGTTTAGCCAGGTCCCTGTAGAGAGATAGGGCCGCTGGGCCCCACGGACCTAAAGTTTCCACCGCAAACGGCACAAATGACCTAGTGAAATGACCTAGTCGTGTTTCGGGATGTAGTCCGGTGCAACCGTTCCGAAAACGGGTCTGAGTAGTAGCGCACTTGGAGCGCCTCACTTAACTGCCGTCTTTGTACTTCTTCACTCTACACAACTTCAAATCTAGAGAGAATAAGTACCTAATAGGTCGTCGTGCTCCATCTTAGACCACAACGTCGCTTAGCATCAGGCGAGTTGGTGGTCAAACGCCGTCTATTCTACATAATAAAAAAACACGTAGACACGGCCTAACCGCGCCAAATCTATCTCTATGCCAAATTTCATCCGGATCTGTTCAGCCGTTCTGGCGTAAAAGAGTAACATCCATCTATCCATCCATCCATCCATCCATCCATCCATCCATCCATCCATCCATCCATCCATCCATCCATCCATCCATCCATTCTTACAAACTTTCGCGTTTAAAATATTAGTTGGATAATAATTTAAAGCGATGATAGCCTAGTTGGAGAAGGCCTGCCACTCAAGCTAGAGGGAGCGGGTTCAAACCCAGCCGACGGCACGCAACAATTTGTTCATTGTGTGAACATAACTATACATATGTGCGTATTGTATGTCATCTGCTACATGACTGGAGCCCGGTGTACGGCGATAGGCTCGCCCCCTGCCACATTGGGAATGGATCATCGTCCGGCGAAGTGTGTGTGTTGTATTTACACCTCTACCGGCCCTCTCGGGGAAAGGCTTGGCGATGCTATGTTAATAAATAATCATTTGAGATAGACATATTTTATAACTTTTTAACGCTGAGTTAATTAACCCTGCGTTTAAGAATTTGATTCCGTATCTTCTGCTTAAGGGCTTAAGGGGTTTTTCGCTTAGTTCCACTCGTGGTTTCACTCGTTTTACTACAAGATCAGACTATTATTTTTTTCGTTAAAAAGTAGCCTGTTTTACGAGTATGCTGTGTTTATCTCTATACTAAACATCATCGAAGCCCGTTAAGCCGTTTTAGCGTTCAGAATAAATGTAGCGGAGAATTAAAAAACACATACCTACGAACTGAGAACCTCCACCTTTTTTGAAGTCAGTTAAAAATTAACTGGAACCATTTAAGTACATAATTGTCAAAAAAATACTTACATCTAACTTAATTTAAGTGCGTAAGTATTAGGAAAGCATAAAATGAAAGAGTTTCAAGTCCAGCCCTTCATAACTTATGTTTCCTCTATAATCATTAAGCATTAACTTAATATAGAAACGCTGCCCTTATGTGGGTATTAATGTAATTAATAACACAATATTAATGGTTCAACTGCTATTTATCACGCGATGTTGTAATTATATTATTGTTTAGCTGACTTCGAAAGGAGGTTCTCATTCGGCTGTAGTTTTGTAGACTTTAAAAAGGAGGTCTGTAGGGCTATTCACAACCATTCGGAAACGTTTCCGTTCGGATTTAATAAAAATTAAGTCTAAATTATTCGAATCTCAGTCTTTATTCATAAGTTTTTAAACGTGATTAATTTCTTCGATCGGATTTTTACTTGATTCCTTATTCCAAAATGTATAAAAGTAGACTGAGATTCGAACAATTTGAGTTTGAAATTTCTAGGATCCGATCGGAAACGTTTCCGAATGATTGTGAATAGCACCGCTGAAGTTTTTTTTTTAAATCTTTGTCACCGCACAGCTTTGTCGTTTAGATTAGGATTTAGAAAATTCTTTTTTCATTTGAAAGGATAATACTAATTATAGATTGATCCCATTTGTACAGTGCTGTTGAAGGGAAATCAGGCTAGTTAGAAATGGTTAAAAGGACAGTGTTTTGCTTTCTTGAAAATCTTAAACTCGATCATAAATGTCAAAACACTGTATAACTTGACTATTCAGAGGCTATACAACGTTTATTAGCAGAGGACTATATGATTAGAGGGTAGACTAATAATATAATCATAATCTACATAATTAGTTTAAGTAGACTTAGTAATAATTAATCACATTAAAGTTCGGATGGATGGATGGATGTTTGTTACTCAATCACGCCAAAACGGCTGAACGGATCTGAATGAAATTTGGTACACACATAACATTTTAATAGCAATTTTTGATTGCTTGTTAAAACGAAGGGTGCAGTTTATAAAATATACTAATATACGACTAAAAATACTTATTTGACGTTATCAGTCTAAATCTAGGTACAGGAGGGCTATTCCTGCGCGTGAGATGAGATGAGATTTTATCTTGGTCACTCTCACACCTATGACATTTTAAACGAGAGCAACAGGGACGAAAAACGATGAGATGAAAATCTCAAATCTCCGAATAGGGCCCAGGTATCCAGATTTTTAGATTTTAAGATTTAGGTTTAGATTTTAATACCTATTTCTGAAATATTTGAAATATTGAATAAAATATGAAATATTTAATATGTTATTGAAATATTTCTCCACTACTGACGCTTTTTCATGGCTCATAACCTATCTTCTACTAGCAACCTACCTGTGGTTTAGCCACGCTATCCTCCAAAATAACGTCAAATTCGTTTAAGCAAAGTCACAGCGCGTGCTCTATCAAGAGCGACCGACCTCACAAACAATTTGTATGTTAATAAGTAATAACTTGAGGACGGAGGGTATACTAGCTGTGTGGCTATGACGGTCTCGGTGGCTCAGTTGGTAGTGAACTTGCCTTCTGAGCTTAGGGCGTGTAGGTTCTCACTTAGAGCAAACATTCATGCTCTATGTGAGAAATCGAACCCACAATTGTTCATCTCAAAATCTAATGAACACTAGAGGCGTGGGTTCGATTTCTCACTTAGAGCAATCATGTGATGAACATTTGTGTTTGTTCTATTTTGGGTTATATATTTGGGTTAGTAGGTATAAAATATACAGGGTGCTGGTTTTGTGTGTAGTAATATTTAAGGGTGTTGATCTACGCGTCAAAGTGAACAACTTTTAGGACATACAAGTATGCAATTTTTGAAATAAAAATAACCAAGTCTCCATGCAAAATATTTAGTAACGTGATCAATTTTGTTTGAAGACATTAGACTTGATTTTATTATTCTAAAATTTTGCAAGCTTGTGTTCTAAAAGTTGTTCACTTTGACGGGTGGAACAATACCCTATTACTATATCCAAAACCAACACCTTGTATATGTTTGTACTTATATCAGTCTCTGACAGCCATAATACAAGCTTTGCTTAGTTTCGGATAAAACGATCGTGTGTTTATAAATGTCCCCAATATTTTTTAATTTTGATGTACGTTTGTAATTGTTTATTATCTCGTGCTTTTCAAACAACAGGATTGATTTCGACTAATAATAATAATAATAACGATACTTTAACTTATCGTTATTATTCGTCTTAAAAACATAAGTGTCCTTAGAAATCGTCAGGTTTTTATTTTTTTCATCAGACCCAAATAATCAGTCCAAAGTGTGACAGGGGCGAGCCTGTTGCCATACACCGGGCTCCAGTCATGTAGCAGATGACATACAATACGCACATATGTTCACACAATGAACAAATTGGTGCGTGCCGTCAGCTGGGTTTAAACCCGATCCCTATGGCTTGAGAGGCGGGCCTTTTCCAACTAGGCTATCATCACATATCAGGCTATCATGATGTTAAAGTACAGAATAATAATCTAATAAAAAGAAGGGTAGACAAAATTGTTAATTAAAATCAATTAAATAATGAGCCCTACTAAGTGGAACTGTCCTAAATCATCCCAGCAGTAACTGGGACACAATTAGCGGCTAACTGACAGAGATTACCCACATCTCTCCAATGCGGGTGTGGTGAGAGATGCAGCGAGCGAGAATCAGCGGTAAGCGGGAATAGGTGAGGAGCTGGAATGAGCGGTGAGTGGGAATAAGTGGTGACAAAAGATTAGCGGTAAGCGGGAATGATTGGTGAGCTGGAATGAGCGGTGAGCTGAAATGAGCGGTGAGCGGGAATGAGTGGTGAGCTGGAACGAGCGGTGAGCTGGAATGAGTGGTTAACGGGAACAAACGACGAGCGGTCATCAGCTAGCTACCCTCGTAATTCGTTACTAGCTATCACGTTACTGTTCAATCTTACTTACACTTTTACATTAATTATTACAAATGCAAAAGTTTGGATGGATGGATGGATGTTTGTTACACAATCACGCACGAACGGCTGAACGGATCGGAATAAGATTTGGCACAGATATAGCTTTATCTTACCACGCGTAACACTGCGTGGTGCTGCTAGTATATTAGAAATGCGATTTCTTTGCAATCACGCGTTAATGCATACTTCACACTATCACTATTTGAATATATATTATATTATACAATACAATTAATATTATAAAGTTTGTAAGAGAGCAAGGAAGTGTGTAAGTGTCTATGTTTGTTACTTCACGCTCAAACTGGTGGACGAATTTTGATAAACTTTGGATCGAAGATAGCTTACTGGTTACTTAAACCATTTAGTGACCACCGGTACTGCAAGATGCAGCTAGTATTAAAAATATTTTCAAAGCTCCGATAAACGCTAGCAGTATGGCCCCGCCCGGTCCTCTCAAGGGGCTTGAGTACTCAAGGGTCGGGTAATGTACTGAGTGCCCCGGTTATTGAATTAGGGCGTGACTCGGGAATGTGAGGGGCTGCGACTCTTCGGTGTGACTTGAAAATACTGTTTTGTTGTACTTTATGATTTATAACACGGGAATTACTCACGTACGATTCAGTCGATTATTCCGACTATAGTTTCTACCGCATTCGGTGGTCTATTCGCGCGGCGGCCCGCAGTGCTATGCAAGACGCAGCCGCGCGCGCGCACTCGCCCTGATGAAGACCGTGTCATAATGTGTGAAAATCACGTCAGTTTCCATAATAAAGTTTTGTTGTACTCTTTCATTATGCTATACTCAGAGGCAGACCTATCTTACCTTAATCCCTAGGATTGAAAAGAATTACAGCGTGGTAGTGTACTGCTTGAAGACGATGTTTTTTTTAACCCGACTGCACAAGAAGGAGGGTCATGTTTTCGAGTGTGTAAATGAATAATAAATAAATTCGAGACATTTTCACACACGGTCGTATGACCCCAAACTAAGCAAAGCTTGTACTATGGCTGCAAGAGACTGATATACATACATACGAGTAAATATTTTTAAATACATACTTATATGGATATTAGCACCCTGACATAGAGCAAACACAAATGTTCATGACAAAAATGTTTGCCCTAGGTGGGAATCGAACCGACGCCCCCAAGCTCAGAAGGCAGGTATAACTGAGTCACCGAGGCAGTCATGTCATGTGTATGTAGGCATGTACCTATACATGTGTATATACGAGGCTTGTTTAGTACGCCCTACAGCCTAAACAGCTTTTATTTATATGTATTAACTAAATTAAATTAATAAAGCTTTATTTACTCGTATATGTGTTATGTATTAGGGAGCGATGGCAGCCTAGTTGGGAGAAGGTCCGCCTCTCAAGCCAGAGAGAGTGGGTTCGAACCTAGCCGACGGCACGCACCAATTCGTTCATTGTGTGAACATATTATGTGCGTATTGTATGTCATCTGCTACATGACTGGAGCCCGGTGTATGGCGACAGGCTCGCCCCTGTCACACTTAGAACTGAATATCGTCCAGCAAAGTGTGGGTGTTGTAGTACACTTCTGCCAGCCCCGTCGGCGAAAAGACGTGACGATATGTCATGTTAATGACGTTACAGTTTAAAGCGAAGATGATTAAAATAGTTAGTTTTTCATATTTTCAAATTGGATGATAGCCTAGTTGGAGAAGGCTCGCCTCTCAAGACAGAGAGAGCGGGTTCGATCGCAGACGAAAGCACGACCCAATTTATTGATTGTGTGAACATAATGATCATACAGGCTCTAGTTCGCTGCTACATAACTAGAGCCTGGTATTTGGTGACAGGTTCGCCCCAATCAAGTAAATATTTTTTTTTTTTTTTTTTTTCGTGGGGGAATGCGCTTACACATCCCCGCTACGCCCCGGGGGAGGCGCAGCGGGGTATGTCGGACTCGATGCCAGAAAGGCACCCCTACCGACTAAACCCCCACGGTGTCCATCCTCGTCGGCAGTGGCGGGGTCACGGGGCCTCTCTCAGAATCTCCGTAACCCCACCACGCCGCTGTCCGCAGCCGGACCCACCTCAGGAGGGGGCTCGTCCCCCTCCCCAGCTCCGAAGCGATGCCCTGGACACCAAGGCATCGACTCCTCAGGAGACCCTCCTTAATTGGG
Organism: Peribatodes rhomboidaria; assembly: GCA_911728515.1. Lineage (NCBI taxonomy): Eukaryota > Metazoa > Arthropoda > Insecta > Lepidoptera > Geometridae > Peribatodes > Peribatodes rhomboidaria. The sequence goes on from OU452194.1 coordinate 2,830,155, forward strand.
AGCACCAGACACCCCCGTGTCCGGCGCCCCTGGGCCTCCTAGCGGAGACGGAGTGCGAGCCCTGCTGGCTCGCCTCCGTGTCCGCGCCCTCCGGAAATCAAGTAAATATATTTTAACACTGTGTAACTATTCCGAGGCTATTCAACGTTTATTGCTAAGGGGATGCTAAAGAACTGCTAAAAGTGGCAAATTTATTTATTTTATTTTACTTTATTTTCTTAGGAAAACTTACAGCTAGGTACAAAATTAAAAAGGTAGAGACAGAAGGCCAATTACAAATTTTCACAAATATAAAGGTAAATAGATAAGTAACACTTTAAAGACATACAAGATAAATACACAATAAAGAAATAAGCTAAATTTAAATTTAAATCATACATAGATAATAAAAAATAATCATTATTTTACAATTATATTTATGTATGTACCTTCTATATATATTCATTAAAATATTTGTATAAGAAAACTCTCATTGGAATCGACTTCATTTTGACATTCGAAGAAAAAAAAACCCTCCATATGTCAAAAGAGGCCGGTAATTGAAAGTGTATTTTCTTAATTTCCTTTACTTTTTTATCTGTCTCCTTCCCACAGTGTCGGATTGCAGCCTCTTCGGTGAGAATTAAAAATAAAAGAGATTGTGTTCAGTGAAAACAGGGTTCCGTAGAAAAAACACGTTATTGACACTCACATGAAATTTGAAAACAGAAAACAATGGAACACAAAACACTTAAATAAATAGGCTAATATAAAAAAAGCTTAATAAGAAAGATTAATATTTTTCATTAATTCCAACCCTTAACTTCCTAATCCTAATTCCATCCTAATTCTAACTAATATTAAAAATGCGAAAATAAGTTCGTTTATTTGTTTGTTCGTTACGCTTTCACGCCTTATCTACACAACCGATCATCATGAAATTTTGCATACACGTTTTTGGGGATACAGAAAAGGACGTAGGGTACTTTTAATCCCGAAAAAAAATTAACAGTCGTTGTGGGACCGCGGGTGAAATCGCAGGGCGCAGCCAGTATTAAAATAAAAACAGAATTAGACTGTAAAATGTAGTCTTTAGCTTTCCGGATATAAAAAAAATCTAAAAAACGCAATACAAACATAAATGAAGTAAACAGAAAAAAAACAATAATTCAGCACGTTTTGACAGTTGTTTAAACTTACAGTTTACCTAGCGCGCTTTGGCGGCAAAACAGAAAACCCTCATTTCAAAGTATCTCATTTAATCCAACCGACTACCTACCTCGACTTTAAAACCTACCTCAAACCGCACACAAAAAAACCAACCTACCCTCAAAATAAGCTATATCCTACCTACTTTATAGCTGGCCGATAACAAACTAATCTTAAAAATAAATCCTTATCCCAAAAAAAGTTAAGAGAATATTTAAAAAACAATAAAAGGTGCGCTGACGTCGGCCCTCTCAGAAGCACTCCGATAATAAAACTGCGTAATTTATTCCCTGGACCCTGAATCCGAAGTCAGTAACAACCCAACAACATTATAAGCATTTTTTTGATCTGGCAACCACACATAAGGCGTGTTGGCTGTATATAAAACTAGCCTTCGCCGCGGGTTCAAAAAAAAAAAAAGAAAAAAATCGATGATGAGGTAACGAACGAGGCGCGGTTGGCGCGTTCCTTTTTTAAAACCGATCGACGTGTGTGGTCTCACGCGGACCGAATTCAAAATCGCCTTTGTTTCGTTTAGAATTAGATTTCAAATTGTTCGTTTCTACGTTCGAAAACTTTTCCACCGAGACTGGCATGCATTAAAAATTGAAAATGTTTTTCGATGAAGAAGTTAAAATTGTTTTCGAAATTCAAAGTTTTCGTATGACTTAATATAGGGTAACTTTGTTGCCTATAATTAAACTGATATTTGAGTATTATTAAACGTTTTTGTAGTTAATTAACCTTGTTTTCGGTCCCAATTATCTTTACCGAGTATTGCCGTAATTTACTTGTTGGTATTTTATGTCATACTCAAGCGGCCATTACTATTTCGTAATTGGCTGGTACGAAACTTTGTTTTAATTGAGTTCCAATTTTAAACGAGCCACAGAGGTTGTATTTTTTTTATTAGATTTTGTTTAATGCAGAATTTCGATGAGTTTATTAATCAATAGCATAAAAAAAATGGTTTAGGACAGGACGCGGCGAAAAGAAACAACTGTTTCATTAAACTTATATCAATTTTAATTTTTCTTAATAAACAAGTACCATTATTAAAAGAAAAACAAAAACTCGGCTGCAAAATGTTGTACCCTATGTCACTTCCACTATCAAGACGATTCAAATGACACCTCACATGTCGAAATACATCAAGCTGTTTAGGTTGTAGGGCGTGCTAAAGAAACCTTATACATACATACATACCCTTATACATACAAATTATACAAATTATTATACTTATATACAAATACTCGAAAAACATAAACCTCCATCTTGAGCAGTCGGGTAAAAAAACTTACTTTTGACATTTAATAATCATTATTAAATATTAAATATAAATTTATTAAGGTAAAAAAAAAAAAAAAAAAAGGGTAAAAAAACTTACTTTTGACATTTAATAATCATTATTAAATATTAAATATAAATTTATTAAGGTACATTAAATTAAATATCATATCCAATAAAAATTTCCAAATTCCTTACCTAAGTATACTGAATACGAAAAACACGAAAAAAAGAAGGAAAAAATGACTGAAAACTCTCAATTACAATAAATCTTAATATCTTATTATTAACACGTCAACTTGGGACGTCATAAATTCAAATGACATCAATTTCTTTTAAATACTTCAGTTAGCGTAATATCTCCCTTTAGGCCAACTGCTGGGTTATTCTGTTCCAAAAGGAATCCACGTATGTTCTAAAAAAAAAAACCGGCCAAGTGCAAGTCGGACTCACGCACGAAGGGTGCCGTACCATCATATCCTACTTCCTACTAATAATATTATAAACGCGAAAGCTTGTATGTTTGTATGGATGGATGGATGTTTGTTACTCTTTCACGCCAGAACGGCTGAACAGATCTGGATGAAATTTGGCACAGAGATAGATTATAGTCTAGAATAGCACATAGAATACTTTTTAAGTACGGACAATATCGCGGAACGCAGCCAGTCTAAACTTTTTTTTGACGTGACAACGTCTTATAAATTGGTTTGCCGGGTGACACTTCAAGAAACTGCGTTACGCTCCGCTCACGTTATGCGCTCACAAGGAGAGCGAGTGAGAGGCACGCGTCCCTTCCACTCGGGCATGGTTAGCCCGCCTAAGAGCGAGAGAGACAGACATAAAAAGTTCAGTGCGAGATTCTTTGTATAAATTAATGTTTTAAATATAATTCTTTGTATAAATAAATGTTTTAAATTGTTTCTATTATTTCATCCTTCTTCCTACTATACGAATGAATATTCACATTAAAATTATTTTACCACTCAAAGTCGTTGTCACGTAAAACTTTCGCCCGTATACCGACTTTACAGGCAACCAATTTTTTTTTTTAATGTAGAATAGGTCGGCGTTTGACCACCAACTCGCCTGATGTTAAGCGACGTTGTGGTCTAAGATGGAGCACGACGACCTATAAGGTACTTATTCACTCTAGCCTTGATGTTTTGTAGAGTGAAGAAGTACAAAGACGGCAGTTGAGTGAGGCGCTACAAGTGCGCTACTGCTCAGACCCGCCTTCGGAACGGTTACACCGGACTACATCCCGAAACACGACTAGGTCATTTCACGGCATGGCTTGGTCCGGTGGGTGGTAACTAGCCACGGCGGAAGCCTTCCACCAGAGTTTGCTACCCGGTTAGCACTACCCGGGGACCACGTGTAGGGAATCAGAATCGAGTACACTCCTACGGACGTGGGTAGCTCGGCCCCCCGACTATCTATATTAATATTATAAAGAGCATTTGTGACTTTATAAGTTTGTTTTTTGTAAAACCGCGGGGCGCAGTTAGTATAATAATAATATAAGTGTTTGTCAAAATTTACAATTTTATTTTAGCTTACAGCCTTCTGCTGCTTTCGCGCATATTAGCAAAGGAAAATTCCCAATTGACTTAGGCATAAAAATAAATAAATAAATTCGGGACACTTCCACACACGGTCGCCTGACGCCAAACTAAGCAAAGCTTGTACTATGGCTGCCAGAGACTGATATACATACTTAGATATTTTTAAATACATACTTAAATAGATATTAACACCCAGACATAGAACAAATACAAATGTTCATCACATAAATGTTTGCCCTAGGTGGGAATCGAACCCACACCCCCAAGCTCAGAAGGCAGGTTCACTACCAACTGAGCCACCGAGGCAGTCAAAAAGCTTATATAATTTAATAATATAACCCACTCTGTACACATATTCCACGTCCTAATGAGCGATAACTATTTATGTATACACAAATCGTGCTCGCTTGGCATAAAGGGAGATATTATGCGAACCTAGGTGTCAAGAGTATGATTGCTGGACTTGGTTATTCCAAAAGTAAAAGTATGGAGTAGATACTCCAGCACACTTGCCACTAATATTATAAAGGCGAAAGTTTGTGAGTGTGTATGTTAGTGTGTTTGTTTGTTAGTTCTTCACGCTCAAACGGCTGGACCATTTAAATGAAATTTGGTATGGAGGTAGCTTACACGCTGGATTAACACATAGGCTACTTTTTATCCCGTAAAAATGTAGTGTTCCCGAGGGATGATCAAAAAAATCTAAGTATGATAATTTGTTACTCTTTCAAACTTGAACGACTATGCCAATTTTGATGAAATTTAGGATGGAGGTATCTAACAATCTGGATTATGTACTAAAACTTTTTATCCCTTAAAAATGTAGTGTTCCCTTGGAATTAGCAAAAAATCAACATATATTAATTTGTTACTCTTTCAAAGCCGAACGACTAAATCAATTTTAATCACACTAATATTATAAAGGCGAATTCACCCTGAATTAACATTATAGGCTACTTTTTATCCCTTTAAAATGAGATTATACTACAGTAATGTATATTTTTTACCCGCGGGTAGCACCTATGTTTTATATTTGGTGTATTTATTTTTTTGTGTCGGTGTTTGTCTAACTCTAACTTTATACACCTGTAATGTACGAGTATACTTTTTACCCACGGGTAGCACCGCGGGGCGCAGCTAGTAGTCTATAATTTTAGCAAAATCTAAACGTCCACGCGTTTCAGCGTGAAGAGGTACCAAACAACATACAAAAAATTCGCCTGATAGGATAAGTAGGATTACAGACTAAGTACTACTCCTAGAAAAAAAAATCTTAAGCTAATATTATAAAGCCTTCACATTTGTGAGTTTGTAAGACTGTTTGTAATTTTCGAAACTACGGAACCAGTTCTAATAATTATTTTACTACTATAAAGCTACATTATTTCAGTTTGACATAGTTTAAGTAACTATTAACCTATTTAGTAATTATTTATGTTGGTATTAGTATGTAGTTTAATACAATTCTCAAATTAGTAAGTTTATTTAACCTTAATTATTATTATTTTTCTTTAGCACACACCACCGTCCATGCTTAATCATAATGTTTTTATTCAATCCAATATCATATCATCATATCATCATTCAATTCAATATCATAATGTTTTTATTCATTCAAAGGTTGTCTGGAAGAGATCGCTCTTAAGCGATAAGACCGCCCGTTGCGCCTTTATTTTTGAGTGTTTAGTTTAGATTTATTTGTATTCGGTGTCAATAAAGAGTTTTTGTATTGTATTGTATTGTAACGTGAGCGAAGCTACAGGCAGAAGAGCTAGTATCTTATATCTTTAAATGAGCAATTCTTGTATATATATATATATTTATAATTGGAATCTCGGAATCGGCTCCAACGATTTTCATACAATTTAGTATATAGGGGGTTTCGGGGGCGATAAATCGATCTAGCTAGGAATCATTTTTAGAAAATGTAATTTTATTCGTGTTTTATCGATAATCAATCTCAACTGAAAAATATGACTCTTCCTGACATCTATTGGCGAATAATAATACTATTTTTTGTGAGCAACTAATTGCTTTAACGACACAACAGCAGATGGCGTTGTTAAGTAACACGAAGTCAATGAGTGTTTGCTTTGAGGTTAGACTAAAATCAATTGTTTATTATCCAAAAAACACAATTAAAAAATAAAAAAAATACCGACAAAGCTCGGCCATCCAGGTACTTATTTTATAAAGTGTGACTCAATGGTTTAAAAAAAATACATGTTAGGTAATCTTATTTTCAAATTGAATTGGAATGGACCAGTTTTAAAGTCAATTCGAAAGTGTTTCAGGAATTTAAAGTACTTAACTAGTAGTTGTCTTCGAACTTATTTTGTATTTTTTTTTTCCAAAATTGTAAGGAACCTTAATTACACGAGGCCTACACGCACTTGCCAGCCTTTCCCCCATAAAAATAACCACACCAATGAAAGCCGCAGTCAAACAAGAAACGACTTACACATACTTGCGATCACACTCACACACTAATACTCACACAACGTTTCGTAATACCTAAGTAATTACACGTAATTATCTTATTAAGCGCTGCGCCTGCGCAGGTACTTAATAAAGAAAAACCGTAAACTTAATGGGCGTAAAGAAGTCATATATTTTGCCGGAGCACAGTGAATGTAATAGATATACGTATAAATTGAAGAAAAATATTTTCATACATGACTGAGGAATAATTTGAAGTACACTAAATATACCGAGTATATAGCATACACCTAGTATTAGTATACAAGGTACACTTATACAAGGTATACCTTGTATACTAATACAATACCTTGTATATTACTTATATTACTTTTATACAACAAACCCTTAATAAACCCTAAAAAACTCTTCTGTAACACCAGCCGACGGCACGCACAAATTTTCATTGTGTCAACATATGTGCGTATTGTATGTCATCTGCTACATGACTGGAGCCCGGTGCATGGCGACAGGCTCGCACCCTGTCTCATTTGGGACGGAATATCGTCCGGCGAAGTGTGGGTGTTGTATTACACGTCTGCCAGCCCCCTTGGGGAAAAGGCGTGACGATAATAATATGTTATTAGTATCTACCCTAAACAATATTTTCAAATGAACTTTAAAGCTGGTCCTTTCCAATTCAATTTAAATGTACATAACATATTTATTTAAAAAACCATTGAATTTAAAATAGACACCAACTTTACTCCGAACCGACTAAAACCTTTTTTCAATTCGCTCGGCTGTATGTTTACGCCGTGCCGCGCTTTGGTTAGAAAAAAAAGTCAAAAATATTTTGACAGCTAACACAATGGCGCGGTTTGAAAATGGTCGGCGTCATGCGGCGCGTCAGAGCGGACGAGGCTTTACCTCGACTCAAGGTCATTAAAAATACTGTTACCTTAACTGTCACTGTCAAAATGAAGGTTTTTATCATGGTTTAATAATGCACTCCGCCAGGTATAAGCATTCAGCAACACGTAGTGACGTCAATCAATGCTTAAACAATACCGAAGTAAGTCATTTACAACAAGTTCGAAGGAGACGGAAGACGGTGACGTCATTACGTGTTTGCTTAGTGCTAGACCTTGTTTTTTTGGAACATGGTTTTTATTAATAAGAAAATGTAAATGGACAATTTCATTCCCGTTCGATTGGACCCACTCAGATACGTAACGTTTTGGTTGTATTTTCCAATCCGAACGACCAAGTACTGAAGTAAGAAGTGAATCAGTAAGAAAAATGGATTAACAAGAAAAAATAATAATGATTAAATATGCAGAAATTAAGTATAAAAAACTAATATCACGCATTTCACCTCCTGCCTCTCTCATCAGATAAACTCCGAAATTATAGTTATTTTAGTTTTGTCATCATTTCTACATTTTGTAGGTCGGATTGTATGTAAATACATAGCAAGCTTCATTTCGATACGACAATTAGAAGAAGGTTAATTGACTTCTAAAATTGTATTTCATTGTTTTTTAGTTACAAGTAAACATAATGCCAGTTGAAAAAAAAAAAACGCTACTTCCTAATTAAAAAGCACGCGTAAAGAAAACGCAAACAAAAGAGTGATGTGAAAAGTTGAAAAGTTACGGACAAAAAACCTATTTTATTTTGTGACATTTATTCGTAAATTGAAGTTTGATTAAAAAAGAAAACGACGTTAATTAAATAACGATTATATTAAACAATAACGGGAGCATCCTTGCACAATTAATTGCCTTATAAATTACTAAATAAAACATTACGACCTTTTTGGTGTTACACAAAATTATCTACTTGCATGAAACCCTCCGGCAATTGTTTGCGTGAAATAGCTCACTAGAAGGGTAATAAAACATAATTTTTATGACATAAATTAATTTTAATAATTAAATGATTATTATTACGAAATTATAACCTTAATTTAAGGTATGTATTTCTGTGTTTATTCGATTTGCTAGTGTGGCGTCTTTGCACCAGGAACGGATAAGGGCGGGTTGTTTATTATTTAGATTTATATTTTTTGTATTTTGTTGACGTACTTACTTACATTTATTTTAATTTTTATTTCATTTATTAAATTGTTGTTTATTTTGCTAGCGGCTGTTGATCTCTTTTCATTTCTACTTCTACAATATTTTAATTGATTTGCTGTGTTATTGTAAAGTTTAAATTACAAATTGGAAACAATTGATAATACAGAACATCTATTATTAAGTACCTCTAAAACATTGTAAAAAATATCAGTTCTCATATTTATTAAAGAATATCGTCTGGCGAAGTGTTGGTGTTGTATTACACCTCTGCCAGCCACTTTTGGGAAATAGGCGAGAGGATATGCTATGTTATTTTAAAAGATAACAAAATATTTATGGGTTAGGACCTTTTTCGCATTAAAACTAGTTCATGCATAAAAATATCAGAAGTTTTTCATTTCTTCTTGTTCTTTGTTAGAAAAATACCTAGCGTCGTCACGCATAATTTCTAGAGGTTTGTTTCCAAAACATTTACGCTTAAACCCGATTACCGTGCCAAGCCATTAAAAAAAACCGTCTCCGCCGTAAAGCATTTTACATCTTACCTGATAATCAATTTCCCGCCAAAAGTGCGCACCAAATAAAACCTTCTCGCTGAAAAAAGTAACAACCTTACAATTTGCCGGTAAAAATGTGTAATTTTAAATATTCTTACTTGTCATTGTTGATTTTGGACGGTAAAATTATGTTTGTTCGAATTTCAAAAGGAACGTTAACCACACTAACTATTTATTTATTCTGTAACCACACTCGTTTACAAATCCGATTCATTAGGCCCTCGGCGGAACGTATTGGGCATCCGTAACTAAGTTATTTTACGAAAATGTTTTGTTAAGCGAAAATGAGAGTTGTATTTTGGGGGATAAAGTGGGTTATTGCTTGCTTAAAGTAGAAGAGCTGGTCAAAATGGCAGGTAAATAGTGTTGGGCTCACTAATTTGGAATTTGTTTAAAAGTTTTTTTTTATTGTTAATTTTAAGTCAGATTTTTTAAGAGTACCTACTGTAACTAAAAACGATTTTCTTGCGTTTGCTCCACATTCAATAGATGTGAGAAGTAAATAATTAGGTTAGCTTATTGTTGGCAGTATCCGGCTCTTTAACTCAGACTATTTTTATATCCGTTTAGTTTTAATTTTTATTTATCAGAAAATTTTGTACCGAGTTTTAAAGTGTAAATACAAACATTGCTTGTTTGTTTATTGTGAATTGCTTAAAATGTTCTACACGCAAATAACTTCACAAAGCATTTCAGTATCAATAATGAAAATATCGACCTATATATTTGACGAACAATTTGACATTATTTATCAATATTTATCAACAACTCATCCGTAACTTCATCGACAGAACCACCCCATCACTACCCACTCCCACTGCGTCACGAATCGCGCCAAAATATTGACGTTCATTTTGACAGGTCGCGGAACTGTCACCGCACGTCACCTGGCCATAGACAATTGACTTTTTCTTCTTTTATTAGGTTGTTTACAGCGTCGCGAATTCGCGACGTATGACGCCTCTTTTGTTAGTTCGCCTTTATTCAGGTGTTTCTATTGTATTAGGATTTTTGAATTACTTTGTTCTATTGTAGAGTGATGTCTACTGGTATTGGCGTTACGCGTGCCGTCAAATTTTTGTGAACTAGCTGTATCCCGTAGTGCCATTTGCGATTTTAAATTAAATCAAACTAAAAAATTCGAAATTTGTGGTCTTTTGTCGATGTCTGGTTATAGGAATCGGCTTCATTTTGATGCTTAAAACATGCTTGTTTTTAAACTAGTGACTCGCCCTGGCTTCACACGGTATCTGCCTTCTGTGGAAAATGATCTGATTGTTGGTAAAAAACGCATCAAAATCCGTTGCATGCTTTAGGAGTTAGCGGATTTAAAGACAGAAAGAAGGATAGACGCGAAAAGTTACTGTTTTATACTATGTAGAGATATTTAGAGAAGAGAAGTGAAGCCGACTGATTACCAGACTAGTAAACAAAACGTCTCTGTAAATAAATAAATAAATTTGGGACACTTGCACACACGGTCGTCTGACCCCAAACTAAGCAACGCTTGTACTAATGCTGCCAGAGACTGATATACATACTTAGATATTTTTAAATACATACTTAAATAGATATTAATATCCAGACATAGAACTAATGTTCATCACATGAATGTTTGCCCTAGGTGGGAATCGAACCCACGCCCCCAAGCTCAGAAGGTAGGTTCACTACCAACTGAGCCACCGAGGGTTTTATTTGTTGTCATAGTCCATTTGAGTCAGATAAAAAAGCTTAAAGCAACTTGAAAAGCTCGGGCTATCTTTTTAACCGACTTGCAAAGGAGGTTCCCAATTCGATTGTTTGTATTACTTTTGTATGTTTGTTACGCGATTACTCCGATTTATTGATTCCACTTTTGTTTGATAGATCACTCTTTAGAGGTGGTCCCGTATAAATTTAAAGTCAGTTAAAAATACAAATAAAAACAGAATTTAAGTTCATCAAAGTCAAAGTCAAAATGGTTTTATTCAATTTGGGTATCAAAGATACACTTAGGAACTACAAAGTTTTTTTAAAAAGACTCTACCGCCTTGTTCGGATAAAGAGCCTCTACTCAGAAGAACAGGCAAGAAACTGAGGGGCATTATTTTTTTAAAGAATAAACAAATAATTGTCTCACAAATTTTGGCTTACAACTAGGTAATATCTTTAAAAACTAGTGGTTACTTGGCGGAAGTGGAAGGCTCCAGACATCTTTGTCTTCTAAATAAGTCTTAACCTTATAATACCCTCTTTTCATCAATGTAGTTTTTACATGTGATTGGAATTTTCCTTCAGTGAGCTCTATTATATTTTTCAGGATTTTATTGTAAAAACGAACGCAGTTGCCTAAGAATGACTTATTTGACTTAGTCAGTCTAAATCTCGATACAACTATCCTATCCTTATTTATTATGATAGCCACAGTTCAATTTAAATGTATATATAGATTTTTACGAACGTACATAATATTTTCAAAGATATACAAAGGAGGTAAAGTTAATATATTTCAATCAAATGTCATCATCATCATAGTTTTAGACCAGAAGACATCCACTGTTCGAAAAAGGCCTTCCTCAACGCTGCTTTTACTAAAATATTTTTTTAAAGCTATTGTTTTATCAGAGGCTTGCGTTTGGCCGTCAACATGCCTGATGATAAACAGTGATGCAACCTACGATGGAGCACGCTTGCCTGGAAGAAACCGATTCACTCGAGACTTGAAGACACCCAGATTATAAGTGTCAGGGAGCACACAGTCTGGCAGAGTATTCCACACTCTAGCGGTCCGTATGAGAAATGAGGAACCAAAGCGTTTCGTGCGTGTTTTTAGTATGTCGACCATAAAACGATGCCGCTTTTTTGTAGTTTTGGTTGTTTTATTTGTCAGCATTTCCGGACAAAATCTATATGATAATGTACCTAAAAGTACATAACATGTATGGAATACCCTTCTGCGTATTTTTAAACAGAAGTTATGCTAGGGATAATCATGAGTGTAGTTATAATTTACAGCTGACCGCGGCTCCGTTGAACCAATAAACCAGCTGTTTAATTAAATTTTTTGTTTACACATTTTTTTTCCATAAATTTAATTCAACTTGGACTTTTATTACGAATATGTACATTTGCACGAATGTACATAATTAACCGAGCGCAGCGATATTTTTTTTCTGAGACTTCTCGCTCTTCTTCTGAGGCTCTACATTGTCACTACATAGTATAAAACAAAGTCGCCGCTTTCTTTGTCCATATGTCCCTTTGTATGCTTAAATCTTTTAAACTACGCAACGGATTTTGATGCGGTTTTTTTAATAGATAGAGTGATTCAAGAGAAAGATTTATATGTATAATAACATACATTAAATAGTGGAAAAATACTGTTATTTTTGAGGTTTCTAAAGTTTCTAAGTTTCCCGCTTACATTGCAAACGCAGGCTGAACCCTACGAGATTTATCAAAATAATGTACTACATAATTATTTGTACACATTGAAAAGGTCTACAGAAAACTCCGCGATGGTATATTTCTATCTCGGATATCCCACAATAATTTTTTTTGTCATTTACTTTTTACGATAAATAATAGCTAATTTTCGAAGCGATTTTAACCAATACAGCATTAATCCTTATCCAATTAAAAAGCTTAAATACATTGTTGATTTAATATAGATCTATATGGTCCTTTACAGCACAAGAATTTAGAGAGTTTTTCTGTAGTTTATTTAGTATCAGCATTGCACTCGTGCGAAGCCGGAGCGGGTCGCTAGTCTACTAATAAAAAACAAGAATCAGCAAAGATTTTTGCATTAAAACGTTAAAAAAATTATCACACTATATAATGGCGAAAGTTTGTGAGTGTCTCAGTGTTATTATTTTGTTAGTTATTTCTTCACACTCAAACGGATGGATGGATTTTCATGAAATTTGGTATGGAGGAACTTAATACCCAGGATTAACACATAGGCTACTTTTTAACTGCGGGTAAATCCGCAGGGCGCAGCTAGTTAAACATAAATTTAACCAAAAAAAAAAAATGCGTTAGTTAACGTTTAACTGCACTTATTAAATAGCTGTCAAAAACAGAAGCTTTAAAATTTTTATCACTTTGTCAAGTTTGGGTCCACTTTGGTCTTAGTGTTCTGGATAGGACGGTTAAACCAATAATCGCCATGATAGTGTTGATAGCCTAGTTGGAGACGGCCCGCCTCTCAAGCCAGAGGGAGTGGGTTCAAACCCAGCCGACGGCACGCACCAATTTGTTCATTGTGTGAACATAATTAGGTGCGTATTGTACGGCATCTGCTACATGACTGGAGCCCAGTGTATAGCGACAGGCTCGCCCCTATCACATTTAGGACTGAATATCAGACGGCGAAGTGTGTGTTGAACACCTCTGCCAGCCTCTTCGGGGGAAAGCCGTGACGATAATCAAATCAAATCATTTTATTTGCATGTCAATGGGTTAAATAAGGTTAAAAGAATTAAAATTAATGTTCAGCCATTAACGACACTAGTCGTGCAAAATTTTTACAATGTTATGATTCTAGTAGTATTCAAACAATATTAAATCATTCCAATATTAATGTCATTATAGTTAAGTCATTTGCAAGCCCAATTATAAAAATGTAAGCGACAAGTCATTTTATTTAAAAATTCATCGGTTTCATAGAAACACTCCTTCACTAACCACTTCTTCTTCGATATGTTGTGTTATGTAAACTTTTGATGGATGAATACATTAAGGCCTGTCTTAATGTACTTACTACATTATGTCACGTTTTCGACCTAAAGCAAGACTTATGTAGATACGTTTAATATCAATTTTATGAACATCCCATCCAACAGAAGAGCCCATGGGCTCCATTTGAGGTATAAAATACTGCGGTTTTGCCTTCAAAACTGATGCATCATAAAAGATGGGATTTTTACGTTATTAGTCATTGAATGTTCGGAATGGTGCCCTAGAGTCAGTATTAATATTGTTTTTAATATTAATTTGGGGTTAAATGTTTTGGGGAAGGACATTCTGTTAAAATATTGCTTTTCAAAATGGAACATAGTGATTCGGAGTTATTATGAAGGAACTAGCTGCGCCCCGCGGTTTCACCCGCGGTCCCACAGGAACTGTTAATTTTTTCGGGATAAAAAGTACACTATGTCCTTTTCTGTATCCTTGACAACGTGTATACAAAAATGTATGATGATCGGTTGAGTAGTTAAAGCGTGAAAACGTAACAAGCAAACAAACTCACTTTCGCATTTAGAATGTTACTAGCTACGCTCTGCGGTTTTACCCGCGGCTAAAAAGTACCCTATGTGCTAATTTAGGGTATAAGCTACCTCCATACTAAATTTCATTAAAATCTGTCTATCCGTTTGAGCGTGAAGAAGTAACAAACATACAAACAAACTTTCGCTTCTATAAAATTATAGTGTGAAGTGTGATTTAGGATTTAGGATAGAATTAGGAAGTTATAATTAGGATTAATTAAACATACTTTCTTATTTAGCTTTTTATGTCCTAGGGAACGTACCCATACTACGTGACTCATTTGGGGGGGGGGGGGATACGATTTTTTAATGTTTTGTTTGCAAAAATCGATTCAAAACGACGTTTTACTACGTAAAACTAGAGTAGGAGGGAGGAGGTCTTAGAATAGAGTAGTATAGAGTACAGATGTTGACCGAGAGGGAGGGGAAGGGGGTTAACAATTGTAAGAAATGGTCACGTAGTATGGGTACGTTCTCTTAGGTTAGGTATTAACATGAGGGTTATATGTTTGAAGCCGATTTTTACTCAGGATGTCTATTACATTCCTATCTGCCTTCCGAGTGAGCGTCATCGAGCGAAGCGTCTACGTCTACTTCTACGTCTATTTCAGCTTTGACAAAAATGCTTTCGTGTGTCCGAATTCTTTTTTTAAATCGGGACACTTCCACACGGTGGCCAGACCCCAAACTAAGCAAAGCTTGTGCTATGGCTGCCAGAGACTGATATACATACTTAGATATTTTTAAATATGGTCCTTACGTATGAAATTGGCGTTTTGTCGTACTGATCAATTTGATCTGAAATATCTCCTCTTTGGTTAAGAATTCGAAATTCAAATTAATAAATTCATTTAGCTGGTTTTTTTTTCTTTGGAATACAGTCATTCATTTGTTATTTTCCTCATTATTTTTTCTTTGGCGTCGCTTATAACCGCGCAATGGAAAACATGAAATATCGGTATATTT
Source organism: Peribatodes rhomboidaria (assembly GCA_911728515.1). Taxonomy (NCBI): domain Eukaryota; kingdom Metazoa; phylum Arthropoda; class Insecta; order Lepidoptera; family Geometridae; genus Peribatodes; species Peribatodes rhomboidaria. Next base: position 2,845,475 of record OU452194.1, read on the forward strand.
ACGAGTACGAGTTCTACCGTGGCACCAGTGCTGCAGAAACAGCTCGAAGAATTAATGATGTGTACGGCGCTGGTGTCGCTAAAGACAGCACGGTACGTTTTTGGTTTCAACGTTTTCGTTCTGGAAATTTCGACCTTAAGAACCAACCCCGTGGACGGCCGGAGATCAAAGTGAAAAACGAAGAATTAAAGGCTATTGTGGAAGCGGATCCATCACAAAGCACTTCAGAGATAGCAGCAGGCTTCGGGGTAAGTGACAAAACTGTATTAATCCACTTGAAGCAAATCGGGAAAGTAAAAAAACTCGAACGATGGGTACCTCATAAATTGAGTGAATCGAACTTGCAAACACGGGTCGCCTGCTGTGTTACTTTGCTCAACTGACACAATAATGAAGGGATTTTAAATCGAATCATTACTTGTGATGAAAAGTGGATATTGTACGATAATCGAAAGCGCTCATCGCAATGGCTGAACCCTGGAGACCCAGCCAAATCCTGCCCTAAACGAAAATTGACTCAGGAAAAGTTACTTGTAAGTGTTTGGTGGACTAGCGCCGGTGTCGTTCACTACAGCTTTCTTAAATCTGGCCAAACGATTACGGCAGATATCTATTGTCAGCAACTGCAAACCATGAAGGAAGAACTAGCTGTTAAACAACCGAGATTGGTCAATCGCTCTAGGCCACTGCTGCTTCACGACAACGCAAGACCACACACTGCACAACAAACAACCACTAAGTTAGCTGAGCTACAATTGGAATGTCTGCGACATCCACCGTACTCCCCGGACCTTGCTCCAACAGATTACCATTTCTTCCGGAATTTGGACAACTTCTTACAAGGAAAAAAATTCCACTCCGATGCAGCAGTCCAAACCGCCTTCAAAGAGTTTATTGATTCTCGCCCCCATGGTTTTTATAGTAAAGGGATCAATGAACTACCCATAAGATGGCAAAACTGCATAGATAACAACGGTGCATACTTTGATTAATTAAATATATTTTACAAAAAAAAAACGACTTTTTATTCCTCCCGTACAAAACGCCAATTTCATACGTAAGGACCTAATACATACGTAAATACATATTAACACCCAGACATAGAACAAACACAAATGTTCATCGCATAAATGTTTGCTCTAGGTGGGAATCGAACCCACGCCCCCAAGCTCAAAAGGCAGGTTCACTACCAACTGAGCCACCAAGGCAGTCAAGAAGTCTTTCTGGATCTCTGTCCGGATCTCTGTCTTCCTCTACAGTTCTAGTTCCTCCTCCTGTAGTAATTAAAACTCCTTTCTCTACACTCAACAAAAAATAGATTTCCTCGATTATCATTCAAACATTTCCTCCCTAGGCTAATAATATTTTATGACCGCACGCTGCGTTAACTCTTCAAAGGCGTTCTGTAATTACATTAATGTGAAATAAACGTCAAAAAATATCATATTAATACTAACAAATCAATCTCTACAAACGGTACATAAATAATCTCGAGAATTAATAGGCACAGTCAATTTCACATAATATTTAATCGTAAAATCAATATAAAACAGTCCAGTTTACTGTACATGTGAAATAACAAATAATAAAACTAATCGAAATTCGTAATAAAATTACGCAGGCTGCGCGGTTGCTGATTCCGTGGTCGGGAAAACGCGGCGATTTGACGCTGTGCTTGGAAAACGATGTGAACAACAAAACAGTTGCCATCGCGACTAATTTTGTTGAACGGTTGCCATTCACGCAGGAGCACGAGGTAGTGAATAGTTTAGCGTGTTTTATTTCAAAATCGGAACGCTCTCTTAAGAATTATTTTTTCTTTAGAATTTTCTTTAGAAAGAAGAATTAGTTCTTAGTTCGTGATTGACTGTAGATGGAAAAATGTACTTTTACCAGTGTGCTTAAAAAATGAAACGTGGCGAGCGTTTATCCAAGATTTTAACCATTTTGTTAAGTTAGTAACAACATGATTGGCGTTTATTTGTCAAAGATAAAATGAATCGTTGTTTTAATTTTCAGGCATTATTTACAGCAGTTTACTTACCTATAGTGTAAGTAGCAAGAGAGAGAGAGACAGAGAAATAGAAAAAAAGGAGGGATAAAGATTAGTAAGTAGCTAATTAGAGTAAAAAAGAGAAAGGTAGAGACTTATTTAGACTGATCAATCTATTGTCTTCCTCTATTTGCCCAAAGTCTCATGCTAAATGAAATGTTAAAAAACTATAGCTAATGCGATTTTTATGCACATTATCCATCACAGGCTGCAAAATTTCTTAACATTCAGGCAAAATGGCGGCCAAATGCATGCCTATTACTGAATAGGCACCAAAAATGAAACTTGGGGGCCCTAAAGAGAACATTACCATGAAGTAATACCATGGGTAGTGCTAACCGGGTAGCAAACTCTGGTGGGAGGCTTCGGCCGTGGCTAGTTACCACCCACCGGACCAAGCCATGCCGTGAAATGACCTAGTCGTGTTTCGGGATGTAGTCCGGTGTAACCGTTCCGAAGACGGGTCTGAGCAGTAGCGCACTTGTAGCGCCTCACTCAACTGCCGTCTTTGTGCTTTTTTACTATACAAATATTTAAGGCTAGAGTGAATAAGTACTTTATAGGTCGTCGTGCTCCATCTTAGACCACAACGTCGCTTAACATCAGGCGAGTTGGTGGTCAAACGCCGACTTATTCTACATAAAAAAAAAAAAAAAAAAAAAAAAAATCTAATACAGTTTTGTAATTTTTTTTCGTTTTCGTTTGGTTCCATACATTTAACTTAGTTCCTTAACGTTTCCACTAGGAGCGCTTCATTGAAATGTGTGGAGTCAAAGCAAACCAAAAAAGTTTACGAAACTATCAACACTTACCTACGGTAAGGATACATAACTTTTTGGAACTACGCCATACCAAAACGTCGAACCGCCATCTATTTCCCGCGCGTCAAACCGCCCCAGTGCGTAAATCTTAGTTTACGTTATCGCCAACTAGCTAACCCGAACGCCGTAAACCGAATTAAAATATGGCCACACCATATTGCCGGCGAAACCAAAACAGTTTAATTACAAAACCAGCCAGAGTTGGACCACACACGCTGCTCATTAAAACCGGATTCATAACAATCATTATATTCCAGGCTTTATAATTTCGCGCGCTTGCCTCGAACGAAAAAAAAACAATATTAAAACATAACCTTAGGTTATTAATGTGTCAACAACTCAATTTATGGCGGGAATCGACGGTAACGCCCTCTACGCGGGAAGAAACGACCAATGAGTCGCGCGCTGTCCTCTTTTAATGCGATCGAGAGAACTATAGCTGTCCTTGTCTGGCTTTAACACGACCAGTATAATAGAACCTCCTTGTCGAACCTTATCGTGAATGGAAAGGTAGGAAGTAGAGATCTTGTAATACTGGCCAGTGTTATCGTAATGAGTATTAAGCCAGGGATGACATTATTAATTTATGCGTGGCCATAGAGTCGTGCTTTATTTTTTTAATCAGTACTGTGCCGTGATTACACACGTATTACGCCTGGTTGTACGTGCGCGCGAATTGTGAGCGGGAATTGTATTTTTTTTAAAATTGATTTGACTAATGGCTAAGGAGTCATGCGTTGAATTCTTTAATAGGCCTACTTTAAAAGTTACGATGGCAGCGAATGCAAATTATTTACAATTCAAATGTTGATTATTTGAAAAAAACAGGTAGAAGTAATTAAACTACACAATAAATAAAATAAACAAACGAAAAAATAAAAAGGAACTTAACAATTAACTCAAAACACAAAAAAATACTTAGAGTTAGGTCTACGCCGTAGCATTTCGTAGAGCTACGTCGTAGGCTGATTTTGACGATTCATTCAATTTAGTTTCTCATTTATTTAGAAAAATATGTGTAGAAATCGTAAACCTACTTTCTATATTTCGATATTGTAAAAAATACTGGTTTATTATTACATAATTATGAAAAAAAAAAACAACTTTTGTTTTCACAGATTTTATGTAAATGCAATTGACTGAGAGAAGCGATGTCTTAGTCTACTGAGAGATTCGGGCATTTGTTTGTCAGACAATAACCTGAGTATCGTTAATCCGATCTTAACTATATTTTGCAGGCAAGTAGTTCATGAAAACACAACTTTTAAGTTAGAATTTGAGCGAAATCGGACAAGCAGCTATGAAGATATGTGAGGTCTCGATTGAGACGAACTTCTAGTATATTCCAGTCAATGAGCAACAAAAAAACTAATTATTGTTTCATCTCGAAAATTCGTAGCATAATTTTTTTGAACATTAATTAATAACTCCCTATGCACATGGCAACTAAATTTTTTCCATCCCCAATCTACCGATTTGAAGAACCTAAATCACCATAGACACCGCCCTCTATAATTACGCCAACAAAAACAATATTTTGTCGGCCATCTTGGATTGCAACTATATTTAATCTGTGCCTCGGATTCGAATTTCGAACGTTCAAAGAGCCCGGTGCGGTTAAAAACTTAATTTTCGGTGGTCGTTAGTGTGAATGTATTTTGGGTACAATATATTACAGTATACTAACTTTACATTTCTTATAATGTAAAATAAGGGCAGGCCTACAAGAAGCGCCTTTTTGTAGCCAAACAAATGGGCTTATGTTTTGTTTTTTGTTTTTAATTTTAGTCTTAGTCATTATTACAGTCTTTTGTCCCACTGCAGGAACACAGACCTACCCTACATTAAGGGTAACTAAATCGTTAATCGCCACGCTCGCGATCGCCAGGCTCAGTGCAGGTCGGCTCACTGAATGCTAAACCTTCCGAAATGTAGTTCCTATTTACATTACGTACTTTTATTACACTTCTGTACCATTACTTTTATTACTTTTTTACTTAAATAAATAGTCAAAATATGGATGTCACAAGTTTTTGTCTTGATTTTTACATATAATTTGTGAGTATCTATTTGCTATATCTTTTTTGGAAGAAATGCGAATAGGTATTGAAGTATAGTCTTGACTTCATTCGGCTGAATATGATTACCGGTTTAGGCCCGTTCATTTGTTTTGTTTTGGTCGAAGGCCACTGGAGCTGTGACACTTTGCTGGAGCGAAAAAGTCTAGTACAATTCCATTCAATGCTTAGGTTTAAAAACATGAGCCAAAATATTAGTCAGGGGTTTGTGGATCTTTGATAAGTTATCATAATCGGTTAAATTTTCTGACAATAAGACTACAAAGCTTCAGCAACAAGTACATTTTTAAATACATCGATTTTCATCAACACCGAATTTCATAAAACATAGCTAAGAAGATTCAAAATCGAGTCATCCGTTTGGGAGCTACGATGCTAAAGATAGACAGATACACATATACACACACATACACACACACAGAGAGAGAGAGAGAGAGATAGAGAGAGAAACACGTCAAATTCCCCGTCATTTTTGCGTCGGGGGTTAGAAATATCATTTCAAAATTTAAAAAGATCCAGACAAAACTTTATACATATAAATTTAATAATATAAATTTACAAAAAAAAAAACAAAAACATATTTTGGGTTCCTTACTTACGATTTTTTTATGATTGTATCGATTTGGAGTACTGTCTCATCCTGTACGACGCTGCAAGGGATCGCCACGGCAATCAAGAGGTGATTCTAAATTCAAACGTAACTTTTTTGAAACTCTGAGCTATATTTTATCTTCTGTAGCCCGACCAGCTTACTACAGTGGAGTGGAGCGCCACTATCGAATTTCTTTTACTAACCTAACCTGCCTATTTTTTAGTTCTGCTAGTTTGTCACTTGTAAATATAAGTTGGTAGCCGTATAATGAGTATATGTCTGATTATTACATAAATTGTAAGCAACTGTCTTGACGTCTAATTTAAATATCTATGAAAATTAAGACGCGAGCTCTAATGTTGTTTTGTTGATCGTTATATTATGTACCTACCTAGGGAAGTAATTTGGAATTTTTATTTAAGTAAAACGGTAATATAAGTACGTAATGTAAATAGGAACTACATTTTCTGAGGTCTAGGATTCCGGGCGTCAACACGTAATGACGTCACACGTCATCGTCTCTTTCGAACTATTTGTATATGACATATTTCGGTCTCGCTCAAGCATCGATGACGTCACTACGTGTTGCCTACGTGACCATTTTTTACTCGGAACGTTACATTACATTTACATTTTTTTACCTGGCGGAGTATATTATTATACTAGAGAAGCACGCTTGCCTAGAAGAAACTGATTCACTCGAGACTCGAGACACACAGATTGTATCTAAACAAATCGTCACGCCTTTCCCCCGAGGGGGCTGGCAGAGGTGTAATACAACACCCATACTTCGCCAGACGATATTCAGTCCCAAATGTGACACGGGGCGAGCCTGTCGCCATACACCGGGCTCCAGTCATGTAGCAGATGACATACTATATGTTCGTACAATGAACAAATTGGTGCGTACCGTCGGCTGGTTCGAACCCGCTCCCTCTGACTTGAGAGGCAGACCTTCTCCAACTAGGCTATCATCGCTATCTAAACCAAACCTAATAATAAAAAAAAACAATATTACGTATCCATTTAAATAAATAATAATCGAGCCGCACATTTAAATCGTCGATGACAACTCGACATAATACAAAGAAATATTTCCACAATTTATTCTTAAAAATACAAAAAGAAACCTTCCAATATAAACCTTGGCATAAACAACATATAGCCCAAAATTATGAGCAGATTAACACATTTATTATAACCCCATCTCTCTCTACCACGTAGCCCCATCTCTGTCTGTGGTCATTTCAAAAATGGAACACCGCATGAACGCATGAAATTAGTCCCGCTTTTTCATCTCCCACCGCGATTTGAATTTGGAATCTTTTTTATTTTTTCAATCGACCCCGAAGGCCGTTTGGAGCCGCCATGATGGCTGGTTTTTTTTTAATTATCTCACGACTCCAGTCGGCACATACTAATGCTTATAAAAAGTGAAGCAGTTTTCGGTAGTGTCATTTCGATATATTGCGATTTTATCAGTTCTCTTAGTATATTATAAGTTCTCGGAGTTTGGTATAACAAAGTTATCTTTAAGTTTTAAGGCTCAGTATTGCACGAAATCAACGAAAACAAGTTTTTTTTCGTCTAGTTGGATATGAAGAGTTGTGATGATCAGATGCCGAAAATACAGCTGGCAGAAAAAAACAACCAAAATCAGTTTAACCGAAGTAGAATTTTGAAAATCATTCTTATTGTGGAAAAAGTATCGTCTTAAAAAACTGTTTGAGCGTAGTTCTCTAAACTTTCAGCGATTTCAACGCATTTTTTTTCGATAATTAAATAACCAGATTAGTTCTTTAAGGCGAGGCTTTCCCAGAACTTTAGGTATTTTACTCTACCTCAGGCCGCACTTTTTGGGAGCGCGACGTATTCATTCACGCGACACAAAAGTTGTGTGCGCTGCGCCGCGCGCACGTCTTTCACCCGTCAGTCACGTTATGGTATCGAGTACCTAAACACCCATTTTTAGGAAATCGATAAAATAATCCGTCCGTCATTGTACTCATCCATTTTATGAACATTTTTTATTTGATGCCAAACAAAAGAAAATCTAAAAAATGCCGTTCAAGCCAATATAGGTACAACCAATCTCATGTCCACGAGTTGTTGTATTTTTGATGTGTGAGCAGTCGTGGCATTAGTTTCATTTTACCGGTAGTGTCATATTTCCATTTTATCACACTTCACACTCATAAATACAAAAGATTGCGATTGTGTGTGGAAGTTAGGTACTTACTCGTATTTCACTTATTCACACCTAAACGGCTAGACGGATGAGGATCATATTTGGAACGGAGTTAGCTTATGCCCTGGATTGACACATTGGCTACTTGTTATCCTTATTAGGACAAATATTTATACAGGGTGTTGGAATGATTGTGTAACTACCGGTATTCATTAAATAATACAACATAGTAAATTTCATTATTTTTGGGTATATTGTATAACAATGGTAATAACAATTTTAATTACCTTACTTTACCATTAGGTGCGTACTAATAATATTGTATGGTTTGTTAAATGTTACAAAGTTAAAAAACTACACGATTCAGATATAATTTTGAACAGTAATTATGAAAGAATCGAGTAAACTTATACCGGATATATAGGTATACATACCCTGGGTACGAAGTGGCGGACATTCTGCTAGTACTAACAAAACATCCAATACAAAAATATACATTCACAATATTTACATTTATATATACAATTGAGCTATAGGTACGTAGTACTATTATTTGTTCTGTGATATAGTTGTAGAATCGATGGCAGCCTAGTTGGGAGTGGCAATTTTGCTCTGCTGGGTTCGAACCCAGCCGACGGCACGAACCAATTTGTTCATTGTGTGAACATATGTGCGTATTGTGTGTCATCTGCTACATAACTGGAGCCCGGTGTATGGCGACAGGCTCGCCCCCTGTCACATTTGGGACTGAATATCGTCCGGCGAAATGTGGGTGTTGTATTACACCTCTGCCAGCCCCCTCGGGGAAAAGCGTGACGATATGTATGCATGTCTAGCCATAAGTTCTGTTACAAATGAAAATGCATTTATTTTTTTATACAGTAATGTAATGTTAATAAAAGTTATATTTACATATGTATTGAAGTCTTAACAAAAATATAACTATTATTTTATTCAAAATTACCACATTTGGCCTTGATAGAGGCCTTTAGTCGGTCTGGCCAAGAATCTATGGATTTACGGACTGTTTCCATGGGAAATTTAGCCACTGCTTGCTTCAAAGATTTCTTAAGTGACTCTATGTCGGCGTGTCGTTTAGAGCAGGCCATGCCCTCTAAACCTGACCATAATTTGTAGTCCAGGGGGTTTTGATCTGGGCTAGAGGAGGGCCAGTCTTCAGCCCTTATAAAGTCCGGAACATTGGCTTCCAGCCAGGCTTGAGTAGTTCGCGCCTTGTGACCATGTGCAGAGTCTAGTTGGAAACTCCACGGTAGATTTTTAAAAAGTGTATTGCTAAGGGGTTGTACAACACCATATAAGACGGCCTCTTGATACACTTTGGCAGAAGTTTTAACCCCCTTTTCACAAAAACTAAGCTTTGTGACGCCGTGATAGGATACCCCCCACCAAACCATGACTGACGCAGGATGATGACCACGCTGAGTGAAACAGGGTCAATGTCATCCACGTGCCTAAAACAAAATAAAAATAAATATTTATAAGTATGATGTCCAAAAGTTCAAAACATAAAAATTCTAAAAAACCGACCAAGTTCGAGTCGGACTCGCGCACGGAAGCTGTCGTTCAAGCTTGTTGATATGTATGTACATAATTATATAACAACTACATTATAAATAAATGAGCTTTCAAATGACACCTCAAACAACTGATTTGATGAGATAAAACTCGAGATATAAGCAATAATCTACAACGGTCGGCGGCCATCTTTGTGACGTATATACATAGCTTCGCCTGTCCCCGCTATCGCTTCTTACAACCGGCAGTTTCGAATTTCAAAGGCAACGACGAACACATCCATAAAAGTCGTAGGTTTATAAAAGCCGTACTTACAAGATTTACCGAAAAGCTCGATTTTCGCTAATCGTTAAAAACGAATATACAACTTTACGAGTTTTCTTCAAAACAGCCAAAATCACGTTGCAGTACTAATCAGGCCTAGATGTGTTCAAATCATACGGCTATAACTCAAACGCTACCAAACACTCGTGTAGTACAGATTGTTCAGTCAAAAATGAAAGTATGAACGACGTCCCCTATCTCACCTAACACCCTATATAATTTACATACATACAGTACAGTCAAAACTTAGCGAAGATCCGCCACCTTGCATGTTACAAAAAGAAGGTAGGTACTTACGTTTCGTCAATTGCAATGTCATCAGAGTTTATTACATTCTCTTGAAGTACTCTTCTGCAAAAAAAAAAAAACGAAGATAAGTATTCATGTAGGTAAGTATAACTACGTAAATATCACTACTAGATATACCACTAGGCCGGGTATTTACTCGTTGTGCAGTTCAGATTGCTCAGTAAAAATGAAAGTATGAACGTCGTCCCGTATCTTACCTAACATCCTGTATAGTTAAAACTTAGCGAAGATCCGCCGCCCTGCATGTTACAAAAGGTAGGTAGGTACTTACGTTTCGTCAATTCCAATGTCATCGGAGTTTATTACATTTAGTTGTAGTACTCTTCTGAAAAAAAAACAAAACTGTAAGATAGGTATTCGTGTAAGTAGGTATAACTATATAAATATAAATATCACTGGTATGCCACTAGGTCGGGTATTTACTCGTTGTGCAGTTCAGATTGCTCAGTAAAAATGAAAGTATGAACGTCGTCCCGTATCTCACCTAACATCCTACATACCTATATAGTCAAAACTTAGCGAAGATCCGCAGCCCTGCATGTTACAAAAGGTAGGTAGGTACTTACGTTTCGTCAATTCCAATGTCATCGGAGTTTATTAAATTTGGTTGTACTTAGTACTCTTCTGAAAAAAAAAAAAAACTGTAAGATAGGTATTCGTGTAAGTAGGTATAACTATATAAATATAAATATCACTGGTATGCCACTAGGGCGGGTATTTACTCGTTGTGCAGTTTAGAATGCTCAGGAAAAATGAAAGTATGAACGTCGCTCCGTATCCGTATCTCACAAGTTGTCTGGGTGAAATAATAAATGGTGACCGACATAGTCAAAACTTTGCAGAACACCCGCCTCCCTGCGTGGTACAAAAGGTAGGTAGGTACTTACGTTTCGTCAATTCCAAAGTCATTGGAGTTTGTTACGTAGTAGTCTTCTGCAAAAAAAACTGTAACTGTAGGTAGGTATAACTACATAAATATCACTAGTAGGTATACCACTAGGCCGGGTATTTACATCGTGAATACACGTAACGAGACAAAAAAGTATCTATGATGATGAGTATGATATTTGAAAACACTAAAACGAATATAAGTAGGTACTAATAGATTTGTTGATACATCATCTGACTACAAAAAGCAATGCAAGAAATGTCGATTCTAGTAAATAAAAACAATGATTACCAATTTAATCTAGTAGAAGTTTATCTACTTACCGACGTTTGCTCCTTGACTCGTACGATTTTCTAAAAGTCAGACTTGAGCATTTTTTTCGTTTATTATGTTTGTTACCCATTATGGCAAAACTAAATGCTTGGTTGGTGTTGGTGTGTGCGGCACTGCGGAGATCACAAAAATTTGGCACACGTCCGGCGTCGACGGGGTCTGCGGGCGGACTGGCGGTCACGCAAACGTGCCTTTTTACCATGAATTCGTGATAAAAAAATCATATAAAATTACCATGTTAACTTTTTAACATTTTTATTTATGATTCCATTTTTTTATTGCATTGTAATTCGTAAAAAAAATAAAAAAGCAATATGATTTGTAAAAATTAAGTCGCAAATCGTGTTTAAAATACCAAATAGAGGTGACTTTGGATTTTTTTTCTATCGAGTGAAGTTATTCATTACATGTATCAGATTTATGATTCCACTTAAAAACATGCTTAAGAATAACATATTTTTTTTTACACAGTAAAAACCATGGTTTATCTTAGAGGAAAGTTGATTCTTGCTAGACGTTTTCTGGCCAGGCTCGCCTTAAAGTTTAACCGAGTAACTTATTCTAATTTGTGTTCTTATACGATGAATACCAATAAAAACGGCAAAAAAATGAAATTCTACGCGCCGATATAATTATTTATACCATCAAATACGATTCACGATTTTCAACTCTAAATGAAGCCGATTAAGTAAACGAGTGTTTGGGTAGAAAATCGTGGTATGACCTAGCCTTAATCGGGGGACTGCTATCGTAATTTCTGAGCGCAATTGACGTTCTCCTCTGATGAAGTTTTAGTGTTTTTTACCGCTATTACAAGAAATTGGTCGCACCGTAAAAGTGTTTTTTAATTTACTTTTAAGAGCTACGTCAAAATTACAGGGTGGAAGGTGCAAAATTTTTCGATGAACATAAGTCTGACACTCTGTTATTTTTAATAACTCCAATTTAGTGCATTCCTTTTAAGCTGGTAATTCATTCGTTAGCATTTTTAGTCGTGTAAATTAGTATAAAATATTTCGTTGTCAAATTTTGGGATGAGGAAAAATGTGGAGCCAAAGTGCATTAAAAAAACTTAATATTACAAAAAAATATGTTAATCAACCACATCAGTCATAATTACAGTAATTCGTCGTCAAATTTTTAAATATAGAAAAGCGTGGAGCCAAATTACATAAAAAAACGTGATTACAAAGAAAATACTCACAGAAATTATCATACAGTTGGCATTCGAAGCGTTTTACCTGAATTCAAAAGTAAACTAATAGTTCGTTCGAAGTTCAAACTGAGCTCTCTTGAGCCATCTGACGCTTACATCCCTACCTCTCTTCAAAATGTTGCTCATTGTAGAACTTAAAAATTCCATTGGCATGAAGTACTTGCCAGCAGTGGCTACATATTTCATGCAGATGAGTTGAAAGGCACTCAAGTTATCATCAAAATAAAACAAGCATACATTAAAATTTTTAGAAAAAACTTCGATTTTCTATTAAAAACTTTTTTAAACTTGATATAACCAAATTAATACATGGCACAAATATTTCATAATCATAATCATATCCATATATCCCACTCTCACACTTTTACACATCCACACACACACTCTCTCTCTCTCTCACACACACACACGACTGCACATATTATTTAATTCATTAATATGTATAATATACATTCTTTATTGGCTGTAAGTTTAGTTTGTTACTGTTGTATTTTGTTTTTTAAGGGCTGTGAATGTTATTTAATAAAAAAAAAAAAAAAAATTAAAACCGATTTTCATTAAACATACTCGTAGCTAAGAACATTCCCGGCTAATTCACTTTTCAATCAAAAAAAGAAACAAAATCGAAATCGGTTCATCCTTTCGGGAGCTACGATCCATCCATCACCGTTCTTTTATAATTGTACCAGGCGCACCAGCAACCCACCCTCTTAAGGTTGAAACTTCGCCAAAACGCACTAAACGTTTCAAGTCAACTTTTCTTGTAAGAACTGCAGAGGTGTGGAACTCGTTGCCTGCGTCTGTCCTTCCACCTAAATACAATCCGGGGGTGTTTAAGAGTAAAGTGAGTATCTCCTAGGCAAGCGTGTTACACTTTCAATCACGTCGACGCTTCCCATCAGACGAGTCAGTGGTCAAACGCATGCCTAGTCTGTTGTAAAAAAACATAGAGTTTGGCTTTGTCCCATTTCGGACACAAAACCTTTCGGACACTGTTTACGAAGCGGGACTTTTGAATTTTAATATTTTTCCATTGGAAATTTTAGACTTACGTGACTTAGAGTCAGCCAGCATACAGTCAGCCGCTCACAGTTAGCCCTAAGGGCCATTTACACAGTGCAAGTTTCTTGTACATTCACTAGCAATAATTGAATGCAATAGATTGCACGCAAGGATTTACCTTTAGGAAATTGTAAGCAACTGTTGTTCAGACGAAGCGAGTAATTTGTTGATTCAATATTATTATGGAACAGGGGGGCTATTCCTGCGCGTGAGATGAGATGAGATTTTATTATGGTCACTCTCACACCTACAACGTTTCAAACGAGAGCAACAAGGACGAAAAAAGGTGAGATGAAAATCTCAAATCTCCGAATAGGGCCCCAGGCGAGAAGCTTGTAGCGTTTAAATCAGGCTTTGGACTCACTTCTCATGCGCTCAAAAGCATAGCGTTTGTATAATCTATGGAAAGCAGATGTGTCAATGGTCTCTTTTTTTTAAAACCATAAACTTCAGTAACATCCTGTCTTGATTGAAATCGCTCCCAATTTATTACCTACTTTGTTAGTTTTTTCGCATTTTAATGTGTGTGTTTTTATAGTTTTTTAATTGATTTTGTAATTAGAAAACTAGGTAAGCGATTTCAATAAAAAGTTTATGTAAAGGTGGAAAATTCTTGCTTTTTAATTAAAGTTTTATTTTATTAAGGCCGTTTTGAATTTGTTTGCTGGTTTTAAAGTGTTTTTAAGACGCTTATATGGATTTTTTATTATGCTCTACCTGTTTAAGGGCACTTTTTCTTTTTATTGTTTTTGGTTGTAGCTTGGATAAAAAAAATGACTCGGCTGTCTCTCTCTGTCTGTATATCCGCTCTTCCTTAATCACGCAACGGATTTTGATACTTAAACAACATCCTTGCCTGCAAAATTTCATGAAAATCGAATCAATAGCAGTCAATTTGTCAGCGAAAAACATACATACATACTTTTATTTATCAGATATACACATTACACATAGATGTCGTGTCTCATTAATTTTGCACACCCTGTCTCATACTCATTTGTCGTATCCTCTCCATCCTAAGGTTGCCTGGAAGAGATCGCTTTTAGTGATAAGGCCGCCAGTTGTTACATTATTTAATAAGTTTTATCATTATTTTTCTCTTGTTGTTTTGTTATCTGTGGTGTGAACAATAAAGAGTTTATCTATCTATCTACCTCCACAGTGGCACCGCATCGACACTTAGCGTTCTATTTATAATAATATATATAATAATCAAATATGTATAACTTCATATAAATCTAAGCCTTATTGTTCCGCAATAACGTTGATGACATTTGCTGAAATGTTTTGGCACATTTAGACGTCTTGACACCGACGCGCTCACAGAGCGACTGACAGCGAAACAAGGCTTACACTTGATTGAGGCTTGACACCTATGCATAATATTTTATTATTATGTATTCATATAACTGATCGAAGCATAATATAAGTCTTATAAAAAGACAATTTAATAAGAGCTGGACGTTCTCCATGCTAGAAATTAACCGTATTCCTGTTTTTTTGGCAAACGCCTCTTCCAACTGCTTCCCTATCCTTCTGTCCTAATCTTTTCTAGTCCATGTCTTTCCAGTTACGTCTATGTTTTCATTGACCCATCTTTTAAATGGTCGTCCTCTTTTTCTTTTCCTCTGTCCCGTGTGCCAGTTCATTATAATTTTTGACTATTTTTCTGTACTTCTCCGGTCCAGTCCACTTAAATTCAAATACCGTATAATAAAATTCGTTTGACCAAAATTTCCTGTCTACGAGTATGATAAAAGCTCAGACCAACCTAGAGAATAAGATGGCGCGTGGCGTATGATTCAGGTATTTTAGGTCAAGCCAAAAACCATCCAAAAACTACGCTACTGTCGTATATGTATACAACACGCACACATTGGACACAAAAAAAACTACGTTACTCGCTTGGTCATTTACGGCATTACGGTATTATTGGTATTATTAGTTTATGGTATAATTTCGTATACATAAATATATCTATAATATAGTGCACTGTAAAAGTGTGGCCAGAACTACATTTTGAGGTTCTTTTTAAAAACTGTGCAGTTTTTTACAAGTCAATTTTGAAAAAGCCGTAACAATAAATCTTACAAATTTGTGCAGTTTTAGAATATTAAATCTACTAAGGTTGTATTATATATTGGAACGGAAATGGCTAACGTAGAGTTTGGGAATTAATATTAGTTTTCGTACAATTGTAAATGTTTTTCATGGCAACATTACCACGCACATAAGTTTAATAAAGAAGTGGTTTCAGCGAGATATAACGCAGTGTTCTAACTTTTCCTCTTGGTTGATCTAAGGACTAAAGTGTATCTTTGGGGCTCTGGAACTTTCGCTCCGCTCGTTCAATGTTGTCTAATTCTCCGCTTATAATAACAAATCAAAGTGAACCTCAAATAGGGCTAGTAGTCTGTAGACACAACAGAGGGGTTGAAGCGCAGGGCGGAGCATTAGGCCTCCATTGTGGGGCCACCTGGCCTTTCCCAGGATTGTGGGGTGGCCAGCTTACTCAAAACAATCAGGGATATTAGGGACACTATTGCACACACGGTCGTTTGACTCCAAACTAAGCAAAGCTTATACTATGGCTGCCAGATACTGATATTACAGATTCGAAAGTTTGGATGGATGTTAGAATGTTTTTTTTTTTACAACAGACTAGGCATGCGTTTGACCACTGACTCGCCTGATGGGAAGCGTCGACGTGATCGAAGGTGTAACACGCTTGCCTAGGAGATACCTATTCACTTTACTCTTAAACACCCCCGGATTGTATTTAGGAGGAAAGACAGACACAGGCAACGAGTTCCACACCTCTGCAGTTCTTACAAGAAAAGTTGACTTGAAACGCTTAGTGCGTTTTAGCGGAATTTCCACCATAAGAGGGTGTCTTTTACTGAATCACGCCAGAACGGCTGAATGGATGTGGATTAAATTGGAGACAGAGATAGTTTATAATCTAGAATAGCACTTAAGATACTTTTGAATCGCGGCCGAAACCGCGGGCGCAGCTTGTACATACATATTTTTTTTTAATATAATTATCCTCATATACATTTAACAAACAAAATGTTCATCACATGAATGTTTGTCCTAGATGGCAATCGAACCCACGCTCCTAAGCTCAGAAGCTAACTTCACTACCAACTGAGCCTCCGAGGCAGTAAATATTTATTAATAAACTAGCTGTCACCCCGCGACTTCGTTCGCGTTTTGAGCTATCCTATCTCTCAAGTTGAATCGAACTGCACATGGTGTGCGAATTTTATTATAATCGGTTAAGTGGTTTAGGAGTTCATTGAAGACAAACATTGTGACACGAGATTTATATATATTAAGATAAGATGTTAAACTATCCTATCTCTCAAGTTGGATCGAACTGCACATGGTGTGCGAATTTTATTATAATCGGTTAAGTGGTTTAGGAGTTCATTGAGGACAAACATTGTGACACGAGATTTATATATATTAAGAAGATATGGGAGTCCTATATTCCCTATATTTTAAAATCCCAATCCATACAATGCGATCGTCACCCTACACTGCACCCCAAAATGGCGGAATCATATTTTATAATCTGTTAAACATTTTTCCTAATCTATTTTCGGTGCTGTCGGGGGTGTGGTAACGAGCGCCGACAAAAGGTAGATACATTTAGGGATGATAAAGTAAGGGATGTTTAGATTCGTTTGAGTTTGTTAAAATCACATTTCGTGAATAAGTAAGTTAAGTAAAATACCTAGTCAGTCATTTTCGTGACTTCATACTAAAATTCAATCAGACCCAAAACATCTTTATAAAAAAAAACGATAAATAAATACCTTTTGTAATTCTTATTATTTTTTTCTACTTAAATCATAAATATAGTGAACCACAGTAATTGTTAATTTAAGTAAACGAGTAGGTGTTCCATTAATAGTCCCATTTGTGCGGAAGTACTAGCTGCGCCCCGCGGTTTCACCTGCGGTTAAAAAGTATCTTATGTGCTATTCTAGACTATAATCTATCTCCGTTCCAAATTTCATCTAGATCTGTTCAGCCGTTCTGGCGTGAAAGAGTAACAAACATCCATCCAATCATTCTTACAAACTTTCGCGTCGTTGAGTGCCAACTTAACTACTACTCACTTAAAAAAAAACATCATCAATACAGTCTTTTAAGTCCATCTAGAGAGACATCAAAAACCCCAAAAAAAAATTACACTAATACCCCTATAAATACCCTACAATAATTTCAGGGGAATCAAGGAAACCAAAACAAAACTATTAACTGCACTAAACTTAAATACCCGTTTACTTATTAAAGGTAACAAGCTCTAACCTACGTTTAGGTCTTAACCTGCACAGGTCTTGTTAGTAATAACAGAGCACTAAATACCAGGTATTTAGCATATCTTAGTATTACCAACGGTAGCTTTGATGCTATGCTTTGAGCGCACTGTATAATTTGAGTAAGGGTGCCGGCACATAGCAAGCGGGAACGCAACACCGCGCGACGCCGTTTAATAGAAAAGTATAAAATAAAAGTCGTTTATTTCTGGCTCTGGTTGTTATAAAATAACAACACGGGCCATATCATAAATACCTTACAGACTAACATACACACACATATCGTCACGCCGTTCCTTCGAGGGGGCTGGCAGAGGTTTAATACAACACCCACACTACCGGGCAATATTCAGTCCCAGATGTGACAGGTGCCGAGAGTGTCGCCATACACCGGGCTCCACAGTCATGTAGCAGATGACATACAATACGCACATATGTTCACACAATGTACAATAAGGTGCGTGCCGTCGGCTAAGTATGAACCAGCTCTCTCTGGCTCGGGAGGCGGGCCTTCTCCAACTAGGCTGTCATCGCATTTTCAAATTAAATTAAAATATTTTGGCTGGGATTTCTTGCCTGTGTTGCTTCCTAGTAGCGCCGGAACGCCTTTCTGGCTCTTTAGGCCAGAAATCAGGGGAGATAATTGCACTCTTGTGCTTCGCGGGGACCTGGAGCAAGTAGGACTTGAAGGTAGTCTTCCGCACACTTGACTCCAGGAGCTGCAGCTGCATCACGAGCGACTCGCCTCCCAGCTTTTTCTTGATAAACGCGGCTATATCTGCTCCTGCCGTACTCGGGAATAGGTATCTCCTAGGCAAGCGTGTTACACCTTCGATCACGTCGTCGCTTCCCATCAGGCGAGTCAGTTTTTAACGGACTAGTCCGAGGTAAAAAAAGGCTGGTCATTACAAATTTTATTTATAACTAGCTGCGATTCATGGTTTAAACTACTATCCCTCAGGAATCGTTATTTTTTCCAAAGTTAAAAGTAGTCTGTGTATAATAAAGATAGTTATAAGCTATCTATGTTTTGAATTTCATCAAAATCTATGCCTCGTTTGAGCGTGAAGAAGTAATAAACTAACACGTACTCACAATTTTTTGCAATCCTAGTTAATATTAAAAATGCGAACGTGAGTTTTTTAGTTTGTTTATTTGTGACGCTTACACGCCTTCACTACACGAAAATTTTGTATACACGTTGTCAGGGGTACAGAAAAGGACATATGGGAAGTTTTTATCCTGAAAAAACAGTTCCTGTGGGACCGCGGGTTGAAACCGTGGGGCATAGCTAGTTAAATATAAGTAGGAAAAAACCAATAATTTATTATTAACACAAATATGTAGTATGCTTGTACAAGTCAAAGTTATTTCAGCTGCTACAGTCAAATTAACCTTTTTAAACTTGCTTTTTTTTAAGCTGCTACAGTCAAATTAACCTTTTTAAACTTGCTTTTTTATTAAGCTGCTACAGTCAAATTAACCTTTTTAAACTTGCCATAGTGTCGCGTCGCGTCGGGTTCAGCCATCGCATCGCGTCGCGCTCTCTGTTCGCTGTGTGACCGCACCCTTAATGAAGTACCCATGAGTTAGCAATACTACTTAAAGTTATTAGTTATTTTTATTATAATTACCATAATAGTATTTTTTAATGATGAATTATTAATAAATTAAAATAATTATTATGAATGTTTGTCCTAGGTAAACCGCATTGGTTTTAAGGGCACATTTAGTTTAAACTGTAGTTTTATTTATGTTAATAATTAAAAAAAAATGTTTTGAAAGTGAAAGTGTCGCCTCTTTTCTGCGCGTTACTATAATTAGCGGATTTTTTTTTTTTACAAGAAAATGGTAAGCATTAAGGATTATGACATTAATGACTTGGAACTTTAAAAACTTTTCATCTCAGTAAGTAGAAAGTTTGTTTTAAAAACTGCAGTACGCTGTCCTTTTCAATTTTTTTTATATCTCAATTCTTTACTTTTTAAGTTTTTAACCTCCGACGCAAAAACGACGGGGTGTTATAAGTTTGACGTTTCTGTATGTGTGTGTGTGTGTGTGTGTGTGTCTGTGGCATCATAGCTCTTGAACGGATGAACCGATTTTGATTTTGTTTTCTTTGATTGAAAGGTGAATTAGTTGGGAGTGTTCTTCGTTGTGAAACACTACATATTTTAATTTAGTGATAAACAAGTATAAATTAAAAAATTAAAACCACTGACACCGATTTACAACAACATCGATTTTCATCAAACAGTGATGAAACACCGATTTTCATCTAACAGTGATGAAAATCGATGTTGTTGTAAATCGGTGTCAGTGGTTCAATTTTTTTAATTTATACTTGTTTATCACTAAGTTAAAATATGTAGATCTGTAATGTACTTTCAAATTATAATCAGTAGTATAAAAATACGCTCTCCACCTCCTGGCTCCATCATCAGATCAGCTCAGAAATACCAAAGTATAGTTTCGACATCCGAACTTTATATACCTAAATACAAAGTTTAATTTCGATACGACAATTAGAAGAAGGTTACAATTGACTTCTAAGATTTTATTACCTTGTTAGTTACTCGTACATATCGTCACGCCTTTCCCCCGAAGGGGCTGGAAGAGGTGTGCAACACTTACATTTCGCCGGACGATATTCAGTCCCAAATGTGACAGGGGGCGAGCCTGTCGCCATACACCGGGCTCCAGTCATGCAGCAGATGACATACAATACGCACATATGTTCACACAATGAACATATTAGTGCGTGCCGTCGGCTGGATTACAAGTGAAGCTAATTTGCCAAAAAGAAAATATTTACTAAACTAGCTGTTACCCGCGACTTCGCTCGCGTTTATTCAGAACTTAGTATCGAACCAATCAAATCTTCCTTCGTTTATAGGTATTTTAAGTATATGAATCCTACTATCCTACTAATATTATAAACGCGAAAGTTTGTAAGAATGGATGGATAGATGTTTGTTACTCTTTCACGCCAGAACGGCTGAACAGATCTCGATGAAATTTGGCACAGAGATAGATTATAGTCTAGAATAGCACATGATATACTTTTTAACTGCGGGTGAAACCGCGGGGCGTAGCTTGTGTATTATTTTAGTATGACATGTATGTTTATGTAAGCATAATTAATATAATTTAAGTAGGTGTATCAACACTCTTTATTTTTGTTAATTTCTGCACACCCATGTCCCATACACTTCATACGTATCAGAAATCAGAAATCAGAAATCAGAATTTATTGATAACTCCAATAGTTACACGTCACAGTTCGATAAATGTCAAAAGTGTATACATGTCAAAACAGTAATTACATATGTCAAATGAAATAAATAATTAATGTCAACAAAATAAATTGCATACTCTATTATTCTTAATAATATAACTATCATTATATAAAATAATAATAATAATTTAAAAGTCTCTTATTTTAAAATAAGATTCAAGGTCATAAAACAGATTATCTAGTAACCAAGCTCTGAGCTTGGTTTTGAAGCACGCGGTAGAAGGTGCATCCCGAACGGTAGCTGGTATACGGTTATAGATTGCGGGCCCTAAAATATATACTGACCTCTTCGACTTGACGAGACGGTGTGATGGCGTCATCAGTTGGTCTTTCTTTTTAGTACTACGCAAATTAAACCTGCTATGGACGCCCCTACGTCGAAATTTATCTAGGTTCGCATGGGTGAAGAGGGCTAACTGGTAAACGAGCTCACATGGTAGAGGCAATATCTGGAGTTCCCGAAACAGCTCCACGCATGAGACGTCGTCCTGTACCCCGTATATGGCACGTATAGCTCGCTTCTGCATGACAAATGCTCTGTTACGATCGGCAGCACGGCCCCACAGCTCCAGCCCGTACGTGATGTTACTGTGGACGGTCGCGAAGTAGCAGGAGCGCACAACGTCGCGGGTGGCGGTGCTGGCGAGCCGCCGGAGCGCGAAACACGAGCGGCTCAGCTTCCCACACAGTTCGTCTATGTGCATTTCCCACGTCAACGCGCCGTCGATGTGGAAACCTAGCAGTTTCGTACTGTAAACCTGTTGGAGTGTGGTATTGCCTACTGCTACTGAATAAGTTTTTGTCAAGTGGCCGTTGAGGTTGAAAGCAAGGAAGCAGGTCTTATCTTTATTCAACGCTAGCCCGTTCGACCGGAACCACCCATCGAGCTCGTTCACCACCGTATTCAGTCTCGTCTCCAACTCGAAATGCGTCGGCGCGGTGATCACTGCGGCGACATCGTCAGCGTACATGTAGATTTCTGCGCCGTTGATGGCGCCAGGAAGGTCGTTGAGAAGTAGACTGAACAAGGTGTTAGATAGGCAGGAGCCCTGAGGGACGCCCATTTCGTTCTCCATCTCAGAAGACACGACTCGGCCTCTGCCACCTACCACGACCTGCGATCGGTTTGACATGAAGGAGGACAGTATGGACAAAGCCGGACCGCGGATGCCGTAAAATCGCAGCTTATTTGCTATGAGAACGTGATCGGCAGTGTCGAAAGCGCGCGATAGATCGCAACAAAGCACGGCAACCTGCTGTTTCTCCTCGCGCGCGCTCAACACTCGCCACACTACTTCGCGCACCAAGTCTGTGGTCGCACGGCCGGCTCTATATGCATACTGCCGTTCAGATAGAATATTACGGTCTACGACAAAATTAAGTAGTCTACGATTGAGACCGACCTCAAACACTTTGCTAACTGCAGGGACGAGGGATATAGGGCGGTACGATTTGGGGTCTGCTTTTTTGCCTTTTCCTTTGTATAAGGGACATATTTTTACCTTCTTTAACGCTACTGGATATATGCCTTTCCGCAGGCACGAGCTAAACAAAAAACTAATGACGGGTGCCACAGGTTCTATAGCTGTTTTTAATATACTCGCGGACAGACCGTAGAGATCGGTGCTCTTCTTAGGAGCGATACGTTTTGTGGCTATCGTAACTACTTCAAAAAGAGAGAACGGTTCTAGTCTTATGGACACGTTGCTCGCGGATACCTCGTCCCCGAGCGCGGCCAGGGCGCTGGCGCTGTCAGCCCTGGGCGCTCCGCACTTACTAGCTGCTGTCACGAACTCCAAGTTGAGCGCGTCGACTACCTCTTTTTTCGTGTCAAATGCTTGGCCGTCTCCGTTTCGTATCAGATCTGTAAAATCAACTCTATCGCGCGTACTGCGACCTAGCTCCGAGTTTATAACACGCCACATGCGTCGCGGATTATCCTTGACTATTTTGGAGTAATAGTCAACGCGTTTTTCTTTTAATAAAGAGTGGTATTTAACAGTAAGTTCGTCGCACTTATTGCGCAGTAAATCGTCACTAGGAAATGTTTTCTTTAAATTAACAGTCTCGTGTATCAAATGCTTAAAGTTGTGAATTTCCGCGTCGACCCAGTGTTTATTACGTGTAAGTTGTTTTTTTAAAGGAAAACAGATATTAAATTTATTGGATAAAATATTAACTACACTATTGGCTAATAATTGACAACAACTGTTAGATTTTTCAATAATATTGTCCCAATCTACTGAAAACAAGGCATTGATAAAGTTACACTCGTTTGCCGCGGAGAAGCTACGGCCCATACAGTGGGCAGGCGCGGGCGCGGACGCGACGTTTCTCTCGAGAGTGAGGCGCTGGGCATCGTGGTCACTAAGCGGGTGCGTGTCAACTCCGACTATCTCAGTTACTCGTCTCGCAGGTATGTTCGTGTACGCGTGGTCTAGCAACGACTTACGGCCACCCGCGTCTACTCGCGTGGGGTGGTTTACTAACTGTGTAAAATTAAAGCTGTCAAGAACGTCAACTAACTGCTTTTGAGCGCTAGAACGGTCTAGCAGATCAATGTTAACGTCCCCCATGATAACGCAGTCTAAGCCCTCGTCTGTTATTTTACAGAGGAGGTTCTCGAATAGTTGAAGGTAATCGCCGTGGCTCGTCAAGTTGGAGTGATACACACCTACAACCAGGACATTGTCATCTAGTAAGTGCACGGCGCACACGTCAAAAATTTGTTCCTGCGATAGATCGCAGTAGTCCTGTCTGTTGACCACCAACATACCGGACCGCACGTAGATGCAACTTCCGCCGTGTGCTACTTGTTCTCTACAACTGAAAGTCAATAAATCGTAGTTACACAATGTAACAGAGACTAATTCGTGTTTACGTAACCAGTGTTCGGTAATGATTATTAAGTCGCAGTTAAGCTCCTTTGTCAATAATACCTCGAGTTGTTTTGTCTTATTTGTTATACATCGAATATTTTGGTGACATATAGTTATAGACATAGGTTTACGCTGTCGAGGTTGAAGGCCCGGAGAAGTTTGGGGCGGCGCGGGTGACGCCGGCATAGGTCGCTTGTCTCGGGGTCCCGGGGTTGGCGGCGTCGGCGGCAGCGGTTGTGTCGCCGGCGGCGTGCGGTTGTCGTCGCGGCACGGAGAAGCGGCGCGGGCGGGGCACTCCAGCGCGCCCGCCGCTCGCTCGAAACCACTCGCTGACCTGAGTGCTGGTCGGCCAGTTCTCGGCGGACATGAAAAATTCGTAGCAACTGCCGGGCACCGTGAGGCAGAACGACGCGTAGTACGAGTGGGCTAGCTTTAGTTTTTCAACGTGGTAGTTGTCACACTGTTTCTTTCTTGTCATGTAAGATAATATCGTGTCAGCAGTGGTCTCCGGCGTGAAGAAACAGGCGTGGATTTTTCTTGCTCGCTGAACGGTTTTAAGTTCATCGTCATTCGGTCCACATCCTTTAACCACGGTTCGCCGTCGTTGTCCCCCTCTTCTGGTTCTGCGGTCCACCCTCTCCCATCCTTCATCCTCGTCAGTTATGCCCGTTGTCGAGTCGAGTGTGGGGGTATTGCAGGGTAAAACTGACGCGGATGACTGACGAGGGGCGGTAGATCGCTTCCCACTAACGAGCGGTGCTGTAGTGGTCAGAATCGTGGTATTAGCAGAAGGCGGTGTTGATGCGGACGCTAGTATCGCCTCTTCTCGTACACGTGCGCGTCTCTTGGTTTTGTTAGCTTCGACTTGTACAGGTGGTGTGAGTTTATGTCCAGATATAGGTGTTGGGGATATCTCGGGCTGTCCGGGACTCGTCGAGGGGGCGGGCCACATCGTGCATTGCGTAGCTGCATCGCTAACTAAGCGCGTAGAGTTGGTTTTGGCGCTCATCTCTTCGAACCTGGAAATCGCCCCGACGAGCGTCTCTATCAGCTCGGCATACTTTTCAATCTTTATCTCGTGGCTGGCTATAGTACAAACTGCTTGGGTCAGCTTGGCTTCGTAGTTCTCAATTATGTTGATGGAGCGACTCAGCTTAGCGTCGTAGCTACCTATCTCGAGACTAAACTGCTCTCTAATCGATAACATCTCTTGTCGCAGTCCGCATATTTCGTGCGCTAGCAAGGTTGTATCGCCGACCTTATCTATTGGAAGAATTGATGGTGGTTTAATTCTATGAGTCACATTTGGGTCTCGTGTTTTCTTAGTGACACCTACCGGTGTCAAACTGTTGTCACCTCCTCTCTTGGCGGCGCACCGGCACTCGGGACAGACCCAGCGGTTGCGCGATTCTGGGGCTAGGTTCTGTTCGCCGGTACATAGGTTATGATAATTTTTACTGCAGTTGCTTAAGCTGCAGCTCAGGAATTCTTCGGCGTCTATTATTTTATTACGGCATGCTGAGCAGTTCATCTTCAGTGTTGTCGTGCTTTTGTTGTTAATAACAAGTTGGAGTGTACAAACCGACTCGTACGCACTAACAAACGATATACTACAAAGGCTTTTTGCACAAAATAAATTGTCGGAACGAGGTTCGAACTCGGCTCCTTTCGCTTTCTGGAGTAGACACTCTGACCCCTAGGCCAATCGTCTAGTAATGAGAGTGGCGAAATAGCCGTACTGTACTGGCGACAAGCTTCAGTGCTGGTTACAAAGCCGTTAAAGGTGACTCATTTAGTATGCGAGTCTTCTTTTATCACTGTTTCCGCGCACTCCGTTGATACGTTTTTACACTAAATGAGGGTGGTTTGAAATAATGTTTTTAATGTAATTAATTATCCTCTCCATCCTAAGGTTGCCTGGAAGAGATAGCTCTTAGTGATAAGATCGCGTTGTTACACTACAGTTTAAGTTTTTTCTGTTCTTTTGTTTTGTTATTTCTGGTTTGAACAATAAAGTGTTTATCTATCTATTTCGTGATACACTATAAATAATTATCAAAATTCATCAATTTCCGTTCAGCCGTTTTGACGTGAAAAGCCTACAAACGGACAGATAGAGTAACTTTTAATTTTATAACATTAGTATGGTTGGTCACCCTACATATAATAATTTGTATTCCCTTTGTATACACAAGGACATTGGCACAAAGTAATACGTGTTATTATAAACTACGTTTGTAATAGTATCTACTTACCGCTTGTGGTTTAACCGACAATGGTCCAGCCCTGTATTTTGAGTTCTAAGCGTAAAGGCTAAATGTTTGACGATATTTCTGCTTGGGGGTTGAGTAACTAAAGTTTGTGGTTGCCTGGAAGAGATCGCTTTTAGCGGTAAGGTCGCCCATTAAAAAGTTTAGTTTAGTTTTATTGTAAACTAGCTGCGCCCCGCGGTTTCACCCGCGGTTAAAAAGTATCCTATGTGTTATTCTAGGCTATAATCTATCTCTGTGCCAAATTTCACCCAGACCTGTTCAGCCGTTCTGGCGTGAAAGAGTAACAAACATCCATCCATCCATACATACAAACTTTCGCGTTTATAATATTAGTAGGATATTTATGTACCTACTTTTAGTGTTTAATAATGAGTTTTTTTTTATAAAGTAAGAGAAACAACGTTAACAAGAAACATTATTAAAAAAAAAAAAACAAAAGACCGGCTGCAAATATTGTAACATAGGTCACTTTCACTATCAAGACGATTCAAATGACACCTCACATGTCGAAATACATCAAGCTGTTTAGGCTGTAGGGCATGCCAAAGAAACCTCATACAATACATCTATACCCAGTTACATACATACACTGACATGTAAATTGTCTTTGTGAAATAAATTATTCATTTATTATGATTTTCATACATTACACACATAAATTCACTCAACACTCAAAGTCAAAGTCAAGTCAAAGTCAAAATGTTTTTATTCAATTTAGGTATCAAAGATACACTTATGAACGTCAAAGGTAATTAAATTGACTCGACCGCCTTGTTCGGACAAAAAGCCTCTACTCAGAAGAACAGGCAAGAAACTGAGGGGCATTACTTTTTCAAAGAATAAATAAATTACAGTCTCACAAATTTTGGCTTACAACTAGGTAATATCTATAAATACTAGTGGCTACTTGGCGGAAGTGGAAGGCTCCAGACATCTTTATCTTCTAAATAATTCTTAACTTTATAATATCCTCTTTTCATTAATGTAGTTTTTACATGTGATTTGAATTTTCCCTCGGTGAGCCCTGTTATATTTTTCGGGATTTTATTGTAAAAATTAACGCAGTTGCCTAAAAATGACTTTCTTGACTTAGTCAGTCTAAATCTCTGTACAGCTATCCTATCCTTATTTCTAGTGTTATAATTGTGATAGTCACTGTTCAATTTAAATTTATGTAGATTTTTGCGAACGTGCATAATATTTTCAAAGATATACAAAGAAGGTAAAGTTAATATATTTATTTCTTTAAATAAATCTCTCAATGATTCACGGGGACCCATTCCGTAGATAGCGCGGACCGCTCGCTTTTGCAAAATAAAAATGGCCTCTACTTCAGCAGCTGATCCCCACAGCAAAATGCCATATGACATTATGCTGTGGAAGTAAGCAAAGTAAACCATCCGAGCTGTAGCTATACTCGATATACTCGAAAAACATATCCCTCCTTACGCAGTCGGGTAAACGCAGCTCGAGGCGTTGGAGTCCATCGAGAAACGTGCGAAGAAGCTCATTTAGCAACGACTCCCTTGTCCAGACCAAACTTCAAAGTCTAGATCATCGGCGCAAGGTTGCTGGTCTATCGGTGTTTTTTCGGATACATTTCGGGGAGAGTGCACCTGGTTTGCATGACCTTATTCTCCCTAGCCCGTTCTTCTATAAAGGAACCAAGAGTACAAAAAAGCGGCATCGTTTTATGGTCGACATACCTACAGCACGCACGAAACGCTTTGATTCCTTATTTCTCATAAGGACCGCTAGAGTGTGGAATACTCTGCCAGAGTGTGTGTTCCCTGACACTTATAATCTGGGTGTCTTCAAGTCTCGACTGAATCGGTTTCTTCTAGGCAAGCGTGCTCCATCGTAGGCCGCATCACTGCTTATCATCAGGCATGTTGGCGGCCAAACGTAAGCCTATTATGTAATTAAAAAAATCGCTGTCCCACACACCACTGCACGTCGCAGAGCAGTGTAACTCGACGCCCCTCAGTTTCTTGCCTGTTCTTCTGAGGTGAGGTTCCCTTTCCGAACAAGGCGGTCGAGTCATTGTTAATAATAATTTATTTTGTTTTTAACCTTAACTTCAACCGTCCCCGTTAGGGCCCTTGAGAAAGCCCCTTCTGGGCTGCCAGGGCAATTCGACGCCCCTCCCTCGGCGACAGCCCAAGCCGAGGTCGTACCTCAGAGGTGCCCTTGCGCTCGTCGCCCATAGTTTGTAAGCATTTTTGAGGCCCTGCGACATCTGCGCTTGCCTAATGCCCGGTACGCTGTCGAGGCCTCAGCCAACAGCATAGAGTCATCCAATAAAAAAATAATAATAAAAAAGTGTAACTCGCACCTTAGACTGTTAAGCCTTCGCTGAGCTCGGCCAACTAAAATCGTTCACCAACTCCACGCGTAACCGATCAAAATCGTAAGCAAGTGAAATAAACGCACAAGTACGAGTAACACGGCAAGGTGTTTGGTCGATGTTCCACAATATTTGTGATTGTGTGCATGCTACCGGTGTTAAGGGGACGCTTGAAGAAGAATCATATAATAATGCCTCTCAGTTTCTTGCCTGTTCTTCTGAGTAGTGGCTCTTTTTCTGAACAAGGTAGTCGGGTCTATAATTAAACTTTGACGTTCATAAGTGTATCTTTGATATTCAATTGAATAAAAAAAAAATACTTTAACTATTTTAACTTAGTTTAAGAGCCTTTAACGGGTGTTATTGCTTTCTCGCTCACACAATAAAGCGTTTTTAATAATGGAAGTAGCTGGGTGTGAAATTAATAAGTAATATTATTAAAAGAATAACACAAAACCCGGCTGCAAAATATTGTACCCTATGTCACTTCCACTATCAAGACGATTCAAATGACACCTCACATGTTGAAATACATCAAGCTGTTTAGGCTGTAGGCCGTGCTAAAGAAACCACACACAAACATACATACATGCTTACGTACATAAATACCCTCGAAAAACATAACCCTCCTTCTTGCGTAGTCAGGTAATTTTTTTTCTCGTATAACTGTTTAGCTATTAAAAATACCCTCGAAAAACATAACCCTCCTTCTTGCGTAGTCGAGTAAAAAATGTTCTCTGATAACTGTTTAGTTATTAATGCAACGGTTATTTTAATCTCATTTTGGTGTGATTGAAGTGTGGGTGTAGTACACCTCTGCCGGCCCTTTCGGGGGAACGGCGTGGCGATATTTATTATGTTTAATGTACCTGTTACATGTTTTTATTAAGTTAGATTTTAGATTTTTAGACTGTAATTTATTTATTATTTGAAAAAATAATGCCCCTCAGTTTCTTGCCTGTTCTTCTGAGTAGAGGCTCTTTATCCGAACAAGGCGGACGAGTCTATTTAAATAACTTAGACGTTCATAAGTGTATCATTGATACCTAAATTGAATAAAAACATTTTGACTTTGACTTTTGACTTTATTATTTCATTTGTTCAGTTCTTACAACATTTTCTAAATCATCATCTACATTACTTTTCTATTTATTTCAATATTTCTTTTCTACCCATGATAATAAAATAAACTCTAAAAATAAACAGTTTTTTAGTTTTTAGTTTTCATATTTATTCATTCATAATGGAAGGCCACTGAGTTTTACAACACAGGACTCCCCTAGCGTGAGACTCAGGGTTCATAGCTTATCCAGATGTATCTACTAATATTAGTCAATAAGAATCACTTACTAACTTTTATCTGTAAGCACTGTATATTTTGTTCAATAAATCTTATACCTTTAAATGAGCAATTCTTGTATATATATATATATATATATATAATTGGAATCTCGGAATCGGCTCCAACGATTTTCATACAAATTAGTATGTAGGGGGTTTCGGGGGCGATAAATCGATCTAGCTAGGAATCATTTTTAGAAAATATCATTTTATTCGTGTTTTATCGATAATCAATCTCAACTGAAAAATATAACTCTTCCTGACATCTATTGGCGAATAATAATACTACTATTTTTTGTGAGCAACTAATTGCTTTAACGACACAACAGCAGATGGCGTTGTTAAGTAACACGAAGTCAATGAGTGTTTGCTTTGAGGTTAGACTAAAATCAATTGTTTATTATCCAAAAAACACAATTAAAAAATTAAAAAAAAATACCGAGCAAAGCTCGGCCATCCAGGTACTTATTATTAAAACACCGATTAAAATCTAAATGCGCACGCGTCGCCTTAACGCGGAGCTCGTAAAAGCGGGCCACACACGTCGACGCAGAAATAGCTCATCCTGCCGCGTACGACTGAAACTATTGGGTAGCTCCATCTGTGGCTCTGATGGACGGTTTTGATAGACCAGCTGGAGAACTAGCTTCTTCTGGGGATCATTTTTTTTATTTTCTGTACTAGTACCGTTTATACAGCACCAGCTGCGCCCTGCGGTTTCACCCGCGGTTAAAAAAGAGTGGCGTGAAAGAGTAACGAACATCCATCCATCTATCCATACATACAAATTTTCGCGTTTATAATATTAGTAGGACTAGCTGTGCCCCGCGGTTTCACCCGCGGTTAAAAAGTATCCTATGTGTTATTCTAGACTGTAATCTATCTCTGTGCCAAATTTCATCAAGATCTGTTCAGCCATCTGGCGTGAAAGAGTAACAAACATCCATCCATACATACAAACTTTCGCGTTTATAATATTAGTAGGAAGTAGGATGAAAGCACATACATACAAGTGACGCGTCTGTGTCCTGTTCCTGTCTCGTCCTCGTCTTACGTCTTTTCTGTCTGGCTTGCCCCTAAGCTCTTAAAAACTGCAGAAAGCTTACTTAATTTCTTAACAAACTCAAAAATATGTCATTTTTAATCTTTGACCTCGTCGTTGACAATAACCACTGACATTGTCTTTACCGACTACACAATAAGCGGTCTTTCATTAAACGAGGTAGAGCCGCCTACTTATGAAGTCAGTTGACATGTCGCCAGTGGAAAAAAAAACGAGCAAGTTCTAGTCGGACTCACGAAGGGTTCCGTATCATTATCTAAAAAACTGCACAAAATAACGGTTGTTGTATGGGAGCCTCCTTGTTTTATTATATACAAGCTGCGCCCCGCGGTTTCACCCGCGGTTAGAAAGTATCCTATGTGCTATTCTAGACTATAATCTATCTCTGTGCCAAATTTCATCCAGATCTGTTCAGCCGTTCTGGCGTGAAAAAGTAACAAACATCCATCCATTCATTCTTACAAACTTTCGCGTTTATAATATCAGTAGGATAAAATAATATACATTATAGCCCCCCTATATTAAATTTATTTTATTATTCTATTTTTAGTATGTGTTGTTATAGCGGCAACAGTTATACATCATCTGTGAAAATTTCAACTGTCTACCTATCACGGTTTATGAGATACAGCCTGGTGACAGACAGGCAGACGGAAGGACAGCGGAGTCTTAGCAAGGGGGTGCCGTTTTACCCTTTGGGTAAGGAACCCTAAAAAACCAAATGCGTGTCGTGACACGCTCATGGTAGGGTTCCGTTGCTGCGAGTGAATTTGATAGCAATATTTTTTAATGATGAAGAATTTATGTGTATGAAGACACGTTATATTTGTGAAATGTTGTACGTGTCGTTTTAGGAACGTTTGTTATTTGATTTGTCGTAAGCGTTAAATATATTGACAATTTGTGTATACGTGTAGAAATATTATAGACATCACTAAGTTTTAATACGTCTGAATAATTCTGGGGGGTTTTTTTTTGCTCCCCCATCCAGGGGAATTTGGCGTCACATGTCTTGTGCATTTACCAGTGTCAAAAAATATAGTTTTTTACATATGATGCAGTGCTGATGATAAGGTGTTGATGACGATGATACATCCCTCCCCTTTCCCCATTTCAGTAAAGTTATGGATGAGTATTATGGATACTTTACTGAAACTTTAAGTGAAGTTTTGTAGAGAATACGAAAAGTCACGTTTCGCAATGCTTGTATCATTTGCCCACACTCGTGCACGTTGACGAAACGATAAAGGTTAATCCACTATTATAACACTTTAACACTCGAAGAATCACAAGATTTAGAAAAGCCAAGCCATGCCGTGAAATGACCTAGTCGTGTTTCGGGATGTAGTCCGGTGTAACCGTTCCGAAGACGGGTCTGAGCAGTAGCGCACTTGTAGCGCCTCACTCAACTGCCGTCTTTGTACTTCTTCACTCTAGTAAACTTCAAGGCTAGAGTGAATAAGTAATTTATAGGTCGTCGTGCTCCATCTTAGACCACAACGTCGCTTTTTTGACAACCCTTTTTTGGTTCCCGCCAAAAACTCCTCTTCTGGTTTTAATCTTAAGGTAAAAAACCGGCCAATTGCGAGTCGGATTCGCGCACAGAGGGTTCTGTACCATTTGTAGTTGATGAGCTTAAGTATTTATTTTATTCAGATTTTTATTATGTATTTGTTGTTAGAGCGGCAACAAAAATACATCAGCTATGAACATTTCAACTGTCTAACTATCATACAGCCTGGTGACAGACAAACAGACGGAGGGACAGCGGAGTTTTAACAATAGGATCCCGTTTTACGCTTTGAGTACGGAACCCTAACAACAATAACGGCATTTTTTGAACTGTAAATTGTTTAAAAAATTACATTCTGACCCACATCGTAGGAAACTTGGATTTCTTAGTTTTCTACAAAGCCCGAAAAGTTAAGAAATTGACCTTTAAATCCGATTTCCATGTAAGTAGAGTCAAAAATGATTTTCTTTCGTTACGAAAGTTACAGAATCCTAAAAATAGGTAATTTTATTGTTATATCTTATTAGAGACTGTAATGATGATGTCTTCATGATGAAGACATCATCATTACAGTCTTCTACGTCCCACTGCAGGGACACCGACCTACTCTACGTCGAGGGTGATTGAGTCGTAATCCACCACGCTGGCACAGTGCGGATGGATGTCATAAATCTTACGAATTGTTCATTCTAGTACATGTTGGTATCCACACGATGTATTTTGCTTTACGTGTCATCCATCCATCCAAACTTATTAATATTACACAAGTTTATGAGAAAATAGAGCTATGAAAAATATCAGCATTTGTAAGGGGTCACTTTTGACTGATTTATTTAATAGATAGACAAAGAAAATCAAATATCCTTTTACATGAACTAAAAAAATAAAAAACTTCCGACACCGATTTGTATCAAACATAGCTAAGAATACTCTCGAATAATTCACATTACAAAAAAAAAAAAAAAAAAAAAATCAAAATCAGTTCATCCTTTCGGGAGCTACGATAATACAGCAGACACACACATACACACACTTATCAAACTTATAACAACAAGTCATTTTAGCGCGGGGCTAAAAATCGAGAGTAACTCTGCCTGTCTGTCTGTTTGTAGCCTTTTCACAGCAAAACGGCCGAAACGATTTTAGTGAAATTTGATAATTAGTTACACCATTTCAAGTGAAAGGTATTAGATACTGATTTCTGAATAAACGCGAACGAAATGGAGGATAACAGCTAGTGTTTAAATAATCTAATTTCGTCTACACGAACAGTAAGTTGGTGGCGCTACGTTGAGTGACACTTTGACACTTACGCTTATGCAGAGTAGGCATTGTTTGTTGAACACCTTCTTAACCTTTGAAGCGCCACATGAGAGGAACAACCCATTAGAAACACATCTGTGCCCCGTCGGACGAGACACAAATCTAGGTATATTTTAAGTCAAGTCAAAATGATTTTATTCTATATTTTTTTAAATTTAGTTAAAGGGTTTTGTCGCTTAGCGACCACATAGCCCTTTATTCAATGGGCTATCAAAGATACACTTATGAACGTCAAAGTTTTATAGACTCGACCGCCTTGTTCGGATAAAGAGCCACTACTTAGAAGAACAGACAACAAACTAAGGCTGTCTCACAAATTTTGGCTCACAACTAGATATCATAATTATTATATCTATGTAATAGAGGCTACTTGCTGGTAGTGGAAGGCTCCAGACATCTTTGTCTTCTAAATAATTGTTATCTTTATAATAAACTAGCTGCGCCTTGCGGTTTCGCCCGCGTGACCGTAATGCTATACCTGGCGGAGTTTATTATTACGCCATGGTCATGTATGAGTACATTAATATCCTTGAATATGTCTGTCCTCTGTCGTTACGCCACGGAACTAAATAACCAATGTTCTAAACAATGACAAGCAAAAGAAAAAAACCCAAGAATACCAACATGGCGGCTCTAACGAGGCGACAAGCTTTCCCGCCTAAATACCTGTCAGACAGCTGTCAAACGTCAATCTGACGCTATTGTTGAAAGGGGGCATTGTTGGATTGTTGACTGTTTTCGTTTGTTTGTTTATGTTAATAAATTGGATTTGTTTATGAAATTGTTTGAATGAATTTTGTTTGTTGATAACTTGGGGACGTTCATTAAAGTTTTATAATTTTTTAGAACAACAACTCACGTCCGATTTGAGTTGATTACTCCGAATATAGTTTCAACCGCATTTATTGAAGTAGTGTGAGATTACGCTTTAAGTAATTTATAATTAAGTCTGATATAATCAGTATAGAAAATAAATCCAAGTAACGAAAATATCAACATAAATGCTATTTTTAATATGTAATGTTAACTCTATCCTTCTCTCTCTACTCTCTTGTCTTCTTGTATGAGTGTCATAGAACATAATTATTACATCCTGAGCATATTGACCTATTTCTTACTTCCATCAAAATAATTATGTGAGTAGGACAATAAGATTTTTTTTTTCAGAAAATGATAGTTTGCAGGACTGAGCCTGTTTAAAAATTTGGTAAATTATGTCTTTTCTTTCAAAATAATAAATAAAAATTTAAAAACAGTGTTTTAATAACAACCACTGACAACATATTGTCTTTCTACTGTCAATTCTAATTCTATACCTCCATTAATTAAAAAGCGTAAGACCGTAAAGCCCAAGTTCACCAAAACTAAAACAAACGATTAAAATTTTAACCGACTGAATTTGACAGTTCTTCTTCAATAAGTAATAATTGACAGTTTAATGAATAACCGCCTAATTAAAGTTCGGTGAACGTGAGCCTAAGTAAAGTAGTAAGTAAATTGTGCAAAATGGAGTTATAAAAATAGCCTAGCTCACGTTCCAAACGACCTAGAAAATAAAACGTGCGCCATTTTCAACATTGTACCAACCTACTAAATATTAACTACCACCCCAGCTCACTACATAGTTAGTAGTCATCTTAATTGTCATTATTATGTTATAATCTGTAAAAAACGTGTTTCCGAACGAATCAATAATTCATCAAGATGGCGGACTGTCCATCAAAATAATAATACTGTCAAAGTTAAATTGAATCTAAGCCGGTGCGCTCAAAAGCGCTGGCAGTATTGATACATTACTAGCAAGCAAAAGAGCCCATTGCGGCAAATTTACAACTGAATTACAAATCTACCAAGCCTACTAAATACACAATCAGGTTAAATCAATTGTAATAGCCCCCTCCCTTTCTAGCAACAGGTAAAACACGTCCCAAAAGAGAAACGAAAGATTTTGCTGTAGACAGACAAAAGCGCGGTCGGTTACGCCCACAAAACGCATAGGGAAGGGAAAAAGCTTGTTTGTTCGGGGGCGTGTCCCAACTCTATAACCCGGAGCGCAGTCGCTTGCCCGCCGCCGTCGCGAGCACATCGTTTGACGTTTCAATTTGACAGCTGTCACTGTCAACCGATTTTAAGTAGTGCGTGAAACGATTAAGAAATCATGCTAATCAATCGATTAATATGTACTGAGCGTGTTTGATCGAATAACAATGTTTTAAATTGTTAAATCTCTGCATTATTTGTTGGGACAGGCCATTGTGTTGTGTATTCGATTAGTAGAACTGATTAAGATGGCATTTGAAGATCGGTGCAGCCCGAGTCAAGCGACTAGTCCAGGGCCTGTGGCGGGTCGAGTGCCCCCTCCTCACTCTGAGAACCCAGCTTACTGTCTTCCAAATCAGTACACTTGCACAACAATCGAATCAAGGTACGACAGAAACATGACGGTGGTCAAAGTCCAGCCTACTTCGCCGCCGCCAAGCCCAGAATACCAAAGCTACTTCAGACCTGAAACCCCAGACGTGAAGCCGTCCATTAACCAAGATCTCCAGCCTCCCATAGCATTCTCTATCACAAACATCCTCCACCCAGAATTTGGCTTAAACGCCATACGAAAGACTTCCAAAATTGAAGGGCCGAAACCCGTCGGGCCTAACCACAGCATTTTATACAAACCTTACGATCTTTCAAAGCAGACAGATCTCTCTAAATACAGTTTCGATTACCTCAAATCGAAGGAAAGTGAGTTTAACCCTTTGCCACCTTTGGGGGGTTTGAGGCAGACTGTGTCCCAGATAGGGGAAGCGAAAGATGACAGGCCAAAGATACACGAGGTGCAGAAGAGACCAGACTCCGCAAGTTCAATTGTTTCTTCGACATCGAGTGGGGCAGTATCGACCTGTGGGAGTACCGATGCGAACAGCCAGAGCTCGCAGGGGAACGCAAGTTTGTGGCCAGCCTGGGTTTACTGTACTAGATACAGCGATCGACCTAGCTCGGGTGAGTTCATTTTTGTTTAACCTTTTTGGGTGGTGTTGAGTTTTTTTTTTAAGCCAATGACATAAGGTTTCAAACGACTAATTTTATTTACACTTTAGAAAAAATAATTGCGTAATAGTAATATAGGTACATTTTTTTTTGGAAAAGGACAATATTAGATTTTTATTACTATTATTTAGGTACAAAATCTACTAAAACGGTTTTATGGTAAAAAATGGTTTTAATTAATTTAAAAGATTTAAATTAAAGAAAATAAGAAAAGCTTCCCACTATTTTAATTTTTGTCTCTCTTAGAAATGTGGATGATTACATCAAAAATATTTTTCTAAAATACCAAATGTTACAAAGCTGACATGGGCTCGCTCTAACTTATTTTTTTTTTTATCCTGTGGTACCTATCAAACGATTTTCATTTAGCCTGATTCTAACTTCAAACATCCAAAAGACAAGATAGACCTAGATTAGGTAGGTAATTACAAAAAAAAGTGTAATTACGCGTTTTTTTACAATTAACCTATTTATAGCTAAAATCTACATAAACACTGTATACCTAGACATACATACAAATTTTACACATACATACATACATTTTTTTACGCCTACTTATTTTTAAATCTCTTCATAACGCCCCGTGTCAAGATTAAAGATAACTTTTACATGTTAATAAACCTAAAACTGCTTTTAATGTATTTGCGTGCTTTTAATGACTTTGTTTAGCATTTGTTTTTAATATGGTGAACCTATTTGATACTAATTTTTTCATCTTTAAAAGGTACTAGTAGATGGAGCAAAGGTAGGTCGCAGTTTCACTCACTCTTATGTTTAGTTATGAATGTTGACACTTTTCTCATGTTCGATTGTGGATGTTGACATTTTCATAATATGTTAGATTGTGAATGTTGACAACTTCTTATGTTAGATTGTGGACGTTGACATTTTCTTATGTTAGACTGTGAATGTTGACAATTTCTTATGTTAGATTGTGGACGTTGACATTTTCTTATGTTAGACTGTGAATGTTGACAATTTCTTATGTTAGATTGTGGATGTTGACATTTCCTTATGTTAGACTGTGAATGTTGACACTTAGTCATTGTTAGATCGTGGATGTTGACATTTTCTAATGTTAGATTCTGAATGATGCCATTAAATATAGCAATTGTCTAAGTCCTTGCCTAACTAGTTTAATCTACTCATAGCGGAATAAACGCTTATCGGACACGTAAAATTAACAGTCTTATAAGGAATGGCATTAAGTTGGTGCAAAAAATAAATAAGTAGGAGCTCTGTAGGAGTAGTAGATAGTAA
The DNA here is from genome assembly GCA_911728515.1 of Peribatodes rhomboidaria. Taxonomy (NCBI): domain Eukaryota; kingdom Metazoa; phylum Arthropoda; class Insecta; order Lepidoptera; family Geometridae; genus Peribatodes; species Peribatodes rhomboidaria. The sequence continues at coordinate 2,883,549 of OU452194.1, forward strand.
CTAGTTAAGCAAATACTTAGGCAGTTCTTATGTTCCGTGAAAGTGGCCATAACTCCTTGAAAATTAGGGCAAAAAGCTACTTTTTAAAAAGAGGTTGTCAAAAGGACAATGAATATGGGAAATATTGGAAATATCCGACGAAACCTTTTGCCACATCCCACTAATACAGTAGTCTATGAGTGAGAGAGTATGTAAATTAGTGAATCTGTATGTTTGTACTTCTTCACACTGAAATGACTCAACCAATTTAGATTTAATTTGGTATGAAGATACTTATGCCGTGGAATAACACTTACATAGGCTACTTTAAAAAAAAAACGGTTCCTGTAGGACAGCTGTTTTAACTATCCACTATTTTAAAAAAAACAGTGATGTCATGTCCTCACCCGCAAGTACCCCTTACAAATAAATATAAAATATTCGGGACATTTTAGACACACGGTCGTCTGACCCCAAACTAAGCAAAGCTTGTACGGCTGCTAGCGACTGACAAACATACTAAAATAGATATTAACACCCAGACATACAACAAACACAAATATCCATCACATGAATATTTGCCCTAAGTGGGAAACGAACCCGCACCCCCAAGTTCAGAAGGCAGGTTCACTCCTGAGCTACCGAGGCAGTCAAATGAGTCAAACTAAAAAAAAAAAAAATTAGGTTCTACAGACCTCTGTTTCAACAATGCTTTTTAACAACCTCGTTTCAAACATCGAAACTAGTTAACAATACCCAAAACATTCACAAATGAACCGTAACGCTGAATAATCGTTCCGAACGTGCGTCCAATCGCTTCGTAACGGAATGTATAAATATATTAAATTTATTCACGAACTGTGACCGGCGTTGGTTGTTACACAGTTTTGTTATTGTGATTGTTGTTGACACATGGTGGGATGTACCTGAGCGACGGCAGACTTTCCTGACTTCCCTGGCTGTGTGTTCCCTGACACTTACAATCTGAGTGTCTTCAAGTCTCGAGTGAATCGGTTTCTTCTAGGCAAGCGTGCTCCATCGTAGGCCGCATCACTGCTTATCATCAGGCATGTTGGGGGCCAAACGCAAGCCTATTAAGTAATAAAAAAAAAAAAAAAATAAGACTTAGTGCTTTTCGTCAGTAGTCTAAAAACAATGATTTTATCGTAAATGCGGAGACTGCAATCGCACTTAGCGTTTCCAATCTACCTTTTTTGACGACTTCAAAAAGGTGGAGGTTCTGAATTCGGTTATACTTTTTTTTATGCTTACCCATCGTTTTTACTGCATAATTCCGTTATTTGTCAAACGATTCGGAAAAATCTTATTCCATTTGAAAGGGTATTTCTACACACAGATTGGTCTAATTTTTTGACAAAATCCAATTTGAATGACAGGAAGTCGGTTTCTTATTTTAAAAGATTATAATAAGAACTGGAGGGCTATTCCTACGCTTGAGATGGGATGAGATTTTGTCTTGGTCACGTTTACACCTATGACGTTTCAAACGAGAGCAACAAGGACGAAAAAGGTGAGATGAAAATCTCAAATCCCCGAATAGGGCCACTGGAAGGCTATTCCTACGCGTGAGATGAGATGAGATGTTGTCTTGATCACTCTTACACCTATGACGTTTCAAACGAGAGCAATAAGGATGGAAAAGGTGAGACGAAAATCTCAAATCTCCGAATAGGGAATGTAGAGGTGTGGAACTCGTTGTCTGCGTTTATTTTGCCACCGGAGAAGTCGACAGGCTCGCGTGCTCGTACCGAGCGGCTCAGTTCGTTGCAAAGACTTGCACAATGTTACAAAAACACGTCACAAAAACTCGATACATCGCGTTGCAAGTCAGTCTAAGACTTCCTAAGATGTTTCTATTCCATATCAGAAGATGCTCAATACGACGCCTCACATCTCTCACGCTTTAGGGTATTGTACTGCGTAGGTTTAGTTAGCCCTCATCCTAACAAACTAAACTGTGAGCAGACCACTGCTTGCTTCCAGTTAGCCATCCTTTATTTAAGCGCAGTGTCCACGCGTACTTCACGCAGTCTGAGGCGTATTGCTTGCTGACTCATCCAGGGAGCGGACGATTCGCATTTGTTTCAAAATCCTAGTCGTGTTTCGGGATGTAGTCCGGTGTAACCGTTCCGAAGACGGGTCTGAGCAGTAGCGCACTTGTAGCGCCTCACTCAACTGCCGTCTTTGTACTTCTTCACTCTACAAAACTTCAATGCTAGAGTGAATAAGTACCCTATAGGTCGTCGTGCTCCATCTTAGACCACAACGTCGCTTAACATCAGGCGAGTTGGTGGTCAAACGCCGACCTATTTTACATTAAAAAAAAAAAAAAAAAAACAACTTACGATACTCCAATAAAAGCATTTGTTCACCACTTCCTAAACATTGAGTTTGCTCAATACGCGAGTCAGTCAGCCGCTCACAGTTTGCTAAGTCAGGATGAAGTCGTATACTGATTGACGGTACTCCACAGTACTACGATCAACACAACGCTTCGTAATGCTGTGCTGTGTGAGAATCGTTTTAGATTACTACCTAACCCTAATAAGGTAATAAGGTTTGTTGATACTTAGTTACTTCGCTATGAGGTTAAGCCAAATAATTAACAAACGCTATGAAGAGGGCCGCGACGCTCTGAAATTTCCATACAAACGCGCTACTCAAATTTCTTGAAAACCATTTGTCAGATTATGATGAAATTTAGCATGTACAATTAAATTAACAAAATCTCCGCCCCTATGTACTTGGTTTTTTTTAAAAACGTTCTCAAGCGAAAATAGAGGTATAAAAATATCCGCGTTTTAAGGGGTCACTTTTGACTGGTTTATTCAATAAATAGACATAGCATAAATTCCATTACATAGGGAGGTAGTCTCCATCATCAGCTGTTAAATGAATCCATAATACAAGGGAAATTCTTAGTAACTGAAGAATGATTACAGAAGTGCAAAAGTCATTAAAAAAATTGAAATTGCACTTTGTCACTCTGTAGGTAACTTTAGAGGCTCGTCAGTATCATTACTCGCTCTCTTCGCTCGTCTTCTTTTTCTAGACGAAATGGCTATAGAATACCTTAAGCCAATGCAAAGTTAGTCTAGGTCGAAGTTAGTTAGGTCGCCGGACTCTTAACTTTCTGGATTATAAACTAGTCTGTATCATATCCCAAGATACTTCCATACCAAGTTTTATTCAAATCCGTTAAGCTATTTCAACGTGAAAAAGTAACAGTCAAACACTAACAGACGATGCGCAAAAAGTTGACAATACTAGTTTTTGCAGCTAGTCTGTAACATCTGTTAAAACCTTCTTTAGAAATAAAATAAGGTTAGGTCACAAGCCAAAAAAGAAAAAAGCTAACAAGTGGAAATCGTAAAGATGTCGAAAATTGCTTGTCAGTTGTCATTGTTGTCAACATTCAGTACTAGATGGCGTTGATGTCACATGTCATGTCATTTTGACGTATGAATGTGGACGACCAACTTTTTGCGTGGAGGTGGCTGACTGAGAGAACTAAAAGTTGTTCACGGAATACTTCACTTTTACTAAGAAAATAGGATAATGGCGCCCCCACTTAGCTCTATACAAATGTTGGTGTAACATTATTTTGTACTTCTGCGTGGGATTGCAATTTTCTTTAGCCTGAAATGTCATGTTTTTTCAAGTTGCGTTACGCGTCGTGAGAAAGGAGGAAATGCAAAGTGGGACATTTTTATGACATGTGTATTGTAACTACATTTTATGACATTTTGTGTGGTTTTCTTTTATTATGTAGGTGATATTTTAACTCTTCGGTTATTTGGTTTAAGTATTTTCAGTAGAGTAAAGTTAGTATGAGTTTCGATAGTCACCTAAACATTTTTATTTTAATTTATAAATACATATATATGTTTATAATTTTCATAATGTGTGAAAACCACGTCAGTTTCTATAATATTTTTTTTATTTTACTTTGGCTACATACTACATTTTAATAAAGCGCCCTGGCGGAAGCGTCAAAGAACTAAGTTAAATGCATAGAGCCAAACGAAAACTGAAGAAGTTATGTTTCCAGGACAAGAAAAAACTAGTACCAAGTAGTTCTCTTCGAACTGATCTTGAATTATTTGTATCTCTACATCCTCCCGACCGATTTGGCTCACAAGGAGGCTGGCAGAGGTGTAATACAACACCCACACTTCACCAGACGATATTCAGTCCCAAATGTGACAGAGGGCGAGCCTGTCGCCATACCCCGGTCTCCAGTCATGTAGCAGATGACATACAATACGCACATATGTTCACACAATGAACAAATTGGTGCGTGCCGTCGGCGTCGGTTGGGTTTGAACCCGCTCCTTCTGGGGTCGCTTGAGGGGTCTTCTCCAACTAGGCTATTATCGCGTTGTATTTTTTTTGGTACCTCTGATAACGTAAATGCAAAATTCCATGATGGTCAGTGGCTGATGATAAGTAACAAACAAACATAACACGTGACAAACAAACAAATTAACTAACAACGTCACTTGTGCAATTATTAACCGAGTGAACGTTAGCGAGCGAAGCGTCTAAGCTACAGCTTGGACAATAATGCTTTCGTTTTATTTTGGACACTTCCACACACGGTCGCCTGACCCCAAACTAAGCAAAGCTCATACTATGGCTGCCAGAGACTGATATACATACTTAGATAAATTTAAAATACATACTTAAATACATATTAACACCCAGACATAGAACAAACACAAATGTTCATCGCATAAATGTTTGCCCTAGGTGGGAATCGAACCCACGCCCCCAAGCTCATATGTCCGGATTTCTATCCGGATCTTTGTCTTCGTCTACAGATCTCATTTTTCAACTGATTCTCTTGAAATTTTGTGAGTAGGTTCGATAATTTAATAGATTTTTTTTCGAGGCAGTTTTTGGAAATAGGGAAGAAATGATGATATGATTTCCGGCATTCTGTACAAAATCCAAAAACTGACTTTCGGCAAAAAAATCTGTATAAATTATGGAACCTGCTCACAAAATTTCACGAAAATCGGTTGAGAAATGCGACCTGAACAGGCGCTGCGAGGTCTCCAGCTCACAGAGGCCACTAGTTAGGAAATCTAAGCACATTCTCATTGACGTAGTCGTCAAATGAGATTCACTTTCCAACAAGAAAGGTCACAAGACTCAGATAGTACGTCAACAAACGTCAAATGTCCTTGAAATGTCACGAAAAATATAAAAATGGTGTTAGAATATTGTCACTTAGCTAAACCACACTGATAGTGAAAGTTTGCGAGTGCGTGAATTTGTAATATAAATGTGTGTGTATGTATGTGTGTGTGTAACTTTTGCGACATGCAACAAAAAATACTTGAAACGCATTCTAAAGCAAAATGTATGAAAAATAGGGCTGTGCCTCTATTTGGTGTAAATGGAAGCCATTTTTTTTCAATATTTAATAACACATGTTTTTTTTTAATTAGTGGCTTTTGCCCCTTAGGGTTTAGGGGCAATTTTGCCATCAACAGAAAAAAAAATTCAAAATTCAAATTCAAAACATGATTAAGTTTGTTTATGAAGTTAGAGATTTAAAAAATGGTTGAGAGCTCGTCTGATAGAAAAAGCACGCCAACCATATTATGTACTACGTACTGATCTCATCATCCGGGGCCCTATTCGGAGATTTGAGATATTCATCTCACCTTTTTTCGTCTTTGTTGCTCTCCTTTGAAACGTCGTAGATGTGAGAGTGACCAAGATAAAATCTCATCTCATCTCACGCGTAGGAATAGCCCTCTTAAACACAGATTTTCGTCCACTCCTGTGCACTGAAATCCTTGCACCTAGCATTAGTGTCGCGACTCCCGACACCAGACTTCATTAAGTACCGTAACGTTTTTTGCTTGGATCAGCTTCTCTAGTACTTAGTACATTAATCTCGTTGACGCCAACTCACCTTGCTTTCTGTTCACCTTCCACCTCGACACCTTTTTGATTTTTCTCAGTAAATATTTATTTGCAGATGGATGTAATGATATTATTATGATTTGAACGCAATGATTTGAGGATTTCAATGCTTAACGTGGGATCAACTGGGGCAAATGCGTCTGTGGGCAATTGCGTCTTTCGAGAATTACTGACAAATTCTTCACAAATTAGGCAACTAACGCCATCTTGTACAGATTATTGCAACTAAAGATATAAAAAAGATGTAGGTGGCGCCAAATTTGTGAAGGGCTTGTCAGTAATTCTCGAAAGATGCAATTGCCCCAAAGAAGCGTTTTCAGTTGACCCTAATTAATTTATGGTCGAGACTGACGGAGCATAATAATAACAAGAGGTCGCTCGCTATCTACCCTCATTTTGCTAGCCAAATAATAAAGAAAAAAAAGGTTTTTTTTAAAAAAATACCTACACAACTCTATCGCTAATTTTTGACTAAATTTGTTATGATAAAATGTATTCAACAGCGTATTTTATTTTTGGAAACCGTACTTCAAAGGTGGTATTCGTCCATCTGTAAACTCGCCCGACCGCCTCGCAATGGTGTTAATGAAAAATGAACTCAAAACTATGTGTCATAAAGTCCTTTTACAGCGGGCCAACCGTGGTCACCGCTCGCTGACAGCTCGAGAGCTGGAGAGTCGATTAAAAACAAAAAAAGACCGTATTGTACAAATAATTGAAATCATTTTTCGTAATAGCGTTGCGTAACGTAAAAAATAACTGAAAAAATACCCTTAATAAACGAAATTCTATTAATAAAAAGTCCTTTCAAATTATTCACAAGACTGTTTTTAATGTTGGTACCTCTGCACATGAATGACAAGTATTACCAACATGAATATTTCAATGAAACCCACACCCATGTAAATTGCATCCGAAGGGCACTGACATCAAACATCATACATAAACCATTATTAAAATACGAAAATAAAGCGATCAGAAACCAGAATACATTCATACAAAAATATATTTGAAAAAACGATGCGCCCGAATTAAACTGGGCATTTAAACGGGTATATTTTATTGTTTGTTTTTTCAATGATAAATATACAAGACGTGTTAAGCCAAAAAAAAAACATTTTGAACGTTCGTTACAATAAAATTATGTTGTAATTCTTATCTGTCTATGAATATTATAACTGGATTCGCACGGTACATAAAAAAACTCCCGTGAAAAATTATCTGACTGATGGTTAAAACCGCATCAAAATCGGAGAAGAAGGAAATACGCGAAAAGTGACTGTCTTTTATACTATGTAGAGATTATGATGATAAAGAGAGGCAGTGCTTATAAAAAATACTTACTTATTCTATTATACTTACTTATAAGAATCTCTTTTCTATCTCTCTTTCTTTATATTTTAACATCTTATTTCTTTTGTAAGTCATCTAAGTCAAATATTGTTCTCATAACAAAACGCATAGTCAGTAAAATAAATAACCATCAATTGTTCATTCTCTTATTGACAGCCTGTCAAAAACTGCCTGTTATTTTTGAAGTGAATCATCTAATGCGACTTCCAACAAGGTTGCGTTAAACGTTTAACGCTCCTGGAGAGCGGGAATAGAAAGAGACGGAGCGAGAATGAATGCATGGCGTTCGAACGCATGCGCGTAGTATACCTGTTACAGGCCAGCGCGAGCGTTAGCAACGAGTAGCGTCCAATATTCCACCGCAAGAGGGAGAGAGAAAGAAATTCTTTGTCTCTCCTAACACTATGTACAAAGTGACTAGGTTTTAACTTTACACCTCAGTTCAACCTAGAGAAGAAGATGGCGCACGGCGTATGATTTAGGTGAAGCCAAAAACCATCCAAAAACTACGCTACTTTTGTATATGTACACAACACGCACACATTGACGCAAAAAAACTACGCTACTCGCTTGGTCATTCTTACCTCGATATTATGTGCATTGGTTTATGGTAGAATTTCGTATGCATAAATATAAATAGTGCATTAAAAAAGTGTGGCCAGGACAACATTTTGAGGTTATTTTTAAAAACTGTGCAGTTTTTTACAAGTCAATTTTGAAAAAGCCGTAACTTTAAACTCTTACAAATATGTATGTGCAGTTTTGGAATATTAAATCTACGGAACGGAAATGGCTAACGTAGAGTTTGGGAATAAATATTAGTTTTCGTGCAATTGTAAATGTTTTTCATGGCAACATTACCACGTACCACACAAGTTTACTAAAGTGGCTTCAGCGAGATATAACGCAGTGTTCCATCTTTTCCTCTAGGTTGATCTGAGCTTTACACGTGGCAAAACGCGGAAAGCGGAAACACTTTTTTTTTCATCTATCTCTCTTTATGATATTGAGTTAGAACGAGATACCAATTAGCTTTATCCATTTTTGTCACACTACGCGTTGACTCAGCCTGTCAGCGACTAGATTAATAAATAACTGACATAATTTTCCAATAAAAATATAAATGGCTTAAAATTATAAACCACGAACCGTAAGCAGAAACCAGTCTTTTTAATCGCCTCTTAACAAGCCTACCAACCTACAAAAATTGCAATAAAATAAAAGAAATTGACAACATAATTACATAGGCCCCCAATTATTGAATTCACAAACACGCGTTTATCGACCTTATTTTAACAGCAACAAAAACCAAAACCGTATGTTAATTGGGAATATTTTTTCACACTTTGACACTTGCGTTATTTCCCTTGCAAGAAAACCAAATTATCTTGTACCGCTACATAATTCTACTTCACCCTTTATTATAAGGAAATAACGTTGACAATGGTCTAAGTGTATATTTTACAGTTGATTGAATAATTTCGTCGAAATATTTTATGCAAAGATATTAAAGTCACACCTCAAATTATGTGTCACCTTTATCGCAACCCAATAAGGCTTAGATTACCTTTTGTTACGCTGATTTTGTAAGTTTGTTTCAAAATAGCTTGCAGCGATACAGGTGCAGTAATGAAACAATTTAGCCGTAATTATTTCGCACGTTTATCAGCTGTTTTTTGCGCGGCCGCCATCTTGTGTAGGCACGCCCAGTGGCCAGTTTGAAAATGGAACGCTTTTGAAGTCGTGAAAAAAGAAAATCAATGCTGCCAACACGCAGACATAGGCTTTTAAGCAGAGTTGTGAAAAATCTGATGAATCATTGGTACGTTTACTACAAATCTTTTGATGCAATGAAATGGTTTAAGTCAATTTCACAGCGCGGGGTGAATTGGCGTGATAAAGATAGATAAGTCTAGAGAGAGCTTTCGTTTAAAAGCTGCGTTACTGAAACTTCTAGCCATTTTTCTATAAATGGCTAGAACCATTATAACAACAAACGTATAAAAATTTGATGACGAACGAAGGTCGTTAAAAGCTGACGGTATGCATCAGTGCGCTTATCGCTACCAGACTATTAGTCTGGCAGTCAGCGCGCTTCAAGCTAGCGGACCGCGTGCTTACAGCGTGCGGACCGCGTGCTTACAGCGCGCCGAGTCCTAAGCGTATTCATACGTGCGTATGTGTTGAAGTCATATGATAGCTTACTTACACGATCCCGTTCCAACCGCGCTCTCGCAAGCACCATAAAGCAAGTAAAAGTAAGCGAAACATCGCTACTAAGGCTGTAAGCTCGCTTACAGTGAGCTATCTTCAAATTTGTGTTTGTTGTCAATCTAAAGTATGTCTACAGAGAACGCTCTGAAGCTCACATCTCATTGAATATTGGTTTGCCATGTGGGAACGTGGTGACAGCAAGCTTGCACGTCGTGACTAGCACGCGTACGTCGAGCTTGTACCCCCCCCCCCCCCGGCGACGCGTGGTTAGCGTGCTGGCGGCTAGCTAGTTAGGTAGCGTCGTGCTGCAGCTGTGCTGTTATGTGTCACGACCTTTAAATTCGGTCTTATAAGCCAGCCAGTCTAAAAAGACAGCCTGTATCGCGGGAGACTCTAGCCGATTCCAAAATTATGAGTGAAAAGGACTGAGTAATATTGAGTTTATACAAAAGAATAAGTGTGCCTGTGTGTGTGTGCGTGTGTGTGTGTGTCTGTGCGTGTGTGTGTCTCTCTCTGTGTGTGTGTGTGTGTGTGTGTGCATGTGTGAGAGGGTGGATTTATTTACGTAAGGCAGGAAATGTGTGAATGGACTTAAGTGCTGATTTTATTTAGTTAGTTATTGTTGGTAATGAAGATACTTCATGTCTAAATGACAAACAGGGCTTCTGTAGCATCGTAATCTAAATCAAATCAAATAATTTATTTTGCAAAACATGGGTTACAGATAGTTCTTATAAATAAAATTAGTTCGCCATGGTTTAACCGCTTGGTATGCAAAAGTTTACAGAATACAGAAAAAATAATTATATTGGATTAATGTCAAAGTAAAAATTAATATAATAAAAGTGAAAAACCAGAACGAGATAAAAACGCAAGACGGAGCGAGATGGCGCTCTACAAAACTTCCTTGGCACGTTTCTCCTAAACGGCTACCTGTTTCTCGGTAATTAGCATGTAATTCGATTCCTTGACCTCGGGAGTAGCGACAAACTTAATATTTATGGTTTTGGATGTGTAATTTTTGTATAATAAGCAAGATAAAATCGCAAGTTCAAATTGAAGAGAATACTACCTCATTGGATAGTTTCGTAGAAACTATCTTATTGAGGAAGTTCTTTTTTAAACAGTGTCAATCCAGCAGAGTGTCAGTGTGACAATTCTATTAATGGCTAATGTCTGTAATTCTGTATAATATTAAATAAAGCCTGCTAAATAACGCGTCGTGCTTATAAAGCAGATATTATTGGAAACCTTGCTCCAACATAAGGTTATGGGCCATTTTAAAGGATAAAGGTGAGAAAATAATATCTCAAAAGTAAAATGTACACAAACGTCAATATTTTGCCAATACTAAAAGGCGAAAATTATTCTAACTGGAAGTTTAGAGTAAAATCCTTACTAGAAGAAAAACAGGTTTTACAGATATTAGAATACGAAAATAAAGATATCCAGCATGAACAAAAACTAAAATTAGATGACTCAAAAGCAAAGGCAAATAATTCAATGTATAACCGACAAACATTTATCGATCATACAAGATTGCCAAAACGCAAAACAAATGTTTGAACAGCTAGATTCTGTTTTTCAACGGAAAAGTGTCTTTACAAAACTAACATTAAAAAGGAAAATAAAACAATAAACAAGGAAAACAATAAACAAGAATACTTATGTTTTTGCTCAACATTTTATTATTTACATCACTGTACTATTAATTTAGTAGGTAACTGTTACTTAACCACTAAAACTACTGAATGGATTTACATAATAGGTAATTAATTGCTATGCAATAGATTCCACGCGGGCAGAGCCGCGGGCAAACTCTAGTATTATATAAAATCAATGTCAGTGTCCTTCAAATATTCGTCAATAGAATAGTATGCCTTGTCAATAAGATATTTTTTAAGTTTCAGTTTAAAAATATTGTAAGTTTGCGTATCTTTTAAAAGTTGTGGTAGCTTATTGTAAATTTCAATCCTCATCACAAATATGCTTCTCCTGAAGGCAGCTAATCTGACTCGAGAAGCCATTTCTTCACCCTCTCTTTATGTTAAGTCTTCAGGCGGCCTTAAAATTCTTGACATTCTAGAAACTCGGTCTATACGAACATACTTATTTCTTCAAATATGCATGATCATGCAGACATAGTTGCCGTTGTAGTGTTGTCGTTGTGTATGTGAGCATGTGTGTGTGTATGTTTGTCTCATTAACAGGTATCAGTCGTCCGTTGCAGTTCGATTGATCAATTATCACGCGAACTATTAACTAACAAACGGCTGTTTAGTTTTTTGCTCGTGTAGAGATGAGGGAGAGTCGTAGAGAACAGTCTTGGTCTTGTGAGTTTTTGGTCATATTTTTTAATGTTTTTATTAGCCAGTTTAGTCTCATTACTGGGCATAGCGTTGTAACTATAAGTCGGTGTTGCATCCTTGTCACTTTCAAACGATTGTGCAAGGGAGAGGGTGACATATTAGCGCGTTTCGTTGGACAAACTATAGTATGGTGCCAGTAATGCCAGCAATGTGGCACAGACGCTTTAGTGGTCAATACTAACTTTTGCTTCACGCATGGTTCTTGCATCGTAGTCGTTTTGGAAACTCGTATAAAATACTAGTTACAGTACTAGAAAAGGCATCTCTGTTTTCGTTCCACGCTTCGCAATTTAAAGCTTTTCTGGTCTAATTATTACCAAACGAGTTATTTCTATAACTATTACACAAGACCAACACGACTACAATCAAGACCTCACAAGTACTCAGAGACTTAGCAAAGCCTTAGCGCAAAACCAAGTCTGTTGTGTCACATCATGTAACTAAAATACAAGATCATCACAACTAATACATTCAAGACTTCACAAGTACTCAACGAAACTTTCTCACAAGACCAAGACTGTCGTGTTACATAACTAGTTAAATTCTGAGAATCGTCATTAGTGCAACGAGTGTATCGATGCAGAGCGGTATTGGCAAGTAGGGCGGCGGGCGTGGCACATTTATTGGAGCGAGGGTTCCAGACAATATTTTTTTTCGTAAAATAATTGAAATTCGTGTTTTAGGTAAGTGACAATATTTGACAATCTAGCACGAGCGTCAAACATTTTGGGGGAAAAAAACTAGTATTAACCAAGTCTAAATCATTTAATTTGAAACAATATAAGCCTTTATTTGGTTTATTTTAAACCAAACAAAAATAACTAAGTAGTATTTATCTCAAAAACAGAGGCTCTGTATTTTTTGTGACTTTTCACTTTCTCGCAGTTTTCTGTATGTAAGTTTATTCAATTACCTTAACCAATATACTGGGCTATCAGGAAAGGGCGCACTAAGTCGAAAGGGGGTCTTTGTATCCATCATCATGAACAATTTTTACTATGGAGCCAACCCCGAAATCGCTAACAAAAACAGCTGCCCCATGTAAAAAGTTCATTGATTATCGACAAAATGTATGGACCAGCTTGGGTTTCCTTTTGACCTGATTTTAGGGTTTCCATAATGAAAGTAATTCAGAGTGATGAATACTTTCACCTGCTTTCGACTAAGTGCCCCTATTTGGCCGTAACCCAGTACACGCCGCAACATAGTCCAACAAAATGGATCCAATTTCCCTCTCAATTCGACACAGAACTCTAACCAGTGATCCGTACAATGCTCTTCCAAATTTGGCATCTTTTATAGTCCAAGTTACAACTTACCTTACATTTCAATTCTAAGTAAATACTAAGTAGGAATTTAACTAACTTAGTTGCTTAAGAGACGCAAGAACGTCTAAAACTTCCATAGGTATTTCTTTGAGATCGTGTTCTTCGTGTGTTATGATTACTCTGCCGTATTTTGACAGGGGAACTTTCATCTCAAATTATGGGAGTGGTTCGACTCGAATGGAGACATTATATCCATAGCTTTTCGTTTGATTAACACTCATATTCAAACTTAACAAGCTTAAATAAAAAAAATTAAAAAAACACCTAACACATTTTTTTTAATTAAAAGTAGTGTATTATACTAGTCAACCCCTTGCATTTGCTCTGGCGGCCATCTTGGACCGATTTTGAATAAACATTGCTAAGTATAAAGAACACTCCTGATTAATTCACCTGTCAAACAAAAAAACAAAATCAAATTTTGTTCATCCGTTCGGGAGCTACGATGCCCATGCGACATGCGACAGACACACATACACTCACACTCACATACTAAAACACACACACACACACTCGCACACACATACAATATTAATTAATATCATAATAAGCTTAATCTCAATTTAATGTAATTTATATGTGTGGATCATTAATACATAAATAAATAATTCATTCGGGACATTGTCACACACGGTCGCCTGACCCCAAACTAAGCATAGCTTGTACTATGGCTGTCAGAGACTGATAAACATACTTAGATATTTTTAAATGCATACTTAAATAGACATAGAACAAACACAAATGTTCACCGCATAAATGTTTGCCATAGGTGGGAATCGAACCCACGCCCCCAAGCTCAGAAGGCAGGTTCACTACCAACTGAGCCACCGAGGCAGTCTTTGTGAGTTATTGAGTCATCTTGAGTCATTGTATTTTGAATAAAACAATTTTGATTTGATTTTGATTTTGAAAAACATTTGATGTGATTTTTGATTTAAAGTTAGTAGTAAATGTTCGCATGAGCCTTAAGTTAGTTGCTTAAGTTGTATTTCTTTGGTTAGACGTTGCTGCAATCAAACTTGATTGACAAGTTGAAAAAAAAAGTTAAGTAAGCACTAAGTAAGTTGCTTTAATTATGAATTTAAATACCTTTACTTTATGGCAGTTCAAGTTAATTATTATTTTAGTGTGTTTCTGGAACTTGAATTGAATTAATAGTGTGGTTTGTGTGTGTGTGTGTGTGTGTGTGTGTGTGTGTGTGTGTGAGAGAAAGTATGTGTGTCAGAGTGAGTGAGTGTGTTGTAGGAAGATAGGGTTTTTTTTTTTTTTTTTTTACCTTTGCATAGCAAAAATAAAATATATAAAAAGATAAATTTGGAACTGAAATGACGGAACGAAACGGAACTTAAATACATTTTCGGCTTATTTCTGAAATCAAAAACATTTCATATGAGTCTTTATAATGCAATAAATTTTAATAGTAATATGAATCATAAAGAACAATTAAATATTAAATACTTCTTAAAAAAATGTGACACATTTTTTAGTTACCTTAATTTATCTTATCAAAATCGGTTCAAAGTCAAAGTCAAAATGTTTAAGTACATTCAATTTAGGTATCAAAGATACACTTATGACCATCAAAGTTATTTAAATAGATTCGACCGCCTTATTCGGATAAAGAGCCTCTACTCAGAAGAACAGGCAAGAAACTGAGGGGCATTATTTTTTCAAATAATAAATTAATTACAGTCTCACAAATTTTGGCTTACAACTAGGTAATATCTATAAATACTAGTGGCTACTTGGCGGAAGTGGAAGGCTCCAGGCATCTTTATCTTCTAAATAATTCTTAACCTTATAATACCCTCTTTTCATTAATGTAGTTTTTACATGTGATTCAATCGTAGTGTTAGGATTTAGCTCAATCGAGATGACTAATTATTATAAATATCTATCGATATCAAAAGAATATTATCGACAGTTTACCCCATCCCTATGAACAATACATCTTTACTTTTAACGAGTTCCTTTATAGTTTCAATACAGAGAAGTAATAAATACCTTCTAAATGTGCAAATGTGAGATAAAGGCGGAGAGGCGGAGGTTAGGTTTAGAAAGACGTTTTAATTTCTAGGTCAATTTACACACCGCTCTACGCCCCGCATCGTTGTACCTTCTTAAGGTTGCCTGGGAGAGATCGCTCTTAGTGATAATGACACCAGTTGCTAAGCTAAAGTTTTAAGCGATATTATTTTTTTCTCATGTTTTGTTAAAAATCTTTCTATCTATGTTTTGTGTTTAAATTCGTATTTGTATACTACTTTTACTATTTGTATTATTAAGACAAAAGTATGTGTATGTGTGTGGATTTCAATGAAATTTGGTATGGAGGTAGCGTATACGCCGGATTATACACAGGATATTTGTTACTACAGCTAGTAATATATAAAACTTGCGTAGCAAAACAAACTGACATTGCCTTCTTTGCTCAAATTACAACGCCTCGTAGTTTATAATTCATCTAACGTTACGTTATGAAGGTTTATATTTAATTTTAAGTTTGAAAGTTACACCGTCGCGGAACTTTTCTAAATTTTTTCTACTTTGTTTTCTGTCTCTGTGATTTTTTTTTCTTGCTCTCTACTGGAACACCTCTCTGAAAACGTGTGCAGCCTCTCCTACTAAGAACCAAACGGTTAATTCCGTTTGCATGCGGTAATGATCGATTCAATGAAGACCTCCCATCGTATGGGAGTGTTGCTTTCTCAGTGCATTGGCATTTTAACCGACGAGAACTAATAAAACGAATATCTGATAAAAGTTCTAAGGTCAACGCTTGGTATGAAAAGCGGTAGTTTTCAAATTCATAAAAATTGTGTCTTATTAAAGAATCTCTTTAAATTTTTTTTTTTTATTTATACCTACTTGAAATTAAATATAAATTAAAAAAAATTGCAAAATAAAATTAATTTTATTATTACTAACTTTTTCTTTTATTTCATGCCATAGGTGGCAAATAAGCTAACGGGCCGCGTGATGGTAAGCGATCACCGTCGCCTATGGATACCTGTAATACCAGAGGCATCACAGATACGTTGCCGACCCTTAAAGACTATTGACAGCCCGTTTTAATAACACGATGATAAACTTTAAAAAAAGAAAGCACAAAAAATAAGATGTCAGCAATATAAAAAAAAAAAAAAAAAAACTGTAACAGAAAACTCTTCTGCGGCAACAAGTCGAGCAACGTCGTCGCGTAAAAAAGTTAACTAGAAGTAAAACCTTACAAAATATTTACTTCAAACCAATATAAGTGATAATATTATTCAAGCCCAGCGTGTCACAATCAGAAAATCATATTTTTTATAAAATATCGATAAATAATTCATTTTATTACTTGTTACAACACTAACGTCACAGTATAAGTGGTTGAACAGTAGCTTAAGTTGATGCAGTTTTTCGAATTCTATTTTTCTGTCAAGTTGTTTAACTATTGGCGCTCTACTCTGACACTGGCTGAATTATCTCTGTGACTTTTCTTTTCGTTAGAAAACTCATGAGAATGAAAGCGACAAAGATCTCACGCGCCAAATAAGGGCCTGGGGCCCTATTCGGAGATTTGAGATTTTCATCTCACTTTTTTCGTCCTTGTTGCTCTCGTTTGAAACGTCATAGGTGTGAAAGTGACCAAGATAAAATCTCATCTCATCTCACGCGTCGGAATAGGCCCACTGGAGATGAGTTTTGACAGCTTACTTTTTGGAGTGTTAAGAAGTGAAGTAAGATTATGTGAATGAACGAGTTTAGAGTGAGATAGTGAGTGAGTGAGCGAGTCAGTGCTAAAATGTTCAACATTATTTTCTACTACGTGCACATCTGGACATCTGGTGGAAATGGTGGGGTAAAGTGATACTACCTATGTAATAATAATAGTAATAAAATTCGGGACACTTGCACACACGGTCGTCTGACCCCAAACTAAGCAAAGCTTGTACTATGGCGGCCAGAGACTGATATAATACATATTTAAATTTAAATACATACTTAAAATAGATAATTAAAAAGACATAGAACAAACACAAATGTTCATCACATGAATGTTTGCTCTAGGTGGGAATCGAACCCACGCCCCCAAGCTCATAATAGGGCCCTTGTTTAGAGATAGTGTACTGTATTCAACCTATACTGTGTCGTACCGAGAAGAGGCCACCAAGTAAGAAGTTTTTGCTCTGAAGAATCTGTTAATAACTTGATTCCCTAAGTAAAGAGGACTAAGACATTCGTTTTGATGATGTGTACTTGGAAGTATGTCTGGATTGGTCGCTATAAAACTTACAAGGTGTCTTAAAGTCAAAGTCAAAGTCAAAATGTTTTTATTCAATTTGGGTATCAAAGATACACTTATAAACGTCAAAGTTTTTTTTTAAATAGACTCGACCGCCTTGTTCGGATAAAGAGCCTCTACTCAGAAGGACAGGCAAGAAACTGAGGGGCATTATTTTTTCAAAGAATAAAATAAACTACAGTCTCACAAATTTTGGCTTACAACTAGATAATATCTATATACTAGTGGCTACTTGGCGGAAGTGGAAGGCTTCAGACATCTTTGTCTTCTAAATAAGTCTTAACCTTATAATACCCTCTTTTCATTAATGTAGTTTTTACATGTGATTTGAATTTTCCATCAGTGAGTCCTGTTATACATATTTACGAAATTTACGATTTTTTTTTGTACCTGAAAGTTACGATTGCCCAATTGGCCATAGGATGTATGGCCAATTGGGCAAACTAATAAAATAACTTAAAATGTATTACTATTTTAATGCCCAATTGTTATAAATATAAGAATTTCCTAAGTCCTTGCTTAACTAGTTATAAACTACTTCTAGCGAAATATTCTTTCATCTTTTTTTTAATTTTAAATCGGGTACATAAAGTTAAGATTCTCCTACGGAATGGCTTAAAGTTCGTGTTAAAAATATAGGTAGGAGCTAGCTAGAAGTAGCTTTAACTAGTTGAGCAAGGACTTAGGCAATTCTTAAATTAAGTGCAAATGGTCATAAAATCTACTTATGTTGAAAAGACGAAACTTAGTGTGTGTTTGTTTGTTGCTTGTTTACGCTCAAACGGATGGATGGATTTTGATGAAATTTGATGTGGAGATAGCTTATGACCTGGATGAACAAATAGACTACTTTTTAACCACGGGTAATAACGTACGCACCTAGCTAAAATTATAATCTTACAAACCGATGCTATTAAATATGGAGTCTTATTGCTAACAGCGATCGCTTCCAGATACAAAACTAGCTTACCTGATAAACTAAGACCGCAGACCAAATAGTAATAATATTCGGGACACTTGCACTCACGGTCGTTTGACCCCAAACTAAGCAAAGCTTGAACTATAGCTGCCAGAGACTGATATACATACTTAGATATTTTTAAAATACATACTTAAACAGAGAATTAACACCCATACATAGAACAAACACAAATGTTCATCACATAAATGTTTGCCCTAGGTGGGAATCGAACCCACGCTCTCTAGCTCAGAAGGCAGGTTCACTACCGACTGAGCCACCGAGGCAGTCAAAAATAGAGCTACAAAAGCAATACAACTAAAACAACTCAAGTAACTCTTACATATTCTGTGCCCAGCAGAAAAGCTAAACCAAAATCGATGCTCACTGACTATATTATCAAAACATTTCACGTGAGAAAGAGATAGACATACGATTTTATGTGGAGTGCGAAGGAGACAGACAACGCATTAGAATCCACCCACCCTATAATTTTGAACTATTAAACCCACGAAAATCAAAGGAAATCAATGCCCATGCCTTCTCAAACACCATTATTACGACACAAACAAAAACATGCTCTATTACTTTCAGCATAAGACTACAATCAGTAAACAGATTGTCAAAAGAAAATTTAAGAAATTGCCAAAGAAAATTCGACCTTAAAACTTTAGAAATAAAGTTCATAGAAAACTTAAGACATGAAATAGAAAATCTACTGAAGGTTGTTCCAAGGAAATTGAAGAAAATTGTCAGAGGATTTTGGATTTTAGCTTAATAGATATAAGACTCGGTGTTTTTTGTGAGTCTATTTATGGGGAAAACATGCACAGAATTCGTAATGATGTGTGAATTGTGAAGTGAATACGATTTACTAGGGTGTAAAGAAAAACGTAAAAAACGAAAAATAATGAAAAAACTTTTGAACCGACTGAAAATAATTGATGGAGGAGGTTTATAAATTGAATACATTTTTCTAATCTAACTAAACTAATTACTACTAATACTAACTTATTTTAAATTCAAAACTAACTCTGTCTGTCTGTCTGTTTGTAGGATTTTCACGGCTAAACGCATCTTGAAGAAATTTAAAAAAATGTTACAGTATATCACTAGGAAGATTTTCGGATACTATTTTTAACGAAGTCGCGGATAACAGCTAATCACTAACACAAAATTCAGTCGGATCAAGAACCTCCTCCTTTTTTGAAGTCGGATAAAAATACTAGTAAGTAATACAGTTAACAAAGTAAGCATACATTAAGTACTTGATCTATAATACCACATCCATTTAAAATGAGTCGTTAAATTTTATTACGCCTTGTTTATGGAAGAGCGATGGTCGACCACAGAAACCACTTACGTATTTTTTTTTTAATTTACTAGCTGCGCCCTGTGGTGTTACTCGCTATTAAAAAGTAGCATATACAGGGCTACAGGTAACACAGCTTAAAAAAAAACTTTTTTTTTTATTGCCATGGATATTTCTGCGGATTCCTATGTTTTCAAGTGATCAATTTTCGAATATATTCAAGAAATTACTGGTTTGGCTCAATAAAATTTATGCTACTGCTCTCTCTCTGTCCCTCTGCTTTGGAACATCGTACTATAATAATAATCATTTATTTCAGACCATGTCCATATTAAAAATTCATTTACACTCAAATACGCCACAAATTAAATACTATCAAAATGAAAAATTAAAGTTAAAGTAAAGAAACAGTTAATAGGTTTTGGTACATGTCAATCTTAGATTAAATAGATGTCAAAAAATAAAAATATGTCAAAAATACAAAGTAAATTTTAATAAAAAATAAAATAAATAATAATAATTAAATTATAAATGTCAAAATTACTTATTAATGTGAAAATGTTAATTATAGTTATTATATTTAGTTGTTAGTTATTATAGCGCAATGTGAAAATAATTATTAAAAAAAAATCTAGAGCCAATATTCCAAATCATCCATATTTTCTTAAATTGTTGACGTAGAAGACGACGAAGAAGTATTCGAAACCACTCTCACATCAAAAGCAATCAAATCACCGTTGACCAGTGAATTTATGGGTACTACCTAATAGAGATACTCAAATAATACTCATTATAGGTACTCTTTATTCCTAACAAATGTAGTTACATTATTTAAAAGACAAAGATGTCTGAAGCTTTTCACTTCCGCCAAGTACATAGATTTACGAGTAAGTTGTGTTTGAGATGTTACCTAGTTGTAAGCCGAAATTAGTGGGACAGTTAAAGAAAAAAAATATTGCGTGATTTCCCTTCGCGCGGAAGAAGTGAAACTTCTGTGTATCTTTCTTTCTCTCTCCCTCTTGCGTTGTAATATTGGACGCTCCTCGTCGCTAACGCTCGCGCTGGCCTGTAACAGGTACACTACGCGCATGCTTTCGAGTGCCTCGCATTCACTCTCGCTCTGTCTCTTTCTATTCCCCTCCCCAGGAGCGTTAAACGTTTAACGCAACCTTGTTGGAAGTCACATTAGAAGTTTCACTTCAAAAAGCCTTCAGTTTCTTGCCTGTTCTTCTGAGTAGCTTTTAAAAGTTGAAAATATGGTTAGCTATTCGGTCCGATTCGAAAGACTTCTGTTTTCTGATCTGGTCCGCCACTGACCATGTGTCATTTAACATTTACACGTATCGCTCTCTACCTAATCCAATAAACAAAATTTCGCATTTGTTATAAACGTGATCGATAGCTGACCGCAAAAGCCGTATAAGTCAAATTTTATTAAAATTTATTGTCCACATTTGACATATATTTTACGGTGAAGGCCGACTTTGATGTGAAAATTAGTAGAGTTTGTAAATTTTACGTTTTGACGTTTATTATTTGTTTAATCTTTGATGTTGGCGAAATATTTATGAAATGTATTTTATTTATTATTTTGAAATGCGTGAAAGTTGATATTTTTGTAGGTTTGGTTAAGAGTAATGGTGGCTAGTTTATGTGAATTTTAGATTTTAGAAAAATGGAACTATTTCAGTGATTTAGAAAATTTATTTGACTTATAAATTTACTACAAATAAGAAATACGCATTAAGAAAGTTATGTTATATTTCAAATTCTTACCTAACTTACTAATTCATACTAATATTATGAAATCGGAAGGAACTCTGTCTGTCTGTTTGTTTGTAGGTTTTCACGGCTAAATGGCTGAACAGATCTTAATGAAATTTGATAATTACATACAGTTTTTTACGAGGAAGGTTTTTGTATTCTATTTTCTGATAAAACGCAAACAAAGTCGCGGTTAACGGCTAGTATAACATATTTAGTTCCTTTTATTCTGATAAAAGACGAATGGAATGATTTTTAATACTTTTACAATAAAATCATCATTAACTTTAGACCGAGTCATATTACATTGTATCAAGAAATAAAAACAAATTTTAAGAAGTACAAAACAACAACCAACAGATACAATACAGGAGCAGTAACTTTTTTGAGACGAAAGATACCCTTTTTACTCGATTGCGCAAGAAGGAAGGTTATGTTTTTTGAGTGTATGTGTGTATGTATGTATGTATGTGGGTATTTATGTATTTAAATATGAGGATTATTTAGCACGGCCTACAGCCTAAACAGCTGATGTATTTCAACATGTGAGGTGTCATTTGAATCGTCTTGACAGTGGAAGTGACATATGGTACAACATTTTGCAGTCGGATTCTTGGTTTTATTTTAAAAATGTTACTTGTTCTGTAACCTTATATAACATTTCATTATGACCGATTGAATAGTTAAGACCCTAAAAGCAAAACAAACAAATAAACGAAACTACCCATTTCACATTTATAATACTAGCTGCGCCCTGCGGTTTTACCCGCGGTCAAAAAGTATCCTATGTGATATTCTAGACTATAATTTATCTCTGTGCCAAATTTCATCCAGATCTGTTGAGCCGTTATGGCGTGAAAGAGTAACAAACATCCATCCATCCATCCATCCATTCTTACAAACTTTCGCGTTTATAATATTAGTAGGATTAGTTATGATTGCCCTATTAATTTTACCAGTAACCAACACTGGAGAAACCACTCAATCTAGTAACAACTCCACTCATTGCCATCCACAAATCATTAGCATAGTATCAAATTTCACCAACGCACCAAACCCAGCCTATGAAGCTATCAAGCGTCATTAGAAGTATCATAACGCCCATTAAAAACATTAAAACTAATATCAATCGACGAAATATGCTAAACGACCACACTCGTTGATTGGGTGGAACTGGTTTGTTTAAAAAAACTAGCGATTCGACCCGTCTTCTCACGGTATACGTAAGCGTTTCGTGTAAAATGATCTAAGTGAGAGTGAAACCGTATTAAAGTTGGTTGCTACAGTTGCGTGGTTTAACAGATATACATATACAGACAGAGAGACTGACAGACGCGTAAAATCTATTAAGGTCCTGCGCCCTCCGCCTGTAGAGGCCTCAGTGGCCAACAGCATTAGTCATAAAAAAAAAAAAATAAAAAAATAAAAACTGACAGACGCGGAGAGCGACTTTGTTTTTGTTTTTTTGGTGATATAAGTTTGACATGTGTGTGTGTGTGTGATGAACCGATTTTGTTTTTTTTTTTTTGTTTGAAAGGTGAATTAGTCGGGAATGTTCTTTTCTTAGGCATGCTTGATAAAAATCAGTCAGGGGTTTTAAAAATTTTAATGTATACTTATATATCTACTATGTAGAGATGAAGATAGAGAAGAAGAAGACTAGCTTTTGTCTGCTGCTTTACCTAAATCTACACTAATACTATTGTAGTAGTGCATATCAAACTGAGGCCTTACCGACTCTGATATCTCCAATCCCTTGTAAAATGGACTAATATTCGAACTTGTATTCGCATAAACTGCTTGCCTGCAAATTTTCTTGAAGATCAGATATCAACGGTACTCAAGCTATCGTCAGATTTAGTAAATAAACCCACTAATGTGGAACTGTCTAGCAAACTCGGAGACCTTTGTTTGACTCGGTTAATGAATATTGCAAGAAAAAACTATAGTCTAGACCCCATCAAGAAATAATTATGAAGAGTCTTTGAAACCACAATCCAAAAACCCAAAAGTACTATCACACTAATATTATAAAGGTGAAAGTTTGTGAGTGTGTAAGTGTGTATGTTTGTTACTTCTTCACACTCAAACGGGTGGACGGATTTTGGTATGTAAGTTTATCCTTTGCTTTGGTTCCTCATTTCTCATACGGAGCGCTAGAATGTGGAATACTCTGCCTGAG
Organism: Peribatodes rhomboidaria; assembly: GCA_911728515.1. NCBI lineage: Eukaryota > Metazoa > Arthropoda > Insecta > Lepidoptera > Geometridae > Peribatodes > Peribatodes rhomboidaria. The sequence continues at coordinate 2,907,257 of OU452194.1, forward strand.
TGTGTGTTCCCTGACACTTATAATCTGGAGGGCTATTCCTACGCGTAAGATGAGATGAGATTTTAACTCGGTCACTCTCACACCTATGACGTTACAAACTAGAGCAACAAGGACGAAAAAAGGTGAGTTGAAAGTCTCAGATCTCCGAATAGGGCGTCTTCAAGTCTCGAGTGAATCGGTTTCTTCTAGGCAAGCGTGCTCCATCGTAGGCCGCATCACTGCTTACCATCAGGCATGTTGGCGGCCAAACGCAAGCCTATTTAGTAATAAAAAAAAACATATAAATATACTTAAACACATACATTTATAATGCGCAGGCGCAGCTAGTTCTTAATAAAGAGTTTTTAACTAGATTCGTGTCAAACTAACAAACAAACAATCACCATATCAATTTAATAGCATTTTTTATACACAAAAAACAAGTTTTTTTTTAAAATAATGGCGACTATGATAGTCCAAGTAATAACTTAATTTGCGAGGTTGAAGACCTTGTGGGTCTAAACGTAAGGTCGTTCATTAACGAGCTGAATTGATTGGGGTTCCGTATATTTTAATTGTTAATTAATCTGTTGCTCAACTGATTTTTTATTGGAGTTTTGTCGGAATCTATGAATTTTATTTTTAGAATCTTAATACTAACTAGTATTATGAATGTGAAAGTGAGTTTGTTCGTTTGTTTGTTTGTAACGCTTTCACGCCCTAACTAATCAATCGATCACCATGAAATTTTGCATACACGTTGTTTGGAGTACAGAAAAGGACATAGGGTACTTTTTATCCCGAAAAAGTAAACGGTTCCTGTGGGACCGCAGGTGACACTGCGGGGCGCAGCTAGTATGAGATAAAACTTATATGATTTGTTGTTATATCCGTCCATCCATACTAATATTATAAAATTAAAAGTAGCTTTTTTTTTTATGTACAATAAGTCGGCGTTTGACCACCAACTCGCCTGATGTTAAGCGACGTTGTGGTCTAAGATGGAGCACGACGACCTATAAGATACTTATTCACTCTAGCCTTGAAGTTTTGTAGAGTGAAGAAGTACAAAGACGGCAGTTGAGTGAGGCGCTACAAGTGCGCTACTGCTCAGACCCGTCTTCGGAACGGTTACACCGGACTACATCCCGAAACACGACTAGGTCATTTCACGGCATGGCTTGGTCCGGTGGGTGGTAACTAGCCACGGCCGAAGCCTCCCACCAGAGTTTGCTACCCGGTTAGCACTACCCGGGGGCCACGTGTAGGGAATCAGAATAGAGTACACTCCTACGGACGTGGGTAGCTCAGCCCCCAAAAAATCTATCTGTCTGTGTGCCTGTCTGTTTGTAGGGTTTTCACGGCTATACGAATCTTAATGAAATTTGATAATTAATTACAACATTTCACAAAGAAGGTTTTTGAATACTATTTCTGAATAAACGTAAACGATGTAGCGAGTAACAGCTAGTTTTAATATGAAATTTAAGTTGCACAGACAATTTTTTTAATGTGTGTGTAGTTTTGGCATGCATGTCTCCTACATCTTTTTGTGCACACTGTTTGTTCGCTGTTAGAGGGATTTTAATAAAATTAACATAACATATCGTCACGCCTTTCCCCCGAGGGGGCTGGCAGAGGTGTAATACAACACCCACACTGCGCCAGACGATATTCAATTCCCAATGTGACAGGGGGCGAGCCTGTCGCCATATATCGGGCTCCAGAATAAAATTAAATAAAAAGGTAACGGAAGAAATAGACATAAGCTACTATTACTTTAGATAATAATAATAATAAATATTTAGGACACTTGAACACACGGTCGTCTGACCCCAAACTAAGCAAAGCTTGTACTATGGCGGCCAGAGACTGGTATACACACACATTTACTTTGAAATACATACTTAAATAGATATTAACACCCAGACATAGAACAAACACAAATGTTCATCACATGAATGATTAACTGAAAATCAGGTTAAATATTTCTAAAATTAAATTTATTTGAAAGAAAATCCATAGCAAATTGGTCTAGACTCACAAGGATCTCTAAAACCACCTCGAAATCAGGTTTCAACACTAACTACTTAATCACGCTTTTTGCTAAATCTTTTTATAACACCATTTTTGTATCTTCCCTGTATCTAATGCGTAATTGTTTTGTATTAAACAATTATAAATCTGACAGTATGTCAAAATATTACACACAACATTAACAGCTCAAAGTCAAAGTCAAAATGTTTTTATTCAATTTGGGTATCAAAGATACACTTATGAACGTCAAAGTTTTTTTTATATTAGACTCGACCGCCTTGTTCGGATAAAGAGCCTCTACTCAGAAGAACAGGCAAGAAACTGAGCTGAGTTCAAGCACGGTTTTATTGGTCTGCAAATTTGACATTTGACCATTTTGTTGTCTTAATTCATCAAAATTATTAAAAAAAAAATGACATAGCAGTACACTTCAGTGACAGTTTTTCGAGGTAAATTTTTGTCTTGGTCTCTCTCGTTTTGGAGAGATAGTGACCAAGTTAACATATCACGCATCAAAATGGGGGCCCAGCTCACCTTTTTTCGTCCTTGTTACTCTTATTTGAAATGTCATAGGTGTGAAAGTGACCACGATATCATCTCATCTCATCTCACGCGTAGGAATAGCCCACCAGTACACAAAATGTCATCTCACTAATATTTATAAATGCGAAAGTTTGTAAATGTACATTTAAACTCAACTCAACCTCAAAACGGCTAGGCTGAACGAATTTAGATGAATTTTGAGATGAGCTTATACGCTTTAAGTGTAGGCTAGCAAAACAACATCAGCAATAGTTTAGCAAAAAATTTAAAGTAAATATATGTAACTAACAACCTACTATTGCTACTAACATTAACTAATTATTTTTAAAGTAAGTTTTCTTGTAGTGCATTACAAACATATCTTTTTTTTTTTTTAATTCATGTAAAAATAATTTAGGGATTTTTGCCAATACTGGCATGCTAATCCCATCATACCCTTTTTTTTTATTTTTTATTATTTATTTTTTTTATATTGGGAAAATCCTTTATGGATACCACCAACAGCCTGGGTGCGGGCACAGAGTGGTTATGTGGGAATCCCGCCACTTACGGCCTACCCACTAAAAACCCAAGGGTGTTCCACCTCGGCGCAAAATGTCGGGGCAACGGGTACGCTTTCGGACTCCTCCGCAGCCCCGACAGCGCCAGCCCCTTCGGGCACCACCCCGAGCTTGCGCTCTCTCCCTCTCGATGACGATGTGTTGAACACCAGACACATCGGCATCATCCACCACCTCGGGGACCAATTTGCCCGTGGGCGCCAGACAGCACCCATGTCTAGGCGCCCATGATCCCCATGCGACGGGTCAGATGAGTGGCCCCGCCGCCTGCCACTTCGGCCGCAGAGGATAGGGAGAGCGGCAACGATACACCGACACGCCTCTTCCTCTGCGGCCCCACCGCGTCCGCCATCGAACGGTAGCGACCCCGTTTGGGCCGCGGAAGGTAGGGAAAGTGGCAACGACACACCAACAGTCCTCTCCCGCCGCGGCCCCCAGCCTTCGGTTGCAGTGTCGCCCATGCGACACTGCACCCCACCTCAGTTGTGGGTCTGTATGTGCAATACAGACCCACACCCTACTTTGGGCCGCTTCCATATGGGCTTTGGGCTAAAAGCCCCAAGAAGCGGCCCCACCTCGGATTCCTCTTGGCTTCACCGTGGTTGCCGAAGCCACGGCTACTGAGCCCCCCCGCCACGACAAGGCGGGAACCCGCGGGGGAGATCCCATCATACCCTAAACTTATACACTTCAACGAAAACAAACATATCAATGTTATTTTAGTCAATACCTTGTTTTAGTATTAAGGTAGTATGTTTTTTTTAACTTAATTTTAAAGCATAATACTCTACCAACTACCTACCCTATTACACCAAAAACAAGCCATTCCAATTCCCACAACTTAACAAAACAAATTAACATTGTAGACAACTTAACAAAATAAATTAACGAAGACATAAAGCACTAAAAAGGTATAACTTGCTCCTGACAGCCCTAACTTCAAACATTAACATTCCGTGCCAACCCTAACGGGCAGGACAAACGGGTTGGTAATCACAATCATTATAAATACGAATTAACTCTGTCTGTTTGTGTCTTTGTTGATTAAACGGCTGGACCGATCTTAATGCTAACATTAGCAAAATAATAGACAAACAAGCAGTAATTTATTTCTATCTAATTATTGAAAAAGAGGATGAAAACAACGACAAAAAAATCGATAAGATATATCCTACTAATATAATAAACGCGAAAATTTGCAAGAATGGATGGACGGATGTTTGTTACTCTTTCACGCCAGAACGGCTGAACAAATCTGGACGAAATTTGGCACACAAATAGATTACAGTCTATAATAGCACATAGGATACTTTTTAACTGCGGGTGCAACCGCGGGGCGCAGCTAGTTAGTAATAAGTGTGCAACTTATTTTGTCACATTAATTATTTATTTCTCATTTGACATTTGTAATTACTGTTCTGACATTACTACACTTTTGTATTGTTTGAAATTTATTGAACTGTGACGTTTATTGGACTTATCAATAAATTCTGATTTCTGATAAAAACTTAAACATTTTAACAAATAGCGTCAAAACTTAACATGAAAAGGCATAAATGTAACTAAGTTAGTAGGTGTATTTTAATATATCTAATCCAATAAAGTAGTTTTTTAACTTCAGCAAAGATTTTTACGAATTTCGACACGAATACTTAGATCGTCGTCTATTTTGACAATTAAAATACTTGATGTACCGGAAAAGCAGCAGAATAGCAGGTAAATCCGCGGGTGTAGCTAGTATTAACGTTGTCATTCCATAGCCGCCGTAACGGGCAATGGGACAAATGAGCTGGATAATTTATTTAAGCGCGGGATGAATTCATTACTGGTCGACGAGACGCAGAGAAAATGAAATAAGTTAGAAAATTGATTTTTTTAACTGTTTTTTTTTTAAATTTATTTAAACATCACTGTTTTCATTTTTTTACTTGTGTTACTTTATCATTAGTAATTTATTAAAAAAAAATATGCTCGCAAATATTATTACAACTGCAAGTCATCAAATTTATAACTACAAAAAATTGGTTAAAGTTTGTATGCTGAATGTTTGTTGCTCAATCACGAAGAAACGTCTTAGCAGATTTTAATGACATTTGCTACATAAATTTTGGTACTCTCAATAAACAAGTAACTTTATTAAAAGAAAAATGAAAAACCCGGCTGCAAAATGTTGTACCCTATGTCACTTCCTCTAACAAGACGATTCAAATGACAGCTCACATGTCGAAATACATCAAGCTGTTTAGGCTGTAGGGCATGCCATAATTAACATAGTTACATACATCATAGTTAACATAGTTACATATTTACATACTTTACATATTTACACTCAAAAAAGATAACACTCCTTCTTCCGCAGCAGGGTAAAAATCCCTGGGTTACATACATCGTCACGCTTTTCCCCCGAGGGGGCTGACAGAGGTGTAATACAACAGCCACACTTCGCCGCACGATATTGAGTCCCAAATGTGACAGGGGCCGAGCCTGTCGCCATATACCGGGCTCCAGTCATGTAGCAGATGACACACAATACGCACATATGTTTACACAATGAACAAATTGGTGCGTGCCGTCGGCTGGGTTCGAACCCGCTCCCTCTGGCTTGAGAGGAGGGCCTTCTCCAACTAGGCTATCATCGCTTCCGGGTTACCTAAGCTATTAAAAATTTTCTTCAACAAATCCCAGTGTATATTTTCGCTCTACAGCGGTTGAACAAAGGCTTTAACAGTTTTGAAGATGAACTTCTGCAAAGTAACGCCTCTCCTCTCAAAGTCTACTGGAGGACTCGGAATTTGATTAAATCAATCAAAGTCTACTGGAGGACTCGGAATTTGATTAAATCAATCAAATTCTAGTCCTCCAGTAGACTTTGAGACCTCACTTCGGTTGGTCAATAAGTCACTCTCAGTAAAGTAGTGTGAACGGAAGCCCAATATAATTATTTTTTCTTGACAAAATAATTACTGGTCACGCACGCCGTGATCGTGGGTTCGCGTGTGGAAATACAAACTTATTCATTATTTTCATTTTCTGTTTCTATAATAATTAACTTTGAAAATATGAGGAGTATTTTTGGCTAATATTTCACGTTACGCTTTGTTTGCTTAATGAAAAAAATGTTTTAATAATTAACGAAACAAAATAAAAATTAATATAATTCTGCAGTATTATTGTAAATATTTTACATTAACGTAATTTGTCCCACTGCTGGGCAAAGGCGTCCTCAATTTTCCTCAATTTCTTTCAGTCCTGGAACAGTACCATACAGTCTTCTTTGAACATCATAGACCCGCATTCTTAAACGACGCTCATTGATGAATCTCAATTTAAAACTAGTTTTATTGCTAAAACGTTTAAAGCTTTAATTTGAATGTTATGTCTAAGCGTCGTTACAGAATTCGGCCTTTAAACTACTCAAATTTTCTTAATTTTTTAATCACGTCACGTACAATATTTTTCCATTGCAGGCCATGTTTTACAATTTGATTCACCATGATTACAATTGACTCTTTCAATGTAATTTAAGTCAATTAATTAACTGTAAAGTTAAGTTACCCCTTCGAAGGGGAATTGTTGACTTAGGTCATTGTGTGAGTGTTCACACACGCATATGAAATAAACAAATTAATGTTAGTATTTATCATTCAAAAACACTAATAAAATTGAATTAAATGCAATATTCACATTATTTTTCATGTACAACGCACAAAGTTGAAAATAACTACATTTTTTTAAACTGCATTATTTGTATTGGGCACCTAGCTGTTACTGTAAACAATTATCAAATTTCATCAAGATGCCTTTAGCCATTTAGCCGTGAAAAGCCTACAAGCAGACAGACAAACAAAGTTACCTTTGATTTAATAATATTAGTATGGAAGTATGGATAGTATGGATTGCATGAATCTTGGTTGTTTTAATTCAAATTAAAAAACTGAAGAGACTTAAACGAAATTTCGTAAGGATGTAAAGATACATTAATTTGTTCATAAATATCATAACGGTATTTAGTTTTATATTAATCCTGAAAAAACCTGAACTTCTTTAAAAAAATGCGCAAGCGCATCCATTGAATACAAAAGTTACTACGCAAACTGACTGTTTTTTTTGAATCTTAGGCAAAATGAACACATTCTTATTTGCAGTGAAAAGATTACCGTGAATAAACTTTCGTAACCTAAATAGAAACTAGCTTTTTCTCAAAAGCTAGTTTCTCTAGTCTTTTTGTTTTTCTCAAAACTCGCGGTAAGCGAGTTTTGAGAGCTAACGAAAACTTTTTTCGTTTTTATCTGGCTCCATACATTGAACCTAGTTCCTTAACGTTTCCGCCAGGGGCGCTTTATTAAAATGTATTGAGCCAAACGAAAACGTTTTTTTTTTTCGAAATGATCAAAGCTCGTGGTAAGGGAACAGAGCAATAAAATAATACAAAGTAATAGAATGCTACCGTAAGCAGGCGAGTATTATTTCACACCACGAGGGGTGATTAGCCGGGGGTGCCCCACCCCTTGTAATGAGCCTCTGTGTATGGGCTCGTGTGTAATTAAGGTTTTTATCAGCCGCGACTTATTGGACGCCATTTTTGTTGGAGATTGAACTACTTTGTTGACTCTTGTATTTGTTACAAATTGTGTAGTTTTTTTTCGCCGTATTTTTTTTTTCTCTTTACCTTTATAAATATAATTTTTTTGTTTGGTATTTTGAAAAATAGTTACGATTTGCGATTTTCCTTACTGATCTACCAGAAATGTATTTTTTTTGCAAATTAAATTTTGTTATTATCAAATGAAGATCTATCTATTATTCAAAAAAGTAGTAGATAATTTATGTAACTGGGAAATAAATGCTTATTTCAATAAATAAGACTTACCTAACGCTAAACGTTAGGAGATTGGCCATGAAAAAAAAAAAAACTTTTTTCAAAAACTTAAATAAAAAAAAAACAAGAAAAACTCCTCCGTTTGAATTCTCAACCATTTATTTGCTTTAAGTGGGCAAGCCCTATATTAAATCACTCCAATCTTTGTAAACCGATCTTGGCGTAGCATGCAACGCTTTTACTATCAAAGGAAAACTATAAACACTTCTGGTTCCTTCCTGCGCTAACTGACTTGCCTTATCAGGGGATTTAACACTTTAGCAGCCATAAAATAGATTTCAAATCAGGAAAACGGTGATCTTGAGTTACGGCTTTTGTTTATTAGGTAGCCTAGCCGATGAATAAGTTGCACTTGATTTTGTTTTTTTTTACTTTTAAATTTAATTTTTAATATTTTCTTCTTTGTCATACAATCGCGCTGTTGTTCTCTTGCCTCGGTACTGCTTTCACCCTGTCTTGTTACTGCTATAGCATCATTTAACACAAGGTCTAACATTCCGGGAGCTAACACGTAATGACGTCACTTGTCATCGTCATCGTCTCTTTCGAACTATATGTAAATGACATAATTCGGTCTTGCTCGAGCATCGATTGACGTCACTACGTGTTGCCCACGTGACTATTTTTGACTCGGAATGTCATACCTGGCTGAGTATATTATTATACCATGCGTTTATTTTTTTTGCCATTTATTGATTTGACTGATTTGATTGATTTTACAACGACGAATATGTTCAAAAGCCAACATATTTTGAGTCTAGAATCTTCGAACCATTTATTTATTGCAAAATTTTGTAAGCGTCTGCGGAGTAGTTCAATAGTTTTGTAATTAGTTTCTCTCCAATGAAGTAATTTTATCTTTAGTTTTTCTTCTACCTATTTCAAGGTTTTCAATTGACACGCCTGTGTGTCCACACCCGTCCAAAATTATCCTATTTAAATTTCGAATTGCGAATTGCAGGAAAACCGTTTTAAACTGTAACAATTTCGTCCGCAATCAATTCTGACTTTTATCGTTGTAAGAATAGAACAGGAAATAGCTCACACAAATCTTTTCGGTGTTTGAAAAATGTGGAACAAATTGCCTTTTTTTACAAGCTAGTTTACGCCCTAAACAGTTGAAGATAAAGTCTATTTTCGGTCGTGTATGTTTGTATCGCTTCACGGCAGTTTATCACCAAATAAAATGGCCAGTAACTTTTTTATTCGTGTTTTTAATTAAACAAGAGTTGCCAGTTCGCCAGAGAATTTTCTGTAACGAGGCGGTCGCGCTGGCTGGAGATATATCGTTCTTGCACTTTTAAAAAGAAAATTGGCGTACCTTTTTAAATGTAGAATGTTATTGCCAGGGTTCTAAAAGAAAATTATGTTGATTTTACGGTGTACTAACTGAAAAAGCGTGGTTTTTTGTAAAGTTTTTTCTATTTTCGGGCGTATTGTCACAGTAAAGTTACTTGTTCTATTTAGTTTTTCTGAACTTTCATCAGTAGCGAAGTTGGTCGTTTCTGCAAACATTAAACAACATTGGCCCCAATACACTGCCTTGAAGAAACCAATTTTGCCAACCAACCACTTACCCTCTATAGAATAACGACCAACCTGATGTTGTTGTTTAATTTGTATTCCTTTTAATTTACGGATTAAATTTACGGCATCAATCAGATCATTTATTAACCATCATGAGAATTTTTGACCGAGCGAGCGTTAGTAAGCGAAGCGTCTATGCATCAGCTTCGGCAAAAATATTTTAGGATGAAATGCGACCTGAAGAGAAGGATATCCGGACAAAGTAATGCGGTTAATATAAGCCACTAGTTCTATATAAACCGTATCATACGCTGTAGATAGATCCATATACGAATAACTACGCAGACTGTACTTTCAAGGCATTTCCTTTTAGTCTCTTTTTGATACATTGTACAAGAAAAACTTAAATAAATCATTGATAATTTTGCTATACGACTTTTATTAAACTTTTTCTTCTTTTGTCGCCAGGTCCGAGAAGTAGAAGGATGAAGAAGACGTCGACTCCAGAAGAGAAGAGACCAAGAACAGCGTTCAGCGCCGCGCAACTTGCTAGACTGAAGGTTGGTTGACACATCTTGTAAAAATCATTTGAAATTGTTTTCAAGTTTGAAACAGCATGGTTCATTGTAGCTTTTAAGGAGCATTGCAGCCTCACATAGGCCACTCAAAAACTAAGAGAAGGCATCTGGCAAGAGAAGCTGTGGATCTGGTTCTGAGTACCTCTATCTCTCTCTCTCTCTCTGGCATGAGGTCCCAAAAGAACTACTAACGGAGCCGATTAAACGCTCGTTACAAAGCTCTCGTTCTCTCCCTCCTTCAAATCATAAATCTCTCCTTCTGTCCAGCAATATTTCGCTGACTACTGGCTATTTGCTTTTGTCCTCCTCTCTCAACTAATATATCCCTCTCTCTATCCAGCACGAGTTCGCCGAGAACCGGTATCTGACCGAGCGGCGGCGGCAGGCGCTCGCGGCCGAGCTCGGGCTCGCGGAGGCGCAGATCAAGATCTGGTTCCAGAACAAGCGCGCCAAGATCAAAAAGGCTTCGGGACAGAGGAACCCTCTCGCTCTGCAGCTCATGGCTCAGGGACTCTATAACCACAGCACGGTCACAGAGAGCGATGAAGAAGAGGAAATCAACGTCACGTAGAATGTCAAACGAAAGCATAGTGCAAAACAAACAGTTCTCGAATACAGAATGTGACAAGTGTCAACGATGAACAATGTCAAAACTAAACAATACAGAAATTGCTATACGCTGCGTACAGACTACAGACCAAAGTAAACGAAGGCCAACGTGGTCACATCGACGTCGACCATATCACTTCCAAGGGGTTTAAGAGTCTTGGTTTTGTTTTGCGAAATTGCAGAGAATTCAAATCGTCTAGAACAAAGATATTGCTCTATAATTCTTTAGTGCGCAGTGGTTTGGAATACTGTAGCGTCGCTTGGAATCCTTTCTATGATGTTCACAAAAAGAGATTGGAAAGCGTTCAAAAAAGATTCCTCTGGCATCTAACTTACTCCAATTGCCTGGGGAAGAAGTTGTTGAGCTATGCTGCTAGACTACAGCATTTTAAAATAGAATCTCTATCGCATCGCAGGCATACTTTAGATCTTTTATTCTTATATAAGCTCGCCAATGGAATTTTGGACACACCATATTTACTCTCCGATTTATTCATTTCAAGCCCCCGGAAGCTGCCCAGAGTTTCGTGTTTTAACATGTTTTCAACTCCTTGTTCACATTCGAACTTGGGCTTCAATGCACCCTTAGCTAGAATGGCGCGTCACTACAACACCACGTCTAAGACAACCGCTACTGACATATTTGGTGATAGTTACAACAGCTTCAAGAAGTCATTGAGGGTCTCTGAGCTTCTGACCAAATAACGTAAAATTAAATTATGCAATGTTTTATGTTTTGTATTGTTTTATGCTATTGCGTTTATGTTTTATGTATTTTCTTGCGTTTTATATTGTTTGACATTTTATTTATTATTATCATTGACTTGACCTGTGAGGATAATTTGACGCCTATTTTGTAATTTTTCATTATTTTATTTAAATTCAATTTTATTATTTGTATATTTTTAATTAATAATATTTTTCGCTCTTAAGTCCTATGCATGCCGTCTCCATTTATAATTATTGTGACATTTAGTTATTTTAAGTAATATTTTATTGAATTTAATAATGTTTTAGTGTACACAATGTTGATGGACAAATAAATAAATAAATAAATAAACGTTATGCTGCATCTCGTTTTATTTCATTGAAACGAAACGGGACGCAGCGTATTCTTTGGCATCCGTTGGCTTGGTCTGTATCTAGCAATAGCGGAACCTTAGATTTTCAAGTAATAGTACAAGGACAGATGGGTCCAAGAAATGTTTTTAACAACATGCTACCTTTTTTGACATTTTGAATGTCCTTTGACATTTTTGCACAAATTTTCAAGCAATAAAATTTTTAATGCTTTTTTTTTCATGACAGAGTGTGTTATTCAAGCCCTACACATTATCATTTTTACATTTAGTCATGAAGAGAAGTTTGACATGTAAAAACTTAAAAATAACTGTAAAAATCGTGTTCTAAGTAGCTGGCAATTGTTTCACAACTTACATATTTTGAATTTGGTAATTAAAGCTGAATAAAAATCAATTAATCTCCATTGATAAGTAAATATAAATTAATTAAAAATATTCAATTATGGGTGTTTTAGGCTAAAACAAGAAGGCTTAGTTAGATGTATGAGATGATAGTTCCTGAAATATAGTTATAATAATACTACATAGCTAGTTTTAAGGCTAACTTATTTATTTTACTAAATCGTTTTGGAATAAAATGATTTTCGAATGAAGAATTTCTATTTTTACATATTAATACAGATAGCAGAATAGCATTGCATTGACAACTTCAGCACTAGTATAAATTTGTATAAATATAATAATAGCTGTCACTTTGACATTCTGCTTAAAAAAGTTAAAAAACTTTGACATCTCTGCGCATGAATCGTAAAACTTTTTAATGTCAAATTTGACATAATTATGTAAGTGAGTTAGATAAATACTTACAATTTGGCTCTCATTTTTTTATTGTCAAAACGAGTATTTCATTTCGAATGTACTTAAAAAAAAAAAGATTTTGTTTGTCTAAGGACAATTTTTTCAATTTAAAATAAAAAGATATACCTACTTATTGATGTTTATGACATTTTTTGTTGAAAAGTTTTGGATTTCAATTTGATAAAATTTCTATCTCCATTTCCGTTGTTCAAGATGCGATAAATAACCAAATAGTTTCATTTTAGTTGAAATTTTCTTGTAAGTAATTTAATTATTTTTAGTTTTATTTGTTACTTATGTTATTTTTTCAATAGATACCGATTTTCATTTAAAAACTCACTTTTAACCTTTTTTGCACTATTTTTACCTAATTACCCAAAAAGAGGGTATTTGTGTAAATAAATATTAAAATACCTATAGTTATAGCAAAAAAATAACTTAAAAAATTGACTGCCATTTATTTTCTGTAAATATTTAATTTTGTTTTGTAAATAATGGCAATATTTAATTTTGAACAGTTTTAATATTTGATTGTATAATTTTAGTCATTTTCTTCCATCATTTTTCTTTAAATTTTATTGTAAATAATATGAATATTTTGAATAAATGTGCTAATTGTAATAATTGTGCTATTTTAGTTGGTAAAAGAAATAAATTATTATAATGTTCAGTGATAAAACATGGTTTTATTTGACAACCCCTTTGATATAAGTACAAGTATTATGTCTAGAATTTAGTTGGATTGAAAATACTGTGGACGCGTTGAAAAAAATAGCGGTGAATGGTTAGCCTGTAAATAAACAAAAGTATGACGTAAGACTTAGCTGGCAATGTTAAAATTGGCCTGTCATTTTTCGCTCATGAACAGGGACCCTATTCGGAGATTTGAGATTCTCATCTCACCATTTTGCGTCCTTGTTGCTCTAGTTTGAAACGTCATAGGTGTGAGAGTGACCAAGATAAAATCTCATCTCATCTCACGCGCAGGAATAGCCCCCCAGTTCGAAACTCTCTTTAGATTATAGGTTGGTACTCATAGGACAACTCTTTTAAAAATGAAACTACATAGACTATAAATAAATAAAAACTTAAAAATATGTACTTATACTAATAGTATTATGTTATCTGCGGAATGATTTTAAACTAATTTCATTTTCAAAAATGGGCTCAAAAAGAATGAAAAAAAAATCGATTCTCTTGAACTTTTGTGAATAGATTTAATAATTATAGTTTTTTTTTGTCGAGTCAATTTTAGGATTTTTTTCAAAAACAATTTTGAGAGTCCAATACTCAAATAATATAATACAAAAACTCTTTATTGACAACAAATCCTACTAATATTATAAACGCGAAAGTTTGTATGTATGGATGGATGGATGTTTGTTACTCTTTCACGCCAGAACGGCTGAACAGATCTGGATGAAATTTGGCACAGAGATAGGTCATCTCATCTCATCTCACGTGTAAGAATAGCCCCCCAGCGCATGAGATGAGATGAGATTTTATCTTGGTCACTCTCACACCTATGACGTTTCAAACGAGAGCAAAAAGGACGAAAAAAGGTGAGATGATAATCTCAAATCTCCGAACGGGGCCACTGTGGGCTTTATGACATCTTATTGCCATGATTGTTAAGTTTTGAATGAGCGCTGACAGCCTAGTTGGAAAAGGCCTGCCTCTCAAGCCAGAGGGAGCGGGTTCGAACCCAGCCGACGGCACGCGCCAATTTCTTCATTGTGTGAGCATTATTGTATGTCATCTGCTACATGACTGAAACCCGGCGTATGGCGACAGGCTTGCCCCCTGTCACATTTGGGACAGAATATCGTCCGGCGAAGTGTGGGTGTTGAACACGGTGTTGAACACCTCTACCAGCCCCCTCGGGGGAAAGGCGTGACGATATGTATGGTTACGTTAAGTTTTCGACGCTGCGCGACCGCGAGTCGAAAACAAAACGTAACTATCATGGCAATAAGATGTTATAGTAGGCCCTCAGGCCCCAACACTACATACAGGGTGTTTGGAATCCAGACCGTGTCCATTCAACGGGTGTATGGACTCATTCTGAGTTATGTTTTGAGCGTTACACTAGTACAGCAATTTTTTTCGTTTTCAAGATATGTCATATTCTGTGTAACATTTTTGTCTCCAATTTTTCACAAATTTTTTAAAAAACCGGTCAAGTGCGAGTCGGACTCGCGCACGAAGGGTTCAGTACCATTATCTATAAAAAAATCATGTCTTTTTTTCTTACTTAATAGGCTTGCGTTTGACCGTCAACATGCCTGATGATAAGCAGTGATGCGGCCTACGATGGAGCTCGCTAGCCTAGAAGAAACCGTTGTATGTTAGACCCCTTAAATATTTATTTTATTCTGTTGTTTTAACGAGAACAGAATAAAATAAATTTTAGGGGGCTGAGCTACCCACGTCCGTAGGAGTGTACTCTATTCTGATTCCCTACACCCCCGGGTGGTCCCCGGGTAGTGCTCTGGTGGGAGGCTTCGGCCGTGGCTAGTTACCACCCACCAAACCAAGCCATACCGTGAAATGACCTAGTCGTGTTTCGGGATGTAGTCCGGTGTAACCGTTCCGAAGACGGGTCTGAGCAGTAGCGCACTTGTAGCGCCTCACTCAACTGCCGTCTTTGTACTTCTTCACTCTACAAAACTTCAAGGCTAGAGTGAATAAGTACCTTATAGGTCGTCGTGCTCCATCTTAGACAACGTCGCTTAACATCAGGCGAGTTGGTGGTCAAACGTCGACCTATTGTACATGAGTAAAAAAAGAACAGAATTCCATCATGTGTGAAAATGTCAAGTGTCTAATACTCTATACGGTTCATGAGATACAGCCTGCTGACGGACGGATAGATAGACGGACGGACAGCGGAGCCTTAGTCTTAGTAGTCTCTATTACTAAGACTTCGCTGTCCGTCCGTTTTACCTTTTGTTTACGGAACCCCTTATAGCTCAAAAACTAAACAGTTTTGCTGAATTAATGTAACTTTTTATAAGTAGAAACTCCTTGTAAGGAAACGGTCTGGATTCCAACCACCCTGTATACCTACAGACTGTGACAGATTCTGAAACACGGTACTAAACTAAACCGAACTAAAACAAAGACTAAACAATTAGCGACCGCTTCAACACATCAAAGGGAACATTAAGCTTTAATAATGTTCTGTGGAACAATTAACGTGACAAGTCGCGGAGGTTGGCGCAAATTAGAAGCGGCGTCGAGAAAAGCGCATTTGACTTCGATGTAGGCAAAAGAAATTTTGATGAACTGGAGTTTAATCTTGAGTGAAACAAAAACAACATAGAGAGTAATTTCGGACAGGGATACTTTAAGATATAAAACTGCCTCGGTGGCTCAGAACCTGAACCTGCTTTCTGAGCTTGGGGGCGTGGGTTCGATTTCCACCTAGGGCAAACATTATGTGATGAACATTTGTGTTTGTTCTATGTCTGGGTGTTAATATCTATTTATGTATGTATTTAAAAATATATATGTATGTATATCAGTTTCTGGCAGCCATAGTACAAGCTTTGCTTAGTTAGGGGTCAGGCGACCGTGTGTGACAATGTCCCGAATTTATTACTAAATATACCTACTGAAATAGATCAGCGGTCGGCAACTGCATTTAAAATAAATATAAGTAAGTAATTATGTATAATTTTGTGAAACTGAATAAATAAATAAATAAATTCGGGACATTGTCACACACGGTCGCCTGACCCCAAACTAAGCAAAGCTTGTACTATGGCTGCCAGAGACTGATATACATACTTAGATATTTTTAAATACATACTTAAAACATAATAACACCCAGACATAGAACAAACACAAATGTTCACCACATAAATGTTTGCCCTAGGTGGGAATCGAACCCACGCCCCCAAGCTCAGAAGGCAGGTTCACTACCAACTGAGCCACCGAGGCAGTCAAACTAATATTTTTTTAAGTAATAGCTAAATACCCCGGCTATTGTTAAAAAAATACTTAATAAATTAAATAATTACTTTTCAAGTTGTTATTAAAAAAAATTGTATCAAAAACAGCACAAAAATGTTACATTACAAGAGTATTAATAATTACACCAAAATTGTTTGCTTTTTTAACACTTGGGAAAAAATGTCTATGGGTGCTATACGATAAGTTGCAATTGCTTCCAACTGTGTCTAGAATCACTGACGTTTAAACGTCACCTGCTGATTGGACGAAATTAGAGCTTTACAAATGTCACGTGATAACTTTGTCGACTTGTCCAATCAGCAGCTCAGCCAGCCTTTGAGCGTTAGCAATACTAAATATATATTTAGTATCGCTTTCAAGGGATTCTGGTTATATAACCAGAATCCCTTGAAAGCGATTGCTATGATTGCTTAACATCTGGAGGGCTATTCCTACGCGTGAGATGAGATGAGATTTTATCTTGGTCACTCTCAAACCTACGACGCTTCAAACGAGAGTAACAAGGACGAAAATGATGAGATTGAATCTCACTCCGTAGGAATAGCTCTTCTGGGAGGCTATTCCTGCGCGTGAGATGAGATGAGATTTTATCATTGTCACTCTCAAACCTATGACGCTTCAAACGAGAGCAACAAGGACGAAAAATGATGAGGTTGAATCTCACTCCGTAAGAATAGCTCTTCTGGGAGGCTATTCCTGCGCGTGAGATGAGATGAGATTTTATCTTGGTCACTCTCAAACCTATGACGCTTCAAACGAGAGCAACAAGGACGAAAAATGATGACATTGAATCTTACTCCGTAAGAATAGCCCTTCTGGAGGGCTATTCCTACGCGTGAGATGAGATTAGATTTTATATTGGTCACTCTCACACCTATGACGTTTCAAACGAGAGCAACAAGGAGGAAAAAAGGTGAGATGAAAATCTCAAATCTCCGGTCCCTGGGCACACTTGTTTTGTAAGTACAGTCACCGTCATAATCTATAAACTTTATTTCTACGCCGTTTCTAATTTGCGCCGCCTAAAAGCTACGATTCACAGTAAAACAGCTAAATCATTTGTGATTTACCGACTGCGCTTAGATATGATTTAGGGACCTCGTTGGTGCGGGTCGTTTGTGATTCATTATTTTAGTTAAACTGCGGTGGGATATGAATATGTAATGCTACGGCTACATTAGCGGCCTTCAGCGATAATTCGGGCTATCGCGACTAGTGTAGCCGGATGGCTCGTCGGTGTATCGGACGAATTATCGCCCACGTCAACTCCGCAGAAAGGCGGCGAGTTGACCGCTAATAGACAAGATCATCGCCGATTAAAAGAAAAGAAAGAAGAAAGAAATAAATTTATTTTGAAACACATACAATCCTACTAATATTATAAACGCGAAAGTTTGTAAGAATGGATGGATAGATGTTTGTTACTCTTTCACGCCAGAACGGCTGAACAGATCTGGATGAAATTTGGCACAGAGATAGATTATAGTCTAGAATAACACATAGGATACTTTTTAACCGTATGTGAAACCGCGAGGCGCAGCTAGTTAATAATATAAACGATAAATAAAAGTAAAAAACAAAGTAGGTAAATACTTTTATAAATAACCAGCTGTGCCCCGTGGTTTCACCTGCGGTTAAAAAGTGTCCTATCCTATATATATGTTATCCTATGTGCTATTCTAGACTGTAATCTATCTCTGTGCCAAATTTCATCTAGATCAGTTCAGCCGTTCTGGCGTGAAAGAGTAACAAACATCTATCCATCCATCTATCCATTCTTACCAACTTTCGCGTTTATAATATTAGTAGGATAAACAATAATTACAATTAGGTATGTGTTTCATAAAAGGCTTCACCTCAGCACACGCTGTTTTACATATATACAGCCTATGATTACCGCTAACGATGATTTTAGCGCGACAACGTGACACGAATTATCGCGCGCTAATGTAGCCGTAGCATTGACTAAATATTGTGTTGACTAGCTAAGTCTTTTGGGTTTTCTCATAGTTTTTCTGAGACGAAACATTACGAGTTTCTGTCTTGTTTTGCCGAAGCTATGCACCAATTTGTTTAATTGTGAACATTATTATGTGCGTGTTTAATGTCATCTGTTATACTTGTACCCGGTGTATGGCGACAGGCTCACCCCCTGTCACGTTTGGGACTGAATATCGTCCGTTGAAGTGTGGGTGTTGTAATACATTTCTGGGGGACAAATCCTTCGGAGGGAAAGGTCTGCTGATATGCTGTTTTTATAAAGATGATGTTATTTATTTCTTATTTTTTATTATAATGTAAACAATCAACTCGGAAGAGTTAAGAGGAAGATGAATAGTTTTTACAACATTATGTAATATGACTTTCTTTGTAGAGTTTATGCGGATCGGTTTAGCCCTTTAGTTATGAAAACATACCGACTGAGAGAAAGAAAAAACAGTTTCGCCACGCCGGTCTGTCCATCTAAATGTTTTTGTTTTATTTAACTTTCTTTTATTCAAATATTTGACAAATTTGCACTGAAATTTCGAAAAATTTGGTAAAAACATACAGATCCATTATCCCCACTAAATAATAAGGAAAAAGGTAAGGTACAGTTAAAAAGGTAACAAAAATATTTGTAGAACAAATTTTTGTAGACAAATATTTGTAAAAAAAATATTTGTAAAGAAATATGTGTAACAAAAATAAAAAAATCCCTGCACATCATTTAGTTTAGTTTTTTTAAATGACTCAGTGAACCTATGTTTGACCGCTATGCAACTAACCTGAAGGAAAGTGACGATGTGGTCTAAGATGGAGTATTGCCCATGAGGTGTCTATTCACTTTTGTCTTGAAGAGAGCCATGATGTAACTATTGCTGGGGAACACCGAGGCAGGAAGTGTGTTCCACTCCTTGGCAGCTCTTAGTAAGAAGAAGTTCTGAAATCGCTTCGAGCATCGAAATATCGACATACGTACTAGATTACATCATACTAACACAAACTTTCTTCCACTTCAGTGCACTGAAATCCTTGCATCTTGCATTAGTGTGGTCCCGACACGCGTGCAGTGTGGTTGTGTACGGAGCGGCACTAATTTACTGGAATCAAACTGAGAACCTGGACGGACGTAAATTAGCAATTCAGTAGTGAACGCTGCAGCAAACCTGCGTCAGCCCACGGTGGGCAGCCCCCACTTCAATAAGTTGCGTAACGTCATTTGTTTGGATCAGCTGTCAGCGGCGGATTTGCAGTTTTTGCCGCTCTAGCCCGCGAAGTACCAGCCCTTTCTCAGCTCTCTTTTTTTTTGGCCATATATTTTGTAATTTTTGGCCGTTTCTAAAATCTGGCCGTCCTAGGCCCGGGCCTACCGGGCCTTAGGTTAAATTCGCCACTGTCAGCTCCTCTAGTATGTAGTACTTTTATTTCTTTGACTTCGAATGATATTTTTTTAAGGGTTTTTATTTTATAAAGAACAGGTCAGCGTTTGACCACCAACTCGCCTGATGTTAAGCGACGTTGTGGTCTAAGATGGAGCGCGACGACCTATAAAGTACTTATTCACTCTATCCTTGAAGTTTTATAGAGTGAAGAAAAAAAGAAGTACAAAGACGGCAGTTGAGTGAGGCGCTATAAGTACAATAAAATTGAGTAGAGTAGTAGTACTCGTAGTATAGTAATAATGATAATAATAATCATTTATTTTAGACGATGTCCCTAATAAGAATTCATTTACACACAAATACATCACAAATGAAATATTATCAATATTAAAAATTAAAGTTAAAAAAGTTATTTGGATTTGGTACATGTCAATCTTAGAGCAAATAGATGTCAAATGAATGTAAAGTAAAGATATATAGATAGATAGATAACAATAAATACAAAATTAAATTAAATCTAAAAATTGCTTTTTATGTGAAAATGTCAAAATCTAATTCATTATGATTGACATGTAACTAAGTCAAATAAGTCAATTTTTAACTGTGTTCATTTTTACAATAAAGTCCCGAAAAATATAACAGGGCTCACTGAGGGAAAATTCAAATCACGTGTAAAAACTACATTAGTGAAAAGAGGGTATTATAAGGGTAAGAATTATTTAAAAGATAAAGATGTCTGGAGCCTTCCACTTTCGCCAAGTAGTCCTTAGTATTTATAGATATTTAGTTGTAAGCCAAAATTTGTCAGACTATTTATATTAATAAAAAATAATGCCCCTCAGTTTCTTGCCTGTTCTTCTGTGTAGAGGCTCTTTATCCGAACAAGGCGGTCGAGTCTATTTAAATAACTTTGACGTTCATAAGTGTATCTTTGATACCTGAATTAAATAAAATCATTTTGACTTTGACTTTGACTTTAATATCCTAAGATCCACGTTTGATCGCCAACTCAACTCTCTACTGCATGTATTCGAACATAATATTATGTAGGTACCTACATACCCTCCTAGCAACACATATCTTCCAAAAATACCCTCCAGAAATATTTCCACGCAACATTAGTTGGAATAATGATCGTTGCTAACTACTCATTGATTTATGGACGCTGGACTAATTAGAGACCAATTACACATGTCATAGATGGTGACGAATGGCGACAGGATGCCTGTAGGAGCAGGGTTTGATAAAATGGCTTGTAGTGGCGGATTTACACATTTCCCGGCTGTTAAATTTAAAAGAAATGTATTTTTTTTTAATGTAGAATAGGTCGGCGTTTGACCACCAACTCGCCTGATGTTAAGCGACGTTGTGGTCTAAGATGGAGCACAACGACCTATAAGATACTTATTCACTCTAGCCTTGAAGTTTTGTAGAGTGAAGAAGTACAAAGACGGCAGTTGAGTGAGGCGCTACAAGTGCGCTACTGCTCAGACCCGTCTTCGGAACGAACTTTTAAACAAGATTAGCTGCACCTAGCGGTTTCAACCGCGGAACTGTTTACTTTTTGGGATAAAAGTACCCTATGTCCTTTTCTGTACCCCAGACAACGTGTTTGGAAAATTTCAAGACGATCAGTTGAGTAGTTGAGACGTGAAAGCGTTACAAACAAACGAACAAACTCACTTTCGCATTTATAATATTATAGTTAGGATTAAAAAATAACTAAATCAGCAGGGCTATTCTTACAGGTCGAGATTATTTATTGTCATTGTCTCTCTCGTATCAAACATCATAAGAGTGAGTGTGACCAAGAAACATCTCGAGCGTAAAGAATGGCATGGCCCTAAAATTTAAATTAAATTAAATGGACTTAAAACTAAATCTAAAATACTTACACTAAACCTAAATAACTAGTTAAGAAACGCGACCTGTAGAGGAAGACAGAGATCCGGACAGAAACCCAGACATAATTCGGACATACGAGAGCATTTTCTTCGTAGCTTCGCTCGCTAATGCTCGCCTGTTCGAAAATATAAAAAAAAGGACATACGAGAGCATTTTTTTCGTAGTATTTATGCTTCGCTCATTAATGCTCGCCCGTTCGAAAATATAAAAAAAAGGCATTTGGTAGGCAGGCTTTTCTACAATGATTACTTTTTAACAACGAAAATAACATAACCTATCTTCAACAAAATCCGTTCAACCGTTTCAGCGTGAAGAAGTACCTAACAAACAAATACACAGACTACCGCGTTTATAATGTACTAGCTGCGCCCAGCGGAGTCACTTGCAGTTTAAGGGTAGCCTATGTGCTAATCCAAACTTTAATCTATCTCTGTGCCAAATTTCATCCAGATCCGCTCAGCCGTTCTTTAGATTGAGTAACAAACATCCGTACATCCAAACTTCTAGCAATTAAAAAACTATGTTTATAATATTAGCATATCGTCACGCCTTTCCCCCCGAGGGGGCTGGCAGAAGTGTAATACAACTCCCACACTTCGCCGGACGATATTCAGTCCCAAATGTGACAGAGGGCGAGCCTTTCGCCATACACCGGGCTCCAGTCATGTAGCAGATGACATACAATACGCACAAATGTTCAAACAATGATCAAATTGGTGCGTGTCGTGAGTCGTCGGCTGGGTTAGAACCGACTCCCTCTGACTTGAGAGGCGGGCCTTCTCCGACTAGGCTGGCTTGTAATATTAGTGTGAAGTAGAAACGATTCGCTGGCTGCGGGCAGCGCCAGACCAGTAGTTGTGGAGATCATTGCAAGAGGCAGCTGTCCAGCAGTGGACGTCTTCAGGCTGAAATGATGAAGACAATAGAATAAATCAATAGTTATTCTCCAAAATAAACTGATTTTGATTTAATTTCAAAAAACAAAACATGAAGGTGGCACACTGTTTACAAATAACCAGCTGCGCCTGCAGTTTTAGTCGCAGCTAAAAAGTTATATGTGCCATTCCAGACTATAATCTATCTCTGTGCCAAATTTCATCCAGATCCGCTCAGCCGTTCTGGCATGATTGAGTAACAAGCATCCAGACATCCATCCAAATCCAAGCAATACGTGCCATATGCGGGGTTCAGGACGACGTCTCATGCGTGGAGCTGTTTCGGGAGCTTCAGATATTACCTCTGCCGTGTGAGCTCGTTTACCAGTTAGCCCTCTTCACTCATGCTAACCTAGATATATTTCGACGTAGGGGCGTCCATAGCAGTTTTAATTTGCGTAGTACTAAGAAGAAAGACCTGGACCTGGAAATCTTTGGAGGAGGCCTTTGTCGACAGACAAGCTGTTCCGCACAAACACCCAGTTGCCGATCATTCGAATAAAAGTTAAAATTAGATTTAAATTAGTTTAGTTTAAGTAGGCACTTAATTGTAATAATACTAGGAGTGAAACAGCAATAAAGGCTATTTTATTTATTAAGAAGAAAGACCAACTGATGACGCCGTCTCACCGTCTCGTCAAGTCGAAGAGGTCAGTATATATTTTAGGGCCCGCAATCTATAACCGTGTACTGGCTACCATTCGGGATGCACCTTCTACCGCGTGCTTCGAAACCAAGCTCAGAGCTTGGTTACTAGATAATCTGTTTTATGACCTTGAATCTTATTTTAAAATATTACAGACTTTTGGATTAATATTATTATTGTTTTATTTAATGATACTTAAATTAATAAGAATAATAGGTATGCAATTTAATTTGTTGACATTAATTATTTATTTCATTTGACGTATGTAATTATCGAACTGTGACGTGTAACTATTGGAGTTATCAATAAATTCTGATTTCTGATTTCAAACTTTTGCATTTATAATATTAGTGAGATAATGCTTAATGTACACTTTGTTTCAACGCTAGTTCGTTTATAAATACCGTGCACTCTACAAGACGAATGCGTCAGTATTGACAGATTTACTTACCGAGCCTGCTGCACGTCGGCGCGATGACTTATAGATGAACTAGCAGATGCATTCGGCTTCAAACTTGTTACGTTTTAAGAAAGAAACAAAACAAGTATACATTTAAAATTAAAAAAAAAACCGACACCGATTTTCATCAAACATTGCTAAGAACACAATTCAATCAAAACTTATTTTATTTATTTATTGATAGGAAAACAAACAGCTGTTAACAATAAACAAAGTACACAGCGAAATAAAACAAATAAGCCTAGATAGTTTTCACTAATAAGTAAGATAAATAAATTGAAAGAAAGTGTTACATAAATATCGAAATAACAAGAATGGTAATAAACTAGATACAAACATAAATAGTAGAAAAACCTACATAAAACCCTAAGTAAAGGACTGTAACATAAAGCTGTACCATATCAATTTATAAAAAAAATAGAAACAATTATAAAAAGTATAGAACAAATATTTATTGCACCAAATATTTGGAAAATATGTAATTTTTCAAGTAATTTTGTCTCGTACTAAATAAGTCAGTGTTCTCGGAATAGTTAACATTAAAGTTGTAACATATACGTATAAAATATGAATTATGTCTATAGTTGATTAGTTCTTATTAAATCAAATTAATTAAACTAAACACTAATTCACTTTTCAAACAAACAAAATTAAAATCGGCTCATCCGTTTGGGAGCTATGATGCCACAGACCACACACACCCACACACACGGATACGTCAAACTTATAACAACCCCTCGTTTTTGCGTCGGGGGTTAAATATAAAATTAAAATCAGAAATCAAAAATCAGAATCGTTTATTGTTCAACTGTGTGTTACAAAGATCTTTAAAGATAATTGTAGTATCAACCTCAGATCAACCTAGAGGAAAAGATGGAACACTGCGTTATATCTCGCTGAAACCACTTCTTTTTAAATGTGTGCGCGTGGTAATATTGCCATGAAAAACATTTACAATTGCACGAAAACTAATATTTATTCCCAAACTCTACGTTAGCCATTTCTGTTCCAATATACGAGTACAACCTTAGTAGATTTAATATTCTAAAACTGCACATATTTGTTAGAGTTTAATGTTCCGGTTTTTTCAAAATTGACTGGTAGAAAAACTGCACAGTTTTTAAAATTAACCTCAAAATATACTCCTGGCCACACTTTTATGATGCCCTATGTATAGTTATGTACACGAAATTATACCTTAAACCAATGCACATAATGTCGAGGTAAGAATGACCAAGCGAGTAGCGTAGTTTTTTTGCGTCAATGTGTGCGTGTTGTGTATATATACGATAGTAGCGTAGTTTTTGTATGGTTTTTGGCTTCACCTAAATCATACGCCGTGCGCCATCTTATTCTCTAGATTGATCTGAGAGTATCAACAGCTTCGTCCACAGCAGATATACAATATAAAAAATATTATAAATGAACAGGACCTTAATTCTACTAAGTAATATTTGTAGAGGAGAAAATCAGGCCTAATTAGCAACCGTCTTTAAATTGTTAATGAATTTCCTCAAGTTTACAGTTTTTGTATTGCACAGGTATCACAAGTAGACAATTAATTAACAATCAATTAATTAACTAGGTATTTTAAAAACAACTGGTTAGTAGAATCTAGGTCCTGAGGAAGGAAATGATTGTTCGAGATGTTATTTCTAAGTAACTTGGTATCGTCACGCCTTACCTCCGAAGAAGCTGGCTGTACAACATCCACACTTCGCCGGACAATATTCACTCCCAAAAGTGACAGGGCCATATACTGGGCTCGAGTTATGTAGCAGATGGCATTAAAAACGCACCTATGTTCACACAATGAACAAATTGGTGTGAGCCTTCAGCCTACACCTTCTCTACCAAATCTTGCAGAGCCCGACAGGGTCCATTGGACTATGTACTCATATTTTTTGACATCTTGTACTGTATGGTTGCAAATAAAATATCTTGAATCTTGAATCTTGGGTCTGAACGCGCTCCCTCTGGCTTGAGAGGCGAGTCTTCTTCCACTAGGCTATTAAGTCCTACAAGTACATCCTCACTTCCTTATCCTTATCATTACTATAATATTATAAATGCGAAAGTGAGTTTGTTTGTTTATTTGTAACTCTTTCACGCCCTATCTAATCAACCGATCATCATGATTTTTTGCATACACGTTGTCAGGGATACAGAAAAGGACATAGGGTACTTTTTATCCCGGAAAAATAAACAATTCCTATGGGACCGCGGGCGAAACCGCGGGGCGCAGCTAGTAAGTATATAGATATATTTGATCAGCTTTTTCATTTCCAAAAATGTTATAATTACTAAGAAAACAGTTAAAACGGCTCAGCTGTTAAAGTTTTAATTTAAAAACTAACAAACAAACTACACGACAATTTACACCTAACATTATATATTTACAACTGACAGCATCTGTCAATATAAACCAATAAATATGATTTAGTTCGTTTTTGTTGTATTAATTTCTAAACGTCGACACTTTCAATTTGATCATTATTTAGGTGTTAAAATATTTATTTATGGACAAGGCCAGTGAACTTCAGTTTTAAGTTAGTTAAGACTTTGATAGTATTAGGTTTACTCATCTTCGTTAAGAGTCTCGCGACGCTCTGAAATTTCCATGCAAACGCGCTTCTCAAATTTCTTGAAAACTGTTTGTCAGATTATGATGAAATTTAGCATGTACAATTGAATTAACAATATCTCCGCCCCTATGTTCTTTTTTTTTAAAAAAAAAAACGTTCTCAAGCTTAAATAGAGCTATGAAAAATATCCGCAATTGTAAGGGGTCACTTTTGACTGATTTATTCAATAGATAGACAAAGCAAATCAAAAATCCCTTTACATAGGGAGGTTGTCTACATTATTATCTTTTAAATGAATCCATAATACAAGATACATTCTTCGTTATTTAAGAAAGATTAGAAAAGTGCAAAAGTCATTAAAAAAAATTGCACTTTGTTACTCTGTATGTAACTTTAAAGGCTCGTCAGTATCTTTACTTGCTCTCTTCGCTCGTCTTCTTCTCCTAGACGAAATGGCTATGGAAAACCTTAACCTTAAGTGGTCACCGGACTCTTAAGGCTCAGTATTACAATCAACGAAAACATTTTTTTTTGCGCTTAGTTTGGTATGAAGAGTTGTGATGATCAGGTGCAAAAAAAAAAACAGCATGTAGAAAAAACAACCACAATCAGTTTGAACAAAGTAGAATTTTGAGAATCATTCTCATTGTGGAAAAAAAATCACAAAAAGTATCTGCTTAAAAAACTGTTGTAGTTCTCTAAATTTTCAGCGAGTAGGTACAGTATTTTTTATTATTATTAGATAGTCAGATTAGTTAACTAAAGTTTAATAAATCGCTGCCGACGGCTGTCCTCCTATAAAGGTCACATTCCTAAACCGATTCTCGTGAAGTTTTTTGGAAGGTTCGATAATTAAACTTAAGCATATGTTATGTTATGTTATTATGTATGGTTTTTTTTGTCGAGTCAGTTTTCGGAAATATAATTTTCAGGGAACACCCACTCAGCGGAGTATTCTCTCGTTCTACTCCGTACTGCACTCATTAACTCAATCTCGCCTAAATTATTTTACAACCTACGGCGAGATTCCATTTTTTTCCCAACTTTCCATCAAAGTAAAGTCGAAGTGCGTTCTGTGAATATCGCCCCTAGACTCTACCTCCTTAAACGATGTATCTCCGCGAAATAGCTATACTTACAGTAGTTTCACAGTGTTTTGTCTTTTTCGATCTAGTTCATGAATATAAAAGAAAGAAAAAGACAAAGCACTGTATAACTATTTTCGAGGCAATGCTTTAAAGGTAAAGATAAAGAATATTTATTTACATACAACATGGTCTTATAAAAGACTAGCTGCGCCCCGCGGTTTCACCCGCGGTTGAAAAGTATCCTATATGCTATTCTAGACTGTAATCTATCTCTGTGCCAAATTTCATCCAGATCTGTTCAGCCGTTCTTGCGTGAAAGAGTAACAAACATCCATACATCCATTCTTACAAACTTTCGCCTTTATAATATTAGTAGGAGTAGGATGTTGAAATATTGAAACAAAAAGGCGTTCAAGCGTATTGTGCCGGATAGACGTACAAACGTCGGAGTGATGGCACTATGCTCGTTAAAATAATAAAATCAGAAATTTCAAAATTGTACACATGAAAAAAAGAACAAATTACGAGTAAATAGCAAAAAATAGTTGATCGAAAAAAAAAAATTGATAACCTAACCTTACGTTAAGACTTAATAACTAACCCCCCTCTACCTGTATTCCCCTTAAATAATAATTTAGATTTTAGTTAACAAAGTTAAAAAAAATATAAATAATATAAAAATAAATTTTAATAAAAAAAAATATTAAGGTCAATTAAAAAATATTAAAATCACCAATATCAATTATGGGAATATAAATAAATATGTCAGTTGTACATTAAAATTTGTCATTTAAATTATCATTTACTGTAGTAGCATTTGTTCAATAAAAATATTTTTATTCTAGGCTAGGCTATGGACTTTCACCAAAGCTTCTAGCCACAGAATAGATGACAGTTACTGCGTACCTTAGCTCCCGCGAATCGCAGTGTAGTATGCTCTACTTACATAGTTTAGGAATCGAACTAAAAGAGGCTCTGCTTATCTCAATAAGATTATAAATGCGAACGATTTTGAAGAAATAAAAGGTGTGTGTATGTACATTTGTAGCTTCTTCAAGCTAAAACGGATCAACGTATGTGGATGCAATTTGGTATGGATGTAGCTCATACCCTGAATTAACAAATAGGCTATTTTTTAACCCAAAAAATAGCAGTGTCTATAGCTCTATAGCATATCAGATGAAACCACAAGGCGGAGCTAGTAGGTGTAATAAGCACCTACGGGTGTGTATTACAACGTCTCATTTATAATTTATTTATTGTTTTTATACTTATAATTATATTTGTATATGTATGTATACTAGCTGTCACCCCGCGACTTCGTTCGCGTATATTTTTTATATATATATATATATGAGCTATCCTATCTGTTAAGTTAGATCGAACTGCACACGGTGTGCAAATTTGATTGAAATCGGTTAAGTAGTTTAGGAGTCTATAGCGGACAAACAACGTGACACGTAATTTATATATGTATATTGAGATTTACAAATATAAGTCCATAGAATAAAATTAATTTGTTACACTCTCAGATCAACCTAGAGAATAAGATGGCGCACGACATATGATTTAGGTGAAGCAAAAAACTATCCAAAAACTACGCTACTGTCGTATATGTACACACACGCACACATTGACGCAAAAAACTACGCTACTCGCTTGGTCATTCTTACCTCGACATTATGTGCATTGGTTTATGAGGTCGTTATAATCTTGCTGAAGCCACTTCTTTATAAAGTTGTGTGCTCATTAGTAGACAACACAGGCACTAGATTACATCATCATTATCATCATCATCTTCATCACCACACATACTACTTTTAATCCCGCAAAAATTAACGGTTCTTAAACGATAGCGTGCGAAACTACAGTAGTACCGTAAGTTAACCTTTTAAAAAACAAGTAACATTATTAGAAGAAAAACAAAAACCCTGAAAAATGTTGTACCCTACGTCACTTCCACTATCAAGACGATTCAAATGACACCTCACATGTCGAAATACATCAAGCTGTTTAGGCTGTAGGGCGTGCTAAAGAAACCTCGTACATATCCACATACATACATACATACATACATACATACACACATACACACATATGTTTACATACATACTTACATACACTCAAAAAACAAAACCCTCCTTGCGCAGTCAAGTAAAAACACGACCGATTTATACGTATAGGATTGTGAGTAAAACCGCGTGTAGTAGCTAGTGGAGCAGAATCGCGGTGTAGTACAGTGTAGTATAGTGTAGTATATACTACAAGTGGAGCACACCGCATTACTGGACCACACACGTAGACCGCCGCGCGCGCCGCGAGACGTGGGGTTAGAGGGGATACGACTGCGGTTGCACGGAAATAATGCTTTATTTTTAACTGGCTGCAGAATATAGAGGGTTGTTTTTCGAGTGTATATAAGTGAGTATGTATGTTTTATTAAATTCAAAATTCACAATCATTTATTGTCAGCTATGTAATTACAGGTCATATTGAATAATAAAGGTTTCAACAGCTACATATACAAATATATGTATGTATGTATGTGTGACATACTTCCAGCAGGTGGTGATGGCAACTTTGGACCGGAATCGATGGAGGCAGATTGTCCGCTTAAAGGGGTCCAGTGACCACGATCCTCAGTAATGAGGGAACGATTAAAGAAGAAGAAGAAGTATGTGTGACGAAACAGCTTTACATAGCGAGTGTGGATGGGCAAGTCGGTCAGGGTCGACCTAGGCGCACGTATTTCAACCAAATTGAAGACGTCTTAAAGAAAGAAGTCAAGAGTACCCGTAACCGACGAGCGTGTATCAAAAGACTCATGGAAGTGATAGAAGCGAAAGATGTATGCCAGGATCGTAGCAGTGGAGAGAAGTGGTCTCTCCACTTTCCATAGGGGTAGACCCCTATGGAAAAGAGGCGTGATTAAATGTATGTATGGATGTAGTGTACTCGTATATGCATGTAAGTATTATATTAATTTAATAATTTATATTTAGTATATAATTGATGAATCGTATTAATTTATATTGTATTGGCTTGCTGTGCGCGTTGGCTTCGCTGTAAGCACAGTAAGCATTTAAAAAAAAATAAAAAAAAGTATGTATGAGGTTTCTTTGGCACGCCCTACAGTCAAAACAGCTTGATGTATTTCGACATGTGAGGTGTCATTCGAATCGTCTTGATAGTGGAAGTGACATAGGATACGATATTTTGTAGCCGGGTTTTTTGTTTTTCTTTTAATGACAATACTACACTACTCTACATGGTATAAAACAAAGTCGCTTTCTGCGTCTGTCTGTCAGTATATCCGTAACTCCTCAGCACAAAACGGATTTTGATGCGGTTTTTACGATCAAATAAATAATTTTCGACGGAAGGTTAATAGGTGCTGTGCGAAGCGCGGGTCGTTAGTTTATTTGTATTTCATTGTATTGATGGACACTAAAGGCTTTTCTTGTTTCAGCAATTTTAGCGCAAATTAAATTCATGAACCAAAATCTTATTTTTTCATAAACCTAGAGACATTAATATCTCTTATTAAAGAATATCATAAAAATATCAATGCTATTAACAAAATAGAGATCAAAATCTACTTACTTGTTAGATAACGTACGTAAAGAAGTTACATTTTGTAAGTTGGGTTCAACTTATTATAGCATAGTGACTAACGTCTCAAAGTTTCGTACACGAAATCTTAGTCTTATCCACGTTAACATGACTTCCTCACCGCTGTAATCGGACGGGGGCAATAAACGAGCGGTATTAATAACAATAATACGATCCGCGCTTACTGACTGCTACTTACACTGTGACACCAGGAGGCACTGACTGCTACTTACACTGTGGCACCAGAAGGCACTGACTGCTACTTACACTGTGGCACCAGGAGGAACTGACTGCTACTTACGCTGTGACAGCAGAACTTACTGACTGCTGTTTATGCTGTGACAGCAGAACTTATTGACTGCTGCTTACGCTGTGACAGCAGAACTTACTGACTGCTGTTTTTGCTGTGACAGCAGAACTTACTGACTGCTGCTTACGCTGTGACAGCAGAACTTACTGACTGCTACCTGCACTGTGACAGCAGGATTTACTGACACTGCCCTGAGAGGAATGGGATTGGTGTTGTTCGTAAAACTGCAATTGTTTTCTCCCTAGCCTCGTCGTCCATTGCTCTCTAAAACCCTGGTGTTGTAAGCCCTGCGATCTCTAGAAGAACATTCGAAACCACCAGCACCGCTGCAGCTTCTACCAGGACAGCTACATTCTGGAAAAGAGCCCAACGTCGAACCATCTCCGAGCTCAGACTCCCCCTTTTAGTATTCATTGAATATAGGCACCCCTGCCTAGGCCAACTCTACTCTCAGGGAACTGAATACGACATCGGTATGGGGATACCGATGTCGTATTCAGTTCTCTGAGAGTAGAGTTGAAATGTAAAATTATTATCGACCGAGCATTTAGCGAGCGATGGAAGCCTAGTTGGGAGAAGGTCCGCCTCTCAAGCCAGAGGGAGCGGGTTCGAACCCAGCCGACGGCACGCACCAATTTGTTCATTGTGTGAACATAATATGTGCGTATTGTATGTCATCTGCTACATGACTGGAGCCCGGTGTATGGCGACAGGCTCGTGGTGAAATACAACACCCCTGGGTGTTGTATTTCACCTCTCCCAGTCCCCTCGGGGGAAAGGCGTGACGATATGTATGTATGTATTAGCGAGCGAAGCGTCTCTGCTTCAGCTTCGACCAAAAATCTTTCGTATGCCCGAAATCTGTCTGGATTTCTGTACGAATCTTTGTCTTTCTTTATTGATTTTATTTACAAAAAAATCATTGTTAAAAAAACATATTTCCGCCATTTTGAAAAAAATCCAAAAACTATCTTGAAAAGGAATCTGAATAATTATCGTACCTGCTCACAAAATTCACGAGAATTAGTTGAGGAATGAAACCTGTAGAGGAGACCAATGCCGGCTGGAGGTCTCCAGCGACACTTTACAGAGACACTAGTCTAGTGTATTATTGTCAAAACGGAAGGTGGCTCACTCACCGACTAAAAATGAACTCTTGAAAGCTCCTTGATCTCTTAATCCCGGTCTTGAAAGGCGGAAAGTAATGTGCTGAACAGGACTATAGGTTGCCTCAATACAGGCTTGCCTCGTGAGGCAACCAGTAAACAATGTTTTTTATGTAATAAGTTGTTACAATAAATATTTTCATTTTTCATTTAATTTTTGTCATTTTTCATCTCTGAAGGTCAAATTTGATACGTAAATTTGACGTCTAGCTCGGAACAGATTTTGCAACAGGGTCAAATTAAGGAGATCCACAGATACGAACCACGGGGCGCAGCTAATCCTACTTCCTACTAATATTATAAACGCGAAAGCTTGTAAAAATGGATGGATGGATGGATGGATGTTTGTTCCTCTTTCACGCCAGAACGGCTGAACAGATCTGGATGAAATTTGGCACAGAGATAGATTATAGTCTAGAATAGCACATAGGATACTTTTTAACCGCGGGTGAAACAGCGGGGCGCAGCTTGTGTTAAATATAATCGTCCGTTTTGCTTCGCCGTAAAAGGAAAAAAAAAGCTTTAGAAGTGAAACAAAAGCTTCTAACTGAAGTATAAAAAATGCTCCAAATCAGTCAAATAATCGTGAACTACTCATAACAAGTCCACAAACAGTCCTACTCATAATGACTACAATGCCCTTATAACGTACACCAATGTTTGAACTTTAAGCTTACTTACCAACTTAACTTTGACGCTCGAAAAATAAAAACCTACTACATTTAGTTCAATAAAACTTTTATACCAAACGAATAAATAAATTTGTTAGGAGCCCTTTAACAAGATTATTTTTTACAGATCGAAAAATAAAAATTACTAACATTCATTTCGGTAAGTAATCAAATTCGACTGCATTTGTAAGTTTGGTATAGGCACGTTCCAAAAACCAATCAACAAATGCCGTTAGAAAACGTTTTTTCAATACAAAAATGTATGTAATCTAACTGCAAAGTTATCTATGTATTAGCCACGACTAAAACAAACTTCCAATTGCAGTTACAAAATTTAGAAATTAGAACAAAAATGCATGTGAACGGATTTCAACGGACTGTAAGTGTAAGTTGGCAGTGTTGAGAAGAAATCCAAATATTGAAGTTGCATGTAAAGCAGATCATGACTATCAAACCCGACTGATCAAACATCAGGCAAGGTTGATGGTGTTGATTGATGATAATTTTGAAACTGTAGCGTTTTTATTTGAACTTTCTACTTACAAGTTTTTTCTAGGTTATTTGGGGTTGAAATCAGTATTTTTAATTGGTCAAAAGAGGTTCCGTTTTCTGAAAGTTTCAAGTTTCTTTTACGTTTCTTAAGGTACATGTTCTGTCCCGTGGATTTGCCAGCAATTTTTCAGTTTTCCGCATTTTTTTTTAAACAGACTTACCTACCGGCCAGCAATCAAACTTTGGCAAGCTCATGCGCTATAACTTTAGATTATGGTTTTAAACGAATTAATTTTTAATTTTTATTTCGAATTTGTTTTAATTTTCATATTGATGATTTTGATTTTGGAAATGAGTAGCTAATTTTCAACTAAAAGTACAGCCACACCTGCGCGAAAAATAGCGACTGTTGGGAGTGCACCATAAAGAACAGTGTAGAGCGCTTACTCTACTCTCTACTCTACTCGCTTACGCTACTCGCTACGCGAACTTATTGCAAGACGATTTACGTACATCACAAAATATCTTTATTGTAATTAAAAATATAATGAATAGGTCGGATCCACAAGGGTGGCCTTATCGTCCTAGCGATTTGTGCCAGTCAGACTTTGGATAGACAGGACTAAAAGAAATATGAATACAATCAGCGGTGTGGTGATATCCAGATAAAAGTCAGGATACACGACGACAACATACACTGGACACAGTGTACGTAGAAGTATGTGTGTCCATGGCTTGTCCACTCTCGCGACTTCTAGTTCACATCATTATCAAAAAAAACAAGGTCTAGCGTTTTAATAACTAACCCTCCTCTACCTGTATTCCCCTTAAATAATAATTTAAGATTTATGTTGACAAAAGTCACGGTCAAAGGAGTCCGTGGAGTGTAATTTTTTAAATAAAAAAAAAGGTTCTAACATCGAGCTTCGTTCCGAGAGCTAACACTTGATGACGTCAGTCGTCATCGAACTTGTTTTAACTGAATTATTTCTATCTTTCTTAGGCAATTTATCAATCACTAAATTGTGACATCGGGATGATAATCACGAAACTCAGATGGAACTGGGCAGGACATGTTGCCAGGCAAAGTGATGGCAGGTGGACTAAAATGTTGACAGATTGGTGGGCGCATATCGGCAAACGAAGCGTTGGTCAGCCTCCAGCACGCTGGGTCGAAGATATTGTAAATGTCGTGGGTCGAACCTGGACAAGATTGCCACAGAACCGGTTTGAGTTTTTAGTTTTAAAAATATCTTTATTACAATTAAACATTAGTACATTGCACACCTCTAGTGTAATTTAGTCCTAGAGGTGCCAAGAAATATTATAAATACATTGTTTCCAAGCTAAATACACTTCTATAAACTTTCAGCTGGTGATTATAAAACTTGATTAAATATACTTCAATGATAGGTATTTTGTTTTAGCTTAACCGGTTTGAATGGCGTACGAGAAAAGAGGCCTATGCTCAGCAGTGGGTGATTACGGGCTGATGATGATGATGATGATTTAAAAACAGCTACGATGTTGCTCGACATTAGCGTCGAACAGTGTCATCGTGTTTTTTAGCCATTAAAGCTTTACACACTTGTAAATCGCAAGCAATTGCAAAGCGATGCGATTGCGCGGCGTGATCGCCTCGCTCGCAAATCAGATAGATAGATAGATAGATAGATAAACTCTTTATTGTTCACACCACAGATAACAAAACAACAAGAGAATAATTATGATAAAACTTATTAAATAGTGTAACAACTGGCGGCCTTATTACTAAAAGCGATCTCTTCCAGGCAACCTTAGGATTGAGAGAATACGACAACTGAGTATGGGACAGGGTGTGCAAAAATAACAAAAATAAACATAAGATTGATACAAAGAAACAACAAAACATCGAGTATTATACCTAGTGTGTTAATCAAATCACTAGTGTGTTAGTCTGCTAGCGCTCAGCAGTCGCTTTCCTCGCTCAGGTGTTTCCACACCTTAAATATTTACTCATCCCACCTCACACTAGCTTTTTAATCATTAACTGATTGATGTGGTGTACTTATGCCTTATTAAGTACTATTTTAGTAAGCTCAGAAAGTGGTCGGAAGTAGGCAGTAAGTGGAAGAGGTGTTTGTTTTAACGCTTCTGTACGCTTCCGTTGTTCTTTGATGTTTTTTTGATAGTACTTTTTATGATTACCAATATTTACCTGTGGTTTGGTGGTGAAGTAGTATCGGAGTAGTGAGTACGTAAAGGCCGAGTGGCTGGTCTTGGTGTTCGTTTAAGGCGTTGTCGTAAATAATGAGGTATTTATTTAAGTATGTGTTTTTAGCGATTTTTAGTGAAGCGATGACAGTCTAGTTGGAGAAGGCCTGCCTCTCAAGCCAGAGGGAGCGGGTTCGAACAAGCTGACGGCACGCACCAATTTGTTAATTGTGTGAGCATATGTGCGTATTGTATGTCATCTGCTACATGATTGAAGCCCGGTGTATTGCGACAGGCTCGCCCCCTGTCATATTTGAGACTGAATATCGTCTGGCGTAGTGTGGGTGTTGTATTACACCTCTGCCAGACCCTTCGGGGGAAAGGCGTGACGATATGTTATGTTATTTTTAGAGGGTTTTTTACTTGCAACTATTTAAGTGTTTTTACTTACTTAATACTTATCGTCTATCTTGTGTGAAATTAGCAGCTGTCTGTTTTCCCTGTACAATAAAATAAAATCAAAGAATAATATTATACTCACTAATTTTGTAAATGCAAAAGTTTGGATGGATGCATGGATGTTTGTTACTCAATCATGCCAAAACGACTGAAGATCGATCATGATGATGGATCGGCATGAAGTTTGGAATATAGTCTGGAATAGCACATTACCTTTTATATAACCACTATATATTAATACTAGGTAAGAGTACCTAAGTAGATCGCCTCGAGTTAAGACCTCGTGACACCAATCTCTCAGCAAACCCTTAACCGATTTGGCTCATATTTACATTGACAAATTGGTATTAAAATGAACTACTTGCTTGCAAAATTTCATGAAGATCGAATCAACGATCCTCAAGCTATCGTCGAACAAACAAATACCGAGACGTCCTAGCAAGACTCAAGATCTCGCCTCTCTCAGTCAATGACAGGGCCAAAGAAAACTTTTTTTTTCCGTGGGGGAATGCCTTTACACATTACACCCCGCTTTGCCCCGGGGGAGGCGGAGCGGGGTATGTCGGACTCGGTGCCAGAAGGGCACCCATACCGACTAAACCCCCGCGGTGTCCCTCGTCGCCGGCAAAAGCGGGGACCACTTGACCACAGGACCACTTGCACATTCTCTGTAACCCCACCATGCCGCTGTCCGCAGCCGGACTCACCTCAGGAGGGGATTACCTCCCCCCCTTCAAACGGCTCGAGCGATGCCCAGGACACAGGGCATCGACTCCTCAGGAGACCTCTAATTATTTAGGAGTGTCTGATACCCCCGTATCCTACAACCCCAGGGCCTCCTAGGCCAAAGAAAACCTTACGCCAACCTCAGATTAGACGGATTCAGATTTACTTAGAGAATAAGATGGCGCACGGCGTATGATTTAGGTGCAGCCAACCATCCAAAAACTGCGCTACTGTCGTATATGTACACAACACGCACACATTGACGCAAAAAAACTACGATACTCGCTTGGTTATTCTTACCTCGACATTATGTGCATTGGTTTATGGTATAATTTCGAATACATATACCTATAACATAGTGCATTGTAAAAGTGTGGCCAGGACTACATTTTGAGGTTCTTTTTAAAAACTGTGCAGTTTTAGAATATTAAATCTACTAAGGTTGTTTATTAGAACGGAAATGACCAACGTAGAGGTTGGGAAATAATATTAGTTTTCATGAAATTGTAAATGTTTATCACGGCAACATTACCACGCACACAAGTTTAAAAAGAAGTGGCTTCAGCGAGATATAACGCAGTGTTCTATCTTTTCCTCTAGGTTGGTCTGAGACGCCAACGCGATTTTTTCATTTTGGAGGCCTTTCTTTTTACCGGACTGCGCAAGACGGAAGGTTATTATTTCCATCACTTCAATTAACAATCGCTAATTTTGACATTTCAAATGAAGCCCGCCAAAGAATAAAAGCCGGAAGCGACAACCCAAACATTTGTTCCACTTATTGCCTACTTCCTCTGTTTTAGAAAACACTCGGAAATCAACGAGTGATTCGAAATTTAAAGTGCTAGTAAACTATACACACAGTTTGATGTATACGGGATTAAATTACAGACGGGTACGCTGGACGTTTGGGGGCTGAGCTACCCACGTCCGTAGGAGTGTATACTCTATTCTTATTCCCTACACGTGGTCCCCGGGTAGTGCTAACCGGGTAGCAAACTCTGGTGGGAGGCTTCGGCCGTGGCTAGTTACCACCCACCGGACCAAGACAAGACATGAAATGACCTAGCCGTGTTTCGGTATGTAGTCCGGTGTAACCGTTCCGAAGACGGGTCTGAGCAGTGGCGCACTTGTAGCGCCTCACTCAACTGCCGTCTTTGTACTTCTTCACTCTACAAAACTTCAAGGCTGGAGTGAATAAGTACCTTATAGGTCGTCGTGCTCCATCTTAGACCACAACGTCGCTTAACATCAGGCGAGTTGGTGGTCAAACGGCGACCTTATCTACATTAAAAAAAATAAAAAGACAATACACAAATATTTATTTGTAGCAAAAACAAAAAGATACAAAATAAATAAAAATTACACAGTAAAAAAAAACATGGTTTTTGCCACAAACCGGTCCCAACTCAGCATAATGCCGGCTGCTGTAGACAACCGGCGCTGGTGTTCCGTTGGAACCGGCAGGTGATGTCACGTACGGACGTCGAGCAATATGCACGACAAAAATTATAAACAAAACAATTAAATTAAAATATGACGAACTTAAAATTAAAATACATAAACAAAACTGAAAATTTAAAACAATAGCTAACTAAATTAACAACTGAACAAAATATGAAAACGAAAAAATGCAAAAAAAAAAGGTTAATGGTTAAGAAAGATTTACGTTTTATGGAATCGAATATCCTAATCATGTTTGTTTGTTTTGCTTTCACGCCTTAACTACTCAGCCGATTTATAACGAAAAAATTAACGGCTCATGTGGACCGCGGGTCGCACCAAGGCTTAACTAATATTATAAAGGCGAAAGTGAGTTCATTCGTTTGTTCGTTTGCTTGTCACGCTTTCACGCCCTAACCAATCAACCGTTCGTCATGAAATTTTGCATACACGTTGTCTGGGGTACAGAAAAGGACATAGCGTACTTTTTATTCCGAAAATATAAACTGTTCCTGTGGGACCGCGGGTAAAACCACTGGGCGCAGCTAGTAAATTATAAAAGCTAAAGTGAGTTTGTTGGTTTGTTTGTTACGCTTTCACGCCTTAACTACTCAACCAATCATCATGAAGTGTTGCAAAAACGTCCCGGGTTCATAAAAGGTTGCCTGGAAGAGATCGCTTTGAGCGATAAGGCCGCCCATTAAAAACTTAGTTAAGCCTTATTTAAGTACTATTGTAATTATTTTATGTTTTTAATAAAGAGTTGTTGTTGTTGTTGTTGTTGTGTAGAGTACTTTTTAACCGCGAGCTAAAAATATGGTCAGTGGTTATGACAGTTTCTAGAAAGAATCAAATCTTAAACGATGAATGATTAGTAAAATATTTTGTTGATTAGAATGGAATCATACCAACGAGATATTTGTTATGTATATTAACTGAAAACATATAATAAATAACAGTTAATGTGGAAATAGTAGAAAGATAACTTATATCATATTTCTATACTTAGTTGAGTTTTAATCTCTGCATTATTCAAAAATAATCAATAGAGCGATGGCAGCCTAGTTGGGAGAAGACCCGCTTCTCAAGCCAGAGGGAGCAGGTTCAAACCCAGCCGACGACATGCACCAATTTGTTCATTGTGTGAGCATATGTGCGTATTGCATGTCATCTGCTACATGACTGGAGCCCGGTGTATGGCGACAGGCTTGCCCCCTGTCACATTTGGGACTAAAAATCGTCCGGCGAAGTGCGGGTGTTGTATTACGCCTCTGCCAGCCCACTCGGGGAAGGCGTGACGATATGTATGTATGTATTTGTATTAACACACACACACACACACATACACACCATAAATTTCTACTCTATCAAAAAACACCAAAAATTTCTACTCTATCTATTTTTAACTACTAGGTAGTTTTGTTTTTCTTCTTCTTCTACTACGACAAACTTTAAGACGTTTTAAATAAAATATAACTTTTAAAATTAATAACGAATGCAGCCCCGTATGTTTACAAACTAAATCGTCAGAGCACAGAACGAATACAATCATTCGTTCAGATCAAAAAATGTATTGGCGCAAGCTCTCGGACTATTAACTGAGCCGAGTACCGCGAACAGCCGTCTTGGTATTTGACACTATCGAACACGGCGACGTCAAAAATATTCTTCATTTCATCACACTTACAAACTAGCTGCCCCCACGGTGTTACCCGCGGGCAAAAAGTATTCTATGTTCTTCTCTGTACCCCTGGCAATGGGTATGCAAAATTTCATGGGCGTGATAGCGGTACAAACAAACAAATAAAAAACATACGATCAAACTTACTATCTCATATATAATATGATTTAGAATGAGAATGGGTCTCTTCTCTCTGTCTCTCTCTTTCTGTGTATTAAAAAGAAATGGAATGTACCGAAATATTAAGTAACAATATTTCGCTACATTCCATTTTTTTTACTCCCATTGTAAGTAGTAAAAAAACGAACTACTATTTCATTAACTTCATATTATCATGATGAACTGTGAGATTGTGAACCTTAAAATTGTATTCACGTGAACTTACCTATCGTTGAACAAGCAAATGTAGATTCGTCTCTCTTTTTTGATCTCTCTTTTTTACTGTTGAAACTTTTCTCTTAAAACACTTGTTAAAATATCTAACGTTGTTCATTTTTTTGTCTACTCTTGCTCTACTAACAAAATCGCAACATCAAAAACTATCAAAACAACTAATTAATTTTAATTAATCATCTCGTAACGCAAAATCAACAACTGAACTATCAGAAACACAATCTCAGAAGTCTTACACAAAAAACATACAATCAGCAATTACAA
Organism: Peribatodes rhomboidaria; assembly: GCA_911728515.1. Taxonomy (NCBI): domain Eukaryota; kingdom Metazoa; phylum Arthropoda; class Insecta; order Lepidoptera; family Geometridae; genus Peribatodes; species Peribatodes rhomboidaria. Next base: position 2,948,221 of record OU452194.1, read on the forward strand.
TCAAAATTGCGCACCAAAAAATACCTTTGCATAATGTTACAAGAAAAAAGCACAAAAAATTCGAAAAACGAACAAAAAAAAATTGAAAATTAAACTATCAAAACATGGTAGGCGACTCTAAATGGCATTGTAGGAATACCAACTCAACTTGGGTGGTCCGAAAGTATGTGCGCCGTCCCGCTCGCTTGCGCAGAGAAATGTCGTGCTGTCTCTGTCGTGTGAGAATCGGCGGTCAAAGATTATTTAGTGTAGAGTGTGATTGTGTGATAAAGATGAGATTAGGTTCGTATATGATTAAAACATTTTAGTTTTACAGAATTAATTAACTTTTGCTTGCTTGTCGTTTATGGCTTAGAGAGCTTAGAATTACGCTTGTAGATTGTTCAAAGTCTCAATGAATTGTCGACCGAGCGAAACAGCTCGATTTTTAGTTTTGTTAAAAAATACTATAAAAATACATATATAGATATTGTTTAAATTCCTAAAAACATGTAAATCGTTTAAAAATTTGTTTCATGTCTTTATGTGAATATTTAATCTAATATATTATTGTCTGTTACTGTTTCATTATGTATTCGGTTTTTTGTTGTTGTAGTGTTCTGTGCGATCAAATAAATTGTTTCTTTCTTTCTTTCTTTCTAAAAGAATTTTACATGTGCAGAAAAGAAATTAAATTAGGCACTTTTTCAGTAAAATTTTCAGGCTTTTTTAAAGTCAGTGTGTCCTCTCTGCGCTTTACTCTTTGTAATTTCACCAACATTCGCGACAAGCTTACTTCCAAATTACAAGTCCGACCAACTTATCTTTAGAATCAAGTGGTGGCGCCACTTTCGCATTCTTCAAACAAAACTGCAGAATTATTTTAGTACTTTCATTTGACAACATCTTCAGGTAAGTTGGTCGTACCTTCGATGCACTTGTGACCTCTACGTGTCCTGCTCTAATTTGGATTAAAACAGTCTCTCTCTCGCTCGCACTCGGGAATTAGCTGGTGTATAAATATATGCATTTCAGTGAGAGTGGTAACTGCTAAATAATCTATGTTTATAATAATTTTAAACCTTTGCATTTCTTGTGCATTTGCCAGTGTCAAGTTAATAAGTATTTTATAGATGATTAGTTGCGCCCCGCGGTTTCACCTGCGGTTACAAAGTATCCTATATGCTATTCTAGACTATGATCTATCTCTGTGCCAAATTTCATTCAGATCTGTTCAGCCGTTCTGGCGTGAAAGAGTAACAAACATCCATCCATCCATCCATACATACAAACTTTCGCGTTTATAATATTAGTAGGAAGTAGGATTAGTAGGATGGAGTGATGAAATAAAGGTTATATTTAAACTTTTTCTTTGCTAACTTAGATTTGTACTATTACCAAAATAGGAGCCAGAAATACTTAATCCATTCTTACTATCCTAACTAATACAATAAATGCGAAAGTGAGTTTGTTCGTTTGTTTGTTTGTAACGCTTTCACGCCCTAACTAATCAACCGATCATCATCATGAAATTTTGCATACACGTTGTCTGGGGTACAGAAAAGGACATAGGGTACTTTTTGACCCGAAAAAATAAACAGTTCCTGTGGGACCGCGGGTGAAACCGCGAGGCGCAGCTAGTAAATAAATAAATAAATATAAATAAATTCGGGACACTTCCACACACGGTCGCCTGACCCCAAACTAAGCAAAGCTTGTACTATGGCTGCCAGGGACTGATATACATACTTAGATATTTTTAAATACATACTTAAATAGATATTTACACCCAGACATAGAACAAACACAAATGTTCATCACATAAATGTTTGCCCTAGGTGGGAATCGAACCCACGCCCCCAAGCTCAGAAGGCAGGTTCACTACCAACTGAGCCACCGAGGCAGCCGATATCGATCGATCGAGGCAGTAATGTTATAAAATAGAAAATAAAGTAACTCTGTCTGTCTGTCTGCAGGCTTTTTACAGCTAAATAACTGAATTATTATGAAAGTACTTGATGAAACCTGATAAATAGCTACAGTATATCACGAGAAAGGTTTCTGGAAAATATTTTCTGAATAAACGCGAACGAAGTTGCAGGTTACAGCTAGCACTAGTTAAACTTAAAAAATAACTCTGTATTTAAAACTATTATGAACCTACAAACTATAAAATCCTTAACAAGAACCTTTAACCTTAAAATACTGTATGGTGAGACGAGCAAGTCGCTCGTTTGATGGTCAGCGTCACACTTACCCATATCAGATCAGAGCCAGCCAGAATATAAAAATCCTGCACGACAATGCACTGCGCTCGTTACCTTGAGATATAACGAGTAATTTTTACCCTTACGAAGTAATTTTTCTAACTAGTGATTCACCTCGTGACCTTGCGACCTTCATATCTCCAGAATCTCGATCGATTTAGCTCAAAACTGATATCAGAAATTGTACTGAAATGAGCTACTTGCTTGCAAAATTTTATGAAGATCTGATCAACGGTACTCAAGTTACTGTCGGACAAATAAACATGCCGATTTGTCCTAGTATGGATTTCGAAGAATCATTTTATTTGATCAATTAAAAGAAAAACCAAAACCTGGCTGCAAAATGTTGTACCCTATGTCACTTCCGCTATCAAGACGATTCAAACGACACCTCACATGTCGAAATACATCGAGCTGTTTAGGCTGTAGGGCGTGCCAAAGAAACCTCATACAATCATATTCATAATATAAATAGGATACATCCATATACTAGAAAAACCTAACCCCCCTTCTCGCGCAGCGGGTAAAAACTAACTCTATCCGAGGTGTCCGCACGCCTCGCTTGTCATGACAGCTGTCAGTGTCAGAGCTGTCAAACCTGTCAAATTGGAGTCAAAACATCGCCTGTATCAGTCTAATTGATCTCAGATAGATTCAATGGGTATGATATCGTTTAGGAAATTTAGAAGTAAGGCGCGTGCTTGATCTCCTTACCCGATTAAGGCGAAGGAAAAAAAGGAGGGTCTGTCTGTCTGTCTGTCGGTCAAACATATACCTACCTACAGTATGTGTTTGACAGACAAACAGATTTTTTTTACCTAGTTCTACAATTTGGCCTGTATATTCAGGCCAGATTAAGTCAAAGTCAAAATGTTTTTATTCAATTTAGGTATCAAAGATACCCTTATGAACGTCAAAGTCATTTAAATAGACTCGATCGCCTTGTTCGGATAAAGAGCCTCTACTCAGAAGAACAGGCAAGAAACTGAGGAGCATTATTTTTTCAAATAATAAATAAATTACAGTTTCACGTCTCAATAATGTCCACGACGCATTCTTACCTCACATGGCCTCACATGGCCTCACATGGCCCACATGTTCTCACATGGCCTCACATGTTCTCACATGGCCTCACATGGCCTCACTCGGCTTACATGTAGACAAAGTCTACTTGTTACGGGAGTGTAACAACCAATCAGAAGCCCTTTCGAAACTCAGTTGGTGGATTTGCTTTTAAGCAGTTGGGATCTCGCGGGAGAAACCGCAAAGCGCAACTAGTACAAAATAAGTTTTTTTAACCTGTATATGAGTTTTTTTTTGTCACAGTAACCTAGACACAGCCTATTTGACACAACCTATTGATACAACAAATTTGATACATTATTTTTGACACAACTTATTGACACAACATATTCGATACATTATATTTGACACAACCTTTTGACACAACATATTTGATACATTATATTTGACACAACCTATTGACAAAACATATTTGATACATTATATTTGACACAACCTATTGACACAACATATTTGATACATTATATTTGACTCAACCTATTGACACAACATATTTGATTCATTATATTTGACACAACCTATTGACACAACATATTTGATACATTATATTTGACACAACCTATTGACACAACATATTTGATACATTATATTTGACACAACCTAGTGACACAACATATTTGATACATTATATTTGACACAATCTATTGACACAACATATTTTATACATTATATTTGACACAACCTATTGACAAAACGTATTTGATACATTATATTTGACACAACCTATTGACAAAACGTATTTGATACATTATATTTGTCACAACCTATTTGACCTATATTACCTATATTGACACAACATATTTGATACATTATATTTGACACAACCTATTGACACAACTTATTTGATACATTATATTTGACACAACCTATTGAATTAGTGTCATTCCGTCAGGTCTTTTACCATCGTCTCGCATTAGGCCATTTGGCTCTAATTTAGCTGTATAATTTTACGTGGTAAACGCCCGACGGATCAATTCGTTAAGAGGGCCGCGACGCTCTGAAATTTCCATACAAACGCGCTACTCAAATTTCTTGAAAACCATTTGTCAGATTATGATGAAATTTAGCATGTACAATTAAATTAACAATATATCCGCCTCTATCTTCTTGGTTTTTTTTAAAACGTTCTTAATCGAAAATAGAGCTATGAAAAATATCTGTATTAAGGGGTCACTTTTGACTGATTTATTCAATAGGTAGACAAAGCAAATCAAATATTCCATTGCATAGGGAGGTTGTCTACATCATTAGCTGTTAAATGAATCCATAATACAAGGGAAATTCTTAGTTATTTAAGAATGACTACAGAAGTGCAAAAGTCATAAAAAATTGAAATTGCACTTTGTCACTCTGTAGGTAACTTTAGAAGCTCGTCAGTATCATTACTCACTCTCTTCGCTCGTCTTCTTCTTCTAGACGAAATGGCTATACAATGCTTTAAGCCAATGCGAAGTTAGTCTAAAGTGGTCGCCGGACTCTTAAGGCTGGAATGGCGAGGAATCCTTCCTGCAGATGAGGGGCACAGCAAGATGCACCCAGGGGGAGCGACGCTGCGATTCAGAACGCTGGTGAATCCATCAGTGTTCCTGTGTTCGGAGAAGGGAGAGCCTGTAACCATAAACCCGATTGCCTATTGACACAACCTATTGACATAACATATTTAACACAACATATTTGACACACACATACACAACATATTTGACACACACATACACAACATATTTGACACGCACTTACACAACATATTTGACACAACATATTTGACACACACATACACAACATATTTGACACACACATACACAACATATTTGACACGCACTTACACAACATATTTGACACACACATACACAACATATTTGACGCAGTCTTTTGACACACCTTGCCTTTACAGAGGTGCAACTAAGGCTCCGTCCACACGAGATGCGATCTACATTGTAAATTGATATATATTGGCGGCGACCACCCAGCGCGCGCGCAGTTTTATTTTGTTTAGCCGGTGATAGATAGACGCACCGCTGATTGGACGACGAGATAGGGTTGGCACTTCTGAAATATAGCTGAGAGAGATCGCTTTCAGCGATAAGGGTGCCGCCGTGCCGATCGTTGGACATTTTTTATTTATTTATCAAATAGCTGTGCTTTGTGATTCTAGTTATTTACTACTCTCTACCATTCTACAGGATATTAAATAATAAGTAGCCTTTTTAAATCCAGGGTAGGTAATAGGACGTATGTAAGCCAAATTTTCTTATCAAATTTCATTCAAATCAGTTCAACCTTTTTTGCGTGATATAACAAACATTCAAACATACAATATTTTGAATTTTTCGAACGAATGAGCAAAAGAGAAAAAAATGCTTTCGTTTGTCCGGATCTCTGTCTTTTTCTACAGGTCGCATTTCTCAAACGGTCCTCGTGATTTTTTTATGATTTTATTCCAAAAAAAGTAAAGCTTAATCTCCAACATTTCGAAAATTTTCCATAAACTGACTCTACTAAAATACTAGAACTATTTACTACTACTAGCTACTACTAGAATACTACTAAAGTACTAGCTGCGCCTCGCGGTTTCACCCGCGGTTAAAAAGTATCCTATGTGCTATTCTAGACTATAATCTATCTCTGTGCCAAATTTCATCCAGATCTGTTCAGCCGTTCTGGCGTGAAAGAGTAACAAACATACATCCATCCATCCATTCTTACAAACCTTCGAGTTTATAGTATTTATTATATATATATATTATATTAGTAGTTATTAGTAGGATAATTATCGAACAGAGGAGGACAGACGCCGACAGGGAGGTCTACATTTCATAGAGCCACTTGAAATATTAATTGGATTTAATAAAAAATGTATTACTAGAAAACAATAGATATTTTTTTGCCTATAAATGTATGTTGATTAATGAATGAAAACGTGACAACCCTACATGCTGATTGGTCGGCGCCTCGCACATTCTATTTTCAAAATACCTCATTGTATTGAACCCGTTCGATTTTCAAACAAACTTAATTAAACATTCTTATAATAAACACCTTATGCATGGCGTAATGACAATAGTGACTTAGTGAGGAAAGGGGTAGCATAAAAATGTAGATAACAGGTTCGATTCCTGAACTTGTTATAAATTTCTTTCAAAATTGTAGCATAAAAGCGGCTGAATTGATTTTGATAAACAGCTCAAGCAATCAACTCGAAAAATCGAATATTAAAAAAAAAACTCACGTTTTCAGAGTAAGTTACAAAAAAAAGATATGCAATAATTATGAGTACAGCGTGCTCCTTTCGGCTTAGTATATCCTTTCTGTGTAACCTGAATAGCAATAAAGTCCTTTAAACCTTGTAGCACTTTCAAAATATTTGATGATGAAAATTATTGATATAGTTTTTTTTTTTTTTGTATAGATTTGGTCCGTAGTCATTGTTTTAAAATATGACAAACTTATAAGACCTCTGTGTCCTTTAGACAGGGTTAAAACTAGAGGTCAGTTTATCTTGGTTTTGATAACGCAATAGGATAATTTCAACTTAATCAATAATTGACTGCCTCGGTGGCTCAGTTGGTAGTGAACCTGCCTTCTGAGCTAGAGGGCGTGGGTTCGATTCCCATCTAGGGCAAACATTCATGTGATGAATATCTGGTGTTTGTTTCATGTCTGGGTGTTAATATCTATTTAAGTATGTATTTAAAAATATTTATGTACGTATATCAGTCTCTAGCAGCCATAGTACAAGCTTTGCTTAGTTTGGGGTCAGGCGACTTTGTGTGCAAATGTCCAGAATTGATTTATTTAATGTAATAAATCCAATATAATCAGACCTCTCGTAGCAAATAGAATGTATGAGATTAGAGGTCAAGATATACTGGAAATTTTACAAAAAATAATACATACATAAATTTTTGAGATACTGCACCTTAATTGAAGAGGAGGTCGGGGCAAAATAGTCTTCTGTGTCCTTATGTCCCCATATTTAAAAACTCTAAAACAACATCCATGTAACAACATCCCTTCTACAACATCATCCAAACTCAAAAAAATAAACATGACATACATACATAATAATCACGCCTCTTTCCCATAGCGGTAGACAGAGACCACTTCTCTCCACTTGCTACGATCCTGGTACATCTTTCGCTTCTTCTACTTCCATGAGTCTTTTCATACACGCTCTTCGGTTATGGGTACTCTTGTTCGTTAAGACGTCTTCAATTTGGTCGAGATATGTGCGCTTAGGTCGACCTTGACCAACTTGCCCTGCCCATCCACACTCGCCATGTAAACCTGTTTCGTCAATCTCCTTTCATCCATTCTCTCAATGTGTCCAAACCATTTAAGCATCCCTATCTTAATCTTTATCACTACATCCTCTAATCCTCTCAACAAAAAAACTCAAAAATATCCGACCGAAAACACCACCTCCTTCCCACAGTCGGTTAAAAAACAAATAATCACATCACAACCAATCTTCGCGACTTAACCGATCAATCAATCGCCTTACCTCATTACCTTCTCAGATTTCATAAAACCAAAATAAAACCACATCGAATTAACTAGACGTAAGAATCAACTGTAAAATATCGAAAAAACTTAAAAAAAAGTGTGACGACACTGATTATAGAGGTCAACGACCTTTTGACTGGTGGATAAAAATGTCGGACCACCCACGTTGAAGGCTGAGGCGGGGCGCGGGCGAGCGGACGGGCGACTTTTGTCGCGCGATTCTTGGATAATTGACTGAGAGAGGAGTCTGCTGGGACAGATCAGCGCCGGCGGTTGTTTGTATGTTTATGTGTTTGTTCGATGATTGCTTGAGTACCGTTGATCTGATCATGATGAAACTTTGCAAGCAAGTAGTGGTTCATGCATCTATAACTTTATTGTTTTATATCAGCTTTGTCTCAAATATTCTAATAAAACCTCTGAGGTACAGACTTAAACACACATTAAAAAAAAACAAGCTTAAATATAGTTTTGATAAGTTTTGTCATGATTCTTGATATGTATTGTCAATAAAGTTGCACTGTTAAACCAAATTTCAGCCCAATCGAATTCTGGGAAGTGGTTTAAATTATAGCTTGCATTACTTGTAAAAATAAACATTCATATTTCTTATATTAATTGATCAATTTAGGTATATTTAAAAAAAAACCTTAATTCATACATACCAACTACCTTTGTTGAAGCAGTCAATACTAAGAAGCGCCACTCTGGAGAGTGGCGCTTCAAGACTGGACTTCAAGACTGGAGTCTTGAGTCAGCATAGTTAAATAAAAGCTCGTAAAAAGTTGCGTCCGTGTCCCGTCTGCCAAGCCCTTGTTCTTCCACAGTACTTACTCAATATGGCCACAACACCTTACAAATAAATGTATCTTTTATGACAGAAAGCAAAGAATTCTGTTATTATAATATAACGTACATCTACGCGTGGTGCCAACGCTAATAAAAACTTATTACCACCAGACCAAGCCATGCCGTGAAATGACCTAGTCGTGTTTCGGGATGTAGTCCGGTGTAACCGTTCCGAAGACGTGTCTGAGCAGTAGCGCACTTGTAGCGCCTCACTCAACTGCCGTCTTCGTACTTCTTCACTCTAGTAAACTTCAAGGCTAGAGTGAATAAGTACCTTATAGGTCGTCGTGCTCCATCTTAGATCACAACGTCGCTTAACATCAGGCGAGTTGGTGGTCAAACGCCGACCTATTCTACATTAAAAAATAGTACTCGTTATTAGACAAAGCCAATAACGCCACTCTGCACTAAATACAGTAGGACCCGCTTAATACGATCACGATTAATACGATTTCTTGCATAATACGTCATTTTACGCCAGTCCCTCAGATCAACCTAGAGAATAAGATGGCGCACGGCGTATGGTCTAAGTGAAGCCAAAAACCAACCAAAAACTACGCTACTGTCGTAACTATATGTACACAACACTCACACGTTGACGCAAAAAAACTACGCTTTTCGCTTGATCATTCTTACCTCGACATTATGTGCATTGGTTTATGGTATAATTTGTGTACATAAATATACATAGTGCATTATAAAAGTGTGGCCAGGACTACATTTAAAGGTTATATTTAAAAACTGTGCAGTTTTTTATAAGTCTATTTTGAAAAAGCCTTAACATAAACTCTTACAAATATGTGCAGTTTTGGAATATTAAATCTACTAAGGTGGTTTATTGGAACGGAAATGGCTTACGTAGAGTTTGGGAATTAAAATGAGTTTTCGTGCAATTGTAAATGTTTTCATGGCAACATTACCACGCACACAAGTTTAATAAAGAAGTGGCTTCAGCGAGATATAACGCAGTGTTCCATCTTTTCCTCTAGATTGATCTGAGTTTGAACCTAAAACTGTTTTGACTTGACCTACTTGCCTGCAAAATACCATGAAGGTCGGATCAACCGTACAAGTTGTCAGACTACCTCAGTCTGCAACCGATTTTATTTTACGGGATTAAAAAAATCGCCCGTTTAAAAACTTATCGACTCTACCATACATTTACCTCATAAGCTCTAGTTTAGCGTGCGATAATTCGTGTCGCGTTGTCGCCAAAATCATCGTTATCGGTTATCGGCGATGTTCTTGTCTACATTAGCGATCAACTCGTCGATTGCGGAGTTGACGTGGGCGATAATTCGCCCGATACACCGACGAGTGACGAACTAACCGGCTACACTGGTCGCGATAGCCCGAGCTATGGCCAAAGGCCGCTACTGTAGCCGAAGAATTAAGTACTAATAATCTCTGCACAGTGTATTTAGCATCGAAATAGTTATACAGTAGTTTAGAGAGAGACAGTTTAGTTTAGACAAATCGGCAGAGAATCTTAAGTTAACCATTCCTTCACATAGAACCAAGTTTTATTCCTCCTCTTTTACAATTGAAGCAGTTATTTTGTGGAATTACCTACCTATCGACGTTAAGCGTGCTCCTTCGCTTGACGTCTTTAAGAGTCGGGTCAAGGCTCACTATCTTTCAGAACAATAGCCGTTTCGAAAGATAGTAAGAATTGTATGTCACAATTTATTTATTATTTTTTTTTTTTTTTAAAGCGCAAAAGCGCGGCTTTAAAACTAGTGTAACAACTGTCAGCCTTATTGCTAAAAGCGATCTCTACCAGGCTGATTGTCACTCAATAAAAAGTAAATCGATAAAGCAATAAGAGTCGAATCAAGTGTAAAATAGCAGACTGTCTTGGGAGGAATGCGGAACACCCCTCGTCAAGGGGCGGCGGGCTCACATGGAGCTGCGCTGGAGGGGTGGAAAAGTTGACGTTTTGTTTACTGGTTTTTACCCGACTGCGTGATATGGAGGTTTTATGTAAGCGATGAAAGTCTAGTTAGAGAAGGCCCGCTTCTCAAGCCTGGGGGAGCGGGTTCGAACCCAGCCGACGGCACGCACCATGTTCATTGTGGCAAGGTGTAATACAACACCCACACTTCACTGGACGATGTTCAAGGGGCGAGCCTGTCGCCATACACCGGGCTCCAGTCATGTAGCAGATGACATACAACACGCACATAATATATTATGTTCACACAATGAACAAATTGGTGTGTGCCGACGCCTGGGTTAGCACCCGTTCCCTCTGGCTTAAGAGGCGGGCCTTCCCCAACTAGGCTATCATTGCTCTCTTTTCACTCAAACACAGAGACATTTAAAGACTTATTACACTCATGACACATTGGCTTCATTATCAACTTGGTGACCAGGGGGGCTATTCCTGCGCGTGAGATGAGATGAGATTTTATCTTGGTCACTCTCACACCTACGACGTTTCAAACGAGAGCAACAAGGACGAAAAAAAGTGAGGTGAAAATTTCAAATCTCCGAATAGGGCCACTGATACTGATCCACACATTGGTATTCTGATCGCCCCCAAGACCTATACAGATGATGCAAATATACCCAATGTTTGACCGCAGCATAAAAGTGAAAAACAGAACTTTAGTACTAATCACTACATAGTATAAAACAAAGTCGCTTTCTCTGTCCCTATGTCCCTTTGTATGCTTAAATCTTTAAAACTATCTTTGATTTTGATGCGGTTTTTTTTAATAGATAGAGTGATTCAAGAGGAAGGTTTATATGTATAATAGCATCCATTAAATAGTAGAGAAATACTGTTATTTTTCAGGTTTCTAATGTGATGTCGATTATCAATTTTTTTCCGCTTACATTGCAAACGCAGGCGACCCTACGAGATTTATCAAAATAATGTACTAATTATTTGTACACATTGAAAAGGTCTACAGAAAACTCCGCCATGGTATATTTCTATCTCTTATGGATATCCCACAAAAAATTTTTTTTGTTTATACCCGTGCTAAGCCAGAGCGGGCCGCTATGTTTTTATCTACAACGTTCACAGTTTTTCTGTAGTGTATTTAGTATCACCATTGCACCCGGGCGAAGCCGGGGCGGATCGCTAGTATTAATATTTATAAATGCGAAAGTGACTTTGTTTGTTTCGCTTTCACGCCTTAACTATTCAATCGATCGTAATAAAATTTTGCATACACGTTGTCAGGGCTACAGAAAAGGACATAGGGTACTTTTTTTTCCCGAAAAAAATACGGTTTTTGCGGGACCGTGGGTGAAACCACGGGTAAAGTTAGCTAAGTAGGGAGCTATAGCCACTCAGCCAATACTTAATAATGTTATTGGTACCATAAGTATGTATTTAATTTCTACTTAAGAGTCCGGCGACCACTTTAGACTAACTTCGCATTGGCTTAAGGTATTCTATAGCCATTTCGTCTACAAGAAGAAGACGAGCGAAAAGAACGAGTAATGATACTGACGAGCCTCTAAAGTTACCTACAGAGTGACAAAGTGCAATTTCAATTTTTTTTTATTATTATTGCACTTCTGTAATCATTCTTAAATAACTAAGAATTTCCCTTGTATTATGGATTCATTTAACAGCTAATGATGTAGACAACCTCCCTATGTAATGTACTGCCGTGTAAATGTAATGTAAGGTAAGTGCAGCTATCACCGACCCTGTTAAGAGAGTTTTTGAACCGATGGCTATTATTTAACCTAGTGGTTGTTAATATACTTATTTTTTTCATTCAAAATCAATGAATAGTATTCATTCTTTATTTTTACTGTCGTGTATGCTTCCAAATAGAAGAGTATCTTATAAAAAACAAGTAACAAAGTAACAAAGTCAATTGTTTCTATTACCGACCCATTGCGAAGGCTATGATGCTAATACCGATTTTTAGGAAGCCATTACCGACTGTACCTTACCTATAGGTAATTTTAATCCAGGTTACGAATGGAATATTTTAATTGAATATAGAAATAACTCTTAATTTAGTTTTTTTTTAATTAAGTTGATTTTAAATGATTAATCTTAAACTATTTTTGTACCCGTTCCGGCGACAAATAAAAAATTAAGAATAAAGAAATCAATTATTTTTTTAAGGGTTCCGTTTAGACTTTACTGTGAAATTTTACAAAAAAATAATTTGTAATTGAAAATTGATTCAACCTGAATAAAAAAAGTGTTAATTTAACCTGAAAACAACAATATTTTAAATTGATTGTCGAGTAAGTATATAATTTATTTACCCTAAAGTAAAAGTTTACATCTCATTCCGTAGTCTTTATCCTATCCACCACAATTTGCAGTTACGTACTGAGCGTAAAATCACAAAATGCTGACAGATCCAGGAGGAGCATCAAGCGCCATCTTGAAAAAAAAATGTTGGCCGACATCCCGAAAACTATGCACTTTACGGCAAAAGTTATTGAGATCGTTGGTGTAGAAAATACAATTTTGCATTTTTTTTCTTCAAACTTTTTTTTTAAATTACCGTTTACTATTTATGATCCATTTAATGAACTGGTTTTTCTATCTCGGCCAATAACTCTTATTAAGAGAGAAAAGCCGGTTAATTTAATGGGAGATAAATCGTAGCCGATAAGTTTAACAAAAAAATTTACGAGAAATAAAAGATGCGAAATTTCATTTTCTACAATAATAGTCTCAACAACTTTTGCCCTAAAGTCCATGGTTCCGAGATATCAGTCAAAAATTTTTTTTCAAGACGGCGCTTGAAGCTCTACCTGGATCTGTGAGCATTTTGTGATTTTATGCTCAGTACGTGACCCTAAATCTTATAAAAAACAAAAATTGGTTCGGAAATTTAGTGCAAGAATAATTTCTATTTTTACTGGCCTATTGGATAAGATTTGGTATGGAGGTAACTGGATTAATACATAGGGTTACTTTTAATCCCGAAAGAAGAAATGGTTCCTGTAGGACAGCGGTTTAAACCGCGGAGCGCTGCTAGTACTAATATAACGGTTCATAGAATTTTAGGGTTTTTGAATGAGAATTAAATTGTTTCATTCAATGGTTTGTGAGTTTATTAATCGGCGGCGGCGCCGGCGGTAAGAAACAATAGAACCATTGACAAAAAACTATTATTTACTAAGTAGTCATCTGTCCCATACTGAGACCTCCTATAAGCCTCCTATATATATACATACTACCCGCCTATAACTTCACGAATCCAGATCCGATTGTTCTCATAAACAAACCTAAAAATTTCTTAAGTGTCTATGGAACCCTAAAAAGAAATGATTTATTTACACAATTTTAGTAGAGTCGGTGATAGGTTCACATTGTTGCTATTGCCGACTTATATGGGTCGGTAATAAAGTATTGCTTGCAAAGTTTAAAGATGTTTTACCGACTCTCAAAAAGTAGGCGATATTTGTTCAATTATCTTCCCATACCATAACAGATACTGCAATTGGTTGATTTAACAAAAACTATTATCAGATCAATGTACATCATTACACAAAAAAAGGTAATTTAATAATGTTTCATTTTCAACAACAATCTCTGAATCATTTAATAATAAAATGAAAGATACAACCAATTAAGAAGTAAACCAGCCGAAATAGAGTGTATCGCTAATAGATTTCTGAAAAGGTTAATTGTTGCAGATTAAAATGGTATACGAAATATTTGTTTTTATTGATATGGATCAACAAGCAATATAAAATAACTAATTATAGCATTTCGGCCATTACCGACCCATGGGTCGGTGAAAGCTGTCACTAGTAAAATCAGTGAACCTAATACCGCTCTATCTAAATTTCATGTTTTACCCGTAAAATTTACTGAAATTTGAAGAAATGCGAGCCGAAATCAACGATTAATGCTAAAATGAATAAATACTATCACTAAAAATAACAGAACATACAATTAAAATCGATAAAAAGTCTTATGCAAATATTGTTATGTACTTACCTGACGGAACAAGCGCCAGTACGACACGGCCAGTTTCCTCGCAGTCGGCAAAGATACTGCTGTTTTTTATCACTTTCCTAGTCAGCTACACACACAAACATAAGTGAGTACGATACTCAATGAACACATATGCGTATCTACTCCAATACTAAGTAGCTAAATTATCCCAGAGCCGTCAAAACTGCGAATCAACTTCATGGATCGGTAAAACCTGCAGATTTTCAATGGATCGCTGATAGCTGCACTTACCTTAATGGAATTTTTGATTTGCTTTGTCTACCTATTTAATAAATCAGTCAAAGGAGACCCCTTAAAATGCGGATATTTTTCATAGCTCTATTTTAGCTTGAGAACGTTTTTAGAAAAAACCAAGAACATAGGGGCGAAGATATTGTTAATTTAATTGTACATGCTAAATTTCATCATAATCTGAAAAATTTCAAGAAATTGGAGTAGCGCGTTTGTATGGAAATTTTAGAGCGTCGCGGCCCTCTTAACCTAAAACTTTTTTTACTTATAGCAAAACTTTATAAAACCCAGCGCCATGTAAACCAACCCCTGCAGAAAGGCACGCGACGCGCGCGCCCTACGACATTCTAAATTAACTGTTTTTTTCTATTCAATCGTTACGTTTATTTACAGTTCAGAAAAAATATATTAGATAGACTAGCTACGACGCGTGGTTTCACCCGCAGTCGCACAGGAACTTTAAATTAATAAACTTAATTTTTTTTCGGGATAAAAAGTACTATATAATCTACTATATACATTCTAAGGTTGCCTGGAAGGGATCGCTTTAAGTGATAAGGCCGCCAGTTGTTCCACTATTTATTAAGTTTTATCATTATTTTTCTCTTGTTGTTTTGTTATCTGTGGTGTGAACAAGAAAGAGTTTATCTATCTATCTATCTATATAACTGAAATATTAAGTCACTGGTTCTTCCTCCCCTTTCCCCACTAGAAAGGGGATGAAGAAGATGAAGAAGACAAGTACTCTATTACACATTATGTTACGTGGTTTTGTGTTGTATTGTGTTGTGCTATGCTGTACTGTGCTGAGCCGTGCTGTGCCGAGCCATGCCTGGCCATGTTGTGTTGTATTGTGTTATGTTATGTTACGTTACGTTATAGGATACTTTTCGTCTTCATCTTCTCATAACATTACAAATGTTATGTTATGCAAAGTACCCTATATATCATTTTCTGCTCGTAGAACCGACGGCCGATGGGGTAGAAAAATTCTCGAGTGGCGAACCGGAAGACGCAGCGTGGGAAGACCTCCCGCAAGGTGGACTGACGACCTGGTGAGAGTCGCGGGAAGCCGCTGGATGCAACGCGGGACCGGTCGTGGTGGAGATCATTGGGGGAGGCTGTTCGGTTAATCATCGAACACAGCGTTTTGACTCCAGTAGGTCGCACGCGTCGACATCAGTGGTTCGAGCGATTTACTTGAGTCAGTGCATCAGCAATCGCCGCGACATTCGCACTCATCCTACCATCAGCTATTGTCAATTAAATACCGCTTAAAGATACTAGCATCTTTCCTTTATTGGTCAGCAGCTGCATCTCCAGTAGGACTCAAACCCTACCTAGAGGCAGCCGTCCAGCTGTGGACGTCCTCCAAGCTGACATGATGATAATTTACACACCGAAGAGTTTTTAACAGTAGTTTTTTTTCCTTACTACATATTTTATATATTATGCGAATGCAGCCTAGTTGGGAGAAAGCCCGCCTCTCAAGCCAGAGGGAGCGGGTTTGAACCCAGCGGACGGCATGCACCAATTTGTTAATTGTGTGAGCATATGTGCGCATATGTTATCTGCTACATGAGAGCCCGGTGTATGGCGACAGGCTCGCCCCCTGTCACATTTGTGACTGAATATCGTCCGGCGAAGTGAGGGTGTTGCATTACACCTCTGCCAGCCTCCTCGGGGGAAGGCGCGACGTTATGTTATGTTATGTTTATTACATATACTAGCACTGTTCATCTTTTAATGGAAAGGCGCAAATTATACAAGCCAGACGTTAGGCAAGGATTCGGCGTGGACAATTTAGGCGCAGTGACGCTTTAAAACTTGTATGGACGTAGGGAATATTCTGTGGTATAGATGTAGCCTTCATCAATGACCTAGAATCTAGAAAAATACAAGAGCTAGTTTTTATCCCAAATAAACAAGTGTCCCAAATAAGACGTTTGTCCACCTCTACAAGTCGCATCCCTCAACCGATTCTCGTGAAATTTTATGAACAGTTTCGGTAATTAATGGATGGAATAAAATAATGGATATGAAATAAAATGGAACGAAATTAAAAATATTTTATTGCCAAAGTAAAAAAAAAACACAATAAAAGTAATTAGGTACAATAGGCAGAAAATTACGGTGGCAAATGGAGTAAGCTCAGCACTGAGCTGCGTAAAACTAGATCAGTTTATGCAAGGCTGATTTTCAGCTTACCCCTAGGCTCGAATTACGATGTTCGTCGAGGTAAAGTCATTCGAGTGTTCACTTTATACATTATTTTGAAAAATTACAGCAAGTTTTATAATTATGTCGTATTGAGTAGTTGTGTAAATGTTGCCAATGTTGAGCAGTGGTGTGTGTGAGATGGAAGAAAGAGACTAGATTTCGCGAGACAGGTTCGCCTAGTGCAAAATCTAGAGTACTCTAGTCATATTGTCTCCTTTTACTAGAATCTTTATTTTCAGATATACTTGTACTATGTATATAAAAACATATCGCAACATCGGCGGAAACCCACAAGAGGCGGAAATATGAATCCCTCGGTGATGGATACATATTTCTGCCTTTTGGGGTAGAAACTTTGGGCCCTTGGGGTCCAAGCGCATGGTTGCTCTTCAATGAGCTGTCAAAGCGTCTGATAGAGAGAACAAACGACCAAAGGGCTGGTGCTTACCTCGGTCAGCGAATTAGCATTGCTATTCAGCGAGGTAACGTTGCCAGCCTTTTGGGTACTTTACCCGCGGATACTGACTTGAGCTCTGTTTATTATTTGTAATTTGTAATTTTTGTTTGGTTTATTTTTTGCTGCAAATAACAGTTTTGTAGTTTAATAAAATAAATAATTATTATTATTTATTAAAATAAATAAAAAATAAATAATAATTATTATTTATTATACTATAAAAACCATAAAAAAAATTACATAGTTTTTTTTTGCCGAGGCAGTTTTAGGAATTTTCGAAAACTGGCTCGTAAACAAAATTATGTAAATCTATCAAAGCTACTCACAAAATTTCTAGAGAATCGGTTTAGAAATAAGACCTGTCGAGGAAGACAAAGATCCGGACAGATCTGATTAAAAATCTGGACAGAAATCGGACATACGAAAGCATTTTGTCAAACTTATCTGCCTCGGTGGCTCAGTTGGTGTGAACCTGCCTTCTGAGCTTGGGGGCGTGGGTTCGA
Source organism: Peribatodes rhomboidaria (assembly GCA_911728515.1). Lineage (NCBI taxonomy): Eukaryota > Metazoa > Arthropoda > Insecta > Lepidoptera > Geometridae > Peribatodes > Peribatodes rhomboidaria. Next base: position 2,966,269 of record OU452194.1, read on the forward strand.
TTCCCACCTAGGACATACATTTATGTGATGAACATTTGTGTTTGTTCTATTTCTGGGTGTAAATATCTATTTAAGTCTGTATTTACAAATATCTAAATATATATATCAGTCTCTGGCAGCCATATTACAAGCTTTGCTTAGTTTGGGGTCAGGCGACCGTGTGTGGAAGTGTCCCGAATTTATTTATTATTATTTTTGTCGAAACTGAAGCAGAGACGCTTCGCTCACTGACGCTCGCTCAGTCTACAAAATGTATAAAGGCATCGTTTTGCAGTTTTCACGCCTTAATCATGTCCGCGCCATATTCTCGCTTTACGTCCGGCCATGGTATAATACCTAATATACTGCACCAGGAATAGCATTCCAGTCACGTGGCCAACACGTAGTGACGTCAATCGATGCTTAAGCAGGACCGAAATAAGTCATTTACAAATAGTGCGAAAGAGACGATAACGATGACGAGTGACGTCATTACGTGTTTGCTCCCGGAATATTAACCTTGTTTTTTAGACAATGCGTCCGACCTGTATAATTTGCGCCTAACACCGTTCCCAGTTTTGGAAAATAATACCTTCAGATATCTGTATAACGTAAGTTTATAGTTTTGCAATTTTGCAAATACTTAATCGAAAAAATGCCAATCGCAATTTTAAACTTCCTATTCCCCTCATTTCATCCCTTATTGTTAACCCTCTTCCATCCACGTCACGTTGACACGGTGGCATCGCGAATCAGGAATGCGGGTTCGATTCCCTCCACATTTAATTTAGTTTTTTTGACACTCTGTTTTACGAAGAATTTGGAATTAACTTTTTCGATTGTTTTTTTTTTTCGAGGTAGGTAATTGAAGATTTAATTAATTCTGGAGTACGGAGTGGTAGATAAAATGTCTATTTGAAATAAGGAAGTTAATTTAACAGATTAAATGTTCTTCTCTTCAAAAGAAAGTCGATTTCCGCGTTTGTCCCTCTCTCTGTGTAAATCTGTTGCGGGCAACTTGATTAAACGGGCACTGGGCAGTAATAATATGGACCGGTCATTTTAAATATTGACCAAGAGCGTCTCTCCTGCCCGGTTACTCTCTCAGAGCAAATCCGACTTGGACTGGTTACTGGTTAGGTTAGAAGGCTACCGTGGTAATTTTTAAACCAATCCGTAACCTCCCCTGCTTAAATGTCATGGCTAGGCAAGTAGTCAACGATGTCGATTCAAGTCATTTTGCCTAGCTATTTGATTGAATGGCTGAACATCATCAGGAAGCTAGTTGAATGGCGCTGTTAAGTAAAATGGCTAGGCTGTTAATTAAATGGCGAAATAAATTAGTTGGCTGCGACACACACACACATACACACACACACAGACATGAACAACTAACACCTAGACCCGATAGAACAGAACCCCCTAGAACAGATATTTAAATACAAATTTAAATTCAAATTTAAGGGTCCGGCGAGCACTTTAGACTATTTTCGCAATAGCAAAAGGTTTTCTATTGCCATTTCGTCTAGAAGAAGACTACGACTGAAGAGAGCAAGTAAAGATACTGACGAACCTCTAAAGTTATCTACAGAGTGACAAAGTGCAATTTAAATATTTTTTTATGACTTTTGTCACTTTCCTAATCGTTCAAAAATAACTAAAAATGTCCCTTGTATTATGGATTACTTTAAAAGCGTATGATGTAGACAACTTCCCTATGTAAAGGGATTTTTGATTTGCTTTGTCTATCTATTAAATAAATCAGTCAAAAGTGATCCCTTACAAATGCGTATATTTTTCATAGCTCTATTTACCTATGAGGCGCAGAAATATGGTTTACTAGCTGCGCCCCGTGGTTAAAAGTATCCTAGTATATTCTAGACTATAATCTATCTCTGTGCCAAATTTCATTCAGATCCGTTCACCCCTTATGGCGTGAAAGATTAACAAATACCATCCATCAATTCTTACAAACTTTCGCGTTTATAATATTAGTAGGATTTAATTGTACAAGCCAAATTTCATCATAATCTGACAAATGGTTTCCAAGAAATTTGACAAGCGCGTTTGTATGGAAAATTTAGAGCGTCGCGGAACCCTTAATACCAGAATGGAATCAAGCCCGAGCAAACAATAACTTGGAGTAAATGTGTGACGCGTTATCACACTAATCACACTATCACACTTATCCATCCATACTATCCATACTTATTGTGTTAACGACGGAACACGCATGTTTAAATAAGTAGCTATACTTAGTTAAATTTATCAATATTTGTAACTAACATTTATTTTGTATGTTCCTATGGCACCGCCTTGGTCTTTGGACTGTTAGGGTGCTGTATTCAATTTCGAATAAATAAATAAATAAAATCGAAAGTTACTCTGTCTGTCTGTTTGTAGGCTTTTCACGGCTAAACGGCTGAACGGAACTTGATGAAATTTGATATTTAGTTACAGAATAACACGAGGTTTTTGGATATTCAAATCTGAATAAACGTGAACGAAGTCGCTAGTAATTAATAAATGCGAAATTTTGGATGGATGATGGATGTTACTCAATCACGCCAGAACGGCTGAACGGATCTAGACGAAATTTGACACAGAGATAGATGATAGTCTGGAATAGCATATAGGGTACTTTTTAACCACGGGTAACACTTGCAGTGGAAAAATAAATAAAAAACTAACACCATCATAGCTAAAATCATTCTCGATCAAGTTTTTTTTTAAAAAGCTAAATCAAAATCGGTTTATCCTATCGTAACGGTTGAGACGTTTCTTACACTTATAACACCCTTCTGTTTGCGTCGTTGGTTAAAAATAAAACTAAAAACGTTTTGACACTTCTTTTTAATTCAGATTTTTTTATAAACTGCTACGTTTTTCAAAAAGATTGACAACAAACTGAATATTTATTTATACTATAATTTATAACAAAAAAAAAAACAAATAGTGATGTGAAACTACGTTTTTTCCTCTACTTAGTGCCTCTTAAATTAAGTATTTTATGTTATTTTTTATTCAAAATGTTGTCAATATTTTTTCTAATACTGCTACCATTGCACAATAAATAACTTAAAGTTAATTTAATAATAATTATTGTTTAAAGAAATATTTACAAAACAATTTAAATTTAGTTGTTAGTTGAAATTTTACAGACCGAGTGAGAAAATCTTAGTAATTCTATATGATTTTACAAATACAATTTTAGATTTACAAAACAACTTTAAATTTTTTTCTGAATATCCAACGTAGTAATTTTGTAACAAATTTATAAGACTATAATCATTGGATTATTTGGAATATTTTTGCAAATAAGTAATTTTGAAAATCTTTTATAAATAAAACTTTTTTTTTCATTGGTTCAGATTGATCTAAACTTCTAGGATATTAATATTAAACATTGCCTTAGATATCATTTTAATACTTATTTAATACAGTAATTATTTTATACAAAACATTAATTATTTACAAAATCCCACTTTAGTCATTTTATTTGAAGAAGGCGATGGCAGCCTAGTTAGGTGAAGGCCCGCCTCTCAAGCTAGAGGGAGTGGGTTCGAACCCAGCCGACGGCACGCACCAATCTGTTCATTGTGTGAACATATGTGCGTATTGTATGTCATCTGCTGCATGACTTTAGCCCGGTGTATGGCGACAGGCTCGCCCCCTGTCACATTTGGGACTGAATATCGGCTGGCGAAGTGTGGGTGTTGTATTACATCTCTACCAGCCCTTTCGGAGGAAAGGCGTGACGGTATGTATGTTATATGTTATGTGTAGTGTATTGCCGTCAATTCTGAGTGCTTCAAACTAAAGTTCGCCCTTAGTCTAGTCACTCCCGCGCATTAGGTGCTGGCCAGACAGAAAAGCCGTAGGACGAGAATGAGACATGGACGGAGCTGAGATATGACACCTGCATAAAAACGTAAAACATCGCCCAACTCAATCCCATATTAATTTACTAACCTTGTTTTATTTAAGACGAAACTGAAACACTGGCTGGTTAGTCAAGCGTTCTATGAAATCGAAAAAGAATTAATAATACTATAGTATTATGAATTCAAGCAAAGCAAAGCTAAAAAACCGACTTCCCATCCTGTAATTCTTCATCTATGTTAACAATTTTAGACTTTTGTTGATATTCTAAGAACCGATCAAGCGATCGGTTTTCATAAAATTCTAAACCTCTAAAGTATGATCTCTCAAACAAAAAAAGAATCATCAAAATCGATTCACCCAGTCAAAAGTTATGAGGTTACAAACATTTAAAAAAAGTACAGTCGAATTGAGAACCTCCTCCTTTTTTTGTCGTCGGTTAAAAATGATATCCTAAGACACCTAATTTACTAAATTAAATATCATTTTTATTTTATGACATTTGATCTATGAATTCAAAACCATTTATAAAAATGGTTTTGAATTACAATAGTAGTAATAATACTACTATTGTAATTTGATTGATTTTTAAACTTTGACGTATGCTAATCGTATAAATAAAAATGAGAATGAGTATTAACAGCCATATTCCTTGGTGGTTCTTATCGCAATAAGTTAATTAATAATAAATCTCTAGTTAATTTCCGCGTCAACGTCGCAACGTTGACGCGGAAATTAACTAGAGATTTGTTAAAAAACAGTTTTTAAGAGCATCGCGTCCTATCCAGGCCCCGTTTTCTCTGTATGTGCTGCGTCACATCTACACATTTTGTATGAAAGTGCGATGCAGGGACGCCGCGTCTGCGTCTCGTCCGTGCCTCGTTCTCGTCTTACGTCCTTTCTGTTTGGCTTTCGCTTAGTCGTCGTTAGTGTGGTGTGCCTCGCAGGGTCACAGTACTTTAAGGTCAACGGTCACAACGCAGCACAAGCACCGTCACTTGGCGCGAGGTATTGAAACTGTATCACTCGGAAATATGCGAAGAATATCGCCCTCACAAAGAAAACTCCACCGTTTCGGTTCGTTTTGACAGAGAAGTGATTCTATTGGTCTGTTTGTTCCTTGCGTTCTCTCTCTTACATCTCCTTCGTCTCACAGATCTCCGGTTTAAAGGGTCGTTTTCCAATTAGTCGCTTTTCAAATGTTTCGCCATTCACTAGAAACTGTAGAACATTTTACCGACCATTAGCGTCAAATTAGAACTTCTAAGTGCAAAACCAGGTGACTTAAACCCGATTCTGCTGCTCCCGTTCCCTGGCCTTCATCTCCAACTCTTCCTCTTCCTTAGTCAAAGGCACCGTGCTGTGGTTGTAGAGTCCCTGAGCCATGAGCTGCAGAGCGAGAGGGTTCCTCTGTCCCGAAGCCTTTTTGATCTTGGCGCGCTTGTTCTGGAACCAGATCTTGATCTGCGCCTCCGCGAGCCCGAGCTCGGCCGCGAGCGCCTGCCGCCGCCGCTCGGTCAGGTACCGGTTCTCGGCAAACTCGTGCTGGACAGAGAGAAGGATATTTTATTGGAGGAAGAGAGCAACGACGAAAGGAAATGGTCTGAAGTCAGTGGAATCTTGCTGGATAAAAGGAGAGATATGATTAGATAGGGGAGACAAAGAGAACAGCAAGCACTTCATCCGCTCCGTTAGCAGTTCCTTGAAAACTCGTACCAAACAGAGTGAGATAGGTAATCGTTAGTGAAGAGAAGAATGAGAGGACCAATTTGACAGTTTCGACTTAAAGAGTAGGACAAAAGACTAATTCGGAACTGAAACTTTGCTGGACAGTGAAAGATATGGTTAGAAAGGGTAGAGGACAGCTTCGCGGCCAGTGTTTGCTGCCAACGCTTCGGCAGGTGATTAGAGGTTCGTTACAAACTCGTACTGGATACAAACAGAAAGAGAAAGATACAAATAAGTTACAGAGAGACAAGAAACAACTTTATGGACAATACACGTAATGATAAACAGTTTGCCAGCCTAACAAACAGTGCACGGGTCGGGTAGCTCAGTTTGCTCAGTAGTGTTTGGAAGTATCCTCGCTTTCCCAAAGTCAGTTTTCAGTGTTGCCAATTTACAAACACACATAAATATATGTCGGGGAAAGTCGGGAAAGGCCGAGGTATCGTGTCTAATTTCTGATCCGTGATCTCGTCATCACGGGCATCTACGGTGGGCGTTACGACTTTAGGAACGCTGAAATAAGTAGACTGCAGTGTTGACTTTACATTATTTTAATAATGCAGACATTTAGGCAACTTAATTAGTGAAGGATTACAACGATAATTGACGATTTAGAGTAATGGATTTGCGAATGAGCCCGAATGCGTGCGACCGCTTTCAACCAAGTCAAAATAACAGAACAATAATATCATCAATTAACAACTCCCAAAAAGATGTTAACAGATGTTGTTAGTTTTGGAACCATACCTTGCTTTTACAAAAACTCGATAATATCCAAAGGAGTACGCTCACCACCATCCTCAATATAGCTTTTGATGATCACACCTGGCGCAAAGCCTCACTCCTTGTAAGGTTTGGAGGCCTTGGCATCCGCAAAATTTCCAGTGTGTCTTTGCCTGCTTTTTTATCCTCAGCACATAGCACAAATGCATAAATGTCAAGCTGTCCCAGTATGCTCAGAAACCCTTGCTTTGCTCAGTTCAAAATAAGAAACTCAGGTCCTTACCTTTAACCTAGCCAGCTGAGGTCCCGAGAACGCAGTCCGGGGTCGTTTCTCGTCGGTGCTGGGCGCTCCTTCTCCGGGTGGCTTCTTGGGGCGTCTCGTGCGTGGACCTGACGAGCAAGAGGAACAAGAAGAATGTGGGCTTTCCTCACAGATATATTATTATTATTTGAGTGTGTATTTAAAAAATATTATTTGTGTATGTATATCGGTCGCTGGCAGCCATTTTACCTGCAGCTTTGTTTAATTTGGGGTCATATGACCGTGTGTTCAAAAATGACCATAATATTTTTTAATATATTTTTTTAAAGTATTTTGAAAGATAGGCTTGCGTTTGACAGCCACTTCGCCTGGACTAGTCGAGCAAGAATAATGTTTTCTTCTTTTTCATAGAACTTTTAAGGAGAGGCTTGCGTGTGATTGTCATCATCGTCATAAGGAAAATCCACACGATTTAGATTATTTTTATAATGTGTGTGTGTGTTATTTATTATCTTCAAAGAAACTGTCATTGGTTGTAAGTATAATATTAGAGTCTGTAATAATTACTTTGGGAGATAAATTGAAACCCCAACCTTAGTATTCCAAATCTCAATCTAGAGCGATCTAGATTCTACAGCAGATTCTACTGAGCAATTGTTCTAAATTTCTTAATAATTTGTCTATTTTTGACACTTTAACTTGACACAAAAAAGTTCAAGTTGACGAAATTCATTAACAATTGAAAAACAATTGATGAGAAGAATTGGGGGGCAGAAGTAGAAACAATTACGTCTCCTTCAAAGCTAATTAAATTTAGATCATGCTACAGAGACGGATCGCTCGCGTTAGCGAGCGAAGCGTCTCTGCGTCAGCTTTTACAAAAAATGGTTTCGTATGTCCGAATTCTGCCCGGATCTTTGTCTTCCTTAATTTACAGGTCGCATTTATTAAAATGTTAAAATTAACTCTTAAAATGTTGTAAGTAGGTTCGATAATTATTTAGATTTTTTGACGTGACAAGGTCTTATAATTCAATAGAGCCGGCTGCACGCACGAAAAAATGCGGCGTTACCTCGCTCTGAGGCGTTCCATGTAAGGCTTGAAGTGCAAGCGAGAGCGCGGAACGAGCGACAAAGAAGCACAATCGGCCTTTGCGTTCGGCAGCGTTCGACATCCGTCTCTCTCCTACTTGAGTGAGCACGTTGTCACGTTCAACTATCGTCAGTAAACCGACTTTACAGACAACCTATTTTTTTGTCGAATCTTTGGCAAAATTTCCAAAACCTGACTCGGCAAAAAAACTGTATAATTATTAATCCTGCTCACAGAATTTCACGAGAATCGGTAAAGAAATGCGACCTAAGGAGGAGAACAAACGGCAACCGCGAGATCTATAGCTCACAGAACCACTAGTCTTAGTTAATTGACTTTTGCAACATGACTACAACTATAGAACAAATAATTACAATAAAATTAAAATTAAGTATGAGCTATTTATTATAAGTACAAATTACAAATAATATTTAAATAAACAATTCATTTTCAATAACAAAACCTTGATAGTTATATTCAGTGCAAATTAATAAAAACAGTTTTTCATTTTTGCAAAATAAAGTTATACAGGGTTACTAGTGATCAATTAGCATAATATTAAGAGCATATTTTGTTTATCAAAACAAACCAATTTTGTTCTACAGATTTTCCTTAAACTCAACATTGTAAAGCAATTTTTTTTTCATTTTTGTAGTTCTAATTAATGCTTTATAACTCTTTTTATAGCAACCGCTTGTCGGCTTGTCGGTGCGAGCCTCAAGGTGTGCATGCATCTCTTTTTACATAGAATTAAGTATGTTTAAACCGACCAAATTATTTTTTTTAATTTGGAAGAAAATACCTATGAATTTTTAAAAATCGTATAACGAAAGATTTTTGTTTTGATGTACAGAATATGCCCCTCTGAAAAAAATGCTAATTGATTACCAGTACCCTGTATATAAAACACAATAGCTATATTTATTTACAATTGTATTTTAAATACAACCCTGTAAATTAAAAAAAAATCAAGCACAACATGTTCAAATGAAAAAGCTTCATTCAAAAAAATTTAGAAAAAAAAATTAACTCAAAAACTGCTTACTTCACAAAATCTAAGAACAATCAAGTCATATCAAGTAAAATTTAAATTAAATAATAAAAAAACAAAATGCTTCATTCACAAACGTAATCACAATCAGTGCAGCAGGCAACATTGAAAACAATCAAACATTCAAAAAAAAAAAAACAGGCAGCTTCATTAAACACAAAAATATACTTAATTCTTAAAAAAATCAGGCAGCGTCTTCAACCAGCAGGCAGTTCTTCAAAGCCTCATCACAAGCAGTCCAGCCGTAGACAGCCGTACAAGAGGACGATGCAATATCTTAACCAATTCAGTTGTGCGTCCGAAACGCACCTCCTAGAGTATAAAATTGGTCAAAATATTCCACCGCCCCCCTGAAGGGCACCCAGGAGTACTAACTCAACTTGCTCGCTTGTGTCAACTATGCGCTTAAGAACTTAACTTATTAAAAGAATAAAATTTAAAAAAGAAAACATTATTTTTTGTTCCATAATTATTTTTTACACTATGGGAACCAGGTACATAGATAATTTACAGAACAACTATTAGACTTTTTGTGTGAAAACTAGGCACTAAGACAATTATTACAAAACAACTATTATTATTTTTATTTTTACTATTTGTGACATGAAAAATATTATTGATATTCATTATTAGCATTCAATGATTATTTTTATCAACCTGCCTAGCCCACTCGGAGAAAAGCCTCAATTTTCAATTTAAAATATCATAATTTAATTTTAATAAATTAGCCATTCTCATTTTTACACTACGATTTTGTTAAAACTTGTTTTCCAATGTAAACAGAACCTACACTTTACAAATCCTTCTGAATTTCATTCGAGCAAACAAAAGCAATTGCATAAACCACTCTAAAGTAAAAAAAAAACATGCACAACAATACAATTATTATAGCTAATAAATTTAACAATTTAATTTAATTATGGAAACTGTCGTAGTTTCCACACATCATGACGTTATTTATGGAACGGAAATTACTCACGTACGATTTAGTCGATTATTCCGACTATAGTGTCAACTGCATTCGGCGTTCTTTATCAAGGCGAGTGCGCGCGCGCGGCATCGTCTCGCGTAGCACTAAACTGAATTACCTCTATAGTCGGTATAATATAGTCGAGTATATCGTACGTGAGTAATTCCTGTTCTATAATTCAATAAAAAAAAAATATGTTTATTTAAATTTAGTCAAATGTTTCAATCTTCTTACACAATATTAATTTTATCCATCAAAATATTTTTCAAATATCAAACAATATTTCAAATTCTATCAAATATTATAATTACCTATAACCTTAGAAGCCCTAAGAGTAAAAGGAATTATTAAAAATCAAGTTGCAAAAGTCAAAAAGTGCGTAACTTGGAAAGTACGAGTACTTAGTGATTATGACATATCATTTAGCAAAGCATTGAAGCTTATTTTATTAATAAAAAAAAAATACGCAGGCTAATTAAACAAACCGTGCAAAGTTAAGGAATGTTCACCAAAATTCAACATGGCGGTTATTTGGTTACTGTCCATTTAAATTTTAGTCTAAAAACAAATAAAAAGCTAAAGATTTGACTTTGAAATCTGATATGACTAAACTAAAGCTATTTAAATAGATATAAATATTTCGACACTGATTAAAATCTTATATTATCTCTTATAAATCTTATATAAGTACTTACTTATTTTTTTGTGGTCCAACCAAACATTTTTTTTTTTTTTAACTCTACTGCTTGACTCTTTTAAATAATTTTCTAATAACGTTGCTATCCTAGTGTTACTTACATTTGAATTAAAAATAAAAAGAGACGGAGAGACTCGTAATGTACTACAGAATCTTTAAATTTTAGTATACTATTACTTGTTTACATTTTGGTATTAACTTTAAAAAAATGCAAACTGTTTAGTTTGTAAAAAGTATCTATTAAATTTAGTCTTATTAAATAAATTATTTTATTAAAACTCTTTGGTAACAAAATAACGTCGTTGATAAAAACAATATCTACTTAATCTACTGAGTTTAGTCATATCAGTTTAAAGCAAATACCTAAAAAAAGGGCTAAATTAAACAAAATAAATGGAATAATCTCACGTGTCCGCCGTGAGCGCGTCCCGTACTTACTTCGTCCTAGAACAAAGGAAAACAAATAATTAGAACAAGCTGGAAATTATCAGAAAAAGCTTATAATTACTAATTTTATTTTTTTATTATTTAAATCATTTATTCAAGTCAAACATCAATAAACAAATCTTATATCTATAATACACTAGCTGCACCCCGCGGTTTCACCCGCGGTTAAAAAGTCTGAGGGTCGTGACCACCACCTCCAATTACTCTCTCTCTTACGATCTTCCGCCAAAGTTTTCTATCTTCCGCAACATGTAGCGCTTCGTACATTGAAGTGTCCAGAGCGGTGCGAATCTGGTCGGACCAACGTATCGGGCTGCGGCCTCGATACCTCTTGCCGTCGACTTTCCCTGTCATCATCAACTTTTCCAGGTTGTCGCCTTGTTTTCTAGCAATGTGGCCGAAGTAGGTACTCAAGAACCCGTCTAAGACAGATGGTAGAGAGACAGAATCCTATCCTATTCTACTCCTACTAATATTATAAACGCGAAAGTTTGTAAGAATGAATGGATGGATGTTTTCCTCATTCACGCCAGAACGGCTAAACAGATCTGGATGAAATTTGGCACAGAGATAGATTATAGTCTAGAATAGCACATAGGATACTTTTAATCGCGCGTGAAATCGCGGGGCGCAGCTAGTTACACAGATAATATGTATTTTATTCAAATATACTATGCACATTATAACATCTTATCGTATTGTATGTCATCTGCTACGTGACAGGAGACCGATGGCAGGCTCACCCCCTGTCACATTTAGAACTGAGCATCGTCCGCCGAAGTGTGGGTGCATTACACCTCTGCCAACCCCTAGGGGGAAAGGCGTGACGATATACATGTATAACATCTTCACCGAATGTGACGGCCCTAAGTCTGACGTCCTAAGTCCCAATACCAAGTCGCAAGTCCCAGACCACCCACAGCCCACTAATTAAGACATAACAGAGTAATTACGGAGATATTATCTCGGCCCGACTTTGCATGCGTGTGTAAACGGCCCTGGTGACTCATGGCTTTTATTTTTATTATGGACAACCTGTGCTCCGCGACGTTGCTTGCAGTTGAAAAGAATAGCTTATGGAAAAAACAGCCTAGAATAATCAATCACACGGGGTTGAAACTTTTGGCTTATGGCTGTTCCGACCTTCATGACGAATTAAAACACACACTAATATGCGCATTTATAATAAACTAGCTGTTACCCGCGACTGCAATCGCGTTTATTCAGAACAAAAAGTATCCAAAAATCTTCCTGTAAATACTGTAACAAGTTATCAAATATCATCAAGGTTCGTTCAGCCGTTTAGCCGTGGAAAGCCTACAAAAAGAGATACTGTCGATTTTAAAATATTAGTATAGATTATTGTCACTTGCTTAAGTACGCGATTCACGCATCGTCGATGATTTTAAAGTGAAAGTCAAAGACAAAGTCAAAATGTTTTTATTCAATTTAGATATCAAAGATACACTTATGCACGTCAAAGTTATTTAAATAGACTCGACCGCCTTGTTCGGATAAAGAGCCAGAACTCTACTCTACTCAGAAGAACAGGCAAGAAACTGAGGGGCATTATTTTTTTTAAAGAATAAATAAATTACTGTCCCACAAATTTTGGCTTACAACTAGGTAATATTTATAGATACATACTAGTGGCTACTTAGCGGAAGTAGAAGTCTCCTTCGAAGACAGATATCTTCGAAGGAGACTTCTACTTCTTTCTTGTCTGCGAAATTTAGTTAAATTTAGTTTTTCCGCGATGCAAAAGTATCTTAAGTCTATCTAAAAAAAATTAGTCTAACAAGGTTATTATGAGCAATTCATCTGACAACTCTCTTCTTCTTCTTCCGACCCTTATGCCACTGATGTGGGATTGATGCCATTCAATTTAGCACTGGCAATTAACTTACTGTGAAAGATTTGGCCCGCCTTGGAAATTAAGTTGACAACGATTTCTAAAATTAATTCCTGCGGTTAATTTTATTGCAATTTATTTTAGCAAATCTACTTATTTTTGTAAAACAACAATGAACTTAATTAAAAATTAAATTCATTTTTCGACTTTTTTTGCCAGATAATGGCTAGACATACAGACATACAACCAAATAAATCGCAACAGCATCACATTACGATTTTTAAAAAGCGTTCGTTGTAAACCCGTTGGTGTAATTATTAGAAAGCAGATACATAGAAAATAGAAATTATAAAGTTGGTAAATGACAAAAGCTGAAGAATATTACGATAAGATAAACATTTAAAACTTTATTAACTAATTAAACCGTCGGAACTTGACCATAGTTTAGTAATAAACTTTACAAAGTTGGCTTCCGCAAGAATCGGAACTCCTTTCATCTGACCGCTTCGTAAAAAATCTTAAATAAACAATGACCCTTAATTGCTACTTAAAATTTCGTAATTAACATCCATAAAAACAAACAAATGTGAACCTTACAACTTAAAAAATAGAGTAATAAATAACCCAAGCAAGCAAAACTGCATAAAAATTACGCTTAAAAACGTATTTTAAAACGAAACAAATAGAGATTTAAATCGTTCTGGCGGGAAATAATTTGAAATTTTGAAAAAAGAATTCAAGCGTCCGTGATCGTGTGTCGAATTTATAATTCTCGATTTGACATTTCGAACTCTGCTTTTGCTTGTTGAAATAGAGTCGAAAATTGAATGACATTTAATTAGGTTCTTTATCGTGTGAGTTGTAATATCATGATTGTACACGACAACTAATCGGTAGACTTTGGTGAGGGCACCACTGTTGTATTCCGTGAATAAATCTGACAATTATTCTTGGCCATGATTTAGTTTCGTAATTTGTCCACGAGCACAGATAGCTTTGTCGGTCGTAGCCGCGAAATGTCTTCATTATTTAACTTCGTTGGTGGCGCCGGCATTAAAAAACCCAGATGGAATTAAGTATGGTTTATTTTTAATTGTTGTTATAAACTTTTTGTTTCTGTTGATAAAACTTTTAATTGTTATGCTAAAAGGTAATTGTCGTTGTTATAAAGTTATTTAATGTAAACAAAACCATGTTGAGTCATTAATTAAGAAAAACACAAATAAGCTATAATAACATAATAACAGTCTCTCTCATAACATAACTCTCATCTCTCATCTCATGTCATAGAGTTAGAGAGAAAGAGAGTCTAGAGACATTTAAGTACTCATTACTTAAATATCTGTCGTTCATAAACAGTACGGAACTCTCTCTAGACATTTAAGTAATGAGAGATATATAGAGAGAGAGAGAGAGAGAGTCTAGAGACATTTAAGTACTCATTACTTAAATATCTGTCGTTCATAAACAGTACGGAACTCTCTCTAGACATTTAAGTAATGAGAGATACAGAGAGAAAGAGAGAGAGAGTCTAGAGACATTTAAGTACTCATTACTTAAATATCTGTCGTTCATAAACAGTACGGAACTCTCTCTAGACATTTAAGTAATGAGAGATATAGAGAGAAAGAGAGAGAGAGTCTAGAGACATTTAAGTACTCATTACTTAAATATCTGTCGTTCATAAACAGTACGGAACTCTCTCTAGACATTTAAGTAATGAGAGATATAGAGAGAGAGAGAGAGAGAGAGAGAGAGTCTAGAGACATTTAAGTACTCATTACTTAAATATCTGTCGTTCATAAACAGTACGGAACTCTCTCTAGACATTTAAGTAATGAGAGATATAGAGAGAGAGAGAGAGAGAGTCTAGAGACATTTAAGTACTCATAACTTAAATATCTGTCGTTCATAAACAGTACGGAACTCTCTCTAGACATTTAAGTACTCATTACTTAAATGTCTGTCGTTCATAAACAGTACGGAACTCTGTTTAGACATTTAAGTAATGAGTACTTAAATGTCTCTAGACTCTCTCTCTTCTCTTCTCTCTAGAAAAGTGACAGAGTTGATCTGTCACTGAACTTGAAATGTCAGGGTTGCGTTACACATTTTGTTCATTAAGAACCTAACAGTTAGCTGTTATTTTTTTTGGCGCGTGCAATTTTTTTCCAGTCCATCTGGACACATCATTTATCAAAACTAATACGTAGCTTATCTTTAAAAAAAAGTCAAGTAATAATATTTTTAAATAAAAGTTGATTAAATAATCTTAAAAAGTTGAATAATAAATAACGAAGCGATTTTTTTATCCTTGACCACCCACGGAAAAACAGTCAATAAACCAATTAACATCCTAATTATATCCGTTATAATTATACTAATCTGATCTAGGTATAATGAGCCAGAGTTGACATATTATAACCTAAATTAACAAATATTTTATAGACATTTTGTCGTGATACACACAGGTTGCACGAGTGGCTGAACTCTACATGTGGCCAACCCACAGAGCACGAATCGTCTCGCCAATGATATAATAATATACTCCGTCAGGTAACTCAGGTATAGTTTTCTGTGACAAAAAAAGTCGCGTGAGTGACACGCAGTGACGTCAATCGATGCTTAAAGCAAGACAGGAATATCTAATTCCAACACCTTCGATAGAGATGGCGATGACGAGTGGCTTGGGCGAAGTCGGGTGTTAACTTCTGACCTAGACCTTGTTTTTTTTAAATCATGCTCTCGCCGATCTGCTTTGACGATGCGATCTGAACACAAGCGTTCTCAGTGCGAGTTGGTGGATGTAACAAACTTGTCTTTCGAATTATTCTTATAAGACATATCGATTTCCTCACAATTTTTTTCCTTCAAAATTAAATGCACAAATACTTTTCTGCGAGAGAATAGTTGATTGGTGCACGGTCAGGATCGAACCTCCGGATCAGATGGTGCGGTCGATCCCACTAGGCTAACACGGCTATAGCTGTTCCAAACAAAAAGTTAACTGACCGGCTACAAAATGTATGGAACACATCGAAATGATAAAGAAATTATCGAAGATGGAACAGCTGATTTTTGTTTTGACATTTTAGGCTTTGTCCCATAGTAAAAGTTGTTTGTTAAGATGTAAACAATATTTTTTTTTTTTTTTAAATTTTTCATGACCATGGATACTCGTCCTTCAGTCGGATTCTTAGTAATAATTTTTCCTTCAGTAACAGATGATGGGATGATGATGATGAGGTGATGATGAAGACGATGAATCCCTCCCCTTTCCCCATTCCAGTAAAGTTATGGATACTTTACTGAAACTTTAAGTGAAGTTTTGTAGAGAACACGAAAAATCGCGTTTCGCGATGTTTGTATCATTTGCCCACACTCGTGCACGTTGACGAACCGGTAAACGTTAATAATCCACCATTATTACAATTTAACACTCGAAGAATCACAAGTTTTAGAAAATAATACAAAAACACGACACCATCTTTTCGGTTCCCGCCAAAACTCTGTAAACAATAAGCCTTTAAAATGTTGCTAGTATTTTAAAAGTAGCCGTGTACAAATCTGCTCTACATTTTCTCCCACAGTATGTCACACGAAAAAAATTCACAAACATCTCGCTTAACTAAAATACCGTTAAAAATGTTAAAATTATATGCTAATGCGACTACTGACCAGAAATTAATAAATTATTATGAGACGTTTATAGCTTTATTACGTTGGCGCGTTTTTAATGAGACGCCATGTTGGTTTTTTGACAGTTGAGTTTTTTCTCATCGATTAACGTGAATGTTAAATATTTATGGATATTTATGGGTATTTACAGACATTGATGGGTAAACGGGTTCGCGTGTGAATTAGGATGGCGTAGAATTTAATTAATTAATAGTCTTACATTTCTATGTATGTTTTTTGACACGGGCTAAATATGATAATTGTGCGAAGCCAAAACTGTACAGTGTACACATTTATTTTTTAAATTGCTAACATATTAGCTTTCTCAAATTGAAGAACAGGAACATTAATGCCCGTTTTCACCAGTGGCATGTAAACCATTCCCTAATAAGGTATTCCTTAGCTTAAGACATAGCTTAGCTTAGCTTAAACCCTTAACTTAAAATCGTTTTCAGTGTTATGTGACACTCTCAGATTAACCTAGAGGAAAAGATGGAGCACTGCGTTATATCTTGCTGAAGCCACTTCTTTTTTAATCTTGTGTGCGTGGTAATGTTGCCATGAAAAACATTTACAATTGCACGAAAACTAATATTAATTATCAAACTCTATATTTGTAAGAGTTATGGCTTTTCAAAATTGACTTGTAAAAAAACAGCACAGTTTTTAAAAAGAACCTCAAAATATAGTCCTGGCCACACTTTTATAATGCACTGTGTACTGAGTTTTGGCGGGAACCGAAAAGATGGTGTCGTGTTTTTGTATTATTTTCTAAAACTTGTGATTCTTCGAGTGTTAAATTATAATAATGGTGGATTATTAACGTTTACCGGTTCGTCAACGTGCACGAGTGTGGGCAAATGATACAAACATCGCGAAACGCGATTTTTCGTGTTCTCTACAAAACTTCACTTAAAATTTCAGTAAAGTATCCATAACTTTACTGGAATGGGAAAAGGGGAGGGATTCATCGTCTTCATCATCATCACCTCATCATCATCATCCCATCATCTGTTACTGAAGGAAAAATTATTACTAAGAATCCGACTGAAGGACGAGTATCCATGGTCATGAAAAATTAATAAAAAAAAAAAGCACTGTGTACTTACATATATTTATGTACACGAAATTTATACCATAAACCAATGCACATAATGTCGTTCATGTGTGCGTGTTGTGTACATATATGGCAGTAGCGTAGTTTTTGGATGGTTTTTAGCTTACCTAAATCATACGCCGTACGTCATCTAATTTTTTAGGTTGATCTGAGGTGACACTTTGGTAGGAAACACAAAAGTAGGTGACATTCGAAGTGGTTGAAAAAGGTTGCTCTATATGATGGACTCATACACGAACTGAAAGACTACCTGATGTCTGCAAAATTTAATTAAGATCAAATCAACGATATTAAAGTAATCGTCTGACAAGCAAATGTCAATATGTCCCAGTCTACTGGGACATCGTTTTGCTTGGTCAAGTATACTAGGTACAGCATGAGACTACCTATGAGGAGGTAGATGTCTAGAGAGAGTTCCGTGCTGTTTATGAACGAAAAGTGACAGGCTACCTTTTTATACTAGTGTGCGTGACAGGTACGTCTTTTACTAGAGTTGCGTCATACATTTTGTTCATTTAGTACCTAACAGTTTGCTGTTAGTTTTTCGACGCGTGCATCGTTTTTTCAGTCCATCTGGACATATCATTTATCAAAGGAGACTACTTTGATAAATAATACTTTACTCAGTAAAAAAAAGTACCTACTTTGAAATTCAATTTTCGAAAAAAAAACGAATTAATCACCTAGATAACGTAACTGCCAAAATTCCACGCATTCCGTTCCGAATTCCACCTTAATTACGAAATAAATACATTTAACAATCATGTGTTAATTTTAAGGGGCGCATCGCCTGTGGGTTTCATCCACCTGTCTCTTACAGTATAGCCTAGTTGAAGAAGGCCCGCCTTTCAAGCCAGAGGGAGCGGGTTCAAACACAGCCGACGGCACGCATCAATTTGTTCATTGTATGTGCGTATTGTATCTGTATGTCATCTGCTGCATGACTGGAGCCCGGTGTATGGCCCCTTGGGTTGAATATCGTCCGGCGAAGTGTGGGTGTTGTACCTTTGCCAGCCCCTCGGGGGAAAGGCGCGACGATATATTATGTTATTTGTCTCTTACAATTGAGCACTACAGTTGCTCGGATGACACGTGAGTGATGGTCCGGTTGCTTATCATTTCACAACAATTGTCAATTTTAGAGACCTTCAAGCAACCTAAAAACTCTGACACTAGGATTAACCACTCGGCTTTTACGAACGTTTTCCATAAGTTTAAGATATTTTTAGCCGACTGACGAAAATTAGTTAGAAAATTTTGCCAGTTTTATACCTCGTTTACCTTGTAGCTCTGGCTGAATGAAACATTGCCATTTTTATTATTTACAAATAAAAAAAAACATTTTTAAATTCTACGTCACCAAATTCATACGAAGATATTTTAGTTTTTGTGCACAAGTATGAATTAAAAATTTAAAACCCCCGACACCGATTTCCGTCAAAACCGCTTTTCTTCAAACGTAGCTAAGAACACCGACTAACTCACCTTTAAAAAAAAAACAAAACAAAAATCGGTTCATCCGTACACACACGTACGTACACACGTCAAACTTATAACACCCTTCGTTTTTGCGTCCGGGGTTAAAACCAACTAACACATCGAGACCTGTCTCGTAGAAAAAAAACAGATACCTACTCTTCTAAATTCCCTGATAAATTATGACCGTTTATCTAACCACAACTTGACTACGGTGTCAGCAGTACCACCGGAACCAACGCAATTGTCACGCCTTAGTCCATTCACTCGGACATTATACTTGTAAGACCCACTTGTAGAACATTCGGAGTTAAATTCTTAGTAAATTAACACAGGGTTAAAATTTAATTTAAGCGTTGATAGCCTAGTTGGAGAAGGTCCGCCTCTCAATCCAAAGGGAGCGGGTTCAAACTCAGCTGACGGCACGCAGAAATTTGTTCATTGTGTGAACATATGTGCGTATTGTAAGTCGACTGCTACATGACTGGAGCCTGGTGTATGGCAACAGGCTCGCCCCTGTCACATTTAGGATTGAATATCGTCCGGTAGGTGATGTATTACACCTTTGCCAGCCGCTTTGGAAGAAAGGCATGGCGATATGTTATGTTATGTTATGTGTTAAAATTTAAAGAAGATTTATCAGGCAGACTTTTGACAGTATTGACAGTATTGTCAAAAGTAGTGCGAATTCGATCGGACTAATATTTTGGGCTGCGACATCTTGACCTCGTCGTTGATTTTCCCTGTCACCATCAACTTCTTAATGTTGTCGCCTTGTTTATTGGCAATAAAGACGAAATACTCAAGGACGTGTTTGAGACAAACGCTAGAGAGTCACATATGTAAGAACCTGTCAAAATCACTATCAATTACCACATCACCTAACTAAGTAATCGTGACCTCTTGCCGTCGACTTTTCCTGTCACCATCGATTTTTTCTGGTGGCCACCTTGATTCCTAGCAATGTGGATGAAATATTCTAAGACTGAAATATTCTAGGAAAACAAGTGCTAGAGACCCATCTTTTTTATGCCATACGTGGCAAACAAGCTAACAAGCTGCCTGATGGTAAGCGATCATCATCGTGGGTACCTGTAATACCAGTGGTATCACAGATACGTTGCCGACCCATAAAGACTCTATCAAAATCACTACCTATCACAATCACCTAAGTAGGTAAAGTGCATATGACTGTCAGTGTAAATAAGAACCTATCAAAATCACTTCCTATCACCACATCACCTAGGTAGGTAAAGTGCGTATGACAGTCAGTGTTAATAAGAACCTATCAAAATCACTACCTATCACCATCACAATACAATACAATACATCTTTATTGCACACCAAAAATACAAAGTAAAACAAACATAAAGAGAATATTAAAAATAAAATATCATTTGGCAGTACAAGGGCGGCCTTATCGCCTAAAGCGATTTCTTCCAGGCAACCTTTGGATGGACAGGACAGAACGAAATATGACAAACGGTCGGTGGCATAAATACGAAATAATATATAAGTATATATAATAGCATAAATAAGCATAAATAATAGTAAACAAATAAAACATAATTATAATATCTACACAAATCATCTATACACATCTACACATATCATCACCTAGGTAGGTAAAGTGCGTATGACAGTCAGTGTAAATAAGAACCTATCAGAATCACTACCTATCTCCATCACCTAGGTAAGTAAAGTGCGTATGTAAGTGTTACTATGAACTATCAAAATCACTACCTATCACAATCACCTAGGTAGGTAAAGTGCGTATGACAGTCAGTGTAACTAAGAACCTATCAAAATCACTACCTATCACAATCACCTAGGTAGGTAAAGTGCGTATGACAGTCAGTGTAACTAAGAACCTATCAGAATCACTACCTATCTACATCACCTAGGTAAGTAAAGTACGTGTGTAAGTGTAACTATGAACTATCAAAATCACTATCTATCAGCATCACCTAGGTAAGTAAAGTGCATATGTAAGTGTAACTATGAACTATCAAAATCACTACCTATCTCCATCACCTAGGTAAGTAAAGTGCATATGTAAGTGTAACTATGAACTATCAAAATCACTACCTATCAGCATAACCTAGGTAGGTAAAGTGCGTATGTAAGTGTAACTATGAACTATCAAAATCACTACCTATCACCATCACCTAGGTAGGTAAAGAGCGTAGCTGTGACAGTCAGTGTAAATAAGAACCTATCAGAATCACTACCTATCTCCATCACCAAGGTAAGTAAAGTGCGTATGTAAGTGTAACTATGAACTATCAAAATCACTACCTATCAGCATCACCTAGGTAGGTAAAGTGCGTATGTAAGTCAGTGTAAATGTTGTCCGAGCGGAGCTAGGATTTGAGTCCGCGCGCCTAATTTGACCGGCTACAAACAGATGCTCTGCCGTGCTATGGGTGGTCTGGCCACCCACTCGGCGCAGGAAGGCGTGGAGCGGCGCGGTACTAAAAAGTTTTTGATAAAAATATGTAGTTAAACATAATCTTTAAAACACGCTTTCCTTGTCCTTGCTCTATCATCAAATTAGCGTTAAAATACCAAATTATGGTTTTCTCATCAACTACATAATTGTACACGTACAAGGGTTCATTTTGAAATGGCAATTTAGGTGTAGGAAGTGAGTTTAAATTGATTTCTATGATTTTACTAAGTACCCACATTGTTTGTTAGATACTAGTAAAGCTAACTAAAACGTTTTAAAAAGCTAACTTTACCTATTACTTGTGATACTTAAGACTTCGATGACATTTTTCAAAAAGATTCACATTTTTTAAATCTGATTTTGGTATTAAATTCTTTACATGTTAAACATAGTTTCATCCAAAATGTGTCTTAATAAAATGTGCACAAGGTTTAAAAGAGCATTTAGATCAGAGGACCGCCAAGCCTAGACATTAGGCTAGGTATCCACGGACATGTGCGAGAAAGATAATGTATGCTCGTGTATAAAAAGTTTTCCTATGTGATCCTATTGGTGTTCACTTGTAACTAATAAACAATGTGATCAAATCTTCGATGTAATTTTTAACCTATGTATATGTATTTTGGATGACAAAACTATAATTGAGTAGGTATTTCGGAGCTGGTCTAATGATGGAGACAGAAGTTGGAAAGTCCTTAAGTTTTTTTTAAAACTAAATAATATTTTAAATTTTAGATCGACTCCACGCATTCCCTAACCCATCTTGCTTGCTCATGTCACCAAAACATTTTCAAGCTTGACTGGTCTACCATAGCATCTCATACGACGCTTTGTCACTGTAAACCCTTCCTTATTGTTCACTAATACGTCTCAAATTACCTTATCCTACAATTGCAGACATATCAAAGATAACCCTCAATAGAATCGTCACCTTATTTGTTAGACGCTAAAGATGATTTTTAATTGCACATAAGTTTCTTGGAATTTCTTATAAGAATTGTGGCTTCAGTTGTTTGAGTTTTATGTTGTGTGGGATAGAGGTGATTGTTGTGTGTGTTTCTTGTGGTTATTTAAAGAGTGACCCTGTATGAACTAATTGAGACGTTTTCCGTTCGTTTCTACGTCTTTTTGTCTGTCTGTCTGCGTGTCTTCAAATGTTTGTGGTTTATTGTTTTTATGTGTTTTTTGACTTCCTTTGCGGTCTTTACTCTGTATTGTTTCTATATTTTTCTAGGGTTTTAGTGTTAAAGTTATTTAGATGGACTCTTGGTATAATAATATACTCCGCCAGCTATGGCATTCCGGTCACGTGGACAACACGTAGTGACGTCAATCGATGCTTAAGCAGGACCGAAATATGTCATGTAAAACAAGTTCGAAAGAGATGAGGACGATGACTAGTGACGTCATTACGTGTTTGCTCCCGGAATGCCTGCTACCTTGTTTTTTGGATCATGGAAGGACTAAACGTCTCTGTAAGGAGATCTTTATCCGCTGTAAGCTCCTGTCCCACCCAAAGGTTACCTGGAAGAAATCGCTTTAAGCGATAAGGTCGCCCTTGTACTGTCGAAAAATGTATTTTAGTTTTTAAGATTTTTATGTAGTTTTTGGTGTGCAATAAAGTAATATTGTATTGTTTTGTATTGTATTGTAAGCAATGCATACAAGAAAAAAGGTCGAATTACATTTGTTTTTCTGGTTCTCTGATTTTCCGGGATAAAACGTCGGTGCTCAAAATGTGTACTATTTTTATCCGACTGCGCAAGAAGGAGGGTTAAGTTTTTCTAGCATATGGATGTATGTGGGTATGTGTGTATGAGGTTTCTTTGACACGCCCTTCATCTTAAACAGCTGGACGTATTTCGACATGTGAGGTGTCATTTGAATCGTCTTGATAGTGAAAGTGACGTAGGGTTCCAAAATTTTGCAGCCGGTTTTTTTTTCTTTTTTTTTTCTTTACTTCTTTCTCAACAGTGAATATTTACCTGCTGATGTTGGCTAAGTGCAGACATTTTGGACACATACAACTCTGTAACGGCTCAACTGATTTGAGTGAAATTTGGCATGAAGATATGTCCTGGATTAACACAAAATCTTTTTTAATCGACTTTCAAAAAGGAAGGATCACAATTTGACTGTTTTTTTTACGCGATTACTCCGCCAATCGTGAATCGATTTCAATGATTTTGTTTTTGTTTGGGAGATCATGGCTTAGAGGTGGTCTCATATAAACTTTATCGAAATCGGTTTAGCTGTTTTTAAAATATCAACTAAAGTCTAAAACTTGTTAACTTGGATGACGGGCAGTCGGTTTTTAACCGACGAAACGAAGGAGGTTTACATGGCGACGCGTGTATTTTTTTTAATGTATGATCACGCATAATTTTTATACACTAAAACTGTTATTAGTTTATAGTTATTAGTCCATAGTCTAGATTATAGTATAATTCTGTTAGTGAACTAAATAAAAATAAAAAATAATAATAATAATAAGTAGTACTTAAGTGGCTTAGTACCTTTAATACCCATTGAATATTCTTGCCTGTTCTTCTGAGTAGAGGCTCTTTATCCGAACAAGGCGGTCGAGTCTATTTAAATAACTTTAACGTTCATAAGTGTATCTTTAATTGATACCTAAATTGAATAAAAAACATTTTGACTTTGACGTTACCCAGTACGCACACATATTATTTTGAAATACCTATCTTTTTTTTACATAACATATCGTCACGCTTTTCCCCCGAGGGGGCTGGCAGAGTTGTAATACAATACCCACACTACGCCGGACGATATTCAGCCCCAAATGTGACAGGGGGCGAGCCTGTCGCCATACACCGGGCTCGAGTCATGTAGCAGATGACATACAATACGCACAATATATGCTCACACAATGAACAAATTGGCGCGTGCCGTCGGCTGGGTTTGAACCCGCTCCCTCTGGCTTGAGAGACAGGCCTTCTTCAACTAGGCCATCATCGCTATTTTACACATTTAAAAAAAAACGAACTTCCTTTGCAACGCACAGTTTTGTTCCAAATAAGAGGTATAAGGAATTCGATTAAAATAACCTCGAATTAAGTTTATTGAATCATCGAATAACCACCGGAGAGAATTGTAATTAAGCAATTATAGAGGTTAAAGTCGGAGAGACGGCGGTTAGTTTCAGTAAGGACGATAGTTCAAAGTTTGTAATTTCCTATGCAGAGAAAACAATCTTAAATACTAGCAGTTTATCACATTAAAAAAAATTATTGGACCATAAAAATAGATATAAGTACTTATACATACACTAGACTTACATCTTTCAAATTCTCTCGTTCATGCACCACTGATCATACTGGCCCTAAAGCAATAATCCGACCGTCGCGCCGGCTATGAGCGAGTAGTGAGTGGAAAACGTATGTAAAACACTCGCTCAGCGAGTTGGTGAGCGTCACTGAGCGAGTGTTTTACATACATTTAATTACAACTCATCATCATTCGGTAGGACAAGTGCCTACGCTCATTACTAATCCCGAACCGCACACGCCGAGCATATCGGACGTTGGTCAACAATTTTTGTTTGCGTTAGCGACTCTGTCCATATTTTCTCTAACTAGGTATAGGACTTCAGGAAGCTTTGGTATGATATATAATATATATGAAGCAATCCAAAATCAACACCAAAGAGCTCGTTCTTTTGGGTTGTTGTCTTTAGTAAAAACAAAATATAATTATGTTTATTATTACCCAAAAATTTGACTGATTAGGGCTGACACCCTGGAGGGCTATTCTTAAAATCGATGTATTTTTTTGTCATAGTCTCTTTCGTGTCAAAAGTCATTGGAGTGAGAGTGACCAAGACAACATCTCACGCGTCAAGAAAAGGGGTTTGAATGGAGATGATTAGTAATCAAACTGACCGCTAGCTCTCCGCCTATGAGAACGAACTCGCAAAATGAAACATTCCGCTCGTATTAGTCACACTTACGTTTTTGGAATAAATTAGTTTTCATTTTTAGTTTTTATAAAGCTGATCTCTCTGTGAACTAAATTAATCGAACAGTACTAATTAGTCTACGTCTTCCTTAATTTCAGTACAGGAGAAAGGGAAAGAAACATTTTGCAGCTGTCTTTTCTTTAATTTAGTTTTGAAAGTTTTTTAAGTAAATTAAAGTACTTTTTAACAGTTTATTAGCTGTTCCCCAAAACCCGCGCTCGCACAGGATCCGTTATTTTTTTCGGGATAGTACCCTATGTCCTTTTCTGTACTCCTGAACGTTTCTGCAAAATTTCATGGCGATCGGTTGAGTAGTTAAGGCGTGACAACCAAACACACTTGCGCATTTATAATATTGAAGTTAGAATTTAGATCCCAAGCAACGGAAGCCACGGCCAGTTTTCAGATGGGTGACCGGGGGTAGTATTTGCTAAGCGCTACTGTGGCTCGGATGACGCGCTAAATTGAAGGCCCAGGGGGGCTATTCCTGCGCGTGCGATGAGATGAGATTTTATCTTGGTCACTCTCACACCTATGACGTTTCAAACGAGAGCAACAAGGACGACAAAAAGTGAGATGAAAATATCAAATCTCCGAATAGGGTCCCTGGTCGTTTACCCTAAATCTTAACAACAACCGTCAAGCCATCTCAGAGGCCTTTACGCGGCCTAAAAACTAACACCAGGGCTAGCCACTCGCCCTGTTTGATCTTAGTACTTACTTAACTTTACTGATCTATCAAAACCGTCCATTTATAATCATTTGAGAGCTTATTTTAATATATTTTCTATGCCGTAATAAAAGATAGTATTGACTATAAATATGGGATATGGGAATTTTATGATGGTGTGGGAGGAAGAAAAAAAAACAACTTATTTCTAGAGTTGGGTGAGGGCGCCTCTATCGTATTAGCTAAAGAAAAATGACAAGTTTTGTTGTTAATTTTTAGTTCCTAGATTTGGTCACCTTTTTTTTGTGTATTCGTGTAGACTGTGAGATGTTTTATTTTAATACAGTACCTGGATGACCGCTTTTGAGCTTTGCTCGGTATTTTTTTTTTTTTATTGTGTTTTTTGGAAAATAAACAATTGATTTTAGTCTAACCTCAAAGCAAACACTCATTGACTTCTCATTTTAACAACGCCATCTGCTGTTGTGTCGTTAAAGCAATTAGTTGCTCACAAAAAATAGTATTATTATTCGCCAATAGATGTCAGGAAGAGTCATATTTTTCAGTTGAGACTACTCAAACGCCTCCTTTTTGTTATTTTTCTTCCAAGTTTATGTTTAAGTTGATTATGGATAAAACACGAATAAAATGACATTTTCTAAAAATGATTCCTAGCTAGATCGATTTATCGCCCCCGAAACCCCCTATATACTAAATTGTATGAAAATCGTTGGAGCCGATTCCGAGATTCCAATTATATATATATATATATATATACTTATATACAAGAATTGCTCATTTAAAGATATAAGATAAGATATGTATAGACTATTGTCAGAATTGTTTTGTTGTCACGTTTTTTTGTTTTTCCGTATACCACATCGGCCATTTGAACTGAGGCCAAAGTTCAACAAAAATTAAACAAACGATTAAATGTATTTAGTAAAAGATTTAATGTAACAGACTGTCTACAAGTATAAACTAAAAATAAAAAAAACCCAACACCGATTTTCATCAAACATAGCTATGAACACTCTCGAATAATTAATAATAATAAATAATAATAATATAATAAATTCTTTATTTGCCAAAAAGGTTACAAGCATCTTTCTTGTGACCCCTGCACTAGGAGAATCCTGTATCGCAGGGGCCACGTCTGGTACGAGTTACAAACTGATTGAGATACGGTGTGGTGATTAATTTATATAAATTTAAGACAAAATAAAATACAAAATGAAAAAAGAAACCTCACTTTTAGCAAAAATTGTACAAGAGCGCGCGTGTGTGTGTGTGTGAGAGAGAGTGTGTGAGTGTTAATGTGTGTGTATGTGTAGGGGAATGAATGTAAATGTGTAGTGGGTAGAGATAACATGTAGAATTTTCCTTTTCAAATTTACTTTATTTACTTTAGTATGTCTAGCAAAGCCTCTGTTTCCTTGTATGAGAGAGAGTTTAGTTTAGTTTAATTCATCTATTAATCAAAGAAAGACAAAATCAAAATCGGTTTATTCGTCATCGTTACACAGACACGTCAAACTTATCACACCCCGTCGCTTTTGCGTCTTGGTTTAAAAACTAAAGTAATATCATATCGTCACGACTTTCCCCGTGGGGGCTGGAAGAGGTGTAATACAACACCCACACTTTTCCGGACGATATTCAGTCCCAAATGTAAAAGGGGGCGAGCCGGACTCCAGTCATGTAGCAGATGACATACGAGTACAATATGCACAAATGTTCACACAATGAATAAATTGGAGCGGGCCGTCGGCTGGGATCGAACCCGCTTCTTCCGGCTTGAGAGGCAGGCCTTCTCCAACTAGGCTATCATCGCTTCCTAACTAAAAACTACTAAAATTTCAGCCAAAACAACTCAGCTACCTATTTAACTTTTACTCTTTATTGAAGCGACACAAATCACGGAACACAAAAACTACGGAATACCCGGACAGGTAATTTTCTCTATAGCTAAGGAGGTAAGTATGTACCGTGACAGAGAAATTAATCAGTAAGCTATCTCATAGTACCTAGTATGTATTCTGTGGCAGCCGGGTGATCCAGTGTCATGGGGATTGAGTAACAGGAGAGCAAGGACGCAGGTGGACTGGCTGAGCAAATCAAATCAAATGTTTCTATTTCTCATTCTCATTTAACATGTCAGTACCTGGATGGCCGAGCTTTGCTCGGTATTTTTTTTTATTTTTTAATTGTGTTTTTTGGATAATAAACAATTGATTTTAGTCTAACCTCAAAGCAAACACTCATTGACTTCGTGTTACTTAACAACGCCATCTGCTGTTGTGTCGTTAAAGCAATTAGTTGCTCACAAAAAATAGTAGTATTATTATTCGCCAATAGATGTCAGGAAGAGTCATATTTTTTAGTTGAGATTGATTATCGATAAAACACGAATAAAATGATATTTTCTAAAAATGATTCCTAGCTAGATCGATTTATCGCCCCCGAAACCCCCTATATACTAATTTGTATGAAAATCGTTGGAGCCGATTCCGAAAATTCCAATTATATATATATATATATATACAAGAATTGCTCATTTAAAGGTATAAGATATTGTCACGCCTTTACCCCAAAGGGGCTGACAGAGGTGTACGACACCCACAATTTAGCGGACGATATTCAGTCCCAAATGTGACAGGGGGTGAGCCTGTCGCCATACACCGGGCTCCAATTTATTTGATTTTATTTGATTCGGAAAAGATACAGTGTTGTGTAACAAGATTACTAATATCCTACTTCCTACTAATATTATAAACGCGAAAGTTTGTATGTATGGATGGATGGATGGATGGATGGATGAATGGATGAATGGATGGATGGATGTTTGTTACTCTTTCACGCCAGAACGGCTGAACAGATCTGGATGAAATTTGGCACAGAGATAGATTATAATCTAGAATAGCACATAGGATACTTTTTAACCGCGGGTGAGACCGCGGGGCGCAGCTAGTATTAAATAATTAGACAACATTTATCAGTTTTCGCCTATTGAAATATTTTTTGTTATGCTCATGAAAGTAGAGAAACGCTATTAACATTACACTAAAAATAAGAGAGACAGAGAGACACACAAAACCAGATTTTAGTTATATTTTGTCTAATTGAATTCAAGGATGAGTTGAACAAGTCAAAGTCGGGAAAGTCTACCAGTTTGTTTACGGAGTTAGATGCTCTTAAGAAGAAAGAGTCTGAGTTTTGAGTCGTACTCGTATTACAGGCGATATGTAAGCATTTAGGATGTCTTATTATCTTATTTATGTAGCAGATGGCATATATTATGTTCATACAATAAACAAATTGATGCGTGCCTTCGGCTGGGTCTGAACCCGCTCCCTCTGGCTTGATAGGCTAGCCTTCTCCGAATAGGCTATTGAAGATACACTTATGGACGTCATAGTTATAAAAATGACTCTACCACCTTGTCAGGAAAAAGAGCCACTACTCAGAAGAACAGGCAAAGCAAAGCGAAACACTTTGTCACCTGTCGACAGGCTCGCCACCTGTCACATTTGGGACTGAATATCGTCCGGCGAAGTGTGGGTGTTGTATTACACCTCTGCCAGCCCTCTCGGGGGAAAGGCGTGACGATATATGTATATGTTTTTGTCCCGCAGGCGTTGGCAGCGGTGTATTATAAGACCTACCCTTCCTCGAATGAGTTTCAGTCCCAAATATGACAGGGGCGGACCTGTTGCCATACAGCAGATGCCGTTAAATTCGTTGATAGATATTTTCACAAATGATCCTGGTGCTAGCCTTCGACTGGGAATGCTAGGATCGAACCCAGACTCTCTACTTTGACAGGCAAGCCTTCTTCCGATTTGCTATCATCGCTCAAACTGCCAGACAAACAGCGTTCCAAACGGTCCAGTTTAACCAGCCTCTATGCGCTAAGTCGCTTCGCGGTGGTTCCAGAATTAAGTCATCACTCACAGAGTAGTTTTGTTGCTTGTTTTTTTAAATACCAACTTGGACGGCGGTGTGCAGGATGTGTTTACAAATAACCTGGCTTTGAAAGGACTAATTGACCGAGAGAGCATTAGCAAGCGAAGCGTCTCTGCTTCAGCTTCAACAAAAACGCTTCGTATGCCGAATTCTGTCTGGATTTCTGTGAGGATCTCTGTCCAGCGGTCTCAATCATTTGGAAACGTTTCCTATCGTATCCCAGAAATTATAAACTCAAATTGTTCTAATCTCAGTCTACTTTTATAAATTTTGGAGTAGGGAATCAAGTATAAATCCGATCGAAAGAATTAATCACGTTTAAAAAGTTGTGAATATAGACTGATGTTCGAATAATTTTAGGTTTCTAAAATTTTTGAAAACCGAACGGGAATGTTTCCGAATGGTTGTGAATAGCCCTGCAAATCTCTGTCTAAAAAACATATCTACGCCATTTTGAAAAAAATCCAGTAACTGACACGACAAAAAAGTATTTATTGAACCTACTCACAAAATTTCAAGAAAATCGGTTAAGAAATTGCAACCTGTAGTGGAGGACAGACGCCGCCCGCGAGGTCTACAGCTTACAGAGATTGTATTGATGTATTGTATTGGTGTATTGTATTGATGTATTACGAGATTTTGACGATGTGACAGGGGCGAGCCTGTGACAATACACCGGGCTCCAGTTATGTAACAGATGTCACTATCCATCCCTCTTATAAGCCTCCAAATGGGTTAACAAATTTGTAAATACCTACTTCCGGTTGCAAATTCCTTACAAACTAATTTTTTTCACACAAAAACATACTCACCTTTTTTATGAATGCAAGCATTAATCCAATTGCATAATCCCATCCAAACTCTTTTATAATCCTTATTTTGACAGCAAACTTTGAATGGATGTAAAAAGTTGGTTCGGGCGGGACGGAGCTATGCAAGAGACGGAGACGGAGATAGCTCTCGCTCGTTGGGTGGTATGGTGAATCACTGAACGCTTATGGGTAGCTCTGGGATGGATTAAAAAAATATGGAGTAGATTTCGAGAGATTTATTTTGTTTCCTTAAAAATATTTAAGGTGATGATTTGGATGAAGAAATAATAATAATATTCATGGTATTTGCTAGTAGTACACCTTGTAAAGAAACCTCGTACTATTCCTTGTCCGTTTAGCTCACATAAGAATCTAACAATTCTATTGGGATATAATACATGATGTATTCAAAAATATTAGGTAAATTTATCTGAAGATAACTCAAGCACCTCTACAGATAATGTGGTCTTCATGAAATTTTGCAGGCAAATAGTTAATTTTAATAAAAATTATAAATTTAAATTTGAGCCATATTTAAATTTATATAAGAGTCGCAAGGTCTCAGATCGAGGCGAAAAACCCCCAGAAAATGTCAATACAAAACGTCATAAGTCCTAACACTTAAACTTAGATGAGGTCAGTAGTCTATTACCAAATTATAAACGTGGAATTGTTTCTTACACCCGTATTCGCAAGCATTCGGAAACGTTTCCGATCGGACTCTAAAAATTGTAAACTCAAATTGTTCGAATCTCAGTCCACATCCATAATTTTTGAAACGTTCAAAACGTTATTAATTATTCCAATCGGATTTATACTCGATTACTTATTCCAAAAATATAAAAGTAGACTGAGATTCGAACCATTTGAGTTTAAAACTTCTGGAACCCGAACAGAAACGATTCAGAATGATTCTGAACATCAGTGCCGGTTCCAGTTTTACTATGGGACACCAAACCGAAACAGCATGAACGCGGTAGAGAGAAATCTACTCTCCCCCGGACAGATCGTATCGACGCACCAAACGTGTTAACTCTATGGTTTCCTAATGTCATTTTTTGTTTTCTCTCAAGTAGGTGCGCTTATAAAAATGTTTGTCTATGGTCGAGAATGTAAACAAACACTTTTTTTGAGCATTTTTTTACCAAATGCGAAATGGATAACGTCAAATAACGTGATTTTGTTGTTTGGGTGACACTTTGTTTTTTTTTTTTAATATGTGTGAAAGTACTTATGTATTATGCAAAGAGTTGAAGGAATCAGCTTTAGGATTTTTCATCATCGTCAACGTAATGTTTGTCACCCGCTGCTCGTAGGCCTCTACCTAAGGAACTCTACATGGCCTGAAAGAAAAGAAAAAGAAAAAAAAAGAAAGAAAAGAAGAAAGAAAAATTAGAATCCTAACTAATATTATAAATGCAAAAGTGAGTGTGTCCGCTTGTTTGTTTGTAACGCTTTCACGCCCTAACTAATCAACCGATCATCACCGAAATTTTGCATACACGTTGTCTGGAGTACAGAAGAGGACATAGGGTACTTTTTATCCCGAAAAAGTAAACGGTTCCTGTGGGACCGCGGGTGAAACCGCGGGGTGCAGCTAGTAATAGAATGAAGAAAAAATATAAAGAACACTTAGCTAGAAACTAGGCGGCCACTGAGATGTTAGGTCCAATCAAATGTCAAAAAATAAGTAGAAGTAGAAAAAAAAAGTAAGACCAGAAAAAATGTCTTAAGATTTTGCAGGTTTTTGTTGACCTATAAGTAGTTCACTTAGGCACTATTCCTTAAATTTGAGATATTTTCTGGTCTTTGTCTCTCTCGTTTGAAAGGTCATATGAGTGAAAGTGAGCAGATTTCATTTCACGCTTCAGGAATAAGGAGCCAGCAGCGCCAGAAAGAACATTGGAAGTTCTCTTCCAAAGTCCAACTGTCGTCGTAACAATCATAGAGCACCCTCGGGTCGTTTTAAAAGGATTATATTTAGACAAAATTCTTTTAACCATTCATCCTCAAAAAAAAAAAAAACTATTTCCGAATCGTATCTAGCCATAAAACACCATTAACTCTTCCCCATTGTTACGAGCGGATAACCTCAAAACGGCGGCCATCTTGACATTAATTTGACAGCTGTCAAAACAGCATTTGGGCCGCCATGATGGATGGCTGTTTTTTGTTTATTTGCTCACGCTTGGACAATTAGAGGATAGCTACTGTTATCCTAGTTGTCTATTATGTGAATGAGTGTGTTTGTAAGTATGTCCTTAAAAATTTTGAAAAAATATTTTTTACCAGTATTAGTAATTTAATTTTTGCACAAAAATGTAGAGTAAGCTCTGATCAGACCTAAGAATGGGATATAAGCCTTTGGATTTGACATAATATTTATTTGGCATAAATTTGGATTTTTACTTGTAACCATAGTTTTATTAGTTAGCACATATCTAGTTATATATAGTCATGGTTATAGATTAGTATTTGTAGAAAAATGCTTATAAAGCTGTGTGAAAACTGGCAACCTTATCGCTAAGACCATTCTCTTCTTCGATAGCTAGAAAAGTTGTACTTCTACATACTTATAGAAAAACAGACATTCGAGTTCTTTGCCACGATAAAATGTGGAAAAACTAAGACATTCTTAGGCAAAACCAAGAGGTTTTACTAGTATTTTTATTGTAAATATAGATTGTAGGTTTTATCATTTTAATTCGAGGTTAATAGGTCCCAAGTTTTGACGTGGCGTAAAAATTAAGATTTTATCTGTGCTTACAAATTAATAAAAAAAAATGAGATCTTAGATAACGGATCTTGAAATCTAGAATGACAAATGAACGGGTTTTACTTTATATAATTTAAGGTCGAGGTGGTAAGTTGTGAAAAAAAAATGTATTATTATGAAAAACTAAGATAAGCTAAGTGCAAAGTTTTTCGCGCTAAAAAACCCACGAAAAATTGTGATCTCAAAATCAACGCAAGTTGTAAGTAAATCGATCAATAACACACGTACTGCCTAATTAAAAATAAGTAAAATTCCAGACGTTTCGTGCTAAGTCAAAACCCAGAAACAACGTTATTATAAAGAATTTGCTACTAATGAACTAGCCTGACCTGACTGATAAGTACATGGTAATCGTCGGTAATCGTATTCGGCTTAATTTTACATACGTACTTTAACATTATGTACGTTTTTGTACTATTATTTAGTCTGTGCTTTAAGTAAGGTTATATGCTCTAAAGACACACAAGGTAGAACACATCAAATGCAGGTGCAGTACGTGTGTATTCCGGTCCAGTTTGTAAGCACCAGTAATGTAACTCTATGAAAGACGTCACACCAAAGGAAAGGACTGGAAGGGCACTGGAAAGGGACTGCCTTTTCCAGTCCGTACCAGAACACGGCCTGCACCTGCATTTGATGTGCTCCAGACTTCACGGTCTCCGATTGGTACCTACATAATCTTAATCGGTTTTATTTTGAAACTTACTCGTAAAGTAAGCTCTATGTATCAATATGAAACCAAAATACCAGTCAACCGATAAGGACGCTTACTAAAGATATTTAAAAAAAACATAACTACTTCAATATGAAGCTATTTAACTAGTTAGTTAAATAACTACTTACTACCATTAATTATTTAATGACAGAGTTATTTCCCAAGCCTAAACTGTTGTAAAATTACGGCCCTACGGACAGTAATTTGATGACACAACAAATAACCAATTAACCCGAGACAGAGAACCTTAACAGAAAATTACTCAACGCGTTCCGTGAAACGGAACGTCACCCCACAAATATACCACTTATTACCCCGTAATTGAGTCAAAAATAGCCCAAACCGACAACTAAGGACGTATCGGTCGCGTAAATACGTCGACAGCGACATTACAGCGCACTAATCACGTATTAAAACGCTAAATGCTTCCAGAATTAAACGTCTCAAAGCACCGATGCGTAAAACGGAACGGGCTTGACAGCTGCTTTTTTTTTCGTGTTGGCGCCAAATTCTCTGTCACTCTGACAGCTATGATTTACGCGCCAAAACGCTGGCTGGAAAATAAATACGACATCGAGAGCGGCCTAATAAAAAATGTTGTGAATTAATAAAATTTAATATTCTCGACCACACACGCGGATTGAAAGGATTGTTTTTTTCTGTGATGGAGTCGTGTTATTAATAGAAGCTTAATTGGTGATGAATTTAATAGGTGCCGTTGGCTAAAAATACAAACTATTCGATTAGTTAGCTAAATTAATATTTCTGATGGAAGCCATACGTTGATTAAACTACTTACTATTATGTATTCTGTGACGTTGAGAGCTGTTCACAGATGCTTGTAATATTTTTAATCTGTAGTTTTTAAATTTTTTTTTTGGCACAGACAATATCGGCATTACAAACATTTTTTTACGCTTATTTACATCAAAATGCGCGTTGATGTCTTTTTGTTGTAATTTTTTGCGTTTGTAAATTTTCACGCAATTGTAAACTTGTAAACTATTCCTATATCCTTAATTGTTTTACACATTTTTTATTATGAATTAAGTAAGTATTGTTAAATTCAAATCACATGTAAAAACTACATTAATAAAAGGAGGATATTATAAAATTAACAATTATTTAGAAGTCAAAGATGTCTGAAGCTTTCCACTTCCGCCTAGTAGCCACTAGTACATAGATATTACCTAATTGTAAGCCAAAATTTGTGAGACAATAATTTATTCATTCTTTGAAAAAATAATGCCTCAGTTTCTTGCCTGTTCTTCTGAGTAGTGGCTATTTTTCCGAACAAGGCGGTCGAGTCTATTATGAAACTTTGACGTTCATAAGTGTATCTTTGATGCCCAATTGAATATAAACATTTTGACTTTGTACGTGTCAAATAAATTAGGTAGGAGCTAACTAGGAGTTGATTAAACTAGTTAAGCAGGGACTTGGGTAATTCTTTTATTTAGTTATTTAGTGCAAGTAGCCGAGTCGCGTTTTAGCGTCAAGCAAATAGCAAACTTGTAGCCAAAGAAAAAGAAATCTAAATGAGTCAGCAAGCGATCCATGCACCATAAACTTCATACAGTTCGCGCTGTTCTAGCACTCCATTTAAAATACGTATATGAGGTGGCTAACTAGAGCCATACTCCAACAAAAGCAAGGTCTAGCAAACACGTAATGACGTCACTCGTCCGTCTCTTTCGCACTATTTATAAATGACTTATGTTGGTCTTGCTTAAGCATTGATTGACGTCACTACGGGTTGCCCACGTGACGGGAATGCCATACCTGGCGGAGTATATTATTATATCATGACTGGAAGCAAGCAGTCACCCGCTTTCCGCTTCATTAGTTAGGATATAAAGCTTTAGTACTTATAGATACGTTTGCACCTAGGTGATTTTGGTGTGAATTACAAAAAGCTTATTATCTTTCAATATACTTTACCTATTTGAAAGACTAGCATCGACGAGCCTAATTGGATAAGGCCCGCCTCTCAAGCTAGAGGGATCGGGTTCAAACCCAGCCGACGGCACGCAAAAATTTGTTTATTGTGTGGACATTATGTGCGTATGTTATGCGGTACGCAGCAAACTACCGTTTTTAAAAAGTAATTACACTTTATTACTTAAACTTAACTTTTAACAAAGAATTTAGAAATAGTATACAATTGATTTAGAACAGAGTCGAGGTACAACTGGAGTAGAACTGAAGTGCGGGATAGACGTGGGAAGGTATATATAGTAAGGATCTGGGAAGGGATGCTGGGAACAAAACAATAACACTTAAGCTAACGATAATGATTTTGTTTGTTTACTTATACCTAGTCACATTAAGAGTAAGAGTATTAGCTTATCACAATAATCACTAATGGGGTGCAGAGATCGGATACATAACATCTCCCCCCTTAGAACAAAGATTGGGCGCGAGTGCCCGATTTTTGAGGAGTGCCGTCGGCAGAGGTGATGACGTCGTTGTCGTCGGATTCGTCTTCTGACACGGCGACGCTAGTGTTGAGGTTGGAGAGCGGGATAGCCACATGAGTTCGTTGCCTTCTTCGGTCGAAACAATTGTTGTAGATCTGAATGCAGCCATTGGAATGTTTCTGTCTTCTCAGGAATGACGTAGGGCAATGACGACACAGCTTGTAGAGCAGGAAGGAGAGCATTGTTACTCCCAGTAAATAAGTCACAAAGTTGAGCTTTGTCGAGTTCTTTTCTAATAAGGAGGCTTCTCGGAAGGCTTTTATTCTCTTGGACTGTAGCTTCAAGTCCTCCTTGATGGAATTTAATCCGTCGACTGGAATGTTGTTTATTCGGATTGGTATGAGTTCCGGCGACTTAGGTAAATCTTCAGAGACTTCAGGGCAATTGTCTTCAATGTCAACAGTGATGATAGGATGACTTATGTTTCTTGATTCTTCATTTGTTGCTGTCAGTATAATGAAGGCTGAGTAAAATTTACAGTTTTCTGGCAATGTGAGAATACCATTTCCCTGTAGAGTGAGGTGTTTTACAGTTTCACCACACTGAAGTGTTGAAGCGGTCTCATTCTGCAGCATGTAGAGCCATTTGTTAGGTTATATTGGCTGAAATACATTTATGTGTGCGGAGAACGTCGTAGTTTCGCAGATTTCAGGCAGGCTTCTCGCTGTGTGTATTAATACTAACATTTCACACGTTGGTCGAGTCTGTAGGTTGTAGATCGGCAGGTTGCATATCCATCTTCGTGAGCCAATCGTTTTACACGTAGACATGGAGTCCGTCGCAACGTACTGTTGTCTCGTCGGGCTAGTGGCTAGGTATGGCTGCTCAGGTAATAGTGTGGAATAGAGGATAGTGTTAGGATGTGGTATGGGAATTGAGTAGAGGTGGTATAAGGTAAACTTATCATTCTTGACTAGTGGGAAATCCATTATGAAAGTTATTTTATTTTTGTAAATGTAAGACGAAAGGGAGGCGGAGTCTAAGATTTTGTGTACGTTTTCAAATGTAACGGGATGAATTAGGCTTTCAGTCCGCAGATGAATAGTTGAAAGTAATTCGGAGTATAGCCTTTCGACTGAAATAATTGAAGGGTGTACTGCGCCTGATTTGATGAAAAGAATAGCGGTTAAAATGTCGTCTATTTCGGATTCGAGAGTCATGACTGATTCGAGAATTTGGATGGAAATTACTGAAATTTCCTCGGAAGTTTTCAGGTCGAAAAGGACATTACCTGATGTATTTAAATATTTTTCTATGCGATCTAGATTTTCATTCAAGACAAATTCGTCATAAGATATTTTCTGGATGGTATCATTGAAATTGGTAATTGTGGACGATATTATTTGAATTTGTTGTTTAAGGATATCGGCTTGCTCTATTTCTCTGTTTTCTAAGAGTTCAATGCACTTTTCATAATGACGCGCATCTTTTGCATCAGGAGTTCCGATGAGCCATTTAAGAACAGATCCTAAACCATCTAAAAGCTCGCGTTTGGATCTAGATTTAGTGCTGTAGGAGCTAAGTTCTGAAAGTCTAGAATTAATTTTATTAAGGCTTAATTTGATAAAAGAGGTCGTAGTGTGTACAGAAAAGCTTTTGGGTTTCGATGAGATTACTTGGAAGTACTTGTTACTTAGACGTTGAATTGAATCTCGCGAAATAAATAAAGGTTCTAAATTTCTATATACGATTAGTTTCCATGACGATTCAGTGATTAGGACTTCGCCTTCTTCTTGGAAGTATAAACCTGAATTTGAAGGCATCGGGGAGATAATAGCATCTCCTGCAACTAAGGTTGCGGAGTACCTGTAAAAACGGGAAATTGCATACTGAATAGTAGTTACTGAAAGATGTTTAAATTACTAAACTAACCTGAATATGATCTAATTAGCTTATATATCTTGTATAATAGGATATAGAAAATAAACTTGACTAAGGATAACATTATGAAACTAAAATAGGGATTATGCATTAAGTTATCTAACGTCTGTACGTTTGTGATGTTTTGATGTGTGGTGTTAAGAATAGGGTCGGTTAGGGTAAGGGTGACCCTGAAATAGTATAATTACACTATGATTATTTTTACAGCTACAAATAGTACTATCTTACATAGAACTTAGACTAATTTTGAAAAGTTATGTATGTACATCAGAAATATGCAAAGGTCGTAGGCGATTTCCATGCACCAATTGGTTTCGTGCACCCTTGCGTATTAGGTAATTTTCGTTAAAGCCTTTTCTTATAATGTCATAAGGACCATCCCATTTACTGTCCAAGTTATTAGGATTTGGGACTCTGAGCATTACTTTATCTCCTAGCCTGAACTCGGCTATATTTTTGATATGTTGGTCGTAGCGTTTTTTGGCTTCTTCTTTCATTGCCTTACTGTTGTCAGAAGCGATTTCGCGTGCAATTTTTAATCTTTCATTTAAATCCCGCAAGTAGTCATGCGTAGTGTAGTCGTCGTTGTCTTTAGCAGAATATAAGAGACGAGGCTTGTAACCGAATAGTAGTTCGTGAGGTGTGTAGCCAGTTGTGTTGTTTAAAGATGTGTTATGGCACATGATAGCAAGAGGAATGATTTGATCCCAATTACTGTTATTTCTTTGGTGATACATGCGAATATGATCACGGAGGGTGGCATGGAAACGTTCTAGTGAACCATTAGTCTGAGGATGGTATGCTGTGCTGAATGTATGTTTCGTGCCTAAGAGTTTCATAAGTTGTTTTATGATATTGTTTACGAATTCACCGCCTTGGTCGGAATGAAACCGTTTAGGTATACCGTAGTGTTGGCAGAAGATGAGAAGAGATTTTGCTATAGTGATTGCTTGCTTATCGGGAATCGGGTAGGCTTGAACGAACTTAGTGAGGTCATCTTGCAAAGTAAGGATATACTTATTTAGATCACCTGTAGTATCGGAGTAAGATACTAAGTCGATGGTGACGCGCTCAAAAGGTTCTACGGAAGAGGAGGTTATGACCATAGGTGCTTTGTATGTTTTTCTCTGAATTTTATTTCGTTGACATGTCATGCAGTTTTCGATGTATTTTTTAATATCGTCTGTCATACCTTTCCAAAAATACTCTTCACGGATTTTCCGAGTGGTTTCTAAAATGCCTCTATGTCCTGAAAGTGGTTCGTCATGAAAGGTTTTCAGTATACCTGGGATCTCTTCCTTAGTTGGATATTTAATTCTATTCTGGCAAATAGTTATTTCACAGTCATAACAGTCAGCTAAATATGCAGTGATTCGAGCTTGTTCGTTACCTGTCATCTTACAAGTGGGGTCGTTTTTCAGTTCGGGAATGTAAAGTGTTTTGAAGTCGTGATTTTGTAAGCAAGATAAGAGGACTTTGAAGTAGTTTTCTAAATTCCAGGGATCAAAGTGGGTCGGTCGAGTGATTCCGAAAATTAAATTTTGTTTTTTGTCTGAAACCAATAAATCTGTCTGATACAGAGTCTTGGGGCTGTTGAGGTATGGTTCTACTTGAGAGCAAGCACTTATGGCTTCACTAAAGATTTCGTTTTTGTCTGGAAGTTGGGCTGAAGTGGGAATTAGAATGTTTTTGTGACGTGGGTCGAGAAGGTTGTCGGGTGAGGTTTTTAGTTTACATGAATTGATATCTTCAGTAGGTAGTTGCATGAAATGTTCGTAATTGAGCTGTAAATAGTCGTTTTCAGGATCGTCGTCTCTAGTTAAGTCAATGGTTGTTGTATTTACTACTGGAGGTCGAGATAGTGCGTCAGCGTTCGTGTTAGTTTTTCCTGCTTTATAGATAATTTCGTAGTCATACTCTTCTAATTTCAATCTCCATCGGACTAAACGGCTACCTGGGTCTTTTACTGAAAACAACCATGTTAGAGGCTTGTGATCGGTTACAATTTTGAACTTTCTGCCAAACAAGTAAGGGCGGAAATGTTTTACTGCCCAAACTATAGCTAGCAGTTCGCGCTCTATAGTAGAGTAGTTAGATTCGGCTTTATTCAAGGTACGAGAGGCGTACGCGATTGGAAGATCTGAACCTATTTCACCCTGCGAGAGGATTGCACCGATTGCGTGAAGTGAGGCGTCTGTTGTAAGAACAAACTCTTTACTGAAATCAGGATATTGCAGCAGTGGAGTTTTCGTGAGAATGCTTTTACAGGAATCGAAGGCTGTTTGTTGGTCATTTCCCCAAACAAAAGGAATGTCCTTCTTCAGGAGGCCTGTTAAAGGCTTTGTGAGTTTACTGAAATTAGGAATGAATCGCCTATAGTAGCCTGCGAGGCCTAGGAATGATTTTATATCTTTACAGGATTTCGGAATTGGAAAGCTTTGAACGGCTTCGACTTTTTCAGGATTCGGTTTGACACCGTCGGAAGAAATGATGTGACCAAGATATGCTACTTCTCGCCTCATGAACTCGCATTTATCGGGTTGAATTTTCAGGCCAAATTTTTTTAGTCGCTGAAAAACTTCGGTGAGCTTTTCTTCGTGCTCTTGAATGCTAGAAGCAAATACGACAATATCGTCAAGGTACACGAAGCAGCGTTCTCCTTGTAATCCGTATAAAATGCTGTCCATGGCTCGCTGAAAGGTAGCAGGAGCGTTTTTTAAACCAAACGGCATGCGAAGGAATTCATAATGACCAAAAGGGGTGTTGAAAGCTGTTTTTGGAATATCTTTTGGATCTAATTCAATTTGATGAAAACCGGAAGCGAGATCTAGTGTCGTGAAATAAACTGAATGACCTAGTTTGTCAAGGATGTCGGTGATATTTGGTAAGGGGTAGCTGTCCCCTATCGTAACTTCATTTAATTTTCTGTAATCAACAACCATACGCCATTTACGCTTACCCGAAGCGTCGAGTTTTTTCGGGACTATCCAAATGGGACTAGTCCAAGGTGAAGTGCTAGGTTGAATTATATTTTGGTCTAAAAGCTTTTGCACTTGTGTTTTTACTTCTTGGTTATGGACTTGTGGGAACCGATAAGTTTTTGAGTGGATTGGAGCGTCTGAAACTGTGGGAATAGTGTGTTTGGTATGGCTTGTAAATGTTAGAGGGTCGCTTTCAAGGTAAAATATTTCTGAAAATTTGTCAATAATTTGATTCAAAGATTGGTTTTCTTCTTTGTTTAAATGGTCTCTTCTAATTAATTTGTGAACTTGGTCAAGCCGATCTGTTGTTGTTGGTCTTGATAATGTGTTGATTTGGACTGTGTCTGTAACGTTATCTGATGACTCTTCAAAGTGAGTCACTTTAACAATAGGGGTAGAAATTTCTTTGTCTGTGTCTGTTGTGTTGATGCATGTTATCAGAAATTTATAGTCAACAATATTAACTAATGCATTTGGAATCGATAATCCATTTTCAATGTTTTGTTTCTCGACTAGTGCTTGTCCGGACTTAATGTCTTTCGTGGTACATGTTATGACCGTTTCAGATCTTTGACCTACAAAGTGTTTGTCTTCGTTTAAACATTTATTATCTTCTCCGAAACTAAAGAGCTTGTAACTACATTTGTCTACGCGCATTGTCTTTGATGATATATAGATATTGACACCTGACTTTGACATGAAATCGAGACCTAGAATTCCGTCTGCATGGATATTGAGATCTGCGATGTAGAAAACATGTTTTCGGAAATTGTCTAGAGATATCTCGGCTGTACCGTGGCTGTGAATAGGACTGTTTTTACCTGAGACGCCTATAATGGACACGATGTTTTTTGTATTTAGAGGGGCGTTACCAATTTTGTCTTTGCGCAACACAGAGATTGCGGCTCCTGTGTCAATCAAGAGAGTGACTGGTTGTCCATCAACATGAAATTTGCAATACAAGAGGTCTTCTGGAGGGACGTTGAGAGCAGATATTGAAATTGTACGAGGCTTATTCTTTGTCTTAGATCTAGACTTTGGCTTAGGTTTAGGCTTGGATTTAGTTTTCGATTTGTTAGATTCAGTGGAATTGGTAGATATAGTAGGTTCAGTGGGCTTAGCGGACTCAGTAAGTTTTGTAGATTTAGTGATCTCGGTAGGTTCCATGGATTCAGTGGAGTTAGCAGATACAGTGGGTTTAATAGATACAGTGGATTTAGTAGATTTAGTAACCTCGGTAGGTTTCATGG
Source organism: Peribatodes rhomboidaria (assembly GCA_911728515.1). Taxonomy (NCBI): domain Eukaryota; kingdom Metazoa; phylum Arthropoda; class Insecta; order Lepidoptera; family Geometridae; genus Peribatodes; species Peribatodes rhomboidaria. The sequence goes on from OU452194.1 coordinate 3,009,185, forward strand.
ATTCAGTGGAGTTAGCAGATTCAGTGGATTTAGTAGATACAGTGGATTTAGTAGATTTAGTAACCTCGGTAGGTTTCATGGATTCAGTGGAGTTAGCAGATTCAGTGGATTTAGTAGATACAGTGGATTTAGTAGATACAGTGGATTTAGGGACGAGACAGCCAAGGGTTTGGGGCTGGTTACCCGGTTCGTAGGCTGCTGATGTTTGCGTGAAAGCGTCGCGAGTTTCTTTGCGATAGACTGCGTTAACTTGCGTTGACTTTTCACGAGTAACCGATTTAGTAAATTTTATTCTAACTGGAGTTGGTTGAGGTCTGGAATCTGTTCCAGCTCCTGGCTCGACTGGGTCAAGGGGTAGCAGGCTATAGCGGTTCCCATCGAGTCGCCTAATTCGATGGCCGCCTGCGAGTTTAAATTATTGATTTGAGCGGGCTTAGGCTGTGTTTGACTGAATCTTTGGTTATTGTAGGCTCTTTTCCTGCACTCTGAAATAAGGTGGCCTGGATTTTTGCAGTAATTGCAAGTCTTTACGTTAGGCGGAGCAGGTTGTGTAGGATTGAACTGCCTAGCAGGGGTCTGTGCGGGGAAGGAAGACTGAAATGGTCTAGAAGGTCTAATCTGGGCTGAAATATTAGGCACTCTAGGATTCGGCTGCCTAGGAGTCATTGCGAGACTAGCTCTATATAGTTGTTGTCGAGTAGTATTCATTGCGCGGATCTTTTCTTCTTGAATGGCGAAACGCCCGGCGTCGGACAAGTGCGTGAACTCTTTGGTCCGTAACATAGAGCCTAGATCACTGTTGAGGCCGTTTATGAAGACATTAAGGGCAGTTTCTTCAATGCCTATCTTTCGTCCAGAAAGGGTGTCGTCTTTAATTTCCGTTGTTAATTTTTCGATAATTTTACTTCTTAACAAGTCTACGCGGTGATAATAATCTGTTACGGTTTCTTTATCTTTTTGAAACAGTGACTGTAATTCCAGTGTCAAATGTGCAACTGTTTTTACATTTGAGAATTTATCTATTAAGTAGGACCTTAGAATTTCCCATGACGAAAATTGTCTTGCATGAACGTCGGCGGCATAAGGCCCAATAATTTTATTAAGGGCGTAAATGAGTAGTATTTGTTGGTCCGCGGGAGAACCTAATTGAAAGGCTGCATTGCAGGAGCGGACGAACCTATACACATCTGAATTACAGGTGGTATTGAACTCAGGGACAAGTTTTATCAATGTTTCAATGGAAAGAGTCTTGGAGGTAGTAGAAACGGAGGTAGTAGCCATTTTAGATAAGGTTTGTGTAAATGAAGTAATATGAGGTACAATGGATGACACAAGACAAGAATGATAATTAATAACTAGGATTTAGGAATTAGGATTAGGAATCGAGCAAAACCAGTAGTATAGCCACTTACCAACAAAGTATCAGGACGAGCGGGAGCATTGAGTCGGCGACACGTTGAATCCCTGTAGGAACCGTAGCGTTGACCGTACGCTGCGTTGTTGTCGTCTTCGAGTTGCTCACGCAATATCCTACCGACTGCGCCAATTTTGTTATGCGGTACGCAGCAAACTACCGTTTTTAAAAAGTAATTACACTTTATTACTTAAACTTAACTTTTAACAAAGAATTTAGAAATAGTATACAATTGATTTAGAACAGAGTCGAGGTACAACTGGAGTAGAACTGAAGTGCGGGATAGACGTGGGAAGGTATATATAGTAAGGATCTGGGAAGGGATGCTGGGAACAAAACAATCTAATGATTTATTTACTAACACTTAAGCTAACGATAATGATTTTGTTTGTTTACTTATACCTAGTCACATTAAGAGTAAGAGTATTAGCTTATCACAATAATCACTAATGGGGTGCAGAGATCGGATACATAACACGTATTGTATGTCATCTGCTACATGACTGGAGCCCGGTGTATGGCGACAGGCTCGCCCCCTGTCACATTTGGGACTGAATATCGTCCGGCGAAATGTAGGTGTTGTATTACACCTCTACCAGCACCCTTGGGGGAAAGGCGTGACGATATGACTGTATGATATGAAAGACTAGTTTTTGTCAGATGTGACAATGAGTTATTTTATAAATAACGTCTCACACTCATCCCCACTCGCCACTAAGATTCCCTGTGTCGGATTTGCTATTAAACATAGACAAAGACAGACAACTAATACCCAGACCTAGAGCAGATATTCAAATGATAAATTTGAATAACTTTTTGATAATTCAAACATCTGCCTGGCGGGAATCGAACCCGGTACCTCCTGCTTTTGCAGCTTAAGCAGTCAAACTCCACCTAGGCTAGGAGGGTCGTCGTTTCTTTTTTATTTAGTCCCCTTTCTTTTAGTTCCATTTTTGTAACAGCATAGAACCAAGGCTGTATATCTTAAACGTTTTAAGCCAACACGATGTACGGGTACAATAAAAAAAGCATCAATTAACTTTTTAACGTCACTCAATCTGAACTGACAAAAAATTGTCAGCCTCCCTGTGACAAATCGAGCTCCTAAAGGCATTTTTACACGGTCAAGCCGGAGGTAGATAAAAAGGTATTTTTACACGGTCAGCCAGTAGATAAGTAAAGACTTGACGGATGGAACTTAATAGCGCAATTAATATCAGTCTTAGTAATATAAATCTTAGTTTTTTACTGTTTTAAAACGGTTAAGAGGAGGAAACTGCTTTTCGATCTCAAAGTCATTCCCACATTTATAAGAGTTTTAGCAAAATGTTTTGTTGTATCTTTGATTATGTGTATTGTTTAAGAGATTTTATGAGATGAAGACTGTAATGATGGCGATACATGATGATTACAGATTAAAAACGATTTATCAGTTTTGCGTTTAACAACTCTTTCAAGTAAAAAAAATGTAGCCTACTTCCTGTAAAAAAAACATATGGAAAGCTGCTGTAGCTCACCAGCTGACCGACACAATACCTTAAGTAAGCGCCATAGTTCGTTAAACATTTTTTGATTCGCGAGAAAGCCATCGAGATGACATATTTGTCATACATAAAATGTCAAAAATGTCAAAATGATTTGATGTATGACAAATAAGTCATGTTGATGGCTGTCTCGTGAATCAAACTATGTTTAACGAACTTAATAGCTATAGTTTAAGGGTAAAAACGCGCAAAAAACTGCGAAACACAGCTACTTGTAAACAACTTTAAAAAATGGCAAAACAGCTACTTTTTTAATCATATAAAAAAGCGCGTAATGCGCAAAAGCGTTCTTAAACCGTTTAAAGTTTTAAAAACTTATCAAATTGAATTGCTCAATATCCGTCAAGATTTTAGAGACGTGATAAAATATTTCGAAGCGTTATCGAGTCAGTTTGATGAAGTGTGATTTGATTGTACTGAATCGGGTTTTTATCCCACGAGATGAAAAACATTATGTATGACGTGTATGTAGGTTTGTGATTGTCACAACTGACGTCTGTCAGTTGTGCAATTATTGGCAAAATTATCTAATATCAATATCTATATCAATATATCAGTAGTTTGCCTCGCAAAACAACCAATTTAGCTCATAAGTCTACGAGCTCAAAAGTTAAATTTGATTGACATGTGTGCATTTTTTTTAGTCATAGTTAATAGTGATTAAAGTTTGAATCACTTAAAGTTCGAATCAGCAATACTCAAGTTATAGTCAGACAAACAAATGCCAAGTTGACTCAACTAAACTTTGAAATTTCTCGTTGCGTTCGGTCAATAAAAAACTAATCTGTTAATTAATAATAATAATTATCTGTTCGGGAACTACGATGTCACAGACACACAGGCACGTCAAACTTATAACACCTCTTTGTTTTTTCGTTTGGGGTTAAAAATTTAGTAAATCGATTTATAATCACTAATACGGGTTAAAGAAATTTATTTCTCGGCAAGAAATTAACATAAATTTCACTTATGCGAGAACTTAAGTAACGTACATTAATTCGACATTTATTTTACAGTCTATAAATGTATACTTTATATAACTATGTAAAATATGTACCTTCTAATATTTATGCTTATAATTATTGTTTACATTTGCGCGCCGCCAGTAAACTTGCCGACCGGCCAGCGGTTATGTATTAGTTACTGTACTGGAGATCAATGTGTCTATTCAAAGTTCCATAAGAATCATTGAAAAAAAGGTACTAAAAATTGATAACTGTCGTCACAACCTCAACCGTCAACAGCAATAAAGATAGTCCGAATCGAGTAACACTAGAAGGTAGCACTGTGACGTCAGGTCCAAAGTATCAAAATGTAATAAATTATAGAAAAAAAAAATTAAAAAAATAGAAAACATTTTTCACATTAATTGACAGTTATACCTGACGTTTACCTAGCACGCTGTGACGGCAGAGAAGCAAAGCTCATTCTTAACATCATCGCGCACCAACTGACGATATCTTCGTGTGAGGTCCACAGTTAGCTCTATAAAGCCATACTGCCCACGCGTGGGCACTGAGTACTTACGTTAGCTCACACACTTTTCGAATATGGCAACGCCAATCTTTGATTTAGAGTTGGATCAAGATTATCCTGATAAGAAGTAGTATGCAAATGTTGGTGAATAGCATCTCACCGCAGTTTCACCAGCTGTCCTTAAGGAACTGTTATTTTTTTTTCGGGATAAAAACAACCCTACTCATATTAACACACAGGAAATTTAAACTGCGAATAATTACATCACAGAGCACAGCTATTCCTTGCTAACTAATAACATAACATAAAATTTCGTCACGCCTTTCCCCCGAGGGAGCTGGCAGAGGTGTAATACAACACCCACATTTCGCCGGACGATATTCAGTCCCAAATGTGACAGAGGGCGAGCCTGTCGCCATACACCGGGCTCCAGTCATGTAGTAGATGACATACAATACGCACATATATGTTCACACAATGAACAAATTGGTGCGTGCCGTCAGTCGGGTTCGAACCCGCTCCCTCTGGCTTGAGAGGCGGACCTTCTACCAACTAGGCTGCCATCGCTTTGCTAACTAATAATAGACACTAAAATTTTAAATCGACAGGCTTTTCGCGGCTAAACGGTTTGAATGGATCTTGATTTGATAATTTGCATTGAATCAATTCATACTTATCCATATTAATATTAGAAAATTGAAAGTAACTCTGACTGAACGGATCTTGAAAAAATTTGATAAATAGTGACAGTATTTAACGAGGAAGGTTTTTGGATACTACGAGTATTTTCTGAATTAACACGAACAAAGTCGCGAGTAAAGCTAGTATAGTACCCGGCGATAAATATTGCACATCGACTTTTGAAAAGAGACTCGGCTTCGTTATATCGTTAATATCTTTCGTACCACAGTTTCGTTTAGTGTGCGACAGAGATAACGCTCTACGAAGGTGAAGTCTCTTTCCAAAGGTCGATGTGTAATAAATATCGCCGTGTACTGTTTTCAATATTTTTAAATAAAGATTACTTCGAGACTTTGCACGTTACTGCAAAGTGTGTTTTGGCATTTCTTCCTACCACATTTGAACTATAAAATGGCATTTCCGGTTCAGAAACATTAAAATGTGACGTAGCATGTTTTTCCCATATTATGCCCTCTGTTCAGGGACCCTAAACAAGTTGCAATGCGATTCTGTTTCCAGAATCGGAAAATCTAATTGGAAAAGTCGACAATATGGTCACGTGACATTTTTGAAGCTCGTATTTCGTTCAATCAGCAGCTGACGTTCGAGCTTCAGCGATTCTTAAAACTTCAACTTGCCTAAGGCCCAGCATGGTATAATATATTCCACCAGCTACAGTGCTACGAGTCAAAAATGGTCACATGGGCACGTAGTGACGTCAATGGATGCTTAAGCAAGACCGAAATAAGTCATACGATGACGTCACCAGGTGTTGGCTCCAGGAATGCCAGACATTGTATTTTTTATCATGGGGCCCAGTAGCGCTCAAGTCCACTGCGACTAACGCGTCGTCCTGCTCACGCCCTTACCTTCCTCACGCCCGGAGCGTGGGCGGAATGGCTTCATAGACCTCACACGAAGGCTCGATATAGTTGTCAATCGGTCATCGGCTTATACAGCATGATTCTAAACTGCTTGTTTCTTTATTTTTTAAGCTGTTGTTTTTTTGATGGTTGACTAGATGTGCCCTGCGGTTTCACCCGCTGTCCCACAGGAACTGTTAATTTTTTCGGGACAAAAAGTACTTTATGTCCTTTTTATGTAACCCAGGCATGGTGTATGCAAAATTTTATGACGGCGGGTTGAGTAGTAAGGGCGTGAAAGTGTGAAATAAACAACGAACAAACTCACTTTTGCATTAAATATAGTTTTAGGATTTCGGATTTGAGTTTAACCAAGTTACCAATGAAATCAAAATTATGTTTTATTATTTTAAATAGAAGAGTTTCTTGCTTGACCATCAGTTTTCATGATGTATGTAAAACGACGTTGTGGTCTATCTAAGATAGAACACGGATAGCCAACCGAAGTGTTGAACTGATTTTTATTGTTTTCGATGGAGTACTTTGAGAATGATTTCAGATAGCCGTGGAGTAGAATAGAACAGAAAAATAGTATTTCGAAATAAATTATTTTTAATCGTATTATTTGAAATTCTTTTTACTGAAACAAAAGAATGAAGGTACTTTACAAATAACTTTGTAAAAATATCTAATGGACCAAGCCATGCCGTGAAACGACCTAGTCGTGTTTCGGGATGTAGTCCGGTGTAACCGTTCCGAAGCCGGGTCTGAGCAGTAGCGCACTTGTAGCGCACTCAACTGCCGTCTTTGTACTTCTTCACTCTACTAAACTTCAAGGCTAGAGTGAATAAGTACCTTATAGGTCGTCGTGCTCCATCTTAGACCACAACGTCACTTTACATCAGGCGAGTTGGTGGTCAAACGCCGACCTATTCTACATAAAAAAAAACTAGAAAGGATAGAGATAGAAAAAATTAATAGCCTATACTTTAGAAATGTGTAAATCCATCTGTGTTTTTAGTATTACATCCATCTATTTTAAACACAATTTTAAACGATACAAAATACCATAAAAACATGCAAAAACGCTCGCCCTGTGGACTATTGTAAAATAAAACCTTCCATACGGCGCCCACGCACGTATTTTGCGAGATTACTGCAACTTACAAATGTATAACAGTAAATCAAGTTTAGACAAAAAGAGTTACATTACCCGGCGATCAATATTGCACATCGACCTTTGAAAAGAGACTTCTATTTTGTAGAGTCGTTATCTCTGTCGCACACTAACGAAACTGTCGTGCGAAGGGGATAACGCTCTACGAAGCCGAAATCTCTTTCTAAAGGTCGATGTGCAATATTTACTGCCGGGTACTGGATAAGTCTTACGTAAACAAAGTAACTATAACTATTGACTTACCCCGGCTTCACACAGTAGGTACATAGAAGCACTCTGAGAGAGCAGAAAAATTATCTAACTGATGGTGAGACCAGCATCAAAATTCTTCAAAATTCATGGAAGGAGTGGAAATGGAAATGATGAATGGGAGTGGAAATACAGAGAGAGAGAGACGGCATGTGCGTGCACGAGTGCGGCATGAGCGTGACCGATCAAAGGGCTCAGATCCTTCAATCCCCATCGTAGTTCACTGAGGCTTGTGGCAGCCTGAAAAGGTTGCTAACCTTCTGGGAGCACCTGGGTTGGTTAGAGTGAGGGGAAAAGGAAGAAGAGAAAGAGTACACGCACAATGGCCCGATCAAGTGGCTAAGTGCGGAAAATGCCCCGCTAAACAAACAAACAAACAAACAAACATACAGACAGAGTGACAGACAGACGTGGAAAGTGACTTTGTTTCAATTAAACTACTAGCTGCACCCCGCAGTTTCACCCGCGCGGTGCAGCACAAGAACCGTTAATTGGGATAAAAAGTACCCTATGTCCTTTTCTGTACCCCAGACAACGTGTATGCAAAATTTCAAGACTGTGTGTTAAGTAGTTGAGACGTGAAAGCGTTACAAATAAACAAACTCACTTTCGTATTTATAATAGTTAGGATTAGGACTAGCTGTTACCCGTGACTTTGTTCGCGTTCATAAAAAAAAGTAATACAGAAACCTTCCTCGTGAAATACTGTAACTAATTATCAAAAATCATCAAGATGCGTTCAGCTGTTTAGCCGTGAAATGTCTACAAACAGACAGACAGACAGACAGACAGAGTTACTTTCGATTTTATAATATTAAGGATGAATCTCAGATCAACCTAGAGGAAAAGATGGAACACTGCGTTATATCTCGCTGAAGCCACTTCTTTTAAAACTTGTGTGCGTGTTAATTTTGCCATGTAAAACATTTACAATTGCACGAAAACTAATATTAATTCCCAAACTCTACGTTTACCATTTCCGTTCCAATTAACAACCTTAGTAGATTTAATATTCGAAAACTGCACATATTTGTAAGAGTTTAATGTAACGGCTTTTTTGAAATTGACTAGTAAAAACAGTTTTTAAAAAGAACCTCAAAATGTAGTCCTATAGCCACTTTTATAATGCACTATGTATATTTATGTACACAAAATTATACCATAAACCAATGCACATAATGTCGAGGTAAGAATGACCAAGCGAGTAGCGTAGTTTTTTTTGCGTCAATGTGTGCGTGTTGTGTACATATACGTCAGTAGCGTACTTTTTGGATTGGTTTTGGTTTCACCTAAGTCATACGCCGTGCGCTATCTTATTCAGAAATCAGAAATATTTACCATAATAAACATTATTATTTTATTATTCTCTGGGTTGATCTGAGGTATGGATGTAAAGATTCTCCTACTGCATTTATAAGATACCAAACATACACTATTTATCATTACTCTTAAGGTGCGCACTTCAAATAAGAAGGTATTTAAGACGGGTCTGTATAATAACTCCTATATTTATTTTACAGCAAAGATTCGTGGGAACTAAGCAAATTGGCTTTATTTTATGGAAATAAGGAAGTTGGAGAGTTTCTTTGTGTTTTTAAGTTATTTTTAGTTAATAGCCTAGTTGGAGAAGGCTCGCTTCTCAAGCCAGAGGGAGCGGGATCGGGCCAAGCCGAAGGCACGCACCAATTTGTTCATTGTGTGAACATATGTGCGATTGTATGTCATCTGCTAATACATGACTGGAGCCCGGTGTATGGCGACAGGCTCGCCCCTTGTCACATTAGGGACTGAATATCGTCCGGCGAAGTATGGGCGTTGTACACCTCTGCCAGCCCCCTCGGGGGAAAGGCGTAATGATATGTTGTACCAAGAAATAAAAAAAATCTAATCAATAGATCGTTTGGCAGTGCAAGGGCTGCCTTATCGCCATTAGTTACTTCTTCCAGAACAGCAAGTTTTTTGATAGATACAGGATCGTACATATTAGTAGGTAGGTTCACTGTTCCTGTTCAGGTATGTTTTTTTTTTCTGCATGAACTGATGGGCTTATGAGCAAGAGTGGCCTCTACCATCAGGCGAGCGTCTTGTTCGTATATATTATACAGTATATATTTTGACGGTGTCAGTGGCTCAGTTGGTAGTGAACCTGCCTTCTGAGCTTAGGGGCGTGGGTTTGATTCCCACCTTCCCCTACATTCATGTTATGAACATTTGTTTGTTCTATGGATGGATTTTAATATCTATTTAAGTATGTATTTACAAATTTATACAATATATCAGTATCTGGTAGCCATAGTACAAGCCTTGCTTAGTTTGGGGTCATACAACCGTATGTAAATAATGTCCTGAATTTAATATTACACTAGCTGTTACCTGCAACTTTGTAGGCGTTTATTCAGAAAATACAATCCAACAAACCTTCCTCGTGACTAAATATTTTTCATCAGGATCCGTTCAGCTGTTTAGCCGTGAAAAGTCAACAAACAGACAAACAGACAGAGTTACTGTCGATTTTGTTTGTCGTCTGCGCAAGAAGGAAGGTTATGTTTTTCGAGTACATGTATGCATGTATGTGGGTATGTATGTATGAGGTTTCTTTGGCACGCCCTACAGCCTAAACAGCTTGATGTATTTCGACATGTGAGGTGTCATTTGAATCGTCTTGACAGTGGAAGTGACATAAGGTACAACATTTTGCAGCCGAGTTTTTGTTTTTGAAGTTATACTTCTTTTGAAATATTTTAAAGAAGTCTTCTAACGCGTGTACATAAGTACACACACTCGTTTTTCTTCTAATAATGGTACTTGTAGATACAAATCTATCTGAAGATAAGAAGGATCGCTATTCCACTTCGCTTAACTTTGTCTTTCTAAAGAACAACTACTATAAAAGTCCAAACAGCAAATTCATCGATCTCTCACGAGTTAGAAAGAGAACCGCTTGACGTCACGCGCCGTGCGTCTGTCTCTGTCGCTCGCAGCGTTGTCTTGTTGGTTTCGTTGCTGGATGCCTTATCAGAGGCGTGGGCCACCCAGATGAGGCTGTAGGGCTGCTAGCTTTCAAATTTTATTGAACTAGCAGCTAAAGTATTTTTACCATTGTTTAAGCGACGAAAAAACGTAATATTAAAAAAAAATCTTACCTTTTTTTAAGCGACGAAAAAACGTAATATTAAAAAAAATATTCTTAAATTTTTTTAAGCGACGAAAAAATGGAGGAGGTTCTCAAGTCGACGCGTATTTTTTTTGTATGTATGACCACGTAATGACGCTGTAGGACCGCCAGCTTTTAGATTTTATTGAACAAGTAGCTAAAGTATTCTTACCTTTTTTGAACCGAGGAAAAAACGGAGGAGGTTCTCAAGTCGACGCGTATTTTTTTTGTATGTATGACCACGTAATGACGCTGTAGGACAGCCAGCTTTTAGATTTTATTGAACAAGTAGCTAAAGTATTCTTACCTTTTTTGAACCGAGGAAAAAACGGAGGAGGTTCTCAAGTCGACGCGTATTTTTTTTGTATGTATGACCACGTAATGACGCTGTAGGACAGCCAGCTTTTAGATTTTATTGAACAAGTAGCTAAAGTATTCTTACCTTTTTTGAACCGAGGAAAAAACGGAGGAGGTTCTCAAGTCGACGCGTATTTTTTTTGTATGTATGACCACGTAATGACGCTGTAGGACCGCCAGCTTTTAGATTTTATTGAACTAGTAGCTAAAGAATTCTAACCTTTTTTTAATCGACGAAAAAAACGGAGGAGGTTTTCAAGTCGACGCGTATTTTTTTATATATGACCACGTAATGACGCTGTAGAGCTGCCAGCTTTCAGATTTTATTGAACTAGTAGCTAAAGAATTCTAACCTTTTTTTAATCGACGAAAAAAACGGAGGAGGTTCTCAAGTCGACGCCTATTTATGTTTATTTTTTTATGTATGCATAACTTTTTATAAAGTAGGCTTGTTCCTAACGACCACCACCAAAACAGTCAGCAGTAGTGGTCGTTAAGAAAAAGTTTTATTTTTATCCCAACTGCCGCCAGTGGGGCCCGTTGTGTCAAATAATTCCTAACTAAAGTATTTATTAATTATATGGTTTAGCTGTGTTACAGTGTAAAAAAAAATAAAAATTTGTTTTTCCATTTTAGAGTAACGGTCAACTGGGGAAAATGCGTCTGAGGGGCAATTGCGTCTTTCGAGAATTACTGACAAACCCTTCACTAATTAGGCACCTCATCTACATCTTACACCTCCATCTTTTTTCATCTTTAGAATAACCCATATCTTTAGAAACACGGCTGCAAATATTGTACCCTATGTCACTTCCACTATCAAGGCGATTCAAATGACAGCTCTCATATTGCAATACATCAAGCTCTTTAGGCTGTAGGGCGTGCCAAAGAAACCTCATACACACATACTCGTACAAACACTCGAAAAACACAACCATCCTTCTTGCGCAGTCGGGTAAAAATATATTTTAAGGTGACATTTGTAAGTTTGTTTGCAAAGGCTAACCTCCAAAATATTTGAATTAGAACTCATTTTAAAAATTATTTTACTAATAGAAATGGCTTTATCCCTAAGTACCAGCTATGAAAAGCAAGCAAACCCACGGGCAGAAGAGCTACTATAATATAAAATAAGAGTAGTATTTACCAATGATTGACAACCCTATTCCGTAAAATATAATTATCAGTAAACTCCATGCAGAATTAATTTGTCAAAACATACGTCCGTCGGAACATTAATAATATGAGAAGTTACTTTATAAAACTTTATGCAATATTATCAGAAATGGTTTAGGCGGTACTTACATTGCTCCGCGGCCCGCACGGGATTAACTACCTACATCTCCCGCGCGGAGAGTGGTCAGGGAGCTTACCACGAGTTTTGATAGCTACTATAGTACTAGCTGCGCCCCGCGGTTTCACCCGCGGTTAAAAAGTATTCTATGTGCTATTCTAGACTACAATTTATCTCTGTGCCAAATTTCATCCAGATCTGTTCAGCCGTTCTGGCGTGAAAGAGTAACAAACATCCATCCATCCATTCTTACAAGCTTTCGCGTTTATAATATTAGTAGGAAGTAGGATAGTAGGATATATACGGGACACTTGCAAACACTGTCGTTTGACCCCAAACTAAGCAAAGCTTGTACTATGTTGGCCAGAGACTGATAAACATACATATTCTTTTTTAAATACATACTTATATAGATAATTAACACCCAGACATAAAACAAACACAAATGTTTGTCACATGAATGTTTGCCCTAGGTGGGTTCACTGCCGACTGAACCACCGAGGCAGTCAAGACGAATACATTTAGCCTAGTTCCATAACGTTGCCGCCAGGTGCGCTTTATTGAAAACGAAAACGAAAAAATTTTGTAACGATCAAAACTCGTAGTAAGCCCCCAGTGTTTGTTGTTCCGCGCGTTTTTTTATGCTATTTGCGCTTGTGGTTAAAAAGTCTCGTATGTGTTATTCTAGACTATGTATCCTAACTAATATTATAAATGCGAAAGTGAGTTTGTTCGTTCGTTCGTTTGTTTGTTTTTTCGTTTGTTTGTTTTTTTCGTTTGTTTGTTTGTTTGTAACGCTTTCACGTCTCAACTACTCAACCAATCGTCTTGAAATTTTGCGTACATGTTGTCTGGGGTACAGAACTGAAAAGGACATAGGGTACATTTTAATCCTGAAAAAATAACGGTTCCTATGGGACCGCGAGTCAAACCACGGGGCGCAGCTAGTATAATAATGTAATAGTTATCGCTGTGCCAAATTTCATCCAGATCCGTTCAGAGTGCTTAGTGTGAGTTGCTCAAAGTAAATCGAATAACTTTACTACAGCGTAAACGAGTTTACGTCACACGGATCGACAATCGAAAACGAGCGAGTGTGAGTGCCAATCGAGCTTGTCAATCGATTCGCGTAAATTCACCGTGAAAAAGTAAATTTTTCATGTCAATGTTGGCAATAAACAAAAAACTCGCACTCACGATTGCGGTTTCTCATTACTCGCACTAGGTGGCGCTTTTTAATTTTCATACAAATTGGAGTTACTTTTACGCGATCGAAAAGTAAGAAAAACTCACACTAAGCACTCAGACGTTCTGGCGTGATTGAGTAACAAACATCCATCCATCCAGCTATCCAAACATCGTGCTAAACTGTCTCATTTATAATTTTACTAGCTCTTTTGCCCGCGGTGTCGCTCGCGTTTCATAGCCTATGTCACTCAAGGATAATGTAGTTTTTTAATGTTGAAAGAATTTTTTAAATCGGACCAGTCGTTTTGAGTTTATTCGTTACAAACATACAAAGGTATTACAAATCTTTCCTCTTTATAATATCAGTTTAGAAGTGTTAATTAGTGTGATGTGTGTGTAGTTCATTGCTTTGGCAAAGCAATGAACCTATGCCTAAATCCATGCCTGACTTATGCCTGCCAAACATGGGCTCTCACTAAAAACACAAAGAACAAAATAGCAACTTGTCAAAGAGGTATCGAAAGAAGCTTTCTGAATTTGAGGCTAAGAGACAGAGTGAAAAACATCACTATCAGAAAACGCACACAGGCAAAAGACGTCATCCAATCAGCATTAAAATTGAAGTGGAAATGGGCAGGACACGTACAAAGAATGAAACCAGACAGATGGGCGCACATACTAACGAACTATACAATACGAGACTCAAAACGCAAAAGAGGCAGACCACAGAAAAGATGGTCTGATGACATAGTAAAGATAGCCGGCAGACTATGGCCAAGACTAGCCAGAGAAAGGAATACCTGGCAATCCTTGGAGGAGGCTTTTACCGCATGAGCGGTCCTTACATAACCAAGCATGCAATACCTATACCTAATCTACAAAAACAAAAAAAAAACAATAACTACTAACTTAACTAACTAGGTACCACCCCACATAAGCACTAACACTACTAAACAATACTAATAAGCAAAAAACACACACACACATACATAATATTACTTACATTATTATCGTTAAAGAGTGTACCTTTTTTATATACCTCTAAGTTACTAACCTTTAATACCTAAGCATTTGTTTTTCTTTTAATTTAAATATAATAAGTACTTACCTACCTAGTATATAAGTTTTTCTGTATAACTTTTTACTAAGTTAGTTATCTTAGCTAAAAAAAAAAAAAATTTTTTTGTATTATGTTTCGTAACCTAAACGTGTAAGGAAAAATAAAGCTATTTTTATTTTTATTTATTTTATTTATGTGTGTAGTTATTAGTGTGTTTGGTCTAGGGTTGGACAATGTGCATGTTTTCGGTGACCCATTTAAAAAAAAACAATTTTCCCAAAAGCAATCTCAGAAGCCCAAAATCTTTTATGTGATTATTTTTATTTTTTCCGAAATTTTTTAACCGAAAGTTAAAAAAAATACTGTTTTAGATCTGATCTGATCTTTTTGTTTGAGTTTGGTCTCTGATACATTTTTGGGCTGCACAAGGCAAGATTAAAAACAAATAAGGACTAAATAATTCCTTCAGAGCTCTTAAACAGTAAAAATGAAAAAAATAAAAAAAATAACATATCGTCACGCCTTTCCCCCGAGAGGGCTGGCAGAGGTGTGTACAACACCCACACTTCGCCGGACGATATTCTGTCCCTAATGTGAATGTGTCCCTCCTGTCGCCATACACCGGGCTCCAGTCATGTAGCAGATGACATACAATACGCACAAATATGTTCACACAATAAACAAATTGGTGTGTGCCGTCGGCTGGGTTTGTAACTAGTCCCTCTGGCTTGAAAAGCGGAACTTCTCCCAACTAGGCTGTCATCGATTTTTAAAAAGTTAATAGTCCGGTCAAAATAGACATACAAGGTTACAATAATTCGCATAGAGCTGAAAATTGGTACCACCATTTTAAATCTTAAAATATGTAAATTACGTGTCACGTTGTTTGTCCGCTATAGACTCCTAAACTACTTAACCGATTTCAATCAAATTTGCACACCGTGTGCAGTTCGATCTAACTTAACAGATAGGATAGCTCACATATATATATATATATAAATAATAAACGCGAACAATGTCGCGGGGTGACAGCTAGTTTAATGTAAAAGTCCCAATCGATCCCACGTCCGCTAAAAAAATATTAAACGCCAAAGTTCACAAACATGGGTACAGAAGGGACACCAACCTACCCTA
The DNA here is from genome assembly GCA_911728515.1 of Peribatodes rhomboidaria. NCBI lineage: Eukaryota > Metazoa > Arthropoda > Insecta > Lepidoptera > Geometridae > Peribatodes > Peribatodes rhomboidaria. The sequence continues at coordinate 3,024,776 of OU452194.1, forward strand.
CGTCGAGAGTGATTGGGAAACCGTTGTCCACCACGCTAGCTCATTGCAGGATGTCTTTGGAATTATTCTTCCAGGACACGGGTTCCTCGCGATATTTTCCTTCACCGTACGAACACGTGTCACATTTAAATGCACATAAGCTTTTGTACGAGAGAAAGGTGGATAGGTTCGAACCTGCATAGTAGATATTGTATGTAGGCATGTATTTAAGTTATTCAAAAGAGGTGTCAATTAATTCGCAGCACGGAGCAAACAAAAACAACGTTCAATTCATCGCCAGTAATGGGGAGTCACCCGGCTGGCGCGCCTGATAAAACCTCCTGTTACACGCCATTTGTTATTTTAGGGTGGCTATCATATCACTTACGTCTAGGACAGTCCGTGATCTAAACAACTAACATTATAAAAAGTAAGAAAGACCAGGCTGAAAAATGTTGTACCCTATGTCACTTCCACTATCAAGACGATTGAAATGACACCTCACATGTCGAAATACATCAAGCTGTTTAGGTTGTAGAGCGTGCCAAAGAAACCTCATACATACATACATACAATCGAAAAATATAACCCTCTTTGTTGCGTAGTCGAGGTAAAAAAAACAAGGTCTAGCATTCCAGGAGCCAACAACATAGACAATAGACAATAGACAAATATTTATTTGTAGCAAAAACATACAAAAACAAAATACAGATTACACAATTATAAAAAAGAACAAAGTTTTTGCCACAAACCGGTCCCAACTCAGCATAATGCCGGCTGCTGTAGACAACCGGCGCTGGTCTTCCGTTGGAACCGGCAGACCAACACGTAATGACGGCACTCGTCATTGTCATCGTCTCTTTCGAACTATTTGTAAATGACATATTTCCGTCTTGCTCAAGCATCGATTGACGTCACTGCGTGTTGCCCACGTGATCAATCTTGACTTGGAATGCTATACCGGGCGGAGTATATTATTGTACCTTAAATGACAGTCTCTATTATTGACCGAGTGGACTAGGTATCATACTCACTTGCACTAACTACAAGTACTAAATTAAATTACTCCTAGCGAAGTATTCGCTTATCGAGCACATCAAGCTTAGAGTCTCCTAAGGAATGGGCTCCTGCAAGAAAATGTAGGTAAGAACTAGCTAGGAGTGGTCTAAACTAGTTAAGCAAGGACTTAGGCAATTCTTATGGTTAATGCAAGTGGGCATCAGAATCTTCTGAGACATCTCAGCTTTTGTCGTTCTGACAACTTGAGTATTAAGAGGGCCGCGACGCTCTGAAATTTCCATACAAACGCGCAACTCAAATTTCTTGAAAACCGTGTGTCAGATTATCAGATTATGATGAAATTTAACATGTACAATTAAATTAACAATATCTCCGCCCCTATGTTCTTGTTTTTTTTTTTTAAAACGTTCTCATGCGAAATAGAGCTATGAAAAATACCCGCATTTTTAAAGGGTCACTTTTAACTGATTTATTCAATCAAAGGTAGACAAAGCAAATCAAAAATTCCTTTACATAGAGAGGTTGTCTACATCATTAGCTGTTAAATGAATCCATAATACAAGGGAAATTCTTAGTTATTTAAGAATGATTACAGAAGTGCATAAGTCATAAAAAAATTGAAATTGCACTTTATCACTCTGCAGGTAACTTTAGAGGCTCGTCAGTATCATTACTCGCTCTCTTCGCTCGCCTTCTTCTTCTAGACGAAATGGCTATAGAATACCTTAAGCCAATGCGAAGTTAGTCTAAAGTAGTCGCCGAACTCTTAATTATCTAATTTTCCTGAAATTTTGCAGGTGAGTAGATCAAAAAAACACAATTTTGAAGTAGAATATGAGCCAAATTGGACGAGAAGTCATAACGCGGTCAGCTACTGAACTGAAATTATCGCTAAAACCCGACTGGTATAAGCCGGGCTGCTTTTTTCCCGGAAATTGATCTACAACGGAAGTTCCCAAACTATTTTGCATTCGTTATTTGCTTGACAGGCGAACTTGCTTAATATGGCGACAGGCTCGCCCCCTATTACATTTGGGACTGAATATCGTCCGGTGAAGTGTGGGTGTTGTATTACACCTCTGTCAGCCCCCTCGGGGGAACGGCGTGACGATATCTATGTATTTGCTTAACTGACATCGTGTCTTAACACCCCCCCTTACCCTGCTGTGGTTAACTGATAGATTTAAAACGTTACTGACCACATTCAATTTTAACGAGCTCACATAGACCCCTGACCCCTTCAAGGTCGTCGTCGACTCCTGGGGGTCAATATAGACTACTTTGGGCATCACTCATCTACAGCTACACAAATTCGGTGGTGCCGATGACTGCCGGCCCGATTATGTGATCATGAAAAATATTTGTCATGGTCACCCTACAATAAAACTCCGAATCACCCGAGGGGTGTAAATCGTTTAGTTTATTACAAACAGGCACTCCACGGTGTATGCTAAACTGAGGGTAGCAGATTGTGACCAGTGTGTTCTCACCCCAAAGAGTTTGCTGTCTTTTATCACCAAATTGGCGTTTTTCCACTCGCTGGCGAGTAGGTATGTAGGAGTAAGTAGGTAAAACCATTTGCCGTTTCAACTTGCTGGGATGGCTCGGCCCGGCTCGGCCCGGCAGCCGGGGACGCTGCCGTGTCGGGCTCGTTGTCAGGGAAGTGGAACGCTTTGCCACTTGCCGTCGACGTCCGGCCCTTGTTTCTGCCGTGCCGTGCCGGGCCGATCCGGGCCGGGATAACTACTTATTTCAAGAACCACCCGTTTACAAATGTTTGGTTGGTTATGAGACACTAGTCGCCCGCCCCAGCTACGCCCGGTACCTACATATATACCTTCCGTAAAAAAATATTTAACAGTTGCTCAAAGTAAATCGAATAACTTTAAGTCAAAGTCAAAGTCAAAATGTTTTTATTCAATTTAGGTATCAAAGATACACTTATGAACGTCAAAGAGATACACTTATGAACGTCAAAGTACACTTATGAACGTCAAAGAAACTACTACAACGTTTACTACAGCGTAAACGAGTTTACGTCACACGGATCGACAATCGAAAACGAGCGAGTGTGAGTGCCAATCGAGCTTGTCACTCGATTCGCGTAAATTCACCGTGAAAAAGTAAATTTTTCATGTCAATGTTGGCATTAAACAAAAAACTCGCACTCACGATTGCGGTTTCTCATTACTTCCACTAGGTGGCGCTTTTTAATTTTTATACAAATTGGAGTTACTTTTACGCGATCGAGAAGTAAGAAAATATTTTAGTTAGCTATTCTTAGCTACGAGTATAATCCATCTTTGCACCAAATTTCATCCAGATCAACCGTTCTGGCATGATTAAGTAACAAACGTATACATACATACTTATATACTATATTACCATACATCCATACGTTCACATTTAGGATATTAGTGTGATTAGAAATTTGTAACCTCCTTACAAAAGGCACTTTTTTTAAATGGCAAAATGGTTTCTGTGTGTTTGTCTGTTTGTTACTTTTTCAGACTGATGACCGATTTTGATTCAAAGTCAATATCAAAGTCAAAATGTTTTTATTCTATTTGGGTATCAAAGATACACTTATGAACGTCAAAGTTTTTTAAATAGACTCGACCGCCTTGTTCGGATAAAGAGCCTCTACTCAGAAGAACAGGCAATAAACTGAGGGGCATCATTTTTTCAAATAATATATACCTAAATTACAGTCTCACAAATTTTGGCTTACAACTAGGTAATATCTATAAATACTAGTGGCTACTTGGCGGATGTGTGGAGGTAGCTTATACCCTGGAAGCCCACGTGCTACTTTTTAACTGCAAGTAACGCCGCAGGGCGGAGCTAGTAAACTCAAAAAAAATATTTTACTGGACTACAAAGATTTAGAATATTAAACCTATAATTACTGTGAATCTACTTCACTGTTATTCTTCAGTTATTCCTACTAATTATACAACGTAAGCTTCTAATTAAGTTTAAGCATAGCTGGGTACTAGTAATTACTAAGTATGACTTAGTAATACGTGTAATTACTTAGTATGACTTAGTAAAAAATGTAACACAATCACTTCACACGTAGAACTTAGTAATTATTAAGTAAATAGTAGTATGGATTACTGTAAAAAGTTTCTTTAGGGATGGGATCATCCATTAAGAAACTTTTTACAGTTTAGCCGGACATTTTTCGGCATAAATTATATCGGATAGTTTAAAATTTTGATTAGATTTACATTTTTTTGGTAACATTTTGCTTAAATTATACACTTTTTATGCTTACGTCCTTCTATAAACTGAGTGGTTAGGTTTAAATAAGAGCATTTTAAGTCTTTATTTTAAACTTCATGTTCAAAACCTTCTGTAAACATTATCAATAGTTTTAAAAGAAAATAATATGTAAATATATGTTCCTTACGCGTCCCATGTTCAGAGCTTATCCTCACTATGTTATCCGGTAAGTCTACCATCATCCGGCAAAAATAAAATCTAAGCATCTCTATTCTTACGCGATGACAGGCGTTGTAGTTTTAATTATGTACAAAGACCGTGCCTTGCTAATTAATGGTTTCAAAGATTTTTTAGAAAGGCAGACTTGTTTTTTTTTTTATTAGGTATACCTGGCAGAAGTATAGGTATATTATACGGAAGTAAGTACATTCGTATTTACTTCCGTATAATATTTTTGACAAAATATAAGTCAACATTTTTGACCGACAAAAATTACGAAGATACCAAATTGTGGGGGATCCCAATCCTAACTAAATATTTAAATAGAGTTTGTTTAAAACTGTTTTTTGAACCAATCTACGTATTCTATTGTATTTCCGCTCTAACGTCGCATTAAGTACGTCAAAGAATATCATTTTTTTATTCTATCTTGGAATAATAAATTTAATGAAATTTACTAGAAATCTTAATAAAATTGTATTTTTTGAAGCCAATTTGAACTTTTATACAATTTGATATTTAAAGTTAATTTAATAAAGAATTTAATGAAATTTACTAGAAAACTTTATACAAATTGATTTGGAAGCTACTTTAATAAAGAATTATACAGAACTAATGTAAATAACAACAAAATTTTGATCAAAAATTAAATCGATACGGACGATATTCAGTCCCAAATGTGACAGAGGGCGAACCTGTTGCCATACACCGGGCTCCAGTCATGTAGCAGATGACATATAATACGCACATATGTTCACACAACGAACAAATTGGTGCGAGCTTTCGGCTGGGTCCGAACCCGCTCCCTCTGGCTTGAGAGGCGGGCCTTCTCCGGCTTGGCTATCATCGTTTTGAAATATCTAAGTATCTAAATCAGTATCTGGTAGCCTTTGGTACAAGCTTTGCTTAGTTTGGTGTCAGGCGACCGTGTGTGGTAGTGTCCGGAATTTATTTACTTATTTATTATTTATTTAACCACGAGTAACACTGCGAGGCGCAGCTAGTCGACTTCATAAATTCTACTATCGATTAGTTACCTACAAATTATCTTTCCACATAATTCCTTTAAGCTGATTTCTCCCCTTTAAAACTTGCGAACTTTACCAATTAAAAGTACGTCAACGTCTCCGGTACCATCGCTTTATTAGGCGGGAAATAATTGGAATTCCTAATTCGAATCTGTGACAGTTAGAGTTTGTAACGGTTGTCACGAAACGCCGTTGAGAAGGGTTTAGGAATATGTTGCTGATCAAGGAGTTGCTATACCTATTTCTAATGTTTTTTTACTTAATTTTTACTTAATTTAATTTATTAAATAAATAAATAAATGTTTTTTACCGGTCAAAGCGTGGTCTTGCTCCCTTTTATTTTTACAACAGACTAGGCATGCGTTTGACCACTGACTCGCCTGATGGGAAGCCTCGACGTAATCGTTGGCCCACTAAAACCTCCTCGGTGGCCATCCTCTGTGCATAGTAAGAAGACGCCGGGATCTCCATAGGACCGCGCCGGTGCCGTGTACGTTTCCTGTAACAGCACCTTTCCCAGAGATTGATCTCTTGTCTCTCACCACAACGATGCAGGCCACGCCACATCGTTGTCTTCCCGGGCTCGCTCGTTTGGTCGGGTGGTCAGATCCCCAAATCTGCCTACCTACGAGCCCAAACCGGGGTGAGACCCCGGCTCCAGGGTGAGGCCCCGGCTCCAGGGTAACACGCTTACCTAGGAGATATTTATTCACTTTACTCTTGAACACCCCCGGATTGTATTTAGGTGAGTTCCACACCTCTGCAGTTCTTACAAGAAAAGTTGACTTGAAACGCTTAGTGCGTTTTGGCGGAATTTCCACCATAAGATGGTGTCTCTTGCTGGTGCGCCTGGTACAATTATAAAACTAATAACCCCTCAATAATAAACAAGGACTATAATATGTAGTTGGAATAGTTGTTCAGTGTTTTTACCCGACTGCGCAAGAAGGCGGGTTATGTATATTTATGTATGTATAAATGTATGTATGTTACTGCAGCTATTAGCTTGCAATCTTTTAAAACAAGACAAAAAAAATGTCTTATTGAGCAAGCTTTTTATGATTTTCATGAATTTGTATAAACTCGGACATGTGATTATTAATAATTTTAATTCTTAATATTTTTATTTTAGTTATGTGTTCTTGTGTTGTGTAATTGTTGAATTTGACATTTTTGCTGTAAGTACCTATTATTTTATTATACATTGATTGTATTATTATTTTTTAAATTGACATGTAAAATTACATTTTATGAATAAAATGAATATGAATATGTGGGTGTGTATGTATGTTCTTTGGCACGCCCGACAGCATAAACAGCTTGATGTATTTCGACATGTGAGGTGTCATTTGAATCGTCTTGATAGTGGAAGTAACATAGGGTACTTATACAATTTTAATCATATCCGGAGTGTCAGATTATATTTTGAAGTCGGGTATTCTATTTTTTTTTAAATAATGTTTCTTGTGTCTTTTTCGGTCGAGTTAAACATTTCAAATGCTACGCCTGCCTTAGCGGCCTTATACAACAACTTGGGTTATCGCTACAAAGTAGCCGGTTAGTTCGTCACTCGGCGATGTATCGGGTGAATTATCGCCCACGTCAACTCCGCAGAAAGGCGACCAGTTGACCGCTAATGTAGACAAGAACGCCGATAACCGACAACGCTGATTTTAGCGACAACGCGACACGAATTATCGCGCGCTAATGTGGCCGTAGAAATAAAAAAAGACAAAGCACCGTATAATATAGTACTACGTAGACTGCCTCGGTGGCTCAGTTGGTAGTCAACCTGCCTTCTGAGCTAGGAGGCGTGGGTTCGATTCCCACCTAGGACAAACATTCATGTGATGAACATTTGTGTTTGTTTTATGTCTGGGTGTTGATATCTATTTATGTATGTGTATGTATATGAGTATCTATACTCATATTCATACTCATACTCATTTATTTATACGATTAGTATACGTCAAAGGCTAAAAATCAATTCATTTACAATCGTAATAATAAAAAATTAATTAATTTACAATCGTAGTATAAAAAAAATAAAAATAATTGAATTAATATAGTAAATGTCATAAAATAATAATAATATTCAATTTAATAAATTATTAGGTATCTTAGGATATCATTTTTCGTATTAGGAATTCTTATGTACCTATTTATGTACATACTAGCTGTCACCGCGCGACATTGTTCGCGTTTATTATATATATATATATATATATATATGAGCTATCCTATCTGTTAAGTTAGATCGAACTGCACACGGTGTGCAAATTTGATTGAAATCGGTTAAGTAGTTTAGGAGTCTATAGCAGACAAACAACGTGACACGTAATTTACATTTATATATTAAGATATCAGTCTCTGAAAAACGTAATTGAGAACCTTCACCTTTTTTGAAGGTCGGTTACAAACAAACAAAAATACTTCAGAAATCGATTGCCATTGCCAGCAATATTGCTGAGGTGGTCTTCATAAAAGACGACCCCTGGTACAGCAGTGCAATAATAATTTATTTTATGCTTTAATTACCGCTGTAATCTTTATAATTTAATTATAGAAGTGCGAGACGAGCTCAATAAACGTTTATTTCATTTAGATGCTGAATTGGTTTTTGGTTTTCTTATTTTGTATGTTGGTTTACTGGCACTAAAGCCTAGTTTACACAGTGCGAGCTGCTGACCAGACAGTAGACAGCTACTCGGCTTGTCTACTCGTACGCCAATAGCTCGGCTCGCCTTTGCTGTCTACACGACAGTAGTAGCTGCTGTCCAGTCTTGCGAGTACCGCGATGTCGAGTGAACGTGTTAAAATAAAAAAAAACTGACGACTGTCTCGCTCGCACTGGTGAGGTACTGCCGAACGCGTTTAAACGATGCGAGCGACGGCCCAGCTGCTGTCATGTACGAGTTACTGTCAGGCGAGTATGCGAGTGAAAACAAAAAATCTTGAAGTAACTCGGATGCTAGCTACGGTCCAACTCGCACGTGCGAATTACTCGTAAGCGACGTCCAAACAGTGCGAGTCACTGCAGTGCAGCTACTCGGCAGGCTGACTCGTACGCCAGCTCGCACTGTGTAAACTAGGCTTTAGTTTGTAAGAGGTAGATGTTCAACTGACTTTTGTTTTTAATTATTTTATAAGTTGTTTTACTGACTTGTAAGTATTAACACATAGGGTCAACTGAGGCAAATAAGTCTGTGGGGCAATTGTGTCTTAGAATTACTGACAAGCCCTTCACAAATTCACAAATGAGTTTTTCAGTTAGTGACTTCATCGAAAAGCGCGCCAAACTGCTTTTTAACAATGACTCGTTGATTGAATCCAAGCTTCAGAGCTTGTCACACCGGCGTGAAGTGGCCAGCCTGTCGGTATTCTACAAAATACACTACGGCGAGTGTGCACAAGAACTGCACGACCTGATCCAGCCATCGCCGTTCTTCTATAATTGTACCAGGCGCACCAGTAAAAGACACCCTCTTATGGTGGAAATTCCGCTAAAACGCACTAAGCGTTTTAAGTCAACTTTTCTTGTAAGAACTGCAGAGGTGTGGAACTCGTTGCCTGTGTCTGTCTTTCCACCTAAATACAATCCGGGGGTGTTTAAGAGTAAAGTGAATAGGTATCTCCTAGGCAAGCGTGTTACACCTTCGATCACGTCGACGCTTCCCATCAGGCGAGTCAGTGGTCAAACGCATGCCTAGTCTGTAGTAAAAAAAAAAAGTTATTTCAAATTGAATTTGTTGTTAAGTCAGTTATTGGACATTTTTTAAAATGGCGAAATATTTTACTTTTTTTTTTAAACTTGCTAAACTTCAAGAGAATCGGTTTAGAAATGCAACCTGTAGAGGAAGACAGAGATCCGGACAGAGTTCGGACATACGAAAGCATTTTTTTTCAGAGTCCCAAGACACAGGCTTGTACGCCTAGTTTTGGGCTCGCCGGCAATTGCCGGCAATGAAAAATCATTGCCTTTACATTATTATGTAAAGGCAATGATTTTTCCACAAATAAACATTTGGGGGGCTGAGCTACCCACGTCCGTAGGAGTGTACTCTATTCTGATTCCCTACACGTGGTCCCCGGGTGCTAACCGGGTAGCAAACTCTGGTGGGAGGCTTCGGCCGTGGCTAGTTACCACCCACCGGACCAAGCCATGTCGTGAAATGACCTAGTCGTGTTTCGGGATGTAGTCCGGTGTAACCGTTCCGAAGACGGGTCTGAGCAGTAGCGCACTTGTAGCGCCTCACTCAACTGCCGTCTTTGTACTTCTTCACTCTGAAAAACTTCAAGGCTAGAGTGAATAAGTACCTTATAGGTCGTCGTGCTCCATCTTAGACCACAACGTCGCTTAATATCAGGCGAGTTGGTGGTCAAACGACGACTTATTGTCCATAAAAAAAAAAACATATTATTATTATTATTATTTTTGTCAAAGCTAAAGCATAAGACGCTTCGCTCGCTAACACTCGGTCGAAAATCTAGCTATGATTTTGTTCTTAACTTCCTGACATCAGTATGCCACCCTTCTAACAATAAATAATTTATTAGCAATGCCCTACAATTATAGTTATATTGTGTACACAGAGCATGTCAGCATTGTTTGTCTGTCTGCAATGACTTACGAACAGAGCGTAATTAACGGAAACGGGCCGGACCCATTACCTCTACATTCTCAAGGAGGGCCGCCTGTCACACCGTAATCCTACTTCCTACTAACATTATAAACGCGAAAGTTTGTAAGAATGGATGAATAGATGGATGTTTGTTACTCTTTCACGCCAGAACAGCTGCACAGATCTGGATGAAATTTGGCACAGAGATAGATTATAGTCTAGAATAGCACATAGGATACTTTTTAACCGCGGGTGAAACCGCGGGGCGCAGCTAGTCCTACTAATATTATAAACGCGAAATTTGTAAGAATGGATGGATGGATGTTTGTTACTCTTTCAAGCCAGAACGGCTGAACAGATCTCGATGGAATTTGGCACAGAAATAGATTATAGTCTATAATAGCATATAGGATAGACTTTTTAACCGCGGGTGAAACCGCGGGGCGCAGCTAGTATATTATCATTATGTTATACTTAACTTATAGTTCGCAGCTCTGTGAGCTAAACCCTGGCAAAGACGTAAAAAAAATGTTATCTCAGCCATTTTGAACGTTTCCAAAAACTGAATCAACAAAAATACACGCTTTTGTTGTAAATGTGAATGTTGTATGATGTATTTATGTTTGTTCAATCACTCCAGAACGGCTAAACGGATCTGGATGATATTTGGCACTGAGATCGACGACGATAACCGCGGCTGAAACCGCGGGGCGCAGCTAGTTTAACTATCAAACCGCTCACAAAATTTCACAAGAATCGGTTGAGAAATGCGACCAGTAGAGAAGAACATCCGGATATCCAGACATAAGAAACCATTTTGTCCAAACTGAAACAGAGACGAATCGCTCGCGCTTTACGCTCGCTTGGTCAATTGAAACACTATTTTTCAAACTATGAGACGCAAGCCAATATTAAGTGAACCCTAAAAATCATCTTTGCATCATTCATGTATTTATCCTTCTCAGGGAAAATAGCACTCCTTGTAGTATTTTAAATTTAATGGGTTCAGTCAGCTTTGGGAACCACTGCACTAGAAACTTTAACTATCATATTTTTCCAAATACCACTCAGTAATGTTTAGCGAATTCTCATATTTTCTCAAAGGCTAAAACATACTTTTGCAAAATAATTTTGGTTTTAAAAGCAAACACTCTTTGCTTTCTTGATTTTTCTTACAAAAAAAAAAGGAACCGCCTCGTTTTCAAACCACCTATACAACAAGAACCATGTTTTTTGAGAAAAACAAGCCTATTAAAGTAATTATATTAGCTCCACACTTTTTTGAGCATGTAAAGCCATTTAGTGCAAAAAAATTAATAACCGAACGGATGGTCTTTTGCCTGCCGGATGTGAAAACACTTCTGGGTGTAATATTTACTGCTTTTTCTATTTCCGGTAGTCATAATTGCTACTTTTTAAGTTAAGAATTGATGTAGAGTTCATAAAATAAATAGGTATAGAGAGAAAAATGTATTTACGTACTTATTTTTAAATCGTAGAAAACCTTATCTCTAATGGCTTAGCACAATTATCCATTTAACCGGAGCTGGAGTGCAGGCACCGTTCTTAGTCGATCGGTAAGCTGACCTCTCTAATCGACAAGTTTTTTCAGACTAAAGTCAAAACCCACGATTTTGACTATTAATAAAATTTAGTTTTACGAACGGTGCTAGCACCAGTTACCGATCGGTGTAAGTAACGTCTCAAGTAATACGTCTTGACTAATCGCCTCAGTAATTACCGCGGGTTATTGAGAGTTGGCGGGAATCCTCCAAGATGGCGGCCTGTCACTTTTGACAGCTGCGAGTTCGCGCCCTTTCGTGGATGCGTTCGAAAATTGATGGTCTTTATTGTCTTACTAGAAACAGTTACGAAGATTGCTGGTAGATATGCAAAAATAACACTGTACACAAACATTGCTATTTGCTAATGTTTATTCACTCATCTAAGAGACATCATTAGCTTTAGGATAACAAAATACAGTTAACTATTTACTGTAATTTGTCTCCTTAAGAGTCCGGCGACCTAACTAATTTCGACCTAGGCGACCTAGACTAACTTCGCATTGGCTTAAGGCGAGCCTGGCCAGAAAACGTCTAGCAAGAATCAACTTTCCTCTAAGATAAACCATGGTTTTTACTGTGTAAAAAAAAATATGTTATTCTTAAGCATGTTTTTAAGTGGAATCATAAATCTGATACATGTAATGAATAACTTCACTCGATAGAAAAAAAATCCAAAGTCACCTCTATTTGGTATTTTAAACACGATTTGCGACTTAATTTTTACAAATCATATTGCTTTTTTATTTTTTTTACGATGCAATAAAAAAATGGAATCATAAATAAAAATGTTAAAAAGTTAACATGGTAATTTTATATGATTTTTTTATCACGAATTCATGGTAAAAAGGCACGTTTGCGTGACCGCCAGTCCGCCCGCAGACCCCGTCGACGCCGGACGTGTGCCAAATTTTTGTGATCTCCGCAGTGCCGCACACACCAACACCAACCAAGCATTTAGTTTTGCCATAATGGGTAACAAACATAATAAACGAAAAAAATGCTCAAGTCTGGCTTTTAGAAAATCGTACGAGTCAAGGAGCAAACGTCGGTAAGTAGATAAACTGGTAATCATTGTTTTAATTTACTAGAATCGACATTTCTTGCATTGCTTTTTGTAGTCAGATGATGTATCAACAAATCTATTAGTACCTACTTATATTCGTTTTAGTGTTTTCAAATATCATACTCATCATCATAGATACTTTTTTGTCTCGTTACGTGTATTCACGATGTAAATACCCGGCCTAGTGGTATACCTACTAGTGATATTTATGTAGTTATACCTACCTACAGTTACAGTTTTTTTTTGCAGAAGACTACTACGTAACAAACTCCAATGACTTTGGAATTGACGAAACGTAAGTACCTACCTACCTTTTGTACCACGCAGGGAGGCGGGTGTTCTGCGAAGTTTTGACTATGTCGGTCACCATTTATTATTTCACCCAAACAACTTGTGAGATACGGATACGGAGCGACGTTCATACTTTCATTTTTCCTGAGCATTCTAAACTGCACAACGAGTAAATACCTACCCGCCCTAGTGGCATACCAGTGATATTTATATTTATATAGTTATACCTACTTACACGAATACCTATCTTACAGTTTTGTTTTTTTTTCAGAAGAGTACTACAACTAAATTTAATAAACTCCGATGACATTGGAATTGACGAAACGTAAGTACCTACCTACCTTTTGTAACATGCAGGGCTGCGAATCTTCGCTAAGTTTTGACTATATAGGTATGTAGGATGTTAGGTGAGATACGGGACGACGTTCATACTTTCATTTTTACTGAGCAATCTGAACTGCACAACGAGTAAATACCCGTCCTAGTGGCATACCAGTGATATTTATATTTATATAGTTATACCTACTTACACGAATACCTATCTTACAGTTTTGTTTTTTTTTTTCAGAAGAGTACTACAACTAAATGTAATAAACTCCGATGACATTGGAATTGACGAAACGTAAGTACCTACCTACCTTTTGTAACATGCAGGGCGGCGGATCTTCGCTAAGTTTTAACTATACAGGATGTTAGGTAAGATACGGGACGACGTTCATACTTTCATTTTTACTGAGCAATCTGAACTGCACAACGAGTAAATACCCGGCCTAGTGGTATATCTAGTAGTGATATTTACGTAGTTATACTTACCTACATGAATACTTATCTTCGTTTTTTTTTTTGCAGAAGAGTACTTCAAGAGAATGTAATAAACTCTGATGACATTGCAATTGACGAAACGTAAGTACCTACCTTCTTTTTGTAACATGCAAGGTTGCGGATGTTCGCTAAGTATTGACTGTACTGTATGTATGTAAATTATATAGGGTGTTAGGTGAGATAGGGGACGTCGTTCATACTTTCATTTTTGACTGAACAATCTGTACTACACGAGTGTTTGGTAGCGTTTGAGTTATAGCCGTATGATTTGAACACATCTAGGCCTGATTAGTACTGCAACGTGATTTTAGCTGTTTTGAAGAAAACTCGTAAAGTTGTATATTCGTTTTTAACGATTAGCGAAAATCGAGCATTTCGGTAAATCTTGTAACTACGGCTTTTATAAACCTACGACTGGTATGGATGTGTTCGTCGTTGCCTTTGAAATTCGAAACTGCCGGTTGTAAGAAGCGATAGCGGGGACAGGCGAAGCTATGTATATACGTCACAAAGATGGCCGCCGACCGTTGTAGATTATTGCTTATATCTCGAGTTCTATCTCATCAAATCAGTTGTTTGAGGTGTCATTTGAAAGCTCATTTATTTATAATGTAGTTGTTATATAATTATGTACATACATATCAACAAGCTTGAACGACAGCTTCCGTGCGCGAGTCCGACTCGAACTTGGTCGGTTTTTTAGAATTTTTATATTTTGAACTTTTGGACATCATACTTATAAATATTTATTTTTATTTTGTTTTAGGCACGTGGATGACATTGACCCTGTTTCACTCAGCGTGGTCATCATCCTGCGTCAGGCATGGTTTGGTGGGGGGTATCCTATCACGGCGTCACAAAGCTTAGTTTTTGTGAAAAGGGGTTAAAACTTCTGCCAAAGTGTATCAAGAGACCGTCTTATATGGTGTTGTACAACCCCTTAGCAATACACTTTTTAAAAATCTACCGTGGAGTTTCCAACTAGACTCTGCACATGGTCACAAGGCGCGAACTACCCAAGCCTGGCTGGAAGCCAATGTTCCGGATTTTATAAGGGCTGAAGACTGTCCCTCCTCTAGCCCAGATCTAAACCCCCTTGACTACAAATTATGGTCAGGTTTAGAGGGCATGGCCTGCTCTAAACGACACGCCGACATAGAGTCACTTAAGAAATCTTTGAAGCAAGCAGTGGCTAAATTTCCCATGGAAACAGTCCGTAAATCCATAGATTCTTGGCCAGACCCACTAAAGGCCTCTATCAAGGCCAAATGTGGTAATTTTGGATAAAATAATAGTTATATTTTTGTTAAGACTTCAATACATGTGTACGTATAACTTTTATTAACATTACATTACTGTATAAAAAAATAAATGCATTTTCATTTGTAACAGAACTTATGGCTAGACATGCATACATATCGTCACGCTTTTCCCCGAGGGGGCTGGCAGACGTGTAATACAACACCCACATTTCGCCGGACGATATTCAGTCCCAAATGTGACAGGGGGCGAGCCTGTCGCCATACACCGGGCTCCAGTTATGTAGCAGATGACACACAATACGCACATATGTTCACACAATGAACAAATTGGTGCGTGCCGTCGGCTGGGTTCGAACCCAGCAGAGCAAAATTGCCACTCCCAACTAAGCTGCCATCGATTCTACAACTATATCACAGAACAAATAATAATACTACGTACCTATAGCTCAATTGTATATATAAATGTAAATATTGTGAATGTATATTTTTGTATTGGATGTTTTGTTAGTACTAGCAGAATGTCCGCCACTTCGTACCCAGGGTATGTATACCTATACAGGGAGTTAGTGGACCCCTCTCGAAAACGAAAACTGGGAATAGTGGTGGGGGTTACTAATACGAAGCGACTAAAAAAAAACGCGAAAAAAAGGTTTTTTTTAAAAACTTAAAATCTGATATTTTAACATCGACACAAGTTATACAAGCTTTAAAGAGCTAGTTTAAACACCAATTACCAAAAAAAAAATTTACCTTAATGGCAATCTAATACAAATGACTAACAGCTGACGTTAGAGGTGAACGCCCGCACACAGCTGCGCGCGGTCGCGACCTCGCAAGGAGCCGCGCCGCCCGCGCCCCCCACCCCCCGCCGCGCGCCCGCCGCTGTCTCGGCGCGCGCGCGGGCCGCGGCGGCGCGGTACGAGACGTCCTCCCGCCATTCGTACAGATCTAACTACCTACGTGGCTATTGCATTCTCTTCGGTAATTGCCTAAATCACGTTCGGTTCAAACTGTCCTGCGGCTGGAGATGAGCCATGAGATATGAGCCATCTTCTATTTCTTTATGTTATGCTGTTGTTACACATCTCAGTTTTACTTTATATACTTTCACCTACACTGTCTTACACTCTTCACACACACTTCTGCATTCTACTGAAAATAATCACCTACTACAGTTCTCTGATTCAGACAACTTCACAGTCTCTTATCCTCCTGCCTTCAGCAATTTCTTTAACAAGAAAGACACGCTTGGTTCTGTCTCTACATTCACATCAACTTCTCTGCTACAATGATGATTATAGATAACGTAACAAATGACATAGATGATACGATCTCGATCGATTGTCATACACATGTGTCAGTTGAATCGTGTGCTTCATTTCTAGCAGATATCCCTCATTATAACTTCAAGGTAATTTGCATAAATATTAGAAGTTACAACTGTAACTTCGATGATTTCATTGTTTCACTTAGTCGCTTTAACATGGACTTTGATGCTCTTATTTTAACTGAGTGTTGGTCAACTGCTAACACTTTACTGCAGCCTCTTGCTGGATATGACCATTTCCGCTCTCATAGACAACTAAATAAGAACGGAGGTGTAGTAATCTATCTAAAAAATCTTTATCGTTCTATTGCTTTCGAGCCACACCTAGTAGACGCTGATTCACTGGCAATTCAAATAGATGATAAAACAACTATACTGGGTATCTATCGCTCTCCATCGGTTGACAACATCGAACCATTTTTACTATCTCTAGATTCTATCTTAAGTGATCTCAAGAGCAAGCCTCATCTTGTCGTGGCGGGCGACGCTAACATAAACTTATGTGAACCCTCTGTTAGGCAGGTTTCCCATTATCTTTGCTTAATGGCATCACACGGGCTCCTCCCCGCAATTACTTGCCCGACTCGAATCAGATCATGTCTTGATCATATCTTCATAAAATCTGTATCCAAGTCGATCGGCCTGATTTGTAAGTCTTCTGTTACTGACCATTCAATTATTATAGCGGCCATCCGACGACAAATTGAAAACATTAATACCCCTCGAAGGCAGTTCCTCAAGACCAACTTTGAGGATGTAGTAGGTGATTTGAATAGCGCTGACTGGTCCCCCGTAGTCAATAGCCTATGTGTCAACTCTGCTGTACGTAATCTATATGATATTACTGACAGTATAATAACTAAACACTCCAAAACAGTAACAGCAGGCAGAAAAATGACCACTCTAAAACCCTGGATAACTCCAGGTTTAGTCAGGTGTATGCGACACCGAGACAAGCTCCACCTTGACAGCAGAAACCACCCTAATGACGCTCAACGCCGCCTAATTTTCAGTAGGTACAGGAATTTTTGCAACAAGCTCTTGAGGAATGTTAAAAGCCAGTATTATAGTCAGCTTTTAGATCAAAACAAAGATGACCCAAAACGACTCTGGAAGACTATTAAGAATATTTGTTATACCTCGAAAGCTAACGGTGTGTCTTCTGACCTGCTACAAAATGGTGACGGTAACCCGCTTAATCACTGTAACCAACACTTCACCTCAGTCGGTAAAAGACTCGCGGATGCCATCCTAACGAAACTTAAGTTAACAGAAAATGCTCTGACCGAATCTCATAAAACTTACTCCCCTTGCGCCTTCTCTCTATTCCTTTACCCGACTGACCCTCATGAAATTGCTAAAATTGTTTCCAGTCTGAAAACCGACAGTGCTCCTGGCCCTGACTCCATCTCCGTTAAACTCATTAAAAAGTCGCTTCCCGCTCTTCTCATCCCATTAACTTTTATTTTCAATCTGAGTTTAGAATCTGGTAGTTTCCCTGACTGCTGGAAAGTTGCATCAGTTTCCCCTATTCACAAAAATGGTCCAAAAAATTCGCCAGATAACTACAGGCCTATTGCTCTACTCAGTGTTCTGTCCAAAATTTTAGAAAGACTAGTTAACATTAGACTTGTTAAGTTCTTAGAAAAGCACGAACTAATTTCTGACAGGCAATTCGGTTTTCGAAGAGGCAGGTCAACCGAAGACGCCGCTGCTTTGTTGGTAAATCTTGTATCGTCTTTTGTCGACAAAGGAGAAAGATGCATCGGCGTCTTCCTTGACCTGGCTAAAGCCTTTGATTCAATTTCGATTGGTTTGCTCCTGAAAAAGCTAGATGCCTTCGGAGTAAGGGGAGTGGCACTCAATTGGTTTAAAAGCTATCTGTCCGCTCGGAAGCAATTTGTGAAAGTCAGTGGTCACTGCAGTGATCATCTGCCCATCAGCTACGGTGTCCCGCAAGGCAGTATACTTGGCCCCACTCTATTTCTTTTGTACATAAACGAAATAGTAAATAGTATACTCCCAAACGCTGACATCGTCACATACGCTGATGACACAGCGATTATTTTTCACGGAGAAACGTGGAAAAGAGTGTTCCATCTTGCAGAAAATGGTCTGTCTGTACTTGCTGAGTCTCTTGATAAAAACTTGCTAACCCTTAATACTGAAAAGACCAAGTATATAGCTTTTTCTAAAACTTGTGTTTCCCAGCCACCCGCTCATCAATGCCTCAAAATTCATTATTGTTCCTCTTATCCCCAGGCACCCCTTCCTTCTTGCTCGTGCAGGTCTATAAGTAGTACAAAGAGTATCAGATACCTTGGCATAACTATAGATCAAAATCTTTCATACAAGCAGCACATAACTGAGGTATCTTCTCGCACACGCAAACTGATCCACGTTATGAAAAACCTCCGAGATTGTGCGCCCTTGCCACTCTTGAAGCAAATATATATTGCGTTGTGCCAGTCGATCATCCAATATTGCATCACAATATGGGGTAGTGCCGGAAAAACGGTTATGTTGACCATTGAGAGAGCACAGCGGGCTTTGATCAAAGTAGTACTACGTAAACCCTTTCGTTTCCCGACCGACTCACTATACGCCGAATTTCAAGTCCTACGAGTACGACAGCTATTCGTCTACAGAGCGGCTCTTAGCACCCATGTCAGCCTAAAATCGCGTCAAGACTACACTGCCATATTGTCTAGACGATCAAACAGGGCGTACATACTTCCGCTCCCCCGCGTTCGATCTCTACTGGCGAAACGTAGTCCTGCTTTCTCATTCCTTTGTACATATAATGAGGTTCGTCTGTTTTTAAACGTAAGCGACGACCTCAAAAATCGTGACTTCAAAAAGAAATTGAAACATCTGCTCCTAACGTTGTCCTACGATGAGACTGAGAACCTCATACGCAGTCTGTACAGTGAATAATAGTTCTTCGGTAGTAAATTACACACACAGGCTAAGCATGTCAGTGTCAGACGAGAGTTTCCTTGACAACGTTGTTTTCCTTGTTGTCAACGAGCACTAATCCTTGACGCTCGCATATACGTGCACACACACACACACACACACACACACACACACACATAAACACATACATACACACGCACACACGCTGAGATTCATGTTGTCCACCCATACATTATATTTATTCTTATCGTTTCTGTTTTAATGTCTACCTAAAAGTGTCTCCTGGTAACTTCGCACCGAGCCCCAAGATACAGGCCTAGAGCTTAGTTTGGGACTCACTGTCAACATTTAGTTCAGTACTAGTTTATTTAGTTAATCATATTTAAGACCCTGCCTGTATGTACTTATCTTTCTTCTTAATAAAAATAAATTTGAATTTGAAAATTTGAAAAATTTGAATAAAAAAAAAATGGAATCATTCTCATTGTGAGAAGCTTAAGGCACACAAGTCGTAAGTGTCCACAACGCTGGTCCAATGAGTTGTTCGTTGGTAAACTTCACAAAGAACTCTCAGGCATCCCATTTTCGCACAATGTTTTTCTTCAGCGTTTACAGCTGTCAGCAATCAACAATACGCACTAACTTCGAAATGATTCAAACCTTGGGACCTGCGGATTAAAAATCCAATGGTCTCAACTTCCAACCCAACCCAACTAGGTCCGCCTGCGCCGTCACTTACAAAATGTTTCACTTTGAAATTTAAAAAGACATAGCTTCAATACTTTCTCATAACATGAATTTGTAGGCTTGTGAATTGTGATCTTATTGCCTCGGATTCAAAATCACGACGACACGCACGCACAGTACATTCACCTTTTCGCTCGCGCTATACTCGTACCTACGAAGCCAAAGCTGCTGCCGCGCGCCGGCCGGCGGCGCCGAAAGATCGCACTGTTCTTCGGCGCGCGCGGCTTTCTTTGTCGGTCGCGATAGACACGCGCTTGTGTGCGTAATAGACATAAACACATTTAGGGTGCGTTTTCACTGTTTTCACAAGTTAAAATGTACTGTCTTTACCTTTACAATTTCAATTTTATTTCTTTACCTACTAAAAATGTAGCTAACTTTTTAGGATTCCGTACTGTCATGTATTAAACAGATCTACAATATCTTGAAGCTGTAAAAATCAAGCTTCTAAATTATTGCATTAAAAAGGCAAAAGCAGAACACCGCAGAGTGTAACTCTAGGGTGTGTTGGAGTCCCACACACTGCCCGACTCCCCCCGAGATTGTGAGAGATGCTAATGCATTTTCTCTACATAAGACTACTCTGTAAGAAGCGTGATGTGATGTCCCTGGTATTAAAGGTATCCTTAGGCAACGGTGAACACTTACCATCAGGCAACCTGTTAGTTTGTTTGCCAATTATGGCACAAAAAAATGTAGTGTGGCAGTTACCCGGGCTCATCGCCACGCCGCGCCACCGCACGTAACACCTTGCTTCCACATTTTATCAACGATTTCAATTAGGTAACCTAATGTGATTAGTCTAAACGCACCTTAATTTGCGGGACCGCTTCCGAAATCCGACTTCCGACCCAGCAGGGCTATTCACAACCATTCGGAAGCGTTTCCGTTCGGATTTCAAAAATTGTAAACCTTAATTATTCGAATTTCAGTCTATATTCATAAGTTTTTAGACGTGATTAATTCTTCAGATCGGATTGATACTTGATTTCCTATTCCAAAATGTAAATAAGGAGACTGAGATTCGAACAATTTGAGTTTGAAATTTGTGGGATCCGATCGGAAACGTTTCCGAATGATTGTGAATAGCACCGCAGAAGGCGAATGAAAACACAGACTAGGTAAGTGATTTTGTAAGATCGGGAGTGCGAGTTTGAGCCCTATCTCACACATCTGCGATTAGGTAAAGCATTTTAAACCGATTGATTGAATTCAACCTAGCTATTACCTACCTACCTAGTAGATAATAACTTCTACCGATTTGAATCACGCGTCGCACACCGCGCGCCGCGCGGTGCGTTGTCGCACTTTCGGTAGGTACTGGCGCCGACCATTGACCCCCGCGATATAAACGCGTTACATTGCTGGTTAGCAAATTTCTAAAAGTTTAAATTAACAGTTCTAAGGCTAATAGTTAGTGGTTTCGGGTTGTGTATAGATAGTATAATAACGGCGTTTCGGCTTCGAGAACGGTCTCCTTACACCCTGTATATCCGGTATAAGTTTACTCGATTTTTTCATAATTATTGTTCAAAATTATATCTGAATCGTGTAGTTTTTTAACTTTGTAACATTTAACAAACCATACAATATTATTAGTACGCACCTAATGGTAAAGTAAGGTAATTAAAATTGTTATTACCATTGTTATACAATATACCCAAAAATAATGAAATTTACTATGTTGTATTATTTAATGAATACCGGTAGTTACACAATCATTCCAACACCCTGTATAAATATTTGTCCTAATAAGGATAACGAGTTGCCTATGTGTCAATCCAGGGCATAAGCTAACTCCGTTCCAAATATGATCCTCATCCGTCTAGCCGTTTAGGTGTGAATAAGTGAAATACGAGTAAGTACCTAACTTCCACACACAATCGCAATCTTTTGTATTTATGAGTGTGAAGTGTGATAAAATGGAAATATGACACTACCGGTAAAATGAAACTAATGCCACGACTGCTCACACATCAAAAATACAACAACTCGTGGACATGAGATTGGTTGTACCTATATTGGCTTGAACGGCATTTTTTAGATTTTTTTTTGTTTGGCATCAAATAAAAAATGTTCATAAAATGGATGAGTACAATGACGGACGGATTATTTTATCGATTTCCAAAAAATGGGTGTTTAGGTACTCGATACCATAACGTGACTGACGGGTGAAAGACGTGCGCGCGGCGCATCGCACACAACTTTTGTGTCGCGTGAATGAATACGTCGCGCTCCCAAAAAGTGCGGCCTGAGGTAGAGTAAAATACCTAAAGTTCTGGGAAAGCCTCGCCTTAAGGTATTCTATAGCTATTTCGTCTAGAAAAAGAAGACGAGTGAAGAGACCGAGTAATGATACTGACTAGCCTCTAAACTTACCTAAAGAGTGACAAAGTGCAATTTCAATTTTTTTTTATGACTTTTGGATTACTGTAATCATTCTTAAGTAACTAAGAATTTCCCTTGTATTATTGATTTATTTAACAGCTAATGATGTAGACAACCTCCCTATGTAATGGAATTTTTGATTTGCTTTGTCTACCTATTGAATAAATCAGTCAAAAGTGACCCCTTAAAATGCGGATATTTTTCATAGCTCTATTTTAGCTTGAGAACGTTTTTAAAAAAAATCAAAAACATAGGGGCGAAGATATTGTTAATTTAATTGTACATGCTACATTTCATCATAATCTGACAAACGGTTTTCAAGAAATTTGAGTAGCGCGTTTGAATGGAAATTTCAGTACGTCGCGGCCCTCTTAAAGCCCGGCCCTATACAAATTGCATTTCCTTCCTAACGATTCTTTTTCTGCATTTGCATTTACTTCCTAGCGATTCTTTTTCTGCATTTAACACTGGAACATTACCTGGGGGGCTATTCCTGCGCGTGAGATGAGATGAGATTTTATCTTGGTCACTCTCACATCTATGATGTTTTAAATGAGAGCAACAAGGACGAAAGAAGGTGAGATGAGAATTTCAAATCTCCGAATAGTCTCAGGATCTCAGGGTCCCTGCTGATTGGACAAAATTGTAGTTAAATTTATAAATGTCACAAATAAAATCAAACTCTGTCAAAGGAGGCTAGAGAGGAGTATGCTCACATAAAGAAGATAGACAAAATAAGACATAAGATAAGAAAAACAACCAAACAACCGATGCTCTAACGTAAGTATGTCGACAATGAAACGATACCGCTTTTTTGTTCCCCTGGTTGTTTTTATAGAAGAACTAGAAGCTAGTGAGATTAGTTTTTTTTTTATTTATTTATGTAGAATAGGTCGCCGTTTGACCACCAACTCGCCTGATGTTAAGCGACGTTGTGGTCTAAGATGGAGCACGACGACCTATATGGTACTTATTCACTCTAGCCTTTAGTAGAGCCTAGTTTTGTAGAGTGAAGAAGTGCAAAGACGGCAGTTGAGTGAGGCGATACAAGTGCGCTACTGCTCAGACCCGTCTTCAGACCTGATGATTCTGATTTCTTTGAAGAGCTTTGCTAACTGACAAAATCATGTTAGAAAACCTTTACAAAATTGCTATTCTTTACACATTTCTAACAATATTCTTTTAGAAATGTGAAAAGAATACAATTAAGAATACACATTCTTTTCAAACTATAATTACTAATCAGGATCAATAATCACCAATGCTCGTTATTTCGAATAGCAACTGCTAAGTGCTAATTATAAAACGAATATGATTAACTACTAAATAACATGTTATTACCAATAGCATCGTTCGTAACAGAACAGTACTGTAGAGGTGCGAAACGTACACCTGCTGGTACGAAATACGTGTTAAATTAATTATGATTACGTGTTATTTTTCTAATTAGATGCTATTTTAATTAAGTGGGCTCATGATAATGAATGGTTATTGTTATTTTTTATTACTTAGCTACCTATGTAAGTAGGTAGATTATTTTATCGAATTAAAAAAATATGTGAAAATGGTTATTTAAAAATATAGGTTTTTTAAACGGAAATACAATATAGTGGATTATGCACTGAAGGGACAAAGCAGTGTTTTACGTCGTAAGCTAATTATTAAACCTTGAGTGTTACGAGTTACTCTAGACTAGAGTTCTGTAGAGTCCTGAGTGAAGCGAGGGGTTCAAGCCGCCCAAGACGAAGACACTGCTTTATCCTAAAGGTGAATACTCTACTTTTCACACCTCCTGCGAGGAAATAAAAAGGAACTGTGAAAATATGTTACACATTACACCAAACTCTTGTTCTTGTGGTTTTTTTTTTGGTGGCCAGTTAATTTTTTTATAAACTCTTCTTACAGTGCAAACGGGCACTGTGAAAAAACTTTATTCGAAAATTGCTGAGTTTTAATTCAATTTTAACCTCTTTGCCCGGAAATTCCCTTGGGATTAGGAGGAAGATCTCAAAGAACCGGAGTGACCTTGAGCAAATTCAAAGCGCTCCTTAAGATTGTGTGGAGTAGAGGGAACAAACAACATTTTAAAAAGAAAGGAAAGGATGTAAGTTTTATGGCGAAGTCGGATAGGTAACCAATTGAACTTTAGGCGGAATTCAGAAACATGATCATATATCCTTAAACCGAATATGAAACGAATGCAGAAATTTTGACGATGTTCAAGTTTGTCAAGTTTCTCTTCGGTTAAATCCAGATAGCAGGCGCCGGCGTAGTCCAATGTAGGGAAGAGATTTTACAAGCGCAGTTTTGGTAGTGATAGGAAAAAAATTCCGCAGTCTCCTAAGTGAAGCTGCTTTTTGCTATTCCAGATAGTCCTTAGTCTTTCTTTGTGCTAAATTTCACACCAGATCCGTTCAGCCGTCCTGGCGTGATTGAGTAATAAACATACATCTATCAAACTTTCGCATGTTTAATAGATATTAGTGTGAAATATATATACTAGCGACCCGCCCCGGCTATTTATATATAAACAAATAAATGTTATTGTGGGATATCTATAAGAGATAGACATATACCATCGCGGAGTTTTCTGTAGACCTTTTCAATGTGTACAAATAATTAGTACATTATTTTGATAAATCTCGTAGGGTTCAGCCTGCGTTTGCAATGTAAGCGGAAAAAAATTGATAATTAAAGACATCACATTAGAAACCTCAAAAATAACAGTATTTATCCACTATTTAATGGATGTTATTATACATATAAACCTTCCTCTTGAATCACTTTTCTATTAAAAAAACCGCATTAAAATCCATTGCGTAATTTTAAAGATTTAAGCATACAAAGGAACATAGGGACAGAGAAAGCGACTTTGTTTCATACTACGTAGTGATATATTTAATATGATATTTTTTAAAGAGCACAAACAATGCTCCTGCATGAATGATAGCCGTTCGACAAAATGTGTCCGCGATAGCAACCCTATTCCTTTTTCTCGATGGTTAAAAACCGTTTTTCCAAAATGCTTTCGTCCGCTGAATTCAATTTTAAAAATCCATTTCACGCTTGCACATCTCTAGTGAAGAAAAAATCGTGAAGACTTAAGCTTAATGGCGCAGAAGGAATCGCGAGCAGTGATGTGGTACGAGATATCGATAGAATGGGACACGATTGAACGACTCGGTTTGGTTTATCGATAGTTGAATTTCTATATGTGTATTTAATACTTAATTGTAATGTTTAATCATATACTCGGTGACTGTCTCGGTGGATCAGTTGACTGCCTCGGTGACTCAGTTGGTAGTGAACCTGCCTTCTGAGCTTGGGGGCGTGGGTTCGATTCCCACCTGGGGCAAACATTTATGTGATGAACATTTGTGTTTGTTTTATGTCTGGGTGTTAATATGTGTTTAAGTATGTATTTAAAAATATCTAAGTATGTATATCAGTCTCTGGCTGCCATAGTGCAAGCTTTGCTTAGTTTGGGGTCAGGCGACCGTGTGTGGAAGCGTCCCGAATTTATTATTATTATTATACCTATTATATATTAATTATTAATAATAAATATTGTATGTCATCTGCTACATGACTGGAGCCCGGTGTATGGCGACAGGCTCGCCCCTGTCACATGTGGGACTGAATATCGTCCGGCGAAGTGTGGGTGTTGTATTACACCTCTGCCAGCCCCTTCGGGGGAAAGGCGTGACGATATGTTATGTTATGTTATAAATACCTAAGTAATAATACAAAGATACTTTAAATGAATAAATCGGGGCATTTTCACACGTCGTCTGAGAACAAACTAAGCAAAGCTTGTACTGTGGCTGCCAGAGACTGATATACATACCTATATATTTTTAAATACATATTAAAATAGATATTAATACCCAGACATAGAACAAACACAATTGTTCGTCACATAAATGTTTGCCATAGTTAGGAATCGATCCCACGCCCCTAAGCTCAGAAAGCAGGTACACCACCAACTGAGCCACCGAGGCAGTCAAAGAAACGAAAATTCAAACTAAAATAGCAGTTTGCCTCGAACGGAAATCTCGCATATCTCCACAACCCCTCGTCCGATTTAGCTCATAAACGAACTTAAACATTCCTTTGAGATAAACTACATGTCTGCAAACTTTCACAAAGATACGATCAACGATACTCAAGTTATCATACAAACAAGTGCCGAGTATTCCTGACTCTGAGAGCTCGCTTCCCTCGGTCAACAAAAAAAATAGTGCGTGGAGTCCCTCCACGCGGAAGAAGTGAAACTTCTGTGTATCTTTCTTTCTCTCTCCCTCTTGCGTTGGAATATTGGACGCTACTCGTTGCTAACGCTCGCGCTGGCCTGTAACAGGTATACTACGCGCATGCTTTCGAGTGCCTCGCATTCACTCTCGCTCTGTCTCTTTCTATTCCCCCTCCTCTGGAGTGTTAAACGTTTAACGCAACCTTGTTGGAAGTCGCATTAGAAGTTTCACTTCAATAAATAGCTCACACCTTACTTTTTGGTTGTTTACATCGATGTTCGACATTAACAGCGACAAAACATCGTGAAGACATCCTGGTTTAATGGCGTAGAAGGAATAGCGAGCAGTGATGCGAGTATTAGATATCGATAGAATGGGAAATGGTTGAATGACGCGGTTTGGTTTATCGATAGTTGCATTCCTATGTGTGTGTTCAATTGTAATGAGTATTTTTCACAAGTATAATTTTTCACTTGTATAATATAAGCCTTTATTGCTGTTTACAAATTTACAAAGTATTTATCACTGACTGACTATTTTCCATCAACAGCTTGTCTTTCGACAAAGGCCTCCTCCCAAGGCCTCCTCAAATTTTTCACAAGTACGAGTAAACTAATCAATTAAATAATAAAAAAACGAAAATAAAAATAATCTAAGCAAAAAGCCAGCTAATGGCTTGGTTCAATTTCGGACACAAGGTTTTCGGGCACTGTGTCCGAAACGGGACTTTTGAGTTTTGATACTATTTCCACTTCCACTTCGGACACTGAATGCAAGAATAACTAAAGTGGGTACAAGTAATAGCTGCAACAAAATATACTTTATATTTTATTCGTTAACATTAAATAAAGAAAGCGATAGGTACCTTTTTTTTAAATACCTATTTAACAAATTCAACGGTGTTTTTTTATAAATGCACAGAATACTCTCCAATTATTTGTGTTTGAAAATCACACTATCTCTAAGACGATATAACTAAAAGACGATAATGAAAGTCTAAAAAATTTCACATTTTGAAGATCATTTTCTCGCTTATCCTAAAACTGACGTTCAGTAGTTATTTTCTTAATTAAAATTAAGACTCGTCATGTTTATATTTGACTAGCTGCGCCCCGCGGTTTCACCCGCGGTTAAGAAGTACCCTATGTGCTATTCTAGACTATAATCTATCTCTGTGCCAAATTTCATCCAGATCTGTTCAGCCGTTCTGGCGTGAAAGAGTAACAAACATCCATCCATCCATCCATCCATACAAACTTTCGCGTTTATAATATTAGTAGGATATTGTTTCCACTATTAAGTGGATGCACTTAATAGTACTATACATTTGATATTATTTCCACTATTGAGTGTATCCACTTAATAGTGGAAACAATATCAAACATGAACAAGACGAGTCATCCAAATCATAATCGAATCCAACAACTAACTTAGCTGATCCATTGAGACCGTTTAGTTGAGCAGCTCTTCAAATTTTCAGCATCATTTATTCCCTCTCCATTACCCACAACAAGAGTGTATTATTCGATAGCACCAAGTTACGACACTACTATACCTCAATTCTGTACAGGTCAACACTGGAGCCACTGTCGCGTTTTCTAAGCAAAAATATGACGTTTGTTAGTTCCCTAATTTGGCCAACTGTGAGATAAGTTGGTCGCTCAAACAATGAGGGGACACCGTGAAGACATATGTTTAGTTAAGATCATAGGGGAGGGTAGTGATGTGAATTTTAAGGAAAATTTATCGATAACAAACTTTATTTTATTTAAATCCTACTAATATTATAAACGCGAAAGTTTGTATGTATGGATGGATGGATGGATGGATGGATGGATGGATGTTTGTTACTTTTTCACGCCAGAACGGCTGAACAGATATGGATGAAATTTGGCACAGAGATAGATTATAGTTTAGAATAGCACATAGGATACTTTTTAATCGCAGGTGAAACCGCGGGGCGCAGCTAGTAATAAATAAATAAATAAATTCGGGACATTGTCACACACGGTCGCCTGACCCCAAACTAAGCAAAGCTTGTACTATGGCTGCCAGAGACTGATATACATACTTAGATATTTTTAAATACATACTTAAATAGATAATTAACACCCAGACATAGAACAAACACAAATGTTCATCACATAAATGTTTGCCCTAGGTGGGAATCGAACCCACGACCTCAAGCTCAGAAGGCAGGTTCACTAACAACTGAGCCACCGAGGCAGTCTTTTAAGCGACTTCCAAAAAAGAGGGGGTTCTGAATTCATCTGTATGTTTTTTTTTTGTATGTATATTACGCGATTACTCTGCCAATTGTGAATCGATTTGACTGATACTTTTTTTGGTTGGTAGATCACACTTTAGAGGAAGTCCCATATAAATTTTATTGAAATCGGTCAAACAGTTTTTAAAATATAAACAAAAGTCTAAAAATGGTTTTCATTAATGACGAATTACTGGGAAGTCGGTTTTTTCAAGGTTTGCTTTTTATATTATTAAAATAACTTATTGAACAATGTGTAACGATTAATTGTTGAAAAACGTCAAAACAACCAAATTCTAAGAAGCTACGACAAATATAAAAAAAAACTTCGCAAATTCAAGTCTACTACAAAAATCGTCTCGCGTTAATCGGTTTGTTTTAGACAAGCGCTTTCCATCGTAGACATTCATCGTAGACATTCATTCATCGTAGTCATTGCCAAGATGGTGGACAAACGCAAGAATTTTGTTGAACAAAAAAAATAAAAAAAAATTGGTTGCCTGTAAAGTCGGTATACGGGCGAAAGTTTTACGTGACAACGACTTTTTATGTCTGTCTCTCTCGCTCTTAGGCGGGCTAACCATGCCCGAGTGGAAGGGACGCGTGCCTCTCACTCGCTCTCATTGTGAGCGCATAACGTGAGCGGAGCGTAACGCAGTTTCTTGAAGTGTCACCCGGCAAACCAATTTATAAGACGTTGTCACGTCAATAAAATTTAAAAAACCCTCAACACCGATTTTCATCAAATATAGCTAAGAACACTCCTGACTAATTCACCTTTCAAATAAAAAAAAAAAAACATTATCGGTTTATCCGTTCGAAAGCTACGATGCCACAGACAGACCACACAAACTTGTAACACCCCGTCCTTAATGCATAGGGGGTTAAAAAAAGAAGAAATCGGAAACTGTTCATGCTAAATAGCAGGAGAAACCGTAGAACACAGTTAATCCACTATCCGGTAGTTGCACCACTGGTAGAAAACAAATTGGTCCCCGAGGAGGTGGATGATGACGATGTGTCTGGTGTTCGATACATCGTCATCGAAAGGGAGAGAGCGTAAGCTCGGGGAGGTGCCCGAAAGGGCTAGCACTGTCGGGGCCGCGGAAGAGTACGAAAGCGTCCCCTTAGCCCCGACATATTGCGCCGAGGTGGAACACCCTTGGGCTTTTAGTGGGTAGGCCGTCAGTGGCGGGATTCCCACATAACCATTCTGTGCCCGCACCCGGGTAAAGTCAAAGTCAAAGTCAAAATGTTTTTATTCAATTTAGATATCAAAGATACACTTATGAACGTCAAAGTTATTTAAATAGACTCGACCGCCTTGTTCGGATAAAGAGCCTCTACTCAGAAGAACAGGGGGCTTACCACAACCTCTTAAAACATCATTAATTAAGCCTTACTTCGTAATTTCGTACCATGACCACCCTAAAAGTATTCCTGTTAAGTTTTGATATCGCTTAGCAGTTTTGATGACGTCACTCGATTTCGTTCATTCAATCCAAGGAACATTTGTTTAAAAACCGTACCACGACCTCTAAAGTATTCCTGCCGAGCTGTCAAAATAGCAGGAATGATACAAATTACAACGATTGTTAAAAAGTTGCTCTCCGTGTAACTTTTTCTATTTATTAGTGAGTTTTTGCTGTGTTTCTGAGGTTCTATTTGTAATATTTAGCAAGATGGCAGATGATTTGGAAACTTTCGAGTTTCTCGAAGCAGATAATAGAAGCTCCGTACTACGAAGGACGCCTTCGGACGGGCTCCAGAATAAATTTCAACCCTTTTTCACATAGATTTTTTTTTGGCTAAGTCCGCTCCTTTTGATGCAATTGTTACTTCTTAGAGTGAGCCTTCGCCTGCAGACTCATAATAAAGCCCGCAGCGATTTCACTGTGGGTTTTTAAAAAGTCTCACATGATATCGAACTGCTTCGCTGAGACTCTGCGGCCTCTGTGACAAATTATTCTAAGCATTAAATTCTAGATATCACAAAAAAAAATTTCACAAACTTTAATTGTATACAGCAATTGAATTTTAATTTACCTTCATGATCTTAAAGGTAGATTTAATTTACGTTTTTGAGGGGAACCGAAAAGATGGTGTCATGATTTTGTATTATTTTCTAAAACGAAAACTCGCCTTTACTGAAAGAGGGAAAGAGGAGCGAGATTTATCTCATTTATCATCATCTTCATCAGAGATTTAATGAAAAATGTTATGACAAACATACGGAAGACTATGGTGGTATGGCTATGTTGCCTCTAGCCTGCCCTATGAGACAAAACAAAAAAAAATCGTTTTTGACATTGTTCATTTTTTTTTTTTTTAAATTATTCATGACCATGGATACTCGTCCTTCAGTCGGATTCTTAGTAATTATTTTTCCTTCAGTAACAGATGATGGGATGATGATGATGAGGTGATGATGAAGACGATGAATCCCTCCCCTTTCCCCATTCCAGTAAAGTTATGGATACTTTACTGAAACTCTTATGTGAAGTTTTGTAGAGAACACGAAAAATCGCGTTTCGCGATGTTTGTATCATTTGCCCACACTCGTGCACGTTGACGAACCGGTAAAGGTTAATAATCCACCATTATTACACTTTAACACTCGAAGAATCACAAGTTTTAGAAAATAATACAAAAACACGACACCATCTTTTCGGTTCCCGCCAAAAAACTCTTGACATTGTTCATACAGCCAAGTGTCGCCAGATGTTTCTTAGGAGCGATTGTACGCGGGTGAGGAAAATAAAAATTCTTAGGGAAGAAAATAATAAGAAATCATAGTGTTTTTACTTGCAACTTGTAAAAACCGTAAGTGTAATTTCCCTGTATCGCTATGATATTTTAGGCACGATTTCGCTATGCGGTCGTACTATTGTACGACCCCGATTGTACGATTTTTACATGGCAAAAATCGTATAATTACGATTGACATCGTACATCTGGCAACACCATACTCCAAAATACGCAAAAGTACCACAGAGTGTACAGAGGCACTTGTATCGTACATTCTTTTGACATCACTGTAGCAGGAGTAAAAACGTTTTAAAACATTATTGTTTTCAATGCTTGTGGTATGATACAAAACAATACTTAATAAGGAATGTAACAAAACGTTCCTGCGCAATGATGTTTTTGTAAAAGTTCATGGTAAG
Source organism: Peribatodes rhomboidaria (assembly GCA_911728515.1). NCBI lineage: Eukaryota > Metazoa > Arthropoda > Insecta > Lepidoptera > Geometridae > Peribatodes > Peribatodes rhomboidaria. The sequence goes on from OU452194.1 coordinate 3,056,942, forward strand.
CCCCCAGGCAAGAAACTGAGGGGCATTATTTTTTCAAGTAATAAATAAATTACAGTCTCACAAATTTTGGCTTACAACTAGGTAATATCTATAAATACTAGTGGCTACTTGGCGGAAGTGGAAGTGGAAGTGGCTGTTGGTGGTATCCATAAAGGATTTTCCCAAGGAAAAAAAAACTGGTAGATATACAGGTATATGCCAGCGCGCGCGGCGGAGACTATTGGTACTAAGACCACGGGAACATATAGCGCCAGTGGCGCCACTCACAAAATCCAGTGGGGCAACTACCGGCTATAACAAGGACAACATTGTATAACTAACACAGATCTGAGAATCGGCTCTCAACTATAATAATAATTGAAGTCATCACAAGATTGCACGCAAAGATACTTCGATTGAATAATCACGTAAATACAGTTATCATGTACAGCAGCGGCCTTCAATCTGCGGCCCGCTAAGATTTAAGTTTACTGTAGCGCTGTAAATATACGGGCCGCAAAAGGAAACGATAAGTAACTGCGGAATATAATAATAATTTGTTAGGTAGGTATACTATGTACTTCATGATTTGTGTATAAGTATTTGTCACAGATTTTGCAATATATAAATAGAGATTTTGTAAATAATGTTAATTTATATTTTTGAACGAAAAATTTAATGTCGGTACGTCAGGGAGTCAAACTTTTTGTATCTATTAATTTAACTTCCAAATAAACAGAAGTCCATAGACATGAACATAAATTTTATTTGTCTAGCTAAGTTTTGGTGCTATTGATGTACTCGTACCTACCTACTTAGATCAATCAAAAGTTGGATAAATAATTTTCTAAAATAAATTAGAAAGGTAATGCTTCTTTTCTTTTATAAACATAATAAATACAACCAACTACATTGTCGTCAATTTATTTATTATTAGGGTCAACTGGGGCAAATGCGTCTGTGGGGCAATTAAATCTTTCGAGAATTACTGACAAACCCTACACAAAGTATGTGCTATCTACACTTTTTTATCTTTAGTTGCAATAATCTACAACACAAGATGGCGTTAATTGCCTAATTTGTGAAGGGCTTTTCAGTTATTTTCTGAAGACGCAATTGACCCACAGACGCATTTGCCCTAGTTGACCTTACTTCATTTCGAAATAAATCTTTAATTTTTTTTAAGTTTATTTAAGAATGATGCGGGCCGTAATAGAATGCCAGCCTTATTTGAGCACACCTGCACCATAATAAAGAAATCCAACTTCAAACAAAAACGCCTATCACTTATCGATAAAAAACATAATTATTGTTTGCGGTACTAATTGTGTGGTTCCAGATCTTTATCTTTGTTACAAGCTAAGTATTGTTGCAACTGAAATGCAACTTTGCAGTATTGCAATAAGAGTTGAATTGCAACGATAATAAAGACGAATAGAGCTTTAAAATCGTATCATTTTAAAGTACTTAATTTAGTAATTATGTTAGTGATTTTGTTTATGATGTCTTTGTTTTAAAAACTACAAAAAATGTGATTGAGTCATTTATTTTAGGAGAAATTAACCTTTTTTTTTATTTTATTTTATTATATTCGGAAAACATACAGTGTTATGTACCAAGATTACTTATAAATTAAATAGTTATACACCATTATATAGTTATATTAAATAGTAATAGTTATTTGTTTTCGCATATTGAAACAATTTTTTTTTTGTTAAGCTCATGACAGAAGAGAAACGTTATTATTACAACAAAAAAAAAAAAAAAAACAACTACTTACACTAAACTAACACAGTCAGGGAGACACACAAAACCAGTTTTTAGCTATCTTTTGTCTAATTGAGTTCAGGGATGTGTTGAACAGGTCAAAGTCGGGAAAGTCGACCAGTTTGTTTACGGAGTTAGATGCTCTTAAAAAGAAAGAGTTTCGCCTGTATTTAGTCATACTACGGGGTACATGTAAGGATTTAGGATGATTTATGTAGAGTACCATTTTTTTATGTAAAATAGGTCGGCGTTTGACCACCAACTCGCCTGATGTTAAGCGACGTTGTGGTCTAAGATGGAGCACGACGACCTATAAGGTACTTATTCACTCTAGCCTTGAAGTTTTGTAGAGTGAAGAAGTACAAAGACGGCAGTTGAGTGAGGCGCTACAAGTGCGCCACTGCTCAGACCCGTCTTCGGAACGGTTACACCGGACTACATCCCGAAACACGATTAGGTCATTTCACGGCATGGCTTGGTCCGGTGGGACTTACCTAAATATTATAGAATAGGTACGACGTTTATTGCACTAACTGACAAATCTTTCAATTCGATCTATGGCTACAAAAATCATAAAAACAGACAACATTCCAAATATTTACATGCACTCAGAAGATAATTTTATGAAGAACATATTGTACAGAAAATAATATTTTGGTCTTTGACGGTTTTCTAGTAGCTAGAACCGTTTTCACGAAAATCTAAAACAAACATATTTTGTAACACATAGGGTCAACTGGGGCAAATACGTCTGTGAGGCAATTGCGTCTTTTGAGAATTACTGACAAACCCTTCACAAATTAGGCGCCATCTACATCTTTTTTCTATCTTTAGTTGCAATAATCTGTACAAGATGGCGTTAGTTACCTACTTTATAAAAAGTTTGTCAGTAATTCTCGAAAGACGTTTGCCCCAGTTGCCCCTATAGTAAAACAGGGATAGCAATCATTTCTAGACGGGTGTTTACTTCGGGATTGAAGCACGCATAAGAAAGTTAGATAAGGAATCAGAATCAGAAATGCCATAATCCGCAGGCGAACCAAAATAACTGACATAGCCCGAAGAACCAAACTGAAGTGGCAGTAGGCAGGGCACATCGCTCGTAGAACCGACGGCTGATGAGGCAGAAAGACTCGAGTGGAGACCATGAACCGGAAGACGTAGCGTGGAAAGGCCTCCGAGGTGGACTGACGACCTGGTGAGAGTCGCGGGAAGTCGCTGGATGCAGCGCAGGACCGGTCGTTGTGGAGATCATTGGAGGAGGCAGCTGTCCAGCTGTGGACGTCTACTGGGCTGATGACATGATGATGATAGGTTTGTACTTACTACAAATGAATGTTTGCTTTCTTTATTCTTTCTACACAATCCCTAATTGTTACTTGCAGTTAAGAGGTATGTGCAGTAAAAAATGCGCACCAATTTGTTTATTGTGTGAACATTTGTGAGTATTTAATTTAACTTCATCTGCTACATGACTGGAGCCCTGTGTATGGCGACAGGCTCGCCCTTTCACATTAGGGACTGAATATCGTCTGTCGAAGTGTGGGTGTTGTACACCTTTGCCAGACCCTTCGGGGGAAGGGCTTGACGATATTAAAAAAATAGGTAGGAGCTGGCTAGGAGTAGATTAAAATAGTTAAGTGAGGGCTTACGAAATTCTTATTTTCATTGCAAGTGGCTATCAATGCTATACATGGTTATTTGTAACTTACCAGGAACCTCTTAAGGGTTCATTGTACTCATCAATATGAACAACTTTTACTATGGGGCGAACACTGTAATCGCGAAAAAAAAATCAGCTGTTCCATACATTTTGTCAAAGGTGATTGAACTTTTTGTATGGAACAGCTGTTTTTTTTTTTCACGATTACAGGATTGGCTTCATAGTAAAAGTAGTTCGTATTGTTGAGTACAATGAACCCTTAAGAGGTTTTTGATTAGGTACCATTAACCCTGTATAACTAAGTTATGGAACACGACCAAAGCCACGGGCAAATAACTAGCACATAATAATTAAATAATTATTGTAATTAACTTGAAATCTCGTCGGCTCGCTGTCACAATAACTCTCATACAAGTCCATACAATGTAACAAGTAGTGACGCGGCGAACGATGTAACGCAGTCATGCGTGTGCGCATATCACATGTGTGTTGAGAATTGTGAAAAGGGTACATTACTTTGATTTAGTGGCTGCATTCTGTGGTTTTACTCGTTTTTTTAGAGGTGTGCGTTTTTTAGGGTTTTTGTTGTGAAATATATCTTAGCACTGCATAAATGAGTTAGCATTATAAGAAATCAAAAACATTAATTTGTAGAACTGTGTTGAAGAAAAATGGAAAAATAAAATATTTTGTCAAAAGTGTGAGAGAGTTTCATTGTCTGAGTGAAGCGTGATCTCATAGTCTACAGGGTCAAATTGACATTTGTTTTTCTGGTACTGTTGATCCGATTGTTGATTTCATGAAACTTTGTAGGCAAGTATATGGCATTTTTGAAGTTATAATTCTTTTAGCGCGATAGAGAAAAATGATGAGTGAATGAAGTGAATTTTTACGATGCGCGCGCACACCGACACCTAAATTCTACATCGTGAAGTTAGTTCTAGGTGGCATGAAAATTGATAACTATGTTCAAGTTGTATATTCTAGTATTTTTATATTTAGAATACGTGTTTCGTAAGAGTACAATTAGACAGTGAATAAATAAATATTATTTTGATGTTTTTATTAAATCAATTTCATTTATGACGGTGATAGTATTTACTAATAATGTTTTATTTATTAGTATATCTATATATATTGAATATTAGTGATAAAACTGATTTGAATAAACTGTTTTGAGTGCATTTATAGATTTGAGATTAATTGTCGTTATGTATAATTTATTTACATCGTTAATTAAAAATTATTAACTAAAACATATTTTTTTCTAAATATTTATTGTTAATCACTACTGCATTTTAGTTTTTTTTTTTCCATACGCCAAAGAAGTATAACTTCTAACGCGTGTACATAAGTACACACACTCTTTTTTTTTTAATCGTACGACAAGCTATAGAGAGCTCTATTCTTACTACTAGCTTGTTTATTTTTTACCCATTTCATTCCGCAAAAAATATATGAGATAATCTAAAAAAAATGTTTTTGAAAATTTATCTTTAATTTTTATCGACAGTGTCCCCTCACTAAAAACCAATTTTTCCCACCCTCCCGGAATTCCGTATAAATATTTATCGGGTGTTCACGGGTACGGAACCCTAATTTGATTAGTTTTCCGTCTGTTTGAATTAATGTACTGGCACCTACTTTATGTTATTGGTTTTATCAAAAACGGAATAAATCGATTTTGCGTAGATTTTTAGCTTACAAGTATAAATTAAAAATTAAAAAAAAACCAACACCGATTTTCATCAAATATTAATAAATAAATAAGTAAATAAATAAATAAAGAAAGTGATAAACATACTTAGATATTTTTGAATACATACATAAAAATAAATAGAACGAACACAAATGTAACAAACACCCAGACATAGAACAAACACAAATGTCCATCACATGAATGTTTGCCCTAGGTGGAAATCGAACCCACGCCTCCTAGCTCAGAAGGCAGGTTCACTACCAACTGAGCCACCGAGGCAGTCTACGGTATAGTACCTACACGGTGCATTGTCTTTTTGTTTGCGACTACATTAGCGCGCGATAATTCGCGTGTCGCGTTGTCGCGCTAAAATCATGGTTATCGATATTCGGCGATGTTCTTGTCTACATTAGCTGTCAACTCGTCGCGTTTCTACGGACTTGACGTGGGCGATAATTCACTCGATACATCGCCGAGTGACGATCTAACCGGCTACACTGGTCACGGTAGCCTGAATTTTCGCCGAGGGCCCGTAATGTAGAATTTTAAATTTTTAACTCGATCGATAGACACAAGTAGCATTATTGAAAAAAAAACCGACTGCAAATGTACTTAGTCTGAATTTTTAAATACATACTTAAATAGATATTATTACCCAGACATAGAACAAACACAAATGTCCATCACACAAATGTTTGCCCTAGTTGGGAATCGAATCCACACCCCCAAGCTCAGAAGGCAGGTGCACTACCAACTGCGCCACCGAGGCTAGATAACAATATATAGATAGATAGCTAGTCAAGATAGCTAGGAACACTTCCAACTAATTCACCATTCAAACAAAATAAAAATAGGTACATCCGTTCGGGAGCTACGATGCCACAGACACACACACAGACACACACACACACACACACACACACACACACACACACACACACACACACACATACACACAAACCCCGTCGTTTTTGCGTCGGGGGTTAATAATGAAATCTTAGCCCCATTTCCATGCAAATACTAAAACTTGATGATATGACTGTTTGTCTGTATACTTATTAATAACTCATTAACAGTAACAATAGGCATTTTTAAATAACAATATCTTCTCTAGCTCTTCTCTACATACTTTGAAACAAAGTCGCTTTCCGCGTCTGTCTGTCTCTCTGTTTGTACATCCGCAAACTCCTAAACTACGCAACGGATTTTGATGCGGTTTTCACCAACAGATAGGTAATTTTTCACGCAAGGTTTATAGGTACTCAATGGAGACAATTGTAGGAGGCGTATGCCAAACATTGAGGGACACACTGCATTGAGGGATATTATCTAACATTTCAAAAGGAAATCATGGAAATGTGCTAAAATCCAAAATATTCGGACGAAATGGCTATTGTATTGTATTGTAAGCAAAGACTTGAGCAATTCTTATATTCAGTGCTAGTGGCCATAAGCTTAAGCCGAATACTAAATCACAAAACAAATACGAGCAGTCAATTTGTTATATATTCTGTGGCGTCAAATTCGCACAATTCTCACTTCACTTCATCTTCAACCCCAAGGTAGGGGTGTATTTTAAGATAAGAGACGTCACCCCTAGCTGTATCGTTTATAATGCGGTTATAAAATGGTCGGGATTTAATTTCGGCAAATTGTTTATGAAAGGGTGTGAAGATTAGATATAAGCTTGTTAGGGGAGGGATTGGGGAATGCAAACAGATATACAATGTTTCAAAGCTATGAGTACTTTTATGTCTAGAGAGAGTTCCGTACTGTTTATGAACGAAAAGTGACAGGCTACCTTTTATACTAGTGTGCGTGACAGGTACAACTTTTGCTAGGGTTGCGTCATACATTTTGTTCATTGCACGTGAATGTTTTTTTCAGTGCACCTGGACATTTCATTTATCAAAGGTTTAAAAAGATTGTAATACTTACTGGCTACTTATGGGCTACTTAAGGCTTCACTTAAGTTCGACAAGGACGTTTGTATGGGACATACGGAGCTGCCGGGGACCTTTAAGGATATTGTCGAAGTGAACAACGTAGACTTCACAGACCGCAGAATTTCTATCGGCCTATATAATTATAGTTTGCTATAATTTTAAATTGTAGAATATAATAAGAATAAGACTAAGAATGGCATACATAGTCAACCAACGTGATCAACCAACGTGGTCAACCAACGTGGCCGCAACCACTACCTATTTACAACCAACGTCGCCAACCAATCCTAATGTGCAGTACTCACCAGAGCTGGGTCGGTCGCTGTACCTCGTGCAATACACCCACGCTGGCCACACCATGCTGCCATCACCGGAGCCCGCTGCAACACAGACATTACCATCAATACCCTCCTAGCTTAGTCGGAGTTCGGCTGCTTTATAAGCAGGAGGCCCCGGATTTGATTTCCGGCCAGGCAGATGTTTGAATGAAGAATATAAATACATTATCTTTTCGATGTAAAATGTACCACGTACTAGATTTTATAATCTGAATAGAAACTTTCGTTCACTCCAGTGCACTGAAATCCTTACATCTTGCATTAGTGTTGACCCGCCACGCCTGTAGTGTGGTTGTGTACGAAGCGAAGCTAATTTACTGGTATCAAAGTGCGAACCTGGACAGACGTAAATAAGCAATTCAGTAGACAACGCTGCAGCAAACCTGCGGCCACCCCACTTACGTTCATTAAGTTGCGTACTGTTTTTTGTTTGGATCAGCTCTAGTACGTAGTACATTAATCTCATTGCATTATCTGTTCTCCGTTGTCTAAGTTTGTGTTCCATGTCGACATAGAGATATCTAGGAAAGACTTAAACTTGAACCCTCAGGCCTCTGGCCCCCGCTACAAAGTAGTACAATTGGAGGGGGTGCCCCTATCTCCAGTTTAATTTTAGGGGGAGCGGGGCGCCCCACTTTCGCGGTCTCTGCTCAGCGCGTCATTTTCTCCGGTGCTGGGCCAGTCTCAGCCATTTTATCTTCCTACTGCCTTAACAATGTAGTCCGACCACCGAGCTGAAACTGGCCTGATGATCGCTAAAGAGAAGCTTATAACTAAACCTATAACTTACTAGCGATTGGAAAATGGTTGCAGATGATGATGAGGCTTGCATTTGGTCACCATCTGGCTTGATGATCTCTTGACATGCTATTAAAAGTTTAAGAAATATCTTACCAGGTGCCGAAGAATTGCTCCCGCTGTCATCGGACTTAGACAAGTCTATCGCGCCCTTATCGCTCGGCTTCACCTCTGGTATCCTCGACTCTTCTACCTTCGCCACTGGCTCCTTAACTACAGCACTTTTAGGTTCAAAATGCCTTGTCTTCTCTCTCGCCTTTCTTTTATTTAATGGATCAGTTATGCGCCTACCAAAATCAGCTTTCAAAATGTTATCAATACTGAACTTTAAACTCTGGTTCATAAAGTCCCTTTCAGAATCATTTTCCGGTGATTTTGGCATGTAATTCAATCTTCTATTTTCGTCTGTTCTTCTTAAGTCTTGGCTCTTTCTGTATCCGAAGTTAAGACCGAATTGCGATGGGTTTAGATTCATATTCGCTTGCGGTATTGGCATTCTTGAGACGCCAGATTTAAGGTCGTGGCTCATTAGTGGGTTTTGAAATAGTAAAGGTTGGTTTAGGAACATTAGGGGGTTTGGGGTGATGGGACTCGGCCTTAAGAGTAGAGGCTGGTTCATGTTGATGTTTTGACTTAATTGTGAAATAGCGTTTAAGTGTGTTTGTATATGTTTGAAGGATGTAAGACTTGGTTCAGATCGTTCTGGATGTTCAAAGCTGGATACAGGAGCCTCATTTCCTACGGATAAAACTGTATCATCGCTAGAACAGGAGTTTTCATCGTCCACACTGATCTCCGCTCTCGACACGTCCTCCTCATTCAACGGACTGACGCTTTCTGAGTTTCGACTGTCTTCAAAGTTAGGAGTGTTCTGAAGCAGCTTCTCGGTTGAAAAGACATTGTCGGGGCTGTTGCTGTCTCGCTCTTTCTTAAGGACGTTGTGGATGGAGAAAGAGGATGTGTGTATGGATTTGTCTTCTTCTTGGTAGTCGGGAGTGGTGGTGTCTCTTGTGTTGGGGGAGTAAGGTTCATCGTCGCTTGTTTCTTGGATCTTTATCGGGTCTTGGATGTGCGTTGAGACCGCCGCCATGTTGGTTTTTGGTGGTTACGCCATCTGTTGGAGAAAGGGCAGTGCTATAAAAAATCTAGTATACGTTTTCGCCCGATAGGTGGCATCCTATTTTTTGTACATCTACTCAAAGAATACGTACTGCGATAGAAATTATGCTTTTTTTCTGTATCCTGTTAAGAAAGTAATGGATACCATGCTTCGCTAAAATCAGATCAAATAAAAAAACCATTCAAAATTTATTGATTTGCCAAAGAAAATTGAACCTTACAGCAACTAACCATTCCTTTCACCCTCTAAACAGCAGCTAAAGTACATAAAATCGAAATTCGTCTGAATTCCATGCATTATTACGCCCCAATTAAACTTCAAAAATATAATAACAACTTGCACCTCAGGAATTGCGAAAACGTGACGCGAAAATGAGAATATCTGCCACACTTTAACACATTAACGATGTAAACCAAAACCCATACCAAAACACACTCTAAAGCCTTCGAAACAAGATCTAAATTACACATAACACTTTAAAACTCCACAAGTATTACAAACATAATTTTCAACTCTAATAACTCTTATTTCTAAAGCAGTAAGATTAAATTTGGATCGTGTAGTTGTAAATTTTAGGTTAGACGGTGCTTCGTTTTGTCAAGTTCGATTTTCGGTTTCTAAAGTTCCTACGGTTTAGATGTTAAGGTTTGTTTTCGATTGTTTCGTGGTTAGTGTTAAGATGGTGATATTAAACGAAATGTCTGGGTGCGCGCGCGCTGCGACGTGTGTGGTCTCACGATGGCGGGTAAGATGCTCTGCTTTGGTTTTTATTTTACGCTAGTAGATATGCCCGTGGTTTTGCTCGCGTTTTATAGGCTATGGTGATCGGTATTTACAGTGAATAAATAAATATTATTTTGGTGTTTTTATTAAATACATTTCATATACGACGGTGATAGTATTTACTAATAATTTATTATTTAGTATTAAATATTGAATTTTAGTGATGAAACTGATTTGAATAAACTGTTTTGAGTGCATTTATAGATTTGAGGTTAAGAAGTATAACTTCTAACGCGTGTACAAAAGTACACACACTCTTTTTTTTTTACACACGGTCTCCTGACCCCAAACTAAGCAAAGCTCGTACTATGGCTGTCAAAGACTGATATACATACTTAAATATTTTTATATACATACATAAATAGCTATTAACTCCCAGACATAGAACAAACACAAATGTTCATCACATAAATGTTTGCCCTAGGTGGGAATCGAACCCACGCCCACAAGCTCAGAAGGCAGGTTCACTACCAACTGAGCCACCGAGGCAGCCTATCGGTCGGATGTATCCTTAATATCTTGACTGGTTGTCTTGACTGACATAAATTAATTTTAAACATGTTTAATTCTGAAGTAGAGTATCTTCCTGGTCATAGCGCGCTGCATCTGGTTGCATCGGTCGCCCGCAGTCAAGTAAAGTGGTTACCTCTATCAATATGTAGATTCTAACTTGTCCGGCTGTATGTACGGATTTGCATGCCTTAGCCGACTGCACGAGAAGGAGGGTGCTTAATGATTTGGGTATAAGACAAATTGCACACTACTTTGCGGTCCACGACATTACGTGGAAAGGAGGGTGGGTGCTTACTGCTTAATGACTGGGTATATATGTTTGTCTGTTATTAAGGCGAATTACACATTAATTTGCGATCCGCGACATTTCGTGGTGCTGCGTTGTTGATCGTAATACCGAACGGTTAGTACGTCAATCGGTTATGGATAGGTGAAGGCATGGTGTAATAATATACTGCGCCAGGTATAGCATTCTGGTCACGTGGGCAACACGCAGTGACGTCAAACGATGTAAACGATATAAATTGAGTAAGACCGGATTAAGTCATTTACAAATAGTTCGAAAGAGACGGATGACGAGTGACGTCAATATGTGTTTGCTCCCGGAATGTTACAATTCAGCTAACCATAGCCAACACTTAAGAGTCCAGCGACCACTGCAGACTAACTTCGCATTGGCTAAAGGTTTTCTATTGCCATTTCGTCTAGAAGAAGACGACAAGTGAAGAGAGCAAGTAGAGATACTGACGAGCCGCTAATACTACAGAGTGACAAAGTGCAATTTCATTAACTTTTTATGACTTTTGCACTTCTCCAATCATTCATAAATAACTAAAAATGTTCCTTGTATTATGAATTAATTTAATGATGTAGACAACCTCCCTATGTAAAGGGATTTTTGATTTGCTTTGTATATCTGTTCATTAAATCAGTCAAAAGTGACCCCTTACAAATGCAGATATTTTCATAGCTCTATGTTCTGTTGAGGACGTTTTGTTAAACCCAAAACATAGAGGCGGAGATTTATGTAGTTCCTGCCAAATTTCATCTCTAACAAATGGTTTCCAAGAAATTTGACAAGCGCGTTTGTATGGAAAATTCAAAGCATCACGGAACCCTTAACTGAAACGTTGACGTTGCGTTAGGCATAAAAAACGGACGGAGAACGGCTCAGTATCACTAATGTGTCACGAACGTATCACAAACGTGTCACCAGTAGTCCCGCTGACATGTTTACCCGTTTGTGAGACGTTAAGCATCTGCTATGATTAGCTGAATTGCTTCACAGTATTTAAACACATTTGCAACAGTATATAAACATACATGGAACATCATAAAAACATATATTATTTGCTTTTCCTGCCATACTGATTGCCACCCGCGTGCCGATCTGGTCCGTGTGATCATCTGTACCTGGTTACAGTGCGTGACTGATTTGCGGGAGTCCCGCAGGCTGTAACGGTATGTCGACTCTTTTTATCGAGACACACGTATGTTTACACATAGCCTTGTCACGTTCTCTCAAGACAAGAAGTGACGAAAAGTTAGTCGCGCCCGCAAGCTTAAGGCTGGGGAGTCACGAACACCGTCGCTGTCGCGTCGGAGGCCGCGAAAAAGAGTGAGGAACGCCTAATGGGCAAACCAGATAGAAAACACGTACACGGACGGGATACAGACGCGGTGTTCCTTTAAGAGTCCGGCGGCCTAACTAACTTCGACCTAGGCGACCTAGACTAACTTCACATTGGCTTAAAGTTTTCTATAGCCATTTCGTCTAGAAGAAGAAGACGAGCGAAGAGAGCGAGTAATGATACTGACGAGCCTCTAAACTTACCTACAGAGTGACAAAGTGCAATTTCATATTTTTTTATGACTTTTGCACTTCTGTAATCATTCTTAAGTAACTAAGAATTTCCCTTGTATTATGGATTCATTTAACAGCTAATGATGTAGACAACCTCCCTATGTAATGGAATTTTCGATTTGCTTTGTCTACCTATTGAATAAATCAGTCAAAAATGACCCCTTAAAAATGCGGATATTTTTCATAGCTCTATTTTCGCTTGAGAACGTTTTTAAAAAAACCAAGAACATAGGGGCGGACATATTGTTAATTTAATTGTACCTACATGCTAAATTTCACCATAATCGGACAAATGGTATTCAAGAAATTAGAGTAGCGCGTTTGTATGGAAATTTCAGAACGTCGCGGCCCTCTTAATACACGTTCAAACATATTATATAGACGAGATACAGAGGAGACCATCGAGGCAGACATTCCATCGATATGTCGTCAGCTGTAACAAAACCCGCACGAAGCGCTTTCAAAACTCCTTCCTAATCAGAACTGCCAAGGAGTGGAACGCACTTCCTGCCTCGGTGTTTCCCAGCAATAGATACAACCTGGGTCTCTTCAAGACAAGAGTGAATAGGCACCTCATGGGCATAAAAAAACCATGTCCATGTGCGCCATGTCCGTATCTCATCTTCCTCTTTTTCGTCCGGCCAGCGCCTAAGTAACCGGAAGTCTAAAGCTTGTCTATGTATGCTAATGTATTATAACGGCCTTATAGACCAAAAAATTGGGTTGAAGACTTTACAACTACCTACTTACATACTTAAAAGAAACATAACATTTTTTTGCAAAAACCCAAATCTAGCACGCTCGAGATGGATCTACTGTACACCTAATAACTACTTTGCCTAATTTTAAGATCTTTTTGTACAGGCCATAAACTTCTTAAACACCAAACTCAGACTCTGATTCTGATCCTGATGAAGTAGAGCATCTTGCCCCCCGTACTACTCCTACTATTTATTGAATGCATGCAGCCTGCAGTGAAGAAAAGTGGTCTCCTCTATATATATGTAGATTTCAACGTGTCCTGTTGTATGTACAGATTTGCATGCTTTTACCTACTTGCGACGCTAGCCTAGTTGGTAGAGCGACTGCCTTAGGGTGCGTTTCCACTGCAGCGTAGCAAAGCGGAGCGGAGCTCGAATTGACCAATCAAGTAACGTAATATATCGTCACGGCTTTCCCCCGGAGGGGCTGGCAGAGTTGTACCCACTCTTTGGCGGAGGATATTCAGTCCCAAATGTGACGGGGGCGAGCTTGTACATAGCGAGCCATATTATACACCGGACTCCAGTCATGTTGCAGATTACATTAAATACGCACATATTATGTTCACACAAAGAACAAATTGGTGCGTGGCCCCGACTGGGATCGAACACGCTCCCTCTCTTGAGAGCCAAGCCTTCTCTAACTAGGCTATCATCGCTTTTCAATTCGCAATTCGAGCAATAACCAATCACAGTGCTCAAAATTTCAGCTCCGCTTCAGTGAAAGGATTGTAATTGGTCAATTCATGCAGCACTGAGCTCCGCTCCGCTCGTCTGCGCTTTAGTGGAAAAGTACCCTTAGCAGGACGTCCAAGGTTCGATTCCCGGCCTTAAAAGTATATGTTTGAACTAGCTGCGCCCCGCGGTTTCACCCGCGGTTAAAAAATATCCTATGTGCTATTCTAGACTATAATCTATCTCTGTGCTAAATTTCATCCAGATCTGTTCAGCCGTTCTGGCGTGAAAGAGTACCAAACATCCATCCATCCATCCATTCTTACAAACTTTCGCGTTTATAATATTAGTAGGATGATTTTTAGTTTATGTAACTCTTAAAGTTTTTCGAAAAAAATTGCCTCTCAGTGCTCAGTTTCTTGCCTGTTCTTCTGAGTAGTGGCTCTTTGGTGGTGGAGTCATTTCTATAACTTTGACGTTCATAAGTGTATCTACAATACCCAATTGCATGTAGACGTTTTATTTGATTTTTCAATAACTTCCTTTTTACTAAGGAAAATCCTATCAATTTTCAAAAGCATTCTTGCAGCCATTTAAAAAAAATATTAGTGACACGAAACACTTAAGTATTTGATTAAAAATAGTTTAGAAACCAATAAAACTTTCGTTACAGTACTTAAGAGTCCGGCGATCTAACTAACTTCAACCTAGGCGACCTAGACTAACTTCGCATTGGCTTAAGGTATTCTAGTAGAAGAAGACGAGCGAAGAGAGCGAGTAATGATACTGACGAGCCTTTAAACTTACCTACAGAGTGACAAAGTGCAATTTCAATTTTTTTATGACTTTTGCACTTCTTTAATTATTCTTAAGTATCTTAGAATTTCCCTTGTATTATGGTATATTTATTTAACAGCTAATGATGTAGACAACCTCCCTATGTAATGGAATTTTTGATTTGCTTTGTCTATCTATTGAATAAATCAGTCAAAAGTGACCCCTTAAAAATGCGGATTTTTTTCATACTTCTATTTTCGCTTGAGAGCGTTTTAAAAAAAAAACCAAGAACATAGGGGCGGAGATATTGTTAATTTAATTGTACATGTTAAATTTCATCATAATCTGACAAATGGTTTTCAATAAATTTGAGTAGCGCGCTTGTATGGAAATTTCAGAGCGTCGCGGGTTCGCACGGTAGGTACCTATGACCTACAAACCTTCCGTGAAAAATTATCTAACTGATAATGAAAACCGCATCAAAATCC
Source organism: Peribatodes rhomboidaria (assembly GCA_911728515.1). Lineage (NCBI taxonomy): Eukaryota > Metazoa > Arthropoda > Insecta > Lepidoptera > Geometridae > Peribatodes > Peribatodes rhomboidaria. The sequence continues at coordinate 3,072,113 of OU452194.1, forward strand.
GTTGCGTGGTTTAGGAGTTAGCGGACATACATGCAGAGAGACAGACAAATAAAAGCTACTTATTTGACTGCCTTGGTGGCTCAGTTGGTAGTGAACCTGCTTCTGAGCTTGGGGGTGTGGGTTCGATTCCCACCTAGGGCAAACATTTATGTGTTGAACATTTGTGTCTGTTCTATGTCTGGGTGTTGATATGTATTTAAGTAAGTATTTAAAAATATCTAAGTATGTATATCAGTCTCTGGCAGCCATAGTACAAGCTTTGCTTAGTTTGGGGTCAGGCGACCGTGTGTGGAAGTGTCCCGAATTTATTTTATTTATTTATTTATTTAGTTCTATATCTTCCTACAATGTAGAAATTAAATTAAATAATACTAACTGGCTTCGGTTTTACATTCGCGGTTCCCTAGGAACTGTTAATGTGTGATGAACTAGTATGAAAGGTGCCCTATGTCCTTTTCTGTACTCCTGACAACACAGGATGATGTAGGTATGCAAAATTCCATCATGATCGGTTGAGTAGTTAAAGCGTGAAAGCGTGACAAACAAACAATCTCACATTCGCATCCGTAATATTAAAATTAATAAAGTTATGCTATGGATTACTTTAATTGTCACGCCTTTCTCCCAACGGGCCTGGCAGACGTGTAATACAACACCCACACTTCGCCGGACGATATGCAGTCCCAAATGTGACAGGGGGCAAGCCGGGGGCAAGCCTGTTGCCAGCCTGGCTCCAGTCATGTAGCAGATGACATACAATACGCAAAATGTTCACACAATGAACAAATCGGTGCTATTAAATTCTAACATGATTCGCTTCGACCGAAGACCTGGCATATCCGGCATATTGACTGCCTCGGTGGCTCAGTTGGTAGTGACCCTGCTTTCTGAGCTTGGGGGCGTGGGTTCGATTCCCACCTAGAACAAACATTCATGTGATGAACATTTGTGTTTGCTCTATGTCTGGGTGTTAATTATCTATCTAAGTATGTATTTATAAATATATAAGTATGTACATTAGTTTCTGGCAGCCATAGTACAAGCTTTGCTTAATTTGGGGTCAGATAACCGTGTGTGCAAAATGTCCCGAATTTATTATATATTATTATATCCCCACAGCCCCTCGTCAGATTTAACTCAAATACGAACTTAAACATTCTATTGCCTTATTATTACGAACAGCCAGTATTGTCGAGCCAGCATTGCAGTAAAAAGACAGGACGCTCCTAGGCAGGCCATGCCTGTCTAGGAGCGCCCTGAAGGAGAGCGCCCTGGAGAAATACAAGGGGAAGGGATATTCGGAGATTTGAGATTGTCATCTCACCATTTTGCGTCCTTGTTGCTCAAGTTTGAAACGTCATAGGTGTGAGAGTGACCAAGATAAAATCTCATCTCATCTCACGCGCAGGAATAGCCCCCCTGTCTTTGTAATGGCTGTGTTAATAGTCACAGCAATTACAAAGACTGGTGTTTCTTTAGCCAGTTTCGATTTAGTAATTCAGCATTCTAAATAGGGCCTAATATGTTTGCAATTTTGTATGTTTATTGCGATTTCCGAAAATACTGAGTCGATTTAAAATAAACAGAACCGATTTTAAAAATTATTTTACTAATAAAAATCTATTTATTCACTGAGTGGCATAGGCTATGAAACATAAGCAAACCTGCGAGTAGAAACTAGTTTAGTGTATAAAAATAACTATAACATTTGATACATTTTTATCCCTTGCGCCGGCGTCGTTCGTTATTTTTCATCCTCACACTGCCATCTAGCGGGCGGCGAGCGAACTAAAAATTAATTAGTTTTATGAGTGTTATTTCTTGATTGATTAACTGCACCCCACGGTGTTACCAGCCGTTAAAAAGTAGCCTTTATGCTATTCCAGACTGTAATCTATCTCTTTGCCAAATTTCTTCCAGATCCGTTCAGCTGTTCCTTCGTGGTTGAGGAACAAACATTAATCCAAACTTTCTCGTTTTTAAAACATAACATATCGTCACGCCTTTCTCCCGAGAGAGCTGGCAGAGGTGTAATACAACACCCACACTTCGCCGGACGATTTTTAGTCCCAAATGCGACAAGGGGCAAGCCTGTCGTCATACACCGGGCTCCAGTCAAGTAGCATATGAAATACAATACGCTAATATGTTCACACAATGAACAAATTTGTGCGTGCCGTCGGCTGGGTTCAAACTCTCAGGGTTCGAGAAGAGAAGGCCTGCCTCTCAAGCCAGAGGGAGCCTTCTGGCTTGACAGAAGGCCTGCCTCTTAAGCCAGAGGGAGCCCTCTGGCTTGAGAGGCAGGCCTTCTCTCTACAAGGCTGCCATCGCTTCACTCGATTTCGCTCGTTTTTATGTAGGTAAATAATTATATTATGATGTTACCTCGTTCGATTACGAGGACTAGAGACCCGCCCCGGCCTCGCACGGTAACTGGAAACCTTCAGTGTAAAATTATCTAACTGATGGTGAAAACGTGCTCCATCGTAGGCCGCATCACTGCTTATCATCAGGCATGTTGGCGGCCAAACGCAAGCCTATTATGTAATAAAAAAAAACAGCATCAAAATCCGTAGCGTCGTTTAAAAGGAGTTATGTATACAGACAGAGAGACAGACAGACCCGATAGCGACTTTGTTTTAAAATATACAATACAACAGGGTGTTCCAAAAACCCTGTTGTATCCGTGAGCTGTGCATCCAGCATCGATTGGAGGATACTATTATGCTAGTTTAAATTTAATATTGACTTTAAACATTTTGGACACACATCGCGCTCCGTCCTCCTAAAAGCGTGAACGCAGAGTCTAATGGCGTCGGTTTTATTTGTAAACCATTCGCGTCGTGCTGCTACTTTCTTAGAATAAAAGTCGCCAACAAATGTATGATACAGATTTGTTAACATTTTTGTAAAATTACCTTTTTTTCTTGCGTTCTTGTACCGGTCATAACTGTTGCTATATTTAACGTGCATTTTTTTTGTCAATTTTAATTATCCATAATTATATAATATGGTTTTTGTAACATGCTGTATAAAGAAGCATTACCTAGAATTACATAAAAATTACTTATTTAATACGAAGGAGTATTTTTATATCAAAAAAATAATTAGTTTTGATTATTAATAACCAATAAATAAACTCATAATTAAATTTAATATTTTTCGTTTACGTTCTTGAAATGTTTATTGGATAATTACTTCTAAGGACAGTCTTCCGTTCTTCACTGTTTTGTTTATTAAATTAAATTATTACTATTGTTTTTATTTTCCAATTACGTCAAAAATATTAAGCAACGATTACCTTCTAATAAGAAAACTAGAAATCTAATTGTACTGTATATTATCAATAAAATACTCATATTTATTTGCTATTTAACAGGAGCCTGGTGTGTGGTGACAGGCTTACTTCCTGTCACATTTGGAACTGAATATCGTCCGGCGAAATGTGAGTGTCGTAATACACCTCTGCCAGCCCCTTCAGGGGAAAACGTGGCGATAATTTATGCTTTCCATTTACTTACCCTATTATCTGTTTGGTTTTAATGACCTACAAGTATTTTTTTTATTAATAATGATTATAGAATATAAAGTGTGTTTGTTGGTCTGTCATTTCTATGCTGCTTTTTACGTGGATATACCTACTCAGTAACTTCAGCTGCTTTTTATAAAAAAACAAAAACAACAATTACTAAAGAATTCTTAACATGGTTAACACAGCGAGACGTACTCGTATCAAGATACACATAATTCGTACAAACGTATTCCCATATTATATGCTCACTCATATAGGCATTATAAAATAATATGTATAATTCATATCGTATAAATTGTCACCTGAACATATAAAATGCATATTTATATCACCACAATAAAGAAAACAATCGTTAACAGCGTGTAGGAATTGTATAATCAGTTATGTTATATTATACTGTGTTATATGGTTTTTTATGATCCATAATAAATAATATGCATTGATATTTAGGTAACTGCCGTTAATTTATGAGATCACATCTGTGACAATATAATTAAAAGAATGTTATATAAATAAAATTATATACAATGGTATTTGGCCATCTGTTAAGTATGTTAGTCGCGCCCCGTGGCTTTACGTGTTGTCTTATATAACTAACACATGTTATTTTACTAAATATTAGAAAAAAAGGCGTAGTTAATGTGTTTGTTTGTAACTTCTTCACGCTTAAACGGGTGGTCGGATTTTGATGGAATTTGTTATGGAGGTAGTTTATATCCTGGATTAACACACCGACTACTTTTGAATTTCAAAAAATACGGTGAGGAGCAGCTAATAGGCATACTATATTAGCCACCACGGAATTAGCTAAAGACAATTATAAAAAGATTTTTGTATTTATATTTACTATGTTATCATTGCCTGGAATAGATTGCTCTTAGCAGTGAGCTCTTATCGGCCAGCTGTAATACTAAATTGACGTTATTATCTTTTTTGTTTGTTATAATTCTAATAGTTAATGTACTAAATAGTGTATGTATCTATCTATCTATCTATTGTATACTACCTATGATCTATGGGTTTGCCTGTTTGTACATTTTAATACAATTATTACAGTTAACTATTAAACTATTACACTAGTAAACTAGTTAACTATTAAACTAGTTAACTATTAAAAAAATTTAGCCGTTGCTCTACGCAAAAAATATTCAAATCAATTATCTACTTAACAAAACTGTAAAAAATACTAAAAAGAATTCACCTTATTCAATGCCAAATCAATACAAATAATTAACTAATGACCTAGTTAGTAAATTTGTTTAACAATTACGTATATTTACATTTTATCATCATATTAATATACAGATTTTAATTAAATTTAATTGATAAACAAACTAATACATTACAATATGTATTGCTTACATTATAAGTATTATGATATCATTCTTGAAGTTTTAGTGCCGATTTTTTTTTTTAAATAAATTAGCAATGTTTTTTTAATTAGTTTTAATTTAAATTTTTATTTACTTTTCTATAGTTAACATTTTATTTTAATGATGAAAAATATATTGTGTTTAGCTGCGCCCCGCGGTTAAAAAGTAGTTTAGGGTAGGGATAAACTACTGCCGTAATGAATTTCATCCAAATTCGTTCATCCGTGTGAGCGTGAAGAAGTAACAAACAAATACACTTAGAAATTTCGCATTTATTTTAAACTAGCTGCGCCTCGCGATTTCACCCGCGGTTAAAAAGTATCCTATGTGCTATTCTAGACTATAATTTATTTCTATGCCAAATTTCATCTAGATCTGTTCAGCCGTTCTGGCGTGAAAGAGTAGCAAACATCCATCCATCCATTCTTACAAACTTTCGCGTTTATAATATTAATTTAATGTCAATTTAAGAGATGAGTTATTAAGTATTTAATGAGTAGGTATAATAATATGTATTACATTAGTGAATATATGCGCTGTGCTATTATTTATAGTGTTACTTTATTTTATTTTATATTATAGTGTTTTGGTGACGCAATGAAAAATAATGGCGGAATGGCGTTTTTTTCCTGGATAGAAACCAAATAGAAAGAAAACCAAAAAAAACGTACTTAACGTTTTTTTTTTGGTTTTCTTTTCGTTATAATTTTAATTTTTCATACTTCTTTTTTGTCATCGTGTTTTTCTATCTTTATTAATTAGGTAAGAGATTGTGAGTTTTTTTTTTCGTACGTCTACAATTTTAAGTTAGTAAATATTTTTATATTATTTAGTCAGTGCTTTGAATTTTTTTAGTCAAATATGCCTTATTATTAACATAGTATAAAAATAATTAAAAAACGCAGGCATGTTTATGGTTTTTACTTTACGAATTTCATCCTCAAAAACATTTAGGTACGACAAAGAAAATAAAATTTCAAAATTGTAATTAATTATAATTATTATTAAATTACCAGAACAAAAACGACGACTTTGTAATAAATTAATTAAATACTTTACACGCTGCATGTGTGTTATGTACTTTTCTTTTACCTATCCTACTAATATTATAAACGCGAAAGTTTGTATGTATAGATAGATGTTTGTTACTCTTTCACGCCAGACCGGCTGACCAGATCTGGATGAAATTTGGCACAAAGATAGATTATAGTCTAGATATTATAGTCTAGATTAGCACATAGGATACTTTTTAACCGCGGGTGAAACCGCAGGGCGCAGCTTGTATTTAATATATCGGTAAAAGAAATAGTTATACATATATATTTTTTCACTAAAGTTTTCTACATTGACATTATATTAATAAATTTTACTTCTATACTGACGCAAATGAATGCGTCTGGTTAAAACAATTAATTTTACGGTCAATGCGTGGCTACTTTTAATTTATGTTTTCTGGGGATTTATTATAAATTAATATGTATTTATTACATTTAATTATACACATTGAAAATACGTAAGAATGTATGTGGATGCGTTATTTTGTGAATCTGCATCTAAATAAATTAGAAATAGTAGCAGGTAGATAGGTATATTGTAATTATGTATGTATCTTTTAGAATGAATTTAATAAATTAGGTAAGTAAATATATCAGTTAGATTATTAGTTTGTCATACCTGATAGCAATTCGTCCCGGACAAAGAACTCGCAACCCCCATATCTCAACAACCCCTCAAGCGATCTAAATCACAACAAATTGAATAACTACATTGACATGAACTTGCTTGCAAAATTTCATAAACATCAGATTAACGGTACTCAAATCGTCGGACAAATGAGTAGCACAATACAATTTTTTTTAGTACAGACTAGGCATGCGTTTGACCACTGACTCGCCTGATGGGAGGCGTCGACGTGATCGAAGGTGTAACACACTTGCCTAGGAGATACCTATTCACTTTGCTCTTAAACTCCCCCGGATTAAAAACAGACGCAGGCAACGAGTTCCACACCTCTGCAGTTCTTACAAGAAAAGTTGACTTGAAACGCTTAGTGCGTTTTGGCGGAATTTCCACCATAAGAGGGTGTCTCTTACGCGCGCGGTGGTGCGCCTGGTACAATTATAAAAAAACGGTGATGGCTGGATCAGGTCGTGCAGTTCTTGCGAAACAAATGCTGAGTTGTCCAGTATATTCTGAGACCTTTGCTTCATTCGGTCAATAAGCCAGTATGACAAAACACTGACAACGCTTCTCCGCGCGGGAGATGCAACTCGTCTCGCGCCCCGTCGCGTCCCGTGGAGAAGGGTGAGAAACGCCTCATATAGGGAACAATGGCGAGTAATTTCCCTTCATCTATCAAATGATCCTAAACAAGTATGACTTAAGAAAATAAGTAATAATTTAAGTAATAATTTTACTTCGCACTGAGCATTGCCATTCAACGTGGCAATGCTGCCACCATTATGGGAACCTTTCCCTCCACTAATGGGCTTTTAGTTTACATTTTTGGGTTCTATTTAGTTATGTTAAGTTAGTTTTAGTTAAAAGTTTAAGATTTCTTAAATTTTCTGTTTTTATTTGAAGTTTTGTACAAATAACTCAGATAAACCTAGAGAGTCAAATGGCGCACGGCGTATGATTTAGGTGAAGCCAAAAATCATTCGTGAAACTACCCTACTGTCGTATATGTACACAATACGCACACGTTGACGCAAAAAAACTACGCTACTCGCTTGGTCATTCTTACCTCGACATTATGTACATTGGTTTATGGTATAATTTCGTGTACATAAATATACATATAGCATTATAAAAGTGTGGCCAGGAATATTTTGAAGTTCTTTTTAAAAACTGTGCAATTTTTTTACAAGTCAATTTTGAAAAAGCCATAACATTAAACTCTTACAAATATGTGCAGTTTTAGAATATTAAATCTACTAAGGTTGTATTTTGGAAAGGAAATGGCTAACGTAGAGTTTGGGAATTAATATTAGTTTTCGTGCAATTGTAAATGTTTTTCATGGCTACATTAGCACGTGCACACGTTTAAAAAGAAGTGGCTTCAGTGAGATATAACGCAGTGTTCCATCTTTTCCTCTAGGTTGATCTGAGACAAATAAAGACTCACCAGAGAATAAGTTATTTCATTAATATCATAAATAATTAATATCATTATATGTATGCTGTATTGTCACGGGAATTAAATGTGTGTGTATAGTTTTTTTAGCATAAGAATCTATTTAGTGGGACCAGTCGAAACATCTTTCTCAAGATTTGTACAAACAGACATACCGGTGAAGCTAAATAGAGCCATTTAAAAAGAATTCCATATCAGAACCTCAAAAAATATAACTTCCTATATTTTTAAACCCAGTTCCTTACTTAGGTACTTAATTATGTTTCTCTACACCAAATTCCATCCGAATTAGCTTAGCCATTTTGGCCTCAACCTTTCGTTAGCCTAAGCCTAATTTAAAACATTTCGTTGTCCCCAAATTTTGAGTGAAAAAACCGTAGACAAAATTCTATCCAAATTAGCTCAGCCATTTCGGCCTCATAATAATACGACCTTTCATTGTCTCCAAATTATCAGTAAATAAAACGTAAATATAAGACAACAGACATAATTAGTGCCAATTAACTAAACCATTTAACAAACCTCTCCTCTTTTGAACCTCTAATAAAAGCTAACTTTCATACCTCGTTTTTCAATTCCGAAACGAGCACTTAACACTTCACATTGCAATTAGCATAAAAACTTTTTACACAATCCATCGACACTCACTCACAGAAAAGAAAAAAAAACGCGCACAAAAAAAGCAACTGCCAGAAAAACGGACTGTCAAATCGCGCGGGAAATGGAAAATTCGAGCTCTCCTTCAGAAACGGGTGGGAAATGATGGTATTGACGAAAAACTGACAGTTTGATTGAAAATTGAAAAGTTTCGTTTATTCAGACGGAGTAAGGCTGTACGCGAACCGCGATTGCTAAGATAGACTGGCGAATAACCGCTCGCCCCACTCCTGGCAAGGCGTGGCCTGTTCAAGCCCACCGCTGGGCGGGGCAAGACATTATACACTTTTTTCCTTGCCTATTTATACCTTTATACTATACGCGGTACGTTCGAAAATGCCGGCATGGTTTTATTATTCGACTTTATTATATTGTAATGTCTGTTTGGATTTAAATAAAAGAGAAGTTGTTTCGTCATTGTGTGGATCTTGTATGCTGTCTTAATTGACGAGTATTTTTGGGAGGTTGGCAGCTGTGAGTTTTGTTTTGGGGCTCGGGTGGCTAGTTTTTATTTTTATTTTTAATTATCTGTGCGTTTATAATAACATTTACCTTTAAAAAATATAAAATATTATACAACCGTTATGTATTTCTGATAATTAAATATAATTATGAACTTGTACTTATTTGCAGATCTTCAAAAAAACGCTTTTATTTATTAATATGTATACCTAGGTTCTTAAATATTTAGACTTGTTTAGTTTTGACATTTAATTTTAAAGTTAAAGTTTATTCAATAACTTTCAAAAATGGTACTTCAAAATTTAATTGGTATGTTAAATTTCAGTTAACTTTGGCTTCAAGTAATAATTTATACCAATTATCTAATAATTGGCCTTTTAGTACCTACTCTTTTTTAGATCCATCACCTTTTTATTCGATAATATAAAATAACTTATGTAGGTATAGTCACAGAATAAATATAGTACAAGCTAATAATTAAGAAAAACAACTAACCGATATCATAGATGACTTTATCTAACCAATGACAGATTTATTGAAAATCAAATAATTAAACCGTGCAAAAATATGATATTACCAACTACAAATAAACGTAGTTTCTAATTACGAGCAAATTGCGGGAAAAAATAATTATATAACTTGGTTATTAATTAAAAATTAATTTTACGAGTTATTAAAAATGAATAAAATATTAACATGATCCATTTATTGTAGTTAATCATTTTGATTTGTTGCTTAAAGTTAGATAAGTAAACATAAAAACACCTTTAATTGTGCCTGTCAATATCTGTGAAACATTAAGAAAATAATTGAAATAATTAGTTTTCTGTTCCAGAGCTTGTTTATTAGGTAGTTTACCGAGCGAAGTCTCAGAGTCAACTACTACATACTCGTATATCTCGGCATTTGATTGTCCGACGATAGCTTAAGTTTCGTTGATCCGAACTTCATGAAAAGTTGCAGGCAAGTAATTCTTGCTAATAAAAATTGTAAGTTCGAATTTGAAGGAAATCGGACTAGAAGTTATGGGGATAAGTGAGGTCTCCGTTTGATTAATTTATTAAATAATATTATTTAATTAAACTGGTAAATAAGTTTGGGGTGTTGACGTAGCGAGCGCTGGTGAGCGAAGCGTCTATGCTTCAGCTTTGACAAAAATGTTTTCGTATGTCCGAATTATATCCGGATCTCTGTCTTCCTCTTGTACAGGTCGCAGTCCCTAACCAATTCTTGTAAAAATTTGTAAGCAGTTTCAATAAGACAGATATTTTTTTCCGAGTCAGTTTTTGGATTTTTTTCAAAATTGCGGAGATACGTTTTTTTTTTCCAAAAACACAATCATTTGAAAAAAAATCGAGAACTCGACAAAAAAATCTGTGTAATTATTGAACCTACTCACAAAATTGTGTAGGTTTTAGGGGTCTTGCTCACAGAGCCACTAGATAGATGAAGGCAAAATTTTTTTAATGTAGAGTTTTTTAAACAATTTTTCTCGCGGTTTCGTTCACGTTTCATTGAGAGATCGGGCATTCCGATTCACTTGATGAATTGTATAGAATGATGCTATGAAGGGCACTTTTTTCACGAAATATTTTGTTTTTTTTTTCGAAAAACTTTTTTTTCGATTTATTTTCAATAAAAAAATCAGACTTATAAGACTGCATTTTTAGGGCCAAAGAGCATTAATTTACATTAACATTTTCGTCGGTACATGAGTAGAACAAAACATAAACACTAACGCATCAAATTAAAAAAAATAATTATATAATAAAAAATATTTAAGACCCAAGAACTCCCCTATTTTTTCTTCGGCTAGTAATTTAAGGACAACTTTTAAAAATAAAACGTTGTATCATTGTTTCACCCCCAATAGGGGCGCAAATAAAATAAAATAAAAGAACCCTCTTGTAAGGGAGTTTTTAATTAGTCACAATTTCTAAGTGTTACTTTAAGATGGATGCTACCGTGCTGCGTTTAGAATAGGCTAGTTGCTTTGAAATTCTTTGGTACAGTTACTTACTAAACTTGGTTCATTTTAGTTCTTAGAAAAGTTTGTTACTAGAAGTTTGCCTCTAACTGAGATCTCGCGACGCTTAAATCTCCGAATTCCTCCGGCCGATTTGGCCAGGGTCAAAGTCAAAGTCAAAGTCAAAATGTTCTTATTCAATTTAGGTATCAAAGATACTCTTATGAACGTCAAAGTTATTTAAATAGACTCGACCGCCTTGTTCGTATAAAGAGCCTCTACTCAGAAGAACAGGCAAGAAACTGAGGGGGTCATTATTTAAATTAAAAATTGTATGTTATTGATATTTTATGAAGCTTAGATCAACAATACTAAAGTTATTACCGTCGAAAAAATACTTACGCATTACTTCTTTCATTTGCTAGGCTTATCTATATGTATAACTGCGGGTTTCCCACTAGTAAACGTAATCACGTACAAATACACACACACATATTTTTAATAGACAGAAACAAATAAGGCTTGCATTTTATCGCCATTTTGCTTGATGTTAAGCAATGACGCAGCCTACGATGTAGCATGCTTGCTTAGGAGAAACCAATTCACTCGAGACTTGAAAACACACAGATTATAACTATCAGGCAACACCCACTCAGGCATAACAAACCCAACACCAACACATCTCTGTTTATCCCAATGTAGTACTCACAGCATAGTTGATTGAATCAGGCGTTACTTTGTGGAAGTTCATCTTCAAACAATTTTTTGAACCAATTTCCAGTGTATTTCCGCGCTAACGTCAAAGAATATTAATTTGTGAAATGTAATTCTTCGAGTACATCTTCGACACGTGTTTCGCCTCTCCACGAGGCATCCTCAGGACGTGTTGACTCTCCGAACGCGTGGCCGAGAACATGTCGAAGAGGTACTCGAAGAATTACGTTTCACAAATTAATATTCTTTGACGTTAGAGCGGATATACATTAAAAATTGGTTCAAGAAACAGTTACTCACAGCATACGAGTATCTTAACTAGATGTTCGTAACCAATCAACGATGTTAAAAAATGGACGACGCGGTCGATCTTCGGATGGGTGACCACGAGCATTTACAGCTAAGCGCTACCGTGGCTCGGATGACACGTTTAATTGTCCTGCATGTCTTAGCATACGCGCGCGACGAAATTCTTCTCGTCACTTTTTGACATGCGGGAACGTGACAAGGCTATGCGTATACATACGTTTGTCTCGATAAAAAGAGTCGACGCACGCTAGGCCTGGGGGGCTATTCCTGCGCGTGAGATGAGATGAGATTTTATATTGGTCACTCTCACACTTACGACGTTTCATAAGAGAGCAACAAGGACAAAAAATAGTGAGATGAAAATCTCAAATCTCCGAATAGGGCCACTGGTGGTTATTTGTTCTATAACAACAATCGTTATGCCATGCTAGAAGTCTTTTCGAAGCCTAGAAACTGACTAGCCTAAAATACAATACAATACAATAACTTTTTATTGACACCAAATACAAATAAATCTAACCTAAACACTCAAAAATATAGGCGCAATGGGCGGTCTTATAGCTTAAGAGCGATCTCTTCCACTCGGCTTATGCGAACTTGCTTGCTACACTGTCCCAATGCAAACGCAGCGCTTCACACCTCTACCGAATAAGACTTTGTTACGTAAAACAAAGATAACGGTCGCACCATCACGCTCTCAACATTTGAGACTTGCCAAGGTGTTTAGGTACAGTTCGTGACAAACCATTTGGTCGCTCAGCTGCTCAGCCTGTCTAGCAACATGAAACAATTTCTCGAACATTTTTTTTTATTTTTTTTTTATGTAGAATAGGTCGACGTTTGACCACCAACTCGCCTAATGTTAAGCGACGTTGTGGTCTAAGATGGAGCACGACGACCTATAAGGTCTAGCCTTGAAGTTTTGTAGAGTGAAGAAGTACAAAGATGGCAGTTGAGTGAGGCGCTACAAGTGCGCTACTGCTCAGACCACTACCAAGACGATTCAAATGACACCTTTGTCATTGTCCAATACTTGAACATATCTCTGCAAAGCAAGTTAAGTGATTGTAGAGCAATTTTTTTTTATGACGTTTGCACTTCTGTAATCATTCTTATATAACTAAGAATTTCCCTTGTGTTTTCGACTGATTTAACAGCTAATGATGTAGACAACCTCCCTATGTAATAGAATTTTTGACTTGCTTTGTCTACCTATTGAATAAATAAGTCAAAAGTGACCCCTTAAAAATGCGGATATTTTTCATAGCTCTATTTTCGTTTGAGAACTTTAAAAAAAACCAAGAACATATGGGCGGAGATATTGTTAATTTAATTGTACATGCTAAATTTCATCATAATCTGACAAACGGTTTTCAAGAAATTTGAGAAGCACGTTTGTATGGAAATTTCAGTCGCGGCCCTCTTAATAAAATAAATGACGGAAAATATGTACTTAGTTGACAAGTAACATTATTGAAAAAAAACTAAAAAATCCGGTTGCAAACTGTTGTACCCTATGTCACTTCCGCTATCAAGACGATTCGAATGACACCTCACATGTCGAAATACATCAAGCTGTTTAGGCTGTAGGGCGTGCCAAAGAAACTTCATACATACATAGGTACATGACACTAGAAAAACAAAACCATCCTTCTTGCGCAGTTGGAAAAAAAAATGCTCCCTAGTTTCTTGCCTGTTCTTCTGAGTAGTGGCTCTTTTTCCGAACAAGGTGATCGAGTCAAAAAAACTTTGACGTTCACAAGTGTATCTTTGATACCCAAATTGAATAAAAACATTTTGACTTTGACTTTGGTCGTTCAGTCGGTCAGCTCGCCTAGCATGCGTGTGCTTATGACAAAAAAAAAACAATTGTTTATGACAAACAATTTGGTTGCTCAGCCGCTGAGTTGACTAGCATGCACGCCGCAACCAAAATTAGCTTGATTTCAAGACATCAAGATACAAAAATTTAGAGTATGCACAACTGGGTAGTTTTCAGCAAAGTAACACTTTACTTTACACAATTTTTTACACAATTAAGTAACACTTTCTCAAGTCATCGCAATTCATACTAAAAATGTGAGGCGGCAATAAAATCTTAACTACTACATAATGTATCCTACTAATATTATCAACGCGAAAGTTTGTAAGAATGGATTGATGGATGTTTGTTACTCTTTCACGCAAGAACGGCTGGACAGATCTGGATGAAATTTGACACAGAGATAGATTATAGTCTAGAATAGCACATAGGATACTTTTTAACCACAGGTGAAACCGCGGGGCGCAGGTAGTCTATTATAAATGCGAAAGTAAGTTACATTGTTTGTTTGTTACGATTTCACGCTCAACTCAACTGATCATCACGAAATTTAGCAGTACACGTTGTCACGTTACAGAAAAGAATATACCTTTCATCTTGAAAAGATTGACGGTTCCTGTGGGCCGTGGGTAAAACCGGAAGGCGCAGCTAGTAAGTGATAAAAAGCGAGTTTTTGCAGTTCCTTCCATCGCCGCAACTGCACTCAGCAGGTCAAAACAAATTGACACATTTACCGTTGACCTGGGAACAATGAACACATGCTACTAGCCGATGACAGTACTAGAAAGTCCGAAAATATGTCTGTACTAGCTGTGGCCCGTGGTTTCACCCGCGGTCCTACAGGAACCGTTAAATTAATCGGGATAAAAGTACCCATGTCCTTTTCTGTAGCTCAGACAACATGTATGCAAAATTTCATGACGATTGGTTGAGTAGTTCAGACGTGAAAGCGTTACACACAACCAAACAAACTCATTTACGCATTTATATATATATTTTATGTAGAATAAGTCAGCGTTTGACCACCAACTCGCCTGATGACTCGGCTTCGGCCGTGGCTAGTTACCACCCACCGGACCAAGCCATGCCGTGAAATGACCTAGTCGTGTTTCGGGATGTAGGCCGGTGTAACCGTTCCGAAGACGGGTCTGAGCAGTAGCGCACTTGTAGCGCCTCACTCAACTGCCGTCTTTGTACTTCTTCACTCTACAAAACTTCAAGCCTAGAGTGAACAAGTACCTTATGGTCGTCGTGCTCCATCTTAGACCACAACGTCGCTTAACATCAGGCGAGTTGGTGGTCAAACGCCGACTTATTGTACATAAAAAAAAAAGTATGTTTGTTACCTATTTCAGAGCGGCCAAAAATCTCGTCCCGCACTCTACCCTCCTCTTCTTTTTAATTAAACTTTTTTACAAGTCACTCGAGCCTGGAGTTTCTTTTAATGGGAAGAGTCGTTTGTCTTCTGACTCCCCGTTTATTTTGTCAGCTTCGCGCTGAGTTCTGCCGTCTTCGACCACGCTGTCTGAACATCAAGTTTTTTTAGCTACTGTGAACTATCAGAGCTGATAGCCTAGTTGGAGTGGGCCTGCCTCTCAAACCAGAGGGAGCTGGTTCAAATCCAGCCGACGGCATGCACCAATTTGTTCGTTGTGTGAACATAATATGTGCGTATTGTATGTAATCTGCTACTTCACTGGAGCCCGGTGTGTAGCGACAGACTCGCCCCCTGTCACATTTGGGACTGAGTATCGTCCGGCGAAGTGTGGGTGTTGTAATTCACCTCTGCCAGCCCCCTCGGCGGAAAGGCTTGACGATATGTTATCTATCTACCCGCGGTTTTGCTTACGTTTAAAATACCACAGCCAGCGCTCAGTGAATGTGTATTTTCTATGTGCTTGCCTATTCAAATCTTTTTAGGGTTCCTTACCTCAAAAGAAAAAAACGGGACCCTTATAGAATCACTTTGTTGTCCGTCTGTTTGTCAAGACCCTTTTTCTCAGGAACGCGTCGAGGTATCAAACTGAAATTCAGATCAAATACTAAGGTCTGCTGTCCCTTGGAGCTGTGAAACAAACTCCCGAGACAACGCAATCAAAAGATACAGCCGTTTATAAGCTGCAAATTTTCGACACTCGTGGGGTATCCAAACCAACAACAGGGTACTTCCCGTGAACTCTGAATCTTAAAATTTGGTACGAAGCAACGTCTTAGAGCACAGAAAAGGGAAAAACTGTGAAAAACACAACTTTTAGTTACATCATTTGTAAAAATATTTTTGATAATTTTAAACTTACTATCGCTTTCCTCCTGAATACCTACAGGTTTGTACGGATCCCTCGTTACGCGAGTCCGACTCGCACTTGGCCGGTTTTATTTAATATGACCAGTAGTTTCGTAGATCAACCCTTATCTTTAAGAAAATAGAGTTGCTATCGCGAACACATTTTGTCAAACAGCACGAGCATTCACACAAGAGCACGAGGCAGTGAATATTATCACGTGTTTTTTTTTTTCGAAAATATTTACTTATTGTGGAATGTGACTCTGGCTTTTATTTATTTTTTTCTTTTTTCGGGGTGACGCAATACTTAACACAAAGCGCATGTCTGTTTTTTTTATAAAGAATAGGTCAACATTTGACCACTAACTCACCTGACGTGAAGCGACATTGTGGACTTAGATGAAGCACGAAGACCTAGTAGGTACTTATTCACTCTGGCCTTAAAGATACCTAGTATGTAGTTAGTCGGAAAAACAGATGGTGGCAAACGATTCCAGTCCCTAGCCGTTCGTATCAAAAAGGTGGAGGCGAACCGTTTAGTACGATTAGGTGGTTTATTCGAATGCCTAACTACGTTTGAGTGAGATGGTATGCTGGCTAGCATCCTTGCGCTAAACTACTATGCCAGTTCGAGATGTCTAGTCTAGTATGAAATAAGTACATAATATTATTATTATGTCTGTGGCGTTCTGTGAACGCACCCGTTTTAGCTCCTAATTAATTTGTCTATGAGTTGCGCGCATATCACTAGAAAACAGTCAACCATCTTGACTGGCGCGCGCCCCATCCCTAGTGGTTATTCTACTGAGTGAGCTCCTCAGATCAACCTAGAGAATAAGATGGCGCACAGCGTATGATTTAGGTGAAGCCAAAAACCATCTTAAAACTACGCTACCTGTCGTATATGCACACAACACGCACACATTGACGCAAAATAACTACGCTACTTGCTACTCTACTACGCTACTTGCTACTCTACTACGCTACTCGCAATGCACACAATGTCGAGGTAAGGCCTCGACATTATGTGCATTGGTTTGTGGTATAATTTCGTGTTCATAAATAAACATAGTGTAATAAAAAAGTGTGGCTAGGACTACACTTTCAGGTTCTTTTTAAAACTTGTGCTGTTTTTTCACAAGTACATTTTGAAAAAGCCGTAAAATTGAACTCCAACAAATATGTGCAGTTTTAGAATATTTAATCTACTAAGGTTGTATATTGGAACGGAAATGGCTAACGTAGAGTTTGGGAATAAATATTAGTTTTCGTGCAATTGTGCATAACTTTCATGGCAACAATACCACGCGCATACGTTTAGAAAGAAGTGGCTTCAGCGAGATATAACGCAGTGTTCCATCTTTTCCTCTAGGTCTCTAGATCTGAGGTGTTAATATAGTGAGTAAGCTCTAGCAAGCGACAACGACTAACTATACGATTGGAAAATACATCTTGAATCAGAACAGACGCGTTTTACTTTGATCCTTCGTCATCTAGGTACCTGAAGAACGTCCCCGATCCTACATGTCCATGTAAGTTTTAACACGTAACGTAATTTTTTTTTTTTATGGACAATAAGTCGGCGTTTGACCACCAACTCGCCTGATGTTAAGCGACGTTGTGGTCTAAGATGGAGCACGACGACCTATAAGGTACTTATTCACTCTAGCCTTGAAGTTTTGTAGAGTGAAGAAGTAAAAAGACGGCAGTTGAGTGAGGCGCTACAAGTGCGCCACTGCTCAGACCCGTCTTCTTATTGACCTTTATTCGATTCTGATATTGCTTTCGAGGAAAGCGAAATCTTAGAGCTAACCTAAAATATACCTGCACTCTGATATTGAAAAGCTCAAAATTACATGTACCTATGTATTTTTTATTACTCTATGCTTGCGTTTAGCCGCCAACATGCCTGATGATGAGCAGTGATGCGGCCTACGATGGAGCTCGCTTGCCTAGAAGAAACCGATTCACTCGAGACTTGAACACACCCAGATTATACTCAAGTGTCAGGGAACACACACTCTGGCAGAGTAGGTATTCCACACTCTAGCGGTCCGTATATTAAGAAACGAGGAACCAAAGCGTTTCGTGCGTGTTGTAGGTATGTCGACCATAAAACGATGCCGTTTTTTTGTACCCTTGGTTGTTTAATAGAAGAACGGGCTAGAAAGAATAAGGTCATGCAAACGAGATGCACACTCCCTGAAATGTATCCGACGAAATACCGATAGACTAGCAACCTTGCGCCGATGATCCAAACTTTGAAGTTCGGTCTAGACAAGGGAGTCGTTGCTAATGAGCTAGAGAGTCGTTGCCAACGAGCTTCTTGGCACGTTTCTCGATGGACTCCAACGCCTCGAGCTGATCGACTTGGCCGACCCATCACAAACGTGCAACCTATACCTAAAGCTCATATAAGTAGGTAAAGGTAGAAGGTCGAACTAATAAAAAGAAAAGAAAAACAGAAACGGCTATTGCAAAAAAAATAAACGAAACAATAACCAAACATGTTATTTCAAGGCAATAAAATGAAACACAAAAGAAACCGTTCGCCTAATTTCTTCCTTTCCCTAATAAGCAGATATAAAATATGAACAATACAAATTACACTCTTATAAGTGTAAAAATTATAACGTAAAAATCATAGGTAGGATGCGAAAATAACCGTCGATCTATCTACCTATTATCTACCTATGTCACAGTCGATCTGTTTGTCACCTAGCTAAACAAATAAGTACCTAACATATGGAACCTAGGTAACTTGATGATATTTAACTTAATAGTAAGTATGAGTAACAATGATGCATTGAAAACTCGTAAAAAAACTTACCAAACTTATCTACTTCTCAACCCAAAATACCTAGTACAGTAAAACCGCGCGTCGAAACTAGTACGTAGGTAATAAGCGGTCAGAAATGAGAACAGTACAAAATAGTCTCTTAAGATCGCATATCAACAGTAATTGTATATCTCAATGAAAAGCTAGTGAAATGTTGTACCTTTGAGATTTGAATCTTTTGCTCATAACTCAAGATAAAATCTGGGCTGATTAAATTATTTTTGGTATGAGTAGCGACATCTATTGTCGAGTAGAAAAACAATTGTGTGTTGGCTAAATAGAACATTACAAAGTGACATCTAGCGTCCAGTAGTTATCCTAGGTTGTACAAAGATTGCTGTTAGGGTTGCGTGTTCAATGTGTCGTCTGCAGATGGCGCTCAAGTATCCGGTAGAGGTAACATTTAATTATTTATTTTAAAACTAGCTGTTGCCCGCAACTTCGTTCGCGTTTGTTCAGAAAGTAGTATCCATGAACCCTCAGCGTGATATACTGTAAATTATTATCAAATTATGAAAAACTAGCTGCACCCCGCGGTTTCACCCGCGGTTAAATTAGCCATTATTTGTCGTAAAAAGTAAATGACAAAAAAATGTTATTGTGGGATATCCTTAAGAGATAGACATATACCATCGCGGAGTTTTCTGTAGACCTTTTCAATGTGTACAAATAATTATTATTTATTTTATTTATTTATTTAATTATAGGCGAGCAGCCTAGGGCTGATGTGCCTACATCACACTGTGTTGAATTAAAATTGTCCAAATTCACTAATAGTTTGCACAAATATTGTTTTATCCACAATTAATACATTAATACATTAATTAGTACATTATTTTGATAAATTTCATATAGGGTTCAGTCTGCGTATGCAATGTAAGCGGAAAAAATTGATAATTAACAACATCACATTAGAAACCTCAAAAATTGTTATTTCTCCACTATTTGTAATTCTCCACTATTTGTATTTGTTGTTATCATACATATAAACCTGTCTCTTGAATCACTCTATCTATTTAAAAAAAACGCATCAAAATCAGTTGCGTAGTTTTAAAACTACGCAACGGATTATAACGACAAATAATGGCTAATTTAACCGCGGGTGAAACCGCGGGGTGCAGCTAGTTTTTCATAATTTGATAATAATTTACATTAAATCACGCTGAGGGTTTATGGATACTACTTTCTGAATAAACGCGAACGAAGTTGCGGGCAACAGCTAGTATTAATTAAATAATTAAAGATTTAAGCATACAAAGGGACATAGGGACAGAGAAAGTGACTTTGTTTTATACTATATAATGATAATCCGTTACCAAAGAGATCAGAGTCCAACTTTAAAAAAAACTGACTGGTTTTGAGCGGAGTTTTAATTTTAGTTGTCAGTTGTTATTTTAGTACCAACTACGTACTATTCTGTGATGTTGTCTGATGCATTTGGTTAGCGGCGCGTTTTTTTTTATTAATTTATAGAATTTCATGACCAAAAGATTTATTTATTCAGAAAAAAAAGTATCCATAAACCTTCCTTGTGACATACTGCAACTATTAATCAAATTTCATCAAGATACGTTCAGCCGTTTAGTCGTGAAAACCCTACAAACAGACAGACAGACAGAGTTACTTTCGATTTTCTAATTAGTAAGGATAAGGATGTAACTTACGGACTCAGATCAACCTAGAGGAAAAAATGAAACACTGCGTTATGTTTATTTATTTATTTCTAAATAGGAGAACCAACAGTACTTACATTAAAAATATACAATAAAATAAACTATGGATAGCCAATAATAGGTTCTCACGAATAGAATATATCTCGCTGAAGCCACTTCTTTTAAACGTGTGCGCTTGGTAATGTTGCCATGAAAAACATTTACAATTTCACGAAAATTAATATTAAGGCGAGGCTTTCCCAGAACTTTAGGTATTTTACTCTACCTCAGGCCGCACTTTTTGGGAGCGCGACGTATTCATTCACGCGACACAAAAGTTGTGTGCGATGCGCCGCGCGCACGTCTTTCACCCGTCAGTCACGTTATGGTATCGAGTACCTAAACACCCATTTTTAGGAAATCGATAAAATAATCCGTCCGTCATTGTACTCATCCATTTTATGAACATTTTTTATTTGATGCCAACCAAAAAAAAATCTAAAAAATGCCGTTCAAGCCAATATAGGTAGTTAGGTACAACCAATCTCATGTCCACGAGTTGTTGTATTTTTTATGTGTGAGCAGTCGTGGCATTAGTTTCATTTTACCGGTAGTGTCATATTTCCATTTTATCACACTTCACACTCATAAATACAAAAGATTGCGATTGTGTGTGGACGTTAGGTACTTACTCGTATTTCACTTATTCACACCTAAACGGCTTGACGGATGAGGATCATATTTGGAACGGAGTTAGCTTATGCCCTGGATTGACACATAGGCTACTTGTTATCCTTATTAGGACAAATATTTATACAGGGTGTTGGAATGATTGTGTAACTACCGGTATTCTTTAAATAATACAACAGTAAATTTCATTATTTTTGGGTATATATCGTATAACAATGGTAATAACAATTTTAATTACCTTAATTTACCATTAGGTGCGTACTAATAATATTGTATGGTTTGTTAAATGTTACAAAGTTAAAAAACTACACGATTCAGATATAATTTTGAACAATAATTATGAAAGAATCGAGTAAACTTATACCGGATATATACATACCCTGGGTACGAAGTGGCGGACATTCTGCTAGTACTAACAAAACATCCAATACAAAAATATACATTCACAATATTTACATTTATATGTACAATTGAGCTATAGGTAGTATTATTATTATTATTTGTTTATTAGTATTATTATTTGTTCTGTGATATAGTTGTAGAATCGATGGCAGCCTAGTTGGGAGTGGCAATTTTGCTCTGCTGGGTTCGAACCCAGCCGACGGCACGCACCAATTTGTTCATTGTGTGAACATATGTGCGTATTGTGTGTCATCTGCTACATAACTGGTGCCCGGTGTATGGCGACAGGCTCGCCCCCTGTAACATTTGGGACTGAACATCGTCCGGCGAAATGTGGGTGTTGTATTACACCTCTGCCAGCCCCCTCGGGGAAAAGCGTGACGATATGTATGCATGTCTAGCCATAAGTTCTGTTACAAATGAAAATGCATTTATTTTTTTATACAGTAATGTAATGTTAATAAAAGTTATATTTACATATGTATTGAAGTCTTAACAAAAATGTAACTATTATTTTATTCAAAATTACCACATTTGGCCTTGATAGAGGCCTTTAGTCGGTCTGGCCAAGAATCTATGGATTTACGGACTGTTTCCATGGGAAATTTAGCCACTGCTTGCTTCAAAGATTTCTTAAGTGACTCTATGTCGGCGTGTCGTTTAGAGCAGGCCATGCCCTCTAAACCTGACCATAATTTGTAGTCCAGGGGGTTTTGATCTGGCTAGAGGAGGGCCAGTCTTCAGCCCTTATAAAGTCCGGAACATTGGCTTCCAGCCAGGCTTGGGTAGTTCGCGCCTTGTGACCATGTGCAGAGTCTAGTTGGAAACTCCACGGTAGATTTTTAAAAAGTGTATTGCTAAGGGGTTGTACAACACCATATAAGACGGTCTCTTGATACACTTTGGCAGAAGTTTTAACCCCCTTTTCACAAAAACTAAGCTTTGTGACGCCGTGATAGGATACCCCCCACCAAACCATGACTGACGCAGGATGATGACCACGCTGAAACGACGAGTGAAACAGGGTCAATGTCATCCACGTGCCTAAAACAAAATAAAAATAAATATTTAAAAGTATGATGTCCAAAAGTTCAAAATATAAAAATTCTAAAAAACCGACCAAGTTCGAGTCGGACTCGCGCACGGAAGCTGTCGTTTAAGCTTGTTGGTATGTATGTACATAATTTTATAACAACTACATTATAAATAAATGAGCTTTCAAATGACACCTCAAACAACTGATTTGATGAGATAGAACTCGAGATATAAGCAATAATCTACAACGGTCGGCGGCCATCTTTGTGACGTATATACATAGCTTCGCCTGTCCCCGCTATCGCTTCTTACAACCGGCAGTTTCGAATTTCAAAGGCAACGACGAACACATCCATACCAGTCGTAGGTTTATAAAAGCCGTACTTACAAGATTTACCGAAATGCTCGATTTTCGCTAATCGTTAAAAACGAATATACAACTTTACGAGTTTTCTTCAAAACAGCCAAAATCACGTTGCAGTACTAATCAGGCCTAGATGTGTTCAAATCATACGGCTATAACTCAAACGCTACCAAACACTCGTGTAGTACAGATTGCTCAGTCAAAAATGAAAGTATGAACGACGTCCCCTATCTCACCTAACACCCTATATAAATTACATACATACAGTACAGTCAAAACTTAGCGAAGATCCGCCACCTTGCATGTTACAAAAAGAAGGTAGGTACTTACGTTTCGTCAATTGCAATGTCATCAGAGTTTATTACATTCTCTTGAAGTACTCTTCTGCAAAAAAAAAAACGAAGATAAGTATTCATGTAGGTAAGTATAACTACGTAAATATCACTACTAGATATACCACTAGGCCGGGTATTTACTCGTTGTGCAGTTCAGATTGCTCAGTAAAAATGAAAGTATGAACGTCGTCCCGTATCTTACCTAACATCCTGTATAGTTAAAACTTAGCGAAGATCCGCCGCCCTGCATGTTACAAAAGGTAGGTAGGTACTTACGTTTCGTCAATTCCAATGTCATCGGAGTTTATTACATTTGGTTGTAGTACTCTTCTGAAAAAAAAAACAAAACTGTAAGATAGGTATTCGTGTAAGTAGGTATAACTATATAAATATAAATATCACTGGTATGCCACTAGGTCGGGTATTTACTCGTTGTGCAGTTCAGATTGCTCAGTAAAAATGAAAGTATGAACGTCGTCCCGTATCTCACCTAACATCCTACATAATATATAGTCAAAACTTAGCGAAGTTCCGCCACCTTGCATGTTACAAAAAGAAGGTAGGTACTTACGTTTCGTCAATTGCAATGTCATCAGAGTTTATTACATTCTCTTGAAGTACTCTTCTGCAAAAAAAAAAACGAAGATAAGTATTCATGTAGGTAAGTATAACTACGTAAATATCACTACTAGATATACCACTAGGCCGGGTATTTACTCGTTGTGCAGTTCAGATTGCTCAGTAAAAATGAAAGTATGAACGTCGTCCCGTATCTTACCTAACATCCTGTATAGTTAAAACTTAGCGAAGATCCGCCGCCCTGCATGTTACAAAAGGTAGGTAGGTACTTACGTTTCGTCAATTCCAATGTCATCGGAGTTTATTACATTTGGTTGTAGTACTCTTCTGAAAAAAAAAACAAAACTGTAAGATAGGTATTCGTGTAAGTAGGTATAACTATATAAATATAAATATCACTGGTATGCCACTAGGGCGGGTATTTACTCGTTGTGCAGTTTAGAATGCTCAGGAATAATGAAAGTATGAACGTCGCTCCGTATCCGTATCTCACAAGTTGTCTGGGTGAAATAATAAATGGTGACCGACATAGTCAAAACTTCGCAGAACACCCGCCTCCCTGCGTGGTACAAAAGGTAGATAGGTACTTACGTTTCGTCAATTCCAAAGTCATTGGAGTTTGTTACGTAGTAGTCTTCTGCAAAAAAAACTGTAACTGTAGGTAGGTATAACTACATAAATATCACTAGTAGGTATACCACTAGGCCGGGTATTTACATCGTGAATACACGTAACGAGACAAAAAAGTATCAATGATGATGAGTATGATATTTGAAAACACTAAAACGAATATAAGTAGGTACTAATAGATTTGTTGATACATCATCTGACTACAAAAAGCAATGCAAGAAATGTCGATTCTAGTAAATAAAAACAATGATTACCAATTTAATCTAGTAGAAGTTTATCTACTTACCGACGTTTGCTCCTTGACTCATACGATTTTCTAAAAGCCAGACTTGAGCATTTTTTTCGTTTATTATGTTTGTTACCCATTATCGCAAAACTAAATGCTTGGTTGGTGTTGGTGTGTGCGGCACTGCGGAGATCACAAAAATTTGGCACACGTCCGGCGTCGACGGGGTCTGCGGGCGGACTGGCGGTCACGCAAACGTGCCTTTTTACCATGAATTCGTGATAAAAAATCATATAAAATTACCATGTTAACTTTTTAACATTTTTATTTATGATTCCATTTTTTTATTGCGTTATAATTCGTAAAAAAAATAAAAAAACAATATGATTTGTAAAAATTAAGTCGCAAATCGTGTTTAAAATACCAAATAGAGGTGACTTTGGATTTTTTTTCTATCGAGTGAAGTTATTCATTACATGTATCAGATTTATGATTCCACTTAAAAATATGCTTAAGAATAACATATTTTTTTTTACACAGTAAAAACCATGGTTTATCTTAGAGAAAAGTTGATTCTTGCTAGACGTTTTCTGGCCAGGCTCGCCTTAAGTAATTCCCAAACTCTACATTAGCCATTTCCGTTCCAATATACAACCTTAGTAGATTTAATATTCTAAAACTACACATTTATGTAAGAGTAAAACTAAGTACAAATTTTTATAAGAGTTTAATGTTACGGCTTTTTAAAAATTGACTTGTATAGCAGTCCAGGACCGAGTAAAACGCAATTTGATTAACACAAAAGGTCTTATAAACGGAACTTGGTGCTACATAATTTTACACAGAAAATTTGCTTCGAACCGCGGAAGATTTTGTCATCTCAGTGCGCACGCCTTTCGCCCGCGAGAGCCCGCAACAAGATGGCGCCGCCCGCGCCGACCACCGCCACCGCAGAGATCACGTGTTCCCCTCGCGGTGAGGGGAGTGGGGACTGAGGTACGCAACTAGCGCCGAGCGCGGAGCGCACCGTTGCCATAGCAACCAATACCTAAGACCCCCGCGCTACACTTGTATATAAACTGCACAGTTTCTAAAAAGAACCTCAAAATGTAGTCCTGGCCACACTTTTATAGTGCACTATGTATATTTATGTATACGAAATTATACCTTAGACAAATGCACATAATGTCGAGGTAAGAATGAGCAAGCGAGTAGCGTAGTTTTTTTGCATCAATGTGTGCGTGTTGTGTACATATACGACAGTGGCGCAGTTTTTGGATGGTTCTTGGCTTCACATAATTTTATCATACGCCGTGCGCCATCTTATTCTCTAGGTTGATTTGAGCTTACGGACTAATATACCCAATCGTTACATTATTTACAGCTTATTTCTAACAATAAAATATTTTTCCAGTTTGAGATTTAAACCGTGTTCCAAAATAATTATTAAACCAAATGTTTAATTAAATGGGACAAAAACGAATACTTTAGGTAGGTATTTGTTAATGCATAATACCATGTCTACACCTCAGATCAACCTAGAGAATAAGATGGCGTACAGCGTATGATTTAGGTGAAGCCAAAAACCATCCAAAAACTACGCGACTGTCGTATAAGTACACAACACGCATACATTGACGGAAAAAAACTACGCTACTCACTTGGTCATTCTTACCTCGACATTAATCATTGCTTTAAGGTATAATTTCGTGTACATAAATTTCATGTATATTTAAATTGTTCTTTTTTTTTTTATAATTTATTCATGACCATGGATACTCGTCCTTCAGTCGGATTCTTAGTAATAATTTTTCCTTCAGTAACAGATGATGGGATGATGATGATGAGGTGATGATGAAGACGATGAATCCCTCCCCTTTTCCCATTCCAGTAAAGTTATGGATACTTTACTGAAACTTTAAGTGAAGTTTTGTAGAGAACACGAAAAATCGCGTTTCGCGATGTTTGTATCATTTGCCCACACTCGTGCACGTTGACGAACCGGTAAACGTTAATAATCCACCATTATTACAATTTAACACTCGAAGAATCACAAGTTTTAGAAAATAATACAAAAACACGACACCATCTTTTCGGTTCCCGCCAAAACTCCTTTAAATTGTTCTTTTTTTTTTTTTTTTTTAATTATTCATGACCATGGATACTCGTCCTTCAGTCGGATTCTTAGTAATAATTTTTCCTTCAGTAACAGATGATGGGATGATGATGATGTGGTGATGATGAAGACGATGAATCCCTCCCCTTTCCCCATTCCAGTAAAGTTATGGATACTTTACTGAAACTTTAAGTGAAGTTTTGTAGAGAACACGAAAAATCGCGTTTCGCGATGTTTGTATCATTTGCCCACACTCGTGCACGTTGACGAACCGGTAAACGTTAATAATCCACCATTATTACACTTTAACACTCGAAGAATCACAAGTTTTAGAAAATAATACAAAAACACGACACCATCTTTTCGGTTCCCGCCAAAACTCTTTTAAATTGTTCTTTTTTTTTTTTTAATTTTTCATGACCATGGATACTCGTCCTTCAGTCGGATTCTTAGTAATAATTTTTTCTTCAGTAACAGATGATGGGATGATGATGATGATGAGGTGATGATGAAGACGATGAATCCCTCCCCTTTCCCCATTCCAGTAAAGTTATGGATACTTTACTGAAACTTTAAGTGAAGTTTTGTAGAGAACACGAAAAATCGCGTTTCGCGATGTTTGTATCATTTGCCCACACTCGTGCACGTTGACGAACCGGTAAACGTTAATAATCCACCATTATTACACTTTAACACTCGAAGAATCACAAGTTTTAGAAAATAATACAAAAACACGACACCATCTTTTCGGTTCCCGCCAAAACTCTCTTCTAAATTGTTCTTTTTTTTTTTTTTTTTAAATTATTCATGACCATGGATACTCGTCCTTCAGTCGGATTCTTAGTAATATTTTTTCCTTCAGTAACAGATGATGGGATGATTATGATGAGGTGATGATGAAGACGATGAATCCCTCCCCTTTCCCCATTCCAGTAAAGTTATGGATACTTTACTGAAACTTTAAGTGAAGTTTTGTAGAGAACACGAAAAATCGCGTTTCGCGATGTTTGTATCATTTGCCCACACTCGTGCACGTTGACGAACCGGTAAACGTTAATAATCCACCATTATTACACTTTAACACTCGAAGAATCACAAGTTTTAGAAAATAATACAAAAACACGACACCATCTTTTCGGTTCCCGCCAAAACTCTCTTAAATTGTTCATTATAAAAGTGTGGCCAGGACTACATTTAGAGGTTCTTTGTAAAAACTGTGCAGTTTTTTACAAGTCAATTTTGAACAAGCCGTAATATTAAACTATCAAATAAATGCAGTTTTAGAATATTAAAAATCTACCGGGGTTGTATATTGGAACGGAAAGGCATAACGTAGAGTTTGGGAATAAATCTTAGTTTCCGTGTAAAGGTACTTTTAATCACGAAAAAATAAACAGTTCCTGCGGGACCGCGGGTGAAACCGCGGGGTGCAGCTAGTTTAAAATTAAATTATAGTAGGTATAGGTGTAGGTAGGTTTTAAATTTTTGCTATTATTTAGTTTATTTCATTCTCACTAGTTGAGAAAGACACAAAATTTGTTCCAAAACTATGAGAAATTCTAATAAGAGTAAAAATTGAATAAAGGCAGCGGAATCTTATCTGGGACCATATTCGGAGATTTGAGATTCTCATCTCACTTTTTTTCGTCCTTGTTGCTCTCGTTTGAAACGTCATTGGTGTGAGAGTGACCAATGGGGCGATAAAATCTCATCTCATCTCACGCGCAGGAATAGCCCCCCTGTATGCATAATTGGCACATTTTTATTTATTTACAAATTTTCTTTTTAATTTGGCTCGAGCGCTACAAAACTACTTTATCATCTGATAAACTCCACACATTTAGTTATAATTCTATTGATGTTATTTATATGTATGTTAGTCTATAAGGTATTTATTTTCTACTAGCTGCGCCCCGCGGTTTCACCCGCGGTTAAAAAGTATTCTACGTGCTATTCTAGGTTATAATCTATCTCTGTGCCAAATTTCATCTAGATCTGTTCAGCCGTTCTGGCGTGAAAGAGTAACAAACATCCATCCATCCATCCATCCATCCATCCATCCATTCTTACAAACTTTCGCGTTTATAATATTAGTAGGATGGGCCTCTGTAATTTGTATTGTATGCAAGCTAGATTGCCTGAAATAAATGGATGGATTATTATATTTTATCTACCGGCTTATTTATATTAGCCAGACACACCAAGTTATTTATAAAGATCTAGAATGACTCTGTACAGAAAATGCAAGGAACTTTTATTTTCTTTAAAACAAAAGTTCCTTGCATGAAGCAAGGACCTTTTGTTTGATAACTGTAAAGATTTAGAATGACTAAATGTTGACTAGGATTTTTCTACGGGTAGTTTTGTATATAAAATACAAGGAACTTTCATTTTCTTTAGTTTCATTTATTATTGACTCGTTTCAATTTCTCAAAGCATCAAACAAAACGCATGCGCGCCAACTGCAGGGCTTGTTCAGAGGAGAGGCCTATAACGCAGCCAGAATGCAACTTCGCCGTTCAAAACATCCAGTGTTTTATGACGAAGTTGCACTCTAGGTGCTCTCTGACGTATCCTCAGAACGGAACCTAGCGCGAGCACGCAGCGACCTCTGCAGTGAACTTGGTTCAACTAAACAAGCGCCGCCATTTTGATATTTGTTTGGCTTTTGTGCTCCACAATAAAAATTATCATGTAATTTCACGAAACAAGTGTATTTTCTTCGTTTTTCCGCGATTCAACCCCTTCGCCAGGATGTCGAAAAAGCCACTTCCGGGGCATCAGCGAGAATCGCATTCTTAATGCAGCTGAAAAATCGATAATGTGTTAGTGCCGCTCTTTTCCTTTCGCGACGCGAGTTTCTGTGTTATTTTAGTTATTTATGTATTTAAGTCGGTTGTAATGCCCAGTAAAATGTTTGCAAAGTGCTGTGGACCAGTTTTCCTCTTAAATAAATGATTGGTTTGTGTAAAAATTGGTAAAGAAAAAAGGCGCGAATCGGTGTTTCGGCGATCGAATTTTCTGCTTGAAATTATAACGAAGTTGCATGAAGACAAAGGAACAATTTGTTTGCGTTATGCCCGTTCGACGCGGTAGTTGATTTAGCTGGGTTTCCGCGTATGTAACACTCATTCCAGATGGAGTAATTTTCAAACTTTCTAATTCACATATTGAGTTCATGTAAGTACCATCTACCTATTATTCATTCACAGAGACAGTTAAAAATCTGATTCAACCATGTTAAAACATTCAATTGTATACAAACATGCATTTTCAGTGTTTACAATAATAATTAACATTTTGTTACAAAAAAAATGTCATAGCAATTCTCAACCTTACACCCTAGTCATAGGTGTTCACGGAATATATACCTACCTATTGCTTATTGCTTTTAAAAAAATGTTTGGATAAAAAAAAAATGTAAGTAAATGGTGAGTGGCCAGTGGCCAACCCTAATAATTTTAAAGTTGTTTTTATTTGTCTGTTTTGGCTTAGTTAATTTGTAAGTTTTTAAATTGGAGAATCCAAAGATTCATTTCACAGTACTCTAAGTATCATTTTATCCATCATTTAATTTTGGTGAATTAGAATAATCTAGTTTAGTGAAACTATGCTTATTATCACTATGCTTAATGTATTAGTTTACATAAATTAGCTGTGTTTTAGAAGTAATTACCTACAAAGAGTAATAATTAAACACTATAGGCCTTATCAGCACTGCTAAAATCTATGTAACATTACTTAAATTAGTGAATTTAATTTTGTATTTCTCTGGGGCTTACCTTTAGTTTTGATAGTTGATAAAACTTTTTTGTTTTCATTTGGCTCCATACATTTAGCCTAGTTCCTTAATGTTTCCAACAGGGGTTATTGAAATGCATGGATCCAAACGAAAATGCAAAAAGTTTTCTAAATGATTAATACTTGTGGTAAGCCCCCAGTAAGCAATTTGCTAATAGGTAAAAATAAATTTATAAGATTGAGAACAAAATCTAGCAAAATTTTTATTGTAGTGAATGATAGCTTACATTCTTCTTAATATTTTAAAATCAAAATGTCTCAACCACACTCTCTGACATTATACCAAAATTCTGCAAATACAATGCACTGTAGCCTGTGTACACTGTAATTTTTTCTAGATGAAAGGTACCCAAAATCCTTTTTCTGTACTCCCGGTAGTGTGTATGTCAAATTTCTTTATGTTCTGCTGAGTAATTATTTTGTGTGAAAGCATAACAAACTCACTTTCACATTTTACCTAACTAGCTGCACCCCGCTGTTTCACCTGGGGTTCCATTGGATTGGTAAATATTTTTAAAATGAAAGGAATCATAGCTACTTTTCTATACCCCTGTCTCATGATACATACCTACAATAAACTTCTCAGTTCATCTTCACTCAATGATTCTTGCAAAACACTGAAATCAACTGGTTAGTCCACCAGGCAACACTGGTCAGGCATCTAAAGCCAGTAATCAGATATTAGGATACACATTTACCTAAAATTCACTTTGTTTCTGAAAGTCGAGAAAAATGGAAGCGACTTTTAATTTATCCAGGTTTTTTTTATTAAAACATTTTACCAACTAAATGTAAATCCGATTATCAAAGGGAGCATACTAATTCCAAAACAATTCCTAAATTCATCAATCCCAGAATCGCAATGCAATTTTTGATGAAAGAAGGGCTCAATATACCACTTAGAACATTAAGTTTAAATTTATTGTAAAGTAAGTAATTATAGTAAATGATCCATAATGCCCACTAAATCCATTATTAGTACCTAATTTAGTTACCCGGTCTAGCTCCAAAACTAATTATACTGTTAAAAATTTAAAATTTGCGCCATTTGCGAAAAGCTGAGCCTTAAGCAACTATGTATCCGAGTATCTTATCATTGATTGCAACTGAGTTTAACGAAGGTTGACAGCGCATCAATTTAGTGGCACCAGTTTGATGTCTCATAACAGCAAATGATCTTCAAACAACCTTTTAAATTGACTATAGGGCTGGCATCT
This sequence comes from Peribatodes rhomboidaria, assembly GCA_911728515.1. Classification (NCBI taxonomy): domain Eukaryota; kingdom Metazoa; phylum Arthropoda; class Insecta; order Lepidoptera; family Geometridae; genus Peribatodes; species Peribatodes rhomboidaria. Next base: position 3,104,254 of record OU452194.1, read on the forward strand.
CAGCAAAATGTCTGCTAAAATTTTTAATACAATTTTACACCAATCAGTTGTAACATAGTTTAATTTAGAGCATTATTTGACGATCCTCCTAGCCTAGTTGGACTTTGGCTGCATTATAAGTAGGTATCAAGTTTGATTCCTGGCCAGGCAGATGCTTGAATGATGAATTTGATATCTGTTTTGGATATTTCTTCTGTGTTCTGTGTTAGTTGTCCCTGTCTGTGTGTTCTATGGCATCTCCAACACAGGGAATCGTAGTTCGAAGCTATGCTTGTGTGCCAAGAAACTTTTTTTAACCAGAAAGGAGGAAAAGGAGGAGGTTCTTAATTCAACAAAATTTTATTTGCATGTTAAAAACATGCAAGTGAAACACTGCATTCAGACCAAAGCAAACGAAGGCCAACAATATGCTGCATCTTGTTTTATTTTATTGAAACAAAACGGGATGCAGCATATTCTCCGGCATTGGCTTGGTCTGTGCCTAGCATTACGCAATTACTCCGCCAACACAGATGCATAGGGTCTGCCAATTATGAATTGGTTTTGAGTATTGTAAACATTTTTATTTATCCATCTTCCGAATTTTACAGTAACAACCCTATTTCAGTTACGAGTTTCAAAGTCAACTATCTCCTTGCAGGCTCTGTCTCATCCTAAACTTGCAATGCGGTTAAGAAGTAGAAAGAGGGAGCCGACCCTCTCGAAGAGAAGCAGCAAAGTCTCGAAGATCACCAAGTCCCCTTCCAAACCCCTGTCGCGCACCCCAACAACTTGGAAGAAAGTTGTCAAGCGAGACGTCAAAAATGTCCTATCGGACACCCAAATCTGCGTCACAAGGTCACAAAAACTAAAATTAAAACTAAAAACCCGACCGGTCAGAACTAAAGTCACAATGGAGAAGCCAGTGGAAACGCACAAAGCTAAGAAGAGCAACGAACGCACCAAAAAGCCAATCTTCCAGACCGTTGTCCGTAGCTCGACTAAGGACTCGGTATCGTCCACTACATCAATCAAAAAACCTGAAAAGCCCATCACAAAACCGAAAGAGCCCCGTAAACTGCCGATACGTCACAGTTCGCTGAACCGTGACGTCAAGAAGACGGAAGTAACATCAGCGATGAACTCTCCACGCAAAACCCGTCGCCTAGACAAGACTGATAAGGCTGCTTCGTTGAACAGTTCACCCATACGTAAAGTCCGTCAAATAGGCGTCTCCAAAGCCACCGTGAGCTCCACAAACGAAAGCCCGAAGAAGAAATCCAAGAAATCAGACGAGCCAAGTCCAACTTGGTCCGGAATAGAGCAAACCGAAGATGACGTCACAATGTACGAACCCCACACTACGACCTTTGACTTTCCGACACCAAAGTCCGAAGAATCGGACTCAGATGGTCAAGTCGAGTCATCAGAGCTTTGTCTCCCAAACGATTGCTTGAACGACTTCATTCCGCTGCCAGACTTACCGAACGGTGACGAAGATATCAACTTCCTAGCAGACAAGGCAGCTAGAGTCATGACTACAGACAGAGTCGTGACCACAGATAGAGTCATGACTACAGACCGAGTAATGACAACAGATAGAGAGGGAGTATCGAGGAGCTCCATCGATAAAAGACTGGCGAAGAGACGCAAGTCGAGCAATGATTTGGAGATGTACCAGCCGACGTCGACCACTGACGATTTGGACGCTTGCGCGGATTTCTTAGTGGGAAGCGAAAAATATGTTCAGGTAAGATTTTATTTTATACAACCTTAATTTTTTGTGTTTAGTTCCATTTTAGGGCAGGGTCCAGGCCTCCGAAATCAAAGAAAACCACTAATGTCCGTACTTTAGTATTTTTTGGTAAGTTAAATATTGTAGTGCTTGGTCACAGCATGCCATCCCGCTCTCGCTGCTTATCGCGTCATACGAGCGAGTGGTAGGGTCACAGTGACCACTATCGTCACCATCAATAATCTAAAATCCTTCATTTATAACCTATGCATATATGTACATTCCTTCCCTCTTCCCTCGGGCTTCCCTCCAAGGGCTTGAGAGGTAAACACGAAATGACTAAAAAGTAGACATTTTAGATTACTGGGGAGTGCTAAATTGGAAGCTTTTGACTTAGCCCCCGCCCCCGGATTCGCTACTGCAATAAGACCTCTATTTCCAAACATTTAACATACAAACATCAATATATCCGTCTTTCTCCCCAGGGCGACATATCCTCAATGCTAGAGCAGGACAGCTACGTACGCGACTCTGAATGTGAGATATCGTCGACATGTGACCAGGGCACCGCTATAGAGAATCTGGAAGCCCTGTCGGCCAGAAGCCCTAGCAGCGGCTTCTTAGCTGAGATCAGTCAGAGTTTGGCTGCGGAGGCAGCTGGATGGGTACGTAACTTTAAGATTTAGGGTCAACTGGAGCAAATGCGTCTGTTACATTTGGCACTGAATATCGTCCGGCGAAGTTTGGTTTGTCACTAATTCTCGAAAGACGCAATTACCCCACAGACGCATTTGCCCCAATTGACTCTACCTAACATAACATGACATATCGTCTCGCCTTTCCCCGAAAGAACTGGCAGAGGTGTCCAACACCCAAACTACGTCGGACCATATTGAGTCCCAAATGTAACATGGGATTAATGTAACTTAAGATTTAATTTCTTACACCATGCACTTCGGAAAAAAGAAAATTTAAATATATTTGAGCAGATTGTATTCACCAGCACCCCCCAGCATGCGCGCGCGACGAAGTTCTTCTCGTCACTTTTTGTCTGCGAGATCGTGACAAGGCTATGTGTGAACATACGTCTGTCTCCATAAAAAGAGTCGACATACCGTTGTCGCGTTGCGTATGATAGGCCTGCAGAACGTCATCTCTTTCTATCATATTCTCTCGCTCGCTCTGACCCTGAGCCTCCCGTCCCGCTCACCCCTCGTATTTTTTCTCGTTATTTTTCGCTCAGATTATTCATGTATTTAATACTTGCAAATAAAATATTACCGACTTATTTCTTTTAGAATGGTGCCGATCTCTCCGCTGATGAATCTCTCAACTGCCACGATGAACCGACGCCCGCTGAACTAGAGGTTAGTTCCATGCTTTGATCAATGGTATGTCCAGATGGATTGAGAAAACATTGCAAAAATAACAGCCAACTGTTAGGTTCTAAACGAACAAAGTGTAGAACGCAACCCTAGTAAAAGACGTACCTGTCACGTACGCTAGTATAAAAAAGTTGCCCTGTCACTTTTCGTTTATAAACAGTACGGAACTCTCTCTAGACATATACATAAAGTATTCATAGGTTCCGGAGTATCCGCTCGGAATGCTATAGTACTAAATGCATTCCGAGTCAAAAATGGTTAAAGTTCAGTTAAAAAAGGTTCAATATCATAAAGTTTCAAGATAATCGGTTATGAAATGTGACCTGTAGACAAAGGGCGTTGGTGCACTACACGGAATTTTACTGTCCGGCAGTCCGATTTTATACGGTCCGATATGGCACGCCATGCATTTATTCAGGGTTATAACCAAAAACTTCTTAAGGGCTCATTGTACTCATCAATATGAACAACTTTTACTATAAAGCCAATCCTGAAATCGCGAAAAAAAAACAGCTGTTCCATACAAACAGTTCATTGGCCTGAGACAAAATGTATGGAACAGCTGAGTCGGTTTTGGTAGTGGACTTTACGCACGACTTAACGCCGTGACGTCTCGCGGTAGGATAAACGAAGCGAGAGTACAGCGATGCACTCGTCTCCACTCGCGAGGGAAGGCGAGGCCCTTTGACTCGCGCACAAAAACCGACACGAGAGCTAGAGCACGCGAGACGAGGCGAGTATAAGCGAATGTATCCTGTACATTCTCATCTTCGTCATGTCTCGTGAGCCCTCGTCGAGAATGTATTTGTGGTGTATTTTTTGCAGGAGGAAGCGGGCGAGGTTATTTCGTCTTGCAGCAACCGCTCTGGCTGCGACCAGATGTCCTGGGTGGACGCTTTTGACCCATACCTCTTCATTAAACAGGTGTGTAATCAGAAATTATTGATAACTCCCATAGTTACACTTCACAGTTGAATGGTAATAATTAAAAACGAATGTCAGAACAATAATCGCTATATATAAAAATGAATCACTGTTTCCCTTGGTCATCGCATTACGTACCTACGTATCAAGTACCTTATAGGTCGTCGTGCTCCATCTTGACCACAACGTCGCTTAACATCAGGCGAGTTGGTAGTCAAACGCCGACCTATTCTACATAAAAAAAAAAAACGTGTCAACAGATAGAACATTTTTGTATTTTTTTTTGTTTCGCAACAATAGTATAAATAATTATTATACTTTGTTTGTAATTTTTGGTGTAAACAATAAAAGACAAGAAAGATCTTACCGCGCACAGCGATTCCTTCCAGACATCCTAGCTTGATGTAATGTTTTATTTTATTTTTATTTAATTTATCACAAGAAAAAGCCAGAGCTGGACCATACTCCAATAATACATAATTAGTAGCAGACAAAAAGAAAATATAAATAAAATTTAAAAATAAATAATAAAATAGAAAATATAAATAACATGTTGAACATGTTCAACAAAGTGAAAATAAAAAGAGAAAAAAAAAAATAAACTGAAATGTTTTAAATTTAATTTAAAGTAAATTTAAAACTTTAAATTAAATCAAATAAGACATTCAATATTAAAAAATAAATACTAAGCATCTGGTTGGACGTAAGTATTTGGTATAAAAAATTTATTTTGCAGACTTACACAAGAGTGATATATTAGAAAGTGATAATAATAACTGACTTTCCCCCAGCTGCCCCCGCTGGAGTCCGTGGCGACGGGAGCTCTCCGCGCGCGCTACCCGGCGCTCCCCCTCAAAACTAGGACCAGCCCCGACTTCAGCCTCGTGAGTATTACACGAGTATTACCTTACATCCTACCACACCCGGACACTCGACTAAATCTATACATTCTACACATTCTGGGGGCTGAGCTACCCACGTCCGTAGGAGTGTACTCTATTCTGATTCTGGTAGTGCTAACCGGGTAGCAAACTCTGGTGGCAGGCTTCGGCCGTGGCTAGTTACCACCCACCGGACCAAGCCATGCCGTGAAATGACCTAGTCGTGTTTCGGGATGTAGTCCGGTGTAACCGTTCCGAAGACGGGTCTGAGCAGTAGCGCACTTGTAGCGCCTCACTCAACTGCCGTCTTTGTACTTCTTCACTCTACAAAACTTCAAGGCTAGAGTGTCTAGGCTAGAGTGCTATCTGCAAACCTCGACGCAAAACGACGAGGTGTTATAAGTTTGACGTGTCTGTGTGTATCTGTCTGTGGCATTGTAGCTCTCGAACGGATAAACCAATTTGATATTGTTTTTTTGTTTGAAAGGTTGAATTAGTCTGGAGTGTTCTTAGCTATGTTTGTAGAAAATGGAGTCGAGGCTTTTAAAAATTTTCTATTTATTTTAATATTTACTACAAAATATGCTTGTTTATTTATTGTTCTGTTTGTTACCCAGGTGCTAGATCTGGATGAGACGCTGGTGCACTGTTCGCTGCAGGAACTGCCCGACGCCAGCTTCCACTTCCCTGTGCTGTTCCAGGACTGCAGATATACGGTATGGAGATGCCAATGGTTTTTTACTTAAAAATGCATTGCATTTTTTAATAAAGCACTATACAAGCCTTGGCCCACTATAACTGCTGCGCTGGTCACGCTATGATTGCCTCGAGCTAGCCTAGCTACGCTCTAGACCTTCCAGCTTGGCCATCGTTGCAGCCCTTGCTGTCCTCGCTGTAAAGGCGTCGAGCTACGGCCTCGGCCTTTATCTCAGCTCGTCCACCAAGTGCTGCGCTGACCGCGCTGTGTCGGCCTGGAGCTGCGCTGTCGGCCATCATCAGCGCGACCAGCAAAGTAGTAATTATAGACCAAGGCAGTAATGTACTATTATTTATTTATATAAGGTGTCTAGCCACTGAGTTATGTGAACCATTATGTGATAGAAGGCTCAAAATACATACACAGACATATGGGATTTTGTAAACTAATAAATCCGAATTAATTATGAGTCAGCTTGAGCAACAGTTCTCTCCCGCTTTCTACACAACAAAGCTTGCTAAGCCGATCACAAGATGAATAGAACAAAAAAAAATAGGGTGTAACTCTGAAAGACAGATATGTTCTAGGATATCGCTGTAGTCATAATTGTGACTAACTTTTACTGTGGGCTTATTTGTTTGGATCATTCTTAGGGAGGTTGTAATCATTTGTTCGTCCGATTTTGGGAAATCCCTGTCTTATTTAAAAAAAAAAACATATTTTTTCATCTCACTTTTTTTTCTGCATGGTTTTTAAACTTGTTCTTATTTTTTTTCCTAAGTTTTTTTAAAAACTAATATACAAGTTTAATTAACAATTTTATCTTCCCTATCTTAATACACTTCCGTCTTATTACCCTGTATCTGCGGGCAGGGTCCAAGAAATCGCGTAGTCTAATAACACAACATATCGTCACGCCTTTCCCCCGAGGGGGCTGGCAGAGGTGTAATTCAACACAAACACTTCGCCGGACGATGTTCAGTACCAAATGTGACAGGGGGCGAGCCTGTCGCCATACACCGGGCTCCAGTCATGTAGCCGATGACATACAATACGCACATATGTTCACACAGCAGATTGGTGCGTGCCGTCGGCTGGGTTCGAACCCGCTCCCTCTGGCTTGAGAGGCGGCCCTTCTCCCAACTAGGCTGCCATCGCTTCATTTCGTCTGTAACAGTTATGTTATAAATATTTTATCTTTTGCCAGGTATTCGTCCGCACTCGGCCTCACTTTGCAGAGTTCCTCTCTCGCGTATCGCGTCGCTATGAGGTGATTATTTACACTAATATTATAAAGATTACCTCTGATTGACTGCCTCGGTGGCTCAGTTGGTAGTGAACCTCCCTTCTGAGCTTGGGGGCGTGGGTTCGATTCCCACCTAGGGCAAATATTTATGTGGTAAAGATTTTATAGTGGAAAGTATAGTCTTGATAGTGGAAGTGACATAGGGTACAACAATTTGCAGCCGGGTTTTATGTTTTTCTTTTAATAAAGTTACTTGTATGTTTGTAACGAATAAACTTAATAAACGACTAGTTCGAACATATTGTCACGCCTTTCCTCCTATGGCGGCTGGCAGAGGTGTATTACAACACCCACACTTCGTCGCTCAATATTCAGTCCCAAATGTGACAAGAGGCGAGCTCGTTTAAGTTTTCTAGTTCGTTTTTTTTTTAAACTTATCATTAATTTATAACTTATTCTAAGTTTTTTGAAACTTACCCAATTTATTTTTAATATTTAGGTGATCCTATTCACGGCGTCCAAACGGGTGTACGCAGATCGGCTACTCAACTTGCTGGACCCGCAGCGGCGGTGGATCAAATACAGGTATTGATATGAGAAGCCACTTACTTGAAAATCGACTGTAATGATTACTATAGGGTAATTCTCCACTCTTGTAGAACTATACAGGGTTATCGATATAGGGTGTACTAAGCCAAAAGGAGTGATTGTCCACCCATCATTATTTAATTTTGTGTAAATATATTGGTACAAATAAATAATTTGTATTTGTATTTCTGTATTATGAAGGACTTTTACTACCTTTTCTTTTTAATAACCTTCGTTGTGTATGTATGTATGTTTGTATGTGGGTATGTATGTATGTATGTACATATGTATGTTACCTGGAAGAAATCGCTTTAGGCGATAAGGTCGCCTTTGTACTACCGGAAAAATGTATTTTAGTTTTTAAGATTTTCATGTAGTTTTTGGTGTGCAATAAAGTATGTATTGTATTGTATTGTATGTGGTTTCTTTGGCACGCCCTACAGCCTAAACAGCTTGATGTACTTCGACATGTGAGGAGTCATTTGAATCGTCTTGATAGTGGAAGTGACATAGGGTACAACATTTTAGTTATAATTATCCAATGTCCAACTCTCACTTGGCTGGTTTTTTGTATGTAAATAAAAGTGCTATATTGTTTTATCAGATTATTCCGCGAGCACTGTCTGCTGGTGAACGGCAACTACGTGAAGGATCTGTCCATCCTGGGCCGCGACCTGCGCAAGACTGTCATCGTCGACAACAGCCCGCAGGTGACTGCACACCCTACACACACTCACACACACCTACTTTACACAAACATATTACACACTACTACAAGAATAAGAACTTACAAGAACTACAAGAACTTTTAAGAAATGACACTAGTGCCATCTAAGAATAATTTAAACCACTCACACTCACCATAATAATCACCTGCATTTCAGAATTTCTCATTATTTGTCCTTCTGTGTAATTTTATATACATATATATTCATTCAATTCAATTATATATTATGTTCAGTACTACGCTATGTTTATGTTGTTATCGTTGTTGCTCGTAGTCGTAGTCCATGTAGCTCTTGCTGGTGCGTGACGTCACCTGCCGGTCGCAACGGACGACCAGCGCTGGATGGACACAACCAGCACCATGCTGAGTTCCGGTTTGAGGCAAAAAGCCAAGTTTCCACCTTTTTTTAGTTAAGTTTTTGTCTGTATTCTGTGTTTTTTGCCACAAATAAATTATTGTCTATTGTCACTAGGGACCTCAACATTGTGTATTCTGTGTTTTTTGCCACAAATAAATTATTGTCTATTGTCACTAGGGACCTCAACATTGTGTATTCTGTGTTTTTTGCCACAAATAAATTATTGTCTATTGTCACTAGGGACCTCAACATTGTGTATTCTGTGTTTTTTGCCACAAATAAATTATTGTCTATTGTCACTAGGGACCTCAACATTGTGTATTCTGTGTTTTTTGCCACAAATAAATTATTGTCTATTGTCACTAGGGACCTCAACATTGTGTATTCTGTGTTTTTTGCCACAAATAAATTATTGTCTATTGTCACTAGGGACCTCAACATTGTGTATTCTGTGTTTTTTGCCCCAAATAAATTATTGTCTATTGTCACTAGAGACCTCAACATTGGATTGCTTACATTGAGCTTTTTCACACGCTACAAGCCGGAGTTTACAGTCTGCTTCTAAACTGGCCCAGTGTCATCATGTCACAAGCTAATGACATTACATACTACATTATATGCTACATTGGCGCGTGATAATTCGTGTCGCGTTGTGCGCTGAAACCATCGTTATCGGTTATGTTCTTGTTTTTAGACGTTAGCGGTCAACTCGTCGCCTTTCTGCGGAGTTGACGCGGGCGATAATTCGGCCGATACATCGCCGTGTAATGGAATTTTTGATTTGCTTTGTCTACCTATTGAATAAATCAGTCAAAAGTGACCCCTTAAAAATGCAGACATTTTTCATAGCTCTATTTTCGCTTGAGAACGTTTTTTAAAAAAACCAAGAACATAGGGGCGGAGATGATGTTAATTTAATTGTACTTGCTAAATTTCAACATAATCTGACAAATGGTTTTCAAGAAATTTGAGTAGTTTGTATGGCAATTTGTGTAGCGGCTTATATTCTATCGGGAGAGGCCATTTTACTCTGAAAACTAGTTCAAAGCCAATTTCATTCTATTTTTAAGCGCCGACATAAAAATGAATGGAGTGTTGTAAGTTTGGCGTGTCTCTCTGTGTGTGTGTATGTGTGTCTGTCTGTAACACCGGAGGTCCCTAACAGATGAAGCAATTTCTTTTTTGTTTTTTTTTTTTTTTGTTTTGTTTGAAAGGGTAACTAGTGGGGAGTGCTCTTAGCTTGACGAGATTTTTATTTTAGTTTTTTAATTTATCTTGTTTTAATTTATTTTTATTTGTTATGTTGTTTTCAGGCGTTCGGGTATCAGCTTGAAAACGGAATCCCCATAGACAGCTGGTTCGTGGACCGTGGAGACAACGAACTGCTGAAGCTGCTGCCGTTCCTTGACCACCTCGCCACTGTGAGTATCAGCATTATCATTAAAGTCAAAGTTATCCATCTTACAACATGTTACAAAAATCCTGTTATACAGCGTTGTAGGTACCTAATCAATAACCTCTTAAGTGTTTATTGTATTCATCAATATGAACAACTTTTACTGTGGGGCGAACTCCGAAATCGCGAAAAAAATCAGCTGTTCCATACATTTTGTCTCAGGTGATTGAACTTTTTGTATGGAACAGCTGTTTTTTTTTTTCGCGATTACAGGATTGGCTTCATAGTAAAAGTTGTTCATATTGATGAGTACGATGAACCCTTAAGAGGTTTTTGATTAGGTACCTATAACCCTGTATAATTGGAATTTATGGAGCTAATTAAATAAATAAATTCAGGACACTTCCACACACGGTCGCCTGACCACAACTAAGCAAAGCTTGTACTATGTCTGCCAGATACTGATATACATACTTAGATATTTTTAAACACATACTTAAATGCATATCCATTGAAGGTATACACGTTGAAAACAAATTATGAAATTAAAATGTCAAAACGTCAAAACCTTATAATTATATCAACCATTCAAGCTTACACATCCCATACTGTTCACTTTAAAAAATGCCGCTCTAGCGAATCCGAGGCGGCTTAAGCTCTTTGAAAATTTGCTTTGCGCACACATTTAGTAACTAAACTACTCTCCACGCGATATTTCCGCAAATTATGTATAGATTTTGATGATTCTTTTTTTGATTGATAGATCATACTTCAGAGGTGGTCCCTTATAAATTTTACCGAAATCGGTCGAGGGGTTTCTAAAACATCAACAAATAAGTTTAAAAATTGTTTACAAAATCCTATTTGAATGACGTGAAGTCGGTTTTTGAAGCTTTGCTTCTTTATTTTGCTCAAAGGGAGCGGGTTCGAACCCAGCCGACGGCACGCACCAATTTGTTCATTGTGTGATCATATGTGCGTATTGTATGTCATCTGCTACATGATTAGAGCCCGGTGTATGGCGACAGGCTCGCTCCTGTTACATTTGGGACTAAACATCATCCGGCGAAGTGTGGGTGTTGTATTACACCTCTGGCAGCCCCGTCGCTATATATGTATGTTTTTATTTATTAATTTTATTTATATTTTTACAGAAAGACGACGTGCGTCCTTATATCAGAGACAAGTACAAGCTGTTCAGCTACCTTCCCCCGGATTAGGTGACCCTATTAATAACTAATAATTATTATCAACAATTATTAATAATGCACTATCCAATCATAGAAGTATCATAGTATTGTATTGAAGGCTATTTTATTATAATATTTCGTTTATAGACATTGATCTACTAACATGTGGAATTTGGGTCTAGAACAAAGATTGACAAAAGATGTTTCGAGTATTAGGCTGCGTTTCTACTGGGACTCTTCAAAGTCTCCGCTCCGCTTCAATGGAAGCATTGTGATTGGTCAATAATGCACCGCTACGCTCAGCTCCGCCTTAGTGGAAACACAGCCTTATAAATAATTATAACTGGTTGGTTTAATCACCAACAAGCTATACAAATGCTTTAGTTGAAGACAAATGAAACTAGATGCGTTTTTTTTTAGAAACTCCGCAAGTCACATACGGCTTGCCCTACACAAAATACTAGTCTATTATATAATTATAAATTAAGATATGTTTATATTGAATACATCATGAATGGTTTTGAATTCTATGACTATAAAAACAATGCCTTATTTGGCTTGCAACCATTTTGGCCTATTTTTAGTGTCTTAGCGCATATTACTGAACGCAGTTTAGATAAGTCAAGTTTTATTTGAAGTTATTGACCCCAAATCCACGTGTTTGTAAATCTATTGTTCCTAAGATTCAAATTATACTTTGAATGAAATTTTTTATTTTTTTATTATTTAGAATCGTAAGAAATGTTCGTGAATTTTCGTCTTATTTATTATCATTTAATTTTATTAATTTCGACCATTAGATGTGAAATGAAAATGTATGTAAATCTTTATATTGAAGCAGACCATAAGGACAGATTCACACCAAAAATCACAATTTTAATTGAGCTACAATGCACTACGTACTAGAGATGACCTACACTTCGCAAGTGTCTGAAATGTTGCCAAATCAGTTCTCCAAAATGTCTCACACTACAGCAAACACAGTATGTAGTTTAGTCTGATTAACTGTCGAACGTATGAATAGAAATACAAATCAAATCAAATCAATTTGTGTGAACATGTGTGCGTATTTAATGTCATCTACTACGTAACTGGAGCCCGGGCGACAGGCTCGTCCCCTGTCACATTTGGGACTGAAGATCGTCCTGTGAAGTGTGGGTGTTGCAATACATACTCTGCCAGTCCCTTCGCGGGATATGCGTGACAATATGTCATTTAAAATCAGAATTTAGTACAATTTGACACTTTTGACAGAAGTTTACGTAGCGCGCTCTGGCGACGAGACAGAACAAATCCAAAACCCTTAGAATTGTCAACAAATCCAGCTGCAGTCCGTTCCGTGTGCGTGCTGTCAGTATGTCGTTGTCAACAAGCAGTCCGTGCGTCACGCAGCTACTGTAACGGACTGGAAACGGACTGCTTTCGGTGTGACGTCTTTCATAGAGTTTCATACTTTACTGGTACACGCAAACCGGACCGGAATGCTCACGAACTGCACCTGCATTTGGTGTGCTCCATCCTTTATAAGTTAGGACGTTATCTCTAGTTCATAGCCACATTAGAGCTCAATGCAAATCACAATTAATTTTAATCCCTTACAGTCTGTCCGGTGTCAAATATATGTCCAAAATAGTATTTAATTGAATAAAAAAAGCTAAAATATTTAATTTGAGTCTTACCTCCCTAATTAATAAACGCTGTAATCCCTCGTAATAGTTATGCGTTGTTTTGTCTTTTTCTATCCAGTTTAAAAGTTTAATGAAAGACAAAGACAAAACACTATAACTGTTCCGAAGTTATACAACGTTTATAACTAAGGGGGTTAGTATTTAAACTCACTCAAGCCTTTTATGCATAAATGCTTTTTTTTTAAATATGCCATCTCGCTCACACGCATGACACTTTCCTTGAGTGAGAAGAATAGAATAGAGCTCAAGTATGTAGTTCAAATACAATTTTTTATTTCGAAATCCAGTAAGCGATTCTAAAGATACACAAAAATTGTCGGGAAAAAGGTTGTCTGGAAGAGATCGCTCATAAGCGATAAGACCGCCCATTGCGCCTATATTTTTGAGTGTTTAGTTTAGATTTATTTTGTATTTGGTGTCAATAAAGAGGTATTGTATCGTATTATAAAAAATTATAGGCAGATTCGTTTTGTATATTCAGAGGTCGTGAGGTCACAGTACGAAGCGAACAACTAGTGAAGCATAGATAAATTTATCAGGCATTTGTGAATAAAAGGTTAAATAATCAATACTAATGTAAATCGGCAATCTAATAGAATTAAGTAACTAACTCTAAGAGGAAATGACGAATTGTAAAAAAAGTTTTTAATACTGACAGGCTAGGCGGATGACCACATCACTAACCAGTGATGTGGTCGGAGACGGTAACCACGGAATGCTAGATATAATAATGTAGTTAAGTAACTTAAAGTATACAGGGTTACTTTTAAATTGCTAATAACGTCTTGTAGGTAGTGTTTTCTTGTCATATGGAACAACTTTAGTTCTATGGTTTGGTACTACTTCTTCTTTCTTCTATGAAAAGTATGGGTTTTTTATTTATTTAGAATAGGTCGTCGTTTGACCACCAACTCGCCTGATGTTAAGCGACGTTGTGGTCTAAGATGGAGCACGACGACCTATAAGGTACTTAATCACTCTAGCCTTGAAGTTTTGTAGAGTGAAGAAGTACAAAGACGGCAGTTGAGTGAGGCGCTACAAGTGCGCTACTGCTCAGACCCGTCTTCGGAACGGTTACACCTGACTACATCCCGAAACACGACTAGGTCATTTCACGGCATGGCTTGGTCCGGCATGATTAACCGACTTTATGAGGAGGTAATCAATTAATTCGATTTAATATGTGTTCTTTCGTTGACATCATGTGATATGATGGCGGTTGTTTTACTACTGTCAAAGTGACAGCTTAAAGAAAATTTGACGAGAAAGTATTGCTAAATACTCTTGGAAATAAAATTGTGTAATATGTAAAGAAAGCTACCCGTAAGAGGTTATTATACCATAATTTGAAAGTAACCCTGTATTTGAATAATAAATATGCATTTTCTATTTTGTTAAATATGCAATTGGATTTTTATAAACCTGTGATTTTTAATTATAAAAATATGTTTTTTTTTTCAAAATGATTCTCAATTTCGTAAATTATAATTTATTTTAATAATTTCCAGTGTAAGGCTTTATTATTTTAATAGTTTTTTAATATGAATATTATTAATATTAATAGTACATCACAGCTACATATTTAAAAGGCTATTCGGAAAGGGTATAAAGATGAAAGGGGCCATTGTACTTTATGATCAACTCTTACATAGTATAAAACAAAGTAGCTATCCGCGTCTGTCTGTCTGTATATCCACTAACTTCTAAAAACCTCGCAACGGATTTTGATGCGGTTTTCACCATCGGTTAGATAATTTTTCACGGAAAGTTTTTTGGTACTGGGCGAAACCAGGCGAATCGCTAGAGACATCATAATAAACAAATAATAATGGTATTAAATATAATTAGCAGTGAGTGGAAAATCGTTGATAATTATTGTTTTTTTTTTTGCCATTTTAGACATGTCTCTCAAGTAGAATGTATTTAAAACTAGCTGTGCCTCGCGGTGTTGCCCGCAGTTAAAAAGTAGCCTATGTCTCAATACAAGGTATAAGCTACTTCCACACCAAATTTCACCAAAAACCGTCCATCCGTTTGCGTGTAAGAAAATAACACACTAACAAACTTTCGCCTTTAAAATATACTAGCTCTTTTGCCCGCGGCGTCGCTCGCGTTTCATAGCCTATGTCTTAGGGATAAAGTAGCTTTCTAATGGTGAACATATTTTCAAAATCGGACCAGTCGTATTTGAGTATTTAATTATAAATATTTTTTTCAAATTTTCAAACAAATCTTTCCTCTTTAAAATATTAAGTGTAGATTTAGAAGTAGGATGAGTACAAGGCCCCTTTCAGCTTCACTCATCCTTTCCGAATGACCCAATATTACAGTAAGCTATATTTTTGTGGTCTTTGTTACACGAATGACTTTTCTTTAAAATATCAAATGAGTTTTTTTTTATTACATATTTTGTACTTTATTTGTAAGGTAGGTGCTATATTTTTAATATTGTTTTAGAGTACATTTAAGTTTTCGTATTGTACATGTAGTTTTGTTAACATAAAGCCGGAATCACACTAGTGCCGCGAATCGCCGAGACGCCTATTGGTCAAAGTTTTCGATAAATGGAACACTTTCGCAAGCGTTCGCGGCGATAGTCTGGTAAAGGCTTAAAACTTCAATCGTCCAGTTATATGCCGACTTCAAAAAAAGAGGAAATTCTCAGTTTGTTGTCAATACGAAATGTGACCAAAATAACAAAACTATCTTTAGGGTTCCGCACCAAAATGGTCAAAAGAACACGTATGGTTTTTAAGTCATTATTACGTTATCGACACTTAGCATGTACTCGGCGCATGTGCAAAGTTTCATAAAAAACTGCTTAGCAGATTTACTTAAATAAAAAATTCGGGACACTTTCCACACACGGTCGCCTGACCCCAAACTAAGCAATGTTTGCACAATGGCTGACTGATATACATACATATAAAAATTATAAATGTATGCTTTAATGGATATTAACACCCAGACATAGAACAAACTCAAATGATCATCACATACATTTTTGCCCTAGGTGGGAATCGAACCCACGACCCCAAGCTCAACAGGCAGGCTCACTACCAACAGCCGCCGAGGCAGTAAACGGTAAAAAGAACCCGTATGGTTTTTAAGTCATCATTAAATTATTATTAGCAAGCGACGATAGCCTAGTTAGAGAAGGCCCGCCTCTCAAGTCAGAGCGAGCGGCTTCGAACCCAGTCGACGGCACGCACCAATTAGTTCATTGAGTGAGCATATGTGCGTATTGTATGTCACCTGCTACATGACTGGAGCCCGGTGTATGGCGACAGGCTCGCCCCCTGTCACATTTGAGACTGAATATCGACCAGCGCACTGTGGGTGTTGTATTACACCTCTGCCAGTCCCCTCGGGGGAAAGGCGTGACGATATGTTATGTTATTAAATAATCCACAGTAGACATGTACTCGACGCATGTGCAAAGTTTCAACAAACGGTTTAGTAGATTCGTTTAGTCGATAAACCTGTCTCGTGATTTGAAAAAAAGATAAAAACTGACAAACAAAATTTACGAGGTCAAGCTGAATATAACTATTTTTATTAATGACTAGCTGTTGCACGCAACTTCGTTCGCGTTTATTCAGATTTTTTTATGTAGAATAGGTCGGCGTTTGACCACCAACTCGCCTGATGTTAAGCGACGTTGTGGTCTAAGATGGAGCACGACGACCTATAAGGTACTTATTCACTCTAGCCTTGAAGTTTTGTAGAGTGAAGAAGTACAAAGACGGCAGTTGAGTGAGGCGCTACAAGTACAATAGTTTACATAAACCCTCCTCGTGATATAGGTACTCTGTAACGAATTATCAAATTATGAATAACTAATTGCACCCCGCGGTTAAAAAGTCTATCCTATGTGCTATTCTAGACTATAATCTATCTCTGTGCCAAATTTCATCCAGATCTGTTCAACCGTTCTGGCGTGAAAGAGTAACAAACATCCATCCATCCATTCTTACAAACTTTCGCGTTTACCAAAGAGATCAGAGTCCAACATTAAAAGAAAAAAAAACTGGCCGGTTTTGAGCGCAGTTTTAATTTTAGTTGTCAGTTGTTATTCCTTGTGACATACTGCAACTATTTATCAAATTTCATTAAGACCGTTCAGTCGTTTAACAGTGAAAAGCCTATTAACAGACAGACAGACAAAGTTACTACCGATTTTATGATTGGTAAGGATAATGAAAAAAAGGATTAATTTTTAAAAATGTTATCAAGCGCATTAGAAAAGATAGGCCCGTGGAAAGTTTTGCTTGGAATCTGTGCGTTTCAATATTTTATAGTAAACAAATTCTAATGACAGGGCTAGCACGGTCTCGGGGCAAAATGTCTTTCTACCGTTTTTTATCTACGCTAAGACGTGACAGAGCTAGATTACGGATATGTGTGTCTCTTTCCCGCTGGATACAAAACGGTAGAGAGACATTTTGTCTCCGGCCCGCGCTAGCGCCACCACCTTTCAATCTCTGGTCCCCGGTACCTCTAGTAAGATTGGAGGGGGCGCCCCCGTTTGATTTCAGGGGGCGTGTTTGGCCCCCTCGCTCCTACTTTCGCCGCCCCTGAATGGATGTTTATTTCGTTTTTTTACATAATCATACGTACATATCGTCACACCTTTTCCCCCGATGGGGCCGGCAGAGGTGTAGTACAACACCCACACTTTGCCGGACGATATTCAGTCCCAAATCTGACAGGGGGTCTGACTGTCGCTATACACCAGGCTCCAGTCATGTAGCAGATGAAATACGAAATATATAAATGACAATACGCACATTTGTTCACACAATGAACAAATTGATGCCTGCCGTCGGCTGGGTTTGAACCCGCTCCCTCTGGTTTGAGAGGCGGGCCTTCTCCAACTAGGCTATCGTCACTTCGTTTTTTTTTATTGTAATAATATGACGACATCGTTTATATTTATAGTTTATTATCACAATGAATCATGTTACAAGTTATTGCAAGCGCCGTTTTTATCAAACACTTTGTAGATAATTTTAATTTACTATTATATATATTAAGGCCTGCGTAGACGAAAGACCGCTTTTTTTTCCGGAAAACTAGATTGCTCGACTTGGCTTGGTGCCGCTCGAAATCTCTTACTTGAGATTATTTGTCGACACTAGAGGTCGTGGTAATACTGCGATCTGTGGCCCTATTCGGAGATTTGAGATTTTCATCTCACCTTTTTTCGTCCTTGTTGCTCTCGTTTGAAACGTCATAGGTGTGAGAGTGACCAAGACTTGACTTTGACTTTGACTTTGAATTGTTTTTTAAAATTGTTAATTAATTATCTATTTTGACACTTCTGGCATACAAAAAGTGTCAATTTGAGGCAATTTGTTAACAATTTAAAAACGATTGGTTAGTGAAATCGGAGAGCAGATATACGATAGAAGTAAATCTGTAAATTGTCAGTGAATCACACTAATATTATAAATGTGAATATTTTGATGGATGGATGTGTGTTACTCAATCACGCCACAACGACTGAACGGATCTAGATGAAATTTGGCAAAGAGAAAGATTACAGTCTGGAATAGCGCGTAGTCTACTTTTTAATCGCAGGTAACACCGCGGGGTGCAGCTAGTGTTAAAATACTATCAACTCATAATATTTTCTTAATTATTTTGGAAAACAAAACGACCGGAACTAATTTTGCTCATTAGAGACTTGGAGACAACACAAAAGTCAAACTCAATATGTTTTTATTTTATTGGGGTATCAAAGATACACTTATGAAAGTCTTAAGTTTCGACCGCCTTGTTTGGAAAAAGAGCCACTACTCAGAAGAACAGGCAAGAAACTGAGGGGCAATGTTTTTTCATAAAATAAATAATACGGTTCAATGAAAAGCTATGTACAGTGGATCTACATACTAAAAGTTGAAAACAGTAAATCTTTTTTTTTTTCATGTGACATTTCACACATGAACATTTACTTCGCGAGCTTCGACGTCTGCTGGCAGAAAACTCTGCCGTCTACGCTAGCTCTTAATCTACAAATAAAATTACTTTCCGACGTAAGTATTTAATTGCTAAATCGAATAGCCTATCGTTATCCTTAGGGTTACATAGAACGGGCACACAAACAGCTGACAAAGAGTTCATTACTCCTCATGTTATCAAAAAAAACTTTTCGTTCTAATTTCGAAAGAAAAAAATACAGTAGGTATTAATTTTTTTTTATTTTTTTTTTGTTGTCTCACATAATTGAATGTATCACACATTACATCACACTAATATTATAAATGCGCAAGTCTGTTTGCTACATTTAACAACTAAGGAGTCGTCCATTAATCAATCTCACTGCAAACATTCGTGTCTTTTCCGAAACCCCTTTCGAGCCTCGTGATTAATGAACGAACCCTAAACGGCTGAACTAATATTGCTGGAAAGCAACGGAAAGCAACGAGTGTAGTGTCAACGTGAGGAAGCAAGAGAAAGTTTATTCCTGTAAAAATGAGAAAAATAATTACACTGCCGGCAGGAACCTGGCAGCTAATTGTTTTATATAAATACATATATTATTTATTACTTTCTTATTCATAAAAGCTCAATAAACTAATATTTTATAGAAAAAAAAATTGGATTTCGCACATGACATTAAACTAAACTCCATTGATTGCCCGTGGTCGTACCGCTTAGTAATATTTAGTGGTAGTAGCAAATCAGTGGTACTACTAAAAAAATACCAGTGAAACCAAAAGGACTGAAACACCAAATCCAGTCGCAGTCCGTTCCGTGTGCGTGCTGTCAGTTTCTTATTGACAACGAGCGGTCCGTGCATCACGCAGCTACTGTAACGGACTAGAAACGGACTGCTTTCTGAATGACGTCTTTTAGAATTACATACTTCACTGGGCCTTGCAAACAGGTCTGGAAAGCACTCGGACTGCACCTGCTTTTGGTGTGCTCCAGCCTTAGGAGCCATATTTACCAAAAAATATACTGGCGATGATTTAGATAACCGTCTATTTTTGACATTAATTCATTGAACAGTTGTCAAAAGCAGTTGGCTAAGAATCAAGTCGTGGATAGCCTAAATCTAAGGGCGCTCCTAGACGGGCATATTTTTACTGCGATACTTGCCCGGCAATACTGGCAATATTGCTGACTGTAGCCCGGCCAGCATCAGCCATGCTAGAAATATGACTGGGCCACTCTCAAAATATTGTCGCAATTTTTTTTTATGCTGTTGGCCACAGGCCTCGACAGCGTACCGGGCATTAGGCAAGCGCAGATGGCGCAGGGCCTCAAATAGCTTGACTATGGGCGACGAGCGCAAGGGCACCTCTAAGGTACGGCCTCGGCTTGGGCTGTCGCCGAGAGAGGGGCATCGAATTGCAAAATATTGTCGCTTAATTTCCGGGCTAGTATTGCAATTAAAATATGGCCCGTTTAGAAGCACCTGATAGAAACCAAAAATAATTACCATTTTACTATCTGTAGAATTACGTAGAGGAGGTCCCACGGGCGACAAAAATTGGCATAATTTTTCATCAGCCAGAAATGGATAGAATATAGTTTTAGATATAGCATGGATTAAGTTATTGAGCATCTATGAATAAGGAATATAACGAAATTCTATGACTATTATTTGCAATTTAAAAATTGTCATGTATTAGAAATAATATAAGCCGACTAAAAAGTACCTATAGTAAGGAAATTTTAAACTATCGATTAAGAATTAAACCGTAACATAGGTTAGAGTAGAAATCAAATGTTCAGAATTTAACTGTAGTTTAAGTCGTAATCAATGTTTAATCGATTAAAAGTATATGATGACAGTTTTGTTTTATTTTAGTACATAGCATAAGTTTACGAAGACGACTTGATCCCAGCCCTTATCATGTATTTCGACCGTTACAAAAACTTTTTTCGTTTTCGTTTGGCCCCATACATTTCACTATAAGAAACGTCAAGAAACTAGGTTTAAATGTATGGACCAAAACGATAACGAAAAAGGTTTTCGTTAACTATCAAAACTCGCGGTAAGCCCCCATGTGTCATACAGGTGTTACCCACTGCTCAACTATTCATAGTTGAGCCATTGGTATTACCCGCTGCTCAACATGATGCAGTTGAGCAATCTGGTTGAGCAGTAGGGAAGTAGCGGTCATCTACATAACTAGAGCCCTCAACCGCTTCTCGTGCAATTTTGTGACTAGGTTCAAAAATTATATAGAATTTTTAGTTGAGTTTTTGGAAATTATTCAAAACGGCAGGTGTGATTTTTTTTGCGATGATTTTGATGCGAGCAGATTTTTTTTTTTTTTTATGTAAAATAGGTCGGCGTTTGACCACCAACTCGCTTGATGTTAAGCACGACGACCTATAAGGTACTTATTCACTCTAGCCTTAGAGTTTTGTAGAGTGAGGAAGTACAAAGACGGCAGTTGAGTGAGGCGCTACAAGTGCTCTACTGCTCAGACCCGTCTTCGGAACGGTGCTCCTAAATTCCTATATTCCTATACCTAGGAAATTCCTATTCCTAGGAAATTCCTATACCAGTCGGGATATTTTTTGTCTGGTTTGAAAAGTCAGGAGTGAGAGTGACCAAGAAAGAGCGGCAAGAATAGGGGCCTGCGGATTTACAATCATCGGAAACGTTTCCGATCGGATCCCAGAAATTTCAAACTCAAATTGTTCGAATCTCAGTCTACTGTTATACGTTTTGGAATAGGGAATCAAGAATAAATCCGATCGGAAGAATTAATACAATACTATATTACTTTATTGCACACCAAAAACTACATGAAAATCTTAAAAACTAAAATACCGTTTTCGGCAGTACGACCTTATCGCCTAAAGCGATTTTTTCCAGGTAACCTTTGTAACTTTTGTAATTAATCACGTTTAATAACTTAAACACTTGACTAAATATAGACTAAGATTCGAATAATTAAGGTTTAATTATAATTCCCTTCCAAATAGAATAGTAGATTTGCCTTTTGATAAATTTAGTACGGAGTTGAAAAAGTGGCTAGTGAGCGAAAGTTTTTACACGACAAAAGAATTCTTGGACAAAGCATCGTGTCGCTACCATATTTATCGCGATAAATATTAAGTTTTTTGGCTAACATTCTCATTATTTCATTTTTTTAAGTGTTTAAATATGTTTTTATTTGACATTTTATTTAATTTCATAACATTTTATTGACATCATTAATTTGCACACCTAATGTGAGGTAGTTTTTGGCTGTTCAAACCTAAATTAAGATCATTGTAACCCATTGACGAGCAAATAAAGAAATTGAATTGAATTGAATTGAATTACATTTTTTGATATCCGTACGGAAACTTTTCCGAATGGTTGTGAATAGTCCTGCTGTAGACGCAGACACCATCTGCGAGGTTTTTAGCTAGTATAATAGTTAGCTTTTAAGTATACCTAATAGTTATAATAGGGTGTAACATGAGGGGTAGTGGGCAGTGGATTTAGGGTAGTGGACCTCAGTACTTATCGATTTAACCTTAGGATATGTTGTCTAACATAACTCTAAACTTCGTATAAACAAGTAACATTAATAAAAGGAAAACAAAAAACCGGCTGCTAAATATTTTACCGTCACTTCCACTATCAAGACGATTCAAATGACACCTCACATGTCGAAATACATCAAGCTGTTTAGGCTGTAGGGCGTGCCAAAAAAACCTCATACATACACTCGAAAAACAGCCCTTCTTGTGCAGTCGGGTAAAAAAGGGACCAAGCATATTTTTTATTTAAAACAATCTAAGTATAATTGGTACATACGGCCCAATAATTATGCTTGAGAAAACCGAAGGTTTGACAAATATTTACCAAAGTCCATAAACTTTTGAACCACTGAATATCGGAGAAAATATAGAGTGATTAAATCGATATCGAGCAGCGATAATCCACTCTTAGAGTCCGGCTACATAACTAACTTCGACCTAGGCGACCTAGACTAACTTCGCATTGGCTTAAGGTATTCTTTAACCATTTCGTTCTGGAAGAAGAAGACGAGCGAAGAGAGCAAGTAATGATACTGACGAGCCTCTAAAGTTACCTACAGAGTGACAAAGTGCAATTTCAATTTTTTTTATGACTTTTGCACTTCTGTAATCATTCTTAAGTAACTAAGAATTTCCCATGTATTATGGATTCATTTAACAGCGAATGATGTAGACAACCTCCCTATGTAATGGAATTTATGATTTGCTTTGTCTATCTATTGAATAAATCAGTCAAAAGTGACTCCTTAAAAATGCGGATATTTTTCATAGCTCTATTTTCGCTTGAGAACGTTTTAAAAAAAATTCAAGAACATAGAGGCGGAGATATTGTTAATTTAATTGTATATGCTAAATTTCATCATAATCTGACAAATAGTTTTCAAGAAATTTGAGTAGGTAGCGCGTTTGTATGGACATTTCAGAGCGTCGCGGCCCTCTTAAAGCTACATGGTGTAGCTAGCTAGTGGTAGGTCCGATATAGCTCGAGTACCCTCCGTCCGATCTTTATAAAATATTGTCGGCAAGTACCTTGGTAGTTCATTAGTATAAGTCAAATAACATGTTCCAGTAAGTAAGTATAAGGCAAATCGGACAAGAAGCTGTGAAGATAATGATGCGGGTGGCGCTGTCTCATAGGCAAATTAATAATTCCATGGTATTAACTACCGACTCCATGTTTCATATCCAAAGCTAGACCTTGTTTTTTTGATCATGAGCAATACTATTAGTTCGCTAAACATAGCTAGATTCGCAACAATACACATCAATAAGTGTAATTCAAATAGTTTAAGCACGTGTATCAACACTCTTATTTTTGTTAATTTTTGCTCACCCATGTCCCATATTCTTTCATAAGTATCCTCTCCATCCTAAGGTTGCCTGGAAGAGATCGCTCTTAGTGATAAGGCCGCCAGTTGTTACACTACAGTTTAAGATTTTTCTGTTCTTTTGTTTTAGTTATTTCTGGTGTGAACAATAAAGTGTTTATCTATCAAAAGTATTTTTTGACATTTTTATAGTTAAAAATGACATTTTGATGTCGGTCTCGCGAATTAAGCTACATAATGTTTAACGAACTTTACGGTCATACAGGGGGACTAGGTACCTACAAAAAGTTTGCAATAAACGACGTGCTATAATTATAGAGGTACCTAGGTACTTCACAAAGGCGGTTAGAATCAAATTAAGTTTACAATCCCGCTTTCTAGTGAAACTTATCGATAAATCAATATGTACACGGAAATCGAAATTAATCGATACAACTGACATAATTAGGTTCAATTCTATCTTTAGTGTTGATTATAAGATTTCACCGCGGTGCAGTGCTAGAGTCTCCGTACTTTTGGAAATTATTTATAGGATATCGGATACGAAAATGTCCAACCTGCTAATTTGAGAAAATCACACAAATATTTTAAATGTGAAAGTTTGGTTGGATGGATGGATGGATGTTTGTTTTTCAATCACGCCAGAACGGTTGAACAGAACTAAATTAAATTTGGCACAGTAATGAATTACCTATACCTACTTACAGGTAGCCTGGAATAGCACATAAGATAAACAAAGAAAAGAGAAATATATTTCTTTTGACACACAAAACACTTCTTTTTTTTTTTTAGTGGCTTCTGCCCCTTTCGGTTTTGGGGCAATTTTGCCATCAACAGTGAGGGAGGTGAACACAAGACACTATTTATAGATGGTAACAATGCATAATACAAATACACAGGTTAAAGAAAACAGAGCTATCACTCTAGAGTCCAGTGCGTCAAAAAAGGTCAATGCTCAGCAATAATTCTGAAAATTTCTTATCAGCGCTGATTTCTGCATTGACCTTGATATAGACGCACGGGGCTACAATGTACATTTAAAACAATACAAAAAATACTAGGTATTTAGGATAGGTACTTTTTAACTGCAGGGATAATTAATTGATAATAATTGAACGAATTAAGTAGAATCCTTTATTTTTAACTTAAGGAAGCAGGGGCAGGCAGGGTGCGTATGAGGAAGGCCCGCCACGGCGCTGACAGCGCTAGCCCTTTCGGGCTCCGACCTGAGCTAGCGCTCCTAGCATTGACGCATCGTCATCATTCACCTCGGGGACCAGCCAGCCAGGGGATTTAGCCAGTAGGCACCGGACAGCACCCGTGTTGGACGCCCATGGTCCCCATGCGACGGGTCTTATAAATAGCTCCGCCGCCTGCCACTTCGGCCGCAGAGGACAGGGAGAGCGACACCTCGCAATCCCGACACGCCTCTTCCCCTGCGACCCCGCCGTCCGCCATTGCGTGGTTGAGACCCCGCTAAGGTCGCGGAAGGTAGCGAGAGCGGCGCTTCGTGATACCGGCACTCCTCTCCTGCCGCGGCCTCCATCCCTTAGCTGCGATGACGTCATCCGAACGACGATTCTCTTGAAATTTTTTGAATAGGTTCAAAAAATAAATATTTTTTATGTCGAGTCAGTTTTTGGATTTTTCTGAAATAGCGGATATAGGTGTGTTTTTTTGGTAATGAAATATATTTTTGGTTTATTATCGAACATGCTCACAGCTTACAGAGCCATTTGTTTCATTAATGTGTGGGTAAACACATATAAGAAAAACACGGTTCGTAGTAAAACCTATTACATTTCAGTAGAAGTCATTGTAATTACTTATAAAAAAAAATCTTGAGAAAAATCCTGAAATAACTGAAATGATAGTTATTTTATAAATCACACCAGTCATATTTAATGTTAAATGCGGCTTTAATAACTAATAAAACTAGCTATTAAATACAATAGTATCTGATTTTCGGCCTTTCATTGTGTAATAAACTCTATATTGGCGTTAATTGTTTTATTTATTACCACTATTTATCACAACATTCGATAGTGTAATTTATCTGTAATAGTGTTATAAAGTTGTAACTGGTTGTAAATGATTTAGAAGGACAGTTTTTAATTATCAATGTGACATCTTTAGTTAAGGGGTAGCGTGTCGCTAGAAACTTTAAACTGTCATAGAGATTTTTTGTAAAATAATGTACTCCGCCAGCGGTTCTATTCCTGCGCGTGAGATGAGATGAGATTTTATCTTGGTCACTTTCACTCCTATGACGTTTCAAACGAGAGCAACAAGAACGAAAAAAAGTGAGATGAAAATATCAAATCTCCGAATAGGGTCCCAGGTATCGCATTCCGAGTCAAAAATGGTCACGTGAGCAACAAGTAGTGACGTCAATCGATGCTTAAGCAAGACCGAATTATGTCATTTACACTTAGTTCAAAAGAGACGATGACAATGACAAGTGACGTTGTTACGTGTTGGCTCCCGGAATAGACCTTGTTTTTTTAGATCATGATCTATGGTATCTATTCCCCAATAGGTAAAGGGGTAAATAGGGGTTTGAAAAGTTTTCTATTCTAAGAAAAGATTGAGAAATAGTTGATTGTTAACCGAGGGTCGAAAGAATCAACCCTCGAGGTATCTAGACGCCCTAGCGCTGCGAGGGCGGCTATAGACCGAGTAGGAATTGATTCTTTTATACCCTTGTTCAACACTCTACTTTTCATTTCGAATATGAGGAAAATAAAACTAGTCGTTTATCTAAATTGTGTACCTATTGATAATATATTATAATAATATTTAGTACTTATTTAAAGATTATGACCTATTTTTTTAAAATTCAGTCACAGAAACTCATGACAGATGAGTATCCCACCAATTTATGTCGACTTTTAAAATTTTAATTATGGAACTCACCGCGTAATTGTTGCGCGCAATGAAGTTTGCGCTAAGTTCACACTGGCTGTTTAGAAAGTCACATGGCCGCAGCATTTTTTTGGATTAGTTTTTTTTTTGTACATAAAACTCTTCACAGCTGACACCAGTTCTATTTTTAAAGTTCATTCCGGCCCTTAGGTGGGAAGTAATTTGTATAAGTTTTTCCCTCTCTATGGAGGGAAGCAGCATTTTCCACCAAATAATCAGATCAAAACAACACTACTTTCCGAGTAGAAGAAATGAAAATTTTGTTTAGATTGGAGTTTTGTTTTTTTTTCCTTAGAAAACATTCCAGAGACAAATACATTAATATTACCGTAAAAACTATGGTAATTAATTGGTGGTTATACCTACCTACATAGCTCCTAAGAGATAGCAGGTAAAAACTGAAAATTCTATACCTAAACCAAGTAAAGTGTCCAGCAAAATAAACTAAAGGTGGCGCGTACCTAGTTATATTGACAGCATGTGAAAATAAGTACTCATAGGTATATTCGTATTTGCCAACCTTAAACCGACGAAATTTGCTCAAGATTTTTGCCGATCCTAACCTTTGCCGAGATTAGCTGACTAAAAAAAGATGGAGGTTCTCAATTCGACTGTAGGTTTTTTTATTAAATAGGTCTCAGATCAACCTAGAGAATAAGATGGCGCACAGCGTATGATTTAAGTGAAGCCAAAAACCATCATAAAACTACGCTACTGTCGTATATGTATACAAGCACACATTGACATTATGTGGATTGGTTTATGGTATAATGTCGTATACATAAATATACATAGTGCATTATAAAAGTGTGGCCAGGACTACATTTTAAAGGTTCTTTTTAAAAACTGTGCAGTTCATTTACGAGTCAACTTTGAAAAAGCCGTAACTTTAAACTCTCACAAATATGTGCAGTTTTGGAATATTAAATCTACTAAGGTTGTATATTGGGACGGAAATGGCTAACGTAGAGTTTGGGAATTAATATTAGTTTTCGTGCAATTGTAAATGTTTTTCATGGCAACATTATCACGTACCACACAGGTTTATTAAAGTGGCTTCAGCGAGATATAACGCATCCATCCATCATTCCATCTTTTCCTATATGTTGATCTGAGATATAGGTATACCTATTTACAACGTGCTGCTATGTATTCCCGCGGAATCGGTAGAGGTAGTAGAGTAGATTATACCTACTCTACTAGCAGAGCGTGAGTAAACTATGGGACAACCTTAAAATCCTTGAAATTAAAAAAACAGCTGTTCCATCCAAATAATTCGTTGATCGTCGACAAAATCGTTTACCTACTCTGGTGGGAGGCTTCGGCCGTGGCTAGTTACCAGCCACCGGATCAAGCCATGCCGTGAAATGACCTAGTCGTGTTTCGGGATGTACTCGTAGTCCGGTGTAACCGTTCCGAAGACGGGTCTGAGCAGTAGCGCACTTGTAGCGCCTCACTTAACTGCCGTCTTTGTACTTCTTCACTCTGCAAAACTTCAAGGCTAGAGTGAATAAGTACCTTATAGGTCGTCGTGCTCCATCTTAGACCACAACGTCGCTTAACATCAGGCGAATTGGTGGTCAAATGCCGACATATTCTACATAAAAAAAATGACCATACATTTTGTCATCTCCTTTTTTCGATTTTCTCTCCTCCTTCGATTTCAAGGTTGCCCCATATATTATTATTATTGCTCTGCTAGTGGAGTATAACTAACGCGTCGTACCTCTACAAATTCCGCGGGAATGCAAAACAACACCTCGTACCTACCTAGCTTAAGCAAGTAAATAAATGAAAGATCCTGATATCAGTGGCCCTATTCGGAGATTTGAGATGTTTATCTCACCTTTTTTCATCCTTGTTGCTCTCATTTCAAACGTCATAGGTGTGAGAGTGACCAAGATAAAATCTCATCTCATCTCACGCGCAGGAATAGCCCCCCAGTTCTATTAAGGGCGGTTCTAGGCCAGCCATATTTTTACTGCGATGCTGGCCCGACTACTGGCAATACTGACAACATTGCCGACTGTAGAGAGTTTTGGCGGGAACCGAAAAGATGATGTCGTGTTTTTGTATTATTTTCTAAAACTTGTGATTCTTCGAGTGTTAAATTGTAATAATGGTGGATTATTAACGTTTACCGGTTCGTCAACGTGCACGAGTGTGGGCAAATGATACAAACATCGCGAAACGCGATTTTTCGTGTTCTCTACAAAACTTCACTTAAAGTTTCAGTAAAGTATCCATAACTTTACTGGAATGGGAAAAGGGGAGGGATTCATCGTCTTCATCATCACCTCATCATCATCATCCCATCATCTGTTACTGAAGGAAATAATATTACTAAGAATCCGACTGAAGGACGAGTATCCATGGTCATGAATAAATTAATTAAAAAAAAAAAAAATGCCGACTGTAGAGTTTTTGGCGGGAACCGAAAAGATGGTGTCGTGATTTTCTATTATTTTCTAAAACTTGTGATTCTTCGAGTGTTAAAGTGTAATAATGATGGATTATTAACGTTTACCGGTTCGTCAACGTGCACGAGTGTGGGCAAATGATACAAGCATTGCGAAACGCTACTTTTCGTGTTCTCTGCAAAACTTCACTTAAAGTTTCAGTAAAGTATCCATAACTTTACTGGAATGGGGAAAGGGGAGGGATTCATCGTCTTCATCATCACCTCATCATCATCATCCCATCATCTGTTACTGAAGGAAAAAATATTACTAAGTTAGGCATTAAGGACTTTGTATCCAGTTGCCAATATATTAAAAAAAAATAAAAAAATGCCGACTGTAGCTCGGCGATCATCAGCCATGCTGGAATTGTATGAATAAATGGCTCGGTCAAACCCAGAATAGTACCGAGTATTGTCCGGCCAGTATTGCAGAAAAAATATGGCCCGTTTATGAGCGGCCTTGCAGCTATTTCCACTACTTTCCATTAAAAAATAGCTACTGAATCCTACGCAATAAAATCTACGCACGAGATTGTAAAATAGACAAAATGACGTCAACGTAGTTAGTAATTAGTAGAATGATAAATTAAACACACCGGATTTACTCAAGATAAAGGGTATTAGATATTTGCGATAATTATTACCAAGTTTATGAATTAGAATTACGAGATAAAGGCTTCTGGGTAGGCATTAAAAGATTTAGCATGTGTAGGCTTGTGTACAATGTGCTAGTAATTCTGATATCTGGAACGTGATTTCCTCATGTTTGAATATGGCAGACAATATTTCCATACATAGTAAATAATTATATGGTTTACATACATATCGTCACGCTTTCCTCCGAAGGGATTGGCAGAGGTGTAATACAACACCCACACTTCGCCGGACGATATTCAGTCCCATATGAGACAGGGGGCGAGCCTGTCGCCATACACCGGGCTCCAGTCATGTAGCAGATGACATACAATACGCACATTTGATCACACAATGAATAAAATGGTGCCGTCGGCTGGGTTCGAACCCGCTCCCTCTGACTTGAGAGGCGGACCTTCTTCCAACTAGGCTGCCATCGCTCCTAGTATACTATATAGTTTATATTTTTGTATTCGTTTAGCTCCATACATTTAGCCTAGTTTCTTAACGTTTCCGCCAGGGGCGCTTTATTGAAATGTATGGAGCCAAAGGAAAACGAAAAAAGTTTTCGTAACGTTCAAGACTCATGGTAAGGGTTCTGATCGTAGTAGGTGCCTGTTAAATGTGTGCTGATCTATTTTTTATCAACATCATTCAAGAGCGTTGCACTTGATGGTGTAGTACCTACAGCTACCTACTGTCATGGACGTACCCACGATGGGGCAGGGTGGGGTAGATGCTCTACCGGGGGTCCCTAACTCGAAGCTCAAAATTAAGGGCTTTCAAGTAGAATAGAATAGAATATTTTTATTGCATAAACTGTGTACAAAAACTGTTCTTAATTTAAGGTTCAGTTTCAACAGTTTGCCCATAGCGCGGGCGTGCAATTTGAGGCTATTATTACTATGTTTATTTTATTTACTCACATTATGTTTTACATTTCAAATTTAACCAGCCTAATCTTAGTCTCAATTCAAGAGAGCTTTCTTAAAATTTTCTACTTCTTACATTTCGAACTTTATGATAAATTATTACATGTATCATCATTAAAATATTCTTTTAGGTTATAATACACTTTTGAAGCTAATCAGGTTTTTAATTGAATTTTAAATTGTGACGTATTTAAAGATTTGAAGACAATAGGTAAGTGGTTGTATATTTTTATTGCAGTTTAAAATGAACTGTTATAGAACATAATAGAAATATTGTACTTACTTATGTTTAGAGCGTAAGATTTCCCCACGACTTGAGCAGCTTACATTAAAAAAGTACCTTTCGTTATTTCTAATAAATAAACACATTTCTAGAATAAATATTCCAGTTAGGGTTAGGAAGCCGTTTTCTCTAAATATACAACGCAGAATAGCCGTACTATTCAGATTAAATAAAATACGAAGACATTTCTTCTGCAGCAGAAAGGTCGACTCTACGTCCACAGAGTTCCCCCAAAAGATAACCCCGTAGCTTAAATGAGGATAAACATTGCCATAGTAGGCATTTGTAGCTATGGCTTTGCATGTTGTATTTTTAATTATGGATAAAGCATAGCAGTATCGAGCGATTTTAGTGTTTATTTTGTATTTATGCTGTTTCCAATTTAGATTGGTGTCTAAAGTTACTCCTAGGAAATTAGTTTCGTCTACTAATTTTACTGTATTATTTTTATTTCTTATATTTAACTGTAAGGTTTTTTGCTTATAATTCTTAAATTGCATTAATTTTGTTTTGTCAATATTTACTTTTAGATTTAAGTTCTTTAGCCAGTTTGCAATGTTTTCTAATGTATTATTGATTTCTATTTCAAAATTTGTGATGTTTTGTGAACCTTGTGGAATATATAGTAAATAAAGTAGTACATTTACTTCTGCCCCACACCTAGCAAAAGTCTGGGTAAGCCCATAATCACATGAGCACCGTGGGTGAAAAAATGACCAGAAATATATTTATTTATATCCTTACCTAAATACTTACCTTATGAAATAAATAACAACGATACTATGCAAGTACTTTAGTAGGATCTAATTATAAGCTGTGTTAAGAATAGGTATAATTAAAAAACTAAACAATTCCACTACAGCTGGCCACAACAAAATAATCAAATTTAATCAAATTTATAAATAGATTTTTAGGAACTTTCCAGACCAATTAAAAAGAAGGCAGCTGATATCTTGTTGTGCAAAGAGGTAGAATAACTACTAGCGGAACACTGTCTAGAATGAACAGTAGGCATAGGTATAGCATTCAGAAACACGTAGTGACGTCAACCGATGCTTAAAGCAAGACCGAAATAAGTCATTTACAACAAGTTTGAAAGAGACGGGTGACGATGACGTAGTTATGTGTTTGCTGAATGCTAGACCTTGTTTTTTTTGGATCATGCACTGTCTGAACTTAACAAGAAGTAGGTTGACGGCTAATTCATAAATTGGCCACAAAAACTACTGGTTGAGTCAAGGGGAAGTAACTAGATTATCTTATTACCACTGTAAATGCGAAATATTTGTGTAAATAACCAGACACAATGATTACGATTATATTAATACTTAGTTATGACCAATTTCCTTTCTAAATTGAGGATTTATAACAATAGAATTTGATATAATTCTTAATCTAGTTAGGTACCTATACTTACGCACTGTAATTCTAAGAGGATTAGCGTTAAATCAAACAGCTCGATTCTAGAACAATCGTCATTGTTTTTGTCTCTATTACTCTATTTCCCATGTCATTGTGAGTGACTGAAATAGAAGATGCTTAGTAATAAGTTTATTTTAAAAAATTATACTTCAATTTTCCAGTCGGAGAATCAGAAGAGTAGTCTAGCCAACGAGATTAATGTACTACGTACTAGAGGAATTGATCCGAACATAAAACTAATGCAACCACAGAATACGCCCTATTTCATACATTCTATGTCTATGAATGCAACTTACTGAATGTTGATGATGAACTTAATTATATGAATTAATTAATTAGTGATGGTGTGCCAGCCCACCGTGGGCTGACCGCAGGTTTGCTCCAGCGTTGACTACTGAATTACTAATTTACGTCCGTCCAGGTTCATACTTTGATTCCAGTAAATTAGCGCCGCTCCGTACACAACCACACTGCACGCGTGTCGGGACCACACTAATGCAAGATGCAAGGATTTCAGTGCACTGGAGTGGACGAAAGTTTGTGTTCCGATGATGAAATCTAGTACCTACGAAGGAATGTAAGAAGTAGGAATTTGCTACGGCGTAGCGCGTAGCATATAGATTTCGTAATACCGTCATGATTTTCCTCCAAGTATTTTATGAGAGAACAGTAACAATAGGATATTGTTATTACAACTATTGTTATTTTTTATTATTATATACCTACTTAACCAGTCTTTTTAAATTTTTGCTTAGAAAATACCACTTATTCTCAAATGTTTCTCTAAATTCCATAGTTTAGGTATTAGTGTAAAAATATGACTTGTTGATTCGTAGAGTTAAGATTTTTTTCGTTTCTTAAAAATAAAAGAAACTATTTGCAACCCCTTAACAATAGTCATCAAATTAAGCGTGCAAAAACATAATTATGACGACGGCACTAGTCAAATTAGTATTTACCCTTTATCGCTCGATAAACCAATTAATCTAAGTACTTACCTCTCCTTCCTCAAAGATATCTCAAACGCAATCGTAAAACAATCAAACGAAACTTTAACTGCCTTATTTCAATGGCATAAAGCTGAAAATGTCGTAAAAGTAAGTTTTCGAACGGTAAAAGGAAGTTTTTTATAGACTTTTCGCAAATTTCTATATAATGTTGAGTGTGAAATGGCATCTTCAGACGATTCAAAACAGCTAGCCTGTGTACATACGTCCAAAGGTGTTCAGTGTTAACTAGTGCTCCGTGCATTTCACTTCTTTGTGTTCACCCCAGGCTCAATAAAATTACAACATGATTGGTAAGTCTATTTTTTTTTTCCTCTTTTTTCTAAATAATTCTGGGTTAGGACTTTGAGACATACTTTCGTATTGGAATCTTTGCTTGGAATCTAAAAAATTGGGTAAACGGGGATTATTCAAATCTAGCCTAATTGACCCCGGGACCTCAACCGAAGTAATGTTATATACATTCTAAATTCTCCCGATAAAATTAATTGAAAAGGGATAGGAGAACGTGACGTTTGGCAAGATCTGGAAGTAATAAATAAAATGGGAAACATCTGGATTGGAAAGATCTGGAACAAAAAAAAATGTTGTGTCAAAATATTTATTTAAAGGTATATAAAATATAATTTGTAGGAAAGATCTGGAAAAGACTAAATAAAGTGCGTCCTAAGATAATTAGGAATGCAATTGAGTAAATCGAGAAAACCCTTTTCCAATTTAATGTATTCGAAAATTAATTAAAGGAAATGCGATGCAAAAAAAGGTTTAGGTTTCTTACTAAAAAAAACAACAAAATTAGCGCTTGATCTAACTGGCAGGGTTTATTATAATTTTTACTAAGAAAAATCAATGAGACCAAGTAATAGGGCCTATCAAGCCCCTCTTAAGCCAGAGGCAGCCGGTTCGATCCCAGCCGAAGGCACGCGCCAAATTGTTGATTGTGTGAACATATGTGTGGATTTAAAATTTCATCTGCTACATGACTGGAGCCCGATGTATGGCTTCCATATTATGTTGGGACTGAATATCGTCCGCGCTATTCAGTCCCAGTTTAGTTTCGGATCGAAGTGTGGGTGTTGCAATACGTCTCTGGCCAGTTCCTTCGGGGGAAAGGCGGGGAAGACGTAATGTTATGTTAACTGTTTTCTTTTATTTCGATATTTTTCACCGCTGCTGAATCCATTGTTTTAAAAGTCTTTCATCCAGCAAGGTACCTTATTTTACTAAGCGTACCTACCTGCCTACATAATTGTTTTTAAAAGCATTTACCATTTACCTACTTAATAGGTAGGTACTTCTTGCAGACAACCTACTTAAACTTTTTGATAAAAAATATGCTAATAAACAAATTTTATCAACTTATTTACAATATTTTTTAACACTTACGTGTAAATCCGAAAACCAGTACATTACCTTTATCAAGACGTTTTTAATCCACCTAGATTAATAATTATTGATTTATGCGTCATCTAGGTACTTGCTTACTATTAAAATTCGTTTTTGTATAGGCCGAGTTTTTGCAAATAGCTTTGACGTCAGAATTTTTAGACCGCCTGGGAGGCCTCTGACATGGCTTGACAAACATTATATGACAAAAAAAAAAACAAACATGGCCAGGGCCTACGATTTTACGTGTAATCCGAGCCACGGTAGTGCTCAGCCGTTTATACCCTGCGGTCACCCATCCGTAGACTGACCGCGTCGTACGTTGCTTAACATTGGTGATCGGTTACCAACACCTATGTACCTAGTAACTACAACATGGGGTTCTTCAAAAGGGCTGTCAAAAGAGTCTTTCGGCAACGTATCTGTGATGCCCCTGGTATGACAGGTCCATAGGCGAAGATGATCGCTTACCATCAGGCGGCCTGTTAGCTTGTTTGCTACCTATGGTATTAAAAAAAAACTTGTCTACCGAGGCAAAATTAGTCATAAACACTACTAAAGAGTTCTGTCCATTTGATACCTTTTTGGACTAAGAAAATTAATAGCCCATATTTTGCAGCCTTTTAAATTTTTTCGTTGATGCGCGTGAGATGAGATGAGATTTTATCTTAATCACTCTCACACCTATGACTATTCAAACGAGAGCAACAAGGACGAAAAATGATGAGATTGAATCTCACTCCGTAAGAATAGCTTTCCTGTTCTATTGAGTAGATCTGTTGACAGAACTATTGGGATTTTTTCCCAATTATGATGACATAATTGTCATACAACAAAATCTTGATGGCTGTCCCGCGCTGCCGTGCTAATTATAAGAGCGCTATGTGTATACTAGCAAGTTTAGAGAAAATGGCGCCTAAAGTTTCAGATTGAATTTCTTTGTTTAATACTATAAATCTTTTTGTTTTTCACTTTTGATAAATGTGTAACTATAGAACAAGTATTGTAGTTTCTAATAATGAAAAAGAAATTCTTGACACATCAATATTTTAGAAATAAAATTACAAAATATTTATATGCTAGAGAACTAAGATGTATTTTGAAAGATAAATACTTAAAATTAGCGCAGTAACCAACACAGTTAGAGCGCTTATAATAAGCAAATTATGTAAATGCGCTATTGACAAAGAATAACATCATGTATTCTAATATTTGTTAATAATGATAACAGCCGTAACAATGTTCTTTAGAGCTCTTATGTTTAGGAACTCGTACAATGTACCTATATACTAGCACATTTCAAATGTAATTGAAAATAAAAGTTGAAGTATTTAATTGAAACAAACTTACTAAAATATGACGATAATAAATGAAACATCCTCAAGTCATTCATGCTTTTTGTTAAATTATTAATTTCATTTAAAATCACTGTCACAATCAAATTATGGCAATCTTGAGATCACAACACTTGTAATTATTTTATAACTTCAGTTTCTTTTATTCTAAGTTGTACTATTCAGTCTTTGAATTACTTAACCTTGTTAAAATTGGTAACAGTTGCACTTAAAAAATAGGTAGGAACTAAAACAAATAAGTGTATTTAGACTTCTTCCAATAGGTTCCGATTTTCATTGTCGGTTGGTTGTTAAATTTATCCAAAATGATTTTCTATTTTCCGGCATTAAAGGAAGAAGTTTTTGGACAATAAGAAGTTTTTGGACAAAATAAGCTTTTCTTTCTTCCGTTATGCCTCTCGGAGTCCTGTATTCTTTGCGTCGTTTTCGTGACAAGTGAAACATGAATTTAATTTAGATAGCATGTCTTGATGAATTTTCATATTCATTGCTGTAGTCAAAAATAACTTTAACTTTTTAATAAATTTATTGGCTTAGTGGTCATTTTAGGTTTAGCTTTTGGTTTAAGATTTAGGCATATGTATTTCACTAGTATTACTGTTTATGTTGCTAGCTTCGATACTTGCTGCTATAGCCAATATTTTATTACGTCTAGCTCCAGATGCCATTTTCTCCTGCAATCAATAAGACACAAAATATAAAATTAAATACGTACTAATATACTTATATAAGTATACTTATGAATCTAAAATACTTTGTCGCACAGAGTATTAGTTCTTTTCTTATTCACACGACTGTAAGCCGAGGCAGCACTGGTGGAGTTGAAAAGTGGACTACGAGCTTAAGTTTACATAAAAGTGCAATAAGAAATAGGAACTTTATTTTTTGTGCAAACTATTTAAGTAGGTACTTACAAAAAAAAATGTTTGCCGCCAACTGCACTGAATAGCCGGCGCGTAATTGAGCGCGCGGAGCTCTGTTCAACGTCAAATTCTTCGGCCTTTCGACTGGATACTGAGCCAATGACTCACTCATGTGCTCTGTTCCTGCACTCGCGATTTCCCCTAACCCTCAGCATGCCGCACTTCTCAGAAAACATTCGCCAGACACCGCGCGTAACACCCGTGTTCACGTAATTTATGTTCCAATGGCTTACAATAAGTAAGAGTCTTATAAGACTGATACGATAAAACTATAGGCAAACAAAATCATTACCTTCCTTAATATGAACGCCCCAATTGACAATAACCACTCTTTTTTTAATACTTTTTTTTTGTCAAAAGGAGTTAAATAACTTATTATCAGCGTCGTATACGGCTGACACGGCTCTTATATTTGCTATCAATTAAAATAGATCAATTTAGTTCCTTGATGTAACCGCCGTAATCGGTAGTTAGAGCGCTTATTATGTGGAAGTTGGTACCTGAATCTAGAAATTTCTTTATTTTAAAAGCATCCTATGAAGATATCGCTGTTATTTGTAAAAATTGAATATTTAGGGCATTGAAATATTTAGAGCATTGATAAGATAACAGCAGTATAGGCGCTTACGGCGGATTTTTGAAGGAACAGAAGAAAAAATATGTAGTTACCGCG
The DNA here is from genome assembly GCA_911728515.1 of Peribatodes rhomboidaria. Classification (NCBI taxonomy): domain Eukaryota; kingdom Metazoa; phylum Arthropoda; class Insecta; order Lepidoptera; family Geometridae; genus Peribatodes; species Peribatodes rhomboidaria. The sequence continues at coordinate 3,141,874 of OU452194.1, forward strand.
CTTATACCTTAAAAGAAATCACTCTTAGAGGCTTTTTTTCTAAAAACTGTCAAAGACAAAGTCGTAGATTTTGTTACGCAGATTCCGAAAAAGTTACTAACTCAATTATGACAAAAATGTTGGTTACGGCCGTTATTGTTAGCACGGCAGCGCGAATCAAGCTATGTTTAACGGACCTAAGACTGACTATTAGACCTTTTTTTATGGTCTGAGTTTTTTAAATTTATTCATGACCATGGATACTTGTCCTTCAGTCGGATTCTTAGTAATAATTTTTCCTTCAGTAACAGATGATGGGATGATGTTGATGAGGTGATGATGAAGACGATGAATCCCTCCCCTTTCCCCATTCCAGTAAAGTTATGGATACTTTACTGAAACTTTAAGTGAAGTTTTGTAGAGAACACGAAAAATCGCGTTTCGCGATGTTTGTATCATTTGCCCACACTCGTGCACGTTGACGAACCGGTAAACGTTAATAATCCACCATTATTACACTTTAACACTCGAAGAATCACAAGTTTTAGAAAATAATACAAAAACACGACACCATCTTTTCGGTTCCCGCCAAAACTCCAGAATAAATCCAGTCCGAACAATGTTGCCATACCCTATCAGGGTCATTATGTGATACAATTTTATGTAATTTACCTTTAAGAACTGCATGTACCATAATGGAAGCAATAAATTATTGAGTATTGAGTATATGCGTCTTTCGAGAGTTACTGACAAACCCTTCACAAATTAGGCAACTAACGCCATCTATTACAGATTATTGGAACTAGAGAAAAAAAAATATGTAGGTGGCGCCATAGACGTAGAAAAAAATTTCTACGTTCATGAGGTGGCGCCTAATTTGTGAAGGGTTTGTCAGTAATTCTCGAAAGACGCAATTGCCCCTTAGACGCATTTATCCCAGTTGACTATATTAGATGTTCAATCTCTTTATGCCCAGAAACTTTATTGAGATAGGAGTGTAGCTATGTAGCACACTATCGCTGTTACTATGATTAATTACAGAGATTTCTTCATGCTCATTAATTAAATTAAATAAATATAATGCAAGGAAAATCCCAAGATTGCTTACCTATCTGTGTTTATGATAACGGAGCTAGCTTGATAGGAAATCCGCTGAACCGACTGTGATAAAACGTAGGCTAGAAAAAGCGATGATAGCCTAGTTGGAGAAGGCCCGCCTCTCAAGCCAGAAAGAGTGGGTTCAAACCCAGCCGACGGCACGCACCAATATGCTCATTGTGTAAACATATTATGTGCGTATTGTATGTCATCTGCTACATGACTGGAGCCCGGTGTATGGCAACAGGCTCGCCTCCTGTCACATTTGGGACTGAATATCGTTCAGCTAAATGTGAGTGTCTTATTACACCTCTGCCAGCCTTCTCGGGGCAAGGCGTGACGATATGTTATGTTAGTAAATAGGAAACGTAATTTTTCAGCTGAATAATGTCAATCTTCAAAGACATTACCTACTTATGTACCTACTTAATTTGAATTCAATTAACTCATTCATAAAAAAAACATTTTATGGCATGATAATTAAAAGCCGTAATAAATGTAGATAATTTGAATTAAAGTGCAATATACTTGGATATACATCATGTAGATACTATTCACACGTGTTTCTACCCAAAGCCTTCTCTTCACACGTAGCTATCATCTATAGACAATTATTCTTACCAATCCTAACACGATTGTCGGACTCACTCGTCGGTAATCGCCGACATTTTCTATGCATTTCCTATGCTCGCGGCGTTAATCGTGCGATCGGCGATCACGCGATTAACGATCGTCGCCGGTGTAAAGGAGGCTTTACGTACTATCGTTTATTTTGGGGTGCTAAATATTAAATAGCTGTTACCCGCGATTTCGTTCGCGTTTATTCAGAAAATAGTATCCAAAAACGTTTCTCGTGATATACTGTAATTAATTTGCAAATTTCGTCAAGATCTGTCAGCTATTTGGCCGTGAAATGGCTTACCACGAGTTGATAGTTAACGAAAACTTTTTTCGTTTCCGTTTGGCTCCATACATTTATATTACTTCCTTAACGCTACCGCCAGGGGCGCTTTATTGAAATACATAGCCAAACGAAAACGAAAAAGTTTTTGTAACTATCAAAACTTATGATAAGAGTGCAGAAGACAGATCGATACCTACTTACTTCTTTTCGATTTTAAAATATTAGTACGGATGGATTAGTGTAGATGTTCTTAGTTTAAAACAACTAAAAAACTACTTCCACCTCCTGGCTCCATCATCAGATCAGCTCTGAAATATCAAATTATATTTTCGTCATACGCACTACATTTACATGCAAAGTTTCATTTTGATATGACAATTTGAAGTAGATCAAAATTGACTTCTAAGATTTTATTGCATTGTTTGATAGGTACAAGTGAGTCAAGTACAAGTACAATTAGGGATCTACCCCCTTAACAATAAACGTTGTATTTCCTCGGAATAGTTTTACAGTGTTTTGTCTTTTTCTTTCTTTTCAATTTTTGAACTTGATTTAAACGACGAAACACTGTATAACTTTTTGAGGCTAGACAACATTTATTACGCTAAGGACTTAAGTTTTGAAAACTGAGCCAAATTAGTCAAGCGCTTGTAGAGGTCTTAGCTTGGGGCGAAGGAATAGTTTCTTTTATGACTTAAAACTACTAGTTATATTATTTTATACTTGCCTAATTACTTTAATCTGATTTTCATACTTATCTTGCTAATTAATTAAAAGACTTTCTATGTTTAAAATGAGTTTATTATCAAGTATTTATACAATTTATGTACAATATAAGTAATAACTATACATTAATCAACTAATTATCTTTACATCAATACATTCGCCGCCTTCGAGCTCCAGCTCTTTTGGCTTGTTCTTACCTGAAACAAAAGTTTTATCACAATGTGCACAGCCGTTTAATGACAGCAATAGAACTCTTTTTAGATTTTTCTCCCATTTTAGGGAAATAAATGAAACCTCTGTCCTGTTTTGAGGTATTTGACTATCTTGCTTTTTTACTGCTCATTTATACGATTTTGATTATTTGAGTTTCGTTTATCTGCTTAAGTAAGTATTCACAATCGTTCGGAAATATTTCCATTCAGATTCTCGAAATTTTAAACTCAAATTATTTGAATCTCCGTATTCTCAAATTTTTAAACGTGATTCATTCTTCCGATCGGATTTATATTTGATTCCTTATTCCAATATTTATAAAAGTAGACTGAGATCGAACTAAATCTCGTAGGTTTGAAACAGAATAGTAGATTTGCCTGTTAATAAAATAGTAAGTACAGAATTAAAAAGTGGCTAGTAAGCGAAAGTTTTTACAAAACAAAAGAATTCTTGCACAGAGCATCGTATCGCTACTGTAAGAAATTGAATTGAATTGAATTGAAATTTGTGGGATCCGATCGGAAACGTTTCCAAATGATTGTGAATAGCACAGCTGCTCTTAATCATAGTTCATAAGCTGTAGATCTCAATTAAAAGCTAACTACTAGGTAAACAGAAATAAAACTAATATTTTAATATAAGAGAAATCACAAAATGACTAGCTGAGCCCTGCGGTGTTGACTGCTGTTAAAAAGTAGCCTATCATCCTAATATCATCAAAATCTATCCACCCATTTGAGCGTGAAGACACACACAAACTTACGCCTTTATAGCATACTAGCTGCGCCCCGCGGTTTCACCTGCGGTTATAAAGTATCCTATGTGTTATTCTAGACCATAATCTATCTCTGTGCCAAATTTCATCCAGATATGTTCAGCCGTTCTGGCGTGAGTAACAAACATACATCCGTCCATCCATTCTTACAAACTTTCGCGTTTATAATATTAGTACTAGGAAGTACTAGCTGATAAGCAGATAAAACAATAGAAATTAAATCAATAAGAGTTTGTTGTGTTGGTGTTAAAATTGTATTTGACATTGACAATAACAATTGCAATATTTGCAATGCAAAATTTTTGACACTGATTATGACATTAGTAGTGTTGCGATTTTACTAACAACGCGAACGTATAATTTTTGCATTATAGTGATGATAAAATTATTTTGGTCGTACAATATACTTTACAAAGATAACAACGTGGGCTTCATTATTGATAAGCTATTAAACTTTTAATCTATTTCACTCCTTGAACTACGAATTTTAGATATCTATTGGTCATACAAAGTCAAGGAAAATAAATAAAAAAGGAATTGACTGATTACGTTGCGTTACACGCAGTTCTACGCAAAATTCTAGATTATTATGAAAGATAGGGCGAAAGTCGTCGTAATCCATTTAGGCAGATCTTTATCACTGCATTATTATAGATAGCGGCTACCATTATTGCAATAATAAGTTTTTACAGTGCGACCAACTTATCTGTACAATTCAGTGAGGGAGCCACTATTATATTTTCTTAGCAACATTGAAAGAAATGCCTTTATTTTATTATTTACTTTATTTCACCACCTTTATGTATAAGTAAGTCATGCTTTCTGCACGTGCTTGAAACCGTGATAGGTATACGTCGTGCCTTGTATCACGTGTGTGGATTGATATTCTAAGTATTGTGGATTTTTAGTCACAAGGATCTAAAGATTGTTTAAGTTAAAATGATATTTCTTCACACGTGCTTGGATATTTAGAGAATTACTTTTAAATCTGGCCACTTTTTTTAGCTTCCTACAATAATACTTTGTTTATGTAACTTCACATTTCCTCGAAATTACTAAACTTGTTTACCTCCTCTAATTTTTAAAATATCTCAGCATTATTAATAGGGAAGTAATAATGATGACTAATATTCAAGAATTATCATTGTTTTTGCAGTGCTTTGTTTTTATTGATTTTGAGAAGCTAGCATGACTGCTTTTAAAACAATAGTAGCATTTAAATTTATTTTAAAATCCTGCAGCTCACAACTACCAACTACTCAAAGTAGGTATTAATGAAAAAGTTCTTTAACAAACTCGTTTTTTTCCCCGTAGGGCAGGCTAGAGCCAACATGGTCATACCACCTAGTCATCCGCATGTTTTGCGAACTTTACTTTACACTTATAGAAAATCAATCGTTTTCGTAGCTAAAGTAAGTTTTCAAAATTGTGAGGTATTCACTAAACTACTTACTTCTTCGTACTTCACTAAACCCATATTTTAAATTGAATAGTTCCGCTTAAAATTCATGATAAGAATTATTGACTTATGCAGAATCAGATATCAATAAACCAATTTAGAGATAAACCAAAATAACCGATGTTATCGCTTTAATACTGAGCGATGATTTTTTTATTTAATGATAAAATCTACTTTATGCAGACGAGATCTTTCGATAAAGTCCTCATTTAAGTGTTTTTTCGTGTAAAATAAAAGGGAATTGGAATGTAAGAACAAATTTGATTATGTTCGATGTCGCAATTGTTTTTGATGAGATCTACTCATAATTGATTAAGGATGCGTAATTGTGACGTCAAAAGCTGATAATCAGGGGGGCTATTCCTGCGCGTGAGATGAGATGAGATTTTATCTTGGTCACTCTCACACCTATGACGTTTCAAACGAGAGCAACAAGGATGAAAAATAGTGAGATAAAAATCTCAAATCTCCGAATAGGGTCGCAGAACGGAGAATTGTCATTCAATGTTCAATCTTCTATCTTTTTTTCTTGCCTATTTCTTCTCACTGTAGGTATCTAAATCAAAGTTTGTTTTTCTATTCGCAGGAAAAATTGTCTCATTCTTCGCATTGGTGGTCGTAGCGTACGCGGCAGTGGCGTCTAACTCACACACATGGGTACAAGACAGGCCGATGGAAGGCGTCGATCCCAACACCGTTTATTGCGATCCTGCAGGAGAAGTAAGAACATTGTTTTTTTTATTTTTTATTATACAACAATGCCCATGGAGTTAGATAAAGCAAAGATTTTAAACAAAAACAAAATAGACTTGGAATAAAAAGAAGTTTTTTTTTAAAGACTTAACTAATAAGTTTAATTTAAAAACATTTTTTTTGTAATACAAGTGATGTCAGTAGTTAAATGGTAATTTATTACTCACTTTAAAAAAAAATTTTGCTAATTATCTAGCATTAGCTAGATTTAATCTAGCTAATGCTAGATTTAATCTAGCTAATGCTAGATTAGCTAGATTTAATCAGCAAGACTTGCTCTTCTGTAGGAACGAGTTGTATGATAATTCATAGTTAAGCAGCATTTTCAAATATTTTTCTCTGTTCAGGTGTTCCTCCTTCTTCCCCACTTCACTAACTGCAGCAAGTTCTTCATGTGCGTCCACGGAAACGAAGTGGAGATGGAATGCGCCCCTGGAGGGCTGGTCTTTGATTTCTCAATGCAGGTTGGTCCAAAATTTTTATTGATATTTAAAGAGATTACTATACTGTGGTATTTTTATTACTGAAAAAACTATAAAATCGATACCAAATTGTTAACATCATCCGCCTGTAATCGCCCATTGCGGACCATAGGCCTCTTTTTGTACATTACTGATAACGGTCTTGTGATTCTATTTAATAGTGTCTCCCTAAGTTCCGAGATATTCTAGATATATTTTGCGATTGGCATTGAGATAAAGACCATGATTTATGAAAAAAAAAATTCTGTATAATACTGTCATCATCATTATCATCCACCTACATCAGTTTTTGTTGGCATATGCCTCTACCAACGCATTTTACCCTATCTATAACTTTTCTACCTCAGTCACTGCAAACTAGCTTCACCTCTATTCAAAAAATTAACAACATTCACAAAACTTGTTTCTTTTTAGACCTGCAACTGGGCGTGGGACAGTCCTTGCGAGCTCCGTGAACCAGAAGGCTCTGGTGACGAGAGAGAGTTCGCCATCTTCGGTGACGAGATCGAAAATGGCCCTATTGGTAAATGAACAGTCACAGCTCCGCTACCTAGTCCCTAGATCACCCGGCTACTCCTGTTTCAGTATTATGTACCGATTCCAGTATTATGTATTGATAAGCATCAATAAATTATATTAATCTGCATTGTGAATTTTTTAATCAACCGTTTCTCAATCTGGGGCTTGCGACCTCTTTAAGGTTTTATTAGCTATAACTTGTTAGATATTATATAAATAAGACTATTTATAAGAATAGTAGCATAGTTATACGAATAATTTTAAGTGTTGTGACAAATTCTCCAAAAGATACCATTAAGACCATAAAGAAACATCCTTTTGTTAAAAGAAGTACGCACAAATATTTAAGAGGATGATCAAGTTATTTCTTTCTTATTTAACCATACAAATTTCAAGACTGTTCCATATTGATATGATCGGTTTACATTATTCCAATCCAACACTGGAATGCCACTGAAATAATGTATACCGCCACTGGAATGGTGCTCACTGGATCCAGTGAATTCCAGTAGCAGTTTACAATATTCCTGGGGCATTCCAGCACTGGATTCAGTCGCTGGACTGGAATAATATAGACCCGGCATTACTACTTCTGCAATTTGATAAGTAGGTAATGAAAGACAATAAGTATTTTATTTAAACTTTCTTAACATACTATTAGCTTAAACCTCAACTAAAAGAACGAAAAGAATAGAGGTCGAACAAAAAAGAGGTCGCACCACAAAAAGATTGAGAAACAATGTTAGGTACAAGGGTCTAAAAGAACTAGCACTATTTTCAGCTAGTTTCATTGATTATTGGGATCACTAGACTTCGTTTCCTAAAATTAGACTGGACCTCATAGGAGAATCCAATTACCAGAAAAAATAACTGACAAGACTGTCTTTAAGTTAAGAGATCCATCAACCAGTTAGACATTTGAAGACAATGCGTGAATTGATGTATTTTAAAGCAGTACCATGCAGATTTTTGTGATTAAGCTATTCTACCCAAATCTTTGACAATAACAAGCTCTCGCCCCCTCTCAGGTGAGCTGACAGCTGAATCGAGTGGCACAGTTCGCCCCCTAACCGCCCTGAGTGCACGCGAGACAAACAACGCAAACGCGCTCATCTGCGACCACCCCCACACTGCAGCACGACAAGTAGCATACAAGTAAGCAAAATCGCGTATGTTGAAACTCACAGGGGCGCCAGCCTGCGTGAAAAATGGTCTAGGTACAGTCTTAGCGCTAATTACGACGGGATGCTTGCTAGCTTTCACGCACGTGACGGACGTCCGCGTGAGTTTTAATTCATACAAACATACATATCGTCACACCTTTCGCTCGAGGTGGCTAGCAGAGGTGTAATACAACACATACTTCGCCGGACGATATTCAGTCCCATATGTGACAGAGGGCGAGCCTGTCGCCATTCACCGGCTCCAGTCATGTAGCAGATGACATACAATACGCACATAATATGATCACACATTGAACAAGTTGGTGCATGCCGTCGGCTGGGTTCGAACCCGCACCCTCTGGCTTAAGAGGCGGACCTTCTCCCAACTAGGCTGCCATCGCTCATCGCATCGCTCGTGAGTTTTAAGATACGTTTGTATGTATCTTCTGAGACTTCAGTTACTAAAGTTACTATCAGTTTACTCAGTACTACTTATTCTTGAACTGAATAGTTCGGTGCCCTTGACCGAGCATCTTATAAGCACACTTCTATCTCGCTTTGGCTGCTAAGCTTACCAGGCACCAGGCTGAGATAGAAGTGTGTGCCAAGTGTTCAAGAAGGTGAGAGCTTAGGGCGTCAGTCCGCTAAAACTCGCCGGAACGTCCGTCGCGTCACAAGTGCGTTACGCATCTTGGTCACTCTTACTCTGACTTTTCAAACGAGAGAGATAATGTAAAGAAAATATCTCACGCGTCAGAATAGAGCCTTACGTCCCGCCTGCGTAAATCATACGCACACGTGTGCGCGTCACGTAAAGGCACTATATTTCAATCTGGCACGCGTTGGGACGTCCGCGTGAGTTTTAGCGTTTAGCAATACTCTTAAACACATAGGCTACTTTTAATCCCGCTTATTGGATAACAGGTGAAATCCTGGATAACTGACTATTTATTCTCTTCTCTACATACATAAATAACAAAGTCGCTTTCCGCGTCTGTCTTTTCCTCTTTCTGCCTGTATAATCCGCTTTCTAAACCACGTAACGAACTTTGGATACGGTTTGGACCATCAGTTTTTTTCAAATCAGTAAGTTTCTCGAAAGGTTTATAAATACCGTGCGAAGCCGGGACAGGTCGCTAGTGACGTATCACTAATGTCACTGTCACGTCAAATAACCGCTAATTTCTTTTAAGGGGTGACTGCCAGCGCTACTGGAGGTGCGTCGCGGGCGTTCCCCAGACATCTATCTGTACCGACGGCCTCTTCTTCAACGAAGGCACGATGCAGTGTGACCATGAGGCCAACGTGCGCTGCACGGTGGAAATCTCAGACGAGCTCAACGGAGAATACATGATTTCCAAATAAATACGCCTAGCCTATTCAATAATAAGAAATTACAAGTACTTGTAGACTTTGAATAAACTTTACAAGTACTTGTAGATTTTTGAAATATGCTTGTAGAAATACAAGAGTTTTACGTAAGAACAATTGGGCTGGCTGACTTGGCCACGACAAAAAATACAGAAGTAGTTATTTTTCCTGCTAAATATGTTTTTAAAACAATACTTGTTTTACAAATCGGAAATATTGAGGGTGAGACTAAACCGCCCAGTTACACTAAACTTAAAAATGACAGTTTATTTATTGAATTGTTTTATTATTTATTTTACTTTATAATAAATAGAAGTAAAAATATCAGTGCAGCTCAAAGTCTACCAGCTCAATTAAAAAAACATCTCATCGACATTTAGGAGTACTCTCTAATCATTATAATATTAGTTTTAATCTATCCTTCTTAACAATAGTTAAAAGTCAATATTAAAATTAAAACTATAGAATAGAAGGTATACGAAATCACGTGAAATTATTCACACTGATAATCAATTTATATTTAGTTTTACTAATGAAATTGTTGTTTTTGTCGAATATTAAAGTAGATTTCGTAAAATTTAAGCCATATAAATAATAGCGATATTACATAGAAGAGGGCGAGACATTGAGTTAAAATATATTCGCTTATTGGAGATAACGCTGCTATGATTAATTTAAAATGAGTTACATAAATCAACTTGATTATCACTCGCTAAACGCGCTGTTTTCTGTTGTACTCGTATACCCGTCAATTTATTGGAATGTGCAATACAAAACACCCTGATCACATTTATGTACTTCCATTTTTTTTCTAGTGAGTGTCAATGTGAAATGTAGCTTATTTTCCTAAAAGTTATTAAAATTGACACTTATCGCAATTTACCGCAGTGTTATCTCTAGTACACAGTACATAATGGCTCAATGGTATAATCATTAATATAATTATCATAAATGAGCAATTAATTATAATTAGATAAATTTGCCCCTAAATTGTCGATTTGTAATAAATATCTAGCATCAAATGTGCTTTTTAATTTTTCTCATTAGCATACTCATAGGCGTAATTTAAATGTAAAGTTGTGTAGGACCACGTGTGAAATAAAATAAGTCGAAAATAGTTATTTTTTATAAATTGTTTTATTCATAAAATACCTATAGGTACACTAACATGAAACAGCGTCGATAAAAAAGCAATAAAATTAAAGGGAACCCCAAAGTTCTCCTGGTTACGGCCCTGCTCTACATTTATTATCTGTAGACCATAGATAAAGTTTTTCTAAGGATCTTTAATTTTAAAGGAATTTGTAAGGAAAGTTTGTGAGTCGGAGTGTCATTGATGCATGGGAGTATACTTCATTTAAATAATTCAACAGGCCTCTACACATAGAGCTAAACTAAAATACTTGACCCAAACGCACAAGCCGTGCAACGCCATAATTTTCGAGGAAAAAAATTACTTGTCATTTATTTTCGCGCCAATAAGGCGCCAATCATGTTTTACAAATGTTTTTTTTAACAGCGGCATGTGACAAAAGTGACAATGATTCGTATTGTCGAATTTGTAGAGTCATCGTGATTTCAAATTACTGCTTATCATTTCAAACAAAAAAAGCACTTTAACAATAAAATGATAGTACTGTAATTCTGAATTTTAATGTTCTATTAATATTTTATTGTTCCGCAATATTATTTTACTGCCTTAATTTACTAGCCGGCTCAGTGTAAGTACTTATAACAATTTCCCCTTCATGTTCAAAAATAGGCAAGTTTTTCTGGCTTGAAACTTATTGTGCATTTAGCCAGTGTCCGGCATTAGACATATCCATAGACATAATCACTCTTTATTTAGTTTGTTTTTAGGCGCGAAAATATCAGGATCCGGCACATCCTTCCTCTCGAATGGGTAATAGGGATGATCCTGCCAGAAACTCGGATGCACGACGCGGTAGTCCTTGTTGAATTTACCTGTGAAAGTCAACAGATAATTTTCTGAGAAAAATAGAGCAGATAACAAGTAACATTATTAAAAGAAAAACAAAAACCCGGCCGCAAAATGCTGTACCTTTCATCACTTCCACTATCGAGACAATTTAATTGACACCTCACATGTTGAAATACATTAAACTGTTTAGGCTTTAGGCCGTGCCCAAAAAACCTCATCCACGCATACATACATACCCACTAACATACACACATACATAGATACATACTACATGCACTCGAAAAGCATAACCCTCCTTTTTGCGCAGTCGGGTATAAATAGAGAAAAAATAAGAGAATTTCGAATTCAAAGTTTTTAAACCATTTAAAAAAGACGAATTGTTTCCTTATTTTCTTTCCTTTGACTTTTTGTCTCTACTGGGGGGCTATTCCTGCGCGTGAGATGAGATTTTATCTTGGTCACTCTCACACCTATGACGTTTCAAACGAGAGCAACAAGGACGAAAAAAGGTGAGATGAAAGTCTAAAATCTCCGAATAGGGCCACTGGTTTAAGTCTTACCAAGTTCTTCCATTTCTTCTGGAGTCAGTTCAAAGTCAAAGATGTTGATGTTTTCTTCAATTCGTTCCTTTTTTACTGACTTAGGTATCGGGACCACTCCTCTTTGGACCTAAAAAGACAGGTAAAAATTCAAATCTTCTTAGGAATTAGGTTTTTTTCGGCCAGTGACATGAGCCACTTCTTTTTCAATGTGTGTGCGTGGTAATGTTGCCATAAAAACATTTACAATTGCACGAAAACTAATATTGATTCCCAAACTCTACGTTAGCTATTTCCGTTCCAATATACAACCTTATGAGATTTAATATTTTAAAACTAAACATATTTGTAAGAGTTTAATGTTTCTGCTTTTTCAAAATTGACTAGTAAAAAAACTGCACAGTGTTTAAAAAGAACCTCAAAATGTAGTTCTGACCACACTTTAATAATGCAATATGTATATTTAAGTACACGAAATAATATCATAAACCAATGCACATAATATCGAGGTAAGAATGACCAAGCGAGTAGCGAAGATTTTTTGCGTCAATGTGTGAGTGTTGTGTACCTATACGACAGAAACGTAGTTTTCGGATGGTTTTTGGCTTCACTTAGATCATTCGCCGTGCGCCATCTTATTCTTTAGATTGATCTGAGCTAGGTAGTTTATTTTTACTTAGATCTTCTCTACTTCTTGCACTAAATATTAGAAATGCATAAACGTCATTGCTTAAATAGTTTTTAATCTTCTCCTAGCGAAACATTCGCTTATCGGGCACATCAAGTTAAAATTCTCATAAAAGGAATGGCAAAATGTTCGTGTCAAAAAATTTAGGTAGTATTTCATGTGTTCAGTAGCTAATGTTTAACAAAAAGCGCGTGTTGCCTGCCCGAGGGCCCAACTACGTGTGAGTAAGACTGTGCTGGCTAGCATCCTCGCGTTGTACTACCATGCCGGGTCGAGATGGTAAGTGTAGTATGAAGTCCTAACTAATATTATAAATGCGAAAGTGAGTTTGGTCGTTTGTTTGTTTGTACGCTTTCACGCCTTAACTAATCAACCGATCATCATGAAATTTTGCATACACGTTGTCCGGGGTACAGAAAAGGACATAAGGTACTTTTTATCCCAAAAAATTTACGGTTCCTGTGGGACCGTGGGCGAAACTGGAGCAGCTAGCTGAATGCTCCTTACCAAATATCTCAGCACGATTTGTGGGACAGTTTTTTCGTACTTCCCAGCCAGCTCCTTCAGCTTGGGATCGTCGACGCGCGGCGCGGGCGCCGTCTCTCGGTCGAACAGGGAACCAAACGGAGTGTACGCCATTACTACGATGTTCTGCGATTTGCAGAAGTCTAGCAGTTTGTGTTGAGCTAGGTTTAAGTTTACCTGCGAAATTAAATCGATTACAATTGAAGGGCTCATGGAAAAAGATGCGTTTTTTTTTCTTTCTCCCCCAATCAAGGGAATTTGGCGTCGCACGTCATGTGCATTTGCCAGTGTCAAGTTTTCATATATGATGAGATGATGATGAAGTGGTGATGATGAAGATGATGAATCCCTCCACTTTCTCCATTCCAGTAAAGTTATGAATCTTTTACTGAAACTTTAAGTGAAGTTTTGCAGAGAACACAAAAAGTCGCGTTTCGCAATGTGTGTATTTTTTGCCCACACTCGTGCACGTTGACGAATCGGTACACTGTTGACAATCCACCATTTTTACACTTTAACACTCGAAGAATTATAAGTTTTAGAAAATAATACAAAATCACGACACCATCTTTTCGGTTCCCGCCAAGACTCCCTGCAATTTTTTTTTAAAGCGTTAATGTCATTTTATATTCAAACTAGCTGTCACCCCGCGTATTTAAACCGTAACCGTATTTAAACTATCCTATCTCTCAAGTTGGATCGAACTGCACATGGTGTGCGAATTTTATTAAAATCGGTTAAGTGGTTTAGGAGTTCATTGAGGACAAACATTGTGACACGAGATTTATATATATTAAGATAAGATGTGGTACAACGTAACGAAACGCCAAAACATACTTTACCTTTGCAGTGACATGCTAAATTCATCGACCGTTATCGAGCGAAGCGTCTCTGCTTCAACAAAAAAGCATTCGTATGTCCGAACTCTGTCCGAATCTTTGTCTTCCTCTACAGGTCACCTTTCTTAACCGATTCTCTTGTATTCCAAAAAAATGACTTGGCAAAAGAAAATCTGTTTAAACATCGAAATTGCTCACAAAATTTCACGATAATTAGTTGAGGAATGCAACCTGGAGACAAAGACAAACGTCGCGTTTTATTCAAATTTCTAAACAGTCAGAACATCTCACGAGCCGCATTCCCCTGCAACCCTTTCCACAAAGTTTTGATAGATACGAAATTTTTTTTTGTTTTCGTTTGGTTAAACAAAAACGAAAAAGCTTACGTTTGGGTACCATAAAAACTCATGGTAAAGGTACCACAGACTTCCAAAGCAGTAATACTTCCAGTACAGTAGAAATTCCACTTCTATTACTATATTGGAAGATTTGAAAGTCATTGAAAGAAAGGAAATAAAGAGTAGAGCACACCAAATGCAAGTACAGTCCGTGTGCATTCCAGTCCGGTTTGCGAGGACCAGTGAAGTACAAAACTTTATGAAAGACGTCACAACGAAAGCAGTCCGTTTCCAGTCCGTTACAGTAGCTGTTTGACGCACGGACTGCACATTATCAACGATAAAACACGGAACGGACTGCAACTGGATTTGTTTGCAGTCCAACTGGATGTTTTAGCTAGTGCCTTACCTCAACTTGCAAGACAGCTGGCTTAACCTGGCTATTGGCAATCAACCTCTCCATCTGGCTAATGTTAAAGTTAGATATCCCGATAGACTTGGCCAAGCCCAGGGTCTTCGCTTCCTCCATGCCACGCCACGTGTCAATGTAGTCCACGATGTCGAACGAGGAGTGATCAGGCTGTGAACAAAAAAAAACCTTTATTCAACATATCGTTACGCCTTTTCCCAGAAGGGGCTGGCAGAGGTGTAATACAACACCCACACTTCTTCAAGCGATATTCAGTCCCAAATGTGACAGGGTGCGAGCCTGTCGCTATAAACCGGGCTCCAGTCATGTAGCGATGGCAGCCTAGTTGGGAGAAGGCCCGCCTCTCAAGCCAGAAGGAGCGGGTTCGAACCCAGCCGACGCGCGACGGCAAGCACCAATTTGTTAATTGTGTAAGCATATGTGCGTATTGTATGTCATCTGCTACACGACTGGAGCCTTTATTCAATGACGGCTTAAAAAGCAGTTGAGTGACACACTTTCAGGGCTGGTTTCACTCAACTGTGTCTGCTGACACACTTGTACTTCAGTCGCGTTTGAACTTTTGTCACACAGACACAGTTTTCGGGTTGGGCGTTACAAATGGTGATTTGCGGCCAGCGATTTGCAGCGCTAGGACTGAGTATAGATTATTAACTAGGTATCTAATTTAATATGGACTTTTGGTCTGAAGTATTTGGAATTATTATTATTGGAGATGTGCGAAAGAAGTGAGCAGTGCGCGAGAAAAAGAATACTTATAAGATCACTTCACTCTATAGGGTCAACTGGGGCAATTGCGTCTTTCGAGAATTACTGACAAACCCTTCACAAAGTAGGCGCCACATACATCTTTTTTCTATCTCTAGTTGCAATGATCTGTACAAGGTGGCGTTAGTTGCCTAATTTGTGAAAGGTTTGTCAGTAATTCTCTAAAGACGCAATTGCCCCACAGACGCATTTGCCCCAGTTTACCCTAAATAAAGTGATCCTACTGGTAAGTCTGGTAAGTTTTTTCTCGCTCATCTACCGCGCTCTCTCCTATTTCATACTTATAAATATGTATTTCGTCACCCCTTTCCCCCAAAGAGGCTGGCAGATGTGTACAACACCCACACCTCGCTGGATGATATTCAGTCCCAAATGTGACAGGGGGCGAGCCTGTCGCCATACATCGGGCTCCAGTTACGTAGCAGATGACATTATAAATACGCACAAACGTTCACACAAACAAATTGGTGTGTGTCGTCAGCTGGAATCGAAACCGCTCCCCCTGGCTAGAGAGGCGAGCCTTCTCCGACTAGGCTATCATCCATCGGTTATCTCTCATTTCAATGCTACCAAATATTTCATAATTGATTTCCATCAACATAAAATTCTACGAAATTTGTTATTCAAAAGAAGTACCGAACTGATACTTTTCATAAACAATCGATCATACTTATCACATCTATATCATTAAAGTAAAAAAACTGATCTTGTCTGTTTGTTTCATCTGTCACGGCTAAACCAATCCTGATGATATTAGGGCAAGGAAATAGTGTGCATTGTTAGGGAGGATATAGGATACTTTTATACTGGAAAAATATGGTAAACGGAATTCGGAAGTCGAATTGAGAATCTCCTCTTTTTACGAAGTCGGTTGAAAAAGTAATAACGCGCGTATTTAGTGAGAATGGCCCGTCAGTTTAATGATTTATTAAAAAATAATTACGAAGTAGATATTTTTGATCGCAAGTAGGTATTTCAGTTATGTTAAAACCATTAAAGGTATCCTCTATCTATAACCCATCTTATTCTATTAGTCTATTATGTAGTATATTGTACCAGTAGATATAGTTTTAGTAAATACATAGTTAGTAATATTGAGAATTCCGTTCAGAATCCTTGAGTTCAGTCTCATGATACATTTGCCTATGTATAATTTTTGGTTTTTCTGTACACACTATTTTTGGATGACAATCCAGTTCAAAACTTAGATGTATGTATTGTGTTGGTATATCGATTGTTATTTGTTTGTGTTTCTAATAAATAAAATAAATAAATAAATAAATATTTATTATTGTTTTCAAAACTTAATGTACCGTAGCTCCAGCTAGCAAGTAAGTATTAAAATAATCCCCAAAAAGACCGCAATCAGCAAAAGACCTATAATCCGCAGACATTAATTAAAAAGATACGCATCTTGCAATGATTTCTGCTTATTATCTACGTCTGCTTAATTATAAAGGTGCACTACGTGAGTTCGACAAACGTGACACAGAATAAGCGATAATTGTTAAGTAAGTTCAGATAATATCTGAATTTGAAACGTTGAAAGCAAAAACCGGTTGTGAGCCAAATTTTAAACATCAGGATTGTGTGTGTGTGGAAATATAAAAATAACTTAAAGCCGGTTCCAGACTATTGCCGCGAACGCCCGCGAAACCGTCAAAACACCGTTCCTATTAAATTGGTCAAAAAGCTTTTAGGGCCTATTAGGACCCTGTTCGTATTTCTTTATGTTCCTGTCCATCCAAAGATTACTTGGAAGAAATCGCCTTAGGCGATAAGGTCGCCGTTGTACTGTCGAAAAATGTATTTTAGTTTTTAAGATTTTCATGTAGTTTTTTGGTAGCAATAAATATGTGTTGTATTGTATTGTAAGGCATAGGGTACTACAATTATTATTAGGGCTTTTAGGCCATACTACGATATTTCACCCACACACACGTTTACTTTAGAGTTAGATTAGAGTTGAAATTCGCATATCATATTTGTTGGTAAAATGAGATCAGCGCCTTGAATTAACTTTTTTGCAGTTTTTATTGGCATTTATTAAGAACACAAATAAGAATAAGTTACCCGGTTAAACTTTAGAGAACTAATTTAGCTATTTAACAATCGAAAAAAAATGTGTTGGGATCGCTGAAAATTTAGAGAATCACGTTCAAACAGTTTTTATAATAAAACTAGCTTCTGCCCGCGGCTTCACCCGCGTGGCTTACAGGAAATGAATGACTATTATGAATGAATATTATAAGCAGTCACGCTCGCTCTCAATTAAATACACAAACCGACAATATCCCAAACAGAGCAATAAGGACGAAGTTCTTTAACGTAAAAAAGTTTAAAGTTAAAAGTTAGAAGAACTAAACTATCTCTGGAATGAGAGTAGTAGTAGTAGCAGTATGGTATCAACAGAACTTAAAGCTTGTGTGAAAAGATAAAATTAGGAGACAACCAAAATTAGATAATTGATATTAATATTGTTTACAACGAAAACCTACCTCAGTATTTCTTTGTAAACCATATTTTTTGTTTTTTAGAAACACCAGGCTGCTCCGTGAGCTTACACTGGAGCAGGCCACGTATAACTAACCGTGTGAAAAGCATTGCAGTAAATTATGAGTTTCGCTTGATATTTATTTAGGGTCATGGAAGAGCAGACTTTGAGGGGAAACTGCACTGTTTTTAACTCGAGGGGGGGTTTTCGGTGGTGTTAGAGCTATAAGAGGAATCCTCAGCATAAACACACTCATTTGGATACCACACCAGTCAGACCATGTTGGCAGACCTTTAGTTAAGGCCTTCGAAGCAAAGGCAACCCGTATTGTAGGTTTTGTCTTCCTAATACTAAAGCAGCTTCTTCTATTTGACTTCGTCTATTTTTACTAAATACTTCGTCTATGACCAAACAGACACATAATTATAAATTTTATCTCTTAGCTACTTGATCTCTATTGACAGAAAATCTCTCCACTTGCCGTATGTAATCTTCTGACAGGATTAGATTTAATTCTTTTTTTCCCTTACTGATGAAGTAGGTTTGAAATCTGATAGAATGTCAGCAATTTAGTTCACACATTTTACATGGAGATTCATATGGAAAAAGCAATGATAGCCTAGTTGAAGAACGCTCGTTTCTCAGGGTAGAAGAACCAGGTTCAATTTCAGCCGAAGGCACCACCAATTTAGTTATTGAGTGAATATAATAATTATGTTTGTATTTAATGTCATCTGCTACATGACTGGAGCCCGGTGTACAGCGACAGACTCTCCACTTATTACATTTTGGACTAAATATCGTCCGGCTTAGTGAGGGTGTTTGCAATACACCTCTTTGAGGGAAAGGCGTGTCGATATATTATGTTATGTTATTCACAAAAGGCTGCTTCCTATAAGATAGAATTCCAATATTTGTCGTCCACCAGCAAGCCATGTGTCATAAAAGCTAATTGAAAGTTTGGATGAAATACGTCGTTGACAGAGAAATCGTCGTAGGATGATAGACCCCTAATCTTGTGCCGAAGTGAGAAAAGATGGTACCTAACACTCGGTGTTATTCGGGTGAACTGTAAACAGATACTTACCATACTCTATCTAAAGCGTATTCTTTCTTAATTTCAACATTTATTTTATTTAAAAATTTGCCATTCAAAGCACGAACGTTCTTCGGAATACAAAATAGTTTTTTCAAAATCCTCTGTTTTACAAAATTAATAATCACGCCAAAGTAGCAAGAACTCGGTCGTAACACTTTTAACACGGAACAATAAAATGATTAAAAACATAAAATAACAAATATAACTATGGGGTGCAGACTACAGATACATAGAGAATCCTCAAAAACATCGAAATGAAAAAAGTAGACCAAAAAAATTTTAGAACGCTAAATTAAAAAAAAAAAAAAAACCCATTGACAAACATACCAAACATTGCGGACAAACGTTTTTAAATGCTTAAGTTAAGACCTTTCAAATGATACCCCACATAACTATATTGCACGTGTTTCTTTTTGTTATCCCTCTTTCAGACCCCAACTATCTAAATACATTTTTTTATACACATTTTCCCTATTATACGTTGACTATATCTATTTATATCTATGTCTGCCGTTATCTAGATCTGTTCCAATTTTTAAGTCGCTAGCTATTATAGTTTCTAAAATAATCAGCTCACAGACAGACAGAGATAAGAGTTTCATGATAAGTATCCTTTCACCATTTTAGTACGGAACCCCTAAGAATGACAACAGCGTCGTTTGTAGTGGGTTAATAACTCTCTCAGCAAAGTTTTCAGAGTAAAAATAAGCCCTATTAGACTCTGTTGGTGGATGATGATGATGATGATTTTGGAAAAACTGTGATACACGTGTCTCATGATTTTAAATGAAGAACATTTGTACCAATTTTTGAGTCAATCGACCCAGAGAATAAAAAGTTTCATACAAATTTGAACCCCCCTTTTCCCCCCTTTAGGGATGGAATTTAGAAAAACCCTTTCTTAGTGGATGCCTACACTGTACAAAGAACATATCCTCCAAATTTCATGTTTCTAGGACCAGCGGTTTAGGCTGTGCGTTGATATATCAGTCAGTCAGTCAGTCAGTCAGGACTTTGAATTTTATATATATAGATTATGAAGATGCTTTTTGTAATTTTTTTATCCAAAATCAGAATGATTTTCAAAATTATACTCCGATTAAACTGTTTTGGTTGTTTTTTCTACCAGCTGTATTTTTTGTGCCTGATCATCACAATTCTTCATATCGAAATAGGTGCAAACAAAATACTTTTTTTCGTTGATTTCGTATAATACTGGGTCTAAACAACCAATAAGACACATTCGCGGGCGTTAGCGGCAATAGTCTGGTTCCGGCATAGCATAGTATCGCCTGGTCTGCTATGAGATTAACGCTTGTGGTACTACGATTCACCGTAGTTCTATTGCACGCTTGTGTAAGTACGCGTGTCATACATTTTCATACATTTTTCCGTTTCCAGTTGTTGTGCTGTGCCGGGCCGTGCCAGTAATTGAAAAACCACTTAAAACCGTTGTCACTCATTGGAGAGACTCGGGACCGCCTCAACTGATGGTCAATGGGTGGACGCTTGGTCAACCAGTGAAACTCGCGTGGTCAACGAATTTCCAGACCGCTTCGACAGGTGGTCAACCGGTGGTCAACGGGTGGACGCGTGGTCAACCAGTGAAACTCGCATAGTCAACGAATTTTAAGACCGCCTCGACAGGTGGTCAACTGATGGTCAACGGGTGGGCTCGTGGTCAACCATTGAATCTCGCGTGGTCAACGAATTTCCAGACCGCCTCGACAGGTGGTCAACTGATGGTCAACGGGTGGACTCGTGGCCAACCAGTGACCCTCGCGTGGTCAACCACATTCCAAGTAGCCTGTCAGCGATTGTCATTTATCCTCGCGTGAACCACTCGCCATCCGCGCGTTGACAGCTCACGCCGAGGCGATCCGGAGTTGATGTAGTGAGCGCATATCCAAAGAGGTTTATATGAAGAAATACCTAACCCACGAGGCGAGGCGTTTCGTTTAGGGTCTCAGGTGGCTCTAATGATTGGATAAGGCTCTAATTATAAGGCTGTTTGGACGGGTGATGTTTTTTTTAGCGAATAAGTTCGCGTTTGACCACCAACTCGCTTGTTGGTAATTTGGTAAGCGACGATGTGGTCGAAGATGAATCACGCAGGCTTAGAAGATACCTGTTACGCTAGTCGCAGCCGATGAAGAAACTATACGCTAATCTGTGGCGATGTTTGCAACTACCGAAAGGTAACGCAGATTGGACAATAGTAGGCCGCACGAGTCGCGCGCGTCCCATTGTTAAAATCCGGAACAAAAGAGATCTTTCTGGAAAGCAATTGTTGTTTTTATGATGTTTTTATCTATCGAATACTAGGGTGTTTACTTCAATCTTTTGTACTGTCCGAATGTTCTAGATTGAACGCGTGGTTCCGCGAGATAAACAACTTTTTGTGTCCTTGCGCTATTGTTTAATCGAATATTCGGGATATCTTAAGATTGTATAAATACGCGGACGACCGACGACTCGGCAGTCAGTTTTGATTACGCGTTCAAAGTGCTAACATCAAAGTAATTGTACGAGAAGTGTTCAGAGTGTTATGGTGCAAGTGTCTAGTGTAGTTTAACAGTGTTTGTGTTTGTGTACTTGGTGAAAAAAGTGAATCTTCGAATACATCGACGTTTCATTCCTTTTATCCTAACCCAGTTCGTAACATACCTATTCACTCTGGCCTTGATATATAGGCCCATTATGTGTGAAAAAGATCAGCGCGGCACGAGGAAAAAATCCACTATTGGGATAATAACTTTATTAACACAGCGAGATCAATCATCCATCAAGATCACTTATGTTATTGGTAGATTTTTCCTCGCGGTCCTCTCATTTTCCTTGCAGCCTTAAACAATACTTACAGTGAAAGCCACCGGGTTGTGTATGAGGTAGAGGTCGACGTAGGTGAGGTTGAGGCGAGCCAGGGACTTCCTCAGCGAGCCCACCACGTCGCGCTGTTCGTTGGAGCCGAGCTGAAACAATTCATATCCATACTGATCTATACTTCCATCATAATACTTAAATTAATGTCAATCATGACTTTTGTAAACTAAATTTTATTGTTTTAGTATACCTAATGTAATGTTGACTACTCTACATATTTGGATTAAGTTAATCCTGTAAGAATCGATGTAATGAGAAATATCTAAAAAAATCATAAAGTTATACAATCGATAACTATATTATATTATTATTGTCTACGTCTGTCTGTCTGTTTGTAGGCTTTTCACAGCTAAGCAGCTGAACGGATCTTACTGACATTTCATAATTAGTTACCTACAGTATTTCACGAAAGAGGTTATTGGATGCTATTTTATGAATAAATTTATTAGACTGCCTCGGTGGCTCAGTTGGTAGTGAACCTGCCTTCTGAGCTTGGGGGCGTGGGTTCGATTCCCACCTAGGGCAAACATTTATGCGATGAACATTTGTGTTTGTTCTATGTCTGGGTGTTAATATGTATTTAAGTATGTATTTAAAAATATCTAAGTATGTATATCAGTCTCTGGCAGCCATAGCACAAGCTTTGCTTAGTTTGGGGTCAGGCGACCGTGTGTGGAAGTGTCCCGAATTTATTATTATTTATTATTTAATTAAACGCGAACGAAGTCGCGGGTAACAGCAAGTAACAGCTAATTACAAATATTTTTTTGAAGAGATATAACACAACATATCGTCACGCCTTTCCCCCGACGGACCTGGCAACACCCACACTTCGCCGGGCCATATTCAGTCCCATATGTGACAAGGGGCGAGCCTGCCGCCATAACTACTACTAAGTATACCTACATAAAGGTCTACTCACTTTAGTGACGACGAAGACATCTTCTCTAGGCACTGAAGACTTCACCACAGCTCTCCCGACCTGCTCCTCATTGTGGTACGCTGATGCTGTGTCGATCAGCCTGGAGGCAAGGCAATAGGTTCTTAAGCCCACCATTCACTACCGTACCAATCCGAGGACAAATCTGCTTGCCATCGACGCGAGCGCTGCGCCGAGGTGCCGAGCCCTCGACGCCTAGCGCGCCCGCTCGTGTAGGGGTGATGACGGATTTGTCCACCGATTGGTATGGTATGGCGCGGCTTACGAATCGTGGCTCGTCTAATGAATGGCGGGCTTTATTTCTTTGCCTGTTCTTCTGGGTAGTGGCTGTTTTCCCGAACAAGGTGGTAGGGTCATTTTTAATACCCAATATTTAAAAAAATATTTGTTTTGATTTTAATTTGATTGATAGAAAACTAATAAAACAAACTTTGAATTGGTCAAGTAGTAAAAGTAAGTAAGATCTAAAAATGTTACTAAGTAGCTATACGCAGTATATTTCTAAGCGACGGGCAAATCAGAAATCAGAATTTATTGAAAACTCCTAAAGTTACACGTCACAGTTGAATATTTAACTAAAAAAATGAATGTCAGGGCAAAATGTAAAGTATCCAATTTGTGAAGGGTTTGACAGTAATTCTTGAAAGACGCAATTGCCCCCCAGACACATTTGCCCCGGTTGACACTATAAGTAACTAGGTAAAATAGTTATTAGATATTTTTTGCTCTCTGCACCAACCTGTATCCAGCATCTAACGCCCAGCTGACGGGATCTTCCACTTCCTTCTCGAGAACTTCTTTCTGGCCATTCTGAAGAATAAAAATATTTAAATTATGGATTATATCCTATCCTACTAATATTATAAACGCCAAAGTTTGTAAGAATGGATGGATGGATGGATGGATGTTTGTTACTCTTTCACGCCAGAACAGCCGAACGGATCTGTATGAAATTTGGCACAGAGATAAATTATAGTCTAGAATAACATATGGGATACTTTTCAACCGTGGGTGAAACCGCGGGGTGCAGCTAGTATACAGATATACCTAAATTTCTTTGCTGATTCAGAGTAAATATTCTAAGGCTGATTCACAGATTATTCGAACCTTCATGGTAGTTGTGTACCTAAAGGTTTTATTTGGTTAGGAGTAGTATAGTATAGTATAGTCTTAAAATATTTTATAAGTATAGTTGACATCTAGGTGACACTGTGTTGACACTTCATCTGCCAAGAATTAATAATGGTAACCATTCATCATCCGGCCTTGCAGTCCGCCGTGCAGGACTGCGAAGCAGGATGTAGCTTAGACATCATCTTGCCTAGCATCCTGCGCGTGCGTCCTGCACACTGTTATAGTTGCTGGACGTGATGCAGGCTGCAATAACATTCACCATCCGGCCTCAGATCAACCTAGAGAATAAGATGGTCCACGGCGTATGATTTAGGTGAAGCCAAAAACCATCCAAAAACTACGCTACTGTCGTATATGTACACAACACGCACACATTGACGCAAAAAAACTACGCTACTCGCTTGGTCATTCTTACCTCAACATTAAGTGCATTGGTTTATGGAATAATTTCATTTACATAAATATACATAGTGCAATATAAAAGTGTGGCCAGGACTACATTTTGAGGATCTTTTTAAAAACTGTGTAGTTTTTTTACGACTTAATTTTGAAAAAAATGTAACATTAAACTCTTACAAATATGTGCAGTTTTAAAATATTAAATCTACTAAGGTTGTATATTGGAACGGAAATGGCTAACGTAGAGTTTGGGAATTAATATTAGTTTTTGTGCAATTGTAAATGTTTTTCATGCATCAACATTAAATTGTTTTTCAAGCATGCATTCAACATTACCACGCGCACACGTTTAAAAAGAAGTGGCTCTAGCGAGATATAACGCAGTGTTCCATCTTTTCCTCTAGGTTGATCTGAGCATTCGACATGAAGCGGTAGTCCTGCACTGCAGCACTGCGGACTGCAAGGCAGGGCGGTGAATGGTTACCCTTAGAGATGTAGGCATCTATAGTTAGCATGACGTAAGAGAAGATGTTTTCTCAGATTTTTTTAAAACAAGATATTGTAATTCCGAGAGTGTCCCCTGAGTATTAATATTTTGCGCTAGTTGTTCGGCTGGCAGTGGTATTAAATACATTTTTACCTAGTATCACATGCAATATGTGATGTGATGTCAAAAATAAGTTTTACCCTTATGTTTTACCGCCTTGGTTGTTTTTACTAAAAAGCCACACAAAAGCAAAGAAAGACACTTAGGTACCAATATTACATGCCTAAAAAGATAATCAGTTCTATCACTGTTCAATTAAGCAAAACGAATGGACAAAGAAAACAAAAAAACCGCAGATTTGATAAAAAACGACTCTAAAAATACAGACGACTCATCAACAACCACAAGTGTAAACACACCTACAAAAAAATATGAGTGTCTCCTCTGCGATTACGAATCAAACAGACCTAGTCATTTAAAACAACACATTCTATCGCACAGCGGCTACAAACCGCACGGATGTGACGAGTGCGACTTCAAATCCGCTCGAAAAAGCGACTTAAAACAACACAAACTGACACACACCGGAGAAAAGCCGTATCTTTGCGAAACGTGCTCTTTTCGATCAACTAGAGCCAGTCATTTGAAACAACACAAATTAACACACACTGGGGAGAAGCCGTACCAATGCGATGTGTGTCATTTTAGAACAGCACGAGCGAGTAACTTAAAACAACACAAAGTAGCACATAGTACAGAGAAGCCGTTTCAATGTGACGTCTGTGACTTTAAGTCGACCAGAGCGAGTCACTTAAAACGACACAAACTAACGCATAAGGGAGTAAATCTAGGGTGTGAGGTGAGCGATTTCAACACTGCAAGAGTAAGCGAATTGAAACAACACATATTAATACATGGCGAAGAAGATGATGAAGATGAGGAGGAAGAATGAGAAAGGAATGAAAATTCTCAATAATATCTCTGCCCCTATACTATGTTCTTGGTTTTTTCGAAAAACGTTCTCAAACGAAAATAGAGCTATGAAAAATATCCGCATTTTTAAGGGGTCACTTTTGACTGATTTATTCAATAGATAGACATAGCAAATCATAAATTACATTACATAGGGAGGTTGTCTACATCATTAGCTGTTAAATTAATCCATAACACAAGGGAAATTCTTAGTTACTTAAGAATGATTACAGTAGTGCAAAAGTCATTAAAAAAATTGAAATTGCACTTTGTCACTCTGTAGGTAACTTTAGAGGCTCGTCAGTATCATTACTCGCTCTCTTCGCTCGTCTTCTTCTTCTAGACGAAATGGCTATAGAATACTTTAAGCCAATGCGAAGTTAGTCTAGGTCGCCTAGGTCGAAATTA
This sequence comes from Peribatodes rhomboidaria, assembly GCA_911728515.1. Classification (NCBI taxonomy): domain Eukaryota; kingdom Metazoa; phylum Arthropoda; class Insecta; order Lepidoptera; family Geometridae; genus Peribatodes; species Peribatodes rhomboidaria. Next base: position 3,168,201 of record OU452194.1, read on the forward strand.
GTTAGGTCGCCGGACTCTTAAGCAAACTTGTATTTATTTGTTGCTAAAGAAATATCGTTATTATTCCAATATATTTATTTTACTTCTTAATTTTGTACAATAAATGACTATAAAAACTAGGGTGCCGCCGGCAGCGGGGCGAGGCCCAAGCTACCGGTGGTTAGGGCTGCAGAGTGAGGAACCTCCTCACAATAGGTACGGCATGTGTCTAGGATCACTGCCTTTTGTATCTGGCCCTTGATCCAACCGTCTAACGAGAGCCTCTTGAGGTGTTGAGCGAGGCTCTTCGCTATGAGACCGTTAACCGTGACGACTATCGGGACAATGATCGTCGAGTCAACATCCCACATGGCGGTTACCTCGTGAGCCAAGTCAAGGTACTTGCTGAGTTTGTCCTTCTCAGCCTTCACGAGGTTCTCGTCATGTGGGATGGTGATGTCGACGAGCACCGCCCGGCGCTGGGACCGGTCGACCAGCACGATATCAGGCTTATTGCCAACAATATTATTATTATTGTTTGATTCTTGTCTTTGGCACAGACACCTACCTCATCGAAACCAAGGAAGGTACCCAGTCCCATCGCTGGGATGGTGTTCCCATCGTTCAGCGGCAGCCGAGGTACTTTGACACCATCTTTCTGTTCGCAGAACTGTAATTAAAACATACATTTTATTTCACACTAATATAAAATTATAAATGCAAAAGGTTTGGATGTACCTATAGACTTTTTTTATTATCCTGTTCCTACTAATATTATAAACGCGAAAGTTTGTAAGAATGGATGGATGGATGGATTGATGGATGTTTGTTACTCTTTCACGCCAGAACGGCTGAACTGATCTGGATGAAATTTGATACTTTTTAACCGCGGGTAAAACCACAGGGCGCAGCTAGTTATTGCATAATAGGCTTGCGTTTGGCCGCCAACGTGCCTGATGATAAGCAGTGATGCAGCCTACGATGGAGCACGCTTGCCTAGAAGAAACCGATTCACTCGAGACTTGAAGACACACAGATTATAAGTTTCAGGGAACACACACTCTGGCAGAGCATTCCACACTCTAGCGGTCCGTATAAGAAATGAATAACCAAAGCGTTTCGTGCGTGTTGTAGGTATGTCGACCATAAAACGATGCCGCTTTTATGTACTCTTGGTTGTTTTATAGAAGAACGGCCTAGGGAGAAGAAGGTCATGCAAACCAGATGCACACTCCCCGAAATGTATCTATAACTATATTTATATGGACTTTTCGTTGTTACTCAAATACGCCAGAACAGCTGAACGGATCTAAATGAAATTTGGCACAGAGATAGATTACGGTCTGAAATAGAACATAGGCTACTTTTGAACCGCGGAGCGCAGCCAGTGTACAATAAATACAAGCTTATGAAAGATAAAGAGAAGTATCTATTACGAAAACTTTTTACAAAAAATAATATTAAATTATAAATCCTACCTAAAAACTACCTGTTTGTCTTGGTTTTAAACAAAAATAAAATCTTTAAGTTCAATAAAGCATACCTAGGTATTTACTGCAATATAAATGTGCATTTAATAATTTCAGATACTAAGGAAAATACTCACAATGCCACCAACTAAGGCACTAAGCAAAATTCCACACAACTTCATTGCAAGAGACGCTAACTTGAATTGAACTTAATAGTAGGAGTTAATAAACCTAACTTTTATTGTAACTTAGTTTTATTCTAAAAAGTAATCTATATGGATAGAAATAAGGTCTAAGTTAGGGAATGTAAAGCCGAGGCTTTGTTTAGAGACTGTATAAGTTGACTAGTTCAATGTCGTCGCTAGTGCTTACAATCTTTTCAGTATAAAAAGTCCCATGGCCACAGTATTTTATCTCGCTCTGGCAGCGACTGATGTCGACTGACAGACAGAGACAATGATATTTTGACATGGGACAAGTTATAGTGAACGGACTGCGCTACACAATAAAAAATCTGATTATCAAAGTTTGGTATCAAATGCTAATAAATAATAAAAAAACCCGGCCAAGTGCGAGTCGGACTCGCGAACGAAGTGTTCCGTACCATCCTACTAATATTAAAAACGAGAAAATTTGTAAGAATGGATGGATAGATGCATGGATGGATGGATATTTGTTACTCTTTCACGCCAGAACGGCTGAACAGATCTGGATGAAATTTAGCACAGAGATAGATTATAGTCTAGAATAGCACATAGGATACTTTTTAACCGCGGGTGAAACCGCGGGGCACAGCTAGTTATCTATAAAAAACGTGAATAAAAATCACGTTTGTTGTATTTGAGCCCCCTTAGATATTTATTTTATTCTGTTTTATAGTATTTGTTGTTATAGCGGCTACAGAAATACATCATCTTTAGAGATTTTAACTGTCTAACTATCACGGTTCATGATATACAGCCTGGTGACAGACAGACAGACGGATGTAGAGCGAGTCTCAGTAATAGGTCCCGTCTTACCTTTTGAGTACTGAACCCTAATAAACGAATTGTTTACTTCGAACTTGTGACCTCAAATTAAATCTTTAGATAAATATATTTGGCACATCTCCAAATTTAGTAACTATCCATACTAATATTATAAAGAGGTAACATTTGTGAGTTTTGAAAGTTTGTTTGTCTCTGAAACTACTAAACCAATTCTTCAAATTCTTTCACTACCAAAAAGCTACATTATCCGTGAGTGCCATAGGCTGAAATGCAAGCAAAGCCGCAGGCAAAGCTAGTCGCAAATAAGTTCTTAGTTGAAACATTTATTTTTCAAACAACATTTTTAGGAGTGTTTTTCAGACTAAAGATGATGATGAAGGTAGTAGACGAGCTGATCAGGAGGCCTATCTTATTGCAATGATACATGTTACATTTAGTTTTCGACGCTGCACGACCGCGAATCGTATCGCAGCGCAACAAGGTCCATGGTCGCGCAGCGTCGAAATATCGAACTATCATGGCAATGAGATTGTAGTAAGTAAGTATGGTAGTCCCTCCGAATGTCACCAATCACGGCCAGTCTATGGTTAACTATCGAGGAGTTCCTATGGCCAGCTTCCGACTCCATCAGACCACCTCCATGGTACCATAACATAGAATTAACATCAATAGCGCACTTGTAGCGCCTCACTAAACTGCTGTCTTTGTACTTCTTCACTCTACAAAACTTCAAGGCTAGAGTGAATAAGTACCTTATAGGTCGTCGTGCTCCATCTTAGACCACAACGTCGCTTAACATCAGGAGAGTTGGTGGTCAAACGCCGAGCTATTGTCCATAAAAAAAAAATTGTCACCGAAGATATATAAGTCGCGGCACGAGAGTTTAGCGCTGAGGGTAATGTGGAGGGGATATCTGCGCATGGGTATAGTCGTGAACATAATACAATTATAACTTTAATTAAAAAACACATTTGAATAAATAGAAAGTCTATCACTAAGCAAAATCTGGAGGATATTACTGTCACAAACATTAGTAAATAGTTAGTTAAAGTTTTGCATAGCTTGTAACAGGCTGTTTTATATTTTATTAATAGTTAATAATAAAGATAATAATTCATTGGTTTCTTTTTTAACAAAACCATGCACGTCATACGCCTTTTTCGAACCTGACTTTTAAAAACAATATTTCTTTTAGGCATATTCACTATCGACTAAAAATACACTAGTATAAAAACTTTCAATAAATAACAAAGGAACTCAAACTTAACAAAAAAACCAATAACAATGAACGGCAATAACAATACTCTTTAGAACGCGACTGTACAGTCAGAAGTCTGTGGAGCGTCGTATCGGGGCGGGGGACGGAATACGACTGGCTAGCCAATCGGCGCTACGCACGCGCAACCTTCGTCCCTGTAGCCCCCCTGTGATACCTAATTTTTTACTTCTGCGCAATAACGGTCAGCGCTAGACTTTCGTGCCGCTAACTATACAAGTATTCCAAATTTGAATCTTATGAAACGTCAAGAATGTTGGTTTTAATTTATCCTCCAAGATTTTGACCCAAACACACACTATCTGCATCGGTGGCTCAGTCGGTAGTGAACCTGCCTTCTGAGCTAGAGAGCGTGGGTTCGATTCCCACTTAGGGCAAACATGAATGTCATGAACATTTGTGTCTGTTCTATGTCTGGTTGTTAATTATCTATTTAAGTATGTATTTAAAAATATACATGTATGTCGGGGATAGTCGGACAGGCCGAGGTGTCCTGTCTGATTCACGGGTGTCTATGGTGAGCGTAAGACTTCAGGAACGTTGAAATAAGTAGACTGCAGTGTTGACTTTACATTATTTTAATAATGCAGACATTTAGATTACTTAATTAGTAAAGGATTTCAACCATAATTAGCGATTTAGAGTAATGGGCTTGCGAAAGACCATTGCGAGCGACCGCTTTCAACAAACTCATGTGAGTGAATCACTGACAGACAAATTCGAATTTGTCTGTCAGTGATTCACCGAATGGAGTTGCGTTTGGATCCAAACGCATCTCCATTCGGTGTTAACCGCTCTAAATTACCATAAACAAATCAATTAATCGTCAAAAACAACAGAACAATAATATCATCGATATACCACTCTTAAAATAAACTTGTTTTTCTTTATCTAATGATGTCACGCGCGGTCATGAAAGGTGCTACATGACTGGAGCCCGATGCATGGCGACAGGCTCGCCCCCTGTCACATTTGGAACTGAATATCGTCCGGCGAAGTGTGGGTGTTGTATTACACCTCTGCCAGCCCTCTCGGGAGAAAAGCGTAACGATATGAACGAGTATGTATGTATGTATGTAACGTGCCGTCATTTATATAAATCAGTTTTTGGTCGCCATAGTACAAGCTTTGCTTAGTTTGGAAATATTTTTACTTAATTAATTTACTATACAAGCTCGTCGGTTCCGGCTCCAGATGAAATGGCAATAGAAAACCAATGCGAAGTTAGTCTAGCTGTTTATAGGAGGCTAGATGCGCCACGCGGTTTCACCCGCGGTTAAAAAGTATCTGTGCTATTCTAGACTATAATCTATATCTGTGTCAAATTTCATCTAGATCTGTTTAGACGTTCTGGCGTGAAAGAGTAACAAACATCCATCCATCCATCCATCCATTCTTACAAACTTTCGCGTTTATAATATTAGTAGGATAGTAGTAGATAGATAATATAATATAATATAATATAATATAATATAATATAATATAATATAATATAATATAATATAATATAATATAATATAATATAATATAATATAATATAATATAATATAATATAATATAATATAATATAATATAATATAATATAATATAATATAATATAATATAATATAATATACATAGTTATAGGTAACTCACCAAAAACCTCTTTAGGGTCCATTGTACTCATCAATATGAACAACTTTTACTATGAAGCCAATCCTGAAATCGCGAAAAAAAAGCTGTTCCATACAAAAAGTTAAATCACCTGAAACAAAACGTATGGAACAGCTGATTTTTTTTTCGAGATTTCGGTGTTCGCCCCATAGTAAAAGTTGTTCATATTGATGAGTACCATGAACCCTTAAGAGGTTATTGGTCAGGTACCTATAACCCTGTATATAAATATATAGTGGAAAGTGAAAGTAGAAATATAAGCAGGAAGTAGGATAGGACAAAACTTCCGTCTGATTTGAACTCGAAGCGCTGTATGTTTGGTAGTCGCGCTACCTAGTCCACGCTGTCCTAACCCAAGGTGAACCACATCGCAGTTCACTAGCATTCTATTAGAATGCTAGTGAACTGCGATGTTTTTTGTTTAAAAATATTTATTATTGTTATAACTGTATACCGTAAACGTATAGTTTTACTGGTATTTTAAGTAACTATCCAGACAGACTAGAGAACTCATTTATCTGAATGAACAGCTGGTATTGTTTTTGTTAATAGCTGACTTCAAAAAGGAGGTTCTCAAATCTGTTAAATTTTTATTTTTTTTGTGTTTGTAACCTCACTCCATTGTTTATGAACCGATTTTGAAAATTCTTATTTTATTTGATACCTACCGACTTACTTACAGATTGGTCCCATTTCTTATGTGATGAACATTTGTGTTTGTTCTATGCCTGGGTATTAATATTTTTTAAGTATGCATTTGAAAATATATATATGCATGTAAATCAGTCTCTGGCAGCCATAGTACAAGCATTGCTTAGTTTGGGGTCAGGCGACCGTGTGTAAAAAGTGTCCCGAATTAATGTATTTATTATTTTTACAAAATCCAAATCGGATGACAGGAATTTCCTTTTTATTTTATTTTATAAGATTACTTTAATTTTTCACTCGATGCTACGAAATGAAACAAGTTTTTTCTCGTAAATTTCTTATCCTTTTATTACTAAACAAATAAATTACAAAATTAAACATCTAAATACAACTAAACCTTATTCAATATCGAAGTTAGCACCATTCTTCCACTTCCTAAGTGAGAGAGGGACGTCCATCTTCCCTTCCACTTTATCAAATGGGTAGTTGGTGTACTCTTGGTAGAAGATAGGCCTTAATGTACGAAAGCCGATGTCAAATTTGGCAATTTCGTCAACGTCTGCCTTCTCCAGGTGGAAGTCGAAAATGCTGGCGTTTTCTAAAACTCTGGATTTCGTCACCGTTTTGGGGATGATGGCCAAACCTCGTTGGTACTGGGGACAAAAACGTAGAGTTTTCAATAAGACAAAAATAAATAAGAGTAAAGTAGGGTAAGTTGGTAAGGTAGGCAGGCCCGGATCTATCTCTATTTGTCATAGCTCTATTTTCTCTTGAGGACATTTTTTAATAAAACCAAGAACATAGGGGCGGAGATATAGTTAATTCAATTGTACATGCTAAATTTCATCATAATCAAATGGTTTCCAAGAAATTTGACAAGCGCGTTTGTATGGAAATTTCAGAGCGTCGCGGGACTCTTAAACTAAGTTTTTTTGCGCTTAAAAGAATAATTCTCGAGCAACTCTCAGCCAGTTCTTTCATTTAGTACCCATATTAAAGGAGTGCATAAAAAATAGCTTGTCCGCCATTTTGGGTGTTCCGGCATGTTGGATTTAGAATTACGTCACACAACTAACCATGCATAAAATCTCAGCTCAATCGGTTGAAGATATCTGCTTCAAAATTGAGTTGCAAGATTCCACCCGAACAAACATAATTTCATAAAGACACACATAGATACATACAAACATTGCAAGTTAAAGGAACTCTTCTTGTGAAAAGGAACTCTATCTGAAATGCTCGAGAGGGGTGCCGGACAACACTCAAGTTCCTACCTCGGCTAAAAAAATCTAGATCCGGGCCTGAAGATAGAGTTTAAAACAAGTATCGTTAAATATTAGATGTAAGACGAAAAAGTCTACTGCAAAGTGACGGATGCAAAGGCCGCGTTTACGCGTTTCCGCGTTCACTTGCAAGGAAACTTTTGCTAGATAATGTCCGACAGTAGCTTGCAAGTAAAAAAATGTGGAACTTTTCTTGCAGGTGGCAAGGTAGGTAGTTGCGAGACCTACCTCGACTACCTCGGTGGCTCAGTTGGTAGTGAACCTGCCTTCTGAGCTAGGGGGCCTGGGTTCGATTCCCATCTAGGGCAAACATTCATGTGATGAACATTTGTGTTTGTTCTATGTCTGGGTGTTATTATCTATTTAAGTATGTATGTATATCAGTATCTGGCCGCCATAGTACAAGCTTTGCTTAGTTTGGGGTTAGACGACCGTGTGTTCGAGTGTCCCGAATATTTATTTATTTATTTTATTAATAATGACACTATGCAACCTTCACCACTGGTCACAGGAGCAACTATGCCAGCGTCCAGAGCCTCACTCCTGTATTTCAAGGACTTGTGTTGGCTCGGGTTGGTGCTGGTAGCAGAAATGCCTCCCCCGAGGGTTCCCGCCTTGTCGTGGCGGGGGGGCTCAGTAGCCGTGGCTTCGGCAACCACGGTGAAGCCAAGAGGGATCCGAGGTGGGGCCGCTTCTTGGGGCTTTTAGCTCCAAAGCCCACATGGAAGCGGCCTAAGTAGGGTGTGGGTCTGTATGGGCAGACCCACAACTGAGGCGGGGTGCAGTGTCGCATGTGCAACACTGCAACCGAAGGCTGGGGGCCGCGGCGGGAGAGGACTGTTGGTGTGTCGTTGCCACTTTCCCTACCTTCCGCGGCCCAAACGGGGTCGCTACCGTTTGATGGCGGACGCGGTGGGGCCGCAGAGGAAGAGGCGTGTTGGTGTATCGTTGCCGCTCTCCCTATCCTCTGCGGCCGAAGTGGCAGGCGGAGGGGCCACTCATCTGACCCGTCGCATGGGGACCATGGGCGCCTAGACACGGGTGCTGTCTGGCGCCCACGGGCCAATTGGTCCCCGAGGAGGTGGATGATGACGATGTGTCTGGTGTTCAATACATCGTCATCGAGGGGAAGAGAGCGTAAGCTCGAGGAGGTGCCCGAAAGGGCTAGCGCTGTCGGTGCCGCGGAAGAGTACGATAGTCCCCTTAGCCCCGACAATATGCGCCGTGGTGGAACACCCTTGGGTTTTTAGTGGGTAGGCCGTCAGTGGCGGGATTCCCACATAACCACTCTGTGCCCGCACCCGGGCTGTTGGTGGTATCCATAAAGGATTTTCCCAAGGTAAAAAAAAAAAAAAACCGGTAGCAGAAATGCACAATACATCCCAAGCGGGACTCCTCGCTAGCAAGTCGGTCCAACTGTTTACGCTGTAGAAGGTGTAGTGTGCCAAAAAAAAATGTCATAGAAAATGTGCATGATGATGATTTCCTTGTCGATTTCAGCCACGGCGACAGTATAATTGTAGGATATGTTACCATATCTTATCTTCTTGCAATTCACTCAATTACACACTCGATTGCAATCAATTGTTAGTTTTAAGAATTTTGTGCTATTGTCATAAATTAACAGTTGGTCTAATGTCGTTTACGACCACTTGGCCACTGCATTTCTTGCCAATGAGAATATAAATACGGGGATTTCAGGCTGTGCATTGAATAACAGCTGGATGCTAAAGCAGGCTGCCCACGGTGCGTGATACTGCGGATTATTACGCACGGCTGACGGCCCGCGGCCCCGGGCAGCCATGTCAACTACGTACCGCACTCAAAGTTCTTCCAACGGTGCGTGCCAGTTCTGTCTTGAGATTTGAAGCTTCGATCACATAAACATATGTAGATGTCGTGTCTCATTAAAATCAGGCCTCTACATGGGCACCGCTTCGACACTTAGCGTTCTATTTAAAATAATCCAACACATATAATTTCATTTGAACCTAATCCTTATCATTCCTTTATTTACGTTGATGACATTTGCTAAGATGTTTTTAGCAGATTTAGGCGTCGTGACACCGACGCGATCACAGACTGACAACGAAACAATTATGACACTTGATTTAAGCCTAGTTTTTATGGTGCCATTTTTCGTCTTGATACCTATGTATGTAAACAGGGTGTTACAAAAACCCTGTCGTATTCGCGAGGTGCGTATCCAGTATCGACTGGAAAATGCAGTTTTGCTAGTCAGTTATGCTTAATTTAAATATTGACTATACAAAAATTGCACACACAACGCGCTCCACTCTCCTAAAAGCGCGAACGCAAACACTAATCGCGTCAGTTTTATTTGCAAACTATTCGTGTTGTGCCGCTACTTTTTTAGAATAAAAGCCGCCAACATATGATACATATTTGATAACATTTTTGCCAAATTTCCTTTTTTTCTTGCGTTCTTAAATCGGTCACAACTCTTGCTATTTCTAACGTGCACTTTTTTTTTTGATATTTTTGCATGGATACTGTAAGTGTGTGTACATGCCCTTCAATTAAACAACAGGGTTTTTGTAACATGCTGTATATGATCGAAGATTCGAAGCCATTTATTAATTCCAAAATGCATAACACATGCAGCATGCACTCTGCACAGCTCGTATCGCACCTTTGAAGTTACCGACTCGTCGAGGATCGGACGAACCGCGATGAGTCTACCACGGACCACTCTTCCCATTGTGCGTCGTACGGGCAGACGTCGTAATCTTGATGCGTAAGATGAGAACTGATCACTCTCACTCCTATGACTTATTAAACAAGAGAAACAAAGACCAGAAAATATCTTGAATTTTAGGAATAGGCCCCCTGTGGTCCTATTCGGAGATTTGAGATTTTAATCTCACCTTTTTTCGTCCTTGTTGCTCTCGTTTGAAACTTCATAGGTGTGTGTGACCAAGATAAAATCTCATCTCATACTCCTATTCTACTTTCATATTCCTACGCGTGAGATGAGATGAGATTTTATCTTGGTCACTCTCACACCTATGACGTTTCAAACGAGAGCAACAAGGACGAAAAAAGGTGAGATGAAAATCTCAAATCTCCGGATAGGGTCCGTGGTCCGCGTCCGTCCGCAGTATCACGCACCGTGCAAAGCCAGCCCTAAAGAAACATACTTACTAAATATCTAAGAGTGACTTGTGACACGTTAGAGAAACATACTTACTAAATATCTAAGAGTGACTTGTGACACGTTAGAGAAACATACTTACTAAATATCTAAGAGTGACTTGTGTGACGGTCTTGCCATATTTGTTAGCGATAGCCACTAGCGTCGGGTTGTCCAGTTTAGGTTCGGGCGTGTTCGGCGCCGCTCGGTTCGGGATCATCGTGCCGAGCGGGGAGTAGGCTTCTACGAGGACGCCTTGAGACTTGCAGTAGTCGACCAGCTCAGTCTGACCGAGGTTTAAGTTGATCTGGAAAATTGAAACGTTTTTTTAGAAATAAAAAATAATTGAAATTGCACTTTGTCACTCTGTAGATAACTTTAGAGGCTCGTCGGTATCTTTACTTGCTTTCTTCGCTCGTCGTCTTCTTCTGGACGAAATGGCTATGGAAAATCTTTAGCGATCTTTAATGCGAAGTTAGTCTAAAGTGTTCGCCGGACCCTTAAGTCATTAGTGGCTCTGTGAGCTGAAGACATTGCAGCCGACGTTTGTTCTCCTCAACAGGTCGCATTTCTGAACCGATTCTCGTAAAATTTTGTGAGAAGGTTCAATAATTATACATTTTTTTTTAATGTAGAATTGGTCGGCGTTTGCCCACCAACTCGCCTGATGTTAAGTGACGTTGTGGTCTAAGATGGAGCACGACGACCTATAAGGTACTTATTCACTCTAGCCTTGAAGTTTTGTAGAGTGAAGAAGTACAAAGACGGCAGTTGAGTGAGGCGCTACAAGTGCGCTACTGCTCAGACCCGTCTTCGGAACGGTTACACCGGACCGCATCCCGAAACACGACTAGGTCATTTCACGGCATGGCTTGGTCCGTTTTTGGTTTTTAAAACAATCATGCCTCCGCAATTTTGAAAAAATCCAAAAACTGATTTAACCAAACAAAACATACATAAATTATCGAACACATCTCTCAAAATTTCAAGAGAATCTGTTAAAAATGCAACCTGTAGAGGAACACAAAGATCCGGACAGAATTCGGACATACGAAAGCATTTTTGTCGAAGCTGAAGCAGAGACGCTTCGTTCCTCGGTCGAAAAGTAAAATAGGTATGAGGATTTTTTTCGGGTTTAGAGTAGGTACCCGCAACTGACGAGTGTGTTTAAAATGGAAGTGGAAGAAGCGATAGATGTGTACCAGGGGGGCTATTCCTGCGCGTGATATGAGATGAGATTTTATCTTGGTCACTCTCACACCTACGACGTTTCAAACGAGAGCAACAAGGACGAGAAACGGTGAGATGAAAATCTCAAATCTCCGAATAGGGCCACAGGATCGTAGCATCTTAATTTTTTTTTACTAATTTATTCAAATATTGCAAGAAAAAACTCAAAAAACTGCCAATCTTGCGAGATCTCGAATTTGGCGAGATCTCGCGGTGTTGTAAATTCATAAACTCGCGAGATCTCGCCTGAGCCCCAATCTCGCGAGATTGCATGCATTCCCTAGTAGCAAGTGTAGAGAAGTGATTTCTCTACCCTAATGGGAAAGAAACGTGATTATAAATGTATGTTTTTTGATTTTAACTACATTTTGATTAAAAATAGTTTTCAATGGTTTCAGGACGAAGAATCTTTCTGTCTGTTTTCCTATTATAATTATGTAGAATAGTCATAGTCATAGTCATTTATTTCGTAAAACCAATTTAAATCAAATAAAACTACTTAGTCAAACATCAATAATAATAAAAATTAAAAATAGGATATAATTATGTCGGCGCGAGGATCAGATAATCTCCAAAAAGAACAACTTCAAGTTCAAATTTAGTTGTTAAATTACTGCGTAGGGCGAAAGTACTTTAGATTCGATTGTTATATTTGTTCTCTAATATGAAAAAAGTGAATTAACATGACGAGTGTTTTCGTTATTTGCACTGATGAAGCCTACCGGCATAGACAAGAACATCGACTGGGCTGTCTTCACGACTCCTGAAAACTCGGATGAGGATGATGCTCCGTTGTTTATATGGGAATTTATTATACCATATCGTCACGCCTTTCTCCCGAAGGGGCTGGCTGAGGTGTAATACAACACCCACACTTCGCCGGACGATATTCAGTCCCAAATGTGACAGGGGGCGAGCCTGTCGCCATACACCGGGCTCCAGTCATGTAGCAGATGACATACACAACGAACAAATTGGTGCGTGCCGTCGCCGCGTCGGCTGGGTTCGAACCCGCTCCCTCTGGCTTGAGAGGCGGACCTTCTCCCAACTAGGCTGCCATCGCTTTTTATACCATGCGTAGCTATCTACATTCGTTGACGTACCTCAATCTGGTTGACAGCCGGCTTAACCTTGCAGTTGGCCAGTAACCTCTTCATCTGCTCCAGGTTGAGGTTGGAGACTCCGATGCCCTTCGTCAGCCCCTTGGCTAGCACGGACTCGAACCCGCGCCACGTGTCGATGTAGTCAATCTTCTCGTCCACGCCTTCTTGCTGGAATGGCAAAGAAGTAAGGTAAGGGCTGGAAGTAACACCACCCCAACTCTTCCCCACAAACGTGACCAGAATAATTAACTTTTTTTTGTGAATTTAAAAACCACTTGTGCCACGCGTGTAGCAATGAAGTCATTAATCTCGTATTCATGCGTAGCTCGTTCGTGGGAAGCAGTGGACGTTATCAAATACTTTTTATTGCAAAGCGAAAGCTAGACGCGCGTGCGTAACCTCTCCGTGCGCTGCAGTGGGCCATCGGCTTAATCTCAAAACTCAGTTGGATTAAAAAATTCTCACAATACAACTTACCAACCTATCCTACTTCCTGCCTATATTATAAATGCGAAACTTTGTGCGTATGTGTGTCTGTGTTTGTTTGTTACATCTTCACGCTCAAACGGGTAAACGGACTTTGATGAAATTCAGGGAAGTAGCTTACACCCTGAATTAGCACCTAAGCTACTTTAAATACAACGCTTTTATTTTCAATGTTACTTGGCAAGATGTCTAAACGTACCGAGACAGACATGGGCCAGTGCAGGAGTACCAAGTCCACGTAGTCCAGCTGGAGCCTCCGCAGCGACCCTCGAAGGGACACCTCCACGTCATCAGGACGGTGGAACTGCTGCCACACCTAGGAAAAATAAAATGTTGTTTTAATAATAATTATTAGGTGTTTGTGTATAGGTATTGGGCGTAAGATCAATCGTTGGATTGCGCTTCAACTGTTCGCAATGTCGACCTTACCTTGGTAGTAATAAATATGTCTTCTCTCTTGATGATGCCCTTGTTGATCTTGTCGTTGACGATGGTGCCTACTTCGGGCTCGACGCGGTACACGTGCGCCGTGTTGACGTGCCGTTAGCCGATGCACACGTCTCAAGAAAGTGCCTCTATTTCACGCAAGCTAATATAGACTTTACCTTGGTGGTGATAAAGATGTCTTCTCTCTTGATGATGCCCTTGTTGATCTTGTCGTTGACGATGGTGCCTACTTCGGGCTCGACGCGGTACACGTGCGCCGTGTCGACGTGTCGGTAGCCTATGTCTATGGCGTAGGAGAGAGCGTCCACCATGCGGGGGAGGTCGGTCGCGTCAAATTCAAACTGAAAGTAGCATTGCAAACATGATTATTTAGGTGCATTGCCACTGACTGTTGGTTTGCATTCCCGCAGGATTTTTAAAGAGGTATAATCTACGAACAGAGCACAAATATTAGAAAATCTTTAATAAAAAAATTCAACTTAAAAAAATATATCTGGAAAACAAAGAAGCCGGGTAGTTGTTCAAATCCTTGGCTTTGGATTAGAAACGTAGAACAGAAACGTTTGAAATAGGGAAATGGTTACATATACCGGGTGTTTGGTAGAGGGTCCGACAAACCAAATGGGTGTGTTCGGGGGCCCATTGAGAATATAAGTTAGCCAAAAAAAAAATCCTTGGCAATTTAAAAAAAAGATCGGTTTTCTCCGAAATTGTACCTATTTACCACCATAACATTTGTAAAATTAGATACAAATTATAGCTAACTAACTGATTTAGAGCTTAAAGAGTGAAAAAATCACAGACATTCAATACAGTAGCAGACTACACATTAGGTATTTATCAGCGTGATATGAAAACACACATAGACATGTAGCTTAGTAGGGGCCGCAATAAGGATGTTCGTTGTTTATAATCGAGATTATATGACTCGTTATCTGTGAAGATTTTATTTCCACTAAGTGAGCATAGGTTTACTTGCCCACTGGTTTTCAGGCTATTAAAGGGTTAAAAAACACCTATCAAGTTATAGGAAACGTAGAAATGAAATCAACAGCTACGTACAACACTCGTTTATTTGTTTTGGAATAATACAATTGTATTATCAGGACATAACTAGGCCATGTCGGACACCAGTGCTGGCCACTAAACTGTTACAAAATAGGAGTGACTACATACTTTTGTATATTAGTTACTTACTTCCTTCTGCAGCTCAAATAAAGTAGGAATTGTTCCAGGACGAAATCTTGTAGGAAAAGCACTGAAATCAAGCCAGTGTTTTGAGTACAGCACACTAGCCAAAGTGTGGTAGCCAATCCTGGATCTTAATGGTTTTTTTTTTCCAGGCATTTCTACTACTTTTATTAGTTGAATATCTGGAATAAAGGTTATTTGTGAACCAGTAAATATCTTTCAACTAGGTATCTTTAATAATAATATAATAAATAAATAAATTCGGGACGCTTCCACACACGGGCGCCGGATATCAAACTAAGCAAAGCTTGTACCTACTGTGGCTGCCAGACATACATTTAAGAGATATTTTTAAATACATACTTAAACAGATATTACACCCAGACATAGAACAAACACAAATGTTCATCACATAAATGTTTGCCCTAGGTGGGGATCGAACCCACACCCCCAGGCTTAGAAGGAAGGTTCACTACCAACTGAGCCACCGAGGCAGTCAACCTATATTTACTTTATTCAAGGTAAAGGTTTGACACTAAGCAAGCAAGTTCGTATAGCCCTAGTGGCAAGCCCTAAATGTCAGTTTTTTGACACTGACCAATGGACAGAGGAATAGTTAAGCAATGAATCCTGTACATTATTCGTCTATGTTATCAACTTTTTCAGATTCACAATCCGCTCCCTGTTTTGTAAAAGGTACGTGAGCTGTCAAATTTTGCCCCACCCCGATAAATTTTACTTATTACGCTCTGATTACTCTAATTCAAATATAAAAACACTAACAAATAGCATCTAAGATAGATTATCCGCGAAAGAAACCGTTTGGTTTGAACATTTATGTAAATTCCTTGGAGAAAACGAATGGAATTCTAAGAGCAAAAATGTAACCATCAAACTCACCGATAAAAAGAAAATCCAATGGATGATTTGCTTTATGAAGCACTTTCACATCGGTATGCACTGCACTCTACCATGTTCACCGATTTTCTTACAATAAAATCATCAAAAAAAGCTATATTTTGTTACTAAAATAAATGTCATCAAACCAACCAAACTTCACGTGCTGTCGTCATGACAACCATCCTTAGCTATACATGGCGGCATGCCTACAAATGGTCTTTTGTCTATGTGTGAGACCTTGTTGCAACAGGTAAATGAAAGAGATACCATTACTGAATTGTTACTGAGGAATAAAAAAGACAAACTGATCATCTATATGTATAATAATAACTAGCAATTTATGTGTAGTCTGCTACTGTATTGAATGTCTGTGGAAAAAATGAAATAAATTTTACCTTAAAGTTCAACTTTCACAATGATCTAAAAAAACACTAGCAATTCTAGAGGTAATATGTGTTTTAAAACGTCTCTATTTATCTTTTATTACAACGGAATACTAAATTGGTATAATACTTACCAGCTTGTTGCAATAAGATTCTGAGTGGCAACCCTAGGAATAAAAAAATGTGTCATCTACGTAAAGTAAGGGACCAAGTACGACGAGCAGGTATAAAATCATTGTTATAAGTTCTTCTTTCTCTGTCTCTCCAAGAGTGCAGAGGCGGCGTGCTAAGGCTAAGCTTTTTTTGGCCAACTTGTATTCTCTAATGGGCTCCCGAACACGCCCGTTTGGTTTGTCGGACCCTCTACCAAACACCCGGTATAGATAAATAGATATTAACATCTAGACATAGAACAATCACAAATGTTCATCACATGAATGTTGGCCCTAGGTGGGAAGCGAACCCACATCCTTTAGAAGGCAGGCTACCTAAGCCACCGAGATTACTCACCGAGAAAGATTCGGAGGAGTTCTTCTTCTCAGGCTTCTCGCTGACTCCGAGCCAGGTACCGTAGCCCAGCGCTGGAATCTCGCGCCCATTGTTCAGCTTGAATGTTGGGACTTTCACCTGTAACATTCAAGAAATCAAATCAAATGAAAATAAAACAAGTGGAATTTACAAGAATTGCCCAAGTCCTTGCTTAACTAGTTATACACTAACATAAAGTTTAGATTCTCCTAAGGAATGGCTTAAGGCTCGTGTAAAAGAACTTAAATAGGAGCTAGGAGTAAATTAAACTATCAAATTTTTTTTTGGTCAACGTCCTCCTTCTATCTCTGGGACCAGGTAATAAAAAAAAGTGTGTATGTGTGTGTGTATGGGTGTGTGTATGGGTGTGTGTATGGGTGTGTGTATGTGTGTGTGTATGTGTGCGAGAGAAAGCATATTTATATTAGACTTTATAACAGGACTATGTATGTTTGTTACCACTTCATCATTTTTTCAAAGCACAGTTATTATTAATTTTCAAATTTTATTTTTCTTATTATTTTTAATTTTATTTTTATTAATTTTACTTTCTTATAATTAATTTTATTAATCCCCCTAAATCTGACCCCCACGAGCTAAAACCCCCTTTTAGTCAGATCGAACCAGAGGGGATACCGAAACCGTATTCCTAATTTATTTTTATTGGTTAGCCGTGTTTATTGGTTGGTGCTATACGAGACGCAGCTGTAAAAGTCGTTAAAGACCGCCGAATGCGGTTGAAACTACATAGCATATCGTCACGCCTTTCCCCCGAGGAGGCTGGCAGAGGTGTAATACAACACTCACACTTCGACGGACGATATTCAGTCCCAAATGTGACAGGGGGTGAACCTGTCGCCACACACCAGGCTCCAGTTATGTAGCAGATGACATACAATACGCACAAATGCTCACATAATGAACAAATTGGTGCGTGCCGTCGGCTGGGTTCGAACCCGCTCCCTCTGGCTTGAGAGGCGGACCTTCTCCAACTAGGCTATCAATATATTTTTATTTATATTAATTATATTTTAAAATAAATATTGTGTACTTATTCGTTTCTTAGATGTATTTGTATCATCTTATCTTAATATATATAAATCTCGTGTCACAATGTTTGTCCTCAATGAACTCCTAAACCACTTAACCGATTATAATAAAATTCGCACACCATGTGCAGTTCGATCCAACTTGAGAGATGGGATACTTTTTAACCGCGTGTGAAACCGCGGAGCGCAGCTAGTCTTAATATATATAAATCTCGTGTCACAATGTTTGTCCTCAATGAACTCCTAAACCACTTAACCGATTATAATAAAATTCGCACACCATGTGCAGTTCGATCCAACTTGAGAGATAGGATAGCTCAAAACGCGAACGAAGTCGCGGGGTGACAGCTAGTATTAATAATAAAAACAACAAACAAGAATACTTATATTTTTGCTAAACATGTTATTATTTACGCAGGCAGAGCCGCAGGCAAACGCTATTTTTTATCTTCTAAAATCATAATGGTTAACCGTGACTTTGGCAGCCCATTTAAAAGTCAACTTCTTAAAAAAGGATTTCGATCTTCAAACAAATAACTTATTAAGAGGTTTTCGTTGTAGTCAAAGATAGCATTAGTTTTACTTGGAATCGTGTAGAATGTTTAAATCAATAAACCAACATTTACTTATTAATATAATCGTTTGTATCGCTGATTGTTTTGAGATATTGCTTATCAGCGTGCCATTGAAACGTGGAAATCGCTTGATAAATTTTAAATTAAAACTGTTTGAAAACACCTGTACACTATAATTACAATATTTTTTGATTGCACACTAAAATACAAAATAAGAGCAAACAAAGGCAAAAAATCTTTCGGCAGTACAAGGGCGGCGTCATCGCTTAGCGACTTCTTCCAGGCAACCTTTATAGAAAAAATTTTAGAATCCTTCTTCTCCTTTAAAAAAATATAGTTTTATTTTTTAGTTTTATATAATTTTAGTTTGCAAGTTCGTATAGACCGAGTGGATAACAAACTTATGGCTACTAGCAATTATTGTAAGAAATGCCTAAGTCCGCTTAACTAGTAAACTACTCCTAGCGAAATATTCGTTTATTGGGCACATAAAGTTAAGATTCTCCTAAGAAATGGCTTAAGATTCGTCTAAAAAAAATAAGTCTAAAGTCAAAGTCAAAATGTTTTTATTCAATTTGGGTATCAAAGATACACTTATGAACGTCAACGTTTTTTTAAATAGACTCGACCGCCTTGTTCGGATAAAGAGCCTCTACTCTTCTGAGTAGAGGCTCTTTATCCGAACAAGTTCTTCTGAACAGGCATGAAACTGAAGGGAATAATTTTTTCAAATAATAAATAAATTACAGTCTCACAAATTTTGGCTTACAACTAGGTAATATCTGTATGTATAGGTAGTGGTTACTTGGCGGAAGTGGAAGGCTCCAGACATCTTTGTCTTAATAGGTAGCGGCTAGTTAGGAGTAGATTAAACTAGTTAAGCAAGGACGTAGGCAGTACTTAATATTTAGCGCAAGTGACCTTAAAATTATTTGCTTATGCTTTCTTTTGTCTCTTAGGCTATTTATACAAAGTTGATCACGTGACTAGTAAGTAATTTAAAAATAAATAAATTCGGAACATTTTCACACACGTTTGCTTGACCCCAAACTAAGCAAAGTACTATGGCTGCCAGAGACTGATATACGGACACAGTTAATTTTAAATACATACATAAATAGGTATTAACACCCAGACATAGAACAAACACAAATGTTCATCACGAATGTTTGCCGTAGGTGGGAATCGAACCCACGCTCCCACGCTCAGAAGGCAGGTTCACTACCAACGGAGCCGCCGAGGTAGTCTGTAAGTTTGTATGAACTCTCGATTTTTTTCGAATTAAAAAAAATGTTCTAAAAGTTGTTCATTTTGATGGGTAGAACAGCACCCTGAAGTATTACTACACACAAAACCAACACCTTGTATACTTACCAGTTCAGTCATTGTAAGTAGGTACTTTTTTTATTGTTGTATTAATTATTGTTGTGTAAAACCAGTGAATTACACCACTCTAACATATACAATGGCTTATCTCACATTCCTACTCGATTTATATTATTGATGAATAATATTACAACTCATTGTAAAGTATACATATGCTTGTACAGAAGGGACAGGCGAACGTAGGTACTTTTTTTCTAATGTAGAATAGGTCAGCGTTTGACCACCAACTCGCCTGATGTTAAGCGACGTTGTGGTCTACTCGTAAGATGGAGCACGACGACCTTTATGGTACTTATTCACTCTAGCCTTGAAGTTTTGTAGAGTGAAGAAGTACAAAGACGGCAGTTGAGTGAGGCGCTACAAGTGCGCTACTGCTCAGACCCGTCTTCGGAACGGTTACACCGGACTACATCCCGAAACACGACTATAAATCCATATTCATAATATTAGTGGCTCTGGTAGCTGAAGACTTCGCGATCGGCGTCTGTTCTCCCCTACAGGTCGCTCTCCTCAACCGATTTTCGTGAAATTTTGTAAGCAGGTTCGATAAGTATACAGGTTTTTTTTTAATTATAAAGAGGCAGTTTTTGGAAATTGTTCCAACTCGCGGAGATACAATTAAAAAAAAAAACATATCTGACTGCCTATATCATATCAAACTACCTCGACAAAAAAACCCATATAATTATTGAACCTACTCTCAAAATTTTAAGAGAATCGGTTAAAAAATGCGACTGATGAATATAGGGATGGATGGGATGGGGGAATGTAGGGATGGATGGCAGGAATGTAGCGAAGAATGTATGGGGAGGACAGACGCCTGTCACGAGGTCTCCAGCTCATTTCCGCTAGTGCGGTTCGCCGCGTCGGTGTGGAATCAGCGAAAAAAACCGCAAAAATAGGTAAACTTCAACCGAATGTCTTTTCTGAACAGATTATGACTCCTACTCTTTGTACCTATATAATCTAAGCTACAAAACATAACAAGAAACTTCGACTCATGATACTATCGATAAAATTGCAATAAGTACTGATAACATTGTTTGAGCTGAATGATAAGGACGGGCTGCCTGACCATGGGCACGGCGACCTATAGGGAATAGCTATGCTTTACCTAGTTACTGTTCATTCAAAGGTAACCTGGAAGAAATTGGTAGGTTTATGTGAAAAGATCGCCCTTGTACTGCCAAATAAATATTAGTTAGTGTTTAAGGTTTCCATTGTAGTTTTTGGTGTGCACTAAAGTCATGTTGTATTGAATTGTATTGAATTGTCCTGTACTGCACTGGCCAGCGCTGCACTGCGCTGCGCTGTGCCTGCGCTGCACTGCGCTGCGCTGCGCCCACGCTGCACTGCGCTGCGCTGCGCCCGCGCTGCACTGCACTGCACAGCACTGCACAGCACTGCACAGCACAGCACAGCACTGCTTTACTGTATTGTATTCTAATGTATTGTATTGTATTGTATTGTATTGTATTGTATTGTATTGTATTGTATTGTATTGTATTGTATTGTATTGTATTGTATTGTATTGTATTGTATTGTATTGTATTGTATTGTATTGTATTGTATTGTATTGTATTGTATTGTATTGTATTGTATTGTATTGTATTGTATTGTATTGTATTGTATTGTATTGTATTGTATTGTATTGTATTGGATTGGATTGGATTGTATTGTATTGGATTGTATTGTATTGCATTGCATTGCATTGCATTGCATTGCATTGCATTGCATTGCATTGCATTGCATTGCATTGCATTGTATTGTATTGTATTGTATTGTATTGTATTGTATTGTATTGTATTGTATTGTCTTGTATTGTCTTGTATTGTATTGTATTGTATTGTATTGTATTGTATTGTATTGTATTGTATTGTATTGTATTGTATTGTATTGTATTGTATTGTATTGTATTGTATTGTATTGTATTGTATTGTATTGTCTTGTATTGTATTGTATTGTGTTTCCACTTGCCAGCACGGCACAGCACGGCGCTGGTGGGATCAAGGCCGCTTTTTTGTGAAGGGTTTGTCAGTAATTCTCAAAAGATGCAATTGCACCACAGACGCATTTTCCCCAGTTGACCCTAATTGCAATTAGTTAAAATGAAATCTCCATGTAAAACAATTTCTCAGAAACTGCAAGTCAAATTTTGCTAACGTATTAATCGTTCTCTGACTTACAAATCAAAATGACTTGTATATATTTCTGAACTGTTATGTTATTCTGTGTCTCTAGTTTAACGTCACCTGTCGAAACATAACAACTTTTCCATTGAAGCGATCAAATGCAGGAACTAAAACTTTCCATGTTAAGTTGCATACTCTTATTCAGCCAATACGAAGTTGGCGCCCCATTCAACTGCACAGTTAAGTTGGTTAATCTGGTTAAAATGACTTGCGCTACTGCCTTGATTAACGTCACATAATCTTCTTATCGATACATCGATAGTAAATAAATCGATACAGGATAATCGATAACAACCAAAACAATCGAGATGTATGTTGCTTTGCACGCTGATTCAGCGTCTACGGTGTTGGAACGAAAATATCAATGACCAAGCCTAATAAATGTACTAGAAGAGACACCACACCACAGATTGTAAAATACTAACTACGTAACCACACTACGCTACGAGTACATACATAATATATTGTATGTGGACTTGCCATTATGACACGTAGAGTTTTATTACTTCTGTTAAAACTAGATAGGTATTGAGTACGATAGATCTAATACTGTGTAATATTGAATAATATTTGATGGTATACTATTTTGTTAAGATTACAAGTATTAGGAACGATTTTATTGTACAGATAAAACGGCTATGATCAGTTTTCAGTATTTTATTTCGTAAGTTATTCCAATGTTTACATTTCACATCATGTCCGAGAAATCAATTTATTCGACAACTAAGAGTTTATTGCTTTACTAGATACTCGTAGGTTTATAATGCCTTACTGTACCTCAAATTTGTGTCTCCAATGCTCACACGCGTAATCAGTTTTTTTTTCCCAACGTTTCCCAATAAAAACAATGTCAAATGTTGACCTATTCTTAAAAAAAAAAATTAAAAATAAATAATCTATCTCTGTGCTAAATTTCATCTAGAGCCGTTCAGCCGTTTTGGCGTGATTTAGTAACAAACATCCGTACATCCATCCATCCATCCAGACATTCATCCAAACTTTCACATTTATAATATTAGTAAAGATATGATATCACATAACATATCGTCACGCCTTTCCCCGGAAGGGGCATGACACAGCAACCACACTTCACCAGACGATATTCAGTCCCAAGTGTGACAGGGGGCGAGCTTGTCACCATAAACCGGGCTCCACTGGGGCTATTACTACGCGTGAGATGAAATGAGATTTTATCTGGGTTATTTTCACACCTATGACGTTTCAAACGAGAGCAACAAGGACGAAAAAAAGGTGAGATGAAAATCTCAAATCTCCGAATAGGGCCACAGTAACGTAGCAGATGACATTAACATACGTACATTATGGTCACACAATGATCAAATTTATGAGCGCGAAAAATATGCAAATTCAAATTGTCGTTTCTAGTGTGTACATATTTTTTAATTCTATGCTAAATATTTATTTGTGCAGTTTCACGGAGATTAAATTGTTCAGATTGTAGTGGGTTTGGTACTTTTAACGTCATTGAGAAGTTGTTATCAGTTCATTATTGATAAGCTGATAAGAGTACTTCATGATTTTACCAGTTTCCGGGAAAATCGTGCTGGGTTTTTTCTTTGGATGACTTTGGCTTTGGCTATGACTAAACACTTTTATTCGTTTTTTTAATAGCTTCGCTGACTGGTTCCATCCGCCATTTTACTATAGTTTTTACCCGACTGCCGAAGAAGGAGGGTTATGTTTTTCGAGTGAATTATTTCATTAATAATGTTACTTGTTATAGGTATGTAAGTATTTATGTATGCATTTGTGGGTGTGTATGTATGTATGTATGTACGTATAAGGTTTCTTTGGCACGCCCTACAGCCTTAACATTTGGACATGTGAGGTGTCAATTGAATCACCTCTATAGTGGAAGTGACATAGGGTACAACATTTTGCAGCCGAGTTTTTTGTTTTTGTTCAATAATGTTACTTGATAAATAGATATAATATTATTTGACAATAATATCAAAAGCAAAATTTAAAATTAATACCAATAAAACGAAAAAAAAACTTTCTTGGCGCCGATTTCATTTTACAATCAAAAATGACATACGATTTCAATTCTAAATGAAGCGGCTGAAATAAACGTAGGTACATATGTGAGGGTAGAGAATCATGGAATGGCCGAGCCTTAACACCCACGCTTCGCCGAACGACATTCAGTCCCAAACGATAGGAGGCGAGCCTGTCGCCATACTGCGGGCTCCAATTATGTAACAGATGACATTAAATATGCACAAATGTTCACAATTGGGCTTCGGCTGGGATCGAACCCGCTCCCTCTGGCTTGAGAGGCGAGCCTTCTCCGACTAGGCTATTATCGCTTATCGGATTATACATTAGCTAAACTAATTATCAAATGTAAAATCTAACTACGTAATTTAACTATGGATATATGTTTGTACTAGTATGTATGTATTATATATGACGGCGCGAGATATCATTGGATAAAGAAAATCAGTTTGAGAGTTGTTAATCGATAGTTTTAATCTGTGGCTTATGACGATTAATCGAGTTGTTTATGGTAATTTAGAGCGGTTAACACCGAATGGAGTTGCGTTTGGGATTTCGGGCGAACGTCATGTCTGTCAGTCAGTGGTTGACAGGACTGGGCTGAAAGCGGTCGCACGCAATGGTCATTCGTAAACCCATTACTCTAAATCGCCAACTATCTTTGTGATCATTCACTAAATAAGTAGTCTAAGTGACTGTATAATTAAAATAGTGAAAAGCCTTCAATGCTGTCCCCTTATTTCAACGTTCCTGAAGTTTGACGCCGACCATAAATGATAGCGAGTTCACGGATGAGAAATCAGACACAACACCTCGGCCTACTAGATTTTCTCCGTCACCAAAAGTGGAAGGTTACAGCGCGGCGGCCTATCCTATGTTTCCCCGACATCAGAAGTGGGATAAGACTAATGCCCACAGTTAACAAGATGAGTGCTGAAGATGATGACGAGGACCACCGCTCTCTTTCCCCGATATCAGAATTGGGATAAGAATAACGTCCACAGCAACAAGATATGGCTCCGTCTTTGGCTACAATTGTGCAATGATCTGGAAGCGAAGTGGCATAGCAACAGATGGTTGATAGGGTCGCCCCTACGTGCTGTTATTGTGGAGTGTGCGGACTGTTTCTTCGTGGTGCATGAACGGCAGCAGAGCGGCAATGAGAGAGTGAGCATCGAGTAGACGTCTGCATTATCTCGACGGCGTTTGATTACACCTAGTCTATGCTATGTGACGCAACTAACAAACAACGAGAGACGAAGGATAGCAGTGTACCGAACAAAACGTCGACGCCTACGTGTTACTACTGCAACGAGGTTACATCGCCACTCGTTGATCGAAAAAGGGCACCAAAATAAGCAGCAGCAACGTGCGAGATCCGGTCAATGCCTGGAGGGCTATTCTTACAACTCGAGATTCCATCATACCTCGAAAAAAATGGCTGAATTCGAGATGCCTTATTCTAATCGCTCGAGATCGAGATAATCTCGATGGCTGGGGCGCGAGATGTCTCGAGTAGTCGGAGGCAGTGGAGACTTCCAGGAATCGAGATCGAGATGAGATGAAAATCTCCTATTTCCGAATTGGGCCCCTGCACTATGAAGCAGCCATTGATCACCTACGAGTAGCAATTGAATCCGGTGAGAAGTTTTCATTTTGTTTGATATTCGTACACGGTGTATGTCAGAGTGCTATTTTCTATTGGAGTTGCTTAGAGTTTAAAAATACCCACAAACAGTTTAGTCATACTGCCGCTTGCGGCACATGTGAGTCATGCAGTTAATAGATAACTTACTAAGTGTCAATGCTTTTGGTAAAACTAAGCCTGAAGGGCAGTAGCCGGTAGGACAGTAGCCTGTGTAGTAATAGCCTGTGTGGCAATAGCCTGTGTGGCACTAGCCTGTGTGGCACTAATCTGCAAGGTACTATCCTATGTGGCTCTAGCCTGTGTGGCAAGCCTGTATAGAAATAGCCTGTGTGGCAAGCCTGTGTGGCCAGCCTGTGTGGCAAGCGTGTGTGGCAAGCCTGTGTGACAAGCCTGTGTGGCAATCCTGTGTGGCAAGTCTTTGTTGCAACCCTACTTTTGTTGAATTATAGTCTGAGTGACGACCTAGCCTGTGTGGTGAGCCTATGTAGTAAATTCCTCCCGGTGTAACATCATAGTACGAGTTACGACCTAGCCTGTGTGGCAAGTCTAAGTGACAACTTTAATGGCATGTTTGAAATTGGACATAGCAGTTTTCATTAGTCCAAACCGCGTATGTGTACCGTCATTGGATTTTCAATGTGGCTTGATTAAATTCTTGGAAAATTGGATGTATGACTAATAATTTAGTTTTAGCCTCGATTATTCGATTGGTCCCAATACAATTTATTTCACTAAAAGTCAAGTTGTTATTTCAATTATCATGACAATTTATGGGGATAGGTAACGAATATGAAGTTACTGTTGGAAGAGTCGATTATACTCTGGTACGATGTTTATGGTTGGTAGAATTGGGTTTAACTGTGTTTTGTGTTATCCCATAACTGTGTCCGCTTTCTGTGAAATTATGGAGTTAGATTTGACGGTCAGAATGACCGAGCGTTAAGTGGTTACTTGAGCTCTTTGATGATTGTCCACAGATGATGAGATGAACTATTCACCCGAGGACGTGTGAAAATGCAGGATGGCCGTGACGGCGCGAGATATCATTGGATAAAGAAAATCAGTTTGAGAGTTGTTAATCGATAGTTTTAATCTGTGGCTTATGACGATTAATCGAGTTGTTTATGGTAATTTAGAGCGGTTAACACCGAATGGAGTTGCGTTTGGGATTTCGGGCGAACGTCATGTCTGTCAGTCAGTGGTTGACAGGACTGGGCTGAAAGCGGTCGCACGCAATGGTCATTCGTAAACCCATTACTCTAAATCGCCAACTATCTTTGTGATCATTCACTAAATAAGTAGTCTAAGTGACTGTATAATTAAAATAGTGAAAAGCCTTCAATGCTGTCCCCTTATTTCAACGTTCCTGAAGTTTGACGCCGACCATAAATGATAGCGAGTTCACGGATGAGAAATCAGACACAACACCTCGGCCTACTAGATTTTCTCCGTCACCAAAAGTGGAAGGTTACAGCGCGGCGGCCTATCCTATGTTTCCCCGACATCAGAAGTGGGATAAGACTAATGCCCACAGTTAACAAGATGAGTGCTGAAGATGATGACGAGGACCACCGCTCTCTTTCCCCGATATATATGTAATTGGAATCTCGGAATCGGCTCCAACGATTTTCATACAATTTAGTATATAGGGGGTTTCGGGGGCGATAAATCGATCTAGCTAGGAATCATTTTTAGAAAAGGTCATTTTATTCGTGTTTTATCGATAATCAACTTAAACATAAACTTGGAAGAAAAATAACAAAAAGGAGGCGTTTGAGTAGTCTCAACTGAAAAATATGACTCTTCCTGACATCTATTGGCGAATAATAATACTATTTTTTGTGAGCAACTAATTGCTTTAACGACACAACAGCAGATGGCGTTGTTAAGTAACACGAAGTCAATGAATGTTTGCTTTGAGGTTAGACTAAAATCAAAGGTACTACATATAACATGAAAAAGTGAGTCTTTGTTCATTTTCTTTGTTTCTTTGTAACGCTTTCACGTCTGAACTACTCAACCGATCGTCTTAAAATTTTGCGTACATGTTGTTTAGGGTACAGAAAAGGACATAGGGTACTTTTTATCCCGGAAAAATCAACGGTTCCTGTGGGACCGTGGGTGAAACCACGGGCCGCAGCTAGTGTTCCTAATACAAGCAACCAATGACAGCTCTTCATTTTGTTATAAGTAGGCAATATATACTTAATTAAGAAAAAAAAGTAAAACACAGAAACATGTTTCAACATTTTATTGACAAAATAAAAGAAATGGGCACTAAAAGGCGGTCTTAAACTAGAGCGGTTAATACATTATTCAATTTGCAGTATGCTAGGTGAGCTAGCGTGCTAAATGTAGATGGTGTACTGTGGTTAAGCTACAGCTGTATTGGCCGCGTTGTTGATGTAAAATCATCATTATCGGTTATCGCCAATGTTCTTGGCTACATTTTTAGCGGTCAACTCGTCGCCTTTCTGCGGAGTTGACGTGCAATCCAGTATGTTTATATCGCACGAGCATAGCCACGCTAAGTTAGCTTACTGCAAATTGGACAGTGTAATGATAAAACTTATTTTATAGATGTTTTTTATTTAAACCCCGGCGCAAAACCAATGGGTGTAATAAGTTAGACGTGTATCTCTCTGTGTGTATGTGTTTGTGTGTGTGTGTGCGAGTGTGTGTGTGTGTGTGTGTGTGTTTGTGGGTGGGTGTGTGGGTAGGTGTGTGTGTGTGTTTCTGTCTGTCTGTGGCATCTAGCTACATGAACCGATTTTGAATTTGTTTTTTTTTTTGTTTGTAAGGTGAATTAGTCGGGAATGTTCTTAGTTCTATTTGATGAAAATCGATGTTGAAGAAAATCCGTGTCGGGGGTTTTTCAATTTTTTAATTAAAATTATCTTGTTTGTTTTTTCTTTATATTCTCTTAAAGTTATTAATCGATATTCAAGTTGGCCCCGTTCTTCCACTTCAGGTGTGACTTGGGAATCTCGACTGTGGCTCCCTCGATGATGTCGAACGGGTAGTTCGAGAAGTTTTGGCAGAAAACCGGCCGGATTGTACGGTAGCCTGGGGAAAAGAAAAATATCCATTACAGAACATGTACAAAAACAGTACTTATTGAAATTCTAAAATTAAGACCTTTTAAATTATAGTACCCCACATGACTGTATTGCGAAGGTTTATTTACATTAAACCGTTTTTTATCCTTAATTACAATAAAATACATTCTATCTTCTACTAGGTATACAAAATTAAGTCGGGTTTTCCTTCCTGACGCTATAACTCCAGAACGCACGAACCGATTTCCACGGTTTTGCATTCGTTGGAAAGGTCTCGGGCTCCGTGAGGTTTATAGCAAAGAAAATTATTTAAAAAAAATTACGATTCCTATGGGACCGCGGGTGAAACCGCGGGGCGCAGCTAGTATTTTATAAAAAAACCTTTTTACCACACCTTGTAGCCACTAACGTTATCTAGATCTGTGCCCAATTTCAAGTCGCTAGCTTTTATAGTTTCTGAGATAATCTACGCTGACATACAGACAGGCATACATCGGAGTCTCATCCCTAAGGGTTACTTTTACCATTTTGGTACGGGACACTAAAAAGGTCACACTGAGAAGAACCTCTTCTCTTCTCTATATATTGTAAAATAAAGTCGCTTTCCGCGTCTGCCTCTCTGTCTGTGTATCCGCCAACTCCTCTTAAACCACGCAATTAATTTTGATGCGGTTTTCACCATCAGCTAGATATTTTTTCACGGGAGGTTTATAATTACAGTAGAGTTAAGTATTTTTTTCTTTGTGTAACCATTCAAAAGACGGGTCTGAGCAGTAGCGCTCTTGTAGCGCCTCACTCAACTGCCGTCTTTGTACTTCTTCACTTTACAAAACTGCAAGGCTAGAGTGAATAAGTACCTTATAGGTCGTCGTGCTCCATCTTAGACCACAACGTCGCTTAACATCAGGCGAGTTGGTGGTCAAACGCCGACCTATTCTACATTTAAAAAAAACTTACCGTTATCAAAAGCAGATAACTTGCTAATATCGTCCTGGTCCAGAGTGAAGTCGAAGATGTCCGCGTTCTCCAACACGCGAGACTTGGTCACCGTCTTTGGAATGCTCACTATACCGCGCTGATACTGTAACAAATGACACGTTTGTTTAATTTAAATGCAACTAATTGAAAGAAGCGTCTATGCTTTGGCAATAAAGACAAGTAGGTATAAGTTAAAAATTAAAACGAGTACCAGAGTTGTCATCGCCCTACCCTTATTCTACTTACAGTACATTTGTGTTCTTCGCCTTTATCTTGCGTCATACTCTAAACTGACTACCCTCTACTACTACTCTACTATTCATGTCGAAATATAATTTAAAGTGGCATTACTTTTTTTCATGTATTTTGTCTTAGGTCAGTGAACTTTTTTTGTGGAACAGCCATCGGGAAAGCTGATTTGTTTTCGCGATTTCAGAGTTGTTCCCATAATAAAATCCTACTAATATTATAAACGCGAAAGTTTGTAAGAATGGATGGATGGATGGATGTGTGTTACTCTTTCAGGCCAGAACGGCTGAACAGATCTGTATGAAATTTGGCACAGAGATAGATTATAGTCTAGAATAGAACATAGGATACTTTTTAACCGCGGGTGAAACCACGGGGCGCAGCTTGTTTATCATAACGATGAGTACAATGATATCCTTGATTTCTTAGAATACGTCTCTAAGATATGCATTCTATATACGTTATCAAATACATACCAAATGCCTTAAAGCGATTTGCGACACCGTCTTTTTATGCTTCTTAGCGATTTCCAACAACGTTGGGTTGTTGAGCTTCGGTTCTGGGCTGTCCGGCGGCGCCCGGGATGGGATCATGGTCCCGAACGGAGTGTACGCTGTCACAAGGACGTTGTTAGCTTGGCATAGCTTCACCAAGTCTGTTTGAGCAAGGTTCAGGTTTACCTGGAAAGAATAAAAAGGGGCTGGCAAAAAAGTTAAAATTAAAGTCATATTGTCCTGAGTTCCATCATGACAGCCAGGAAGACGTCCACTGCTGGGCAAAGACCTCCACTAAGATCAATGATCTCCACAACGGCCGGTCCTGCGCTGTCCGCATCCAGCGGCTTCATGCGACGCTCGCCATATCGTCAGTCCACTTCACGGAAGGTCTTCCCACGCTGCGTCTTCCGGTTTGTGGTGGCCACACGATAATCTTTCTGCCCCATCGGCCGTCGGTTCTACGAGCAATATGCCCTGCTCACTGCCACTTCAATTTGGCAATGAGTTTGATGACTCGACATGCCCGATTTACTTAGATCAAACTCTGTTTTTGCTCACGTTAGATACGCCCAAACACTTAGTTTCTTGCTTTCTTTCTTTGTTTTGTTTGGTCAACCTTAGTCAAATATGTCTTACTCACCTCAATTTGGTTAGTTGCCGGTGGAACCTTGCAGTTAGCCAGCAGCCTGTTCATCTGCTCCACGTTAAAGTTGGACACACCGATGGCTTTGGTCAGACCTTTGGCAAGCACGGCTTCGAACCCGCGCCATGTGTCTAGGTAGTCAATCTTCTCGTCTATGCCTTCTTGCTGAAAATGAGAAAGGATAAGTGAACAGGTATAAGCAAGCGTGTTACAGTTTCGAACACGTCGTCACTTTCGATCAGGAGAGTTAGTGGACAAACGCATGCATGGTGCGTTGTAAAAAAAAAGGATTAAAAATATGTAACAATAGGTTTGCGTTTAGCATCCATCTCCCCTGATGGTGAGCAATGATGTGGCCTACGATGGAGCACGCTTGCCTAGAAGAAAAAGATTTCCCCGAGATTTGAAAACACAGATTATAACCATCAGGGAACAGCCACACAGGCACAGCATTCCACAGACTAGCAGTTCTCACATTAAAAGCAGGATCGTAGCGTTTGTTACGGGTAAATGGTAAATCACAGTAATATTTCAAAGCAAAAGCGTGTGAGCCTCACACTGTGAGGACAGATTTGATTAACAGATATGGAGGTTTCTCATAACCTTGATTAATCATGGACCACTTTTTATCCCAGAAAATCAAGGGTTCTCTTAGGAAATTAGGTAAAACCGCGGAGTCATAAGCCACGGCTTTAGTACCTATTACATTACGCAATTTCTCGTTGTCTTGTAAGCAGGGACAAGGTAGTGTATTATGACACAGGGAGTCAGAGTCCCTAAATCGGAAGACCGAGTAGTTATGAACTTGTGACCTCTCTGCTTTAGACAGCGACACGATAGACAGGTCCAAGAAATCGTGTCATGTAGACAGTTAGACACTTTAATAAATGTTGATAAACTTACCGATATAGACATGGGCCAATGCATGAGTATCAAGTCCACGTAGTCCAGCTTGAGCCTCCTCAGCGACCCTCGGAGGGAAACCTCCACGTCCTCCGGGCGGTGGAAATGATTCCACACCTGAAACCAATACTCACGATTTTAATGTCCGAAAAGTTAAGTATAACTATGACGTACAGTCTTCTGATAATGAGTAATGGTGTAGCGAAATATGGTAAATATAATGAAAATGCATTACATTATAGTATTTGGATTGAGAGCTGAGTCTCAACTGTGGTAGCTTAGTTTCTTTCTAAACGGCTTTCTAGAATATGGTGTGGTCTGACAAATTTTAAAAATAAGGCGTTTTTCCACTTGCCGGCACGGCACGGCACGCAAAATGACCGGCGAGGACGCAAATACAAACTAGCTGTTACTCGCTACTTAGTTCAGAAAACAGTATCCAAAAACCTTCCTCGTGAAATACTGTAACTAAATATCAAATTTCACTAAGATCCGTTCAGTCGTTTAGCCGTGAAAAGCCTACAAACAGACTACTACTAGCTAATTTCGAGTTTGTAATATTAGTAGTGTGGATGTATGGCACGCTTTTCGACTTAAGGGCAATGGCACCAGCACAGTGCCCTTGGTCCCACCGCTTGGGCCGGCGATTGGAAAAACGACAATTGTTTAACCACGCCATCTCGTTTGGATGAAAGAAAGAAACTGAGCGTAATGAAAAAGCTGTAAAAAAGGACAGGGTCCCTTGGAGTGAGACTAGCCCATCCGTACCTTAGTGGTAACAAAAAGATGAAAGAGGTCACTTCTCTTTACGACTCTCTCCCGTATTTTACTGTTGACGACGTCCCTTTTTTCAATGGTAGATTCCGTACTTTGGTGGTGACAAAAATATCGCTCCTTTTCACGGCTCCCTCTCGTATTTTACTGCTGAAGATGTCGTTACATTTAGTGGTAGATTCCTTACCAAAATGATGACAAAGAGATCGCCCCTTTCACAGCTCCCTCCCGTATTTTCCTGTTGTGCTGACGACGTCCTTATATTGAGTGATAGATTGCATACCTTGGTGGTTACAAAAAGTTCGCTCCTTTTCACGGCTCCTTCCTGTATCTTTTTATTGAGGACGTCCCCGACCTCTGGCTCCACGCGGTAGAAATGCGCCGTATCCACGTGGCGGTAGCCAATGTCTATGGCATATGACAGAGCTTCAGTCATCTTGGGTACGTCTGCGACGAGCGCCACGTCAAACTGTGGAGAAATACAATGATTTTAGGCTGTGCACCAGAGAATAACAGATGTGTAGTAGGATGCGTAGCGAGAGATGTGTTTGTTAAGAACTTGTAGGATCGCTTCATCTGAGCGAGGCTTCATCTTAGTTTTTTTATGCCATAGGTGGCAGCTTACGAAGCCAATTTGCAATTTCTTGGTCAATTATGCACCGCTCCGCTCAGCTTCGCCTCAGTGAAGACGCAGCCTAAGATTTTCCCTTTACTCGGTCACTGATAACAAAACGTAGGTACTTAAATAAAATACTTACTGGAACTTCTTTGCCATTGTTCTCCGAGGGCTGAAAGTAAAAAAAAATGTTTTTTTTTACACACAAGATTAAGAAAATAACACAAAATTACGATAACATCTTTTCGTTTCCCGCCAAAAACTCTAATTTTAAACTTTCAACTTAAAAATGTCTGTAATAAAAAGTTACAAGGGCTGAATTTTTTTTTTAATTTTTTTTTTGTTCCTCTGCCAATGTGTAGGTTATGCAAAAAATCGTGAGCGTAACAAACAAATAAACTCACATTCGCATGAAAAATTATCTAGCTGATGATGAAAACCACATCGAAATCTGTTGCTGGTCAAGGAGGAGTTAGCAAACATATACCAACAAGCAAAGGAATAGTCAGACGCGGAAAGCGATTTTGTCTTATACTTTGTCGAGACACTTATTAGGTAAAGAATAGAAAACTAGAAAAGTTAGGATCAAATCAAAAATTAAAGAAGTAAACTTACATTATTTCCGATGCCCAACCACGTTCCATAGCCCACCGCTGGGATTTGAGCACCATTGTTCAATCTGAACGTGGGGATATTTACCTGAAACAACGTGTTTTGTACTTTTACAATAATACACCGTGTATACAAAAAAAAACAGCTGTTAGTTTTAGTCCATATAGTAGGTCCTTACGTATGAAATTGGCGTTTTGTCGTACTGATCAATTTGATCTGAAATATCTCCTTTTTGGTTAAGAATTCGAAATTCAAATTAATAAATTCATTTAGCTGGTTTTTTTTTCTTTGGAATAGGTACAGTCATTCATTTGTTATTTTCCTCATTATTTTTTCTTTGGCGTCGCTTATTACCGCGCAATGGAAAACATGAAATATCGGTATATTTACGAGTACGAGTTCTACCGTGGCACCAGTGCTGCAGAAACAGCTCGAAGAATTAATTATGTGTACGGCGCTGGTGTCGCTAAAGATAGCATGGTACGTTTTTGGTTTCAACGTTTTCGTTCTGGAAATTTCAACCTTAAGAACCAACCCCGTGGACGGCCGGAGATCAAAGTGAAAAACGAACAATTAAAGGCTATTGTGGAAGCGGATCCATCACAAAGCACTTCAGAGATAGCAGCAGGCTTCGGGGTAAGTGACAAAACTGTATTTATCCACTTGAAGCAAATCGGGAAAGTAAAAAAACTCGAACGATGGGTACCTCATGAATTGAGTGAATCGAACTTGCAAACACGGGTCGCCTGCTGTGTTACTTTGCTCAACCGACACAATAATGAAGGGATTTTAAATCGAATCATTACTTGTGATGAAAAGTGGATATTGTACGATAATCGAAAGCGCTCATCGCAATGGCTGAACCCTGGAGACCCAGCCAAATCCTGCCCTAAACGAAAATTGACTCAGAAAAAGTTACTTGTAAGTGTTTGGTGGACTAGCGCCGGTGTCGTTCACTACAGCTTTCTTAAATCTGGCCAAACGATTACGGCAGATATCTATTGTCAGCAACTGCAAACCATGAAGGAAGAACTAGCTGTTAAACAACCGAGATTGGTCAATCGCTCTAGGCCACTGCTGCTTCACGACAACGCAAGACCACACACTGCATAACAAACAACCACTAAGTTAGCTGAGCTACAATTGGAATGTCTGCGACATCCACCGTACTCCCCGGACCTTGCTCCAACAGATTACCATTTCTTCCGGAATTTGGACAACTTCTTACAAGGAAAAAAATTCCACTCCGATGCAGCAGTCCAAACCGCCTTCAAAGAGTTTATTGATTCTCGCCCCCATGGTTTTTATAGTAAAGGGATCAATGAACTACCCATAAGATGGCAAAAGTGCATAGATAACAACGGTGCATACTTTGATTAATTAAATATATTTTACAAAAAAAAAACGACTTTTTATTCCTCCCGTACAAAACGCCAATTTCATACGTAAGGACCAATATTTAGCGATCAATGACCTTTTGTATGGAACAGCGGTTTTTTTTATTTTGAGATTTCAGGGTTGGCCCCATGGTAAAAGTTGTTTATAATGATGAGTACATAAACATATCGTCACGCCATTCCCCCAGGGGGCTGGCAGAGGTGTAATACAACACCCACACTTCGCCGGACGATAAATAAAAATAAAATAATAAAAAAATAAAAATAGCCTTTATTCTACTGCATTGTTTAACAAATATAATAGTTTGTCTTTTTTTTTACATTTTATTTTTCATTATCGCCGGACGATATTCAGTCCCAAATATGACAGGGGGCGAGAGTCACCATACACCGGGCTCCAGTCGTATAGCAGATGACATACAATACACACATAATGTTGACATAATGAACAAAATGGTGCGTGCTGTCGGCTGGGTTGGGACCCGCTCGCTCTGGCTTGCGAGGCGGGCCTTCTACAAGCAGGCTATCATCACTAATATAATAAATAAATAAAATAAATTCTTTTAAAATGTATTTTCCATCAATAATCAGTACAAAAATAACCATATTATTATCTAAAAAGATTATTTTACAAACTATATCACATCATGTGGCGCGCTATCAAAATAATCTACATTATCTTGTTTACGTGTAATGTCGAGGGTGAGGATAACGAAAACAATTTTCTCTAAATAAATAAATCGTTACTCAAATATTCAAAGTATTTTTAAAGTAGTTTAAAACCTCTATCGGATAATAAAACCTGAAATCAATTAAAGATTTAAAATACCACCGACACCGATATTTATTAAGGCCCCGTGTTACACGAAATCACCAAAAACAAGTATTTTGTTTGCGCCTAGTTTGTTATGAAGAATTATGATGATCAGGTACAAAAAAATACAGCTGGTAGAAGAAACAACCCACTCAAGTTTAACCGAGGAACAATTTTATTGTGAAAATCATTCTCATTTTGGAAAAAAAAACAAAAAAGTATTTTCTTAAAAAAACAATTAGAAAGTAGTTCTCTAATTTTTCAGCGATTACAACACATATTTTTTCGATAATTAAATAGCCAGTTTAGTTCTCTAAAGTTTAACAGAGCAACTTATTCTTATTAGTGTCCTTGTTACGATTAATACCATTAAAAACGGCAAAGAAATGTAATTTTAGGCGCCGCTCTCATTTTACCATCAAATATGACATACGATTTTCAACTCTAAATTAAGCGGCTTAAGTAAACGTGTGTTGGTGAAATATCGTGCTATGACGGCGCCTTAACAACGATTTACAAAAAACATAGTTATGAGCACTCCCGACTAATTCCTGCGAAGTCCACCGGCGGCCCATTGGCCGGGACCGCAGGCCGCGTCTGTCTACGAGACCCCTTAAACAATATTTTGTCTTCTTTTAAGGATTTTATAGTTGTCTGATCAATACCCCAGATTGATGAGAAGATTGGTGCGATCTGATAGCTAGGACTTACTGGATTATTTTTTAAGTTTTGGTATTTAACCTACATCATTTTGAGTGTAATAAAAACGTTTAACATAATTTTTATTTAGTATATTTTTTAAAATTTTAAACTCGGTCGTTCAACAAATTCTGTAGGTTCAAGGCTTTACAATGTTAATCAGTAAAAAACAAGCAAGCAAGTTCATATAGGACGAGTGGCTAGCTAGAGTTTCTAGGCCGCCCGAAGGCCTCTAGCATGGCTTGACGATTGTTGTTACATAAGAAACGACCAGGATCTACAATGTAACGTGTCATCTGAGCCACGGTAGCGCTCAGTTGTAAATGCCACCCGCGGTCACCCAGTAAAGGGTTTTGTTGTCTAAAGCTAAACTTTAACTTTAATTTATTTTATTCTCGCTGCGCCCCGCGGTTTCACCTGCGGTCACACAGGAACCGTTTATTTTTCGGGATAAAAAGTACCCTATGTCCTATTCTGTACCCCAGACAACATGTATGTAAAACTTCAAGACAATTGGTTGAGTAGTTGAGACGTGAAAGCGTTACAAATAAACAAACGAACAAACTCACTTTCGCATTTACAATATTAGTTAGGATACCCAAATTCTAAGATAATTTAATTTGCATGAAAAATTAAAAAAAAAACATTTCGTCACGCCTTGAATGAACATTAAAATAAATAATTCGAACAGAATAAATAATTTCAAATTCGACAAACTAAGTTCACAATTTTTTTTTCAAAGAAAAAAATGGTTTCAAAAAACAAGATTGTAGATAAACGAAACTAAAACTGCGCTTACCTGCCGAACCATTTTAATTTAGAGTCTAGTACACCTTGTCTATCAAATATTTGTTGTAAAAAAATAAAAATAATTAATCAACAATTTTTTTGAACTAATCTAATCGAATATCACGCTCGATTCCTAGCAGGCATCGATACACACTGCCCTATCTCACAACCGTACTTTATTTATATTGATCTCATCGTTAGTCATAACGATGAGATCAATATAAATAAAGTAGTAGTTTACGTTATTTACACGCTGACGCGGCGCCGGCGAACCGCGTTAGTGAAGCAATATTATACACAGATATGCATTTATAGGAGAACTAGCGGCGTGGTTTCACTTGCGAAAGGTCCTATTATAATATCATTTTCTGTTTTTTTTTTTCTAATAATGTTTTCATCTGTTTTGGAAAGGTGTATGCATTTCAAAATGATCGGTTGAGTAGTTAGGGCGTGAAAGCCCAGACAGACGTAAAAATATTTTTTTACTATTATACTGTATAATACAACAAACATTTATAATAAAATATGCCTAATACAATTCTAATTTCTGATATAATAATTCACACGGACAATGTATAATCAGATTCTCAGAACGGATATGTATACATAAACATATGTGTTAATTTGCACGCCTTACGGGTAATGCAAATAAAGATTTTGACTTTGATTTTGACGCGGTCTGCGGTGGCGGGCAACGGACGTCAGCGTCTGCCTGAGAGACACTTAACAAACTTCCAAAAAATTGACTTTCGCTTCTCTTAAGAAATTAGTTAGGATCACAGAGAGATTTTAAGAAAGATGAACCATACGCGAATTCCGCTACGGCGTACCACCGCTTGAGTGTGCTGAAGGCGTTAAAGCATGTTTTGGACAAAACACGAATTAGTGTGAAATAGTAGGTAGTTTACGTTGGGAGCAAATAACACTTTACCGTCAATATGCTAATTAAGGGCGTCCTACGTCCATCCACCTACAAGCGTCTCCGTCCGCCTATCAATCATATTTCAAAAACTGAAAGAAAAAAACATACAGTCGAATTAAGGACCTCCTGCTTGGAAGTCAGTTAAAAAATAACTTAATACTTCGTTGTGGCATAAATGCCGTTTTCCACTCGCCGGCACGTCCCGGCCCGGCACGGCACGGCGCCAGTGTGATCAAGGCCGCCGTAAAGGCCGCTGTCACTGGTAAATACAGTGACCACAGGTTGCTGTCCTTGGACAAGCGCGTCATACGTTTTCATACGCTTCATACGCTTCATACGTTTTCATTCCCGGGTAGTGCTAACCAGGTAGCAAACTCTGGTGGGAGGCTTCGGCCGTAGCTAGTTACCACCCACCGGACCAAGCCATGCCGTGAAATGATCTAGTCGTGTTTCGGGATGTAGTCCGGTGTAACCGTTCCGAAGACGGATCTGTGCAGTGGCGCACTTGTAGCGTCTCACTCAACTGCCGTCTTTGTACTTCTTCACTCTACAAAACTTCAAGGCTAGAGTGAATAAGTACCTTGTAGGTCGTCGTGCTCCATCTTAGACCACAACGTCGCTTAACATCAGGCGAGTTAGTGGCCAAACGCCCACCTATTCTACATAAAAAAATACATTTTACCAGCCGGCTAGTGGAAAACCGTTTAGAACGCCGTCACAGCACGATTTTTCACCTACACACACGTTTACTTAAGCCGCTTCATTTAGAAGCTTGAAAATCGCATAATATCATATTTGATGGTAAAATGAAATCGGCGCCTAGAATCACATTTTTTTTTGTCGTTTTTATTGGTATTAATCGTAACAAGGACACAAAAAAGATAAGTTTCTCGCTTAAATTTTGAAGAACTTAACTACTCGTAGCTATTTAATACTTGAAAATGTAGAGAGTATGTTGAAAATAACGCTCAATAATTATTTTTTTTGATGATACTATTTGCGATTTTTTTCCTTAAAAAGAATGATTTTCAAAATTGTTCTTCGGTTAAACTTTAGTTGGTTGTTTCTTCAACCAGCTGTATATTTTTGCACCTAATCATCATAATTCTTGGCACAAAAAAAATTTGTATTCGGTGATTTCGTGTAATACCGGGCCTTAATGTCTAAAATCTAAGATCGTCTGTTTTAGAGCAGGCCTCGCTCAGGACAGTGATGGTCAGCACTGCTGGCAGCTTGGCTTGCCGATCTAACAAAACTTTGTGTTACAAAGATTAAGTTCATTATTTAAGAGGGCCGCGACGCCCTGAAATTTCCATACAAACGCGCTACTCAGATTTCTTAAAACCATTTGTCAGATTATGGTGAAATTTAGCATGTACAATTAAATTAACAATATCTCCGCCCCTATGTTCTTGGTTTTTTTTACCCCTTAAAAATATCCGCATTTTTAAGGGGTCACTTTTGACTGATTTATTCAATAGGTAGACAAAGCCAATCAAAAATTCCATTACATAGGGAGGTTGTCTACATCATTAGCTGTTAAATGAATCCATAATACAAGAGACATTCTTAGTTATTTAAGAATGATTACAGAAGTGCAAAAGTCATAAAAAAATTGAAATTGCACTTTGTCACTCTGTAGGTAACTTTAGAGGCTCGTCAGTATCTTTACTCGCTCTCTTCACTCGTCTTCTTCTTCTAGACGAAATGGCTATAGAATACCTTAGGCCAATGCGAAGTTAGCATAAAGTGGTCGCCGGACTCAATAATACTATTGCGAGACTATCGGACGCTGAGCTGAGGACGGACATCTTTAAATCTTACAAAAACAATGATAACTGTAGGATGACAGACATATGTGACGATGACATAAATGTTATGACGAAAAATATTGTGACGATTCACGATCTGTGACGACTCATGTTAATGAAATTAAGAAGTTTTGAGATAACATTCATTCGTTATAATGACCTACGAGATGACGCGTGAAATTTGAACTGTGATTTTAAATGTCATTCAATATCGAGGTATTTTACTTATTTTTTAACCGACTTTAAAAATAGAGGAGGCTCTCAATTCGACAGTACTTATGTTTTTACCCGACTGCGCAAGAAAGAGGGTTGTGTTCTTCGAGTCTATGTATGTACGAGTATGTACCTATGTATGTATCTATGAATGTATAAGGTTTCTTTGGCTCGCCCTACAGCCTAAACAGCTCGATGTATTTCGACATGTGAGGTGTCATTTGAATCGTCTTGATAGTGGAAGTGACATAGGATACAGCATTTTACAGTCGGGTTTTCTATTTATCTTTTGATAATGTAACTTGTTTTTAGTATGTATGTCACTCGATAACTCGAAGACGCGTGAACCGATTTAGAATATATTTTTTTGTTATTTATGATACACTTTCCATTTAAATTTCATTGCAATTGTCAAGCGATTTTTAATTACTAAACCCACAAATTTGCCCCTTTGTCAAAATCCAGTTCTGATAAGAAGTTGGTTATTTTATTTAAAAGATTCTTTAAGTATGAAGTACTTATATAAACTGCTATAAAATTATAATTTGTATTAGTTGTTTCATTTTTTTGCTCATTCACACATTCTGCAAGCTGCCATACTGTTTACAAATTTCTTTCCGAGTTCAAATTCAAATTTAAATTGTCTAATGACATAAAAACGGACAGATAACTTTACCAACATCAAATATGTCTCAGGAGGGCTCGCCTCCCTCCCCACCTACGAAGCGATGCTCTGGACACCAAGGCATCGACTCAGGATGTGGTTATAACCGTGTCAGAATATTCTAAACAGAATAAATTCATTGGCAGCGCGTCAACAGCATCGCTGGAGTGTTGCAGGTGTCCATAGGCCGTAGTTACCGTTCACCACCAGGCGAGGCGTCTGCTTGTTCGCCAAGCCATTCTTCTCATAAAAAAAATTACATACAAAGCTATGGAAAATGATTAGTAATTCTTGTGAAATTTATTTGCAAAATTTTTGAAAACTGCAAGTAAGTTGCTAACGTTAAACTGTATCAGCTGTGGGAGAGCTAAATGAGTCGAGTATCAAAATGACTTGCGCTACTGTCGAAGCGGAGCTAGGAATGGGTTTAGGGGGTAGGGGCTTGTCCAACTGATTTTAAAGTAATTAAAGGATTGTTTAAGGGTTGTATGTCATCTGCTTCATAACTGGAGCCCGATATATAACGACAGGCTCGCCCCCTGTTTTTTTTTTTTTTTTTTTAAATTTGGGACTGAATGTTGTGCGGCGAAGCGTGGGTGTTGTATTATACCTCTGCCTACGGGAGAAAGGCGTGATGATATGTTTTAATTCATCTAATAAATAAAGTAATAGTAATGATCTGAGTCTATTGTTGGTTAGCTAAAGTTGTAACCTGTGATTGTAACCATTTTTTTTTATTCATTTCCACATCCCCGCTCCGCGTGCCCCGGGGCGCCAGTCAAAGTCAAAATGTTTTTATTCAAATTGGTTTCAAAGATACACGAACATCAAAGTTTTATAATAGACTCGACCGCCTTGTTCGGAAAAAGAGCCACTACTCAGAAGAACAGGCAAAAAAAAGAGAGGCATTATTTTCCAAATAAGTAAATAAATTACTGTTTAACAAATTTTTGCTTACAACTACGTAATATCCATGTACCTACTAGTGGCTTATTGGCGGAAGTGGAAGGCTCTAGACATCTCCATTCTGTCAGTTCTGGGACTGGTGCCAGAAAGGCACCCATACCGACTAACCACCCACGGTGTCCACCCTCGTCGTCAAAGGCGGGTCACGGGACCGCTCTGGCATTCTTCGCAACCCTACGCCGCTGTCCGCAGCCGGACCCACCTCAACAGGGGGCTCGACCCCCTCCCCGACTCCGGAGCGATGGCCTGGACACCAAGGCATCGACTCAGGATGATCTTGTAACCGTGGCATAACCTTAGCCAAACCTAAAGTCAAGTTGGATTAGGACATGACATTTTCTTTGGGGTTTTTTTTTTGTGTAAACGCAATTATACTACGGTGAAACACTGCTAAGATAATATATTCTTCTCACTAAAAAAAACATCAGCCTTTAAGGCCCGCATGCTGAAACGACGCTCAGTCATGAACCTCGATTTAAAGCTGTTTTTACGTATGGTAAAACCAATAAAATTAGGTAAGTCAAAGTCAAAGTCAAAGTCAAAGTCAAAATGTTTTTATTCAATTTAGGTATCAAAGATACACTTATGAACGTCAAAGTTATTTAAATAGACTCGACCGCCTTGTTCGGACAAAAAGCCTCTACTCAGAAGAACAGGCAAGAAACTGAGGGGCATTATTTTTTCAAATAATAAATAAATTACAGTCTCACAAATTTTGGCTTACAACTAGGTAATATCTATAAATACTAGTGGCTACTTGGCGGAAGTGGAAGGCTCCAGACATCTTTATCTTCTAAATAATTATTAACCTTATAATATCCTCTTTTCATTAATGTAGTTTTTACATGTGATTTGAATTTTCCCTCGGTGAGCCCTGTTATATTTTTCGGGATTTTATTGTAAAAACGAACGGAGTTGCCTAAAAATGACTTTTTTGACTTAGTCAGTCTAAATCTCCGTACAGCTATCCTATCCTTATTTCTAGTGTTATAATTGTGATAGTCACTGTTCAATTTAAATTTATGTCGATTTTTGCGAACGTGCATAATATTTTCAAAGATATACAAAGAAGGTAAAGTTAATATATTTATTTCTTTAAATAAATCTCTCAATGATTCACGGGGACCCATTCCGTAGATAGCGCGGACCGCTCGCTTTTGCAAAATAAAAATGGCCTCTACTTCAGCAGCTGATCCCCACAGCAAAATGCCATATGACATTATGCTGTGGAAGTAAGCAAAGTAAACCATCCGAGCTGTAGCTATATCCGTCAGTTGCCTAATCTTGCGAACCGCATAAGCAGCAGATCTAAGTCTCCCAGACAGAGCACTAATATGTGGTAATATCGAGACTCATGACTGAGCGTTGTGGCCTAAATGCTATTTCTCACAATTTTAAAAGAAGGAAGTCAAAAATCACCAGTTTAAGTTAATACACTGTTAATAGTTTTTTGGTTTCCGCACATGCGACATATACCCTTAACGTTAATTTGACATTCGTCATACATTGGATGGTCGTTCATCCAATGTATGAATTGTATGAATTGTTTGGTCGTCCATCCAATGTATGTATGAATTGTTTATTGTAGGAATCGCTAATCAAATCTGAACCCCATTGTCACAGTACCGAGGCAGATAGCACAATATAGATTTGGAAGTATAAAGAGATGCTTATACCTGGCAGAGGGATAAACAAGTAACATTATAAAATGAACTAGTATTTTGGGCGGTGCGCGGGCCGCAAGCGGCCCGCGTTTGTGGGTGCCCTGAAGTCGGGGTGCCCTGAAGTCGGGGTGCCCTTAAAACGGGGTGCCCTGAAGTCGGGGTGCTCGGACTTTGGAGTGCCCTACGTTTCGATTCCGCATGAAATTCGAGGTCGAGTAGTCCTGTACGCACCGTGGCTCGGCCTGACGGCCTCGCCCCGGTGCGGCTCGGCCTTCGGCCTCGCGGTCGTAGACTCGGCCTTCG
This sequence comes from Peribatodes rhomboidaria, assembly GCA_911728515.1. Lineage (NCBI taxonomy): Eukaryota > Metazoa > Arthropoda > Insecta > Lepidoptera > Geometridae > Peribatodes > Peribatodes rhomboidaria. The sequence goes on from OU452194.1 coordinate 3,212,362, forward strand.
GCCTCGCTAATGTGATCTATCCGACTTTGATTGTGTGTCATTGTACTCGACCGCTGCAAGGCTCGGCCTTCGGCCTCGCCTTGCACCGTTCGGGTACTGCTACTCGGCCTTCGGCCTCGCAGCTGGGGCTCGGCCTGCGGCCTCGCATCGGTGCGCTCGGCCTGCGGCCTCGCAATTGGGGGCTCGGCCTTCGGTCTGACCTATTCGACTTCAAATTTAGTTGTACTCGAACGCTGCAAGGCTCGGCCTTCGGCCTCGCCTTGCACCGTTCGAGTACTGCTGCTCGGCCTTCGGCCTCGCAGCATGTTAATTTTTTTTTTTCAAAATTTATTTTCATAATTTGAATCGGGGTCCCCAAAAACCCCCAGATACAAAAGATCAGACCACTCCGACCATTTTGAAATTTGGTCGCCATCTTGAATCCGCCATCTTGGATTTTTTTTACCCCCACCAGGTAGCCCTTCCAATTCCCTATGACATTTGTTCAATCTCACTCCCTAAAAAACTTAACGTTTCCGAGTTATTCACGTATCAATTTTGTATGGAGAATTTTTTTTTGTATGGGAGTCATGTTTTTTTTTATTTCTCCTGAAAGGTCCCAAGAGTTGCTAAAATATTAGTTCAAGCGCTCTACCAAAAATATGCACCGTTTCTGAGATACCAGGGCATACCACCATCAGAGTAGGTATTTGTTCCAATTTCGGATTTTCTTCGGAGAATGTGAAACACCCCTTATACGACCCTATATTCACTTTTCACCCTCCACCCCCCCTTGTACCCTTTAGGTTTCGCCGTGTATGGAAAAATTTGAATGTATGGCAGCCATATTAAAAAAAACACTTTTTCAAAATTTTATTTCAGGAATGGAATCAGATACCTCAAAAACCTCCGGATGCAAAAAATCAGAATCCTCGGACCATTTTGAAATTTGGCCGCCATTTTGAATCCGCCATCTTGGATTTTTATGACCCCCACCTGGTAGCCCCTCCGATTCCCTATGACTTTTGTTCAAGCTGACTATCTAAAACTTGAATAGTTTCCGAGTTATTCACGTTTCAATTTTGTATGGATTTTTTTTTTTTTGTATAGCGGCCATGTTTTTTTTTAATTCTTCTGAAAATTCCCAAGGTTTATTCAAAAATTAGTTCAAGTGCTATAGTAAAAATATGCACCGTTTCCGAGATACGTGGGCATACCACCATCAGGGTAGAGAGAAGTTCCAATTTCGGATTTTTCCCGGGCCCTCTGAACCGAACCCTACACGACCCCGTATTCACTTTTCCCCCCCTACCCCTCCTTATACCCTTTAGGTTTCTCTATGTCAGTGAGTCAGTGAGTGAGTGGTAGTTTAACTTTATAGTAGTATGAAAAAACAAAAACCCGGCTGCAAAATCTTGTACTCCATTTCACTTCCACTATCAAGACAATTCAAATGACACCTTACGAGTACATGTCGAAATCAATCAAGCTGTTTAGGCTGTAAAGAAACCTTTTATGTACGTATTACATACCCACATGCATATATGTACATGATGTTACAAAAACCATGTTGTATCCGCAAGGTATCCAGTAACGACTGGAGAGCGCAGTTGTGATAGCTTAAATTAAATATTGACAGTTGTGAGAAAAAAATTGCACACGTATTGGACTCCGTCGTCTTAAAAGCGCGAACGCAGACACTAATCGCGTCAGTTTTATTTGTAAACTATTCGCGTCGAGCCGCTACTTTCTTAGAATAAAAGCCGCCAACATATGATACAGATTTGTTAACATTTTTGTAAAAATTCCTTTTTTTCTTGCGTTCTTAAACCGGTCATACTTGCTATTTTTAACGTGCATTTTTTTGGTATTTTGCATGGATACTTATAAGTGTGTGTACATGCCCTTAAATTATACAACAGGGTTTTTGTAACATGCTGTATACATACATACATAACCCTCCTTCTTGCGCAGTCGGGTAAAAGGCTGAAAATGACGATGATAATGATGAATATAAACAGAACCGACCGCTTTACGAAAAACTATAAATGTCATCTAAGACTTAGGTGTTTACATTCCCAATCATCGCCCTCCTCCCCCTTCCCTAAACACGGCTCTGACTTCTACAAACTCGTTTAACGTCACGCGTAAGCTTCTTATCGATAGTAAACAAATATAAATTGTACTTAGATACTGGACTATCTGGTTATGAAATCTACCTAATAATTACTTTCTGATTAAATAATAGATACATACTTATAACTAAAGTAGTGATCAAAGATGGTAAACTAGATTAACGCATACGCTGTTACTTGGTTCCTACTAATGTAATAAACGGTGTAACCGTTTCGAAGACGGGTCTGAGCAGTAGCGCACTTGTAGCGCCTCACTCAACTGCCGTCTTTGTACTTCTTCGCTCTACACAACTTCAAGGCTAGAGGGAATAAGTACCTTATAGGTCGTCGTGCTCCATCTTAGACCACAACGTCGCTTAACATCAGGCGAGTTGGTGGTTAAACGCAGACCTATTCTACATTTAAAAAAAAACCTGTGGGTCTACCATGACATCTTATAAATTAAATAAATTCGAGACATTCCCACACACGGTCGCCTGACCCCAAACTAAGCACAGCTTGTACTATGGCTGCCAGAGACTGATATACACACATATATAATTTTAATGACATACTTAAATAGATATTTAACATCCAGACATAGAACAAAATAAAAACAAATGCTCACCGCATAAATGTTTGCCGTAGGTGGGAATCGAACCCACGCCCTCAAGCTCAGAAGGCAGGTTCGCTACCAACTGAGCCACCGAGGCAGTCATTTATTGCCATAGTCATTTATTTAGGCAGTTATTGCCATGATAGTTACGGTTGTTTTCGACGCTGCGCGACCATGGACCTTATTGCGCGGCGATACGATTCGTGGTCGCGCAGCGTCAAAAACAAAACGTACTTAACTATCATGGCAATACGATATCTTGGTATGCCCTCTGTTGGATAGCAGGAGAAGCCGTGAGACGCTGCTTTAGCTATTTATATTATGTACTAGCTGCTACCCGTGACTTCGTTCGTGTTTATTAGAAAGAAAGAAAGAAAGAAACCATTTATTTCACCGCACAAAACACTACAACAACAACAAACAAAATACACAATAAAACATTAACAGACAAAAAATAATAACTTCTACATATACTTACATTAAGACATAAACAAATATTTAGATGATTAAGTTTCAGTTGTCGCTGTAGTGTCCAATGCGACAAAAAGGTTAGTGCTCAGCATGGTGCTGCTAATTTCTTAGCAGCGCTGGTTTTCAGCACTAACCTTCTGAGACGCACGGGAAATAGTACATTTTTCGTGATATACTGCAGCTAATTATCTCATCAAGAGCGGTTTAGCCGTTTAGCCCCGAAAAGTATACAAACATACAGAGTTACTTTCGATTTTAAACTTACTACCCCTTTCCTCATGAATCCCTTTCCTCAGATTTGTACGGAACCCTCAGTGCGCGAGTCCGACTCGCACTTGTACACTTTTTTATTATAAGCATAACTTTGACGTTTACAAGTGTATCTTCGATAACCAATTAGTTTGTTTGGCTTTGTTTTGACGAAGCCATAAGAAGCGGTAAGAAATCATTCTTTTATCATAAAAATAATTATTTTTGTTCTTTGTATTTCTATTTTAGTTCTAAAGATTTAAAAGCTTTTGTTATTTTGCAAAATATTTTAATAGCCCAAAACTCATTAACATCAGTAAAATTTAATCCATATTCAAGTTAGCTCCGTTCTTCCACTTCCTATGAGTCAGGGGAATCTCTTCCATCTTCTTCTCGACTAAATCGAACGGGTAGTTTGTGTAGTGCTGCCAGAAGATAGGTACAACTGTGCGGTAGTCTGAAAATAGGAAGAAAAGTTTTGTATTTCTTAAATTTTAAATTGAGGATTTTAAGGACACCCTATTTAAGTCAGTCTATTAACATGTCAGTCCGGAAGGCGTCCACTGCTGGACAAAGACCTCCTCCAATGATCTATTCACAATCTTTCGGAAATATTTCCGATCGGATCCTACAAATTTCAATCTCAAATTTTTTAATTTCAGTCTACATTTATAAATTTTGAAATAAGGAATCGAGTATAAATCCGATTGGAAGAATGAATCATATTCATAAACTTATGAACACGGACTGATAATTGAGTAGTTTGAGTTTAATTTTTTTGAATACCTATGTTGAGCTGCCCGCATCCAGCTGAAATTCAGAGAAAAGTGAATAGGTTTCTCCTACGCAAGCATATTACCCCTTCGATCACGTCGACGCTTCCTATCAGGCGAGAAAGTGTTCATCAAAGGCATGCGTTTTTTAATAAAAAGAGTGGCAAACAAGCAAACGGCCCGCCTGATGGTTAGCGGTAACCACAGCCTACGGACACCTGCAACGACAGGATATGCGATGCCGACCCGGAAAATAAAAATGTAGAAACCCTTTTTTAAACGTTCCATTAAAATTCCTAAACGGAAAGAACTTCGGATGCGTAGTCCAACGTAAAAAAGAAGAATAGATAGGGTGACCTACCGTTATCAAAGGCAAATATCTTGTCAAGGTCGTCCTGGTCCAGCGTGAAGTCGAAGATGTCCGCGTTCTCCAACACACGAGACTTGGTCACCGTCTTTGGGATGCTTACTATACCGCGCTGGTACTGGAAGGAAAATTAACTTAAAACTATTATTTAGACATTAAAAAATGTTAGCTATCGCTTTATCATTCCATCAGAATTTTAAAAGCCTTACTTGGCTTCAGTTTGATTGTGTGGCAATAAGTGAAATGGTGACAGGTGACAACAAAAATGTGGCTTACGTACTTCTCATACGGAAGCCACATTTTTGTTGTCACATCGAGTGTGACAACAAAAATGTGACTTAATTTGTACTATGGTAACAAAAATATGAAAACAATTGTAGTTAAATGAAATAAATATATGTTAGTATTTAACAAATTGAATATTAAATATGTTTTAAAATTAAGTTAAGTGAAATTTTAATTTTAAATTATTTTAACAATAACAGTGTGACAACAAAAATGTGTCACCTAAATTGTGCAATTCTGCATCTTCATACCAAGTGCCTTAAAGCGATTTGTGACACAGTCTTGTCATGTTTCTTTGCAATGGCCAGCAAAGTTGGGTTGTTCATCTTCGGCTCCGGGCTGTTAGGCGCCGCTCGGGACGGGACCATGGTGCCGAAGGGAGAGTACGCTACAACCACCACGTTGTGAGCTTTGCACAGGTTCACCAAGTCTGGCTGACCGAGGTTCAGGTTTATCTGGAAAGCGGAGTTGGAAAAATGTAGACAACTTGTAAAGCAGTACAGGTTAAAAACAACTAGTTAAAAATGCTTGGAAATAAGTAACATTATTTAAAAGGCACAACTGCAAAATGTAGTCCGACAGTCCTGATAAAAATAACTAAAATGTTGTACTCTATGTCACTTCCATTATCAAGACGATTCAATTGACACCTCACATGTCGAAATACATCAAGCTGTTTAGGCTGTAGGGCGTGCCAAAGAAACCTCATAAATACCTTACATATATACATAGACTCGAAAAACATAACCCTCCTTCTTGCGCAGTCGGGTAATGTAAAAATTACAAGTTTTTAAAGTAAAAAATGTAGCCTTTAATAAAAAGAAGCATGTGACAGTATTGTAGTCGAGTTTTACAAGAATTGTATAACAAGATGTAGCCAAGTAGCCAAACCCAACATTGCTGGATCACCTCAATTTGGTTGGTTGCTGGCGGAACCTTGCAGTTCGCCAGCAGCCTGGTCATCTGCGCCACATTGAAGTTTGACACGCCAATAGCCTTGGTCAGACCTTTGGCCAGCACGGCCTCGAACCCGCGCCAGGTTTCTAAGTAGTCTATCTTCTCGTCCACTCCTTCTTGCTGGAATATTGTAATGTTTTTTACTACCAGCCCATTTACCCGCGGCTTCGGATACCTATCATAGACTATACATACATATCGTCACGCCTTTCCCCCGAGGGGGCTGGCAGAGGTGTTATACAACACCCACATTTCGCCGGACGATATTCAGTCCCAAATGTGACAGGGGGCGAGCCTGTCGCCATACACCGAGCTCCAGTCAGTAGCAGATGACATACAATACGCACATATGTTCACACAATGAACAAATTGGTGCGTGCCGTCGGCTGGGTTCGAGCCCGCTCCCTCTGGCTTGAAAGGCGGACCTTCTCCCAACTAGGCTGCCATCGCTTTCATAGACTATAACATTGAGTAAATGTAGCTTTTGGAAAAAATGTTCAGCAGTTACGGAGATTACCCTCTACATTCAAACTTACAAACTTTACCTCTTGATAAAATTAGTGAAGAATGTGGATAGTGAATTCGTGAGTCAGTGATGGCCACTTGCGTTGAATATAACAATTGCCTAAGTCCTTGCTTAACTAGTTAAATCTACCCCTGCGCTTATCGGGCACATAAAATTAAGAGTCTTCTAAGAAATGGCAAAAGGTTTGGGCAAGAAAATGTAAGTAGTAGCTAGCAAAAAAAGACTTAAGCAGTTCTTATGTTCATTGCAAGTAGCGATAGTGCAAGAAAATGTACACACGGAATCTGAAACACTATACCTAACAAATTTAAGTCGTATTGATAATTGTTACTTAAACCACGAACCAGCACATAGACTACTTTTGTATGTCGAATTAAATAACATAATTTTTTCCCAACCAATAGAAACTGCAGGCCTTCACTAACAATAACAATGTATTTAAAAACTAACCGATATAGACATGGGCCAGTGCATGAGCACCAGGTCCACGTAGTCCAGCTTGAGCCTCTTCAGGGACGCTCGGAGAGAGACCTCCACATCGGCGGGACGGTGAAAATGCTGCCACACCTGGAAACCAGACACTTCGTTTTAAGCACTGCATATAGATACGAGTATAAGTACTATTTTTTATTTAGTGTGTACATAGTATTCATTTTGTCGTCTATGTCTTAAGTAATTGGAGGTGCCTGCGGTGACCAAGCACAGAGTGTAACCCTTGGAGAGAAGCAAAAATGAGCAGGACCACGTTTTGGGTCATGCATGGTAGTAGCAGTTATAGAAGGTCACAGCGGCCACATAAAAGGCTAATTACGATACTGGCTGCCATATCATCATTATCATTGCTATAAGCATAGACATCTCTCCTTGTACGCCACTCATCTTGGTCCTGTGCTAATCAGGCCCAAGTACGACCCACGATATTTACAAAATGGTCCACCCAACGAGCTGGTGGTCGTCCAACGCCTCGTTTGCCTGTACGTAGCAACCAACGTCATTCAACCCTGCCTGCATAACCACCCGGTTATATGGGAGTCCTGCTACTGGCGGCCTACTCACTAAAAACCATAGGCTGTTGGCCGACCTTGGCATTAAGTTTCAGGGCTACGGGGACGCTTTCGAAAACTTCCGCTGCCTCGAAACCCTTTCGGGCTCCGGCCTGAGCTTGCACTCCACCTCTCGATGATGATGTGTATATCAGACGTATCGTAATATTCTTACGGCTTTGTCAGATTCTTCATTACTATTATTGTTTTTATTTACTTTTATCTATCGTTTATATATTTATCTTTTCGTTTTTTTCTATTTTTTTTTAGTTTGTGGTAGGTTCTTTCGAGCTTGTAAGTATTTGTTTTTAATATATTTTTTTTCTTAACTACTCATGTATTTTTTTTTTTTTTTTATGTAGAATAGGTCGGCGTTTGACCTCCAACTCGCCTGATGTTAAGCGACGTTGTGGTCTAAGATGGAGCACGACGACCTATTAGGTACTTATTTACTCTAGCCTTGAAGTTTTGTAGAGTGAAGAAGTACAAAGACGGCAGTTGAGTGAGGCGCTACAAGTGCGCTACTGCTCAGACCCGTCTACGGAACGGTTACACCGGACTACATCCCGAAACACGACTAGGTCATTTCACGGCATGGCTTGGTCCGGTGGGTGGTCACTAGCCACGGCCGAAGCCTCCCACCAGAGTTTGTTACCCGGTTAGCACTACCCGGGGACCACGTGTAGGGAATCAGAATAGAGTACACTCCTACGGACGTGGGTAGCTCAGCCCCCATATTCTATTTACTTTATTTGCACGCTAGCACTCTGTTCCAAAAGCGATGATCTATATAGGGCCTAGACGTTTGTTTTTATGTGCTTTATGTTCATGTTAGGAAGGCTGTTAGGCCAAATAAAATAAAATTATCCACCTCGTGCCTGGCAACATGTCTAATGCCTATCATACCTTAGTAGTGACAAAGAGGTCGCTCCTCTTTACGACTCCTTCTTTTATCTTCTTGTTGAGGACGTCCCCGATCTCTGGCTCCACGCGGTAGAAGTGCGCCGTGTCCACGTGGCGGTAGCCGATGTCTATGGCATACGATAAAGCGTCGACCATCTTCGGTAAGTCGGTGACGTCGAATTCGAACTGTAAATAGTAAAAATTGAAAATTGAAAGAAACCGGAGGACGCAGCGAGGGTAGGCCCCTACAAAGTAGACCGATGATCTGGGGAGAGTCGCGGGAAGCCGCTGGATGCGAGCAGCGTGAAACCGGCCATTGGGAGGATCAATGGGGGAGGCTTTTGTCTAGCAGTTGATGGCTTCCAGCTGAGATAGAGTAGCTAGCCCTGATGTCAGAATTTTTAGGCCGCCCGAAGGCCTCTGACATGGCCATTGACATAATAATAATAGTCAGCTGAGATAATGATGATGATTAATTAAATCTTGTTACTATTCAAACAAAATAAGCTAAATCAAAATCGGTTCATCCTTTTGGGAGCTACGATGCCATAGACTACAGAAAAATTAAAAAAGCAATTTACCGAAAATTTTTCCTCGCCACTGTTCGCCGACTGAAAAAGTGTTTGACTAGGGTCAACTAGGGCAAATGCATCTGTTGGAGAATTACTGAAAAACCCTTCACAAACTAGGCAACTAACACCATCTTGTACAGATCATTGCAAGTAAAGATACCCCACAGACGCATTGGCCCCAGTTAACCCTATATTATGATTATTTTTTCTATAGGCACTTAATTACGTACATTTTCATTAGTAATTTAGAAATAACATGGTTATAAGAAAGATGAGATCATCACGAGAACTAAGACCATAAAACAACTACTTTAAGTAGTTGTTTTTGGAAGGTAGTTTTCCAAACAACGCCTTCTCAAAACGTATGCCACAAACTCGCTACGTGTGCTTTGTTTCCTTGCCTTGTCACGCATACAGGTCATCCTCTTTGAAATATTATTTTGATAGATTAATTTATGGAACACTTTTTGCCTATCAACCAATTATTCAACTTTTAAGAGGATAACTAAATGATTGCGCCTGTATGCGTGACAAGGCGCTACGTATGAACGTAGCGTCGCACGACGGTGCCATTTCTAGCACCAATTTAACGACTTCCATTCGCGAGTGTACTTGGTTTCTATAGATAGTTATTTTAAGGACCAGGCACCTATGGTGCCAGAATCTGGCACCAGTTTAACGGCTGCCATTTTGGGAGTGTACTTGGTTTCTATAGGTAGTTATTCTAAGAACTAGACAGGCCAAAAAAACCTGAGAGGCGGAACCGCAAGCAGCTACTCGGATATATGCTGGTGCAAATATAGCTAGCTGCAACCCACAATCTTACCCGCTGTTAAAAAGTAAGCTATAAGTTAATTCGGAGCTTAACTATCTCCGTTCCGAATTTCAACCAAATCCGTCCATCCGTTTAAGCGTGAAGAAGTAACAAACTAACCCATACTTACCCTGTCACTTATGCCCAACCACGTCCCATAGCCCAGCGCTGGGATGTCAGCCCCATTGTTTAGTTTGAACGTGGGGATGTTAACCTAAAAATAAAATATTTGGTAAGTAATCAAGTTTTGTTAAATTTTAGTGGTATTTATTTATTTAGAAATACTTATTACTAATACACAGAAATTGAAATAAAATATCCTTACAAACAAAAACAAAAAAAAAAACGAACAATAAAATTAAAGAAAAAAAGATAAACTAAACGAAAAAACAAAAAACAAACTGAAACAATTCATTAAACAATATAAAAATCGTAATATAAATGTACGTACTCGCAATATGGCAATGACTTTTTTGCAAATAACTTTAGCTCGTCAGCGAATATGTCTAGTTGTGGGTGAGAGGCACTGAGAGCGTTTAGGTGTTGTTGCGCGCGGTAGATGGGGGATTGAGGGCGTGCCACCGTGCGGGCTGGTGCCGGCGCAAAAAGAGGGAGACGCACTCCTTAAGTTGAACATAAGTTTAGTGGTATGTTAAGTTTGTATGTCATCTGCTACATCACTGGAGCGCGGTAGGTAGTGACAGGCTCGCCCCTTTCACATTTGGGACTGAATATCGTTCGGCGACGTGTGGGTGTTGTATTACACTTGTTAGCCCTCTCAGGGGAAAGGCGTGACGATATTTAATATGTATGTAAGTTAAATTTTAGTAGTACGTCATTATCTGCTACATAGCTGGAGCCCGGTGTATGGCGACAGGCTCGCCTCCTGTCACATTTGGGACTGAATATCGTCCAGCAAAATGTGGGTGTTGTTATACACATCTGCCAGCCCCTTGGAGAGAAACGCGTAATTACTTATATGTTAAATTACGTATGTGTTTAATAGTAATGAGATAGTTAGATAAGTAAACTGATGTACACTTACTGAAAATGAAACGCAAAATAATCTTAACCCAACTAACTTTGCATACACGTTGTCAGGGATACAAAAAAGGCCATATACACCTTAAATATTAAAAAGGGTACTTTTTATCCCGAAAACATGAATGATTCCTGTAGGACCGCGGGTGAAACCTTGGGGCGCAGCTAGTAATAAATAACGCAAAAAAACTAGCAAAATCAATATCAATGTTAATGTTTTGGGGGCTGAACTACCCACGTCCGTGGGAGTGTACTCTATTCTGATTCCCTACACGTGGTCCCCGGGTAGTGCTAACCAGGTAGCAAACTCTGGTGGGAGGCTTCGGCCGTGGCTAGTTACCACCCACCGGACCAAGTCATGCCGTGAAATGACCTAGTCGTGTTTCGGGATGTAGTCCGGTGTAACCGTTCCGAAGACGGGTCTGAGCAGTAGCGCACTTGTAGCGCCTCACTCAACTACCGTCTTTGTACTTCTTCACTTTACAGGACTTCAAGGCTAGAGTGAATAAGTACCTTATAGGTCGTCGTGCTCCATCTTAGACCGCACCGTCGCTTAACATCAGGCGAGTTGGTGGTCAAATGCCGATCTATTCTACATAAAAAATAAAAAAAAATGCTATTATTATAGTCAAAGCGAAACGTAGGTATTATGTAAGAAGAACATTATTTTTAGTTCATTTTATCTTTATGTAGGCGAACCTCGGATTTGAACTATCATATGTCTGTCAAAGGTCCCGATAACGCTTCAAAGATAACGATTTGTTTACTATTGACACGTGATGACCGAGCGCAGCGAAGGTTTATTTTTTCTCCCCCATTCAGGGGAATTTGGCGTCGCACGTCATGTGCATTTGCCAGTGTCAAATACTAAGTAATCATTCGTTCTTACAGATGATGGGATGATGATGATGAGGTGATGATGAAGATGATGAATCCCTCCCCTTTCCCCATTCCAGTAAAATTAGGGAAACTTTACTGAAACTTTATGTCAAGTTTTGCAGAGAACACGAAAAGTAGCGTTTCGCAATGTCGTCATTTGCCCACACTCGTGCACGTTGACGAACCGGTACACTGTTAATAATCCACCATTATTACACTTTAAGAGTCCGCCGACCTAACTAACTTCGACCTAGGCGATCTAGACTAACTTCGCATTGGCTTAAGGTATTCTATTGCCATTTCGTCTAGAAGAAGAAGACGAGTGAAGAGTGCGAGTAATGATACTGACGACTGACGAGCCTCTAAAGTTACCTACAGAGTGACAAAGTGCAATTTATTTATTTTTTATGACTTTTGCACTTCTGTAATCATTCTTAAGTAACTAAGAATTTCCCTTGTATTATGGATTCATTTAACAGCTAATGATGTAGACAACCTCCCTATGTAATGGAATTTATGATTTGCTTTGTCTACCTATTGAATAAATCAGTCAAAAGTGACTCCATAAAAATGCGGATATTTTTCATAGCTCTATTTTCGCTTAAGAACGTTTTTAAAGAAAACCAAGAACATAGGGGCGGAGACATTGTTAATTTAATTGCACATGCTAAATTTCATCATAATCTGACAAATGGTCTTCAAGAAATTTGAGTAGCGCGTTTATATGGAAATTTCAGATCGTCGCGGCCCTCTAATACAATGGGACTGACATGTTGTAAACAAAAGTCCCCAAAAATAAACAAGATTAAAAAAAAACTTCATTCTTTTTAAACACTGTCTCCCTTAGCAATAAACCTTGTAATAGTTACGGTCAGAACAATTATACAGTGTTTTGTATTTTTCTATCAAGTTAATCCTAATCCTTACTAATATTTTATATGTGAAAGTGAGTTTTTATTGTTTGTTTGTAACGCTTTCTCGTCTCTGGAATTTTGCATACATGTTGTCTGGGGTAGGTACAGAAAAGGATAAAAGGGACTTTTTATCCCGAAAAAAATAACGGTTCCTGTGGGACCGCGGGTGAAACCGCGGGGCGCAGCTAGTAATTTATAAATAATAACACTGTATAACTATTGGACGACCGATTAACCGAGGAAATATATATAAAAACGAAAACGAATATATCACAGAAAAAAATAATAGTACTACATAGCCATACAAAGTTTATTGCTAAAGAGGGTACCTTTTTAAATGAAACTGATTTAATAATTATGATAGTTATAAAAAAAATGAAAAACACGCCTTTCACCTCCTGGCTCCATCATCAGATCAGCTCCAAAATATCAAACTATAGTTTTGTCACTCAAACTACATATACCTACCTACCTATATACAAAGTTCCATTTCGATACGACAAGAAGTAGGTTACAATAATTGACTTCTAAGATTTTATTACATTGTTTGTTAGATAATGAAGTTCGTTTGATAACAAGTGAAGCAAAAAAAATCAAGATTTGTTTACATTTATTGTTTGTTATTTACATTACAAGTTAAGCTAATAAAAGAGTATTAAAATATTAGTAATAAATCACTTACTTTAGCCATGTCGCGTGTTGTTGGTCTGACGTCCTCTCACAGACTATGTTTCATTATGTAGTTGTAGGCGGCTCTCTCCACGCGCTTAACGCTTCGCGTCATACTCACATCTCCCGCGCGTCAGTCCTCGACTCAGACCAACCTAGAGAATAAGATGGCGCACGGCGTATGATCTAAGTGAAGCCAAAAACCATCCAAAAACTACGCTACTGTCGTATATGTACACACCACTCACACATTGACGCAAAAAACTACGCTACTCGCTTGGTCATTCTTACCTCGACATTATGTACATTGGTATAAGGTATAATTTCGTGTACTTAAATATACCTACATAGTGCATTATGCTAACGTAGAGTTTGGGAATTCAAATTAGTTTTCGTACAATTCTAAATGTATTTCATGGCAACATTACCACGCACACACATTGAAAAGGAAGTGGCTTCAGCGAGATATAACGCAGTATTCCATCTTTTCCTCTAGATTGATGTGAGGTCCTCGAAATGAAAACTATTAGGGCCCTTTTTCTGTCATGCAGGTTTCCGCCTGCGCGTGGATCTCATGCCGGTGATAGTAAACTCCTGACCACACGAAGGACAAATATTTCGTTTGTTGCAGAGTCGTACGTGTCGCTAGTGACTAGTGTGTCGGCATACTATGACCGTGCGTGCGACCCGCGTCACGGAAAAAACAACACTGAAGACTGAACACTGAAGAACGCCGCCCGCATCCGGTTGACACGCACGCGGGCTGCGCGCCCGCAATCAATCCGCGTGCCGCGCACGTGCTGCCGCCATGTTGGGATTTTGGGAAACATTATGTAACAAATGATAGAATGCGGGCAGCCCCATGCAGACCAGGGACCCTATTCGGAGATTTGAGATTCTCATCTCACCATTTTGCGTCCTTGTTGCTCTAGTTTAAAATTTGTTCATATTGATGAATACAATGTACCCTTAAGAGGTTTTTGGTGAGTTACCTATAACCCTGTAAGTACTTATATATAATTATGACAGCGATAATAACGATGATAGCCTAGTTGGAGAATGCCGGCCTCTCAAGCCAGAAGGAGCAGGTTCAAACTCAGCCGACGGCACGCACCAATTAGTTCATTGTGTGAACATATTAGCGAATTGTACATAATTATGTCACCCGCTACATAACTGGAGCCCGGTGTATGGCAACAGGCTCATCCCCTGTCACATTTGGCCGTGACTGCCTCGGTGGCTCAGTTGGTAGTGAACCTGCCTTCTGAGAGTGGGGCGTGGGTTCGATTCCCACCTGGGCAAACATTTATTTGGTGAATATTTGTGTTTGTTCTATGTCTGGGTGTTAAATATATATTAAAATATGTATTTAAGAATATATATTTAGGTATATCAGTCTCTGTCAGCCATAGTACAAGCTTTGCTTAGTTTGGAGGCGACCGTGTGTGGAAAAGTCCCGAATTTATTTATTTTACATTTGGGACTGAAAATAGTCCGGCGCAGTGTGAGTGTTGTACACCTCTGCCAGCCCCCTCGAGGAAAAGGCGTGACGATATGTTATGTTATAATTATGACGGTACCACAGTAAACAACGCAAGCCAAGCATCGTCGTATGACGCGGAGCAGTGTGACGACTGCCGCGGCCATCAGTAAAGATAACCATGTTATTGTAGGCAATGTGGATTATTATGTTTCTCTGATGCTATTAAAATATTACACATTATTGACATAAGTTTTTCAAGTACTTAATTATATGTATTGTACCTACTTTAATGGGTAATCTTTATGAGTTTTTAACTCCCGACGCAAAAGCGACGGGGTGTTTAAGTTTGACGTGTGTGTGTGTGTGTTTTTTTTTTTGCACTTCCACACACGGTCGCCTGACCCCAAACTAAGCAAAGCTTGTACTATGGCTGCCAGAGACTGATAAACATACTTAGATATTTTTAAATCCATACTTAAATACATATGAACACCCAGACATAGAACAAACACAAATGTTCATTACATAAATGTTTGCCCTAGGTGGGAATCGAACCCACGCCCCCAAGCTCAGAAGGCAGGTTCACCACCAACTGAGCCACCAAGGCAGTGTTTGTGTGTGTGTGTGTATGTCGGTGGCATCGTAGCTCCCGAACGGATGAACAGATTTTGTTTTTTTTTTTGTTTGAAAGGTGAATTCGTTGGGAGTGTTCTTCACTATGTTCCGTTTGTCATATTTCGTTCTGTCCTGTCCATCCAAAGGTTGCCTGGAAGAAATCGCTTTAGGCGATAAGGCCGCCCTTGTACAGCCGAATGATATTCTATTGTTTAATTTTATCTTAATGTTTGTTTTACTTTGTATTTTTGGTGTGCAATAAAGATGTATTGTATTGTATTGTATTGTATGTTTGATGAAAATCAGTGTGCAGATTTTTTTTTTTAATTTTTAATTTATACTTGTTTATTTTTAATGTAAACTTTTTTCGTTATGCGCCATACATTTAACTTACTTCCTGAACGTTACCGCCAGGGGCGCTTTACTGAAATGCATGGAGCCGAAAACGAAAAAAGTTTACGTAAATATCAAAACTGATACCTACTAAGCTTTCTGATGCCAGATTAGTTCTCTAAAGTTTAACCCAGCAACTTATTTTATTTGTCCTTGTTACGATTAATACCAGTAAAAACGGCAAAATAATGTAATTTCACGCGCCAATCTCATTTTACCATCAAATATACGATTTTAAACTATAAGTGAAGCGGCTATAAGCTAACGTATATGTGGGTGAAATATCGTGCTATGTCGGCGCCACGTAAAGAAGTAACTAGGCCTATCACTCACATACAAACTTTATCATAGGTAAGGAACTAAAAAGTTTCAAAGTAGTACACCGTTTGGAGACGTTGCCGCACCGCGCATCACGCGGCCGTTTTCCTACGCATTTTCGCAAATAGGTGCATCTCGCTCGCACCTACGCTCGCTCCGGACGCGGCATCCCCTTTTTACCGTGCGTCGTTGCCGGTGACGAGTTTTTCCCGCTCGCGCCGCTGGCGTCACTACCGCGAGACTAGTCGACACTAGTCGTCCTCGGATCACGCACGCGATTGACATGTTTTGTACGCGCTCTTGCGAAAATATTTTTGTATTGTAACGCTGTAAACTTTTATGTGCATTTCGGCGAGTGTGCGTTGGAACTGCATGACCTAATCCCTTCTTCCCCTTTTTACAACAGAACAAGTCGGAAAACGCATACGTACCATCCCTACTTAGTCGACATTCCACCACCTCGTACTAAACAGTTTGCCTCCACCTTCCTAATACGAACCGCTAGGGTATGGAACACCTTGCCATCGTCTGTATTCCCGACTAACTATAACCTGGGTATCTTCAAGGCTAGAGTGAATAAGTACCTTCTAGGTCGTCGTGCTCCATCTTAGACCACAACGTCGCTTAACATCAGGCGAGTTGGTGGTCAAACGTCGACCTATTCTAGATAAAAAATAAATAAATGTGTTCACCCAATAACAAACATTGCCCCCTGACACCTTCTTGTGTTTTACTAGGCTAGGCGACATCATCCTTATACTTATTCTTTATTTATTTATATTTATTATTTATTTTACTAATTACAAAATCGAAAGTAACTCTGTCTGTCTGTTTGGAAGCTTTTCACGGCTAAACGGCTGAACGTATCTTGACGAAATTTGATAAATAGTTGCAGTACCTATGTCACAAATAAGGTTGTTGGATACTTTTTTCTGATTAAATAAATCTTTTTGTCATGAATTCTGTAAATAAATAAAACATAACGCGCCGCTTACCAAATGCGTCAGACAACATCACAGAATAGTACGTAGTTGGTACTAAAATAACAACTGACAACTAAAATTAAAATCCCGCTCAAAACCAGGCAGTATTTTTTTATTTTTTGTACAATAGGTCAGCGTTTGACCACCAACACGCCTGATGTTAAGTGACGTTGTGGTCTAAGATGGAGCACGACGACCTGTAAGGTCGTAAATATATATTCGTCTATATTCACTCTAGCCTTGAAGTTTTGTAGAGTGAAGAAGTACAAAGACGACAGTTGAGTGAGGCGCTACTAGGTAGTGCGTTACTGCTCAGATCCGTCTTCGGAACGAATGAACTGAAATTTTTAATGAACTGATCTCTTCGGTAATGGATTATTGTTCACTAGCTGCGCTCCGCGGCTTCACCCGCGGTCCCGCAGGAACTTTTATTTTTTCGAGATTAAAAGTACCTACCTACCCTATGTCCTTTTCTGTACCCCAGACAACATGTATGCAAAACTTCAAGACGATTGATTGAGTACCTAGTTGAGACGTGAAAGCGTTACAAACAAACGAACAAACAAACTCAATTTCGCATGCATTTATAATATTACTTAGGATGTATGGCGCTCACCAGTCGAGCAAGGTAGATGATGATGACGATGTGTCTAATACTAGTTAAGTGGTAGGTACCCCGCGGTGCTTAACGCTATGTTATTCCAGACTAAAATCTATCCTTTGTGCTAAATCTCAATGCAGGAGGGCAATGCAGCTAAACTCAGCCGGATTCAGCCGATGCTTAACTGAACCGTTGATGTTGCGTTTGTCATTAAAAATCGGACATGTATGTTGGAATGTCTCACACGTTAGACTTACAGCTAGACTTCTTAGTCCAGCTAGACTACTGGTGAAACGTTTGTGAAACGTTAGTAATACTGAGCCGTTCCTTGCCCGATTTTCATGACAAACGCAACACCGGCGTTTCAATTAAGGCTCGGCTGAGCGTCGCTAAATTGCCCCCTAGATCTGTTCAGCAGTTCTGGCGCGCTTAGTTACAAACATCTTCTAATACAAACTTTCGAATTTAGGGCCAACAGCAGCTTGAGTTGTCTTTTTAACTTGGAGCTGCTCACCTGAGGTTAAACTGATTAGTCGCCTTTCGCCAACTTGTGTTCACATAATATAAGAGTTACATTTTAAAACATTTTAACCCTGAATTTATTAACCCTACGTTTAAGAATTAAACTCTGTATCTGCTGCAATAAAACAATCTATTAAAATAAAAAATAACGAAATTCCGTCCTTCGAATTGGATTTTGCAAAAAAATGGGACCAATGTAAGAATATCCTTTCAAATAAAAAAAAAACATCGGGTAAATAAATAACAGAATTACGCTGTAACTTTTTTTTACAGCGGATTAGGCATGAATAAATAAATAAATAAATTGGGGACACTTCCACACACGGTCGCCTGACCCCAAACTAAGCAAAGCTTGTACTATGGCTGCCAGGGACTGATATACATACTGAAATATTTTTAAATAGATATTAACACCCAGACATAGAACAAACACAAATGTTCATCACATAAATGTTTGCCCTAGGTGGGAATCGAACCCACGCCCCCGCGCTCAGGAGGCAGGTTCACTACCAACTGAGCCACCGAGGCAGTCAAAGTACACTTACACAAAAGTCAATTTACACACATTTCTCTTTTCCTTGTTAATTTACCTACTTAAATTATTTTTTGTTTGAAGCAATGCCTTGTTTCCTTAGCTCGTTCCCACCAAAGTTGGCCTGATGTACGTTTTTTTACAATACCACCGAATTGAGAACCTCAACCTTTTTGAAGTCGGTTAAAAATAAGAACAGAAGCTATTAATTATACTTTATTTCATCAGATAAGTAGTACATCAAGAATTCACAACACAAAATTATTTTCCTTATCACCTTAAATACGTTAAAAAATATATTTATATTAAAACACCAATCTACTTGAAGTTAAATCACGCAAAATACTCTATTTTCATTAGTATTACAAAAGATATCTTACTTTTAGTACTACAAGTTCAATTTTCCGAAATAACAGTAGACCGAATACGAGTGAATCGAAACACGTTTAATCGACATGCTCTGCTTAACCTGCAACGTTGTCCCATCCAACCAAAAATATAATGTATAATTTCAACAAAGAAATAGTAAAATTACTTCAGTATCTTTGAGTAACATAACTTCGACATACAATTAATATTAAGACAGAGAATACTTGGATAAGTACATACATAAATAGATAATAAATTTACCTAATCTAATAAAATGTGTAACAATAACAATGAAGACTCCGACTTACAGGTAAATCATAATTGTTTGAATAAAAAATCACATTGAAGAAGCTTAATGAAAATAAATAAATAAAACGGTGTAAAAATATTAAAAAAGCTTAGAAAAATTCTTATCTAAAAAACTTTAAAAGTGCTTTGACATTATCTTAAAATAAAAGTTACCTTTTTCCAAAAAATTAGGAATTTATGAAATAGGTTATAAAAGCAAATGGGTATAAAAGTTGTTAAAAAATGTTAGGAAAGTTTTACATTTA
This sequence comes from Peribatodes rhomboidaria, assembly GCA_911728515.1. Taxonomy (NCBI): domain Eukaryota; kingdom Metazoa; phylum Arthropoda; class Insecta; order Lepidoptera; family Geometridae; genus Peribatodes; species Peribatodes rhomboidaria. Next base: position 3,231,904 of record OU452194.1, read on the forward strand.
TAAAAATTGTAAAAAACTTCATTCTCAATGAGATCTCTCTGGTCGTAGCCTACTTATTCATCAGTCTTACAGGTAGAGGCGTTCCGCTTTAGAAGATTGGCTACAAAAGTGGATATATATAGAAATACATTTACTTACTATTACTACGAGTATAACGGGCGTAGCCAAGAGGGTTTTGGGGGTTCAACTTCCCCCTACCTTCGAAATATTCAAAACATTAATTACAACCTGTCGCTAATTCCATCAACTGTTCAATCCACATCGGTATAAGCTTACGACCAACAATCAACTTTTTTTTTATATTTTCGAATAGTAAAACATTTCATACACATTTAGTGTTGATGAATGTACTTAAAACCTTCTGCTCCTCGATACAAAAACCTAGCTACACCCGTATCTACTAGAGATGGGGACCACGTTCGTGATGGGCGGGAATGTGGGTACTTACGCACGAATACCCAGTCTGACGAAAACGTATGACATATGACAGATAGAACGCTAATACTAACCTGCGGTAGTAATTCATAATCATTCGAAAACGTTTCACACAAATTTCAAATTCAAATTTTTCGAATCTCAGTCTACTTTTATGCTTACATTTTGTTATAGGGAATCGAGTATAAATCCGATTGAAAGAATTAATCACGTTTAAAAACTTATGAATACTAACTGAGATTCAAATAATTTGAGTTAAAAATTTTGGAATCCGATCGGAAACGTTTCAGAATGATTGTGAATACCTATGTTGATCCTCTTGTTTTCATCTTATTAGGATTGAGAGTAAAGTAAGTTTCCATCGAAACTTCTCGACGGATTTGGGGGAAAAGAACTATATTTTAGAAAATACATTATCACAAACGTAGTCCCTAGGTACCTGATAGTATACATCTACCTTTACCATCTACAATACAAGTCTATGTGTTTATAATGTATACGACGTCTATAGCCATAAGTGCACCTATTTTAACTAGAATATAGTTATAACAATAGAATATGGCACTTTCTCAACTAAACTAATCTGACAGTTTAAAACTATCTCCGTCTCTTTTCATTACAGTATGTTAGAAAAGGATGGCAACTTCAACCCCACATTCTTAATTTCTATAGCTGTCAAGTTTAGTTTGGCGTAGAAAATGGCACAGGAATCGACACCAATATTTAACTATAGTTTTCTTTCGAAAATACTACATACAATTGAACATTTGCTACACACATAATGTTTCATATTTAAATATAATTATGATGTGCGATTATCATAAGAGTAAATTGCTATTTTATTTTTACGTAAAATAAAGTACGCGTAGTAGATATCATACAATAAAAGAATGTAAGAAATAATATACAGTATGTTTCCATTGAAACGAAAAAAAAAATTGGTTGTGGCAAACGGAGTTGTAGCGTAGACATTTTTTTTCAAAACTGACGGCTTACATAATTTTCTAAATAAATTATCATAAAATATATCTTTATCTACGAAAAATGTTCCTCATTAGTTAAGAAAGTCACATCACAAAAAGAACTTCATTTAGCCGACACAAAAAACGCGATTTTACTATACTCCGAAAAATCTAAACTTTTCCATAATATTTTAATATCTACCAAGGAATGACAATATAACTATACCTATACCTAATTACAAAACTATAGTAAAAACATTCGTAGACAGTTATGGAAAAACAATCATGCACTTAGTTCCATATAAGTGACACAAGAGAAAATGTAACGATACGATAACTTACTTGTAGTTCTCCTATTTTACAACTAACACATAGAGAATTTACCCGTTGAGTATCTTTAGACATATTTGTATAACTGAGACAAATTTAACATAGAAAGAACATGATTGTAAATTCTATGCATCACACACAATATTATGAATGAATGTAGAAACATTTCAAAGAAAGTATTGAAATCATGTTTACAATCTTTTTTATATGAACGATCATATCTTCGAATAATCATTTCTTCGAATGGTTTTCTATCATTTTTTTTAAAGAACCATTCAAAGCAAAAGTTTGATTAAAAGATTTGTGTCATGAAACATTTTTTTATGCGATAGCTGGCTAACAAGAAGCCGGACCGCAGGATGGTAAGCGATCTCCGTCGACTACAAATATCTGTAACACCAGACGCGTCCCGGATACATTGCCGAACAGCCCGTCTAGCACGTACGCCGCGACAAAATTTGTAGACTTATCGAAACAGCCGTATATCCACACGTAGCCTTGTCCCGTTCTAACACGGCGAGAATTGTAGAGAAGATTCTGTTGCGACGCGCACGCTAGGCCATTTGAGGCTGATCGAGGCTTAAGACGAGAGCTGGTTAGTGAATTTCTCACTCGTCTCTTCACGTGAGCTGGCAGCCCACGCTCACAGCTCCAAGCAGTGGAGCGGCGCCGATGCCGATGATTGAGGCTTGACACGAAAGCTGGTTAATAAGTTTCTCACTCGTCTCTTCACATGAGCTGGCAGCCCACGCTCACGGCGCCCAGCAGCGGCGCGGCGCCGATGCCGGCGTCTCCGTCCGTGACGGCGGGCGGCGCGCGGCCGCCGCGGCAGTCTCCGCACGCGCACGTCGCAGTCAGCGTGCACAGACCGCGTGCGGTCGCAATCGCTTCCCATTTGATCTGCTCGTCTAGCGTCCCGGTGCGATTCAGCAGGTGCTGTTTAAACATAGGTTTACTATCAAGTGAGAAAATGCAGCCTAGTTGGGGAAGGCCCGCCTCTCAAGCCAGAGGGAGTAGGTCCGAACCCAGTCGAACGGCACGCACCAATTTGTTCATTGTGTGAGCATATGTGCGTATTGTATGTCATCTGCTACATGATTGGAGCCCGGTGTATGGCGACAGGCTGACCTTCTGTCACGTTTGGGACTGAATATCGTCCAGCGAAATGTGGGTGTTGCATTACACCTCTGCCAGTTCCATAGGGGGAAAGGCGTGACGATATGTTATTTTATGTTATGAGAAAATGCTTAATTTTTTTTGTATTTTTTTTCGCGAGTATGTCCGTGTTTGACCACCAGGCGAGTTGGTGGTCAAACACGGACACGGGCATAAGTTGGTAAGCGACGATGTGGTCGAAGACGAAGCACGCAGACTTAGAAGATACCTACTCACTCTGGCCTTGAATAGGCCAAGTTTGTAGTTCCTAGGAAACAAGGAAGCCGACAGGTTGTTTCAATCCTTGGCCGTACGGATAGTCGATACTCAATTGAATAACGTTGACTTTGACTCAAATTTAGTTCTACGAGTTTTTTTATTTGTTGCTAACCTGACCATTCTTTTTTGTTAATTAGATACGAGATATACCTGTAAGACTTCATAGTTGCTAGCCTGCCACATGGCGCAGTCGTTGTCATGCTCCTGTTTCTTTTGCTCTTCTTTGGCCTATAAACAAAGAGAAGGCAGTGAAAATATTCAAAATTGTTAACAATACACTCAGATCAACCTAGAAAATAAGATGGCGCACGGCGGATGATTTAGATGAAGCCAAAAACCATCCAAAAACTACGCTACTGTCGTATATGTATACAACACGGACACATTGACGAAAAAAAACTACGCTACTCGCTTGGTCATTCTTACCTCGACATTATGCGCATTGGCTTATGGTTTAATTTCGTGAACATAAACATACATAGTGCATTATAAAAGTGTGGCCAGGACTACATTTTGAGGTTCTTTTTTAAAACTGTGCAGTTTTTTTCAATTCAAGTCAATTTAGAAAAAGCCGTAACATTAAACTCTTACAAATATGTGCAGTTTTAAAATATTACATCTACTAAATAAGGTTGTATATTTGAACGGAAATGGCTAACGTAGAGTTTGGGAATTAATATTAGTTTTCGTGCAATTGTAAATGTTTTTCATGGCAACATTACCACGCACACACGTTTAAAAAGAAGTGGCTTCAGCGAGATATAACGCAGTGTTCCATCTTGACGTCTAGGTTGATCTGAGACAATAATACAATACAATATTGCAAATTTTAAAGATATCACAATAAAGAAATCATTAACACAGAGCAACATCAAAGATACAAGAAATATATTGATAAAGATAAAGATCAAAGCACAAACAGCTGTCTTATCCCTGAGAGATAAGGCCTCTTTCAGCAATAAAACAGACAAACCAACCTTATTCTTCCTCTGCTTCTTACTCGTAGCGCCGCAATACTTCGGCTCCTCGCTCACGATTGACGTTTCATCGAACTGCAGCGAGTTGGCGTCGATCGACGTCGCGTCGTCGGGCGAAACGAGTTCGTACTTCTGAAGGTCGTATCTTTGTATATCCTCTAATTGGAGCTGGAAGTCGTTGTCTTGGTCTTGGATGTCTTGGATGTCTTGGAGGGTGGTGGTGGATGTGGCGTTGGTGGAGGGGAGCGGTTTGTAGTTTGCCTGTGAAAAGGAGTTTTTATTTTATTTTCAAGCTTCGAGTGAATTGGTTTCTTCAAGGCAAGCGGGCTCCATCATAGACTGCGACATGTCATGGTCAAACTAACGGAAATGCCGATAATTATTGCGATGATGGACGAGGAATATTAGTATGCCCACGACTGGTCGCGGTAATTTTACAGCGGCATTAATATTGCCGTTTGACGTTAATGGGCATTGACGTAGAACGATCAAGTGTCAGGCGCAGAGACCCACCTGGGCCTACCGCCGTGGCGAGATGCTGAATACGCGACCCCATCTCGCCCCATGTTGGCGGAGGACTGCTCACGGGGGAGGATTTTACTGGGTTCGATTCCCATATACTCCCTTTCGTCACACATGCGGCGGATGGGAAATGCGAGGGCATTTACCTCCCCCTTTACAAAAAAAGACCGTTCAAGTGTATCCACCCAAATTCATCGCGTTAATTTTAACGTCAAAATTCACGGAATAATTGTCGCGAAAATCGGCACTGACGTTTCCCGTTATTGACGCCGTACCATCACAGCTTATCTATGACTATGATTATGACTATGACTATCATCAGACGAAGTGGTGGCCAAACGGAAGCCTATCAACGAGAATTAAAAAAACATTGTTTACAGGGGGCCTACTATAATATTTTATTGCCATGGTAGTTACGTTTCGATTTTGACGCTGCGTGATCATGGACCTTATTGCACGGCGATACGATTGGCGGTCGCGCAACATCTATATCAAAACGTAACCATAAAAATGAAAATGAAAATGTTTATTAGCTGCAATATACATACTACACATATAAGAAAAACACACATAAATTATTAAACTTGGTAGTAATACTTATAACATAAGAATATAACATATAACATAATTGATAAGAATATAACATAATTGAAAAAGAGGTAAATTAACAACAGTTTCCTCACTAGGCAAAGTCTGTGTCGAGAAATTCTGTTACCAAAAAGTTTTTATACATATAATGATCCTCTGTCGACATATAGATGTTACAAAAAAAGGAAAAAAGCTAACATAGACAAGTTACAATCATGGCAATATTGGCAATCCGATGTCATGGTACGCTCCCAAGACTTTTGTTAAAACCTTATAAATGTAACATATCAAACTAACAAATAGATCAAACATAGGGTCAACTGGGGCAAATTTGTCTGTGGGGCAATTGTCTTTCGAGAATTACTGACCCTTCACAAATTAGGCGCCACCTTCATCTCTTTTTTATCTTTAGCTACAATAATATGTACCAGATGGCGTTAGTTGCCTAATTTGTGAAGGGTTTGTCAGGAATTCTCGAAAGATGCAATTGCCTCACAGACGCATTTGCCCCAGTTGATCCTACGTTTAACTATAACTGTCTGCGCACGCCTGAATATTATTTTCGCCAAGTTTGTATTCTTATAGGTAAAAAACTCACATGAGCATCCTCTGCTTTGGAGACGCTGCTGGTTCGTCGACCACCGGGAAGATGCTCAGATTCATCCTGGAATTGATTTAGATATTTTTACCGGACTGCGCAAGAAGGACGGTTATGTTTTTCGATTTATGTGCTTATGTATGTATGAGGTTTCTAAGGCACACCCTACAGCCTAAACAGCTTCATGGATTTCGATATGTGAGGTGTCATTTGAATCGTCTTGACATCTGCTACATTGCTACACCGGCTAAGTACAGGGGGCCTACATGAAATCTTATTTGCCGTGACTGTAACGTTTTGTTCCCGACGCTGCGCGACCGCGAATCGTATCACTGAGCAATAAGGTCCATGGTCGTACAGCGTCGAAAACAAAACATAGTCATTATGACCATACGATGTCGTGGTAGGCCCCAGGTCGTGTTATGTTAAAAGAACGCTGGCGGTTGTAGAAACCTCTGTCGTCACCCTATAGCCGTAGGGGTACTTGTCGGTACCTATAGTGTGGGTTCCGGTAAATGTCTATACTTATTGGCGGGTACAATTAATACGATGGAAATACGATTGCGTAATATATTTAATTCTCCAAGTAAGTTACAATCAGTGCGGTGTGTGGAGGATGACTGCGGGCGCAAGGTAACGCGCGGGCGCGGGTGGCCGCCGACATTCGACCCAAGCTCCGCGCCTCTATTCCAAACTGCAACTCAGCGCATTCCTTGCCCCCACAGCGGTCAAGCCCATTAGGCGATTTATCGGTCTATTTGGTGGTATGCGGTCCAATAATTAATAAGCCTAGCACTTTCGTACGCGAGTGTACCCATGCGCAAACACACCCCGTCCCCTTTCTTCTAGCCAATAATCAATAAGCCTAGTACTTTCGTACGCGAGTGTACCCATGCGCATACACATCCCATCCACTTTTATGCAACCAATAATAAATCAACCTAGTACTCGTACTTTCGTGCGCGAGTGTACTCATGCGCAAACACACCACGCCCACTTTTTCAAGCCAATAATTAATAAGCCTAGTGTACCTTCGTGCGCGAGTGTACCCATGCGTAAACACACCCCATCCACTTTCTTCCAGCGTTCTATTTGCATGACGCGAACTATACCCTGCTATCCTTGTCAGTACCTCATCGTCGCTATCCAGGTGCATCATGGCGAACTCCTGGAAGCCGTCCATGTCTTCGTACAGCCCCTTGCTGGTAGAAGGAAGCGATGATGCAGGATACACCACTGTCAATAAATGAGGATATTAACAATTGACTGCAAGTGAAGCAAAGGTCTACTGAGAAAACAGCATATATTTCTCCGATGATATCCTGTTTACGGTTAATTCGATCGTCATGAGATTTTGGAAGCAAGTAGTTCATTTTAATACAATTTTAAGTTTGAATATATTTGAATATGACACGAGGGTGCGAAGTCTCATTTTGAGAAGAACTACCCTTGTGTTTTACTATGGTTTTACTTTTCAAAAACTTTTCGCAGACGGCTTCCCTATCATGCTTTTTAACGAATTGATGAAAATGCAATCCAGGCTTCCCTACATCAAGCTTAACTGCTTTTTTGATGAATTGACGATGGTGCAGGTCAAGCCGATTTCGGGTACGGCAGCCAATTGCTGTTGCTGGGAGGCTACTGGTTGTGCTTCCTCACAGGGCTGATATACCCAGTTTTTACAGTAAATGTCCGAGAACATGCGAAACACGAAAGCGATGATAGCCTAGTTGGAGAAGGCCCACCTCTCAGTCCAGAGAGTTTGAACCCAGCCGACGACACGCACCAATTTGTTCATCGTGTGAACATTTGTGCATATTGTAGTATGTCATAGAGCCCGTTGTAGCTATAAAATTTGTACAGACCTAAATCAGAGCAGCTGTTCAGCAGATTCTCCGTGGAAGGAGGCTCCGGGTGCTCGCGGCTTCGCCCTTTGAACAACCCAAACTTCGTCGGCGCCATCTGAAAACATCATAGAGAACTACAGACGAAGAAATACTACATTCGTGGCCGTTGTGGTAAAGGTAAACATCATCCCACATCAATCTATCCTATAGCAAAGGGTTTACTGTCCAGCTGTGGAATGAGCTGCCTGTTGGCATCAGACTGGCCCAATCACTGTCCATTTTTAAAAATCTCGTTTTTAACCATTATTTCGCTCTTTGCTAATTCGGTACGCATAATAATAAACTCTAAATATGTATTGATATATTATTATATTTATTTACAATATTTATAATTATTCATATTTATTATATTTATTTTTGGTTATTTATTTAAGTACTTACTTAGTTTTAATATTATTATTTTTCTAAAATTTTAATTTAATTTTATGTACACCACCTACCCTTTTCGTATTTCCTTAAGTTCCTGTCCATCCAAAGGTTACCTGGAAAAAATCGCTTTAGGCGATAAGGTCGCCCTTGTACTACCGAAAAAATGTATTTTAGTTTTTAAGATTTTTATGTAGTTTTTGGTGTGCAATAAAGTACCTAATATTTTCATTTTGACAGTTACTTAAATCTTATACCTTTAAATGAGCAATTCTTGTATACATGTCGGGGTAATGTAGGGAAGAGGAGCCACGCCGTCGCATCTGATCCCATTGATGTCGGAGAAACATAGGAAAGGCCGCCGCGCTGTAACCTTCCACTTTTGGTGACGGAGAAAATCTAGTAGGCCGCGGTGTCGTGTCTAATTTCTCAGCCATGAACTTGTCATCACGGGTCGGCGTCAAACTTCAGGAACGTTGAAATAAGGGGACAGCAGTGTAGACTTTTCACTATTTTAATTATACAGTCACTAAGACTACTTATTTAGTGAATGATCACAAAGATAATTGGTGATTTAGAGTAATGGGTTTACGAATGACCATTGCGTGCGACCGCTTTCAGCCCAGTCCTGTCAACCACTGACTGACAGACATGACGTTCGCCCGAAATCCCAAACGCAACCCCATTCGGTGTTAACCGCTCTAAATTACCATAAACAAATCGATTCATCGTCAAAAATAACAGAACAATAATACTATCGATTAACAACTCTCAAAATAAACTGATTTTCTTTATCCAATGATATCTCGCGCCGTCACGGCCATCCTGCATTTTCACACGTCCTCGGGTGAATAGTTCATCTCATCATCTGTGGACAATCATAAAAGTGCTCAAGTAACCACTTAACGCTCGGTCATTCTGACCGTCTCAAATCTACCTCCACAATTTCACAGAAATCGATCACAGTTATAGAAAAACACAAAACACAGTTAAACCCAATTCTACCAACCATAAACATCGTCTCAGAGTATAATCGACTCTTCCAACAACTTCATATTCGTTACCTATCCCCATAAATTGTCATGATAATTGAAATAAGCAACTTGACTTTTAGTGAAATAAATTGTATTGGGACCAATCGAATAATCGAGGCTAAAACTAAATTATTAATCATACATCCAATGTTCCAAGAATTTAATCAAGCCACATTGAAAATCCAATGACGGTACACATACGCGGTTTGGACTTATGAAAACTGCTGTGTCCAATTTCAACCGAAAAACATGCCATTAAAGTTGTCACTTAGACTTGCCACACAGGCTAGGTCCCTCAGGGTGACAACGACAACTTCCCAGATTGACAACTTCCGAAAACGACAACTTTCGAAAGTGACAACATCCTAAATCGTCATCTACCTTAATTGACAACCGCCAAAATTATGATCTTCCTGAAACGACAACGCGTATTCTCAACCCTTTTTTAAATAACTGCTGCAGACTGTACTTTCATTCGTTTTTGTCCTTTGTACCACTTCATTAGTGTGTAGTATATCAACAAACTAACAAACAATTCATATCACATCACACATGTAGTGCACTTAACTTTTCTCGAAATGCTACTTTCTCAATTGCCTCATTGAAACTCTATGATAAAGGTGCTATTGCGTTCTTAAACTCCTAGGTCTTACTGGCATATTTAAAGTATGTCAGCTTGACAATCCTAAAATGCAAATAGTGTTGATTTCTTTCATTAAATAATAATGAATTTCATAAAATCACAAAAAGGGAAAGACTGTTTGTTATGTAATGAGTACGAATACAATTTCATGAAATTTAACAATAACAACACAACTGTATGGAGATGTGCTAATAGGGATTTGTGTAGTGCAACTATAACTTTAAATAGTACGAAAGTCAACATTTTACGAGTTTTTTTTTTAAATTTTACTCGTACTTTAATGTTACACCGGGCGGAGTTTACTACATAGGCTTACCACACAGGCTAGGTATCGTCACTCAGACTATAATGCAACAAAAGTAAGGTTATCAAAGACTTGCCACACAGACTTGCCACACAGGCTTGCCACACAGGCTTGCCACACAAGCTTGCCACACAGGCTGGAGCCACATAAGACAGTACCATGTAGATTAGTGCCACACAGGCCATTGCCACACAGGCGAGTGCCACACAGGCTATTGCCACACAGGCTATTGCCACACAGGCTATTGCCACACAGGCTATTGCCACACAGGCTATTGCCACACAGAGTATTGCCACACAGGCTGTTGCCACACAGGCGAGTGCCACACAGGCTATTGCCACACAGGCTATTGCCACACAGGCTATTATTACACAGGCTACTGTCCTACCGGCTACTGCCCCTCAGGCTTAGTTTTATCAAAAGCATTGACACTAAATAAGTTATCTATTGACTGCATGACTCGTCTGTGTGTGCCGTAATCGGCACATTCTGACCAAACTGTTTGTGGGTATTTTCAAACTTTAAACAACTCCAATAGAAAATAACACTCTGACATACATCGTTTACGAATATCAAATAAAATGAAAACTTCTCACCGGATTCAATTGCTACTCGTAGGTGATCAATGGCTGCTTCATAGTGCAGGGGCCCAATTCGGAGATAGGAGATTTTCATCTCATCTCGATCTCGATTCACTACTACCCTATTCGGAGATTTGAGATTCTCATCTCACTTTTTTTTCGTCCTTGTTGCTCTCGTTTGAAACGTCATAGGTGCGAGAGTGACCAAGATAAAATCTCATCTCATCTCACGCGCAGGAATAGCCCCCCTGGAAGTCTCCACTGCCTCCGACTACTCGAGACATCTCGCGCCACAGCCATCGAGATTATCTCGATCTCGAGCATTTAGAATAAGGCATCTCGAATACATCCATTTTTTTTCGAGGTATGATGGAATCTCGAGTTGTAAGAATAGCCCTCCAGGCATTGACCGGATCTCGCACGTTGCTGCTGCTAATTTTGGTGCCCTTTTTCGATCAACGAGTGGCGATGTAACCTCGTTGCAGTAGTAACACGTAGGCGTCGACGTTTTGTTCGGTACACTGCTATCTTTCGTCTCTCGTAGTTTGTTAGTTGCGTCACATAGCATAGACTAGGTGTAATCAAACGCCGTCGAGATAATGCAAACGTCTACTCGATGCTCACTCTCTCATTGCCGCTCTGCTGCACTTTATGCACCACGAAGAAACAGTCCGCACACTCCACAATAATAGCACGTACACAGTTTTCTCAGTGTAGGGGCGACCCTATCAGCCATCTGTTGCTATGCCACTTCGCTTCCAGATCATTGTAGAATTGTAGCCAAAGACGGAGCCATATCTTGTTGCTGTGGACGTTATTCTTATCCCACTTCTGATGTCGGGGTAATGTAGGGAAGAGGAGCCACGCCGTCGCATCTGATCCCATTGATGTCGGAGAAACATAGGAAAGGCCGCCGCGCTGTAACCTTCCACTTTTGGTGACGGAGAAAATCTAGTAGGCCGCGGTGTCGTGTCTAATTTCTCAGCCATGAACTTGTCATCACGGGTCGGCGTCAAACTTCAGGAACGTTGAAATAAGGGGACAGCAGTGTAGACTTTTCACTATTTTAATTATACAGTCACTAAGACTACTTATTTAGTGAATGATCACAAAGATAATTGGTGATTTAGAGTAATGGGTTTACGAATGACCATTGCGTGCGACCGCTTTCAGCCCAGTCCTGTCAACCACTGACTGACAGACATGACGTTCGCCCGAAATCCCAAACGCAACCCCATTCGGTGTTAACCGCTCTAAATTACCATAAACAAATCGATTCATCGTCAAAAATAACAGAACAATAATACTATCGATTAACAACTCTCAAAATAAACTGATTTTCTTTATCCAATGATATCTCGCGCCGTCATACATATATATATAATTGGAATCTCGGAATCGGCTCCAACGATTTTCATACAAATTAGTATATAGGGGGTTTCGGGGGCGATAAATCGATCTAGCTAGGAATCATTTTTAGAAAATATCATTTTATTCGTGTTTTATCGATAATCAATCTCAACTGAAAAATATGACTCTTCCTGACATCTATTGGCGAATAATAATACTACTATTTTTTGTAAGCAACTAATTGCTTTAACGACACAACAGCAGATGGCGTTGTTAATTGTATTGTATATATTTATTTCAGATCAAAAATCCATAATAATTAATCTAAATCGTAATCGTAAATTAATAATTAATACAAATGATAAAATAAAATTGAAATAAAAATAAAAATAAAAATAAAAATAAAATAAAATAAAATAAAATAAAAATAAAATATTATAAAAATTAACTTAAGCTACTAAAATATCCATTGAAAATAAAATAACCTAATAATTAATAAATTGAAAGAAAGAAAGAACCACATTTATAGTTATTTAAGGCAGCGTCGCCACGGCAGCACATGCGTATATATATACAGCAATATTGTATTGTATTGTATTGTATTGTAATATGAGATGTAGGTGCCACCTTTTTACAATCCAACTTGTAAATCTTTAGTTGCAATAATCTGTACAAGATGGCGTTAGTTGCCTAATTTGTCGATATGTCGATAATTCTCGAAAGACGCAAATGTCCCACAAAGCATTTGCTCCAGTTGACCCTTTATTATTTAAAAGACGGACCATGGTATAATATACTCCGCATTCTTAGTCAAAAATGGTCACGTGGGCAACACGCAGTGACGTCAATCGCTGCTTAAGCAAGACCGAAATAAGTCACTTACAAATAGTTCGAAAGAGACGATAACGATGACGTGTGACGTCATCAGGTGTTGGTGACCAACTTTTATTACAGGACTAACACTGAAATCGCGAAAACAAAATTAGCTGTTCAATACATTTTGTCGAAGAAGAATGAGATTTTTGTATGGGACAGCTGTTTTTGATTTCATTGTTGGCCCCGTAATATAAGTTGGTAATAATGATGAGTACATTGACATCATATAATAGGTATGTCCATCATGTAAAGAAACAATCTGAATATTTTAATCGACCCAGCAAAGCGTCTCTGCTTCAGCTTCGACAAAAAAGCTTTCGTCTGTCCAGATTTCTGTCTGAATTCTGTCCGGAAATCTGTTTCGCCTCCAGGTTACATCGACAAAAACAATCTGATTATCGTACCTGCTCACAAAATTTCACGAGAATCTATTGAGGAATGTCTCCAGCTCAAAGAGCCACTAGTTCAATATAAATGGTTACATTAATATTAAATGTACGTCGTAATAATTAGGGCGGATTAGAACAAAGGTCAATGGACTTTTGTCCCAATCCATTCAGCGCGAACTGTACACGAGACGGAAGGTCCAGCTGTGTTTTTCAACTAGAAGTATAGTGCCAGTACAGATGTGACTATGTGCATGGCCGTCGGGATAAGACTACCTACGCGAGACGGGTTGGTTCCTAGACTGTGTGCTTCTAAAAGAAGTAGGAAAAACTGGAAGAGTATCTGGAGTATCTGAAGTATCCCAGCCTAATCCTAATTCTAGATAGACCTGCAGCTTTTACAGTATCTTTTGTTATTTGAGTTTTTTTTTTTTGTAATATCTTACGTGAATAATAAAAATTAACCACCTTTAGAATAACCGTGGAATAGTCTCCGAGTCGGAAAAGTTACTCGGTTCCATTGAAATATACAAATAAAACTCGGAATAACTGTCAGAGACTTTCCCACGTTTTTTAGTAAGTAAGGTGGAAATCGTTATCAAAGAAAAACTATAATTACACCTCCTACCTACACCTACCAAAAAGACCTAAGCAATAGGACCACAAGCGATGTTTAATCCAGGAAAAAACAGAACAGCTGGAATGTCGCGGAAAAGGATCAATCACACTGTGTCACAATAAATAAATTAAAGAAACTCAAGAAGCATTAGCTTACCTCAAAATTAATTCAAACTGGCACTGTCGAAACTTGTGTACACTTTTAAAAAAAATATATTACTACTAGTAAAAGGAGTTTTCCATCCAAAGAGGAACTAAATCCGAGACGTAGTTAAAGTACTAAAATACCAATAGGGTCCAAATCACAATATTTTCTATACAAAACAATATTTTGGGTAACAAATTCAAATGTTTAGGTAAAAGAAATTGTTTTCAGTGAGTTTTTTTAGAAAAATATAGTTTTTTGCCTTAGTAAAACCTCTCTTGTGTCTTACTGAAAATATATAGGTTCTTTACTTCGGCGGGTATTAGTTACTGGAATATTTTGTACTTAGTATACGCTTTTGATAAAATACTAGGGTCGTATAAGTATTTTGTACTAAGTAGGTTGTGTTGTCTTAGGCTTAATTCGTCTTCATTAGCAAACAGCAAACGGTTCAACTAGGTTGGGGCAAGCAAACTGAATGTCAAAAAGCGAACTATAGCAAATTAACGCATAGCGCTGGCGAACTCTTGTTCAAAAAAGCAAACTTACTGCTATCAGTGCACCGAGGAAAATAATTTCGCCGGCGTAGCGAGCGTACTTTCTTGCAGACTGGAGCAAATTGCACGCGTAATTTTTCTGCGAATCAGCCGCTAGCTGAATGAATCTGTAAACTATACGTCGCAAACTGCGGACAAGACTCGCTGTATGGACAATCCAATTAAAAAAATAAAACGTGGCAAACTGGAGGCTAACAGTCGGCCGCTTACTGCTTGTTGAATGAGGACGAAGATTTAATTATGACAATATTAAACTAGTTTCGTAATTTTTAATAACTCGTTATCTTAATTCTTTCAAAACATATTAGATTGTTGGGGAAGTAGTTTTATATGCCTACAATATTTTTCATTTTGGAAGTTTACGATTAGTCATAAACATAAATACTACTTTCGAATAATATTGCTTACAAAATAATACAAGAACAAATATTAGATACCTGATTCTAACACAATACTGATATGATTATTATCTACCTCTGAAAAAGAACCTTTCCTGTGACGTCGCGGTTTCTGCGATGCGCGCGCAGCCTGTTTGTTATCCATTTGATTCGATTTTTGAGAACATACTTAATTATTTTGAACCTTAGCCTAGAAGCAATAGAGTTAATTTTGCACTAAATAACTTAAGAAGGTCATTCCTGTAAGCTACCGTGAAGTAATTTAATTGAAAATAGACTTTATAATGATGTACTAGCGATCAATTTCCCTTAAGATTAGTTTTCGTGAGAAAATCAAAATTTTCCACGAAAAGCTTCGATTTGCTTCAGAAAATGCGGTGGTGGCTCCATAATGGAGGTGGCGAACAACGTACAACGCTTCACCAGCCTGTAGAAGTCTAGGTAGGAGTGTAGACGACCCACCCTTTTTTGCAACGTAAAATTAATGTAACTGTGGGATATACAGATATCTTTTCTTTGAGATCTAGATATGAGTCCTTCTAGATGGCGTTGTCTGTAGTCAATACTCAGGGCGAAGAATTCAAAGATTTCATTGGCCCACCACACGCACGAGCTTCACCACACATTTAGCTGCTGAGCCGTGTGGTAACGATACGATCTTTTGGACCAGAGTATGCTTAAATTATAGACAAGTCGAAAATCGCGCAATCCATGCCATGGGGTTGGCGCGCTGTACAGTTTTACTAACCACACGCATGGTGTTCCTTGTTCGAGCCTGGCTTGCGCAGTTAAAAGTGTGGAGAAGATAGTTGGTGTGGTAGGCATATTAGGCGGATATCACACTGCCGCCCCATCCCACTGCGGTAACGAAATTCGCTGGCGCTTCTCCGCACAGAGACGCGGTGTCAGTGTGTTATACCGTTTTTTGTATACAAACCGAGATTTTACAAAGTTAAAATCCGCATCACCGCACACCGGAGCGGTGTTCGGTGCAGTGTATTTGCGCCGTATACTTACTCACATTATATCCGACTTTGACGCCTGCCACGACACGCTCCGCATAGGGCGCGCGCACCTCACCGACAACCTCCCTATGTAAAGGGATTTTTGATTTTCTTCGTCTATCTATTGAATAAATCAGTCAAAATGACCCCTTACAAATGAGGATATTTTTTATAGCTCTATTTTCTCTTGAGGACGTTTTTTAAACAAACCAAGATAAATTGCTAAATTTCATTATAATCTGACAAATGGTTTCCAAGAAATTTGATAAGCGCGTTTGTATGGAAATTTCAGAGCGTCGCGGGACTCTTAATTCAGGATAGGATTTTCGCAGGCAACCAAAATATCAACGTATTCGCATTGAAATTATCTTTATTTTGTTATGACACTTATTGCGTAAACACGTAGGTTCAATTTGCTCTCACCGGCAGCACTCTTTATGCCTGGCAACCTGATGATGTGACAGGAGAAGGATAGGCAACCCATGATCCAAAAAACAAGGTTAATAGCATTCAACAAACATAATGACGTCATTGTCTTTCGTCTCTTTCGAACTTATTGTAAATGACTTAGGTACCTATCTATTTCGGTCTTGCAAGCATCGATTGACGTCACTACGTGTTTCTGAATGCTATAACCTGGCGGAGTATATTATGACACCATGAGGCAACCAAAAATTTTCACAATCTATAGGCTTCACACTTTCGATTGGTTTATAATTTGTTGAGTAATCGAGTAGGTAAAGTTTGCGAAAAAAAAACAGTTTTCAAAACGTAATTAAACATGGTCTGGACAGGAGTTTTTTAGGCAGCCCACTCCCAAAATGTTATATAACATACTAAGTTTCAAATAAAACATATCTCATTGAGTATTTTGGAAAATCGTTGTCATTTTGGAAAAAATCGCTAAAAGTATCTTCTTAAAAAAAACTCTTTTAGTGTGGTTCCAGCGATGACAACACATTTCTTTCGAGTATTAAATTGGTTCTCTAAAGTTTAAACGAGCAACTTTTTCTTATTTGTGTCCTTATTACAATTAATACCAATAAAAACGGCAAAAAAAATGTAATCTAGGCGCCGATATCATTTTACCATTATTAAATGATATACGATCTTCAACTCGAAGCAGTTTAGGTAAACGTGTGTGTTGGTGGAAAATCGTAGTATGGCCGCGTCTTAAATCTCGTTAATTAGATCTTTTGTCTATTTCTTAAAGAATTTTTATTTTTATCTAAAAGAACGTTTCCAGTACTTGCACTCCTCCCATTCCCTTTCTCTTAGGTCATCAGAAAACAGACTGCTTATGAATCCAGTCCATAGTAATGGCTTTTAGGCAATGTCTTTCACTACTGAAGCCGTGCGACTCTGGAACTCACTCCCAGTTAATATTAGACATGCTTAATCACTTCATAGTTTTAAAACGCAGCTCAAAGTGTTCTACTTTTCCAAACTGGCTCATTAAAGGTAGAGACCCAGGTTGTATCTATTGCTGGGGAACACCAAGGCAGGAAGTGCGTTCCACTCCTTGGCAGTTCTGATTAGGAAGGACTTTTGAAAGCGCTTCGTGCGGGCTTTATTAAAGCTGACGACATATTGATGAAGTGTCTGCCTCGATGACCTGTGGCAGAAGTCAGATGACGGAATCAGCTCGTATAGTTCCTGTGCACATTCTCCAAAGGAGGCGGTAAAAAATTGACAAACTAGCTACACGCCGCCTGTGCTGGAGACTGTGTGCCATCTTCCTCTTTACCAGCGCCTGGTCATTGATTAATCTAAGGGCGCGTCGCTCAATTGAGTCCAATGCTTGAAGCTGGTAAAAATCAAACGAGGAAAATCTGGGAAAATCAGACGAGGGGTTGGACAGATATGCGAGGTCCTCGCTCGTTTCGAACTACTAGTTAAATAAAATACAGTGGCCATGGAATAATAGTGTATTTTAGAATAAACACTACGGTATTTATTTCATTACCAACTATTAATTTAACAATAATGCTTAATTAATCACTGTTACATTCAAATCGGCGTGTAGGTAAAATTAATTAAAAACTATTTATACTTAATACTAAAAACAATTCTTTCCCAGCCTCAGAATTATTTTTAGCATTTCTTAATTGACTAGAAGCTTATGACGGATAATTAGACAATTAGTTGAAGGTAGGTAATAAGTATTATATTCTAAAAATTAGTGCCAACTACGAAGTTTCCATTCTTTGTATTAGAATGTGTGTGGTTTTAAGCAAGCTTTTTTTTTTACGGAACAATAATTGAGTAGTTTGTGTAGTAAGTTAAGAATAAGAAAACAAAAGAATCTGTTATTAATAAATAGGATTATACATTAAAACATTATCACTTTTACTTATATCCGAGAGTTTTAAAAACGGCGTCGTCTGGTAGATTGTTCTCGAAGAATGGACTCTCCCGGAAAATGACAGATGCATCGGCTATGTGCATTTGTCTCTTGCCGTATCTGAAAAAGAAACAGGATTTAGTTAAGCGCCATCTATGATTTTCGTCTTGAAGTAATACCTATAGCGTTGGGATAGTATATGACAGGTAACTACGGAATTTAAGAAAACTAAACTTAACATTTAAAAAAAAGAACTACAGCGCTGCGTCGGCGGGTGAAGATAGTTTGAACTAACTTGTCAATGCTTTGGGCTATTAGTGTTTATCAAATCCTAAGATGGCACTGTAGAAGAGAATATGGCGTATAATTTTAATCATATTTGACTCCACGCGTATTGTTGTAAAAAAAAATTAACATTTTAACAATTAACATCCTCTGCCAGCTACATGGCAAGATGGCCGCTGTGAAAAGTTGAATTGTTGACTTCCGGCTCCTTTTGGACGAAAATATTGTTGACATATGTAGCAACATAGAGAGTACTTTGAAATCTATTTTATCCGTATAGTATTTAGCCGAATAGACCAGCTTGAGAAGCGCGTTTGTATGGAAATTTCAGAGCGTCGCGGCCCTCTTAACACATAGGCTACTTTTCAACCGTGGATAAAACCGCGGGTTGCAACTAGTAGTTATTTAAAAGGAAAAACAGAGATTTACCTTCCTCTTCCATGAACGGAGTAGTACTCCTGCAGTTCCTTCAAGTAGTTGGAGATTTGCTCGGCCGTGTCGAAGCGCTCGGGGCGGCGCGGGCGCGGATACTGCGCCTGCGCGCGGCACGACAAGATGGCCGCCGCAAGCAGCAACATGGCGGGTGTTACACGCATTTCGAATCTGTAACCAATGAATTTGTATTACTATCTACTCATTGCCTGTAACGGGTTTTTTTGTTAATAGGTTCTCATCTGGCCGCCGTATCTCCTGATTTTGAGTGATAAAGCGCGGCGGTCTAGTCCACGATGTAGCACGTTTGCCTAATAGATACCAAATCACTCAGGACTTGAAGACATACCTACAGATTATATCTATCGGGGAACACGCACTCAAGCATGGCATACCAGCTATGTCTCGCGATTTCACCTGCATGTTTTTTTTTTTCGAAATAAAAGTTACCGTAGGTCTTATGTCCTTTTCTGTACTCCAACAAAGTATTTGCAAAATTTAATAATAATCGTAATAAACAAACGAACTCACTTTCGAGTTTAGAATGTTAAGTTAGGAAAATAATAATAATAGTTTATTTTTCACACACAGTCGCCTGACCCCAAACTAAGCAATTAGTTAGTAATTAGTAAAGTAATTATTAGTATTAGTTAGTAGGTATACCATTATACCATACAAGTCGTTGGCTCAATAAAAATTAAATCTAAATATTAGGTCCTTACGTATGAAATTAGCGTTTTGTCGTACTGATCAATTTGATCTGAAATATCTCCTCTTGGTTAAGAATTCGAAATTCAAATTAAAAAATTCATTTAGCTGGTTTTTTTTTCTTTGGAATACAGTCATTCATTTGTTATTTTCCTCATTATTTTTTCTCTGGCGTCGCTTATTACCGCGCAATGGAAAACATGAAATATCGGTATATTTACGAGTACGAGTTCTACTGTGGCACCAGTGCTGCAGAAACAGCTCGAAGAATTAATTATGTGTACGGCGCTGTTGTCGCTAAAGACAGCACGGTACGTTTTTGGTTTCAACGTTTTCGTTTTGGAAATTTCGACCTTAAGAACCAACCCCGTGGACGGCCGGAGATCAAAGTGAAAAACGAAGAATTGAAGGCTATTGTGGAAGCGGATCCATCACAAAGCACTTCAGAGATAGCAGCAGGCTTCGGGGTAAGTGACAAAACTGTATTAATCCACTTGAAGCAAATCGGGAGGGTAAAAAAACTCGAACTATGGGTACCTCATGAATTGAGTGAATCGAACTTGCAAACACGGGTCGCCTGCTGTGTTACTTTGCTCAACCGACACAATAATGAAGGGATTTTAAATCGAATCATTACTTGTGATGAAAAGTGGATATTGTACGATAATCGAAAGCGCTCATCGCAATGGCTGAACCCTGGAGACCCAGCCAAATCCTGCCCTAAACGAAAATTGACTCAGAAAAAGTTACTTGTAAGTGTTTGGTGGACTAGCGCCGGTGTCGTTCACTACAGCTTTCTTAAATCTGGCCAAACGATTACGGCAGATATCTATTGTCAGCAACTGCAAACCATGAAGGAAGAACTAGCTGTTAAACAACCGAGATTGGTCAATCGCTCTAGGCCACTGCTGCTTCACGACAACGCAAGACAACAAACAACCACTAAGTAAGCTGAGCTACAATTGGAATGTCTGCGACATCCACCGTACTCCCCGGACCTTGCTCCAACAGATTACCATTTCTTCCGGAATTTGGACAACTTCTTACAAGGAAAAAAATTCCACTCCGATGCAGCAGTCCAAACCGCCTTCAAAGAGTTTATTGATTCTCGCCCCCATGGTTTTTATAGTAAAGGGATCAATGAAATACCCATAAGATGGCAAAAGTGCATAGATAACAACAGTGCATACTTTGATTAATTAAATATATTTTACAAAAAAAAATCGACTTTTTATTCCTCCCGTACAAAACGCCAATTTCATACGTAAGGACCTAATATTTCATTCGGGTCATGTCAACCATATCTCTTTCCCATTTCAACTATTTCGTAAATTGAGATATTACAGACACACTTTAATTAACATTAAAAAATTTAAACTAGTTTGTTTATTTACAGTTTTTTAACTACTACAGGTAGCATCGATACACTTTTATTTATGTACTTACATTTTATTAATGTACCTTTATTATAGTTCCAAATAAAGAATTTTGTATTTGTATTGTATTTGTATATGAAACGATATCGGTTTGTTATTCCCTTGGTTGTAATTTATTTTCAAAAAGAAGCTAATATAAGAAATTGTTCCCTCTACGCCGTATTAATTGTTAATCTCGTGCCTTAGACATTACTACACATTGGTTCCCATGACGATGCGTTGCGCTTGCAAAGTAGACAAAAGCGACAGCCCAAGGTTCCTCGGAAAGGAACCTTGTTCTGCAAAAAGTTGCAGTTTTTCAGGTTCCTTTCCAAGGAACCTTGTTCTAAAAAAGAGCAACTACTACACATGAACGGGCAAGAAACTGAGAGGCATATCATTTAAAAAAATTGGTTTTACAATCTTTGGTATAGAACGAGAAAAACATCTTTGAAAACCCTCATTTTCCACTCAGCGTTTAATAATGACGATGATGCACCAATTTTTCCCAATCACGGCAATGTCATCTCCCACGCTTCCAAGTTTCAATTTCCAACGAAACGAAATGTCAACCCGTAACCAAAGGGTTCTCTATCTGCCAATATGACGGTATCTGCTCCTCAATTATAAAACAATCCTCTGATTCGTTTTTAAGAGCAGTGTTACGATAAGATAGTGTGTAGTTTGTAAATCAATATATCAGATTTGTTGGGCAATCTTTATTGAATAAAGGAGGATTATGTTTTGTACTTTCGGTTTGGTTTTTCAATTTGGGAAGTCAATGGTATTCTCTATCCTGTCTAGCATCTTGCTAGTACATCCTGCACGTCATGCTGGATGGTGAATGTTGTCACATCCTGCAGCGCGACAATGACGCGTCCATCTTGCCTATATAATACTGCAAGTACACGTGCAGAATGCTAGGCAGGACAGTGTGTAGGCTACATCCTGCTTCACAGTTCTGCAAGCAGTACTGCAGAGCAGGTTGGTGAATGGCACCTTGCTTGCACTTTGATGAAGATAGGATCATCGATACTTAATTTATCGTCTAACAAACAAATGCTCAGCTGTCCCTGTAGACTCTAAAACCTCGCTTCACTCGGTCAATCAGATAGCTGAGACTCAAAATGTTTAAGTCACTCTAAAATTGTGTTAAATATAGGTTAGCTCTTACTCTTGATGGGGCAAGACGATTTATAAGTTTAACCTTTAATGAGCAGTTAACTCCGAGTTAAAAATGCGATGATAGCCTAGCCGGAGAAGGCCCGCCCCCAAGCCGGAGAGAGCGGGTTCGGACCCAGCCGAAGGCACGCATCAATTTGTTCTTTGTGTGAACATATTGTATGTCATCTGCTACATGAATGGAGCCCGGTGTATGGCGACAGGCTGCCCCCTGTCACATTTTGGGACTGAATATCGTCCGAGGAAGTATGGGTGTTGTACACCTCTGCCAGCCCCCTTGGGGGAAAGGCGTGACGATGTAAAAAGACCCGAGCTTCTGCAAGTTAGTTATAAGTAAGTGGTGTGTGTGCCACTGAGGAATAAAGTAGAGTTGCTATCACGAACACATTTTGTCGAACGGCCATCGTTCACCTAGAAATCTATCACGCAAAAATGTTTTCGGGTTTTTTTTTCAAATCGGAACTTACTGTAACAAGTAAAATGTTATACCCCATGTCACTTCCACTATCAAGACGATTCAAATGAAACCTCACACGTCGAAATCCATCAAGCTGTAGGCTGAACGGCGCGCGGCGTCCCAAAGAAACCTCATACATACTTACCCACATAAATACTCGAAAAACATAACCCTTCTTGCGCAGTCGGGTACAAAGTTAAGTGAGACTCCGTCCTTTATTTCTTTTTCCTCTATTTTAATAGATGTAATATTTTTAAAAAGCGCGTGTTGACTTCTCACGCGTATAACGTTTGAGTGAAGTGCGCTAGCTAGCATCCTCACGGTGCACTATGCCAGTTCGAGATGTCAAGTCTAGTACAAAGAGCATATAATTACGGGGGAGTCTAGTATAAAATACATAATAATGTGTATGAAGAGTACTCATTTTGTTCTAATTTCGCATCTCTACAAAGCTCGAGTGCTCAGCTACCTCCTACGCCATATTTGTCGTTAAAACAACAACGCGTTGAGAGGCAGACCCGCTGGTGCTGTTTACCAAACACTACACTCTACTAACCATAGCTAAAATTAACCATTGGAGCCTTATTCTGGCGCGTTCTATCGAACGCGTACAATACAATATCTACAAGCAGCACAATATCTTGTACTGGAGCACGGTCTATGGCGACAGGCTCGCCGCCTGTCACATTTGGGATTGAATATCGGCCGGCGAAGAGTGGGTGTTGTACATATTTCACTTCTGCCAGCCCCTTCGGGAGAAAGGCGTAGCGATATGTTATGTTCGACATTGTCAAAGTCAAAGTCAAAATGTTTTTATTCAATTTGGGTATCAAAGATACATTTATGAACGTCAAAGTGTTTTTTAAATAGACTCGGCCTTGTTCAGATAAAAAGCCTCTACTCAGAAGAACAGGCAAGAAGCTGAGGGGTATCATTTTTTAAAATTGTGTCGGTCGCATTCAGTTTTATAAATGTTCAAACGAGAGACGTTGCTCATTCATCGTCATCATTCGGTCATCGTGTCTTTTTTAGCGAATTGAAAATGTAAAGGAAAAAAAAAAGACAGAAAATTACACTACACTGCACTACATCTAAATAATAGGCTTATAGCCTAGGAATAGATGTAGTACAATTTTCTGTCCAACGTGTACAAGTAATATATAAAGACAAAACTCGAATCGCACATCAACATCAAACATCACAGAGCCCAATAAGATTTTGCCAATAAATGAAACTAGCAACACTCCCAGGTTTCGCATGACACCTATAAACCTTCCGTGAAAAATTATCTAACTGTTGGTGAAAGCCGCATCAAAATCCGTTGCGTGGTGTAGGAGGAGTTAGCGGATATACAGACAGATACGGACAAATGGGGAAAACAACTTTTTTCAATCTGGGAAGTCAATGGTAGCATTCACTATCCTGCCTAGCACATCCTGCACATCCTGTAGCTAGTACATGCTGGACGTTGAATGTTGTCACATCCTGCAGCGCGTCACCGAAGCGTCCATCTTGCCTATATCATACTGCAAGTACACGTGCAGAACGCTAGACAGGACTGTGCTAGACTGTGTGGGCTACATCCTGCTCCACAGTACTGCAAAGCAGGATGGTGAATGGTACCTTAAAACGCTGGCATAATGACAGGTGGCATAATGGTTTAGGAGGAGTTAGTTGATATAAACACAGATACTAACAAATGCGGAAAACTACTTTACCTATACTACGATTATGTACAGAAGAGAAGAAGAACCCTCCCCAGGAGTGTTAAACGTTTAACGCAACCTTGTTGGAAGTCGCATTAGAAGTTTCACTTCAAAAACAAACAGGTGAATTGCATGAGAACCTCCTACTGTTTTGATGTCGGTTACAAATACACGAAAATATTGACTGCCCCGTGCTCCTACGCGTGAATAGCTATGTCCACACTGTGCCTTTTTTTGTTCATTAAGGGCATGCGTCATAGCGCAGTCAACAGCGCACGTGAGGCATGCCCCTAGCGCATGCGCGGTGACAGTTGAAAGAGAAGCGCGCGCTGTGATACACGTTTTCCCGCGTTGAGTGGATTTCTATGCCACAAAGCGTTCAACAACAAGATGGCGGACGAAGAAAAAGATAATACATTGAAGTTTATTGAAGACTATAGAAGTTTCCCACAACTTTGGGATCCTAATAATAAATCACGTTACTTCGATTACTATAATAACGTCGTATCCAAAACTTTCTCTTGGTTCTCTTTTTTCTGGAATTTCTTATGGCCAAGTAAGCCGCACTTATTCCACCAAGTAAAATATTCTCATTACACATGTTTCCTAAAGCTGACAGAAACTACGACTGAACTAAATGACCATATTGACCTTGCGTTCGTTTACGCATTCAACTATTGAAAGCGCCAAACAGAAGATGAATAGAAAGATGAAGAGGAAAATTGAAGATGAAAATTGCACAGTGTGGACATAGCTTTTAATAGCTGTTCGATAAAATGCGTATTTTATTTTTCATTTAATATTGTATTAAGTATGTTGGTTTGTATGTTATTAGTGTGATAAAATGGGCCCGTGTTTATATTTTATAACAACAATACAATACAATACAAAAACTCTTTATTGACACCAAATAAAAATAAATCTAAACTAAACACTCAAAAATAAAGGCGCAATGGGCGGTCTTATCGCTTAAGAGCGATCTCTTCCGGACTACCTTTGGATGGAATAAAAACAACCTGTGCCCGATTTAATTACTAAATCGATGAACGTCAGCTTTACACACAAAAATTATATTCATTGTCCCGTTACACCGATGTCCCGTTACGCTCATAATAACGTCACGATCGGACCGAAAGCGCTACACGAGCGATTTATTTTTAAAAGTATGCAATCATTTCATCAATGTTTTGTTACGACGTTGTCACGTTAAGCTATAGTCCGTAAACCGACTTTACAGACAACCAATATTTTTTTTTCAATAGTACCAATACATTATTATAAACGCGAAAGTTTGTATGTATGGATGGATGGATGGATGGATGGATGGATGTTTGTTACTCTTTCACGCCAGAACGGCTGAACAGATCTGGATGAAATTTGGCACAGAGGTAGATTATAGTCTAGAATAGCACATAAGATACTTTTTAACCGCGGGTGAAACCGCGGGGCGCAGCTAGTATGTTATATGTTAGTAAAACTTCTAACCTAAGTTTTTTTTAAATTCTAAAGTAGAAGGAACCCCAATAAAGCTTGCTTAATGTTTTGATTCAGTTAAATTGCGCCTGAAATTACTAGGAGGAGGTACAAAGGTCACTGTGATCAACGAAAATTGGACAATTTCCTTTCGGGGAACTATCCTGCCGCACCTGACTTGCACACCGCGTCTTTTATTAAAAATGGGAAATTTAAAAATGGAACATAGGCAACGGCTCTTGCATGCCAACTTTTTATGAAAAACTTCTTGTTGCCCGCAACTTCGTTCGCGTTTGTTCAGAAAATAGTATCCATGAACCCTCCTCGTGATTTACTGTAACTAATTATCAAATTATGAATATTAATCCGTTACCAAAGAGATCAGAGTACAACATTGAAAAAAAAAACTGGCTGGTTTTGAGCGGAGTTTTAATTTTAGTTGTGTTGTTATTTTAGTACCAACTACGTAATATTCTGTGATGTTGTCTGACGCATTTGATAAGCGTTATTTTTTAAATTTACAGAATTTCATGATAAAAAGATTTATTTATTCAGAAAATGTATTCAAAAACCTTCTTTGTGACATACTGCAATTATTTATCAAGTTTATCAAGATACGTTCAGCCGTTTAGCCGTGAAAAGCCTACAAACAGACAGACAGACAGAATTATTTTCGATTTTATAATTAGTAAGTATAGCTGTGCTCTGTAGTTTTACTCGTGGAACAAACAGGAGAACAAACTCACTTTCGCATTTATAATACTGCAATTTATAGCTGCTGCACCCCGCGGTTTCATCTGCGGTTAAAAAGTATCTTATGTGCTATTTTAGAAATATCTCTCCAAAATTTCATTGATGTGTGGAATACTCTGCCAGAGTGTGTGTTCCCTGACACTTATAATCTGAGTGTCTTCAAGTCTCGAGTGAATCGGTTTCTTCTAGGCAAGCGTGTCCATCGTAGGCCGCATCACTGCTTATCATCAGGCAGATTGGCGGCCAAACGCAAGCCTAGCAATAAAAAAAAATAGTGCCCGCGTGGAAGAAGTGAAACTTCTGTGTATCTTTCCTTCTCTCTCCCTCTTGAGGTGGAATATTAGACGCTACTCGCTGCTAACGCTCGCGCTGGTCTGTGTATATTACACGCATGCACGGAGAAAAATGGTTTCCGTCCTTCATAAAAAAGTAACATGAATAACATCATTTAATCCTGACTCTTTCAACATTATCATGTGCATAGTAAATTATAGTTCAGTCGGATTAAACTAACATTACATTATTATAAATTGCAGGGATTATAATCATTGGTTTTCATTACTCTTCATCATTAAAATATTAAATTACGTAATTCTAAATTCCTCCTACTAGCCTAAGGTTTTATGGTGAAGTTCACGACGATTTGAGAGTTTATCCTGATACAGATTTAGGCACGACAATTGAGAGGTGTGTAACTTGGAATAGTCCGTAAGCGGAATAAAATAATATCATGACTGCATGACAAAAAAATGGTAGGTACCTACGACGCACAAGGTGCTCATTCATTATTTAGAAAATATCATGATCTCTTGATGCTTCGTCAAGAATTCACAAACATCTATTGGGTTTGGTACATCACCTTATCATGATGTACCCAATTTTATTAGATCGGTTTAAAAATTACTTTTTGTTATGAAAATCAAAAAATATAACGCAGGCTTTACCAGTGCTCGACAGACTTCTGATTCCGCCGGTCAAAAGGCGCTAGCGCAATTATTTTGATAAATAATTATGGTTTAAAGACTGTTTCACGTTTTCTATCTGTAATTTTGATTAATTACAGTGCATTGCCGTTTTGGATCGTGTGTTGAACTCATTTATAACGCCCTCAAAGACCCGCAACCAACTCATCTTATAGTGACGGGGCTCACTCGCGGGCGCGATCGAAAGTGAAAAACGCTAAAAACGTGAATCAATACACTAAAGTGACTTAATGTGCTATATCCCTATCGTGAACATAGACTTTGTGAACCCTTTCCGATTGTGCATTTATGTGGGAACTTAATACAAATAGTGTTAATAAGAATTTGCAAAACACTTGGGCGAGTCCATTCTTAATCCAAATTTCAAATTCGAGAAAACGCGCTAAAGAGAAGAGGCAGACGCATGACGTGTTTACTTATTCTGATGGGATAATGACGCGGATGGGCGAGTCTATCTTTGAATTCCTGATCCTAAGATACGCAATACCCAGGCGAATTTTAAGAGACAACGGAGTTCAGTTTATCAGCGAAATAATGATACAGTATGTTCCACACATTCGGCATTACCCAGTGTCTCTCGCCGGTGTACCATCCTCAGGCAAATCTGGTGGAAAATAAGAACAGAGACTTGAAGCCGCAGATCACAATTATTACAACGCATGGTATTCTAACGTCCCGGCTATTCGCTTCGTGTGAACTCCGCAGTGACAACAACACAGGAAAGACATCCTTGTACCTTACATTCGGGAGCGAAATATGCGCGCCAGCCGACGCGTACAAAAATACTTGCGAAATCAAAGAAAGTGATGACGCTGCCCTATCCCTTACCTGGTGAAGATGTCGACTGTGCTAATAGGTGCGAGTAAAGTACGTGAAAAGGCTCAAGCTGATCAAAAGCGTTACGCCAACGGAGCTCGTTGCCCAGCTCCGATATGCTACTGTGGCGATAATACTTTTAAAAACACAAGGCAGTAGCGATCCGACCTGCAGACAAACACCCAAATTAATGAGAGATGGACCGTACCGTATTAGGGAAGCCGTGAGTGCAACCACGTACGGATATCTACCAGTGAGATTTTAGGTCGTTATCATCTCTTCCTGTTGACCAATTCGTAGGAATAGGAAGTACCACTCGTACTGCTCCATGAGAAGCATAAACAACGAAGACTTAAGCTCTTGAGTCGCGAGGGCGCTTTATCTAGGTTAGAGGGGGAGGATGTAATGTGGGCTAAGGCGCTCGCGCAAGTATTTTAATTATTATAGCTAAAACTGTTTCATGTTTCCCATCTGTAACTTTGTTAAATAAAATACTATAAGTACCCTTTTGAATTATGTGTTGAAGACATTTATACCACCCTCAGAGACCCACAACCCTATAGATCAGGAATTTCTAGTGATCTTGTCAGTTAAAACAGCCTGCTATCAGAAATATTATTTAGATGCTGACAGTAAAATACCGATAATATGTAAAAAACATACAGCTTTGTCATGACGGTACTGTTATTTTATAGGTGTGCAGGTCGCATTTATCCTTCCAATACCAATAAACCATTAGAATAGGTAATTAAATCCTATTAGTTCATAATGATAAAATACAAGGAAGCTCAAGAAATTGTCATGATATTACGAAAAACATTCAATGGTTTCCCTTACAATTATTAGGAAAGTCCATAAATTATCATGATGTTCACTAAGACTCGTCATTTAAATAATTGTACAGTATCAGTTTTCTACAATATTTATCATTCCGATCATAATTTCTCGTCATCGACGTTCTAAGTATTCAGAGTGTTTGTCATGACAAAATGTCATGACGCGAAACGATAAAACATAAGTTTAAAGCACATAATAACGTCGTGATGTTTCTTGATATTTATGGGTGACGACTATTCACGATATTTTTTGGTGAATTACGCACAAAACACTATTAAGAACTCTTGGTACCTTTTTGTTGGGAATACGGATAAAAGTCCGTAAATTCCTTTAAAACTGTCCGGAATTACGAAAGCCATTTTTCTCAGTGTGCGTTCGAGTGCCTCGCATTCACTCTCGCTCTGTCTCTTTCTAATCCCTCTCCCAGGAGCGTTACACATTTAACGCAACCTTGTTGGAAGTCGTATTAGAAGTTTCACTTCAAAAATAAATAGAGGTTCAGTCAGCCGTTCTGGTCTGATTGAGTAACAAACATCCATCCACTTTTCGCATCTATGATATTAGTGTGATTAGTTAGGATGGGAAATTAAAAAATAGAAAATGGCCAGCCTCTATGGAAAGTGCGATTTTCAATAAACCTATTGAAAATCTTATACTTATGTCTTAGATAAATTAAAATACCTACTTATACGACATTTATGAGACTTAAAAAGTAGCTTATGTGTTACTTCAGGGTATAAGCTACCTCCATACCAAACTTCAAAATCCGCCCACCCGATTGAGCTTGAAGAAGTATCAAACATACACACTTACACACTTACGAACTTTCGCCTTTTTTATATTAGTGTGATGATTAATGTAAGAAGCAATAAATAAACAAGTAACATTATCAAAAGAAAAACAAAAACCCGGCTGTAAAATGTTGCACCCTATGTCACTTCCACTATTTGTCTATTAAATAACTTTGACATTCATAAGTGTATCTTTGATACCTAAATTGAATAAAATCATTTTTACTTTGACTTTGACTATCAAGACGATTCAAATGATACCTCACATGTCGAAATCCATCAAGCTGCTTAGGCTGTAGGCCTTGCCAAAGAAACCTCATACATACCCACATACATACATACATACATGTCCACATACATCCAAATCCTAACTTCCTAACTAATATTATAAACGCGACAGTGAGTTTGTTTGTTTGTTTGTAACACTTTCACGCCCTAACTAAACTACTCAACCAATCAACATGAAATTTTGCATACACATAGTCAGGGATACAGAAAAGGACATAGAGTACTTTTATCCCGACAAAAATTACGGTTCCTGTGGGACCGCGGGTTAAACTGCGGGGCACAGCAAGTACATACATACGTACATGCATACACTTGAAAACATAACCCTCCTTGTTGGGCAGGGTAAAAAAATCAATCAATTTCGTAAATTGTTTGTTATAAATGGTGAGGGAAAACCATGATTATCTCATGATGGAGTCAATCTGCTTCCTTTTACCGAGTTTTGTATTTACCAGCCGTTAGCGAGCGAAATTACAGTTCAACAGGTACGGTTGCGGTAGTGATGTGCTAACACCACGATAAAATAAAGTTTTGATCGATACATTGCTACTTTTATTTGATTTTAATTTAATTTTATTGGTTAGCGAGTAACTAGGTTCCTCTAAAATTACCTGTACAATTTTACTGAAACTTGGTGTTAATGTCTATGCTATGGTAGGAAAAAAAAACGATTAAGCTGGTAAGGGTATGAAACTCAAGCCTCAGATTCACCTGGTTCATAATCGTGATATTTATTTAATTACTTATTTATGAAGGAATACCCACAGTATACATATAAAAAACTATACGTTTTCTAACAGCTATGTGACAGTGACATTCTAACAAAGTCTTTATTAACTACCACTGCAGTAATTTATGTTGAAAAGTTTGTTAAATATTATCGATAAAACATTGATATCGATAAAACCTGTGGTATCCCATCCCTAACAAGTTGATTTGAAGTTGAAAACAATAGACGCCTGCAATTTCTATTGCGTAGCACTCTCGTAGCCTCGTAGCATAGGCTACGCTGCTACGACCTACGCGCTACAAGCTGCTACGAAATCATGTAGAACCGTAAGTTTTAACAATTTTTCTTTTTTACCCGACTGCAGGAATCAGGAGATCCTATCTCAGTTCATGTTAACTGAGTGTGAAGGTAATGAATGTATAGGTTGACTTATATTACTAATGGCTCTGTGTGGTGAAGACATGAGCCAAATATCTCAACTATTTTGAAGAAAAAAAAACAATAACTGAATCGACACAAAAGCGGTGTAATTAGAAGTATTAATGAATGTGCTTACAAAATTTCACGAAAATCAGTTGAAGTCAAAAGTCAAAGTCAAAATGTTTTTATTCAATTTAGATATGAAAGATACACTTATGAACGTCAAAAAGAAAGAAGTAAAGAAAGTAGAACAACCGGACATCTGCACATACGAAAGCATTTTTGCCGAAACGCGACTGAAGTGTCTTCAGTCGCGCTTCACGCTCGCTCGGTATGCAGTTCTTGTATGTTCCCCGATTGTTCGAAGACGGCTAGAACGATTTGGAAAACATTGCCGCGATTTCCAATAAAACAGCACTTAAACTTTGGCAACACTCTAAATATCACTCATTAAAATACCAAATTATTAATAACAAGAAACATATCATCACGCTTTCCTCCGAAGTGACTGACAGAGGTGTATTACAACACTCACACTTCACCGGGCGATATTCAGCCCCAAATGTGACAGCTTGTAATCCTGTTGCCATACACCGGGCTCTAATTATGAAGCATAACATATAGTCACGCCTAGCCGTGAAAAGCCTACAAATAGACTGACAGACAGAGTCACTTTTCATGAATGAATTTTCGAGATTTCATCCTATCCTACTAATATTATAAACGCGAAAGTTTGTAAGAATGGATGGATGGATGTTTGTTACTCTTTCACGCCAGAACGGCTAAACAGATCTGGATGAAATTTAGCACAGAGATAGATTACAGTCTAGAATAGCACATAGGATACTTTTTAACCGCGGGTGAAACCGCAGGACGCAGCTAATACAAAATAATAATAGTTCAAAAATCTCTTATTTTAAAATAAGCTTTAATGTCCTAAAACATATTATCTAGTAACCAAGCTCTCAACGTGGATTTGAAATTTGATAAACAGTTACAATCCAACACGAGGAAGGTTTTTGGACACTATTTTCTGAATAAACGCGAACGAAGACGTAGGCAAAAGATAATAGAGTCTATAATTCAAGATGTCATTTCTAGTTTTCAAATAGCTACAATATTTCTACGACGTAGACAAACTTTTAAATCGACGCATGACGTAAGTTTCCATACAGCCAACTTCTGCATGCAAAATACATAAACTGCCTCACGTTCTGATTTTGAATAATACACCCACAGTAGTGCCAACTCAAAGATGGGAATTCTGAACGCGTCGCATATTATTTCCACGGTTGGCAACGTGGTAACTAGGTACGTGCACCCTCTGAAGTTTGAGAGATAATTACTGTTCGCGCTAAGCCCTGATGGGTTTTAATGGCAAATATTATTAGGAATAGATCCTACGGGTTAAGCATATTAATTTTGAGATTTTGGATATCCTATTTTTAAAATTACAACAATTTTGGTATCGTCTGTTACCTTCATCTACTGGTAAAATTGTATCGCCAATTCTAAAGTACATACATACATATCGTCACGCCTTTCCACCGAGGGGGCTGATAGAGGTGTAATACACCACCCACACTTCGCCGGACGATATTCAGTCCCACATCGAGCCTGTCACCATAAACCAGGCTCCAGTCATGTAGCAGATGACATACAATACGCACATACGTTCACACGATGAACAAATTGGTGCGTGCCGTCGGCTGGGTTCGAACCCGCTCCCTCTGGCTTGAAAGGCGGACCTCCTCCCAACTAGGCTGCCATCGCTCTAAAGCTACAGCAAAACTAACTAAGTAACTACTCTTTAAAAATCAAATGCAAAAACGCCTTAGAATAAACGCGAAATAAAGCAGCAAGTATTAAACCACTTCAAATCGCTTGCTTGCGACACAGAGTATGGCTGTATGAGCGCTCTTACCGAAGCCAGGCTTCGCAAAAATAAAGAAAATTAGATTGCTTATGGTATTAGCCGACTTTTATAGCTCATACGAGGTTCAATTCGAATAAGACAAAAATACCAGTGGCCCTATTCGGAGATTTGAGATTTTCATCTCACCTTTTTTCGTTCTTGTTACTCTCGTTTGAAACGTCATAGGTGTGAGAGTGACCAAGATAAAATCTCATCTCATCTCACGCGCAGGAATAGTCCCCCAGGCCTATACGGGTGTATCTTTATACGGAAGACATATTCTATGATTTCATGCCAACATATTCAACATAAACTGCCACATAGCATTACGAACTTACACGCTCAACATTTTAAAACAAACACTAAACAGTTATTTGAGTCCAACCCTTTTTACTCTCTGAATACATTTATGATTTTGCGACTAACTGAATCTTCATTCTTGAGTATTGACTATCCTACTAATATTATAAACGCGAAAGTTTGTTATGTATGGATGGATGGATGTTTGTTACTCTTTCACGCCAGAACGGCTCAACTGATCTGGATGAAATTTGGCACAGAGTTAGATTATAGTCTAGAAAAGCACATAGGATACTTTTTCACCGCGGGTGAAACCGCGGGGCGCAGCTAGTATTAGAATAAATTAAATTAACTTAATTATATAAAACACATTTTACATCTGTAATTGACTTGCCCAGTGTAATATTTTGTTATAAGGCCAATATAGCACTCTATAACTCTATGACTCATTAAAATCATCATTACGACCACCTCTTACTATGGGGTCAAACCTGAAATTTCAGAAGAAAAAATCAGCTGTTTCATACAAACAGTTCAGTGATAGTCAACAATTTAAAATGTATGGAACAGCTGTTTCTTTCGTGGTTTCAGGTTTCGTGGTTCGTGGTTGGGCTATAGTACAAGTTACAACACACATTTTTTTTTATCCACACACGGTCGCCTGACACCAAACTAAGCAAAGCTTGTACTATGGCTGCGAGAGACTGATAAACATACTTAGATATTTTTAAATACATATTATAACACCCAGACATAGAACAAACACAAATGTTCATTACATAAATGTTTTGCCTTAGGTGGGAATCGAACCCACGCCCCCAATTATGAGTATAATGATATTCTAGAATATGTCTGTCGTATAAGGGTTCCGCGACGCTCTAAATTTTCCATACAAACGCGCTTGTCAAATTTCTTGGAAACCATCTTCAGGTTATGATGAAATTTGGCATTAACAATTAAATTAACTATATCTCCTCCCTTACATTCTTGATTTTATTAAAAAAAACGTCCTCAAGAGAAAATAGAGCTATGAAATATATTCGCAATTGTAAGGAGTCACTTTTGACTGAATTATTTTATAGATAGACAAAGGAAATCAAAAAGCATTTTTAAATTAATCCATAATACAAGGGAACTTTTAGTTATTTGAGAATGATTAGAGAAGTCCAAAAGTCAGACATTTTGATTAAATTTGCACTTTGTCACTCTGTAGTTGACTTTAGAGGCTCGTCAGTATCTTCGCTTGTCGTTCTTCTATACCAAATGAATAGAAAACCTTTAGCCAATGCGAAGTTAGTCTAAAGTAGTCGCCGGACCCTTAAAGTAATAAACGTTGTATAGCCTCAGAATAGTTATACAGTGTTTTGTCTTTTTCTTTCTTTTAATTTTGTAATTAGATCGAGAGGGATAAAATTAGAAATCGAATCAGAATCAGAAATCTCCCATTGCCCCGCTATCATGCGACAGGGATAGCTAGCTATGAATTTAATGGAAGTAAAAGAGACAAACTATACTCCCTATGAATTTACTCTGACATAAGTTTACTTTGGAGCTCTAAAAACGAAAGGGTATGCCAACGCTTATTTTATTTAAGTACATCAAGAAACAAGATTTCAATGAAAACCTTTCAAGGAAAAAATATTTTCTTTTGTTTTTTATTTCCCACAGCTCCTATATATTGCCATCCCTTTCCCACATACTGAGACAAAAAGAGATGCAGAGAATTTTAGCTACATCAAATTGATTTACTCGTAGTTTAGAAATTGGTACCCGTCAAACAGAATTGAAACCAATATCTACTAGTTGTTCGAGACGACTGTGACTGCGGCCCTTAATATCTTCACAATGCCTCGACCGATTATGCTCATATTTGACCTTAAACTTTGTATTGGAATGAACTACTTGCTTGCAAAATATCATGGAGATCGGATCAACGATACTCAAGTTATCGTAATAATTGCTAGACATAAATTCGGAGACATATTTGCAAACACGGTCTCCTGACCCCAAACTAAGCAAAGCTTGTACTATGACAGCCAGAGAAAATATTTATGTTTGTATATATCATATACATACATAAATATTTTCATCTTTTTCTCAAAAAGATGCTAGCTGAAAAATTCAAGTATATTCGTAAGTATAGGCGTTATGGTAATAGATCTGACTACGAAGCTTTTGCTTTATTACGCGACCGAGTAAAGGAGTATGAAAATGTATGCTTCTCCTCTTATATTGATAAAGTTGAAATTTCAATCGCATCTTCGCCAAAAGCCTTCTGGTCTTACGTTAAAGGTAAAAGGTTAAGTTCATCTTTTCCTTCCACAATGACATATGGACACGTTACTGCTAACAGTGGCGAGGTCATATGTGATCTTTTCTCAAAATTTTTTCAATCCACTTTTCTTCAACCATCCAGTAATCATTCCCAAACTACCACTATTTCTACTATTAGTAATAATAATTCTTCTCATTATAGTCCTGTGAGTATAGGCTCAGTTGAAATATCGTTAGAATTTATTGAGAAACTATTATTATCATTAGACATCTATAAATCGGCTGGTATTGATGACCTTCCGCCCCTATTTATAGTTAAATGTTCTCGTAGTCTGACTTTACCTCTCAGTATTATCTTTAAGAGGTCAGTCCAAGAAGGTATTTTCCCTCAACTGTGGAAATCTGCACTGGTGACTCCAGTTTATAAAAAAGGACCTAAATCAGCAGTCGAAAACTACCGTCCTATTTCGAAATTATGCATCTTTGCCAAACTACTAGAAAAAATAGTTTATACTCAAACCTATTCGGCTCTCAAATCAACATTTCTTGAAGAACAGCATGGTTTTTTAACAGGACGCTCAACTAACTCTAATTTAATTCTTACAAATGAATTTATTATAAACCGGATGAGTAATGGTGAGCAGGTCGACAGCATTTTTACTGATTATAGCAAAGCATTTGATAAAATTGATCACGCTTTGTTGCTTCTAAAGCTACGCTATGCTGGTATTCATGGCAATTTATTCAGATGGTACTCTTCTTACATTGAACGTCGATCCCAGGCTGTTGTGCTGAATGGATTCACATCATCTTGGTCCAATATACCCTCTGGTGTACCCCAAGGGTCGCTCTTAGGTCCTCTGCTTTTTATTATCTTCATTAACGATATAAAATCTTGTTTTTTACATTCTAAGTTTTATCTTTTTGCTGATGACATGAAAATTCTGAAGTCTGTTAGTGGTCCCGCTGATTTTGCCAATCTTCAGGAGGATCTTGCCAGATTTAGTGAATACTGCCACTCCAATAAGTTAGATCTTAATGTCGACAAATGCTATGTGCTCTCATTCTCAAGAAAAGTTAACACTCTAGAATATAACTATTACCTAAAAGACAAGAAACTCAATCGCGTACAGGAAATCAGAGACTTAGGCATTTTACAAGATTCTAAACTCACTTACAATCAGCACATTGACAATATAGTAAAGAAAGCTACTCAAGCTTTTGGCTTCATTATGCGTGTATCCACCCCGTTTAATAATATTAAAACTCTAAAAATCTTGTATTGTGCTTACGTTCGCAGTATTCTTGAATACTGTTCGCAAGTATGGAATCCATTTTACAAATATAATATCTCACGTATCGAAAAGATTCAGAAAAAATTCTTAAGGTTTATTCAATTCCGCTCCAGAACCTATGATGATAGTTACGAACAACGGTGTAAACGCCATCACCTGCTTCCGCTTGAACTTAGACGTACTGTAGCTGATGTCTCATATTTTGTTAATATCCTGAACGCTAAAGTAGAGAATGCTGAACTCCTTTGTAAAATCGCAATATCTACACCTTCTTACCGATCTAAACGAACCCCTCTATTTCATATACCCATTGTTAAAACTAACTATAAGAAAAGTACCTTTCTTCACAGAACTTCTTCATTCATAAATAAATTCATAACAAAAAATGATATCGATGTATTCTCGGACAGTGTGCAAGTAATTCGCGCACGTTTAGCCTCAAAATTTTTTGATTCTCAACCTTAACTTTCTTGTATTTTGTATCCTGCTATTTGTATGTCTTGCTATATGCTTGTATTACCTACATTACTTATTATACCCAGCACATTGCTGCTGCTATGCTCCATTCTAAGTTCCTAACTATTGGCGGGAATTTTTAATTGGCCTTGGAAATTAGATACAATATTAATTCTTTACTATAAATTGGCTGTAAATTCTCCAGTAAATGTAAAAAAAAAAAAAAAAAAAAATAGATAGATACTTTCACAGATATTAACACCCAGACATAGAACGAACACAAATATTCTCCACACCCCCAGGCGCAAAAGGCAGACGTCCCGCGTTTCCCTCGAAAGGGCTAGCTGAGGTGTAATACAACACCCACACTTTGCTAGACGATATTCAGTCCCAAATATGACAAGAGGCAAGCCTGTCGCCATACACCGAGCTTCATACATGTAGCAGATGACACACAATACGCACATAGTTCACACAATGAACAAACTTAGTGCGTGCCTTCGATCGTGCAGGGATCGAACCCGCTCCCTCTGGCTTGAGAGGCGAGCCTTCTCCAACTAGGCTATCATCTATTATACATACAATAAAAATGCTGTGTTATTTCATTAGACTCTAATACTCTAGCTAGGCTATTCATCTTTCATCCTAATCCTAACCAATATTATAAATGCGAAAGTGAGTTTGTTTGTTTGTAACGCTTTCACGCCCTAACTGCTCAGCCGATCATCATGAAATTTTGCATACACGTTGTCTAGGATACAGAAAAGGACATAGGGTACTTTTTATCCCGAAAAATTTAAAGGTTCCTGTGTGACCGCTGGTGAAACCGCGAGGCATAGCTAGCCTATCATACATTACATAAAAATGCCGTGCTATCCCTTAAGACTTTTGCGTCGCTCGGCTAATTACTCCCATAGGCCCTCAAAAATAGTCTCAATCTCTAAAAACAATCCCAATTTAAGCTTAAAACCTTAATCCTTTAATTAACAGTTAACAGACATACGTAGGGGCGCAATAAAACGTTAAGTGGAAGCAAGAGGCTAATTCGGGCTTAATTGTTTTGTAGGTTATTTTTAAACCGTTTAAATTTAAACTTAATCTCTTGACTTTCAAATCAAATTCTAATGTCTCTATTCAGTTGGGTATCGAAGATACACTTTTGAATGTCGAAGTTGTAGAAATGAATTAACTTTTTTTTAATATCTTAATAGGCTTGCGTTTGGCCGCCAACATGCCTGATGATAAGCAGTGATGCGGCCTACGATGGAGCACGCTTCCCTAGAAGAAACCGATTCACTCGAGACTTGAACACACCCAGATTATAAGTGTCAGGGAACACACACTCTGGTAGAGTATTCCACACTCTAGCGGTCCGTATGAGAAATAAGGAAACAAAGCGTTTCGTGCGTGCTGTAGATATGTCGACTATAAAACGATGCCGCTTTTTTGTACTCTTGGTTGTTTTATAGAAGAACGGGCTAGGGAGAATAAGGTCATGCAAACCAGATGCACACTCCCCCAAAATGTTTCCGATGTATCTATAATCAGTTGGGTATCGAAGATCCACTTTTGAATGTCAAAGTTGTAGAAATTAATCAACTTGTTTGAAAAAAGACTACCACTATTGCAACTACCCGGCATGAAACTGAAGGGCATATTTTTTTTTACTTTTTACATCGGCAGTGAAAAAAATCCTATGAAAATTCAGATCAAGGGTGCAGCGACCACTTTAGACTAATTTCGCATTGGTTAAAGGTTTTCTATTGTCATTTTGTCTAGTAGAAGACTAGTGATGAGAGCAATCAAAGATACTGACGAGCCTCTAAAGTTATCTACAAGTACAGAATGACAAAGTGAATTTCAGTAATTTTATATGACTTTTGTACTTCTCTAATCATTCTTAAATAACTACAAATTTTCCTTGTTTTATGGATTAATTTAAAAGATAATGATGTAGACAACTTATTGAGGCTTACACAGGCTCAACAATATCTTGTGTGTTCAAAAAAAAAACAGAACTGAAGATAAATCTAATGTTGTCACTTAACTCTATGTTCTGGATCATGGTGCGGATGACAGCTGCATTTATTTATTTTACTACAGTTATTCCGTATTTCAGTATTGTGATATTAAGTGAGCTGCTGATGTTCCAAGTCATGATTTGTACATCGCGGCAACTTGCAAGAGTGAAAAGGAACGTTCTGTCTAAATGTCTTCTGCACCATCCGAGCCAGCGTTAGCGAGCGAAGCGTCTCTGCTCCAGCTTGGACAAAAATGCTTTCGTATGTCTGGATTTCTGTCCGGATGTCTTTTTTATTGTCCTAGCAGGTTTGATAATTATACAAAAATCTTCATAATTTTCTAACCTGCTCACAAAGTTTTACGAGAATTGGACAAACGCCTGCCGCTTGCCTGCCGCAAGGTCTTCAGCCACACATGCAATAATATACTCCGCCAGGTATAGCATTCAGAAACACATAGTGACGTCAATCGATGCTTAAGCAAGACCGAAAAAAGTCATTTACATTAAGTTCGAAAGAGAGGGATGACGATGACGTCATTATGTGTTTGCTGAATGCTAGACCTTGTTTTTTTGGAACATGAGTACACAGAGCCACTAAGGTTACTAAACAATTTTTATAAAATCGACATCTCAATCATTCGACCATTGAAACTATACACAGAATTAAAAAAAAAAAAAAAAAACCGGTCGTATAATATTATGCTAAATAGAGATGTCCGTTTTCAAAAGGTCAATAACAAAACGGTGACTTAATTTTCTACGAAAGAGTTCCTATTGTATTCACAAGCAGTGGGTTCAAAGGTACCCGTTACTTGCCAAAATATTGGCTGAAAAAAAAAGAAAAGAGATTGACAAAAGAGGTTAGCGTTCCACTCGGATTCAATAGTAAACATGCAGTATCAACAGTATGGGATGATCTAAAGTTTATAATATAGAATGTATATTGTGTCCGTAGGTAGATCGTCTGTCTGTTTGCCGCAATTTTTTTTTAATCTTACTTCTTTTCGTAGAAACCAAAAATCAGAAAAATCAAGTTACCTTTACAAAAATATTTGGTAACAGTTTTTTTTTTAATTATACATAATTTTTGTCTAGAAAATATATAATATTATGCATTGCAGCCTATATAATAGCATCTATGAACCATAAATTTAAATATATGTTCTGACACAGGACAACCGCTATGTGTGTAACGTTATTTATTGACCGAAAAAAAGCAAGTTACAATACTATCCTAATATTATAAATGCGAAAGTGATTTTGTTCATTTGTTTGTTTGTAACGCTTTCACGTCTCAACTACTCGACCAATCGTCTTGAAACTTTGCATACATGTTGTCTGTACAGAAAACTGTTTCTGGTTACAGAAAAGGACAGATGGTACTTTTTATCTTGAAAAAATAAAACGTTCCTGTGAGACCGGGGGTGAAACCGCGGGGCGCAGCTAGTAGTCTATGAAGCAAGATTCCGGAGTCTACTCTGGACTAATCGGAATTTGTTTGTCCGACGATAACTTGAGGAACTTACCTATCGTTAATATTTGATCTTCGTAAATTGCAGTATAGTAGTTCAAGCAAAAATATTTTATTTTTAAGTTCAAATGTGAGCCAATCGGTCAAAGGGTTGTAGAGATATAGTAGATGTCGCATCAGTTTGAGGCGACCTACTAGTTTATTTAACAGTTAAACATCAAGATCTCAAACGTCACAAGTCGCCTACGTCAGCCGCCTACCAGCGTCTAGAGCGCCCTTACTGCCTACGTCACAGCCTGATGTCATAATCAAAATGGCGGGCCATGCATTGTCATCCCATTTTAGATTTCTATTTCGGCGAGATCGTATCATGGAATTAATTTGTAAAGGATTGTACTTATGACTGCTTTGCCGTATTTGGGTAACTCTTGTCCTTTAGGGCTGAGAAGGGGTAGTTTTTCAGAAATGAGTCGAGTGAGTCGGTGAAATGGTATTTTTACTAAATAATAGGCTTGCGCGGCTTGCGCTTAACCAATCATTACTTCGCTGTTATTATGACATAGGACAAAAAACCTACCTTTTTTTGACAGATAAAATTGGCGGGAAATTACGGTGTTTTCGACTTCTTATTATTTTGCCGACTGACGTAAAGATATAAAATATTTTTCGGATGTATTTATGTGTAATTTTACCCTGTAATTTTATCCGTTTTCTTAAACAGATTGTTAATTGACCAAGCGAGCGTCAGCAAGCGAAGCGTTCTGCTTTACCTTCGGCAGAGAAACAGCCGAACAGACGGACATCCGGGAGGGATGTCCGTCTGTTCGGCTGTTTCTCTGCAGGTCGCATTTCTCAACCGTTTCTTCTTCGGATTATCCCGCGACACAGTTTTTTTAACTACTGCGGGTAGCATCGATACATTTTTTGCTAATGTTCCTTTAAAGTTCCAAGTTCCTAACGCTTACCTGTATTTACATTTACGTTTTTTTTTTGTTGGTAAAGCAAAATCGTAGTGATTTCTTCAACTCCTCAAGCAGAGCTGACCTTCTTAGATCTAAATACAAAAATAACTTATTAATTTCTCAAGCAAATAACGCTTTATTTTACAAAAACTCATACTTTACAGCTATTAAAATATACAACAACTTGCCCTCCGACATAAAGAGTCTAGAAAGGGCACTGTTTTCCAGGAAATTGAAGAAATGGCTATTGACAAAAGGGTTTTACGATTTGAAAGAGTATTATAATGATAAAAATAGCGATTATTTGTTGTTATTTTGATAGTGTTGTTCATTTATAGTGTTTAACTACATTTATAAGTACCTATCATATGTACATCACATTGCACACCCGACTTGGGTCTTCTGTTGAGACTATATTTAAATTAAGACCTTTGTACACAGCTCTGCAATAAATTATTCTTATTTTTATTATAGTACCAATAAAGAATAAAGAATTTTGATTCAACCGACAAAAAAATTAATGAAATACCAAACCTGGTCAGTGTTCACAAAATTTCACGAAAATCTGTTGGAAAATGCGACAATAAATGATGATAGGTATGTGTAACAAGTACACATGACGTTGACGTTTTGAAAAAAAGACAGGTCAGGAGTACGCATAACCGACGAGCGTGTATGAAGGGACTCATGGAAGTAGAAGAAGCAAAAGATGTACCAGGATCGTAGCAAGTAGAGAGAAGTGGTATCTGCCTACCTCTACGTGAAAAAGGCGTGACTATAAGTATGTATATGTATCTATGTAGCATTCACATTCATAGGTTTATCTTCGATACCCAATTGAGTAAATACATTTTGACTTTGACATATTTACCATTTTTTTTGGCTTCGCGTGACTGATGCATTTGCCATATACGAGTATTTAATTGTTAGAGCTCAAAACCGGAAAAGATAAATTATGTTTAATATAGACCTAAACTCAGCAGTGGGTGGAACATGATTAATAACGATGATGATGAGCTTGCCGTTTATTATTTTAAACTCAATTAAAACGTCCCAGAAATACCTTAAAGTTATTACCATAAAAATTAAAGTTTAAAACGGCGGCGACATTATTAAGTCAATTTAAATCTTATAAACAAAACTTGTTTCGAGTTGGGAGTTCGAATGAGTTGAGCACGTTTAACGAGCTACCTGCGGTGTCTGGACCCGAACTGGGCTTACTGAGCCGTAATGTTTAAAATAAGATAAATATATAATAATTATCTACACCGGTTGATTTTTTTTACCGTCTCGAAAATATTATGGTGTGTTGTGTAAGTGGGACAGAAGTTACAGACGAAAATATTTTGTAAGTAGAGAGAATCTCCATTCTCTCCCGCCCCCCAGCGGGAATGAGTGAGTGGCTTATGTGTCTGCACATTGCAGACACATAAGGGAACGTACCCATACTACGTGACCATTTCTTACAATTTTTAACCCCCTTCCCCTCCCTCTCGGTCAACATCTGTACTCTATACTAC
This sequence comes from Peribatodes rhomboidaria, assembly GCA_911728515.1. NCBI lineage: Eukaryota > Metazoa > Arthropoda > Insecta > Lepidoptera > Geometridae > Peribatodes > Peribatodes rhomboidaria. The sequence goes on from OU452194.1 coordinate 3,275,755, forward strand.
TCTATTCTAAGACCTCCTCCCTCCTACTCTAGTTTTACGTAGTAATTCATAATTTTGAATCGTTTTTTGCAAACAAAACATTAAAAAATCGTATCCACCCCCCCCCCCCCCCCCCCCTAAATGAGTCACGTAGTATGGGTACGATCCCTAAGCCAATCATCAAAATCAGGGTACTACAAACACACAGGGTACACTTAGCGCGGTGTAGCACGCAACACAGCAGATACTTCTAGTGAGTACGTGGCCGCGAGCTTGCCAACAGGCTTGCGCCTACGTACTCACTCGATACAGTAATTATATAAAATATTATTAAATAGGCTCCGTTACCTTTTGTACCCTATTTTTTTTTTCAAGACGGTAAAGGAAGTCAACCTGTATACATATAAAAACGAAAGGGCACCCCCATTAAATTGCTGATTATGTTGGAAATCTCAAAAACTACTTGATATCTGGTATCACGTAGGTAGTTATAGACAGGAGACGTTTTTTTTATTGCTTAATAGGCTTGCTTTGGTCGCCAACATGCCTGATGATAAGCAGTGATGCGGCCTACGATGAAGCACGCTTGCCTAGAAGAAACCGATTCACTCGAGACTTGAAGACACCCAGATTATAAGTGTCAGGGAACACACACTCTGGGAGAGTATTCCACACTCTAGCGGTCTGTATAAGAAATGAAGAACCAAAGACGTCAGCTAAGAATGTTTTTTTCGATAGAGCCGAACTAAGGACTCTACATGGTCAAAGTGGATGACACACCACAGTACACCACAGGACTCTACATGGGCAAAGTGGATGACACACACACTCTACATGGGCAAAGTGGATGACAACCACAGGGCGCAGCTAGTACATAATTATTAGAAGTTTAAAATAAACTAGCTGCACCCCGCGGTTTCACCCGCGGTCCCACAGGAACCGTATATAGGATACCCTATGTCCTTTTCTGTACCCCAGACAACGTGTATGCAAATTTCATGATGATCTGTTGATTAGGTAGGGCGTGAAAGCGTTACAAACAGACGAACAAACTCACTTTCGCATTTTATAATATTAGTTTGGATAAAGAGGTTCGCAAACAAACTCTGACCTCGTGATCTTTATAACTTTTGTCGATTTTGTAATCGCTCTCAACGATAAGACTGGTCATTTGTGCTTTTCTCTAATGTTTTCCTTGTTGTTGTCTAAAGTATTGGTGTACTGCATTGTGAGAAAAGTATTTTTAAAAGCATTTGCATGTATTTTTTTCTTATTTTCTTTATATTTCTAGAAGATCAGATCAACGATGCGTTTGCAGTAGGTATTTGTTTACACTTAAACACAATGATTAACATACCTACTTACTAGTAAGTGGATCTGTGAGTTGTAAACCTTGCGCCCGATGTTTGTATTCCTCTACAGGTATCATTCTTCAACCGGTTCTCGTGAAATTTTGTGAGCTGGTTCGATAATTATACATTTTTTTTTCGAGTAAGTTTTTGAAATTTAATGAAATGACAGAAATCATATGTCCGCCATTTTGAAAAATTTCCAAACTGCCTCGACAAAAAAATCTAAATAATTATCGAACCTACTCACAAAATTTTAAAAGAATCGGTTAATAAATTGGACCCGTAGAGGAAGACCTGATAGAGAACCGAACAGAAATTGGGCAAACAAAATAGTATTTTTGCAGATGTCTGGAGCCTACCACTTCCGCCAAGTAGCCACTAGTATTTATAGATATTACCTAGTTGTAAGCCAAAATTTGTGAGACTGTAATTTATTTGTTATTTGAAAAAATAATGCCCCTCAGTTTTTTGCCTGTTCTTCTGAGTGGAGGCTCTTTATCCGAACAAGGCGGTCGAGTCTATTTAAATAACTTTGACGTTCATAAGGGTATCTTTGATACCTAAATTGAATAAAAATATTTTGACTCTGACTTTAGCACGAATAATTAGAAGTGTGTATACATGCTCTTCAATTCTACAACAGGGTTTTTGCAACATGCTGTATTCTAGGAGCGTTAGACAAAATTTAAACTTGCAGATAAATTCGGGGAGCGCTGCTTGTTCCACTTTCCGATATTTTTTGGCTAAATTTGATATTCTTTAAGTCTTCCTACGTTACTCTTGCGATAGAAATTTGAATAATTAAAGACTTTTTCTCTTTAAAAGTGAAATTTACTTGACGACTTGAAAGATGACACCATAACACTAGCTGTGTCCGGCGGTTTCTTCCGGTAGCTTAGAAACTGTAGGTATTATTTTATGATTTATGAAACGGGAATTACTGACGTACGATTTAGTCGATAATTCCGACTATAGTTTCAACCGCATTCGGCGGTCTTCATCAAGGCGTGTACGCGCGCTTGAGTGCTATGCGAGACGCAGCTGCGCGCGCGCACTCGCCTTGATAAAGATCGCCGAATGCGGTTGAAACTATAGTCGGAATAATCGACTGAATCGTACGTGAGTAATTCCCGTTTTATAAATCATAATGTGTGAAAACCACGTCAGTTTCCATAATAAAACTATAGGTATGTTTTCGGGAATGAAATGCAGTTACTTTCTTCAATTATATTTGTAGTTATACTTTAATAAGTTTTATAGTTATATGAGCATAACAAAAAAAATTGTTTCAATATGCGAAAACAGATAAATGGTGTCTAATTATTTAATTTATTAGTAACAAGCGACCCGCCCCGGCTTCGCACGGGTGCAATGCTGATACTAAATACACTACAGAAAACTGTGAACGTTGTATATAAAAACATAGCGGCCCGCTCTGGCTTCGCACGTGTATAACATATATTGCCTACTAACATCACATTTGAAACTTCAAAAATAACAGTATTTCTCCACTATTTAATGGATGTTATTATACATATTATAAACTCTTGAATCACTCTATCTATTAAAAAAACCGCATCTAAATCCGTTGCGTAGTTTTAAAGATTTATGCATACAAAGGGACATAGGGACAGAGAAAGTGACTTTGTTTTATACTATGTAGTGATAATGTGTGAAAACCACGTCACTTTCCTTAATAAAATTATAGATATGTTTTTGGGATTGAAATGCAGTTACTTTCTTCAATTATATTTGTAGTTATACTTTTATAGTTATATAAGTTTTATAGTTAGATAAGTTTAGTTTTTATAGTTAGAGCATAACAAAAAAAAATGTTTCAATATGCGAAAACAGATAAATGGTGTCTAATTATTGAATTTATTAGTAATCTTGGTACATAACACTGTATGTTTTCCGAATAAAATAAAATAAATTAAACAGTGATCGGAGTAAATTGTTAAATCAAACAAAAATATTCTCCTATTGATCGGAAATTCGATCGGAGTGCCGAGAATATTTAAACATCGGCAGGAGTTTTTCGGTGAATTGACGAAGCCAAGCGAAGTCTTCGCCAGAACAGCTTTTATGCCTTATCTGCGTTTTTATCGACCAAGCGAGCATCAGCGACCGAAGCGTCTCTGCTTTAGCTTCGACAAAAATGCTTTTGTTTGTCCGAATTCTGTCCAGATCTGTCTTCTTCTACAGGCCCAAAAAAAATCGCCGCCATTTTGAAAAATTCCAAATACTGACAAAAAAAATGTGTATAAGTAATTATAGAACCTGCTCACAAAATTTCACGAGAATCGGTTGAGGTATGCGACCTGTAGTGTAGGACAGACGTCGGCCGCGAGGTCTACAGCAGAGAAAAGGGTTAAAGGGTTCAAATCTCAATTTCAAATAACTTCAAATTTTTCTACTCTAAATTTCATCGATATTTGTTCAGTCGTTAATTTAGTCGTGTAATATTACAGACAAAAAGACAACCAGTTAAGTACTTTGACATTTCAAATTTTTAGTGTAGGTAATTATATGATAAAAATTTTGTTAAAAGTACTAAAAATAATTAAAGATGGATTAGAATTACGTAGGCACGATAACTTAGTAAAATTAATCCTTTGGGACTTAAGTTTTTTCTTAAGAAATATCAATAAACTCTTTTAATGGGGAAGTAATTAATTTTAAGTTAGGAGTGGGTAACCTTTAAAACAAACAAAATAGTAGTAGGAAGTAAAAAGTTAACCTTTTTTGCGCCACATCAAAAATACAAGCCTGGACATTAAATTTAAATTTATGAATCAAATGAAATGAAATGAATTTATGCTCTTTTTAAATTTATGAATCAAAAATGCATTTCGGTGCCCTATAAACTAACTAATTAAAAGCGACGATAGCCTAGTTTGAGAAGGCTCGCCTCTCGGGAGCGAAGGGAACGGGTTCTATCCAAGCCGACGGCACACACCAATTTGTTCATACGAGTATGTGCGTATTGTATGTCATCTGCTACATGACTGGAGCCTGTATGGCGACAGGCTCGCCCCTGTCACATTTGGGACTGAATGTCGTCCAGCGAAGTGTGGGTGTTTTATCATACCTTTGCCAGCCACTTCGGGGGAAAGGCGTGACGATATGTATGTATTTACATATGTATGTGTAAGCTAACTAAGAGCCATAGCCATAAAACCAAAACAACTTTATATTTAATTCCAGTGGTTTGCAAGCCTGTCTAATATTTTGGTTAATTATTTTAGTGGGACGCGTTTTTTGTCAACCATAGACTTGGCGTATAGGACCCGCTATAGCTTGTGAAATCTCAAGTAGCGGTCAAAAGGTTAAAACATCAACAAATTATTTTTTAATGGTTAGGTGATTATATTCTCAAGCCAGAAGGAGCATGATCGATTCCAGCCGAAGGCGAGCACCAATTTGTTCATTGTGTGTACATAATGTGCGTATTTAATGTCTGCTACATAACTGAAGCCCGGTGTATCCACGAAACAATGGCAACAAAGTTGGGAAGCCGGAACCGTAGCGCCATAGCGGAGCCTCAGCGACGAAACCATAGCGGTTCCGCTGTTACGGTTCTGCTGCTACGGTTGCGCTGCTACGGTTGCGCTGCTACGGTTGCGCTACTACGGTTCCGCTGCTACGCTTTTGCTACTACGGATATACACTTAGAGACAGACAGCTCCAAGGCAAAGTGGGCAAATGTACTAAAGAATATGACAAGATAATGATCATGTTTAAGACCAGATAGGTTGGCACAAAACCGGGATGAGTGGCGTACAATAAGAGAGAGAGAGCTCAGTGTGCGATTACGGACCGATGATGATGATAATGATAGGTTTCATAAAGAAAAATAGATAATAAAGTGAGGCATGCTGACCCAACATCATTTTTGATTAAAAAAATATAGTGGAACTGAAATATAGTGAGTCGTTATATGGTCGACATACCAACAACACGCACAAAACGCTTTGGTTCTTCTTTTCTTATACGGACCGCTAGAGTGTGGAATACTCTGCCAGAGTGTGTGTTCCCTGACACTTATAATCTGGGTGTCTTCAAGTCTCGAGTGAATCGGTTTCTTCTAGGCAAGCGTGCTCCATCATAGGCCGCATCACTGCTTATCATCAGGCATGTTGACGGCCAAACGCAGGCCTATTAAGTTTAAAAAAAACTATTTTTTTGAAGTCGGCTAAAAGTGACCACGACGTAATGGGAAAGAAAGAGATTTTGCTGCTACGGCTACACTGCTACGGTTTCGGCTGCTACGACCGCGACGCTACGGTTACGCTGCTACGGTTATGCTGCTACGGCTACGCTGCTATGGTTTTGGCTGCTACGGCACCGCTGTTTTGGTTTATCTTCTATGGTTTCCCGTGATTTTTTTACATAAATAATAATACGTATTGATAATAATATAGACACGATCATTTGACCTCAACTAAGCAAATGTCGTACTATGGCTGTCAGAGACTGATATAATGATCAGCACATAAATGTTTGCCCTAGGTGGGAATTGAATGCATGCTTCCAAGCTCAGAAGGCAGGTTCATTACCAACTGACCCAGCGACGCAGTCAAAAATGTTGATTGAGATGTTTTGTATTAAGAGTCCGGCGACCACTTTAGACTAACTTCGCATTGGCTTAAGGTTTTCCATAGCCATTTCGTCTAGAAGAAGATGACAAGCGAAGAGAGCAAGTAAAGATACTGGCGAGCCTTTAAAGTTACCTACAGAGTGACAAAGTGCAATTTCATTTTTTTTTTATGACTTTTGCACATCTCTAATAAATCTTAAACAACTAAGAATGTCCCTTGTTTTATGGATTCATTCAAATCAAAAAAAGCTAATGACGTAGACAACCTCCCTATGTAAAGGGCTTTTTGATTTGCTTTGTCTATCTATTGAATAAATCAGTCAAAAGTGACCCCTTACAAATGCGGATATTTCTCATAGCTCTATTTTCGCTTGAGAACGTTTTTAATAAAAACCAAGAACATAGGGGTGGAGATATTGTTAATATAATTGTACATGCTAAATTTCATCATAATCTGACAAACGGTTTTCAAGAAATTTGAGAAGCACGTTTGTATGGAAATTTCAGAGCGTCGCGGGACTTTTAAGTAAGCATATTTTTTGTTTGAAATATTGAGACATTTTTATAAAGCTATCTTAGAACCTTCTGGAACAGCTCGGCTGTATGTCCGTCGATTTCTTGAGTAACATTAGTACAATCCCAATTAAATTTAGCTGACTAGTAGCTCATTCACATTTTCAGTTCAATTATGAATTCGCTCCCTGTCACATTTGGTATTGAGTATCGTTTGGCGAAGTGTGGGTGTTGTGTTACACCTCTGCCAGCCTCTTAAGGGGAAAGGCGTGACGATATGTTGTGTTATGGTAATTATGAGTTTTCGATTATGATGTAAACGACTAAGTAGTTGTGGAGATGTAGTGGTCCCAAGATCCAGGGAACTACTTAGTTAATTAACCCTTAATAAACGTTGTAAAGCTTCGAAATTGTTAACAGTGTTTTTTCGAGGTAACAATGAAAAGAAATAAATAATATTAAAGCACAGCTTAAAACGCCGCCTTCCCGTCGTCCATGTTAACAATTTTTAGACTTTTATTGATATTTTAAAAACTGCTTGACCGATTTCGACAAAATGCATATGAGACCAAAAAAAGTATGATCTACCAAGCAAAAAAAGAATCATGGCGAATCAATCAATGGCAGACTAATCGCGTAACATACATACAAAAAAATATATACAGACGAATTGGAAAACCTTCTCCTTTTTTGAAGTCTGTTAAAGAAACATACAGACGAATTGAGAACCTCCTTATTTTTTGAGGTCGGTTAAAAAAACATGCAGACGAATTGAGAACCTCCTTATTTTTTGAGGTCGGTTAAAAAAACATACACACTAATTGAGATCCTCCTCCTTTTTTGAAGTCGGTTAAAAGAAAACATTGTACAACTATTTCGAGGCCAGAATATAACGTTACTTAGTGAAGGGGTAAGTAAGTGTTTACTTTCTTACAAAATGTCGTCCAAATTGGGTCATCAAATTGGGGTAAAATACAAACATTAAAACATTCTCCCCCTCCCTAATAATCGTTGTATAGCTTCGAAATAGTTATATCGTGCTTTGTCTTTTTTAGGGTTCGGTACCCAAAAGGTGAAACGGGACCCTATTACTAAGACTCCGCTGTCCGTCCGCCTGTCTGTCTCTCCGTCTTCCACCAGGCTGTATCTCATGAACCGTGATAGTTAGACAGTTGAAATTTTTACAGATGATGTATTACTGTTGCCGCTATAATAACATATCCGATCTCCGATTGATCTCCGCCTACACACAAAACTGGCTGTGTATAAGGCAGTAATCCTACCCACATTGCTCTATGCCACCGAAGCCTGGTGTCTATACAAAGGTGATATTAAGCGCCTTGACATTTTTCACATGAAGTGCCTTAGAACTATACTTCGCATAAAGTGGCAAGATCAAATACCAAACTCTGAAGTATTAAGAAAATCAAAATTATTAGGCATAGAGTCCATGCTTATAAAAGGACAACTGAGGTGGTGTGGACATCTTGTGCGTATGAACGACTCCAGGTTGCCTAAAGCTGTATTTTACTCACAGCTGAAGGAGGAAAAGCGCAAACCTGGCGGTCAATTTTTGCGTTACAGGGATGTTCTGAAGCGCCATCTCACTGCACTTAACATCCCGTGCGAAGGTTGGGAAGAGCTTGCACATCAGAGAAGGGAGTGGCGCAACTCTGTTACTAGAGCTGTCACTAAGTTTGAAGAAAAGCGCCTACAAGATCTAGATGCAAAGCGCCTTATCATCAAGACCCGTCCGAAGCCTTCCTATACCTACACATACAATCTCGACGGTCAGTTGTACTGTGCGCTGTGCAACCGGACCTTTAAAACCAAATTTGGATTTTGGAAAACTCAAAAAGTTTCACCAAAAAAATTGATAAAAATTTTCTTTTGCGTTTCGTCAATTATAAAGACAAACTAGCAGCGCCCCGCGGTTTCACCCGCGTTTAAAAAGTATTCTATGTGCTATTCTAGACTATAATTTATCTCTGTGCCAAATTTCATCCAGATCTGTTCAGCCGTTCTTGCGTGAAAGAGTAACAAACATCCATCCATCCGTTCTTCCAAACTTTCGTGTTTATAATATTACTAACTGCGCCCCGCGGGTTCACCCGCATTTAAAAAGTATCCTATGTGCTATTCTAGACCATAATCTATCTCTGTGCCAAATTTCATCCAGATCTGTTCAGCCGTTCTTGCGTGAAAGAGTAACAAACATCCATCCATCCGTTCTTACAAACTTTCGTGTTTATAATATTACTAACTGCGCCCCGCGGGTTCACCCGCATTTAAAAAGTATCCTATGTGCTATTCTAGACCATAATCTATCTCTGTGCCAAATTTCATCCAGATCTGTTCAGCCGTTCTTGCGTGAAAGAGTAACAAACATCCATCCATCCGTTCTTCCAAACTTTCGCGTTTATATAGTAGTAGATAGGAAGTACGATTACGAAATTTATTTTTTTGATAAGAATTGTTTTATTGTTTTTTTTTAATCCTATATATTATTGTTGTAAATTTGATATTTTTTATTTAACGTTTGTTTAAAATGAGTACTTACATATAAGTGTTGAGTAGTACTTTAATACCATTAGTAGTGTTTTATTTATTACTAGCTGTCACCCCGCGACTTCGTTCGCGTTTAATATATATATATATATATATATATATATATATTTAAACTATCCTATCTCTCAAGTTGGATCGAACTGCACATGGTGTGCGAATTTTATTGTAATCGGTTAAGTGGTTTAGGAGTTCATTGAGGACAAACATTGTGACACGAGATTTATATATTTTTTTTTTTTTTTTTTTTTTTATGTAAAATAGGTCGGCGTTTGACCACCAACTCGCCTGATGTTAAGCGACGTTGTGGTCTAAGATGGAGCACGACGACCTATAGGGTACTTATTCACTCTAGCATTGAAGTTATATATATTAAGAAGATTGCACGCCCGACATGGGTCCACTGTTGGGAATTTACACTAAAGTACCTGGATGACCGAGCTTTGAACGGTATTTTTTTTTTATTGTGTTTTTTGGAAAATAAACAATTGATTTTAGTCTTACCTCAAAGCAAACACTCATTGACTTCGTGTTACTTAACAACGCCATCTGCTGTTGTGTCGTTAAAGCAATTAGTTGCTCACAAAAAATAGTATTATTATTCGCCAATAGATGTCAGGAAGAGTCATATTTTTCAGTTGAGACTACTCAAACGCCTCCTATTTGTTATTTTTCTTCCAAGTTTATGTTTAAGTTGATTATCGATAAAACACGAATAAAATGACATTTTCTAAAAATGATTCCTAGCTAGATCGATTTATCGCCCCCGAAACCCCCTATATACTAAATTGTATGAAAATCGTTGGAGCCGATTCCGAGATTCCAATTATATATATTTATACAGGAATTGCTCATTTAAAGATATAAGATTTAAGATCTTTATGTACACAGTGTAGCGAATAAAAGTTTCTGATTTAAAGAAAATATGTCAAACTCACCAGGTCAGGTTCCACCACAAGCGAAAGGTTAACCGGGGTGTAACCGGCGGTTAGCAGCGCGGTCGTACGAATGGGCCCGCCGCCGCTGATCGACGGCTTATATTGCAAAGTTTACAGGTGGGAGGAGCTAGGGCACAGGGGCGGAGTGGAAACGACAGGTGATATTTTTCATGGCATAATAATGTATTCAGAAACACGTAGTGACGTCAATCGATGCTTAAGCAAGACTGAAATAAGTCATTTACAACAAGTTTGAACGAGAAGGATGATGATGACGTTAATATGTGTTTGCTGAATGCTAGCCCTTGCTTTTTTGGATCAAGAGATTTTTCATTTTTGTTATCCTAATAACATGATAAACGCGAAAGTTTGTAAGAATGGATGGATGGATGTTTTTTACTCTTTCACGCAAGAACGGCTACACAGATCTGGATGAAATTTGGCACAGAGATAGATTATGGTCTAGAATAGCACATAGGATACTTTTTAAACGCGGGTGAAACCGCGGGCCGCAGCTTGTAATATTATAAACGCGAAAGTTTGTAAGAATGGATGGATGGATGTTTGTTACTCTTTCACGCCAGAACGGCTGAACAGATCTAGATGAAATTTGGCACAGAGATAGATTAGATCTAGAATAGAATAGCACATAGGATACTATTTAACCGCGGGTGAAACCGCGAGGCGCAGCTAGTTTCAAATATGAAAAATCTCTTACAGCTATTCAATAAGTTGCGTGTTAGAAATGGTCGGCCTTACCATTCACCTTAAACAAATAATTGCCATGTTACATTATATTGAACATAAGCCTGAATATAATAAAATACTTTTGTACTTGCCTGTTCTTCTGAGTAGAGGCTTTTTGTCCGAACAAGGCGGTCGAGTCAATTTAAATAACTTTGACGTTCATAAGTGTATCTTTGATACCTAAATTGAATAAAAACATTTTGACTTTGACTTTGACTTTACAAACGCCATGTCACATTATACCTCTATTGAACAAAAGCCTGTGTATAATAAAATACTTTTATAATTTATGTACAAATTCGGCTCCACAGCTCCCCTGTTCCGCGGTATTCATATCGCGCACCTAACTTTGGCTATTTTTGTAATTAACCAGTTCACGAGTCAAAGAGCGCTGGATTGTCTTAGATTGTACTTTGACTTTGCTCGTCGCGGCTGAGTGGCCAGCCCTGGTGTCTGAGTTTTCACCTACCCACCTTACTACCAATCTTTTTTTTGACGTGACGCCGGCTGCACTCACGAAAAAGCTTTTTCACGTGACATAATATATCGTCACGCCTTTCCCCCAGAAGGGGCTGGCAGAGGTGTAATACAACACCCACACTTCGCCGGACGGTATTCAGTCCCGAATGTGACAGGGGGCGAGCCTGTCGCCATACACCGAGCTCCAATCATGTAGCAGATGACAAACATTAGGCACATATGCTCACACAATGAACAAATTGGTGCGTGCCGTCGGCTGGGTTCGAACCCGCTCCCTCTCGGCTTGAGGCAGGCCTTCTCCCAACTAGGCTGCCTTCGCTGACAACGTCTAATAAATCGATGAACGCCGAAACGCGCGATTAAGTATGACTCATCGTCCCGTTACGCTCGGTCGATCGGAGCAAGAGCACTACACGAGCGAGCGAAAGGCACGATCGTATTGTATTGTAAGCGTGCTCCATTGTAGGTCGTCACTGCGAGGTGACCGACAAGCGCAAAGCAAAAAAATATATATACTTAGCTATTTTAAACCTATACGTGCAAACGAGTGCCTCTGTAACCTGTAGACTTCGCGGCCGACGTCTGTCTCCTAAACAGGTCGCATTTCTTAACCGGAAAAACAATCTCTACAATTTTGAAAGATTTCCAAAAACTGACTCGGAAAAAATCCTATCCTACTAATATTATATAAACGCGGAAGTTTGTAAGAATGGATGGATGGATGTTTGTTACTCTTTCACGCCAAAACGGCTGAACAGATCTGGATGAAATTTGGCACAGAGATAGATTATAGTCTAGAATAGCACATAGGATACTTTTTAACCAAGAGTGAAACTGCGGGGGGTAGCTAGTTCTATATAATTATCGAACCTACTCACAAAGTTTCCAAAGAATCGGCGATGACGAAGACAGAGATTCAGACAGAATTCGGACACGCGAAAGCATTTTTGTCAAAGCTGAAGCATAGACGCTTCGCTCGCTAACGTTTACTCGATCGATAAAGTTGTTATATTAATTAAACCACTGATGTTTAATTAATAAACGCAACTGTCCACTTATAGATTAAAGTTAGGATCAATTGGATCAAAAGATACCGACACGAGACTCCTACTTCAAAATTATTTACTTTATTTTGCCTACGTCAATTTTAAATCCGATATTTCACATCTACCCGCAAATCAGCCGCAACGTTAGTAAGTGTTTTATAAATATTTAGTTATTTTCAATTCACAACAATTCCACACACTTACACTTACGCCCATGCTCTTCACCACTGTAAACCCTAGCTCTTTCGAGGCCTGGAGTATCACAGGGATGTGGTACACACACATTCATTTACACATATTACTCCCCTCCACCCTTGTAATAGTTTCCCTTTACTTTACATAGTAATGATGATGATAATATTAAGTACCACTAATTGTTTGATACATAGATAGATTAGCAAAATTGTAACCTTCTTTTTGTATTTAACTTTATGATTTGTCTCTTTTCGTCCGGCGGGGGGTATTGCTATTTCAAAACACAGGTTAATTCCTAGTTTGGATAGTAATGCTTCTCAACACTGACTTACAACATTTTAGGAATAAGTATCATTTGTTAATTTGTTGATATGTGACGTTTGTTACCACTAATAAACTTTCATTTCATTTCATTTCAATTATTTATTGCTTGTAGTCGACACCGACCTATTTATATGACACGCTGTCCTGGAAATCGAGTGTTAGCTCTCACTTGCTCCGCGCTTGCTCCAAGTTGTCGAAACTTAGGACGGAGCGACATCGCTCAGCTGCGTTTAGAGGGAGCTTCCGATACGCGGCGACAAAGTGTTGGAATAACATTCCACCGCCTTTAAGGAACCTGCAAAGTATTTGTGGTTTCAGAACGAAACTTAGAAAATTCATTTATTTGCACCAAAAGCGTGAGGAATGCCAAAGAAACGACACCAGTGCAATTTAAATTAATTTAAAGTTAATTGCATCAGTAGTTGAAAATAATGTTTTTCTAGTTTAGTTGTTGTTTATTGGTCTTTATTAATATTATTTTTGTGTCATGTTTTTTATATCTATTTTGAATATTTGTTTGTTATTTTGTTTTGATTTTTAATGTGTAGTTTTTATTTGCAATGTATGTATGCGAAGACTTTTCGTGCGTGACGTCACTTGCCGGGCCCAACAGAAAACCAGCGCTGGTTGTGTACAATCAGCAACACGCTGAGTTGGGGCCGGTTCTGTGACAATGTGCTTGTGTATTTTGTGTGTCTAATATGTGTCTTCCTCTTCTGTCTGTCTATGTACATTGTCACAATAAAGTATTCTGTATTCTGTATTTTTTTTAAATATTCGTATCTAAGTATGAGTACTTGTTATAATAAAAAAATCTAGTGAAATAATTCACATGGATCGATGTTTATTCTTTATTGTTTATTTTTTATTATTCCAAGTTACAAGCCTCGAGCTTAGTTTGGGGCTCACCGTAACAGCAATTCCGTGGCTTACACAGTCACTATTGTTTTGTTGTCTCATGTTAACATTGTAATTTTTTGTATTTAAGTGCCTGTGTAAGTGTCTTTCGTCAATAAAATTATCTTTATCTTTATCTTTATCTTTATTCTGAATCTGAGGAAATACGTAATATTTAAGACCATATGTACCATGTACCATGATCCAAAAAAAATAAGGTTTAGCATTCCGGGTGCAAACGCGTATGACGTCACTCGTCATCGTCTCTTTCGCACTATTTGTAAATGACTTATTTCGGTCTTGCTTAAGCATCGATTGACGTCACTACGTGTTGCCCACGTGACCGGAGTGCCATACCTGGCGGAGTATATTATTTTTCCCACTATTATAAAGATTTTGACTTGGCTTTGAAGTGTTTGTTAATTAAAGTTAGACAACGTCATAGCGCTCAGTTTTATTTTTTTATTTTGGTATTTGAGTCAGTAGGGTAAATGCAATCATTATGAACAACTTTTACTATGGAGCCGACCCAAAATGTCGTAAAAAAAACCAGCTGTTCCATAAAAAAGCTCATTGTCAAAATCAAAATGTATGGAACAGCTATTATTTTTTTCTCGATTTCATGGTCGACCCCATAGCAAAAGTTGTTTAGATGAGTATTATGACCCCTTTTCGGATTTAGTACACCCTTTCCTGAGAACCCTGTATATGTATATCTGATCGAAGCATGTACATTTTGAACAAGTAACATTACTAAGAGAAAAACAAAGCCCGCCTGCAAAATATTGTACCCAATGTCACTTTAACTGTCAAGACGATTCAAATGACACCTCACATGCTTACATTAAGCTGTTGAGGTTAAGCGATGATAGTCAAGTCGGAGAAGCCAGAGGGAGCGGGTTCGGACCCAGCTGAAGGCACGCACCAATTTGTTCATTGTGTGAGCAAATGTACGTATTTAATGTCATTTGCTTTGTAACTGGAGCCCGCTGTATGGCGACGGGCTCGCCCTTTGTCAAATTTGGGACTGAATATCGTGTGGCGAAGTGTGGGTGTTGTACACCTCTGCCAGCCCCTTCGGAGGAAAGGCGTGACGATATGTTAGAAAGAAAAAAACCTCATACGTACACACATTGATACATACCCACATACAAACACTGGAAAACATAACCCTCCTTCTTGCGCAGTCAGTTAAAATGAGATGCTAGGGCCGGCCAGTAACCCTGTACAAAAGGAGGTCTATAAAACCAAGAAGTCCCTTATAAAATTGTTTTTAATAATGCGATAAAAACGGCCAGTCAGGGCAAACGGTTTTATTAAAACAAATGGCCGCCAAAATTATTTTTTATTGTAATCGTGGATGGGTGCAGTTTTATGGAAGCAAGGTTTTATGGTTCACTAGCTGTTACCCGCGACTGCGTTCGCGTGATAGTGATATCTCGTTTTTCTTACAAAAACAAAGTAAAACTTATGACCAATTGTACTAAATATAAGAATTAATAGATAGATAGATAAACACTTTATTGTTCACACCAGAAATAACAAAACAAAAGAACAGAAAAATCTTAAACTGTAGTGTAACAACTGGCGGCCTTATCACTAAAAGCGATCTCTGCCAGGCAACCTTAGGATGGAGACGATACTTATGAAAGAGTATGGGACATGGTTAAAATTAACAAAAATAAGAGTGTTGATACTTAAACTATTTGCATATTACTTACATAAACATACAGGTCATAATAATATAATACATTCTAATACTTAAAATACCTATAGATAATAAAATATATTAATTGTTACATATAATATCACTAAAAGAAAGTAACATTAACAATTCAACAAGGCAATTTAGATAAATACATTTTTTTTACGGCATCCTTAAATGTAGAAAGTGAGGGTAGAATTGCTTAACTCCTTGCTTAATTATTTCAATCAACTCCCAGCTAGCTCCTATCTACATTTTTTACACGAAACTTAAGCCATTCCTTAGAAGAATCTTAACTTTATGTGCCCGATAAGTGAATATTGCACTAGGAGTAGTTTAAAACTGGTGAAGGGTCCCGCGACGCTCTGAAGTTTCTATACAAACGTGCTTGTCAAATTTTTTGGAAACCATTTGTCAGATTATGATGAAATTAAGCACGTACAATTAAATGAACTATATCTCCGCCCCTATATTCTTGGTTTTATTAAAACACGTTCTCAAGAGAAAATAGAGCTATGAAAAATATCCGCATTTTTAAGGGGTCACTTTTGACTGATTTATTCAATAAATAGACAAAACAAATCAAAAATTTCTTTACACAGGGAGGTTGTTTACATCTTTAGCTTTTAAATGAATCCATAAAACAAGGAAAATTCTTAGTTATTTCAGAATGATGACAAAAGTTCAAAAGTCATAAAAAAATTGAAATTGCACTTTGTCACTCTGTAGGTAACTTTAGAGGCTCGTCAGTATCATTACTTGCTCTCTTCGCTCGTAGTCTTATTCTAGACGAAATGGCTATAGAATACCTTAAGCCAATGCGAAGTTGGTCTAAAGTGGTCGTCGGACTCTTAAGCAAGGACTTAGGCAGTCCTCATATTCAGTGCAAGTGGCCATTACTCACTTTAAAAAAGTGTTTAAGTTGATTTTAATCATCGTTGTATTGTTATACAGAAATAGTATCTTCGGTATGGGTGTTCAAGTATATAATAAGATTACACAGAAAATAAAGAATACTAACTCATTTTTTGTATTTAAAATAAAATTGAAACAGCTTCTGCTTGAGAAGACATACTATACGATTAGGGAATTTACTGACGATAAGACTTTAGTGTAATATTAGTATCTATCCTCCATGTGACATAATATATTTAATTAATTGTTTTCAAAGATTGACATTGTAACATGACATGATATTTTATGACTATTTAAATTTAATTACAGGGGCAGAAGCCACTAATAATTAAAAAAAAAAGAAAATACCCACCTACTATTTTCTAACTTTCGCACGCTTAGGGGTTGAATCATAAATAAAGTATCCTGTATGTACCTATATTTCTGCAAATATATGATTTTGAATTTGAATTTGTCACAGGTACTAAATGTGTGTGCATAGTTTTGAAAAAAATAGTAGGCGGTAGCAGCCTAGTGGTCGCATTCCTCAATCGTGAAATTTTGTGAGCAGGTTCTATAACTGGTTTTGGGGATTTAAAAAAGAAAAGATAGGTATTGCCATTTTGAAAGATTCCCAAAAACTGCTCAAATAAATAAATAAATTCGGGACACTTCCACACACGGTCGCCTGACCCCAAACTAAGCAAAGCTTATAGGTACTATGGCTGCCAGAGACTGATATACATACTTAGATATTTTTAAATACATACTTAAATAGATATTAACACCCAGACATAGAACAAACACAAATGTTCATCATATGAATGTTTGCCCTAATTGGGGATCGAACCCACGCCCCCAAGCTCAGAGGGCAGGTTCACTACCAACTGAGCCACCGAGGCAATAAAAAAGTTCTTTATAATTTTCGAACCTACCCACAAAAGTTCAAGAAAACCGGTTAAGAAAATGACCTGTAGAGGAAGACAAAGATCCGGACAGAATTCGGACATACGAAAGCATTTTTGTCGAAGCTTGAGCAGAGACGCTTCGCTCGCTAATGCTCGCTCAGTCGGTAAATTAATAACAATCAATATAACAAAATCTTCGAACTAAATTTTAACCTATCAAAATGTAACTTTGAATGTACCTAATACTATGTAGTTTGGATGACAAAACTATATTTTGGCATTTCGGAGCTGATCTGATGATGGAGTCAGGAGGGGGAATGCGAATCTTTATTTTATAAACTACCTACAACTACATAATATTATTTTAAAACGAGTACTCTTTTGTATAACTCCATCCAACTTTCTACCTTCGTAGTTCAAAAATAGCTTATCTTTCGCTCAAATTATTATAAATGATTCTTTAAACGCCTATTTATTGCAATTACTTGCATCTATTTTTAACAATCTACGAATAAACTAGTAGCTCACCTCAAGCTGGGACCTTGCGATCGCATAATGTCTATTCTCTACTAAATAAAAATTAATCTCCATTTCCCTTCGTCATCGCATCACGCGTGAACAGATGGAACATTTTCGCTTATTCTTTTTTTGTTTTGTTTATTATTGTCAGGAGAAGGATCTTATGAAAGAAAAAAGTTGAGCGAAACAATAAAAAAAAAAAAGTTAAGACAGGACAATGTCTGCACCCACAAGGCAGACATTGTCCTGTCTTAACTTTTTTGTCTGTCTTAGCCATTTCCGGGACAGTGCTCTGAGCACGATGCGAGAGGGGTACCGGTGCGTTCAGTAGAGATCTCAGAACCCCTTGACATGCATCGAGTGGCCCTATTCGGAGATTTGAGATTTTCATCTCACCTTTTTTCATCCTTGTTGCTCTCGTTTGAAACGTCATAGGTGTGAGAGTGACCAAGATAAAATCTCATCTCATCTCACGCGTAGGAATAGCTCTCGAGGCTGGCCACCAGGTGGTTTTTAGTGGGTCACCAACAAGGCAACCCCACACTGTCCAAACGCGACCCTCAAACGCGTTTGGGCTTGCAGATTTTTCACCTCTCAAAAAAAAAGGACAATGTCTGCCGGGTCAACTAGTGTACAATAGTTTCACCAGTCGGCTCATGTCCAAACACAACACTAGCTGCGCCCGCGATGTTACCTGCTGTTGTAAAATTGCCTATGTGCTATTTCAGACTGTAATCTATACAACGTGCTGGTTTGAGGTGTAGTAATATTCAAAGGTGTGTATCTGTATAGCATTTTGAATCATTTGCCAGAATAACAAAATCCAAATCAAACCTTTATTGTTCCATACAAAGTTTAAAAAACTATTTTTTACAATTATTTTGGACAGCCCTTAGAGCGATCGCTGACCGCGGCGTTTGTCAAACAACACTCAACACGCATACGATCGTCTTCCCCGTTCTTCAGCCCGCGCCCCGCTGCCGACGGCGGCGCACACGTCTTAAACTTAATTCGTTAAGAAACAATGTTTATTGTTTACGTTACAGTGGAAGTAGGTAGATTTATAAGATGTTAGACAGGTATTAAGGTTTTTTTTGTATTTCGCTAGTGTTTCACTAATTACTTTGCTAATAACCACATATTAGTACTACACAAAAATGTACGTAGTAGGTTCTTATCTTACCTAATTATTATCCTTCCTTGTCCGTGAGATAACATTGTGATTACTGCTCTTTTGGGGTCACTTTTTCACATAGGTAACACGAAGTTGCGCTTTTTACAACATTCACAACAATCCAAGAACTAGGTACCTCAACACAACACACTTATCGCACAGATCACAGAAGAGGTTCGAAGTGCTGTCCTCCCCTCTCAATGCACAACCCCACAGGACGAGACACTGAAGCCATGACATTCCGGAGCATTTCGGGAGCAATCATGATGAATGCCGGTGTAATACCCGCAACCATTTCCTCCGTGGTATTGCATAGCACGGCATACACGGCATTTTTGACGAAACCCCACAGAAAAAAGTCCAAAGGCGTCAGGTCCGGAGATCGAGGAGGCAAACGATTGTTGCAGAGGCGACCTTCCGTCCACAAAACGTTTACGGTAGATCTCACGCGCCGCAAGGCAGTTTCCGTCCGCAGCACCAACACATTAAAATATCATCTCGTAATATTCAGCATTTTAATAAGACATCGTATTATAATCTACGCAATGAAACAATAAAGAAGGAATTTTATGACTTCACACCGGGATGGATAGAGAGCAACTAGACAAACTTCAAAAAATTTTATAAAATTATTTTTTGCGGCGAGTAGGGGTGACCATGAGTTTACATAGTAACGAAACTTTTTCTCATTTTCGTTTTATTTTCGACCGTCGGAGGAAAGTATCAAAAGTCTTGGTTCTAAAAATCAAATCTCTCTGTTTAAAGAGTTCCGAAAACCCTAATGATCATCAAAGTTAAACAACGGACAATCATCGCCATATTGGCTGATAAATCGGAATTGGCATAACTTTTTAATACTCACAACGTGCTTGAAATGTCAAAATCTTAAACCAAATAAAGAATTTTGCTAACAGCGAAGTGACGAACCCGGTTTTCTAAGCATGTGAGCGTTGGAAAATGTGTGCCATGATAATTTAAAAAAAACTAAAATTACAATAATAACTCGTAATACAACAAGTGTCTTGCTGGCCTACCATGCGCAACGCGACAAAAGTATGTCGCCTCTTATTATCGAGACAGACATATTATGTTTACACATAGTCTTCTCACGTTCTCGCTTGACAAAAAGTGACGAGAAGAATTTTGTCGAACTTGCATAAATACACTTTAATACCGAACTCATGGTAGTTCCTTGCCTATTTTGTTTAGAGCACCGCTTGTTGCCAATTGTCCCGCGGTACGCTTTGGCGGCTCTCTGTGAGCTCTTTGTCTTTTGCCGACAAATATTTTGATGTTTTCGCGAAATGGCAAAGCATAATTTTGTTATGCAGTATGCACAATTTATCTTTTGACGAGCTTTTATTTTTATTTTCGCATGTACCTATGGTGTCTGTCAGTAATCAAATCTTTCACGTTAAATGCCTACTCTTTGGTTTCCGATTGTACTTAAATGTTTTATGTACACTTATGTAGTTGAGTGACTATGCAACAACCTGGTGCCACCGAGATTATCTGATGGAGATGATGGAGTCAGGAGGTGGGTAGAGGAACTCTTCAACGGCGAACAGCACAGACTCGAAATTTTGTAAATCTATTTAATTGTAATAGCCTGTTCTCAACGCCATCATGACACAGCTGCTACACCCAGGGATGACTTCCGGCAAGGGGACTCTTCAACTGGGAACAGCACGGACTCAAAATTTTGATAATGCATTTAATGGTAATAGCCTGTTCTAAACTCCATCATGATATGGCTGCTAAACCCAGGGTCTTCGTTTCGTTTTCGGCGAGTTTACGTTCACTTTATTCATGTCGTTGACTAGATATGTAACCATTTAAATATCTAAAAGATATCTTGCTTTTGTTTCTGTTTAAAATAGTTCTTAAAATGTATAAAGGGACATTTACTCCATTCTGTGTTTTGTAGGTAAAGATAATATTCTTTCTGCGCACTTAGTAGTCTTTGTCGGCAAGACCGGTCATCAACCGAACAGCTGTTTGTGAGCTTATTAGGGTTGCTGCAAGTCAAATTTACGTAAAAGTTTAAGTTGTGATAACTTAAAATCTATCGTGTTTACGATAAGGAGACCTTGCAGGTTTAATTCTAAATCAGTCTCGGCATGTGCCGTTTCAGTATTACTACACCCAAAACCAGCACGTTGTATATCTCTGTGTCAAATTTCATCCAGATCCTAGTCGGAGAAGGCCCGCCTCTCAAGCCAGAGGGAGCGGGTTCGGACCCAGCCGACGGCACGCACCAATTTGTTCATTGTGTGAACATATGTGCGTATTGTATGTCATCTGCTACGTAACTGGAGCCCGTTGTATGGCGACAGGCTCGCCCCCTGTCACATTTGGGACTAAATATCGTCCGGCTAAGTGTGGGTGTTGTACACCTCTTCCAGGCCCCTCGGGCGAAAGGCGTGACGATATGTTATCCGTTCAGCCGTTCTGCCGTGATTGAGTAACAAACAGCCGCTCACTGTTTGCTTAGTTAGTACTAAGCCAAAAAGTTAATCAAAACTATCATTTTAATTATCGATAAAAAAAATGAGTTCCTATCGTGAACACATTTTATTGAACGGCTAACACACACAGGAGCACGAGGCAAAAGTCAAAGTCAAAAGTTGAAATGTTTTTATCCAATGGGTATCAAAGATATACACTTATGAACGTCAAAGTTTTTTACTAACTGAAGGCTCCAGTCAGAAGAATCGAAGATCAGCGCTGTTGATTATACAGCATAAGAGCATAGAGTAGCCCTTCTGATCATTTCGCTTGAGAGTTATCTTGACCATTCTCACTCCTATGATTTTTTAAACGATTTAGCAACAATTGTCGTATGTGATATATGAAAAAAAAAGATTTTATCTGCGTGACTAATAAAAAGTGGACTTGACCTACGACAAATATTTTTTTAGTGAAAGAAATTATAGAATAAAGAATGCCGGATGCTACGCGGATAAGCCGCTGGACTTTTGGAGTACAAGGTCCTCTTATGGTGAATCTCAGCCCATGGACAAGGTAGCTACGTATCCATTGAACAGAAACTACAAAATTAGATACTGGAATGTATTTCTCGAAAAGTACACATGCAACACAAGGGGGTTGTTGCCCCAAAAGAAACAGATGTTAATTATTTAACAGTAGCTAAACCTAAGTTACATTCATATCTCACGCGTAAGAATAGGGGCCTGGAGAGCGGAGCGGAAAAACACTAGCACGTTTTGAACTGTCGTGGTTAAAATCATAGACGCATAATAATTACCTATGTATTTCAAATCAGACTAGCATATTAGTACACCGTGAGAATGCTGGCCAGCACACTGTCACTCACACGTAGGTAGTTAGATACCAGGAGGGCTATTCCTGCGCGTGACATGAGATGAGATTTTATCGTGGTCACTCTCACACCAATGACGTTGCAAACGAGAGCAACAAGGACGAAAAAAGATGAGATGAAAATCTCAAATCTCCGTTTTCAGTGTCAGGAGTGTGACGAAAGCCTTTAAGAATGTGTCTTAGTCAAATGATTATGTAACTTTAGTTCCAATAGTTTTCTCGAGACTCTAACCACAGATATTCCTTGTAGATACCGTACTTACCTGAAAAAAGTATATAACTATTTATATTTAAAATATTACTTATTAATAATCATTGTATACCCTCGACATGGTTTTACAGCTTATTGCCCTTTTTTTTTTTTTGAATTGATCTAAAAAGACAAAACACTGTCCCCCTTAGCAATAATTGTTGTATAGACTTGGAATAGTCGTACAGTGTTTTCAATTTTTCAATCGGGTTAAAAAAATTAAAAAAATATTAAAGAAAAAGACAAAACACTGTAGGTATGACTATTCTGAGGTTATACTTATGAGGGTTACCTATTCCATAGGTAATGTAATGAAATGTAATATAATGTTGTATGTAATGTAAAATAATGTTGTTAAATTAAAAAAAAACATTCACTCCCTTACTAATATACGTTGTATAGCAAATACAACGTACGGGTACAGTATACAACGTGTATCAGTAAGGGAGTGAATGTTTTTTTTTATTAACAACTTATAGAAACTAAAAATAGGTTTAAATTCAAAATATCATCCTGAACTCAGCACTTAAAGGTAATCTGTGATCCTAAGTCATTGCTATTAAATGAAATGTTTTCAAAATATCGTGAATCAAATACAATAACCCCATTGAAAGTTACTTAACTATTTCCTACTGTAAACAGTATTACGGATGCCATTTTGTTTCCTTCTTTCATTAAACTTTGCAAACGGCCAGTCTTGCACGGAACGCGGGAAAATGCGTTCGATTCTTAAAAAGATATTGTTTTTAACGTACGGTTTGTGTGCGGCCAGTTACCATGAACAGTATAGAGGTTAGTATCATTTTTTGTCCTTAACCTTTTAACTGCCTAATACGATTTATCCGACAACGATTATCGAGTAGTTAGTCAATTCGGCGTCGGCCCGCTCGAGACACCGCCTTTCATTTTTAACCCCCAGCGCAAAAAATGTTATAAGTTTGGCGTGTCTGTGTGTGTGTGTCTGTGGCATCATAGCTCCCGAGCGGATGAACCAATTTTTCGTTTTTGATTGATTTTTTTTTTTAATTTAAAAATTACACTCCACGGACTCCGGGGACTGTGACTTTTGTTAACATAAATCTTAAATTATTATTTAAGGGGAATACAGGTACAGGGGGGTTAGTTATTAAGTCTTAATCCAAGGTTAGGTTAAAGGTTTTTCAGGTTTACTTATTGCATTGTGAGTACAGCACGAGCAGACAGCGACCCGCAAGCAGCACCCGATCACGAGTATGACGCATGTGCCAGCCATCGCTCTCCTCAACCATATTTGAGGGAAGAGAACGACCCGACACACGACGCCGCCGTTTGAAAGTTGTATTAGTCGGGAGTGTTCTTAGCTATGTTTGATAAGAATCGGTGTTGATGAAAATCGGTGTCGGGGGTTTTTTTAATTTATAATTTATACTTGTTTTATATCTTTTTAACATATCGTCACGCCTTTCTTCCGAGGAGGCTGGCAGAGGTGTAATACAACACCCCACACTTTGCCGGACGATATTCAGTTCCAAATGTGACAGGGGGCGAGCCTGTCGCCATACACCGGGCTCCAGTCATGTAGTTTCCATACAATGCACAGTCGGAAAGAAAAGTGGTGTAAACAAATTTCAATTTCAATTATTAATTGAAGTACATAACCATGTAAACGCCAATGACTCTCTCGAGTTGATTCCGCCCGGCAGGCTAATTACGAATCTCACAACAGGCGCGTAACATGTGTAAACTGCGCGATCATTGCTGTCAAACATAACTTGTTGTATTACGTATCAGGGGGGTTCCTGCGCGTGAGATGAGATGAGATTTTATCTTGGTCACTCTCACACCTATGACGTTTCAAACGAGAGCAACAAGGACGAAAAAAGGTGAGATGAAAATCTCAAATCTCCGAATAGGGCCACAGTTACGGCTAATGTCAAAGTCAAAAGTCAAAATATTTTTATTCAATTTAGGTATCAAATATACACTTATGAACGTCAAAGTTTTTTAAATAGAATCGATCGCCTTGTTCGGATAAAGAGCCTCTACTCAGAAGAACAGACAAGAAACTGAGGGGCATTATTTTTTCAAATAATAAATAAATTACAGTCTCACAAATTTTGGCTTACAACTAGTTAATATCTATAAATACTAGTGGCTACTTGACGGAAGTGGAAGGCTCCAGTCATCTTTGTCTTCTAAATAATTCTTAACCTTTTAGTACCCTCTTTTCTTTAATGTAGTTTTTACATATGATTTGAATTTTCCCTCAGTGAGTGTTATATTTACGGAGGTTTTATTGTAAAAACAACGCTAAACCATTAAGCGCTAGTTCACCCTCTGTTGGAAAATCTATGAACTAATTTATTTTCATCTATTGCTGTCTTGTTGCTAGTGGCGCTGTTATTGATGGCCGAATTGTATGCAGCGACAGGCGGGCGATAGGCGATCGTTTTCCGTAATACGATTTTAGTGATTTACGGATTATTATTCAAAATTTGAAAATTAGTTACAGTATTTATGAAAATTAGTTATATATTTTTTTAATGTATTATTTTCAGTGCCTGCAACGTTTTCGGACCGGTGGGAATCTTACGTTTTTAACAACAAAGAGTATTTAGTGCAGAATCTGGCTGTTACTTGGGACAACGCAAAAATACTATGCGGGTATGTACCTACCTATCTGTAATTTAGATGAAATCAATGAATACCTACTACATTTGTTGACTTCAAAAAACTTATGTAGCGGCGTGCATGCTAGGCGCTGACGCTGCGCGACCGCGAATCGTATCACCGCGCTATAAGATTCATAGTCGTGCCGCGTTGGCGGCTGAACCTAAAAATCGTCGCAATAAGATGTCGGGACCTGTTGGTGGCGTCGTATTGCGTTCGGGACTTTTGAATTTTAATTGTGTGCGTTACTATATTATTATTCCAAAACAGATAGAAGATCTCAAGGAAAAAACTTTTTTAAAATGTTGTTAAGAAATTTCGAACGACTAATGCATATTATACTTAATAATCCTACTAATATTATAAACGCGAAAGTTTGTATGTATGGATGTTTGTTACTCTTTCACGCCAAAACGGCTGAACAGATCTGGATGTAATTTGGCACCGAGATAGATTATGGTCTAGAATAGCACATAGGATACTTTTTAACCGCGGGTGAAACCGCAGGACGCAGCTAGTATAATATAAATATATTCATTATTTATGCATTATGCAAATACATAATTACATGATATTGTGATTTTGGTAAGGCAAGTGCGACTTGTCAAAGAGCTAGAAGCGCTATACCTCATTTTGTCTTGCCTATATGTGGCCCTTGCCTGCCAAAAGGTTACCGAACGCCTGGTACACTTATAATATGTATCTGCTAAAGTGGGTTGCTAAATTGACCGGAAGTACCGGCTTTAATATTAAATATCTATGAAATAATTAGAAAAGGTCAGTACCAGAAGTTACCCTTACGTTTCAGTATTATTCAGGCTCAACCTAGTTTCTGTATGTATTGAATTTGAAGTTGCGTCTTTAGGAACCAGTGGCTCTGTGAGCTGTAGACCTCGCGGCCGACGTTTGTCTTCCTGTACAGGTCGCATAGCTCAAACAAACATTCACATTCTCTATATAACTTTACTTAACTTATATAACTTACTGTACTAATATTGATGGGAAGATGAAATAAAATTACAAATACAAATACAATACAAATAATTTATTTCAAAAAAGACAATTACAATTAACCATAAGTTTTATGTACTTAAAGCTTATTTACAAAAAGAAATGGTTACAAAATTGCTTGTGTCCCTGCACTAGGAGACCTGTATCGCAGGGACCAACGTTTATGCGAATACAGAAAGATAATGAATGGTAGTGCGGCTATTGGATATGAGGTTATATATTATTAGTGTAGACTAAACTAATTAACTAAATTAACTGCAGGGCCCAACTGGAGAAGAGTGTCTAGAGATAGAAAGCAGTGGAAGATGTTAGAGGAAGCCTATGCCAAGAGCCACACTGAACTGAGAGACATTCTGTATAGCTTAGCGGTTTGTATTTAAGGTTCAGGATAAAAGACTTATTGTATTGTATTGTAATATTGATGTAATGAAATGAATGAAATGAAAATGAATGAAAATGAAATGAAATGAAAATGAAATGAAATGAAAATGAAATGAAATGAAAATGAAATGAAATGAAAATATATTTATTGCCAAAGAAAAAAAAACACAATAGAAATAATTAGATACAATAGTTAGATAAATACGGTGGCAAAGGGTGTAAGCTCAGCCCTGAGCTGCGTAAACCAGATCGGTTTATGCAAGGCTGATTTTCAGCTTACCCCTAGACTCGAATTAAGATGTTCGTCGAGGGTATAGTCATGCGAGTGTTCACTTTATACATTATTTCGAAAAATTACAGCAAGTTGTAGATGTAATTCATCAAGAATTATTTCCGCTAAATGTATCGACTCGCGGGCCAGACTCCATCAACTAAAGCAGGTCGCACCGTTCTTCTGTGTACAGGGGCCACCACAACGGCACCCTGGCCGTGCTGGACACCAGGGAGAAGGCGGAGTTCATGGCGGAAGCACTGTCGGAGTCGCAGTTCGGTATGGACTTTTTTTTATAACCGGACCAAGCCATGCCGTGAAATGACCTAGTCGTGTTTCGGGATGTAGTCCGGTGTAACCGTTCCGAAGACGGGTCTGAGCAGTAGCGCACTTGTAGCGCCTCACTCAACTGCCGTCTTTGTGCTTCTTTACTCTACAAAACTTCGAGGCTAGAGTGTATAAGTATCTTATAGGTCGTCGTGCTCCACCTTAGACCACAACGTCGCTTAACGTCAGGCGAGTTGGTGGTCAAACGCCGACCTATTCTACTTAAAAAAAAAACCTCTGACGTAAAAACGACGGGGTGTTATGAGTTTGACGTGTCTGTGTGTGACGCATCGTAGCTCCTGAACGGATGAACCGTAGAATTTAGGTTTTTTTGTTTCTTTGAAAGTTGAATTAGTCGGGAGTTTTCTTAGCTATGTTTGATGGAAATCGGTGTTGATGAAAATCGGTGTCGAGGGCTTTTTTTAATTCTTAATTTATTTAATACCAGCTGCGCCCCACGGTTGCACCAGCGGCTAAAAAGTATCCTATGTACTATTCTAGACTATAATCTATCTCCGTGCCAGATTTCATCCAGATCTGTTCAGCCGTTCTGGCGTGAAAGAAACAAACATCCATCCATTCTTACAAACTTTCGCGTTTATAATAAAATTAGTAGGAAGTAAGATTAATAGTTTGATAGGCTTGCGTTTGGTCGCCATCACACCTGATGATACGCAGTGATGCGGCCTACGATGGAGCACGCTTGCCTAGAAGTTACCGATTCACTCGAGACTTGACGACACCCAGACTTGCTTTTTACGGTCCCAGAAACTACTGGGACAACTCTGCATTCGTTATAGAATCTACTGCGACAACTCGGCATTCGTTAGAGGAATTATCTACTGTTTGAAATCTACTAAATATCATATTTCAAATTGTATAAAGTTTTTTTAGTAGATTTCATTAAATTAGATCGTTAGTTGAAATATCAAATTGTATAACGTTTAAAATAGGATCAAATATCAATTTGTATAAAGTTTTCTAGTAAATTGCATTATATTACTTAATTTTAAAAATTCAAAATTAAAATAGAATAAAAAAATCATATTCCTTGATGTACCTACTTAATGCGACGTTAAAGCAAAATTACACTAGATATTAGTTCAAGTAACAATTTATAAAAGAGTCTACTGAGACAACTCGGCATTCGTTAAAGAGTCTATGGGACAACTCGGTATTCATTAAAGAGTCTCGTAAAAGAGTCAGAGAATGTCGCGTTGCCTCAGTGCCTCAGTAGACTCTAGTCTCTCAGAAGGTCAGAGAGTGTACTGGAACAGGCCGGGGCATTTTTTGTTAACTGGGCCAAAGTAAAGATCTTAGGATCTGATGGGACCACTTGGCATGTATTTTAACCGAATGCAAAAGCGAAAGTAGATTCTGAGCATCTATAATAAGGTTTTTGATGCCATAGGTGGCAAATAAGATAGCGGGCCGTCAGATGGAAAGAGATCACCGTCGCCTATGGGTGGGTACCTGTAATACCAAGGGCATCACAGATTTATTGGCAACCTAATTGGTCATAATTGCAACAATCCAGGTTTTGGAGCCATGACACGAATAATCTTATCAATTTCGTTACAGCCATCGACTCCATCTGGGTGGGGGCAAGAAGGCAGTCCGCTGAAGACCCGGCTGGGTACAGATGGGCACAGGGGCTCGAGTTGCGACGGACGACGCTGGACGTGCTGACGAGCGAGGACGGTGATCCTGGGAGGAAATATCCTGTGGTGAGTGCAATCACTGGCGAGTACAAGATTTTGTTTAGAAGTGAAAGTAAGCTTTTAAAGGTAGGTAGGATTTACGTTGGCGTGGTTGGTTTGGTTTGGGTTCTCTCAGCTGAGAATATCTTTAACAAGGTAGACCTTTATAAAGGTAGTCCTCCAGTGGAGGACAGGGTAATAAGAGCTAGCTGGTAGTGGTGTCTACAACAGTTTACGCAGACAGGAATGTTGAATTCGTGCCCAAATGACACTGAAGACTTCGGGAAGCGTTGGTTATACCAGGTGATTGCCGGCGGCGGGGTTGTATTGGCACGCGATATATTGTGTTGACAGAAGAACGTTAGTTCCATGGGTCACACCGTCACATGGTTTATCGGACAGGGACACTAATATTATAAACTATGCTGCGCCCCACGGTTTCACCCGTGGTCCCACAGTAAACGTTTTTTTTTTTTTTGAGATGGAAGGTTCCCTATGTCTTTTTCCGTACCCCTAAAAATTTGTAAGTATGTACAATTTGATGATGATCGGTCGAGTGGTTGAGACGTGCAATCGTGACAAACAAACAAACAGACTTACTTTCGTATTTATAACATTAGAGTTATGATGGGAAAGTTTTTGGGGCCGTGTATGTTTATAGTTTTGTAAGTTTGTTAACATGCATACCGACTAAAATAAAGTTAAAATATATGGAAATACATTATTGTACAGTTCCTTTAGGATAGCGAGAGTATAATTTGCTTGTTCCAGTGGCTAAACCGTACACTGGTACCTGTGCCGGAGGGTGGAGCGGACTGCGTCGCGCTGGAGCGAGTGCAGCATGACAAACCGGTGTTTCTGGACCTGCCTTGTGCGTTGGAACGAGCCTTCGTCTGTGAGAGAGGTGAGAGAACAACGGGGCAGGATAAGGTCGCTTGCAAGGGTGGAGGGAACAGAAGGCAGGGTAGGGTCGCTGGTGGCAAGTGCAGGGAATAGATGGGGCAGGACGGGGTCACTTGCAAGGGTGGGGGGAACCGAGGGCAGGTTGAGTCGCTTGTGGCAAGTGGAAGGAACACAGGAGGGCAAGACGAGGTCACTTGCAAGGGTGGTAAGAACAGAGGGCAGGGTAGGGTCGCTGGTGGCAAGTGGAGGGAACAGAGGGGGCAGGACGGTGTCGCTTATCCTGGGTGGTGGGAACTTAGTAGAGCAAGTCAGGGTTGTTTGTCCCGGATGGATGGACGGAACATGATAGCGCAATCGTTACAAGGGTGATATAGTTTTGTGATTCTGATTGTGGTGTAGAGCTCGTGGGAGGGAATAGAGTAGGTATGTTGGCTCGACCAGGGTAGAATGCTATCACTTCTTTGAGTAGTCATATTTAAATTAGCAGATCCAACTAATGGATGAATTTGCGAATGGAACGAAGTTCTTCTGGGGCGCTATGGGGTCCTCTGGGATCCTACAAGTCGAGATATTTTCTAGTCTCTGTGTCTCTCGTTCGAAAAGTCATTAGAGTAAATATTAACCAGATCTCATCTAATGTTCGCGTCAAGAAAAGGGGTCCAGATCCCGGCTTATTCATTTGAGTAGATATCACTGTCATAATCCCAATCACGCTCCAGTTTAATAGTCGGACCTCGGATAAACCAATATACCGAGTGAATAGGTAGCTTCTGCGTACCTCATCGCTTACTAATAAGCGAGTTGTTGGTCAAACACAGACTTTTTCGCGATAAAAAATACTCCTGGTCTCCAGAATCCAGGCAGGTGGTGCAAGTGGTGGAGCTGAAGACCGTCCGATGCCGCACCGGCCTCTACAGGGTGTTCGACGGACGGATGGACTGGAGGCAGGCCGCTGCCTACTGCCTGCTCAGAGATATGGCGTAAGATATCCTCCAAGACAAAAAATTAAAGTACTCCTTTTGTAGAATAAAATATTATATTTTTTTGACCCCTTAGGCGCGGGCCAGACAGGATGTAAATCTTTTCATCTTCTTACCTTTCCTTAACTTTTCCTGTCATGCACATTTCCGCCCGCGCGCGGATCTGATCCGCATGCAGGTGATAGCACGCTCCTGGCCACACGCAGGACAAATATTTCGTTTACCACTGCAATGTTGTTTTTACTGTGACGCAGGTCGCAGGGCGGCATCATTAAAGGCAGAAGAACGCCACCCGCATTCTGTCGTCACGCACGCGGGCTACGCACCCGCACCTAATCCGCGTTCCACGCGCGTGCTGCCCGCATGATGGGAAACATATAATTGTATGAAATGGTAGGATGCGGGCAGCCCGCATGCGAACTAATTCCGCGGACGGAAATCCGTATGACAGGAAAAGGGCCCTAAGACGAGACACGGACGGAGCTAAGACGTCATTTTTATTTGACTTGTAATTTTTTGTACATGTAATCTTAACAAAGTCAAAGTCCAAGTCAAAATGTTTTTATTCAATTTAGGTATCAAAGATACACTTATGAACGTCAAAGTTATTTAAATAGACTCGACCGCCTTGTTCGGACAAAGAGCCTCTACTCAGAAGAACAGGCAAGAAACTGAGGGTAACGATTCTAAACGTCAGTTTATCGGTCGACAAGAACCGTACCTACTTGCACTGCAGACACGCTAGCGAACGCCCGCGCGAGCTTAGGGTACGCCCTTAGTAAAACTAAATGGAATTCAATAATGTAGGGAAGAATATGATAATGAATGGTATTCTTACTGTCCTAGGTTAGCGAATATAGCTACAATGAAATGCTTGAAGAAGATAGGAATGGCTATGCTGAAAACACGACCAAGTAAGTGAAACCTAACTGAATTAGTATTTTACCTCGATACTCAAGTAATCGTCTAACAAACACATGCCGATTTGTAAAAAAAAATAGGTTGTCTGTAAAGTCGGTTTACTGACGATAGTTGAACGTGACAACGTGCTCACTCAAGTAGGAGAGAGACGGATGTCGAACGCAAAGGCCGATTGTGTTTCTTTGTCGCTCGTTCCGCGCTCTTCTATCGCGCGCTCCATGTAGGCTTGCACTTCAAGCCTTACATGGACCGCCTCAGAGCGAGGTAACGCCGCATTTTTTCGTGCGTGCAGCCGGCTCTATCGAATTATAAGACGTTGTCACGTCAAAAACTTTTTATTTTGCTCATCCATATATTAAGAATAGGTCGGCGTTTGACCACCAACTCGCCTGATGTTAAGCGACGTTGTGGTCTAAGATGGAGCACGACGACCTATAAAGGTACTCATTCACTCTAGCCTTGAAGTTTTGCAGAGTGAAGAAGTACAAAGACGGCAGTTGAGTGAGGCGCTACAAGTGCGCTACTGCTCAGACCCGTCTTCGGAACGGTTACACCGGACTACATCCCGAAACACGACTAGGTCATTTCACGGCATGGCTTGGTCCTGTGGGTGGTAACTAGCCACGGCCGAAGCCTTCCACCAGAGTTTGCTACCCGGTTAGCACTACCCGGGGACCACGTGTAGGGAACCAAAATAAAGTACACTCCTACGGACGTGGGTAGCTCAGCCCCCAAAAAAAAGCCCCAGCCTTTTTGGCTCCCGCCAATAAACTCCGACAGTAGACTTTGAGACCTCGCTTCTACGAGACTACGGATGCGAACACGGACATATACACTGACGTTTTTATATCGACAAAATCGGTAGTTTCCATACGAATTAGGCGACTAAAACGTCAGTTCAAATGCTCGTGCTCGCATCGTAGGTCAATTATAGCGTTATTATTTGCGTGTTGAAGGCATTGAGAACGCGTGGGTGGGAGCGACGGGCGCGCTGGGCCGCTGGCGCTGGGTAGACACGGGGGTCAGCATCTTCCAGACCCCGGTCTACTCTGACACGCCACCTGAACTGTGGCCTCCTATGAGGTAAGATCAGGCCCCGGTCTACTCCGACACACCGCCCGATCTGTGACCTCCCATGAGGTAAGATTAGGCTCCGGTCTACTTCGACACACCGCCCGAACTGTGGCCTCCTGTGAGGTAAGAAACATTAAAATAACGCTGGAAACAAAAGTAGACTTACTCTAAGGCTGACTACGCGCGATATAGCTGGATAGTACTTATTCACCAACTAAAATTATAAATTTAACCGTGAGTTTTTTCGGGATAAAAGTACCTACCCTATGGCTTTTTATGGAACTGTGACGTGTATGCAAAATTTCACAAAGATTGGTACAGTAGTTAAGGCTACAAACACATTCTTATTCGCATTTGTACTCGTAATATTAATAATTAGGATTAATCATTAATTTCGTCATAAATACCAACCCACACTGAGCCAACGTGGAGCTAAATCAACCTCGATGTATGGTTGGTCAATGTTCAGTTGCAGTGGAACGTTAAAGACTGTCATAATGATCAGATGAATCATTTTTATAACATTCTTACAGAGATAGAACATCAGTGAAGCAAAGCGGTTGTCTACAGCTGGACAGGCACGCGTCACACCCCCCGGTCTTCATGGAAGCTAGATGCGATAGAAAAATGCAGTTCATCTGCTATCAAGGTAAACTATCACGACCAAACCGATGATAAAACCCCCCGGTACTATATAATTTTTAACATTTGGTTTTTTTTCTTTTATTCTTTGATGAGCTTGCGTTTGTCCGTCATCTCGCCTAATGGTAGGCAATGACGTGGCCTGCGATGGAGCACGCTTGCCTACAAGACACCTAGGGAGAGAATTCCATACTCTAACTACTACATTTAGTTTCTAGCCGATTGAAAAAAGGAGGAGATCCTGAAATTGTTCTTGAATTCGTCTCAATGTTTTTTTGTGTGTATGTTAAGCGGTTACTCCGCCAAGTATGAATCGATTTTAATGTTTCTTTTTTCGTTTGGTAGACCATAGCTATTTATATTTCATACTTTTGAGGTGGTCTCGTATAAACTTCATAGAAATCGGTCAAGCTGTTTTTAAAATTTCAACAAAAGTCTAAAAACTGTTAACATGGATGACGACTATATGTTTCTAATACAAACTACTAATAAAATTACAGATACCATTTTAGGCGCACCCATACTTCGTACGTCATCACCGCCACCTAGCGACGACCTCTACTACTACGTCCTAGTCCGACAACTGCTCTACTGGCAACACGCGTACGAAAACTGCCTCAAAATGAACGGGACACTGGCATCCCTGGAAAGCAAAGAAGTACTCATACAGATGCTGTTGGTCATGGGAGAAAATAAGGAGGAACGTAAGTCAGCGCCATCTGTTGGTGGAAGTATTAAAAGTGGTTATTGTTCGAGTCTCACTTCACTCAGCCTACTTTTATAAATTTTGGAATCGGAAATCGAGTAAAAATCCAATCGGAAGAATGAAATACGTTAAAATACGTATGAATGCGGACTGAGTCTCCAATAATTTGAGTTGTAAAGTTTTTGGAATCAGCATAATAGGTAATCACAATCATTCGGAAACGTTTCCGATCGGATTCCAAAACTTTTAAAAACTTTTAAACTCAAATTATTTGAATCTCAGTCCGTATTCATAAGATTTAAACGTGATTCAATCTTCCGATCGGATTTTTAGTCGATGGATTTATTTATACGGAATCCGAACGGAAACGTTTCCTAATGATTGTAAATATGCGTGCTGCCCTAGCATATCTTTGACATTGTGTTATTTTCAGCTGTTAACCACGTTTGGATCTCTGGTCGTCTGAATATGACTAAAGACGTCGTCACTAACGCTGTTTTCTTCGAATGGTATAACCCCACCAATGGGAAAAGAATTCATGACCCCAAGAATTTCGGAAACACAGCTGGACTTTATGTAAGTACATATTTAACAATCGGCGCTGACATACAGACAGACAGGCAGACAGACATCGGAGTCTCACCATAAGGGTTCCTTTTTACCAGTTTGATAGATAGATAGATAGATAGATAAACTCTTTATTGTTCACACCACAAATAACAAAACAACAACAGAAAAATTATAATAAAACTTATTATATAGTGCAACAACTGGCGGCCTTATCACTAAAAGCGATCTCATAAACATATCTCATAAACTATTTAAATAATACTTACATAAACATACGTATCATAATAATATAATACATTGTAATACTTAAAATACCTATAGTTAATTAATTATTACATGCATAAATCACTAAAATAAAGTAACTAATTAGATAAGATTGATAAATAAATCAACAAGGCAATTTTGATAGATACAGTTCTTTTACGGCGTCCTTAAAAATAGCAAGCGATGGGCAGCTTATTCCACAGTTGGACTGCCTGAAATGCAAACGACTTACCATAGAACATTTTACAATGAGCAGTGGGAGTTTTTAATGAAAGTGTATCTTTGGATCTAAGAGAAAGGGGATGAGAGGAGTGCAGATGAGTGAAGTTTGGTACGGAACCCAAAAAATTATTTCCAGATATTAGTTTATAATTATTTATAGATGGCGTAAAAAATAATTAGGGACAAATGTACACGTTCTGTCTTACTCTTATAAGTTTAAATGTTAGGTAAATTACGACTGGAGATTTTAATCCATCCGTCTCTGTTCGTTACGGAGAACAGTAAAGAACAGGTTAGCAATCTTGGGCCGAAAATTATAAGGAGAGGGAGTAATTAGAGGTGGTGATCACGACCATCAGATATGTGGAATGAGAAGGAGTAGGAGAGTTGTTTTGAATTTGTTGTTGAAAGTTATTGAAAGTAAGCATTTTGTTTTTTCTACAATACAGTGTAAACTCTTTATAACGAAACTCAAGGGACCGAGCGTTTTTTGTCGTTATAGAGAGTTAACGTTATATGGAGTGAAGAAAGAAAAACAAAAAAATTAACAAAAATCTATAGTCATTAAACTTTGTCTGACGTTTTTTGCAATGCCAGTACTTGTTTTGTATTTTCTTTTGTATTCTATTCATCTCTTGATATGTGGTGGAATCTTCTTGATTAAACAGTAAAAAAATCTATTAACTTAGCGGCATCAAGCGCTTGTTGAATAGTTGGTGGTGGTTCTGAATCATCTACTTTTAACAGTTTCAAAGTTGGTTTACGACTGATAATACGATAGATAGGTGTTTAGTTCGAGATCATCCTTTTCAAGCAAACCAAGCACGTGTTCAAGGCAATTAACAACAACAAAAGCAAGACGGCTGTTGACGACCTCAGAAATTGCGGGGCCTCAAAGGTTTAGTCGGCGTCTTTTGTAACCTGTTAAGATAACATAAACAATAACATCATAATGACGATTTTCAGTGTCTAAATATAAACACGTTTCTTCGTAATAGAGAATGGCTGCTGCGCTATAAAGAGTGTATCAATGTATGGGTTTTAAGGTAAACCAACCAAATTGTGATCTTTTCTATGCTATAGAGAGTTTATCGTTATAGAGAATGATGTTATAAAGAGTTTACACTGTATTTATAATTGTTGTGGATGACAGATAGCGCCGTGGCTTGAGGAAGACTTCACTATGGACAACCCGTGCTTGAACCTGGACCGGCAGGATCACCTCAATGGACTAGTGTACGGACTGCCGTGCGACACTCCACAGTACTCTGTCTGTCTTATCGGTAGGTTTGTGTTATGTCGCTTTTAGACGGGCCATATTTGTATGGCAATACTGGCAATATTGCCGACTGTAGCCCGGCCATCCTCAGTGATCAGGGGGCTTACCAGGAGCTTGGTTAGTTACGTAAACTTTTTTCGTTTTCGTTTGGCTCCATATATTTCAATAAAGCGCCCCTGGCGGAAACGTTAAGGAACTAGGCTAAATGTATGGATCTAAACGAAAACGAAAAAAGTTTTCGTTAACTATCAAAACTCGCGGTAAGCCCACAGGCAAGAAACTGAGGGATAATTTAAAAAAATGGTTTAAGTTTTAAGTTTTCGTTTGTCTCCATACATTTTAATAAAGCGCCCCTGGCGGGAACATTAAGGAACTATATTATATGTATGGAGCCAAACGAAAACGAAAGAAATGTATGTTAAGGCCCCGTATAATCGCGATTCGAATTTCATTTTCTACCTGCGCATACGCGGATAGAACTGGCGAAACGCACGGACGACGGTGCGCGTACGTAGTGCAACAGCTATCTGGAGCCTACCACGATATCTTATGCTTACGTTTTATTGTCGACGCTGCGCGACCGCTAATCGTATCGCCGCGCAATAAGGTCCACACTTATACTCACATTTATTCACAAGGAACGTTGCATACAGTACATGTGAAACAGACAGATAAATCTTTTGATTGATTTCATAATCAATAACCGTTCTTGCAGGATAGAGGATAAAATGGGCCATTCCCGAATTCCTCACTACTTACTCCAATGGGGATTTCGGGAATTATCGTCACTAATATTTTTCATTATTTTACTTCAACCTAATATAGAATATGAAATAGATTTAGACACAGTTATAAATGTAGCAGAATAGAAAGTAAATTACCAATAATCAATGTATACGCTGATGAGAGTTGGAAGAACTCGACTTTATGTCATCATAAATTATATAAATAAATAAATGCAATGTAGGAGAGACAGATAGGAGTATAGATATGTATTATATAAAGCAAACTCACTCACTGCAGATAAGATTTGTAGGACCATCTGGGATTATCGAATTAACTATTTCAGGTGGGAGCTCGATGCTTACGCTACACAAGTATAAAACATTGAGATATTATTATTATTAAGCCAAACTATCCGACTACGCAAAGGTGTGCTTCATAAGTATTTACGCCTAGCATCCCTTAGCAAAAAAAAAGCATCCCTTAGCAGGTACTTGTACTGAGTATTCCTATTATGTGCAAGCACAAGGAAGTTTTCTATAATCTGTTGTTTTGCATTTCCGCCAAATTTACAAAAGTAGGTGTACTTTACCAACAGAGCGCGATTCATTATAAAAATCATCACCAAAAAAATTAAAATTTTAGAAAATATATTTCTAATTAGGAAAACCATATGTTGTACGAAGTCGCGTACGTACACAAGCAAAGTACAGCTGCAGCGGGCCGCGGCGGCTTCTTTGACTTCACAACGACGTAGTAGCTTCTTTGACGGGGCCGGCGCGCGTTTGATACATAGAGATGTGTACTGTCTTTTTGCAATTTCTAGTACTCTAATATAAATTGGTTAAATGGGAACTTTTAATTCAATATGTAAAACGTAAACTTACTTATTATTATTATAAGCAACAATTGGTTCCACTGGCGTCATTTAACTTAAGTCTTGATTGCTTGACCTAAAATTATGTAAAAAGTTATTTTTTTGTTAAATGCGTGAGGTCCTAAGTCGTTGTAAATTTGAATCATTATAATTTAGTCCCAACAAAAAAAGGTAACTAAAGACGAACGAAAGAAATTCAGATACAAATTTTACGTTGCAGTGTGTCTCTAGCTAGTTTATTTTACACAACTTTGAACATGCCCTAAAATGAATGATCAACATATTATTTTTTTGGCTTTATTTGAAAAATAACGATCGCACGATAAAAATGGTTAATAAAACTAAAGCTGTAGAAAGAATCAAATTTATAACAACTCAGTCCTGTTT
Organism: Peribatodes rhomboidaria; assembly: GCA_911728515.1. Taxonomy (NCBI): domain Eukaryota; kingdom Metazoa; phylum Arthropoda; class Insecta; order Lepidoptera; family Geometridae; genus Peribatodes; species Peribatodes rhomboidaria. The sequence goes on from OU452194.1 coordinate 3,314,070, forward strand.
TTTGTTGAAAACGATCCGATAAAAAAATATTTCCCATTAAATTCAAGATGGCGGCTACCGCACCGGCAGTCTTTGGTTGCCACTTTGAATGTAGACTAACAAGGATCACCCCTGAAGGTTAGATAAGCAAGCAATCAGAGCAATAACATTGCTGACAGGGATTATTTTCAAGGCTCATAAATGCTAGCCCGTCTGGGCTCGTAGGTCTATACATTACATTGGTCTATACATTAATTCTTCTGAGGTACTTGGTTGGCTAATATCAGTATTTGGTACCGTCATTTTTCGCTTCTCCGAACTAAAAAACATAGCTTGGGTAATAACAACGAGGTACATAACGTCATCATAATGTATCTGAAAGTGTAGCATATAAGGTACTGTCATACCGTATACTGTCGGCGGCGGCGCTCGACCTGCTCAACGCGAGGGCTCATGCTTTTGAAACAATCAATGTGGACTCTATTTATAGCGTGTTAAAGTGCAAAGTCATTTTACCAGTATGAATATTTAAAATATTCATACTGGTAAAATGTATAATAAAGTCACTATTTACAACGACCTACAATCTGCTATATTCAAGTTATTTATAATTTTCTATTATAATTAATATACGATGTATAATTATGTGATCAAATTATACGCCGGATCGTGCCACAGAGCGGCCGGGAACGACCTTTCACGTCGAGCGCTGCTCGACGACTAAATCGGATGTCGTAGTCAATTTCTTACCTAAGCAGCTTCATTTAATGTTGAAAATCGCATATCATATTTATGGTAAAATGGAATCGGTGCCTAGAATTAAATTTTCTTGCCGTTTCTATTGGTATTTAATCGTAAAAAGAACACAAATACGAATAAGTTGCTCGGTTAAAATTTAGAGGACTAATCTGGCTATTCAATTATCGAAAAAAAAGGCGTTGTAATCGCTGAAAATTTAGAGAACTACGCTCAAACAGTTTTTTTTTGGAAGATACTTATTGTGATTTTTTTTTTCTAAAATGAGAATGATTTTCAAAATTGTTCTTCGGTTAAAATTTAGTTGGTTGTTTCTTCTACCAGCTGTATTTTTTTGTACCTGATCATCATAGTTCTTCATATCAAACTAGGTGCAAACATAATACTTGTTTTCCTTGATTTCGTGATCATACGGCGCCTTAACTATCAAACTCATGGCCACCTACACGCAAGCGAACCGGACATCCTTGCGAGTTTTAGCAGACACTGGAAGGTGCAAAGCACACTACACCGGACACCGCTCAGGTGTGCGGTGATGCGGAATTTAAATTGACTTTAAAATCTCGAATTGTATACAAAAATCGTAGGGTATAACACACTGAAACCGCGTCTCCGAGCATAGAAGCGCCACCGAATTTCCGTCGCTCCGCACACCGCAGCGGGACGCGGCGACAGCGTGATATATCCGTCTAAGATTTATTTTAACCATAACGGTGACATGGACATTTCTATTTCCAGAGAAAACAACAAAGGTCACTACTACTGCACCAGATACTACAGCGGCAGACGTCAACCAGAGCCAGGCTTCAGAGGAGCAAACTCATACTAAAAAATAATTTAATATCATATCCACAAGTAGGTACATACAATACACTGTACTGTACCATGTGTAAAAGGGGCTTACCGCGAGTTGTGATAGTTAACGAAAACGTTTTCGTTAACTATCACAACTCGCGGTAAGCCCCTTTTAACAACAAGTGCCACAAGTGCCAGAATGACAAATATTTCTCGAATCGCTTTGACTGTCAGTGCATGAATCATTGTCTTAGGGTTCATGTACTGACTAATAAATTGTATTGTAAATGTTCGTAATTATTTTTATGTTTTTGTTTGTTTTAATTTTGTATATTTTATGTTTTAATTTTATATTATGAAAAATGATTATATAAATTTTCTAAATTACTAAGATATTACTTGAAAAATTAGTCGAAATATATTTATTTGATTTGATTTAACTTCGTCAGTATAGGTTTGACAGTCAGCGCCATCAGGCGTTTTAACACCAGCCAGCACCATCTCGTATTAATGGGCTATCACATCATGCAATCTGCTATATGCGAATTAATTAACGTAACGTAACAGTAGCGTAATAAGAGATAGACAGAATAGTCACTACCGGCCCACTATTCACGTTCTAACTAACGCGTTAGATGTTATCTTGGTCACCCTCACTCCTATGACTTTTAAAACGAGAGAGACAATGACGAAAACATCTTACGCGCAATATGGCTTAATAACCAGGCTATCAATCGCATACGACAGATTGCATGGTGTAATAGCCCCATTGTACTTATTGTTACATTACCAATGGATAATAACAAGTTATGTGTCAAGAGATAAAAATAAAATTAACTGCACTGCGGTCTATAATTTATTGTATGCAGTAAGTATATAGTTAATTTCAGATAAAAAAAATTACATTACTATTACTCTTTAATCAATCAATGTTATGGAATACTCATAATCTTATAATTTAAGTATTTTTATAATCTACACTAATAATACTATAAGTAAGAGGAAAAAGATTTGTATTTTTGTATGTTTGTAATGAATAAACTCAAAAACTTACTGATCAAATTTCAAAAATTCTTTCACTACAGAAAGCTACTTTATCCCTGAGTGGCATAGGCTATGAAATGCGAGTGAAGCCGCTGGCAAAAGTACTAGTAATTAAAAATTATTACTTTCTATACTTATGTTATAGAAAGAAAGAAAGAAAAAGGGTTTATTTATGACCAGTACATTTAAAATTAAAAAGATTAAGTCAATATTGTACTATCTACAAGGTCACAAATTGGCACCAACTCAGCATAATGCTGGCTGATAACCGGCACTGGTCTTCTGTTATACACCTGTTGTATGGGTGTTGTACACCTCTACCAGCCCCTTCGGAGGTAAGGCGTGACAATGTGTTATGTCTTACATTATAAGTAAAGCTTCGATTTTATTTACTCATTTTACTAATGCATCTAGTATACAGTATGATTATTATTTCTAATATTCTAGGTTCTAAATCTCATCCCTAAAATCATCTGTAAAATGTCCTAAAAACAGATCCCAAAGAAAACTTTACTACAGTAAAAGTTGACACCCAACAAAAAAGAGATAGTGTTTCTAAATACTTATTTTAGTGTTTTCTACAGCACACTAAAAAAGATTAAGTTCATAATGTATGCTAAATATTACTAGCAGATTAAATGTACAGGGAAAACCACAAAGCAGAATTCGTATTTTGATCTGCCTACCTTAGGGAGTTCGGCCGCTTTATAAGCTCCTGCTTATAAAGCGGCCGAACTCCTGGGCCTGGGCCTGGGCCTGGGTTCAATTTCCGGCCAGGCAGACGCTTGAATGGTGAATTTAAATAGCTGTTCTGGTTCTAGGTGTTAGAGGTTCATGTCTTTGTGTGTTGTTCATAGTATCCCCGACACAGGGAAAGCTATGAGTTTGAAACAATATTTGTATAGTTAAACTTAGGCTTTATTAACCATCATCTCTTGCTAACAGTACTGATCCACTGCGAGTTGACCTCACTCAGCTGTTTGCAGTTTTTGTTCATGTCCGAGAGGTTTCGTTTGAATACCATGAGGTAGTCCAAGTAAGCTCGGAGAGACATATTCATTGCACGAATGGCTTCAAGCTCTTGTTGTAGTTCCTGGGTTCCTTGCTGTAAACAAAAATGCCATATTTTGGTAAGCCATCAATCTTTGTCATCATCATCTTTCTTTGTAAGTGAATTAGAGCAGAAACATGAATATTACAATTTCTCAAGCTTACTAGAGTCAATAAGTTCAAGAACATTTTATGTTAGGAGATAAGTACCTCTCGTTTGCTCGAACCTGCAGACATTTTCAATTTTTTGCTAATAATCGGGAAATTTTAAATTACAAAACAAAAAAAAGCTCAATTTAATTTTCTTTGGCGGTTACAAATATTCAATTCAAAATTCGTACTTTTGAGAAATGACATTGACAGCTGAAGTTGACAGTGGGTGGTTTTTTTTTGGATCTTTTAACTCCTTTTTTTTTTTATTATTATAGGGTAGTAGGTTAGGGCCTCGGGCATAATGTAGCCCATTGCCCTGGCTTCAGCTCACGGGGCATCTACCCCGCGGTCACGTTAGCCACGATTTATGTGTGGCTGTGTGGGTATTTATTTTTCTGTTTCAGAGTTTTCTTCACTACGTGGTACGAGTTCTCGTGGAAGCGGGCGCATTTGTGGAGCATCAGGTGGACGTCTGTGATATGGCGCGATGTTGTGCAGGTGGGGGTATGGCCCGTTGTCAGCCTTGTCGTACATGCGACGCGCTAAGCGAGTGACGAACTCCCCCACCGATTCCATGCGAGTATCGCGAGAAATCACGTCGTTACGAACGTATCTGCCCGCTCCTGTGCACATTCTCAAAGCGATGTTCTGCACTGCCTGCAATCTTTGCTTGTTTGTTACGGAGCAAAGGGCGTACCATGCGGCCGCTCCATATGTTAACCGTGAACGGATGTAGGTTTTATACACGCCCAATTTTGTTTTTAATGGTAACTTAGAAGTGAGGATTGGTCGGAGGAGTGCACGGGCGGCTTTCGCTTGGTGAATGGCGTGGTCCACCTGGGGGCACATTCTCAGTGATCTATCAATCTGAACTCCCAGATACTTGACTGTTGATTGCCATTCAACAGTTTGACCTCTGAGTCGAAGTTGCGGGGGCAGTTTACGTTGGGCACTGACGAGCAGCGCGGTCGTTTTGCCTACATTAACGGCCATCCGCCACCTATCTAGCCACTCTGGGAGAAGATCTAGCACTCGTTGCACCCTGCGAACTGCATCGTTGGAATCAGTTGAAGAGGCAATGTATGCGCTATCGTCCGCATACAGCGCTAGCATAACATCCTGCTCTCCCTCTTTGAGGTGCTCCTCATCCAAGGTTGGTATGTCGTTTGTATAGAGGCCGTATAGAGCTGGTGACCAGCAGCTTCCTTGAGGTACTCCGGCAGATATTGGTCTTTCTGTAGAGACGTCCTTCTCAACCGCAACATAGAATTTCCTATTGCTTAGGAAGGACGCTACTATCTTGATAAATGCCGAGGGCATTGTTGTCTGAATCATTTTGTATAGGAGCCCTTCGTGCCATACCCGATCGAAAGCTTTCTCTATATCTAAAAAGACACAGACGGAGCGGTGGCCTTTGTTCAGCTCCTCCGTAAGGTGGTGTATAACTCTGGTCAGTTGTAGAGTAGTCGAGTGTCTGGTGCGAAAACCAAATTGTTCTTCTCTTGGTTGTATGTGTGGAGATAGCCTCCGCAGCAACAAGCGCTCAAATATCTTGGCTATGTGAGGGAGCAATGTAATAGGGCGGTAACTCGCTGCTTGCCTCCGGTCTTTTCCAGGTTTGGGCAAGGTTATCACTTTTCCGATCTTCCATTCTGTTGGGAAGTGTTGAGTGCGTAGGATCCCATTAAAGAGTCGCGCCAACGACACCAGACCTTTCCTGGGCATTTGTTTCAGGACAGCGTTTGTAATCCCGTCATGCCCTGGAGCTTTTTTTGCGGGTAGGTGTCGGACGATCCTTACCACTTCTGCGGGAGAAATAAAATCTTCTCCCTCAAGTGGAGTTGTGGGTAGCTGAAGATATTCTTTAACTATGGCATTTACAATCCGATGATGGTTTACAACATCTTCTGCTGCGTCAGCGGGCGTTTTGTGGAGCTTGAATTGTTTTTCCAAGTGGTCAGCCAGTATCGTCGCTCTCTCTTTTGCCGGGTACCTGCGTTGTCCAGTCGCGTCCATTAATGGACAAATCGGTACCCTAGCTTGTGTGAGTTGGCGATTTAGGTGATGCAAGCTGGTTTGTGTGGGATCTTCAGCTATCTCTTCTATTCTTTTGTCCCATGAAGTTCCCCTCCAGGTCTGGACATCTGCTGCCAATCTTTCTGTGAGGTTGTTCAGCTCTCTTTTCACTCGTGGACATCTTGTATGTGCCCATAGTTTGCGAAGGTTCCTCTTCCTTTGGTGCATTGCACGGAGTCTTTGTGGCATTTGTTCTTTTCGTGCGGTATTAGGAACTAAGGTGGAAGCTTTATCTTTAGCTATGCTTATAGCCTTAGTAAGATAGCACGCACAATTTTCCACGTCTTCAATAGATTGCAGAGGGCCGACATCAATTTTGTTTATATCGGCCTGAAATTTGGCCCAATCTGTTTTTAGCCTCATCGGTCTTGGAGCAGTAAAATCGGCTCCAACAGCTAGTGTTATTAGTACAGGGAAGTGCTGTTCATTTAGATCGTACAGTACCTCCAGGCTAATTGGGCAGTTAAGATGTTGATATCCAATCCAATGCACTATATCCAATACATCCGGGGCGTGATTGGGATTTGTGGGGATATGAGTAAGCGAATCCGGTCCAATCACTTCATAGCCATTTGTCTCGGCGTCTTCATACAAGCGCTTTCCTACTGGCGAGATGAGTCTTGATCCCCAAGCTGTGTGTTTGGCATTAAGATCTGCAGCAAGAAGTGCAGAAGATCGTCCATCAAAAATTTTACGTAGGTCTTTGGTGCTGAATTCTGATACGGGCGGTCGGTAGCCTGCAAAGATTTTGACTTCTCTCCCTTCCATGCTTACTCTAACCCCTGTTGTTCGGATATAATCGAAACTGAGGTGTAGGGGGTGGTGTGTAATACACCTGCCAGTCCCGTCGGGGGAAAGGCGTGACGAGTTGACAGTAGTTTTTTTTGCAACAGATAACCTAAAACCGGTAAGATTATAAAATCTGATTTTTTGTGTACGCTCAGTCGCAGCGTGAATGGATGAGCTTTAGTTTATGAATTTGCTATGCTTTTTTTTTATCTGTAGGCTGTTCATTCATTCATTTTCATTCTCTAAATCCATATAAATCAACAAAACAAGCGGTATCGGATGAAAATCAGAAAAAGCCGTAAAATTACAATAATTGCTTGTTAGTGCTTGTGTTTTTGTCAAAATGAGTGCTCCCAATGGGATGCTGTATGGCGGTGATGAGATAGGCGCGCTAGTGTTCGATCCTGGGCATCATTCGATTCGGGTTGGCTATGCTCAGGAAGATACTCCCAAGGCTGATATTCCCGCGGTTATTGGCGTTGGACCTGCTACACACATTCCAGAAGCAGAAGAAAAGCTTCCCGATGGCAATGTCACTCAAAGCGGTGAGTTTTAAATGGAAATTGATTTGATTTGAGTCCGTGTTAGGGTTAGGTTTTTTTGCCCATCATTAGAAACAATGGATTTACCTACCGAATCTAGACGAACTGAATTAGTTCCCCGCCTGCTAAGTATTTACTGCTAAGCCACTTCATTAAGTCTAATAAACACAATAAAAATATCAGCAATCACTAGTGAAAAATATATTTGCAGCATTGACTAAGATGTAAAATTTCTGAATGTAGACTTTTGGTAGCTTCCACTATACTCTACAATGTTACTCCAGCATCAAAAGCCGGTGGCGAGCTCAGACATTACATAGACGTGACCGAGCTGCATGTTCCCCGGCCAAATATGGAAGCCCAGACATACATGAAGGATGGACAGGTTGACAACTGGGATCTGTTTGAGAAGATGCTTGATTACTGCTATGCTAAGGTAAAGTAAATACATAATCCTCTCTCAATTAATGTTTTCTTTCTAATACATTTTTGAACTCAATTGAAAAAGACAAAATACAGGTTAACAATTCTGAGGGTATACAATGTTTATTGTTTAAGGATATTCTTCAGTATGTGACTTTATTTAACATGTTCGGGAAACAAATAAAAGGTACTGCCAAAATTTACAACCTTATTAACATTTGTGCAACAATGTTTTAATTGCCATGTAATGCTATTTTGCGTCAATGTAAAATATTTTTGTGCGCAATAGGCCTAATTCAGAAGGACATAGACCACAGATCTAGACTAACTAAAACATAGCTGTCCTTGTTATAGCTGTCAATAAGAGTAGGACAGAAATAATTTTTCGGGCGACCTTGAACTTGGCTTGCCCTTGAATTTTTGGGTTGTTGTCCTTCTTCTTATGAGGCTCTGATGAAACTGGAAAACACAGAGTAGGAAAGCCTACCTACAAGGTGGACCAACAATTCATTGAGCATCACGGTAAACCACTAGAAGAGAGTTGCGTAAGACTGGTTTGTGTGGAAATTATTGATGAAAGCCTTTGTTCAGCAGTGTGCGTCTTACAGGCTAAAATTATGATGCTGAATAATAAGTTTAGCAAGCTTATATTAGACCATGAAGCTGATTCTGACGTGATATTCTTCCAGGTAATTCGGTCCCCATCAGAACACCACCCAGCACTATTCACCGAAGCAGTATGGACAGCTCGACCAGCTCGAGAGAAACTAGCCGAACTACTCTTCGAAAAATATAATGCACCAGCTTTTTTTCTTGTTAAAAACGCTGTGCTGGCTGCATTTGCCAATGGCAAGTCTACAGCGTTGGTGGTAGATGCTGGTGCCAGTCAGACTTCGGCCGTGCCGGTTATAGACGGGTGAGTACAGCATAACACTAACTATAAAATTTAACCAACCTTTTTTGAAAGGTTTCTTCAGCTAATGTCACCAATCCCAGAAGAAAAGAAAAATCGAATTTTATGTTTGTTTTTTTCAATAATAATTTACATATAGTGGAATCCAGTTAGATCAACTCCGTTTAACATTTTCTAACGGTGAAAAATGCAGACTCATATTAGGTTTCAAATAGTCTGCCTGTTTTGTGCATCATCCTTTAAGCGTGACTAAGGCTGAGTAATACTTTTAAATAATAACAAAAAATCTTTAAACACAAATCTCTAATATGGTTTGGTTATGGTAAAAAACAGTACTAAACCACACAAAAGCATGTCCAGCTGTAAAATATCTGTAAAATATCCAGAGATCTTAACCATTTTCTTTTCTTTCTTGATTCTTGATTGATGGTTTCTTGGTATAGTTAAAGTAAGTTAAAGCGATGATAGCCTAGTTGAAGGCCCGCTTCTCAAGCCATTTGTTCATTCTGTGAACATACATATGTGCATATTATATGTCATCTGCTACATGACTGGAGCCCGGTGTATGGCGACACGCTCGCCCCCTGTCACATTTGGGACTGAATATCGTCCGGCGAGGTGTGGGTGTTGTATTACACCTCTATGTTGTTCTGTTTACCTATTATTGTATTATGTTATGTGAAAGTTAGTATATGCAACTCAGCTTATGTGTCGCTGCTACATTGAGGGTTGTCATATACTGTTTATACTGTATTTCTACTAAGTTTCTTGATTATTGTCGTAGTTACGCGCTGGTGAGCGCGGCGGCGCGCTCTCCCATTGGCGGCGACCACCTTGCGGCTCAAGCCAAGATACTGCTGCACCAGCAACACATACAGATGTTACCTGTATACAGCATACAGGTAACAACATACAGATATTGCTCATAGATATATAGATAGATAAACACTTTATTGTTCACACCAGAAATAACAAAACAACTGAACAGAAAAACTTAAACTGCAGTTTAACAACTGACGGCCTTATCACTAAGAGCGATCTCTTCCAGGCAACCTTAGGATGGAGAGGATACATATGAAAGAGTATGGGACAGGGTGTGCAAAAAATAACAAAAATATAATATTAACAAAATAAGAGTGTTACGAGTATATACACCTACTTAAACTATTTGAGTTAGATTTACAAATACATACATGTCATACTAATATGTTACATTCTGATAATTATATTACATATAGTTAATAAAATATATGATATCAGTAAATTAAAGTAACATGTACTTATTAAATCAACAAGACAATTATGATAAATAAAACTTTTTAACTCACACTGGGTTATTCTTTTCGAACCTAGTTTTATAACTTAGACATTTGTAAGTGTATCTTTGATATCCAATTGGACAGACATTTTATCTCTCGCTTTAAAAGCCAAAAGGAGGTCATTGTATGCATCATTAAGCACAACTTTTACTGTGGAGCCACCATACCTCCTCCTCAAGTCGCATTCCTCATGTCTGAGGGTCGTGCCCACCACCTCTCTCTTACGATATTCTTATCGTGTTCCTATCAGATGTGTTAACTTACTGTGTCACAATTTATTTATACAATACAATACAAAAACTCTTTATTGACACCAAATACAAATAAATCTAAACTAAACAATCAAAAATAAAGGCGCAATGGGCGGTCTTATCGCTTAAGAGCGATCTCTTCCAGACAACCTTTGGATGGAATAAATTAAATTGTATTATTAATTAAATTTTATTATTATTTTTTAATTATTTATATTCTTTTAAATAATATATTTTACCCTACCATCTTCAACTAACTCCCGCGGTGCACGGTGCGATGGTATGTCCTCGCTCTTGCTCGCACTATATAAATATACTCGTGAGGTTCTTCTCGCGCTAGTAAGCGCGCGCCGTACGCGCAGGATGCTTGTAGCCGCCGCTCGCAGTCACTACATTTGTTCGAACTCCGCAAGTTTTAAAGAGGGTAGATGTTAAAAACTCCATCGATACTTGAATACTGCTATCGTCGATCGATAGAGGTACTCTGTCGTAGCATCCGAAGCGAACACACGTCGTTCGCGCTCGAGACGCGCGCGCAGGTCTCCGTCTCAGACCTTCATTGAACCCAGTGTCCGTGACTCTGTGCCGCTGTTATACAAAGGACTTTATAGAAACCAGCAGTTGAGGCCGTGCCGAGCTGTTCACCTCATTCACCTGTTCGACTGACGCTGAAATCGATTTGCGGTCGTGGATTTAAGGTTGGTGGAGTGATTTCATTTGTCCTTTGTGAACTTGCGGGGTTGTTTACCGTTCGAACTGGGGTCTGGACGCACCTCAAATACAGTCCACTTAATTTATATTGTGCATATCGTACAACATTCTCTTATTTCTGTGTCCATTATAGGTGGGGGTTTTCTTGGGAAATTAATCACGGTGGGTTCCCACGTCCTTCCGTATCAGTCTTTTAGAGGGAATTTAGTCCTCACGGTTGCTGCTTACCGCTACATGTGCGCTGGGTGGCCATGGTGAGATCAGGATATTTACCGCCGCCCGAGATTCGGTGTTGACCTTTGACGGCAGGTATGGTCCCTCCTGACCAACCCTCCTCCTTTTACATCCGGGCTTGGGACCGGCTACGGCGGCAAGAGCGGAGGCCACCATACAGCCAGAACAAAAAAATCAGTTGTTTCATACATTTTGTCAACGAACAATGAACTTTTAAAATAGAAAAGCTGACAAGGCTGACTTTTTATTATAATCATCGTCATCATCATTACAGTCTTTTCTCGTCTCACTGCAGGGACACTGACCTACCCTACATCATGGTTAAACTGTTATCTTCTACGCGTGCTCAGTGCGGGTTGTTTCATGTTACAAGTCTTTTGAGTGATAAACCTATACCTAAATTCTAATCTACGAGTAAAAGCCCGTTGGCAGAGGGAAAGGTGCCCAGAATGCTAGCAGCATTGCCACGCTGGATGGCAATGTTCAATTTCTGGCCGAAATAAATGCCAGCACTCTGAACACCTGTCGCCTCCACCAACCGTTTAGCCAGGTCCCTGTAGAGAGATAGGGCCGCTGGGCCCCACGGAGTGATTAATGACGAATGATTAATTCTAGGACATTCTTTCTATATATTACAGAGTAAAGAAGTGATCCGTGAAAGAGAGAGAGCTCGCTACACACTGAAGACCCTCCCGGCGGGGCTCACGGTCTCCTGGCAGCAGTACATGCTCAAACGGCAGCTAGAGGACTTCTGTCACTGTGTCGCACAGGTACTGTAGCTCTCTCTCTCTCTCTCTCTCTCACTCGCGCCTAGAGAGAAAGATAAAGAGAGAGAGAGAAAGCTATATTCTCTTTTATAAAATAAAAGCACTTGAATAATATTGGTGCATCTGACTGTTATCTAGATTGGCAAAATCGTGAGCCTGGCTACACACAGCCACTTGCATGCACAAAAGTAGACGCTAATTGTTTATTTTATTTATTTAATTAAACATTATTTAATTCAATAAAATATTTCTCAAAAAAAACTAAATGTCACAATAATTATAAATGGAGACGGCATGCATATTACTTAAGAGCGAAAAAAATATTATTAATTAAAATATACAAATAATAAAATTGAATTTAATGAAAATAGTATTAATTATTGTACTGTGGCATGCCATTACATTAGGCACATACAATACAATATGTTTTATTTTGTGGAAAAGTCTTTGCCTTAACATTAATTGCCGGCGAGCCCCAAACTAGGCGTACAAGCCTATGTCTGCGGACTCTGGGATTTTTATCGGATACAAAACTTACTAAGTTTGTGCTAACTCTTAAAGAAATAATAAAATGTGGTATTTAAATTTGACAAAAGCTAAGGTTTTAACATAATGTAGTCCGGTGTAACCGTTCCGAAGACGGGTCTGAGCAGTAGCGCACTTGTAGCGCCTCACTCAACTGCCGTCTTTGTACTTCTTCACTCTGCAAAACTTTAAGGCTAGAGTGAATAAGTACCTAATAGGTCGTCGTGCTCCATCTTAGACCACAACGTCGCTTAACATCAGGCGAGTTGGTGGTCAAACGCCGAACTATTGTACATAAAAAATAAATAAAAAAAAAGTACTTTGCTGTTTCTTAATCCTAGAGCAAGTTTTAGAATATAAAATTATGTTATTTAAGTTACATGTAATGTATTAATATATATCTGTTTTATATTTTATTTATTTTTGTTAATTATGTTATCATCATAGATGATAAAACAACATAACATATCGTCACACCTTTTTCCTAAGGCGCTAGAAGTGTATTACAACAATCACGCTTCGCCGGACGATATCTAGTCCCAAATGTGACAGGGGGCGAGCCTGTCACCATAGCAGATGGCATTAAATACGTACATAAAATATGTTCACACAATGAACAAGTTGATGCGTGCTTTCGGCTGGGATCGAACCCGCTCCTTGGGTTTGGAAGGCGAGCCTTCTCTAACTAGACAGTCATCGCTACCACATAGCCTGTTAATATTCTTTTAAGAGTCCGGCGACCACTTATAGACTAACTTCGCATTAGCTTAAGGTTTTCTATAGCCATTTCGTCTAGAAGAAGATGACGAGCGAAGAGAGCAAGTAAAGATACTGACGAGCCTTTAAAGTTACCTACAGAGTGACAAAGTGCAATTTCAATTTTTTTATGACTTTTGCACTTCTCTAATCATTCTCAAATAACTAAGAATGTCCCTTGTATTGTGGATTCATTTAAAAGCTAATGATGTAGACAACCTCCCTATGTAAAGGGATTTTTGATTTGCTTTGTCTATCTATTGAATAAATCAGTCAAAAGTGACCCCTTACAAATGCGGATATTTTTCATAGCTCTATTTTAGCTTGAGAACGTTTTTAAAAAAACCAAGAACATAGGGGCGGAGATATTGTTAATTTAATTGTACATGCTAAATTTCATCATAAACTGACAAATGGTTTTCAAGTAATTTGAGAAGCGCGTTTGTATGGAATGATTCATGATCATATAATGATAATTCCTTCCCCCCAGGTTTCGGAGAGTCCGTACGAGGAGCGCGTGGCGGCGGCGGTCCCTGGTGTGCACTACGAGTTCCCCGGCGGATACCACCAGGACTTCGGCGCTGAGCGGTTCAAGCTCGCCGAGAGCCTCTTCGAACACTCGCTGGGAGCGCCGCATCTAGGTAACCATACTGAGAATCCACAGAGAAGTTTCACACTTGCTTATCTTCTTCTTCGTGTCGACTGTTTTTATTTTGCCCCGGCCAATAGTCGGCGACAGCTATTCTAGAGAAGAGGCCTCCATCAGGTTACTCAGAGAGCAGCTTTTGGGGTACTGAGGGTTGGACACTTGCTTATCAAAATGTATGGTAGAGCTAATTTTTTTCGTGATTTCAGGGTTGGCTCCGTAGTAAAAGTTGGTTGTAATGATGCGTATAATGATATCCTATAATGTGTATATTTAAAGAAATATTTGACAATCATAGCATCACTAGGTCTTCCTGTATTGCAGACGCCTTGGCACACACACAACTAACACCTAGTCTCAGAATAGATGAGACATGTTTCAATTTATTATCTGTCCAGCTGCAAATTAATCCTGGAACCCTTTGGATTTGAGAGACGGATGTGGTGATAGGGGGTGGGAGATGAGGACGGAGGATCAGGGTCGGACTGAGCTGGAAGGGCCCGGGTGGCTCCCCCCAAGTCAGGGGCCCGAGATGGGGGTTTATATAGCCTTAAAGCTATCTACCGTCTGGCTTGCGGCAAGTCCCGCGAGCCAAGTAAGTAAGAGGGGGACCCGCGCTGGCTGGGGCCCGGCTGGCAAATGCCACCATGACTATATGGCCAGTCCGACCCTGCGGAGGATAATTATTCATGACATAGCAAAGTATTTGAAATGTTATTGAGATAGGTTTCTGAGAGATGTTTGTTAAAGATGAATGCCTGAGAAGTGCATTGAAAGGAATGTCTTAAATTTATTATAGAAGCAAGTTCCTAGGATATTTATGTGATAATATTGGTGTTGAAATGAGTGCCATATAAAAGCAGTGTATTTAATAAAACAAAATCATCTAATATTTACAATTAGTCTGATTTGAATAACGGATACGATATCATCTCCACCCTTTTTATTTACACAATTTTACAATTCAGAACTTAATTAACATACTTTCCTTTTCCTCTAAACCTTAGCTTTTTCAAGGCACAAGTGTGAAACCTTTTTTTGTCGCCTCGGGAAAATTCTTTATGGATACCACCAGCAGCCCGGGTGCGGGCACAGAGTGGTTATGTGGGAATCCCGCCACTGACGGCCTACCCACTAAAAACCCAAGGGTGTTCCACCGGGGACCAATTTGCTCGTGGGCGTCAGACAGCATCCGTGTCTAGGCGCCCATTGTCCCCATGCGACGGGTCAAATGAGTGGCCCCGCCGCCTGCCATTTCGGCCGCAGTGTCGGTGTATCCTACACCGGCACGCCTCTTCCTCTGCGGCCTTACTGGCGGACTTTACTTATGGCGGACGCCATCAAAATGATAGCGACCCCGCTTAGGCTGCGGAAGTTAGAAAAAGTGGCACACCAACAGTCCTCTTCCGCCGCGGCCCCCAGCCTTCGGCGGCAGTCTCGCCCATGTGGCACTGCACTCCTCCTCAGTTGTGGATCTGCCTATTCAGAACCACACCTTACTTAGGCCGCTTCAATGTGGCCTTGGGCTAAAAGTCCCAAGAAGCGGCCCCACCCCGGATTCCTCTTGGCTTCGCTGTGGTTGCCGAAGCCACGGCTATTGAGCCCCCCCGCCACGACTACTGAGCCCCCCCGCCACGATTACTGAGCTCCCCCGTCACGACTACTGAGCCCCCCCGCCACGATTACTGAGCTCCCCCGCCACGACTACTAAGCCCCACCGCCACGATTACTGAGCCCCCGCGCCACGACTACTGAGCCCATCCGCCACGACAAGGCGGGAAACCCTCGGGGGAGAAACCTAACGTAACGTAACCGGTCCGTCGCGTGCGCAGTGTGCGCGGCGGCGGCGGCGTGCGACGCGGACGCGCGGCCGGCGCTGTGGGGCGGCGTGGTGTGCTGCGGCGGCCTCGCCTGCGCCGCCGGCTGGCCCGAGCGCCTCGCGCGGGACCTGGCGGCGCGCGCGCCCTCCTCGCACCGCCTCAAGAGCACCGCCGCGCCCGCCATGCACGAGCGCCGCTTCGCCGCCTGGATCGGTGAGTGTCTAGTGAGGAGAGCGGCTGCGGCGCGCCCTCCTCGCACCGCCTCGAGAGCACCGCCGCGCCCGCCATGCACGAGCGCCGCTTCGCCGCCTGGATCGGTGAGTGTCTAGTGAGGAGAGCGGCTGCGGCGCGCCCTCCTCGCACCGCCTCGAGAGCACCGCCGCGCCCGCCATGCACGAGCGCCGCTTCGCCGCCTGGATCGGTGAGTGTCTAGTGAGGAGAGCGGCTGCGGCGCGCCCTCCTCGCACAGACACACGTATACATACATTTTGGTACAGAAATTCCGTGCTATCTATCTGCGCTATGCTATCTAACTGCGCCCCGCGCTCCCACAGGAACCGTTCATATTTCGGTATAAAACGCACTCTATGTCCTTTTCTGTTCCCTTGACAACGTGTATGCTAAATTTTATGATAATCGGTTGTGTAGTTACGGCGTAAAAGAGTAACAAACAAACTCACTTTCGCATTTATAATACTAACTGCGCCCTGCGCTTTTACCCGCGGTTAAAAAGTAGTCTATGTATCAATCCAGGGTATAAGCTACCCCCATACCAATTTTCATCAAAATCCGTCTATCCGTTTGATCGTAAAAAAGTAACAATACACACTTACACACTCAAAAAGTTTTGCCTTTATAATATTAATGTTAGTACCTGGATGACCGAGCTTTGCTCGGTATTTTTTTTGTTTTTAATTGTGTTTTTTGGAAAATAAACAATTGATTTTAGTCTAACCTCAACCTCAACTTGACTTCGTGTTACTTAACAACGCCATCTGCTGTTGTGTCGTTAAAGCAATTAGTTGCTCACAAAAAATAGTATTATTATTCGCCAATAGATGTCAGGAAGAGTCATATTTTTCAGTTGAGACTACTCAAACGCCTCCTTTTTGTTATTTTTCTTCCAAGTTTATGTTTAAGTTGATTATCGATAAAACACGAATAAAATGACATTTTCTAAAAATGATTCCTAGCTAGATCGATTTATCGCCCCCGAAACCCCCTATATAGTAAATTGTATGAAAATCGTTGGAGCCGATTCCGAGATTCCAATTATATATATACAAGAATTGCTCATTTAAAGATATAAGATTAGTTAGGATGGACACCTTCTGCCTTTGTGTGAAAAGTACACTTTCCAAATTAAAATGATTAATGTATTATTATGATTTTATCGCAGGTGGCTCAATCCTGGCTTCCATCGGGTCCTTCCAGCAGATGTGGATATCTTCGCAGGAGTACGACGAGGCGGGAAAGGGACAGCTAGAGAGGAAATGCCCCTAGTTACCTAAAAAACGGCAAACCAAGCAAGACTACTATCGAAAAATAAGGGTACTTCCACTTTTCCTCACTATTGGGATGAGAACCCATTTAGGTGGCGTAAATTACAACATTTTGCAATGCCCGTACGGTAGAGGGAAACACCGGGTAGACAGTGGAAGTATCCAAAAATACGTAGTACGTGTTCGACATGATCTATTAAAAATGCAGTATTCATTTGCAATTGAACACTGCATTTTTTAAACCCTTTGGCTGCTGAGGTGTTTTTCAGAAAATGCTAAAACAATACTGATTACACGTCTAGCATGTATCGCCGCACTCGCGTTCGGCCGAGCGACGCGAGTGCGGCGATACACGTACGTTGTTACTCAAAGTTTGTTGTAATCTTATATCTTTAAATGAGCAATTCTTGTATATATATATATAATTGAAATCTCGGAATCGGCTCCAACGATTTTCATACAATTTTATTCGTGTTTTATCGATAATCAACTTAAACATAAACTTGGAAGAAAAATAACAAAAAGGAGGCGTTTGAGTAGTCTCAACTGAAAAATATGACTCTTCCTGACATCTATTGGCGAATAATAATACTATTTTTTGTGAGCAACTAATTGCTTTAACGACACAACAGCAGATGGCGTTGTTAAGTAACACGAAGTCAATGAGTGTTTGCTTTGAGGTTAGACTAAAATCAATTGTTTATTTTCCAAAAAACACAATTTTAAAAAATTTACCGGTCATTCAGGTACTAGTATATAAACAGCCTGTGTGTTATTAAGTTAATAAGAACTACGACTATTAATTTTACGAAATAATTTCATTTCTTATTTTAAAATCGTAATTGTATAAAATCGGATAAAAAAAATGTATGCTCCTGCAGCAGTGAAGAGGCATTGTCCCTTACACGATAGTGTCTAGCTCGTTTAAAAAAAAATGTAGGCAAACACGCGAGGTGTGTACGGCCGCACTGGCGTTACGTCGGAGATAAACACACACGTGTGTGTGTTGCCGCACGGTTGTATTGAGTTTGGCTGAACGCGCCTTGCGTGTTTTAGCCGCACTGGCGTTGCGCTTGGCAAAACACAGCGTATGTGTTTTCAGCAGTCAAAGGGTTAAATACTATAATATGGAAAAACGCATTTCTAAGTGTTAGTAATAAGATAAAATTTGTATTGTATAATGAGTTGGATGAATGGATTGATGTCTGAAATTAAATCGATTTAAGGTTGTATGTGTTTTTATTTAATAGTCCAAATTGTAAACTTGGTGATTTTGAATTCATTACATGCTTCCAAATTTTCATAGTAACTAAATAACTCTTACTACTCTGTTGATACGAAAAACAATCATCTCGGCTCTTCCATTGAAAAATGTCATTCACCCGAGACATATTTTGTATGGAACACCTGTTTTGTTTTCGTTTTAATAGAGTTAAATAAAAAAGTATTTATTGCCTAAATCTAAAAATTAAAAAAACAAATTAATGCTGGGTACACACACATCAAGCCAACGCACGGGCAGCGTCCCGTTTCGTTTCAATAAAATAAAACGAGACGCAGCACATCGCCGGCCTTGGTCTGTACGCAGCATAAGAAGAACAGCATATTTTTTTAGTTAGAGTTGACACCATAGTAAAAGTTACATAAAATTATGAGAATGAACATCTGCAAACATGCCAATGAATTCAAAATCACATAGTCTATCTCTCTCTGCGTTTTTAAACGCGTTAAGTTTTCAACATAACATATCATCGCGCCTCTGGCAGAGGTGTAATACAACACGCACACTTCGCCGGACGATATTCAGTCCCAAATGTGACGGGGCGAGCCTGTCGCCATACACCAGGCTCCAGTCATGTAGCAGATGACATACAATACGCACATATGTTCACACAATGAACAAATTGTTGCGTGCCGTTGGCATTAAGTTTTCATGTGTAACAAACTGTTCTAAATGATTTCGTACAGAAATGTGTTTTTTTTTTATGTACAATAAAAAAAAAAGGTCGGCGTTTGACCACCAACTCGCCTGATGTTAAGCGACGTTGTGGTCTAAGATGGAGCACGACGACCTATAAGGTACTTCTTCACTCTAGCCTTGAAGTTTTGTAGAGTGAAGAAGTACAAAGACGGCAGTTGAGTGAGGCGCTACAAGTGCACCACTGCTCAGACCCGTCTTCGGAACGGTTACACCGGACTACATCTCAT
The DNA here is from genome assembly GCA_911728515.1 of Peribatodes rhomboidaria. Taxonomy (NCBI): domain Eukaryota; kingdom Metazoa; phylum Arthropoda; class Insecta; order Lepidoptera; family Geometridae; genus Peribatodes; species Peribatodes rhomboidaria. The sequence goes on from OU452194.1 coordinate 3,333,329, forward strand.
TAATAGTTCTTGAAATGTGAGTACCTAGGTTCGATAATTACTTAAATAGTTTTTTTTTTGTCGAGTCAGTTTTTGTTTTTTTTTCTAAATGACGGAGATGTTTTTTTTTAAAGAATCGATTGAGAATTGCGGCCTATAGGGAGGACAGACGTCGACCGCGAGGTTTCCAGCTCATAGAGCCACTTGTGTTTATTTCTATAGAAAAAAAAATCAAACGTGTCCTGGTGGCAACGCGGGCAGAAGCTAGTAGGGTCAACTGAGGCAATTGCGTCTTTCGAGAATTACTGACAAACCCTTCACAAAAAAGGCGCCACCTACATCTTTTTTATCTTTAGTTGCAATAATCTGTACAAGATGGCGTTATTTGCTTATTTATGAAGCGTTTGTCAGTAATAATTCTTAAAAGACGCAATCGCCCTAGTTGACCCTATAGTTTATTTTGTCGAGTCAGATTTTAGAAATTATTCAAAATGGCGGAGATATATTTATTATTTCTAAGAATTGCTTGAGAAATGCGACCAGAAAAGTCGTCCGCGAAATCTCCAGCTCACAGAGCCAACTAGTGAAATAAACTACTATTTCTGAAGAAAAAACATGTCATTCGTTTCCTGTAAATAACGCGGGCAGAAGCAACTAGTTAGAATAAAGGTTTGTTCCTCTTGTCCTACACTTCTCCCCCTCATAAACGCCTGCGGAAAACTGAGTAAGATACCCCGAAAAAGAAAATGGCTCTCAAATGAAACGTAACCTTACGTTCATTTGAGAGCCATTTTCTTAATGTTCAAATGGTGAACCGTGCCAGGGACCCTATTCGGAGATTTGAGATTTTCATCTCACTTTTTCTCGTCCTTGTTGCTCTCGTTTGAAACGTCATAGGTGTGAGAGTGACCAAGATAAAATCTCATCTCATCTCACGCGCAGGAATAGCCCCCCAGAAGTCAAACCTATGCTTCACCTAAATATGCCGTATCTACTTTTTTTTGAACTATGCAAAATGCTATAGACCAAATTTTTATTGAAATCGTTCAGGCGTAACCAAATGAGATCTGACATACATACCTTACGATACTCTCAATCCAAAAAAAAAATACGCTGTACAGGCGGTCGATTATAAAAAAATCTATCGTAACAAACCTAGAGGAAAAGATGGAACACTGCGTTATATCTCGCTGAAGCCACTTCTTTTTCAATGTGTGTGCGTGGTAATGTTGCCTTGAAAAACATTTACAATTGCACGAAAACTAATATTAATTCCTAAACTCTACGTTAGCCATTTTCGTTCCAATATGTATACAACCTTAGTAGATTTAGTATTTTAAAACTGCACATTTTGTAAGAGTAACGTAACGTAACATTAAACGTCTTTTTCAAAATTGACTTGTAAAAAAAATGCAGTTTTTAAAAAGAACTTTAAAATGTAGTTCTGGCCACACTTTTATATAGCACTATGCGTAAGAGGAAATTATACCATAAACCAATGCATATAATGTCTAGGTAAGAATGACCAAGCGAGTAGCGTAGTTTTTTTGCGTCAATGTGTGCGTGTTGTGTACATATACGACAGTAGCGTAGTTTTTTTTGGATGGTTTTAGGCTTCAGCTAAATCATACGCCGTGCGCCATCTTATTCTCTAGGTTGATCTGTTATCGTAAACTTAAAAAATTAAAGGAGTCAATTAAAAAAAAACTACTTCAAATTTCTTTATTTAGCAAGTAGTACCTACAAAGGCAAGTTGTATACACTGAGGGCCAAACTCGGCTCAGCCAGTATCTTGGGGTCCAATCAAAGCATTACCAAAGTAGAGTTTGACTTAAGTTTTTTTTAATTAAGGAGCAATAAGCAGCGGCACTTGCAGCAACCCTGCAGGAGAGCAGTAATGCAGATGGTGCGACTGGAAGAATTAACCCAAAGCTAGCATGCATAGTCACAATTACATTCTATTGTGAGTCTTAACCAACACTAATGCGAGAAACCTTCACTATCAAATCAGTTTGAGAATAAACTGCTGTTCTATTATGCTACTATTATACATTGTTGAATGTATAGAATTGTATTAAGTAGTTTATTCCAAATACTATGAATGTTTTGTGTGAGAACATACAAATAAATAAGTACTTATCATGTTGATTTTATATTCTACATGAGTTTGTTGAAATATAAACAAGAATTTATGTGAATGCAACATTTTATTCTGCTGATTCAATTATTGCAACAGAGAAGAACTGGCAAGAAACTCAATGGAGTCTTTATTTCTTGATTAAACCAAGCTTAACATACAACAGTAGGTAAATAGTAATAATTATAAACATTCCTATACCAAAATGTCTGGTAAAATTACATTAATTCAATTTTAGGAAATAGCTTTCTTACAATTGAAATCTATTATACAAAGTTGTAAAATGATATCTACCGATAGCTATCAAGAACAATAATATAACTAAAGATTATGAACGACAATTTACACAATACAGTACAATTTATAAAGATATCTTAACCCCTATACTAAAAATCGAATGTATACATCCAAGCAATATTATGAACTAGCTGTTGCTCCCAACTTCGTACAGGTGGATAAAAAACACGTCCATCGGTATCTTGTGACGGTCGGGGTTGCAACTGTCAGTACTGACTCGGCTGAAACTTGCGTCGGATCGTCTTGTCGTTCTTCGAGCTTGCCTTCTTGATGTAAGGTCGGGTGATGCGAGCGCGTGCACTTGTTCACACCGCGTGGCTTCGCTTTGCAGTAGAGTGCTTCAAATGCATCACTAAACGGCTCGGTGCCGTTTAGTGATGCATCTATCATTACTAGCTCCCATCGTTGATCGAGCGATAATGCTTGGAACTTGGAGCATTCTGGCTATTTGTGTGCCTTTCCGCAGCTCGGGCATTGCTCTTGGTGTTGCTCTTCAGTGACGGTATACAAAAAGAAAACGGGAGCTGTACAGCTCCCGTTTTCTTTTTGTTCCCAAACACGACGTTGTTAGGGCGCTTCGGTACGGTAGAGGCAGCACTCGTTGACGGCGCGTAGCTGTACTTCAATGCACGGTCGGCTTCTCGCATGAAGAACATACATACATACAAACTACATAAAAACATACACTGTGGCGGCGGCCGATTCGCCCGCGCAGAGTGATACAACCCGCCGGTAACATACATACACACTTACTACATACATACACTTTGTGGTGGCGGCTAAATCGCCCGCGCCCGCGCAGCTTGCGCGCGGCAAGTTGGCCGCGCGGATACAACCCGCCGGTAACATACATTCATACATACATACATACACACATACACCTGTGGCGGCAGCCGAGTCGCACGCGCCCGCGCCGCGTGCGCGCGGCAAGTTGGCCGCGCGGATACAACCCGCCGGTAACATACATACATACATACATACATACTACATACATACATACTACATACATACATACACTTTGTGCTGGCGGCTGACTCGCCATCGCCCGCGCCGCCCGCGGCAAGTGGGCCGCGCGTATACAACCCGCCGGTAACATACATACATACATACTACATACATACACTCTGTGGCGGCGACCGACTCGCCCGCGCCGCGTACGCGCGTCGAGTTGGCCGCGCGGATACAACCCGCCGTTAACATACATACATACATACTACATACATACATACATACTTACATACTACATACATACATACATACTTACATACTACATACATACATACACTTTGTGGTGGCGGCTGACTCGCCATCGCCCGCGCTGCCCGCGGCAAGTGGGCCGCGCGTATACAACCCGCCGGTAACATACATACATACTACATACAAACAAACACTGTGGCGGCAGCCGGCTCACCCGCGCCCGCGCGCGGCAAGTGGGCCGCGCGGATAGAACCCGCCGGTGTCAAACATACATACACCTGTGGCGGCGGCCGAGTCGCACGCGCCCGCGCCGCGTGCGCGCGGCAAGTGGGCCGCGCGGATAGAACCCGCCGGTGTCAAACATACATACACCTGTGGCGGCGGCAGAGTCGCACGCGCCCACGCCGCGTGCGCGCGGCAAGTGGGCCGCGCGGATAGAACCCGCCGGTGTCAAACATACATACACCTGTGGCGGCGGCAGAGTCGCACGCGCCCACGCCGCGTGCGCGCGGCAAGTGGGCCGCGCGGATAGAACCCGCCGGTGTCAAACATACATACACCTGTGGCGGCGGCAGAGTCGCACGCGCCCACGCCGCGTGCGCGCGGCAAGTGGGCCGCGCGGATAGAACCCGCCGGTGTCAAACATACATACACCTGTGGCGGCGGCAGAGTCGCACGCGCCCACGCCGCGTGCGCGCGGCAAGTGGGCCGCGCGGATAGAACCCGCCGGTGTCAAACATACATACACCTGTGGCGGCGGCAGAGTCGCACGCGCCCACGCCGCGTGCGCGCGGCAAGTGGGCCGCGCGGATAGAACCCGCCGGTGTCAAACATACATACACCTGTGGCGGCGGCAGAGTCGCACGCGCCCACGCCGCGTGCGCGCGGCAAGTGGGCCGCGCGGATAGAACCCGCCGGTGTCAAACATACATACACCTGTGGCGGCGGCAGAGTCGCACGCGCCCACGCCGCGTGCGCGCGGCAAGTGGGCCGCGCGGATAGAACCCGCCGGTGTCAAACATACATACACCTGTGGCGGCGGCAGAGTCGCACGCGCCCACGCCGCGTGCGCGCGGCAAGTGGGCCGCGCGGATAGAACCCGCCGGTGTCAAACATACATACACCTGTGGCGGCGGCAGAGTCGCACGCGCCCACGCCGCGTGCGCGCGGCAAGTGGGCCGCGCGGATAGAACCCGCCGGTGTCAAACATACATACACCTGTGGCGGCGGCAGAGTCGCACGCGCCCACGCCGCGTGCGCGCGGCAAGTGGGCCGCGCGGATAGAACCCGCCGGTGTCAAACATACATACACCTGTGGCGGCGGCAGAGTCGCACGCGCCCACGCCGCGTGCGCGCGGCAAGTGGGCCGCGCGGATAGAACCCGCCGGTGTCAAACATACATACACCTGTGGCGGCGGCAGAGTCGCACGCGCCCACGCCGCGTGCGCGCGGCAAGTGGGCCGCGCGGATATAACCCGCCGGTGTCAAACATACATACACCTGTGGCGGCGGCCGAGTCGCACGCGCCCACGCCGCGTGCGCGCGGCAAGTGGGCCGCGCGGATATAACCCGCCGGTGTCAAACATACATACACCTGTGGCGGCGGCCGAGTCGCACGCGCCCACGCCGCGTGCGCGCGGCAAGTGGGCCGCGCGGATATAACCCGCCGGTGTCAAACATACATACACCTGTGGCGGCGGCAGAGTCGCACGCGCCCACGCCGCGTGCGCGCGGCAAGTGGGCCGCGCGGATATAACCCGCCGGTGTCAAACATACATACACCTGTGGCGGCGGCCGAGTCGCACGCGCCCACGCCGCGTGCGCGCGGCAAGTGGGCCGCGCGGATATAACCCGCCGGTGTCAAACATACATACACCTGTGGCGGCGGCAGAGTCGCACGCGCCCACGCCGCGTGCGCGCGGCAAGTGGGCCGCGCGGATATAACCCGCCGGTGTCAAACATACATACACCTGTGGCGGCGGCCGAGTCGCACGCGCCCGCGCCGCGTGCGCGCGGCAAGTGGGCCGCGCGGATATAACCCGCCGGTGTCAAACATACATACACCTGTGGCGGCGGCAGAGTCGCACGCGCCCACGCCGCGTGCGCGCGGCAAGTGGGCCGCGCGGATAGAACCCGCCGGTAACATACATACATACATACACCTGTGGCGGCAGCAGAGTCGCACGCGCCCACGCCACGTGCGCGCGGCAACTGGGCCGCGCGGATACACCTCGCCGGTAACATACAAACATACATACACCTGTGGCGGCGGCAGAGTCGCACAAGCCCGCATCGCGTGCGCGCGGCAAGTGGGCCGCGCGGATACAACCCACCGGTAACATACATACATACATACATACATACATACATACACTTGTGGCAGCGGCAGAGTCGCACGCGCCCGCGCTGCGTGCGCGCGGATACAACCCGCCGATAACATACATACATACATACACCTGTGGCGGCGGCAGAGTCGCACGCCCCCACGCCACGTGCGCGCGGCAAGTGGGCCGCGCGGATACAACCCACCGGTAACATACATACATACATATCACATACATACTGTTTAGACATTAGGACTAGAAATAAATTCACCCAGTAGGAATGATCATCATTTATTTATTTATTTATTTATTTATTTATTGTTAGGAAAACAAACAGCTGTTAACAATAAACAAAGTACACAAAGAAATAAAACAAATAAGCCTAGATAGTTTTCACTAATAAGTAAGATAAATAAATTTAAAGAAAGTGTTACATAAATATCGAAATAACAAGAATGGAAATAGACTAGATACAAACATAAATAGTAGAAAAACCTACATAAAACCCTAAGTAAAGGTCTGTAACAAAGACTTGGACCATATCAATTTATAAAAAAAAAAAAAAAATAATAATAATAATAATAGAAACAATTATAAAAAGTATAGAACAAATATTTATGGCACAAAATATTTGGAAACTATATAATTTTTAAAGTAATTTTGTCTCGTATTAAATAAGTCAGTGTTCTCGGAATAGTTAACATTAAAATTGTAACATATACGGATAAAATATGAATTATGTCTATAGTTGGTCACGCACTGTTCTGCACGGAGCATAAGGTACCTTCTCCTGGTAAGAGCACGAGTCGGGACTTGAAAATTAATTTTCGACAGAAGGTCGCTGCAGTCTAACCTGTTGCCAACGAGATTATGGAAGAAAGTAAGATCAGCCACCTCTCTTCGCAGCGACATGGGAAGCAGATGGTGGTGCTTGCAGCTTGAACTATAGTCTCCAACATTTAGTTTATGCCTGTAATTGACATAACGGAGAAATTTCCTTTGAATTTTCTCAATTTTGTCAATATACACTTCATAACGCGGGTTCCAAACTTGAGACGCGTACTCCAATTGGCTCCTCACCAAAGAGCAAAATAGAATTTTAAGAGTCTTAACTGATTTAAACTCTTTGGTAATGCGGAAGATAAAACCCAGAGTCTTCATCGCTTTGCAAGTAATGCTTTCAACGTGCTTGTCTAAAAGTAGTTTAGAGTCCAAAATGACTCCAAGATCTCTGACTTGGTCGGTACGCTGGAGCGATTGCTGATTCAACTTGTAATCATAAAATAAAAGTTTACGGGATCTGCTAAAAGTGATACAGTTGCATTTAGATACATTCAGATCTAGTTTGTTAGTAAAACAGTATTTTTGCAAACGATCAAGATCCTGTTGTAACAGTAGACAGTCTGAATACGAGTTAATTGATTTGTAAACTTTCATATCATCTGCAAATAGTAGAATCTTTGAGTATAAAAAACAGTTACTAATATCGTTAATAAACAAAATAAATAGCAGAGGCCCTAAAATGGACCCTTGAGGAACACCAGACGGAATATTGGAGAGTGGGGAGTGAGAAGAGAAGCCATTAAGAACTACTGTTTGACACCGACTATCTACATATGAACCAAACCACCGAAGAAGATCTCCACGAATACCGGCTGCTTGTAACTTACGAAGTAATATCACGTGATCAATCCTGTCAAACGCTTTACTATAGTCAGTATAGATTGCATCGACTTGCCCTCCAGATTCCATTCCTCCAACTAGGTCGTCGGTAAATGCTAAGAGATTAGTAACTGTGGATCTACCTCTCAAAAACCCGTGTTGCTGTGGAAGAAAAGTGTGCTTGAGAGCATCATATAACTGCTTATGAACCAGTTTTTCAAATACCTTCGCAAAAATACACAGTTTGGAGATAGGTCTATAATTGCTAACCTCACGTCTAGGGCCTTTTTTATGAATAGGAGTAACTATTGCAGATTTCCAAATTTTGGGCATGACCCCTTCAGCGATAGAACGCCTAAACAAAAAACAAATCGGGAGGGTCAAGCTACTAGCACATTTCGATATCAACAGAGGATGCAAACCGTCAGGCCCTGCAGATTTGTTACAATCAAGAGATTTTAAAATTTTACATACTTCGTCATTTAAAATCTCTACAGAGTGAATATCGGCTATCGGCGATGAAAGAGTGGGAAGGTCACTTGCACTGGGATTTGGCACTCCGGTATGCGATAGATAGGTAGAGTTGAAGAACTCAGCAAAAGCATTGCATATATCTTCGCCTGATGATAAGCTGTTATTGTTGTATGTCATAGAGGATGGGTAGGAATTATGTAGCTTGTTAACTTGCACATAAGACCAAAAAGCTTTAGGATTCTTTTTAATGGAATTTTCAGTATTCAGTATATTTTTTATATATTCAGTTTATTTACTTTTATATTAATTCCTGCCACATATTAGCACTTATTATTTATCAGCAATTACTAATTATAAGCAATTAATAATCATAAAACTAATAATCACAACCATTAATCATAGTATAGTAAGATGTGACTTAAGTTAATCATTAATAGGCCCCAGGTATAATGTGCTTTATAACACAAAAGGTATAAATGAGAAATTAGAAGAATGCTGTTACTAAAACTCAAAGGATATCACAAACTTAAATTTATCACCAACGGGCACTAAGTTAATAACGCATTTTATACTAGCAAATTTTTAAACATATTGTAACCAAAATCGTGTAAACTCACAAGGAATCAACTGTGAACATTATCGTAGCAATCGCTATGAGCAATTCACGTTTATAAACACATATACACAATTACTTAACTTATTAGATATTAGTACTCAGCTTTTAGATTCACTAGTTCAGATAGATTCACTTTATAACTTCTATGCCTATCTGGCTTATTATTCCACTTTATACTTTTATCCCGATGCTGCCGATGCGATGTCACGAAGCAAAGTGAGGAGCGCGCGCCAAAAGGTGGCGCGCCATGACTACGTTTTCAAAGCACAACCGGTGCCTTGCCACGATTGGTCGACCGAAACGGATGTTCCCTCCCTTGTCCGAATAGATTTAGCGACTATTACTCAAGAAAGTGAAGTTGGAGTTTTGTTGACAAGTAGCGTCTTCCGGTTAAATGTGTTTGAACTAAGAATGCAGTGCGCCATTTTCAAATTCCTCCCTTCTGTGCGCCATCTAGCGGCAGGAACGAAAGTCACGTCTATGTTGAACCTTTCTCACACATGGTAGGTTTCTTTTGGTGGGCACTTAGAGAACCAAAAATATGATCATCTCGGTTATTTTGCTTTATAACTCTGTTCTGCGTTGGTGCATAATTCTTCGCTTAAACCTCATACTGAGGGTTGTTGTGGGAGTGTTGTAGAGGATTCGGAACAGCGACCTCAATTCCAATTTCCGCTTCCACTGATATAATGTTATCAGCAAGACGAGATTTTGGTGTTTGAAATTCCGTATCCAAGTTTAGTTTTCGTCCAGAAAAATGTGGCCTATTAGATATATTGTGGTTTATTTTTAAATAGACTCGACCGCCTTGTTCGGATAAAGAGCCTCTACTCAAAAGAACAGGGGGGCTATTCCTGCGCGTGAGATGAGATTTTATCTTGGTCACTCTCACACCTATGACGTTTTAAATGAGAGCAACAAGGACGCAAAATGGTGAGATGAGAATCTCAAATCTCCGAATAGGGTCCCTGGCAAGAAACTGAGGGGCATTATTTTTTCAAATAATAAATAAACTAGTCTCACAAATTTTGGCTTACGACTAGGTAATATGTATATGTACTAGTGGCTACTTTACGGAAGTGGAAGGCTCCAGACATCTCGTCTTCTAAATAATTCTTAACCTTATAATACCCTCTTTTCTTTAATGTAGTTTTTACATGTGATTAGAATTTTCCCTCAGTGAGCCCTGTTATATTTTTCAGGATTTTATTGTAAAAACGAACGCAGTTGCCTAAAAATGACTCATATATACATAGAAGAAACGCACGCAGAAGCCGTGTTCCTTCAGAACGCCACTTCTGCGTCCCGTGCGTGTCTCGACTTCGTCTTACGTCTTATCCGTCTAACACATTTAGGTTTCGAAGTTTAATAAGTCGTAAATAAAACTACAAACCATTTGGTACATTACACAACTCATTTTTATTATTCAACAGGTCTGTTGCAAGCAACAAACATTAAAAATAAACGATTTTTGAACAAAATCCACACAAATCCTCTATATAACCTTTGCTAGCTAATATTCTATTCACACTCAACTGCAGATTTGAACCATAAATGCTATTATAATAGGTACATTAGTCTTATAAGATAAATTGATTAGGGGACAATTCTGAGGCAATAGATATTTAGTGGGAGCGAGGAGCGAGGTAAAACTCGATCAAAAAGCTGCTTTTCATCGTCATTGTGCACGCTACCATCTACGCCACTGGAGCAACAATGCCAGCGGCCTAGAACCTCACTTCGGTATTCCAAGTTGTGTTGACTCGGGTACATGTCGATTCAAACTTAAGAGTCCGGCGACCACTTTAGACTAACTTCGCATTGGCTTGAGGTTTTCCATAGCCATATCGTCTAAAAGAAGATGACGAGCGAAGAGAGCAAGTAAAGATACTGACGAGCCTTTAAAGTTACCTACAGAGTGACAAAGTGCAATTTTTTTATGAGTCTTGTACTTCTCTAATCATTCTTAAATAACTACGAATGCCCCTTGTTTTATGGATTCATTTAAAAGCTAATGATGTAAACAACCTCTCTATGTAAAGGGATTTTTGATTAGCTTTGTCTATCTATTGAATAAATCAGTCAAAAGTGACCCCTTGCAAATGCGGATATTTTTCATAGCTCTATTTTAGCTTGAGAACGTTTTTTTTTAAAAACCAAGAACATAGGGGCGGAGATATTGTTAATTTAATTGTACATGCTAAATTTCATCATAATCTGACAAATGGTTTTCAAGAAATTTGAGAAGCGATTTTGTATGGAAATTTCAGAGCGTCGCGGGACTCTCAATGACTGTGAAGTTAGGCGCGGAACGCTGCGCAGTAGCGAAAACGAAGGTACGCGGGCGACAGAGGCAAGACGCCGAAGTCTCACTTGCAGCGCACTTCACAGCCGTCATTAAATTATCAGTCTGTAGATGCTGGTCGGAGAAAATGCACAATACATCCCAAGCAGGACGTCAGTGCTGGACTTTTCACCCTCACCTCAAATAAGAAATTTTTGTGAGGATCTTAATTTTTTATTGGCATTTATTTCTTCCTATTATTTTTGACATAATGCATTGATCTCAAATTTTTAATAATAAGTGTGATTGGGGCATGCCGTTCGTATTGTAATAATAAAAAAGAAAAAAATATCTCAAGTACGCCAGAATAACGACCCAAACTGCAGAGAAATAAGCCTTCTGCAGCTCATGCTCGGATATTAACTTAACTTTATAGCGAATAATTTGCAACTCCCGACAACACAGGTCTGTATCTGTCTGTGTCATCGTAACTTTAAAACAGATAAACCGATTTTGGTTAAGCTTTTTCTTATTTGAGAGGAGATCGAGTGTTCTTAGCTATCATTGTCCGGAGTTTTTTTAAAGTATAATTTGTAGATGTTGACATTTCATTCGAGAGACAGATAATATCGAGCGCTAGAATTGACCCCAAAAAGGTAACACTCAGCTGTCAAGGTAAGATGTCGCGCTTAATTTGATTATAATTACAAAGATATAGCCATACAGGGGTACTGGTAATCAATTAACGTCCTTTTAAGGGCGTATTCTGTACATCAAAACTTTTTTCTTTAAATCCGTATTTATTTTCTTCCATACAAAACTTAAAAAAAAATTTAGTCAGTCCAAACATAATTAAATTTATGTAAAATCTTGCGCGTACTTTGAGGCACTGACAAGCGGGCGGTGGCTCGGATGCTATAAAGAGTTATGAAGTATTAGAGAGAACCACAAAAACTATTAAACATTTTTTTGGGAAAATGTTGAGTTTTGGGAAAAACTGTAGAACAAAAGTTGTTTGTATGAACAGTTGATGAGTTGTTGATGAACAGAATATGCCCTTAAAAGGCTGCTAATTGATTACCAGTAACCCTGTATATAAATTATACAAAAGTAGGTTAAAATAAATATTAAATACAGACAGCTCTAATTGAACAAGCGAACCGTGGTCTCAGTCTACAGTGACAGCTCGGCATGTGTTTGTTCGACGATTATAATTGAATATCGTTGATCAAGTCCTTACAAAAATTCGCAGGCAAGTAATTCATTCGAATACCATTTCAAGTATTCGAATACCATTTCAAGTATGTTCAAGTATGAGCGAAATCGGACGAGAAACCATGGAGAAATGCCAGGTCTCCTTTCAAGGCAAACTACTCGTTTCATAAAAAAAACAGTATTTTTTTATAATCTATCTCTATCACGCATAAGAAATGTATCTATCTAGCTATCCCTATCACATAAATATCAGAGCATGCTGCGTTTTTTTTTTTTTTTAGAACCTGACACTCTTTTTATCTGTAACTACCGTAATAGCCGTTACCCGCGACTTCGTTTGCGTTTATTCAGAAAATAGTATCCGAAAACCTTCCTCGTGATATGCTGTAACTAATTATCAAACTTCATCAAGATCCGTTTAGCCGTGAAAAGCCTACAAACAGACAGACAGACAGAGTTATTTTCGATTTTATAATCCTAGTTAGGATTGTCTAAAAAAAAATATTGACGTCTAGGAGATCTTTTTCGAGGGTACTTTTTGTTCCGCATTCGTCAGTTCGACTCCGTGTCTTCTTCCATTGTTCTGAAAATTATACAAAACATTATTATATAAATATATAATTGTACTAGCTGCCCCCGCGGTTTCACCCGCTGTCCCACAGGAACCGTTTATATTATCCTGATAGATTCAAGATTCAAGATATTTTATTTGCAACCATACAGTACAAGATGTCAAAAAATATGAGTACATAGTCCAATGGACCCTGTCGGGCTCTGCAAGATTTGGTAGAGAGGAGGAGGCTACTTTATTTAAATACTAGCTGCGCCCCGCGGATTCACCCGCGGTTAAAAAGTCCTATGTGCTATTCTAGACTATAATCTATCTCTTTGCCAATTTTCATCCAGATCTGTTCAGCCGTTCTGGCGTGAAAGAGTAACAAACATCCATCCATCTATTCTTACAAACTTTCGCGTTTATAATATTAGTTAGATAGATATTATGTCCAAAATCGAAAACTTTAAAAAGTACCCTATGTCCTTTTCTGTAACCCAGACAACGGTGCATGCAAAATTTCATGATGATCTTTTGATTAGTTAGGGCGTGAAAGCGTCACAAACAAACAAACGAACAAACTCAATTTCGCATTTATGATAATAGTTAGGATTGTGTATACAGGGTGATCGGTATAGTTATCGATAATTCCCTCTAGCCTTGAAGTTTTGTAGAGTGAAGAAGTACAAAGACGGCAGTTGAGTGAGGCGCTACAAGTGCGCTACTGCTCAGACCCGTCTTCGGAACGGTTACTCCGGACAACATCCCGAAACACGACTAGGTCATTTCACGGCATGGCTTGGTCCGGTGGGTGGTAACTAGCCACGGCCGAAGCCTCCCACCAGAGTTTGCTACCCGGTTAGCACTACCCGGAGACCACGTGTAGGGAATCAGAATAGAGTGCACTCCTACGGACGTGGGTAGCTCAGCCCCCGAATGCAGTATGATACTCACATGAGCGCGGGTGTGAGCGTGACGTTGAGTCCGTGCGCGGTCTCGATGTGCGTGCGGAAGGCGGCGCGCTCGCCGGACTCGAACCCGCACGCGCCGCACACCAGCACGTCCGCCTGCGACACCTCCTCGCAGTCCAGCACCAGCGACGCTGCAACCACACACCGACCAACATCTTAGCCTTCGGTCAAATACAATACAATATATCTTTATTGCACACCAAAAACAAAACATGAAAAACTTAAAAACTAAAATACATTTTTCGGCAGTACAAGGGCGACCTTATCGCCTAAAGCGATTTCTTCCAGGTAACCTTTGGATGGACAGGAACTTACAGAAATACGAAAAGGGTAGGTGGCGTACATAAAACTAAATTGAAATTTAAAAGATAATAATAAGTAATATTAATAATAAGTACTTAAATAAATAACCAAAAATAAATATAATATATATGAATAATTATAAATAAATATAATAATATATCAATACATATATATAGTTAATTATTATGCGTACCGAATTAGCAAAGAGCGAAATAATGATTAAATACGAGACAATGTCTTGTTTTGCATTATCAGAATAAGAATAACTCGTCACAGTCCAGGATCAGCGAGGCTGCAACCACACATCGATCAACCTTTTATTCACCTTCGATCATATACGTGTTGTTTTGCATTGCCACAGAATTTGTAGAGTCCTCTGCCTCAAAGTCAAAGTCAAAATGTTTTTATTCAATTTAGGTATCAAAGATACACTTATGAACGTCAAAGTTATTTAAATAGACTCGACCGCCTTGTTCGGATAAAGAGCCTCTACTCAGAAGAACAGGCAAGAAACTGAGGGGAATTATTTTTTCAAATAATAAATAAATTACAGTCTCACAAATTTTGGCTTACAACTAGGTAATATCTATAAATACTAGTGGCTACTTGACGGAAGTGGAAGGCTCCAGACATCTTACTCGTACCTTAGCCAAATTACCTACTTTTAAGAACAACCCCCCCCCCCCCCCCCCATTCATAATGGTCTGCTAACTTAAAACAGCTGCTACAGGGTGTTTTTTTTTTCATTCTGACTTAGGTTAATAGAAGAAGACAGAGTCAGAATTAGCAATGCTTTAAGTTAGCTTAAAGCCAAGTGCTAAGTTAGTTAAGAACTTGTGTTAATTTAATAGGGGTCGATTTTTAGACCTCGTCGACCCCCAAAATCAGTTTTCGTTTATATCGACTAGTCGATATCGACCATTTTGGGAATCCCTGCTCTATACTAACTGGAGTATAGATGAATGAACACACAAGAATGCGGTACAACCGAACATACGAAAGACGTGCGAAAGCGTTTTTGGCGCAGCGGAAGCAGAGACGCTTCGCTTGCTGACGCTTGCTCGATCGGTTATAAACTTTTAAGAAACCCTCGACAATTACAGCTTTCAAAAAAGACTTTGATTTAGTTTTTTGTCCCAAAGCAGAAATAGGTTTTGGAATTTGGTTTTTAAATATTTTTTTTAGCTTTACACATAGAACAATGTTCAATCAAATGTAATCTATTTAAATTTATATGTGTGTTTATCAGTCTCTGACAGTAATAGTACAAACTTTGTTTAGTTTGGGGTCAGGCGATCGTGTGTGAAAAACGACCCGCTATTTCTATAAATATCCTACTAATATTATAAACGCGAAAGTTTGTAAGAATGGATGGATGGATGGATGTTTGTTACTCTTTCACGCCAGAACGGCTGAACAGATCTGGATGAAATTTGGCACAGAGATAGATTATAGTCTAGAATAGCACATAGGATACTTTTTAACCGCGGGTGAAACCGCGGGGCGCAGCTAGTGTTTAATAAAGATTTATTGATTATATTCTTCCATATTTTAAAATCTACGTCATAAAAACGAATACTTACTACTTTCGTCGCTGTTTTCATTAAAATGCGTTTCGTTGACATGCTTCACTAGCTGTAAACAAAAAAAAGTAGTTAATGTTTTTTTATGTATAAAAAAACACGCTTTTCAACTCCTGGCTCCATAATCAGATCAGCTTCGAAATACCAAACTAAAGTTTTATCAACCCTACATATGCATACAAAGTTTCATTTCGATACGACAATTCAAAAAAATAAATCAATTTACAATGTGTGCTGTTATCAGCACACATTGTAAATTACATTCAATTTAATATAAGTATAGGTAATGCGTAAAATTAAAAACTGAACTTATTTATAACAATTGAATAATTATGAATAACAATAAAAACAATCAATAACTATATAAACATGTCAATTAAAATAAAAAATAAATAATAAATAAATTAAATGTCAAATAAAATAGTAAGTACATTAAAAATTCAAAATGAAGTCAAGGAAGAATTAAAAATAGATTACAATTAACTTCTTAGATTTTATTATATTGTTTGATATTCACAAGTAAAACTCATAAACGCCTGTTAATAAAGAGTGATTCAAGACTTGACAATTAGGCCCTACCAGTATCCCTCATAAATAGTAATAATTAAGATACATGTTCACAAAAGTCTCGGTCCTCGGAGTCCGAAGAATGTTATTATTTAATAAAATTAATAAAGAAACGCGTTAAAAAGAGTTTCCGCCACACAAGCTTGGAAAGATTCTGTTTTTGTTTATCATTCGATATCTGAGTGCAAAAGTGCATTTTATCCGCTAGCCAGGAAATCATTTTTAAAATTCAAATTCTATTCAATAATACTCTATACCGCCAGATGTCAGAGCGTCAACCTCATTTTTAGAAAATTCGCACTGGCCAGCGATACTAATGCGTTAAAAAAACGTCTCATTACTGCTCGCTGTGAAATATAAGAAGGATAAGCATATTAACTTCGCTGCCGAGCGAAATACGCAACTTTTCACCTCACTACAGCGAGGAAAATAGTTTTTTTTTTACATGCAGTCAAGCTGGCCAGTGCAATTATTCTAAGGTTCGAATTTTAAAAATTCTTTTCATGTCATTGCATTTCGGTTGAAATGCAATTTCGCAATATCACTTTGATATACTCGTACATGTACGTACTAGATTTCAAAATCCGAACACAAGCTTTCGTCTACTCCAGTGCACTGAAATCCTTGCACCTTGCATTAGTGTGGTCCCGACACGCGTGCAGTGTGGTTGTGTACGGAGCGGGACTAATTTACTGGAATCAAAGTGTGAACCTGGACTGACGTAAATTAGCAATTCAGTAGTCAATGTAGGAAGGCAACTTCATTAAGTAGTTTTTTGTTTGGATCAGCTCCTCTAGTACGTGGTACATTAAGGCCCGGTATTACACGAAATCACCGAAAACAAGTTTTTTCTTCGCGCCTATTTTGATATGAAAAATTATGATGATCAGGTGCAAAAAAATACATCTGGTAGAAGAAATAACCAACTGAAGTTACCGAAGAACAATTTTGAAAATCATTCTCATTTTGGGATAAAAATAACAAAAATTATTATCTAAAACTTACTGAGTGTAGTTCTCTGAATTTTCAGCGATTACACCACATTTTTTTCAGATTATTAAATAGCCAGATTCGTTCTTAACATATTTTTAATTCACCTAGTAGTAGTAAAATCACCTGTGTGTGTGCGGAGGCTCTGTAAGGACAGCGCGCGCACTGTAACGTAGCATTAGCGCTCCGCCCCGAACCGCGACCACGCCCCGGCATATGCTCTGTCGCCTACAACAAAACATTAAAAAATTACCTAAACAAAATACACCAGTGTGAGCTGGAGACCTCACGACCGGCGTCTGTCCTCAGCAGGTCGCATTCCTGAGTTAAAAAACAACATAATTATAGCCGCCATTTTGAAAGAAAAACCCACCCCGCGAAGCCCCCAGCCCATCACAAATCGACATCATGTAATATTCACACTAATTTTAAAAAATGCGAAGTTTGAATGCATGTTTGTTGCTCAATAACGTACACGGCTAAACAGATCTCAAATAAAATTTCGCTCAAAAATAGATTACACACTGGAGTAGCACAATACTTTTTACCGGTAAGCGGTACAGATAGTTGAAAATATAAAATTGTTATCACCAACATATAGCATCAACATCATTATCACCAACAGTCATCATCATCACCAATCAAACATCATCATCACCACTCACCTTATGTTTAGACATTTCCTTATTAGTGTTACACTTGAAGCTACAGACTGTACAGATACAGCGTAAACCCCGGAGACGAGAGGAGACCTAGTAGCTCCACGGGTTGAGGGACTTTCCCCTTGCGCTTGCGACCAGACTTACTAAACAATGTCATCACCACCAACAGACATCATCACCAATCAACATAACCAAAGATCATCACCAACAATCAATAAACCAATCAAACACCACCACCAACAGACATCATCACAAATCAACATAAAAAAACATCATCACCAACAAACAATCGCCATCACTACTCAGTTACTCACCTTATGTTTAGACATTTCCTTAATAGCGTTACACTTGAAGCTGCACTGTTTGCAGCTGTACAGATACAGCTAGAACCCCGGAGACGAGAGCTCGTCTCGTCGTTACTAGGGTAACTCAGCGGGCTGAGGGACGTCCCCCTTGCGTTTGCAACCAGACTTACTTAACAATTACATCACCTATCAAACATCACCAACAACAGACATCATCACATATCAACTTATAAACATAACCAAACATCATCACCAACAGACATCATCAACAATCAAACATCACCAACAAATAGTCGCTACCACTACTCAGGTACTCACCTTATGTTTAGACATTTCCTTAATAGCGTTACACTTGAAGCTGCACTGTTTGCAGCTGTACAGATACAGCTTGAACCCCGGAGACGAGAGCAGCCCTAGTAGCTCAGCGGGCTGAGGGACTTCCCCCTTGCGCTTGCGACCGGACTTACTGTAGGTCACTTGTATGCTGAAAACGAGTAGGTTCATATATTTATTTTCAGGAGGGCTATTCCTACGGGTGAGATGAGATGAGATTTTATCTTGATCACACTCACACCTACGACGTTTCAAACGAGAGCAACAACGACGAAAAATGGTGAGATGAAAATCTCAAATCTCCGAATAGGGCCCCAGGTTCACATACCTCCATCAAATCAATTGAAATCAAATGTCTTTATACAATTGGGTATTGAAAATACACTATTGAACAAAAATGTCAATTTTAAAAACCACCTGGCCACTGACTGCTGGAAACTCTGACTGGTCTCAATCTTAAAAACAGCAAAATATTGTAATTTTTGAACTTACTTTGCTTTTTGTAACGCCTTCGCTTTTTCCAATATTTGTTCAGGAGTTAATTGTTTTTTCTGTAAAACAAAAATGTATTCATACTTATTTGAGTATTAATAGATTAATTATTACATCAAGTTCGAGACACGATGACCATAACGATGACGAGTGACGTAGTCGGGTGTCAACTCGAAAAATTAATTATCAACTCATTTATTATCGTAATATTATTATTGACATGTTATTTTACAATTCAATGTTGAATTATTGTTGTTGGCTTGTTATTATTGACTTGAGATATTCACTTACTTTAAATTAAATAATGTAAATGGCATAATGCCGTTTTAGTTATTAAACAATTAAACTGCCTAAACGCTACAACTTTTTTTTATCACGCCTAGACATTCGCTTTCAAGCGATTTTTTTTGCAAACACTGACTTTGAACGTCAGCTGCTGACAAAACACAAGATATACAGGGTTATCGGCATAGGGTGTGTTAAGCCAAAAGGGGGTCATTGTATTTACCATTAAGAACAACATTTACTATGGAGCCAACCCAAAGTACCGAGAAAAAAAACAGCTGTTCCATATAAAGAGTTTGTTGAGCATCGACAAAATGTATAAAACAGCTGTTCCTTTCTCTTAATTTCAGGGTTATCCCCATAGTCAAAGTCGTTCAAAATGATGAGTATCTACCACGAGCCACGGACAGCCCGCTATGTCGTGGCTGCATGACGGAGAACAAAACTGTAGTGCATGTGCTGTGGCATTGTGAGGCCACAGAAGAAACTAGAATCGGTACAGGTTTGCATTTTTTTTTTTAATGTAGAATAGGTCGACGTTTGACCACCAACTCGCCTGATGTTAAGCGACGTTGTGGTCTAAGATGGAGCACGACGACCTATAAGGTACTTATTCACTCTAGCCTTGAAGTTTTGTAGAGTGAAGAAGTACAAAGACGGCAGTTGAGTGAGGCGCTACAAGTGCGCTACTGCTCAGACCCGTCTTCGGAACGAAGCATGAAGCATCATTGCCTACATCATCAACGTCACCACTACAGCTAGACTGCTTTTCATCATCTTTATGCACGTTACCATTTACGCCACTGGAGCAACAATACCAGCGTCCCAGAGCCTCACTCCGCTATTTCAAAGAGTTGTTTTGGCTCGGGTAGGTGCTGGCAGCAGAAATGCACAATACACCCCAAGCGGGACGTCAGTTTAGGACTTTTCGGCCTCAACCATCGAATAAGAAGAATGACTCCTTGTCAGCTTAGACCATCCTGATAACCCTGTATAAATGTCATGAGTTGTCAACCCGAACAATCAAAAGACAATCTTCGAGCGTTGGCGATTGTAAATTTTCTAGGGCGTTTGTTACCTTCTTGGTGTCGTTTCTGAAGGTCTGCTGTGTGTTGATCTGCTGCAGCGTCGACTGGAGATACACGAGTGGGTCCCGGCCTTCCTCTTCCGCGTCGACTATCACATATGAGTCTTGGTTTTCATTCTCTGAAAGATTAAGATACTTGTCATGGTGGCAGCCTAGTTAGGAGAAAGCCCGCCTCTCAAGCCACAGGGAGTGGGTTCAAACTCAGCCGACGGCACGCACCAATTTGTTAATTGTGTGAACATATGTGCGTATTGTATGTCATCTGCTACATGACTGGAGCCCGGTGTATAGCGACAGGCTAGCCCCTGTCACATTTGGGACTGAATATCGTCCGGCGAAGTGTGGGTGTTGTATTACACCTCTGCCAGCCCCCTCGGGGGAAAGGCGTGACGATATGTTATGTTATGTCATGGTGGTTGTACGTATTGTACACTTAGGCTGTTCCACCAGAAATGTGCGAGAAATATCAGTGAACTTAGCATATTATTTTCCAGCATATCCTAAACGCGCAAGTTACTAAGAATAGATGGATGAATGGATGGATAGATGGATGGATGTTTGTTACTTTTTGCTATTTAATTTATTATATTATTGTCTGTTACTGTTTTATTATGTATTCGGTGTTTTGTGCGATCAAATAAATTGTTTCTTTCTTTCTTTCTTACTCTTTCACGCCAGAACGGCTGAACAGATCTGGATGAAATTTGGCACAGAGATAGATTGTAGTTTAGAA
Source organism: Peribatodes rhomboidaria (assembly GCA_911728515.1). Lineage (NCBI taxonomy): Eukaryota > Metazoa > Arthropoda > Insecta > Lepidoptera > Geometridae > Peribatodes > Peribatodes rhomboidaria. The sequence continues at coordinate 3,354,378 of OU452194.1, forward strand.
TAGCACATAGGATTAGGACTTTTTAACCGCGGGGCGCAGCTAGTCACAAATAAAAGTGAGTTCTGTTCGCATGCAGTTGAGTTCATAAATGCGTAGCGTTTGCAATTTAATGTATAGCTCCACGAGCACTGCCACGCTAAATTAGCATACTGCAAATTGGACAGTGTAATGAGCTTAACAAATACTGCCGAACCGAATTTGTCGACCAGATTATGTGTGTAGCGTAAGATCGTAAACACACACAATTTTCATTTCTAAAGTGTCCTCAAAGTTTAAGGCGGCCATCACACTTTTCAATTTGCAGTATGTTAACTTTGCATGGCTATGCCAGTGCAATAGATAAAAATCGGCCAAGTACTAGTCGGACTCGCGCGAGACGGACCGCGGGCTCCGTACATCCTGTAGGTATTCATGAGGAAAGGGGTAGTAACTTAAAAAATTAAAAAAAAAAAAATTATGATGGATCTCAAAATTTATGCTTTCGCATTTTTTTCCTTTATCTGTGCTATAAGACGCCAAATTTCAAGATTCTGAGTTCACGGGAAATACCCGTGTAGGTTTTGATTCCCTTGCTAGTGTCGAAAATTTGCAGCATAAACGGCTGTATCTTATGATTGTCCTGGTTAGTAGTTTGTATTTGATACCTCCTACCGTTTTTTCTTTTTGAGGTACGGAAGTCTAAAAAATGGCTTGCTAATTGTCTTACTACACACTACACTTACTCTCTTACACACACTAGCTATTACACTATCCAATTTTAGCACGCTAGCTCACTGCGCACTGCAAACTGGTGGAAGCAGTGCGCGACTTCCTCCAGTCCCCTACACCGGATGTGGAGGACGTACCACAAGCCCATAACCTAATTTATTATCATTATTTTTCTATTTTATTAATTATCTTAGTTATTTTGTATTTAATATGGGTGTAACAATCCGGAATAAAAACAATTTCACTTCATTTCAATTGAATAATGTAATGACAGCTTTATTGTGCATACTTGCATACATCTTTACTGTATAGGGTACTATAGACCCGCCCCGGCTTCGCACGGGTGCAATGCTGATACTAAATACACTACAGAAAAACTGTAACGTTGTATCTAAAAACATAGCGGCCCGCTCTGGCTTCGCACGGGTATAAAATATTTAGCCTACTAACACCACATTAGAAACCTCAAAAATAACAGTATTTCTCCACTATTTAATGGATGTTATTATACACATAAACCTTCCTCTTGATCACTTTATCTATCAAAAAAAACCGCATCAAAATCCGTTGCGTAGTTTAAAACATTTAAGCATACAAAGGGACATAGGGACAGAGAAAGCGACTTTGTTTTATACTATGTAGTGATTTACAGTAACTATTGCACAATAAAGCTGTCCGAAAAATCTCATTCTCTTCACACTACATACCCTCATTCTCCTCACTGTCTTGCTTGGCGAGCACACAGGTGACTGTGTTGTCATCTCCTGTCGACGTGCCGACCAGTTGGTATGTCGAACTACCGTCCGATCTAAAACATTTAAAAACGCTTAAAGATATTTCCGTCTCGGGGATTCCATAGAACACACATATGGACAAAACACCATGGAAAAAAATCGGACAACTAGCATCTAGACTCAGAACTGATATTTAATTTCAACATTTAAATATCGTGAGGGTGAGGCTCTGAATTTCCCATAAAAACGCGCTTGTCAAATTTCTTGGAAACCATTTGTCAGATTATGATGAAATTCGGCGCGTACATTTTTCAAGTTTTCTCTTACGAAGAACGGAGTTACGGAGTTATAGTAGAACTAAAGGCTGGCTGTTATATTCATAATTATTTCCAATAATACACTTTATAAAAACCCAAAACTGTTCAAAAATATATTAAAATGTTGATAACAGAAAAATTTACGACTGGTTTGATAGCTGTATTTATTATTATAAAAGATAAAAAGACCTATATACTAAAGTAAAATAAACACAAAACATGAACAACACAAAAAAAGGGTTCCGCGACGCTCTGAATTTTCCATACAAACGCGCTTGTAAAATTTCTTAGAAACCATTTGTCAGATTATGTTGAAGTCAAAAAAGTCAAAAGTCAAAATGTTTTTATTCAATTTAGGTATCAAAGATACACTTATGAACGTCAAAGTTATTTAAATAGACTCGACCGCCTTGTTCGGATAAAAAGCCTCTACTCAGAAGAACAGGCAAGAAACTGAGGGGCATTATTTTTTCAAATAATAAATAAATTAGTCTCACAAATTTTGGCTTACAACTAGGTAATATCTATAAATATTATTGGCTACTTGGCGGAAGTGGAAGGCTCCAGACATCTTTATCTTCTAAATAATTCTTAACCTTATAATATCCTCTTTTCATTAATGTAGTTTTTACATGTGATTTGAATTTTCCCTCGGTGAGCCCTGTTATATTTTTCGGGATTTTATTGTAAAAACTAACGCAGTTGCCTAAAAATGACTTTCTTGACTTAGTCAGTCTAAATCTCTGTACAGCTATCCTATCCTTATTTCTAGTGTTATAATTGTGATAGTCACTGTTCAATTTAAATTTATGTAGATTTTTGCGAACGTGCATAATATTTTCAAAGATATATAAAGAAGGTAAAGTTAAAATATTTATTTCTTTAAATAAATCTCTCAATGATTCACGGGGACCCATTCCGTAGATAGCGCGGACCGCTCGCTTTTGCAAAATAAAAATGGCCTCCACTTCAGCAGCTGATCCCCACAGCAAAATGCCATATGACATTATGCTGTGGAAGTAAGCAAAGTAAACCATCCGAGCTGTAGCTATATCCGTCAGTTGCCTAATCTTGCGAACCGCATAAGCAGCAGAACTAAGTCTCCCAGACAGAGCACTAATATGTGGACCCCATTGCAGTTTGGAATCAATGCTTATACCCAGGAACACCGTCGCCTTGTCTATGTTAAGTTTATCGCCCTCAAGCATTACGTTTGGTTCTATATATCTAACATTAGGCATGGAAAACTTTAAACACTTAGTTTTTTTTGCATTTAGTAACAAATTGTTCGCAGCGAACCATCTCGAAATAATAGTCAGTACGTTGTTCACATGCACAAGTTCACTATCTTTCCTATCTGTTCTAAAAATAAGAGATGTATCATCAGCAAATAGAACTATGTCTGTAAGGTCCTTAACCATATACGGCAAATCATTTATATACGCCAAAAATAAGAACGGGCCTAAGATAGAACCTTGTGGTACTCCCATTGTAACTAAAGATCCGGAAGATGTGACGCCATTAATTCCCACTTTTTGTTGTCTATCAGTTAAATATGACTCGACAAGATCTAGAGCGATTCCACGAATTCCGTAGTGGTGTAATTTACGGATCAAGGTGCGGTGTTCTACACAATCAAACGCTTTGGAAAGATCACAAAAGACACCGATGGCATCCTGTGAACTCTCCCAAGCTTCCATCACATGCGTAACTAATCGAACTCCCGCATCTGTTGTTGATCTACTTTTCGTGAAACCGAACTGATTTTCGTTTAATATACTGTGTATGTTAAAGTGACACAACAGTTGATTAAGTATAATCTTTTCAAATATTTTACTCAAAGCCGGAAGCACAGAGATGGGTCTGTAATTCGAGGGATCTGACTTACTACCCGATTTGAAGATAGGGGTAATTTTGCTGTTTTTCATTAAATCGGGAAATGTGCCTCTGTCAATACACATGTTAAATATGACCATGAGGTGTGGTGCAATAGTTTCTATTAAAGACTCTGTTGAAATTTGGCATGTACAATGAAATGAACTATATCTCCCTATGTTCGGATTATTACCGTCTGCCCCCGCGGCCTGCCCCCACCCGGTGGCAGACGGTAACACTTATGGCCATCTGCCCCCGAAAATGAAAAACGGGGGCAGCCGGTAATACAACTATTACCGTCTGCCACTGCGTCAATGTCGCGGTGGCAGACGGTAAGCATCATGGGCCAATCGCCCCCGCGGGGGCGGATCCTAACTAAAATTATAAAAGCGAAGCAAGCTTGTATGAAATGAAATTATTTGTGCACCCATCAAATTATATCAACATAAAATATTCAATTTATAATTATTATCAGTAATAAAATAATACAACAATACTAAGAAACAAGTTAAAACAAAATTGTACAAAATCAAATAAAATTGCAGTAAATTGAATTGTATGGTCGTTTATTTGTTTGTCTGTCGCAGAAAAGGAAACATTTTATCCCGACAAAAATATCTTACAAATATCTGCAGTTTTAGAATATTAAATCTACTAAGGTTGGATACTACAAGGTTGGATTACTATTGGAACGGAAATGGCTAGAGTTTGGGAATTAATATTAGTTTTCGTGCAATTGTAAATGTTTTCATGGCAACATTACCACGCGCACACGTTTAAAGCGAAGTGGCTTTAGTGAGATATTACGCAGTGTTCCATCTTTTCCTCTAGATTGATCTGAGACCATAGATAATAAAACAGTGACCGAGATAATATAGTCTAAATGACTACATAAATGTGGCATTGCGTACGCTTTTCCACACATATAAGTTGTTTTTTTTTTGGTGTTTTAACCGACGAGCACTAATTGAGGTACGTTCTCGCTATACTTACTTGATGAGTGACAGCAGGTCCAGACTCATGACACCTTTGTCATTGTCCAATACTTGAACATATCTCTGCAAAGCAAGTTAAGCGATTATAAGGCAGTTGTTTAATAAAATAAATGACAGAAAGATATATGTAGCTGACAAGTAACATTATTAAAAGAAAAACAAAAAACCCGGCTGCAAAATACTATACCCTATGTCACTTCCACTGTCAAGACGATTCAAATTACACCTCACATGTCGAAATCCACGAAGCTGTTTAGGCTGTAGGGCGTGCCAAAGAAACCTCATACATACATACATACCCCCATACATAGATACACTCGAAAAACATACCCCTCCTTCTTGCGAAGTCGGGTAAGAAAAACAAAAAAAAACATGCTTTGCACCTCATCAGGTCAGCTCCGAAATAGGAATGGCAAAAAAATCACGTTTGTTGTATGGGGACCTCTTGCTTGAATTTAAATTTTATTGTTTTTTAGTATTTGTTGTTTTAGCGGCAACAGCAAATTATCTGTGAAAATTTTAACTGTCTATTTCTATCATCATGTCTATATGTATTATCATCTGTTCATGAGATACAATCTGATGACAGACCGACAGACAGACAGATGTACGACAATGGAGTTACTTAGTAATAGGGTCCTGTTTCACCCTTTGGGTACGGAACCCCAAAAATGTCAATGCAGTTACTCTACAGGGTAATCTATGCAGTGCCTATACTTACTCCTTTATCAAATGCAGCCACCTCCACGATTTGAAGTTGCCCTGCAAAAGTACAAAACCAATTATTAATAACTAGCTGTTACTCTTTTTTTTGTATAATAGGTCGACGTTTGACCACCAACTCGCCTGATGTAAAGCGACGTTGTGGTGTAAGATGGAGCACGACGACCTAGAAGGTACTTATTCACTATAGCCTTGAAGACTCGCGACGTCGTTTGCGTTTATTAATTAAATTGTATTCAAAATTCCTCATGAAATACTGTAACTAATTATCAAACTTCATCAAGACCCTTTCAGCTGTTTGGCGGTGAAAAGCCTACAAACAGACAGACAGAGTTATTTTCGATTTTATCTTACTACTAGTGTGGACTAATATGGATATGGATTATTCAGCTAGATTCACTACCTCTGTCATATTGCATGTAGATAACAGTGACCACAAATGAAGATATATTTTACTTGTAGTTTGCCTTGATAGGAGACCTTGCATGTTTTCATAACTACTACCCCATTTAGGCTCATATTGAAACTTAGAAATTGTATTTAAGTGAACTACTTGCTTACAAATTTTGATGAAGAATAGATCAACCATACTCCAGTTATCATTAAACAAACAAATTCCAAGATATCCTGGAAACTGATCTCACTTCGCTTGGTCAATTATGGAATTGTAACAATCCAATTTAGTCTAGCTACATCCTAATTCTAACTAACATTACTAATGACTCTGTAAGCCCAAGACCTTGCACCAGATGTTTGTCCTTGTCTACAGGTTGCATTCCTCAACTGATTCTCGTGAAGTTTTTTGAGCAGCTCTGATTATTATGCAGAATTTATGTACTACTCCTGAACCTACTCATAAAATTTCAAAAGAATTAGTTAAGAAATGCAACCTGTACAGGTAGACAAAGATTAGGACTACTCAAGCAATCATCATTAAATTTTGCATACATAATTATATTGTCTGGGTTACAGATACAAAAATTGATCTTGAATTTCAAGAACCACAAAAACATTGACCTTATGTATGCTGCATAGACTTGCTTTTCTTTTTGCAGACTTCTGATGTTTAAGGCCCAAGCGGGCTATAGGGGGTAATCTCTGGTACTACTAAATTAAAAAAAATCTTTAACTAACTAATAGAAATCTACACAATCACTGAGTGATATATGCTCTGAAATGCTAGTGAAGCCGCAGGCAAATAAGCGAGTTTTAAATACAGCAGCACATTACATTCCAAGTATGATCATATATATTGTGAGCTCTTTTAAGAGTTGTTCGGGGATATTTTAAATTTTTAGGTATGTATGCTTGTGAGTTACCATCTTTATATTCTGCAGTTAGCATTTGACCGTCCTCCGTGTGTAATATCTGTGTTTCTTCATCTGACATGGTTAAATCTGTAAAGAGAAAGTTGCTTTTTAGAAACATATGTGAGCAGGCCTGGCACGGACCGGCGACATTTTGTCTTTGCACAGTTTTTATGCTGGGAAAAAGAGACAAACATATCCGTATTCTAGCTTTGTCACAATACCTACATCTAATCTAAACATAAATAAAATTGGTGGAAAGACAATGTCTCTGGCCTGCGCTAGGCCTGCAAGATAGGAATGGAACCTAGGAGCTCCTACTTATGAGGCATCTTCTTCTTAATCTGGCACTCTTGGCAGAGTGGTTGTGGTCACTAAGATGGTGGTACATGGTGGGTCTTCACCGTCGTCAGTCTTCTCGGCGGCGGTAACCACTGCTCTCGCAATGCTTCTCCATTTTAGCCAGTTTGTCGCATTACAAGAGCACAACGTCATGGAAGCATTTGTGGTTGACTCGTCCGATGAGATTCGTCCAGCGTGTAGGAGATCTGCCTCTACCTCTCTTTCCTGTTACCTGACCTTGGACTACCAATCTTTCCATTGAGTCTTCGTTTCTGGAGATGTGTCTTTTGTGTTTGTGTTAACTTATGAGGCATACATACAGCTAACTAAGCTTGGAGGGCTTAATATATGCAGGTGCTTCATGATTCCTTTGTCTTTGTGGTCACTATTTATGACTAAGCAACTAAACTGTTCCTAATAAAATTTGATAAGGACGTAGCATAAATCATAATAACGGCCTTAGTGTACTCTAAATATCCCTGAATTTGCGAGGAACTTGTGAAATTACTGGAAACAATACGATATTAAAATTAAGAGGTGCAGACTTCAAACATAGTTACTATAATAATATCGGGTAGGTGCCAACTGTAGTGACATGTGGGGAGGCGTTTTGATGAGTCTAAGCCTACTTTTGCAACGGGAGTTAACACTTTTTCGGTTAGATGGTCCATTTTCAGCGATTATCAAAACCATAACAAGAACAGCTGAGCTGACACATCAAAACATCGATTTCATTGCAACACCGAAAGATTTTGGGGTTTCTATTTTTCGATTGATTTTAATTATATTGCAACAATCTACTTACGTTAAATAGATGGGTGGCAACAATGATGGCAAAGGAAACTTTTGTTTTTACACTTAAAGCGCCTAATTAAACAGGAAATTAACACAATTTACTTCACTTTTGATACAAATTAGAAGACTTCAGTGATATACACCTCCGCCATCTTTTAATAAATATTGTTTTCTCAAGGAAAACGTAATTTCTACTACATTCTACCACATCCGCAAACCCCAATTTAATTTCTACTAGTTACTACCTTTTTTTTTTTTTTTTTTTTTTATTAATTTATTCATGACCATGGATACTCGTCCTTCAGTCGGATTCTTAGTAATATTTTTTCCTTCAGTAACAGATGATGGGATGATGATGATGAGATGATGATGAAGACGATGAATCCCTCCCCTTTTCCCATTCCAGTAAAGTTATGGATACTTTACTGAAACTTTAAGTGAAGTTTTGTAGAGAACACGAAAAATCGCGTTTCGCGATGTTTGTATCATTTGCCCACACTCGTGCACGTTGACGAACCGGTAAACGTTAATAATCCACCATTATTACAATTTAACACTCGAAGAATCACAAGTTTTAGAAAATAATACAAAAACACGACACCATCTTTTCGGTTCCCGCCAAAAAACCTAGTTACTACCAAAACAATGAGATTGCCACTATGCAAATTTCCGGTACCCACGTTTTAGGTGACCTATTTTTACGAAATCGTATCGTAATAATTTCCCAAGTCAACTTTATTTTATTTGAATGTTTTTTTTTAAACCTTTATTTTCTAGATTTTTTTAAAATAAATATATCGTTCTCTGTCACACGCCCGTTCCATAACCATTGTCCCGTCTCACTCTGATTACCATACTAGATAGAAGTCAATCGGGGTCACAGCGTACGTGGGTTGAGAAACTATTGATAGAATTTGTACAGCACAGCAGAGAGTTGCACATGCGCTGTTAAATGGCGGGAAAATAACTCGACTATCTCTTTCGCACCAGCAGTATCTTCGTATGAAACGTGAAAAATAGAGAATCAAGTATTTCGTTAAAAATCTAGATAGTTATTCATAGAAAAAAAATTGAGAGATATTTTACGGGTTTCTAACTGTAAAACATTCAAAACTTTCGGTGTAAATGATATTATTTTCGATAAAAAACCAATTGAAATTTGAATCCTGCATCGCGCAAGCGAAATTTTTCGTGGCATTAAACATGAGTGCGGAGTTTTGTAATATGAACTTGGGAGGTCCGTAGCTACTGCGTAAGCCAGTCGTGGCGAGGAGCTGGTCTATTTCCCCGCCATCAGATATGTTGAAGCCTATAAGCAATCATATTATGGTAAAAATAAATAATGTCAAATATGTCAAGAAAATGCTAAGAGAGGCCACGGTCTCATCATCACGTCAGTAGCTGATTAGACCTTCTTTTACTTTCCTGAGATATTTTGAAATATATCCTGTTTAATGTTGATAGTTTTGATTAATTGTTTTGATTCATTTAATAAATGCGAAAGTAAGTTCTTTTTTTTTTTTTCTTTTTTTACGAATAAACATAGCAACGCATCGGTGTAATTGTTTGCAGAAAGGTGGTTAAAGACTGATGACATAGAACACTTTTAATTACGGACAAAATTTAAATAACAATGATAAAGAAATAGGCATCTAAAATAGGACTAATCAAAATCTATAATGTCAATTAATAATTATACTTTCGGAATTCTATAACGATTTTCTTGTGTTTGAAATATTTTGGAGCGCGTTACGTTTCTTAGTTAGAATGTTAAAAGCGAGTTGATTTATTTTTAGTTATTGTAACAAGTCTAAGAAATAAAGGGCAGTCTACCATTGTCAATATATCCTGCAAGCATCATGTAATACTTAAATAGGTATACTAATCTAAGTGTACTTAGTAAGAAGTTAGTAAAAGTAAGAGTATTCAACAAATTAGTCTAATAATAAAATAAACTTTAAAAAACACGTTCAACCAAGGTATTCTCTTAATAAGATTCAAATACATATCTAGTACTTATCTTTTCGGGTTTGTGATGTAGGTTAACAATTACCCAAATAAGTATAAACATTACATTATTAGCTTCTGACTAAGTCTATTTCAAATAACATTTCCCGAGTACAAAAATATTGAAACACGTTGTCGTAATCTTAATAAATAATACTCAAACTGGGAATCGAACCAAGGACTTCCAGCCCACCACATGACTCCATACTAACTATTACTTATTCTGTGCTCATGGTTCCCCATTACATCGTCACCGGCCGACCAGCCAATCACAGCCCGAGGCCTGCATCGCGCAAACGAAGTTTTTTCGTCCAGTAGCAGCTATATCACTACCAAGGATGTTCGTCGGGGAGTCCTTAGCTACACAGTAAACCGGTTGTGGCGGGGGGCCGGCCTAAGCCCTCGCCATCTGCTGTGTCGTGTAACAAGCGTCATGAATGGATATAAATAAAAAGGTTCATACAAAATGAAAAATGATACATTGTGAAACAAGTAAATCGAGGAACCATCCTCAACTCCACTGTACTAGCTACTTTGACTCTCTTTTGGTTTATTTTACAAACTAAAAATAGAGTAGAGAACTTATTTTTTGTCCAGCCTTACTCCTATTCGATTTGGGACTGAATATCTTTACTTTACTTACTTACCAAAAAAATAGGTTTAAAATTACAAAATTAAGAGTACATAATTAAACACGTATTTAACCTATAATTACGTAAATTATGTAGACATTTACATGTAACAATAAAGTATGCTTCAGTCCAACGACGTATTTTGACATTCGATATTTTAAACAAACTAGACGTCCTACGACACTGTACGTTGTCAGTCTAAACGCAATAATCATTAACCCTGCCCTTGGAACAATAAAACTAGTAATTTTAGTATTTCAGTTAGGTACTAGTAATTTTGTTACCCTATCTTAGCCCGATGTCAACAAAGGGCTGTTATGAATTTAACATCTCTGCATCCGATAGCTCCCAAATGGATAAAACTATTTTCATTTAATTTGTATTAATCATTATCTAACTCGATAGTGTTCTTAATTAAAGGTGTTCTTCTGATTTTCATTTAAGCATTCTAATTTATTCTATTTGTATTTATTTTGTTTAATGGTTTGACTTGAATAAATAATATAGACTTCAGATTTATTTTAATTCATGATGTTCGATTAGAATCGTTATTTGTCACAGAAGGCAGAATCCCTACCAACTGAGCCACTGAGGCAGTCAATACCACTGGGCCGCAAACTTCATTTGGGGCTTTTCCTACGCCTGAGATGAAATGAAATTTTATCTTGGTCACTTTCACACCAATGACGTTTCAAACGAGAGCAACAAGGACGAAAAAAAGTGAGATGAAAAACTTAAATCCCCAAATAGGGTCCCAGTTTTTAATTCAAAAAGAGCACCTTGATTTTTTAAATTTTAAATTAGAAAAAGTAAAAAGTAGGAATTGGGTGGCTAGGGATAAACATTCTTTAAAAACTTTTAAAGAGAATTTTATTTCCTGCTTTGTCTACATTTATGCCAAAATAAAATGCTAATTTATCAAGCAAAGCGAGGTCTCAGAGTATACTGAGATACATTGGCATTTGTTTGTCGACGATAACTTGAGTATCGTTCCGCCGTTCTGGCGTGAAAGAGTAACAAACATCCATCCATCCATCCATTCTTACAAACTTTCGCGTTTATAATATTAGTAGGATAGGATAGCAGACAAAAGTAGTTCATACAAATTTTTGAGTCGGAAATACGAATTTGAGCAAAATTTATGAAGTTATGAAATTAATATGCGAGGTCTCCGTTCAACGCAAACTACTAGCTCGGAGATTTATTTTATTAATAAATGATGTCAACACGAGTTTATTTTTCTTACATTGAGCTGTATCGGAAATATCGCAATCACAAGCCGTGCTTTGTTTGAAAACTAGATTTTTACCCTTCTACGTTTATTTGTAGAGCAATGTCTACAGAGAATTTTGAATAGTTTAATAACGCTCTTAAAATAACATCTTAGTGCTATGTTTATACTATTATATAATCAAATATACCTAGTTGGTAATACGCTTAGTAAAACCAGTTTTAAATCGAGATTCATGACTGAGCGTCGTTTCAGGATACGGCCTTTAATGTTTAAGTAAGTAGGTAGTTATTTTATTACTGTGAAATAGATAGGCAATTTTTTTATACCTACACCATTATCATAGACATATGATATATGACATTCATTGATGAAAATAATTTCCAACATTTTGTACAAAAATGAAAAACAAAAATACTTAAAAGCCCTTTACTAATAAACTTAGCATAGCCTCTGAATACACAGTGTTTTGTCTTTTTCGATTCGATCGTCACAAGTTTAAAAGAAACATAAACATAAAACACTGCACATATTATATCAATATTCCGAGGTATAAATACGTTTATTAGTAAAGGATATCTCTGTCTAGAACTTACTCTACAAGGCCTGCATCGCGCAAACGAAGTTTTCTCGTAGTTTCGTCTATATACGATCTGCCTTTCACCTTTCTCAGGGAGTTTTGAGGCCCTGCGCCATCTGCGCTTGCCTAATGCCCGGTACGCTGTCGAGGCCTCAGTGGCCAACAGCATAGAGTCATCAAAAAAAAAAAAAAAAAACCTTTCTCAGGGAGTCCCACCCCACTCAGTAAAGCGGTCCGTGCACCCGCTCCACTGAAATGCACACTTCAATCAAAATTAGACTCTAAGGATGCCTAATGCTTCAACATTTGCCATTCTGTTGCCTAGAAGTAATTGCTAGACTGTATCGAGATGGTGTATAATGACGAATGCTTGAACCGGACATGATGGTAGCTTACAGCACTGCAGTGGTGACTTTGACTCCTCTTTTGGTGTTACTGATTCACAAAAAAATCCCGTCTGAATGTTTTAGGGTTACATTTTTATTGCACTTTGTTGTGGTAATCCTAAGGGTGTAAGTTCGAATCTCGTAAGATGTAGAGATATTTTTGCGTATGTTTATGTTCTGTTCATTCGTATTTCCTCAACTTTCGGTTTAGAAATAAATGAACTTTTTTGTTGATAAAAACGGAAAAACCTATTCTTATTTACTCAAATTTAATCATACTCGAAATACTTACTACAATAAAGCGTGCTTTTAGTGTAGTTCTATATTTATAAATTACTAGGCTACTAGGCTTTTGCAGCTTTTGCGTGTTCTTTTTTTTTCAGAATAAAGGTAGATACAATTTTCTAAACACAAAATATTGGAAGCTTCAGACGACATCTATCGCAAACCACCTATACTCCTTAAGGGTTAATAAAACTCCAACAGACTATTGGTGAACTTCAGAGTTAACTCGCAAAGAGCTCCTACGGACCCGACAGGTATTTATTATAAGGGTTCGTAGTTTACATCAGGATCCTATAGAGGGCCAACTGACATGGTGCTGTTTCGTTCAATTAAAAGAATATAGGTATGTGCTCTAAAATGTTTTATTGTGTATAGTTTCAATAAATAAATTAGAAATAAAAATCGAATGAAATTATCGTAAAGAATCTATGGACTTCTGAGACAGATATTACCTAGACAAGGGTAGTTTTTTCTAAAAATGACAACCCCATACTTTGGAAGAAACTGCGCAAGTCAAGACAGTGTCAAATAATCTACTGGTTTTGTCGAAATTCAATGAATGTCATCAAAAATATAATGTGAAATTAATATTTTCTACAATACAATTTAATTTAGATTATATTTCAATTTTACCTTAGATTTCAATTTTATTTATCAATTTCGTGTTGCGTGGTGAAAATATTCGCGCCAGCACGGTCTATCTAAGTAGGTAACAATTTACTACTTTGTTGTTACATGCCTAAAAAATTGCGAAATCTAACGAAACTTTTCATCCCCTATTGTTTTATAACACGAGCATCAACATTATTTGATTTCCTGCAATATTGTGAGTATTTGTGAATCAACAATAATTAAAATAAAAACATTGCTGGAATTAGGTCATTAATGGTCTGTTTACACGAGTGCAATCACGAAACTGCAATGTTTGATGGAATGCAATCCCACCAGGAATGACGTATTGCTATAGAACAATTTCCAAGTTTTTTCTCAGATACAACAAGTAGGTACAAATTACCAGCATTGTTGTTGTGTTTTGTCTTCATAATCTTCAGCCTTCCTCAACTAGCCCACAAGTCCCACAACCTCTGTTATGCTATGACATTTACGTCGATCTTCTGCTATATTAATAGTTACCTCTCGGCACAAATCTTTTGCCAAACATTGCCAATTATTTCAAATTTTTTAAGTATTTGTCAATTTGTGGATGTTCCCTCCTTCCAAAATTTGGATGAACTTAGGTACGAGTACCTATACAGGTACTTGATAATCATGATAATATTAATCCATTTATTTCAGACATTAAAACTTGCAAACAATACAATCCAAGTTACAGAGGCCCATAGAAAATAAATACCTTACAGACTAACATACATCATACCTAGTTACATGTCATATAAATAAAGAAACTACCATGGACTTTTATTAATCAGCCTAGACTTCATTTTATGTCAAAAAAACCTGTAGAACATCGCAATTGCTGTTAATGTACAAAAATACAAATTTTGGTTGCAGATGAACATGGCTGCTACAGGTACAGGCGCGGTGTTTTTTCTTGGAACACGAGCCCATTACCAGGTCAGTACGTAATAATATTATTGTATTACATGTATGTCATAGTACAGACCGATTTATTCATCTACAGACAAGAGCGAAATTATCAAATAACTAAATAATTTCTTATGTTACGGCTACACTAACGTGAGACGTCAATGTCCGTCTTCGCGTGAATTATTAAAAAAAAAATGCGTTAATTTTAACGCTATCAACTGGAACATACTTGAACCGTCTACGTCAATGTCCATATTAATATCAAACGGAAATTATGTTACTGCTGATGTAAAATTAACGCAACAAGTCGTGAGCACACTAACGTTCAACGTCCCATCATCGCCATAATCCGCGACATAAACGGATGCTTACAGAATTAACACGTCGGACAAATATCACATCACAAATACATAAATATTTGTGACATTTGTCTGACGTGTAATTCTGTAGGTTCAGGGACCCTATTCGGAGATTTGAAATTCTCATCTCACCTTTTTTCATCCTTGTTGCTCTCATTTAAAACGTCATAGGTGTGAGAGTGACCAAGATAAAATCTCATCTCATCTCACGTGTAGGAATAGCCCCCCAGAAGTTCATTTTAATACAACTATTAAACTCAGGTATGAGCCATTTCGGCCAAGGAGTTGTAGAGGTATAGAGATAAAGAGTTTGCCACAAACTAAGGTTTGTGATAAACTACTTGCTTATCTATATCTCCATATTTAATTTGTATATTTGTAGGTACTCCAGCAGCCGGAGTCACAATATGATGCTGAAAACGGCAACACTTCAACTGAGACGATCTACCAAAACCCTTCGATAATGTGGGACAAGGAGCACCAAAAAATGGACAACTACATCAATGGTGGGAACTACTGTAACGGAAAAGGTAACTGCTATTTACAAAATAAACAGAAAAATAAAAAAAAAATCTTTAAGTAGTTTTTACCTAACATCTCAGTTGAACAAAAATATAAAAAGGCTTTAAGATGTATCCTACTTACCCTGATTATAATATTGATATTTATTACCGAGCTCAGCTTCGTTTAATTACTTTTTTTTTGTTTAATTTGCTATAATTTATATATAATTCTATAGATATTATGCATCACATAGTAAATTAAATATACATATTGATTGTTAGTTCTAGAACAGTTGGTGTGAAGTGTTATTTATTATACAGTGCCAGAAGATAAGGACAACAACATCAAGAAACGGAGCAAGCGACGGCCGAGCGAAACCGCTCTCTGTGAAGACATGACGCCAGCGACTCTTAACAATGTTGATAAGTAAGATTTCTTGTTAAGTATCCAGCACAGGTATTCACAATGATTCGGAAACGTTTCCGTTCGGATTCCAGAAATTTTATACTCAACGAATCTCAGTCAGTATTCATAAGTTTTTTTCATAAGTATCGCATGTATCTATACTCGATTCCCTGTTCGAAAATTGATAAAAGTAGTCTGAGATTCGAACAGTTTATTTGAAATTTGTGGGGTCCGATCGGAATCGTTTCCGTATGGTTGTGAAAAGCACCGCAGATATACACTTACTTACTTCTTGACAGTTACGTCTAGGCATGCTGCTGGCTATTGCTCATGCTGTATTTACAGGCTGCATTGGTCGCAGTTCGGTCAACTTTGGTAACCACTGTGTTAACTAGATTTTGGTTAATTTTATTTTAATTAGCTAGCGCACTAGTAGAAGATATTATTAGTGAAGATATTATTAGTTAGATTCTGTGCACTAGTTAATTAAATAACCATTCCAGGATTTAAGTAGTATAATTTCTCTACGATCATTTCGCCTCTAAAAAAACTTTAGAACTTGGTCTAGAAATCCACTTAGGCCCACTTGTAGAAGCTCGAGTTATCTTTTTAAAACTCTGACTTAACTGCCTTATATCAGAGGTTATACTGATAAATCGTGTTTCGCCAGAACAAGAAGCTGACAGTAACAAGAAGCTGATAGTAACTGCGTTTAAGAATTTAACTCCATATCTTCTGCATTCGGGCCTTAGACAATCCCTTGTTAATTTAAACTTTAAAACACGTGGCAGACCAATGCGGATTCGATCGAGTTCGCTGATGTTCATGCACACCAAATTGCATGCCACTGGCCTGTTGGGTCCAAAAAATGTTCAACTAACACAAAAATAAGGAAGGTAAAGCAAGACGGCTCCTTGAATACAGTTTTTGCACATAAATTCATATTATTCGCGGCCCAAACAAATAAGTTTTAGGTGCAAGATAAACCAGCATTCATTTGTCTCCAGCGCCACCCCGAAACGCCAGAGTCGCATACCGCTGCTTGCGTTCCTCTCGTCTTTATCTCGTCGTAAGAAGAAGGGGAACTGCCAGCTGCAGCAGTTGGATAATTCGATGCTCACCACATGTTCCTATCGCGAGTCCTGCCGATGTCTGGAATGCCAGGTAAGTGTATTCTACCAGTTCTCTTTTAAAGAAAAAAGGAAAATACTGCTAGGTAACATAGACTTCCATACGGTTACTTATCAGAAGGCCAAAGTTAAATTGTTCGATTTTATTATTATAAAATATTATTATATGAAGCGATGATAGCCTAGCCAGAGAAGACACGCCTCTCAAGCCAGAGGAAGCGAATTCGGACCCAGCCGAAGGCACGCATCAATTTACTTATAGTGTGAACATATGTGCGTATTATTTGTCATCTGCTACATGACTGGAGCCCGGTGTATGGCGACAGGCTCGCCCCCTGTCACATTTGGGACTGAATATCGTCCGGCGAAGTGTGGGTGCTGTACATCTCTGCCAGCTCCCTCGGGGGAAAGGCGTGAAGATATTATTAATATTTAGGCATAAAAGTAAAATGAGCTATGAACAATTTAAGATTTATAACAGTTTTCGTTTAAATATCGAAACGTTTCGAATCATGGTGAATATGGGTCCAAGTAACCGATATGTGACTTTCCCGAAACCGTCTAAGAACTTATTATTTCCACATCATGCAAGCTGGGACCTCCCATACTGTCTGCCATTGCCGTTATTTCTTATCCAGGAGGGCTATTCCTAGTACCTATTCCTACGCGTGAGATGAGATGAGATTTTATCTTGGTCACTCTCACACCTATGATGTTTCAAACGAGAGCAACAATACGAAAAAAGGTGAGATGAAAATCTTAAGTCCCCGAATAGGGCCCCAGTACTTACAGGATGTGGAATGAGGTAAAACATGGAGCATTTTACAAAGGGGTGTCCACATATTCCTTTCCGGGTTGGCAACGCATCAACAGGGGGGCTATTCTTGCGAGTGAGATGAGATAAGATTTTATCTTGGTCACTCTCACACCTATGACGTTTAAAACGAGAGCAACAAGGACGAAAAAAGGTGAGATGAAAATCTCAAATCTCCGAATAGAGCCCCAGCACCGTTGGGCTGTACCCTGCAGGTGTCCATGGCGGCTGTTACCGTTTACCGGTCCACCATCATCGGTTAACATCAGTCGGGCTGTCAGCTTTAATACTCTTATTATTTAAAAAAAGCTATACTAATACAACTTGTCAGTTTGTATGTAATCTCCGTGCCAAAATACTTCGTATTAAATACGAAGAGTTCAGATTCGCTACTTTCGCTGTCTACTTAAGTTTTTATTCTTATTGTACGAGTACGACGAGTAGGTACTTACGCCTTATCGCATTCAGTACCTTATTGCAGCAAAATTATGGCCGGTCTAGGAGCGCCCTTACAATACACATGATATTGCAAGTTTTGTTGCAGAATGTCTGTAGGTACCTACTAAGTTTAATTTTATTCAACTTATGCTTTTCTTCTCATCCATTTAGCTCTTCCAGATTAATACTGATCACACACATGTTGGTCACACTAAATCTATAGAAAATGTTCGAACGTAGTGTGTGTTCATTATTGACCCACACAATAAGGAATATATTAAAAAATCTGTCGTCATCATTGACCACCCATCAATGACGACTCATGTAGCTCGCCAATCCAAAAGTTTTATTATAACGTCCATAATTGACCGTCGAGAATGTGTAGTAGGAAGGCTACGAAACGGGTCTTTAAAACATATAAGTAGGTAAGTAGGTATGTAATTATAGGTATTAAACAAATACGTAGGTATAAATAAAACCTCTTCTTTCGTCAATCAAATAATAAGGCACGAAATTGGTGGGTACATTCTAATTTTATTGTTCGTATTATTTATTACTTACATGATGAAACTGCTCAGCTTATTACATATTAATGCTGATTAAAGCTTGTTTACTTATATTAACACAATGGTAAAAGTTAGCACCAATTTAAAATTTATAGGTACTTAGATTTTTAATTTCACGAACCAAGAGATAAGCTAAAATTTTTAATTAATCTAATCTAAACTGACATTAATCTAAACTGACATTTAAACTTTTAAGTAATTAAATAATAAATAAAACAGCCATCGCAGCATAGACAAAATTTATAGTAAAAACTTCAAATAAACATATTAAATAGGCCCATAATATACATGCCCTAAACTTTTTGTTAAATTATAACATAGCAATAGGTATGTAGGTAGCATAGATTTTGATAACGAACTGTACAGTAAATATAAATACGTATAATCTAGGTTATATGTATAGAAGAGTATAGACATTTAAAAAACTTAATATGCCACATGAATATATTTTATCCAAAAACGAATAATGATGGATGACATAAACCTTTAGGGCGATTATCACTCTACTCCGTGTCAAGTGACGGTGCATGAGAGAAGCGATTATCACTCTACTCCGCGTCAAGTGACGGTGTGTTATAGCGCATTTTTTAATGTTGTATACATACACACATACTTACATGACGCACGAGCGATGCAATACACTTAATACACTCCGCGCGGAAGATTTGCCTCGTCGTCCCACGCACCGTAGCGCGGACCAATGAGATATATATTATATATGATATATATTATATCACATGAAAGCTAAACAAATTGATCTCTATAATCTTTACGTTATTGTCTTAATATTATAGTATCGCTATTCTCGTTTGGATACACCATTATTTTACGATATGGTTGCATTGCTGTCATTCAAGAGCATTGCTCTAAACAATATTGATCTCATGTAAACTGTGCTTTAAATTTTGTTTTGTAGGTACACTTGGTTAGAAAAATGAATTTTATTGTTATACAATGTTGCTGTAAGTATATTGACACCATGTACATAAGTAAAATAATTTATCATGACGACACTGATATTATAAATGCCAAAGTGAGTGTGTGTTATTGTTACTGCACTCTGACATGGCTATATATATTTGAATGACATTTGGTATGACAGCTTAGACGCAAGCTACTTTTTATCTGAAAAAATAATGGTTTGTGTAGGATAGCAGTCAAGCCGCGGAACAGCTTGTTGAGTCTAAATATATTTTAAAACTACTACTTTACTACTTTTTATGAACAAATTCAAATAAGTAGCATAATACAGTAAAACAAGCTAAAGTAAATGATTATCTGAAAAATTCAATGTTTGAAATGAAACATTTTATCAACATTAGAGTTACAAATAAAATGTATAAAAATAAACAGTATTTAATCAACAAATTTATCAATATCATATTCTAACTGGGAGTCTGTAGTGTCTGGCACTGTTGACTTTTTCCGCTCGTCCAAGCGTACACATTTGAGGCACTTCTCACCCTTACGTAGCCAACAACTTCTATGGTACATTGAGTTGCACTTCTCACACAGCAACGCCCCACTGTCAAATGGGTATAGAATCTCATTATTGCCACAGATTTCACATAGGTAACCTTTGCCAGAGCAAAGCGAGCAGTTCGTGATGTGAGAGCGGCAAACTTCTGTCAGCTCAGTCAGCTGAGTCTCTAATGAACCATCATTGATTGCTTGCAAGTGAGACATGCTGTATTTTTTGTTGACATCTCCCAATTGGACGAATAATGGAGATAAGAGGTTGCTACCTTCAAGACATGAGCAGAGGTAACGACGCATCCATTGTAGATCTCTCCGCATTTTATGTACCCAATCCAACTCAGCTATAAAGTTGAACAAGCGCGAGTTTATGCTCTCCACGTCTATGTATGGCCGTGTCCATGATAAGTTTAACATTTGATGGGCTAGACGCGAAACATTACGCTTTTCCCAGTCCCAGTTATGCACTACTCTAGCTGGTATTGCAGATAAGTCATTCCAGTGGCACGTAGCACAGAAGTAAAGACCAGTGTAGTCACAAAGTCTCGGTTCGTTCCAGGTATCTTTAAAGGTTAGAGCAGTGTGGCATTCAGCACATTTGTAATCTTGACTGGCAAGACCTTTTTCAGGGCATATTGCCATCTCGAATTGACCCTTCTCTGTCATCACAACATGAGCGCAAATTCTGCAAATATGATCTACGCATTTATAGTGACAAATATATTCACAGTCTGAGCAAATGTAGGAGCTCTGTACAATACTCCAAATTACTCCGCTACAGTGATCACAGTACTGTTTTCGGTTAGAAGGGCTTGTCTGCTGTTCGAAGTGATGCCCCTTTATGCATACTTTAATCCTATTCTGGCCGTCATTTTCATTTAAATCTTGCAATCTTAACCTCAGTTCGACTAAATAACGCACTAACCATTTTCGCTCCTCTGAACACTGCGGACTGCTTAAAACTAGCTCCTTGCACTGATGTATTGCTTTTTCAATTTCCTCTTTTGTTGCGGAGTTCTGTATTTTTAACTTCTTAGTTGCTATTGACTTGGGAATGAAATTGGCGTCGTAGCTGTCGTCCGCTGAAACACAGCCCGATGTGGAAGAAGATTCGGTGAGGGATGCAGCTTCTACGCTTCTAGGGCTACAGCATATCAAGCTGTTCTTGTATTTTGGAGAGTCATTCGCCAAAGCTGCAGCCATTGTTCAGAAATATCAAAATAACGTAATGAAAACAAAGGGTTTTTGGAACGCAACAAACATTGGCACTTGGTTTGTTTTGACGGGGTTTTTGCACGATGACTAATATGTTATCGTTATCACAGTTCGTTTCTCATCGCAGCTGGGATTTACTCGTTTAATTTTGGTGGAAAATATTATTTGAATTTAATATTGGAAATCACAAAAGTATTTCGTCTATTACGTCAATATTTTGACAAATTTGACATTGACAGGTAAAAGATGGATGCGAGTGACATTGACTGATCTGACAGATGCACACTTTTTTTCGTATAGATTTTGGCTTCGCACAACTTGGACATTTACTAGTCTCAAGGATAATTTTATTTAAATATTTAGAAAATATCGTGACATTAGACTTTGTTTGCTCTCCAGAGTCGCTACTTCGAATGCGACGAAGAAGAAGAAGACTACAGCTCTGAAGATGACAGCGAGTACTTGTACTACGTGGCGCAGGCCATGCAGACTCCGCCGCGCGATGAAAGCGATGATGACGATGATGAGGTGAGTGCATACTGGTGATAGAATACTTAGAATAGAATATTTTTATTGCAAAAACTGTGTACATAAAGTGTTCTTAATTTAGTGGGTCAGAGTTTCAACAGTTTGCCCATCGCGGGCGTGCAATATGAAGTTCTTAAAAATAATGTTTAAATTATTTACATTAAGTACATCTTAAATTTAAGTAGCTTAATCTTAATTTAAAAGAGTATGCTTAAAATTTCTACTTCTTACATTCTGATTCACATCTATCACCATCAAAATATTATTTTGGGTTTTAACAAACTTTTAAGCTAACCAAGTATTTGTATATTTGAGAAAAAATGTAAATGACTTGCCTAAAATAACAGATCATGGTAAAAAGGTCAATTAAGAATCTGAATCTGAATATTACTAAGTGTGTTCTTTACTGATTTGTTTTTTTTCTCGTGATATGAGTGTTATTATAATATGACTCCTTATTTCTGATTTGGCTGTTTACCTGCTGATGATTTATGTGTACGTACAATGTACGTATGCGTACGTACGTTGTACCTGTTTTATATGGTGTTAATTAATAGGTGTCGTTAGATTCGTTTATAGATTATCTACTGTATCTTAAGCCACATTTTACATTGGAGTTTATTTTTTTTGATAAAATTTTTTTTTGAATTGTTACAAATTCTTAAATATTTTTTTTAATTTTGCTGCAGGTTTTCGTTGACAAGGTTCCGGAAGACAATACATCGACCGACCTGCTGCTTGAGCCTAAGAAAATGTCGGTCTCTTCTTCAACGGGAACGGAATCGGAGGTAAGTTAGCACTACTTATAAATAAAACAAAAAAACCCCGACACCGATTTTCATCAAACATAGCTAAGAACACTTCCGACTAATTCAACTTTCGAACAAATAAAAAAAACAAAATCGGTTCATTCGTCCGGGAGCTACGATGCCACAAACACACACACATACACACACACACACATACACACACAAACACACACACGTCAAACGGGGGGTTGTGTCGGGGGTTTTTAAAATCACGAAAAGCTATGGTTTTTAAACCATTGCTTTTTGTGATTTTAAATTGTTTTTGCATGTTTTATAACCTTTTTTTGAATTATATTTATATTACATTGTATAAATGATGGATGAGGGATTATTATGATTATATACAGGCTGTTACATAATCACCGTTGTTTCCGCGACGTGCGCATCTAGTAAAAATAAAATAAAAGAAAATTAAATTAGAATAAAAGCCGCCGACATACGATACAGATTTGTTTAATTTATTTTAAATTACCTTTTTTCCTTGCTTTCTTAAACCGGTCATAACTCTTGCAATTTTTAACGTGCATTTTTGTTAGTATTATTCCATAAATACTTAAAAGTGTATGTACATGCCCTTCAATTATACAACTGGGTTTTTGTAACATGCAGTTAATGACTACAAACTCAATAAAACTCGTAAATACACTGACAGCCATTTTAATTCCAGCCGGACACGATGAACCTTGAGGTGGCGGCCGGCACGCCCGTGCTCCTCAACTACCTGCTCACGCACCCCGTCACCTGCGCGATACAGTAACACGCGACCGACTGTACGGGACTAGCAGTTACTTATCAAGACTGCGAGCATTGACGTTTAAACTGACGTTTCTAATCGACTAAATCGGTAATTTCCGAGAAATGTCAGTTCATCAAACGTCAAATGTCGGTTCATGGTAGCGCAGCGTCGACAGCTGAACCTAACAATCATCGCAATAAAATGTTACGGTATAGGCCCTGTGGTACGATCATCTATCTTAGTCAATCGGTAAACTGACGTTTTTAAAGACTAAATCGACAAATTTGTCGGAAATTACCGATTTAGTCGTATTGAAACGTCGGTTTAAATGTCTGTGCTCGCAGCCCTAGCCTTTCATGACTCTGGCTACTATTCCCCGTGAGATGTGTTGTCTTGGTCCTTCTCTCTCCTGTGACTTAAGAAACGAGATAGACAAGGACAAGAAAATATCTCGACTTGTAAGAATAGGCCCACTGGTGCGAGTTTCTATAACTGCTACTAGCATGCATGTCCCAACACTTGCTCCAGTGTTGCTAAACGTTCTTTGTCGATCAGTGAACTGACATTTCAAATCGACTCAATCGGTAATTTACGAACAAATTTGTTGATTTAGTCTTTAAGAGTCCCGCGACGCTCTGAAATTTCCATACAAACACGCTACTAAAATTTCTTGAAAACCATTTGTCAGATTATGATGAAATTTATCATGTACAATTAAATTAACAATATCTCCACCCCTATATTCTTGTTTTTTTTTTTTTAAAAACATTCTCAAGCGAAAATAGAGCTATGAAAAATATCCGCATTTTTAAGGGGTAACAAGGCAAATCGAAAATTCCATTACATAGGGAGGTTGTCTACATCATTAGCTGTTAAATGAATCCATAATACAAGGGAAATTCTTAGTTATATAAGAATGATTACAGAAGTGCAAAAGTGATAAAAAAAATTGAAATTGCATTTTGTCACTTTGTAGGTAACTTTAAAGGCTCGTCAGTATCATTACTCGCTCTCTTCGCTCGTCATCTTTTTCTAGACGAAATGGCTATAGAATACCTTAAGCCAATGCGAAGTTAGTCTAAAGTGGTCGCCGGACTCTTAAGAAACGTCGGTTTACCGATCGACTAAAATCGATGCTCGTACCACAAGCCCTTACTATGACATCTTATTGCAATGATTGTTAGGTTCAGCTGCCGATGTTACGCGACCATGAACCTTATTGCCCAGCAATACGATTCGCAGTCGCACATCATCAGCGGCCGCACCCGACAATCATCGCAATAAGCATTTATGGTACGGACCGTGTTCATTGTTGCGCTCTCTCAAAATATACGTCCTTCTTTACGCGCTCCAACGACTATTGCGAAAATTTATGAAATTATATGCAACGAAATTGTAAGGGCCAATGAGGTTTTTTTAACGCGAATAGTCCGCGTTTGAACACCAACTTGCCTGTTGGGAAGACGATGTGGTTGAAGATGTAGTACGCAGGCTTAGAAGATTATTATATTCACCTATTCACTGTTGCCTTGAATATGCCCAGATTAGGGGGGCTATTCCTGCGCGTGAGATGAGATGAGATTTTATGTTGGTCACTCTCACACCTATGACGTTTCAAACGAGAGCAACAAGGATGAAAAAAGATGAGATGAGAATTTTAAATCTCCGAATAGGGCCATAGAATCTGTACGCTAATCTGCAGGGCTATTCACAACCATTCGAAAACGTTTCCGTTCGGATTTCAAAAATTTTAAGCCTAAATTATTCGAATCTCAGTCTATATTCATAAGTTTTTAAACGTGATTAATTCTTCCAAACGGAGTTATACTTGATTCCCTATAACAAAATGTATAAAAGTAGACTGAGCTTCGAACAATTTGAGTTTGAAATTTCTGGGATCCGATCGGAAACGTTTCCGAATGGTTGTGAATAGCCCTGCTGGAGGGCTATTCCTACGCGTAAGATGAGATAAGATTTTACCTTGGTCACTCTCACACCTATGACGTTTCAAACTAGAGCAACAAGGACGAAAAAAGATGAGATGAAAATCTCAAATCACCGAATAGGGCCATTGGGCATATTAAATAGCACCTCATTCACAACCATTCGGAAACGTTTCCGTTTCGATCCCACTTTCGAAATTTCAAATTTTTCGAAAATGCGATCGGAAAAATGTATCAGGTTGGAAAACTTATGAAAACGGACTGAGATTCGAATAATTTGAGTTTATTTTTGTGGAATCCGAAAAGCGATGGCAGCCTAGTTGGGAGAAGGCCCGCCTCTCAAGCTAGAGGGAGCGGGTTCGAACCCAGCGGACGGCACGCACCAATTTGTTCAGTGTGTGAACATATGAGCGAACATATGATATGTCATCTGCTACATGACTGGAGCCCGGTGCATGGCGACAGGCTCGCCCCCTGTCACATTTGGTACTGAATATCGTCCAGAGAAGTGTGGGTGTTGTATTACACCTCTGCCAGCCCCTTCGGGGGAAAGGCGTGACGATCTGGAATCGGAACGAAAACATTCCTGAATAATTGTGAATTCCTTTGTGGGTTACCAAATTATTAATACATTGTATTGTACACAGCCCTACAGAAGCTCGACGAGAGGTATCTTGTAGATGGACATCGGGCTTTGGTTTCAATTTATAGAGTCACAATGCTGCATAGAAAAAAATATGCTTTTGAAAAACAATAACAATGTGTTACCTAAAACAATGAAAGATGTAATGATTAAGTTTTAATGTGTGTAGTTGTATGTGATGATTAATGATTAGCTTTTCAATGGCCTCTTTAGATGTAAGTATAGTTTGTGGTGCGTTTACACATTGATTGTGTTTGCCCCAAAATGGGTTACGAGTATTTTTTTTTACAATTTTTAGGACTTTAGGTTTCGACTTTCGACCAGTCAATTTGACTTAGCACAGTTGATTGAGTCAGGCGTTAAGTCAAAGTCAAAATATTTCGTATCGAGTAGAGGCTCTTTGTCCGAACAAGGCGGTCGAGTCTATTTAAATAACTTTGACGTTCAGAAGTGTATCTTTGATACCTAAATTGAATAAAAACATATTGACTTTGACTTATTTTTATTCAATAGTCAAGATACACTTATGAACGCCAAGTTTTTTAAATAGACTCGACCGCCTTGTTCGGATAAAGAGCCTCTACTCAGAAGAACAGGCAAGAAACTGAGGGGCATTATTTTTTCAAATAATAAATAAATTACAGTCTCACAAATTTTGTCTTACAACTAGATAATATCTATACATACTAGTGGCTACTTGGCGGAAGTGGAAGGCTCCAGACATCTTTGTCTTCTAAATAATTCTTAACCTTATAATACCCTCTTTTCTCCATCGTTACTTTGCGGAAGTTCATCTTCAAAACTGTTACTTAAACTAATGTTTCGTGTATTTCCGCTTTAATAAAATACACTACAGATTAGTTAAAATAACAGTTTTGTTCTTAGAACGCTTTAGAAGGGATTTATTAGAGTTCCGAAGTCGAAATTTTATTTTTTAGAGTCGATTAGTTTGAAAACTTAAGCTAACTCAAAATTAGTCGTTCGTTTTTGTAATTAAGGTCCAAAATATAAAAGATTTTTATATTATATTTTTAATTTTGAATATTTTGAATTATTTTAATTAAATTTACTAGAAAACTTTATTATTATTAACTATTTAGGAGCAAGCAAGGCCAATGTGTAGACGCGGCATTGAATAAGATAATTATGTAGTAATTTAGTCAATAACCGTTGCTTTTTGTAATGTTGTGTTTTAGTCAGTATTCACTGCCTTTAGGCACGTCGTCCGCGGGTAAATTAAAAAAATAAGCCGAAACCATCTTTGTAGTAATATGACGCGATGTCCTGGGCACCTATAGTGCTGTAAGTTTTATAAAAGTACTCAAATAAGTACTTATGTATACTGGTTGTTTCTTTGAACGACAGACTAATTCTAGGATATCATTTTACTCGGCATGACAACTAACTTGAAAGGCGCTGGCCCACTGCGACGCACGTTTGGCACGGCCACGCGGCGCATTTTAGATGCGTGTCTTCGTTTGTTAGACAACGTGGGTCTACGTTTCCACCGCAGCACACTCTATACACGAATATGAACCCACGACTATGTACAACAGTAGTACAGCACAGTTTTAAAGCATATGCCAGGCGTCGCTTCCCCTGTCGTCCCACTTTCCGCAGTGAAGCTACGCCGCTTTCGTGTACCGCGTGCATAGCGTGGACAGCGTTGAGCTGCGTGGGCGCCATATTCGAACAAACCACGCGTGTAGCAATGACGTCACTAATCTCAAATTCATGCGTAGCGTGTCTGTGGGTTGCGGTGGATACTATGACATACATTTTCTTGCAAAGCGAAGCTAGACACACGTGCGGAGCCTCTCCGTGCGCCGCAGTGGGCCAGCGCCTTTACTATTGAGCCAACCCTGAAATCGCGGAATAAATCAGCTGTTCCATACAAAAAGTACGTTGACCTTCCACAAAATGTATGGAACAGCTGTTTTTTTAAATCTATTTTAGGGTTGGGTCATAGAAAAAGTTGATCTTTTTTTTTATGTAGATCAAGTCGGCGTTTGACCACCAACTCACCTAATGTTAGGCGACGTTGTGGTCTAAGATGGAGCACGACGACCTATAAGGTACTTATTCACTCTAGCCTTGAAATTTTGTAGAGTGAAGAAGTACAAAGACGGCAGTTGAGTGAGGCGCTACAAGTGCGCTACTGCTCAGACCCGTCTTCGGAACGGTTACACCGGACTACATCCCGAAACACGACTAGGTCATTTCACGGCATGGCTTGATCCGGTGGGTGGTAACTAGCCACGGCCGAAGCCTCCCATTAGAGTTTGCTACCCGGTTAGCATTACCCGGGGACCACGTAGCTCAGCCTCATGATGATAAGTACAATGATATGCTAGGATATGTCTGTAGTTTAAAGAGAGACTATAGTCGTGTGGTATGTTTGTAAATTATTGGTCATCGCTTTATGCATGATCTAAAAAAACAAGGTCTTGCATTTCGGGAGCCAACACGTAATGACGTCACTCGTCATTGTCTCTTTCGAACTATTTGTAAATGACGACGATGATTGTGTTTCGGGCATCGATTGACGTCACTGCGTGTTGCCCAGTGACTATTTTTGACTCGGAATGCTATACCTGGCGGAGTATATATTATTATACCATGGCTTTATGTAAATGGTATCACCTTTTATGGTGTCTTCCCAACGAGTCACAGTGACATTTGTGGGGAAGTTTTTTCTCCACTGAATGGCGTTGAGTGTGACCCGATGGGACTTTTTTTTTTAAATACTCATTGCAATAAGTGACAGTGTGACTGGATTAGACTCTTGTCCCATCGAATCACAGTGTCAGTCTAATCATGGCGATTACTAATTTAAAATTTAAATGTAATGAAAAGCGCACTAAATAGATGTAACTATTACTTAATTTACAACGATCTTAATAGGTATTTAAGGAAAATTATGCCATTTGTAAGATAGAATTATGTATGCTTAATTAACATCGAGGCAAGTGCCTTGCCTAGCGGTTTTTTAGCATACCACAATGACGCAAAAATCAACACAATATTGAAAAACTTAAACGATTTTGCCACCATGTGCTGTTTAACTCCAAACACAGTATGTGCCCTAACCGTGAGTTTTCATCGTTACATATTCTTTTTTGGCTCTCGTTTGGCTCCATACGTTTCAACAAAGCGCCCCTGGCGGAAACGTTAGGGAACTAAGTTTAATGTATGGAGCCAAACGAAAACGAAAAAAGTTTACGTTAACCATCAAACTCGTGGTCACATTACTGATCTGATAATATGATATTTAGCGACTGAAATGGCCACATGTGAATTTCATGGGAGTGAAAGAGGCGAAATATGAGATTTTATTTTCCCCACATTATGTAGGACTAGCGACCCGCCCCGGCTTCGCACGGGTGCAATGCTGATACTAAATACACTACAGAAAAACTGTGAACGTTGTATATAAAAACATAGCGGCCCGCTCTGGCTTCGCACGGGTATAACATATTTAGCCTACTAACATCACATTAGAAACCTCAAAAATAACAGTATTTCTCCACTATTTAATGGATGTTATTATACATATAAACCTTCCTCTTGAATCACTCTATCTATTTAAAGAAACCGCATCAAAATCCGTTGCATAGTTTTAAAGATTTAATCATACAAAGGGACATAGGGACAGAGAAAGCGACTTTGTTTTATACTATGTGGTTATGTAGGATGCTAAAATGCCGCTACGATGTGGCTTTGGTGTAATCTTACCCTTATGCATTTACAAAAAAAAAAAATACTTCAGTGTTCCTTCAATAACAAGTGAGATTGTAGAATAACTTTTAAATCTGTGTAAAATCGCTGTTAATGTATCTAAAGAAATAAAACTATATAATTATATGAAAACCTATTTTTTTTATTTAATTGTAGTGTCCCTCGCCCCTGGCTTTGCACGGTACGTATAACTCGAGAAAAATGTAGCCCGTCTTTGGTCTTTTGGCCATATTTTCACTGCAATACTGGCCCGGCGATATTCGAGTTGATGCCCGGCCATATAGTCATTCATACCTACATTTGACTGCCTCGGTGGCTCAGTTGGTAGTGAACCTGCCATCTGAGCTTGCGGGGGCGTGGGTTCGATTCCCACCTAGGGCAAACATTTATGTGGTGAACATTTGTGTTTGTTCTATGTCTGGGTGTAAATATGTATTTAAGTATGTATTTAAAAATATCTAAGTATGTATATCAGTCTCTGGCAGCTATAGTACAAGCTTTGCTTAGTTTGGGGTCAGGCGACCGTGTGTGGAAGTGTCCCGAATTTATTATTATTATTATTTTTAACATGGCTGATGATGGCCGGGCTACAGTCGACAATATTGCCAAAACTAGTGCAGTAAAAAATATAGCCCGTCTAGGTGCCGTCTAGGGGCCGCCCTAAGTGAGGGTGAAAACCCCATCAAAATCCGTTGCATGATAGAGGAGTTAGTTGGGAGGGAGACAGACAGACACGGAAAGCGATTTTGTTAAGAGTCCGGCGACCACTTTAGACTAACTTCGCATTGGCTTAAGGTATTCTATAGCCATACGTCTAGAAGAAGAAGACGAGCGAAGAGAACGAGTAATGATACTGACGAGCCTCTAAAGTTACTTACAGAGTGACAAAGTGCGAAATCAATTTATTTTATGACTGCGCTTCTGTAATCATTCTTAAATAACTAAGAATATCCCTTGGATTATGGATTCATTTAACAGCTAATGATGTAGACAACCTCCCTATGTAATCAAAATCAAATCAAATCAAATTTCTTTATTAACGAATAGTACATAGGCAAGTTGTATACGCTGAGGGCCCCAAACTCGGCGCAGCCGGTATCTTGGGGTCCGATCAAAGCATTACCAAAGTAGAGTGGTCGCGCGTTTATACATAATATTAAAATTGCTAACATTACATTTTAATTAAAATAAACAAAATTAAAATTTAAAAATAAATAGAATAAAAATAGACAAAAATATGCATATTACATTATTACTAAAATTAAAATCATAATCAAAATCAAAATTAAAATTAAATCGGACAAGAGGAGAAATAATATTATCATATAATCATAACATAAAATTAATTGAAATATTATCAACACAAAATAGACTTAAAATATTAAAGCTCAAATTAAGAATTACCAATTACATAGTTAAATAAAATATTGTCAATACTGATTAAAAATAGTGTAAATGTCAGAATTGTACGTGTGGGTGTTCATGTGCTGGTGTGTGAGGGTGTGTATGTGTTGTTAGCTTCGGAGAGATGTTATGAGCAAACTTGATAGGTCTTGCCTAGGTCATGTACTCTAACTAGGGCTTCAGATTCCTCGTAGGTGAGATTGAGTAGCCATTCCTTCACCTTTGCCCTGGCTTTCCTATGCGTGGCTTCTCTTAGGCCTTGGTGTTTTAGTACGGAGTTGTACACGAACCTGTGAATGAACGGGGGAAGGCGTCGTGCGAATACCGTTCTGACTCGCGGAAGGTCAGCTGATTTGGGGAAAGTGCCTTGTGTAGGCGGTGTGGTCGAAGTTTGAACTTTAGTAATTGTACGAATAATAAAGAGTTGCCTGACGGTGAGTAATTTGGCATCCTTGTACAATTGTTCAGTTGAGTACAGCCGAGGTTTTCCTAACATTACTTTTATAACTGCACGTTGAGACCTTTCCACAGCAATCATAAAGGACTTGGCTGCTCCCCCCCACACACTGATGCAGTATTGGATCAGCGATTGGCATAGTGCAGTGTAAACCAAGTTCATTACCTCAACACTAGCAGCTGGTCGCAGTTTTTTCATAATGTGAATGATTTTACGCACCCTTTTGGCTAGAAATGAGATATGTTGCTCGAATGATAGCTTCTGATCCGCTTGGACACCCAGATATTTAGTGTACGGCACTCTGCTGATACTATTACATAGGCACGGGTTCCTGCTGTTGTAAAAGGGACCTGCACGCGCAGTACAGTGGTCAGAGTGGACTTTTATGCTTGTGAACTTAGGTTCGGTAGCTCGCGTGATGTGGAAGCCAATGAAACTGGTTTTATTAACATTCAAAGTGAGAAGGTTAGCGTTCAGCCATCTTGCAATTTTGGACATCCCAGCCTCAGCCGCTGACACAGCACTCTGCCAGTTACTGCCTTGGAAAATAGCCACCGTGTCATCAGCATAACAGATTAGGTGCGCATTTGGCATGTAATGGAAATTATGATTTGCTTTGTCTACCTATTGAATAAATCAGTCAAAAGTGACTCCTTAAAAATGCGGATATTTTTCATAGCTCTATTTTCAGGCCACAGACCTAAGATTTTTTTGCTTCGCAAAATACCAACGAAGCGTGGGACAGAGAAGTCTCCATCGAAATGTAAACTCCACAAGAGAGAAAGAGGTCGCTTAAAAAGTTAGTCAATTTTTCTTTTGTCATTAATGACAGCCAGCACCTTGGAACACGCGGAAATTCCTATGATATATATTTTTACTAAAATAGACTCAAATAAATAGACTCAAAACAGAGCAATTTTAATTTAATGCAGTTACTAGACGCAGACACGGTCTTTAGTATTTTAAGATATCTTAGTCATTTCTTGGGTTTTTTACTTGTTCATTTTCGGCCATCATTTTCGGTTCATTTTGTGCTTACACGTTTGTGAAGATTTTTTTAAGTGTTGCGTGTTACACGTTGCCGCGAAGCAAAGCCCTAAACAAGCCCCTTTCGGTTTAACATACCCTTTCAAATTATCCTTACACAAGCCCCTTTTTGGTTTAACATATCCTTTCAAATTATCCCTACACAAGCCCTTTCGGTTTAACATACCCTTTCAAATTAGCCCTACACAAGCTCCTTTCGGTTTAACATACCCTTTCAAATTAGCCCTACACAAGCCCCGTTCGGCTTAACATACCCTTTCAAATTATCCCTATACAAACCCCTTTCTGTTTAACATACCCTTTCAAATTAGCCCTACACAAGCCCTTTTCGGCTTAACATACCCTTTCAAATTAGCCCTACACAAGCCCCTTTCGGTTTAACATATCCTTTCAAATTATCCCTACACAAACCCCTCTCGGTTTAACATACCCTTTCAAATTAGCCCTACACAAGCCCCTTTCGGTTTAACATACCTTTTCAAATTAGCCCTACACAAGCCCCTTTCGGCTTAACATACCCTTTCAAATTATCCCTACACAAACCCCTTTCGGTTTATCATACCCTTTCAAATTAGCCCTACACAAGCCCCTTTCGGTTTAACATACCCTTTCAAATTATCCCTACACAAACCCCTTTCGGTTTAACATACCCTTTCAAATTATCCCTACAAAAACCCCTTTCGGTTTAACATACCCTTTCAAATTATCCCTACACAAACCCCTCTCGGTTTAACATACCCTTTCAAATTATCCTACACAAGCCCCTTTCGGTTTAACATACCCTTTCAAATTAGCCCTACACAAGCCCCTTTCGGCTTAACATACCCTTTCAAATTATCCCTACACAAACCCCTTTCGGTTTAACATACCCTTTCAAATTAGCCCTACACAAGCCCCTTTCGGTTTAACATACCCTTTCAAATTATCCCTACACAAACCCCTTTCGGTTTAACATACCCTTTCAAATTATCCCTACACGACCCCTTTCGGTTTAACATACCCTTTCAAATTAGCCCTACACAAGCCCCTTTCGGTTTAACATACCCTTTCAAATTAGCCCTAAACAAGCCCCTTTCGGTTTAACATACCCTTTCAAATTATCCCTACACAAGCCCCTTTCGGCTTAACATACCCTTTCAAATTAGCCCTACACAAGCCCCTTTCGGTTTAACATATCCTTTCAAATTATCCCTACACAAACCCCTTTCGGTTTAACATACCCTTTCAAATTAGCCCTACACAAGCCCCTTTCGGTTTAACATACCTTTTCAAATTAGCCCTACACAAGCCCCTTTCGGCTTAACATACCCTTTCAAATTATCCCTACACAAACCCCTTCCGGTTTATCATACCCTTTCAAATTAGCCCTACACAAGCCCCTTTCGGTTTAACATACCCTTTCAAATTATCCCTACACAAACCCCTTTCGGTTTAACATACCCTTTCAAATTTCCCTACAAAAACCCCTTTCGGATTAACATACCCTTTCAAATTAGCCCTACACAAGCCCCTTTCGGTTTAACATACCCTTTCAAATTAGCCCTACACAAGCCCCTTTCGGTTTAACATACCCTTTCAAATTATCCCTACACAAACCCCTTTCGGTTTAACATACCCTTTCAAATTATCCCTACACAAGCCCCTTTCGGTTTAACATACCCTTTCAAATTAGCCCTACACAAGCCCCTTTCGGTTTAACATACCCTTTCAAATTATCCCTACACTAGCCCCTTTCGGTTTAACATACCCTTTCAAATTAGCCCTACACAAGCCCCTTTCGGTTTAACATACCCTTTCAAATTATCCTTACACAAGCCCCTTTCGGTTTAACATACCCTTTCAAATTAGCCCTACACAAGCCCCTTTCGGTTTAACATACCCTTTCAAATTAGCCCTACACAAGCCCCTTTCGGTTTAACATACCCTTTCAAATTATCCCTACACAAACCCCTTTCGGTTTAACATACCCTTTCAAATTATCCCTACAAAACCCCTTTCGGTTTAACATACCCTTTCAAATTATCCCTACACAAACCCCTTTCGGTTTAACATATCCTTTCAAATTAGCCCTACACAAACCCCTTTCGGTTTAACATACCCTTTCAAATTAGCCCTACACAAGCCCCTTTCGGCTTAACATACCCTTTCAAATTATCCCTACACAAACCCCTTTCGGTTTAACATACCCTTTCAAATTAGCCCTACACAAGCCCCTTTCGGTTTAACATACCCTTTCAAATTATCCCTACACAAGCCCCTTTCGGTTTAACATAACCTTTCAAATTATCCCTACATAAGCCCCTTTCGGTTTAACATACCCTTTCAAATTAGCCCTACACAAGCCCCTTTCGGTTTAACTTACCCTTTCAAATTTCAACTTTAGAGCAAAAGTGGCGTTATCCAAAGTTGTTGGAAATTTAATTTCTCACAAGTTTGTTCATGATCATTTTTACGCTAGGATCAATATTTGCAGAGTTATACTATCAATCCGAAAATATTGATCGTGGAGTAAAAATAAGTGCGAGAACCAAATTTTTTTTGATTTTTCAATTATCTAGTTTATTATCTAGTTTATTTATATAAAAAAATTGTAATATTATTTTCAACCAAAGTTGAAGAAAATAAAATTCCACCCATTACGATTTTTTTTATAAACTTGATAGTATACTCGTAACTCTGCAAATATTGATCCTAGCGTTAAAATGATCATGACCAAACTTGTGAGAAATTAAATTTCCAACAACTTCGGTTAATGCCATTTTTGCTCTAAAGTTGAAAATTAACGAGTTATTTCAGAAAAACGAACAAATTGAACAAAAAGAAAAAATTGAACTTTAAAACAAGATGGCGGTGAACCGTTTTTTTTTTTTTTATGGACAATAAGTCGGCGTTTGACCACCAACTCGCCTGTGGTCTAAGATGGAGCACGACGACCTATAAGGTACTTATTCACTCTAGCCTTGAAGTTTTGTTGAGTGAAGAAGTACAAAAACGGCAGTTGAGTGAGGCGCTACAAGTGCGCTACTGCTCAGACCCGTTTACCGGGATTAGTTAGAAATCGAGAGATATAATTCCAACCACCTCCCCCGACGTTTAAAAAAAAAATTCGCTCCCCTGAATTTTTTTCTATTTCAGGCTAGTTTTATGTCTGCCCCGACTGGACTAAAAACATAACCATCATGGCAAGATATGGTATGGTATATGGTAGGCCCTCGTGAGCTGCTTACCCCGGCGCACTAATTGAAAGTCAATTGTCAAAAAAAATTTACGGTATCCACAGTGTCCGTGAAAAGTTGAGAGAAAAACTCATTAGACATTGTTTATGCCTTCAACTACATTCGCGTTCATCCATCGTTACAATCGGCCGTCACCGGTCCCCTCTACAGCATTATAACATTTAAGCTAATAGACACCAATAAAGTATAAAATAAGCTAAAACATACCAAAAATACAGAAACAAATAATACGTAAACGATTCGCACCAAGAGTCTCAGCTAGTCAGCTAGCCACAATCACGATTTAACTTTTAACGATTTTTATGAGTAAGTGTCCCAAATATTTAATTATTTGAACCACAGACCTAAGATTTTTTTTTGCTTCGCAAAAGACCAACGAAGCGTGGTCGCGCGCGTAATCATTACTTACCCTAATCCAAATACGAGTAAAATTGGTCAAGGGTCACACTTCGAAGCGAATTACTAGTTTTATATTGATCTTATTACTTACTTACTTTTCTTATGTTAATTTCGATACATGGTGACACTGATATGATATTTTTTCTAGCTCAGTAGCAGTGTTACTTGGAACAAAAAACAACTCAATTTGTATGCGAAAGATTACATTTATCGACAAGCACCCGGAGGACCATTTTTGGTCAATCGATAAAATAATGAGTACTTTTCACTACACTAATTTACTCACGCATGCGTAAATGATTTTTTGTATCACTATCGAATTGTCGATCTTTTACATCCCAGATCTGTGGTTTAGGCTGTATGGCGTGCCAAAGAAACCTCACACATGCATACAAACCCACATTTTATACATACAGACACTCGAAAAACAGCCCTCCTTCTTGCACAGTCGGGTAAAAAGGAAGAACTTTAAATTATGTGTCGTTTCAAATGAGTGCAAGCTACTTATAAAATACCATGCACATATCGTAACGCCTTTCCCCCGAAGGGGCTGGCAGAGGTGTGTTACAACACTCACTCTTCGCCGGACGATATTCAGTCCCGAATTTGGCGGCGAGCCTGTACAACGGTCTAGTTATGTAGCAGACAAAACTTAATACGCACATAATGTTCACACAATGAACAAATTGGAATTTAGAAAACGTCCCGTCAGATAACTTCCGTTTCCGTATGGGTCAGAATTTTGAAACTGGCAACGAAACAGCAATTCTTATGAGCGGGTGCCTTCGGCTGGGATCGAACCTGCTCCCTCTGGCTTTTTTTTACCTTGGGAAAATCCTTTATGGATACCACCAACAGCCCGGGTGCGGGCACAGAGTGCTTATGTGGGAATCTCGCCACTGACGGCCTACCCACTAAAAACCCAAGGGTGTTTCACCTCGGCGCAAAAGAGTACGAAAGCGTCCCCTTAGCCCCGGCATTTTGTACTCCCTCTGGCTTGATGCAAGCCGTCTCCAACCAGGTTATCATCGCTTCTTAGACAAGCACCAGCAGGGCTATTCACAACCATTCGGAAACGTTTCTGGGACCCTATTCGGAGATTTGAGATTCTCATCTCACCATTTTGCGTCCTTGTTGCTCTAGTTTGAAACGTCATAGGTGTGAGAGTGACCAAGATAAAATCTCATCTCATCTCACGCGCAGGAATAGCCCCCCTGTTCGGATTTCAAAACTTATAAACCTAAATTATTCGAATCTCAGTCTATATTCATAAGTCTTTAAACGTGATTAATTCTTCCTATCGGATTTATACTTGACTAGCTGCGCCCCGCGGTTAAAAAGTATCCTATGTGCTATTCTAGACTATATCTCTGTGCCAAATTTCATCCAGATCTGTTCAGCCGTTCTGGCGTTGAAAGAGTAACAAACATCCAGCCATCCATCCATTCTTACAAACTTTCGCGTTTATAATATTAGTAGGATTCCCTATTCCAAAATGTATAAAAGTGGACTGAGATTCGAAAAATTTGAGTTTGCAGTTTCTGGGATCCGATCGGAAACGTTTCCGAATGATGCAGTTTAAATGTAACCTCAATAAATAAAACGACATAATGAAATCAAATTCCAATTTTATTGAAGTTTAAACATAATTTTTAAATGAAAACCGCGTCATCTGACGCCAATTAGAAAAATCGCTTTTACACAAAAATAATGTATCGAATGATTCACAAAATAATTTCATTCCTAATTTTTGGAGACTGGATTCTGAGAATCTGTGGCCCTATTCGGAGATTTGAGATTTTCATCTCATCTTTTTTCGTCCTTGTTGCTCTCGTTTGAAACGTCATAGGTGTGAGAGTGACCTAGATAAAATCTCATCTCATCTCACGCGCACGAATAGCCCTCCAGGGACCCTATTCGGAGATTTGAGATTTTCATCTCACTTTTTCTCGTCCTTGTTGCTCTCGTTTGAAACGTCATAGGTGTGAGAGTGACCAAGATAAAATCTCATCTCATCTCACGCGCAGGAATAGCCCCTCTGGTAGTTTATGGCCCGCATGCTAGAACGACGCTGTCATGAATCTCAATTTAATAACAGTTTTATGTATGGTAAATCGATTAAATTGAGAATTCACTGACCGTCGTTTTCGCCTTTCCCCCGAAGGAGCTGGCAGAAGTGTAATACAACACCTACACTTCGCCGGACAATATTCATCCCAAATCTGACAGGGGGCGAGCCTGTCGCCATACACCGGGCTCCAGTCATGTAGCAGATGACATACATTACGCACATATGTTCATAAAATGAACAAATTGGTGCGTGCCGTCGGCTGGGTTCGAACCCGCTTCCTCTGGCTTGAGAGACGGGCCTTTTCCAACTAGGCTATCATCGCTTCGATGTTTAATGGTTGAACACTTATTATGACGTTTAATGGTTGAGAATGTGGTATTCAATAGTAGAGCATGTCATGCTATTTTAAAAAAAAAATTATATACTGCAGTCACAGGAGCCGTTTTCCTTACCAGTCGAGAATTTTTTTGGTCATTGTCTCTCTCGTTTGAAAAGTGAGATTGATCAAGGAACATCTCACGCGTCAACAATAGGGTGCCAGGACCACAGAATTTGTCAACATTCTTCATTCTTTTGTGTAATTAGTATTTCTGTTTAGGAATAATATTTTCAAGTTGTTTAAACATTAAAATGTCATCCTGAAAATCCAGCCTCCCGTACATTTCCAACATTTACACATGAAAAAATAATTGAAAAACAAAACATTGCCTAAGTGCTGAGAAGAAGTCTTAAAAAATCTACACATTATTTCATCTAGCTATAAATATACGCATTGCCTATGTTTAATTTAGTCTAAGAATTCATAGATCATGGAGGCGAGTAATACACATATTGACGTCGATTTAAAGGGCCGCATTCTTAAACGACGCCCACTCACGAATCTCGATTTCAAACTAGTTTTACCATACTTATAACCAGGGGCCCTATTCGGAGATTC
Source organism: Peribatodes rhomboidaria (assembly GCA_911728515.1). Lineage (NCBI taxonomy): Eukaryota > Metazoa > Arthropoda > Insecta > Lepidoptera > Geometridae > Peribatodes > Peribatodes rhomboidaria. The sequence continues at coordinate 3,393,698 of OU452194.1, forward strand.
GAGATTTTCATCTCACCATTTTTCGTCCTTGTTGCTCTCGTTTGAAACGTCGTAGGTATGTGAGAGTGACCAAGATAAAATGTCATCTCATCTCACGCGTAGGAATAGCTCCACAGCTTTAAATCGAGATTCATGACTCATGAGAGAGAGAGACTTCATGAGAGTCCTAAGTGTAATTTTCTGAGTTGGTAAAGGCGTGACTAGCTCTGCGAGGCTATCGAGCGAGACGCCTTGCAGTTCGCGTTACAGGTTCCTGCGTCGCGAATACGCATCGCGCAGATTCGCAGTCTTGTGTGTTGACCCTTACATATATCACTACAGCGGGACACGGCTCGTAATGAATGTGAATGAGTGTTGTTGAGATGCTGTTATTATGTTTGTCTAAAATAAGGCGACAGCTAGTCCCACTATCGTCCACATTCATTATGAGCTCTGTCGCAGTGTATATGTATTGTGTACACATAAGAAGTGTGTTTCCAATGAAGCTGAGCGTAGCGGAGCTCAACGGTGAGGCGACAACTAGTCCCACTATCGTCCACATTCATAATTAGCTCTGTCGCAGTGTATGTGTACACATAAGAGTGTGTTTCCAATGAAGCTGAGCGTAGCGGAGCTCAACGGTGAGGCGACAACTAGTCCCACTATCGTCCACATTCATAATTAGCTCTGTCGCAGTGTATGTGTACACATAAGAGTGTGTTTCCAATGAAGCTGAGCGTATCGGAGCTCAAACGTAATATGACCAATCACAACGCTTCCACCTAAGCGGAGTAAACGTTTTTGGTTAATAGAAGTCGAACTCCGCTCCGCTCAGCTCCGCTTTAGTGTAAACGCACCTTAAAGGGTACATTCTGAGTCGGTGACAAGATGACAAAACTTGCGAACGCCTTTTCCAACTCAAAAAAGTACTATCGAATTTTGATGCATAGAATTAAAGACTAGCTGCGCTCAGCGGTTTTGCCCAAACCTAGTTCAGGATTCTGGAAGGTTTTCATGTTTTCTGTGGATTTCCCTTCATCACATTCTACTGATAATGTCATGAGAAATTATTTTTGGCTCTTTAAATCAAGATTCCGTGATCGCTTCAATGTCGCCGCGCAAAATTAGAGTCAAAGAAAATGTAACATAACATTTCGTCACGCCTTTCCTACGAGGGGGCTGGTAGAGGTGTACAACACCCATACTCCGCCGGACGATATTCAGTCCTAAATGTGACAGGGGGCGAGCCTGTCGCCATACACCGGGCTCCAGTCATGTAGCAGATGACATACAATACGCACATATGTTCACACAATGAACAAATAGGTGCTTGCCGTCGGCTGGGTTTGAACCCGCTCCCTCTGGCTTGGGAGGCGGGCCTTCTCCGGCTAGGCTAACATCGTACATTAAAGAAAATGTAAATGAACATTAATGTACATATGTCACAGCCAACTTGCTTAATTAGCCGTTCAAAAACAGCCTAGCCTCTTAGTGACTCAAAGCAGTACCAAAAGTAGGACCTTTCTTACAGCGTTTCCATTGAATTTACGTGGCGACAGTGAAGCCAGTGTTTACTTTGGAGGCTTACCACGAATTTTGATCGTTACGAAAACTTTTTTCGTTTTCGTTTCGCTCATACATTTTTGTCAAGCGCCCCTGACGGAAACGTTAAGGAACTAGGCTAAATGTATGGAGCGAAGCGAAAACGAAAAAAGTTTTCGTTAACTTACAAAACTCGCGGTAAGCTTGCTAGAACAGAGTCTTTAGTTGCAACTAGTGTGAAACTAGTTGCAACTAAAGATAGCCTAGCCGGAGAAGGCCCGCCTCCCAAGCCAGAGGGAGCGGGTTCAAACCCAGCCGACGGCACGCACGTATTTGTTCATCGTATGAACATGTGTGCGTATTGTATGTCATCTGCTACATGACTGGAGCCCGGTGTATGGCGACAGGCTCGCCCCCTGTCACATATGGGACTGAATATCGTCCGCGGAACTGTGGGTGTTGTACACCTCAGCCAATCCCCTCGTAGGAAAGGCGTGACGATATGTTATGTATTGTATTAGAAGCCGTGAGACGCAGCTAGTGTTTAATATATTACATACCAAAGCACAAATACACATTTCATATGAATATCATCGCACCATATCACGAAATACATACACACACAATTTTTCACAAATAAATACTACTATTTTATCCTTCCTAAGTTTACTTGCAATTATTATGCTTCCGACTTAAGAATTACGTTAGAATTATGGAAAATCTTATTATAGTTATTAATTATATCATTTTAAAGTTTATATATAGGTAATTTTAAAATGTAAATAAAATTATAATTCATATTTATAGACTAACATATTGAAAATATGAATATTATAAGTAGGTAAGTACAGGAAATATATAAATTAGGGTTTTTTTTGCTAATTTAAACGAAATTTAAACTATTTTAAAAGGAAACGCGTAAGCGTCAATATTTTTTAAGAACTGAACCGATTTCAACTAACATTTTCCAAAAAGCAAAACCATTCAACAATATTTATAGCCGTTGAAATGTAGGGTTATCAGGAAAAAGTGTACTAAGCCGAAAGGGAGTCATTCTACTCACCAACATGAACAATTTTTAATAAAGGGTCAATCCGGAAATCGAGATAAAAATAACAGCTGTTCCATACATTTTGTCGACGACCAAACTTTTTGTATGGAACAGCTGATTTATTTTACGAGATTTTTGGTTGGCTCCGTAGTAAAATTTTCATATTGATGAGTACAATGACCCCCTTTCGGCTTAGTACACCCTATACCGATAACCTTGTATATTATACTCTATTTACTGTATTATGGTGCGGGTGACAGCTGCACTTGTATTTTAAAATATCTAAGTATATTTATCAGTCTCTAGCAGCCAGCTTTGCTTAGTTTGTGGTCAAGCGACCGTGTGTGGAAAAGTCCCGAATTTATTTATGTTACTCGCGTTTATTGCTTAATTTAGTAGTTATTGATGATTCCGCATTTCAGTGTTGTGATATTTAAGGTGCTGCTAAAGTTTCAAGTCATGATTTGTATATCGCGGCAACTCTCAAGGGAGAAAAGGAATGATTTGTCTAATTTCACCCGCACCATCCTACAGTGAAAATAGTGTAATAACGTTGTTCAGTCAAGTAAAAAAAAAAGAACAGCATGATAACCTGAAGTTAATTGGAAATAATATTTATAATTTTTGTTCCATTTCGAATCAAGTGTCGAATTCGTCCATCATTTTTGTAAGCAACCTGGCAACACTAAAATTATCTGCATCTCTTTTCGTTTCAACCCGTCAGAAAGGGATGACAACAGTTTTAGAGCTTACATAGTTCACATTGGCAGCACCATTGATTGAGGAAAAATGTTATTCCGCCTATCGCTCGCACATCAAATATTTCTAATCATATTTAAAACTGACGATGCTATTGAAAAAAACATTTTTTCAATCTCACTCAGAAAATTTGTATCACTAAAAAAAATTTTGCGAACGAGCACGAAAAGCGCGAAATCGCTCTTAATATTGCACTTATCACTGTCATGTACTTTGGTGGTTTGAATTGTTTATTGAGCAAAAAATATGTGTTAATTTTCTATCATAATTACTTATATTAATATACATATTTATATACGAGAATTTTGAACACGATCTTTCGGTTATTCATTATTTATCCTAAATATTTGTTAGAATTAAATTATACTATAGCTATTACAGGTAAACATTTTGCATGAAGCAAAATTTTTTCTCTCGAGTAATTTTATTTTGTTCAAAGTTTTAGCTTGTTTGTGCGTATATTGCATTCAACGCTTCAGCCAAATATTCAGCTTTTAGCGAAAATATGAATGGGTGGATAGTGTCAAAGCCCTCTTATGCATAAACAGTTAAAAATCTTAAGCTGGGCATGGACATAGCGAAGCAAGCTTCTGTCTCAGTCTGGAGCGTGGTAAGTTTAGTTAGCCAGAGCGAGAAAGACGCGGGCCTCGAAGTCGATACCAGGCTTTATCTGCTCTCTAACAAAGCCAAAGTAGGTTTAGGCCCATTTTTGACATTTCAAAACTTACTAAAATGACTGATGTCCTTATCTATTCTAATAAGTCAGAAATAACAGAGACAGCTATATTTTAGTCACTATAGGTCTGTCAACTACATCCTTCAGAATTGGCCCTATTAGCGACAAATCCCAGTTGTTACACTAATTTATACTTTCGTTTTGTAATATATTTAAAGTCCGTCTCGCTCTGATAAGTGAGAAATTTCGTTAGCGAGAAATTGACAGAGCATTGACCACCGAAACAACTAGAGTGATACTACAGTAGTGCCACTGCAGGGCTATTCTTACGGCGTGAGATTCAATCTCACTATTTTTTGTCTTTGTTACTCTCGTTTGAATAGTCATAGGTGTGAGAGTGACCAAGATAAAATCTCATTTCCTTAGACAGGTTAGGTATTTAGACAAAAAATAAACCGATTAATTAATTGATAGGACTTTTTGCTTGAAAAGAGACTTGATATTAAGTAAAATATATAGGTATGTAATTTTCATTCATTTATTTATTTACTTATTTTAACCTTATGCAGTTTTATGAACCGTCTATGCTTAAGAGGGTATGTTTAAATCCATATTTTTGTCAAATGTTTTAATTTCATGACATTGACGTTTTTTCAGATGAGGCTAAAATTATCTGCATCTCTCTTCATTTCAATACGTGGGACAAGGATGGCGATAATTTTAGACCTCTCAATTTTAGTTTAGTTTAGAATATGGGACAGCAAAATTGACATCATTGCCTCATCAAGGCAAGCCTTGTCCCACATTGACTTATTTCTCAGTTTTCGCTATAAACGCACAAATCATAATTATCCTGTCTTCCTGACAAAGTCAATTTAGACAAACCATAAAAATAACATCTAATTTTAAATCCTATTTTCTACAGGGTTACACGGAAAGGTATCCGAAAGTACTGAGACGAAGGGAGCTCATTTTATTAGCAATAAATATAACTATGAAAATTGGAACAACACTGAATATTATTTTGGTGTTCTTTTAGGTTAGTCTCATTATCAATATTGTTATAGCCCCCTTTCGGATTAGCATATCCTTTCCGTGTAACCCTATATTACAGTTAAATATATGTTAACCTATACTATTCTATTTTACCAGTATTCTATATTTTATTTGCCATTATTTTTAAATTTATGCAACATGTACTCTAACGCCTAAAATGTACTATCGTCAGCACTTCAAATTTATCTATAGCTCCAAATTTATCACTCAAGATATAGAGCATCAAATACATAGTCCACAGCTTTGTGCAACAGATGGCGTTGTTTTAAATTTTACGTCAAAATTTAAGGCATTAAAAAAACTACAAGGAAATTTGATCTAACATCGCAATTTCATTTGAAGATTTAAAATGGAAGTAGGTAGTTTCTATCACAATGAATTTGACACAAAAATCTGATAACAAAACAAAGAGGAATCAAAAACCTCGCTTTTCAAAATCGGTCAAGCCGTTCAGGAGGTAGAACAGATATACACCCCAAAAACGCAGTCAGTCGGGTAAAATAAAACCAAAAACCGGAATTTCACGTTTCCATCACCAATTTTATAATTTATATAAACGCCATCTATCGCCCAAACTCTATAACTAACTGTTGTAATCTTTGTCACATCTGTCATCATGGTCCCAGTATTTGTGGTTCCTCGGGACATCTGACACATGCCTCCTGGGTGGAGCTTTTGCTGTCATGCCATCTGTCAAGCCGGGTATGTTCGTCTCTGACATTCCGGTCTCTGAGGTTTCACCGCTGTTACGTCTGGCAATTCTGTTGGCAGGACGAGAGTCTCTGGAGCTTTTTGAGAGGGAACGCTTATCCTTCTCTTCTTCGCTGCTTAAGTTATCTCTAGAGTGCTGTCTGGCCCAGTTTTTCTTGTTCGAGTCTTCTTTGATATCCACTTTCTCTTTTCTCCAGTTCTCGATTGGCTTCCGGCTGGTTTTTTGGACTTCATTGTTGACCCGTTCAGTTTGATCCGAGCGGTCAGGTATGAATGTTTGTTCCACGTTCCGTTCAGACTCGGACACTGACCGTTCAGAGTGGTCGTAGAATTCTTGGTAGTTATATTGGTTTTGTATGTAGGTGCCGTCGCCTTGCTGTAGGTAGTTATTGAATTCCTGATGAGAGAAAATACATTTTTACTAGCTGTCACCCCGCGACTTCGTTCGCGTTTATTATTTATATATATATATATATATACATATATGTGAGCTATCCTATCTGTTAAGTTAGATCGAACTGCACACGGTGTGCAAATTTGATTGAAATCGGTTAGGTAGTTTAGGAGTCTATAGCGGACAAATAACGTCACACGTAATTTTTATATATTAAGATTTGTTAAATAGCTGCGCCCAGCGGTGTTACTCGCGGTTAAAAAGTAGCCTATGTGTTAATACAGGGAATAAGCTTCCTCCTTACCAAAGGACAATGGGAAAATTGGTCCAAAAAACTATACAAGTTTGCCCGCAGGCACATGGCGCATTCGGTAGATTATATTTATGCATAAAAACAAAGTACGACCAGTGAAATTCAACCTACAGAAATCGATTTATTATTATTTTTAAGAACAGTAAAATATGAATTTATTTTCAGAAATGTTCAGCAAAACCTCAATGGTGACGGCACGAATCACGGTGACATGACCAATCACTGCCGTGATGAATTTTACACCCATCATGCAAGTGGCCGATTTTTCTTGTTCTTTTTATATAAGAAAAAAAAATCGATAAAAACTCAATTATTGTTTTAAAAGTCACTTTCAATTTTTAATTTTATTTTTATCTTGGAATATCTTATAATCTGCCTTTGTTTTATCAATAGGATGACTGGTTCTAACATATAAGTAAGTAGTCCTCTAAAAGTGAGACGCACCAACAGACTGCGCATCAAAAACGTCTCGTCGACGCTCTCCAAGTACGGAACCCTAAAATTTACCTGAAAATTCTGGTTGAACCGCGGCGGCGGATAGTCTGTGAAGTTTGGTGGGACTGTCGTCGGCGGCAGAACGGTCGGATCAAAAACCGGCTCCTCCTTTTTTTCCTCGTCCTGCCTCCACGAATTTAGGTCGTATCTTTTTGTCAAACTAGTCTTTGACTGGCTGTTCCATGTTTCGAAGTTGTCTTGGCTGACGGAGGGGTGTTCCTGCCTCATTAAGGCTGCTCCGGCCCCCAGGATAGGTCTCAGTTTGGGCTTTGTGTCCTCATCGTGGTTAAGACTCACGTTGGATAGGTTGTGGCTCATCTTCTCTGTTGTGTCGGACTTCTCGTCCTTCTCGGGGCTTTTCTTCCAGGAACCGTAGCTAGGGAAGAAATAAGAAATCATCATCATTATCAGTGTCTGTTCGTGATCGCCCACGGACGAGTATAAGAAACATTAGGTTAACAAGTAACATTGTTAAATAAAAACTAAAACCCGGCTACAAAATGTTGTACCCTATGTCACTTCCACTGTCAAGACGATTCCAATGACACCTCACATGTCGAAATACATCAAGCTGTTTAGGCTGTAGGGCGTGCCAAAGAAACCTCATACCCACACACATACATACCATCGAGAAACATAACCGTCTTGCGCAGTCCGGTTATTAAGGTCCAAACGGTGTCGGATTCAGGATTATTATTTAATTTAAGGTAAAATTGAAAATGGGGGTTAAGAGGTTTATTTATAAGGGCTGTCAACAGTCTGTATCTTTGACGCCCATGGTATTACAGGTATCCAAAGGCGACGGTGATCACTTACCATCAGGCGGCCCGTTAGCTTATTTGCCACCTATGGCATAGAAAAATAAAACTAAAAAAGTACACATTTTGGATCATTATTGACCTAGATGCTTTTGGCTTTGATGTCTTGAGCCCCATAGAATCCATCTCAAACCATAGTTTTAAACCAATAAAGTTGATAATTACCTGACTTTGCTGTACAAATCATCCGCTGTCAACTTGAGATGGGCTGTGTAGAACTGTTGCAGAGAATTGGGTAGCGGAAGGAACTGGTAAAGGCACAGTTCTGAGCTGATCAGCAGCTAGATGATTGCAGGAAGGATTTAAATATAGAGTTGATAATCACCTGACTTCACTGTATGAATCGTCCGCTGTCAACTTGAGATGGGCTGCGTAGAACTGTTGCAGTGAGTTGGGCAGCGGTAGGAACTTGTTGAGGCACATGTCGGAGCTGAGCAGCAGCCAGATGATGCCACAGGGTGGCGGCGAGAGGATCCGGAGACGGATGGCGATGGAAAGCTCTTCTAACTCCTGGGAGAGGATGGAGAGCAGTTCTCGACCGTTCTGCATTAGCTAGAATATGAAAAGTAGAGTTTATAATAACAAGTAACATTATTAAAAGAAAAACAAAGCAAAATATTGTACCCTATGTCACTATCAATCCACTATCAAGACGATTCAAATGACGTTATGCGTGGGTGTGATGTTGTACCATATGTCACTTTCACTATAAGACGATTCAAATGACACCTCACATGTCGAAATACATCATTCACGCTTTAGCTGGTTAATGCCCGCGCCCTTCTCGTCCTCCGAAAAAACCCGTTCCGTCGCTCGGGATCGAGCGGCCTCACGGGCTGGAGACCCCTAGAGCGAGACATCGGGAGCGAGACGGCGAGATGCGGTTACCCGCATTTTCCTCGGTGGAGATGCTGCCCGTTAGCTGCAACGGGTGCGGGACTCCACCGAAAAACCAACTGATACCTAGACGAGTCATCATCGACACGGGTACGACGCGGTCGCCGGTGAAAGCCGAGCTGGCGCTCGCACCTAACAATTGCCCTGGGGGCAATGTACCCCAGCGTCCCGCCTCAGAAAAGAGGGAATCCCTCGAGTCTGACACCTCACGGGAGTGAGTGGGGGGACCCAAGAGGAAAGGAGAAAAATTCTGTAATTGCGTTCGTACTGCGGTTCGCTGTCTACGGAGCGGCAACCTCGCGTTTAGCTGTCGTCATGCGTGCGTGTGATGTTGTACTCTGTCACTTCCGCTATCAAGACGATTCAAATGACATTTCACATGTCGAAATCCATCAAGCTGTTTAGGCTGTAGGGCGTGCCAAAGAAACCTCATACATACATACCAACACTCGAAAAACATGATCCTCCTTCTTGCGCAGTCGAGTAAATACAAATTCCCTGTCCGCACCTATCTGTAAATCCTCCTAAACCACGCAACAGATTTTGATACGGTTCTCACTATCAGTTAGATATTTTTTCACGCAAGGTTTATCAAATAACTTATCACACTCATATAGCTGCCCGAAGCATAGCGACAGACGATACTCGCCCCCTGTCTAATTCGGGACTGAATATGTCACAAAGTGTGGGTGTTGTAACACCTCTGCCAGCCCGTTCGGGGGAAAGGCGTGACGGTATGTTATGTGATTCAATTCATTTATTCGGGTCATATGTATAACTACAGTACACGTGACAACGTTATTTAGATTACCTACATAATTATAATAATTTAAAATTAAATGAAACAGTATAATATAGGATATCAGCTGTAAAGACCTTGGCAATTTTGCACCTGATTAGAGGCTTTGTCAGATTATTAATAATAAAAAAAACCTATTATTTTAATTAAATTAAAAAGGATAGTGAGCAAATTGGCCCAAAATATGTATGAGTTTGCCCGCAGGGTTGGCACATAGCGCACGCGGTAGATTATTTTTATGCATTAAAAAAGTACAACACCGGTAAAATTCAACCTACAGAAATCAATATATTTTGTTTTTAAGGACAGTAAAATGTTTTATTTTATTGTACAGGAAAAATAGACGGCTGCTAATTTTACACAGTAGATAGACGATAAGTATTAACACATAAACCAAAGAAGTTTTCACTTATAAACACTTAAGACGTTGCACGCCATAGGACCCACCGGTGAGCCTAGCGTACCTTTCCGTTCGGGCCAAGCCAAAATCAGGTAATCCGTAATTTTCATCAACTTGAGATTTTTATCACAAAGTATATAAAATGCGATAATTCGTATGGAAAATAAAATTTAGCGACTTTTACCGCCTACTTTTAGAGATATAGCATAAGGCTCACGGGTGAGTCCCGTGGCCTTCTACGAACGATTTTTAAATTTCCGTTCCCGGAGGCCGCAGGGTCACCGCGCGGCTCACCCCGTGCACTCGTTCCCCGGACGCAGCGATCGAGTCTAACTACGAAGGATAAACTACTAGCCCGCGAGCCAGGAACAAATTTAGTCAATCATTTCCTCCCGGACGAAAACTCGTACAACGATTAAGATTTATCATGAAGCCTAGTGGGAACTCACTTTGACCAGCTCACGGTTCGGCTGCTAACTTCTTCACCATCATCTACATTAGTCAGATGTACACTCCTTAAAGCTAGTTTTGGAAACGATTGACAATAGAAAAGTTATGAACACCCTCCAACTCCATCATCAGACCATGAAGCTCGTGGCTCATGGTCCATTTTAAATTGGCACCGAAGATACGCAAGTATACCAAATTCCAGTGCAATCGAACTTCAGGAAGTGGTTCTCATGTGACCTATACAAACATACATACAAAAATAATAACACGGCAGGTCAAATGCAGGCTTGTTTATTTGTTTGGCGGGGCATTTTACGCACTTAGCCACTTGATTGGACCATTGAATGTAAGCTTGTTAAAAGCCTAGCAGTATGCCAAGGAAAAACTGGTTAGTTGATGCATTCAAATAGGCGATAGAAGCTCTTGCGTAGCTCCTGCTTTGCAATCATCAGGGCATCAGCTGACGATATTTCTACCGCGATACAGCTGACTTTTTTTCGGGTTTGAAAGCTTTATCTTAACACAACACAATTTTCAATCGGGAGGAAATGACTGTGTTTTTTTCTACGTATTTGGGAGGCTTCTTCTTCTTCATGCTCTTCATTACTGAAGGTCGTGCCCATCTTGAAATGCCTTCACCGCGGCGTTTACTAGCTGCTGCCATACCACTCTGCTGTCGGTTTGTTTCAGGGCTACTAATAATTAGTAACGGAGAGCTGTAATCGTCTTCATTTGGTCAAACCATCGGGTCAGCCGTCGACCCCCTGGTCTCTTCTTGCCCTCTATCTTTCCTACAATAACCAGCTTGTCAAGATTATCTGGTTGCCTCCGGACAATATGACCAAAGTAGCTCAGAACTCTTTTGTATCAGATTGTGGATAACCGTGGACTTGACGTTGAGTTGGCTGAAATGCTGAGTTGTTCATGATATGCGCAACAGTCTCCTCCAGCACCACATTTTAAAGGCTTCTTCTTTTCTCTTTGTTTCTTCTGTCCACTGCTCGTATTGACATCATGGTCAAGCTCCTCGGAGCCGTAAAGAAATTGAGAACACGATACATCGCACAAGTCTCATTTTGGTGTTTTTAGAGAAGATGAAGATGCAAACAATGTTGTGTCATCTGCATATCGTAGGTTGCTGATCTTATTGCCACCTATTGCGATATCTCTTCCCCACTGTCCTAGAGCTCTTCTTATTATATACTCGCAATAAATGTTAAAAAGAAGAAAAGACAAATGGTGCAAGAGGTATTCACCTCTGACATACTCATTTTTTCTTGTTTGAAAGATCCTGACACACCATCATTTATCTTGATGCTTGACTCTCCATCTTCATACCGATTGGCAATCAGTGCTATTAGGTGGAAAGGGACGCCCATTTCCTGCAATGCATGCAACTCCACCTAACACATTCGAACGCCTTTGTGCATAATCTATGTAATGCTGCTAAACCCACCACCGGATTCGCTGCTAACGACCACAATAATTTATGATAAATCTATCTTAATCATTTGTACGAGTTTTCGTCTGGGAGTAAATGATTGACCAAATTTGTTCCTGGCTCGGGAGCTATTTTGTTTACTTTGTGTTAACCGAATTCACCGGTAATTTTTAGGTTTCATAAAAAAATGATTAATTATTTATTTTTAATTAACTAATGTGATATTGAAAAAAGTGCCATTGTGATTATTAATCTTCATAAATAACTTCGAGAAGGTTGTAATTAAAAAATATATATTTTTTGTACTATACCGTTGCATGTAATTAGACCAAATCGTTGACCAACCCTAGTATCATAACAACAACCTTGATAAAAACCTGAGTTTCAACTGGATTTGAAAACCACGCTGTCCGATTGTGCTACAGGGCCACACGGCTCACTTCCATACGCGTTTTGTTTGGTAGCTGCTCTTTTCGGCTTGTGGGAAGCGTTTACATTGAACCTCGCATTCGGCTCACGGGTGACCCCCGTGGCCTGAATGGTTCAGTATGGTAAGGCTCACCGGTGAGCGCCATGGCCTGAACGGGAATACTCGATTTTTCCCTCGGCGTTCAACGTGTTAAATAGTTGCAAGTAAAAAAACCTTCTAAAAGACATAATTAATTGAATACCTCAAACAAATACTTACAAAACTATAACTTAACTATACTTACTAATATTTACAAAATTATTTTTTATTTTTAACACGTTTATTTGCTAATTTATTTTTTAAAATGAATATACTATCAGAAATGTTAAGCAAAACCTTCATGGAGACGTCGCAAATCACGATGACGTGACCTGCATGGTGGGTGCAGTTGGTGGGTGAATATTATGTAAATGGCTTCAGTTTTACTTTTAATTTCCCTTTCACAAGGTTTAATAAATCACAACTACAATACAAAATATCTCCAAAACTGTAGGTTCGAACTCACTGAGATTTATTATGCAAAAACCTATAAACCTTACTTACAAATTGGCTATAGTGTCAACCCTGCGGGCGCTTGGACCAATATCCATTTATTTTTGCCCATTGTCCTTTGATTTGATGATTGGTCACCGGTCAGTATTATTTGTACTTTACCGTAGATAAGGAATACCTGTGTGGCCAGACTCCTGTGCGCTCTTATATCGTCGCTGGCGAGCAGAGCCTTCATGTAGTGGATCAACGGAGCGGCCAGAATGTGGACCTTGTTACCGTTGCACAGGCGCGCCTCTGGAATTATACACAAGTGAATAAACTGTACCCGTTACTGACGAGCGTGTATGGAAAGACTCATGGAAGTGGAAGGGAAAGATGTGTACTAGGAAATCAGTTAGACTATCCACGAGGAAGCACCCGAATGAACCATATGCGTGTATGACTCATGGAATTGGAAGCGAAAGATGTGTACCAGGATCGTAGCAAGTGGAGAGAAGTGGTCTGTGACTAAGGGAAAAAGGTGTGAATGTATGTAAATTATCAGTAGCGGATTTACTAGTAGGCTGAATAGGTTAAGGCGGTAGATTTTTTTCGGCGGGAAATACGTCCTAAAATTTGACAAAAAAACACCATGTCAATCTTTAGGATCGATATTCATCGGGAAGGAGGGGGTATAGATTATAAACGAACTTGAATTTTTGTAAGGGTTTAGCTGAAGCAGGGGTTTTTACAGTTTAACAGACAATTTGGGAGGGTTTGGGCCCTCCTTAACCCTCCTTGATACAGTTGAGGATGTTTTTTTTATTAAGGTAATCTCTGAAATAGGTGTAAGTAAACATTTTGGACACTTTGATTCGCTACTGCCATAATTAGTAAGTAAAATGAAAGTTTGTTATGGCAGAAATTATTTAAAAAACATCTTGAAATACCAGATTTTTTGTCAATTCAATCTATCAATTTTATCCGTTCGGATGGGTGATTATTATGTAAAAACAATGCTAAATTCTGTTGTCTTAAAAAGTAAAGATATTATATAATAAAATTGCGAACAAGTAACATTATTAAAAGTATACAAAAAACCAGCTGTTTTTCTATGTTCACTTCTGCTATCAAGACGATTAAAAAGACGCCTCACATGTCGAAATCCATCAAGCTGTTTAAGCTGTAGGGCGTGCCAAAGAAACCTACATACATACATACTTACACTCGAAAAACATAACCCTCCTTCTTGTGCAGTCAAGTTCTTGTTCAGGGTAGAAAGAGTGAAAGTCGCGTTTTGCGTTACAAATGTAACTACAATCAACTTACCCGCAAAATAGTCTCCCATGAGATTCGCAGCGTTTATCAGGAATAGAGGATTTGCGCGTTCTAGGATGTCCAGTTCTGAAAGAAGAAAATATATTTATAGAAATATTTACGGGTTAGTAGTCAGGTAGTATTTAAGTATAGTAGTCAGGTCGTATTTAAGTAAGGTGTCTCTCAGAGACTCGGCCTGCGGTGGACATTGGCGGTCCATTGGCCGCCATTGGAGACTTTAAACTAGTCGGGTAGTATGTTACGTATCCGGGTAAGGAAGCTATTGTTAGCGTTTTTAGTTATTATCTTGATTATAGGGAACTTGCATAATTATTTAAATGAGAAAATAAGATAATAGGTCAATAAATAATGTAGTGAGATGTACTTTTAGCCAATGTTTATTAAAAAACAATTTATTTTGAATAAAATATTTTAATAACAAATTACGTCAAACGAAACGTAATTTCTTCCACCAATAAGCTCGTAGTGACGTCATTTCATAAAGCAGTTGCTAACAACTACGTAAAGAAAGGTATTCGGAGATTTTCCTAAAATCCACATAAAATGGATATGGATATGGTGCGATACTTTTTCATTGGTAACTCTTAATTTCTAGAGCGTGGAGACTAAAGGTCAAAAACTCGACTCGTATTATCTCGACTAGTTGACGGATAATCCATACTGGTATCAAGTTAAAATGAACAAAACCGATTCGAGCATCTTCCCTGCACGGTGACATTTAAAATGAATACAACTGAATCGAGTACATTCCCTTCATGATGACGTTAAAAATGAACACAACTGAATCGAGTACATTCCCTTCATGATGACGTTAAAAATGAACACAACTGACTCGAGTATGTTCGCTGCATGATGACGTTAAATATGAACACAACTGACTGAAGTGTTCCCTGCATGTTGACGTTAAATATGGACTCAACTGACACGAGTATGTTCCCTGCATGACCACGTTAAATATGAACACGATTGACTCGAGCATGTTCCCTGCATGACGACGTTAAAAATTAACACAACAGACTCGAGTATGTTCCCTGTATGACGAAGTTAAAAATGAACACAACTGAATCGAGTATGTTCCCTGCATGAGGACGTTAACTATGAACACAAGTGACTCAAGTGTGTTCCCTGCATGGTGACGTTAAATATGAACACAACTGACTCGAGTTTGTTCGCTGTATGACGACGTTAATGCCGTTAAAGCGGGTCTAAACCTACTTTCTAGTTAGTCGGGAAGTAATTTAGGTATTTAGATGCAATAATTGAAACACAAAAATGGAAACTAGATAAATTATTTAACAGGAAGAAATTAACATATACAAAATTTTGACTAATTAAAACGCGAGTAAAAATAGGTATATAAAAGTACGGTAGGAAGCTAGGAAGCGCGGTGCGTTCGCGAGGTGTAGCGGGCGAGTGTTTCCGTCGATCCCCACCGCGCGCTCGGGGCGCTGCAGTCGCGCGGCGGCGCACGTGCCCGCGCCGCGCAACCGGTATTCGAGCTTCGTGCGGTATTGGCGTATGGTCCAAGCGCACAAGTATTGGGTGTGTGGTACAGAGCCGCTACACCGTATTTATCTAACTATTGTACCTTATTATGGAAACTGACGTGGTTTTCACACATTATGATTTATACTCGTAACACGGGAATTACTCACGTACGATTCAGTCGATTATTCCGACTATAGTTTCAACCGCATTCGGCGGTCTTCATCAGGGCGAGTGCGCGCGCGCGGCTGCGTCTCGCATAGCACCCTAATAGTCTCTACTCCATAGTCGGAATAATCGACTGAATCGTACGTGAGTAATTCCCGTGTTACGAGTATAAAACTATTGTACCTAATTATTTCTATTGTGTTTTTTTTTTACTTTGGCAATAAATATATTTTCATATATATATTTTTTTCGTTAAATATGAACAGGACTGACTGGAGTATGTTCCCTGCATGATGACGTTAAATATGAACAGGACTGACTGGAGTATGTTCCCTGCATGATGACGTTAAATATGAACAGGACTGACTGGAGTATGTTCCCTGCATGATGACGTTAAATATGAACAGGACTGACTGGAGAGTATGTTCCCTGCATGATGACGTTAAATATGAACAGGACTGACTGGAGTATGTTCCCTGCATGATGACGTTAAATATGAACAGGACTGACTGGAGAGTATGTTCCCTGCATGATGACGTTAAATATGAACAGGACTGACTGGAGTATGTTCCCTGCATGATGACGTTAAATATGAACACAACTGACTCAAGTATGTGCCCTGCATGGTGACGTTAAATAATATGAACAGGACTGACTGGAGTATGTTCCCTGCATGATGACGTTAAATATGAACACAACTGACTCAAGTATGTGCCCTGCATGGTGACGTTAAATAATATGAACAGGACTGACTGGAGTATGTTCCCTGCATGATGACGTTGAGCAGCGCCGTCCGCAGCAGCTGCTGGCGCTGCTGGCGCGTGAAGGAGGCGCCCACGCCCGCCAGCTTGCGCGCCGACACCGGCGACCGCAGCGCCGCCGCGCGGAACGTCGCGAACGCTTGTCTGCCGGGAGTTGAGAGTTACATACTGTGCTACTCATTACAAACACCTACGAGATACTGCCTGCCTGATAGAAGGACTGCCTCGGTGGCTCAGTTGGTAGTGAACCTGCCTTCTGAGCTTGGGGGCGTGGGTTCGATTCCCACCTAGGGCAAACATTCATGTGATGAAAATTTGTGTTTGTTCTATGTCTGGGTGTTAATAAGTATTTAAGTATGTATTTAAAAATATCTAAGTATGTATATCAGTCCCTGGCAGCCATAGTACAAGCTTTGCTTAGTTTGGGGTCAGGCGACCGTGTGTGGAAGTGTCCCGAATTTATTTATTTACTTAAGAGGGCCGCGACGCTCTGAAATTTCCATACAAACGCGCTCCTCAAATTTCTTGAAAACCATTTTTCAGATTATGATGAAATAGCATGTACAATTAAATTAACAATACCATTCTTGGTTTTTATTTAAAACATTCTTAAGCTAAAATAGAGGTATGAAAAATGACCGCTTTTTTAAAGGGTCACTTTTGACTGATTTATTCAATAGATAGACAGAGCAAATCATAAATTCCATTACATAGGGAGGTTGTCTACATCATTAGCTGTTAAATGAATCCATAATCCGAGGGAAATTCTTAGTTACTTAAGAATGATTACAAAAGTGCAAAAGTCATAAAAAAATTGAAATTGCACTTTTTCACTCTGTAGGTAAGTTCATTTCAAGTTCATCGTCAGTATCATTACTCGCTCTCTTCGCTCGTCTTCTTCTTCTAGACGAAATGGCTATAGAATACCTTAAGCCAATGCGAAGTTAGTCTAGGTCGCCTAGGTCGAAGTTCGTTAGGTCGCCGGACTCTTAAATAATACTTAGTCCTAGAAACATGAGGACTCGTCCTTCACTACTGAAGCCGTGCGACTATGGAATTCACTCCCAGTTAACATTAGATATGCTCAATCACTTCATAGTTTTAAAATACAGCTCAAAGTGTTCTACTTTTTTCAATCTAGCTCATTAAAAGTAAATTCGATTCCATTTTACTATTTGTCATATTTCAATGTAAATATTAGTACATTTATTGATATAGGTACTTGTGTATGTTTATGACTGGGTAGTTTATTTGTATATTTAGTAATTATTTATGTAGGTATTAATATGTAAGCTTATTATAACTCTCAAATTTGTAAGTACTTTAGTTAATTTTTTTTCTTTAGCACACACCACCGTCCATGCTAGTAGAATCAAAGTTACAGCATGAATGTGTGTATGTACATATGGTATGTATGTATGAATATGTGTATGTAACAAGTAGAGATGAGTTTTTACTGTGTATGTACATAATGTATGGTATGCATGAATGTATGTTGTAAAAAGTAGAGATGAGCTCTTACTGTAATCTGCTTTCGTCCGGGCACATGTTAGTGATAGTGGTCTCGAAATTACGCAGTTTCCGGTTGAACTGTATGCCGTCTTCAGATGGCGAGAACTGCTCCAGCTGGAATCATATCAATAAAGGTACATCAAATCTCTTTTCCTTTAACTATATTAAAAAATAGTATCCAAAAACCTTCCTTGAGAAATACTAAAGTCAAATTTAAAATGTTTTTGTTCAATTGGGTATCAAAGATTATGAACGTAAAAGTTTTTTAATAGATTCGACCGCCTTATTCGGAAAAAGAGCCACTACTCAGAAGAACAGGCAAGAATCTAAGACGCATAATTTTTTTTCAAAAATAAATTACTGCCTTACTTTTTGCTTACAACTAGGTAATATCTATGTAGTGGCTACTTGGCGGAACTGGAAGGCCCCAGACATCTTAGTCTCAAAAAATTGTTAACCTTATAATTTCCTCTTTCCATACTTACATTAGTAGTACATAGTACATTACTGTTACTAATAATTACATTTCATCAAGATTCGTTCAAGACGCGGACGGGATGGTTCTCGTTTTGTGTGGTAAGTGTCATGTCTCCGTTTCGTCCGTGTCACATCCTCGTTTTATGTCTTTTATGTCAGGCCAGCGCTTTATGCCCAAGATCCTTAAATAAATAAGGATTTCTTTGCTACTTAGTCCTAGAAACTTGAGGACTTACCAAAACCAGCAAAGGTTGGAACTGCTCATCAACATACAGCAGCTCCTTGAGTGCTGCATCATCTTCAGCGGATATCGACTCCAGATTCTCCATTATAGCCAAGTCTTCTTCTTCCTCTCTCTTCTTCTCCTCTTCCCTCTCCTTCTCTGTGTCTAGGTCTCTCTTCTCCCGTTCCCTTGAGTCTGTGTAGTAGGATTTCACTGTTTTTAGTGTGGTTATAATTTTTTTAAGGGATTCTTTTTTTCACAGGCTAGGTGTTTGGCCTACTCACTTATAAAGTAATGCTTAGAATTAAGGTTAAAGATAGTTTGTACTTCAACAATGATTCAAATATTTACTTATTATAATAACTGCGTTTGGTCGCAATCTGGTTTCATGTTAAGCAATGATGCTTTGGAATTGGCTCGCGAGCAAGGCTGCTGATAACTTTGTAAGGTGTTGGAAGATCAGCGGCGCCAGGCTGCTGCTAGTGTCGCCCCGTAATAAGAGTGAGTAAGCATTTGCAGCGCAGAGTGAGTGCATACCTGTAGCGCGCGGGCTCAGTTCTTGCAGCGTGCGCACGGCATCCTCGTCGGCGACGCCGGGCCGCTGCTGGTGTCGCCCGGTGTACCCGCGCCCACGGCCCACGCCCGACATTATACTACACGACTACTAGAAACAACAAAATACTATGTTAGTCATCAACATCACTATAGTTTCTTCATGTCTCTCTGCAGTGACACCGACCTACTCTATTCGGGGTGAATAAGCTGTATCTGTCAACTATGTCTAACTTTTAGATAAATTAAAGTTTTTAAAAACAACCTTTACACCATTATCAGGAAACCATTAATTGAGAACAATATGACATGTTCAAACATAACCAGGCTGACTTGCTTGGTTGCGTAATTCTTATGGCCATCTTTTGACAACATCATCAGACCAACTTCATGGTATTGTATTATTACATTCTCACTAAGTTATACATATAACTATACCAAATTGAAGCTCAATCAAATACCAGGAAGTGGTTCAAATCTTGCTTGCAAGAGTTGTATTAAGATTTCATTTATTATACACAAATGTAAGTTTATATAAAATTTTGTAAAATCACAATTAAACATCAAATACAATATTACATTACAAAATTACAAATAGTATCAATATTGATAAAGCAATATCAATCAAAAAACAGAATTATAAACCACGCAAGGTTAAATTGGGAATTACATATTAATAATAGGAAATTCAAAGAACTGAAGATCACATTAAAATTATTCATTTTCCAGGATGCATGAACTGCATGAAAAATGACATGAATTCAGATACACATTGATACAACAAGTGATAGAGAAAGATGAATGGAGGAGACGCACAGACTGTATTGAACCAACAGAAGTGGGATACACAATAATGTGATGATTTCAGCAGTTGGGTTAGGTTATAATATTAATAAAAATAATTAATAATTGCTACTATATCAATCAATCCAAAATCAATGATGACATTTAAGGGCAGTCTGCACTTTAAGTTTAGCTTGGAAGTGTGCTATAACCACAGATCTAGGATGTAAAAGATCGACAGTGACAATTCGATAGTGATACAAAAAAACATTTGCGCATGCGTGAGTAAATTAGTGTTGTGAAAAGTACTTATTAATTTATCGATTGACCAAAAATGGTCCTCCGGGTGCTTGTCGATAAATATTATCTTTCGCATACCAATTGAGTTGTTTTTTGTTCCAAGTATAACACCGCTGCTGAGCTAAAATGAATATTAATCACTAAACGGGTGTTAAGCTAGGCGGAAGAGTTAGATATCAGTGTCACCATGTATCTAAATTAACATAAGAAAAGTAAATAATAAGATCAACATAATACTATCCTAGTAATTCGCTTCGAATTGTGACCCTTGACCAAATTTACTCGTATATGGATTAGGATAAGTAATAATACTTATCTCATTGGTTTTGTACATTTATTTATAATTTTCATATATATTATTTAATTTAATTAAATATAATTAAATTAGACTTGGATGTAAGACACCCAAAATGTGTAAATTGAATTAAAAATGATGATCAGAAATTGAAGGTCCATACTTACATATAATACAAAAATGTTTTACGCCTCATCATTCAGTACAAACTCATAAGAATATCAATTTACTTTTGATGGCATTGATTCAAAAATGTATGCTTTGTTTATGTATTGCACCCATCGCCTACCTAATGAACTTTAATAAAAACTATCGATAATAATGACGTCATCTTTTTATCCATCTCTAGTGAAAATCGAGCGTAAACTAACTAATATTTTAATGCTGAATTTTATCACCAATTCTGCTTTCATCTAGGAAATATAGATGTTACGAAGAAACGACAACAACATACCGCTGGTAAATCGGTTTTTGGAACCAATTTATGTTATGTTTTAGACAAAATTTAGACAAAAACATCACAATGGAATTTTCATATTTACCCATGAAACGACAAATTTTGTGGGTTGAATCTTGAATTCACATCACAATCGCTAAACGCACAAGATGGCATAACTGCATACAATTTTAATTGCTCTCTTTTCATTCAATTTATAATGATACTAGTAAAAAATAATAATCATAGGAATTTTCGCGTGCTCAAAGGTGGCGCGCTGTCATTAATGACAAAAGAAAAATTGACTAAGATTTTATTTGTAGGCGACCTCTTTCTCTCTTGTGGAGTTTACATTTCGATGGAGACTTCTCTGTCCCACGCTTCGTTGGTCTTTTGCGAAGCAAAAAAAATCTTAGGTCTGTGGCTATAACATCTTTTATGTCAACAGACACCTAATATTTCCATTGTTCAGTGCATAATGTCGTACATACCATAATGTTTAAATCAGTCTATATTACTTTACCAACTTAGTTAAATGTCAAGAGGTGTTAAAGGTCAACAAACATGAAAAGGTTAGATAAATAAGACAACATCACTAAAAACAATAAGCTTCACAATGTCCTTTTTACTCCTCATGTAGCCATAGAGCTTGTTATTTGTTTCGAATAAATACCCATTAAACTTGATTGCTATGGCACATTATTCCTGGAACATAAATTGACTCTCCTAAGATAAACTGCCAAAAATTAGTTATATAGTTTGTTAGTTGCCATTGTTAGTTAGTTGACAGTCGATTTTTAACTAGTACCTGCATACATTTTACTTCTGGTACTACTTGACTCAAATCCTGCAGGAAAATATGCTAATGATGATAATGATAGTGATCACTAAGCAGTGCAGAACCTAAAAAATGAGTCAAGTAAACATCGTCTATACAGATGTTGTTTATCTCAGATATGTACTCACAATATGAAACAAAGACCAACTGATAGTGGCAAAAACAGCCTTGATAATAACTTTTAGTAAATAACTACGACACACATCACGTTCAACACATAATATGAAGCGCAAATAGCGACAAGCAAACCAAAACAATCACCAACTTACAGTTATAAAATATGACGAATAGATACGACGTTCGGATTTCACGACCTAAAAACCACTTATACGTACGAATCAGCACTAAATGTAAATGAGATCTCGAGTTAGACATTCAACGTGTTTTATTCAACACTCTTCCGTATGACATCTCATTTTGTTAACTCTTGAAATACGAAAAAAAAAAACTTCAGGCCACCGGTAAAACACGACGATGACTAATTTTTTGGAGGTTTGAACGTAAAATACTACAACAAAATTCGATTATACCTTTAGGGAATTGTAACCTAAATGTTTAGAAAGTAATTTAATGTATATTTACTTACCAAAAATAGATTAGAAGAAACTTGTAGCTTATTTATTTTTTAATTGTTTTGTCGCGAAGCGGTTGTCATACGTTTCACTTCCATATTGGCGATTATAGTGATGGGAAATTGCGGTTCAGAAACCATAAATGGAACGGTACATTTACCGATGTTCTAACATCGGTAAATTTACCGATATTAAAAAATATCATCGTTCGTGGCATTTTAGCCTGATTTATTTTCCTCAAAATATTTTATTTCAGTCGGGTCAACGAAAGGTTGTACTACCACGGATTCATTTTATTATGTACGTAGGTACAACGTGATTTAAATTCCTGTCATTATTATGAATGGTGCTGCAAAGCTGTTGATCAGGGACCTATTCGGAGATTTGAGATTTTCATCTCACTTTTTTTCATCCTTATTGCTCTCGTTTGAAACGTCTTAGGTGTGAGAGTGACCAAGATAAAATCTCATCTCATCTCACGCGCAGGAATAGCCCCCCTGGTCCTAGATTAATATTTTTTAAGAGAATTTTGTAGACCGTGACTACATCCCCTACTAGGGTTCATGCATGTGATTCGTGAAGCGAAGTCGTGCAGCTCATGTCATAAGCGTACCCACGGTTAGGCAAGGTGGGGCATCTGCCCCATCCTGGTCCCTAACTCAAAACACGAAATGTAGATTTTTCAAGTAAAAAAATAATAGTTGAAAGAAATAAAAAGCATTTTTAAATACCTACTATGACAAACTTACTTATCCAGTACATTTACTTCTGCCCACCCCTAAAATTCTGAGTACGCCCATGGCTCTTGTGCCCCGTATCCATGCCACAGCATAAAGAAGCGTTTGTTATAACTATAAGCTGTGATATTGGTTTAGTGAATTATGATCAAAATTGGAAGGTAGATATTATACACAGTGGCTTCCTAATTATATAATATACTAGCTGCGCCCTGCGGTTTCACCCGCGGTCAAAAAGTATCCTATGTGCTATTCTAGACTATAATCTATCTCTGTGCCAAATTTCATCCAGATCTGTTCAGCCGTTCTGGCGTGAAAGAGTAACAAACATCCATTCATCCATACATACAAACTTTCGCGTTTATATTATTAGTAGGATGATGACTTGTGATCGTCGGTGTCAAAGAAGGAATAGTCACACTTTGGTGATAAGTATAAACACAGAACATCTAACAATACTACATTTTTTATTTTTTTTTAATGTAGAATAGCTCGACGTTTCACCACCAACTCGCCTGATGTTAAGCGACGTTGTGGTCTAAGATGGAGCACAACGACCCATAAGGTACTTATTCGCTATAGCCTTGAAGATACCCATGTTGTAGTTAGTCGGGAATATAGACGATGGCAAGGTGTTCCATTCCCTAGCGGTTCCTATCAGAAAGGTGGAAGCAAACCGTTTAGTACGAGTTGGTGGAACGTCGACTAAGTAGGGATGGTACGCGTTTTCCGACTTGTTCTGCTGTAAATAGGGGAAGAAGTGATCAGGTCATGCAGTTCTAACGTACATTCGCCGAAATGCAGCCTGTAGAAAATAGTCAAACACACCACTTTACGTTGATGTTCAAGACTCAGAAGTCTCGTAGTGACTAGCTTTTCGTCGCATATAGGAGCCTCCTAGCCTGCCGCTCAACAGACTCTAGAGCCTCAAGCTGATAATTAGCCGATCCCTCGAAAAGGTGGCAGCAGTACTCCATACACGACTGTACCTGAGCTTGATACAGGTTAAGAAGCTGACCCGGTGTGAAGTACCGCCTGACCTTACACAGAACTCCAAGCTTTTTCGCGGCCAGCTTGGCTTTGGACTCCAGGTAAGTACCAAAATTAAGCGTGGGAGAGAGGGTGAGACCTAATAGCTCCAGTTGGCATGACAATTCTACAGACATGCCCTTAAAAATGGGAGGGGTTTGAAGATGAGTTTTTTTTGCAGCTAACAGACATGCTTGCGTTTTATTGGCATTGAATTGAACAAAATTGACATCGCCCCATTCGGAAACCGCAATCAATGCCTAATTTACTCAATTTCCGGCCTAAGTCCTCGTGGACTGGCTGTATACCTCTCCACAACTGTGCTGTCATCAGCATACCCGATGATTCCGGGAATGAGCATATCATTAATGTGCAGCAGAAATAGAGTTGCGGAGAGTACAGACCCTTGAGGTACGCCAGCATTAATGGCTAATTGATCGGACGAGCAGCCATCAACAACAACCCCGGAGCGATCGTTCCCTCAAAAAGTGTGCCATCCAAGATCACAGAGCTGGTGGAATACCATAAGCAGGAAGTTTACTTAGAAAGCTAACTTGCTACACCCTATCAAAAGCCTTCGATGTATCCAATGACACAGCCAGTGCTTCACCGTGTTTTTCAATGGGCTTCCTCAAGAGTATGAGTGACATACACAGGAAGATCCCCAGTCGACTGCTTTCAGCGGAACCAATATTGACGGTCGCTGAGGAGAAGATTGTCTTTAAGGTATGCCAGGAGTTTCCTATTTATCACACGTTCCATGGTACGTGTGATAAATACACATACAGAATGGCCACTGTTATCCCCTCACCAATCGGGGTTTCCTCACCCCGCCACCGATTCAGAGCTGTCGAGGAGCTGACTTGAGTACGGGAGGCGTAACACACGCAGGACGCGACGACGCCGCGTGACAATTGGATTTTAAAGTTGAAGTTTGTTGCTGGTCGAAACCTACGGTTGGCTTGACATGGCTGATATGGCACACTTCATTATTGTCTATATACTAACATATTTAGGAGAAGAACATTATTTATTAATTCGGAATTATCCTTTATACTGTGAACATGGAATGCTACTTTTGTACGTGTAGGTATCTATTATTGTATGAATAATGATATAAAAAGTGATGTAGGCAATGAGTTATCTACTCGGTTGTGTGTTATTCCTTCAAACTACATGATAAATTGAGTTGGACTGTTGTGATTGTGAATGTTTCTGTAGGTGTGCAATACGTAATTTTACGAAATCTATTAGAGAGACTACTAACACCAGTATCAAAATCTTTTTATACCTAGTAAGTACAATATTTATTCATATAGTGACAACCTTATAGAAATACTTCACACACACAATTGTGCGTGTACGACATGTGTGCAGTGTCTGTGTAATAGGTAGTTAGAACGCGGCTTTTGTATAAACATTTACTCGAGTGTCCGGGGTGTGGTATACATTTAACTTCTTTGCAACAATCGTATTCGGGCGCTACCGCAGGCCGCTGCAGTTTTGGGCAGGCTGGAAAAAACCGATACGTACGGTTTTTTCATCAAAACTGTTTTATCGGTTTTCTCATCCCTAGTGGAAATGCTGGAAAAGCCGATCGAAAAATGACATTTCAGTTTCGGGGGTGAAGCGATGGGTGAGGGGCGCTCGAATTAGTGCGGGTGGAAATTCTGAAATATTTCTATTTTTCTGTTCTATTTTCCCATTTAATTTGCTACTAATGCCTATGATACTAAAAAAATATCCTAAATACCATAATAAATCACTACAAGCCGGGAAATTACCTTCAATATCGCGCAATTAATAAAAATCGCCTTTGCGGTTGTTTGGTCTGTTTTTATTTACTGACATTTATCTTTTTTTATTGTTGTGACGTAATTTTATAGATTTTCAAATAAAAAAATAATAGAAAATCGATTTGTGCGTTCGGACGTCGGCGCTGTTTGGAGGGAATTGAAAAAAATACCCACAAAAAATATATTTTCAAAAATGTCGGAAGGCCATGGAGTTGGGGAGCCAAATCATTCGCAATCGTCATCAAGGAAAGAAAGTATTGTTGTAGCGAGTGTGCCCAGTGATAGTCCGGTTACAGATCCAGGGCAAGTTAGAGGGGGTAACACCGAGGCCCCCATTAGCACGGCGGGAAAGTTCGAGGGGCAACGAGGGAAATCTGGGGCCCTGAAGAAAGCAGCCAGATATCGAAGTCGATCACTGTCGGCGTCATCGGCGGATTCATACAGCTCCACATCGTACACTGGTGAGTATTTTTAAACTTTTTATTGCACTTGCGTTCGTGTTTATATCCGTTCTGAGTAAAAACAATACAAACCACACGAGCAGCAGAAGTTCTTGCTGTCAAGTTGAAGCACAAATTGGAACATTTTATAATAAGGTAGCAATTACGAAACTTTTTGTATTTGGACACAGTTAAAATGTAGGTAAATTTATTGACAACTTCATTCGATTCGTTTTAAAAATATTGTCATTCCCTCTCGAAATTTTCATAGCAACAGCTCAGTCGTGATTGTTGTTAAACAAACTAAGTGCCTGCCAAAATAATTGACATAAATCTATTTGGGATTTTTACTTGAACGCTACTTTCCCGAATATTTTAATTTGTAAATAGAATTGAATAGTGAACGCTAACAGGCGTTTCTCCGCTTGCCGGCCCGGCGCGGGTTGGCACGGCACGGCAGCCGGGGACGGACGCATTAATGTGTGGCTTTTCCACTTACGGCAGCGGCACGGGCATAACGCCCTTGATTCCGGCGCTGTGCCGGGCCGGGCCGGGCCGTGCCGGAGTTTGGAAAACGACAAATGTTCCTGCTTTGGCGTTTTCGGATTTTGGCTTACTTGATAAATTTACAGAATTAAAAAAAAAAATTACCTAACCTTTTTCGATTACTGAAGTACCTGTACCTCATTTATGACGTAAATGAGAAATTACCTACTTAGGCACTTCGGAACAGATGGCTTACTATGACCAAGGATAAACTGTCTACAACTAAAGAAAATGTTGACTTAATTAATTTGTTTTAACACACAAAGACCAAAGAGCAAAACTTCCAAAATTACAATCATGATAATCTCCATCTTAATTCTCGCGTCAGAATAGGGGTATTCTGACGCTAGAGATGTTATCTTGGTCTCTCTCTCTCCTATGATTTTTCAAACGAGAGAGACAATGGCCAGAAAATAACTGACACTAGAAAATAACTAACGGACCCTTCTCTCTGTCTCTTTTCTACATAGTTTAAAACAAAGTCGCTTTTCGCGTCTACCTATTCGTATATCCTTCCTACTAATATAATATTATAAACGCGAAAGTTTGTAAGAATGGATGGATGGATGTTTGTTACTCTCTCACGCCAGAACGGCTGAACAGATCTGGATGAAAATTGGCACAGAGATAGATTATAGTCTAGAATAGCACATAGGATACTTTTTAACCGTGGGTGAAACCGCGGGGCGCAGCTAGTCCGCTATATATGTAACTCCTATTAAATCACGCAACGGATTTTGATAAGGTTTTAAACATCAGTTAGTTAATTTTACAAGGATGGTTAATTAGGTACCGTACGAAGCTGTTTTGTTTGTTTTGAATAGGTACTACTCGTAGCAACGCTTTTAAGATACGGCGATGATGATGATTGCTAAATTAAGTGGTAGTGGTCAGGGCACATCGCTCGTAGAACCGACGGCCGATGGGGCAGGAAGATTCTTGAGGGGCGACCATGAATCGGAAGACGCAGCGTGGGTAGGCCTCAAGGTGGACCGACGATCTGCTTATGTACACAATCATATGGAAACGTTTCCGATCGGATTCCAAAAATTTTAAACTCACATTAAAAATTAATACCTAATAACATTATTCGAATCGCAGTCCGTATTCATAAGTTTTTGAACGTGATTCATTTTTACGATCGGATTCGTACTTTATTTCCTATTCCAAAATGTTTACAAGTTGACTGAGATTCGGACCATTTGAGTTGGTTTGTGGGATCCGATCGGAAACGTTTCCGAATGATTGTGAAAAGCACCGCTGGTGAGGGTGCGGGAAGCCGCTGGGGGGCTATTCCTGCGCGTGAGATGAGATGAGATTTTATGTTGGTCACTCTCACACCTATGACGTTTCAAACGAGAGCAACAAGGACGAAAAAAAGTGAAATGAATATCTTAAATCTCCGAATAGGGTCCCTGGATGCGGTCAGCGCGAGACCAGTCGTTGTGGAGATTTTGGGGGCTGAGCTACCCACGTCCGTAGGAGTGTACTCTATTCTGATTCCCTACACGTGGTCCCCGGGTAGTGCTAACCGGGTAGCAAACTCTGGTGGAAGGCTTCGGCCGTGGCTAGTTACCACCCACCGGACCAAGCCATGCCGTGAAATGACCTAGTCGTGTTTCGGGATATAGTCCGGTGTAACCGTTCCGAAGACGGGTCTGAGCAGTGGCGCACTTGTAGCGCCTCACTCAACTGCCGTCTTTGTACTTCTTCACTCTAGTAAACTTTAAGGCTAGAGTGAATAAGTACCTTCTAGGTCGTCGTGCTCCATCTTAGACCACAACGTCGCTTAACATCAGGCGAGTTGGTGGTCAAACGCCGACCTATTATACATAAAAAAAAAAAAAAAAAAAAAAAAAGATCACTAGGGGTCGCCTTTGTCCAGCAGTGTACGTCTTCCGGGCTGACATGATGATGACAATAGGTATAAGTTAGATAGGGCCAACTGGGGCAAATGTGTCTGTGGGGAAAATTGCGTCTTTCGAGAATTACTGACAAACCCTTCTCAACTGTCTTTCCACCTAAATACAATCCGGGGTGTTTAAGAGTAAAGTGAAAAGGTGACGCTCCTAGGCAAGCGTGTTACACCTTCGATCACGTCGACGCTTCCCATCAGGCGAGTCAGTGGTCAAACGCATGCCTAGTCTGTTGTAAAAAAAAAAAAAATATTAGGCAACCAACGCCATCGTGTACAGATTATTGCAACTAAAGATAGAAAAAAGATGTAGGTGGCGCCTAATTTGTGAAGGGTTTGTCAGTAATTCTCGAAAGACGCAATTGCTCCGCAGACGTATTTGCCCCAGTTGATCCTAGATGACTTTGTGCCGCTCATCTCATCAGTGAAGTTTATTTCGACGCCTAAAGCTGAAAGTAGGTACTTACTAAACTTATTTGCTAGATTAAGCTACAAATATTATGGTAAATAACAATATGCTTAGCATACACGAGTCTTTTGGCGAAAATGTAAGCAGAATAAGCACAAAGGTTTCAACGGTGAGGATATGACTATACTAACATGTCCGAACACAAGACTAGCGCTGGTTATTTACATCCCGCTTTGTAAGTATGGCGTTATAAGTTCTTGGAGTCCAATATTCCAACGCAAGAGGGAGAGAGAAAGAAAGACACGCAGAAGTTCCACGCGGAGTATATTTTTTTGTACAGTGTTCTTGCCACAAAATAAACTATTTGCCTATTTAAACATAATAATTTATTTCATAAAACCAATTTTCATGTTAGGATACAAAATTGAATTATATTACACTAGCTGCGCCCCGCGGTTTCACCTGCGGTTAAAAAGTATCCCATGTGCTATTCTAGGCTATAATCTATCTCTGTGCCAAATTTTATTCAGATGCTGTTCAACCGTTCTGGCGTGAAAGAGTAACAAACATCCATCCATCCATCCATCTATCCATTCTTACAAACTTTCGCGTTTATAATACCTATTAGTAGGATTCAATACAAATTAAAATTCACACAAATGGTATTTACTGGGTTGGTCGGTTTTACTGTACCCACCAACGACAGTACGGTAGCAGAACGGTAGTCAATCACGGTATCTCACGGTATTCCCAATTTCTAACTTGAAAAGCGTAATTTTTCGAAATGTCTTTGTCATTATCTGCTAACTACTTTGCATTTCTCTTATAAATACGATGTCCACCTTGTCTGCTGAAAAGACACACGTTGTGTTTTCCCTAGCGCAACGCCAGTGCGGCTGCACACGCGAAGCGCGTAAAACCACTTTTTTAAATAGTTTTTTTACGTCAAGCTTTATTTTATTTTAGCATTTGTGACTACACTCGAAAAAACAACTTTAATGTGAAAATTTAGTGCTAAATGCTAAACGTCGAAATTTGAGTGCTAAAAACAACTGAGTTTCCTCGCACCACTGAGTTTCCTCGAGTCTCCTTGGGCCGTTCCTTGAAGCAATCCTTGAAGGTCTATGACAATAAGTACATTCCATCTATTTTGTCCTTGCCCTGAATATCTCTGTTGTAATGTCCCGATCAAACGGGAAAAGTTATGCGAGAAATGGAACAGCGATGGATTAAGTTAACGAGAGAGAGGAAGGAAGCTTTTAAATTGATTTTATTTGATTCTGAAATAGTACTTATGTGAGTTGGAGTATACTAATTATGTACTAGCTGCCTCCACAAACTTCGTACTGCAATTTTCTAATATTTTTGAAGTTATACTATGGCGCGATAGAGAAAAATGATGAAAGTGAATTTTTACGATTCGCGCGCACACCGACACCTAAATTCTACATCGTGAAGTTAGTTCTAGGTGGCATGAAAATTGATAACTATGTTCAAGTTTTATAGTCTAGTAAGTATTTTTATATTTAGAACACGTGTTTCGTAAGAGTACAATTAAACAGTGAATAAATAAATATTATTTTGGTGTTTTTATTAAATCAATGTTATTTACGACGATGATAGTATTTACTAATAAAAAAAACAGTTTTGAGTGCATTTATAGATTTGAGGTTAAGAAGTATAACTTCTAACGCGTGTATAGTCATAAGTGCACACACTCTTTTTTTTTAAATATTCTCTCTCATAGAATCCTTATCCTGACAATAACGACGCAAGAAAAAAAGAATTATCCAATGGGTGGAGTGGAATTGTTCGCAAGTTATGTGCGTACAGACATTTCAGCGATAAATTTTTATTATAATTATTGGTCTAAAAGCCAATTTTTATGTAGTGCATGTACAGCAGGTCCTACATGTTATAAATGTCGAACCGTTAAATATCGGTTTTATAATATGCCATGAAGATCTCTAAGTGGTAAGATAGGAAAATTAAGAAAGTAGGTATTATGAAAGGATTGTTTGATTGATATTTGTATGACCAGTGGCCCTATTCGGAGATTTGAGATTTTCATCTCACTTTTTTTGTCCTTGTTGCTCTCGTTTCAAACGTCATAGGTGTGAGAGTGACCAAGATAAAATCTCATCTCATCTCACGCGCAGGAATAGCCCCCCACGACTTCCTCTGAACGTCTCTATGAGTACAGTATTCAAATACATTAAAATCTAATGTGTAAGTTGTTAAGTTATAGACGATATATATATAGGCCTTATAAAAGGCTTGTAAAAAATCCGATCACAGTTCATGACAAAAACCTCAAAAATGTTACGAAACGTGCCAAGAAATCGTTATTTACAAAGGATCGAGTTACAAATCCCGGATTACTAGACCGTCGCGTTTCTTTTACAAAACCAACTAAACTATACAGTCGAGTTACAGTGCCACCATCGCGTTCCTCGAACAAAATGACAGCCGCTCTCTTTAGAATATTTAGTGCGCTCATTTGGCCACTAGCATGATTAAATTGGTGGTAATGTATAAGATATACTTTGAAGAGAAAATGTAAAACAAACAAGGTTCAGTATTGTTTGCTAAAAGATTTCGCGCTTGAGATTGATTCTTGTAAGGAATATATTTTGTATTAATACTTAACCTATTATTATCGTCATGATTTTCGCCAAAGAGGCTGGAAAAAGGTGTATTACAACACCTACACTTTGCCGGACTATATTCAGTCCCGAATGTGACAGGGAGCGAGCATGTCGCCGTACACCGGGCTCCAGTCATGTAGCAGATGAAATTTAAACACGCACAAATGTTCACACAATGAACAAATCGGTGCGTGCCGTCGGCTGGAATCGATCCCGCTTCCCCCGGCTTGAGAAGCGGGCTTTCTCCATCTAGGCTATCATCGCTTTCGCAAAAAGATACAAAATTAAATACAAAGTATTTTATTCGGTAAGAGAATTTGAAGTTAGCGTTTCAACAGGACTGGGGTCCCCTTTTATGCATAAAAAGCATGTTGTTGCTCATACATAGTATGTCGTCATGCAGGTCTTATAAAACATGTATTTGTAAAACTTAATTTGTAAACTTTTGTAATAAATAATATTTGATTTGATTTGATTTAGAAGTGGGTATGTACATACATTTAATTAATATGACCCTGTTATGGGTATGGCGACAATATGTGTAGAAATCGATTTACTTTCAATTGTAACATTTCCCATCGAGTAACAGCTATAGGTGACAGTGTTAATGGTTGGCGGATTTTTTTTAATCTTCCCATTGAGTAAGTACCAGTGTAACAGTGAAGGGTGGCACTCGTTGGAAACTAACCTTGAAAATTATCTGAAAAAATTCGTCAAGCGTAATTTTTTTTTTTCCAGAACGTCTTAAGTTTTTTATAAAGCAGTCTGTTTGTATATCTTTTACTTAATCAACTTTAACTTCACAGTCTAGAGCTCTAGTTATTCAACTTTACGGGTCTAGATGACTAGAGTCTCGAGTTTTTATAATTGCG
Organism: Peribatodes rhomboidaria; assembly: GCA_911728515.1. Lineage (NCBI taxonomy): Eukaryota > Metazoa > Arthropoda > Insecta > Lepidoptera > Geometridae > Peribatodes > Peribatodes rhomboidaria. Next base: position 3,426,551 of record OU452194.1, read on the forward strand.
TTAGGCTGCTTTTACACCGAAAGATGAGCGTTTCGAAGATATGTAGTTATAAAAACCTACAAATAAGGCTCACTTGCAGAAGATACGCAGTAAAATTCTTAAACTATAGGTCAATAAACTTTTAGTTAAAATCTTTTACATGTCACTGTAATATTACGTAAACTCATGATCCAAAAAACAAGGTCTAAGTCAAAGTCAAAGTCAAAGTCAAAATGTTTTTATTCAAGCAAGTCTAGCATTCCGGGAGCCAACACGTGATGACGTCACTCGTCATCGTTATCCGTCTCTTACAAACTTGTTGTAAATGACATATTTCGGTCTTGCTTAAGCATCGGTTGACGTCACTACGTGTTGCCCACGTGACCATGTTTGACTCTGAATGCTATACCTGGCGGAGTATATTTATATACCATGCGTAAATTCAAGGATAGCTTCTAAGTCTTGGTGGCCGCAAGACGAATCCTCAGTTTACCTTGCCTGTTTTTCTGAGTAGAAGCTCTTTATCCCAACAAGGCGTTCGTCGTTCGTCGTTCTCCGTCGAGTCTATTTAAAAAAACTTTGACGTTCATAAGTGTATCTTTGATACCCAAATTGAAAAATAACATTTTGACATTGACTTTGACTCCGACTTAAAATGATAGCCTGAGCTTCACCACTAAAAAGCCACTAGTGGTGACTAAAAAAAATTAGGAAATGTTTTAGGGGCATTTGGGTGTGTTTGCATGCTGCTGACAGTATTTGCCACGTACCGGGATCGTTTTAGATGCAAAATATTATTTGTGGACTTTCGCGACTACATCCCGAAACACGACTAGGTCATTTCACGGCATGGCTTGGTCCGGTGGGTGGTACTCGTAACTAGGCACGGCCGAAGCCTCGCACCAGAGTTTGCTACCCGGTTAGCACTACCCGGGGACCATGTGTAGGGAATCAGAATAGAGTACACTTCTACGGACGTGGGTAGTTCAGCCCCCACCTGTGTAAAAACTTGTATAAAAGCCTTCGGTGTAAAAGCAGCCTTACGTTGTTAGGCAGTACAAGACTTGGTACGTTTATTGATTTATCCAGTTGAGTACTGGGTCAAAGTCGAACTCACCTGTTCGCCCGTACTTAATTAGTTTAGGTTTAGTGAGAAGTTTTAATTTGCACTAGACACTTACATAATATCCTACCTAATGCTATGTGATGTAATGCTAACCTAGGGCCTATGTGACCTCGCGGGTGGCGTCTGTCCTCTCGCGTGCAGGTTCGTTATTTCTGCCAAAATTTAAATTTTGGAAATTTTTCAAAATTGTATACTTTATAAAACAGACTCGATATAATAATTGCACCTACTCACAAAGTTTCAAGAGAATCGTTTAAGAAATGCGACCTGTAGACGAAGACAAAGTTCCGGAAGATCCAGACGGAAAGGTCGGAGATCCAGACGGAATTCGGACACACTTTGTAATTAAGCTAGATTTATCTTGTTATAATAAAAAAATCAGGTTGTATTTCTCTACGCTCGACATATTTACACTCTATTATTTTATTTGCTGCGACATGGAATAATAATAAATACCTTTTTACCTTGAGTTTAAAACAGTAATTCCGTAATCAGCATTCGCTAACGAGCGATGCGGTTAACGAGTGCCCGCTGTGGCCGGTCGCTTGCTTGACCAATCAATTGCATGCAGTCGAATCGTACTGCAGCGGTCGGCTAGAGTGGAGACGGCTTTTTAGCTTATATTTTAAAATAGAGACATTTGTAAAAAGTAATGAAGCGATCTACTTCAATGTTTGTAAGTGACAATGATCTTCATATAACAGGGTATCCTAGTATGGAGATCATAGCTCACCCTACATACATTTTAATGTGTACTAGCTATAAGTAAACTTAGAAAAGAATAATAATGTGTTGTAAATTTAATTACTTTTTTTTGGAAATAAAGTATTATTATTAATGTTAAGTCGAATCGAGCTGATAACCTACGAATCCTACTAATATTATAAACGCGAAAGTTTGTATGGATGGATGGATGGATGGATGGATGTTTGTTACTCTTTCACGCCAGAACGGCTGAACAGAGCTGGATGAAATTTGGCACAGAGAAAGCTTATAGTCTAGAATAGCACATAGAATACTTTTTAATCGCGGGTGAAACCGCAGGGCGCAGCTAGTTAAACATAAATTTGACATGTGTATTCCACAAGTCAATAATGTCATGTACTACAATAGTAGGTACCTATATGAAAGCTATAAAAGTATATAATCACCTACCTCTCGAATTTAAAATGTTAAAGGCAATAAATTTAAACTTATCTTGAAAGATTGGTTAGTAAATAAAGTATTCTACAGTATAAAATAATATTTTGACGAGTGAATGTTAAGATTTTGTGACAATAGTAGTAGTACGTTGTTGTTCTTATTAATAATAAGTATTTATAAGCTCATTAAGTTTAATTAGATTTAAAAATATCTCACTAGTTAAATTATTGTATGTTCGATATGAACAAAACTGTTGTTACTAATCTTACCTTTAAAACGCATACCACCTTGTACCTACACAGTTTCACAATAAAAAATATTCTACTCTATTCATTAAAAAAAAAAAGCTTATTGCTATCCTTTTTGCGTATTAAAAAGAAAGATTTTTGATTGATTCAAATCACAAAATAATTAATAATAATAAATTCGGGACACTTCCACACACGGTCGCCTGACCCCAAACTAAGCAAAGCTTGTACTATGGCTGCCAGAGACTGATATACATACTTAGATATTTTTAAATCCATACTTAAATACATATCAACACCCAGACATAGAACAAACACAAATGTTCATCACATAAATGTTTGCCCTAGGTGGGAATCGAACCCACGCCCCCAGGCTCAGAAGGCAGGATCACTACCAACTGAGCCACCGAGGCAGGCAGATTAAATAGTTTGTTGACCCAAATAAAACCAGTGGCTCTATGAGCTGGAGACGTCACGTTCGGCGTCTATGTCAAAGTAAACACGTCGCCTTTAAAAAAAAAAACGACGCCATTTTGAAAGAATTGAATTTGAATTCGGACATACGAAAACATTTTTGTCCAAGCTGAAGCAGAGACGCTTCGCTTGCTAACGCTCGCTCGGTCGATAGAAATCTGCGCTGAAAGAAATGTAATGAAATTAAAAAAAAATCGAATGTAACGTTAAAATATAATAATTTTCCATAGATATCAAATTTCCAAGCTAGTAATAGTCGTACCCTGTCATTGTCCTGGATACATCCGAGAAAATTGGAAATTTCCCCATCCAGGGGGTCTACCATAGAATCTTATTGGTTACGTTTTGTTTTCGACGCTGCGCGACCATGGATCTTATGTATATTATATATCGGTATTGACTGCCTCGGTGACTCAGTTGGTAGTGAACCTGCCTTCTGAGCTTGGGGGTATGGGATCAATTCCCACCTAGGGCAAACATTTATGTGATGAACATTTGTGTTTGTTCTATGTCTCAGTGTTATTTTCTATTTAAGTATCACAGAATACGCCCTATTACTTAAGTATGTATTTAAAAATTTCTAAGTATGTATATCAGTCTCTGGCAGCCATAGTACAAGCTTTGCTTAGTTTGGGGTCAGGCGACCGTGTGTGGAAGTGTCCTGAATTTATTTATTAGTACCTGGATGGCCGAGCTTTGCTCGGTATTTTTTTTTATTTTTTAATTGTGTTTTTTGGATAATAAACAATTGATTTTAGTCTAACCTCAAAGCAAACACTCATTGACTTCGTGTTACTTAACAACGCCATCTGCTGTTGTGTCGTTAAAGCAATTAGTTGCTCACAAAAAATAGTAGTATTATTATTCGCCAATAGATGTCAGGAAGAGTCATATTTTTCAGTTGAGATTGATTATCGATAAAACACGAATAAAATGATATTTTCTAAAAATGATTCCTAGCTAGATCGATTTATCGCCCCCGAAACCCCCTATATACTAATTTGTATGAAAATCGTTGGAGCCGATTCCGAGATTCCAATTATATATATATACTAGCTGTCACCCCGCGACTTCGTTCGCGTTTATTATTTATATATATATTTAAACTATCCTATCTCTCAAGTTGGATCGAACTGCACATGGTGTGCGAATTTTATTATAATCGGTTAAGTGGTTTAGGAGTTCATTGAGGACAAACATTGTGACACGAGATTTTTATATATTAAGATATATATACAAGAATTGCTCATTTAAAGGTATAAGATTACGCAACGATACGATTCGCGTTCGCGCAGAACCATGACCGCAATATGGGGCCTATTTTGTCATGGTAGGCTCCTAGAGTATTTTTGTTAATCAGTTACTCGTGTTCTCCTCGTTGGAGAACACGAGTAACTGATTTCTTAAGAAAACGATTTCTTAAACTAGGGCGTACTCGAGCTATAAGTAGGACGCGTAAACAGAGTCTTGAGATTCTGAGATTGATTACGAAATGTTTTATTTATTACTAGCTCTTCTGCCCGCGGCTTCGCTAGTGTTTATTAGCCTATGATACACAAGGATAATGTAGCTTTTTAGTAGTGAAAGAATTTTTAGAATCGGTTTTTTAATTTCGGTGAGTACCCCCGAGAAATAAAGTTATAATAAATAAACTCACAAATGTTCTCTCTTTATAATATTGCAAAGGTGACAAGTGAAACGCTCGAATTAAAGGTTACAACTGTCTTTATTTGGAGAATAACAGTATTTTATAACCAAAGTCTATGTACCTATTTACTATATCTCAATATAACTACATAGCTGTTACTGTTACCCGCGACTTCGTGTTTATTCAGAAGTTTGCATCCAAATATCTTCCTAGTGATATACTGTAACTAATTATTAAACTTTATCGAGATACGTTCAGCCGTTTAGCCGTGAAAAGCCAACAAACAGACAGACTTTCGATTCTATAATATTAGTGTGGATTTACTTAGGTATCTGCTTATTATTAACTTCTTTAGGCACTTACTGGCTTATTTTCGGTGTAAAGTGTCATTGAGATAATTCTTGTTAGTTTTAATCTGAAGTCTTACAGGTGCCTGTGCTGGGGTTATTTGAAAGACTATTCCAGGCTTTTATATATCTAACTAGCTGTCACCCCGCGACTTCGTTCGCGTTTATTATTTATATATATATATATATATATATATATATGTGAGCTATCCTATCTGTTAAGTTAGATCGAACTGCACATGGTGTGCAAATTTGATTGAAATCGGTTAAGTAGTTTAGGAGTATATAGCGGACAAACAACGTGACACGTAATTTATATATATGTTAAGATTAATATAATTTACCTACCTAATTTGATCTAATCTAATTTAATATTGTTTATATTGTGTTTTGAGTGCTTCATTTGGGTGTTTCATCTGAAATAAATTACTTGTGAATTTAATTTAATATTTTATTACTTTAAGTTCACATTAAACTTTTATATTACAAAACATTATAGTAAATTTCGTTTACCTATTATTATGTATTCATATCTGTAGCATTAATACAGCTACGATTAAGTAGATATGTAGGTATCTTTACTAAATAGACTATAACATCATCAAATTCTCATTTTATCTCGATCAAATAATATAATCGATAATAAGAAATATTACAAAACGAGAAAAAAATATCTTATTATTTTATACATAGTAATGTAATTAGAAATGTAAACGTAAAATAAAGCATACTTACTTAATCAACTTAATTATACAACTATACAAGTCAATTACTTAATTTTAAATTAAAAATTTCAATTTGCTAATTAAACATTTTATCTCTGAAACGGTTCATATATAAATACAATTTTATTTTATAACTTGGGTGCTAAAGATTTAAGTTTCCATTCACCTCCCAACCCGACTGTCATTGACAGTCTGTACGTCTGTACTCCGTAGCTACTCGTGTATCCACAGATGAGGAACGCTCGTACTGTAGACAACGCGATATTGAGAAAGAAGTTTGATGGACACTTGCACTAAACATAGGAATTGCCTAAGTCATTGCTTAACTAGTTTTAAACGACTCCTAGCAAAATATTCGTTTATCGGGCACATAAAGTTAAGGTGCCGAAAGGTTCGTTTAAAAAAAATTGGTAGGAGCTGGCTATTCTTATATTTAGTGCAAAATGGCCATAAGACTTGCGTGCTAAGAGTACGACTGAAACTGACCAACTGAACAAAGCATAGATTAAAATGCGTGAAAGACAACATGAGAGGGGAGTGAATGAGGATTATGAAGAGGGATAGAGACGAATGGAGGAAACTGATATACTGTCCCGTTCATACATGAGTGGGATAAAGGTAGGAAGATAATGATGCTGATTGGCGTCACAAAATTTAAAAAAAAAATGTTTTATTACAGTGTTTATGGAACTATTGGTCATCTTCATTTGAGTCTCACAATTTATTCATCTAGCCTTTGTAGGATCTACGTGATTATTTATGTTAAATAAAGGCGCCAGAGACGACGTCATCTATTGTCACCAAAGCTAGATTTTGAAAGTAAGGAGAGCATCCTCCTGGCGCATGGCGCTAATTTAATGGGGCGCCAAACCAATGACTACTATTTTTTTTTCTAATTATATTTAATTACGCCAAATTAGCACAGCTCATTAACGCGACTAATCGTCAATCCTCTGGGGGGTGATTTTCCGTCCGAAATCAGGGGCGCTATCTTCTAAATGGCTCAGTTCTTGCCTACGTTAATCCTTACTTTAGTAAACCAATTTTCAACTCTCTGGCTGGGGAATCCTTGGTAGTATGTAGCGAGGGCAACATTAATATTCTTCGAAATGATCCCTCAGTTCTTGCCGACGTTAATCCTTACTTCAATATACCAATCTTCAACTCTCTGGGGGATTCTTGGTGGTCTGTAGCGAGGGGCGTCATTAAAAGTCCTCGAAATGACTCGAGCGTCACTAACGTTAGTCCTTGCTTATGTCATCCATTCACAAAGTCTGTGGCTACACAAAACGACGTAGACTAGTAAACCAATCTTCCACTCTCTGGCAATCTCAACTATCCTTGGTAGACTGCACCGAGGGGCGTCATTAATAGTCCTCGAAAGGACTCGGGTGACACTAACGTTAGTCTTTTCTTACGTCACCCATTCACCAAGTCTATGGCTAAACAAAACGACGTGGATACGTAACCTATTGGAGGACGATCGATATTCATGCTGGGAAATCGCCACGTGCCGGTTGGCGCTATAAATAGAATATTCCACTTACTGAGTATTTTGTACGTAATGCCATTCCGCTGTTAATATTAAGGTAAAGGAAAGTATAATCGTATTGCGTGAAATCGGGTACAAAAATAGGATATTTTGAGCTGGAACATTCTGCTCTAGCGGACTATTAATCTTTCTTAGGTTTGATGGGTTTGGTGTATGCGTCATCAAAGTGACTTTATACTTTTAACAGAGTCTATTATTCAATATAAATGAAACTAGCTACATCCCACGGTTTCACTCGCGGTCCCTTGGGAATCGATTCTTTTTACCGGGACTGAATATAGTCCGGCGAAGTGTGGGTGTTGTTTTACACCTATGCCAGCCCCCTCGGGGGAAAGGCGTGACGATATGTATGTTTTATGTTTGACGGCTAAGGGTAGGTACCCTATGTTCTTTTTTGTACCCCGCCAATTTTTTTTACGATCGGTTGATTTTTTATAGCCGTTGCCAACCGTTACCAACTAACAAACTCACTTTCGCTTTTATAATAGCCGTTAGGATGCCATGCTTTGCATCTTCACAATAAGGTACTTATTAAGTTTTTTCGACTTTGCTGACTTTAGCGCAAGAATAGCGACGAAATAATAACTATGGATTTCATTGGTTAAAATCACTTAGGTTTATCCTAAGTGAATTTAAAAACAGAGAAATGCTTTTACTTTTACTTAGTAAAGGTAACTATTCACCATCCTGCCTTGCAGTCCGCCTTGCAGTCCGCCGCTTCATGCAGGATGGTGAATGTCACAGCCTGCATCGCGTCCAGCAACGACGTGCGGGATGCTAGGCAGGACCGCAAGATGGTTTGTGACCTACAATCTGCTTTGCAGGCTTAGCACGGCGGACTGCAAGTCAGGATGGTGATAGGTTACCTTAACGGAACAATAGGTAATACTTACGCAGCAAAAACAACACGTTTGACTAAATTAGTGTCAGTGTCATCACAGCACAGCATGATTTAATCAGTCATCATGATAATTACAAAAACAATTTTATTTTGCCTCATTCTGTGTCGACGACCTTTCGCAGTGCGAGTGCAAATATTGGTCTTGTCAAAAGTGACGCTTGTGTGTGTAGGTTTCAGTATCATACATCCAAAGTCATTGTAGCTGTTTTGGTTAAATATATTCTTACGTATCAAATAGATCTTCCTAGTTATTTTTCTCTTTACACATTGGCCTAAAAATGAAAGATCCTACTAATATTATAAACGCGAAAGTTTGTGTGTATGGATAGATGGATGGATGGATGGATGTTTGTTACTCTTTCACGCCAGAACGGCTGAACAGATCTGGATGAAATTTTGCACAGAGATAGATTATAGTCTAGAATAGCACATAGGATACTTTTTAACCGCGGTGAAATCGCGGGGCGCAGCTAGTTTATAATATTCATATTTTAAATCTTTCATTTTTAGGCATGACTTTTTAAGCATAGCTTAAAAACTGAGTTCCCATCCTGTAATTCGTCATCCATGCAAACATTTTTTTAGACTTTTGTTGGCAGTATAAAAACTGCTGGATCGATTTCTATACAATTTGAATGCGACCACCTCTAAAGCATTAAGTATGATCTACCAAACAAAATAAGAACCATTAGAATAGACTCACAATTAGAATAACAACGGATAACAAACGGAGTAATCGCGTAACATACATACAAAAAAAACATACCTACAGTCGAATTGAGAACTTCCTCCTTTTTGGAAGTCGGTTAAAAACAGTTGAGGCATGTAGTTAAGATAATTTGGGTTTCATCATCGTCATCATCATCATCATCATTATCATCATGTGAATCTCGAAATGATCTTTACAATGATCGGTCTTGCGCTGCCCGCATCCAGCGGCTTCCCGCGACCTGAATTGGTTGATGCGAATTGGTATCACAGCAAAATCGAGTCTAGATAGATAGAGAGACTAGGCTCTGTGTGCTGAATATCTTGCAAACCTCTAATCTCCATATCTCCGCCATTTAATTTAAAATTTAATAAAAACTCCGCCATTTAAAAAAAAAAACAAAATTGACAAAAATAAACTTTTTAATTATCGAACCTACTCACGAAACTTCACGAGAATCGGTTGAGAAATGCAACCAGGGGGCCTATTCCTGCGCGTGAGATAAGATGAGATTTTATCTCGGTCACTCTCCCACCTATGAAGTTTCAAACGAGAGCAACAAGGACGACAAAAGGTGAGATGAAAATCTCAAATCTCCGAATAGGGCCACTGTAGGGAAGAAAAGACAGACGCCCGCCAGACGGACAAACATACGAAAGTATTTTTGGCGAATCTAAAGCAGAAACGCTTCGCTTGCTAACGCTCGTTCAGCCAATTATTGCTAAAGTTATATCCCTAATATTATTGCTAAAGTTAAGGGTCCCGCGACGCTCTAAATTTTTCATACAAACGCGCTTGTCAAATTTCTTGGAAACCATTTGTCAGATTATGATGAAATTTGGCATGTACAATTAGGTAAATGAACTTACATCTCCGCTCCTATGTACTTGTTTTTTTTTAAAAAAAAACGTCCTTATAAGAAAACAAGCTGCGCCCCGCGGTTTCACCCGCGGTTTAAAGTATCCTGCATGTGCTGTTCTAGACTATAATCTATCTCTGTGCCAAATTTCATCCAGATCTGTTTAGCCGTTCTGGCGTGAAAGAGTAACAAACATCCATCCATCCATCCATCCTTACAAACTTTCACGTTTAAAATATTAGTTGGATAGAGCTATGAAAAATATCCGCATTTGTAAGGGGTCACTTTTGACTGATTTATTTAATAGATAAACAAAGCCAATCAAAAATCTCTTTACTTATGGAGGTTGTCTATATCATTAGCTTAATATGAATCATATTACAAGAGAAACTTTTAATTATTTGGAAATAATTAGAGAACTGCAAAAGTCATAAAAAATGATTGAAATTGCACTTTGTCACTCTGTAGATGACTTTAAAGGCTCGTTAGTATATTGACTTGCTCTTTTCGCTCATCGTCTTCCTCTTCACGAAATGGCTATAGAAAACCTTTAGCCAATGCGAAATTAGTCTAGCCCTTCGCCGCACCCTTTACTACACTCACATAAAATATAAGTTTCAGAGTTATTTTTATTCCCTTATATTGATTTGTCCTCGACCTTTGCTGCCTTAGGTACCTGTAAAAATTCCCTCCCCGTTCATACACGATCATTTCCATTCATGCGGTGTCCCACAGACCCGTTATAATAAACTGGGGTCTGGCAGACCCGTAATCGTAAACATTGATGGGATTTTCCGTGTACCTTTGGAAAAAAGGATCATTGGTGTGTTCGAATATTAATTTTTATGCGCACGTAACAAATCATTTAGTGATAGCTTAGTGATAGCGATAGCTTAGTGGTGACAGCGTTTGAAAAATGTGAGTTTCTAATTTCAGGTGATGAGCTGATTTCAAATTTCGATGATGAGCTTCCAAAAAGGGAAAAAACACATAAAACACACTAGCTGCGCCCATAAGTAACATAACATAACAAAATCAAAGTCAAAATGTTTTTATTCAATTTAGGTATCAAAGATACACTTATGAACGTCAAAGTTATTAAAATAGACTCGACCGCCTTGTTCTTGTAACGTCACGCCTTTCCCCCAGGAGGGCTGGCAGAGGTGTAATACAACAGTCACACATCGCCGGACGATATTCAGTCCCAAATGTGACAGGGGGCGTGCCTGTCACCATAACCGAGCTCCAGTCATGTAGCAGATGACATATAATACGCACATATGTTCACATAATGAACGAATTGGTGCGTGCCGTCGGCTGGGTTTGAACCTCTGGATTGAGAGGACGGCCTTCTCCAACTAGGCTATCACCCCTAGAAAAGTAGTCTAAGTGTTAATCCAGAGCATGCGCTACCTCCAAAACCAAATTGCATCAAAATCCGTCCATCTGCTTTTTTTTTTTTTTTTTTTTTTTTTTATATAGAATAGGTCGTCGTTTGACCACCAACTCGCCTGATGTTTAGCGACGTTGTGGTCTAAGATGGAGCACGACGACCTATAAGATACTAATTTACTCTAGCCTTGTAATTTTGTAGAGTGAAGAAGTACAAAGACAGCAGTTGAGTGAGGCGCTATAAGTGCTTGAGCATGAAGAAGTAATAAACAAAAACATAATCACACAAACATTCTCCTTTCCATACTAATATAATTATAAAGAGGAAAGATTTGCATGTAAGTATGTTTGTAACGAATTAACTCAAAAACTACTGGTCCGATTTCAAAAATTATTTCTCCATTAAATAGCTATACAATATTCCTGATTGATATAGGCTATAAAAGGTGAGTGAAGCCGCGGGCAAAACAGCTAGTATAATATAAAATAAAAAGTAGCATCATGACGATACCATAGCAAGGTGATGGAACTTACTAGTAATTCCCTAGCTATATCAAGGTAATGGAAATTTCTTGTAACTCCCTAGATACTTTCAAGTCGGAAGACGGAAATACAAACGGAATAATACAAACATAAAAATAATTCATTAATGTCATCATACAGGTAAGTTTAGTAAAAATAGTTAAATATTATGTATAGCTATTATTTTACACAATAATAATAGTTCAAAAATCTCTTATTTTAAAATAAACGCGAAAGTTTGTATGTATGGATGGATGGATGGATGTTTGTTACTCTTTCACGCTAGAACGTCTGAACAGATCTGGATGAAATTTGGCACAGAGAAAGATTATAGTCTAGAATAGCACATAGGATAATTTTTAACCGCGGGTGAAACCGCGGGGCGCAGCTAGTAAAACATATTTTCTAGTAACCAAGCTCTCAGCTTGGTTTTGAAGCACACTGTAGAAGGCGTAGTTTAATAAATTACTTGATCATTGTATTAATGAAGTTGACTACGAGTATAAGAGTTTAAAAGCTTACTATTATGCAAAGTAAAGCAGTTCATTGACAATTACAATTCATTACGTCATTTTTTCCAACAGTAGCTTTTTCAACGCAACCTTAAATCCACCAAATCCAAAAAATTAAATCCACAAGTTTGAGGATGGGTTCAGGACCACTTTTGGTCCTGAACCCATCCTCAAACTTCGCCACCAGATCGTTTTTTTTAAGATTGAATGGGCCCACACGTTTGACCACAACACACCTGATGGAAAGCGACGATGCGGTCTAAGATGGAGCACGCTTGCCCATGAGGTGCCGTCTCACTCTTGTCTTGAAGAGACCCAGGTTGTATCATTGCCCAATCTTGGTACTACCCACCTCCACGTACGTTTCAGGGTTCAATTTTGCATTACCATACACCGGAGCGGTGTCCGGTGCAGTCTGTTTTGCGTCTATTATTGCGTATTTTAGCAGTATTACTGAAACCTAGTTAGAATTCTACTGTAACGTAGAGTTACTATTTTAGGCCGCGCGTGTTTATCTTCAAACACAGCTGCACTTAATATCCGGACTGCATACGTCAAGACTATCCTATCCTACTAATATTTTAAACACGAAAGTTTGTAAGAATGGATGGATGAATGTTTGTTACTCTTTCACGCCAGAACGGCTGAACAGATCTGTACGAAATTTGGCACAGAGATAGATTATAGTCTAGAATAGCACATACATTTTAACCGCTGGGCGCAGCTAGTCTTATCTTAACTAATATTATAAATGCGGAAGTGAGTTCGTTTGTTTGCTACGTTTTCACGCCTTGACTTCTCCACCGATCGTCATGTAATTTTGCATACACGTTGTCTGGGTACAAAAAAGGACATAGGGTATTTTTTAGCCACGAGTAACACTTCGACACAGCTAGGCAGAAATAAAACAAGTATAAATTTTAAACCTCTTAGACCGATTTCCTTCAACACCGACTTTCATTAAACATAGCTTGTTCTTAGCTATGTTGTTGTAAGCTCCCGACTAATTCACCTTTCAAACAAATAAAAACATTCGGGAACTACGATGCCACAGACACACACACACACACACACACCACACACACACACACACACACACACACAGATAAGTCAAACCTAAAACCACCCCGTCATTCGTTTTGCGGCGGGGGTTAATAAAGTACAAAAAATGAGTTGAAATTTTGTGGCTCATACATCGTACGAAAAAACGGTTGTCAATTTTCGCGATCAAAAACCATTAGGATTGAATTTGTGACCTTTTAGTGTCGGAGCTAAAGATAGGTTATCCGAGTAAATACCCGCGTCAATAAATTTAGGACTTTATTAAATCAAATTGGAGTTTTGTGCTGGCAAAGGCTTTGTAGTTTCTGACTCCCTCATCTCTAGTTAGGACTTAGGTATATTGAGAAAACAAGTAACATTATTAAAAGAAAAACAAAAATTCAACTGCAAAACGTTGTAAGTACCCTATGTCACTTCCGTTATTAAAACGATTCAAATGACGAAATCCATCAAGCTGTTTAGGCTTAGGGCGTGCCAAATAAACCTCATACATACATGTGACCATACATACAAATGTGCTCATATATACATATGTGCCTCATATATACATAATACGAGTATGTACATATCCACAAACATACATACACTCGAAAAACATAACCCTCCTTCTTGCGCAGTCGGGCAATAATAGAGTTGCTATCACAAACACATTTAGTTAAACTGCTATAATTCACGCAGGAGCACGAGGCAGTGAATATTTTCATCTTCTTCTTTTCTTCTTTTAGAAAATCTGAATCTGAATCTCCGAGTTTTATTAATTTTTTGAAGTAAAACTTCTAATGCGACTTCCAACAAGGTTGCGTTAAACGTTTAACGCTACCATGGAGGGGGAATAGAAAGAGACAGAGCGAGACAAAGCGTGACCTCTTTCTATTTTCAATTCCACATAACGAAGTTACACTTCTTCCGCGCGGAGGGACTCCACGCACTATTTTTTTTCTATTTTGCGATGACGCAATATTTAACACATAGCGCGTGTTGTTTTATTCGAGTACAAAACTATATAATGAGTAAGAGTGGGCTGGCTGGCACCCTCGTGGTGTAGGTAGCTACTACTATACCAGTTCGAGATGTCAAGTCAACGTATGGATGCAGTATGAAATACATAGATTATTATGTCCAGAGATGGATTTAGGAGAGGGCTGGGGTTACATCCTGAGCCTCCACAAAAGCGGTGTCCCACAATACAGAAATAAAAAAAAACCGACATTGTAACAGGCCGCCAACTTTTCCGTTTTAATTTTTTGCAGTTTTTACCCCATTTTTACGTATGATACTTGTAAATACAAATACGGTATCGTTCTTAAATATTTAAGTATTAATATTTAAATACTAAATATTAATAAACAGTTCAACCATATTACTAGGGCCTCGATTCTATTAAGCATTTTTTTTCTAAAATTGTTAATGTATTGTCTACTTTTGACATATATATAATATATATGGCATGCAAAGAGTGCCAATTTGAGGCAATTCATTAACAGTTTTGAAACAATTGGTAAGCTTTGAAACAATTGGTTGATTTGAAACAATTTGAAACAATAAGGGGCCTCATTTGGTGCCCTAGAGCCTCCAGATCTTTAAATCCAGCACTGATTATCTCCATGGTTTGGACCCAGGATTTATGCGATTTTGGGTTGTTTATGTACTAGGTCAAAGTTAATCAAATGAAATTGGTGTTGTACGTTGGGTTAAAGTCTTCGTAGTTTCTGACTCCCTAAACCCTAGTTAGGACTTTAGGAGGCAAGATTTACGTGATTTTGGCTTGTTTATGTACTAAGATCTCCATAAACGGAGCCGTAGGCAAATTACACAGTAATGAAATAAAGGAAGCTCCCAGCCCTTAATAGCCATTAGCTTCCTGAACGAGGTTAGACGCTCATGAGATTTGGCTCATTTGTATTTACGTCTCAAGAGGCCGAGCCGTCTTGTGAGTAGAAGACGAATTGTAATCTGTTTGCTGTTTGTAATTTTGCATGTGCTGTAGCGTAAAAGTGTGGAGCTGTCAGTTTTAAAACGATAAATAGATCAGGTTATGGTTTAACTAGGTAGTTATGAAATGCCTAGAATATCATCATAATATATTAGTGCTAACCGGGTAGCAAACTCTGCTGGGAGGTTTCGGACGTGGCTAGTTACCACCCACCGGACTAAGCCATGCCGTGAAAAGACCTAGTCGTGTTTCGGGATGTAGTCCGGTGTAACCGTTCCGAAGACGGGTCTGAGCAGTAGCGCACTTATAGCGCCTCACTCAATTGCCGTCTTTGTACTTCTTAACTCTACAAAACTTCAAGGCTAGAGTGAATAAGTACCTTATAGGTCGTCGTGCTCCATCTTAGACCACAACGTCGCTGAATATCAGGCGAGTTGGTGGTCAAACGCCGAGAACATTAAAAAAAAACTTAAAATTTATCTAGCAAATACATTCTTAATATGACGTAGATGTACTGTAATTAGGATGTCCAAGTTTGAACACGTTAGACCACTGGCGCATCCGGTTTTAAAGGGCACAAGTTCCCTATCCAAAAGTATCTAAATCAGACTCTACAGTAGTTGAAAATGACAGTTTTTTTTTGGTTGTTGTGATCAAATTTACCCTCGACTATAAGGCGAGCCCCTTAAACCAAAATCCTGGATCCGTCACTGCGTTATACCTATGCAGATGCAGGTTATCTGGATTGCTTGCAAATCTATCTTAGTCAATGGCTCTTATAGTAATAGCAGCGTTCTCCTCACCTACTTACCATCAAGAACATTGCCAGCTTGTTATAAAGTTATGCAAACCGAAAGGCTGTGAAGATTGTTTCATATTGTAGGTTTCTTTTTATGAAGCGAAGCCCACAATATGCTAAACTTTTTTCCTGTTGTTTTTGAAATAAATGGAAAGTCACGTTTTTCTTTTCAAGCAATGTGACTGTAACAAGGGCTGTCTCTATGTATAGTAGAGTTGGTGAGTATAGAGTCTATGTACCCATGATCCAAAAAAACAAGGTCAGCAAACACGGAATGACGTCATCGTCATTCGTCTCTTTCGAACTTGTTGTAAATGACTTATTTCGGTCCTGCTTGAGCATCGATTGACGTCACTAGGTGTTGCTGAATGCTATACATGGCGGAGTATATTAACATACCATGTATGTACCATCTAGAGTCGAGGAGTGAACCCAATTGACTGGATCGGTGGCTCAGTTGGCCAACCTGCCTTCTGCGGTGCTATTCACAAACATTCAAAAAGTTTCTATAGTACAAGCTGTGCTTAGTTTTGGGTCAGACGACCTTGTGTCCAACAAAGTCCCGAACGATTATTTATTCGGGCGCCCCTAGCCATGACACCTGCAGTGCAGTGGTAAAAGTTTCGACGCTTCTGATGCGTCTGCACCCAAATACGTTACCCCTGCACCCCAGGTTAGACAGTCATATTCACCAGACTGTGTAAGAAGGAGGGTTATGTTTTTCGAGTGTATGTATGTATGAGGTTTCTTTGGCACGCCCTATACAGCCTAAACAGCTTGATGTATTTCGACATGTGAGGTGTCATTTGAATCGTCTTGATAGTGGAAACGACATAGGGTACAATATTTTGCAGCCGCACTTAATGTTTTTAAATTATTAATGTTACTTGTTAAATTTTAGAACGCCATCGAGAACGACAAAAAACTAACTTTTCAAAGACTATACAACGTTTATTGCTTAGGGGTTAGTGTCTAAATATTTACGGAATTTATCCGTAGAGTAAGTACGTAAGCATATTTTAAGGAAAGAATTACAGTTTTTCATGATAACTATAATTTAAAAAAAAATACTACTTGGTGGTTGAAATATTAAAGATGGCGTTACCTGTTAACATCAAGGTGTCGTTTTATTAAACTAATTTTGCTAATTTAACTGTCAACACACTTTGTGATAAACACACAGGAAATCTATTCCTATGCGTGAGATGAGATGAGATTTTATCTTGGTCACTATCACACCTACGACAATTCTAACGAGAGCAACAACGACGAAAAATGGTGAAATGAAAATCTCAAATCTCCGACAAGGGCCCCAAGTGGTAAATACATTTTTGTAATTTTGACGTTCATAAGTGTATCTTCGATTCCCAATTGAATGAACTAATTTTATCTCAACGGTAATGCTTTAAGACTACTTGTGAACATTTTTTATTTTTTTTATCTAGGTATTATAATTGCCTAATCCCTATTCAGAACGCTAAATTGCTAAATCTAACTAGGTAAAAGTCTTGATTTTCTTGTCAAGTACGCAGCAAAAACCAGGGCAGATGTATGTTTTGCTTCTACATTTAGCAATTTAGCGTTCTGAATACAGCCTAAATAAGTAGTAAATTTTAATTACCTAAGTAGGTACAAAATAATTTTTACTACACATTACTAAGAAAATATTATACAACACTCTACTCAAAGCAAGATAATGTCAATCAACAATCTAGATAAGGTCAGGATTTTATAAAACAGCTGCATTAAAAATTAACATTTGGAATCCGTTTCCATACTTGCCGAGCTCAAACACTCTCTTCGTAACACATCGGTCACAGTTTTCGCGCTCTTTAGGCCGGCACAACGTATTTTAACTCGAAACTGGCTAAATAAGAGAACTGTGTGGTGCATAACGTAGAAAAAAGCAATAAAGTTTAATTTTCAAGCAGGTGTTGGTGTTGGAAAAAAGGTTGCATCAAGTTCACGTTTGGTTTGATTTAAAAATAGAAAAGAGTTTTCAGTGCAGTGTTTGACAAGGAGGTTGTATGTGTTGTGCTAAAAAAATCAGTGCATCGTGATTTATATTTTTTCCTCTGTCCTTAGCAGCCAGTGCTGTGATAGCAAGGAGGTTGTAAGTGATAGTGACGTGTTAAAATCGACGTATTATCGATTTCTGTGAATTGTTTACGGACTGTGTTCCGATTTCCCAGAAGCAGTCTTAATTTACCGATAATATCTAATCCGTAATTTGATTAATTGGTGATATAGTTTTTACATGTTAATTTCTACGTGTTAAATAACTTCCGGTTTAAGTTTTGGCGTAGTATTTTTAGTATACTTACGGTAGTTAGTATGAAACAGCATTATTAGGTGTACAGCAAAAATACAGAGAAAATACCCATAAACCACAGCGAAAATATTAATAAAAAAACATTACTTAAGAGTCTTCTCCTCTTTGGGAGTCGGTTAAATGATATGCTAAGACTCGGAAAATATGGACACAGTACGGTCCCGTACACATACCTACGCATGAAAAACCTTACCTTCCTTCTGTAGTCGGGTAAAAAACCGTTCAGGTAGCTGAGGAAATTGGCTTGTGTACGACAAACTCGACAGGCCACGATTCCGCTGTCAACTCACTAAACGAATCTTAAGCTGGTTACTCACGCGCCTGCTGCAGGGGCGATCTCGGGATTGGACCCTTAATTGTCACCTTAATTGTTGTTTATATAGGCAAGCCGGGGCAATCTTATAGGTTGGCCCTGTCGCAGGGTGGCAGGGGTGCGAGATCTTCCTAGCTTCCTAAATCATCTCTGCCTACTATTCTTGCCGCGTGACATGACATCTAGTCACTTTCACACCTGTGACTTTTCAAACGAGAGAGACAAGGACCAGAAAATATCTTGAATTGTAGGACTAGAGTGCTGTTGCCGCGTGTGTAGCGACGTTGTGTCAATTTCTGAATCAGCTCGGTGACGACTGTTCTACTCACACACTGAATGGCAGTTGTGGCAGGCATGTGTATAGAGACAGGATGGGTGACCAGAGGTGGTATTTATAACTGTAGGTTAAATTGTAAGCCCCGGTTGTTTGTTCTATAATAACAATCGTCAAGCCATGTCCGAGACCTTCAGGCGGCCTAGAAACTCTGACATTAGGGCTAGCCACTAGACCTATACGAACTAGCTTGCTTTGTAAAGAGATAACTCCTGAAATGCTTCGTCCGCCGCCGCTGCACTCGAGATTGATTGCCCCTGCAACAGGCATGTGAATAGCCAGCTTTAGAGCTATGACATATATATCTTACAAGCTGCGCCCTGCGATTTCACCCGCGGTTAAAAAGTATCCTATGTGTTATTCTAGACTATAATCTATCTCTGTGCCAAATTTCATCCAGATATGTTCCGCCGTTCTGACGTGAAAGAGCAACAAACATCCATCCATCTATCCATCCATACATCAAACTTTCGCGTTTATAATATTAGTAGGAGTAGGATAGTGATAGAAACACAAGAAAGAGCAAACATGTATTTTAGTGCTGTCGAACTAGTAAACTTGTTTTTAGTCGGCACCTGAGAAGCGGCACGAGTCTAATTTTCAGTCCAGTTTGTGTGGACCCAATACAACTACAAGCATACGGACACTACACAGCTCCGTTGACAGTATTATGTTACGTGTATCAATAACAAAGATAGAGAGACGTACAAGAGACTATAGCGAGAACGAGACAACGATAATGATTATTGTTACGAGTAGTTGCGTTTGTTTGTGACTACGGTGCACCTAATTTATGAGGTCCATTTTTGGTTCTCGACTCTCGTACCTTTTCTCCCTTATACTATACTAGCTACGCCCCGCGGTTTCACCCGCGGTAAAAAAGTATCTTATGTGCTATTCTAGACTATAGTCTATCTCTGTGGCAAATTTCATCCAGATCTGTTCAGCGTGAAAGAGTAACAAACATCCATCCATCCATCCATCCATTCTTACAAACTTTCGCGTTTATGATATTGTATTAAATAAAATAATATTATATTATTATTATAGTAGGAAGTAGGATATGATGTATATTATGATCGAAAGCACCTGCTTACTACCAGACTCAATTCGTATGGATGAATAAGTTCCGACTTATTTGATAGCACTAAAATTCATGCTGTCTCTTTCTTTTCTCTCTATTAATAAAAGATAGCGATAGCAGTAAGTTGATCATTTTATGAGAATCGCTTCCATTGTATTGATTCCTAGCAAATGGTTTCTTTACTTTCATGGCCACTTAAAGCGCTTATGAATATGAAATAAAAGCTACTTTGAGGACCTCAAAGGAAACCGTAAAGTATCATTGCTTTTTTATTGGTTGTCCTTGGCTGGCTTGGCTTGTATAAACTGACTAATATCATCTCGAGCATTTATGCTCACTATCGAAGGCACCTTCTTGCGGCGGCGTCGTGTGTCGGGTCGTTCTCTTCCCTCAAATATGGTTGAGGAGAGCGATGGCTGGCACATGCGTCATACTCGTGATCGGTGCTGCTTGCGGGTCGCTGTCTGCTCGTGCTGTACTCACAATGCAATAAGTAAATCTGATAACCTTTCTAATCTTAGATTAAGACTTAATAATTAACCCCCTCTACCTGTATTCCCCTTAAATAATAACAGAAACTGAGAGAGAGACAGAGTTCTAACTATGAACGTCAAAGTTAAAAAAACGACTACCACCTCTCATCCAGAAGAACAGGAGGCTATTCCTGCGCATGAGATGAGATGAGATTTTATCTTGGTCACTCTCAAACCTATGACGTTTCAAACGAGAGCAACAAGGACGGAAAAAGATGAGATGAAAATCTCAAATCTCCGAATAGCCACAGGCAACAAACATCCATCCATCCATTCTTACAAACTTTCGCGTTTATAATATTAGTAGGACAGTGGTGCCACTTGTGATCATTAAAAAGGACTTTTATTTATTTTACTTTGATTTTATTTGCATGCAACTAGGTAAAGACTCGACCTATGGTTTTAAGTTAAAGACATATATATATATATATTTTTTACAACCGACAAGGCATGCGTTTGACCACTGACTCGACTGATGGGAAGCGTCGACGTGATCGAAGGTTTGCCTAACACCTAGGTTTGCTTTAACACGTTTGCCTGGGAGATACCTATTCACTTTCCTCTTAATCACCCCTGGATTGTATTTATTCTCAATATTGACAGAACATATCACTCATTTGAGGACAATACTAAACATCAACAAAATAACAATGTCGTCGTGTCTAGGATGGCTACCTGGGTAGGTAATAATTACGTTGAGAGGGTTGTCAACATAATCATTTGCTTAAGAGACTGTGAGCAGCTATCAGATATTGACAAGCTGTTTTTTGAATGCGTTGAAGAGTTTACATTTTTCATGCGTTTTTTTTTTTCATCCTGTTATAAAGTTGTGCTCCTTCAACAGTAAGTATTTTTTTGCCGTAGTTAGTTCTAGCTTTTGGCAAGAATAAAAGGCTAGCTCGTCGGGTAACTTGCTTTGTAGTATCTTTACAACTTTGTATTGAGAGAAGTATGAATGACCGTACGAAGCACTTGAACGTGAGTACCCAAGTCATGTGACTCCGTTGGGTCGGATAGTGAAAGGTCGTACAGGCGCGACGCAGTGCGGGCTCGGTGCCGTAACCGGAAGTTCCAGAAAAAAGACCTATTAAAAGAGAATAACTTAAGAGTCCGGCGACTACTTTAGACTAACTTCGCATTGGCTTAAGGTTTTCTATAGCCATTTCGTCTAGAAGAAGAGTACGAGCGAAGAGAGCAAGTAATTATACTGACGAGCCTCTAAGTTACCTACAGAGTGACAAAGTGCAATTTCAATTTTTTTATGATTTTTATTCTTCTGTAATCATTCTTAAGTAACTAAGAATTTCCCTTGTATTATGGATTAATTTAAAAACTAATGAACGTAGAGTGCGTGAGTGCGTGAGTGTACGTGAGTAGACAACCTCCGTATGTAAAGGGATTTTTGAGTTGCTCTGTCTATATATTGAATAAATCAGTCCAAAGTGACCGTTTACAAATGCGGATACTTTTCATAGCTCTATTTTCTCTTGACGACCTTATTTAAAAAAACCAAGAACATAGGGGCGGAGATATAGTTCATTTAATTGTACATAGGTTTAGGTTAGGTTTAAAGACATTTATTCTCATTAAAGATTATTACATCACTTACATGAGAATACATCGTATAAGTAAATTAGGTAGTTCGTCGTCACACAAAATCTTAAATATAGGTAAAAACAATTTAGTAAACAAAACAACACAATACTGTTCTTAACAATAACAAGAACAGTGTATGAAAACCAAACAAGCATCACTTAAAGTTTAAGATACGATAAAACTAGGAAATACTCTTTTAACTTCCTGGCTACCATCATCAAGTCAGCTCCTAAATATGAACTACGTAATAACACAATAACATTCATTAAAACAAACACAAAGTTTCATTTCGACACGACCATTAAAAGTAGGTTAGAAATTACTTGTAAAAATTATTATTGTATACTAAATACTGTACGAAACATTATTAAATTTCTTAATTGGACATTTACTTACATTTACGTACATGCTAAATTTCATCATAATCTGACAAATGATTTCCAAGAAATTTGACAAGCGCGTTTGTATGGAAATTTCAGAGCGTCGCGGGACTCTTAAATGATTACTCAACTGTTGCCAAGCCGAGGTTGCTATTGATGAGGATTCTGTTGGACTATTTCATACTCCGCGCATCTTTAAACGACAGATATCTGATAAATCAGTGTACTTATTATGACCAACTTTTGGTATGGGGCCAACCCTGAATGTGAAATTAGCTTAATGTATTCCGAATGTAAACCCTAAATGTATTTTGTGTCGAATTTGATAAAAGTTCTGCGTTTCCATACATTTTGTTGACGATCATGAGATTTCTGTATGGAACAGCTGGTTTTATTTTGCTTGCATGGTTGGCTCCGTATTAAAAGTTGGTCGTAATCATGGTATAATAATATACTCGTACTCCGCCAGGTATACGAGTTAATTACGAGTCAAAAATGACCAGGTGACCAGGAGTCACCAATTAGTTTCGCTCGGGGTCCGATTTAAGACATGTACAACTTTTTATAAAAAAATATTTAGTAAACAAATGTAAGTAATTACGAAAATAAAAAAGGTATTTTTTTATATATCAACTAGCTTCTGCCCGCGGCTTCGCCCGCGTGGCTTACAGAAAATGTATGGCGTTTTTAAGGCGCCGTATGATCACGAAATCAAGGAAAACAAGTATTATGTTTGCACCTAGTTTGATATGAAGAACTATGATGATCAGGTGCAAAAAAATACAGCTGGTAGAAAAAACAACCAACTAAATTTTAACCGAAGAACAATTTTGAAAATCATTCTCATTTTGGAAAAAAAAAATCACAAAAAGTATGTTCCTAAAAAAAAGTTTGCGCGTAGTTCTCCAAATTTTCAGCGATTACAACGCCTTTTTTTTCGATAATTAAATAGCCAGATTAGTCCTCTAAATTTTAACCGAGCAACTTTTTCGTATTTGTGTTCTTTTTACGATTAAATACCAATAGAAACGGCAAGAAAATTTAATTCTAGGCACCGATTCCATTTTACCATAAATATGATATGCGATTTTCAACATTAAGTGAAGCTGCTTAGGTAAGAAATTGACTACGACATCCGATTTAGTCGTCGAGCAGCGCTCGACGTGAAAGGTCGTTCCCGGCCGCTCTGTGGCACGATCCGGCGTATAATTTGATCACATAATTATACATCGTATATTAATTATAAATACCTTGAATATAGCAGATTGTAGGTCGTTGTAAATAGTGACTTTATTATACATTTTATCAGTATGAATATTTTAAATATTCATACTGGTAAAATGACTTTGCACTTTAACACGCTATAAATAGAGTCCACATTGATTGTTTCAAAAGCATGAGCCCTCGCGTTGAGCAGGTCGAGCGCCGCCGCCGACAGTATACGGTATGACAGTACCTTATATGCTACACTTTCAGATACATTATGATGACGTTATGTACCTCGTTGTTATTACCCAAGCTATGTTTTTTAGTTCGGAGAAGCGAAAAATGACGGTACCAAATACTGATATTAGCCAACCAAGTACCTCAGAAGAATTAATGTATAGACCAATGTAATGTATAGACTAATGTATAGACCTACGAGCCCAGACGGGCTAGCATTTATGAGCCTTGAAAATAATCCCTGTCAGCAATGTTATTGCTCTGATTGCTTGCTTATCTAACCTTCAGGGGTGATCCTTGGTAGTCTACATTCAAAGTGGCAACCAAAGACTGCCGGTGCGGTAGCCGCCATCTTGAATTTAATGGGAAATATTTTTTTATCGGATCGTTTTCAACAAAAAACAGGACTGAGTTGTTATAAATTTGATTCTTTCTACAGCTTTAGTTTTATTAACCATTTTTATCGTGCGATCGTTATTTTTCAAATAAAGCCAAAAAAATAATACGTTGATCATTCATTTTAGGGCATGTTCAAAGTTGTGTAAAATAAACTAGATAGAGACACACTGCAACGTAAAATTTGTATCTGAATTTCTTTCGTTTGTCTTTAGTTACCTTTTTTTGTTGGGATTAAATTATAATGATTCAAATTTACAACGACTTAAGACCTCACGCATTTAACAAAAAAATAACTTTTTACATAATTTTAGGTCAAGCAATCAAGACTTAAGCTAAATGACGTCAGTGGAACCAATTGTTGCTTATAATAATAATAAGTAAGTTTACGTTTTACATATTGAATTAAAAGTTCCCATTTAACCAATTTATATTAGAGTACTAGAAATTGCAAAAAGACAGTAGGTACACATCTCTATGTATAAAACGCGCGCCGGCCCCGTCAAAGAAGCTACTACGTCGTTGTGAAGTCAAAGAAGCCGCCGCGGCCCGCTGCAGCTGTGTACGTACGCGACTTCGGACAACATGTGGTTTTCCTACTTAGAAATATATTTTCTAAAACTTTAATTTTTTTGGTGATGATTTTTATAATGAATCGCGCTCTGTCGGTAAAGTACACCTACTTTTGTAAATTTGGCGGAAATGCAAAACAACAGATTATAGAAAACTTCCTTGTGCTTGCACATAATAGGAATACTCAGTACAAGTACCTGCTAAGGGATGCTAGGCGTAAATACTTATGAAGCACACCTTTGCGTAGTCGGATAGTTTGGCTTAATAATAATAATAACTCAATGTTTTATACTTTTGTAGCGTAAGCATCGAGCTCCCACCTGAAATAGTTAATTCGATAATCCCAGATGGTCCTACAAATCTTATCTGCAGTGAGTGAGTTTGCTTTATATAATACATATCTATACTCCTATCTGTATCTCCTACATACATTTATTTATTTATTTATATAATTATGATGACATAAAGTCGAGTTCTTCCAACTCTCATCAGCGTATACATTGATTATTGGTAATTTACTTTCTATTCTGCTACATTTATAACTGTGTCTAAATTATACATATTAGTGCTCTGTCTGGGAGACTTAGTTCTGCTGCTTATGCGGTTCGCAAGATTAGGCAACTGACGGATATAGCTACAGCTCGGATGGTTTACTTTGCTTACTTCCACAGCATAATGTCATATGGCATTTTGCTGTGGGGATCAGCTGCTGAAGTGGAGGCCATTTTTATTTTGCAAAAGCGAGCGGTCCGCGCTATCTACGGAATGGGTCCCCGTGAATCATTGAGAGATTTATTTAAAGAAATAAATATTTTAACTTTACCTTCTTTATATATCTTTGAAAATATTATGCACGTTCGCAAAAATCTACATAAATTTAAATTGAACAGTGACTATCACAATTATAACACTAGAAATAAGGATAGGATAGCTGTACAGAGATTTAGACTGACTAAGTCAAGAAAGTCATTTTTAGGCAACTGCGTTAGTTTTTACAATAAAATCCCGAAAAATATAACAGGGCTCACCGAGGGAAAATTCAAATCACATGTAAAAACTACATTAATGAAAAGAGGATATTATAAGGTTAAGAATTATTTAGAAGATAAAGATGTCTGGAGCCTTCCACTTCCGCCAAGTAGCCACTAATATTAATAGATATTACCTAGTTGCAAGCCAAAATTTGTGAGACTAATTTATTTATTATTTGAAAAAATAATGCCCCTCAGTTTCTTGCCTGTTCTTCTGAGTAGAGGCTTTTTATCCGAACAAGGCGGTCGAGTCTATTTAAATAACTTTGACGTTCATAAGTGTATCTTTGATACCTAAATTGAATAAAAACATTTTGACTTTGACTTTGACTTTGACTAAATCTATTTCATATTCTATATTAGGTTGAAGTAAAATAATGAAAAATATTAGTGACGATAATTCCCGAAATCCCCATTGGAGTAAGTAGTGAGGAATTCGGGAATGGCCCATTTTATCCTCTATCCTGCAAGAACGGTTATTGATTATGAAATCAATCAAAAGATTTATCTGCATGTTTCACATGTACTGTATGCAACGTTCCTTGTGAATAAATGTGAGTATAAGTGTGGACCTTATTGCGCGGCGATACGATTAGCGGTCGCGCAGCGTCGACAACAAAACGTAAGCATAAGATATCGTGGTAGGTCTCCATATAGCTGTTGCACTACGTACGCGCACCGTCGTCCGTGCGTTTCGCCAGTTCTATCCGCGTATGCGCAGGTAGAAAATGAAATTCGAATCGCGATTATACCGGGCCTTAACTTCAGAAATAAATATTATAAGCGGTCACACTCGCTCTCAATTGAATACACAAACTGACAATATCCCAAGCAGAGCAATATGGACGAAGTTCTTTAGTTAACTAAACTATCTCTGGAATGAGAAAAGTAGGAGTAGTAGTATTTTATCAACAGAACTTAAAGCGTGTGTGAAAAGATAAAATTAGAAGACAACCGAAAGTAGATAATTGACAATTAATAATGTTTACAAAGAAAACCTATTTTTTTTTCTTTTTTAGAAAATCCAGGCTGAACCATGAGCTTACTCTGTAGCAGGCCACGTATAACTAACCCAGTGAAAAGCATTTTAGTCGATTATGAGTTTGGCTTGAGATTTATTTATGGTCATGGCAAAGCAGACTTTGAGGGGAAACTGCAGTCTTTTTAACTCGAAGGGGTAGTTCGGTGGTGTTAGAGATATGAGATATTAGAGGAATCCTCAGCATAAACACAGACTCATTCAGAAACTACACCAGTCAGTGTGCTGGCAGACCTTTAGTTAAGACCTTCGAAGCAAAGACAACCCATAGTAGGTTTTATCTTCCTAATACTAAAGCAGCTTCTTCTATTGACTTCGTCTATTTTTGGTAAATACTGCTTCTAAGATCAGACAGACATAATTATAAATTTCATCTCTTAGCTCATCTACCTGATCTTTATTGACAGAAAATCTCTTCACTTGGCGTTTGTAGGCTTGGACTGAAGTCTTGTATTTTTCCCTTACTGATTAAGTAGGTTTGAAATTTGATAGAATGTCAGCAATATAGTTCACAAATTCAATGATAGCTTCGTATTTAATGTCATCTGCTACGTGACTGGAGCCCGGTGTACGTATGGCGATAGGCTCGCTACTTATTACATTTTGGACTGAATATCATCCGGCGAAGTGAGGGTGTTGTAATACACCTCTTAGGGTAATGGCGTGACGTTTTACCTACTATACGTAGCTACTACCGTTATCTAGATCTGTACCAAATTCCAAGTTGCTGGCTAATACAGTTTCCAAGATAATTAGCTCACAGACATACAGACAGACAGACATCGGAGTTTCATGATAAGGTTCCTTTCACCATTTTAGTACGGAACCCTAAGAATGATAACAGCGTCGTTTGTAGTGGGTTAATAACTTTCTCAACAGAGTTTTTGGAGTAAAAAGAAGCCCTATTAGACTCTGTCGGTGGATGATGATGATGATGATTTTGGAAAAACTGTGATACACGTGTCTCATAATTTTAATTGAAGAGTATTTGTACCAATTTTTGAGTCAATCGACCCAGAGAAAAAAAAGTTTCATAGAAATTTCAACCCCCCATTTCCCCCACTTAGGGGTAGTATTTCGAAAAACCCTTTCTTAGTGGATGCCTACACTGTACAAAGAATATATCCTCCAAATTTCATGTTTCTAGGACCAGCGGTTTAAGCTGTGCGTTGATATATAAGTCAGTCAGTCAGTCAGTCAGTCAGTCAGTCAGTCAGTCAGTCAGGACTTTGAATTATACATATATATATAGATGAGAAAAATGTTATTTTTCCCAAATCTTTCTCTTAGCAACGCTTTCGCGATCCGCACTCTTTCTCGCATGGTAGTTCGTTACTTCACCCGGCCGTTTTTAAAACAAAGATGGTCCATTTTTGTGAAATTACGTACTCTGTTGTGCAAGTTGCTGTGTTTTCGCGGCCTGCTCAAAATGGGTCAGCGGTCCGGATGCGGACCGCGGTCCGCCATTTTGCGATCCCTGCCCTATACAATAGAACAGTGTAATATGGATTCATAGACTGCCTCGATTGGTCAGTCGATAGTGAACCTGCCTTCTGAGTTAGGGGGCGTGGGTTCGATTCCCACCTAGGGCAAACATTCTATGTCTGGGTGTTAATTATCGATATGTATAAATATGTATGTATGTTTTTAAAAATATATTTGTATGTATATCAATCTCTGGCCGCCAACTATGGCGTCTGTCGCCAGACGACCGTGTGTGCAAGTGTCTCGAATATTATTATAATTATTATTGCAGTTATTTATTTATTTTCTTAAATTTTTTTTTTTTACAATACTTACATGAATATATATACATATATTTTTTTAAAGAAAACCTCCTGACAATACGGCACGTGTCTAGGATCACTGCCGACTGTATCTGACCCTTGACCCAACCGTCTAACGAGAGCCTCTTGAGGTGTTGGTCGAGGCTCTTCGCTATGGGACCATTTACTGTGATAACTATCGGGACAATGATCGTCGAGTCAACATTGAGTTGTCAACGAGTCAACAAGAGTCAACTGAGTTTGTCCTCCTCGGCCTTCACGAGGTTCTCGTCATTTGGAATGGTGATGTCGACGAGCCACAGATAAACCGTAGTCATTGCGACGAGCACTGCCCGGTTAACACACTTATTATTATCATAGATTGTGCTAATAGCTTGTTAGGGCCCTTTCCTGATTTCCACCCGTGCGCGCGGATATGGCCCGCATGCGGGTGATAACACGCAGGGCAAAGATTTCGTTTGCCACTGCAGTGTCGTGCGTGTCGCCAGCTCAGATCAATCTAGAGGAAAATATTGAACACTGCGTTATGAGATATAACGCAGTGTTCCATCTTTTCCTAAAGCTAAAGCTAAGGCCACTTATTTTTAAACGTGTGCGCGTGGTAATGCTGCCATGAAAAACATTTACAATTGCACGGAAACTAAGATTTATTCCCAAACTCTACTTTAGTCATTACTGTTCCAATTTACAAGCTTAGTAGATTTAATATTCTAAAACTGCACATATTTGTTAGCGTTTAATGTTACGGCTTTTTCAAAATCGACTTGTAAAAAAACTGCACAGTTTTTAAAAAGCACCTCAAAATGTAGTCCTGGCCACACTTTTATAATGCATACTAGCTGTCACCCCGCGACTTCGTTCGCGTTTATTATTTATATTTATATATATGTGAGCTATCCTATCTGTTAAGTTAGATCGAACTGCACACAGTGTGCAAATTTGATTGAAATCGGTTAAGTAGTTTAGGAGTCTATAGCAGACAAACAACGTGACACGTAATTTATATATATTAAGATTTATGTACACGAAATTTTACCATAAAGCAATGCTCACAATGTAGAGGTAAAAATGACCAAGCGAGTAGCGTAGTTTTTTTGCGTCAATGTGTGCGTGTTGTGTACATAAACAACAGTAGCGTAGTTTTTGGATGGTTTTTGGTTTCACCTAAATCATACGCCGTGCGCCATCTTATTCTCTAGGTTGCTCTGAGGTCGCCAGTGACTAGTGTGTCGGCGTACTATGACCATGCGTGCGACCCGAGTCACGGTAAAAACAACACTGAAGGCAGAAGAACGCCGCCCGCCTCCGGTTAGCACGCACGCGGGCAGCACGCCCGCAACCAATCCACGTTCCACGCGCGTGCTGCCCGCATGATAGTATAATAAAACATATATTTCAGAAGCAGAACTCTTTATTTTTAAATATTTTATTACAGTACTCACACAACAAAACTCCAATTGCGAGGACATATTTATAAATTGATACAGATTACATCATTACGCCATCGCGCCATCGCTGTTCCATCCCGACTACCAAACCCGACTCCGTGCACTACGAGCATTCAACCTCTTTTCACCGGATCCTCTTTTTTTTTTTCTGTGCTACCCGTCTGAACTAATTTTGTTTTCAAGTTTGTTTTTTTATAATGTACTAGCTGCGCCCCGCGGTTTCACCCACGATTAAAAAGTATCCTATGTGCTATTCTAGACTAAAATCTATCTGTGTGCCAAATTTCATCCAGATCTGTTTAGCCGTTCTGGCGTGAAAGAGTAACAAACTTCCATACATCCATTCTTACAAACTTTCGCGTTTATAATATTAGTAGGATAGGATTTAAATTTGCTAGCTAAAGGTCGATTTACACCAAACGAGCGAATGCTCATTCTATCCCCACTACATCAATTTCTTCAAGTGTAAACAGGCGTAGAGCATTCTTTCGTTGTTCTTAGTGCGTTCGCAAAGATTCTATGGAATATTCTAAGAATATTCTGTAGAATATTCTCGAGCTCGATGTAAACTGCGTAAGAGCGAGAGACCAGCTGCTTAGAGCATTCTAGCGTGTTCGTACGTGCTCGCGCCACTGAGCGGTCTCATCAAAGCGTTCTTGTGTTTTAGTGATTGCTCTAGTTCTAGCTCTGTGTTTGTTTGATGTAAATGGATACGTTTAGCTTTCGTTTACACTAAAATATTACGAAAGAATGCTCTTGTTCTAGCTCTAGCTCTATGTTCGTTTGATGTAAATCGACCTTCATACGAATTTTACAATAGGAAAAAAAAAATGAAATGATAAGAAGCGCGGAAGGTCCGCGCGCGTGCTGCAATCCGCTTGACAGGAAAATGGCCCTTAGAGTTTCCCGTTGCGTGTTTGTTTAGTTGGTACTTCCTGTGAACTAATTCTCGCTTCGACCATGTCATTAGCTCCGTTTCGCTTGCATTCCGTGAATGGGTCGCTGTAGTGCAACTTTGTTACAGTGTATTTCCGCCTTGTTCTAATTGCATTAAGAGCTACTCTTGTTTTAGTTCATGATTTTTCTAGACGCACCCGGCAATGTCGCCGCGGTTAAAGTTAAGCTACTTAGTTTAATTTAAATCCATTGCTTTCATTCGTTTTATCAAAGGTTCTCATATCGTCACACCTTTCCCCGAGGGGGCTGGCAGAGGTGTAATACAACACCCAAACTTCGCCGGATGATATTCAGTTTCAAATGTGACAGGGGGCGAGTCGTGGTGTGTCGGGCGATGACGTACAATACGCACATAATATAAATATTCACACAATTAACAAATTGGTGCGTGCCGTCGGCTGGGTCCGAACCGAACCGTGCTTCTCAAGCCAGAATCAGCGATTCTGGCTTTAGAAGCAGGCCTTCTTCAACTAGCTATCATCGCATCAATTATTAATAAATTCGATTTATTTAATAGATAAAGACAAATCAAATCAAAATCCCTTTACATAGGGAGATTGTCTCTTTCTTTAGCTTTTAAATTAATACATAATATAAGGGACATTTTTAGGCATCTAATAATGATTAGAGAAGTGCAAAAGTCATAAAAATGATTGAATTTGCGCTTTGTCACTCTAAAGAAATTTAAATACAGAATCTTCGTATTTAAGGAAGCCTCCAAATCTGAAGCTAGATCCTGAAGAGTCTACTCTAGAGCAGAAACAAGATAGCAACACAAGCCATGACTCCATCAGCTCTGAAGATATTAGTGCACTCGGAGATACAGTCTGTAAAGAAGATAACAAAAATATTAACTCCCAAACTGAGCTAACACTACAAAATTTAAGCGAAATGATATCTTTGAAATTAAAAGAAAACAATAAATCTATAATTTTGGAAATAAAATACACTATCGAAGCAGAAATTAACAAAGCTATTGCCAAACTGAAAGAAAAAATCCAACAAGAAACAAACGAATTGTTTTTAGAAAACGATATCCGAAAGTCGGAAATAGAAACAGTGAATAGACAAATAGAAAAATTGTCACACGAAACAGAAATACTTAAACGCGAACTAGCGGACTTACAATCACAGAAAAGTTCTAATGAGCAACACTTTCCCGAGAGTAACCAAAAGAAGATTGTCATATATGGTTTTGATGAGTACACAGGCGAACCTGAATGCAACCTACACGGCAGGATAATTAGTATGTTCCGAAATGTCATGCAAGTTGATCTACTGGGATACATCGAGGACACACACAGGATTGGAAGATATAAAGATACCAACAGGCCATTAGCTATTGAGTTAATAAGTAAAAGAATGGTTAAGTACATACTGGAAAATAGCCATTATGTACGTGGAACGGGTCTATATATTACAGATTTTTTGGACGAGAATGCAATGAGAAAACGAAAAATCATGCAGATATCAATGCATGCTGCAAGAAAAAATGGAAAGTATGCAGTAATAAGAAACAACCAACTATTCATAGATGGAGAAGCAATAATTATGGAAAACAAAACCACATCCACCGAAACACCTATAAAAATAAATAACGCTGCTACCGCTACCACCAAGAGGAATACAATTGATAACACTGACCCATCCATTATCAAGTTAAGCCGTCAGTTAAAACAAAAAGAGAGTCAAGAGACAGCCAGCTTCTCTATCGAAGATATGGACCGCTCAAGAAGGACCAGAAATCTCCAAATAAAAAACATCAACAGAACAACCACAAACCATACATTTCGTTCCTAATTTTACAATTATCTTCCAAAACGCACAAAGCATTAATAATAAAACTGATATATTAGAAAGTGTACTAGAAGAACATAACGAAATTCAGGCGGTATGCTTGTCAGAAACGTGGATTACACAGATAAGAAAAGGTTTAATACAAATATGTACCTAATTTCATATTTACAGCCGGATATTACCGGAAAACGCACAGAGGTGGCGGTGTAGCGATTCTACTTCGTGATAACATCGAATTCATAGAAAGAGTGGATTTAGAAAAACTCTCTATTGAGTGCACAGTAGAATGTTGTGCTATAGAAATACCAAAACAAAATGTAATATTAATCACCATATACCGTAACAAACACGACTTTGAAACATTCTTTTCTTTCTTAGATAAATTATTAAACAAAATTAAAAGTAAAATTTTCAAGAAACGCGTAATTATAGGCGGAGATTTCAATATAAATAAATACGAAAACTGCACCCACTATAAAAGGTTAACAAATACTATGTTAGAATATAATTTGCATCAAAGAATTTCAGAGACAACAAGAAAAACTGACAAAACAGCTACATGCATAGATCTTTTATTCACAAATTACTACAATAAACAATGCAAAACAACGGTAAATGATTACGGAATATCTGACCATAAAGCTCTATATTACGAAATTGAATCATTAGAAAGAAATAATGAAAAATCTGAAACCTCGAAAACCAAGATGACAAAAAGATGCTTCACTACAAAAAACGTCAACCTTTTTAAGGAAGCACTAAATAGAGTAGACTGGAATACAATCATAACACCAGATAAAAATGTAAATGACAATTATAACGATTTTAACTCTAAATTAAGAGAGCTATTAGATACTTTTATTCCATACAAACACATTAAAAACAAACAAAACATAAACAATTGGATGACTAAGGGCTTAAGAATCTCATGTAAAAATAAACGAATATTTAGAACACTATACAATGAATCAAACAGTAAAATATTAAAGCTATACTACAAAAAATACAAAAAACTATTAAAAATATGTGTAAAGACATCAAAAAGACTTAACAATGCAAAAAAATTTAAAGAATCAAATAATAAAATAAAGACTATGTGGTCCATTATAAGAGACAACACAAACAAAAACACAAGTAAAAAATGTAAAAACATAGAATTAAATAACAACAACAATATTATATGCCAGCCCAATCAAGTAGCGAACATATTTAATAATTATTTCACGTCACTAGGTAAAACAACAAACAATTTAACTAATACAACTCCTTCTACAGAAATAGATAACAACTTAAAATTTGCTTCGGATAACTCTATGTTTCTATCATCCACTTCAGAAAAAGAAGTGTTCGCTTTAATTAAGAAGCTACCGAATAAATCCAGTTGTGGAATAGATGAAATACCATCTGCTCTAATTAAATTTTGTGCTCGCGACCTGACCCCAATCATAACAATATTAATTAACAAATCCATTGAAGAAGAATGTTTTCCAGACCTTCTAAAAATTGCAAAAATAAAACCAGTTCTGAAAAAAGATAGTAAAGCCAGTGACGTAAGCAATTACAGACCGATTGCATTACTCCCGGTCATCTCAAAAATATTTGAACGTGTAATCTCCAATCGTATAAACAGTTTCTTAGAAAATATAAACTATTAGACATAAATCAATATGGCTTTCGAAAAAAATCTTCAACAACCTTAGCAGTATTTCATTACGTACAAAATATCTTAAATAATATGCGAGAAAAAAAACATTCAGTCGGGCTACTACTTGATATGTCAAAGGCGTATGATAAAGTTTCCCATAGTATTCTCATAAAAACATTATCACAAATAGGGATTAGAGGCAAACCACTAAACTGGCTTAGATCATACCTGTCAAACAGAAAACAACTCGTAGAAATCGACTACTACCAACAAGGCAAAGCTGCAATAGATACCGTAAAGTCCGAAATACACACTGTGAATTGTTCTATACCTCAAGGAAGTGTGATTGGCTGCGTCCTCTTCCTTATATATATAAATAACCTACCAAAAATTACAAATTCTCCTTGTATTTTATTTGCAGACGATATCTCATTATTATTTGAATGTACAACCGACTCCAATTCTATAAAACAGATTCAAAATACATTTCTAAATGTCAAAACGTGGCTAGCTGCGCATAATCTTGAAATAAACACTAACAAAACAAAGCTAATACAATTTAATCCACACCAAAAAGAGCCCTTACAACTAACTAAACTTAAAAATAATCTTAACATAAAAGAAATTAGTGACTGCACACTCTTAGGTCTCGACATTGATACCCATCTTACATGGAAAAAACATGTTGGAAAAGTCAAGACCAAGCTTTCACAATTCACCTATGCACTAGCAATTCTTAAAACCAACAGCAACATCAGCACTGCCCTTACTGCCTATTACGCCTACGCTTACTCATGGCTCCGCTACGGGATAATTCTGTGGGGAAATAGCACTGACGCCGACCAACTATTTAAGATGCAAAAGAAATGCATGCGCATTATCGTCAACATTCACGAACGCACTAGTTGTAAACCTTACTTTACACAACATAAAATCCTAACTCTGCCAAGCATATACATCTATGAAACAGCTACATTTGTCAGAAAACATTTACACCTATATACACCCGAAACTAACCCACGCAGACAAAATAAATTAAAACTACCAGTACCGCGATTAGAGATTTTCAAAAAAGGTCCTCTTTATTCCTCAATTAATATATACAATAACATCCCGGATACTATAAAAACGGTTACAAATGATAAAACTTTCCAAAACAAACTACGCCAATTCTTATTAGCAAAGTGCTATTACAATATAAACGATTTTTTTGATGACTAAACTTATTAATAGTTTAAATATTATTTTTAGGTATATAGAATAGATTAGTTATTTTGAACTTGATGAACAAATTGATCTCTTAGGTTTGTAAGTCTAGATTAGTTTAGTTATATTATAGATATTGATCTCTTAGGTTTGTAAGTCAGTTAAATATATTATCTCTCACACCCGATGTAACAATACAATTTAAAAGTAACTTTATATTTAAAATGTATAGAATCTATAGTAGGTACTTACCTACACAACATTTGTTTCGCTTTTTTATTTTTACAACATTTACCTATAATATGCCTATGATTATATTTTATGTAACTTGACTGTGTCTAGTTACGAGTACACACTAGCACGTCACACTTGCAACGCCCTATGCACAGGGTATATTACATAATGTAACTTAAACTAGTACTTTAAGTGAAGAATATGTAATATCAGCAATTAATAATAATAAAATAAAAAAATAAAAAAGATGAAGATAACTGTAGCGGATCGTCAGTATCTTTACTTGCTCTCTTCGCTCGTTGTCTTCTTCTAGACCAAATGGCAATAGAAAACCAATGCGAAGTTAGTCTAAAGTAGTCGCCGGACCTTTAGATCCAGCGACCACTTTAGACTAGAGCTTCAAAACAACAGAACACCAAACTTCAAAATAACAAAAGTGAGTCTCAAGTGCCTTTTAAGGCAACAAACGACGTACGGACTCACTTTTGTATTTATAATATTAGTTATGAAGTAGCATACTCCTGAGTGAATCGGTTTCTTTTCTTCTAGGCGCAAGCGTCTTCATCGCTGGCCAACCGGCGAGAGCACGGTCCGCGAAAATCGAATTTCCAAAAATCGACCTTCGTTTATGTACAATACCGTTGCTTATCGCATATCCGGTTTAGGCAAACATGTGTGTGTGTGTGTGTAGAAAATCGTGCTATGACGGAGCCTTAATTACGCAAAAGCGCCTGAACGAATTTGAATAGAATTTGGTATTTAAACGGATTTGAATAGAGTCACATTTACTCTAGAAACTAGATTAACACATAAGCTAGCATATACCCGAAAAGATTAACGGAGCCAACACCTGATGACGTCACTCGTCATTGTCTCTTTCGAACGTGTTGTAAATGGCTTATTTCGGTCTTGCTTAAGCATCGATTGACATCCCTGCGTGTTACATAAAGACATTTTTGACTCGGAACGCTATAGCTGGAGGAGTATATTACTCGTATTACACCATGGTTATTTCATACATTTTTGCGTTAGAGTGCTCGGAGGTAACTATAGTGGCTCTTGTTAAAATGTTTCCTAATTAGTAAAAATGCTTCATTTGTTTTTGCACGTTTTTTTGTAACAGCTGGCTTGGACGGCGTCATGCAGCATCGTTCAATTTATTAAACTACTAGCTGTGAACAATGTCACGTTCTCATATTGTCACGATGTCTCAAAATGTCACAATGTCAACATGTCACGTTTGCAAGATGTCACGTTCTCAAAATGTCAGGGTCGCAAAATGTACCGGTATGTCACGGTATTACCCGCGGTAAAAAAGTAACTTATGTGCTAGTCCAGGATATAAGCTACCTCCATTACAAATCTCATCTAAATCCGTCCATCCGTTTGAGCGTGAAGAAGTAACAAACATACATATTTATAACTCACAAACTTTCGCCTCATTGTTTGTAATTACGAGAGAAATACAGAGGAAATCGTGACACACTTTTTTTTTATAACAAACTAGGCATGCGTCTGACCACTGACTCGCCTGATGGGAAGCGTTGCCGTGATCGAAGGTGTAACACGCTTGCCTAGGAGATACCTATTCACTTTACTCTTAAACATCCCCGGATTGTATTTAGGTGGAAAGACAGACGCAGGCAACGAGTTCCACACCAACAGTTCTTACAAGAAAAGTTCTTACAACACCTGTTTATTGTTCTGCTCTTCACTAATAATTACTAGTGGTTCGCCTCGTATCGAGACCTCTCACATCTCCACAACCCCTTGTCCGATTTAGCTCATAATAATTTAATGAGTAATACTCGTAACTCGTAACATACCGTCACGCCTTTCCTCCGATTTTTTTTCACAAAAAATTACGAGAATCGGTGGAGAAATGCGACCTGTAGGAGAGAAAAGACGTCGGCCGCGAGGTCTCCAGCTCATAGAGGCACTAGTTACTTAGGTATGTTTGCAAAATTTAATGAAGATCGGTTCAAAGCAGCGGTCGGCAACCCGCGGCCCGCGGGCTGCATGCGGCTCTCGGCCCCCCTTCTTGCGGACCGCGATTGTTTTGTTAATAAATAAAAAAATCGGGATATTTTGCTCACACGGTCGTCTGGCCCCAAACTAATCAAGGCTTTTACTATAGCTACCAAAGACATCATAATATTGTGTATATGTATATCCTACTATCCTACTAATATTATAAACGCGAAAGTTTGTTACAATGTTAATTTTAATAAATACAATAATAACTTTTTAGATTAATTTACCCAATTATACGGTTTTACACTTATAAGACAAAAAACAAAAATGTACACACAACTTTTAGCGTTGACTCTATGGAAGGTCTAACTGCCAAACTACGGGTTTCTCACACTCAGTTTGGTTGTTAGTGCCAACAATAACATGATGTTCTTTTTTAAAATGAATAATTTTGATAGTATTATTTACATATACATTAGTGGATCCAGAGCTAAGGGCGTCATGACCGGGGGGTTGAATTAGATACTTTAAGGCGTGACCAAACAGACATTTTCGACTAGGTACATATTATAGAGCGTGAATTAGATACTTTTAGCCCCCCCTAAAAGTATGTTTTTTACTCAGATAAACCTAGAGGAAAAGATGGAACACTGCGTGATATCTCGGTGAAGCCACTTCTTTTTCAATTTGTGTGCTTGGTAATGTTGCCATGAAAAACATTTACAATTGCACGAAAACTAATATTAATTCCTAAACTCTACGTTAGCCATTTCCGTTCCAATATACAACCTTAGTAGATTTAATATTTTAAAACTGCACATATTTGTAAGAGTTTAATGTTACGGCTTTTTCAAAATTGACTCGGAAAAAAAACTGCACAGTTTTTAAAAAGAACTTCAAAATGTAGTCCTGGCCACACTTTTATAAAGCACTATGCATATTTATGTACATGAAATTATACCATAAACCAATGCACATAATGTCGAGGTAAGAATGACCAAGCGAGTAGCGTAGTTTTTTTGCGTCAATGTGTACGTGTTGTGTACCTAAACGACAGTAGCGTAGTTTTTGGATGGTTTTTGGCTTCAATCATACGCCGTGCGCCATCTTATTCTCTAGGTTGATTTGAGGTTTCTTAGTGATTTTGTGTTTACCTACCTTAGAAATCTCTAAGGTAGGTAAACACAAAATTCCTTCCTTCAGCCTTCAACCTTCAGCTAAATCAAGTCTCCTCAAACCTTAATCCTGGATCCGTCACTATGCTGCTCGCATATCGTTGTGCCGAGTGCTGTTGATGTCTGAATGCGGTCATCCGACGCCCTGAATACATGGACGTGGTTATGCAATATGCATAGTACCTACTCCCACCTATGCCATTCAGTTCAATACTCAGTCGAGTAGCGGGAAGTGCTAGTGATATCTGAGTGTGTGTTAAAGACTATCTCCTTATTAATAAACGTACTTATAGCCTCGGAATAGTGAGACAGTGTTTTTTCTTTTTCGACCAAGTTAAAGATTTGAAAGAAAGGAATTTACTTTTTATTTTACAACAGACTAGGCATGCGTTTGACCACTGACTCGCCTGGTGGGAAGCGTCGACGTGATCGAAGGTGTAACACACTTTTCTAAGAGATACCTATTCACTTTACGCCTGGATTGTATTTAGGTGGAAAGACAGACGCAGGCAACAAGTTCCACACCTCTGCAGTTCTTACAAGAAAAATTGGCTTGAAACGCTTATATACTCTTACGCGACTGGGCAAGCAGGAGGGTTATGTTTTTCGAGTGCATGTATGTATGTATGCGGGTATGTGTGTTTGAGGTTTCTTGGGTACGGTACGGTTTCTTGAGCCATTGGTAGTACCTACTACTCAACTTGATGCAGTTGAGCAATCTAAGTTGAGCAGTGGGGAAGTAGCGGCTCTACAGCCTAAACAGCTTGATGTATTTCGACATGTGAGGTGTCATTTGAATCGTGTTGATAGTGGAAGTGACATAGAGTACAACATTTTGCAGCCGGTTACTGTTACTTTTAGATTTTTGTTATTAAAGATAGGACTTTGTAATAAAATATCCGATTTATATAGCATTTATATTATTTCATTGTTCCAGTCAAGCTATAACTAAGTAAAATGGATTAACCTCGCTGCACTAGATTACGCAGATCGATAACGGATATTGGCGAATAATTTGTTATAACAGTAAAAATAAATATGAAAGAATTTAGACGGACCATATTTTTACTGCAATTAATGTTACTGTAATGTTGCTGGTAATATTAATAATAATATTGCTTTAATTCCCTAAAATTTTCAAAAAGTTACATTCACTTTAGCATGCCAAACTATATAGAAAGTTTGTTGGCAAGGTTATCAAAACGAAATTCATCGAATTCATCAAATCAAATTCATGTTGCGAAAACATTTTGAGTGTGGGCTAGCTATACAGTCAAACATGTCTAGCATGGCTGCGATGATGGATCGCAGACAAAATATGCCCTGTCTATGAGTCCCTTTAGACGGAAATACAAATAAATACAAATAATTTATTTCCAAAAAGACAATTACAATTTTTACCACATCCTATCCTACTATATTATTATTAATATTATAAACGCGAAAGTTTGTAAGAATGGATGGATGGATGGATGGATGTTTGTTATTTTTTCACAGCAGAACGGCTGAACAGATCTGGATGAAATTTGGCACAGAGATAGATTTTTGTCTAGAATAGCACATAGAATACTTTTTACACATAGGAAACCGTGGGGCACAGTTAGTAAAACCATATACTTAAAATCTGCTTGGCTTTAATTGCACGAATCCCTGCCTCGCTCGTGGAGTTTCTCGCCCAGCCCCTGGCGATACAGCGGGGAAATGCCGCCAGCTTAATGGGTACTTTAGGGAGAGGCGTTCGGGATGAGAACTGAAATTTTAGTGACTTAAGTATATTGTTTTTGAAAATTGTCTTTTTCTGGCATTCTAAAATGGATATAATAGGACCAACTAACTAACTAAACTAAGGCACTAAACATTAGAATTGCCTAAGTCCTTGCTTATCTAGTTTTAAACTACTAGCGACATTTTTGCTTATCGGGCACATAAAGTTAAGATTCTTTTTAGGAGTGGCTTAAAGTTCGTGTAAAAAAATGTAGCTAGAAGTCAAAGTCAAAATGTTTTGATTTAGATACACCTATATTATAAAGATACACCTTATGAACGGCAAAATTTTTATAATAGAGTCGACCGCCTTGTTCGCAAAAAGAGCCACTACTCAGAAGAACAGGCAAGAAACTGAGGGGCATAATTTTTTTCAAAAAATGAATAATTAACTGTCTCACAAATTTTGGCTTACAACTAGGTAATATCATGGTATTATAATATACTAAAAGTAGATTGATTGATTTTAAAATTTCTTTATTGACAAACACATATGAAAAATTTTGTACACTCAGCGTTAGAGACTAAGACACAAGTAAACAAATTAAAAGTTACTTTGTAGGCTAGGACCGCCTTTTAAAACTTAATTGCTAAACTCAAATGTAATGTTATAAGACAGTTCTTACTAAATCATAATTGTGGGTAGTTGGCAAAAAGTACATGAACAAGGACTCTCTTTGCTTGTCTTCTTCTTCTAGACGAAATGGCTATAGAATACCTTAAGCCAATGCGAAGTTAGTCTAGGTCGCCTAGGTCGAAGTTAGTTAGGTCACCGGACTCTTAGACATAAAAATTACAAGTAACATAAGCGAAGTATTATATAATAGGTTGATGGACGATCGTCGAACTTACTATGCCAATCGCATGGCTGCAAGTCTTGGTGTTTAATGACATGGTTCCTTGTCAATTGGTTACGGCGATCAGTCCCCGCTATGGTAGAGGAAGGTTTCGTTCGTGTGCCTTTTTGTGACTGTGGTACCTTATTTTGACTTTAAAAGTGCGCGAACATATGCTACACGTTACGGTACTGTCAACAAAATTGTTGACAATATTTAAAGGCGGTCTATTTTTGAAGTCGTCTCGTCTGGAGTCAAGTTCACGCCTCTCACATCTCCCATAGAGCACACGCTTGCTGATTATGCTGCGATCGGCTGTAGGTCTGGCTTAATATCCTGCGATTGGCTGTTTGTTGAATTTTCGACTGCATATTCTGCGGACGGTAATTCTGTTACTTCGTCCGTGGATTCTTCACCAGCGATGCGTCCACGGCATACTGTTCCTACTCCATTACACCGACAGACTGACTGACGGCCCGCGGCTCCGTACTGACAGTCACCGCCCTGTTTATAACATTCAGGCTGGGAACAGCCCATGGCAGAGCTGGTAGTGCAGCCCCTATTGCATTGTTGGTTGCAGTTGGCCCAACTTCCGAAATCGTGGCCATTACACGAAGCTTGGAACGATGGCGCGATTAATAGAATAAGCACGAAAGCACAGAACAAGGTTTTGTTCGACATCGCGACGTCTTCCCAGTGCGTATCGGTTTAGGATTTCGTATTTTTTTACTAAGGGGCGTTGCTTCGGGCTAACGTCTTCCGTGACTGATGGTAAACTTCAGGTTCTGTAATGTGGGTAGCACTGGTGCGAACATGCAGCTTTTAAACAATGACTGAGAAATAAATGGTGCTGCCTGCCTTTTATACTCGTTTTGACCGTATCTTCGCGTGGAAATTCCGTGTGGCAGTGTTTTTAGGGTTCCGCGGTAAACTAGAACCTTTCGAAATTTTGCTATGTACGTCTGGATATTTTTCGAAATTGCGGAGAATTGCACGCACCAATTCGTTCATTGTGTGAACATATGTGCGCATTGTATGTCATCTGCTATGACTGCAGCCTGGTGTTTGGCGACAGGCTCGCCTCTGTCACATTTGAGACTGAATAGCGTCCGGCGAGGTGTGGGTGTTGTATAACACCTTTGCCAGCCCCCTCGGGGGAAAGGAGTGACGGTATGTTTATGAAAACGCAGCAACAGCACCGCTACTGTTGCAGGTGGCCTAAGGCGGCGGTTACCGTTTACCATCAGGCGGGCCATCTGCTTGTTTGCCACTCTTCTTATAAAAAATATGATCTAGTAAGTACCTA
Source organism: Peribatodes rhomboidaria (assembly GCA_911728515.1). Taxonomy (NCBI): domain Eukaryota; kingdom Metazoa; phylum Arthropoda; class Insecta; order Lepidoptera; family Geometridae; genus Peribatodes; species Peribatodes rhomboidaria. The sequence continues at coordinate 3,469,665 of OU452194.1, forward strand.
CATTCATTATAACATTTACGTAGATAAATATTGCGTAAAACCCCAATAAACAACTGTTATAATTAAAATAAAGATAAATACTGGTAATTTTATTTCTTAAAGGTATAGGTTATAGGTCTAGGTACGAGTATATACTTATCAGAACACATTGGAAAACCCAAGAGTCCCAAGACTGTTTAAAGTTTCAAAAGTGGATCACACTAACATTATAAATGCGTAAGTTTGGATGGAGTGGGAGGATGTTTGTTGCTCAATCACGCTAGAACGGCTGAACGGATCTGAATTAAATTTGACACACGGCTAGATGCTAGTCCAGAGTATTACATAGCTATACTTTTTAACCATCGTGGGGTCCGTGGTGCGCAGCTAGTAAAAATTATAAGTTTAGATTTTAGGCTTTTTAAATTTTGTACGTTTTTTTTGTCTTTGTTTCTTCTAAACTTAACTAAAACGGATATATAAAACATATTATTCGGCTAAATTAAAAAAAAAGGGATATTTGTAACTATTTTTGAATGAAATAAATATGTATGCATTGATGTACTTTTGAGGTCATATTTGTCCGACAGTATCTTTTGGAATTTACTCACGATAGCCTTTTCAGGTCAACTCTATCTGAGCGCAAAGTAGCACCTACCGATTAAGTGTAGGTAAGATCACTCTCGTAGTAGCGTTCCGTAGCTACGTTATAAACAAAAGCAGGAAATAATTACTATGACTAGTAGCTCTGTGAGCAGCGGTGCTATTCACAATCACTCGGAAACGTTTCCGATCGGATCCCATTCAAACTTAAATTGTCCGAATCTCAGTCTACTTCTATACATTTTGGAATAGGGAATCAAATTCATATTTTAAAGGCGAAAGTTTGTGAGTGTGTAAGCATGTACGTTTGTTAGTTCTTCACGCTCAAACGGCTGGACCAATATTGACGAAATTCGGTATGGAAGTAGCTGATACCCTGGATTTATACTATATATTAATACATAGGCTACATTTATCCCTTAAAAATGAGCAAGTATCACTTGTCACACCTCATCACACTAATAATATTTTCAAGGCGAAAGTTGGTGAGTGCGTGTGTTAGTGTGCATGTTTGTTAGTTTTTCATACTCAAACGGCTTGACTAATTTTTATGAAATTTAGTATGAAGGTAGCTGACACTCTGGATTAACATAAAGGCTACTTTTGTATCCCTTACATTTTAGTTTCAAACCATTTTTCTGTCATTTTGAAAAAAATTCAGAAACTGACTCGACAAAAAAAATCGATTTGTTTAACTAATGAACCTACTCACATAATTTCAAGAGAATCAGTTAAGAAATGCGACCTATAGAGGAAGACAGAGATCCGGACATAGAAAGCATTTTTGTCGAAGTTGAAGCATGTGCAAGCAATGAGCGAGCGAAGCGTCTACGCTTCGCTCGCTCATTCGATTATGAGCTCACTGTCGATAGCATCGCATGGTTCACGAAAAAACTTGAAAAATAAATGAAAATATCCTTTTCATAGCATTCCAAAATGTATTTAATAGAAAGATAAACCAAGTTTTGATGATTGATATTATATGCACTAAACAGTGAAACTAAAAACTACGGCTGCGTTTAACCTATGTATCACGTGTTGATGAACGATCGACGAAATTACTATAATGTGATAAGTCTTGCGGAATATGCTGTGAGCTGTGATCATTATTTAACGTAGTACTTTCTCAATGGCTGTGATCGGCTCTAAGTCTTGCTGATGATGCTGTGATCGGCTCTAAGTCTTGCTGATGATGCTGTGATCGGCTCTAAGTCTTGCTGATGATCGTGTGATCAGTCTAAGTCTTGCTGATGATCGTGTGATCAGCTGTAAGTCTTTCTGATGATCGTGTGATCACTTGTATACGCTCTGGTTATTGGCTGCCATAATTTGCTGATGCTTGGCTGTGTAGCTTCATTAGTTTTTTTTGACCAGCTGTTCAACCACTTTGTTCGTGGATGTTTCATCTACTGTGCGCTCACCGCACGGGAGTCCTCTTCCTTGACAATAACAGACTGACTTTTTACCCGCGGAGCCGTACTGACAGTTCCCTCCTTGTGCGTAGCATTCGGGCATGCTACAGCCCGGAGCAGATCCTTGAAGGCAGCTGTTCCTGCATTGCTCGGTACAGGTGGCTGCACTTCCGAAATCGAAGCCATTGCACGGAACTTGAAGCGATGGCACGATTAGTAGACAAAGAGCGAACACGAGGAATAGAGCTTTATTCGACATGGCGACGTCACAGTCCGCACGAAGTTTAGGGTTCTGAATTTTATGAAAGCGCGTTGGTTCGGGATTCTGTTGTCTTCTGTGGCTGAAGATTAACTTGAGGTAGTTCACGATATGGTAGTAATGTGTTAGAAGCGACGATTTAGAAATGAATTATGCTGGCTGCCTTTTATACTAGTTTATTAAAACGGATCATCGCAGAGGATTTCATACGAGTGGTTTTTAGGGTTCTGTTGTAACGAAACTAGAAATTCTTTAAGTTTCATTGTATCTATCTGTCTGTATTCAGTGATCTAAGGTCGTGACACTATTTTATTACATTTAAAATTTAGAATGTGTTTTTGACGTGTTTCTTCCGGATGTAAAAGGCGTTGTCCTAATAAAGCGCGATCATACGATCGCCGCGCGAAGCGCACGAGCGTCAATTAGGACACCTGCCCCCCGATTCTACCAACCAGCTGTTTCAAAATTGTAAATGAATTGCCTCAAGTTGACACTTTTTGTATGCCAGAAATGTCAAAAGGAGACAATACATTAACAATTTTAAAACAACTGCTTAGTAATCGAGGCCCTGTTCGAAATCAATATGTTTGATTTAATCGGATTTTAGCGCATTCGCCAGTTCGTGCAATGAACTCGTGGTTGCGTTGTATTAGGACAACGCCTAAGCATACCTATTTCGCCTTACCATTCACCTTAAGGATGGTAGCGCTGTAATTTTGAATACATATACAGATCAATGATAAAGAAAGTGTTGGGAAAAAAGTTGGCAATTTTAATCGCGGAATTTTTTTTCCAACTTTTTTGGTAGCTTTTTACTTATTTCTCGTTGTTCTACAATAACGGGTGAAACCGCAGGGCGCGGCTAGTGCCATAATTATAACAAAGCTATGGAACCCTGTCATGGACATGTCGCAATACGCGATTGTCAGTTTTATTTTCCTTCTAAGTTGACTCGAAGATATGAACGCAGCAAAATGTCAAAGGATCTAAAGTTTTTGTTGCTCAGCAGCGGCGACGTGAATTTTTAATATTTTCCTTGTTCTGTATTTTCCTCATTTACATTATAAATAAAAGGAAATCTAAATTCAGGCAATCGTCGTGCAAAGGCTGTGTTGACCATGACTTCCATCCTTATTTAGCGGTTGCCGAGCACAAAGATTAAACATCTAATTTCTCAGAGTGACGAGTGAAGTGCATTTGCCAGGCAGGATTTTTTATATTCTGTGTGGCACTGAATTGTTATGGGTAAGCGTCACGCTTACCTTCCGACTAGCACTTGCACGTCTCGTCCTCAGTCTCATAAAAAAGTTTTCTAAGTTTACTACGGAACCCTAAAATAGGAGTTATAGCTGCCATTAAACATTTATGACAATGCTTAGATACGAGACAAAAGTAGTCTAAAATTTTGTTAGTTTTGTTAGCGTTCTCCAACGCTATCGGTTGGAATTTCCTTGAGAAGAGGTCATCTTAATCGACTATCGTTTGGAAATTCCTTGCTTTTTTTGCACTATCTGAACGCAGGGTTGTACTCGTACCTACCGGTCAAGTGGGTTTTGTATCACGCTCATAGTAGGGTTCCGTGGCTACGTTAGAAATAAAAATATGTATTAATTATCATTATAGTCTGTCGAGTTCTTAGCGTGCAAAAAGAGTTCTCGAATATTTCGTTTCGATAGCCAAGTTGGAAGCTGAGGTTGAAAGAAAGCTCGCCTCGCAAGCGTCGAAATAAAATAAAAGTACGAGTCTAATTTCTAGTACACAGCACGTAGCTCAAATACAACAAGCAAACAGACGCTAAACATCTCCGTTGACAGTATTATCCTTTAAACGCAGTCCGTCCAAAATGCAATCCGTCCATGTTACCTATATCAATAACAAATATAGAGAGACGTACAAAAGACTGTAGTGAGAACGAGACAACAATAATTATGTATCACTGTTGTGGCTTGTGGCGTTTGTTTGTGACTACTGTGAATTGTGCGCATGCACCTAATTTATGCGGTTCATGATAAGGTTTCGCTTGTTTCTCTCTCATATTTGATCCAAGCTCACAAGCCAAAAAATGTAGGTTCGATGCCAGCTGAAGGCACGCGCCAATTTATTCATTAGTGATATACGTAATCTACGTAATATACGAATCTACGTAATATATTTAGTCTTATCTGCTATTTAACTTGTGTCCGGGGTATGGCAGCACCAGGCTCACCCCTGTCTCATTAGTGACTGAATATCGTCTATCAAAGTGTGGGTGTTGTCATACACCTTAGGAGCAAAAAGCGTGAAGATATTTTGTCATAACACTTTTTCGTTTGACTCCCCTTATCACATAAAAATATTTGATTTTTGTGCGCTGTAATACTTTTGAATAAAAACAAATTAGGAATAATATACTCGTATGTATGTAGATATGTGCGCTAGTATTGTTGACTTCAATCAACTCAATTTTTTCCAAACAAAATCGTAACGATACAATGATGCCTAGCTCACTACGGAACCCTAATAAGTAAATAAAACCTTTCATCATACGGAAATTCCCGAAACAATTTGTAATCGAGTATAAAAGACACTCTGCTTTATTTATTTTCACAGTCACTAGGTAGTTGCACATTCTCACCACACTGAGAAAAGCATCAAAAATCTTTAGCAACTGCTAGAAGAGAAAAGACGCAGAAGCATCTAGAAGAATCCAGAAGCAACCAGCTTTCACCTTCGATCAGACAACACAGTACAATGTCAAACAAAGTACTCATCTTTGCGTTCGTGCTTTTCCTTTGCATCGCGGCATCGTGGCAAGCGTCGTGTGATGGCCACGATTTCGGGGGCTGGGGTGAATGTAACAGCCAATGCAGTAGAGGCTGCCAATCTGGATATGCAAGTGGGTGTTCATCGCACACTTGCTATCGAGCAGGTGGCTACTGCCAGTACGGATCTACGGGACGTCAGTCAGTCTGCCATTGTTCTGGCAGTGGAGTACCATGCGGCGCTCGAAGTGACGTGTCTGAAGAATCTATAAGCGAGTTGCCGCTTTAAGAGTATGCAGACTGAAGCACTTAGCACACAGCCAACTCACAGCCGTTCACAGCATAATTATCTCAGCCAGAAGACGTATACTGGTGGACAAAGACCTCCTCCAAGAATTTCAACTTCAGCCCGATCTTACGCTACCAGCATCATCCTCTCTTGACCCTCACAAGATCATCAGGATAGCCAATTACAGCTTATTGTGTTAGACCTACAGCCAATCACAAAACATCAGTCAAACTTATAAAATCAACAAAATCATAGAAAAAAAAAATTAAATGAAACCGTTAAGTTAGGATACTTTTTATTTACGTAAATACATAGATTTAAAATACATAAATACTCATTTTATTTTTCTAATACTCCTACTCTATCCTCCTACTACTCCTACTTCTACTCCTACTCCTACTCTACAGCCCAGTAAGGATTAATTCACATCGCCGACGAGTCGAGAAGAATTTAACGATGTTGTACATAGTAATACGTGGGTTACTAGGTATGACTAGGTACTTCGCTTGACGTCTTTAAGAGTCGTGTCAAGGCTCACTATCTTTCAAAACAATAGCCGTTTTGAAAGATAGTGAGATACTCGTATGTATGTCACAAAAGTCGCACTATGTATTTAGAGAGAGAGGAATATAAATTTGGGACATTTTCACACACGGTCGCTTGACACTTGCAAGTAAAGCTTGCACTATGGCTGCCAAAAACTGATACATATATATACTTTTTTAAAAACGTACTTAAATAAATATTTAACACCCAGACATAGAACAAACACAAATGTTCATCACATCAATGTTTGCCTTAGGTAGGAATGGAACCCACGCCCCCAAGCTTAGAAGGCAGGTTCACTACATACTTATTTCAATAATTAGTTCTATCGTATGCTAAAACGACGCTCAGTCATGAGTCTCGATTTAAAACTGTTTTTATGGATGGTATGGACCAGTTTAAATCGAGATTCACGACTGAGGGTCGGTTTTTTGAAGACGGCTAAAAATCTTGTTATAATTTCTCTGTTTTTTTTTTGCTTCTAGAACCCTCTTCCTATGCACAGTCATCATGCAGAAGCCGATAAGCCGGTTTCATGTTATTGCTAACCACAACCATTATATTTTTACCTACTAGAAAAACCATTTTTTTTTTTCGAGTTACGGACCAGAGCGAGGCGATTACGCGTCATGATTGACACGAGTTCACATATGCTGTAGCTTCGCACCCTCGGCGATCACGGCGCGCAATCGCTTCGCTTTGAAATCGCTCCCAAATCGCTAATGTGATAGAGCTCTAACTTTTATAAACTGACTTAATTTTTTTGGCGTCAACAAACAGAAAAACTGATATCACCAATCAAACAAATCCTAACACTTATTTTAGATAAATAAAATAAAAATACTAAACCCAGTAAAGTTTCATAAATGTCTACGGGAATCCTAAAAAATGGCGGTTCCGCTCACGCTGAAGCAGCAAAGAAAAAGAGCGGGAACTGCTCGAAAACGGAAACGGATGAAAGCGAAAGTACTGCTCAAGCGGCCCAGAAGAGCGGAAGTACCGTTCAAACGCTACAGAAGAGCGGAATACCCTCGCCGGAAGGAATAAAGAAAAAGAACGGGAATTGTTTCGTTTTGCCGATAATGACGGAAGAAGAAGAGGTTCCCAATTTGAAGAAGCGACATTCTGTTGTGTCGGGGAAGAGTGATTTTTGTAAGTTTCTTATCTAAAGCTTAGAAACAAATTGAAAAATGTGCGGGTAACAAAAAAAAATCCTTTAAGTTAAACGGATAGGGGTTCATCTATTTCGTTATACACCTTTTGAAGTTTCGACTATTATAGCGTTGTCAATGAATATTTCATCATATTCAATCGTCTAAAGAAAATTGTATAATTGCTTAAAACACGACTGGGGAGCAAGATGGTGCATTTTTGGATAGGTACTTCACCACCAATGAGATAATATTACCTATTATACAAGACAATGTAGTAGCCTACATTCTAATAGTGCTCACTCTCCAGCTCAATTTTTTACTCTACTGTACCAAATATGGTCACCATTATCCACCCTAATTTCACCCATTGGTACAAGATAAGGAGGTTAAGATGCTGGTCATTCTCTACGCCAATTTTCCTCAACTGTACAACATTAAGAAGTTAAGATAATGGTCAATTTTATCTTGTACAGTTGGGGGAAATAGACGCGGGGCTATTTCCCCCAACTGTACAAGATAAAGCACTTGTCCGACCGCTGGCGATGAGCGAGTAGGGAGTATTTACATTTATGTAAAACACTCACTACTCGCCCTCGCCAAATAGCCAACAGAATGTTTAACATACATTTTTTTACTCGCTATTCACTTATCGCCGGTGGTTAGACAAGTGCCTAAGATGATAGTCACTATCCACCCCAATTTCACCCAACAAAACAAGATAAGGCGATCTCCCCACACCCCCTTAACAGCTCAATAAGAACTAACCCCTCAAAATTTGCAGGGTCCTCTTCAGACGAAGACGAAGGGGTTCAGCCTCATGAGAAGACCATAGCAGCGGGTCAGCTGAACCCTCCCTACTGTGTGAGGAACATCGAGCAGCATGCCTTCGGGAGGAGGGAGATAGAGATAGCTGAGCAGGAAATGCCGGGAATCATCGCTTTACGAGCCCGGGCTAAGGAAGATAAGCCGCTGAAAGATGCTAAGGTAAGAAATATGTTTTTTTATCACATCTACTAGAAAAGAGCTAGTTTATTCTTCATAAACTGGAACCAAATTGAAACCATGGGATTAAAGTATTTAATTTTAAATTTGGAAAGTGAATGTTGGTATAAGTTCAGATCACGAACATTGTTTGAACAAGTAACAGGCTGTGTGTTAAAATTAAAAAAAAGCCTCTACTATAGGTACTTAACCTTAAATAAACCAACTATCATGTTATATTTTGTGTATTTAAAAAGGTATTTATGTATTTGAAATCCTTCACTCCGCTCTGGATTCAAAGTCGCTTCTAAAATAGTTATTTACTCCTTCGCAAACAATCTACTATTTTATACGACTTACTAAAAGATGAGCGCAGGTGAACCCCCTTCCCTTACTCATAAACGTTGTATAGGCTCCGAATAGTTACACAGTGCTTTTTACTCGACTGCGCAGGAAGGAGGGTTGTGGTTTTCGAGTTTATGTACTATGTATGTTTGTGGGTTTGCCTATGTATGTATGAGGTTGCTTTGGCACGGCCTACAGCTTGAACAGCTAGATGTATTTCGACATGTGAGGTGTCATTTGAATCGTCTTGATAGTGGAAGTGACATAGATACTTTGCAGGCGGGATTTTTTGTTTTTCTTTTATTAATGTTACTTGTACCTTTCTTAAATTATAAACTCGAACGAAGAAGACAAAACACTGTATAACTATATTTCCAGGCTACACAACGTTTATTAGTAAGGAAGGGAGATGTGTGAAATATCGTCATCATCACAACTACCAAGAGTTCAAATCAATATTATTTGAACTGTAACTATGGTGTTATTAATAAACGATTTGGGCTTGCATTTTATCAGCTGACAGCTCGTAATCATCTGCTGCTGAGCGTCTCTTGTACGCTACATTTGGAGTGCTTTTTGTTTCTCTTACTGATTGGAAAGTCAAGTAACTGAACTTATGTGGGATCTGTGGTACAAAATATTTTAACCTGAGCGTATGTAGGTATCAATAGTACAAAATATTATTACCATTTAACCACTTCTTCAACATAGGTATTCACAATCATTCGGAAACGTTTCCGTAGGAATTTTGAACTCATTTTTTTCGAATCTCAGTCTGTATTCATTAGTTATTAAGCGTGATTCATTCTACAGGTCGGATTAAATTTGATTCCGTATTCCAAAATGTTTAAAAGAAGACTTGGATTCAAACAGTTTGAGTTTAAAATTTGTAGTATCCGATCGGAAACGTCTCCGAATGATTGTGAATAGCACTGCAAGTCTCGTTTTAAGTCGCTGGGCCATCGCAGCGCACATTTGGCACTGAAGCCACGTGGCACGTGAACGAATACGCTACGCATGAACATAAGATCAATTACGTCGTTACTACACGCGTGGGGTGCGTGCCAAACGTGCGCCAGCGGCTATACGCTTCGACCAAGACTTGTCAATTAAAATAAATATTCGGGACATTTTGCACACGCGGTCGTCTGACCCCAAACTAAGCAAAGCTTGTACTATGGCTGCCAGAGACATACATATATATATAATTTTATATACATACTTAAATAGATATTAACACCCAGACATAGAACAAATACAAATGTTCATGACATAAATGTTTGCCCTGGGTGGGAATCAAACCCACGCCTCAAGCTCAGAAGGCAGGTTCACTATCAACCGAGCCACCGAGGCAGTCAACTATCCTATGTGTTTTGTATTAATGTATGTATGTAAAACGAAATAAAATAAAATATTGTTTTTCCAGATTGTCGGTTGCACTCACATCAACGCGCAAACAGCAGTACTAATAGAGACGCTGGCGGCGCTGGGCGCCACGGTGCGCTGGGCCGCCTGCAACATTTACAGCACGCAGAACGAAGTCGCGGCCGCTTTGGCACACGCTGGTATGTCACTGTCACTCAATTGCTGTCTCAACACAATACAATGCAACGCAATGCCCCAAGGGAAGTACTAATTAAGACGCTGGCGGCGCTGGAAGCGAAGACAGTCTACCAATCCGCCTACAACATTTTACGACATGTAGAATGAAGTTGCCTTTGGCATACGCTGTTATGTCACTTAACAAAAAATAATATTGTTAAATTATATGCTTTGTTATGTTGTTTGTTAACAACATAACAAAGCATTGTTTCAGCACAATGAAATGCAATGCCATATAATATATTGCGATGGAATAAAATATCATCCCGTGCTCATTGTTTTGCACGAACAATGCAAAACAATGCAGTGCAATACAATCTATCTACAACCTTCTTGGGGCAGAAAGTAGACGTGTGGTTTGCTATTTTTCATTTAAGTTTTTTTTAGTTCAATCTTTTTATTTTAGATCTGCTTGGGAAAGCCTCTAATATTTTATCACTCGTCAGTACTCATCACACTCTTTGTGATCAGTATTTATCAACTTTCCTTCAACTTTGGCTAGGTTACGCGATATTCGCTTGGCGCGGCGAAAGCGAGGAGGCGTTCTGGTGGTGCATCGATCAGTGCTGCGCGCCGGCCGCGGGCTGGGCGCCCAACATGATCCTGGACGACGGGGGCGACGCCACGCACCTCATGCTCAAGAAACACCCGCAGGCCTTCAAACACATCAAAGGTGACCTTCAAACAATTGAGAATAGCGCCATCTATGAGTCGTTTTGGTTCAACTCTTGTATTTTTAGTTGTTTGTCGTAAATGATCCTGGATGGCGGCAGCGACGCCACGCACCTCATGCTCAAGAAACACCCGCAGGCCTTCAAACACATCAAAGGTGACCTTCAAACAATCGAAAATAGCGCCATCTATGAGTAGTTTGGTTTAATTCTTCTATTTTTAGTTGTGTGTCGTAAATGATCCTGGATGACGGCAGCGACTTCATGCACCTCAGACTCAAGAAACACCCGCAGGCCTTCAAACACATCAAAGGTGACCTTGAAACAATTGAGAATAGCGCCATCTATGAACACTTTCGGTGCTGTGTCCGCATCATTAGTTAATTAGTTGATAATGTTCATGTGAGCCGTATTGGCCGAGTGGGATGGACTGCGCCATCCGATCCGGAGGTCGTGGGTTTAAATTTCTGTGATTTATACAGGTATAGTGGAGGAAAGCGTGACTGGCGTGCACCGTCTCTACCAGCTCAGCAAGGCGGGCAAGCTGTGCGTGCCAGCCATGAACGTGAACGACTCCGTCACGAAGACTAAGTTCGACAATCTGTACTCTTGTCGGTAAGTCGTATAGCTGATTGAGGGTACGTTTCCACTAAAACGGAGTTGGGTGGAGCGGTACATAATTGACCAATCGTAATACTTCCGCTGATGTTGTGTGGAGATTTAGAGCATTGTTACTGGTCTAATAATGTACTGCTAAGCTCCTCTTTGTTCAGCTGAGCTTGAGTGTGAACGTACCACACACACACGCACACCGCTCCGTGGCATGCGATGGTGCGCAAAAGCGTGTTTCTACGAGCTTTTATTTAACTTGCGATGTTTGTATGCATGTTATTAAATTGTATAACAATTCAATAATACAACATACATACGTTTGTATGTGTGTATGTAATTATGTATAGTATATAAGCTGTCCGTCTTATAATTTACAGTATATTTTTCATCTACTTGCGGGTATCCTATTCAATTGAAGTTATGCATAGATAGATAGATAAAGCCTTTATTCACTGACCATTCGATTTTAACTGAATTTAATATTACAAAATACACACTTAGAGTAAAATTATTTTGTAGGAACCAGTTGCTTGTCAGGTTGTCCTTCGACATACGCTTCCCCTAGTTCCCTCCACGCTTTCCTATCACCAGCTAATCTTCTCCATCCCTTGGGTCAATCGTCTTCCCGTCTCTTTTTTTGGCGTCCTCATTGTCTGTTCCCGTTTCGGGGGTACCATTCTATGATATATTTTATCCATTTAACTCTGTTGGTTCTGAAGTTATGCATACTTCGGTAAAAATCAACGTTATTATACCATCGAGCAAGTCTGATTCCATCATCAGATCTGATAGAGTCGGGATATATATAGGCATTACAATAGTTCCGTGACGTGGATCATTAAACCATATAACAGAAAATTTAAAAGCATATTTAAAATATGTATGTCACATTACAATAATATCCTAAAGGCGAAAGATTTTGAATTTTGGCGCACAATGTCATAATCACGTCACGCCTTTCCCCCGAGGGAGCTGGCAGAGGTGTAATACAACACCCACACTTCGCCAGACGATATTCAGTACCAAATGTGACAGGGGCCGAGCCTGTCGCCATACACCGGGCTCCAGTCATGGCTATCATCGCTTATTACAATAATACTCGTATCCTAAAGGCGAAAGATTTAGATGAAATCTAGTATGCAGTAAGCTTATAAACTAGATTGACACATAGGTTACTATTTAACCCTCTCGGCACAGAATGTCACCTTTCTGAAAATATCACGTTAGCTGAACGTCACGTTTTTTTTTTCACCTTCTCACAATGTCACGTTCGCACAGCGGGGCGCAGCCAGTGATTTCATGATTCCTTCTTCCTCCCCAGGGAAAGTATAATAGACGCCCTCAAGCGCAGCACAGACCTGATGTTCGGCGGCAAGCAGTCCGTCGTGTGCGGGTACGGGGAGGTGGGGAAGGGCTGCTGCCAGGCGCTCAAGGCGCTGGGCTGTGTGGTGAGTGGAGACACTGTTGGGGATAAAGGACACTGTTGTATGCTGAATGCTAGCGCGATCACATCTTGCCCCATCCTGGCGGAGGCTCACGGGGGAGGATTTTAGTGGGTTCGATTTCCACATACCCTCCTTCCGTCACACCTGCGGCGGAAGGGAACTGCGCCCTCCCACTTCATAAAAAAAAATTATACTGTTGTTCGTCGATGCCGCTGTTCTAAGTAGATGACAGTGTTGTTAGTGAATGAGACTGTTGTCAATAGAGTACACTGTTGTCATAGGATAAGACTGTTGTCAGTTATTGACATTATTGTCACTGAATAATGTATTTTAAATCTATAATATGGCTGGGTGTCTTCAAATTTCGAGTGAATCGATTTATATAAGTAAGCGTGCTTAATCGTAGACAGCATAATTAAAAATTTAAAAAAGAAAAAGTTATGGTTAGCATTGAATGACACTGTTCTTATCAAGATCAACTAATTCAATGATTACGTTTCACATTTTTCTACAGTTGCACCAGGCGCACTAATCAGACACTCTCATGGTGGAAATTCCATCTAAGCGCACTAAGCGTTTCAAACCCACTTTTCTTAAGAACTGCAGAGGTGTGGAACTCGTTGCCTGCGTCTGTTTTTCCACCTAAATACAATCCAGGGATGTTCAGTAAAAAAGTGAATAGGTTTTTTTTATATGCAGAATAGGTCGTCGTTTGACCACCAACTCGCCTGATGTTAACCGACGTTGTGGTCTAAGATGGAGCACGACGACCTATAAGGTACTTATTCACTCTAGCCTTGAAGTTTTGTAGAGTGAAGAAGTACAAAAACGGCAGTTGAGTGAGGCGCTACAAGAGCGCTATAACGCTCGCTCAGACCCGTCTTCGGAACGGTTACACCGGACTACATCCCGAAACACGACTAGGTCATTTCACGGCATGGCTTGGTCCGGTGGGTGGTAACTAGCCACGGCCGAAGCCTCCCACCAGAGTTTGCTACCCGGTTAGCACTACCCGGGGACCACGTGTAGGGAATCAGAATAGAGTACACTCCTACGGACGTGGGTAGCAAGCGTGTTATACCTTCGATCACGTCGTCGCTTCCCATCAGGCGAGTCAGTGGACAAACGCATGCCTATTCCGTTGAAAAAAAAAAGTTATCTCGTATTATATTTTATATTGTTTGTGTTTGCAGGTTTACGTAACAGAGATAGACCCTATTTGCGCTTTACAAGCCGCCATGGATGGCTTCAGAGTCGTCAAGCTAAACGAGGTAAGTTAGTTTGGTCACCTTCGATAATCAGTTTAGGGGTTAATTGATTGAATCGGCCAAGCGCTCGGAGGATGACTCGTGGAGAGGCGAAACACGTTGACATAGCGCTCGAAGGATAAGGGTGTTTTTACTGCTTTTTATTGTGTTTTGTCATTGTATTTAGTGTTATAATAATTTGTATTATTATTTTGTTTGGTTATTTTAAAACAAAAATTTTATTGTTTCACTTTTGATTAAATAGGTATAATTTAAATTAGCTTAATATTTCAAATTGTGTAAAGTTTTAAAGTTGTAAACCGTTGTGTTTGTTCTGTCTGGGTGTTGATTTAAGTATGCATTTAAAACATATCTGTATGTATAAACATATCAGTCTCTGGGAGCCATAAAACAAGCATTGCTTAGTTTGGGGTCAGGCGACTGTGTGTGAACCGAATTTATTTATTATTAACGCAGTCTTAGGTGACGTAAGAACTCTGACACCAGGGGCCCTAGACAAGTTGCAAGCGCTTCCAATCCTCGCTAGCTGCTGATTGGACTAGTTGAGATAACATGTTTACGTGACATTTTTAAAGCACATATTTTGTCCAATCAGCATCTCTATTCGAGCGTTAACAATTCAAGAAACAGAATCGCTTGGAAGCGTTTAGCGTTTATAACTTATCTAGGGCCCCAAGACTAGCCATTAGCTCCACACAAACTAACTTTACATCGATTGTCAACTTTCCAACTTTCCCTTTCCAGGTAATCAGACAAGTGGACATAGTAATCACGGCCACGGGAAATAAAGGTGTGGTCACACGCGACCACATGGAGCGCATGAAGAACGGCTGCTGCGTTTGTAACATGGGACACAGCAACACCGAGATCGACGTTCACTCGCTGCGGACGCCGGACTTGTTGTGGGAACGCGTGCGGAGCCAGGTGAGACCACAAGTATGCGTATTCGAGTGACTTATCGGTGTTATACGGTGTTGTGTAAGTGTGGTGTTACTTTAGACAGTGTTGTCTATTGTCGATGTCATGTTTGACGGTGTTGTGTAAGTATGGTGTTACGTAAGACAGTGTTGTCTGTTGTCGATGTCATGTTTGACGGTGTTGTGTAAGTATGGTGTTACGTTAGACAATGTTGTCTGTTGTCGATGTCATGTTTGACGGTGTTGTGTAAGTATGGTGTTACGTTAGACAATGTTGTCTGTTGTCGATGTCATGTTTGACGGTGTTGTGTAAGTATGGTGTTACGTTAGACAATGTTGTCTGTTGTCGATGTCATGTTTGACGGTGTTGTGTAAGTATGGTGTTACGTTAGACAATGTTGTCTGTTGTCGATGTCATGTTTGACGGTGTTGTGTAAGTATGGTGTTACGTTAGACAGTGTTGTCTGTTGTCGATGTCATGTTTGACGGTGTTGTGTAAGTATGGTGTTACGTTAGACAGTGTTGTCTATTGTTGATGTCATGTTTGTCGGTGTTGTGTAAGTATGGTGTTACGTTAGACAGTGTTGTCTATTGGTGATGTCATGTTTGACGGTGTTGTGTAAGTATGGTGTTACGTTAGACAGTGTTGTCTATTGTTGATGTCATGTTTGACGGTGTTGTGTAAGTGTGGTGTTACTATAGACAGTGTTGTCTATAATCGATGTCATGTAAGACGGTGCGTGTGTGTAAAGTTAGTGTTATAATAGACGGTGTTTTATCAAGTTAGTGGTATTTTAGACTATTTTATATAACGTTAATGTTGTGTTAGAGGGTGTTCTTATTAGTCGATGTCATGTTATACGATGTTGTAAGACAGTGTTGTATTAGACTATGTTTTTTCTAATTGATGTCATATTAAACGTTGTAGTGTTAAGTATTTGTTATGTCAGACGTTGTTGTCTCTAGTCGATATTATGTTAGGCGGTGTTTCGTCAACCTAGTAGTTATACTGAAGGAGATGTATCATGTCATAAGATATTATTTATTGACATAAAGTAAATCAATAGTTTTCTGATACAGATAATAAACATCCTTACTAGTATTATAAATGTGAAAGCGTGGATGTTTGTTAAGTTTTCACGCAAAAACTACTTGACGAATCATCATGAAACTTTGTACACATATTCTGGGAGTTACTAGAAGTAACATAGAGTACTTTTAATTCCAAAAAAATAAACAGTTCCTGTGGGGCCGCGGGTGAAACCGCGGGGTGCAGCTAGTATTTAATAAAGATAAATAAAATATATATATATTTGTTTAATTCGTCGTTTTTTAATAAAGTTGTTTTTTTATTATGTATATTAAAAATAGGGGTGTGATTTCTTACATACTCTAATACTCAAGTAAACGGTACCATTTATCCCAGCAGAAACGATAAGTGGATATATGGTTAAAAAAGTTTCGACCGTCTCCGCAGGTGGACCACATTATATGGCCAAACGGCAAGCGCATAGTGCTGTTGGCCGAGGGCAGACTGGCCAACCTGTGTTGCTCATCGCTGCCCTCTTTTGTGGTCTCTGTGACGGCGGCCACGCAGGCGCTGGCACTCATCGAACTGTACAACGCACCACAGCATCGATATAAGGTAATGGGGCTACTGTTGGGTGTAAGGGAACAGTGCTACTGTTGGGTGTAACATAACAGTGCTACTGTTGGGTGTAAGGTAACAGTGCTACTGTTGGGTGTAAGGTAAACAATAACCTCATTGAAACGTACTTGTTGAAACTTGAGAAAAATATTACTGGCACATAATATAACTTAAACAAACTAAGATTTGTTTTTTTTTTATTCAGAAATAGGCTTTGTCGATTGACCACCACATCACCTCTAGTTCTAAATTGTTGTTCTGTAACAATTGTACTTAAATAGTTAACTGCCTTAAATTGACACTTTTTGTACGCCACAAGTGTCTAAAATAGACAATTCATTAACAATTTAAAAATTTAATAATTTTAATTGCATAGTAGATCGACGGAGATCTAATACTAACTAGTCAGCTACTGAGCGAATCTTTCTTTGGCAGGCGGACGTATACCTCCTGCCGAAAAAAATGGACGAATACGTTGCTTCACTCCACCTACCGACATTCGACGCACACCTCACGGAGCTGACGGACGAACAGGCCAAGTATCTCGGCCTCAACAAGGTGGGCCCGTTTAAACCCAACTACTATAGATACTAGCACTGGCGGACGCTCCACTAAGCTTTTAAATTTGGAGCTTTGTAGACCCGTATGTATTACTTGGAGGTCTGCAGACCCTAGTTTGTGTTTGTGTATATTGGAGGTTTCAACCCCTTAGTTGTGTAAATTTGGGAGTTACAGGCCCTAAATTGTGTAAATTTGGAAGTTTCAGTCCCTAAATTGTGTAAATTGGAGATCTTAACCCCTAAGTTTTGTAAATTGGGGTTTTTGAACCCTAGTCTGTAATCTGTAAACATTTTGGGGTTTTGTAATTTTCTAAACTGTGTAATAGGGGTTTGTTTGACCTTTGGTTTGACGCCTAATTAGTGTACATTGGGGCTTATAATTTGTTAATTATTTTTGCAAACTGGCAGATTCAGCCTATTTATTGTTTATACTAGGCTTTGTAGCAAAAGAATTTGTAAATTTAAAGATTAAGTCCAAAAAATATTATCAATGAGGTTTTAGAAACCCCTAAGCTACGCAAATTTGGGTTTTATAGACCTCAAGGCTATGGTTGGGGCTTTGCGAATCCCATAATCAGTAGTTTTCGCAACCCCTAATTTCTGTAAATAGGGGGTCGAAAAAACTTCTCAGTAGATTCTAGGTGTCAATATGACTATGTAGAAAAATGATTGATTGTGTATAAAATGTGTAATTTTAAAATGGAGTAGAAACGCAGCAAAAAACAACTGCTGTAAGAAACTTAGCTGACGCTAAGTTTTAGCGTCTAGCGGGTGTAAAGCGGCCACTCTGACAAATGATAATGTTGCAATTTACGCGTAAAGTCTGGCAATATTATCAATAAACATGAATCCTTTAATGAATTGAATAGCGTATGACTCAACAAATTGATTAACTAATAACGAAAATCTTTTGTCCCTTTGTTGAAAAACTTTGTCAGATGAATTGGTAAGCTCTGCCGTTTTAGACCCGTTAGGGTACGTTTACACTTAAGCAGAACTGAGCGTACTGAAACTCGGTGAAAGCGGTGCATGAATTAACCAATCACAACGATCGAAATCTTCGCACCGTTTCAATGGAAGTATTGTGATTGGTCAATTCATGCACCATTGAGCTCCGCTCCACTCGTCTCCGCTTTTGTGGAAACGCACACTTATAGTTCACTGTTGAATTATGAAACGCAGAACACTCGCCGAAGTATTATCAATAAATTAAATAAAAAACAACGATAGCTGTTAGTATTTGTAAGAGGGCTAGCGCATGTATCGCTAACTACGAATCTTTGTCTTGGATTCTTGGATGTTACTATCGAAGGAGTATTTGTAATTTTTGCGATAGTAAAAATATTGAAAAACCGTCCCTTTACTTTTGGTGTGACAATAACGTGGGGTGCAATTGAGCTCATTAAAACCGATGCTCAGCTGAACCGTTGTCGTTCATTCGTTTTAAGTAAACGAATGGAGAACGGTTCAGCATCACTAACGTCTCACAAACGTGCCAGCTGGACTAACGGTGACACGTTTGTGAAACATTAGTGAAACTGAGACGTTTCCTAAGCTCTTTAAAGGCGGAGAGTGACTAGAGCCTAGCCTCGTAACGTATCAAAGTCAAAGTCAAAATGTTTTTATTCAATTTGGGTATCAAAGATACACTTATGAACGTCAAAGGACACTTATGAACGTCAAATAAATCGAGTTTCGAGTTTGTGTATCGTTCGCTGTATCAATTATGCTGTATGTCGCTCGGTCACACGCTGTCAGCCTCGAGTGTAGGATGTAGATGCAGACAGGCTTTTGTGCTCGCAGCCATGATCCAAACAAACAAGGTCTAGCATTCCGGGAGCAAACACGTAATGACGTCACTCGTCATCGTCATCCGTCTCTTTCGCACTATTTGTAAATGACTTATACCGCCCTCTCTTAGGCATCGATTGACGTCACTACGTGTTGACCACGTAACCGGACTGCTATACCATGCGGAGTTTATTATTATACCACGCTCGCAGCGAGTGGCTGTTGAATTGATAAGGCGAACGGTTTAGCAAACCGATACGCAAACTCTATACGTTTCGAGTCTCGGCTCCAGTCAGACTCCGCTTAAAGCCTAGTTCTGACTAACGTTATTAATTTAGTTGAATGGTGTGTAATTTAGTAGCTAAAGTGTTCGACTAACCAACTTACTAACTAACTAACTTCGTTAGTGTATGACTGCCTCGGTGGCTCAGTTGGTAGTGAACCTGCCTTCTAAGCTTGGGGGCGTGGGTTCGATTCCCACCTGGGACAAATATTTGTGTGGTGAACATTTGTGTTTGTTCTATGTCTGGGTGTTATTATCTATTTAAGTATGTATTTAAAAATATCTAAGTATGTATATCAGTCTCTGGCAGCCATAGTACAAGCTTTGCTTAGTTTGGGGTCAGGCGACCGTGTGTGACAATGTCCCGAATTTATTATTATTATTATATTATTACTAAATCTTTGCCGTTCGCGCACATTTAGTTGCTAAATACTCGCCACTCTACTAACTACTAGCTTAGTGCAAACAGGGCTTTTGGTGCCATTTAACTGTCGCGTCAGCTTACGTCAATGTCTATTCTATAACATTGTTATTCTATGGCAATTTCTGCTACCATTTCAAAAACTCTACTTTTTCATCCAACTTTTCTTTGCATATTAATAAACTTATTCTTTAATTAATAAAGTGACAATAATATAATTAAAAATGCTTTTTAGCTTAGGAACGATTAGTGATATTTTTACTTTTCTGCGATGCGTGTGTTAGTTAAGGATGAGTACTGCGTTTCTTTGTGATTTGTGTGTGTATGGAAAGTGTGATTGTAGCATAATTATGTATTAATAAGTAATTACAGTTGGATTAACCCACTAAAATTTGACTCTGTCTTTCTCCTTTTCTCTTACAGTGCAAGGATGCAATATGATATAATTTATTAGTAGACAGACTCGAACTTCCCTAAGACTGACTAAGGTTCGTCCATTAATCATGTGGGTATTCTACTACACGGAATAGGGCGGATGCCACTGAGTCCGCTTCTGATGCCATACACATACATACAAAAAATTGACATAACACAACATTAGTACATATTGTCACGCCTTACCTCCGAAGGGGCTGGCAGAGGGGTAATACAACACTCACACTTTGCCGGACGAAATTCTGTCCCAAATGTGACAGGGGGCGAGCCTAACTTTTAGATATTTTGTGTTTATTACACACTTGTATTGTAAAAAGGAGAAGAAAATTGGGGCACATTTTCATGGGTTATTCTTTTTGCAAAAAAAAAACTATGGATTTTGGTTTTAGTAGAAAAAAAACACGAAATAGATGTCCTGATTTTCCTTAGTTGTTTTAAGATAATAAACCAAACAAAACACATTAGTTTCAATTTTTCAATTTTCTCCGTTATTTTAGAATCTATGTATAGTTCTAATATCTTTGTTTTAAATACCGAAATTTGCTTTCTCTACTTATCTATTGCGTAGAACTGCTTCATTTTTGAATTCAAATCAAAATGAGTCTAGCTTTTATAACTGAACGATTTTTATTGAAAACGAACCAAAATTTTTTAAATAAAAAATGAACATATCCCTCTAACAACTGTAGATAGAAATTTATATAGATCTTAGAATCTGTAGGTCTTAAAAAGTATTAAAAAAATCGTTAGGTATAAAAACTAGATTTTTTTTTTATTGTTGATTTGTTCTCTGTTGGACCTACCGACATACATACTCGTACACATAGTTCTAATAAGGATTTTTTTTTGCCCATGGCTCTGTTATTTCAACTGGTTTAATAGGTAATGCATTTATTACTATTAGGGTGCTCCTAGACGGGCATCTTCCCATACGGCCCGTCTAAAAGCACCCTTATTAACGAAAAACTAAATCCTGCTACTACCGCTAAAACATATCGGTAAGACCACGGGCAAGTATAAAAAATAAATTAATCGATTAAGAAAATAAAAAAGCAAGAAATGTAAAATGTGCAAAAATTCCCCGTTTTTTAATTTCATGTAAGTACCCACAAAAAAGTAGACATAATGGTATTTATAAAATAATTACTTGAATAAACACCTACATCTTTGCACTGAGCAAAACACTTAGCAAATACTTAGTATTTTTGTGTAATCTCAAAATTAAAAGAAGTGTGTAAAGCTTCGTCCTAACTACGCAAACTGAGCGGCTGACTGTTTGACTCCAGCTTGACACCCTATATATTTTAAATTGAGTGTCCGAACAGCGCGTACTCAGTTTGCAGTGTATCGCTTGGTGACGAGCGGCTGATTTTTTTTTTTTATGTACAATAGCTCGTCATTTGACTACCAAATTAGCCTGTTGTTAAGCGACGTTGTGGTCCAAGATAGAACACGACGACCTATAACGTACTTATTCACTCTAGCCTTGAAGTTATGTAGAGTGAAGAAGTACAAAGACGGCAGTTGAATGAGGCGCTACAAGTGCGCTACTGCCCGGACCCGTCTTCGGAAAATTACAGATTCACATTTAGTTTGCTATAGTCCGTCGCTTACTTGACATTGAGTTTGCCCAATACGCGACTCAGAGGTCAGCCAGCGGACAGTCAGCCGCCTACAGTTTGCTTAGTAAGGACAAAGCCTAAAGGTTACAGCTTAAAGTGACTTATAAAATAATCAGGCTGTACTTGTATATCTTGTTTAAAAAACTGCGCTTTGAAAACTGTATTTATTTTAATAAGTACGCCAATTTTGAAAGCATTTTTTAATGAAAAGCCTAATAGCCACTGTAATTAGTAGATGAATGATTAAGAGCATTGTTGCAGTGTTTTAATAAACGAACTTTAGAAAAGGATACATATAGTTTCATTCATTAATCTTCGGATGCAGGCGTTGACATCTACGAGTCAGTTTTAAACTTCTGCAGGTGTCATCGATACTCATCTTTTGTAATACCTTGTGTTATTGTTAAAAAAATAAACTTATTCTTACTCTTACATTAAGAGGATGGACCAGCAGCGAGAAATTTGAAAATTAGGTATTTGATGAAACTGTTGCCGTCGCGCTGTGCCTAAACAAACGAGCAATGAAGACAGTGGGCAGAAGTTGGCAGCGTGAGTTTGCGATCTGTACCCTTTTTACCTTGAGTTTTGATCATTACGAAAACTTTTTTCGTTTTCGTTTGGCTCCATACATTTCAATAAAGCGCCCCTGGAAGGAACTACGTTAAATGTATGGGAGCTAAACGAAAACGAATATAGTTTTCGTTCACTATCAAAACTCGCGATAATCCCCTTGTAGTCTGGTCATCTATTAAGTAGTGTAATAAAGAGATAGACAGATAGTCACTACGAGCCCCCTAGCACGTAAGACTTTATATTGGTCCCTCTCACTCCTGTTACTTTTCAAACGAGAGAGACAAAGACCAGAAAACATCTCACGAGCAAGAATGGGAGTCAGGTAGCCAGACTATCAATCGCATACGACAGATTTAACATAACATTTCGTCACGCCTTTCCCCCGAGGGGGCTGGCAGAGGTGTAATACAACACCCACACTTCGCCGGACGATATTCAGTGCCAAATGTGACAAGGAGAGAGTCTGTCGCCATACACCGGGCTCCAGTCACATTTGATCACACAATGAACAAATTGGTGCGTGCCGTCGGCTGGGTTCGAACCCGCTCCCTCTGGCTTGAGATGCGGACCTTCTTCCAACTAGGCTGCCATCGCTTTTGGCGAACGGCTGCATCATATAAATGAAATTTACAAAATAAACTATGTCTTCTGGGCTTTTGCTCTCTGTGCCGGCTCAGTATCGCCGGAACAATAGCCCCTTTGGCCGGAGCTCAGACGAGAATAGCGCTGCCTTGTGCTTCGCTGGAACCCGGAGTAAGTAACACTTGAAATAAGTCTTACGGACTGCTGACTCCAGGCGCTGCATCGCTACCACCGGCGCCTTTACTCCCCAGTCGGTTCTGCACAAACTTGTGCACGTCGGCTCCTGACGTAGTCGGGTCCACCCGGGACAAGTACATCAGAAATGTCGGCTCCACGACTTTAAGACCGGGTTCAGTCGAGGTACCCCGTTTGTCGGAGTTACAACGACGTTGACGATTTTTCCTCCGGTCTGCCAGTGTGAAGCCTTCAACCGGGGCGAACGTTGCCTTTATCTTCTTCAGCTGTGCATTTGGAGCAAGACATTGTGCATTTGGGACAAAGACCAGAAAACATCTCACGACAAGAATGGGAGTCAGGTAGCCAGACTATCAATCGCATACGACAGATTCAGCTGAGTGTTGCTCTTGAGTGTTGTTGAGCAGTCTGAGTGTTGCTCTTCTTCTGCGTCTTTGATGGTCTCGCTGGTGGAAGAGAAGATGCTGGTGTCTTCACGGGATGCGGTGACGCGATCTTAGCAACACGAGTTGCATACGTACAGAGGTCATCGGCCCACGAAACGATGTTAATTGCGCTCGGGGAAATGCTGACCGGCGAAATATCACACCGGCCGGCCGCCGCGGCTTATATTCACGCGCTGCGATGACGTATTTGGTACAACAATTGTCGACGCAGCATTTGTTTGCAATGTTGCCAGCTCCTTATGTAGGTCGGCAACATTCCGTTCGGAGTCTTCCAAGCTGGAAGCTCCTCCTCCTCCTGAGAGCATGATGTCCTTCATAAACCGGGTGACGTCGACGTGGTCCCACGTGACAGGAGGCAGTCGACTGAGGTCACGAGCCACGTACGTAGGCACGTCGTCAGGATCGGTCTCCTTCTATTAATGGTATTACAAACTATATTCAATTTATGTTATAAAGGTTTACAGCCTCTGATCAGACGGTCGATGGGTCAATGTACTTTTGTCTCAACCCATACTAAGGTTCTAATTCAGCCCCAATAAAGTGGAACAGCACAGAAGGTCAACCTTTTGTCTTCATCCATTTGGCGCGAGGTGTTTTTAAGAATGGTGACGATGCACAAGTTCTGCATCCTTTCCCCGAACAGGAGCTCAAAGGGGATTTCTCAGAAGATTTGTAATGACTTAATTTATTATCGATGTGTTATACTAATTACTACACATGTATACTTTTCTTATCTTGTTATCAAATTCGGCAAATCACTCGACATTAGTGAGGGAGCTGGCAGCATTTTCGTGCCTTTTCTTGGTTCCCTGCCAATGTTTGTGAATAATTGTGACAGAACAGGGACTACACGGAAAGCTGAGAATTTAAAATATCAGTAAGTGATTTGTTTAATCGTTTTTTGTCCCTTAAATAATAGGAAAACTTTATTACTACACAAAACGAGTGATATTGCTTCGTGCGATGTTTTGATAATAAATACTTTAAGGTCATTAGTGAGAAAGATAATAAATATAATTAATTGATTTATAATGTTTTTGTTTAAAAATAATAGGTATTTATTTTTCTTTTTTTAATTGTTATTTATTTTTACTTAAATTAGGTTTTCTATACAACCATAGTATCTGCCTACGAATTGACAAGTATGGTGCTATTTTTAATAGTTATCACAATTTATATAAATTTTAATTATGTAATTTTTTCAACATATTAATTTCGTAAGCAATCACAATAGGTAATTACTTAACAAAAAAGTAATTTAGAAGAACACGTGAGCGGACACGTGTTTTTGATTGAATATTCTTTAAATGTCGCATTAATTTGATTACTTCCTAGATAATGATCTTGAAAGGATCTTTTGGAACAAACTAATTTGTGAAAATAGGTGTCCAATATTGTAATGATACTAGCTGCGCCATGAGGTTTCAGTCCCAGTTAAAAGATATCCTATATGTGCAATTCCAGACCATAATCTATCCCTGCAAAATTTCATTCCGATCTGTTCAGCCGTTCTGACGTGATTGAGTAACAAACATCCATCCATCCATCCAAACTTTCATATTTATAATATACAAGCTGCGCCCCGCGGTTTCACTCGCGGTTAAAAAGTATGCTATGTGCTATTCTAGACTGTATTCTATCTCTGTGCCAAATTTCATCCAGATCTGTTCAGCCGTTCTGACGTGACTAAGTAACAAACATCCATCCATTCTTACAAACTTTCGCGTTTATAATATTTATAAGATTACTATTTCTATTACCTTTAGTAACATTTGAAATAAATTCAATTGAGTTGTTATTTCAATTTGTTTTAATTGTAACTCACTTACTTAGAATTTCAACTAAAATAACATTAGGTTACAAGTATTAGTACAGTTACAATTATGTAAAAATTATGTTAGACCTTAGATTGACCTGAGTTTTAGTTTAAACCTAAGTTACAGTTTATATAGAATTAATTGATATTTTAGGTTGATTTGAGTAATGGTTTAAATAAGTAAAATTGAGCTATGACTTATATTTACTATATTAAATTAGATTTTTATTACCCGACGCAAATACAACGGGGTATTACGAGTATAAGTTTAACGTGTCTCTCTGTGTGTGTGTCTGTCTGTAGCATCGTAGCTCCCAAACGAATGAACCGATATTTTTTTTTATAAGTTTAAAGGTTGGAAGTGTTCTTAGCCAATTAAAAAAAAAATTGCTTTTGGGGGGTTTTTAACATTTCTAACCTGCTTTGATTACCGATTTTTTTTTTTTTTGTAGATCTTTATTTTGGTGTTCTATTGTAAATGAGTTAGGCAGACAAACTATTTACAGTTCACGTACAGCTTGGAAGCGATTATATTTCTACATTCGCCAACGCTTGAGCGTTATAGCTGGTGATTGGTCGAAATACGAGCTGCACAAAAATGTCACGTGATCATATTATCAGCTTGTCCAATCAGCTAACGTCCGAATCACTTGCAAGCGAATGCAATTATCTAGGGCCCCTTAAACTTAAATGCTACTGTATTGGAAGTCTGTGATTAATTATTATTAGTGTTGTGAATGCCATGACGTGTGGATAGTAAGTTATGCATCCCCCTGCCTCTACTTGTTTGGATTAAAACTCGGGAATGCATTACTCAGCGTCTAGACGGACGCGGCCGCGCCGCTGCGAGCCTTTATCACCGCCGAGTCGGCATTCTCGCAGCCAGACCACCAGCCTAGTATTAAGACTGCCTTTGCGCTTTAGTTAAAGTTTTAGATCATTATATTCTTTGCCTCAAAATCGGCAACACACATCCAATTTCCCGTAGTCAATTTTACTAAAACTGCTTGGTCATAAAAACATAACTATCGTACCTACTTACATAATTTTGAAGAAATGAGAATGACAAAAGTAACAAACACACATTTAGATTTATGAAGAAGTAAAGCATATCTTAATATATATAAATTACGTGTCACGTTGTTTGTCCGCCATAGACTCCTAGACTACTTAACCGATTTCAATCAAATTTGCACACCGTGTGCAGTTCGATCTAACTTAACAGATAGGATAGCTCACATATATATATATATAAATAATAAACGCGAACGAAGTCGCGGGGTGACAGCTAGTATGTGCATATATTATTTAGTAACTTACGTATAAATACCAATTTACATAATCTACAATTTTTGTTATACTATCAAAAGTGAAATCAAATTTAGTACTAGACAACATTGAAACAGAGAGCAAAGAAAAAAACTATGCCAAATAGTAAGTACATCCATAACATGCATCCATACGTCTCAGATCAACCTAGAGGAAAAGATGGAACACTGCGTTATATCTCGCTGAAGCCACTTCTTTTTCAATGTTGCGCGTGGTAATGTTGCCATGAAAAACATTTACAATTGCACGAAAACTAACATTAATTCCCAAACTCTACGTTAGCCATTTCCGTTCCAATATACAACCTTAGTAGATTTATTATTCTAAAACTGCACATACTTGTAAGAGTTTAATATTATGTACGAATTTTTCAAAATTGACTTGTAAAAAAAATGCACAGTTTTTAAAAAAGAACCTCAAAATGTAGTTCTGGTCACACTTTTGCACAATAATGTACAATTGTACAATAGTGCACAACGATGCACTATTTATATTTATGTACACGAAATTATACCATAAACAAATGCACATAATGTCGAGGTAAGAATGACCAAGCGAGTAGCATAGTTTTTTGCGTCAATGTGTACGTGTTGTGTACATATACAACAGTAGCGTAGTTTTTGGATGGTTTTGGGCTTCACCTAAATCATACGCCGTGCGCCATCTTACTCTCTTGTTTGATCTGAGAAATACGTACACTCCAAAAACATAACCCTTCTTGCTCAGTCGGGTGAAAAGTAAAAATATTGTTTTTGGTACCGTAAGCCGAAAATGTAAACTTGGATGTAAGTACATAATAAGGTAAACAATAAAATCCCGAATAATATAACAGGGCTCACTGAGGGAAAATTCAAATCCCATGTAAAAACTACATTTATGAAAAGAGGGTATTATAAGGTTAAGAATTATTTAGAAGATAAAGATGTCTGGAGCCTTCCACTTCCGCCGAGTAGCCACTAGTATTTATAGATATTACCTAGTAAGCCAAAATTTGTGAGACTGTAATTTATTTATTATTTGAAAAAATAATGCCCCTCAGTTTCTTGCCTGTTCTTCTGAGTAGAGGCTCTTTATCCGAACAAGGCGGTCGAGTCTATTTAAATAACTTTGACGTTCATAGGTGTATCTTTGATACCTAAATTGAATAAAAACATTTTGACTTTGACTTTGACTTTGAAGGAAAAAGGATACAAATAGAATCGTGTTTAACCATTTATGTAAAAAGGACCAAAAATTTACTTAATTACTGACACCGGAGCTCTACCTAGGAAAAATCTTTATTCCTTGTTCCTAGCGGCTCTACAGCCGCATTTAGACTCTATTAAGATATTTTATTTAAATTTATTTATTAAAAAAAAAGACAGATTAGGGTATTAAAAAAAAACAATAAATCAAACAAATCCTTTACTATAGCCTCTAATAAACACTAAAACATTGATTGAAATAATCATTATACATCATTTTTTATATACAATCTACGCTCTGTCGGCTTCTTTGTTACGCTTTGATCTATGCCGCCTATATACATGTTATAAGTCTTATAAGCAATGTTTTATATCAAC
Organism: Peribatodes rhomboidaria; assembly: GCA_911728515.1. Taxonomy (NCBI): domain Eukaryota; kingdom Metazoa; phylum Arthropoda; class Insecta; order Lepidoptera; family Geometridae; genus Peribatodes; species Peribatodes rhomboidaria. The sequence continues at coordinate 3,497,752 of OU452194.1, forward strand.
AAATCTAATTCAATTAGGCGATGATAATTATTTGTATTATTTCTGTATTTAAGTGGTTTGTGGAAAAATGATTCACCGGATGCCAATTTAGTGATTTTATCATTGCATTTACATGCTTATCAATTTTTTAGGTAGCATTAGACAGAACGGTGGTATGTAGCCAAAAGAAGCTTATAACTTTAAGGGTTCCGTGACGCTCTGAATTTTCTATACAAACGCGCTTGTCAAATTTCTCGGAAACCATTTGTCAGATTATGATGAAATTTGACATGTACAATTAAATTATCTGTACCTCCACTATGTTCTTGTTTTTTTTTAAAAAAAAACGTAAAAAAAATAGAGCTATGAAAAATATTCGCATTTGTAAGAGTCAGTTTTGACTGAATTATTTTAATAGATAGACAAAGCAAACCAAAAATCTCTTAACATACATCATCCGCTTTTAAATTAATCCATAAAACAAGGAAAATATTTTTAGAAATTCTGAATTCTGAATTCTGAATTCTGAAGATTGATTAGAGAAGTGCAAAAGTCGTAAAAAATATTGAAATTGCACTTTGTCACTCTGTAGATAACTTTAGAAGCTCGTCAGTATCTTTACTTGCTCTTTTCGCTTCGCTTTTTGCTCGTTTCGTCTTTTTCTAGACAAAATACCAAAAGAAAATCTTCAGCCAGTGCAAAGTTAGTTTAAAGTGATCCCGGACCCCTAATCATGAATGATTTTATTTGCTAAAAACTATCCTATGTTTTTCTGTACTTTGGCAACGTAATTGCAAAATTTCATATTGATCGGTTGAGGAGCCAAGGCATGAAAGCATTACAAACAAATTCACTACAGGAATGGTTATATTTCTTGGGATAAATGGTATTCTATGTCCTTTTCAGGACCCTTGTCAAGGTGCACGCAAAATTCATGGTGACCGGTTGAGTAGTTGAGGCGTGAAAGTTTAACAAACAGAAATTTAGAAGTGTAAAAGTGTAGGTAGAAACAGTACTTAATCATTATTATAACTAAAAATTAAAATTCCTGATTAACTACTCACAAAACTTGTTATCAAAGTAAATTGATTCCAGTTAAAACGACACATTAGCGATTTTATCAAACTTTACAACCTATTTCAAAATATGAATTTAATTTCATAACTTTTGTAAATTTCTTTATCATTTTTGTATGTGAAGCTAAAAATAAAACTAGTAACTCGTAGACTGATATGTGTTTGATGTATTATCAATTTATTGCTTGACTCCTAGCCTGGTTGCCGAAGTGCAATAAAAACGCTTACTCAAGAAGGAAGGCATTTCGGTATTTATTTAGTAATACTTTACGTTAGTCATTACTACCTCCCCGTAGCCCGGACATTTAGCGCTAAAGTTGGATATTCTAGGGTTTTTAGTGGGTAGGCTGCCAGTGGCGGGATTTCCACCCCGAGACGGTGGTGGTATCCATGAAGGGTATCCATAAAAGGTATTCCCTAAGCTAAAAAAATACTTAATGTACTTAGTACCTAACTACTAATATTACTAGCGCATGACGTAACGCAACTGACCCGTGGCGTAGCGCGCAAATAACTCGTAGCGTAGCAAAACTGCGAAACGGCGTAGCTCAGTACGCCTAGCGTAGCTATTCTATCCCGTGGCGTAGCACAACTATCCCGTGGCGTAGCGCAAGTAGACCCTTGCGTAGCGTAAGGCACTTGCCCGATCGGACGCCGGTGAGTAAGAGATGAACCATCGAAATTTTTTGTTGCTTAAAAAATGTACATACAATAGAATATACATAGATTCCGTGTATTCGTACAGAGTTTATTTAACATACATTTGTTCATCTCAAAAGCGACACAGATACCTTATATTAATAGATGATCGTTGACTGTTCACACTGCCGGCGAGAACTCGACTTTTCGCAATGCTTTCGTCCGACGAGTAGATAATGCTCGCTCGACGTACACTCGCTATGGCCGTCTCGTCGCTCAGCGACAAAACAATCGGACTATTAAACTAGCTTTTCGCCGCTCGCCAACTAGTTTCTAACTCTACTCGCTTATCATCAGCTGTCTGACTAACTGCCTAACAGACCAGCGGCGTAGCACAATTAACGATTGAGTTACTCTGAATGTTTAGCGTAGCTCAGCTGGACTCTGGCGTAGCTCTGCTGGACGTAGCGTAGCTAAACTAGTTCTTGGCGTAGCGTTACTGAGGGTCGCGTAGCTGTATTCAGTTCGGACTGGCCATATAGTCAGAGTGGCGTTTGCCAGCCGGGCCCCAGCCGGCGCGGGCCCCCCACGGACTTGGCTAGCGAGGCTTGCCGCAAGACAGACGGTAGGTAGATTGCGGGCTAAACCCCGTCTCGGGCCCCTGGCTTGTGGGGAGCCACCCGGGCCTTTCCAGCTCAGTCCGACCCTGGCTCTATTAACTATTGACGTAGCTACGAGTATCAAGCTAGGAATTAATAATGACACAAATGTAACTCACGTAACTCATCTGCTCGCTTAGCTCATATCTTGGTGTCAGTATATGAAATAGTAGTGCTTAAAACGAATGTATCTTCACGAGGTGAGCGTTTCATGTACGTTGAACCATATTGTAAATATCGTGAGTTGAACCTCGCTGAGATTGCTCAGCGAAGTTCAGCTCACGATATTCTCGTACGCAATTCATCGTGGTTGGTACAAAACCACGATGAGTTACGTACGAGAGTGACGTTTGCTCAGTAGAGAGCGATTACTGGCTGGACGATAGATAAATAACAAACTACAAAACTAAGGAAACAACAATCGACAGCCCTTGTCAAAGACCTTCGTCCCATAAATTCAGACAATAGGACCTGCGACTTGCGTTTACAATTATTCGCGCCGTTTCAGCACGATCCGGGCCTTTATCTTGCTAATCTTCCATTAGCCGATTAATATCTGATTTATAATTAATTTGTGAGTACTGACCGACCGATAATTAATTTGTGAGTACTGACAAGAATTCTTTAATAGATACACAATCTGAGATCGCAGATGGGATGATAAAGGGATAAGGAGTCACCGCCCATTGCCAGCCTTGATATTGGGCGTTTATAAAGGTTGCAAATTTAAATAACGCCCAACTAGGACACAATACCAGTTTAACGACATATTGTTTTAACATATTGTTTATCTGGTGGGAGGCTTCGGCCGTGGCTAGTTACCACCCACCGGACTAATCCATGCCGTAAAATGACCTAGTCATGTTTCGGGATGTAGTCCGGTGTAACCGTCCCGAAGACGGGTCAGAGCAGTAGCGCACTTGTAGCGCCTCACTCAACTGCCGTCTTTGTACTTCTTCACTGTACAAAACTTCAAGGCTAGAGTGAATAAGTACCTTATAGGTCGTCGTGCTCCATCTTAGACCACAACGTCGCTTAACATCAGGCGAGTTGGTGGTCAAACGCCGACCTTTTTATGTAGAATACATAAAAAAAAAAACTCCAGGTACTTAGTACAGGGACCAAGAGTAGCCAAGAGCATGGGCGTACCCACGTTGAGCAATCTAGGGCATCTGCCTCACCCTAGTTTCTAAATCAAAGCTTAAAAATTAGAGTTTCCAAGTAGAAAAACAAGTACATTTACTTCTGCCCACCCCTAAGAAAATTATTTACTTCCCACCCCGAAAAACAGTCTGAGTACGCCTAAGGCCAAGCGAGACTAGGAGTAGCTCCTAAAAGTATCTGCTTTATAAGTTAATGGTCAAGTCATGCAAGGATCGAAGTAGGCAAACGTACTACGATCAAATCGAAGACGTTTTAACGAAAGGTCAGGGTCCGTACGATGACGCCTTATCGCCAGTTTTGTTACGTATTGTTTCCGACGCTGTGCGACCATGAACCTTATTGCGCGGCGATACGATTCGCGATCGCGCAGCGACGGACACAAAACGTAACCATAATCGCAATAAGATGTCATAAACATGTCACACGATGTCACAACACCCACACTTCGCTGGACTATTTTCAGTCCCAAAATGTGACAGGGGGCGAGCCTGTCGCCAAACACCGGGCTGAAGTCATGTAGCAGATGACATACAATACGCACAAATGTTCACATAATGAACATTTTGGTGCGTGCCGTCTCGGCTGGGTTCGAACCCGCTCCCTCTGGCTTGAGACGCAGGCCTTCTCCAACTAGGCTATATCGCTACATCGTTCCTTATAAGCTCGCAATGAGATGTCATGGTAATGTCATGTAAAAAAATTGCACACACATCGCGCTCCGCCCTCCTAAAAGCGCGAACGCAGCCACTAATCGCGTCAGCTTTATTAATAAACTATTCGCTTTGTGCTACTATTTTCTTGGAATAAAATCCACCAACAAGTATGATACAGATTTGTTAACATTTATGTAAAATTTCCTTTTTTCCTTGCGTTCTTAAAACGGACATAACTCTTGTGATTTTAACGTGCAGTTTTTTGGGATTTTGCATGAATACTATTCCACCAACAAGTATGATACAGATATGATAACATTTTTGTAAAATTTCCTTTTTTCTTTGCGTTCTTAAACCGGACATAACTCTTGCGATTTTTAACGTGCAGTTTTTTGGTATTTTTGCATGAATACTATTAAGTGTATGCCCTCAATTGTGCAACAGGTTTTTGTAACATGCTCTATATCGGTGGTTTGGACGCTCCAGAAATACTAGAGCATCACTTTTAAAAGCAACTGTAGTATTCTGTAGTAGGTATACTTCTATAACTGTAGTATACTTCTAATGCGACTTCCAACAAGGTTGCGTTAAACGTTCAACGCTCCTGGAGAGGGGGAATAGAAAGAGACAGAGCGAGAGTGAATGCGAGGCACTCGAACGCATGCGCGTAGTATACCTGTTACAGCTAGCGCGAGCGTTAGCAACGAGTAGCGTCTAATATTACAACGCAAGAGGGAGAGAGAAAGAAACATACACCGTCATAAGCTTCACTTCTTCCGCGCGGAGGGACTCCACGCACTATTTTTTAATATATTTAGGGTTTTGTCTATTTCTATCTTTAAAATATATAATAAAACACTGTAAACCTATTCCAACGTTTATTATTAAGGAAGTACTATTCAAGCAGGTACATAAGCATATGCGATGACGTCAGGCCACTGCCAAAGTTAGTTTGTTGGATTGTTTGATTGTTTGTAACGCTTTCACGTCTCAAATACTCAACCGATCGTCTTGAAATTCATTACATTTCATTAAATTAGTACATAACTTAAAAAAAATACTCAAATTAGCTTAATAGTAATTGGATTCCATATTCCTTGGCGTACTTAATGCGACGCTAGAGCGGAAATAGACTAGATATTGGCTAAAGTAACATATATGGTTTAATTAGGTGCGTCGGTCAACGAAGTCCTTAGCAAGAATTTCATTTGTACCCATCTAAAAGCATGTGACGCCCCCATCATGATTACAAAAAGAAATTATCAATCTCATCATGCTAGGTAATTCTTTTTCGTGATAAATTTCATAGATTAAGAATCAGTTTTCCCTGTTTCTTTTCCTGACGCATTGTAGATTGATATCAAAATTAGTAATTTCTTAAAACGTGCATTCTCTGACATTTAATTCCAAAGATGATAAAGTGGGTTGATGGCGCTTGCTGGAAAACTAAAAAATCTTTAAAATCATCTTTAAAATTAAACAACTCGCTACGCCAGGCGCGGCGTAGGCCTGCCGCGGAAAAATGCGGAAGCGTGTTTGATACCCTGGCACAATGTGCCAAGGAGGAACACCCCAGGGTTTTAAGTAGGTAAGCCGCCATTAGGGCGGAGACTCCCACATCACCACACTTCTCCCCCCGGGGCAGGGTTTTCTCTGTTATAAAAAAAAGGTGAGGCGTAGGCCTAGTTAGCTAGTTACCTAGTCCGCTTTTGGAGTATAGGGCCTACGTCGAATGCTGGATAATGTTATTAACTGTACCATAAATATCACTAGTGATTATGTGAGCTGTAGACCTCGCAGCCGAAGTCTGTCATCCTCTAAAAAAAAACGGATGCCCGCCATTTTAAAACATTTCCAGAAACTGACTAGACAAACCTACTCTCTAAATTGCAAGAGGATCGGGTAAGCATTTCTAACCCGATCCTCTTGCAATTTAGAGAGTAGGGTATTTAGGGCCTGTAGAGGAAGAAATAGATCCGGACATCAGCCAGACAGAGTTCGGACATACGAAAGCATTTTTGTCGGAGATGAAGCATAGTTGCTTTGCTCGTCAACACTCGCTTGGTCATTTATTGTGTATTACGTGCCAAGTATAAAAGCGAATAAAAAAAAACTCAAAATTAATTCATAATTTCGTGCAAATTGAACTAAAACTGACCTAAGCCCGTATCGAGAGATCTAATTGCGATGATATTTATGTTCAGACGCCGACGCTCCGCGACCATGACCCTTATAACGCGGCGATACAATTCGTAGCCACGCAGCGTCGGCAGCTGAACCTAAAAATCTTCAGAATAGGATATTACGGTACGGGCCCTTGAAGCCGGCCAATCATAAGCAATTAAGCTGACAAGCTTCAGTTATTTAGCGCGTAATATTTTCGTGAAACAGCTCATGCGTTTTGCATGAGCTGTTAACCGATTACATGGTCTGTGTTACGTGCGTAAACATATACGTTATACTATTATATGGTACTGTTATCAATTACAGATAATCTCACACCAGCTAATTGGATTTAGATAAGATTCTGTTTATCGCCAATACTGATTTATTGTATCGTTTTGAATTTTAATGCGTTATAAAGTAAAAACATAGGTACTTAATGCGATTATGAAGAAAAAATTAACATTCTTATTTTTTATTTTATTAGCTTTAGGCTCGCTTGTAAAAGATACGGAGTTATAATCTTAAACGCAGAGTTAATAAAATCAGAGTTAAAATTTCATAAACTAGCTGCGCCCCGCGGTTTCACCCGCGGTTCCACAGGAACCGTTGATTTTTTCGGGATAAAAAGTACCCTATGGCCTTTTCTGTACCCCAGACAACGTGATTGCAATTTCAAGACGATTGGTTCAGTAGTTAAGACGTAAAAGCGTTACAAACAAACAAACGAACAAACTTACTTTCGCATTTATAATATAAGATAGGATGTCACTTTATACAGGGTTATAAGTCACTAATAAAAAACCTATTAAGGGTTCATTCTACTCATCGATATGAACAACTTTTACTATATTAAGCCAATCCTGAAATCGCGAAAAAAACCAGTTGTTCCGAACAAACAGTTTATTGGCCTGAGACAAAATGTATGGAACAGCTGATTTTTTTTCGCGATTTCAGAGTTCACTCCATAGTAAAAGTTGATCATATCGATGAGTACCTACAATGAACCATTAAGAGGTTTTTGGTAATTTACATATAACCTTGTGTAATCCTTGTGCTTCTAACTTTTGGTGGCGCAAGACGATTAATCAGTTTAACCTCTGATAGCGATTACCTAACTCCGAATTAAAAAGATAACCCAAGAACCATTAGTGGCTGTAATGTTCTATAATGTCAAGCTGGCCTAGCATACGTAACGCAAAAAAGGTATGAATAAGAATATAAATAATTTATTGACAAACAACAGAATGAACTAATACACAGTTGATTACAAAATATATTAAACAGATAATTAGTTAATATTTTAAGATTTTTTATTTTTATTTTTATAAACATAAATGTGTTGGCATACATATTGATAATTTAGTAATCATTAAATGAAATTAAATGAAAATGAAATGAAATTAAACAGATAAAAGTGTTTGACTTCATCATCAGACTTATTGTGAAAGTAAATGTGTGAGTGAGTGTGTGCATGTGTGTGCGTGTGTGTGCGTATGTGTGTGTGTGAGGGAGTGATAGTGAGTGTGGAGTGTGGGTAATAGTGTGCATGTTTGTGTAATGGAGGGTGTGATGGGTTTGGTTTTATGTTGACTCTTTTTAACCCCTATGCAAAAATTTAATTTTTTAATTTTAATTTGTACTTATTATCGAGGCAGACGTATGTTAACACATACAGCTTTGTCCCGTTCTCGCACGAGAAAAAGTGACGAGAAGAATTTTGTCGCGCGCGTATGCTTGAGTTGCAGATTTCCGTCGTAAATTTCGTTTTTAGGGACACTATTCGGAGATTTGAGATTTTCATCTCACTCTCCTCAGTCTTTGTTGCTCTCGTTTGAAGGCTCTCGTCTGAAGGCTCCACCGGAAGACCAGCGCTGTTGATTAAACAGCTTATGCTGAGGTGGAGCCTTTTTTGAAACACATACATAATTGTAATTTATTATTGTTGTTTGTTATATATATTAGTATCTATTAGTATCTGTTTGTTATTTTGTTTAATTGCTTTTATTTGTCGTTATATTGTTAAATTGTATGTATGGTTTCAAAATAAATTTCTTTCTTTCTTTCTTTCTTTCTTTCTTTCGTTTGAAACATCATAGGTGTGAGAGTGACCATGATAAAATCTCATCTCATCTCACGCCCAGGAATAGTTCCCCTGGTGGGTTTTGGGATTCGGACTCGGATCTCAGCTTTCAACTTCGCATTACAGAATGTTTTAGCTAAATCAGTTCAGCCAATTTCAGTGTCACGCTTACCAACGAACAGCTTTAATTTATTTAAACGACCGAGCGAGCGTTGGTGAGCGAAGCGTTTCTGCTTCAGCTTAAGCAATTCTTGGCTTTCGTATGTTTAATTAGTTTTTTTTTTATACATACAAAATCACAATATTCAAAGACATGACACTTAACACTCAGTTCGAGTACTCAAAATGAATAACAGTGGGTCCCAAACTAGGCGACGCCCGTATTTTGGGCACCCAGTGATATAGTAATACACTTTCCAAAGTATACTTAGTAAAGTAAGTACTTATTCCCATTCTTAGGGATTAATTCCATTCCACCAATTTTTCCATTCCTAATTTCCATTCCATTAATTAATTAATTTCCATTAATTACGTGAGGTGTTCTAGGGGGGGAGGTGACCAAGCTAAATCTTTCCAAATCTCATTTAGGGGGGAGGGGGTCTTGGCAAATATCACGTAGTTATTTTCCTCGCTGAAAACGGTGAAAATTTATTTTTAGATCAAAACATGGCCGAATCTGAGACAATAGTATTTGTTGTATTCGTCCGAACTTCCCTAAATAGAAGTTTTGAAGAATCTCGCGTGAGATTAGGGGAGGGAGTTGAGGAAAATATTACGATATCTCACCAAGGGGGGAGGGGGGTCGAAAATTTTTCAAAAATGCCTCACGTAATTAATGGACGGCCCTTAAAAACTCAAGTTTAATAATATATTGTAAATTAACTAAACCCAAAACCAATGAAAGACAAAGTTCCATATCTAAACTTATCACAAGTACAGTTGAGCGTATTAGCCACTGCCTATTATTACTTCTTTAAAATCTTGTAAACATCCTACTAATATTATAAACGCGAAAGTTTGTAAGAATGGATGGATGGATGAATGTTTGTTACTCCTTAACGCCAGAACGGCTGAACAGATCTGGATGAAATTTGGCACAGAGATAGATTATAGTCTAGAATAGCACATAGGATACTTTTTAACCGCGGGTGAAACCGCGGGGCGCAGCTAATAAGAACATAATTCTAATTAACTAAATTGAGATTCTAAACCAAAAGTCGAAAATTCGAAAATTCTGCCTCGGTGGCTCAGTTGGTAGTGAACCTGCCTTCTGAGCTTGGGGCGTGGGTTCGTTTCCCACCTAGAGCAAACATTTACGTGATGAGCATTTGTGTTTGTTCTATGTCTGGGTGTTAATATCTATTGAAGTTTGTATTTAAAAATATCTAAGTATGTCTCTGGCAGCCATAGTACAAGCTTTGCTTAGTTTGGGGTCAGACGACCGTGTGTGGAAGTGTCCAAAAAAAAGAGTACAAATCGGATAAGCGTAGTCTAGCTACCGACTGTCTACAAAGAACCTTTTCCAAAATGTTTTAAGAGTTGAGATAAGCACAAACACTTCTGACTATTATCCAAGAAAACTCCATTAACATCTTAAGAGACCCGTGACGCTCTGAAATTTCTATACAAACGCGCTTGTCAAATTTCTTGGAAACCATTTGTCAGAATATGATGAAATTTAGCATGTACAATTAAATTAACAATATCTCCGCCCCTATGTTCTTGGTTTTTTTTAAAAACGTTCTCAAGCTAAAATAGAGCTATGAAAAATATCCGCATTTGTAAGGGGTCACTTTTGAATGATTTATTCAATAGATACACAAAGCAAATAAAAAATCCCTTTACATAGGGAGGTTGTCTAGATCATTAGCTTTTAAATGAATTCATAATACAAGGAACATTCTTAGTTATTTAAGAATGATTAGAGTAGTGCAAAAGTCATAAAACAAATTAAATTGCACTTTGTCACTCTGTAGGTAACATTAGAGGCTCGTCAGTATCATTACTCGCTCTCTTCGCTCGTCTTCTTCTTCTAGACGAAATGGCTATAGAATACCTTAAGCCAATGCGAAGAAAGTGGTCGCCGGACTCTTAACTAGGTAGTAGAGTCATTTTTATAACTTTGACGTTCGTGAGTGCATCTTCGATATCCAATGGAATAAAAACATTTGATTTGACTTAATTTGAAAATGATCGGGGTCACGAGTAGATGAGCGAGTAGTAGCTAATTAAAAAAAATACTTTAGTTATCTGTGTGATAAATAGGTAGGGTACGTTAAAAATCACTCACGGACGAAAACGACTATAAACAACTGTTTATTTTTATAACTTGAAATTATTTGACGAAAACCACAACTTAACAAAAAAAAAACGTATTTTTTGGTTACTTTGTCAAGGAGTAACTTTTTTTTTTTTTTTTAGTAATTACTGAATTATTTACTTATCAGTTGGTATCGATTATAAATTCACAAAAAGACGTCACTGCACTAAAAAGGTTAATATTGCAATAAACCTTTTCAGTATTTGTTACCAACAACTGTTAAAACCACTTAACTGTCTGATTATCTAATGTTATCTAATTTATTAGTTTTAACAAGAAATCGAGCGATAAATCTAAAGTTGTTAACCAGAAGGTTAACTGACCGATTAACCGGAATAGGTATCTTTATCAGTTGGTTAACTTATACATTTATTACAGTTTCGAGAAATAAATAAGGAAGAAATGTTTTAGAGGTTACTTACTGAATTCATTTAGTAATTAATTACTACTATTATGAGGGTAAAAATTATTTAGAAGACAAACATGTCTGTGGCTTCCACTTCCGCCAAGTAGCCACTAGTATTTATACATATTACCTAGTTGTAAGCTAAAATATGTGAGACAGTAACTTATTTATTCTTTGAAAAAATAATGCCTCTCAGTTTCTTGCCTGTTTCTTCTGAGTAGAAGCTCTTTATCCGAACAAGGCGGTCGAGTCTATTGAAAAAACTTTAATGTTCATAGGTGTATCTTTGTAAGTGTATCAAATAAAAAAAAAGCAAGCAAAGTCGCGGGCAGACAGCTAGTTACACTATAAGGGCAATCTCTAGATACCTATCAAGACAAATTGCATTAAATAGTATAACAAAGACATTATAATATAACCTAAAAAAACAACTTTAGATGACTGATTGCCAAAATAATAAATTAAATCGCGCAATCAATCTTGATAACATATAGTCTAAGCTAAGCCTAAGTAGGTATTGTAACATAAAATATCATCACGTCTTTCTCCCGAAAGAGCTGGCAGAGGTGTATTAAAACACCCACACTTCGCCGGACGATATTCAAGTCCTAAATGTGACATACACCGGGTGCCAAGCCTGCCACCAAACACCAGGGACCCTATTCGGAGATTGAGATTCTCATCTCACTTTTCTTCGTCCTTGTTGCTCTCGTTTGAAACGTCATAGGTGTGAGAGTGACCAAGATAAAATCTCATCTCATCTCACGTGTAGGAATAGCCCCCCAGGGACCCTATTCGGAGATTTAAAATTCTCATCTCACCTTCTTTCGTCCTTGTTGCTCTCATTTAAAACGTCATAGGTGTGAGAGTGACCAAGATAAAATCTCATCTCATCTCACGCGCAGGAATAGCCCCCCTGGTTCCAGGTATATAACAGATGGCATTAAATACGCACATAAATTTACACAATGAACAAATACTAAAACCTGGGTATCTTCAAGGCTAGAGTGAATAAATACCTTATAGGTCGTCGTGCTCCATCTTAGACCACAACGTCGCTTAACATCAGGCGAGTTGGTGGTCAAACGCCGACCTATTCTACATATATATTTTTTTTTAATTAGAGCGTCCCTTCGGATAGGAGCGAGCTCGACCACTCTGGCTTGAAAGGCGAGCCTTCTCCAACTCAGCTATCATCGCTTTTTTAATTAATAGAATTGAAATTTTATTGAAACTAAAATAAAGTTAGAAAAGTACTTTTTTTTTTTTTTTTATGTAGAATAGGTCGGCGTTTGACCACCAACTCGCCTGATGTTAAGCGACGTTGTGTTCTAAGATGGAGCACGACGACCTATAAGGTACTTATTCACTCTAGCCTTGAAGAAGTACAAAGACGGCAGTTGAGTGAGGCGCTACAAGTGCGCTACTGCTCAGACCCGTCTTCGGAAACTTATAAACTAGAAACAACATCTCGAACTATCATTTTCTTCCGCTCGTACACCACTGATCATACTTAAACGAAACTGGATGTATCGACCCCTAACCTACCGTTATAGAGTGTGAATCAACCCCTACCTTTGTGGAGTGGTCAACTCATCTACAGCTGAGTCTTTATCGAGACCTTTTGTCGAGTTTTTTTCGAGAAAAAAAGTATTAATAATTTTTTTGTAGATAATTTTATAATTATAATTATGATATACAGTTTTTGTCTGCGGTATTTTTATGATAAAACTAACTGTTTTGCTGAAAATCACGAAAAACTCATTTTTTTGACCTTTGATCTTGAAAACATTTTAACAATTTTACCGATTTTCAGCTTGGTGGGAATTTAGGTAACTTCGAATGTCTAAATTGACCGGACTATACATATATCATAAGTTGTGTAAGTAAGTAAGTACATCATTATTTACGACCACCCATCCAAAAACAGCCCGCTTGATTATGATCAAAAAGTCCGATATGTATCATTTTACTTGGTGATTATCTTATTAGATACCATATTTTGGTATCATTGGTATATTATGTACCTGGATCTTATCATTATATATGTACTTATTATAAGGTTATATAATGAACACTCCGGGTTATACTCACGTTTTAGTTCATTTTCGTCGGTAGAGGCGAGTTCTCGACCGGCGGGCGGGCTTATTCTCTTCTCTTCTCTACTTAGTGTAAACTATTTCTGAAAGGAGGGTATTCAAAACAACCTTAATGTAAATGTAAACAATTAATACTTTTAATTATCCAAACCATGTACAATATGTGGGCAATTTCAGTATGAGTCGAATGGACACCAAGATCAATACAACAGAAAGACACCAAAGAAAAATAATACGAGATCCGTCCGCTTCCGTGCTCCAGCGAAGAGTCCCGGTTCGCGGGGCGGGCGACTCAGGCGCTACCCCACTGACATTCCTTTGACAGCTCGCTCAGAAAACGTCACACAGCAAAGCATAGACTGCATTTTTTGTATTTGTTGAACAATAGTTAAAAAGAAAGTTACTTTCCGCGTCTGTCTGTCTCCCTGTCTGTATATCCGCTAACTCCTAAACCACTTAACGGATTTTGATGCGCTTTTCACCATCAGTCAGATAATTTTTCACGGATGATTTATAGGTATTTACCGTGCGAAGTCTGGGTGGGTCGCTAGTATTGTCTAACTGTAACTGAATCGGTTTAATTTTAACACTTGCACTAAGCCTTTCAAAATGCAGCGGATTTTAGTTTTTGTGTAAACAATAAGGCGGGGTTTACAAAACTATAGTTAAAAAGTAAAAAAAAAAATAATTGTATCTAAGGCTTAAATGTACAATTTTTTTTGATTATGTAGATATTTTCATTATAATCTTCTATCGTGAACTGTGGCCCTATTCGGAGATCTGAGATTTTCATCTCACCTTTTTTCGTCCTTGTTGCTCTCATTTGAAACGTCATAGGTGTGAGAGAGACCAAGATAAAATCTCATCTCATCTCACGCGTAGGAATAGCCACCCTGATTGTAATTTGCACTTCCACAAGTTTTGACTAGCTTGCCGCAAGTTGCGTATATGCACAATTGTTTCTACTTGCAAGTTTTAGAAAACACTCTTTAAGAGTGCTCCTAGGTGAGTCAGATTTTTACTCCAAAACTGGCAATATTGATGCCGACTGTAGCCCGGGACCCTATTCGGAGATTTGAGATTCTCATCTCACATTTTATCGTCTTTGTTGCTCTCATTTGAAACGTCATAGGTGTGAGAGTGACCAAGATAAAATCTCATCTCATCTCACGCGCAGGAATAGCCCCCCCGGCCATCATCAGCCATGTTAGAAATGTATGAATAAATGGCTGGTTCACACTAAAAATATTGTCGCAATATTTCCGGGCCAGAATCGCAGTAAAAATATAGCCCAACTAGGAGGGCTTAAACAAACCTTTCTATAAGTATCCAAAAGCTATCTTCTTTAAAGCTTAATCAGATCAGTTTGCACAAAACTTGCCAGTGTTTTACCTACCTTATTTGACGACAGTAGTACATTCACAAGTTTTTTAAAAGCACAAGTTCGTCAAAAATAGGATGAACTAGCAATTTTGGATAAAAATGCATTTTAAGTCTTTCAAAAATTTATTAAACCACATCACACAGTGTTTTTTGATAACTGGACAGTACTTCGCCTCATTAATCTAGAATTAACTAAATCTTTATTATAAGGAAGGCTATTATAATCATATCGACCAGTGTCATCGTGCACTGCGTTAATCCGGAACAAATTAATTGCTGGCCACAGTAAAGTAATTCTATGTTTGACGTTCATAAGTAACGAGTTTATGATCTTATTTATTTTTAGTAGAGCACTAAGAATCTTTTAAAAGCAGATTAATTTACACACCACTAGTGCACTAGCCAATAATTTATATTTAGGTAAGAATAAAGTTTTTTTTTTACGAGATTTAAATAAAACGTACTTACTATAAAAACATACCGTTAGTAATACCAACTTATTAGGTGTTTTCATTATTTTGTCCAAATCTAAATAGTAAAGGATCTGAGATCAATTCAATTGAATTTGGTCATCTAGACTCTAGATTCTACAGACAGCGCTGTAGCATATATTTTTTAAAATAATGACGCATAAGGACGAACGTATGAAAAGTTTGGTTGATGTTTGGTCTACTATAGTGCGTGGTGACCTCAGACAGTAAGATTATCGGCTTTTGATAGAGTTTTTCTTGCTAATTGACGAAGGTTAAGCCGCGCCCTCTAGGTCAGTGCTGTTAACCGAAAAATGTCGGGTAACCGAAAAATTATTTGATTCGGTATTACTTATTTAGTATAGAGAATAGTTGAAGTCAAATATAAAATGCCGTTCAATTCAATTCAATGATAGGTAATACTACAAAAAGGGTTTTACTAAAAATAGCCGCTGATTACGATCAAAATCGGTAGGATGTTTTTGAAATCGTAATAGCCTCTACAATGAATTAGGAACAAAATCAGATTTTTTACATCAACACAAAAATTATACAGGGGGTTCCCTCTTACTAATAAACGTTGTAGCCTCGGAATGCTGTTCAGTGTTTTGTCTTTTTCTTTCTTTTAAATATTTAGCTCGATCGAAAAGGACACAAGACTGTGTTTGTAACTATTTCTAGGCTATACAGCGTTTATTGCTAAGATGGGTTACACGATTACTGTAACTATTTCTAGGCTATACAGCGTTTATTGCTAAGATGGGTTACACGATCACTAGTATTTAGCTAAAAACGGTTTCTCGTAATAAAAAATATTGTTTAAGCTGGCTCTAGTACATCTGTCCAAGATCCTGTAAATTTTTATCGTGATTAAGTCCTCGTTTGACCACCAACTCGTCTGTTGGTAAGCGACGATGTGGTCGAAGATGAAGCACGCAGACTGAGAAGATGTCTAGGTATTGACTTTGGCTTAGAAAAGGCCCAGATTATAATTCTCTGAAAACAAAAAATATTGATTGATGTTTGATGGAGGATTTCATCATTACACTGGGCCTATGCTAGTCCTCGCCACCACCGGCTTGCTCCCAACGACCACCACCAAAGCAACCACCGGTGGTGGTCGTTAGGGCAAAGTTTTAATTTTTGTCAATTTAATTACAAGTACCTGGACGACCGAGCTTTGCTCGGTATTATATTGTGTTTTTTGGAAAATAAACAATTGATTTTAGTCTAACCTCAAAGCAAACACTCATTGACTTCGTGTTACTTAACAAAGCCATCTGCTGTTGTGTCGTTAAAGCAATTAGTTGCTCACAAAAAATAGTAAGTATTATTATTCGCCAATAGATGTCAGGAAGAGTCATATTTTTCAGTTGAGACTACTCAAACGCCTCCTTTTTGTTATTTTTCTTCCAAGTTTATGTTTAAGTTGATTATCGATAAAACACGAATAAAATGACATTTTCTAAAAGTGATTCCTAGCTAGATCGATTTATCGCCCCCGAAACCCCCTATATACTAAATTGTATGAAAATCGTTGGAGCCGATTCCGAGATTCCAATTATATATATATATATATATATATACATATATACATCACAATACCTACTAACCTAATAACTACCTATAAAACAGGATCGTTTGCGGGTGTTTGCCCTACACACTACACTACATACATCTAATGACTCATGTAGGTGTGTTGTGTAGTGTGTATGACAAAACAGCCGCGGACGATCCGACCTAAAAAAATCTGACTTGCCCCCTCCTACGCCAGAAGCTGGGTACGCCCATGAGTGTCCCTATCTATGTTTGATGAAAATCGATGTCAGGGTTTATTTTTTATAAAATTCAGTATTCCGGGCTATTGTCATAGCATAATTATTTATGCTATACATATGTATTTACGTTGACATGCCGAAAACTTTATTCGGCCTCATTTTCGGCACAAGCTTACCTTTACCCTATCTCTATTCAAATCGATTTTTAATTATTCAAATTCTAAGAAATTCGAATGACGGTAGTAGATAAGCTATAGAAAAGGACAAAAAGTAATAATTTTGTAAAAGATTAGGGTTTTTTCAAATAAATAGTCGCATAATGGTACGAGTAGATAGAGTAAGTAGCGTATTTCATACCGCTGCGAAATTTACTAACCGCACGATTTGGTCGTTAATTATTTAGTTTTTTGTCATATCCGGGATATAAAGTACTTATTATTTTATTTTCCTCATCATGTGCACTCTTTATTTGCCAAATTTCATTTAGATTGGGTCAGTAATTAAGTCGTGAGAAGGTAGGAAACGGATTGGCCAAGAAATTTTCACAAATGAAGCCATTTTCGATTGTTTTTGAAAGTTTTGGCTACAACCTAAAATGTTAGTTGACGTTTTACTTTTCTAGTTTTTTTTTAGTTTTAGCCAATATGTGAAGTTTATTGTATTGAAAAGTTTTTTTATTCAACTGTTCGAAAAGAGGTAGGTTGTTGCTCGTGAAGAAAAATAGCTCTTTGTTCCCTATAAAGGCATTTGAATTCGGAATGTGGAAATTGTACTAATAAGTTCAATCACATTGTATGTATAATTTTTTTATAAGTTTCGCCCATCGGGCACCCTTGGGCAGGCTAAAGCCTTGAGGCTATCCCGCCTAGTCATCATTAATATATGTTCATTTAGTATATATATATATATCAATAATATCGTTACTCTATGATGAAGGTGATAATGAGTGGGCGATGATAAATGAGATAGATCCTTCCCCTTTCCCCATTTTAGTTAAGCCGTGGATACTTTACTGAAACTTTAAGTAGAGCTTTGTAGGGAACACGAAAAATCGTGTTACGTAATGCTTGTAACATTTGCTCAGTGTCGTTTCCGTTAACGAATCTATACAAGTTAATAATCCACCATTAATTAGCACGCTAAGAATAACAAGTTTTAGAAAACTTTACAAAATTATGACGCCAATTGTTTTGGTTCCCGTGAAAAACTCTTTGTGTGAACAAGTACCGGGCTGTACGACAAAGCCGCGCGCGAGCCAAATTAATTAAAAAAAAAATTGTGAAAAAACAGTGGGTAATCTCCTAATCTCCCGCCTTCGTTCGTAATTATTCACTAAAATTCGGATTTTACTTTTTTTAAATAAAAAATAAGTGTATATTTTTCAAGTAGTGAGAGTGAAAGAAATAAACATAACTACTGGGGGGCTATTCCTGCGCGTGAGATGAGATGAGATTTTATCTTGTTCACTCGCACACCTATGACGTTTCAAGCGAGAGCAACAAGGACGGAGAAAGATGAGATGAAAATCTCAAATCTCCGAATAGGGTCACTGGTCTTATTCAATTGTCAATTTAAAAATAGCTGGTTATTACAATTGAGGGGCAAAAGTGTCGAAAGTAGACAATTCCTATTCAATTTAAAAACGATTGCTGCTCAGTTGAATCGAGGCCCTGTCTTACAAACAAATGTTGTCGAGACAGCATTTCCTACGGAGTTTTACACTTGCTAGCTGCTGTCGGGTAAACATGTTCTTGCAGGTGATGTGAATCGTTTATGGTAAATTTTCTAGTCGGATTTTTTGTTTTTCATCAAATAATGATAACATAATGTCACGCCTTCCCCAGAAGAGGCTGGCAGAGATGTATTACAACACCCACACTTTTTCGGGTGATATTTTGTCCCAAATGTGACAGGAGGCGAACTAATAGCAAATGACGTTAAAATTAGTTATTATGTATTAGGTAGTTAGGTAAATCGAAGTTAGGTAGGTACCTAAGTAATTCCAAGTGGGCTCGACCAATTAGAGCATTAGGAACACGTATTAGATAAAAATTGTCCGCCAATCGCAGCGCTAGAAATGGCTAGTGATTTGGAACCGATAAACTTCGGAAAACAATGGATATGACGCAGAGGTTAAAATTACTTATTATCAGAGGTTACGAAGTATATGTACATACATTTAACATACATCACAATATATGCGCACGTCTTTCCCCCAAAGAGGTTGGCAGAGGTGTTTTACGACACCCACACTTCGCAATGTGACATCCCTGTCGCTAAACAGCGGCTTCCAGGTACACATTTGGCTGATGATATTAAATATCTACGCACATATGTTACGAGTATGTTCCTAATAAACAATTGATGCGTGTCTTTTAAGAAGCAATTACTATGACGCAGAGGTTAAGAGTATACATTTTCAGAGGGTGCGGAATAGGTACATGTGGTCCCTTAGAAAACGTGGATATTTGACAATAAAAAATGTGAGTATCTAACTTACTGATAAGCTGGGCGTTTGACCATAGCTTACTTGATGCTAAAAATGACGACAATTGCTCATAAGGTGGTATATATACCTATTCATAAACTGATCTAAGCTTAGGTGCCGTATAAGTGCCCGCAAATGCCTTCAAACTAGCTCTAACAATTATTCGGAAGAATTGCTAAACTGAGTAGCAGTAGGCAGGGCACAACGCTCGTAGAACCAACAGCCGATGGGGCAGAAGATTCTCGAGTGTCATCTACGAACCGGAAGACGTAGCGTGGGAAGGCCTCCGGGGTGGACTGACGATCTGGTGAGAGTCGCGGGAAGCCGGTGGATGCAGCGCGGGACCCGTCGTTGTGGAGATCATTGGGGGAGGCCTTTGTCCAGCAGTGGACCTCTTATGGGTAATGATAATGATGACAATAATAATAAGTTTATTTGGAACAATAACACAAGGTATTACAAAACATGAGAATCGATGACACCTGCAGAAGTTTAAAACTGAGTCGCAGATGTCAACGCCCGCGTCTGAAGATTTTTTCAAGAATGGTTCCGTAATTATCTCAATACGAGTATACGATAACATCTTTCGAAAATAAAGAAAACTACATATGTACATATCTAATAAAATAATTGTTCAAACATGTAACATTACGTGATGATAGCACTAGCAGCCCAAGTACCCAACCCGACCAGCCTATCGGCTGATAGACAGTCTATGGTCTGGAACTCTTAGAGACCTACCACACGCACAAGCTTCACCACACTTTTAACTGCGTAGGCCAAACTTTGAGCACGGAACATCGTGCGTCTTTTTGGTAATCTGTACACCACGCTAACCCCACGGCAAAACCGTGATTTTCGACTTGCCTACAGTACGCAAGCCCGACCTGTACGTCGATACCACACGGCTCAGCGCTGGCCTTAGTTAAGTATGCGCAGCTAGAAGTGTGGTAAAGCTTGTACGTGTGGTAAGCCTTAAAATCTTTGGTTCGAAAAGCAGAGCATTTTAAAAAGTAGTATTATCGAAAAATTACCCCTTCCAACGTGAGTGGACTAACTGGTCTGGTAGTACCAAATATAATCCATTACATTTTATAATTGGATTATGGGACTCTGTCTACGAAGTGATGAATTTGTATTTATTTAATTTATTACGTAAATATACCTACCTAGGTACATTGTTCTTATTTTTTTCATCTAAGATAAGGTATCGGACTCAAAAATTGGATTAATCGATACGATAGACAGGTAATCCAAAATGCATGCGTTTTGTAAACAAAAATTAAGATTACATTTTGATTTATTGTCTGTTTTTAAAACTTTTTGAAACACTAGCTCACCTGCCAACGGTTTTGCTTGCGTTTGGTACTCTACGGCAGTCAGTGATTTTGAAAATTGTTTTAAATTACATTACAATACACACATATCGTCACGCCTTTTCCCCGAAAGCGCTAGCAGAGGTGTACCCACACTTCGCCGGACGATTTTCAGTCCCAAATGTGACTGAGGTCAACCGGTCTCCAGTCATGTAGCAAATGACATTAAATATGTCCACCATCATTATATCCACAAATGAACAAATTGGTGCGTGTCTTCGGCTGGGATCGAACCCGCTCCCTCTGGCTTGCAGTACAAATACAATATTTTATTTCAATATCAAAATTAACAGTTAACACTATAAGTATGAGAAAAATGTAAAGGATAAAATCGTGTAAAAATTGGAGAAGGAATTAAAAAAAATCGAACCAGTAAAGACTGGGGGAAGCCGCTGGATGCGGGCAGCGCAGGACCAGTCGTTGTGTCTGAAGGAGGAGGGGGAGGAGGAGGAGGAAAAGAAGAAGGTGTTGGAGGGAGGCAGCCGTCCAGCAGTGGACGTCTTCTGGGCTGACATGATGATGTTGATGACCAGTATTGTAACTAGTTACTGCCAAAGAGCTTGGGTACAGATTCTTAAATGATATCAGGGGGGCTATTCCTGCGCGTGAGATGAGATGAGATTTTATCTTGGTCACTTTCACACCTATGACGTTTCAAACGAGAGCAACAAAGACGGAAAAAAGTGAGATTAAAATCTAAGATCTCCGAATAAGGCCACAGTTCCACATTGGGTACAATATGGTCATGTAGAACAAGGTAACATTGTTAAAAGAAAAACAAAAACCCGACTGCAAAATGTAGCCTGACCCTCCGGATATTATTAAAATATTGCACTCTATATCACTTCCACTATCAAGACGATTCAAATGACACTTCACATGTCGAAATCCATCAAGCTGTTTAGGCTGTAGGGCGTGCCAAAGAAACCTCATACATACGAGTACATACCAACAATAGAAAGACAATAGAAAGTCTTTCTAAAAATAGGGTCTAAAAATAATAAATACATAAAAGATAAAGTTTTAAGACTTTTAAGCTCAAACAAAAGAAATCTTTCGAATTCAATCTTGGTCTTGCGAAAATATCTAGTAAAATAGGCATTCAATTTTAGTCATCAATATTACCTAATTTATCAAAATACAAATTACTCATACTTAACCCAGTCAGATTAAAATAAGATTAGTTAACAACACAATTAATTACGATTAAACTTTACGTTTGTTGAAAAAACGAAATAATCCTGGTCGCCATTACCCAGCATTTCCAGACCTTTCCAAAATGAGCCCTTATCAAGAAAATTCTGACAGAAAACAGAGGAATATAGTCATCTCTCTCTGGCAACCAGAAGTCAACTTTATAATGTAGTGTACGTTACTCATTAAAGATTACAATCAGTAAATTGCATTAGGTATGTCAATTTGCCATATCTGATATAAGATTTCTGCGAATTTAATGTTTTTCGTGACGACTGATGCGAGTTTTCCGGTCGTTTTTTAAACGCTGCGTTTTTCTGGCGAGTTCAGTTCAATAAAGAAAAAAAAGGTTTTGGACTCATTGCTTTCCGCTAGGAGATTTCCTGAGTCGGGGGTCCACTTACATCCAGACCCAGAGCAGATATTTTATTTAAATTCATCATTCAAAACATAGCCAATCCGGAAATCGAACCCAGGATATCCTGCTTATATAGCAGCCGAACACCGTCTAGGCTAGGGGGTGTTTAGATGTCAATTGAGCAAACATTTTTGGAGCCATGTCAGAGGCCTTCATGCAGCCTAAAAGTGCTAAAACCAAAGCTAAGGCTGCACGAGCTTACCTACTTACTTCTTTTTTTGGGAGTGTCTTGGAACCGCGAGTGAAACTTCTCCCTAGACTAACGTGCGCCATCTTGGACCGTGCCATAATTTAACATCAGACGAGATGGTGGACAAACGCAAGTCTATAATTTAAAAAAAAAACAGCGGTTTAATCTGAAATCCGGTCTATTGTAGTTTAGTTTTAAAGTGGTTTTTTTAGAGACATTTCTAAATCATCACACACTAGTCACACTGTTTTAAATGAGATAGTTTGTTAGTGAAAGAGTGTGTGTATCTTTGTTCCTTCTCCACACTGAAACGGCTCAACTGATTTGACTAAAATTTGTAAAGAAGGCATTCACATCCGGAATTTACACAAAAGTTGTTTGTGACCTTTAAAATTATCAATTTCTGTATCACAGCGGGTGCGACAACTAGACGCCGTTAATTTTTCTTATAGCGTCAAAAACGCGGCGTTTTTCAAACCCAGTGCGTAGCGCGCAAAAGTAACTTTACCTTACGATGTAGATATTTTGATAATTAATTACAGATACATAGATTGAGATATAAGCACAGATATAACTATGTAACCATTGTTTGATCATTAAAGCTGTTTTAAAATCCTGCCTAATAAGTTGAGTCGTTTTGCCTATCTTTAGAAAAGCAAAAAAAGTTTTTCGGCTTGAAATAGTGATAACGTGTTAATAGTTTTTGGATTTTGAAGTGTATGGATGTGCGAATAAATATCAATTTCATTTGAGTGAATAGGTGAGATTTTTTAATTTTAGTAGGTGTTTTAGCGAGCATTCAGCAGTTGAAAAAACCGAAATTGAGGAGCTGGCAAACAAAGCAGACTTATTATTTATATTTTTATAACAGTACATTATGTCCCACGGTTCGGCAAAGGCCTCTCTTCCCTTATTCCAGGTCTCCCTGTTTTATAAAAAGTAGAGAGTAAAAACTGAAATATAAATTATATTTGTTGGGGTCACGCCTCAACTACTAAATTTTGCACACACGTTGTCTGGGGTACAGAAAAGGACATAGGGTACTTTTTTATCCCGAAAAAGTAAACGGTTCCTGTGGGACCGCGGGTGAAACCGCGGGGCGCAGCTAGTTTAATTAATAATATTAATTAATAATTATCTAATTTATTATTATTAATATTTCCTTCTAATAACTCGCTTTCCAATGACTTTAATCGGTTATGAACCAATATTCGTTAGTACTTCAGTTAATTCAAAACTATAAAAAAAAAATATTGTAGGACGTGGACAATGGACATTAACGGACATATAATAAACCTATGTCTTATCTGCAATTGAACGCTGCTTCCTTCATTTGGGTATTTGTGGAAAACAGTCAAAATTATAGCATATCGTCACGCCTTTCCCCCGAGGGGGCTGGCAGAGGTGTAATACAACACCAACACTTCGCCGGACATCCAAAAGCATTTTTGTCAAAGCTAAAGCAAATACGCTTCGCTCGCTATCGCGCGCTCGGTCGAGTAATGGGGAAAACTCATTGATATCTTGAAAAAATGTTTCTACACGTAAGCACAAGCCTGCTTGACGTAACGTGTTGCAAGTTTGCAACACATTCAAGACATTGATAAGCGAAATAGAACGTCATCAACCTGCTTAGGACTCTAAAGATTCATAGACCCAGGTCCGGTTTCAAATCCGATCTAAAGAATTAACATTATTAATATAAAAGGAAAACAAAAATATATAAAAGAAAAACAAAAAACCCGGCCGTAAAATGTTGCACCCTATATCACTTCCACTATCAAGATGGTTCAAATGACACCTCACTTGTCGAAATACATCAAACTGTTTAGGCTGTAGGCCGTGACAAAGAAACTTCATACATACATACCCACATACGTACATACATGACCAAGACATGCCAACCATGCCCACACCGGACCAAGCCATGCCGTGAAATGACCCAGTCGTGTTTCGGGATGTAGTCCGGTGTAACCGTTCCGAAGACGGGTCTGAGCAGTAGCGCACTTGCAGCGCCTCACTCAACTGCCGTCTTTGTACTTCTTCACTCTACAAAACTTCAAGCGAGTGAATAAGTACCTGATAGGTCGTCGTGCTCCATCTTAGACCACAACGTCACTTAACATCAGGCGAGTTGGTGGTCAAACACCGACCTAATCTAAAAAAAATAAATACACATACTCGAAAAACATTACCTTCCTTCTTGCGCAGTCTGGTAATAAGAGAAATAGAACGTAATCAACCTGCATAAGACTCTAAGGCAAATTTGACATAAAAAACCTTAGTTTTTATCAATTTTTTGTCATCAAAATAAGCAGAAAATCCCTTGTACTAAATAAAAGAGTAGCCTAAGTCCTTGTTTACTTAGTTTAAACTACTCCCACTTAGCTCCTACCTAGAATTTCTTGCAAAACCCTTAAGTCATTCCTTAGGAGACTCCTAACTTTATGCGCTCGATAAGCAAATATTTCGCTAGGAGTAGATTTAACTATTTAGGCAAGGACTTTGGCAAATCTTATATTCAGTGCTTAAGAGTTCTTACTATGGAATGATTAAAAGCATGTAAAATTAGTAAAACCATAGCGTAACATATTAATAAATTAGAGATAGTATATTACACGGTTCGTGATTAGAAAATATATAGTTTTAATCAGGTTAGTTATGGTAAATGATGTGAAATTGTAATGAGTATTGTGTCGTTGAGCGTTGTAGATAAACGTGGCAGCAATCGGGACATTGCAGGTATATTATCTTATAATTAATGATAAATAACTTCGGGACATTTTTCACACACGGTCGCCTGACCCCAAACTAAGCAAAGATTGTAATTTGGCTGCTATGGAGCCAACATATGCATACATATTTAATTATGTATTTTTAAATACATACATTTTATAATAGATAGGAAGCGATGATAGCCTAGTCGGAGAAGACTCGCCTCGCAAGCCAGAGGGAGCGGGTTTGGACCCAGCCGAAGGCTCGCACTTCACGTACGCACGTTCACACAATTTGTTCATTGTGTGAACATTTGTGCGTATTTAATGTCATCTGCTACGTAACTGGAGCCCGATGTATGGCGACAGGTTCACCCTCACATTTGGAACTGAATATCGTCCGGCGAAATGTGGGTGTTGTATGCCTCTGCCTTCAGGAGAAGGGCGTGACGATATGTTATGTAAAATAGATAATAGATTATTATTTGTGTCCTTTCATTTCTCTTGCAAATAGTAAGTTGATCACGTTAGCATACTTTTTTTCACCATCGTTAGCCCCTAATATAGTACCGTCCTAGTTGGGACTAGGCCCAGTTAGCCTTAGGGCTCGTTATGAAAGACGCGGCGCGTGCAGCGTAGCGTCGCACGGGCAAATCAATCATAATGTCAAGTATAAATAAATTCGGGACAATTCCACACACGATCGCCTGACCCCAAACAAAGCAAAGCTTGTACTATGGCTACCAGAGACTGATATACATACTTAGATATTTTTTAAAATACATACTTAAATAGATATTAACACCCAGACATAGAACAAACGCTAATGTTCATCACTTTTAAGTTTGCCCTAGGTGGGATCGAACCCACGCCTCCACGCTCAGAAGGCAGGATCACTATCAACTGAGCCACCGAGACAGTCAGTATGAGAGCGTTCAGTGGTGCTATTTACAAACTTTCGAAAACGTTTCCTATCGGATATTACTATTTTCAAACTCGAACTTTTGTATATTCTGGAATAGGGAATCGAGCAGAAATCCGATCGGAAGAATGAATCACGTTTAAAAACTAATGAAAATGGACTGAGATTCGAATAATTTGAGTTTAATTTTTTTGTAATCCGAATGGAAACTGTGAATAGCTATGCAGGACCCTATTCTTGACGCGTAAGATGTTTATTGGTAACTCTCAGTCCTATTGCTTTTCAAACGAGAGAAACAAATTACCAAAAAATATTTTGTCTGGTACAAATAGTGCAATAGTAGCATAAGTGTGTTTACGCGCATTCTATTTTGTTGACGCAACGCTGCACGAGTCGCTCCACGCTCCGCCTTTCCCTCAACGAGCCCTTAGGGAAACTCCGCCTCTGACGGTCATTGTCGTAAGTAAGCTATCATTACTTATTACACAAACTAGTAGTAATTGTACATTCTGTACAACGGACAAGTACACAACAGTATAACGGTCGTGGCAAATTGACGATGGATTTAACTGTTCAATTTCAAATAAGTGTACACAATTTTTAACGCGATAATTTTAAATACAAACGTGCACGTGTTCTACATTTCTACCCGACTGCCTAAGTAGGAATTTATGTAAGTAATTATGTAGATGTTATAATGTGGTTTTTTTAGGGACATTTAGATCAGAGGTCTACGTCAGCCCCATCATAACTTTACATATTTTAACACTAAACTAATTTAATAATCACATCACATATTTGTATATTTTTCAAACTAACCAATTAGGTAGACTAGTAGAGCTGTGGTCAATAATAAGTTTAATATATCCGATAGTTATAATCTGGGTGTCTTCAAGTCTCGAGTGAATAAGTTTCTTCTAGGCAAGCGTGCTCCATCGTAGACCGCGTCATGCTTAACATTTGGCGAAATAACAGCCAAACGAAAGCCAATTCACGAATCTACACTATCCATACTATCTTTATCCTTACTAATAATAAAATCGAAAGTATCTCTGGCTGTCTGTCTGTCTGTTTGTAGGCTTTTCATATATTATGTAAAATTAGTTGCAGTATGAAGAGTTTTACAAGGAAGGTTTTTGGATAATTTTTCTGAATAATTAAATCTTTTTTCATGAAAATCTGTAAATTAAAAAAAAAATAACGCGCCGCTTACCAAATTCGTCAGACAACATCACAGAATAGTACGTAGTTGATACTAAAACAATAACTGACAACTAAAATTAAAACTCCGCTCAAAACCAGCCAGTATTTTTTTTAATGTTGGAGTCTGATCTCTTTGGTAACGTAGGTACTATTACATAAGTATACATAATTTGATAATTAGTTACAGTATATCACAAGGAGGGTTTATGGATACTACATACGACATTTGATAATTAGTTACAGTTTTTCACAAGGAATGTTTTTGGAGACTATTTTCTGTATAAACGCGACCGAAGTCGCGGGTAACAGCTAGTACTCGCTGAACTGGGCGCGGGATTACTCTACCTTGACCTGCTCAAAATGAGTCCAACAACGTCGATTCTACTATTAATTATCGAGAAGTTCCTATGGCAACCTTTTGACTCCATTATCAGACCAGCTCCATAATACCATTATTGCATAGAAACCGAAGATACGCAAGTAAACCAAATTTGAGTCCAATCGAACGTGAGAAAGTTATTCTAAAGCTTTCAAGATTTGACCTAAGCAAACATAAATACTAAGTTAGCAAGTTTAATCAATAATAGGCCACAAAAAACACGGTCCGTCTTTGAATGTGTAACCATTGACCGTGGGTGGCGTTAAGAGTCCGGCGACCACTTTAGACTAACTTCGCATTGACTTAAGGTTTTCTATAGCCATTTCGTCTAGAAGAAGACTACGAGCGAAGAGAGCAAGTAATGATACTGACGAGCCTCTAAAGTTACCTACAGAGTGACAAATTGCAATTTCAATTTTTTTTTATGACTTTTGCACTTCTGTGATCATCCTTAAATAACTAAGAATGTCTCTTGTATTATGGATTCACTTTAAAGCTTATTATGTAGACAACCTCCCTATGTAAAGGGATTTTTGATTTGCTTTGTCTATCTATTGAATAAATCAGTCAAAAGTGACCCCTTACAAATGCAGATATTTTTCATAGCTCTATTTTCTCTTGAGGACTTTTTTTAATAAAACCAAGAACGTACGAGAGGAGATATAGTTTATTTGATTGTACACGCTAAATTTCATCATAATCTGACAAATGGTTTCCAAGAAATTTGACAAGCGCGTTTTTATGGAAATTTCAGAGCGTCGCGGGATGCCTAACAATTGAGCGCTACTGTAGTACGGATGGCAGATTTTATTTATAGGCGCCTATTGTACGGGCTTCAGGTGTCCTAAAAACTCCAACACTAGGCCCAACGACTCGGGTTATACTTACTCTTTTCCACAGATATGTACAAAGCCATACTCTTCCTCTTCATTGCGTCTTCATCGGCGCAGTTCTTTCCAAACGGCTGTCCGTCTGATAACAGGATTCATCTCTTGCTGTCTCACGAGTCAGACTGTCAGCATTACTACATTTGCAGCAATGGACAGAGGATACTTATGAGATGTGGCGATGGGACGCTCTTTGATGAAAAGTTACAGGTAATCTTTTTACTCGACGACCCTACCGGTTGAGTTGGTATTGCGTCTGCCTATAAACAGGCAGTCTTGGCTTCAATTCCTGGCTGACATCTCCAACGCATGAAATTTTTCATCGTTTCCGATATTTTGAAGTCGATAAAACACTACAAAACTTAAAAAAGAAGAGAACGGTGACTTTCTTTTTATTGCTTCTCTCTACCTCCTCTTTAGTGCTTAAACTTTATGATTATGTTTCCAGAATTGTAACCACGCATCAGCGGTACAATGTCCCCAAAGCACAACAGCTCCTTCAACAACATCATCATCTACAACAACATCAACAACAACGACAACGCCATCACCATCAACATCACAGCCAGCAACACCACAGCCAGCAACAACACAAGGGCCATCACCAGAGTTGTTACCAAATGGCTGTCCGGGTGATCCCGACATAAATTGGTTGATGCCGCATGAGACAGATTGTTCCAAGTTCTATCAGTGCTCCCATGGAGAAAAAATACTGAAAGAATGTCCAAGTGGATTGATATTTGACATCAATTTGCAGGTTAGTAGTATCACTACTAACACTAACAACACACTGACCTCCATATCACTACATAGTATAAAACAAAGTCGCTTTCTATGTGCCTATGTCCCTTGTAATGCTTAAATCTTTAAAACTACGCAACGGATTTTGATGCGGTTTTTTTTAATAGATAGAGTGATTCAAGAGGAAGGTTTATATGTAAAATAACACCCATTAAATGAAGTGGAGAAATACTGTTATTTTTCCGCTTACATTGCAAACGCAGGCTGAACCCTACGAGATTTAACAAAATAATGTATTAATTATTTGTACACATTGAAAAGGTCTATAGAAAACTCCGCGATGGTATATGTCTGTCTCTTATGGATATCCCACAAAAAAAAAATTTTGTTTATACCCGTGCGAAGCCAGAGCGGGCCGCTATGTATTTATATACAACGTTCACAGTTTTTCTGTAGTGTATTTAGTATCAGCATTGCACCCGTGCAAAGCCGGGGCGGGTCGCTAGTCAACTAATAAACGTTTTACAACCCCGGAATAGTAGCACGAAACGCTTTGGTTCCTCATTTCTCATTCGGACCGCTTGAGTGTGGAATACCCTGCCAGAGTGTGTGTTCCCTGACACTTATAATCTAAGTGTCTTCAAGTCTCGAGTGAATCGGTTTCTTCTAGGCAAGCGTGCTCCATCGTAGGCCGCACCACTGCTTATCATCAGGCATGTTGGCGGCCAATCGCAAGCCTATTAAGCAATTTAAAAAAAATAGTCACACAGTCTTTTGTCTTTTTCGATTGAGTTCAAAAATATAAAGAATAATAATAAGAATAAGAATAAAAATAGTTTATTGACAAACACAACATAATTAAATTATACACAGTTGATTACAGAATATATAAACAGATAAAAGTGTTTGGCAATGGGAGTAAGCTCAGCGTTGTACTGTGCAAACAAGTTTGCACAGAGCTGGTTTTCAGCTTACTCCATTGCTCGAGCTTAGGTGTCGGTCGAGCGGAAAAATTAGTAATAAGCGGCACCATAAATCAAATAACACTAAAATGGTATGGAGCAAATCGATACAAAAAATAAAGAAAAGAAAAAGAAAAAAGACTTCATCATCAGACTTATTGTGAAAGTAAATGTGTGGGTGAATGTGTGCATGTGTGTGTGTGTGTGTGAGGGTGTGAAAGTGAGTGTGGAGTGTGGGTAATAGCGTGCATGTTTGTATAATGGAGGGTGTGATGGGTTTGTATGAGGCAAGGGGGTGTTTGTTGAATGGTTAGATATTATAGATGGGGTGTATATGTTGCTTTATTTAAAGGTTGCTTCAAACATTTTTTTGGATCGTTGTTGTAGAAGATTTTTGTATTTGACTCTAAAAAGATTTGAACTGAAATAAGATTTGATCTGAATATAAATGAAAGATAAAGACAAAACAGTGTGTGTCTTTATGTTATTACTCCAAGGCTATTCAAACTTTATTGAAGAGGGTAATATTATGAAAAACGAAAGTAACTCGGTCCCGCTATTAGTAGGCTTTTCACCGCTAAACGGCTAAACAGATCTTGATGAAATTTGATAATTAGTTGCAGTATATCACGAGGAAGGTTTTTGGATACTATTTTCTGAATAAACGCGAACGAAGTCGTGACTAACAGCTAGTAGTATCAGCTAGTAACTAAACATAACAGCTAATAATCAAAGACTTACAACGCAAAACAGAATTCCATACGTCGATAATTATATAGGACTATAGGTAGTTCCTCTAACTTCACAAAATGTCGCTCAGTATTTTAAATTCCATTAAACAATAAATTTTTACAAAAGACTTCGGTAATTAAAAACAATCACTAAAAACATTTGTATGGTATGGTAATTAGAAAAAAAATGATCATTTTAAAGCAAAGAAAGGCCCCATCGTGTTCATAATCTTACATGCTTTTTATTAGCAATATTTGCAGATAAGAAAAAAAATCGTTCAGTCTTTTAGTAATACTAGCCTATGAGTAATAGACTAGTATTAATAAACTATAAACTGTAATAAACATATAAACTGAAATAAATAAAAAACAAGTTTTTTATAACTGAGTAATTCATACATAATACACCTATTAAATTGCTAACTTAACTTAATACATAGCTTATTTTAAACAAACTAAACAAAGAGTAATTAAACTAAAACAATTTATTTATTTTCAGGTTTGCAACTGGCCATTTATGTCTACATGTAATCCAGGAGCCACAACAAGCTCAACAACAACCACATCAACATCAACACCAACTCAGCCATCAACAACAACTGATCATGCAACAACAGAAATAGTATTCCTGCCAAATGGCTGTCCCAAGGATTTTCACATTCACCATCTTCTGCCTCACTCAAATGATTGTGCAAAGTACTACCAATGTAACTTTGGTAATAAAATCGAGAGAGATTGCGGACCGGGGACGCTGTTTGACTTTGAGAATCAGGTTAGTAATCCTAGTTCCTATTAAAAACAGAAAATAATAAGTAACATTTAAAAAACAAAAACCCGGCTGCAAAATGTTGTACCCTATGTCACTTCCACTATCAAAACGATTCAAATGACACCTCACATGTCGAAATCCATCTAGCTGTTTAGGCTGTGGGTCGTGCCAAAGAAACCTCATACATATAATTATTCATACATTCATACACTCGAAAAACATAACCCTCCTCCTTGCGCAGTCGGGTAAAAATAGGTAAGTAATCTAAAAATATTATAGCGGCGAAAATGTGTCTGCTTGTTAATTCTTCACGCTCAATCGGATTGACAGATTTTAATAAAATTGGTTATGGAGGTAGTTTACGAGTTTTGTCCGAAAAGTATCCGACCTGCTTTTATATCTTAGCGCCAAGGTGTTCGAGCGACCGCTGCAACCAAGCGCTAATTTAGACACGGCGGGAACCGCTCGGTAGTAGTATTGTTGTCCTTGTCTAATGCGCAGCAGTAACAAGGACAACAATACTTCTACCGCTAGTTCAGACACGGCGGGAACCGCTCGGTAGAAGTATTGTTGTCCTTGTTTACTGCTGCGTAACAAGGACAACAATACTTCTACCGCTAGGTCAGACACGGCGGGAACCGCTCGGTAGAAGTATTGTTGTCCTTGTTACTGCAGTCTGCGCAACAAGGACAATACTTCTACCGCTAGTTCAGACACTGCGGGAACCACTCGGTAGAAGGATTGTTATCCTTGTTACTGCTGCGCATTAGACAAGGACAACAATACTCCTACCGCGCGATTCCCGCCGTGTCTGAACTAGCGCTGAAGCCTCACGAACTTATCGGTTGCTCGCCAACACCTACACGACATACAGTTTAGGCGCAGCGTCTATTTGTTTAAAAAGCTTCTTTTGCGTTCGTCAGTTTTGTTATCCGGTAGTTGGGCCACTGGTAGATATACTCGTATATACCAGCGCGCGCGGCGGAGACTATTGGAACTAAGACCACGGGAATATATTATAGCGCCAGTGACGCGCATTGACAAAATCCTGCCTCAACTAAGGGTTAGAGTGATCTTCATTCTGGTTGAAATTGACGACAAAAGCATCTAATTACAAAAGTGTTATTCACCGACAGGTCAAAAGACTATTACGTAGATGTAGGTAGATAAACGATTACGCGATGTGTTGAGAAGAAAACGGCCGCGATCAATGCGCCCAGGTTTTGCCGATTTTCATCACGATAATGCGCCAGCGCATTCATTGACTCTTGTGTAGCAGTTTTTCACTAAACACAATATCACACTGCTTCGTCAACTTCTGCACAGTCCTGACATAGTCCCCTATGGCTTTTGGGTGTTCACGAATTTGAAAAAATCGCTTAAATGACATTGGTGACAAGGCTCAAGGCTATTTCAAAAACTGAATTCTAGTATTGGTTTGGAAACTGGGAGCGTGTTATGCAATCAAACGGGGACTACTTTAAAAATGTTACTTGGCCAATGTCGAAAAATAACGCCTGCACAGAGATATGAAGGTAAGTCGGATACGTGTAACTACTACGTGTAACTTGGATTAACATCAGGCTACTTTTTTAAGGCGGTTTCCGCGGGGCATAGCTAGTAGGTACTTCAAAGTCAAAGTCAAAATCTTTATTTGCATGTTATTGGTACATGGTCTTAAATATTACGTCCATCCGTTAACAACCGTCAGGCGTGCAAATTAATACACTAATTATTAGATTCAGAATAACCATTTATACATGTCAATTATTTTACAAGAAATTATTATTGTAAGTACTTTACTATAAATTATATAAATCAATAAAATAAAATTTGTCAGTTAATTATTTTTATAGTACCTACATAACTAGCTCCTGTCGCATGTCCGTCCTATCTTACATTATATTTATATAAACGTAAAGACATTTTCTTTAAGAACTCCTCGGTTTCATTAAAAGCATTCGTTCACTAACCATACATAACATAACATAACATACTTGTATATTTACTAGATAATAAACAGGACCTGTAATGTTGCTGTTAATAACAGAATAAAAAGTAGTCTTACTTCCTTACTATTAAAAGGTTGGATAGCTTCGAAATAGTAGCACAGTGTTTTTTTTCTTTCTATCTTTAAATTTCTTAATTACATCAAAAAAGAAATAAACACTAACTATTCAGAGACTATCCAACGTTTTATTAGTAAGGAAAACTGTATCTTTAAATCAAAACGGAAATCAATAAAATAATCTCTACTTATTAACAGACTACAAGAATATGTACTTTTTTCTTAATTAAGATTATTACCATATTTTTGACGTTACATTTTTCTCTTATTTTTAGATCTGTAACTGGCCTCATCTTGTCAATTGTGACTTCACAACTCAACGTCCGATTGACCCAACGACTCCTATTACTTCTACGACAGAGCTGCCAACAACTCAGCCTCCAACAACAGCTTTCCCAACAACAATTATTCCTTCTACAACTGAAGGATTTACAGCAACTACTGAAGCTGCAACGGAAGTGGCTACGACACAGCCTACTGCGACAACAACAGAAATACCAATAACAGTACCTGAAACAACAGAGGTGCCGACGACATCAGAATCTGTTACAACAATCAGACCAATAACAACAGAACAGACAACAAATATACCAACTACAACAGAACTACCAATAACGGTACCTGAAACAACAGAAGAACCAACAACAACAAATATACCAACTAGTACAGAACAAACAACAACAAGTGTACCAACTACTACAGAACTACCAACAACGGTACCTGAAACAACAGTAGTACTAACAACGACAGATCAGTCAACAACAAGTATACCAACTACAACAGAACTACCAACAACGATACCTGAAACAACAAGTGTACCAACAACAACAGAACAGACAACAACTAGTGTACCAACTACAACCGACCAGACAACAAGTGTACCGACTACGACAGAACAGACAACTACTAGTATACCAACTACTACAGAACCACCAACAGCGGCACCTGAAACAACAGTAGTACTAACAACGACAGAACAGTCGACAACAAGTATACCAACTACAACAGAACTACTAACAACGATACCTGAAACAACAAGTGTACCAACAATAACAGAACAGACGACAACAAGTGTACCAACTACAACAGAAGAGTCAACAACAAGTGTACCAACTACTACAGAACAGACTACAACAAGTGTACCAACTACCACAGAACAGACGACAAGTATAACCTCTACAGAAGTACCAACAATAGTACCGGAGACAACAATAGTACCAACAACAACCACAGAGCAGATAGAAACTACTACTTTGTCTTCGTTGTGTCCTCCAGGATTTATAGGTAAACTAGCTTATGGCTAAGCTTTGCTCGCGTATCATAGTCTGTAGTACTCACTGATTGTGTAGCTTTCTATTAGTATAAGAAATTTAAAAATCGAAGAGTATACGGAGATTACCCTACCATACAAATTTATATCGCTTTACTGCCTACATGGACGTCCAGCAGTGAAAGTTTCCCGTCTGAGCTAACATGACCTTTTACATGACTTGATTACTTCAGTTTTTTTGTTTTTTTCTTCTAGGAAACGTACCACATCCGGAGCTCTGCAATTCGTTTTATAGGTGCGTGAATGGCGTGGCAGTACAGCAGTGGTGTCGCGATGGATTCGAGTTCGATCCTCCGTCGTGGGTGAGTATTATGACGACTTTAGTCTACGTTTGTCATCATATTCCTACCCTTTTCCCACCTATGTGAGGTCGGTATAGTATGTACGTTTTTTCCATTTAAATCTGTCACTCGTCATCTCCGAATTCACTCCCTCCGCATCCTTATCGTCTTTCACGCAGTTCATCCATACTTTTTCTGTTGTCCTCCACCACTATAGCCATTCAGTCGGATATTCCCGAAATCTCCATTAACCATACCAGTTAATGGGGGTTTCCATTCCATTATAATGAACATGCATTAAAACTTCATAATTTGTTTCAGGCTTGCATCCCAATATTTGAAGGTGGCTGCACGCTCGGTACTTCAACACCGACTTACACAACAGAAGACTACGTCCCGTCTAGTACGCCAGAGGTTACCACTGAATCTGGCTGGGAAACAACAACCATAAATACTGAGACTACTACATCTGGTTTTGAAACAACTACTGCAAGTGTTGCAACAACACCTACAGAAGCTGAAACAACTACTGCTAGTACTGAAGCAACTACGTCTGGTATTGAAACAACTATTGGAAGTCTTGAAACAACAACTACAGAAGATGAAAGAACAACTACTACTACTGAAGCAACTACAGTTGGTATTGAAACAACGACTGCAAGTATTGCAACAACACCTACAGAGGCTGAAACAACTACTACTAGTACTGAAGCAACTACGTCTGGTATTGAAATCACAACTGCAAGTGTTCATACAACACCTACAGAAGCTGAAACAACTACTATTAGTACTGAAGCAACTACAGTTGGTATTGAAACCACTACTGCAAGTGTTGAAACGACTCCTACAGACGCTGAGATAACTACGACTAGTACTGAAGCAACTACGGTTGGTATTGAAACCACAACTGCAAGTGCTGATACAACACCTACAGAAGCTGAAACAACTACGACTAGTACTGAAGCAACTACGGTTGGTATTGAAACCACAACTGCAAGTGTTGATACAACACCTACAGAAGCTGAAACAACTACTATTAGTACTGAAGCAACTACGACTGGCATTGAAACTACTACTGCAAGTATTGATACAACTACTGCAGGTCTTGAAACTACCACTCAAGATATCGATAACCCAACTACTGGAGTTGAAACGACTACAGCAGGTATTGAAACAACTACTGCCGGTATTGAAACTACCACTCTGGATATCGATAACCCAACTACTGGAGTTGAAACAACTACAGCAGGTATTGAAACAACTACTGCAAGTATTGAAACTACCACTATGGACGTCGATTACCCAACCACTGGAGTTGAAACAACTACAGCAGGTATTGAAACAACTACTGCCGGTATTGACACTACCACTCAAGTAATCGATAACCCAACTACTGGAGTTGAAACGACTACAGCAGGTATTGAAACAACTACTGCAGGTATTGAAACGACCACTCAAGATATCGATAACCCAACTACTGGATCTGAAACGACTACAGTAGGTATTGAAACAACTACTGCAGGTATTGAAACTACCACTCAAGATATCGATAACCCAACTACTGGAGTTGAAACGACTACAGCAGGTATTGAAACAACTACTGCAGGTATTGAAACGACCACTCAAGATATCGATAACCCAACTACTGGAGCTGAAACGACTACAGTAGGTATTGAAACTACTACTGCAGGTATTGAAACTACCACTCTGGACATCGATAACCCAACTACTGGAGTTGAAACAACTACAGCAGGTATTGAAACAACTACTACTGGTATTGAAACTACCACTCTGGATATAGATAACCCAACTACTGGAGTTGAAACGACTACAGCAAGTATTAAAACAACTACTGCCGTTATTGAAACTACCACTCTGGATATAGATAACCCAACTACTGGAGCTGAAACGACGACAGCAGGTATTGAAACAACTACTGTAGGTATTCAAACTACCACTCAAGACATCGATAACCCAACTTCTGGAGTTGAAACGACTACAGCTGGTATTGAAACAACTACTGCCGGTATTGACACTACCACTCAAGTTATCGATAACCCAACTACTGGAGTTGAAACAACTACAGCAGGTATTGAAACAACTACTGCCGGTATTGAAACTACCACTCTGGATATCGATAACCCAACTACTGGAGTTGAAACGACTACAGCAGGTATTGAAACAACTACTGCAGGTATTGAAACTACCACTCTGGACATCGATAACCCAACTACTGGAGTTGAAATGACTACAGCAGGTATTGAAACAACTACTGCAAGTATTGAAACTACCACTCTGGATATCGATAACCCAACTACTGGAGTTGAAACAACTACAGCAGGTATTGAAACAACTACTGCAGGTATTGAAACTACCACTCTGGACATCGATAACCCAACCACTGGAGTTGAAACAACTACAGCAGGTATTGAAACAACTACTGCCGGTATTGACACTACCACTCAAGTTATCGATAACCCAACTACTGGAGTTGAAACAACTACAGCAGGTATTGAAACAACTACTGCCGGTATTGAAACTACCACTCTGGATATCGATAACCCAACTACTGGAGTTGAAACGACTACAGCAGTTATTGAAACAACTACTGCAGGTATTGAAACTACCACTCTGGACATCGATAACCCAACCACTGGAGTTGAAACAACTACAGCAGGTATTGAAACAACTACTGCCGGTATTGACACTACCACTCAAGTAATCGATAACCCAACTACTGGAGTTGAAACGACTACAGCAGGTATTGAAACAACTACTGCAGGTATTGAAACTACCACTCTGGACGTCGATAACCCAACTACTGGAGTTGAAACTACTACAGCAGGTATTGAAACAACTACGACAGGTATTGAAACAACTACTGCCGGTATTGCAACTACCACTCTGGATATCGATAACCCAACTACTGGCGTCGAATCGACTACAGCAGGTATTCAAACAACTACTGCAAGTGTTGATACAACTACTGCTGGCATTGAAACAACCACAACACCCGATTACACAACAACCGCTCCAGTAACTAGTGAAGGCCCAACAACTGAAAGCCCAACGACTACTGAAGAAACAACTGATGGGGTTTTCATAACCACAGCAGGTACTGATACGACAACTGGAATTATTCAGACAACCTCAGCAAGCGTTGATTTAACAACTGAAGGCGATTACTCAACCACTACAGGCACTGAGGCGACAACTGAAAGTACTTACACAACTACTGAGAGCGTTTCTACAACCACAGAGGGATCTGGAGGGGGAGATGGAGGCGGTGATGGTGGAGGTGGAGGTCCTATCACAACAACTCCAAGTACTGTTGTGACCACTGAAGGTGACACAACCACTACAGGCACTGAAGCGACGACTGAAAGTGCTTACACAACTACTGAGAGCGTTTCTACAACCACAGAGGATTCTGGAGGGGGTGGTGGAGATGGAGGTCCTATCACAACAACTCCAAGCACTGTTGTGACCACTGAAGGTGACGCAACCACTACAAGAACAGAAGCGACAACTGAAAGTGCTCACACAACTTCTGAGAGCGTTTCTACAACCACAGATAATTCTGAAGAAAATGGTGGAGATGGAGAGCACGACACAACTACTGCAAGCACTGTTGTAACAACTGAAGGTATTTACACAACCACTGCAGGAACTGAGACAACAACTGAAAGTTTAACTTCGACATCAGAAAGCGTTGTGTCTACAACCAATGTGGAATCGACACCAACTGATTCATCCACAATCTACCCATATACGCCTACGTCAGTAACAAATACTGAGAGTGTTACAACCTCAACACCGACTATTATAACAAGTACAACAGAAGCTAGTGAGACATCAACGGAAAGCGTTTCTACAACGACTGAAGGGGGTCCAACAACAACTGAAAGTGCTACTATGACAACAGAGGATGTTTGGACAACAATAGAAGATTCTGCAATAACAACAACCGAGAATATTGTTTCTACTACACCGACTATTGCTTCTACAACACAGGGCGTTACTACAACCACCGAAGGAGATCAGGGTACAACCGTGGCTCCGCTATGTCTGCCAGGAGTGATCGGGAATGTGGCGGATCCCAACAGCTGTACAAACTACTACATGTGTGTAAATGGACAGGCTTTCCCGCAATCCTGCCCAGATTCATTTGAGTTCAGCCCTGCACTTGGGGTAAGTGTAAGGCAATGCAACAAGGTCATATTTTATTAATATGTATGCTTAAGTAATGTAAAACACGTCCTTTTGATTCACAGACATGCGTACAGATAGCCGAAGGAGGTTGCACTCTGGGTTCCAGTACAGATAGCAACACTGAATCAACTGTGACTGCCACACAACCTACATCCACTGGTGGAAGTACGACTGAAAACGTTCTGACAACCACGACACAAGGACTTTCCACAGTCACAGAAACTGCTAGTACACCACCTCCAGAAGTTATAACTACCACAGAAGCTACTGAGACAACACCAGAAAGC
Organism: Peribatodes rhomboidaria; assembly: GCA_911728515.1. NCBI lineage: Eukaryota > Metazoa > Arthropoda > Insecta > Lepidoptera > Geometridae > Peribatodes > Peribatodes rhomboidaria. The sequence continues at coordinate 3,537,776 of OU452194.1, forward strand.
GGTCCTACAACGACTGAGAGTGGGTCGACAACAACAGAGGATGTTTCCACAACACTTAAAGATGTTACGACACCAACTATTGTTACCACAACACAGGGCGTCACTACAACCACCGAAGGAGATCAGGGTACAACCGTGGCTCCGCTATGTCTGCCAGGAGTGATCGGGAATGTGGCGGATCCCAACAGTTGTACAAACTACTACATGTGTGTAAATGGACAGGCTTTCCCGCAATCCTGCCCAGATTCATTTGAGTTCAGCCCTGCACTTGGGGTAAGTGTAAGGCAATGCAACAAGGTCATATTTTATTAATATGTATGCTTAAGTAATGTAAAACACGTCCTTTTGATTCACAGACATGCGTACAGATAGCCGAAGGAGGTTGCACTCTGGGTTCCAGTACAGATAGCAACACTGAATCAACTGTGACTGCCACACAACCTACATCCACTGGTGGAAGTACGACTGAAAACGTTCTGACAACCACGACACAAGGACTTTCCACAGTCACAGAAACTGCTACTACACCACCTCCAGAAGTTATAACTACCACAGAAGCTACTGAGACAACACCAGAAAGCGGTCCTACAACGACTGAGAGTGGGTCGACAACAACAGAGGATGTTTCCACAACACTTAAAGATGTTACGACGCCAACTATTGTTACCACAACACAGGGCTTCACTACAACCACCGAAGGAGATCAGGGTACAACCGTGGCTCCGCTATGTCTGCCAGGAGTGATCGGGAATGTGGCGGATCCCAACAGTTGTACAAACTACTACATGTGTGTAAATGGACAGGCTTTCCCGCAATCCTGCCCAGATTCATTTGAGTTCAGCCCTGCACTTGGGGTAAGTGTAAGGCAATGCAACAAGGTCATATTTTATTAATATGTATGCTTAAGTAATGTAAAACACGTCCTTTTGATTCACAGACATGCGTACAGATAGCCGAAGGAGGTTGCACTCTGGGTTCCAGTACAGATAGCAACACTGAATCAACTGTGACTGCCACACAACCTACATCCACTGGTGGAAGTACGACTGAAAACGTTCTGACAACCACGACACAAGGACTTTCCACAGTCACAGAAACTGCTAGTACACCACCTCCAGAAGTTATAACTACCACAGAAGCTACTGAGACAACACCAGAAAGCGGTCCTACAACGACTGAGAGTGGGTCGACAACAACAGAGGATGTTTCCACAACACTTAAAGATGTTACGACACCAACTATTGTTACCACAACACAGGGCGTCACTACAACCACCGAAGGAGATCAGGGTACAACCGTGGCTCCGCTATGTCTGCCAGGAGTGATCGGGAATGTGGCGGATCCCAACAGCTGTACAAACTACTACATGTGTGTAAATGGACAGGCTTTCCCGCAATCCTGCCCAGATTCATTTGAGTTCAGCCCTGCACTTGGGGTAAGTGTAAGGCAATGCAACAAGGTCATATTTTATTAATATGTATGCTTAAGTAATGTAAAACACGTCCTTTTGATTCACAGACATGCGTACAGATAGCCGAAGGAGGTTGCACTCTGGGTTCCAGTACAGATAGCAACACTGAATCAACTGTGACTGCCACACAACCTACATCCACTGGTGGAAGTACGACTGAAAACGTTCTGACAACCACGACACAAGGACTTTCCACAGTCACAGAAACTGCTAGTACACCACCTCCAGAAGTTATAACTACCACAGAAGCTACTGAGACAACACCAGAAAGCGGTCCTACAACGACTGAGAGTGGGTCGACAACAACGGAGAATGTTTCCACAACACTTAAAGATGTTACGACACCAACTATTGTTACCACAACACAGGGCGTCACTACAACCACTGAAGGAGATCAGGGTACAACCGTGGCTCCGCTATGTCTGCCAGGAGTGATCGGGAATGTGGCGGATCCCAACAGTTGTACAAACTACTACATGTGTGTTAATGGACAGGCTTTCCCGCAATCCTGCCCAGATGCTTTTGAGTTCAGTCCTGCACTTGAGGTAAGTGTATCGCAATGCAATAAGGTCGTATTTTATTAATATGTGTGCTTAAGTTATATTAAACACGTCCTTTTGATTTACAGACATGCATACAGATAACCGAAGAAGGTTGCACTCTGGGTCCCAGTACAGACAGCAACACTGAGTCGGCTGTGACTGCCACACAACCTTCATCCACTGATGGAAGCACGACTGAAAATGTTCTGACAACTACGACACAAGGCAATCCTACAACTACAGAAACTGATGATACAACACCTTCAGAATTTATAACTACCACAGAAGCTACTGAGACAACATCAGACAGCGTTCCTACAACGACTGAGGTTGTGTCGACAACAACCGAGGGTGTTTCTACAACACTCAAGGATGTTACGACACCAAGTGTTGTTAGCACAACACAGGGCGTTACTACAACTACCGAAGGAGATCAGACTACAACCGTGGCTCCGCTATGTCCGCTAGGAGTGATTGGGAATGTGGCCGATCCCAGCAGTTGTACAAACTACTTCATGTGTGTAAATGGATTGGCTTTTCCACAATCCTGTCCCGATGGCTTTGAGTTTGACACCGCTCAGCGTGTAAGTAAATCTTTAAAATAGGCCTTTTATTTTACTACCCATTTAAATTATTGTTTATTGATTTTGCTATATGAACGTATTTGCAGACATGCTTGGCTATAGCCGAAGGTGGTTGCACTTTAGGGCCCAGTTCTGATAGCAACACCGAAACAACTTTGACTACATCACAACCAACTACTGATAACACAGCAACCGAGTCTACTTCAACAACAACAGATAGAGTTACCACAGGGCCGACCACCGCAGCGCCATTATGTCCTCCAGGGGTGTTTATGAATATTCCAAACCCAGACCGATGTGATGGGTTCTACATATGCGCTGGTGGTATGGCCATTCCACAGTTTTGTCCAACTGGATTTGAATACAATAATGATGAACAAGTAAGTTCTTTTAGCAGTTAATGGTGCGTTATACGAGGTTTCTGCTGACCACCAGCTCGTTAGGTCGATGAAGTTCCAAATATCGAGAGTCAAACTTGGACAAAATTACACAGGAAATATGAGTGGCGTGCACGACAAGGAGCCCATGCTCGGTGGAAAGCGATTGCGGGCTGATGATGCTGATGCTCATGGTGCATTTTTATGACTGCGTTATAGTTATACTGTTGTTTTTGTAGAGCAATGCTTCGTAGTTTAGCAAACAACTTGCGGTTGCATACTCATGTATAAGTAGTAATGCATCTTCTGTGTCAGATCTAGTCGGGTCACTTGGTAGGTCCCGGCAACAATTTGAGGAGCCCAATTCTTACAAGTCGAGATAAATTTTAGTCATTGTGTCTATCGTTTAAAAAGTCATAGGAGTAAAAGTGACCAAGATCTTTTACTCGTCAGAACAGGGAAGCCTGATGCTTCTCTTAAAAATGTCATTAGGCTAATAAACATAAAATGATTAACTGTAACTTAAGCCTATTATATTTTTCAGGGGTGTGTAGCTATTGCTGAAGGAGGTTGCACACTTGAACACATTACAAGTACAACTGAAGCAGCTGACGGAACTATCACACCATGGACAACAGTAAACACCAATACAGAAACTGATAGTAATACTGGAAAAGAATCAACAGCAACTGAGAGTATAACAACTACAACTGATAGTGTTTCAACGACAATTGAAAATCTAGCAACAACAACACCTATTGTTGGCACAACAGGTTCCGTTTCTACAACAACAGAAGCATATGCGACGACAACAGATGCCGACATATCAACAACAGAATCCTTTTCTACTACAACACTGGAAGACGTTGCTACAACCACAGAAGCTACAACCGTAACACCAATTTGTGCAGCAAATGTATTTGGAAATGTGCCTAATCCAGAGAGATGCGATGGATATTATATCTGTATGGGAGGAATGGCATTCCCACAGTTCTGCCCAGATGGCCACGAGTATGATTATGTTTCTAACGTGAGTACTAATATTTATTCTTATTTTTTACGTATCGTCCAAAATTGGCTACTTAGCTTCATACCAACTTCCCAAGGACCTGATAATTAAATTACGCACTAACTATTACCAAAATATACCATTAAACATATTTATACCACGTCAAAATACAACAAACATGTATTGTACGTCTACGTTATGTATCTAAATGTATTTCTTGTTTTAGGCCTGTGTTGAAATAGCTGAAGGAGGCTGCACGTACTTTAAATCTACAACAACTGAGAGTACTGCTACAACAACTGAGAGTGTTGATACTACAACAGAAGACGTTGCTACAGCGACTGAAAACTCTGATATAACAACAGAAGCTGTTGCTACAACTTCCAGAGTCGTTGTTACGACAACGGAATCTATTGCCACAACAACAGAAGCCGTTGCTACAACAACAGAAGCTACAACCGTAACACCAATTTGTGCTGCACATGTATTTGGAAATGTGCCTAATCCTGAGAGGTGCGATGGGTATTATATCTGTATGGGAGGAATGGCATTCCCACAGTTCTGCCCAGATGGCCACGAGTATAATTATGTTGCTAACGTGAGTACTAATACTTATTCTTTTTTTACCGTATCATTTTGAATTGGGTACTGAACTTAGCTTGTAACATTTTCCCAAAGGCCAATTTATCGAATTAATCACTCATTGCCGTCAAAATATACTAATGAATTCAATAAATTTTAACCACGTCAAAATACAACAAAATGTATTGTTCGTTTAAGTTACACAAGCATTTCTTCTTGTAGACCTGTGTTGAAATAGCTGAAGGAGGATGCACGTACTCTAAGTCTACAACAACTGAGAGCGCTGCTACAACATCTGAGAGCGTCGACAACACAACAGAAGCTACGACAGCAGAAGCTGTTGTTACAACAACCGAAGATACAACTGTAGCACCGGTTTGCCCGTCACATGTTTTTGGAAATGTGCCCAACCCTGAGAGGTGCGATGGATATTATATCTGTATGGGAGGAATGGCTTTCCCACAGTTCTGTCCAGATGGCCACGAGTATGATTATGTTGCTAACGTGAGTATTAATATTTATTCTTCAATTTTTAAAATAATTTTTGCGAACTGTTTCGTCTAAAATTTACTGCTTAACTTTATACCAACTTAAAGACACAATAATCGAATTACTAACTCGCTGTGGCTAAAACATTCTACTGAATCCAGTACACTTTTATCATGTCAATATACAACAAAAATTGTTCGTCTAGTCCAGGCTATAAACACAGAATATGCTCTATTACATAGGTCCAGAAGGATAGTCTTCATACAAAACACGATTTCGAAACGTGTCAAATTTATTTTGGTACCTTAATAAAACCTTTTTTTCTATACGTGATGAACTTGCCATTAAAAGAGGTTACCCGATTTAGTTGGGTAAATTATATAACGATCAGAGTTTAAAGAAATCACAAGACCGGAAACAAAGTATTAGGCCAGCTTAGGCCAGAGCTAACTACACACAAAGCCTTACCCAGATCCATTCATGACACTATTCTACAAACTAATATTATAGATTGTATGTAAACCTTAACTAAAATCAGAGTAGGTAAAAGGTAAGAATTAAAGTAAAAATCAAGAGTACGAATTTGCGTTAAAATCAATAGTAAAGGGATTACTATTGATTTTATCTTATTTACACATAAATTTACACACTATCATTATTTACATCATACATTTAAGTTATTTTTTCGGCAATAAAATAACATTACATTTACATAAAAATAAAACTGACGCCTGCTTGTCAGGATATTTCACTGTTACGTATATTTCTTTCTTGCGAAGGTGCACAGAGCAAATTGTTATAGGGGCGACGAAGTTTTCACTAATTTTCATTTTTACTTTGTCGAATTATTTTTGTCCACTGATCGGCTAAACTGGATCCTTAAGAAACCTAAAGTTTATTAAAGGAAAAATATAAAAATACCTTGTGGCAACACTTTTTTCAGCAACTTTTCGCTCTGTTGACATTAAGAATTAATTACAATTATTAGCTTTTTAAAGCACATAAAAATATATTTAAGACTTACGGATGATATGTGACGTTGCCTTTTTTTACTGGTTTGGATATTCTGAAATTTCGGCATGAGTGGACTACACAGTTCACCATATTTATTGGTTAGTGGGGAGACGTAACCGCTACTGGATGACATCGAAGACTGACTAGTGAATTGGTTTACTTTTTCTGAAATCATTATTTTTGACCGATTAGGGGTCTTTACTCTATGTCTATGGCTATAAACTATTTTTTTGTTTTAGGTCTGTGTTGAAATATCTGAAGGAGGCTGCACGTACTTTAGGTCAACAACAACTGAGAGTGCTGCAACAACAACTGAAAGCTTTGATTCTACAACAACAGAAACTGTTGTTACCACAATTGCGGCTTCTTTGTGTGAAATAGGACTTTTCGGAAATGTTCCGAATCCTAGCAGCTGCAGTGAATATTATTTATGTATGGGAGGTACGGCGTTCCCACAATCATGTCCCGATAATTACGAATTTGATACTATCTCAAAGGTAAGTAGAATATAAATCTTCAAACATCTAAAACATCTAGAAGAATAGAGAAACATCTTAATAATTGTTATTCCAAAGTTCCATTAAAAATATCTATTTATAATTACTTAGGAATGCATCGAAATAGCACAAGGAGGTTGCACCTTAGGGTCCATTACAACTGAAAACATCGTCACTGTCAGAGAAGAGTTTGATGATATTGAGCGACCAACAACAGAGATCGAAAGAATAGAGCCACCAACAACAGAGACCGAAACAACAGAGCCACCAGCAACAGAGGTTGACACGCCGATATGCCCGTTAGGAGAGTTTGGAAATGTAGCCAACCCTGATAGCTGCAGCGAATATTTCTCATGCATGGGTGGCATGGCGTTCCCACAGTCCTGCCCCGAAAATTACGAATTTGACCCTAGCTCAAAGGTAAGACATTAATTAGAAAATATATTACATTATTTTGCCATGTATCCTACTAATATTACATTATAAACGTGAAAGTTTGTAAGAATGGATGGATGGATGGATGTTTGTTACTCTTTCACGCCAGAACGGCTGAACAGATCTGAATGAAATTTGGCAGAGATCAGGATACTTTTTAATCGCGGGGCGCAGCTAGCGTGAAATAATTAAGTATACAGGGTTATAGGTACCTCACCAAAAACTACTCATCAATATAAACAACTTTTACTATCTATGGGGCGAACTCTGAAATCGCGAAAAAAAATCAGCTGTTCCATACATTTTGTCTCAGGTGATTGAACAGCTGTTTTTTTTTTGCGATTACAGGATTGGTTTCATAATAAAAGTTGTTCATATTGATAAGTACAATGAACCCTTAAGAGGCTTTTGATGAGTTACCTATAACTTTGTATAGATCTAGTGATATTTTACTTTTAAATAATGGTAAATTAAAAAGTGTATTCCTACTTCCTATCCAACTTACGAGCCAAATATTGCTAGTCGCTGTGTGAGCTAGAGACCTCGCGGCCGGCGGCTGTCTTCCTCTACAGGTCACATTTCTCAACCGAAAAAACTCGCAAAATTTTGTAAGCAGGTTCGATAATCATAAATATGAGGGTAAACTGATTATGACGATTTCTGCTAGAAGAACTAGCATAGATTTATTTTCCATACGTATCAGTTATTCAATAAACGTTTCTGAATCTGAATTCCAATGCTTTCAGTCGTGCGTCCCAATAGCTGCTGGCGGCTGTACCTTGTCTCAACCACCGAAGCAGGAAGCAACAACGATCAAGGAACACGTGCCGATCCAAACGACAGAGGTGCCAACAACAGTTCTGTCCGAGCAGGAGACGTCAACAATAGACCGGAAGGATGTTGAGATTACGACGGAACTTAATTTGTGTCCATTTGGTGAGTGACGAATGTTGTTATTAGATTTGTAGGTTGCTTAGAAAAATTACATTACAAATCAGTGAAAACCCGATTGGGTAAAACTCTGCAGATGACTGAACTTTTTACATAACATATCGCGATGCCTTTCCCCTGAGGTGTCTGACAGAGGTGTAATAACACCCAACTTATATGGACGATATTTAGTACCAAATGTGACAGGAAAAAGTGTCTTATACACTTATCTGTAAGCTAGCATAATTATGCTCGTATACGTATAATTGCATTTGTAGTAATAGCTATAGACTTCCCAAATCTTAGGTATGGCATCAAGCTCGATCTTCAGATCTCTACACTCAGTTTTAGCATCGCTTTACACAGACCGTTGTTTTGATTATCCAAGTATTCAATAGTTATATCTACCGCTGAATAGAGCAGGCTATACATGGCCTCCAACCAAGTTGCTTTCACTTCCACGCGCTTATTTCTACAATCGCCAATGCTTGAGCCTTAGCTTTTGATGGGCCGAGTTGCGAGCTTTATAAATGTCAAGTGATCTTATTGTCTTATTGCCGACTCGTTCAGTTGATTTTCTGGGGGCTTACCACGAGTTTGGATAGTTAACGAAAACTTTATTCGTTTTCGTTTGGTTCCATACATTTAGCCCAGTTCTTCACGTTTCCGCCAATTCCGCGCTTTATTAAAACTTGTGGAGCCAAACGAAAACGAAAAACTTTTTGTAACTATCAAAACTCTTGGTAAACCCTGTTGACAGCTAACGTTCGAGGGTTAGCGGCTGTAGAAATTGATCGCTAAGCAAATGGCTAGAGTCCCAGTCTCGTTTAATGCGCCATCTTTCCCGGTCCTTTGCCATTGTGGACCATCGTCTTTCTACCACCATAACAATGTTACTTTTATACAAAAGCATATCATTTATACCTACTTATTTAAACCATTCCAGGTGCGCTGGGTACCGTGGCTCATCCGTACTTGTGCGACAGATACTATCTCTGCACAGCTGGACGGGCCATCCCTCAGTTCTGCGGAGAAGGGTTCGAGTTTAATGCAGCATCACAGGTTTGTTGGCCCATTCACTTTTACTAAGTTTACTACCTGCCCCCGCGGTTTCACCCGCGATTAAAACGTATATAGGATACTTTTTTATCAATTCTAGGCTATAATCTATCTCTGTGCCAAATGGCGTGAAAGAGTAACAAACATACATCCATTCTTACAAACTTTCGCATTTATAATATTAGTAGGATTAGCTGCGCCCCGCGGTTTCATCCGGGGTCCCACAAGAACCGTTCAGTTTTTTGGGATATAAGTACCCTATGTCCTTTTCTGTACCCCAGACACCGCGTATGCAAAATTTCATAATGACGGTTGATTAGATAGGGCGTGAAAGCGTTACAAACAAACAAACAAACAAACGAACAAACTCACTTTCGCATTTATAATATTAGTTAGGATTAGGATTTTGCCAGTATCCTAACGCTCAAGTTTTATGTAACGGACAAAACTAAACAGACATGTTGATGTTAAGTCTGCATTTAGCCAAGAAACAAATAGGTTTTTGAAAGTTTATTTGTGTGCGTAAATCTATCTCTGCCTTTTTTGTGTAAAAATTACCGTTTTTATTTTCCACTAAAAGAATATTTAGAATAAGTATATGGTTTTAAACATTGTATTACCAATTTTTTTAGGGTTGCATTGAAATAGCAGAAGGAGGATGCACCCTAAGTGCTGCAGTTACGAAAGACACAGACGTTGCTGAGACGACGACAACAGAGTCACCAACAACAGAGCCACCAACAACAGCGCCGCTATGTGGTTGGTTTGACTTTGGAAATGTGCCGAGCCCGAACAGCTGTACCGAGTATTACTTGTGTATGGGAGGAGCAGCGTTCAAACAGTCCTGCCCCGATAGTCATGAATTCGACCCTAATACAAGTGTAAGTTCATAAATACTCGTAAATCATTACAATTTATCCAGTTATAATCAAAAATGTAAAAATCTATGAAATTTTGTACGAAGGTATTTTATTAATACTAATCCAAATTCTCCAGGAATGCATACCAATCACTGAAGGTGGCTGCTCACTCACTCGATTCAACAACAGAGAGCCGCCAACAACAGAGCTACCAACAACAATCCCGAACGACATCGACGTTAATACCTCAAGCCTGTGCATAGATGGCGCTAGCAAGAAAGTGACGGATTCAGAGCGATGTGATTCGTATTACGTCTGTGCTGCTGGAAGAGGCGTGAAGTTCTTCTGCGATGCTGGGAAGGAATTCTCCGTAGAGACTATGGTAAGACAGCTATGAGTGAGTGGTATAGTCACCTATCTCACTGCGTATGATAAGTAACTGACCCGATTGACCTTTATAAGTTCTGACAATGTTCCGCTTTACGCCACGGTGGGTTTTAACGATGTACTTTCTAGGGGCGGATTGTTTCATTTCTTGCTAGAGTGAATAAGTACCTTAGTGCACCATCTTAGACCACAACGTCGCCTAACATCAGGCGAGTTGGTGGTCAAACGACGACCTATTCTATATATAAAATATATATATATAATTAAGTATATATTTCATTATTTTGATCTAAATTATTTTTTCTGTTTACAGGAATGCACACCGATCACAGACAATGGCTGCACAGCTAAAAGAAGATAGAAAAATAAATTATGGGTTCCCAGTAGACCTTGGCTTCTCATAAAATGATTTTGATTGTTTTTAAAATAACCCGTGGTAGTGCCATCTCGTGGACGAGCACGTTAAACTATCGAGACCTGATAATTTTATTTTCATGAAATGTATATTATTTAGTATTGTATATTAAAGACTGCCTTCATAACAGTATTTGAGATTAAATTAAGGTTTAATAAAATAAAGTTCCTATATTTTTTTAATAATTAAAGTTGAGCTACAAAAGTTTATATTTTTATATTGTTTTGACCATGAAATATTCATATTGTGTGTGAATAGATATTTTATTGAAAATAAAAATAATGTTTTCTGGTCTATGCGGGTTTTTTTCAGTAAATTAATTGGATGAAAAAGAGAATGTGTTTTCATTTTAAAAAAAGCTATATATGTATTTGGTCAGCCACATGTAGATTAAGAACATTATGCAACTTCTATACGCTGAGAAAAATACGCCAGGGGGGCTAATTCCTGCGCGTGAGATGAGACTAGATTTTATCTAGGTCACTCTCACACCTATGACGTTTTAAAAGAGAGAAACAAGGACGAAAAATGGTGAGATGAAAATCTCAAATCTCCGAATAGGGCCACTGCGCGTGAGATGAGATGAGATTTTATCTTGGTTACTCTCCCACCTATGACGTTTCAAACGAGAGCAACAAGAACGAAAAAAGGTGAGATGAAAATCTCAAATCTCCGAATAGGGCCCCAGATTTGGTCACTCTCACTCTTAAGACTTTCCAAACGAGAGAGACAAAGACCAGAAAATATTTCGAACTGTAGAAATAGGGCCCCAGCACAGACATTTTTAGATGAAAATAGAGAAGAATCGCGAAATTACCGAACTTAAATTTTTCGACCGAGCGAGCAATATTGAGCGAAGTGTCTTTGCTTCAGCTTCGACAAAAATACTATTGTTAGCGCCACTTAGTACCGCTATCAATCTTTTATTTTTACCTACCCTTATCCTTTCTACGAACGACGACTTACTGTCAGATTTTGTGGTTGGATGAGCGATAGGTACTGCTTGCCCTTGGGCGAGTAGTCTGCGCTTGACCCTCGTCAGCGACGGATGTGTCTCCTACTGTGAAGCACCCTCTTGTTTCACCACCGCCGCTTTACCGCCTACCGCATCCAGCGATCCTTGATCCTCGTGATCTCGCGATCACACCGCTATCGCCGCCCGGGATACGGTTCCCGTAGGAAGCTGTTCCTTATAGCTTCCCCGCGCCGCGCTGTGTCTACAGGACAATATTCACCAAATCACCATTCAGTCCACTAATACCGCACGAAGCACGCAGAGACCTGAAGGACAACAAGTAGGTAGTCCCCAAGCACATCCAGGGACGGGCCCGCAGCATTACTCATCGACCCGGAATACTCAGGTCAGTCGTCGTTCTTCCCCTTTTCCTGTACACCGGCACCCCTAGTGTTGGTCGCGCTCTGCCATATAGCTTGGTGGCCGCGCTAACACATTCCTTCCTTCGAGCCGGATCCCCTTGAATCTTTCATTTTTCCCGCATTTAAAACCGCTCCTTTTAATATTTCATTTCTGAAAAATCAAATTTTTTCACCCCATTTATTGCGTCTGAAGGTAGTTGTAAAAAACGTGGTCGTTATGATAAAATGATAGGATGCGGACGGATCAGCGCGGACCACATCCGCAAATCCGCACGTGGCTAGCGGGGAAACGCATGAAATGAAAAGAGAACTTAGAAGTAGTTACCAGTCCGTTGCAGTGGCTGCGTGACGCACGGAAATCAAAAGGAGTTTAAAAGGAAATAATAAGGAGAGCTTAGAGTTTGGTGCGTATTTGCATCATAATTATTCTATTATCATTAAGTTGTACATACATATGCATACATATATATGCATGCATACATACATACACATACATACATATGCATGCAATAAATTTTCTGTCATCAATCGATATTGTCAATGCGCACAGACTTCTCGTTGACAACGACAAACTCAGAGCACGCACACGGAGCAGACTGGAACAGTCTAACAGAACAGATGTAGTGTGTTTCTGGTCTAAGGGCCGCATTCAAAAACGACGCTGTCATAAATCTCTATTTAAAACTGGTTTAATCATAGGTACTTGATTACTTACTGTAGTGTTGGGTAAACAGAGAAATAAAACCTCCGTGACTGCTGGTATAAAGACAACTAACTTTATTAGATCTAATCCTACCCACAGGTAAGATAATACATAGATATACCTACAACGTCTTCTTCTTCACTAAATTAAATTAAAGTAAACACACAGTTTTCGTATACCCAATACCATTAACCTACTAACAAATAACTACTAAGTAATTGAGCTAAAGACAAGGTAGGCAACTCTTAATACTAGAACACAATGTAAGTAGGTAAGTTACACAGAAGAATTAAATGTAAGTTATAAAGTATAAGGGATTTATAACCCTTAGTTATTTGACATAATTATATGTACAACTACATGTAGGTATACAATAACGTGTATTTAACGTAGGCTGAGAATACAAGTATTTAATTAAATTAATTGAAATACAAACTTTTGTGGAGGTCTCACCTCTCTGCCACTACGAGTTACTTTAGTTGCGGACGCAGCCGCTTCCGTGGCTGTGAGATCCTCCTGCCTAGTTGGAATGATAAGCTGTTCTTTTGGCTGAACTGACTCGTCTGCCGACGGGGTGTTCTGTGGTTCAGTATTTTAATTTGAAAATTGTAATTTTAATTTGAAAAAGAAATTTTTTAATATACTTATATTTGAATGTTGTCACATTTTTATCTAAGAAGCTATCAGGTAGCAAATTGTAGAATGTCAAACTGTTCATAACAAAGGAGTTGCCAGTTTTGGCTGATCTACCGTGAGGAGTAGAAAACGTACAGAGTTTGGAACTCTCTTCATCCAGCCTTAGCATTTTTGCATCTAGTTTCGAAAATACCTTTGCCCCCGAGAGGTTGCCCGTTATCTCTTCTAACGTAGGCAGTTGAAAATGACAACGGCGTACGGCTTTGTTTAAATGATATGGATCCACGCGAATTCGAAGCTTATCAGATTTCTCGACTACTATAATATTCGATACCCAATCGGTCGGCGAGTCTTCTTTTACAATAATGCCTAAACTTTCTAACTTGTTTAATTCGAATTTTAATCGAGGCCTAATTTTCATCACAACTTTTCTTGAGGCATTTACAGGTCGCACTGTTTTGTCAACATTAATTTTATAAACATTTGGCAAACACCTTATTCCTTCGAAAACAGATTCCTCAATTTGCAATTCTGAGATTTGGCATACTTTTTTATCATTACGTACAATCAGTTTAAGTTCTTGGCAAGCTCTATTGCCTAGTGTTTTTTTGCAATTTAACTTCAAAACAAAGACCTTTTGATGACTTAAAATGTTACTATGACTTAAAACGGGTTCAAAATAACCTACTACTGGTAGCTTCGATTTACCCACTTCCCATAACACTGGCCTACATTTTTTTGTTTTTTGTTTTAGTGCAGCTCTGTTCGCATCTATAGTCGGTAAAGTAGGTGGTATGAACTACATTGCTGCTACTAGATGTCAGCTGACAGCTCTGGTTCACCTACAATTCTTTTTTAAATTTTGTATGTTTTTAGTCAAAATCAGTCCATGTTATAACTACTTTTATGACATACATCGTATAAATCTATGATGGCAAGTAATTCAAGTTGCATTAACGATCCTGATATGTTTTGTTACATATGCGGTGAGTATCCAGTCTGTTTGGTCTTGGATTACCGATATTTTATGGGGGCATTTTTCAGCTATTTTTATCGATAAATCCACCCAATTACCGTGACCTACCTCACCCCTTTCGAAATGGCGGCCATTTTTATTTTTTCATTACGACAACGTTAGCCTATGTATGAAAATGACAATAAATAAATACCTATCAGACTTAGGAAAATAATTTTAGTGTCATTTTCAATTCTTTGTATCCGGAAGGAATGAGCAAGGGTCATTTCAAACAATAATAATACTTAGAGTAAGTCACTGAAGAAAATACATTTGATGTTATTTGAAAGAGTGGATCCACAGCTACTAGTAAATAATTAAAAAACTCTAACTTGACACGCTAGTTATTGCAGTAAGTTAGATGATGCAAAAAAATGCATGATTTTTTTCGTAAATTTTTGGATTCAATTATTTTTTTTGGGTAGCAATGCTATTAATATCGATAAGATCTTTGTAATTACCGTTAGGTCAATCATTTTTCTTTTAAATGACACTAAGATTATTTTCCTAAAACTGATAGGTATTTATTTATTGTCATTTTCATACATAGACTAACGTTGTCGTAATTAAAAAATAAAAATGGCCGCCATTTCGAAGGGGGTGAGGTAGGTCACGGTAATTGGGTTGATTTATCGATAAAAATAGCTGAAAAATTCCCCCATAAAATATCGGTAATCCAAGACCAAACAGACTGTATAATGAAAAATCAACGGAAACCGTGTCATTAACACGGTAATTCACTTGTATTCTGTATACTTTCTTCCTCATGAACAAGAGCTGCTATGAAAAATGTGACTAGTTTTCTCGTATCAGCTCACAAAATATACCCAAAATCAGGTCAAAAATCTTAGGCACCAAAATCACTCATTTTGGTGCCTAAGATTTTTGACCTGATGAAGGCCAGTGTGATGTACATTTACTTTTCTGTAATAATTATGTGATCAGAAAATCCGGCCTCTCTAAATGTTTTGAATGTAAAGACATGACAGAAGTCTCAGCTCCGCTATTTTTACATCATCAACTATCACACTTCAAACCAAGATTCTGACTGTCCGCCGATCTCTTTAATCTTATACCTTTAAATGAGCAATTCTTGTATATATATATATATATATATATAATTGGAATCTCGGAATCGGCTCTAACGATTTTCTTACAAATTAGTATATAGGGGGTTTCGGGGGCGATAAATCGATCTAGCTAGGAATCATTTTTAGAAAATATCATTTTATTCGTGTTTTATCGATAATCAATCTCAACTGAAAAATATGACTCTTCCTGACATCTATTGGCGAATAATAATACTACTATTTTTGTGAGCAACTAATTTCTTTAACGACACAACAGCAGATGGCGTTGTTAAGTAACACAAAGTCAATGAGTGTTTGCTTTGAGGTTAGACTAAAATCAATTGTTTATTTTCCAAAAAACACAATAAAAAAAAAATACCGAGCAAAGCTCGGACATCCAGGTACTATTTATAATACGCGACAACGACTCACATTTCTCTCCGCAGTCCTTCTGCAGGGTTATTCACAACCACCATTCAGAAACGTTTCCAAACTCCAAACTTGTGTCTCGTCGGAAATTTTCGTAAAATATATGCCGCTCATAGTTTATATTCCGAGTAGGATCTCAGTGAAGTTTAAATTTAGATACTGATTCCTTAGAATCAGTTTTTTCTTTATGATCCAAATCGAATTCTTCAAATATCTCTCAACCGTATTTTCCAATGACGTGACGTGAAAATTAAAACCAGTTTTAAATCAAGATTCCTGATCTCGATTTCGCCTTCTGTCACATTTTGGCCTGAATATCGTCTGGCGAAGTGTGGGTGTTGTAATACACCTATGCCAGTCCCTTCGAGGGATAGGCGTGGCGTTATCAAATCAAATCATTTATTTCGATTTTTAAAATTTTGTTGTTATGTTGCAAAGTGTTGAAAATACAATGCCTTATAGTAAACCGAAGTGCGTAGTTTCATGCTTGCTTGAACCAGCATCACCCTCACTCTCAGTCAAATAAATCACGTAATGTCATCGTTTACCTCTCCACTTACTTCGTTGGCACAGTGAGAAAAAACCGTCTCCTGGTCTCCGATACAAAGATGCGCCCCTCTTCTATGTTTCGAGTAAATTCATAGCCGGCATCTTCTTTAAATTTCTGGAGGTCTTCAGCTACTTTATCCTTCCATCTATATGTGACACGGCTGAAGCGTCGACGCGTCGACTAGACCCAATTCCCATGGATCCACTGGATCTTCAGTTCTCATAGATGGAAGGTTTATCTCCGGTGTGTGTTGATTTGTGCCGTTTTAAATTACTTTGATAAGCTGTTTTATAATATGGTTTATTTCTAGTGTGTGTTAATTTGTGTATTTTTAAATAACTTAGTTGAGCTCCTTTATAATCGCACATTTCACACTCATATGGTTTATCTTCAGTGTGTAATTGTGTATTGATTTGTGTAGTTTTAAATGAGTGTATTTAGCTGTTTTTTGCACATATCACATTCATATGGTTTATCTTTGGTGTGTCTTAGCTTGTGTCTTTTTAAATTACTTTCATAATCGCACATATTACATTCATATGGTTTATATCCAGTATGTGTTGATATGTGACGTTTTAAACTACCTCGAATAGCTGTTTTATAATGGCACATTTCACATTTATATGATTTATCTCCAGCGTGTGTTGATTTATGTTGTTTTAAAAGACTACGGTGCGCTGTTTTATAATCGCACATATCACATTCATATGGTTTATCTCTAGTGTGTGTTAACTTGTGTTGTTTTAAATCACTTCGTTGTGCTGCTTCATAATCGCACATATTACATTCAAATTATTTAATTCCAGTATGTGTTGATATGTGACGGTTTAAATGACCTCGTCGAGCTGCTTTATAATCGCACATATCACATTCATATGGTTTATATCCAGTGTGTGTTAACTTGTGTCGTTCTAAATCACTTCGTTGTGCTGATTTATAATCGCACATATTACATTCATATGGTTTATATCCAGTATGTGTTGATATGTGACGGTTTAAATTACCTCGACGAGCTGTTTTATAATTGCACATTTCACATTCATATGCTTTATCTCCAGCGTGTGTTGATTTATGTTGTTTTAAAAGACTACGGTGCGCTGTTTTATAATCGCACATATCACATTCATATGGTTTATCTCCAGTGTGTGTTAATTTATGTTGTTTTAAAAGACTACGGTGAGCTGTTTTATAATCGCACATATCACATTCATGTGGTTTATCTCCAGTGTGTGTTAACTTGTGTTGTTTTAAATCACTTCGTTGTACTGCTTTATAATCACACATATTACATTCATATGGTTTATATCCAGTATGTGTTGATATGTGTAGTTTTAAATGACTTCGTCGAGCAGTTTTATAATCGCACATATCACATTCATATGGCTTATCTCCAGTGTGTATTAACTTGTGTTGTTTTAAAGCACTTAGTTGTGCTGCTTTATAATCGCACAAATCACATTCATGTGGTTTATCTCCAGTGTGTATTGATTTGTGTCGTTTTAAATTATTTTTTTGAGCTGCTTTATAATGGCACATTTCACATTCATATGGTTTATCTCCAGTGTGTGTTAATTTATGTTGTTTTAAAAGACTACGGTAAGCTGTTTTATAATCGCACATATCACATTCATGTGGTTTATCTCCAGTGTGTGTTAACTTGTGTTGTTTTAAATTACTTCGAAGTGCCGTTTTAAAATCGCACATATCACATTCATATGGTGTTATTCCAGTGTGTGTTAATATGTGTCGTTTTAAATTACTTTGATAAGCTGATTTATGAGGGCAAACATCACATTTATATAGTCTTTTTCCAATGTGTTTTAATTTGTGTTTTTTTAAACCATTCTGTTCAGCCGCTTTATAATCGCACATGTCACATTCATATGTTTTATCTTTAGTGTGTGTTAATTTGGTATGCTTTGTAGCGGCCATAGTTCAAACCTGAACAAATCGATAGTAGACGCGAATACAAACGTGGAATAAAAAGTTGAATAGAATAATCACCAAAATATTTTTTAAGCCCAGAAAATTTTAATTTTCCACCTTGATTTTCTTGGCCTCTGGATTTTTCAAAACATTTATTTGTTATTTGAGTTCTTACTAATTAGCATTTTTGAAGGATTTCACTCCAGTGTGTAATATTTTGAGTGTGTCAGCAGACAGTTTATTCTTAATTATAGTTTAATAAATGTTTGTTGGAAAAAATGTTTGATCTCTTTTGACCAACAATAGTTTAGCCACATTTCTTACTTTTGGGTTTGTTCCAGGTGCTATCTTTTAGATTTCTTTGATGGAAATAACGATCCTCTCAAGCTGGTTTACTGTGTTGTACCTGAAACGAAAACCAAGTATGACCAAGTAAAGTAAAGGGCCCAGACTCTACTGGGATAACTCAGCGATTATTCTCTCCCATTAAGTTATTGTTCAGATCCGATCAAAATTTGAGAAACTTTTCAATTACAATATTTTCCTTATATTTTACTTAAGAAGTTTAGAAATGTGAATTGATTGCTTTTGTTTTACATGTGGGACCAGATTCTTCCAAACAATTATCACCCAATAGCGTTGCTACCGGCTTTTTGAAGATTTTGGAAAGCGCTATTTACAATAGGTTATTGAGTTTCTTAGAATAAAATAATATACTCAGTTCAAATCAGTTTGCATTCTGAAAAGGAAGATCAACAACCATGGCAATTTATATAATGCTAAGTAAAGTATAGGAGTCTCTACATAGGAAACAATCTCGTACTGCTTTGTTCCTCAATGTCTAGAACATTTGACTATGTTGTACCATCAGTTGTGTTGCAACAGTTAGATTGAGTTGGTTTCTCCGCAACAGCACAGTTAATTGACACATACCACATTTTTTAAATTAAATAAATAAAAGTAGTCCAAACAGCTCAATCTGATGTAGGTAAAGTGAATTTATGAGTACTGCAAGGCAGTATCATGATACTGCCTCAGTACGTACATACTCAGTAAGTACTTGCAGTACTTGTATTTGTACTTGCAGTACTCATTACTTGTGATCATGTAATGAGTATCAAGTATCGAGTAATGAGTTGCTATCCTTACTTAGCTCACACTGTTTCTTTATGCCTATGACGTAACTATACTACTCTTGAAGATTGGACAGAGTGATTCAGAAAATAATCGCACTATCACAACTGCGCTAGGAAAGCTGATAGAATGATTAAACACTCTAAACCTTCAGACAAATATTTCTTTATCTAAAATAATACAGTAGTGTAGTAGTCGCACAGTAACAGGAACAGCACATATTTTTAAAATTTCTGTTTGTAAGAAATAACATAGTCTAGAAACAAATCATTTCTGTAAACAAGAAATACTACAAAAATTTATACAATACTTGTTTTGACATGTGCTAATAATTATTGGATGCCTGTTACGAGGTAAACTGATTATAACGATTTCTGAAAGATGAGCTAGCATAAACTAATAATAATTATGTTTCTGTCAATAAATGCTTCTGAATCTAAATTCAAACACCATGTTTAATAAAATGGCAATGCCTCACTTTGCATGTTTGATTTTGGTTTCAGCCCAGCCTGAGAAAGGCCAGGACAAGAGTACAAGGCCAACAAGCATGTATGAAAGGGCTCATACAGATAGAAGAAGTGCAAGATGTGAACAGAAACATGAATGGATCGTGCAAGTGGAGAGAAGTGGTACCCCTATGAGTCGTGACTATTATAATCTCTCTACTAGGTAAAAAACAGAAATAGTTATTGTTTTAGATTTATTCTATTTATAATAAATAATAAATTTGGGACACTTCCACACACGGTCGCCTGACCCCAAACTAAGCAAAGCTTGTACTATGGCTGCCAGAGACTGATATACATACTTAGATATTTTTAAATACATACTTAAATACATATTAACACCCAGACATAGAACAAACACAAATGTTCATCGCATGTTTGCCCTAGGTGGGAATCGAACCCACGCCCCCAAGCTCAGAAGGCAGGTTCACTACCAACTGAGCCACCGAGGCAGGCATTTATAAAAAAGACTATGTTAAGTTCAGGCAGGCCCAGTTCGTGCAGCGTCAAAATATTTTTTTTAGAGTAGGTACTTAAAACTCTATGCAGTAGCTAGTATACTTACAAGACGAGAGGCTTACTTGTAGGGAGGAAAGTGCGAGCCGAAACGCGCCACAGCCACAGGCGAGATATTTTCGTTAATTTGTTTGGCGAAGCGTGATATTGCTGCAACCTGAAAATCAAGAATTGATATTAACATTTGGTTGGTTTACGTAATGATTTATGATAAGAACTCGCGACATGAAGATTTAGGGGTACTTACCTATTTTGAGTATTTTGTTACTAAAGAAAATGAAAAAACAATTAAGACTTTGGAACTAGAAGTAAACCCCTCACACTGGGAGAGCATTTTGTTTTGTACATTTTATTTTGTCCGGCACAAGGAAGGATACAATTTTGTAGAGCCTAGCCATGTACATCACGTTTTACGTGACGTGGCTTCGTATGCTCGTGTTGTACGCACTCTGGCTATACAGAGTTGGGCCATACAACATTTGTATAGACGACTATGCATCGCAACGTTTTTACGGCATGTATTACGTGTATATAGCATCCTATGCTCGTGCTGTGCAAAACCATGTAGTAAATAACCTGGTCGAACAAAACTTCATTATTACTCCCCTTCGAGCTTCTTTCCTTCCGTTTTACTTCTCTATTAGAGCAAATCCGACTTGGATTAGTAGGTTAGAAGGCTAAGGGCCGATTTCACCTGTGAATATAATTACGCGATTAGAAAATTATCGCGATAATCGCGATTTAAACTTGGTTTACGTGATAAACTGTGACCCTATTCGGAGATTTGAGATTTTCATCTCATCTTTTTCCGTACATTTGTTCGTATTGTTTCGTACCATTGCGCGTAATAGTACGAAAACTTGGTTTTCTTAAACGCGATCAAATGGAGCCCTATGAGAGTTGATTAAATAACATATGCGTAAACTAAGATCACCATCGACGTTAGTAGCTTAAATGGTGTATTCGGCCCTAAGGTGGGAGCGAACCGAAGCGGAGCTACCGCCATGAAACATGGCTGGGCTGAACAAAGCTGTTGCGGACCTTAGACTTCCAATACAATGCCGGACATTATTGATGTCGTACAAAACGTTCTCCCAGGGACCTTACTCGGAGATGTAATATTTTCATCTCACTTTTTTTCGTCCTTGTTGCTGTCGTTTGAAACGTCATAGGTGTGAGAGTGACCAAGATAAAATTTCATCTCATCTCACTTGCAGGGGGGCTATTCCTACACGTGAGATGAGATGAGATTTTATCTTGGTCACTCTCACACCTATGACGTTTCAAACGAGAGCAACGAGGATGAAAAAAGGTGAGATGAGAATTTCAAATCTCCGAATAGGGCCAGAGGATAGAGGAAGGATTCATCTAATCAATCATCACCGTCTCCTCCATCATCTTCATTTCAAATCTAGCTATTCAAATCTAACAACTAAAGTACGCAACACATACGTTTCACTGGGTGGTATGGCCATGTTGGCTTTAGCCTGTCCTACGGGCAAAAAAAAAACACTGAGGCAATGGTATTTTGTTCCACTCTAAAGCATCAATGGCTTAGTAATAGCATCAACTAGCCGCTTACTCATATTTTTTATGAGTAATGACAGAGAACAAGCTATTATGCAAGAAAGTAATGAAGTGTTAATTTTTTCAGGAACATATTTTGGAAAATTTACTGTTGTTTGTTTTGATATTATTTTTAATTCTATTGTTAATAATTTAGATTGTATATTAATGTCTAATGATTACATATTAAGCATAAAAGGAAAAAGCCTTGATAATTTACATGCTCTATTACTTAAAATAGTTTAAGATGTCTGACGAAGAAGTTCAAATTCCTACAACGTTTAAAAAGCGAAATATCAGGAACAGGGGCGGGAGAAAACGCAAAACCTCAAGCTCAGAAGGTAAGATAGTTTATTAGGACGTTTTAGGCACTCTATTCAAACTAATTTTAAATCCATTTGATATTTGCAAATAAATTTTGAAGTTACGTGTACAAGTTTTATTTGGACGCGATTTTTCGATTTTCCTAATTTTTTTGGGCTAAATAGTGTCCTAAGCCCTTACTAAGAAAACATGATACTACTTTGTCAACTTTTATTTTGTGAGTAATCTAAACATGAAATGCCTTTGATTTTGAACAAATTATTATGAACATGAAACAGATTATATGGTGTTTTCAGTTACAACAATAATGATGTGGTGGATGAGTCCGATTTTGACGCCTTAATGATGTTACTTCCATTCCAGAAAAGAACAGCTCCGACTCAGAAGACCAGACCGTAGTTTTGCCATCCAAAAGACCACAGAAAAACAACCCAAACATACAGTCTACCGGTGGACCGAAGAAACAGAAGACAGAGATTGATGAAAACTGTGATGATAAAAAGGTACTTTTACACAAGTACTATTATGTATTATTACTGAACTCTATACTATTATTTATTTTTTATTTTTTTTTACTTAAAATAAATTCACTGACGATGTCTGTAACTCAGTACTATCGTTTGTTGGCATCCTTGTGGACAGCAACCCAATGCAAATACAGTCAAAACCATTTATGGCGAAATCTTTTAGAACAACATACCTGTTAAATTGACCAAAATCAAAGGTCCTGGCTGAATGTTATATGACCACCTTATCGAAAACATTGGTTTTTACGACATTGTTTACTACGACATACCACATTAAGCGACCACATTTGGTTAATGTTTTCGGAGAATTATATCTGTAGAACGACCGGCTCAGCTGTATTGTAAACAATTTGAATAGGTAACTGTATCCACATCTGGCACAGTATAATAGTCAATGGCTATTATCGTAAAAGTAAACAAAGTTTAGGGTCTTTTGTAATTCTTAGACACAAAGCACATGCATGCCGTAGCCTCAAGGCCCGCTTCGTCATATCTCATAGGTCAGTTTGTTACTTATCTTTACACAAGACGCACCAAAACATATTGTTGAGTTAACTGTGAAAATTGTAACATGTCGCAAAAAAGAAAACAAATCAATATCGAAGAAAAATCGCGTATTCAAAGCTAGAGAAAGGAATTCCAAACAAAGACCTGGCAAAAGAATATGGTGTATCACACTCGACAATTTTTTATTATTATTTTTTTTTATATAAAATAGGTCGGCGTCAGACCACCAACTCGCCTGATGTTAAGCGACGTTGTGGTCTAAGATGGAGCACGACGACCTATAAGGTACTTATTCACTCTAGCCTTGAAGTTTTGTAGAGTGAAGAAGTACAAAGACGGCAGTTGAGTAAGGCGCTACAAGTGCTCTACTGCCCAGACCCGTCTTCGGAACGAAAACCGAATTTCAACCGTTTGGAAAGAAAGGGAGAAAATTCAAATCCTATACGACAAGAATTTTTGAAAATGAAACGAGCCAGAACAACGCGGCATACGAAGATTGAGGAAGCTTTGTTAAAGTGGTTTTATTTTAAATACCTGTCACCGGTTGTTACAACTATCGGTTTTTACGACTCAATATGAGTAGTCCCTTCGATGTCGTTTTAACAGATTTTGATTGTACACAAAAAAAATTGCTTAACCCGTCACATTCCAAGTTAGTACAAATTGATCTTAAAAGATATGGTCCAGTAAACAGTAGTACTATCATATCATATTATTTTTTATTTTTTTTATTATTTAAAAATTACACTCCACGGACTCCGGGGACCATGACTTTTGTGAACATAAATCTTAAATTATTATTTAAGGGGAATACAGGTAGAGGGGGGTTAGTTTTTAATATCATATTCATTCAAATATCTTGAAATCAATATGTAGGTACTTAAACATATGAGAAATCAAATACGGCATTTAAATATTGCCGCACCACACCATTGTCGCGAAAGCCCGCGAAATTATTCCTAATGGTCAAAAACATACATACACATACATTTTACACGCCTCTTTCCCATAGTGGTAGGCAGAGATCACTGCTCTCCACTTGCTACGATCCTATGATGCACATCTTTTGCTTCTGCCACTTACATGAGTCTTTTCATACATGCTTGTGGGTTTATTTATTTATTTATTTATTTATTTAATGATACATATAACAATTGAATTATAGTTAAATAGTTGTCTTAAAACCTATATTAGTTACTTCTTCACGCTCTAACAGATGGACGGATGAACGGATGGATTATGACAAAACTTGGTGTGGAGCTAGCTTATGCTCTGAATTAACACGTAGGCTACTTTTTTATCGCAGTTAACATCGCTAGGCTCGGCTATTAAAAAACAATTCCAAATTCAATAATTGTTATATATTTCTTATATGTATAGTACGTATAAGAAATATATAATACTAGCTACGCCCCGCGGTTTCACCCGCGGTTAAAAAGTATCCTATGTGCTATTCTAGACTATAATCTATCTCTGTGCCAAATTTCATCCAGATCTGTTCAGCCGTTCTAGCGTAAAGGGGTAACAAACATCCATCCATCCATCCATACATGCAAACTTTCGCGTTTATAATATTAGTAGGATAGGATTCTCTGTTGACATCGAATTAAATTTTTTGACATAAAATGAATGTAATGAAAAGTAATTGTTCATTATTATAAATTTACATAATACTTATTTTGACATGTGCTAATAATTATTGAATGCCCGATGAGGGTAAACTGATTATGACTATGTATTTCTGCAAGAAGAACTAGCATAGAATTATTATATGTATCAGTTATCCAATAAATGTTTCTGAATCTGAATTCCAATGCTTTCAGTCGTGCGTCCCAAATAGTCCCAATAGCTGCTGGCGGCTGTACCTTGTCTCAACCACCGAAGCAGGAAGCAACAACGATCAAGGAATTCGTGCCGATCCAAACGACAGAGGTGCCAACAACAGTTCTGTCCGAGCAGGAGACGTCAACAATAGACCGGAAGGATGTTGAGATTACGACGGAACTTAATTTGTGTCCATTTGGTGAGTGACGAATGTTGTTATTAGATTTGTAGGTTGCTTAGAAAAATCATTACAAATCAGTAAAAACTCGGTTGGGTAAAACTGTGCAAATGACTAACCTTTTTACATTTCCCCCGAGGGTGCTGGCAGAGGTTTAATACAACACCCACACTTTCATGGACGATATTCAGTCCCAAATGTGACAGGAAATAGTGTCTTATACACTTATCTGTAAGCTAGCATAATTATTTACGTATAATTGCGTTTGTAATAATAGCTATCAACTTCCCAAATCTTAGGCATGGCACCAAGCTCGATCTTCAGATTTCCAGACCCAGTTTTGGTATCGCTTTCCACAGATCGTTGTTTAGAATACTTATCCAATTATCCAATAATTATATCTACGGCTATATCTATAGCCTGCTCTTTTAAATAATATATAATCTTCTTGTTAATCTTAATATATATAAATCTCGTGTCACAATGTTTGTCCTCAATGAACTCCTAAACCACTTAACCGATTATAATAAAATTCGCACACCATGTGCAGTTCGATCCAACTTGAGAGATAGGATAGCTCAAAACGCAAACGAAGTCGCGGGGTGACAGCTAGTTTATATATAATTATTACGTGTCACGTTGTTTGTCCGCTATAGACTCCAAAACTACTTAATCGATTTCAATCAAATTTGCACACCGTGTGCAGTTCGTTCTAACTTAACAGATAGGATAGCTCACATATATATTTATAAATAATAAACGCGAACGAAGTCGCGGGGTGACAGCTAGTCAGGGTAATTATATACATAAAAGAGCAGGCTATACATGACCTCCAACCAAGTTGCTTTCACTTCCACGCGCTTATTTCTACAATCGCCAATGCTTGAGCCTTAGCTTTTGATGGGCCGAGTTGCGAGCTTTATAAATGTCAAGTGATCTTATTGTCTTATTGCCGACTCGTTCAGT
This sequence comes from Peribatodes rhomboidaria, assembly GCA_911728515.1. NCBI lineage: Eukaryota > Metazoa > Arthropoda > Insecta > Lepidoptera > Geometridae > Peribatodes > Peribatodes rhomboidaria. The sequence continues at coordinate 3,564,181 of OU452194.1, forward strand.
TGATTTTCTGGGAGCTTACCACGAGTTAAGATAGTTAACGAAATTTTCGTTAAGCCTTGAATATTCGCCAAATGCGTCTATTCAACTCGTAATAGTGAAGAAGCTACGGACCCTACCGATATGAAAAAAATATCACCAATAAGATCATTCTGTTACCTATTAATTAGCCTAATTAAAATATTATATTACTTACTAGATTGCGAGTAAAAAAATATTAAATGAACGTTGTTTTCGTTCTCATGGCGTGCAATACCGTGCTTACGGAGATTACGTTACTATATATTTTTACACCTTCGGATAGGAAATTTAAAAATATGATTGATCGTCCTTTTACCATATTTTTAGAGTTAAAATTGAGTTAGTTTAGTAATATTTTGTGTTATTTTGAAGTATTTCGTCAGATCACGTGACCACTGACACCCGCGAGCTCCTTTGCGGGGGACGGGCCAGTCGGCGCCAGCGCCTCACGAAGGAGGGACGTACTCGCCTTGCCGAAAAATATTTTCGCATTTTTTTTCTATTTGTCCGTAAATTATCAATTAAACAGTGCTTAATTATCCAGAAACAATCAAAAAAAGTAGTTTTTCAAGACATTTGATAAGTTTTTAGTGACTTTACTACTAGTGAAAATATTTGGACAATAATTGATCGCGTTGTGAGTAGAGGGTACAGAAGGTTGATCCGATGAAAATGGGAGATGTCACCAAGGCAGCTAGGCGTAAGAAAAAAAGTGGTAAGTACCTACCTACCTATTAATATTTAATTACCACATAAATATTTTTACCCGTTTCTTCTTCTTGTGACTGAAGTGACTAACCCTAGTGTCTGAGTTTTTAGTGGCATGTGATTCGGTCTGACGATTGTTTTCCTGATAAAAATAATAGAAAACTACAGTTTAACGTGTCCTCCGACCTATGTTAACTCTCAGGGCCTCACCGTCCATTACACCTTATTGCGATGATTGTTGGATTTCCCCGCCGACGCTGTGCGACCATGAACCTTATTTTGCGGTGATACGAGCCGCGGTCGCGCAGCGTCGTGCTGTACTACAATCATCACGCCACGGCACGGGCCCCATTGTACATGTTGCTCATGATAATTATCCAAGTGCAAGACTTGTCAGAACTGTGCTTTTTTTCTTGTTATGTACAAATGTACCTATATGTGTCATATTAGTACATTGCACAGGGTTATCGGTATAGGGTGTACTAAGCCAAACGGGGGTCATTGTACTCTTCATTATAAACAACGATTACTTTTTAAACTTTTTTATTTGTAATATAAATCGGGGAAAAAAGCATCTGCTTACATTTTGTCGACGATCGATGAGCTTTCTGTATGAAACAGCTGTTTTTTTTCTCGTGATTTCATTTGATTCAATTATTCACAAAAATTATACTAAGGTCAATATACCTAAGCCATTTCAAATTGAAACTGTGGCATACTTGCTGATGCCCCAACACCTAGTTAATAACATAGAAATGGGGAGTATTCTATAGTTAATAATAATAAATAATCCTTCTTGAACAATCGGGTAAAAATAAAATAATGATAATTATTATGTGTACTTACGATGTCAATATCGGAAAGCGGTCGTTGCGTGCGAACGGTGTAAATGACTAATACTATTTTTTGTTTTTGGTATAGCACATTTCCTAAACTAACCTACCTAAACTAGAAACAATCACATTTTTATGTTAGGTATAGCTGACCAACCACGGTCCGCAATACATTATTATTTTTAGCAGTGTAGTGAGCATATTTTTCTAACTTATCCTGGTTTGTTAACCGACTTCAAAAATTAGGACGCACTCAATTACATTGTATAAATTTTACGAAATGTTTGTTGCAGCATAACTTCGTCATTTATTTTTTATTTGAAAGAATATGCTTACTAACACTCTGATCAGTCACTTTGATCAAAATAAAGTATTTTTTTGTAAAAAATAGTATTTAATACAAAAATTCAAGCATTTGCATTCAGAAAGTAGTGTTCCGAGTTATGGCCATTGAATTCGAAAGAAAAGTTATTACATTTTCTTACAACAATAACCGAGCGAGAGATCGTTAGCGAGCGAAGCGTCTATGCTTCAGATTCGACGAAAATGCTTTCGTATTTCCGAATTCCGTCTGGATTTCTGTCCGGATCTTTGCCCAGACCTGTCTTAATCTACAGGTCGCATTTCTTAACCTATTCTCTTGAAACTTTGTGAGTAAGTCCGATATTTAAAAAGAATTTTCGTGTCTAGGCGGTTATTGGAAATTTTTCAATATGGCAGAGATGTGATTTAAAAAAGGATATATATGCATAATTGGAAAATTTCCAAAAAACTTTTTGATCCGAGTCAAAACAAAAATTTATATAATTGTCAAACCTGCTCACAAAATTTCACGAGAATCGGTTGAGGAGTGTGACCTGTAGAGGAGGACAAATACAAATACAAATAATTTATTTGGGTATAAAATACATGTGACAATTTCAAATCGGACAGACATCGGTCACGAGATCTCCAGCTCACAGAGTCACTATTGTATGTATTGTTATTTATTTATATTTATTAAATACAACAATTTCTTTGGTAACTGATACCAACCTGCATCTAGTCTTAATAGTTATTTTAATCTAGTCTCTATTGCATGAAGACTAGAATAGTAATATATTTTAAACTGGGATTATAAATTGGTAATTGTTTTATATTTTATGGTATCATGGAAAGAGACAAACGAGACGCTTTGAGTAATATGAATATTGTGTAATTAATATCTTTAAATTGCTCTATTTCATTTTTTCAGAAACAGAGATCAACGAAATTATCAAAGTTTAAACACAAGCGTTCAGCCAACAAAAAATGCAAGTACTGAACTAAGGTGAGTTAAAAGACATTTAACATCTTATATTATTAGGGTGACAAGCATAGTGCATAGTCAGAGCTATGCCAAGTGGAAATGCTATTGCTAAAGTTATCGTATGTCCGGCGTCCAGCGTCTGATTGCACGGATGTCCGATTGTTTTCCACTACAGATCGCATTTCTCAACCGATATTTGTGAAATTTTGTAAATTTAGGTTTTATTTAAAATAGCGGAGATATGTAATTTGTGAGACGTTGCTCATAGAGCCACTACTTATAATCAGAGTGGCGCTGAACTGCTATGGGCATGCGTGACGCCAGTACAACCATTCACTTAGCGAGCGCGAAGCGCGAGTGAAAAACTTCCGTTTCAGTACTAAAAACTTATCCTATATTTTTATCTACAGATGCCTAGTTCAAAATCATCCGAAAGTTATCAGAGCATCCGAGGAACAGGGACTTTTTCACCTTCGAATAAACTGGTAATCATTTTTTTTTTGTGTACACAATGTACATAAATAAATTATTGATACGAGCGTTGGGACTTAGTATGGTTGCAAATTAATTATTATTTAATATTGTTTTTAGGAACAACAATATCAGTCTTCATTGCCGAATCTCATCGTCGAAGAAGAAGCAGAACAAGAACAGAAAGACAAAAGTTATTGGCGTATTATAACATTAGCTTCTTCTTCGTAAAATTTAAGGAAATATCAAGACCCAATGGTTTTGGTTGCGCCAAACAATCGATAGACTTGATTGGAGAAAAGCAAACAGGTCTTGCTTCTAAATTCACCTTTTTGTGAATAAAGAGTAACAATAGTAAATTATGTACCGAGGGCACAAAGCAGTGCCTTACGTCGCGGGCGGCTTATTGTACCTTGAGCGTAACGAGGGAATCTAGAGTTAACTCCCGAGCGCAGCAAGGGAAGATGAGTCCTGAGGGCAGCGAGGGGTTCAAGCCGCCCAAGACAAAAACACTGCTTTATCCTAGAAGCGAATCCTCTTCTAAAAATACTGTCTAATATTATACTCTCTCATAACTAATAAAAAGGTACTAGTAAGGTACAGTCTTTTATTTTAAATTTCGTGCAGCTCGAGGAGCACGTGCTCGTATTTTTTTCTTGGTAGCTAGTTCAATTTTCAAATAAACTCTTCTTACAGTGCTTATTCTGAGTTTTCATTCAATGTTAATCTCTTTGCTTGGAAACTCCCAACTGCAAGCTTCGCTCGAATTTATGTTTCATCTATAAAACCAACATTTGATTTTCATGTGTTAGATTAAGGATGTGTTAATCTGAGCGATTACTGCCTTTAAAGCATTTGATTTATTGATATTTTTTGATTCTCGGTTTATTTTGATTATTTTTTTGGTGTTTGCTAAAATCTAAGCACTATACATGTATTTCAGCTACAAAAGGTTTTTCAATATCCAATCTAAGACCCCTTTAGTCCAGCTAGAGAGGATTTTTTTACTATATTAACTACTAGCTGTTGCTCACGATTTCGTACGCGTAGATAAAAAAAAGCTCGTTCCGTTAGTTTCTTGTATTTGTCATTCACAGGTCCCACTCCGAACCTGCACCCTTCTCTCTACCATCATCATATTGCCAGACCATGGTACGGGCAACAGTTATCTAGTTGGCATTGGCAATTGTCTTATACTGGGTTTGGCTGGCACTGTCCGATTAAAACGTCACGCTCAGACAGGTGTCTATGGCAAGGGTAGCGGGTAGGTAAGCCGTTAACTCGGCCTCCAAGCTAAATCTAATAGGTAGCCAAGTCTAATATGGAGTAGATAGTTACAATTTGTGTAGTAAGTAGGTTATATACTTGTTGGTAATAGGTAGAAGTACTAGGAGTTACTCGTACTATGCCAAATATTTCAGTCTGAATGTTTAGTAGGAATTACCTACTACTCGGAACCAGCCAAGCCAAGTAGGTAGTATATAGATACTATGTATATGTAGTAATTAGGTAGATACTTGTAAGTAGTATCCTTCTTCTTCTACCTATAAGACTTGGCTGGCACCGACTTCAAATAGATGGGTAGCGCTTATAATAATTATATTAATTAATATTAGTGCTTATTTGTGGTTTGGAAGTCGCTTTAATTTTGTTACAATGATCACTTAAAACATCTTCTAACTTGACTTTTATTGAAAATCAGTTTACTAAAAAAATTAAGTAAACAAAATTAAGTCAAAGTGTAGTTTTTTAAATCGTAAATTATGACACTTTTGTGCTAAGATTATTACACTCGAGGCGGTATTATAGCGCGAGCCGTATGCGAGCCCACTAATGGAGCCAATAGTGTAAATTATTAACGCACACGCGTTTCATGTGACGTTTTTCATCACACATGCGAGGGGAAAAAACACAGACTTGCATTAGTCAATACATTTTTCTGAAAATGTATGCGCATTTTGCTGCTTTTCCACTTATCAAAATTTTACTAGGCATAATAATAAAGCGAGTACTTTGTTTAAATTATCATACCTAATTAATTGTCAATATTTTGATAAAAAAAATAATGTTTATTTACTGTTATTACGTAGTTATGATACTTTAAATCAAGAATTTAAGAAAAGTAAAAAAAAACTCTTGTTGATTTATTTAAAAAAAAGTCTAGTTTAGTTACTAGTGCGATAATGGTAAAGTAACAGCACACGTGCTTAATAGCTCGGATTATGATCTAAAACTGATGTAATAAAGTCCTTTTTACGAGTGAGAGTGATGAAAAAGATATTAAACACAAACGCGTTTTTAACTTCGAGTAGGAACATAATTATCAGCAAAATCAGGCAAGAAACTATCGAGATAATAATGAGGTTGTAAGTTCTAGGTCCACTATGTTTTCAATCATTTTAGTCATTTTTATACTACCTGCTGATTATGTAAAACAGATTATTACTACCAACTCGTAGAATACATTTTTTAAGCGGGCCGTCGATTGAACAGCTCTGCTAGTCCTAGTAAATATGTTTTTTGTTATGAGATTTTTGAAATGTTGTAAGCATTGGTTTAGGATAGGTTGAGTAATTTATCCCTGGTACCGGAGTTCTTAGGATGCCCATCAGGAGCCCTATTCTTACGAAAGATATTTTCTGATCAATGTCTCTCTCGTTTTAAAAGTCATAGTGAGAGTGACCAAGAAACATCTCACGCGTCAAGAATAGCCCTCCAGGGCCATTCTTACGATATTATATTATTTCCCCTATTCCTACGCACGAGATATTTTTTGGTCAATGTCTCTCTCGTTTGAAAAATCATAAAAGTGAGAGGGACCAAGATAATATCTCACACTTCAGAGAGTCCGTGGTCTACGATTGTTTTTTTAGATTTTACACGCACGACCAAAGGGAATCAAAACCTTTAGATGCGGGATATTTGTGAGTACATACTTAATCTACCTATACTTATAAACAAACTACCGCGCTCATGCTGCTTATAAGGCTCAACTTTAAAACGCCGTTGGCTTCAAATAATTTAGAAAAAAAACATTACAATAAAGCATAACATCACAGAGGGCTTTCATTTTTAGGCAAAAATATTTTTTTCACGGTGTTTCGTCTGAATTTGTTTGTCTTTGACAAATGCTAGCTCAATGTTCAAAAGCTTCGAGCGTTGATCACTAGAGGCGCTAAAACCAGCTGAGCGCCGAATGCCAAATGTCATTGGCGCATCTTAACCCCTTAACTATCTAAATTAAGTTTTTAACATTTCCACCAGGGGCGCTTTATCAAGAGTCCGGCGACCGCTTTTGACTAACTTCTCATTGGCTTAAGGTATTCTATAGCCATTTCGTCTAGAAGAAGAAGACGAGCGAAGAGAGCGAGTGATGATACTGACGAGCCTCTAAACTTACCTACATAGTGACAAAGTGCAATTTCATTTTTTTTATGATCTTTGCTCTTCTGTAATCATTCTTAAATAACTAAGAACTTCCCTTGTATTATGGATTCATTTAACAGTAAATGATGTAGACAACCTCCCTATGTAATGGAATTTTTGATTTGCTTTGTCTACCTATTGAATAAATCAGTCAAAAGTGACCCCTTAAAATTGCGGAAATTTTTCATAGCTCTATTTTCGCTTGAGAACGTTTTTTTAAAAAAAACAATAACATAGGGGCGGAGATATTGTTAATTTAATTGCACATGCTAAATTTCATCATAATCTGACAAATGGTTTCAAGAAATTTGAGTAGCGCATTTGTATGGAAATTTCAGAGCGTCGCTGCCCTCAACTCATGGTAAACCCCCTATTGACAGCTAACTTTCGAGGGTTAGCGGCTGTAGAAATGATCGCTAAGCAAATGGCTAGAGTCCCAGTCTCGTTTAATGCGCCATCTTTCCCGGTCCTTTGCCATTGTCGTCCATCGTCTTTCTACCACCATAACAATGTTACTTTTATACAAAAGCATATCATTTATACCTACTTATTTAAACCATTCCAGGTGCGCTGGGTACCGTGGCTCATCCGTACATGTGCGACAGATCTACCTCTGCACAGTTGGACGGGCCATCCCTCAGTTCTGCGGAGAAGGGTTCGAGTTTAATGCAGCATCACAGGTTTGTTGGCCTATTCACTTTTATAAGTTTACTACCTGCCCCCGCGGTTTCACCCGCGATTAAAACGTATATAGGATACTTTTTTATCAATTCTAGGCTATAATCTATCTCTGTGCCAAATGGCGTGAAAGAGTAACAAACATACATCCATTCTTACAAACTTTCGCATTTATAATATTAGTAGGATTAGCTGCGCCCCGCGGTTTCATCCGGGGTCCCACAAGAACCGTTCAGTTTTTTGGGATATAAGTACCCTATGTCCTTTTCTGTACCCCAGACACCGCGTATGCAAAATTTCATAATGATCGGTTGATCAGATAGGGTGTCAACGCGTTACAAACAAACAAACGACTTTCGCATTTGTAATATTAGTTAGGATTAGGATTTTGCCAGTATCCTAACGCTCAAGTTTTATGTAACGGACAAAACTAAACAGACATGTTGATGTTAAGTCTGCATTTGGCCAAGAAACAAATAGGTTTTTGAAAGTTTATTTGTGCGCATAAATCTATCTCTGCCTTTTTTGTGTAAAAATTACCGTTTTTATTTTCCACTAAAAGAATATTTAGAATATATGGTTTTAAACATTGTATTACCAATTTTTTTAGGGTTGCATTGAAATAGCAGAAGGAGGATGCACCCTAAGTGCTGCAGTTACGAAAGACACAGACGTTGCTGAGACGACGACAACAGAGTCACCAACAACAGAGCCACCAACAACAGCGCCGCTGTGCGGTTGGTTTGACTTTGGAAATGTGCCGAGCCCGAACAGCTGTACCGAGTATTACTTGTGTATGGGAGGAGCAGCGTTCAAACAGTCCTGCCCCGATAGTCATGAATTCGACCCTAATACAAGTGTAAGTTCATAAATAAATCATTACAATTTATCCAGTTATAATCAAAAATTTAAAAATCTATGAAATTTTTGTACGAAGGTATTTTATTAATACTTATCCAAATTCTCCAGGAATGCATACCAATCACTGAAGGTGGCTGCTCACTCACTCGATTCAACAACAGAGAGCCGCCAACAACAGAGCTACCAACAACGATCCCGAACGACATCGACGTTAATACCTCAAGCCTGTGCATAGATGGCGCTAGCAAGAAAGTGACGGATTCAGAGCGATGTGATTCGTATTACGTCTGTGCTGCTGGAAGAGGCGTGAAGTTCTTCTGCGATGCTGGGAAGGAATTCTCCGTAGATACTATGGTAAGACAGCTATGAGTGAGTGGTATAGTCACCTATCTCACTGCGTATGATAAGTAACTGACCCGATTGACCTTTATAAGTTCTGACAATGTTCCGCTTTACGCCACGGTGGGTTTTAACGATGTACTTTCTAGGGGCGGATTGTTTCATTTCTTGCTAGAGTGAATAAGTACCTTAGTGCACCATCTTAGAGACCACAACGTCGCCTAACATCAGGCGAGTTGGTGGTCAAACGACGACCTATTCTTTATATAAAAAATATTTATATAATTATGTATTTCATTATTTTGATCTAAATTATTTTTTCTGTTTACAGGAATGCACACCGATTACAGACAATGGCTGCACAGCTAAAAGAAGATAGAAAAATAAATTATGGGTTCCCAGTAGACCTTGGCTTCCCATAAAATGATTTTGATTGTTTTTAAAATAACCCGTGGTAGTGCCATCTCGTGGACGAGCACGTTAAACTATCGAGACCTGATAATTTTATTTTCATGAAATGTATATTATTTAGTATTGTATATTAAAGACTGCCTTTATAACAGTATTTGAGATTAAATTAAGGTTTAATAAAATAAAGTTCCTATATTTTTTTTATATTTAAAGTTGAGCTACAAAAGTTCATATTTTTATATTGTTTTGACCATGAAATATTCATATTGTGTGAATAGATATTTTATTGAAAATAAAAATAATGTTTTCTGGTCTATGCGGGTTTTTTTCAGTAAATTAATTGGATGAAAAAGAGAATGTGTTTTCATTTTAAAAAAAGCTATATATGTATTTGGTCAGCCACATGTAGATTAAGAACATTATGCAACTTCTATACGCTGAGAAAAATACGCCAGGGGGGCTAATTCCTGCGCGTGAGATGAGACTAGATTTTATCTAGGTCACTCTCACACCTATGACGTTTTAAAAGAGAGAAACAAGGACGAAAAATGGTGAGATGAAAATCTCAAATCTCCGAATAGGGCCACTGCGCGTGAGATGAGATGAGATTTTATCTTGGTTACTCTCCCACCTATGACGTTTCAAACGAGAGCAACAAGAACGAAAAAAGGTGAGATGAAAATCTCAAATCTCCGAATAGGGCCCCAGATTTGGTCACTCTCACTCTTAAGACTTTCCAAACGAGAGAGACAAAGACCAGAAAATATTTCGAACTATAGAAATAGGGCCCCAGCACAGACATTTTTAGATGAAAATAGAGAAGAATCGCGAAATTACCGAACTTAAATTTTTCGACCGAGCGAGCAATATTGAGCGAAGTGTCTTTGCTTCAGCTTCGACAAAAATACTATTGTTAGCGCCACTTAGTACCGCTATCAATCTTTTATTTTTACCTACCTTACCTACCCTTATCCTTTCTACGAACGACGACTAACTGTCAGATTTTGTGGTTGGATGAGCGATAGGTACTGCTTGCCCTTGGGCGAGTAGTCTGCGCTTGACCCTCGTCAGCGACGGATGTGTCTCCTACTGTGAAGCACCCTCTTGTTTCACCACCGCCGCTTTACCGCCTACCGCATCCAGCGATCCTTGATCCTCGTGATCTCGCGATCACACCGCTATCGCCGCCCGGGATACGGTTCCCGTAGGAAGCTGTTCCTTATAGCTTCCCCGCGCCGCGCTGTGTCTACAGGACAATATTCACCAAATCACCATTCAGTCCACTAATACCGCACGAAGCACGCAGAGACCTGAAGGACAACAAGTAGTTCCCAAGCACATCCAGGGACGGGCCCGCAGCATTACTCATCGACCCGGAATACTCAGGTCAGTCGTCGTTCTTCCCCTTTTCCTGTACACCGGCACCCCTAGTGTTGGTCGCGCTCTGCCATATAGCTTGGTGGCCGCGCTAACACATTCCTTCCTTCGAGCCGGATCCCCTTGAATCTTTCATTTTTCCCGCATTTAAAACCGCTCCTTTTAATATTTCATTTCTGAAAAATCAAATTTTTTCACCCCATTTATTGCGTCTGAAGGTAGTTGTAAAAAACGTGGTCGTTATGATAAAATGATAGGATGCGGACGGATCAGCGCGGACCACATCCGCAAATCCGCACGTGGCTAGCGGGGAAACGCATGAAATGAAAAGAGAACTTAGAAGTAGTTATCAGTCCGTTGCACTGCGTGACGCACGGAAATCAAAAGGAGTTTAAAAGGAAATAATAAGGAGAGCTTAGAGTTTGGTGCGTATTTGCATCATAATTATTCTATTAACATTAAGTTGTACATACATATGCATACATATATATGCATGCATACATACATACACATACATACATTTGCATGCAATAAATTTCCTGTCATCAATCGATATTGTCAATGCGCACAGACTTCTCGTTGACAACGACAAACTGAGAGCACGCACACGGAGCAGACTGGAACAGTCTAACAGAACAGATGTAGTGTGTTTCTGGTCTAAGGGCCGCATTCAAAAACGACGCTGTCATAAATCTCTATTTAAAACTGGTTTAATCATAGGTACTTGATTACTTACTGTAGTGTTTGGTAAACAGAGAAATAAAACCTCCGTGACTGCTGGTATACAGACAACTAACTTTATTAGATCTAGTCCTACCCACAGGTAAGATAATACATAGATATACCTACAACGTCTTCTTCTTCACTAAATTAAATTAAAGTAAACACACAGTTTTCGTATACCCAATACCATTAACCTATACCAATTTATTTCTCGCTCAATGAGTAAAATTAACAACATAACTAAGTAGATCCGTTGGTATTTGAGATTACAAATAACTACTAAGTAATTGAGCTAAAGACAAGGTAGGCAACTCTTAATACTAGAACACAATGTAAGTAGGTAAGTTACACAGAAGAATTAAATGTAAGTTATAAAGTTTACGGGATTTATAACCCTTAGTTATTTGACATAATTATATGTACAACTACATGTAGGTATACAATAACGTGTATTTAACGTAGGCTGAGAATACAAGTATTTAATTAAATTAATTGAAATACAAACTTTTGTGGAGGTCTCACCTCTCTGCCACTACGAGTTACTTGAGTTGCGGACGCAGCCGCTTCCGTGGCTGTGAGATCCTCCTGCCTAGTTGGAATGATAAGCTGTTCTTTTGGCTGAACTAACTCGTCTACCGACGGGGTGTTCTGTGGTTCAGTATTTTAATTTGAAAATTGTAATTTTAATTTGAAAAAGAAATTTTTTAATATACTTATATTTGAATGTTGTCACATTTTTATCTAAGAAGCTATCAGGTAGCAAATTGTAGAATGTCAAACTGTTCATAACAAAGGAGTTGCCAGTTTTGGCTGATCTACCGTGAGGAGTAGAAAACGTACAGAGTTTGGAACTCTCTTCATCCAGCCTTAGCATTTTTGCATCTAGTTTCGAAAATACCTTTGCCCCCGAGAGGTTGCCCGTTATCTCTTCTAACGTAGGCAGTTGAAAATGACAACGGCGTACGGCTTTGTTTAAATGATAAGGATCCAAGCGAATTCGAAGCTTATCAGATTTCTCGACTACTATAATATTCGATACCCAATCGGTCGGCGAGTCTTCTATTAATGCCTAAACTTTCTAACTTGTTTAATTCGAATTTTAATCGAGGCCTAATTTTCATCACAACTTTTCTTGAGGCATTTACAGGTCGCACTGTTTTGTCAACATTAATTTTATAAACATTTGGCAAACACCTTATTCCTTCGAAAACAGATTCCTCAATTTGCATTTCTGAGATGTAGCATACTTTTTTATCATTACGTACAATCAGTTTAAGTTCTTGGCAAGCTCTATTGCCTAGTGTTTTTTTGCAATTTAACTTCAAAACAAAGACCTTTTGATGACTTAAAATGTTACTATGACTTAAAACGGGTTCAAAATAACCTACTACTGGTAGCTTCCATTTACCCACTTCCCATAACACTGGCCTACATTTTTTGTTTTTTGTTTTAGTGCAGCTCTGTTCGCATCTATAGTCGGTAAAGTAGGTGGTATGAACTACATTGCTGCTACTAGATGTCAGCTGACAGCTCTGGTTTACCTACAATTCTTTTTAAATTTTGTATGGTTTTATTCAAAATCAGTCCATGTTATAACTACTTTTATGACATTCATCGTATAAATCTATGATGGCAAGTAATTCAAGTTGCATTAACGATCCTGATATGTTTTGTTACATATGCGGTGAGTATATAATGAAAAATCAACGGAAACCGTGTCATTAACACGGTAATTCACTTGTATTCTGTATACTTTCATCCTCATGAACAAGAGCTGCTATGAAAAATGTGACTAGTTTTCTCGTATCAGCTCACAAAATATACCCAAAATCAGGTCAAAAATCTTAGGCACCAAAATGAGTGAAGGCCAGTGTAATGTACATTTACTTTTCTGTAATAATTATGTGATCAGAAAATCCGGCCTCTCTAAATGTTTTGAATGTAAAGACATGACAGAAGCCTCAGCTCCGCTATTTTTACATCATCAACTATCACACTTCAAACCAAGATTCTGAATGTCCGTCGATCTCTTTAATATATATAATACGCAACAACGACTCACATTTCTCTCCGCAGTCCTTCTGCAGGGCTATTCACAACCATTCGGAAACGTTTCCAAACTCCAAACGTGCGTTTCATTGGAAATTTTCGTAAAATATATGCCGCTCATAGTTTATATTAGGAGTCGGATCTCAGTGAAGTTTAAATTTAGATACTGATTCCTTAGAATCAGTTTTTTCTTTATAATCCAAATCGAATTCTTCAAATATCTCTCAACCGTATTTTCCAATGACGTGACGTGAAAATTAAAACCAGTTTTAAATCAAGATTCCTGATCTCGATTTCGTCTTCTGTCACATTTTGGCCTGAATATCGTCTGGCGAAGTGTGGGTGTTGTAATATACCTATGCCAGTCCCTTCGAGGGATAGGCGTGTCGTTATCAAATCATTTATTTCGAATAAAAAATTTATTTCGATTTTTAAAATTTTGTTATATGTTGCAAAGTGTTGAAAATACAATGTCTTGTAGTAAACCGGAGTGCGTAGTTTCATGCTTGCTTGAACCAGCATCACCCTCGCCCTCAGTCAAATAAATCACGTAATGTCATCGTTTACCTCTCCACTTACTTCGTTGGCACAGTGAGAAAAAACCGTCTCCTGGTCTCCGATACAAAGATGCGCCCCTCTTCTATGTTTCGAGTAAATTCATAGCCGGCATCTTCTTTAAATTTCTGGAGGTCTTCAGCTACTTTATCCTTCCATCTATATGTGACACGGCTGAAGCGTCCACGCGTCGACTAGACCCCAATTCCCATGGATCCACTGGATCTTCAGTTCCCTTAGATGGAAGGTTTATCTCCGGTGTGTGTTGATTTGTGCCGTTTTAAATTACTTTGATAAGCTGTTTTATAATCGCACATATCACATTCATATGGTTTATTTCTAGTGTGTGTTAATTTGTGTATTTTTAAATAATTTAGTTGAGCTCCTTTATAATCGCACATTTCACACTCATATGGTTTATCTTCAGTGTGTATTGATTTGTGTAGTTTTAAATGAGTGTATTTAGCTGTTTTTTGCACATATCACATTCATTTGGTTTATCTTTGGTGTGTCTTAGCTTGTGTCTTTTTAAATTACTTCGTTGTGCTGTTTCATAATCGCACATATTACATTCATATGGTTTATATCCAGTATGTGTTAATATGTGACGTTTTAAAATACCTCGATTAGCTGTTTTATAATCGCACATATCACATTCATATGGTTTATATCCAGTGTGTGTTAGTTTGTGTTGATTTAAAGAACTTCGATGAGCTGTTTTATAATCGCACATATCACATTCATATGGTTTATCTCCAGCGTGTGTTGATTTATGTTGTTTTAAAAGACTACGGTGCGCTGTTTTATAATCGCACATATCACATTCATATGGTTTATCTCCAGTGTGTGTTAACTTGTGTCGTTCTAAATCACTTCGTTGTGCTGCTTCATAATCGCACATATTACATTCAAATGATTTATATCCAGTATGTGTTGATATGTGACGTTTTAAATGACCTCGTTGAGCTGTTTTATAATCGCACATATCACATTCATATGGTTTATCTCCAGTGTGTGTTAACTTGTGTCGTTTTAAATCACTTCGTTGTGCTGCTTTATAATCGCACATATTACATTCATATGGTTTATGTCCAGTATGTGTTGATATGTGACGGTTTAAATTACCTCGATGAGCTGTTTTATAATTGCACATTTCACATTCATATGCTTTATTTCCAGCGTGTGTTGATTTATGTTGTTTTAAAAGACTACGGTGCGCTGTTTTATAATCGCACATATCACATTTATATGGTTTATCTCTATTGTGTGTTAACTTGTGTTGTTTTAAATCACTTCCTTGTACTGCTTTATAATCGCACATATTACATTCATATGGTTTATATCCAGTATGTGTTGATATGTGTCGTTTTAAATGACCTCGTTGAGCAGTTTTATAATCGCACATATCACATTCATATGGCTTATCTCCAGTGTGTATTAACTTGTGTTGTTTTAAAGCACTTGGTTGTGCTGCTTTATAATCGCACAAATCACATTCATGTGGTTTATCTCCAGTGTGTATTGATTTGTGTCGTTTTAAATTATTTTGTTGAGCTGCTTTATAATGGCACATTTCACATTTATATGGTTTATCTCGGGCGTGTGTTGATTTATGTTGTTTTAAAAGACTACGGTGCGCTGTTTTATAATTGCACATATTACATTCATATGTTTTATCTCCAGTGTGTGATAATTTGGTATGCTTTATAGCGGCCATAGTTCAAACCTGAATAAATCGATAGTAGACGCGAATACAAACGTGGAATAAAAAGTTGAATAGAATAATCACCAAAATATTTTTTAAGCCCACAGAATTTTAATTTTCCACCTTGATTTTCTTGGCCTTTGGATTTTTCAAAACATTTATTTGTTATTTGAGTTCTTACTAATTAGCATTTTTGAAGGATTTCACTCCAGTGTGTAATATTTTGAGTGTGTCAGCAGACAGTTTATTCTTAATTATAGTTTAATAAATGTTTGTTGGAAAAAATGTTTGATCTCTTTTGACCAACAATAGTTTAGCCACATTTCTTACTTTTGGGTTTGTTCCAGGTGCTATCTTTTAGATTTCTTTGATGGAAATAACGATCCTCTCAAGCTGGTTTACTGTGTTGTACCTGAAACGAAAACCAAGTATGACCATGTAAAGTAAAGGGCCCAGACTCTACTGGGATAACTCAGCGATTATTCTCTCCCATTAAGTTATTGTTCAGATCCGATCAAAATTTGAGAAACTTTTCAATAAACAATATTTTTCTTATATTTTACTTAAGAAGTTTAGAAATGTGAATTGATTGCTTTTGTTTTACATGTGGGACCAGATTCTTCCAAACAATTATCACCCAATAGCGTTGCTACTGGCTTTTTGAAGATTTTGGAAAGCGCTATTAACAATAGGATATTGAGTTTCTTAGAATAAAATAATATACTCAGTTCAAATCAGTTTGCATTCATTGAATAGGAAGATCAACAACCATGGCAATTTATATAATGCTAAGTAAAGTATAGGAGTCTCTACATAGGAAACAATCTCGTACTGCTTTGTTCCTCAATGTCTAGAACATTCGACTATGTTGTACCATCAGTTATATTGCAGTTAGATTGAGTTGGTTTCTCCGCAACAGCACAGTTAGTTGACACATACCACATTTTTTAAATTAAATAAATAAAAGTAGTCGAAGCAGCTCAATCTGATGTGGGTAAAGTGAATTTAGGAGTACTGCAAGGCAGTATCATGATACTGCCTCAGTACGTACATACTCAGTAAGTACTTGCAGTACTTACTGAGTATGTACTACCTTCTCTCTGCCATGTGTGTACAATAACGTTTGCAAGAGATCTGCCCAATGTTTTGTACGGGGCAAAGCCTGCTGGAAAAAACTTAGAGAATGGCTTCTAAAACTATCTCGTGAAGAGACCGAGGACCTAATCCATAGTATATACCGCGATTAGCATTGCAAGCAATCAAGTCACACACGCACACACACTCACACTCACACACACACACATCACACACACACACACACATCACACACCATAACTTTCACACACACACATATATTTCTTACTAGTGCTAACGACGGAACACGCATAGAAACCCATTTTGTCTCGCACCCGAGCCCCAAGTTACAAGCCTCGAGCTTAGTTTGGGGCTCACCGTAACAGCAATTCCGTGGCTTACACAGTCACTATTGTTTTGTTGTCTCATGTTAACATTGTAATTTTTTGTATTTAAGTGCCTGTGTAAGTGTCTTTCGTCAATAAAATTATCTTTATCTTTATCTTTAGTACTTGTATTTGTATTTGTACTTGCAGTACAGTACTTGTGATCAAGTAATGAGTATCAAGTATCGAGTAATGAGTTGCCATCCTTACTTAGCTCACACTGTTTCTTTATGCCTATGACGTAACTATACTACTCATGAAGATTGGACAAAGTGATTCAGAAAATAATCGCATTATCATAACTGCGCTAGGAAAGCTGATAGAATAGTTAAACACTCTAAACCTTAAGACAAATATTTCTTTAACACACAGTTTTCGTATACCCAATACAATTAACCTATACTAATTTATTTCTCCTCTCTCAATGAGTAAAATTAACAACATAACTAAGTAGATCCGTTGGTATTTGGGATTACAAATAACTACTAAGTAATTGAGCTAAAGACAAGGTAGGCAACTCTTAATACTAGAACACAATGTAAGTAGGTAAGTTACACAGAAGAATTAAATGTAAGTTATAAAGTATATGGGATTTATAACCTTTAGTTATTTGACATAATTATATGTACAACTACATGTAGGTATACAATAACGTGTATTTAACGTAGGCTGAGAATACAAGTATTTAATTAAATTAATTGAAATACAAACTTTTGTGGAGGTCTGACCTCTCTGCCACTACGAGTTACTTTAGTTGCGGACGCAGCCGCTTCCGTGGCTGTGAGATCCTCCTGCCTAGTTGGAATGATAAGCTGTTCTTTTGGCTGAACTGACTCGTCTACCGACGGGGTGTTCTGTGGTTCAGTATTTTAATTTGAAAATTGTAATTTTAATTTGAAAAAGAAATTTTTTAATATACTTATATTTGAATGTTGTCACATTTTTATCTAAGAAGCTATCAGGTAGCAAATTGTAGAATGTCAAACTGTTCATAACAAAGGAGTTGCCAGTTTTGGCTGATCTACCGTGAGGAGTAGAAAACGTACAGAGTTTGGAACTCTCTTCATCCAGCCTTAGCATTTTTGCATCTAGTTTCGAAAATACCTTTGCCCCCGAGAGGTTGCCCGTTATCTCTTCTAACGTAGGCAGTTGAAAATGACAACGGCGTACGGCTTTGTTTAAATGATAAGGATCTAAGCGAATTCGAAGCTTATCAGATTTCTCGACTACTATAATATTCGATACCCAATCGGTCGGCGAGTCTTCTATTAATGCCTAAACTTTCTAACTTGTTTAATTCGAATTTTAATCGAGGCCTAATTTTCATCACAACTTTTCTTGAGGCATTTACAGGTCGCACTGTTTTGTCAACATTAATTTTATAAACATTTGGCAAACACCTTATTCCTTCGAAAACAGATTCCTCAATTTGCAATTCTGAGATTTGGCATACTTTTTTATCATTACGTACAATCAGTTTAAGTTCTTGGCAAGCTCTATTGCCTAGTGTTTTTTTGCAATTTAACTTCAAAACAAAGACCTTTTGATGACTTAAAATGTTACTATGACTTAAAACGGGTTCAAAATAACCTACTACTGGTAGCTTCCATTTACCCACTTCCCATAACACTGGCCTACATTTTTTTGTTTTTTGTTTTAGTGCAGCTCTGTTCGCATCTATAGTCGGTAAAGTAGGTGGTATGAACTACATTGCTGCTACTAGATGTCAGCTGACAGCTCTGGTTTACCTACAATTCTTTTTAAATTTTGTATGGTTTTATTCAAAATCAGTCCATGTTATAACTACTTTTATGACATTCATCGTATAAATCTATGATGGCAAGTAATTCAAGAAGTTGCATTAACGATCCTGATATGTTTTGTTACATATGCGGTAAGTATATAATGAAAAATCAACGGAAACCGATTAATGACACGGTAATTCACTTGTATTCTGTATACTTTCTTCCTCATGAACAAGAGCTGCTATGAAAAATGTGACTAGTTTTCTCGTATCAGCTCACAAAATATACCCAAAATCAGGTCAAAAATCTTAGGCACCAAAATGAGTGAAGGCCAGTGTAATGTACATTTACTTTTCTGTAATAATTATGTGATCAGAAAATCCGGCCTCTCTAAATGTTTTGAATGTAAAGACATGACAGAAGCCTCAGCTCCGCTATTTTTACATCATCAACTATCACACTTCAAACCAAGATTCTGAATGTCCGTCGATCTCTTTAATATATATAATACGCAACAACGACTCACATTTCTCTCCGCAGTCCTTCTGCAGGGCTATTCACAACCATTCGGAAACGTTTCCAAACTCCAAACGTGCGTTTCATTGGAAATTTTCGTAAAATATATGCCGCTCATAGTTTATATTAGGAGTCGGATCTCAGTGAAGTTTAAATTTAGATACTGATTCCTTAGAATCAGTTTTTTCTTTATAATCCAAATCGAATTCTTCAAATATCTCTCAACCGTATTTTCCAATGACGTGACGTGAAAATTAAAACCAGTTTTAAATCAAGATTCCTGATCTCGATTTCGTCTTCTGTCACATTTTGGCCTGAATATCGTCTGGCGAAGTGTGGGTGTTGTAATATACCTATGCCAGTCCCTTCGAGGGATAGGCGTGTCGTTATCAAATCATTTATTTCGAATAAAAAATTTATTTCGATTTTTAAAATTTTGTTATATGTTGCAAAGTGTTGAAAATACAATGTCTTGTAGTAAACCGGAGTGCGTAGTTTCATGCTTGCTTGAACCAGCATCACCCTCGCCCTCAGTCAAATAAATCACGTAATGTCATCGTTTACCTCTCCACTTACTTCGTTGGCACAGTGAGAAAAAACCGTCTCCTGGTCTCCGATACAAAGATGCGCCCCTCTTCTATGTTTCGAGTAAATTCATAGCCGGCATCTTCTTTAAATTTCTGGAGGTCTTCAGCTACTTTATCCTTCCATCTATATGTGACACGGCTGAAGCGTCCACGCGTCGACTAGACCCCAATTCCCATGGATCCACTGGATCTTCAGTTCCCTTAGATGGAAGGTTTATCTCCGGTGTGTGTTGATTTGTGCCGTTTTAAATTACTTTGATAAGCTGTTTTATAATCTTTTTTTTTTTTTTTTTTTTTATGTAAAATAGGTCGGCGTTTGACCACCAACTCGCCTGATGTTAAGCGACGTTGTGGTCTAAGATGGAGCACGACGACCTATAGGGTACTTATTCACTCTAGCATTGAAGTTTTGTAGAGTGAAGAAGTACAAAGACGGCAGTTGAGTGAGGAGCTACAAGCGCGCTACTGCTCAGACCCGTCTTCGGAATGGTTACACCGGACTACATCCCGAAACACGACTAGGTCATTTCACGGCATGGCTTGGTCCGGTGGGTGGTAACTAGCCACGGCCGAAGCCTCCCACCAGAGTTTGCTACCCGGTTAGCACTACCCGGGGACCACGTGTAGGGAATCAGAATGGAGTACACTCCTACGGACGTGGGTAGCTCAGCCCCCAAAATAATAATCGCACATATCACATTCATATGGTTTATTTCTAGTGTGTGTTAATTTGTGTATTTTTAAATAATTTAGTTGAGCTCCTTTATAATCGCACATTTCACACTCATATGGTTTATCTTCAGTGTGTATTGATTTGTGTAGTTTTAAATGAGTGTATTTAGCTGTTTTTTGCACATATCACATTCATTTGGTTTATCTTTGGTGTGTCTTAGCTTGTGTCTTTTTAAATTACTTCGTTGTGCTGTTTCATAATCGCACATATTACATTCATATGGTTTATATCCAGTATGTGTTAATATGTGACGTTTTAAAATACCTCGATTAGCTGTTTTATAATCGCACATATCACATTCATATGGTTTATCTCCAGTGTGTGTTAGTTTGTGTTGATTTAAAGAACTTCGATGAGCTGTTTTATAATCGCACATATCACATTCATATGGTTTATCTCTAGTGTGTGTTAACTTGTGTTGTTTTAAAGTACTTCGTTGTGCTGTTTTATAATCGCACATATTACATTCATATGGTTTATCTCCAGCGTGTGTTGATTTATGTTGTTTTAAAAGACTACGGTGCGCTGTTTCATAATCGCACATATCACATTCATATGGTTTATCTCCAGTGTGTGTTAACTTGTGTCGTTCTAAATCACTTCGTTGTGCTGCTTTATAATCGCACATATTACATTCATATGGTTTATATCCAGCATGTGTTGATATGTGTCGTTTTAAATGACCTCGTTGAGCAGTTTTATAATCGCACATATCACATTCATATGGTTTATCTCCAGTGTGTATTAACTTGTGTTGTTTTAAAGCACTTGGTTGTGCTGCTTTATAATCGCACATATCACATTCATATGGTTTATCTCGGGCGTGTGTTGATTTATGTTGTTTTAAAAGACTACGGTGCGCTGTTTTATAATCGCACATATCACATTCATATGGTTTATCTCGGGCGTGTGTTGATTTATGTTGTTTTAAAAGACTACGGTGCGCTGTTTTATAATCGCACATATCACATTCATATGGTTTATCTCCAGTATGTGTTAATATGTGTCGTTTTAAATGACCTCGTTGAGCAGTTTTATAATCGCACATATCACATTCATATGGTTTATCTCCAGTGTGTATTAACTTGTGTTGTTTTAAACCACTTGGTTGTGCTGCTTTATAATCGCACATATCACATTCATATGGTTTATCTCCAGTGTGTGCTATCTTGTGTTGTTTTAAATTACTTCGTTGTGCCGTTTTATAATCGCACATATCACATTCATATGGTTTATCTCCAGTGTGTATTAACTTGTGTTGTTTTAAAGCACTTGGTTGTGCTGCTTTATAATCGCACATATCACATTCATATGGTTTATCTCCAGTGTGTGCTATCTTGTGTTGTTTTAAATTACTTCGTTGTGCTGTTTTATAATCGCACATATCACATTCATATGGTTTATCTCCAGTATGTGTTGATATGTGTCGTTTTAAATGACCTCGTTGAGCAGTTTTATAATCGCACATATAACATTCATATGGTTTATCTCCAGTGTGTGTTAACTTGTGTTGTTTTAAAGTACTTCGTTGTGCTGTTTTATAATCGCACATATCACATTCATATGGTTTATCTCCAGTGTGTGCTATCTTGTGTTGTTTTAAATTACTTCGTCGTGCCGTTTTATAATCGCACATATCACATTCATATGGTGTTATTCCAGTGTGTGTTAATATGTGTCGTTTTAAATTACTTTGATAAGCTGATTTATGAGGGCAAACATCACATTTATATAGTCTTTTTCCAATGTGTTTTAATTTGTGTTTTTTTAAACCATTCTGTTCAGCCGCTTTATAATCGCACATGTCACATTCATATGTTTTATCTTTAATGTGTGTTAATTTGGTATGCTTTATAGCGGCCATAGTTCAAACCTGAACAAATCGATAGTAGACGCGAATACAAACGTGGAATGAAAAGTTGAATAGAATAATCACCAAAATTTTTTTTAAGCCGAGAAAATTTTAATTATCCACCTTGATTTTCTTGGCCTCTGGATTTTTCAAAACATTTATTTGTTATTTGAGTTCTTACTAATTAGCATTTTTGAAGGATTTCACTCCAGTGTGTAATATTTTGAGTGTGTCAGCAGACAGTTTATTCTTAATTATAGTTTAATAAATGTTTGTTGGAAAAAATGTTTGATCTCTTTTGACCAACAATAGTTTAGCCACATTTCTTACTTTTGGGTTTGTTCCAGGTGCTATCTTTTAGATTTCTTTGATGGAAATAACGATCCTCTCAAGCTGGTTTACTGTGTTGTACCTGAAACGAAAACAAAGTATGACCAAGTAAAGTAAAGGACCCAGACTCTACTGGGATAACTCAGCGATTATTCTCTCCCATTAAGTTATTGTTCAGATCCGATCAAAATTTGAGAAACTTTTCAATTAACAATATTTTCCCTATATTTTACTTAAGAAGTTTAGAAATGTGAATTGATTGCTTTTGTTTTACATGTGGGACCAGATTCTTCCAAACAATTATCACCCAATAGCGTTGCTACCGGCTTTTTGAAGATTTTGGAAAGCGCTATTAACAATAGGTTATTGAGTTTCTTAGAATAAAATAATATACTCAGTTCAAATCAGTTTGCATTCTGAAAAGGAAGATCAACAACCATGGCAATTTATATAATGCTAAGTAAAGTATAGGAGTCTCTACATTGGAAACAATCTCGTACTGCTTTGTTCCTCAATGTCTAGAACATTTGACTATGTTGTACCATCAGCTATATTGAGTTGGTTTCTCCGCAACAGCACAGTTAATTGACACATACCACATTTTTTAAATTAAATAAATAAAAGTAGTTGAAACAGCTCAATCTGATGTGGGTAAAGAGTACTGCAAGGCAGCATCATGATACTGACTTGCAGTACTCAGTAAGTACATACTCAGTAAGTACTTGCAGTACTTGTAATTGTATTTGTACTTGCAGTACAGTACTTGTGATCAAGTAATGAGTATCAAGTATCGAGTAATGAGTTGCCATCCTTACTTATCTCTTCTAACGTAGGCAGTTGAAAATGACCACGACGTACGGCTTTGTTTAAATGATAAGGATCCAAGCGAATTCGAAGCCTATCAGGTTTCTCGACTACTACAATATTCGATACCCAATCGGTCGGCGAGTCTTCTTTTGCAATAATGCCTAAACTTTCTAATTTATTTAATTCGAATTTTAATCGTGGCCTAATTTTCATCACAACTTTTCTTGAGGCATTTGTCTTGAGAGGACACTGCAATCATGTGACTGCATTCCCCTTACTAAAACTAATTATATTAAATACCTCGGTGTTGAAATCGACTGCACACTCAGTTGGAAACAACACATAAAAAGTCTAGTGGTGAGAGCAAAGCGATTAATATAGTTGATAGTACAAAATTTTTGGGCATTACCATTGACGCTAACTTGACATGGAAGGATCACATTGAAATACTAAGAAACCGACTGAATAGCTTTGTGTTTGCCTTAAAAAAACTAAGACAGTGTACGTCACAAAATACTGTTCGTACAGTATATCACGCCTACGTAGATTCCATTATTCGGTACGGAATCATTTTGTGGGGTAACTCTTGCAATATTAAAACAATTTTCATCAGACAAAAGAAATGTGTTCGTGCAATGCATGGTATGAAATGGGATGACACCTGTAGACCAATTTTCAAGTCAAATCACTTGTTGACAGTTCCTTGCCTATACATATTTGAAATGGCCAAATTTGTGCGTAATAACCCCACGCTTTTTAATCTTTATGACAATGTGAACAAAAGATCTGCCACTCGAGTTCGTCTCAAGCTACCTCAGCCAAGACTCGAGCTTTTCAGAAATAATTGTATTTATATGGCTGCTTTGATATTCAATTCTCTTCCAGAAGAGTTGGTAGAACTCCCATACAGGCAGTTTTATACTCGGTTGAAGAAATGGTTAGTGAACGAATGCTTTTATGAAACCGAGGAGTTCTTAAAGAAAATGTCTTCACGTTTGTATAAATATAATGTAAGGTAGGACGGACATGCGTCTGGAGCTAGTTATGTAGGTATTATAAATATTAATTAACTGACAAATTTTATTGAATTTTTTATTGATTTATATAATTTATAGTTAAGTACTTATTACAATAATAATTTCTAGTAAAATAATTGACATGTATTAATGGTTATTCTGAATCTAATAATTAGTGTATTAATTTGCACGCCTGACGGCTGTTAATGGGTGGACGTAATATTTAAGACCATGTACCAATAACATGCAAATAAAGATTTTGACTTTGACTTTGACTTTTATACATCTTTAAAAATCTACGGTCCTCAGTAGATGTTAGCACGCTTAAGACTGTTTACTACTCACTGGCTCAATCTCTACTCTCGTACTGTGACACGGCTTGGGGAGGCGCTAGTACTACCACCTTACTGCCATTAGAACGGGCTCAAAGGGCGATTCTAAAAGTAATGTTTAAAAAACCCATTAGGTATAGAACAAATTCCCTATATAAATTTGCCGACGTGTTACCTGTCAGGCAACTTTACATATTGCACACAATATTAAGAAAGCACAAGCAAACTCCCTATAATCCTGACGATAATAATGCTCGAAGGAGATCCAGAGTCTGTTTAGGTATAAAGCACCGAACTAAACTAGCCGGTAGACATTATGAAGTACGCGCTAATTATCTCTATAGCAAAATAAATGTAGAAAACAACATATACCCGCTTACATCAGCTAAATTAAAAACTGTTGTCACAAACTTTTTAAAAACCTTAACATATGACGCTACTGAACAGTTCCTCAAACCACTAGTATAAATTACAATTATATTCCTATAAAAAAAATAATAAAATAAAATAATATAACACCCAATAGTTATACCATTATACCTACCTACTGACAGACACAACATACATACTATTTTGGAAATACTCACACAGTCAATAACAAACCATAATCACACACGAATCAATGATAATGTTAAACAAGTTTTTGATTTAGATTTTGAGATCTGGCATTGATTAATATGTTGGATTTATTTGTTTGTTGTATAAGTATTTAGTATTACCAATAGTTTGCTTAAAAATTTATTATAAACCCGCTTCGGAGGGCTCTGGTGCTCGCAACACAGTTTTAATACTAGTGTGAGTGCCAGCCAGTTCTTACTGACCATAAGCAATTTACTTGTAATGTTTTTTTATTATGTACCTCCTATAAATGATATTGTTTTTGTAAGTCCCTAAGTTTGTGTCAATAAAGAATTTATTATTATTATATTATTACAGGTCGCACTGTTTTGTCAACATTAATTTTACAAACATTTGGCAAACACCCTATTCCTTCGAAAACAGATTCCTCAACTTGCAATTTTGAGATTTGGCATACTTTTTTATCATTACGTACAATCAGTTTAAGTTCTTGGCAAGCTCTAATGCCTAGTATTTTTTTGCAATTTAACTTCAAAACATAGACCTTTTGATGACTTAACATGTTACTATGACTTAAGGCGAGCCTGGCCAGAAAACGTCTAGCAAGAATCAACTTTCCTCTAAGATAAACCATGGTTTTTACTGTGTGAAAAAAAGTATGTTATTCTTAAGCATGTTTTTAAGTGGAATCATAAATCTGATACATGTAATGAATATCTTCACTCGATAGAAAAAAAATCCAAAGTCACCTCTATTTGGTATTTTAAACACGATTTGCGACTTAATTTTTACAAATCATATTGCTTTTTTATTTTTTTTACGAATTACAATGCAATAAAAAAATGGAATCATAAATAAAAATGTTAAAAAGTTAACATGGTAATTTTATATGATTTTTTATCACGAATTCATGGTAAAAAGGCACGTTTGCGTGACCGCCAGTCCGCCCGCAGACCCCGTCGACGCCGGACGTGTGCCAAATTTTTGTGATCTCCGCAGTGCCGCACACACCAACACCAACCAAGCATTTAGTTTTGCCATAATGGGTAACAAACATAATAAACGAAAAAAAAGCTCAAGTCTGACTTTTAGAACATCGTACGAGTCAAGGAGCAAACGTCGGTAAGTAGATAAACTTCTACTAGATTAAATTGGTAATCATTGTTTTTATTTACTAGAATCGACATTTCTTGCATTGCTTTTTGTAGTCAGATGATGTATCAACAAATCTATTAGTACCTACTTATATTCGTTTTAGTGTTTTCAAATATCATACTCATTATCATAGATATTTTTTTGTCTCGTTACGTGTATTCACGATGTAAATACCCGGCCTAGTGGTATACCTACTAGTGATATTTATGTAGTTATACCTACCTACAGTTACAGTTTTTTTTTGCAGAAGACTACTACGTAACAAACTCCAATGACTTTGGAATTGACGAAACGTAAGTACCTACCTACCTTTTGTACCACGCAGGGAGGCGGGTGTTCTGCGAAGTTTTGACTATGTCGGTCACCATTTATTATTTCACCCAGACAACTTGTGAGATACGGATACGGAGCGACGTTCATACTTTCATTTTTCCTGAGCATTCTAAACTGCACAACGAGTAAATACCCGCCCTAGTGGCATACCAGTGATATTTATATTTATATAGTTATACCTATCTTACAGTTTTGTTTTTTTTTTTCAGAAGAGTACTACAACTAAATGTAATAAACTCCGATGACATTGGAATTGACGAAACGTAAGTACCTACCTACCTTTTGTAACATGCAGGGCGGCGGATCTTCGCTAAGTTTTAACTATACGGATGTTAGGTAAGATACGGGACGACGTTCATACTTTCATTTTTACTGAGCAATCTGAACTGCACAACGAGTAAATACCCGGCCTAGTGGTATATCTAGTAGTGATATTTACGTAGTTATACTTACCTACATGAATACTTATCTTCGTTTTTTTTTTGCAGAAGAGTACTTCAAGAGAATGTAATAAACTCTGATGACATTGCAATTGACGAAACGTAAGTACCTACCTTCTTTTTGTAACATGCAAGGTGGCGGATCTTCGCTAAGTTTTGACTATACAGGATGTTAGGTAAGATACGGGACGACGTTCATACTTTCATTTTTACTGAGCAATCTGAACTGCACAACGAGTAAATACCCGGCCTAGTGGTATATCTAGTAGTGATATTTACGTAGTTATACTTACCTACATGAATACTTATCTTCGTTTTTTTTTTTTTGCAGAAGAGTACTTCAAGAGAATGTAATAAACTCTGATGACATTGCAATTGACGAAACGTAAGTACCTACCTTCTTTTTGTAACATGCAAGGTGGCGGATCTTCGCTAAGTTTTGACTGTACTGTATGTATGTAAATTATATAGGGTGTTAGGTGAGATAGGGGACGTCGTTCATACTTTCATTTTTGACTGAACAATCTGTACTACACGAGTGTTTGGTAGCGTTTGAGTTATAGCCGTATGATTTGAACACATCTAGGCCTGATTAGTACTGCAACGTGATTTTGGCTGTTTTGAAGAAAACTCGTAAAGTTGTATATTCGTTTTTAACGATTAGCGAAAATCGAGCATTTCGGTAAATCTTGTAAGTACGGCTTTTATAAACCTACGACTGGTATGGATGTGTTCGTCGTTGCCTTTGAAATTCGAAACTGCCGGTTGTAAGAAGCGATAGCGGGGACAGGCGAAGCTATGTATATACGTCACAAAGATGGCTGCCGACCATTGTAGATTATTGCTTATATCTCGAGTTCTATCTCATCAAATCAGTTGTTTGAGGTGTCATTTGAAAGCTCATTTATTTATAATGTAGTTGTTATATAATTATGTACATACATATCAACAAGCTTGAACGACAGCTTCCGTGCGCGAGCCCGACTCGAACTTGGTCGGTTTTTTAGAATTTTTATATTTTGAACTTTTGGACATCATACTTATAAATATTTATTTTTATTTTGTTTTAGGCACGTGGATGACATTGACCCTGTTTCACTCAGCGTGGTCATCATCCTGCTTCAGTCATGGTTTGGTGGGGGGTATCCTATCACGGCGTCACAAAGCTTAGTTTTTGTGAAAAGGGGGTTAAAACTTCTGCCAAAGTGTATCAAGAGACCGTCTTATATGGTGTTGTACAACCCCTTAGCAATACACTTTTTAAAAATCTACCGTGGAGTTTCCAACTAGACTCTGCACATGGTCACAAGGTGCGAACTACCCAAGCCTGGCTGGAAGCCAATGTTCCGGACTTTATAAGGGCTGAAGACTGGCCCTCCTCTAGCCCAGATCAAAACCCCCTGGACTACAAATTATGGTCAGGTTTAGAGGGCATGGGCTGCTCTAAACGACACGCCGACATAGAGTCACTTAAGAAATCTTTGAAGCAAGCAGTGGCTATATTTCCCATGGAAACAGTCCGTAACTCCATAGATTCTTGGCCAGACCGACTAAAGGCCTCTATCAAGGCCAAATGTGGTAATTTTGAATAAAATAATAGTTATATTTTTGTTAAGACTTCAATACATATGTAAATATAACTTTTATTAACATTACATTACTGTATAAAAAAATAAATGCATTTTCATTTGTAACAGAACTTATGGCTAGACATGCATACATATCGTCACGCTTTTCCCCGAGAGGGCTGGCAGAGGTGTAATACAACACCCACATTTCGCCGGACGATATTCAGTCCCAAATGTGACAGGGGGCGAGCCTGTCGCCATACACCGGGCTCCAGTTATGTAGCAGATGACACACAATACGCACATATGTTCACACAATAAACAAATTGGTGCGTGCCGTCGGCTGGGTTCGAACCCAGCAGAGCAAAATTGCCACTCCCAACTAGGCTGCCATCGATTCTACAACTATATCACAGAACAAATAATAATACTACGTACCTAAAGCTCAATTGTATATATAAATGTAAATATTGTGAATGTATATTTTTGTATTGGATGTTTTGTTAGTACTAGCAGAATGTCCGCCACTTCGTACCCAGGGTATGTAAACCTATATATACGGTATAAGTTTACTCGATTCTTTCATAATTATTGTTCAAAATTATATCTGAATCGTGTAGTTTTTTAACTTTGTAACATTTAACAAACCATACAATATTATTAGTACGCACCTAATGGTAAAGTAAGGTAATTAAAATTGTTATTACCATTGTTATACAATATACCCAAAAATAATGAAATTTACTATGTTGTATTATTTAATGAATACCGGTAGATACACAATCATTCCAACACCCTGTATAAATATTTGTCCTAATAAGGATAACAAGTTGCCTATGTGTCAATCCAGGGCATAAGCTAACTCCGTTCCAAATATGATCCTCATCCGTCTAGCCGTTTAGGTGTGAATAAGTGAAATACGAGTAAGTACCTAACTTCCACACACAATCGCAATCTTTTGTATTTATGAGTGTGAAGTGTGATAAAATGGAAATATGACACTACCGGTAAAATGAAACTAATGCCACGACTGCTCACACATCAAAAATACAACAACTCGTGGACATGAGATTGGTTGTACCTATATTGGCTTGAACGGCATTTTTTAGATTTTTTTTGTTTGTCATCAAATAAAAAATGTTCATAAAATGGATGAGTACAATGACCGACGGATTATTTTATAGATTTCCTAAAAATGGGTGTTTAGGTACTCGATACCATAACGTGACTGACGGGTGAAAGACGTGCGCGCGGCGCATCGCACACAACTTTTGTGTCGCGTGAATGAATACGTCGCGCTCCCAATAAGTGCGGCCTGAGGTAGAGTAAAATACCTAAAGTTCTGGGAAAGCCTCGCCTTAAAACGGGTTCAAAATAACCTACTACTGGTAGCTTCGATTTACTCACTTCCCATAATGTACATTTACTTTTCTGTAATAATTATGTGATCAGAAAATCCGGCCTCTCTAAATGTTTTGAATGTAAATGTTTACATGTTCTGTAATGTTTACATGACAGAAGCCTCAGCTCCGCTATTTTTAAATCAATTATCACAGTTCAAACCAAAAATCTAAATGTCTGCCGATCTCTTTAATAGATATACTCGTAATACGCAACAACGACTCACATTTCTCTCCGCAGTCCTTCTGCAAGGCTATTCACAACCATTCGGAAACGTTTCCAAACTCCAAACTTGCGTCTCGTCGGAAATTTTCGTAAAATATAATAATATGCCGCTCATAGTTTATATTCCGAGTAGGATCTCAATGAAGTTTAAATTTAGATACTGATTCCTTAGAATCAGTTTTTTCTTTATGATCCAAATCGAATTCTTCAAATATCTCTCAACCGTATTTTCCAATGACGTGACGTGAAAATTAAAACCAGTTTTAAATCAAGATTCCTGATCTCGATTTCGCCTTCTGTCACATTTTGGCCTGAATATCGTCTGGCGAAGTGTGGGTGTTGTAATACACCTATGCCAGTCCCTTCGAGGGATAGGCGTGGCGTTATCAAATCAAATCATTTATTTCGTTTTTTAAAATTTTGTTGTTATGTTGCAAAGTGTTGAAAATACAATGTCTTGTAGTAAACCGGAGTGCGTAGTTTCATGCTTGCTTGAACATGCTTGAAGCATCACCCTCACTCTCAGTCAAATAAATCACGTAATGTCATCGTTTACCTCTCCACTTACTTCGTTGGCACAGTGAGAAAAAACCGTCTCCTGAGTGCTTAGTGTGAGTTTTTCTTACTTTTCGATCGCGTAAAAGTAACTCCAATTTGTATGAAAATTAAAAAGCGCCACCTAGTAAGAGTAATGAGAAACCGCAATCGTGAGTGCGAGTTTTTTGTTTACTGCCAACATTTGACATGAAAAATTTACTTTTTCACGGTGAATTTACGCGAATCGAGTGACAAGCTCGATTGGCACTCACATTCGCTCGTTTCCGATTGTCGATCCGTGTGACGTAAACTCGTTTACGCTGTAGTAAAGTTATTCGATTTACTTTGAGCAACTCACACTAAGCACTCAGGCCTCCGATACAAAGATGCGCCCCTCTTCTATGTTTCGAGTAAATTCATAGCCGGCATCTTCTTTAAATTTCTGGAGGTCTTCAGCTACTTTATCCTTCCATCTATATGTGGCACGGCTGAAGCGTCGACGCGTCGACTAGACCCCAATTCGCATAGATCCACTGGATCTTCAGTTCCTATAGATGGAAGGTTTATCTCCGGTGCGTGTTGATTTGTGCCGTTTTAAATTACTTTGATAAGCTGTTTTATAATCGCACATATCACATTCATATGGTTTATTTCTAGTGTGTGTTAATTTGTGTGTTTTTAAATAACTTAGTTGAGCTCCTTTATAATCACACATTTCACACTCATATGGTTTATCTTCAGTGTGTAATTGTGTATTGATTTGTGTAGTTTTAAATGAGTGTATTTAGCTGTTTTTTGCACATATCACATTCATATGGTTTATTTCTAGTGTGTGTTAATTTGTGTATTTTTAAATAACTTAGTTGAGCTCCTTTATAATCGCACATTTCACACTCATATGGTTTATCTTCAGTGTGTAATTGTGTATTGATTTGTGTAGTTTTAAATGAGTGTATTTAGCTGTTTTTTGCACATATCACATTCTTATGGTTTATCTTTGGTGTGTCTTAGCTTGTGTCTTTTTAAATTACTTCGGTGTGCTGTTTCATAATCGCACATATTACATTCATATGGTTTATATCCAGTATGTGTTGATATGTGACGTTTTAAACTACCTCGATGAGCTGTTTTATAATCGCACATATCACATTCATATGGTTTATCTCTATTGTGTGTTATCTTGTGTCGTTTTAAATCACTTCGTTGTGCTGCTTCAAAATCGCACATATTACATTCAAATGATTTATATCCAGTATGTGTTGATATGTGACGGTTTAAATGACCTCGTTGAGCTGCTTTATAATCGCACATATCACATTCATATGGTTTATATCCAGTGTGTGTTAACTTGTGTTGTTTTAAATCACTTCGTTGTGCTGCTTTATAATCGCACATATCACATTCATATGGTTTATATCCAGTATGTGTTGATATGTGACGGATTAAATTACCTCGATGAGCTGTTTTATAATTGCACATATCACATTCATATGGTTTATCTCCAGTGTGTATTAACTTGTGTTGTTTTAAAGCACTTAGTTGTGCTGCTTTATAATCGCACAAATCACATTCATGTGGTTTATCTCCAGTGTGTATTGATTTGTGTCGTTTTAAATTATTTTGTTGAGCTGCTTTATAATGGCACATTTCACATTTATATGGTTTATCTCGGGCGTGTGTTGATTTATGTTGTTTTAAAAGACTACGGTGCGCTGTTTTATAATTGCACATATTACATTCATATGTTTTATCTCCAGTGTGTGATAATTTGGTATGCTTTATAGCGGCCATAGTTCAAACCTGAATAAATCGATTACACAGTAGACGCGAATACAAACGTGGAATAAAAAGTTGAATAGAATAATCACCAAAATATTTTTTAAGCCCAAAGAATTTTAATTTTCCACCTTGATTTTCTTGGCCTTTGGATTTTTCAAAACATTTATTTGTTATTTGAGTTCTTACTAATTAGCATTTTTGAAGGATTTCACTCCAGTGTGTAATATTTTGAGTGTGTCAGCAGACAGTTTATTCTTAATTATAGTTTAATAAATGTTTGTTGGAAAAAATGTTTGATCTCTTTTGACCAACAATAGTTTAGCCACATTTCTTACTTTTGGGTTTGTTCCAGGTGGTATCTTTTAGATTTCTTTGATGGAAATAACGATCCTCTCAAGCTGGTTTACTGTGTTGTACCTGAAACGAAAACAAAGTATGACCAAGTAAAGTAAAGGACCCAGACTCTACTGGGATAACTCAGCGATTATTCTCTCCCATTAAGTTATTGTTCAGATCCGATCAAAATTTGAGAAACTTTTCAAATTAACAATATTTTCCTTAAGAAGTTTAGAAATGTGAATTGATTGCTTTTGTTTTACATGTGGGACCAGATTCTTCCAAACAATTATCACCCAATAGCGTTGCTACCGGCTTTTTGAAGATTTTGGAAAGCGCTATTAACAATAGGTTATTGAGTTTCTTAGAATAAAATAATATACTCAGTTCAAATCAGTTTGCATTCTGAAAAGGAAGATCAACAACCATGGCAATTTATATAATGCTAAGTAAAGTATAGGAGTCTCTACATAGGAAACAATCTCGTACTGCTTTGTTCCTCAATGTCTAGAACATTTGACTATGTTGTACCATCAGTTGTGTTGCAACAGTTAGATTGAGTTGGTTTCTCCGCAACAGCACAGTTAATTGACACATACCACATTTTTTAAATTAAATAAATAAAAGTAGTCCAAACAGCTCAATCTGATGTAGGTAAAGTGAATTTATGAGTACTGCAAGGCAGTATCATGATACTGCCTCAATACGTACATACTCAGTAAGTACTTGCAGTACTTGTATTTGTGTTTGTACTTGCAGTACTCATTACTTGTGATCATGTAATGAGTATCAAGTATCGAGTAATGAGTTGCTATCCTTACTTAGCTCACACTGTTTCTTTATGCCTATGACGTAACTATACTACTCTTGAAGATTGGACAGAGTGATTCAGAAAATAATCGCACTATCACAACTGCACTAGGAAAGCTGATAGAATGATTAAACACTCTAAACCTTCAGACAAATATTTCTTTATCTAAAATAATACAGTAGTGTAGTAGTCGCACAGTAACAGCACATATTTTTAAAATTTCTGTTTGTAAGAAATAACATAGTCTAGAAACAAATCATTTCTGTAAACAAGAAATACTACAAAAATTTATACAATACTTGTTTTGACATGTGCTAATAATTATTGGATGCCTGTTAAGAGGTAAACTGATTATAACGATTTCTGAAAGATGAACAAGCATAAACTAATAATAATTATGTTTCTGTCAATATATGCTTCTGAATCTAAATTCAAACACCATGTTTAATAAAATGGAAATGCCTCACTTTGCATGTTTGATTTTGGTTTCAGCCCAGCCTGAGAAGGCCAGGACAAGAGTACAAGGCCAACAAGCATGTATGAAAGGGCTCATACAGATAGAAGAAGTGCAAGATGTGAACAGAAACATGAATGGATCGTGCAAGTGGAGAGAAGTGGTACCCCTATGAGAGTCGTGACTATTATAATCTCTCTACTAGGTAAAAACAGAAATAGTTATTGTTTTAGATTTATTCTATTTATAATAAATAATAAATTTGGGACACTTCCACACACGGTCGCCTGACCCCAAACTAAGCAAAGCTTGTACTATGGCTGCCAGAGACTGATATACATACTTAGATATTTTTAAATACATACTTAAATACATATTAACACCCAGACATAGAACAAACACAAATGTTCATCGCATGTTTGCCCTAGGTGGGAATCGAACCCACGCCCCCAAGCTCAGAAGGCAGGTTCACTACCAACTGAGCCACCGAGGCATGCATTTATAAAAAAGACTATGTTAAGTTCAGGCAGGCCCAGTTCGTGCAGCGTCAAAATATTTTTTTAGAGTAGGTACTTAATACTCTATGCAGTAGCTAGTATACTTACAAGACGAGAGGCTTACTTGTAGGGAGGAAAGTGCGAGCCGAAACGCGCCACAGCCACAGGCGAGATATTTTCGTTATTTTGTTTGGCGAAGCGTGATATTGCTGCAACCTGAATATCAAGAATTGATATTAACATTTGAGTGTTGATTTACGTAATGATTTATG
Organism: Peribatodes rhomboidaria; assembly: GCA_911728515.1. Taxonomy (NCBI): domain Eukaryota; kingdom Metazoa; phylum Arthropoda; class Insecta; order Lepidoptera; family Geometridae; genus Peribatodes; species Peribatodes rhomboidaria. Next base: position 3,599,388 of record OU452194.1, read on the forward strand.
ATAAGAACTTGCGACATGAAGATTTAGGGGTACTTACTTATTTTGAGTATTTTGTTACTAAGAAAATGAAAAAACAATTATGACTTTGGAACTAGGGGTCACTATAATGTACGACATGATATTGTCCAACACGATAATGTACAGGCAGTAATGTAAATAAATAAAATAATAAAAATAAAATAAAAAAGCCTTTTTATTTCCTGTGAATTTACCTTTCTTACAATCTATGCATGTGTTAGTTTATTTTTTCTAATGTAACTGTTTAATTATTTCTTGCTTTATATAAATTTATCTGTTTCTAAACTATTAATTTTATTTTTGCTTAAACTATTTTTTATTTAATTCACCGGAACCCCAGAATGGGTAAAGGCCTCCTCCAGTGAAGCCCATTTGACTCTGTCTTGAGCTACTTGTCTCCAGTTTGGACCAGCTATTGTTTTAATATCATCTTCCCGTCATGTAATAGGTCTACCTCTAGTTCTTTTGCCTATTGGGCCGTTCCAGAATGTTACTTTTTTGGTCCATCTAAGATCAGTTAGCCGCGCAACATGTCCTGCCCAATTCCATTTCATTTTTTGTGCGTAACTCAGAGCGTTCGTTGCTTTAGTTATTTTTCTTATTTTAGTATGTCGTATTTTATCCAGTTTCCTTATCTTTAGCATACTTCGTTCTAGCCCTCTCTGACAGACGCTGATCTTTTTTCTTGTTTCAGCAGTGAATTTCCACGTTTGGCAACCATATGTCAAACATGGGAAGAGGCTCGAAATCATGACTTTTGTTTTAATAGCTTGTGGCATATTACTTTTAAAAATGTCCTTGAGACTCCAGTATTTGTTCCATGTTAATTGGATTCTTTTATCTATTTCTATGTTCTTATTTTTCCTGTCGAAACTAATAGTTTTACCCAGATAGACATATTCCTCAACGTATTCCAATGGTTTGCTATTGATTATTATTGGTCTTTTTAAGCTGTTTGTCATTAATTTCGTCTTTGTAATATTCATTTCTAGTCCCACCTTTACACTAGCTAGATGTAGGTTTTCTGCCATGAGCTGTAGTTGGGAGAATGACTCTGATATTAGTGCTAAGTCATCAGCGAATCTCAGATGGCTTAGGTAGGTGCCTTTTATGTATAGTCCTCGTTTGCTCCAGTCTAGCTTATTTATGATCGTCTCGAGGACAGCTATGAATATTATTGGAGACAGTGGATCGCCTTGTCTAACTCCCCTTTCTATTGGAAAACTTGGGCCTATGGTTTCTAGCTTGATTTTACCCTTATTGTTGTTATATATGGATTTGATGATTTTTATATATATTTCCTCCACTCCTTGTTTCTTGAGGCTTTCCCAGATACTTGTATGTCTTACCGTATCAAAAGCTTTCTGGTAGTCGATGAATGCTATATAAAGTGTTCTTCTGTTTTCCTGGTACTTTTCCATAATTAATTCGAGTGTGTGGATATGGTCAATAGTTGAAAACCCTTTTCTGAAGCCTGCTTGTTCCACCGGTTGTTTTTTTTCCAATGTATCACTAATCCTTGTATTTATAATTGCGGAAAATAATTTGTATAGACTCGGTAGCAAGCTAATTGATCGATAGTTTCCAATGTCCTTCGGGTCTCCTTTTTTATATATTAATATGATGTTGGATTCGGACCATTGGGACGGTGTTTCAGATTTTTGCAGAATCATGTTAAATAGTTCAGCTAATGGTGCAGCTAAAGTTATGTGTGCTTTTTTCAGTGCTTCGTTCGTAATTTTATCTGAACCAGGGCTTTTTTCTAGCTTCAATTTCTTTATTGCATCTATTATTTCTACTGCGTCTATTGATTTGAAGTTCGTTTCTTGTGTGTCATCTGTTTTTTTGTCGAAATTTATGGTTGATGTGTCTCTCTTGCTGTATAGATTTCTGTAAAATTCTGTTGCAGTAGTAATGATATCTCTTCTAGTGCACTGTTCTGTATCTTTTTTTCTCAGTCCTTCTATCCATGTTGTATTCGTTCTGAGTTTCTTATAGGCCTTCTTTGTACTTCCAGTGCTTTGTAGATGTTCTTTTATTGTGTCTTGTCTATATTTTGCGTAATCTGCTTTTATATATTTGTTGACTACTTTATAAAGTGCAGTCAGTTCATTTTTCTCGCTACGTGATTTGTTTTTAGTTCTCTGTAACTCCTTTCTTCTCTTTAATAATCTGACTGTACTTGCCAGTACAGTATTTTGTGTTGTTTATTTTCTTCTTTTTTTGGGTGGGCTTGTTTTAAACTATAAGTGATGGCCTTTTCTATCCTGTCGTAGCAATATTGTATCGAGGTGTTTTCACTGGAAGTTGGACTTGCAGAAAGCAGTGACATGCAGTCACATTTTTATTTTATTTTTTATTTTTTATTTTATTTTATTTACATTATTATGCCGTCCTTTATCATGTCGTGCAATATTGGGCTGTGCTTTATCGGCACGAGCCGAGAATGTACAACCCTATATTGTACAACATGATAATTGGTGGCATCCCCCTATTGGCTAACCCTGCTAAAGAAATCTCCGATCCGATTGGCTGTTCGCGTTCATGAACTTTGTCGTTTCCATGCTTCGTTTGAACGAGATAGTGTAATAATCACAGATAAAATATGGAACCCTTACGTTCATTCTATGGTTTTATTGAACAAATATTCATTCATTAGCCAAGTACGAAACATGCCAAAGTAGAAAATATAGAAATCGACGTTAACTTTTACGAAACAAGTTTTAGTGAGAGACAGACTATTTACTATTTTGTATTCCTCTGTTTTGTAATTTTTTGTTTTATTTTAGCTTGTGCTGTTTGACTGTGCTGTGCTGATGTTGCCGAGGCTGTTTCTTCATTGTGAATCGCCGCGAAAGTTGTTTATACTCCCGCTGTGTCTACAGTGGAATTCTTCTGGACATATCTGCCGCATGCAGCCTAAAGATCTATAAAGGGCATAAAACCACAATAAAGTGAGCACAGAATGTGGTGAGGCCTCACAGCAGGTCCAAAAAGAGGTAGTGAGATGAGCTTTACTTCCCACTGCAGAAGCTGGATCAGAAAAGCACTCAACCGCAAGGAATGGAAGAGCTTTTCTGAGGTTAAGTCGTGAAGAGGTAGGTTATAGTTACTGACATCTATTAGTGTTACTAGCCGCCATAGCAGTTCCACCCTTGTAGACATTCCCTTCATGAGCCAAAAATACATATAGTATATACCTATAACTGAGATAAAAAGTATTCTACATTGTTATATCTACCTGCAGCTCACCAACAGTTTCTATGTGACAAATCGCATCAATCTGTTGCTGTAAAGAGAAATACACAAAATAATACACCTATCTAAGCAACTTTCATATTAACTTCCAAGCCCTCCTTGCTCCTCTTATTTTTAAACCCTGTTGCGAAATCCTTTCTTATCAGACAAAATTTTATGATTGATAATCTGAAACCTCGTACAAAGCAATTTGATTCCACATCTATTGTGTATACTGCTAGACTCTGAAATATGCTGCCATAATAGTTTTGTATGGATTTGGTTTTTTCTAGCAAAGTATGGCGAGGTGGCTGTCAAATGCGAGCCTAATAAATAGTTTAAAAAACTTTGTAATCTGTAGAGTAATCCATAAAAGTAATTTGCCTATTTATAATTTTGTTTGTTACAGAACCATAAATTCTACACCATGAGAACTGACAACTCTGAAGATATTGTAATGATTACCTCGGGGCAGCCTACCATAATGTAATAGATTGCCTTTTATTATGGGTTTGTACCCACGGACCCTGGGACCAGTTTCCATTAATGAATTAAATTTACCCACTGATTCCGGAATTTGTGGATCCCCGAAACAAAAGTATAATTGTGTACCTATTTAAAAGTAGGAATGACAACCCAGTTAAAGTTCTTGTGCTGCAAATTAAATATTAACATGTAAAAAATTAAATAAACCGTTTTATTATGCAGAAAATGCAATTATTAGGTCCTTACGTATGAAATTAGCGTTTTGTCGTACTGATCAATTTGATCTGAAATATCTCCTCTTTGGTTAAGAATTCGAAATTCAAATTAATAAATTCATTAAGCTGGTTTTTTTTTCTTTGGAATACAGTCATTCATTTGTTATTTTCCTCATTATTTTTTCTTTGGCGTCGCTTATTACCGCGCAATGGAAAACATGAAATATCGGTATATTTACGAGTACGAGTTCTACCGTGGCACCAGTGCTGCAGAAACAGCTCGAAGAATTAATGATGTGTACGGCGCTGGTGTCGCTAAAGACAGCATGGTACGTTTTTGGTTTCAACGTTTTCGTTCTGGAAATTTCGACCTTAAGAACCAACCCCGTGGACGGCCGGAGATCAAAGTGAAAAACGAAGAATTAAAGGCTATTGTGGAAGCGGATCCATCACAAAGCACTTCAGAGATAGCAGCAGGCTTGGGGGTAAGTGACAAAACTGTATTAATCCACTTGAAGCAAATCGGGAAAGTAAGAAAACTCGAACGATGGGTACCTCATGAATTGAGTGAATCGAACTTGCAAACACGGGTCGCCTGCTGTGTTACTTTGCTCAACCGACACAATAATGAAGGGATTATAAATTGAATCATTACTTGTGATGAAAAGTGGATATTTTACGATAATCGAAAGCGCTCATCGCAAAGGCTGAACCCTGGAGACCCAGCCAAATCCTGTCCTAAACAAAAATTGACTCAGAAAAAGTTATTTGCAAGTGTTTGGTGGACTAGCGCCGGTGTCGTTCACTACAGCTTTCTTAAATCTGGCCAAACGATTATGGCAGATATCTATTGTCAGCAACTGCAAACCATAAAGGAAGAGCTAGCTGTTAAACAATCGAGATTGGTCAATCGCTCTAGGCCACTGCTGCTTCACGACAACGCAAGACCACACACTGCACAACAAACAACCACTAAGTAAGCTGAGCTACAATTGGAATGTCTGCGACATCCACCGTACTCCCCGGACCTTGCTCCAACAGATTACCATTTCTTCCGGAATTTGGACAACTTCTTACAAGAAAAAAAATTCCACTCCGATGCAGTAGTCCAAACCGCCTTCAAAGAGTTTATTGATTCTCGCCCCCATGGTTTTTATAGTAAAGGGATCAATGAACTACCCATAAGATGGCAAAAGTGCATAGATAACAACGGTGCATACTTTGATTAATTAAATATATTTTACAAAAAAAAAAAACGACTTTTTATTCCTTCCGTACAAAACGCCAATTTCATACGTAAGGACCTTACATCATTATACTCATAATATGACACTGTTATTATTACCTACTGTGTTTTATATATTGGCTACGTATGGAGTGAAACGGTGTCTTGATACAACCACTGAAATCTCTCTAAAAGAGTTCCAGTGCATGTGTAAGGATAAATGGGGCTTCACAGACTGGTTTGATATTGAAAAGGGTGTTAGACAAGGATGTGTGTAGCTTCTCCATCCTATTCAATCTGTTCATAGACAACTGTTTGAAAGAGTATGTATGGATTATGAATGATTAAGCTGACCGTCAAATGTTTCCTATATGCTGATGATCAAGTTATTTTAGCATCATCATAGAAGGAATTGCAGGCAATGGTTAACATTGTGCATGGCACTTTAGAAAGCAAGGGAATGAAAGTTAATGTAAGTAAGACGAAAGTAATGGTTTTTGAAAGAGAGTAAAGCATGACAGACTGTTCAGTTCTGATTGAAAGGGAAAGAGTGGAACAAGTGTACTTGGGATCAAAGTTTACGAGAGATGGTCAGTGTGACTGTGATATTGAGCGTCGAGTTTTGGCAGGTAATCGAGTAAATGGGGCCTTACATAAGTATATGAGCAGTGAGAAAGTTTCTAAAAGAGCACTTCTGGCTGTTCATATAGGGGTTTTGGTGCCCAATCTTACGAGGTGCATTCAATAAGTACCTAGGCTCATCGCCAGAGGGCGCTGTAGTTTTTTCAAAAGAGTTTTACCACAGTGTAGCACTTTTTTTTTAAATTCTTTTTTCAAATTTTCATTCCAATCCCTTCATTTGTTTTAATTTGACAACTTATGGAAGCGAACGTGTCGATCGGTTTTACAAAAATGGAAAAAGAGCAATATCGTTCGGTGATTCGATTCCTATTTTTGGAAGGGAAAACGCGCATCAAAATCAAAGAGCGCTTGGATGCTGTGTACGGTGACTCTTCTCCATCGATGGCCACCGTCAAGAATTGGTTCAACGAGTTTGCACGTGGCCGTACGTCGGTTTTTGATGAACCACGTCCAGGTGCACCGAAAACAGCGGCTACGGAGGAAAACATTAAAAAAATCCATGATTTCGTATTGGCAGATCGCCGATTGAAGGTTCGGGAGCTAGCTGAGACTGTAGGCATTTCACAAGGAACAGTGCATCATATTCTTCACGAGGAACTCGGCATGAGAAAGCTGTCGGCGCGATGGGTGCCGCGTTTACTCACACCAGAAAACAAGCGCAACCGTGAGACCACATCGGAGACGTGTTTGGCGCTGTTTAAGCGGAATCCAGCGGATTTTTTGCGTCGTTTTGTGACCGTCGATGAAACCTGGATCCACTGGTACACACCAGAGACCAAGGAGCAATCAAAACAATGGATCCAGACCGGGGAACGTGCTACAGAAAATTAAGAGAATGCCGCACCTTGATACTCCATCCCATAAAGCTGCCTAGATTCACTGAATCATACAATGATCTTATACCTACATACAATTAAGTAGATATTTTCATTTCTGACTAAGTTATCCTAGCATATAGAACCAAGGTATGATAATCGTTCTATCTGTGGCACCTCTGGCATTGTTACCATTACCATCTCGTGGTAAAACTGCACTGCACGTGACATTTTTGAAATATAATTATTACTGAAAACTGAGCCATAATCTAACCTGCTTCTAACTAAAGCTATGTATGTATAATCAACGTAAATGTAATGGATGAATACCCCAATTGGAACCAACTAGAACTTTAATTACTTACATTAATATGTTTTTGTGTTTTACTTTCTGTTTCATTTATATGTTTCCGCCACAGTAATAAACAATCTAGTTACATTCCTAGGTATTTGTATATTTCCACACGTTCAATCTGTATGTTATTTACCTTTATACCTACAGTCTGTTTTCTCCGACCCCTACTAAAAACATAGAATTTAGACTTGGAAGTAGATAGTTCCAATCCCAAATAATTTAGAATAGGTACCTACAAAAATCTGCAATGCTGCGTTTTGTATTTTATTTGCACTTTGAACCAAATCGTTGCATATTGACAGATGTAAACAGTTGAAGACCTTAAAAATTTTTTCTGTTGTTAAGCTGAAAATAAGAGGCGAACTCGGACATCCTTGCATAAGTCCCTTAGGTACTTGTATCCCTATTATATAGGCATCTATCATCGTACCAGAGTCATCTTTGATTTAGAGACATCTCCGACTTAGAAAATTCCACAAATACCTACACAATAGTTTACCTACTCCTAGTTCATCAAGGATTTCAGTTGCTTTGTCTATAAGTACATTATTTTATAAATTTTCAATATCCAGAAAGCATGCAACGGTAGGCATGTTGTTTGTGAGTCCTAATTGAATCTGCGTCACAAGTGAGTCCTAATTGAATTTGCGTCACAATTCGCACCAAACAGTCTAGACACGACTGGCCGCTGCGGAAGCCCGTTGTAAGCGGCGATAACAAGTTGTTCCTTTCCACAAACCATTCCAAACGTTTCATAGGGTGACATTGCCAGTTTACCGACCACCACTAGTTCCCGACCGTTTCTCAGTAATTTAAGTAAAACAGTGAAATCGGAACGCGGCAAGAGTTTGTTTAATTTTTAAATGAAAGTTTAATTTGTGCCCTCTTCCGATCCAACCTGTCGTTGGTCTACGCCAGGTAGATGACCTGCAGGAAATTTAGGCGCTAAAACAGAACTGAGTCTGTGCGCACATGCCGTGTAATGAACAGAAAAAATAGTGTGGATGGATTTTTTCAATCTTAAGTAGCACTTAGTTTTATTTAGATTTACACTTGGAAATTATGCTTGGGTTGTCAGATATCTTTTGTTTTTGGTTCTAAGATCATGTTTTGTCAATAAATTGTCTGCCAATAAAGATCAGGTGGATGAGCTAGGAGATGAAATTTATAATTATGTCTGTCTGATCTTAAAAGCAGTCCTATTTAGTAAAAATAGACGAAGTCAATAGAAGAAGCTGCTTTAGTATTAGGAAGACAAAACCTACATTTTTTTTAATGTAGAATAGGTCGGCGATTGACCACCAACTCGCCTGATGTTAAGCGACGTTGTGGTCTAAGATGGAGCACGACGACCTATACGGTACTTATTCACTCTAGCCTTGAAGTTTACTAGAGTGAAGAAGTACAAAGACGGCAGTTGAGTGAGGCGCTACAAGTGCGCTTTTGCTCAGACCCAGGTTGTCTTTGCTTCGAATGTCTTAACTAAAGGTCTGCCAGCACACTGACTGGTGTAGTTTCCGAATGAGTCTGTGTTTATGCTGAGGATTCCTCTAATATCTCTAACACCACCGAACTACCCCTTCGAGTTAAAAAGAGTGCAGTTTCCCCTCAAAGTCTGCTTTGCCATGACCAAAAATAAATATCAAGCCAAACTCATAATTGACTAAAATGCTTTTCACACAGTTAGTTATACGTGGCCTACTACAGAGTATGCTCATGGAGCAGCCAAGTGTTTCTAAAAAAGATAAAAATTATAATTAGGTTTTCGTTGTAAATATTATTAATTGTCAATTATCTACTTTCGGTTGTCTTCTAATTTTATAATTTCACACACGCTTAAAGTTCTGTTGATACCATACTACTACTACTACTTTTCTCATTCCAGAGATAGTTTAGTTAACTAAAGAACTTCGTCCATATTGCTCTGCTTGGGATATTGTCAGTTTGTGTATTTAATTGAGAGCGAGTGTGACCGCTTATAATATTTATTTCTGAAGATAAAAACGTCATACATTTTCTGTAAGCCACGCGGGCGAAGCCGCGGGCAGAAGCTAGTAAAGTATAAAACTGGGGGGCGATTCAGTTAATCATAGCCGATGCTTAACTGAACCGTTGACGTTGCGTTTGTCAAAAATAAGACGGCTGGGGAACGGCTCACCATCACTAATGGTTCACAAGCGTGTGAGCTAGAGCTCGACCGCTGCTCCACCCGGTTAAAAACGACTGACGTCACTGCTACGTAGCTAGGATGTTAATGCGGGGCGTTTAACTGGGGCCACCTCAATTCCATAAAATTGTATCTAGCTCTTTGCATCTTAATACAATTGCAATATTACCTACACCAAAGATTTACTATTGTATGTGCTAATTATTTAGTATAAGGCTTTAAGCATACTGACGCAAATCGTGAATAGTTGCGTCTGTATTCGTCTTGTATTCTACGAACAGATTCGCAACAATTCCAGCATCTCGAGTCAATCTGTTTGAAGCTTAAATGATAAATTAGTAGGTTTAAGCATGTACTTAGTAAAAGTACTTACTTATTTTATTTGTATACTTACTTAAAAACTTATTTTCGCATTTTATATCATCATTAGGTATCATCAGCCTATCTAATGTTTGTCCATTCCACTTGACTGCATGCGCCTCTAACCTAACCGTAGGGTTAGTAATTAACTTATTCTATGACTCGATGAGTATTTTAAAACCCTATGAACTGGCTTCACTGTGTTTTCGTTTCGGAATAAATAACAGTACAAGTAGGTAGGTACAGAAGAATCATGCTGACACAGTAAGCATGCGAATTTAAACCTACTCACAGCGTTAATAAGCTAACGCTATAAGACTAGTTGTTGATTGGACGAGTTAACGTGACATTTTTAAAGCTCGTATCTCGTCCGATCACCAGCACCTCTAGTATGCGCGCGCGGCAAAATTCTTTTCGTCACTTTGTCATGTGAGAACGTGACAAGGCTATGTCTAAAATAATATACGTCTGTCTTCGATAAAAAGAGTCAACTTACCGTTGTCGCGTTGCGCATGCTAGGTCTGCTGGTGACGTTAGAGCTTTACTGATTCTAGAAACAGAATCGCTTGGAAACGATTTCAACCTATCAAACATTTAGAAACCATTAGCAATGCCAGAAATTTAAATTACAAATGTTAAAGTTGTCTAGGGCCCTTTGTCACTCAAGTCTGTATTATCGGGTTAATATATTAAGTAAGTCTGTATTATCGAGTTGTGAGAAAGCAAAATATTATGGGTAGTAGAATGCCCTAAAGGTGTAGTGTATAAGTACGTTGTTGTTTAATATGGAGGTATGTATAAACTAAGAACCTACTATTATTCTTTATTTCGTTATTTTTATGTATTTGTGCTATGCAGCACTTTTTGGCTTTTCCAGTGACTATTCTTTAATAAAATCTGCAAAAGAATTACATTTTTACTAGCGTTATCCCCGCGCCAGGTCCTACGCGCGAGTAACTCTTAGCTGAATTCCATGCAGAGGGCAAACCTATATTATTGGCGCTGTGTACAACGCAGAGTGCGCTAGGCCTGGTTTCAGGTCCGCGGATTAAAATGGCTTGATTCAACCACTATCTCAGACATTTTTGTCTGAGTAAATAAAGCAGACTCATATTGCAGGGAAGAGGCCCCCTACCCCTATCTTTTCCTGAATACATCACTGATTTATTTGACACAAAAACTTCTTTCCCTTAGCGAAAGCGCACACTATGCAACAGCTTGACGACTAAACGCAATGATAGATTGCAGCCGACAACATTCTTACTTTTTGCTCAAAATTCTACGCAGTTGACATTTGAGTCGCAGAGTGCCAAGAACAGTAGTTGGTCATCGGCCACGGACATGGTGCGTGGGCCACCTACGGTGCATTTGCGAAGACACGCGCATGCAAGACGATTAGATCCAAACGACAGCTATGCGTCTAGTCGCAGCGACAAGATACGTGCCCGCGCAAGCTGTGCATTTGCGCTGGCACTTATGTTATACCTACTTACTTTTCATTTCTAATGTCATTTTCAAGTATGCTGTCAATTTTGACTGATAATCCCGAAATTTTTCAAATTACATCGAAAGAGCTAAACGTTGCTCGTGGATGGCACGTTCTTCTTGTGCAGCTACGGAACGGCATACGTACACCATGCATGGTATAATAATACACTTCGCCAGATACAGCATTCCGGTCACGTGGGCAACACGTAGTGACATCAATCGATGCTTAAGCAAGACCGAAATATGTTATTAACAAATAGTTCGAAAGAGACGGATGACGATGACGAGTGACGTCATTACGTGTTTGCTCCCAGAATGCTAAACCCATGATCCAAAAAAACAAGGTCTAGCATTCCAGGCGCAAACACGTATGACGTCACTCGTCATCGTCACCCGTCTCTTTCATACTATTTGTAAATTTCTTATTTCGGTCTTGCTTAAGCATTGATTGACGTCACCACGTGTTGCTCACGTGACCGGAATGCTATTCCTGGCGGAGTATATTATTAAACCATGATTAAATCTTGTTTTTTTTTTATCACGACGTACACAAACTAGGTAGAGTAGTTACTACTAAAAATTGATAGCATGCTTAAAATAAGTACCTACGCTGCTTTTTTTCCATGTCAATAACAAATTTAACAGTGACATAAATATGTCTTTTAAGGCCTACCTACAAGTTTAATAAAATGCACAGTTATTTTAAAATTACGATAAGTTATGTATATTATATTATTAAATAGGTACGAGTAAGTACATTAAAAATTAAAATTTACACTATTAACTCACTGAACATGCAGTCAAACTTATTAAAACATGTACCTAGCCATAAGTTTCGGAAATATGACCACGATATGACCACTGCCAACCTCTTCGAGGAAAAGGCGTGACGTCCTCCTTCCTTATCAGAGGGCAGGGTGTGGCGATATAACAGACCTATTTTTTTTCTGACGACATGTTACGTTATCTCTTAGGCCACTTAGATCCACCCAGGCTCCGCTGGTGGAGCAAAAGCTATTTTTTCTGCAAACGTGAGTCTGTTAGAACATGAAGCAGTTCGTGTTTCGCTGTCGTATGTTTGCATTGCTTCTGGTCCGTTTCTGCTAGGTTTTATGACACAGAATCTTGGGAATTTACAAGGAATGTATTAGTGAATCCGGCAACATTTTGTAAACGTCATGTAAAGATAGATAACATGGATGGACTGGTCATTGATAAAGTCAATCAATCATGAAGTTTCAAAGACGTTTAGCTATCAGGCTATTATCACGCTATCCGCTATCGGAACCGGCAACGATAAATTATTGGGACGGCCGGTTGCGAAAAAATGCTTAGACCTAACCAAATGGGATGTCAATGTAACAAAATTAATATTACAGTAAAGTTGTACTGGTCATAGCTTAATTCTACTAGGTACCGGGCGCTCATAACCGATCACCGATCTTATACAACAGACGACATCGTGAGTTCGAATGGGTGACCGCAAGTGGCATTTATAACAGAGTGCTACTGTAGCTCGGATGGCACGTTAAACCGTAGGTCTCGGCTGTTTGCTCTAGTAGACAAAGTAACAACAATAATAATAAAGCCATGTCAGAAGCCAATATTGCACCGGCTACGGTATTGCAACCACAGACTTTTAAACTGTAATTCAGGTATTTAAATATTTATGGAATCTATGTTGTCTATGACGTGAATGAAAAAGTAGAGTTTGAACGTTCCTCTTTTAACTTGATACTGACAAATGCACAAGACGTGCGACGCCAAATTCCCCTATGCAAGAGAACAAAAAAAAAAGGTTACTCTAGTTTCTTTATAAATAAAACCTACCCATAGATTCAAACGTTTCAGCAACGTGTCACTAACGTGTCACCAACGTGTCACTAACGTGTCACCAACGTGTCACCTACACCAACATACAGAAATAAATCTAATATTCTCTCTCACTCTTAACCTCGCTCTTACCCATTATATGTCCTACTCCCTCATGGTGACGTCAGCCTAGTCACCTATTCTTGACGCGTGAGATGAGATCTGGTCACCTTCACTCTCGACTTTTCAAGCGAGATAGACAAAGACCAGAAAATATCTCGAATGGTAGGAATAGGCACCCTGTATACTTACTTTTCTCCTTCACTTGGTTCTATCTTCGACATTGTCTTAAAACAATACCTACTAAAACAATAGTTTAATAGCTTTAAATAATGTCTAAAGTTTAATAAATAGCTCTACATCAACTTATGGTTTATTTGGAAAAACTATGTAAAAACCAGTAAAAACCTATTTATGCTTCTTTCTTATGCTCATTGTACGTTTCATATTTCTTGCTAAAAATAAAACTAGTACTTTATTTGTTTCTTCCTTTTCTGTTTTTTTCTCCTATATAACCTGAAAACCTGTAAATTAAATAGGTAATTAGAAATCTATTACTATTTTCCATGGACGTATGCTATTTTTCTAGGAACAAATTTTCCTTGCATATTTGACATAAATCAAGTCAAATTGTTAAAATACATCATACCAAAGAGTATGTAATATAGATACATAATACCAACATGCAAGTTTTTTTTTTTTTTTTTTTTTTTTATGTAGAATAGGTCGGCGTTTGACCACCAACTCGCCTGATGTTAAGCGACGTTGTGGTCTAAGATGGAGCACGACGACCTATAAGGTACTTATTCACGCTATAGCCTTAAAGTTTAGTAGAGTGAAGAAGTACAAAGACGGCAGTTGAGTGAGGCGCTACAAGTGCGCTACTGCTCAGACCCGTCTTCGGATCGGTTACACCGGACTACATCCCGAAACACGACTAGGTCATTTCACGGCATGGCTTGGTCCGGTGGGTGGTAACTAGCCACGGCCGAAGCCTCCCACCAGAGTAAAGTTTAATTGATTTACCTATATCTTCTATGATATTGACAAAATGCAACAATATGAACGAAAGTAGATATGTGTTTAGCATAGAATAAAGGAATGTAACAAGGAGAGATGAGAGTGGGCACTGGAACAGTTTCTTGGGAATAAACAGTCCTATTTTATATCATAATTTATCATTAGCATTCTCAAAGGTCTAGTGAGAGTAGGAACAAAGTATACTCAGTTGTGGCCCTAGTTAACGTACTATCTCTTTACCACTTTACCTTTACCATTCCATATACCTACGCGGCGCTAATTCGACCGGGCCGACTGATTATAACAAACTCTCTAGGCTGACACAATATGTGCACTTCAGTAATTTACTATAAAAAATTCTTTACTGGATTCACTGGATTACTTATCGGGTTCTGGACTTTTCGCGTCGATATTTGTCCTCTTGTAGAGGACTTGTATTTTTGTTCAATGAGTCACTTGTTTCCTGCAGAAAAATTAGAAGACCACACATTCAACAAAATCACTACTTTGTTTGGCAAAAAAGTAAAAGTTGCGTTACTAATTTTGTATCAATTGCGGACACTCGTGCATTTTAACAAATCGATAAAGGTTATTACACCACCATTATTTTAGTTGAATACTCAAAGAAACACAGTATAATAAAATAAACAAAAATTGCCTTTTTCTGATTCCCGGCAAAAATATTCAAGTTTTTTTTTTTAAAGCTTTCATGACCATGGAAACAAAATCCATCAGTATTGTATATGGTGATGATGTAAATAAATTCCGGAGTATTGAAATTTTTGAAGTTCCTTTCAATAAATTATTTCCCGTATATTTGCGTCTCTCAACTGTATAGTGTCGCTTAGTTACTGTGGTTCATCGCATTGCCGCGTCGGTCTGAAAATAAATCACGTCACTAGTTCACAATAAAGAAAGAGAAAGGCTTAAAATTACACAGAATAATTTAAAATTTGGTTGTGAACTAGAAACAATAAAACAATACAATTAGGTATGAATTTAATGGTTTTTTTGTTCTTACCTCTTATTATTACCCGACTGCGCAAGAAAGAGGGTTATGTTTTTTCTAAAGAGTATTGGTGATTACACTAAAAATGCAGAATTCAAACTAAACTTAACGTCTCCAATTCCTAGCAAACCTTTTTCGTTTGCAAATAAATGCTCATGAAAACAACAATTAATAAAATATTATGTTCTAATTTAAATTTATATTAATTTCTTAATCGCGCAGCGATGGTGTTTTAAAACGCGCATAAGTTTAATTTATAACATAAGACCGCAACTTGACAGACTGCAGTTTTCAGGGTTTTTTGGGTTCCGGATACAGTATACTTACACTACCTATCTATAATAGGTAATAGGGGTAATCCACGATAATTAAATATTAAAAAACTTTTAGGGACCTTTAAGAAACTGTTAGCCAGATGGGAGTGGTTTCGATCCCAGCTTACAGCACGCATTAATTTGTTCATTGTGTGAATATTGTGTGCGTATTGTATGTCATCTGCTACATGACCGGAGCCCGTTGTATGGCCACAAGCTCACCCCCAGTCACATTTTTAGGGCTGAATATCGACCGACGAAGTGTGGGTGTTGTAATATACCTCTGCCATCTCCTTTGGGAGAAAGGTGTGGTGATAATATATGTTAAAAACTTTCCATTCTTATCCATATCATACTTACTTTACTTATAATATTAAACGAAAGTAACTCTATCTGTATTTCTGTCTGTATGTTTGTAGGCTTTTCACGGCTAAAACGGCTGAACAGATCTTTATGAAATTTGAAAATTAGTAACAGTATTTTACGAGGAGGTTATTGGATACTATTTTCTGAATTCTGAAGTCGTGGGTCAGACTATAAAGTATTTGCAAATTGGTTTTCATTAAAAACTAGCTGTTAGCAGTAAATAGTATCCAATAACCTTCCTCGTCAAATGCTGTAACTAATTATCAAATTTCATCAAGATCAGTTTGGCCATTTAGCCGCGAAAAGCCTAAAAACTGGCAGAGCTACTATCGATTTTTTATTTATAATAATATTCGGGACACTTGCAGACACGGTGACACTTGTCGTCTGACCCCAAACTAAGCAAAGTTTGTACTATGGTGGCCAGAGACTGAGATATATACCTACATACATATATTTTTAAATACGCACTTAAATTAAAAATTAACACCCAGACATAGAAAAAACACAAATGTTCATCTCACGAATGTTTGCCCTAGGTGGGAATCGAACTCGCGCCCCCTAGCTTAGAAGGCATGTTCACTACCGACTGATCCATCGAGACAGTGTATAATATCAATAAGTATGGGCCGTTAGGATATATTTTTTGCAACACAACCCTTACTCATAAAATACCATGTTATTGGCTGTCCCACGTATCGAGATAGGGAGCAGATATTCTATGGTATGTGTTGTATGTGTGTGGTAGCTATGTGTTTCAAACACTATTTTCTCAAGCTATTGTGTTTCATACTATGGTGGAAAATTCATTATAATAAGTTGACAACACTGGGCTACAGAAGCTACTGATAAGTAATCACAATACTACACTATGCTTAAATCTTTAAAATTTTTTGTGATGTCGTTAATTATCAATTTTTTTTCCGCTTACATTGCAAACGCAGGCTGAACCCTACGAGATTTATCAAAATAATGTACTCGTACTAATTATTTGTACACATTCAAAAGGTCTACAGAAAACTCCTCGATGGTATATGTCTATATCTTATGGATATCCTACAACAACGTTTTTTTGTTTATACTTAATACCCGTGCGAAGCCAGAGCGGGCCGCATGTTTTTATATACAACGTTCACAGTTTTTCTGTAGTGTATTTAGTATCAGCATTGCATCCGTGCGAAGCCGGGGCGGGTCGCTAGTAATATTATAAAATCGAAAGTTTGTGACTGTGTAAGTGTGTATGTTTGTTACATCTTCACGCTCTAACGGATGGACGCATTTTGATGAAACTTGATAATGAGGTAGCTCATACCCTGGATTAACACATAGGTCACTTTTTAACCGCGAGTAACACCGCGGGTCGCGGCTAGTATTACAATAATGTAGATGCAATGGAGTGGCAATATGATTCTGACATCATTTGCCTCGATCGGAGCGCACGTCGCACCATGGAATGACCATGGAATAACCACGGATGAGCGCACCTTTATTTACTGTTAAGGAGTTTTTGGCGGGAACCGAGAAGATGGTGTCATGAATTTAAATTATTTACTAAAACTTGTGATTCTCCGAGGAATAATAATAGTGGATTATTAACCTTTACCGGTTTGCTATACTTAGTGCATGAGCGTAGGTAAATTAAACAAGCATTATTAAATACTACTTTGCGTGTTTCCTACAAAACTAGGTTTTTTTTTTTTTTTGTTTGTAGTGGCCTCTGCCCCTTAGGGTTTTGGGGCAATGTTACCATCAACAGTGAGGGAGGCGATAGTAATTGATATAAAAAGAAAAGAAGAGAAATAATCCTGGTGAGGTAGATAGTACTATAGAAGAAATGAAAGGAAAAAGAAAAAAAAAACTATAGACGAAATTTATTGGACTGAATAAAATTAGATAATGAAAAAATGATTTTTTTGTTTGGGAATGAGAGCAGAGAAGAAATGTGTATTGGAA
The DNA here is from genome assembly GCA_911728515.1 of Peribatodes rhomboidaria. Lineage (NCBI taxonomy): Eukaryota > Metazoa > Arthropoda > Insecta > Lepidoptera > Geometridae > Peribatodes > Peribatodes rhomboidaria. The sequence continues at coordinate 3,616,930 of OU452194.1, forward strand.
GCGGAACTTTACAATTAGTGATGGTAGAATAAAGGGATGATTTACTACGAAGAGGGCAGCTAAAAAATATATAATTTACCGAACCAATATCCAAACCACAAGAGCAATTAGGAGAGTCTGCAAATTTGAATTTAAATAATTGAACAGGACTATAGTTGGCCCTTACCTTGAGTTTTGATCGTTAAGAAAACTTTTTTTGTTTTCAGTTTTAGCTCTAAACATTTCAATAGAGCGCTACTGGCGGAAACGTTATGAAACCACAGACATCCAATACAGTAGTATTCTATAGACGAAGTCTGTCTAAGGAACTAAGTTAAATGTATGGAGCCAAACGAAAACAAAAAAGTTTTCGCCAACCATCAAAACTCGCGGTAAGCCCACAGCTTTTGTCAGCTGTTGAGATTTTTGTTTTGTATTTGAATGACAACTCATGACAACTGAAGAAAACACCAATAGATTTAATTACTTACAAATATATTTATATATTTAATAGTTTAATAGTTCTTAATAAAGTTATTCCTAATCGTAGAATGTAGTACGTAATTATTTTACAGGGTGAAAGTAAGGAAATTGACTGGCATTATTCGCACACCTACATGCATGACAGCGTGAATAGCTAAGTACAGACCAGAAACCAAAAATAAAGTGTGACACTTTGTTCCCACGAAGGGAACCACCGGAGATTTTCGAGGAAAAACTCCACCAAAATGATAAGTAACTATACATTTCTTCACTTAAACCACTCATTCGCACCGCAAATTTTTAGCACATTTCTGCTGGATAGAAAATTTCCCCCTCGCTGGTTTGCCTTAGTTCTTGATGGAGGGTCCCGGCTTTTCCAGAGGAACTCATCACAGTCCTCAGCACCGCACGTCAACTTTTCCCGAGACAGCTACGAGATGTTGTATTTAGTCAAATCGGACAAGGGTTGTGTGTGTTATGAAGTTACGTAAGATAAAAGGTCTCAGTACGCAGCCAACTTCATTACATTGCCTATCTTTTAAAAATATCAATTATATATTGATATTATCATGAAAATGATGAAAATGATAATAAAATCTTTGCGATTTTTGAAAAATAGGAGTAAATGAGGCACTGGTGGCGGTACGAGTGCCTATATCAATAAAGTCAAAGTCAAAATGTTTTTATTCAATTTGGGTATCAAAGATATACTTATGAACGTCAAAGTTTTATAATAGACTCGACCGCCTTATTCGGAAAAAGAGCCACTACTCAGAAGAACAGGCAAGAAACTAAAGGGCAGTTTTTTTAAAAATATAATTAGATAACTGTCTCACAAATATTGACTTACAACTAGGTAATACCATATTATATTTATGTGCTAGTGGCTACTTGGTGGAAATGGAATGTAACTCCTCTGGAAGACAGGTTGGACGAGATAATGGGCCGTGCCATGACGTAGGTCCGTTACCAAACGCGCGAATAAGCCTCATACTGGACGTGGTCCAGGTGGATATTCCATTAATACTGCACGTGCTTATTGACCGAGCCAAGCGAGGTCTCAGAGGCGAGTATCTTGCTTAATAAATATATTTTTTTAAGTTTGAATAAATTAAAAGTAAAAATTCATTTTCAAAAACAAGCTTTTTATTTAATGCGCTAAAAAAAAAAAAAATTTTTCTTTTCCTATAAAACTTTTACTAATAGCTTAGAACGCCATTACTTACACATTTTATATTATAAGTTGCTAGTAAAAGTTATAAGTAAGTAAGTAGTAGCAAAAGTTTGTTTTATTCTTTAAGCGCATTTAAATAACAGCTTGTTTTTTTTTAATTTTATTTATTTTTTTGCTTTTAGCTTTCGCTCGACAGGTTTCTTAGTCTGTTCATCTCACTAAACGCAAAATTGTTGCAAGGTCGTTTGCCGGTCACATTCAAATTTAACTCGCATTCGTATTCTCATGAAATTCTTTGATTTGATACCCATATTGTATGAAAGTTTAAAAAGCTTAGTCCGCTAGCTTTAGAAGACCGACATATTGGATTTAGAGTGACGTCACTTTATTTTTCGTGTAATATTCAGCAAGCCCTTTCATTTTATACCCATGTTATTACAATAGTGAAAGAGATGATAGCCTAGTTGGAGAAGGCCCGCTTCTCAACCCAGAGAGAGCGGGTTGGAACCCAGCCGACGGCACGCACCAATTTATTCATTGTGTGAACAAATGTGCGTATTGTATGTCATCTGCTACATGACTGAAGCCAGGTGTTTGGTGACAGGCTTGCCACGTTGGGACTGAATATCGTCCGGCGAAATGTGGGTGTTGTATTCCACCTCTGCCAGCCCTCTCGGGGGAAAGGCGTGACGATATGTATGTACATATGAATGTATGTATCTTGTACGAGTGCATTGAAAAAAACTTGTCCGCCATTGAGGGTGTTCCGCCATGTGGGATTTAGAATGACATCATATAGCTAACCATGCATTTTCATCTAAGCTAAACGTGTATACAAAATTTCAGCTCAATCGGTTCGAGATATCTGCTTCAAAATTGAGTTGCCAGATTCCACCCGAACAAACATAGTAACATACATACATACATACATACATACACACATACATACATACATGCATACATACATTGCAATTTAAATAAAAGCTTGTGTTAATAACAATAAAAATGTAAACTATTAATATCACCCTCACCTGTAGTCTAGTTGGCCACGTTTTAGTACTCATAAACGTGGCCAACTAGACTACAGGTGACACGTGTGTGAAGCGCTAGTGGTACTGACCCGTTGCTCGTCCGATGATTAACTGAGCTGATGCCTAAATGGACCGTTGACGTGCCTATTATCATAAGAAGCAGACGGGCAACAGCTTGGTACCATCAACGCTTCACACACGTGTCATGTTTATGAAGCATTGATGGTACCAATCTGGTACGTTTAAGAGACAGTGATAATGAGGCGATCCTCGTCCTTTTTACGTCGATTGCAAGGTGCCATCAACGCATCAACGCTTCACAAACGTGTCATGTTTGTGAAGCATTGATGGTACCAAGCTGATACGTTTAAGAGACAGTGGTAATGAGCCGATTCTCGTCCTTTTTACGTCGATTGCTTGGTGCCATCAACGCTTCACAAACGTGTCATGTTTGTGAAGCATTGATGGTACCAAGCTGATACGTTTAAGAGACAGTGGTAATGAGCCGATTCTCGTCCTTTTTACGTTGATTGCTTGGTGCCATCAACGCTTCACAAACGTGTCATGTTTGTGAAGCATTGATGGTACCAAGCTGATACGTTTAAGAGACAGTGGTAATGAGCCGATTCTCGTCCTTTTTACGTTGATTGCTTGGTGCCATCAACGCTTCACAAACGTGTCATGTTTGTGAAGCATTTATGGTATCAAGCTGATACGTTTAAGAGACAGTGATACTGAGCCGATCATCGTCCTCTTTTTTATGGTTAATGCAACATCGATTGTTTGGTGCCATCAACGCTTCACAAACGTGTTATGTTTGTGAAGCATTGATGGTACCAAGCTGGTTGGTACGTTTAAGAGACAGTGATATTGCCCTGAACCTAATTTTTATTAAATACATAATTTAAAAACATACTTAAATAGATATTAACACCCAGACATAGAACAAACACAAAAGTTCATCACATAAATGGTTGCCCTTGGTGGGAATCGAACCCGCGCCTTCTAAGAAGGTCCACTACTGACTAAGCCACCGAGGCAGTCAAATTCAACGTCGATGGCTCAGTTTAGTATCGACTGATAGGCGAGTTGCTCCCATGCTATGATTTTCACTATTATTTGTTACGAGCTGCGCCTTGCGATATTACTTGCGCTCAAAAAGTGACCTATGTATACCTATGTTTAAACGATCTAGGGAATCAACTAAAAACTTATGTACATATATGAACTAATCCATTTTTTTCTCATATTTCAGATGATCGTTTTCGTTTTATTTAAAATGTAATGATTACACGACTTTCACGAAAAATACCCTAGAAGTGATAACATACGGAGCGACTGCAATAAATACCATATATTTCGATGTTATTAAAGCTTTTAAAGCAGACAAAACTGAATAAAAACGGAGCGCAGAAGCTATGAAAAAACGCTTAGGCATGCGAGTTCTGCTAAGCCTAGAGCCCAACAATAGAGCGAGTACATAAAAAAAAAGACTAAAAGTGTGTTATCGATAATATAATGATTGATATTACTTGCTGCACTTTGCGGTGTTGCTCACGGTTAAAAAGTAGCCTATAATGTTAAATGAAAGCTTTATTCGGACTTTGTTATAGCTAGTGAGCTTTGTTTGTGTGAGCGTGATTTATTTATTTAATGTATTAAACAATTTAAAATGTAGTTTTGGTGTGTGTTAATTTTGTAGGTAGGTGTTCAAATAATATAAAGCCTTCTATATACCTTCTATATTCGTGTAAGTAGGTCCTAGGATCCTGAGATACAAAAAGTAATATTTCCGTCTATATATTGATCGAGCGAAAGCAAAAGTTGGTATTAACTGTTTGATCGATGACAACTTGAGTATGTTCCGTTGATCAATCCGATTTGTATATGAAATTTTGCAGGCAAGTAGTTCGTGCAAACAATTTTTAAGTTCGAATATGAGACAAAATTGGTCTAGAGGTGCTATTCAGAATCAGATTCGAAAACTTTTCCGATCGTATCCCACAAATTTAAAACTTAAATTGTTCGACTCTCAGCCTACTTTTATAAATTTGGGAATAGGGAATCGAGCATAAATGCCATCGGAAGAATGAATCACATTTAAAAACTTATGAAAACGGACTGAGATTCGAATAATTTGAGTTTAAAATTTTTGGTATTCAAACGGAAACATTCCTGAATGATTGTGAATACCTATGCAAGAGTTACGATGAGACGAACTACTACTAGTAGTAGCTGATTCCTAATATTTATTATTGATTCCTGCTAGTCTGTCTAGATCTAGCCTATGTAGCTTAGAAAATTACTGGCACAGAATACTATGTATCCTTACCGCACATCTTAGCGGCACATGATAACGGTCAGCGCTTTCGTTTCTTTTTTTGTTTTCGAAGAAGGAATTCGGTTTTGTCACTCAAAATTGACAGTCACTTTGATAATGACAAAGGAACCATGGGAATGAGTGACGTTGTGCTAAATAAATCAGTGGTGTATTTAGGTACAGTTAGGGGGAGAGGGCTTTTTCTCTATGAGATATGAGTAGGTTCTTGCTTCGTTCTCCATATCAATGTTGAGCTAATTACATTACAGCAACGAAACGAAGACACTAACCAATAAAGCTAGTTCATAGGTTTAAAACACTGCGAGCATTGATGCTAGTTATTTTTAAAGATAAAATCCAAAATGAGGTAATCTGTCGTAGAACTAAGACAACCAACATAGAGCAAAGGTTTAGCAAGTTGAATTGGCAAATATGAAAATGAAATGGTCATGCTCGTAGAAAGACCGAAATGTGTTATTATTTTAAGAGTGGATACCGAGAATCAGCAAACGTAGATTGAAGCACTCTGCCATCGAGTGGAGCGATAAACAGCTGCTTAGGTGGATGCTTAAAGCAGAAGATCGTGTCACGTGTCGTTCAGTAGAACGCTCACGCTCTGAAATGGGTCAACAATTGATATGCCGATGATAATGATGATACTAAATGTAAAAATAATAGGTTTTCACCACACTTATACTTCTATTAACTACCTACAGCCTTGTTATTACGTATTTATCTTATAATTTAAACAGCAAATAACTCATAATATAGTAAATCTTTGGTGTAGGTAATATTGCAATTGTATTAAGATGCAAAGAGCTAGATACAATTTTATGGAATTGAGGTGGCCCCAGTTAAACGCCCCGCAAGAATATCCTAGCTACGTAGCAGTGACGTCAGTCGTTTTTAACCGGGTGGAGCAGCGGTCGAGCTCTAGCTCACACGCTTGTGAACCATTAGTGATGGTGAGCCGTTCCCCAGCCGTCTTATTTTTGACAAACGCAACGTCAACGGTTCAGTTAAGCATCGGCTATGATTAACTGAATCGCCCCCCTGGTTTTAATTAAAAGCTCTTTTTATTTTTTAACGTTTTTATAAGCAGGGTAAATATATATTTGCTATGATTCTACTCATTTATTAGGGTTTATTTCACGTCCTAAATCTATGAATATGCCCGGATGGACATCAATAAAATTCCCAATACTTTCACAGTATTTATTTTACTTGTACAAAATATCTTGGATGCGGGTTGAGGAATAGATGTTAATCAAGTCATGGTCGAATGCGCACTGAGGGTGCCATAGAAAAACAATCATTTTGACAGTTACTTAAATACTAAATGATGAGACGACGAAAACGCGTGCGTTGCTATGAAAAGCAGTGTAGGCGTAAACAATCTAAATTACTTTGTTTTAAAATATGGGCGGCCTCTGGTACGTATGTAATGGTTAAATTATGGTACATTCCACTTTTTGGAAATATATAAAAAAGAAACTAAAGGAATTAAGTTTTTTTTTCTCTTAGAACCTAAGCTTTTTACTAATCAATGTGGAAATTAAAAAATAAACTAACAGTAAATATCGAAATGATTTTAAGACAGTAGCTGCGCCCTGCGGTGTCACCCGCAGTTAAAAAGTATTTATAGCAGTTGTATAGAATGTTAGTTAATTAGCTAACTATAATTTACGCGTGCGATTTGGTCAGAGCTCAGTTATGTTATCTTGCGTTTACTTCATGGGGGGTAATTTGCGTGATAAATTAGCAACACCGAACCCACGACCATTGGCCCTATTCGGAGATTTGAAATTTTCATCTCACCTTTTTTCGTCCTTGTTGCTCTCGTTTGAAACATCATAGGTTTGAGGGTGACCAAGATAAAATCTCATCTCAAATCTCCGAATAGGGCCACTGGACTCGTTCATGTTCGCGACTTTTCAAATCTGTAATGCGTAATCTGATGACGTTGCACAGTATTGGTGCATCCAGGTTGAAACAGCAACAAACTAATACACTAACACTCCATGATAAAGGTATGTCTGGCCTGGATGAGGATAACGATGTGCCTGGTGTTCGACACATCGTCATAGAGAGGAAGAGCACAGTCTCAGGGAGGTGCGCAATGGGGCTAGCGCAGTGGGGGCCGTGGTCGTATGAGAGAGCGTTCCCGTAGCCCCGATATTTTGCGCCGAGGTAGAATACCCGAGGGTTCATTGTGGGTAAGCTGCCAGTGGCGGGCTTCCCACATATCCACCCAGCCTACCCCCGGGGCCGTCGGCGGATAAAAGGTATTCCCTAGACAAACTTGCGTGACAGATGACCGACACTGTCAAATCACCGCGTTCAATTAAGTACGCGTGCGGTTTTCTCAAAGAGTTCAGTTACGACACCGCAACCGCATTTACTTCACGGAGGCTAACTGGCGCGATAGATTAAAGATTTATTGGAGGGGGGGCCTTGACTTAGTAATGTATCAAGCTAGGTAAACACAAAATCACCAATTAAAACAGACATTTTCGACCATTGTGGAGTGCGCATTATGGATTTTGAGCGTGAGAGCTTTTCAGCCTTGAATGAAGAGTAACCTAAGTATGTATTCATCCAGGCATAAGCTATCTCTGTGCCAAACTTCATCCAGAACCGTTCAGTATTCTGGCGTGATTGAGTAACAAATATCCATCTAGCCAGACATCCATCCGAACTTTTTACTTAAAATATTACACGTAAGATTTCTTTCTTATCCCACGGGAACACTACATTTTAAAGGAATAAAGTGTGGCTATTAACGTCTATACGTAATTTCATCTTTAATCAGCATGGTCGGTCGAGTTTTAAGAGTAACAAATGAATATACTTAGATTATTTGCTCATCCCACGGGAACATTACATTTTAAGAGATAAAAAGGAGCTTAGGTATTAATCCAGGGCAAAGCTATCTTTAAGCTAAATTTCATCTAGATCCGTTTAGCCATTCTGGCGTGATTGACGACGCCCGGCGCCGGACCGCACCACTAGTTTAATATCGCGCACTTGGTTGTCATCTATTTAAATATTTATCCAAATGATGTAGTGTAAAAGACAAAGTTAAACTAGGTACTTCAAATACCAGATGCGATTTAAGTATTTATTTTTGATAAAAGGATCAATTTGTTACTATCAAATGTGCGTTAGAAATTAATTTACTTATTAATTTTTATTTTATTTAAGGTTCGCTATTTTGGTGATATTGGCTTTATACATAAAATACAGATAAATACTATCGCGGCCTTTTTTGTAGGACTACCTATTTAGGATAAATATTTCCTTGGAACATTATAATAAACGTGTAACTAAAACGGTTTTTGCGGCGCACGTCAGAATATCTCGTGGATGGTAGATTTTTTTTCTACTTACTTCTTGAATTTCCTACATACTTACAAACTTTCGCGTTTATAATATTAGTAGGAAGTAGGATGTGAAAATTTAGCCTTAGATGGGACCAGTACATCCACCCCACTTCCCAGCGCCTGATTGAGCTAAAATAGACTACCTAACTAAACTTTGGCAAAAATACAAACCTATCACGGAGCTAGTTTTGTAAATTCTTACTTTGGTCCTCATTTGACAGCATAAAGAGTATGTAGTACACCAGCAGGAACTAACACTATATTGGGTTGAATAAAACATTTATACTTGTAGTAATAATTATAACTGTAATTACTTATAATTAAACTTAGTTCTCCGAAGTCTAGCTGTCATGTGCAAAAATTGTGCACTCGGCACTGGAACAGTCTGTTGAGATATTCGTTTTGTAAAGGTGCAGACTAGACTGGTGAATCCCGTGGTGTGCTTTGTACTTCGTAATAATTATCAGTTGTTCAGCGTAGCAGTTGGAGTGTGAAAGGGTGTGTTTTGATTACTTCTTCTGTATGTCATGGCCCTTTGATCTCCAAGTCTTGTAGTTTTGACTAGCAACTAAATCAAAATCTTTGTATGAGAAATGATATCAAATAAAAAATAAGGCTAATTGGATTTTAGTATTTGATAGCTAAGTTTTTAACATTTCTTTTATGATAAGATTTGGTTTGATGGCTTCTATGGGTAATAGGTACCTAACCACAATTTTGCCAATGTCCATTTCATGCCAGTTTCATAAACACCTTGGAGCATGCATTTTCTAGTAGGTACCTATATGTAGGGTATCTCGGAGGGAGAATCCCAGAGACTTAAGAGCGGCCATAAAATGATTACACTAAAACAAAAAAACAACACAGTTTGTAAGTACATAAGTAATATTAGAACACATAGAGATACGAGTACTATGTGTACTTAATTGAAATAGTCATTTAATATAACACATATTGATTATGTAGTTTATTATTATTGATACACATTTACGAAGAATATTATACGACTCTGGGTAGGAGGCAAAGGATAAGAGGTTTTTAAATAAAGTAGAACGGGAGATATCCAAAGAGAAACTTATATTAGCATAATTTACACATTGAGTGATCCCTGATCCCGAGTTATGTATCATGGGCCGGAGAGCACGCGTGACCTAATCAGAGACGACCTAAAAGAAATTGAGGTCGTACATTTATCGATGGAACGGAATTTGAAAAACCTAGGACTGGGGGGCTATTCCTACACGTGAGATGAGATGAGATTTTATCTTGGTCACTCTCACACCTATGACGTTTCAAACGAGAGCAACGAGGATGAAAAAAGGTGAGATGAGAATTTCAAATCTCCGAATAGGGCCACTGGACATTTAGTTGATAATCAGTGACCCTATTCGGAGATTTGAGATTTACATCTCACCTTTTTCCGTCCTAGTTGCTCTTGTTTGAAACGTCATAGGTGTAAGAGTGACCAAGACAAAATCTAATCTCATCTCACGCGCAGGAATAGCCCCCCAGATCAGCATCCATATAATAGAAATACACGAACTATCCAACAGGAGTAGCACGTGACATTGACTTATTGCCATTTCAAAATAACATAACATTTGAACGAATGTTACCAATGAATGGTAGAACAATCTGAAAATATCTGTGGTACCACTAGCATGCAAGTGGAATGTCGTCGTCTAAACAAAGCTTCAGTTTGAATTTAGATATGGTCGGTCACCAATTATCATGCTGTACATTATCGGGCTGTGCATTATTGAACCGCGCCAATAATGTACGACATGATATTGTACAACTTAATAATGTACAACATGATAATTTGTGTACATGTATATCAATGGTACGAGACGATAATGTACAGCATGATAATGCACGGCATGATAATGTACAGCCTAATATTCGATGTACATGAGCACCAATTATCATGCCGTACATTATGAGGTTGTACAATATCATGCTGTACATTATCTGTGTCGTACATTATTGGCTCCCGGAAAATTTACTGTTGTTTGTTTTGTTATTATTTTTAATTCTATTGCTAATAATTTAGATTGTATTATTACCTAAATTAATGTCTAATGATTACATATTAAGCATAAAAGGAAAAAGCCTTGGTAATTTACATGCTCTATTACTGAAAATAGTTTAAGATGTCTGACGAAGAAGTTCAAATTCCTACAACGTTTAAAAAGCGAAATATCAGGAACAGGGGCGGGAGAAAACGCAAAACCTCAAGCTCAGAAGGTAAGATAGTTTATTAGGACGTTTTAGGCACTTTATTCAAACTAATTTTAAATCCATTTGATATTTGCAAATAAATTTTGAAGTTACGTGTACAAGTTTTATTTGGACGCGATTTTTCGATTTTCCTAATTTTTTTGGGCTAAATAGTGTCCTAAGCCCTTACTAAGAAAACATGATACTACTTTGTCAACTTTTATTTTGTGAGTAATCTAAACATGAAATGCCTTTGATTTTGAACAAATTATTATGAACATGAAACAGATTATATGGTGTTTTCAGTTACAACAATAATGATGTGGTGGATGAGTCCGATTTTGACGCCTTAATGATGTTACTTCCATTCCAGAAAAGAACAGCTCCGACTCAGAAGACCAGACCGTAGTTTTGCCATCCAAAAGACCACAGAAAAACAACCCAAACATACAGTCTACCGGTGGACCGAAGAAACAGAAGACAGAGATTGATGAAAACTGTGATAAAGGCAGTGATGATGAAAAGGTACTTTTACACAAGTACTATTATGTATTATTACTGAACTCTATACTATTATTTTTTTTTTATTTTTTTTTACTTAAAATAAATTCACTGACGATGTCTGTAACTCAGTACTATCGTTTGTTGGCATCCTTGTGGACAGCAACCCAATGCAAATACAGTCAAAACCATTTATGGCGAAATCTTTTAAAACAACATGTACCTGTTAAATTGACCAAAATCAAAGGTCCTGGCTGAATGTTATATGACCACCTTATCGAAAACATTGGTTTTTAAGACATTGTTTACTACGACATACCACATTAAGCGACCACATTTGGTTAATGTTTTCGGAGAATTATATCTGTAGAACGACCGGCTCAGCTGTATTGTAAACAATTTGAATAGGTAACTGTATCCACATCTGGCACAGTATAATAGTCAATGGCTATTATCGTAAAAGTAAACAAAGTTTAGGGTCTTTTGTAATTCTTAGACACAAAGCACATGCATGCCGTAGCCTCAAGGCCCGCTTCGTCATATCTCATAGGTCAGTTTGTTACTTATCTTTACACAAGACGCACCAAAACATATTGTTGAGTTAACTGTGAAAATTGTAACATGTCGCAAAAAAGAAAACAAATCAATATCGAAGAAAAATCGCGTATTCAAAGCTAGAGAAAGGAATTCCAAACAAAGACCTGGCAAAAGAATATGGTGTATCACACTCGACAATTTTTTATTATTATTATTATTTTTTTTTTTATATAAAATAGGTCGGCGTTAGACCACCAACTCGCCTGATGTTAAGCGACGTTGTGGTCTAAGATGGAGCACGACGACCTATAAGGTACTTATTCACTCTAGCCTTGAAGTTTTGTAGAGTGAAGAAGTACAAAGACGGCAGTTGAGTAAGGCGCTACAAGTGCTCTACTGCCCAGACCCGTCTTCGGAACGAAAACCGAATTTCAACCGTTTGGAAAAAAAGGGAGAAAATTCAAATCCTATACGACAAGAATTTTTGAAAATGAAACGAGCCAGAACAACGCGGCATACGAAGATTGAGGAAGCTTTGTTAAAGTGGTTTTATTTTAAATACCTGTCACTGGTTGTTACAACTATCGGTTTTTACGACTCAATATGAGTAGTCCCTTCGATGTCGTTTTAACAGATTTTGATTGTACACAAAAAAAATTGCTTAACCCGTCACATTCCAAGTTAGTACAAATTGATCTTAAAAGATATGGTCCAGTAAACAGTAGTACTATCATATCATATTATTTTTTTTATTATTTAAAAATTACACTCCACGGACTCCGGGGACCATGACTTTTGTGAACATAAATCTTAAATTATTATTTAAGGGAAATACAGGTAGAGGGGGGTTAGTTTTTAATATCATATTCATTCAAATATCTTGAGATCAATATGTAGGTACTTAAACATATGAGAAATCAAATACGGCATTTAAATATTGCCGCACCACACCATTGTCGCGAAAGCCCGCGAAATTATTCCTAATGGTCAAAAACATACATACACATACATTTTACACGCCTCTTTCCCATAGGGGTAGGCAGAGATCACTGCTCTCCACTTGCTACGATCCTATGATGCACATCTTTTGCTTCTGCCACTTACATGAGTCTTTTCGTACATGCTCGTGGGTTTCAGGTACTCTTGAACTGGCCTTTCTTTAAGACATCTCTGATGGTCAAACACCGGGGAGTTGCATTTGCTCACAGCAAATCTGTGGAGCTGGTGTACTAGCAAGCAAATTTAGGCACCCCCATCTCACATCACATCAACTAACATTCTCGATACACTAAAGTACCACTAGCTAAATCTGCTATCATCTATTACCTAATACTACCTACTATCTACTCATCTGTTACCTCAAAGGGGCTGGCAGAGGTGTACAACACCAATGATGACTGGGGGCCAGTCTTTTGCCATACACCAGGCTCCAGTTATGTAGTAGATGATATTAAATACGCACATACACTCACAACCAAACAAACTGGTGCGTGCTTTTGGCCAGAATTGCACCCTCTGACTTGAGTAACGAGCCTTCTCTGACCAAGGCCATCATCGATTCCATGTTATCATAAAGTTCTAATCGTATTTTTCAGAGCCAATCCCGTACAACCCTGTCAGTTATGCAGCAACGTGAAAACGCAACAGCTACGTACGAGTTGGACACGGAGCGAGACCGAGACGCTCAGGCCATATTCGAAAAGGCTCAGAAGATCAACGAAGAGTTGGAAGGCATGGCTGATGATAAGGTACAAGGCTGATGACATGTACCAATACAATTATAACTATAAAACCTATGCTAACAATTTTTTTTACAGACATACAGCAAAGATGAAATCTACACTAATCTATACTAAAATTATTGAAATTAAAGGTAACTCTGTGTCTCTTTGTAGGTTTTTCACGACTGAACGGGAAATTTGTTTATTAGTTACAGTATATCACAAGGAAAGTTTATTGGAGACTATTTTTTTAATAAACGCGAATGTACCAACCACCATCAAAAACAAGTATCTGTTTGCACCTAGTTTGATATGAAGAATTATGATGATCAGGTGCAAAAAAATACAGCTGGTAGAAGAAACAACCAACTAAAGTTTAACCGAAGAACAATTTTGAAAATCATTCTCATATTGGAAAAAAATAATCACAAAAAGTATCTTCTTAAAAAAACTATCGGAACATAGTTCTCTAAATTCTCAGCGATTACACCACATTTTTTTCTGATTATTAAATAACCAGATTAGTTCTCTAAAGTTTAACCAAGCAACTTATTTGTGCCCTTGTTACGATTAATACCATTAAAAACGGCAAAAAAATTTAATTTTACACGCTGCATTTTACCCTCAAATATGATTTACAATTTTCAACTCTAAATGAAGCGACTTAAGTAAACTTGTGTGAGGGAAAAATCGTGTTATGACGGCGTTTTGAAGATTAAATTAAATTACATTATACATGTTACAGGTATATCGAGGCATCAACAACTACGCACAATATTACAAGAAAAAGGACACAGCAGCTGGTAATGCCAGCTCGGGGCTCGTGAGAAAGGGGCCTATCAGGGCCCCGGCCAACTTAAGAGCCACGGTCAGGTTAGTTGAAGCACAAGCTATACAAGGTGCTGGTTTTGGGTGTAGGAATACTTAAGCGACGATAGCCTAGTTGAAGAAGGCCCGCCTTCTAAGCCTGAGAGAGCGGGTTCGGATCCAGCTGACGACATTGTTCATTGTGTGAGCATAAGTGCGTATTGTATGTCATCTGCTACATGACTGGAGCCCGGCGTATGGCGACAGGCTCGCCCAATGTGTCCTACTAATATTATAAACGCGAAAGTTTGAAGAATGATGGATGGATGTTGGTTACTCTTTCACGCCAGAACGGCAGAACAGATCTGGATGAAATTTGGTACAGAGATAGATTATAGTCTAAAATAGCACATAAGATACTTTTTAACAGCGGGTGAAACCGCGGGGCGCAGCTTGTATTTTATATAATAGTGTCGCGGGCGAGCTAGACAGTTGTCAAGCCTTACCATACACCTTAATGGTTCTATCGAGTAATTAAAAAACTTATCTACAAATCGCGAAAGTAAAGATAAACATACATAACATCGTCACACTTTTCCCCCGAAAGGGCTGGCAGAGGTGTGATACAACACCCACACTTCGCCGGACTTCATATTATATTATTCTTACACTTATATTCAGTCCCAAAGTACCTGGATGACCGAGCTTTGCTCGGTATTTTTTTTTTTAAATTGTGTTTTTGGAAAATAAACAATTGATATTTGTCTAACCTCAAAGCAAACACTCATTGACTTCGTGTTACTTAACAACGCCATCTGCTGTTGTGTCGTTAAAGCAATTAGTTGCTCACAAAAAATAGTATTATTATTCGCCAATAGATGTCAGGAAGAGTCATATTTTTCAGGTTGAGACTACTCAAACGCCTCCTTTTTGTTATTTTTCTTCCAAGTTTATGTTTAAGTTGATTATCGATAAAACACGAATAAAATGACATTTTCTAAAAATGATTCCTAGCTAGATCGATTTATCGCCCCCGAAACCCCCTATATAGTAATTTGTATGAAAATCGTTGGAGCCGATTCCGAGATTCCAATTATATATATATACAAGAATTGCTCATTTAAAGATATAAGATATGACAGGGGACGAGCCTGTCGCCATACACCGGGCTCCAGTCCTGTAGCAGATGACATACAATACAACAACTCTTTATTAAAAACATAAAATAATTACAATAGTACTTAAATAAGGCTTAACTAAGTTTTTAATGGGCGGCCTTATCGCTCAAAGCGATCTCTTCCAGGCAACCTGATTACGCACATACAATACACACTTATGTTCACACAATGAACAAACTGGTGCGTGCTGTCGGCTGGACTTGAACCCGCTCCCTCTGGCTTGAGAGGCGGGCCTTCTTCAAATAGGCTATCATCGCTCAGGTAAAAAATAATTTTATTTTTTTTACAGATGGGACTATCAGCCAGACATTTGTAAAGATTACAAGGAGACTGGATTTTGTGGTTTTGGAGGTAATTGTTTTTATTTATTTCAAGATATTTATTAACCACGGGGTGATTGTCTGTGTGTGTGTATTTGTTTGGCTGTGACATCTTTTCTTTTTTTGTTTGGTAACTCATACTTTACAGCTGGTCCCATATAAATTTTATGGAAATCGGTCAAGTAGTTTTTAAAAATCAATAAAAGTCAAAAAAAAATTACATGGTAATGAATTAATTACAGAATGTGAAGTCGGTTTTTTTAAGCTTTCTTTTTATGTTATTTATGGTACCGGCAGTCAACACAATTAAAACACACAATTATTCGAAAATGTTACCGAACGGATTCCAAAAAAAATTAAATTAAAAATAAATAATAATAAATTTGGGACACTTCCACACACGGTCGCCTGACCCCAAAACTAAGCAAAGCTTGTAATAAGGCTCCCAGAGACTGATATACATACTTAGATATTCTTAAATACACACTTAAATAGATATTAACACCCAGACATAGAACAAACACAAATGTTCGTCACATTAATGTTTGCCCTAGGTGGGAATCGAACCCACGCCCCCAAGGTCAGAAGGCAGGTTCACTACCAACTGAGCCACCGAGGCATTCATCTTATATCAATTAATTTAAAATTGTTCGAATCTCAGTCTACTTTTTATAAATTTTGGAATAGGAAATCGAGTATAAATCCGATCGGAAGAACTAATTACGTTCAACTTATGAATGCGGATTGAGATTCGAAGAATTTGCGTTTTAATTTGTCATCAGGATCCGTTCAGCCGTATAGACGTAAAAAGCCTACAAACAGACAGACAGATAGACCGAGTTACTTACTAAATTATATTGGTATAGATGTAAATGTATACAGTCTCTAACCGCCATAGCACACCATAGCAACTTTACAGTTTTTTCGGAGTCAGTGAATTCACATCATAATTTTTTTTAATGTAGAATAGGTCGGCGTTTGACCACCAACTCGCCTGATGTTAAGCGACGTTGTGGTCTAAGATGGAGCACGACGACCTATAAGGTACTTATTCATTCTACCAATAAACTTGTGAATAAGTACAAAGACGGCAGTAGAGTGAGGCGCTACAAGTGCGCTACTGCTCAGACCCGTCTTCGGAACGGTTACACCGGACATTCGCATTAAGTACATCAAGGAATATGAATCTTTTATTCTATTTTTAATTTTGATTTTTTTTAACTAATTTTTGAAATTTACTAGAAAAATTGTACAATATTCTTATTCAGTAAGGAATTTAACTGAAATAATTTATTTATTTATTATTACTAACACGATTAAAAACCAGTTACATATTTAGCAATATTAGAAATTGATTGATTTTATAACAGTACCTGGATGGCCGAGCTTTGCTCGGTATTTTTTTTTTATTTTTTAATTGTTTTTTTTGGATAATAAACAATTGATTTTAGTCTAACCTCAAAGCAAACACTCATTGACTTCGTGTTACTTAACAACGCCATCTGCTGTTGTGTCGTTAAAGCAATTAGTTGCTCACAAAAAATAGTAGTATTATTATTCGCCAATAGATGTCAGGAAGAGTCATATTTTTCAGTTGAGATTGATTATCGATAAAACACGAATAAAATGATATTTTCTAAAAATGATTCCTAGCTAGATCGATTTATCGCCCCCGAAACCCCCTATATACTAATTTGTATGAAAATCGTTGGAGCCGATTCCGAGATTCCAATTATATATATATATATATATATATATATATATATATATATACAAGAATTGCTCATTTAAAGGTATAAGATTAATCATGATTTAAAAATATAACAGTTTAACGAAATAAAAATAGTGGTATAAATGTCAGAAATCTTAAAAGATGTCAAAATAAAAATAATGTCACAATGCAATTACAACACAAACATTGCAACAAAACACAATTATGTTAATGGTGGTATAATTTTTATCGAAAAATTATTTCTGTTAAATTCCTTACTGAATAAGCTTCATATATCAAATTGTATAAAGTTTTTAGTAGATTCCATTAAATTAGGTCTGTTAAATTCGTTAGTTGAAATATCAAATTGTAGAACGTTTAAAATTAGTTGTATAATTTTTCTAGTAAATTTCATTAAATTAGTTTAAAAAAAAAAACAAAATTAAAGATAGAACAAAAGATTCATATTCCTTGATGTACTTAATGCGACGTTAAAGCGGAATTACACTAGATATTGTCTAAGTAACAAGTTTATCGCCGGGCACTGTACTCAGGGGTCAGACGTCCATGTAAAAATATTGAAAAATACTCCCCAGATTCGTGTAAATTCCTACACGACCGATCTGACTACAAGCACGGCTGGCAGCTCGAGCGGGACGAAGGTAACGCGAGTCACACCAACGCGGGCGACTCCGACTACGAGATACACAGCGACGAGGATCTGCCCTTCAAGTGCTTTATTTGCCGGGGGACCTTCAAAAGTCCCGTGGTAACAAAGTGAGTCAACAATCCTATCCTTCACACTGCATATCGTCACGCCTTTCCGTCACGATACAGCAACTGACAGTTTTAACGGTCCTAAGCAACTTGCTCCATAATAAAACCAATCTGGACATATGCAGCCTTAGAAATAAAGTTTTAAAACATGTGTACACACATTGTGTAACACAAAAGCTGAAAAATAAAAATATTTTTGACTTAAACGTTGTGTACAATTCGTGTACAGATGTAACAAAATCAAAGGAAAATAAACATTCGTTACACGGCCGGGTACCCTTGTTTAGCGCGTGTGTACGGGGTCAAGATGGCGGATTTCACTATAACAGCTGATCTACACTCAGTAACTATCATAGAATCTGTGTAATGTTTCTCTATTGTCAAAATAAAAACGTTTTTAGTTGGTAGTGTGACATTAGACACGTTGTAGTGTTGACATTGATTGTTCCGTTCAGAAAATAGTTGTTAGTCTCCCACTTTAGCCAAAAGAAAATATTTTCCTCTAAAATAGTTTATATCGACGAATTTTGGACAAGAAATTCAAAAAACAACATAGTTTATTAATATTCCATTCCTAAAACGTAAATTGTACGTGCAATATTAAAAATTAGGGAGCTTTTTTAAACAATAATTACTAAAAAACTATTTGGACGAAAAAGTTTCTAAACGAATTTACCAAAAGTTGCCAGGCGAAAAAGAAAAAAGTGTTATGCATGTGTGTAAATACCCAATGCCGATTCACACTTTATTGCTCAAACAATAGTTACACGTTTGTGTAGCGCTATTTACTGACTACTCAATGTCTAACTGAACATTGGTTTAGCAGATGTTTATGCATTTTTTTATTTCTAAGGCTGATGGAATCCAACTGTGGTCAACAGCCAGTAAATCCAACACCTTGTGCCTCCAGAGAGCCCAAAACAATATTCTAAGGGTACTATCATCAGCACCCTGGTATGCTCGCAACTCGGAAATCCATGAGTACCTGGAAATCCCTACTATCTCGGACGAAATCACGCGATACTCAGCCAACTACAAGGACCGCTTGACAACACACCCAAACCCATTATCCAGTATGCTCCTGCAGCCAAATCCTATTAGAAGACATAAGAGACCGGACGTGCTGTCCCACTAAGGGGAGTTAGAGCAGTGGCTCTTCCTCGCTAAACGCTAACCACTTGCAACCCATCTGATTATAGTCTGGATGACTGATCGCAGGTCAAAAAATGGAAAAAAAAAAAAAAAAAAATAAGCAACTTTTGTGTAAATTCCGGATGTGAGATATCTTCTTTACAAATTTCAGTCAAATCAGTTGAGTATACATAGTTATTTGTAATTTACCAGAAACCTCATAAGGGTTCATTGTACTCGTCAATATTAACAACTTTTACTATGGGGCGAACTCTGAAATCGCGAAAAAAAAATCAGCTGTTCCATACATTTTGTCAAAGGTGATTGAACTTTTTGTATGGAACAGCTGTTTTTTTTTCGCGATTTCGAAGTTCGCCCCATAGTAAAAGTTGTTCATATGTACATAATCGTCAAGCCTTTCCCCCGATAGGGTTGGCAGAGGTGTAATACAACACCCACTTTGCCAGACGATATTCAGTCCCAAATGTGACAGGGGGCGAGCCTGTCGCCGTACACCGGGCTCCAGTCATGTAGCAGATGACATACAATACGCACATATGTTCACACAATGAACAAATTGGTGCGTGCCGTCGGCTGGGTTTGAACCCGCTTCCTTTGGCTTGTGAGGCGGGCCTTCTCCAACTAAGCTATCGTGTATATATGACTATATGTGTGTGTGTGTGAGTGTGTGTGTGATAAGTTAGCCATTCCTTCACACAGAACCAAGTTTTATTCCTCCTCTTTTACATTTCAAGCAGTTATTTTGTGAAATGACCTACCTATCGACGTTAAGCGTGCTCCTTCGCTTGACGTCTTTAAGAGTCGTGTCAAGGCTCACTATCTTTCAAAACAATAGCCGTTTTGAAAGATAGTGAGATACTCGTATGTATGTCACAAAAGTCGCACTATTTATTTATATATTAGTGACATTTATTTTTAAACATTTTTAAATTTTTAAAGTTTTTATATTTATTTCGTCTACTTATTAGTATTTATTTTGTGTATTTTTATTATTTTTATCTTTTTATTTTTTACGTCTTGTAAAATTATGTACCTATTAGATTATTACTATTGTATTAGTATTAGAATTTTCAAGGCCTCAACTTTTATAAATGTTCCTGTCCATTCAGGTTGCCTGGAAGAGATCGCTTTGAGCGATAAGGCCGCCCATTAAAAACTTAGTTAAGCCTTATTTAAGTACTATTGTAATTATTTTATGTTTTTAATAAAGAGTTGTTGTTGTTGTTGTTGTTGTTGTTGTTGTGTGTTTGTCTGTCTGTGGCATCGTAGCTCCCGAACAGATAAATCGAGTTTGAAATTGTTTTTTTTTTGTTGTTTGTTTTTTTGTTTGAGTGTTCTTAGTTGTTTGATAAAAAACGGTGTAAGGGTTTTTTTTAAATTTTAATTTACACCTGTTCCTCCTTTGTCCACAGATGCAAGCATTATTTCTGTGAGAAATGCGCCCTACAAAACTACAAGAAGTCGGCTCGGTGTTACATCTGTAACACGCAGACTGGGGGGGTCTTCAACCCGGCTAAGGAGCTAGAAGAGAAGATCAAGAGGATGGCCAGTGATGATGACGATGATGATGATTGATGATGAATAAAGCTAAGCCGTTTTTGAAGATGTTTTTGTGTTTTTAATTTGGATAAACCTGTACCCTTACCTTAATGAAACACATTATGGAATACTGACCATATCGCCATGAGCCTTTCCCCCGAGGGGGCTGGCAGAGGTGTAATTCAACATCCACACTTCGCCGGACGACGTTCAGTCTCAAATGTGACAGGGGCGAGCCTGTCGCCATACACGTAGCAGGTGACATACAATACGCATACATATATATATATTTTTTATGTAGAAAAGGTCGTCGTTTGACCACCAACTCGCCTGATGTTAAGCGACGTTGTGGTCTAAGATGGAGCACGACGACCTATAAGGTACTTATTCACTCTAGCCTTGAAGTTTTGTAGAGTGAAGAAGTACAAAGACGGCAGTTGAGTGAGGCGCTACAAGTGCGCTACTGCTGAGACCCGTCTTCGGAACGGTTACACCGGACTACATCCCGAACCACGACTAGGTCGTTTCACGGCATGGCTTGGTCCGGTGGGTGGTAACTAGCCACGGGCGGCCGAAGCCTCCCACCAGAGAAATTATATAATATATAATAGATATGTGACATTATGCACAAATTGGTGCGTGCCGTCGGCTGGGTTCGATGCGAAAACCTAAACTTTAAAATAAATAATCCTTACCTACAAATTGGTTATAGTGTCAACCATGCGGGCGTTTGGACCAACGTCCATTTATTTTTGCCCATTGTACTTTCGCGTGTACAATTAAATGAACTATATTTTTTTAGTTATTTAAGAGGGCCGCGACGCTCTGAAATTTCCATGCAAATGCGCTACTCAACTATCTTGAAAACCATTTGTCAGATTATGATGAAATTTAGCATGTACAATTAATTTAACAATATCTCCGCCCCTTTGTTCTTGATTTTTTTTTAAAACGTTCTCAAGCGAAAATAGAGGTATGAAAAATATCCGCGTTTTTAAGGGGTCACTTTTGATTGATTTATTTAATAGATAGGCAAAGCAAATCATAAATTCCATTACATAGGCAGGTTGTCTACATCATAAGCTGTTAAATGAATCCATAATACAAGGGAAATTTTTAGTTACTTAAGAATGATTACAGAAGTGCAAAAGTCGAAAAAAAAGATTGAAATCGCACTTTGTCACTCTGTAGATAACTTTAGAGGCTCGTCAGTATCATTACTCGCTCTCATTCGCTCGTCTTCTTCTTCTAGACGAAATGGCTATAGATAACCTTTAGCCAATGCGAAGTTAGTCTATATGGTCGCAGAAGCCTTAATCAGCCGTTCAATTAACAGCCCAGCTATTTTACTAAATGGCGCCGTTCAATTAGCTTCCTGAATTATATTCAGCCGTATTGACGTCTAATACAAAATTTAATAAACTGCCTGGCTGATACTCAGGCCATTTATGGAATAGTGTGATTATTTGCCAAAATTACTATTTTTTGTTTTGAATTAATTGTGATAAGAATATACTCCAAAAATCGGTAAAACGAATCGCAATTCTGATAGTCATGATATTATAATAACCTAAAACCTCTACTCCCCGACTCCTTTATCAGGAAAAATCTGACTTGGATTGGTTAGGGTAGAAGGCTAAGGCGGGAGCGAAGCGAAGCGGAGCGCCCGCTGTCATTTGAATCGTCTTGATAGTGGAAGTTCATAGGGTACAACATTATAGTTTGGTAAGTACATACAGTGGCCCTATTCGGAGATTTGAGATTTTCATCTCATCTTTTTTCGTCATTGTTGCTCTCGTTTGAAACGTCATAGGTGTGACAGTGACCAAGATGAAATCTCATCTCATCTCACGCGCAGGAATAACCCTCCAAGGACCCAAGTTTCGTAACTCCCTGTAAGTATATCCGGATAGTCAGACTATATATTATTATGTATTTTGCAGTCGGGTTTTTTGTTTTTCTTTTAATAATGTTACTTGTTATTATAAAAGTCAATAAGTATACTGTTCTAGAACATTTTAAATATAACACTGCTCATCTTATCCAAAAAACCGTTCAATCTTCTCCCAATCTACCCTACCTACTTATTTATTTATTTATTTTATTTACACACGTAGTTACAAACAAAAGATACAAAAAAATATACATCAGTAGAACTATAACTAGCATGGTAAATAATTATTACGTTAACCAATATGAGAGCAAAAGACAGTAAGCCTTGCGAAGTAGTCCTCACTAGGTTGACCCGTGTCGAGAACTACTGCAGTCCGCCTCTCAGTCGTTATGTTTAAGAAATCAGAAAACTTTATCAATAATTATTATAATTGGTCTTCTTCTTCTTCGTGTCGATGGTTTTTATTTTTTTATTTACTAAGTATATCTGCCCCGACCGACCAATAGTCGGCGACAGCTATTCCAGGAGGAGAGGCTTCCATCAGGTCACTCAGAGAGTAGTTTTTGGGCATTGAAAGCAGGACATTAGATGGCCCATGGTTTGTGTTGTGCCGCAGCCACACTGAGAACACTTGGTCATGTTGAACTTGCATCGGCCCACTTGGGTACGGAGTCTGTTTAGCGACTTCCACGTGGGCCACGTTAGGTCGTTGCCTGGGGCCCTATTCGGAGATTTGAGATTTTCATCTCACCTTTTTTCGTCCTTGTTGCTCTCGTTTGAAACGTCATAGGTGTGAAAGTGACCAAGATAAAATCTCATCTCATCTCACGCGTAGGAATAGCCCCACTGGAGGGAGTTCCCGTGGAAGTTTTACGAACTCTTGTGGCGGTGCGCAACTTTCCTGCCACAGTTTGCAGCGGGATTCTCGGGTTATACTTTACCTAATTATAATTGGTAAAATCATCCTCAACACACTAATATCATAAATGCGAAAGTTTGGATAGATATCCATCCATCCAAAACGCAAATGGAAGAAATCATTTGGCCCAATTCGTCATCCATCATTACCTTAGAAATCATTACGCTTTAAGACTCAAAGAATCACAAATTAAAAAGAAAAACAGCGCCACCTTTTCAATTTCCCTTCCCGCCAAAAACTCCCACAGATAATTTAAATAATTATGTAACAGAGTACACAAAAATAAAGAAATTAGCGACTACTATTATTTGAATTATACGCAACGCTAATTATCATGCAATACAATCCCCAATACCTCACGAATGCCTAATAAAGTACATAAACACTCGAACACCGCATAAAAAACCTGCTCACCTATATTTAACTACGTTACTAGAATCACTTAACTTACTTCCATTTTCTACTCAAAAGAAAAACATCACATATACCAGCAGTAAGGCATCACATACAACCTTTTCGAACTATCACTCAGAAAATAGTATACTACTTTTGCCGCGCTTTAGTTTGACAGCAAAATGACGTAAGTGTAAGGCAGAACCGCGCTAGGATACTACGTTTTTGGCTTAGCACGGAAATCGTTCTGGTTTGAAAATGGTATACTACTTTTACGAGTGATTCCGTATATTTCTAAAAGGGCGTAAGTAGAGACGTTTTTGGCGTAAGAAAAGTCGTTTTTGTACTGATGATTTTAAGTTATTTAGTTTTTGGAAAGTGTTACAGTAAAATTGCGATATACGTTTTTTAATGATTGGCCTTACATCCGTAAACAAGGTACTATTTGCGAAAGAGTTTCGATTTGCTTATAGGTAAATGTTTTCCGGGTCGAAGCTGGACATGATTGGCTTAGGACTGAAGTACTTAGTACCTACCTATAGTAAGAGGGAGGCATATGTTCAGCAGTGGATAGGTAATGATGATAAACATTACCTATCATATTATATTATTATTATTATTATATTACCGAAGACGGGTCTGAGCAGTAGCGCACTTGTAGCGCCTCACTCAACTGCCGTCTTTGTACTTCTTCACTCTACAAAACTTCAGGCTAGAGTGAATAAGTGCTTTATAGGTCGTCGTGCTCCATCTTAGACCACAACGTCGCTTAACATCAGGCGAGTTGGTGGTCAAACGCCGACCTATTCTACATAAAAAAAAAAGGATGGATAATCATGACGTAGAGGTACTACGGTACTACATGACGTAGAGGACTACGAGGTATTCTTATGCGAGATGAGTCCTGACGTCGTGCTTGGGGTGTATTGTGCATTTCGCCCTACCAGCATCTACCCGAGCCAACACAACTCCCTGAAATATCGGAGTGACGCTCTGAGACGCTGGTATAGTTGCTCCATCAGTGGCGTAGATGGTAACGTGCATAAAAGACGATGACAAGCAGTCTAGCTGTTGTGGTACGTCTATGCATGTCTTAAATACCTATATAATAAGCTTAATATATAAATAATATACTAAACAGCGATGGGAGCCTAGTTGGGAGAAGGCCCGCTTCTCAAGCCAGAGGGAGCGGGTTCAAACCCAGCCGACGCCACGTACCAATTTGTTCATTGTGCGTATTGTATGTCATCTGCTACATGACTGGAGCCCGGTGAATGGCGACTGGGTTATGCCCTGTCACATTTGGTACTAAAATCGTCCGGCAAAGTGTGGGTGTTGTTTTACACCTCAGCCAGCCCCCTCGGGGGAAAAGCGTGACGATATTATAAACTATATTTAGAAAAAAACGACGAAAATTGTATGCTCGAATGCGCAGGCTCTTGATACTAATTCACAACTTGTAACATCTTTTGTACTCAGATATACAATAAAAATATATTCTTATTCTAGTAGCCCTCGAAGTTTTAAAGGCTCTAGTTATCGAATCGTACTACTAGGTTCTAGGATAATAAACATAATTATCCTACTTCCTACTATCCTACTCCTACTAATATTACAAACGCGAAAGTTTGTATTCTAGGATAATAAACATAATTATCCTACCTCCTACTATCCTTCTCCTACTAATACAGATTATAAACGTGAAAGTTTGTAAGAATGGATGGATGGATGGATGTTTGTTACTCTTTTACGCCAGAACGGCTGAACAGATCTGGAATTAAATTTGGAACAGATATAGCTTATAGTCTAGAATAACACATAGGATACTTTTTAACCGCGGGTGAAAATGCGGGGCGCAGTTCGTGTATTAAATATAGGGCAAATAGTTTAACATGCTATTTATATATATTTTTACTGTAATACTGACTCGATAATTTTGCGATAATATTTTAATTGTGGCCAGCCCTATTATACTTACCTAGTATTTTCTACCATGGCTGATGATGGCCGGGCTACAGTGGGCAAAATTGACAGCTTTTTTTACAACAAACTAGGCATGCGTTTGACCACTAACTCGCCTGATGGGAAGCGTCGACGTGATCGAAAGTGTAACACGCTTGCCTATAGGAGATACCTATTCACTTTACTCTTAAACACCCCCGGATTGTATTTAGATGGAAAGACAGACGCAGATAACGAGTTCCACACCTTTGCAGTGTTACAAGAAAAGTTGACTTGAAACGCTTAGTGCGTTTTGGCGGAATTTCCACCAGTGGTGCGCTTAAGTTTTTTGGGCTGAGCTACCCACGTCCGTAGGAGTGTACTCTATTCTGATTCCCTACACGTGGCCCCCGGGTAGTGCTAACCGGGTAGCAAACTTCGGCCGTGCCTAGTTACCACCCACTGGACCAAGCCATGCCGTGAAATGACCTAGTCATGTTTCGGGATGTAGTCCAGTGTAACCGTTCTGAAGACTGGTCTGAGCAGTAGCGCACTTGTAGCGACTCACTCTACTGCCGTCTTTGTACTTTTTTACTCTATAAAACTTCAAGGCTAGAGTGAATAAGTACCTTATAGGTCGTCGTGCTCCATCTTAGACCACAACGTCGCTTAACATCAGGCGAGTTGGTGGTCAAACGTCGACCTATTCTACATAAAATTATATCTTACAATATTTAACTTATGTGTCACGTTGTTTGTCCGCTATAAACTCCTAAACTACTTAACCGATTTCAATCAAATTTGCACACCGTGTGCAGTTCGATCTAACTGAACAGATAGGATCGCTCACATATTATCATATATATAATATAAATAATAAACGCGAGCGAAGTCGCGGGGTGACAGCTAGTATTTATATATATATGTACGGTAGCGCTCAGATATACCTTCTTATAATTATGTCATTTGCGGTCTCTGCATCGGTATTCAAAATCATTCGGAAACATTTCCGTTCGGATTCAAAACATTTTAAACTCAAATTATTCAAATCTCAGTCCGTATTCAAAAGTTTTTAAACGTGATCCATTCTTCCGATCGGATCTATGGTCGACGGAATAAAAGTAGTCTGAGATTCGGTTATTTGAGTTTGAAATTCGTGGGATCCGATCGGAAACGTTTCCGAATGATTGTAAATTGCTCCGCTGATCGGGGTGAGTTGCTAGATTATGTACGTGTAGTTACGCCGGCGTATTACCATTTTTCCGATCTTTCCGATGCAAAAAGTATCGCCAATCGCAATGCATGACGCTTCTTCAATACTTCATTTAATGTGGAGTGAAACTATACAATCGGACTTAATAGAATACTTATAGATTACTAGCTGCGCCCCGCGGTTTCACTCGTTTAAAAAGTATCCTATGTGCTATTCTAGACTGTAATCTATCTCTGTGGCAAATTCTATCCAGATCTGTGCAGCCGTTCGCGCGTGAAAGAGTAACAAACATCCATCCATCCATTCTTACAAACTTTCGCGTTTATAATATTAGTAGGATAGTAGGATAGGACTTCCTTTATACTTACTAGTGGCCCTGTGAGTTGGAGACTTTGCAGCCGACATCTGTCTCCTATACAGGTCGCATTTCTTAACCGAATCTCGTGAAATTTTGTTCGCAGGTTCGATTATTATACTAAGAAGTTAAGAGTCCGAAGACCTAACTAACTTCGACCTAGGTGACCTAGACTAACTTCGCATTGGCTTAAGGTTTTCTATAGCCATTTCGTCTAGAAGAAGAAGACGAGCGAAGAGAGCGAGTGATGATACTGACGAGCCTCTAAAGTTACCTATATACAGAGTGACAAAGTGCAATTTCATTTTTTTTAATGACTTTTGCACTTCTGTAATCATTCTTAAGTAACTAAGAATTTCCCTTGTATTATGGACTCATTTAACAGCTAATGATGTAGACAACCTCCCTATGTAATGGAATTTTTGATTATTGTCTACCTATTGAATAAATCATACAAAAGTGACCCTTTAAAAATGTGAATATTTTTCATAGCTCGGTTTTAGCTTGAGAACGTTTTTAAAAAAACCAAGAACATAGGGGCGGAGATATTGTTAATTTAATTGTACATGCTAAATTTCATCATAATATGACAAATAGTTTTCAAGAAATTTGAGTAGCTCGTTTGTATGGAAATTTCAGAGCGTCGCGGCCCTCTTAAGAAGCGACCAGGAAGACCGAGATCCTGACATACGAAAGCATTTTTGTCGAAAGCAGAGACTCATCGCTCACTCGATTTAAATTATGTACTTAAGTTAGGTATTTAATAATGTATGTTTATATAAATCAGAAGATTCTCGGGAGAGTTAACTTCTTGAATTAAATTTATCTAAACAGATAAGGACTAATATGTGTATTTACAAAATATTGATATGACGTCACGCGCTTACGTCATTTTAGAACTGACGTATATAACTTGACAGATAAGCAGAGATGTATCAAAATATTTTGTCCAAAGGCACATTGGCTCCAACTTATTTTCAGCAGTGGCCAAATTACGGTACTAATTTTTTTTACTGGAGGTTGCCAGTTTTGCTTAGGAAATGCGATGGTAGCTCCCCCACTCAGTTTTACAGATAAGTCAGTGCACTGTCCTGACCTAAATAAGACGAAACTGTTATCTTAGACACCCATAAAATTCACACCCACAAATATAACAAATAAATATATTACTTATCACTAGAACGTCATTTAGATAATAATAATAAATAATAACAATAAAAAATTCTGGACACTTCCACACACGGTCGTCTGACCCCAAACTAAGCAAAGCTTGTACTATGGCTGCCAGAGACTGATATACATACTTAGATATTTTTAAATACTTACTTAAATACATATTAACACCCAGACATAGAACAAACACAAATGTTCATCGCATAAATGTTTGCCCTAGGTGGAAATCGAACCCACGCCCCCAATTTCAGAAGGCAGGTTCACTACCACCTGAGCCACCGAGGCAGTCGTGGAAACTTACATTCAAACTTACATTGAATTTTATTGCTAAACAAGTAACATTATTTGACCAAAAAACCCGGCTGCAAAATGTGGTACCTACCCTATGTCACTTCCACTATCAAGACGACTCAAATGACACCTCACATGTCAAAATACATGAAGCTGTTTAGGCTGTAGGGCGTGCTAAAGAAACCTCGTACATACATACACTCGAATAACATAACCCTCCTTCTTGCGCAATCGGGTATGAATAACAATAAGTAGGTAATCAAATTATAATCGTGTCGCGTCGTTTAGAAGGCAAAGCGGAGGGTTTTCTCCTTATATGAAGCGATGACAGCCTAGTTGGAGAAGGCCCCCTCTCAAGCCAGAGGGAGCGGTTCCGAACCCAGCAGACGGCACGCACCAATTTGTTCATTGTGTGAACATAATTATGTGCGTATTGTATGTCATCTGCTACATGAATGGAGCCCGGTGCATTGCGACAGGCTCGCCCCCTGTCACATTTGTAAATTTTATTTTATAAATGCAAAAGTGAGTTTGTTTGTTTAAATTAAATAATAAATAAATAAATTCGGGACACTTCCACACACGGTCGTCTGACCCCAAACTAAGCAAAGCTTGTACTATGGCTGCCAGAGACTGATATACATACTTAGATATTTTTAAATACTTACTTAAATACACATTAACACCCAGACATAGAACAAACACAAATGTTCATCACATGAATGTTTGCTCTAGGTGGGAATCGAACCCACGCCCCCAAGCTCAGAAGGCAAGTTCACTACCAACTGAGCCACCGAGACAGTTTGTTATTCTTTCACGCCTTAACTATTCAACCAATCACCATGACATCCACGTTGTCAAGGGTTCAGAAAAGAACAGCGTACTTTTTATCAGCGGGTAAAACAACGGGGCATATCTACTGAAAATTATAGAGTTGAAAAAAAAAACGAACAAAAAAAAAATGTTCCAAAAAAGCTTCCATCAAAGCAGTTGGCGAAAATAAGTTAAGAGTCCCGCAATGCTCTGAAATTTCCATACAAACGCGCTTGTCAAATTTCTTGGAAACCATTTGTCAGATCATGATGAAATTTAGCATGTACAATTAAATGAACTATATCTCCGCCCCTATGTTCTTGGTTTTTTTTTTAAAAACGTCCTCAAAAGAAAATAGAGCTATGAAAAATTTCCGCATTTGTAAGGGGTCACTTTTGACTGATTTATTCAATAGATAGACAAAGCAAATCAGAAATCCCTTTACATAGGAAGGTTGTCTACATCATTAGCTTTCAAATGAGTCCATAATACAAGGGAAATTCTTAGTTATTTAAGAATGATTACAGAAGTGCAACAGTCATCAAAAAAATTGAAAATGCACTTTGTCACTTTGTAGATAACTTTGGAGGCTCGTCAGCATCATTACTTGCTCTCTTCGCTCGTAGTCTTCTTCTAGACGAAATGGCTATAGAAAACCTTAAGCCAATGCGAACTTAGTCTAAAGTGGTCGCCGGACTCTTAATAAAAATTGGTTTATTTCTTAAATAAATTATATTCTTCAACCTAATACAGGGTGTTTAAAAAAAGGGTTTGGAATGGTTAACAAAAATGTTAGTACAAGTTCATCCTTGCCGTTCAATAACCTAGCTAGAGTACTAATGTACTAGCAAATAATTTGAAGCATCCAGTGACTTGCTATTAGTAAATTTGCAGTTAATTTTTAGTTAGTTTCTCTAACTAGTATATTAAGCGTAAAAACAAGTCGCTTCCGGTGTCTGTCTCTCTGTCTGTATGTCTAAATATTCGCCAACTACTAAACCGCAACGGGTTTTGATGCGATTTTCACTATCATTTAGATATTTTTTCACGGAAAGTTAATAGGTACCGTGCGAAACCAGACGGGTCTCTACCTCTAGTATTTGATATAGGCAACAGACAAAATTATCTTACCAAGTAATTTTAAAACGTTTTTTTATTACTTTTACTGTATTTTACTGAGCTGTGCCCTTTGAAGCGTTTTAGTGAAAATCTAAAGACAATAGAGCGTAATACAATAATATAACACACTAGTTGCGCCCCGCGGTTTCACCCGCGGTCCCAGAGGAACCGTTTATTTTATCGGGATAAAATGTACTCTATGTCCTTCTTTGTACCCCAGACAACGTGTATGAAATTTCATGATCATTGGTTGGTCAGTTAGGGTGTGAAAGCGTTACAAACAAACAAACGAACAAACTCAATTTTGCATTTATAATATTAGTTAGGATTAGGACACCCACGAAGAGGCTGCCAGAGGTGTATTCACCAAATATATACAAGACCAACACTTTTTGGTGCGTGCCTTCGGCTGAGATCGAACCCGTTCCTTCTGGCTTGAGCGGCGAGCCTTCTCCAACTAGGCTATCATCGCTTTTTTATTATCATATAAGATGTATTAAAGTGGACAACCTACGTGAATGAGAAATCTACCACCTGTATGTTAGAACTTTACTTGAAGAATAGTAATTTCCACCTGGGGGACTTTTTAATAACCAAAAATTTATGTAATTATTTTGGCAAAAAGTAAATAGTACCTAGTCCTCGATTGAAAACATTTCCCATCGAGACGCTATGTCACTCGCTGGGAAGTCACCGCTGGTACCGTAGTCCACTAACTGATGTTTACGAAATGCTTATATGTATGTATACTTAATTTTCTCTCTCATAATCACTTAAATAATGATGCAAAATGAGGAAATAAGGAAGCGATGATAGCCTAGTTGGAGAACTGCCTCTCAAGCCAGAGGGAGCGGGTTCTCAACCCAGCCGACGGCACGCACAAATTTGATCATAGTGTGAACATATTATGTGCGTATTGTATGTCATCTGCTACATGACTGGAGCCCGGTGTATGGCGACAGGCTCGCCCCCTGTCACTTTAAGATTTCCCCCCCACCCCTGTCGATTTAAGACTAAATATCGTTCGTTGAAGTGTGGGTGTTGTAATACATCTCTGCCAGCCCCTTCGGGAGAAAGGCGGGTCGATATTTATAGGAATGTAGGTACTTAGTAAAAAAATAATCTTATCTTAAAAGGATCTTAAGGATTGGTAAATGTAAAAAACAGAGTTCAGCCCCTGCTTTAGCTATCTGAAACCAGTTTACCGAGCGTAACGAATGAAAAACAAGATTCATATCTGCAGGACCATAATATTGTTTGACCTTATTGGTGCGCAGCGATACAAGGGCCAATACTCTCTGCCGATGCGTCGGCGTCGGAGGTATACCATTAGTACCCAGGCCGCGTTGCGAATTAAAAAGTTAACCAGCATCTGTCAAATAAAAGTCGCGGGAAAGACAACTGTCATTCAATCTTGGACTTCGCACGGAGACGGTTGCATTTCTTCGATTTAAAAAATTGAATTACGAACTTTTTTCTTTATAAGAAGTGTAGTGTTACATTTTATCTGTTTCACACTTTCGTTTAACTTGTTTTAAGTGAAAAGTGGAAAAGCTGTTATTTTTCTCACAAAGTCGAGAAGTTTCTTTGGAGTTAAGAGTAAGTAGCAAATATTGACTTGGGTGTCTGTGTTATCTTGTGTGTCAAATAATGAATGATAAATAACAACGTTTACTTTAATAGTTATTAATTGTTCGGAGCGTCATCGTTCACCGCTAAAAGCTTTAGATATAATAAATAATATAGATACCTACTCACTGTGCTCCGTCCGTTTACATATCCCGTTATAAGTACGGAACCCGTACATTTTTTTACTAAATGTGCAGTTCCGTGCAATTTATTTAACACACTTAAATTTAGTAGCTTGTTAGCATTTGTGAGGGGTATGCGGTGGCACACGGGCTCAAATACAATGCGACTAAAAGTGAACTCATGGTGTTCAAAGCGGGTTCAAAAACTTACAACACTATCCCGCCAGTCCGGTTAAATGACAGTGAACTCAACAGAGTCTCGCAATTTAAGTATTTGGGCCATTGGGTCACCGAGACTCTCGCAGATGACGTTGACATGGAGAGGGAGCGCAGGGCGTTGTCGATCAGGGCTAATATGCTGGCTCGTAGGTTCGCACGATGTACTGTTCAAGTGAAGGCAACGCTGTTTAGGGCCTTTTGTCAATCATTTTACACGTGCAGCCTATGGTCCAAACATACAAAAAAGTCATACAACACCTTGCGCATCCAGTATAACAACGCTTTTAGGGCCCTGATGAGGTTGCCACCGTACTGTAGCGCATCGGGGATGTTTGCGGGTGCGCATGTCGACAGCTTCGCTGCCATCATGCGCAAGCGTATCGCATCCCTGATGCGCCGCGTGCGGGGCAGCCCCAACAGATACCTGCAGCTAATTGCTGGGAGGATGGATCTGGACTGTCCAATAATGCAGTACTGGACGAGGGTACATGTTGAGCACTCCGGATCCAGACCCAAATATAGGCTGAGATGAGAACGATGATAGTAGGATAATAAACTGACTTGATTGTATTGACTTGATTGTATTGACTTGATTGTATTGACTTTATTGTATTGACTTGATTGTATTGACTTGATTGTATTGACTTGATTGTATTGTATTGACTTGATTATGTATACTTGTAATGATTATGTTTTATTGTTTATTGATTATTCGCATATTTGTAATTTTTAATTTAATTTTTGTGTTTTGATTTTTAATTTAATTTACATTTCTGATGATTTTGTGATGATACTATGGAATGACTGTTCTGAAATAAACTTTATTATTATATTATTATTATAAATACCTACAACATACAAAAAACGTAACATTCTTGTAAACAAAAAAAACACGATTACCTGTCTATTATTATGTTGTATTATCTGAATTGGATTTTGTACCAATGTACTAGTCTGCTAGTATTTGCTCTCAAATAAAAAATAAAAAATACAATCAGTTTTTAAATAACGGAGTTACCTTACTAATATTATAAACGCGCAAGTTTGTAAGAATGGATGGATGGATGGATGTTTGTTACTCTTTCACGCCAGAACGGCTGAACAGATCTGGTTGAAACTTGGCACAGATATAGATTATAGTCTAGAATAGCACATAGAATACTTTTTAACCGCGGGTGAAACCGCGCGGCGCAGCTAGTGTAGTAATAAAAACAAAAACAACCGAATTGAGAACCTCCTCCTTTTTGAAGGAGGTTAATTAAATATATCATTGGACTGTACTAGGGCGGCCTTATCGCCTAAATCAGTTTCTATCAGGCAACCTTTTATGGACAGACCAGAAAGAAATGTATTTCCGAATGCAGGCTTACTATCTATACCAAATTAGTAGAAATACGCTCAGCTGTTTTCGTATTTATAATGCTAGTGTTATTTTTGTCCAAAACTAGTTTACACTTAAAAGTTCGTAAAAATAGAACAAATTAAATTCATGATTTTTGTGCTGCCATTTGAATTTGTGACCGTAACCGTACACTATCAAAAAAGCAATATATTATTTGTATCACATTGTTTATTTTTTTGTAAAACGTCAAACTATGTATAATACATGAAAAAAATATATATTTGAGATACACCCTGTATGAAAGTTTTTTTATTCATTTCACTTTCTCGGCACGCTGATATTTATTTGCGGTAGTAATCATTAATAACTATTGTCTGTACTTACATAATTTGTAACACATAAAATATATAAAGGCCAAGTTAAGAGATACACCCTGTATAAAAAAAAAATCTTGTCGCACTACCTAAGTTTTTCTAAAGGTCGATTTACATCAAACGAACATAGAGTTAGAGCTAGAACAAGAGCATTCTTTCGTAATCTTTTAGTCTAAACGAAAGCTAGACGCTTCCACTTACATCAAACAAACACAGAGCTAGAACTAGAGCAATCACTAAAACACAAGAACGCTTTGATGAGACCGCTCAGTGGCGCGAGCACGTACGAACACGCTCGAATGCTCTAAACAGCTGTTCTCTCGCTCTTACGCCGTTTACATCGAGCGAGCGAGCATTCTTAGAATATTCTGTAGAATCTTTGCGAACGCACTAAGAACAACGAAAGAATGCTCTACGCCTGTTTACACTTGAAGAATTTGATGTAGTGGGGATAGAATGAGCATTCGCTCGTTTGGTGTAAATCGACCTTAACACTGACTGGGCTATTCTTACGGAGTGAGATTCAATCTCACCATTTTTCGTCTTTGTTGCTCTCATTTCAATAGTCATAGGTGTGAGAGTGACCAAGATAAAATCTCATCTCATCTCACGTGTAGGAATAGCCCCCTGCGTGGAAGAAATCGCGCTTAGCGATAATGCCGCCAGTTGATAGGCTTTTAGTTCTTACCAAATGGATTGACAAAAATGTCATTTTTTTAAACGAATATATTGCGAAATAAATATGATCTGTGTGGTAAATGCTTACGACCCCTAGGTTGTGAGCACGGCCATTTAAGGCCCCGTCCTACACGAAATCACCAAAAACAAGTTTTTTTACGCTTAGTTTGATATGAAGAATTAAGATGATCAGGTGCAAATAATACAGCTGGTAGAAGAAACAACCAACTCAAGTTTAACCGAAGTAATACAATTTTAAAAATCATACTCATTTTGGAGAAAAAAAACACAAAAAGTGTCTTTTTAAAAAACTATCGGAACGTAGTTCTCTAAATTTTTAGTGGTAATCACTGATAGAGTAATCACTGGTAATCACATTTGGGACTGAATATCGTCCGGCGAAGTGTGGGTGTTGTATCTCTGACAGCCTCCTCGGGGGATAGGCGTGACGATATGTTATGTTATTATCTTTTTGTTTGGAATTTCTGATGTGAACTAACAATCTATGAATGCAATCCATTTTTTTCCACAGATTAACAATGGACGTAGATAACGCAAATTGCAAAGTGAAGGTGTCACAATGTGCCGACATGGAATCCCTGACCATCGAGCGACCAATCAAAATTGACAGGTAAATCAATTTGACAGATCTAAGCAGTGTTAATCTGTACTACCAGTTTATATTTTAATCCCTACAAGCCGAGCTGTAAGCCTTAAGAAGGTCGCGACGCTCTGAAATTTCCATACAAACGCGCTACTCAAATTTCTTGAAAACCATTTGTCAGATTATGATGAAATTTAGCATGTACAATTGAATTAACAATATCTCCGCCCCCCATGTTCTTGGTTTTTTTTTAAATGATCTCAAGCAAAAATAGAGCTATGACAAATATCCGCATTTTTAAGGGGCCACTTTTGACTGATTTATTCAATAGGTAGACAAAGCAAATCAAAAATTCCATTACATAGGGAGGTTGTCTACATCATTAGCTGTTAAATGAATCCATACAAGGAAAATTCTTACTTATTTAAGAATGATTACAGAAGTGCAAAAGTCATAAAAACATTGAAATTGCAGTTTGTCACTCTGTAGGTAACTTTAGAGGCTCGTCAGTATCATCACTCGCTCTCTTCGCTCGTCTTCTTCTTCTAGACGAAATGGCTATAGAATACCTTAAGCCAATGCGAAGTTAGTCTAAAGTGGTCGCCGGACTCTTAACGTCCGTTTTAAATGCTAATAAATTTAATTTTCTTTCGTATCCTACTCCTCCTACTAACATTATAAACGCAAATGTTTGTAAGAATGGATGGATGGATAGATATTTGTTACTCTTTCACGCCAGAACGGCTGAACAGATCTGGATGAAATTTGGCACAGAGATAGATTATAGTCTAGAATGTGGGTGAAACCGCGGGTGAAACCGCGGAGCGCAGCTAGTTAATACATAAAGTGAATAATTGCCAAATTGAAGTGGCAGTGGGCTGGGTACATCGCTCGTAGAACTGACGGCCGATGGGGGAGGAAAAGTCTTGAGTACTTCATTTCCGCCAAGTAGCCACTAGTATTTATAGATATTACCCAGTTGTAAGCCAAAATGTATAAGACAATTTTTATTCCTTGAAAAAAAAATGCCCCTCAGTTTCTTGCCTGTTCTTCTGAGTCAAGGCTCTTTATCGGAACAAGGCGGTCGAGTCATTTTAAAAACTTTGACGTTCATAAGTGTATCTTTGATACCTAAATTGAATAAAAACATTTTGACTTTGACTTTGAGTGGCGACCACGAACCGGAAGACGCAGCGTGGGAAGGTAGTAGGTTAACCGATGATCTGTCTCGAGTCGCGGGAAGTCACTGGATGCGGGCAGCGCGAGACCTATCGTTGTGGAGTGCATTGGGAGAGACTTTTTAAGGACTTTTCAAGACCTCTTGAAAAGCGGCATCGTTTTGTGGTCGACATACCTACAACACGCACGAAACGCTTTGGTTCCTCATTTCTCATACGGACTGCTAGAGTGTGAAATACTCTGCAGAGTGTGTGTTCCCTGACACTTATAATCTGGTGTCTTCAAGTCTCGACTGAATCGGTTTCTTCTAGGCAAGCGTGCTCCATCGTAGGCCGCTGCTTATCATCAGGCATGTTGGCGGACAAACGCAAGCCTAATAAGTAATAAAAATTAAAACAAAAAAAAAATTTTTGGTTTACTAGTTATAAACAACGCCTAGCGAAATATTTGCTCAACGAGCACATAAAGTTACAATTCTGCTAAGGAATGGCTTAAGGTTCTTGTAAAAAAATGTAGGTAGGAGCTAGCTAGGAGTAGCTTAAGCTAGTTAAGCAAGGACTTAGGCAATTCTTATGTTTAGTGCAAGTGGTCTTAAGCTTTCTAAATAATCACTAAAGAAGCTCTGTGGGAGACCGTGAGGTCTCCCACAGAGCTTCTACAAGTCGCATTTTTCAACCGATGATAGAGACGGACCTACAAGTCGCATTTTTCAACCGATTCTCGTGAAGTTATGTGGGCAAGTTTGATAATTCGTTCCAAAGACGGGTCTGAGCAGTGGCAAGCTTGTGGCGGCGCATCACTCAACTGCCGTCTTTGTACTTCTTCACTGTACAAAACTTCAAGGCTAGCGTGAATAAGTACCTTATAGGTCGTCGTGCTCCATCTTAGACCACAACGTCGCTTAACATCAGGCGAGTTGGTGGTCAAACGACGACCTATTTATTCTACAAATAAAAATTAATTTGTCAAGTCAGTTAATGGAAACTTTTTAAAGTAGCGGACATGATTTGAAAAAAAACTTTAAGGAAAAGACCTGTAGGGGAAGACAGAGATTCGGACAGAATCCAGACATACGAAAGCGTTTTTGTCGTAGCTGAAGCAGAGACGCTTCGCTCGCTAATGCTCGCTAGGTTATCCTCTTTTCAACATTTAGGTAGTTATCACACGTAATTTAAATTTTGCTATTAATAATCCTACTTATATTATAAACGCGAAAGTTTGTAACAATGGAATGGATGGATGGATGTTTGTTACTCTTTCACGCCAGAACGGCTGAACAGATCTGGATGAAATTTGGCACAGAGATAGATTATAGTCTAGAATAGCACATAGGATACTTTTTAACCGCGGGTGAAACCGCGGGGCGCAGCTAGTAATACATATTTATCTTTTTTTAGAGAAATCACCGGCTTGGAGAAGCTAGTGGAGGAACTGCACAGGGTGTTCTCACACGACCACGTGAACGTACAGGATGTTCAAAAACTGATGGCAGGATACAAGTCTGACCCTAAGGACTGGCGGAAGTACGCAAAATTCGACCGTTTCCGGTAAGCTTCTTGTAATGCTGGCTACAGACCAAGCCAACGAATGTCAAAGAATGCGTTGCGTCCCGTATTGTTTCAATAAAATAAAACGAGACGGAGTATATCGTTGGCCTTCGCTGCATTTGGTCTGAACTGAACGCAGCTTTAGTCAAAGATCCTTATTATAAAATCGAAAGTAAGTCTGTCTGTCTGTCTGTTTGTAGGCTTTTCACGGCTAAACAGCTGAACGTATCTTGATGAAATTTGAAAAATAGTTGCAGTATGTCACAAGGAAGGTTTTTGGATACCTTTTTCTGAATAAATAAATCTTTTTGTCATAAAATTCTGAAAATTAATAAAAAATAACGCGCCGCTTACCAAATGCGTCAGACAACATCACAGAATAGTACGTAGTTGGTACTAAAATAACAACTGACAACTAAAATTAAAACTCCGCTCAAAACCAGCCAGTATTTTTTTTAATGTTGGACTCTGATCTCTTTGGTAACGGTTTATCATTAATAATTTGATAATTAGTTACAGTATATCACGAGGAGGGTTTATGGATACTATTTTCTGAGTAAACGCGAACGAAGTTGCGGACAACAGCTAGTACGAGTACTTATAAATGTGTGGTCTTTTTTATTAGACTTTAACTACTATGTAAATAGTCAATTATCAACGTTGTTATTAAAAACAACGAAAGTTTTTTAAACAAAAATAGCAACTGGCAACAATGGAAAACAACCCGCTCAAACAAAACAAAGTTGCCATTTTATCAGTTGAGTTGAGCGAATAAGGCGTCTCGCACACTGCTTCGCGGTATGCGACGGTGCGAAACACGAGTCACATTTCAGCACGTCGTCCATTTGTACATTAGTTTATGAGTCAGGCGACCACTTAAGAGGGCCGCGACGCTCTGAAATTTCCAAACAAACGCGGTATTCAAATTTCTTGAAAACCATTAGTCAGATTATGATGAAATTTAGCATGTACAATTAAATTAACAATATCTCCACCCCTATGTTCTTGTTTTTTTTTTTTTAAACTTTCTCAAGCGAAAATAGAGGTATGAAAATTATCCGCATTTTTAAGGGGTCACTTTTGTCTGATTTATTCAATAAATAGACAAAGCAAATCAAAAATTACTTTACATAGGGACGTAGTCTACATCATTAGCTTTTAAATTAATTCATAATACAAGGAAAATTCTTAGTTACTTAAGAATGATTACAGAAGAGCAAAAGTCATAAAAAAAATTAAAATTGCACTTTGTCACTCTGTAGGTAACTTTAGAGGCTCGTCAGTATCATTAATCGCTCTCTTCGTTCGTCATAGTCATAGTCATAGTCATTTATTAATAACAAAATGTTACATGTCAAAATGTCAAAAAATTACAATTCGTAATCATTCATTTAAATTATTGCAATTAGTACAAATAAAAAATCAAAATAAAGATTTTCAATTAAAAATAAATTAGTATAAAAGTAATAAATTAGGACAATTCGTCTTCTTCTTCTAGACGAAATGGCTATAGAATACCGTAAGCCAATGCGAAGTTAGTCTAGGTCGCCTAGGTCGAAGTTAGTTAGGTCACCGGACTCTTAAGACTAACTTCGCATTGGCTAAAGGTATTCTATAGCCATTTCGTCTAGAAGAAGAAGACGAGCGAAGAGAGCAAGTAAAAATACTGACGAGCTTCTAAAGTTATCTACAGAGTGACAATATTTTTTTATTACTTTTGCACTTCTCTAATGATTCTTAAATAACTACGAGTAAGACTTTTCCTTGTATTATGAATAAATTTAAATTTAATAATGATGTAGACAACGTCCCTATGCAAAGTAATTTTTGATTTGCTTTGTCTGTTTATTCAATAAATCAGTCTTAAGTGACCATTTAAAAAAATGCGGATATGTTTCATAGCTCAATTTTACTTTGAGGACGTTTCAATTTTTAAAAAAGAACATACGGAAAGAGATTTGTATACTTATTGCATGTAATTGTACATGCCAAATTTCATCAAAATCTGACGTATCTGAATAGTCTTCAAGAAATTCGACAAGCGCGTTTGTATGGAAAATTCAGAGCTTCGCGTAACCCTTAATAGATCATCGCTGACTTCACATCGCCGGCGAGAACTCGCTCGACTTTCAATCGCAGTACTCGGCGACCGAGTATCGCTCAAGCAATGGATCAAGTTAAACGGACCCTTCTGCAACATATTGTTATCGACCGAGCGAGTGTCAGTGAGCGAAGCGTCTTTGCTTAAGCTTCGACAAAAATGCTTTCGTGTGTCCGTCTGGCGTCTGTCTGACTGTCTCCCTCTACAGGGCGCATTTCTTAAGCGAAATTTGTGAAAGGGTTCCATGATTATTGAGAACTAGCTGCGCTCCGCGGTTTCACCCGCGGTTAAAAAGTATCATATTCACAGTGTGCTATTCTAGACTATAATCTATGTCTGTGCCAAATTTCATCCAGATCTGTTCAGCCGTTCTGGTGAGTAACAAACATTGATCCATCCATCCATTCTTACAAACTTTCGCGTTTATAATATTAGTATAATTTTTTATTAGTTTTTTTTCAAAATGGCGGATTCATGATTATTTTTTACGTTTTTGCAAGGTTCTCAGCTCACAGAGCCTTGAGGTAGCTACTTAAAGATACTACAGGCAACCACACAGGCCCGCGCACCGTCGCTTGACGCGGAGTAGTGTGCCGACCGTCTAATGTCACTAGAATATTCCAAGACAGCGAACTGTTGCAAAAAATGTGACAGTGGCTCCCTCCTGACCTCACAGATAAATTATTATTGGAATAATACATGATCGCGTCAGAACCGATAATTTAATTTTATTGGTTTTGTGTTGCTAGGTCTAAATATTATTATTGTTTGTGTTGCTGTGTTATCTTATAACTTGGTGCTGTACGAATTGAGAAGCAAGATAAAAATATATTATCGGTTTCTTAATGAGATTTAAAACAATTATATTGTAAACTGATCTCGGTTTAACTGGTTTTGTAATCGGTGGTACGTAATTTTTGAGTCCGGTTGGTAGCGGTAACATTTATATAATACCAACAAGTATAACTTAAATTATTTACAACCCCCCGACACCTCTTTTCATCAACACTGATTTTCATCAAACTAGCTAGAACACTCCCGACTAATTCACTTTTCAAACAAAAAAAAAAACAAAATCAATATTAATCCTGCGCGTGAGATGAGATGAGATTTTATCTTGGTCACTTTCACACCTATGACGTTTCAAACGAGAGCAACAAGGACGAAAAAGGTGAGATGAAAATCTCAGATCTCCGAATAGGGCCCCGGTTCATTCGTTTCGGACGATGCTACAGACAAACACACACACAAACACACGTCAAACTTATAACACCCGCGTTCGCGTTTATTCAGAAAATAGTATCCATAAACCCTCCTCGTGATATACTGTAACTAATTATCAAATTAATAAACCAAAGAGATCAGAGTCCAACATAAAAAAAAAAAATACTGGCTGGTTTTGAGCAAGTTTACGTTAGCTGTCAGTTTATTGACTGCCTCGGTGGCTCAGTTGGTAGTGAACCTGCCTTCTGAGCTTGGGGGCGTGGGTTCGATTCCCACCTAGGGCAAACATTTATGTGATGAACATTAGTGTTTGTGTGTTTGTTCTATGTCTGGGTGTTAATATCTATTTAAGTATGTATTTAAAAATATCTAAGTATGTATATCAGTCTCTGGCAGCCATAGTACAAGCTTTGCTTAGTTTGGGGTCAGGCGACCGTGTGTGGAAGTGTCCCGAATTTATTATTATTTATTATTTTAGTACCAACTACGTACTATTCTGTGATAAGTGTAAGTATTTAAGTTAATTATCTACTTATTCTGTTATACTTCAATAAAAGTACGCTCCTGAACAAAAACTGTGAACGACTTAACTGTGATGATAGCCTAGTCGGAGAAGACTCGCTTCTCAAGCCAGAGAGAGCGGGTTCGGACCCAGTTCATTGTGTGAACACAATTCATTCATATGTGCCTATTGTATGTCATCTGCTACATAACTGGATCCCGGTGTATGGCGTAGTGTGACGGGCTCACCTTCTGTCACATTTGGGACTGAATATCGTCCAGCGAAGTGTAGGTGTTATACACCTCTGCCAGCCCCTTCGGGGAAAGGCGTACGGAAAATGTTATATGTTACTTGAACAAAAAAACATTGATAATAATTTGAGTTAAAAAGATATCAAATTGACGAGACTTACGAGATAAATCTCATACATTTCTAGAATAAACTGTAATCAGTAGTCTTTCAAAATATTTTCTGACTAACTCCAGCCTGTGTATTCACCCGCGGTTCCACAGGAACCCTATGTGTTCTGTCCTTTTCTGTATCCCTGACAACGTGTATGCAAAATTTCATGATAGTCGGTTGAGTAGTCAAGGCGTGAAACGGTAACAAACAAACGAAGAAACTCACTTTTGAATTTGTAATACCTATTGGTTAGGATTAGCGATGATGGCTTAGTTGGAGAAGACCAGCCTCTGAAGCCAGAGGGAATAGGCTCGAACCTAGCAAAGCACGCAACAGTTTTTTCATTGTGTGAACATATGTGCGTATTGCATGTCATCTGCTACATGACTGGAGCCCGGTGTAAGGCGACAGGCTCGCACACTGTCACATTTGGGACTGAATATCGTAGCGCGAAGTGTGGGTGTTGTATTACACCTCTGCCAGCCCCCTCGGGGGAAAGGCGTGACGTTATGTATTAGGGTTAGGATAGGATAGGATTAGGATGGAGCACACGCGGGCAAAATTGCTCCCCGAGGAGGTGGATGATGACGATGTGTCTTATCGACACATCGTCGTCGAAAGGGAGAGAGCGCAAGCTCGAGGAGGTGCCCGAAGGGGCTGGCGCTGTCGGGGCTGCGGAATGGTCCGAAAGCGTCCCCGTAGCCCCGACATTTTGCGCCGAGGTGGCGCAAACACCCTTGGGTTTT
Organism: Peribatodes rhomboidaria; assembly: GCA_911728515.1. NCBI lineage: Eukaryota > Metazoa > Arthropoda > Insecta > Lepidoptera > Geometridae > Peribatodes > Peribatodes rhomboidaria. The sequence continues at coordinate 3,660,543 of OU452194.1, forward strand.
TAGTGGGTAGGCCGTCAGTGGCGGGATTCCCACATGACCACTCTGTGCCCGCACCCGGGGCTTTTGGTGGTGGAGGATGGAGGATTTTCCCATACTGACAAAAAAAAAAGCATTAGGATACTATGAAATACTTAGTAATAGTAACCACATAAAAATTGTCCTCTACAACGAGCAAACCCATATCAGTAGTATAGCTCGTTGAAATGTTTAATTCATTTCAAACAGACACTAACGCCTCTACGATAATTATATGTTTATACAATAACATCTGCTACTGCGGTATTTTCCCAAAACTGTTACCATTCGCGAAAACTGTACTAATCAATGATTATTTTGTAATACAAGGAATCATAATATTTTTGTTTTTGTAAGAGGTTCCGTTTCATCACACTTCACATACAAACAAATACAGGGTTATAGGTAACTCGCCAAAAACCTCTTAAGATTTCATTGTACTCATCAACATGAGCAACTTTTACTATAGCTGTTCAATACAAAAAGTGACGAAGAAAGGTGAGATGAAAATCTCAAATCTCCGAATAGGGCCATTGGTCATTCTCACACCTAATAAAATAAATAAATAAAAATAAAAATAAAAAGCCTTTATTGCTGCTATTGATTAACATACTATGTAAGCTTACATTAACGTTTATGCCTGAATTGTATTGTACTAATTTTCATTTCTTAAATATAAATCGGCAAACGGTCAATTATCTGGTACAGCTTGTCCTCCGACAAAGGCCTCCTCTAAAGATTTCCATTCTGTCCTATCCTTTGCTGTACGAGTCCAGATCGGACCCGCTATTTTTCTGATATCGTCCTCCCATCTCTTAGTCTGTCTACCTCTGTTCCTTTTGCTCTCTCGTGGGTACCATTCAGTTAAAAGTCTTGTCCATTTCTCCGTTTTGTCTCTGATCATATGTCCTGCCCATCTCCACTTCAGTTGTTTGTAGGTTGTGTATGCATTCTTGAAATTTGTTTTACTTTTAATGTCTTTCAATTTTACTCGGTCCTTTCTTTTAACTCCTATTGTGCTTCTCTCTATTCCGTTTTGACAAATCTTCACTTTGTTTACTAGTTGTTCTGTTAACGCCCAGGTTTGACATCCATATAATAAACATGGTAGAATACATACATTGTAGACTTTTCTTTTTTCCTTCATAGGCATTTCTTTGTTCTTCATGACTTCACTAAGTGACCAAAATCGTTTCCAAGTATTGGTTTCCAAGTATTCTTCTTTCTATTTCTTTTTGCATGCATTCTTCTATAGATATAAGCTGCCCTAAGTATATATATTCATGTACGTATTCTATTTCCTCGTTATTTACTTTTATTATCTCTTTTTGGGAAGAATTTGTCATTATTTTTGTTTTTGCTAAGTTCATTGACAGACCTCACACCTATGACGTTTCAAACGAGAGCAACAAGGACGAAAAAGGTGAGATGAAAATCTCAAATCTCCGAATAGGGCCATTGGTCATTCTCACACCTATGACGTTTCAAACGAGAGCAACAAGGACGAAAAAGGTGAGATGAAAATCTCAAATCTCCGAATAGGACCACTGGACAGACACCGGTAGCGAGGTCTTCAGCTTTTATAGAGCTACTAGTTAAAAAAGTTTTAGTACAAACGGTAATAGTTAACGTTGCAACACATAACATAACATCGTCACGCCTTTCCCGCGAAGGGGCTGGCGGAGGTGTAATACAACACCCACAATTCGCCGGACGATATTCAGTCCCAAATGTGACGAGGCGAGCCTGTCGCCATACACCGGGCTCCAGTCATATAGCATGACATTAAATACGCACCTATGTTGAAAATTGGTGCGTACCGTCGGCTGGGTTAGAACTCGCTCGCTCTGACTTGAGAGGCGAGCCTTCTCCTGGTAGGCTATCATCGCTTCTGTTTAATTTAATACATTTTAACAAACCACACCCCTTTTCCACCTCACTTTTTACTTTGCTACATTCATGCCAATCACTTAATTAATTTGTTGATGACAATATTTATGTGTTTCTTTTGCACATATTATGTAATGTTAAAGTTTTATCTAAAAAAAAAATTAAAAATGACTCTGGCATAAAATACTCATAACAGACCTACAGCCCTATTCGGAGATTTGTGATTTTCATCTCACCTTTTTTCGTCCTTGTTGCTCTCGTTTGAAACATCATAGGTGTGAGAGTGACCAAGATAAAATCTCATCTCATCTCACGTATAGGAATAACCCCCCTACTCGTACCATCATGTACTGTATACCTTAGAAACACGTAACATTCATGTTTTACCATAAATTAAAATTTAACTTGTTGTTATTAAATGAGTTAAATAGGCGAGTTTAGCCTAATAGTTAATTTAAATAGTCATTACTAGCTACATTAATAGACTGTGTCTGTATTGTAAGTGTTTAATTGTTAAGTTGACTGCCTCGGTGGCTCAGTTGGTAGTGAACCTGCCTTCTGAGCGTGGGGGCGTGGATTCGATTCCCACCTAGGGCAAACATTCATGTGGAGAACATTAGTGTTTTCCTATGTCTGGGTGTTAATATCTATTTAAGTATGTATTTAAAAATATCTAAGGATGTATATCAGTCTCTGGCAGCCATAGTACAAGCTTTGCTTAGTTTGGGGTCAGGCGACCGTGTGTGAAAGTGTCCTGAATTTATTTATTATATTATTATAATATATATTACGGTATTAATTATTATGACGGTCATATTATTATTATTATTAAGTTAATAAAGAACTTTTAATAATCAAAACCCCTTTTCCACCTCAGATACACCCGTAACCTAGTAGACGCGGGTAACGGCGCTTTCAACGTCATGATCCTGTGCTGGGGCGCTGGACACGCGTCAGCTATACACGACCACGCTGACTCGCATTGCTTCATGAAGATGCTAGGCGGATGCCTTGAGGAAGTCAGGTGAGATTACAGTTTTTAACCGACTTCCATGAAGGAGGTTCTCAATTCTCAGAACTTAAAATGAACTAGCTGGGCCCCGCGGTTTCACCCGCGTCCCACAGGAGCTGTAATTTTTTCGGGAGAATATCTTAATTTTTTATTTCTTAAGATCCTTCTCTGGGCAATAATAAGCACAACAAAAAAAATTGTGGAAATGTTCCATCTGTTCACGCGTGATGCGATGACCAAGGGAAATAGTGATTCATTTTTCACTCACGCACGTTAGTCGATTATTCCGACTATAGTCGGATAAAGCGCCTAAAGCGATTTCTTCCTGGCAAACTTTGGATGGACAGGACAGAACGAAATATGACAAACGGTCGGTGGCATACAAAAATATAATAGTAAACAAATAAAAAAATTAAAAAAAAAATACTTACTTGATATAATTATAACAATACTGAAAATAATAAATAGTTAGCAAATAGTAATTAGTACATACACGTCGAGAGGAAATGAATGATTAAGAATTGATAATATGAAACAATATTACGCTATTTCTTATACTCTCTTACTAATGATCATATTTTATACTAATACTAGCTGTCACCCCGCGACTTCGTTCGCGTTTATTATTTATATATATATATATATATATATATATGTGAGCTATCCTATCTGTTAAGTTAGATCGAACTGCACACGGTGTGCAAATTTGATTGAAATCGGTTAAGTAGTTTAGGAGTCTACACGGAAAGAAAAAATTAGCTGCTGTTACTAAATTTTAGTTGTAGTAGCAAAGATCCTTTCAAACTATAGGGACAGCTAAGTTTTTTGTTGGCGTAGCAAATTGTTTTTAGCTGAACGAATTTAGCTGTTGCAGCTAACAATCTTAACAATACTTAGCAGTAGTTGCTAACAATCTTAACAATTAGCAATAGCAGGTAAATATTTTATCCTAAAGTAGTTAAAATATTTTGCTCTGATAGCTAATTGAAACATTCGAATTTGTTTTTTGTATATATATATATAGATAACAAATTTAGTAAACTCAGTTAAGTAATTTGCAGTAACTGCAACTTGAGTGTGATTCTCCTAGCAAAATTTTATTTTAAATAGTAGCTAAGCAGTCTTCGTCGTAGTCAACAAAACTTTGCCAGTGTTTCGAAGATATTTGGTGCAGCAGCTAAGACATAGGCAGCAAAACAGATTTAGTTGCCACAACTAAACCATTTTTTTCCGTGTATAGCGGACAAACAACGTGACATGTAATTTATATATATTAAGATTATAATTGAGAAAGTTTGGATGGTAGATGTTGGTTACTCAATCACGCCAGAACGGCTGAACGGATCTAGATAAAATTTGGCACAGAGATAGATAGTAGTCTAAAATAATATAAAGGTTACTTTTTAATCACTGGTAAAACCGCGGGGCGCAGCTAGTAGGCATAAAGTCAAAGTCAAAAGTCATAGGCGTCTTTCGAGAATTACTGACAAACCCTTCACAAATTCGGCGCCACCTATATCTTTTTTCTATCTTTAGTTGCAATAATCTGTACAAGATGGCGTTAGTTGCCTAATTTGTGAAGAGTTTGTCAGTAAGACACAATTCCCCCACAGACGAATTTGCCCCAGTTGACCATATAGGATACGTAATGTTGTTGTGATTTACAATTACACGCATAACTAGAATCTGCGCTTGCGCAACAAAAACACTATATTAGACGCCTAGATTGCCTTAGGAAATAAACACATTCTCTTGAACTATCCGTGATTGTATCTTTAAACGCAAGGTTGCACGGAACTGATCTACTGAGCCGGAAGGAGCTCAATGTACTTAATGTATGTCCAATTTATTAAAAAAAGGTTTTTAAAAACTTAGTAATTGGTCTTTAACATTGAACCCGGGTAGTGCTAACTGGGTAGCAAACTCTGGTGGGAGGCTTCGGCCGTGGCTAGTTACCACCCACCGGACCAAGCCATGCCGTGAAATGACCTAGTCGTGTTTCGGGATGTAGTCCGGTGTAACCGTTCCGAAGACGGGTCTGAGCAGTAGCGCACTTGTAGCGCCTCACTCAACTGCCGTCTTTGTACTTCTTCACTCTACAAAACTTCAAGGCTAGAGTAAATAAGTACCTTATAGGTCGTCGTGCTCCATCTTAGACCACAACGTCGCTTAACATCAGGCTAATTGGTGGTCAAACGCCGACTTATTGTCCATAAAAAAAAAAGTAGGAAATTATTTTAAATGATTGTAAGTCAATGTATAAAACGTATTTTTGATTGTAATTGGGCTGCACCAGCCAGTATGCCCAAAAAAAAAGTTGTAAGACAACAAATGTCACATATATTTCGAGCAAAATAAAATTGAAGAATTCCATAATTTTTAATCGAAACTAAAAAATAATCAACGTTTTTTTGTACAGCATTAATTAGAAGATCTATTTTTACGAGAGTTTGGTTTTTCGAGTGTTTGTATGTATGAGGTTTATTTGGCTCTCCCTACAGCCTAAACAGCTTGATGTATTTCGACATGTGAGGTGTCATTTGAATCGTCTGGATAGTGGAAGTGAAATATAGACATGGGTACAACATTTTGCAGCCGGGTTTTATGTTTACCTTTTAATAATGTTACTAATTATGTAGGCCGCAGCCGAAGGATCCAAGAAAACCAAATTTAAAACTATATAATTAATTAAATTACAACTAGGTACATGTGCGATTGCAACCGATGTTAGGAAAACAATGTCCGATGGAGTCATCGGTTAAACACCAGGAAGAAGGTGAGAACAAAAAGGTTGTGAAACTCGCGAGATTTGGAGAATCGATGGTGAGAACAAAAGGTTGTAAAACTCGCGAGATTTGGAGAATCGAAGCGCTGACTTGAAGAATTTGGTGGCCGGCGGTCTGAGAAGCGGTGATGTATCTCGACGGCGTAACATACTTGTTAACAACATGCTCCAAAAATAAGATGACGATGACGTGTGACGTCATCAGGTGGCTCCCAGAATCTTGTTTTTTTTTTCATGGTACAGCTACTATTTGATATTTTTGCATCGCGTCGTGTCTCGTCACGCCGTCGTTGGTTGCTCACGTAAGACAACGGGTTAGCGATGTTAGCATGTTTATGAAATCAAAACCAGTCCTAGGTTCTAACCCTGGCACTTGACTCGTTTCTTTTTGCTTCAAAAGACCTGTCGGAGATCCACAAGGTCAGACTGGACATATAGTCAGGGTGGCATTTGCCAGCCAGACCCCAGCCGGCGCGGGTCCCCCCGTTGGTTGGGCCATAAGGTTGGGGCTACACCCCGTCTCGGGACCCTGGCTTGTGGGGAGCTACCCGGGCCCTTCCAGCTCAGTCCGACTCTGGAGATTTCTCTGGACATTGACGCGAATATAATAATATCTTGGCAACTTACTAGTTTACAACTTTATTTTGATATTTATGATTGCGCAAATGAGAGGTTACTGGGGGCTTACTGCAAGTTTTAATGGTAAACGAAAACTTTTTTTCGTTTTGGTTTGGCTACTTAGATTTAACCTGTGGGATGCTGCCATGCTAGTTTTTGACGGCTGGATTTTGGCGCGGCAAAACTGTCATTGTATAAAATTGCCAAGCTAGAGGCTGAGAAGTTTTGATGGTTAATGAAAACTTTTTACGTTTTCGTTTGGCTCCTCACATTTATCCTAGTACCTTGACGTTTCAGCCCTGGCTGAAACGTCAAGGTACTAGGATAAATGTGGTAAATGTGTGGTAAAAATGTGATAAATGTGGTGCTTATTGTAATGTCAGCCAAACGAAAAAGAAAAAAGTTTTCGTAACCATGAAAACTCATGGCAAGGGTGCTGATTCTAGACCGCGATTCTGTAAGTCATCGCTTACTAGCTGCGCCCTGCAGTTTCACCCGCGGTTAAAAATTATCCTATGTGCTATTCTAGACTATAATCTATCTCTGTGCCAAATTTCATCTAGATCTGTTCAGCCGTTCTGGCGTGAAAGAGTAACAAACATCCATCCATCCATTCTTACAAACTTTCGCGTTTATAATATTAGTAGGATACCCTGTGCATAGGGCGTTGCAAGTGTGGCGTGCTAGTGTGTAACTAGACATTGTCAAGTTACACAATCATAATGTTGTGTAGGTAAATACCTACTATAAATTCTATACAATATCCTCTTCTGGTGGAAATTCCGCCAAAACGCACTAAGCGTTTCAAGTCAACTTTTCTTGTAAGAACTGCAGAGGTGTGGAACTCGTTGCCTGCGTCTGTCTTTTCACCTAAATACAATCCGGGGGTGTTTAAGAGTAAAGTGAATAGGTATCTCCTAGGTAAGCGTGTTACACCTTCGATCACGTCGACGCTTCCCATCAGGCGAGTCTGATATAAAAAAAAAAATGTAAAAAATTAATTTAATAATCTAAAGTTACTTTTAAATTAGTTAAGGACGTAAGCAATTCTTATATTTAACGCAAAGCAAACGGTGCGAAATGATTGTATAGCTAGCTTTCTATCAGTTGAAGGATTATTCAAAACGCGACTAAGAATTATAATATAATATAATATGAGAAATGTTAAGCAAAACCTCCTTGCTGACGTCACGAAGACGGGACCTGCATGGTGGAAAACTCTTTGCCAGAGAAGCACCGAGAGGAGCGCGCCATCTTTTTCGGTCGTGTGGTTGAGCGTGTCGGATATTGTAGGATTTATTAATTTCAAAGTTGGTTGTTTGAGAATTAAACCTTGTGTTGGATTTGTTATAATGCTTTCTTTTTTATAAAAACCGAATCAGTTTCTTTTTTGTAAAAATAATATAATTGGAATATTAATATGTAAGGGTACATATTAACATAAACTTACAAACTATAATACTAGTGTAGAAAATGGCTAATTAATTAATTACTTTCTTAATTTGCTTATATCTGATCTGCGCGTTGTGTGGTATAAATTAAATAGCAAGTAGATAACCTATTCTTAGGCCTGTTCATAGGGAGACGTGCAGCGTCGCGCGGGTAAACCAAACTACACCTACATGACTTTGATAGTTGCGAAAACTTTTTCGTTTTCGTCTAGCTCCATACATTTTAATAAAGCGCATCTGATGGAAACTTTAAAGAGAGTATGGAACCAAACGAAAACTAAAAAAGGTTTCGTAACCATCAAAACTCATTGGTAAGGGTACAATACAATACAATACAAAAACTCTTTATTGACACCAAATACAAATAAATCTAAACTAAACACTCAAAAATAAAGGTGCAATGGGCGGTCTTATCGCTAAAGAGCGATCTCTTCCAGACAAACTTTGGATGGAATAAAAACATTATGATTTAGCATGGACGGTGGTGTGTGCTAAGAAAAAATAATAATAATTAAGGTTAAATAAACTTACTTACTTTTTGTTAACTATTAGGTCCTTACGTATGAAATTGGCGTTTTCTACGGGAGGAATAAAAAGTCGATTTTTTTTTGTAAAATATATTTAATGAATCAAAGTATGCACCGTTGTTATCTATGCACTTTTGCCATCTTATGGGTAGTTCATTGATCCCTTTACTATAAAAACCATGGGGGCGAGAATCAACAAACTCTTTGAAGGCGGTTTGGACTGCTGCATCGGAGTGGAATTTTTTTCCTTGTAAGAAGTTGTCCAAATTCCGGAAGAAATGGTAATCTGTTGGAGCAAGGTCCGGGGAGTACGGTGGATGTCGCAGACATTCCAATTGTAGCTCAGCTAACTTAGTGGTTGTTTGTTGTGCAGTGTGTGGTCTTGCGTTGTCGTGAAGCAGCAGTGGCCTAGAGCGATTGACCAATCTCGGTTGTTTAACAGCTAGTTCTTCCTTCATGGTTTGCAGTTGCTGACAATAGATATCTGCCGTAATCGTTTGGCCAGATTTAAGAAAGCTGTAGTGAACGACACCGGCGCTAGTCCACCAAACACTTACAAGTAACTTTTTCTGAGTCAATTTTCGTTTAGGGCAGGATTTGGCTGGGTCTCCAGGGTTCAGCCATTGCGATGAGCGCTTTCGATTATCGTACAATATCCACTTTTCATCACAAGTAATGATTCGATTTAAAATCCCTTCATTATTGTGTCGGTTGAGCAAAGTAACACAGCAGGCGACCCGTGTTTGCAAGTTCGATTCACTCAATTCATGAGGTACCCATCGTTCGAGTTTTTTTACTTTCCCGATTTGCTTCAAGTGGATTAATACAGTTTTGTCACTTACCCCGAAGACTGCTGCTATCTCTGAAGTGCTTTGTGATGGATCCGCTTCCACAATAGCCTTTAATTCTTCGTTTTTCACTTTGATCTCCGGCCGTCCACGGGGTTGGTTCTTAAGGTCGAAATTTCCAGAACGAAAACGTTGAAACCAAAAACGTACCATGCTGTCTTTAGCGACACCAGCGCCGTACACATCAATAATTCTTCGAGCTGTTTCTGCAGCACTGGTGCCACGGTAGAACTCGTACTCGTAAATATACCGATATTTCATGTTTTCCATTGCGCGGTAATAAGCGACGCCAAAGAAAAAATAATGAGGAAAATAACAAATGAATGACTGTATTCCAAAGAAAAAAAAACCAGCTAAATGAATTTATTAATTTGAATTTCGAATTCTTAACCAAAGAGGAGATATTTCAGATCAAATTGATCAGTACGACAAAACGCTGATTTCATACGTAAGGACCTAATATTAAAGCTCGTAGTAATGAAGCCTCGAGTATGGCAAGTTTTTACGATGACAGTTTTGCCGCGCCAAAATCCAGCTGTCAAAAGCTAGCATGGCAGCATGCCGCAGGCAGGCGGAGAGTAAAGTCAAAGCCAACTTTGACTTTGACTTTACGCTCCTGTCAAAATCAAAGTGAACGTCAAAGTTTTATAATAGACTCGACCGCCTTTTTAGGAAAAAGAGCTCAGAAGAACAGGCAAAAAACTGAGGAGAAACTTGTTGCACGATGCTAGTTTCGCGCCAGTCTTTCGCGGCGTTAAATAGGATGGAGGGAGCGCGCAGGGTGCGAAGGACGCAGGTGAATGTTACTGACGCCAGAAAAAAGACGCGTGATTTATTTCGCTCCAGTGGCCCTATTCGGAAATTTGAGATGTTCATCTCACCTTTTTCGTCCTTGTTGCTCTCGTTTGAAACATCGTAGGTGTGAGAGTGACCAAGACAAAATCTCATCTCATCTCACGCGTAGGAATAGCCCTCCAGGGTTGGCCCGACGAAACAGATTGACGCGGAAACTGTTTACACGATGCATTTCCTCGTGCTAGTGTTGGCGGCAGGATTTTCGCGCCGCGAAACTGTCATCGTAGAAACTTGCCATCACGCTAAAGAGAGCGCTGAACCCTCTCTTTAGCATGATGGAAAGTTACCTGGATAACTGGCTTACCACGAGTTTTAATAGTTTAGTTAGTTTAGAAAATTTATTTTGTTTTCGTTTGGCTCCATACATTTAACCTAGTTCCTTAACGGTTCCGCCAGGGGCGCTTTATTGAAATGTATGGAGCCACACGAAAACTAAAATAGTTTTCGTAACCATCAAACTCATGGTACAAGATATGTCCTACGAAGATACAGAGAAGTTGTTATTTGTTTGTGTTTAATTTGTATGTTTAATTTTAAATTTACAGTAAGTTTATTTTATAGTCTAAAATTAATTAGAATTTTAGTGAATTAGAATATGTGAGTATGCAATGATTTTATTAAGTTTTTGCCGTATTTATCGCCTGACAAACAGGACTACCTAGTTCAGGCAAAATTATTTTATTGTTTCTAAAAAAATGTTTGTATCTGATAGTTTTTATCTTTACCATGTACTTTTTGAAATAAAAAAATATTATTATTATTAAAATAATGTATGTAATGTACAGGTAAGTATAGAAGCGTGTTCACGCGTGTTCTATCATTTCGCGCCGCACGACGTGACGCTGCACGTTGCGCATCTCCCTAGCCGAGGCCTTAGCAAAATAACTAAGTTAATATTATTACTGATAGGTACTTTACATGAATAAATAGATAATAAATCTTGCATCAGTTGTTTTTACAAAGATATCGTTGGAAAGATGTAGATGCTACATTTGTGTAGGTGTTTATGAGTAATGGATTTAATGTTATTTTTTAATCTATGTAATTATGTATATTATGCTATAGATAATTTTGTATAATTATTATGTTATAGATAGTTGATTGACAGAGATGTTACTTTGCGGAAGTTTATTTTCGAGACTGTTTCTTGGCGAATATCTAGGATTCTAGGTGTTCAATATTTCTGCTTTTTTAAAATATTAATATGAACGCATTTAAGTAATTATACATATCAAAATTTCATAATTAGAGTCAGATTTGACATAATACACATAATCTAAAATTATTAGTAGAAATGTCAAAACTTAATTAATATAATTACAAATTGTCAAATATTTTTTTTAAATAATAATATATTCACAAACACATAAATACAAATTACGGTATATAAGATTCTCAAAATGTCAACAATACATTTACTAAGCTAAGCCACTAATCGCTAAAAATGTCACACAGTCCGGATACATACAAATGAACGCGTCAAGGCTTTAACGCGAAAATAACCTTTTTTCGCTAATTCAGAAATAATATTATATCTAGAGATTCGTCAATGAAATAGCTTTTGTATTGATTTATTTATTAACTAGGATAATCAATATAGGGAGCGGGTTCGAACCCAGCCGACGGCACGCACCAATTTGTTCATTGTGTGAACATATGTGCGTATATGTCATCTGCTACATGACTGGAGCCTATACTTCCTTACTTTACTTTTACTGAAAACTATATTTCTTTACTTGCAGATACGATTGGCCAGAAAACGTGGAACCGGAAGTCAGAAAAGTGCTAAAAAGGTCGAAACCAGTCCGGAGATGCTGTTCGGAGAGCGAAGACTTTGACAGCCTCTGTCCAAACAGCGGATGCCTGAAAAATGGCGGAAAAGAGAATGGCGATGATGGCGGGAATGGCGGAATTGAGTCGTGTGAGATGGAAGAGATTGGGAGGACGCGGCTGGAGTTGAACGATGTGTGCTACATTAATGGTAAGTTTTGTTTTTTACTTTTGACTTTTCCATGATCCAAAATACAAGGTCTAGCAATTTCTCATCCTAACTTCCTGCGGGGCTATTCCTACACATGAGATGAGATGAGATTTTATCTTGGTCACTCTCACACCTATGACGTTTTAAACGAAAGCAACAAGGACGAAAAAAGGTGACATGAAAATCTCAAATCTCCGTAAAGGGGCCCTATAAAAACTAAACTTAAAAATGCGACAGTAAGTTTATTCGTTAGCTTTTACGCCTTAGCTGCTCCAGCGATCGTCACCTTTATTATCGGTGGTTATCATGAAATTTTGGATATACGTCGTCAGAAGTTGAATTGTAACATTTTTTTTTTAAATAAATGACTATGACTATGAAGTACAGAGAAGGACTTAGGGTAGGTACGTTTAATCCCGAAAACAAAAACAAAAATAATTATTATTATTCCCATGGGTGGTTTTGTAAATGAAATATATCTCCAATTTCCAGACGCTCTTGGCCTGCATAGAGTAGAGAACCCCTCGCACGCCGATAGCGCTGTCTCGCTCCATCTCTACTGCCCCCCGTTTGACAGCTGTCGTGTGTTCGACGCTCGGACCGGGAAGCCGACTGATGTCACTGTTACATTCACCTCGATGTACGGAAAGAAGGTTAAACGGGTGAGTTTTGACTAATTTTTTTTTTACTCTCCCATTCAGGGGAATTTGGCGTCGCACGTCATGTGCATTTGCCCGTGTCAAGTAACTAATCATTCGTTTTCACAGGTGATGGAATGATGATGATGAGGTGATGATGAATCCCGCCTCTTTCTCCATGCCAGTAAAGTTATGGATACTTTACTGAAACTATAAGTCGAGTTTTGTAGATAACACGAAAAGTAGCATTTCCTAATGTTTGTATCATTTGCCCACACTCGTGCACGTTAGTAAACCGGTAAACGTTAAAATCCACCAATATTACACTTTTACACTCGAAGAATCACAAATTTTAGAAAATAATACAAAATCACGACACCATCTTTTCGGTTCCCGCCAAACTCTCCGAGCTTTGACAGAGTTCGTTAAATAGCTTGATTCGCGGGACAACCATCAAGATGACATATTTGTCATACATCAATGTCATTTGACATTATGTATGAGTAGCTATGTTATACAAACAGACAGATAATTAAGACTAATATGGAAATATCAACGGGTTCCTTTTTTTTACCGACGAAACGGAGGAGGATTACAAGTCGACGCGTATATTTTTAATTTTGTACGTTCGCGCGCGTCACGTAATTCGTAATTTTTTGTAGAAAAGTTTAAAAAAAAAACAGTTTTTTTAAATGGACCTTAAAGGTCAGGGTCCCAGGGTCCCAGGGTGACCCAGGGTCAAAAAAAAAAAAAATTAAGCCATCAAGGGTAGACTTTTGTAAAATATATAAAAACTTATGTAGTTTTTTTTTGTTTTCAGGTACTTGAAGCTAACAGTGCTGCTGATAGCCAATAGTTATTAATTTTTTAATTAAGTATCTACTCACTAATCATAATATAAGTGTACCTTCATAACATTCCAATTTATAAGTAGTTTTAAGAACGAAAATGTGTCTATTTTTTATTTACCTATTGGTATAATTTATTTTTATTGAATTTGATTAATTAAGGTTGTATTAAAATAAAGGCGATTCAAATTTGCAAAAACATATATTTCATTTAACATACCTACTAAATAAATATTTTCTATAAAGTGTAGATTAATACAGCATATTTTATAAAACGGAGTGAAATCACTAAGTAGAGTATTTTTTTGAATACGGTACATCAAATTCTTCAATGATACATTCTTACTTTGATGTTTGGCACTTTTAGGTAAGCATGTTATTTACTTCGTCTGAGGTATGTTTTTACAATTTCAATGCGTACATTACGTATTAGCTTTAAAATGCAAATAAATGAATTGAGAGATTAAAAAGAAAATTTTAAAAAAGTTACCTTTTATTTTTTTGTTACTTTTACAATTGTTACTTTAGAAGCTAGTAGATGGAAGGTATTTGAGAAAAAAATATATATTTTGTAACAATAACAACAATGTACCTAGTAAGTAACAAAATACCACCAAACAGTTAAGTAACAATACAGTACTTCGTAAGTAACAACTGAGTGCATATCAAGTAACAAAGCTTACTGAGTAACAATCGACCGTATTAGTAACAATACATCACCTTAAAACTAAGCACCGTTCTCATCAAAGCAAAAGCGTATGAAATCCAATGTCAAGGTACCGTAAAGATGTTTAAAATCATTGACCAATTCAAAGAACCTTAGTTTTTTTACTCAACTCGATGAGCTCTAGAGCGCTGTTATTGATCTGACTCCATGGAAGGTAGACCCTGACTCCGTATCTGTCGTTGGTGGTCTGCACGTTCTCTCTGACGCAGCCAGCGTAGCAGGCGAAGTCGCAGGTGAATGTCGTAGGGTTGAATTGGAGGCCTTCTGAGCAGACAACTAGGACAGCGCGGTCTCCCTCGCAACGGTAGTATTTGTCGCAATCGGCGTGAGCGAAAGGCGGGATGTTGCAGTTGTTTTTGCATCTCTCGTCGGCGGTCTCGTTTTCACAGCCACCAGTTTCTCCGCTTCCACCGCCTCCGCCTCCGCCTCCGCCACCGCCTCCGCCACCGCCGCCTCCTTCGCCACCGCCGCCTCCTTCACCACCGCCGCCTCCTTCGCCACCGCCGCCTCCTTCGCCACCACCGCCTCCTTCGCCACCGCCGCCTCCTTCGCCACCGCCTCCGCCTCCGCCTCCGCCTCCGCCTCCGCCTCCGCCTCCGCCTCCGCCTCCGCCTCCGCCTCCGCCTCCGCCTCCGCCTCCGCCTCCGCCTCCGCCTCCGCCTCCGCCTCCGCCTCCGCCTCCGCCGCCTCCTTCGCCACCGCCGCCTCCTTCGCCACCGCCGCCGCCTCCGGCTTGGCATCCGGCATCAGCGGGCCAATCGCAAACCTGAATAATTAGAGGAGTTACTCATTATTCGAAGCCCAAAAAATTATAAATCAAAGCAAATCTTCCTAAAGGATTCAGAGGAGAAAACACGACTTATGACGTTTTAGTATATTAAAATATTATTTATTTTAATTTATTAAAATAAGTCGGGTTTTCCTTCCTGACGCTATTACTCCAGAACGCACGAACCGATTTCCACGGTTTTGCATTTGTTGGAAAGGTCTCGGGCTCCGTGAGGTTTATAGCAAAGAAAATTATTTTAAAAAAAAATACGGTTCCTATGGGACTGCGGGTGAAACCGCGGGGCGCAGCTAGTGATTTTATAAAATGGGAATTATGAAAATCATAATGAGTGAAAACCACTTCAGTTTCCATAGTAAAATATTTTCCTGAATGAAACCCTGTGGAACTTTCTGGTAACATCATAGTTGTCTATTCTAGGTAAACATGATTTTGATTTCACTGGTTTTCCTTACCTGGAGCTCAGGGTTGAAGTGTAGGCCAGCGGCGCAGTCTCTCTCTACTAGATCTCCAAAGACACAATAGTAGAACTTTCCGCAGTCAGATTCGTGGGGCAAAAGTTGGTGAATGTCCCAGTCAGCTGGGCAACCATTGGGGAGGGTTCCACCGCCACCGCCGCCTTCACCGCCACCGCCGCCGCCGCCTTCACCGCCGCCTCCTTCACCGCCGCCTCCTTCACCACCGCCTCCTTCACCACCGCCTCCTTCACCGCCACCTCCTTCACTGCCGCCTCCTTCACCGCCGCCTCCTTCACCACCACCGCCATCACCGCCGCCGCCTTCACCACCGCCGCCGCCTCCGCCTTCGCAGCCAGCACTAGCAGGCCAATCGCAAACCTGAAATATTAGAAATAAAAATACGTGTTTTTTTGTAAAAAGCATAACTTGGCCAACTTGGTCTTTTTTCTTAATAAAACTAGCTAACTTTGTAGTCTTAGCGTCAGAAGATTCAGGTCGTCCAAAGACACTGATCAGTAATTGGCATTTAGGAGACTTTATAAGTAAATATATTATATTAAATATATTTTGCTAAAAGTGGAATTTTTGTACGTTAACTTTCGTACCTGAAGTTCAGCGTTAAAGTGTAAGCCAGGGGCGCAGAATCTCTCCAGTAGATCTCCATTGACACAATAGTAGAAGCTATTGCAATTGCTTTCGTGGGGCAGGAGTTGGTGGACGTCTGGGTCAGTTGGGCAGCCGTTCGGGAAGGTTCCACCGCCGCCACCGCCGCCGCCGCCTCCTTCACCATCGCCTCCTTCACCGCCGCCTCCTTCACCGCCGCCTCCTTCACCGCCGCCTCCTTCACCACCGCCGCCGCTTCCGCCTTCGCAGCCAGCACTAGCAGGCCAATCGCAAACCTGAAATATTAGAAATAAAAATACGTGTTTTTTTGTAAAAAGCATAACTTGGCCAACTTGGTCTTTTTTCTTAATAAAAATACTCGTAGCTAACTTTGTAGTCTTAGCGTCAGAAAATTCAGGTCGTCCAAAAACACTGATCAGTAATTGGCATTTAGGAGACTTAATAAGTAAATACATATATTATATTAAATATATTTTGCTAAAAGTGGAAATTTTGTACGTTAACTTTCGTACCTGAAGTTCAGCGTTAAAGTGTAAGCCAGGGGCGCAGAATCTCTCCAGTAGATCTCCATTGACACAATAGTAGAAGCTATTGCAATTGCTTTCGTGGGGCAGGAGTTGGTGGACGTCTGGGTCAGTTGGGCAGCCGTTCGGGAAGGTTCCACCGCCGCCGCCGCCGCCGCCTTCACCGCTACCTCCGCCTTCTCCGCCACCGCCGCCTTCACCGCCACCTCCTTCACCGCCGCCTTCACCACCGCCGCCTCCTTCACCGCCGCCTCCTTCACCACCGCCGCCGCTTCCGCCTTCGCAGCCAGCACTAGCAGGCCAATCGCAAACCTGAAACATTAGAAATAAAAATACGTGTTTTTTTGTGAAAAGCATAACTTGGCCAACTTGGTCTTTTTTCTTAACAAAAGAAAGCTAATAAAACAAAGACGCTGATCAATAATTGGCATTTAGGAGACTTTATGGAATGTTTAAACTGTAATTATTGTATGTAAGTTTTCGTACCTGAAGTTCCGCGTTAAAGTGTAAGCCAGGGGCGCAGAATCTCTCCAGTAGATCTCCATTGACACAATAGTAGAAGCTATTGCAGTTGCTTTCGTGGGGCAGGAGTTGGTGGACGTCTGGGTCAGTTGGGCAGCCGTTCGGGAAGGTTCCACCGCCGCCGCCGCCGCCGCCGCCGCCTTCACCGCTACCTCCGCCTTCACCACCGCCGCCTCCTTCACCACCGCCGCCTCCTTCACCGCCGCCTCCTTCACCGCCGCCTCCTTCACCGCCGCCTCCTTCACCACCGCCGCCGCTTCCGCCTTCGCAGCCAGCACTAGCAGGCCAATCGCAAACCTGAAATATTAGAAATAAAAATACGTGTTTTTTTGTAAAAAGCATAACTTGGCCAACTTGGTCTTTTTTCTTAATAAAAATACTCGTAGCTAACTTTGTAGTCTTAGCGTCAGAAAATTCAGGTCGTCCAAAAACACTGATCAGTAATTGGCATTTAGGAGACTTAATAAGTAAATACATATATTATATTAAATATATTTTGCTAAAAGTGGAAATTTTGTACGTTAACTTTCGTACCTGAAGTTCAGCGTTAAAGTGTAAGCCAGGGGCGCAGAATCTCTCCAGTAGATCTCCATTGACACAATAGTAGAAGCTATTGCAATTGCTTTCGTGGGGCAGGAGTTGGTGGACGTCTGGGTCAGTTGGGCAGCCGTTCGGGAAGGTTCCACCGCCGCCGCCGCCGCCGCCTTCACCGCTACCTCCGCCTTCTCCGCCACCGCCGCCTTCACCGCCACCTCCTTCACCGCCGCCTTCACCACCGCCGCCTCCTTCACCGCCGCCTCCTTCACCACCGCCGCCGCTTCCGCCTTCGCAGCCAGCACTAGCAGGCCAATCGCAAACCTGAAACATTAGAAATAAAAATACGTGTTTTTTTGTGAAAAGCATAACTTGGCCAACTTGGTCTTTTTTCTTAACAAAAGAAAGCTAATAAAACAAAGACGCTGATCAATAATTGGCATTTAGGAGACTTTATGGAATGTTTAAACTGTAATTATTGTATGTAAGTTTTCGTACCTGAAGTTCCGCGTTAAAGTGTAAGCCAGGGGCGCAGAATCTCTCCAGTAGATCTCCATTGACACAATAGTAGAAGCTATTGCAGTTGCTTTCGTGGGGCAGGAGTTGGTGGACGTCTGGGTCAGTTGGGCAGCCGTTCGGGAAGGTTCCACCGCCGCCGCCGCCGCCGCCGCCGCCTTCACCGCTACCTCCGCCTTCACCACCGCCGCCTCCTTCACCACCGCCGCCTCCTTCACCACCGCCGCCTCCTTCACCACCGCCGCCTCCTTCACCACCGCCGCCTCCTTCACCACCGCCGCCTCCTTCACCACCGCCGCCTCCTTCACCACCGCCGCCTCCTTCACCGCCGCCGTTTCCGCCCTCGCAGCCGGCACTAGCAGGCCAATCGCAAACCTGAAACATTAGAAAAATAAATGCGTGTTTTTGTGGAATCGCTTAAATTGGCCAACAACAACATTCTCACCAAAACTACCAAATTTTGTAGTACCCAGTCTTAGAGTTAGAACTTTTAGATCAACTTTTTAGCATTTAGGAGACTTTGCAATGCTATTAGTGGAATTATTGAATGTAAGTTTTGTACCTTAAGTTCAGCGTTAAAGTGTTAGCCAGGGGCGCAAATCTCAAACTTTTAGTATTTTTAGGCCAAAAGACAATCAACTCAAAAACCAGCATGAAATTGACATTTTCAGCAATGTCATTTTGCAATAAGTATAGTTATTGTATGTAATTTATCGTACCTGGAGTTCAGCGTTGAAGTGTAAGCCAGGAGCGCAGTTTCTCTCCACTAGTTCTCCGAAGACACAATAGTAGAATCTATTGCAGTCGGATTCGTGGGGCAAGAGCTGGTGAATGTCGAAGTCAGCTGGGCAGCCATTGGGGAGGGTTCCACCTCCACCACCACCTCCACCGCCTCCGCCTCCGCCTCCGCCTCCGCCTCCGCCTCCGCCTCCGCCTCCGCCTCCGCCTCCGCCAGATCCAGCGCAGTCTACGTTCTCAGGCCAATCGCAGACCTGTCAAAAAGACAAAATATTTAGCTACGCACTCGTTAGAATCTACAAAGTATTTTATCGATTCGTTTACACACGGTGTTCGGTATAGATCCACTAAAAGTTAATAATTTCAGTTATGCCGATAAAATGGTGTTGTAGTCAAATCAAATCATTATATGATTCATTTTAGTCTTTATCAGTTGCACGTGTCCTTTAGTTTTATGCGAATTATATTTTTGTCAAATTTTATCATTTTCGTACTGCATTCGTTACGCATGTACCTAATCGATAAAGATAGGCGCTGCTAATATCAATGAGGTTAATCCGAATTGTTGTCATATACAAACACCCGTAGGTACCAACAATAAAGAAGTCTCAGTTTTTTTATGTTTGATATTAGTAGGAGTAGAATAGGATGGTAAGATCTTCTTTCTAAATAAGGCTGCTCACAGAGGAGCGGCATATTGACAAAGGCAGACTGCACCCGTCACCGTCTGTCGGCGGCTGCCACTGACTGCCACTGTTGGGTGTCTTCTCTTACACTCGTCGACGGCAGCCGCTGACAAATGGTGAGCTTGAGTTGCCTCTGCCGTTGACAAAGTGACGTTAATATGTAAGCAGACTAAGATAATTAGGGAGATTTGAATGGCATTTACCTGAATAGCAGCATTGAAGTAAGTTCCAGGGGCACAGGTCGTCTCGACCTTCTCTCCGAAGTTGCAGTAGTAGAACTTGTTACACTCCGACTCGTGGGGCAAGAGTAGATGGACTTCGAAGTCAGCTGGGCAGCCGTTGGGGAGGCCGGGTGTAGGGGCAGCCGTGGGGCCGGGAGTAGGGGCTGCTGTTGGTGCTGCAGTTGGAGCTGCAGTCGGAGCTGCAGTAGGAGCCGCAGTTGGAGCTGCAGTCGGGGCCGCAGTAGGAGCTGCAGTAGGAGCTGGAGTAGGAGCTGCAGTTGGAGCTGGAGTTGGGGCCGCAGTAGGGGCTGCCGTCGGGGCTGCCGTTGGAGCTGCAGTTGGGGCCGGAGTTGTTGGTGGCACACCAGGCAGAGTACATCCTGATTGCGCTGGGTGAACGCACACCTAAATAGGGATGGTTATATTGTTATACTCTCATTTTCATCATGCAGTAAAAGAAATTTTTTACAGTTCAATCTCTCAATGCGCCTAGATAAGTCATATTTTACTGCAATATGTAGCTGCAATATTGCCGACTGTAGCCTGGCCATCATCAGCCATGTTGGAAATGTTTGACTATATGGCCGGGCCACACGCAAAATATTGTAGCAATGTTACCAGCAACAGTATTGCAGTAAAAATATAACCAATCTAGGAGCAGCTTGAAGAAGTTCCTTGACTAGCTAATATCAGAGTTTTAGGCTATTCAAAAGTTTCTTCTGTTCCCCACTATGTATGCAGCATCTCAATGATACTGTTGGGCGCTTCTAAAGTCGTTCAATAGATGTCGCTGTCACGTAGTTCAGACTAACCTGGAGAACGTAAGAGAACTCTGTGCCAGGTGCGCAGATGGTGGGTTCTATCCTCCTCTGTCCATATTCGCAGTAGTAAAATTTGGTGCAGTCATACTCATGTTGGAGTAGCCAGTGTTCAAAAGGAGTGCCCACGCAATCTGGGTGGGGTATCCATAGCGATTTGTCAGATGACTGTACCCTGTAAAATATGGTTCATGAGGAAGGCTGACGGAACACATATTTAGGTGCACAGCAGCATTTTTGACCTAGTGAAAGTGAGATGCCAAGAATCTTCTTGGCTACTTTCTGCCCGGTTGCTCAGTCGGTAGTGACCCTGCCTTCTGAGCTTGGGGGCGTGGGTTCGATTCCCATCTAGGGTAAACATTTACGTGTTGAACATGTGTGTTTGTTCTATGCTGTGTGTTAACATCTGTTTAAGTACGTTTCTAAAAATATGAATATAAAGCTTTGCTTAGTTTGGAGTCAAGCGACCGTTTGTGAAAAATGTCCCGAATTTATTATTATTCTTGGATTATCGTTAAAATGTTATAACAAATGTTGTTTATTCCAAAACAATTTTTAAGTTAGAGTAGGTATACTCGTCGTATACCATATAATAGGTATACTCGTCGTATACCTATTATATTATATCGCCGCGGTCGTGTGCGAGAGCGTTCCTTGGCCCGACATTCTGCGTCGAGGTGGAACACCCTTGGGTTTTAGTGGGTAGGCCGTCAGTGGCGGGATTCCCACATAACCACTCTGTGCCCGCACCCGGGCTGTTGGTAGTATCCATAAAGGATTTTCCAAGGTGAAAAAAAAAGGTATACTCGTATAAGTTAAATTAGTTCAGGGTTTATGGAGATGGGGTAACGAGGTCTCACTTCGAGGCAAATTACCTACTAGTCAATCTTAGAAAGAAGAAAGAAGTAAAATAAGCTTATACTTACGTCTCGCTCTGCAGCTGCGGGGCTAGATGAGGTTCCAAGCTGTCAAATACTGAACCAGCTTCGGGCCTGCCCTGGACCAGGGCCAGGGAAGCAACAAGTAGAAGTATTCCTGAAAAGAATTGAAGTGTTAATTATGTACGAAAAGGTAACAGTCATTCTAATAAGTAATCAGTTTCTTCTAGGCAAGCGTGCTCCATCGTAGGCCGCGTCAATGCTTACCATCAGGCAAGATGGAAGACAAACACAGGCTTGCATTTTAAAAATAGAAGCGGCACAAGTCTAATTTCTAGTACACAGTGCGTGAATCGATAAAACTACAAGCAAACGGACACTACACAGCTCTGTTGATAATATTATGTTACGTGTATCAATAACAAAGATAGAGAGACGTACAAGAGACTATAGCGAGAACGAGACAACGATAATGATCACTGTTGCGACTAGTTTCGTTTGTTTGTGACTACGGTGAATTGTGTGCAACACCTAATTTTTGCGATCCATTTTTAGGGTCTCATACGGAATCTTCTTTATATTTGATCGAAGCTTTTAACTGAGCGCTACCGTGGCTCGGATGACACGTTAAATTGTAGGCCCCGGTTGATTTTTCTATAACAACAATCGTCAAGCCATGTCAGAGGCCACCGGGCGGCCTAGAAACTGCCACCAGGGCCTATACGTTCGTATAGGTCGCTCGGCCTATAGGAACTTGCTTGCTTGCTCACTGCTACACAACGTAGACAGTGTTTATTTTTTCAATTGGAGGTCATGAGAGGTTTTTAACTGTCAAACGAAGGCTGCCCTAACTCTCCCTCCGTGTCTGCGTGCTCTACAATTTCAGTAATTGACTGCCTCGGTGGCTCAGTTGACAGTGAACCTGCCTTCTGAGCTTGGGGGCGTGGGTTCGATTCCCACCTAGGGCAAACATTTATGTGATGAACATTTGTGTTTGTTCTATATTTGGGTGTTAATATCTATTTAAGTATGTTTTTAAAAGTAAATGTATGAATATCAGTCTCTGGCTAAGCTAAGCTCTGACTAAGCTTTGCTTAGTTTGGTGTCAGGCGACCGTGTGTGAAAGTGTCCCGAATTTATTTTATTTATAATTACAAACAGATTTTCTTGTGACCATAAAAAAAAACAAGATTTTTCATTACAAAATCTTGATTAAACCTTTTGCGTCACATTAAACGTGTTTTCAAGCTTAGATAATAAAACTACAATCATTTTCATTTTCTAATAATAAACTGATATTTTATAGAAACCGTAACTTATCAACCTATTTAATCTATGTAATACCTAATGCTAAAATCAAAGCGATTCAAATTAAATCTTATCATAATTATTTTCTAAGCGCGTATTTAGGTAAGCTGACATCATGTTTTTACTAAAAAACATTTATCAGCAAAAATTTCCGCGGAAATGAAGTGATTTAATTAATCCCTTGAGTCACTTCATAGTAACAGATAAGTTTAGAATGACGACGACAAAGTATTTTCAAAATGATGACGAAACCATCGTACAGACATTTGGTCAGCCAGAAAAAAAGTACAGGACAGCAATATTTCAAAAGAATTGGTTAAGAGTCCGGCGACCTAACTAATTTCGACCTAGGCGATCTAGACTAACTTCGCATTGGCTTAAGGTATTTTATCGCCATTTCGTCTAGAAGAAGAAGACGAGTGAAGAGAGCGAGTAATGATACTGACGAGCCTCTAAACTTACCTACAGAGTGACAAAGTGCAATTTCATTTTTTTTTTATGGCTTTTGCACTACCGTAATCATTCTTAAGTAATTAAGAATTTCCCTTGTATTATTGATTCATTTAACAGCTAATGATGTAGACAACCTCCCTATGTACTCGTAATGGAATTTTTGATTTGCTTTGATACCTATTTAATAAATCAGTCAAAAGTGACCCCTTAAAAATGCGGATATTTTTCATAGCTCTATTTTTGCTTGAGAACGTTTTTTAAAAAAAACAAGAACATAGGGGCGAAGATATTGTTAATTTAATTGTACATGCTAAATTTCATCATAATCTGACAAACGGTTTTCAAGAAATTTGAGTAGCGCGTTTGTATGGAAATTTCAGAACGTCGCGGCCCTCTTAAGTAGAAGTAATGAAAAAAGTGTTGCAAAAGTCTAAATACCTCGGGAATTGATTCTTTCGACCCTCGGTTAACAATCTACTATACACTACTCGTGAAATACGAGAAAGAAAGGTAGGTTAAGAGACTATTTTCAGAATAGACGCGAGTACACGAATAAAGTCACGAGTAACAGCTAGTTATCTTTATGTAGGTGTTTTTCTATTCCATCCCAATTTGTTTCTTGCACTCATATTATCTCTAAGCGATCCAAACCTTTTTATCCTAATATTATAAAAGAAAAAAAAAAAAAGTTTATAAGAATGGATGGATGGATGGATGGATGGATGTTTGTTACTCTTTCACGCCAGAACAGATCTGGATGAAATTTGGCACAGAGATAGATTATAGTCTAGAATAGCACGTAGGATAATTATTAACCGCGGGTGAAACCGCGAGGTGCAGCTAGTTACCATTGCAAATATTTTTGCAATCCATCCATTATCCATCATTCCATATTTTTGCAAATTTACTGAAAATTTCAAAAAAAATGTTTGTAAACAACTCTGTCTCTTATCATTATCAGTTCTTGAAAGTAGATTAAGCAGTAAGCTGAGGATTATTAGGATTAATAGGTCCTTTAAGTACGTAATTATTATACCTATAGACTGTTATTCAAATACTCAAGATAAAGGGGAGTCACAAACAGTAAGTTACTCACTGTTTTTGACGTGGTATCAGAATAGTAAGTAGGTTATTGCAATTTAGTATAGAGGGTGTTACAAAAACTGTGTTGGATCCGCGAGGTGCGCATCAAGTATTGACTGGAGTATATATAGTATATACAGTTATGCTAGTTTAAATTAAATATTGACTATAAAAAATTGCACTCGTCGCGTGAGTTTATTTTATAAAAAAAACTATTCGCGTCGTGCCGCTACTTTCTTTGAATAAAAGCCGTCAACGTATGATACAGATTTGTTAACATTTTTGTAAAATTTCCTATTTTCCTTGCGTTCTTAAATCGGTCATAACTCTTGCTATTTTTAAAGTGCATTTTTTTTTTGTATTTTTGCATGGACACCTAATTATATTTCTCTGCTAAATTCTTTGCGATTTTTTACATGTTGTAGTCCTGTCTCCACTTCACAGCGTAGATTACTATAAATCGCTTCGAATTTAGCTGATCATATAATTATGATCGAACTTCACGTACAGGTAAGTTCGTTTGATCATTAATAAATGTGTGTACATGCCCTTCTATACAACAGGATTTTTGTAACATGTTGTATTTAGGTAGTTGAATAAGCCTGGATTTTTATCAACACTGATTTTCATCAAACAGCTAAGAACACTACCAATTCACCTTTCATACAAAAACATCCAAAATCAAAATCGGTTCAGGAGCTATGATGCTACAGACAGACACACAGACAGTTTTTGCGAGACTAAAAATCCACATACAGAGAAGGAGAGAAAAGAGAGAGAGGGAGAGAAAAGAGAGGTAGAGAGAGATGGTTTTTTATTCCATAATAAGCTAGCGTTTAACTTTGACAGCCATCACGCCTGATGGTAAGTATTACTCGGCCTACGATGGGCTACGCTGACGCCTGCGCTTGCCTAGAAGAAACCGATTCACTCCAGACTTGAAGACGTCCAGATTATACCTATCCTAAATTCATGCTCAATCATAGGTACTCTCAATGTATAATGATTATTGTCCTCTGCACCATTAGTTAGTGTAATTTATTTTCAGTAAATAATACGACGAAATTGGGCTAATCAAAAGGTAATTATCTACTCTAGTAAGCAGTTAAAGATATCTATCTTTATTTGTGTGCAGGTAGCCATTGTAAAACATACCTTGATATTGTTATTGATTGAATAAAGATTTTATCAAAGTGAATTTTAATCTTTTTCAGGATATATTTTTAAAGACGTTGAATTTCATTATTTTATAACACATTAGAGAAAAATACTTAATATTATGTAAATAAAGAAAGCGTTGTTCATTGTGTGAACATAATAATATGTGCGTATTGTATGTTATCTGCTACGTGACTGGAGCCCAGTGTATGGTGACAGGTTCGCTCCCTGTCACATTTGGGACTGAATATCGTCCGGCAAAGTGTGGGTGTCGTACACCGCTGCCAGCCCATATCGTCACGCCTTTCCCCCAAAGAGGCTGGCAGAGGTGTAATACAACACCCACACTTCGCTGGACGATATTCAGTCCCAAAATATGACAGGGGCGAGCCTGTCGCCATACACCGGGCTCTATAGTCATGTAGCAGATGACATACAATACGCACATATGCTCACACAATGAACAAATTGGTGCGTGCCGTCGGCTGGGTTCGAACCCGCTCTCTGGCTTGAGAGGCGGACCTTCTCCCAACTAGGTTGCCATCGCTTCAGAGATACAAAACACACATCATCACCATCATCATATTCCATAATTTTTCTCTCACAACTTAATTTTATAAAAAAAGATTTTACATTATGTCTCATCGTTCTCAGAACAGCACCATGCTATCATAGTTTACATAGTTACGCTACAATTGGATAGCCCACAAGTGTTTGAATAATCATTTACAAAATTTGAAACAAACAACTTTCTTTCATACAAAAATTGCAAGTTCCATTTAAGTTTTTAAAAACGTACAGGGTGTAAAACTAAAATATCTTAAGGCAGGCAGGTGTTACATTATTTACTTAACATCCTATGTAACAAATATAATCTACCTACTTCAAAAATATTTAATCTTAAAATGTTGTACTATCACGGGAACTAAATGTGTGCAAAATTTCATAAGATTCAGTTCAGCAAAAATACTTACAATGGAAAACTGTTGCAAGATTTGCAATAAACAAACGTACGCAAAAACTAAATAAAACCGTTTAAAAATACATAAGTAGTATATATAAGTTCTTTTTAACAATTTTTTAATAAACCTAACATGAACATACACCTAACATAAACATAAAATAACAAATAATAAACAGAGCTCAAGTCAGTATCCGCGGGTAAAGTACCCAAAAGGCGGGCAACGTTACCTCGCTGAATAGCAATGCTAATTCGCTGACCGAGGTAAGCACCAGCCCTCTTTAATCGTTTGATCTAACTTACTTTTAATATTTAAGTACCTGGATGACCGGTATTTTTTTTTTTAATTGTGTTTTTTGGAAAATAAACAATTGATTTTAGTCTAACCTCAAAGCAAACACTCATTGACTTCGTGTTACTTAACAACGCCATCTGCTGTTGTGTCGTTAAAGCAATTAGTTGCTCACAAAAATAGTATTATTATTCGCCAATAGATGTCACGAAGAGTCATATTTTTCAGTTGAGACTACTCAAAAGCTTCCTTTTTGTTATTTTTCTTCCAAGTTTATGTTTAAGTTGATTAGCGATAAAACACGAATAAAATGACATTTTCTAAAAATGATTCCTAGCTAGATCGATTTATCGCCCCCGAAACCCCCTACATACTAAATTGTATGAAAATCGTTGGAGCCGATTCCGAGATTCCAATTATATAAATACTCGTATATACAAGAATTGCTCATTTAAATATATAAGATAAGATTAACTTGTGAATGTACATACCTATCGCGCCCATATAAACGCTTATATAGAATTTTTTGTAGCACTATATAAAACACTAGCGAACTAGTGGATCTACACTGATACTAAATTCGGTGGCCAAATAACTTATATATTAAACAGAAATATAGATTTAGAGATAATAAAGATAATTATTCGATTGTGTGAAGTAGGCGTACTTAATATTGATAATTGTTTGGGGTTCAGTTGAGGACGGTAGCTATTACTGACTAAGTACATAGCCCAACATTTTCTTTTGTTGTCTTCGAAATTTCTGCGAATATTTTATGATTCCAAATGCCCAGTTTTCAATTTTTTTTTATTTTTTCAAATTTCTGTTCATTTTAGTAAAAAAGGTTGGAGCCAATCATTCATAGTTTTGTAAATTGTGGGCACAGTAGTACCTTTTTTTATGTACTATAGGTCGGCGTTTGACCACCAACTCGCCTGATGTGAAGCGACGTTGTGGTCTAAGATGGAGCACGACGACCTATAAGGTACTTATTCACTCTAGCCTTGAAGTTTTGTAGAGTGAAGAAGTACAAAGACGGCAGTTGAGTGAGGCGCTACAAGTGCGCTACTGCTCAGACCCGTTTTCGGTCTACTGCTGTCTACTGCTCAGACATATTTGAAACTTTATACTTTGCTATAAACTATGAACTCTGCAGTCATAACGGATAAATGTATGTATGTAGGTAGGTACATACCTACTTGTCATGTCGCTAATTAATATTTCGGTTAATTTAATTTTTTTGTCTAAATTAAGTGTGTTTAATTAAATTGTAAATTGCCTGTAAATTTAAGTAAAGACACTTAATTAACATTAGTTTTAATTAAAATGGCTGTAAATTTAAGTAAACACACTACATTTTGACAGTAAATATAAATAAACTGAAATAATAATTAGCGACATGACATAACGACATGACGAATTGCATGCGCATAGTGTCTTCAAATGTCGAGTGAATATGTTTCTCCTAGACAAGCGTGCTCCATCGTAGACCGCTTCACTGCTTAGCTACGACATGGAGTTATTTAAAAGAGCCGTCAGTAGTCCATTGGGGTAGGCACCGTATCTGTGATGCCCAGGTATCCATAGCCAACGGTGATCGGTTCCCATTAGGCCGCCCGTTAGCTCGTCAACCACCTATGGCATTAAAATAGTGGCAGGCGAGATGGCAAACCTTATAGACTAAAATGTATTTATTTTATTGTTTCTTTTTTGTGGTTTTTACATAATAACCAATTTTAGGCCAATAATAACATACTTAAATAGTAATAGGCTATCGTTTGACCACCATCACGCCTGATGATAAGCAGTAATGCATGCAGTATTCACATCAGGCTCACTCACCCACACCCATGGTTCACTCATACACTCACCTACACACATCGCACAAACATCTCTCACACTCTCTCTTAAATTTAGATACAGCTTATATTGAAGTGAAACTTCTAATACGACTAGAGGGAATAGAAAGAGACAGAGCGAGAGTGAATGCGAGGCATTCTAACGCATGTGCGTAGTAAGAAAGATACACAGAATTTTCACTTCTTCCGCGCGGAGGGACTCCACGCACAATTTTTTTATAGTTTGAGTTTTTTAAATCTACAAGTACTTAGTAACCATAAAATGCTATGAAATGTACATATGGAAGAGCGGGGTCTTCTAGCACAGGTATCGGAGGCCCAAACCTGTTTTTTGTAAATCGTATTTGGTTACTGCAAAAAAACATTACTTCATTTTCAGTATATAGTAAAAAAAATTAATAAAATGCAAAAAAAATGTATGGAACCAAAACCGACTTCGAAAATTAAAAATAACACCAAGATAGGTTTATGCAGAACTGAACAGCTACTTATTCGGACTGATAAAATGATAAATCATGATAACGATGGTATTCGCATCGCAAATTGCTAGGAAGCGTATAAGTCAATTGATTTTAAGAGTCCCCCAGAGCTCTGAATTTTCCAACGCACTTGGCGAATTCCTTGGAAACTTGCAGATTGTCATGAAATTCGGCATGTACAATTAAACGGGCTACTTCTCTTTCTCCTGGAGCTGAACTTTGGGTTAGAGGGGCCGAGTGGAAACGCGCTTTCATCTGCCAAAAGAGAGCGGTGCGTGCGATTGCACGCATCCCACAGGATCAGTCAGCTAAACCATTTTTCATATCGTTCAAAATACTCACTTTGCCATCAATACTTATTATGCATGTTGCCATCTAAATGCGCATGAACCTCAGCATGTACACAGTGCTGGGCGAATCGTGGCGGGAATCTCAGCAGCGCACTACTCGCCATAATCACAGACTCCTACCTTTAAAGCGAACACTTGCGAAATCCACTAAATTCACTCATATCATGGGCACTAGTATTTACAATAGACTTCCCGTAGACATTATTTAGGCTTCCAACCTAACTTTATTTAAGACCAAACTGAAAAGCTGGCTGATTAGTCAAGCGTTCTATGACATTGAAAAAGAATTCTTACTACGAAAAATGATATCCTAGGATATCTAATTTATTAAATTGAATATTATTATTATTTTATTACATTTCCTATATGAATTCAATTAATATTTTATTATTACGATTGTAAATTAATTATTATACGTCAAAGGCTAAAAATCGCCTTTGACGTATACTAATCGTATAAATAAATGAGTATGAGTATATTATTGAGAGCTCATCGCAGACCGTGTTAAGTGGAGAAAAGCGATAACAGATGGTGTAAAGTTGTATGAAGATGCAGACTGATTCAAACTTAACGACGGCTGTGAAGTGCGCCGCAAGCGAGACGGCGTCTTGCTGCTCTGATTCCTGCTTACCTTCGTTGTCGCGCAGTGTTCCGCGCCTAACTTCACAGCTGACATTAAGTTTGAATTAGCCTCTACCTGGTTGCATGGGCGCCACTTGGATGTAGGAGAGAGGAAGGATCACCAACACCTGCATACTATGATATACGCTGATACAATATCTGATTGAATCAGGCGTTACTTTGCGGAAGTTCATCTTCAAAATAAAGCCTTCAATTCTCGGCCACGCGCTCGGAGAGTCAACACGTCCTGAAGATGCCTCGTGGAGAGGCGAAACACGTGTCGACGTAGTGCTCGAAGAATAGGGATTTTTTATTGCTGTCTATTTTTTTGTATATTTTTTTATTTTATTGTATTAATTTTTCGATAAAAATTATTTCTGTTAAATTCCTTATTGAAATAGCTTCATATATCATAATTGTAAAAAGTTTTTAGTAGATTCCATTACATTAGGTCTGTTAAATTCGTTAGTTAAAATATCACATTGTCGCTTAAAATTAGATTCAAATATCAATTTTCTAGTAAATTTCATCAAATTAATTTTAAAAATCTCAAAATTGATAATAGCTTAAAAGAATCATATTCCTTGGTGTACTTAATGCGACGTTAAAGCGGAATTACACTAGATATTAGTTCAAGTAACAACAATAATATCTATTCTGGGGGGGGGCTACATATAATCACCTCCAGTAGATAGTACGAGGTCAATGATGATTCTCCTTCGCCCTGGTCTTAGTTATTAAAAAATAACGTCCTCTTTGCAAAATATCACTAACATATCTAAGTATATTCATATATTAGCATTTCTAAGTGGTCACTTTGGACTGATTTATTTAAAAGATTTATTAAGTAAATCCAAAATCCTTTCACTTAGGGAGGTTGCCTATTTCATTGAACGCCTCGGGATCGCTTTGACTGGTGGTCAACTGGTGTTCTCGGGTGGACAACAAGGTGGAAAAGAGCAATTTGTGCTGTTTATAATTTAAGACCTAGGATATCGCTAAGGCAGAAATTTAAAACTTTTAATATCTTGACCATGCTATCTCTTTACATCTACGAATGCATTATGTATGCCAGAAAAAATCTATGTGACATTAATAAAAAGCCGTCACACTATAAACACAGACTCGTATTTCCTAGGTGCAGGCTTCAAAAAACAAATAAATCGTTTCTCAGAAACAGTAGTATAGTAGTAGTAGTAGTAGTGACGTTTTTACAATGTCATTCCAGAACAGTTGTTAAGTCTTAGCGAAAGCAAATTTAAAAATAGCATTAAGAATTATTTGATGAGCCAAGCATACCACTCTGGAGAAATGTTTATTAAAGAAGAGTACAATGGAAAAAGTCGGTATTACAATCATCACAGACTTCGTTTTTAATGTAATTAATATTATGATAATTTATTAATTAGACCTAAGGTTTTATTTTATTTTTTATTATTATTAAAACAAAGCCTCTTTACAGCTGCAAGTTTGACAAGGCATTTTTACAGCCGATATCCCATATTGTACTGTTTCATTAATTTTTAAATGTAATCTGTAAATGACGTTGTCAAGTGTATAGTAGTTATACCTATGACCCGAATATATGAATTGAATTGAATTGAATTGAATTGACATGGCGTGGTCAACCAGTAAACCTTACGTGATCAATGAATTTCCAAGTAGTCTGTCAGCGATTATCAGTTGTTTTCGCGTGAACCACTCGAGGGCGGCGGGTGGCCACTCGGCGTCCGCGCGTTGATAGCTTACGCCGAGGCACATTTTTACATTTTCACATTTTCAAAGTCAAAGTCAAAATGTTTTTATTCAATTTGGGTATCAAAGATACACTTATGAACGTCAAAGTTTAATATTAGACTCGACCGCCTTGTTCCAAAAAAGAGTACTACTCAGAAAAACAGCCAAGAAACTGAGAGGCATATTTTTTTTTTAAAGATTTTTGTGTGGATTTAGCTGGGTTTTTGTAACACCCTGTATATCGAATCCACGTGAAGATAAATACCTATCTTTGAGCCAGCCTTATGTTGGATAGGATTGGATTATTGGCTAGACTACGGTTTCGACAATTCCTGTCTATGAAAAGATTTCAGG
Source organism: Peribatodes rhomboidaria (assembly GCA_911728515.1). Taxonomy (NCBI): domain Eukaryota; kingdom Metazoa; phylum Arthropoda; class Insecta; order Lepidoptera; family Geometridae; genus Peribatodes; species Peribatodes rhomboidaria. Next base: position 3,692,699 of record OU452194.1, read on the forward strand.
GCTCTGCTAATAATTTTTGTATTTGTAAGTACGTGTTTTGAAAATGTCAATTGATTACTATTATTGTCAATTCATCCAATCAGCAGCTAGTATTCTCCGTCTTCGGCAGCTAGCGATCGACCGTTAGCGATTCGGAAATAGAATCGCTCGGAGCGATTGCAACTTGTTTAAGGCTATGCGGAATACGATGGAGCACGCTTGCCAAAAAGAAACCAATTCACTGATTGACAGCCTCGCTGGGTTAGTCGGTAGTGAACCTACCTACCTACTGATGCTACCTAAGCTAGAGGACGTAGGTTCGATTCCCACCTAGTGCAACCATTCATGTGACGAATATTATATTTGTGTTTGTTCTATGGATGGGTGTTAATTATCTATTTAAGTGTGTATTTAAACATATTTATGTATGTACTATATCAGTCGCTGTCCGCCATAATACAAGCTTTGCTTACTTTGGAGTCAGACGACTGTGTGTGCAAGTTTCCCGAATATTACTATATTTATAACTCTAGACTTGAAACACTGAATCCGCATATAGATTTTATCCGATTCAATTATAACCAACATATACCTAGGTACTTCTTCTTGTGCTAGAAGAAATTTCACTTGATTTTTTTACATAAAACTTGTAAAAACCCATCATGTTTTGATAAGTTAATTATCTACTTTGTTGATTTTTTTATCAAGTTTTGTAAAGTTATTTCTAGATATATCAGTTTAATGATTACTGATTAGTTTTTTGACAATTATTCAGAGAAATGGTCATGATTGGGTTTTTTCTAATTTTCAGGTATTTAATACGTAGAGCACCTGCTCATCCGTCATTTATCATTTAATCCAAATATCAATCTCAATGTATATGTCGCCGCCAACTAGCCTAATCAGCCGTTCAATTAATAGCCTAGCCTTTTTATTAAGCTGCGCCATTCAACTGGCTTCCTGGTTATAAACAGTCATACAATCAAACGGCTTGGCATAATGACTTGGAGCGACCACGTTGACTACCTGCCTAGCCCAGTCATTTAAGTAGGAGAGGTTTAGGGTTGTTATAAAAAAACCGACAAAGGGCAAGTAGGACACGCGTTTCTCGTATGGGAGTTAGTAAAAATCACGTTTATTGTATGGAAGCCCCCTTAAATATTTATTTTATTCTATTGTTTAGTAATTGTAGTTATAGCTGCAACAAAAAACATCATCTGTGTAAATTTCACATGTCCAACTATCACGGTTTATGAGATACAGTCTAGTGACAGACAGACAGACGGATAGACAGCGGAGCCTTGGTAATAGGCTCACGTTTTACTCTTTGTGTACGGAACCCTAAAAAAATAACCACGAAGGCTAAGGCGGCAGTGAAGCGAACCGGAGCCTTCTAACCTAACCAAGCCAAGTCGGATTTGCTCTGGTAAAGGAGTCGGGCAGGAGAGGTTTTGGTTGTTATGATATCATGTCTATCAGAATTGCGTTCGTTTTCCGGATTTCGGTTTTTTTTTTCATAATTTTCAAAACAGTGTTTTTGTCAAATAATCACTCTACGGCTGTACATCTTTAGGAAGCTAGTTGAACGGCGCCGTTTAGTAAAATAGCTAGGTTGTTAATTGAACGTCTGATTAAGCTAGTTGGCTGCGACATATATATTTGGGTTTTCAAATGATAAAATTGAACGAATGAAACGATAGCTTCGACCCTCTTATTCAATGTCATAGTGAATGTGGAAGCAATGGCAGTCTAGTTGGAAGAAGACTCGCCTCTCAAGCCAGAGAGAGCTGGTTCGATTCCAATCAAAAGCACGCACCATTTTTTAATACCTACTGAAATACAGGTTGAGTCAATATATAATTGACAAGCAGTTATGCTACGATTAAAATGTATTTCCTTATAGCCCAATCAGTTGGGCAGTCTTGTTAAGTCACGAGGAAACGCCCTAATTTTTGAACATTAGTAGATTATGCACCAAGGGAACAAAGCACCTTTGGGATGGGTCGGCTAAGTACCAGCTCGAGGCGTTGGAGTCCATCGAGAAACGTGCGAAGAAGCTCATTGGCAACGACTCCCTTGTCCAGGCCAAACTTCAAAGTTTGGATCATCGGCGCAAGGTTGCTAGTCTATCGGTTTTTTATCGGATACATTTCGGGGAGTGTGCATCGGGTTTGCATGACCTAATTCTCCCTAGCCCGTTCTTCTATAAAACAACCAAGAGTACGAAAAAGCGGCATCGTTTTATGGTTGACATACCTACAACACGCACGAAGCGCTTTGGTTCCTCATTTCTCATACGGACCGCTAGAGTGTGGAATACTCTGCCAGACTGTGTGTTCCCTGACACTTATAATCTGGGTGTCTTCAAGTCTCGAGTGAATCGGTTTCTTCTAGGCAAGCGTGCTCCATCGTAGGCCGCATCACTGCTTGTCATCAGGCATGTTGGCGGCCAAACGCAAGCCTATTATGTAATTTAAAAAAAAAAGCAGTTCTTTACGTCGCGGGCGGCTTATTGAACCCTGAGAGCAACAAGGGACTCTAGAGTTATCTCCCGAGCGCGGCGAGGGAGTTATTTAGAGTCCTAAGTGAAGCGAGGGGTTCAAGCTGGCCAAGACAAAGACATTTAATCGCTTTATCACAGAGGTAAATACTCTACTTTTCACACCTTCTGCGAGGCAATAAAAAGAAACTGTGATAATATGTCACACCAAACAACGTCTTTTGTTTTAAACTTTTTTTTCTTTCTCCCCCATTCAGCGGAATTTGGTGTCGCACGTCATGTGCATTTGCCAGTGTCAAGTACCAATCATTCGTTTTCACAGATGATGGTATGATGATGATGAGGTGATGATGAAGATGATAAATCCCTCCCCTTTCCCCATTCCAGTAAAGTTATGAATACTTTACTAAAACTTTAAGTGAAGTTTTGCAGAGAACACAACAAGTCACGTTTCACAATGCTTGTATCATTTGCCCACACTCGTGTACGTTGACGAACCGGTACTGTTAATAATCCACCAATATTACACTTTAACACTTGAAGAATCACAAGTTTTAGAAAATAATACATAATCACAACACCATCTTTTCGGTTCCCGCTAAAACCTCTGTTTTAAACTTCGTAGTTTACCATGGTCCATCTGTGTTTTTTTTGTTGGTGGTCAGTTCAATTTTCGAACATACTCTTCTTACAGTGTCCGGATGCTGAGTATTCATTCAATTTCAACCTCTTTGCTCGAAAACTCCCTTGGGAGTTTCATACAACATTATCTTCTTAGGCACTGGCTTGCTTTACGTTGGGACTACGTGATTTGTAATTAATTGGTCATTGTTCGAGCAGGTGGGAAAAATAGATTATACTTGTTGCCGGCAATTTCGTTCGCGTTTATTCAGAAACTCCTCGTCATATACTGTAACTAATTATCAAAATATGAATAATAATCCGTTACCAAAGAGATCAAAGTCCAACGCCAAAAAAAAAAATACTGGCTGGTTTTGAGCAGAGTTTTAATTTTAGTTGTCAGTTGTTATTTTAGTACCAACTACGTACTATTCTGTGATGTTGTCTGACGCATTTGGTAAGCGGTGCGTTATTTTTAATAATTTACAGAATTTCATGACAAAAAGATTTATTTATTCAGAAAAAAGTCTCCAAAACCCTTCCTTGTGACATACTGCAACTACCTAGTCTAGCCATAAGTTCTGTTAGAAATGAAAATGCATTTATTTTTTATACAGTAATGTGATAAAAGTTAATAAAAGTTATATGTACGCGTGTATTGAAGTCTTAACAATAACTAGCTGCGCCCTGCGGTTTCACCCGCAGCTAAAAAGTATCCTATGTGCTATTCTAGACTATAACCTATCTCTGTGCCAAATTTCATCCAGATCTGTTCAGCCGTTCTCGCGTGAAAGAGTAACAAACATCCATCTAAGCGTAAACATAAGCGTTTTATTCCAAGATCGTTTAGGCATTTTTAAGTGAACACGTGCATTAAGAAGACACAAATAACATAAATAAGCAATTTATTTTAGTCTAACCTCAAAGCAAACACTCATTGACTTCGTGTTACTTAACAACGCCATCTGCTGTTGTGCCGTTAAAGCAATTAGTTGCTCACAAAAAATAGTATTATTATTCGCCAATAGATGTCAGGAAGAGTCATATTTTTCAGGTTGAGACTACTCAAACGCCTCCTTTTTGTTATTTTTCTTCCAAGTTTATGATTAAGTTGATTATCGATAAAACACGAATAAAATGTGATTTTCTAAAAATGATTCCTAGCTAGATCGATTTATCGCCCCCGAAACCCCCTATATACTAAATTGTATGAAAATCGTTGGAGCCGATTCCGAGATTCCAATTGTATATATGTATATACAAGAATTGCTCATTTAAAGATATAAGTATTATTTTATTCAAAATATTATTTTATTAAAAAATACCCTTAATTAAAAAATAACCTTTGGCCTTGATGCAGGCCTTTAGTCGGTCTGGCCAAGAATCTATAGATTTGCGGACTGTTTCCATGGGGAATTTAGCCACTGCTTCCTTCAAAAATTTCTTAAGTGACTCTATGTCGGCGTATCGTTTAGAGCAGGCCATGCCCTCTAAGTTATTTATCAAATTTCATCAAGATACATTCAGCCGTTTAGCCGTGAAAAGCCTACAAACAAACAGACAGACAGAGTGATTTTCGATTTTATAATTAGTAAAAAGGATGCCTATTGAATGGCTCTCAAACAACTCAAAAAGAACAAGGCGTTTGATTTTGATGGTTACAGTTGAGGTTATGAAGGATAAATATATTGGGCGGAACTTATTATTTATATATTTATTGATATCACCGATCCTCAGAACCCTACAGAAGTTATATTACGGAAACTGATGTGGTTTTCACACATTATGATTTTACAAAACGGGAATTACTCACGTACGATTTAGTCAATTATTCCGACTATAGTTTCAACCGCATTCGGCGGTCTTCGTCAAGTTCTTCTATAGTCGGAATAATCGACTAAATCGTACGTGAATAATTCCCGTTTCATAAAATTATAATCTACAGAAGAAATTTAACTTGTCATACTGGAAGGTCGAACGCCACAGGCATGGCACAGGGGGGCTATTCCTGCGCGTGAGATGAGATGAGATTTTATCTTGGTCACTCTTACACCTATGACTTTTCAAACCAGAGCAACAAGGACGAAAAAAAGTGAGATGAAAATTTCAAATCTCCGAATAGGGCCACAGGAGTGTGGTGGTTTCGCGGTTAAACGATGAACTTTGGTATTGAGGTATCTTAATTATAGTTTCAGTTTCAGTTTATTGAATCAAATGGGTATAGTTAAAATATTTTTTAATTTAAACTTATTGATGAATGTCAAAAACTACTAATAAATTATCAACATAATTTGCCAAATATATTTGTCTTATAAACCTTATAGAGAGAACAAACGACCAAAGGGCTGGTGCTTACCTCGGGCAGCGAATTAGTATTGAGTATTCAGCGAGGTAACGTTGCCAGCCTTTTGGGGACTTTACCCGCGATACTGACTTGAGCTCCGTTTATTATTTATAATTTGTTATTTTTGTTTGGTTTATATTGTTTCTTTAAAAATAAATCCCCTTATACCTACCAAAAAATAATAAATGTAACAATGCACGATAGCTGGTCAGTTAATACAGTTAAAAAAACAACAAACTAATAAAATAAAATGATCACAAGAATTTAGAATAATATTAGAATAATTGCGTGCTGTCGGCTGGGGCTGGGATCGAACCCGCTCCGTCTGGCTTGAGAGGCGGCCCTTCTCCAACTAGGCTAACATCGCTAGGATTGACACATAAACTACTTTTTAACCGAGTAGTACCTGGATGACCGAGCTTTGCTCGGTTTTTTTTTATTATTGTGTTTTTTGGAAATTAAACAATTGATTTTAGTCTAACCTCAAAGCAAACACTCATTGACTTCGTGTTACTTAACAACGCCATCTGCTGTTGTGCCGTTAAAGCAATTAGTTGCTCACAAAAAATAGTATTATTATTCGCCAATAGATGTCAGGAAGAGTCATATTTTTCAGGTTGAGACTACTCAAACGCCTCCTTTTTGTTATTTTTCTTCCAAGTTTATGATTAAGTTGATTATCGATAAAACACGAATAAAATGACATTTTCTAAAAATGATTCCTAGCTAGATCGATTTATCGCCCCCGAAACCCCCTATATACTTACTAAATTGTATGAATATCGTTGGAGCCGATTCCGAGATTCCAATTATATATATATATATATATATATATATATATACAAGAATTTCTCATTTAAAGATATAAGATAACACCGCTGAACGCAGTTGATTCGTCTAAATCACGCGAGTGTCATAGGATTCAGTTTACAGTTTACTAAGACTCCGCTGGTTGTCTGTCTGTTTGTCCGTCTGTCGCCAGGCCGTGAACCGTGATAGTTAGACAGTTGAAATTTGCACAGATGATGTATTTCTGTTGCCTTTTATTTGTTCATGATATTTGCTTATGATATTTTTTAGTATTTGTTGTTCTATAACAACAGAACTTAAAAACAGAACAACATAAATATTTAAGGGGGCTCCCATACAACAAACATTTTTTTTTTGCCAATTTTATAGAAAACTATGTAAGTATATTTATCTAATATTAACCAAGATTCTTTAATTTTTTCAGGCATTTAAAAAAAATCTCTGCCTGTAGTAACCATCCTCGTACTTCAAAGGAATATTCTAAAAAATAGTTAGTGAATTCGGCTCAGCTGTTCTCGAGATTTGCGCTTACAAACACATTCAGCGATTTATTTTTATATTGTACAAGGTAGATGGTACGGAAACCTTCGTGCGCGAGTCCGACTTACACTTTATTTATAGAAATCAGAACTCAGAATTTATTGATTAATTGATTGAATTTATTGATATTCTTGAATTTTTTGATACAGTGAAACCTGGTAAAGTGGGACCTGGATAAGTGAGAAACCTCTATTATTGAGAGTCGCAATGAGGTCCCGGTTCTTTTTCATTAAATTACCTCTGTTAATGGGACTTTTTGAACCTGCTTAAATGAGATTTGAATTCTAAGACTTTTTCCACGTTTACCTCTATAATTGAGACTCTGTAGCTTAATTACCTGTGTAAGTGAGACAAATTAATCAGGTTTTAACACGTTTTGATATGTTTGGTTACATACATTTCGCGTTGTCTTTCGCGCATGCTTTGTTTGCCAGTACTATCTCAGGTTTTACCTAAAAACTAGGGAATAAAGTGTTTATTCAGTTGTTTTGTTTTATTCCCATTCATGCCTACATTAAATTCATAATACCAAAAATACGTATTTTAATTAACATTTCCAAAAATTTCTAAAAATGGATTAACGGCACATTTCGACCTCTGTAAGCCTCTGTAAATGAGACAACTATAATTTCAAACCTGCTTAGTTGGAAAACTGGATTATTGAAAACCCTCAATAATTGGTACATAATTATGTCTTGGTGGTTCCTTAAGATCCCGATTAACCAGGTTTCACTGTATAACAATTATAAATTGATGCATCAATAGAATAATCAATAATAACTAAGTATGTAATGCATTACAAACGATTAAAATCTACATCATGTTACGCGTAGGCTTACCTAAGGTATTAAGGTAAAGCAAAAATTGCTACGATAAGATCTCATTATTTAGGCCTAATATAATTTATTTTTTTATATAATTTATTTGACTCCATTGGTGGCAGTGAACTTGCCTTTGGAGCTTGGGGGTGTGGGTCAGATTCCCACCTAGGGCAAACATTCATGTGATGAACATTTGTGTTTGTTCTATGACTGGTCTAGGTCTGCTAGTTATCTATTTGAGTATGTATTTGAAAATATTAGTAAATATCAGTCTCTGGCCACCATAGTACAAGCTTCGCTTAGTTTGGGGTCAGACAACCGTGTGTGCAAGTGTCGCGAATATTATTATTGTTTACTAGCTGACCCTGCAAACTTCGTACCGCCTAATAGTCTAATCTTAATTTTTTTTATCAGGCAATGTTTTAATTTTTTCTCTGATTAAGAACTGCGTAAGAACCATCTTCGTACCTAAAGGAATTTTCTAAATAAAAAGAATTTGCGAAATCGGTTCAGCAACACATTCCGCGATTTATTTTTATATTATGGATTATTTATTTATATTGCAGGTGATACATTTTATACCTTGTTCTGTGAGTACCCCTGACAACGTGTTCGCAAAATTTCATGATGATTAAGAGGGCCGCGACACTCTGAAATTTCCATACAAACGCGGTACCCAAATTTCTTCAAACTAGTTGTCACATTATGATAAAATTTAGCTTGTAAAATTAACAATATCTCCGCCCTATGTTCTTGGTTTTGTTTTAAAACGTTCTCAAGCGAAAATAGAGCTATGAAAAATATCCGCATTTTTATGGGGTCACTTTTGACTGATTTATTCAATAGGTAGACAAAGCAAATCATAAATTCCATCACATAGGGAGGTTGTCTACATCATTAGCTGTTAAATGAATCCATAATACAAGGGAAATTCTTAGTTACTTAAGAATGATTACAGAATTGCAAAAGTCATAAAAAAATATGAAATTGCACTTTGTGACACTGTAGGTAACTTTAGAGGCTCGTCAGTATCATTACTCGCTCTCTTCACTCGTCTTCTTCTTCTAGACGAAATGGCTATAGAATACCTTAAGCCAATGCGAAGTTAGTCTAGGTCGCCTAGGTCGAAGTTAGTTAGTTAGTAAATTTTGCAAACACATTGTCACTATTCAACCGGTCACAGTTGACTAGTTCTAGTGTGAAAGCGTAACAAGCAAATAAACTCACTTTCACTTTTATATTCCACTAGCTGTTGCCCACGACTTCGTTCGCGTTAATCAGAGAATAGTATCCAAAAACCTACCTCATGAAAACTAATAGTCACTAGTTATCAAATTTTATCAAGACCGTTCAGCCGTGAAAAGCCTACAAACAGACAGACAGGCAGACAGAATTACTTTCAGTTCTATAATAAATATATAAGGATACTAATTAAATAAATAAATAAATTCGGGACACTTGCACACACGGTCGCTTGACCCCAAACTAAGCAAAACTTGTACTATGGCTGCCAGGGACTGATATACATACTTAGATATTTTTAAATACATACATACTTAAATACATATTAAGTTAAGATTAAGAAGGAACCTGCCTCAGTTGGTAGTGAACCTGCCTTCTGAGCGTGGGGGCGTGGGTTCGATTCCCACCTAGGGCAAACATTAATGTGATGAACATTAGTGTTTGTTCTATGTCTGGGTGTTAATACCTATTCAGGTATGTATTTAAAAATATCTAAGTATGTATATCAGTCTCTGGCAGCCATAGTACAAGCTTTGCTTAGTTTGGTGTCAGGCGACCGTGTGTGGAAGTGTCCCGAATTTATAATAAAAAAATTAAAAAATTATCGCCGCGTCGCGATAAATGCCCAAAGAAGGTGAGGATGCGAGCTTGAACGATGGATAATTTTTGGGGGCTGTGCTACACACGTCCGTAGGAGTGTACACTATTCTGTTTTCCTACACGTGGTCCCCGGGTAGTGCTAACCGGGTAGCAAACTCTGGTGGGAGACTTCGGCCGTGGCTAGTTACCACCCACCGGACCAAGCCATGCCGTGAAATGACCTAGTCGTGTTTCGGGATGTAGTCCGGTGTAACCGTTCCGAAGACGGGTCTGAGCAGTAGCGCACTTGTAGCGCTTCACTCAACTGCCGTCTTTGTACTTGTTCATTCTACAAAACTTCAAGGCCATAGAGTGAATAAGTACCTTATAGGTCGTCGTGCTCCATCTTAGACCACAACGTCGCTTAACATCAGGTGAGTTGGTGGTCAAACGCCGACTTATTCTACATAAAAAGTAAAAAAAAAAAAAGACGCTAGGTGATTCGAGTTCCTTTATAATAGACTGATTCGTTCTGAATTCAGTCCACGATATCCTCAGCATTCTTCAGTATTCACGACATTTCGAGAGCATCTATCTAATTACAGTAATTATACTAATTGTTAATTAATATTATAAAATCGAAAGGAACTCTGTATGTCTATTTGTAGGCTTTTCACAGCTAAACGGCCGAGCGAATCTTAATGCAATTTGATAATCAGTTACAGCACATCACGAAGGAGGTTTATGGATACTATTTTATAATAAAACGCGGAGATAGTCATGGGTAACAGATATAGTAATACTAGCTGTACCCCGCGGTTTCACCCGGGGTCTCACAAGAACCGTTAATTTTTTCGGGATAAAAAGTACCCTAAGTCCTTTTCTGTACCCCAGACGTGTATAACTTTTTTAAGACGATCAGTTGAGTAGTTGAGACGTGAAAACGTTACAAATAAACAAACTTTTGCATTTATAATATTACTTAGGATTAGGAAATTAGGATTTAGCCGATTTCGAGCCAGTCTAACAATTAATGAATCGAATTAAGTAAGTGAAAAAAATAATTCAGCTTTACCTACTATATTTTGTACCTAATTAGGATACATTAAAAAGGCCTCGTGTTTAAATTTAAACCAATTATCAGCTTAAAATCAACATGTAGCAACAAATTAACAGATAAAATCACATATATCTGATCTAATTTCTGCTGTAAGCAATTTTATCGCCAAATCTACAGCAAATCGCTGTGTTATCTATTTTCTAACTGACGTAGTACTTCTTTATCGGAGTGCTACTGAATTGAATTTGATGTGTATCTTGTCGTAAATTTGAAAAACATTATTTTTAATTACCCGACGCAAAAAAAAAACGACGGGGTGTTATAAGTTTGACGTGACTGTGTGTATGTGTGTGTGTGTGTGTGTCTGTGGCATCGTAGCTCTCGAACGGATGAACCGAGTGTTGTTAGCTATGTTTAATGAATATCGGCACTCAGATCAATCTAGAGGTAAAGATGGAACACTGCGTTATATCTCGCTGAAGCCACATCTTTTTTCAATGTGTGTGCGTGGTAATGTTGCCATGAAAAACATTTATAATTGCACTGAAACTAATATTAATTCTCAAACTCTACGTTAGCCATTTCCGTTCCAATATACAACCTTAGTAGATTTAATATTCTAAAACTGCACATATTTGTAAGAGTTTAATGTTTTTTCAAAATTGACTTGTAAAATAACTGCACACTTTTTAAAAAGAACCTCAAAATGTAGCCCTGGCCACACTTCTATAATTCACTATGTATATTTAAGTACACGAAATTATACCATAAACTAATGTACTTAATGTCGATGTAAGAATGACCAAGCGTAGTTTTTTTGCATAAATGTGTGAGTGTTGTGTACCTATACAACAGTAGCGTAGATTTTGGATGGTTTTTGGGTTCACTTAGATCATACGCCGTGCGCCATCTTATTCTCTTTGTTAATCCGAGTATCGGTATCGGTTTTTTTTTAATTTTAAGATATAGGGTAAACTGGGGCAAATGCGTCTTTTGAGAATTACTGACAAACTCTTCACAAATTAGGCAACTAACGCCATCGTGTACAGATTATTACAACTAAAGAAAAAAAAAGGATGCGCCTAATTTGTTTGGTTTGTCGGTGATTCTCGAAAGACTCCCGAAAAATATAACAGGGCTCACCGAGGGAAAATTCAAATCACATGTAAAAACTACATTAATGAAAAGAGGATATTATAAGGTTAAGAATTATTTAGAAAATAAAGATGTCTGGAGCCTTCCACTTCCTTCAAGTAGCCATTAGTATTTTTAGATATTACCTAGTTGTAAGCCAAAATTTGTGAGACTGTAATTTATTTATTATTTGAAAAAATAATGCCCCTCAGTTTCTTGCCTGTTCTTCTGAGTAGAGGCTCTTTATCCGAACAAGGCGGTCGAGTCTATTTAAATAACTTTGACGTTCATAGGTGTATCTTTGATACCTAAATTGAATAAAAACATTTTGACTTGACTTGACTTGACTCAATTACTCCACAGACGCATTTACCCAAGTTGACCCTATTTATTAGGTTGCAAAATATCGTACCTACCCTATGTCAATTCCACTATCGAGACGATTCAAATGACACCTCACATGTCGAAATTAATCAAGCCATCAAGCTGTTTAGGGTATAGGGCGTGCCAAAGAAACCTCATACAAACATACATACCCATATACATAGATACATAACATAAATCGTTACGCCTTTCCCCCGAAGGGACTGACAGAGGTGTAATACAACACCCACACTTCGCCGGACGATATATACATACGCAGTCGGGTAAAAGGTCGTCTCCTTCACGATTTTCGTAGCAAATTCTTTTATTTACTTACAACTCGTATGTAGATGTGTTCGTCGTTGGCTCTAGAGCACAGAACTTCCGGTCGTAGGAAGCGATCGCAGGAACACGCGAAGTTATGACTTCATAAAGATGGCCGCCAACCGATTTGATTTCTGTTAATACCTCGAGTATTATTACAAATTATATATTTATACTTCCAGTATAAATGTTATGTTTCCTTTGCGCGCTAGCACTATTGTTGTTCTTATAAGTGGTGACCTGTATTTGGCCTATCTGTTAATATCTTTGTATGTTTTTATGTTTAACCAGGCTGTTTGGTCATCCAAATAAAATTAAATAAAAATAAAAAATAAAATTCGTCGTGTGAGGTGTTCTTTGAAAGCTTATTTATTGTTCTATAATTATTTCTTAGAAACCTATCACGTAAGTATAATGATTAAAAACAATGATTTTTGAAGTCAAACAATTGAGCAATCGTCAGTCGACGATAGCGTGTGCATGCCGTGCGGTTTACGTAGACAGTTGACCTAAAACTCCCCAGTTTGTTCCTTTTCTGTCCAGCTAGTCCTTTCCTAGCGTCTTTAGCATCACATTTTGCATGCTCCTTTCGCCATATCTGTGGTGTTGTTTTCTAGCGTCTTCAACACAACATAATTATCACACGTTTCAACACTCTCATAATGTCTGTGGTGTTGTTTTCTAGCGTCTTCAACACAACATAATTATCACACGTTTCAACACTCTCGTAATGTCTCTGGTGTTCTTTTCTAGCGTCCTCAACACAACATATCATATGCTTCAACACTTTCACTCTATCACTGGTGTTCTTTTCTAGCGTCTTCAACACGACATATCATACGCTTCAACATTATGGTGATCTCTGGTTGTTCTTTTTAGCGTCTTCAACACAACATATCATACGCTTCAACACCTTTGCGGTCTCTCTGACGTTCTTTTCTAGCGTCTATTATAAATATTATGTACTAGCTGCAACCCGCGGTTTTATCCGCGGTTAAAAAGTATCTTATGTGCCATTATAGACTATAATCTATCTCTGTGCCAAAATTCATCCAGATCTGTTAAGCCGTTCTAGCGTGAAAGAGTAACAAACATCCATCCATCCATTCTTACAAACTTTCGCGTTTATAATATTAGTAGAATAGGATATTATTATACGCTTTAACACCTTCACGATCACTCTGAGTCATGCTTATACGTATAACTCAGAGCACGAAACGCTTTGATTCCATTCTGCAGATCACTTGAGTATAGAATGCTCTGCCCGAGTGGGTCTTCTACGATATGAATAATCTGGGCGTCTTCAAGTCTCGAGTGAATCGGTTTCTTCTAGGTAAGCGTGCTCCATCGTAGGTCGCGTTGTACTCGTAGCTCAACATCAGGCGATAAGGCGAACAAAGGCAAGCCTGTATTATTAAATAAATAAAAATACTTAAGTTGTAAGTTAATTACACCAGTATTTCCAGATCCATCCAAACTTTTGCATTTATAATAATTAATAATTACGTAAAATCTTTTGGATTCTTCTAAATCTTTGGGACACTTGCACACACGGTTGTCTGACCCCAAACTAAGCAAAGATTGTACTATGGCGGCCAAAGACTGATTTACATCATACTAATATTATAAAACGCGAAAGTTTGTAAGAATAGATGGATGGATGGATGGATATTTGTTACTCTTTCACGCCAGAACGGCTGAACATATCTTGGTGAAATTTGGCACAGAGATAGATTATGATCTAGAATAGCACGTAGAATACTTTTGAACCGCGGGGCGCAGCTAGTACATAAAATTTAAAATACATACTTAGGTAAATAGATAATTAACACTCAGACATGGAACAAACACAAATGATTAGTGTGTTGTGATTATTTTGGTCGAAATTCAATGACTATCTTATAAATTGTGATTCATTGTACTTGCGCGTCGATTGGAAAAAGTGTGAGGCGTGTCTGTAATGCTGGGGCCACATTAGCACGCGATGATTCCTGTCGCGTTGTCGCGCTAAAATCATCGTGATCGATTATCGGAGATGTTTGCTTGTCTACATTAGAAATCAACCTTTCTGCGGAGTTGACGTGGGCGACAATTCGCCCGATACATCGCCGAGCGACGAACTAGCCGGCTGCACTTGTCGCGATAGCCCGAATTATCGCCCATATCCGCTAAAGTAGCCGCAACATTAAAAGAAAGAGTGAGGGCGTGTTAGTAATGCTGGGACTACATTTACGTTCCGTTCCGAAGACGGGTCTGAGCAGTAGCGCACTTGTAGCGCCTCACTCAACTGCTGTCTTTGTACTTCTTCACTCTACAAAACTTTAAGGCTAGAGTGAATAAGTACTTTATAGGTCGTCGTGCTCCATCTTAGACCACAACGTCGCTTAACATCAGGCGAGTTGGTGGTCAAACGCCGAATTAATCTACAAAAAAAAAAACATTAGCGTGCGATAACTAGTGTTAGCAGTCAACTCGTCACTTTTCTGCGGAGTTGACGTGAACGATAATTCGCCCGATACATCGCCGAGTGATGAACTAACCGGCGACACTTGTCGCGATGGCCCGAATTATCGCGGAAGGCTGCTAATGTAGTCGTAGCATAATAAGATTAGTCTATACAAGGAGCGGATTAACATTATAAAGCCTATACCTACACACATGAATGAAGAATTAATTTATGATTTCGTAGAACACTTTATCATTGTTCAAAATACAATAAAAATCATCAAAAACAATGAAATTCTCTGAAAATTTCATTGACCGAAATACTTAAGGAATTTTATCTCGGATTAGTGCCAAGGCGGGTGTGGGATGATTCTAGACCAATCGAGACTGTTGCTATCTTTTTCGCTCTGGTCGATTTCAATGAGAGTGATAGAGAGACAATTAGCTCGAAAACTAACTATGTTTTAAGCTTGAGAATTAGCTCGTTAAGTTTTTGCGTTTCTCGTCAATTTAATACAGATAATGGCGAAAGAACTGATACTTATTATTGTCTTTTTTTCATTTCTCATATTTGGAAAGTAGTGTTGTTTTGATCTGATTATTGGGTGGAAAATTCTGCTTCCCTCCATTGAGAGGGAAAAACTCCCAAACAAATTACTTTCCACTAAGGACCGGAATAAACTTTAAAAATAGAACTTCTATCAGCTGTGAAGAAATGTGTCAAAGAAATAAAAATGAAATGGAATGAAATTTGTGTTGTAGTACATTACTGCCGCGGTCTATAATGACTACTTTGCTGGTCGCGCTGATGATGGCCGACACAGCGCGGTCAGCGCAGCACTTGATGGACGAGCTGAGATAAAGGCCGAGGCCGTAGGTCGAGGCCTTTACAGCGAGGACAGCAAGGGCTGCAACGATGGCCAAGCTGGAAGGTCTAGAGCGTAGCTAGGCTAGCTCGAGGCAATCATAGCGTGACCAGCGAAGCAGTCATAGTGGGCCAAGGCTTGTATATTGCTTTACTCAAAAATGCAAGTAGTACCTAACCTAAATAAAACCAGCAAGTAATTTAAATAAAATATATATTAATTAACTAGAAATTTAATTAAAATGACAATTATGAAAAGTACAGTTACTAAAATTCAACACCGACTTTCCCGCGCTTTTGTTACTTCTTTGTTTTTTTTTAGCAATGGTAGTTGGAACTATACAGCCAAATATGGAATAAAATCTTTTTGTACCTATCTCTTTTTATACAAACATCTATGTTTTAAATAAAATCTTCTTGCATTTAGTTTTCTACAACGTTGAAACGTCAAAATGGCGGCCGGCAATGTTTTGCCGGCCTGTTAAAGCGACCAGCAAAACTTTGCCGGCCGCTCCTTGAAACAGAACGGCAAGGTCGACTTTGCTCAAACAAGGTTGTCAAAATAATGACTACATTACATGCGTTTTTGAGTAAAATATATTGTAATTATGAATTTTTAATATTATATACTTACCTGTGATAATGGTTTTTTGCCTCAAACATGAATATATTATCACAGGAAATGACTAATAAAATACTTAAATCCCACATATAGATTAATGAAATTAAGCGTCCGGTGTCTGTCGATAAATACTGCGTTGGTATTATCAAGCCAACATACACGCATTACGTACGTAGTACCTGGATGTCCGAGCTTTGCTCGGTATTTTTTTTATTATTGTGTTTTTTGGAAAATAAACAATTGATTTTAGTCTAACCTCAAAGCAAACACTCATTGACTTCGTGTTACTTAACAACGCCATCTGCTGTTGTGTCGTTAAAGCAATTAGTTGCTCACAAAAAATAGTATTATTATTCGCCAATAGATGTCAGGAAGAGTCATATTTTTGTTATTTTTCTTCCAAGTTTATGTTTAAGTTGATTATCGATAAAACACGAATAAAATGACATTTTCTAAAAATGATTTCTAGCTAGATCGATTTATCGCCCCCGAAACCCCCTATTTACTAAATTGTATGAAAATCGTTGGAGCCGATTCCGAGATTCCAATTATATATATATACAAGAATTGCTCATTTAAAGATATAAGATTCCGTGTCTTATTAATTAGACCAATAAGTTTTACCGAATAGCACAAAATAACAAAAATAACCGAGCGTACGAGCGTTAGCAAGCGACGCTTCTCTGGTTCAGCTTCGATGAAAAAAAAATAATTTTAAATTACACTCCACGGTCTCCGGGGACCGTGACTTTTGTTAACATAAATCTTTAATTATTATTTAAGGGGAATACAGGTAGAGGGGGTTAACCACAACGACGCTTAACATCAGGCGAGTTGGTGGTCAAACGCCGACCTATTCTACATAAAAAAAAAGGTTTTCAGATTTACTTATTACATTGTGAGTACACCACGAGCAGACAGCGACCCGCAAGCAGCACCCGATCACGAGTATGACGCATGTGCCAGCCATCGCTCTCCTCAACCATATTTGAGGGAAGAGAACGACCCGACACACGACGCCGCCGCGAGAAGGTGCCTATCTCTGAATCTCTAGAGGCTTACCTCTAGGGAAAGACAAAGATCCGAACAGAAATTGGTTTAAAAAAAAAGTTTTTTTAAACAAATTTCCGTCGTTTTGAAAATATCGTTTTAAATTATTTTTTTGTATTTTAACGAACGTGCTTACAAAATTTCACGAGAGTCGGTTGATCAATTCGACTTCTTCGACCTCTTCGAGTCATGCTAGAAATACATGACTATATTTACTAGTAGCTCTGTGAGCTGTAGCTCACAGAGCTACTAGTATGACTGATGATGGCCGGCCTACAGTCGGCAATATTGCCAGTATTGCCGGGCCAATATTAAAGTAAAAATATGGTCCGTCTAGGAGTGCCCTTAGAGATTATGATAATAGTAATATTGTTACTAGAGATTATTTCAAATAGTTTTAATTGTTGAGTTTATTTTAGCGACATCTATGTATAATCTGTCTTACGAGTTTCACAAACACTATGCACGACATTTTTTTAAGGGGAGAGTTTGGCTAAGATGCTAACATTGCCTATCCCAATTTGCTAGATGGCGCTAGTAGTTGCGTCTTAATTTTTAGTTATACGACAAAGTTTTGAGTTTTTTAACATCAATGTAAAACCATACCTTTAGTAGGTTTTTACGTAAAATGATGGTTTGGAAGATAAATATTGCATGTTTTCTTACTTTTTAGGAATCAAGCTTTAGCTACTCGCCAATAGATGGTGCTAGCAGTATTCAATAATCTATAAATAAAAGTTTATTAATTATTGTATGAAAATCGTCAATTACACTAAAACGGTTACCTAATGTTTTTTAAACTATTTTTAATTAATAATCAATAGTTCGTAGCAAAATTCTCCACGCCGGCCATAGTAGGTTTGTAGTACATTGTACTTTACGCCCGTACTGACTGCGTATTTCATAGCAAAGCTCTGAAATCACGTTTTATTCAATTAATTAATTTTTCGGCAAGAATAGATAATCTTACATAACTTGAAATCAGATACTTACTGACTATATAAATAAGATACCTAACAAGACAATAAAAATGTTATCTAACATATTTTAAAACTGGATATCTATATAAAACTAAAGATTGATGTTCAGGTTCGTAGCAAAATTCTGGAAACCGTAGCAGATTTGTAGCACTTCCCTAAGCGCGTAGCTTTCGTAGCACAGACTCGTAGCAAAGCTCTAAAACACCGCTCCAGTCTGTATTTAGTAAATTTATTTAATTTTTCCGCAAATTTGGCTCAGAATAGATAATCTTACATCCCTTTAAGATAATATTCTTAAATAGAACAAAGAAGATTAGTAATTCCGCGAGCGTGGGGGGATCCCCGTGGACTGAGGCGGAATAATATTATAAGCTGCAGGATGACAGATGTTTACTTTGATTTTCATTTTAATAGCTTTATTGTTTTTGATGGCTGAGATTTTTGAGGGTCTCCTAAACAGTTTTTTTAATGTCAATGCCACCTCACACTAAATATAAAAGTTTTGTTTTTGACTAGGCTTGCGTTTGACCACTGACTCGCCTGATGGGAAGCGTTGACGTGATCGAAGGTGTAACACGCTTGCTTAGGAGATACCTATTCACTTTACTCTTAAGCACCCCGGATTGTATTTAGATGGAAAGACAGACGCAGGCAACGTGTTCCACACTTCTGCAGTTCTTACAAGAAAAGTTGACTTGAAACGCTTAGTGCGTTTTGGCGGAATTTCCACCATGAGAGGGTGTCTCTTACTGGTGAGTGGTGGTGGTCTTACATAGCATAACATACCGTCACTCCTTTCCCCCGAGACGGCTGGCAGGTGTAATACAACACCCACACTTTGCTGGACGATATTCAGTCCCAAATGTGATATGGCGAGCCTGTCGTCATACACCGGGCACCAGTCATGTAGCAGATGACATACAATACGCACATAATTATGTTCACACAATGAACCAATTAGTGCGTGCCGTCGGCTGGGTTAGAACCCGCTTCCTGCGGCTTGTGAAGCGGGCCTTCTCCAACTAGGCTATCATCGCTATAAACACTAAATATAATTTCAGTAGATAATAGGAACTGCCGTTAAGCTGAGGTGTTGTAGACTTACCTTCTTACTAAGAAACATTGGATAGCCTCTGAATAGTTATTCAAAGTTTTGTCTTTTTCTTTCTCTTACATTTTTAACTTGATCGATAGAGACAAAATACTGAATTTACAGGCTAGTCAACGTTTATTAATAAGAGGGTTATATTTTACTAGTAAAATACCTTGTAAAACCTTCCGTGATGATTTTTTTTTCTAATCTTTATTTTTTTTTTATGTAGAATAGGTCGGCGTTTGACCACCAACTCGCCTGATGTTAAGCGACGTTGTGGTCTAAGATGGAGCACGACGACCTATAAGGTACTTATTCACTCTTGCCTTGAAGTTTTGTAGAGTGTAGAAGTACAAAGACGGCAGTTGAGTGAGGCGTTACAAGTGCGCTACTGCTCAATAACATAATCTAACTGATGCTAATCTAGCTAATCATGAGCTGATAACCTACGAATTAAACATAAATTTAACATGTGTATCCCACAAGTCAATAATGCTATGTACTACAATAGTACCTATATTAAAGCCATAAAAGTTTATAATCACCTACCTCTCGAATTTAAAATGTTAAATGGCAATAAATTTAAACTTATCTTGAAAGATTGGTTAGTAAATAAAGTATTCTACAGTATAAAAGAATATTTTGACGAGTGAATGTTACGTTTTAGTGATAATTGCTTAATTTGTCCTTACGTTGCTGTTCTTATTAAAAATAAGTATTTTTAAGCTCATTAAGTTTCGTTAGATTACACTAGTTAAATTATTGTATGTTCGATATGAGCAAAACTGTTGTTACTAATATTTACACATACCACCTTGTACCTACACAGTTTCACAATAAAAAATATTCTATTCTATTCTATTCTATTCTATTCTATTCTATTCTATTCTATTCTATTCTATTCTATTCTATTCTATTCTATTCTATTCTATTCTATTCTATTCTATTCTATTCTATTCTATTCTATTCTATTCTATTCTATTCTATTCTATTCTATTCTATTCTATTCTATTCTATTCTATTCTATTCTATTCTATTCTATTCTATTCTATTCTATTCTATTCTATTCTATTCTATTCTATTCTATTCTATTCTATTCTATTCTATTCTATTCTATTCTATTCTATTCTATTCTATTCTATTCTATTCTATTCTATTCTATTCTATTCTATTCTATTCTATTCTATTCTATTCTATTCTATTCTATTCTATTCTATTCTATTCTATTCTATTCTATTCTATTCTATTCTATTCTATTCTATTCTATTCTATTCTATTCTATTCTATTCTATTCTATTCTATTCTATTCTATTCTATTCTATTCTATTCTATTCTATTCTATTCTATTCTATTCTATTCTATTCTATTCTATTCTATTCTATTCTATTCTATTCTATTCTATTCTATTCTATTCTATTCTATT
Source organism: Peribatodes rhomboidaria (assembly GCA_911728515.1). Taxonomy (NCBI): domain Eukaryota; kingdom Metazoa; phylum Arthropoda; class Insecta; order Lepidoptera; family Geometridae; genus Peribatodes; species Peribatodes rhomboidaria. Next base: position 3,713,494 of record OU452194.1, read on the forward strand.
CTATTCTATTCTATTCTATTCTATTCTATTCTATTCTATTCTATTCTATTCTATTCTATTCTATTCTATTCTATTCTATTCTATTCTATGTTGAAAACCGCATCAAAATCCGTTGTGTGGTTTAAAAGGAAATAGCGGATATACAGACAGACGCGGAAGGCAACTTGGTTTAAAATACTACTAGCTGCGCCCCGCGGTTTCACCCGCTGTCCCACAGGAACCGTTTTTTTTTCGGGATAAAAAGTACCCTATGTCCTTTTCTGTACCCCAGACAATATGTATGAAAAATTTCAAGACGATTGGTTGAGTAGTTGAGACGTGAAAGCGTTACAAACAAACGTAGAAACTCACTTTTGCGTTTATAATATTAGTTAGGTTATAGAGAAGATAAATACGCTTTCACGCCTTAACTACTTAATCTAAGGTCAGGCAGTTTTTTACACCCGCTCAACTGCTTAACCTGTACCAAGCACAGGTGCGGTCCTGCTTGGAATACTGCAGCCACTTGTGGGACGGCTCTGCAAAATACCAGCTGCAAGCATTGGACTCAATTGAGCGACGCGCCATTAAATTAATTAATGACCAGGCGCTTGTAAAGAGGAAGATGGCGCACAGTCTCCAACACAGGAGGCGTGTGGCTAGTTTGTCAATTTTTTACCGCCTCCATTTTGGAGAATGTGCACAGGAACTATATGAGCTGATTCCGTCATCTGACTTCCGCCATAGGTCATCGAGGCAGACATTCCATCGATATGTCGTCGGCTTTAATAAAGCCCGCACGAAGCGCTTTCAAAACTCCTTCCTAATCAGAACTGCCAAGGAGTGGAACGCGCTTCCTGCCTCGGTGTTCCCCAGCAATGGATACAACCTGGGTCTCTTCAAGACAAGAGTGAATAGGCACCTCATGGGCAAGCGTGCTCCATCTTAGACCGCATCCTCACTTTCCATCAGGTGTGTTGCGGTCAAACGTGGGCCCATTCAATCATAAAAAAAAAAAAAAAAAAAAAAAAAAAACAATTGTCTTGAAATTGTGCATGCATGCTGTCAGGGATACAGAAAAGGACATAGGGTATATTTGAGCGGCATGAAACGCCACGGGGCGAATCTAGCTGTATGTTAAAACTGAAACTTATTAAAGTGTTTAAAGTCCGAACTGCTAAATTTAGTTGTAAGGTTAGGAAGTTTTTAAGGTAAGTAGTTTAGTTTGCATAAAGAATTGTAGCGTGTAGCGATAACTTGAACTGTAAATAACAGGGATAGTGTACAAATGTACAATGACTTATTATTATTACCGTACTATTTAATGTTTACCGAATAGTACTAAAATTACTAAGTATACATTTTTATAATATTACTAGCTGTCACCCCGCGACTTCGTTCGCGTTTTGAGCTATCCTATCTCTCAAGTTGGATCGAACTGCACATGGTGTGCGAATTTTATTATAATCGGTTAAGTGGTTTAGGAGTTCATTGAGGACAAACATTGTGACACGAGATTTATATATATTAAGATAAGATTATCTTGACATGTAAATAATACTTACGAAATAAATGAATATGAATATGAATATACTTTGTGTTTTAAAATGTATAGTTTTTACGAAAAAAAAAAAAAGAGTTTCAGTTTTAAAAAATGAGTTTGGAACTATATGATGTAAAATTATGGGATACTAATGCATCCCTACTTAAACAAGTATGAATTAAAATTTTACAATTTCCGGTTTTCATCAGACATAGCAAAGAATACTCCCGACTAATTCACCTTTCAAACAAAAATAAATAAAATCAAAATCGGTTCATACGTTCATACGATACCACAGACAGAGACACACACACACACACACACACATTCAATTCAATTCAATTTCTTTATTTGCTCGTCAATGGGTTACAATGATCTTAATTTAGGTTTGAACAGCCAATAACTACCTCACATTAGGTGTGCAAATTAATGATGTCAATAAAATGTTATGAAATTAAATAAAAATGTCAAATAAAAACATATTTTAACACTTAAAAAAATGAAATAATGAGAATGTTAGCAAAAAAACGTAATATTTATCGTGATAAATACACACAACACACACACACACACACACACACACAGAGACACGTCAAACTTATAACACCCCGTTGTTTTTGCGTCGGGACTTTAAAATAACTGTCCGTGAGTTCAGTCTCCTCTTTTTCGTTAGAGTCGGCGAAAATTATTTTAAATTCTCAACATACCGAAGCAAAAAATCTGTTAATGTATATTTTAGTCCCTTTTTTACCCTAATGGGTGAAGCAGTGAGTTTAAAGCATTGAGCTACTATTCGGTACGTATTGGAGCTGGTACACTTCGCTGTATGTTCTATTTCAATTGAGGTACTTGGCTCAAAAAAGGGTAGAAGGTTTGGCTCTCAAGCTAGAGGGAATGGGCTCGATCCAAGCCGTAGGCATGCATCAATTTGTTCATTTGGAAACATTAATGTGTATTTATTGTAATCTGTCATCTTTTCATCTGCTACATAACTGGACCCCGGTGTATGGCTACAGACTCGCACCCTGTCATATTTGAGACTGAATATCGTCCGGCGAAGTGTGGGTGTTGTGCACCTCTGCCAGCCTCATTGGGGGGAAAGGCCTGCCGATATGTATATTCATACATCTTTACTTTTTTATTGTATTGTGCACTAGCTCATCTCCGTGGCTTCGTTCACGTTTCTACGTTTCCCTATGACACTCAGTAAATATTTTTTCTAACACTGATAGAATTATTCAAATCCGACCAGTAGTAGCGAAGATTATCTTATACATCTCAATCTTTCCGCCGAGGTGCAACATGTAGCGTTTTAAAAAGGTGCAGGCACTGCTGGTGTTGCAGGTGTCCTTAAGCGCCACTTACCGTTTACCATCAGGCGGGCCGTCTGCTTATTTGCCAAACTTCTCATTAAAAAAAACATACAATACAATAACTTTTTATTAAAAACTTAAAATAATTACAATAATCCTTAAATAAGGCTAAGCTAAGTTTTCGGATGGGCGTCCTTATCGCTCAAAGCGACTCGTTTTCGCATGCCGTCTCCATTCATTATTATTGTGACATTTAGTTTATTTTAAGTAATATTTTATTGAATTTAATAATGTTTTAGTGTACACAATGTTAATGGACAAATAAATAAATAAAATAAATAAATAAAGCGATCTCTTCCAGGCAACCTGTAACAAAAACTTTCTCACATTTTTCATTAGTGTTAAAACGTTTGTACAATACTTTTTACACTTTTAATAGTGTTATAAAATGTGTTTTTGTTATTGCTTAAAATAGTATTGTTTTGTTTTGTTCATCTAAATTTCAATTACCTATGTATATTTAACTTTTTGTGTGACAACGAACTACATAATTTACTTAATACGATGTATTCTCGCCTAAGTGATGTAATAATCTTTAATGAGAATAAATGTCTTTAAACCTAAACCTATTGTATTTCCACTGCGGTGTCATCTCTAGTAAGTGGTACATTAGCGCAATGGTTTTACGCAATATTTACCGGTAATTCATGGGAATGGATCGTAAGCTCTTATGCACGATTAAAAGCGTCGCGTTTAGACTTACAATGTACTTTGGGTTGTGCTATGCGAGGGTGCGTCACTTAGAGAAAAAATAAAAAGGTATATTTTTTTTACTTAGCAAAGGGAAAGTCTACCGGGGCAAATCGTCATTTGTAAATGTTTGTATGTCCTCTGACATTAAGGCTAGCCACTCAGCCTATTAGTGCGTACCGTCGGCTGGGTTCGAACCCGCTCCCTCTGGCTTGAGAGGCGGGCCTTCTCCAACTAGGCTATCATCGCTTACACATACCATACATTTGTAGACATCCCTGAAAACGCTCTATGTCGTACATCAGCGGAAAGACCTGGCTAGTCACCATCCACCGGACCAAGCCATGCCGTGAAATGACCTAGTCGTGTTTCGGGATGTAGTCCGGTGTAGCCGTTCCGAAGACGGGTCTGAGCAGTAGCGCACTTGTAGCGCCTCACTCAACTGCCGTCTTTGTACTTCTTCACTCTACAAAACTTCAAGGCTAGAGTGAATAAGTACCTTATAGGTCGTCGTGCTCCATCTTAGACCACAACGTCGCTTAACATCAGGCGAGTTGGTGGTCAAACGCCGACCTATTCTATAAAAAAAAAAAGACCTTCGGGGGAAAGTCACTCCACATTCTGCAAATACGCGGTAAGAAGGAGACTATATGGGAGGTCCAAGCATGCAGGATGTGGGAAACTCTGGGACGGTTGTCTGACGCCAAATACAGTTGATTCGATCTTCATCGACGCAAGCAAGTAGTTTATGTGAACTTTTAATCAACTCCCAAAACGGAGGAGGTTGTAGGTTCGTCGATATTTTAAAGTAGGTATTTTAAAACCGACTCCCAAAACGGAGGAGGTTCTATAATAGTTTAATCACCTCCATCACAAAATCACCCCCAGGGCTAATCTGAAAATAGCCTAAAAATTTCATTGATACTTTCCAGTCGTTTTAGAGTCCATATTAAACATACACACATTTTTTAGAGATAGAAAAGAAGAAAATAGATTACCTACTCAAATATTATCCAATTCGTTTGAGGTAAAGCACTGGCCAGATAGAAAAGACGAGGACGAGATACAGAGCGGATCAATGGCACCTTCATACAAAACGAGAAGCGTCCCGTCTGCGCTCCGCCTTCTCTGTATGTGTTACGAGTACGTCGCGTCTCGTCTATACATTTTGTATGGAAGTACATCGAAGGGACGTGCTGCGATCTGTATGTCTCGTTCTCGTCTTTCGTCCTTTCCGTCTGGCTAGCTGCAGCATTTATAATGTTCGTCCCACAGCGACAGTCTCGTCCGAGCCGTTCCTTGCACTATTAGAGCTTGACAGGCCCTGACAGAACGAACTGCATCTTCAGCTATACGACGACACGACATGACACGACGCGACGCAAAGCAGCTGCAGAAAAAATTAGTGATTGTGGACATTTCTGCAATAGGTTTTGAAGAGCAACGTGTTACACTACAAGTATAATCACACTAATTTGAGAAAGCAAAGCGATGGCGTGAGAGTTGATGAGAGTCTACTGGAGGGCTATTCCTACGCGTGAGATTAGATGAGATTTTATCTTGGTCACTCTCACACCTATGACGTTTCAAATTTGAGCAACAAGGAGGAAAAAAGATGAGATGAAAATCTCAAATCTTCGAATAATCTAGATTATATACGAGTATATATATATATAATTTCCCTAGAACAAGTCGGTATTTGCTTAGAACAACCTAGAGGAAAAGATGGAACACTGCGTTATATCTCGCTGAAGATAGATAGATAGATAAACTCTTTATTGTTCACACCACAGATAACAAAAATAACAAGAGAAAAATTATGATAAAACTTATTAAATAGTGTAACAACTGGCGGCCTTATCACTAAAAGCGATCTCTTCCAGGCAACCTTAGGTGGTGAAGCCACTTCTTTTAAAACTTTGTGTGCGTGATAACGTTGTCATGAAAAACTTTTACAATTTTACGAAAACTAATATTAATTCCCAAACTCTACGTTAGCTATTTCCGTTCCAATATGCAATCTTAGTAGATAGCAATAAATATTTGAGCATTGAGAACTAGCTGCGCCCCGCGGATTCACCCGCGGTTCCACGTTAAATTTTTCGGGATAATAAGTACCCTATGTCCTCTCTGTACCCCAGACAACGTGTATGCAAAATTTCAAGACGATCGGTTGAGTAGTTGAGATATGAAAGCGTTACAAACAAACAAACAAACTCACTTTCGCATTTATATAATATTAGTTAGGATAGTTAGGAAGTTAGGATAGGATTAGGAAATTACGGGTCAACCCTGGACAATATTGGCAAAAAGCCGAGATGAGTGACGTACGAGTACAAATAAGGCCTATTTTATTTCAACAACCATTCGTAAACGTTTCCTTTCGGATAGCAAACATTTTAAACTAAAATTCTTCGAATCTCAGTCCGCACTTATAAGTTTTAAACGTGATTTTTTCTTCCGATCGGATTATCTATTTCCTATTCCAAAAAGTATCAAAGTAGACTAAGATAGCAAGAATATGAGTCTACATTTTTTTCTACGTATTCATACACGTGATCGGGTGCTGCTTGCGGGTTGCTGGTCTGCTCGTGGTGTACTCACAATGTAGCAATAAGTAACCTTTAACCTAACCTTAGATTAAGTCTTGACAACTAACACCCATCTACCTGTATTCCCCTTAAATAATAATAATTAAGATACCTAACAAAAGTCACGGTCCCCGGAGTGCGTGGAGTGTAATTTTTGAATAATATTTTTTTTTTTACATATAACGTAATAATAAGAATCATTTATTGCAGAACTGTGTCCAAAGGTCTGATATAGTCTCAACAGTAGACCCAAGTTTGTTGTGCAATTTGATGCACATAGGTTTTTGTACATGTGTAAATGTACTTATAAACATTTCCGAATGATTGAGAATATGAGTTGTGTTCTACTTAGCCTGCAGTGGACTATTAGATGGTGATAAGAAAATTATGACAATGAAGAAGATCTCCTCAACAATAGTACTAGCCATATCATCCCAGACCACACTAGAGGCCTCTATTCCCTTCGCCTATTCCTACGTATTACAGAATACCGAGGCTATCCGTGTAATAACATAGTTAGCCGTAACCATTGCATCTGATCCTACATTCTTTTATACTTATATTATAGTCAGGACGGTCAGTATTGGACTGTTTTACTAAATAAATAAAATGATTATAAATGTATTTTTTGTCAAAACCTATAGAGTAATAGAGTGCTTTATTGGCCTTATAACAATACGTTACACTGGGCAAATCCATTATATGTAGATTTTTAAATGTGTACATAATATTTTTAAAATGTTTAATATAATTTATTCTAATTTAATCAATTTTTAAGAATGAAGATTCAGTTAGTCGCATATTCATAAATTCATTCAGTGAATAAAAAGGGTTGGACTCAAAGCACTGTTTTATTTTAATTTTAAAATGTTGAGCGTGTAAGTTACTAATGCTATGTGGCAGTTGATTGAACATGCAGATCTTTAACTTAAGAGTTCGCCGACCACTTGAGACTAACTTCGCGTTGGCCTAAGGTATTATATAGTCATTTCGTCTAAAAGAAAACTACGCGCTAAGAGAGCAAATAATGATACTGACGAGCCTTGAAAGTTACCTGCAGAGTAACAAAGTACAATTTCAGTTTTTTTATGACTTTTGCACTTCTGTAATCATTCTTAAATAACTAAGAATTTCCCCTGTATTATGGATTCATTTAAAAGCTAATGATGTAGACAAGCTTCCTATGTAAAGGAATTTTTGATTTGCTTTGTCTACTTATTGAATAAATCAGTCAAAAGCGACCCCTTAAAAATGCGGATATTTTTCATAGCTCTATTTTCGCTTGAGAACGTTCTTAAAAAAACCAAGAACATAGGAGCGGAGATATTGTTAATTTAATTGTACATGCTAAATTTCATCATAATCTGTCAAATGGTTTTCAAGAAATTTGAGAAGCGCGTTTGTATGGAGATATCAGAGCGTCGCGGCCCTCTTAACTTAACTTTACAACACAATAAAAATACTCATAACATTATGCCTAAACTTAAAATAAAGGTAGAATTGTTTTGGCTATTGAAGCAGAGTACTAGTTTTTATTTTTAAGAATTTCCTAAGTCCTTGCTTACTTATTTATTACTTATTTTACTCTACTCTCCGAGCGAAATATTCGCTTATCGAGCACATAAGTTAAGAGTCTCCTTAGGAATGGCTTTAGACTCGTACAAAAAAAGGTAGGTAGGAGCTCGCTAGGAGTAGTTTAAACTAGATAAGCAAGAGGCAATTCTAATATTTAGTGCAAGTAGGCAATAGAGTTTCACATAGAGTATCGTCACGCCTTTCCCCCAAAGAGGATGGTAGAGGTGTACGACACCCACACTTCACCGGACGATATTTAGTCCCAAGTGTGACAAGGGGTGAGCCTGTCGCCATACACCGGGCTCCAGTTACGTAGATGACATTAAATACGCACACAATGAACAAATTGGTGCATGCCCTCAGGTGGGTCCGAACCCGCTCCGTCTGGCTTGAGAGGCGAGTCTTGTCCGACCAGGCTATCATCGCTCTAATATCAATAGAGTGTCAAGTGGGTTAATATTTTTTCTTTAAACCAAAAATTGTAAGCCAAAAAGAAAATTCGGAAAACTAGTCAAAGGGATCCATTTCATTCAGTCACAGTAAATTGTCAGTGTAACTGACCGTCGTTTCTTTAAAAGCGATGTCTTTTAAGCAAGCTTATAAAAAAAAGGAGTAATCAAGTAAATACAAAACGGGCAACATACTCAGCAACGAACGAAACATAACGGAACGATATAGGGTCAACTTGGGTAAATGCTTCTGTGGGCAATTGCGTCTTTCGAGAATTACTGACAAACCCTTCACAAATTAGACAACTTACGCCATCTGGTATAAATTGTTGCAACTAAAGATGGAAATAAGATGTAGGTGGCGATTAATTTATGAAGAGTTTGTCAGTAATTCTCGAAAGACGCAATTGACCCTAGATCGAAACCTACATGCCGTGAAATGACCTAGTCATGTTTCGAGATGTAGTCCGGTGTAAGACGGGTCTGAGCAGTAGCGCACTCGTAGCAGCGCCTCACTCAACTGCCGTCTTTGTACTTCTTCACTCTACAAAACTTCAAGGCTAGAGTGAATAAGTACATTATAGGTCGTCGTGCTTCATCTTAGACCACAACATCGATTAACATCAGGCGAGTTGGTGGTCAAACGCCGACCTATTCTACATTAAAAAAAAATATCGCTTTTTTCTAGATTTATCTTAACAGCAAAACACTGGTAAAGATACCAATTCTCGCCATCCTCACTATGGATGACACGTGAAAAACCAACAGCCGTAAAAGCGAGGAGTTGTCTCACACGTTACCTATCGATACACGCTGTCGCTTGACACAAGGCATGAGCGGGAGCGGATTGATAAAATTAAAAAAACAAACATAATTAAGCGAAGCTTTTATATTGTACTGGGACAAATCATCAATAATATGTAGTAGCTGTAGTTGGAAAAATTTCCAAATTGATTAGGGTCCGGGTAAGTCGAAATCAAACAACTTTGTTCAATGACAAGCTTATCAACATTTATTACGGCAAAATGCTCAGTAAATTTGCGAACATAACACCACCGCGTGTTAATTTTACCGGTGGCGCCATCTGTTGAGCTAATTTGGAACTACAATATACACTTACACACTTACTACTAATAAACACTTTGGACATACCGCCCGCCAAGAACGTTATTAAACGTTCTTCGATTCCAACCACTATGGAATGGGTGCGGATTTAAAACTGAAACTTAATCAAAATTTAAGACTTTCTGGCACAGTTGAACAAGGTTTACATCAATTGCTAACAAATGCTTGATTACATGACCCTTTAATAGGTTCACATATTGCTCAGTCAGTCACAGGCAATATGCATAGTTTTGACGTGGGTCTTTTAAGGAGGGCTCCGTTACATTTTAAAGTCACCACTCTGGTAATTTGGTCCAAGCCTGGATGTTTGGTAACCACTCTGCCTAATAACCACTGCGCTGGAGGGAGGTTGTCCTCTTTTACCAGAACCACATCCCCAATTTTTGGTTCTGGATTAAATTTGGACCACTTATGTCGCTGCAAGCAGTGAACGAGATATTCATTCGACCACCTACGCCAGAAATCTTGCAACATCCGTTGTGTCTGTTGCCAACGTTTTAGTGTACCTATGTTGCTAAGTTCATAATTACGTTCGGGGACCACGATCAAAGGTTCTCCCACCAGGAAGTGTCCCGGCGTGAGAGGAGATGGATCGTCATGAACGTTGGGAAGCGTCGATAGTGGTCTAGAATTGAGGCAGGCTTCGATTTGTGATAGAACTGTCGTCATCTCTTCGAATGTGAGGGTTGAGTTGCCAATAACACGTTTGAGGTGGAACTTTGTAGACTTCACTCCGGCTTCCCATAAACCGCCAAAGTTGGGAGCGTGAGGTGGAATGAAGTGCCACGAGACGCCTTTAGTACTCAACCACTCCCGGATTTCTGAGGCTACGGATGACTCTTCTGCAGCGACAAGTAGACGAAGTTCCTTGGCCGCTCCCACAAAATTCGTACCGTTGTCGCTCCAGATATCGCTAACATAACCTCTTCTTGCTACAAACCGCTTAAACCCTGCGATGAAGCTTTGGGACGTTAGGTCACTTATGACTTCCAGGTGGATGGCCTTAGTTGCCATGCAAATAAAAAGACTGATGTAGCCCTTGTAGCTCTTGTTGCCGCGGCCTTTGGATACACGAATATTAATCGGGCCTGCAAAATCTACTCCACTTTTAAAAAATGGCCTTGATTGCGTGACTCTGGCCGGCGGTAGTTGGCCCATTAGTTGGTTTCTTGTTGCAGCTGCATGGCGTACGCAAATGACACACTTATGAACGTGTTTTCTTACTAGTCCCTTAGCTGATATTATCCAGTATCTTGTGCGTAGATAATTAAGCATCAACAAAGGGCCACCATGAAGCGTTTGTTTGTGAGCATCGTCAATTATAAGATTGGTTAGGTGACTTTTGTGCGGAAGAATGATTGGATGCTTGGCGTCTTCGGAAAGGTCAGAGTGTTGGATTCTGCCTTGTGCTCTAATGATACCCCTGTCGTCCTTGTATGGGTTCAGCGACTTCAAGTTGCTCTTGTCTTGTTCCAACTCCGTTGCCTGACATTGCGTTATGCAAGTATCTAGAGCATCTTTGAGTTCTGAGCTTTCAAGGTAGGGTAGGAACTTATGACGATTTGCCTTAACATCCTTAATTTTCAGGAATCTTCGACAGAATGCTACGACGTGAGTGAGTCTCCGCAAAGATGAAAATCTTTTCCATACGGGATCGTCTGTGGCCTCGACTGCTACATGAGCCTTAATGTGACGTTCTTCCAAGTCAGTGGATAATGATTTCGGCCTGCTGTATTCCAGAGTAGGGTTCTTCAACCAAGCTGGTCCCTGAAGCCACATGTCATTTTGAAGGAGTTCTGACGGACTGCAACCTCTGGATGCAATATCGGCAGGGTTTTGAAGAGATTGCACGTGAGACCACTGGGAGCTGTCTAATCTTGTCAAGATTTCGGATGTCCTGTTGGCGATGAATGTCTTCCACTGACTTGGATGACTGCTAAGCCAAGCTAACACGACGGTTGAGTCAGTCCACCCATGAATGTTTACTCTGTCTATTTCAGATTCCGGATCATCTCTCCATACAAGTCGCTGGCAATCTGCATCTTTCCGGGCTACGAGCACTTGACGGTACATTTTAACAATGTCTGCGCTCAGACATATGGGGTGAGTACGCCATCTCATTATGATGTGGCGCAGATCCTGTTGCAAAGTGGGTCCTATCATCAACGTGTCGTTGAGGGATACTCCGTTGGTCCCTTTGCATGATGCGTCGAATACAACACGAACCTTACTCGTCGTTTTTGTGTCGCGGATGACAGCGTGATGTGGCAGATAGACGCACCCAGCATTGCTATCTGTGCTCGGTATTCGCTCCATGTGACCAAGGTCCAGGTATTCGTGCATCACTTCGGTGTACCTTTTCTTGATCTCGGGCTCCTTCTTGAACCGATGTTCAAGATGGTGAAATCTTTTCAGGGCTATATCCCTCGAATTCCCATACTTACACTGAGGATCTTCTTCCTTAAACGGAAGCTGCACAATGTACCTTCCTGACAAGTCTCTTCGGGTGGTTTGCTTATAGAACTCTTCACACAGTTGCTCTTCGTGCGTGAGAATTTTTTCTTCAAAGATATCAGATTCAATCTGCCAAAATTTTTTCAAAAGCTCATTTTCATCTACGTGAGCTTGCTCACTTATTATCACGTTATGATACGATTGTGCTGAGGACGATTGATCAGCATCGTTATGATGTGTGGGGCCTGATATAACCCATCCCAAGGCTGTGTGCTGAGCGATCAATCTACCGTTGGGACCTTTGATCAATCCTTCTCTCAATAACTGACCATATGCATCTGCACCAAGCAAAATGTCTATTTTGTTTGGTGTTTTGAATTCGGGATCAGCTAAAGTGATTTCAGCTAGCTCCGGCCATTCTATGATTTCGATTTTTTGAGATGGAAGCAAGCTTGTGATAGATCCTAGAACATAAGCTTTTACTTCTATTTTAAATGTGGGATCGTGTCGGGATTCCAGCGTGATCACCACCATGTGCCTTGAGGCCAAAGCACCGTTGTTGCCACCCAAACCAGAAATCATGCTTTTACTCGGAATTTTCTTAAGGCTGAGTAGTTGAACGACAGCTTCTGTGACGAAGGACGCCTGCGAACCCTGGTCCAATAGCGTTCGCAGTAGCTGTGTGTCACCGTTCTTCGTTTGCGTCTTGACGATAGCTGTAGCTAGAAGAATTTGGCTAGGCGTGACTGCCTTCGAGAAATGTGTTGCAACGCTCGATTCCATTCCTACATTTTCCGAAACTGTTCGAACCTTTGGTGAGATTGGTCTTACTTCCAATGGCACATCTCTATTAATAGAATCAGAAGACCGTAATTCTGACGTTGGTTTTGGATGGAGTAATGAGTGGTGATTATGTTTACAGATTCGGCACCTAGTAGACGTTCGGCAAGCATTGGCAGAGTGGTTTTTACCTAAGCAGTTGAAACAAAATCCATTTGTTTGGACAAAACTATGTCGAGCGTCGTAATCAAGCTCACCAAATTCTTTACATTGCCATAATTTGTGACTGCCATTGTTACAGAATGAACATGAATTTGTCGCAGTATTGGAACCGGTTGCAATCGCATGCAGAACCTTGGGCTTTTGGGTTGAAAAACTTGGTTTCGAGTTTGCTTTAGGATCGAGAAATTCCAGAGAACGAAATCGTGCTTCTAAAAATTCCCGCATTTGAGGTAGGGTTGGCAGTTCATCAGACACGCTTATCTTTGCCTCCCACTGCTTTCGCGTTTCAGAATCTAATTTCATGCATATTATATAAATGATGATGACGTCCCACGAATCTACATTGAGCCCTAAGTTTTTCAATCCATTGAGAGTGTCGTTGGTTGTGTCCAATATCTCTTTGATGGCATTGCAGGATTCAGTTCCGATACTGGGTTGATTCATAAAACGCCTCAGTAGACCATTGGAAAGATATTTTTTGTTATTATATCTCCCGTTCAGAATATTCCAGGACATTTCATAATTATCTTCTGTGATAGGCACATGTCTGAGAAGTTGCTCTGCTTCTCCTGAGAGATGTCCCTTCAAATAGTGCATTTTTTGCACGTTGTCTATAGAGGCATTGTTATGAATCAACGATACATACAAATCTCTGAAACTAGGCCACTCTGAATATTGACCCGAAAAAATTGGAATATTAATTTTAGGTAAGCGAACATTGTTTTCGTTTTTACAGGTCAATTGTACATTGTTGCTAGGAGAGCTTTTAGGTACACAATCACACAATGCTTCTTTTATATCTGACTTATAGTTTATATATACTTCTTCAATGTCTGTGAACATATCTTTCATGAAATATTCATGATCTAATATTGCATCAGTTAACTGACTAGATAACGCAGTGTGACCTTCCGATATTAATTTCCATTGACTCTCTAAAGTCTCTAATCTAGTTTGCAAGTAACTCTCTTTGGCAAGACGATCCTTTGGAGATTTCTTGTAATTTTCGTAAGATTTTTCTAAATTACTTTTTAAGCGCATTAAACATTTAATTGTAGCTGCCATTTTGTTACCTTTAATGTTTTAATAACAATTTTAATGACGAAAATTATCCTTACTATACAACAAGAAATAGAGTTTAAAATTGTTACAAGTCAAAAAGTAAAAAAATTACAAGTTGATGAAAAGTCCTTAAAATTTTTCTAAGTGTTTGGAATTTAATACACTTCTGGGTGAAAACCGGCGTGGATTCCCCGTCAGAACACTTTTTGAGAAATTATTCTAAGTTAATATTAACATGCAAACTAAAGTCCAAAATAACGATGAAATTTTCTAAGTCGATGGAACTTTGTCAAACTGTCTTCTTGAAGAACTTTGTAATAATCACAAATTAAATTGTACTCACAATTTTAGCACTATACTTCACTGCTTCTAGTTAACTGCACCGCTGTGACGTCGCTGACTGCTGCTGAGGTCACCAGTTGCTGACTTCAATATTGGCTTGCCCGACTCCTTTCTTCCGGTTTCTTTTCACCTCCTCGGTTGGGTAGTGCCCTGCGCACCCGCTCCAACCAACCGTATCGACCTTCTTCGTTAGGTCGAATACGATGAGCACAATGTTCAGTGGCAATCCGCCACCGGTTTCTAGTGCTGTAGGCAATAGCCGGAAAAGTGTGTCCGCTGACACACTTAAAAATTATATCACCGATAAGTCGCTGTTATCGGGCTCGAATAGGACCATGGAAAAATTTCCAAATTGATTAGGGTCCGGGTAAGTCGAAATCAAACAACTTTGTTCAATGACAAGCTTATCAACATTTATTACGGCAAAATGCTCAGTAAATTTGCGAACATAACACCAGCGCGTGTTAATTTTACCGGTGGCGCCATCTGTTGAGCTAATTTGGAACTACAATATACACTTACACACTTACTACTAATAAACACTTTGGACAGTAGTAGTAGGAACCGTAACTTATTTCACAATTAAAAGTATACTTTGTCTTTTCCTGTACATCCGAAAACGCGTATGCAAATTTCATGATCGGGTGATTGTTAAGCGCGAAAGCGTAACCAACAAACTCACTTTCGCATTTATACATAACATATCGTCACGCCTTTCCTCAAAGGTGTAATTCAACACCCACACTTCGAAGGACGATATTCAGTCCCAAATGTGACCGGCGGCGAGCCTGTCGCCATACACCGGGCTCCAGTCATGTAGCAGTTGACATGCAAATACACATCTCATTTCGCATTTATATTATAATTGTATAAGAAAATTTAAGATGCACACGAGTTTTTTTTGTTTATTACGCTTCCACTCTCATCCCATCATCATGAAACTTTACATGCACGTTACAGAAAAGGAATAAAGGTTTCCCTCTAAACCCTTCCTTCCCGCGCTGTTGAAAGGCTAGTTATTTTATAATTTTTTTTTTTTTTTTATGGATTTTTTTATGGTCGGCGTTTGACCACCAACTCGCCTGATGTTAAGCGACGTTGTGGTCTAAGATGGAGCACGACGACCTATAAGGTACTTATTCACTCTAGCCTTGAAGTTTTAGATTGAAGAAGTACAAAGACAGTAGTTGAGTGAGGCGCTACAACTGCACCACTGCTCAGACCCGTCTTCGGAACGGTTACACCGGACTACATAATTATTTAACATAATACATAATTTAATTATTATAATTACAAGTAGTTAGAATTTGATTGCGGACTCCTTTTGACTCAGTATATCATTTCTGCTCAACCCAAAAAATATAAATGAAATACGTTTAAAAAAAAAATACCATTCCTCGCTAAATCTTTAAACATAAGCCACGCGCGTAACAAACCCACCCTCCGTGTAAACCGATTTTACGAGTCCGGACTATACAGGGGATCACCGCCTTATTGGATACGAGAACACCCTGTATAATTGAATCCGTGAAAAGTAATAGCAACGAACGGTGACGAGAAAAAATATGTCAAAATATAAAACCGACTTTCCGTCAGCCGAATTGAATTTTGTAAAGACAAATTAAAAAATTAAAAATCTCCGACCAGTTAAGAACATTCCAGACTGATTCAGTTTAAAAAAAAAAAAATGAAACTTAAAATTAAGCAAATAGGAAATTTAATTAAAAAAAATTAAAAAAAATTGCATATATAAATCGTTTTAATCCTTACGCCTTTTCGCCCGAAGGGGATGGCATAGGTGTATTACAATACCCTACACTTCGCCGGACGATATTCAGTCCCAAATGCCCTGTCACATCCTGTACCGGTCTCTGGCAAACCTGTCGCCATACACCGGGCTCAAGCATCTAGCAGCTATGACAATCTTAACAAATGAGCAAATTTGTTCGTGTCTTCGGCTGGGATCAAACCCACTCCCTCTAGCTTGAGAGGCAAGAATTCTCCAACTAGGCTATCTTGTTTTTCAACTTTTTACCCGGCTGCGCAAGAAGGAGGGTTATGTTTTCGAGTGTATCTATGTAAGTATGCATTAACATTATGTAAATAATGTATGTATGAGGTTTCTTTGGCACGGCCTACAGCCTAAACAGCTTGATTATTTCGACATGTGAGATGTCATTTGAATCGTCTTGATAGTGGAAGTGACATAGGGTACAACATTTTGCAGTCGGGTTTTTTGTTCTTCTTTTTATAATGTTACTCGTTAGTTTTTCTTTTTCATATTTACCGTGTAACTTCGTAATGTTGCCATGAAAAACATTTACAATTGCACGAAAACTAATATTAGTTCCCAAACTCTACGTTAGCCATTTTCGTTCCAATATACAACCTTAGTAGATTTAATATTCTAAAAATGCACATATTTGTAAGAGTTTAATGTTACGGCTTTTTAAAAATTTACTTGTAAAAAAACTGCACAGTTTTTAAAAAGAACCTCAAAATGTAGCTCTGGCCACACTTTTATAATGCACTATGTACGAGGAGTTTTGGCGGGAACCGAAAAGATGGTGTCGTGTTTTTGTATTATTTTCTAAAACTTGTGATTCTTCGAGTGTTAAAGTGTAATAATGGTGGATTATTAACGTTTACCGGTTCGTCAACGTGCACGAGTGTGGGCAAATGATACAAACATCGCGAAACGCGATTTTTCGTGTTCTCTACAAAACTTCACTTAAAGTTTCAGTAAAGTATCCATAACTTTACTGGAATGGGGAAAGGGGAGGGATTCATCGTCTTCATCATCACCTCATCATCATCATCCCATCATCTGTTACTGAAGGAAAAATTATTACTAAGAATCCGACTGAAGGACGAGTATCCATGGTCATGAATAATTAAAAAAAAAAAAGCACTATGTACGAGTATATTTATGTACACGAAATTATACCATAAACCAATTCACATAATGTCGAGGTAAGGATGTCCAAGCGACTAGCGTAGTTTTTTTGCGTCACTGTGTGCGTGTTGTGTACATATACGACAGTAGCGTAGTTTTTGGATGGTTTTGGCTTCACCTAAATCATACGCCGTGCGCCATCTTACTCTCTAGGTTGATCTGAGTGTGAATACCTATGCTGGACTGAGGTCTGATGAGGACTGAGCTGAGATCCGTCAATCCTTCAGTATTTCTCACTATATAAAATAAATAGCCGCAGATCACAATACTTATTGATCGTCTATCCTCCACCAAAGCCTACGGCCATGAACTGCGGTCTGCGCTTGCTTTCTTCAAAGTGTTTTTTTTTTCTTCAGCTCCAATTTTACTCCCCCCTCCCACTCTCTCCTCCCGGGGTAGTACGGCCGTAGAATGTAAACGTCGCAGCCACGAGTCTGATAAATAAAGAAGAAGGTTAAACGGCTGAGGTGAGCCGCGCAAACACCAGGGGAATAGGGTTGCCACTTTGAAAAAAAAAATATTTCAAATATTTTTTTCTATTTTTTCTTTTTGAGCCTTTTTTTGGTATAAAAGTGCAAAAAAACTTGACTCTTGACCCCCTGGATTACAAATTAAGTGTCTTCAAGACCAAAATGAATAAATACATCCCAAAGTCTTCGTGCTACATCTTAGGCCTCAACGTCGCTTTATTTTCTAAATCTATTGTAGAAATAGGCTTGAGTTTATTTAATAATGATGATAAATAATAATAAATTTAGGACACACACGGTCACACACGGTCGCTTAGCCTCAAACTAAGCAAAGCCTCAAACTAACTATTATAACTGACAGAGCCTGTTATACATGCATTTACATAAATTTTTAAATACTTAATATGTTAACTTACACAAACACAAAATTAAATGTTCATCACACAATGTTTGCTACCAATTGTCGCCGGACTCTTAAGCAAGAACTTAGACCGTACTTTCTCGTATATTCAGTGCAAGTGGCCGCCGAAAAACGTTATCGATGATACATCAGACGAGGGGGTGGCCAAAATAGACGTCGAATTAAAAAAAAAACAAGTTACGCTGAAACTACGTAACTGCGTGTACGGTAGCGGTGTTTTTGCTTAAGTTATAAACGAAAATCCTCGTAAGCGTTGAAGTCGCAAAATAAATCAATAATAAATAATTTCGAGACACTTTCACGCACGGTCGCCTGACCCCAAACTAAGCTAACTAAAGCGTGTACAAGTAAAGCTTGTAAAGCTGCCAGAGACTGATATAAATACTTATTCTTAAATACATACTTTAATATATATTAACCCCAGAAATAGAACAAACACTAATGTTCATCACATGAATGTTTGCCCTAGATGGGAATCGAACCCACGCTCCCAAATGAAGGTAAACATGAAAGGGAAAGCAAACGTAAAAATTTCCGCGTGTGACGACCCTGACAGTTAATATGTGAGTGACAGTAAGTCATAAATTACAGACGTCACTCGATCCGGCGAGATCAAGGGTTGCCATGCGGACTTGTCTGTAGGGTTCCTTACTGGGAAAACGCTCGCTCAAAGGGTCGACGGCCGCTGGGGCAGAAATACTCTTGACCGCGAACCGGAAGATGCAGCTTGGGCAGGCTTCTGTTACTTGGTGAGCCATCGATCTAGTAAGGGTCTCGGGAAGTATTCGCTATTTAAATGTTTGTTAAAAAAAATTGAGAATTTTTAATATTAGAGTGAGACATATTCTTGAAATTGACTGAATAAAATATCTGACAACCAAAATTTACACAAAAAGTAACTAGAACAACCATGACCTACTTTAGTTGTTCTATTAGGTATTCTAGTTTACTTTTGTTTTTTCTTTTCTTACACTAGTGTGTAACATTATTAAAATAAAAACAAAAAGCCTGAAACTCCGGACATAATTAAAATGTTGTGCTCTATATTACTTCCACTATCAAGACGATTCAAATGACACCTCACATGTCGAAACCCATGAAGCTGTTTAGGGTACAGGACGCGCCAAAGAAACCTCATTTATACATACCCACATACATACACTCGAAAAAAATGACCCTCCTTCTTGCGTAGTCGGATAAAAATATAGATCAAATAAAACTCAAAGTTCTAAAACAATATTTTTCCACGGAACCCTCACCGAATTTCCTTTAATAACTGCGCAGGTCATAGTAAAGTAGGGTAAACAGGTTTATGAAGGCACCAGGTCCCGCGGGGCGCGTTTTAGGGTCCCGCGGTATTCACCCCGCCTTAATGACGATGTATCGACGAATGTGCACGTTCACCTTAATAAAGGATTTTTCTTACTTTCACGGAGTTTTTTACTGGATTTTAAGGTTAAGGGAGACTTGGGTGAGTTCACAGAATAGATAGATAGATAGATAAACACTTTATTTTTCACACCAGAAATAAAAAAAACAAAAGAACAGAAAAATCTTAAACTGTAGTGTAACAACTGGCGGCCTTATCACTAAGGGCGATCTTTTCTTCTGGGTTTGAATACGGGAGTCTCCTATACCCACAGACCTAAGATTTTTTTTGCTTCGCAAAAGACCAACGAAGCGTGGGACAGAGAAGTCTCCATCGAAATGTAAACTCCACAAGAGAGAAAGAGGTCGCCTACAAATAAAATGTTAGTCAATTTTTCTTTTGTCATTAATGACAGCGCGCCACCTGGGAACACGCGAAAATTCCTATGATTTATATTTTTACTAAAATAATTATAAATAGACTCAAAAGAGAGCAATTGTAACTAAATGCAGTTATGTCATCTTGTGAGTTTAGCAATTGTGATGTGAATCCAAGATGTAACCCACAAAATTTGTCGTTTCATGGGTAAATATGAAAATTCCATTGTGATGTTTTTGTCTAAATTTTGTCTAAAACATAACATAAATTGGTTCCAAAAACCGATTTACCAGCGGTATGTTGTTGTCGTTTCTTCGTAACATCTATATTTCCTAGATGAAAGCAGAATTGGTGATGAAATTCAGCATTAAAATATTAGTTAGTTTACGCTCGATTTTCACTAGAGATGGATAAAAAGATGACGTCATTATTATCGATAGTTTTTTATCAAAGTTCATTAGGTAGGCGATGGGTGCAATACATAAACAAAGCATACATTTTTGAATCAATGCCATCAAAAGTAAATTGACATTCTTCCGAGTTTGTACTGAATGATGAGGCGTAAAACATTTTTGTATTATATATAAGTATGTACCTTCAATTTCTGATCATCATTTTTAATTCAATTTACACATTTTGGGTGTCTTACATCCAAGTCTAATTTAATTATATTTAATTTAATTAAATAATATAAATGTAAATTATAAATAAATGTACAAAACCAATGAGATAAGTATTATTACTTATCCTAATCCATATACGAGTAAATTTGGTCAAGGGTCACAATTCGAAGCGAATTACTAGGATAGTATTATGTTGATCGTATTATTTACTTTTCTTATGTTAATTTAGATACATGGTGACACTGACATCTAACTCTTCCGCCTAGCTTAACACCCGTTTAGTGATTAATATTCATTTTAGCTCAGCAGCGGTGTTATACTTGGAACAAAAAACAACTCAATTGATATGCGAAAGATTATATTTATCGACAAGCACCCGGAGGACCATTTTTGGTCAATCGATAAATTAATAAGTACTTTTCACAACACTAATTTACTCACGCATGCGCAAATGTTTTTTTGTATCACTATCGAATTGTCACTGTCGATCTTTTACATCCTAGATCTGTGCCTATACCCACTAATTATGTAATAGGCATATTACATATTACAGGGAATTCGGGATTCGGCCAATTTACGCCAATTTCTGAAGGCTCAGTTGATTAAGCGACTGTACGAGCGTTGGCGAGCGAAGCGTCTCTGCTTCAGCTTCGACAAAAATGCATTCGTATGTCCGGATCTCTGTCTTCGTCTACAGGTTTTAAAAAAACATACCTTCGCCGTTTTGAAAATTTCCAAAAATTGCCTTGACAAAAATACAATACATATCGTCACGCCTTTCCACGAGGGGGCTGAGGTGTACAACACCCACACTTCGCCGGACGATATTCAGTCCCAAAAGTGATTCAGACTGTGAATCACTGAGTGACTGAGAATGTGGTTAGTTAAAATTGTTTTGCTCTTAAAATTTGGATAATTCGTTGATTGGACATGGGTGTAATAATATACTCCGCCAGGTAACAAAATCCATCAGAATTGGGTCTTTTTTTGTGAGTAAGTACTGTGTATAAGTTTCCTAAGCTTGATGAATTTATCGGAAACCAAACAGATTTTGATAAAACTCGGTATGAGCAATCTTATATCGTCACGCTTTTTCCCCCGAGGGGGCTGGTAGAAGTGTAAAACAACACCCACACTTCGCCGGATAAACCCGCTTCCTGTGGCTATGATAGCATATTATGAGAAGGCCGCCTCTCAAGCCAGAGGAAGCGGGTTCAGACTCAGCCGACGGCACGCACCAATTTGTTCATTGTGTGAACATATGTGCGTATTGTATGTCATCTGCTACATGACTAGAGTCCGGAGACTCGTCGGTTAGGACATAAAATTACTTTTTGTGCAAACGACCACCAACAAACTGCCACCACTGGTGTTGAAAGATGAATGTGCAAAACGGCAATAGCCAAATTTAGCTTAAGAAATTGAAGAAAACAAAATGGCAGTCATTGCGAAAATGTTAACTCAGTAAGTCTAAATAAATAAAAGTAAATAATCTGTACAGTAAAACTAGTATTTTATTTTATGAATGTACCTCCATGAGACGAAGGACTGCCGTACAACTGGTGAAAACTACAGTCAAACCGCTAGAACTCTATCATGGAAAACTAGTTTTTGATACATTTTTACACAGCTTAACTATATAATTAGTTGGGGGCTGAGCTATATACCCACGTCCGTAGGAGTGTACTCTATTCTGATTCCCTACACGTGGTCCCCGGGTAGTGCTAACCGGGTAGTGCTAACCGGGTAGCAAACTCTGGTGGGAGGCTTCGACCATGGCTAGTTACCACCCACCGGACCAAGCCATGCCGTAAAATGACCTAGTCGTGTTTCGGGATGTAGTCCGGTGTAACCGTTCCGAAGACGGGTCTGAGCAGTAGCGCACTTGTAGCGCCTCACTCAACTGCCGTCTTTGTACTTCTTTACTCTGGCCTTGAAGTTTGGTAGAGACAGAACTTCAAGGCTAGAGTGAATAAGTACCTTATAGGTCGTCGTGCTCCATCTTATACCACAACGTCGCTTAACATCAGGCGAGTTGGTGGTCGTTGGGAGCAAGCCCTAATTAAGCTAGTTGGCTACGACATGTTTGTTCATATGTATGCATTTGACTGCCTCGGTGGCTCAGTTGCTAGTGAACCTGCCTGCTGAGCTTGGGGGCTTGGGTTCGATTCCCACCTCGGGCAAACATTTATGTGGTGAACTTTTGTGTTTGTTCTATGTCTGAGTGTTAAATATCTATTTAAGTATGTATGTAAATGTATTTCAGTCTCTGGCCGCCATAGTACAAGCTTTGCTTAGTCTGGGGTAAGGCGACCATGCGTGGAAATGTCCCGAATTTATTAAAACTATTATTCGCTTGCTAAGAAGCAGTATGAGAACCGCCTTACATCTTACCCACCCGTAATTCGATCCCACGCAATATATTTAAGTGATACTCAAAATATATGTTTAACATTCGCATGGTACGTGGTGCTTCATTTTTGAGTTATGACGGCATAACTGTATCGGAGGAAACACTTACTCGGCCCCGCCATAAATGTTGCTAGAAAATATTTTATTTAAGTACCTACATTTTTGACCGAGTTACGGAAGCGAGTGTACAGGAAAAAAATTAACAAGTAACATTAATAAAAGAAAAACAAAACATCTGCAAAATGTTGTACCCTATGCTTAGACAGTCTATGTCACTTCCGCTATCAAGACGATTCAAATGACACCTCACATGTCGAAATACATCAAGCTGTTTAGGCTATAGGCACTTCCGCTATCAAGATTAATCAAATGACACCTCACATGTCGAAATACATCAAGCTGTTTAGGCTATAGGCACTTCCGCTATCAAGATTAATCAAATGACACCTCACATGTCGAAATACATCAAGCTGTTTAGGCTATAAAATCTATCTTTGGCCTATCTTTGGCCGTGCCAAAGAAACTTCATATATATGTACATGCCCACATACATACGAGTACATGCATACACTCGAAATCATAACGCTCCTTTTCGCGCAGTGGGGTAAAAAGCCGGAAGAGACATTTAGGAGCATTACATGATAAAATTTATTTGTATCACAGAATAGCCCTATTACATTTGAATGTACTTCTGTATACTTATAAGGTCTATTAATATTCTCCGCCAGGTATAACATTCCGGTCGTGTGAGCAACACGTAGTGACGTCAATCGATGCATAAGCAAGACCGAAATAAGTCATTTACAAATAGTTCGAAAGAGACGGAGATGACGAATGACGTCATTACGTGTTTGCTCCCGGGATGTTAGACCTTGTTATTTTGGATCATGTATACTTAGAAACTACCTAAACTTCTTTCAAAACCAGTTTTCATAATAGCATTTATAAATACTTTTTTTTCTATTAAAACCTCTTCAAAAAAACCTAATTTTGCTTATATAGAAAAAATTTACATAAAACCGTCAGAAAACTTTGAAACTTTACGAAAATATTTACTCATCTTTCCTAATGGCCGTTAAAATATTATGGGATTAGGCCATAAAAGGTAAGATTTTCGAGCATTTCCTCAAAAATCATCATTGTCATCAGTCCTAAATCGCCCACTGCTGCCACAGGCCAGCGGCCTCGAATAATGTTGGGTACACACCAAGCCAACGAATGCCAAAGAAAGCGCTGCGTCCCGTTTCGTTTCAATAAAATAAAATGAGACGCAGAATTTCGTTGGCCTTCGTTGGCATTGGTCTGTACGCAGCATAAGAAGACGGCCAAAGGCGGACTTTCCTTAATAGGTTCACCATCAATATGTCGTCAGCTTTAATAAAGCCCGCACGAAGCGCTTTCAAAACTCCTTCCTAATCAGAACTGCCAAGGAGTGGAACGCGCTTCCTGCCTCGGTGTTCCCCAGCAATGGATATAACCTGGGTCTTTTCAAGACAAGAGTAAGGCCTCATGGGCAAGCGTGCTCCATCTTAGACCGCATCCTCACTTTCCATCAGGTGTGTTGCGGTCAAACGTGGGCCCATTCAATCATAAAAAAAAACCATCACGCACCAGCTTCACCACACTTCTAACTGCGCAAGCCAGACTTGAGCACGGAACACCGCGCGTGTGATTGGTAAAACTGTACACAGCATAAAAAGACTGCCAAAGACGAACTTTCCTTAATAGGTTCACCACACACAACAGCTTCACCACACTTTTAAAAGCGCAGGCCAGGCACGGAACACCGCGCGTTGGTAAAACTGTACACCGCGCCAATTCACGGCATGGCTTGCGTGGTTTGCAACTTGCATACGCAAGCCGAAAAGATCGTGTCGTTACCACACGGCTCAGTTAAGTACGTGTAAGCCTCAGTTAAGTATGCACAGTTAAAAGTGTGGTGAAGTTTGTGCGTGTCTGGAGACAGACAGTCGGTCTGCAGTCTGCACTAATAGGCTCATCCAGTGCGTGTCTGCAATAGTCTGCAGACAGATAGTCGGTCTGCAGTCTGCACTAATAGGCTCACCCATGATCCAAAAAACTAGATCTGGCATTCTTAAAAGTGTGGTGAAGTTTGTGCGTGTCTGCAATAGTCTGCAGACAGATAGTCGGTCTACAGTCTGCACTAATAGGCTCACCCATGATCCAAAAAACTAGATCTGGCATTCTTAAAAGTGTGGTGAAGTTTGTGCGTGTCTGCAATAGTCTGCAGACAGATAGTCGGTCTGCAGTCTGCACTAATAGGCTCACCCATGATCCAAAAAACTAGATCTGACATTCCAGGAGCAAACACGTATGACGTCACTCGTCATCGTCATCTGTCTCTTTCGCACTATTTGTAAATGACTTAATGCGGTCTTGCTTAAGCATCGATTGAAGTCACTACGTGATGCCCACGGGACCGGAACGCTAAACCTGGCGGAGTATGTTATTACCCCGTGGACTCACCTATTAGTGCAGACTGAAGACTGTATATCGGTCGATAGTTTGGTTTGGTCGGGCTGCTAGTGCTAGTTTGAAGGCAGTTGAAGCTGATACTAATCATTGTAATGTGCGCATTTGCATACCTCTTCACACTCATTATAAAGCAGACAACTATCGGCCGAAAAAAGTATGCAGTCTTTTTTTCTGATTGAATAAGCCCACGTTTGACCACAACACACCTGATGGAAATTGACAATGTGGTCTAAGGTGGCGATTATGCGAGTTAAATTTTTATCTCTTTCTTTCTTTGCAGTCATGGGAACAAGTCAGACAAGGAAACCCAATCGCCTATGTTAAAGATATTCAAGGACATGATGCACAAGGACAAACGGTAAAACTTACAAATTTTAGACACAAATGACCTCCTCTGATATAGGTATACCGCATGATCGAAACGCAAAACGCAGCGGTCAAAATATATCTATGTAAATTTGCTTTCATTGGTTGATTGCTAGGCGCTGCTAGGTGTAACGTTCAGACGTAATTATGCGTTGTAAATAATTTCTTACACGTAATAATTTATGACCCAATATGGTCAGATAGAAATATAAAATCCTTAAATAGAAATGACAGTTAGTTGGAAGAAGGTTTGCCTCCCGAACCAGTATTTGTGAACGTAGTGTTCAATGTCAGCTGCTATATAACTTGTGCCCGATGTAAGGTAGCAGGCTCGGCCCTGTCACATTTGTGACTGAATGTCGCCCGGATAAGGTAGGCAGATGATGATGATGACCCTGGTTCTCTATTTAACCGTGGTGTTACTCATGGTTAAAAAGTAGCTTATGTACTATTCCAGACTCTATATCTATCTCTGAGCCAAATTTCATTCAGATCCGTTGAGCCGCTCTGATGGTGAGTAACAAACATCCATACATCCATCTAAATTTTCGCATTAATCTATTAGTGTGATAAATTTCGTCACGTCTTTTCCTTCGAAAGAGTCGGCAAAGGTGTATTACAACACCCACATTTCGCCGGACGATATTCAGTCCCAAAATGTGACAGGGGACGAGCCTATCGCCATACTCCTCCAGTCTCCAGTCATATAGCAGATGATGACATACAATACGCACAAATGTTCACCCAATGAACAAATTGGTGCGTGCCGTTGACTGGGTTCGAACCCGCTCCCTCTGGCCTGAGAGTCGGACCTTCTCCCAACTAGGCTGCCATCACCATCGTATTGAAAGAGGGATCCTAGATACTCGAAGTCTGAACAGGCTGAGCCCTGAGTAATAAAAGTAATTTCTTATTAAGGAGTATCTACTATGTGACCCTTTCTGCTTAGTACATCCTATACTAATAACCCGGTAATCGAATACTTTCTCGTTTACAGCGACCCCGAAAAGGCAAACTTACTAAAGGAGAAACATCATGAGAGAAAGAGAAAGTACTATACTGGATCTGGATCCAAGTCGGGCCGTGTGAGTATCTCAGAAATTAAACATCAGAAACGTTTTTTTTTGTTATATATTATAAGTGTTTTCAGCTATTTGGTTCATGCCAATTTTTTTTTTATTTACTAAGTATTTTGCATTTAATATTGCAATTCGAAGTCAAAGTAGAAAGTTTATGTGTCTGTGTATGTGTGTGTGCTTGTTACTTCTTCACGCTCAAAGGGATGGGCAGATTTTGATGAAATTTGGAATGCAGGGAGCTAAAACCACCTAGGGTAAACCTTTTATAAGTTCCACCACTGGCCCCGTTATGTGGGAAACACGCCACTGGCAGCCTACCTACAAAAAACCTTTTTTTTTTAATGTACAATAGGTCAGCGTTTGACCACCAACACGCCTGATGTTAAGCGACGTTGTGGTCTAAGATGGAGCACGACGACCTATAAGGTACTTATTCACTCTAGCCTTGAAGTTTTGTAGAGTGAAGAAGTACAAAGACGGCAGTTGAGTGAGGCGCTACAAGTGCGTTACTGCTCAGACCCGTCTTCGGAACGGTTAGACCGGACCACATCCCGAAACACGACTAGGTCATTTCACGGCATGGCTTGGTCCGGTGGGTGGTAACTAGCCACGGCCGAAGCCTCCCACCAGAGCTCCTTACGATGTTTCACCTCGGCGCAAGATGTCGGGGCTACAGGGACGCTTTCCAACTCCTTCACTTGCTCTTGCAGCTTGCCCTCTCGAACACCAGACACATCGTCATCATCCACCTCCTCGGGGAGAG
Organism: Peribatodes rhomboidaria; assembly: GCA_911728515.1. Classification (NCBI taxonomy): domain Eukaryota; kingdom Metazoa; phylum Arthropoda; class Insecta; order Lepidoptera; family Geometridae; genus Peribatodes; species Peribatodes rhomboidaria. The sequence goes on from OU452194.1 coordinate 3,741,012, forward strand.
GACGGGAACCCTCGCGGAGGAAGGGGTGGCTTAAACCCTGTATTAGCACATAGGCTACTTTTTACCGCAGGTCATACTGCAGAGCGCAGCTAGTTTTGTAAAATGCGCGGTTTTGTAAAATACATTAAGCTTGATTTATTTATGTTATATACTGTGGACTCGGTTCGAAATATAATATTAGTTAAAATTTAATCCTAACTATCATTATTTTTGCAAAAATGAGTTTTTTCGTATATTTGTTTGTTTGTTAGTTACGCTTTTACACTGTACCTACTTTAATCTACTACTACACTACGATAATCATGAAATTTTGCATACACGTTGTCAGGGGTACAGAAAGAGACATTAGGCGTTCGTGCACTACAAGTAATTTTACTGTCCAGCAATTCGATTTGTTACGGTCCGATATGGCACGCAATGGATTTATATACAAGCACAAGCTCGTAAAAAATACGTACACGTATTTTTACCCTACGAAATTTTGCTTTCTCCATGCGGGGCCGTTTTTTTCCGGTCCGAGATGACAGCAATGAAAAACGCATCTAAGCTTGTGCACTGCGTCCGCGATTTTCATGAGCGGGCGTGCGCGGGGCTTCCCGCCCTCACCTCCCACCTCTTGCGCCTACGACGCACGCCTCGCTAATTTTATCCAAATAAAAATATCGAACCGTCGGACGGTAAAATTCCTTGCAGTGCACAAGCCAATCATCCGTTTTTTTCATGCCACCCCGGACTGTAAAAAATCGGACTGCCGGACAGTAAAATTACTTGTAGTGCACAAACGCCCATATCTTTCTTTCCGAAAAATGACGTTTCCTGTAGGAGCGCTGGTAAAACCGCAGGGCGCACCTAGCTTAATATATTTGTATCGCAACAAGTTCTTGACAAGCTATTCTTCAGCAGACTGTCTCCAGCAGTTCGGATCATCCGAAACACGAGACTTACAAAACGACGCAAGAAGCCAGAAACGCGGAGTTCCAAGTCGGTTGCAATAACAGTCGAAATGCCATGGTCAGTTCACATAACATAATAACCCATACATAACATAATAACCTATGCATAACATAATAACCCATACATAACATAATAACTTATGCATAACATAATAACCCATACATAACATAATAACCTATGCATAACATAATAACCCCTACATAACATAATAACTTATGCATAACATTATAACCCATACATAACATAATAACCCATACATGACATAATAACCTATGCATAACATAATAACCCATACAATATAACTCATACATAAGATAATATAATCGACCAAGCGAGCGTTAGCAAGCGAAGCTTCAGCTTTGACAAAAACGCTTACGTATGTCCGAATTCTGTCTGAATTTCTGTTCTTATCTCTGTCTTCCTCTACAGGTAGAAATTCTTAACCGAGTCTCTTGAAATGTTGTCTCTTGAATTCAATAATTAGATAGATTTTTTTAGTCGACACAGTTTTTGTAAGTTTTTTAAAATGATTGTTAGATCATAACTTCGACATCTCTGAACCGATTTGGAAAAAAAACCTTCTTTTATTTGAAAGGATATACTTACAGATTGGTGCCGGTTTTTTTTTAAAATTACCATTGATGATGGGAAGAAACCGGCAGGCTTATTACGAATCTTGCGACAGGCGTAAATTGTGCGACCATTTCCTGTCAAATGTCAGTTAGAAACTGAATAGATAAAATCTCATCTCATCTCACGCGCAGGTGAGATGAGATTTTATCTTGGTCACTCTCACACCTATGACTTTTCAAACGAGAGCAACAAGGACGAAAAATGGTGAGATAAAAATCTCAAATCTCCGAATAGGGCCACTGCTCTGACATGGCTTGACTGTTGTAGTCAAGTCAGAGGCTTTCAGGCGGCCTAAATATTCTGACACTAGGACTAGCCACTATTTGCCTATACGGAACCTCAATCAAGCTTTTTTTTTCAGGGAACTTCGAACCTTAAATCTGAGGCCGAGGAGACTTGCTCTTGTGTCTCTTGCGTGTGAGTTGTTTGCTTTCTCGCTCTTACATATTATGTCAAAATACAACGTTGTAGCGATGGCAGACTAATTGGGAGAAGGCTCGTCTCTCAAGCCAGAGGTAGCGGGTTCGAACCCAGCCGACGGCACGCACCAATTTGTTCATTGTGTAAGCATATGCGTATTGTATGTCATCTGCTACATGACTGGAGCCCGGTGTATGGCGACAGGCTCGCCCCCTGTCACATTAAGGACTGAATATCGTCCGGCGAAGTGTGGATGGTGTATTACACCTCTGCAAGCCCCCTCGGGGGAAAGGCGTGACGATATGTCAGAGGCAGCATTCTTAATCAGGACGAAGCTTAAGTCAACTTTTTTTATGGGTGACCGCTGGTGGTGTTCACAGCTGACTATTATATCGTGTATTACCAAATTTAAAAAAAAACTCAATTCAGTTTTTTTTAATGTTTGTAGAGCATAACCTTGTGTTAATTTTTTTTAATCCAGTTCAGATGACGAGAAGTTGGTTTTATTGGTTTATTTTAAAATACTAGCTGTCACCCCGCGACTTCGTTCGTGTTTATTATTTCTATACATACATATATGTGAGCTATCCTATCTGTTAAGTTAGATCGAACTGCACACGGTGTGCAAATTTGATTGAAATCGGTTAAGTAGTTTAGGAGTCTATAGCGGACAAACAACGTGACACGTAATTTATACGTTTTAAGATATAAATACATTTAAAAGATTTTTTTTGTGATGATTGGTTGAATCTGCATTTCTACCTTTCTGCCTTCCTGCAGGTGTATTTTTATTTCATGATAGAAAAAAGTGCATACAGACGAACATAGAACCTCTTTCTTTTTCGAAGTCAGTTTAAATAAGTTTTTTTTTTCAGGCTAAAAAAACTGATCAGCACCGACTATGCTTGCATAGCTTGCATCGTAATACTGCTGGCTGTATCAATAGTGATTGCTATCATGCTTGTCTACAAGAGCATGCCATGTGCCACCACTACTGACCCACAGACGTGGAAGGTATGATAAGTCTAGATTTAGTCCTAAGGTAGAATAAGGTAATATAGTGTTATGGTGAACGTAGGTCATGAGTAGGTATTATATTACAATACAATAGAATACAATACAAAAACTCTTTATTGACACCAAATACAAATAAATCTAAACTGAACACTCAAAAATAAAGGCGCAATGGGCGGTCTTATCGCTTAAGAGCGATCTCTTCCAGACAACCTTTGGATGGAAAAAAAACATTATGATTTAGCATGGACGATTATATTTGTCTCTGTCATTTTAATTATATGATTGCTCACGAATAAACTTTATTTCTTTCCTATGATGGACGTAGGTTATTATGGTGAACGTAGGTCATTGTGATAAACGTAGGTCATTATGGTGAACGTAGGTCATTGTGATAAACCTAGGTCATTATAGTGAACGTAGGTCATTGTGATAAACGTAGGTCATTATGGTGAACGTAGGTCATTATGGTGAGCGTAGGTCATTGTGATAAACGTAGGTCATTATGGTGAACGTAGGTCATTGTGATAAACGTATGTCATTATGGTGAACGTAGGTCATTGTGATAAACGTATGTCATTATGGTGAACGTAGGTCATTGTGATAAACGTAGGTCATTGTGATAAACGTAGGTCATTATGGTGAACGTTGCTCATTGTGATAAACGTAGGACATTATGGTAAACGTTGCTCATTGTGATAAACGTAGGTCATTATGGTGAACGTAGGTCATTATATTAGTGAACTGTTATATCACTTATAGTGAAAAACATGATCAGAACTGATATACGATCAGTTCTGATCATGTTTTCTTACTCTTTGACAAACGTTTTATCTTATTTCTAGAATAAAGCAGAAACCGAGAGGCTGAAGAGAAGAATTGGCAGTCTAAGAAAATTGGGCTATGAACCTAAGTAAGATTTTTTATTATTAACATTGTTAGCTTTACTTGTAACTAACAAACAAGGTACAATTTTAGACCTGATCCAGCCATCACCGTTCTTTTATAACTGTACCAGGCGCACCAGTAAGAGACACCCTCTTATGGTGGAAATTCCGCCAAAACGCACTAAGCGTTTCAAGTCAACTTTTCTTGTAAGAACTGCAGAGGTGTGGAACTCGTTGCCTGCGTCTGTCTTTCCACCTAAATACAATCCGGGGGTGTTTAAGAGTAAAGTGAATAGGTATCTCCTAGGCAAGCGTGTTTCACCTTCGATCACGTCGACGCTTCCCATCAGGCGAGTCAGTGGTCAAACTCATGCCTATTTTGCCATATTTTATTTTACATGCCTAGTTTGTTGTAAAAAAAGGCCCGTATTCTGAAACGACGTCAGTCATGAATTTCGATTTCGTACTTTCATTTTAGCATGTGAGCCAAGAGGGCAAGTCAATTACCTACTTCTAATCGTCGTATCGAACTAAAACTTTATAATTATGTAGATCGGTCTTCGGATGACGAAACTATAGTTTGGTATATCGGAGCTGATCTGATGATGGAACTAGAAGGTGGAGCATGTTTTTAGTTGACTTAATCTGAAAGCGTTGATAGTTGGAGAAGGCCTGCGTCTTAAGCCAGAGGGAGCGGGTTCGAACCCAGCCAACGGCACGCACCGATTTGTTCATTATGTGAACATATGTGCGTATTGTATGTCATCTGCTACATGATTGGAGCCCGGTGTATGGCGACAGGCTCGCCCCCTTTCACATTTAGGACTGATTATCGTCCGGTGAAGTGTGGGTGTTGTATTATACAACGATATGTTAATCTAAGTACAATAAGGCACTTTCACACTACTATTATAAAAGGCAAAGGTGCCACATAAGGATCACCTCAAAAGTCTTCAAACTAGCGAATTTTTTTTGATTTATCGGGGCTAGCCACTCGGCCTATACTTAGGCTTCATCGTATATAGCACACACATCAACTCAAAAAGGGATCGTCACCGTATCAACTCGAATCGTACAGTATTCTTTGTGTGAAACTCTCTACTGCAACGCACACCAATCGGAGTCGTAACGTAATCGCCTTACCCTTGTAAAGTAAGGTGTTACGTTGACGTTCCCTTTCCGAGTTGATATGTGAGCTACGACCTTAAAGCTAGCTTTTGTTTTTCAGGAATCGCCAGCGAAATATTTTCAAAAGAGACGGTTCGAGTTTTGGGAGCTACAATTTTAATGAAAACGATATGGTAAGTGCTTATAACTAGCTGAAGGCGGGAGATGGGTTCGAATATTTTTCTATGGAAACGGCAAATCTCGCCCAAGCATATCTTCTTCTTCTTTAATCGTTCCCTCATTACTGAGGATCGTGGTCACTGGACCCCTCTAAGCGGACAATCTGCCTCCATCGATTCCGGTCCAAAGTTGCCATCACCACCTGCTGGAATTTGCTTGAGGACGTAGCTTCTTTCATTTGGTCAGACCATCGTGTTGGCGACCGGCCTCGTGCTCTTTTCCCAAACGAATATTTTTTTTAAATTAAAATTTTCCGCGCACTGTGAAATTAGTGCGGAGGACACCTATTAAATAAAACCGGCCAAGGGCGAGTCGGACTCGCGCACCGAGGGTTCCGTACAAACCTGTAGGTATATAAGTAAAAGTTATGGTATTTTTATTGCTAAATGAAATCCATTTGCGTTGACATAGAAGTTTGATTTTGTTACAGTTTATAAATGTATTATTGACCTGAGTATTATAAATGAATTTCATCTTGATACCTCCACGCGTTGCTGAGAAAAAAGGTCTTGACAGACACACAGACAGACGGACAACAAAGTGATCCTATAAGGGTTCGGTTTTTTTCCTTTTGAGGTACGAAACCCAGCAAACAAAAAGTCAATGTATAGTACCCTATAAACTTTATTTTAGGCCAACAAGGTGGTTACACAAAGTAAAGTATCCCTGTTTTCTTTGCTTGTGGGATAGTAGAGCTAGAAATCAACATTGGACTAAAGAAGATTGGTTTACTCGGGAAGCGCTAGTTCCAGGACAACAGAATGTGATAAACCCACCTTTAGTTTCAAGGGATCGTATAATTTTGCCTCCGTTACATATAAAACTAGGGCTTATGAAACAATTTGTAAAAGATAGTTGATTGAATCAGGCGTTACTTTGCGGAAGTTCATCTTCAAAATTGTTACTTGAACTAATATCTAGTGTAATTCCGCTTTAACTTTAAAGCGGAATTACACTGGGTATTAGTTCAAGTAACAATTTTGAATTTGTAAAAGGTCTTGACGAAAATGGAAATTGTTTCCGTTTTTTATCAAAAAAGTTTCCAAAGCTGAGTGCAGAAAAGATAAAAGCGGGCATTTTTGACGGGCCACAGAAAAGATCGTTAGTAAAAGACTCAAATTTTACGGAAATTATGAGACTATACACAGATTGAGAAAAAGGCATGGAATGAGTTTGTTTGGCTTGTTCAAAATGTTTTGGGAAATTAAAAATGTTCTGACTTTTCTCAACACGTCGAACAACTAATGAGTCACTTTCAAAGGCTTGGATGTAACATGAGCATCCCATCTCCACAACCACCTGGACTATTTCCCCGCCAATCTTGGGGATCTAAGTGAAGAACAGGGCGAGCGATTCCACCAGGACCTTCGTACGATGGAGGAACGCTATCATGGCTACTGGAACGCACACATGATGGCTGACTATTGTTGGAGCATTCAGAACAGCTCTCTACCTTCAGCTTCAAAAAGGAAATCAAATAAAAGAAAGTTTTTTTCAACTTAAAAACTAAATAAAATAGGATTATCTTTAAGTATGTAGTGTTTCATTATAAAACTAGCTTCTGCCCGCGGCTTCGCCCGCGTGGCTTACAGAAAATGTATGACGTTTTGATCTTCAGAAATAAATATTATAAGCGGTCACACTCGCTCTCAATTGAATACACAAAGTGACAATATCCCAAGCAGAGCAATATGGACGAAGTTCTTTAGTTAACTAAATTATCTCTGGAATGAGAAAAGTAGTAGTAGTAGATCAACAGAACTTAAAGCGTGTGTGAAATGATAAAATTAGAAGACAACCGAAAGTAGATAATTGACAATTAATAATGTTTACAACGAAAACCTAATTATAATTTTTATCTTTTTTAGAAACACTTGGCTGCTCCATGAGCTTACTCTGTAGTAGGCCACGTATAACTAACCGTGTGAAAAGCATTTTAGTCAATTATGAGTTTGGCTTGAGATTTATTTATGGTCATGGCAAAGCAGACTTTGAGGGGAAACTGCACTCTTTTTAACTCGAAGGGGTAGTTCGGTGGTGTTAGAGATATTAGAGGAATCCTCAGCATAAACACAGACTCATTCGGAAACTACACCAGTCAGTGTGCTGGCAGACCTTTAGTTAAGACCTTCGAAGCAAAGACAACCTGTAGTAGGTTTTGTCTTCCTAATACTAAAGCAGCTTCTTCTATTGACTTCGTCTATTTTTACTAAATACTGCTTCTAAGATCGGACAGACATAATTATAAATTTCATCTCCTAGCTCATCTACCTGATCTTTATTGGCAGAAAATCTCTTTACTTGCCGTGTGTAACTTTCTGACAGGCTTGGACTTAATTCTTGTATTTTTCCCTTACTGATAAAGTAGGTTTGAAATCTGATAGAATGTCAGCAATATAGTTCACACATTTTACACGGAGATTCAAATGGAAAAAGCAATGATAGCTTCGTATTTAATGTCATCTGCTACATGACTGGAGCCCGGTGTATGGCGATAGGCTCGCTATTTATTACATTTTGGAATGAATATCGTCCGGCGAAGTGAGGGTGTTGTAATACACCTCTTAGGGTAAAGGCGTGACGTTTTACCTACTGTACGTATCTACTACCGTTATCTAGATCTGTGCCAAATTCCAAGTTGCTGGCTATTACAGTTTCCAAGATAATCAGGTCAGAGACATACAGACAGACATACATTGGAGTTTCATGATAAAGTTCCTTTCACCATTTTAGTACAGAACCCTAAGAATGATAACAGCGTCGTTTATAGTGGGTGGAAAACTTTCTCAACAAAGTTTTCGGAGTAAAAAGAAGCCCTATTAGACTCTGTCGGTGGATGATGATGATGATGATTTTGGAAAAACTGTGATACACGTGTCTCTTAATTTTAATTGAAGAGTATTTGTACCAATTTTTGAGTCAATCGACCCAGAGAAAAAAAAGTTTCATAGAAATTTGAACCCCTTATGGGTAGTATTTCGAAAAACCCTTTCTTAGTGGATGCCTACACTGTATAAAGAACATTTCCTCCAAATTTCATGTTTCTAGGACCAGCGGTTTAGGCTGTGCGTTGATATATCAGTCAGTCAGTCAGTCAGTCAGTCAGGACTTTGAATTTTATATATATATAGAAGACCTGTGTGTAATATTTTTTTAACTAGAGCTGATACAGAAATTTCAGTCACAGATTTGAAATCGTCATTAACAATTGGGCTAATATCATGTAACATAACCCAATCATCAGACATGCTGTTGTGCAGTGTTATCCTACTAATATTATAAACGCGAAAGTTTGTATGTATGGATGGATGGATGGACGTTTGTTACTATTTCACGCCAGAGCGGCTGAACAGATCTGGATGAAATTTGGCACAGAGATAGATTATAGTCTAGAATAGCACATAGGATACTTTTTAACCGCGGGTGAAACCGCGGGGTGCAGCTTGTGTGTAATATTTTTTTAACTAGAGCTGATACAGAAATTTCAGTCACAGATTTGAAATCGTCATTGACAATTGGACTAATATCATGTAACATAACCCAATCATGAGACATGCTGTTGTGCAGTGTTATTATTCAGTACCTGGATGACCGAGCTTTGCTCGGTATTTTTTTTAATTGTGTTTTTTGGAAAATAAACAATTGATTTTAGTCTAACCTCAAAGCAAACACTCATTGACTTCGTGTTACTTAACAACGCCATCTGCTGTTGTGTCGCTAAAGCAATTAGTTGCTCACAAAAAATAGTATTATTATTCGCCAATAGATGTCAGGAAGAGTCGTATTTTTCAGTTGAGACTACTCAAACGCCTCCTTTTTGTTATTTTTCTTCCAAGTTTAAGTTGATTATGGATAAAACACGAATAAAATGACATTTTCTAAAAATGATTCCTAGCTAGATCGATTTATCGCCCCCGAAACCCCCTATATAGTAAATTGTATGAAAATCGTTGGAGCCGATTCCGAGATTCTAATTATATATATATATATACAAGAATTGCTCATTTAAAGATAAAATAATTTGATTTTCAGTTACAGTATATCACGAGGAGGGCTTATGGATACTATTTTCTGAATAAACGCGAACGAAGTTGCGGGCAACAGCTACTCGTAGTCTATAATAAAATATAAATATTAAAAATAATAGTTAGTTGATTAAATCAGGCGTTACTTTGCGGAAGTTTATCTTCAAATATAATTAACTAGCGACCCGCTCCGGCTTCGCACGGGTGTTTGCAATGTAAGCGGGAAAAAAATGATAATTACGACATCACATTAGAAACCTCAAAAGTAACAGTATTACTCCACTATTTAACGGATGTTATTATACATATAAACCTTCCTTTTGAATCACTCTATCTATTTAAAAAACTCGCATCAAAACCGTTGCGTAGTTTTAAAGGTTTAATCATACAAAGGGACAGAGAAAGCGACTTTGTTTTAAACTATGTAGTGATTATAATAATTCCGCTTTAAAGCGGAATTACACTAGATATTCGTTCAAATATCAAGTTTAAAAATAATAGTCTTCGTTTGTTTCGCTCGTTTTCGAGGGTAAACCTGAAATCTATAGAGCTCTCAAAATCTTGGAGTTTTCTTAGGAGAATGTATGAAAACAAAGCAAAATTAAGTAAATATAACTACTCACACGATTCGGCTGCCAAAACCCTAACTAACTCAGAGTTTCTAATTGATGTCACGTCTCGCTCTAACGAGTGGCGTGCGAGCGAGACGCGACATGATTTATGATGCTCCGTCTCGGTCTAACACGCTGCGTGCGAGCGAGACGGGAGGTGATTTGCAGAACAGACGTCACATGTTAATAATGATGTGTTAAATTTGGCTTGAAGTTTGTTAAGGGGAGGTATGCGTTTGGAAAATTAAATAAGTATTTCTTCACAGTCAGTTTTTTTCTTTTCAAATCTGTTATTTCGTATAAGATGATTAAAAAAACAAGGTTTAACATTCCGGGAGCAAACACGTAATGACGTCACTCGTAATCCGTCTCTTTCGAGCTACTTGTAAATGACATCATTCGGTCTTGCTTAAGCATCGATTGACGTCACTACGTGTTGCCCACGTGACCGGAATACCTGGCGGAGTATATTATTATACCATGGTCAACATCTTTCTTCTTCAGTTTATGACACTGACATACAGGAACTGTTATTTTTAGGGTTCCGAACCTCAAAGGGAAAAAACGCAACTCTTATACTTTATAACTTTGTTGTCCATCTGTCTGTTTGTCAAGACCCTCTTTCTCAGGAACGCGTGGATGTACCTAGCTGAAATTCTAATCAAATACTCAGGTTTACTGTCCCTTAGAGCTGTGAAAAAATCAAACTTCTAATTATCTAACAAACACACAAATTTATTAAACATGGTTATTTGTAACTTACCAGAAACCTGTTAAGGGTTCATTGTACTCATCAATATGAACAACTTTTACTATGGGGCGAACTCCGAAATCGCGGAAAAAAAGTCAGCTGTTCTATACATTTTGTCAAAGGTGATTGAACTTTTTGTATGGAACAGCTGTGTTTTTTTATCGCGATTACAGGATTGGCTTCATAGTAAAAGTAGTTTGTACTGATGAGTACAATGAACCCTTAAGAGGTTTTTGATTAGGTACAAATAACCCTGTATACTAGTACCCGTCCCGGCTTTGCACGCTACTCATAAACCTGATAAATTACCTAACTGGTGTGAAAACCGCATCAAAATCCATAGAGTGTTTTGGTATTAGCGAATATATATGTATATGTACAGAGTGACAGACAGACGCAGAAAGCGACTTATAATTGGATACAGTTAAGCATAGTTAGTCCAAGCGCCATTTTCGTTTTTTTGGGAAATTACATAAACGCGTTTTTATTGGTAGGAGGTTTGCATTTGTATGGTCTGAAAGTAAATCTATTTATATCGAAGCTTCTATTTGTAATTTAACATATTACAAGAAAAAAAACACAAAATAAGTATTTATTTTGGAAGATATAGCCAAAATGCACTTGGACTCTCAATAAATATGATGTTCTCATTTTGCAAAACGAGTCCAAGGGCCATAAATAGCTAAAAATGCACGTGGACTCGCAATAATAATGCTGTTCTCATTTTGCAAAACGAGTCCAAGGGACATTAATGTCCATTTCCTATCGATTAAATAAAAAATATATATTTTTCCATACTTGCTTAGCATCATAAATTGGTAGATGATAATGAGGACCAAGAAAAATAAATGAAAAGCTATGAAAATGGCACAGGTAATAATTATATTACAGACAGGATAATATTAACTTAGACGGACAGATGTTTGATGATAAGACAGATGTTTGATGAGAACATATCGAGTAAGATAGAGTAGGTAGATACTAAATCTACTCTAGACATGATCTGGATCAAAATCTAAATGACCATCAAAACCTTCAATATAATCATCAATCGTGTCGTCTGAAATCATTTTTTTTTTATAAAATGACATAGCGTCGTTTGGAATATAGGGGAACGGTGATTTTTAAATCTTCCAATTTTTTTCTGAAACAGGCTTTCCAGTAGCCCAAAGCGTTACCATTTATTTAAAACATTTGTGTCCTCTTCTACCTTTTTTCTCTCTACATCAATTTCTACGCTTTCTTCCTCTTCTTCACTTGTCTCGACATTTATTTTAAATGCATGATCTTTTTTTAGGCCTCCATCAGGTCACTTAGAGAGCAGCTTTTGTGGCACTGAGGGCAGGACATTGGATGTCCCATGGTTTGTGTTGCGTCGCAGCCACACTCGTGAGAACCCGTGTCAGAGAACCCCCACTTGCTCATGTTGAACTAGCAGCGAAGAACGTTTAGCGAGTTCCACGTGGGCTACGTTAAGTCGTTGCCTGGGGGGAGTTCCTCTGCCGGTTTTACGAACTCTTGTGGTGGTGCGCACCTTTCCAGCCACAGTTTGTAGCAGGACTCTCGGGGATGGGTGGGTAACGCCTTTGTGGAACTGAGAAAACCTTTGCGACTCTTGAGGCGGTTGACCGGGGGGTAAAAACTGTAGAATGGGTGTCTTGGGTCTTGTTTTTGCTTATTTTTTTAAAGGAGCAATCGACAGTTCTGCGGAATTTTAGGGGAACAATGCCGGCAAGAGGGTAAAAGGATTTTAGGGGGTGGGTTTCAAGCAGCCAGTTATTTTCTGCATGTTTCATTGAGTGCAACATCTACTTCCTTAGCATGGATGGAACGGTGTCACACGCGTATTTTCCAGCTGAGAAACAGAGTGCTAGCCCGGATGTGCGCAGTACTTGAGGTGAGGTGCCTCATGAGGTGGAAATGAGGCGGGAGAGTAAATTGTTCCTGGTAACTTTTAATTTTGTTTTCATACAGTGCTGTTTGTAAGTCAGTGGCCTGTCATGTTTTACTCCTAGGTTGGTTGTGCTGTAACAGTGCTTTATAGCGATGTATCGCCAGGATATGTAGAGTGAGCGCCTGGCTTGACGGTTTCGGAGATGGAAGGCGCATGACTGGATCTTGGACGGATTTGGTCGTTAGCTATTCTCGTCGTAGTATTTCCTGTTGACTTCCAGAGGGCTCCTGTGAGTATCATCTCAGCTTATTCTTATTATTATTCGAGGTGAGGGCGTTAAGTCCTGCACTGATCGCAGTCCCACTTGGGGTGTTTTGTGCATTTCCCCCTGCCAGCACTTACCCGAGCCAACCCAACTCCTTAAAATACCAGAGTGAAGCTCTGGGGCGCTGGCATAGTTACTCCAGTGGCGTAGATAATATTCAAATATACCTTTGCCGCTGCTGTAATTTCTAACTGTGGCGGCAGGGAGAGAAGGAAGTGAGTAGTTAACTTCAACTATTTTTATGCATCACAAGCCTATGCGACAAATGCTTGAATTATTGGGTTGCGTTTGGAATCAAACTCACGTTTCTAGTTCTGCAAAACTAGTCCAAGTAACAAACAAATGTCGCGTGGACTATTTATGCATAACACTACGTCGTTTGGGCTTGTAATGTATAAATGGAAATGTGTTTTCTTATTATACAATTTGGTTGTTATTTTTAAATTGGTTATTGGACTTGTGTTGCGTATCGAAATATAACATTTGCTATAGAAGGCGCTTGGACGGGGTATCAAAAAATACCACTTAAGAGTTCAACTGCTACAAGAGTGCTTTTTCTATGGCTAAATTATGCCCTAAGGATTACAAAAATGCAAAAAAATCAAAAAATGGAATTTGGCGCTTGGACTCATTATGCTTAACTGTATCCAATTATAATTTACTAGCTGCGCCCCGCGGTTTCACTCGCGGTTAAAAGTATCCTATGTGCTATTCCAGACTATAATCTATCTCTGTGCCAAATTTCATCCAGATCTGTTCAGCCGTTCTGGCGTGAAAGAGTAACAAACATCTATCCATCCATTCATTCTTACAAACTTTCGCGTTTATAATATTAGTAGGATTTTAAAACTAGGTAGAGAAGAGAAGTAGGATTTTCCAATCCTACACTCCACTCGACCCATACGAATTTGCTTTTTAGCAAGTTCGTATGGGCCGAGTGACTAGTCCTGATGTCAGAGGTACTAGGCCGCCCGAAGGCGATCAAATATACGGGACAAATGGTACGAAAACCTAAAAATGGACCGCATAAATTAGGTGCAGCACACAATCAGTCTCTGGCAGCCATAGTACAAGCTTTGCTTTGTTTGGGGTCAGGCGACCGTGTGTGGAAATGTCTCGAACTTATTTATTATTATTATTAATTCACCTTAGTCACAAAAAACACAACTTTCTAGTCGCAACAGTGATAATTATTGTTGTCTCATTTTCGCTTTAGTCTGGTGTATGTCTCTCTATCTTTGTTATTGATATACGTAACATAATACTGTCAACGGAAAAAAATCAAATCACATGTAAAAACTACATTAATGAAAAGAGGATATTATAAGGTTAACAATTATTTATAAGACAAAGATATCTGGAGCTTTCCACTTCCGCCAAGTAGCCACTAATACAACAACAACAACAACAACAACTCTTTATTAAAAACATAAAATAATTACAATAGTACTTAAATAAGGCTTAACTAAGTTTTTAATGGGCGGCCTTATCGCTCAAAGCGATCTCTTCCAGGCAACCTGAATGGACAGGAACATTTAATACATGGATATAAACTAGTTGTAAGCAAAAACTTGTGAGACAGTAATTTTTATATTTTTTGAAAAAATAATGCCTCTCAGTTTCTTGCCTGTTCTTCTGAGTAGAGGCTCTTTTTCCGAACAAGGCGGTCGAGTCTATTAAAAATCTTTGACGTTCATAAGTGTATCTTTGATACCCAATTAAATAAAAACATTTTGATTTGACTTTGAAACGGAGCTGTGTAGTGTCTGTTTGCTTGTAGTTGTATCGGGTCCACGCGCTGCATGTGTACTAGAAATGAGACTCGTGCCGCTTCTTACATACATATCGTCACGCCTTTCCGCCGAGGGGTCTGGCAGAGGTGTATTACAACACCCATACTTCAGACAGAGGGCTAGCCTGGCGCCATGCATCGGGCTCCACTCATGTAGCAGATGACATACATACGCACATAAATGTTCACACAATGAACTAATTGGTGCGTGCCGTCGGCTGGGTTCGAACCCGCTCCCTCTGGCTTGAGAGGCGGGCCTTCTTCAACTAGACTGTTGAAGCTGTTCTTGTTGTGCCGCTTCTTCCGTATATTATTTCGATGATTACAAAATTCAGAGTCAACCTCCCCTTAATAGAGCTCCCATATTAAACTGTGATGTGTAAAGTTTTAATTTACAAAGTTTCGGGTCGACCAGTGCTTATTGGATTCCTTCAAACTGTGCTTCGTAAAATAATTATTGCCTATTGTAAATGAATTATTGAAATTACTGGACATGGATAGAAGTAATAGGCAAATTGAATGGAAATTAATGTAATGAAATGTAATTTAAAGGAAACCTTTGCTTATACAAGACTACAATAAAGTCAAAGTCAAATCAAAGTCAAAATGTTTTTATTCAATTTAGGTATCAAAGAGACACTTATAAACGTCAAAGTTATTTAAATAGACTCGACCGCCTTGTTCGGACAAAAAGCCTCTACTCAGAAGAACAGGCAAGAAACTGAGGGGCATTAGAATATCATATCGTCACGCCTTTCCCCCGAGGGGGCTGGCAGAGGTGTAATACAACACCCACATTTCGCCGGACGAAATTCAGTCCCAAATGTAAGAGGGGCGAGCCTGTCGCCATACACCGGGCTCCAGTCATGTAGCAGATGACATCCAATACGCACATATGTTCATACAATGAATAAATTGGTGCGTGCCGTCGGCTGGGTTCGAACCAGCTCCCTCTGGCTTGAGATGCGGACCTTCTCCCAACTAGGCTGCCATCGCTTTTTTAATTTATATTTTTAAATAAATATATCTTGAGATTACAGGATTGGCTTCATAGTAAAAGTTGTTCATATCGATGAGTGCAATGAATCCTTAAGAGGTTTTTGGTTAGGTACCTATAACCTTGTATAGGGTACTTAAAAGGCACGGGTAAAGCCACGGAGCTCAGCTAGCTGTCAATAAATCAATTTCTGTCACAATAAACGCAAAAAACAAAGAGCTACCGTCGCCCCGCCGCCCACAAATCACTTAGGGCTCCGTCTAAGGACCGCCACTAAGGAACGTCTTAAGGCGCGTCGTGCGTATGATTTGTGGGCGCGGTGCGTCCTGCGAGGGTGGATCACCCTGGTACAGATAAACAAGCTTATTATATATATTACTAGCTGTTGCCTGCAACTTTGTTCGCGTTTATTATTTATTTATATATATGTTTTTTTTTTATGTACAATAGGTCAGCGTTTGACCACCAACACGCCTGATGTTAAGCGACGTTGTGGTCTAAGATAGAGCACGACGACCTATAAGGTACTTAATCACTCTAGCCTTGAAGTTTTGTAGAGTGAAGAAGTACAAAGACGGCAGTTGAGTGAGGCGCTACAAGTGCGCTACTGCTCAGACCCGTCTTCGGAACGGTGACCTATTCTAGCTGTTAAGTTAGATCGAACGGCACACGGTGTGCAAATTTGATTGAAATCGGTTAAGTAGTTCAGGAGTCTATAGCGGACAAACAACGTGACACGTAATTTATATTTATTAAGATTATAATTAATAGAGATTAGATAAATCGTACGTCGTACGAAAGCTATCGTGAAACAAATTATAAAAAAGGGAAACATTTAAAAAATACATGTACAAAAGCTCATTTAACACATTTGCTTCGCCTCGTCCAATGAAAAGAAAAAAACAGAAAGACGACAATATCTCGCACCGAGAACACCTTAAAATATCCGAATAATAACTCCTGTGGAAAAAAAAAAGATCACAAAAAGCAGTTTCATCACAAAGCTGAATTCATACCTAGGTAGTTAGGTAACTTAGTCCGAGAGCTAGCGCTATGTTATATCACATCACATTAATCCTACTAATATTATAAACGCGAAAGTTTGTAAGAATGGATGGATGGATGGATGGATGTTTGTTACTCTTTCACGCCAGAACGGCTGAACAGATCTGAACGAAATTTGGCACAGAGATAGAATATAGTCTAGAATAGCACATAGAATGCTTTTTAACCGCGGGTGAAACCGCGGGGTGCAGCTAGTAAATCATAAAATAGCTGTGACCCGCGGTCCTAAAGGAAATGTAAACTTCATAAAATAACATATCGTCACGCCTTTCCCCCGCGGGGCTGGCAGGGGTGTAATACAACACCCAAACTTCGCCGGACGATATTCAGTCCTAAATGTGACAGGGGGCGAGCCTGTCGCCATACATCGGGCTCCAGTCATGTAGCAGATGACATACAATACGCACATATGTTCACACAATGAAGGAATTGGTGCGTGCCGTCGGCTGGGTTTAAACACCCTCTGGCTTCAGAGGCGGGCCTTCTCCGACTAGGCCATCATAACTCATCAATCTTCATCAATGTAAACTATTTCGGGACAAAAAATGTCCTTTTCTGTACCCCTGACAACGTGTATGCAAAATTTCATGACGATCGGTTGAGCAGTTAGGGCGTGAAAGCGTTACAAACAAACGAACAAGCTGACTTTCGAATTCGTAACATTAGTTATAAAGTCAAAGTCAATTTTTTTTAATTCAATTTAGGTATCAAAGAGACACTTATGAACGTCAAAGTTTTTTTAATTTTAAATTTATAACATTGTTTTGCTTAGTTTGGGGAGGTGTGTGAAAATATCCCGAATTTATTTAAATATCTTTAAAAAAAAAGGTTTTAGTCAATGTAACTAAAAAGTTCATTAGCTCTCAGACTAAGGCATGACAGGACAAAGCGCCAGTCCGCCGTCCGTCCAGACAATGCTCGCCCGCGGCTTCGGCCAGATTAAAATACTCACAAATAGAAACACGGGGGAAATGAGAGTTTGCTACATACCTAGGTATCCTAGACTTGTCATAGAATGAATAGGTACATAATAAGGTCTGAATTATACAGGTTTTATTTTATTTTATTTATTTATTCAACTAGCACCAGTTACCCGACTTACGCTAATGATAATAACTATTACCAATAAAGTCAAAATAAACCAAAAATTAATTAATCACATCAAATAAAAATAATACATGTCAAGGTAATAAAATAATTATTTCATATTTTTACCTACAACTCGTTAAGTAGACACGTAGACATACAAAATAAGCATTTCTCCGCATGTAGGAGTCAGATACATAACTGGCTCATGGGACTTACATACGATCAGACTGAACGACTTGTTTTGTTTGGTGAAATGAAAATTAGAGAAGTTTTCCCATCCTAGTAATTGAACTTAATACCTCTGTTAATGCCATAATTCAATCATACTCACACACACACACACTCACACACACACACACACACACACATACACACACTTTCTTATTACATGTATATTATTTTGAATAAGTATTATAATAATTTCAAACTCACATTTTCAATTTTCATATTTAGTGTTAATTTAGTTATATTATCGTGTTCCCTAAATAATGTTGATAATTATATAAATAGTCGAATGCGTAAATGTGTCCACTAACAAGCACGGAAATTGTATTTGGTAAACAGTATCACTGGGTGCCCAAAATACAGGCTTCGCCTAGTTTGGGACCCACTGCTATTCATTTGAGTACTCGAACTGAGTGTTAAGTGTCACGTTTTTGAATATTGTGTTTTTGTATGTATACTTTCAATATTGTCAATAAATATTATTATTATTATTATTAAAAAGCGAATGAAATAAAATATAACATACGTATAAAATGTCAACATGAAAATAATAATAATGTCATAATAATGGAAGGCAAAATATCAATATGTCAAAATGTTATAAAATGTAAATAAATAATTATTTTTAAATGCTTGATTGTTTTTGAGATGCTATGCCCTCACAGGATAGTTGTAAGGCGGTGTTAAGGCGTGGACAAGGTTCAGGCAAGGTGCCGCTTCAAAAGTTTTCACCGACCGATTGAGCGTTAGCTAGCGAAGCGTCTCTGCTTCCGCT
The DNA here is from genome assembly GCA_911728515.1 of Peribatodes rhomboidaria. NCBI lineage: Eukaryota > Metazoa > Arthropoda > Insecta > Lepidoptera > Geometridae > Peribatodes > Peribatodes rhomboidaria. The sequence goes on from OU452194.1 coordinate 3,759,816, forward strand.
TCGATAAAAAAAGAGTGTGTGTACTTATGTACACGCGTTAGAAGTTATACTGCTTTGGCGTATGAAAAAAAAAACTAAAATGCAGTAGTGATTAACGATAAATATTAAAAATAATCAAAAAGATTTTATTTAAATAAAAAACACCAAAATAATATTTATTTATTCACTGTTTAATTGTACTCTTACGAAACACGTGTTCTAAATATAAAAATACTAGAATATACAACTTGAATAGAGTTATCAATTTTCATGCCACCTAGAACTAACTTCACAATGTAGAATTTAGGTGTCGGTGTGCGCGAGCATCGTAAAAATTCACTCTCATCATTTTTCTCTATCGCGCCAAAAGAAGTACAACTTCAAATTCAAAATCTACGCAATTTTGGAAAACATTCCAAAATGTGACTCGGAAGAAAATCTGTGGCCCTATTCGGAGATTTGAGATTTTCATCTCACCTGTTTTCATCCTTGTTGCTCTCGTTTGAAACGTCATAGGTGTGAGAGGGACCAAGATAAAATCTCATCTCATCTCACGCGTAGGAATAGCCCTCCTGTACAATTATCGGACCTGCTCACAAAATGTCAAGAGAATTGAGGAACGCGACATGTAGAGAAGAACAGACGCTGGCTGCCGGCCCGAGGTTTCCAGCTCACAGAGTCCTAGTATAAAATGTATGGACTAAATAACGGTGTAAACAACCCTACCGCGTTATCTAGGTGTGGGTTGTATATTTCTACGGTGGAGGAGCGCGCGGCGCGGCGGCGCGTGCCGCTGCTCGCGCCGCTCGTCGCCCGCGCACGGACACCGCGCGACACGCGCCTACTCACCACGCACTCACACTACTCAATGACCTTTTTTTTTTTACATGCAGAATAAGGTCGGCGTTTGACCACCAACTCGCCTGATGTTAAGCGACGTTGTGGTCTAAGATGGAGCACGACGACCTATAAGGTACTTATTCACTCTAGCCTTGAAGTTCTGTAGAGTGAAGAAGTACAAAGACGGCAGTTGAGTGAGGCGCTACAAGTGCGCTACTGCTCAGACCCGACTTCGGTACGGTTACACCGGACTACATCCCGTAACTAGACTAGGTCATTTCACGGCAAGGCTTGGACCTGTGGCCCTATTCGGAGATTTCAGATTTTCATCTCACTTTTCGTTGTCTTTGTTGCTCTCGTTTAAAACGTCATAGGTGTGAGAGTGACCAAAATAAAATCTCATCTCATCTCACGCACAGGAATAGCCCTGCTTGCCCGCCAGCCTGATATCGATTTGTTCTTCTCGGGAAACCGTATTATGTTGCTAAATTGCGTTAGACACTTACCAGATGTGTGTTTTTATTCATAAGTTTGACACAAAAACGATTTGGTGCAAACTGTTAGTTTTTGTAAGGTAGTGTAATAATAAATAAATAAATAAATAAAGATTTAAGATTTATTTGTTTGTTTGTTAACACGTTCAATGCCCCCAAGATTTTCATGATGACTGCAAATGCCGCGGCCGACGCGTACGTAACGCTAAACACTCCGAAAACACTGCCTTTAGCTGGCAGTGGCACTGCAACTACTGCAATTGAGTTTATTAGAACATGTAGGGCGTGTTGGTGGCGCATTTAGCTGGCAGTGGCACTGCAAATACTGCACTTGAGTTTACTAGAACACGTAGGGCGTGTTGTTGGCTTTGAACGTGTTAATGCCTTGTAAGTAACTATTACTAGATACATATACCCTGTAAGGGTATCGCATTATAAAACTAAATTAGACATTAACTCATAACTAAAAAATAAAAAGAATAACAATTTCTAGGTTATAACAATAATTTACGCGAGATTGAAATGCTTATCCTCTAAATAATATTCAACTTTGTAATAACATTTTTGTATTAATATCTCTTTTAATTTTCTGTAGAATGTTGTTTCTTTAGCCTCTTGTCTTAAATTAATAGGTAATTTGTTGTAGATTTTAATTAGCATGTATTCCGAACTCCTTTTTACAATTTCTAATTTTGGTTCTGGTGCTATAATTTTGTCATGTTGTCGAGGATTTGTACTGACTGAAAACTGTTTTAAATGTTTCTTAACGAATATTAAATAAATAAATAAATGGACACGGCGTGTTTTCAATTCTACACAAGCGACACGGCGCAAGCACGCTACAACAGTTTTCACGCCTCAATCGTGTCCGCGCTACATCTTTGCCTTACGTTCGGCCTGTGTAATTCAGGCCTTACTTAGTACAATATAAAAGTAACTTCGTAAAAGCCGAGTGGCTAGTCTTAGCGTCAGAGTTTTTAGGCCGCTCAGAGGCCACACATAGCTTGACGATTGATGTTGGACAAACGAATTTTCTGAGGCCTAGAATTCAACCTGTCATCCGAGCCACGGTAGTAATAATGATCCCAACAAGTAACATTACAATACAATACAATACAATACAATACAATACAATACAATACAATACAATACAATACAATACAATACAATACAATACAATACAATACAATACAATACAATACAATACAATACAATACAATACAATACAATACAATACAATACAATACAATACAATACAATACAATACAATACAATACAATACAAAAACTCTTTATTGACATCAAATACAGCATAAATCTAAACAAACACTCCAAAATATAGGCGCAATTGGCGGTCTTATCGCTTAATAGCGATCTCTTCCAGACAACCTTTGGATGGAATAAAAACATTACGTTTAAGCATGGACGGTGGTGTGTGCTAAAGGAGAAAAACATAAGAATAATAGCAAAAAAATATGTATATTAAATTTACTTACAAATTTGAGAATAATTGTACCTACTATACCTATTATTATTAAGAATAATTACCTACATAAATAATTTTAACATTATTAATATGAAAAAATGAAAGGAAATGAAATTGTTTTTATTCCGAATTGTTACACCCATATTACGTACAAAATAAATAAAATAACTAAGATCTATATAATAAAAGTGAAAAACCAGAACGAGATAAAAACGCAAGATGGAGTGAGATGGCGCTCTACAAAACTTCCTTGGCATGTTTCTCCCAAACAACTACCATTTTTTCGGGAATTTGCATGTAATTCGATTCCTTGACCTCGGGAGTAGCGACAAACTTAATATTTATGGTTTTGGATGTGTAATTTTTGTATAATAAGCAAGATAAAATCGCAAGTTCAAATTGAAGAGAATACTACCTCATTGGATAGTTTCGTAGAAACTATCTTATTGAGGAAGTTCTTTTTTAAACAGTGTCAATCCAGCAGTGTCAGTGTGAAAATTCTATTAATGGCTAATGTCTGTAATTCTGTATAATATTAAATAAAGCCTGTTAAATAACGTGTCGTGCTTATAAAGCAGATATTATTGGAAACCTTGCTCCAACATAAGGTTATGGGCCATTTTAAAGGATAAAGGTGAGAAAATAATATCTCAAAAGTAAAATGTACACAAACGTCAATATTTTGCCAATACTAAAAGGCGAAAATTATTCTAACTGGAAGTTTAGAGTAAAATCCTTACTAGAAGAAAAACAGGTTTTACAGATATTATAATACGAAAATAAAGATATCCAGTATGAACAAAAACTAAAATTAGATGACTCAAAAGCAAAGGCTATAATAATTCAATGTATAACCGACAAACATTTATCGATCATACAAGATTGCCAAAACGCAAAACAAATGTTTGAACAGCTAGATTCTGTTTTTCAACGGAAAAGTGTCTTTACAAAACTAACATTAAAAAGGAAAATAAAACAATAAACAAGAATACTTATGTTTTTGCTCAACATTTTATTATTTACATCACTGTACTATTAATTTAGTAGGTAACTGTTACTTAACCACTAAAACTACTGAATGGATTTACATAATACGTAATTAATTGCTATGCAATAGATTCCACGCGGGCAGAGCCGCGGGCAAACTCTAGTAATTAATAAAATAGAAAAATAATGATAATAAATTATGTTATGGGCTTGTGGTACGTCCTCCACATCCGGTGTAGGACGTACACATTAATATATATGATATATATATAAATATAAAATATATAAAACGTACACATAATGTACATGTCGAAATACATCAAGCTGTTTAGGTTGTAGGGCGTACCAAATAAACCTCATACATAGTTACTCTTCATACACACCTCATACATACTACCTCATACATACTACTAACCCTCCTTCTTTCGCATCCGGGTAAAAAACAAGGTCTATCGTCCCTGAGTTGACACCTGAATACATCTCTAGTCATTGCCAGTGTCTCTTTCGAACTTGTTGTAAATGACTATTCCGGTCTTGCTTATGCAGCGATTGACGTCACTACGTGTTGCCCACGTGACCTTTTTTTGTGTCGGAACGCTTTATGTGGCGGAGTATATTATTATACTACGGTAGCGATCAGTTGTAAATGCTCACGGTCGTCCTTAATAATTAAAAATTGAAAGTAACTGTCTGTCTGTCTGTTTGTAGGCTTTTCACGGCTAAACGGCTGAACGTATCTTGATGAAATTTGATAAATAGTTGCAGTATGTCACTAGGAAGGTTTCTGAATACTATTTTCTGAATAAATAAATCTTTTTGTCATGAAATTCTGTAGATTAATAAAAAATAACGCGCCGCTTACCAAATGCGTCAGACAACATCACAGAATAGTACGTAGTAGGTACTAAAATAACTGACAACTAACATTAAAACTCCGCTCAAAACCAGCCAGAATTTTTTTTGTAATGTTGGACTTTGATTTCTTTGGTAACGGATTATCCTACTATCCTACTAATATTATAAACGCGAAAGTTTGTAAGAATGGATGGATGGATGTTTGTTACTCTTTCACGCCAGAACGGCTGAACAGATGAAATTTGGCACAGAGATAGATTATAGTCTAGAATAACACATAGGATACTTTTTAACCGCGGCCGCGGGTGTAACTACAATATTTCACGAGGAGGGTTCATGGATACTCATTTCTGAATAAACGCGAACGAAGTTATGGGCAACAGCTGGTATAAAACAAATAAATAAATGCATTCGATGAAACATGGATGCCTCTCAGTTTCTTGCTTGTTCTTCTGAGTAGAGGCTCTTTTTCCGAACAAGGAGGTCGAGTCTATTATAAAACTTTGACGTTCATAAGTGTATCTTTGATACCCAGTTGAATAAAAAACATTGAGACTTTTTTTTTAACAAACAGGACTTGAACCCATGCACGGTTTTGACGCAAGCTTACTCACGACGCCGTCGTTCCCTCTTCATTAAGAACGCCCCATATTGAGTGCTTAATTTAAAATAATTTAAAACCGATCCCCCTTAAGCTCTCGCACCTGAGTAAAGTAATTAAGACTCCGTTTATTTATGTACTTGAGAATTTACTACGACTGTATAGGAGAATCTATCTACAATCTATTTTATGACTAGCATCGCTCCCCGGCTTCGTGTGTTCTTGTCTAGCCGATTCTGAGGTAGGAGTGTTGTTTGGCACAGAATCAATAATAGTTAGTCCGTTTTAATGTTTAGAGATCTTTAAGTACAGACAGACACCGCAGTTTTTACCCGGCTGTGTAAGGAGGGTTATGTTTTTCGAGTGTATGCATGTATGTTTGTGTGGGGTTTCTTTGGCACGTCCTACAGCCTAAACAGCTTGATGTATTTCGACATGTGAGGTGTCATTTGAATCGTCTTGATAGTGGAAGTGATATAGGGTACAGTACTTTGCAGCCGAGTTTTTTTGTTTTTCTTAAATTAACGTTACTTGTGAATTTTTACACTAGAAATATTTGGAAAGCCTGATTTCTGTACATCATACCGTTATTAATTGAATTTGATTATGATTGATTAATTAATAAGGTTTATAATTTGATTTCTCATTTTAAAATTGTATGGGCTTCATTTCGTGAGTAAATAAATTTACTACAACAAACAAATTGTTATTCTCATTCACAAACAATATTCTCTGGTCAATTAATTAACTTTTAATCCGACTTCAAAAAGGAGGGGTTTTCAATTCGTCTGTATGTTTTTTTTTTAAATAAATGTTACGCGATTACCTACTCCGCAAATAAGAGTCGATTGTTAAAAATTATTTTTTTGTTAAATACTTTATATACTTTAGATCCACACGCGGTCGTCTGACCCCGAACTAAGCAAAGCTTGTACTGTGACTGCCCTGGACTGTTTTCATACATTATTTTTAAATACTTACTTAAATAGATATTTAACACCCTAACACAGAATAAACACGAATGTTCATCACATGAATGTTTGTGCTAAGTGGGAATCGAACCCACACCCCCAAGCTCAGAAGGCAGGTTCACTACCAACTGAGCCACCGAGGCAGTCACTACATAATTACTCGTATATCTACATGTTCTCGGATGTATTGAGATATATATCTAATCGGTAGCTGACGTTCGACCTTTAGCGAATTACTTAGGATCCAAAAAATTTGAATCCCGATCCAGGGCCCCAGATCTAAAACAGATCCGTAATAAATTGAAAGCAATTTAATTTTTTTGTTTTGTGTTTTTAGCACAGCACGTTTTGTTCTTGTTATTTTTGTTTTAATTATTTGTTCTTGACCATAGATACATGTCCTTCTAAGAATAAGAATAATTTATTGCAGAACCGTGTACAACCTGTACAACCTGTACCTTCAGTCGTAGTCTTAAATTAAACATTGTGTACTTACTTCTAAATGTTTCCTACAATATTTAGGACAAACTAATGTAGAGGAATATAGTAAACATTACAAAGCATTGTTCATTTAGCCAATGTTGCCAGAGCTTATAATATTACGTCACCAGATGGCGTGATGTTGCCAAAACAATATCTCTAAGAAATCCTTGAGGGCAATATATAAATAACCCATACTGACTTATTGCACCCCGAGGTAAAGGGCGGTGGCGCAGATTTAAAGTCAATAGAAAAAGCTATTGTATATTTATTGGAAGACGCAGTGAACAGGTTTCTTGCGAGGTCCTTGTGGGGGCTGAGCTACCCACGTCCGTAGGAGTGTACTCAATTCTGATCCCCTACACGTGGTCCCCGGGTAGTGCTGACCGGGTAGCAAACTCTGGTGGGAGGCTTCGACCGTGGCTAGTTATCACCCACCGGACCAAGCCATGCCGTGAAATGACCTAGTCGTGTTTCGGGATGTAGTCCGGTGTAACCGTTCCGAAGACGGGTCTGAGCAGTAGCGCACTTGTAGCGCCTCACTCAACTGCCGTCTTTGTACTTCTTCACTCTACAAAACTTCAAGGCTAGAGTGAATAAGTACCTAATAAGTCGTCTTGCTCTATCTTAGACCACAACGTCGCTTAACATCAGGCTAGTTGGTGGTCAAACGACGACCTATTCTACATAAAAAAGGTGAATCAATTGGATGGGGCGTCGTTTTATAACAGAGGTACCATGGCCATCTTCTGGCTTTATCATCAGATCAGCACCCATATTCCCAAACAAAAGAACAGCTGTTTTTTTTTATTTCAAGGTTGGCCCATAGTTTATTCGTGTTCTCCTAATAGAGTATACCTAGCTCTTAAAAGCGATGGCAGCCTAGTTGGGAGAAGGCCTGCCTCTCAAGCCAGAGGGAGCGGGTTCGAACCCAGCCGACGGCACGCACCAATTTGTTCATTATGTGGACATATGTGCGTATTGTATGTCATCTGCTACATGACTGGAGCCCGGCGTATGGCGACAGGCTCGCCCCCTGTCACATTTGGGACTGAATATCGTCTGGCGAAGTGTGGGTGTTGCATTACACTTCTGCCAGCCCCCTCGGGGGAAAGGCGTGACGATATGTTATATATTATGTTAAATTTTACTACTGTACTGTTGTATGTAACGATAATTAAAAATTACTCCGTTCCGTCCGGGCTGAGTAAAATCCCTTCATGTATGCAGCGACTTTAATATTTATGATATTAGTTAAGACTAGTTGCGCCCCGCGGTTTCACCCGCAGTTAAAAAGTATCCTATGTGCTATTCTAAACTAAAATCTTTCTCTGTGCCAAATTTCATCCAGATCTGTTAAGCTGTTCTGGCGTGAAAGAGTAACAAACATCCATCCATTCTTACAAACTTTCGCGTTTATGATATTACAAGCTGCGCCCCGCGGTTCCACCCGCGGTTAAAGAGTATCCTATGTGCTATTATAGACTATAATCTATCTCTGTGCCAAATTTCATCCAGATCTGTTCAGCCGTTCTGGCGTGAAAGAGTAACAAACATCCATCCACTCTTACAAACTTTCGCGTTTATGATATTAGTAGGGTAGGATGTGCAGCCGAAAAGCGTCCCTGAAGTGTCAAGTAGCGTCGTCCACGCTCTAGGTCCATGGGTCCCATAAATCGAACGAGTGTTTGTCGTAAACCCCGTGACTGGTTGCGACAGGACACATATTTTTCAATCAGTTCTTTTGAAACAAAAAGATATTGTACCGACTACTGTTCGGTTGTTGAACGAGTGGAGCGAGGTCTCAGAGTCTAGTGGAACAGCGTTTGTACAGTGCCCGGCGATAAATATTGCACATCGACTTTAATAAATAAAAAATAACAATAAATAAATTCGGGACATTTACACACACGGTCGCCTGACCCCAAACTAAGCTTGTACTATGGCTGCCAGAGACTGATATACGTACATATATTTTTAAAAACTTACATAGACATATAACATAGAACAAACACAAATGTTCATCACATAAATGTTTGTGCTAGGTGGGAATCGAACCCACGCCCCCTAGCTCAGAAGGCAGGTTCACTGCCAACTGAGCCACCGAGGCAGTCAAGAAAACATTCTTCTTTTAAAAGAAAACGTTTTGGAAGTTTTGGAAAGAGACTGAAAGGCTTCGTAGAGCTTTCGAAGATCTCTTTCGTACGACAGTTTCGTTTAGTGTGCGACAGAGATGACGCTCTACGAAGGTGAAGTCTCTTTCCAAAGGTCGATGTGCAAAATATATCGCCGAGCCGAGTGCTGTAATGTATGTTTACAACCAAAGGCAGGCACGCTCGTCACATTTGGGGCTGAATATCGTCCGGTGAAGTTTGAGCGTTGAAGGGAAGACGTGACGATATGCATGTCAAGTTTCGGTCCACTTTGATTTTAACCGGTCATTACATCATCTAATTTGCAGTTGAGCTAGCGTGCTAAAATTGGACAGTGTAATGGCAGTTTGCACACACATAGTACATACGCCTACACTTTGTAAAAAAATGAAGGAATGTAGTCACCTACAGCACAAGAATATTTATGTTCTTAGTGTAGGTGCTACAAGACAAATTTACTAATGTTACCCTTATATTTTTAAGGTTTATCTGTAAGTAAAATTTGTAAGCTTTTCATAAATAAAAATTTGATTTGATTTGAGTTAGACAGTTAGCAATCCAATTTATTCACGGGCATTGCTATAAGTTAGCATACTGCAAGTTGGAAAGCGTAACAGCCACTTTAGACCCGCAGACATTTCCAACGAGTGCAATAAAGGTCATTTTCCCGCAACAAACAAAACAAACAAACAGAGGTCCTACTACGACATCTCATTGCCATGATAGTCTCGTTTTGTTTCCAACGCTACGCGACCATGGACCTTATGACACGGCGATACGACTCGCGATCGCAGCGTCGAAAACAAAACATAAAACGGCAAAAAGATAAAGAACTTTTTTTTAAGATTAATAACTAACCCCCCTCTACCTGTATTCCCCTTAAATAATAATTAAAGATTTATGTTAACAAAAGTCACGGTCCCCGGAGTCCGTGGAGTATAATTTTTAAATAAATAAAAAGATAAAGAAAGAGACACCCTCTTATGGTGGAAATTCCGCCAAAACGCGCTAAGCGTTTCAAGTCAACTTTTCTTGTAAGAACTGCAGAGGTGCGGAACTCATTGCCTGCGTCTGTCTTTCCACCTAAATACAATCCGGGGGTGTTCAAGAGTAAAGTGAATAGGTATATTCTCCTAGGCAAGCGTGTTACACCTTCGATCACGTCGACGCTTCCCATCAGGCGAGTCAGTGGTCAAACGCATGCCTAGTCTGTTGTAAAAAAAAAAAAATCTGTCATGGTAGGCCCAATTTCCAACGAGTGCAATAAAAGTCATTTTCCCGCAACAGACAAGACAAAACAACAGTACTGTAGGCACGCAGCGATGATTGAAACCCCTCAAAAGACGTTTCAAAGTCGCCGTTTGGTTTAATACATCAGCGGACGACAAAGGGACAATAGACGTTGCAGCTAAACAATGCACGGGCAAATGCAGAAAAACGTAATGAGAAAGAGTTTCGTACCCCTGGCGTAGCTTGTGTCAGAAAATGTTATGTACCCCTGAAATGGTTTTATAGCGATGATAGCCTAGTCGGAGAAGGCCCGCTTCTCAAGCCAGAGGGAGCGGGTTCGAACCCAGCCGACGGCACGCACCAATTTGTTATGTGCGTATTGTTTGTCATCTGCTACATGACTGGAGCCCGGTGTATGGCGACAGGCTCGCCCCCTGTCACATTTGGGACTAAATATCGTCCGGCGAAATGTGGTGTTGTATTTCACCTCTGCCAGGCACCTCGGAGGAAAGGCGTGAAAGACATTTTACAAAAATGTCGGTGAGTGCGCCCACCCGCGCGCATTCTTCTTGTTGTGCATTTCTTTATTATTTATCAAACTCGTCATCAAAATATTATTATTTTTTCTATGTACATGTCTTAGACAATAGACAATAATTTATTTGTGGCAAAAAACACACAGAATACAGACAAAAACTTAACTAAAAAAAGGTGGAAACTTGGCTTTTTGCCTCAAAACAGCCGCAACTCAGCATGGTGCTAAATAAATAATATCTCTGAGCAGCAACCTTGCATACCTACTTACCAGAGGATAAATTGCATTAGGATTGAGGATTATACTTTTATTACTCTGGTCGTCGTATATAATCACGTATCTTGCAATACAATTTATTAAATAAAATGGTCCAGCTAGTTCCATCCATCAAAAAACGTAAAGTAATGAAATGACTTGGAAAAAAAAGTCCAATTAGCTAATCAATGGAACAATCAATAATAATAATAATAATAAATTTTATTGCTCTTCTGTTAGACTTATAGGTTATAGAATAGATCTTATCTTATATCTTTAAATGAGCAATTCTTGTATATATATATATATAATTGGAATCTCGGAATCGGCTCCAACGATTTTCATACAATTTAGTATATAGGGGGTTTCGGGGGCGATAAACCGATCTAGCTAGGAATCATTTTTAGAAAATGTCATTTTATTCGTGTTTTATCGATAATCAACTTAAACATAAACTTGGAAGAAAAATAAAAAAAATATGACTCTTCCTGACATCTATTGGCGAATAATAATACTATTTTTTGTGAGCAACTAATTGCTTTAACGACACAACAGCAGATGGCGTTGTTAAGTAACACGAAGTCAATGAGTGTTTGCTTTGAGGTTAGACTAAAATCAATTGTTTATTTTCCAAAAAACACAATTAAAAAAAAAATACCGAGCAAAGCTCGGTCATCCAGGTACTGATATTATAATACGAAGAATTTAGATTTTAAACAGATGACATATAAAGTTCTTGAGGTGCTAAAAAAACAATTGTGTACCTTAGTGGAACCCTGTCCCCCATACTAGGTTAACTTGTGTCGTGAGGTCACAGTTTTCAACTCCGGACATGATCGTTTTCCTCGCAGAGGTGAACTTATGCTTAGTTTTATATTTACAATTACTTAAAGGTACTTATGAAGAAATTAAACAAACAAAAATATTTCATGGAGAAATAATAGAGGGTTTTTTAAAATTACTAAATGGAGAATTACTAAAAATGGAGAATTACTAACTTCTTCATCTATCGAGTGTGTATGTGTGTGTAATCAATGGAACTAGTGGTGTCAGACCGAATTGAGAACCTCCTCCTTTTTTTGAAGTCGGCTAAAAATAGAAACACCTTTCCGCTGCCTCTTAATTGCACAGTGGCCGTTAAGTTAAAACGTGGTTCATTAGTAAACAATTTGGCTGGAAAACAGTGGAAATAACTCGAGTTGTCGTCGCGGCACCTGGGAGCGGTAAATATGAAAGTTCTTTTGGGGTACCGTGGATGGAATAACAGTAGCTTGGCTTTTAAAGCCCAACACAAAAAGAAGGGATTTAAACACCGAATATTTTTTTAAATCTTTTATTTGTTACACAGAATCCACAGTCATTAATAACAAATACTTAATTTCAGATTCTTTACAGATTCTTTAAATATATGACTTACAGATTCTTTAAATATATGACTTTATATGATTTCAGTTTTTGGTTAAAGATACAGTCGCTCGTGTAAATAATACAAACATATCGTTACGCCTTTCCCCCGAGGGGGCTGGTAGAGATGTAATACAACGCCCACACTTTGCCGAACGATATTCAGTCCCAAATGTGACAGGGGGCGAGCCTGTCGAAATACACCGGGCTCCAGTCATGTAGCAGATGACATACAATACGCACATTCCACGAATCCAGTCATTAATTACAAATACAATAATTCTTAAAATATGACCCAATACGGTTTACATTATTTTGTAACTAGCTGCACCCCGCGGTTTCACCCGCGGTTAAAAAGTATCCTATGTGCTATTCTAGACTATAGTCTATCTCTATGCCAAATTTCATCCAGATCGATTCAGCCGTTCTGGCGTAAAAGAGTAACAAATATCCATCCATCCATTCTTACAAACTTTCGCATTTATAATATTAGTAGGATAGGATAGTAGGATATGATTTCACAAGGCTATGTGTAAACATACGTCTCGATAACAAGATTGGACATACAGTTGTCGCGTTTCGCGTGCTAGGCCGGCTGGGGACAGCAGCCAATTCTTCTGTATTGGACCAGAGTCCATACGATTTCTATTGTTCTCCTTTTGCACATTAATTTATTGGACTTGCCTGTTCTTCTAAGTAGTAGCTCTTTTTCCGAACAAGGCGGTCGAGTCTATTAAAAAAACTTTGACATTCATAAGTGTCTCTTTGATACCCAATTGAACGAAAACATTTTGACTTTGTACCTACTTTATGTACTGTTTTGCGTTGAGATGCGGTATATTTTACACTAAAGGCTTAATATACAAAATGGCCACGGAACGACCCCACTTTGAGCTAATGGTGCGTTTTCATTATTCACTTACAGTATTTATCTTGGAAATGGGCGAAATAATTGTATTTTGTTTAATCGATTAGGCTTTTGAGTGCTTAGTTGCGACGTGATTTGTAACTTACTCACGTATTCACAAGCATTTTTTTCTATTTTTTCATAATTATTTATTTAAACTAAAACAAATATTTACGCCTTTTCTTCGAGGGGGCTGGCAAAGATGTAATACAACACCCACACTCCGCACGATATTCAGTTCTAAATGTGCGCGAAAAAGACAGGGTGTGAGCCTGTCGCCATACATCGGGCTCCAGTCATGTAGCAGATCAAGCAGATGACATACAATATGCAAATACATACGTTCAATCAATGAATAAATTGGTGCGTGCCGTTGGCTGGGTTCGAACCCGCTCCCTCTGACTTGAGAAGCAGGCCTTCTCCAACTAGGCTGTCATCGCCATTATTCGGATACGTATTACAAATAAAGTTAAACCCTTTTTTATTTTGATTGTTCACAGAGTAGCATTACAGAATCAGAGAACGAATTGTCGAAAATATTGGACTCAAACAAGTTGAGTGATATACAGCACAGCGATCGTCTTAGAGGTGAGTGAGTGAACTCGTTTGGGTTGAGTGCATGGAACCAGTCTAAAGTCAGAGTTTGTGTGTGTTCTGTTGCTGCTTTACTCCAAAACAGCTGGATCAAATTCAATGTTTTTTTATTTGAAAGCAAGGGATAAAGTGTGTGTGTTTGTTATATAGCAGACAGCTAGACCAATTTTAATGTATTTTTATACATTTGTAAGTAGTTTTCATTGTAGTGATGAAATTCGACTTAGCTTTTGGAAAGTGGTTAACGAAAATATTTTTGGAAGTTAACTGAATGTCCTTTTTTCAGATTTCTATAAGAAACTCGTTCAAACGGATGCAGCCATCCGCAACCTAAGAAAAAGCTTCAACGACAATACTCCAACATACTCTGGCTCCAACTACGACTTTAACAGCATCAACAACAATTACGATATCAACAGCAAAGTTGACATTGACACCGACCTCGCCTTTGACAGACTAAAAAGATCCATCAACTTTCATCCAAGCAGATTTTTTAATTTCAAAACACGAGACCCAACGACGCAATCGAAAATAAACAACGGCAAACTCATCACTAAGAGCACAATAAACATGACGTCTACAAAGAAAGCCAATCATAAACATAGTAAAAGTTCTAGGAATAAAAGGTTTGGGAACTTCAGTGGTGAAGGGTTTACCATAGAAGAGAATAAAGTAATGATTCAGTACAAGCCTAGTCGTCTTGTACCAAAATGCTCTCACGCTCCAAAAGATTCAAAGTCTCACGAAAAACAATTAGCTCATCCATTTTATAAGAATACTCAAAAACTTGACGAGCTCTTAAACCAGTTTATAGATAAAAAGCTACCGGACTTACTAGTCGATCGTTTGGAGTTAGGAACTCTGTACGGTGAGAATAAAAATAAGAAATATAAAAATCCTGATACGGAAGAAGTTATAATAATAAAGGACGATGAACTATTGAAAGATTACGAGCAGAATGAAAGGTTAGAAGACAATCAGAAAGATACCGAAGGAAAATATTTCGTGGATCAGAGATCGAATGATAATCCAAATGACAATGAGGAGGTTAAAATTGGCAAAGATTCGGACAAAGTAGAACCGACCACGGTTAGAGCATTTGTTGTGAAAGAAGCTCCTAAAATTGCTAGTAAAGATTTAAAGCATTCGGCCAACGTTTTTGAAAATGAATTTTTTGAAGACTCTGATGGAGTGGAACGGAAGAAGACGAGGAGTTCAACGAATGGCTATGACATACTTCTTAGCATTTCTACCTTAGCGTAAGTATGAGTATACACACGCATACAGTTTGCATTGTTTAAAAACATTGTAAGGGACGGATGAAGGAAGAGGAGATAGATTAAAAAAAAAATTCTTTGACGTACTTAATGCTACGCTAGAGCGGAAATACACTAGAATTGGTTCAAGAAACTGTTTTGAATTTCTGTTGATTTTGTATATTTGTGACAATACTCCTCATGGACATGATGTGATGAACTCTAAAATATAGATATACATTTTTGGCTATGGTTGTAAAACTGATATAGAGACCAAATTCTCAACTGAGACAACTCGGCATTTATGTTTAGATTAGGCTGACGATAACTTAATTACAGTTGGTCTAATTGCTATATAATTTTGCTAAGTAATTTGTTTTAACTAAAATTTGATGTTCTAATATTATATAAGCCAAATTGGACTATGATTTGTGGAGATATAAAGTATGTGTGTAGAGGTAAAGTTGCAAGATCTCAGTTTGAGACAAACTACTTAGTTTATGATACTAATGGGATATTGTAATGCTACAGTAACCCAGGAGCAAAAAGAAGTACAAGCGAGTCGACAACAGTTGACACTAACAGACCCAACCTCCGCAAGCTGCTACAAGCAAACGTGAAAGCCGAAGACGATGACGCTTACGAAAACTTTAAAGAAGTTATGGTTGATTATAAAGAAGGCCACAATGATGGGAACAAGGAAAACGATAGGAAAAATAGAAATGTAAGGATGGGATGATAGTATTTTGTTCTAGAAGCTAGTATAATTTAATTTTATGTGTGGCTTGGACATAGCTGTCTATGGTAAGACATATTGCTAGTAGAGTATACTATAACGTTAATGGGTTGGTAGCCACTAGCCACTTACCAGCATTGAGGTTGGTCTACCACCAGCTTGTTTGTATGAAGATATTGTAAACATTGACATCGAAACATTGGCACAAGACCGGGTTGAATGGCGTACAAAAAGAGAGATATCCTAGAAATCTGCGTTTACAGGTTAGTTAAGATAAGGTAAATCTAAAGATAAATAGATAATAAGATAAGTCTAAAATATCCAACCAAAACTAAACTATTTTTTTTTCCCATCTTTGATTTTTGTAAGCAACAAGCCTGGTCTAATAAACTAAGTCACTAAACTTATTTTTAATAATTAAATTTATTAACATTTGTTTCAGGAAATTGTCCAAAACGATCATCAAGCAAAAGAAGATGAACTCAAATACGTTCCAATGGACGTACACAACCCTAACTGGAAGGGTCCATTGCCCCTCTACCCAGACGAAATAACTCAAATGACAATCAAAGGTCACAGTCCAGACAATAAGGTTGAAATTCCAGTGCACAGTCAAGATTTAGCACCAGAAACAGATGACGCAGAGCCTATAAGAACTGATGTGGAATACGTAGAAGACTATTTAGACAATGGATACGAGAGATTGGTCGAACTAGCTCAAGCTTACAGCGATTATGGTGTGTTGAACAAAAAGGACACGACTTCAGATAAAACGATTGCTGAAAAAGAACATAAGTTGGATAGTAGGAGAGTAGAGAAACCCATGAAAAAGTTCGAAAGTATCAAACGTGGGTTGAAGAGAAGGAGACTTTTTAAAAAGCTGAAGAAAGGTAACGTTACATATAATCTTTAATTATTAAGGCTATTTTTGATTGGTCGTCAGGGTACCGGGTTATTGACAATGAATACTGAGCCTGTAAATGGTTTTATTTACCTTGATATTTGTTTGTTTGACTTTCGAATCTTCTGATGATGAATCTTTGCATGAAAGAAATATACACCAACCTTCTTTGGGAATGCGTTTGCTGGTGAGATATCCATCACCATTCGGATAGGAGACGTGAGATGCCGTGCGCCACCTGTGAATGTCAATCAATAAAATATATGATGGGGAAAGTCGGGAACGGGCCGAGCCGTCTCACCTAATTACTGATCCGTGATATCGTCATCGCGGGCATCTATGGTGGGCGTTAGGTTTCAGAAACTTCAAAATAAGGGGACTGCAGTGTTGACTTTTCACTATTATAATTATACAGTCACTTAAATTACTTAGCACATTTGTGTTTGTTCTATCCCAGACACAGAACAGACAGCCCCTACTTCCCCACACCCCCTAGCTTAGCTAATAATAATTAGCGATGTAGAGCTAATGGGTTCGCGAATGACCATTGCGTGCGACTGCCAGACAGACAGACACGATTTCCGCCGGCCATCCCAAACGCAACTCCATTCGGTGTTAACCGCTCTAAATTACCATTTATTCAACCACAAAGCAATTAATCGTTAAAAACATAACAGAACAATAATCCCATCGATTAACGAATTGATCCCACAATGTCTACTCCCACTACACCACTCCGCGCTTCGCGCTGTATAAAGTTAAACTCTAATAATTCTCAAAATAAACCGATTTTCATTATTTAATCATGTCACGCGCCGTCATATACCTATTTATAAATAATTTTTAATTATTATTGTTTAAGCACAGCTAGAGATGTATCCGAGGGAATAAGAATAGAATTTCAACCTAGCTCTAAACAAGCAGAAAGAGACGACTCCACCTCCGACGTAATTTCCAAGTTTAGAGAAATATTTGATAAACACATCAAAATATCAGGTCCAAACATTTTAGGGCAGGACATTTCGTCAGTTTTTTGTGAAAAACCACATTTGACGGTTAACAATCTGACTTTACCTATGAACCCTAACAAATTTAATGCTAATACCGATAAGCATTTAGATCTCAACAATAATAATGTTATTATCAAAAAGAGGACACTCAAAGCTGATTTCGTCACCGTGAACAACGTAACAGATACTTTAGATGAAAACATTAATGAAGATGACAAAGAAGTTAAAGAGTTCAATCAAGAAAAAATAAACTTTGATGTTACAACAGAAACGAAATCGCGTGATGCTAATTCAAATACAAAAGGCAATTATAAAATGGCTGTAATACCAATCAAAATCGATGAAACAACACTGAATATCAATTCGAAAATTGATATGCTAAAAATGTTAACTACATCCAAGACAAAATCTGGTGAGAGTATTGAAAATAGAACAAAGGAAAGTAGTCGGAATGAAAGCGAATCGTCTTTGAGCAGCTTTTTTGCGCTTTTATCAAAATGGTTTAGTGCGTTAGATGAAATGGAAGTTGGTGCAAAGAATCTGTCAAATGTTCTTTCCAGGTAAATCAATCTTAACAATTTTATGTTATAATTTAGCATATTTAGCAAAATTAGCTATCTTAAGAGGGACGCGACGCTCTGAAACTTCCACACAAACGCGCTACTCAAATTTCTTGAAAACCATTTGTTTACCACCAGATTATGATGAAATTTAGCATGTCCAATTAAATTAACAATGTCTCCGCCACTATGTTCTTGGTTTTTTTTTAAACGTTTTCAATGGAAAATAGAGCTATGAAAAATATCTGCATTTTTAAGGGGTCACTTTTGACTCATTTATTCAATAGATTATTATTATTATTATTATTATTGCGTTATTTTTACTGCAATACTGGCCGGCAATACTGGAAATATTGCCGACTGTAGCCCGTCCATCGTCAGCCTTACTAGACATGAATGTATGTGTGTCTGGGCCACTCAAAATATTGTCACAATATTGCCGGGCCAAATTGCAGTGAAAATATGGCCCTAGACGGGCCGCCCTAAAATGCATCAGTAACATAAAGACAAGTAAATTTTTGCTGGTTTAGATTTAGCAAATTTAGCTCAAACGGATAGACAGATTCTGATAAAATTTGGTATGGAGATAGCTTACATCCTGGATTAACACATGTACTACTTTTTAACCGCGGGTAACGAAAAATCGCAGTAATATACTTTTATTTTCAGTGACACAAACGCAAAAGTCAAAGGACACAACAAATCTGGATCATCAGAATATCAACTAGCCTATCCTGTCTACGATTCAGATATGATTGAGAACATTGGCCACAGATCTAGAGTTTTGTTATCAATTGAAGTCACTAATAATACAAAAAAGGCAGAAGAATATAAATCTGATGACAGGAATGAGCTAGCTAAAGCAGCTACAAGTACAGGTATGATGTTACTAATTCTAAGCCAAAGGCTTTGAAACAAGTTTTAAAAAAATATACCCCTCAGTTTGTTGCATGATCTTTTGTGTAGAGGAAGAGTCATTTTATACATTGGACGTTCATAATTCTATCTTCGATACTAAATCGAATATGGTCATTTAATTTGATTTATTGTGTTAAATAGGTAAATAAAAATCGTTTATTGACGACTCTCCTAGCCTAGTCTGAGTTCGACTGCTTTATAAGCAGGAGGTTTTGGCTTCGATTCCCGGCCGGGCAGATGTTTAAATGTTTTTCTATTTGGAACGTCAGTTAAAATGTCCAGGCTCACAACCCTGGTGGACAACTATAACGATGAACCTTTTTAAAAATATACTTTTCAGAACCAATGAACAAACTAAACTCAACCCAATCAGCTCGAAAAACCACAGAATCTATAAAAAACAAAGACGACGCCTCAAACGAAACTAACAACCGACTTGTCAAACGTCAAGCCATAGATGACAGCAATCTCATATTCTGGAACGATCTATACGATGATGAATATGGCGTCAACGCTGATTCGTTAGAAAACAATATTAGAGACAAGCATTCGGCAGAAAAAAGCCCAGTAAAAAAACCTAACTCTTGGATACAGGATAAGATGAAAAAACTTTCAGATCGGTTTTATAACAGTTCTCGGAAAGCCACTACAAAGATGGTGAAAGATAAGTGAGTTAAAAAGAAATTAATCCTAAATCTAACTAATATCTTAAACCCTACCCTAGCTTGCTAATCCTATCCTTCCTAATCCTATCCTTCGTAATCCTATCCTTTCTAATCCTATCTTTCTTAATCCTATCCTTCCTAATCCTATCCTTCCTAATCCTATCTTTCCGAATTCTATCTTTCCTCATCCTATACTTCCTAAACCTTTCTTTCCTAATCCTGACTTTCCTAATCCTATCTTTCTTAATCATATCCTTCCTAATCTTATCCTTCCTAATCCTAAATTTCTTACGAAGGATTAGAAAGGATAGGACTAATCATAGCCTTTTTAATCTTTTTTTTTCTAATGTTCACTATTAAAATGCGAAAGAGAGTTTGTTCGTTTGTTACGCTTTCAGGCTCTAAAGCTACTTACTCAACCGATCATTACGAAATTTTGCATACACGTTGCCAGAGGTCCAAAAAAGAACATAGGTTTCATTCTGAAACAAATAACAGTTGTTATGAGACTGCGGGTAACACCGCGGGGCGCAGCTAGTAAATGATATTTTGATAGCAATTAAAAAGATTCTTAAGGACCTAAATGTCCATATATTTTGTATTTATAATAATATCTTGTATTTTTTATAGATCCAAACACGTCAAACGAAACATTAAATACGATTTAGATGTGAGTGCCTCCAAAGTTTTTAGTAAATTAGAATTAGGTATTTATTTTTTAAAGGTCGCTTTCAAAATGTAGCCATTGACACTACTGATACAGGGTCAACTGGGGAAAATACGTCTATGGGGCAATAGCAAGAATTACTGACTGGCAACTAACGCTAACTTTTACAGTATATCTTTTCGCCCCGTCTTCCCTGTATGTGTTGCGGAGCGTCTCTTTTATACATTTTGAATGAAAGTACATTGAAGGGCATCCCAGACTCAGACGCAGCGTGCGTCTGGGTCACGTCCGTGTCTCATTCTCGTCTTACGTCTTTTCTGTCTGGCTTGCCGCTAAAACCAAGGTTTTGCACGTGTGTTGATGGTGGATCAACACACGCTATCAAGCATCAATCTGTAACCCTATTCTTACGCGTGAGATATACGCGGTCAGCATCTCTCTCTACCCGTAACCGACGAGCGTGTACGAAAAAACTCATGGAAGTAGAGGAAGCAAAATATGTGTACCAGGATCGTAGCAAGTGGAGAGAAGTGGTATCTGCCTACCGCTATGGGAAATAGGCGTGACTATATTATGTGTGTATGTATGTATGTATATATATCTCTCTCCATAATACTTTTCGATTTGTCAATCAATTTGTAGTTTTGTCCATTGATTTATTCTTTAATTTAACAATACTTTTAGGGTGATGACGATTCTGGTAAATTAGACTTGTCAGAGTTGACCAAACGTATGAAAAAAGTATGCAAAGAAACAGTCAGGGCTGTACAAGAAACGAAACATGTTGAAGGTTAGTATTAATTATCATGATAATATAAAAAAAGAAAAAAAGCGATGATAGCCTAGTTGAAGAAGGCCTGCCTCTCAAGCCAGAGGGAGCGGGTTCAAACCCAGCCGACGGCACGCACCAATTTGTTCATTGTGTGAATATACTCGTATGTGCGTATTTGATGTCATCTGCTACATAACTAGAGCCCGGTGTACGGTGACAGGCTGGCCCCTTGTCACATTTGGGGCTGAATATCGTCCGGCGAAGTGTGGGTGTTGTATTACACCTCTGCCAGCCCCCTCCGGGGAAAGGCGTGACGATATGTATGTATAATATACTTCGCCAGAAAAGCAATCCGAGACAAAAAAAAGGTCACGTGGTGACACGCACTTACGTCCATCGATGCAGAAGCGAGAAAGGAATAAGTAGTTTGCAACAAGTTTGAGAGAGACGATGACGGGTGACGTAGTTGGGTGTCAACTTCCGGAACGTCTTGTTGGAACCGACTACGGTTTCCATGAGGATAATTATGTTCAAAATTACAATACTTCATCAGTCCTGTGTAATCAAAGCAAATGTCTAAAAACGGCATTAGTTTTCATTGCAATAGTTATTGATTCAGAGATGGCATCATGTGCTATCATTATGTAAAACTAGAGCCCACTGTGTGGCGACAGGCTCGCCCTCTGTCACATTTGGGACTGAATATTGTCCGGTGAAGTGCGGGTGTTATAATACACCTCTGCTAACCCCTTTGGGGGAAAGCCTAGCGGTATATTGCGATATGTAATAATAGCTGCACCCCGCGGTTTCATTTGCGGTTAATAGCTTGTGTATTAATCCAGGGTATAAGCTACCTCCATACCAAATCTCATCAAAATCCGTCCATCCGTTCGAGCGTGAAGAAGTAACAAACATAAACACTCACAATAATAATAAAAAATTCTGGACACTTCTACACACGGTCGCCTGACCCCAAACTAAGCAAAGCTTGTACTATGGCTGCCAGAGACTGATATACATACTTTGATATTTTTAAATACATACTTAAATACATATTAACACCCAGACATAGAACAAACACTAATGTTCATCACATAAATGTTTGCCCTAGGTGGGAATCGAACCAACGCCCCCAAGCTCAGAAGGCACTTGAACTACCACCTGAGCCCCCGAGGCAGTCAAGCTTTCGCCTTTATAATATTAGTCGATTGGCACTAGTGAGATTGATTGTGTGACTATACTTTTTCATAGTGAGAAATGACAAGGAGAATACAGACACTTCTTCCCTGATGCAGCAGCTGGTGCGCCTGATGACGGACCTGCTGGACTTCCAGGTGCAGGAGCGGACTTGTCGCAGTGAGACAATTTTATTTCTTTACTAGCTGCGCCCTGCGGTTTCACTCGCGGTTAAAAAGTATCCTATGTGCTATTCTGGAATAAAATCTATCTCTGTGCCAAATTTCAGCCAGATCTGTTCTGCCGTTCTGGCGTGAAAGAGTAACAAACATCCATTCATCCATTCTCACAAACTTTCGCGTTTATAATATTAGTAGGATAGGATAGGATTTAGGGAATACCAACACTAAACATACAGAGAGACAGAGGATTAACTGACGCTGAAAGCGACTTTGTTTTATACTATACTAGCTGCACCCCACGGTTTCACCCGCGGTCAAAAAGTATCCTATGTGCTATTCTAGACTATAATCTATCTCTGTGCCAAATTTCATCCAGATCTGTTCAGCCGTTCTGGCGTGAAAGAGTAACAAACATCCATCCATCCATCCATTCTTACAAACTTTTGCGTTTATAATATTAGTAGGATATATAAAGATCCAAATTTCATCCAGATCTGTTCAGCCGTTCTGGCGTGAAAGAGTAACAAACATCCATCCATCCATCCAGTCTTACAAACTTTCGCGTTTATAATATTAGTAGGATATATAAAGATTATGCTCAATATAATTCTAAGAATATATTCTCTGGGTACAATTGAAATCTCTGAAATTTCTCTCTACAATTTTATTAAATACATTATCTTAGTTACTGTGAGACTAAGGCTTTATTTTGTTTTATTTTTATAGTACCCCTGACGCAAAACGACGGGGTGTTATAAGTTTGACGTGTCTGTGTGTATGTGCGTGAATGTGTGTGTGTGGCATCGTAGCATATTTTGTTTTTTTTTTTTTAGTTTTAAGCTGAATTAGTCGAGGGTTCTTAGCTATGTTAGCTATGCTTGTGTGATGAAAATCGGTGTCAGGGGATTTTTAAAATTTTAATCCATCCATCGGCATCGGCCCACGCACACGTGCTAAAAAACCGACCTCACTTCCCGTTTCCAAAGCTCAAATCTTTTCCGTTGTTTGGGGGCTGAGCTACCCACGTCCGTAGGAGTGTACTCTATTCTGATTCCCTACACGTGGTCCCCGGGTAGTGCTAACCGGGTAGCAAACTCTGGTGGGAGGCTTCGGCCGAGGCTAGTTACCACCCACCGGACCAAGCCATGCCGTGAAATGACCTAGTCGTGTTTCGGGATGTAGTCCGGTGTAACCGTTCCGAAGACGGGTCTGAGCAGTAGCGCACTTGTAGCGCCTCACTCAACTGCCGTCTTTGTACTTCTTCACTCTACAAAACTTTAAGGCTAGAGTGTATAAGTACCTTATAGGTCGTCGTGCTCCATCTTAGGCCACAACGTCGCTTAACATCAGGCGAGTTGGTGGTCAAACGCGGACCTATTCTACATAAAAAAAAAAAAAAAAAATTTGGTCTGAGTCTACATCTAACAAACCAAGGAACTTGTTTCAGAGCTCCCGCCTGACCTCCAGAACTTTCTAGAATGGCTGACGTCTTCCAACGTTGACGATACCGACGTAACATATTACAAAGATAAGAATGACATGGAGCATCTTGGATTAGATTTTGCTGCTCAATTAGGTTAGTACAAACATATTTGCACCTACCACGTGAATCGACTGATAGTGTTATGAGAAATTATTTTTGCCCATGGGCATAAAATTATAGTACATTATGCACCGAGGGGATAAAGCGGTGTCGCGGGCGGCTTATTGAACCCTGAGGGTAACGAGGGACTTTTATGTAGAGTCCTGAGTGAAGTGAGGGGTTCAAGCCGCCCAAGACAAAAACACTGCTTTATCCTAGAGGTGCATTCTCTACTTTTAAAGCCTTCTGCGAGGAAAATAAAAGAAACTGTAAAAATATATTACACTAAACACTGACTTTTGTTTTAAATTTCGTGCATCAGCGTTCTTTTTTTTTTCTTAGTGGCCAGTTAAATTTTCGAACAAGCTCTTCTTATAATTCCCATATGCCGAGTTTTCATTCAATTTTAACCTGCTCGGAAGCTCCCTTGATTTTCATACAACTTTATTCCCAGAGGGGTAATGTATTGCTTTACGTTGAGACTACCTGATCTATAATTGGCCATGGTCGAGCAGGTGGTGTGATAAATAATAGTACAGTCACGGACAGGGCTCTATTAGGGCTCGTTCACAGAGACGCGGAGCGTTGCGCGGAGCGTGCAGCGTCGTGTCGCGCGGCAAACCAAACATAATGCTAATGTATGAGAGCCTTCAGTTTGATCCGTGTTGACGCATCTACAGGAACCCACTTTGCATCTACTGACCCCCTACTCCTACTCTTGACATACGAAATGTTTCTTGGTCGCTCTCTGTCCTATGACTTTTTGAACGAGAGAGACAGTGACAAAAAAATATCTCGACTTGTAAGAATAGCCAGATCTGTTGAGACACGCACGAAACGATTTGGTTCCTCATTCCTTAAACGGACCGCTACAGTGAGTGTTCCCTGACACTTATAATCTGGGTGTCTTCAAGTCTCGAGTAAATCGGTTTCTTCTAGCCAAGCGTGCTCCATCGTAGGCCGCATCACTGCTTATCATCAGGCATGTTGGCGGCCAAACGCAAGCCTATTAAGTAATAAAAAAAAGCCCGTGGGAAATTCCGAGATTTAAAAATTACAAATTTAAAAAATCTTTTTTAAATAAACAATAAGCCTACTTTTCGTGAAATTATTGGCCATTAGTAGATTGTAGCAGAAATAACCTTAGCAGTTTCATTTTAAGACCTTCATTTTAAGAACTTTAAAAAAATAAGATTATGTTTCTACATAATCTTATTTTTTTAAACATAACTTATCAAACCTTTATTTTTTACTAGCAATTCATTATTTGAAAAAAAAATTTCGAAGAATTCGTGATTTTTTAATTGCGGGATTTCTGATTTTATGAATTGGGGGATAATCCACTCTATGCCTACTTATACACTCGACATACCACCTACTCGTAAAAGCGGTTCGCCACTTTCTTAATACGAACGGCTAGGGACTGGAATCGTTTGCCACCATCTGTTTTTCCGAACTACAACCTAGGTATCTTCAAAGCCAGAGTGAATAAGTACCTACTAGGTCTTCGTGTTTCATCTTAGGCCACAACGTCGCTTCACATCAAGCGAGTTAGTGGTCAAATGTTGACCTACTCGTATTTTCATTCCAAAAAAAACTTAATTGCTTGAAGTTTAAGTAAAAAACGCTACTTATCCCGATCGCAGCCTAAGAAATAAAATTAATTAGATTTTTCCAAAATGATTATGTAGATAAACCAACGGACCAAGATCTTTTGCAGCCGAGCGAGAGGGAAGATACTGACTCTAAGACAGACTGTCTCGGCACACTGCAAGCTGTTCAGAACCTAATCCGGGAGTATGAAGAAATGACCGAGGATGACAAGGTTATCACTGTTCCTGATCAGCTTCAATTTATTACCTATCATGGTCATCGGTGGCTCAGTTGTTAGTGAACCTGCCTTCTGAGCGTGGGGACGTGGGTTCGATTCCCACCTAGGGCAAACATTCATGTGATGAACATTGGTGTTTGTTCTGTCTGGGTGTTAATATCTATTTAAGTATATATTTAAAAATATCTAAGTTATGTATATCAGTCTTTGGCAGCCATAGTACAAGCTTTGCTTAGTTTGGTGTCAGGCGACCGTGTGTGGAAGTGTCCCGAATTTATTATTATTATTATAATCATTAATATATTGTCACGCCTTTCCCCCGAGGGGGCTGACAGAGGTGCAATACAACACCCCGCGCCGGACGATATTCAGTGTCAAATGTGAAAGGAGGCGAGCCTATCGCCATACATCGGGCTTCAGTCATGTAGTAGATGACATACAATACGCTCATATACGCCGTCGGCTGTGTTCGAACCCGCTCCCTTTGGCTTTAGAGGCAGGCCTTCTCCCAACTAGGCTGCCATCGCTTTTATCCATAATCACCTTTAATTTATCACCGATCTTGGTCATCACCACCAATACGCAGCTTTCTTCGTTCCACTACTCGAAGCCTCTTCTTTACTATCCTATATTAAAATATTGTAAAACTGTTTTGGCGAGCGTTGACTATTTACACATCATCCAAAACAATCAAAACTTGTTGGTCTTCATCATCATGTTGGTGATCATGATGATGAAGACCAACAAGTTTTGATTGTTCTGTGATGATTATCAAGTAACATTATCAAAAGAAAAACAAAAAACCTGGCTGCAAAATATTGTACCCCATGTCACTTCCACTATCAAAACGATTCAAATGACACCTCACATGTCGAAATTCATGAAGCTATTTAGGTTATACGGCGTGCCAAAGAAACCTCATACATACTTAGATACAATCGAAAAACATAACCCTCCTTGCGTAGTCGGGTAAAACACTAGACAACAGTAATTTCATTGCCCTTAATCGAAGCTAATAATTATAAGAGTGGTTGCGGATAATTCTATGCCAACAATTTAAGAAAATATGGATGGTTTTTTTTTTTTTTTTTTATGTAGAATAGGTCGGCGTTTGAACACCAACTCGCCTGATGTTAAGCGACGTTGTGGTTTAAGATGGAGCACGACGACCTACAAAGACGGCAGTTGAGTGAGGCGCTACAATTGCGCCACTGCTCAGACCCGTCTTCGGAACGGTTACACCGGACTACATCCCGAAACACGACTAGGTCATTTCACGGCATGGCTTGGTCCGGTGGGTGGTAACTAGCCACGGCCGAAGCCTCCAACCAGAGTTTGCTACCCGGTTAGCACTACCCGGGGACCACGTGTAGGGAATCAGAATAGAGTACACTCCTACGGACGTGGGTAGCTCAGCCCCCAAATTTTTTTGGTCAATGGTCAATGGTCCCAATGGTTTTGGAATATTCACTCTACTTTTTATAAACCCTCATTTTCGAATTGTACTTACAATGAGCTATAAGTTTTGAGAAAGCGGTAAAAGTGATTTGAGTGAGCCAATCCAGAACTTTCATAAATATATTTGATAACTAAGGATTCGAAAATCCGCAGAAATATCTAGGGCCTTAAAAACTTTTTTTTTTTGTTCAGCTGTATAATTATTGCCGATCTGTCTTAGTTCTGACCCATGTCCAATTTTTAAAATTTTTGGTATTTATTTTCAGAGTGTTATGATGGGAGTGAAAAACTACCTAGAGAACCAAATGCACTTCCTTCAAAAGCAGCTATCTTACATAGAGGACAGCAAAGTAAGTTTTTACTCATTATCGATATTAAAAATTGTTTTGGAAATGTCTACTTGAGGATTTTCTATTAATCACGTGATGTTTTTGATACATTTTTAAATCCCTCGCTCCGCTCATCTTTTGCTGGAAAACACAATCACTCAAGCGGAACTGAACGGAGCCCTGCATAATAAAATTGACCAATGACAGGCTTCCACTGCAGTGGAGCGGAGATTTCAAGCATTGCGATTGTGATTGGGCAGTTATGCAGCGCTCCGCTCCGCTCCGCCTCAATGGAAACGCAGTTTGAGGTCTTGACTTTCCTTGCTGCTCACTTGCACTAAATACAATAATTGCTTAAGTCCTTGCTTAACCAGTTTAGTCTACTTCTAGCTATGTCCTATACCTACATTTTTTACACGGACCTTAAGACATTCCTTAGGAGAATTTTAACAAGGATAAAGGGTAAATTGATGTGGTGGGAGAATTGTATGGTAGAGCAACTACCCTATCTGTGTCAGTCAATTCACTCACTAAATTACTCCTAATGTAGTGGTGTTTTAATGAAATTATTTTACCTAAACGACTGGCTTACTTGGAGGCTGGCTTAGGACTATTACAAGTGGGTATGACTAAAAATAATATAAAACGTATCAAAGTAAAACATATACTTATACATCATATCGCGTTACGCTCGTGGTGTGATGTAGGTAGGGTATATAGTCCTACAAGGACTTAAGCAATTCTTCTATTCAGTGCAAGTGGCCATTTTTGTGACAAAATGCTAAAGTGACGATAATTTTTATTTCAGTATTTAAATCAAGGCAGCCGATTTAAGAGAGACTTGATATCAGACGTAGGTCACACCGTAGCGGGAACTATCGACGAAACCGCCCAGCAACTAGAGAAACAATACAAATATCTAAAAAAGAAATACAAAAAATACAAAGCAAAAATAAGACCCGTTTACGAAGGAGTCCTCAAAGCTACAAGTCAATTGAACAGAGCAGTCACAGATATGGCACATAAGATGTTCAGCTCAAAAGGAAAAGATGGCTCCAGAAAAGAATTCAAATTTGGAACGAAAATATTTCAAAATAGTAACAATCGAAAGTCACTGAAAAAACTCGATAAGTTTAATAACATCGAGAATATTGGTCAAATCGATAAAGTGGAGAAAATCGGTAAAATTAATAAACTTGATAAGATCGTAAAGACTAAAGAACAGCTCAAGACAGAGAAGAATCTTAAAGATAAAAAAATTAAGCGTCGAAATAAACCGATTAACTTTTTTAATAAAAACAAAATGGCCACAGATAATGTTGGATTCAACGATTATTTCAATTATGATATAAATGTAGGAAATATTGATTTTGAGAAAAACGGTCCGTCATATATCAAGAAGGACCAGGATAGCAGAAGTATTAAAGATGTGTATTTCAAAGCGGTTGAAGAAGCTAAGAAGCTGTCGTTGTCGAAAGGAGGACACAAGCGAGACAGCGATATGTTTGACAAGACCGACATATTTAGGATAAATGATTATGTAGGTGAAAAACAAAAGTAATTCAAGGTGGCTGAACATCTAAAAGGGAGAAACGGTACGAGAACTTAAAAATGGACTACATAAATTAGGTGCTGCACACACTTCTCCATAGTCACAAACAAACGCAACCAGTCTGTACAGTGAAAATTATTGTTGTCTCGTTCTCGCTATAGCCTCTTGTACGTCTCTCTATCTTTGTTATTGATACACGTAACATAATACTGTCAACGGAGCTGTGTAGTGTGCGTTTGCTTGTAGTTGTATTGGGTCCACGCGCTGTGTACTAGAAATTAGACTCGTGCCACTTCTTCCTTACATTATTTCAATGTAAGTTGGACATAAATGTATTAAATGATGGTAAGGGAGCCTACCATGACATCTTATAGATGATGGTTACGTTTTGTTTTCGACGCTGCGCGACCACAAATCGTGTCGCCGCGCAATAAGGTCTATAGTCGCGCAGCGTCAAAAACGAAACGTAACCATCATGGTTACGTTTCGTTTTTGACGCATGTACATGTCATGGTTGGGCCCCAGCTATTTCTTTCTCACGTTGAAGATGTAAATCACTAAATTAATTTAAAAAGACTTAACTAAGCAAACTGTGAACGGCTAGTTTGCCTCTAGTTATCCATTCTTTAAACGTAGGGCCCACAGCGCACTGTACGCAATTTACGGCATATTGCTCGCTGACTTGTTCAGTGAGCGCCCAATTCACATTAGCTTGCTACAGTTCGCGCTTGCTCTACATTGAGTTTGCCCAATACGCGACTCAGAGTCAGCTAGCGGACAGTCAGCCGTTCACAATTTGCTTAATCAGGACTAAAGCGGCCATTATACTTTCTAATTTTCAGTATGCTAATTTAGCGTGGCATTACTCGTGCAATAGAATAAAAAATGTATTGCTGACTGTATGACAGTCATTACACTTTTCAATTTTACATGCTACAGTTCGCGCTTGCTCTACATTGAGTTTGCCCAATACGCGACTCAGAGTCGAATAAAAATGGAATAAAAATGGATTGCTAACTGTATAACCGCCATTACACTTTTCAATTTTACAATTTTCACTTTTCAATTTTACATGCTACAGTTCGCGCTTGCTCTACATTGAGTTTGCCCAATACGCGACTCAGAGTCGACTAAAAATGGAATAAAATGTATTGCTAACTGTATAACAGCCATTACACTTTTCAATTTTACAATTTTCACTTTTCAATTTTACATGCTACAGTTCGCGCTTGCTCTACATTGAGCTTGCCCAATACGCGACTCAGAGTCGAATAAAAATGGAATAAAAAGTGTTGCTAACTGTATAACAGCCATTACACTTTTCAATTTTTGTACGCTAGCTGCTAGTGTACTGCAAATTTGATAATGCAATGAACGCCGATGCCTACATGTTGTCAAAACGGAATCGCTTTAAAACCTTTCTGGCATATCTCTGTATAGCGCCCTTTGTTTATTTATTTATTTATTATTACATTAACTTACAAAAATAAAAGTTTGCACCAAATCGTTTTTGTGTCAAACTTATGAATAAAAACACACATCTGGTAAGTGTCTAACGCAATTTAGCAACATAATACGGTTTCCCGAGAAGAACAAATCGAGATCAGGCTGGCGGGCAAGCAGGGCTATTCCTGTGCGTGAGATGAGATGAGATTTTATTTTGGTCACTCTCACACCTATGACGTTTTAAACGAGAGCAACAAAGACAAAGAAAAGTGAGATGAAAATCTGAAATCTCCGAATAGGGCCACAGGTCATTGAGTAGTGTGAGTGCGTGGTGAGTAGGCGCGTGTCGCGCGGTGTCCGTGCGCGGGCGACGAGCGGCGCGAGCAGCGGCACGCGCCGCCGCGCCGAGCGCTCCTCCACCGTAGAAATATACAACCCACACCTAGATAACGCGGTAGGGTTGTCTATACCGTTATTTAGTAATAGGTGGTAATGAACAACGAGAGCACACTTACGTCTCAGTTCTAGCGTGTTCATTCCCACCATACCACTAACGAACTGTGAAGGATAAGACCAAGTAGGGTAGTACCCATAGATTTTCCTATATAAGAATCTTGCAAACTTTCTTTGGATTCTCTCAAGCGTCAAAGTATATTTTTTCTCGTGAGGGTCCCAGACCAGCGCGTTAAATTCTAGCTTGCTACGAACTAAGGCGTTATACAGAGCCAGTATAGCACTCATATCACTAAACCTAACTACTTGCCTCATCACGAAACCTAACGATTTATTTTGTTTTTGATCAAGAAAAGCTGGATATTTCTATAACTGAAATAGTTCAAGATATTTTTTTAGTCATTTATATTTGAGGATCGAGCCTGCAAGTGCTGCAAGCAAAATTGGGCATAGTTGTCATGGTGAAGAGCTTAAATTACCTCTCAGCGCACAATGTCACGTTCTGCGTTGGTGCGTGGTTAGTAAGTTAGAAATTGTACTTGATTTTGTTAGTTTATTTTGTTTTAGGATTTATGTGTTGAGGAAAATATAATGATTACAATATATTGCGTCTCTTTTTTATTTTGTAATTTTTTAATTTGGAATTATTTAACAACATTTGTCTGCATCTATATAAAACCGATCACGGACTCGCGCACGAAGGGTTTCGTACCATTATCAATAATAATAAAAAAGCGATAACAGCCTAGTTGGAGAAGGCCTGCCTCTCAAGCCAGAGGGAGCGGGTTCGAATCCAGCCAACGGCACGCACCAATTTGTTCATTGTGCGTATTGTTTGTCATCTGCTACATGACTGGAGCCCGGTGTATGGCGACAGGCTCGCCCCTTGTCACATTTGGGACTGAATATCGTCGGGCGAAGTGTGGGTGTTGTATTAACACCTCTGCCAGCCCCCTCGGGGGAAAGGCGTGACGATATGTTATTACTAAGAAAAATTACTACGTTTAATTCCATACCTACTCATAAGTAGAAGTTATGTTAATAAATATATTTCGTTTTATCTTCCAAAAAAAATGCGATTCATTTTCAGCCATTTATCAGAAATAAATGATATAATTTCATCAAAAACAAGCAATCCGAAACATTCATCTCTCCCGAGGATATCGGTTATAGATTAGGGTAAAAAATGGTAGGGGATAGTGGGGTAATGTCGGATAAACATTTTTTGTACTTGTTTTAATCGATACTATCAAAATTTAATATTTAACAGATCTGATGACAGTAAGATCAACTGTCATCCAACTATATCCTACTAATAATTATAAACGCGAAAGTTTGTAAGAATGAATGGATGGATGTTACTCTGTCACGCCAGAACGGCTGAACGTTCTGGCGTGAAAGAGTAACAATCTGGGTGAAATTTGGCACAGAGATAGATTATAGTCTAGAATAGCATAGGATACTTTTAACCGTAGGTGAAACCGCGGGGCGCAGCGAGTATAACATATTTTGTTAATTTATTTAAAAATGTTACATGAAAAAATAAATTTTCGACAAAAAAAATTTTAAAATATAGTGGTTTAGGAAAATTAGGGATCCTTTTAAGCAAATTTTGTAGTAGTTTCCCTTAAATTTCTCGGTATTCATGAACAAAAATCTACAGTTTTTTTTGTTGTAAAAGATAGGTCTTTAGTACGCCACCAACTTACCTTCGGTTTTCTGTTATTTTACTTCAACGTAAAGTGACTTTTATAAGTACGTAATTTTACCCCACTCTCCCCTACACGCGGCGGAAGGAAGCTGAACTAAACATTCTTATCACGTATTTTCATCCCGCTTCAAACCAACATGTCTGGATAAACAACTCGGCTGTCTGAAATGAAAACCGACGTAAAACTGTTTTTATTATTTTGTTTTAACCATGATCCAAAAAAAAGTCCAGCCATCAAACACATAATGACGTCATCGTCATCCGTCTCTTTCGAACTTGTTGTTAATGACTTATTTCGGTCTTGCTTGATCATCGATTGACGTCACTACGTGTTTCTGAATGCTATACCTGGCGGAGTATAATATTAAAACATGTATTATATCGTCACGCCTTTCCCCTGACAGGGCTGGCAGGGGTGTAATACAACACCCACACTTCGCTGGACGATATTCTGCTCCAAATGTGACAGGGGGCAAGCCTGTCTCTGACTCCTGAAGTCCTGACTCCGATATAATATATCTGTCTGTCTGTCTGTCTGTGTGTTAGCGCCAATTTTTTTTTAATTTATTTATTTTATGTACAATAGGTCGGCGTTTGACCACCAACAGCACGACGATCTATAAGTTACATATTCACTCTAGCCTTGAAGTTTTGTAGAGTGAACAAGTACAAAGACGGCAGTTGAGTG
This sequence comes from Peribatodes rhomboidaria, assembly GCA_911728515.1. Lineage (NCBI taxonomy): Eukaryota > Metazoa > Arthropoda > Insecta > Lepidoptera > Geometridae > Peribatodes > Peribatodes rhomboidaria. Next base: position 3,793,479 of record OU452194.1, read on the forward strand.
AGGCGCTACAAGTGCGCTACTGCTCAGACCCGTCTTCGGAACGGTTACACCGGACTACATCCCGAAACGCGACTAGGTCATTTCACGGCATGTCTTGTATGTGAAGTGGACTAAAAACTACGGCAAAACGGAATTACTCAGACGTCTCAGACTCAGACGCAGGGCGTCGCGTGACGAATGCAGCGTCGCGTCGCGTGGCTTGGTAAACAAAACAACATAAAACGCACGTGAACACGCTACTACCTAAACGTCCAAAAGTCTCATACATTGGATAGATGTTGTTTTAAATTAATGTTTATTGTCGTAACGTCGTAAAATTGAATTTATATATTTATTTTTATAAAATAAAATTAATTAGTTTTGGCCTTATTCTAAATATTATTATCATTGTATCAAATATTACTATGTAACGCTGTCGATTACACAAATAAATTTTAAAAAAATGTTTGGTTTGCCCGCGCGAAGCAACGCTGCACGCGCCGTGACAGCTCGCGTCTCCCAGCCTACTATACGCAACGCAACAACGGTACGTCGACTCTTTTTATCGAGACAGACGTATGTTTACACATAGCCTTGTCACGTTCTCTCAACAAAAAGTGACGAGAAGTTTTGTCGCGCGCTCATGCTATTAGCACTAAACGAGTCCTAAGACTACTTACCTTATCTATGTTCAAACATAAAAAACTTCTTTCTATTCAAAACCTTGCCAGCATTTAGTACCGTTCCACAGTGTTCTCTGTAGAACAAGCCAGGTGGACAAAAATATATTTTCATTGTTTCGGAACCATGAAAATATATTATAATAATATAAAATAAAATAAATAAAAAATACATAGTTTTATGTATAAGAAAAAAATATTTTATATTTACACTATTATAAAACAGAAAAAAATACTGAAATAATAATACAATTACCTTAATCTCTACAAATATTACCGCTAATTATATGTACAACCTTAGACTATTACATTATTTACAAAAATTACAAATACTAACACTAAAAGGTAATATAATACACTACAGGTACATTAAAACTAATTGTCAATATCGGAATCATCGGATTCTGTATCGGATGATTCCGATACAAGATAGTCTTCCTGACTTTGTGGAGGTCTTAGTTGCTGTGGAAGTCGAGGCTCTATAGTAGGAGCTATAATGAGCTTTAGGACCTCCGCACACAATTTATTCGACTTTTTTTGGAACTTCCCGCAGGCTGTTGATCAGAGGATCAGATGTTATAATCAACATATTGAGCAAATCTCTTTCGTGGCTTGACGCGAGCACTTTCTCGTGTTGTGCTCTCTGAATCTTTATTTATTTGGTCGATAACATCGTCGATGATGGACGAGGATTTTGCGAGATGATATTGTTAGCTTCGTCGATTAACCTAAGAGGAACAAACGAATAAACAAAAAGGAACTCATCAGTGTCTTCGCTGTTCTCAAATCTCTGTGTGTAAGCACTATGACCGGAACTCCCGTCACAACCCCATTTACTTAAAAGAGTAAATGATGAATTGGGGAACACACTTGTGACAACTTCTTTCTGAGCTTCTATTAACCGTTCCGCTGTTTTGTTGAGTAAAACTTGTAACTCAATTTCTGCTCGAGATGGTGTCACAACAATGTGCTCCTTTTGTGCTTTTTATGATTTAACAATGCAATTATATGATGGAAACACATGGTGCCCGACCTTCATAGTCCATTTCCTAGTCTGTTTATAGGAGTGAGTGGTCGACTTCGAGTCGAGTCTATATAGTAGGCTAATGCCTCGTCACTACTTAGTGGTCTATTATTCTGCACAGCACTGGGTTGTTGAAGGCTAATGCATACACTCGCAGAACTCGGATTTTTGCCAATGTCCTTTATAGCCCTGGCAACGTCCTTTTTGGACACGTTTTTGTGTCCAGTAGATCGTGCAGCTACTTCTGCAGCAGTCATCAATTCGCCAACACTCCGCGAGTAAACTAATTCTTCAAGTCTACGTTTTTTAGTTTTGAAAGACGAATCTTCGAAGTCTTTTTTGGGTCTTCCGGGTCGAGAGTGGTCAGTGGATGAGGTAGAAGGTTGCGGTTGAATTGACCGCACGCAGAACTCTAACTCTTCGCCTTCTAGCCACAACTTATTCTTGATAAGAAAACGCTCCCTTGACTTTCCTGAAGAAACCTATTTGGAAGCGATTTTTGAAGAAATACTGGCTAACTTCATCTTAATGTCTCTTTGACTATCTTCAGAAATTTCAGAAAACTCAAACTTAGACGAAATAAATTCAAATAGACGATCATTTCTTTCGTATTTTTCGTGTCTAAGCCATTCTTCGAAAAACTCTATTTTATTAATAGAGTGAAGCTTTTCTGCAAAAAAGAGAAAAAAAAATAGTTGTACTCATTTGTGCTACGTAAAATATATGTCACAATAATCTATAGTCATGCAGCTAAAACATATAAAAAAATTAGCCTGGATACAAGAGGATACATGCTTTTCCCATACTCGATAAGTTTGAAATCAAAGAAAAAATATGTTTTTTTTTGTGTTTTCGTTGATAATCTACTCTAATGATTTTTAAGGCTCATTAAAAGATTCTAATAATAAAATATTAATATACATACCTTCAGAATTGAAATCCATCACTAAACTTTCCACAAAATTAAAAACTGCCACAATGAGGTGTTAGTGAAAGTGTCGCTAAAATGCAACTGACCTATATTTAAAATTGCATTTACCTCATTAGCTCACTTTGATAAACAATGACTCATTAGTATGGAATGTTAGACATAAATAGTTCTTGGAATTGGGGGTTTGGGGGTTTTGTTTACAGGTACATAGTACTCATTTCCGGGAATTTGATAACGACTTTTGTCCACCTGGCTTGTTCTACAGCGCACACTGTGCGTTCCCACTAAATGTCCGCCTCGGCATTCCAAAAAAATACAAAAACAACTTACAACGTTTTGTGTTTTCACCGTCGAGCTGTACAAATGCTGTCTGTGTATTATGTATGTATATTTGTATGTACATTTCTCGTTCAGGTGAATATATTTTCTGGCTGGAAGTTGAGTATCACATTTAAATATACATCTGACTGTACGTGCTTGCTCATTACTGTACAGGGTGTTTTTGAAGATTTTTTTAAATGCTCAAGTACGAATCAGGTCCTGCTACCAAATGTGCTTAAATGTTTTATTTACTTACATAATTACATTTATAATAAAACAAATAAGAATAAATGTCGGGGGTTAATTCAGACATTGGTCGTTATAAGATAACAACGCGGGCCAATGTCATAAATAGCTTACAGACTAACACACATTTTATATTCTATTAAAATTAAAAAACTGCAACCGCGACGCGTAAGAGTAATAACCGTTTCATGAAGTTAAGGCGTCTCCCAGATAATCGCGGCTTGCAGTGGCAGCCAATGGACTTTTGCATTGACCACTGACGGCCCATTGACAGTCACCGCAAGTCTCGTCTGTCGAAAAAGGGACATAGGGACAGAGAAAGCGACTTTGTTTTATACTATGTAGTGATGGCATACAATAATAATATTAGTAACTTTAAAAACAAATATTTTCCAAACACCCTGTACTGAAGTGCCGGTAAGCGGTTAGTATCGAAAGTATCCGCCGAGGTAAGTGCTGTATTTTGTACGAAAATTATAGCATTGCTACACTGTAGTGATGGGACACTATCGATATCGATTAACGATACGATGTCTCATTTGAATAATTATTAATTGATTTTGTTATAGTTGAACTTGTTATTGACTTTTATAACCGTAGTAGTTGTTTGTCCAATAAAAAGGTCATCCTAATCCTAAATCCTAAATAATATCATGAAACGCGAAACTGAGTTTGTTGGTTTGTTACGCTTTCACGCCTTGACTACTCAACCTTTCATCATGAAATTTTGTATACACGCAGATTTTGAAAACATACATACACTTCAGAAAAAACTAACGTTTTTTGTAGGACAGCGAACGAAACCGCGGGTCGCGGGGCGGAGGGTTATTCAAATCTAGATATTTAACGAAACAAGCCTTGGACAGCGAGCCTTCAGAATGAGCTGGGAAATAGTGAGCTGCTGTAAACTAATGATAATATCATTATTTTCATCACTATTATTCCGTCCACTACTTAATATAAATCCTTCTCTATATATGCTTTTATATCAAAAAATATTTTAATTTTATAAAATGCTGTGCATTTTGTATCTCAAGATTTTTTTAAAGCAATTATTTTTTAAAGCTGCAAAATCAAACATGTTGGTACAGCGAGATACCGTTCCTTGCTATAACTATGCCTAAAATATCGACAAACTATAAACAGACGTCAACTATTCCCACCCCTACCCTAATAGTCTCAGGAAAGTGCCGTCTCGCCGTCATAACGTCGACTATTTACAGCGCTAATTACGGCATATCGATATCGATGCCGGGAAGTGCACATCACTACTCTATTAGGGGAGGCTTAAGATCTTAGGGTGGTTTTCGTATTGAATTATTGTGATGTTTTGATAAATATTTAATTTTCTTGACGTAGTCTTATGTAATAGCTAAATGAAATATTATATTTTGTTTAATTTCGTATTAGTGGTTTTGTGAGCTGAAAAACTCGCGGCCGGCGTCTGTTCCCTTCACACAGGTCACATTTCTCAGCCGATTCTTATGAAAGTTTGTGAATGAGTTCGATAATAATTATGCAGTTTTTTTTGCAAGGGTTTTTTTTTTAAATTTCAGTCAGAAATATCAAGCGAATCGGTTAAGAAATGAAATCAGAAATCAGAATTTATTGATAACTCCAATAGTTACACGTCACAGTTCGATAAATGTCAAAAGTGTATACATGTCAAAACAGTAATTACATATGTCAAATGAAATAAATAATTAATGTCAACAAAATAAATTGCATTCCTATTATTCAAATCAAATCAAATCAAATCATTTATTTCGCAAAACATGGGTAAATTTTACAAATTTTAAAAAAATAAATATTCAAAGTAGCTGAGCCATGTCTTAACCTATCGGCATGCGAAAATAACATTGTCAATGTATAGAGAGGGCAACTGAGTATTACGAGTATAACAATAATGTCATTTGGGCAACGGACATGCAATTTTATTTTATTTAATTTTAGAAGTATGTCATAAAATGTCAATAATTATTAATGTCAAACAATTTTAATGTCACACTCACATTAACACTGTAAAACATTCCAAAAATAATATTAATTTAGCGAATAAATAAATTACATGTCAAAGAATTATATTTTGTCCATTTTATCCTTTAGAAATTCGTCAATTGAATAGTATGCTTTATCAATTAGGAAATTCTTTAGCTTACATTTAAAAACATTATTACTTTGAATATCTTTCAAAGTCCGTGGTAACTTATTAAAGATGTCAACCCTCATTACAAACGTACTTTTCCTATAAAGTGCTAGCCTACGTTTTGGCGCACATAGTGTGCTTTCGTATCGCTTACTAGACAGGGTGTCGTAGTCGTTGATATTATTTCTTACAAGAATGGCTGACTATAGATAGATATATATCGAAGGAAGAGTTAACAATTTTAGTTTTTTAAAATACGGCTTACACGTGTCCCTTTGCCTAAGTCCACAAATTGCTCGAACACATCTCTTCTGTGCTCTAAATACTGATAGGTTACCCGTACTGTTTGCCCAAAATAGGACTCCATATCTTAGCTTAGATCCAACGTCAGCATGATATGCGCTTAATAGTGTTTTTTCATTGGCGACCTTTCGCAGCATATATAGCGCATAAGAAAACTGGTTCAATTTTTTACGTACATGTTCTACATGTGAATTCCACGATAGATCTGAGTCTATGTGAATTCCTAAAAATTTTATTTTCTGCGCTTCTTCAATTTGTTTACCGTGGTAATTTATATTTAATGTATTAAATTTAGAGTTTTTGGTTTTAAATGTCATTATTTGTGTTTTGTCAAGGTTTATTTTCAGGTTATTAGTTTGTAACCAGTCAACTATAGTGATGAGAGAACTATTTATGTCTGATTCATGATTAGTAGTTATTTCGTCAGTAAACAGGGCCGTGCTATCATCGGCGAACATAATTAATGGATGATTGATGGCTTGGGGATATTCATTAATGTAAGCTATAAATAATAGAGGTCCTAATATACTTCCTTGTGGAACACCATATTGCACAGCTCGACTATCTGAACGAAATTGTTCTTCTATTTTAGTAGTCGTATTCAGTCTCGTAATTTCTGTGAACTGTTGCCTATTCGAGAGATATGACCTAATTAGTTTTGAAGCATTACCCCGTATGCCGTAGTGCTCTAACTTCCTAATTAAAATATCGTGATGTACGTGATCAAATGCTTTGGTCATATCCATAAAAAGCGCTGTTACCCGTTTCTTATTTTCAAGACCACTGTTAACTTTACGCAGAAAGCTCATAATTGCCATTTCAGTCCCTTTTTCTTTCCTAAAGCCTACCTGTTCAGGAAAAAAAATATTATTAATCTCGAAATAATAATCTAGACGTTTGTGAATAACTTTTTCAAAAATTTTTGAGAATACCGGTATTAAAGCAATTGGTCTATAAAAACTCATTTGTTTTTTATCACTTTTTTTAAAAATAGGTACGACGATAGAAGTTTTCAGCTTTTCAGGGAAGATACCATTTTCGATGCAGCTATTAATAATAAATGCCAGTACATGTGATATGACTTTTGCAGTTGCTTTTATTACTCGAGTACAGATCTCGTCATAGCCCGTACTATTTGTATTGTTAAGGGACACAATTATTTTCTCTATCTCTTTGTCATCAGTAGGCGTTTAGAAGCACGAGTTTGGTTTTGAGTGCGTAAGAGTACTCAATACGTCAATATTTTTAGAAATTTCTTCTATTTCATCAATAAAGTAATTGTTGAAACTATCAGCAATTTCTTTGGGGTCAGATATTATAAGACCATTTACATTTATTTCAGTAATGTCCTCCTTTAAATTATGTTGTTTTTTTTTTTTTTTTTTTTTATTATGTTGTTTATATTTGTTAATAACATTCCATACTGCTTTAGATTTATTACTCGATTGCTCAATAGTATAATTATTCTGTGCTCTCTGAGTCTGTTTTATTACTCTTTTTAGTCTTCTATTCTTAATAATATAACTATCATTATATAAAATAATAATTTAAAAGTCTCTTATTTTAATGCAACCTGTAGAGGAAGATATCTAGCAATAAATAAACACACAAACACTCTCATTCATAAAACTATATTAGAAGGACCAGCTGTGCCCCGCGATGTTACCTGGGTCTCTTCAAGACAAGAGTGAGACGGCACCTCATGGGCAAGCGTGCTCCATCTTAGACCGCATCCTCACTTTCCATCAGGTGTGTTGTGGACAAACGTGGGCCCATTCAATCATAAAAAAAACCTGGAGCTTAAAAGTAGCCCATATCTTAATCCAGAGTGTAACTTACCTCCATATCAAATTTCATCAAAATGCAGCCATCCGTTTGAGCGTGAAGATAAACAAGTAATAAACAAACAATCTTTGTTGACTACCTCGGTGGCTCAGTTGGTAGTAAACCTGCATTCTGAGCTTTAGGGCATGGGTTCGATTCTCACCTAGGGCAAACATTCATGTGATGAACATTTGTGTTTGTTCTATGTCTGCATGTTAATATGTATTTAAGTATGTATTTAAAAGTATCTAAGTATGTTTATCAGTCTCTGGCAACCATAGTACAAGCTTTGCTTAGTTTGGGGTCAGGCGACCGTGTATGGAAGTGTCCTGAATTATTATTATTATTTTGAAAAAAAAATCCAAAAACCTGCTTCAACGAAAAATATCATAATTATTGAACCTGTTCACAAAATTTCACGAGAATCGGTTGAGGAATGCGACCTGCAATGAGAACAGACGTCGGCCGTGATGTCTATAGCTCACAGAGCCATTCGTATAAAAGGTAAGATTCATTATGTTTTATACATATTAGTATTATAATGTTCTGTGCAGTACAGTACCTACTTAGATAGATAGATAGATAAACTCTTTATTGTTCACACCACAGATAACAAAACAACAACAGAAAAATAATGATAAAACTTAATAGTGTAACAACTGGCGGCCTTATCACTAAAAGCGATCTCTTCCAGGAAACCTTAGGATGGAGAGGATACGACAAATGAGTATGGGACAGGGTGTGCAAAAATAACTAAAATAAACGTAAGATTGATACAAAGAAACAACAAAACATCGAGTATTATATCTATACACCTACATAAACTATTTACTTACATAAAACTTACATAAAAGTACATCATACTAATATAATACATTCTAGTACTTAAAATACCTATAGTTAATAAAATATACTAATTATTACATACATATATCACTATAAACATATAATTATTACACACATACAACACTGATAAATAAAACAATCAAGGCAATTTTGATAAATACAGTTTTTTACGGCGTCTTTAAAAATAGCAAGTGAGGGTACATATTATGAAGAAAAAATTTAAAAAATGAAGCAGTGTCCTTACCAAATCTAGGAACTAAATGTATCATATAAAAAGAAGTTCTAAGTTTAAAATGGTTTTTGCTCTTAAAAATAGTAAAATATTTTCTATTGATTCCCTAGAGATATAAAAATCTCATTAGGAACCCACCTGGTCACAACAAAGGCGAGATACGACGCTGGCCACAAAGCACTGTCGCGTGATGTCGCGTAATGTCGCGTCGTGTCGTGTTTTGATGACATTAGGAAAAAGTCCTAGCAGACTGCAGACTTTCTTTTCACACCACCTGCTCGACAATGACCAATTACATATCACATAGTCTCAACGTAAAACAAGACATTGTCTCCTTAAGGAGATAATATTGTATAATATTACTAATATTGTTAACTAGCTGACCCGGCAGACTTCGTACTGCCTCAATCGATAAATAAAAGACCTAAACTTTTGTTTATATAACGTATTGAATAAAAAAGATTTTTTTTAATGAAGCATGAAGTTTTACAATTATTTTCGACACATGTTGCTTACTTAAAAAAACAGAGTTTTCCTGATATACTGGCTATTTATTAAATTATTATTAACAGACACACACTGTTATGATACAGTTTGTTAATCAATTTAAAGCTTTCTCATAAACTATATTTTTTGTTTAGTTTTGTGGTGCGTAAATAAACAAAGAAGACGGTTTTCCGACGCGCGAACACGCGACGTATGATTGTCCATGCGCGAAACAGGGAAACTCCAAGTTAATTCCGCAAACTTCTAAAGACTGTCCTTGCGATTTATTTATTGTCATCGCAAAGGCCAGACGTACTGGAAATTGTAAGCGTTTAAAATCGAATGTTAAATCCGTTGGAATCGCGAATCGAATCATCGGTATTCGCGGGATCAAGACATCCTCTCCTTTGTATTTTCCTTTTATGATTGTTGCCTCAATGACGTTATTCATCAGCTTTTTCACAGCCAGTCTTGTTCCATTGCATAGTCGCGGTTGATTAATGTTACGCAGCATGATGACAACTGATCCTACTTTTAACTGCAAATTGTGAGGTGGTAATCCAGGCAATTCCAGTGAATTTAGAAACTCCGTGGGATAGTTGACTACGTCATCCTGTTTCATAACGGTGTCCACTGATTTGAAGGAAACCAACTGTCCTGGATGAAAATTCTGAATGGTCGCATTGAGATCCTCGACATCTTTATTTTTCGCTGCCAATATTGCTCGTTCACCCAGCCAATTATGGTTATTGAACTTTTGCGCTATATGTTTATGGGAAAACACGCTGAATAAGCTCCTCTTTTGAATCTGTGATGTGGCAGAAATCTGTGGGTAATATGATGAATCCGGTCGAGGTGTCCATTGCAATATTATTATTTTCAATATCTAACAACTGCTTCGCAAACACATTTGCAGTTTCATCATGTTGCAAAAATACTCGCATGTTAGTTGTTAATTGGAGTGTCTTTACGTACTGCCACAAATTCGATGATTTTAGGCATGCATTTAGTTCATCAGCAACAGTTGATCGGGGAATAACTGGAAGAGTCTGGCGAAAATCACCTGACAACAGAATCATGGCCCACCAAAAATATTTTGGTTGTCACAAAGATCTTTTAATGTTCTGTCCAGCGCCTCCAGTGACCTCTTATGGGCCATTGTGCATTCATCCCAAACAATTAATTTGCATACCTGTAGGATCTTGGCCATTGCGCTATTTTTGGCGATGTTACAAATTGGTGTTTCGGTGATTTGCATGTTTAATGGTAATTTCAAAGCAGAATGCGCAGTTCGTCCGCTTTCTAGCAGAGTCGCAGCTATTCCAGATGAATCCAACGCTAGAGCAACGTCATTTCGCGATCTGATCCTCGCCAAAAGGATCTGGTGGTGGGACCAATTGTGGCAATTTTACTTTGCCTCCAGCACAACATAATCCAGTAGATTCACATAACCTGTGATGTAGTATGTAGAGTACCTAGTAGAGTTAGCTGCAGTGTGCACATCAGGTTTATTAATTAAGTAAACGATTATTTTACGAAATTACATTTTCTTTTATTCTCTTGAAGCTACATGTCAACATATCAACAACACGGTAGTCATGGTAACTAAACTAAATAAAAACTCTAAATATCCATGACATTTCCCGGAAATTATTTTAAATATCGCCATCTCGCTCCGTCTTGCGTTTTTATCTCGTTCTGGTTTTTCACTTTTATTATATAGATATTGATAATAATATTATATTGATAATATTCTGAAGACGGGTCTGAGCAGTAGCGCTCTTGTAGCGCCTCACTCAACTGCCGTCTTTGTACTTCTTCGCTCTAGTAAACTTCAAGGCTAGAGTGAATAAGTAGTTTATAGGTCGTCGTGCTCCATCTTAGACCACAACGTCGCTTAACATCAGGCGAGTTGGTGGTCAAACGCCGACCTATTCTCCATAAAATAAAAATAAAATGAAACTCCCAAAGGAGTTATCGAGCAAAGAGGTTAAAATTGAATAAAAACTCAGCAAAGGGACCAGTAACGTAAAGTTAGTAGTAAAGGGACCACAAAAAAAAAGAACGCAAATGCATGAAATTTTAAAACAAAACAAACGCTGTTTTTCTCCTCATATTTGGCGTTTCACGTCGTGTGCATTTGCCAGTGTCTAGTAAATCACGTATTTCTTAATTATAATGATAACCAAGTGCTTGCAACGATAATTGCCTTTTTGGTTTTCAGACAAAACTCTAAAATAAAAAACGGTGTTTAATGTATGCCATATTTTCTCAGTTCTTTTTAGTGTGAAAAGTAGAGTATTCACCTTTGGGATAAAGCAGTGTCTTCATCTTGGGCGGCTTGAACCCCTCGCTTCACTCAGGACTCTACATAACTCGGGAGTCCCTCGTAACGCTTTGGGTCAATAAGTTAAGACGCTGTTTTATCCCCTCGGTGCACAATCTACTATAATTTTGTGTCCGTGGGCAAAAATAATTTCTCATAGCACTATCAGTCAATTTACGTGGTAGGTGCAAATATGTTTTTGGTACCAACCTAATTGAGCAGCAAAATCTAATCCAAGATGCTCCATGTCATTCTTATCTTTGTAATGCGAGTATGTTATTGTAATTCGTTAACTCTAATGTCCCACGTTACGCTCAGGGTTTCAATAAGCCGCCCGTGACGTAAGACACTGCGTAACTCCCTCGGTACATAATCTACTATTTCGTCTCTTTTTGTCGTGTGAGAACGTGACAAGGCTATGTGCATACATACGACTGTCTCGATTTTTTTTTTATTACTTAATAGACTTGCGTTTGGTCGCCATCACGCCTGATGATAAGCAGTGATGCGGCCTACGCTGGAGCACGCTTGCCTAGAAGAAACCGATTCACTCGAGACTTGAAGACACCCAGATTATAAGTGTCATTATTTTTTGCTTTTCAGTTTTTCTGCGGTTTAATTTTTTGTTAACAAGTTTTGTTTCTTACAGTTCGCCGCTTGCATTGAGTTAGCCCAATACGCAACTCAGAGTCAGCTAGCAGACAGTTAGCTGCCACAGTTTGCTTAATCAAATATTCTGAGCTTGGAGGCGTGGATTAAATTTCTACCTTCCACAAATATTTGAAAACATTTATGTTTGTTCTAAGTCTGTTTGTTAATATCTATTTAGGTATTTTTTGAAATATATATACTAGCTATTATGTACTAGCTGTTACCAGTGACTTTCTTCGCGTCTATTCAGAAAATAGTATTCAAAAATCTTCCTTGTGAAATATCTTAACTAAATAAATAAATTCGGGACACTTCCACACACGGTCGCCTGACCCCAAACTAAGCAAAGCTTGTACTATGGCAACCAGAGACTGATATACATACTTAGATATTTTTAAATACATACTTAAATAGATATTTACACCCAGACATAGAACAAACACAAATGTTCATCGCATAAATGTTTGCCATGGGTGGGAATCGAACCCACGCCCCCAAGCTCAGAAGGCAGGTTTACTACCAACTGAGCCACCGAGGCAGTCAAACTACAAAATTTTAGTATGTATGTATATATCACTCTCTGGCAGCTATAGTAAAAGATTTGCTTAGTTTGGGGTCAGACGACCGTGTGTGCAAAATTGTCCCGAAAAATATTTTATTTTGTACGAATGGCGAGTTTTCGTTAAATCTAGAAACTTAAAGTTAATTCGTCTAGGGCCGGCTATACAGTAACAAATCAAAAATATTAACCGGCCGTAAACGTTGCATTTCAGTTAGTTTCAGACGGAACTGGTTAATAATACAGGTCCCTGCATTTTATTGCCTACAGTGCACGGTAGGGAGGAGACGGTACTGTTTATGCCGGATTGCTCGATTAAAATTAGTCTAAATGTGCTTGCTAAGATCATTTTTGGTGTTGCAAACATAACATTGTGTTTGTTCTATGTCTGTATATGTATCTAAAAAATATCCATGTTTGTATATCAGTCTCTGGCCGCCATAGTTTGACTGCCTCGATGGCTCAGTCGGTAGTGAACCTGCCTTCTGAGCTAGGGGGCGTGGGTTCGATTCCCACCTAGGGCAAACATTCATGTGATAAACTTTTTTGTGTCTGTTCTATGTCTGGGTGTTAATTATCTATTTAAGTATGTATTAAGTGTGTATATCAATCTCTGGCCGCCATAGAACAAGCTTTGCTTAGTTTTGGGTCAGACGACAATGTCTCGAATGTTTATTTATTTTTAACTAATTAGAGGCAAAGGTGTTTACTATTTTTAACCAAAATCCAAAAAGGCGGTTTTATGCTCGTTAGTAATTTTTTTTTTCTTAATTTTTTGCATTTTTTAGTCTTTTCAATGTATGAGAAAGTGAAGCTTGAATTAAAGAGCTTAATTATTTTTACTTATTAAATAGATTTGAGAGCTAAATCTCTGCTAGACGAAAAGACGAAACTTAATTTTAATGTAGTGACAAGCGGTTTTGAAATGTGATAAAGTTTGTCAAAAGTTCTAAAAATTACTATAGAAAATCGCTGCAACTGTAAAGAGTCTTAAAATTTATTGAAATTCAAATGACTTACTTGTCTTATGAGATAACTACTCTTTTGAAAACTAACCTTAATTTATCGAAAATTTTAATTTTAAAAATCGTCATTATCACAAGTAATACAAAGTTTGATAAAAAATCTTATCGAGCGAACTGACGTTTGGATTTGATGTTAACCTCAAATGCCGAATAAAATCAACCTGCCGGACAGCACATCCCTATCCGACTGCAGACTTAGATATATTATTAATCGTAGACAGTCGTATAGTATGGTATAGCGAAGCTTTTACAGTATTACATGCACTTTATAGTGGCTAGGGAGCTAACGAATTACTGAAATGAAATAATGTACGAGCGAGAGTCACTTGGGCAATCACTTTGTGAAGCTGTTTCAGGTTTACAACGGTTTACTACGTCACTAATGGCCACTTGGACTGAATATAAGAATTGATTAAGTCCTTGTTTAACTATTGTTAGCAACACATACAGATAAATGCAGTCTATGCTCTGCTGTGTGACGTTATCCGAGCGAACTGTCAAAGGAATGTTCGTGGAGTAGCGCCTGAGTCGCTGGCCCTGCCCAACCGGCACTTTTCGCTGGAGCACGGAAGAGGACGGATCTCGTACTGTTTTTCTTTGGCGTCTTTCTGTAGTATTGATGTTGGTGTCCATTCGATTTATACTGAAATTACCCACATATTGTACATGGTTTGGATTATTAGAAGTAATATATTAGTTGTTTACATTCACATTAAGGTTGTTTTGAATACCCGCCCTTCAGAAATTGTTTACACTAATTTTAAACTATTTTTAGCGAAATATTTGACTGCCACGGTGGCTCAGTCGGTAGCGAACCTGCCTTCCGAGCTAGGGGGCGTGGGTTCGATTCCCACCTAGGGCAAACATTAATGTGATAAACATTTGTGTTTGTTCTAAGTCTGGGTGTTAATATCTATTTAAGTATGTATTTAAAAGTATATATTTGTATGTATATCAGTCTCTGCCCGCCATAGTTCAAGCTTTGCTTTAGTTTGGGGTCAGACGACCGTGTGTGCAAGTGTCCCGAATATTTAATTATTTTTATTTATTCGTTTATCGAACGCATAAAATTAAGAGTCTATGGAAAAAGGTAGAGAAGGTAAGGTAAGGTTAGGCAAGAAAATGTAGGTAGGAGCTAGCTAGAAATAGTTTGAACAAGTTAAGCAAGGACGTAAGCAGTTCTTATATTTTATACTATACTTAAATAATAATATTAAATATACTTAAATAATAATAATTGCGACAGCAAGACTTAGAAGTTAGCCTTAAGGTTACACAATATTTGGCTCACTTGTAGAAGATACAATGCAATGCAATACAACACAGCACAATACAGTAGGTACATCTTTATCGCACACCAAAAATAAGAAATAAAAACAAACAAATATTATTCAGCAACACAAGGGCGGCCTTATCGCCTACAGCGATTTCTTCCAAGTAACTATTGGATGGACTGGCAGATACAGAGTTAAATTCTTAGACGCAGGGTTAATTAAGGCCCAGAAGGCCTACCGTTATATATAAGTGCCATGACCGGGACATCTACGAGTAAGTGCCATGATGGTTTTGTTTGCGATGCTGAGCGACCCTCAGATCAACCTAGAGAATAAGATGGCGGACGGCGTCTGAAATATGTGAAACCAAAAACCATCCAAAACCTACGCTACTGTCGTATATGTACACAACACGCACACATTGACGCAAAAAACCATGCTACTCGTTTGGTCATTCTTACCTCGACATTATGTGCATTGGTTTATGGTATAATTTCGTGAACATAAATATACATAGTGCATTATAAAAGTATGGCCAGGACTACATTTTGAGGTTCTTTTTAAAAACTGTGCAGTTTTTTAACAATTCAATTTTGAAAAAGCCGAAATATTAAACTCTTATAAATATGTGCAGTTTTAGACTACTAAGGTTGTATATTGAAACGGAAATGGCTAACGTAGAGTTTGGTAATTAACATTAGTTTTCGTGCAGTTGTAAATGTTTTTCATGGCAACATTACCACGCGCACACGTTTAAAAAGAAGTGGCTTCAGCGAGATAAAACGCAGTGTTTCATCTTTTCCTCTAGGTTGATCTGAGGCGCGACCATAGACAGAATTGCGCGGCGATACGGTTCACTGTCGTGCAGCTTCGGAAACGAAACGTAACATGGCAATAAGATAGATGATAGTAGGCCCCTTTGAGAGTTTTTGGCGGGAACCGAAAAGATGGTGTCGTGATTTTGTATTATTTTCTAAAACTTGTGATTCTTCGAGTGTTAAAGTGTAATAATTGTGGATTATTAACCTCTACCGGTTCGTTAACGTGCACGAGTGTGGGCAAATGATACAAACATTAGGAAATGCTATTTTTCGTGTTCTCTACAAAACTCGACTTAAAGTTTCAGTAAAGTATCCACGGCTTTACTGAAATGGGAAAAGGGCAAGGGATTCATCATTCATTCATCTTAGATTAAATAACCCATCTGCGATAAAACTATAATACAAGAATAACTAAGTTAGGCATTAAGTTATTGGTTTTTGACAAACTCATTCGTATGTAACCTCATGATGCTTCGTTGTAACCACAATATAATGTAATTATGAAATGAGAGTATATTTCTGCCTACAAACTGCTACGCTGTTTGGCAGAGTTGTATTTTAATACATATGTATGTTATTAACTTAGATAAATAAATAAATAATAAATAAAGGACTTTGTATCCAGTTGCCAATAAATTAAAAAAAAAAAATAGTAGGCTCCTTGTACGGTAGAAAAGAATCATCTGTGCAACTCAAGTTACAGGCAAGTACAAGAAAAACCATGCAATTGAAACTTTTTAATTTATAGTCAAACTTCCGGTCCCATGTGGTCTGTACAATCTAAGTGAGCCTATGTTTTTATATTATTTAATTTTCTTGAGTGAGGTTTTGTTTTACTTTTTTTAATATACGACTTAGTATTTTTTTACGACTATGATTTTTTTTTAAATTATGGCACATATTATACAGGCCGAACGGATAGCGAAGACGTTGCGTGGACAAAGTACACGCTTTAAACTTAACTTATCGTCACGCCTTTCCCCCGAGGGGGCTGGCAGAGGTGTACAACACCCACACTTCGCCGGACGGTATTCAGTCCCAAATGTGTCAAAGGGCAAGCCTGTCGCCATACACCGGGCTCCAGTCATGTAGCATACGCAAATATGTTCACAAAGTGAACAAATTGGTGAGTACCGTCGGCTGGGTTTGAACCCGCTCCCTCTGGCTTGAGAGGCGGGCCTTCTCCAACTAGGCTATCATAGCTAGGCTTTAAAGATGTGTAATATAAGTAGGTAAGTATTAAGCTTAGTGTGATAGTGTTGATTAAGATTAAGGCGTGACGATATGACGATATGTTATGTGATGTGTGGATTTTGGTTGTCCTAAGTAAATAAATTATTATTATACAAGCTGCGCCCAGCGGTTAAAAATTTTATAACGGCTAACAAATTAGAAAGATTAACAAAACAATGACAAACTATTTTCCGAATCAGAACTCTATTTAACAATATTTTATTACAGTACTCACACAACAAAACTCCAATTCCGAGGACATATTCATAACTTGATACAGATTACATCATTACGCCATCGCTGTTCCAACCCGACTCTCCCAAACCCGACTCCGTGCACCACGAGCATTCAACCTATTTTAACCTGATCCTCTTTTTTGTATTCAGTGTTACCCGTCTGAACTACTTTTATTTCAAGTTTGTTTCTTTATAATGTATTTAAATTACTAGCTAATTCGAATCTTACACTATGTATAACATGATGTGATGTGATGATGACTAGATACAGAGTCGCTTCTAAGTAGCAAGCTTGAAGCAAGCTCCATCCAGCCATAACTTTACATCGGTCGGGCTACGGGCCACATTACGGCCATGTTTACGATCTTACCCGCGTCTCCCCGCTAGGGTGAGGGGCTGGCAGGTTAATATTTTATTCGGTATTGGCAAAGACTTTTATTGACCAAAGTCTGTATCGATTTCTGTGTTTCGTGCCCTAGCCTGAGAATCTTTGGTGGACCAGCCGTCAGTTTTAAGCTCCCAAAAGCGAGAATTAGCATAATCTCCGCCGCCGATATTCATTCTTTGGTTATTTATTACATTTGTGTTTGTTCTATGTCTGGGTGTTAGTCCTTACTAATTATAAAATTGAAAGTAAGTCTGTCTGTCTGTCTGTCTGTCTGTTTGTAGGCTTTTCACGGCTAAACATCTAAACATATCTTGATGAAATTTGATAAATAGTTGCAGTATGTCACAAGGAAGGTTTTTCTGAATAAATAAATCTTTTTGTTATGAAATTCAGTAAATTAACAATAAATAACGCGCCGCTTACCAATTTCGTTAGACAACATCACAGAATAGTACGTAGTTGGTACTAAAATAACAACTGGCAACTAAAATTAAAACTCCGCTCAAAACCAGCCAGTATTTTTTTTAATGTTGGACTCTGATCACTTTGATAACGGATATAAACGCGAAAGTTTGTATGTATGGATGGATGGCTGTTTGTTACTCTTTCACGTAAAAACTACTCAATGGATTTTAATGAAACTTTACAATAATATAGCTTATACATCAGAATAGCACATAGGCTACAATTTATAAAGTTATTGTATGAATTGTCTAAAATATGATGATTTGTGTCAAGTAAGTAGGAAAAAATCTAGCATCTGCGAGCTATTCTGGCGTGCGCTGGCAAAACCGCTAGAGTTACACATGTGTAATGTATGCTGGAAATGTTCATCTTAAATAGTCCTACAAAAAGTCCGCCGCAGTATTTATCTATATCTTATGTGTAAGCCATTATAGCCAAAATAGTGAACCATCACACTAATATTATGAAGGCGAAAGTTTGTGATCTTTGTTACTTCTTCACGCTCAAACTGCTGGACCAATTTTGACAAAATTCAGTATGGAAGTAGCTGACACCCTGGATTAGAATATAGACTACTTTTTATCCCGAAAAATTTAACTGTTCCCATAAACTCAGAATTTAATGATAACTCCTATAGTTAGACGTCACAGTTGAATATTTATAATTAAAAACGAATGTCAGAACAATAATAATTAATAATTATTTCAAATTAGGAAATATTTATTAATTATTAATATATTAATTATTAATTTATTCGGTTGAAATTATAGTCGGAATAATCGACTGAATCGTACGTGAGTAATTCCCGTGTTTTATCATAATGTGTGAAAACCACGTCAGTTTCCATAATAAAATTATTTCAAATATAAAAATAATTCATTAATGTCTACAATTAAGGTTAGTAAAATATAGTGAAACAATAACAACAACAATAGTGAACAACAAGCTATTATTATACAAAATAAAAATCTCTTATTATAAAATAAGCTTCAATGTCATAAAACATATTATCTAGTAACCAAGCTCTCAGCTTGGTTTTGAAGCACGCGGTAGAAGGCGCATCCCGAACGGAAACGTTTCCGAATCATTGGGAATACCCATACTGTCCACCGCCACATTTTAACAACTTTTTGTCCAATAGACCTTGTAATTGAACTAAAACATTGTATTGTATTGAACTTATTTGCCTTTAAAATATTTGTTCATATGAAAATCGGATCGTCGCCGTCGGAAAATATTTAAATTAAACGAAATATATGAATACGATGAAAGAATTAAGAATTAATCCAAGAAATTCCGATATGATTCAGTTGATTCTGAGACGAGGCAACAATGATCTCCCTGCGGCCATGATCCAAAAAAACAAGATCTAGAGCGTTCCCGGAGCCAACACCCGTCACTCGTCATTGGCTCTTTCGGACTTTTGTAAATGGCTTATTTCAGTCTTGCTTATAATAATAATAATAATAACCGTCCCTATAATACTGTCCACTACAGGCCTCATACCTTACACTCTACTCACCGGTCTGGAAACACTGAACATTCACAGAGCCACATACACACAATTGCAAAAGGCAGCAATATTGAACACCTGTCGCATTGTCCGGAAGTTTTTGTCTCTTTCTTAATTAATAAAATTAAACTATCAGCCTTTCGCTTGGCCAAAAGCCCGTGAAAGGTGTTGCTTCCTCGCCTGGCGAGAGAAAAATAAAATAAAACATTTAAATAATAAGTACCTGGATGTCCGAGCTTTGCTCGGTATTTTTTTTTTTAATGTGTTTTTTGGAAAATAAACAATTGATTTTAGTCTAACCTCAAAGCAAACACTCATTGACTTCGTGTTACTTAACAACGCCATCTGCTGTTGTGTCGTTAAAGCAATTAGTTGCTCACAAAAAATAGTATTATTAATCGCCAATAGATGTCAGGACGAGTCATATTTTTGTTATTTTTCTTCCAAGTTTATGTTTAAGTTGATTATCGATAAAACACGAATAAAATGACATTTTCTAAAAATGATTCCTAGCTAGATCGATTTATCGCCCCCGAAACCCCCCATATACTAAATTGTATGAAAATCGTTGGAGCTGATTCCGAGATTCCAATTATATATATATATATATATATACAAGAATTGCTCATTTAAAGGTATAAGAAAATATAGTCCTTTATTGCAGGTATAAAAACCCATAGGCAAACAATTGAATGAGCTTAAAACTAAATTTAAATTTATGTTTAACACTTCAAATAGTTACACCTGTAAAAGGGGTGCAACCACGTCCGTAAAATCATTATGCATCGTTTGACGTCACTACATGTTGCCCGCGTGACCATTTTTGAGTCGGAACCCTATAGCATTCCACCACCAGTAACCCTATTCGGAGATTTGAGATTTTCATCTCACCTTTTTTCGTTCTTGTTGCTCTCGTTTGAAACGTCATAGGTGTGAGAGTGACCAAGATACAATCTCATCTCATCTCACGCGTAGGAATAGCCCCCCAGGTATACTTGCCACATTTAATGCTCTCCTTGGCGCTAATCCAAAATGCGATATATTTGACGGTACTTGGAATGACATTATTAAACAAATTTTGACATATTGTGAGGCGACTTCGAAAAGCGCTGCAAAGTCGTTCCACTTACACAATTAAGAATTAGGTACTTAAGTAAGCTATGTATTGTCATTGAAATTTTTAAATTGTAATTGTAATCTTTTATTATTGTAAAATTTTGACATTTTATTTTAATCTGACATTTAATTGACATTGATTATTATTATTCGTTTATCATTCGTGTAATTCGTTTTATCGGTGCTCATTTGAAATAAATAAATGAATAAAATACTTGATGTAGAATATTATTAAATCATGCCGGCCGCTAAGTAACCGCTCTCTGACTTTTCGTGAAACCTAGCCGGTAACTCCGCCGCCGGAAAGGAACTTGCATAATGTTAAAAGTTTTAATTTTAAACTTAAAAAATGATGACTGCACATCAGCAACAGCAGACTCTTAAACACGACACGAGTGCTATATAAGCAATACTGTCCAGTAAGCAGTGCAATACAGCAATCTAATTGCAATAATTTTTGCATTAAACATTTGAAATTGTAGGTACATACTCGTACCTTTAGTGTCCATTGAATTTTTTGTAGTTCATTTTGTGTTATTATATTTATTGTTGTAGTTTATTGATAGTTTTTGTTGTGTATTTTATTTATTATCATTTTGTAGTGTGTACTGTATATGTGCTTGTACCGTGATATCACCAAGCGGTTCCAACGGAAGACCAGCGCCGGTAAACAGCCGGCATTATGCTGAGTTGGGGCCGTTTTGTAATCTGTACAATTCCCTTTGTTTTTAATTTTTAAAAATCACAAATAAACTTTTTTTCTTTCTTTCTTTCTAAAAAGTCGGCCTTATTTTTGTGTTTTTTTGCTAAATGAAAATCGATAAAATTCACATTATTTGAACAGCGAGAGACACAACAGCCGGCTTCCGTTTACCTATCTAAGGGCAATCCTAGGCGGGCCATTTTTTGCTGCGGTAGTGCCCCGGATATAGGCAATATTATATCATAACTTTCTATCATGGCTGATTATGGCCGGTCTACAGTCGGCAACTTTACCAGCTGCCACCGCGTGGGGGCAGGCAGCGGGGGCAGACGGTAATATACCGTATTTCCAGGCCAATATTGCAGTAAAAACATGGCCCGTCTATATAGGTGTAGGTGCATCTTATTTAGCTATTAGCTAGATCTCAAATCTGAACCAGCTTGTTCACCGAGCAAGCAAGCGAGGTCTTGGAGTCTACTGGGGCAAATCGGTTCTTGCTTGATTGACCATAATTTGAGTACCGTTGATCCGAACTGCATGAAATTTCGCAAGCAAGTAAGTTTAGATACAATTTTGAATCCTGAATATGCAAAATCGAGCAAAGGGCTGTGAAGATTATACTTAAGGGTTGCAATTACAGTTTACAAACCACTAGGTAGTTTCTAATAAATACCATGATCCAAATTCTAGCATTCCCGAAGCCAACATGTGATGACGTCACTCGTCATCCGTCTCTTTCGTGCTTGCTGTAAATTACTTTTTCGGTCTTGCTTAAGCATCGACTGACGTCACTACGTGTTGCCCACGAGACCTTTTTTGACTCTGAATGATATACCTGGCGGAGTATAATATTGTACCATGATAAATACATCGCAAGAAAAAAAAAAAAAGCGATGGCAGCCTAGTTGGGTGAAGGTCCGCCTCTCAAGCCAGAGGGAGCGGGTTCGAACCCAGACGGCACGCACCAATTTGTTCATTGTGTGAACAATTGTGCGTTTGTTTGTCATCTGCTACATGACTGGGGCCCGGTGTATGGCGACAGGCTCGCCCCCTGTCACATTTGGGACTGAATATCGTCCAGCTAAATGGGGGTGTTGTATTACATCTCTGCTAGCCTCCTCGGAGGAAAGGCGTGATGATATGTTATGATAAATACAGTGAGAGCCGCCGCAGCGCAACGCTAGTCAATAACAAACCTCACCTCATAGCTATCGGTATCCTGTAGATGTTTCAAACTTCGAACTGTCAGTTTGTTCAGACAGAGTTACCGGAAGTAGTGGTATCCTCGACCACGCCCAGTGCGGTGGGCGGAGCGTAGGCGTGGCTACGAACCGGAAGTCGGAAGAGTGGAGGTGGCGTTATCTGTTGGTGTCTTCCTTATTTTACTTTGACACGTGAAATGTGATTTTGAAATATGTTGTGTGAACCTGTTGTGGGTAATCCTTGGCGTAAGAATGAGTTGAATTTAGTTTATTTATTTAAATGAGAACGTCAATATACAGAATATACAAAAAGACATACAGCAACCACTAATTGTTTTGGGATGAAAGATATGTCCTTTTTTGTACCCCTGACCAACGTGTTTGCAAATTTTAATAACTGTCAATTGAATAGTAAGAGCGTGAAAGAGTAACAAATAAACGAGCGAACAAACAAACTCACTTTCGTTTACTACATAGTATAAAACAAAGTCGCTTTCTCTGTCCCTATGTCCCTTTGTTTGCTTAAATCTTTAAAACTGCGCTACGGATTTTGATGCGGTTTTTTTAATAGATAGAGTGAATAAAGAGGAAGGTTTACATGTATTATAACATCCATTAAATAGTAGAGAAATACTGTTATTTTTGAGGTTTCTAATGTGATGTTAGTAGGCTATATATGTTATACCCGTGCGAAGCCAGAGTGGGCCGCTATGTTTTTATATACAACGTTCACAGTTTTTCTGTAGTGTATTTAGTATCAGCATTGCACCCGGGCGAAGCCGGGGCGGGTCGCTAGTATAATATAAAAAAAGAGTTGGAATTAAACTTACTTCCAAATTCCTCCTTCCGCTAATGACTAACATTCGTGCCTCAAAGCGTCACCTTGTAGGTGCACCTGCTATCCTAAGGCCTGCATGTTAAAACGAAGCTCTGTCTTGAATTTCGAATTTAAAACTGATTTTACCATACATGAAAACAGTTTTAAATCAAAATTCATGATTGAGCGTCGTTTTCGAATACGAGCCTAAAGAAACTTTTATTTTACCAGGATAAAAAGTAGATAAAGTAGCTATTCATTCTGATTTTCACTCTAAATTCAATGAACCAGCGAATTCAGGGGAGCAATTCATGTAGCCATGGCTGATACTCAACTGAACCGTTGACGGTTTGAAAAAACGGAGAATTGCTCAGTATTACCACATTAATGTTTCACAAACGTGTCACCGGTAGTCCAGCTAGCAAACTTGTGAGACATTGATAATACTAAGCCGTTTCACGTTCGTTATTTGAAGCTAACGCAAAGTCAACGATTCAGTTACGTAAAGGCTAAGGTTGACTGAATTTGGGGGGAGGGGGGGGACCCCCCCCCCGATCACATAATTTGATAGTATACCCTTGAAGAAGATGGTGTGATGGGGCTCGTAACGCTGTAGAAGTAAGGAGGTGAAATGTTGTCGATGTTAACAATGATAAGAGCGTTTCACCTTATTTCTTTAAAACGTCAAGCTATCAGGCAACGTCCCAGAAGATTCCAGTACGTTTGTTTAGGTTTTAGATGTCATTCGTCAGACAAAGGTAGGCCACCAAGGGAGTTATAGTATGTCCAATAGAACACACAATCGCGGTACATATTTAAAATAGAAAGCGAATAATCGTTGCTTTTTCAGGCAAGTTATGCTACAACATTCAATTATACAACCACATGGTATCAAGTGACCTGTCAAACACCTGTTTCACACGTATTGATTTTCTTTGCACACCATAAATTGCCTCCTCCAAGCCAAAGAGAGCACACTAACCTCGCTCAGCGCTTCGTACATCTCGCCTATCTTCCGTAGGCGTTGGACCGTACGCTCATTGGTGGAGGCTCTTCATCAGAAATCGATACTGCAGCATCAGCCTTCAGGTTCCAGGGTTTATGAATGTTTTACAAAGTTTCAGGTTTTACTGCGCAAGGAAGCGGGGTAGAGCGGAGAACGGGTGGCGGAATGAGGCATGAATTTTGGAAATTGTTGCCTGCCTTTTTTGAGGGTGTTTGTTTTTCCGGAGTTTCAGAATCGGGTTCTCGGTTGGATTGGTAGGGTTTTTCGTTTTAGAGCTCGGTATCAAAATGGGTAAAAAGAACAAAGAATTTTGATAACTGTTCTGTTTCTCTACATGTCACAGTCATTAATAACTCAATTCAATTTCAAAGATCTTTATTAGCTTAAAATCATAAAATTAGTACAAATGCTAGTGTTTAGACAATCCTTAGCAGTACATAAACAATGGGTTGTTTAGTCCGTTTTTCAAGTAGGTACATTTACTCGTATAAAACACCTATAGGAAAAAATAGAAAAAACATAAGCAATACTTAATTATAACGAAAACCTAACATTGCAATCTATACTTTATGTAAGCGTTAACAAGATTAGCATTACATTTAATAAAGTGATTTCGTGAGTCATTAATAGCTGAGTGAAGCGTATCCTTTTAACTTAGGCAAAAATCCTTTCGTTTGTCAGATAAAAGAAAGAAAGAAGAAAGAAAAAAAGTTTATTTGTGACCTATTGAAATTAAAATCATTAAGGGAATTTTACAATACACAAGGTCACAAAACGGCCCCAACTCAGCATAATGCCGGCTGTTAACCGGCGCTGGTCTTCCGTTGGAACCGCTTGGTGATGTCACGGTACAAGCACATACACAGTATATACTACAAAATAATAATAATTAAAAATACATAAAGATAATAACAAAAACTATCAATAAACTACAACAATAATAATAATAACACAAAATAAACTACAAAAATTCAATGGACACTTAAGGTAAGTATGTATAATTTGAAAAATATTGCAATTAGATTGCCACTTAGTGGACAGTATTGCTTATATAGCACTCGTGTCGTGTTTAAGAGTCTCCTGCCGTTGCTGGTGTGCAGTCATCATTTTTTTAAGTTTAAAATTAAAACTTTTAACATTTTGCAGGTTCCTTATCGGCGGTGGGATATTGTTCCAGCATTTACTAGCAGCGTATCGGAAACTGCCTCTGAAAGCGGCTGAGCTATGGCGCTGCGTGGAGAGCACCGGATGAGGAGAGGATGAGGAGAGATGGCCGCTTGTCTCTCTACAGGTCCCATTTTTCAACCGATTCTTCTGAAATTTTGTGAGCAAGTTTGTTATTTATCCAAAAACGAACCGACGGTTGACGAATCATCAATTCATATTTAGACTTTTTCTAAATGGCTGAGAAATGATTTTTTTACCCGACTACGCAAGAATGAGGGTTATGTTTTTCGTGTATATATGTGTGAATGTATGTATGTATGAGGTTTCTTTGGCACGGCCTACAGCCTAAATAGCTTGATTTATTTCGACATGTGAGGTGTCATTTGAATCGTCTTGATAGCGGAAGTGACATAGGGTACGATATTTTGCAGCCGGGTTTTTGTTTTCCTAATAAGTTACTTGTAAAATTATGAGTATAGAGATTGGATAACTATCTAGGAACACACACTCAGACAGAAAATCCAACACTCTAGCTAGGTGCTAGAGGTTATCTGAAGGAGATCGCTCTTAAGAGGGCCGCGACGTTCTGAAATTTCCATACAAACGCGCTACCCAAATTTCTTGAAAACCGTTTGTCAGATTATGATGAAATTCAGCATGTACAATTAAATTAGCAAAATCTCCGCCCCTATGTTCTTGGTATTTTTAAAAACGGTCTCAAGCGAAAATAGAGCTATGAAAAATATCCGCATTTTTAAGGGGTCACTTTTGACTGATTTATTCAATAGGTAGACAAAGAAAATCAAAAATTCCATTACATAGGGAGGTTGTCTACATCATTAGCTGTTAAATGAATCAATAATACAAGGGAAATTCTTAGTTATTTAAGAATGATTACAGAAGTGCAAAAGTTATAAAAAAAAATTGAAATTGCACTTTGTCACTCTGTAGGTAAGTTTAGAGGCTCGTCAGTATCATTACTCGCTCTCTTCACTCGTCTTGTTCTTCTAGACGAAATGGCGATAGAATACCTTAAGCCATTACGAAGTTAGTGTAGATCGCCTAGGTCGAAATTAGTTAGGTCGCCGGACTCTTAATTGATAAAACCGCCCGGTCTTATCACTTAACCATTTTTATGACTTTCGCACTTGTTTAATTATTCTGAAATAACAAGGAATTTTATGTTATTGCGTATTGTATGTTTTCTGCTACATGATTGGAGCAATTGGCGGCAGGCTCGTCCCTTGTCACATTTTGGACTTAATATCGTCCGGCGATGTGTGGGTGTTGTACCCCTGAGGCAGCCTCTTCGGGGGAAAGGCGTGACGATATGTTATGTTATGTTTATTAAAAATCTAAGACATTACAAAAGTAGATATACATTTAATTGCACGACCAAAATTTCATTACAATCCGATGAACAGTTTCCAAGAAATTCGACAAGCGCGTTTGTATGGAAATTAAGAAACTCCGGAAACAAAATAAATCATACAACATTTATAAGCCCCGTCAAAAACAATAACTACAAGTTAATAAACCCAAGTTTCTTACTCAAAGTGGGTATAAAAATAATAAAATTGAAACTATAAAACGAACTGTAAAATTATTTTACGACCAGCCCAGACTTGCCAACATTTTGCAAGTGTTACTAGTTGTATACTAATGAGGTTGGTTTTTCAGAAATACTGTAAGTGGCCAAGCGACAACTCGGCTTTTTGTATGTTTGTGTTATCAATTAAACACCCACACTTTGCTGGACGATGTTAAGTCCCAATTGAGCCTATCGCCACAAACCGGGCTCCAGTAATCTGTAGCAATACGCACACTGTTTACGCAATGTAAAACAAGTAACATTATTAAAAGAAAAACAAAAACCCGGCTGCAAAATATTGTACTCTATGTCACTTTCACTGTCAAGACGATTCAAATGACACCTCACATGTCGAAATCCATCAAGCTGTTTAGGTTGTAAGGCGTGCCAAAGAAACCGTATACATACACACACACATACTTACATACATACATACATACATACATACATACATACATACATACATACATACATACATACATACATACATACATACATACCCACATACATATTTACATACATACACTCGAAAAACATAACCCTTCTTCTTGCACAGTCGGGTTAATACGAGTATGTTAATTGTTATGTTTTGTGTTTGAGCAAAATTTTAAAGGCTTACTTTTCTATGTTATAAACAACTTTTGCGATGGGACCTGAGCAAGTCTGAAATCGCAAAACAACAAACGCAAACCAAAACTGTTAACTGACTGGCGATAAAACACCTGCCCCCGATATTATACTAACTAATTCTTAATCAATTAATTCAAAATTGATTAAGAATTGTGTGTGGAATACTCTGCCAGAGTGTGTTCCCTGACACTTATAATCTGGTGTCTAAGTCTCGAGTGAATCGGTGTCTTCTAGGCAAGCGTACTCCGTAGGCCGCATCACTGCTTATCATCAGGCATGTTGGCGGCCAAACGTAAGCTTATTAAGTAATAAATAAATAATAATAAAAAATGAATTGCCTCAAATTAACACTTTTTAAATGCCACAAGTGTCAAAAATAGACAATTCATTAACAATTTAAAAACAATTGCTTAGTAGAGGCCTTATTTTTGTTTTGCGAACAAGTTTTTTTTTGCGCCTAGTTTGATATGAAGAATTATCATGATCAGGTACAAAAAAATACAGCTGGTAGAAGAAACAACCAACAGTAACTGAAGTTTAACCAAAGAACAATTTTGCAAATCGTTCTCATTTTGGAAAAAAAAATATAAAAAGTTTCTCACCTACATTTTTTTAAGTCTTTATTTACAATAATCTGTACAAGATAGCGTTAGTTGCCTAATTTGTAAAGGGTTTGTCAGTAATTTTAGACGCAATTGCCCTACAGACGCATTTGCCCCAGTTGATCCTATATTAAAAATAGGAATTTAAAATCTTCACTTGATTTTTCTATACAATGTGTTGAGGATACACATTCAATAGAAAAATCTATATCTCTTACTAAGATTAGAAATGCGAAAGTTTAGATAGATGTCTGTTACCCAATCACACCAGAACGGCTGAACGGATCTGAATGAAAATTGGCGCAGAGATAGATTATAGTGCGAATAGCACACAGATATCCTACTTTTTAACCGCGGGTAACACTACTGGTGAAGGTGGGGTGCGAACACGGACATTTAAAGATTTTAAACTGACGTTTCAAATTAGTCGATAAGTCGATTTGAAACGTCAGTTTAAATGTCCGTGCTCGCACCCCTAGTTAGGATCGACTGAGACAAATGCGTCTGTAGGGCAATTGCGTCATTCAAGAATTACTGACAAGCCCTTCACAAACTGTTTTTAAAAATCTTTATTTGCAATAATCTCTACAAGATAGCGTTAGTTGCCTAATTTGTAAAGGGTTTGTCAGTAATTTTAGACGCAATTGCCCTACAGACGCATTTTCCCCAGTCGACCCTACAAATATTTCGGCATCGAAATAGTCAATTTTTCAGCAAAACCTTCGCAATAAACTCCACTCGAAGCACTCAAAAACCACTATCCGCCACAAAAACAAGAAACACAATATCCATCTCACAAAATCCATCTCCCACAAACAATAATCCAAACAATGGTAACAAAGCAACAAGTACATCGGGACAAACAGATTGACGTATATATATAGATGCAGGATCTGTTTGTCTGGGGGACGGTCTCATTTGAATAAACGGCGGGGTTTAAAAATATGGAGATCGAGATGAATTTGGATGGATAAGACTTGGGTATATTTTGTCATTTTTTATTGAGAAAGTGATGATAGCCTAGTTGGAGAAGGCCCGCCTCTCAAGCCAGAGGGAGCTGGTTCAAACCCAGCCGACGCGCGACGGCACGCACCAATTTAGTAATTGTGTGAACATATGTGCGTATTGTATGTCATCTGCTACATGACTGGAGCCCGGTGTATGGCGACAGGCTCGCCCCCTACCACATTTGGGACTGAAAATTTTATTACACCTCTGCCAGCCCCCTCGGGAGAAAGGCGTGACGATATGCATGTATGTAAATTTTGTCATAAATAAATAAATTCGGGATAATTCCACACACGGTCGCCCGACCCCGAACTAAGCAAAGCTTGTACTATGGCTGCCAGAGACTGATATACATACTTAAATATGTTTAAATACAGACTTAAATAGATATTAACACCCAGACATAGAACAAACACAAATGTTCGTCACATAAATGTTTGTTCTAGGTGGGAATCGAACCTACGCCCCCAAGCTCAGAAGGCAGGTTCACTACCAACTGAGCCACCGAGACACTCATTATTGAGAATGTCAAATTAATCGACCGAGCGAAGCGTCTATGCTTCAGCTTCGAAGAAATGCTTTCGTATGTCCGAATCCTGTCCGAATTTCTTCGTCTACAGGTCGCATTTCTTAACCAGTTCTCTTAAAACTTTGTGAGTATTTTCGATTCGCCTTGGTTGACCCTACTTAATAAGTAGGGTCTATTGAATAATAGTGTTTACTTGATTCTTTTGTACTGTCCGAATGTTCTAGATTGAACGCGTGATAAACCACTTTTTGTGTCCCTGCGCTATTGTTTAATCGAATGTTCTAGATATCTTAAAATTGTATAAATGCGCGGACGACCGACGACTCGGCAGTCAGTTTTGATTACTCGTTCAAAGTGCTAACATCAAAGTAATTGTGCGATAAGTGTTCAGAGTGCTATAGTGCAAGTGCTATAGTCTAGTGTAGTGTAACAGTGCCAAGTAGCCACTAGTATTTATAGATATTACCTAGTTGTAAGCCAAAATTTGTGAGACTGTAATTTATTTATTATTTGAAAAAATAATGCCCCTCAGTTTCTTGCCTGTTCTTCTGAGTAGAGGCTCTTTATCCGAACAAGGCGGTCGAGTCTATTTCAATAACTTTGACGTTCATAAGTGTATCTTTGATACCTAAATTGAATAAAAACATTTTGACTTTGAGTGTTTGTGTACTTGGTGAATAAAGTGAATCTTCGATCTTAAGTCTACATCGACGTTTCATTCTTTTTATCTTAACCCCGCTCGTAACAATACCATGGCCTGTCTTATCCACGCTAGTCCGTCCCCAAAACGCAGCGCGGCGCGCGGCGGCGCTCGGCATAAAATACCAATTATTTGTTACTACGCCGCTTCACAGTATTATTTTGTATTCAGATTTAACTCCTCTGTCGTTTACTTTATTATATTCCATATTTTTAAGCCGGACGTCGGGGTACAAGTTGGATTGAGTCGCAGATTTAATTTGGAAACATTGAGATTTACTTCTTGCATAAAAATTAGAAGGGAATATTTGACCGAGGGCAGCGAGTTCTCAGATGCTACTGGGATGAATTGGTCATGCCAATTCATCCCAGTAGCATCTGAGAACTCGCTGGTTTAAAGATATTTAATTATCAAAAGATTAATAAATCACTTAGGTACATGAGAAAATATCGATTTAATTAAGAAATATGATGGAGAGGTGTTACGCTCAAGCCTGCGGGACTTAGCTAAGGGTGTGCCCCAAGGCTCTATTTTAGGCCCTTATTAGTAAATTAGGTAGTTCATCGGCGCACAAAAATTTGGTAGGGAATTAATTTATGTTTGGAAAAACAAAATAATTGAATTCTAAATCATAACGGTGCAGCTACATTAGCGGCCTTCAGCTATAATTCGGGCTATCGCGACAAGTGTCACCGGTTAGCTCGTAGCTCGGCGATGTTTTGGGCGAATGATTGCCCACGTCAACTCCGCAGAAAGGTGACGAGTTGTACGCTAATGTAGAGAAGAACATCGCCGATAAACGATAACGATGATTTTAGCGCGACACTAATTATTGCGCGCTAATGTAGCCGCATCATATCATATCATCATCTTAGTCAACCTAGAGAATAAGATGGCGCACGGCGTATGATTTAGGTGAAGCCAAAATTACGCTACTGTCGTGTATGTACACAACACGCACTCATTGACGTAAAAAAACTACGCTACTCGCTTGGTCATTTTTACCTCGACGTTACGTGCATAAATTTAAGGTATAATTTCGTGTACTTAAATAAACATAGTGCTTTTTTTTTTTTTTTTATTAATTTATTCATGACCATGGATACTCGTCCTTCAGTCGGATTCTTAGTAATATTTTTTCCTTCAGTAACAGATGATGGGATGATGATGATGAGGTGATGATGAAGACGATGAATCCCTCCCCTTTTCCCATTCCAGTAAAGTTATGGATACTTTACTGAAACTTTATGTGAAGTTTTGTAGAGAACACGAAAAATCGCGTTTCGCGATGTTTGTATCATTTGCCCACACTCGTGCACGTTGACGAACCGGTAAACGTTAATAATCCACCATTATTACAATTTAACACTCGAAGAATCACAAGTTTTAGAAAATAATACAAAAACACGACACCATCTTTTCGGTTCCCGCCAAAACTCCATAAACATAGTGCATTATAAAAGTGTGGCCAGAACTACATTTTGAGGTTCTTTTTAAAAACTGTGCAGTTTTTTTACATGTCAATTTTGAAAAAGCCGTAACATTAAACTCTTACAAATATGTGCAGTTTCAGAATATTAAATCTACTAAGGCTGTATACGAATGGTATATATGGTATATTATGGAACGGAAATGGCTAATGTAGAGCTTAAGAATTAATATTAGTTTCCTTGCAATTGTAAATGATTTTCGTGGCAACATTCCCACGCACACAAGTTTAATAAAGAAGTGGCTTTAGCGAGATATAACGCAGAGTTACATCTTTTCCTCTGGGTTGATCTGAGATGATAACATAAACAGTGTATGAACACCAAACAAGCATCACTAAAAGTAAGTTTAAAAAGAAAAACTACGGAACACGCTCTCTACCTCCTGGCTGCATCATCAGGTCAGCTCTTTAAAACCAATTTATCATCCTAACTACATAATTAAACATGCAAAGCTACGTTTCGATGTTTGCACATTTGTCTAACGATTAACCGAATACCGTTGAACCGATCTTGGATTTAGCAAAAAATCTTTTCGCTTGCAAGTTCATTTGAAAAAAATATATAAGCATAAGAACAAAATCAGATAAAAGTCTGTAGAGATATTATGGGGTCGCGAGCTTCGAACACATAACATACATACATATCGTCACGCCTTTCCCCCGAGGGGGCTGGCAGAGAGATATAACACCCAGACTTCGCCGGATGATATTCAGTCCTAAATGTGACAGGGGGCGAGCCTGTCCCCATACACCGGGCTCCAGTCATGTGGCAGATGACATACAATACGCATATATGACAAAGAACACCGCGCGGACAAGGGCTTATTTTAAGCTATTTAAGAGTAAGTACCTGGATGACCGAGCTTTGCTTGGTTTTTTTTTTTTAATTGTGTTTTTTGGAAAATAAACAATTGATTTTAGTCTAACCTCAAAGCAAACACTCATTGACTTCGTGTTACTTAACAACGCCATCTGCTGTTGTGTCGTTAAAGCAATTAGTTGCTCACAAAAAATAGTTTTATTATTCGCCAATAGATTTCAGGAAGAGTCATATTTTTCAGTTGAGACTACTCAAACGCCTCCTTTTTGTTATTTTTCTTCCAAGTTTATGTTTAAGTTGATTTTCGATAAAACACGAATAAAATGACATTTTCTAAAAATGATTCCTAGCTAGATCGATTTATCGCCCTCGAAACCCCCTATATACTAAATTGTATGAAAATCGTTGGAGCCGATTCCGAGATTCCAATTATATATATACAAGAATTGCTCATTTAAAGATATAAGATATGACAATGAACACCGCGCGGACAAGGGCTTATTTTAAGATATTTAAGAGTAATAATTGTATTTCAATTCTCACGACCTCATTGCATATCTCCCCTCTCTGTCTAATCGAATTGTGTCATCTAATAAGGGGTAACCACGCGTCGAGGGTGGAACAATGATACGTCACAGACAAGGACAACGATAACGCAAGTTGGCAGAATTGTAAGAAACATCAAGCTTAGAGGAAAAACGCTTGGTTATGGCTCAGTATTACACGTAATCAATTTATTTATATAATATTTTGTTTGCGCTTAGTTTGATTTGAAAAATTGTGAGGATCACGTA
This sequence comes from Peribatodes rhomboidaria, assembly GCA_911728515.1. Classification (NCBI taxonomy): domain Eukaryota; kingdom Metazoa; phylum Arthropoda; class Insecta; order Lepidoptera; family Geometridae; genus Peribatodes; species Peribatodes rhomboidaria. The sequence continues at coordinate 3,827,162 of OU452194.1, forward strand.
CAAAAAAATAAATAAATAATAATAATAAATTCGGGACACTTCCACACACGGTCGCCTGACCCCAAACTAAGCAAAGCTTGTACTATGGCTGCCAGAGACTGATATACATACTTAGATATTTTTAAATACATACTTAAATACATATTAACACCCAGACATAGAACAAACACAAATGTTCATCGCATAAATGTTTGCCCTAGGTGGGAATCGAACCCACGCCCCCAAGCTTAGAAGGCAGGTTCACTACCAACTGAGCCACCGAGGCAGTAACAATACAGATACAGCTGGTAGAAGAAACAACCAACTAAAGTTTAACCGAAGTACAATTTTGAAAATCATTCTCATTTTAGAAAAAAAAATCACAATAAGTTTCTTTTTAAAATACCCATTGGATCGTAGTTCTCTAAATTTTCAGTGATTAAACCACATTTTTTTTTTCGATTATTAAATAGCCAGATTAATTTTCTAAAGTTTAAGCGAGTACCTTATTCTCATATTAGACAATAGACAATAGACAATAATTTATTTATGGCAAAAAACACACAGAATACAGACAAAAACTTAACTAAAAAAAGGTGGAAACTTGGCTTTTTGCCACAAACCGGCCGCAACTCAGCATAGTGCTGGTTGTGTCCAACCAGCGCTGGTCTCCCGTTGCGACCGGCAGGTGACGTCACGCACGAGCAAGAGCTACATGGTCTACGACTACGAGCAACAACGATAACAACATAAACATAGCGTAAGTACTGAACATAATTATATAATTGAATTGAATAAATAAATATATAAAATTACACAGAAGGACAAATAATGAAAAATTCTGAAATGTAGGTGATTATTATAGTGAGTGTGAGTGGTTTAAATTATTCTTAGATGGCACTAGTGTCATTTCTTAAAAGTTCTTGGCTCTTTTGATGTTCAAACATAAATTTCTTAAGTGTAAGCCTAAAACCGTTTAAATTTTGCAGGTTCCTAATTGGTGGCGGAATGTTGTTCCAACACTTTGACGCAGCGTAGCGGAAACTACCTCTAAAAGCGGCTGAAAAATGCCGCTGTGTTGTGAGCTGCGTCGAGCATTGGCGACTAGGATTACGACTCGATTTCCAGGACAACTTCTCGTACAGATAACTCGGGGATTTGTATTTCATGACGCCAAACATGAGGCACGCCAAGTGAAGTTTACGGCGGTGTATCATTTTCAAAAGTTGATTTTTATTAAGAAATGGGGAAAAAATTTGTGTTCTTATTACGATTAATACTAATAAAAACGCCAAAAAAGAATTCTAGGCACCGATCTCATTTTACCATCAAAAATGATCTACGATTTTCAACTTTAATTGCAGCGGCTTCAGTAAACGTGTGTGTGTGTGGGTAGATAATCGTGGTATGCCGTAACCTAAGTTTATTGCTAGAGTGAATAGGTCCTTATAGGAACCTTATAGGTCGTCGTGCTCCATCTTACAACACAACGTCGCTTAACATCAGGCGAGTTGGTGGTTAAACGCCGACTTATTCTGCGTAAAAAAAAAACCTACATGTGTTGTAGATCGCTACGTTTGCTACGTACGTAGCGCGTAGCACGTGTAGCATTTTCAGCGTAGCTCAACTTCCTACGTAGTTTTAGAAATCATTATCTACATCTACACTTCTACACTATATAATCTATACTTACCATGTATACTGATATTTCATACATACTCGTACATAAACATATCGTCACGCAGAGAAAAGAGAGAAAGAAGAGATGAGACTATATTGTTTTTTTTCCATATATTTTTTTAAATGTTGCGTCATCCACACTGTACGTCTGCGGGCTTGTCTCACAATTGTAGTAACGTGAGACAAAAGTGAAATCTCACGGAAGTCGATACAAGTGTGTGGTGACGAGGGAGGTACTACGAGTTCTCGATCACAACTCGAAATAACTGTTAAGTGAAGATTTTAAACACGAAACCTTCATCGTGTAAATACTTGTTCTTAAAAAATCCAAATGAATGGAATGGAAGCGATGATAGCCTAGTTGGAGAAGGCCCGCCTCTCAAGCCAGAGGGAGCGGGTTTGACTTCGAACCCAGCCGAAGGCACTTACCAATTTGTTCATTGTGTGAACAAAAGTGCGTTTTATGATGTCATCTACTAGGTACATAATTCTGCTACATAATTGGAGCCCGGTGTATGGCGACAGGCTCGCCCCCTGTCACATTGAATTGGAAATGAATATCGTCGAGCGAAATGTGGATGTTGTACACCTCTGCAAGCCCCTTCGGGGGAAAGGCGTGACCATATGTGTGTTTAAATTGATTGAATCAGGCGTTACTTTGCGGAAGTTCATCTTCGAAACTGTTGCTTTAACCAATCTCTAGTGTATTTCAGCTCTAAAGTCGCGTCGCATTAAGTACGTCAAGGAATTTGAATGTATGTTTAAATTATTCGAGAACTAGCAGTAGCCCCCACGTCAACACAACACGTCGGAAACCCAGACGTGTTATTTGTTCTTCACAAAGAATACTCTCCGTGACGTGGGTGACGTCACGTGCTATCTCGTGACGTCATGACAGCTCGCGTATGAGCAAAGTTTTAATTAACACCCTAGTTTCTTTGTTACGTTCTATGTCTGTGGTAACGTGTTGATGAAATCGTATTTCGAAAAATTTGACCGAGCAAAGCGAGCGACTAGTATAGGTACACGTATTTGTATGTCTGTTGGTTTGTATATTGGTCCAAAGGTAATTTGAGTACCGTTGGATCAATACTCAATATTTATTGCTTACTAGCTGCGCCTCGTAGTTTCACTCGCGGTTAAAAAGTATCCTATGTGCTATTATAGACTATAATCTATCTCTGTGCCAAATTTCATCCAAATCTGTTCAGCCTATCTGGCGTGAAAGAGTAACAAACATCTATTCATCCATCCATTCTTACATACATACAAACTTTCGCGTTTATAATATTAGTAGGATTTTAATTATGTAGTATGTCATCTGCTACATGACTGGAGCCCGGTGTATGGCGACAGGATCACCCCCTGTCACATTTGGGACTGAATATCGTCCGGCGAAGTGTGGGTGTTGTATTACACTTCTGCCAGCCCCCTTCGGGGGAAAGGCGTGACGATATTATGTTATTAATTATGTAGTCATACAGGTATTTTAACCATGTAGTAAGTAAACATATTAATATGACCTGATGATTTTAAGGATCTGATTTTCATACAATTTTGCAGGCAAGTACTCGTAGTTAATGCAAATGCAATTTTTAAGTTCGAATATGAATGTAATTGATCAAACGGGACTGTGGACAAGGGGATCTCGAGGTGGCAGTTTGAAGCGAATGACTAGTTTTGTAATGTTTCTATAAATGACGAACATATTTTTAGGATATCATTACTTGACTCTCCGAGCGCGTGGCCGAGAGTCAACACGTCCTGAGGATGCCTCGTGGAGAGGCGAAACACGTGTCGACGAAGTGCTCGAAGAATACAATACAATACAATACATCTTTATTGCACACCAAAATTACAAAGTAAAACAAACATAAAGAGAATATTAAAAATAAAATATCATTAAAATATCATAGAATAGGGTTTTTATTGTATAATTTTTTAATTGTATTAATTTTTTGATAAAATTTTGCTGTAAATTTCATGACATTATTTATGTTACATTTTATATAGAACAAGATGCGCCGCGCGGTTTCACCCGCGGTTAAAAAGTATCCTATGTGCTATTCTAGACTATAATCTATCTCTGTGCCAAATTTCATTCAAATCTGTTCAGCCGTTCGATAACAAACATCAAAGACATGAAAACATGAAAGAGTAACAAACATCCATCCATCCATCCATACATACAAACTTTCGCGTTTATAATGTTAGTAGGATTTCATTAAATTAGGTCTATTAAATTTATTAGTTGAAATATCAAATTGTGTAACGTTTAAATTAGATTCAAATATCAATTTGTATAAAGTTTTCTAGTAAATTTCTTTAATGTTTATAAAAAAATCAAATTAAAAAATAGAATAAAAAATTCATATTCCTTGATGTAGTTAATGCGGTGTTAAAGCGGAAATACACTAGATACTCGTACGAGTATTAGTTCAAGTAACAATTTTGAGAACAATTATATTAGAATTAATCTGTCATTAGAATAACCTAGTATATTTCTAGCCTACTCGGTTCTATTCTAAGACTGTTCCTAGGCTACAGATACACTTGCAAATATCGACATACCGTCATTTACCAACATTTCAATAGAAACTGGCGACACTCAATACACCGCCGCCAACGTAGCAAACGGAACCCCAGCGCTGCAGGAAACGCCCGACGTCGCATTTCCGGTCAACCGTTAAATTTGAATTTCGAACTGATAGCCGCACTCCGCGCCAGACTTTTGTTGTGGGCGGACGTGTCGGCGAGCCAGGAAATTGATTTGGGGAAGCGAGATAACCTGAGCGTGCTAGAAAGACGGATGAAAATAGTAATATTTTTGGGCTCCAAAAATGATCCAACAATTTTGATTGGCAATTATAGAACAATACTAGTATTTTCAATTTGACTTCCTAACTTTTCTTGACTTTTAGATAAAATGTTTTTGTTCTTTAATTTGCTACTATGATTGCAGGTATTTTAATTTTTATAAAATGAAATAAATAAGAGTAAAATGTACCTACCTATATACCTACATATAGCGTGCTCAACTTCCAAAAGCATTATTTACCTGTTACCTACTACCTACTCCTGATAAATTTTAACCAACTTCAAAAAGGACGAGGTTCTCATTTTGGTTTTATTTCTTTTTACATGTTTGTAACCGCAGAATTCCGTTATTTATAAATAGATTTTTTGTAACTTTTTATTTGAAAAGATATATTAATACAGTAATCAGTCTTGTTTTTTTACAAAATCCAACTCAAATGACAGGAAATGGGTATTTTAACATAAAAAATATTACTAAAACAAAATCATGTGCTATACACAAATACGATTACATACAAACTAATATTATCCTTTTAATCCCTTAGGATATTTAGGTAAATTGAAATTTTATTAAAAACATAGCCTCTCATTTTATCTTAAACCAACTCACGTTTTTAAAAACCAAATTGCTATTTAACACTTTAAATCCCCATTTTAAAAGATAGGGTTATGACTCTACGGTTTCCCGCCAAATCGACCTGTCAAACTTGACAGATGACAGCAGTTTGCGCGCGAAACGGCTCGCAAGATGGCGGCGACGTGTCTTATCAAAAATCAGTGTTTGTGTATATTTTTAAGTAAGGGAATGGGTTTAAAACGAATTTATTAGTTATTAGGTATAGGTACTTAAAATAGGATATTGTTAAGTTTTTGGAATAAATTCAATAACGCTTTTTAAAAAAGGCGCAACCTGTTCGGCTAAACATATTTCAGAGAAATTTACATCAAAATAATTTATATAAGGATATTTGATCAAAGTCAAAGTCAAAATGTTTTTATTCAATTGGGTTTCAACATGGTATAATAATATACTCCGCCACGTACAGCATTCCGGTCACGTGGGCAACACGTAGTGACGTCAATCGATGCTTAAGCAAGACCGAAATAAGTCAATTACAAATAGTTAGAAAGATACAGATGACGCTGATAAGCGACGTCATTAGGTAGGTACGTGTTTCCTCCTGTCCTTGACCTGTCCTGATTTTTTTTTTTTGGATCTTTGGTTACAAAGCTACACTTAAGAACGTCAAAGTTTTAAAATAGTCTCGACGGCTGTGTTCAGAAAAAGAGCCACTACTCAGAAGAACAGGCAAGAAACTGAGAGACCATAATATAATAAAAAAAAAATACTGTCTCACAAATTTTAGCTTACAACTAGGTTATATCTTATATCTTTAAATGAGCAATTCTTGTATATATATAATTGGAATCTCGGAATCGGCTCCAACGATTTTCATACAATTTAGTATATAGGGGGTTTCGGGGGCGATAAATCGATCTAGCTAGGAATCATTTTTAGAAAATGTCATTTTATTCGTGATTTATCGATAATTAACTGAAACATAAACTTGGAAGAAAAATTACAAAAAGGAGGCGTTTGAGTAGTCTCAACTGAAAAATATGACTCTTCCTGACATCTATTGGCGAATAATAATACTATTTTTTGTGAGCAACTAATTGCTTTAACGACACAACAGCAGATGGCGTTGTTAAGTAACACGAAGTCAATGAGTGTTTGCTTTGGAGGTTAGACTAAAATCAACTGTTTATTTTCCAAAAAACACAATTAAAAAAAAAAATGCCGAGCAAAGCTCGGTCATCCAGGTACTCATATTATATCTATGTACTAGTGGCTACTTGGCAGAAGTGGAAGGTTTCAGACATCTTTGTTTCCTAAATAATTCTTAACCTTATAATATCCTCTTTTCATTAAAGTAGTTTTTACATGTGATTTGAATTTTCTTTCAGTGAGCCCTGTTATATGTTTGGAGATCATTTTTTTTAATTATAATAACAATACTTTTTTTACTTAGACAATCTAAATCTAGATACAGCTATCCTATCCTCGACTATGTAATCGGAGAATATCGAAGATACCTACCCATAATTATGTTAAAATGAAATTTATATTAGATCCTGAATCTCAGTTATTATTTTTTAGATCCGTGTTAGCTTCAAGACAGGCATAAAGTGCGTGTAAATTTTTGCATTTAAAAAAAATCTGAACATATTTTTTTTATTCATCAAACAAGTTAATGATTGAAATTTAATTGTTAAACTTACTTGTACTTCTTACTTAGTGACTTCGTCTTTTATTTGTTTTTCTTATTTTGGGATGATGCAACATTTAATACCATGGTTTAATAATATACTTATATCTTATATAATAAGATAAAAATAATAAATATATATACATTTATAAAGGTATTCATAAATATTTAAACATAATATATTTATATAAATAATAACATAAGGATTTATGATCAAAGTCAAAATGTTTTTATTCAATTGGGTTTCAACATGGTATAATAATATACTCCGCCAGGTACAGCATTCCGCTCACGTGGGCAACACGTAGTGACGTCAATCGATGCTTAAGCAAGAACGAAATAAGTCAATTCCAAATAGTTCGAAAGAGACGGATGACGATGACAAGTGACGTCATTACGTGTTTGCTCCCGGAATGCTAGACCTTGTTTTTTTTGATCATGTTTAACACAAAGCGCGTGTTGTCTTTTCGAGTGCCTAACTACGTGTGAGTGAGAGGGTGCTAGCTAGCATCCTTACAGTGTACTACCATGCCAATTCGAGATGTCAAGTCTAGTATAAAATCCTACTAATATTATAAACGCGAAAGTTTGTAAGAATGAATGGATGGATGGATGTTTGTTACTCTTTCACGCCAGAACGGCTGAACAGATCTGAATGAAATTTGGCACAGAGATAGATTATAGTCTAGAATAGCACATAGGATTCTTTTTAACCGCGGGTCTATGTCTTATTGACTTTGGGACTGAATGTCGCCCGGAGAGGTGTGGGTGTTCTAATACAACTCTGCCAACCCCTTCAGGGGCTTCAATGGAAAGACGTGCCAAAGTTTGCTAAATAATTTCGACTTTTAAATTACTTATTAAAATTTCTAAACTTATTATACCTAGTCTGCGCTACGCTTAATATTAACATCAAAAATAAACAACTCTACCGTTCAGCGAAACAGATATTAAATACAATATTAATTGAATAGTGCTGCCAACTTCTCAAGTTAAATTAGTTTGCTTGTATTGTCTCACCTGCGGCGGGGTAACTTGTTGCGTTGACTGTACGCTGGGAACTTGGGACAATTTTTTTTAATAACGCGAATGTAAGGTATCCCTTAAATTTAATAACTTTTAAAAAACGTAATAAAAAAAGTTCAAATCTCATCTAAACGAATCTTCGATCAAGTATTAGGGAGATGCGGTACGAGAACCTGAAAATGGACCGCATAAATTAGGTGCTGCACACAATTTACCGTAGACACAAACAAACGAAACCAGTCGTGATAATTATTGTTGTCTCGTTCTCGCTAGTCTCTTGTACGTCTCACTGTCCTTGTTATTGACACACGTAACGTAATGCAAAGTCAAAGTCAAAATGTTTTTATTTAATTTAGGCTTTGACGTTTATAAGATACACTTATAAACGTCAAAGTTATTTAAATAGACTCGACCGCCTTGTTCGGATAAAGAGCCTCTACTCAGAAGAACAGGCAAGAAACTGAGAGGCATTATTTTTTCAAATAATAAATAAATTACAGTATCACAAATTTTGACTTACATCTAGGTAATATCTATAAATACTAATGGCTACTTGGCGGAAGTGGAAGGCTCCAGACATCTTTGTATTCTAAATATTTTTTAACCTTATAAAACTCTCAATGCTGTCAACGGAGCTATGTAGTGTCCGTTTGCTTGTAGTTCTATTGGGTCCACGTGCTATGTACTAGAAATTAGACTCGTGCCGCTTCTTCTTTATATTATATCGATGGTACTAATACATATAATATAATGACTGCCTCGGTGGCTCAGTTGGTAATAAACCTGCCTTCTGAGCTTTGGGGCGTGGGTTCGATTCCTACCTAGAGCAAACATTCATGCGATGAACATTTGGGTTCGTTCTATGTCTAAGTGTTAATATCTAAGTATATAAGTATGTATTTAAAAATATCTATGCATGTATATCAGTCTCTGGGTGCCATAGTACAAGCTTTGCTTAGTTTGGGGTCAGGCGACCGTGTGTGAAAATGTCCCGAATTCATTTATTTTAATTTAATAAAATCGAAAGTAAGTTAAGTAAAATAAAACTCTGTCTGTCTATTTGCAGACATTTTAAGGCTAAACGGCTCAACGGATCTTGCTCAGATTTGATTATTAGTTACAGTATTTCACGAGGAAGGTTCTAGGAAACTATTTTCTGAATAAACGCGAACGAAGTCGCGGGTAACAGCTAGTTTTCTATACTTTATCTCAAGTCCGTAGCAACATCGCTCGCTCGGCCTAACATAGAAAACTCGATTTCCTGGCCATTGTTGAGACGCGCGACGCGATTAGAACACGCCACTGCATAGTGTTTACGCTCTCCTATTGTCACGTCTGCCAGACATGTAACAAAGCAATCCTGCTGCTGGCTACAGGCTGCAGCTTTTAGATTTTACCCGACTGCGCAAAAAGGGTTAGTCAAAGTCAAAGTCAAAATGTTTTTATTCAATTTGGGTATCAAAGATACAATAATGAACGTCAAATTATATTAGTTGTCAAATTATAGTAGTTTTTTTTTATTTTTTTTTATTTAGTGGCTTCTACCTCTTAAAGTTTTAGGGCAATTTTGCCATCAACAGTGAGGGAGGTGATAGTATTTGTTAGGAAAAGAAATGAAGAGAAATAATTCTGGTAGGGCAGATGGTACTATAGAAGAAATGAAAGGAAAAAGAAAGAAAAACTAAAGACGGATGTTATGGAACTGAATGAAATTTACTTATTTATTAATAAATAATTAATATAATTTATTACTCTGGTGGGAGGCTTCGGCCGTGGCTAGTTACCACCCACCGGACCAAGCCATGCCGTGAAATGACCTAGTCGTGTTTCGGGATGTAGTCCGGTGTAACCGTTCCGAAGACGGGTCTGAGCAGTAGCGCACTTGTAGCGCCTCACTCAATTGCCGTCTTTGTACTTCTTCACTCTAGTAAACTTCAAGGCTAGAGTGTATAAGTAACCTAAGTCGTCGTGCTCCATCTTAGACCACAACGTCGCTTAACATCAGGCGAGTTGGTGGTCAAACGCCGACCTGTTCTACATTTAAAAAAAAAAAAAAAAAAAATTTGCTAATGAAACAATGTTTTTTTTTGTTTGGGAATGAGAGTAGAGAAGAAATGTGTAATGAAAGCGGAACTTTACATTATAGTAGTAGTCAAATTGTATTAGTTATGTTTTAGAAGTTATGTCTTTAAGCGATGATAGCCTAGTTGGAGTGTTTCTCGCCCATCGGCTGAGTTGGTCCCCGAGGTGGATGATGACGATGTGTTTAGTGTTCGATACATCGTCATGGTGAGGAAGAGCATAGGCTCGAGGAGGTGCCCGCAGGGGCTGGCGCTGTCGGGGCCGCGGTCGTGTCTGAGAGTGTTCCCGTTGTCCCGACATTCTGCGTCGAGGTGGAACACCCTTGGGTTTTTAGTGGGTAGGCCGTCAGTGGCGGGATTCCCACATAACCACTCTGTGCCCGCCCCGGGGCTGTTGGTGGTATCCATAAAGGATTTTCCCAAGGTGAAAAAAAAAAAAAAAAAAGGCTCGCCTCACAAGCCAGAGGAAGCGGGCTCAAAACTTCAAACCCAGCCGACGGCACGCACCAATTTGTTCATTGTGTGAACGTGCGTATTGTATGTCATCTGCTACATGATTGGAGTCCGGTGTATGGGGATAGGCTCGCCCCCTGTCACATTTGGGACTGAATATCGTCCGGCGAAGTGTGGCTGTTGTATTACACCTCAGCCAGGCCTCTCGGGGGAAAGGCGTGACGATATGTATGTATGGTTGTCTTTTCTTCTCTTCTTCTCTATATAGTAAAAAAAACAAACTAGCTTTCCGCGTCTGTCTGTTTATCCGCTAACTCCTGTTAAACCACACAACGGATTTTGATGCGATTTTCAACATTAGTTAGATGTTTTTTCAACGACGATTTTATAAGTACCGTCCAAAGCCTGGGGCCAGTCGTTACACTAACTATTATTAGTACCTGGATGGCCGAGCTTTGCTCGGTATTTTTTTTATTTTTTAATTGTGTTTTTTGGATAATAAACAATTGATTTTAGTCTAACCTCAAAGCAGACACTCATTGACTTCGTGTTACTTAACAACGCCATCTGCTGTTGTGTCGTTAAAGCAATTACTCGTAGTTGCTCACAAAAAATTGTATTATTGTTCGCCAATAGATGTCAGGAAGAGTCATATTTTTCAGTTGAGATTGATTATCGATAAAACACGAATAAAATTACATTTTCTAAAAATGATTCCTAGCTAGATCGATTTATCGCCCCCGAAACCCCCTATATACTAAATTGTATGAAAATCGTTGGAACCGATTCCGAGATTCCAATTATATATATATATACAAGAATTGCTCATTTAAAGATATAAGATAAATGCGAAAGTTAGAAAGGATGTTTGTTACTCAATCACGCCAGAAAGGCTGAACGGATCTGGATGTAATTTGGCACAGAGATAGAATATTGTCTGGAATAGTACGTAATACTTTGTAACTACGGGTGAAACCGCAAGGCTCATCTAGTCCCACATTATTATAAAGGCGAAAGTATTAGTGTGATGAGTGTGTTTGTTTGTTCCGTCTTCACGCTCAAACAGATGCACGGATTTTAATAAAATTTGGTATTTTATTTTATTTTATTTTATTTGGTTAAGGTACAGTCACAGACAAAAAGTTAATTAAATACATCAAAAGGAAACTCTTTAAACTTTAAGTCCACTTACGACTTTACACAACTTACAATTTAAAACTTGACACATTCAAATAAAAATACATTAAAATGGATTATAAAATTTACAAAAAGAGAGACAATTATTATCAAAAGAATTTAGAATAATAAAATTTTGAACTTAAATTAATTTTAGACTCTAGCTACTAAGTACCTTGTTTAACATTGATTTAAAAGATCCATGGAGATAGCTTATACCCTGGATTAACACATAAGATTTAAAATCGCAGGCAACATCACGGGCGCAGCTAGTGTTGCAAATGCAAAAGTTTGAATGATGTTTGGATGTTTGTTACTTAATCACGCCAGAATGGCTGAACGGAGCTGGATTAAATTTTGGGACAGAAATAGATTAAAGTCTAGAGTAGCACGTAGGATACTTTGTATTAATTAATTGCTATAATTTTAATGAATTATTACGAATTGTAATTTTGTGACACAAGAACATTTTGTTTAAAAAAAAAAACGGGTGAAACCGAGGGGCTCAGCTAGTCCCACTTCCCACTTAATTATAAAGGCGAAAGTTTGTATGTGTGGTGTTAGTTTGTTACGACTTTACGCACAAACGGATAAACGGATTTTCGTGAAATTTGGTATAAAGGTAGCTTGAAGACTGAAGTTAAACATAGACTACTTTTTAACCGTGAGCAAAACCGTTGGCGTAGCTAGTTGACCAAACCTTTCTCCAAGTAAATATTTAAAATCAAACAGAACCATCTGACCATCGAAAAGCAATAAAGAAGGTATTTTATTTAAACAAGAGTATTATGTTGTTCTAAGGTATTGACTGGACACCTTCAAACAATGTGTACAAACAAACGGACAGACTTTACATATTGCTGTTAGGGGCAAGTATGGACAGTGGAGAGCGTTTTAGGCGCACCAGTGAGAGACACCCTCTTATGGTAGAAATTCCGCCAAAACGCACTAAGCGTTTCAAGTCAACTTTTCTTGTAAGAACTACAGAGGCGTGGAACTCGTTGCCTGCGTCTGTCTTTCCACCTAAATACAATCCGGGGGTGTTTAAGAGTAAAGTGAATAGGTATCTCCTAGGCAAGCGTGTTACACCTTCGATCACGTCGACGCTTCCAATCAGGCGAGTCAGTGGTCAAACGCATAAACGCCTAGTCTGTTGTAAAAAAAAATGTCGTTTCGTAATTTCTGTATGTCATCTGCTACATGACTGGAGCCCGGTGTATGGCGACAGGCTCGTCCCCTGTCACATTTGGGACTGAATATCGACTGGAGAAGTGTGGGTGTTGTATGACACCTCTGCCAGCCCCCTCGGGGGAAAGGCGTGACGATATATATGTAACTTTCAATATAAAAGTCAAGTTGGCTCGGAGCCCAGTTCTGTAGACGACAGCTCCATTTGCGAAGCACGGCAGCTATCTCAGCACGGCTGCTGAGCACGACACAATACAAGATTATCATTTTTAACTTAGACTAGGTTCATTCGAATCAAATGCATGAAATTGAAAGAAGGTATCTATACTCAGGCTCTTTAAGAGTCCGGCGACCTAACTAATTTCGACCTAGGTGACCTAGACTAACTTCGCATTGGCTTAAGGTATTTTATCGCTATTTCGTCTAGAAGAAGAAGACGAGCGAAGAGAGCAAGTAATGATACCTGAGAAGCCTCTAAACTTACCTACAGAGTGACAAAGTGCAATTTCATTTTTTTTTATGACTTTTGCACTACCGTAATCATTCTTAAGGGGTTAAGATGCGCCAATGACATTTGGCATTCGGCGCTCAGCTGGTTTTAGCGCCTCTAGTGATCAACGCTCGAAGCTTTTGAACATTGAGCTAGCATTTCTCAAAGACAAACAAATTCAGACGAAACACCGTGAAAAAAATATTTTTGCCTAAAAATGAAAGCCCTCTGTGATGTTATGCTTTATTGTAATGTTTTTTTACTAAATTATTTGAAGCCAACGGCGTTTTAAAGTTGAGCCTTATAAGCAGCATGAGCGCGGTAGTTTGTTTATAAGTATAGGTAGATTAAGTATGTACTCACAAATATCCCGCATCTAAAGGTTTTGATTCCCTTTGGTCGTGCGTGTAAAATCTAAAAAAAACAATCGTAGACCACGGACTCTCTGAAGTGTGAGATATTATCTTGGTCCTTCTCACTTTTACGATTTTTCAAACGAGAGAGACATTGACCAAAAAATATCTCGTGCGTAGGAATAGGGGAAATAATATAATATCGTAAGAATGGCCCTGGAGGGCTATTCTTGACGCGTGAGATGTTTCTTGGTCACTCTCACTATGATTTTTAAAACGAGAGAGACATTGATCAGAAAATATATTTCGTAAGAATAGGGCTCCTGATGGGCATCCTAAGAACTCCGGTACCAGGGATAAATTACTCAACCTATCCTAAACCAATGCTTACAACATTTCAAAAATCTCATAACAAAAAACATATTTACTAGGACTAGCAGAGCTGTTCAATCGACGGCCCGCTTAAAAAATGTATTCTACGAGTTGGTAGTACTAATCTGTTTTACATAATCAGCAGGTAGTATAAAAATGACTAAAATGATTCAAAACATAGTGGACCTAGAACTTACAACCTCATTATTATCTCGATAGTTTCTTGCCTGATTTTGCTGATAATTATGTTCCTACTCGAAGTTAAAAACGCGTTTGTGTTTAATATCTTTTTCATCACTCTCACTCGTAAAAAGGACTTTATTACATCAGTTTTAGCTCATAATCCGAGCTATTAAGCACGTGTGCTGTTACTTTACCATTATCGCACTAGTAACTAAACTAGACTTTTTTTAAAATAAATCAACAGGAGTTTTTTTTTACTTTTCTTAAATTCTTGATTTAAAGTATCATAACTACGTAATAACAGTAAATAAACATTATTTTTTTTATCAAAATATTGACAATTAATTAGTTATGATAATTTAAACAAAGTACTCGCTTTATTATTATGCCTAGTAAAATTTTGATAAGTGGAAAAGCAGCAAAATGCGCATACATTTTCAGAAAAATGTATTGACTAATGCAAGTCTGTGTTTTTTCCCCTCGCATGTTTGATGAAAAACGTCACATGAAACGCGTGTGCGTTAATAATTTACACTATTGGCTCCATTAGTGCACTCGCATACGGCTCGCGCTATAATACCGCCTCGAGTGTAATGATCTTAGCACAAAAGTGTCATAATTTACGATATAAAAAACTACACTTTGACTTAATTTTGTTTACTTAATTTTTTTAGTAAACTGATTTTCAATAAAAGTCAAGTTAGAAGATGTTTTAAGTGATCATTGTAACAAAATTAAAGCGACTTCCAAACCACAAATAAGCACTAATATTAATTAATATAATTATTATAAGCGCTACCCATCTATTTGAAGTCGGTGCCAGCCAAGTCTTATAGGTAGAAGAAGAAGGATACTACTTACAAGTATCTACCTAATTACTACATATACATAGTATCTATATACTACCTACTTGGCTTGGCTGGTTCCGAGTAGTAGGTAATTCCTACTAAACATTCAGACTGAAATATTTGGCATAGTACGAGTAACTCCTAGTACTTCTACCTATTACCAACAAGTATATAACCTACTTACTACACAAATTGTAACTATCTACTCCATATTAGACTTGGCTACCTATTAGATTTAGCTTGGAGGCCGAGTTAACGGCTTACCTACCCGCTACCCTTGCCATAGACACCTGTCTGAGCGTGACGTTTTAATCGGACAGTGCCAGCCAAACCCAGTATAAAGACAATTGCCAATGCCAACTAGATAACTGTTGCCCGTACCATGGTCTGGCAATATGATGATGGTAGAGAGAAGGGTGCAGGTTCGAAGTGGGACCTGTGAATGACAAATACAAGAAACTAACGGAACGAGCTTTTTTTTATCTACGCGTACGAAATCGTGAGCAACAGCTAGTAGTTAATATAGTAAAAAAATCCTCTCTAGCTGGACTAAAGGGGTGTTAGATTGGATATTGAAAAACCTTTTGTAGCTGAAATACATGTATAGTGCTTAGATTTTAGCAAACACCAAAAAAATAATCAAAATAAACCGAGAATCAAAAAATATCAATAAATCAAATGCTTTGAAGGCAGTAATCGCTCAGATTAACACATCCTTAATCTAACACATGAAAATCAAATGTTGGTTTTATAGATGAAACATAAATTCGAGCGAAGCTTGCAGTTGGGAGTTTCCAAGCAAAGAGATTAACATTGAATGAAAACTCAAAATAAGCACTGTAAGAAGAGTTTATTTGAAAATTGAACTAGCTACCAAGAAAAAAATACGAGCACGTGCTCCACGAGCTGCACGAAATTTAAAATAAAAGACTGTACCTTACTAGTACCTTTTTATTAGTTATGAGAGAGTATAATATTAGACAGTATTTTTAGGAGAGGATTCGCTTCTAGGATAAAGCAGTGTTTTTGTCTTGGGCGGCTTGAACCCCTCGCTGCCCTCAGGACTCATCTTCCCTTGCTGCGATCGGGAGTGAACTCTAGATTCCCTCGTTACGCTCAAGGTACAATAAGCCGCCCGCGACGTAAGGCACTGCTTTGTGCCCTCGGTACATAATTTACTATTGTTACTCTTTATTCACAAAAAGGTGAATTTAGAAGCAAGACCTGTTTGCTTTTCTCCAATCAAGTCTATCGATTGTTTGGCGCAACCAAATCCATTGTGTCTTGATATTTCCTTAAATTTTACGAAGAAGAAGCTAATGTTATAATACGCCAATAACTTTTGTCTTTCTGTTCTTGTTCTGCTTCTTCTTCGACGATGAGATTCGGCAATGAAGACTGATATTGTTGTTCCTAAAAACAATATTAAATAATAATTAATTTGCAACCATACTAAGTCCCAACGCTCGTATCAATAATTTATTTATGTACATTGTGTACACAAAAAAAAAATGATTACCAGTTTATTCGAAGGTGAAAAAGTCCCTGTTCCTCGGATGCTCTGATAACCTTCGGATGATTTTGAACTAGGCATCTGTAGATAAAAATATAGGATAAGTTTTTAGTACTGAAACGGAAGTTCTTCACTCGCGCTTCGCGCTCGCTAAGTGAATGTCACGCATGCCCATAGCAGTTCAGCGCCACTCTGATTATAAGTAGTGGCTCTATGAGCAACGTCTCACAAATTACATATCTCCGCTATTTTAAATAAAACCTAAATTTACAAAATTTCACAAATATCGGTTGAGAAATGCGATCTGTAGAGGAAAACAATCGGACATCCGTGCAATCAGACGCTGGACGCCGGACATACGATAACTTTAGCAATAGCATTTCCACTTGGCATAGCTCTGACTATGCACTATGCTTGTCACCCTAATAATATAAGATGTTAAATGTCTTTTAACTCACCTTAGTTCAGTACTCGCATTTTTTGTTGGCTGAACGCTTGTGTTTAAACTTTGATAATTTCGTTGATCTCTGTTTCTGAAAAAATGAAATAGAGCAATTTAAAGATATTAATTACACAATATTCATATTACGCAAAGCGTCTCGTTTGTCTCTTTCCATGATACCATAAAATATAAAACAATTACCAATTTATAATCCCAGTTTAAAATATATTACTATTCTAGTCTTCATGCAATAGAGACTAGATTAAAATAACTATTAAGACTAGATGCAGGTTGGTATCAGTTACCAAAGAAATTGTTGTATTTAATAAATATAAATAAATAACAATACATACAATAGTGACTCTGTGAGCTGGAGATCTCGTGACCGATGTCTGTCCGATTTGAAATTGTCACATGTATTTTATACCCAAATAAATTATTTGTATTTGTATTTGTCCTCCTCTACAGGTCACACTCCTCAACCGATTCTCGTGAAATTTTGTGAGCAGGTTTGACAATTATATAAATTTTTGTTTTGACTCGGATCAAAAAGTTTTTTGGAAATTTTCCAATTATGCAGATATATCCTTTTTTAAATCACATCTCTGCCATATTGAAAAATTTCCAATAACCGCCTAGACAAGAAAATTCTTTTTAAATATCGGACTTACTCACAAAGTTTCAAGAGAATAGGTTAAGAAATGCGACCTGTAGATTAAGACAGGTCTGGGCAAAGATCCGGACAGAAATCCAGACGGAATTCGGAAATACGAAAGCATTTTCGTCGAATCTGAAGCATAGACGCTTCGCTCGCTAACGATCTCTCGCTCGGTTATTGTTGTAAGAAAATGTAATAACTTTTCTTTCGAATTCAATGGCCATAACTCGGAACACTACTTTCTGAATGCAAATGCTTGAATTTTTGTATTAAATACTATTTTTTACAAAAAAATACTTTATTCAAAGTGACTGATCAGAGTGTTAGTAAGCATATTCTTTCAAATAAAAAATAAATGACGAAGTTATGCTGCAACAAACATTTAGTAAAATTTATACAATGTAATAATTGAGTGCGTCCTAATTTTTGAAGTCGGTTAACAAACCAGGATAAGTTAGAAAAATATGCTCACTACACTGCTAAAAATAATAATGTATTGCGGACCGTGGTTGGTCAGCTATAACATAAAAATGTGATTGTTTCTAGTTTAGGTAGGTTAGTTTAGGAAATGTGCTATACCAAAAACAAAAAATAGTATTAGTCATTTACACCGTTCGCACGCAACGACCGCTTTCTGATATTGACATCGTAAGTACACATAATAATTATCATTATTTTATTTTTACCCGATTGTTCAAGAAGGATTATTTATTATTATTAACTATAGAATACTCCCCATTTCTATGTTATTAACTAGGTGTTGGGGCATCAGCAAGTATGCCACAGCTTCAATTTGAAATGGCTTAGGTATATTGAGCTTAGTATAATTTTTGTGAATAATTGAATCAAATGAAATCACGAGAAAAAAAACAGCTGTTTCATACAAAAAGCTCATCGATCGTCGACAAAATGTAAGCAGATGCTTTTTTCCCCGATTTAATTTACAAATAAAAAAGTTTAAAAAGTAATCGTTGTTTATAATGAAGAGTACAATGACCCCCGTTTGGCTTAGTACACCCTATACCGATAACCCTGTGCAATGTACTAATATGACACATATAGGTACATTTGTACATAACAAGAAAAAAAACACAGTTCTGACAAGTCTTGCACTTGGATAATTATCATGAGCAACATGTACAATGGGGCCCGTGCCGTGGCGTGATGATTGTAGTACAGCACGACGCTGCGCGACCGCGGCTCGTATCACAGCAAAATAAGGTTCACGGTCGCACAGCGTCGGCGGGTAAATCCAACAATCATCGCAATAAGGTGTAATGGACGGTGAAGCCCTGAGAGTTAACATAGGTCGGAGGACACGTCTGTAGTTTTCTATTAAGTATTTTTATCAGGAAAACAAACGTCAGACCGAATCATATGCCACTAAAAACTCAGACACTAGGGTTAGTCACTTCAGTCTACACAATAAGAACAAACGGGTAAAAATATTTATGTGGTAATTAAATATTAATAGGTAGGTAGGTACTTACCACTTAGCTACCTAGTTGGAGTCCAATTTTTTTGTTACGCCTAGCTGCCTTGGTGACATCTCCCATTTTCATCGGATCAACCTTCTGTACCCTCTACTCACAACGCGATCAATTATTGTCCAAATATTTTCACTAGTAGTAAAGTCACTAAAAACTTATCAAATGTCTTGAAAAACTACTTTTTTTGATTGGCTCTGGATAATTAAGCACTGTTTAATTGATGATTTACGTACAAATAGAAAAAAAATGCGAAAATATTTTTCGGCAAGGCGAGTACGTCCTTCCTTCGTGAGGCGCTGGCGCCGACTGGCCCGTCCCCCGCAAAGGAGCTCGCGGGTGTCAGTGGTCACGTGATCTGACGAAATACTTCAAAATAACACAAAATATTACTAAACTAACTCAATTTTAGCTCTAAAAATATGGTAAAAGAACGATCAATCATATTTTTAATTTCCTATCCGAAGGTGTAAAAATATATAGTAACGTAATCTCCGTAAGCACGGTATTGCACGCCATGAGAACGAAAACAACGTTCATTTAATATTTTTTTACTCGCAATCTAGTAAGTAATATAATATTTTAATTAGACTAATTAATAGGTAACAGAATGATCTTATTGGTGATATTTTTTTCATATCGGTAGGGTCCGTAGCTTCTTCACTATTACGAGTTGAATAGACGCATTTGGCGAATATTCAAGGCTTAAGTAACTAAGAATTTCCCTTGTATTATTGATTCATTTAACAGCTAATGAAGTAGACAACCTCCCTATGTAATGGAATTTTTGATTTGCTTTGTCTACCTATTGAATAAATCAGTCAAAAGTGACCCCTTAAAATGCGGATATTTTTCATAGCTCTATTTTCGCTTGAGAACGTTTTTAAAAAAAAACCAAGAACATAGGGGCGAAGATATTGTTAATTTAATTGTACATGCTAAATTTCATCATAATCTGACAAACGGTTTTCAAGAAATTTCAGTAGTGCGTTTGTATGGAAATTTCAGAACGTCGCGGCCCTCTTAAGTTGAGAGAATTACATATTTTATTTATTTTTTTGCTCCCAAATCCAGGGAAATTTGACGTCGCACGTCTTGTGCATTTGCTAGTGTCAAGCTCAGATCAACCTAGAGAATAAGATGGCGCACGGCGTATGATTTAGGTGGATTCGCCGGACGATATTCAGTCCCAAATGTGACAGGGGCGAGCCTGTCGCCTTACACCGGGCTCCAGTCATGTAGCAGATGACATACAATACGCAAATATGATCACACAATGAACAAATTAGTGCGTGCCGTAGGCTGGGTTCGAACCCGCTCCCTCTGGTTTGAGAGGCGGACCTTCTCCCAACTAGGCTGCCATCGCTCTCGGAAAGTTATTAATTGAAAGTTACATGATATAATAATATACTCCGCCAGGTATAGCATTCAGCAACACGTAGTGACGTCAATCGATGCTTAAGCAGGACCGAAATAAGTCATTTACAACAAGTTCGAAAGAGACGGATGCCGATGACGTCACTACGTGTTTGCTGAATGCTAGATCTTGTTTTTATAGATCATCAAAGTAATACTTTTCATTTGATTTGGAGATTAGGTTGGCTCAAATGACTGGTTAATTTATTTATTAAAAGTACTTACTACTTTTCAGTTTGCGAAAAGTAACAATATTAAAATTATTTTATTTATGACATTGTTGACACCTGTTAATTATTATTTTTTTTAATTTTATTTACACAATTTAATTTGACATGTTCTATTTTAATAATTATTTTTATTGTGCTTTTTAATGTTTAATTTTATCTAACATTATTTTATTTTCAACTAATTATAATTTTGGTAATTTTTGTTTTCTGACATATCATAAGTGTATTCTGATGGACCTATTTGAAATAAATATTTAAAAAAAAACCGGCTGCAAAATATTGTACCATAAGTCACTTCCACGATCAAGACTATTCACATGTCGAAATGCATCAAGCTGTTTAGGCTGTAGGGCGTGCCAAAGAAACCTCATACATACCCATTTACATACATACACTCGAAAAACAAAACCCTCCTTGCGCAGTCGAGTAAAAAGTAGAATAGAACTACACATCTGCAGCAAAACCTCAGAGAGCCCAAAAGCCTCTAGCCTAGCCCATACAAAAAAAACACAAACTACCTTATTGACAATTTATAATTACAGGCCACGAACAAAATGACAACTGACGCGACCAAGTACAGAATGTCTGCTCCAAAGATCAGTATAGCGAGTTCTATGTCATTACCTACTCTCGCTTTTGAATGGTCAAAGCATTTTTTATCAATAAAACAGCAATGAATGAGGTACCTGAAAAAAACAAAGGAAATAAAATTAATAAAAATATTCGGGATACTTGCACACATGGTCATCTGACCCCCAAACTAAGCAAAGCTTGTACTATGGCGACCAGAGACTGATATACATACGTACTTATATATTTTTAAATACGTACTTAAATAGATAATTGACAGCCAGACATAGAACACACAAATGTTTGTTAAAATGTAAAATATGCAAGTGCAAATTCATCAAGGGGTAAAAATATTACTAGCAAAAATTTTCCTTTTTTTAATCCTACTAATATCATAAACGCGAAAGTTTGTAAGAATGGATGGATGGATGTTTGTTACTCTTTCACGCCAGAACGGCTGAACAGATCTGGATGAAAGTTGGCACAGAGATAGATTATAGTCTAGAATAGCACATAGGATACTTTTTAACCGCGGGTGAAACCGCGGAGCGCAGCTTGTTTTTAAATAAGAGAATGATACATTCTTACCTCAAGGCAACTGCTAACGATAGAATCATGTTGAATAGCGTGAAAAAGGCATAGTAATTTATTAGGGAAGCTTTCACAGAGCAGCAAGCGAACAGCAGAATCACGTTTGATATGAAAATAATCCACAGCATGCCAATTATCAGGCAGATTAGCAGAGCGAAGTTGAATTCATTCTCGAAATATGTGTTCAATTCTGGACGAAGACCTTGAAAAAAATGTAAATTATAATTAAATTAAATAAATAAAATAAAATAAAAATAAAAAAAGCCTTTTATTTCCTGCAAATTAGTTTTACATATAATTTTTACATTAACTTATATTTAAACGCTTAACTAGTTAATATTAATACCTTATTTTGTTTATGCCCTATATTATGTAGCTATTTACTGTTTTTTATTTACTAGTATTACTATACTTGTTTGACACTATATACTACTAATTGATCTAATTGATGAAATTATAATTACCATGATCCAAAGAAACAAGGTGTTGCATTCCGGGAATAAACACGTAGTGACGTCACTCGTCATCTTCATCTGTCTCTTTCGCACTATTTGTAAATGACTTATTGCGGTCTTGCTTAAGAGTCCGGCGACCTAACTAATTTCGACCTAGGCGACCTAGACTAACTTCGCATTGGCTTAAGGTATTCTATAGCCATTTCGTCTAGAAGAAGAAGACGAGCGAAGAGAGCGAGTAATGATACTGACGAGCCTCTAAACTTACCAACAGAGTGACAAAGTGCAATTTTAATTTTTTTATGACTTTTGCACTTCTGTAATCATTCTTAAATAACTAAGAATTTCCCTTGTATTATTGATTCATTTAACAGTTATTGATGTAAACAACCTCCCGATGTAATGGAATTTTTGATTTGCTTTGCCTACCTATTGAATAAATCTGTCAAAAGTAACCCCTTAAAATGCGGATATTTTTCATAGCTCTATTTTCGCTTGAGAATGTTTTCAAAAAAAATTAAGAACAAAAGGGCGAAGATATTGTTAATTTAATTGTACATGCTAAATTTCATCATAATCTGACAAACGATTTTCAAGAAATTTGAGTAGTGCGTTTGTATGGAATTTTCAGAACGTCGTGGCCCTCTTAAGCATCGATTGACGTCACTACGTGTTGCTCAAGTGACCGAAATGCTGTACCTGGCGGAGTATATTATTATACCATGGTAATTGAAATTAACATACTTTTAGTTCCGTCCAAATACTTAGATTACAATTTTTGAAACTAATAAAACCTTAGCTACACCCCGCGGTTAAAAAGTACCCTGTCTGTACCTCTGACACTGGTTTGTATAGAATCTTGCATAACAACAACAATTGTATAGTTAAGACGTGAAAGCGTAACAAACAAATAAACAAACGAAATAACTCACTGCCGCATTTCTAATATTAGTTTGGATACTTACCAATAAAATAAAACAATGTATGCAAAGGGCCTAAAATAAACGAAACTACAATTGATGCTGTAGATATAGCTAGCAAAATAATCCGCCACGTCCAAAATTCACAGATCCTGAGACACATTTTAAAATCATTTTAGTTAGAATGATGTTTTTGATGATTTTCTGAATTAATTCATTCCATAGTTTTCCATGTTTCAACAATGACAGTCGAACGTAATTCACATGACAGCGTTTTATGTCAGGGGTTAAAAATACTCTGCCTGAGTGGGTGGTCCCTGTTAATTATAATCTTAGATACTTACTAGCTGTCACCTCGCGACTTCGTTCGCGTTTATTATTTATATATATATGTATTATATATATGTGAGCTATCCTATCTGTTAAGTTAGATCGAACTGCACACGGTGTGCAAATTTGATTGAAATCGGTTAAGTAGTTTAGGAGCCTATAGCGGACAAACAACGTGACACGTAATTTATATGGTTTAAGATAAGATATATATAAATAGAAAGATTTGTCATGAAGTGAATCGTGAACTGTGGCCGTGTGCGTTTAGCAGCGGTAGCATCCCAAAAATGTAGAAATAAAATACAATTAAGTACAATCATTATCTCCCGATTGATTTTTTTTTTAAGTTATTTATCTTACCCAAAATCCACGATATTTTATTTAATGTAAATCGATATCTAATAAAACTACAACGATACGACTTCTTTAGATGACATTTACCTACTAATCGTATAAATAAATGAGTTTGAAAACACATAACATATCGTCAACCCTTTTCCCCGAAGAGGCTGGCAGAGGTGTATTGTAACACTCACACTTTGCCATCCAATAATCAGTCCCAAATGTGCCAGGGAGCGAGCCTGTCGCCATTCACCAGGCTCCAGTCATGTAGCAGATGACATACAATACGCACATATGTTCACACAATGAACAAATTGATGAGCTGAGATCGAACCCACTCCCTCTAACTTGAAAGGCGAGCCTTCTCCAACTAAGCTATCATCGCCATTCTCATGAAAACACAGAGCCAAATAAAAGGGCTAAATACGAGACGATGCGAAGCCAAACGCCATAAGCCCCGCGCGCAAACTTCATCTAGTCTTTTTTTAATTTGCTTAGTAAAAAAGTGCAAATGCCTTCCGCCTCATTAAGGCAACAGCAATCGCTTTGCAACTGAACTATTTACACAATACAACCGAGCAGAGAGCAGAGTGGAGTTACAGAGTTGAGTAATCAACTCCGCATTCTGTCTGGACGCGGCGACTCTCAAATTGGAAGCTCGTAACAAAATTACGAAAAGTCCTAGCTCGTAACTCATTTTTTTTTTTGAGCCAGTGTCTTGTAAGAACTTTTTGACATTTAAATGTATGTACTTGCTGCGCCAATTTTTTTATTGTGTGAACATATGTGCGTATTGTATGTCATCTACTACATGACTGGAGCACGGAGTAAGGCGACAGGCTCGCCCCCTGTCGCATTTGGGACTGAATATCGTCCGGCGAAGTGTGGGTGTTGTATTGCACCTCTGCCAGCCCCCTCGGGGAAAAGGCGTGACGATATGACGATATTCGAATTCCAGCATGTTTTTACCGAATTTAACTACATAATATAACCTGTAAAGAAAGTTTAAACGCCCCTGGCTCAGTTGAGGAATCCCATATTCATATGCTCCAGGTAACTGGAAGCGGGTTATTAAAAAACTTACTCGGTGCGTGGAAAAACGCAATTAAGAGCCGGTATGCGCAACAAATGCTGGATGGCCAGACGAAAAAGTATATTGTACACAAGCAGAGATGCTTCAAGGTAAGTATTTTACACAAATATAGCATTATTAAGAGTCCAGCGACCACTTTAGACTAACTTCGCATTGGCTTAAGGTTTTCTATAGCCATTTCGTCTAGAAGAAGAAGACGAGCGAAGAGAGCGAGTAATGATACTGACGAGCCTCTAAAGTTACCTACAGAGTACAATTTCAGTTTATTTATGACTTTTGCACTTCTGTAATCATTCTCAAGAGGGCCGCGACGCTCTAAAATTTCCATACATTCGCGCTTCTCAAATTTCTTGTAAACAATTTGTCAGATTATGATGAAATTTAGCATGTACATTTAAATTAATAATATCTCCGCCATATCAAATCAAAATGTTTATTTTTAAGACACAAAGATCCACATATTATTATAAGTATAAAAATTAAAAATTGGAATAATTATATTAGAACAGCACAAACACAGACACAAATGAAATATTCAAATTGGAACATTAAGTAATTCATATATGCTTGGTTTTTTAAAAATATTCATATGTTCTTGGTTTTTTTTTATAACGTTCTCAAGCGAAAATAGAGCTATAAAAATATCCGCATTTTTAAGGGGTCACTTTTAACTGATTTATTCAATAGATAGACAAAGCAAATCAAAAATTTCTTTAAATAGGGAGGTTGTCTACATCATTAGCTGTTAAATGAATCCATAATGTAAGGAAAATTCTTTGTTATTTAAGAATGATTACAGAAGTGCAAAAGTCATAAAAAAATTAAAATTGCACTTGTCACTCTGTAGGTAACTTTAGAGGCTCGTCAGTATCATTACTCGTTCTTTTCGCTCGTCTTCTTCTTCTAGACGAAATGGCTATAGAATACCTTAAGCCAATGCGAAGTTAGTCTAAAGTGGTGGCCGGACTCTTAAATAACTAAGAATTTCCCCTGTATTATGGATTCATTTAAAAGCTAGGCTAGGCTAGGCTAGGCTAGGCTGTTAATTGAACGGCTGATTAAGCAAGTTGGCTGCAACATACTGTATTTAAATTTGAATGTAACTAGGTCGTAGCATGGTCTACAAGATTTGCTACGAGCACGTACTACGTTTGCTACGTGGCGTAGCGTGCGTAGGAGCAGCGTTGCTTCATTTTGACTTGTAAGTTAAATTTTATTTTCCATATTTCCTGCCATACTAGTTTCTTGCTAAATTTCACTAAAGTTGGTTTAGTCACACCTTTCCCCCGAGGAGGCTGGCAGAGGTGTAATACAACACCCACATTTCGCCGGACGATATTCAGTCCCAAATGTGACAGAAGGTGAGCTTGTCGCCATACACCGGGCTCCAGTCATGTAGCAGATAACATACAATACGCACATATGTTCACACAATGAACAAATTTGTGCGTGCCGTCGGCTGGGTTCGAAATCGCTCCCTCTGGCTTGAAAGGCGGACCTTCTCCCAACTAGGCTGCCATCGCTTTCGCATCGCATCGCAGTTGGTTTAGTTGAGGTAATAATTTATTGTAGAGAATTCTACAATAGGACCGGAATGCTATATATACCTGGCGGAGTATATTATTATACCATGCCAGAACGGTAGACCTTGTTTCTTAGATCATTTTATCTTGGTCACTCTCACACCTATGACGTTTTAAACGAGAGCAACAAGGACGAAAAAAGATGAGATGAAAATCTCAAATCTCCGAATAGGGCCACTGTCATTTTTCTCACTTACACCAGAAAAACCTTCCTTTTGACTCAGTCGGGTAAAAACACACTTGCATGAACTTTTGAACGTTTGCAAACGTTTAATTTTGTTTTGTTTCCATGATGTATTGCTCAATTTGTCTGCGCCGTACGCTCGCAGTGCAGTTATCGTTTTGTGTCTAACTGAGCCTTAATGAACATTTTTGAGCATTCTTTGAGCATTCCACGGGGTATGGCCGCTGGACGAGTGGGAATTTGAGTTTAACCGTTTTTTTAATATTTCTACTTACCTAGCAGAGAGAGTTCCGTATTGCCTATGAAAGAAAATTGACGGACCAGCTTTTTTAGATAATAATAAATAATAAATAAATTCGGGACACTTCCACACACGGTCGCCTGACCCCAAACTAAGTAAAGCTTGTACTGTGGCTGCCAGAGACTGATACACTTGCTTAGATATTTTTAAATACATACATAAATAGATATTAACACCCAGACATAGAACAAATACAAATGTTCATCACATTAATGTTTGCCCTAGGTGGGAATCGAACCCACGCCCCCAAGCTCATAAGGCAGGTTCACTACCAACTGTGCCACCGAGGCAGTCGTACACTAGTATGGGTGCCAAGATGCGTCTTATGCCACGACCACACATTTTTTTTATGGGCCCACGTTTGACCACAACACACCTGATGGACAGTGACGATGCGGTCTAAGATGGAGCACGCTTGCCCATGAGGTGCCGTCTCACTCTTGTCTTGAAGAGACCCAGGTTGTATCCATTGCTGGGGAACACCGAGGCAGGAAGCGCGTTCCACTCCTTGGCAGTTCTGATTAGGAAGGAGTTTTGAAAGCGCTTCATGCGGGCTTTACTAAAGCTGACGACATATTGATGGAATGTCTGCCTCGATGACCTGTGGCGGAAGTCAGATGACGGAATCAGCTCGTACATTGGTCATATTTGCACCAATACAGCTCTTGGGGCCAACACACCAATGTGTGTATCAGTCTTTGGACACTGAGTCGATATTGAAGCCAATATGTCACGCACGCAAAACTTAGGCCATTTCATGTTGGAGCCAAGGTTGGACGCAAAGTTGAGTCCAATGTGAGGCCATGGCATTATGCTGCGTACAGATCAAAGCAAACGAAGGCCAACGATATGTTGTGTCTCGTTTTATTTTATTGAAACGAAACGGGACACAGCGCATTCTTTGGCATTCGTTGATTTGTTGGTTTGGTCTGATCTCGTGACTCCTGTATCTCCACAATATCTCGTCCCATTTTGCTCATATTCGAATTTAAAAATAAGACTAGTTGCAGTCAAAATTTCATGAAGATCGGACCAGTTATTTTGCGATTAATATACAACCTTATTTTATAAGTTGATAGCTGCTGTCTGCGGTGTTATCCGCGACTTAAAAGCCCTTAACAAGCCCTTATTGTATGTCATCTGCTACATGACTGGAGCCCGTTGTACAGGCTCGCCCCCTGTCACATTTGGGACCGAATATCGAAGTGTAGGTGTTGTATTACACCTCTGCCAGCCTCCTCGGGGGAAAGGCGTGACGATATGTTTATGTATGTTTATGTTTACTCATTAGTGTGTGTACCTTTCCCACCAATTATCCAACAAGGTTTCTGTAACTCCCTATATACTTATTTTGAAATCGAAAGTATGTCTGTCTGTTTGTAGGCTTTTCACTGCTAAACGTCTGAACAGATGTTGATGAAATTTGACAATTAGTTGCAGTATATCACGAGGAAGGTTTTTGGATACTATCTTCTGAATAAACGCTAACAAAGTCGCGGATAGCACTTAGTATTAGATATTTGTATATTTTCATCATTTATAGTTTTTCATCTCACATTTTTTCGTCCTTGTTGCTCTCGTTTAAAACGTCATAGGTGTGGGAGTGACCAAGATAAAATCTCATCTCATCTCACGCGCAGGAATAGCCCCCCAGGTGCAGTTTCTCGATCCAGTTTAACCAGCACATGTGCACATAATGAAGGCCTCACACCGTCTGTCTGTCTGTCCGCCGCTGTACTGAATCAGTTACAGTTAATGACCTGAACTCTCAATATTACAGCTTAAAACTTTAGCCTTTAATTGCATAGACGTGTTTTCGTGTTTCATTTGTCTAAACTAAATTTACCCTGTAGGTCTAGAGTTCCGAGAGTTAGCACCCGACTATACGTCACTCGTCATCTTCATCGTCTCTCTCGAACTTGTGGTAAATGACATAATTCGGTCTTGCTTACGCATCGATTGACGTCACTACGTGTTTCCCACGTGACTTTGACTTTGAATACTAGATGAGTTTAAATTTCAAGATTTTGCATAACTTCTTGGCGAAAAATACATAGTAAGTTAGCCCTATTCAGAAGCCCTAAATTGCTAAATTTAAACTAGCTAAAAGCATTGGTGTCCTTATCTAATACGCAGCAATAACAAGGACAGGTACCTACATTATTAGCTTGTTTAAAATAAGATAAATTGCTAAATCTATAGAATATATAAATCTATAGATTTAGTAATTTCCCGTTCTGCACAGGGCCTAAAGCTAATTGGGCGTAAACGGAAACAGTAATTTTTTTTTTGTTTTTTTTTTCAATAGTATATTTAACCGACTTCAAAAAAGAGGATGTTCTAAATTCGGTTGTATTGTTTTATGTTTGTTGCCGAGGTATGCCGGATAGCTCCGCCATTTAAGATCGATATGGAAAATTCTATTTTTAAATAAAAGGATATAGACAACTTATAATAGGATATAGATCACGTAGAACTTATAAGGATATAGGTAACTTATTTTCGAAAATTTAGCTATGCTTACGGAGAATCTGCTTTTTTTTAAATGGTTGTTTGATAAATGGATTGCGAAAGGTTTAGTAATCGCTCGTCGGGAACGGTTAGATGACTTATGAAAATTATATTTTTTTAGAGTAAGCAAGCAGATGATCTGTCCGCTAGTAAGTAGTCGTCAACCACCACCTTTGGCATACTAAAAGATTCTGCAATATTTTTTTAAGTGGTGTCATCTAGCGTCGAGTAGCAGAACTAAACTTCAGCACTCATAAAAACACCCTTGTGGCGTTAGGTTTCAAATTTTGAATGTCGAAAAAATTGGCGAATCCTTCAAAAGCCTTTTATATTTATTTCAATTATACATAAGACTGTTGACTATTAATAATTAATTATTTGATTCTAAATTTAGAAGCGAAATGAACCCCTTTCATATTGCTTTCATTTGCGAAGGTCCATCAAAGTACTGTCTTCTAGACTTTACACTTGACTAGCGACCGCCCCGGCCCAGCTTCGCACCGTACCGACCTATATTCCTTCTGTGAAAAATTGTCTAATTGATGGTGAAAACTGCATTAAAATCCGTTACTTGGTAAATGAGGAGTTAGCAGATGCACAAACAGAGGGAAAGACAAACACGGAAAGTGACTATGTTATAAACTATGTAGAGAAGAGATGGAGATTTTGACTAAACATACCTATCTATACCTTGTTTCTGTCAGTCTAAATGTCACTGAAATTTAGTATTTTTTTTACTTTAGAAGTTTCGAATTCACATGTACGCAGTGCTCAGCGCGCATGTTTTCAGAATAAAATAAATACAAAGTAATCATTAAATAATAACTACGATGCAAATTCAGTGAAAAAGAATCAACTGGCACCCCCTATGATCAAGTAGCGCAACTAAAAATATGATAAAATATTCAGCACTGCCAGAAAGTTACAACGTTACACAAATTGACTCATCCATAGCAAAACACACTTTGTTTCCAGAAGCATAGGGTGAAATATTAAATCTTGCAGTACATCAAGGAATAACATCACTTTAATATTTTAGCAAGGAGTCGGTAGGTTGAAATACGGATACCGTTTTCCTGGCTCCGTAGAAAGAGTGTTTGCGCACTTAATTATTTTATTTGGAAACGGCTGTACGTAAAAGTATTCCCAAGCCGCTTTATTAAAAAAGAACGACATTTTTACCGCCAAATTTCTTGTCAATGTCAAACGACTTTTAATATTTTTTTAATGTGTCATCGATTAAGGGCGTCTAATTATTTTTTAATGCATCATCGAATATGCTAATGTCGATAATTTCGAACTAAAATTATTTCGCATCTACTATGCATGAGAGAGACGATGCTTATACAGCTATGGGGCTCATACTGAGGAAAGAGATGGGTATACATTGAAATGTTTCTATGTGTGAGACAATAGAGATGCGACGCGATCGACATTTTCTGACACTGTGTTGATTTATTGCAGTTAGTTTTACCCAGTGGTTCCCTCTGTGTCGGTAGGTGGAAAACGTAGCAGGCTTGTTATAGTGAGCCGTGTAGAGCTGGTCGTTTGTGTGAGTACTTTGCATGTGTGCGGCGGCGGAGGGTTGAGATCGGACGCAGAAAAGATACAGTTCACAAAAAAAATTCAAGACAATTTAAAAAATACTGTTTCACTTATTTTTGTTAAGGCAATGGTAGATTACCATACCAATAATAAATATTAGACGCAATTGCGCGTAAGTTGCATAGCTAAATCAGTCATTTACATAGAGAAGTCATAAGAAAATTAATAATGGCGCCCAACATGTTACACTATATTGTTGTACCCAACTGTTGCTGCAAATTTTAAACGTATAAGGGCGCTCCTAGACGGTCCATATTTTTATTTTAATGCTGGCCTTTCAATACTGGGAATATTGCCGATTGTAGCTCGACTATCATCAGCTATCCTAAAAAATTATAACAATATGGCTGGGCCTCACTCAAAATATTGCTGCTCTAGTATTGTCAGGCCAGTATTGCATCCATAATATTCTGGATGCAATGTAGATTAATAATGCCATTACAATTCTCCTACTAACTCCTAACCATATGGTTAGGAGGATAGTATTATTAATCTACAACACAATACATATAAATAACAAGTTCCTCAACTTAACTTTACTTTGAGCGAAATGACAGACATTGACACCGACTTGCACTGAATATAAGAATTGCCTAAATCCTTGCTTAACTGTTTCATACTACTCCTAGCGAAATATTTGCTTAACGGGGTTCTAAAGTTAAGGGTCTTCTAAGATATGGCGAAAGATTCGTGCAAGAAAAAAAAGAAGGTAGTTTAAACTAGTTATGTAAGGATCTAAGCAATTCTTATGTTTAGTGCAAGTGGGCATAAGACACTTTTTTTACCTTTAACCACGAGCGTAGATTATATCATACAAAATCATAATCTCTTGTAGATATTTAGAAGACAAAGATGCTTAGAACCTTCTCTCTCCACCAAGTATCCACTAGTACATAAGGGAGATGTATGATGCTATTAGTTCTAAGCCAAAATTTTTGAAAAACATGCGCCTTTCAGATTCATGCTTGTCCTTCTGGGTAATGGCTCTTTTTCTGAACAAGGTGGTAGAGTTACTTTTTTAACTTTGACGTTTACAAGTGGATCTTCGATACCCAAGACTTTTGATTTGATTTTAATTTACAAGGCCAGTGACAATCATGATTGTTAAGTAAATGTCATTGTTTTTCTATTCAAGACTTAAGCCACTCAATCTATTCAAGTTTATTGAACTGTAAAAACTCCAAATTCCAAAAACTAATTCCGATCTCCCTACCTTCAGCTGCTAACGCTACACCTAATCTCCGCCACCCTCGCGTAATAGGCCATCTCCTCGTTGCCGTGGCAACCGCGCAAAATGGCTGCCGCTGCCCCCGCCTCACCCGCCACTAGTATAAAAGCACACCCTCGGTGGATCATCGTCAGAGAGCCAGTGCTTCTTGGGCCGAGCGCACGTAACGCGCGTTTCAATTTCTCCCCGAGACAACTCGATTTTTATTTTATTTCCGCCACTGCTAGAGTAATCCATCGTTTAAGTCTTCCGCGTTTTTGACTTTGTTTGGTTTTATTTTAAATATTTTTTTGGTTTTTCAGTTTTTTTCTGTTTTATCCTTTCTTTTTATGCTGTGGTTCCTGTCTCTGGCGCTGCTGCAAAGGTAAGAGATAGCTTTTAGGTACCTAGTTTAAAGTTCTGCGCGCGTTTTAAGGTTTTACAGAGTGAAACGGTCAAGATTTAAAGCACGTGCTAAACATTGGTACTTATTGATTTCTGCAGCTGTAAGGGGGTAAAAATAGCCGCTCTGCTCTCGACGTGCTCTCGCAAAAATAAGCTTTAAGGCTTTGATACTAGAGCTGGAGTTTCTTCGATCTTTTCTCTTCTTCTTACCTTTATGCCGCGTTCTAAAGTGGAAATTATTAATGTTGAAATTGATTGTGACTTTTCCGTAATGGATTTTGATGCATTTATCATCGTTTTCGGGATGGAGAGGTGTAATTACCAGGAAATAGCCGTAGTTTGTCAAGCACGGCCATTTTCATGGCTTGTATCAAGGGAGACTCTAGAGGTGAACGGTATATGTGCTTGGAACTAAGGTGTATGAATCTACGTTGTATGGTCGTTCACGATCGCCATTTTCACGAAGATGTTTTTGGTGGTGCGGCTATTTGTATTCGAGGTTTTTGTCTACATTTTAACCAAAAGTTTTTAGATGCAGATATAGTAAGACTTGATGATTGATTGATTGAGTTTTAGGAAATGCAGGCGTGACATCACCTTGTCTGTTATTGCATCTTTTTTGTTGTATCTTCTAATGGTTTTTGAGACGATGGTAGAACTTGGCACTTGTGATCCGACACACATGCGAGATGAGAGTTTTTTCTTAACAATAGCCCGTCCTCGATGCAGAAGCCCTTGAGTTTGACCCTCATGCTAAGAATCTGTTGCAAAGCCGAGCGATGTGAAGGCGTGTTCACCATTTTCAACTACACTATTGCTGTGGTATTATTTCAGAAATATTTCATTTTCAGGCATTCAAACTAAGTAACAATCTGTAAAGAATTCCTTCAAAAACAATAATTGTGCAGGATTTGCACTCAAAATGCAAATAGTCAGAATTTTGGCGCCCAAACTGGGATTATTTTTTGCACCTACGCATAAATTTATTTCAATAAATCTAATTTAACATGGTATAAAATAACTGACTAAAACGTTTAATGCGAAATTTTACTTACTCGTAGATGAAAATAAAATACTTCTAATTAAAAATTTATGTTTCTAAAGGAAATATTTTGAGGAAATCATATGATTTTCCGCTTTGTCCAAGTTAAAGATATTAAAAAAATACCGATTTCAATTTTATCTCATGTCCTGCCAGTGATCTCAGCCGTGAGAATAATCTCTTCTCTTTAAATTTAGTAAATCACATTTTATGGAGTAAAAATTGAATTCATAAAAAAACTAAAAATTATAATTATAAAGAAGCTCAAAATCAGCAAAAACAGTCTAAATAAAATTTAAAATAAGTATTAGTATTCTACTCCATGTCTCTGGCCCGAGGCTCAATCTATTTTGCAACTTGCCAGTTGTTTGCTTAAAAAATAACTAGTTATCAGCTCAAAGTGGCCAGTGCCAATAAAAATAAATATTTACACTCTCAATCACACAAACTATTACGTCTATAAGGCTGTATATCCACTGGAGATATATGAGAAAGATCGGCGCCCGAGGAAAAACTCTACCAATAGCATCACTCCAATACAGCGAAGTGATACTATTGGCGGATTTTTTTTCGCATACCGTTGATTTCCATCGCACATCTCCGGTGGAACTCAGCCTAATATAATTGTGTGTTATTGAGCTCCCTTTTCAATCTCAATGATTACTCAGTGGTCTGGTCATAAATCTTTGTCCCCCGAGATGCAATAAAAATATTGAGTAAAATACCTAATGGGTTTAAATAAAATATAAGTGGGTAGTTGGTATAAGATGATTGCACTACACAGTTAGAGGGTATTTTTAGGCGATTTTCGTTGGTATTTTTTTGGCTTGTAAAAAAAATCTCTGAAAAGAGTTCGATTTAAAATCGTCTGAATGGCTACGATAATAGGATGGTATGAGTTGGTTGGGGTACTGTAGTGCCCTTAGATGTCGTTTTTTGGTGGTACACACTCTTTTATAAAATCTTTTATTTGTGGAACCAGTTAGTCAAATTATAGAGCTATGGGCTTCCTCGTGGCTCTATCAGTATACGTGGTCCTTCCAAGATGTTTTTTTGTAATGCATTTCTAGTTTAGATTAATGTCTATCTGTGTGAAACAAAAAACGTTGTTCTTTTATTTTTGGTTCCGAATGAGGTTATTTATTTCACTAAAATTAAAAGTTCTGCGCGCGTTTTAAGGTTGTAAGTGTGATTTTGAGCACGTGTTGAGAATTGGTACTTATTGATTTCTGCAGCTAAAGTTTTTTTTTTTAAGAAGTTTTTTTCCTACCTCTGTATGGGGTAAAAATACCCACTCTGCTTTCAACATGGGCACGGAAAATTAAGCTTTGAGTTTAGACACTATGACATTTTTTATTCTAGAATTGGTATTTATAAAAAAAAATTAAATAAATGAACAGCAAAAACAAGTATGAGTAAATAAAGCAAACCCAAAACTTTTAAATAGGAGAGTTAAGATTTTTTTAAATAAAATTAGACGCTACCATATTATCACAACATAAAAATAAACAGATAAACATGCTTTTGCCATAATTAATATGTAAATAATAATAATATAATATGATGATATAATAATATAATTAAATAAAATGTATATAAATAATAATAATAATATCTTTAAATAAATCCCCAAGTAAGAAATCAAACTTTTACAGAAAAAACCATTCATTAACTTGAAAAACCTAAAAAAACCTTTAAAAAAACTATACAATATGCATTTATATAAGTAGGTACGACAAATAAAACATGCAGAGTTAAATAGCTAAACTTCGATTGGATACTTTTACAAAAAAAAAAAAATTAAAAAAAATCTTTTCTTCGCTAAAGAACTGTCATAATCAATTAGTCGATGTACAGAATGACATAACAATCGAATCAAACTATATCGGTAAAAAGGTCAGAGGGTCATTGCACGAGCCGACGTGATAACTACTGCTGGATGCTGGATCGATAGACACGTCTGACGGCGTAGGGATGTCACCATGTCGATAGCTTTTACTGCCACTCTAACACAAGATAAAGGAGAGTTTTAAGTTAGATTTTATCGACACATTCGGAAGTCGATTATTATTGAGACCATTTTTAGATTATGCTGAATCTGTAGATATGTTTGATGACATAGGGATGTCACAACATCGATAGATTTTAATGTCACTCTACCACCAGACAAAGTAGAATTTTTACTTAAATTATCGACAAATTTAATTTAGTACCTACTGATTATTTTTGTGGTTATTTTTAGATTGGATGCTGGATTGGCAGAGATGGCTGACGGCATAGGGATGTCACAATATCGATAGATGTTACACTTTTTGATATCACCGCACTATTATAGGATGAAGATCATTATATTTAACTAAGATCATTATCAATTGTCGATACCTTTCACTTAAAATCATTAAAACGAGAAACGGAAAAAATTGCTAACTATTTAGGTTGTGCTAGCGATAGTTTTTTTAAATGTGCTATGACAAGCTAGCTACGCCTGATGATGTACGGCTGAAAAATAGCCTATATCTTAATTCAGGATTTAGGCTATCTCTAAACAGAAGATCTCTCTAAATAGTAGAGAACTCTATCTAGGTGTGAAGAACTAACAAACATATACGAACACAAACTTTCGCCTTTATTTTAAAGTAGATAAAACTTGAATTCTGTTTTTTTGGTATATAAATCTGGCTAAGTAAGGAAAAGAATTGATAAATCCAACTTGCGTTATCGATAATTGTGCACACTTTTTTACAAAATCGATGCTCAAAGTATCTATGTTTTAATAGCTCGTAGTGTAGCTTGGACGCTGCATAATCAGCCAACAATGCTATGAATTCGTTGGTGGCAATAATATCACTTTCATTGAATTTTAGACATCATACACTAACTTAAAATCGATTCAAATTCCAGTTTTATCGATAAAACATGACCGCGTCTACTACTACTAATACTTGTAATGGTAGTTTCATAGGGGCATTTAACTGTAGGGATGTGACACTGTCGATAGTTCGCACTCCCTCTCATCACGACTTCACAAGATAAAATAGTAGTAGTAGTTCCTGATAGCAGTATTCACTAAATCACGCTATATAAAGACATAAATCTTCAGTAAACAGTTTAAATTGATCCCTAAAACTATATCTTCTCTATCCATTTCCACTAAACAGTTTTTCAGTCGATTGCACCTTAATTTAATAGCTAATCCGTACTAGTCTGCTAACTAATAATTAACCAGCCGTTGCGTTAACCGGAGTTTAACCAAGGATTAACCGGCGATCCACAATCTTCAGGCTATTAAACCACTTGATGGACTCGCCGGTTTCAGTAATTGAAATTTGTGAGCTTGTCTATTAAGATTTGGGGTTTTTACTACATTAAAACTTAGTTAATATAGAAAATTAGCTGTTTCCCGCTACTTCGTTCGCGTTTATTCAGCAATACCTAGGATCCAAAAACCTTTCTCGTGATTTACTGTAACTAGTTATCAAAAATCATCAAGATTCGTTTAGCCTTTTAGCCGTGGAAAGACACAAACAGACAGACATACCAGAGTAACTTTTGATTTTGTAATACTACTAGTAAGTATGGATCAGTGATCCATACCAACTGTCCATACCAACCAACCACCATACAAGTCCAGACAAGTCCATACCACCGTATGGACTTGTCTATAAGTATACTCTTTAGAGCATATTCAATACAATACAATATATATAACACCAAAAACTACATGAAAATCTTAAAAACTAAAATACATTTTTCGGCAGTACAAGGGCCTTATATTCCAATATTATATTCCAAGATGAGTAGAGTACTCAGTCCTTACCTTACCGATAAAAGCTTAAGACTACTCTGTCAAAGGTTTCTTCTGTTCTAAAGGCCTTCCGACACGGATTAAATATTGTTTTTTGAGGTTATACAATTGAGACCTCCAGTTAGGTGGGTCAGTTGAAATACGGCAGCGTTCTGTTCAAAATATCACTCGCAGTCGCCCAAGAACTAACCCAAACTTAGATCGTCTTTTTTGGACCATTTGAATTTGAATCATTTACCTACCTGAGATCTTTTCCTTAGCAAATTTGATTTTCTACTAAACTTATTTCAAAAGCTTTTACTTGACAGACCTCAACTCCAAAATAGTAAATACTGTTTAGTATTCTGAATTAAATAAAATATGAAAAAAAAAAAGTGAAATTAGATGAAGATAGAAAAACTGTTTATTGTTCATGTCATAAATTACAAAATAAAAGGATTATAACGCTTAAAATCAGTGTAAAAACTGGCAGCCGTAACGCTAAGAGCAATATCTTCGAAGTAACCTTAGAACGGCGAGAATCAATTTAAAAATGGAGGGAATCTAATTAGTCTGAAGCTTGGTGTGCAATAATATGACAAATTGTATGTAACGTGTAAATTTAATAAATATTTCTTGTTCTCTAAACTAAAATAGACGAAATCCCCATCTTAATCCTGCAATTATAGTCAATTATCTTTATAATTGACATAGTGATGACGCGCTTCGACAAATTGATTTAACTCACCCCATCTCAACCTTTTAAAATAAGTTTAATTCTATTAATGAGAAATTTCTATTACTTTTAAGTTGAAATACTCAAATGACAGTTAAGGGAATTGATTCTAAGAGTGAACTCTAGTGAAATGGACATTAATTTCATTTTTGCTAGGCTATTTTGCTTGGCTTTACATTTTAAGAGCCCAATTTTCAGCTTTTATTTATTTATTTATTTATTTATTTATTTGTCCATCAACATTGTGTACACTAAAACATTATTAAATTCAATAAAATATTACTTAAAATAACTAAATGTCACAATAATTATAAATGGAGACGGCATGCATAGGACTTAAGAGCGAAAAATATTATTAATTAAAAATATACAAATAATAAAATTGAATTCAAATAAAATAATGAAAAATTACAAAATAGGCGTCAAATTATCCTCACAGGTCAAGTCAATGATAATAATAAATAAAATGTCAAACAATATAAAACGCAAGAAAATACATAAAACATAAACGCAATAGCATAAAACAATACAAAACATAAAACATTGCATAATTTAATTTTACTTTATTTCGTCAGAAGCTCAGAGACCCTCAATGACTTCTTGAAGCTGTTGTAACTATCACCAAATATGTCAGTAGCGGTTGTCTTAGACGTGGTGTTGTAGTGACGCGCCATTCTAGCTAAGGGTGCATTGAAGCCCAAGTTCGAATGTGAACAAGGAGTTGAAAACATGTTAAAACACGAAACTCTGGGCAGCTTCCGGGGGCTTGAAATGAATAAATCGGAGAGTAAATATGGTGTGTCCAAAATTCCATTGGCGAGCTTATATAAGAATAAAAGATCTAAAGTATGCCTGCGATGCGATAGAGATTCTATTTTAAAATGCTGTAGTCTAGCAGCATAGCTCAACAACTTCTTCCCCAGGCAATTGGAGTAAGTTAGATGCCAGAGGAATCTTTTTTGAACGCTTTCCAATCTCTTTTTGTGAACATCATAGAAAGGGTTCCAAGCGACGCTACAGTATTCCAAACCACTGCGCACTAAAGAATTATAGAGCAATATCTTTGTTCTAGACGATTTGAATTCTCTGCAATTTCGCAAAACAAAACCAAGACTCTTAAACCCCTTGGAAGTGATATGGTCGACGTGGATGTGACCACGAAGCTTGCTGTCTAGAATAACACCAAGGTCCCTAATTTGATCAACATTCGAAATTGCAGTGTTGTTAATAAGAAACGTCGGACGGTCAATAGGCTTTGTCTTTCTGGAGAACCTCATTGCAAAACATTTGGAAACATTGAGGTTCATGTGATTATTGTTGCACCAACATTCAAGCCTATTAATATCTTCCTGTATTAAGGCCACATCCGCGGTAGACTCCACAGCACGAAAGAATTTTAGATCATCTGCGAAGAGGTAAAATTTAGAGTGCTTAAAGCACTGACCTATGTCGTTGATGAAATAATTAAAAAATTCAGGACCAAAATGTGAACCCTGTGGTACACCTGAACAAGCGTCGAATGGGTTCGATGAATCTCCATTTATAACCACGACTGACGATCTACCTCGCAGATACGATGCACACCAGGTGAGCAAAGGATCTGCAATTCCGTACATGGCAAGTTTACGCAGGAGAATCTTGTGGTTGACCTTGTCGAAAGCTTTGCTAAAATCGGTGTATATTGCCTCCACTGAAGAGCGCCGGTCGAGGATGCGAGACACATCGTTGGTAAACGAAACCAGATTTGTCGCTGTGGATCTCGATTTTGTGAAACCATGTTGTTCTAGAGTGAGTATACATTTAAAATTGGAAGAAAAGACTGGAAGTAATAATTTTTCGAAAGCTTTAGCAAAAACAGGCAAAATCGAAATTGGTCGGTAGTTGCCAACGCTATTCTTATCTCCATTTTTATGCAGCGGTACAACCAGAGCCTTCTTCCACACTGAAGGAAAAAATCCGGACATAAGCGATTTATTGAAGATGAGTCGCAAGGGACGAGCTAGCGCTGGGGCGCACTCAACCACAAATCTAGAGGGAATTCCGTCTGAACCAGCTCCTTTGGTAGGGTCAAGTCTTTTTAAAAATCTTAAAACTTGTTCATCATTGAAAGTTATGGTGGTTAGAAACCTACTGGTAAGCGCCGGTACGTCGTCAGTGATGAGAGATGAGGCTGTGTCCACGTCGCTTCTACTGTAAGCTGATGCAAAGTTTTCAGCGAAAAGATTACATATATCTTTATTACCGACGGCTGATTTTGCCCCTAAGTACATTTGAGCTGGATAGTGACTATTGTTATTGCGCTTATTTTTAATGAAAGACCAAAACAACTTTGGATTAGAGCGCAAATTGCATTCTAGTCGATCCAAATACTGTTTATAGCAAAGAGTCTTTAGTTTATCAGAGCGGGATTTTACCAAGTCAAACGCCAGTTTATCTCGTGGATTACAGTTGAATTTACGTAATTTGCAATGGTATTTGTATTTTTCTTTCAAGAGCTTAATGAGGTCACGGGAAAACCAGACTGGATATTTTTTAGAACGCGGTTTAGATTTAGGGACATGCTTTGCAATGGCTGCACGTAAAAACGAGTAAAAGATAGAAATCATATCATCCACCGAGTTACAAGTGGAGAATTCTTTATCCCAATTGATATTGTTCAAGTCGCTAATTATTCCAGTATAGTCGGCTTTATAGAAACAAAAACGTTCATGATTATTAGATGGTAGAGTTGTAAAAGCGGTAAAGGAAAAAGCGAACTCTATAGGAGGATGGAAATGGTCAACCTTTGACAAAGGAGAAGGACAATTAGTAACACAGACAACCGGTTGCGAGCTTAAGACAAGATCCAGAGTCCTCCCCTGAAAATTCGAAACACAATTATATTGTTTCAAATCATTTAAAAGAGCGAACTCTATAAGCTTACTCGCCATGTCACTATTTGATTCAGCCGAAGGTATACTGCAATCCTCCAATGAGTCCCATGGTATCGACCCCAGATTAAAGTCTCCCAGAAAGGCGACGTTGTCAATACTATTCTGTTCGATTACTTGATTAGAGTTTTTAATGAACTCAAGAAGAACGTCTTTTTTTAGAGGTGATGGAAGATATACGGCACAAATATGTAACAAGTATGGCTTACCCTTTGTATCGCAGACATCAATACTAATCCATAAGTCTAATCCATAATAATCCATTATTATGAATTACTATCACTGTTTTTATATTTGTTACTCTTTTCCATTTTTAGTAAAAAAATGTTTTAAGGTTTCGTGGTAAACCACAGCTTCCTTATACTTTCGCCAAGTTCATCTGTATGTAATCATAATATTATAAACAAAAAATTAAAGTTAACTTAATTTCTTCAAGTCCCGTTACATTATCGAGAAACTAACAAAAAAGAAGTATATTTAGATTTAAAATAATGATTTTATTTTGTAAAATAAGATAACCATGCTATTACAGCTTAGGAAATAACTAATTTTTTATTTTTATTTTAAATTAAACTACAATAACATCAATAAAACTAAACTACAATAGTATAACAACTAGACAATAAACTAAATAATAAAAATAAATGTCATATCGATAGGTGCTACCCCATCACTATATTGACGTTATGCCCCCTTCATAGTGTATGCACATTCCCTTACGCACACCTACACACAATACATCTACATACAGTCATACATTATGTACACGAGCAGAAGGGTCCAACAGCCTGGCGGGATGAAGAAAGATATTATAATTCACTAGCCATGCTCCGCGGTAGCACTCGCAAAGAACATTAATTGTAAGACTAAACCATTTTAATTGCAAAACCTGTCTGTCCGTCTCTGTTTTGATGGAAAGCAAGGGTTATTACACAATATTTAACATCTTTATGTACACAGTGTAGCAACACACGTTTCTGATTTCTAGATGTGTGCATTGGGAAGACAGACAGACTGTTTTAAAAAACAATTAAACGTCTTATAAAAAATAAATAATAATAAATTCGGGACACATTCACACACAGTCGCCTGACCCCAAACTAAGCAAAGCTTGTACTATGGCTGCCAGAGACTGATATACATACTTACATATTAACACCCAGACATAGAACAAACACAAATGTTCATCACATAAATGTTTGCCATAGGTGGGAATCGAACCCACGCCCCCAAACTTAGAAGGCAGGTTCACTAGCAACTGAGCCACCGAGGCAGTCATTAGGCAGAGGTTATGTAGTAACCTCCTTATTTTTGAAGACAATTAAGAATATTAAAAATTGTTATAATTATAAATATTTTTGTACAACTGCACTGCACTATGTAGAACGAAATTACTTTTACTTCTAAGAACATTAGGCTAAAAATTAACAACTCAACGTTCGTCGCACGAACAGTGACCCTATTCGGAGATTTGAAATTCTCATCTCACTTTCTTTCGTCCTTGTTGCTCTCATTTAAAACGTCATAGGTGTGAGAATGACCAAGATAAAATCTCATCTCATCTCACGCGCAGGAATAGCCCCCCAGGCGATGTAATCGCAATGTGCGTACGAAGCCACGAAAAAGCATTTCTGCTTAAAAAAAAAATGCAACGTGATAAATACAATTCAACATTCAAAAATAGCACACTAAACGCTATTTTCAAATAGCCCGTTAAATGCTATTTTAAACCGCTATGGCCTATAATACAAGTCTTATCTGCAAACTGCTAGCAAATTACTCCGGCCGACAAAGAGGGGCGTTCCCCCTCTCCCTCTATCATTCTACCCCTCTTATACCTGTAAGTACTTCAATTGATTAAGACCGAGGTTTTGAGATTTTTTTTAACGTAGGCATCTTTTGTGGCAAATTCAGGGGTGTCATCTCGGTCGCTTTTAATCATTGAGTCGGTTTTGATTGATTCGTTTTGTTGTGTTATTTTTTACAGACAGACAGATTTCGATATTTTTTAATAGATAGGTGTCGCCTCTTTTATCCGACTGCTTAAAAATGAGGGTGACGTTTCTCGACTTGTAAGTAGATTTAAATGGTTATTTTTGTCTGTTTCTTTGTAGGTATCCTTTAAAGCGGCTTGACCGATTTTGATTTTGTTTCTATCTCTACAATCATAGGCTACGATAACCACACGAAATGATAATTCTCTCTACATAGTAATGAAACAAACTAGCTTTCCGCATTTGTCTGTCTGTCCGTTTATCCGCTAACTCCTTCCAAACCACGGATTTTGATGTGGTTTTTACCATGAGTTAGATAATTCTTCACAGAAGGTTCATAGATACCGAGCGAAGCCAGAGCAGGTCGCTAATTAATAATAATAATCATCATCTTTCTCATCAAGCTGTATTACTCCCTCTGCTGAGTCTCATATGTATCCTGTTCTGGAGGGCTATTCCTACGCGTGAGATGAGATGAGATTTCATCTTGGTCACTCTCACACCTGTGACGTTTCAAACGAGAGTAACAAGGAGATGAGATGAGGTGAGGTGCAGGTGAGATGAAAATCTCAAATCTCCGAATAGGGCCACAGCGCGCCATCTTTACCAGTCCAGTATAGGTATTCACAATCATTCGGAAACGTTTCCGTTTGGATTTCAAAATAGCTTAACTCAAATTATTCGAATCTCAGTCCTTAATCATAAGGTTTTTAACGTGATTCATTCTTCCGATCGGATTTATACTCGATTCCCTATTCCTAGTTATTCCTAGTTAAATTATTGTATATTCGATTTGAAAAAAACTTTTGTTACTAATCTTAACACATACCATTTTGTACCTACACAGTTTTACAATAAAAATATTCCATTATATTCTAACATGTATGAAAATAGACTGAGATTTGAACAATTTGAGTTTGA
Source organism: Peribatodes rhomboidaria (assembly GCA_911728515.1). NCBI lineage: Eukaryota > Metazoa > Arthropoda > Insecta > Lepidoptera > Geometridae > Peribatodes > Peribatodes rhomboidaria. Next base: position 3,871,328 of record OU452194.1, read on the forward strand.
CATTTTTGGAATCCGATCGGAAACGTTTCCGAATGATTGTGAATAGCACTACTGCAATGTAGGTAAGTACGGTTTATATCGATCAATAAACTGATTTTTTTTTAAACGTCAGTTTATCCCCATCAAAAAATTGACATCTCCAATATCAATTTTGTTTGACATCTAGACGAAATCCACGACTTTCCAGGGTTAAAAATAATGCCAGCTTATTGATCGACAAAGTTCCGTAATTGCACTGCAATCCTAGTCTCATTTTTATTTAAATCACTATTAAATAATAGTAACTAATACAAGTTCGTATGGTCATCCCATCCCTATGATATTTTAACACCCCAAATAACAACATGGCGTGACGTTTGACATTTCCCAAAATGTCAAGATGCCCCCATTAAGCTTTGTCAAAGAATTTGACATTTTGGCAAATATCATACACGCTAGCTGTTTCTACAAGGTTTGCTTGACTCATCATAATCGTCATCCACATGCTTCTTTTTAACCGACTTCAAAAAGGGAGGAGGTTGTTAAATTATTGTTTTTTTTGTATGTTCCCCGATCACATAAAGACGCCTGAACTGATTTGGCAAATTATTTTAGGTTTCAAAGGTTCCCCAATTACCATTAGAATTTTATCAGAGTCGGTCGAGTGATTTTTCACAAAATCCAATTTGGATGACGAGAAGTTTCAATAAATACTTTATAAGATTATTCTCTCTACGAAGGTCTTGAAACCTTCGAGTAACTTGTCATTTTAAATGTTTGTACCGTTTTTTTGTTTTTATTTCGAAGCCAAATTGCATTTCAGCCAAAATATGGGGCTTGGCAAGAGATCTCAAAGGAACTACTAGTCTTTACAATGAATTACTCAAAGATGTAAAAAATGATCATCACTAAAAAGTGAAAACTCACTGCTTCACAATACAAAAAGGTATGAAAATGGAGCAAAACATTTGAAGCTAAAAGTTAAATAATTCAAATTCTCAAGCATTTTTGCTATCAAAACAGGCAGGCATCTTCCACGAACGTCGAATATTGCACAAAGCTTTAATCTACAGCTTCCAAAGCTAAACTTCGCGAACTAAATGTCTATTTTGGCATAAATTCAAACTTCGCAGGGAAACTATGCAAGTCGCTCGGCGCGGAATTTGGAAACAACGCCATCTATTAGCGGGTAGCGGGATAACTTAAAAGGCGAATCGCAGACTGATTTATGTTGCATAACATTGTTAGAGGTTTTCGGGGTAAATGGCATAGGATGCCTAAATTATTGAGCCGTTCATTATATGCGCTTGAAAAGCATGAAAGCGTGTGGTGATTTAGTCCTCTAATTTGGATACTGAAATTAATTAAAATATTTTCATGATCGACTTAATGTTTAATCGTGATAAGGTAGTGGAAAGAAAAAAGAAAGCTAAAGGCAAATACACTAGTGGTTCTGTAAGCTGTAGGCGTCTTGTCTCCTCTACAGTGGGGCTATTCCTACACGAGATGAGATGAGATTTTATCTTGGGGGGCTATTCCTGCGCGTGAGATGAGATGAGATTTTATCTAGGTCACCCTCACACCTATGACGTTTTAAAAGAGAACAACAAGGACGAAAAATGGTGAGATGAAAATCTCAAATCTCCGAATAGGGCCATTGGTCACTTTCACACCTATGACGTTTCATACGAGAGCAACAAGGACGAAAAAAGGTGAGATGAAAATCTGAAACATCCGAATATGGTCCCTGGGACCCTATTCGGAGATTTGAGATTTTCATCTCACTATTTTTCGTCCTTGTTGCTCTCGTATGAAACGTCGTAAGTGTGAGAGTGACCAAGATAAAATCTCATCTCATCTCACGCGCAGGAATAGCTTCCCTGGTCGCATTCCTTAACCGAAAATAAAATCAAAACTCCACAATTGTGAAAAATTTCCAAAGACAGACTTTATAAACCATAACTATCGTAGTTATTGAACCTACTCACAAAATTTCAAGAGAATCGGTTAAGAAATGCGACCTGCTGTAGAGGAAGACAGAGATTCGGACATATGAAAGCATTTTTGTCAAAGCTGAAGCAAAGACGCTTCGCTGGCTAACTCTCGCAATTATTTTCTTATTTCTTAGTTTTAATAAACCTTACTAAACAATGTAGGTACTTTTATGACATTTTTTTTTCAATATCATTATTTTTATCGATCACGTCGATTTTTGACATCGGTACAACACTAATCTCACCCTACCAGGAAAATACTGGCCATGTGGATCTAATGACATTTCAAATGTCGCGTGTCAGATTTCCCGCCAAATTTTCTGATATCGAGCTGTCAATCAAGTTTTGGCGGGTATATTTCAGAACTGGCTTTTGAAGTTATATTGCATTGATAAAGTGAACTTCATGTTCTTGCTTTTTTTACGGTCCAGCCAAGTTTAAAAAAAAATGTATTGTTGGTACCTTCCTACATATTTTATATTCTTTATATGAAAAATAAAACTTCTCATTAGAACTAGATTTTCACAATGGGGCCAATCTGTAAGCTTAGCCGCTCGACCGATTCCGATAAAACTTAATCGAAGTACCTACCTGGGAAGTAAAGAAACAATAAAAGATTTTTTCAAATCGGGTCAGGCGTGTTCGAGTTGGGGATCGTACATTAAAAAAAATCTGACGAATTGAGAAAGTCTGAATTCGGTTAAAAAGAGGTTTTAAAAGATGTAGTTTGTAGTATGTACCTACTTGTACCTTTTTTTATGGTTGCAGGCAAATTGTCCGTTGCAATGCAACACGTCTTAGGCGCGTATGCTAAAACGCGCTGAGTCTTGAATCTCGATTTAAAACTGGTTGTACCATCCATAAAAACATCTTTAAATCAAGATTCATTTCTAAGGTCGTTTAACCATACGGGCATTAGTAATTTTTAAATAAATACTTACTTACATTTGGATTAATATTTTATAATAAAAATAATAAATATAGCAAGTTATGCAAAATATTAATGCAAAGTACCTATGCATGCGATTACCACCACGTGTGACTCTGTGACACGCCCTCATTTTAAAAAGTAACATGTTACATTCTCATTTTAATGACATCTAGCGTCGAGTAGCAAAGTCATTATCATTATGTAAGTTGAAGAGCATCGTTCGTGTATCTACCTTTACCTTTGATAAGACTGATACACATAACAAATCTAATAATGGATCGATTTATTTCATTTGAAAGGTGTGTTGTATTCGTTAAGAAGAAATATTAAGCTGCATAAAAATTATTCCTCTAATTTCAACAAAAAACCAACAGCAAAAAGATTGGAGGTGCGGGGTATCGATCCCCGTACTTCTCGCATGCTAAGCGAGCGCTCTACCATCTGAGCTACACCCCCGATGAATATAATGCCAAAAATGTTGATCACTTAATCTCAAAATAGTCTGTTTCAATATAAACATAGTACTTTTTTATTCCTTTTTTATTCAAATGCTAATAAAAATAGGAAAACGTCTTCGCTTTTGTGATCAATCTTTTGTTGGCTGAATAAAATGATGATAGATAGCATCACAGATAATAAAATTAGTGACGCAGGGATCCGAGGATTGTAACTAATTCAACTACGTGTGGCAAGTAAGCGTGCTTATTTCTTTCCATTAAAGTCGAAAATAATAAGAAAATCGGCAGGACAAGGTATTTAGGAGTCAATGTCGGACTGAACATCTTAGTTTAGACGACATTAAAAATTCTAAAACATAATAGCTAATGCATTTGTAATGGACCACATTTGTTTATTTCAAAGATTTAAAATAGAAGATACAAAAGTAAACAAAAGTAGATAAAAATAGAAAAAAAAAAAAAGAAAGTACAAATAAAATAGAAGATATAAAGGTATTTAAAAGATAGTAAAAGTAAAGTTTAATTATTTAAAAATAAAATTTTCTGGCAAAAAGTTTTGCGCCCAACGTGGGGCTCGAACCCACGACCCTGAGATTAAGAGTCTCATGCTCTACCGACTGAGCTAGCCGGGCTGTGGCAACTGTGATGAAATTTAGTATTTGTTTCTGAAGTGGTTCTAAAAATGTTTTCCTCATGGATAAAAAAATCTACGTTTCTCAAACTTAATAATTTGTGCAAAAAATATCTTGCACTCAGCACATTGCATTGGCCAGTTATTATAGTTAAAAAAATATCGGCTGAATCATTAAAAATTGGCAAACTTTCAACGAGTTGACAAATTCTAATTGGCGGACAGGTTTTAGAAAAAAAAGTATTTTATTTTTAATTTTCAACCCCTTGCCCACTTGGCGCGGTCGTTATTAGTTGGGATTACGGCGGGAAGAGTGGACATTGTTGAGTTTCCGGTTCGGTTTTTTTTTTAAATTCAGTTGGCTTAACGCGATTGCTTGTTAGTTTTTGAACTTTATTTAATTTTTTAAGTTTGTGCATTTACGGGTGGCCTGTTACGAGTATTTGGTTAGTAATTTAATGAATTTGTTTTTTATTCATTAATGGGCTTGCGTTTAGACGCCAGCTCTTAACAATAATTATTTAAATGTACTATTAATTTTTCTTTAGTAATTTGTTTTTTTTTTGTAAAAATCTGTATCTACATGTAAGTAGGTTGCAAAAATAAAACAACGGTTTTTATTTACGAATAGTACTAAGTACGATATTAACAGCACAAAGTCTGAGCACAAAATGAAATAGGTGACCGCGAGTGGCATTGACAACTGAGCGCTACCGTCGTTCAGATGACGAATAAAGTTGTAGGCACCGGTTGTTTGGTCTTTCACATAACTTATCAAGCCATGTCAGAAGCTTTTAGACGGCCTAAAAACTCTGACACCAGGGCTAGCATCCCGTCATCGACGAACAGACTTTTTTAATACAGAGACTTTTAAAATTGCATATTATTATGTTTGAAGTTGGACATCAAAGCGTCATCATTGCGTCACAACTGAGTAACGCCGGATCAAATAGGGTTGACAAAAATATAACACAAACAAAACTAGGACAAGTAACCTAGTTTGTTTTCGTTCTATAATACAAGCCAATTCTGAAGAATTTCGTTGAGAGATCTATTTATTTTTACTAAAATTTAACTGTCTTACTGTTACCGTCTAGCAGAAAAGAACAGGATCAATAGTAATAATTTTAGTACGTACCTAAGTTTAGACAGTCTAGAACAGACAGTCTAGACACCGAGACAGTTTAGTAGTTTAGAATGCAAAATCATTATTAAACTATTTAAATTTATGTTAATTGATAAAAAAAAAAATACAACCTACTAAACTTTCCATTCAAGAGTTATTTTAATATCTAACTTAACTTCCATTAAAAAAAACGTGGCCTAGTTACTAATATCAAATGGAGGTTAAGAAGTAGATTAGTATTTAAGCTTAGGAATTGCATTAAATACGTTTAACTTACGCAGTTGTTAATATGCAAAAAGCTTTATCACCAAAGATTAGACAACTCAGTTAAAAAACAAAAACAGAACCCCAATAAAAGTTTCAATTAAACCACTCGCGTTAGCACATTCGGGTCGGTTAGTTAATTCTAAAAGCTATCTAATTTTATGTAAAACATTTTGGGGCAGCCCTAAACCGGTTATTGCCGGATCCGGCCGGCCGCGGCCGCCTTTATGGGGTGTCCATGTGTTTTTATCGGCAGTAGGACTGTGTCCGGAGTGTAAACAGCCTAAATACATAATAAAGATTAGGTGTACGCAAATCTGGGCATTTAATGTAGGGCTGGAAATGCGTGTTTTGGATTTTTGGGTCTTTCGAACAAGGTGGAGGAGAAAATAGAAAGCAGGAAGTGAAAAATATAGTAAAGATGAACTGAAAGACGATGTGAATGAGAAGATAATGAATTCAGAGATGACGAGTGACGAATGATAGAGACGAATAGAGGAACATACGAATACATACTGGACTGACCATACAGAATGATATGGGTAGGTAGGAATCTGATATGAAAGAGAACTGATCTCACCATCTTGTGGTATCCATGGTTGTGGAGAGAAAGAAAGAGGAGGGTCTTTTCACTGTCCGATCCTAAATAAATGGTCAATGTTAAGTGCCGTAGTTTTCAGGCCGATGTAAAAGAGAAAAAGTAGAATGGACTAAATTAGGTTTTGTACTTTCCCTACAAAACATTTTGCTACAAATATTTATATAATAAATAATTAAATTAATCATTAAAAATATACAAGTAGGTACCTTACGGTAGGTAAGGTAGTACCTTTCTTCAAGTAACAGAAGCTGTAGCTTAGTTTTAGAAATAGTGAATCACTTATCACATTGTCAAAAATCTTTACAAAATTCACTAGACATTTACGAGCAAATCGAGTACGTGTTGGTCCAAAAATTGCTTGAGCAAGCGATATGAAAATCTGCACCTGCCACACAGAATCCTTCCGCAACCAAAATTGGTCATATTTGCACCAATGTAAGTTTGAGGCCAAGACACCAATGTGTGTATCTTTGGACTCAAAATTGACATTGAAGCCAATGTGTCACGCAGTAATAACGTTCAACATTGGCCATCTTAAATTGAAGCCAAGCTTAGACCCAAAGTTAACCAATGTGAGGCTGTGGCATGATGGCGCGTCCATAATGGCATCCCCATGTCCGGGAGGTACACTTATCTTTAATTATGGCCACACTCGCTCTCCACTCCGACCACCGGATCATCCGGCCCGGTGAGTACTTTGCATTTTTTATATCCGCATTTCATCCGGTCTGGCGGTGGCGGGAAAGTCAGTGTTCAATATTGCACGCTTTGAATTTTTTTTTTTAACCGCCTGGGTTGCTTGAGAGCGCTCTGACAGTGGGGTGTGGTCCATTATTGTTTGTTTTTTAAAAGTTGAAAAATAGCCATCTATTTAAATTTACTTGTTAAGGTAATTTCTTTGAAACCTAGGTAATTTTTAACGACCTATACGTACCCAGTTTTTTAGGCAGTGAAATAAGTAAAGCATAACTTTTATCGCATTACGCGGATAATCTTTTTTTTTAGTATGAGAAACGGAATTGCAACCGTAAATGGAAACGATTTTTCAGACATGTTGGATTTTTACCCCTATTGTGTATTTTTAAACAAAAAAATAAAGTAAAAATAATTAAAAACGTCTTTAAAACTAAACTAGAGTTTGAAGCCAATCATTAAGATTATCTTTCAATAAAAAAACGATTATCTCAAATCGGTTTAAAAGTAAAAGCATAAAAAACTACAATAAAATTGACAAACATCCTTTTTTTAAGTCGGTTAAAATGGGAGGTAGGTACTGATTACTGTACAGATCCGTTTCGTGTATTTTTCTGCAGAAGCTGTTATCTTTTGACTGATATTGAATCTGCTACGGATACAGTACACTGTACAGCCTCCATATTTTCAATCATTCGGATTCGTTTCCGATCGGATTCGAAAATTTTCGAACTCGAATTCGAATCTCAGTCCACTTTCATAAATCCAGAGCTCTGTAACTGCTCCAGCGTAGCGCACGTATTTTGTAACGAAATATTTCGGTTCGCCACAACCTCTGTGCCTGTTTGTTTTTAATTTTATTTTGTGCCATATTTACTGGCCTATATACGGTTATTTGGTTGTATTTTTATGGCGATTATACGGATTAAAATAGACGAGATTCTGTACTGCAGCGACTTGTCTACTATTCTAAGGCGTGAGATGTTACCTTGGTCACTTTCACTCCTATGACTTTTTTAAACGAGAGAGACAATGACAAGAAAATTTTTTGAAGCGTAAGAATAAGAGCTTTTGAGGTACCATTACCTGTAGCTCCATTATGTACTCTATTACCTGTATCTTTAAGGTATAGGTCTTGGAGAATAGAGAATGACTCTTAAAAGACCAAGCAATCTTTGCTTCTGAGTTCTTAGAGTCTACTGGGACATCTCTGCATTTGTTAGTAAGACGATGCGTATAGTCGATCCAATATTAATGAAATGTTGCAGATAAGTACATACATACATACATATAATCACGCCTCTTTCCCATGGGGTTGGCAGAGACCACTTCTCTCCACTTGCTACGATCCTGGTACATATGTTTCGCTTCTTCCACTTTCATGAGTCTTGTCATACACGCTCGTCGGTTACGGGTAGACACAGCATGGTTACAGGTACGGCAGACAAGTATTTCATGAAAATACCTAATTTTTTTTTATGAAGAATAGGTCGGTGTTTGACCACCAACTCATCTGATATTAAGCGACGTTGTGGTCTAAGATGGAGCACGACGACCTATAAGGTACTTATTCACTCCTTGAAGTTTTGTAGAGTGAAGAAGTACAAAGACGGCAGTTGAGTGAGGCGCTACAAGTGCGCTACTGCTCAGACCCGTCTTCGGAACGGTTACACCGGACTACGAAACACGACTACTAGTCCGGTGTAACCGTTCCGAAGACGGGTCTGAGCAGTAGCGCACTGACTAGGTCATTTCACGGCATGGCTTGGTCCGGTGGGTGGTAACTATAGCCACGGCCGAAGCCTCCCACCAGAGTTTGCTACCCGGTTAGCACTACCCGGGGACCACGTGTAGGGAATCAGAATAGAGTACACTTCTACGGACGAGGGTAGCACAGCCCCCAAATAAAATTTTTATCCGAAAATTATGAGAGAAATTGAACTAGAAGTTATGGAGATACGCGAGGTCTCTGTTCGAGGCGAACTACTAATTATAAAGTTTTGTCCATTATGAAGTGAGACCTTGCGACCTTCATCTCACAGTTTCGCACTTTTGGTTGATTTTGTTCATATTCTAAGACAAAATCTGTATTTAAATAAACTTGCCTGCAAAATTTCATGAATATCTGATTAAAGGTGGTCAAAGTACTATCGTTGGTTTTTCGTCGCTCATACAAATGATTGCCGACTAATGCCGACCTGTCCCAGTGTCTCTCCTACCTTACTCTCAATCAACTACGCACAGTAGGTACAGTACATACGAGTAAAACCTGATGGAACTGTTTGTTTAAAGAAAGAAATGAATTCTGAGTCACTTTTTTAGAAAAGTAACAGACAAACGCCTGATGATAAACGGATCACTTTTCTCATAACAGTTTTACATGAGGCCAGTTTATCAAGACTGAAAAATATGCCAATTCCCTGTAAGCACACAAAATTCCGGCACAAAGACGATAGCTACCTCCACTCCACATCCGGTTTTACGCAACGCAGGGTTGCCAGCCTATCGACTCATTTCCGTACCCAACAGTAATGGTTCTTATAGATATTTTGCGCAACATTTAAATACTAGGTTTTGAGATTAAAGCTGTGCTGATTTTTTAGTTATTCTAATAGGATTTATTCAACAATAGTATTGTACATAGTGAGAGGACAAATACTGGTGAGTCTCAGGGTACAAGTCAGTATTTGTTTGTTTGTGTGTTCTGTTAGTATATCTTACCAATGATAAGTCCCATCAATCAAAATTTCATGAATTTTTTGAGGCAAGTGTAATGAACAAGTTTCACTTAACCCAGCCGACAGCACGCACCAATTTGTTCATTGTGTGAACATATGTGCGTATTGTATGTCATCTGCTACATGACTGGAGCCCGGTGTATGGCGACAGGCTCGCCCCCTATCACATTTGGGACTGAATATCATCCGGCGAAGTGTGGGTGTTGTAATACAGTCACTTAAGTATAAATGTCTTAACATTATTGTCTTAGGTATAATGTATTCTGTCTGCGTGCAGACGTGCAAATATTTAATGCTGTAAACTATTATTCTTCTTATAATTTCATTTTAACGCTAAAATTTAAAAATTCCTTAATGCTGTAAAAACAGTTATGGTGAAGCCACTCAGTCAATGAATTTTTGAAATCGAGTTCATTTAACATTTTTAAATCATTTGGAATATTGTTATAAATTGAAATGCACATATAATACACGTTGCGTTTGTAAATATCTTTTTTGACAGGCGGTTGATATAATAAGTTAGCAAACTTTAGTCTTTTTTGACGAGTCGAAGGTGTAACACGCTTGCCTAGGAGATACCTATTCACTTTACTCTTAAATTTTATTATGTAAGAATCGCAACGTCACAGTCCGAAGTAAAGTACTAGTATACCATGACGTAACGCAGTTAGTCCCCTTTTTCGCCATTATGACGACGTTGCAGAATTGTGAAAGAAAAGTTAACTCTTTTCCGAAGTGAGGAACTTAACACTTACACGGAAAAACACTTTAAACTTGAAAGTTGACCACTCTGGGTTGCCACTGCTAATATTTGTGAAAGCTGTGAGTTAAATTTGATCAAATCGAGTTTTTCTACTCCTACAGTTTATTAGAGAATAGCCCCCTTAGCAATGAACGTTGTAATTATAAAATGTTTTGTCTTTTTCTTTCTTTAAAATACTTATAAACTCGATCGAAAAAGACAAAACACAGAATCAATATTCCGAGGCTATACACCGTTTATTGCTAAGAGGGTATGTATGTATCTCAAAACCTAGAATTTTGTAGAAATAATAACACTAAGAAATAAACCACGCCAGACGGATGGACGGATCCTGATGAAATTTGGCACAGAGATAGATTATAATCTGAAATAGCACATAAGCTCGTACTTACCGCAAGGTAGAATCGCGGAGCGCACTTTTTAATGTCGTTGCATTGTGATGTTAAAAAATCTATTTTATTAGTATTTTAGTTGAGTTTTATTTTTATGTGCTATATTATTTTATGTATTAATACAATCTTTATTTGTGTAATGTTAAATAAACTAAAAATTTAATAGCAATTATAAAAATTAAAAATAAAATTCAGTCAACTCTCATAACACATAGAAACAGTTACGAGAAAATAATTAATAACTATACTACTCTACAATACACTTTATTACTAAAATAATAATAATAATAACATTTTTATTCAAATAGTAAAAAGTATGCATTTTTACTATTTTATTATTTTACTTTTTTTTTTTCATGTAGTGCCAACTGGCCATAGCAGCTCTAAAAATAATCAAAATTTGCATTCAAGGTTTCAAAACCTCTTTTGGAGAAATCCGTGAGTTTTTATTTTTTAACGAAGGTTTAACTTTAACCTCATTGCCATATTTATGCCATTTTCTCCCGAAATTCCGGCGGAAGCATGCAACAATCTTGACATAACTTCGTTCCAGAAAATTCATGTGACATCTTTGATGACAAGCAGAAATGTTTTAAGTTGCTTCCTTCAAAGAAATTTTGATGAAAAAAAACTTTCAACGGGTCGCGGTGGCGGCAAGTCAAAATATTTCTATTTAGGTGAGGAATTCTTATTTCAAATTGAGGGCGGGGTTGCTATGTGCAAAATATTGTACATTTTGCGGGTGAAATATTGCAGATGAAATTTTGAATTTTGCTAAGTGAGCGAGGAGGAAGTCGATTATTACGTTCAACTTGTACTTCTTGCTTATTTTTTACTTTATTTACCTGTTTTTGTGCTTTTTGCTAAAAACATATCTTTGACTATAAATTGACTAGCAACCCGCCGCTGGTCCGTACGGCAAAAAAAAAACTTTCGAGAAAAATATCTAACTGATGGTAAAAACCACATCAAAATCAACGGATTTTGATGTGGTTTAGATTAGGAGGAGTTAGCTCATCATCATTTTCCAAGAAAACCATAAATTTATTCTTATTAAAAAACTCCATCATCCTCACCATTCAATTTAATAAAAACCAATTACAAACCACCATATTTTGCAAAAAATACTCAAACAAAAATATATTTAACCCTAAAACTGCCATTAATTATATTTTAATTTAATTTTCGCCAAAATACGGAGAAAAAAGTATTACTCTTTGTTTTAATATAGTGAATCGAGGTTTATGTGGTGAGATTAGCTGGCTTACTCTGACCCCAATAATAGGGGCCTACCTGGCTGAATATTGCCTCCCTCCTTTGCCTATATAAGCTTGTAAATGTTTAAAACAATGTGTTCCCGCTTAGCCACGCGAAATTTAGGTTAAGTTTAAATAATTGAGGCTGTTTCCTTATTTATGATGATTTAATTATTTAATCATTTTGCTGTTACTGGTTTAGAGAGTTCGTTGCGTACCTTGAGTTTTGCAGGTGGTTGAGGAGTTGAACTTTGCATTAAACATTGCATTGTAACTATATATGTCACTTTTTTAAGTAGCTTGCCTCGAACGGAGATCTCGCATATCTCCATTACTTCTCATCCAATTTCGCTCATATTTGAATTAGAAAATAGTATTTAAATGAACTACCTGCCTGCAAAATTTCATAAAAAGTCAAAAGTCTTATTTCAAGTCTTACTTACTACGGGTTCCAGCGAAACAAAAGGCAGCACTACTCTCGCCTGAGTTCTGGCCAAAAGGACTAGTGTTCCGGCGCTACTGGGAGGCCGCACAGGGAACAAAAGCCCAGAAGACATAGTTAATTTTATTAGTTTCATTTATATGTATGTTAGTCTGTAAGGTATTTGTTTTCTATGGGCCTCTGTAACTTGCATTGTAAGCAAGTTATATTGCCTGAAATAAATTGATTATTATTATTATTATAAAGATTGGATCAACGATACTCAAGCTATCGTCGACTAAACAAATGCCGAGATGTTTCAGAGTCCCACTAGACTGTGAGACCTCGCTACGCTTGGTCAACAAAGTACGATTTAAATTTAACTCCCGTGAAATTCTCTACCTCAGTGTCAACTCGCGGATCGTTTTACAGTACATTCTCGCTGGGAAAACTGTTCGCAAATGCAAATACAGTGTCGCTGGCAAAAGGCGGTGTAATTATACTCTTGGGCGGAATCGCTGCGCAAAAACGGAGTAAATGTAGGGCGGTGTTTGCGTAAATGATAGTTTACTGTCTGTCTAGGCTTCTCTTTTTTAATTTTTAGTAAATCATCTAGGTACGCTGTTCTCTTTTAACCGACTTACAACACAGAGAAGGTTTTAGGTTCGTTACCCGACTTCTAAAAAAAAGGACATTCTATTGTGTTCTGTATGTATTTTTATCGAAAACTGCACCCCGCGGTTAAAAAGTGATTAGTCTTTTCTTTCTTAAAAAATGTTAATAAAATTTATAAAAAATGTATGTCAAATTTTTAGCTCGATTATAAAAAGACTAAACATTACATATATTCAGAGGCTATAGTTCAATTATAATGGTTTTATTTAATTCACAGGTGATATTATTTAATCGTAATACTGATATTGCAGTCTTACTTTTTTTTCACATGCAGAAAAACGTACCCTTTCAAAAATATAACCCGTATCGTGTTAAAAAGTATTTGCAAGTGCAGTTCAAATAACTGCCCGTATTCCCGTTTCCAATGTTATTTATTAACTGTGTCGAATGTGCACACATTGCAAATTGGAAAAATACAGACAGAAAGACATCGAAGTGTCACCATTAGGGTTTCTTTTTCCAGTTTGGTTGGTTCCACCCTAAAAATAAGGATTTTACTAAACGCAATGCAATGCATGTTTCAGATCTAGTGACAAGGAATAAATGTAGGTACTAAGTATAAAAAGGAAAATAAAATAATTCTATGCTTACTATAATGACTCATCTCGTACTACGCAGAAGTAGGTACTATTATCGATTTTCTTAAAGCGGTATTTTTCGACCTTGTGAACCCGAAGCGCCAACAAAGCATCCCTCATCATCATTGTTTGAGCTTGATCAAAAATGCTTCTTTTGTCCAGAGGTCCAGATGACCAGCTGTTCTCCTCTACAGGTTACTTAAGTCAACCTATTCTCGTGTAATTTTGTTTGCAGGGTCGATTAATATTTTATCGCATAGATTTTTCTCTTGAATTAGTTATTATAAACCTTTCAAAATGTTAAAGACTAAAGAACTTCTATAGAAGTATAGATTAATAAAAACAAAAGTATGGATCGTTTTAAAATTTTCTATTTTTTTTAAATTTTCGTACGATCAATGATAAAAGTTTGACATACACTGTCCGTAACATATTTGAGTCTGTGAGCGCGCCTCATTGGTCGATATCCGCGGGCTTGTCGCCGCACACTCGCGCTACGCGGTCGGTTATTAGCCGCTGCAGCGCTTTACGCTACATTATGTTTTGATGTTAGTATGGAATTAACTAGTAGTTAAATAATCAGTTTTGTCAATTTTATTTTTGTTAATTTTTCACACCCTGTCCCGTACTCATTTCATGCATTTCTTTTTTATCCTAAGGTTGCCTTGAAGAGATAGGTTTTAGTGATAAGGCCGCCAGTTGTTACACTACAGATTGTGTTTTATTGCTCTTAAGTGACTAAAGTTTATCTCAGTTTCTTGCCTGTTCTTCTGAGTAGAGACTCTTTATCCGAACAAGGCGGTCGAGTCTATTTAAATAACTTTGACGTTCATAGGTGTATCTTTGATACCTAAATTGAATAAAAACATTTTGACTTTGACTTTATCTCTCTAGTTCGCTTCTAACGAAGACCTCGCTAAGTCCTCGCCCTATTTAAATCGTAAAGTTTTTTTTAAATTGAGTTGAACTCTACTTGTTCACGAGATTAGATCGACAGTCAGTTAAATAAAATAAATAAACATTTTAAGTACTCGTATGTTCTTAAATACATAGGTATTAGGGAGGAATAAAGTAATAATAAAACTAAATTATGTAAAACAAACTAAAAATCAGATAATTAACCCAATAAATAGCTACCAGTATGTTCTTATATACAAAATCCTAATACGCACTGACTTTCCAACAAATTACTGAACCGGTTTTAATAAAACTTTATAATTATTATAAAAAAATATTTAAAACAACCGATCGAACAGACAATTTCAACTAGGCAACCGGCAGGTTGAATAATTTAACCTGTCTGCCTGTCTTGAGTAGATAAAAGCATAAAAAAAACTTTTCAAATAAAAATTTGGAATAGAAATCCAAGCGCTGCAGCGGCTGCTAACTCAAGCACCGATTCCTCCCTTCAACTATTTCTGATAGTCATTCAGCGCTCCATTCAAATCAAATCATTCTGTCAGTTTCATTCCGCCTTTCACGCAAGACGGACACGCGCGAAAGCATTCTAACCCCGAAAAAAATAAAAAGGACGCTATTGTCGTTCCCTCTCAAATTAAAAAGAAAAAATTCCGGCGCGTGTGTCAATGCGTTCTATTTTTAAATTTGACGTTTCGCGAAAATGGTTGTGTGCGCGTTTCGTAGAAGGAAAACGGTGAGCTCGTTTCTTTAACTAGGTATGTTTTATTATTAGATTTTATTTCAGGAATAATGTGGCAATGGCCTTGGAAATAGCTTGGGATAGACGTGGTCTTTCATAGGCATTAAGTTAACGTGTGAATTTGGTTTTGAAACTCTGGGGTGACCATGAGTTTGCCACTTCATGGACATCGATCACCATTCTTGCCAATTGCCAACTTTATTTAGCATTCGCGACCCGCCCGGCTTGGCATGGCAATTATAAACCTTCCCTGAAGAATTATCTAGCTAAACGTGTAAACCGCATCAAAATCTGTTGATTAGGAATTAGCGGATTTGCAGATAGAAAGACACGCGGGAAGCGACTTTGTTTTATCCTTGAGAGAAAAAAGAGAAGAGTAAGACATGGCCCTTTTATGAGTAGGTTTTGTTTAGCTGTATCAATAAACAAAATGTAGGTAAATACGCCCATTTTATCATTATTTTAAGTATATTGTAACATAAAACATTAGATAGATAAATTGTTTATCATACCTAGTTAATGAATGAGATTTTTCAATAGAACTCACACTAGCTGGCAGCACTGTGACTTCAGGCCACAGTCGTTTTCGCGTTTATTTCAAGAATTAATAACTTTTTTTTTACAACGGTCTAGGCAAGCGTTTGACCACTGACTCGCCTGATGGGAAGCGTCGACGTGAAAGGTGTAACACGCTTGCCTAGGAGATATCTATTCACTTTACTCAAACATAAACATAAAAACATACATGTTAAAACATACCTAGGTATTTTGTTGGTTAAAAAAAAAACAAAATATTAATGTAATGCACAGAAATTGGCCCACGTAGGTAAATTAAGTTTCTCATAATATTGTTTTTACTAGCTGCGCACCGCGGTTTCATCCGCGGTAAAAAAGTGTGTTAAAAATCCTATGTGCTATTCTAGGCTATAATCTATCTCTATGCCAAATTTCATCCAGATCTGTTCAGCCGTTCTGGCGTGAAAGAGTAACAAACATCCATCCATCCATCCATCCATTCTTACAAACTTTCGCGTTTATAATAGGTACCTATTAGTAGGATTATCGACAGGTTAGTACCTACCTACTGTTGTAGGTACATTCTGTGCTCCAGGCACTTCAAATAATTAGGTACTTCTTCTCTATTGTCTTTTCTACATAGTCGCTTTCCGCGTCTGTCCGTCTCTCTGTCATTTTACTAGGTACCTACCTACTCGTATCTCTAACTGCTAACCCACGCAACGGATTTTAATAAATTTTCACTACAATGTTTTCAGGGGCTTAGCTACCCACGTCCGTAGGAGTGCACTCTATTCTGATTCCCTACACGTGGTCCCCGGGTAGTGCTAACCGGGTAGCAAACTCTGGTGGGAACGCTTCGGCCGTGGCTAGTTACCACCCACCGGACCAAGCCATGCCGTGAAATGACCTAGTCGTGTTTCGGGACGTAGTCCGGTGTAATCGTTCCGAAGACGGGTCTGAGCAGTAGCGCACTTGTAGCGCCTCACTCAACTGCCGTCTTTGTACTTCTTCACTCTACAAAACTTCAAGGCTAGAGTGAATAAGTACCTAATAGGTCGTCGTGCTCCATCTTAGACCACAACGTCGCTTAACATCATGCGAGTTGGTGGTCAAACGCCGACTTATTGTACATAAAAAAAAAACCATCAGTTAGATAATTTTGTTCTGAAGGTTTTTATAGATACCGTGCGAAGTCGGGGCGGGTCGCTAGTATTCTTATAACTAATATAAATATGCATTATTTTATTATATTGTTATTACTATACATAATTCGAACTCCACGCCCGCAGTGTCATGATAAAAACCGAGATAATATACTAAGTAGTATTGTTATTCAGTTATTTATACAACGTTGATAAGAGTTCGTTCATTAATTTCATGTTTATTTGAAATATAACGGTTTTTTGACTTATTTATGGTAACACTTTATTAAAATTGTAATAATCGAAACTTCTAAGTGTATTTATCTAGACTTGCTTACTATATAAATACTATTAATTATTTATTAACATTTTTTTATATTAGGTAATATTATTGTAGTGAACCTGTCTGCTGAGCTTGGGGGCGTGAGTCCGATTCCCACCGAGGGCAAACATTTATGTGATGAACATTTGTGTTTGTTCTATGTCTGGGTGTTAATATCTATTTAGGTTTGCATTCAAACATATCTAATATATGTATAAATAAATAAATATATCAGTCTCTGGCAGCCATAGTACGAGCTTTGCTTCGTTTGGGGTCAGGCGACCGTGTGTGGCAGTGTCCCGAATTTATTTAAGTATTTTTATTTATTTATAGAGAAAAAATATTTATATTATAATAACGAATAAACTCAAAAACTGCTAGACCGATTTCTATAAAATTCATGTATGGGACCACACCTAAGGTATGATCAACCAAACAAAAGAAGAATCATTAAAATCGATTCACAATCGGCGGAGTAGTCGCGAAATATACTTTTAAAAAAAAACCGCATATTGGAATTGAGAACCTCCTCCTTTTTGGAAGTCGGTTAAAAATGCTGTACAAAATCCGAGTGTCATAGGCTACGGAACTTGACCGATGCTGCGGGCAGATAACTAGTGCGAGATAAAGAATAGTGCGAGATAAAGAATAGTGACGCAGTGACCCAAAATCAAATGTAGGTACCTACGTTGGCCTAAGATAAAACAATTAATTTTTAGAGATAATTGGGAGATGTTGAAGAGTTGATTTGTTGTTGATTTTGAAGATGTTGAAGTTGTAGAGTTGGATGTGTTGAATACTCTGCCAGAGTGTGTGTTCCCTGACACTTATGATCTGGGTGTCTTCAAGTCTCGAGTGAATCGGTTTCTTCTAGGCAAGCGTGCTCCATCGTAGGCCGCATCACTGTTTATCATCAGGCATGTTGGCGGACAAAAGCAAGCCTATTAAAGTTATTAAAAAAAAGAGATTTTAGTATACTTAAGTGCTTATTGTATTACCTACTGTATAAATCTGATAGTCAAGTTTCAGTAAAGTATCCATCACATTCCAAAACTGAGGAGAGGGGAGGGACTCGACGTTGCTAGCACACTATCACTTGATTATCTTATGTAAGAAATAGGTTTTAACACTGGCAAGTGCACTGGGAAAGTTTTTTTTTTCAAAATTTTGGCGATTTTTTTTTTTTACGTTTTCGCGAGGTCTCTACCTCACAGATCCACTAGTGATTATTTCTTACTATATTTAAAATGGAAAGTAGGTACCTCTGCCTGTCTGTCTGTTTGTTCGTAGGCTTTTCACGACTAAACAGCTGAAAGGATCTTGGTGAAATTTGATAAATAGGTACAGAATAAGATGAGGAAGATTTTTGGATACTATTTTCTGAATAAACGCGAACGAAGGCGCGGGTAACAGCTAGTTTCATTATGTAAATACGTTTTTTTATAATTTATTTATTTTGTAAAATGTGTACATTTTAAAACACAAAGTATTGAAAAACTTAACAGTTTGTATCAATACCCTTATCGCTACACGCTACAATTCTTAATGCAAACTAAACTACTTACCTAAAAAAAACTTCCTAACTTTACAACTACTACCATCTATAAATAACAAGCTGCGCCCCGCGATTTCACCTGCGGTTAAAGAATATCCTATGTGCTATTCTAGACTATAAGCTATCTCTGTGCTAAATTTCATCCAGATCTGTTCAGCTGTTCTGGCGTGAAAGAGTAACAAACATCCATCCATCCATTCTTACAAACTTTCGCGTTTATAATATTAGTAGGATGACCTTATATAAACTAATTAATAATAATATTAATAATAAAGCCCATTTATTTCCCATCTCATTATTGCATGCATTAAATAAAAATAAAAAAATCAATTAAAAATTCACATGCATTTTTCCTTAACATATATAACTGATTTTAAAATTTTGCTTATTATTCTGTTCGCACGAGTTTAATTTTTAATCACTTTCGTCTTCATTCTTTTGATTGGAACCCCTTCTCGGGTATAGGCCTTCTCCAGCTTGTTCCAGATCTCCCGGTCTTTCGCTTTTTACCTCCATTCATTTCCTGCTACATCTTTTATGTCCTGAGTCCAGTTTTTCTGGGACGTCCTCTTTTTCTTTTTCCTGACGGTCCTTCTCATGCTGTTGTCTCTAATGTCCATCTCTTGTCTGTGTACTAAACTTGCTAAATACCTACCTACTACAGAAAATTAAAATTGACATATAAACTAATTATTAGGTAGTAATTTATTTATTTTTATATCTACACGAGTAAGCATCTATTCATCGCAGTTCATAATTCTACCTCATTTTACAAGAACAAGCGACGTGAAGTTAAATAAATTAAATGATAATAGTAAGTATATACGGCAATATAATATCGTCTATCATTTCTATAACTTTTCGTATACATTTATACCTATACCAAGACAACAAGGAAGACTATTCTTCAGCTAGTCTGAGTAACGTTGGGTACTATGCTCTAACCAGGCGTAATTTTTTGATTAGTATTTCCTCACTTATGATGACAGCACAAAGAACTGTTCGTGACTGCCAATGCTCGAAATGGGCAGGCTGTTGATACTAATTTACAACATGGAACATCTTCACAGTGATTCAATAAATATATTCTTATTCTTATGGCTCAACTGTCATTTTGCACTGTACTCTTGAACACACATACAATAAACACATATTACACACTAGCTGCGCCCCGCGGTTTCACCCGCGGTTAAAAAGTATCCTATGTGCTATTCTAGACTAAAATCTATCTGTGTGCCAAATTTCATCCAGATCTGTTCAGCCGTTCTGGCGTAAAAGAGTGACAAACATCCATCCATCCATCCATTCTTATAAACTTTCGCGTTTATAATATTAGTAGGATAGTAGGATTATATTGTACTAGCTACGGCCCGCGTTGTTAAGTACATACACATACATTTATCGTCTCGCCTTTCCCCCAAAGCGGCTTGCAGAGGTGTAATGCAACACTCACACTTAGCGGGACGATTTTCAGTCCCAAATGTGACAGGGGGCGAGCCTGTCGCCATACACCGGGCAAACCAGTCATGTAGCAAATGACATACAATACGCACATAATTATGTTCACACAATGAACAAATTGATACGTGCCGTCGGCTGGGTTTGAACCCGCTCCCTCTGGCTTGAGAGGCGGGCCTTCTCCAACTAGGCTATCATCGCTTTTTAATAAGAAACCCTTAGAGGAAATTGTAACGCAATATATATTTTTTTCTTTTTGGCCGGGAATTTTTAAGTTTAGCCCAAAATGGAGAATGTTCTTTGAAAATTAGTTACAGTATTTCACGAGTTACGTTTTTGGATACTATTTTCTGAATAAACGCGAACGAAGTCTCGGGTAACAGCTGGTATACTTAGAACGAATAATGTATCGATTAAAACAAAGAATGTGAGTGTGTAACGAAATAACTTCTACTTACTTGGTCAGACTAAACAAGACGGTGCGTGGGCGCCGTTCTCAGAACGAATAATTCATAGCACGATACTTTTGGTTATTGATATCCTAACTAATATTATTAATGCGAAAGTGAGTTTGTTTGTTTGTAACGCTTTCACGCCCTAGCTACTCAATCGATCATCGTGAAATTTTGCATACACGTTGTCTGGGATACAGAAACATAGGGTACTTTTTACCCGGAAAAAATTAAGGGTTCCTGTGGGACCGCGGGTGAAACCGCGGGGCGCAGCTAGTTAACTATAACTTATCAGTAGGTAGGTACTTTGTTTTTGACCGGGCGAGCGAGTAGCGCGAGTGAAGCGTCTCGGCTTTAGCTTCGGCATAAATGCTTTCGTATGACCGTCCGCGGCTGTCCTAGACATTACATAATCTAATTATGTGCGTATTGTATGTCATCTGCTACATGACTGGAACCCGGTGTATGGCGACAGGCTCGCCCCCGGTCACATTTGGGACTGAATATCGTCCGGCGAAGTGTGGGTGTTGTACACCTCTGCCAGCCCTCTCGAGGGAAAGCGTGACGATATGTTTCTTATTTTGCACGCCTCTTCAGGCATAACATTGCAGGACATAACTCAAATTGTATACCACCAAACGCAAGCTATACCATTGTTATTGCAAATAAAAATATCTTTATCTTTATCTTTATTGTGGCACTGAAGCTCAGCTCAGTCCAGCTTTACTTGAGTTTAAAAATCTCTTTTCACACAAGAACTGTCCGGCGTTTAGCCGTGAAAAGCCTACAAACAGACAGACAGACAGTTACTTTCGATTTTTAATATCAGTATGGATTATTAAGGAATTATGGATTTGATGCCTCCATTGATGATGGAGGATTTACTTCAACACACAACAATTACAACAACTACAACATTGTACAGCCTCAGATACTTTTTTAGGGTGAACCAACCAAATAAACTATTGGTAAATTATAGACTAATTAATGTTACTTATTAATTAAAGTTAAATAATAATTAAAAATAATACCAAATAAACCATGGCCATAGACCAAATAAACTGTTGGTTTGGGTGGCACTAATAATTAGTATTGGTTTTGCATTAAACATTAGTGTGTTTTTGCACTAAGCAATAGTGTGGGTTTTGCACTAATTATTAGTGTGGGTTTTGCATTAAATATAAATAAAAAACACTTGTTTTTACAGTTTCTTTCTATCTAATATTAATGCATCCTCCTTTACTAAATAATCTTGCTTGTCATCTCATGTGAGATACAAATTGCACTCTATTAATTCCACTCTTCCTCATTGTATATAGGGCATGCGTACTGAGTCTTAGGATCAGCGCACACTGACGGACGGTGAAGAACGGAATTTCGAAATTCATCAAAGGTATATTTTTGAATGCTTGATCAAGAACCATCGTTATGCTCCGAGGTCAGTCCTCGAGATAAAAAAAATAATCCCTTAAGTCGATTAAATGAGAAAAAAAACTTACATACTGCACTGAATATAAGAATTTCCTAAGTCCTTGTTTAACTAGTTTAATCTACTCCTAGCGATATGTTTGCTTATCGGGCACATAAAGTTAAGAGTCTCCTAAGAAAGAGGTAAAGTTCGCGCAATAAAATTTAGGTACGAGCTAGCTAGGAGTATTTTAACTAGTTAAGGATTTAGGATTCAGATCACCATTACGGTGGACTGATCAAATAAGGGCTGCACTTAACGGCACCATAAACACGTGCACAAGAAAGGCTGCTATACGTGACGAATGGCGACGACTTGTGAAGCGAGCCACCACCCTGACCGATGACCACGACCATTCTGACAAGAGTGTAAACGACTAAGAAGAAGAAGGATTTAGGCAATGCCTATATTCAGCGCCAACGGGTGTACAGTCAATACAAATTAAAAAAATTGTCTCCCGCCATCTCCCGCTGTCTGTTTGTGCTGACCCGTAATATGGCAATGTCTGTCTATCGTAATGGCAATGTATGTCTGTGTATAGCTGGAGTTTCTTATTATAGCTGTGTTGTCTTATTATAGGCATGTCGCGGTTTATTATAGCTATCTCTTTCACAAGGACCGCTGATGAGTGACATTCTTTGTTAGCTTATTAGTCAGCCTTTGTAAGTCAGTCTTTCGGAGATAAGTTTTTCTGTCGTTGGATAAATTTCACTGCCTTTATTTTGGTGCGCTGCAATCTGGCTTTTTTTTTAATTTTTTTAATTCGGGACACTTCCACACTCGGTCGCCTGACCCCAAACTAAGCAAAGCTTGTACTATGGCTGCCAGAGACTGATTTGGTTTTTGTGAATGTAGTATTATGGAAATTGATTGAAATATGCTTATTTATTTTTTACTAATTCACCATCAGCAAATTGAATTAATTACTGTAAAATTATCAAATTGAAAATGTAAATAATGTAAATCTGTAAATTAATGTAATTGATAAAAAAATGTTCCCAGGAAGATTACTAGCTACCACCACTCAGGGTATCCTACCGCGGTGGCTAGTGACCCTAATCAAAAATTCCTTTTTATTTGTAAAATTTTTAAAATGATTGTAATGTATTTATAATGTAGCCAGAAAAAACAAATTTATCTTTATACATACTTAGATATTTTTAAATACATATTAACACCCAGACATAGAACAAACTCAAATGTTCATCAAGCTGTTGGCTGTAGGGCGTCCCAAAGAAACCTCAAACACACATGCAAACACACATTCGAAAAACATAACTCTCCTTGCTCAAACGGGTTATAAATATACTTCATTTATACGAGCACCCAGTACCTAACTGTATACAATAGATATACCTAATTTGTATAAGCCAGCGACCCTTGCCCGCGTGACGTCATTCCGCATACTCTACATGCTCGCTTTGAAATTAAACTCAACTATGGTGGGCTGTCATAATGGAAATTAGGTTATGTCCTGTAATTTTCGTAAAATATCTTGTCACCGTATCAAAGCTTTTATTCGTCTTCGCTTTGATATTATTTCTAGTATATTTTTGATCTCCGACGCGAAAAGGATGGGGTGTTATATATACATCCATCCATCCATCCATCTATCCATTCTTACAAACTTTCGCGTTTATAATATTAGCAGGATAGTAGGATGGAAGTATGGATGGATGGATGTAACTAACGGTCTTAAACACCATAATGAGAGCGCAGTGATGATGATGATGATGAACTATGGATAGCAAATTATTAAATAAGTAACATTACTTATCGACCGAGTGATGCTTCAGCTTTGACAAAAATGCTTTAATATGTCCGAGTTTCGTATGTCTCCTTTCGTAGGCCTCGACACAAATTCTACATGTAAATTATTCAAAAATGTATTTAAAAAAAAAACTACAAAATAACGAATGTAGTTTTTTTTTTACCAGGCCGTTTTTTTTTTTCCAAATGGCGAAGATATGTTTTTTTTTTAAGGAAAATGTCGTCCTACTAATATTAAAAACGCGAAAGTTTGTAAGTATGTATGGATGTTTGTTACTCTTTCACGCCAGAACGGCTGAACAGATCTGGATGAAATTTGGCACAGAGATAGATTATAGTCTAGAATAGCACATAGGATACTTTTTAACCGCGGGTGAAACCGCGGGACGCAGCTAGTATCTTCATAATTTAGTGTTCCAAAAACGGCCTCAACAAAAAAAAGTCAACAAAACTATCGAACCTACTCACAGAATTTCACGCGAATCAGTTCAGGATTTTTTTTTTATGTAAAATAGGTCGGCGTTTGACCACCAATTCGCCTGATGTTAAGCGACGGTGTGGTCTAAGATGGAACACGACGACCTATAGGGTACTTATTCACTCTAGCCTTGAAGTTTTTTAGAGTGAAGAAGTACAAAGACGGCAGTTGAGTGAGGCGCTACAAGTGCGCTACTGCTCAGACCCGTCTTCGGAACGGTTACACCGGACTACATCCCGAAACACGACTAGGTCATTTCACGGCATGGCTTGGTCCGGTGGGTGGTAACTAGCCACGGCCGAAGCCTCCCACCAGAGTTTGCTACCCGGTTAGCACTACCCGGGGACCACGTGTAGGGAATCAGAATAGAGTACACTCCTACGGACGTGGGTAGCTCAGCCCCCAACACAGCTTAAGAGCCACTAGTGTTCAAATAGCCCAAATCTGCTCCATCTGTCCTTGGGCTGCGAATTCCCCATGCGTTCCCATACATTGTGTAGCCACGTGCGGGACAGATGTTACTGCTTTACTTATGCTAGGGAGGCTGTCAAACACGTTTTCGTGGGATATTCGAGAGATTTTGTTCATATACGTGGTTGTTCATTTATAATATACAAGATATGTCAAACACGTTTTGGTGGGATATTCGAGGGATTTTGTTCATATACGTGGTTGTTCATTTATGATATGCTAGATGCGCCGCGCGGTTTCACCCGCGGTTTAAAAGTATCCTATGTGCTATTCTAGACTATAATCTATGTGTGAGCTAAATTTCATCCAGATCTGTTCAGCCGTTCTGGCGTGAAAGAGTAACAAACATCCATCCATCGATCCATTCTTACAAACTTTCGCGTTTATAATTTTAGTAGGAATGATAGTAGGATTTAATTTTTTATAAAGAACTAGCTGCGCCCCGCGGTTCCACCCGCGGTTAAAAAGTACCCTATGTGTTATTCTCGACTATAATCTATCTCTGTACCAAATTTCATCCAGATCTGTTCAGCCGTTCTGGCGTGAAAGAGTAACAAACATCCATCCATCCATGCATCCTATTCTTACAAACTGTCGCGTTTATAATATTAGTAGGATAGGTCAACATTTGACCACCAACTCGCCTGATGTGAAGCGACATTGTGACCTAAGATGAAGCACACAAGGTCACATTCACTCTAGCCTTCTTATTTTTACTAGCTGCGGCTCGCTGTTGCACCCGCTATCTTAATTAAGAGACCATTCATTTTATCGATTAAAAAAAAAATACATTATTACATCACACTTCACACTACCTATATTATAAACACGAGGGTTTGGGTGGATGGATGGATGTTTGTTACTCAAAATCACGCTAGAACGGCTGAGCGATTTGGATGTAATTTGACACGGAGATAGATTTTAGTCTGGAATAGCACATTTTCCTAAAGAATGTTTTTAACTGCGGGTAAGGTAGCGGGGCGCACCTATATTTTAATCCAAGGAAATTTTCTACTTTGAACCCATCTAAATCTTAAAACTTTTTTTTATGTAGGTAACAAACATCTGAACAAACACAAAATCACATTTATAACACAAATAATCAAATAAATAAAATACACTAATTTCACTGCTTATAAATATATTTTATCTTATTACACAACAACGAAAACATAATAAAATACAAATAAAATGTTACCCAAAAAAACAGCTATAAGGTTCAAATTTGTCCGGAGCTTTTCCAAGCCATGGTCACCCTACTCACCGATCGAACTAAGCAGATGCAGTACCAACATCCGGGCGTTTGTAAAAACGCCCCATTGTACAATACCCAACATATTTTTACACGTGCCCAAAAGGCAGAACTATGATTTTCGACGGGCAGCTGTCAGATTTGTTCAGGAAACGCTATGGTGGCTCCATCAATCAGCTGTAGATGTAAGATGGTCAAGTTGTATTGAAAGCTGAAAGGGCGTTTGAAAGGCTGGCTTACTCACATTCACGGCGACATTGTAGGATGTTTGAACAATACTTTTTTTTCTTGTCGATCTTAAGCGCAGATTAAAATTATTGTCGGAGCTAGCGATAGCGAGAGAAGCGTCTCTGCTTCAGCTCCGGCTAAAATGCTTTCGTTTTTTTTTTTTATGTAAAATAGGTCGGCGTTTGACCACCAACTCCCCTGATGTTAAGCGATGTTGTGGTCTAAGATGGAGCACGACGACCTATTAGTTACTTCTTCACTCTAGCCTTGAAGTTTTGTAGAGTGAAGAAGTACAAAGACGGCAGTTGAGTGAGGCGCTACAAGTGCGCTACTGCTCAGACCCGTCTTCGGAACGGTTACACCGGACTACATCCCGAAACACAACTTTCTAGGTCATTTCACGGCGTCTGTTCGAATTCTGTCCGGCTATCTTCTTGTCGCTTTCAAGAGAATCGGTTGAGAAAAGCGACCTGGAGGAGGACTGACACAAAGTCAAAATGTTTTTACTCAATTGGGTATCAAAGATACACTTATGAACCTCAAAGTTTTATAATAGACTCGACCGCCTTTTTCGGAAAAAGAGCCTCTACTCAGAAGAACAGGCAAGAAACTGAGGGGCATTTTTTTTTTCAAACAAGTAACATTGATAAAAATATTGTACTCTATGTCACTTCCACTATCAAGACAATTCAAATGACACCTCACATGTCGAAATCCATCAAGTTGTTTAGGCTGTAAAGCGTGCCATAGAAACCTCATACATACATGTACATACATACACTCGAAAAACATACCCCTCCTTCTTGCGCAGTCGGGTAAAGCTAAATAAATAACTGTCTCACAAATTTTGGCTTACAACTAGGTAATATCATATTACTAGCTGCGCCCCTCGGTTTCACTCGTGGTTAAAAAGTAAACTATGTGCTATTCTAAACTAAAATCTATCTCTGTGCCGAATTTCATCCCGATCTGTTCAGCCGTTCTGGCGTGAAAGAGTAACAAACATCCATCCATCCATTCTTACAAACTTTCGCGTTTATAATATTAATAGGATACGAGTATCTATGTACTAGTGGCTACTTGCCGGAAATGGATGGCTCAAGACAGTGCTGAACAACCTAGGCGTTTGACCACAGCTAACCCAAAACCTAGAACGAATGTTGTGTGATTACAATATTTATGATTATTATTTAGTTTGACAGTGCCTGGTTGTTATCATTACTTTATCAGCTGTTATCAATAAATGAAGGCCAGCGCGTTATCAGTCAGTCTGTCACATTTAGCTTTGCGTAACAGTTCAAGACAACTCATGACCGAGCGCAGCGAGAAACTCCATTCTAATGTAAATTCACACATATACCTACCTATCCTAATAATATTACAAACGCGAAAGTTTGTAAGAATGAATGGATGGATGGATGGATGGATGTTTGTTACTCTTTCGCGCCAGAACGGCTGAACAGATCTGGATGAAATATGGCACAGAGATAGATTATAGTCTAGAAAAGCACATAGGATACTTTTTAACCGCGGGTGAAACCGCTGGGCGCAGCTAGTATTAACATAATATCATACATACATATCATCACACCTTTCTTCGAGAGGGCTGACAAAGGTGTCAGACGATATTCAGCCCGAAATGTGACAGGGCCGAGCCTGTCGCCATACACTGGGCTCCAGTCATGTAGCAGATGACATACAATACGCACATATGTTCACACAATGAACAAATTGGTGCGTGCCGTCGGCTGAGTCCGAACCCGCTCCCTCTGGCTTGAGAGGCGGGCCTCCAACTAGGCTATCATCGCTTTCAAAAACAAACAAGTTCTGGCAATCCAGGAGCCAACACGTAATGACGTCACTCACTATCGTCTCTTTCGCGCTATTTGTAAATGTCATATTTCGGTCTTGCTTATGCATCGATTACGTCACTGCGTGTTACTTACGTGACCATTTTTGACTCAGAATGCTATACCGGGCGGAGTATCCTACTATAATATTACTAGCTGTCACCCCGCGACTTCGTTCGCGTTTATTATTTATATATAGTACCTGGATGGCCGAGCTTTGCTCGGTATTTTTTTTTATTTTTTAATTGTGTTTTTTGGATAATAAACAATTGATTTTAGTCTAACCTCAAAGCAAACACTCATTGACTTCGTGTTACTTAACAACGCCATCTGCTGTTGTGTCGTTAAAGCAATTAGTTGCTCACAAAAAATAGTAGTATTATTATTCGCCAATAGATGTCAGGAAGAGTCATATTTTTCAGTTGAGATTGATTATCGATAAAACACGAATAAAATGATATTTTCTAAAAATGATTCCTAGCTAGATCGATTTATCGCCCCCGAAACCCCCTATATACTAATTTGTATGAAAATCGTTGGAGCCGATTCCGAGATTCCAATTATATATATATATATATATATATATACAAGAATTGCTCATTTAAAGGTATAAGATATACATATATGTGAGCTATCCTATCTGTTATGTTAGATCAAACTGCACACGGTGTGCAAATTTGATTGAAATCGGTTAAGTAGTTTAGGAGTCTATAGCGGACAAACAACGTGACACATAATTTAAATGTATTAAGAAGAAGAAGATAAACGCGAAAGTTTGTAAGAATGGATGGATGTTTGTTACTCTTTCACGCCAGAACGGCTGAACAGATCTGGATGAAGTTTGGTACAGAGATAAATTATAGTCTAGAATAGCACATAGGATACTTTTTAATCGCGGATGAAACCGCGGGGCGCAGCTAGTATTATTATACCATGGCCAATGCAAAGCTATTTTTCAGTACTAGGGGTTCTTAAAGAGCTGTTATTACGCCGCGTCATTGTTTACATTGCTGTTCCTGTATCGAATGGCCATAAATAGCGCGGTCAGCGGTCGGTAATCTCGCTCGCTCGTCAGCGGAATGTCGATTAGAGGTAGTTACGGAGAAGAGGTGCCTGTTAAGAGGCTATTACCTATTATGCATATGTTTTGATTGAGGGAGGTCTCAGGCTAGGAGAGTAAATCGGGGTTTGTATGTTTTTTTTTTATGTACAATAAGTCGGCGTTTGACCACCAACTCGCCTGATGTTAAGCGACGTTGTGGTCTAAGATGGAGCACGACGACCTATAAGGTACTTATTCACTCTAGCCTTGAAGTTTTGTAGAGTGAAGAAGTACAAAGACGGCAGTTGAGTGAGGCGCTACAAGTGCGCTACTGCTCAGACCCGTCTTCGGAACGGTTACACCGGACTACATCGGTATGTATGAAATCAGAAATCAGAAATCAGAAATCAGAATTTATTGATAACTCCTATAGTTACACGTCACAGTTGAATATTTATAATTAAAAACGAAATGTCAGAACAATAATAATTGATAATTATGTCAAATATAAAAATTATTCATAATGTCATTATACAGATAAGTATAGTAAAAATAGTTTAATATTATGTATAGCTATTATTATACAAAATAATAATAGTTCATATGTAACACTAGCTGCGCCCCGCGGTTTCACCCGCCATTATTTTTATAGGAAACGTTATTACTGTATGGCTATATGCCTACTACATCACACACACAAACGTAACGCTATATATGAGTATATGTAAAGTTATAAGCACATGTTTAGTCACAGCCATGATCCAATAAAACAAGGTCTAGTATTCAGCAAAACATGATGACGTCATCGTCATACGTCTCTTTCGAACTGGTTGTAAATGACTTATTTCGGTCCTGCTTAAGCATCGATTGACGTAACTACGTGTTTTTTAAATTATTATTAAGCCTTTATTGCCAACATTATTTCAATTTCAGTACGACACTATTATTTATTTATTGGTTTAGTGTTTTTGGGTGTCGGCGTGTCCTTGCGACGCGAAGGCCTCCTCCAGGGGTCCTATTCGGAGATTTGAGATTTACATCTCACCTTATTTCGTCCTTGTTGCTCTCGTTTGGAACGTCATAGGTGTGAGAGTGACCAAGATGAAATCTCATCTCATCTCACGCGTAGGAATAGCCCTCCAGCTCTGTCCAGTGTACTCTTTGAGTCGTCCTGTTCCACAGCGGACCCGCAATGTTTTTGATGTCATCAAAACACAACATGATCTGATGTAATTAGATCAAAACACCACACGGACCGCTAGAGTGTGGAATACTCTGCCAGAGTGTGTGTTCCCTGACACTTATAATCTGGGTGTGTTCAAGTCTCGAGTGAATCGGTTTCTTCTAGGCAAGCGTGCTCCATCGTAGGCCGCATCACTGCTTATCATCAGGCATGTTGGCGGCCAAACGCAAGCCTATTAAGTAATTTAAAAAAAAACCACATAAGGAGTCATTTAATAAGTTAATAGTAAGTGAGATAGGTAGGGTAGTATTTAAAGATTAATTGGTAATTAAGATTAGTTAATAAGAAAAGAAAAGGAAAAAAGAAAAAGTAATTTAGCAAAGTAAAAAAAAGATAGGGTAGTAATTGCTCCACCATACAATGGTTTCACCCGCGATTAAAAGGTATCCTATGTGCTATTCTAGACTATAATCTATCTCTGTGCCATATTTCATCCAGATCTGTTCATCCGTTCTGGTGTGAAAGAGTAACAAACATCCATCTATCCATCCATCCATACATACAAACTTTCGCGTTTATACTATTAGTAGGATGTAGTGGTCACAAATAAACTTTTTTTTCTTTCTTTCTAACCTTCCTTTGCGCAGTCGGGTAAAAAAGTAGCAAATCCCACTCCAAACAACTGGCAATACAAAATCGGTCAAGCTGTTGGGCGTACCCGGCACCAAAGAAATCTCAAACCACATACATACATAAATACACTCGAAGAACATAACCCTCCTTGCACAGTCTAACAATATCCATGCGAATACATGCCTATGTAAAACAGGGCCCCAATTCTCAATTCACTCGACACCGTCACCTAATCCCACGATATCCTCACAAGAGGCGATCGATTCCTCAAAGCTACTCAAAGCAAAGAATCCACTCAACGTCCGCTTCTATAGCCACTTGTGCCGGATTGCCGGAACAGCTTAGACGAACCGATTTCCGGACAAGACGGATTGACGGCTTATGACAAATACTCTTAAATGCTTGAATATAAAACATGGTGTTACTTATATTTATGGCTAGGTCAGATTCAGATTCAGATTTAGATTTTTATTGCATAACCGTACAGTGTGCATAGGTCTTAAACAATAAGGCACAAAAGTCACAACGGGCCCTGTCGGGCGCTGCAAGTTAGGGCAGA
This sequence comes from Peribatodes rhomboidaria, assembly GCA_911728515.1. Lineage (NCBI taxonomy): Eukaryota > Metazoa > Arthropoda > Insecta > Lepidoptera > Geometridae > Peribatodes > Peribatodes rhomboidaria. The sequence continues at coordinate 3,902,870 of OU452194.1, forward strand.
GGAGGACCACTTTCATCAAATTAAATTAAGCAATTCTATGTTTATTTATTTACTATCGTTTAAAAACTCGTCAATGGAATAAAAAGATCTTTCAGTCAAAAATATTTTTAGCTTGTTAGTAAACCTAGGTCGTTTGCCGCTGCCTTTAAGTAATCCTTATCCAACATAACCTCAATAATTTTTATAAAATCAAAAATAACTCTTCCTGTCTGTCTGTCGCGACTGCATTCGCGTTTATCCAGAAAATAGTACCCAAAAACCTTCCTCGTGAAATACTGTAACTGATAATCAAATTTCATCAAGGTCCGTTAAGCCGTTTAGCCGTGGAAAGCCCACAAACAGACAGACTTACTTTCAATTTTATGATACTAGTATAGATTACACATTTTTCCGTTGGGATAGGCAAAGACCACTTCTTTGCATTTGCTACGATCCTGGTACATCTTTCGCTTCTTCAAGATCCATGAGTCTTTTCATACACGCTCGTCGGTTACGGGTACTTCAAAACGTTTTGGATTTGATCCTGGTACGTTCTCCTAGGTCGAGCCTTACCGACTTGGCCATTCACACTCGCCTCGTCGTATTCTGTTTCATCCACTCTCTCAATTCGGCCCAATTCGGAGATTTCAGATTTTCATCTCACCTTTTTTCGTCCTTGTTGCTCTAGTTTGAAACGTCATAGGTGTGAGAGTGACCAAGATAAAATCTCATCTCATCTCACGCGCAGGAATAGGCCCACTGCTACATGACTGGAGCCCGGTGTATGGCGACAGGCTCGCCCCCTGTCACATTTGGGACTGAACCTCGTCTGACGACGTGTGCGTGTTTTAGAACACCTCTACCGACTCTTACGGAGTAACGGCGTGATGTTATGTTCAAATTCAGTAAAAATTAAATTCGCCTAGTGTCAAATTCAGAGCCGCAGTTCATGGTTCGCGTAAATTCATTGAGTTTCAAATTAAATAATTCTAATGAGTGATCCATTAAGCAACACGTGCTGCCATTTTGCTCCAGCTATTGTTCGATCGTAAATTTAACGGCGTTGCGTAATATTGAATCAGAATTGGTAATTAAAACGCTAAAAGCAGTTAAACCCTCTCATTCGGAAAAAGTTTCCTGCTTAACCGCTGTGCGTGATGTCTCCCTGGTATATTTAAGCTGACTGCGCCCCGCGGTCCCAGAGAAACCGTTTATTTTTTCGGGATAAAAAGTATTAAATTTCAAGACGATCGGTTGAGTAGTTGAGACGTGAAAGCGTTCCAAACAAACGAACAAACTCACTTTCGCCTATTTTTTTATGTAGAATAGGTCGGCGTTTGACCACCAACTCGCTTGATGTTAAGCGACGTTGTGGTCTAAGATGGAGCACGACGACCTATAAAGTACTTATTCACTCTAGCCTTGAAGTTTTGTAGAGTGAAGAAGTACAATGACAGCAGTTGAGTGAGGCGCTACAAGTGCGCTACTGCTCAGACCCGTCTTCGGAACGGTTACACCGGACCACATCCCGAGACACGACTAGGTCGTTTCACGGCATGGCTTGGTCCGGTGGGTGGTAACTAGCCACGGCCGAAGCCTCCTACCAGAGTTTGCTGCCCGGTTAGCACTACCCGGGGACCACGTGTAGGGAATCAGAATAGAGTACACTCCTACGGACGTGGGTAGCTCAGCCCCCAAAAACATTAGTTAGGATTCTGACTCGACAAAAAAATCTATATACATAACTAGCTGTCACCCTGCGACTTCGTTCGCGTTTATTATTTATATATATGTATGTGAGCTATCCTATCTGTTAAGTTAGATCGAACTGCACACGGTGTGCAAATTTGATTGAAATCGGTTAAGTAGTTTAGCAGTTTACAGCGGACAAACAACGTGACACGTAATTTATATATATTAAGATTATAGAAGCTGCTCATAAACTATGAACTACTTCAAACTACTTTCACGAGAATCGGTTGAGAAATGCGACTTGTAGAGGAGACAGAAGTCGGTCGCAAGGAATACAGCTCACAGAGCTCATTTATAATATCTAGAGAAGAGAAGACACAGAAGAGAAGATATAGAGATCATAGTTATATTGCAATGGGTACTTAGCTTTATTAGTAAGTACGTACCTCAAGTTTATCTCAACTCAACCTCACCTCAACTCAACTCAACTTTTCCTCAATTTGTGACGCCTTTCAAGATTCTCAAGTTATTTTTCCCCTTGTACAGTTTCCAGGAAACCAGATAGAGCGTCTAATTACTTCACAGATACCTGATCTTCTAATACTTTACACTCAATTTTGTAATTACAGAAAATCTTTTGACACTTAAGATTTTAAATACGAGAACTTTGAGTTAAATTTGAGTTGAAATTGAGTGGATAATCTGAAGGTGCTATAACTTTAAGATTTTAATGGCGGCTGTCATCCTTTCTTTATGGCTTCGATAACATCATGGCCTCCTCCCAACTCAGAGCCTCCATCACCACCGCGTTCAGATCTCTGATGGCTTATAGACATATTTTAGCAATTTAGCGTTCTCAATAAGCCGTACTACTAACTTAGCCACCCTATTACAGAGCTAAATTTACTCTCACTAGGGTCACTGACCTCCTCAAGTCTGCATCCTAAATTCCTAACCAAACATCAAGAACTCCAATCTCCTTCATTTCACAAACCAGTACAAATCAGCGCGCTATTCTTCATTCCCTATTCATACAAACATCACTAAAAATCACCCCTAAAGGACCAAAATTGCTTAACACAATAATCTTTGACCAGCAAAAAGGATCTTAAACCAAACCATAAAAGGATCAAAACCGTTTGAGTAGAACTAGCTGTCTCAACTAGGAATATGTACAGAGAAAAGTAGACCGTAAATGACGAATAAATACAGTGGCTAATTGCGTAACGTCAAATTGAAAGCCCCCTACTCTTCGACAAAACTCGAACTCGACTCGAATGAACAAAAGTTCGTTCATTCAATAAACTCAGCTGCTGTGGAACAATCGTGTCTGGACAAAAGTGTTTTATTGTTTGACAAACAATAAGCGTAACGGACGTTTTCGGAAGTGATTTTCGCAGTGCATCTGTCTTTTTTATTATTATTACAAATTGCTTTGTAATATTTCGAAATTTAACGTACTTATAGCGCAAAAATGAGTGATGTGCGATTTTTGTTGTCATTTCATACATTTTCTTGTTAAATGTGGTTTTTGTGTGGTGATGGGACTAAGAATATCGGTTCTAGTCTTAGAGAGGTACTTTCATACATATTAATTACTAGCTCATCTTCCCGCGACTTCGATCGCCTGTCATACTCTTTGCCACTAAATGATTGTGTGATTTTTCTAGGTTTCTATTTTTAAATCATGCCAGTAGTACCGGAGATTGACCCTTAAACAAACTTACAACTTTAAACACGATAAAATGTATGACACTAAGAAAAAGAATTTTTTTATGCTCACGTAAAGAAACTACTAGGTAAAATAGATGAGCTGAATTCCATATCAAATGTATGTTTTTTTTTTTTAAATCAGGAATGAAAAAGAAATCGTATTCGTCCAGCGACTAGAAAAAATGCCTTTAAAATATAGCCCCTTATTAATAAGCATCGTTAAGCTTCCCAATCGTTTCACAGTATTCTGTCTTTGTCAATCGAGTTACAAATTTAAAAGAAAGGAAAAGACAAAGCACTGTAGACTATATAAACCATAAGATAAATAAACTGATACTTTTATGGCTCAAGTAATTAATTTTTTGCTTTGTTTGTTTCAGATACCATTGGCTGAACTTAAAATGACAAATCACACTGCGATAACGAGGTATGTTTTAAAACATTATTTTTATCTTTATTTTTCAGATACATACAATCAGTTATTCAAATAACCTACCTTAATAATTTAAGCATTTTGAAAATCAGATTATTGTAATAAACTCTGAACTAGGTCAATGAACAAATTAGGGTTAGGTATTACGCAACGTATTAACGTAGTTACGAATTACTATTTCTGTTAAAATAATTCAAAAATCTCCACTTATCCTATCCTACTAATATTATAAACGCGAAAGTTTGTAATAATGGATGGATGGATGGATGTTTGTTACTCTTTCACGCCAGAACGGCTGAACAGATCTGGATGAAATTTGGCACAGAGATAGATTATAGTCTAGAATAGCACATAGGATACTTTTTAACCGCGGGTGAAACGGCGGGGCGCAGCTAGTATTGTATAAAACAATGTCGCGTCTGCAAGTCTCTCTGTCTGCATGCCGCTAACTCCTTTTAAATCACGCATGACGCAACGGATTTTGTTGGGGTTTTCACGATCAGTTAGATAATTTTTCAAGGAAGGTTTATATAGAGACCGTGCGAAGCCGGGGCTGGTCGCTAGTATCATGTATATCGATATAAAATATTTCATACGAATCCATTCCATATTCGTTTGAAAACTGGATCTCCATAAAATAAAATCGGCAACCATACTCCATCAAAAAAATTAAGTTATGTTAACAATATCAAGACCGATCGGTCGCGCTATGTTCGATTCCCGCCGAAATGTACGCGCCATTTTTAAATTCTTGCAAATATGGCTGACGTTGATGTAACGAGCTTTAAACTTTTTTTTTTCAATAAATGGCTTAGCTAGGATGTAGTATTATTTTACCGGACTCGGCCTTTAGGCTCTGATGTTGGAACCTTTTTTTTTACAATAAATGACTTATAAAGTAAACCAGTGTTATTTCACGTATAAGGTTCACACAGCAACAATATTTGTAAATGAGTTGCAACAGGCTTTACAAAAATCAATAATAATTTCACTACCAAAGTAATTACACAGCGTGTTAGTCTGTACATAACTAAATTGACTAGTTGCGCCCCGCGGTCTCACGGGAACCGTTAATTTTTGAAAGGTAGGTTACCTTTTATGTACCCCTGACAACGTGTATGCAAAATTTCATGATGATTGGTTGAGTATTTAATGCGTGAAAGCGTAACAAACTCACTTAATATTAGTTAGGATTAATAGTATTACTCGTATTATATGCTGTTTGGATCAGTAATTTTACAGTTAAATTAAGCTTCTATTTAGTTTTGACGCGTCAGCAGTCACTTATTTTAGAATGTCATTGTTTCGTTTCGTACAGAGGACTCCCTGCGTCCACTCGATACCGTCTGAAGCGTTCCGCGTGCCATTAAGCCCGCTTATTGGGGTCAATTGCTGTTTGTCCATTCGACTCGTTACGGCGGCCATATTTGAAATAATTTGGAAATGGAACGCGCCACCATTTTGGCGCGAATTGAGCTGGCTGTTTGTGTTTGCTTTTTTGTTTTGCATTTTCAGCCAGTTTGTTTAATTTTTTTTTGTGTTTGTGGTGTTCTAGCTAGAGGGGAATGGTTTTGATACTTTTGATTTTTAACCTTTTTTAATGGAAATTATTAATAATTATATCCTACTTCCTACTTCCTACTAATATTATAAACGCGAAAGTTTGTATGTATGGATGTTTGTTACTCTTTCACGCCAGAACGGCTGAACAGATCTGAATGAAATTTGGCATAGAGATAGATTATAGTATAGAATAGCACATAGGATACTTTATAACCGCGGGTGAAACCGCGGGGCGCAGCTAGTCTTTTATAATTCTGATAGCTTACAGTTCAAGTGTGCACCTTGCAAATGAATATAGTAGTTTTAGAGATACCAAGGATAATCGAAAATAGGCTACCTAAAATACACGTGAATCACATGATTGAAGTAAATAGTTCAATTCTCCGTCGTGATTATTCGATTCATTTTAACGATTAAATGTCACGTGGGTCTTCGTGTAAAACCACGTGGCGCAGCTAGTTCTACAATAAAATTATCTACTCCCTATATCGTTAGCGCATAATAAAATGATTACCAAGGGTAGTTCCGTTCCAGTAAATATCATAATCTGTGTTTGTCCAGATGAACAAACACCGCCCTTAATGATTTGAGATAGTCAAACATCATCCCCTTTTATGTTGTACGATTGTTGCTAGGTACTGTGTTTAGTGATTAAATTAAACGAACTTACCTTAGTGAAGTTCTATCGTAATTCTTAGTATGAAATCAGAAATCAGAATTTATTGATAACTCCAATAGTTGCACGTCACAGTCTGTCTATAAATTATAGGCCAAATGCAGAGTGCTAAATTGCTAAATCTTGACTAGCTAATATTATTGATGTCCTTGTTTAATACACAGAAATAACAAAGACAGGTATACTCACTCTCTCCAACCACTTAACCGATTATCATGATGCATAATTATTGTAGTCAGGGGTACAGAAACGCACATGATTTTGTAACACCGTTTATACTGAAAGCACTAACGGTTCCTATGGGACTTCAGGTGAAACCACGGGACGCAGCTAGTAATACTATAAAAACGAACTCAGGGTCTCAATCTTATGCAATAAACTTATTTATATTGTATGTAGCTCCGCTTAGTGGATTCATTTGATTTAAATCTTCGTACGAAACTGGCTTCGTACCTCAGGCTTCTTGCGCGGCTGAAAGGGATTTATTCGATATTTCCTCGTGTATTTTTCTCGTTAGAACAGAATATTATATTTGTTTGTCCTTCCCCTTTTACTTTAGAAAGTAAAAGACAGCGGAGCTAGTGATATATATCTATACATTTCTGTACAGTGCGGATATTTCATGCTCCATCATTTAGGCAAGATGGCGGCCAAACGCGAGCCCATTATCCAAAAAAATCGCTGTTCACACTGTAATTTGATCGTACTCATAATTTTGTACTTTAATTAAATAAAACATTGAACCAAATCTCTTTAAGTCTTTAACATTTACACAAAATGTGAGCGCTACCGTGACTGAGATGACACGTTTAATTGTAGACCTCTATTATTGTCTCTTAACAACAACCACTAAACCATTATGATTTATAACACGGGACTAAATCGTACTAAATACTAGACTAAATCGACTAAATCGTACGTTACTCACGTACAATTTAGTCGATTATTCCACAATAAAATCACTAAACCATGTGAAATCAGTGTGTGTTAAACCAGAGGCATTCAATCGTCCAAAAAACGAATATCAAGCCTAGCTACTCGGCCCAAACTTGCTTTTACAAAATCTGGCAGCAAACCAATTTGAAATGATTTAAAAACCACCGATAAGAGCTCAAGCCAGACTCGGAAGAGATAAGACTGACCACATCCATTACAAATACGACTGTACGCGGAAATGGCAAAAAAAGGATGAAGCGGATAGAATCGAAGTTTATCGGCGGCGGAGATACGTCGCGTGCAGGATCTCGATTGTGGATACTCGTCCTCTTATCGACAAATAGTACATCTCTAAATCTCTAGTTAATCGCGATATCGCCGCGTCGAATACAGAATCTTGCTTTTGATTCTTTACCTATTCGGAATTTTGAACTATTGAACAATAATTACAATTGAATTTAAATTTTTTGCACATGATAAAACTCCATTGAAATTGTGATTGTTTTTTAAACTTGTGAAACGTAAATTAAAATTCTTATTCCCTGAAATTTTTAGGAAGTTCAAAGAATGGATTTGAGTAAAGAGGTCGTTAATTGATAGACAAAAATAATTTGGTCTATAAAAAAGATGAACGAACATAAAGACATAAACATACCTCTATGTTCGTAATTCAAATATTATAGAATACTTCTAAACTGGCAACTGGCAGTAACAATTCGGTTTTGCCGCGTTTTGTGCCCCCGCTATCGCTGTCGGGGTCAGCCCTTCCTATCGGCTATCGCTTCCCGTTCGGTTTTTAAATGCGTTTATTTTTTTTAAGCAACTTTTTTTTATACTACCGGATATTGGAGTTATTTAAAGTTTTTAATTGAAGTTAAGTTCTTTTTTGGGCTTGGCTTAGAGCCTTTTTAACATTTATTAGATATTTTTTATGAATACTTGTTAAAATTTGTTTTGTCATTCTTGGCAATTTTTTTAAAAATATCTTTGACGTACAATACTTGTTTTCCTCTGTGGTTCAGTTTTTTTAAATTTCTAAACTATACATATATGTATATAGAGTGGTAAACAGCATAATAATTATTTCAAAACTTACAGAATGGCATAAAGATTCTGTTATTTTGACAGATCTCGTTTACAGATTGTCGTGCCATCTAATTTATATAAATAAGATTTATTAAATTAAATTAACTTAATGACATAAGCTGTCAAAAATCTGCTTATTGAAATTGCATTAAAATTTACTACACGTATAAAAAGAAATGTTATTTCATATTTACTACGGTCCAAGGTTGACGCTATTATTCATTCTGAGATAAAACTATAGGTATTTTCAGGCAGACTTAGGCGAATCTCACACTTGTTGGTGCCACGAAACGCGACGGAGCTGGAGCGCGAGCTTGACGCCGTAATTTTAACAGATGCTGCGACGTAGTAAATATGATCGCCGCAAGCAATCGCCTCGCTTTGAAATCGTCCGCAAATCGTTAGCGAAGATCTCCAACAATACAGCAGCGACAATACTCGAGCATTGTTGCGAGGCAGTGAGAGAATCGCCTAACAGGACGAGGGTCGACCCTATTCCTATCGTGTTTTATCGTTTTCGTTTCCCGTTAGGAAAAAATATGATGGCGTCAGTCGCGTCCGAGTTCAAATGTCATTCGTTTTTCTCAGTAAAAATGATGTGTGGCTTTGAACGATGCCACAGTTTATGTTTTCCGATTTTATTTTTATTTTTATTTTTAGAATTTTAACTAAATGTTTGAACGAGGCCTGCGCTTAGATATCTTTATGTAATTTGTATTTGACTGCCTCGGTGGCTCAGTTGGTAGTAAACCTGCCTTCTGAGCTTGGGGGCGTGGGTTCGATTCCCACCTAGGGCAAACATTTATGTGATGAACATTTGTGTTTGTTCTATGTCTGGGAGTTATATGTATTTAAGTATGTTTTTAAAAATAGCTAAGTATGTATATCAGTCCCTGGCAGCCATAGTACAAGCTTTGCTTAGTTTGGGGTCAGGCGACCGTGTGTGGAAGTGTCCCGAATTTATTTATTTATTTCGCCTCGAATTATTAAACAGAATTATTTGTGAAGTAACAATCCCTTGGCTGATTATGCTCATTTTCGAACTTAAACACTGCACTGGAATGAACTACTTACCTGCAAAGATCACGTAGGTCAGAATAACCGTACCTAGTAAAGTTTAAAAGTTGATGATTAGTTACAGTTAATCACGAGGAGGGTTCGTGATACTATTTTCTGAATAAACGCGAACGAAGTAGCGGGCAACAGCTAGTTGTCTATAGGTGTACGTATGTATTTAAAAATATAAATGTACTAGCTGCGCCTGCGGTTTCACCCGCGGTCAAATAGTATTCATGTGCTTTTCTAGACTATAATCTATCTCTGTGCCAAATTCCATCCAGATCTGTTCAGCTGTTCTGGCGTGAAAGAGTAACAAACATCCATCCATCCATCCATCCATCCATCCATTCTTACAAACTTTCGCGCTTACAGTATTAGTAGGATAGGATAACATAATTACCAACATACATAATTTTAAATGCCAAGTTTTTCCAAAATACTCCAAAACCTTCGGTATGCTCGGTCAAATATCTTATTTAAACCAAGTTTTCTTTCAAAACAGGGCATAGGCTAACTTATTTAATTTAAAAAAAAAGATTATTCAATTGAATCAAATAGGGTCACATTCAAAAGTTTCCTTGAACTAATTTTAAATACACGTTCTTTTATCCTCTATTCAAATGTAGAGCAAAGAGGATGTGATATAAAAAAAAAACTTTTCAAACGTCACTTCTTAAAAATCAGTTTACAATGAGATTACTGTCTGCCACAAACACTCGGGCTATATAGGTGACAACATCGTTCTGAATTTAAATTTCAAATTTTGAACGTCACCAACCGACTTACCATAAAGTTTTTATTCCATAGAGTAGGATCTGTGTGCTCGTGTGAAGGCTACGGATTTGCTTGCATCTGTTTTTATTTTTGGATAGGATTTTTTTTATGCAAAAAAAATAAATGGGATTTAAAATCTTAGCATCATTATAGATAGTAAGCAAATAAATAACTGCGTGGAGTTTTTGAGAACTAACGATATCTGTTTCAATAATTTGGCTTGTATAAACACTAGCGACCTACCCTGGCTTGGCACGGCACACAAAAACTTCCGTGAAAGTTATCTAACAGATGGTGAAAAAAACGCATCAAAATTCGTTACGTGATTTAAGAGTTAGCGGATAAACAGAGAGACAGACAGACGCGGAAAAAGACATTGTTTAATACATATTAAGAAAAGGTAGAAATAGAGAAGACATCAAATTTTAATTTTTTATTTTGGCACGAACAATAAGTACATTATTAAGTATCATTTCTGTTCTACAGTACAACAGAAATCAGAAATGGAAAAGGTTGGAGGAAGCCTTTGCCGATTGGCAAACAGACCTACAAAAAACAATTAAGTATTAGAATAGAACAAAGATTAGTTTAACTACCAAAATATACTTCATCCATACTCATAGTTTTTAGTTCTTAATACTTTGTAAATAGATACTAAGTTGGTCTGAATAAAGGGCTTTATTATTATTTATTATTATTACAACATATGATATGAATCCACTTTAATCCACTGACTCCGAACTAGTGTGAACTGTGTTTCGGTAGTCAATGGCTACTCTCAAAAATAAACCTAAATTTGCTTAGTGCCTGGTAAATCAGATGGTGTACGTGTGTGTGTATGTGTATTATATGTATTTGACAGCAGTGCCACAATGTTCACGGCGGGCAAAATAATTTAACCAAAGTCTAAACCCGTAAAATTGCATGATCTAACGAACTTAGCTCGAGTGAAGTTCGGTTGTTATCTAGACTCGAAATTCAGACGAATCCCCTCCCTAGGGGATCTGATCAGATACATTCTTCTTTTAAAACAAATACCGACCTACCTTTTACCTGAAATTTGTAGATTTATTTTGATAAAAAATTACAATTATTATAACTTCTTCAAGAAATCCGTCTTAGAGCAACCAAATGAACGAGACAAACTTAATTTGTTATTAAAACAAAAATCAAGTATTCACCATAAATGTCAAAGAGAGAGAGAGAGTGTCCCTATTAAATAGCAAACAGACTGACTGATTCAACAGTTTTGTTAGTACAACTATACTGGTCCAATTTTAAATATGTAAGAATATCTACTTCACAATAAAATTCAAAATAAATTTTAAATTCAAAATGGCGCTCTTTTGTCCTGCCCTAGATTTTTCCTGAATAAAGATTGTATATTTTATTTAGATCCAACTATGTTGCACTTCGTATGGTTAAATGATTATGTCTGTCTATTCTATAGTGTTATAAACTTTAAATATTATAAAGAGGAAAAGTTTGTAGCCTACTTTCCTACTTTTATACTCCCGACGCAAAAGCGACGAGGTGTTATAAGTTTGACGTCTCTGTGTGTGTGTGTGTGTGTGTGTGTGTGTTAGTGTCTTTTTGTGGTATCGTGGTTCCCGAACGGTTGAACCGATTTTGATTTTGATTTTTTGTTTGATAGGTGACTTAGTCGGGAGTGTTCTTACTTTCTTGGTTTTTTATTTAAAAAAAAAAGGTCAAAATATTGCCCAAGCAGACAAAACCGCGGGCACACCTAGTCTACAATAATTATCATCATGATTTTAGAAAACCATCTTCACGTTAAAAACGAGCGAGACGGCGCTAGCCCCCTCTCGCTCTTCAATTCAGTCGCCCCTCGCAGCTTCCGTCCGCTAATGACCGATGGAACGGAATAGGGTTCGAATTTCGAATGACTCGAGTTCCAATTCGAATTAGAATGTTCGATATTTGAAATTGTTTTGGTCGTTAATGTGTTGTAAATGTTGTAATGCTTTTTTGCGTACTCTGCGTACCTACTCTGCTTGGAAAAGATTACTATTACTGAATGTGGTTACTTACTTACGTCTCGTCTATGTACAAAAACGTACTTAAGATATTTCTAAGTTTCAGTTAGTACATAATCATTTTTGACTGCCTCGGTGGTTCAGTTGGTAGGGAACCTGCCTTCTGTGCTTAGAGACGTGGGTTTGATTTTCACCTAGGACAAACATTTGTATGTTAATGCTCGGTCACACCACGGTTATCTACTCACACACACGTTTACTTAAGTCGCTTCATTTAGAATTGAAAATCGTATATTATATTTGATGGTAAAATGAGATCAGCGCCTAGATTTTTTTTTTTTGCCGTTTTTATTGGTATTAATCGTAATAAGAGCACAAATAAGAATAAAATGTTAAACTTTAGAGAACTAACTAATCTGGGTATTAAAAAATAAAGTTCATAAGTGTATCTTTGATAAGTACCTAAATTGAATAAAAACATTTTGACTTTGACTTTGAAAAAAAAATTTGTGTTGTAATCGCTGAAAATTTAGACGCTCAAACATTTTTTTAGGGAGATACTTTTTGTGATTTTTTTTCCAAAATAGGAATGATTTTCAAAATTCTCCTTCGGTTAAACTGATTTTGGCTGTTTTTTCTACCAGCTGTATTTTTTTGCACCTGATCATCACAATGCTTCATATCAAACTAGGCGCAAACAAAAACTTGTTTTCGTTGATTTCGTGTAATACCGGGCCTTAATCTTTTATTTTTAGTATATGACTGGGTGTTGATATTTCTGTTTCTATTAAAGTACGTATTTAGAATCCTACTAATATTATAAACGCGAAAGTTTCGAAGAATGGATGGATGGATGGATGTTTGTTACTCTTTCACGCCAGAACGGCTGAACAGATCTGGATGTAATTTGGCACAGAGATAGATTATAGTCTAGAATATCACATAGGATACTTTTTAATCGCGGGTGAAACCGCGGGGCGCAGCTAGTAATCTATAACGTACGTTATGTTTATCAGTCTCTGGCAGCCATTGTTACTAGTTTTTCCTAGTTTAGGGTCACACTACCATGTGTGACACACAGTGATATTTGTAACCACGTACATAAAGTTACGTACAATTATCCATGTGTTTGTTCCTGTATGTACACTAAATTCACGCATGTGTGTCGCTCACTTTCATATAGTCTATGTGTAGGGTCGCACGAGACGGGAATGCGTACGATTGGCTGCATCCTGCTGCAAATTGAACGCGCGGACGTCCGTCCGACGACGTTCCACTTTCGAATATCAATTTTGAATTATTTTTGACGTGACGACGTCAAAATCGATGAACGGCTGCATGCACGAAAAATAATGACTCATTCCCGTTACGATCGGAGCGAGAGTGCTACACGAGCGAGCGAAAGGCACGATCGGTCCGAGAAGATTTCATCAATGTTTTGTTAGGACGTTGTCACGTTAAACCATCGTCCGTAAACCGACATTACAGAAAATAATTTTTTTTTAATTACTTACTAAACATATCGTCACGCCTTTCTCCCGAAGAGGCTGGCAGAGGTGTACAACACCCACATTTCGCTGAACGATAATCAGTCCCAAATGTGACAGGAAGCGAGCTTGTCGCCATACACCAAGCTCCAGTCATGTAGCAGATGACATACAATACGCACATATGTTCACACAATTAACAAATTGTTGCGTGCTGTCAGTTGGGTTTGAACCCGCTCCCTTTGGCCGCTTTACGCGTATTACTGAGCGTTGAAATCCATCCTAACACCATAAGGGTGCTCCTAGACGGGCAATATTTTCGTTGCTAGACTGACCCGACAATACGAGTAATATTGCCGACTTTGGCCCGGTCATCATCAACCATGCTTGAAATCTTATATCTTTAAACGAGCAATTCTTGTATATATATGTAATTGGAATCTCGGAATCGGCTCCAACGATTTTCATACAATTTAGTATATAGGAGGTTTCGGGGGCGATAAATCGGTCTAACTAGGAATCATTTTTAGAAAATGTCATTTTATTCATGTTTTATCGATAATCAACTTAAACATAAACTTGGAAGAAAAATAACAAAAAGGAGGCGTTTGAGTAGTCTCAACTGAAAAATATATGACTCTTCCTGACATCTATTGGCGAATAATAATACTATTTTTTGTGAACAACTAATTGCTTTAACGACACAACAGCAGATGGCGTTGTTAAGTAACACGAAGTCAATGAGTGTTTGCTTTGAGGTTAGACTAAAATCAATTGTTTATTTTCCAAAAAACACAATGAAAAAAAAAAAAAATACCGAGCAAAGCTCGGTCATCCAGGTACTGTTTGATTATGTATTATGGCCAGTCCACACTCGAAATATTGTCGCAATATTACCGGGCCAGGGACCCTATTCGGAGATTTGAGATTCTCATCTCACCTTGTTTCGTCCTTGTTGCTCTCATTTAAAACGTCATAGGTGTGAGAGTGACCAAGATAAAATCTCATCTCATCTCACGCGCAGGAATAGCCCCCCAGTTTTGCCGTAAAAATATGGTCCATCTAGGAACACCCTAGTGTTCCCTATTTAAGTGCAAAAATAAGTTTGCTTATTACGCTTTCACGCCTTAACTACTCAATCGATCATCATGAAATCTTGCATACACATTTTCTGCATAAACGCGAACTACTATATTAACAGCTAGTTAATATAGTAGGGAGTAGGGTATCTAAGTGTGTTTGAAGTTACCTGGTGGTTTCATTAAGCAGGATGCAGGCAATCGTGTGCGTTCTCCCCTTTCTGCCCCTCTGCTTTGTAAATCCAGCTATCGTTTTATTCTTTCAGGCCCGCATGCTAGAACGACGCTCAGTCATGTATCTCGTTTTTTTTTTTTTTTTTTTTATTTATGAAAAGCTTACAAATTTTACTTACAGATAAACCTTAAAAATATAAGGGTAACATTAGTAAATTTGTCTAGTAGCACCTACACTAAGAACATAAATATTCTTGTGCTGTAGGTGACAACATTCTTTCATACTTTTTTTTTAATGAGTAGGCGTATGTACTATGTGTGTGCAAACTGTGAGTGCGTAAAAAGAAAAACAAAAAGTCCGACTGCAAAATGTTGTACCTACCCTGTGTCAATTCCACTATCAAGAAGATTCAAATGATGCTTCTCATGTCGAAATACATCAAGCTGTTTTGGCTGTAGGGCGTGCTAAAGAAACCTCATACATACATACATGCATACATTTAAAATAAACAAAAAACAACATACACACTAACATAATTATACTGCTTATGAATCCGTTCCATAGTACTGGCTCTTATGCGTCGTCCTTCACTACTGAAGCCATGCGACTCTGGAACTCACTCCCAGTTAACATTAGATGTGCTCAATCCTACTAATATTATAAACGCGAAAGTTTGTATGGATGGATGGATGTTTGTTACTCTTTCACGCCAGAACGGCTGAACAGATCTGGATGAAATTTGACACAGAGATAGATTATAGTCTAGAATAGCACATAGGATACTTTTTAACCGCGGGTGAAACCGCGGGGCGCAATGTCACTTCATAGTTTTAAAACGCAGCTCAAAGTATTCTACCTTTCATAACTGGCTCATTATAAGTAGACTCGATTCCTTTTTACTATCTGTCATAATAAAATGTATTTATTAGTATATTTATTGATGTAGATACTTGTGTATGTTTATGACTGGGTAGTTTATTTGTATATTTAGTAATTATTTATGTAGGTATTAGTATGCAAGTTTATTATAATTCTCAAATTTGTAAGTACATTACTTAAATTTTTTCTTTAGCACACACCACCGTCCTTGCTTAATCATAATGTTTTTATTCCATCCAAAGGTTGTCTGGAAGAGATCGCTCTTAAGCGATAAGATCGCCCATTGCGCCTATATTTTTGAGTGTTTGTTTAGATTTATTTTGTATTCGGTATCAATAAAGAGTTTTTGTATTGTATTGTATATACAAAGACACAAATCAGGATAAATTAAAACTACCACTTCAGTATGAATAACAAAGAGGAAGGAAAAATCAAATCAAAAAACAGCGCTCCAAGCGGCAAAAATTTGCAACAATCAAACATGGCGGCGAAGTCACAGTTTAAAGTTGAATAGTTTCTATTGAAGTTAAGTGCTATTTTAATTACCTACAAAATACACATGGACGGTTGGGTTACGTCACTCTGTGACGTCACAGACATGTGGCTCTGTTTCATTCAACACTCCAGAGTACACCAGATGTGCGTTTTTGAATAATATACTAGTCTAATATAATCTACAATATTATAGATAGTCTGTGATGAGCGTATAGTCTGTATTCTAAAACGAGGCGCGAGAAAACTTGCAGAATATTACTTGTGCAAGCGAATTCCTGCAATTTAGGCGAGTTGAATTTCAAGACAGTGATGTCATTGCACGTGCCCGTCCGGTTTTATCCGACTGCGCAAGAAGGGTTATGTTTTTTGAGTGTATGTATGTATGTATGAGGATTCTTTGGCACGTCCTACAGCATCAACAGCTTGATGTATTTCGACATGTGAGGTGTCATTTGAATCGTCTTGATAGTGGAAGTGACATGGGGTACAACATTTTGCAGCCGGGTTATTGTTTGTTATCAAACAAGTAACATTATTAAAAGAAAAACAATATTATATTTAACTAGAAACTTAGTAACTGTTACTAAGTTTCTAAGTTATTAGTTTTCAAGAAAAACGCCAAAATAATTTTCTACAACATTGGTTATGAACGCAGCTCCAGTATACGAGTATTATCTACTGAAACAATTAGCCAGAACGGCTAAAAGGATCTGATGAAATTTGGCACAGGGATATATTGTCGTCTAGAATAGCACATAAGATTATTTTTAATATAGGTATATATAATCTTAAAATATTATAGGTAATAGGGTATAAGCTACATCCATACCAAATTTCATTAAAATCCGTCCATCCGTTTGAGCGTGAAGACATAACAAACATACACACTTACACACTCACAAACTTTCGCCTTTCTAATATTAGTGTGATCAGTATGATGTGATGTGATTAGTGTGATACATACATGTATATTTGTGTAATGGTAGTGAGACACTATTTTACACACACACATACATACATGTACAATAATGTCGCGAGCGAGTGAGACAGCTGCTGCGCCTTACCACACATACATACATACATATCGTCACGCCTTTCCCCCGAGGGGGCTGGCATAGGCGTAATACAACACCCACATTTCGCCGGACGATATTCAGTCCCAAATGTGACAGGGGGCGAGCCTGTCGCCATACACCGGGCTCCAGTCTTGTAGCAGATGACATACAATACGCACAATGAACAAATTGGTACGAGCCGTCGGCTGGGTTCAAACCCGCTCCCTCTGGCTTGAGAGGCGGGCCTTCTCCCAACTAGGCTGCCATCCCTTACACACCTTAAAACAATTAGTTAAATCATTATTTTTGTAGAACAAACTCTCAGTCAACTATTCCAACAACAAACACCAGCTTTTGACTAACGAAAGCTTTAAAAAAATTCGCATAATTACAAAGCTCTTACCTTCGCCTGCGTTTGCTTTATGGCTGAAAAAAAAAAAGAAAAAAAAAAGTAAATAAAAGCCCGCGAAACGACGACAAAGCGCGATGATATCGTGAGAAAGCGACCCTTTTAATTAAAAACTCTAATTTCAAAAATGGAACGGCCCCGTTCGAAATTCAAATTTGAACGGCGCAATGAATATTTTTACAGACAAAAGTTTTCAGTGCTCGCTTTGTGTTGTTTTTTTTTTAGTTTTCTTGCTTATGTTATCTGTGGTTCGGTGGTTTTAAGATGACAGCGTCTAAATCTCTTTGTTTATCTCGTTTTTCTTTATTTGAGACTAGCTGCGCTCCGCGGTTTCACCCGCGGTTAAAAAGTATCCTATGTGCTATTCTAGACCATAGTCCATCTTTATGCCAAATTTCATCCAGATTTGTTCAGCCGTTCTGGCGTGAAAGAGTAACAAACATCCATCCATCCATTCTTACAAACTTTCGCGTTTATAATATTAGTAGGATAAGATGTGTCCCAAATTCATCCAGGTCTGCAACCCAATTCACAATTATTCGGAAACGTTTCCGATCGGATTCCGTAAATTTTAAACTCAAATTGTTCGAATCTCAGTTTGCTGTTATAAATTTTGGAATAGTTAATCGAGTACAAATGCGATCGGAAGAATGAATCACGTTTAAAAACTTATGAAAACGGACTGAGAATCGAAAAAGAAATTTGAGTCTAAAATTTTTGGAATCCGATCGGAAACGTTTCCGTATGACTGCTGTCCTGGCGTGATTATGTAATAAACATCTATACATGTTACAAAAATATACTTCCTCTGCAAGACGTAGTGACGTCAATCGATGCTTAAGCAGGACCGAAAATAGTCATTTACAACAAGTTCGAAAGAGACAGATGACGATGACGTCATTGCGTTTTTGCTGAATGCTAGACCTTGTTTTTTTGGATCATAGTAAATACCTACTTATTTTAATTATGCATCTATTGTCCACAGATGAATGCACGTGTGGACTCGGATCGACTC
The DNA here is from genome assembly GCA_911728515.1 of Peribatodes rhomboidaria. Lineage (NCBI taxonomy): Eukaryota > Metazoa > Arthropoda > Insecta > Lepidoptera > Geometridae > Peribatodes > Peribatodes rhomboidaria. The sequence continues at coordinate 3,921,372 of OU452194.1, forward strand.
TCAAATGCAATTCGATCACTTCTCACTTGGGGCCGTGTCGAGTTACAATGCTAACCTCTTTTTAGGTAAGAGTTATTTTTTACTAGCTGTCACCCTGCGACTTAGTTCGCGTTTATTATTTATACATATAAATGTGAGCTATCCTATCTGTTAAGTTAGATCGAACTGCACTCGGTGTGCAAATTTGATTGAAATTGGTTAGGTAGTTTAGGAGTCTATAGCGGACAAACAACGTGACACGTAATTTATATATATTAGGAGAGAGAGATTATCACGTATTTTTACCGCCGACACAAAAACGAGGGGGTGTTATAAGTTTGATGTGTCTGTGTGTATGTTTGTGTGTGTCTGTGACATCGTAGCTCCCGAACGGATGAACCGATTTTAATTTTGTTTTTACCCAACTGCGCAAAGAGGGTAATGTTTTTCGAGTGTATGTATGTAGGTATGTATGTATGTATGTATGTGGGTATGTATAAATGGGTATGTAGTACCCGGAACCGACGAACGTGTATGACAAGACTCATGAAAGTGCAAGAAGCGAAAGATTTGTACCAGGGCCATAGCAAGTGGAGAGAAGTGGTCTCTGCCTACCCCTATGGGAGAGAAGCGTGATTATACATATGTTTGTATAAATATATGTATGAGGTTTCTTTGGCACGGCCTACAGCCTAAACAGCTTGATGTATTTCGACATGTGAGGTGTCATTTGAATCGTCTTGAAAGTGGAAATGACATAGGGTACAACATTTTGCAGGCGGGTTTTTTGTTTTCCTTAAAAGAATTGTACTGGTTTTTGTTTGAAAGGTAAATTAGTCCCATAGTTAGGTGAAACCCTCCCGAGTGTTCTTAAATATTAGATGATCTATATTTCTTTATCTATAGTTCTTAATGCCAACACGATGGTCTGACCAAGTGAAAGAAGCTACGTCTTCAAGCAAATTCCAGCAGGTGGTGATGGCAACTTTGGACCGGAATCGATGGAGGCAGATTGTCCGCTTAAAGGGGTCCAGTGACCACGATCCTCAGTAATGAGGGAACGATTAAAGAAGAAGAAGATAGTTCTTAAATGTTACTTTATTTAGTGAAATAGGTGTTGATAAATCAAGTCTGTTTTAAAATCACGGCAAAGCAACTGTTTCCCGTACCCGTACCGTCTAGGGTATTAGGGGAGCTAATTTCCAATCATCCCCCCTATTAAGGGTAGTACACCCTCCCTTAAGGGTAGATCCTTAATCAATTATATCCCAGACTCTTAGGGGACGTAGCTACCTATTTGAGAAACAGTAATATTGTCTTGGTGGCGTATTCCATGGATTGATGGTTGATGAATTTGAAGTCAGTTGTGGTGCGTTAGCCAGCGAAGCATCTCTGCATCAGCTTCGACCAAAACATCTTTCCCCCGAGGGGGCTGGCAGAGGTGTAATACAACACCAACACTTCGCCGGACGATATTCAGTCCCAAATGTGACAGGGGGCGAGCCTGTCGCCATACACCGGGCTCCAGTCATGTAGCAGATGACATATAGTACGCACATAAGTTCACACAATACATAAATACTAAGAAGACAACATCACTACATAGTATAAAACAAAGTCGCTTTCTCTGTCCCTATGTCCCTTTGTATGCTTAAATCTTTAAAACTACGCAACGGATTTTGATGCCGTTTTTTTAATAGATAGAGTGATTCAAGAGGAAGGTTTATATGTTTAATAACATCCATTAAATAGTAGAGAAATACTGTTATTTTTGAGGTTTCTAATGTAATTTCGTTAATTATCATTATAATTATTAACAAACAAAAAATAATAATTATAATATAATTATTTTTTTCCGCTTACATTGCAAACGCAGGCTTAACCCTACGAGATTTATCAAAAGGTCTACAGAAAACTCCGCGATGGTATATGTCTGTCTCTTATGGATATCCCACAATAACATTTTATTGTTTATACCCGTGCGAAGCCAGAGCGGGCCGCTTTGTTTTTAAATACAACGTTCTCAGTTTTTCTGTAGTGTATGTAGTATCAGCATTGCACTCGTGCAAAGCCGGGGCGGGTCGCCAGTACATAAGTAAAAAACAAAACATGTAGTCGAATTGAGAACCTCCTCTGTTTTGGAAGTCGGTTAAAAATTAACTAAAACCAAGAAGAGGCCAGAGAATGTATTGACAAGCTGCCCCCAATATTTGTAGTGTCGTCACCCTGTTATCTGGGAGTGGTCACACTACCCTCCACCTATCGACGCTAGAAGAGACACGTGAGCGTAGTTTAGTTCGTCTTCGTACAGGCTACTTGCTGTTACCCGCGACTTCGTTCGTGTTTACTCGATAGATAGTATCCAAAGCCCTACCTCGTGATACACTGCAAACACTTAATAATTAAATGTACTCTGTAAGTTAATCAAGTTTCATCACGATTCGTTTAGTCGTTTAGCCGTGAAAAGCCTGCAAACAAACAGACAGAAAATTTTTTTTCGCTATAACTTTTTTAGCTCGTTCGGAAAATACTAGACGCTGTATAACTATTCCAAGGCGTTATTAACGTTCCAACGTTCGTATCCAACGTTTATTCATAAGAGGGTGGCTATTTAGCGCTGGTATCAATGATTTTAGACTACGTATCCATGGAGATGAGTGAGACAGATGATCGGTACGACTCGCGCACAGTCATCTTTCCTGCAGATCTCCGGTGGATAGGTACGCAGCTTTAGACCGCTTTAAAGCCTCTGAATGGCTTGACAGTTGTTTGACAGTTGATAAGACTACAACTAGAACGATTTGAGCACTAAATTAGGCACATCACTATAATATTTATAAAAGCGAAAGTTTTTGACTGTGGTAGTCTGTGTTTGTTACTACTTCACGCTCTAACGGCTTGACCAATTTTCATGAAATTTGGTAGAGAGGTAGCTGACATCCTGGAATAACACGTAGGCTACTTTATAACCGGTGAAACCGCGGGGCGCAGCTAGTCAATCATGAAACAAATAAGTTTTAAAAAAAAACTAGAAAATACGTAACACTACCACTTTCATTGTGCACTGTACACACGCACGCACACTTACACATTCTTTCATTCGTTCATTCATTCATTCATTCGTTTAAACACTGTAGGTACTTAGATATTTTAAACCTAGCTAGATAGTTAAAGCCACTTCCATACAGTCTCTCTCTGCGTTCCGGCACGCGGTGACACGCAGGAAGCTATAGTTTTGCCGGACACGCCAGTAAATTGGTCGTGTGCACACACCCTAATGCGTACCTACACACTGTCATTATGTTGTCCACACTTTAAAACTGAACAAATGACAGTCTATGCAAAAAAATATTACGAAAACAAAAAACAAAACAATTGAGTGGTAAAACTAGTACTTCGCCTCGAATTGAGAGTTTACAACTCCTTGATCGCGTTCATACATACCCACCCTGCCTGGGACCCTATTCGGAGATTTGAGATTCTCATCTCACATTTTATCGTCCTTGTTGCTCTCATTTGAAACGTGATAGGTGTGAGAGTGACCAAGATAAAATCTCATCTCATCTCACGCGCAGGAATAAGGTGGTGAAAGTTTTAAAAGGTTTATCCATATACAGGGTTATAGGTACCTAACCAAAAACCTCTTAAGGGTTAATTGTACACATCAATATGAACAACTTTTACTACGGGGCGAACTCTGAAATCGCGAAAAAAAAATCAGCTGTTCCATACATACTCTCAGGTAATTGAACTTTTTGTATGGAACAGATTTTTGATTTGACAGATGGATTTTTTTTTCGCGATTACAGGATTGTCTTCATAGTAAAAGTTATTCGTATTTATGAGTACAATTAACCCTTAAGAGGTTTTTGGTTAGGTACCTATAACCCTGTATAGGCTAAAACTAATTTACATTTAAAAGAAAAACGAAAAACCCGGCTGCAAAATGTTGTACCCTATGTCACTTCCACTATCAAGACGATTCAAATGACACCTCACATGTCGAAATAGATGAAGCTGTTAAAGCTGAAGGGCGTGCCAAAGAAACCTCATATACATATAATTTTATACATACATGCCCATATACATACACTCTAAAAACGCAACCCTCCTTTTTGTGCAGTCGGGTAAAGATCCTCGTTTCTCACACTAGGCCCATCCACATACCCTACAGGCTAACATCAAACGTAACAAATAAAGTACATTTTTGTGTAACCACAGTAACGAGGTACGTACAGTAGGTCTGAACACACAAACTGCGCGGGTTGTCTGGTTAGCGGTCGGGTCTAATTAGCGGACTTGACACAGTGTAACATTTGCAGAAGGATAACCCTACATACATTTGTAAAATACCATCTTCTTTCTCGTTCCTTTACTGCTGATGATCGCTACCACGAATAACTAGTGGCGCTCTGAGCAGTAGACCTTGACTCTGACCTTTGTCCCCCTCTACAGGTCAAATTCCTCAACTGATTCTAGTGAAATTTTGTGAGTAGGTTTGAAAAAAAACTATATAATTATCGACCTACTCATCAAATTTCACGCGAATCGGTTAACAAATGTGACTTCTAGACGAAGAGAAAGATCCGGGCATACAAAAGCATTTTTGTAGAAGCTGAAACAGAGACGCTTCGCTGGCTAACGCTCGCTCGGTCGACTAGTCTCCGCAGTTTTTTTAATGTTGTTGGCAACTGAGGCCTCTACAGCATACCGGGTGTTAGGCAAGCGCAGATGTTGCAGGGCCTTACATAAAAGCTGTAGGCGACTAGCGCATGTCTACGGGACGGACTTCGACTTGGACTGCCCCAAGCCGAAGTCGAATTTGCACTACATATTTCTATCTATATAGTCGAATTGTACTATTTCCAATGTTAGTTCCAAGTCCTTTTTTGACCTACGCAAAATCCTAATAAAAATCACCAACTAATACCCTGGGGTGTTCCTTCTCATAACCCTCACCAGGGCATACACTCGGGCATTGATAGGCCGTGATAACTAAAGTTTACCCGCTGCAATGTAATATTACACTGTGCACATCTCTACATTTTACCTGAAACCGTGAAAGGGACAAAGGAAGGACTGTTTGCTCGCCCCGTGGAACTGTTTGGACCAAACGCATTTACCATTACAGTACAATACAGTGCTATAAAGTAGTGTAAACTACAATTCAGATACAGATTTCGAAGCCAATTCAGATACAGATAGATACATTTTACCATAAAAAAGGACAGCTTTTTTATTCGCTCCAAAGAGAAATGTTTGCACCATAACTATTATTATAACCATTTACCATTACTAACAGTACAGTGCTTTGATGAAGTGTAAACTACGATTCAGATACAGGTTCCGAAGTAGATTCAGGTACAGATACATTTTACCATAAAATAGGACAGCATTTTTGTTTGCCCCATTTAGAACTGTTTACACCGTAGCCATTTACCATTACAGTACAATACAGTGCTTTGAAGTAGTATAAACTACGATTCAGATACAGATTTCGAAGCAGATTCAGGTACAGTTATATTTTACCATTAAAAAAAAAGATTCCATTACAGTGCAGTGCTTTGCATTACTTATTACGATTCAGGTACAGATTTCGAGGCAGGTTCAGTTACAGATACATTTTACCATAAAATAGGACAGCATTTATGTTTGCACTGTAGCCGTTTACCATTACAGCAAAATGTAATGTTTTCCACTACTTACTACGATAAAGATACAGATTACGAAGCAGATTCAGGTACAGATACACTTTCCCATAAAATAGGACAGCATTTTTGTCTCATATAAAACTGTACACCATAACCATTTACGAGTACCATTACGATACAAAGCAGTGCTTTGCACTACTTACGATGATTCAGATACGAATTCAAATACAGACGCCGATACAGATTCAGGTAGGTACAGATACATCATCCAGTTGGCTTACCTCATGAAACTGTTAGCACACGATTACAGTACAAAGTGTATTGTACAGTTCAGTCAGTGCCTTGCTCAATTTCCTACAATTCAGATACAAATAGGTATAGATTCAGATACAGATAGGTATAGATTCAGAAACAAATAGGTACAGATTCAGATACAGATAGGTATAGATTCAGATACAAATAGATATAGATTCAGAAACAAATAGGTACAGATTCAGAAACAGATAGGTATAGATTCAGAAACAAATAGGTACAGATTCAGATACAGATAGGTATAGATTCAGATACAAATAGATATAGATTCAGAAACAAATAGGTACAGATTCAGATACATATAGGTATAGATTCAGATACAAATAGATATAGATTCAGAAACAAATAGGTACAGATTCAGATACAGATAGGAATAGATTCAGATACAGATAGGAATAGATTCAGATACAAATAGGTACAGATTCAGATACAGATAGGAATAGATTCAGATATAAATAGGTACAGATTCAGATACAGATAGGAATAGATTCAGATACAAATAGGTACAGATTCAGATACAGATAGGAATAGATTCAGATATAAATAGGTACAGATTCAGATACAGTTAGGTGTAGATTCAGATACAGTTAGGTACAGATTCGATTCCGACACAGATTCAAGTACAGATACATAATACATGTTATCTAAAAAATACATTGTTTGATCGCCTCACGGAAATGTTTGTACCATCACAATTTACCATCCTAACTAATATTATAAAGTCGAAAGTGAGGTTGTTTGTTTGTTTGTAACGCTTTCACGTCTCAACTACTCAACCGATCGTCTTGAAATTTTACACACATGTTGTCTGGGGTACAGAAAAGGACATAAGATACTTTTTATCCCAAAAAATTAACGGTTCCAGTGGGACCGCGGGTGAAGCCGCGGGGTGCAGCTAATATTTTTTTTTTTTGTCCTCGAATATTTGAAAAAAAAAAATCCAAAAAGTGACTGCAAAAAATCTGTTAACGAGGATCGGTTCAGGAATGCGACCTTAGAGTAAGACAAACGTCAGCCGCGATGTCTACAGCTAACAAAGCCAGTAGTCTATAGGAGATTTAAATTAAACAAAAATTCATTCTCAATGTACAGGGATAGGGTAGTGAGGGACCAGATGGCACCCGCATTTTGAACAGGCAGGGGTGAGATGATTGAATTACTGTTATCTGTTGTGATGAGTCATACCGAAAACTGTTTAGGCGATCACAATCTATACATCCTACTGATATTAGAAACGCGAAAGTTAGTAAGAATGGATGGATGGATGGAGGTTTGTGACTCTTTCACGCCAGAACGGCTGAATCTGAATGATATTCACAGAGATAGATTATAGTCTAGAATAGCACATAGGATACTTTTTAACCGCGGGTGAAACCGCGGGACGCGGATATTAAAACTATATTTTTGCTATATAAAACTATATTATCGCTTGCTGGTTAAGAGGGCCGCGACGCTCTGAAATTTCCATATAAACGCGCTACTCAAATTTCTTGAAAACTATTTGTCAGATTGTAATGAAATTTAGCATGTACAATTAAATTAACAATATCTCCGCCCCTATGTTCTTGGTTTTTTAAAAAACGTTCTCAAGCTAAAATAGAGCTATGAAATATTTCCGCATTTGTAAGGGGACTTTTTGACTGATTTATTCAGTAGATAGACAAAGCAAATCAAAAATTCCTTTGCATAGGGAGGTTGTCTACATCATTAGCTGTTAAATGAATCCATAATATAAGGAACATTCTTAGTTATTTAAGAATGATTAGAGAAGTGCAAAAGTCATAAAAAAAACAACCACTTTGTCACTCTGTAGGTAACTTTAGAGGCTTGTCAGTATCTTTACTTGCTCTCTTCGCTCGTCATCTTCTTCTAGACGAAATGGTTATGGAAAACCTTAAGCCAATGCGAAGTTAGTAAATTAAAGTGGTCACCGGACTCTTAAGCTAAAAGTCATATAAAAAATAAATAATATAACTAATATCTATTATAATTGTGAAAGATTTGTACTCTATTTGCACAGAATATGCCCTATTACATAGGTCTATTTGTCACTTCTTACTTGACACTAAAATAGTAATAGTTTAAAACGAACCTTAGGCCTTTAACCTAACCTTAGATTAAGACTTAATAACTAACCCCCCTCTACCTGTATTTCCCTTAAATAATAATTTAAGATTTATGTTAAAAAAAGTCACGGTCCCCGGAGTCCGTGGAGTGTAATTTTTTAAATAAATAAAAAAAAAAAAACCTTAGGTCTTTGCAACCTTCTTTTTGCTTCCTATTTAGAGATCTAAATCAAACCTCCGCCGTTATGAAAAGGAAACTTGAGCAAAAAAAAATATCATTCAAAAATAGAACAATTAAAACACAACAAAGCGCGCTTTTGTTTTAAAAATCGAACGCTCAAAATCCCGCTCTTTCCGGCAAAGGCCGCGTCTTTCATGCAGCTTGCTATATTTCTTTCGCGTCGATTTTAGCGAATGAAAAAATGCTCTTTCAGCATTTCAGCACTCTTCATCCGGTTTTGTTTTTGAAATCTCTTGCTATCGGCCAGGCTGTTCCGTGCATTCCGTAATGGGATTAAGGCAGCGCCGCGCCGTGGTGAGTAGCGGAACTAATCCTCCATTACTCCTCCCGCTTTCATATTAATTACTGCGATGTCTGATGTACCTACTTCTTGATATTGGATTATTTTGTTTTTGTTGTTTTGTTTTGGGATTGAAATTAACTAAGTTGGCGATTACTTTGATATCTAATAATATTTGTGAACAAGAACTTTATTGCATTTAAAAATGCAAAATTATTCCATCACAGCATCCATCCATACACCAACCAAAAGAAAATTATAGATTAACAGAGAAAACCAATTTTGTATTTTTAGCAACATAATTCTACAAGTTCTATCATACTTTACAAATATAACATGATGTATATAAGTACTTAGGTACTACCATTATGATTACGTTCCATGAAGATACCTCTCCAGCAAGCAGTTGGCACTAGTATACAATAACTTACACCATCTATCTTCGAGTAGCAACAACTCCCGACTTCATCCACAATGTATAGATGGCACTGTACTCAATCAGAACCGCGTCAATACAACTGCCATGCATAGTTTATAAGTATAGAAGGGCATCATAACACGCTCCCTGAGCGGGATGTATCATCAAATTGCTATCTCCGCCGCGGAATGGCGTCTAAAATATTCAGTGGCACGGTAACTGGTTTTGTTTCGCACCATAATATAGTCCGACCAACTTATCTGTACAGTTGAGTGAGAGAGCCACCATCGTCATTTTTGAACAAAACCGACAGTCACTCCTTGAACAACTTAGTTCCTTTATCTGGCCAACAGTAGAAATAAGTTGGCAATGCTGAATGAACGATGGACGCAGGTTAGGTGGGTTTTGGCGCGCTTTTCAGTTTTTATGCGTTGGGTTTATTATGTTGGTAGTAAGGTTTAGTGTTGGGCAATTGGCGTAATTGTGTCATGTCGATAAAAATAAAGTAGAGTAGAATTCGCTTATGACCACTTCGTTTATAGTTACTGGCCGCATGTAAGGAACGGAAGCTCAATCTCAAAATTGGTCTTCATACTCTATGGAGGTTAATCCGTTCATAGTGGCCTATTGCATACCTACCTACTATCTATTAGACGTTGTTCAACTTAAATTCGTGGTTTATTGCTCTCGAGAAGATACTTTTCAACCCCGTCAATTTCACATTAAAAATTGATTATCAAACGTAGAAAATTTGTACGTCCTAAAAATATTTTTGTCTAGTGGAAAATGAATGAGACGCAGAGTTGAGTTTTTTTTTTGCTTACCGCAAGAGACTAGCAACTGGGGCGATTAGTGAGGTGAAGGTGATTTTACTGAAATCGATAAAAATACGATTCGATTATTGATAGTAGGCTTCAGTGCCACCCTATCTTCGAGCAACACGAGACTTTCGCACTTAAAATGATAGAGAAATCGTTTCTTTTTAATGTGTTTAAAACTAATATTTTATGTAACACATCTGTGGGGCTATTCCTGCGCGTGAGATGAGATGAGATTTTATCTTGGTCACTTTCACACCTATGACGTTTCAAACGAGAGCAACAAGGACGAAACAAAGTGAGATGCAAATCTCAAATCTCCGAATAGGGCCCCTGGTAATACATACATTTAGTTTGAAGCGACTGACACTAGATGGCGCTGACTGTCATTAACTCAAGCATTTTTTTCGACACTAAAACATAAACACGTCGCTCGCTGACGCTTGTTCGGTCTTTTACTATTCCAAGGCTATACATCGTTTATTGCTAAGGGGGTAAGTGGGCATGTTACCTGTATAGTGTATATTATTTAGCTATGCCATTTCAATGTACGACCATCAATTCCCAGCTGTCCAGAGCAGGGCATTGTGAACTCGGCGCGGACATGCACGATCCTTCAATGTACGCCAAATGTATGGTCGAGTAGAAATTCTAAGGCGGAATTCTGTACTCTTGTTGTTTGGCATTAAGAATACTGGAGTAGGATTGTTGGAATGGAGTAGGATAAGGGTCATAGCCGACTTAGCACGCTCCTAGACGGGCCATATTTGTACTGCAATACTGACCTGGCAATACTAGCTCGGTAATATTACAACAATGTCTTGAGTGTGGCGCAGGCATTTATTTATACATACAGGTTTTATATAACTCACTAAAAACCTCTTAAGGGTTTATTGTACTCATCAATATGAACAACTTTTACTATGAAGTCAATCCTGTAATCGCGAAAAAAAACCAGCTGTTTCATACAAAAAGTTCAATCACCTGAGACAAAATGTATGGAACAGCTGATTTATTTTTTGCGATTTCAGATTTCGCTCCTTAATAAAAGTTGTTCATATTGATGAGTACAATGAACCCTTAAAAGGTTTTTGGTGAGGTACCCATAACCCTGTATATTTTGACATTGCTGATGGTGGCAGTTGGTAATATTGCCAGTATTGCAGTCAAAATGTGACCCGTCTAGAAGCGCCCTTATACGACATCGCTCCCACACGGCAAAATAATGTTCATTGAAATGTGAGCTTCAGGGCGTCCTCTTTAGACATAATTTGCTCTGACCATACAAATTAGTAGACAGACCACTACCACCACTCGGACCACTTGGTCGTTGACATTTCGCTTACCTTTCGCTACTGCGGGAGCGGTGTTGGAACGGGGTCGTGTAGGTGAGCTAGGACCTTAATGCTTTCTCTATTCATTAAAAACTAGCTCTTTTGCCCACGACTTCACTTGTGTTTTATGTGTAAAAGAGTTTTTAAAATCAAATCAGTAGTTTTGGAGAGTACTACCTTCCTACGCATAAGCTGCATCAATAAAGAAACTAAATTGAAACGAAATAGCGCTAATCGTGTCCTCTCACTCGTGTTAGCAATAGTGAGTGATTGTGCGAGAGAGATGACAGGAATAGCTTTGCATCATTGGATTCGTTTATGGATCAAGTTACACAAACTTTACCTCTTTATTTTTTCATGTAAATAAGCCATATACAATACAAATACAATACAAAAACTGTTTATTGACACCAAAAACAAATAAATCTAAACTAGACACTCAAAAATAAGGACGCAATGGGCGCTCTTATCGCTTAAGAGCCATCTCTTCCAGTCCACCTTTGGATGGAATAAAAACATTATGATTAAGCATGGACGGTGGTATGTCATTTAAGTGTCAAGTCAAACAAGTTAACGGGCCGCCTGATGGTAGGCGATCACGTCTCCTAAGAATACCTGTAATACCAGGAGCATCACAGGTACGTTGCAGATCTTTTAGGACTCTGTTGACAGCAGTTTTGAAAGAACCCCATGTTGTAGTTACTCGGATATACCGCAGAACACAGATTGCAGGTGTGCGGATTGCTTAAAACGCACAAAATATGTTTTAATGTGTGTTGACTTAAGAGTCCCGCGACGCTCTGAAATTTCCATACAAACGCACTTCTCAAATTTCTTAAAAACCATTTGTCAGATTATGATGAAATTTAGCGTTAAATTAACAATATTTCCGCCCCTATGTTCTCGGTTGTTTTTTAAATCGTCTCATGCTAAAATAGAGCTATGAAAAATATCCGCATCTGTAAGGGGTCACTTTTGACTGATTTGTTCAATAGATAGACGAAGCAAACCAAAAATACCTTTACATTTAGGTTGTCTACATCATTAGCTTTTAAATGAATCCATAATACAAGGGACATTCTTAGTTATTTAAGAATGATTAGAGAAGTGCTAAAATCATAAAAAAATAATTAAATTGCACTTTGTCACTCTATAGGTAACTTTAAAGGCTCGTCATTATCTTTACTTGCTCTCTTCGCTCGTCATCTTCTTCTAGACGAAATGGCTATGGAAAACCTTAAGCCAATGCGAAGTTAGTCTAAAGTGGTCGCTGGACTGTTAACACTTGTGTTGAGAATTATTATTGATTTGACACTAACATGGCAGCCATGTCACATGCACATCATTCCATTCCTAACAATATTCAAACCCTATGAGTGATGATAAATAGCTATTTTAAACTATAATAACGCGAACCTTGTACGTGATACTAATGAGTAAACGTCCAAAATGCTCATTAAGTCGCGAAGCTGACGAGGGTACAACTATCTTTCACGTGCCGTGGAAGGGCTTGTGACGGAAGGTATTGATGTTTGTGCAAAAATTCGAAATAAACAAGCTTGGGCTTGTGCGTGATCTAAATTATTGTTCAACACTTTGGGGTTCACAAATTTTGACTGTTTTGTTTTTTGATTGGTTTGACATGATAGGTAGTTAAACTGTTTATACTATTCATACAATAAATTAAAGGTAAACGACGCATAAAAACTAATGTAACAACTGGCGTGGCTGAGTGCGACATTGAATCTGTCAGAATAAATACCTACTCTATTGATCTGTATAAACGACCGAGCAAGCGAGGCGTGCTTTAGCTCCCGGAAAAATGCTTCTGTCCGGCTGTATTCCTCTACAGGTTGCATTTCTTAACAGATTCCCCAAATTTTGTGAGTAGGTTTGATAATTAGTTAAACAGAATATTACAAAGCAAATCTCCGCAATTTTGGAAAATGATCAAAAGCTGACTCTAAAAAAAACTATCTAATTATCGAACCTGCACATCAAATTTCACGATAATCGGTTGAGAAATGCGACCTGTAGGGAAGATAGATGCCGGCCGGGAGGTCTTCAACTCACAGAATGACTAGTTTTAAAGTATATTTTGCTATAAAATCAGAGTACTTCTAATAACCTAGAGTACTTTTAATAGGTTTAACTTAGACCTTTGGGAAGGTCTAAGGGTATATAATATGCATGAATACATATGACTGACAATCCGAATCCCTAAAAATGTCAAAACTGAAAAACGTTTCAAAAAGAGTCAGACAGCTTTGTTAAAACGTCTCTCACATTTCAAAACCAACTCAAACTTTCAAATTTCAAAACTACTAACTTTAAACTTACCAAAAACGATCGGCCAATACAGAAACTTATCGCCATCTATTAATTACTTTAAGTACTTAGAGACGACAGAAAAAGGTCATAAGAGGTCATTAATAAGACGTAACGAGGGGGTCGTTAGAGGCCGTTACAGCCGTTATTGGGTCCAGGGCGGGCGTTAAATCAATTTTTAATAAGTGACACTTGTATTAATTTAAGCTGTAAGCTGCTTGGAATGACGTGGTATTAGTTCTGATACTAAATAACGGCCAGTATATATTGCTATCTATTTATATATTACTGTCTATATATTTACTAGAAGTACTGTTAAGTTAACAATTGGTGTAGTTTTGTAAATGAGTGTGTGTTGGGGCTATATTCCGTACTTATGATTCTATTTTTCACATTTTTTCACTAATAAACAATTAACAAATGTTATATGAACTGCGAGCAGACGAACTGATTTTTAAAGCTTATCGTGTGTTTTTCTCTCTTGCAACTTAAGAATTACTTATTTAATATCAATAGACTTCTTGCATTGAAAGGGCCATAATTTTCAATGTAAAAATGATGGCCTTTCGATGTTGCGCGCAATGCGCTATAAACCTTTAACTGAATGTCGTAAAAATAATGTCCATCGTCATTTAAAATTAGCATTTCATCTTAATTTGAATCTTTATTCGCTTACTCCTACTGCTGTCTTTATTTGCCTGAAAAATCAAGAAACGCAAGTCTTCTCTTCTTTGTCTCCTTTGATTTATAATTCTTTTTATCAATTCAATGCCATTAGGCAAGATATTATTCCAATTTTCTTTCGTGTTTCTCGTGGTCGCGACTAGGACTCTGCGGTTAAACTAAAAGGTATTGAAACCACAGAATAAATGAATAGTAGATCCTAAAATGAGAGACAACAGCTAAAATAAAAAACTGCCAGCGCCAACCACAACCTCAAATTCGAAGTTCAAATTGAACAGACATTAGTTTTAATCCGCGAACCCAGCGTCGAGTGCGCCCAACGACCAGATTTACGGGCGGCCGGCCAAATCGACCGCGGCGGCCAATCGACCGGACTCGACCGCTTAAAGCTGTGGTCAGTTGTTTAGGATTTCTTGGAACTAAGTTTAATGACTGAATCAAACATTGATGTGGTGATATTTCTGTTAATGATCTCGGTTTGAACAAGCTGCTTGCATTTATATGGGCGTAGGGAAGTTGTTGTTTCTCTAGTCTCTGTAGACTAGAGTCCTAATGGAAAACTCAGCAATATGTATGTACTGACTATTAACTTATCTGAGTACCATTACTCTGATCATCATAAACTTTTTCAGATTATCATAAAAGTTCACTAGCACTGGGGCCCTATTCCTGCAATTCGTGATATTTTCTGGTCTTTGTCTCTCTCGTTTGAAAAGTCATAGGAATGACAGTGACAAGATCGCATCTGACGCGTCAAGATTAGAGGGCCTGGGTTTCCGGAGATTTTTTTTTATTACTTAATAGGCTTGCGTTTGGCTGGCCACCAACTTACCTGATGATAAGCAGTGATGCGGCCTACGATGGAGCACGTTTGCCTAGAAGAAACCGATTCACTCGAGATTTGAAGACACCAGGGGGGCTATTCCAGGGGGATCTGCTATTGCAGATCAATCATTAGTTTAATCAATGGAATGGGCGTGAAACAAGGTTAAATGAAAAAATAAAAAAAAAAAATGTTATTTTTATTTGTATTTAGTCGGTACGACGACGACTCAATTGTTTTTTAAGGTAGTAATGTTATCGCGTAAGTGACATATATGTCTTTGTGATAATAAATTCTTTGAAATTGAAATTGAAATATTCCTGCGCGTGAGATGAGATGAGATTTTATCTTGGTCACTCTCACACCTATGACGTTTCAAACTAGAGCAACAAAGACGAAAAAAGGTGAGATGAGAATCTCAAATCTCCGAATAGGGTCCCTGATTATAAGTGTCAGGGAACACACACTATGGCAGAGTATTTCACACTCCAGCGGTCCGTATGAGAAACATGTACATGTGTGTTAGATACATGTCACGAGGTCTGAGCTAGAGACGAACTACAAATTATTTCTACAATTTCTATATATAAGCCCGGTGTAATGTGTTTCAAGCCTTAAACAAAAGTCCCAGTAGAGTGCTACTAACAGGTAACAGGTGTACCTACCAAACTTTGCCTGTTTATCATCTTAAAGCGACATATTTAGACGCCAAAATCAGTAGCGAATCCAGAAGAGAGGCCTACTGACTCACGTCCTCCCCAAAAGCATAGCTGAATGATCCAAATTGTTGTGTGGTTTTTCGTATTTACCTTCATAATGATCTTCTGCTTTATCAAGCCCTTTCGAGGTTAAAAAAAGTATTCGGGTAATTTTTGACACATGGTCCTCTGGCACAAAAAACTTGTAAAACTTTTACTATAGCTGCCCGAGACTGACAAGCATATATAATACATTTTTAAATACATCCATACATAATTAACAACCAGACACAAATCGTCACGCCTTTCCCCCAGTGGGGCTAATAACCTCACCCACATTTCGCCGGACGATATTCAGTCCCAAATGTGATAGGGAGCGAGCCTGTCGCTATACACCGGGCTCCAGTCTTGTAGCAGATGACATACAATACGCACATATGTTCACACAATTAACAAATTGGTGGGTGCAGTTGGCTGGGTTCGAACCCGCTCCCTCTGGCTTTAGAGATAACAAGCGTCAATTTATGATCCGTCAAGCAGCATGCAAAATCTTTTATAGCTATTTTTTATGGCGAACCATTTTGTTAAATCTTAGAAGTGGTACTCGTTAGTGTTTTGGGTGAAGTTTTGAGATTTATGTAAGTCGTTTAGCTTTTTTGCTGTTTCATTGGAGTTCTACAAAAACTTGTATAAAAAACTCAGAATCCAAAAAAAAATGTTTTTGGTCTAGAAAGGCCAGTTCAAGAGTACCCGTAACCGACGAGCAAAAGATGTAACAGGATCGTAGCAAGTGGAGAGATGTGCCTACTGCTATGAAAAAGAGGCGTGACTATACCTATATTATGCGCGGGTCATACCTATTTTGGTATGATAGGTATTACCCGCGACTTCGTTCGCGTTAGTAAATAAAAAGAATCCAAAAACCTCCTCGTGTCTGTAACTAATTATCAAATTTTATCAAGATCAGGTCAGCCTTGAAAAGCCTACAAACAGACAGACAGACAGACACGAGTTACTTATGATTTTATAATTTTAGTATAGAAGTATAGATGCCTGTCTCTGTATGTACGATAAGAATTAAAACGTGTAATCATACACATCATTATACGTACACTAAAAAACATTTTCCTTTCTGGTCAGTCGGGTAAAAAAGACGCTTTAGTTCCGGAGACATACTAGTGATGTTGGCTTCGGTCAGTGCAAGGCAGCCGTAAACCGACTCCAAACGACGTGCCCAATCAGGCGTTGCATGAAAAATACCGGCTCTCACGTGTCATTACACAGTGGCGAGTTTATTCTAATAAATTGTGCGCTGCCGGTGACAGCTTGTCCGACATGTCGGCCGACAGAGGGCGACTGTTGCCGCTTTCGGGAGCTTGTGGTTTAGCTAAAAGTTAGACAAAATCGTTACAAGAAAATACGTTTGTGTTGCGGTGGTTCCAAGTCTATGATGTTGTCAACGTCTTAAAATTGAACATCAGAGGGCAAAATTATAACTTAGACTTCGTTATACATAGCTTGATTTTTATTTATTTTTATTTTATTTATTATGGCTTCGCAATGATAACTACATCAATGCTCTTATAATTTAAACTTACGAACTATTTTAACTTAATGTGTTATCTTTTAAAGGAAGCACAGCGTGCGTTTTATGATTACATCATTCATTATGCTAATACTAACTTAAAAAAAAAAACATACATATTACATAAACATAATATAAACTTAAAATAATCAAAAAAATAAATTTTAAACACTTTATCCTAAGACCTGTTTTTGATGGCTAAATTTGAGTTTACATTAATTTTAAATTTAGCTAATGAGTCACCGAAAACATCTATATTTGTACAGGATTGGTATTCATTAATGAGCCTACTTATCCTAGGAACAGGTGAGTTTGCACCTAGCACGGTCCTGCGATAAACAGGAGCGAATGGAGCTATAGGCTTGCGTGGGTACTTAAATGGAACTCTAAACTTAAACTTGGCTAGAAGATTTGGACAATTAATGCTATTGTGTAGTAATTTATGAATAAAAATAAGATCTAGTTTAATTCGACGGTCTGCTAAGGTTTGAATGTTAAAGAAAGCTAGTCTTTTATTGTAGGAGCCTAATACTCTTGTTTTTTTTGCGGAATATGCTAAGTGCCATAAAAATCTTTTTTGTGTTCTTTCGAGTCTTAACGAGTGTACTGCATAATGCGGCCTCCAGACTGGGCTACAGTATTCTAGCACGCTACGAACTAGGCAGTTATATAGTAAAATTTTGGTACTAGGCTTATGAAATTCTTTACTATTACGTATAAGAAAACCCAACATTTTAGAGGACTTCTTAATAATATTATCTATATGGTGAATGAACGTTAATTTTTCATCAAAAATCACACCTAGGTCCCTAATTGTACTGACCGATTTTAATTTAGTTGTGCCTATTTTGTAGTTTGTTTGAATGTTACGAATTTTTCTGCTGAACGATATTTGGCAACATTTATCCGCGTTTAATACCATTCCATTTAGCTCACACCATGTATTTAAATAGCCTAAGTCGGTTTGTAACTTTTCAACATCTTCGGCTGTGTTAATTACTTTTAAAATTTTAAGATCGTCCGCAAACATAAATGGAGTGCAATGAGTCAGACAATCCGGAAGATCGTTTATATGATAGTTGAAAAAAAGAGGAGCGAAATGTGATCCTTGAGGGACTCCAGAATTTATTGTCGGTCGAGTTGTTGAGGCATAACCAGCTGCAACAACGTAAAAATTACGCTGCTCCATGTAGGAACGCGTCCAATTTAGCATCGAGCCTGCGTAACCATAAGCAGAAAGTTTCAAAAGCAGCACGGCGTGGGAAATTTTGTCGAAAGCCTTGCTGAAGTCTGTATATACAACATCAACTTGCTTATTACTATCTATAGCTTCAGCAAGGGTTTCCACAAATGTAAGCAAATTAGTACAGGTAGAGCGCTGCTTTATAAATCCGTGCTGATGGTCGGTAATGGACTGCTTAAAATGTTGATACATATAAGGGAAAACAATGGATTCTAGAGACTTAGCGAATGTTGAAATAATAGATATTGGTCTGTAATTGCTAGCAAGATTATCGTCTCCAGTCTTCATTATTGGAACTACTTTTGATGTCTTCCATGTATCTGGAAAAATACCTGATTTCAGAGATTTATTGTAAATGAAGCATAGAGGAAGTGAAAGACTCGACGCACATTTTTTGATAAATACGGGCGGTACACCATCTGGTCCAGCTCCTTTATTTATATCGAGAGTTTCAAAAGCTCTCTGTACTTCACTTTGCGAAATTTGTAAATTCGAGAAACAACGAGAGTTAATATTTGATTTTGAAAGTTGACAAGAAAGGGCGTGACTGCGTTCTTCGCTAATAACATCGCTCTTGTCTTGATAAACTGATGCAAAGTATTTCGCGAAGAGATTGCAGATATCTTCTCCACCGGTAACTGTTTCTGCTCCATCGGATAGTGAAACAGGATAGGTAGAACTCCCTTTCTTCTTAGCTTTTATGATTTGATTCGCGGGACAGCCATCAAGATGGCATTTGTTATTGACATTCGTCATTGACATGACATTTTTATAGTTATAAAAATGTCATCTTGATGGCTGACCCGCAAATCAAGCTATGTTAAACAAACTTTATGGACAAGTAATTCCATACTTTTAAACACAAAAAATTTTCCATTTTTGAAACTCGTCTTGTATATTTCTGTTTAAGTATGTTAAAATGAATACTTACGCATCAAGCGCTTTGGTCAGATTTTTACCTCTTTGCTAATAAACGTTCGATAAAGCTTCAGAAAAGTAGGTAATTCAGTATTTTCTCTTTTTCGATCGGATTAAAAATGTAAAAGAAAGAAAAAGACAAAACACTAAATGACTATTCCGAGGCTATTCAACTTTCTTGTTAAAGGTGTTAACCTATAAGTAGGTAATAGTACCAAAGTAGTACTACACATCGTCATGACAAAAGATTAAAACTTTAATGACCCAAGGACAAGGATAACAGAAAAAAACATCGATATCGACAGCCTATTGTTTTCATTATTACCCCGTCACTAAATATTCCTAACATTCAATATGTTATTGCTGAAATTTTTACAAGTAACATTTAAGTAGTAGTAACGGTAACGTTTTTTTTAAAATCTTGAACTTAATTAATTAAATTTTTTTTTTTTAATTTTACATCTGTGATTTTAAACTAAAATCAATAGTTCACAAACAAATAAAAAATAAAGAACAGCCATTGTCGTATCTTGTGCTTTTTGAGCGCAGAATTTTCATGACAAACATAATTATGACGATTTTTCACAATGGCGCCGGCTGCCATCTTGTCCTATTATGCTTTAATTAATAATTATTCCCTTTTGTTGCAGGTACCATTGTCATGGAGATGAAGATGCGGATAAAAGTGGTATTAGTGTAATTGAAAAACGAAGAAATTATGGATCGTTGGTAGTTTTATTTAATAAAAGTGTAAATTTGATTAGGAAAATGTTGGTAATGTAATAATGTTAATGTGTTATTTTAGTAGATTGTAATTTCGTAGAATCTAACCTAAATCGTACATATTTTTAGAAATGTGTAAATGCTTACAAAATGTTTGCAGATTATATTGTAAATTAGGCACTCAGATCAAACTAGAGGAAAGGATTGAACACATTGTTCAATACAGTTATCTCGCTGAAGCCACTTCTTCTTAAACTCGTGTGCTGTTGAAGTATTGGATGATTTTGTTGAATGGTTGTCGTGCAAAGAAAACCATTATTGATTCACAAACTCTACGTTAGCCATTTCCGTTCTAAGATAATACCTTACCTTAGTAGAATTAAATTCTAAAACTGCACATATTTGTAAGAGTTTAATGTTACGGCTTCTTCAAAATTGACTCGTAAAAAACTGCATAGTTTTAAAAATAACCTCAAAGTGTAGTCCTGGCAGCACTTCTCTATGCAGCGAGTAGCGTAGTTTTTTGCGTGAATGTGCGTGTTGTGAACATAACGACAGTATCGTAGACTTCACCTAAATCATACATAATGTTACATCTTTTGCTCTAGAGTTGATCTGAGATTAAGCAAAATTACAAAATGCATTAGACAGTAGCGACATCTTTCGGCTTTGCAACGAAAACGCTACCTCTACTCGACGCTAGATGGCGCTACTTGTACAACGAAAAACTGGACAAGCATTGAAGAGAAGAAAATCCATCGTGACTGTATTGTACGCGCCCTTGTCATTCTTCTGCCCCGTGTGCTTTATACGACTGGACGGAGAACTGATAAGGGCGTGTGCAATGCGCATTCATCAATGAAGAAAGAAGACAGAAGATAACGTCTTGAGCCATATTTTCACTGCAATACTGGGCCGGCAACAACAATACTAACAATATGTAATTAATTAATTTAATTGGCATCTGCCGTTTTAATTAATAAATATATAAATACTTGGCATTTCGTCATGTACATTTGAGTCGTATAGAATCAAAAACAGCAATCTGACAATTTTACGCAAAACGAGTTATGAATATGGTCACACTGTGTTTTAAAATATTTTTTACTTATTTAATAACATGGTAGGTATTAAAAACAGCAATATTCCACCAAAAACCTTCATGTAAAACCCATATTGGTATTAAATACAGGAATCTGTAAACTGTAATGTAATGAGATTCAAAAACAGGAATCTGCTAGCTTCGACCAATCACAGGCGTTCATTGATCATGGCGTCAAGGTGGCGTGCTAGAAATTGCTCGAAATTAATGCTAGAAATTTCTAGCATGCCTGCTGTGGCCCTATTCGGAGATTTAAGATTTTCATCTCACCTTTTTTCGTCCTTGTTGCTCTTGTTTGAAACATCATAGGTGTGAGAGTGACCAACATAAAATCTCATCTCATCTCACGCACAAGAATAGCCCCATTGGGTGCTATTCCTGCGCGTGAGATGAGATTTTATCTTGGTCACTCTCACACCTATGACGTTTTAAATGAGAGCAACAAAGACAAAAAAAAGTGAGATGAAAATCTCAAATCTCCGAATAGGGCCACTGATGGCCGTCAGCCGTCTACAGTCAGCAATATTGCCAGTATTGCAGTAAAAATATACCCGTCTCGAAGCGTCCTCATGTAACTATATCTTTCAGACTGATCTTGTCAAAAATGAAGAAAGAAGATTATATGTCACTTTATCGATGCATTTCTAGTGCCACTTATGATTGTCCAAAATCGTAAGTGTCCCAGAAAAGCGGTAAAAATCTTACGACGCGACGAAGAAAGAAGAATAAAGTAATGAAGATCTAGAATTTAAATTTAAATTAAAATACCTTATTGCTTATAATAAAGAAAATTTGTATTGACTTAACTAGATTTAGGTAATAATCCTTATCCTTACTAATTATAAAATCGAAAGTAAGTCTGTCTGTCTGTCTGTTTGTAGCTTTTCACGGCTAAACGGCTGGACGTTTCTTGATGAAATTTGATAAATAGTTGCAGTATGTCACAAGGAAGTTTTTTGGATACTTTTTTCTAAATGAATAAATCTTTTTGCCATAAAATTCTGTAAATTAATAAAAAATAACGCGCCGCTTACCAAATGCGTCAGACAACATCACAGAATAGTACGTAGTTGGTACGAAAATAATAACTGACAACTAAAATTAAAACTCCGCTCAAAACCAGCCAGTATTTTTTTAAATGTTCTTGGGCTCTGATCTCTTTGGTAACGGACTATCACTACATAGTATAAAACAAAGTCGCTTTCTCTGTCCCTATGTCCCTTTGTATGCTTAAATCTTTAAACTACGCAACGGATTTTGATGCGGTTTTTTTAATAGATAGAGTGATTCAAGAAGAAGGGTTATGTGTATAATAACATCCATTAAATAGTGGAGAAATACTGTTATTTTTGAGGTTTCTAATGTGATGTCAGTAATCTTTTGTTTCCTAATAATTTGTTTGTAATCTTTGAACTTTGTACTGACCGGCAGGTCAATTATTAGTAAAAACTTATTAAATTTTTATATATATTTATTTATTTACGACTTTTATACAAGTAATTAAAATTATAGATATATTTTAAATTGTATTTATATATTTTATTATGTTAAATATTTTTAATGAATGTAGTGCAGACAGTGATGAGTATTTATCTATTTCTTCTTCGAACTACAATAGCTGTGACGATAGTTTTTCTAGTATTCCGTCTCTCTCCGAATTGTTAGAAGCTCAATTCTCTGATGTGCCTAAAAACTTTAACCTTGTTCACATTAATGCTCAGAGTATTCCTGGCCACATATCCGATATACAGGCATCACTTAATGACAAAAATATCCACGGAATCTTAGTTTCAGAAACGTGGCTCCAAACTTCTTTGCCATCTATTTCCTTCAATCTTCCTGGTTTCCATCTCATCCGTAATGATCGAGTTGGGCGTGTTGGTGGTGGTGTTGCTATTTATCTCCGTTCTCATATCCCCTTTTCCGTAATTAGCACATCCTCGCAGCCGCCCCCCGATCTAGCTGGTGAGCACTTGTTCATAGAAATTCTTCTCTCGCACACAAAGATTCTGCTTGGAGTGTACTACAGTAATTCTGCCACTAATAATTATTTCTCTTCCTTTGAAAAAATTCTTGGAGACCTCATGCCCTCGTATAGTCATTCCATAATAATGGGTGACTTTAACACTTGTCTCATTAAACGTGACTATCGTACCCTCAAATTGCTTAATTTAATTCAGTCCTCTAACATGCACATTCTTCCTCTTAATGCAACTCACCATTTTCCTAATTGTACTCCTTCTCTTCTTGATCTAATTATACTATCTTCTCCTCAGCACGTTGCAAAGCACGGGCAGTTGCCGGCTGATTTCTCATATCATGATCTCGTCTTTTTATCTTATAGAGTCCGTCCACCTAAACCTAAGCCTACTATAATTCTGCAACGCAATTTTAGTGGTATGAATCAAGAAACTTTTGTCAATGATGTTAAAGGTATTGATTGGTCGCCTGTGACAAGCGCTAGTTCAATAGATGAGCAGGTTGCCGTATTTAACTCGCTCCTTACTCAGCTGTACGATGTTCATGCACCATTACGTGCTATAAAAATTAAACACGTCCCAGCGCCTTGGATCACTGATGAGATTAAAGTATTAAAGCACCAAAAGGCCGTGGCTAAAACTAAATACAAAATTCACCCAAATGATTATAACAAAGCACGGTATGTCAAATTGCGAAATCGTTGTAACGTAGTGTGTAGGGACGCGCAGCGACGCCATATTTACGAATCTGTCCAGAATACTGATCCAGCGAAAGTCTGGAAATTTCTGCGGTCCTTGGGAATTGGGAAATCTCGTCATGAAACTATTTCGAATAATTTAGACATTAACTTGCTAAACCAGCATTTTTCTGCGTCTTCTAAGATGGATGCTACTACTAAAAACAGCTCTCTACTGCGCCTTTCCACCGTCCCAACTCATGATCTACCTCCTTTTGTTTTTCGCCAATTTACCGCTTCTGATGTTAGGAAGAGCATCCTCTCAATATCCTCAAATGCTGTTGGGCTTGATATGATCAGCCGTAACATGATAGTTCCTATCCTTGATTACCTGTTACCTGTCCTGTGTCATATTTTGAATTTTTCCATTTCCAGTGGCACTTTTCCATCAATATGGAAAGAAGCCCAAGTTATCCCCTTACCTAAAAAAGCTAACCCTAAGTCCTTTGCGGAGTACCGTCCGATTTCTATTCTTCCTTTCCTCTCCAAGGTTCTTGAGCGTTTGGTCGCTTTCCAATTAAATGTTTTCCTGAACAGAAATAGTCATCTCAATCCTTTTCAGTCAGGCTTTCGTTCGGGGCACAGCACGGTTACTGCACTGGTCAAAATTACTGACGATATTCGTCTAGGGATGGACAGCGGTCAGTTGACCGTTCTGACACTTTTGGACTTTAGCAATGCTTTTAACTCTGTTGACTTTGACATTCTCCTAGCTGTTCTTCGCTCCATTAACATTTCATCAACGGAAATTGACTGGTTTCAAAGTTACCTGTGCGGTCGGCGGCAGAGAGTTCGCTTTGAAGATTCCTTTTCTTCTTGGTGTGACACATCTGCTGGTGTACCTCAGGGTGGCGTTTTATCTCCACTGCTATTCGCAATCTTTATACACTCTATCTCTGACAATCTCACATCGGCTTACCACCTCTACGCAGACGATCTGCAGCTATATTGCCAGGCTCCCTTGGGTTGGTTGGCCGAAGCAGTGGAAGAAATGAACCGGGACCTGCGTAACATCTCTCAGTGGAGTAAATCCTACGGCCTTAAGGTTAACCCTTTGAAAACCCAGGTAATTATTGTAGGAAGTTCTCGTCAAATATGCCAAATCAATTGGGACTCCCTTCCGCAAGTGGTTTTTGACGGAGTTAACATCCCTTATAGTGATACTGTCAAGAATCTGGGCATAACGTTCGATCGATGTTTTACTTGGGGTCCCCAGATTACAGAAACTAGCCGAAGGATTTTTGCCTCTGCGGGATCTTTGCGTAGATTACGAAATTTTCTTCCGATTACCACTAAAATTGCGTTAGCACAATCCCTCTTACTCCCTATCCTTGATTACGGTGATGTCTGCTATCTTGATCTCACACAGGACCAGTTCAACAAACTTGAACGCCTTCAAAACCTCTGTATTAGGTTCATATTTGGCTTGCGCAAGTATGACCATGTTTCCGAGTTTCGAGCCAAACTCAAGTGGCTACCCATTCGTCGTCGGCGTGATGTTCATATTGTGTGTCTTCTCTACACTGTGCTATTTCACCCTTCCTCCCCCCATTACCTCCAGGAACGTTTCAAGTACCTCCACAGCAAGTATCCTTTTTCCTTAAGATCGGCAGAGAATCTTAAGTTAGCCATTCCTTCACACAGAACCAAGTTTTATTCCTCCTCTTTTACATTTCAAGCAGTTATTTTGTGGAATGACCTACCTATCGACGTTAAGCGTGCTCCTTCGCTTGACGTCTTTAAGAGTCGTGTCAAGGCTCACTATCTTTCAAAACAATAGCCGTTTTGAAAGATAGTGAGATACTCGTATGTATGTCACAAAAGTCGCACTATTTATTTATATATTAGTGACATTTATTTTTTTTAAACATTTTTAAAGTATTTATATTATATTTATTTCGTCTACTTATTAGTATTTATTTTGTGTATTTTTATTATTTTTATCTTATTATTTTTTACGTCTTGTAAAATTATGTATTACTATTGTATTAGTATTAGAATTTTCAAGGCCTCAACTTTTATAAATGTTCCTGTCCATTCAGGTTGCCTGGAAGAGATCGCTTTGAGCGATAAGGCCGCCCATTAAAAACTTAGTTAAGCCTTATTTAAGTACTATTGTAATTATTTTATGTTTTTAATAAAGAGTTGTTGTTGTTGTTGTTGTTGTTGTTGTCGTTAATTATCATTTTTTTTCCGCTTACATTGCAAACGCAGGCTGAACCCTACGAGATTTATCAAAATAACGTACTTACTAATTATTTGTACACATTAAAAAGGTTTACAGAAAACTCCGCGATGGTATATTTCTATCTCTTATGGATATCCCACAATAACATTTTTTTGTCATTTACTTTTTACGACAAATAATAGCTGTACAAATAATAGCTGTATAGACTGCCTCGGTGGCTCAGTTGGTAGTGAACCTGCCTTCTGAGCTTGGGGGTGTGGGTTCGATTCCCACCTAGGGCAAACATTTATGCGATGAACATTTGTGTTTGTTCTATGTCTGGGTGTTAATATGTATTTAAGTATGTATTTAAAAATATCTAAGTATGTAAATCAGTCTCTGGCAGCCATAGCACAAGCTTTGCTTAGTTTGGGGTCAGGCGACCGTGTGTGGAAGTGTCCCGAATTTATTATTATTATTATTAATTTTCGAAGCGATTTTAACCAATACAGCATTAATCCTTATCCAATTAAGTAACTTAAATACATTGTTGATTTAATATAGATCTATATGGTCCTTTACAGCACAAGATTTAAAAGAGTTTTTCTGTAGTGTATTTAGTATCAGCATTGCACCCGTGCGAAGCCGGAGCGGGTCGCTAGTACTTTATAAATAATTATAATTACCTTTAAGGCGTTATTTGTAATTAAAATGTTGTCAATTTTTAATATAGGACTTAGTTAATGTCTAATATCCGTTTTTGTATAATTAAACGACTTGATTTATTTAGTCAATACCACTTTCAAAATATTATTTGTATTTTTTTTTATTCTATTTATTATTCTGTAAAGTGTCCCTCGAACTTAAGTATGAGATTAATGAACAAATTAAATAAATACATACTTGTCCTTAGGTGTTTGTTTTATTTACACCAAATCTTTTTCCAACGAGCTGTGACCCTAGTCGGAGATTTGAGATTTTCATCTCATCATTTTTCGTCCTTGTCGCTCTCGTTTGAAACGTCGTAGGTGTGAGAGTGATCAAGATAAAATCTCATCTCATCTCACGCGCAGGAATAGCCCTCCAGGGGCCCTATTCGGAGATTTAAGATTCTCATCTCACCTTTTTTCGTCATTGTTGCTCTCATTTAAAACGTCATAGGTGTGAGAGTGACCAAGATAAAATCTCATCTCATCTCACGCGCAGGAATAGCCCTCCAGGTCTTAACTAAAACTTCATTTATTGTCGACCGAGTGAGCGTTAGCAAGCGAAGCGTCTAGGTTTGAGCTTCGACAAAAATGCTTTAGTTTGTCTGTATTCTGTCCGGATCTCAGTCTTCTACTACAGGTCGCATTTCTTAACCGATTCTCTTGAAATTTTAGATAAAGATAAAGATAGGTACATTTATTTGCTTTAAACACGAGTAATACATACGAGTAATATTGTTGTTATAGTAAATTAGAGACGAGCTTCATGTTATGCCTGAAAAGGCGTGCAAATTTTGGAGAGATGGCTAATTATAAAAAAAAAAAAAAATTGTCAAGGCAAATATTAAATTGTCAAAGCTAATTGAATTTAGATGAATCTATACTACAAATTAAATGTCAAAATTAAAGTTGAAATGTCAGCGTTCAAATATAATAGCTTACCTAAATATAATGTCCGAAAGAGAACCGCAAATCATATTTCATTTGATAGTTAAATATGTCAATATTTATTAAAAGAGTAGGTAGGTAGTATAAGAGTAATTAGAGTAGGTTCGGTAATCAATGGAGACTCCGATAATTTGCGAATAATTTAATAATAAACAAAATAGAACGCGTTCGAACACGCTTCTAACTGAACGCTCTCAATTTAGAACGGAAATAAAATATTGTGGAAACTGACGTGGTTTTCACACATTATGATTTACAACACGGGAATTGCGCGCGCGCACTTGCCCTGGGACCCTATTCGAAGATTTGAGATTCTCATCTCACCTTATTTTGTACTTGTTGCTCTCGTTTAAAACGTCATAGGTATGAGAGTGACCACAATAAAATCTCATCTCATCTCAAGCGCAGGAATAGCCCCCCTGATGAAGACCGCCGAATGCGGTTGAAACTATAGTCGGAATAATCGACTGAATCGTACGTGAGTAATTCCCGTGTTGTAAATCATAATGGAAATAAAATAGCTTCTGTTTCGACAACTTGTCCGGATTTCTGTCTGAATTCAGTTCGGATCTCTGTCTTTATACATTTTTACTACAAACGACAGATTTACGATTTATACAGATATTGTATTGTTTTAATACTACAGGCTCGTGAGCTGTAGATCTCGCGGCCGACATAAGTATGTCTTTCTCTACAGGGCCCATTCCTGAACCGATTCTCGTGAAATTTTGTGAGCACGTTCGAAGATGTGAGGGTGTATCGAACCTGCTCAAAAATTCAAGAGAATCGGATAAGAGTCCCACGACGTTCAAAATAGAGCTATGAAAAATATCCGCATTTTTAAGTGGTCACTTTTGACTGATTTATTCAATAGGTAGACAAAGCAAATCAAAAATCACATTACATAGGGAAGTTGTCTACATCATTAGCTGTTAAATGAATTCATAATACAAGGAAAATTCTTAGTTACTTAAGAATAATTACAGAAGTGCAAAAGTCATAAAAATAAATTAAATTGCACTTTGTCGCCTAACGTATTCTATAACCATTTCGTCTAGAAGAAGAAGACGAGCGAAGAGAGCGAGTAATGATACTGACGAGCCTCTAAACTTACCTACAGAATGACAAAGTGCAATTTCAATTTTTTAAATGACTTTTGCACTTCTGTAATTATTCTTAAGTAACTAAGAATTTCCCTTGTATTATGGATTCATTTAACAGCTAATGGTGTAGACAACCTCCCTATGTAATGGGATTTTTGATTCGCTTGTCTACCTATTGAATAAATCAGTCAAAAGTGACCCCAAAATGCGGATATTTTTCATAGCTCTATTTTAGCTTGAGAACGTTTTTTAAAAAAACCAAGAACATAGGAGCGGAGATATTGTTAATTTAATTGTACGTGTTAAATTTCATCATAATCTGACAAACGGTTTTCAAGAAATTTGAGTAGCGCGTTTGTATGGAAATTTCAGAGCGTCGCGTCGCGGCCCTCATAATCAAGCTAGTTAGAGGTCAAATTTAGATCTATTATAAATACTTACTAGTAGCTCGCGGCCGACGTCTGTACTCCTCTATAGGTCACACTAGTGAAGTGGCCAGTCTGTCGGTATTCTACAGAATACACTACGGCGAGTGTGCACAAGAACTGCACGACCTGATCCAGCCATCACCGTTCTTTTATAATTGTACCAGGCGCACCAGTAAGAGACACCCTCTTGTGGTGGAAAATCCGCCAAAACGCACTAAGCGTTTCATGTCAACTTTTCTTGTAACTGCAGAGGTGTGGAACTCGTTGCCTGCGTCTGTCTTTCCACCTAAATACAATCAGGGGATGTTCGAGAGTAAAGTAAATAGGTATCTCCTAGGCAAGCGTGTTACACCTTCGATCACGTCGACGCTTCCCATCAGGCGAGTCAGTGGAAACGCTTACCTAGTCTGTTGTAAAAAACACTCCTCAACAGTTTCTCGTGAAATTTTAAAGAAAAAACTATACAGGGAGTTAAGAAAACCCTTTTGAATAATTAACTCCTAAGTATACGTGCAAATTTACCAAAAAATGCACGTTAAAGATAGCAAGAGTTATGACCAGTTTAAGAACGCAAGAAAACAAAAGGAAATTTCACAGAAATGTTAACAAATCTGTATCATATGTTGGCGGCTTTTATTCAAAGAAAGTAGCGACACGACGCGAAAAGTTTACACATAAACCGATGCAATTAGTGTCTGCGTTCGCGCTTTTAAGAGGGTGGAGCGCGATGTGTGTTAAATTTTTAGTCAATATTTTAATTTAAATTAGCATAATTGCATCCTCCAGTCGATACCATCCATGCGTACCTCTCGGATAAAACAGGGTTTTAGTAACAGCCTGTACAGATTTCTTCCAAAAATTAAGAGTCCGGCGACCACTTTAGACTAACTTCGCATTGGCTTAAGGTTTTCCATAACCATTTCATCTAGAAGAAGATGACGAGCGAAGAGAGCATGTAAAGATACTGACGAGCCTTTAAAGTTACTACAGAGTCACAAAGTGGTTTTTTTTTATGACTTTTGCACTTCTCTAATCATTCTTATATAACTAAGAATGTCCCTTGTATTATGGATTCGTTTAAAAGCTAATGATGTAGACAACCTCCCTGTGTAAAGGGATTTTTGATTTGCTTTGTCTATCTATTGGATAAATCAGTCAAAAGTGACCCCTTACAAATGCGGAAATTTTTCTTAGCTCTATTTTTGCTTGAGAACGTTTTTTGAAAAAACCAAGAACATAGGGGCGGAGATATTGTTAATTTAATTGTGCATGCTAAATTTTATCATAATCTGACAAATGGTTTTCAAGAAATATGAGAAGCACGTTTGTATGGAAATTTCATAGCATCACGGCCCTCTTGACTAAATTTGCCACCGTAATAATCTGCAACTTATTGTACCTAATTACTTCTATTGTGATTTTTCTACTTTGGCAATTTTTTTTTTCATTTTGAAAAATTCTGACCATAGGGGGCTATTCCTGCGCGTGAGATGAGATGAAATTTTATCTTGGTCACTCTCACACTTATGACGTTTCAAACGAGAGCAACAAGGATGCAAAGAAGTGAGATGAAAATCTCAAATCTCCGAATAGGGTCCCAGGCAATATTGCGCCAAAATTGCTGTAAAAAAAGGCCCGTCTAGGAACACCCCAACTTTTGTTGTGGTGAATCTCTCCATGGCAACCGACCACTCCTTCGACAGGCGGTTCTTCCACCCACTCAGGAAATTATGAGGGTGTGGCGTTACGCGGATTACTTTAAAATATACCTATTTTTAACATGACATAACATAGCGTCACGCCTTTCCCCAGAGGGGGCTGGCAGAGGTGTACAACACCCACACTTCGCCGGACGATATTCAGTCCCTAATGTGACAGTACACCGGGCTCCAGTCATTTAGCAGATGACATACAATACGCACATAAGTTAACACAATGAATAAATTGGTGCGTGCCGTCGGCTGGGTCTAAAACCCGCTCCCTCTGGCTTGATAGGCGGGCTAAAATATAACATACAAATATAAATGTCAACTTGAGAATAAAAATAATGTGGTTATAATAATATTAATAGTAGGTTGTCTGGAAAAGATCGCTCTTGAACGATAAGACCGCCCATTGCGCCTATATTTTTGAGTGTAGATTTATTTTGTATTTGGTGTCAATAGAGGTTTTAAATTGTATTGTATTGTAATGTAAATGTCAAAAGAATACAAGTCAAAATACCAAAATGTCAAACATGCTCTGTCATGCGTTTGTCCGTAGGACTAGTATTACTTCTGTGGATTGATGTCGAGCTACGAAACAGCTACGACTGTGCTACGAGCTTCTACGACTCCTACGAGGTTTCTTACAATAACATAAAACAGCGGTCAGCAACCCGCGGCCCGCGGGCCACATGCGGCCCTCGGCCCCCCTCTTTGCGGCCCGCGAGTGTTTTCAATAAATTAAAAAATCGGGACATTTCGCTCACACGGTCGTCTGGCCCCAAACTAAGCAAGGCTTTTACTATAGCTGACAGAGACCGATAAACATTGATTTTTAGAGATCAGATAATACCTTCATTAATAAATAGATTACTATGGCAAAATATGTATAAACAGAAAAAAACCTATCGTCAAATTTTTGAACAAGTGCGGCCCATCACTAGCTTATTTTGGCACTGTGCGGCCCTTGCCTGCCAAAAGGTTGCCGACCGCTGACATAAAACATTGTATAGAAGACAGCTTGAGAACCACTGGACGGATAAGTATAAAATAGTCTACTTTACTCAACAGAATATAGCTACATATTATAGCTTTTTAAGGGTTCCTTTGAAGGTGTGGCTTGGTTAAGTTACCATGGCAACTAGATGCACAACAGAATCCCCTATCCGTCGCTATGACACTATTTCGTAAGCTAAGCCCTGCAGGGCTGCAGGTTCCCTAAAAACGAAGGATTAAATAACTCAGATTTTATTTATTTATTAAATACACAACACAAATTACAAACTTTAAAAATCTAAATATTGTTACGAACGGGGTTAGTATAAAAGGAATGAAACGTCGATGTATCCGAAGATTTACTTAATTCACAAGTACACACACAAACACTGTTACGCTACACTATAGCACTATACACTTGCACTATAGCACTCTGAACACTTCTCGTACAATTACTTTGAACGCGTAATCAAAACTGACTGCCGAGTCGTCGGTCGTCCGCGTATTTATACAATTTTAAGATATCCAGAACATTCGATTTAACAATAGCGCAAGCACACAAAAAGTTGTTTATCACGCTGAGCCACGCGTTCAATCTAGAACATTCGGACAATACAAAATATTGAAGTGAACACCCTATTATTCAATAGATAAAAACATCATAAAAACGGTGCACAATAATTGCTTTCCAGAAAGATTTCTTTTGTTCCGGATTTTAACAATGGGACGCGCGCGACTCGACCGGCTACTATTGTCTAATCCGTGTTACCTATCGGTAGTTGTAAACAACATCGCCACAGATTAGCGTATAGTTTCTTCATCGGCCGCGACTGGCGTAAATATATCAAATACTCTAAATACTTATCATCTCTATCAAAATCAACTTGGTAGTGTGAAATGAAATAAAAAATATATTTATTGCCAAAGTAAAAAAAACACATTGTAGAAGTAATTAGGTACAATAGTTAGATAAATACGGTGGCAAAGAGTGTAAGCTCAGCACTGAGCTGCGTAAAACAAGATCAGTTGAAGCAAGGCTGATTTTCAGCTTACCCCTAGACTCGAATTAAGATGTTCGTCGAGGGTATAGTCATGCGAGTGATCACTTTATACGACCAAACAGGGCTGGCATATTCTAAAATACTTCTGATGAGAGTAAATAAAATGAGTAAAGAAGGGAACGGAGTTTTTAAAGCCTTTTGCAGCTCTAAATACAAAACCGAGGAGATTAGCTCTCTTTCTGATATATATAATATATATATTTTTTTTTACAACAGACTAGGTATGTGTTTAACCACTGACTCGCCTGATGGGAAGCGTCGACGTGATCGAAGGTGTAACACGCTTGCCTAGGAGATACCTATTCACTTTACTCTTAAACACCCCCGGATTGTATTTAGGTGGAAAGACAGACACAGGCAACGAGTTCCACACGTCTACAGTCCATATGTCCAATAATATAATATTAGTGCATAATATGTCCAAAGTGTTCGCGAAATTATATTTTTTCATCAAAGAGAATGCCCAAATCTTTAGCAGTTACAGATCTTGTGAGAACCTCGTTAAAATGTGATATGTACTATTCTACTATTGTAATGCCTGGTTAACTTTATTCCAATCCAGGAGCCCTATTCGGAGATTTGAGATTTTCATCTCACCTTTTTTCGTCCCTGTTGCTCTCGTTTGAAACGTCATAGGTGTAAGAGTGACCAAGATACAATCTCATCGCATTTCACGCGTAGGAATAGCCATCCAGCGCTGGAATGCCCCTGAAGGGCTATTCCTACGCGTGAGATGAGATGAGATTTTATCTTGGTCACTCAAATCACGAATGTCTTGGGGCCAAGACACCAATGTGTATCTGTCTGGTCTGGTGTTAAGACACCAAGTTGATATTGAAGCCAATGTGTTAGTAACAAGGTCCAATATTGGCCATTACATATTGAAGCTAAGGACCCAAAGAAAACACAATCTGAGGCATACATTTTTTAATCTCCGACGCGAAAACGACGGGTCGTTTTAAGTTTGGCGTGTGTGACTGTGTTTGTGTGTGTGTGTGTGTGTATGTATGTGTGTCTGTTGCATCGTAGCTCCCGACCGGATGAACCGATTTTGATTTTTGTTTTGTTTGAAAAGTGTATTAGTCGGGAGTGTTCTCAGTTGAGTTTTTTTTGTTGTCAATTTCTAATTTATAATTGTCTATCGAAAACGTACACACTACGTATTTTTTAGAACGTAGATTCTACGTATGTACTTACTTAAAATGTATTCTAAGTGCTATTCCAGACTATAATCTATCTCTGTCCTAAATTTCACCCAGCCCCGTTCAGCCATTCTGACGTGATTGAGTAACAAACATAACCATCCTACCATTCCTCCACACTTTAGCATTTATGATATACTCGTAGGTATGCTAGGCCTAACAAACACTCATCAGTCAACTTGCATACAGACTAAAAAAAAGGAAAACAAAATAAAAAGCCTTCAAAAACACATAAAAACTGCATTCATTCAGTATTTTGAAAAGGGGAGCCAGTGTTTCAGCACCGAAATATTAATTCACATACATAAATCAAAGGAAAATCAAAAGAGCCAAATTCATAGAAACTCATCAATAGCTTCGAAATAAATTTCACGAGCTATACAAATACTACTTTTACAAACTCACATACGCTCACATTTTAATTACTAGCAGCGCCCCGCGGTTTCACCCTCCATCTATAAATAACGTTACTTTTTTTTGGATTAAACTCTGTTTTTACCCGACTGCTCAAGAAGGAGGGTTATGCTTTTCGAGTGTATGTATGTATGTATGTACATACATACATGGAAAAATTATAAATCCCTTTAGCAAGACCAGTAATGCCAAAGATAACAAGTAACATTGTAAGAAGAAAAACAAAAACCCGGCTGCAAAATGTTGTACCCTATGTCTCTTCCACTATCAAGACGATTCAAATGACACCTCACATATCGAAATCCATCAAGCTGTTCAGGCTGCAGGGCGTGCCAAAGAAACCTCAAATTTTTCATAGTTTTTTTTGATGCCGGGCCTTGCAACATCGAAAATGGAAGAGCTAGCGCTCTTCCAGTTTTGAAAATCGTTTGCTCGTTATCAAGCGTTAATTTAAGCATTAAAAAAACTATAGCATTGAAGAACTTACGTATTTTTCAACAAAACTTGCTATTTAGCATTCTTTTATTTATTTCGTATGTATGTATGTATGTATGTATGTATGTATGTATGTATGTATGTATGTATGTATGTATGTATGTATGTATGTATGTACATACATACGAAATAAATAAATGAATGCTAAATAGCAAGTTTTGTTGAAAAATACGTAAGTTCTTCAATGCTATAGTATTTTTAATGCTTAAATTAACGCTTGATAACGAGCAAACGATTTTCAAAACTGGAAGAGCGCTGGCTCTTCCATTTTCGATGTTGCAAGGCCCGACTAGTGGAAGTGACATAGAGTACATTTTGCAGCCGGGTTTTTGTTTTTCTTCTAATAATGTTAATTGTTATCTTTGGCACTACTGGTCTTGCTAAAGGGATTTATAATTTCTCCATGGCATTACTGTCATTGCTTGGTTGTCTCATTGAGAAAAAATATATTTCCCTTTGGCGCAACTGGTAGTGCTCAAGAGAATAGCAGTTCCCCAAGGCACAACTGGATCGCTTGATGGTCTCATTGAGAAAATATATTTCCCGTTGACACGCACCTGCATTCCTAGCATGCGCGCGCGTCAAAATTCTTCTAGTCACTTTTTGTCATGCGAGAAAGAGACAAGGCTATGTGTAAACATACTTCTGTCTCGACAAAGGAGTCGATATACCTTTGTCGCGTTGTGTATGTTAGCCCAGCTGTTGTGTTATGGAGAATTAAAATTCCCCTTAACACCACTGGTTATGCCAAGCAGTTGAACCAAAAGGAAGTAACGGCCAGACAGAAAAGACGTAGGACGAAGACGAAACATGAACGCAGGATAGAGTGGAGACATGACATCTTCAAGAAACGTCGCGGCCGGTCCCATCTTCTTTGTATGTGTGCGTCGCGTCTCTTCTACACATTTGGATGTAAGTTGTACATTGAAGGACGCCGCGTCTGCGTCCGTCCGTTTCTCGTCTGCGTCCGTCCGTTTCTCGTCTTCTCGTCTACTTTGTTACTCAATCACACCAGAACGGCTAAACGAATATGGATGAAATTTGGCTCAGAGACAGATTATAGTGTGGAATAGCACACTTTTTAAGCGCAATTAACACCACGGAGCGCAGCTAGCGATGTATGAGTAGGAAGTAGTATAATTACATAACATTATCTCGCCTTTCCAAAAGGACTTTCGCCGGCTGAGGTGTAATACAACAGCCACACTTCGCTTGACGATATTCAGTCCCAAATGTGACAGGGAGCGAGCCTATCACCATACACCGGGCTCCAGTCATGTAGCTGATGACGTACAATACGCACACATGATCACACAATGAACAAATTGGAGCGTGCCGTCGGCTGGGTTTGAACCCACTGCCTCTGGCTTGAGGGGCGGGCCTTCTCCAACTAGGCTATCATCACTCATTCAGTAGTATAAACAAAGTGCGATTAAAATACTTATCATAATATGTAGGTTTGTATGATAAATAAAAAAATAGAACAAATAGTATCTCATATTTGCCCTATTTTTTTGAATGTACGAAACTATTCTCAAAAGCATATTTTAATTCGAAAACACGGTAAGTGTTTTATTTGTATGGAAGTGAAATGTTGGCGAATGTTTTTATTTATTTCGTGAATAGGTTACATTTCGAACGCGCCCGTGGTCGAGTGGCTGAAAAATTTGATAGTGATGGGACATGGTCGATAGTTTCGTTATCGATAGTGCCGGTCGATAAACACAATAATAGTTTTATTCAGTGTCTTTTTTAATAGGTATTTTCATCTTTCGGCGACTTAGGAGTCTATATACACACCAAAATAACCGACAGCCGTCAACATTTTAGTATTGGCATAAAGCCTTGATGTCAGTGGTTTTATTTCAATACAAATTCAGCTTTTTTGTTTAATTACGCCGCCAAATAACAAATTGGCAGTAGTTATCGCTAATTTTGGTGTGCAGACGTCTCTTTTAAGCTAGCTACCTTCCCTTACACCTTGCGACACCTGTGAGGCGTAAGCTTAGACTTGCACAAGTATACAGCAAAGTGTGTTGGTAGATAATTGCGCAAAAACTAGCACACACTACTCTACACTTGCGCAAGTCTGAACTAGCACCAGTATATCGCAAAGTGTATGGCTAAGGTGCACAATACACCGCACCGGATATGGCTCCGGTGTGCGGTGATGCGGATTTTAGCTTTGACTAGAAAATCTCGATTTGTATACAAAAACCGCAGGGTATAACACTGACACCGCGTCTCCGTGCAGAGAAGCACCTTGCGAATTTCGTCGCACCGCACACCGCAGCGGGATGCGTCAGCACTATGTTATCCGCCATTTAATAAAAGTTTAAGAAAACTATGAAAGCCTAGTCGGGACCCAGCCGACGGCACGCACCAATTCGTTAATTGCGTGAACATATGTGCGTATTTAATGTCATCTGCCACGTAACTGGAGCCCAGGGTATGGCGACAGGCTCGCCCCCTGTCACATTTGCGACTGAATATCGTCTGGCGGAGTGTGGGTATTGTACACACATGCCAGCCCCTTTGGAGAAAAGGCGTGACGATATGTAATAACGTTTTAAGTAAAAGTGTGTGTGGAGGCAATGTGTTATCCATCTAAGGCTTAGGCAGTCAGGTAGAAGTTAAAAAAAATATCGACAAAAAAACATAATTCCACGCTCACGCACATCCCTAGTCTAATATGAAGTGAATGCCCAAAGTTTGCATGTTTGTACATTTCTGCGAGTACTTCCTCGTTATTACGAAACAGTATTTGAACTATTTCTGAATTTGAGCAGCTTTTCGAATCAGTTCGCCTTTTATTTAAAGTTTATTCAACTTATTTAGTGCCATTCATCTAGGTTTAAAAAGTGAGTACGTGGCCGCCTAAAAGGCTACTACCTAAATTTGTGGGTCTGTGGAGCTGAAATCTAAATTGGTTGGCTTGTAGAGCTGAAAGGAGATTGACGAATCAGGTTTACATGGCGAGTGTAGATGGTCAAATCGGTCAGGGTCGACCTAGGCGCACGTATCTCGACCAAATTGAAGATGTGTAAAAGAAAGACCAGGTCAAGAGTACCCGTAACCGACAAGCGTGTATGAAAAGACTCATGGAATTAGAAGAAGCGAAAGATGTACCATGATCGCAGCAAGTGGAGAGAAGTGGTCTCTGCCTACCCCTATGGGAAAGAGACGTGACTATACTTATGTATGGAGCTGAAATCTGTATTGGTTGGCCTGTGGAGCTGAAATCTAAACTCACTTAGGGATGATGATGATGAATATGACGATACGATTTCATGAGAATCGGTTAAAAAATGCGATCTGTAAAGAAGACAAGATCCAGACAGAATTCGAACATACAAAAGTACTTTTGTCGAATGTGATGCATAGACGCTTCGCTAGCTAAAGCTGACGGTAATTGATAATAATAATAATAATTTATTGCTTGATTGATAATGGATTAAAAATTATATTAAAAATAATTGAAATCAACAATGATTTGGATTTTGTCCCGATAGTCGTCACGGTAAACGGTCTCATAGCGAAGAGCCTCGACCAACATCTCAAGAGGCTCTCGTTAGATGGTTGGATGCAGTCGGCAGTGAGCCGTATTGTCAGGAGGTTCCTTACTCTGCAGCCCTAACCACCGGTAGCTTGGGCCTCACCCCGCTG
Organism: Peribatodes rhomboidaria; assembly: GCA_911728515.1. Classification (NCBI taxonomy): domain Eukaryota; kingdom Metazoa; phylum Arthropoda; class Insecta; order Lepidoptera; family Geometridae; genus Peribatodes; species Peribatodes rhomboidaria. The sequence continues at coordinate 3,960,181 of OU452194.1, forward strand.
CCGGTGGCACCCTAGTTTTTAAGACTTTTTGTAGAATTTGTGTTCATATTCATATTTTGTAAAAAAAAACCGACACTGCTATTATATAAATTACTTTCTACCCCGAACAAAATGAACAGTTCCTGAACATCGATATAAATGTACTACGTACTAGATTCCATATTCCAAACATACTGCACTGCATTGCACTGTACTGCAATCCGTACAACATACATTAGTGTGGCTACAACACGCACGCCGTGTGCTTGTGTGCGGAGCGAAAAAAAACTGCATTCTAGAGCTATACATGATTTAATAGTTTGGTTAGACGATATAACTGATGGTAGGTATAGCGCTGCAGCAAACCTGCAGTCAGTCACCGCGGGCCGCGACGGGTTACGTGACGTATTTTTTTGTTTTGAACAACTTTTACTCGTAGTACGTGGTACTTACGAGTATTTCTCAATGTTTCTGGACGATTGCGCGTTTAACCGCTGCCGCAAGTATTTTATTATAAATGTTTCGTTAATCGAATATCATTGTCAACAAAAAACCGCCGAGTGTGCCCTTAAGGCTACATTAACGATTGAACTGAACTGCAATTTTCAATTAAATGCTACATGTGGTCGAAACCTCATTGCAACGAGCAGTTAACACAGAGAGAGGGGTTGGTGGTCTGTCCGATTCCGTAGCATATAAGTGAATTTGCACATATAATCCGAATTCATAAACACGCTTTATCAAATTGAAATTACCTGCTTATTGATTATTTCATAAGATAAAAGATAGATTCGTTTTGCGCGTTTCTTATAAGTCTCATATTTGTTTGTCAACTTCATTACCTTCTATTTACTATCTTTCAAACGCATTCCAAGAGATTCCTTTCAATACGCATATGAGCATATTGTACGTCACCTTCTACGTGACTGGACCCCGGTGTATGGCGACAGGCTCGCCCCCTGTCACATTGAAACTCAAATTGTAGTACTGGTCACACTTTTATAATGCACTATGTATATATAAGTACACGAAATTATAATGCACATAATGTCAAGGTAAGAATGACCAAGCGAGTAGCGCAGTTTTTTTTGCGTCAATGTGCGCGTGCTGTGTATATATACGACAGTAGCGTAGTTTTTGGATGGTTTTTGGCTTCACCTAAATCATACGCCGTGCGCCATCTTATTCTCTGGGTTGATCTGAGTATTCATAGCGATTCACTCAAGACTTGGATCTCACTTCAAACCAGTCTCATGCTGCCCACATTCTTCGTCTTCACGCTACTCTTAACAGATCCTGACTGCGCCTTGTAGGTACTGTCTATGCTGCGTCTTCACAACTTTAAGCGCTACCGTGGCTCGGATGTCACGTTAAGAGTCCGGCGACCTAACTAACTTCGAACTAGGCGACCTTGACTAACTTCGCATTGGCGTAAGGTATTCTATAGCCATTTCGTCTAGAAGAAGAAGACGAGCGAAGAGAGCGAGTAATGATACTGACGAGCCTCTAAAGTTACCTACAGAGTGACAAAGTGCAATTTCAATTTTTTTTATGACTTTTGCACTTCTGTAAATATTCTTATGTAACTAAGAATTTCCCTTGTATTATGGATTCATTTAACAGCTAATGATGTAGACAACCTCCATTACATAGTAATGGAATTTTTGATTTGCTTTGTCTATCTATTGAATAAATCAGTCAAAAGTGACCCCTTAAAAATGCGGATATTTTTCATAGCTCTATTTTCGCTTGAAACGCTTAAAAAAAACAAGAACATACGGGCAGAGATATTGTTAATTGAATTGTACATGCTAAATTTCATCATAATCTGACAAATTGTTTTTAAGAAATTTGAGTAGCGCGTTTGTATGGAATATCAGAGCGTCGCGGCACTCTTGAATTGTAGCCCCCGGTTTTGTCTTCAATCGTCAAACCATGTTAGAGGTCTTCGAGCGGCCTAGAACCTCTGCCATTAGGGCTAGTCGCTCGGCCTATACGAACTTGCTCGCCTACATCTTATTTTAGTTTAGTGAATGTCTCTAAAACTCGGTAAATGTTATATCTAATTAATGATCTAAATAAATATGGCGGCTAAAACTTTTTCCATCTCAGGCGAGAGTTACGAAGGCCGGTTGCACCGTAGACAAGTGACATCACTAAATAATTAATTTGTGCGTAGTGTGTGGCTTAGCTTGTGTAGCGATGATTGCCTAGTTGAAGAAGGCCTGCCTCTCAAGCCAGAGGAAGCGGGTTTAAAACCAGCCGACGGCACGCACCAATTTGTTCATTATGGGCACATATGTGCGTATTGTATGTCATCTACTACATGACTGGAGCCCGGTGTATGACGACAGGCTCGCCTCCTGTACATTTGGGACTGAATATCATACGGCGAACTGTGGGTGTTGTAATACACCTCTGCCAGCCCCCTCGGAGGAAAGGCGTGACGATATGTTTATATTTGTTTTTAACCCACGTTAAACGCAGAAACCACGCGCACACCCTCGGCAATATTTGTTATTTTTTATTTGTCAAATTTAGAGGCCTTCGTTTCGCTCTGTCAAAAATCTCGATATAAGGCTAGTACAGTAACTAATTCACAAATGTCATGACGGTTTTTGACATTTTTGTCAAAAACCAAAGACAAAATTTTGCAGGCGAAATTTTTTCTCTTAATGTCAGACGACGAAATTTTGCAGGCGCTTGTGGTCTCTTAATGTCAGCCCAGAAGACGTCCACTTCTGGACAAAGGCCTCTCGCAATGATCTGAAATCAATCTTGATCAAAGATCAAGGCAAGTAGTATGTGCAAACATAATTGTAAAGTTGAATCGATGAGCAACGAGAGGCTGTTAAGATTTAGGGGTTGGACAAGAGGGGTTCTTGACAAGACTGCCGTGCGCTTCTACCTCAGTCTTTGAAGCCTTTCTCCCACACCCTTGAACCGCGCAGTTGAGAAATCATTTAACAGGTACCACTATAGTTTACCAACCAGCAATATGCCTCTATGTAGGATAGGCCCTCGATTCTACACTATTAAATTGTTAATAAATTGCCCCACATTAACAATTTGTGTATGACAGAACTGTCAAAAGTAGACAGTACATCACTACATAGTATAAAACAAAGTCGCTTTCTCTGTCTCTATGTCCCTTTGTATGCTTAAATCTTTAAAACTACGCAACGGATTTTGATGCGGTTTTTTTTTTAAATTGATAGAGTGATTCAAGAGGAAGGTTTATATGTATAATAACATCCATTAAATAGTGGAGAAATATTGTTATTTTTGAGGTTTCTAATGTGATGTCGTTAATTATCAAAATAATGTACTAATTATTTGTACACATTGAAAAGGTCTACAGAAAACTCCGCGATGGTATATGTCTATCTCTTATGGATCAAAAAATGTTATTGTGAATTAAATTTTTTGTTAAAATGTTATTCACAATAACATTTTTTGTTAATACCCGTGCGAAGCCAGAGCGGGCCGCTATGTTTTTATATACAACGTTCACAGTTTTTCTGTACTGTATTTAGTATCAGCATTGCACCCGGGCGAAGCCGGGGCGGGTCGATAGTTAACAATATAAAAACAATTGCTTTTAAAATCAAGGCCCAGTTCAACGTTCTCGTAACCACCGGTAAAGGACTATGTGTAACCGGGCCGGCTCAGGTGTCCGCTAATGCCGTTTGAGTGACTCGCCGTTCCGCCAGCTTTTATATCCGCCCTTACGTACTAAATAATGCTGCAATTATGCTTATAATGTTGTGCCAAGGTTGTGGGAGAAACTCTACTTAACTCCTTCTTAGAGAAGATCCTTGTTGTATTAGGTACTTAAAGTTGCGCCATGAAAGGATTGTTTCTACTATGACGCGGACATCTCGCGGAAAAACTTTTCTTTGCAACTTTTCGTGCTGCCTCGGTGGCTCAGTTGACAGTGAACCTGCCTTCTGATGTGGGGGCGTGGGTTCGATTCCCACCTAGGACAAACATTTATATGTGATGAACATTGGTGTTTGTTCTATGTCTGGGTGTTAATATCTATTTAAGTATGTATTTAAAAATATCTATGGATGTATATCAGTCTCTGGCAGCCATAGTACAAGCTTTGCTTAGTTTGGGGTCAGGCGACCGTGTGTGAAAGTGTCCCGAATGTATTATTATTATTATTATAATTGTACCTCTAGGTTGATCTAAGTACGTTACTACGTTTAAGCCAAAGTTCAGAAAAACTTAAACAAACGATTAAATTTAAAGGTCTGATTTTGACAGCTCTTTATTAAGTAAAATGTCAACAATGGACAGTTTACATAATAATCGCTCAATTAGAATTCTATTAGCCGCGCCCCGCGGTTTCACCCGCAGTTAAAAAGTTCCTATGTGCTATTCTAGACTATAATCTATCTCTGTACCAAATTTCATCCAGATCTGTTCAGCCGTTCTAGCGTGAAAGTAACAAACATCCATCCATCCATTCTTACAAACTTTCGCGTTTATAATATTAGTAGGATAAACATGGGCCTACCGCCGCACTCAGGGACGTTATTGATTATCTAAGGAATCTTATGAATCAACATAAATCTCGACATAAAATAGTTTTAATCCAGTGTATAAGCTACCACCATGCCAAATTTCATCAAAATCCTTCCATCCGTTTGAGCGTGACGAAGTAACAAACATACACACTTACACACTCACAAACTTTCGCTTTTATCAAACGGTCGCCTGACCCCAAACCAAGCAAAGCTTGTACTATGGCTGCCAGAGACTGATATCCATACATAATAACATTTTTTAAATACATACCTAAATAAATAAATAGTTATTAAGACACTGACATAGAACAAACACAAATGCTCATCACATGAAAGTTTGCCTTAGTTAGGAATCGAACCAACGCCCCTAAGCTCAGAAAGCAGGTTCACTACCAACTGAGCATCAACTTCAACAACCTTCTACTAAAGGTAGGACCACGATCAATCAGTGAAAAGATTTATCTCCAACACCGTCTTACAGATTTCATACATACATATATATTCGCCACGCCTTTCCCCCGAGGAGGCTGGCAGAGGTGTAATCCAACACCTACACTTCGCCGGGCGATATTCAGTCCCAAATGTGACCGGGGGCGAGCCTGTTGCCATACACCGGGCTCCAGTCATATAGCAGATGACATACAATACGCACATATGTTCTCACAATGAACAAATTGGTGCGTGTCGTCGGCTGGGTTTGAACCCGCTCCCTCTGGCTTGAGATGCAGGCCTTCTCCAACTAGCCTATCATCGCTTATATAGATTCCTACAGATTTCAAAATCATAATAAACAAACTTTTAACTTTAAACTTTTTACTTAAAAACTAACTTTTCAAAGAATACTACAAGTTTTTATCCACTACAGCTAAGTTTTCTCCCCCTTTTTGTTAGACATTGTTACGAATATAGGCATGTGTGTGTTAGTGTATGTAGTGATTTATAAATACGTATGTTGTTATGTGTACGTATTTATTTTTTAAGCAAGAAAAACATACTTTACGAACTTTGATGAAACTGAGAAGGATGTGGAGTCGAAGATTTTTGAAGTGAAACTTCTAACACGACTTCCAACGAGGTTGCGTTAAACGTTTAACGCTTCTAGTCCCCGTCCTAATAGAAAGAGACAGAGCGAGAGTGAATGCGTGGTACTCGAACGCATGCGCGTAGTAAACCTGTTACAGGCCAGCGCGAGCGTTAGCAACGAGTAGCGTCCAATATTACAACGCAAGAGGGAGAGAGAAAGATATACACAGAAGTTTCACTTCTGCTGCGCGAAGGGACTACTATTTTTGTAACGAAAATCGTCAAGAATAATGTCCGACCGCCGGCGATGAGCGAGTAGAGCTAGAAACTAGTTGACGAGCGAGTTTATAGTCCGATAGTTTTATCGCTGGGCGACGGAAAGGCTAGAGCGAGTGTACGCCGAGCGTGCATTTTCTACTCGCCGGCCGCGTGGACTCGCTCGAGTTCTCGCTAGCGTCGTCGTAAACCAGCGATCAACTAATATTATTTGTGTCTTTTTTATTCACGAGGGACCTAAATCTATTGTACGTATCTTGAGCGGGAAAATAGTCGAAAGTTCGTCGCTTACTCGCCGGCAACCGGACAACTGCCTTAATATGGTTCTTTAGTTTACTCTGATTTTTATTAGAACTCCACAGTAAATAAGGTACCTACATAATAAAACTTTTCCTAAAAAAAACTAAACTAATGTTTTAAAATCGAAAGTAGCTTTGTCTGTCTGTTTGTAAGCTTTTCACGGCTAAACGGCTGAACAAATCTTGACGACATTTGATAAATAGTTACAGTATATTACGAGGAAGGATTTTGGGTACTATTTTCTCAATAAACGCGAACGAATTCACGAGTAACAGCTATAGTTATATGCGTGAAACATGAGTTTTCATATATTTTATTCCTATTTGAGATGAGATCGATAAGTCCTGCACTGACGTCCCACTTGGGATGTATTGTTCACCCACGGTTAAAAATCCTATGTGCTATTCTAGACCATAATGTATCTGTGTGCCAAATTTCATCTAGATCTGTTCAGCCGTTCTGGCGTGAAAGAGTAACAAACATCCACCCTTCCATCCATCCATTCTTACAAACTTTCGCGTTTATAATATTACATAGGATTTCCCCCTGCCAGCATCTACCCGAGCCAACACAACTCCTTGAAATACGTGTGGTATAAAGTATACTCCAGTGGCGTAGATGGTAGCATTTTATTGTGTTAGCGAGCTTATTATATAGTACCTGGATGACCGAGCTTTGCTCGGTATTTTTTTTATTTTAAATTGTGTTTTTTGGAAAATAAACAATTGATTTTAGTCTAACCTCAAAGCAAACACTCATTGACTTCGTGTTACTTAACAACGCCATCTGCTGTTGTGTCGTTAAAGCAATTAGTTGCTCACAAAAAATAGTATTATTATTCGCCAATAGATGTCAGGAAGAGTCATATTTTTCAATTGAGACTACTCAAACGCCTCCTTTTTGTTATTTTTCTTCCAAGTTTATGTTTAAGTTGATTATCGATAAAACACGAATTAAATGATATTTTCTAAAAATGATTCCTAGCTAGATCGATTTATCGCCCCCGAAACCCCCTATATACTAATTTGTATGAAAATCGTTAGAGCCGATTCCGAGATTCCAATTATATATATATATATATACAAGAATTGCTCATTTAAAGGTATAAGATAGGATTTCCCCCTGCCAGCATCTACCCGAGCCAACACAACTCCTTGAAATACGTGTGGTATAAAGTATACTCCAGTGGCGTAGATGGTAGCATTTTATTGTGTTAGTAAGTAAGTTCATTATAAAAAAATACGCCTAAGCGTCTCCACGACATTTTTAGTCGAGAAAAATGCGCATCCGTAGAGGCGCAACGCCTAGGGCTGTACCAATTAGTGAGTTCCGCTCGCCGGAGCCATTGTGAACACGGTCGTGGCAACCCTGTGTTCGGAGACCTATGTATGTCTAGATGTTGTTGATAGCTGTCTGCTAGAAAGTTTTGTAGGCCCTTAGCTATCTGTGGGTATTTATCTTATCATTATTGACCTAAGCAATGACAGCCTAATTGGAGAAGGCCTGCCTCTCAAGCCAGAAGGAGCGGGTTCGAATCGACGGCACGCACCGATTTGTTCATTGTGTGAACATACATATGTGCGTATTGTATGTCATCTGCTACATGACTGGAGCCCGGTGTATGGCGACAGGCTTGCCCGCTGTCATATTTGGGACTGAATATCGTCCGGCGAAGTGTGGGTGTTGTTTTACACCTCTGCCAGCCCCTCGGGGGAAAGGAGTGACGATATGTATCATTATTGACTGCCTCGGTGGCTCAGTTGGTAGTGAACCTGTCTTCTGAGCTTGGGGGCGTGGGTTCGATTCCCACCTAGAGCAAAAATTCATGTGATGGACATTTGTATTTTTTCTATGGCTGGGTGTTAATATCTATTTAAGTATGTATTTAAAAATATATATGTATTTATATCAGTCTCTGGCAGCCATAGTACAAGCTTAGCTTAGTTTGGGGTCAAGCGACCGTGTGTAAAAAATGTCCCGAATTTATTTATTTATTTTATTTGTTTAAATGTGAAAGTAAGTTTGTTAGTTTGTTTGTTTGTAACGCTTTCACGTCTGAACTACTCAACTGGTCGTCTTGATATTTTGCATTACATGTTGTCTGGGATACAGAAAAGGACATAGGGTACTTTTTATCCCGAAAAAAATTACGGTTTCTGTGGGACCGAGTGTGAAACCGTGAGGCGCAGCTAGTACAAAAAACTACCTGATCAATACTCAATACTCATATTAATTATGTAGCCATGCAGGTCTCATAAACATGTAGTGTGTAAGCAGACATAATCATATTATGACCCATTTTTATGATTGAATGCGCTCACGTTTGACCACAACATACCTGATGGAAAGTGACGATGCGGTCTGAGATGGAGCACGCTTGCCCATGAGGTGCCGTCTCACTCTTGTCTTGAAGAGACCCAGGTTGTATCTGTTGCTGGGGAACACCGAGGCAGGAAGTGCGTTCCACTCCTTGGCACCTTGCTAGGGTATGGCATTAATATGTCGATTACAAATACAATAAAAATTATTTTATTACCAAAAATGTACATTATCCAACACAAACAAATTATTCTTAAATATTTTAAAATTACCCTAAGCTAAATTAGATTCGCTTGTGGTCCCTGCACTAGGCATGAATAGCTGTATCGCATAGGGCCACCTATTTTGTACTGATTACTAGGGTGGTGCGGTACACTATCACAAAGTTTTTATTTTCGTTTGATTTGAAGTCAAAGTCAAAATGTATTCAATTTAGGTATCAAAGATACACTTATGAACGTCAAAGTTTTTTTTTAAATAGACTCGACCGCCTTGTTAGGATAAAGAGCCTCTACTCAGAAGAGCAGGCAATTTTTGTTCATTCAAATTTCTCAAAAAAAAATCTAAACACTAGTGTTCGGCTGAAAAGGTGGGCATGTGTCCGGGGAGGGTTGGATTGTGTGTGAATAGTTCATGTGTGTGTGTGTGATAGTGCGAGTACATGCTCGCATGTCTCGGGTGTGGAAATGTGGGTTGTGACTGTGCAAAGTGTGGAATTGTGAGTGTCTAGGGGCGTGCATGGTTTTAGCAGAATAGCTGCAAAATGGTCGATCTATTTAAAAAAAATTAAGAGGTACTCCGTTTCTCTGTGTGAGAGAGATTGCAAAAAGTTGAATACTATTGCACTACTACCTTTTACTATCTTTGCACTCTTTAATTAATTGGAGACATGTTTTTTTTCTTCGACTTTTACAAACTTGTTTTTTAAGTTGGTTACTTTGACAAGTAGACCAACACCCTTAAGAGGGCCGCGACGCGGACGCTCTGAAATTTCCATACAAACGCGCTACTCAAATTTCTTGAAAACCATTTGTCAGATTATGATGAAATTTAGCATGTACAATTAAATTAACAATATCTCCGCCCCTATGTTCTTGGTTTTTTTTTTTTAATTCTCAAGTGAAAATAGAGCTATGAAAATATCCGCATTTTTAAAGGGTCACTTTTGACTGATTTATTCAATAGGTAGACAAAGCAAATCAAAAATTCCATTACATAGGGAGGTTGTCTACATCATTAGCTGTATGGATCCATAATACAAGGGAAATTCTTAGTTATTTAAGATTGAATACAGAAACGTAAAAGTCATCAAAAAAATTTAAATTGCACTTTGTCACTCTGTAGGTAAGTTTAGAGGCTCGTCAGTATCACTCGCTCTCCTTACTCGTCTTCTTCTTCTAGACGAAATGGCAATAGAATACCTTAAGCCAATGCGAAGTTAGTCTAAAGTGGTCGCCGGACTCTCAAAACCAGCACCTTGTATAAAAGTAATAATTTAATTTTAAAACCTGTGTACATCACCCCGTGCGCTTCCCCCGCTCCTACTCATTGCGCACGTTCCCATGCGTCGGCACGCCGGCATACGAAAACTGTATACTTAATATATGACTTAGTACACTAGATTAAATTACCTAGAATTAAACCGAGCTCGCGAGTGTATTAGGAGCGCTAGAGTTGCAATCGCTTTCTAGCTATTCTGCTTCTAGAATCGCTGACGCATTAACGCCAAAGTCAAAGTCAAAATCTTTATTTGCATGTTATTGGTACATGGTTTTAAATATTCATTCATTCGTCCATCCTATAACAACCGTCAAGCATGCAAATTAATAGGTGTAGGTACTAATTATTAGATTCAGAATAACCTGGTGAAGTTTTGGCGGGAACCGAAAAGATGGTGTCGTGTTTTTGTATTATTTTCTAAAACTTGTGATTCTTCGAGTGTTAAATTGTAATAATGGTGGATTATTAACGTTTACCGGTTCGTCAACGTGCACGAGTGTGGGCAAATGATACAAACATCGCAAAACGCGATTTTTCGTGTTCTCTACAAAACTTCACTTAAAGTTTCAGTAAAGTATCCATAACTTTACTGGAATGGGAAAAGGGGAGGGATTCATCATCACCTCATCATCATCATCCCATCATCTATTACTGAAGGAAAAAATATTACTAAGAATCCGACTGAAGGACGAGTATCCATGGTCATGAATAAATTAATAAAAAAAATCAGAATAACCTACCTTCGCCTCCGTGAACGTAGGGGAAATCCTCGATCGGGACAATTTCTTGCCCAGCGTATCTCCCTGGCGATACAGCGGGGAAATGTGGGCACTTTCGGAAGAGGCGTTCGGGATGGGAAGTGAAATTTGAGTGACTAAACTACATTGTATTGTATTGTTTTGTATTTAATTTAATGTTTTGACATATATAATGACGAATTTACAAATGAATTATGGTTCGACTAACGTTTTTGTTTTCTTCTCTTAATAGTTACAATTTTGATGTATTACTTTTTTTTTCCTTTTTTGAAGTTACATAAGTTTTTGAAGACAGAAGCAAACTATAATAAATTAATTGTTTACCTAATACATGTTAATTATTTTACTAGAACTTATTTTTGTAATAACTATAAATTATAAAAAAATGTAAGAAAAACTTTACAAATTAATGTTCTCATGTCTGTCGTCCACACGTCATCAGGGGGGCTATTCCTGCGCGTGAGATAAGATGAGATTTTATCTTGGTCACTCTCACACATATGACGTTTCAAACGAGAGCAACAAGGACGATAAAAAGTGAGATGAAAATCTCAAATCTCCGAATAGGGTCCCAGAATAAAATCAGCACGTCTCGTCACGGTACTGCATTCTTTGGTAAAAGTGTGTTGGGTATGGGCCCGAAAATTTATAATCATTTGCCTAAATCTGTGCTTGAATCGGAGAGCGTTGCTTCATTTAAAGTAAAATTATTTAATGTTTTGATAGAGAAAAGGTCGACGAATTTCTTAATGACAAATTTAATATTTAACGAGTACTTAATTTAAGTAGCTCTGACATTGTGTACGTTTGACAAATCAAAATATTGTATGTTATGGACGAAGCTGTTGATACTATAATTGTATTTTAAGATCTTTGTAACACACAGTTAAACAATAAACGATTCTGATTTCTGATAACTACTTTAATAAATACTATAAATATAGTAGTCATATCTTAAATTATATTTATAAAAACGTGATCAGTGATTTATACAATCAGCCAGCTGCTGATTGAACGAAATACGAACTTTAAAAATGTTGAAGGGTCCGTCGACCACTTTAGACTAACTTCGCATTGCACTGAGAAAAAAATCCTCGTATACCTTCCGAATTTTACCTTCTAAAACCGATTCCTTCCATAATTGAGTCTTTTCCTTCCACCGATTACCATCCGAATCGGAAAACTGCAAAATTCCTACCGAAATTTAGAAGGTAATAAATTTTATCCTTCTAATACGGAAGAACATAAAGGAAGGAAATTTGTCGGAAGGAATTAGCCAAGAAGGAAATTCCTTCCAGCGAAATATTCCTACCAAATAAGGATGGATTGTAATAATTCCTCCCAAATTTATCCTTCTAAAATAGAAAGGAATATTCGATGTGGCTAAAGGTTTTCCATAGCCACTTCGTCTAGAAGAAGACGACGAGCGATGAGAGCAAGCAAAGATACTGATGAACCTTTAAAGATATCTACAGAGTGACAAAGTGCAATTTCAATCATTTTTTGTGACAATCGCACTTTTCTCATAAATTTCATTGATAGACGCCAACTTGTCTGTCGCTCAGACCTTCGCTGCGCTCGGGTAAATACTCAGGTAAATACAAACATCGTCTTAGCTTAAAAAAACATTTATATTAGTATGATTTCTGCATAGAAGAAACGAATTCAGTAACTTTCCATTGTGTCTAGCTCGGGGGCATGTTTGCGTGGAGATCAGAAATGTGCATTTTCAATAATAGCGGATCATGGGCGTATTACGGGATTTGTTGCGGTGAAAGTGGGAATATAGGAGAGTGGCTATTTGACTAGATGTTGGAGATGAGATCTTTTTTTATATGACTACGCAAGAAGGAGAGTCATGTTTTTGGAGTGTGTGTATATAAGTATGTACCAATGTATGTGTAAGTATGTATGTATGAGGTTTCTTTGGCACCCTACAGCCTAAACAGCTTGATGGACTTCGACATGTGAGGTGTCATTTGAATCGTCTTGATAGTGGAAGTGACTTATGTTACATATTTTTGCAGCCGAGTTTTTTTTTTTAATTCAAATAATGTTTCTTGTTTTCCTTATATTTTACGTGGTTTAGGTCTAGAGTTTAGTTATTAAGTAAAGCGTTCTTAAGGTTTAGTGTGATTCAGGATTTGCATTCATTTCATATCTATATATGGCGTGCGATTGATAGACAATCCATCTTGCCCCTATTCTGGCATATTATTATTGCTAGATGTATTCTGGTCATTGTCTTTCTAGTTTGAAAAGTCCTAGGAGTGAGAGTGACCCTGATAATACCTTATGCGTTAGAATTGGGGCTGGTAGTGACTATCTGTCTCTCTCTTATTACACCACGCTGCCTAGATAGCCACACTACAGATCGCACTGTGTGACAACCCATTCAGTACATATCCGGTGTGTAACGGATACTTTATAAAATAGGAAAGTAAAAATAAAATGTTTTTTTATACCTAAGTTATATTATTTTGCTTAATATTTTATAAATCCTACTAATATTATAAACGTGAAAGTTTGTATGTATGGATGGATGGATGGATGGATGTTTGTTACTCTTTCACGCCAGAACGGCTGAACAGATCTGGATGAAATTTGGCACAGAGATAGATTATAGTCTAGAATAGCACATGGGATACTTTTTAACCGCGGGTGAAACCGCAGGGCGCAGCTAGTAGGTTATAGGCGGACATAGGGAAGCGTATTTGCCGAAGCTGAAGTATAGACCCTTCGCTCGCTTACGCTCGCTGGGTTGACTAATTTATTTCTTTAGGTTAAGTACACAATTTTGTTTTTATTATTTTTATTATTTAACTACCTGTGCCCCGCGGTTTTACCCGCGATTATAAAGTAGCCTATGTGCTAATCCAGGGTATAAGCGAATCCCATACCATGTTACAACAAAATACGTACAGCCGTTTGAACGTGAAGAAGTAACAAACGTACACACTTACACACTCACAAATTTTCGACTTTATAATATTAGTGGGATTTTCCAGCTGGCTGACGGACTTACATAATATTTTAAATTTATTTTAAAATTTAAAGATAAGTAATCAGAATGGTGTGGATATTAATTGTCTCCATATTGTCGTTGTTGTTTTTTGAAGGAGACACAAAATTCGATTATTTAAATTAAAATTGTTAAGAAAATGTTACATAATGACAATAAATATTATTTTATTATGTTCTGCACAGAGCTAATTAACACACATGTTTTATTTTTCGCAGAATTTTCATTACTGAAGTATGTACATTGAAAAGCAGTTAACAATGGTTTTGAAAAAAAAACAAATGAAAAATCTACTTTGAAAAAATCATTTTTCGGTGTACTCGCTATCCTTCTGCTTTACTCTAAAACACGAAAATTAATGTTTTTTTTTTAATCTAGACATTTCCTCTCCAGCCCAGTTTCCCACTAGGCCCGCGACGGAGATACTATGCTGCAAATCCAGACTTATTGCGAGCAAGTGCTGGATCATTCACGGGTGCATTCCGAGCCACTCCAGACACTTACAGAGCTGATAAAACCTATAATTAATCATTTGATTTTTTAATTTAAAAAATCTGCACTTGTTTGAGAGCAATTCTTTTTTGATGCTATTCACTCACGCTAAATTATGTTAATAATAACAGTTCACAATATAAGTTTATTAAAATTAAAGATCAAAATAAAATAGCATGGTTAGCCTAAATGTGTGCCTGTATGCGATGAACATTTGTGTTTGTTCTATGTCTGGGTGTTAATATATATTTAAGTATGTATTTAAAAATATATAAGTATGCATATCAGTCTCTGGCAGCCATAGCACAAGCTTTGCTTAGTTTGGGGTCAGGCGACCGTGTGTGGAAGTGTCCCGAATTTATTTATTATTATTATTTATTATATGTGGTAGCCCTAGCTCCCACAGTAGGATACCCTGAGTTTGCGGGAGCTAGTTCACTTCTTGGGTACCTATGTGAGGATGTACGTGCATGCTGTGTCCTTTTTATGTAACAAGGGTAATGATTTGTCTATTGTAGGTATGTGTTGTCTGAAATTACAGATCAACCTAGAGAATAAGATGGCGCACGGCGTATGATTAAGGTGAAGCCAAAAATCATCCAAAAACTACGCTACTGTCGTATATGTACACAACACGTACACATTGACGCAAAAAAACTACGCTACTCGCTTGGTCATTCTTATCTCGACATTATAGGCATTGGTTTATGGGATAATTTCGTGTACATAAACATACATAGTGCATTATAAAAGTGTGGCCAGGGCTACATTTTGAGGTTCTTTTTAAATACTGTGCAGTTTATTTCAAAGTCAATTTTGAAAAAGCCGTAACATTAAAGTCTTACAAATATGTGCAGTTTTAGAATATTAAATCTACTAAGGTTGTTTATTGGAACGGAAATGGCTAACGTAGAGTTTGAGAATTAATATTAGTTTTCGTGCAATTGCAAATGTTTTTCATGGTAACATTACCACGCACACAAGTTTAATAAAGAAGTGGCTTCAGCTAGATATGACACAGTGTTCCATCTTTTCCTCTAGGTTGATCTGAGTATTGAAATATGATTTAAAATTGCTATATTATGTATTATTTTATGACCTATACGTTTCATTTTTTTGCTCTTACTAAGGAGCCCAATAATTAGCTTATAATTTTTTCGTACAAGAGCAGCTCTGTAGATATCCAGAATAGTAATAATTTAGGATTAAAATATGCATTTGTAGACATACGTTTTCTTTCAACAAGTCAGTCGAGCCTCCAGTCTATCTCGGAACCGAGTCTAGATTTAAATTGGCTAGAATAGCCTAGAAATTACGGGTTGCTCCTCTTGTCTTCCACTTTTCATTAGAATCGGGGCCAAGTGGAATCATTAGTTCCTGTTGGCGCCTTTTTTTAGCCCCTGACGCAAAAATGACGGGGTGTTATAGTTTGAAGTGTGTGTGTGTGTGTGTGTGTGTGTGTGTGTGTGTGTGTGTGTGGCATCGTAGCTCCCGAACGGATGAACCGATTTAAAATTTGTTTTTTTGTTTTTTTGTTCGGAAGGTGAAGTAGTTGGAAGTGTTCTTAGCTCGATGAAAATCTGTGGTGATGGAAACCGGTGTCGAGTTTTTATAATTTTTTTAATGTTAATGTTATTTTTTAAAAATTACAAAAATGTATCGGAGATACACTTATGAATGTACTAGCTGCGCCACGCGGTTACACCCGCGATTAAAAAGTATCCTATATGCTATTCTAGACTATAATCTATCTCTGTACCAAATTTCATCCAGATCTGTTCAGCCGTTCTGGCGTGAACGAGTAACAAACATCCATCCATCCATTCTTACAAACTTTCGCGTTTATAATATTAGTAGGATGTAGCCGCACTGTCAGTGGTAAACATGAGAACTGACTGCCTCGGTGGCTCAGGTGGTAGTGAACCTGCCTTCTGAGCTTGGGGACGTGGGTTCGATTCCCACCTAGGGCAAACATTAATGTGATGAACATTAGTGTTTGTTCTATGTCTGGGTGTTAATATCTATTTAAGTATGTATTTAAAAATATCTAAGTATGTATATCAGTCTCTGGCAGCCATAGTACAAGCTTTGCTTAGTTTGGGATCAGGCGACCGTGTGTGGAAGTGTCTTAAAAAAAAACTCCTTTGCTGTCCCGATCCTCGGTGGCCGTGAGAAACTCCTTATGAGGCCAGACTGTTCTTGCTGTTAGTAGAAGGCCTGCAGACCCGTCGTCGATGTGTTTAGAGCTAAGGAATCCTTGAGCCCAAACTAGTTCTATTCCGAGGTGGATTTATTCCACCTATCAAGAAGCGTTTTAAAGGAGAGGATAGGGAAGGTTGACAAGTCTGAAAGGAGAGCTGCACTTTAAATGCATCACCATACTCCCTTTCATTCTGTCTTTCTCATACACACTCTCAAACGCACACACACACACACACTCACACACACACACACACACACAACACACACACACACTATGCCTGTATACATGTTGGAATCCTTGATTGTTATTTTAATTTAATGTTTATTGTCGTAACGTCGTAAAATTGAATTAATATATTAATTTTTATAAAACAATTGTAATCAGTTTTGGCCTCATTTGAAATATTCATATCATTGTATCAAATATTACTATGTAACGCTGTCGATTACACAAATAAATAAAATAAAATAAAAAAACTCAGAAATCAGAATTTATTGATAACTTTTACACTTCACAGTTGAATATTTATAATTAAAAACGAATGTCAGAACAATAATAATTGATAATTATGTCAAACATAACAATAATTCATTAATACAGTTAAGTATAGTAAAAACAGTTAAATATTATGTAAAGCTATTATTTTACAAAATAATAGTTCAAATATATCTTATTTAAAATGAGCTTCAATGTCATTAAACAAATTATCTAGTAACCAAGCTCTCAGCTTGTGTTTGAAGCACGCGGTAGAAGGCGCATCCCGAACGGAAGTTGGTATACGGTTATATAGACAGCCGGCCCTAAAATATACACCGAGCTCTTCGACTTGACGAGACGATGTGAGAGGGTTACTGGTTGGTCCTTATCAGGCTAGTAGTAGCCGCATCCTGCTCCCTCCTTGTTTTTGGCTCCATCTGTGTTCCATGAGGATGATATCCCGTCCAAGACTGTGTCATATATCATTAGCTCATAGAAAGTAAAGCCTGTCTGTATTTTTTTTTTTGAGTTTTTTTATGTAGAATAGGTCGTCGTTTGACCACCAACTCGCCTGATGTTAAGCGACGTTGTGGTCTAAGATGGACCACGACGACCTATAAGGTACTTATTCACTCTAGCCTTGAAGTTTTGTAGAGTGAAGAAGTACAAAGACGGCAGTTGAGTGAGGCGCTACAAGTGCGCTACTGCTCAGACCCATCTTCGGAACGGTTACTGACTACATCCCGAAACACGACTAGGGGGGCTATTCCTGCGCGTGAGATGAGATGAGATTTTATCTTGGTCACTCTCACACCTATGACATTTTAAATGAGAGCAACAAGGACGAAAGAAGGTGAGATGAGAATTTCAAATCTCCGAATAGGGTCCTAGGTCATTTCACAGCATGGCTTGGTCCGGCTGCCTGTTGGCTTGGCTATGTCGAAGTCGCGGGTAACAGCTAGTATATTATAAAAGAGCTGTTACCTGCAACTTTGTTCGCGTTTATTCTAAAAATAGTATCAAAAATCTTCCTCGTGATAAACTGCAACTAATTATCAAATTTCATCAAGGTCCGTTCAGCCGTTTAGCTGTGAAAAGCCTATAGACGGACAGACAGATAGAGTCACATTTCAAAATGGCGGACGTATGATTTTTTGTAAATGCATAATATTTGAATCTGCTCACAAGATTTCATGAGAATCAGTTGAGGAATGCAACCTGTAGAGGAGTACAGACGTCGGCATGTAATTTATATTTATTAAGATTATTATCATTATAGCGTAAGTCGGGTAACTGGTGCTACTTGAATAAATAAATGAAATAAAATATAGTTTAGGTCGGATCTAGACAATTTGATTCTGTGAATTTTTCACCCTTTTGCACCCTACTTAGGTACGCTACATTTTGAATAACTCTGTTCTTTTCTTTATAATTAGACTAGGCAAGTGGAAAAACCTTTTTTAATGTAGATTAGTAAGTAATAATGTTTTCTACAGGTTTTCTATTAGATGTTAAACAAATAACTTAAGTATTTGCCAGTTATTAAAAAAGCGATCAATATCAAGTGATGATAGCCTAGTTAGAGAAAGCTCGCCTCTCAAGCCAGAGGGAGCGGGTTCGAAATCAGCCGACGGAACGCACAAATTTGTTAATTGTGTGAACATAATTATGTGCGTATTGTATGTCATCTGCTACATGACTGGAGCATGGTGTATGGCGTCAAGCTCTCCCTCTGTCACATTTGGGACTGAATATCGTCTGGCGAAGTGTGGGTGTTGTATTACATCTCTGCCAGCTCCCTCGAGTGCTGCTAGATTCCACCCGAACAAACATTGTTACATACAATGTCAACAAGCGGTCGAGTCTATTAAAAAAAACTTTGACGTTCACAAGTGTATCTTTGATACCCAAATTGAATGAAAACATTTTGACTTTGACATAAAAACGTACATACATTGCAAATTAAATAAAAGTTTGTAAAATAAAGCCAACAAAAGAAAACAAAAATACAACATTAATTAAATCTGGATATTTTGTTGTAATTAAATAATAATAAATTCAGGACACTTCCACACACGGTCGCCTGACCCCAAACTAAGCAAAGCTTGTACTATGGGTGCCACAGACTGATATACATACTTAGATATTTTTAAATACATACATAAATAGATAATTAACAAAATAATTTAAAAAAAATACAACCGAATCGAGAACCTTCTTTTTTTGAAGTCGGTTAAAAATAACAGCATTATTTTTATGTCAATGAGATAATAGGCTACTTATCAAATAGTATTAGTAGAGTTTCCAAACAATTTGATGGAAATGGCTATTGCGAAAAGGAAACAGATTGCATTGCATCTTTTATGCAACAATATTATTTCCCCGGGGAAATGGTGTGATTATGGCGCCAAAATTGCTTTTATTTGATGCCTACTACTCTTTAATTCAATATTATTTAGTTATAATTTTTAGATTTTGCAACATCTAATAGATTGATTTTGGGAAAATAAAATGAATTCATTATTTCGTGTTTAATTTTTATTACTTTGGAATTGTAATGTTGATAAAAGCGACACCTGTATATTCTGTACGTAAGCGTGTTGGCTTGGTTTGGCTGACCATGTTTCAGTAGTACCGCTACCGCTTCCTAGATGGCAGTAACCCTCTAAAGAATAGCGCCATCTTTTCATTTCTCATAACATTTTCATACGCATGTCTCTATTGTAGTTCCGCTAAATGTCTACAGATGGCCGAATTTGACATTAGAACCTCCGTTTCACCAATTCGCTAGGTGTGCTGTGTTTATTTGCCTTATCACGCACACAAACGCAAACATAATGTAGTTGGGTGGTTAAAATGTTTTCTACCTAAAAGCTCAGATCAATCTAGAGAATAAGATGGCGCACGGCGTATGATTTAGGTGAAGCCAAAAACCAACCAAAAACTACGCACACATTGACGCAAAGGAATTAATATTAGTTTTCGTGCAACTGTAAATGTTTTCCTTGGCAACATTACCACGCACACACATTGAAAAAGAAGTGGCTTCAGCGAGATATATCGAAGTGTACCATCTTTTCCTCTAGGTTTATCTGAGCCTAAATGTTGAAAAATTGGTTGATATCTTCCATTTCAATTACGAATACCTATCCAGGTACCGTAACATAGCCCTATTGTAGTACTTAAATTTCACAGTAACATAATAATTTTCATCAACTTTCAAAAAAAGGCTTAAATGAATCAAAATTCAAAACAAACATCGATGTTGTATCTCTAAGCAGTGTTGCCACGTCATATTTTCGAGAACGCAGTGCTGTCTTCATTAATATACGGTTTAGCGAGAAAATTGTTTTCCTAATAAGTAATTTAATAGGTATTCTCAAACTAATATTTCAACATCTTGAAACGATTATTCTACACAAAATCTTAACTTTTTGCTAAAACATGACTTCGGCTTGACTCTGAATACTACTCGTAACTCAACTTTGTAACTATCAAAATACTTGACATGACACTGGGCCTGTGGCCCTATTCAGAGATTTGAGATTCTCATCTCACCTTTTTACATCCTTGTTGCTCTCGTTTGAAACGTCATAGGTGTGAGAGTGCCCAAGATAAAATCTCATCTCACGTGTAGGAATAGCCCCCCCTAGCATATAAATACACAAAGTTGCGGCTTTTTTTTGTAAATTTGCATGATATTTGCCTAGAGCCAGTGGGGCTATTCCTAAGCGTGGACGAAAAAAAGGTGAGATCAAATCTCAAATCTCCGAATGGGGCCCCAGGGACCCTATTCGGAGATTTGAGATCTTCATCTCATCTGTTTTCGTCCTTGTTGCTCTCGTTTAAAACGTCATAGGTCTGAGAGTGACCAAGATAAAATCTCTTCTCATATCACGCGCAGGAGGGCTATTCCTGCGCGTGAGATGAGATGAGATTTTTGGATGAAGCTTTTTGGATACTATTTTCTGTTTAAGCACGAACGAAGTCGCGGGTGACAGCTAGTATTAAATAAATTCAAAATTGCGATTAAGTATAATATTATTCTTTATTGAATAAAAAATACACATACTTACTTATTACCTATGAATATATTTTTTTAAATTTATAGCATCCATAATTATTACAAAAATTAAATTCATTTCTGACCGACTTCAAAAAAGGAGGAAGGTTCTCAATTCAACGCGTTATAGTACGCTTATTCATATTTACTCTGTGGTATTCTGTGGATATGAGTTACCTCCGTACCAAAAAAATATTGAAAGCCGTCCTTCCGTTTGACTATGAAGTAATAAACAAACGTAAAAACACAGAATTTTTGCCTTTTTTAGAATATAAGAAGGATCAGCATTCCTTCTTATGCTTCAAGTAATGTAAGTGAACTTATTGTAACATGGAAAAACTTACGTCTAATTATAATTAAGTCTAATGCTACGAAGTTTCAATTAATTTTCTAAGTATTCCCGTTTCATTACAAATTTAATTTTAATGAAACGGGATTCCTGAATGTGTCAAACTAATTAATATTGATAGATCAATAAATTCGAGACATTTTGGCACACACGGTCATCTGACCCCAAACTAAGCAAAGCTTGTACTATGGCTAACAGAGACATACATTTATAATTCCATTTTTTTTAAATGGTTACCTAAATACCTAAACCGAGATTAACACCCAGACATAGAACAAACACTAACGTTAATCACATTAATGTTTGCCCCAGGTGGGAATCGAACCCACGCTCCAAGCTCAGAAAGCAGCTTCACTACCAACTAAGCCACCAAGGCAAAATTAACTTAGTTACCTTACTAAAAAGTTTTAATCGAAAAATGCTTAACATTAAAAACATCGATTAATCTAATTTTACTTCAACATTGGTATTCTAAATTTGCATAATCAGCCGTTTAATTAACAGCCTAGCCTTTTTACTAAATGGCGCCGTTCAACTGGCTTCCTAGAAGGTACTTATTCACTCTAGCCTTGAAGATACTTAGGTTTTAGTTAGTCGGGAATACATACGATGGCAAGTTGGCCATTCCCTAGCGGTTCGTATCAGAAAGGTGGAGGCAAACCGTTTAGTACGAGTTGGTGGAATGTCGACTGAGTAGAGATGGTACGAGTACGTATGCATTTTCCGACTTGTTCCGATAGTGCCATTTGTGCAAAAGTATTAAGTTCTATTTTCGTTTTGTGTTGTTCTATTTGTTTTTTCGTATCTTGTTTGTGTTAGTCATTTGTAATTTTTTTAATTCCAATATAATGACATTTTTTTTAAATAATTTTATCACCCGACATTTTTATAATGTTATTAACTTTTGTTTATTTAAATTTATGCTTATTATTATTGTATGGATTTCAAGTTATCTGAAATAATTGAAATTTAATTAAATTTTTATTTGATTAATAAAAGGTTTTCCCTGGGGAAAAAAAGAAGCCTTCGTAGTTATTTTTTTATAACAAGCCAAAACCTTAAACCTTTTTTTTACTTTAATGACTAGGTTAAGCAAGTAGTCAACATTGTCAGCTTTAGCTATTTGATTACATGGCTAAATATCATCAGGCCACTAGTCGAACGCGAAGTTTAGTAAAAAGGCTAGGCTGTTAATTGAACGGCTAATTAAGCTAGTTGGCTGCAACATCTGTTTATTGTTTAATAGACCGAGTGTGCGTTAGCGAGCGAAGCGTCTCTGCTTCGACAAAATGCTGTCATTTGTGCGAATTCTGTCCGGACCTTTGTCTTCCTCTACAGCCCGCATTTCTTAAGCGATTCTCTTGAAATTTTGTGAGTAGGTTCGATAATTATGTAGATTTTTTTGTCGAGGCAGTTTTTGTAATTCTTCTCACAAAATTTCACGAGAATCGGCTGAGGGTTGCAACCTGTAGAGAAGACAAACTTCGGCGGCGTCCATAGCTCACAAAGCCACTAGGGGTGCGAGCACGGACATTTAGGTCCGTGTAATTTGATTTGTCCGTGATATTTAAGTACCGGTTCAAAATCGGTAATTTCCACACAAATTTGTCAAAACAGTCGATTTGAAACGTCAGTTTAAACGTCCGTGTTGGCATCCTCGTGACTAATACGGTTACAAGAACTAGTTACATTAGCTATGTTAAATGCCCTTGTACTGTCGAAAAATGTATTTTAGTTTTTAAGATTTTCATGTAGTTTTTGGTGTGCAATAAAGATATATATTGTATTGTAAATAATCTTTCTATAATATAAAAATGAATCGCTGAATGTGTTGCTATAAGCGCTCTAAAAATCTCTAGAACAGCTGAACCGATTTTAGAATATTCCTTGAAGTACGAGGATGGTTCTCACGTAGAGAAAAACTTAAAAAACTGTTAAAGAATCGACTGTTAGGCGGTACGAAGTTTGCAGGGTCAGCTAGTGATAAATATACATCTAAGGTACATAAATTACGTATACATAAGTAAAGTAATCTAGGCGTGTATAGATTGCATCCTCTCATCATCGTCATCATCGTGTATAGATAATCATTGCCTCACTCGGAAAATAGAAGAAGAATTTCGATAGTAATCTTTTTGATTCAGTATCACTTCGGGCTCGTTTACGCAGTTTTGAATTAATCGGTCAATGACCAATTTAGTCATTGGTCTGGCTGCGGGACCGTATCTCCATATTTCAAATTTCTTTAAATATGTCATTGGATTACTATCCAAAATTCTTAACATGTAGGCCTCTGTCAGCCAACACGGCATAATGTAGTCGATGTACTCTACATTCGTGCTGTTTGCAAGCAAGAAGAACATCGCTTCGTGAAATGTCTCCAGTTCTTGAGTTGTGAAAGGATACTGCATCCGAGGGGAATTGCTCATGTCCAAAGTTATTTTCTTCAACCTCTTAAATGGAGAATATTTCAGCTCGCTTTGAGTGGTTGTTTCCCTACGAACAAACGTGCAGCGGCTCAGAAATATTCTTTGCAAGTTTGGACACGCTTGGCTTATTTGGATCATTGCATTCAGATCAATGTCATTGGTCCCGACCAAGTGCAAAAGCTCAAGATTAAATCCAACCACGGTTAACGCTTCATTAACTTTGCATCCATAAAATTGGTGGTCATATATTTTCAATTCGAGCAAATTTTTTAACTCGACTATTGCCATAATTACATTGTAGCTATCGCTATCCGCTGATGGAAGTAAGCTCCTCCTGTAAGGTGGATCAATTGTCAGGTTTTGAATTTGGGGGCACATTTGAATAGTAATTCTCAAATCCTCCAACGTTTGTTTTCTGCTGTTGTAATATTTCAGGTTTAATTTTCCAACATCCTGTTTAGACAGCCGATTCACAGCGTCAGCAATTTTATCATTGCCATCACCCGTCGCACTCATTTGTTCGATATTTTTACAATTTAGCAGAATGGTCTCAACATCTGTACTATCTATTGACATTCCAAAAGTGATGCTTTTCAAATTTCCCAATTTCGATATCAGTTTCATGGTGTCATCGTGTACTGGATGTATCCCTATCTTGAGCTCCTCGATCGTTGTACAGTTATTTACAATACATCTTAAAATCCTCTCAGCTTTGTAAATGATGATTTTCAAATATTTAAGACTGCGTAATTGTCCCAATATCTGAATAATGTCGTTCTCATGCTCGACCGTAAAACCGTACAAATAGTCTTCCCACTTGAAGTTCACGTGTAAACTAACAAGACCTGTGATCAAGTGTGGTTTCGAACAGATAGACTTTCGTACCATGTTGAATTGTTCAAAAGTCAAAGAGAGCGTTTTCACGTGTTTTGTAAGCAACGCTTCCACCAGCCGGCGGATTGTGTTAATTTCAGTTTCACTTTTATATTGCTTTTTTAGGTAGAACAGCTCTTCCATGGATTTGCTTAACAGCATATCGTGTAACATCCAGGGCAAATTACACTCCAATCGTCCTCGAATTACCTCAATTTGTTGAGAGAGCATCGTTTCTGCTTTCGTCGGGTCATGTTTATGCAGCTCTGTTACAGTTGATATCAGGTTGGTTGCTTGTATTTTGAACCAGGTAACTAGTTTTTCAAATGCAATACCTTCTAGCGGCTTGGGCTGCTCCAACAGATACTGCTGCGTCATCTTTATGAACCTGTAACAGAGAACATATAATTATTTTATTTTTTATTAAGGAATACATGTCACACAATTTAAGTTTTCTTACAGCTACTAGGTACAGTTCTGAAATGTATACCCATAATAGGTATTCACAACATTTGCAATGAGGAAGGTGGTGGGAATTTTTAGTGCTATCTTTATATCATAATTATATTTGAAAATATACAAATACGTCAATTATAGACTGGTCAGCAAGAGAAAAATAAAATAAAATATAGATACATAAATAAATATACATATATTGTAGCGTAGCTACTTACTTACAATACATTTTTTTCGTTGCACGACACTTAAACATTCATTTTTGCATTTTTTGTTGATATTTAATTGTCTTCGACATTAAATAACAAATATGATTTTATTTTTATTTACGGTATTGAGCAATGACTTTGAAGTCATGTAAGTTATTAGACACTGACAGTGACAGTTAGCATGTTGCTGTCATCCGTTTCACATTTCCGTCCGACGGATCAAGTCAAATAATAAAAAAAAGATAGGAGAATGAAATTATCTATTTTCTATCTATTTTTTTATCTGGATTATTTTACATAACCTTGTTGGGAAAATGGAACGTAAATAAAAAATAGTTTTGCGTACAAGACGTAGTGGATTAAGTGTGGTGACGTCATACGTGGATGCGTGAGTCGAAACGGTTCCAAAGTGACAGAAATGATTTTGCTTTTTTGAATGGCATTTTCGAAAAGCTACTTGAAACGCGACAAAGATGTCTTTCCTTTTTGACGAGCTTTTGCTGAGAGGCGTGGTGCTCCGGACCTTCTTCTGCCTTAGAGCGGAAGCATTTAAAAAGAGGCGTAAAAGGTTAGTTTTGTGATGGAATGAAACAATCATTTCAAATTGTTGTGATAAAAGTTGATCTCAGAATTTTCCCGATAAAGAAGAAACGTGATTCTGATTCTGTCGTCTTTTTGTCCATAGCCTCTTCTGCCCGGATTGATCAATTCCCCACTGACGAACTGGCAATGACTACGGCACCCCGATTCCTGCAGATGTAACTGCACTGCATGTCATTTTTTTTCTTCCCACTTGCGGACCCAAGCCACGTTGCTTACCGGCAAGCATACACCATTGTATCCACTTGCGGATGTTAACCTCCAAGCGTACCTGCTGCGTCGTGAAAGCAAGTACCACACGCAACTTATCCATGGATTCACAAGTAACCCCTTTATTTTGTTCAAAAGTCATAGCCACAAGGTTACTTTCTCTATGACAGGTATGGTCATATTATTCTACTAATTTTCACAATTTCAAGCCTTCTGGACAGAGTGTAGACGTATGAGACAGTCCTCGTTTTCACTGTATGATCTGCGCTTTAGTGAACATAAGTTTTGAATAGAAATACCTTTTGTTGTTCTAGTAAATCGCTTAGCTACCGATTTACTAGCATTGATTGTGAATTAACATTTAGAATCACATTAGTTTATATTACTTTAATATTACAGACAGTATTAGCACCAGAGCTGTAATTTCATAACTACATTCTAAGCGATTTGGTTTTAATAGGTTCGCTTCAATTTAAGTGTGTTAAAATATAGTATTAAATAGTATTTAACCCTATAACGATTAAGGTTGTAGAATTTTAAGCTTAAGACCCTTCTGGTCATTACAGAGTAAGAATACTCGCTTTAAATTTAAGAAAATTGCATGTACTTTAAGTAATTATGGTTCCGACCAATAAATAGTTTTGATTTAACCTTAAAAACAAATCTTTTAATTTTGTTCTCACACAGCAACTCACAGATAAACAACAATACGGTCTTTGGTAACAGAGGTCTTTGTTCTTATCGACTTAAGCTTATCCAGGTTTAATTTTGTTTTTGTTCGCTTAGGTAGCTGCGACACCTTCCTCAAAGGTACAGTTAGCTTCAGCTCTTCAAGCTCTTTAATACAGGTGCAAAAGTTTCATTTGCCACCATTTCTCCTTTTGTCCCATCTCCCCCCCGATAACGTGGACCACTTTTCACCTCAACCTAACTTTTACCCTTATTAAATATTAAATATTAAATAATAAATATTAAATTATTTATTATTATTATTATTTTTTTTTTCACCACGTTACAATGGCGCCCGAATTTTTTTAGTATTTGGAGTTGTTTTGTGAAGGCAAAATTATTAATTAAAAAAAATAATTTTGAAAATTTAGTTTTTAAGCAATTTAACGGTGAATTGTTTTAAGTTTAAGAACGATTTATAGGTTATTACACCTGCTATTGTGTTAAACTACACTCTCTGTCTAAAATTACTCAAATTTAAAACTGAAACATGTCTGTTCATTCTGGAACACTCTCCGATGATGAGGCCACGTTTGTCTCACCCACCCGTTCTCGACATGTGTCTTCAGTTGGTACTCCACATGTACATTTGAGTCCTGCGGGACAACGGGAAGTTCATATTCCAATTGATACGCTTAACACACAACGACGCTTGAATCCAAATTTTATTTCTGAACATTTAGTGACAGCTGTTTCGTTTCCAACACAGGGTCACTCTGCTTATGTGACAATACCACCACTTACGTCTCACGCACACGCCACTACTGACGTTGTCACACTTGCTGCAACGCGTCCGATAGTACATACTAATGTCGAACTTCCACCAACAAAGTTTTTTAAAACTAGTACGTATGGTCATGAACAATCACATCATAACACGTATGAGCCAAGCGCTCACGCTCATGCACAACAAAGTCATTCATTAGCGGACACTCCGCACGGAGCTGCGATATATTACAAATCCTTGAATTTATCGTCGCTTAATATTAAGTTTAACGGAGAAACGGACGTTGACGAATTTTTACTGAGAGTGAATGAAACCCGACTTGCACGACAGATTGATGACGTTACATTAGTACGTGGGTTTTCAGAGCTCTTGTCTGGTACAGCTCTGAAATTTTTCAGAACGGTTAGTCGTCGATTACGGTCGTGGGACGACGTAAAGTTTGAGTTTCAAAAGTACTTTCAAACTAAAGACTATAGCTACAACATAGAGAAACAAATTAGAGAACGCAAGCAATTGCCTGGTCAATCTGTAGCATTTTACATTTTAGATATACAAGATTTAAACGCAAGACTAGCGTATCCTATTTTAGAGGCAAATTTATTAGAGATTGTCAAACACAACATGCTTAGTTCGTACGCACAACTGTTAGCAATCAACGATATAACCTCTTTTGATCAATTGATCAACATTACTAAAAATTTTGAGGCGTACTCTGGCGTTTTAAACTCAAAACCGAAACGCGAGATCAATGCTGTAAACAGTGCACCTGCGACTTCGCACACGAGCAACAATCTTACATGCCTTAAATGTAAGAAGAAAGGTCACAGTTACAAGGTATGTAGGTCGGTGCCAGGCATCTTATGTTTTAAGTGCGGAGCCAAAGATGTGCTAACGAAAAATTGCTCCAAGTGCAATAATGGTTCGCATTCCTCGTCGTTAGATAAAAAAAACTAGTTAAGCCCCAGAGTACAGCTTCCTCTAAACAAACGTTTCCGATTCCGGAAATTTCATCGTTTGTTGGAGATTCACGTTTGTTTGTAAAATTTGAAGTATTAGATAACAGTTTTGAAGCGTTACTTGATCCAGGGGCACATTTATCAGTATTAGGTGCACAAAAGCACAAACATTTTGAGAAATTAGGATTTAGACTCAATCGTACAAAGTCAACGGTTTATTTGGCTGACTTATCACAGATTGATGTGATAGGCACAATGCAGTTGCCAATTACGTGCAACGGCATTACAACTGACTTTACATTTTTGGTATGCCCTGCGATCCATCACAAACTTTTATGCGGCATGGATTTTGCCGATACGTTTGGTTTAATCGATATTTTTAAGTTTGGAGATGTACTTAGGAGAGGTAACTCCGCCGATGTTACTTCACGCACGGAGTTTTGTGAAATTAAGGCGTTAGTTCCGAGAGACGACCTTACGCACGAGCAGTCTGCTTGTTTACAAAAAGTTATTAAGGGTTTTGAATCGATTTCTTCGGATAAAAAGGGTTTAGGTAAAACTCACCTGGTAACTCATAAAATCGTTACTACAGGCGAACCAATTAAACAGCGATATTACCCATTGTCTCCAGCGAAGTTGTCAGCGTTGAATAAAGAGGTTGATGAGATGCTGGAACTTGGTGTCATAGCTCCATCAAGATCCCCATGGTCTAGCCCAGTGGTAATGATACCTAAGAAGGATGGCTCATGGAGATTTTGTTTGGATGCTCGGAAGCTCAATGACGCCACTGTCAAAGATTCTTATCCACTTCCTTATATCAACTCGATTCTTGACAACTTGCGCGGTGTTCATTATTTGTCCTCAATCGATTTATCTTCTTCATTTTGGCAAATTGCTCTGTCAAATCAAGATGGCGGCGATGGAAAAGGCAACTCGTGCGAGAAAACAGCCTTCGTTGTACCGAATCGTGGTTTATTTGAGTTTAGGCGAATGCCTTTTGGACTTTCTAATGCTGGTGCGGAACTTCAGAGATTGGTAGACTCCTTGTTTCAACACAAATTTGACGGTAAGGTCTTTTGTTACGTTGATGACCTTTTAATTGCCACAGAGTCGTTTTCTGATCACGTGACCATTCTTTCCGCTGTTTGCAAAGCACTTAAAGATGCTGGTCTTACCGTCAACCTCAAAAAGTGTGATTTTTGTAAGGGAGAGCTTAAGTATTTGGGCTACATCATCAATACAGAAGGATTGCGCACAGACCCAGAAAAGCTAAGCTGTATTCAAAATTTTCCCCGCCCCAAAACGGCAAAGCAGCTACGAGGTTTCATTGGGCTCTGCTCGTATTATCGGAGATTTGTTCAGGATTTTTCGACAATTATTGCACCGATGACTGCGTTGGTAGGGAAGCGGAAAGGCAGCGATGGCGTCGACTGGTCAGAAGCAGCAGAAGGGTCATTTAACACTCTCAAGCGAGCATTGATAACAGCACCAGTTCTGGCGTCACCAGATTTTACGCAGCCATTTGTTCTTCACTGCGATGCATCTTCTGTAGGTATTGGTAGCGTTCTGACGCAAGACGTTGAGGGAATCGAGCGTCCAGTAGCATTTCATTCGCGCTTGCTGTCGAAAGCCGAAAGAAATTACAGCACGACAGAGCGAGAATTGTTGGCGGTAGTAGATTCGATCAACCATTTTCGTGCGTATATAGAAGGCACTAAGTTTACTGTTATTACCGATCATATGAGCTTAAAGTGGTTAAAATCCCTTAACAATCCATCAGGTCGATTAGCAAGATGGGCGATGCAAATATCGTCATTTAACTTCAATATTTGTCATAAAGCCGGTAAACTCAATGTAGTCCCCGATGCCTTATCGAGAATTTCCATCGATGCAATAACTTATGATGGCGGTATTCAATCAACCAATGACGAGTGGTACAACAAAATTTTTAAGGGTTGTCAGACAACACCCACGAATTTCAAAAATTTTCAAATTAAAGACAATCGTTTGTACAGATTTAGTAAGTCAAACTCAAATCTTCAAAGCGTTAATTGGAAATTGGTTTTGCCAAGGGAGTTAGTGGAATCTTGTGTGAAGGAAAATCATGACTCTTTTTGTTGTGTACATCCAGGAATTCAGAAAACTTATCTTAAAATACGAGACCATTACTACTGGAAAGATATGTTTAATGATGTCAAAGCCTTTGTCACAAAGTGCGAAAAATGTAAAGCTTACAAACATTCTAATTTGGCACCAAATGGGCTCATGACAAATCAGAAAAAAGTTGATTCTCCTTTACACACGCTGTCTATCGACATTATCGGTCCCTTGCCAAAGGCGTACTCCGGCCACGTTTACATCTTGTCGGTGGTTGACGTTTTTTCCAAATACGTTTGGCTCCATCCTCTTCGTACGGCGACCACTCAGACGGTCACGTCATTTTTAGAAAAGGAAATCTTTCTTAAATGGGGTACACCAGCTATTATAATTTGCGACAACGCGTCGATATTTAAAAGTAAACCTTTTAAGAGTTTTTGTGACAGGTTTTCGGTCCCTAAAATATTTTTCAGCGCACATTATGCGCCTCAGTCAAATACAGTTGAGCGATATAACAAGACAGTTGAAGTTAGTTTGTCTATTTTAGTGGATCAAGATCAAAGAAACTGGTCCAAATACCTTCAACAAATCCAACTGTCTCTGAACAGTACAGTTAACTTAGCCACGGGATACACCCCTTATTTCCTTGCGACAGGTCGAGAAATTATCATGGACGGTACATTCCATACTATTTTGAAGGATTTACCAGCTTCCGTTGATGATGTCACGATAGGCGATAGGGATAAGGCAGCAGCGGCATTAACTGAGCTAGCAGACATATTTGTTAAGGTAGATGATGCTTTGACACAAGCTTATCAGAAAAATGCGCAACATTATAACTTGAGACGACGATACTTTGATGCAAAGGAAGGCGATATAGTATGGCGCAGAAACTTTGTCCAGTCAAATGCGGCAAAGTTCTTCTCTGCGAAACTAGCTCCTAAATTCGTCAAGTGCAAGGTCGAGAAAAAGTTATCAAGCGTTGTCTATGAGCTTCGTGAATTAGGATCAGGTTCAATTGGTAAATTTCACGCGAAGGATATCCTTCGTGCTTAGTTATTTAGATTTATGTTAGCACAATAGTAATACACTATTTAAAGTCGTGTAACTTAGTATTAGCAAGCCAATTTTCTTAGATTTTAATTTTACTCTACGGCAGATTAGGTTGAATTTAGTGAATGAGGGTTTCTTGGTTTGAAGAGATGAATGTGTGAGAATTGTAGTGGACAGAATGAGAGATTGCTATGAAAGTCGTGTGAAAAGGGTATCGGAAGGCGAGAATAAGATGAAATTTGCAGAGTGAAAGGATTTGCGTGGATAACATTAATAAATAGTAACGACTGGTGATGAAAGAACGATAAATACTAGTCTTAAAAAAGTGTTGTCAATCTAATCGATCCGCGAGTTAAATTTGTAACAGAAATTGTCTGCTAACAATTTTTTCTTCGTTTTCGGAGGTATGGCCTTTTGTCATATTTTTGGTTGCGGCAGTGCAGTTAAACGTCTTTCTTTTTTTTTCCGGTTACTCCTGCTGTTTTTACGGTTAACTACGTTAACCTCTTTATCCGAAAACGGGGGTATTGTAGCGTAGCTACTTACTTACAATACATTTTTTTCGTTGCACGACACTTAAACATTCATTTTTGCATTTTTTGTTGATATTTAATTGTCTTCGACATTAAATAACAAATATGATTTTATTTTTATTTACGGTATTGAGCAATGACTTTGAAGTCATGTAAGTTATTAGACACTGACAGTGACAGTTAGCATGTTGCTGTCATCCGTTTCACATTTCCGTCCGACGGATCAAGTCAAATAATAAAAAAAAGATAGGAGAATGAAATTATCTATTTTCTATCTATTTTTTTATCTGGATTATTTTACATAACCTTGTTGGGAAAATGGAACGTAAATAAAAAATAGTTTTGCGTACAAGACGTAGTGGATTAAGTGTGGTGACGTCATACGTGGATGCGTGAGTCGAAACGGTTCCAAAGTGACAGAAATGATTTTGCTTTTTTGAATGGCATTTTCGAAAAGCTACTTGAAACGCGACAAAGATGTCTTTCCTTTTTGACGAGCTTTTGCTGAGAGGCGTGGTGCTCCGGACCTTCTTCTGCCTTAGAGCGGAAGCATTTAAAAAGAGGCGTAAAAGGTTAGTTTTGTGATGGAATGAAACAATCATTTCAAATTGTTGTGATAAAAGTTGATCTCAGAATTTTCCCGATAAAGAAGAAACGTGATTCTGATTCTGTCGTCTTTTTGTCCATAGCCTCTTCTGCCCGGATTGATCAATTCCCCACTGACGAACTGGCAATGACTACGGCACCCCGATTCCTGCAGATGTAACTGCACTGCATGTCATTTTTTTTCTTCCCACTTGCGGACCCAAGCCACGTTGCTTACCGGCAAGCATACACCATTGTATCCACTTGCGGATGTTAACCTCCAAGCGTACCTGCTGCGTCGTGAAAGCAAGTACCACACGCAACTTATCCATGGATTCACAAGTAACCCCTTTATTTTGTTCAAAAGTCATAGCCACAAGGTTACTTTCTCTATGACAGGTATGGTCATATTATTCTACTAATTTTCACAATTTCAAGCCTTCTGGACAGAGTGTAGACGTATGAGACAGTCCTCGTTTTCACTGTATGATCTGCGCTTTAGTGAACATAAGTTTTGAATAGAAATACCTTTTGTTGTTCTAGTAAATCGCTTAGCTACCGATTTACTAGCATTGATTGTGAATTAACATTTAGAATCACATTAGTTTATATTACTTTAATATTACAGACAGTATTAGCACCAGAGCTGTAATTTCATAACTACATTCTAAGCGATTTGGTTTTAATAGGTTCGCTTCAATTTAAGTGTGTTAAAATATAGTATTAAATAGTATTTAACCCTATAACGATTAAGGTTGTAGAATTTTAAGCTTAAGACCCTTCTGGTCATTACAGAGTAAGAATACTCGCTTTAAATTTAAGAAAATTGCATGTACTTTAAGTAATTATGGTTCCGACCAATAAATAGTTTTGATTTAACCTTAAAAACAAATCTTTTAATTTTGTTCTCACACAGCAACTCACAGATAAACAACAATACGGTCTTTGGTAACAGAGGTCTTTGTTCTTATCGACTTAAGCTTATCCAGGTTTAATTTTGTTTTTGTTCGCTTAGGTAGCTGCGACACCTTCCTCAAAGGTACAGTTAGCTTCAGCTCTTCAAGCTCTTTAATACAGGTGCAAAAGTTTCATTTGCCACCATTTCTCCTTTTGTCCCATCTCCCCCCCGATAACGTGGACCACTTTTCACCTCAACCTAACTTTTACCCTTATTAAATATTAAATATTAAATATTAAATATTAAATTAAATTTTTTTATATTTTTTTTCCACCACGTTACAATATACACACTCGCAAGATTATATGAGATGGTTAGAAATTGTAACTATTAAATTTTTACTATTAATTGATTATAATTGTTTTTTCTCAAATAATTATCTTTGTATGTATGTTTTAAAAAATATAAATGTATGTATTAGTCACTGGCCGCCATAGTACAAGCTTTGCTTAGTTTGGGGTCAGACGACCGTGTGTGCAAGTGTCCCGAATATGATTTATAATTAATTATATAATTATATTTTTGTCAAGCTGGCAGTGGTGAGCTTAATATAGTGAGCTGATGGCAGTCCGGATACTCTGAGTATCTGAGTTCATTTACAAATTCAATCTAAATTTAAAAAAACCGGCCAAATGCGAGTCGGACTCGCGCACAAAGGGTTCTGTACCATCCTTACTAATTATAAAATTGAAAGTAATTCTGTTTGTTGGTCTGTTTGTAGGCTTTTCACGGTTAAACGACTAAACGGATCACGATTTTGATAAAATTTGATAATTAGTCACGAGGAAGGTTTTTGGATACTACTTTTTGAAAAAACACGAAAGAAGTCGCGGGTAAAAGCTAGTTATCTATAAAAACGGCAAAAAAATCATGATTTTTGTATGTGAGCCCCCTTTAAATATTTGTTTTAGTTTAATTTAATTGTTTATTTTTAAATTGAATAGATAACTAAATACTCTGAAATATTTCATGCATCTACTTGTTGCCGTTTTCAATGTCGATCAAAAAATCACGTTTGTTGGGAGCCCCCTTGAATATTTATTTTATCCTGTTTATTAGTATTTGTTGTTACAGCGCGAACAGAAATACATCATCATTTGGTTTATAAATTATTTAAATCGTAATCAACATCATCTTGCCTAGCGTAATCGTAAGCGTAGTTTTTAATTTAAATACTGAGTAATCATAGCGTAAGTAGCATTTAAGATAATAATTAAAGTACGTTAATAAATGTAGCAGTAACTAGAATAAGAAAGTAATATTAACATTGTTTGTAGGAGAATAAGAAATCCCTTCCCTATGTAATAAAATCCTGAACATTATTCGGGGGTAAGACGACAACCAATAAAAAAAAAACTAAGTAATAAATCTAAAAAAAGGTATAAATCGAAGCATCTGTTCATTAACAATGATATAAAAAATACAAGTGGAACCCTGTTACTTATCGAAGTCATAAATATTTGTGTTATTGCTACCCGACACTTGAGCTGACGCGTGCAAAAATGTGTCACGCGTCAGAGCCCAGTGACATTTAGATTTGAGTTCTATACAAAGATGATTCTGACGGACTAAAAGCTTTACGAACACCTCCTAATAGGACTATATAGCATGTATCAGATAAAACTAGATCGCTTTATGACTACATCCTTTAAGGCTCGGTCATTTCACGATTATCTACTCACACATACGTTTATTTAAGCCGCTTCATTTAGAGTTGAAAATCGCACATCATTCACACGGTAAAATGAGATCCAGAGAAATACATTTTTTTGTCGTTTCTATTGGTATTAATCGTAATAAGAACACAAATAAGAATAAGTTGCTCGGTTAAACTTTAGAGAACTAATTTGGCTGGAAAAATTGTGGTGTAATCGCTGAAAATTTAGAGAATTCAAATAGTTTTTTAAGACGATACGTTTCGTGATTTTTTTTTTTTTGCAAAATGAGAATGATTTTCGAAATTGTACTTCGGTTATACTGATTTCGTTGCTTTTTCTACCAGCTCTATTTTTTTGCACCTGATCATCATAATTCTTCATATCAAACTAGGCGCAAACAAAAAATACTTGTTTTCGTTGATTTCGTGTAATACCGGGCCTTAAAACTAAATAGCTGACCGATCTCTGAAACATACGTGCAGGGCCTCGATTCCAATAAGCAGTATAACAATGTTTTATAACAATGTTTATTGTTCATGAATTGTCCATTTTTGACACTTCTGGCATATTTACAAAAAGCGTCAATTTGTGGATTAATTATACAATCATTAATTAATTATTATTATTTTGTAGTATTAGTAGCAATATTATTTTAATAATATAAACAATTGGCTAGTAGAATTGGCAGGCAGTCCATCTACAACAGGTCAAGCCGTCCGTCACATATAAACAATTAGCTACGCCCCGTGGTTTTACCCGCGGTTAAAAATTATCTTTGTGCTATTCTAGACCATAATCTCTCTGTGCCAAATTTCATCTAGATCTGTTCAGCCGTTCTGCCGTGAAAGAGTAACAAACATCCATCCATCCATCCATTCTTGCAAACTTTCGCGTTTATAATATTAGTAGGATGATATTTATAAAATTTGAGCTTTAGTACCGAGGTCTAGATGTTAAGCTCACAATACTCTTTTGTTTATTTGGGTAAGTTAAATAATTGGACATAGTTATTCAAACTAGAACCAACCCTCAAACTTTTGACATAATTACAGTTTTGTACAAAAATTTACTTCTGCACAATTTTTTCTCTAAATCACGTACCCATTTGGGTACGTGATTTTGAGTAAACAGATTTATATCGTTAATTGTAGTAGTATTGATGACGTGATAGGCAAATAAATGGGTTATGTTTTGAATTTTTATTGTTTTTGTTTATGTTTAAGATTAAGATCACAAAAATGATTCCTTATTGCAAAATTATTGTTTGTGGGTTGATTCGTCATTGCAAAATGCTTAGGTTAAGGTAAGCAGATTAATTAAAATAATTTTAAAAATACCTATGTCATATCATGGTGTTTAACCATATTTTAATTATGACTTGTCATGATTTATTGTTTTTTATATTATAATCGAACATTAATTATTTAAAAGGCCAGGGTAAAACTTAGAATTCGAATGGAAACGTTTCCGAATGATTGTGAATATCACCGCAGGTCAGGAGTACCTGTAACCGACGAGCAAGTATGAAGGGACTCATGGAAGTAGACGAAGCGAAAGATATGTACCAGGATCGTAGTAAGTGGAGAGAAGTGGCCTCTGCCTACCCCTAAGGGAAAAAGCGTGACTATTTGTATGTATGTATTAATTATTTTACATAAGCGAGACACTGTTATTTATAATTATCTAACCACCCTCATCCACTTCTACCCCAAAATCAACTACATCAGAAAACTCTCCTCTTTCTAGACCCAAGGAAAAGCTTTTATATGCAGGTAATAACACCCCGCCTCTGGTTCATGGGAATCTCCTCTAGTTCATACCCACTAAAAACCCTGGGGGTTTCTTCCCGCTGCCCACGTGTCGGGGCTTCGGGGACGTTCTTGCATTTGTTCGCAGCCCCAGCGGTGCTGGTCTCCTAGGACCCTTCCCGTTTTAGGAGTGAAGGTGGCATCCACTCCTCTTTCTTTGAGGGCGTGGAAGATTCTCCTCCTGGCCTGGCTCTGCAGTGGCGCATTGGGAGATCCGACGTGTCCTTCCTAACGCGTTCCACCGTTTCCTTCTGGAACACGACTTGTTCGCGGAAGGAAACTGCCGCCTCCCACGATCTCTCACAACCGAGCATTGATTTAATCGATGCTTGCAGTGAGTGATCGTTCCCACAACTGAGACGAGGCAACGTCGCTCACTTGCCCAAGCTGGGCACTCTCCCACGATCTGCTGCGCCGTGTTCTCGTTGCAGCTGCAATGGTGGCACACGGTTGTCGGTTCACTTCTGGCTATACAGCACGAGTACTTTCCGAAACATCCATGCTCGGAAACCACTTGAACAAGCCGGAAAGTAAGCGACCCGTGTGCCCTGTCTAGCCAATCCTCGAGGACTGGCCGGACAGTATCGACGGTCGAGCTTCCAGCCCTAGATTGGGCTAGCAGCTCTTTCCATTCTTTCAGCATGGAGCAACGCGTGGATCATACACATTTCGACCTACCTCGGTATCTCAATTTGTTCACGGTGGCCGAGCTCTTTGCGCCAATCGTACTTGTTTGCACGGATCTCCTCCTCCAAGTCCCAGGGGAAGTGACTCAACCGAAAGGCACGCTGCATCCTGGGCTGTTAAGTGGTATGGCCACACCACTCCGGTGGCCATTGCCCGTTGCGATTGCCTTAAAAGGATGACCTAGAAAACCGATACTGATTTTGGCCAATTGAATGTGCTCTAAAATTGCAGCAAACACTACATATATACTCCATTAGATTGTAATGCAAATAATACTGACATGCAAAATAAATAAATCGATGCAGGTTCATAGAACAAGATAAAAAGGTTTTATTTTTGTAAAATGCTGAAAAAATAATAACAAACAGAAAGACAGAAAGAATCTTTCAATGCATCTGTAGTGCATTGAAAGATTCTTGCTTCTGCTCAATACCAAAGAATTATTTGTGGAAAAAGAAGGAGAGTTTTTGATTTTCATGAGATCGGACTTAGCTGATCACTAAATTAAGGTAAAATTAATGAAAAAGTTACGAGGAAATTCAGGCCCATGATGGATCCACTTTGGCCTAATGGAAACCCATCCTCGAAGCGAAGTTGAATGACTTATTATTGCATCCTATCCCAGGAGATGCCCAAGAATTTTACAAAAAATTAATGGGAGATGTAGATGTATGACATTGACGGTTTTTCTGGTCATGTTGATTTTGAGGTAGAAGTGGATAAAGGCAGTTAAATAATGATGAACTGGTGGCTCTGTGAGCTGGAGATCTCGCGGCTGGTGTCTACTTCCACGAGTCGCATTCCTCAAACGATTCTCGTGAAATTTTGTGAGCAGGTTCGATAATTACCGCTAACTACAGGTTTTTTTGCAGAGTTATTTTTGATTTTTTTTTATTTGCGGAGATATGTTTTTTTTAAATAATCTGTGTAATTCGAACCTGCTGATCTCAAAATTTTAAGAGAATCCTACTAATATTATAAAAGCGAAAGTTTGTATGTATGGATGTTTGTTACTCTTTCACGTCAGAACGGCTGAACAGATCTGGATGAAATTTGGCACAGAGATAGAATATAGTCTAGAATAGCACATAGGATACTTTTTAACCGCGGGTGAAACCGCAGGGCGCAGCTAGTCAGTTATAAATGCGACCTGTAAAGATCCGGTCAGAAATCCGGACAGAATTCAGACCTACAAAAGCATTTTTTTTCGAAACTCGGTCGATGACAGTGTCTGGCTTAAGTAAAATAATTACACGTAGGTACGACTATAATATGTGAAAGTAGTTATGTATAACAAGTCATGATAAAAATGTAATAAACACATACATATATATGTATTTTTTTATATTTTTTATATTCGGGACACACACACACCACACACGGTCGCCTGACCCCAAACTAAGCAAAGCTTGTACTATGGCTGCCAGAGACTGATATACATACTTAGATATTTTTAAATACATACTTAAATACATATTAACACCCAGACATAGAACAAACACAAATGTTCATCACATGAATGTTTGCCCTAGGTGGGAATCGAACCCACGCCCCCAAGCTCAGAAGGTAGGTTGACTACCAACTGAGCCACCGAGGCAGAGTAAACAATACCTACATTACACAAAAACGATGCGCTCATCGCACAAAACTGCTGTCGCTATTATTAATTTAATATGACATTAATAATTAATCTGCTTACCTGCAAAACGGTGAAATAGTAATACGTACTAATATTATAAACGCGAAAGTTTGTAAGAATGGATGTTTGTTACTCTTTCACGCCAGAACGGCTGAACAGACCTGGGACCCTATTCGGAGATTTGAGATTCTCATCTCACTTTTTTTCGTCCTTGTTGCTCTCGTTTGAAACGTCATAGGTGTGAGAGTGACCAAGATAAAATCTCATCTCATCTCACGCGCAGGAATAGCCCCCCAGGATGAAATTTGGCACAGACATAGACTTTAGTCTAGAATAGCACATAGGATACTTTTTACCCGCGGGTGAAACCGCGGGGTGGAGCTAGTGTTAAATAAATCGTAATGAAAAGGACAAACTACAATTAAGTATCCACACTACTAATATTTTAAAGAGGAAAGATTTGTATTTTTGTAACGAATTAACTCCAAAACTCCTTCGCGTGAAATGAGATGAGATTTTATCTCGGTCACTTTCACACTAATGACGTTTTAAACGAGAGCAACTAAGACGAAAAAAAGTGATATGAGAATCTCAAATCTCCGAATAGGGCCACTGATCTGATTTCAAAAATTCATTTACCATTAGAAAGTTATCCAAATTATCCCTAAGTCACATACGCTATGAAAAAAAAACAAAAGAAACAAGCACAACAACGTATTAAAGTAAAAAAATATTTTTTTTTTTCTTTAACACTACCTTCCATGCTTGATCATGTTTTTGTACCATCCGAAGGCTGTCTGTCGCTCTTAAGCGATAAGACCGTTGCGCCTACATTTTTGAGTGTTTAGTTTAGATGTATTTTGTTTTTGGTGTCAATAAAGAGTTTAGTAGGTATTGTATTGTTTTGTATTAGCGACCTAGGTATCTTTCTAACTAAGCTAGGTTTCTTTTTAGCTAAGTAGGTATCTTTCTATCCGTAAAAAGTCTTTTACCTTTAAAAGGCATAACAAACAAGCTTCTAATTCCATTGCTAATATTGCTATAGTACTGATTTTACAAAATGCAATAACCCTAGAGAACTAATATCTTCTCAGATCAACCTAGAGGTTAAGATGGCGCACGGCGTATGATCTAAGTGAAGCCAAAAACCATCCAAGAACTACGCTACTGTCGTATAGGTCACACAAAACTCACACATTGACACAATTAACTACGCTACTGTCGTATAGGTACACAAAACTCACACATTGACGCAAAAAACTACGCTACTCGCTTGGCCATTCTTACCTCGACATTATGTGCATTGGTTTATGGTATAATTTCGTGTACATAGGTACATAAATTTTATAGTGCATTAAAAAAGTGTGGCCAGGACTACATTTTGAGGTTATTTTTAAAAACTGTGTAGTTTTTTTTATAAGTCTATTTTGAAAAGGCCGTAACATTAAACTCTTACAAAAATGTGCAGTTTTAAAATATTAAATCTCCTAAGGTTGTATATTGGAACGGAAATGGCTAACATAGAGTTTGGGAATTAATATTAGTTTTCGTGCAATTGTACATTGTGTAGTTGTTTTACATGTCAACATTACCACGCACACACATTGAAAAAAAGTGGCTTTAGCGAGTTATAGCGCAGTGTTCCATCTTTTCCTCTACCTCTAGATTGATCTGAGGATTTTTTAAGCTAGGTACATTATTTGGTATGAAAAATAGAACCAATCAAAGCAGAGTTCTAGAGCAAACAAAAGACAAACAATTTTTTTTTTTAACAATTGGCTTGGTTCGATTTTGCGTAATTAAAAAGCAAAGACCGTCCAGGGGGCTACCATGACATCCTATTCCCACTGCGCGATTAAGAACCTTATTGCGCGGCGATACGTTTCGCGGTCGCGCAGCGTCGAAAAAAAAAAACATGTCACGGTAGGCTCCCTAGGCATTTAATCCGCAATGTAAGCAATTGCTTCAAAATTTGTTAAAGAATTGACTATTTTTGACACTACTGCCTAAAAAGTGACAATTTGAAGCAATTCATTAACAATTTTGAAACAACAGTCTAGCATTCAGCAAGCACGTAATGGCGTCATCGTCATCTGTCTCTTTCGAACTTGTTGTAAATGACTTATTTCGGTCCTGCTTAAGCATCGATTGACGTCACTACGTGTTGCTGAATGCTATACCTAGCGAAGTATATTATTATACCATGAGTCTGTTTAACCTTTCAAAGGTCATTCTATGAAAGGGCACCCTAGGTGGTATTCGTTTTTTATTGT
Organism: Peribatodes rhomboidaria; assembly: GCA_911728515.1. NCBI lineage: Eukaryota > Metazoa > Arthropoda > Insecta > Lepidoptera > Geometridae > Peribatodes > Peribatodes rhomboidaria. Next base: position 4,001,957 of record OU452194.1, read on the forward strand.
GCGTTGGTATTTTAGTGAGCAATATTTTTTAAGAAGGGAAAATATTTGGATGGGAGCTTAAAAAGTAGAGAGTAAATTTAACTAAGTAATTCAATTTGACTCGAAATGTGGGTTGGTTCTAGTTTGCATAGAGCGGCCATTACACTATCCAAATTACAGTAAGTTATTCTTCCTTGGCTACGCCCGTGCAACGGAAAAAAAATTGATTGTTACCTGTCTAACAATCATTGCACTATCCAAATTTAGGTCATCTAGCATACTGCAAATTGGCTAATGAATGGCCACTTAACAGTGTTCAATTGATAGTAGGTACTTACGTTGAAACCCAATATCACTCCAATTGAAAGATGGTACCAAGCCTTTTCTTTTCGTTCTAAGGTAGGTACCTACCTCAGCTATTTAAACACAATGAAAATGTCGGAAATATGAGTTTGTGTAACAAAAATAGCAAGAAAGGTAAAACAGAGCGTTTATATTGTAAATTAACTTCTTTAACTTCACTTTGAATTAAATAAATCAGATCAGATTCTTGGTCAATGACTTCTGTCGCTAGCGGAGCGAGCTATTGTGTTTATATCATGTATTGATTTATTAGGGCACCAGACAGTCCCAGTGTTGCCAGATGCTTTTTGGGAGCGATCGTACGCTGGTCGGGAAAAAAGTCGTGTTTCTTGGGAGAGTGTTTGTACCACAGTGCCGTTTTTTATGTAGACCACAATTCGTATTGTGCGACTTAATTAAAAACGTAGGTAAAAACAATGTACAACTTGACAAAAACCGGAAAAAAAAATGGTTTCTGGATGAATGAATTAATACTGTTTTAAACCAAACTAGGTAGATTTCCCATTCGCTTGAATAGAAATGATGATTGTGGAATGATAGACGGAAGGCTATTCTTACGGTGTGAGATTCAATCTTGCAATTTTTCGTCCATGTTGCTCTCGTTTGAAAAGTCATAGGTGTGAGAGAGACCAAGATAAAATCTCATATCATCTAACGCGGAGGAATAGCCACCATGGTAGGGTACATCTTTGCAAAAAAAAAAATACCTTGGGAAATGGAGTGATTACGACGAAATTGCTTTAAAATGAAAAAATAATAATAGTAACCAAGTACGTTTAAGTAATAACTAAGTACGTTTAAGTTTGCTTCAAACGTTACGTATTTGATGAAGCCGTTTGATCTCAGTTTGACGGTTCATCAATCATTTGCTTTAAAGCACTGATAACGATCAAATTGGTTGGTGGACTCAAACCTAAATCTGCATGTCAGAGGTCAAACGGTTTGAGTCAATCAAACCGTTTGACCGGGTCGGGGGTTCTTTATAACCAATATTATAATAGCGACACCTGTCGATTCAGCACATAAGCGCGTTGGCATGGTCTGGCTGGTTACGTTTCAGTAGTACCGCTACTTAGTCCTAGATGGCAGTAACCCATATTCAGGATAACGCTATCGAAAAAAATTATGGGAATTTTTTAATTAATTTTTAGATTTATGTTTCTAAATAATTTAATTATTATTAAATTAGGGGTAGAAACTTTGGGCCCTTGGGGTCCAAGCGCATGGTTGCTCTTCAATGAGCTGTCAAAGCGGCTGATAGAGAGAGCAAACGACCAAAGGGCTGGTGCTTACCTCGGTCAGCAAATTAGCATTGCTATTCAGCGAGGTAACGTTGCCAGCCTTTTGGGTACTTTACCCGCGGATACTGACTTGAGCTCTGTTTATTATTTGTAATTTGTTATTTTTGTTTGGTTTATTTTAGGCTTATATTGTTTGTAATAAAGTATTGAAGTTTTAATAGGCACAAAAAAAAAAATATTATTATAATTAGATGGGAAATAAATCGGCTTTATTATTATTATTCCGACATTTTTATTTTTCCCCTTAGTTACTGTTCTTTTTTTATTATATTATGTTCACACAATGAGCAAATTGGAGCGTGTCTTCGGCTGGGTCCGATCCCGCTCCCTCTGGCTTGAGAGGCGAGTCTTCTGCGACTATCCTATCATCGCTCTTATTTGCATTAGGTAAAATAAGGGTTAATTGAGTGAAATTAGTCATTTAGTTGATATAGTTCAATCACAAGAATAAAAAGTAATCCAATGGAGAAAAAGAATTTCGTAATTTCTTCGGAGGTCACGGTCTCTGGAGAGCGAGTCAACGTTTGATCGAGAAGCACTCACTCACTCACTCTGGCACCACTTAAGTTTGAGTCAACAAGACGGACCACGGAACTCACAAGTATGTACCTACGAGTACATACTCTATGAGTACGTAAATAACAAGTACAACAAAATGTAGTTACCTATTTTACAGCCTTGATAAGTATACGTATGGATTTAATTAAAATAACATTTATCCATTTTTATAATAATGCGATAAAAGATAAAATAAAAGCGATGGCAGCCTAGTTGGGAGAAGGCCTGCCTCTCAAGCCAGAGGAGCGGGTTCGAACCCAGCCGACGGCACGCACCAATTTGTTCATTGTGTGCACATATGTGCGTATTGTATGTCATCTGCTACATGACTGGAGCCCGGTGTATGGCGACAGGCTCGCCCCCTGTCACATTTGGGACTGAATATCGTCCGGCGAAGTGTGGGTGTTGTATTACATCTCTGCCAGCCCCCTCAGGGGAAAGGCGTGACGATATGTAAATATAAAATAATTACAATAATAATCATCATTTATTCAGATCATGGTCATAATATTAAGAATTCATTAACACACAAATACATAACATACTCGTAAATTAATTATACCAAAATACATTTTACATTTAATATCAAAATTAAAAATTAAAGTTAAAAAAGGTATTTGGATTTGGTACATGTCAATCTTAGGTTGAAGAAACTTAGCGTAACTTCTTACCAAATTTCGTTAAGACCCGTTCAGCCGTTTTGCCATGAATAACCTACAAACAGACAAATACTTTCGACTTTATTTTTATGTAGATACTAGCTGCACCCCGTGGTTTCACCCGCGGTCCCACAGGAACTGTTTATTTTTTCGGGATAAAAGTACCCTATGTCCTTTTCTGTACTCCAGACAACATGTAGGGGAAGTACGTACAAAACGGCATACTGTTTTCTATTTGCTTCATAATTTCTATATTTTTGTACTTATAACCATAAAACTCTGCAAGAATCAACTTTACTTTTATTTCTATAGAATCAACATACCACATGCCATTTTGTCTTAAAGGGACTTAAAACTATAAAATTTCAAAAATAATATAAATGCTAGATTTCTGGCTTAAAACGAAACACTAAAGTCAAGACAAAAGACAATGGAATCGAAATAATACAATAGATTTATGTTTTGCAGCAAACTGCTTACCAAAACTTCAAAAACTTTTTGAACCGAAGATAAATTTGCAACGATCGAAAACCTGTTGAGACTGATTACCTGATTAAAAATAGTTGCCCGGAGAGAAACGAAATTTTGACAGCTGCCTAGTAGACAATCGGGCTCCGTGTTACGAGTACGAACTGGGCGGCAAAGTCCACCAAATTTTTATAAAGGCCAGTGTGCCGTTTTGTCCGTATATGCCATTATGTACGTATTTCCCCTATGCAAAGTTCCAAGACGATTGGTTGAGTAGTTGAGATGTGAAAGCGTTACAAAGAAACGAACAAACTCACTTTCGCATTATAATGTTAGTAAGGACTAGCTGCGTCCTGCAGCTTTACTCGCGATTAAAAAGTACCCTTTATTACGTAATCCAGGGTAAAAGCTACCTCTATGCCAAATTTCATTAAAATCCATCCACCCGTATGAGCATAAAGAAGTAACAAACATACACACTTACACACTCACAAACATTCGCCTTTATTAGTGGCTGTTGTCCGCAACTTCGTTCGCGTGTATTCAAAGAATAGTATCCATAAACCCTCCTCGTGATATGCTGTAACTAATCTTATATCTTTAAATGAGCAATTCTTGTAAATATATATATACTTGGAATCTCGGAATCGGCTCCAACGATTTTCATACAATTTAGTATATAGGGGGTTTCGGGGGCGATAAATCGATCTAGCTAGGAATCATTTTTAGAAAATGTCATTTTATTCGTGTTTTATCGATAATCAACTTAAACATAAACTTGGAAGAAAAATAACAAAAAGGAGGCGTTTGAGTAGTCTCAACTGAAAAATATGACTCTTCCTGACATCTATTGGCGAATAATAATACTATTTTTTTGTGAGCAACTAATTGCTTTAACGACACAACAGCAGATGGCGTTGTTAAGTAACACGAAGTCAATGAGTGTTTGCTTTGAGGTTAGACTAAAATCAATTGTTTATTTTCCAAAAAACACAATTAAAAAAAAAATAATACCGAGCAAAGCTCGGCCATCCAGGTACTTATCAAATTATGAATAATAATCCGTTACCAAAGAGATCAGAGTCCAACATTACAAAAAAATAGGCCGGTTTTGAGCAGAGTTTAATTTTAGTTGTCAGTTATTTTAGTACCTACTACGTACTATTCTGTGATGTTGTCTGACGCATTTGGTAAGCGGCGCGTTATTTTTTATTAATTCACAGAATTTCTTGACAAAAAGATTTATTTATTCAGAAAAAAGTATCCCAAAACCTCCCTTGTGATATACTGCAACTACTTATCAAATTTCATCAAGATACGTTCAGCCGTGAAAAGCCTACAAACAGATAGACAGACAGACTTTTGGTTTTATAATTAGTAAGGATAATTAGTGTGATAAGTAGTGTGATTCTATTCTTGCCTCAATATTTTTCTTACTACGTAACATGACGTTACTATTTTTTTTATTTGCGAAGCTTTTCTTTATTTATTGACATAGGAAATAAAAAAATATCAGCAATATTTAATTAGCAATGTTAGCACGTTTGTCTTAATGTGGAGTTAAGAGAGCTTTCGCTCATTACGCGCTCTCCGCTTGTATAATCTTTTTACTAGGTTTGGTTTTCAATTAGATATGTCGTTGATCGAACAATGCCAAAATCTGAGAGTTTACTGGCACGTAACGGAATTTGCACTTATGTATATGTATTATGTATGTTTATATTAGTACCTATACGTATATCTGACGTTAAGTATATTATGACATTGTTTCAAATAATAGAATTATATAAATCACTAGGTACATACTTCTACTTCATGTCGATGTTCTATTGCAGAATGTAATATGGCGGTATTATTCTTGTTCTGTGTTGATGGGAATAATCATTGACTTTAAATTATTATATTTTGACATATATTTAATTGTTTAATTGTGGACAATGGAATGCTTAATACATAATTTAATTTGAATTTTATTTGAATTATTATTCTTAATTTAAATATTTTTATTATTATTATGCTAGTAATTTAATGTAATGCTGACTCCGCTTTTCATATTAGGTTAATCCTGTAAGAATAGACATAATGAGAAATAAATAAATACCTAAATGTTTTTTCTTTGTAATCGTTAAATTGACAGAGAGAGAGAGAGAGAGAGAGAGAGGGAGATAGTTTTCATCAGAGAGATGAGCAAAGTTTTGTCGTTACACTGAGGACCTATACCGAACTACATACAACTTCAAATTAAAATTTTGATTAGTTATTGAACGGAGACGACGCGAGAATCGGTTCTCTTCTCTTAAGCATTGGTTTTGCTGTTTACCTACATTTCTACACATAGTACCTATAGGTAGGTATAGTCGCGCACCCAAAGGCAAAGTACAGCCTACCAATAATGTATTTACACTCTGCCTTAAGGGTCCGGCAACCATTTTAGACTAACTTCGCATTGGCTAAATGTTTTCTATTGCCATTTCGTCTAGTAGAAGACGACGAGCGTAAAAGCAAGTAAAGATACTGACGAGCCTCTAAAGTTACCTACAGAGTGACAAAGTGCAATTTCAATAATTTTTTTATGACTTTTGCACTTCTGTAATCATTCTTAATTAACTATATGACCCTTGTATAAAGTAATTAAAAAGCTAGTGATTTAGACAAATTCAATTGATTTTTGATTTGTTTTGTCTATCTATTAAATAAAACAGTCAAAATTGACCCCTTGCAAATGCGGATATATTGCATAGCTCTAAATCCTGTTGAGGACGTTTTTTTTTAAAAAAAAAACAAGAACATAGGAGCGGAGATATAGTTCAGTTAATTGTACATGCCTTTCATCATAATCTGACAAATGGCTTCCAAGAAATTTGACAAGCGCGTTTGTAACAGGGCTCACTGAGGGAAAATTCAAATCACATGCAATGTAGGTTACATTAATGAAAAGGGGGTATTATAAGGTTAAGAATTATTTAGAAGATAAAGATGTCTGGAGCCTTCCACTTCCGCCAAGTAGCCACTAGTTTGTATATGTTACCTAGTTGTAAGCCAAAATTTGTGAGACTGTAATTTATTTATTCTTTGAAAAAATAATTCCCCTCAGTTTCTTGCCTGTTTTTCTGAGTATAGGCATAAGTATATCTTTGATACCCAAATTGAAAAACAACATTTTGACTTTGACTTTGTATGGAAAATTCAGAGCGTCCGAACCCTTAAGCATGTATGCGGGGGCAACGCACTGTTTTGTGTACTTTTCTATTCGTATGTTGAAATGTACAGGTTTGTTGAAAAGTGTTTATCAAGTTGAGATGAGGGCCAGAATGCGCATGTCATTGGCTGAGCGGAGCGAGTTCTACTGAGACTTTGCATTTCTATGCATGCTTACACATACTTGGGTGTGGGTTCGATTCCCACCTAGGACAAACATTAATTAGATGAACATTTGTGTTTGTTCTATGTCTGGGTGTTAATTATCTATTTAAGTAAGTGTGTATAACTTTTTATTTTTTATGTATAATAAGTCGGCGTTTGACCACCAATGATGTTAAGCGACGTTGTGGTCTAAGATGGAGCACGACGACCTATAAGATACTTATTCACTCTAGCCTTGAAATTTACTAGAGTGAAGAAGTAGAAAGACGGCAGTTGAGTGAGGCGCTACAAGTGCGCTACTGCTCAGACCCGTCGTTCGTATAACATAACATACATATCGTCACACCTTTCCCCGAAGGTGCTGGCAGAGGTGTAATACAATCCCCACACTTCGCCGGACGATATTCAGTCCCAAATGTGACAGGGGCGAGCCTGTCTCCATACACCGTAGTTTTTTTGCGTCACATTGACGCAAAAAAACTACGCTACTTGCTTGGTCATTCTTACCTCGAAATTATGAGCATTGGTTTAAGGTATAATTTCGTGTACATAAATATATGTACATAGTGCATTATAAAAGTGTGGCCAGGACTACATTTTGAGGTTCTTTTTAAAAACTGTGCAGTTTTTTTACAAGTCAATTTTGAAAAAGCCGTAACATTAATTTCTTACAAAATATGTGCAGTTTTAGAATATTAAATCTCCTAAGGTTGTATATTGGAACGGATATGGCTAACGTAGAGTTTGATAATTAATATTAGTTTTCGTGCAATTGTAAATGTTTTTCATGGCAACATTACCACGCGCACACGTTTAAAAAGAAGTGGCTTCAGCGAGACATAACGCAGTGTTCCAACTTTTCCTCTAGGTTGATCTGAGCTTCCAGGATTGTTATTCCATATTCGAAGATTGTTACTTCCAAGAACGTTGCCTTTCCTATTTCGGCAACTATTGATTAATAATGTATTCCAAAATGACCGAAAAGGGAATCGAACTTTGTTTAATACCGTTAGGTCAAATAATAGATCCAAAGTTGAATAATTAAAACTGAGACCAAACATTAAAAGACCAGTTTTTCCATTAGTTTTAGAACAAATAAATATTAAAATTATAGTAGGAAAGACATATAACAAATATTAAGGCCCCGTATCACCAAAAAAAAGTATTTTTATATGATTTTTAGTTTGGTATGAAGAATTACAATGATAAAGTGTAAAAAACGTGAGCTGGTAGAAGAAACAACCAACTAAAGTTTAACCGAAGAACAATTTTGAAAATAATTCTCTTTAAAAAATATCACAAAAATAAACTTGTTAATTATAATGTTTATGGGTAAAAGGCCTGAAATAAAGAAAATTTGAATTTTTGAATTAAAAAAAACTATCGGAACGTAGTTCTCTTTATCAGCATTTTTGTATCACATGATTTGGTACACCACATTTTTTTCGATTATTAAAGCCAAATTAGTTCTAAGTATAAAGTTTAACCGAGCAACAAACTTATTCTTATTTGTGTTCTTATTACGATTAATCCTAATATATATATATTTTTTTTGTATCCTGCTACATAGCAATCTGTTTGGTCTAAACAATAATCTAATGTGCTGTCTGATTTCCATCGGTAGGTATATCTTCAGCAGGGGCATGCACCCAGTGGTGCAGTCCTCATCTTTTGTCTGCGAATCTTGTCGTAAAAATAAAAATGGCAAAAAAAAAAAAAAATTCCATGCACCGATCTCATTTTACCATCAAATATGATTTACGATTTTCAACTCTAAATAAAGCGGGCTGCGTATACGTATGTGTGGTTAGATAATCGTGGAATGACCGAGCCTTAAGTTGTGTTAGCTTTCAAGCTTTCATTCTAGAGAGTTCGTACCTTAACTAAGGCTTCGTCCAGATTAAGCTAACTGTAACCGGCTGACTGTTAGCTGGCTGACTCTGGGTCGCGTATTAGCAAACTCAATTGTTTTTCGAGTGTTTGTAGGTATGTATGTATGTGGGTATGTATGTATGAGGTTTCTTTGGAAGGCTTCGTCTAGATTAAGCTAACTGTAATCGGCTGACTGTCAGCTGGCTGACTCTGGGTCGCGTATTAGACAAACTCAATCGTTTTTCGAGTGTATGTATGTTTGTATGAGGTTTCTTTGGCACGCCCTACAGCCTAAACAGCTTGATGTATTTCGACATGTGAGGTGTCATTTGAATCGTCTTGATAGTGGAAGTGACATAGGGTACAACATTTTGCAGCCGGGTTTTTTCTTCTTTTAATAATGTTACTTGTCATTGTAGGATGGCGCGAGTGACAGTCAAACCATCCGTCGGGTGTCAGTCGGGGGTTATCATTTTCACCCCTTAAAGTTGGCAAGTTGCCACGATTTACAAAATCATGACTGACATGACCGCCTGAAAGCTCATCTACAAATTATCTGTCGGTGGAAATAGCACATCCTTTCTTCCCCTTTTTACAACAGAACAAGTCGGATAACGGATACGTACCATCCCTACTTAGTCGACATTCCACTCAGGGTCGGACTGAGCTTGAAGGGCCCGGGTGGCTCCCCACAAGTCAGGGGCCCGAGACGGGGTGTAGCCCCCAAACTACCTACCGTCTGGCTTGCAGCAAGCCCTGCAAGCCAAGTCCGAGGTGGGCCCGCGCCGGCTGGGGCCCGGCTGGCAAATGTCATCCTGGCTATATGGCCAGTCTGACCCTGATTCCACCAACTCGTACTAAACGGTTTGCCTCCACCTTTCTGATACGAACCGCTAGGGAATGGAACACCTTGCCATCGTGTGTATTTCCGACTAACTACAACCTGGGTATCTTCAAGGCTAGAGTGAATAAGTACCTTCTAGGTCATCGTGCTCCATCTTAGACCACAACGTCGCTTAACATCAGGCGAGTTGAAACGTCGATCTATCATACATTTAAAAAAAACTGTGTTTAAACGCAGTTTTTTTTTCGCTTAAAGCGATGTTTTTCGCTGCACACCTGCAATCTGTGGAAAGAGCTCTCTCCTGCAGTATTTCCGAGTAACTACAGCACGTGGCTCTTCAAAAGGGCTGTCAATAGAGTCTTTAAAGGTCGGCAACGTATCTGTGATGCCCCTGGTATTACAGGTATCCATTCGACAGTGATCGCTTACCATCAGACGGTCCGTCAGCTTGTTTTCTCTGGTGGGAGGCTTCGGCCGTGGCTAGTTACCACCCACCGGACCAAGCCATGCCGTGAAATGACCTAGTCGTGTTTCGGGATGTAGTCCGGTGTAACCGTTCCGAAGACTGGTCTGAGCAGTAGCGCACTTGTAGCGCCTCACTCAACTGCCGTCTTTGTACTTCTTCACTCTACAAAACTCCAAGGCTAGAGTGAATAAGTACCTTATAGGTCGCTGTGCTCCATCTTAGACCACAACGTTGCATAACAACAACGTTTGACCACCAACTCGCCGGGAGTTGGTGGTCAAACGCCGACCTATTCTACATTAAAAAAAAAAATGGCATTACAAAAAATTACTTTAAACTTCAGCAGCACCCAATACAGGGAGTTACAAAATCCCCGTTGGATAATTTGATGAGCAGTTACACACACTTAAAAGTATTCACGCATGAATACTAAAAAAATGCACGTTATAAAAAACAAGAGTTATGACCGGTTTGAGAACGCAAAAAAAACATTACAGAAATGTCAACAAATCATAATCTGTCAAATGGTTTTCAAGAAATTTGATTAGCGCGTTTGTATGGAAATTTCAGAGCGTCGCGGCCCTCAAATAATTATTTCCACTAAAACTGACACCTTGACTTAGAGTTTTTGAACGTGGATTTTGGAACCATGGTACCAAGCGCACTATTTCTGTGTATTATAAATATTACCCTAAATAAATGCGATAGTGAGTTTGTTTGTAACGCTTTCATGTCTCAACTACTCAACCGATCGTCTTGAAATTTAGCAAATTGTCTGGGGACAGAACAAGACATAGGGTACTTTTTATCCCGAAAAAAATAACGGTACCTGTGGGACCGCGGGTGAAACCGCGGGGCAGAGCTAGTAATTTATAAACATTATCCTATTTCCTACTAATATCATAAACGCGAAAGTTTGTAAGAATGGATGGATGGATGTTTGTTACTCTTTCACGCCAGAACGGCTGAACAGATCTGGATGAAATTTGGCACAGAGATAGATTATAGTCTAGAATAGCACATAGAATACTTTTTAACCGCGAGTGAAACTGCGGGGCTCAGCTAGTAATGTATAATATTTATACCTAGCGACACGCTTTGGCTTAGCATGGACCTTTAAACCTTCCGTGAAATCACAGCTATCTAATGGTGAAAACCACATCAAAATCCGTTGCGTGGATAAGGAGGAGTTAGCGATATACAGACAGAGAGACAGAGGGACGCTAAAATCAACTTTAATTTATACTATGTATACATAGTATGAAATATGTACTATGTATACATATGAAACACTCTCTTCACTTCTCTATCGAAAAGAGATAGAAAACCAAGTAACATTATTAAAAGAAAACAAAAAAACGGCTGCAAAATGTTGTTACCTATTTATATAAATATAAATACATATAAATACCATTACACCGCATATAAATACCTATACAGTCACATATAAATAGGTAACAACACACACACACTGTACACTCGTACAGTGTCCACTTCCACTATCAAGACGATTCAAATGACACCTCACACGTCGAAATCCATCAAGCTGTTTAGGCTGTAGGGCGTGCCAAGAAACCTCAAACACACATACCCACATACATACATACACTCGAAAAACATAACCCTCCTTCTTGCGCAGTCGGGTAAGAAGAGATTAAGAACCATTAAGAAGAAACTTACCAAATTTTCTCTAAACAATATCTCTTGAAATAGGCTTATTGGTCACTAAGCCAGTATAGAAGGCAGAAGCTAGTAATAAGCAAATACGAGCGTACAACGGCTCGATGGTTAGCGCCATTAGAGAAGCTTCCATCAGAAGTTCCGATAACGAGTCGAGTGTGTGGCGCAAGGTGTCGTGACCGGGAGTACTATAGTGTCGGAGCCTACGGATACGTTTTGTAGGGTCCTGTGTGGTTTTTGTTGCATTTTTATTTTATTATTTATTATATAAAAATAAGTTTAGTTAACTTTAGAGAACTAATCTGGCTATATAATTATCGAAAAAAAATTGGTGTAATCGCTGAAAATTTAGAGGACTAATGTTCCGATAGTTTCTTTGAGATGATACTTTTTGTGATTTTTTTCTTCAAAATGAGAATGATTTTCAAAATTATTCTTCGACTAAACTTTAGTTGGTTGTTTCGTCTACCAGCTGTATTATTTTGCACCTGATCATCATAATTCTTCATATCAAACTAGGCGCAAAACAAAACTTCTTTTTGGTGATTTCGTGTAAGAACCCTATGAATGATATATTAGTTAGGATATCTAAACCTGGTGAGAGAGCTTTCGCCCGCCGCCTCCTCGACAAACGGCGGTCATTGCCAAGGCTGCCGCTATATAAGCTCTCCCTTACATAATTGCCCGATTTCCGTCGGGAGTACCACAGGGGACGCACGTACGTACATTTTATTTATAATATACATATACTTATACTTGCACATGATAATTTTTCAATGGCTTTTGTTTTATAGGTAGGTTGTTGTGTTTATTTATGTATTATTGTTTATATGTAATTATTTATAATTATGTATTTAAGTATGTATTTAAAAATACCTAAGTATGTATATCAGTCTCTGGCAGCCATAGTACAAGCTTTGCTTAGTTTGGGGTCAGGCGACCGTGTGTGGAAGTGTCCCGAATTTATTATTATTATTATTATTATTACCGTGTCAAAAAAAAAAAATTTTTTGTGCGATTTTAAATACCTGGTAATTCATTAAAATTTATCTACCAACTTATTATAAGTCACTACTAATCAATTTTACTTATTTAACTTACCTATTTAGTAAAAATACCGTGTCAAAAAAAAAAAAAACATTTTTTTTGTGCAATTTAAAAACCTACTAGGTTTTCACTAAAATTTATAAAAGTTTCTAAAGCGCCCAAATAAAATAAAAAAAACTATCATTGACGTAATTTAAAGTTAGGGAAACTACTTATAATAATAGATTTTGTGTAAAACAATACTTAAATAAATAATAAGAACTCTTTAAGAATAACCCTGAAAGTTCAATTATTAAAACACCATTGAAACACACTTAACACGTTAACTGCCAAGAAAAAATTCTAAAACATCAACAACAACAACAACAACTCTTTATTATTAACATAAAATAATTACAATAGTACTTAAATAAGGCTTAACTAAGTTTTTAATGGGCGGCCTTATCGCTCAGAGCGATCTCTTCCAGGCAACCCGAATGGACAGAAACATTTCTATAAGTTTTTCTAACATCAAACATTTTTCACCCTGCCTTATTTGACTTGATTTAAACCCTGCATTGCCACGGCACGGCCGGCAATCATAGGTCGAAGCAAATCAAATGTCATTATTCAATTGGGTATCGAAGATAGTTACACTTATGAACGTTACCTATAATATATATTTGTTATAAAAATGTCTCTACCACTTTGTTCTATAAAAGAGCCACTACCCAGAAGAAAATTACAGGCAAGAAACTACGGGATAGGTAAATTTTTTTTTGAATTTCAAAGGGTCAAAGCAGGAGGTGTCATGTCTTCCACTTTGCCACCCTAGGGATTAAAATAAGAGGTTTTCGAACTATTATTATTTTGTATAATAAAAATATATTTTGACTATCCATAATTGTTTAATGACGGTAATGAATTATTTTTATATTCGAAATCATTGTTCTGACATTCATTATCAATTATATACTTATATTGAACTGTCACGTGTATATAGGAGTTATCAATAAATTCTGATTCCTTAAGGTGGCGAAGTGCAATTTCAAAAATGATTTAAGGAGGCTTGATTGACTCATCAACTCACAATAACGGTGTACTGTGACCTCTATGGCGGTTAACATGTCCCAAAACTTTTCCGACAACTAGCAAACACAAAAAATACCTGTAAATAACGCCTATTTGCCCTCTTTTCGTCTAAAGTGGAAATTATAAATCAGATGAAAGCTATTCGTAGATATTTTAGCTTACAGGTTATCACTAATTTTATTGAAGTATAAATATTATTTTTATTACAAAAATTCGTAATGCTACAAGTATTTTTATAGTTAATACAAACAACAAAAGTGTCTACTTTAAACCAACGCGGTTAACACAAAAAATACAAAAGAGATGCAAAAGATTTGTATCCCTTTTATATTTGTCACAAATATGCTACATTTTGCAATCAGGTTTTTTTATCTTTTATATGTCTTTAAATGAGCAATTCTTGTATATATATATATAATTGGAATCTCGGAATCGGCTCCAACGATTTTCAAACAATTTAATATATAGGGGGTTTCGGGGGCGATAAATAGATCTAGCTAGGAATCATTTTTAGAAAATGTCATTTTATTCGTGTTTTATCGATAATCAACTTAAACATAAACTTGGAAGAAAAATAACAAAAAGGAGGCGTTTGAGTAGTCTCAACTGAAAAATATGACTCTTCCTGACATCTATTGGCGAATACTAATACTATTTTTTGTGAGCAACTAATTGCTTTAACAACACAACAGCAGATGGCGTTGTTAAGTAACACGAAGTCAATGAGTGTATGCTTTGAGGTTAGACTAAAATCAAAGGTACTACATATAATATGAAAAAGTGAGTCTTTGTTCATTTTCTTTGTTTCTTTGTAACGCTTTCACGTCTGAACTGCTCAACCGATCGTCTTAAAATTTTGCATACATGTTGTTTAGGGTACAGAAAAGGACATAGGGTACTTTTTATCCCGGAAAAATCAACGGTTCCTGTGGGACCGCGGGTGAAACCACGGGTCGCAGCTAGTTTTTATAATTCGTGCTATTTTTTTTTACTGCTTGGATTTATATTATCATAGTAACATATCATTAATAACGGTGTTGTTTTTTCTTTAAAAAGCTTGGAATTCCAGCAAAAAAAATCACGTGTCTCAATGTCTAAAATACAATAGCAACCAATAAAAGTTGAGTCGTAACTTTAACCGCTTAACAGCTACAGCGCTGAAACATTTCTCACCGGCTCTAAGCACTACAATTGCGTTTTACGTCTGTAATGCATCTTTTGTGAGCATTTCATTTATTGAGGAAGATTTTACAGTTCCTGCTGCAGACGGGAACAGTTAGTTACACTAAGAATGTAGCATTTCTGCATTCTAAGTAACAGCAATTGCGAAACCAGTGGAATTTATCTATTTCAAATAGTGTTGAGTTGACGAGGGAAAAGTGTCGTTTTGCCACTTACTTGTTTAAATACTTATAGCTATATAATGTCAGTACATAAGTACGTATTGATATTGAAATATGACGTATTATTAGTATGACTAAACTAGCCCAAAAAAAACTTCACAAAAAAATGTCTCCCCAGGCTTACTATTTGTTGCGTTCGAAAGAGTGATTCGAGTAGACCATTTTCTTCTATGGAACCAAAAAAATCTGTCCCACGGAAACGTTGAAATTTAGCTAAGAAGTTGTGTGTGTTCATTCCATTAATGATAATTTTAAATTAAAATCGTTGACTACCGCGGACCCGTTACACTAAAACAGAAAAACATGGCAAGTGGTCTAAGAGACAAAAAAAAGTTGGAAACCTCTAATGTAATCGTTTCTATTCACCGTTCTATCTTTTCACACCGTCTTTATAATTGAAAAAATCTTTCCTTACAATACCAATCAGTAAGTTAATTAACCAAAATCAATCATTAGACCAGGTAACTCGCCCACGTCAAACTAACCGGTCCAGTTGAACGAACTGTTAAGAAATCTTCGAGTTTATCTATCAATAATAAATATTAACGTAACGGAACTCGTCAATGACTGTACTAACCTCTCGCTACGCAACGAGTAGTTGTACTGTCAATTAGACAAAAAACAATTACCGTTTAGAAACTTGTTTGTTAAAGTTGTATTGGGTTAGAAATCATTTAAGTTTAAACATACGGTCACGCCTTTCCTCCGAAGGGGCTGGCAGAACTTTTTTAATGATTAATTGGGCCTACGTTTGACCACAACACACCTGGTGGAAAGACGATGCGGTCTAAGATGAAGCACATTTGGCCATGAGGTGTCTATCCACTCTTGTCTTGAAGATAGGTTGTAACTATTGCTGGGTATTATAACACCCACACTTCGCCGGACGATAGTCAGTCCCAAAGGTGACAGGGGGTGAGCCTGTCACCGAACTTACTTACTTTTATTTTTATACAGGGGTTTAATGTACCTATTAAAATGTCACCCTTACATTTTATCAAAACATTAAATAAAAATTAATGGTATTATCTCCTTAAGATCTTAGTTTAGTCGTTAATCTTGTGTTTAATGACTAATAAATAACACAGTTATAACCACTTAAGTAACGATCCGACAGCCAGGAAGAAAAGTCTGACGTTATAGCGTACTAGAGCGAGGATAAAATAGCATATTTCGCTCTAGGGAAAAAAGCTTTTTTGCTTGTTACTAACTGGTCTTTCAAAAAGAAAAAGATTTTATTTATACGTCTAATTGCTTGTTACTAATTGGTCTTTAAAAATATTTTTTAATAAAATAAACTATTTGATATTGTACTAGTTTATTTACTTTGCTTGCAAGCGTAATGAAAAGTAGAGTGTACTCGTAACAACGGAAGCTCTTGGTCTTTAAAAAATATTTTTTATAAAATAAGCTATTTAATATTGTATTAGTTTATTTTGTTTGTTTGCAAGCGTAATGAAAAGTAGAGTGTAACAACGGAGGCGCTAAAACCTATTAATAACTCGGATTCTATTAAAGCTCAGGAGTAAAACTACCTTGCATGTAATGGGTTAAAAAGTAAGCAAAACTGCGATCAGACGATTCAGTAAATGATTGTGCCTGCAGCGCCACAGGTCTCACACGCACGGCTCAATAAAATGGAATAACTATAGAAGTGCATAATTAAACGAACTTAGTTCAAGTGAAGTTTGAATTTTGTTTAGCACTTTTTATTTTTATAAATAGGCTTGAATTTGAACTCCGCCTCGCTGGACCCTAGATAATAGCTAGAAAAACGCAGTAAAACCCCAGGCAGATAGCTAATTAAGTACGTTATGAGGATGTAAAACATTCCACACCCATCAATACGGTGGGACTATCATTACCCGTCCATTACTAGACGAGTACCGTTCGTCCTTCATAAAGCATAATATTACATTAATAATGTACATCACAGCAAGGAAATAGACCATTAAGTTTAATAGAGCTTTTTCCTTGACGTATAGCTTTTATATGACAAGCACGTTTACTGAGATGTGTATTAATTTTAGTGCTTAATACCGTTCTAAGTTAACGTTTTTCGAGAGGACAGAACTGTAGGAGCTACTTGTGCAAGACAGTACCTTCTAAGATTATCCTTACCACAGAATAAATTATAGTACTACCCTACTACCTAACATGCAATAATAGTGGGTTATCTACCTCTATAAATATTCGTAATATTTACTTATTTAAATTAAAAACCGACCTACCGTTATTCGAATTGGTTTTTGTAAAAAGTTTTTAGTATTTTGTTGATATTTTGTAAATCGCTCGCCGGTTTTAATATATAAAATATATAATTATAATTCGGGAAAGAAAAAACAAAAAAGAATTAAATAGATCGATTCATTAATCGTATTGTATAAGGAACATACTTTAAAAAAAGTTTCCGAGGAATTGAGAAGCTCCTCCTTTTTTGAAGTCGTTTAGGTTAGAAATGTAGTACATATCAATAACGGGCATTGAAGGGTTAATGTCCAGATGAAATAGAAATTTATTTGACGTTAATTAATTTTTGAGGCCTTCGTCCGTTCTCTAACAGTAAACCTTTTTTTAAAGATGATTGATGGAGTATTAATATTTTCGTTAACATTTGACGTGTTTTAATGATACGATAGAAATGAAATATTTTTTGTGTGTTATTTTTATGTTGCTAACTGCCAATTTATATGATATAGTCAGTTCATGACCGCAGGTTCGATTGCTTTCTTTAAAAAGAAATATGCGTTTTTTTTTCAGATTTATTTTAATCAAACAAGATGGCGGTGAAATCGTTATGCAGATTAGTTCTGCTTTTTGTCGCAGCTCAGTTTGGCGCCACTTTAGAATTGCATAGAAGTAAGTTATCTTTTATTGTTTTTTTTTTAATTTTCGACGAGACATGCCATAGGCCTTTAGCCAGCTTAAAAAGTTATACCGGCTATTACTCGACCTATTATACAAGGTGAGTTTTTGGCGGATACCGAAAAGATGGTTTCGTGATTTTGTATTATTTTCTAAAATTTGTGATTCTTCGAGTGTTAAAGTGTAATTAATGTGGATTATTAACCTTTACCGGTTTGTTAACGTGCACGAGTGTGGGAAAATGATACAAACATTAGGAAATGCCACTTTTCGTGTTCTCTACAAAACTCGACTTAAAGTTTCAGTAAAGTGGCTTTACTGAAATTGGAAAAGGGGAGGGACTCATCTCATCTTTCATCACCTCTATCATCATCATCTTAGATTTAGCAACATCACACTTTCACATTTCACATTTGGGACTGAATATCGTCCGGTGAAGTGTCGGTGTTGCATTACACCTCTACCAGCCCTCTCTAGGGAAAGGCGTGACGACGATATGCATGTTAAACCAAAACTTATTCTAAGCAAAAAAGTCTACGCTCGGCATGTCGCTAGCTTACATTTAAGATTGAAAAATGCAACCTTTTTCCAGCTCCCCGTCAGTCCCCTGGCAGTATCTTCACAGCCGGCAACGGCGAGCAGTGCCTGGGCAGCGACCGGTCCACTGGCGGAGTGTGTCTCTCGCGCAACCAATGTAACACGCAAGGAGGGAAGGCGATTGGCTTCTGTGGGGTCTTCGCTACTTGCTGCTCGTGTGAGTCCTTGCGTGTATCAAATAAAAATATGTATAATATGTACCGCCTCTCAAGCCAGAGGGAGCGGGTTCGAACTCAGCCGACGGCACGCACCAATTTGTTCATTGTGTGAACTTATGTGCGTATTGTATGTCGTCTGCTACATGACTGGAGCCTAATGTATTGCGACAGGCTCGCCCCTGTCTCATTTGGGACTGCCTCTGCCAGCCCCCTCGGGGGAAAGGCGTGACGATAAGTACAAATAAATTACTCACTGAATGGATGGCAATAAATACGTTTGAACCCTGTTTATATTTTTAAAAATGACGAAGTAACTATTATATTATTGTTTTCAATTACATGTTTTTTTTTCCATATATTTATATATTTTTAACTTATTTGTAAATTTTCGAAGATATCGATAAATTCACGCCACCGTCCTCATAGCGAATGTTGTGAATACCTATTTATGGGTATACATATCAGAACTGTACCTAGTGGCTGTAAGGAAACTTAAATTGTTACTATGTATACGCTTGGCATTCCTTAAAAAACTCAGATCAACCTAGAGAACAAGATGGCGCACGGCGTATGAATTAGGTGAAGCTAAAATCCATAAAAAACTACACTACTGTCGTATATGTACACAACACGCACACATTGACGGAAAAAAAACTACGCTACTCGCTGGGTCATTCTGACCTCGACATTATGTGCATTGGATTATGGAAAAATTTCGTACAGATAAATTTACATAGTGCATAATAAAAGTGTGGCCAGGACTACATTTTGAGGTTCTTTTTAAAAACTGTGCAGTTTTTTTTGTCAGTTTTGAAAAAGCCGTAACATTAAACTCTAACAAATATGTGCAGTTTTAGAATATTAAATCTACTAAGGTTGTTTATTGGAACGGAAATTGCTAACGTAGAGTTTGGGAATTAATATTAGTTTTCGTGCAATTGTAAATGTTATTCATGGCAACGTGCACACGTTTAAAAAGAAGTGGCTTCAGCGAGTTATAACGCAGTGTTCCATCTTTTCCTCTAGGTTGATCTGAGTTAATAAATAAATAAATACATTTTGTCTCAAGTAAATCAGACTGGGGTCCAATAGTAGTAGACTAGATAAGTAGTTGGGATGCATGGAATAATAGATGGCGCTGTTTTTTCAGTGAACGCGTGTGACATCCGCACCAACACCAAGGTTGCAGTCTTCATCAACCCTCCTTTGAACAAGGAGTCTTCAGGCCTGGAGTGTTCTTACAACGTGGAAATTAACAACAACAATGTTTGTCAAATGAGAATCGATTTCGAGACTTTCAACCTCGCAGCTCCTACAACGGTATGTTTGATTTGATTTTTAAGAAATCTTTTAGCAGCTATATGTTTAAGATTGAAGTTTTTAAAACTAGATGGCGCTTTTAAAATACTGTACAGGAGGGCTATTCTTACGGAGTGAGATTCAATCTCACCATTTTTCGTCTTTGTTGCTCTTAATAGTGATAGTTATGAGAGTGACCAAGATAAAATCTCATCTCATCTAACGCGTAGGAATAGTTTTTTCTGCTATAACGCCTCAGGAGTCATGCGATCAATGTTCCAACGCAAAATTATAAATACTTAGTTTCTTTACAAGTATGGTCGGGCCCTCCTACCAACTGCAAAGTTCAGTTTAAAAAAAATAAAATTAAGCAAAAAAAAGTAATAAGCATCATGAGTACTTTTTTAGTAAATGATGATAGCCTAGTTGGAGAAGGCCCGCCTCTCAAATCAGACGGAGCGGGTTCAAACCCAGCCGATGGCACGCACCAATTTATTCATTGTGTGAACATATGTGCGTATTGTATGTCATCTGCTACATGACTGGAGCCTAGTGTATGGCGACAGGCTCGCCCCCCGTCACATTTGGGACTGAATATCGTTCGGCGAAGTGTAGGTGTTGTATTAAACCTCTACCAGCCCGGGGGAAAAGGCGTTACGATATGTTATGTATTTTAAACCACTGATTTCCTCAGCTCTTTTCCAAACAACGCGCTAAAGTCACTTTTATAAATTTTACGTTCATAAACTTTTTTTCTACGTCCATGTAAAGTATAATTATCTTTAATTCCCAATATACTACTGCTACCTACCAAAAATACTCTTGGCTTTTCTAACAGGTGGAGCCAGTAGAGAACGTGACCCAACGTCCAGGATACACCTGCAGGAACGACATCTTCCAAGTCACCAACCTGCAAGCCAATTCAGACTTCGTGCCGTCATTGTGCGGAGACAACAGCGGACAACATCGTACGTTGACTTTCGTAAATTATAGTTCGATAAACATAGCTTCATTCGCGGGACAGCGTCAAAATGAAAATGTCAAAATGACATTTGATGTATGGCTAATATGTCATCTTGACAATCATCAAGATGACATAATTTGCATACATAAAATGTCAAAATAACATTTAATGTATGGCAAATATGTCATCTTCATGGCAGTCCCGCGAATCAAGCTATGTTTAACGAACTACAAACCACGATACAATAATATACTCCGCCGTCACGTGGGCAACACTTAGTGACGTCAATCGATGCTTGAGCAAGACCGAAATAAGTCATTTATAACTAGTTCGAAAGAGACGGGTGACGACGATGAGTGACGTCATTACGTGTTTGCTCCCGAATGCTAGACCTTGTTTTTTTGGATCATGCTATAGACCAGCGGTCGGCAACCCGCGGCCCGCGGGCCACATGCAGCCCTCAGCCCTCAGCCCTCCTCCTTGCGGCCCGCGAGGATTTTCTAAATAAATAAAAAAATCAGGACATTTTGCTCACACGTCGTCTGGCCCCAAACTAAGCAAGGCTTTTACTATATCTACCAGAGACAGATAAACATTGATTTTTAGAGATCAGAATAATACCTACATAAATAAATAGATACCTATGGTAAAATATGTATAGACCAGCTGCGCCCCACGGTTTCACCCACGGTTTAAAAGTATCCTATATGCTATTCTAGACTATAATCTCTGTGCCAAAATTCATCCAGATCTGTTCAGCCGTTCTGGCGTGAAAGAGTAACAAACATCCATCCATCCATTCTTACAAACTTTCGCGTTTATAATATTAGTACGATAGGATTACTAACGATAACTTTGACGTTCATAAGTGTATCTTTGATACCTAAATTGAATAAAAACATTTTGACTTTGACTTTTGACTTTGGATAGAAACCTATAGTAATTTTTTTGAACAAGTGCGTGTCTCTTGCTTATTTTGGCACTGTGCGGCCCTTGCCTGCCAAAAGGTTTCCGACCGCTGCTATAGACAACTTATCTTCTTCTAGTATACGTCAGAGTGAACGCCTCAACCAACAGCCGATCTATTCGCATCAACTTCAAGATTGCCGACCGCAACACGCAGCCGAACCTGCCTCAAGCGACATGGAAAATCAAAGTCACTCAGCTGGAGTGCTTCAACACTCTCGGGTAAAGAAAACAAGTCATCCATATACACGACCACATAAAAGCTACACGTATGTTTTGTGTGTGCTAACATTTTGTTAATTACTAGCTGCGCCCCGCGGTTTCACCCGCGGTTAAAATGTATACAATGTGCTATTCTAGACTATAATCTATCTCGGTGCCAAATTTTATCCAGATCTGTTCAGTCGTTCTGGCGTGAAAGAGTAACAAACATCCATCCATCTATTCTTATAAACTTTCGCGTTTCTAATAATAGTAGGATTACTAATGTAATATAACCCTATTTTTAACTTTTGCAAACTCTTTTGCTATTATTTGTTTATTTGTAAATGTTTAAATTTAATATGATTGTGGTGATGATTGTGGCATGCTTGTATATTTGTTATCATGAAAGCAATGATAGCCTTGTTAGAGAAGGCTCGCCTTTCAAGCCAGAGAGTGGGTTCGATTCCAACCGCAAGCACGCACCAATTTGTTCATTGTGTGAACATAAGTGTGGTTTTATGTCTGCTACATAACTGGAGGCACTGGAGCCCGATATATGGCAAGAAGCTCACCCCCTGTCAAATTTGGGAGTGAATATTTGGAATATCGCCCGGCGAAGTGTGAGTGTTGTAATACACCTCTGTCAGCCTCTTCAAAGGAAAGGCGTGACAAAATGATTGCGTAACATCAAAGTAGTTAAATAAAACACACATTTCGTCACGGCTTTCCCCCAAGGGGGCATACAAGGGGTAATACAACACCTACACTTCGCCGGACGATATTCAGTCCCAAAATGTGACGGGGGCGAGCCTGTCGCCATACGCCGGGCTCCAGTCATGTAGCAGATGACATACAATACGCACATATGTTCACATAATGAACAAATTGGTGCGTGCCGTCGCCGTCGGCTGGGTTTGAACCCGCTCCCTTTGGCTTGTGAGGCTAAATAAAACATAAGCATAGACAATAGAAGAGGTTCCATGACGTATTTCGACGTGAAACTCTACGTCATTAAATGAAAAATCTTCTTGCAGGAAATACCGGGACGGCATTTTGGAAGCCATAACATCATCTCTTCCGTCCACACCTTTTGTGTCTTCTGCTGACAGGGATGAATACTTGATTGGTCAGTAATTATTTTAATCTCTCTACGTTTTAATTGTGTTGTAATGTAACTTTTACTGCCTCAACAGTTTGTTTTTTGTGGTGTTGTTACAAGCAACTTTTAGTCAAGTCTTTTGGCCCGTTACCGACAAGCAGGGATGAAAAGACTTAAGGAAGAGCTAGAAACGAAAGATGTGTAAAAGGATCGTAGAAAGTGGAGAGAGGTGGTTTTTTATGATTGGTATGGGCCAACGTTTGACAACAACACACCTGGGGCCCTATTCGAGGATTTGAGCTTTTCATCTCACCTTTTTTCATCCTTGTTGCTCTCGTTAGAAACGTCATAGGTGTGAGAGTGAGGAAGATAAATCTCATCTCATCTCACGCGTAGGAATAGCACCCCTGATGGAAAGTGACGATGTAGATAAAGCACGCTTGCACATAATGTGCCTATTCACGCTTGTCTTGGAGAGGTCCAGTGGGGCTATTCCTGCGCGTGAGATGAGATGAGACTTTATCTTGGTCACTGTCACTCCTATGATGTTTCAAACGAAAGCAACAAGGACGAAAAATTGTGAGATTGAATCTCACTCCGCAAGAATAGCCCTACAGGTTGTAACTATTGTTGAATACTGGCTACCCCCTATGGGAAGAGGTGTAACTGGAGTTTTTGGCGGGAACCGAAAAGATGATGACGTGATTTTGTATTATTTTCTAAAACTTGTGATTCTTCGAGTGTAAAGTGTTATAATTGTGGATTATTAACCTTTGCTGATTCGATAACGTGCACGAGTGTGGGCAAATGACACAAACATTAGAAAATGCTACTTTTCGTGTTCTCTACAAAACTCGACTTAAAGTTTCAGTAAAGTATCTACGGCTTTACTGAAATTGGAAAAGCGGAGGGATTCATCTCAACTTTCACCACCCTCTCCTTTATCATCTCATCATCATCATTATCAGACATGACAATTACTAAGTTAGGCATTAAGGACTTTGTATCCAGTTGCCAATAAAAAAAAAAGAGGTGTAACTGTATGTTTGAGTTTGTTGGTTTTTAATATAACAATAATAATTGTGTCATTGTTCTCCAGCACCTCCTGGCTGCCTCCAGTACTACCCCGATCGAGTTGGTAGTTTTGAGTCGTTCAACTACAACCGCGGTGTGGGCCCATACATTGCCAACTTAGCTTATGCTACTTGCTTTAAGAGAACACCTGACGTGTGTGGAATCAAGTAAGTTCTTTTTATTTTACTATGGGGTTATAGTTATAGCACTGGCGCAAGCGATTTATTTATCATGCAAAAAAAAGTCATTCGAATCTTAGAATTCGAATTCGAATCTTAATTAATAGAACAAACAGATAGCTGTAAACCATACTTTATTAAATACAAATTACTGACCATGCCATGCATTTATATTCTTGAAATTTCTAAGTTTGTGAGGAATAACCCTCATTTATATAAAACACGTAAGGATATTAATCCAAATCTTCGCCACAGAGACCGGATAGTGAATTGCGGATGCACTCGTCTAGCACATTACCTATGTCTATTAAAGTTTATAATAAGTTACCAGCAGAATTGCAGTGTGAAGGTGATTTCATAAAGTTTAGTAAAAAATTGAAACAATATCTTATTCTCAAAGCATATTATTCAGTCGACGAATTTCTAAATGAAATAATTAAGTAGGTTTTTTTTTGACAATTTATAGTAAAGTTTTCGATTTTGGACATATGTAATATTTTTCTATAAAAAGTAGCCTCCTCCTCTCTACCAAATCTTGCAGAGCCCGACAGGGTCCATTGGACTATGTACTCATATTTTTAACATCTTATACTGTATGGTTGCAAATAAAATATCTTGAATCTTGAATCTTTTTTTTTCTTGGTTGCTGATAGTGATTTATTTATTTACTTATTTATTTGTCCATTAACATTGTGTCCACTAAAACATTATTAAATTCAATAAAATATTACTTAAAAAGAAGGAAATGTCACAATAATTGTAAATGGAGACAGCATGCATAGGACTTAGGAGCAAAAAAAAATATTATCATTTAAAAATATACAAATAATAAAATTGAATTTTAATAATGAAAATTTACAAAAACAAAAAAATATCAAATAAAAATAAAGTAAGTGCTTTAAAAAATAATTCAGTTAAATTATCCTCACAGGTCCTGGGACCCTATTCGGAGATTTGAGATTTTCATATCATTATTTTTCGTCCTTGTTGCTCTCGTTTGAAACGTCATAGATGTGAGAGTGACCAAGATAAAATCTCATCTCATCTCACGCGCAGGAATAGCCCCCCTGATGTTTTGTTTATGTTTAAGGTACTGTGTTGTTATTTTGGGAGAGCTTTTGTACGACAACAATTATGTTCGGCACAGCTTTGTACAGCCCAGCCATGTACAGCACGTTTTACGTGACATAGCTTCGTATGGTCGTGTTGTACATGCTCTGGGGCCCTATTCGGAGATTTGATATTTTATCTCACATTTTTTCGTCCTTGCTGCTCTCGTATGAAACGTCATAGGTGTGAGAGTGACCAAGATAAAATCTCATCTCTTCTCACGCGTAGGAATGGCCCCTCTGTCTGTACAAAGTCGGGCTGGACAACATTTGTACAGGCGATTATGCACAGCAACGTTTTGTACGGCATGTTTTACGGTACACCAAAGACCAACCAGCCAAAAGACCAGCGCCGGTTAACAGCCGGCATTATGCTGGGTTGTGACCTTGTAAATTGTAAAATTCCCTTAATGTTTTTAATTTCAAAAGGTCACAAATAAACTTTTTTTCTTTCTATTTCTTTTCTTTGTATATGGCATCGTATGTTCGTGCGTGCAAAAGCATGTCGTGGTCGGAAAAACCCTTTCCTGCTTGACTCCAGTGGCCCTATTCGGAGATTTGAGATTTTTATTTCACCATTTTTCGTCCTTGTTGCTCTCTTTTAAAACGTCATAGGTGTGAGGGTGACCTAGATAAAATCTCATCTCATCTCACGCGCAGGAATAGCCCCCCAGTATCAGAGCAAACCCGACATGGGTTGGTTAGGTTAGAAGCCTAAGACGGGAGCAAAGTGAAGCGGAGCTCTTAGAATGCGACGTTATTTTGACAAAAAGGCGTGAAGATATGACGATAAATGAAATTGTGTAATCGTTTTGGTGCCAATTTTTTTAAATTTGAATTTGATTTTTTAGGTTCACGGCAGCTAGCTTCCAGATGGCTTACCGTGATGACAAGAACTTACACTTGGACACAGATTGCCAAATAAACCCCGTGACCCAAGGCACTCCCCAGTCTGAAGACTACCTCTTCATCCCCGAATCGCTAACCGCAGATGGACTCAGAGGAAGCAAGTTCTGTGGATATTCAGCTTCGGACCAAATTATTGCCAGTAAGTTTTTAGAAAAATCATATGCAATTGATTAAAATAGATAAACAAATAGTTGAGATATTTTTGCACACATGTTTTGCTAAGTTTGGGGTCGTCTGACCCCAAATTTAGCAAAGCTTGTACTAAGGCTGCCAGAGTAAATAATATATGTGTATACATTATATATATGTATATTTATGCATTCATGCATATATGTACAGGGTTACTGGTATTCAATTAGCATCCTTTTAAGAGTGTGTTACCTATTCTGTTCATCAAAACTCAATAAATTTTCCAATTTTTTTTTTAAGTTTTGTGGTTCTCTTTAATAATGTTTAACTCTTTAGAGCATCCCAGCACCGCCCGCTTGTCGGCACGCGCCTCAAAGTGCGCACGTGATTTAAATAGATTTAATCATGTTTAGACCGGTTACATTTTTAAATTTTGTATTGAAGAAAATAAATACGAATTTTTAAAAGTCATAGAACAAAAGATGTTTGTTTTGATGTACAGAATATTACCTTCAAATAATGCTAATTGATTACCAGTACCCCTGTACATATTTTGACTGCCTCGGTGGCTCAGTTGGTAGAGAACCTGCCTTCTGAGCTAGGGGGCGTGGGCGTGGGTTCGATTCCCACCTAGGGTAAACATTCACGTGATGAACATTTGTGTTTGTTCTATGTCTGGGCGTTAATATCTATTTAAGTATGTATTTAAAAGTATAAATGTATGTATATCAGTCTCTGGCCGTTATAGTACAAGCTTTGCTTAGTTTGGGGTCAGACGACCGTGTGTTCAAGTGTCCCGAATATTTAAAAAAAGAATATTTATTTTAAATACTTACTTTGTAACGTGGTGGAAAAAAAAAAATAAAAAATTTATTTTAATATTTATTATTTAATATTTAATAAAGGTAAAAGTTAGGTTGAGGTGAAAAGTGGTCCACGTTATCGGGGGGGAGATGGGACAAAAGGAGAAATGGTGGCAAATGAAACTTTTGCACCTGTATTAAAGAGCTTGAAGAGCTGAAGCTAACTGTACCTTTGAGGAAGGTGTCGCAGCTACCTAAGCGAACAAAAACAAAATTAAACCTGGATAAGCTTAAGTCGATAAGAACAAAGACCTCTGTTACCAAAGACCGTATTGTTGTTTATCTGTGAGTTGCTGTGTGAGGACAAAATTAAAAGATTTGTTTTTAAGGTTAAATCAAAACTATTTATTGGTCGGAACCATAATTACTTAAAGTACATGCAATTTTCTTAAATTTAAAGCGAGTATTCTTACCCTGTAATGACCAGAAGGGTCTTAAGCTTAAAATTCTACAACCTTAATCGTTATAGAGTTAAATACTATTTAATACTATATTTTAACACACTTAAATTGAAGCGAACCTATTAAAACCAAATCGCTTAGAATGTAGTTATGAAATTACAGCTCTGGTGCTAATACTGTCTGTAATATTAAAGTAATATAAACTAATGTGATTCTAAATGTTAATTCACAATCAATGCTAGTAAATCGGTAGCTAAGCGATTTACTAGAACAACAAAAGGTATTTCTATTCAAAACTTATGTTCACTAAAGCGCAGATCATACAGTGAAAACGAGGACTGTCTCATACGTCTACACTCTGTCCAGAAGGCTTGAAATTGTGAAAATTAGTAGAATAATATGACCATACCTGTCATAGAGAAAGTAACCTTGTGGCTATGACTTTTGAACAAAAAAAAGGGGTTACTTGTGAATCCATGGATAAGTTGCGTGTGGTACTTGCTTTCACGACGCAGCAGGTACGCTTGGAGGTTAACATCCGCAAGTGGATACAATGGTGTATGCTTGCCGGTAAGCAACGTGGCTTGGGTCCGCAAGTGGGAAGAAAAAAAATGACATGCAGTGCAGTTACATCTGCAGGAATCGGGGTGCCGTAGTCATTGCCAGTTCGTCAGTGGGGAATTGATCAATCCGGGCAGAAGAGGCTATGGACAAAAAGACGACAGAATCAGAATCACGTTTCTTCTTTATCGGGAAAATTCTGAGATCAACTTTTATCACAACAATTTGAAATGATTGTTTCATTCCATCACAAAACTAACCTTTTACGCCTCTTTCTAAATGCTTCTGCCCTAAGGCAGACGAAGTTCCGGAGCACCATGTCTTTCACCTTGTCTGTCTCGACCAGAAAAGACCAGAAAACTCAACTCGAGCTATCACAATAGAATGCCCTTCAAAAAAGCAAAATCATTCTGTCACTTTGGAACCGTTTCGACTCACGCATCCACGTATGACGTCACCACACTTAATCCAATACGTCTTGTACGCAAAACTATTTTTATTTACGTTCCATTTTCCCAACAAGGTTATGTAAAATAATCCAGATAAAAAATAGATAGAAAATAGATAATTTCATTCTCCTATCTTTTTTTTTTTTATTATTTGACTTGATCCGTCGGACGGAAATGTGAAACGGATGACAGCAACATGCTAACTGTCACTGTCAGTGTCTAATAACTTACATGACTTCAAAGTCATTGCTCAATACCGTAAATAAAAACAAAATCTTAATTATTTAATGTCGAAGACAATTAAATATCAACTAAAAATGCAAAAATGAATGTTTAAGTGTCGTGCAACGAAAAAATGTATTGTAAGTAAGTAGCTACGCTACAATACCCCCGTTTTCGGAAAAAGAGGTTAACGTAGTTAACCGTAAAAAACAGCAGGAGCAACCGGAAAAAAAAAGAAAGACGATTAACTGCACTGCCGCAACAAAAAATATGGCAAAAAGCCATACCTCCGAAAACGAAGAAAAAAATTGTTAGCAGACAATTTCTGTTATAAATCTAACTCGCGGATCGATTAGATTGACAACACTTTTTTTAAGACTAGTATTTATCGTTCTTTCATCACCAGTCGTTACTATTTATTAATGTTATCCACGCAAATCCTTTCACTCTGCAAATTTCATCTTATTCTCTACTGTCGATACCCTTTTCACACGACTTTTCATAGCAATCTCTCATTCTGTCCACTACCATTCTCACACATTCATCTCTTCAAACCAAGAAATCCTCATTCACTAAATTCAACCTAATCTGCCGTAAAGTAAAATTAAAATCTAAGAAAATTGGCTTGCTTATACCAAGTTACACCACTTCAAACAATGTGCTACTAATGTCCAAAAAATTTAAGATATATAGCTAAATACGAAGAAAATCCTTCGCGTGGAATTCACCAATTGAACCTTATCCCTATTGCCTATCGTGACATCATCAATGGAAGCGAGTAAATCCTTCAAAATAGCATGGAATGTACCGTCCATGATAATTTCTCGACCTGTTGCAAGGAAATAATGGGTATATTCCGTGGCTAAATTAACGATACTGTTTAGAAAAAGTTGGATTTGCTAAAGGTAATTAACAACTAAATAATAATTATTAAATTTGCGTTGCGGATTATGTGTAGTGGCGTGTGCGTGAGACGTGGTTGTCGCATAAGTAGAGTGACCCTGTGTTGGAAACGAAACAGCTGTCACTAAATGTTCAGAAAAATAATCAAAACGAACCAAACGGTTCAAACGTCGATGAGTGTTCACCGTACCAATGGGAATACGAACTTTCCGTTGTCCCGCAGAACTCAAACGTATATGTGGAGTACCAACTGAAGACACATGTCGAGAACGGGTGGGTGAGACAAACGTGGCCTCATCATCGGAGAGTGTTCCAGAATGAACAGACATGTTTCAGTTTTAAATTTGAGTAATTTTAGACAGAGAGTGTAGTTTAACACAATAGCAGGTGTAATAACCTATAAATCGTTCTTAAACTTAAAACAATTCACCGTTAAATTGCTTAAAAACTAAATTTTCAAAATTATTTTTTTTAATTAATAATTTTGCCTTCACAAAACAACTCCAAATACTAAAAAAATTCGGGCGCCATTGTAACGTGGTGGAAAAAAAAATAAAATATAAAGGAATTTATAATTTAATTTATTATTTAATATTAATATTTAATATTTAATATTTAATATTTAATATTTAATAAAGGTAAAAGTTAGGTTGAGGTGAAAAGTGGTCCACGTTATCGGGGGGGAGATGGGACAAAAGGAGAAATGGTGGCAAATGAAACTTTTGCACCTGTATTAAAGAGCTTGAAGAGCTGAAGCTAACTGTACCTTTGAGGAAGGTGTCGCAGCTACCTAAGCGAACAAAAACAAAATTAAACCTGGATAAGCTTAAGTCGATAAGAACAAAGACCTCTGTTACCAAAGACCGTATTGTTGTTTATCTGTGAGTTGCTGTGTGAGGACAAAATTAAAAGATTTGTTTTTAAGGTTAAATCAAAACTATTTATTGGTCGGAACCATAATTACTTAAAGTACATGCAATTTTCTTAAATTTAAAGCGAGTATTCTTACCCTGTAATGACCAGAAGGGTCTTAAGCTTAAAATTCTACAACCTTAATCGTTATAGAGTTAAATACTATTTAATACTATATTTTAACACACTTAAATTGAAGCGAACCTATTAAAACCAAATCGCTTAGAATGTAGTTATGAAATTACAGCTCTGGTGCTAATACTGTCTGTAATATTAAAGTAATATAAACTAATGTGATTCTAAATGTTAATTCACAATCAATGCTAGTAAATCGGTAGCTAAGCGATTTACTAGAACAACAAAAGGTATTTCTATTCAAAACTTATGTTCACTAAAGCGCAGATCATACAGTGAAAACGAGGACTGTCTCATACGTCTACACTCTGTCCAGAAGGCTTGAAATTGTGAAAATTAGTAGAATAATATGACCATACCTGTCATAGAGAAAGTAACCTTGTGGCTATGACTTTTGAACAAAAAAAAGGGGTTACTTGTGAATCCATGGATAAGTTGCGTGTGGTACTTGCTTTCACGACGCAGCAGGTACGCTTGGAGGTTAACATCCGCAAGTGGATACAATGGTGTATGCTTGCCGGTAAGCAACGTGGCTTGGGTCCGCAAGTGGGAAGAAAAAAAATGACATGCAGTGCAGTTACATCTGCAGGAATCGGGGTGCCGTAGTCATTGCCAGTTCGTCAGTGGGGAATTGATCAATCCGGGCAGAAGAGGCTATGGACAAAAAGACGACAGAATCAGAATCACGTTTCTTCTTTATCGGGAAAATTCTGAGATCAACTTTTATCACAACAATTTGAAATGATTGTTTCATTCCATCACAAAACTAACCTTTTACGCCTCTTTCTAAATGCTTCTGCCCTAAGGCAGACGAAGTTCCGGAGCACCATGTCTTTCACCTTGTCTGTCTCGACCAGAAAAGACCAGAAAACTCAACTCGAGCTATCACAATAGAATGCCCTTCAAAAAAGCAAAATCATTCTGTCACTTTGGAACCGTTTCGACTCACGCATCCACGTATGACGTCACCACACTTAATCCAATACGTCTTGTACGCAAAACTATTTTTATTTACGTTCCATTTTCCCAACAAGGTTATGTAAAATAATCCAGATAAAAAATAGATAGAAAATAGATAATTTCATTCTCCTATCTTTTTTTTTTTTATTATTTGACTTGATCCGTCGGACGGAAATGTGAAACGGATGACAGCAACATGCTAACTGTCACTGTCAGTGTCTAATAACTTACATGACTTCAAAGTCATTGCTCAATACCGTAAATAAAAACAAAATCTTAATTATTTAATGTCGAAGACAATTAAATATCAACTAAAAATGCAAAAATGAATGTTTAAGTGTCGTGCAACGAAAAAATGTATTGTAAGTAAGTAGCTACGCTACAACTTACACCAAGGAACGTAGGAAATAAAAAGGTTTCAGATACTCCTGTGCAAAATTTCATGCTACAAGATCCACCAATTTAGGCTATCCGTAATTTTTTTCTCTGTCAGTCAATCTTGAATTGGTGACTGTAGTTTCTTAATATAGAATAGGATTATTTTATTTTCTCACAATCGAAGTAAAAAGTAGAGTGTAAGTATGGGAATTAGAACTCATTATAACTCGATTTTTATTTACTCCCCTCGTCTTTAAATGGGTCATTTTAGCCCCTTGTTCAACAATCTACTATTCAAATAGGTATAAAATATTATTAAAAATGTCACCCCCGACACCCGCTGGTGTGTGCCGACTCATTTTTATCAACCTTTGACAACGAGCGATGCAAAAACGAGGGGTTGTTATAAGTTTGACGTGTCTCAGTGTGTTTCTGTCTGTGGTATCGTAGCTCCCGCACGGATAAACCGATTTTGATTTTGTTTTTTGTTTGAAGGTGAATAAGTCAGAATTGTTGTTTGGCAAAAATGTTAAAAAAACGATTGCCAGAAAAAAAAAGAATTGTTGTTTGATAAATATCGGAGTCGGGAGTTTTCATTATTTTCGTGACTTCGGTGGTAAATTTTTGCTTTGTAATGAAGACATATCAAATCTAGATTTGTTTGTTTGTTTGGCAGGGCGTTTTCCACACTTAGCCACTTGATTGGGCCATTGTGCTTAAATCTAGATTTAATTTAAATATTAATATCGAAGGAAACTTAAAAAAAAAAGGTTAAAAAGTTTTTTTAAGGTGTTCACCGAAATCAAATTAATATAATAACTACGTAGGTAGTCCCGGGGTTTCACCTGCTATTCTTCGTTAATAACCGTTAGCTTTTTCTTATCTTTCTCCGCAACAAATTTCATTCAAATCCGATGAGCCGTTTTCATGTGTAACAGTAACTAACATACAAACTCAAAAACTTTTACACGCACGGACCTAGGTCAAAACTTCGGACTATTTTCAAAATTAGTATTTTTTTAAACTTACAACTGAAAAAAGAAAATAGGTGTTAGTATATGATCATTCTAGCTGCCCTGCGGTTTCACCCGCGGTTGAAAAGTATCCTATGTGTTATTCTAGATTCTAGATCTATCTCTGTGCCAAATTCCATCCATTCTTACAAACTTTCGCGTTTAAAATATTAGTAGGATTTGTCTTACCAATTTAATGTTTTTTTTGTACGATAGTACTAATATGATAAACGCGAAAGTTTGTAAGAATGGATGGATGGATAGATGTTTGTTACTCTTTCACGCCAGAACGGCTGAACAGGGGCCCTATTCGGAGATTTGAGATTTTCATCTCACCTTTTTTCGTCCTTGTTACTCTCGTTTGAAACGTCATAGCTGTGAGAGTGACAAAGATAAAATCTCATCTCATCTCACGCGTAGGAATAGCCCCACAGATATGGATGAAATTTGGCACGGATATAGATTATAGTCTAGAATAGCACATAGGATACTTTTAACCGCGGGTGAAACTGCGGGGCGCAGCTAGTATTTCATTAAGGTTTTCAGCCCGGATGTTTTTTTTTTTTTTTTATGGTCAATAAGTCGGCGTTTGACCACCAACTCGCCTGATGTTAAGTGACGTTGTGGTCTAAGATGGAGCACGACGACCTAAAAGGTACTTATTCACTCTAGCCTTGAAGTTTTGTAGAGTGAACAAGTACAAAGACGGCAGTTGAGTGAAGCGCCACAAGTGCGCTATTGCTCAGACCCGTCTTCGGAACGGAACGGAACCGTTTTGAGAACTACCGTTATACTTGTGTCCAAACCATTTTTGATATCGCCTGTTTGTTCTCAGCCACACCGAGTGGGCCACTCTATGTCTCGTTCCACTCCGACAACCTGGTCACCGATGAAGTTGCAGAACGCGGCTACAGGTTCAATTACAACATGATGAATAACTGCCATCTCTATTAGGTTGTTACTTGAATTTGTTAGATACTAGTTACGCGCACTAGCTCAAGAGAAGGTTTAATATGAGTTTTAATAGTTGGTAAGCGATGGCAGCCTAGTTGGGAGAAGGCCCGCCTCTCGAGCCAGAGGGAGCGGGTTCGAACCCAGCCGACGGCACGCGCCAATTTGTTCATTGTGTGAACACATGTGCGTATTGCATGCCATCTGCTACATGACTGGAGCCCGGTGTATGGCGACAGGCTCGCCCCTGTTACATTTGGGACTGAATATCGTCTGGCGAAGTGTGGTTGTTGTATTACACCTCTGCCAGCCCCCTCGGGAGAAAGACGTGACGATATACGTTCAATAATTTAAGTAAACATTTTCGTTTTCGATTTGGCTCCATACATTTTAATAAAACGCCCCTGGCGGAAACGTTAAGGTATTAAATTAATATGTGAGGAGCCAAACGAAAACGAAAAAGACTCATACTTGGGGCCCAGAAGAGTTTGCAATAGACACAGTTTGGTCACTACGCCATCAAAGTTAATTAGTAGACTACGCGAAGTAGATTAAACCAAAAAAGGTCTTAAATACCAGAAAAATCAAAGATTCCATCTCACCAGTGGTCTGATGCAGTTGGGCTAGCTAGTTTTTATATCTAGGATCAAATAATTTGTCTAAATATCTAGTTCAATTTGGAGCATTTTCTACACAGAATTTGGGGGCTTAAGTCTGAAACTTTGCACAGCATCCGTACCTTGAGTTTTGATCTTTACGAAAACTTTTTAGTTTTCCTTTGGCTCCATACATTTCATCTAGTTTTTTTAACTACAAAAACTAGGTGAAATGTATGAAGCCAAACAAAAACGAAAAAAGTTTTCGTTAAATTAAAACTCCATCAGGAGTTCTTAATATGACATAAGTGAGCACCAAGAAAGGATTTTTGAGAATGAATCCCCAATTAACTGCGTTATTATCTTTATTTTGCCCAATTTACTACTAAAAGAAGTGGCATGGGCATGCCTTCTTTAGTTGAAGTGAACCAACGATCAAAGGGTCCAGGGAAACCACTGGATGCGGGCAGCGCAAGAACTGTCTTTGTGGAGATTAATGGAGGAGGCCTTTGTCCAGCAGTAGACGTCGTCCGACTGAGATGATATTTGGTTACCTGAATGAAATCGCTTTAGGCGATAAGACCATCCTAGTGCTGCCAAAAAACAATGCATTTAAGCATGAAAAATCGCTTTGGGCGATAGAGCCACCCCTTGTACAGGCGAAACATCTGTTAATTAGTTTAAGCATTTTTATCTTTATTTTTATTTGCTGTGCAAAAATCGCAATAGAAATATGTACAGTGTATTGTAACTATTCCGTGTTTCTTTTACAGCAACACCCCCTGGACCCCTTTTCGTGGCGTTCCACTCCGATGATCTGGTCTCATCTGAGATGCCGGAGCACGGCTACAAGTTTGATTACAACGTCATAAACAACTGCAGAGTGCACATATAAGCATAGAAGTTTATATAGCTGGTTGGTGAGGAATTACCGCTAGCTGCACGTTTTTAGTTTTTACCTAATAAAACTAGATGGCGCTTTTTTGTAATTGTTTAGAGTTGCGTTTTGCGGGTCGCATTCGGTCTGTACATGCGTAATAAAATCTTTTAAAATAAAAATATATGTGCTGAAAACGATATCTCATAATACTATTTTCGAGTCCGTTAATGAGCTATTGGGTAGTGGGTCTTAACTCTGCGGTAGATACTCACCGTGGCTCGAGCATCGTGAGAAATTGTTCAACAGTTATAAATAAATAAATATTTAAATTAGCATTGCAAAAAAAGATGTCCGTCCGGGAATTTAACCTGGCACGTCCGGTATCTAAATTAAGTCCGTCCGGTAGTAAATTTAATTGCCATTTAATTTTAGTGATCATTTAGTATTATCAACAAATAGTAAATGATAAATTAAACATTTATTAACGTAGTGAAATATACTTAACAGAAATGTTTTTTTTTCTCCAGCTTGTTCTATTTTTGTCTAAGAAATTGCTAAACTTTTTAGTAGTTGTGATTGCCTTGGCCGATTGTATTTCGAAATTTCATTTAAAAATTATATTGTTATTTTTCAATTGTTTATTTACTGTAACATTTTTTGTTAGTTTTAATTTTGTGTTTTTTTTTTGTTTTAATTTTGTTTACTTCAAATTAATTTTAAACTCGAAAAACTTTTTATTTAAAATGTTAAAATTTATGTTGTTCTAAAGAAATTTAAATATATTTGGCCAATGCATTGTAATAGAAATATGCCAATTACATTTTAAGTAAGTATTTAATTTGCTCGAATAGATTAGTTTATATAAAATATTAATTTATTTTATAATAATTTAAGTTAATAAGATTTTGTACCTAACGACACTTTGGTACTTTGAAAATAAAGTTTTCTTCAAATAATCGTTTTTTTAATTGTATTTTCATTAATTATGCCTACCAGTTACTATAAGTATTTCATCAAGTAACCAACGGAGTAACAGTGACTAATCACTTCTCTACTATGACAGAGAAAAAAAAGTAAAAAAAAAAATTACCAAGATCGGTCAAATGTGAATAAGTACTATTAAAATATCCGTCGAGACCGTGAGGGTCTGATGCAAAAAGTTTGTGGCCGACTTAGGGCGTCGCCTGCGTGAACGTAAGGGAAATGGGAAATCCTCGCTCGGGGCCAGCGTATCTCGCCCCTTCTTGCCCAGCGTATCTCCCTGGCGATACAGCGGGGAAATGCCGCCAGCTTAATGGGCACTTTTGGAAGAGGCGTTCGGGATGGGAACTGAAATTTTAGTGACTAAGTAAATTGTATTTAATTTAATGTTATAACCTGAATAAATATATATACTTATGCATATATATGGTCAATAATTTAAACAAACATCGAGTGATTTAGAAACTATTTAAATTATATTTTATAACACATTAAAATATAGGGAAGCCCCTGGATGCGGGCAGTGCGGGACT
This sequence comes from Peribatodes rhomboidaria, assembly GCA_911728515.1. Taxonomy (NCBI): domain Eukaryota; kingdom Metazoa; phylum Arthropoda; class Insecta; order Lepidoptera; family Geometridae; genus Peribatodes; species Peribatodes rhomboidaria. Next base: position 4,039,321 of record OU452194.1, read on the forward strand.
GGTCGTTGTGGAGATCATTAGGGGAGACCGTTGTCCAGCAGTGGACGTCTAAGGGCTGACATGATGATGATGATGATGATGATGACTATTAATATAAAGTAATACTAAAAAACGAATTAAATTTTGCCAAATAAACTTCAGAACGTGCACTTATTTATACAAAAAACGCTAGTCCACAAAAGTCAGTCCTCATCCCGAACACCTCTACCGTATTATAACTTATTATATATATAATTTTCTTTGACCTAATTTTTTTTAAAATACCTGTATTGTGTTTCTGTAATGATTTTAATATTTATATTTGCATTTGAATTTGACATTTTGAATTGACATTTTTTTTTGGCATAATATGTATTAACTAATACAAGTAAATAAAATATTTCTAAGAAAATATATTATTAACATTATTTTAAATGTTAAGCCGTTTAGGTTTAAAATTTAAAATTTATTATTTTTCACACCATCTGTTCAACAATGACCATTTACATATCACGTAGTCTCAACGTAAGGCAAGGCACTACCTCCCTAGGGAGATAAAGTTGTGTGAAAATCCCAAGGAAGTTTTCGAATAAAGAGGTTAAAATTGAATGAAAACTCAGTATACGGGCACTGTTAGAAGAGTTTATTCAAAAATTAAACTGGCCACCAAGAAAAAAAACGCAGCTGGACCACGAGCTTCACGAAATTTAAAACACCAGATGGTGTCTGGTGTAAGATATTTTCAGTTTCTCTTTATTGCCTCGCAAGTGTGAAAAGTAGAGTATTCACCTCTGGGACAAAGCAGTGTCCTTGTCCCCTCGGTGCATAATCTACTAATAAGGTCCTCAAAAACTTGTTAAATTTTTTTTATTTACCTATAATCGTCCCTAAATAACATGAAATATAAAGATGTGGTAAATGGACATCTAGGACTTATTCAGGGTTTTTTTAATATGTAAAAATAATGATCACACAGAAGGCTTATATTATAATTTATTTCAAAGACTATCTTTATACAAAATAAATAAATGCAACTTTCGTAACGGAGTTGAAGGCGAGGTCACGCATTACTATTACTTAAATAAAATAATACTTCACATAAATACATGATACAGTAAGTATAATAAAAAAATTATAGTTGTTGTGGACTTCTCGCCTTCACTATAATTTATTGTAGTTTATTCTGTTTTGTAAAATAGAAATATGTATTAAGAAAACAATATTAAATTTAGTTAAAATTTAATATTGTTTTCTTTGATGAAACAACAAATTATATTTTTGTTTTCATAAAATGTATAATATAGGTATATAAAGGTATAATATAGGGAGTTTATATCCTGATGTGCAGACAAAGATGTGACATTTATACGTACTTATTTTGATATAAAATCATAAGCTTAATCTTTTACACAAAATTCTATTTATTTACAGTTTATAAGTTATTCAAAAATAATATCTCTTATTTTCTATATTAACTAGGGTAAAAATATTTAAAAAAAATGAAATATCTACGATAATCCTCTATCATCTATCTCTATTATATAAATTTATCGAATAAATATAAAAAATTAAAAGTAATCACAAATATTTTTTATAATATTAAAGATCATAGTTTATTATAATCGTTGATATAAAGCAGTCTTATGATATATTTTTCGTATAATCTTTACTATTTCTATTTATAAGCAAGTATTCATACTTTACATAATAATATCCATTTTAAATGACTGGTTATATATTTAATTATAATTTATACAAAATAAACAATTACACATTTTTGCCTGTGTACGCTTACTTGTTTATTTTATACAAATTTAAAAAATGCCGCCGTTCAAACTATTTCAAAACGATACATTAATTTATTATTTTCTATTTTAATAAATTATTTAGTTATCAGTTCGTATATTCCAGATACAGACAGAATTCCACAATTTGAGAAATAATTATAAAAAAACCATCAAAATTATAGTTTCCAAAAATATATTTAAAAGAAAAATATTAAAATCAAATAATAGTTAACCCAAGCAACAAAATAGTTTGCCAAGTATGTATAGTTTCTGTGATCACGGCACGTTTCTTAAACAATTTAGATTTGTTTACAGAATTGAACAACAGGTGGCGTTGATAAACATAAAATAAAACATGACTTCATTTTTTTGAGGTTAGAAGCTTCTTGAGCACTTTAAAAAAAGTTATACACTTTAAAAAAACCTAAAGTATTTCTATTTTAGAGTTAACCAAAAATATTTTTATTTTAGAGTTTTTACTGGAGATTTCTTCTCTAAACAACCAAAGAAACATTTTGAAATTACCTAACCATTTTTTTTCTTGACAGCTTATATATATCATGACGTTCAGTTATTTCCATCAAAACAAGATGGCGATGGCAATAACTTCAAACAATGTAAAAAATCTACAAAATTGACAAAATTTTTATGCAACATTTTTGTCTTAGTATCTATTGATATTGAAAAAAAAATGTTGCTTCTTAAGTCTGTCCTATCTAGGTGTTACTTAGAGATTCTGTTTTTGACAGATATTGCTTACAGATGGCCACGCCATCTAGTTAAAGATAAAATAAACAGCTTTAAAATCATTTTTTAGCTGTCAAAAAGTATTATTGGTTTCGCTCTGGGGACTTATTCTTGCGCGTGACATATTTCAGGTCATCGTTTCTCTCAATTGAAAAGTCATAGAGTGAGACTGACCAAGCAAACATTTCACGTTGCGGAATAGATCGCAAAATGTGACATTTGTGACGTAACAAAATGGCGTATTGATTGGCGATTTGGGTAAAGACAATACATATCCTAAAAATAACTGTAAACGTTTTTATCAAAACATCACGGCATTGTTTACAATCTTGCCAACAAGACAAACTCTTTAATTTAATCAACATGTAAAATACGTTTTTCGACTTTTTTTACCCAAATGTCAAAATCCGTCATCTTGTGACGTCATAGTTTTTACTTTTTAGAGAGGTTAGTTCTGACCTTTTTCTAAATTAACAAACAACACAACTTATCGTCACGCCTTTCTCCCGAAGGAGCTGGCAGAGATGTATTAAACAACACCCGCACTTCACCGAACGATATTCAGTTCCAAATGTGACAGGGGGCGGGTCTGTCGCACACCGGGCTCCAGTTATGTAGTTTTTAGTTAACTATGGATTATAATGACATACATATCATCAAGATCTATAGAAAGGAGGTCCTCTGCTGACAGTGTAGGTAGACAGAGGTATGCCTTTACTTCCGTAAATCGGTTCTGGAGCATTCTCATAGTCTACATCGTAGTAGATCCCAGTCTGGTTCTGAAATTAAAATAAGTTTGTTTAAGAAAAAAAAGTTAGAACAAGTAACATTATTTTAAGAAAAATAAAAAATCCGGCTGCAAAATGTCGTACCCTATGTCACTTCCACTATCAAGACGATTCAAACGACACCTCACATGTCGAAATACATCGAGCTGTTTAGGCTGTAGGGCGTGCCAAAGAAACCTCATACATACACACACTCAAAAAACATAACCCTCCTTCTTGCGCAGTCGGATAATGAGAAAAAGTTTAAGATTTCGTTCAGTTTTGTCAAAATTTCAATACAATGTGGTCAAACGCCTAGCTTGTCAATTGTAAAAAAGTGCGAGTTTATGTTTAAACTCTTAGTATTATCTTTGAGTACCTACTACGAGTAAATAGTTACTTACGAGTACGTACTCAAGTCCTACGAGTACTAGCAAAAAAATATTACTCGAAACCACAGAATACTCCTATACATAGGGCCGAAATTAGCAGTTATTACTGTCAGTTTTACCAGTCTGCTGCCAGTTTGTACCATCAGGAACAAAGTGACAGCGCTGACTTACAGACACATCCTGACAGAACTGAGTTTGTGTTTGTACAATCAACTTGATTCAAGCAACTTGTTTGCATACTTTTGGTCCTCAACTTGGGTGGCGACACTAGCAGGTCAGCTCTCTCGTGAACATGAGTCGAAGACAATACTGTCAGTTAGTACTGGTAGCCAGCACTGTCAATTAGTACTGTTAGTCAGCACTGTGAGTTAGTACTGTTAGTCAGCACTGTCAGTTAGTACTGTTAGTCAGCACTGCCAGTTAGTACTGTTAAGGTCACGTGACGGGATAATACTCGTATCTCGCACAAGACGAGGCGGAACGTGACATTATGAATGCCCGGACGGGAATGTAACGCATACGTACCGCGTGAACCCCACCGAGCTAACGTAAGCACGGAGCTCATTGCATTACACCACTCACTGGAGTGAATGGGGCGAAAGTGCATATACGCAGCGAAATTACGTAAGGGACGAGGCCGCGCCGGGCGGGACGTTGTGAACATCGTCCACGACGATGTTTTTTAGGCCCCGTCCGTCACGAGCCTCGTCCCGTCCGAGATCCCGTCTCGTATATTTTACTACTGTACTTTTGAATGTAACGATGTTTCAAAATTGCCCCGTTCCGTCCTGGCCGAGTAAAATCCCGTCACGTATGCAATGACCTTTAGCCAGCAACATCAGTATGTACTGTTAGTCAACAACGTCAGTTTGTACAATCGGCCAGTACAGTCAGTTTGTACCATCAGTCAGTTCAGTCCGTTGTACCATCACTCACGCTGTAGCACTCACAGCCTAGCTTGACTAGGTGTCACGGTCAGTCCTAGAATGTGTGACCGCGGCTGGCATTTACCACTGAGCGCCACCGTGGCTCGGATGACACGTTTAATTGTAGGCCGCGGCCTAGCCACCCTGCCTACACGAACTTGCTTGCTTGTTTATCAGTCACACTGTCAGTTACAGTTGTACAGTCAACTTGGTTCAAGCAACTTACATGCATACTTCTGGCCCTCGACTTGGGTCGCGGCACGAGCAGGTCAGCTCTCTCTTGGACGTGGCTCGACGCTTCAGAACTCGTCGACTCCGTTGCCATGTGGTTTGTATAGCCTGGTAGATATTGTTGTATTATTAGAAATTCAACTATTTAATTATATAACTTAAGAAGAAGGTTAAGATCATAGAACCTGTTTATCTAATAGTGGGGGCAACAGGAAGTTTAAAGTGGTCATTTAATTTTCCAATTTGCAGTACGCTAACTGAGCTAGCGTGCTAAAATTTGATAGTGTACATCATGATCCAATAAAAACAAGGTCAAGCATTCCGGGAGCAAACACGTTGTGACGTCACTCGTCATCGTCATCCGTCTCTTTCGAACTATTTGTAATTGACTTATTTCGGTCTCGTTTTAAGCATTGATTGACGTCACTGCGTGTTGCCCACGTGACCGGAATGCTGTACCTGGCGGAGTATGTTATTATACCATGGTGTACATAATGGCTGTTTGACAGTTAGCTATCTATTTTTTTTTCTATTGCACGGGCTTAGCCACGCTAAGTTAGCATTGACTGCCTCGGTGGCTCAGTTGGTAGTGAACCTGCCTTCTGAGCCTGGGGGCGTGGGTTCGATTCCCACCTAGGGCAAACATTTATGTGATGGACATTTGTATTTGTTCTATGGTGTCATCTGGTCTTCATATGTTGGTATCTGGGTGTGTTAATTTGTATTTTTGAGTATGTATTTAAAATATTTTTAAGTATGTCGAACAGTCTCTGGTCGTAATAGTACAAGCTTTGCTTAGTTTGGGTCAGGCGACAGTGTGTGAAAATGTCCCGAACACACGGAGAGGCCTGGAACCTCTTACAAACACAGATAAGATAAGAAGGTAAGAACTAGGCTGAATGTCAAATCCACACCACACCAGCCAAATTTCACGTGTGTAGCATATCACCCTCGGGCCCCCTATTCTTGACGCGTAACATGTTTCTTGGTCACTCTCTCTTCTCCGACATTAGAAACGAGAGAGACAATGACAAAAAATATCTCGAGACTTGTAAGAATATCCCTGCTGTTCGGAATTTTATACTACACACGTGACATTTGGCCTTGTAAGTTTGGCCATCAGTCCAAGCCTTCAAGTCGCGCCTGACCGTGTGTGGCCCGCGTAATAATTACCGTATAAGTTGTGATGCGAAGCGGCGGTGTTGACACGTGACGCGACAGTGTTCAGAGTCCCGTTGTGATGACCGCCATGCATGCCCATCCTGATTATCATACAAAAATTCATAAAAACAGGTTTAATCAAAAAATACCTAGTATCCAAAAACCTTCCTCGTGATATACTGCAACAAATTATCAAGATCTGTTCAGCCGTTTAAACGTGAAACAAACAGACAGACACACAGAGTTACTTTCGATTTTTAATCGACGAAAAAACGGAGGAAGTTTGTAAGTCGACGCGTAAATTTTTTTTAATGTGTGGCCACGTACAACTTTTTACAGAGTAGTCTCATTTTGATATTAGTGTCGGTACACAGATAATAAAATTACACAGTTAAAAAAAATATTTTAATATTGTGGCCCTATATTATATGTTTTCAAGTGGCCAATTTTCGAATATGTTCATGAAAGTACTGGTTTCTCTCAATAAAATTCAACAATGTACCTCTCCAACAAAAAAACTAATGAGAAATACCTTGGTCTGTACTTGGACTCTCAATTGACTTGGAACATCCATATCGAACACATACAACGAAAACTAACAGCAGTACGCGGTGCACTCCGTAATATTGTTCAATGCATTCCACGTAAATTACGAATCACAATCTACAATGCTCTAGTCAAACTGTATCTATAATACATAATAGAAGTTTGGGGATGTGCCGCCAAAACTAGAATAAGTAAACTACAGAGATTACAAAATAAAATCATTAAAACACTCTTCAACTATCACTACCTAACATCAACTAAGAAAATTTACAATGAAACAAAAATAATGAACATCAAAAAACTATGAAAAAAAAAAAAAAAAAAAAAAATCTAAATATAAACTAAACTATATAACTTATGTATTTTTATTCGAAAAACCTTGGCTAACAATATTCACACCAATATAACGTTCACAAAACAAAAAAAATGTTGCTAACCGCCGAACTCGGCGAGCTAGCTATCTTGTCATTCCGAGGCATCGAACTAATTACGGCAAAACAATGCTTACGACTGAGGGCGCAAGACTGTACAACTCGCTACCCTCACATATACAAAATGTAAACTTATTTCACGCTTTTAAAAAATCTTTGGGTGATCATAGCAGATCAATCATTACTTTAATAAATCTAAGGGGTGAAACAAGGTTAAAAAAAAATGATATTTTTATTTGTACTTAGTCGGTACGATGACGACTCGGTAGTAATGTTATCGCGTAAGTGACAAAATGTCTTTGTGATAATAAATTATTTGAAATTGAATTGAAAATGTATACTACTGCCTCTCCGTCTACCTTGGAACACTGTACCTACTATTATTTGGTGCAATGAGCAAATAAAGATTTAAAAAAAGTAGAGCTAATATTCCAAAACTACTCGTATTTTCTTAAATTGTTGACGTAGAAGTATTCGAAACCACTCTGACATCAAGAGCAACAAAACCACTTTTGACCAGTGTTTTTGATAAGACTAATGAGTAGTTATTAATTAATTAATTAATTATACCGGGTGTAAGGAGACCGTTCTCGAAGCCGAAACGCCGTTATTATACTATCTATACACAACCCGAAACCACTAACTATTAGCCATATAAATGTTATTTTAAACTTTTAGAAATTTGCAAACCAGCAATGTAACGCGTTTATATCGTGGGGGTCAATGGTCGGCGCCAGTACCTACGGAAAGTGCGACGACGCGCCGCCGCGGGCCGCGCGCGCGCCGAGACAGCGGAGGGCGCGGGCGGCGCGGCACCTAGGTCGCGACCGCGCGCAGCTGTGTGCGGGCGTTCACCTCTAGCGTCAGCTGTTAGGCGTTTAGTATTAGACTGCCGTTAGGGTAAATTTTTTTTTTTTTTGGTAATTGGTGTTTAAACTAGCTTTTTAAAGCTTGTATAACTTGTGTCGATGTTAAAATATCAGATTTTAAGTTTAAAAAAAAAGTCTTTTTTTCGCGTTTTTTTTAGTCGCTTTGTATTAGTAATCCCCACCACTATTCCCAGTTTTCGTTTTCGAGAACGGTCTCCTTACACCCGGTATGTATAAGGGTGGCATACTCACCTTTGCGAGAAAGCCCTTAATCAATAAAAGAACTAAATTGAATACTCAGATCAAACTAGAGAATAAGATGGCGCACGGCGTATGATCTAAGTGAAGCCAAAAACCATCCAAAAACTACGCTACTGTCGTAGATGTACACAATACTCACACGGAAATGGCTAACTAAATGGTAGAGTTTGGGAATTAATATTAGTTTACGTACAATTGTAAATGTTTTTCATGGCAACATTGAAAAAACAAGCACACACATTGAAAAAGAAGTGGCTTCAGCACGATATAACGCAGTGTTCCATCTTTTCCTCTAGATTGATCTGAGATTGCATACAAACACCCGACGTGACGTTGCGTCGGGTATTTGTGGTTATGTCTGGGACCCTATTCGGAGATTTGAGATTTACATCTCACTTTTTCTCGTCCTTGTTGCTCTCGTTTGAAACGTCATAGGTGTGAGAGTGACTAAGATAAAATCTCATCTCATCTCACGTGTAGGAATAGCCCTCCAGATCATAGAAAACAGTACGATTCTATTCCAATCAACACACGTCGCGTGTCATTGCGTTTTAATAGTATATTCGGGATTTAGACCTTTGGGTTTAAGAGCTCCTGGACATAGAAATCAGTACAATTCGATTCAAATAAACACACGACGCGTGTCGTCGGGTGGCATCGCGTGTTAAGAGTATGTTCCGGGGTTATTCGTCTATGGTGCAAGATAGGTACCTGGGCAGCGGCACGGGCGGCAGGGTGGGGTATCCCCCGAACATGGCAGATGATGGACGGGTCTGCATCGTTTGGGCTTCAGACTGAGAACGAACACAATTATTTTAATGAAACTATAATAATGTGTGACTAAATAAAAAAACAATATTTTTTATTGGACATAAAAAAAATCTAAATATATAAGAAATAAAACGAGTAAAATAATCATTTAGCAGCTGAAGGGTGGCCTTATCGCCTGGAGCGATTTCTTCCAAGCTACCAGAATAGGGCCCCTGGTCCTATTCTTGACGCTCGAGACGAGATCAGTGACCCTGAGGGCTATTCCTACACGTGAGATGAGATGAGATTTTATCTTGGTCACTCTCACACCTATCACGTTTTAAACGAGAGGAACAAGGACGAAGAAAGGTTAATTTGATATTTTCATCTCACCTTTTTCGTCCTTGTTCCTCTCGTTTGAAACGTGATAGGTGTTAGAGTGACCAAGATAAAATCTCATCTCATCTCACGCATAGGAATAGCCCCCCAGACTTTCACTCCTATGACTTTTTAAATGAAAGAGATAAAGGCCAGAAAATATCTCGAATCGTCAGTAGGTCAACGTTGTCGATCGTTCTAATGCTACGTACAGGGACCCTATTCGGAGATTTGAGATTTTAATCTCACTTTTTTTCGTCCTTGTTGCTCTCGTTTGAAACGTCATAGGTGTGAGAGTGACCAAGATAAAATCTCATCTCATCTCACGCGCAGGAATAGCCCCCCAGACCAAAGCAAACGAAGGCCAACGATGTAGGTACTGTGTCTCTTTTTATTTTATTGAAACGAAACGGGACACAACGTATTCTTTGCCATTTGTTGGCTTGGTGTGTACCCAGCAAAAGGGGGTAGTATTTAATTTCTTACCGCGTAATGGTTGGCTTGCACCATCGCTTCAGCTATTTGCGCCCACCGCAATCTCTCTTCCATTGTCACCTGTAACATCAATAATATTAGAAAATTGTAGCCAATTGACATTTTAACCGATAGCCTACTTGGTGGAGGCTCGCCTCTAAAGCCAGAGGCAGCGGATTCAAACCCAGCCGATAGCACGAACCAACTTGTTAATTTGTGAACATCATATTCCATGTCATCTGCTAGATAATTGGAGCCTTGTTCATAGTGACAGGCTCGCCCCTTGTCACATTGGGACTGTATATCGTCCGGCAAAGTGTGAGTGTTGTAATACACCTCTGCCAGCTGCCTCGGGGAAGGCGTGACAATAATATGCTAGGCGTTTTTCCCGCTCATGATGATCAAGGCCGCTATGCGAGTAGCCTCTCAAGTGTTTCTAGTGTGAGGAAAAGTGTACAATACATCTTCTTTTACAAGGTTCTGGTTTTGGGTGTATAGTAATGCCAGTTTAGGTACGTTTCGCCGGCGCACCTCCCGGGTAGGAGCATGGCAGGAGGTTGCCGCTCGGCTCTCAGCAGTGCGATAGTCGCGAGCCGCTAAGTATTAGTTGCGTATGTTTGCAGTTACCAAAAGATACAATTATTTAATTTGTTGTTCAGAAACAATATTATTAGGAACAGACAGACATGTTTAGCCAATACAAAAATCGGTAAAAGGTATAGAAGTAAGTTATCATGTATTTATTAAAGTGTTTTACTTACGAGTACTACACTTATTTAGTAATAGTAGTTAGTTTATTGAATGAATAAACACTTTATTGATGAATATTTTCATATATGTATATTGGCGAGTAGAAACCCTGTGCCCATGCAGTTTTCGAGTCAGTGGTGCCAAGTAGATTATTAACGCTCGTGTCACACGATAAGTTTCAATTTCGGGTAACAGTCAAACGAGTAGGTGAATTTTTATACTCAAACTTGACATTTATTCTAGAGCAAACCTTGCGAATCTTCTGTACGTAGTAAAATTAAGGGTGTGATTGATCCCGTCAAAGTGAACTACTATTAAAACACAAGTTGACAAAGTTCGAGAAAAAAAAACATAAAGTTTTGATAGAAAATTGATCAAGTGACTTATTATTTTGTGTGTAGACGGTAAAGACTCGATTATTTTTATCTCGAATTTTCTAACAGTAACTGTCTAACAGCCGGACTAACAGCCATTACACTATCCAATTTTAGCACGCTAGCCCAGTTAGCGTACTGCAAATTGGAACATAATATAATGACCGCTTTATCTTTTTTTTTTACAACCAACTAGGCATTCGTTTGACCACTGACTCGCCTGATGGGAAGCGTCGACGTGATCGAAGGTGTAACACGCTTGCCTACAATGACCTTCTATACACATGAATGAATGTGTTTAGAAGGTCATTGCTTGCCTAGGAGATACCTATTTACTTTACTCTTAAACACCCCCGGATTGTATTTAAGAGAAAAGACAGACGCAGGCAACGAGTTCCACACCTCTGCAGTTCTTACAATAAAAGTTGACTTGAAACGCTTAGTATCTAGTTTAGATTTACCAATTCAACGTTCTTATGAGGGTCTAATATTGTTACCGTGGGGTTCAGCGTACCTGATAAGGTGGTTGCCCGACGGGCGGAGTCTTCACAGTGTTGGCGGCCATGTAGCTGAACACTGGCGACCCCATGCCAGCAGCCTTTGCCTCGCGGGACCACTTGCGGCTGGGGGCAAGAAGGATGGTTTTATTTTTGAAGTATGACTACTGAAATTGAAGAATTACAGACAATATGTCTCAAACTAAGACCTCGCTATCCTCCTTTTTCGTGATCTCCTTGGACCGATATGACTAAAATGATAAGAAATTGATTACTTAAAACATTTTGGTTGTAAAAGCTAATAAATAATATTCATTAAAATCCACAATCATTCGGAAACGTTTCCGGTCGGATTCGATAAATTATTCGAATCTCAGTCCGTATTCTTTAGTTTTTAATCATGATTTTTCCTTCCGATCGGATTTATACTCGATTTTCTATTCCAAAATTTATAAAAGTAAACTGAACTTCGAACAATTTGAGTTTGAAATTATATCATATCGGAAACGTTTCTGTGTGATTGTGAATAGCACGGTAGATCTCATAATCACTTCTCACAGATCAAGAATAGCGGTTTACCGGTTCGACAGAGTGTATGAGTGTGGGCAAATGATACAAACACTAGGAAATGCTACTTTTCGTGTTCCTTAAAACTCGACTAAAAATTTTAGTTATCTTATATTATAGTCATAGTTTTACTGAAATGAGAAAGGGGAGGAATTCATCTCATCTATCATCACCCGCTCGTACATCATCTTCATCATAGACTAAAGTACGCAAAACATACGGATGACTAGGCGGTATGGCCATGTTAGCTTTAGCATACCCGACGGGGCAAAACCTAAAAAGAAAATCAGTTTGACATTGACAATTAGAAAGTATTGATCATTGTGAAGGCTTTTTTCAGTAAACAAAGAATGACAAAAACAAAACAGAAATTAGTAAACATAAATAACAATAAATAATAAACAAAATATTACAGTGAAGTTGAGGCAAATACTTTTCTTGTAATAAATACAACATTTTCATTGTGGATATCTTATCTTGCAACCTGATTTTTGATTAACTTCCATGATTAAATAATTCGCAGTGATACTCGGTGTGAAAGTAAGTATTAATTACTATAAAATAGCCCAAATGAAAACAAACCAATACTAAGAATATACATCTTGACCTTGTTGGAGCAAGGTTTCCAATAATATCTGCCATAGAAGTATCACCGTAATTAACAGGCTCTATTAAAGAATCACTATATTATAGAATCACAGGTACCTATTTCTAGGCATTGACGCTATTCAAAAAAGTTAATAAAGTAAAATAGTTTCCAGACTTCTTCTTGATTTTATGTGTAAAGTCAAATCAAATCAAAGTCAAAATGTTTTTATTAAATTGGGAATCAAAGATACACCTATGAATTGAAAACATATAATATCGTGAAATAGCAGTATCCATGTGCAGTATCACTTATTTTAGTACTTTGCATTGCTCCCTTAACACTGTTTTGTAATTGTTGTCTTGAGTTTGAATGTATGATATTATCATCTTCATTGTGTATATTAAATCCTTTAAATGATGATACAACAGTTGAAAAACATCAATAATTAATATTGACAATTAATATACAACAGTTGAAAAACATCCATAATTAATATTGATGTTTTTCAACTGTTGTATCATCATTTAAAGGATTTAATATACACAATGAAGATGATAATATCATACATTCAAACCTCCTCTTTGCCATCCTTTGCCATCCTCATAATCCACAGGTCCTTTGTTATCAACATACAGCATTGACATTCAATTTATTCCAAAATCCTACTAATATTATAAACACAAAAGTTTGTAAAAATGGATGAATGGATGTTTGTTGCTCTTTCACACCAGAACGGTTGACAGATCTAGATGAAATTTGGCACACAGAGATAGATTATAGTCTAAAATAGCAAATAGTAAACTTATTAACTGCGGGTGAAACCGCGGGGCGCAGCTAGTCTTTCATAATCCTGCTTAAATTTATTCCTTCACCACGCGGTCAGTGATGCTGCTATGTACTCAGTCTGCCTGCTGTCGACAATGCTAAACAATTTTTGCTTTCTAGAAAACCATGCTATAACATTCTTGTTGTATTACACTATACATCCACTTAAACTCTTACAATCTTTTTTATCATTTGCCCCATCTGCGTCTGAACATACTTTTAGGCTTGTATGTTAACTCTTTTTATATCATAGTGCATAATCTTTTGTTGCACTAAGGTCCAGTAAAACTCGCTTACCATGTTTCGTCCAAAAATTGGCTTAAGTAAGGCACAGCATTGCTTACATCGGGCCTTGAGACTGTGCTCACTTGCTTTAGCTATTATTCTGAGGTGCTCACAAACATTAAACTTCAACTTCTTGGAGTTTAATACAGTGTGTAGGGAACTTCTATTGTTTTTCCTGTTATTTCAATATGTAATCCTTTCTCCGTCGGTGTATTATTTTCTTAATATTAAACCATGTTAAATTTTTCCAACATTTTCTCTATTTGTTATGTATATTTAGTATTACTTTATTACTTCTTCGAGTAATTCAAGTGACCTGATTTTATGACTGACTTAAATTCAGCATAGTTAATAAAACCATTCATCCTAAATACATACAGATTGTCTAGCAGCAAGTGGACTTGTTGCGGCAAAGTATCTGAAGTTGGAACTAAACATTACATAAGCACACACTTACACATACATTATCAGTAAAAATACATACATACACACCACACACACACACACACACTCCCTCACCACATACATAAAAACCTATAAAAATCACACAAACAGTGGACAAATACTTCAATTGCTTACTAATAATGTTACTTGTTTATCTTTGTGTACCATATACATTACATCTTTATTGTGCTACATAATTAAATGGATATGGAAGAAAGAGACGAGATTTCGCGACACAGGTTCGCCTATTGCGAAATCTAGGGTACTCTTAGTTATTTTGTCTCCTTTTACTTGAACCTCTATATTTATTTAGATATACATACTAAGTAAAAAAATAAATAAAAAAGTCCACATTTTAGTAAAAAAAATTAGTTGTTCATCCCAACTTTGGGCTTTTTATTTATTTAATCCAGTAGTAGTTCTTCATATCATAGTTTCCACAGACCTCAGTACTGTAACTCGCATATTTTATCTGAATTATTTTATGTTGTAATAGTATTGTATTGTATTGTCTCTGTGTGTTAAGTGACATCCGCCTAACTTATACAACTAGAATTCAGATTACAGAACATAAAGTAATATAAGTTAAAACAACTAAAAACACGCTTTCCATTGGCTCCATCATCAGATCAGCTCCAAAATACCTAATTAAAGTTTTGTCATCCGAATAACATCTCTACATAGGTAGTTTTAAAGAAAGTGGTTTTCCGCGATAATTTATTGCTCAAAACTGTGTATTATAGTAAGGTAGTATAAATATGTGTGGTCACTGGTCAGTGGTGGTATAGTTTGTCACAAGTAAAGCTAATAGAAGCATGTGCAAGAAGATAAATAAATAAATATTTGGGGCATTTTGCACACACGGTAGTCTGACCCCAAACTAAGCAAAGCTTGTGCTTTGGCTGCCAGAGACTGATCTACATAAAATATATTTTTAAATACATACTTTAATAGATATAAACACTCAGACATAGATCAAACACAAATGTTCATCACATGAATGTTTGTTCTAGGTGGTATTCGAACCCACGCCCCCCAGCACAGAAGGCAGGTTCAGTACCAACTGAGCCACCGGGGCAGTCAATAATTAATTCCCCTGTTTCGTTGCAGGTACCGAAATAAAAATGGAAGAGTGGTTACTGCTGCAGCAGCCAGAAAAGCTGAAAGATCTTGCAACAGACAAATTAGCGGTGTGGATTGGAGTACAAGCCGACAACATGAAGTCAACTATAGCAGAGCTGCATAAATGTGACCCGACGAAAGCAGAAACTGTGCTCTCTCAACAAATAGAAGTAATTCGAGATCGAATAGAGTCTAATGTGCCCAGGATGTTACATGATATGCTGTTAAACCAGACTATTGATGAGATGTACCGCCTAACACTTAAAATTAGTAATAGTAAAACTGAAATCGATGAAATTGAAGCGGCTCTTATAATATACGAACGGATGGTGGAAACTTTATTCACAAAAAACGTGACATTTCTCTCATTGTCTTTTGAAAAATTCAATATGGTTCGAAAATCTCTCAGTTCGAAATCACATTTGCTCACAGGACTTGTTACTTTAGATTTGAACGCCAACCAGCCAGACTATGAAATCCATTACACGTTTGATATAGAGAATGAGATTATTCAAATGTTAGAAAAATTACACAGTCTCAAATGTTTAAAATTATTAAATCTTAAATCGGACAGAATTGTAAGGTGTATTGTAAAAAACTGCGTATTGATCGAGGAGCTGGTCATCGATACAAATTATCCAATGAACGATGACACCATAAAGCTATTGCCTCAATTAGTAAATTTGAGAGGTATTTCTTTGGGAACACTAGTAAATACTTCAGGATATGAGATACTTCTATTACACTGTAAGAATATTGAACACATTACTTGTTTGTCATATCCGGAACGTAGTAGGTTGTCTGAAGCTCTAAAACGAGTTGTCTGTAAATCAAATGCTGGAACATTTAATCTTAAATCTTACAGTCTCTACCATAACACGACAGAGGAATTGAGAGTGATCTTTCGAACCTGTCCGTTGATACAGCATCTGATCGTAAAAGAGACTGACACAGCAATTAATGCTAATGTCATAAGGACGATTACTGATTTGAAAAATTTACGCGAATTGACACTACATGGGTTTAGTGTGTATGCCGCGACAGTGAGTGTGTTGAATGTGGTCGGACGTAATTTAGAGCATTTGTGTTATACAGGAGGCTATGACATTGATATGAACGCTATGATTGATATAAGTCAAATGTGCCCAAATTTGAAAAACTTTTGTGTGATACAACGTGCTTCCCCTGGGCGGGTTCATGATATGCAAGGAAACAAAAAAACGAAATTGGAAATTTCACCATTCAAAAGTTTGAAGAAATTAACAGTATCATATCCTTCTTCTCTTACGGCTCAAGAACAGGAATCTGCTCATGAATCAATATTTTTCCTTCTTTCAAATTGCTCAAATTTAGAATTCCTCGAACTTCGTATGCCACATTGGTTTACAGAAGACGCCATGTTAAGAATTCTAGATAAAAATCCATTAATACATTTGAAACAATTAAAAATATGGTATACACCCGGATCACCATTGACACGGAGGGCTACTTATCGTTCCATGAGTACATTATTCATAGAACGATTAATTAAAAATTGTATTAACCCGCTAATAGTGATACAAATTCAATGAAGACTATGTTGAGTATTATCTTTAGATTCCTCATTCATCATCATCACCTCAGCCAGAAAACAACTACTGCAAGACAAAGGCCTCCCAAATGATTACCACAAGGACCGGTCTTGCGCTGCTCGCATCCAGCGGCTTACTCGTTTTCGTTTGTCTCCTTATAGTCCAGTCGGGACATAAAAATAGCCTTAAATAGAAAAAAAATAGGGGACGCGTTTTTTTGTAAACCTTGGGGGCGAGGTTGGATTTCTACATTTTTCGAGGAAAGCCTGCTATTGGGTTCACCGCCATCTTGATTTGAAGTAATTTTTTTTCGTTTTTCTGAAATAACTCGTTCATTTGCAATTTTAGAGCAAAAATTGTAGGATCCAAAGTTGTTGGAAATTTAATTTCCCACAAGTTTGGTCATGATCATTTTTATGCTAGGATCAATATTGGCAGAGAAAAAAAATCGCGTCCCCTAATTTTTTCTATTTAAATTACTATCCCGACTGGACTAATACATTTCACCTAGTTTCTTAACGATTTCACCTAGTTTCTCAACGTTTCAGCCAGGTGAGCTTTATTGAAATGTGTGGAGCCAATGAAAATGAAAAAAGTTTTCGCTACAATCAAAACTCATAGTAATGGTGCTGATTATTGGTCCACCTTGACCCAGCCTCATGAACCTCGACCTTGTTATAAAATAATTATTCCGACCCCTAGTGTCTAGATTAGAAGTCTAAAAAGAAAGAGGAGTTCAAGAAAATTAAGATTACTGGCTACTTGCACTAAGAATACCCGAGTGTAAAAGGCATGCCCATAATTTAAGATACACTTACACTAAAATACACCAGAGTCAAACTAACTAGTCATGTACAATAAATTATCAGTTGCTTTAAGAAAGTTGCCATTTTCTAATTAGGAATAATTAAAACTTTTTACTTAAAATGACTTTATAAATATTAAACTAAGCGAAAACTCGTTTTCTCCAAATGAAATTGGTATAGCTATTTATAATTTTTTTACTAACACTAAAACATCAATTAGATACTGATACATTTTTAAATTATAATTTTTACAAACATTACATTAAATTTTATTTGTACACCTCTAGGAGTGCAAAAATATTGTTATTTAATTTTTAATATTTATTTCGTATCTTTTAATAGCAAATTTTTCCAATCTTACCTACTTATGTTTAAGAAAAATTCCTATCTTTAAAATAAATTGTTAATGACTTCCCTAATATTACGCCCTACTATACCTACTATAATTATAAGCTCTATATAGAATCTGAATCTATAAGAATTGCCTAAGATAAACAAGGACTTAGAAAATTCTAATTTTCAGTGCAAGTGGCCATTAAATAATAAATGTTAAGTGTCTGTTAAGTGTTTGTTTGTAAGTATGTACTAGGTATTTAAAAAAAAGGATTACCAAGGTAACAGATGATTTGAACACATTTTGTGTTAATCAAACGGAAGTACTCACGGATTTAATCGAAACCATAATCTGAGCATCCGACTGATTCGGACTTGATTTGACGCGGGTAGGCATTCCAATTTTATTAAAACAAAGAGTTTTGTTTTATTTATTTAAGCATAAAAATCATCGATATATTGATACCGGAAGTACGTGTCGTCAAGGGACAAACCCCTGTTTTTAAGACAAAAATAAGATTATTATTTTGCAAATATGTCTGTTTTTTTTCTGTTCTATTTGATTGCGTCAAAGAGCAAAGTGTCTTAGATTTTTGGCATCTCTCTTACGGTAAATTAAAAACTAAGATAAACCTTATGATTTCGTAGATAGCCTGTCCTTTACATTAAAATTCAGTGAAAATGTACTTTACGCTATTCAAAATTAAGAGTGAAAAGGTCAGCGATAGTGTAAGGAACAAGTGTAAAATTTAAACTAATTAGTCATGGTAACGTGAGTAACTAAGTATATAAGTAGTATTCAATGTGCTGTTAGTATTATACCCAAACCTAGCAATCTAAACCGTATTTTCAAAGAATTAAAGAACATTATCGGCTTGGCTATAAGGTCAGCGATGGTGTAAGCAACAAGTTTAAAATTAAACTAAGTCATTGTAACGTAAGTAACTAAGTGTATTTAAGTAGTATTTCATTTGCTGTCAGTAATATACTCAAACCTAGCAATCTAAACCGTATTTTCAAAGAATTAAAGAGCATTATCGGCTTGGCTATAAGGTCAACGATTGTGTAAGGAACAAGTGTAAAATCAAACTAATAGGTCATTGTAACGTAAGTAACTAAGTGTATTTAACTAGTATTTAATTTGCTGTCAGTATTATACTCAAACCTAGCAATCTAAACCGTATTTATAAAGTTTTAAAGAACATTTGCTTAGCTATAAGGTCAGTGATGGTATAAGGAACAAGTGTAAAATTAAACTAAGTCATTGTAACGTAAGTGACTAAACGTATTTCAATAGCATTTAATTTGCTGTCAGTATTATACTCAAACTTAGCAATCTAAACCGCATTTTCAAAGTAGGTACTAAAGAACATTATCTGCTTAGCCCTAAGGTCAGCGATGTAAGGAACAAGTGTAAAATTAAACTAATTAGTCATTGTAACGTAAGTGAAAAGTATATTTAAGTAACTAGTATTCAATTTGCTGTCAGTATTATACTCAAACCTAGAAATCTAAACCGTATTTTTAAAGAAGTAAAGAACATTATCTGCTCGGCTATTAATAGCTGAGTATATAATAAATATTATTTCCAAAATATAATTTAATGTAAAAAAGATATTTACATATGATGATGAGTAGATGTTTTTTTTTTGTTCTTTAATGTTATTAAGGGTCGCATGTACCTACGTATGGGAAATAAAGATTTAGGAATAAAACATAAGATTTTCTAATTATTACTTGTCCTAGACATTAGACAGTTAGACCTTTTATTCAGACACGTCTAGTTTCGAATAAGTAATCAGCCTAAATATGTATTTAACTTTGGCTCTTTACTAACCTAACATCTTAAAGCCTCATAAATTATTTTGGATTATTCCACATTTTAAACTTCGGAAATAAAAAAATACCATATCCCCCGACAGTTTTTCTTGAACTTTTTTTGAAAATATTTGTAAAATACAATAAGAAAAATAAATTGGTGTAAAATCTGTGAACTCAAGAAACCTCGCGACAACGTAAAAAAGACTATACCTCCGTCATTTTGAAATAAATCAAAGAATCGACAAAATATTCTAAGTATTTAAATATCTAACCCGCTAATATTTTACGAGAATTGGTTCAAAACGAAATACTGCATATAGATGAGAATAGCTGGATATCTGGACATAAGAACTAAAACGGGGTCGCTTCGCGCTCGAGCTGCAAATAATAAATTTTGAATTAATTGAAGTACTTACCTAAACCAAGACCTTTCAAATGAGACACGAGGCTTTTTTTTAATTACTATGCTGTTGGCCACTGAGGCCTCGACATCGTACCGAGCATTAGGCAATTGCAGATGGCGCAGGGCCTCAAAAATAATTAAGACTATGGGCGACGAGCGCATGGGCACCTCTAAGGTACGGCCTCGGCTTGGGCTGTCGCCGAGGGAGGGGCGTCGGATTGCACTAGGCAAGCGCAGATGGCGCAGGGCCATAAATAATGCTTACAGCCTTGTTACAGCTATAGGCGACGAGCGCAAGGGCGCCTCTAAGGTAGGTACAGCCTTGGCTTGAGCTGTCGCCGAGGGAGGAGAGTCGAGATGCCCCGGCAACCCAGAAGGGGTTAAGTTAAAAAAATAAATATAACAATGACTCGACCGCCTTGTTCGGAAAGAGAGCCTCGCCTCAGAAGAACAGGCAAGAAACTGAGGGGCGTATGATACACGACGCTATTGCTAGGATTTCAATTTTATAAAGGAAGGAAAAGGCTGTTCTATTTAATAAAAACCATTCTACACTTTGTAGTTACTAACGCAATCTAAATCATGCTGTTGTTACCTAAACTGCCCATGAGTAGGTTACTAAAAACTAATCTCATAAGAAAAAAAAAATCAACAAATGGTTCAGCCATGGTTGCTTTATTTATGATACAATAGTTCATTGCTGCCATTATTTTTCTGAAGGTAAAATTGCGTGTAATCTACTGCATGAGAAACTTGCACTGTGTAAATAGGCGATAGTGCCAAACGCGACTTTTCGAACTCCCTACAAAACTCTACTTAGAGTTTCAGTGCTTTACTAAAATAGATAAAGGCTAAGGATAAACGGGGAGGGATCATCACCTTCTCTTCGTCATTATCTTCATCATCGAGTGAATACGATGTTTACGGGACGAGGAAATGATAAAGCTTTAAGGCTTTAGCCAGCTCGATTGTCACAACGAGAAATAAAAAGAAAATTCAGTATGTTTGTCTTTGGCGGGAACTGAAAAGATAGTGTCGTGATTTTGTATTGTTTTCTAAAACTTGATTCATCATTAATAATAGCCTTTGTCGGTTCCCTATCGTGCACGAGTGTGGGTAAATGATAAAAACATTAGGAAATGCTACGTTTCATGTTCTCTACAAAAGTTGACATAGAGTTTCAATATGGTATCCATGGCTTTACTGAAATAGGGAAAAGAAGAAATTCATCGTATCTATCATCACCCTCTCTTCCATCATCTTCAATAGATTTAACTAATAATGTACGTGATTATACAGATGACGGTGGTATGGCCATGTTGGCTCTAGCCTGCCCTAAAAGCTAAAACAAAACAAAAAATGTTTGTCTTTGTTGAATTGAAAAATCGATTCGCTGTGAAAGAAAAGTTCAATGTGAAAAGCAAAAAGAAGTGAAAAGTCAAGAGGTTTTTTTAAACTAAACCTATAACTTTACCCATTTATTTATGACTTTTTCAATGTTTAGTTAGAGCTTTCGTCACTTACAACATAACATTCGTAAAAAGAAGTGCTAATTTATAATTTGCAGTGACAATCGTTATCAAAGTAAGTGTTTTTAATTTACCCAAATATAAACAAAACAATATTGTGGACTAACATCTTGGCTGCCGTGCTGTATCTTACTCATATTTTAGAGATATTTTGTCTGTTTTGTGTGTCCTCCCTATAGTAGTACAGTAAAAAACATGACCTCCAACTTAGAAACAGTTTGACCGATTGCAAAAGGACGTAAATTTCAATGGTCGGACAACTCTTTATTTTTAAAGCTGTGTTGGTAGTCTTATAGCGATCTAGCCCTGTCCAGAGGGAATCGTAAACCTTCTATCCCGTCAGATTCATCTTTGTACCTACTTATTATTGGACTCAAAAATTAAAAGGATCTCTAGCGTTAGCGGCAAGCTATAGTTTTTAAAAACATAATTTATAATTTCTGGTTTCGAAATATTGGGCTAACTGACTGGATGACAAAAAAATATATAATATCATTTTTGCTGTTACAGGCAAATAAAAATGACGACATACTATCTGTTGCGGCAGCCAACAAAACTAGAAGACATGGCAATAGAACAAATAGCGGTCTGGATTGAAATACAAGCCATCCACATGATGTCAACTATACCAGAGCTGCACAAAGTTGATGCCACAAAAGCAGAAACGGTGCTCTCTCAACAAATAGAAAGAATTCAAGAACGAATAGAGTGTAATGTGCCCAGGATGTTATATGATGTGATGGCATCCAAGACTATTGCAAAGCTCTACCGCCTATCACTTGAAGCTTCTATTGAAACTAATGATAGTGGAGCTGAAACCAATACAAATGAAATTGCTATTAGAACAATCGGGCGGATGGGCGAAACATTATTTACAAAAAACATGTCATCTCTTACACTATCTTTTGAAGAATTCAGTATGCTACGAAAATCTCTCTGTTCAAAATCATGCCTGCTCACAGGCCTTGCTAGTTTAGATTTGAATTTCGAAAAGACACAGTATAAAAGATGTTATACGGCCGAAACTCGAGATGACATTGTTAAGATGATTCAAGAACTACACAGTCTTAAATATTTGAAAACAATACTTTTTAAAGCAGACAGAATTATAGAGTGTGTTGTAGAAAACTGCCCACTGATCGAAGAGCTAGTCATTGATACATATCCAGTGGGCAATCATACCATACAAATGTTGTCCCAATTAAGAAATTTGAAAATCGTTACTTTTAAAATGGCAATACATAGCAGGGAGATCGAGCCACTTCTGTTAAATTGTAAAAATATTGAACAAATTCATGCAACATTTTATGGCTACATTCATATTTACAAAGCTATAAAAAGAATGTTGAAACAGAATGCTGAAAAATTAAAACTAAAATTTTACAGGTGCCAAGAATATATGTCTACAGAGTTGAGAACTGTTGTTCGTATGTGCCCGCAACTCGAAAATTTAATAGTGTACCCGATTTACAGAGCAAGACGTAGTGCTGACAATCTAATATTGGACATAACCAATTTAAAAGATTTGTGCAAATTGACACTGTTGGGACATAATTTTTATAGAGGCAAAGTGAATGATACATTAAAAGTAATTGGGTGTAATCTAGAGTATTTTCATCTAGTTGGAGCCACAGACATGGATATGAATGCAATGATTGAAATTAGTCAATTGTGCCCATATTTGCAACACATTTTTCTAAAGCACTGTAAGTTTGTTCGTAACCAAACAAGCAATGAAAGGGTGTTGGAATATCCACCATTTAAAATGTTGAAGAAAATAACTTTGGATATGAGCAACGACACCCCCCATGATCTGCCTGCGGTCTCAGTCAAAGAACTGGAAATCTTGCATGAACCGATATTTTACTTGCTTGCCAATTGCACGAATGTAGAATACATAGAATTTGTTATGCCGCGTTGGCTCACAGAGGACGCCATGTTAAGAATATTAGATAAAAATCCATTCAAATATTTAAGAGAATTTAAAATATGGTCTTTGAAGCTCGAACCGATGACTACATTAGTCATTGAACGGATCATTGAAAACTGCATTTACCAGCCAGAAGTGATACAAGTACGAGGAGATACTCAAGAACATTGTCCTGCTGTATTGGGAATTCATAACATAGAGTTGTAAGCTTACTAGCGACTCGCCCTGGCTTAGCATGGAACCTATAAACCTTTCTTCTTTCTTTTTCAAATTATCTTACTGATAGTGAGAACTGCACCGAAATTTGTTGCAAGGTTTAGGAGGAGTTTGCAGATATGCAGAAAGAAAGAGACAGAAATGGTTTAGGAGGAGTTTGCAGATATGCAGAAAGAAAGAGACAGAGATGGTTTAGGAGGAGTTTGCAGATATGCAGAAAGAAAGAGACAGAGATGGTTTAGGAGGAGTTTGCAGATATGCAGAGAGAAAGAGACACGGAACAAAGAACTTTATTTTGTATTATGTAAATAGGAGTGATAATGATGTAGAAAAAAGTGCAGCTTGCGTAACATAATATTAGATGTTTAAGTATAATTAGCGTTAAGGCGAACATATATACTTACATTTAAATTTATTGGATGTACTTCTAAAAAATCTCTTATCTTCTAGAGAATGAAAACAGTAAAATTATATGTAATTAAGCATTTAAATTAAAATACTTTTACTAAGGTAGTCTGTTCACAATTAAGAGCCCTCATAGATTATTTAAGATAGATAGATTTAAGGGTGCAGCTGGGCTTGATCACCTTTCATTGCGTTTTTTGCCCTGTTATTGCTTCTGTGCCATTTTGATCCTTGTACGATTTTATTAGGTTACAATTTAAAATGCCAACAGAAAGAAGCAGCTCTTAATTATGGTTACAATGTGCAGTATTATAAAAAAAATTTTTTGGCACATTTTATTTTAATGAAACGGAAATTTTTCATAGGATGATTCTTCGGGAATTCATAATAAACGTAAGAAGGAATTCCCATTTTATTTAAACAAAAAGTGGAGATATATTTATTGAGTCTTTTTAAACTAATCCCTATTTATTCCTGCTAACAAGTATATGTAAGTGTAAGTATGTTTAAATGTCTGTTATCTAACATAGGAATAGCAGTAGCAACATGGGAAAGCTAAAAGCCAGAGCGAATTAAGTGACATTGTGCAATATGTAAGATAATTAAATTTATCCAATTATGTAAAGCCGGCTCCATACTATTGCTGTGAACAACAAGTAAAAACATTTTAATCGACTTCAAAAAGGAGGTTCTAAATTAAACTGATTTTTGGTTTTTTTCCCCGATCATTCCGCCAACTATGAATGGATTTTGATGGTTCTTTTTTTGTTTGTTAGATCATACTTCAGAGGTGAACGGTTTTTGGAATTATGATTTATGAAACGGGAATTACTCACGCACGATTTAGTTGACTATTCCGACTATAGTTTCAACCGCATTCGGCGGCCTTCATCAAGGCGAGTGCGCGCGCGCGGCTGCGTCTCGCATAGCCAATGTCAATGCCTATGTTTTTATAAATCATAATGTGTGAAAACCACGTCAGTTTCCATAATAAAAAAAGGTTTTTAAAATATTAACAATAGTCTAAAAATTGTTTACGAATTTTTTGATCTTTGCTTTTTATTATTGGCCTATAAGAACGGCGTTTCGCGGGCGTTAGCGGAAATAGTTTGGAGCCGGCTTAAAACTCAAATTATTCGCTAATATTAGCTAATGTTTGATGGCTTACTTTCTTTGATACAACTTCACGCAAGGTTCACGTCATGTTTGTGTCGCAGCGATCTAGCTTAATTCGCAATTGAATGAACAGCCTAGCCTCATTACTAAACGGCGCCGTTCAACTAGCTTCCTGATGATATTCAGCCATTCAATCAAACTGCTAGCCAAAATGGCTTGGATCGACAACGTTGATTACTTGCCTAGCCAAATCATTTAAGTAGGGTAGTGTTGTTTAAAAAAAAAGTCGGATTTGTCCTGGTAAAGGAGTCTGACAAAAGAGGTTTTATTATAATATTATGTCTATCAGAATTGTGGTTCGTTTCATGGATTTTTGGATTTTATTTCAATTAATTCAAAACACATATCTTCAGTAAAAAAATGTAGTTTTAGCAATTAATCACCCTATTGTATGAATGCCCTGAGCATCAGCCAGCCAGTTCATTAAATGTTGTAATCGACGCTACGGCTGAATATCATTCAGGAAGCCAGTTGAACGGTGCCATTTAGTGAAATGGCTAGGCTGTTAATTGAACTGCTGATTAAGCTAGTTGACTGCGACATTTGCATGGATTGTAATTAGAATTACAGTAAACGACATGATTTCTTGTAACTGAGAAAAACTGACGGTTCCTGTGTGGAGTTATGAAGCACTAGCTACGCCCCGTGGTTTCACCTGCAGTCCCATAGGAACCCTTAATTTTTTCGGGGTAAAAAGTACCCTATATCCTTTTTTGTATCTATGACAACGTGTACGCAAAATGTCATGCTGATCGGTTGAGGAGTTAAGGAGTGAAAGCGTAACAAACAACCAAACGAACGAACTCACTTTGGCATCCTACTAATATTATAAACGCGAAAGTTTGTAAAAATGGATGGATGGATGTTTGTTACTTTTTCACGCCAGAACGGCTGAACAGATTTGGATGAAATTTGGCTCGGAGATAGCTTATAGTCTAGAATAGCACATAGGATACTTTTTAATCGCGGGTGAAACCGCGGGGCGCAGCTAGTTTTTAATATTAGTTAGGATTAAGAAGTTAGGATAGACTTAGAGCAGCAGTGTATAAGACTGCCTATTGCAGCTGTAGTTGATGTTTAGCTTAGTTTTTTCGATGTATAAACATATATATGTATTTGTGGACTGTTGTATTTATTGTGTATTCTATTTGGTGTCAATAAAGATCATATTGTAGACGAGAAATTATAGTTGTTAATTCCACCTCTACCTTTAGCACAGAACCAATGAGTACTTAAATGTCTAGAGAGAGTTCCGTGCTGTTTGAGAACGAAAAGTGTTTGTTGGACACAGCGTTTTACTTTCTCATACAAATACAAATTGATTGAGTATTGATTACAATTATATAAATTGTTGTTTGAGCGTTACATTGAGCCGAGACGGTCGTTGAACAAGTGGGCGGAAGTCTACTTCGCCCCAAGCGCTCACAGATGGCGCTTGGCGCGGCAAAATTCACATTTCCGTTTTCAGTTTTGACACTGACATAATAACTATTATATAGACGCCAAATACGTTTTTGGTAGTGCGTGAATGCCTATATTTTTGAATGTTTAGTTTAGATTTATTTTGTATTTGGTGTCAATGAAGAGTTTTTGTATTGTATTGTATTGTGAATGGTTGGCTAATCAGCTCTTACCTCCAAGACATGAGCGCGGCGAGTGTGAGCGCTATGACGAGAGCGGCGGCGAGCGAGGCGCCGACCGCCACCCCCACCACCTCGCCGTCCACCTCGCAGCGGCTGCCGTAGTAGCCCGATGAACAGCTGCAGAACAAAGTGAGGTTAACATGGAATAAAAAAAATCAAACCTATCTTTTTAGTATTTTTTTAATTTGCCAGTCCTCTGAAAATGCACCAACACAATACAACAGTGCACAAGTTAGAATAATCGTACTGGCCATGAATACTGCATTAAAAAAAAATTTGATCTTATAAACTATTTCTGGCACCTAAGATTTTCCTCGCTGTAGTGAGGTGAAAAGAG
Organism: Peribatodes rhomboidaria; assembly: GCA_911728515.1. Classification (NCBI taxonomy): domain Eukaryota; kingdom Metazoa; phylum Arthropoda; class Insecta; order Lepidoptera; family Geometridae; genus Peribatodes; species Peribatodes rhomboidaria. The sequence continues at coordinate 4,066,643 of OU452194.1, forward strand.
GTGTGATTCGTTTGGCAGTAAAGTTATTCTGCGTCTCGTACCTTTGAAACCCTCGCTAAATTCAGGATTCTTTATTTAAACCACTGCGCTCGTGGTTTAACCTTAGATTCATTCGCTTGCTCTAGATTCAAAACAAGTATTCGCGCCAAAACACAACTTTGCAGTCCTAACAAATAACTATTTTTACGTTTCGCCGTACCATACCGTACGCATACCGTACCGTACGTACTGATCACAGCGGCACTAGTCTAATACCTACCTGCAGGTGGGCTGTCCGTGCGAGTAGCGGCACTGTCCGCGCTCGCTGCAGTGCGCGGCGGCGCACGCGCGGCACTCGCGTCCGCCGCGCGGGGAACTAGTCTAATACCTGCAGGTGGGCTGTCCGTGCGAGTAGCGGCACTGTCCGCGCTCGCTGCAGTGCGCGGCGACGCACGCGCGGCACTCGCGTCCGCCGCGCGGGGAACTAGTCTAATACCTGCAGGTGGGCTGTCCGTGCGAGTAGCGGCACTGTCCGCGCTCGCTGCAGTGCGCGGCGGCGCACGCGCGGCACTCGCGTCCGCCGCGCGGGGAACTAGTCTAATACCTGCAGGTGGGCTGTCCGTGCGAGTAGCGGCACTGTCCGCGCTCGCTGCAGTGCGCGGCGACGCACGCGCGGCACTCGCGTCCGCCGCGCGGGGAACTAGTCTAATACCTGCAGGTGGGCTGTCCGTGCGAGTAGCGGCACTGTCCGCGCTCGCTGCAGTGCGCGGCGGCGCACGCGCGGCACTCGCGTCCGCCGCGCGGGGAACTAGTCTAATACCTGCAGGTGGGCTGTCCGTGCGAGTAGCGGCACTGTCCGCGCTCGCTGCAGTGCGCGGCGGCGCACGCGCGGCACTCGCGTCCGCCGCGCGGGGAACTAGTCTAATACCTGCAGGTGGGCTGTCCGTGCGAGTAGCGGCACTGTCCGCGCTCGCTGCAGTGCGCGGCGACGCACGCGCGGCACTCGCGTCCGCCGCGCGGGGAACTAGTCTAATACCTGCAGGTGGGCTGTCCGTGCGAGTAGCGGCACTGTCCGCGCTCGCTGCAGTGCGCGGCGACGCACGCGCGGCACTCGCGTCCGCCGCGCGGGGAACTAGTCTAATACCTGCAGGTGGGCTGTCCGTGCGAGTAGCGGCACTGTCCGCGCTCGCTGCAGTGCGCGGCGGCGCACGCGCGGCACTCGCGTCCGCCGCGCGGGGAACTAGTCTAATACCTGCAGGTGGGCTGTCCGTGCGAGTAGCGGCACTGTCCGCGCTCGCTGCAGTGCGCGGCGGCGCACGCGCGGCACTCGCGTCCGCCGCGCGGGGAACTAGTCTAATACCGGCAGGTGGGCTGTCCGTGCGAGTAGCGGCACTGTCCGCGCTCGCTGCAGTGCGCGGCGACGCACGCGCGGCACTCGCGTCCGCCGCGCGGGGAACTAGTCTAATACCTGCAGGTGGGCTGTCCGTGCGAGTAGCGGCACTGTCCGTGCGAGTAGCGGCACTGTCCGCGCTCGCTGCAGTGCGCGGCGGCGCACGCGCGGCACTCGCGTCCGCCGCGCGGGGAACTAGTCTAATACCTGCAGGTGGGCTGTCCGTGCGAGTAGCGGCACTGTCCGCGCTCGCTGCAGTGCGCGGCGACGCACGCGCGGCACTCGCGTCCGCCGCGCGGGGAACTAGTCTAATACCTGCAGGTGGGCTGTCCGTGCGAGTAGCGGCACTGTCCGTGCGAGTAGCGGCACTGTCCGCGCTCGCTGCAGTGCGCGGCGGCGCACGCGCGGCACTCGCGTCCGCCGCGCGGGGAACTAGTCTAATACCTGCAGGTGGGCTGTCCGTGCGAGTAGCGGCACTGTCCGCGCTCGCTGCAGTGCGCGGCGACGCACGCGCGGCACTCGCGTCCGCCTCGCGGAGTTCCCGCCTGCGGATCTAGCGTCGTTTCTGGGCATGTGCATCTAAAACAAATTTTAGATTTAAAAAAAAACTATAAAGTCACGCCGCCGGCGTGTTTTAGGACTGTCCACATTAATTGAGTCAAAATAAGTATAAATTCCAAAAGTTAAATAACTTTATCAAAAGTCCCTTACCACGAGTAAGGGACATGTAACTTTTTTCGTTTCCGTTTGGCTCCATACATTAAACTTAGTTCTATAACGTTTCCACCAGGGGCGTTTTACTGAAATGTATTGAGCCAAACGAAAACGAAAAAAGTGTACGTAACCATAAAAACTGGTACACATAGTAAGGGCACTGGCTAAGAGTTACGATACACACGAAAAACTAATAATACCGCTTTTTCATGTCGGGTAAAAAAAGCAAAACTATTGGTTTAAAAAATACTCGTAAAACTTACTTGAATCCTCCCCAAGTGTTGCTACAAATGGCCAATTGGTGGCAGTCGTTGAGGTCTGAAGACGCACACTCATCAACGTCTGTCAACAAAGATTTACCAACATTACAAAATCTGTAAAAAAAAACAACTAACATTTATTCATTCATTGGTATTTTTTTATCGAATCTCAACTATTCATTTTTAAAACTAATCCCTTCAACTACTTAGTCTTAAGCTTCAAGTGCTTAGTTATTACTTCAGCCATTATTTGAAGGAAACCTTTTAAGGCAGGGGTGAAATTTGCGCCAATTAAGGCATGAAAATCGACCGCGGCTAAAGGGCTTAGCATGCTATGAGAGATTATAGCTTATGTGAACAATTTAACATAACATTACATAACAAATCGTCACGGCTTTCCCCTGAGAGTGCTAACAGAGTTGTAATACAACACCGCCACTTCGTCGGACGATATTCAGTCCCAAATGTGACAGGGGGCGAGCCTGTCGCCATACACCGGGCTACAGTCATGTATCAGATGACATATAATACGCACATATGTTCACACAATTGACAAATTGGTGCGTGTCATTTGCTGGGTGTGAACCCGCTCCCTCTGGCTTGAGAGGCGGGCCTTCTCCAACTGGGCTGTCACCGCTCCTTAATACATTAAACCATAATGAGACCAACTGTCTAGGTAACTAACCATGCAGGGGCAGAACGCTGCCAGCGACGGAGTCCACCCAAAGTGCGGATGCACCTACGTTGTTGGATCGTCGACGGATCACGCCCAGGATGTGTTTCTGGATCTCAGTAGCGATGGACGAGCGTAAGGTCTCTGCTGTTTCTTGCATCTACAAAATAATACATTAATAAAGCGAGCGAAGTGTGTTAGGCACGCAGTTCACTCGGAAGTCGAGGCGGCGGCGTCGCAACGACGTCAATGTTTGCACTCACTTACTGGAGTCGAGGCCCAGATGTGTAAAGAAGCTTCTTTTTGCATATTCCAATTCACATGAAGCAAAATGATAAAAAAGGCGGCGAAATCGAAACGCGTGCCCCTGACGCGACTACGGCTCGACACTGCCATTTCGATGCTATGGGTTATCCCTTAAGGTCTAATTCTAAAGGAATGGATCAAATCTGCGCTTGTATTGTATCTTGTTAAGGTTGTGTTTTGAATGTTTGTGTGTATATTTGTTCGACAATGACATGTGCAACGTTGACATTCATAACAGCTACTAAACGCATTAATGTAGGTTCATTCCTGTAAAGGTGATGCTGTTGCTTACTAAGTACTCATGTATGAAGCCAAACGAAAACTAAACATTTTTACGTAACTCCAAAAGTCATACTAAGCCTTAGTGTACACCAGTGTTACTCACCAGTATGGTGTAGTTGACGAAGACTCCCTTGTTGTTTTCGTCTCCCCGGTGCACCATGTTTACGGAACCACCCACGAAGTCGTCAGAAAATGGAGTCATCGAGAACGCCGAGTCAATCTAAAATGAGCGAATAAAAGACATTAAAGACTTTTTTAAATTAAAATATCTGTTCTGGGTGTTAATGTGGGAGTGTATGTCTTTGTGTTAGTGGTCTATGTATATGTGGGAGTCTCGTCAGACTCGTCACTGTCGGCCTACCTACCACTGCACTACCCACAATCCCTAGGTCGTCCAACCTCCGCGTTAAATATTGGTGCTCACGGGGAAGGGCTACAAACTAACACGTTTCACGTCAGTTTAATCTTCCTACCCCAGTCTACTTTCACTTACCACTCTGACAGCTTTGTAACCAAACTGCTGGTATGAATCCGACACCTTGTCCACTAGCTTGGGGTCCCAGGCCACCTTCCTATCATACAGCCTCACCGTTTTATAATACAGTCTTATATAGTACAGTCATATATAGTATCACCTTCCTATCAAACAATCTATCGACGCACGATGCGGCTGGCTTTCGTAATCCCATACTCAACGCCATTTCCACTTACTGCTCTGACAGCTTCGTAGCTAAGCTACTGGTACGGGTTCGAGTCCTTGTTCGCTAGCTTGGGGTCCCAGGCCACCGTCCTGTCATACAGTCTCACCTTCCTATCATACAGTCTGTCGACCCACGATGGAATTGGCTTTCCTAGCCCTTCACTACTCAACTTCACTTGCCGCTCTGATAGCTTCGTTGATGATTGAGTCTGATGATCCCAGGCCACCTTTCTATCATATAGTCTCACCTTCCTACCATACAGTCTCACCTTCTTATCAAGTATCTTCACGTATTCCTATCTTAGTCTGTCGACGCATGACGCTGCTGGCTTTCCTAAGCACTCCACCATAATCAACTCCGTTTCTACTTACCGCTCTGACAGCTTCGTAGCTGAGCTGGTGGTACGGGTCCGAGTCCTTGTCCGCTAGCTTGGGGTCCCAGGCCACCTTCCTGTCGTAGAGGCGGTCGACGCGCAGCTCCAGCTGCAGCGCCACCACGCGCCGGCACGGGTCGCGCTGCACGCGCCGCGCGTAGCCTGCCCGGCATTGGCAGCTGGATATACCTTGATAAAAAAAATCAATCATTATCCCATGATCCAAAAAACAGGATCTGGCGTTTCAGGAGCTGACACCCAACTATGTCAGTCACATTATTGTACCATGCGATCTGTCGTGCGCGATTGGTAATCAGGCTATCTGCCAAGTAGCCTCTAGTATTTATAGATATTACCTAGTTGTAAGCCAAAATTTGTGAGACTGTAATTTATTTATTATTTGAAAAAATAATGCCCCTCAGTTTCTTGCCTGTTCTTCTGAGTAGAGGCTTTTTGTCCGAACAAGGCGGTCGAGTCTATTTAAATAACTTTGACGTTCTTATGTGTATCTTTGATACCTAAATTGAATAAAAACATTTTGACTTTGACTTTGACTTTGACTTTGTCAGATATTTTCTGGTCATTGTCTCTCTCGCTTGAAAAGTCAGAGAAGTGAGGGTGACTAAAATAACATCTCACACGTAAGAATAGGGGACCGGTAGTGCCCATCTTTCAGTCTCTTTTTACGCTACGCTACCTTATAGATAGCCAGACTACAGATCGCATGGTGTGACAGGAGCTTTAGTGAATCATCATCGTTTTTCTAGATGTTGTAGTTCTTTTCTTTCATATTAACACTCAGCTGCTCACCGCAAACTGAGCGGCTGACTGTTCCCAGGCAGACCGAGATCGCATATTCGGACAAACTCAATGTTAAGCGAAGTGTAGCGACATAATGCGAATCAGACGCTCAACAGCAAATACGCAGCAAACTGAGTACGCGCGTACTCAATACGTTTGGTTCGGACATCCCATTTAAAATCTATGGGCTGGCGAACTTGAGGCAGCCAGTCAGCCGCTCACAGATTACTCAGTTAAGACGAAGCCCTCACGTTTCCACCGCCTTGTATTAACGACAAGACATCTCACTTCTCTTTCTTGTTTTGCCTATAGATATACCTACCTTGAAATTATGTGCTGAGTTCCTAACGTTAATTCTTACCTAATTCAGTCCGGCACTTCTCGTTTTGCGCTTGATCGCACGTGGAGTCATCGCCAACAATGCAAGTATCGATTCTGAAACCAAAATAAAACAGTTTGTGAAAGTTTCACTGATTTAGTGTAACTTATTATTTATTTATTTCATATGGTTTACTTAGTTCGAAACGAATTAAACTAGATAGCGTTTTTCACAACTTCTTATAGTCAGAACGCATTACAAACCGCATGCGATCCTCGTCCACACAAAATACTAGTCTAGATATTTTTTTATCCAAATATATCGTCACGCTTTTCACCCGAGGGGGCTGGCAGAGGAAATATAATACAACACCCACATTTCGCCGGACGATATTCAGTTCCAAATGTGACAGGGGGCGAGCCTGTCGCCATACACCGGGCTCCAGTCTTGTAGCAGATGACATCCAATACGCACATATGTTCACACAATGAACACATTGGTGCGTGCCGTCGGCTGGGTTCGAACCCGCTCCCTCTGGCTTGAGAGGCGGACCTTTTCCCAACTAGGTTGCCATCGCCTATATAAATCCTACTAATATTATAAACGCGAAAGTTTGTAAGAATGGATGGATGGATGGATGGATGGATGTTTGTCACTCTTTCACGCCAGAACGGCTGGACAGATCTGGATGAAATTTAGATAGATACAGAGTACTAATCTAAGTAATCTATCTCTGTGCCTGTATCTGTCTGTAGATACAGGCACAGAGATAGATTATAGCCTAGAATAGCACATAGGATACTTTTAACCGCGGGTGAAACCGCGGGGCGCAGCTAGTATAACATAAATAATGAATGCAGAGCTAAAGTAACCAACTTCACTGTAACCTTTTAGTCATAATAAAGCAAATACCAGCTTACCTGACTGTAGGTTGAGGTCTTCTATACCCCTGCTGGGGTCGCTGCAAGGGGTGTTGCGCGGGCCGTCTCACGGGGGGCAATGGGACGTCGTCAGTGGGGATCGCCACACCTTGCCCAATCGTGGGGGAAAGCGGTGGTGGTGCTAACGGGGGCACTGTGGAAAGAAAAACATTTCAATTTGTTATATGCTGAGCTGAGCATGAACTTAACTTTCACTGACTGCAACCCGTCATCATTATCGCAGCCGAAAGACGTCTACTGCTGGACTGTAGACTCCGTCAATGATCGGTCTTGCGTTGCCCACATTTACGTCTATCCTTTCAGATCATCAGCCTTCTTTGCAGGGGTCTGCCCACGCTGCAGTCCACGCTACCGGTCCGTGGTTGTTATTAAAGAACCTTTCTTCCTCGGTTGCGGTAGGCTTCCTCTCCTACTTCAAATAACTCACCAGAATTCTGCGGCAACGTCTGCACTCTGGTCGGTCTGACGCTGCTGGCAGCAGTTGAAGTGTCGAACAGGTTCAAGTACGTCCTCTTGCCGTCTATAGAGACGAAGCCTTGCTGACCAGATGCCGAAACTATGATGTCTTCATCAGAATGACCGCCCAGGTTGACGTTTTCAACATGCACTGAAATGAAGTAATAAAGTTAAAAAAAAAAAAAAAATAAAGTAAAGAAATGAGACATAATCATTGATTGTACCCATTATGGTGGCTTTTTTATTTCTTTATATTTAAAGCTACATTTCCCCGTTTCAGTTTCCAAACTTTTTCACCGACTCATGCCAACAGTTTACTCCATTTTGTCCATAAATACTTGCATTAATAACCTGCTAAGTGCTAGATGAGATTACATTCTTTTGACTTGCCTGAGGGCACCTCCGCCTTTATCTCCAGACTTCAATAAATTATGCTGATTCAAAGAAGTCAAAGTACGAGTAAATCCCTGGTATTTACCAACGACGAACTAAGTGACGAGAATTAAGTGACGAGTGTTAAGTGACGAGAAGATAAGGTTGTGGTTACTGAGTATTCTGATAAACTGATTGACTCTTTATAGTCCCACTTTGATCTGATCTGATCAGGAGTCCCCGCTTTTTTCTAGCCTTGCTCCTATCCATCCGGTTTCTCTTCCCCTGTGTTTGGGGCAGAGATACCTAATATTACGCTAATACAAGCACGTCAAAGATCTCGCTGAACCCTGGATTAGCAGTGACAAACTTTGATCGAAATCTGGGGGTGTGCCGCAAAAACAAGGCTAGACAAACTACAACATTTACAAAACAAAATTATTAAAACTCTCTTTAACTACCACTATTTAACACCAACACAACAAATATTCGAAGAAACTAAAATAATGAATTTGAAAAAACTATACAAATATAATAAATGCATTTTTATACAAAAAACTCTAAATAAAAACATTCACACAAACTTATCATTCACCAAGCGAAAAAATGTTGTTGACCACTGTACTCGGCGAGCTAGCTACCTCGTCATACCCAGGCATCGAACAAAATATGGCAAAACAATGCTAACTAATGAAGGAGCGCGGCTTTTTAACAAACTACCCTCTCATATACTTATACTTATATAACTATACTTATATTAATTGAATGTAATTTACAATGTGTGCTGTTATGGGTGTCATGCCTGAAATAAATTAATTTTGATTTTTTTTTGATTTGATATAAAAAATGTCAACTCATTTCACGCATTCAAGAAAAAATTAGCTCGACATATTATGGAAGACAGATCCCTATCTTGAATAAGGAAATGCGTGAAATGAGTTTGAAACCTTAAGAATTTTTAAATTTTAATTTTATACTATTATAAATAAATATGTTTATAAATACTTTAAGGATGCGACTACGAACGCTAAGCTATATTTAACTAAACCATGTTATCACATAAGCGACAAATTGTCTTTGTTGATAATAAAAAGTATTTAAACCTAAACCTAAACTTTTCTGATAAGCTGCGCAAAGTGTCCATCTTCAATCTGTGGAATGAGCCCCGTCCTGCAGTATTCCTGAGTAACTACAACAGGGGGCTCTTCAAAAGGGCTGTCAATAGAGTCCTTAAGGGTCGGCAACGTATCTGTCATACCCATGGTATTACAGGTATCCATAGGCGATGGTGATCGCTTACGATCAAGCAGCTCGTTAGCTTGTATGGCATAAAAAAACCTTACCTGAAGCTCCACCTTTCTCCCCGGGCCCCTGTATCGCAGACACGGTGACATCGAAGATCTCTCCATACCCTGGCAGGTGAGCCTCAGGCAGGGCGGTGATGACGGACGCCTCTGGTCGCCGCCGGCTGCCGTGGGGCTTGAAGTCAGGGTCGTCGAGGACGATGCCGGGGCGGGGACGGTACGGGTGGTAAGGAATGCTTTGGGATGCTGGAAAGATGTAGTTTCGGTTATGTATTTATAAGTATGCTAATTATGTTTTAGTCGTGGGTGATAGAGACGAATTGAGGAAGCGTACCTCTATATATACAAGGTCCTATTCAGAAAACTAAATTGCTTAATCTAAACAAGCTAAAAATTTACCTAGCTTTATTATTGCTTGTCAAACAAGGACATCAATACTTTTAGGTAGTTTAGATTAAGCAATTTTATCATTCTGAGCAGGGCCTACTGACCCGACTTGATTTGACTTCGGATAAGGGTTGAAAGATGTCAAAGTCAACGGTAACGGTTCCTTTTCACCTCTTTGGTGACCCTCTTTCACGGAGCCCTAAAGAGTGGTGAGAAAAAAAATACTTTTAAAAATAAAATCTCTGCCTAGAGCTCACCCAACTAGCAAAATAATCCTGGAACGCATTTTTTATACAGTGCACTTTTCCTTCAAAGAGTTTAGCATTTTTTTAATTAAAATGTGATATTCAAGACTAAGCCTCATTTTCACATGCGGTCCGAAGATTTCATAACTCAAGAGAAAAGAACAAAAAGACTTACTTGGCAAAGGCTGAGAGTTGATGGAAGAAGTCTCAATCGGTATACTTGAAGACTCAACAACAGTAGGTGCATGAGAAATTAGACCTTCTGTTGGCGTTGGAGACACTATTTCTGACGATACAGTAGGCTTGGGTTCAGATATTGATGACTGTATTTCTTCCACTAGTGCCATGTCATTTTTAGCCACGTCGGTGTCGATTTTTTCTTCTGGTTGCGGTGTACTCTGTTGTTCTTTGATTTCTGGAGGTTCGACTTCTGTTATGACATTAATTTCTGGTGTTTTCGTAGTCTGTGACACCTTAGTAGTGCTTGTGGATACGATTTTATCTTCAGAAACTTTTTGTGGTATCTTTTCATCAGTTTTGTGTTTGTCTTTTCCTTTATCTTTATCTACGATAGGAGTCTCTTTCTTCTTTTCTTTTTCAGGTTTAACGGGTTTCTCAGTCTTTGGCTTTTCTGTGGAAGAGGTAGTTGGTTTTTCAGTCGTCGTTGAAGTCGTTGTAGTTGTAGATTCAGTTGTAGTCGCTTCAGTAGTTGTTGTTGTAGTGGTCGTTGTTGAAGTAGTTGTGGTGTCAGCGACAGTTTCTTTCATATCTTTTTCTTCATCCTGTACTGTGCTCACTTCTGGTGTTGGAATCACTTCGTCTTCGTGATGAATAGTATTTTCCGAATGAACAGTCTCGTTTTCGTTCACAGTGACTTCATCAGGGCTTTCTTCTTCGGAAACATCTGGGAAATCAGGCAAGATCGGAAGGTTAGGCTTGTACATCGGCAAGCCTGGGTTCGGTCTTCTATTTGGTGGCCTTGGTCGCGGCCTTTGCCATGGAGGCATCGGTCTATGTAAAGCTGGTCTGGGAGGTAAAGGTGGGACGATCTGCTCAGGTAGATTGACGTGAACTGGTGGTCTTTCGAAAGGATAAGGTGGTGGTATCTTCGATGGATGTAGACCATGTGGTGGGCTCATAGGTTTCTCAAAGTCAAGTAGTGGTGGAACATCTGATATTCTTGGAGGTCCTCGATTGTTAATCCTCGAAGCCAAAGGACGGCCTGGCCTCAACAACTGGGTATTAGCCTGAACATTGACATTACCGTTCAGTAATTTAACGATACCGGTGATAATGTTTTGGATGTCGCTGTTCTGCCTGCCCTCGTTTCTAAGGGAGGCTGTCGCGAATATGGGTTGCACTGCAGTAGGCTTGATCCTGGGTCCCGTCGGCGCCAGTGCACGCCCGTACGGAACCCTCTTCCCTTCCCCCGGAAACCTAAACTCTAGCCTATCTCCGAAGCCTTCCGAAGAAAGAATCACCTCATCATTACTATGCAAATACTCTATAGTTTTCGTAGGATGTATATCGTAGTACTTCCTTTTGTTATGTAATTCTAATTCATTATCTATTTCGTTGTTAGATGACGGTATTTCGTCTATGTTAATGGATCTTAATTCTCTGACTATGGGATCAGCAGATCTGGCTACTATGTAATGCTTATCATCTTCTTTTTCTCTAAGAATGTCTTCTACGACTGGTTCCTCTTCTGTTAGTGCGCTAGGTTCTATGCTAAATGCTAGGCTGTCTATCCGACTGGTTTGTAAGACGGTGTCTTCAGGCAGCTGGTCGTTGGATACCGACTTCGGTGACAACTGGGATATCGTGTACATTTCTTCATACCCTGAAATAGAGAGAAAACAATCTTAAATGTTGTTTCAAATTAACAGTTTCATGTACTAAACCACTTTTACGTTTGACAATACCCCTTATTGTAATTGTATCTAAGGCGCTAGCTAGACAGAAAATATGTAGGACGAAGACAGACACCGTCTGAGGCCCGTCTTCTCTGTATGTGTTGCTGTTCTATACATTTTGTTTGAAAGTACGTAGCAGGGACGCTGCGTCTGCGTCTTACGGCCTTTCTGTCTGGCTTTCCGATTATGCCTGCAAGTGGAGCATTAGCCGATATACGGGAGTAAATTTAGTTTAGCGGGACAACCAAAATTCTAAATTAAAAAAAAATAAAAATAAAGTACAACTCCCAGTTAGCAACCCTGAACCAGTATATTTGCCTAGTCTACGGTGTCTTCCAATTTGGAAGTTGTACTTTTTTTTTTACAAGTTTTTGGAAGTTCCAAAAACTTGTAAGTGTTACAAATTGTACTCGTGCTTTGAAAAGATCCTATTGGCCCAGTCTTTACCAAGTATAAACTACAAGCCAATGCACTATCTCAATCAAATTGTTATCACATTACGTAACAATGCAGTGACATAAGTGAATTACGAATATAATAATAGTGAAGTATTGCAGATCCAACAACACAACAATAGACTGACAGCCAGACTTTCACTGTCTGCTGGCTAACGAGAACGTTTTATCATCTGTCTGTTCAGAAGGAGGAAAATGTTCTTGAAATCACGATGTGTTTTAAGGATTCCTGATTTTTTTATACAAACGCGCTCGTCAAATTTCTTAGAAACCATTTGTGAGACGATGATGAAATTTGGCATGTACAATTAAATGAATGAATGAAAAAAAATATATGTCCGTCCCTATGTTCTTGGTTTTTTTAAAAACGCCCTCAAGAGAAAATATACCTTTATTTAATAGACAGACAAAGCCAATTAAAAATTCCTAAGTATATATGTGTAGGTTTTAGACTTCATTAAGCTTTTAAATCCTACTAATATTATAAATGCAAAAGTTTGTAAGAATGGATGGATGGATGTTTGTTACTCTTTCACGCCAGAACGGCTGAACAGATCTGGATGAAATTTGGCACAGAGATAGATTATAGTCTAGAATAGCACATAGGATAGGTACTTTTTAGGGTGAAACCGCGGGGCGCAACTAGTAAATCCATTTTACAAGGAAAAATGTTTTAGTTATTCAAGAATAATTAGAGAAGTGCAAAAGTAATAAACAATATCGAAATTGCAATTGTCACTCTGTAGATAAGTTTGAAGGCTCGTCAGTATCTTTACTTGCTCTCTTCACTCGTAGTCTTCTTCTAGACGAAATGGCTATAGAAAACCTTTAGCCAATAAAATAAATAAATTCGGGACACTTCCACACACGGTCGCCTGACCCCAAACTAAGCAAAGCTTGTACTATGGCTGCCAGAGACTGATATACATACTTAAATATTTTTAAATACATACTTAAATAGATACTAACACCCAGACATAGAACAAACACAAATGTTCATCACATAAATGTTTGCCAATGCGAAGTTAGTCTAATGTCGTCGCCGGCCGGACCCGCTGTTAGTGCTATTACATTGGTATACACTCGGGGCTGGCTAGACAGTTCCTTTGTTTGAACTTGGCTTGACACACTGCCACGTGTCTAGATAGCATAGACTTCCAAGGGATTTTTTTTGGCACGTGGCCAAAATCAGAACTGACGATCACAATTAAAAATTTAGTTTTTTTTTTATTAAGGACAATTAGTCGGCGTTTGACCACCAACTCGCCTGATGTTAAGCGACGTTGTGGTCTAAGATGGAGCACGACGACCTATAAGGTACTTATTCACTCTAGCCTTGAAGTTTTGTAGAGTGAAGAAGTACAAAGACGGCAGTTGAGTGAGGCGCTACAAGTGCACTACTGCTCAGACCCGTCTTCGGAACGGTTACACCGGACTACATCCCGAAACACGACTAGGTCATTTCACGGCATGGCTTGGTCCGGTGGTTGGTAACCAGCCACGGCCAAAGCCTCCCACCAGAGTTTGCTACCCGGTTAGCACTACCCGGGGACCACTTGTAGGGAATCAGAATAGAGTACACTCCACCCCTGGGTAGGTCAGCCCCAAAAGATGTATCTGATTGTATCCTTCAGTATTGACAGCAATTGTACATCATATTGATGACACATACCTTATACCTGTAGAAGTCCTGTTGATATTTCTGATAGGTTTTGACAGGAGATTATTCTACATAATCTAGAAAGCAAAGCTTACAAAACCGACTTCCTGTCATCCATGTAAACAACTTTTAAATTCTTTTGATATTTTTAAAACTGCTTGCCCGATTACGATAAAATTTAAATGGGACTACCTCGGATCCATCCATCGATCCACCTATTCTTACAAACTTTCGCGTTTATATTAAAGTAGGAGTAGGATAGGATTTAATTAATAGTGCCGCGCCTTACCATACACCTTAAGAGTCCGGCGACCACTTTAGACTAACTTCGCATTGGCTTAAGATATTCTATGTATAGCCATTTCGTCTAGAAGAAGAAGACGAGCGAAAAGAGCGAGTAATGATACTGACGAGCCTCTAAACTTACCTACAGAGTGACAAAGTGCAATTTCAATTTTTTTATGACTTTTGCACTACTGTAATAATTCTTAAGTAACTAAGAATTTCCATTGTATTATGGATTCATTCATTTGACAGCTAATGATGTACCCAACCTCCCTATGTAATGGAATTTTTGATTTGCTTTGTCTACCTATTGAATAAATCAGTCAAAAGACCCCTTAAAATGCGGATATTTTTCATAGCTCTATTTTGGCTTGAGAACGTTTTTAAAAAAAAACAAGAACATAGGGGCGGAGATATTGTTAATTTAATTGTACATGCTAAATTTCATCATAATCTGACAAATGGTTTTCAAGAAATTTGAGAAGCGCGTTTGTATGGAAATTTCAGAGCGTCGCAGCCCTCTTAAGGGCTATTGCCCGGGGCGTTCCCCGCGTCTGTTCTTAAGCTTTGATAAAACTATACAAAGCGATAGAACGAGTTCAAAAAATGAAAGTACGCCATTGCTCAACTAGAGTAAAATGAAAGTGTTCACGAATTAATTATATGCAATCACGATTATTTATAATACTTGGAAAAGATGATGATTTCATTTCAACGTTTAACGTTTTTCATACAAATATTGTACTCGTAACATTATGCTTTACGTTTAGAGAAATAAACTTATAAAAAAAATTGAACCTTTTTAAAATTGTTGTTGTTGTTATTGCTTCTGTTGTTGTTATTGTTTCTGTTACTGTTATTGTTTCTACTGTTGTTATTATTTTTGTAGTTGTATTTGTTGTGTTTTGTATGAGGAGGATAGGTCGCTGTGCCAACAATATTAATTATAATATATAATATATTTTTATTTCAGATTAAAAATCCATAATAATTATTCTAAATAATCTAAATCCTAATTAATAATTAATAATTCATACTAATGATTAAATAAAATTGAAATAAAATACAATTGATAAAGTAATTATAAAAATTAACTAAAGCTACTAAAATATACATATTTTATTGAATATATTGAATAATTGAATAATTGAATATTGAATAATTCAATATATTAATATATTGAAAATAAAATAACTATAATAATTAATAAATTGAAAGAACCACATTTATAGTCATTTAAGGCAGCGTCGCCACGGCAGCACATGCGTCTTCAAGAAGTGTTTAAGGAACGGTCCATCATTCCTATCTGCCATGAGACACAGTAGCTGTTGCCACTGCCGCGCACCCGCCGCATCAGGGAAGCTACACGTTTCCGTACTATGGCTGAAAAACCATCTACGTGTGCCTCTGCGAACATCCCTGATGCAATGATGATGATTAATACGTCTTTACAAATTCTGTTGGTATACCTCGTTAGAAAAATGATAAAAATGAGACCATTTACCTACGCCCGATATATAAATGCTAGTAATGGCTGTGAGCTGTAGACTGTAGCTGTAGAGCCCGGTAAATGGCGACAGGCTCACCTTGTCATATTTGGGACTGAATATCGCCCGGCGAAGTGTGGGTGTTGAAGCACACCTCAGCCAGTCCCTTCGGGGTAAAGGCGTGACGATATGTTATGTGTATAGATCTGTATGTGACATGGCATCGTAGCATCATATCATCATATCATTTTGTTTTTTTTGTTTGAAATGTTATTTACTTAGTTCAGTTTTTCTTATTTGCTTCAGGTTTTTTTTAAATTTAATTCATAACAATTATGTATTGTGATTTTATTTTGAACTTGGTTCTTGGTCATGCATGAAGAAAGAAAGCGGCATGGCTGTACTGTAGTTTGGTTGGGATAGTTTAGTTAGTTACATGATTTAAAAAAACAAAGTTAGTATTCCGGGAGAAAACACGTAATGACGTCATTCGTCATCGTCATTCGTCTCTTTCGAACTTGTTGTAAATGACTTATTGTGGTCTTGCTTAAGCATCGATGGACGTCACTACGTGTTGCCCACGTGACCGGAATGCTCTAAGCAGAGAATATCATTATACCATGCTTAGTTTTATCTCACTAAAATTGACAGATGTGTTAGTAACCAAGTACTAACAACTGATTACATGACCAAAATTACCCAAATGATATAACGTCAGTGAACCTCCACAGTCAAGGACGGTCGGTCGGTCATTTCCCTGTGACGGGGCAGTTAGACGATTCGACGGACCGATGGTCGTGCGTGACTGATTGCTTAGAAGAGCGTTTCCCAAACTATGGTCGAGTCTCACTGGGACTGGTGGGTACCAGTGAGACTCGACTATGACTGAGTGTGGGTGGTGGCTCTTTTTCCGAACAAGGAATATAATGACGTTTAATTATTTTTTTTTACAACAGACTAGGCATGCGTTTGACCACTGACTCGCCTCAACAGGCGCCTCAACAGGCGCCTCAACAGGCGAGTCAGTGGTCAAACGCATGCCTAGTCGACGCTTCCCAACGGAAGTGTCGACGTGATCGAAGGTGTAACACGCTTAGGAGATACCTATTCGGAAATAAAAATATATATTTATTATTTTGTATAATAAACACATATTCGGGACACTTTTGCATCAAGGTCATCTGGCCCCAAACTAAGCAGTTTGTATGAAGGCTTCCAGCGACTGATGTATTTACAAATAAATATTTTTAATTTTTAAATGCATACTAAAATTGAAAATTGCGCCCAGACACAGAACAAAGATAAACGTTCATCAGGATTACTAATTGTTATAACTTGAGATAACTTGAGTATCGTTGATCTGATCTTAATCAACTTTTGCAGGTAGGTAGCTTGGTCAAATGACATTTTTGAGTTAAAATTTGAGTGAAATTGGACGTCAAATAATGGAGATATGCTAGGTCTCCCTTCGAGTCGAACCAAATACTATTTACTTAGTTAGTCCCGAATTTAGAATCATTTCGTTGGTTAGAATGGTCTAGTCAACTTTGGGAGCCACTGACTTAGAAATATGATCAAGAATGAAGCTGGCTGTGCTGTAGTTTGGGATAGTTTATTTAAGATAGTTTTTTTTACAATAAAATGACAAATTCGAAAGTTTGTAAGTTCTTAATCGGATAGTTTGTTTGTTCTTTATGCTCAAACTTCAAACGTCGGATCTGTCGATCAAATATAAGGAGATATGGTACGAAAACCAAATCATGGACGCATTAATTAGGTGCACACAATTCACCGTAGTGACAAACAAACTCAACAAGTCGCAACGGTGATAATTATTATTGTCTCGTTCTAGCTATAGTCTCTTGGACGTCTCTCTATCTTTGTTATTGATACACGTAACATAATACTGTCAACGGAGCTGTGTAAGTGCCTTTTTCCTAGTGTTGTAATTGGGTCACGTGCTGTGTACCAGACTCTTACCGCTTCTTCATTATATTATTTCGATGGTCTGAAAGTCTGAACATATTTGGGTGAAATGTGGAATGGTGTAACGTAACTAATACTTGCCCTGGATTAACACATAGGCTTTTTAGGTGCAGCTAATGATTTTATATTAGAAGAAGAGCTCTTTTTAGGGTTTCGTACCCAAAGGGTAAAACGGGACCCTATTACTGACTCCGCTGTCCGTCTGTCACCAGGCTGTATATCATGAACTGTGACAGTTATATAGACAGTTGAAATATTTACAGATGCTGCATTTCTGTTGTCGCTATAACAACAAATACTAAAAAAAGAATAAAATAAATTTAAGGGAGCACCTATACAACAAACGTGTTTTTTTTTTGCCATTTCTATAGATAATGGTACGGAACCCTTCGTGCGCTAGTCCGACTCGCATTTGGCCGGTTTTCTGCGAGTGACTTAATTTGGTCTTGGTTTTTGCCGTGCGATAACAAAAGCTTGTCGAAATACCAATGACATTTCGAAAGCAGTGTTATTTTTAGTGCATCAAACACCTCTCACAGGCAGCCTCCTATTGGAACTTTAAAAATGGCGTGGAACTGAAGTTGTTAGGCAGGTACCTAAAGTTTGACAACTTTAAAATTGTTGCTGGCCTTTTCTCACACATAGAAACGAGAAGAGACGCGTATAGGTAGTCCTGAAGCTTAGTCCGAGTTACGTGAACTTTTTTCGGTTTCGTTTTGCTCCATACGTTTCAATACAGCGCTCCTAGCAGAAATATTTAAAAACAAAGTTAAAATGTCCGGAGCCAAACAAAAAGGGGAAAAAAAACAAGTTACTATCAGAACTCATACTAAGTACCTACCTAAGCCTACTGTTAGATTCTAGAATTGTGAATTCTAGCTCTAGATCACAGAATACTTCCTATTTTAAATCTAGATTGTGGGTGTCAGAGAATCAATAGCACTGAGAGGCCTAGAGCCGATAACCGATGTTTTTATCGCGACAACGCGTCACGAATTACCGCGCGCTAATGAAGCCCCAGCATGTAAGAATATCCATACATTTCTTAAATTAATTTGGATAAAGAACTCACCATTCACAACTTGTATAAATATAGCAAACAGCACCGCGCCGAGGCGCCTCGTCCGCCATTTTGCGACGGCCATCTTGTTTTGGAGGGTAGTCCACTGTCCGCGATCACATAGTGTCACGACACACAGCTGTCCCCGTCGCTGTCACGTCACTCACGCTGTCAATGTCACATTTGTTGTGTCTGTAAAGAAAGAGAGACTTTTTAAAACAAACTTTACATTCATAATCGTGGTAGACTAATATACTTCGTCAGGTATAGCATTCCGAGTCAAAAGTTGTCACGTGGGCAACACATAGTAACGTCATTCGATGCTTTACTGGAATGGGGAAAGGGGAGGGATTCATCGTCTTCATCATCACCTCATCATCATCATCCCATCATCTGTTAGTGAAGGAAAAATTATTACTAAGTTAGGCATGAAGGACTTTGTATCCGGTTGCCAATAAATTAAATAAAAAAATAATAATAATCATTGGATGCTTAATCATGACCGAAATAAGTAATTTAAATATAGTTCGAAAAAGACAGACGACGATGACGTCATCACGTGTTGGTTCCCGGATTGCTAGTCCTTGTTTTTTTTTTTTGATTTTGGGCATAATCACATAGCACAGTAAGATAATAAAGCAATAGTGTGCAAACATTACTGTGTGCTGGGTTGAAGGGAAATGTTTACAGATAAATTAATGTGCTCAGTAACTGTACTGTGTGTCAGTACTGGGACCCTATTCGGAGATTTGAGATTTTCATCTCACTTTTTTTCGTCCTTGTTGCTCTCGTTTGAAACGTCATAGGTGTGAGAGTGACCAAGATAAAATCTCATCTCATCTCACGCACAGGAATAGCCCCCCTGTGTCCCTTGTGCCCAAAGAAATTTGACATCTATATCTCAGGGTGACGAGCGCAGTGCCTTACCGCGCAGGTTTATTTTTCTGGGTAGCGCCTCAGATCAACCTAGAGGAAAAGATGGAACACTGCGTTATATCTCGCGAGAGCCACTTCTGTATTGAACTTGTGTGCATGCGTGAGATTTTTTTCTTGCACACTCTCACACCTATGACGTTTCAAACGAGAGCAACAAGGACGAAAAAAGGTGAGATGAAAATGTCAGACCTTCGAATAGGGCCACTGATACTTACCATCAGGCGAGCGATTGGTTATTATTTCACTCACTCTCATAAAAAAAACAGTTAATGAGAAAAGCACTAAGAGTCCGGCTACCACTTTAGACTAACTTCGCATTGGCTTAAGGTATTCTATACCCATTTCGTCTAGAAGAAGAAGATGAGCGAAGAGAGCGAGTAATGATACTGACGAGCCTCTAAACTTACCTACAGAGTGACAAAGTGCAATTTCAATATTTTTTTTACTTATGCACTCCTGTAATCATTCTTAAATAACTAAGAATTTTTCTTGTATTATGAGCTCATTTTACAGCTAATGGTGTAGACAACCTCTCTATGTAATGGAATTTTTGATTTGCTTTGTCTACCTATTGAATAAATCGGTCAAAAGTGACCCCTTAAAAATGCGGATATTTTTCATAGCTCTATTTAGCTTGAGAACGTTTTTAAAAAAAAAACCAAGAACATAGGGCCGGCGATAATGTTAATTTAATTGTACATGCTAAATTTCATCATAATCTGACAAATGGTTTTCAAGAAATTTGAGTAGCGCGTTTGTATGGAAATTTCAGAGCGTCGCGGCACTCTTAATTCAAATATTCGTCTCATAAACAACAATTTCTTACGAAATGGATTGCGTAAACTAATATTTGAAATAATTAGAAAATTATTGTAATTAAGTAGGTACTTTAAGTTAGAAGAAAGTTTAATTAAAGACGAACTTCACGGTTTAATTACTTACTATAAGTTACTCACTTATTATAAATGACTAGCGACCCGCCCCGGCTTCGCACGGTTCCTATATACCTTTCATGATAAAATTATCTAGCTGATGGTGAAAACCGTATCAAAATTAGATCGGATAGGATCTGTTAGCGGATATGCAGACAGACAGACAGACAGACAGACAGACGGAAAGTGACTTTGTTTTATACTATGTAGAGAAGAGAAGAGATGTTCAAATTGTTTTTTTATTACTAACCAAACGGTTTTATTTAGCTTGACTGGTATTATCCTTGTTTTCTATTTTCGTTCTTCTATAAAAAAAAAAACCAAGGGTACAACCACAGAATATGCCCTATTACATAGGTGAGTACAACAAAGCGGCATCGTTTTATGGTCGACATACCTACAACACGCACGGAACGCTTTGGTTCCTCGTTCATCATACAAACCGCTAGAGTGTGGAATACTCTGCCAGAGTGTGTGTTTCCTGACACTTATAATCTGGGTGTGTTCAAGTCTCGAGTGAATCGGTTTCTTCTAGGCAAGCGTGCTCCATCGTAGGCCGCATCACTGCTTATCATCAGGCATGTTGGCGGACAAACGCAAGCCAATTATCCAAATAAGTCATGTCTCCTTTGAGAATATTATTGTTTATTTTATTGTACTATTATATTACTTCTCTCTAGTCTAATATTTACATTTTATTTTTATTTGTGTTTTTCCTTTGCTTTTTTTTTTTGTATTCTTTTAATTGTACATTGTAGTCCCGTTCGTCTCTTAAGGTCGATGCTGAAAATCAGCGCTGGGAAGAAATTTTCAGCATTATAGCTGAGCATTGACCTTTTTTGACGTACTGGACACTACAGTGACAGCACTGTTTTTGTTAGTTTGTGTATTAGTATTAAGTATTGTCACCGTCTTTGTAGTGTCTTGTGTGTCAAAATAAATGTATCTTTCTTTCTTTCTTTCTTTTAATTAACTTATAAAAAAAATTCTTACAACGGCTCTAAAAGTTAAGAGAGGTTAAAACCGACTACGCGATTTTAAGAAGTGGTTCTTTGTTCGATATAATCTTTTATTCAACTAGTTTTTTTTGCTAAACCAATTCTTATGGCTCGGCCATATATTGGTCAAAATTGCACCAATCTAAGTCTTTCTTTATCGCGTAAAAGTCCGCGTTCGACCACCAACTCGCCTGTTGGTTAAGCGACGATGTGGTCGAAGATGAAGCACGCAGATACCAGATTAGAAGATACCTGTTCACACTGGCCTTGAATAGTCTTATTTAGCTAGTCTTGGGGCCAAGACACCAATGTGTGTTTTAGTTTTTAGTCACATTGGGTCTTTGGGTAGAGGTTGACGTAGCATACATTTCGTTCCGAAATTCGGAACCGCAGGTCGCTGCTTTAATAGACACACAACACACAACCCCGTACAAAGACAAGTGTGTCAGACGGACCATTTACTTACACATGCGTTCTGAATAGTAAACACGTAACAGTTTCGTCGATTGTTAGGTTTGGTACTACTAATATTTGGCACACGCAATGTCAGCAATTTGTTTGCTATAGTTTTTGCATTACGGTTATATTAGCACCTCCACCCAAATTCACAAGCATTCGGAAACGTTATCGATCGGATATCAAGGAGGTTCTCAATTTTACTGTCAGTGTATTTTTTGTACATACATCCTACTAATATTATAAATGTGAAAGTTTGTAAGAATGGATGGATGGATGTTTGTTACTCTTTCACGCCAGAACGGCTGAACAGATCTGGATGAAATTTGGCACAGAGATAGACTATGGTTTAGAATAACACATAGGATACTTTTTAACTGCGGGTGAAACCGCGGGGCGCTCCTAGTACATACATATAATCACGCCTCTTTCCCATAGGGGTAGGCAGAGACAACTTCTCTCCACTTGCTACGATCTGGCATACATCTTTCCCTTCTTCCACTTTCATTAGTCTTTTCATACACGCTCGTCGGTTACGGGTACTCTTGACCTGGCCTTTCTTTAGACGTCTTCAATTTGGTCAAGATACGTGCGCCTAGGTCGACCCTGACCGACTTACCCATCCACACTCGCCATGTAAACCTGTTTCGTCAATCTCCTTTCATTCATTCTCTCAATGTGTCCAAACCATCTAAGCATTCCTTTCTTAATCTTTATCACTACATCCTCTACAACACCACAACGTTTTTTTTTATATCTTTGTTTCTCATTTTATCCATTTGAGTCACTCCAGCCATACTTCAAAAACTTCTGATTTCCACAGCATTCACTTTACTTTCATGCTTTTTAGATATAGAAGTAATTCTCTCTTGTTTGGTAGATCATAACTTAGAGGTGGTCGCTATAGGTACATTTTATCGAAATTGGTCAAGCCGTTTTTAGGATATAAACAAAAGTCTAAAAATTCTGTATATGGATAACGGATAGTCGGATTTTTAAGCTTTACTTTTTATTATATTGTCTTATTCCAAAAACTACTCCGCGAAGATAATTTTTGCACTTTCTTATTATGTGATGCGATGATAGCCTAGTACGAGAAGGCCGGCTCTCAAGCCAGAGGGAGCGGGTTCGAACCCGCCGACGGCACGCACCAATTTATTCAAACATATTTGCGTATTGTATGTCATCTGCTACGTGACTGTGGCGACAGGCTCACATTTGAGACTAAATATCGTCCGGCGTGTGGTGTTATATTCCACCTCTGCCAGCCCCCTCAGGCGAAAGACGTGACGATATTCGTATAGTCTTGCCGTTTACCTCAATTAAGTATTTTGTTCAACAACCTAAGAGCCCATCAGTTTACTTCATTACAATTACCTGACCGGATGTGCAGATTTGTGATTCACTCACAACCCAGGATGTCTCGCAAGCGAGCGTCGTGGTTTGGCACAGTTTTGAGCTGCGTCGTTTCGCAAGGCGTTACGTCCCACAATGTGTC
The DNA here is from genome assembly GCA_911728515.1 of Peribatodes rhomboidaria. NCBI lineage: Eukaryota > Metazoa > Arthropoda > Insecta > Lepidoptera > Geometridae > Peribatodes > Peribatodes rhomboidaria. Next base: position 4,089,815 of record OU452194.1, read on the forward strand.
ATATTCGCTGGGTATTTCTCTTTCATAACATTGCTTTGTCTTTTTGCAAGTTCTTAGTCTAGCCTGGTTTAATGACAACTTTCTGAGTCACGGAGGTCAGCTAGAATTCTTGAAAAAGCGTTAAGCGATCATTGGGAAGTCCTAAGGTGGGTAATTAAAGTCTTGGAATATATTACATGGTATAACCATATATCGCCACGCCTTTCTTCCGAAGGGGCTGGCAGAGGTGTAATACAACACCCACACTTCGCCGGACGATATTCAGTCTCAAATGTGACAGGGGCGAGCCTGTCGCCATACACCGGGCTCCAGTCATATAGCAGAAGACATACAATACGCACATATGTTCACACAATGAACAAATTGGTGTGTGCTGTCCGCTGGCACCTTAGTAATAAACGTTGTAAAGCGTAGGACAGTGTTTTTAGCCGACTTCCAAAAAGGAGGTGGTTCTCAATTCGACTGTATGTTTTTTTTGTATGTACCTATGTTACGCGTTTACTCCGCCAATTATGACTCGATTTTAATGATTATTTTTTTGTTTGAAAATTGATAATAATGAGGCGTGTGGAAATGTTAATGTAATTATTCTGTCATTCATTCTGTGATTGGAGGTCTTTCTGAAGATTTACAAGACTTATATAAGACCAATGTTGGAGTATGGCTTCCTGGAGTCCTTACTTTCGGAAAGACATTAATCTGGGACCCTATTTGGAGATTTGATATTTTCATCTCACTTTCTCTCGTCCTTGTTGCTCTCGTTTGAAACGTCATAGGTGTGAGAGTGACCAAGATAAAATCTCATCTCATCTCACGCGCAGGAATAGCCCCCCTGGTCGAAAGTGTTCAGCGAAGAGCTACGAAAATGCCACCATTCCTACATCGCGAACCTTATGAAGAGAGACTTAAAATTTTGCGCCTCACTACTCTTGAGGAAAGAAGGCTGAGGGGTGACTTAATTGAAACCTTTAAAGTCCTTAATGGGTTTTATAATCTGCCAGATCTGCATGATTGCTTTGTAAAAAAGTCCTACACAAACACAATGACTGTCAGAGGCCATAGCTTGAAGATCAAGCGTGTATCAGCCAACACAAATACTGCTCGCCACATTCTCAGCAACAGAGTTGTTCATACATGGAATCGGTTGCCTGAGGATGTGGTCACTGCATGGCTGGTTGCACCGAAAGCAAATGTATCTGACAAACATTAAAATGTGGATAAAACAATATTTGTGTTAATTTTTAGTGAATTTGGACAATTTTAATTCAACACAGTGTGATGTAGGCACATCAGCCCTAGGCTGCTCGTCTATAATTAAATAAATAATGTGAGACCATAGACCATAGACCATGGTCTCTATAAGGTATCTGTGATATGTCACTAGGTTACTACATATCACAGACTGGTACTGTTCAGAGTTCAACAACCCGAACGGTTTTTTAACGTAAAATATGCAAAGGTAGTCACGTTATCACCTGCCGATTTAATGAGCTTGACATAGATACCGAACTGTTATGTCGATGGTAAAATATCGAAGTTTGGGTCATAAAACTACAGTTTTGGGGCCTACAAAATTTCCAAGTATGAAGGGTCAACTGGAGCCAAATGCGTCTTTCGAGTTACTGACAAACCCTTCACGAATTAGGCGCCACCCTAGTAACTTCTAATGCGACTTCCTACAAGGTTGCGTTAAACGTTTAACGCTCCTGGGGAGGGGGAATAGAAAGAGACAGAGCGAGAGTGAATGCGAGGCACTCGAACGCATGCGCGTAGTAAGAAAGACACAGAAGTTTCACTTCTTCCGCGCGGAGGGACTCCACGCACTATTTTTTATCTTTAGTTGCAATAATCTGTACAAGATGGCGTTAGTTGCCTAATTTTAGAAGGGTTTTTCAATAATTCTCGGAAGACGTAATTTCCCCTGTAGGACCCTACAGGGTTATCAGGATTATATTAAGACAATGACTCCCTTTTAGCTAAGTACACCCTACTTAGCCGAATGGGTTCGGCTAAGTAGGGTGTACTTAGACAATGACACAGCTAAGTATACCCTACTTAGACGAAAGGGTTCGGCTAAGTATGGTGTACTTAACTGTGTCATTGTCTTATCAGTATGAACAACTTTTACTATGGGGTCAAGGCTGAAATCGGGTAAAAAATAACAGAGCTTTTCAATACATTTTGTTGACAATCATCAAATCAATCAAAAAAATGTTGATTTTATAGAAAATTGTCCGGAACGGTTTTTTTAATAATTTAAAAAAAAAGCTTAAAAATCGACTTCTCGTCATCCATGTAAACAATTTATAGACTTTAGTTGATATTTTAAAAATAGCTTAACCGTATCGATGAAATTTGTATAGGACCACACGAGAAGCGTCAGCTTTCTAAAAAAAAATAATGATCAAAATCGATTCAACCAGTCAAAAGTTATGAGGTAACAAACATAAATAAAACACACAGTCGAATTGAGAACCTCCTCCTTTTTTGAAGTCGGTCAAAAATGTATGTAACGTTATGATTCCATTTATGAATCGATTTTGGTGGTTCTTTTTTGGTTTTATTATTACAAAATTTCTTTATTACATTTCTATCGAAATCGGTCTAGCAGATTATTAAATTTCAACAAGTCTAAAATTATTATTATTATTTATTTATTTTCTTTAGCACACACCACCGTCCATGCTTAATCATAATGTTTTTATTCCATCCAAAGGTTGTCTGGAAGAGATCGCTCTTAAGCGATAAGACCGCCCATTGCGCCTATATTTTTGAATGTTTAGTTTAGATTTATTTTGTATTTGGTGTCATTAAAGAGTTTTTGTATTGTATTGTCACAGAATATGCTCTATTACATAGTGTATTGTATTGTTTACAAAATCCAATTCGGATGACAGTAAGTCGGTTTTTAAATGTTTGCTTTTAAATTAAAAATATATCTTTTTTTAAAAACTTGTAGCTTGTCACAAATGACGACACGAACATTCTACTTCGAGACATTTCATTGTTTACTCATCTATATTAATGTGTAAATTGTACAGTTCGGCCCGTTGTCTGTCCGCCACGTTCTCGGTATGCCACTATGTGGGTCACGCGGCCCCACCTGCCGCACCGTTACTTACGGATGCGTACAGACAAGCTGATTTATTTATTTGTTTATAGGAAGGAGGTCTAGGACTGACGTGGTGTTCTAACTAGGCCTTAGTAGGCTAAGTAGGTAAGTTAGCTGATTATGGGCATGGTATAATAATATACTCTGCCAGGTATGTAATAATAAATAATAATAAATTCGGGACACTTCCACACACGGTCGCCTGACCCCAAACTAAGCAAAGCTTGTACTATGGCTGCCAGAGACTGATATACATACTTCGATATTTTTAAACACATACTTAAATAGATATTAACACCCAGACATAGAACAAACACAAATGTTCATCACATAAATGTTTGCCCTAGGTGGGAATCGAACCCACGCCCCCAAGCTCGGAAGGCAGGTTCACTACCAACTGAGCCATCGAGGCAGTCAAACTATAGACTTCTGAAACACTTAATGACGTCAATCAATGCAAGACCGAAATAAAAAATTGTTACTTGAACTAATATCTAGTGTAATTCCGCTTTAACGCGTCGCGTTAAGTACATCAAGGAATTTGAATTTTTAATTCTATTCTTAATTTTGAATTTTTTTTAATTACTTAATTTCATGAAATTTACTAGAAAATTTATACAAATTGATATTTGAATCTAATTTTAAACGTTATAGAATTTGATATTTCAACTAACGAATTTAACAGACCTAATTTAATGGAATCTACTAAAAGCTATAGACAATTTGATATATGAAGTTAATTCAATAAAGAATTTAACATAAATAATTTTCATCGAAAAATTAATACAATAAAATTAAAAAAATTACACAATAAATAATCCCTATTCTTCGAGCACTTCGTCTATTCTTCGGCAATTTTGAAGATGAACTTACGCAAAGTAACGTCTGATTCAATCAACTATCTCAAGACCGAAATAAGTCATTTACAACAAGTGCGTAAGAGACGGATGACGATGACGTCATTATGTGTTTGCTGAATGCTAGACCTTGTTTTTTTTATCATGATTAAGGGTTCCGCGACGCTCTGAATTCTCCATGCAAACGCGCTTGTGGAATTTCTTAGAAACTATTCCTCAGATTGTGGTGAAATTTGGCATGTTCAATTAAATGAACTATATCTTCTTTTTTGTGTTAATTCTAAACGTTTTCAAAAATAGAGCTATCTAAAATATCCGTATTTGTAAGGGGTCACTTTTGACTGATTTATTTATTTGATGGCCAAAGCATTTAAAAAATTCTTAAAATAAGAACATTGTTATGTAAACATATTAAGAGTCCGGCGACCACTTTAGACTAACTTCGCATTGGCTTAAGGTATTCTATAGCCATTTCGTCTAGAAGAAGCGAAGAGAGCGAGTAATAATACTGACGAGCCTCTAAAGTTACCTACAGAGTGACAAAGTGCATTTTTTATGACTTTTGCACTTCTGTAATCATTCTTAAATAACTAAAAATTTCTCTTGTATTATGGATTCATTTCACAGCTAATGATGCAGACAACCTCTCTATGTAATGGAATTTTTGATTTGCGTTGTCTATCTATTGAATAAATCAGTCAAAAGTGACCCCTTAAAAATGCGGATATTTTTCATAACTCTATTTAGCTTGAGAACGTTTTTAAAAAAACCAAGAACATAGGGGCGGAGATATTGTTAATTTAATTGTGCATGCTAAATTTCATCATAATCTGACAAATGATTTTCAAGAAATTTGAGAAGCGCGTTTGTATGGACATTTCAGAGCGTCGCGGCCTTCTTAAGAAACATTTCTTATGCAACCTTGAATGGCTTTGGCAAAGGAAGTCCGGCTGAGCGCCCCTCTCAACGGTGACAGATGGTTTTACCCCATCATTCTTTGACAGAGCGGGGTAAGGCCACGTTCAGAGAGTCGAGGCGTCGCGTAGCGCGGGATAATCAAACATATGAATGTATGAGAATCAAGAACGTTCAGATTACTTCAGAACTACGTGATCAGCGGTCAACACAATACACACGTTGCGTGTCCTTGGATGAGGCCCAAGGGTGTGTTGTTTGTTACTATTTCATACAGAAACTGCCTAAAAGTTTGTATTTAAATGAAAATCTGGAAATACTATCTACATATATGCATATATCACGAAGTCTCAACGTAAAGCAACGCATTGCCTCCCAAGGCAGATAAAGTTGTTTGAAAATCCCAAAGGAGTATTCGAGCAAAGAGGCTAAAATTGAATGAAAACTCAGAACACGGGCACTGGAAGAAGAGTTTATTCGGAAATTGAACTGGCCACCAAGAAAAAAATAACGCAGCTGGACCATGAGCTGTGCCGTGGTATAATAATATACTCCGCCAGGTACACATTCCGGTCACGTGGGCAACACGTAGTGACGTCAATCGATGCTTAAGCAAGACCTTAATAGGTCATTTACAAATAGTATGAAAGAGACGGAGGACGATGAGGAGTGACGTCATACGTGTTTGCTCCAGGAATGCTAGACCTTGTTTTTTTTAGTAATATGGTAGTAGTTTAAACTCCGAACTATATTATGGGCCCTAGATACATATATAGGAACGGTATCGACGTAGATTCTATTATAACTATAATAATAGCGGATGAAACTGTATTAATTAATTATAGGTATAACTTATAACTTATTAACTATCTTATCTTTGCCGACGGTAATAAAATGTGTTACCTACTTGTTATGTGTTATTTCCGATATTATGATACTGCAATGTGAAATCATGTTTCGCAATAAGTTTTCACTTTTAATCATACATTGTGACATGATGCGGGCTTACTAGTGTGTAGGTACTTAATCATCTACTCGTCCCGCGGTTGCACCCGCTATTGTATAGGGACTGTTTGTTGATTTACATATACCTAACATATTTACATATACTTACCTAACATATTTACATATACTTACATAACATATTTACATATACCTAACATATTTACATATATCTAACATATTTACATATACCTAACATAATTACATATACCTAACATATTTACATATACCTAACATATTTACATATACCTAACATAATTACATATACCTAACATATTTACATATACCTAACATAGTTACATATACCTAACATATTTACATATACCTAACATATTTACATATACCTAACATATTTACATATACCTAACATAATTACATATACCTAACATAATTACATATACCTAACATAATTACATATACGGGTGAATATACAAAAATTGGGTAACTCAATGTCATCAGCCAATATATACAAAGTCTTATTATATTTTATTGAAATAACAATTTATTTTAAAACAATGAAAAGTACTTTATTTGGTCACCCAATTTCACTTTTTCATTTTAAATAGAAGTTAATAAAAAAACAAAATTAATACCTAAAATGTCAGTCCTTTGGTATGTCACAATCCCGAAAACCAACAATCAAGTGACTATCCATTAAAAATTATCATTGATTTAAGAAAACTTACTAATTTACTACAATCTGTGATGTACACAGTATTATATACTACAACTTTCATAATGCATTGTTCTTCATTTTATTTAAAAAAAAATAAGAAACTTTGTGTTCGTTTTCATTCGTCAGTCCGTTGTGTGTTCTTCAAATTTGAAATTCGCGCTAAATATCACCGAGTCAAGGTCAAATCCCTGTTTAAGCTTTAATGTTGGTAATGAAGTTAGTTGCGGACCGCACGATTTGACGGCCACCATAACTGTACCAGTTCTTGGGTTGTGTTTGTCGTCCATACACATGCTGAGCCAGTCAAAATCTCAGTCCTGTGGTGAGTCATTATTTTTTTGTTAATCTGAGGTTTATTTTCATTTATACATAGGTAACTATGATTTGTTAAAATGTAGTTTATTGATATTCGAAATTACCAGAAAAAAACATTAGTTCTGATTAAAACCTCAAATGATGTCTTTTTCGTCAATCCGTTGGCGTCAGTCCTTTGTCAGGTTTCGCGCCAGAAGACTGACGTGTCTCCATAGTACTGATGTTTTTTTTGTGTTTTAGAGCACTTTTATCTTAATTGCTACCATGTATTAAGCATTTCTATTTTATATTTCAGTTTAGAACATCATGCGGCACGCTAAAAGTAATTTGACTAGGGAAGAAATAAGTATAAAAAAAAAAAGATAGAAGCCGAAAAGGCTCGCTTGGCAAGAATTAAAAGTGACCCCATTAAATTAGCGGAATACAAAGAAAAACAAAAACTTTAGTAGTTAAGAAAAAAAGAGAAAGGACAAAGAAAAAATGTTGAAGACATGACACCACGAGAGCAACGAATAACTAGAAAAAAAATGTAAAAATTATTCATTAGACTACAGGCAAAGAAAACAGCTATTGAAACAAACCACTAATAATTTTATACGCCAAAATACTTCTACTGACGACGAAATACCACCCATAGTTAATGAAGCAATCAGACCTGTTATTAACGAAGACCAAAGAGCAAAAGAAGCTGAAAGGAGAAGTGAAAGACAGAGAAAAATTAGAAACAGGGAAATAAAAAAGATGGATGCTATAGTTTCAAAGTTTAAAACTAAACTAAATGCTCAGCGTCAAAAATAAAAACGAGTCAAAAAACAGCTAAAAAAAGTAATAAAATCTGTTAAAAAAACACCAAAGACGAGAATTGAAGACATGAGTGAAGATATAACTAAAAGGAAAGAATTAGTGAAGAAGGCCCTTTTTGGGGAAGTTATTAAAACACAATTAGAAAAAAACTACACTAAACTAAAGAAAAAAGAAAAAACTCACGAAGAAAGAAAAAAATTTAAACAAGTTATATCTGGAAATGTAGTAGACAAATACAAACTATGGAGAATAAAAAACAAAGTAGTCACCTATAAAAAAACTGGGCATAACCTGACAAATAATAAAAAAAAAAGTAAAATCAGAATGCAAGGATTAGTGCAGGAATTTTTTGAAGATGATTCTAACAGATTTTTGTTTTTATTGTTTGTTCTTGAAATATTGAGTAAAACTAAGTCAAGGTAGTAAAACCTAAGTGAATAACGTTAGGTTAAATGTCAAAAGGCTGTCATTGAAAATTGAGATAGTATTTTCTTCCTGTAATACATATTAGTAATTATTTTTAATTGTTACTCAGTGATTTTAATACTTAAAAGACATGTGCTATTATTAAAACTAAGACATTTGTACTGATTATTATTAAATTTCATTATAATTCTTACAAAATTGTATATTTTATCAGTACTATGTTAGCCTCGTCAGTCCCCTGGCAATCAAATTCAGAAAATTTTAAATATCTAACAATCTATTTCAAAAAGTGACTGGCCCGGTTTGGAACAATATATTCATTAGATTAGCCATCAGATGCACCCGAATTTGTTATAATTTGATTTAATTACTATAGTAAATAAAATATCCTCAAAAGTTACCCAACTTTTGTGGAATCACCCATACCTAACATAATTACATATACCTAACATAATTACATATACGAAATATATTTACATATACCTAACATATTTACATATACATAACATATCGTCACGCCTTTCCAAAAGGCGTGACGATATGTTATGTTCTGATGTTCTGTTAGGCAGAGATGTATAGCACCCACGCTTCGCTGGACGATTTTCATTCCCAAATGTGACAGGGGGTGAGCCTGTCGCCATACATCGTGCTCCAGCTATGTAGCAGATGACATTAAATCTCCTGACATTGTCTTCTCTACAGGTCGCATTTCTTAACCGATTCTCTTATTATTTCTTAAACGATTCTTTACCGGAGATATGATTTAAAAATATATCTTCTTTATTTTGACGAATTTACAAAAACTGACTCTTACAAAAAAATCTACATAATTATCAAACCTGCTCACGAAATTTCACGATAATCGTTTGAGGAATGCAACCTGTAGAAAAGGAGACACGCTGGTCACTAGTGATAATTTAGGGCATTTAGCATTAGTGTGACCCACATCCCACATCACCAAAATAGCTGATACTAAAGATAAGATCACAACAAAACAATCGGTTACTACAGCCTGGGAGTAAGCCAGCGCCGTTCACACAACTTGGGACCCTATTCGGAGATTTGAGATTTCCATCTCACTTTTTTTCGTCCTTGTTGCTCTCGTTTGAAACGTCGTAGTGTGAGAGTGACCAAGATAAAATCTCATCTCATCTCACGCGCAGGAATAGCCCCCCTGTACTGCAAACGAGTAATGGAAAGAATGCTGTGTGTTAAGGGTCAGATGCGCTGACTTGTTCCCATTTTTTTTACAACATTTTTTAAAGTTAATCTTCTATAATTAATAAATAGTTTAAAACTAGTGGCTGTATGAGCTAGACCTTCAGGTCTCTCCACAGGTTGTCCACAGGCTGTCTGTCTACATCTATTCCCATGCGTGAGATGAGATGAGATTTTATCTTGGTCACTCTCACACCTATGACGTTTGAAACGAGAGCAACAAGGACGAAACAAGGTGAGATGAAAATCTCAAATATAATAGGGCTATTGGTTGCAAGCAGGTTTGATAACTGTACAGATTGTTTTTGCCGAGCCATTTTTCAGAATGAAAAAAAAATTGGGACATTTTCAGACACGGTCGCCTGACCCCAAACTAAGCAAAGCTTGTACTATGGCTGCCAGAGACTGATATATATATACGTAGATATATATTTTTAAATACATACTCAAATAGATATTAACACCCAGACATAGAACAAACACCAATGTTCATCAAATAAATGGTTGCCCTATGTGGGAATCGAATTGGTTAAGAAATGCGATCTGTAGAGGAGGCAGAGATCCAGATAGAATTCAGACATACGAAAGCATTTTTGCCGAAGCTTAGACGCTTCGCTGGCTAACGCTCGCTCCGTCGACAATAGTTCCAAGATGTAGTATTACAGTTATCCATACTAATATTATAAAGAGGAAAGATTTGTATGTTCCCATGTTTGTAACGAGATAACTCAAAAACTACTTGTCCGATTTCAAAAATTTTTCACCATTAGAAAGCTCCTTATTCCGGATTGACATAGGCTATAAAACGTGAGCGAAGCCGAACAGCTAGTATTTAAATAACAATACAACATTTTTGCCCAAGCTGAAGCTTAGACGCTTCGCTCGCTAACAGCCGCTCGTCTGATAATATTAGGTCCTTACGTATGAAATTGGCGTTTTCTACGGGAGGAATAAAAAGTCGATTTTTTTTTTGTAAAATATATTTAATTAATCAAAGTATGCACCGTTGTTATCTATGCACTTTTGCCATCTTATGGGTAGTTCATTGATCCCTTTACTATAAAAACCATGGGGGCGAGAATCAACAAACTCTTTGAAGGCGGTTTGGACTGCTGCATCGGAGTGGATTTTTTTTCCTTGTAAGAAGTTGTCCAAATTCCGGAAGAAATGGTAATCTGTTGGAGCAAGGTCCGGGGAGTACGGTGGATGTCGCAGACATTCCAATTGTAGCTCAGCTAACTTAGTGGTTGTTTGTTGTGCAGTGTGTGGTCTTGCGTTGTCGTGAAGCAGCAGTGGCCTAGAGCGATTGACCAATCTCGGTTGTTTAACAGCTAGTTCTTCCTTCATGGTTTGCAGTTGCTGACAATAGATATCTGCCGTAATCGTTTGGCCAGATTTAAGAAAGCTGTAGTGAACGACACCGGCGCTAGTCCACCAAACACTTACAAGTAACTTTTTCTGAGTCAATTTTCGTTTAGGGCAGGATTTGGCTGGGTCTCCAGGGTTCAGCCATTGCGATGAGCGCTTTCGATTATCGTACAATATCCACTTTTCATCACAAGTAATGATTCGATTTAAAATCCCTTCATTATTGTGTCGGTTGAGCAAAGTAACACAGCAGGCGACCCGTGTTTGCAAGTTCGATTCACTCAATTCATGAGGTACCCATCGTTCGAGTTTTTTTACTTTCCCGATTTGCTTCAAGTGGATTAATACAGTTTTGTCACTTCCTCCGAAGACTGCTGCTATCTCTGAAGTGCTTTGTGATGGATCCGCTTCCACAATAGCCTTTAATTCTTCGTTTTTCACTTTGATCTCCGGCCGTCCACGGGGTTGGTTCTTAAGGTCGAAATTTCCAGAACGAAAACGTTGAAACCAAAAACGTACCATGCTGTCTTTAGCGACACCAGCGCCGTACACATCATTAATTCTTCGAGCTGTTTCTGCAGCACTGGTGCCACGGTAGAACTCGTACTCGTAAATATACCGATATTTCATGTTTTCCATTGCGCGGTAATAAGCGACGCCAGAGAAAAAATAATGAGGAAAATAACAAATGAATGACTGTATTCCAAAGAAAAAAAAACCAGCTAAATGAATTTATTAATTTGAATTTCGAATTCTTAACCAAAGAGGAGATATTTCAGATCAAATTGATCAGTACGACAAAACGCTGATTTCATACGTAAGGACCTAATACTTAGCAAGATTACATTGAAATTGAAAAATACATACATATCGTCACGCCTTTCACCCGAGGGGGCTGGCAGAGGTGTAATACAACACCCACACTTCACTGGACTATATTAAGTCCCAAATGTGACAGGGGCGAACCTGTCGCCATACACCGGGCTCCAATCATATAGCAGATGAAATACAACACGCACATATGTTCACACAATGAACAAATTGGTGCGTGCCGTCGGCTGGGTTCGAACCCGCTCTCTCTGGCTTGAGAGACGGACCTTCTCCCAACTAGGCTGCCATCGCTTTTATCAAAAATTAAAAAAAAAATTAAATTGAAAAATATGTAATGTTTTTACTGCTTCACCTTAACATTGTCCGAGTGACCGCAAGACCGGTTCCCTTCTATGTTAGTAGAGCCCTCGGACAGCGCTTCATTTCAAACGAGCTTGTTTTAGGCTCAGGGCCTACTGGACAAACCGGGATTTTCATTTTTTTTTTTACAACAGACTAGGCATGCGTTTGACCACTAACTCGCCTGAGAAGCGTCGACGTGATCGAAGGTGTGAAACGCTTGCCTATTAGGAGATACCTATTCACTTTACTCGTAAACACCCCCGGATTGTATTTAGGTGGAAAGACAGACGCAGGCAACGAGTTCCACACCTCTGCAGTTCTTACAAGGAAAGTTGACTTGAAACGCTTAGTGCGTTTTGGCGGATTTTCCACCATAAGAGGGTGTCTTTTATGTGGCTGCTAGCAGTTTCTCGCTAGCGTCCATCATTAGCACACAACCCTCGCTTGTTTTATACGTACAAAAACATTCCACAATAACCATGTTAAATGTAGCTAGGTAAATGAAGCGATTCTATTGGTTCTTGATATCCTACTAATATTATAAACGCGAAAGTTCGTAAGAATGGATGGATGGATGTTTGTTACTCTTTCACGCCAGAACGGCTGAACAGATCTGGATAAAATTTGGCACAGAGATTGATTATGGTCTAGAATAACACATAGGATACTTTTAAACCGCGGGTGAGGCCACGGGGCGGAGCTTGTAGGGTAAATAAATGTTGTGGGAGAATTGTATGGTGGAGTAACTACCCTATCTGTTTACTCTCACCATTCACTTGACTCCTAATGTGGTGATGTTCCTTTTACCAAGACGACTGGTTTACTTTGATGCTGGCTTAGGACTAATACAAGTGGGTATGACTATGCCTAACGATCTAACCGCTCAACAGCCTGACTAGACTTGTTTTACTCTAATGTCAATAATATCATTCAAAATGTTATGTGCCATTTTAGCTATCAATCGAGTTTGTGATATGTACCTAGCTTAAGAGGTTAAGATGCGCCAATGACATTTGGCATTCGACGCTCAGTTGGTTTTAGCGCCTCTAGTGATCAACGCTCGAAGCTTTTGAACATTGAGCTAGCATTTCTCAAGTTTTGTGAAATTGATTTAAATTAATAAACCTATGCTTACCTATAACTATACATATACTCATACATTTCTTATCTTATCGTAGGTAGGTATATAGCCTTACATTGACAAACACATCCCTAGCTACGCATCCTCGCTCATCTCTTCTGGAGTAGCCTAAGACCCTCGCTGTGCTCCGTCTACAGCACGTTCCGTTTCACGTTTCCCGGACGACAACGTAGAGACGGTACAATTATCCAGTAACTGTATATCCAGACGAGCACACAAGTGGGTGAGGTATGTGTGACTAGTGACGTGGAACTATTAACTGTATTAGCTAGCGCGAGTCTATTATGGCATTTACAGACTTCAACAAGATTTTTTTTTAAACCTGAGATGGTAAATTTGTAAATTAAATGGGTAAAATTAAAAAAAAAAACGCCTAAATAAAAAACTAAAAGCAACTAAGAACTTGAATTGTAAACCTCCTCCGTTTCGTCGGTCAAAAATGCGTGGAGTTGATTGAGAATGAACGTATGGCATATTTAGTTTTACGAAATCAGTTGCGTGGAGTACTTTGAAAATGTCATGGAGCAGATTGAAGCCAAAATTATCTTCTTTATTTTTTTTTCGTGGACCGTTTTGAAACCTTTCCTTGGAGTACTCTGGGAAAAACACTCCCCACTAATTCACCTTACAAACAGAAAAAAAGCAAATTCAACATCAGTACATCAGTTCGGGAGATAAGATGCCACAGACATACACACACACACACAGACACGTCAAATTTATAACACCCTGTCGTTTTTGCGTTGGGGGTTAAAAAAGTAGGTTCTAATTTCTTTTGTTTGTTTTTTAAAAGCTTTTATTTGATTTGACTAGTCTATCTCTAACTAATTAGGGAGTTCTTCGAGGATGAAATATTTGTGCGGAACGTATTTCCGATTACATTGTACCTACTTATTGCATGTCATCTGCTGCATGACTGGAGCCCGTTGTATGGCAACAGGCACGCCCTTTGTCACATTTGGGACTGAATATTGTCCGGCGAAGTGTGGGTGTTGCATTACACCTCTGCCAGCACCCTCGGAGGAAAGGCGTGACGATATGTACTTATTAGGTTCACTTGCAGAAGGTAAGGTGTTAAATTCTTAAACGTAGGGTCAATATACTCAAAAGATAAAATATTAAAAATGTCACTCTTATAAATAAGTAATGTGTTAACTCAAGGTTAGCTTCTAACTCTTGGTGGCTGAAGAAGATCCTCTGAAGAACAGTTAACTACGAGTTAAAAAGCAAACCCGAGCTTCTGTGATCCTTAGAAGTCGTGTAATCAAAGTTGTATGTCCAGGGAGTTGGAATCATTAAAATGCTATTTCGCTCTGTCCTTACGAAGCCAAATATATGTCAATGGATGCTATGAGCAATTTATCGATTTCTGCCTTTTTGAAGAAGTTCAACAAACTAATTTGAATATAACGGAGGAAAGTTATAAAACCAGTTAAATAACACGTTAAAATAAACATAACTGCATGATTTAGCAGTTGATCACATTTACATAGTTTCGTTAAATATTACTTTCTTTATAAGTAGCATTTTGAACTGTCACGGTGCTAGGTAGACTTTAAAACTTCCGGCGCAAAACAGAGAGGTTTTTATATGTTTAATGTGTGTTTCTGTATGTCTGTCTGTTCAGTGCATCGCTTAAACGGATAAACTGATTTTGATATAGTTGTTTTTGTCTGAAAGGTGACGTGACGAGAGTGACTTTGACTTTGAGACTAACTTCGCATTGGCTTATGGTTCTCTATAGCCATTTCGTATAGAAGAAGATGACAAGCGAAGAGAGCAAGTAAAGATATTGAAGAGCTTGTAAAGTTATCTACATAGTGACAAATTGCAATTTAAATGTGCATAAGCGATGGCAGCCCAGTTGGGAGAAGGCCTGCCTCTCAAGCCAGAGGGAGCGGGTTTGAACCCAGCCGACGCGACGGCACGCACCAATTTGTTCATTGTGTGAGCATATGTGCGTATTGTATGTCATCTGCTACATGATTGGTGCCCGGTGTATGGCGACAGGCTCGCCCCATGTTACATTTGGGACTGAATATCGTCTGGTGAAGTGTGGGCGTTGTGTTACACTTTTGCCAGCCCCCTCGGGGGAAAGGCGTGAAGATAAATATGTTATGTTATGCAATTTAAATCATTTCTATGACATTCGCACTTTCCAAATCATTAAATGACTACGAATTTCTTTTGTATTATGAATTAATTAAAAGCTAACGATGTAGACAACCTCCCTATGTAAAGGGATATTTGATTTGCTTGGTCTATCTATTAAATAAATCAGTCGAAAGTGACCCCTTTAAAGCGGATATTTTTCATAGCTCTATTTTCTCTTGAGGACGTTTTTTAAGAAAACCAAGAACATAGGTTCGGAGATATAAGTGGTTCATTTAATTTAATTGTACATGCCAAATTTCATCATAATCTGACGAATGGTTTTCATGAAATTTGACAAGCGCGTTTATATGGAAAATTCAGAGCGTCGCGGAACCCATAAGTTTGGGATTGACCGAGCAAGCGAGGTCTCATAGTCTACTGGGACGTCTCGGCATTCGTTTGTTCAACGATAATACAGAGTATCGTTACACTCATGGTATAATAATATACTCCGCCAGGTATAACATTCCGGTCACGTGGGCAACACGTAGTGACGTCAATCGATGCTTAAGCAAGACCGCAATAAGTCATTTACAAATGTATGAAAGAGACGGATGACGATGACGAGTGACGTCATACGTGTTTGCTCCCGGAATGTGTTGTGTTTTTATGAGTGTTACAATACAATACAATACAATATAACTTTATTGCACACCAAAAGTAGGTCGAAAGGTTGTGGAGATAATGGGGTAGCGAGGTTCAGTTCAGCTCAAGGATAACTACAACTAATTTTAAGATAAGGCCCAAGGGGGCTATTCCTACGCGTGAGATGAGATGAGATTTTTACCTTGGTCACTCGCACACCTATGACTATTCAAACGAGAGCAACAAGGACTAATAATGGTGAGATTGAATCTCACTTCTTAAGAAGGCCCTATTCGGAGATTTGAGATTTTCATCACACCTTTTTTCGTCCTTGTTGCTCTCGTTTGAACCGTCATAGGTGTGAGAGTGACCAAGATAAAATTTCATCTCATCTCACGCGCAAGGTAGCCCCTTAGAGTTATATAAAAAAAAAAAACAATTAAGTATGTAAATTTAATCGACGAGGGAAAAGACTTCATGATGGAAAAAAGACATCAACGCGCTACAATCGTAACGTAATGTGTTACTAGATTTTTTATGAGATGTCTCATGATCTCATTTAATTTTAATCTTAATAAAATAAAGGCGAAAGTTTGTGTGTAGGTATCTTTTTTTACTTCTTCACACTGTACGGATTGAAGGATACTCGTATAGGTACTTTAAGAGGTAGTTTATACCTACCCTGGATTAGCAAACTACTTTAAAAGCACGAGTAACATCGTTGGGCGCGGCTAGTAATTTAGGGAAACTATTAAATCTCTCCTACTGACGTCTTAAATTTATTTAGGAACTAGGGTAGGCACTTTTATTACGTAAAGCAACTTTTGAAGGTACTTTTAGATCTATCTTTGGATCAGAAGTAGGTACTTCAAAACTCTTTACGATTTGTTTGCAACCAAATTGTAGAAACTTCATTGAATGCCTGTGGCCCTGACACCTTGTTTATCCTACATGGTAGGGGTGATTATTATTTGCTAAGGTATGGTTATTTATTTAATTTTTCGATGGTTTATCTAAAAAAATACATTCGTTGTGGAACTATTTCTTACTTTTTACATAGAACTCCCGGCTACCGAAAGATCAATTGTGATCTTGATACTCTTAGCATCAATGAAAAACAAAGTCTTAGAAATACCTACGCTGGTAAAGTCACTAGCAAAACATCTTTGGGTTTACCAGCAGTAAAGGAACACTGGCAATCATTTAGAAGATCGAACAAAGTTTCTCTTTCACCGAAGAATGAGGCATACAAAATAGGTACTTACAGTATTCCAAATAAGAAACCCAACAGCTGACTATGTAATGTAGGATATTCTCGCAAAAACCACTGTTTCACTGACAAAACTTTCACATTTCTAGCGCACCGTGTCACACGCGCACATTTCCTTTGCCACTTTTAGTTAAAAAAACAAAAAAAAATTATAATGTACCAAAAATGTCAACGTCACTAAGTTTTTTTTTATTCGACGCTTTCTATTGTTTTGTAAAATTATTTTTCTTAATTTAATTTTGCCGCCATTTTCCGAGCATGCGCGCGTAACGTCCACACTAGACTGGCGTCAATAGAGCGAGCCCACCTGATTTCATATGAAAGAACGAGATGGAGCACGCGAGTTACGCAAGAAAGACGAAGATGGATATAGGGTGTCATGTAGCGGTAATTTTTTCTCCTTTCGCGCGTCAACTTTCTAAAACGCCTTGAGGTGTTCGCTCTCATAGTTTTGGTGAAATATAAAATGTTTATTTTTTATGGATATTTTACAGTATTTTTTTTGTATTAGTGTTCTAGGAATTTCCATGTAAATTGAGGTTTTTAGGTAAAACATTATTTGATAAGAATCACGACCATAATTTTTCAAAAGCTACGTTTATATTGTACAAAAACTTCAGAAGTAAAAAAAACCATGTAAAGAAAAAGAAAATTGTGAGCACTTCTTTTTTTATACTGTGAGGAGCTTAAACCACAGAATAGATAATAGTCATTTTGTAATCAACAAAAAGCATAACGTAATTTCGTAATTTCAAATACGGCTCGTTGGTCTAGGGGTATGATTCTCGCTTCGGGTGCGAGAGGTCCCGGGTTCAAATCCCGGACGAGCCCGGATAATCTTTCTTTTTTGTTACTAATAATAACACCTACACTGTTTAAAAAATCTAAATAGGTAGGTAGAGAAATCTCAGTCAATCAGCTCACGCATGGATCACGCACGTCTCGGACCGAAACGTGGTTTCTACAGACAGATTACAATTTTCCATCTTATTGTCAATACATGAAGCCAATCATTGTTTATTTTGACGCCATCTACACACGACATAAGAATTAAGCTAAGTGTTACAGCGTAGCCATACTGAAACGATTTGGCTACTCAATACCAGATGGCGCTTTCCAACTCTATAAAAATATAATCCAACCTATATAAAAAACTCAAAGTTTCTAGCATTTATCATTTTATTTTATGTATTCTTTATTTAGCAGTATTCACAGCAGGTGTTTCGAGTTCAATACCCTGTTTTCATTTTTCATCAATCAACTCAACTTGCTTGAAGAAAACTTTGGTCAATCAAACGCAAACCAAAGTTTTTCTACTTGTTTTTGTCTAAAAACCATCTTTTAAGCGAACAATAATGTTTGAACTTCCTCTTTAATGTAATAATGTAGTGTAATCTACGTTGTGCCGCATGGTAATTCTGAAGTGTTTTAACCCAAAAATTGTGTTAGAAGTACTGTTAAACAAACAAGATGTCCTCTGCAAGTACTTCGCATACACCACCTGTTGTAGCTTCCATCAACGATGTTAGAGCTTTATTCCAAAACGCGAAGAAGTACGAGGAACTTAATGTTATTGGAACAGGTATTTATTCATTGCTAAAGTAGTAAATAACCTAGTTTTTCCATGTGCCGGCAAGCATGTTTTCGCGCAATTTTCAAAGTTTTCAGCTTGCATCGTTTTTGTTTTTTAAGGTGTCTTTCCTTCTAATTATTTTGTTAGGTCATGAAATATGAATGAATATCTTGGTTAGTGAAGTGCCTAGTTACTGGCCAATGGTTTTTCCATCGCGGTTCCAATGCCATACAGAATTTGCATCCAAATAACATGTTCTAATATATAAAACATGTTATTTGGGGTTTAAAACTTAATGATATTTGCTTAAGTACCTGATATTTAAATTTTGTGATTTCTGGTGTCCACAATAAAGAGTTGGTCCAAATGTTTTCCTCTGTCTTCCCCTCAGATTAGACAAACCATCCTGTTTTCTACCATTCTCTCTCTGATAAATCTTGTATATACCTACTGTAAAAACTAATAATCTCCAGCTAACTAATAAACATTGATAACCTCAGAATAGTTATATAGACACTCCTTAACAATAAAGATTGTATAGCCTCGGAATAGCTACACAGTCTTTTTCAAAGCAGTTCAAATATGTAAAAGAAAGAAAAAGACAAAACACTGTTTAACTATTCCGGGGCTAAACAAAGTTTATTGCTAAGGGGGCTAGTGTTTTGTCTTAATCATTCTCTAAACTTGTTGAAATTGATCAAAAAAGACAGAACATTGTAAAACACTGTGCATCTACTCTGAGGCTGTACAATGTTTAAAAGTTAACACTAGCTGATCCCAAAAGTACCTTAATTCATACTCCACAATAGTTTCAGCCGAAGAATGCACCAATTTGTTCAATGTGTGGACATTTGTGCTTATTTAATGTCATCTGCTTCATTACACTAGCCTGTATGGCAACAAGGTTGTCCCCTGTCACATTTGGGACCGAATATTGTTTTGCGAAGTGGGTGTTGTATACACCTCTGCCTCTGCCAGCCCCTTAAGGGGAAAGGTGTGTCAATTATGTTTACAAAAGTCGAAAGTCTGTTTTGTTTTGTGCTTATTGTGTTTGGCTCCCTTGATAAAGAGTACCCTCAGTGAAGTCAAGCCTTCCAAACTTAAACCAGGGAACAGTCACCATTAGTAAGGGGGTCTATTATAATTTTCCAGGTGCTTATGGTACGGTATACAAAGCTCGGGACCTCCACAACGGAGGCCAGATTGTCGCAATGAAAAAAGTCAAAGTGGCTCTAACAGAAGATGGAGTCCCCTTATCTACGCTGAGGGAGATAGCACTACTAAGGCAGCTAGAGGCCTACAGACACCCTAATATTGTCAGGTAAAAATAAAGCATATTATTATTAGCCTGTTCTGTCCCACTTCAAGGCAAAGGAAATAACAATATTACTCTATAATCCATCTCCTGGCTCCATCATCAAATCAGCTCCGAATTACCAAATTATAGCTTTTTCATCAAAACTGCGTAATACAAAGTTTTATTTCGATACAACAATTAGAAAATTCTAGATAAGTACATATAATTATCTGACCATTGTCAGCATCAGACCTTTGTTGTTTGATCATTCTATCAGCTGCTTTGACAGCTCAGTCAAGAGCAAGTAAAGCTAAAAAACATATTTTAAACCAGCTTTTAACAAGTGTACATCTGACTAATGGTGATCATGAAGTTGGTAGCAGAACCTTGAGCTAATAAAAATGAGCCCAAACGCGGCCAGCCTGCTATTAACTATCAAGGAGCTCCTATGGCCACCTTCCAACTCCATCATCACGCCGCGGTTAAAAAGTGTTATGGGCTATTCTAGACTATAATCTATCTCTGTGCCAATTTTCATCCAGATCTATTTAGCCGTTCTAGTTCATCCATCCATCCATCCATCCATCCATCCATCCATTCTTACAAACTTTCGCGTTTATAATATTAAGTAGGATTGGAACAGGGAATCGAGTCCGACCGGAAGAATAAATCACATTTAAAAACTTATAAATACAGACTGAGATTTGAAGTCACTGAGTTTAATTTTTTTAATCTGAACGAAAATGTTTCTGTGTGATTGTGTTGGAGCCCTGGAGTTCTAGATTACCCCTTACATCCAAACTTACAAATTCTACAACTTTATCAACTAAGGATTCCTAGAAAAGTTTCAACGGCTTCCAGGCAATTCTGTTTCTAGAATTTCAAACGTTCGAACTTCAGCTGCGAAATTGACTGCCTCGGTGGCTCAGTTGGTAGTGAACCTGCCTTCTGAGCTTGGGGCGTGGGTTCGATTCCCACCTAGGACAAACATTTATGTGATGAACATTTGTGTTTGTCCTATGTCTGGGTGTTAATATCTATTTAAGTATGTATTTAAAAATATCTAAGTATGTATATCAGTCTCTGACAGCCATAGTACAAGCTTTGCTTAGTTTGGGGTCAGGCGACCGTGTGTAGAAGTGTCCCGAATTTATTTTATTATTATTATAAATACGAGCTTTAAAAATGTCACGTGATCTATTGTCTCGCTGCCTTTGTGGCTCAGTTGGTAGTGAACCTGCCTTCTGAGCCCTGGGGGCGTGGGTTCGATTCCCACCTAAGGCAAACATTTATGTGATCAACATTTGTGTTTGTTCTATGTCTGGGTGTTAATATCTATTTATGTATGTATTTAATCTCTTATATGTATGTTTATCAGTCTCTGGCAGCCGTCGTACAAGCTTTGCTTAGTTTGGGGTCAGGCGTCCGTGTGTGAAAATGTTCCGAATAAATTTATTATATATATATATTTATTGCCAACTCGTCCAATCAGCAGCTAGAGTTCGAACGTTAGAGATTCTAGAAACAATAGTTTATAATCGATTGCAACTTTTCTAGATCCCATCCATAAGAATAGCCCTGGAGGGCTGGAGATTCAATCTCATCATTTCTCGTCCTTGTTGCTCTCTTTTGAATAGTCATAGGTGTGAGAGTGACCAAGATAAATATCATCTCATCTCACGCGTAGGAATAGCTATTCTTACGGAGTGAGATTCAATCTCACCATTTTTAGGCCTTGTTGCTCTCGTTTGAATAGTCATAGGTGTGAGAGTGACCAAGATAAAATCTCATCTCTTCTCACGCGGATGAATAGCCCTTCAGGTCTCAGTCTACTGAAACATCTCGGCACTTGTTTGTTCCACGATAACTTGAGTATCCTTTATCGACATTCATGAAATTTTGTAGGCAAGTAGTCCATGTAAATACAGTTTTTAAGTTCGTTTATGAACGGAATGGGATAAGAAGTGTCTGAAGTGTGAGAAGCTCCGCTCGAGGCGAACCACTAGCCAGTAATAGTATTGTAAAAGAGTAGAAAAGTGAATAAAAATAATACTGATGCAATTAAATCTTGCAGCGCTCATAGGATTTGCTTTGGTAAGTAAAACTATCATTTTACAGATCTTTGGCTTAGTATGAGTTATATGTGAAAAAAAGTTTTCATTTGGCTCCATACATTTCAATAAATTAGCTAACTAAGTAAATGTATGGAGCAAAATGAAAAAAGTTTTCTAGCTATTGTTAACCGTAGAATAGCTAGCCATAGAAAGATGCTTTTGTTAGTCTAGATTAGACTAATGATTCCGAAAGTGGTCTATATCGACCCCCCAGGGGTCGACGATGCCCTGCAAGGGATCCATGAATTATTCAAAAATGCAATATTAGCTAAGCAGGTGTTCTACCGAAAACCATTTATCTGTTTAGCGGGGCATTTTCCGCACTTAACAACTTAATTGGGCTATTGTGCGTGAGCTCTTCTCTTCCTCTAACTCCAACTAGCCCAGGTGCTCCCAGAAGGTTAGCAGCCTTTTCAGACTGCCGCAAGCCTCCGGGAGCGACGTTGGGGGTTGGAGGATCCGAGCCCGATGTTCTGACGACGCCCGACGCTCCTGCATTCCATAAGCACGTGCTGTGACGTTTCCTCTGCTTCCATGCATCCTCTGCACAGAGGGCTGTCTGTCACACCTGTATTAGACAGTTGTTAGTTTAGGGGACATAATAAGACATTGGACATTTTAGCACAGTTCTATGGTTTCTAGTTTCTAGAGGTTGGCAGTCGAAACGTAATGATGGCCGTACTCAATTTAAACATTACCTAATTGCAGATTACTAGACGTGTGCCACGGAGGGCAGTCAGTGGAGAGAGAACAGCAGCTGGTCCTTTTCCTGGTCTTCGAGCATGTTGACCAGGATTTGGAGTCGTACCTGAAGAGGGCGCCGGGGCCGCTCGCCCAGCATACCATTAGAGTGAGTAGATGAGACGATGAAGATGATAGGCCCACAGGACTAGCATCGTCGATGCTAGTCTTGTGGGCATCATCTTATCCTACTAATATTATAAAGGCGAAAGTTTGTAAGAATGGATGTATGGATGTTTGTTACTCTTTCACGCAAGAACGGCTGAACAGATCTGGATGAAATTTGGCACAGAGATAGATTACAGTCTAGAATAGCATATAGGATACTTTTTAACCGCGCGTGAAACCGCGGGGCGCAGCTAGTAATATATATATGTATATATTGGACATAATTATGTGGTAGCGCCTCACTCAACTGCCATCTTTGTACTTCTTCACTCTACAAATCTTCAAGGCTAGAGTGAATAAGTACCTTATAGGTCGTCGTGCTCCATCTTAGACCACAACGTCGCTTAACATCAGGCGAATTGGTGGTCAAACGCCGACCTATTCTACATAAAAAAAAACTGCTAGGCTTACCACGAGTTTTGATAGTCAACGAAAACTGTTTTCGTTTAGCTACATACATTTAACCTAGTTCCTTAACGTTTCCGCCAGAGGCGTTTATTTAAATGTAAGGCGAAACAAAAACAAAAAAAAGTTTATTTTTTCGTTACTAAAACTTATGGTAGAGGTGCTGGTATAGCATTCGGAAATATAACAGTCAAAAATGGTCATGTGGGCAGCACTACGTGTGGCCACGACACATTTTCTTAGACGGAGAAAAAGAATATCAAACATGGTATGAAAACTAAAATTATTGTTCAAGACCCCCCCACCCCCAGAACACCAAAGAAGAAAATAATTTTTTAGTATTAAAAACGCTGAATTGCGCGAGCGAGAACTCAAAAACGCCCTTTATAGGTTGCCTCTGAAACCAGAGGGAGCGGGTTCAAACCAAGCCGACGGCACACACCAATTTGTTCATTGTGTGAACATATGTGCGTATTGTATGCCATCTGCTACATGACTGGAGCTCCGTGTATGGCGACAGGCTCGCCCTCTGTCACATTTGGGACTGAATATCGTCCGGCGTAGTGTGGGTGTTACGCTACACCTCTGCCAGCCCCCTTGGGGGAAAGGCGTGACGATATGTTATGTTAAAATATTATGATAATCGTTCTCTTTCCAGAGCATGTCCTACGACATCCTGTCAGGCATAGACTTCCTCCACTCCCACCGCATCGTGCACCGCGACCTGAAGCCACACAACCTGCTGGTCACCTCCAGCGGACGCGTCAAGCTCGCTGACTTCGGCCTCGCCAAGACTTACGACACTGAGATGAAACTTACTAGTGTGGTATGATCTTATTTACTTACTAGCTGCGCCCAGCGGTTTCACCCGCGGTTAAAAAGTATCCTATGTGCTATTCTAGACTATAATCTATCTCTGTGCCAAATTTTATCCAGATCTGTTCAGCTGTTCTGGCGTGAAAGAGTAACATCCATCCATCCATCCATTCTTAGAAACTTTTTCGCGTTTATAATATTAGTAGGATAGGATTTAACACACAAAACAAATTGCAATCTAAGAGTACTTAGTTATAGATCCAAATGAATCGCCAGAAACAGATTATATCTGGATGGTAACTCAGTACTGAACATGTATGCTATATCACACATGTTCAGTAATGGACTCAAGCTTACAAAACATACTTTAACTTTGACTGCTTTAGTTGATTGAATCAGGCGTTACTTTGCGGAAGTTTATCTTCAAAATTGTTACTTGAACTAATATCTAGTGTAATTCTAAATTAAGAATAGAATAGAAAATTCATATTCCTTGATGTACTTAATGCGACGTTAAAGCGGAATTACACTAGATATTAGTTCAAGTAACAATTTTGACTGCTTTCTTTGGATTACTCCCAATGACCACCACCAACTGACAGCAGTGGTGAATTTAATTTAATTTTTGTCCCAACTGCCGCCAGTGAGGCTCGGACCTACGACGCCAGGTCAGGCGGCCGAGAAAGACTTTTGAAAATTTTTTGTTAAATTCTTTAGTTGAAATATCAAATTGTATAACGTTTAAATTAGATTAAAATATCAATTTGTATAAACTTTTCTAGTAAATTTCATGAAATTAATTTAAAATATTCAAAATAAAAAAAATCATTCCTTGATGTACTTAATGCGACGTTAAAGCGGAATTACACTAGATATTAGTTCAAGTAACAATTTAGGCAATAATTGGTTTGTTTTACGAAAATAGGCGTATAAAAGTAAAAATTGATAGAAACAGTTCTGATTTTGGGGAAGAAATTTGCATGAGAAAACCCTAGTCAAATTTTGGGAAAGAGATTTTAAAAACAAAAATACCTTTGTGAAATGAAAATTATAGCATCAAAGTAAAAGATACTGAAATACAATATATATACATATATACATATATATATATTTCCAAACACGGTCGCCTGACCCCAAACTAAGCAAAGCTTGTACTATGGCTGCCAGAGACTGATATTACTTACACTAGATATTAGTTCAAGTAACAATTTTGACTGCTTTCTTTGGATTACTCCCAATGACCACCAAAACTGACAGCAGTGGTGAATTTAATTTAATTTTTGTCCCAACTGCCGCCAGTGAGGCTCGGACCTACGACGCCCGGTCAGGCGGCCGAGAAAGACGTGTTGGCTCGGAGAGTCAACACGTCGTACTTTTACACGCCTATTTTCGTAAAACAAACCAGTTATTGTCTAAATTGTTACTTGAACTAATATCTAGTGTATTCCGCTTTAACGTCACATTAAGTACATCAAGGAATATGATTTTTTTTATTTTTTTTCTTATTTTGAATATTTTAAATTAATTTCATGAAATTTACTAGTTTTTTTTTACAAATTGATATTTGAATCAAATTTAAACGTTATACAATTTGATATTACAACTAAACTCATTAAGTAATAATATTATATAAGATTATTGTACACTTTTTAGGAAATAAATATTATTATTATAACCTTTTTTTCTCTACCCAGGTGGTTACCCTCTGGTACCGTCCACCGGAAGTGCTTCTCGGCGTGTCATACAATACGGCGGTGGATGTGTGGTCGTGTGGCTGTGTGCTGGCACAGCTCCACACTCGTACAGCGCTGTTGCCAGGAGCTTCTGACTCTGACCAGCTGCACTGCATCTTCAGGTAAGATAAAAAATGACAAAGTAGGTTTAGGTTTAAAGACATTTATTCTCATTAAAGATTATTACATCACTTACATGAGAATACTGGCTCTGACCAGTATAACAAAATTTCATCAAGAAATCTGATTATGGCTTACGGGTTGATTGCAGGTAGAAAAATAAATTGTAAAAAAAAACTATATTTTACACTATATCTTATATCTTTAAATGAGCAATTCTTGTTTATATACTCGTATATATAATTGGAATCTCGGAATCGGCTCCAACGATTTTCATACAATTTAGTATATAGGGGGTTTCGGGGGCGATAAATCGATCTAGCTAGGAATCATTTTTAGAAAATGTCATTTTATTCGTGTTTTATCGATAATCAACTTAAACATAAACTTGCAAGAAACATAACAAAAAGGAGGCGTTTGAGTAGTCTCAACTGAAAAATATGACTCTTCCTGACATCTATTGGCGAATAATAATACTATTTTTGTGAGCAACTAATTGCTTTTAACGACACAACACTTTTAAACACTTTTTAACGACACAACAGCAGATGGCGTTGTTAAGTAACACGAAGTCAATGAGTGTTTGCTTTGAGGTTAGACTAAAATCAATTGATTATTTTCCAAAAAACACAATTAAAAAAAAAATACATCCAGGTACTTTTCAATAATTAGTGATCTCTCCCCAGACTGCTCGGTCGTCCGTCCCGGCGCGAGTGGCCAGCCAACGTGTCGGTGTTGCTGGACAGCTTCCCGCCGTACCCCGGCCGCTCGCTGGCCAGCGAGCTGCCTCGTGCGCACGCGCACGCACTCGACCTCATCAAGGTAACTAGGAAGAAAAAGCAAGAACAAGTAACATTATTAAAAAGAAAAACAAAAAACTCGGCTGCAAAATGTTGTACCCCATGTCACTTCCTCTATCAAGACGATTCAAATGACACCTCACATGTCGAAATACATCAAGCTGTTTGGATCGCAGGGCGTGTCAAAGAAACCTCATACATACACACATACACTCGAAAAACATAACCCTCCTTCTTGCGCAGTCGGGTAAAAATACATACCTCCAGACGAACATAGAACCTCCTTCTTTTAGGAAGTCGTTTAAAAAAGCAAAACTGAAAAAACCGACTTCCTGTCAAACATACGTGTAGACAGTTTTTAGACTTGATATTTTAAAAACCGCTTGACCGATTTCAATAAAACTTATACGGGACCACCTCTAAAGTATGGTCTACCAAACAAACAAAGAATCACTACAATCCATTCATAATTGGCCGAGTAATCGCGTAACAAATAAAAAAAAATGAAATTGCACTTTGTCACTCTGTAAGTCGGTAAGTTTAGAGGCTCGTCAGTATCATTACTCGCTCTCTTCGCTCGTCTTCTTCTAGACGAAATGGCTATAGAATACCTTAAGCCAATGCGAAGTCAGTCTAGGTCGCCTAGGTCGAAGTTAGTAAGGTCGCCGGACTCATAAGTATCAGTTCCATATATTTAACCTGGATCCTTAACTTTTCCGCTAGGGGCGCTTTACTGTAATGTATGGAGCCGAACAAAACGAAAAAAAATTGGTAACGATTTACAGATACAAGAATAGCAAAATAATTAAGTGCATAGAAAAAAAACACAAACAGACGAATTGAGAACCTTGTTAATCATCGAACACAGCGTTTTGACTCAAGTAGGTCGCACGCGCCGACATCAGTGGTTCGAGCGATTTACTTGAGTCAGTGCATCAGTAATCGCCGCGACATTCGCACTCATCCTACCATCAGCTATTATCGAATTAAATACCGTTTAAGGAGACAAGCGTCTTTCCTTTATCGGTCAGCAGCAGCATAGGTCATCGAGGCATTCCATCGATAAGTCGTCAGCTTTAATAAAGCCCGCACGAAGCGCTTTCAAAACTCCTTCCTAATCAGAACTGCCAAGGAGTGGAACATACTTCCTGCCTCGGTGTTCCCCAGCAATGGATACAACCTGGGTCTCTTCAAGACAAGAGTGAATAGGCACCTCATGGGCAAGCGTGCTCCATCTTAGACCGCATCGTCACTTTCCATCAGGTCGTGGTCAAACGTGGGCCCATTCAATCATTAAAAAAAACATCCCCTGTAGGAATCAAACCCTACATATTGGTCCTTCGAGCCGGATGAATCGGCAACTTGTGATATACAGTGAACGTGTAATCGTGTAGTAGTGTTTTGTGAGTGTACTCTACTTATCACGCCGGGGAGAGCTACCCGCGTCAGAGCAGCATCAGCAGCGATTTAGCCGCTCGCGTCCTAATCTCCTCCTCCTCCTATTTAGAAGTCGGTTAAAAAGCAAGCGAAAACCATGATCTAATAAAACAAGATCTACCTTGTTCTGCACCTTAATAGCTTTCCCGGCTCTTTATTCTTGACGACCGAGATGTTTTTTTTTATTAAAAAATTACACTCCACGGACTCCGGGGACCGTGACTTTTGTTAACATAAATCATTAATTATTATTTAATTGGAATACAGGTAGGGGGGTTAGTTATTAAGTCTTAATCTAAGGTTAGGTTAAAGGCTATCAGATTTACTTATTGCATTGTGAGTACACCACGAGCAGACCAGCGACCCGCAAGCAGCACCCGATCACGAGTATGACGCATGTGCCAGCCATCGCTCTCCTCAACCATATTTGAGGGAAGAGAACGACCCGGCACAAGACGCCGCTGCGAGAAGGTGCCTTCGATAGTGAGCATGAATGCTCGAGATGGACCCACAATTTCTATAAAACGCGAAATTATTACAATTTTTATTAACATAACATAATGGTCTCTTCCCGACTCAGAGCCTCCATCACCACCGCGTTCCGATCTCTGATGGGACGAGATGTTTTTTGGTCACCCTCACACCTACGACTTTTAAAACTCTCTAATGTGAGAATCGGACCCACGCCCCCTAGCTCAAAAGGCAGGTACACTACCGACTGAGCCACTGAAGCAGACAATATAATTATTTGTGTGTAATAGTAACCTCAGTGTATGTATTCTTCCAGAACATGCTAGTCTTCGACCCGGCGCGGCGGCTGACCGCGCTCGACTGCCTCCAGCACCCATACTTCACCGAAGAACCTCTCACGTAGCCTGAACTAGTGAGGACGCCGCTTTATATCCCACCTAAACGAGACTACTCACCCAACTCACCGACATTCGCTGACATGTCGGCGACTAGATTTTTTGATTCCAGTGGCTATCATTAAAAAAAAACTGCACATATCATGTCGGCGAGTCGATCTTAATAGTTCAGCGTAGTAAAAGGGATCCAACCAATAACGTACGAGCACAGTACTCACTCGCCGACATGGCCTATCTAGTTGTAAGAAATCTACTTTGATATCGGTGGCTTTCTTTCAAAAGAAATAAAGCCGCCCAAAACTGATACATTTCTTTTCTTAAAAAAACCACCCACCGACATCAAGAAATGAAGCCACCGACATCAAGTAATAAAGCCACCGTGCCGACATAATGAAATAAAGCTGCAGACATCAAAATTGATTTATTTTGAAAGAAAGTCACTGACATCAAGAAATAAAGTCACCGATATCAAGTCGCCGGGCTGTGTCGGTGAGTCGGCGATGTTGGTCTGCAGACTCCTTAACGTTCACGTTGAACGCTACGTCAAAAGTGCATTGTCGCACTCTGCAGGTCTTAAATGGCCGTCAAATAACTAAAATGGAGTTAAAATAAGGTCCTTTTTTGGCTTGACTCAAAGAGAATGGAAAAACCCTCACGCATTTTTTGACGTCATTGACAAATGAACCATATCACCATAGTCCTAAAATACAAAATCGTATAATATCAATTGACTCGTGTCCATCTCCGTTGGTATTATACGATTTTGTATTTTAGGCTATGGTAATATAGCGCACATCTTGACGTCATTGACAAATGAACCATATCGCCATAGCCCTAAAATACAAAATCGAACAATATCGACTGTCTATGTCTATCTGTGTTGGTATTATACGATTTTGTATTTTATGGCTATGCTTTTATGGTGTATTTGACAATGAGGTCAAAAAGTGCGTGTTTTTTTTTCCTTTTCGTCTGAGCCGAGCCTTACAAGCTCAGCGCTCGACTGCCTAGTAATGGTATAAAACAAAAACGAACTTATTCTTGGGACATTAAAGTCCTTTTTTAGAATAGCACATAGGATACTTTTTAACCGCGAGTGAAACCGCGGGGCATAGCTAGTAAAGTATATTTTAAGTAGCTATTACATTATTTACAAATAAGTTAAGTACATAGTTAGCAATAAGTCAAAATTAAGTACATTCGTTCCTCTACATGTACCAAATAAATGTATTTTGATTAAATCGTTTTTTTTTAAATAAACTTACTAACTTTGGTGAAATATACTAACTGGCTGGCGTCTGTTCTCCTAAACAGGTCAAAACCTGACTCGACAAAAAAATCCTAGCTAATATTATAAATTGGTTGAATAGCTTGTCACACCGGCGTGAAGTGGCCAGTCAGTCGGTATTCTATTTAAACGTTACTAAAGAATGTGCTCTAATAATCTTTTTTTTTAATATTCAGAAATTTCCTTCATGTTTGGTCGCAGGCAGAAAAAAACGAAAATGCTATAACATTGGACTTTACTACGGAACCTTAAAACCCATGCCAAGCCAAGAAAACATGGCCCAAGATCACCTAGACCTGGGACCCTATTCGGAGATTTGAGATTGTCATCTCATCTTTTTCCGTCCTTGTTACTCTCGCTTGAAACGGCATAGGTGTGAGAGTGGCCAAGATAAAATCTCATCTCATCTCACGCGCAGGAATAGCCCCCCTGGCGTTTGCTACAAGATTCGAACGACAGCGATTTAATTCCTACCCAACTAGGGCCGATGTGTAGGCATGGTGGCGATGTCAACTTCGTGCATCTCGCTTACTCGTATGACGCGAGTGAGTTAGCAAGAGCTGGATGACACGCGTTCACCATTTCCATTACGCATAGGGCTCAGGCCTCAGATGGCATTGGGGCGTTTGAAATCGAAGTAAATGGATTTTACAATTAACACTTAAGAGGGCCGCGACGCTCTGAAATTTCCATACAAACGCGCTACTCAAATTTCTTGTAAACCATTTGTCAGATTATGATGAAATTTAGCTTGTAAGTACAATTAAATTAACAATATCTCCGCCCCTATGATTTTGGTTTTTTTTAAAAACGTTCTCAAGCTAAAATAGAGCTATGAAAAATATCCGCATTTGTAAGGAGTCACTTTTGACTGATTTATTCAATAGATAGACAAAGCAAATCATAAATTCCATTACATAGGGAGGTTGTCTACATCATTAGCTGTTAAATGAATTTATAATACAAGGGAAATTCTTGGTTACTTAAGAATGATCACAGAAGTGCAAAAGTCATAAAAAAATTGAAATTGCACTTTGTCACTCTTTAGGTAAGTTTAGAAGCTCGTCAGTATCATTACTCGCTCTCTTCGCTCGTCTTCTTCTTCTATACGAAATGCCTATTAGAATACCTTAAGCCAATGCGAAGTTAGTCTAGGCCGCCTAGGTCAAAGTTAGTTAGGTCGCCGGACTCTTAACCCAAAACGACGCTTATTCTTAAATCTCATTTCTACTCTACTAAAAATAGTTTTAAATCGAGATTCATGATTCAGCGTCGTTTTAGAATGCGACCTTTTAAATGCGAATTTGATTCTTTCAGATCAACAATAACACCATGACCATTATACAGAATACACCACGGCGAGTGTGCACAAGAACTGCACGACCTGATCCAGCCATCACCGTTCTGTTAGATTTATATTTGTACCAGGCCCACCAGTAAGAGACACTCTTATGGTGGAAATTCCGCCAAAACGTATTAAGCGTTTCAAGTCAACTTTTCTTGTAAGAACTGCAGAGGTGTGGAACTCGTTGCCTGCGTCTGTCTTTCCACCTAAATACAATCCGGGGGTGTTTAAGAGTAAAGTGAATAGGTATCTCCTACGCAAGCGTGTTACACCTTCGATCACGTCGACGCTTCCCATCCGTCCGGCGACCACTTTAGACTAACTTCGCATGGGCTTAAGGTTTTCCATAACCATTTCGTCTAGCAGAAGATGACGAGCGAAGAGAGCAAGTAAAGATACTGACGAGCCTCTAAACTTACCTACAGAGTGACAAAGTGCAATTTCAATTTTTTTATGACTTTTGCATTTCTGTAATCATTCTTAAGTAACTAAGAATTTCCCTTGTATTATTGATTCATTTAACAGCTAATGATGTAGACAACCTCCCTATGTAATGGAATTTTTGATTTGCTTTGTCTATCTATTGAATAAATCAGTCAAAAGTGACCCCTTAAAAATGCGGATAGTTTTCATAGCTCTATTTTCGCTTGAGAACGTTTTTAAAAAAAACCAAAATCACAGGGGCGGAGATATTGTTAATTTAATTGTACATGCAAAATTTCATCATAATCTCACAAATAGTTTTCAAGAAATTCGAGTAGCGCGTTTGTATGGAAATTTCAGAGCGTCGCGGGACTCTTGATTCTGACTGCCTATTAGACAAAGACAAAAATTATTTTAGCCATGGTATCCTACTATCCTATCAATATTATAAACGCGAAAGTTTGTAAGAATGGATGGATGGATGTTTGTTACTCTTTCACGCCAGAACTGATGAACAGATCTGGATGAAATTTGGCACAGAGATACCTAGTCTAATCTATCAAATTATCAAAACATAATTTTAAATATTGTGCAGGTTTTTGTAAAATAAACAAGAAAATTTCAAATTCATACATGTATTACATAAAAATATAAAAATATCAGTCTCTTATTCTAGAAAATTTAAGAATTTATACATGCAGCGCGACACGGGTTGTCTTGATATAGTCAAAACCGTGGTATAATAATATACTCCGCCAGGTACAGCATTCTGGTCACGTGGGCAACACGCAGTGACGTCAATCGATGCTTAAGCAGGACCGAAATAAGTCATTTACAAAAAGTTAGAAAGAGACGAGTGACGTCATTACGTGTTTGCTCCCGGAATGCTAGATGCTTGCTTGCTAGATGCTACCTTGCTTTTTTGGACCATAGTCAAAACGAACTAAAGCTGTTATCTTTTGTCTTACTTATTTCTTTCGAGTCAAAGAGAGACAAAAGTAGTCAAAAGTAACTTCTTGTAATGTTCTATAGTCCGCAATTTTTTTATAAAATAAAAATGTCATGGATTTCGTAAGAATTAATAAATATTTAACTACACTTTAAAACTGTAACATAAAAAAGTACAGCGATGTTAATTCTGTTGTAACCTTTTTTCTACTAAAGACAGTTCTAATATTTATTTATTTATTCATTGCTGATATTACATATTCTTCACTTAAACTAGTAAGTTACATTATGTAATATACCCTGTGCATAGGGCGTTCTTGCTGTCCTTTTCTCACTTATTAAAATGAAAAAGGACGCAGATAGTTTGAGTCCTAACAAATAAGTTCAAATAAGTTCAGTGAAGAAGAGTGGGTCTTAAGTGTGACAACGGTGTCACACTTTTCACACCTATGGGCCACACATAATTAACAATCCAGTTTTTTTAACATACAGAAAATTAAATTAATCTTAGAATAACTACTTAAAGAAGGTAGGCTTCCAAACAACGCTTTCTCAAAATGCAAGCCACAAATTCGTGTATTTACGTGTGTGTACTGTTACACGACGACCTTTAAGGTACTTATTCACTCTAGCCTTGAAGTTTTATAGAGTGAAGTAGTACAAAGACGGCAGTTGAGTGAGGCGCTACAAGTGCGCTACTGCTCAGACCCGACTTCGGAACGGTTGCACCGGACTACATCCCGAAACACGACTTGCCTTGTCACGCACACAGACGCAAACGTCATGTAGCTATTTAAAATTCTTTCCCCCGTTCAAGTTGGATAGGTAAATGATTGGTAAAATTTGTTTCATTAAGGATCCGGCAGACTTCAGACTAACTTCGCATTGGCTTAAGGTTTTCTATTGGCATGTCGTCTAGAAGGAGACGACGAGTGAAGAGAGCAAGTAAAGATACTGACGAGCCTCTAAAGTTATCTACAGAGTTAAAAATTACAATTTTAGTATTTTTTATGATTTTCGCACTTCTCTAATGATTCTTAAATAAGTAACTAAGAATTTCGTTTGTATTATGGATTAATTTAAAAGCTATTGATGTAGACACAATCTCTCTGTGCAAAGGGATTTTTGATTTACTTTTGATCAAGAACAAAGGGAAAGAGATTTATGTAGTTAATTTTATAGTACATGCCAAATTGCATCACATTCTGACAAAAAGTTTTCAAGAAATTTGACAAGCGTGTTTGTATGGAAAATTGAGAGCGTCGCGAAACCCTTAATTGATTTAAAAGTAAGAATATGCTTATACGTGGCGTCGTACGGTGCCGTTTATGGCACCAATTTCACGGCTTTCATTTTGCGAGTGTACTTGATTCTATAGGTAGTTATTCTAATGGCCACTTGCACTAAACATAAGAATTGCCTAATTCTTTGTCTAACTAGTTTTAAACTACTCCTAGCGAAATATTAGCTTAACGCGCGCATAAAGATAAAATTCTCCTAAGGAATGGCTTAAGCCTTGTGTAAAAAAATTGAGGTAGGAGTAGATTAAACTAGGCAAGGACTTAGGCAATTCTTATATTTAGTTCAATGTATTTAGTAGGATTATAGTAAGTTCGTGTTGGCCGAATGGCTAGCCCTGGGCCCATAACCATGACACCTTATTGCAATGGTTGTAAGATGCAGCCGCCGACGCTGCGGGACCATGTACCGTATCGCCGCGCAATAAGGTTCATGGTCGCGCAGCGTGAACTTAAAAATCATCGCAACAAGAAGTCACAGTATGCGTCCTCGTGTCAGCTTCTAGGCCGCCTGAAGGCCTCTCACATGGCTTCACAATAAACAAACACAAAAACAACAAAACACAAATTAACAAATAAAATGAAAGTTAAATGTCGTAGGCTTATCACGAAATCCGGCATTTTAAGAAATATCTAGTACCTATGTCATTAAGTAGAATATAAGTAACGTACCTATAACACACACCACACGAATACGCACATTACATTTACAGACGAATTTTACAACTATTCATATTTAATATCGATGCTTTAAATAGACTTTTCAATTAAATATTTGTTATTATACTTATTAGTCTCATTCATCGAATATTATTTACGTTTGTTCAAACAAACAAACAAACTGAGACTAAGTAAGAAAAGAGATGAATCAAGTTGAGCTGTCAAACGACACATCATAACCGCGACGCATCCTCGAATATATTAACTGTTGGGTAACATGACAGCAGATTTTTTTTGCATTGCGAGTAAAATAAATATTTCAAAATTATTTCATCACAGAAATCTAGTTAAATAATTAATTCAGAAAATCTAGCAAAATGTCTTCATCTACAAATATTTAGTATGAGTTAAAAAATAACTGTTTTATACAAAATGTGTTGGGTAATGTTATCTAGATCTATGTTAATTTTAAAGTCACTAACTTTTAACTGACTTAAAAAGGAGGAGGCAATCCATTCGGTTGTATTTTTTTTTTAATGTTTGTTACCGCATAACTTCATTATTTATGAACTGATTTTGATAATTGTTTTTTTTGGTCCCATTTTTACATTCAGATGACGGAAAGTCGATTTCTGATATAAAAAAATTGAGCAAATATGTATGTATTTATTTATTGAATGTTTATGAGTATATTGTTATTTTATAGTTTCTGAGATAATCGGTTGTGACTTACAGACAAACATACATAAAAGTGTCAATGCAAAGGTTCCTTTTAAACAGTTCAGTACGGAACTCTTAAAAAGTTACCAAAGGCAAATAAAAACAAAATTCATTTTGAAAAGTAGCTTTCAGATTGCAAATATCTTTCAGTTTTTATATGGATAGCTATATAAACGCAAGCCATTCGATTCAACTTTCTAAACTGAGTATCTTACAATCGTCACGCATTAATAATTATTGTTTTAATTTCACTTTTACTTCATTTTCAAAATACTTTGTAAAGCAGGTAAAATATACGATAAATCAATAAAAAGAAAGACAAAAAAAAAATCAAGTTGTCAATGATTTTTGATCAATCAAGATATTTTATTTTATTGTATTTTAACTAGATTTAAAATGAAATCACTTCAAATTGTTTTCAACAAATACACATGTGTTTATCTTAACGACAAGGTAACTATTTTCTTTTATGAGGTTTCAAACCCAAAAAAAAGTCAAAATAAAAAATCAAGGTACTTTCTTACTATTTACCACCCCAGGGATCGCAGATTGTTTTTTTTTTTAAGAATGATTTGGAAGAAAAATCGATTTGAAAAGAGATTTGAAAAAAATAAAAACAAGACCTAGCTAGCAGCTAGGTCATGTGGTCAGTAGGTCAGTAGTAGATTATGTGTGGACCAGACTACTAGCCTGTTCCATACATTTTGACACACGAGATTTAGCCTATTCTGTCTGAACTGAGTTTTTTTTTCGTTTTGAAGTAATTCAAAAACGAGATCAGCTTAACTATCCATGAAGCTAGGTCAAGGTAATTACATGTTTATCAAGGTAAATCTGTGATTATGCAAGTACAAAGACATAGACACAAAGAAAATAGTATAATCTGTGTGTCTTCAAGTCTCGAGTGAGTCGAGTTTCTTGTAGGCAAGCGTTCTCCATCATAGCAAGCCTATTATTAAATAAAAAAAACGTAAGCCACAACGTGACACGTATAAAACAGAGTCATCAAGTTTTAATTGGCTAAATTGAATGGATATCGCGGTCGGACCAATAAACGCGTAAAAACCTTGCCTTGACACAATCAAATTGAAATGCATTTGACATGCTACCACAATTCACTTCACATAAGAGATTCACTTTCCTGACTTCTCGCATGCTCTGGCGTTCTCACATTCCTTCACTCTTCTTGGCCTGTTTCTTTTTTGAAACTGAAGATTTTCTCCAAATTTAACGTGTTCTGATTGTAGATCGTGTGCTCTGGTGTGTCGCCCCAACTAACAGGAGTTGGGCTTCCTTTTTCTTTGATTTCTGGTTCCTTATTAGCATCCTGAAGCTCTGTTATGGTAGCTTCAGGGATCGTATTAAGTACAGGCTCCGAATTTACGCTCGGCGGGTTCAGTTCTGGGTTAGAAATACCTTCTAAAGAAGCACATCTGTTTAAGAAACTCATCATTCGTTCTTTGTATATTTCTGAGCTCGTTTCCGTGTTCTTAGCTTTGTTGTTTTGGTTTTTTAAGTAGAATCCGTTGTCTTGTGCTAGGAATATTCGTTTGATCTTCTTGCTTGGGTAGTGTTCGATTAAATCGGGTTTTGGTGGGACTAGTTTGTTTCGTGCCATTTTTCTTGTGTCGTTGCCTTTAATTTTAGTTACTACGGATATGCAGTTGCCTCGTCGTTCGTTGTCCTCTTTGTAGTTATTTCTCATGCCTTTATAAGATATTTTGACGCTCAAAATCGACCACAGCAGCTCCAAAAATGCAGCTATCAAAATATTGATACTTAGTACTCTTTTTGTAAAAGTGTGTGAAGTCTCTTCATAGTTATTATTTAAGGAAATAACCATATGAGATTCGTTTTTGTTAATCACATCTGTGTGTTTGACCACAATAATATCTTTGAAAGGCACTTTGTCTTTGTAGAAATCGGTGATGTCAGTATCTGAAGTAGAAATAAACCAGGCAGCGATAAGGACGAATGATACAAAGGAGACGATAGTAGACAAAACAGACATTGCGAACAAAAACGTAATATTTCTATCGATGTACCATCTCACCGATGCTAGAATACTAGCGATTCCTGTAGCCAATCCAAAAATAGTTATCAAAGTCGGTGCAAGCACTAAAATGACATTGTTTCCATCTTTCTCTTCCAGAATTTCAGTTCCATTTGCAAACTCAGTGTCGTTGTAATTTTCTTCTGTTGAATTGTTTGTGTTTATGACTTCGGAATTTGGGTTGACTAAAGCTAAGCAAGCGAGTAGAAACGACGTTGCAGCCAATGCAATGTGAACCCACGCTAATCCAGACACAGTTGAAGCCGAATATCTTCTCTCAGATGGGTATAAATTCCGCGTATCGGGTTTTGTTTTAACTTTTATCGTGTAGACGTCTTCCATGTTTGTTTAATGTTTTTATTCAACATTTGTTGCGGCGGCCTTGAGTGTTCAGTTCGCTGGCTAAACCACTTTCACTGCAAAACTATTGTTGAAACATCACTTTTGTTTGTAAAGTTTATGTGAGCGGTTGAATTTTGAAATTTAACGGTGTTTTTTTATGTTTTAAATGATAATATCGCGAGAGATGTGCACGCGACTCGTGCGCATGGCATTTGGATTCGGACTGAAGTTGGCTGCGAATCCGCTGCATACTCTACTGCGACCACGTTAGTTTGCGTTGGGGAACTGTCACTTCATTCAACATCAACCTTATTTCCTTTGCTATAAAGTTGAATAACGCCTCAATTCATTTTCTCAAACACTTAAAACAGGTTTTTAAGTTGGCAGTGAGATTATGGTCACGAATAGGTACCATTTCAAGTTATTAAGGCGTCAACACATTGTACAGTCAGATCTTAGATAAGTTTTGTAACGAAACCGGCTAACGGCCATAAGCTGCTTATCGAAGTATGCTTTTATGTTAGTGGCCATTTATTTACATGGAAATATGGTTATTTTCATGTATTTGGTTCAATTATTCTCATTCACTGCTCTACATAGCTAGCTTCCGTAACGTTTGAAGATGAAATTTAAATAAATAATCCATCATTTATTATATGATACAATACACCCAGTCATTTTGCCCCTGGCCCTACAGGAACCGTTAATTACCCTTTTATGAAAGGTACCCTATGCCCTTTTCTACGCCCCTGACAGCGCATACGCAAAATTCCACGATGATAGGTTGAGTAGTTAAAGAATAAAGCGTGAAAGTATTACAAACATGTAAGTTTGTTTGTTATACTTTCACGCTTCATAAAAGCCAGGCAGAATTCGCAAAAACCATAAAGCAATAGTTGAAGTTTGTGAAGTCGTTTTTATGCGATTGTATTTTTTGCCAGCTAACGGCACGCGCATCTGCTCATTTGTGTACATATGTGCGTATTTTAATGTCACCTGCTACATAACTGGAGCTCTATGTAAGGCGACAGGTTGGCCCTTTGTCACATTTGGGACTGAATATTGTTCGGCGAAGTGTGGGTGTTGTAATACACTTTTGCCAGCCCTTTCGGAGGAAAGGCGTGACGATATGTTTTTATGTTGTTTTTTTTTAATATTTTAATCGTTTGTGTTCAAGCCTTTACTCTGTGCCGAACACGCGTTTTCCAATTCTTTACCGTAGTCACAATCGATATCTCAATATGCCTACTTAAGTTAAATTTGATTACTTACAATTGTATTGAACAATCCTAAAGTTTATTAAATTTCACACGGTATTTGTAATTAATGTGAACATGCTTGGATAATATTATAATTACTTAGTTAAATAAAGAAATAAATGTATTGGATAATGGATATTTTACCAACAAAATATATAAATAAATGTATGTATAACAGTCTCTAGCAGTCTCGCTTTTGGGGTTAGGCAACCGTGTCTGGAAAATGTCCCGATTTTTTTTTTTCAATAAATAAACGCGAAATTTTAACTGTTTTAAACATAAGTTTTTTTTTTGCCCAGCCTAGCTAATTTATGAAATGCCAATTTTTTGATTTCATTAAACATTTTAACCAATAAAATGTTGTAAGTAAATATTTTGATTTTTCAAAAGGCAAGGCTCTAGACATGTCATGAAATGCCAAATTTTTGATAAATCTGCGACACACAGTACTACATACAAATCCATTCATTTGCACCTAATTTTTTTTTGAGGAAAGATTGTATGGCATAAGCCGAGGAGCCAGCCCTGGTGTCATAGTTTCTAGACCGCCTTTTTTAGTAGGTAGATAAGACCTACTAAAAAAGGCGGTCTAGAAATCTTATTATGTTTTTCGAGTGTATGAATGTATGTAAGTACGTATGTATGTGGGCGGCTATGTTTGTATGATGTTTCTTTAGCACGGCCTACAGCCTAAACAGCTTGATGTATTTCGACATGTGAGGTGTCATTTGAATCGTCTTGATCGTGGAAGTGACATAGGGTACAACATTTTGCAGCCGGTTTTTTGTTTTTCTTTTAATAATGTTACTTGTCGTGTAACCATCTTAATTTTACTTAACCTACTTGGTCACTGGAGGCCGTTGTCAGTACCTTGGCCCGCGTAGAAAATAAGCACAAACAAAGAAATCTGATTTACTCAACCCCGACTTAATTTACCTATTGTACCATAAACAATGATAAACTGCGTTGAATTGAATTTTCAGTGGTTTTGATGTAAATTTTGACTGCGTCGGTGGCACAGTTGGTAGTGAACCTGCCTTGAGCCTGGGGGCGTGGGTTCGATTCCCAGCTAGGGCAAACATTAAATACATGTGATTAACATTTTTGTTTATTCTATGTCTGGGTGTTAATAGGTATTTATCTACGTATTTAAAGATATTATATCTTATATCTTTAAATGAGCAATTCTTGTATATTTATATATATATAATTGGAATCTCGGAATCGGCTCCAACGATTTTCATACAATTTAGTATATAGGGGGTTTCGGGGGCGATAAATCGATCTAGCTAGGAATCATTTTTAGAAAATGTCATTTTATTCGTGTTTTATCGATAATCAACTTAAACATAAACTTGGAAGAAAACTAACAAAAAGGAGGCGTTGACTCTTCCTGACATCTATTGGCGAATAATAATACTATTTTTTGTGAGCAACTAATTGCTTTAACGACACAACAGCAGATGGCGTTGTTAAGTAACACGAAGTCAATGAGTGTTTGCTTTGAGGTTAGACTAAAATCAAAGGTACTACATACATATAATATGAAAAAGTGAGTCTTTGTTCATTTTCTTTGTTTCTTTGTAACGCTTTCACGTCTGAACTACTCAACCGATCGTCTTAAAATTTTGCATACATGTTGTTTAGGGTACAGAAAAGGACATAGGGTAGGTACTTTTTATCCCGGAAAAATCAACGGTTCCTGTGGGACCGTGGGTGAACCCACGGGTCGCAGCTAGTGTATGTAAATCAGTCTCTGAAATTTGTCGTTTGAAATTTAGTGTAATACCGAATTCAACCAAAGTTGGACTACAATTGCAAACTAACCTCAACCAAACCTTAGCCGTTCGCAACAATTTTAAAATAGCGCGATTGAGCCCCTGGTCACCATATTACAAGCTTTGCTCTGTTTGGGGTCAGCCCACAGTGTGTAATAGTGTCCCGATTTTTTTTAGTTTAAAGCAGTGGCTCTGTGAGCTGGAAATCTCGCGGCCGGCGTCTGTCCTCCTCTACAGGTCGCATTCCTCGACCGATTCTGGTGAAATTTTGTGAGCAGGTTCAATAATTATAAAGTTTTTTTTTAATGTAGAATAGGTCGGTGTTTGACCACCAACTCGCCTGATGTTAGCGACGTTGTGGTCTAAGGCGGAGCACGACGACCTATAAGGTACTTATTCACTCTAGCCTTGAAGTTTTGTAGAGTGAAGAAGTACAAAGACGGCAGTTGAGTGAGGCGCTACAAGTGCGCTACTGCTCAGACCCGTCTTGTCGAGTCAGTTTATTAAGTTTTTTCGAAATAGCGATAAGGTAAAATGGTAGAGAAAGACGGAGATCCGGACAGAAATCCAGACAGAATTCGGACATACGCAAGCATTTTTGTCAAAGCTGAAGCAGAGACGCTTCGCTCACTATCGCTCGATCGTTATCGAACTCTGTATGTCTGTCTGTTTCTAGGCTTTTCACGGCTAAACGGATCATGATGTTTGATAATTAGGTAGGTACAGTATTTCACGAGGAAGGTTTTCAGATACTGTGTTCTTAAGAGGGCCGCGACGCTCTGTAATTTCCATACAAACGCACTACTCAAATTTCTTGAAAACCATTTGTCAGATTGTAATGAAATTTAGCATGTACAATTAAATGAACAATATCTCCGCCCCTATGTTCTTGATTTTTTTTAAAACGTTCTTAAGCGAAAATAGAGTTATGAAAAATATCCGCATTTTTAAGGGGTCACTTTTGACTGATTTATTCAATAGATAGACAAAACAAATCATAAATTCCATTACATAGGGAGGTTGTCTACATCATTAGCTGTTAAATGAATCCATAATACAAGGGAAATTCTTAGTTACTTAAGAATAATTACAGAAGTGCAAAAGTCATAAAAAAAATAAAATTGCACTTTGTCACTCTGTAGGTAAGTTTAGAGGCTCGTCAGTATCATTACTTGCTCTCTTCGCTCGTCTTCTTCTTCTAGACGAAATGGCGATAGAATACCTTAAGCCAATGCGAAGTTAGCCTAGGTCCCGTAGGTCGAAGTTAGTTAGGTCACCAGACTCTTAATAAACGCGAACAGCTAGTCCTAAACTAATATTATAAATGCGAAAAAGTGAGTTTGTATATTTGTTTGTTTGTAACGCTTTCACGTCTCTACTCTACGTAACTACTCAACCGATCGTCTTGCAATTTTGCATACATATTGTCTGGAGGTACAGAAAAGGACATAGGGTAGGGGAGATCCGCTATGAAACGGACATTTAACTTTGGAGCAATATTGCATAATATAGTTAAATACTTAGAAACTTGTTGACTGTCCTTAGGGAATTTAGAGGTAATATACTATTAATAATACCTACACCACATGTTAGAAAAATAATATTTATTTTAAGAAACATTACGATTTTTTTAAAACTCACTAATGTCCGTTTCATGACACATGACGCATTGAATAGGACAGTGGGTGTTGTGAAACGGACTAGGAACCAATTTAATACTTTGTGATACATAAATACGCAATGTTTCACAAATTGTTTGCTTTTACACAATAACTATTATTTAAACAAGTCAAACAAACTGAGATCAAGTAATCAGACACTTTCTTTATTAATCTTATGATAAACATGAAAGCTTGGCTTCTATTTGGTTACAATATAAATATGTAGGTATCAAAAAAATCTACTTTTTCTTCCTATGGGACCGCGGGTGTAACCGCGGGGCGCAGCTGTTAATAATATAATTTAATAATAATATAGCATACAAATATCATACATAAAAGCGAAAGTGAGTTTGTTACGCTTTCACGCCTCAACTACTCAACCGATCGTAAAGAAATTTCGCATACACGTTGTCAGATGTACAGAAAAGGACGTAGAATACCTTTCATCCCGAGATCCATACGGTACCCGTGAATCCGCGAGTGAATCTGGTGCAGCAGAGTGAATTTGATATTATAAAGTCAAAGTCAATGTAAAATTGTTTTTATTCCATTTAAAAAATCAAATTATACATTTCAAAGTTGAATTTATGAATTTATAAATGCGCGATACGAGTAAGTTTCGCG
The DNA here is from genome assembly GCA_911728515.1 of Peribatodes rhomboidaria. Lineage (NCBI taxonomy): Eukaryota > Metazoa > Arthropoda > Insecta > Lepidoptera > Geometridae > Peribatodes > Peribatodes rhomboidaria. Next base: position 4,133,300 of record OU452194.1, read on the forward strand.
TTCCGAAGACGGGTCTGAGCAGTAGCGCACTTGAAGCGCCTCACTCAACTGCCGTCTTAGTACTTCTTCACTCTACAAAACTTCAAGGCTAGAGTGAATAAGTACCTTATAGGTCGTCGTGCTCCATCTTAGACCACAACGTCGCTTAACATCAGGCGAGTTGGTGGTCAAACGCCGACCTATTCTACATAAAAAAAAGGTTTTTCCCGACTGCGCAAGGAGGGTTATGTTTTTCGAGTGCATGTATGTATGTATGTATGTATGAGGTTTCTTTGGCACGCCCTACAGTCTAAACAGCTTGATGTATTTCGACATGTCATTGTGAGGTGTCATTTGAATCGTCTTGACAGTGGAAGTGACATAGGGTACAACATTTTAACAGCCTGGTTTTTTGTTTTACTCATAATAATGTTACATGTTCTTGTTACGCTTTCACGCCTTAACAATTCAACCAATCATGAAAGTTTTGCATACACATTCAGTGTTGTAGAAAAAAACATAGGGTACCATTTACAGGGTTTCATATCGCGAAAATATAACGGCTCTTGTGGGACAACACAACAGGTAAAATCAACAACAACAACAACTCTTTATTAAAAACATAAAATAATTACAACAGTACTTAAATAAGGCTTAACTAAGTTTTTAATGGACGGCCTTATCGCTCAAAGCGATCTCTTCCAGGCAACCTGTATGGACAGGAACATTCAAATAAATAGAGAAATCGCGGGCGCAACCAGTTGTCTATATTACCCAACTTCCTAACATTATTAAAAGAAAAACAAAATACCGGCTGCAAAATGTTGTACCCTATGTCACTTCCACTATCAAGACAATTCAAATGACACCTCACATGTCGAAGTACATCAAGCTGTTTAGGCTGTAGAGCGAGCCGTGGTATATTATTATACTCCGCCACGTACAGCATTCCGGTCACGTGGGCAACACGTAGTGACGTCAATCGATGCTTAAGCAGGACCGAAATAAGTCATTTCAAAACAGTGCGAAAGAGCTGGATGACGATGACGAGTGACGTCATACGTGTTTGCTCCTGGAATGCTAGACCTTGTTTTCTGGATCATGTGGCGAGCCAGAGGAACCTCATACATACATACATACATGTATAATACATACCCATAAACATGCACTCGAAAAACATAAACCTCCATCTAGCGCAGTCGGGTGGCAGTAGCGCAAGAGGAGAGTAATATTTTTCAACATAACATTTCGTCACGCCTTTCCCCCGAAGGGGCTGGAGAGGTGTAATACAACACCCACACTTCGCCGGACGAAATTGAGTCCCAAATGTGACAGGGGGCGAGCCTGTCGCCATACACCGGGCTCCAGTCATGTAGCAGATGACATACAATAATATTTTTCAGTAGCAATAAATAGCGGGAAGTTCTTGCTAATCTTGTGAGTAATTCTTGTAAGTAATTATCTAAGTAAGACGTGAGAAGCGCTCGACCTTGCCGAGTCGATACGCTCGGTAACTTGCCTTGTAATGTATTAGACTGCGTCTTTACTAAATAGGTAAATTGTAAATGCCTTATTAAACTATTTTCATTTTACGATGATGCGAGTGACATTAGAAAAATAGAAAAAAAAAAAACAAATATACCTAATTCACATTACATATTAAAAAAGAACAATTAGATAAATAATAAATAAATAATAATAAATTCGAGACATTTCCACACATGGCGCCTGACCCCAAACTAAGCAAAGCTTTTACTATGGCTGCCAGAGACTCCTGATTAAGTAAAATGTTGTACCATATGTCACTTCCACTATCAAGACGATTCAAATGACACCTCACATGTCGAAATACATCAAGCTGTTTAGGCTGTAGGCCGTGCCAAAGAAACCTTATACATACATACTTACATACATACATACATATACTCGGAAAATATAACCCTCCTTCTTGCGCAGTGGGGTAAAAAAACAAGCGATGATAGCGTATAGTTGGAGAAGACTCGCCTCTCAAGCCTCTAGGCAGCGGGTTCGATCCCAGCCAGAGGCATCAATTTGTTCATCGCGTGAACATTATGTGCGTATTTAAGGTCATCTGATGACATGATTTGATCAGATGGGTTCAAGAATTATATATTACAAGCTGCGCCCCGCGGTTTCACCCGCGGTTAAAAAGTATCCTATGTGCTATTCTAGAATATAATCTATCTCTGTGCCAAATTTGGCACAGAGATCATCCAGATCTGTTCTGCCGTTCTGGCGTGAAAGAGTAACAAACATCCATCCATCCATCCATCCATTCTTACAAACTTTCGCGTTTATAATATTAGTAGGATATAGTTTTTTTTTGTTGAAGCAGTTTTTGGAAAATTTTCAAAATGGCGGAGAAATATTAAAAAAAAAATAGGAAGAGATAATCGTGGTATGACCGTGGTATGCCCGAAATAAATACGGCTGTCACTCGCACCGTAAAACAGTGAATAGAGTACAGTAATTACTTCTTCGTGCCCATCGTCAGACCATGAGTTGTTGAGGATCGGATACTGTCACGTCACGATGCTGTATGATATGTAAGTACATTTAGGGCCGCATGTTAAAACGACGCTCAGACATGAATCTCGATTTAAAACTATTTTTACTACTTATAGGTACCTACCATAAAAACAGTTATAAATCGAGATTAAACTAAACTGACAGGTAAACACAGTTATACATCGAGATTAAACTAAACTGACAGGTAAACACAGTTATACATCGAGATTGAACTGAACTGACAGGTAAAAACTGTTATAAATCGAGATTAAACTAAACTGACAGGTAAAAACAGTTATTAATCGAGATTAAACTAAACTAACAGGTAAAAACAGTTGTGAATTGAGATTAAACTAAACTAACAGGTAAAAACAGTTGTGAATCGAGATTAAACTAAACTGACAAGTAAAAACTATTTTAAATAGAGATTTATGACTGAGCATCGTTTTAGCATGCAGCCCTAGGGGCCGTATTCAGAAACGGTGCTTGGTCATGAATCTCGATTTAAAACTGTTTATGAGTATGGTAATGGTAAAACTAGTTTTAAATCGAAATTCATTACCTACACGTTTAAATGTCTTAAATATATCAACATATCGTCAAGCTTGTCTCCCGAGGGGGCTGGCAGAGGTGTACAATACCCACACTTCGCCGGACGATATTCTGTCCCAAATGTAACAGGGGCGAGCCTGTCGCCATACACCGGGCTCCAGTCATGTAGCAGATAACATTTAGTACGCACATAATATGTTCACACAATCAACAAATTGGTGCGGGCCTTCTCCGGCTAGGCTATTACCGCTTATAATGTCACTAGCTGCTCCCCGCGGTTTCACCCGCGGTTAAAAAGTATCCTATGTGTTATTCTAGACTATAACCTATCTCTGTACCAAATTTCATCCAGATCTGTTCAGCCGTTCTGGCGTGAAAGAGTAACAAAAATCCATCCATCCATCCATACATACAAACTTTCGCGTTTTTAATATTAGTAGGAAGGAAGTAGGATATACATACATACATAACCTAAAAGTATTTTATAAATTTATATACTTAGATAGCAAGATAATTTTATTTACGACCGCCAGGCCAGTTCAGTTAGGCGATTACCAGAAATACCCACTACGTCTGATTCGTTCAATTTATCATTCAAAACAATCATCATTTGAAATTCGACCGTTACTGGTCCATTTATACAACTGGCCTGTTGCTGTGATATGTTTAAATTTTAGGGTCCCGTGCTTCAAAGGAAAAACAAAACGCTTTAACAGTCCTACTAATATTATCCTACCCTATCCTATCCTACTAATATTATAAACGCGAAAGTTTGTATGTATGGATGGATGGATGGATGGATGTTTGTTACTCTTTCACGCCAAAACGGCTGAACAGATCTATGATGAAATTTGAAATTAGGATGAAATTTGGCACAGAGATAGATTATAGTCTAGAATAGCACATAGGATACTTTTTAACCGCGGGTCAACAAACCGCGGGGCGCATCTAGTGTAAAATATAATTTAAGAAGTTTATTTTAAATATCATTTTAATTTTGTCATAGTACAATGTTTATGGGTAAAGAAAAGGCCTGAAATAAAGAAATTTGAATTTGAATTGGCTCTGTGAGTTGTAGACCTCGCGGCCCACGTCTGTCCGCCTCTACAGCTCGCATTTCTCAACCGATTTTCGTAAAATTTTGTGGGACGGTTCGATAATTATGTGGATTTTTTTTGTATGAACAAAACATTTTTTGGTCAATTGGGGCAAATGCGTCTGGGGGGCAATTGCGTCTTTCAAAAATTACTGACAAACCTTTATAAATTAGAAAACTAACGCCATCTTGTACAGAACTATTGCAACTAGAGATAGAAAAAAGATGTAGGTGGCGCCTGATTGTGAAGGGTTTGTCAGTAACTCTCTAAACACGCAATTGCCCTACAGACGCATTTGCCCCAGATGACCCTATAGTCAGTTTTGAAAAATTTTCAAAATAGCGGAAATATGAATTTTTTGGAAAACAGAGATCCGGACAGAATTCGGACATACATTTTACACTTAAACATTACATTCGGGGTTCGATTCCCACCTAGGGCAAACATTCATATGATAAATATTTGTGTTTGTTCTATGTCTGGGTGTTAATATCTATTTAAGTATGTATTTAAAAGTATATTTAAGTATGTATATCAGTCTCTGGCCGCCATAGTACAAGCTTTGCTTAGTTTGGGGTCAGACGACCGTGTGTTCAAGTGTCCCGAATATTTATTATTATTATTATTATTCATTTGACATATATTTTTGTCGAAGCTAAAGCTTTAACGCTTCGCTAGCTAACGCTCGCTTGGTCGATTAACCGCTCGATTGAGCGAGGTTTCAGACCACTTGTTCATAGGGGACAGTGATCTGAGGAAGGGCTTCCGTAGGTCAAAAGACAAAAAACGCTTTTTACTGGTTAGTCGAGTGTAGTTAGAACAATTAAGGTTCCGTGGTTCAAAGGGAAAACAACGGTTTAGGCTCATTTTCACGAACCTTAAGCGGGCGATTATTTATTTTAAACTGTTCATTGTTGATATATTTAGACTTGTTATAGTTTATAGAGCTGTCAAAACCGCGTTCAATCTCATCTTTTAAGCAACAATGTATAAGAGATGTGCCTCTCTCGTGCGGACTGCCCATACATAGCTCACTGTTGTAAATTACATACGAGTATTGTCGCTGTGCATTCCGATTTACGGGTGAATTCAGCAGTGGGCTGAATTTTAGTAATATACTTCTAGTTTAATTTTTATAACATTTAGTAATGTGACTGACTGTTTTATTTTATTGTAATTTGAATCTTTGTTATTTGAAATAAATGAATTTAATAAAAAACCAGTCAGTAAAAAATTAAATCGTTTGTTTAAGTTCTGGTGAACTTTGGCCTTACGTAAACCGTTTGATCGACTGTGATAAGAGCAATTAGGGTTCCGTGGGTCATAAGAAAAACAGCGGTTAACAATAAACGCTCTGTCGACTGATGTCGGTATCATTTAATATTTATATATTAGTAATATCTGTTTTGAAACGATTGATTCAAAAAAATGTATCAAAAAAAAAATTGTGTGTAACTCTACCGTTGCTGGTTTATATATAAAGTGTACTACGTTATAAATGTAGTCTTTGGGGTTCCGTGCTGTAAAATGGAAAACGAAACACTGAATTACGTACTCGAGTATTTTACGTTGGTGTAAACTGTCAATTAAATGTATTAGTTTTGTTTAGATAGCAATTATACACCCTCACATGCTTTCTCCTTATAGTTATGTGTATGTACACACTAGTAATTCTACCTATTTACATTGCAAATGCAAAAGTTTGTGTGTGTGTGTGTGTGTGTTTGTTCTTCACGTACAAACAGATGGACAGATTTTGCAAAGTCAAAGTCAAATTAAAATAATTGTATTGCTATAATGTAGGTGAAATAATACAGTTGATAATAAAATTTAAAATTAATATTTTAAATTTATATTATATTTAAGTAAATTTAGTTTGAGACAATCGTAAAGGTCAAACTATAAAAATATTTAATACCTATCCATTACAAAATTTCGTCCGTAACAAACTCTCGTAAAGAGTAGTAGGCCATTTCAATTAGAAACTTCTGCAATCTAAATTTAAAAATGTAATTATTTCCTGTCTCTTTAATCGTTTGAGGTAAATATTTTTACTAAATAAAGCTTTACTACAATTTTGATGAGCTTAAACCTGGACTAACACAGACTACTTTTAATCGCGAACACAGATAGTTTATTATTCTGTATACGGTAGTTACTCGGCTTGTAACCTGTATGTGTATACCATTAAAAGGCTAAACCAATTATTAAAAACTTCAATTGCAACTTGTAAGTATCATAAAACATATTAATTCACATTTAGCATCCATAAAAATGTAGGATAGCTAGAAAACGACGCGTAAAAAACTCTAGCTTCTAACTAGAAAAAATTAAATAGACGGAACCCAGCTCGCCAACCCGACTCGTTATTAGCCGCAAGCATACTTATTTGATTTCGAGGTCAGGCAGAATACGTTGACGACCGTTGCGTCGATTGATAACGATTTAAAAAAAAAAACGTTGCTTTATCAACTTGTCAGACGTAGTACGTCTTGGCGGGTGAAAATGTTTTTTCAACCGGCTGCCTAGAAGAAGGGTGCTGTTTTTCTAGTGTACTTATGTGAGAAGAACAGACGATGGCCGCTGAGGACCAACTATATTTTAACTATAAGCTTTATCTTAATAAATATAAATTACGCGTCATGTTGTTTGTCCGCTATAGACTCCTAAACTACTTAACCGATTTGAATCAAATTTGCACACCGTGTGTAGTTCGATCTAACTAAACAGATAGGATAGCTCACATATATATAAAAATAATAAACACGAACGAAGTCGCGGGGTGACAGCTAGTTTATTATAGATTATAGTATACTAGCTGTCACCCCGCGACTTCGTTCGTGTTTTGAGCTATCCTATCTCTCAAGTTGGATCGAACTGCACATGGTGTGCGAATTTTATTATAATCGGTTAAGTGGTTTAGGAGTTCATTGAGGACAAACATTGTGACACGAGATTTATATATATTAAGATTTTAACTATTATAATCCTACTAATATTATAAACGCGAAAGTTTGTAAGAATGGATGGACGGATGTTTGTTACTCTTTCACGCCAGAACGGCTGAACAGATCTGGATGAAATTTGGCACAGACATAGATTATAGTCTAGAATAGCACATAGGATACTTTTTAACCGCGGGTGAAACCGCGGGGCGCAGCTAGTAAAATATATTAATGCTCTGTAAGCTGAAGACTTCGCAGCCTGCGTCTGTCCTCCCCTACAGGTAGGATTTCTCAACCAAATGCGACATGGAACACAGACGGACAGAAATCCGGACATACTAAATCATTTTGCCCAAGGTGAAGCTTAGACGCTTCGCTCGCTAATGCTCATTCGTTATACAATCAGTGGCTGGAGCAGAAAGATTTGAGTGTCTGTTGACCACGGACCGGAAGACGCAGTGTTGGCAAGACCTACAAGATGGACCAACGATCTGGGGGGCTATTCCTGCGCGTGAGATGAGATGAGATTTTATCTTGGTTACTCTCACACCTATAACGTTTTAAATGAGAGCAACAAGGACGAAAGAAGGTGAGATGAGAATTTCAAATCTCCGAATAGGGTCCCTGGTGAAAAAAGTTGGCCCGCGCGAAAAATTCTTAAAACTGAACCGACAAAATAAAGCCATAACATATCGTCACGCCTTTCCCCGGGGGCTGGCAGAGGTGTAATACAACACCTCACTTCGCCGGACGATATTCAGTCCCAAATGTGACAGGGAGCGAGCCTGTCGCCATACACAGGGCCCCAGTCATGTAGCAGATGACATACAATACGCACATATGTTCACACAATGAACAAATTGGTGCGTGCCGTCGGCTGGGTTTGAGCCCGCTCCCTCTGGCTTGAGAGGCGGGCTTCCTCCAACTCGGCCATCATCGCTTAAAAAAATCCATATAAATATCGTATCTGCCACAACATTTCACGAGAACCAGAGGGGCTGTTCCTACGCGTGAGATGCGATGAGATTTTATCTTGGTCACTCTCACATTATGACTATTCAAACGAGAGCAACAAGGACGAAATATGGTGAGATTGAATGTCACTCCGTAAGAATAGTCCTACAGTCGAGAACAAGATTTTGCTGTTCTCCTCTATTCACCTACAGAGAACAGCAAAATCTCGTCTCGAGTCTAGTCTAGTCTAGTCTCGAGAACGAGATTTTGCTGTTCTCCTCTATTCACCTACAGAGAACAGCAAAATCTCGTTCTCGAACGCGCCAGAATAAGGGCCCAGCTTAATACGAAATAGCACCTTGAGATAGTTTTCAAATGCTGAGGAAATAATTTTAAATCAATCGGCAATTTCCTACCCATGGATTTCAAAACAATTGCAATTGTTACAAGATTTTATGCGGTTTGCCGGGAAAACGTGACACCTGCCGCTGTTAGTATAGTCACCTTGCAAGTTTTACCCGACTAGAGAAAGGTAGGTGTTTTTAGGTCTTCACTAAGAGGTAAGACAGATAGAAAGAACCATCGAAATAATGTAAGGAAGAAGCAGCACGAGTCTTACTTCTAATAGTTGATTGAATCAGGCGTTACTTTGCGGAAGTTCATCTTTAAACTGTTTCTTGAACCAATATCCAGTGTATTTCCGCTTTAACGTCGCATTAAGTACGTCAAAGAATATCAATTTGTGAAATGTAATTCTTCGAGTACTTCTTCGACACGTGTTTCGCCTCTCGCCTCCGATTGTGTGGCCAAGAATATTCTCGGACACGCCCTCGGAGAGTCAACACGTCCTGAGGATGCTTCGTGGAGAAGCGAAACACGTGTCAACGAAGTGCTCGAAGAATTACATTTCACAAATTAATATTCTTTGACGTACTTAACGCGACGTTAGAGCGGAAATACACAAGCGCGTGGACCAAATCAATATACAAGCAAACGGACACTACACAGCTTCGTTGACAATATTGTGATAGTTTAATAATCAGGACCTACTAGATATTATGTTACGTGTATCAATAACAAAGATAGAGAGACGTACAAGAGACTATAGCGAGAACGAGACAACAACAATTATCGCTGTTGCGACTGGTTGTGTTTGTTTGTGACTACAGTGAATTGTGTGCATGCACCTAATTTATGCGGTCGGTTTTCGTACCTACTTAATTCGGTCTTGCTTGAGCATCGATTGACGTCATTATGTGTTGACCACGTGACCAGAATGTTGTACCTGGCGGAGTATATTATTATACCATGGGAGTAGGTATGTGGTTTCGTCTGCGTCCTATATACTGTACTTACGTCTTTTCTGTCTGGCCAGCGCCTAAAAGCTTTTTATCTTTTTGAACCTCTTTCTTTTTTTGATTTCTAGCAAATCATCAAGAAAAGTTCCAATACAGCTGTCAGTGTTGTTACCTGACAGCTTTTTTGTCATTTTTCTAATTGTCAAATTTCTCGAAGAAAACTCCAATCTTAGAGTAGTGTCATTTTTCTAAGACTCCCAATGTAAATCAAATTCTAAATTATTATTCTGTTTTATTTAACTAAGTACCTACCTCTTGATTCATTCTGATAAATTTTCTTATTGTTTCGAACATGTACGTATTAAGATTTTGATAAGTTTTGTTAAGTCCCACTGCCCATAGCTGTTTTTGTGTTTCTGGCCCACTTTTCATCCCTGTTTGTGTTAGACGGAGTGCCCTCTACCCAAAGCTGTTTACGTGCTCTAGGTCAAGCCTAATTTTCCATTTCTATCTGTGTTTACTCCCACTACTCATAGCTGTCTTTATTCTCTAGGTCAAGGCTTATTTTCCAAATAAATCTGTGTTTCACTCTCATTACCCATAGCTGTTTCTATGCTCTACGTCAAGGTTTATTTTACATATCTGTCTGTTTTACTCCCACTACCCATAGCTGTTTCTGTTCTCTAGGTCAAGGCTAATTTTCCAAATAAATCTGTGTTTCACTCTCATTACCCATAGCTGTTTCTATGCTCTAGGTCAAGGCTAATTTTCTATTTATATCTGTGTTTACTCCCACTACCCATAGCTGTCTTTATTCTCTAGGTCAAGGCTTATTTTCCAAATAAATCTGTGTTTCACTCTCATTACCCATAGCTGTTTTCTAGGTCAAGGCTAATTTTCTATATCTATCTGTGTTTACTCCCACTACCCATAGCTGTTTTTATTCTCTAGGTCAAGGCTTATTTTCCAAATAAATCTGTGTTTCACTCTCATTACCCATAGCTGTTTCTATCCTCTAGGTCAAGCCTAATTTTCCATATCTATCTGTGTTTACTCCCACTACCCATAGCTGTTTCTATGTTTTAGGTCAAGGCATACTTTCCAGTTCTATCTGTGTTCTATAGGCCCACGTGCCATAACTGTTTGTGTTTTACTCCTACTACCTATTAACTGTATATATATAATTATGTTCTAGGCCCGATTCCCATAACGACGAGTGGCAGGTCTGTTACAGACCCGACGTGTGCTACTCACTGCTCAGGCTGATGAAGATGACTGTTAGTTGGTTTCATGATCCAATAAAACAAGGTCTAGGTCTATAGCATTCCGGAAGCAAACACGTAATGACGTCACTCGTTATCGTCATTCGTCTCTTTCGAACTAATTGTAAATGACTTATTGCGGTCTTGCTGAAGCAACGATTGACGTCACTACGTGTTGCCCACGTGACCGGAATGCTGTACCTGGCGGAGTATATTATTGTCCCATGGTTGGTTTATTTAACTTTTACCTCATGCCATTCGTAGCGTAGCTCGACTAGGTGTTAGTAACCGATCACCGATGTTAAAGCAACAGACGACACGGTTGGTCTTCGGATGGGTGACCGCGGGTAACGTTCAGTTGTTTGTCCTTTGCAGTAACCCCAAACACATGGATACTAGACTGGACTCTTACACACAGGCGTGACGATAATTATTATTACACTATCAGCACCCCGCAAAAAATTCAAAAGTTTCAAAAGGTTCAAAAGTAGTTTAAGTGTTAATTCTGGGTATAAGCTACCTCCATACCAAATGTCATCTAAATCTGTCCATCCATTTGAGCGTGAAGAAGTAACGTGAAGTAGTAAAGTTAACTTTGACGTTCAGAAGTGTATCTTTGATACCTAAATTGAATAAAAACATTTTGACTTTGACTTTGACTTTAAACAAACATACACACTCACAACTTTCTCCTTTATAATATTAGTGTCATAAATACCAGTACCTGGATGGCCGAGCTTTGCTCGGTATTTTTTTATATTTTTTAATTGTGTTTTTTGGATAATAAACAATTGATTTTAGTCTAACCTCACAGAATATGCTCTATTACATAGGTCCAGAAATAGTCTTCATACAAAATACGATTTCGAAACGTGTCAAATTTATTTTGGTACCTTAATAAAACCTTTTTTTCTATACGTGATGAACTTGCCATTAAAAGAGGTTACCCGATTTAGTTGGGTAAATTATATAACGATCAAAGTTTAAAGAAATCACAAGACCGGAAACAAAGTATTAGGCCAGCTTAGGCCAGAGCTAAACTACACACAAAGCCTTACCCAAATCCATTCATGACACTATTCTACAAACTAATATTATTGATTGTATGTAAACCTTAACTAAAATCAGAGTAGGTAAAAGGTAAGAATTTAAGTTAAAATCAAGAATACGAATTTGCGTTAAAATCAATAGTAAAGGGAGTACTATTGATCTTAACTATTGATTTTATCTTATTTACACATAAATTTATACACTATCATTATTTACATCATACATTTAAGTTATTTTTTCGGCAATAAAATAACATTACATTTACATAAAAATAAAACTGACGCCTGCTTGTCAGGATATTTCACTGTTACGTATATTTCTTTCTTGCGAAGGTGCACAGAGCAAATTGTTATAGGGGCGACGAAGTTTTCACTAATTTTCATTTTTACTTTGTCGAATTATTTTTGTCCACTGATCGGCTAAACTGGATTCTTAAGAAACCTAAAGTTTATTACAGGGAAAATATAAAAATACCTTGTGGCAACACTTTTTTCAGCAACTTTTCGCTCTGTTCACATTAAGAATTAATTACAATTATTAGCTTTTTAAAGCACATAAAAATATATTTAAGACTTACGGATGATATGTAACGTTGCCTTTTTTTTACTGTTTTGGGTATTCTGAAATTTCGGCATGAGTGGACTACACAGTTCACCATATTTATTGGTTAGTGGGGAGACGTAACCGCTACTGGATGACATCGAAGACTGACTAGTGAATTGGTTGAGTTTCAATGGTTTGGTTTACTTTTTTTGGAATCATTATTTTTGACCGAGGGTCTTTACTCTGTCTATGTCTAACCTCAAAGCAAACACGCATTGACTTCGTGTTACTTAACAACGCCATCTGCTGTTGTGTCGTTAAAGCAATTAGTTGCTCACAAAAAATAGTAGTATTATTATTCGCCAATAGATGTCAGGAAGAGTCATATTTTTCAGTTGAGATTGATTATCGATAAAACACGAATAAAATGATATTTTCTAAAAATGATTTCTAGCTAGATCGATTTATCGCCCCCGAAACCCCCTATATACTAAATTGTATGAAAATCGTTGGAGCCGATTCCGAGATTCCAATTATATATATATATATATACAAGAATTGCTCATTTAAAGGTATAAGATAAGATAAGATTTTACATTTTCATCAAAGTCAAAGTCAAAATGTTTTTATTCAATTTAGGTATCAAAGATACACTTATGAACGTCAAAGTTATTTAAATAGACTCGACCGCCTTGTTCGGTTAAAGAGCCTCTACTCAGAAGAACAGGCAAGAAACTGAGGGGCATTATTTTTTCAAATAATTAATACAGTCTCACAAATTTTGGCTTACAACTAGGTAATATCTATAAAAACTAGTGGCTACTTGGCGGAAGTGGAAGGCTCCAGACATCTTTATCTTCTAAATAATTCTTAACCTTATAATACCCTCTTTTCATTAATGTAGTTTTTACATGTGATTTGAATTTTCCCTCAGTGAGCCCTGTCATAAGTCATGTCGCAGTTGCCTAAAAATGACTTTTTTGCCTTAGTCAGTCTAAATCTCGGTACAGCTATCCTATCCTTATTTCTAGTGTTATAATTGTGATAGTCACAGTTCAATTTAAATTTATGTAGATTTTTGCGAACGTGCATATCACGTTCATCGTTATTCTAATCCTAATTATTATCAATCGATCATCATAAAATTTTGCATACACGTTGTCTGGGATACAGGAACGGACATAGGGTAGGTTTTAGCCCGAATAAATTAACGATTTCTGTGGGACCGCGGGTGTAACCGCGGGGCGCAGCTAGTTGATGATAAAATAAAAATGGTTTAAGTTTATCACTCAAATTATGTTGCAAAGTAAACATCATTTGTGTGTAAACTTTTTCTTTAATCCATCTGGCACTAAACGAAGTTTTAAATTACTTAGCGTTAAACTGATGTGTTACTATATTGTACCTCTAGAATATCCTATCAATATTATAAACGCGAAAGTTTGTAAGAATGGATGGATGTTTGTTACTTTTTCACACCAGAACGGCTAAACATATCTGGATGAAATTTGGCACAGAGATAGATTACAGTCTAGAATAGCACGTAGGATACTTTTTAACCGCGGGTGAAACCGCGGGGCGCAGCTAGTCAGAAAATAAATAAATATTAGTTTACGATTTTATGAAACGGGAATTATTCACGTACGATTTTGAGTCAGTTATACTGACTATACTAAAGCAAAGCGATAAGCAGCCGCGCTCGCATTCGCCTTGAAAAAGACCGCCGAAAGCGGTTGAAACCATAGTCGGAATAATCGACTTAATCGTACGTGAGTAATTCCCGCATCCTAATTTGTGAAAACCACGACAAAGGGCCTACAATGACGTCTTAAGGTTGCCTGGAAGAGATCGCTCTTAGTGATAAGGCCGCCAGTTGTTACACTATACAGTTTAAGATTTTTCTATTCTTTTGTTTTTGTTATTTCTGGTGTGAACAATAAAGTGTTTATCTATACATATAACTATCTATCTATTGCCATGATGGTAACGTTTTGTTTTCGACGCTGCGCGACCATGAACGCGGCGATACGATTCGCAGTCGCTTAGCGTCGACAACAAAACGCAACCATCATGCCATTCAGATGTATGTCAGCCCCCAGTTTCCATACTAAAATATTATTTTCCTTTCCAGCATATTCCTCTACCAAGAAACTTGTAGATCTGCATCATGGAGGACGGCGGAAAGACGATGGTGGCCATCATACAAGGGCTGCGGGACACGGGACTCACCTTCGCTCTGCTGAGCGGGACTCGACCGCAGAACTGTAAGGCGTGAATTAAACAGGCCGGACATAAGGAGTGGGTGTGGTTCGGATACGGTTTATGCGTGAAAACCTTGAAGCGCGTGCCTGCACCGAGTCGTTCTTGTTTTTACCCGACTTCGCAAGAGGAGGGTTGTGTTTTTCAAGTGTATGTATGTATGAGGTTTCGTTGGCACGGCCTAAACAGGTTAATGGATTTTGACATGTGAGGTGTCATTTGAATCGTCTTGATAGTGGAAGTGACATAGGGTACAACATTTAAAGCCGGTTTTTTTGTTTTTCTTTTAATAATGTTAGGCACTTGTTAAAACACGTTACTTTAATAAAAAAAAATTGTAACAAGTTTTCAGGCGGTACCGCGTCTGAAGCTTGTCCACGCCGCATCCTGGCCTAACGTCCGGCCTGTATAATTTGAGTATAAGGAAGTCTACACACTGAAATCGCCGACAGTCCAAAACGTTCGTTCATAATAGAAAGATACAATGAGTTTTAATCAACCACAGACCATTTAAGCTGTGGAAATATCGTATCTATCTTTTATGAATATATTACTCTCAAATGATGATAGCCTAGTCGGAGAAGGCCCGCCTCTCAAGCTTGAGAGAGCGGGTTCTGACCCAGCCGAAGGTACGCACCAATTTGTTCAATTTGTGAACATATGTGCGGGTTTAATGTCATCTGCTAAATACGTAATTGGTGCCCGGTGTATAGGTGAGGGAGCGACAGGCTCGCCCCCTGTCACATTTGAGACTAAATATCGTCCGGCGAAGTGTGGGTGTTGTACACCTCTGGCAGCCCGTACGGCGGAAAGGCGTGACGATATTATGGTATGTTACTCTCAAAGGGAGCACAAGCTAATTTTTTTTTCTGTTTTTAGCCCAGAAATCCTGTAATAAAATGGCGGTTACAAAGTCCTCAGTGAAAACCAGCACAGAGTTTTGTAAACGGAGCTCCTCTGCACAGATTAACGATGCGCATTATACCAGTAGCTATCAGGTAACCTCTCTCTTACAATTTTTGGGGTTATTCTTAGGGTTTTTTAAACAACGGACGAGGCATGCGTTCGACCACTGATTCGCCTCATGGGAAGCGTCGACGTGATCGAAGGTGTAACACGCTTGCCTAGGGGATACCTGTTCACTTTACTCTTAAACACCCCCGGATTGTATTTAGGTGGAAAGACAGACGCAGGCAAAAAAAAGTCAGCTTAGCTTAATAGTACCTAATAGTAGTATTACACGAAATCACAAAAAACAAGTATTTTGTTTGCTATGAAGAAAAATATCAGGTACAAAAAAAATACAGCAGGTAAATGAAACAACCAAATTCAAATTAAAAAAGTATCTATTTAAACAAACTACTGGAACGCAGTTCTCTAATTTTTTTGCGGTAACACAATTTTTTTTAGGTTATTAAATAGCTAGATTAAAGCCAGTTTAATCGAGCAACTTATTTTTATTTGTGTCTTTGTTACGATTAATACCATTAAAAACGGCAAAAAAAAATTTTTTTACGCGCCGATTTTATTTTACCACAAAATATGATATCCGATTTTCAACTTTAAATAAAGCGTTTTAGTAAACGTGTGATATCATGATATGACGGCGTCTTAATCAATCTTTAGTGTATTTTCGCTCGCGTTTTTGAAGATGAACTTCCGCAAAGTAACGCCTGATTCAATCAACTAGACGCAGGTAAGTCCACACCTCTGCAGTTATTACAAGAAAAGTTGACTTGAAACGCTTAGTGCGCTTTGGCGGGTTCTATTTGGATTAAGGCGTTCCTAAGGCCATATTTTTACTGGAATACTAGCCGAGCAATATTACCGAGTGTAGCTCGCTCATCATCAGCCCTGTCCCGTCCCTGGCCCTCTAGGAGCACCCTAGGCTATTGGCCTAGGTCATACCACCAGTTTCCACCCACACACACGTTTTTAACCGACGAAACGGAGGAGGTTTACAAGTCGTGGTATTTTACGACAAATATAGCTAATACGAGATTCGAGTACTAATGAAATGAAATGAAATGAAATGAAATGAAATGAAATGAAATGAAATGAAATGAAATGAAATGAAATGAAATGAAATGAAATGAAATGAAATGAAATGAAATGAAATGAAATGAAATGAAATGAAATGAAATGAAATGAAATGAAATGAAATGAAATGAAATGAAATGAAATGAAATGAAATGAAATGAAATGAAATGAAATGAAATGAAATGAAATGAAATGAAATGAAATGAAATGAAATGAAATGAAATGAAATGAAATGAAATGAAATGAAATGAAATGAAATGAAATGAAATGAAATGAAATGAAATGAAATGAAATGAAATGAAATGAAATGAAATGAAATGAAATGAAATGAAATGAAATGAAATGAAATGAAATGAAATGAAATGAAATGAAATGAAATGAAATGAAATGAAATGAAATGAAATGAAATGAAATGAAATGAAATGAAATGAAATGAAATGAAATGAAATGAAATATATATTTATTGCCAAAGTAAAAAAAACACAATAGAAGTAATTAGGTACAATAGGTAGCAGATAATTACGGCGGCAAAGGGTAAGCTCAGCACTGAGCTGCGTAAAACTAGAACTGTTTATGCAAGGCTAATTTTCAGCTTACCCCTAGACTTGAATTAAAATGTTCGTCGAGGGTATATATAGTCTAGCCATAAATATTGTTACACTACAAACTCCTTCGTTTATTTTTTTTTCTGCATTTAAATTTGGAATGCGTTTATTATGTTGAAAACTACAATCAATTTCCCGCCATTTCACATATATTTTTCGTGATTATTACTAAATTTACAACATGGAATGGGGTGTCAAAGATAACAGGATTGCAGTGATTGCGTTGAACGAAAGGGGTATGGAACCGTCGGTCATTTTCAAGACTCTTCAAAATCTTGGTATCAGCCGTATGTTCGTATATCGTAGTATCGACAGATATACCGACTCTTCCTCTGTTGAAAACCATAAAAGATCGAGGCGGCCGCGTGCGATGAGGACTACTAAGGCTGTTAATGCTGTTAAAGCCAGAATTCCCAAAAAACCCAATGAGGAAACAAAAAATCTTATCGCGAGAAATGAAGATACCCGCTAGGACTCTATCGCGTATAATAAAACAAGACCTGAAGCTTGGTGCTTATCATCGATATACAGGACATGCCCTTAATCAATCGGTGCAGTTAAAGAGAGTGGATAGATCAAAACGTCATCTATCCCGTTACGCAGGTGAAAGTTACAGAAATATTATTTTTACCGACGAAAAAATTTTCACGATAGAAGAGCACTACAACAAGCAAAACGACAAAGTGTACGCTCACAGCTCTAAAGAAGCTACGGAAGTGGTTGGAAAGGTACAGCGTGGTCATCATCCTGCGTCAGTCATGGTTTGGTAGAGGGTATCCTTTCACGGCGTCACAAAGCTTCATTTTTGTGAAAAAGGGGTGAAAACTTTAGCCAAAGTGCATCAAGAGACCGTCTTAGATGGTGTTGTAAAACCCCTTAGCAATACACTTTTTAAAAATCTACCGTGGAGTTTCCAACAAGACTCTGCACCTGGTCACAAGCCGCGAACTACCCAAGCCTGGCTGGAAGCCAATGTTCCGGACTTTATAAGGGCTGAAGACTGGCCCTCCTCCAGCCCAGATCTAAACCCCCTGGACTACAAATTATGGTCAGTTTTAGAAGGCATGGCCTGCTCTAAACGACACGCCGACATAGAGTCACTTAAGAAATCTTTGAAGCAAGCAGTGGCTAAATTTCCCATGGAAACAGCCCGTAAATCCATAGATTCTTGGCCAGACCGACTAAAGGCCTGTATCAAAGCCAAAGGTGGTAATTTTGAATAAAATAATAGTTATATTTTTGTTAAGACTTCAATACATGTGTACATATAATTTTTATTAACATTACATTACTGTATAAAAAATAAATGCATTTTCATTTGTAACAGAACTTATGGCTAGACTAGGTAGTTATGCGAGTGTTCACTTTAAGCATGATTTCAAAAAATTACAGCAAGTTTTAAAATTACTAAGCGCTCTCTATCAATTTTTAAAGTGTTAACTTTCACCCCGTATAGGTATTTATCTGTAGCTACCTAATGTCTTCAAGGTATGCTTGAATATTGGTTTGTCTGTCTGCAGGTGGCCCACTGCCGCTACATACCGAGCTCTCCCGCGCAGCACATCCCAGAGTTCCCCGAGCAACGACGGACGCCCAGTCGCAGTTAGTCTTACCTGTTTCTTTTTAACAGACTGTGGAGTTCTGTGAACGCACATATCCTATCTCATTCAGAGTTAGGATTAATTATCTATGGCTGGTTTTCCTGTCTCGTTTTCGAATTCGTCAAAACTTTTTGATGACATACGGAAATAGTTGAAAAACTTGTTTTCGTCCTCTCTCAATTGGCCGTATAATATACAGAATTCTCCTGCGAAGATTCTCTGCACTATCAATGGATGAACATGTAGCTTTTTCTTTGGCAGACGTTTTTTCTTTAGTAAATAGTACGCGGCAACAATTTTCACTACCATCGACATTATTTGCGTCTGTACTTCACGGGAGATCAGCGCGATACTAAAACGATCCGAGCTGACCGATCAGCGCTGACAAGCTACGCGCCGATCGTCAGCGCCGGCGGTCAGCGTGACAGGAAAACCAGCCTATGGGTCGCGCAGTGCCGGATTAACCACATAGCATAGCAAAAGTAGCAATTGCTACGGGCCCCGTACGAAAGAGGACCTCGCATATTTAAACCTACTCATCCCTGCCTGAGCGTAGATATTTGAGTGAAACTTATTAAGATGTGTTATCAGTGCCGGATCAGCCACATACCAGGATGCAGCAAAAACTACGGGGCCCGCGCGAAAAACGAATACTAAAAAAGGCCTACACCAAATTACTAATATTATTATTTTCAAAGTAGACATCCGGCGCCAAATTTCTCAAAATAGAGGGGAAAAGACGCTGACCATACTTGGCAACACCAAAATTGAAATGATGGGAAATTGAGTGTTTTGGTATTTTGGCCCTTCTCATTTGCTGCATGCTACAGGCCCCGCGCTCGCTTAATCCGGCACAGGGGGGCTATTCCTGCGCGTGAGATGAGATGAGATTTTATCTCGGTCACTCTCACACCTATGACGTTTCAAACGAGAGCAACAAGGACGAAAAAAGGTGAGACGAAAATCTAAAATCTCCGAATAGGGCCACTGGTCGCGCGCACTTCACTAGCGAATAGTCGACTGTTATGAACTGGCACGCGCGCCCCATCCCTGGGGGGCTATTCCTGCGCGTGAGTAGAGATGAGATTTTATCTTGGTCACTCTCACACCTATGACGTTTCAAACAAGAGCAACAAGGATGAAGAAAAGTGAGATGAAAATCTCAAATCTCCGAATTGGGCCCCTGGTGAAAAACTAGTCCAATCTGACTCACAACAACAACGGACTTATGATTGTAAAATAATTGGAAAATACATCTTTACAAGTCAGAAATCAGAATTTATTGATGACTCTTATAGTTACACGTCACAGTTGAATATTTATAATTAAATACGAAAGTCAGAACAATTATAATTAATAAATATGTCAAATATAAAAATAATTTATTTAAGTCATTAAACAGTTAAGCATAGTAAAAATAGTTAAATAATTATTATGTAAATCTATTATTTTACAAATAATAATAGTTCATAAATCTCTTATTTTAAGATAAGCTTCAATGTCATAAAACATATTTTCTAGTAACCAAGCTCTCAGCTTGGTTTTGAAGCACGCGGTAGAAGTCGCATCCCGAACGGAAGTTGGTATACGGTTATAGACCGCCGGCCTTTGTACTATGGCGGCCAATGACTGATATAGGTACATACATTTACACTTTTAAATACATACTTAAATAGATAATAGGCTCAATTCTGGCGTCACACTTAAATTTCCTAAGCCACTTAAATCTGCTAAAAATCCTAAAAAACGTAAATTAGCTAAATGCTATTCTGCGGGCAACATTTTAACTAATTTAGAAATGTCAAATTCAAATTTTTAAATAGAATGAACAAAATCTCGTAAAATTACTCAATTTAGAAAATTTAGCTGAAATTGCTATTCTTGCGCCCACATTTTAGATGATTTTAACTTGTTTAGATCGAATTTGAGGTTAATTTTAGAGGGCACCATTTTGGAATCCTGTTAAAAAAACTAAAATTTCAAAGTGAAAAAAATCTCTGTATTTTGTTGATTTTACTTAAACTAAGTAAACCTTTGCAAAGTTAACGATTCAGAAAAATGTATAAAATGCATAATTTGCCTCATAATCATTTCAGTTCGGCACGATATGTGATCAAAGTACGCACTGTTACAGGATTAAAAAGTCAAAATCTGGAAGTGTACTTAGCTCTCATCTCATTAATAATCTCAGCAAGAACCTATATTATAGAACATGCATGCAACAATAGCGATGGATGTGCATCAAAACCCACCCCAAGAGAAATTAACACAAAATCGATCATAATTTCATAACAAAATCAAAAGAGAGAGTGCTTAATTTCCATTATTCCATTGTTATTTCGTATGTATTACATGTATGGAGGCTTTCTATCCTCCATAATTACAGGATAATCAATTGAGGTGACTTGAGTTGTTAAGATCTCTGGGTGCATCGCAGCTGGCCTGTTTTAGCGTAATGCTGTGTCAGAAAGTTTATACCTACTGTGACAGACTCGCCAAGCCTCACTATACTTACCCCTCTCATAACAGTTTACCAGTCATTGAACCCTGAAGCATTAATTGGTGTCTTCATAAAGTATAATTCTGTAGCGAACTGAAGGTATCAGCAGTGACATGTAGACACTACTGGTTTCTAAATAGGTATCTATGAAACAGCTTGAAAGCAATTCCCGGTGAGGATGCTATTTAAATGATGGATTTAAATAAATCTAGATCTAGGGCTAGGTGTCGTTATCCATGGCTTTATGTATTACATGGCATCCCTGACATGGAAACTTAGTAGGGAGCTGCAAGTGTAATTATAAATTTACTTTCAGATGCGAGGTCATTTGATTAAGTACTGGCAAGAGGTTTCATGGAAGAACCTGTGTGCTAGCCCAAGCACTCTCTGATACTCACATTATATCAACAAGCTCAAAGGACAACACAAATAATACAAATTACAGTTTATAAATTCAATTTTAAATAATAAAAAATTATTGTACTTAAATTAAATGTTTGCTATCAATAACCTTCATCTTTTTCTGTACATACTTGAAATACTATTATTGAATATTTATTACTTTACAATTTCCATATTTTACAACTTGGGCATGAACAAAAGCAGATACCAGAGAAGAGTAAATAAAAAAACAATCAGTAGGATTTCATTATTTACAGATCTCTGGTTATTTTTTAAAATGTAATTTATTGCAGGCACTGTTTATTATGACATATAACACAGGCCCATGTTTAAAAAATCTTGCAAAGTAACATACACTTTTCATATAAAACAATGGTCTCTGGGACTTTTCTGGCTGTTACTTCCTAGTATGTCACTTGCGTGCTAGTGTGTCACTTCCCTTTCTAGGCCAAATGGCTGGTGTACCAGTGCTACTAGGAAGTAACTCTTGTTATTTACGGAAACCCAGAGCAAATAGGGCTTTAATCTTCAGCACATTTATCTCATAGCCTTTTCTGCACAAACATAGCTTTTTCAGTTCCCACTGTACTTGCACCACTCGTGATAGATACAACAGACTGGAAAGTCGTCATCACAGTTTTCAAGTCTGTTTATTTTACGCTTTTAGGCTGGTTGTGTTTCTGGTAGCATTCCTCATAACACTGAAAATTAAAACCAAATTTTAGTGCCTAGGCAAGATACAATTAAATTATCATTACCAAGTATTACAAGTTGACTTTCTGTAAATACAATATTTTAGACTAGCTATCTGCCCACAACTTCTCTCACGTTGCATAGCCTGTAGCACTCAGTGAGTGTGTAGCTTTCTATTATGGACAGAACTTCTAAAATCGAATGGGTATTTCGGATTTTAGGTTAGTTTATTATTTACCTTTACAGCGTTTGCGTAGTTTTTGTAGAAACATAGGCACAGTCACACGAACGTAAAATAATTCAGAATTTCATCAGCACATCATCGTTTAGCTTTATTTTTGGGCACAATAATTTAAAACTCTTGATACCGAAATTGTAAACAAAGACTTGTAAAACTCCATAGTGAATTGCCAGTATTAAAAACCAAAAGTACTTGAGATTTTTGAAATATCACGATTTATTTTGTTAGCAAATAATTAGTGCTCTGTAATTAATGGATAATTACAGAGCACTAATTATTTGCTAACATGTGTTTCTTAAAAATTTGCGTATTAATTAAGCGTAGGTTATTCAGTAAAACATGACACACCCGTCAAATAATTCCACGAATTTATGTTAGTGGCATAAAACTGCAACACTAACAACTTGATGCATGGACGAAGCTACAGATACAAAATTTTTTTGAATGAATCGATGAAAATATCGTTCTAATACGCCAGTGTACGGGACGCTTTTACATTCTTTTTTGAAGGTTTATTTTATCTGTGAATTCAACTTAAGTGAACAAGAAATAGGATAATTCCGTTCAATATTTTAGCTCTAGGTTGCCCCCTGAATTGCGATTTTAAGTTCTGTCACTTAAATTTAGAATTTTTATAAAATTTACGAATTTTAAGATGTGACGCCAGAATTGAGCCTAATGACACCCAAACATAGATAAAACACTAATGTTCAACACATGTATGTTTGCCCTAGGTAGGAATTGAACCCACGCCCCCTATATAGCTCAAAAGGCAGGTTCATGACCGACTGAGCCACTGAGGCAGTCAATACTTGTATTATTTACAGCCAAAGGCAACTTAAAACAGGTGGGATGTTACGGCTACAGAGAGACATCGTCGGAATTCAAGCAGCAGAGGAATCGAGGTAAAAACCAGCCATAGGGCGTTTCTGCACTACAAGGAATTTTACTGTCCGGCAGTCCGATTTTTTAAGGTCCGATATGGCACGCTATAAATTTATATAGGTACTAGCTTGTGAACTGTACGTTATTATGCCGTCCGAAATTTTACTTTTCCCTATTCTGGGACGTTTTTTTCCGGTCCGAGATGATAGCAATGAAAAACGCGTCGAAGCTTGTGCACTACGTCCGTGATTTTCATGAGCGGACGTGCGCGGGGCTCCCCTCCCTCCCCTCCCACACCTCCCACCTCCTGCGCATGACGCACGTCTCGCTCATTTGATACAAATAAAAATATCGGACTGCCGGACGGTAAAATTACTTGTAGTGCACAAGTCAATCATCCGTTTTTTTCATGTCACCCCGGACCGTAAGAAATCGGACTGCCTGACAGTAAAATGCCTTGTTGTACACAAACGCCATTTTACTGTGAATTTTACTGCGTGCGACCTGGGACCCTATTCGGAGATTTAAGATTGTCATCTCATCTTTTTCCGTCCTTGTTACTCTCGCTTGAAACGGCATAGGTGTGAGAGTGACCAAGATAAAATCTCATTTTATCTCACGCACAGGAATAGCCCCCTTGAGCGCAAGAGGTGAGAGGTGAGGGAGGGGAGCCTCTCCCCGCCCGCCTGCTCATGAAAATCGCGGACGCAGTGCACAATCTAAGACGCGTTTTTCATTGCTGTCATCTCGGACCGGAAAAAACGGCCCGGAATGGGGAAAAGTAAAATTTCGGACGGCAAAATTACGTATAGTGCACAAGCTACTATATAAATTTATGGCGTGCCATATCGGAACGTAAAAAATCAGACTGCTGGACAGTAACATTCCTTGTAGTGCACCAACGCCCATAGATTAGCGGTATAGATTCCGCACGTAAGACTATCGAAGCGCACCAGTATCTCATCGCCTATTGGTTAAATAATGCATTAGTGGCCCTAATGCTTCTCCAGTAATAGAAAAACGGTGCGTGGAATGTGTAGCGACGAAAAAATACGATCAAAAAAATTACGATCTTAAATGAAGTCATTTTATTGGTGGATTTTTTTTCCGTCAACATCACTAATACTATGATCCAAAAAACCGTGGTCTAGTGTTCCGGGAGCCAACACCTAGTGACGTCACTCATCATTATCATCGTCTCTTTCTAACTTGTGAGTAACTTATTTCGGTCTTGCTTATGCATCGATTGACGTCACTACGTGTTGCCCACGTGACCATTTTGACTCTGAACGCTATACCTGGTGAATTATATTAGTACACCATGATTAATGCCTGGCCTAGACATCTGTATCTCTCTTTCCCTCCAGAGTCATTCTGCCACAGTCCGTCCCCCTCGCCACCCTCGGGCTCGTTCGTGGCATCGCTCCGGAAGTACCCGATGCACCCCGGAAAATGTCCGTCTTTAGAATTAGTGCAGAGGCTTCTCAATTATACTCAAGATAAACATTGTTAGTACTGTACACTTAAGCTACGATTCACATTAAAAAAATTAAGGTTAATTCGCAACAAGACGGAGCGTTTAAGATTGTCTATCCACTGGAGATAGGGTCAACTGGGGAAATTGCGTCTTTCGAGAATTACTTACAAACCCTTCACAAATTAGGTGCCACCTACATCTTTTTTCTACTTATATAGAGTTCCAACAATCTGTACTAGATGGCGTTAGTTGCCTAATTTGTGAAGGATTTGTCAGTAATTCCCGAAAGACGCAACTGCCCCACAGACGCATTTACCCCAGTTGACCCTACATGTTTTTTTTTAATTATAAAATTAGTAAATAATATTTTATATTTTGGGACATTTTGAACACATGATCATCTGACCCCAAACTAAGCAAAGATTGTAGTATGGCTGCCAGAGACTGATATAATAGGTACATACCGTTTCGTCGCGAATGGTCAAATTCGCAATCGGTCAAGTGACTGAAAAACTCACGCACCACCCCTAATTTTTGTTTCCTCTATCTCTAATGGCTCCATCTGTATTTTTAGTTCACACGACAAACCATTATTTGGTATTCCGTGTTAGCAGAGTGAGATCTTGACGGAATCTGATCTTGACAGTGGAATCTTAACTGCGTGTTTGTACGAGGTGGCGAAATGAAAAGACAACACTATTATGTGTACACTTGTTCTAAATTATAGTTTTGCGAATATGGATTACACTGATAAACTTGGATTAAGTTGGATTACATTTTCTGTAGTATTACGCGGAGACTGATCACAAATAGCTTATAGGTTACCTCACGGTTAGGCGGCTAGGACGCAAGTTACGGAAGTAAAATCAAAAGTGACATTAGAGCATAGACACTCTTTTACCGGATACAGACAATTCAATAGACAACAAATTGCCATAATCTGCAATCCTATTAAATCGATGAAATGGGGTACCGATATTATTGTCAACATTCCGGAGCTGATCTGATGATGGAGCCAGGAGTTCTAAAGCATATAAGGTTTTTTCTCATTAAAGATTATTGTTATTAGACATGTAAGTGATGTAATAACATCACTTACATGAGAATACATCGTATTAATTAAGTGAATTAGGTAGTTCGTCGGCGCAAAAAATGTTAAATATAGGTAAAAACAATTTAGTAAACAAAACAACACAATACAATTCTTAACAATAACAAAAACAGTGTTTGAACACCAAACAAGCATCACTTGTTATTTGTTTGTGTTTAATTTGTATGTTTAATTTTAAATTTACGGTAAGTTTATTTTATAGTTTAAAATTAATTAGAATTTTAGTGAATTACAATAATTGTGAGTGTGCAATGATTATATTAAGTTAAGTTTTTGCCGTATTTATCGCCTGACAAACAGGACTACCTAGTTCAGGCAAATTATTTTATTGTTTTTAAAAAAATGTTTGTAAGTATCTGATAGTTTTTATCTTTACCATGTACTTTTTGAAATAAAAATTTATTATTATTTATTATTATTATTACTTATAGTTTAAAATACGAAAAACTACGAAATTCGCTTTTAACTTCCTGGCTACCATCATCAAGTCAGCTCCTAAATACGAACTACATAATAATATTCATTAAACAACCACACGAAGTTTCATTTCGATACGACAATTAAAAGTAGGTTAGAAATTACTTCTAAAATTATAATTGTTTTTTAGTCGACCGTGAAGCGTGCTTCGGCTTTTGACAAAATGCTTTCGTATGACCAGATTCCGTCCGGATCTCTGTCTTCCTCAGATAGAGTCTACAGGTTCAGGTGTACAGGACGCATTTCTTAACCGATTCCCTTGCAAATGTGTAAGCAACATTTCACAAACGTCGGCCGCGAAGTCTCCAGCTAACAGAGTCACTACTTTGAATTTGTATTTGTAATTACTTAATACTATTTGTTCCCAACAGTGTCTGGTCAGAATTCTCAGTGGAGACGCTCGCTCGCTCCCCGTCCTTCCCGCAGTGTGAAGCACAAGAGAGCGAGCACGCTCACGAGCAAGACTTATCACAGCGTACAGACGTACACTCGCGTCAGCAACAACACTCCTGTCGGAGAAAAGCCGAAGGGGAATAGTTGTAACAAGAATAGGAACGATGCCAGGTGATTGGAAAGCAAAAAGCGGCATCGTTTCATGGTCGACATACCTACAACACGCACGAAACGCTTTGGTTCCTCGTTTCTCATACGGACCGCTAGAGTGTGGAATACTCTGCCAGAGTGTGTGTTCCCTGACACATTTAATCTGGTGTCTTCAAGTCTCGAGTGAATCGGTTTCTTCTAGGCAAGCGTGCTCCATCGTAGGCCGCATCACTGCTTATCATCAGGCATGTTGGCGGACAAACGCAAGCTTATTAAGTAATAGTATAAAAAAAATCAAATAATAAAAATAGATAGGGCGAAGAAAATTAAGAAAAAAAATTAAAGAAAAAATTAAGAAAAAATTAAAAATTAAAAATGAAGCAATGATAGCCTAGTCGGAGAAGGTCCGCTTCTCATGCTAGGGGGAGCGGGTTCGAACCCAGCCGACGGCTCGCACCAATTTGATCATTGTATAAATATATGTGCGAATTGTATGTCATCTGCTACATGACTGGAGCCCGGTGTATGGCGACAGGCTCGCCCCCTGTCACATTTGGAACTGAATATTGTCCGGCGAAGTGTGGGTGTTGTATTACACCTCTGCCAGCCCCCTCGGGGGAAAGGCGTGGCGATATGTTATGATCTTTTTTTATGCTTGCAAGATTGCATACTTGGCTTGGATTGTGAATATTGAAGCTGATCTTGTATGTTCTAGGGCTGAGTTGGACCAGCTAAACGAAACCTACAACTACTTGAAACCGCCTAACGACTTTCGCTCAAGTTACACTGGCCCCTGTTCAGAAGTCCGATATCTGAATAATATAAAAAGCTATATAAAAAAAACCATACGACAGTTCGTAAATCAAAATCCCCCAATTGTAAGTAAATCTCTTTTTTTTCACTAATATTATAAATGCGAAAGTTAGGATGGATGTATGGATAACCTATCTTAATAATATTATAAACGCGAAAGTTTGTAAGAATGGATGGATGGATGGATGGATGTTTGTTACTCTTTTACGTCAGAACGGCTGAACAGATCTGGATGAAATTTGGCACAGAGATAGATCATAGTCTAGAATAACACATAGGATACTTTTTAACCGTGGGTGAAACCGCGGGGCGTAGTTAGTTTGGATATAAGGATTTATGAATGTATGGATATATGGATGTATGGATATATGGATGTATGTATGTTTGTTACTCAGTCACGCCAGAACGGCTGAACGGATCTGGATGAATTACTAGGATACATAGGATACTTTTTAAACGTGAAAGATACCGCGAGACACAGCTCCTATTTAATTTGTATTTTTTTACTGTTATCCTATCCTATTATCCTACTAATATTATAAACGCGAAAGTTTGTAAGAATGGATGGATGGATGGATGTTTGTTACTCTTTCACGCCAGAACGGCTGAATAGATCTGGATGAAATTTGGCACAGAGATAGATTATAGTCTAGAATAGCACATATGATACTTTTTAACCGCCGGGCGCACATAGTCAAGAATACTTTACAAGATATTCTTTTTTTAGAGGTTTTTTCTGCGCGCTTTTTAATGCTAGTAACCTTTTTGTTTTCCCATTATTAAATTAATAATTACAATAAAACGTTTATTTTTCAGACTTGTCCTAAAATCCGGAGCCGCTACGAGGCACATCGCAAGATTCATCACAGACAGACAGACAGCACTACGGTACGATCAGCTATTCATTGTCATCATAATAATGCGTATTGTATGTCATCTGCTACATGACTGGAGCCTGGTGTATGGCGACAGGCTCGGCCCTTGTTACATTAGGGACTGAATATTGTCTGGCGAAGTGTGGGTGTTGTATTACACCTCTGCCAGACGCCTGGGGGGAAAGGCGTGACAGTATATTATGTTTTTGTTATCATCATCATCATTACCAACATCACCACCACGAACAGCATCATCACAATCACCATCATCACCACCACCTACATTACCATCATCATCATCACCATCATAAATATCTGAGTCACTGGGTCCAGTCACTGCCATTGTATAAACCAGGCTATAAGAATAGAAATTTTATACAAGGTTTTGCTTTTAGGTCTAGTAACACCTAAGGGTGGTCTACCCACCAAAGTGAACAACTTTTAAAACACAAGTCTTCAAAATTTGAGAAGTAAAATCGAGTCTCCTTACAAAATAACTTAGTCACGTGATCAATTTGAATAAGGACTTGTTTTTTTTTTCTTGACTTTGCAAGCTTGCGTTCTATAATTTGTTCACTTTGACGGGTAAATCCAGGGTCAGACTGAGCTGGAAGGGCCCGGGTGGCTCACCACAAGCCAGGGACCCGAGACGAGGTGTAGCCCCCAACCTACCGTCTGGCTTGCGGCAAACCCCGTAAACCCGCGCCGGCTGGGGACCGGCTGGCAAATGCCACCCTGACTATATGGCCAGTCTGACCTTGGGTATATCCCTAGGTATTACTAGACCCAAAACCAACACCTTGTATATTAATTAACAATGCTCTCAAAAATTCCCTTTCAGAACACAATGAATGAAAACGAAGTTAACACTGAACCAATGAAAGGTATGTAATTTTTATATTTTAAGTATAAAAAAATATCATCTTCTTTTGTATCAAGACTTAGTATTATGACATTGGAAGGACCAACTACAAAGACACGAAATCAATAATGTATCTACTATCTATATACATACTAATATTATGAAGAGGAAAGATTTGCATATAAGTATGTTTGTAACGAATTGGCTTAAAAAGTACTGGTCCGACTTTAAAAATTCTTTCACCATTTGAATGCTACATTATCACTGATTAATATAGGCTATTTTAATTGCAAGAAAAAAATAAGGATCCCTACTAAAACTACAATAATGTTACCCTAGGTGTAAAAAAAAATGCCTATAAAATATCTTTCATTGCATGCGCTGAGAAAACTTAGATCTTAAAACTTGATCCTAAGTACTAATAGGTATTTTAAACGCGAAAGTTTGTAAGAATGGATGGATGGATGCTTGTAACTCTTTCACGCTAGACCGGCTGAACAGATTTGGATGAAATTTGGCAGAGAGATAGATTATAGTCTAGAATAGCACATAGGATACTTTTTAACTGCGCGTGAAAGTGCGGGGCGCAGCTCATGATAGAATAAAAATATGTTCCACAATATCAGTATTTAAGTATATCCTGCATTTGCTGTACGTTTATTATGCCAAAATGATGTTTAAAAAATAAATGACCACGCGAAGCCGGGACGGGCTGCTAGTTTTAAATAAACAATTTTGAATTTATGAATATTGAAATAGGTACAGTTATAAAATTTAAAAAAAAACAACCCTACAATTACAGCTAAGAACACCCCCGATTAAGTCAATTTTAAAAAAAGAAACAAGTATAAATTCAAAATTTAAAATACCCCCGGCGACGGCTGACAGGCTTGCCCCCTGTCACATTTGTGACTGAATATCGTCCGGCAAAGTGTGGGTGTTGTCAACCTCTGCCAGCGTCGGGGGAAAGACGTGCTGATATGTTATGTTATGATTTTATGAAACGGGAATTACTCGCGTACAATTTACTCGATTAGTACGGTCCGCAGTGCTATGCGAGACGCAGCCGCCGCCTTGATAAAGATCGCCGTATGCTGTTTAAACTATAGTCGGAATAATCGATAAAATTGTACGTAAGTAAGTTTCATAAAATCATATTACAAAATTTTGTCCTCTTGACTATGATTATACCCTGACTTTTCTGGCAGCTGAAGAGACGACCATGACTGTGATGAAGAGAAAGTTGAAAGACTGCTGCCTCGCTACCTCTCCGCCTGTCGGTGTGAGTATTGCAGATACACACCCACACACACTCCCACAGATATTGAACATAGACTCTATTGTTACAGGCTTTTACGTCCCACTGCAGGGACACCGGCCTACCCTACATGAAGGGTAATAAGGCTGCATTTCCATTGAAGCGGAGCTGAGCGGAGCGGTGCTTAGACCAATCACAACGCTCGAAATCTCCGCTCCACTTAAGTGGATACAATGTGATTGATCAATTATGCACCGCTCCGCTCAGCTCCGCTTCAGTGGAACCGCACCCTTTAGCTTCCCACCACGCTGGCTCTGTGCGGGTTGGAGGATGTCACATGCCCTAGAACTATTGTTCTAGGCATGTCGGTCTCCTCACGATGTTTTCCTTTAGCGTAAGAGCACGGGACAATTTTTAATGAGCATAAACTTTTCTACTAGAGATTTGGCCTATGGCCGAGCACTAAAGAACTATTTCTTTAGTGCTCGGCCATAGGCCAAATTCGAAGATTTGAGATTTTCTCCTCACCTTTTTTCAGATTTGCCCGAGTGTATTGAATCGTTACCGTAAACATAGGACAGTTCATCATGGCAGCACCGAAGACGTTGATGAAAAAAATGCAGATACAGACAATGTACGTACCTATTTATTGACCGTTTTTTGGCCGTATTGGTCGAGGTGGTGGCGGTGTCGCTATATATCTTCGCACTCACTTTCCTTTCTCAATCGTTAGTATGTCTACTCAACCGCCGCCATCCGATGCCGGCGAACATCTCCTTATTGAGGTCATCATGCATCACACCAAAGTTCTACTAGGGGTTTACTATCCACATTCTCGTGATGTTAATTATTTTTCTTCATTCGAAAGCCTTTTAGAAAACCACTCTCCCTCTTATGATCACACAATCATCATGGGTGATTTTAATACTTGCTTACTTAGACAAGATCATAGGACTAAAAAATTCGAGTTGATGACTACAGCTCTGAATCTTAACGTACTGCCCCTTAATGCTACTCACAATCCCCCAAACAGTATCCCTTCTCTTCTTGACCTTATTCTCGTTTCATCCCTGAAACATGTTGTTAAGCATGACCAGTGTGCAGCAGATGATTTTTCCCATCATGATTTGATCTTTCTCTCTTACAAAATTCGCCCACCTAAAGCTAAGCCTAAAATTCTTTTACAACGCAGTTTTGGTAACATGAACTTAGACAAGTTGCGTGTAGATGCTCAGGAACTAGATTGGTCCGAAGTTTTAAGCGCATCTAGTATGGATGCGAAAATCACTCAGTTCAATCGTATTTTGACTAAACTGTACGACACTCATGCTCCTATTCATGCAGTCAAAATGAAACACGCACCTGCACCATGGCTAACTGATGAAATTCGTATTCTTATGCAGAAAAAACAAGTTGCAAAAAATAAGCTCAAGTATCGCCGATCAGATGAAAATGTTGAAAAATACATCAATCGTCGCAATGTCTGCAATAGAGCGTGTAGGGACGCACAACGCCGATATATCCATAAATCCGTTGAAAACGAAGATCCAGCGAAAGTCTGGAAGTTTCTTAGGTCACTAGGAGTTGGTAAATCTCGTCACGATACTCTTCCTAATAATTTAGACATTAATCTTTTAAATCACCATTTTTCGTCTTCGTCAAATTTTGACGGACCATTAAAAGCTGACACCCTTAAAAATCTTTCTTCTCTCTCAACTCCTAGACATATCTCTTTCAATTTTAATCAATTTACCGCTTGTGATGTTAAGAAGAGCCTGCAGTCCATTTCGTCAAATGCTGTTGGTAGTGATAGTGTAAGTCGTAAGATGATCATCCCTATCCTTGATGAAGTGGTCCCAGTCATCCAGTATCTTCTTA
This sequence comes from Peribatodes rhomboidaria, assembly GCA_911728515.1. Taxonomy (NCBI): domain Eukaryota; kingdom Metazoa; phylum Arthropoda; class Insecta; order Lepidoptera; family Geometridae; genus Peribatodes; species Peribatodes rhomboidaria. Next base: position 4,166,029 of record OU452194.1, read on the forward strand.
ATTTCTCTATTTCCTCGGGCACATTTCCAGTAATGTGGAAAGAAGCTCAAATCACACCCCTTCCTAAAAAACCTAATCCTAATTTGTTCACTGATTTCCGTCCAATCTCTATCCTACCTTTCCTGTCCAAAGTCTTAGAACAGCTTGTTCACCAACAGCTCTCTTCCTTTCTACATAACAATGGTCTCCTTAACTCTTTCCAATCCGGTTTCCGTCGCGGACATAGCACCGTGACTGCTCTTACCAAAATCACTGATGACATAAGGGACGGTATTGGTCATTGTCACCTGACTGTCCTATCACTGCTAGACTTCAGCAATGCTTTTAATAATGTCGACTTTGATATCCTGCTGGAAATCTTGCGCTCTCTTAACATATCTCCAACGGCTATTGATTGGTTTCGTAGTTACCTGTTTGGACGCCGACAGCGGATTCGTATTGATGACTCATACTCCTCTTGGTGTCATATTTCTGCCGGTGTTCCACAGGGCGGCGTTTTATCTCCTCTTCTTTTTGCAATTTTTATAAATTCAGTTTCTCAACAGCTGACTTCTTCCTATCACCTCTATGCGGACGACTTGCAAATTTACACTCAAGCCCCTCTTGGGCAACTGCATGAGGCGATTGAGACCACGAATTCTGATCTTAGACGCATAAGAGACTGGAGCAAATCATATGGCCTTACCGTCAATCCCGCCAAAACTAAGACTATTATTATTGGGAGTTCCCGTATGATTTCAAAAATCGACTGGTTCCACCTTCCTCAAGTTATCTTCGACGGAGTTTCCATCCCCTTTAGTGAAACAGTAAAAAATCTGGGAATACTCATGGACCGACAGTTTTCGTGGAATCCACAATTAGCTGAAGTCAGTCGGAAACTCTTTGGTTCTGCAGCTTCCCTTAGAAGGTTGCGTAACTTCCTTCCTATTACTACCAAAACTGCACTTGTAAAATCTCTCCTTTTCCCAATATTGGACTACGCAGACGCCTGCTATTTGGATTTAACCGAAGAGCAACTAGACAAACTTGAACGTCTTCAAAATTTCTGTATTCGGTTCATATTCGGTTTAAGGAAATATGATCATATTTCTGAATTCCGCCAAAAGCTCAAATGGTTACCAATTCGCCTTCGCCGTAAATCTCACATCCTTTCCTTCCTCTTTAAAATCTTGTTTTTTCCAACTATCCCTCTGTATCTCAAGGAGCGCTTTGAATTTATTCAAGGGCACTCCGGTTCTTTGAGATCTTCTCGTCACCTTAAACTTAAGCTCCACACATCATCCCACATCAATCTATCTTATAGTAAAGGGTTTACTGTGCAAGCTGTCAAGCTATGGAATGAGCTGCCTGTTGGCATAAGACAGGCCCAATCACTGCCCATTTTTAAAAATCTCGTTTTTAACCATTATTTAGCTCTTTGCTAATTCGGTACGCATAATACTAATTTATATATATGTATTGATATTTTATTATATTTATTTATAATATTTATTTATAATATTTATAATTATTCATATTTATATTATATTTATTTTTGGTTATTTATTTAAGTAGGTACTTATTATTAATATTACTTAATATTATCTTTTAAATTTTAATTTAGTTTTATGTACACCACCTACCCTTTTCGTATTTCTGTAAGTTCTTGTCCATCCAAAGGTTACCTGGAAGAAATCGCTTTAGGCGATAAGGTCGCCCTTGTACTGCCGAAAAATGTATTTTAGTTTTTAAGTTTTTCATGTACTTTTTGGTGTGCAATAAAGATATATTGTATTGTATTGTATTGTATTTATTTATTACGTACGTTTTTAAATGTGTGTGTGTGCGTGTGTATCTGGCTGTCTGTGACATCGTGGCTAAAACCTGATTTACATAACACCATAGCATGTTGTCATGCCTTTCCCCCGAGGGGTCTGGCAGAGGTGTAACACAACACCCACACATCGCAGGACGATATTCAGTCCCAAACGTGACAGGGGGCGAGCCTGTCGCCATGCACCGGGCTCCAGTCACGCAGCAGATGACATACAATACGCACATTTGTTCACACATTGAACAAATTGGTGCGTGCCGTCGGCTGGGTTAGAACCCGCTCCCTCTGGCTTGAGAGGCGGACCTTTTTTTTTTTTTTTTTTACCTTGGGAAAATCCTTTATGGATACCACCAACAGCCCGGGTGCGGGCACAGATTGGTTATGTGGGAATGAATCCCGCCACTGACGGCCTATCCACTAAAAACCCAAGGGTGTTCCACCTCGGCGCATAATGTCGGGGCTAAGGGGACTATCGTACTCTTCCGCGGCCCCGACAGCGCTAGCCCTTTCGGGCACCTCCCCGAGCTTACCCCTCGATGACGATGTATCGAACACCAGACACATCGTCATCATCCACCTCCTCGGGGACCAATTTGCCCGTGGGTCAAATCACAAGGGTTCTCCTAGAAGGACATGTTTTTATTGCAACACTGACTTAATTACCATCTCTGTCCCGGCCATCATTAGCCATGTTAGAAATATAATATGACCATATTGCCGGGCCAAAATCCCAATATTGTCACAGTATTGCTCAGATCAACCTAGAGAATAAGATGGCGCACGATGTATGATATAAGTGAAGCCAAAAACCATCCAAAAACTACGCTACTGTCGTATAGGTGCACAACACTCACACATTGACGCAAAAAAATCTACGCTACTCGCTTGGTCATTCCTGCCTCGACATTATGTACATTGGTTTATGGTATAATTTCGTGTACTTAAATATACATAGTGCATTATAGAAGTGTGGCCAGGACTGCATTTTGAGGTTAATTTTAAAAACTGTGCAGTTTTTTTACAAGTAAATTTTGAAAAAGCCGTAATATTAAAATCTTACAAATATGTGCAGTTTTAAAATATTAAATCTCCTAAGGTATATATATATATCTCCTAAGGTATGTATATATACAGTCTGTTTGGTCTTGGATTACCGATATTTTATGGGGGCATTTTTCAGCTATTTTTATCGATAAATCCACCCAATTACCGTGACCTACCTCACCCCCTTCGAAATGGCGGCCATTTTTATTTTTTCATTACGACAACGTTAGGCTATGTATGAAAATGACAATAAATAAATACCTATCAGACTTAGGAAAATAATTTTAGTGTCATTTAAAAGAAAAATGATTGACCTAACGGTAATTACAAAGATCTTATCGATATTAATAGCATTGCTACCCAAAAAAAATAATTGAATCCAAAAATTTACGAAAAAAATCATGCATTTTTTTGCATCATCTAACTTACTGCAATAACTAGCGTGTCAAGTTAGAGTTTTTTAATGATTTACTAGTAGCTGTGAATCCACTCTTTCAAATAACATCAAATTTATTATCTTGAGCAACTTACATTGAGTGATAATTATTATTCAAATGTTACCCTTACAATCGCCATAATGAGACAATAAGAATTTTTTTTTCTAATTAAGTATTTATAATGTGTTTTAGTGTAATTATTTGTGAAAATTGTGTAAATATTAAATTAGAAAAATAATAAATACTTAATTAGAAAAAAAATATTCTTATTGTCTCATTATGGCGATTGTAAGGGTAACATGTGAATAATAATTATCACTTAATGTAAGTTGCTCAAGATAATAAATTTGATGTTATTTGAAAGAGTAGATTCACAGCTACTAGTAAATCATTAAAAAACTCTAACTTGACACGCTAGTTATTGCAGTAAGTTAGATGATGCAAAAAAATGCATGATTTTTTTCGTAAATTTTTGGATTCAATTATTTTTTTTGGGTAGCAATGCTATTAATATCGATAAGATCTTTGTAATTACCGTTAGGTCAATCATTTTTCTTTTAAATGACATTAAAATTATTTTCCTAAGTCTGATAGGTATTTATTTATTGTCATTTTCATACATAAGCTAACGTTGTCGTAATGAAAAAATAAAAATGGCCGCCATTTCGAAGGGGGTGAGGTAGGTCACGGTAATTGGGTGGATTTATCGATAAAAATAGCTGAAAAATGCCCCCATAAAATATCGGTAATCCAAGACCAAACAGACTGTATATTGGAACAGAAATGGCTAACGTAGAGTTTGGGAATTAAAATTAGTTTTCGTGCAATTGTAAATGTTTTTCATGGCAACATTACCACGCTCACACATTAAAAAAGAAGTGGCTTCAGCGAGATATAACACAGTGTTCCATCTTTTCCTCTAGATTGATCTGAGCAGTATTGCCGTAAAAATATGGCCCGTCTAGGGGCATCCTTACGTAGAGGTTACTTTGTAAAGATGCATTTGAATTCTTATTTTATAATTTAATTATTTTTTTGTTTTATTATTAACATTTCATTGAATATTTAAATTTTTTTTTCAGGAACCTTCAGAAAGACAAGGTAATTCACAAATGAAATGAACTATTAATTTTACTTGAACCTTGCTACTCAGTTATAGTGTTGTCGTTTTCTTTCTTTTACATTTGTGAACTCGATCGAAAGAGAGAAAACACTGTATAACTATTTAGAGGCTATACAACATTTATTGCTAAGGGGTTAAATGTCCGGTTACACTTTGATTAGTGCGAGTTCATACATTTTCTACTAAATGCAAGAATAAAGTGTATGAACTGGAGGGCTATTCTTACTGAGTGAGATTTGATCTCACCATGTTTCGTCCTTGTTGCTCTCGTTTGAATGGTCATAGGTGTGAGAGTGACTAAGATAAAATCTCATCTCATCTCACGCGTAGGAATAGCCCTCCAGGCTTTCGCATTAATCATAGTGTAACCATTCTTGACGAGTAAGATGTTTCTTGGTTACTCTCATTCCTATGACTTTTCAAACGATAGAGACAATGACAAAGAATATCTCGACTAATAAGAATAAGGCACCAGGCCTTAATACGCTCTTTAAAGCGATGCCCCGTTTTCTTAAGCTGACGCAAATCGATTGTAATTAATATTTTTTGTCCATCAGAAGCAGAATCTCGTTACTGCAAGCCACCTCCAGGGGTAAGTGTAACTATAATAATAATAATATTATATTTAATAATAATAATATATTTATTTCCATAAATTATATCTCAACTAAATCACTGTTTTATAAAAACTAAAACGTCTTCTATAACTAATGCGGTTGTTCGTTCGCGTGTCTGTAGTGTAGTGTTGCCTATCCATAGTCCCACTATAGATAGTTCTTGGGCCCCCAGTGGGGGTAACAAGTGGGGGACAAGAGGGAACAAAAAGAAAAGCAAGAGGGAGCAAAATTAAGAGAAAAAAAAGGAGGGGTAGGCTGAAAATCAGCGTTGCTTAAACTGATTCAGTTAACGCAGCTTAGTGCTGAGCGTGCTCTTATTGCCACCGTAATTATCTGCTACCTATTGTACCTAATTAGTTTTATTTCCAGTTCTGACCATCTTATTATTTTACAGACAAAACGCTCCCGCTCCTTCTCCCCTTTCCGCCGCTGCCTTTGCCAAGACAAAGCGAGCGAGGCACTGACCAGAGGCGAACTGTCCATGACCGACCATGACGCCACAATCCGCAAATGGCTCGAAGACCTCCCAGTCTTCGCTGACAGTACACCGGAAAATCAAAAACTCCACCTCGAAATGCTTCCAAAACTAAATGCTAAACTAAAGGACTTGAGAGATCAAGTTGATTACGAAGAGAAAGCAATGAACGAAATACGAGGTTTCATAAGTACGTTGCATTTATCGACTCCTCGAGATGAAAATTCTTCGGAAATCGATGAGCCCGGGAACGATATTAGAGATGCAGGAATGGTACCTAATCCAATGACACCTGAAGAAAAACATAAGCATGCAAGGAACCTTGTAAATGAATTAAATCCTAAAACATTAACAAAAGTCAGATATATAACTGACGGACCAGCGACAAGCTTGCTAGAAGACAGTTCAAAGATTTCTGGAAATTCAAGGGCAGTGAATACATTTGTTGACAAAGACTTTGAAAAAAAGGTGGGCCAACTTAAATCTGAATACGTTGATGACGACATCAAAGACGCACAAATAAAAACTTATTCAGATCCTACGTCTGACACAGAAAGTGCGGGAAGATCTCAGTTGACAAAAGTAAATAGATCCACGATGCCTGCTGAAAATTACCCAAATACTGAAGACAATCGAAGCGTAACTAAAAATATAACTAAATTGCTAGATAATCCTGCAATACCTGAACATGTCAAAACTAAGAATCGATTCTTAGTTCAAAATTTTGATAAAAAGCTTAAAGAATTGCAATCTAAAAGCGCTAGTGACGATGACATAGAAGCCGAAATCAGAAAATTTGTGGACTCTATGGAAGCCGCAGGAATGCCTATGACGCCTAAGCAAAAAAATGAAATGATCGCTGATATGCTCAACGATGTGAAATCTGGAAAACCTAAAGATTCCAACGATAAGAATCAAAACGTAGTTAAGAAATTAGATAAATTCCTGGAAAATCAAGCAATACCTGAACATGTCAAAAATAAGAATCGATTCTTAGTTCAAAATTTTGATGAAAAGCTTAAAGAGTTACAATCTAAAAATGCTAGTGACGATGTTATAGAAGCGGAAGTCAGAAAGCTCGTGGATTCTATGGAAGCAGCAGGAATGCCTATGACACCAAAGCAAAAAAATCAAATGATTGCTGATATGCTAAAAGATGTGAAATCTGGTAAACATGAAGACGTCAAAGCGAAGAGTCAACGCGTAGTTAAGAACTTAGATAAATTGCCGGACAATCCTGCAATACCCAAACATGTCAAAAATGAGAATCAAATCTTAGTTCAAAATTTTGATAAAAAGCTTAAAGAATTGCAATCTAAAAACGCAAGTGACGATGTTATAGAAGCCGAAATCAGAAAGCTTGTGGATTCTATGGAAGCAGCAGGAATGCCTATGACGCCAAAGCAAAAAAACCAAATTATCACTGATATGCTAAACGATGCGAAATCTGGAAAACATGAAGACGTCAAAGAGAAGAGTCAACGCGTAGTTAATAACTTAGATAAATTGCTGGACAATCCTGCAATACCTAAACATGTCAAAAATAAGAACCAAATCTTAGTTAAAAATTTTGACAAAACGCTTAAAGAGTTACAATCTAAAAATGCTAGTGACGATGCTATAGAATCGGAAGTCAGAAAGCTCGTGGATTCTATGGAAGCAGCAGGAATGTCTATGACGCCGAAGCAAAAGAATCAAATGATAGCTGATATGCTAAATGATCTGAAATCGGAATCGAAACAGCGAAAACGTTGGGATGAAAGTAATAGAAATGATAAAATTAAAGGAAGTAGACCTGGCAGTACAAGTTCTGAGTCAACCTCCAAAAACTTAGAAATTGTCAGTCCTCAGGAGAAGCGAAAGTTAAAAGAAAAAATTACCAAACAAATTTTAGACTTTAACAAAGATATAACTGGTGATGAACCCACCGAAATACGAAATAAAAGAAAAAAGAACGCTGCACAACTAGCTGATAATATTACTGAAACTATGACTAACTTTGATGAAAAATTTGTACCAATTAAAGATGATAAAATTATGAGTGAGGTTACACGCCATTTGGAGAAGGAGGCATTCGATACATCTGAACCAATAAATCAGTTAGCTAAACGGCTGAAACGTCAATTAGAAACGATAGATTTTGAGACTTCCACTCCTGATAGCGAAATTAAAAATAGGCGTAGGGAAAGTGCTGAGGGACAATTGAGGGGTGACTCAGAAGATGATGAGGAATCTAAATCAAATGTACCTGTAGGAAAAAGTAAACCTAATGCTAGATCTTTGTTGGCTGAAACGAAATACAGACAGGATTCGGCGGCAGTTATTAAAACTGTAGATAAATGGGCAAACAGTTTACCAATATCGAAAATGAATTCTTCAAAAAAAGTTGATTATGAAGCCTTAAAAGAAGAATTAAAAGATGAAATAAATCAAATTGGATTACATAATGAGCCTGAGGTCAGAGATAAAATAAAAAACTTTTTGGGAAATTCTCCGGTTGATCTAAAAAATATAAAAGACAAAGAAAAGTTTTTAGGAAAACAAGAAGATCAGTTAATTGCTACACTTAAAAAAGTTCTCCAAAAAGAACGGTCGCCAGAGTCAGGTAAATTTATTGAATTAGCAGTAGAACAATGGACGAAAACTCTGGACCTCCCAGAAACTGATGATGGTGACCAAAAAGAAATGATCGATGAGGCCAAAGTGGATTTAGTTTCAACATTATTAAATGACATCATTGACGCTGATAAAACTCCAGGAAAAAGAATCGATGAAATATATCCCGATGCAATAGCTGATTTTTTAGAAAAAATGCCAACACATTCGTATCAACCTGAGGATATAGATCAACTGGCTAAATCTTTACAAGATACGGTCAATATACTTTCAAAAAAAAATTCACCTACTGGTGAACCAGTGAAAAGAAAGGCTGCTGAAGTTCTATTAGAAGATATCACAAATTGGGTTAAAAATCTTCCGATCGAACCAGGTTTTCCTCAAGATGAAACAGACAAAATTAGACAAACGATAGAATCCAAATTAATACATAAAATTGGTGAACTAAATATGAATCCTGAGTTACTACACGATGATTTTCTGTACGAAGATATACTTGGAGATGAAATTGACAATATACTTGCCGATATACAGAGTGAAAGAATCGATAACGATCAAGCGAAACTAAAAGAGGAATTGCTAGATATTGTGAGAAAAGCGAAACAGAAAATTCGAGATGAAAACGCAGGGCAAGTTTATAAACAACAACTTCATGAAGCAATTTCGAAAACGTTACCATCTGTTAACTTGGGTCCTGAAAAACAAGCATTATTCGAAGTGCTTAAAGATACTATAGCCGATGCTTTTATAAATATGCATTACGTCGGCAATAAAGAACAAGAAATAAATAAGCTAAAAAATAAAATTAATGATGAAATGAATAACTTTCTCAAGGACCATTTAAAAAAAAGATGTCCCGCATTAGCACTAGATACCAGAAAAGTTATCGAAAACTTGTATGATGCTATGGAAAAGATCAAAGAACCGCAGACTGGTGAGTTTAGAGAACAAGTTAAGCTCGTCAAATTAAAAAACGAGATCAACAGTTGGGTAAAAGGCTTGCCATTGGTCTCGCAAACTGGGCAAGACAAGCTCCAGACAAATAAAATGATCAACAATCTCGCTAAAAAACTACTCGACGTCGAAAATATGAGAGGGCTCATACCAGATGATGCATATGACGAAAAAATTAAAAAAGAAATAATCAAGTTTTTGGAAAAACTCCCACTGACAACTGACGATGAAAAAAATTTAGACGAATTTGCTGAAAACCTTATGGAAAATCTTAGAGATACAGTAGAGCAGCGAACATTAGACGCTGAAAATAGACATTCCATCCAACCTACACAGTCTTGCTCGTGCACCGTACACTCGATTCCACCGAGCACTTTAAGCAGAGAAGACCAAGAACACCTCGACCGCATTAAACAAAGGACAGCACCACTACAAAGGATTTCATTCAACGACGCCTCAATATCTCCCACTTTTATAGACACTAGCATCCAAACTGACATCGAACGAGCTAGTTTAGGCACATGCCCTAATCAGAGGTCATGCTTAGCACAACGACATTCAAGTGCTCAGACTCCTACAAGGAGAATGCAGGCTGTCGGAAGTCAAATGCATGAATCAAATATCGATGGACCCTGGAGTTCAGTCGACTGTGCGGTGGGTCCACCTAGAATTTCTCCCCCATGTCCTGCCACTCATCGTCCCTCCTGTTCTTCCATGAACCAGTTCCGAAGACCCATATCACCAGTAACCCGTAGCCCATGCATGTCAGGTGCTCCGAAGTCATACCCTCGCCCATGCATGCCGCATCAATCTCAACCGCTATACGCCAACCCTCGCTGTTCACAAAGACCATGCGAGTCTCAGTGCCGATCTTGTGCGCCGCACTTAAGTCCCAATTACCAGAAGGCGTTAAAACCCACGCCGTGCAGACCTGAGCAGCTCCTACCAACACAAGTAGGGATTCAGTGCTCAGTGACGGACTCATCAACGCCACCTCACGTGATGTCAGACGAGAGTAATTCGTCTCCGCAAGAGAACCTGCGTCTGTACCAGCATATTTCGCATCCATACGAACCTATGCCGCGCAGGGCGGACCAAAATAATCAAAGACCTAAATTAGGCCGTCAAAGTAGTCAACAATGTACTTCTAGCCAGCAGTGTTTACCACAGGACATGCCAAGTCAGAGGATTATACGAAAAACTCAAAATGATCCAAATAGTACGTGCCCAGGGTCTGTGTCACAGATGCAGTGGAACCGACGATCGCACCAGGACAGTCAGCCAAGGAAGTGTGTGGCGTCTCATTCGAATCTTCCATCCGAAGGTCAGATTTAATCTAGAATTAGCATTAATTAATTATTTAGTCTGTGGCTTAGGTAGCAATATTGGTTTTCCAAATTGGTTCGACGCTTGAACATTATTTTGAGTTAGATTAAATCCGAAGTAGGTACCGACATAAAAAACACATTGTTTTCAGTTGCGATGTATTGATGTTGCGTTGGCACTTAAATCGCCGCTGTCACGCGAACAGGCAACGCGCCACACGCCGGCACTCCAAATATGTATTTTGAAATACTTCCGATGCGTGGCAATGCATTTAGCGTTGCGCTAACGCAACGCACCGCTTTTGCGAGAGAGTAGGTAGTACAATAATCATTTTTCGATAACCTAAATCTCTAGCATTGTAATGTAAGAAACTCTTATCTCATTTACAGGTCAATCGTGTCTGGAACTGCAGAACAGCTCACAGTTTTCTCCTTCGCAACAAATGCCGTGGTCGCGGAATTCACGACTTTCCTACGCAAGTCCAGGCGCTCCAGAACAATACGAGACTGGACCAAGTAGTTCCTTCCAAAACCGTGTGACGCATCTCGGATCTTTCGACAAGCCAAGAAATCACGATTGGAACAAGGTTCAAATCAATCGTCAAAGTTGGGACATGAGATACGGACACTGCTTGGTTTCAGACGAAGAATGTCGACAAGAAGGGAGGATAAACTGCAGTTATAGACCAAAATGTGGTAGATACAGCGGCAGACGGAAACCTCGTCATTTAGATAATGACGAATCTATGTACAGCTGTGCTAGGTGTCATGGAGTACACTGTCCGTACCCAAGTTATTTGTTCTTCAGATGAGTGTTGTTGTTGTTCAAAAATTGTAATTAGTATTTATGTTGTGTTGTTTGTGCTAGAAATAAAATACATCGTTTTGAAAAGACAATTTTTATTGTAGCGTTGTGAATTGCTGTAAAATATTTGTCTAAAATATAGGTGTCCTTAAAACAAAGGCAAGGGCATACCACACCACAATGAACTCATCATGTTGCGTCTCCTCTCATACATGTATCTTGAAGGCATAGGCATCATACAATAAGGCCTGCGTTTGTTATGGCTACCATGATGCGCCTTACACAAGCATATCCTTTCGTCTTCTTCATCGAAAGAAGTTTCTTCTCCATCAGAAATGCTTCTTGCTGCCCGCAATGGATTTCTCCGCATTTCTTGCTTGTCTTTATTTGAATTCGAATTATCTGTTCCAGAATGGTTTTTTACGCCGTAATATGTTTGAGCAGAAGTTATTTTTTTTAAGTTTACGGGTCTGTTGTCTATTATTCTATAGTTACTTTTTAGCATCTTGTTAGCTGAGGGTAGTATAGTGGGGTGAGAATATTTGGTTCTTAAATTTTTCTCTCTTGAAAGAGAGATGCAGGTACAGTTGTGTTCATTACGATCAGAACTATCATTTGGTATGTTATGTAACATTTGTCTAGTGTTTTGATTATTTCTTAATTTTGTTACAAACGCGTCTATAACAGATGGACTTACATTATCTTTACCGAGTTTCTTAAGACTTTTTATGATTTCGTGTTTCATATTGTTCTCGTTTTCTGGGTCGTGACCTTGTAGTTGTATGTTGTTCAATTTGTTCGCTAAGTCTTCTTTTAAACGGTTTACTTTAGCAACCTCTGCATTCGGTACATTTATTTCATCAAAAAAATCACCTATCTCTTTCTTCATCCGTATTTCTTCAACTTCTTCCAATAAAATATTTTTATTTTTTGGTGAACATTTTGTCATTTCTGATATTAATTGATTCGTTTTCATTAATGAGTTGATTTTTGGTTCATTCTTGTTAACATTAGTATTCAATGTAGAAATTTTGGATACATTGTCTTGGAGATTTGATTTCAGGTCTCGTTTGTCTTCATCATTATCATTACTGTATTTATATTGAATAAAATCATCTACGATGTCGGTACTTATTTTGTCTATGTAAGCTTCTGTCTCCGGAGGTATGCCATGAGGTCTATTTAAAACTTTATCAACAGTGTTAAGCAAGTCTTGTTTGTACGTGTGACTATCTTTTTCCTTAATTATGTGAAGTTTTACAGCCTTAACATTTTTTTTTAGTTCATTTAGTTTAGCTGTTTTTTTATCACTAAAGCCACAACTTATCGGAATAGTTGAAAGTACATTTTCTACCTCTTCGCCAAGTAATTCATCGTAAAGAATTTCGTTGTTAAAAATTTCCGGGCTTATATTGAGTTCACTTATTTTAATTATGATTTTAGTTGTGATATCATCTTTCAACAGTTGAGTATGCGCTAGATCATTATCTTTTACAGGTAGTTCATTACACCAGGTGTTAACAATGTCATAAATTTCGTCGGCTGGGTTTTTTCTTGGCCTTCCACCACATGCATTCACTGGCTGAAAATTATCGTTGCTTTTCTTACATGATGCTTTGCACTTGGATTTTGCTTTGTCTTTTTTACTCTTGCTCTTTGAATTTTCTAAGACACATTTCCTCTGATCTGCTGTAGATTTCAATCTCTTTTGAAGTGCCGTCGCGTAGTCTTTAAGTTTGTTTTCGTTGCCTGGTTCCAAAGGCAAGTTTATGAGCCATTTCATAATTTCTTTTAATATCTTATTATCTGGTTTTGGTTCGGATTTTTCGATTTCGTGTATTCGTGTTGCTAGCGTTGATAGTATTTTGTCCCAATCAAGTAATTCGCTTAAACCATTAGCTTCTCTCATAGGTAGTTCTTCAAACCACGTATCAATTTCACATCGTGTTTTAACTTTTTCGACTTCGTCTATAATAGAAGCTTCGTTTGGAATTGGGACTTTAAACAAAGCACTATATAATTCATTGTAAAGTTGATCCTTAGATAAAGGTGTTGCATTCCTGTTTTTGGCATGGCTAAAGTATTTGTCAATTTCTTTTTTTAGTAAAGTTTCATACTTCGTTTTTACAACGTCAGACCCGTGATCAAAATTTTCTAATATAAATGCTGTAGCTAAGCGATCTTTATATATTTCAAAACCGGGATCATACACTTGTGCACGAGGAATCGGGTTAGGAATAGAAGTATCAATTGTTTTCTCAAGTTCTATTTTGTAAGTATCACCAGCTGCTTTCTCTTTGAAGTCGTTTTTAATATTAACTATTATGTTCACGATTTCGTCCTTTAATTTTTCTTTATTATTTTGGAATTCTTCATTTTGTGGCACATTTTCAAATATGGTATTGATTTTGTCTCCCAATTTGTCTTTGTATAGCATATCATTGTGATTTACTGTAGGATTCATATTAAGCTTTCCAACTTCTTGATATAATTTTAAGGAGATATCATTTTTTATTTCCATTGTAGCATCATCATTTGCAGCTTTTATTGGCAATGCTTGAGACCATTTTTCAACGGCATCCGTCAAACTGCTTAAATTTAACTCTTTGCTTTTCTTATTACCCAGTTTAAATATCAAAGTTTTACTTTTTTTTACAGTTTTATTGTTTTTAATAACTGTGGTTTTAGAAGTGTGTAAATTTGGTAAATCATTACCTAATTTTGGCAAATCATCGCCGTTTTGTTTTAATTTTTCCATTCTATTTATCAACTGTTGAATGACAACTGGTAAAACTATTTCTTTGTTTTTATCCAATGGGAGTTCTGATATCCAATTAGCTACATATTCTTTGAAATTTGTATCAATTTGCTTATCTCCAGAAATATCTAGTCTTTTTCTATCAGTTTCAGTCATTTTTTCAGCTAAATCACATATTTTTTCGGTAACACTATCTTTGTCTGATTCTTTCATCGGCAAAAGTGGTAGATTTTTCATCCAATTTGTTATTTCTTTGACATACTCAAGTTCGAGATTGAAATACTTAGCAGTTTCATCGCTAGGAATTGGGACACTAGTTAATTTATTATAAATATGACCTTTAGATAGCTCCGAAGGGTTAGGAATTATTTTTTTTAACTCTCTTATCAGTCGTATAGCCCACGCCTCCATTTTAACTTCATCATGAGCTATGTCGTCGCCATTTATTCTAATAAATTCTTCAATAAAGTCTCCAATATTGTCAGGGTTAACTCCAGAAGTGTTATTAGATTCATTTGCTTTAATAGTGATGTTGACATCTTGTCGATGGGCCAGAATTTTATTTACTAACTGAGATACCATGAAAGGACTATTTTCATGATATTCTCTTGGTATCGGTAACAATTTTAAGTGCTCGAGAATCATAACACTCATGTAGATATCGTAGTCCATTGCACCTGGATTATTTTCTCTATCTTCTTCAACTTCACGGATACTTAATGCTAAACTATTCACAAAATCTATGCGCTCTCTATTCCCCAAAGTGTTGTATGACGCATCTATTGGAAGATTTTTGAGCCAATCTGAAATGTCCTTTACATATTCTAATTCTCTAATTACTTTTTGTGATGGAAACCTATCATCTGTCTCATTACTTTCAAAATTGTCATAGACCTCTTTTCTTAAAGTTGGATTAAGACTCAGTAAATGACTGTTAAGCAATCGATTAAATGCACGTCTAGCTAATGGATCGTCGATATCATAGTGATGTTCAATAAATTTTGAAATAAACATTGCCATTGTATTGTCTTGATTAGCAGATTCTTCAGCTGATTTTTCATCGTCACTTGTGTATGTTTTTGGTGAATTTTCATTTTCTAACTTTAATTTCCTATGTTCTTCTCTCAGTTTTGTTCTTTTTTCTACAATGCCGGCAAGCGTAGCGTCTTGTGGTAGAACAATTACTCGTTCTGTAAGGTTTTTTGTTAGTTTAATAATGTCGTGTTTCTTTTCAGACCTTACAATCTGGTTTAGCCAGTTGTTGATATCTTTAGAAACTGCCTTTTCTGAGCGTTCCTTTTCCAAATGGTTTTCCAAAACTTGAGTAAGTTCATGTATCTTGTCATGTCTAAATTTTTTATCATTGCTGGTAAACATATTTGACGGTTGTTCATGCATCCAGATCGAAATTTCATCTTCCAAAACATCAGCTGCTTTCGGGACAAAATTGTCGTTCCATTTTGAGATTTCATAAAACTTTAAATTTTCCATTGCTTGACGATTTCCGTATTGCGGTTGTGTCATTGCTAGTACAGGAATTTTTTGAAGTGAATTCAAAAAGTCGTCGATTTCCTTATAAACATCTTGGAATTCAAAAGCTCCTAGTTTAAATATCCATCTGCAGACAATATATTTTTGAATTTCCCTTTTATCCTTTTTAGGATCAGGTGCTAATTGATCTAGTTTAGCTTCATCCATAATGTCACCGGCTAAATCTTTGATCATAGTTTCTTTAAAGTCTCTTTCATCTGTTGCACTCAAATTTTCAGGCAATGTTTCCATCCATCTTCTTATGAGATTGGCTACTTTTTCCATGTACTGTATTTCTTGTGGATTGAGTTTGGATACCTCTTTCTCTGGTCGTTTCTTTTTTGGCGTAGATGTTACGGGGTTTCTTGGAGAACTGGTTTCTTCTAGTGATGTGTAGACTGATGTAGTGAATTGTTTTCGAAGTTTGCTACAAGTTTGTGAGCTTGCACATGCTTCCCCTTCGTCAAGTACTTTTTGTGCTTTTTTAACTATGACTTTAGCTAAACTCCAAGCTCGAGCTTCGGATAGATTTGTAGAAGTTACTAAAAGATTCATCATTTCATTTTTGGCATGGCGTTTGCCTTCAGGTTCACCTATTTTATAACAATTGTTAAGCATTATACTGGCTTCTTCAATCACCATATTGTTACAGTCGACTCTAGCATCTTCAAAACATTTTCTTATTTCGTGATATATCGCTGTTTCTCTTTGATTATGGTAAGACCATCTGTTACCACATTTTGAGGGTGTTGAAAAGTTGAATAAAGTTGTGTATTGATATTTTGCCTGAATGCAAAGTATTCTACTTGCCAAGTCTTCTGCAAGGTCTCGGATGGTCATGCCTCTATTTAGTGAATTGTCGACGACAATAGGTAAATCATTCATGATATTGAGTATAGTTAGTTTTAACATCATATTGTCATTACATGTTATATTACTTATTGTACGTTTGTTTAGTAACGGGTTAATGCGAAACATAATAAAATCCGCTAAAATAAATATCTGATTTTTCAACACGTTGTTGTTCTTTGTTCTTGAATCAATTAACCGTAGCCAATCGATGATACAAATTTTGACTTCGACATCTCTTGGATCATTTGTAAATTGATTGTTGAAGCTCTGGTTGCATGAGATCAAGGATGTGTGCACTTCGGTTACTGCATTTGTATTGTGTTTTTTTTTAGAATCTGCTACTGCACTTTTGCTGGTTTTTCGTCTGGAATAATTAGTGCTTGCATTTTTCTTGTTCCTGTTTCTTCGGGGCTTTGTTCCGTTATTTTTTAGTGAAACTTTACTTTCAGATTCAATGTTACTTGATTTATCCATAGTATGAGGTATTGGGTTGTGAGCATGTGATATACTATCATCAACGCTTCTCCTAGTTTTTGAATTCTTAATAGCTTTTGGAGATTTAGTTTTGTTATTTTGTCCATATTTAACAATACTCATTAGCGATGACATAATAGAATCATCGCCTGTAGATTCATCAATACTTAGCACCATTTTATTAATTTTCTCTCTACAGGTGTTTCCATTATCCATCATAATAGGTGTATTAGTTGGAATGTCAGCTTTGTAAATTTTTGAAATACTCGGTTGACAATCGTCATCACGCTTTATAACAGCTCGAACAATAGGGAATCTAGAAGCTTCGATGTTACCAGTATACGAGCTGCCATATGTAGTTGTATAATTATCGGTACAACTAGATGTTTTCATATTGTCATAGCAACCAGTCATATAATTTCTGTTATTAGTTATGATATTTGTATTAGACGGCGTAGTACTACCTTCTACGTATCTAGCTGCAGTATCATTGAAATCAGTGCACGCATTTCTATAATTCGTATTACATCCGGAATAGCTTTCGGCATTTCCAGGACTTGCAGATATGTCACAATAATGGCTTGCATCATTTATTTGTTTCATATCCCTATAGTTAGGTATAGTGCAACTATCTACGTATCTTCCAGAACGTATATACCCACTGGTATTACTTGCATTCACATCGCGGCAATTATTCCCATTATCAGTTCTGTTTCTTTCAAAGTTGTCATTCACACATCCGGAATTTCCGCTATATTTAGCATTAATAGCTCCATGGGTATCACAGCATTCATTGGCACTAGTCCTAGTGAAAGATGTGTCTGTGTATTCATCAAAACGACTTTTGGTGCAACCATTTTCACTTTTGACCTTTATGCTATTGTTAAAAGGGGTAGAAATGTATCCTTCGGAATATTTTCTTTCGCTTTTTAAGTTTCCTTTCAAAGGTTTCGAGCATCCTTCGTGGTATTTACTGCTTTTATTGCCAGTGTAGTTTTTAGAAGTGTCGGGGATGGAGAAATTGGAGCATTCTTTGTCGCAGTATTGGTCATAGCTGGGTCCAGCTCTGATGGAGACGCAGTTTTTTGATTTTGTTGAGTGAAGCTGAAACGAAACACGTTCTTACTTATTTTTGCCCAATTACTGAAGGGTGCGAGTTTAGTTCGTCACGCCACCTTCATCTGGGTCAATCCTGAAGTCGTTTAGTTTTTGGGACCAATCTGTAGTAACCTGCAGGCCTAACATGAACGCCGCGACATAAATTTGTCGTGTTTATCAAGACAGATATATGTTTACACGTAGTCTTGTTACGTTCTTACACGACTGAAATTCATGAGAAGATTTTGTCATGGCAAGCATGATAGGCCTGCTGGAAGGAACAAGGGAGGGAAGGCCATTACCTAGCATGTTGTGGGACATTTCAGGCAGAAAATTAATAAATAAATGATGTACCAAAGGATATCCTAATGATTTTGGAGCGTATTATATCGCTACCGCTTTCCTAATGTACCTTTCCTTTCAGCTACTGTTGCTGCTGACTTTAAAGTTAACTTACAGATGATTTCTTGTCGAGGGTCCTTCCGCCATGGTTGGATTGATTGTGTCTTATCAAACGCTCTCTGATCATCGGACATCGGCGCTGGTTGCATGACTGAAAGGAAGATACCGTCAAGTGCGTCTCATGACACGATGGTGAAGGGTTTTGTAGCTAGGTTCTTTTTCATAAAAAGTTCAAACACCAATGATTTGCCTTGTTTATATTGCATTAGTGAATTTTGAGTTGCCTAATCACAAATGGCAAGCGTTACTTAACCGAGCTTTCCAATCCAATCTAATCATACCCTGTTTATTACTAGCACAATATTGATAATGTGAGTTAGGCGGCATAAGTAGCGCCATTTGGTTTGATAATGTCGATCAAACATCTACTTTAAAACACACTAGGAAATTTAGCGTGAGTAAGAGGACAGTCACGAAATGAGCCGCTCCGTTTTAGTCCTTTCTTTTCTGTTTTCTACAATATACCTACATAATACTAATATATCATTTCGTAACGCAATTTCCAGTTGAAAGAAGAGTATTATATCTAACACCCACACCAGGCGGCGAGCCTGTCCCCGTACATTTTTTTGGCATATAGCATATCTGCTACAGATGACATTAAATAATTATGTGTATTCATAAATGAACGTTGGTGCGCCCTTTCGGCTGAAATCGAACTCGCACCCTCTGGCTTGAGAGGTGAGCCTTCTTCCAACTAGTCTATAATCGGTTAATAATAATACTGATTATGTGTAGATAACTAGATACGCTTACATAAGCCGACAGCAACTTGTCTCTCAAATTTCTCCAGCTGCTCAAATATCGGACGTCCAGGTTTTGTGAGTATCTCCTTCTTGCTCGTTCTCTCTCCTTGTCCCTCGTTGCTATCTCTCTGTCTATCTTCACGTTGGCTCGCTGTGTCTGCTGGCTGGACTCGTGGATAGTTATGTAGGCTAGGGGATTTTGGTTTTGCAGTTGAAGTGATCTATGAGGTCCTGCGAAAAAGCATAAAACTCTTAACTGTTAATATCCTTACATGGCAGAATACGGCTTATGAGGAGCTGAAGTGTAGTGCTAAAAGCTCGAGTTAGTTCTCCTGCAGATTTCGGGGCTCTCTGCCTCTAATAAGCATCAAGGCAGGCCACCCAGGAGTATCAAACATAATCTCGCCAAGATTGCCTCTCGTCAACAAAAAAATGAGTATAGTAGAGGTGTGTTTGTGCGCCATGCCTCCGCCGATCGTAGCTTTAAGCTGGAACCGCATCAACGCTTTCACGACCGTTCCTATTGGTCAAAAAGCTTTTGACAATCAATATGGATACATTTGCGGTCGTTCGCGGCTTTCTTCTTGTTCTAGGCCGGTTTTATACATATCTAGCTGCGCCCCGTGGCTTTTAAAGAGTTGGAAAAGAGTAGCCTATGTGTTGATCCAGGGTTTAAGCTACATCCATACCAAATTTCATCAAAATCTGTCTATCCGTTTAAGCGTGAATAAGTAACACACATACACACTCGCAAACATTCGCCTTTATAACTTTAATAATAGTGTGATTATACTAGCTAGGCTATAACTTACCCAGGATAGTAATAGCCATGCCCTCATGCTGCCCGTCCCGGACAAACGAGAAAAGTTGGTTATCAAACCCCATTTTATATTTTTTTGGTGTTTTTAATCATTTTTTTGTACAAAAATTGGAAGAGAGTTATTTTTTTTGGGCACAACTTGGGGACGGCTATTTGTTTTGATGTAACTTGTCAAAGAGACTATAAATTAGCTTGTCACAGCTGCCAGCTCTATCAATGTCAAAAAAGTTCTTCTTTTACTTTGTGGCGATGGTTTTTATTTTTTTATATAAATGTGCCCCGACCAATAGTCGGCGACAGCTATTCCAAAAGGAGAGGCCTCCATCAGGTCTCTCTGTTATTATTCTGAGGGTCTCTCAGAGTCTCTCTCAGGTCAAAAAGGTGAGAGGTTTGTTTTGAGCTTCGCTATTAGATTATCGCTGGTTTTTTAACCGAGCGAAAGTGAGGTCTCAGAGTCTACTGGGACCACAATAAAAATTAAGGTCTGCGACTGGGACTAATCGGTATTTCGGTAACTTCAGTACTGCTGATACGATCTTCATGAAATTTTGTAGACAAGTAGTTTATGCAAATACAATTTTTGAGTTTGAATGTGAGCAGAGGGGGGCTATTCCTGCGCGTGAGGTGAGATGAGATTTTATCTTGGTCTTTCTCACACCTATGACGTTTCAAACGAGAGCAACAAGGACGAAAAAAGGTGAGATGAAAATCTCAAATCTCCGAATAGGGCCACTGGTTCGGTCGAGGGATTGTGGAGATATGGAACTACTAGTTTTCTCAGATTACATCCCTTATGATCCTTTTTTTTTATAACTTAATAGGCTTGCGTTTGGCCCCCAACATGCCTGATGATAAGCAGTGATGCGACCTACGATGGAGCACGCTTGCCTAGAAGAAACCGATTCACTCGAGACTTGAACACACCCAGATTATAAGTGTCAGGGAACACACACTCTGGCAGAGTATTTCACACTCTAGTGGTCCGTATAAGAAAAGAAGAGGAACCAAAGCGTTTTGTGCGTGTTGCATGATCCTCCTTGTCTCTTTCGAGCGATGAAAGCCTAGTTGGAGAAAGCCTGCCTCTCAAGCCAGAGGGAGCGGGTTCGAACCCAGCCGACGGCACGCACCAATTTGTTATGTGCGTATTGTATGTCATCTGCTACATGACTGGAGCCCGGTTAACGGCGACAGGCTCGCCCCCTGTCACATTGGGGACTGAATATCGTTCGGCGAAGTGTAGGTGTTGTATTTCACCTCTGCCAGCCCCCTCGGGGAAAGGTGTGACGATATGTGTTGTCTCTTTCTTCCTTACAATGCATCTCACATCGTAGTGGGTCAGCCTTCCTCACTTTTCTACTTCTCTTCTTCCTTATTACCCGACTGCGCAAGGAGGATTATGTTTTTCGAGTGTATGTACTTTGTATGTATAAGGTTTCTTGGCACGCCCTACAGCCTAAACATCTCGTCATTTGAACCGTATGGATGGTGAAAGTGACATCGGATACTATATTTTGCAGCCGAGTTTTTTTATTTTTCTTTTAATACCTAATGTTACTTCTTTCTTCTTTTCTTTTCTTTTCCTCTAGGTATTATATTTATCCTCAACATTGTTTTTTCACACTTATTTTTAATTAATGTTGTATGAGAAATGTTAACCAAACCCTCC
Organism: Peribatodes rhomboidaria; assembly: GCA_911728515.1. Classification (NCBI taxonomy): domain Eukaryota; kingdom Metazoa; phylum Arthropoda; class Insecta; order Lepidoptera; family Geometridae; genus Peribatodes; species Peribatodes rhomboidaria. Next base: position 4,187,644 of record OU452194.1, read on the forward strand.
TTGCTGACGTCACGATGACCTGTATGGTGGGAAACTCTTTGCCGGAGAAGCACCGAGAGGAAGAGAAGCATCGAGAGGAGCGCGCCATCTTTTTGTCTTGTGGACATTGTAGGATTTATTAATTTCAAAGTTGGTGGTTTGAGAATAAAATCTTGTTTTGGTTTTGTTATGAATCTTCCTCTTTTCTTAAAAACCTAATCCGTTTCTGTTTTTTTTAAATTACTTAATAGGCTTGCGTTTGGCCGCCAACATGCCTGATGATAAGCAGTGATGCGACCTACGATGGAGCACGCTTGCCTAGAAGAAACCGATTCACTCGAGACTTGACGACACCAGATTATAAGACCCAGATTATCAGTGTTCCCTGACTTCTCAGTCAGGGAACACACACTCTGGCAGAGTATTCCACTTTCTAGTGTAAAAGTAGAAGTAGTAGTAGTAGTAGAAGCGTAGTAGTAGTTGTAAAAGTAGTGGTTTGTAAAAGTAGTGTAAAACTTGTGGAACATACCTTTTTGGTAACAAACCAACTTCTTTGCACCCGTCTTGACTGTTTACTGCTTGATTAACGACTGACGTATTTTTTATATATTGACAGGCCATTCACCAGTATTTCTAAAATTCCAAATCTTCATTTTTGAGATGTTCCTTTAGATTTTCTTTTTCATTTTGAAATTAATGTGACTGGTTTTTTACCGTTTCCGTTACACAAAATTTGATTCAGTAACTATTTTTCATGAAAATTGATCTGTGAAATGTAAGTGGACAATGTAGTGGCTGGCTCAGTCGGTAGTGAACCTGCCTTCTAAACTAGGGAGCGTGGGTTCGATTCCCACCTGGAGCAAGCATTCATGTGATGAACATTTGTGTTTGTTCTATGTCTGTGTGTTAATTATCCATACAACCTGTAATCGCAAAAACAGCTGTTCCATACAAAAATAAATCAATCACCTGACACAAAATGTATAGAACAGCTATTTTTTTTTTTTCGAGATTTCGGTGTTCGGCCCATAGTAAAATTTGTTCATATTGATGAGTACAATGAACAGTTTTTGGTTAGGTACCAATAACCTGTATAAGTATGTATTCAAAAATATATATTATGTATGTATGTAAGTATATCAGTCTCTGGTCGCCATAATACAAGCTTTGCTTAGTTTGGGAACGACCGTGTCTGCAAGTGTCTCGAATACTATTATTATTATTACTATACCTAATGATCTAATTAAGGCTTAATTTAGTCGATAACTCAGTCGTTAGCCTGCATGCGGGCCCTAAAGGCCAATGAAATTGAACACAATCCCTTTTTTGTAAAGCACCAGAATTCTCTCTAGTACAATGCTTATACACACTTACTTATACACAAGTACCTTATAGGTCGTCGTACTCCATCTTAGATCACCACGTCGCTTAACATCAGGCGAGTTGGTGGTCAAACGCCGACCTATTCTACGTAAAAAAAAAAACTCACGGTGAAAGTTCCTTTATTTATTTATTTATTAAGGTAAGCCAACAGCGCACATATTAAACATACAATAAATAATGTTCTCATGGTTTCTATCTGATACATGCGCCAATTATAGGCATACACAACAATTTTCTATGATTTGCTTGACTAAATTTAAAAATTAACTAACGACAAATACACTTAAAAAAAAAGAAAAAAAAGGGAGCAATGGAAATTAAAAATTCAGTAAGAGTACAAAAATTTTCCCCGAATACTTTTCCGAACCTTTCCCCGAATAGTCTGGCAGAGGTATATTACAACACCCACACTTCGCTGGACGATATTCAGTCCCAAATGTTATTACAAATATTATCTACTTACTTTCAAGCTCCGTCATACAACTGCCGTCTTTGTATTTGTTCACTCTACAAAACTTCAAGGCTAGAGTGAATAAGTACCTTATAGGTCGTCGTGCTCCGCCTTAGACCACAACGTCGCTTAACATCAGGCGAGTTGGTGGTCAACCTATTCTACATAAAAATAAAAATACTAAAAAACGGGTCTGAGCAGTAGCGCACTTGTAGCGCCTCACTCAACTGCCGTCTTTGTACTCCTTCACTCTACAAAACTTCAAAGCTAGAGTGAATAAGTACCTTATAGGTCGTCGTGCTCCATCTTAGACCACAACGTCGCTTAACATCAGAGTGCTTAGTGTGAGTTGCTCAAAGTAAATCGAATAACTTTACTACAGCGTAAACGAGTTTACGTCACACGGATCGACAATCGAAAACGAGCGAGTGTGAGTGCCAATCGAGCTTGTCACTCGATTCGCGTAAATTCACCGTGAAAAAGTAAATTTTTCATGTCAATGTTGGCAGTAAACAAAAAACTCGCACTCACGATTGCGGTTTCTCATTACTCCCACTAGGTGGCGCTTTTTAATTTTCATACAAATTGGAGTTACTTTTACGCGATCGAAAAGTAAGAAAAACTCACACTAAGCACTCAGGCGAGTTGGTTGCCGACCTATTCTACGTAAAAAAAAACTACGATTTTTCACCCACGCACACGTTTTAGGTAAACTCCTCTTCATATAGAGTTGAAAATTGTATGTCATATTTGATGGTAAGATGAGAACGGCGCCTAGAATTACATTTGCCTAGAATTACCTACCTACTTACTTTAATGGCATCTGCCATACCTACTTACTTAATACTGGAGCCCGGTGTATGGCGACGTGCTCGCCGCCTGTCACATTGGGACTGAATATCGTCCGGTCTGGCTGTTGCAAAACACCTCTACTCTGCCAGTCTCCTCGGGGGAAAGAGGTGAAGATATGAGATAATTCTGGACCTACTGACTTGAATTATGTAGCTAGTACTTTACTTGACCGCTATAACGGTGATGATGCTCCGTCTGCTGCAGGCCAGGATCTCACGCAGATGACTGGCAGTGCTGTTACAAGCCGGATGTCTGTCTGGCTATCCTGAGATTTCTTAGAATGAAGGTAAGTACCTTCTGAAAAACGTCTTGTTGTAAAGGCCAAACTAATCTGATAAAGAACAAGACTATTTACGGATCCCCTGGGGGACCAGGTCAGGGGATCCCAGTGAACTCATTCAACTGTAACCACTGGGACTCGCTGGGCCATTTTTTTTGTACCATCGACCACCATGAAACTGCCGCCACTGGTAAAAACTATAGTCAAACCTATAGAACTCTATAATGAAAAAGCAATTATTATTAAATTTTAACATATCGTCACGACTTTACCCCGAGAGACTGGCAGAGGAGTATTACAACACCCACACTTCGCCGGACGATATTCAGTCCCAAATGTGACGGGGCGAGCCTGTCGCCATACACCGGGCTCTAGTCATATAGCAGATGACATATGTATAATACGCACATAAGTTCACACACAGAACAAATTGGTGCGTGCCGTCGGCTGGGTTTGAACCCGCTCTCCCTGGCTTGAGAGGCGGGCCTTCTCCAACTAGGCTATCATAAATTTATTTTTTTACACTGGAACTTTTTATATAGAGGCTATACACTCATCGTTAGTTCACCCAATCACACTGTAACCTAACTATATAATGCGAAAGTAAGTTTGTTCGTTTGTTTGTTTGTTTGTAACGCATTCACGCCCTAACTAATCAACCGATCATCATGAAATTTTGCATACACGTTGTCTGGGGTACAGAAAAGGACGTAGGGTACTTTTTATCCCGAAAAAATAAACGGTTTCTGTGGGACCGCAGGTGAAACCGCGGGGCGCAACGAGTATTATATAAACCCAAGTCTCCTTAAGATGGGTTTTGATTTTCAGATCTACTCGTTTTGTTCACAGCTTATGCCATTCTTCTGGTGATCTCCAACTGCCAGTGACAGCGCACATGGACATGGCGTTGGTACGTGTGCTGCCGGACGGGGCGTTCCAGATGTCTGTAGTTGATCAGAACGGACAGTACTCGATGGTGCCCAACAATAACACTGTTGGCGGTGAGGAATATAACTTGTCATTGAGAATGAAGCTTGATTCTGAAGGCGCTGGCCCACTGCGGCGCACGGAGAGGCTACGCACGTGTGTCTAGCTTCGCTTTACAAGAAAATGTATGTCATAATATCCACCGCAACCCACAGACACGCTACGCATGAATATGAGATTCATGACGTCATTGCTACACACGTGACTTGCCCGAATAAGCCACCCACGCATTTCAAAGCCATGCACGCTGTGCATGCGGTACACGTCTACGCGTTGAGCTATGTAGGGAACATATATTTCCGCAAGCCACGTGACGTCAATTCAGTGCGTAGCCACGCTAGTTTTACATAGTTGTGGGTTCATAGCGTGTGCTGCAGTGGAAACGTAGACCCACGTTGACTTGATCATGGCTGCTGCGTCTGACTGCGTCCCGCAGCTTCACCCGCGGATTATTATGATTTATTTTTGACTCGGTTTTGGTTCAATGTGTAATAACTGAAATACAACATTTGGGTCCCTATTCTTACACGTGAGGTGTTGTAATATTGGTCACTCTCACTCTTGTGACTTTTCAAACGAGAGAGACAATTACCAAGTTAATAACTCACGCGTCTGAATAGGGGCCATAACCGTTACCGTTGCGTTACACCGATTGATCGCGCGATATTTTCTTGCGCACTTAAATCTGCGTTACCACCAGAGATATGCGAGGATGCGCAGTGAGGGATCCTATTTGTTAAGAACCAATAGAATCACTTCATCTGAGTGAGGCTAAATAAATTAAGCGATTATATTGGTTCTTAACAACCACAGCCACACGCAGCCTAATGTAAATTTTAGCAACAGCAGTACCGCTAGCAGCGTACGTGCCAGTGACGCCCGTGCACAACGTGGGCACGGAGCCGTGCGCGGACTGTAGGACGCACGGCGTGCATAACCATGGCGCTCAGGCGGTGGATGGGCGATATGCTAGTGTTTACCAGGTAACTAAGTATAGGCTCAATAACCATTTTTAGCAACAGCATTACCGATAGCAGCTTACGTGCCAGTTACACCCTTGCAAAACTTGGGCACAGAGCCGTGCGCTGGCTGTAGAACGCACGGAGTGCACAACCACGGTGCTCAGGTGGTGGATGGGAGATATACATGTCGTCACGCCTTTCCTCCGAGGGGGCTGGCAGAGGTGTACAACACCCACACTTCGCCGGACGATATTCAGTCCCAAATGTGACAAGAGTTTGTGTGGGTAGTTAGAGCGGAAATATATTAGATATTTGTTAAAGAAATTTGTTCAATGTCTTCCTTGTTTTTAGATGGTGCATTGCAACGTGCTTCCGACTTCTCCACCGGTAGAAGTCACTGAGTTCCCTCCGCAACGAGCTGAGTTGAGCAGAGGTTTGTGTCGTTATCAGTTGGGTCCTGACTATCCGAGCATGCCTCGCATGACAGGCTTCTGTCTCGCTCTGGGTTGTGGTAAACTTGGTCGCCAAAAACGAGACAGAAGCGTAACATGGAGTCGGCTCCTGACTGACCGAGCATACCTGCATGGCGAGACATGCATTTCGCTCTTTGCCAAACTTAAGGGCCAGTCAGCCAGACCTGACTGATATTGTCATATCTGGGTCTCCACAAACCAAGCAGGCCCTGCAAAGCACGCTTTCATCTCGCTCTTGCTGCTAAGCTCACCACAAAACAGACTGAAATAGAAGCTTGCCTTACGAGCGGCAGATGATTTAAATACCTATGTAGTCAACAAAAACAAAAAGTTTCGGTGAAAGTATTGACTGCCTTGGTGGCTCAGTTGGTAGTGAACCTGCTTTCTAAGCTAGGGGGCGTGGGTTCGATTCCCACCTAGGGCAAACATTTATGAGATGAACATTTGTGTTTGTTCTATGTCTGGATGTTAATATCTATTTAAGTATGTACTTATTTAAAAATATCTAAGTATGCATATCAGTTTCTGGCAGCCATATTACAAGCTTTGCTTAGTTTGGTGAGACGACCGTGTGTGGAAGTGTCCCGAATTTATTTTATTTATTTATTTATTCTCTACGCGTCAGGGTCGTTTGTTGTACGTGGGTCGTTTGATGTAGCGATGAACTGTTGTTCTAGGTCAAGGTAACTTCGAGGTGGGAGGCATCGGCAGCGGGGAGACCAGCACCAGCCCCACCAGGATGAGCCAGTCCTACAGAGGGGGCATGAACTGGCCTGACAAATGTAAGGCACATGTTTGGCTTATTCTGGCTATTATATTATAACTGGCTTTAGGTTGCCTTTCCATCGGACGATGAGAGGTACAAGAATTTGTAGCGAAGAAAAAATGTACTAGTAGGATCATTTCGCTGTGATGGGTTTTTTCCTCGCACTACTTATCATCTTTTAGAAAGACAGCTTTGAGCCAAGGCCAGGAGTTCACCGCTCACGAGACTTGCGTCTTGCGTTGGCGACTACGACCAAATGTTAGAAGTTATTTAGAGTGTGCCACGAGCTACAGCAGTGTCTTGCATGCGGTACGGAAAGATTCAACCGACCGCGATCGGCGGTAAGCAGAAAGGCGAGCGTGCCGAACAAAAGCAGTAGCTCGTACCACAGGTGCCACGAGTCAGAGCTGTGCGACCGGCGACCGCGACGGACTACTTTACTTACTTGGCCCCCAGCGGGGGCGAAAAGTGGGGGACAAGAGGAATAACCCGAACTCGGTGTCAAGCGACTTGATTATAATTTTGTTTTTTATTTTGAAATGGTTGAGTGACGAAGTAACGTTGAAACTAGCGTTCTTAATGCGCCCGCCGCGGTCAATCGCCGTTGCCGCGGCCGACTTGTAGCATGCATGGTATAACAATATTATAATCCGCCCAGGGGGGCTATTCCTGCTCGTGAGATGAGATGAGATTTTATCTTGGTCACTCTCACACCTATGACGTTTCAACCTAGAGCAACAAGGACGCAAAATGGTGAGATGAGAATTTCAAATCTCCGAATAGGGTCCCAGGTATAGCATTCCGAGTCAAATATAAATGTGACGTCAATAGGTGCTTAAACAAGACAGAAATAATACATTTACAAATAGTTCGAAAGAGACGGAAGACGATGACAAGTGTCGTAATCACGTGTTGGCTCCCATAATGCTATAGACCTTGTTTTTTTAGATCATGTTCGCATGGATAGTCTCCATGCCCCAAGCCGGCGCGGTTCTCCAATGGAGAAACTGCGCCGCAGGACGTACCGCCTATACCTAATCGTGGCTTTATTGTTAGAATGGGGAAAGTAGGAAACTATTGCACTAACAATCATGTGCATTATTGTATCCCCAGCGGTGTACACGGCCCGCACCCCCGCGTACCACTACGAGCGCGACTCGTTCGCGGAGTCGCTCCGCAAGTACCCGAACCTGTCACCCGAGCGCTCCGCCGAGGTCTTCGAGCGGCTCGTCAACTACACGCAGATGAGAGCCTGTTAGTATTACCCAGCAGCAGTGTACAGCGTAACGGCCCGCTCCCCCCGTACCACTACGAACGCGACTCGTTCGCGGAGCCACTCCACAAGTACCCGAACCTGTCGCCCTAGCGCTCTGCCGAGGTCTTCAAGCGGCTCGTCAACTACACGCAGATAAGAGGCTGTAACTATAGTACTCCCATTAATATTTTTGACACCTTTGACGACGACACGACGACGTATCACCACCATCTTGCCTCATGTAAAGCCACGTTGCTGGTTAAGATTATGCACGAAGACGTAGAAGTTAACTTTTAAAATTTATGTAGCTTACTAAAAGCTTATATTTATAGCTATTTAATTACGTCGGAAATAGGTAAGTACTTAAATACTTTTAAAAAACAGATCATAAAAAATTATCTTTTGTTTCAATCAACTAGGCCCATATAAATAATTTCCTTAGAAATCCTCCGATAGATTAAAAATCCTCCGGCCCTCGTGCGGTTTCGTCACTACATGTCGTCATCAGTCGCCAACCATACAACACGACAAGCTTCACAACACAGTGTAAAAAAGTTTTTTTTTTTTTAAAAGGGGGATGTAGATGTAGGGCTACATACCTACATTACCTACCTACATCACACCACAAGTGTAACGCGATACGCGATCTATGAGTAACGTACCTATAGCTATAGTTAAGCATAGATTTAATCACACGCTATTGTATTAGTCCTAAGCCAACATCGCAGTAAAGTAGTCGTATCGTGAAAGGTTTTTCATTTACCACATTTTGGAGTCAGCAATAGTAATACATAATTAGTGAGAGTGATACATATAGGGTAGTCGCTCCACTACATACTCTCCCACACGAACACCAACAAATATTACCCTATATTGGTGACCCCGACGTGATAAATATTACCCTATACTGGCATAGGTATGGCACGAGTATTATTAGGTATTATTAGAAAATATAACTATTTCTTAGGAATATGCTCCATGTGCCGCCTCCCCGTAGCACCAGACTACTAACTAAACTAAGTCATACTATTATTACACTTGGAAAGGTCCCCCCCATCTAGGCCACTACTTACTCTGCGCTCAGCACTCACTTTGCCCCGCGCTCTACCAACGTGCCATCATGATCATGATACTTTGCGCCATACGAGCAAGATAACCTGATGGCACACATTTAAGGACAGGAAGAGGACACAATCAATGACATTACAATCGATCGCTACCACAACCACACATCATTACACAATAAGCCACTGTTCCTAATAGTAGTGTGTAAAAATAAATAATTTCCAGCGAATCTAAAGCCAATCAGCCGAGGGTCGATGTCTCCGACGCGGTCCGAAGCCGGGCCCGGGGTGAACCGGCGCGGCTGCACGTCCTCCTGCCTGAGGACTTCCAAAGCTTACGATTCAGAAGTGGGATGCAAACCGAAAGTATATTTTCATTAGTTTTGTTTTTTGTTCTATGCTTTCCCACAAAGGGGTTGGCAGAGGTGTAATACAACACTCGCACTTCGCTGCACGGTATACAGTTCCAAATGTTATAGGGGGCGAGCCTGTCCCCATTCACAGCTACAGTTATGTAGCAGATGACATTAAATACGCACACTTCTTCACACAAAGAACAAATCTGTGCGTGCCCTCGGGATCGATCGGTCCGGTTCGATCCCAGGAGGATCGAACCGGACCTTCTGGCATGAGAGGCGAGCCTTCTCCAACTAGGCTATCATCGCTTCATTCAGCTTCATTTTCGTTCATTCAGCTAATAAAAGCATGATACAAAACTAATTTTGATGTCACTGCAATCCATACCGTGTCCAGGGGCCCTATTCGGAGATTTGAGATTTTCATCTCACCATTTTTCGTCCTTGTTGCTCTCATTTAAAGCGTCATAGGTGTGTGAGTGACCAAGATAAAATCTCATCTCATCTCACGCGCAGGAATAGCCCCCCAGGAACCCTAAACAAGTTGCACTCGCATCCAAGTGATTCTGTATCTAGTATCAGAAATCAGCATTTAATTATAACTCCAAAAGTTACATGTCACAGTTCAATAAATGTCAAGCATTACATAACAGACGATATTCAGTCCCAAATGTGACAGGGGGCGAACCTGTTTAGCGTGTGCCTTCGGCTAGGTCCGAACCCGCTCCCTCTGGCTTGAGAGGCGAGTCTTCTCCGACTAGGCTATCATCGCATTGGAACCAAACAATACAAAAGTTTAAAATAATGTCAAAACAGTAATTACATATCGCCAACGCTCGAACGCTATAGCTGCTGGTTGGACGAGTTGACAATACAATGTTCACGTGATATTTATAAGAAAATTAAAGCTCGTATTTCCTCCAATTAGCAGCTAGCGTTCGAGCTTTAAGGTATGATCCCGAACTCCACTCTATGCAGCAGTGCTGCCACTGTGGTGCTGCGCAGCAGTGCTGCTTGCCGTACTAATTCCAAGCAGAGCGGCAGTGTTGCGCTGTCGCATTAGAAATAAATAAGAAAGAAAAAAAGTTTATTTATGACCACCACATTTAAAATTAAAAACATTAAGGCAAATGTACTATCTACAAGGTCACAAATCAGCCCCAACTCAGCATAATGCCAGCTGTAAACCGGCGCTCGTCATTTGCTTTAAGCTGGCAAGATGTCGATTGATAACCATCTTTTATTTATATCATTGGAAAATAAATCTTTTTCACTAGATATGATCGTTGCGGCGGCGGCAGACGCGACACTACTGGTCTGTCGCGGCGGTGGGGCGACACTGCCGCGCAGTAGTCCTGCCGCTGCATTGCTGCCGCGACATTGCTGCGTAGCTCGGAATGTAATCTTATATCAACTTTTAGAGACTAAATGAGGATCAGGAGGGCTATTCTTACGGATTGAGATTCAATCTCACCATTTTTCGTCCTTGTTGCTCTCATTTGAATAATCATAGTTCTGAGAGTGACCAAGATAAAATCTCATCTCATCTCACGAGTAGGAATAGCCCCCCTGGGGTGCTATTCCTGCGCGTGAGATGAGATGAGATTTTATCTTGGTCACTCTCACACCTATGACGTTTCAAACGAGAGCAACAAGGACGCAAAAAGGTGAGGTGAGAATCTCAAATCTCCGAATAGGGCCACAGTAGAGCTGCCGCAGCACTGCTGCCTGCAGCGGAGTTCGGAATCATACCCTTAGCAATTCTACAAACAAAGTCGCGTAGAAGCGATTGCAACTTCTCTAGGGCCCCTGGCCTACAATACTAAGAAGCACCTCTCTTCTCTCCTGTATAAGTTCATTTTTTTCTGAAGATACCCGACGAGTCTCCAACGCGAGACACCTGCAGGAAGATCGATGAATCGTTCGAGTTGAAGAGAGCTTTGTACGCGAAGAGCTATGACTTGAGGTGCTTCAGGTGTGTTTATTTTAGGTACTAGCTGGGTATAGACTGATTAAAGTTATTGACAACTAAAAAACTGATTGACAAAGTTAATGTCGGCTGTGAAGTGCTCCATAAGCGAGACTGCGGCGTCTTGCCTCTCAGACGCCCGCGTATAAGTTAGACTGAGATTCGAACAATTTGAGTTTTATATTATGATTATGACACGGGAGTTACTCACGTACGACTTAGTCGATTATTCCGACTATAGTTTCAACCGCATTCGGCGGCCTTCATCAAGGCAAGAGCGCGCGCGTGGCTGCGTCTTGCATAGCACTCAAAATTTGAGTTTTAAATTTGTGGGATTCGATCGTTTTCGAATGATTGTGCGGTGATATGCACAATCATTCGAAAACGAAGCAGTTCCGCAGTTTAGTCGTCAAAAGCCTACAAATAGACAGACAGACAGAGTTACTTTCTATTTTTAGTGCTTAAATAATAAATAAATTCGGGACACTTCCACACACGGTCGCCTGACCTCAAACTAAGCAAAGCTTGTACTACGTTTGCCTGAGACTGATATATGAACATACTTAGATATTTTTAAATACATACATAAATACATATTAACACCCAGACACAGAACAAACACAAATGTTCATCACATAAATGTTTGCCCTAGGTGGGAATCGAACCCACGCCCCCAAGCTCGGAAGGCAGGTTCACTACCAACTGAGCCACCGAGGCAGTCAACTTATCAATTTACATTTCGTTTCAGGGACATAACGAGACGGGCGAAGGAAAGCGTCCGAAGTGTCTCCACCTACGTTAGTGACAAATGTCATCTGCCAGCATTTTATTGAATTCTAGCTTAATAATCAATATTAGCCCTTAGGGCTATGCTCGGAGTCTCTCTGCGAGATCGAATCAGAAATGAGGAGATCCGTAGACGAACCAAAGTTGCTGACATAGCCCAGCGGATTGGCAAGTTGAAATGGCAGTGGGCAGGGCACATAGCACGAAGGACTGATGACCGATGGGGTCGAAAAGTTCTCGAGTGGAAACCACGTTCCGGCAAGCGCAGCGTAGGACGTCCACCCACAAGGTGGACGGATGACCTTGTCAAGACCGCAGGATCGCGCTGGATGCAGGCCGCTACCAACCGGTCTTATTGGAGATCTATTGGGGAGGCCTATGTCCAGCAGTAGACGTGTTATGGCTGATGGACGGATGGATGGAAGCTGATATTAGACTATGTTATAAAAATTCAATCTACTAATTCTCTATAACAATAAATTACTAACTCAGCTTAAGCCGAAACTTTAAATGTAGGGTCAACTGGAGCAAATACGTCTGTAGGGCAATTTCGCCTTTCGAGAATTACTGACAAACCCTTCACAAACCTACATCTATCTTTAGTTGCAATAATCTGTACAAGCTGGCGTTAGTTGCCTAATTTGTGAAGGGTTTGTCAGTAATTCTCGAAAGAGGCAATTTGCCCCAGAGCCGCGTTTGCCCCAGTTGACCCTATTTATTACTTTGGACCCTAAATACACGCGGCAGCGGCAACTGTTGAGGACTATCCACAATCCGCGAAGCACCCGCGAGCCATGATTATGGCCCCGACTCTCATAGATGTTCCTCGCTTCTCCGCGACGCGTTCTTCTCCGTCTCGTGTCCGTATTTTATTTTGTCCGGTTTTTTCCCACGACAAAAAGGTTTTAATAGGTTCTTTAAGCGATATATAATAGCCTAGTTGGAAAAGGCCCGCATCTAAAGCTAGAGGGAGCAGGTTCAAAGCCAGCGGACGGTACACACCAATTTCTCATTGTGTGAACGTGTGTATTGTATGTCATCTGCTACGTGACTGGAGCCCGGCGTATGGCGACAGGCACAGAATATGGTCTATTACAATGGGCGACAGGCTTGTCCTCTGTCACATGTGGGACTGACTGACTGTCATCCGGCGAAGTGTTATTAAACCTCTGCCAGCCCCTTCGGAGGAAAGGCGTGACAATATGTTATGTTGTACACGAACCTCTGCGAATGTGGAACTGTAGCAGTTTTTGCTGTCATTGGCTAACTTAACTAATAAATGATGTAACGTAACGTTAGTATAATGTAACGTTTCAGCCATACAGCCACACGGTGTGTCCTCCCATCAAAGAAAGATATGATCATCTGCCGCCAAGGAACAATTTCCTAGCCGAAATCTTGAGTGTAAGTAAATTAGTAAAAATAAAATAATATAAATAAAAAATGTAAGTATTTATTGTCAAAACCTATGAGTTAATAACACATACTTAAAAGAAAAGTAAGTACTTATATAATTACACCTTAAATGAGTATAATTTTAAAATTTAAATAAATTGTTTTGGCAATTGGAGTAGGCTCAGAACTGTTCTGAGTAGACGAGGTCCACGCAGAGCTGGTTTTCAGCCTACCCCATAGCTTGAGCTAAGATGTTTGTCAAGCGTGGTGTACATGTGGCTATAGCGGGTTTTCTTCATCAACATAGTTGCAGGTGCCTATTTTTAAACATCTAAATTATTTAACAAATTGAACAATTTTTATTTATAATACATTTCAAGATTTGCGTTGTGTGTATTTGCGTGTATGTGGTGTGTGTTTGTGTAGTAAGTAGCCTACCCAGTACCTAAGTTCAAACAAACAAATTCACTTTAACATTTATAATATTAGTTGGGATTATATATAACTAGCTGTTTTGCCCACGGCTTCACTCGCGTTTCATAGCCTATGTCACTCAGGGAAAAAGTAGCATTCTAATGTTAAAAGATTTTAACCATTAGTTTGAGTTTATTTGTTACAAACATACAAAAATACAAATATTTCCTCTTTATAATACTCGTATTAGTGTAGCAAAACTGATACTTGAACCAATCTCTAGTGTATTTCCGGTTTAACGTCGCATTAAGTACACCAAAGAATATGGGTTTCATTTACCTTAAAGCTAACCTGAGTAATTTTTATTTTAATTTGAAATATTTTGAACTAATTTAATGAAATTTAATAAAAAACTTAATACAATTTTAAATTTGAATTTTATGTCACTGATACTTGAACCAATCTCTAGTTTATTTTTGATCAAATTTTGTTGTAAATGTCATTGGTTAATTAGTTGTGTTAAATTAGCTCCAAATATCAATATATTATAAATTAAGTTCTCTAGTAAATTTTATTAAATTGATTCTGTTATATTAGCTTTAAATTTCAAATTGTATAACTTTAAATTAGCTTCAAATATAAAATTGTCCTAAGTTTTCTATTAAATTTCATTAAATTATTTCAAATAGTTCAAAAAGTTGATTGAATAAAGTAACGCCGCAAAGTAACGCCTGATTCAATCAACTATATTAGTGTAGATTAAGTTCTCAGCTTTTGTCCGAAAATGGGCTTTTAAAATAACTTATAACGTCTGCTCCACATGCACGATGGCCCCAACGTTGGCCCCAACGCCATGCGCCAACGTGTGGATCTAAAAAATTGCATTGGCCCCAAAGTTGGGTTGTTTTAGATCCGCACGTTGGACGAGTGGAGTTGGGCCCAACGTGTGGAGCCGACGTTACAAATATGTTGTTATTCCAGGTAAACTCCGTTCACATGGAAACACAAGGTAAGTTAAATAATAAATATAGGTATTATACTTATACTTATACTTACTTCTTTCATGTTCAACTTCGGTATTAATATTTATTCATGAAATAACCTATACAAACTTTTAAGCGCTAAAGAGATTTGCCACGATTACAGGGCACATCTTTGGCTCGCATGGCGAAAGATATAGTTAATCTAAACTTAAATCTCCTCTTCTTCTTAGTCGTGCACTCTTGGCAGAGTGGCCGTGGTTGTGTAAATGGTACAAGGCTCCTCGCTGTCTTCGTCCCTCCCCAGGGCTGCCGGTCTTCTCGCAATGCCTCTCCATATCCGGCGGTTGGCTGCATTGAGAGCACACTGCACAATGGTGGTCTGCGTGGCCTTTTTAATGAAGTCGGTCCAACGAGTTGGTGACCGACCAGGGCTTCGCTTGCCTTTTACTGGGCCCTGTACTACCAGCCTTTCAATCGTGTTTACGCTTCTGGATGATACAAATACTGTTGTTTAAAACTGATGGTAGCTTAGTCGGAGAAGGCTCGTATCTCAAGCCTCTCCGGGCAGAAGGCACGCACCGCAGTTTGTTCATTGTGTGAACATAATTGTGCGTATTTAATGTCATCTGCTACATAACTGAGGCCTAGTGTATGGCGACAGGCTTGCCTCCTGTCACATTTGGGACTGAATATCGTCCGGCGAAGTGTGGGTGTTGTAGACGTCTGCCCCTTCTAGGGAAAGTTGATGTGTATGATTAACTTTGCTATGTACCTAGTTACTAAGTAATTTATTTCACAGCTGAAATCCCGACGGCGTCCAAAGAAGTGACCACTGTGCCCAGGGAGCGGCCAATATCGCGAAATGTAAGCGAATTGTACAAACTTCTAGACTATTAGTAGTCATCAGCCCCAGGATGGCTATTCCTACGCGTGAGCTAAGATGAGATTTTAGCGTGGTCACTCTCACAACTATGACGTTTCAAACGAGAGCAACAAGGACGAAAAAAAGGTGAAATGAAAATCTCAAATCTCTGAATACCCAGGGGCTCGGTTCTACTGAGTTATTGTTTCTAAATTGTTAATTAATTTTTCATTTCTGACATTTCTGGCATACAAAAACTGTCAATTTGAGGCAATTCATGCACAATTTTGAAACAATTCGTCAGTAGAATTACGGCGCTGGTCCTTTCAAAAAAAAAAATCAAAATTAATTTATTTCAGGCATGACACCCATAACAGCACACATTGTAAATTACATTCAATTTAATATAAGTATAGGTAATGCGTAAAATTAAAAACTGAACTTATTTATAACAATTTTTTTCAATTTCAAAGATCTTTATTAGCTTATAATAATTAAACTAGTACAAATGCCAGTGTTTAAACAAATCCTTAGCAGTACGTAGACAGTTGGTTATTTAGTCCGTTTTTCAAGTAGGTATTTACTCGTATAAAACATAGGAAAAATTTATACACACAATAATAAACATAAACATTATGTACTTAATTCTAATGAAAACCTAACATTGCAATCAATACATTATGTAAGCGTTAACAAAGATTAGCATTACATTTAATAAAGTGATTTCGTTAATTTTTTTATTACAATATGGCCTAAAAAAAAGCGGTAGGAAAACAAAATAAAACTACGATCCAAGCGGCAGTCCGCAAAAAGCAACAGGAACGTAAACAATGTAGCTACACTCACACAAGTGCGCGCGACACGCCCCCGCGTGCCGCGCGCGCCACCCTCACCCGATACAGGCTTGTAATACGGGTGCAAGTAGCGCGCGCGCCACGGGCAGCGGCCGCGCACACTCGCAATAGTGACACGACCTATTCATCGCAGTTTAGAAATAGGTGATGCGGTAATTTGTATCGATTGTAGTTATCGATATATTTTATACTTTTGCTGCGTGTTTTACATAAATTTTTAATTACACTATTTTTGTTAAGAGGGTTTTTATGAAGGTAAAATTTTTCAGATAACTTGTAAATATACACATCAATTTTTGGCAATCCTACTTTGAGGTGTAGTTTATGGAGATTTGTGCGAAAAGGGGTTTTGAGGGCATACTTGAGCGCCTTATTTTGAAGAACTTGAAGCTTTTTAAGGTTTGTTTGGCAGGTACTACTCCATACTGGACAGGCATACGTGATACATGGTCGCACCAGAGTGCGATATACTCGAAGCTTGGTGTGGCCACTGAGGCACGATCGTCTATTTAGGATGGGATTTAGTGCACTTAAGGACTTGGTACCTTTAAGACAGAGCTTCAGGATATTTTCCGACCAGTTGAGCTTAGTGTCTAGTATTGTTCCCAAGTACTTTACTGAGCGACTCCAGGGTATACTAAAGCCATCAACTTTTAAAGTTCGTGATGGTGGCAGTCGTTTTCTGGTAAACATGATGGCCTCAGTTTTGGAGGAATTGATTTTTAATTTCCATTTGTGAAAGTAGTCCAACAAACGGTCAAGAGAAAATTGCAAGCGGCCAATGATCAGATCAATGTCAGAGGAAGATGAAAACGATGCCGTATCGTCAGCAAAACAGGCTATGTTGGTTCGGGGTTGGACCGGTATATCGTTCAAGTATAACAAGAATAAATATGGTCCCAATATCGATCCTTGTGGGACACCAGCAGGCACAGACTTGGGCTGAGATATAAACTTGGCGACGTGAACGCTAAATGTACGATTTGTCAGGTATGACTTGATCATTTTTACCATCGGGGTGGGTAAACCTATTGTGATGAGCTTGTGCAAGAGACCCTTGTGCCAGACCGTGTCGAACGCTTTCTCAATATCTAATAGGAACATTCCTGTAGAATTCTTAAGATTGAGGTTGTGCGACACGGTTTCAGCAACTCTGGCTAGCTGTTGGATGGTAGAGTGGCCTTGCCGAAAGCCAAATTGTTCATCTATTAGGAGATGGTCAGATACTTGCTGTAAGCGTCGGTAAATAATTTTTTCAAACAGTTTACCAAGGCAAGGTAACAGGCTTATAGGACGGTAGCTAAAGGGATCTGCAGGGTCTTTGCCGGGCTTGTGGATAGCTATTACTTTAGCCAATTTCCAACAGGATGGGAAGTAAGAGAGAGTGAGGCAAGCATTAAATATTTTTGTTAGTAGGACAACACATTTTACGGGCATGTTTTTGATGAGGGTATTAGAGATCTCATCAGGGCCAGGGGCCTTGCGAGGTTTTAGCTTGGAGATAAGTCTCTTAATCTCACCAGGGTGAACCGACAGTGTGCACTCACTGGAGCTGCCATGATCTACTAGAAGGTCTACTGATCGCTCAACCGATGATTGCTCGTCGCTGGGCCACTCGTGGGTTAGCATCATGTTACTTACAAATGCTTCAGCTAAAGCGTCGGTTTGGGATTGCTGGTTATTGGTAAGCGAACCATCTGCAGATTTAAGAGCAGGGATAGTCACTGAGGTTGATCTCAAGGATTTGACTAAGCGCCAGAGGTCATTACTGGGGTTGTCAACCCTATTAAGTTTGATATTCCATGTTTTATCATTATACAGTTTTATAGCATGGGAAATTTTAGACTTAAGCTGTTTGATTTTATTATTTAATATTTTACGTAGAGATAAGTCAGTTTCGTTAGCAGCATATCTACGTAGACGGTTTTTGTTATTAATCATTCGTTTAATGCGTCGTGGCAGAGAGGAAGAGTTCCATGGCTGCAGAGTAGTTAGTGGCACACATAGGTCTCTGGATTGTAGTAGCGAGCGTTGTAATTGTGTGATCGCAGATTCGATATCTTCAGGGGAAGCATAAACTTGAGAAGTGAGTATAATGTTATGGTTGAGGAGATTACGGTATTTGGTCCAGTCGGCTTTCGCAAAGTTAAGTTTCTGGATTGGAGTTCGCTTGAACTTGGTGTCAAATTTGACAAATACTGGCAAATGGTTCGAAGACAAGGCCGAGATGGTTACTATCTCACTAGGAGGATAGAGATTTTTACTCAATAGTATGTCGGGGATAGATGGGCTAAATTGTGCGCAATAATGGACTAATGTACTGTCACGAGGAGCATGAATAATATACTCGTTTAGGAGCATATGCTCATACAGCTTTTTGCCATGTAAATTACCAGGGCCCGGCGACCATAAAGGGTGTTTAGAGTTGAAGTCACCCATCACAAGTACCTTGGAGCTAGCCATCATAATACACCCTATGTCACTAGTGATTATTGGGAGATTAGGGGACTGATAAACAGAAAAGATTGAAATGTTGTCATTGATTAAAGTCAGGGAGATGCCTATGGCTTCTAAGTGTTGAGTCGAAGGCACTGGAAGTAGGTTATGTGCTAGGTCTGAACGAACTAGTAGGGCTACGCCCTGGCCGGCACCGTTACGATGCCTGTCCGAGCGGTAGCAAACAAAGCCAGGAATGTTTATAGAAAGACGGTTAGTTAGCCTAGTCTCACAGAGGGCTATTATATCTACATTTAGTTTACTCACTGCAAGTTCTGCTAGTTCCTGTTGCTTTTTGTAGACGCCGTCAGCGTTCCAGTATAGTAGACGTAGCTCAGGGGAACTACACATAATGGCCTAGGTGAGTTACTATTAATATCACTTTGTCCATGAATGTGTTGCATTTGGTAAACTCTTGCTTGATGGATTTGATGGTAGCAAGAATCTCCAGCATTTCCACGGTTTCGAAGTCTTGGGGAGTCTTTTCAGATGTTGCACCAGGATACAGTGTGGGCTGGGCATATTTCATGTTTGTAGGTATTTTCGATGGCTGAGATGGTTTGGCTGGCCGCTTCATTGGTTTGACCATGGGGCTTGGTAACTCATCGGTTTGTGATTTAGATGCAAGTTTTTTGTTCTTGCTTGTGATATTTGCCCAGGTTTGGAGCGCACTCGGCTGGGCGCGTACTGCTTCGTGAGCGATTGCTTTACGTGTTTTTTCACGCCTGGACTCAATTCGGTTGATGTATTTGAGCCGTTCTTCACATTGAGCGAAGTTGGCGGGATGGTCTTGCAGGCAGTTGCAGCAACGTGCAGGTGTCTCTCTGTCCTTCTTTGTACATTCCCATGTAGGATGATCCTGAGCGCACTTTACGCATCGGGGCTGACGGTTGCAGTTACGGGAGGCATGACCGAAACCTTGACACCTAAAGCACTGGGTGCCAGGTTTTTTTGTTGGTTTGAAGCGCTCAACTACGACGACACAATTGGACAGATACTTTATCTGTTTGAATAGTGTCATGTTGGTTCCGCATGGTAGCTGGACTAGGACTGGTGGACACTCGGATGGATACAGGGTTTTAATTTCGGACGTTGTGGCTCCGGAGAAACCCAGGGTGGATAATTCTTCGGGAATGTTGGCATGAACGAATTTTGGCAACCCTTTGATGACGGCCTTAGGGTGCTTTTCGTCTTTTCTTGTGAAGGTATGAAAAACCACATTTTCCTTCAGGAGGCCGTCTTTCAAGTCCTGGTGATTATTAGCAGTGTAACACTGCACTTTTATAATTTTGCGACTTCTATGCTGCACGTGAAAATCCTTGACGTATTTTCCCAGAGTATCTCTGATTGTTTGGTGGGTCCATTCCCCAACCAGCTCGATTACTATTGGAGGGGTGTTATTAACCGCCTTTTTCCTAGCTGCATTTTGGAATAGATTTGACGTAGCCTCATCAACCGGAAGGGCACTGAATCTGTTGCTAACTGGCGTACGTATATCCTTGGCTGCATCCTTGGGGTTTGCACTAAACTTTTTTGGTTGCTTCCATTTATCTGGGGGCGTAGTATCTTCTCTTGGTCTTTTACCGGCCAAATTGGTGTTGGAGTCCGATCTAGTAAGATATTTTTCCATGTTGGGCTAAGGTATCAACTATCGATAACTTGTCGATAGCACCTTAGCCATCTCTAGTAAGATTCGACCGAGACAAAAAGACGGAGTGCTAGTTGTATGCGTGCGGTCGCCAGGGGTTGCGAACACTGAATGAGAATTTATAACAATTGAATAATTATGAATAACAATAAAAACAATCAATAATTATATAAACATGTCAATAAAATAAAAAATAAAAAATAAATAAATTAAATGTCAAATAAAATAGTAAGTACATTAAAAATTCAAAATGAAGTCAACGAAGAAATCAATTACTTATACTATACTCTTATTATTTACTAGTACTTTCTCTCCGGCATCGGTACCGGTAAATGTCTCTCGCCACAGTGCCGGAGATAAGCACAGTCTAATCAGGGACCCTATTCGGAGATTTGAGATTCTCATCTCACCATTTTGCGTCCTTGTTGCTCTAGTTTGAAACGTCATAGGTGTGAGAGTGACCATGATAAAATCTCATCTCATCTCACGCGCAGGAATAGCGCCCCTGTTCGCGATCATGTTTAGGACGGTGTTGGTGCTGGCCCGCACTCTGCGCACCAAGGACGCGGCTCGCGACCTCATTAGTCTTGCGCATAGTAGTTCGCGATGGAGATCGCTCAGTTTAGATCGCCGCTCCTAAACGAACTAGTTCGCTCTTCTAGTTCGTCAGCTCCCAGCTCGAATCAGAGGAAGATCGAGAGAGGCAGATCGTTCGCTCGTCCTGATACTGCTCTTGCACGGGCACGCGAAATGATTACGGATTGCTGTACGTACCTACTATTTTTTTTTTACTACATATAGACTTTATGATTTATGACCGCGCGCGCGCACTCGCCTTGATAAAGACCGACGTAAATTGTACGTGAGTAATTCCAAAATGTGTGAAAACCACGTCAGTTTTCATAAATAAATAAACAAACAACAATAAAAACCTCTGAATGAAAAAAAGGTAAATCATTATTGTAATAACTAGGCTAAGTGGTGCAATAAATAAAAATACTCCTTATTTCAGGGGGGCTATTCGGAGATAGGACTTTTTCATCTCGATCTCGATTCCTAGAACTCGAGGGAGAATCTCCTAAAAACAAACCATGTGGTATTCTCAAACAAGCATGAGATGAGATGGGCTTTTCTCACTCAAATTACGTTCCATTTTACTCGACTGTGCTTGCTAAAAACCGGTAAAATCGATAAAACGTATTTCGGGACCATTCTGCTCATTAAAGGCATACAATAATTAAATATCGTTAGGTTTAATCAAATGAACTAATATTATGATAATTATTACAAGTTACAAAAGTGAGAAGAATAAAATATAACATTTTCATTCCATAAAGGATTTGTGGGGAACGAAACGCACTTAGCCAAATAAGTCATTGTTTTGTTTACAAATAGAGGTTATTAAAATCTAAAAATCTTTCCGTCATCACGCCTATCTATATTACATACTCTTTGATCACGCCTACAAAAACTATCACGATTAATAACATTAAACACTTAATAGGAACTACTAAGGCTTTCGTTTGTCGTTAAACCCAATGGAATGGAAGACCGGTTTGGAAGTTTTTTCCGAATCAATCGCCCCTATGTACTAATAACTTAAGACCTTCAAAATAATCTAACAGGGATAATAAAGTGACGCCAGGATACTTGTGGAGATAATTGTAAGTATTAAGTACTTTCTTATCACTATGTATGACCACATAATTTGTAAATAACCAAGGTTAACTTAACATAGAAGTCACAAACTTTTTCTTGTTTATAAATTGAAAAATGTTTCAGGTACCTATTGCTTAATTTATGCCGTTCGAGCCTAACACCTACCAACAAACAAGTCACCCAAGGACTCGTACGTGACTAATGGTTTCCAAGTTGGCTTTAGAAACCTGACTGTGGATGAGCTACACAGCAATCACAACCACTATCAACAACAAATCTGTGGACTTAGTTACATATTTGTATGAACAAAAAATTTGAATTTTCTTAGACCCAGTAAGTAAGTATCTGAGAAATCACACTTTACACTAATTTTAAAAAGGCAAAAGTTTGAATGGAAGTATGTATTATATTAGATAGATGATGGTTGTTCTGAATTAAATTTGGCACAGAGATAGAGATAGATACTATAGGAATAATCTGGATAAGCACATTTATACATATAGATCAAGTAGCTGCGCCCCGCAGTTTTACCTGCGGTCCTGCAGAACCCATTATCTCTATCATCCTCTTCATTGTCTTATCATCATCCTTTTCTGTACCTCTGACATTGTGTATGCAAAATTTCATGATGATAGATTGAGTAGTTGAGGTGTGACAGCAGAACAAACAAACAAATTCATTTTTAAATTATTAGTTAGGATATCTATATTGCCAATCTACCTACCTTACACTCTGCATTAGGTAATATACTTACTAGCTGATCTGTGTACCTATAGCTATACTTCATACCCAGTGCGGTGAAGCTCAGCCCTCAGCTTCTTACATTTAGTGCTTTGCAATGAGGTTCGGCTAACGGACTATACAAACTATTATTACATAGAGAGTTTTAGGCAAGACAATCTAGCCATTCCCTAGTGATGCGATTGCCAACAAAGGACAAATTGACTTTTATATAATATGTAGTATACCGTTCACTTTGGGAAAAATTATAATCATTTCCTATATTTTCTCATAAATCTGTCCAGTATGTCCTAAACAAGATAATTTAAATCAGTCATGTAATGCAGAGCAAAAGTAAAATATAATGTTTGATACATTAAATAACATTGTGATTTTTTGTTTGCAGATTGAATTGTGATGGAAACCTACACTGCTACTTAAATTCAAGATGCTTTACTTAATATTTTGGAAGTAATCTGTTATTGTTTTAAGGACATTCTAATGAGTACAAACAGATTTTGAAAAAGCATGCAGCGAAAAAGATAAATAAATCAGTTTTTTTAATTGTATTATGTCTTGTTATTTAACATACTAGTGATGATAGCCTAGTCGCAGAAGATACGCCTCTCAAGCCAGAGGGAGAGGGTTTGGACCCAGCCAAAGGCATGCACCAACTTATTCATTGTGTGAGCATATGTACATATCTAATGTCATCTGCTAAGTAACTGGAGCCCGGTATATGGCGACAAGCTCACCGCCTGTCACATTTGGGACTGAATATCGTCCGCTAAAGTGTGGGTGTTGTACACCTCTGCCAGTCCATTCAAGGGGTAAGGCGTGATGATATGATATGTTATGTTCAACATGCAATGCTGGAAAAAAATTGTATTGTATACTCCACTTTGGTAAATATACTAACCCCCTTAGCAATAAACAGTGTATAGCCTTGGGATAATTATACAGTGTTTTGTCTTTATCTTTCTTTGTTGTTTTTGAACTCGATCGAAAATGGCAAATAACTGTAACTATTCTGAGGCTATACAACATTTATTGCTAGCTTCAATAGAGTTCAAGAATAAAAAAAAAGACAAAACTATATAACTATTCCGAAGCTATACAACGTTTATTGCTAAGGGGGATAATATTTACAGCTTAATATTATTTTTACAGACAAATTTACAAACAATATTATATAGCTTGGGGTGGGAGGAACATGATTGTAGATATTTGAAGGAAGTAGGATGGACTATGTCCGGGAGAGGATATCTTATAAGGAGGAAACTTAGATAGGGACAACTGAAGTAGATGTGATCTGTGTTATCTTCATCCAACCCACATTCACAGATTGAGTGCTCCCTGATCCTGAGTTTGGCTAAATAAACCAGAGTGCACGGGTGACTTAATTGGAAACATAAGATCACGCTCATGTTTCTCGGTTGAGCGGAATTTGAAGAACTAGGGAATTGTAGGGATACCTATTGGGTTGGATATCAGCATATCTACCCTTGATGTTTTGGGACGTCTCCCAGTATTTTGACCATTGATTTAGGAGGAAAAATTTAGGAAGAAAAAGGCCATGCGAGTATAATTGATGTATTCAAGATTCCAAAAGCTGCCTACAATCTATCTTGTCAAACCCTTTTCACTCCTCATTTCGTTTCCCTGTAATTTGTTAAATTAAGGAATCCCTCATAAATTGTTGTAAAATCGGTTGCACTCTTGTTTAAAATTGGCCACCTATAAAGGATCTCTTAATGTACTCAGTAAAGATGATAGAGTAGTTGAGATTATGCGACTTGACATAGAGGATAGCTTCTAGAAGGGCAATCGCTTCTCCAGTGAATACTGAGAAGTAAGATGGGCATTTTTATCTAAGACTTATTCTAGCAGATAGTATGCAAACAGCTGCTCCCACGGCACTGACTGTCGATAACTTCGACGCATCAGTGAATATGTTTACGCCAACCAGCGTAATGCGATGCGATCCTTTGCTAAAATAAGATAGTTCTTGTCAAATCGAAATGAACTGAAATATTGGGTTGAAAAGTGAGAGGCAATAATTTTAGGTTAGCAAGTATAAACGTTGACGTATAGAATTTTTTTTTTTGCCCGTAGGGCAGGCTAAAGCCAACATAGCCATACCGTCTTGTCATCCGTTTGATTTTTGTACATGGGTTATTAAATTTAAGATGATAGCGGAGAGGGTGATGAAAAATTAGATGAATCCCTCCCCTTTTCCCATTTCAGTCGTGGATACTTTACTGAAACGTTAAGTCGAGTTCTGTAGAGAACACGAAAAGTTGCATTTCCTAATGTTTGTATCATTTGCCCACACTCGTGCACGTTAACGAACACGGCAAAGGTTACACAATTATTACACCTTAACACTCGAAGCATCACAAGTTTTAGAAAATAATACAAAATCACGACACCATCTTTTCGGTTCCCGCCAAAGACCCTCCTTGACGTATAGAAACGTATGACGTAGGTATTCAAATACTGAGTTGCCAGTTTTGTAGAAAAAATATATTTACGGGACCGAAGTGGCAACAAATGAGTCGCGACCCACTATCTCACTTACGTCTCGACTGCCTCCGACCACTCGAGACATCTCGGGCCCCAGCCATCGAGATAATCTCGATCTCTGG
The DNA here is from genome assembly GCA_911728515.1 of Peribatodes rhomboidaria. Classification (NCBI taxonomy): domain Eukaryota; kingdom Metazoa; phylum Arthropoda; class Insecta; order Lepidoptera; family Geometridae; genus Peribatodes; species Peribatodes rhomboidaria. Next base: position 4,212,886 of record OU452194.1, read on the forward strand.
CGAAGAGAATAAGGCATCTCGATTTTAGGCATTTTTTTCGAGATGAGATGGTATCTCGAGTTGTAGGAATAGCCCTCCAGGTAGTGAATGAAAAGTTCCGATTTTTTTTAAAGTTATAATAAGTTTTGAAAATACTTAACAGTTGAGCAATGACTTTCGTTCGTTTGACGCCACCCTTGCTCATTCGGTCACGAACTAACAAACTATGGAGCGGGAAATGAAGGAGCTAGTTCGCGTAGTTCATCTGTGGGAGCACTCTTACGACCTAGTTCGTTCGCGAACTACACAAGACTAGGCCTCATGGTCGCGTGAAAACAAGCCATGTGTGCATCGGCGAACATGCCTGAAGCGCTACAAAATCGGGGCAACCCCAACAACACCCTAAATGCATTGTTATAAAGGACCCGGAGGTCACTATATTTCCTTTTAGAATAGTCAGCCCACAAGCTGCACGTGTATATCCTTTAACTTAAATCCTTTGATATGTGACTTTTAGCACGTAAACTTTTTTCGTTTTTGTTTGGCTCCATACATTAACTTAGTACCTTAAGAGCGTTATCCGTTGGTTTTTGCTTTCTCAAAATATTGCGTCTAAAATTTAAATTCTTGAAATAATATTTCCGTCTATGAGACACGTATAAAACTAAAATGAGTTTAAAATAACCGTTATATTATTAGCTTTATAATTAAGTGTTAATAGAACATTTTTAAATTGCACACTCAGATTTTTTTTTTAAATAAAAAAGCTGGATTGCCTGAGCAGGAAAACAAAAACGACTGATAACGCTCTTAACGTTTCCGCCAAGGTCACTTTATTGAAATGTATGAGGACAAACAAAAAATGAAATAAGTTTACGTAACTATTAAAAGTTATACTAAGCCAACAAGACTGGTCACGAGATACTTTTTTATCAAAAAAATTTAGAAGGACGTAGAAATTGCAGGGTGCAGCTAGTCTACAAAAAATACGTCTGTTCCAGGTAGCAGTCCCGTTGTCCCCCACATCATCCCAATCAAACTCAGCGAAGTTATCCGACCCCAACAAAGTGTCCGAGTTCTCAACACACATACAACAAAGAGAACTGGAAGCGAAACTATCCCACAAGTCCATACAAACGGTAGACCTAACTGACCTCTCTATAAAACCACGGAAGTCCGTCCAAACGTGCATTAGTTCCATCGATATAGCAAACAAAAAGAAAGTCAAAACCTGCAGAAAGACTAAATCTGAAGAAGAAATACGTCTAGGCGATGATCTTGAGGAAGAACTGGTTCAAGTTATCAAAGATTTGAGCGTGAATTCTGATTTGGGTTCGAATTTTTGTGTGAGAAATGGTCTGCTTAAGAAGCTAAGAAAGGTATACAAAACGGAACGTAGCGATAGAGTGAAAATAAAACTAGGGAGGTGTTTAAGAGACCAGCTGTATTCTCAAATAGATCTAAAGCACTTCACGAAAGAACTGTCTAACGAGCTGATGTCCAAAATCGAAGCTAGTGACATGATTCACAAATATTACGAATCTGCTAAAGTTTTGGAAGCTGATACAGCGCCCGCTAGAAAAGCTAGTGATAAGTGCGTCAATGATCTTGTTAAAGAATGTCTGAATAACATACCAGTTAAAAAAGTGGATTATTTAGGAAGACCAGTGAAGAGAGAATTGGTGTTACACGCAGTAACGTCTAAAATTAAATGTTTAATCATGAACAAACATTACGAACGAAGTGGCTCTTCTTTAAAACTCGAGCTCCTTAATGCACTAGAAGATTTTCCAGTTGAAATCAATTCCCGCAACAAAAACCATTTTCTAAATAAATTAGCAAGTGAACTGGTCAAGAAAATTAAAGATGTATTCTCAATTAATGCTCCAGATAGAAAAAGGTGGCAAAAAGCCATTGACTTAGACAAGACGTTGAAGAACAATTTGAAAACTGAGAGTTTTGCATACACACGCATTCTACCTACAGACAATGAGATGAAAGCATTTGTCAAACAAGAGTTTAGAGATTTCACTAAAAAGTTCCATGTGACTGTTTGTCCTAGCACAGAAAAGAACATTCAAATTGAACTTATTGATTTACTAATTGATTCTTTAAATGCACTCAAATATGGTGAAGATGAAAAAGTCAAAGAAGAAATTCTGGTCATGCTCTCAGACTTTATTGCCATTTCTGAAAATGAAGGTATATATTTCGTGAACAATTTAATTTACAATTTCAAAGACATGTTAAAAGATCTACATACAGAAGATGCCTTGACACAAACATTTGTTGTTGTAAATAACTCTGTACAAAATTCGAGTAATCAAACTATCGAGCATACTAATGAGGTAATTAAAGACCAAGATATCGATAGTAACCTTAATGCTTACACTCAGCAGATAGTCGAACAAATAAATGAATGGATGGAAAACATACAAGCACTAAGCGAGGTAGATGCCGGTGTCAAAAAAGCTGTAGCTCAAGACTTAGCTAGAGACATAGTTGATAGACACAAGTACTTCGAATTAAACCCTAACAATAAAAAATCAGACGATGATGAATTGGAACATCTAAAATACCAGATATTTAAATGGACCAACAAATTAGTTGGAGAAGATAATTCGGAAATGATTGGCAATGCATCTCAGCTAATGCAAAGAATACAGAATGTATCAGTTCTTATGCTTGCGAAACCTATCACTGTTCATAATGTCTTTACTAGCGGTCCCATATTTTTCAAAAGTTGCGGACGTAATCCAAATACGCAAAGAAGATGCAGTAGTCCTGGGGAAATCTGCTGTCTAAAACCAGCTACGAATTGCGAGAAAAAAAGACAAAGTTGTCCTCACTATACCCCTTACGAAGCGATTCGTAACGAACAAAATAGATGTTGTGTTGCCGAAGTGGATACTGAAAATCTTGGAGTCATGACTGATGCAAGACAGGTTCGAATAGCACCTACAAAGCTTCCACCGTTTCCAATAAGAACAACTACGTATACTGAAACTGATATGCCCCAGATTCTTACCACACGTCCTCGAGGCACTAGCACGCACATGACGGATTGTTACAGAGTAGAACGTTCAACAAGCAGAAAATGCTGTGGAACACCAGAGCATATAACTGTCCAACCTTCAGACCATAAGCCAGCTACTTTAATCTGTCACATTGAGCAGCAAACAACTTCAAGACCTCGAAGCCCAGATAGACCGAAGCCGCTCTGCTGTACTGTTGATCCCAAAGCCCAAACATCAACAGCTAAGGAGTTAAACGAAGAATACGATCTCTATCTACAAAATTGGATATCGCAAATACCTATAATTACCTCTAAGCCTGAAGAACAAGCGCTGATTGACACAATGAGAAAGGGAATCTATAACGGCGTCTGGAAAGCTAGAGCCAAAGTACAAATGAATCCGAATGCTTTGGATAATCGCTTTTATTATCAAGATCTGTTTGACGATGAACTTGAAGAGTTATTACACTTACTTCCACAATCATCTGAACTAACTGAGAATAAGCAAATGTTAAAGAATCAACTTATCGAGAAAACTGTTAACATGAACGAACAGATGCATAACTCTTCAGCCCCAACGACGTACAAGCAACAACTAATAGACAACGTAGGTAGTCACATTCCAAGAAAAGTTGTAGGCTTCGCAGGCTCAGACATCGCTAAAATATGCGAAGATATTCACAAACTGAATTTAGCTGAAACTTACATTATGTACACGTTGTATAGATTCAAAGACAACGTGAAAGCTAACGTGTATAAAAAGAAACTGATGAAACAAGTCCAGGAATTCTTTGATAACTTGAAAAGAACTCAAGGGATAGAAGCTAAAGATATGGATTTCAAGACGTATAAAGACGAAATCATGAATGGCCTTCACACAGTTCCTCAGCCGAGCGACGACACTATCAGAGAAGAAGGTGATGAAGTTCTTATAGGGTTAGAAATCGAACAGTGGTTTTCAGATCTCCCGCTTTACCCGACCGACAACAATTTCGAGATACTATGCAGAAAGCGATACAGAGATACTCTAGCCAAGAAAGTCCATGACATGGAAAAGGAGAAGAACTTATGTGATTGCGAAGATGAACTCAGACACGAAATAACAAGATTCATGGGGAAATTACCACTAAGAGAAGGCGAATTGCAAAACATGCCTTTCATGGTCGAGGAGTTAGTAAATAGACTGAAGAATAGACCGAAGGATCTCATTGAAGGTTCGGAAAAGAGGAGATTAATGCCATTGATAGACCCCTACAATTATGACGAGTTTAGTCGAGACATGCCACTCTGTTCTAGTTTTTCAGATGCACCAGATGCAAGGAGGCCGCAGATAAATGAGAGTTCTTACTTGATAAGGGGAGGGGAACGAGCCGAAGACAAGTATAGTCCGTTGACAGGTGACTTGAACTATGTCCACCATCGTGGTGACAATTCTGATTCTAATCAGCAGTGGCAATCGTGCTACAAAGACGGGGCAACGCAAGCCAGGCCAGTTTCTAAAGGCTTGAATTCTAACCAGCGGTGGCAGTCACAATATGACACTGACAACGGAGCACCGCCAGCCAGGCAAATTTCTCAAAGCCCAAATTGTTGCCAACAGAGACAGTCTTTGCACGACGACGGAGTACCACAAACTAGGCCATCATTTGAAGGTCCGAGTCCTAGCCAGCCGTGGCAATCTTTACACGAAACTGGGGCATCGCCAGCCATGGAAATGTCGTGTCAAAGCCCGAATTCTAACCGGCAGCGGCAGAATTGGCACGACACTGATGATGAGGGACCCCCAGCCAGGCAAATGTCTCAAAGCCCAAATTGTTGCCCACATGGACAGTCTTTGCACGACGGAGATGCACCGCAAATTAGGCAATCATTTCAAGGTCCGAATTCTAGCCAGCCGTGGCAATCTTTACATGACGATGGCGCACCACCAGCTAGGCAAATTTCTCAAAACCCTTGTTGCCAGCACAGGGAATCTTTGAATGACGATGGGGCACCGCCAGCCAGGCAAATGTCGTATCAATGCCCAAATTCTAACCAACAGTGGCAGACTTTGCACGACTCCGCAAATGGGACACGACCAGCAAGGGAAATGGTTCAAAGTTCAGATTCAAACCAAAAGCGGCACTCTTTGAACGAAGATGGGACAACGCTAAATAGACAAACGTCCCAAGGTCAAAATTCTAATCGGCAGTGGCAGTGTTTGCCGGACGACGAGGCACCACCAGCCAGTCCAACTGAAAAAGGATTACGCTCTTCATCTCAGTATCCTCCAGACTGCTGCAGACTTGAGGACGGTCAAGACGGGCATGTAGGAAGTCAAGCAAAACCTCGCGATTACAGCCACAGGGAACTAGAGAGGAGACGCCAAGGAACCATAAGACCTGAGCAAACTCCTTATACATCGAGATTACAAGAGACTGACTTTTCTGGGACTTGTATGGGCCAGGCTGCTTCTCCCGATCGAAATGGCCTCCCTTCATGGCCTCCTCCAGCTTTACACTCAAATCGGTATACATCCAGACCTCAAATAACTCATTACCCTGGCTCTTGTGCAGAACAAGCCAAGTCTACTGATTCGAGGAGTCCAGGACGAGCACCTGAGCAACCTTCTTATACGTCAAGATTGCAAGAAACTTACCATTCGGCCAGCCCGGCTACTTCTCCTGATGAAAGACTACCACAGGAATTAAGTCCTTATACATCAAGGATGAAAGAAACTCGCATTTCTGGGTCGTGTGCGGAACAGGCTCGTTCTCCAGATCGAAGATCACCAGAGCCAACCTTTGAAAACTTTTCAAGGTGTTCAAATCGCTGCCATTTTAGAGATTTGCCTACTAGCGGCTTTTCTGGAAATTACCATCCAAAAACTCAAAAAAGCCAAAGAGGATCTTTAGATGACAGTCCAGACCGCTCCCCAGTCCCATATTCTGGGCCCGTAAGTTCTACCAGGCCTTACGATGGTCATCCAGGTTCGTCACAGGAGCCATTCAGTCAGCGCCAGTCACCAAGCTACTTCTCTGGACAGCCGGTGGGCACTTCAACACCTCAGCAGTATATTCCACCGCCACGTGAATCTAGACCTAAGAAAAGGACTAGACAAGTCCAAAAACCAAAACGTGACGCTGCACGAAAGAGGTTAGAAATGTCAGAATCTGAAGAGAGTGGGTCGGAAGAGGTGAAATGCCGGTGCATGGAACGAATTTGGAGATGTAAAAAGAGACGACCCATTTACAGCCCATGTGAAGAATATGACGTGGATTTTCCCCCGTGCTTTCCACTAAGATTCCCATATTCTTACTATTTTTGAAGTTTTCAACTTCTTTAAATTTAAGTACTAATTTATTTGTGATGTGATTGTTTTTAATGTTTTGTTCAAATTATAATGGTGAGAGTACCTTTCTAAATAAATCAGTAGTACCTACTTACTTACCTATTTGCATAATTATGTTTCTTGGTTGATCGAGTGTAGCTATGGGTCTTAAGAATTTATGAAAGGTCTCACATTTCTCCTAAAACTTTCATACATTTCAATAAGGCGCTGCTAGCTAAGAAAAGACGAAAAGTAGCATTTCCTAATGTTTATATCATTTGCCCACACTTGTGCATTATTATACTTTAAGCACATTGAATCAAAATGACGTCACTATCTTTTCGGTTCAAACAAATTCTAATGTATTTTTTTATTTCGCGGTTCTACGCGGTTTGCCAATCGAGCTGGGCCAGCTAAAGCCTTGACGCCATTCGATCTTGTCATCCGTTTAACCGTCGTTACTCATAAGATGAAGATGATGACGAGGGTAAGTACGGAGGAGGAGGGAGGATGATTCTTATCGATAAAAAAGTGATTTTAAATCACTTTTTTATCGATAAGAATCATCCTCCCTGAAAAAAAAAAGTGAAAAAAGTGATTTTAAATCACTTTTTTATCGATAAGAATCATCCTCCCTCCTCCTCCGTACTTACCCTCGTCATCATCTTCATCTTTTGGTTTATCTTAATTTTTATTGTCATAGCAGCAGGAATGTCATAGTTAGTCCTTTGACGTTGTACGCACGGTCAAGCCACGAATGAATCGGGCAACGTGACGTCACACGCGAAATGGTCGATCAACGCTTGGCCCCCCAAGCTATTCCTGTGGGGCTATTCCTGCGCGTGAGATGAGATGAGATTTTATCTTGGTCACTCTCACACCTATGACGTTTCAAACGAGAGCAACAAGGACGAAAAAAGATGAGGTGAAAATCTTAAATCTCCGAATAGGGGCCCTGTAGGGCTATTCCTACGCGTGAGATGAGATGAGATTTTATCTTGGTCACTCTCACACCTATGACGTTTCAAACGAGAGCAACAAGGACGAAAATAGTGAGTGAGATGAGATCTTTACGCCTGAAGAAATATTCACAACCATTATGAAACGTTTCCGATCGGATTCCAAAATGTTTAAACTTAAATTGTTCATGGAGTATAGTGTTAGGGATGAGATAGTAAAAATAGCCGACCCCAGCTGGATACAGACAACGTAGTCTAGAGACAAAATTTCACGAGAATTGGTTGAGGAATGCAACCTGTAGGACAGACGATTTTTGAAAAGAACACGAAAAATTGCATTTTACTTTTAATTTTACAAATTCGCAACGCCACTTTATCAGTTTTCCGCCAAACGTCCACATTTGCGCGATCGGTGTCACTCGTATTTCTTCTGCATATTGCCAGTATCAAAATGCGCAAAAAATATTAAAGAGGTTTTCTATTTTTTATCTGTGCTGGTAAAATTTTAAAAAGTTACCGCGACGCCATGACAGGTCACGTGATGTAAATTTTCGTACGACATGCGCGTAATCGCTGAATTTTTCAAGTGATTTTGAAACGGTGAGACTTTTATTCTCTCGAAAATAGCTAGTAAAATTTTGAAAAGTGCTATCTAACTTTTATTTCGGGCAGTGAATATCATACCGACGGCTCAAAGTGAGATTTTGTGAATAATTTGTGCAAGGAAGTTGGTGTTGCTAAAGGTCGTTTTCTTTACATGGTAATGTCTCCTCCCGTTTATATTTACGTTGAAATCCTCAGCTTGTTCTTTGTTTTATTTGTCATCGAGCACCTCCGCATTGCACAAATGTTATTTCATGACCTATTTGAGTATAAATAAAACTTTCTTCGGGTGCTATCGTCTAGAATGACAGCTCTTTTGCAAGAAGCTGAGGCAGATTTCATTTGCAAACCTCGACATTACGACAACTTTTTGCATGATAAAACTGCCTACGGCAATTATATCTCCCCGATTCGGTAACAAAAGCACGGCCAGTGTTCAAAATAGTTTTAGACCGGAGTTGTATGCTAAGTTCAAAATTTGCAAATGTAATGAAGGCTGGACAGGTCCACAAGGCTCAATTTTATAAACTAGCACCAATTGAACTAACTGGCGATGACATCATGAAGACATACATAGTGAGCACAAGAAGGAAAAGTTAGCTTACAAACAAACCTGACACAATTCATTCATATTCTCTTACGGGCTGTTAGATTTTGGTGATTCATTAACATACATACAGTCATACAATAAAACAATACTGTAGACCTTTTTATAGCCTTAGTCACTGCTGTTTATTCTAGAAACGTTTATTTTGACATTTAACTTGGTGGTTACATGTTGCTATTTATTTAGTTGAGTACCAATTTTCAAGACTTTCACTTTATAATTGACTGCTATTAGATTTATAGATGACAACTAAAAGTTAATTGTACATGCAGAGCATTGATAAAATTAGTCAATTACTGTAGAAAACAAATTTGAAACAATGAAGGCCAATATGTACACCATCATTATTATCAGCCTTGAATAATTTACTCTTGGACATCATGCATGCATATTGACAGGCAGTATCAATGTTGACACTGGGACCAACCTGGCAATACTAAATTGAAACTCTAACGACAGGTAGAGAACACTTCTCTCTACTTGATATGATACTGGCACAAATCTTATGCTTCTTTTCTTTTATGATTGAATGAGCCTATGTTTGCCCACAACACACGGAAAGTGGTGATTAGGTATAAGATGAAGCATCCTTGCTCATGAGGTGCCTATTCACTCTTGTCTTTTAATTTTCTTGTCAGTCTAGTCTTAGTTCTTTTAATGTCAGTTTCTTGCCTATTCTTTTGAGTTGAGGCTCTTTATCCGAACAAGCCAGTCGAGTCTATTAAAAAAACTTTGAAATTCATAAGTGTATCTTTGATACTTAAATTGAATAAAGACATTTTGACTTTGAATCTTGAAGAGACCCAGGTTGTAACTATTGCTGGGCAACACCAAGGCAGCGAGCGCATTCCACTCTTTGACAGTTCTTATCTTCTACTTCCATGAGTCTTGTTTAACGGTTCATACAGGGTTGACAGTTATGGGTACTTATGACCTGGCCTCTTGGCAATTGTGTAAAAATAACAAATGTCTGAAGACAATGTTTTTACACACATTCCTTAACTTATCTTTCAAAAAGTATTTTGTTATCATAACATGTAATCTGGCCCATTAAAATTTTCACTCAGATCATTGATTAAAAGATTAATGTAGAAATAAGATGTACTTGTTGCTTGTTATTTTTAGTGAGTTCTTTCCTTAACATAGTATTTTTAATTATGAAATCATTATAATAGTTCGGGCATAGGCATTTTTTGTTCTTATTATGAGCCTGGCACTGAAGCGATGATAGCCTAGTTGGAGAAGGCCCACCTCTCAAGCCAGAGGGAGCGGGTTCAAACCCAGCCTATGGCACACACCAATTTGTTCATTGTGTGAACATATGTGCATTTTGTATGTCATCTGCTACATGACTGGAGCCCGGTGTGTGGTGACAAGCTTGACCCCTGTCACATTTAGAACTGAATATCGTCTGGGGAAGTGTAGGTGTGTGTGTAGTGTAGGAAAGGCGTCACAATATGTTATGTTACATTATTTTATTATGAGCCTGTGATGTCCCAATGTTAGGCAAAGGTCTTCCTATCCTATTTATTATTTACTACCTCTTTTGCCCACAACTTTGCTTAAGTTTCATAGCCTATGTCACTTAGGAATAATATAGCTTCCTGATGGTGAAAGAATTTTTGAAATCAGACCAGTTGTTTTTGAGTTTATCCATGACAAACATACAAAAATACAAATCTTTCCTATTTAAAATATTAGTGTAGATTTATTTGTAGTAAAAATAAATAATTGATCTTCTAAGAGAAGTTTTAAGAAAACTATCCAGCAGCTTCATAGTTTTAAGTTTCTATTTTATTTTATCTTTTTTTCTTTATTTTATTTTTAGTTACTTAACATCATAAAACAAAACAAAAAAATCATATCATATTGAAGGAAATAAATTAAAATATATGTAGTATCATAATGGTTGACCCACATTATTTTTCACACACTTTCATTTGAGTTCAGATGCTGTCGTGGGATCTCAAATGCTATTGGTTAGATCATTGTTTTCAAGATTACTAACTTGTAAACAGATTTAAAGCTTTGATGAATGATATGTCCAGATGGACTGAAAAACATTGCATGCATTAAAAAAAATAACAGCTAACTGTTCAGTTCTAGATGAACAAAATGTATTTTTTTTTTCATTTATTTTTTAGCGACATTTCGACCACAGGTCTACGTCAGCCCCATTGTAACCTTACATAATTTTTAACACTAAACTAATTTAAGAATTTCATTAAATTAATTCTCAAATTAACCAATTAGGTATGATGCAACCCGAGTGAAAGATGTACCTGTCACGCACACTAGTATAAAACAAGTGGCCTGTCACTTTTCGTTCATAAAAAGTACAGAACTCTCTCTAGATACATAGGTACTCATGGATTTAAAGCTACTCTTCTCTATTAAATAGAAGTTAATTTTTAACTGTCAACCAAACTAGCAACCATTCTTAACTAAAAATCAAGTAACTAATTTTAATGAAGATAAAGCTACTCTATTGTATCCCAATTTATTTTAAGAATGTTGTATTGGTCTTACAAAAAAAATCGTCTCAAGAGGTTTTTTTTAATGACTATGCTGTTGTCCACTGAGGCCTCGACAGTGTCCCGGGCATTAGGCAAGCGCAGATGGCGCAGGGTCTCAAAGTCTCAAGAGATAACCTGTGTCCTGACTTAAGGCACACTTAAGACAACTTTACATAGAAACATACTGTTAGCTTTAGGGCATCTTCAGGGACACGCGGGGCGTACAGCGTCGCGTCGCGCAAATCAAACATACTTGGCTAATGTATGATAGTGTTCAGGTAGAAGAGTGTTCTCGCGCGTTCTATACATATATTTCGAGGCTCGCAACACCACGCTGTATGCGCCGCTAGACGTCTCGCGTTATCCTGAACGAGGCCTTAGCATGTAGCCCGAGGCAACACTCCCAGATATGATGTAAGGGTTTCTCCTTCCCTCTACAATGGCACAGGCCACAAATAGCATGACCTGTTACAATTAGGGTGTGTTCAAATAATAGCATATCAAGCCACTATTAAATCGTAACTAATGTTATAGATGCGAAGGTGATTTTGTTTGTTACACTTTCAACCCTTAACTACTCATGATCATCTTTAAATTTTGCATACACATTAGTTTGTTTTTTTACTTTTTTACACTCAAACGGCTGGACCATTGTTAGTTATAATTAAATGTGGTGTGGAGGGGTATGGAGGTAGCCGACTGCCTGGATTAACACATAGGCTACTTTTTAACCGCGGGGCGCACTTAGTCCTACTAATATTATAAACACGAAAGTTTGTAAGATTGGATGGATGGGTGTTTGTTACTCTTTCACGCCAGAACGGCTGAACAGATCTGCATGAAATTTGGCGCAGAGATAGATTATAGTCTAGAATAGCACATAGGATACTTTTAATCGCAGCGCAGGCGCAGCTACTGTCATAAAAATCAATCTTCATAAACAATATCGCTAAAAAAAGTATATAAGTATTATAAACAGTGGCCCTGTTTATAAACAATGCACTTTCGCACACTCATACAAGAGTGTAAGCATGTAACACATACATCCAATCAATCATGACATCACGTCGACCTCGCGAGGGTTATCTCGCCATGTTACCGTCAATGTCACTGCTTGGCTGATAGCATGGTCTTTATGACCTAGAGATGTGTGGGTTTCTTTATATGGGTGGAGGAAGTGGGGAAATGAGGTTTTAATTGATATTACTAGCTACGCCCCGCGGTTTCACCCACAGTTTAAAAGTATCATATGTGCTATTCTAGACTATAATCTATCTCTGTAACAAATTTAATCCAGATCTGTTCTGCCGTTCTGGCGTGAAAGAGTAGCAAACATCCATCCATCCATTCTTATAAACTTTCGCGTTTATAAAATTAGTAGGATTATGTACTATTAATAGAGTGTTGACAGTATTTCATACAGAATTAGCTCCCCTGTAAAAATATGTGTCCCTTCTTCTAGGTAGCGACTCAAAAAGGAGGAGGTTTTCAATTAGTCTGAATCTTTTTTTTATGCACATGTTCACCGATTACTCAGATTACTCTAAGATGCCTGAACCGTTTGGCTCTTTTTTGTTTTAAAATACATCATACTTCCCAGGTGGTCTCTTTTGAGTTTTATCGATATTGGTCAAGCAGTTTTTTAATACAAGCTTACAGATTGGTCCCTATGTCAAAATCTAGTTCTTGAAAAACAGACTTCTCAAGTCGGTTTTTTTAATTTAAAAGATAATGGCTTGATCGGATTGAAATGGATGAGTCAGTTTTTATAACTTTGACGTTCATAAGTTTATATTCAATACTCAATTGGTTATAGACATTTAATTTGAACTGAGTGCGTCAGCGGTAAAAATAATTGCCTGTGTTAATTCCCTATTCTGAATTTAATCCATCCATTTGTGAAGAAATACAAACACACTCACGAATATTGTCAGTCATTGTCAGATGTAGACAATTCAAAGTTTGCTAGCATATTAAAAATAGTGGTGTAAATATTATTTTACATCCCACTATCCTACTAATATTATAAATGCGAATGTTTGTAAGAATAGATGGATGGATGGATGGATGTTTGTTACTCTTTCACGCCTGAACGGCTGAACAGATTTGGATGAAATTTGGCACAGAGATAGATTATAGTCTACTTCTACTAATATTATAAACGTGAATGTTTGTAAGAATAGATGGATGGATGTTTGTTACTCTTTCACGCCTGAATGGCTGAACAGATCTGGATGAAATTTGGCACAGAGATAGATTATAGTCTACTTCTATTAATATTATAAACGCCAATGTTTATAAGAATAGATGGATGGATGGATGGATGGATGTTTGTTACTCTTTCACACCTGAACGGCTGAACTTACCTGAATGAAATTTGGCACAGAGATATATTATAGTCTAGAATAGCACATAGGATACTTTTTAACCACGGGTGAAATCGCGGGGCGCAGCTAGTATAAAATAAAAATTTAAAAACCCTCGACACCTATGTTCATAAACATCGATTTTCATCAAACTTAGCTAGAAAGAAAGAAGAAGAACATTATCAAAGAACATTCCCTACTAATTCAACTTTCTAACAAAAAAAAAAACAAAATCAAAATCGATTCAACCGTTCGAGACACACATACATACACACGTAAAATTTATAATACCCCGTCTTCTACATCGGGGCTTAAAAATAAGAACCCTTCAATCATTCAATATGCTCACTAATAGACATATCCAGGCCACAAATAGTCAAATAGCCGCCGTCAAAGACAGAGTATTAATAAAACGGAACCGTTTGATGCCTTACATTTATTCCGATGCATTTAGCGGCAAGCCAGACAGAAAAGACGGAAGACGGGGACGAAGCACGATCGTTACGAAGACGCGGCGTCCCTTCAATGTACTTTCATACAAAATGCATAGCAAAAGACGCGACGCAACGCACAGAGAAGACGACACTTCTCGTTTTAACCACCGACGCAAAATCGTCGGTTTGTTATAAGTTTGTCTGTGTGTGTTGGTTTAGGTGTGTCTCGTACGGATGACCCGATTTTAATTTTGTTTTTTTTTTGTTTGGAAGGTGAATTACTGGGGATTTTTCTTAGCTGGTCGGTTTTTTTTACATTTTTAATTTATCTTGTGGATGAAGGCTTGTGGCCGCTCCGTTTTATTATATTTTTTTTTATAACAAACTAGGCATGCGTTTGACCACTGACTCGCCTGATGGGAAGCGTTGCCGTGATCGAAGGTGTAACACGCTTGCCTAGGAGATACCTATTCACTTTACTCTTAAACACCCCCGGATTGTAGTTAGGTGGAAAGACAGACGCAGGCAACGAGTTCCACACCTCTGCAGTTCTTACAAGAAAAGTTGACTTGAAACGCTTAGTGCGTTTTGGCGGAATTTCCACCATGAGAGGGTGTCTCTTACTGGCGCGCCTGGTACAATTATAAAAGAACGGTGATGGCTGGATCAGGTCGTGCAGTTCTTGTGCACACTCGCCGTAGTGTATTCTGTAGAATACCGACAGACTGGCCACTTCACGCCGGTGTGACAAACTCTGAAGCTTAGATTCAACCAACGAGTCATTGTTAATGAGCCGTTTGGCGCGCTTTTCGATGGAGTCCAGAGCGTCTAGCTGATACTTGGCGGAACCATGTATCAGCTTTATGTCTCGTCCTCGTCCTGGGGCCCTATTCGGAGATTTGAGGTTCGCATCTCACTTTTTTTCGTCCTTGTTGCTCTCGTTTGAAACGTCATAGGTGTGAGAGTGACCAAGATAAAATGTCATCTCATCTCATGCGCAGGAATAGCCCCCCCTGTGTCTTTTCTGTCTGGCTAGCGCCTTAGGGCGCATACAGACGGGTGAAATAAACGCGCAGCTTTTTTTACAAGATTTTTGGCACGCCCTATAGTCTGAACCGCTTGATGGATTTCGACATACCTATGAGGCGTCATTTAAATCATCTTGATAGTGGAAGTGACATGGGATACAACATTTTGCAGACGGGTTTTTTGTTTATCTTTCAGTAATGTTACTTGTTTCCTTAATTTATGATAAAAGACTTCTGTATAAATTCAGCAATAATGTTCGGTTGTGAACTCGCGTCTGTAGCCCGCCCAGTGCCCGCTAATCGCCTTAATGTGAAGTAGATACTCAATCTTATTAGGCTAATAGAAAGAGTACCGGCTTAGTTTAGAGATTTATCGATCCGCTTGAGGTTTTCGTGGTTATTTGGACATAGACAGACATAAAATACTCCTTTTCTTAGTAAACATAAACATTATTGTGAGCTGTGGATTTTGTTTAAATAAATAAAATAAAATAAATAAAAAACATTGTATTGTATATAAATAGCCACGGAATAATTAGTGTTTTTAACCGACTTTAAATTCTTCTAAGTAAATGTTTTTTTTTGCATGTATGTTACGCGATTACTCGGCCACATAAGAATCGATTGTAATGATTTTTTTTTTGTTTTTTTCTTTCTTTTAAATTTTTAACTTAAACTTAAAAAGACAAACATTGTAAAACTATTCCTAGGCTACACTATACATGTTTTAGTAAGAAGGATATTATTTACTAGCCATATCTCGCAGTGTTACCCGCTGTTAGAAATTTGCCTATCTTAGTTAATCCAGGGGATAAACTATCTCCATTCCGAATCTTATCGAAATCACTCCACCTTCATTACATTCACACATTGATTTTTATAAAAAAAGTAAGTAAATTCTTAAAGACCGAGTGGCTAGCCCTGATGTCAGATTTACTAGGCCGCCCGAAGGCCTCTGACATTGCTTAACGACTGTTGTCATAAAACAAACAACCAACATACAATTTAATGTGTCATCTGAGCCATGGTAGCGCTTATGTATAATTAAAAAATAATTTTTAATTTTTATAGATACATAGAGAAGAAGAATAGAAGAAAGATAGAAATACATAGATGGCATTCAGTGATTGTGTGGCTTTCTATATTATTTCTGTTTTTTGTTGCTGACCGATAATGTTTTAGCTCATCAAAGATATTTCAAGTCCAAAACCTGCATGTAAACTGTATAGGTACAACAGACAGTTTGAAATTCACTGCCCGAACATAGCTGCATGGATGAACGAACTCAATACAACTGTATGGGAAACGAAACCTTATTGGGATAGACCCAAAACCCCATCCTATAGAGACATTATCACTATTTAAACTGTTGATAGTTCAAAATTCAAATCATAGCTATTAAAAATTGATATTCACTGCCCTTACATAATTGCATGGGAACAAAATCCAATTCACGCAAAATAAATTGGAATAGACCTAGCCCATGACCGAACCAAATATCCTGGCATATTCTGGCACATTTGATATTGTTTGTCACTCTAAAGACTGGAGCATACCAAATGCAGGTGCAGCCCTTGTGTATTCTGGTCTGGCTTGCGAGGATGGACCAGTAAAGTATAAAATTCTATGAAAGATGTCAAACTGAAAGCAGTCTGTTTCCAGTCTGATACAGAAGCTGTGTGGCTTACAGACTGCTCTTTGAGAACGATACACTGACAGCATGCACTAAGAACGGACTCCAGCTGGATTTGTGTGTGTTTCAGCACTTACTCTCATCAGTTAACCTACATGTTATCACACAGGCGAGAATATAATCCCCCAGATCCCTAAATCACTATTCTTCTCTTTCCAGCTTATCAGTGATAATAGAGACCTAAGTGACACAAGCTATAGCAGCTATAGTGCTAGTGATTACTGCAAGTGAAGACCTGAGATGGTATACTCTCGGTCCGGTGGCTGTCCGGTCTGCGAGCTGGACTGCGATCTGAGCTGAGAGTTACTGGTGATACAAGGTGAGTCGATACTAGATGTACCACTATTTTTAATGTACTAGCAAAATTTAAAATGCTGTTTCTATACAAAAACAACTTTTACTATGGGACCGACCCTGAAATCCCAAAACAAAAATCAGCTGTCATACATAAAGTTAATTGACCGACGACAAAATGTTAACGATGTTAGAGTAGTTTCAAGGTTTAATAATTTCCCATAGTAAAAGTTGTTGGTTATGTGTATAGAATTACCCCCTTAGCAATAAACGTTGTATAGCCTCGGAATAGTTTGTCTGTGTTTTGTCTAGTCGATCGAGTTAAAAATTTAAAAACTTAATGTTTTTATTCAATTGGGTATCAAAGATACACTTATGAACGTCAAAGTTTTATAATAGAGTCGGACCGCCTTGTTCGGAAAAAGAGCCACTACTCAGAAGAACAGGCAAAAAACTGAGTTACATTATTTTTCCAATAAAAATACTGTCTCACAAATTGCTGCTTACTACTAGATAATATCTATGTACTAGTGGCTACTTGACGGTAGTGGAAGGCTCCAGACATTTTTGCTTCTAAATAATTGTTAAGCTCATAATAATATTCTCTTTTAAAGGAAAGAAATAGACAACATAGTGTAAAACTATCTCGCCATACAACATTTACAGCCATTTGTTTACAGATATACAACGTTTATTGTTAAGAGGGTAAGCCTTTAAATTTTGCTAGTAAATTAAAACTTGTGGTGTATAAAACTTTTGGCTTTTAGTAGTCAATATTTGAAAATGAACTGATTTTGTAGGACGTACGGTAAAAATCGCGCGCGCGCCCGCTCGCAAGTCTGTCTTGATACATTTTATGAGCAGCGCTAACTGCCACGGGTGCGTGTGATAGGTTTACACTCGCGCGCGGCGCGGTCGCATCAGACTCGCAAGCGGACGTCCGTGCGATTTTCAGACAGAAAAATCGTAGGACGAAGACGAAACATAGACGGAGCAGAGACATAGCACTTTTGTACAAACGAGAGGTGGTGTGTTAGCGACAAGTCTCCGCCTAGCGCCCCGTCTTCTCCGGATGTGCTGCGTCGCGTCTCTTCTATAAATTTTGTATAAAAGTGCATTGAAGATACGCCGTGTCTGCGCCTCGTCCGTGGCTCGTCCGTGTCTCGTCCTTGTCTTATGACTTTTCTTTCTGGCTTTCCGCTTACAATCGACTAAACGTCAACTGTTATGCTATACCAACACTTAAGGGATCCGCGAAGCTCTTAATTTTCCATACAAACGCGCTTGTCAAATTTATTGAAAACCATGTGTCAGATAATCAGATTATGATGAGATTGAGCATGTACAATTAAATTAACTTTATCTTCGCCCTTGTGTTCTTGGTTATTTTAAAAAACGTCCTCAAGAGAAAATAGAGCTATGAAAGATATTCGCATTTGGGGTCACTTTTGACTGATTTATTTAATAGATAGACAAAACAAATCAAAAAGGTTGTCTACATCACTAACATTTAAATTAATCCCTAACACACGGAACATTTAGGGATTAGCTAAGTGCAAAAGTCGTAAAAAATATTGAAATTGCAATTTGTCACTCTGTTAGACATCTTTAGAGGCTCGTCAGTATCTTTACTTGCTCTCTCCGCTCGTCGTCTTCTTCTAGACGAAATAGCAATAGCAGACCTTTAGCCAGTGCGAAGTTAGTCTAAAGTGGTGGCCGGATCCTTTAGCTTTACCAACACTTACTTAATGCCTATGTCTCCTGCCAGATGTCCCACTACCCGCAACCAGCCTCGCTGGAGGCGGCGCTGCCTCTCCTCGTGCGGTCCGACCTGCGCCTGCGCCAGCAGCTCGGCGACCAGCTCGCCGCGCTCGTCAAGAAGGAGCCCGAGATCACGCAGGACTTGGCCGCGCAGCTTCTGGACGCGCTCATCGCTTGGCTCAATGGGGGGAACTTTAAGGTGAGTTGACGCTAGACTAGACGAAGTAACCTCATGGCTCAATGAAGGTATCTTTAAGGTGAACAGAGAGAATATAGATTAGGCGCCTAGCTTTTGCGCTCGTAAAGAAGGAGCCCGAGATCATGCAGGACTTGGCCGTGCAGCTACTGGATGCGCTCATCGCTTGGCTCAATGGGGGGAACTTTAAGGTGAGTTGACGCTAGAATAGACGAAGTAACCTCATGGCTCAATGAAGGTCTCTTTAAGGTGAACAGAGAGAGTATAGATTAGGCGCTTAGCTGTTTGCGCTCGTAAAGAAAGAGCCCGAGATCACACAGGACTTGGCGGCTCCTATACTGGACGCGCTCATCGCTTGACTCAATGAGGGGTACTTTAAGGTGAGTTGACACTATAGAGATACGACTTGGGGTAGTAAATGTTTGGCTTAATGTGGGGAACTTTAAGGCGAGCAAAGAGAATAGACGATTAGACGATTAGCTTACCGCGTTCGTCGGGAAGGTTCCCGAGATCACGCAGATCTTGGCCGCGCAGCTTCTACTACGTGCTCATCGCTTAATCTGCGGTTAACCATTTATGTACCTGGTTTATGAGGGAGTCCGTTATTATACGCGCGGCCGTCCGTTTGCATGTCTGTGCTCTGTATTTAAAAAAAAATGTCGGAGCGGCACTAAAAGACGCGCGCGTGCGACGGGTTTTTGCACGCGCGAGGTACAGCTGGCGCGAGGCACATACAAGTTTAAAAGCTGAAAGTTCGCGTTGCGACAGATATAGGGACCGGAGAATGATACGAAAGACCAATCCGTTCTTTTTTATTATTATTTTGACTTGTCTCAGTCTCGCACGTGAATTGGCATACATACAATAGCCTAGACTCCAGTGATGGTGTAGGTCTTTTGTCTCTGTCACGTCGCGAACTTCCAGTTCTAAGGTACCCCCAAAAGCTGCCACTAGGACCGTCCACTAACCGCATTCCGTAAGGATATCCGGCCGGCGAGACAATCACCGATGTATCATGCACACTCTAATTACGTCTGTGCGACTCGCTTCATTGCACACAGCGGTAAGTATTCTGATCTTTCGATCTTATTCATTTGTTTAACCGAGTTTCGACAGCTGTTCTTTAGATTTTTAGCAGTTTAAGAAATGAGAGGCGTACAAGAGAGAGGCCTGAGGTCAGCATTGGCCGATTACAGGTTGATAAATAATTTTTGAAATTTATTTTATTTCCTCAAAGTAATGTAAATTTATATGCAGCTAAACTAAGGATGGTCAATTAATCCACGTAAGGCTCGAAAGGGGGAAAGGGTTCAGGGAAAAAATGACGAAAATTAAGGGGAAAAGGGGCTAGTCTAGAATATTACCATATATCACCAGGGGGAGGGGTTTAAAAATTGGCTAAGAAACATCACGTCATAAATGGACGGCCCCCCATTTACATGTACCTCTCTTGGGGACTACGCTTTCCAATAATAATGATTGTGATGATGATTCAAATCTAACGTCATTATGCCATTGGATATCGAACCAACACTTATAAGAATGAAATACGTCAAACCTATAAAAATGTCTCCATCACCTTTTTCGGAAAAACAGCCACCACCCAGAAGAGCAGGCATGAAACTGAGAGGCATATTTTTTTTATAGAATTCGTTTCGTCAAAGATTCGTTTCTATATCTTGGGGACTACGCTTTCCAATAATAATGATTGTGATGATGATTGAAATCTAACGTCATTATGCCATTGGATATCGAACCAACACTTATAAGAATGAAATACGTCAAACCTATAAAAATATCTCCATCACCTTTTTCGGAAAAACAGCCACCACCCAGATGAGCAGGCACGAAACTGAGAGGTATATTTTTTTAAAGAATTCGTGTCGTCAAAGATTCGTTTCACAGTATAATCTATTCGGAATAATCCCGCCACGCCGTTGTGAGCATCTCTGATCATAATCAGTTGGTACCGAGGTGCGCTCCCGTGCGCTATCTGCGTTGTTACTTAGTTTATTGTGTTTTTAATAGGTAAGGTAAGTTTTAATTTACTCTCTCTCCCTCTCTCTCTCTCTCTCTCTCTCTCTCTTGTAAAAATGGATTTTTGATCACAATTTTTGTGTAAGTACCTAAAAGTGGTTTCTTTGGCACGACCTACGATAAACAGCTTGATAGATTTTGACATGTGAGGTGTCATTTGAATCGTCTTGATAGCGGAAGTGACATAAGGTACAACATTTTGCAGCCGGGTTTTTTGTTTTTTCTTTAACAATGTTACTAGTTGTCTTTTTTTTATCAGAGTCACTTGTTTTTAATGTGTTTTTTTAAAGTTGGTCTATGTAACAGGTGGCCCAAAACGGGTTGGAGGTGCTAGCAGCGCTTGCTGAGCGCATGGGGCCTGATTTCTCACACTACGTGCCGACTGTGCTGCCCCACATTATTGACAGGTGACTATGTGCCCTCACTCTTTGTAATGACATATCGTCACGCCTTTCCCCCGAGGGGGCTGGCAGAGGTGTAATACAACACCCACACTTCGCCGGATGATATTCAGTCCCAAATGTGACAGGGGGCGAGCCTGTCGCCATACACCGGGCTCTTTGTAATGATTTTAATTTATTATCCGACTGCGTAAGAAGGTTGATTATGTTTATCGAGTGTATGTCTGTATGTATGAGGTTTCTTTGGCACGCCCTACAGCCTAAACAGCTTGATGTATTTCGACATGAGTGATGTCGAAATACATCAATTCGTGTTTTGAAACATCATGTGTACTGTACGGCTTATGGCAATAAATAATCTGAATCTGAATCTGAATCTGTCATTTGAATCGTATTGATAATGGAAGTGATATAGGGTACATATTTTGCAACCGTTTTTTTTCTTCTTTTAATTATGTTACTTGTTCATCTATTGCAGACAATATATTTGTAAAAAATATACCTGTTTCTAATTAAACCTAATACAATTGTAGATGTGATAATAAATACTGGATATGCATGAACTATTTGCCTACTAATTGTATAAATGCGAAAGTGAGTTTGAATCACACAACCGATCGTCGTGAAATTTTCCATACATGTCGTTAGTGATACAGAAAAGAACATAGGGTACTTATTATTTTAAAAAAATGTTACGGTTCTGCAGGTAAAACTGCGGGGAGTAGCTAGTTTCGCATAAAGTTGTAGATTATTCGCATAATACTCAAGAGCGATTAATAGCTCATTGTCTAAAGCTTCGTACGGTTCAGTGGTTCAAGCTTGGCAGAGGAACCGAAGCGGGACGGCACTCAATTGTTTATGTTCTGACATGATGTCATGCGTCTCTTAAGGACAGCATAACATAACATTAACGACGAAGCGTTGGTGGGCCTCCAGCACGTTGGATCGACGATATTGTAAATGTCGCGGGTCGAACCTGGACAAGATTGACACAGGACCGGGATGAGTGGCGTACGAGAAGAGAGGCCTATGCTCAGCTGTGGACGATAACGGGCTGATGATGATGATGATTCTTCTTCTTAGTCGTTAACACTCTTGTCAGAGTGGTCGTGGTCATCGGTCAGGGTGGTGGCTCGCTTCACAATTCGTCGCCATTCGTCACGTATAGCAGCCTTTCTTGTGCACGTGTTTATGGAGCCGTTAAGTGCAGCCCTTATTTGATCAGTCCACCGTAATTGTGATCTGCCGCGTGGTCTCGTCCCCTCGATTTTACCCTGATGATGATAACATAACATAAATCGTCACGCATGTTCCTCGAGGGGGCTGGCAGAAGTGTAAAACTCACACTTGGCCAGACGATAATCGGTCCCAAATGTGACAGGGGGGCAGCCTTTCACCATACAGTAGGCTCCAGTTATGCAGCAGATGACATACAATTCGCACATATGTTCACACAATGAACAAATTGGTGGGTAATTGGGCCCACAGCATCGGGCCTTCTCCAACAAGGCTATCATCGTTAGTTTTGTGTTCTAGTATTAACAAAACGTCATTACGCCATTCCAGACTAGCGGACACTAAGGAGTCAGTCCGTCACGCGGCGCGTCTGTGCCTCGCGGCTCTGGGCGAGTCCCGCGCCGCGCCGCCGCGGGCCCTGCTCGCGCGCCTCACTCCGGCCCTCACGCACAAGGCGCCCCACACCAGGGAGGAGGCTCTGCGCTGTATACAGACGTTACTTGACACGTGAGTGTTTGATTTACTTTAGAAAAAGTTTTGCTCGCTTCGCTCACGTCAAAGAAGATGCTGCGTTATTTGGTTCTGTAGTTCAGATAAGAGTGTTTCGCTCGCTTCGTTCACGTCAAAGATGATGCTGCGTTATTCGACACGTAACTCTAAAAAGCTCAAGATATTTCGCTCACATTAAAACGTGGTCGCGACGTGCCTCATTCCCTCCCGCTCTGATGCACAAGGCGCCGCATGCGAGGAAGGAGGCTCTGGCGGTGTATACAGACGTTACTTGACACGTGAGTAGGATTATTAATAATTTCGCTCGCTTCGCTCACATCAAGGAACAGGGCCCGTACCGTGACATCTTAATGCGATGATTTTTAGGTTCGCTTCATGACTATCAATCAGCGGCTAGCACTAAAAATCATCACAACAAGAGCTCACAGTACAGCCCTAGGCTTTCCAGTGCACATATACATTTACATTTCATCTGGAAGTTTCCGCTCTATTTTTTTTTAAATTACTTAATAGGCTTGCGTTTGGCCGCCAACATGCCTGATGATAAGTGATGCGGCCTACGATGGAGCTCGCTTGCCTAGAAGAAACCGATTCACTCGAGATTTGAACACACCCAGATTATAAGTGTCAGGGAACACACACTCTGGCACAGTATTACACACTAGCGGTCCTTTGGCCGCCAACATGCCTGATGATAAGCAGTGGTGCGGCCTACGATGGAGCACGCTTGCCTAGAAGACCGATTCACTCGAGACTTGAACACACCCAGATTATAAGTGTCAGGGAACACACACTCTGGCAGAGTATTACACACTCTAGCGGTCCTTTAACTCCTCATTCTTTAACTCTTCAACTCTTGCGTGGTTCGATTAATAATTAATGTTCATTAATAATAATAATCCATTTATTTCAGGCAATATAACTTGCATACAATGCAAGTTACAGAGGCCCATAGAAAATAAATACCTTACAGACTAACATACATATAAATAACATCAATAAAATTAACTAAATCTTCTGGGCTTTTGCTCTCTGTGCGGCCTCCCAGTAGCGCCGGAACACTAGCCCTTTTGGCCAGAACTCAGGCGAGAGTAGTGCTGCCTTGTGTTTCGCTGGAACCCGTAGTAAGTAAGACTTGAAATAAGTCTCACGGACAGTCGACTCCAGGCGCTGCATCGCTACCACCGGCGCCTCTACTCCCAGTC
The DNA here is from genome assembly GCA_911728515.1 of Peribatodes rhomboidaria. Taxonomy (NCBI): domain Eukaryota; kingdom Metazoa; phylum Arthropoda; class Insecta; order Lepidoptera; family Geometridae; genus Peribatodes; species Peribatodes rhomboidaria. Next base: position 4,237,037 of record OU452194.1, read on the forward strand.
GGTTCTGCACAAACTTGTTCACGTCGGCTCCTGACATAGTCGGGTCCACCCGAGACAAGTACATCAGAAATGTCGGCTCCACGGCTTTGAGTTAGCTACCCCGTTTGTTGAGGTTAGAACGACGTTGACGATTTTTCCTCCGGTCTACTAGTTCATTCTTCAGAGGTTTCCTTCAACTCTTCAACTTTATTGGTCTTATCAAGTTATGTGGTCTGACTGATGCTGAATGTCCAGGCACGGTGCGCAAGAGCTGCAGCTGCGCGCGGCGGTGCCGAGCCTGGCGGCGCTGGCGGGGGACCCCAGCAGCGCCGTCAGGGACGCCGCCATGCAGCTGCTGGTCGACGTCTACAGGCACGTCGGTGAGTTGACGCCGGCCACTCGGCCTATACGAACTTGCTTGCTTTTTTTTTTTTTTTTTATTGTAGGATAGGTCGGCGTTTGACCACCAACTCGCCTGATGTTAAGCGACGTTGTGGTCTAAGATAGAGCACGACGACCTATAAGGTACTTATTCACTCTAACCTTGAAGTTTTGTAGCGTGAAGAAGTACAAGGACGGCAGTTGAGTGAGGCGCTACAAGTGCGCTACTGCTCAGACCCGTCTTTGGAACGGTTACACCGGACTGCATCCCGAAACACGACTAGGTCATAAACGGTTACGGCTTAACGGCTGAACGGGTCTTGATGTTTGATAATTAGTATGTATGTAGTAATGTAGTGTAATGTATGTACGCGAAAGAAGTAACCGTGGTAACAGCTAGTGTATTATGATTTATAAAACGAAAATTACTCACGTACGATTTAGTCGATTATTCCGACTATAGTTTCAACCGCATTCGGCGGTGTTCATCATTTTTGGGGGCTGAGCTACCCACGTCCGTAGGAGTGTACTCTATTCTGGTAGACGTGGTCCCCGGGTAGTGCTAACCGGGTAGCAAACTCTGGTGGGAGGCTTCGGCCGTGGCTAGTTACCACCCACCGGACCAAGCCATGCCGTGAAATGACCTAGTCGTGTTTCGGGATGTAGTCCGGTGTAACCGTTCCGAAGACGGGTCTGAGCAGTAGCGCACTTGTAGCGCCTCACTCAACTGCCGTCTTTGTACTTCTTCACTCTAGTAAACTTCAAGGCTAGAGTGAATAAGTACCTTATAGGTCGTCGTGCTCTATCTTAGACCACAACGTCGCTTAACATCAGGCGAGTTGGTGGTCAAACGCCGACTTATTCTACATAAAAAAAAGGCGAGTGCGAGCGCGGCTGCGTCTCGCATAGCACAGTGCTATTCGAGTAACTCCCGTTTTATAAATCATAATGTGTGAAAACCACGTCAGTTTCCATAATAAAAGCTAGTGTATTGTATTGATGTATCGTTTTCTTTTTTCCAGGCGAGAGATTTAGATCTGATTTGAAGAAGAAGGAACTGCTGCCGGCGCAGAAGTTTGCGCTGCTCGAGCAGAAGTTCGACGAGGCGCGGGAGGCCGGGCTTATGTTACCTACTGGTGAGTTAAGGCCTCGTTCACGGAGGCGCGGGGCGTACAGCGTGGCGTACATTGTGGCGTTGCGCAGATCGAAAAACAAAATAGAGCGCGTGTAAAAAGTTTCTAGCTGAATGTTCTCAAACATACATACGTTTGCATGCATTATATTGTCAGCAGCGATGATAGTCTAGTTGGAGAAGGGTCGTCTCTCAAGACATAGGGAGCGGGTTCGATCCCAGCCGAAAGCACACACCAATTGTGAACTTTAATGTCATCTGCTACATAACTAGAGCCCAGTGCATGGCGACAGGCTCGCCTCCTCACATTTTCGACTGAATATCGTCAGGCGAAGTGTGGGAGTTGCAATACTGCTTGCCGTCGACCCCTGGGGGTCGTTAGACCTTTTTTTGACACTGGCCTCAAGTGACATGTGTTTGACAGCGACACAAGGTGCAGACGAGCCCGACTTCATATCGCGCACGACGAAGCGACAGATGACGATACCGACCTCGGGACGAGCTCGGGACGGGGACGGCAGCGGCGCCTCCACGCCAGGTCAGTTGCTCTTAAATGTACTGTATAATTTGACAAAAATATTCTATGGGAATATCGCAGACGGCTAAAGGACCTGGGACTAAGCCTAGACAAGTTGCAATCGCTTCCAAGCAGTTCTCTACGCCCGGTAATGCTACTAACATCTACAACACTGGAGTTACCATCTACGCCACTAGAGATACCATCTATGCCACTGGAGATACCATCTACGCCACTAAAGCTACCATCTATGCCACTAGAGCTACAATCTACGCCACTAGAGTTACAATCTACGCCACTAGAGCTACCATCTACGCCACTCGAGCTACCGTCTACGCCACTTGGCGCTACCATCTACGCCACTAGATCTACCTTTTACGCCACAAGTTATCATCTACGCCACTAGAGCTACCATCTACGCCACTAGACTTACCATCTACGCCACTAGAGCTACCATCTACGTCACTAGAGATACCATCTACGCCACTACAGCTACCATCTACGCCAATAGAACTTCCATCCACGGCACTGGTGCTACCATCTACGCCACTGGTGCTACCATCTACGCCACTGGAGCTCTCACCTACTCCACTGGAGCTATCATCTTCGGCACTGGAGCTACCATCTACGCCACTAGAGATACCATCTACACCACTGGAGGCTATTGAGATGAGATGAGATGAGATGAAATTTTATCTTGGTCACTCTCACACCTATGACGTTTTAAACGAGAGCAACAAACGAAAAAAGGTGAGGTGAAAATCTCAAATCTCCGAATGGGGCCGTAGGACTTATCGACCAATCAGCAGCTGACGATCGAGCGTCAGTGATTGTAGAACAAGAATCGTTTGGAAGCCTTTGCAGCTTGTCTAGGACTCCTGGTATGTCATTATTATCATAACGAATAATTTTTACGAACACTTTGTTACGTCAGCAGTTAAATATGAATAGACTATTTAATGCTAAATATATAACACTAACAAAGTAATATTTTCTTCTTTCCACCATGTACCATCACCGGATCTGGACCATCGTAACCAATCACCGATCGACACTTAACTCTGGTGACGTCACGGAACGCTAAAACACCTAAAACTCATTCCTAAAACAATCTTCACATGGATTTAATTGGCTTTATCGTGCATTGGCATTCTCACGAATCTATTTTCGAAATTTTATTTCTCTACTGAATCAATTCTTCCTAATATCCACAAAAAAATCACATATTACCTCAATTTTTCACTAATTTCACAAATCCTGCCGAAAATTCCTTCTTACTATCTTTACCGAATCAACCTTTCTCCAACCTTGCCAACATCCATCCAAACCCACTAAAACTCATCACCAACCTCGAAAACATCAACAACCTTACCCAAAACTCATCACCGACCCTCAAATTTCACCGGCCCAACCAAAACTCATGGCCGATCCCACCAACACATTACCAACCTCATCAAAACACATCACCAACCTCTACAACTTATCCCCAACCCACCAAACTTCATCAACTCCACTAAAACTCATCACCAACCCCACCAAAACACATCACCAATACTCGTCTTAATTCCACCGCAACCATCACCAACCCAACCAATACCCATATCAATTCCACCGAAACTCATCACCAACCCAACCCAAAACTCATCACCAACCTCACCAAAACTCATCACCGAGCCCATAATTCATCACTGTGCCCAAACTGGGTCCAAACAGCATGCGAGGCCCCCAAGCGACCCGTGGCGGGCCTATTCGGGCTCCCTAAGCCTGCGCGCTTGCCGCCCACTAAACTAAACAGCGCGACGAGCGGTGAGTATACTTAACACACACATACATTTTCATATAATTAATTTTTAACTACCTTCAAAAAACATTTTCTTATTTAGGCCTGAAATATACTGACCAGACGGACGAAGGCGAGAATGCAGCGCGAACAAAGTTCATACAATACAATGTGTAAAAGCGACGTGCTTTGAATTATGCAAATGAAATGAAAAAGAAACTGATTATTTTTCATTATTTATCGAGAACGTTAAACTCACAAAAAAGTATTTCGCCTCTAAGAGCACTTTCACGTTTAGACAACTTAGCTGTGATGCCTTCACGGTGCAGCGCTACTTAGTCACTTTGTAACCGCGATCACTAAGAACAGTTATATTCGACAGTTTCCTCCGGCATGGCATCCCTGGGCGGCATAGGCGGCGAAGCAGGCGCCGTGTCCAGCGAAGCGTTCGAAGCTGCCTTCGCCGCGACCGCACCCGCCGCCGTGTACGGGGCTCGCGGACTAGACGACCTGTGCAGACACGCGGCGGCGCTGCTCGGCGACCGCGCCGCGGACTGGGAGAAACGAGTCGACGCGGTGAGTTGTTCACTCGACTGTACGGGGCTCGCGGACTAGGCGACCTGTGCAGGCACGCGGCGGCGCTGCTCGGCGACCGCGCCGCGGACTGGGAGAAACGAGTCGACGCGGTGAGTTGTTCACTCGACTGTACGGGGCTCGCGGACTAGACGACCTGTGCAGGCACGCGGCGGCGCTGCTCGGCGACCGCGCCGCGGACTGGGAGAAACGAGTCGACGCGGTGAGTTGTTCACTCGACTGTACGGGGCTCGCGGACTAGGCGACCTGTGCAGGCACGCGGCGGCGCTGCTCGGCGACCGCGCCGCGGACTGGGAGAAACGAGTCGACGCGGTGAGTTGTTCACTCGACTGTACGGGGCTCGCGGACTAGGCGACCTGTGCAGGCACGCGGCGGCGCTGCTCGGCGACCGCGCCGCGGACTGGGAGAAACGAGTCGACGCGGTGAGTTGTTCACTCGACTGTACGGGGCTCGCGGACTAGACGACCTGGGCAGGCTAGAAGACCTGTGGGGCTATTCCTGCGCGTGAGATGAGATGATTTTATTTTGGTCACTCTCACACCTATGACGTTTGAAACGAGAGCAACAAGGACGAAAAAAGATGAGATGATAATCTCAAATCTCCGAATAGGGCCACAGTTATAAGCCCTAATAGCAGGCGAAGGTTCTGTCCTTGCAACTTAAACAGACTGTTAATTTGTTAGTGTGTAAGCGCTGATAGCCTAGTTGGGGAAGGCCGCCTCTCAAGTCGAAGAGAGCGGGCTCAAACCCAGCCGCACGCACTAATTTGTTCATTGTGTAAACATACGTGCGTATTGTATGTCATCTGCTACATGACTGGAGCCCGGTGTATGACGACAGGCACGTTCCCTGTCACATTTGTCGTCCGGCGAAGTGGGTGTTGTATTACACCTCTGCCAGCCCCTTGTGATGGGGGGGGGGGGGGGGGGGGGGTTAGGCGTGACGATATGTTATGTTCTTATCATTACAAATCTGTGTCTCTTTCAACAGTTGAAGAAGATCCGGTCTCTGCTAACCGCGAACGCACATCAGAACTTCCCGACTGAGTTCGCTGCGCATATGAAGGAACTCTCGGTGCCTTTCCTAGTCGTCATCAAGGATTTGAGGAGCCAGGTATGTTGAATGATTCCTCTGTCTCTCTCCGGCTCTCGCGCTTGTGTATTTAGCTATCTCATTCTAAAGAAGATTCGCTCGCTACAAACAGCCAATAAACACGATCCAACACTTAAAGACGTCACTCATCATGGTCTATTTCTAACTAATAGCAAATGACATATTTCGGTCTTGCTTCAGCATCGATTGACGTCACTACGTGTTGTCCACGTGACCATTTTTGACTCGAAATGCTATACCTGGCGGTGTATATTATTATACCATGCGAATAATGTATTATTCTTTCGCAGGTGGTGCGCGAAGCGTGCATAACTATAGCTCACTTGGCGAAAGTACTGAAAAGTAAACTGGAACAGTTCAGTTTGTACATTCTACAGGAGCTCATCAATCTCATACAGAATGCCGCTAAGGTGAGTTTTCTGCATGTTAACTCTTCTCACATTTGGCACTTCAGTCCCAAAAGTGAGAGGGGGCGAGCCCCACCAACTCACACCTCTCACTCACTCACACTGCGACTCACAACGATGATAGCCTAGTTGGGGAAGGCCCGCCTCTCAAGCCGAAGAGAGTTGGTTCAAACCCAGCCGCATGCACTAATCTGTTCATTGTGTAAACATACGTGCATATTGTATGTCATCTGCTACATGACTGGAGCCCGGTGACGACAGGCTCGTTCCCTGTCATTTGGGACTGAATATCGTCCGGAGAAGTGTGAGTGTCACACCTCTGCCCCCGTCGGGGGAAAGGCGTGACGAAATGTTATGGTTGTTTTATTATTCTTTTTTTGTGTATTTGCAGGTGATATCCAGCGCTGGTACAGTGTGCGTCCGCTATATAGTGACGTACGTGCACTCGCCGCGACTCGTGCCTGTCATCGTCACCAACCTGACTACCAACAAATCGAAGGAGATTCGGTCTACGCTCAGGTATGTCGACTCTCTCTCTTAATTATGTGAATGTGCTGGTTACATTTGAAATGTAAACCCTAATGTAAGTAAATAAAATAAACATAGTAATTAATAGCCTCATATTTCACGCCCGCGACGGGCAAACTGTTGAAACTCTGAACCTTAAATTAAGAACACTTTTTGTTACCTACACAGTTTAAGCAGTAAAAATATTCTATTCTATACCAGCAGGCCTGCAATGCGCGCGCGACAATATTCTTCTCGTCACTTTTTTTCCTCTTATGGTGGAAATTCCGCCAAAACGCACTAAGCGTTTCAAGTCAACTTTTCTTGTAAGAACTGCAGAAGTGTGGAACTCGTTGCCTGCGTCTGTCTTTCCACCTAAATACAATCCGGGGTGTTTAAGAGTAAAGTGAATAGGTATCTCCTAGGCAAGCGTGTTACACCTTCGATCACCTCGACGCTTCCCATCAGGCGAGTCAGTGGTCAAACGCATGCCTAGTTTGTTGTAAAAAAAATATATGTAATATGTATAATAGTATGGTTAGTTAGATTTCTTGTTATGAAAACCAGCTCTGCGTAGGCTAGCCAGCCTCCGCAGTACATTGCTGAGAGTATCCCAATGCTTGTTATTTATTTTTGTTTAGTAATTTGTCTTTTTTATTTTTTTAATTTTGGCAATAAATACCTTTTTTTTTTGCTTTTTAAATACGTATTTCGTTGTTGTTTTGGCAGCGAGATCCTGGTGGTGGTGCTGGAGCGCTGGCCGGCGCAGGTGCTGGAGCGGCAGCAGGCGGCGGTGCGGGACGCCATACGCCGCGCCTGCGCAGACGCAGACTCCAACGCGCGCACGCACGGACGGAAGTAAGGTTTTAGAGCTGGGGACTAGTTGATTGGTTGACGGAGATGTTGGTTAAATTTTTTTTATTTTTTTGCTTTAAAATCTTATATGGACTACTTGTTTTGGACAATAATTGATTGTTTTGATTGGATCCGGTAGTTTTTTTTTCTTCTTGTAAATAGAAACGTGTGTTACACGGACTTGTTCTGGACAAATAATAATAAGTTCTGGTTAAATAATAAACGCGAGCGAAGTCGCGGGGTGACAGCTAGTAGTATATAATGTACTGTTGTTGTTCAGGGCGTACAGTGCGTACACTCGTCAGTTCCCGGGGGAAGCGGAGGCTCTGTTCTCTCGGCTGGACTCGGCCGCTCAGAAGCAGATTGAGCGCGAGCGCGGACTCGGCAGCGTGGACTCGCTGCATAGACTCGGCACAGGTGAGGTTGCCTGGAGGAAGTCGCGAGACGATAAGGCGGACGCAGCTTTTTTTTTGCAACGGACTGTTTTTAACTTCTGATTAAAAAACGACGGGGTGTTGTGTGTGTGGGTGTGTATGTGTGTTTGTTAGTGTGTGTGTGTGTGTGTGTGTGTGTGTGTGTGTGTGTGGCATCGTAGCACCCGAACGGATAAACCGATTTTGATTTTGTTTTTTTTGTTTGTAAGGTGAATTAGTCGGGAGTGTTCTTAGATGTTTGATGAAAATCGATGTCGGGAGTTTTTCAATTTTTTTATTATACTTTTGTCTTTTTCGGTGGAGTTAAAAACTTAACAGAAAGAAAAAAGACAAAACAATGTTAATATTCCAAAGCTATAAATACAATGTTTATTGGTAAGGTAAGAATGTAAAATAGATGGGTTACATCTCTAGTAAACAATCTATTATTCCAATTCTATTTTATTTGATCAGTAGCACCGCCCCGGGGTTTCACCTGCGTCATAAAAGTATACTATGTGCTATTTCAGACTTTTATCTGTATGTGTAACAAATTACATCCAGATCTGTCTAACCGTTCTGGCGTGATTGATTAATTACTATATTGATAGAGAGAAAGATACATTTATTTTCACACAAGACACTACAAAGACGGTAACAATACATAATAATTGGTTAACTTACTATATTTTTACAATTTTTTTTACGATTAACTACTATATTATACTTTACTACCTTCACTTGCCAATACCACCATACAATCTTCACAATTACACTTTCTCACATTAACACACACACACACATTTGCACACATACCTAAACTCTCACACATCACTGCTGGCAACATTTACACAACTACTCAATACGACGTATTTTTTTGAAATAATGTATAAACTGAACACTCGCATTACTATACCCTCGACGAACATCTTAATTCGAGTCAAGGGGTAAGCTGAAAATCAGCCTTGCATAAACTGATCTAGTTTACGCAGCTCAGTGCTGAGCTTACACTCTTTGCCACCGTATTTATCTATTGTACCTAATTATTTCTATTGTGTTTTTTTTTTACTTTGACAATAAATGACATTCCTTTCCATCCAAAGGTTACCTGGAAGAAATCGCTTTAGGCGATAAGGTCGCCCTTGTACTGCCGAAAAATGAATTTTAGTGTTTAAGATTTTCATGTAGTTTTTGGCGTGCAATAAAGATATATTGTATTGTATTGGAAATATATTTTTCATCTCATTTCATATATTTTAGAGGTAGTGGTCACGACCCTCAGACATGAGGAATGCGAATTGAGAGAAGGATATTGATTAACTATCTAAACATCCATCCAGACTTTCGCATTTATAATATTAGTGTAATTTTGTTGCAGAACGAAGATCCATCACAAGCCCCCGGAGCCCATCCTCCAGCGTTTCAGGTTAGCAGCATTCAACATTAACAAGTGCATGATGTCTACTGCTTTGTGTGTGTTTTTTGTGTTGTACTCCGAAGATCTTTAAAGCTCTTTCAACTTCAGCTCCAAAGCTGTAAATACTTTACAGGAATAAAAATATCAAATAGTTTTAAAGATCTCTGTACTTCTAAAGCTATATTTATAAATATGTAACTAAAACGTAGTTTTAGAAGATTATGTATATAATATGTATAGTAAATAAAGAATACAGATTTCGTAGCACTAAAATATTTTTTGTACCTTTAACATTCTTAAAATTAACAAAGAAATTTAGAAACTAACACAACACTGTTGGCGACTTGCACTAAATATAGGAATTGCCCAAGTTCTTCCTCAATTAGTTTAAATCTACTTCTAATTTTTTAACACGTAACTTAAGACATTCCTTAGGAGTATCTTAACTTTTTTTTAAATTGAGTAGTTTAAAATTTGTTAAGCAACGACTTATTCAGTGCTCGTAGCCATATCAGATCTAATTTTAAGAAATAGCAAACTCCACGCCATTGTCACATCGCATAACTTTTGTATTTCTCCATTTAACGCTGCCATGGATTTGTAACGTCGCTTCCAAAATGATTTTTGAAATACAAAAGCGTCGACTGAGAATCTAGTGTCGGGTGTGAGTCGTACTAACTCTTTACGACGAAGGAGAGCAAGTCAGGAGCGGCCGCCTATATCTCAAATACCTGTTGCTATGAGAGGTAAGAGTAACGTGGACATGATTTTAAAAATCAAGATCTTAACCTACTTAGCAATAAACGTTGTATATGCCTTTGAATAGTTTTCTTTTTTGATCTAGTTTGAAAATTTAAAATAAAGAAAAAACTAAACACTGTACAACTAAAGCCATACAAAGTTTATTGCTAAAGGCGAAAGTAACTATTTACATTTAGCAAAAAAAAAACTCTTTATTTTTTATGACTGTACATATTTCCGCCAAAATGAGAATTTGACTTAATGAAAATCTGAACAAGCACCAATAAAGGTTTTTTTGAACTTTGCTATTCTTACTGGCTGGACAAAGGTCTACACCAACTGTTTCTGCTCTGGGCAAACTTTATTCTATACTGTCCAGTCTGTCAAAATTGCCAAGCTCGTCGCGCCATCGTATCGAGAAAGAAAGAAACAATTTATTTTATCGCACAAAACACTACAACAACAAAAAACAAAATACATAATAAAACAGTAACAGACAATAATATAATAATTTAAACACATATCTAAAGACATAAAACAAATATTTATACGATTAAAGTTTCAGTTGTCGCTGCAGTGTCCAACGCGACAAAGAAAGTTAGTACTCAGCATGGTGCTGCTAATTTCTTAGCAGCGCTGGTTTTCAGCCTGCTAATTGTTAGTTCTGAGACTCACGGGACTGTTAAAAAAGATAGAGAAAGAAAGTAGTAAAATAAATAAATAATAAGAAAACCGAGGGGTCGAAAATACCAGAAACAACACTTGTACATCTGTAAAAAGTTAACCTTCTGACCGCTTATGTTAGGCTCCTAGACGGGTCATACTTGTACTGCAATACTGGCCACATTGCCAGTATTACCGGGCCAGCATTTTATACATATTGCCGACTGTAGTCCGACTATCATCAGCCATGTTAGAAATGTAAGATATGGCCGGAACTCACTCAAAATATTGTCGCAACATTGCCAGGCCAGGATTGCGGTACAAATTGTCCGTCTAGGATCGCTCTTACCAATACTTGACCAGCCGTAGCGTGTCCTGTAAGCTTAAAATGAGTTTTGATAGTTATGTCAACTTTTTTTTAGTCCCATACATTTCAATAAAGCGCCCCTGGCGGAAACTTCAAGGAACTAATAGAGCCATGCGAAAACGTTAACCGTCAAACTCACACTAAGCCCACGGTACGCTATTTACAGTTGACAAATAACGTGCCCCACTGTAATATTAGAATTGTCCAAAAATCAAATAAAACATTGTTTTTGTTGTTTTAATTTTATGACTTAACGCACAGAGAGCGGAAGTGCGTTTTTGAAGTAGCGCTCGAAAGGTAAAAAAAGTTGTTCTACTGTAAGTGCCTTTTTACATTGTCGAATTTGAATTATTACCAAAAAAAAAATGTGAAAAGGGCGCTCACTGAATGAGTCACCAAGGGATACGCCACAAACTGCGGACAGTACGCGCTGTTTGCAGTCCATTTAAAATATATGAGACGGCTAACTTTGGCTGCAAAATAAATAAATTCGGGACTTTTTCACACGCGATCGCCTGACCCCAAACTAAGCAAAGCTTGTACTATGGCTGCCAGAGACTGATATACATACCTAAATATTTTTAAACACAAACTTAAATAGATATTTAACATCCAGACGTAGAACAAACACAAATGTTCACCACATAAATATTTGTCCTAGGTGGGAATCGAACTCACGTCCCCAAGCCCAGAAGGCAGGCTCACTGAGCCACTGAGGCAGTCAGCCGTTCTCAGTTTGCTAAGTTAGTTACCGCGCGACTAAACAGTCTAATGTGAAGGCATCTGCTACCACAGCGTGTAAACCGCCAGATGTGAAAAGGCACTTAATCTAGACCATGATCAAAAAAAAAACAAGGTCTATAATTCCGGTAGCAAACACGTAATGACGTCACTCGTCATCGTCTCTTTCGTTTTTTTTTTTTAAATGTTTTTGTCGGCTTTTGACCACCAACTCGCCTGATGTTAAGCGACGTTGAGGTCTAAGATGGAGCACGACGACCTATAATGTACTTATTCTCTCTAGTCTTAAAGTTTTGTAGAGTGAACAAGTACAAAGACGGCAGTTGAGTGAAGCGCCACAAGTGCGCTACTGCTCAGACCCGTCTTCGGAACGGTTACACCGGACTACATCCCGAAACACGACTATGTCATTTCACGGCATGGCTTGGTCCGGTGGGTGGTAACTAGCCACGGCCGAAGCCTCCCACCAGAGTGAACTTTTTGTAAATGACTTATTTCGGTCTTGCTTACGCATCACGTCACTACGTGTTGCCATGACCATTTTCACTCGAAATCCTACACCTGTCGAAGTATATTATTATACCATGCTCTAGACTAGTCTACTATTACTAGAGGTGTAATCCTACTTTGTGTGAAATGACCCGATGTCCGGGACTCAGTTAATTCTAGCCATTGTTTCCAGAACGTTCCCCAAGCTCGGCCCGCTCGGTTTCTGCGGTGGACGCGGCGGCGGCGCAACGAGCTAAGGCGAGGGCTCTCTACTCACACATGAGCCGCGCCAAGATGGCCGCCGGCACTGCTAGCCTGCGTAAGTACACATAAACAACACACACCAACATGCACATATAAATATCAAAACTTGCCTTGGACACGTTCAATTTCCTGCCCTCAAAATCGACTTAGAAATTCCCCTCCCGAGAAATGCTCCTAGGCGAGCCATAATTTTACTGCAATACTGGGCGACAATATTGTGACAATATTTTGAGTGCAGCCCGCCTGAGTCATACATTTCTAGAAGGGGTAATGATGGCCGGACTGCAGTCGGCAATATTGCCAGTTTGCCGGGTCAGTACTCAGATCAACCTAGAGAGTAAGATGGAGCACGGCGTATGATTTAAAAAGACCATCCAAAAACTACGCTACTGTCTTATATGTACACAACACGCACACATTGACGCAAAAAAACGACTTGCTTGGTCATTCTTACCTCGACATGAGCATTGGTTTATGGTATAATTTCGTGTACATAAATATGCATGGTGCATTATAAAAGTGTGGCCAGGACTACAATTTGAGGTTCTTTTTAAAATCTGTGCAGTTTTTTTACAAGTCAATTTTGAAAAAAACCGTAACATTAAACTCTTACAAATATGTGCACATTAAATCTACTAAGGTTGTATATTGGAACGGAAATGGCTAACGTATAGTTTGGGAATTAATATTAGTTTTCGTGCAATTGTAAATATTTTTCATGGTCACATTACCAGGAGCACACGTTTAAAAAGAAGTGGCTTCAGCGAGATATAACGCAGTGTTCCATCTTTTCCTCTAGGTTGATCTGAGGGTCAGTATTGGAGTAAGAATGAGGCCCGTCCAAGAGCACCCTTACAAACAACAGCAGGGTCGGAATTGTCTTTCTACCGTTTTTTTCCGCGCTTAGATGTGACAAAGCTAGAATACGGATATGTTTGTCTCTTTCTCACAGGATAAAGGTGGAAAGGCAATTTGTTCACGGTTTATTAAAGCCCTGGGGCCCTATTCGGAGATTTGAGATTTTCATCTCACCATTGTTCATCCTTGTTGCACTCGTTTGAAACGTCATAGGTGTGAGAGTGACCAAGATAAAATCTTATCTCATCTCACGCGTAGGAATAGCCCTCCTGCTGGGACCTACATATTGATTCATGTTGTTTTAAAATCTCTTTCCGAGTCACTAATGTGATAGTTAGGGTATTCTTAAGAAGCGATGATAGCCTAGTCGAAGGCCTGCCTCTCAAGCCATAGGACCGGATTCGTACCCAGCCGAAGGCACGCACCAATTTGTTTATTGTGTGAACATATGTGCGTTTTGTATGTCATCTGCTACGTAACTGGAGCCCGGTGTATGGCGACAGGCTCGCCCCCTGTCACATTTGGGGCTGAATATCGTCCGGCGAAGTGTGGGTGTTGTACACCTCTGCCAGCTCCCTCGGGGGAAAGGCGTGACGATATGTTATGTCTTAGGTAAAATTTTGTTTTAACTCCGACTCAAAATTAAGTGATTTGTTCTAAAACAATTGTCAAGTCATAACATAACATATCGCCACACCTTATGTGTTATTCGAATAAAATATGCTATACGTAATGTAATTTGTGTAATATGAGAAACCCTGGCCTTCTTAATGCAAAAAAAAAATACCAAAGGACTCAATGAAGTATGGCAAAGTGACCACAAATTTAATAAGATTTCGCAATTAACCACAGATTCACCTCTATTGCACATTAAACAATAGCTCAATGTACAGTTTTGAAATTCAAAAACCTTACGAGGACTCGATTATTTTGGTTTTTCTTTTTATTTTATTTTACACTATTTTATTTAAAACTTTCAAAAAAAAAACTTAGTAAAGTTTTTGAATTTCAGTCTCTACGTGCTACAAGAGAAGCATGTAGAAAAAAAAGGGATTTTGAGAAGATTTTTTTAAAAGTAACAAAACCAAGAAATAAATATGTAAATACATACCTTTAATTGTCAAATTCGTTTCTTTACGCTAAACTGCAGAAGGGGAAATGGCGCAGCAAGGTAAATCACATCGAAAATGGTTTAGCGTCATTTCGTTTCGCACTGTTACTGTACTCTCATTTTAGCACAATTTTTTGTTTTTAGCAATCACTTGCGAGTATCAGTTAATTTTTCAGTTGACATTTTTTAATTTAGCTTTCATAATTTATTGGAAATTTCGTTCAGTATTTGTTAGACTTGTTATTTAAATTTCCTCTTTTAAAGGTCTCCTATCAAATACAGGGGTACTGGGTAATCTATTAGTATATTTTAAGGGCATATTCTGTACATCGAAACAAACATCTATTATTCTACGACTTTTAAAAATCGTATTTATTTTCTTCCATAAAAAAAATGACTTTACCGGTCTTAACTTAGTTAAGTCAAAGTCAAACCGAGTTATTACAAAACGTAGACCAACTGTGGACTAACGATAGTACTGGGTTTAGTCCATGGACTAAGTGAAATCCATATCACAAAACCTGGTTTATCGTTGATTCGGGGATCGTCTATGGTCTAAAGTTAGTCCTCCGATGACCCTAGTTTAACTATGGTACTATCCTCAAAATTAGTTGTCAAATTCGCCATCTTGGTCTTTGTTACAAATTATATCTCTACTTTTTCGTGATTTTAAAAGAAAAATGGATTTGGACAACTTAGATCACATGGATTTAGACGATTTGGAGTTTTTAGAGGCCACCCGGAAACCCAATAAGCTTAGACTTCGCGTGAACCCTTTCGACCTAAGTGACGAGGATTTTAAGTACAAATATAGGTTTACAAAGGATTTAAGATTTCTAAGTAATACAATAATCAATGGAAAGAACTAACAAATTTCGCGCGTCGCGCAACGTCATATTTACGTTCCGATTGTCGCAAGTCTCTTTGCCAACTAAGAAAACTAACAACCTTGAAAATATTGTTACAAAGATGATTTTCATGAATTAGATTATTTATTGATTAAAAATTAAGCAAACAATGCGCTTTCGAAGGCCAATAAACGTATATTTTAAACGGGAATAGTAATTCTTAATCTATAGTGCGTAATACACGGAACGTCGTGAACGAATGGAGGCAAAGTGAATGAACTTTTTTCGTATTTAATCTATGATCAATATTTAAACCATGGATGATCCTAGGACTAACTAGACTTCGATTAATCCACGATTTGTAATAAAGTCAAGGACTAACTGCTTAGTACCGTAACAAACTCGAACTAGTTAGTCTAGGTTTAAACCTTCATTTAGTCTGCGTTTTGTAATAAGACCGAAAGTGTTTTTTTTTTTTCAATTGGGTATAAAAGATACACTTAAGAACGTCAAAGTTTTATAACAGACTCGACCGCCTTGTTCGGAAATAGAGCCACTGCTCAGAACAACAGGCAAGAAATTGGGGGGCACTTTTTTCTTCTTAAAAAAATAAATAAATAACTCTCACAAATATTTGCTTACATCTAGGTAATATCTATGTACTGCTTGGCGGAAGTGGAAAGCTCCAGTCATATTTGTCTTCTGAATAATTGTTAACCTTATAATATCCTCCTTTTTTTTATATTTTCAATATTGTATTTTTACATGTGATTTGAATTTTCATTTAGATCTATGTTAGAAGCGCGCGCACTTTGAGGCGCGTGCCGACAAACGGGCGGCTGCTCGGATGCTATAAAGAGTTATGAAGTGTTACAGAGAACCACGAAAACTTAAAAAAAAAAAAATGGAAATTAGTTGAGTTTTGGGAGAAGCCGTAGAGCAAATGTTGTTTGTTTTGATTAACAGAATATTCTTTTAAAATGATGCTAATTGATTACCAGTAACCCTGTATATAGGCCTCTTTTTGATCTCGAAACGCTATAACCTGGTAGAGTGTATACCATGGTTCAAATGTTGTATTGATTAGTCCAAGTATTTGTTGTGTATTCTTAATTAGATGCATATTACACCTTGTAGCTTATAGCCCTTGTATTGTATACAGGCGTATACAATATAAGGGCTAAGGGTATACATCGGTATAGGGTGTACTAAGCCAAAAACGTGTAATTGTACTCATTATTATGAACAAATTTTACCATGAAGCCAACACAAAATCTGTAAAAAAAAAAACAGCTGTTCCATACAAAAAGTTCATTGACCGTCGACAAAATGTATGGAACAGCTGCTATTTTTTTCTCGATTTCATGTTTGACCTCATAGTAAAAGTTGTTCCTAATGATGAGTACAATGACCCTCTTTTGGCTTAGTACACCCTTTTTTGATAGCCCTGGCCCCGTACCGCGACATCTTATTGCGATGATTTCTAGGTTCAGCTGCCAACGCAGCATGACTGTGAACCTTATTGAGCTGCAATACGGTCTGCGGTTGCGCAGCGTCAGCGACTGAACCTAAAACTAATCGCAATTAGAGGTCACAGTACACCTGCAGTATTGAAACATGGTGACGTGTTCCAGCGCGCGCTAAACGGTCGCCGGCGGCGGGTGGCGGTGTGCCGCCGAGCCCGGAACGAGTCGTTGGACGCTCGAGAGCCAGACCCGGCGTCTCGCAGTCGCAGCGTGAGTATTCACACACACACACACACACACTTTGGGGGCTGAGCTACCCACGTCTGTAGGAGTGTACTCCATTTTGATTCCCTACACGTGGTCCCCGGGTAGTGCTAACCGGGTAGCAAACTCTGGTGGGAGGCTTCGGCCGTGGCTAGTTACCACCCACCGGACCAAGCCATGCCGTGAAATGACCTAGTCGTGTTTCGGGATGTAGTCCGGTGTAACCGTTCCGAAGACGGGTCTGAGCAGTAGCGCACTTGTAGCGCCTCACTCAACTGCCGTCTTTGTACTTGTTCACTGTACAAAACTTCAAGGCTAGAGTGAATAAGTACCTCATAGGTCGTCGTGCTCCATCTTAGACCACTACGTCGCTTAACATCAGGCGAGTTAAGGTTTAAGGTTTAAAGACATTTATTCTCAATAAAGACATTACATATCACTCACTTGAGAACAATAATAAACATCAACAAAATTACAATGTCGTCGTATCTAGCAAGGCTACCAACACTCTCAACGTATTCATTTGCTTAGAAGACTGTGATCGGCTATCAGGTATTGAGCAAGTTGTTTTTTGAATACGTTGAAAGAATTCACATTTTTTATGCGTGGGGGTATCTTATTGTAAAGAAGTAATCTTATTGTAAGAGTTGGTGGTCAAACACCGACCTATTCTACATAAAAAAAAAAACACACACACACACACATACCCACACACACGCTCTATACTCAGTTAAACTTTGATTTGAGGTTCAGTAAATTGACTGACTGAAATTGAAGTAAAGGTTCAGTAAATTGACTCGATGGCTCAGTTGGTAGTGAACCTGCCTTCTGAGCTTGGGGGCGTGGGTTCGATTCCCACCTAGGGCAAACATTCATGTGATGAACATTTGTGTTTGTTTTATGTCTGGGTGTTAATGTCTATTTAGGTATGTATTTAAGAATATATATGTACGTATATCAGTCTCTGGCAGCCATAGTACAAGCTTTGCTTAGTTTGGAGTGAGGCGACCGCGTGTGAAATTGTCCCGAATTTATTTATTTTATTGCTACAAGTAATCCGACACCAAATCTTGATATGACGCTCAGAATACAAAGACGAATCTATTTTAGTAGGACCATATTTTTAATGCAAAACAGGCCCGGTAATGTTACGACAATGTTTTGGGTGTGGCCCGGCCATATTGTCATACATTTTTAGTATGGCTGCTGATGGCCAGCTGGATGGATTGCAGTAGAAATATGGCCTATCTAGCAGCACCCTAATAAAATTTACGACGTTTAGCTGGTAGGTCACACAGGCTTATACATCTGAAAAAAGAGCGTGTGTACTTATGTAAACGCGTTAGAAGTTATACTTCTTTGGCGTATGGAAAAAAAAAACTAAAATGCAATAGTGATTAACGATAAATATTAAAATTAATCACAAAGATTTTATTTAAATAAAAAAGGTTTTATTAACGTAATAAAAACACCAAAATAATATTTATTTATTCACTGTTTAATTGTACTCTTACGAAACACGTGTTCTAAATATAAAAATACTAGAATATACAACTTGAACATAGTTATCAATTTTCATGCCACCTAGAACTGACTTCACAATGTAGAATATAGGAGTCGGTGTGCGCGCGCATCGTAAAAATTCACTCTCATCATTTTTCTCTATCGCGCCAGATATAAGAAGTATAACTTCAAAAAACACTACACTCAAACAGCACACAAATGGTACACTATAAAGTATGTAAATGTGAGTGTGTACGTTCCAGCGACATCTCGCTCGTCGTCCCCCTCGTCCCGCAGCGGCCCCGTGTCGCTGTCCAGCGCGCGCCGCCGGCCCTCCGGCATCCCGCGCTCGCTGGCCGGCTCGCGCGAGACCAGCCCCACCAGGTGACCGGCTAGGCGACTGACCTCAGCTCAACTCATTTTCTTCAGCTTAAATTTTGTCTTCATCAATGTTTACGCTAGAACTGACTTGAGCATTTTCTATCGTAGATTTGGGTCCAAGCCTAATTCTTGACGCATGAGATGTTCCTTGGTCACTCTCAATCCTATGACTTTTCAAACGAGAGAACCATGACAAAAAAATGTTATTATGTCATTAATATAGCATATTTATAGGTACAGTGTTTTGTCTTTTTCGATCAATTTCAAAATTCAAAACAAAGAAATACAAACAACTTATAGCGTTACATTTCACCTAGAGGTAGGGCGAAGCGCAACGTACAGTTAATCACGAGTAGGTCTATCTTCCTGCTAAGCTGTAAAGAGAGGAACCCGGCAGAGGATATCTAGAGAAACCAAGGAAATAGTATAGAATTACAGAATTTAATAAGAGATATGAAAACAAGAATTATAACGTTTAGAGATAATTTATAACGTTTATTTCTAAGAAGGTAAATGTGCAATTGAATATGTGTTTATTTTTGTCCGGGTGCTTCTATCAGAATGCAATCAAAACGTTTCGTGCAGCAACAACGTCAAATTGGCAACAATGCCACACTCACACCCTGAAAATTTCCCATTTATAACATCAGTGTTATTCAATTTGATTCCAGAACCGGAAGATCAAGCAGCGTTATCGGTTCGTCATTACGAAGGCGTGAAAGCGTGGAGCGTACGCCCTCGACTCGGGCTCCGTCTGCCACATTGAGGCTGCTGCAACAAAGCAGGGACGCCGAGGGAACGCTGCGGGTGAGTTTGAGAAGACGATGATGACATCAAAAACGCATTTCAAGCATTTCCATGCCCTGTACGCCGACTAAGCCTTAAAATCAAAATAATATTTGATTTTTATTCCAAAAACTTGTAAGCAAAATTATTTAAATACTTTAGTGGACCGCATTTTTTGGCTACTATAGACGTCGTTGGCATAATGAAGGGTCTGCTATCGCTTGTCAAGTATTGCATTAGCATTAAATAAATCTAGCGAAAAATACTTTTAATGCCTTTTTAGGAGTGTTAGCTTGTCGAAGCTAAATTAAAAAATAGGAAATTGAAACAAGGGAAAATGTTCCTTATTCCAGAGTCCAGAAGACACATCAGCGTATGAAGGCGGCCGGCGTGATGACGATTCAGAAGCTTCCAGCGTTTGTTCAGAGCGGAGTCTCGATTCCTACAGGAGACACGATGTGAGTGCTTGTTATTTATGATATCCTAGTCCTTGTTCCATTAAGTAGCCCTTTTATTTTTTGACAACTTTTTCAAAGAAAACTGCTTCTTTGTAATTTTTTTAGCTGGAATCAAATCAAATATGTTTATTTTGGCATAAACAATGAGCGCAACATATAATCAACTAACTAGTCGTTTACACTGTTTCAATAGCCAGTGGCTTCTACCATACCATACCATTACCACCATACCATTTTTTTTTAGTTGTCTGACTTCTGATATTGTTCGACAGAGTATCTCGTGGTCGGGCTCCGGCGCCCGCGTGGGCTGGGAGTGCGGCTCGCCGCCGCCGCCGCCGCCCGCGGACGACATCATCGCTCTCTGCGCCTGCACGCACTGGACCGAGAGGAAGGACGGACTCACGCATTTGGTAAGTGGTACAGGCCATGTTCCAAAGATGCAAGGTCTAGCATTCGGCAAACACGTAATGACGTCATCGTCATTCGTCTCTTTCGAACTTGTTGTAAATCTTATATCTTTAAATGAGCAATTCTTGTATATATATATATAATTGGAATCTCGCAATCGGCTCCAACGATTTTCATACAATTTAGTATATAGGGGGTTTCGGGGGCGATAAATCGATCTAGCTAGGAATCATTTTTAGAAAATGTCATTTTATTCGTGTTTTATCGATAATCAACTTAAACATAAACTTGGAAGAAAAATAACAAAAAGGAGGCGTTTGAGTAGTCACAACTGAAAAATATAACTCTTCCTGACATCTATTGGCGAATAATAATACTATTTTTTGTGAGCAACTAATTGCTTTAACGACACAACAGCAGATGGCGTTGTTAAGTAACACGAAGTCAATGAGTGTTTGCTTTGAGGTTAGACTAAAATCAATTGTTTATTTTCCAAAAAACGCAATTAAAAAAAAAACCGAGCCAAGCTCGGTCATCCAGGTACTGAATTATGAATTGACGTCACTACGTGTTACTGAATGCTTTACTGAGGGTGTGTACAGACCATGGTAAAATGATATACTCCGCCAGGAATGCTATAGCATTCCGGTCACGTGGGCAACACGTAGTGACGTCATTCAATGCTTAAGCAAGACCGAAATAAGTCATTTAAGTGTGTGTACATGCCCTTCAATTATACAACAGGATTTTTGTAATATGCTGCATCCTAACTATCTTATATTATAAACGCGAAAGTTTGTAAGAATGGATGGATGGATGTTTGTTACTCTTTCACGCCAGAATGGCTGATCTGATCTGGATGAAATTTGGCACAAAGATAGATTATAGTCTAGAATAGCACATAGGATACTTTTTAACCGCGGGTGAAACCGCGGGGCGCATCTAGTAATATTATAAATACGAAAATGAGTTTGTTTATTTGTTTGCAACGCTTTCACGTCTCAACTACTCGACCGATCGTCTGGAAATTTTGCATACATAACTTGGGGTACAGAAAATTACATTGGGTACTTTTTATCCCGAAAAATTAACCGTTTCTGTGGGACCGCGGATGAATCCGCACGGTGCAGCTAGGAAAACAAATGATGAAAACAGGTGCAAGTACTCATCATTTTATGACTGGGGTCAAGGTCTCTGGCTTGAAAGGCGAGCCTTCTTCCAATTAGGCTATCATCGCTTCAGTGCAGTATACAGGGTGCTACAAAAACCCTGTTGTATCCGCGAAATGCACATTCAGTATTGGCTGGAGATTGCAATAATGCTAGTTTTTTTTAAAATAAATATTCTGGACACTTGAACACACGGCCGTCTGACCCCAAACTAAGCAACTGATTCTAATGCAACTGATGTTATGTATATGCACTTGGATTCTGAAATAAATAAATTGAATTGAATTAAGCAAAGCTTGTACTATGGCGGCCAGAGACTGATATACATACATATATACTTAAATACTTTTAAAACATACTTAAATAGATATTAACACCCAGACATAGAACAAACACAAACATTCATCACATGAATGTTTGCCCTAAGTGGGAATCGAACCCACGCCCCCTAGATCAGAAGGCAGGTTCATTACCGACTGAGCCACCGAGGCAGTCACCGTTAAAATTAAATATTTTTTTTTTTAAATTGCAAACACATCGCGCTCCGCCAATCGAAAAACGCGATCACAACATTTGAACGCATCGGTTTCAATTGAGGAATAAGTACGTCGTGAGATTCGAACAATTTGTGTTTAAAAGCCTTGGAATCCGATCGGAAACGTTTCCGAATGATTGCGGAAATGGGTACTGATGTCACAAATTTCAGGCCCCCCGAAGCTGAGTGGACAATGTCGAATTATTGATTTACATTTAATGATGTTTTCTTGTCCCCAGGCCAACTATCTGAACAGCGGGCGCTTGCTATCAGAGCCCCAGCTCCGTCGTCTCACCGAACTCCTGAACAAGATGTTCGTAGACGCCCACACTAAGGTCTTCTCCTTGCTATTGGACGCGGTCTGCGAGTTGCTATTGGTTCACTGGCTGCAGTTGAAGGATTGGCTCTACCAGCTCATGTATAGGTGAGTGGGGATGTGTGGGTGGGTGCGGGTTGTGTGTGGATGGGTGTAACTCGGATTTAGCTGAGGACAACCCAAATCCTGGGTTCCATGATGGTTATGTTTTGTTTCCGACGCTGCGCGACCGTGAATCGTATCGCCGCGCAATAAGGTTCATGTTTGCGCTGCGTAGGAAACAAAACGTAACCATCATGCGTAGGCATGCCTTTCCCCTGAAGAGGCTGGCAGAGGTGTATTACAACACCCACACTTCGCCGGACGATATTCAGTACTAAATGTGGCAGGGGCCGAGCCTGTCGCCGTACACCGGGCTCCAGTCATGTAGCAGATGACAATACGCACATTTTTTCACACAATGATCAAATTGGTGCGTGCCGTCAGCTGGGTTTGAACCCGCTCCCTCTAGCTTGAGAGGCGGGCCTTCTCCAACTAGGCTGTCATATAATGTTATCTTACCAGACACATTCATACACACATTGTAAAATGACAGTAAAAATATGAATATTCTGTTATTGGTTTCAGGTTACTGATGAAGCTAGGAACTGACATCCTCGGCTCTGTTCAGACGAAGATCATGAAGACACTGGACGTAGTTCACGAGTGCTTCCCGGCTGAGTTGCAGCTGCATAATATATTCAGGTGAGGGGACGGGTGGGACAAGAGGGGAACAGTGTTGGGACAGCTGGGACGGTAGAGGAACATTTAGGACAGTTGAAGAACAGTGTTGGGACAGCTGGGACTGTAGAAGAATATTTGAGGAACAGTGGTGGAACTGGTGGGACAGTAGAGGAACATTTGGGATAGTTGAAGAACAGTGTTGGACAGTAAAGGAACATTTGCGACAGTTGAAGAACAATGTTGGGACAGCTGGGACTGTAGAGAAACATTTGGGACAGTAGAAGAAGAGTGTAGAAACTGGTGGAACAGTATTAGAATAGTTTTGGCAGAAGGGGAACAGCTTAGTTTTGTTCGTGCCTTCGGCTGAGATCGAACCCGAACTCTCTGGCTTAAAAGGCGAGCCCTCTTCCAACTTGCAGGATTCCGGCAATGGACGTATTCCTGGCTGATCTGATGAAGAGGGTTGTAAAATGTAGGTGGTTGATTGGTTGACGTAGATGGCATTAATTAAAACATCTTGTGGTGTCGAAATCCGTTTACTGAATGCTCTTTTAAACTAAACATCTTAAGAACTAACTTTTATTTATATTTATTTATTTAACACACAAAACAAATTACAATCTAAGAGTACTTAGTTATAGATCCAAATGGATCGCCAGAAACACAGATTAGATCTGGATTGTAACTCAGAACATGTGTCTCAGACCTTTGGGGCTATTCTTACTCGTGAGATGAGATGAGATTTTATCTTGGTCACTTTCACAAGTATGACGTTTCAAACGAGAGCAACAAGGACGAAAAAAGGTGAGATGAAAATGTCAAATCTCCGAATAGGGCCCCTTGTTCTAGATCAGCGCAACGTGACTTAGAGAACGCGTGTAACCTAGATGCTGCCACGCGATGTTGCGATTGTGAGATTTGTTACGCGCACATCTCAGGGTCTTGGAGAGTATCCATTTGCGTTTTTTTTTGTCAGATTCTTAGCAGACAGTGCGACGGCGCCCACTGCCAAGACTAAAGCGGCGGCGCTTCGCTTCCTGGCTGACTTGGCGCACGACTACTGCCCGCCTGCGAGTCTGGCCGTCACGCTACACGGTACTGTACCACACACACACACACACACACACACACGTGGAGAGAAACTGAGTGGACACAACAATGGCGGATAAATGTTGTTTTGTTCAAACGGAAGCGATGACAGCCTAGTTGGAGAAGGCCCGCCTCTCAAGCCAGAAAGAGCGGGTTCGAACCCAGTTGACGGCACGCACCAATTCGTTCATTGTGTGAACATATGTGCGTATTGTATGTCGTCTGCTACATGACTGGAGCCCGGTGCATGGCGACAGGCTCGCCCCCTGTCACATTTAGGACTGAATTTCGTCCGGCGAAGTGTGGGTGTTGTATTACACCTCTGCTAGCCCCTTCGGGGGAAATACGTGACCATATGTTATGTAATGTGTTTAAACGGTGTTCCTCGACTAAACCTGGTTTTAAAGCCGCGAAACTGACTTTTCTGATGTACTCCTGTAGACCTGACTACATTAGGAGCTGAAGTGCACGAGTTTGTGCATGAAAACATTATATATGTATATATGTTAGGTTCAAAGGTGTTTATTGAAATGAGCCTAGTTGCCTAAATATGTATTTATATTTTTAACCGAAAAAAAAGAAAACGTAAATGTAAAATGGTAATATGCTTGCGTGAAATAAAGACAAAATTGCGCTATGCAGAAAAAAATCCGAAAAAAACTGGACAAAATATTCTGTATAATTATCGCACCTGCTCTCAAATGAGGTTGAGAAATGCGACCTGTAGGGGAAGACAGCCGGACATACGAAAGTACTTTCGCTAGGTCTTCACACACTTGGAGGGGCTATTCCTACGCGTGAGATGAGATGAGATTTTACCTTGATCACTCTCACACCTATGACTAATCAAACGAGAGCAACAAAGACGAAAAATGGTGAGATTGAATCTCACTCCATAAGAATGGCCCTGCTCGAAATGCCACTAGTTAATATTAGCGTCAAGAAGAATTTATGTGGTTTTTTTAAATTGTTTTTTATCATTTTCCAGGTGGTTCAAACGGCGTGGCCGGTCGTGCCTTCATCAAGATAACAGCTTTGGCGAGCGACACTCGCGCCGCTGACGTCAGGATCTGCGCCAAGCGAGCCCTCGCCTGTCTCTATGACTGCAATCCTGCTGCGGTCAGTATTATATTAATAAAAAAAAAAAGAGTGTGTACTTATGTACACGCGTTAGAAGTTATACTTCTTAACCTCAAATCTATAAATGCACTCAAAACAGTTTATTCAAATCAGTTTTATCACTAATATTCAATATATATAGAAATACTAATAAATAATAAATTATTAGTAAATACTATCACCGTCGTATAGGAAATTGATTTAATAAAAACACCAAAATAATATTTATTTATTCACTGTTTAATTGTACTCTAACGAAACACGTGTTCTAAATATAAAAATACTAGAATATACAACTTGAACATAGTTATCAATTTTCATCCCACCTAGAACTAACTTCACGATGTAGAATTTAGGTGTCGGTGTGCGCGCGCATCGTAAAAATTCACTCTCATCATTTTTCTCTATCGCGCCAAAAGAAGTACTATAACTTCAAAAACTGAAAAGATGGTGTCGTGATTTTGTATTAATTTCTAAATCTTGTGATTCTTCTGGTGTTAAAGTGTATTCATGGTGGATAATGTTCGACCACTACAGCGAGCCCCAACACAGCGCGGCTAACTTAGTTCGGTTAAGAAGTCGGCGGAGTGAACCAGCAACTCCGATTCGAGGCGACTGCAAAAATGTACCTAGATATTGCCATCTTTGTTCCACGCATTACATCATAGTTATTCATTATGATGAGTTCGATAGTTGATCGATACTTGTTAGATAATGGCTTTCCACTTCCGTCAAGAAAAAATATAACAGATAAAATATAAAAATATTTCAGAGAGCCGAAAGCTCAAATCCCATGTTAAAACTACATTAAGATATCATAAAGTTAACAATTATTTGGAAGACAAAGATGTCTGGAGCCTTCCACTTCCGTCAAGTAGCCACTAGTTCATAGATATAACTTAGTTGGAATGAAAAAATTGTGAGACAGTAATTTAATAATTTTTTTGAAAAAATACCAATGCTTCTCAGTTTCTCGCCTGTTCTTCTAAGTAGTGGCTCTTTTTCTGAACAAGGCGGTCGAGTCTATCATAAAACTTTGACGTTCATAAGTGTATGTTTGATACCCAATTAAATAAAAACATTTTGACTTTGACTTTGAATATCCTAGAATATGACCTTCGTTTAAAAAAACACTTGTAGATTGTTATACGAGGGGCCAAAATAACCCATTATATACGAGGTTGTTTTACTCCCGAGCTTTAGTGAGGGAGTAAATAGAAATCGAGTTATAATTTAGAAAATAATACAAAATTACGAAAACACCTTTTCGGTTCCCGCTAAAAACTCTTTTGTCGAACATCCTGTTGTCAAATTTTTAGGGTTCCATAAAAAATAATGAAAAAGAAACCCCAGCGAGAGTTTTTATTCTAATTTCTGTACGTTCGTTTCAGTTTACGGCGTTAATGAGCGAGCTGCCGGGAGAGACGCAGACTCTAGTGAACAGTGTCGTGCAACAACACGTCCGGAACACTACACACTGTTAGTACTCATAATTATATTATTTACTAGCCCTGTGGTTAACATGTATAAATTTAAAATTGTAAAAACCCCCTACATCGATTTTCATAAAACATAGCTCAGGCAAACTCGCCCCCTGTCACATTTGGGGCTGAATATCGTCCGGCGAAGTGTGGGTGTTGTATCACACCTCTGCCAGCACCTTCGGGGGAAAGGCGTGACGATATGTATATAAATAACTTCTCTGTTGTCCAAATTCAAAGTCCTGACTGACTGATTAAGTCAATGCACAGCCTAAACATCTGCTCCTAGAGACATGAAATTTGGAGGGTGTGTTCCTTCTAAAGTGTAGACATTTACTAAAAAAAGGTTTTTCGAAATTCTGCTCGAGGGTGAAGTTTGTCCATGTTTCCTGTAGTTCACGCCGGCGATAGCGCGGGCAGAACCTAGTCCTACTATCCTACTTTTACAATATAATAGACGCGAAAGTTTGTAATTGGATTGATAGATGGATGTTTGTTACTCTTTCACGCCAGAATGGCTGAACAGATCTGGATGAAATGTGGCACAGAGATAGATTATAGTTTAGAATAGCACATAGGATACTTTTTAACCGCGGGTGAAACCGCGGGGCGCAGATTGTTATCTATAATTCTATTGTTGTTTCTCACCTGCTCGACCGTTTCTGATGATTCTCTCGTCGTTCCCCAGCCGGCCCCGACGACAGCCCGGTCCGAGCCGCCGGCAACAACATAGCGAGCGCGGAGGATGTACACTCTCGCATCAGACGGACCACTTCAGAGATACACTCTTATACTAAACAACATTCGAACGGTGAGTTAAGATTTAAATTTGCAGGAAATTAGGTGAATTTAAATTTAGATTAAATGTAAACTGCGCGAAATTGGAGGCGTGGGTTCCCACCTAGGGCATACATTCATGTGATGTGTTCAGTCCATGTCTGAGTGTTAATATATTGTTATATTTTGTTGTTAATGTTATATTTAATTTAGTATAAAAGAATATACAGGGTTATTATAGGTAACTCACCAAAAACCTTTTAGGGGCTCATTGTACTCATCAGTATGAACAACTTTTACTATGAAGCCAATCCTGTAATCGCGAAAAAAAAAACAGCTGTTCTATACAAAAAGTTCAATCACCTGAGACAAAATGTATGGAACAGCTGTTTTTTTTTTTGCGATATCAGAGTTCGCCCCATAGTAAAAGTTGTTCATATTGATGAGTACAATGAACCCTTAAGAAGTTTTTGGTGAGATACCTATAACCCTGTCCATGTAACTATACCAGTCTCTGGCCGCTATAGTACAAGCTTTGCTCATTTGGGGTGAACCGACCGTGTGTGAGAATGTCCCATATTAATTTATTTAAATCTCGCACAATAAGTGAGACTAATCACACGGCAAATTCCAAAATCTTTATAAAAATTAAAACTTACTGAATATTTTCTTATTTTTTACCCGACTGCGCAAGAAGAACATGACCCATGTTTTTCGAGTCTATGTATGTATGTATGAGGTTTCGTTGGCTCGCCCTACAGCCTAAAAACAGCTTGAAATATTTCGACATGTGAGGTGTCATTTGAATCGTCTTGATAGTGGAATTGACATAGAGTACAACATTTTGCAGCCGCGTTTTTGTTTTTCTTTGAATAATGTTTTGTTTAAATAATTTTCCAGCGGAATGCGGGAACCACATGTCAAGCAAAGATTCCGGCATCAGTCAAATGTCTGACGTCACTATTCGACCCAACGGCGTTCCCAACGGACACCACAACACGTGAGTACCAACGATATCATCCTCAGCCTTTTTTAGACTTCTCATCGACCGGGATACAATACAATACAATAAAAAAACTCTTTATTGCACACCAAAAATACAAAATTTTTGGAGTGCAATAAAGATGTATTGTATTGTATTGTAGACGATGATGACTATGGGTAATACCGAACGTCTGGTCTTCCGTCTCCGTTTTCTCACCGAGCAGTGAACGGTTTTATCGGCTGTCTATCTTTCTTCAGTATTCAAACTTTGTAATAAAGGGTCCCCCAGATAACTTTTTTGTTTTTAAATGCTATAAAAAAAAACTACTGAATATTTTCTCAAATTTCTTTTTTTATTTGAAAGTACAATCCTTCCGGTTAATAATGAAAAATAATTTCATTCAAACGGCTGCCTCGGCTGGCCATGCACTAGCCTACACGATCGGTCGGTTGGTAATTTGAGAAAATATTCAGTAGTTTTTTTTTATAGCATTTTCAAATAAAAAAAAGTTATCTGGCGGACCCTTTAGTAATATCAAACGGTCAGAGACATGTCAGGGTCTCCGCCGGCGAACCTTTCAAAGTCCAGGAGTCTGGGTAAAACAGATTCAGGTAGGTATCCGTAGCTCCAGATAGATCACTTTAGATACTCGTGTTTTTTCTTAGATAAGAGGACTCTAGGTAAGGTGACATGAACACTTCCTCATCTCTCAAAGGTTTTCTTAAGACTGACGGCATCTTGAACGTTCTCTCCGACTGTCAGGTTTAAAAATGAATTTGGTATAAGTTGGCTGCCGATAGTGGCTGTCTATTACTAAAGAGACTTTATTTACAATGAGAAGTACAAAAAGTAAAAGAAAAAAGAGTAATAAGTTTACATTATACAGAATACAGAATAGGATATAAATAAGAAAAAGTAAAATTAAAAGTAAAAAAAAAAAACAAGCATTTTGCATACAAGTGAAAAGTTGCCAATGCGATTCGCTAGATGGCGCTGTGGTCGAGTTAGCACGCGGTTGCGTTTCGTTCGCGCTCGCGAGGGGCGTTTCTATAGAAAAATTGGTCGGTAGGAAAACATCGTGAGATGAAACTAAATTGTGTTTTTGTAGTCCGTAGTGGGAATACTGCTTACGGATTTTGTTGACAATTCCTTCCGTGGTATAATAATATACTCCGTTAGGTATAACATTCCGGTCACGTGGGCAACACGTAGTGACGTCAATCGATGCTTGAGCTAGGCCGAAATAAGTCATTTACGATTAGTTCGAAAGAGAAGGAGAACGATGACGAGTGACGTCATTACGTGTTTGCTCCCGGAATGCTTGTTTTTTTTGGATCATGTACTAGACCGAACTAGTTTACTTTGTTAATTGAACTAGCGCTCCGCGGTTAAAAAGTATCCTATGTGCTATTCTAGACTATTATCTGTCTCTGTGCCAAATTTCATTCAGATCTGTTCAGCCGTTCTGGCTTGAAAGAGTAACAAACATCCATCCATCTATCCATTCATTCTTACAAACTTTCGCGTTTATAATATTAGTATAGGATATAAATCTTTAAATACATACTCAAATAGATATTAACATCCAGACAGAGAACAAACACAAATGCTCATCATATGAATGTTTGCCTTAGATAGGAATCGAGTCCTCGCCCCCAAGCTCAGAAGGCAGGTTCATTACCAACTGAGCCACCGAGGCAGTCAAATCCATACTAACATTATAAATTCGAAATGAAACTCTGTCTGCTTGTAGGCTTTTCACGGCTAAACGGCTGAACGGTTCTCGATGAAATTTGATAATCAGTTACAGTATATCTCTTGGAAACTGAAAACTTTTGTATACTGATTTCTGAATAAATGCGAACGAAGTCGCGGGTAACAGCTAGTAAAAGCTGCATGTATAGTGACCCAGTCAATATTTGAACGATTTTTTCACACAGAGACTTTTTGATACTATTTTGTGAATAAACGCGCGGGTAACAGCTAGCTAGTATTTGAATGATGTTTCCAATCAGAGACGCGGTTTTTGGATACTATCTTATATCTTTAAATGAGCAATTCTTGTATATATATAATTGGAATCTCGGAATCGGCTCCAACGATTTTCATACAATTCAGTATATAGGGGATTACGGGGGCGATAAATCGATCTAGCTAGGAATCATTTTTAGAAAATGTCATTTTATTCGTATTTTATCGATAATCAACTTAAACTTGGAAGAAAAATAACAAAAAGAAGGCGTTTGAGTAGTCTCAACTGAAAAATATGACTCTTCCTGACATCTATTGGCGAATAATAATATATTTTTATGTGAGCAACTAATTGCTTTAACGACACAACAGCAGATAGCGTTGTTAAGTAACACGAAGTCAATGAGTGTTTGCTTTGAGGTTAGACTAAAATCAAAGGTACTACATATAATATGAAAAAGTGAGTCTTTGTTCATTTTCTTTGTTTCTTTGTAACGCTTTCACGTCTGAACGGTTGTCACTACTCAACCGATCGTCTTAAAATTTTGCATACATGTTGTTTAGGGTACAGAAAAGGACATAGGGTACTTTTTATCCCGGAAAAATCAACGGTTCCTGTGGGACCGTGGGTGAAACCACGGGTCGCAGCTAGTTTTCTAATTAACCGCGCGGTTAACAGCTAGTATTTAGTTAACTAATATTTGACCGATGCTTTCACACAGAGACGCGGTTTTTGGATACTGTTTTCTGAATAAACGCGCGGTTAACAGCTAGTATTAGCTAGCTGATATTTGATTGATGTTTTCACACAGAGATGCGGTTTTTGAATACTGTTTTCTAAATAAACGCGCGGGTAACAGCTAGCTAATATTTGAACGATGTTTTCAAACAGAGACGCGTCTTTTTGATACTATTTTCTGAATAAACGCGCGGGTAACAGCTAGTGATAGCTAGCTAATATTTGACCGATGTTTTCAAACAGAGACGCGGCTTTTTGATACTATTTTCTGAATAAACGCGCGGGTAACAGCTAGTGATAGCTAGCTAATATTTGACCGATGTTTTTAAACAGATACGCGACTTTTTGATACTATTTTCTGAATAAACGCGCGGGTAACAGCTAGTGATAGCTAGCTAATATTTGACCGATGTTTTCAAACAGAGACGCGGCTTTTTGATACTATTTTCTGAATAAACGCGCGGGTAACAGCTAGTGATAGCTAGCTAATATTTGACCGATGTTTTTAAACAGATACGCGGCTTTTTGATACTATTTTCTGAATAAACGCGCGGTTAACAGCTAGTGATAGCTAGCTAATATTTGACCGATGTTTTTAAACAGATACGCGGTTTTTGGATACTGTTTTCTGAATAAACGCGCGGATAACAGGTAGTAATAGCTAGCTAATATTTGACCGATGTTTTCACGCAGAGATGCGGTTTTTGGATACTATTTTCTGAATAAACGCGCGGGTAACAGCTAGTGATAGCTAGCTAGTATTTGACCGATGTTTTCACGCAGAGACGCGGCTTTTTGATACTATTTTCTGAATAAACGCGCGGGTAACAGCTAGTAACAGCTAGCTGATATTTGATTGATGGTTTTCACACAGAGACGCGCTGGGCCGCGCCGCTTCGGCCGACAGCTCTGAAGAAGCGAACAGCACGAAGGAATCTTCTCCCATACCACACAATAGGCTGGACTTCCCGCACCATGGGTAAGCGAAATCATCTATAAAAAAATTACATCGTCGATTTTATTGTACAATACGGAAGTGTATACTTTCCCCAAGGGGGCTAGCAGAGGTGTAATACAACACCCACACTTCGCCGGATGATATTCAGTCCCAAATGTGACAGGGGGCGAGCCTGTCGCCATACACCGGGCTCCAGTCATGTTGCAGATGACATACAATACGCACATATGTTCACGCAATGAAGAAATTGGTGCGTGCCGTCGTTTGGTTTCAAACCCACTCCCTCTGGCTTGAGAGGCGGATCTGCTTCCAACTAGGCTGCCATCGCTTTTTCATTTCATTACTAATACTCCAGAAACAGTATTTATCTGATAATTTTATTTTATTTTATCGGTTGTTTACACATGACACCTTACAAGACTTCTTTGACGGACGACGACTTTCGACGATCAATATAAATATAGTACAGGGAATAGAGGAGCGAGTTACTCTTGTCCATAATGCATAATTCTACCCAAGTTATTTTTTTCCACAAATAGGTGCAGTATGACATAATGAACTTAAAAACACAAAATACTTACAAATAAGGCGGGTGCAAGTGCCGCCATTTTGTGAAAAACCGTTTGGGCCTGTATCTCCGTAACCGTGCACTTGAGGCTCATAATTATACGGACCTTTGTTATAGATAATTAAATTTCCTATCTTTTTTGTTTCATAATTTTTAAATTAATTAATTTAAAATTAATAAAATTATTTAATTAATTAATTATTTATTTAATTATTTTAATTAATTTTTAATTTTTAAATTTATCGATTTAAAAGTTTAGCTATTAGCAATTTATTGATTGAACAATTATTAGAAGAGATATCGGTAAAAAAAAAGTCAATAAACAAAAAGTAATAATCATAAATCGTGAACGGTAAGTGATACGAAAAAAATTATGAAACAAAAAAGATAGGAAATTTAATTATCTATAATAAAGGTCCTTATAATTATGGGCCTCAAGTGCACGGTTACGGAGATACAGGCCCAAACGGTTTTTCACAAAATGGCGGCACTTGCACCCGCCTTATTTGTAAGTATTTTGTGTTTTTAGGTTTATTATGTCATACTGCACCTATTTGTGGAAAAAAATAACTTGGGTAGAATTATGCAGGACCAAATCCTCTATTCCCTGTAGTAAATAACACTTTTTTTTTCTTTTTAATTACAACAGAGGTTTTGTACTGAACAAGTGTTACGATTATTTTTTTTCCTTTTTAGGGATTTCAATTCTAGTCCGCTGGGCCGCGACAGGATGAGGCCGTATGAGACCGACGAGCAAGGATTTATCATCACCAAATGTAAGTTTGAAATAATGCTTTGATTTATTTCAGTAAATCAAATCAAATGTATTTATTCAATTCAGTATTGAAGATACGCTTATGAATGTCAAAGTTATAAAATATGACTACCTCGTTTGGGTAAAGAGCCACTACTCAGAAAAACAGAAATATAACTGAGGCACATTTTTTTTTGATCCATTTCAAAAATGTAAAAGAAAGAAAAAGACAAAACACTGTAAAACTATCCCGAGGATATTATGTTTATTATTGAAAGAAAGAAAGAAACAATTTATTTCAACGCACAAAACACTACAACAACAAACAAACAAAATACACAATAAAACATTAACAGACAAAAATATAATAATTGCTAATGGGGGTCATCTTTTGAAATGACTATTCTATGATGATAGATATTCATTCCGGGGAGTGTGCATCTGGTTTGCATGACCTTATTCTCCCTAGCCCGTTCTTCTATAAAACCACCAAGAGTACAAAAAAGCGGCATCGTTTTATGGTCGACATACCAACAACACGCACGAAACGCTTTGGTTCCTCATTTCTTATACTAGACTGAAATACTGCTAGAGTGTGGAATACTCTGCCAAAGTGTGTCAAAGCCAAAATGTTTCTATTCAATTTAGGTATCAAAGATACACTTATGAAAGTCAAAGTTATTTAAATATACTCGACCGCCTTGTTCGGATAAAGAGCCTCTACTCAGAAGAACAGGCAAGAAACTGAGGGGCATTATTTTTTCAAATAATAAATAAATGACAGTCTCACAAATTTTGGCTTACAACTAGGTAATATCTATAAATACTAGAGGCTACTTGGCGGAAGTGGAAGGCTCCAGACATCTTTATCTTCTAAATAATTCTTAACCTTATAATATCCTCTTTTCATTAATGTGTGTTCCTGACACTTATAATCTGGGTGTCTTCAAGTCTCGAGTGAATCGGTTTCTTCTAGGCAAGCGTGCTCCATCGTCGGCCGCATCACTGCTTATCATCAGGCATGTTGGCGGACAAACGCAAGCCTATTGAGTTATATATAAAAAAATTATGATGACTATCCTTGTTAAAGCTATTCCGTCTTACTACAAAAAAGATGAACATCTGTTGAGCAAGAATGATACCAATAATATAGAAGATACACTTCGTTTACACAAGTGTGTATTATTTTTGGTATATTTATTTGTCTAAAGCGTCCTTACATCATTGTTATTTTTCCTCCCTAGCCGGCCTTCGCGAGCCTGAAGTCCTGGAGGCTTTATGTAAACTGGACGTGTCCCAGGCTCCCCCCGAGCAGTGGGAGCGGCTGCTGCTCGCCACACACGAGATACTCAAGTACGGGGACTGCAGGAAACCCGCTGAGTGCTTCAAGTTAGTATAGAGACCCGTCGATTGCTTCATGTAGGCCCTGTGTAAACTGAACGTGTCCCAGGCTCCCCCCGAGCAGTGGGAGCGGCTGCTGCTCGCCACACACGAGATACTCAAGTACGGGGACTGCAGGAAACCAGCTGAGTGCTTCAAGTTAGTATAGAGACCCGTTGATTGCTTCATGTAGGCCCTGTGTAAACTGAACGTGTCCCAGGCTCCCCCCGAGCAGTGGGAGCGGCTGCTGCTCGCCACACACGAGATACTCAAGTACGGGGACTGCAGGAAACCCGCTGAGTGCTTCAAGTTAGTATAGAGACCCGTCGATTGCTTCATGTAGGCCCTGTGTAAACTGAACGTGTCCCAGGCTCCCCCCGAGCAGTGGGAGCGGCTGCTGCTCGCCACACACGAGATACTCAAGTACGGGGACTGCAGGAAACCAGCTGAGTGCTTCAAGTTAGTATAGAGACCCGTTGATTGCTTCATGTAGGCCCTGTGTAAACTGAACGTGTCCCAGGCTCCCCCCGAGCAGTGGGAGCGGCTGCTGCTCGCCACACACGAGATACTCAAGTACGGGGACTGCAGGAAACCCGCTGAGTGCTTCAAGTTAGTATAGAGACCCGTCGATTGCTTCATGTAGGCTCTGTAAACTGGACGTGTCCCAGGCTCCCCCCGAGCAGTGGGAGCGGCTGCTGCTCGCCACACACGAGATACTCAAGTACGGGTACTGCAGAAGACGGGCATCTTGAACCCAACTCAACAGACAAATGATCTTCATATAACAGGGTATCTTAATGGAGATCATAGCTCATCCTACATACATTGAGATAAGATAAGATAATTTATTAACCAAAGAACACATGAACTTAAATACTATACATCGATACCAAGTTATAATAATTGTGTAAGACATGAAATTGCTGAGACGGTGACATACATTTTAATGTATGTTGGATTTGTATGATAATGAATTGAATTGAAAATGAAAGAATGAATTGAATGAGTCTTAATTGATCGTAAATCTAATTGTTATAGTTAATTTTAAATTATACTTACTTTTTTTTCCTTTATTTTTTAGGGACATTTAGACCACGGGTCTACGTCAGCCCCATCGTAACCTTATATATTTAAACACTAAACTAATGTAATAATTACATTTATAATTATTTTACAAAAAAAAAAACCAGTTAGGTAGACTGGTGGAGCTGGGATCATTTAGGGCCCGGAGAAAAGTATTCACCAGACCATAAATAATCCCAGCTCCTTTAGAAATAGGCTCCGACAAGATACCATGGATTACCCTCACATTGTACTTATTCACATCAAGTTCGGCAAAAATTTGTTCTTTCTCAGCTTGGTTTCGGACACATTCCATTAGGACATGGTACAGATCCTCGGGCTTGTCACACTCCTCACAATTGGATACTTAATGTACTTAAAGATTACTGTAAAAATGGAAACCAATTTCTTTCTAAGTTATGTATTAGTTTAAGGACCTAGTAGTACCTAGTAGTTTAGGTTAAATAAAATAACAATTATATTATTATTATAATTTGTCACAGGAACATTGTGCGAGTCGCGCTAGCGGCGCTATCAATGGACGAAAATACAGCCGACAAGGAAAACTCTGAAAACGCGACCAACGCGCATCAAAGCACAGGTATTGTTTCTCTTATTACAACAACCGCCAGGCCACGTCGGAGGCCTTTAGGAGGCCTAATAACTGACTCTAGGAGGCCTACCATGACATCTCAATGCCATGATGGTAACGTTTTGTTGGCGACGCTGTGCAACCGCGAATCGTAACGCCGCGCAA
Source organism: Peribatodes rhomboidaria (assembly GCA_911728515.1). Classification (NCBI taxonomy): domain Eukaryota; kingdom Metazoa; phylum Arthropoda; class Insecta; order Lepidoptera; family Geometridae; genus Peribatodes; species Peribatodes rhomboidaria. Next base: position 4,273,863 of record OU452194.1, read on the forward strand.
TAAGGTACATAGTCGCGCAGCGTCGAAAACAAAACGTTGGCTTAATAAGTCTTGCCTTTACTCATATACATGCTTGTTTTAAATATAATATTATCACAGTTTTCATAGTAAAAGTGGTTTATAAAATTGAGTAAAATGACCCCCTTTCGGTGCACTCAGTACTTTCCTGAGAACCCTGTATAAAAGCTTGTTAATTTTTTTTTTTTTTTGTGTACAGGCGGTTGGAGCACAGCCAATGAGCGCGCGGCTGCCGAAGCTGTCAAAGTGTTAGTGTGGCTCTGCCGCCGTGAAGAAACGAGACCGCAGTGGCGCGACTATTTCGACCTCATATTATTAAAGTTGATTCACGCCTACGAAAGTTTAAATAAGGAAGTGATGCGAGCTGTCGAAGCTGGCCTGCCTCACATCGCGCAAGCTTTGCCCGCCTCACAGGTGAGTTACGCTCGTGAGGTGCTTTCTACCTCATGACTACTAAAGTCACTATCACTAGTGAGGTTGTTCCGACCTCGTGGGACTGATGAAGCTGTCAAAAATTAAGGTTTAAGACATGATCCAGAAAAACTTTTGGGGCTGAGCTACCCACGTCCGTATAGGAGTGCACTCTATTCTGATTTCCTACATGTGGTCCCCGGGTGGTGCTAACCGGGTAGCAAACTCTGGTGAGAGGCTTCGGCCGTGGCTAGTTACCACCCACCGGACCAAGCCATGCCGTGAAATGACCTAGTCGTGTTTCGGGATGTAGTCCGGTGTAACCGTTCCGAAGACGGGTCTGAGCAGTAGCGCACTTGTAGCGCCTCTCTCAACTGCCGTCTTTGGACTCCTTCACTCTACAAAACTTCAAGGCTAGAGTGAATAACTACCTTTTAAATTCTTATGGCACCTAGGATTTTCCTCGCCGTAATGAGGTGAAAAGTTGTAAGTGTTTCGCTCGGCAGCAAAGTTATTCTGGTACTTTAAAACCCTCGCTACACTCAGGATATTTATATTTATTAGGATATAATATATTTGACCCTAGAATCCTTCGCTTGCTCGGATACAAGTACTCGCACCAAAAAAACAACTTTGCAGCCTTGCATAACAAATAACTATTTAATAACTATGGTCAACGTTTTGCGGTATAATATAATATTGAAGACCTCCCCGCAGGTGTTGGCCCTCCTCCGGCCCGTGATCCGCACGCGCGGCTACCCCACCTCGCTGGTGGCCCTCAAGCTGGCCGCCGAGGTGGCCAAGGCGCGCCCCGGAGACCTCACGGACGACGTCGTGCCGCACCTCATGGAGGGCGTCGGACAGGTTGGTAGCTACTAGTACTCCGCCCCGTACCGCCACTCGCGGGCACTTTAACCTCGTTGGTGGCTTTCAAGCTAGTCATCTAGATACAACTAGTCCTCCGCTCCGTACTGCCACTCGCGGTCACTTTAACCTCGTTGGTGGCTTTCAAGCTAGCCATCTAGATACAACTAGTCCTCCGCTCCGTACTGCCACTCGCGGGCACTTTAACCTCGTTGGTGGCTTTCAAGCTAGCCATCTAGATACAACTAGTCCTCCGCTCCGTACTGCCACTCGCGGTCACTTTAACCTCGTTGGTGGCTTTCAAGCTGGCCATCTAGATACAACTAGTCCTCCGCTCCGTACTGCCACTCGCGGTCACTTTAACCTCGTTGGTGGCTTTCAAGCTAGCCATCTAGATACAACTAGTCCTCCTCTCCGTACTGCCACTCGCGGTCACTTTAACCTCGTTGGTGGCTTTCAAGCTGGCCATCTAGATACAACTAGTCCTCCGCTCCGTACTGCCACTCGCGGTCACTTTAACCTCGTTGGTGGCTTTCAAGCTAGCCATCTAGATACAACTAGTCCTCCGCTCCGTACTGCCACTCGCGGTCACTTTAACCTCGTTGGTGGCTTTCAAGCTAGCCATCTAGATACAACTAGTCCTCCGCTCCGTACTGCCACTCGCGGACACTATAACCTCGCTAGTAGCTTTCAAGCTGGCCCACCTAGACACAACTAGTCCTCTGCCCCGTACCGCCACTCGCGGTCACTTTAACCTCGTTGGTGGCTATCAAGATGGCCATTTAGATACAACTATATAGTCCTTGAAAAAACGGAGGAGGTTCTCAAGTCGACGCGTATATTTTTATATGTATTTTAGCACGCATAACTTCTTACAGAGTAGTCCGTTTTTTTAATGCCATATGTAGCAAACAAGCTAACGGGCCGCCTGATGGTAAGTGATCACCGTCGCCTATAGATACCTGTAATACCAGGGGCATTACAGATACGTTGCCGACCTTTAAGGACTATTGACAGTCCTTTTGAAGAACCCCATGTTGTAGGTAATTATTTTTACCCGACTGCGCAAGAAGAAGTGTTATATTTTTCTAGTTTATGGATGAATGTTTGAGGTTTCTTTGGCACGCCGTCCAGCCTAAACAGCTTGATGTATTTCGACATGTGAGGCGTCATTTGAATCGTCTTGATAGTGGAAGTGACATAGGGTACAACATTTTGCAGCTGGGTTTTTTGTTTTTATTTGAATAATATTACTTGCTAGCTATTAATATGTAAAAGCGGTGGCAGCCTAGTTGGGAGAAGGTCCGCCTCTCAAGCCAGAGGGAGCGGGTGCGAACCCAGCCGACGGCACGCACCAATTTGTTTATTGTGTGAACATATGTGCGTATTGTATGTCATCTACTACATCACTGGAGCCGTGTATGGCGACAGGCTCGCCCTCTGTCACATTTGGGACTGAATATCGTCCGGCGAAATGTGGGTTTTGTATTACACCTCTGCCAGCCCCCTCGGGGGAAAGGCGTTACGATATGTTATCTTAATATATACATATAAATTACGAGTCACGTTGTTTGTCCGCTATAGACTCCTAAACTACTTCACCGATTTCAATCAAATTTGCACACCGTGTGCAGTTCGATCTAACTTAACAGATAGGATAGCTCACATATACATGTATATATAAATAATAAACGCGAACGAAGTCGCGGGGTGACAGCTAGTATTAATATGTAAATCTGTGTGTCTCTTCAGTTGGCCGACCATCAAAACTCAGCGGTTCGTAAAGCGGCCGTGTTCTGCATGGTGGCCTTCACCCTGGCTCTGGGCGAGGAGCGCATGCAGCCACACCTCAAACACCTCTCCGTCAGCAAGTTTCGGCTGCTACAGGTAATACCACACACACACACTCCACTCCATACTACACACACTATTCTATCCTAACATCTATGTTCGCACCTTTGGGATGGATCGGCCAAGTATCAGCTCGAGGCGTTGGAGTCCATCGAGAAACGTGCGAAGAAGCTCATTGGCAACGACTTCCTTGTCCAGAACAAACTTCAAAGTTTGGATCATCGGCGCAAGGTTGCTAGTCTATCGGTGTTTTATCGGATACATTTCGGGGAGTGTGCATCTGGTTTGCATGACCTTATTCTCCCTAGCCCGTTCTTCTATAAAACAACCAAGAGTACAAAAAAGCGGCATCGTTTTATGGTCGACATACCTACAACACGCACGAAACGCTTTGGTTCCTCGTTTCTCATACGAACCGCTAGAGTGTGGAATACTCTGCCAGAGTGTGTGTTCCCTGACACTTATAATCTGGGTGTGTTCAAGTCTCGAGTGAATCGGTTTCTTCTAGGCAAGCGTGCTCCATCGTAGGCCGCATCACTGCTTATCATCAGGCATGTTAGCGGCCAAACGCAAGCCTATTAAGTAATAAAAAAAAATTAAAAATAAAACAAATATCATAAATGCGAAAGTGAGTTTATCAATTTTATGTATGGTTGCTCTTTCACACCATAATTGTTTTTTATTCGAAAAATTACACTTTACTCTCTCCGGGGACCGTGACTTTTGTTAACCAGTATAAATTGGTATCGTCATGTTTGCATATCCGTTGTTTGGGGATACATAAAAAGACAGAGTATATTTTAGTCGCGGGTAACACTGCGGGGCGCAGCTAATTCGTTGATCGAGCAAGCTAAGCGTCTCTGCGTCAGGTCCGGCAAAAAGCTTTCGTATGTCCGTTTCGCAGGCGTCTAGCCGGCGTTGTCTTACGTTTTTCCTTCTTATTCCGATTCTCCTGAAATTTTGTAAACCGGTTCGTAAATTGTAATATATTTTTTTGCTGATTCAATTTTTGAAATCGCAATCGTCAAAGAAGAAATCGCAGAAACCACCAAAACCTATAGGCATCGCCTGCTCCGACACCCCAATAGCCTAGCTGCTGAACTATCGGAGCCAAGATACAAGGCGCGGCTGAAAAAAACGCGCGTCATTCCCAGCGACTGACCATAAAGCAAACCGATAGGGAGATGTCCTCACTGGAGGGCACACCTTACACAACACGACCTACTCCCAACAAACCTGCTTATAGATTAAATATAAACTGATCGCAGATAAAAACAGAACAAAAAAAAAATTAAATAGGGGGGTTTTCAGACCCGCGACGTCATCAGCTCACAGCCGCTAATTATAAAATCGTCAACTTGCAAACCTAACTACCAAGACATAACCATTTATAGTGAATGTACGTTCCTCTCTAGGTGTATATCGACAAGCAGCGCGAAGAGTCGAATCGCGCGAGCGCCGCCGGCGGGGGCTCGCCCGGCGCGGGGACGTAGCGCCGCCGCCGCGCGCACACCACCACGCGCGCCACGCAGACACCCGGCTAGCGGGGTGAGTACACACAACACTGGGGGCTGAGCTACCCACGTCCGTAGGAGTGTACTCCATTTTGATTCCCTACACGTGGTCCCCGGGTAGCAAACTCTGGTGGGAGGCTTCGGCCGTGGCTAGTTACCACCCACCGGTAGTCCGGTGGGTAGTAACTAGCCACACGACTAGGTCATTTCACGGCATGGCTACTAAGCCATGCCGTGAAATGACCTAGTCGTATTTCGGGATGTAGTCCGGTGTAACCGTTCCGAAGACGGGTCTGAGCAGTAGCGCACTTGTAGCGCCTCACTCAACTGCCGTCTTTGTACTTCTTCACTCTGCAAAACTTCAAGGCTAGAGTGAATAAGTACCTTATAGGTCGTCGTGCTCCATCTTAGACCACAACGTCGCTTAACATCAGGCGAGTTGGTGGTCAAACGCCGACTTATTGTCCATAAAAAAAAAAAAACATAACACTGACCCCGTAATTATTTACAACCGAAATCTTGGATCCTTTACGCACAGGGTGCAGATGTTTGTAAATACGGGGTAAACTACATATCAACTGAAAATGAATATTATACACCCGAAGCACAAGCTACCAATCCAATCGAATAATTTAGGCTGTCTCTAAAGCTGTAACAGGACAACCAGGACAAGCTATAAAACGCAGGGTTAATTAGCCATCGTTCAAATGTTATAGATGTCCAGACTCTAATACTGTGTTAACTCAAGGTTAGCTTCTAACTCTTGGTCTCGCAAGACGATTTATCAGTTTAACCTCTGATGTGTACTTAACTTCGAGTTAAAAAGATAGACGAGCTTCTGTAAGTGGCACAAAACATTTCCCGACGCAATACCTCGGGTAATTCTCAATTTTCCCGATAGATTACATTTTATTAAACTAAATGTTTTGTTTTTCAGGTAGTAATGCGATAGACCGCGAACCCTAGCCATATCGGCCAATGACGGATTACTAACTTTTAATTTAACCAATAATACAATAGGAATATTATTATACAATGTTTGCTTCCACTGAACGATCGATTTGACTGTATGTTTGTACGTTCGGATGTTAGAGAGTTGGATATTTTTCGTATGTTGGTGTTAATTAAGCAAAAGAAACTTATGTTTTAACATTATAGAAATAGAAAAAAAACTGCTAAAAAAAAAACAAAAACTATAATATTTTTATTAACAAACACGTTGTGTCTATTTCGAACTAATTCAAAATGTTAGAGAGAAAAGGGCAAACTTTTATCAATGAAGGAGCTTAAAGATTAAAATTAAAATGCTTACAGTCAAAAGTAAACTAAAAATAATTCGTTGTCGTCTTTTGATACTTCAAAAATTAAAGACAGCGATAACAAAAAGCATTTTCTTGTTAAAAATACAGCGAACTAATAGTCTCCTTTGTTACGGAACCCAAAAATATCAAAAATATTCAACTCCGCAGTCAAAGTTTACTTTGTAAACTTATGTTTTGTGTATATTTATTTTTAAGTGAAACTGTGACAGAGATTGGCAAAGCGCGCGGCGGCTGAAGTAAGGATAAAGCAATTAGGAACTTAGATTGTGGACGTAAGGTTGACATTTGAACAAACAGGAAACCATTATAGCTGACACTCAAAAATCACAAATAATATATTGATTCCTTTCTTGTGACTAAAAAAAAACTTAAAATATTGAAGACTAAAGTATCGGAAAAAATAAATACCGCTGTCAAGAAATTTAAATAGGTACTGTTATCGGGAAATATATACCGTTATCGGGTAATTTAAACACCACCATATCATTGGAAACTTAAATTTAAACCACTATTGGAAAAAATAAAAATATTTTCAATTCACGTTATTATATTTCTCGTTAGTTAAGTATATATTCTCATTGTATTGTTCAAATTTCAACCATGCGATCTTAAGTTAAGATTGAGACTCGTACGACGGCGTATAAATACGGCTGTAGGTATGTACAGATTAGGATTTTTGTATATGTATGGCTTTGTATGATGGATACAGTATTTTGATAGTATTCGTTGAAATTGTGAGAAAAAAAACGTAAATATGAGAAAAACCATCAAATATTTAACAAGATGATATTTCGAAATTAAACGACAATGCCATAAGGTCAAAAGTCTAAAAAAAATCGAATGTCACTGTCAAAATGACAGAGGAAGTGGTGTCGGGAAAAAAAAACGTGCCAACATTCCAACGAGTACTGTCATAATTGATCGCAAATATTTTGCAAAACAATTAGCTCTAATTCCGCTTAAAATTCTAACTTTTAAACTGGATGATAGGGTAAGAAAGAGAGGAAAGATTACTTTATGATAGGAGAGAGTGAGCGCGCGAGTTTTATCTATTTCATTAATAAAGCATTTACTAAATCACGTTCTCGAAAGTTTATGAATTTTTCCGACGCTGGGAAACAATGTTTTCCATAACAATAAATAAATTAAAATTATGTAAGGACATTATGATAGAAGAAAAATTAGAAATTTCCAAAATTTCCCGATGCTAAGAAATTTTCCCGACATTTTTTTTTTCTTACTAAACTAGAAAAGAAACCAAATCGTGGTATATTTTCTTATTTGAAAGAGCCTTGTAACATTCCTAACCCAATATTTACTATGTTTTGGGATCATTCCTTTATGAATGAAATAACTAATAAGAAAGAGAGAGAAAAAAGAAAATTACAAAAGAAAAATGTGATGTGAAAGACTCGATTTTTTTTTTATCGGGTGAAAATCGTGTTATTTTTTTCTTATTGCAAATCGTACAAATGACAGCTCGCGTATTGAAATAATACTATGGGACCAACTTTAACTAATGAGGAAAATCTTCCCCTTTAATTGTCGGTAGTTCTACCGCTCAGTCCTACTGGTAATGTAATAGTTGGGGTAATTCAGCTTTTCAGTGGTACTACTAAAAAAGTGCACTACCAATGAAACCAAATGGACTAATCAAAGCTATGGACTTAAATAAATTCTCGTGATACTGTCGGTAGACCTGTAGAACAAATTGATTAAATCTAAAAAAATCTACTGCCATTAAAAAAAATATTGGTCCCGTTCTGTGTAACCCTATACGGGCTGTTTCTAAACGACGGGCATATTTTAAGATGCATATTTTTTATACTCAATAATGACCAACTTTTACTTTGGGACCAACATTGACATCGCAAAAGTAAAATCAGCTGTTCCATACATTTTGACGAGGTTCAATGACATTTTTGTATAGAACAGCAGCTTTTTTCCGCGATTTCATTGTTAGTCTCATAAAAAAAATTGATCATACTGAAGAGTAAAATGTGTTTTTATCATCTGTCCATCTTTAAAAGAAACACCTAACCACTCGCTCAAAATCTTCAAAAAAAGTCAACAAAAAAAAAATGACACGACTTTTCGTCCCCGTAAATCGTTAATAAACAGTTTTAGGTCTTAATAGTAAACGCCAATATCATTGTATAAAATGCTATAAAGGCTACAATCTGGTGCGTGCTATACCATCTCTGTCTCTCTATCTCATGGCTTTTCTAACGAGATAGAAAGAGACCGAGATGGTTATTGTACGACGCAGAATGGCCCATGGTGTCGTTATGTGAATCTTGTAAGGCTATGTACAGCACGGCTTGCGCGTCGCTACGATGGAACGAAATAGCTTTTCGTAAAGTTTTTTGTAATATTTTGGAGCAAGTTTATTGAGGTTTCAAATAGAAATAAGTTATTAAAAAAAAAAATGGGGGTATTTCTGATTTCAATCCGGTTATTGTTTCCAAGCTTTAATTTTTTGTACGTTTGTAATTTCTGTTTATCGCCAATGTGAAAACGCGCGAAATCAACAGTACTAAATAAATTTACAGTAATTTGCGATATGTTGAATAAAAAATCGTTTCGGACACAGTGTCCGAAAATCTTGTGTCCGACATGAGACCAGGCCCATATTTCTGTCCGAAACCTCTCTTAAACTATTTGCTACTCAGAATTATTAGTCTGCCATTTGTGGTCGCTCTGAAAGTACACAACACACCAGTATGGCTATTTAATATTAAACTTAAATAACATTAGGACGTACAAGGAAGTATAAATAAAATAATTAAAATAAAATTTGACTTTATAATATAGCCTTTTCATTACGACAATTTGAATTTGACAAGACTGGCGTACTCAAAAATCTGTCTGGTCATTCAAGCCTGAAGTGATAAAATATGGTCTGTTTTAGTATGTTTTACTATACCATAGTAACACATATACACATTCTAATTAAGTATGTGAATATTTCTAATCACGTTGTAATTGTAATTCAATTTAACATCAGATGTGTTGTCATCAAAAATTACTTAACAAAACACACACCAAGACAACACCGCACACATTCAGCTCAACACACACTCTCACACACATACACATAGAGACAACTACTGACGTCACCTCAGTCGGTTGAACGACGGATTTTTAATCTTAATTTTAATTGTAGTAATAATTGTTATTTTTATTGGTTGGTTTTTGTGAATGTAGTTTTATGGAAAATTATTGAAATATGCTTATTTATTAATTACTAATCCACCATCAGCAAATTTAATTAATTAATCTAAAATTATAAAATTGAATATGTAAATTAATGTAAATCTGTAAAATAATGTACCTAATTGATAAAAAAAAAAAAAATGTTCCCAGGAAGTTTACTAGCTACCGCCACTCAGGGTATCCTACCGCGGTGGCTAGTGACCCAAATTAAAATTACCTTTTTATTTGTAATTTTTTTTAAAATGATTGCAATGTGTACTCAATGTAGCCAGAAATAAATTATCTTATCTAAAACAACCATTAAAAAAAAACAATACTTAACACGTTCACAGCGACCACAAAAGTGGGTAGTTCAAAAAGTGAATCGCGCACTCTTCTTCCGACACTCAGCCAGACTGGATGTTATTTCGTGCCTTCATGCCAAATATGTGGGATGTCCATACGTTACGTGTTGTAGGATAATACTCGAACGTTTGGGGAGGAGTCGACTTGGCTAGCGGCGCTGGTGGAACTGTATCGACTAAACAGGGAATTGTATGGGTTAAAAACATGTTTTTAAATAGGCTTTTGTATAGTACTAGCGCACTGCGCGTTATCTATAAACCTTTCGTGAAAAAATATCGAACTAAAGGCGACAGCCGTATCAAAATTGGTGTAGGAGTAAGCGGATTTAGACGCTTACAGTGACTTGGTTTTCTACTATGTAGAGAATAGAGAAGAAGAGTAGAATAAGTTTTTTTAAATATACAAGTACATTCATTAATTAAAATTAAACTTTATTGAAGGGAGATTTTTGGGCAAAAGGAGTTGTTGTTTCATCAAGTAGGGTTATGGTTTGATCAATTGGGGTTGTTGATTGATAAAATGGGACTGTTGTTTGATAAAATGGGACTGTTGTTTTGTAAAATGGGATTGCTGTTTGATACAAGTAGGAGTTGTTATTTAGACAAAGAGGATTTTAATGGTCAAAAGGGGTCGTTTTAGTTGAAATCTTTTTACATCAAAACGAAATTATTGCTAATCGAGAACAAATATTAAAAAAACACGATTTTTTTTAAAGCTGTATATTAGCTTCCCATAGTTAAAAGCCATGGTCATAAAAAACAAGGTCCAGTGTTTCGGGAGTTGACACCCACTCACGTTGACGTTACTCGCCATCGTCTCTCTCGAACTTGTTGTAAATGACTTACTCCGGTCTCGCTTATGCTTCGATTGACGTCACTGCGTGTTACCCACGTGGCCTCAGAACGCTAGACCTGGCAGAATATATTATAATACCCACAAGTCGAGCCAATTTTATCCGCGTCTCTAGCCAGTCGAATGTTGTGTTTGTATTTAGCTAAGGTCTACCCTCTTGTGATGTTTTGTATATTACATTATACTTATTCGTTTTTTCTACGCTGTTTTGCAGAGTTTGGACTTCTACACACAGCTAGCTGTTAATGTTGCTTAATTTCTTATTCATAAATGATCGATATCCTAATTATAATTATGAATTTAACTTGTTGCTGACGAAACTATCCAGCCTAAGTAATAATTATGTTTTCATTGAAATAAAACTAGATGGCGTTTTTCACGGTTTCCTAAAGGCAGACCAGTCTGCGGTCTGCGCCCTCATGAAAAAGACTAGTAAGTATATAAATATACTTACGTGGTTGCTGAGAAATTATCATGCAGCATTATGTTGTAGTTTGAAGGGTATGAAACGAGATGTCGCTTTTCATAATTCTTGCAGTCAGAACTCCCGCGATCTGTGCTCCCATGACAATAACTAGTCTATGCCATACTCATTATTTGATTATGCCATGTGTTAAACTTCAGTGTGATAAGGTTATCGAGCGTTTATGCATAAAAGTTTAGATTATTGTTAAAAAAAGTCGACCAGAAACCGTTTTGCACAATGACCCTTTTAAAAAAAGATGGCGTAGCTGTGTGCAGAACGAAGCGTTTGTTTGAAATGTTTCTTCTATTGGTCGTCATTGAAACCAAAAGTTGATTGTAAATCACCGATGATTGTTATCAATTTTAAATATTATATCCCCCTTACAAACAAACGTTGTAGAGACTCGGACACTTGAATAGTTATACAGTGTTTTGTCTTTTTCTATCGAGTTCAAAATTTAAAAGAAAGAAAAAGACGAAACACAAACTATTGCAAGAGTAAGGGGGTATTTGTAATAAAAATTGTGTCGTGGAATTTGAAAGCGAAGTATTGAAATTTGAATATCGCGGCGTTGCTGACTTCTCTGTTGATGTTATACAATTTTGTATGTTATGCTTTGGTGATATGGTTCATTTGTCAATGACGTCGATAAGTGCGCAAGAATTTTTCCGTTCTGTTTGAGCCGAGACTTAGAACAAAGCAATATTACCATTAAACAACATTTAATATTATTTTTGGGTCATTTCAATATTAGCTTACATTCGACACAGCACGGTTTTATAGAATTTCTTGTATAAAATTTCGTCTTTTTTTAGAAACAAATTAATGTAAAAACTTAAATTTACTCGAAAACTGATAAGAATCATCGGCCCCTAGTATTAATATGACTTTTGTTATTATATTAAAAAAAAAATAGAATGTTCTCGAAAGTATAATGATAATAAATAAATTATGGATATATTTTCACAGAAGTACGGTTGTAATACGATTTGATTGGTTGATGAAATTGACGGAATTTGACTTTTGGGGAATTTTTTGGGGGAAAAACTGATTTTGACGAAATGAGAATCTCTCTTATTGAAGTCTGTTAAAATAGCTCTTGCATCGTTACTATAGTGCGTTTGCTATACGATGATTGCATTGACTTATGTTTCAATTGTGAATGTACAAAAAATACTTTAAAATATATATCACATAAAAATTTATCTAACTGGTGGTGAAAACCGCATCAAAATCCGTTAAGTGGTTTAGGATAAGTTTTGCATACACAGACCGAAAGTGGTACAAAGCCAGAAAGCGACTTTTTATACTATGTAGAGAAATCGTACAAATTCTCTGTTGGATGGTTTAAATATCTTGTGAATAAGAGTAATTTAATGTTAAAATGTTTTTTTTTTTTATAGTTATATCGCTCTTCCAGTTAATCAAGACTAAATAATAGTTTCGTCAATTTCATTAATACACCTCCCCTTTACTAGTAAACGGTGTATAGCCTCGGAATAGTTACAATGTTTTTTTCGTTTTCGATCGAGTTATAAATTGAAAAGGAAAAATATACAATGTTTATTAGTAAAGAGGTTAAAAGTTTCATCGCCATTTAATTTTTTCTTGTTTTTTTTATAACGCTTTGAAAAATCATTTAGCAACTAAATTTACGGCGTATCTGTTTTTTCATATCTTGTTTAGTGTAATTCGTGGATTTGTATCAAAACCGCATAACTGAGAAAAAGAAAACAAATTAGAGACACAGAGCTCACAGAGGCGGACTTTCCCTGAGGCTAACTGGGCTCTAGGATATAGTTTTTACCAGAATCGGGTTATCCGTTACGATGTCACAGACAGTACAAAGTTCGCCTCTGCTGGCTCACATGTGACTGGTTCGCCATATTCCATTGTTATTTGAAATAAGTTTGCTAATAAAAACCGAAGAAAGATTTTTTTAATGTATTCTTTGCAGTACTATCACCTACGCAAACAAAACTTAATATTCAGGCTTACGTGCGCGTTGCGATAATATTACTTCTTTGTAGTGCGCAAACGAGATAGACGCATACAAATTCATAGCCCTGTCTCGTTTATGTGCTTCAAACTTATACTTACAAAACATCGTGATGCGCATGCTAAGTCGGTGCATATATTTCTTTTTTGTAATTTTTTTCACTTATTTGGTTTTGATCGGATGCGCTCGATATTTGCTTGTATGCTAGTTTCAATGTTTCAATGCTAAGAATCTCATCGTTTTGTATTAATGCTGTAAATTCAAGTATAAAATTATGTATATACTTTTGTCCTTATTTAGAAGCGTTCGTAGGCTCAGCTAAAATGTGCTGTCTCGTTTACGCGCGCGATTTTTTGCGTTTGCGTGAAGTTGACAGCATTTTCTAGCATAATTGTTTTGTCGAACGTTTGTGAAAATTAAGGTTATTTTTTTAAATTATGTATTTTGTGTTTGTCTATGTTTTCTATAGTTCTGATTCTGAGGATTTTCGTAAGTATTAAGTCGCAATATAATGTAATGTGGGTTTTTTTTGTATTATCTACCAATTTTTGTTTTTTTTTTTTATTGAAGGTAGTTCCTAAAGTTTATGTTAACCTATATGTACCTATTAGACTTAATTTATGGTGGTTAATTAATTGATTTTAATATTGAAACTGGCATATTTGAGTTTTGTTCGTTGTTTTTTGTCATTATAGAAATAAAATGCATTGTTTTTTTTATTTTTGTAGAGTTTGAAATTGGCGCAAAGTCGCACCAGTTTAAAAAGATTTATTTGTTTTTTTTTTAACGTACATCATATTTATGTTAACAACTTATGTAATTAATTAACATAAGTTAACATATATGTGTACTTACATATGAACTACACTACTACCTATATATGTACTATTACAAAGTATCTTAGAAAAAAGGTCAGCAATTTTTGTTATAACTTTTTTCGTTCATAAGAATTTCTATAGTGACTAAATTCAGAACGAAGCTGTTCAAAGCTAAACTGACATTAAACATATTTTACCCAATTTAATGAAAAAAAGACAAAATTGCTCAGATTTATCAAACGACTGTTTAAACATTAAAAATTGGGCCAAAATATTTTTTCTGTTTGTTTAACTTTGAACTTTGTATGTATGTGTAGGAAAGTGCATTTATATCAGAAATAACGCTTGTGTGCGCGTGCCGCTGTGTCAAATACCCGTAATCCAACAACTGTATTTAAATTAATATTATTATTAATGTATGATAGTTATGAATAAAAATGATTTTTAAGCCTCAATGTGGTTGTTTTTTTATCATTCGTTATTTTTAACCGACTTTCAAGAAATAGGTTCTATGTTCGTCTGTATGTATTTTTGTTTGAAGTTAAGACTAACGCTCAAACGCTAGCTATAGGTAGTGGCTAGTTACCATATGTAATTTTATTGGTAAAAAAAGGAATTTAAATCTATTTTTGCCCAGTAGTCTAGCTACAAAGTAGTTTAGTGCTATGAGGTACTGGCGTAGCATTTCGGTACGACGAAGCGTCTAGCTACGACGCATAGAGAAGTTCTTGCTACGAAGTAGTATGGAGCTACGCCGTAGCTTATTTTTTTATTATTATTACTACAAGTGTACAAGATATAACATAAGTAGATTTTGCTAGGTCGAAGATAGATAACGAATAACAAGCTTTTTATTCGACTGTGTAAGAAGGAGGATTATATTTTTCGAGTGTATTTATGAGGTTTCTTTGGCACGGCCTTCAGCCTAAACTGCTCTAAGGATTTCGCCATGTAAGGTGTCGTTTGAATCTTCTTGATAGTGGAAGTGAAAGTGCAAAACATTTTGCAGTCGGATTTTCTTTTTCTTTTCATAATGTTACTCGCTAATACGTTCAGTCCTGAACGTAATTGGTACCCTTATGTTCACACCTGAGTTACTTATTTATGGAAAGAAATGCATTTATTTGAACTCTACACATATATTGAAGATTATTCACTGAAGATATCCCGGACATCAGCCTGTACGAGATTAGAATGGCCCTGAATCAGCTTAAGAACAACAAGGCGCCGGGTGATGACGGTATCACAACAGAGCTTCTGAAAGCGGGTGGAACACCGGTACTAAAAGTCCTTCAGAAGCTTTTCAATACCGTCGTCCTCGAGGGCGTAACGCCAGAAGCATGGAACAGAGGCGTGGTGGTGTTGTTCTTCAAGAAAGGTGACAACACCTTATTGAAGAACTACAGACCCATCTCGCTCCTGAGCCATGTTTATAAGTTGTTTTCAAGGGTCATTACGAACCGTCTCGAACGCAGGCTTGATGAGTTCCAGCCTTCCGAACAAGCCGGTTTCCGAAAAGGCTACAGCACCGTAGACCACATCCATACGCTGCGGCAAGTTATACAGAAGACAGAAGAGTATAACTTGCCATTTTGCTTAGCGTTTGTGGACTATGAGAAAGCCTTTGATTCAGTCGAGACATGGGCTGTGCTGGAGTCTCTCCAACGATGCCGTATTGACTATCGGTACATCGAAGTGTTGAAGTGCTTGTATAATAACGCCACTATGTCGGTCCGAGTACAGGAAGAGAGCTCCAAGGCGATCCCTTTAAAAAGAGGCGTAAGACAGGGAGACGTAATATCTCCGAAACTGTTTACTGCCACCTTGGAGAACGCCTTCAAGCTCTTGGAATGGAAAGGATTCGGCATCAACATCAATGGCGAATACATCACTCACCTTCGGTTTGCTGACGATATCGTAGTCATGGCAAAATCGATGGAAGAGCTCAGCACGATGCTCGGAGACCTAAATCGAGTTTCTCAACAAGTGGGTCTGAGGATGAACATGGACACGACGAAGGTCATGTGTAATTCCCTTGTTATACCCACTCCAATTTCTGTTGAGAGCTCGGTTCTTGAAGTTGTTGACTCGTACGTCTACCTAGGACAAGTAGTCCAGTTAGGTAGGTCCAACTTCAAGAAAGAGGTCAATCGCCGAATCCAACTCGGCTGGGCAGCGTTCGGAAAATTGCGTAGCATCTACTCGTCCGACATACCTCAGTGCCTCAAGTCGAAAGTGTTCGACCAGTGTGTGTTACCAGTGATGACTTATGGCACTGAAACGTGGTCTCTCACTATGGGCCTTATAAATAAGCTTCTAGTAGCCCAACGAGCTATGGAGAGGGCTATGCTCGGAGTCTCTCTGCGAGATCGAATCAGGAATAAGGAGATCCGTAGACGAACCAAAGTTACCAACATAGCCCAGAGGATTGGCAAGTTGAAATGGCAGTGGGCAGGGCACATAGCACGAAGGACTGATGACCGATGGGGTCGAAAGGTCCTCGAATGGAGACCACGTTCCGGCAAGCGCAGCGTAGGACGTCCACCCACAAGGTGGACAGATGACCTTGTCAAGACCGCAGGATCGCGCTGGATGCAGGCCGCTACCAACCGGTCTTATTGGAGGTCTATGGGGGAGGCCTATGTCCAGCAGTGGACGTCCTATGGCTGATGGATGGATGATGACATATATTGACATTGACAAGCTTGGATCGGATATACACAGTCTCATTAAGAGTCCGGCGACCACTTTAGACTAACTTCGCATTGGCTTAAGGCATTCTATAGCCATTTCTTCTAGAAGAAGAAGACGAGCGAAGAGAGCCAGTAATGATACTGTCGAGCCTCTAAAGTTACCTACAGAGTGACAAAGTGCAATTTCAATTTTTTTTTATGACTTTTGCACTTCTGTAAATAGAATTTTCCTTGTATTATGGATTCATTTAACAGCTAATGATGTGGACAAAACCTCCCTGTGTAAAGAGATTTTTTATTTGCCTTGTCTTTATATTGAATAAATCAGTTAAAAGTGACCCCTTAAAAATGCGGATATTATTCATTGCTCTATTTTCTCTTGCGGACGTTTTTTAAAAAATCAAGAAAATAGGGGCGAAGAAATAGTTCATTTAATTATATAGTACCTGGATGTCCGAGCTTTGCTCGGTATTTTTTTTATTGTGTTTTTTGGAAAATAAACAATTGATTTTAGTCTAACCTCAAAGCAAACACTCATTGACTTCGTGTTACTTAACAACGCCATCTGCTGTTCTGTCGTTAAAGCAATTAGTTGCTCACAAAAAATAGTATTATTATTCGCCAATAGATGTCAGGACGAGTCATATTTTTGTTATTTTTCTTCCAAGTTTATGTTTAAGTTGATTATCGATAAAACACGAATAAAATGACATTTTCTAAAAATGATTCCTAGCTAGATCGATTTATCGCCCCCGAAACCCCCTATATACTAAATTGTATGAAAATCGTTGGAGCCGATTCCGAGATTCCAATTATATATATAATTATATACAAGAATTGCTCATTTAAAGATATAAGATACATTTCATCTGACAAATGGTTTCCAAGAAATTTGACAAGCGCGTCTGTATGGAAATTTCAGAGCGTCGCAGGACCCTTAAAATCAGGCCTCTAGTAGTGGCACCGTGTATGTTCAATTGTTCACGGACGTTCTTTCAACAAAAAAAAAAAACAAATAGATACGTACTTCATTCGAATCTAAGCCTTATCATTCCGCAATAGCGTTGATGACATTTGATAGTGTTTTAGCCCTTTTAGGCGTCGTGACACCGACGCGATCACAGAACGACTGACAGCAAAACAAGGCTTACCTACACTTGATCTAAGCCTTGTTTTTAAGGTGCCTTTTTGCGTATTTGAGCTTTACATCTATGTATATCTGATCGAAGTTGACGTAGCATTATTTTGAGACTCGTTGAAAAAGATCACCGTATTTGACCTACGTCTTTACGTTCAATCTAGCAATTAATTAAATAAACATACATATGCACATATCATCACGCCTTTCCCCCGAAGAGGCTGGCAGAGGTTTACAATACCCTCACTTCGCCGTACGATATTAAGTAAGTCCCAAATGTGACAGGAGGTGAGCCAGTCACCTCCTCCACAGTTCAGTTAGGTCCGAACCCGCTTCCTCTGGCTTGAAAGGCGAGTCTTCTCCAACTAGGGTATTATCGCTTGAGCTAAATAAAATACACTAAGTGAAGAAACATCAAAATAGTGGTGAATCATTATCGATATTAGTCATAAGTAGGTAATTTACAAAACAATACGACATGCATTTGGCGGAATTAATTTACATTCGATAAAATTCTAGAAATCTTAATTATTAAAATGAATGAATCATTAAATGTACATATTTTTGTTGAAATAGATTACAGTACCTACTTACCTACTGTCATAATTGTGTATTGTCTCAAGACTATAGAAATGTATTTAAATATTATGTACTAGCTGCGCCCTGCGGTTTGACCCGCGGTCCCACAGGAACAGTTTATTTTTTCGGGATAAAAAGTACCCTATGTCCTTTTCTGTACCCCAGACAACGTGTATGCAAAATTTCAAGACGATCGGTTGAATAGTTGAGACGTGAAAGCGTTACAAACAAACAAATTAACAGACAAGCAAACTCACTTTCTCAGTTATAATTTTAGTTATGATTTACATCTAATAAACATTTTTATGTTGGTACCTACTTCCTACTATATAATTACTGCCTTTGTGGCTCAGTTGGTAGTGAACCTGCCTTCTGAGCTTGGGCTTAGTGGGTTCGATTCCCACCTAGGGCAAACATTTATGTGATGAACATTTGTGTTTGTTCTATGTCTGGGTGTTAATATGTATTTAAAAATATCTTAGTACGTATATCAGTCTCTGGCAGCCATGGTACAAGCTTTGCTTAGTTTGGGGTCAGGCGATCGTGTGTGAAAGTGTCTCGAATTTATTTATTATTATACGCGGCCCCCGGCCCCCGGCCACGGGGGCCCCCGACGTGCGTAATCTAAAACAATATG
The DNA here is from genome assembly GCA_911728515.1 of Peribatodes rhomboidaria. Classification (NCBI taxonomy): domain Eukaryota; kingdom Metazoa; phylum Arthropoda; class Insecta; order Lepidoptera; family Geometridae; genus Peribatodes; species Peribatodes rhomboidaria. Next base: position 4,292,586 of record OU452194.1, read on the forward strand.
TGTAAATATTATTTTTATCAATAATTAAATATTGTTTCTTTTAATTTTATGCAAAAATTTTTTTTCTTTGTGAGACATTTTTACCCTTCATAAGGGCCCCAAACATTTTTTTACACGGTGCCCCGCCGAGGCACGCTACGCCACTGGTAACAGCTAGATAATAATACACAAAAGGGTAAACTTGATCATGTAGGACGTAATCACCGATATGACTGGGTTAACATAAAGCTACACCACACAATCACTGAAGTAAAGTGTCATGAGACAAATTCATTAACATCTAGCTAGTGTTACGTAAACTCGCACTTATGAAAATTTATCCCAGATCGCGACCTTTTTTCCCGCGACGTCGACTTCTGTAAGTTCTGCTTCTACTTTCCTATTAAATTACGCGATTTCTTGAGCCCTGTCTATCGTGTCCTTGCCTGAACCAGGGTGGTCGTAACCACTCGGCCGTCCTGTTTAGGGACCCTGACTCCCTGTACAGTAACTTCTCCCAGCAGGCAGGGTCCGAGAATTCGTGCGCAATTGGCGAAATTTGCAGCCCACAATTCTACTTTACTTTGATGGAAAGTTCACTTTGACTGAGATTCTTGACATGTCCATCAAAGGAAAGTGGAAGTGCGGTCTTTGAATCTCGCCCAATTAGGAAACTGGCGATTTGCAAGCGCTTTCAAAGCGAGGCGAACTTTCGCCCCTAGTAACTTAGTAATCATTGGTTGCGTGCCTACGGCGTCATCGCGGCGTGATCGCCGCGAGCTCGTTGCGTCTTCGCCTCGCGATAAAATTGCTGTCAAATCGCCAGTGCGACAAGAGCTCTGATAGGGCATTAAGGATATAGGTAGCAACAGTACATGTTCGAATGTACTAAATCGGTTTCTAATAAAAGAGAATTGTATTTAATTATTAATAATCAAATCACAATAGATTAAAACCGCTTATTACCTACGACGTTGCCGTCACATGTTGGCAAATATTGACGCAGGTTTTCGAACGACAACAATTATATTTTTGTAATTCTGTAAGTATTGTAGGTTTGTATGGATACAGTGAATAACTGGCTAAGTGCTTGTCGGACCGCGCAACCGTGCAAGGGGTTCCGTACTGTTAAAAAAGTGATTGTGTGTGTACTTACCGCTACCTAGTGCAGGCAAAATCATTTTATTGTTCCTAAAAATGTTTGTATCTGATAGTTTTAACTTTACCATGTAGTTTTTGAAAAAAAAATATTATTTTTAGTACTTAGCGACCGAGCGAGCGTTAGCAAGCGAAGCGTCTCTGCTTCAGCTTTGACAGAAATGCTTTCGTATGTCCACATTCTGTCCGGATCTCTGTCTTCCCAGACGTCGGTCGCGAGGAGACAACACACAGAGCCAACTAGTATTTATAAAGGTGAGAGTTTATGTATGTGTGCGTTTGTTACTTCTTCACGCTTAACGCGGATAGCCTGATTTTGATGAAAGTTAAGGAGATAGCTTTCATCTTGGATTAACACATGTGGATAGGCTACTTATAAACCGCAGGACGCAGCTGCTGCTAAGTAATGTTTTTATATTTATCCTACTTCATATCCGACTAATATTATGAACGCGAAAGTTTGTAAGAATGGATGGATGGATGTTTGTTACTCTTTCACGCCAGAACGGCTGAACAGATCTGAATGAAATTTGGCACAGAGATAGATTATATTATAGATAGATTATAGTGAAATATAGGTAAACTTTTCTGCAGAAACAGGTTTTGAACTAAAAACTGAGACTTCAATAGTTCTTGTCTTTTTATTTGAGAGTGAGTGAGGAGACAAATGTATTATGCCGCTCGACTGATGGTAAGCGTCACGCGGAATTACACTGCGCTCGTCACCCTGAAATATTATGATAAGTGTAACATAATATCGTCACGCCTTTCCCTCGAAGTGGCTGACAGAGGTGTATTATAACACCCACACTTCGCCGCACGATATTAAGTACAAGACAAACAACAAGACAAGACAAGTAGCTACTTATGTTAAATTTCTTTCTGCTTTCATGTTCGAAAATTAAACCATCTCTGTTCCTCATTGTTGAGATGGTTAAATTTTCCGAACATGAGATACGAAAAGAATATATACCTACATAAGTAGGTACTTACAAATTATGTCGAATGAGCATGAATATTAAATTTAATTCAGCTATTTAACATACCTAACTAGTATCATCAACCGCAATTTTAAGTTTGCTAACGCACAATACATTTCACGCCACTTGTGTAAATAATTAAATCCAATTAATATCTGACATTTTTTCTTGAAGAAAACATTGTCTGGTCGATTGTCGATTGTAACCGTCAGACGTTATTGAAAACTACGACGTAACAGACAAAATGTTTTTGAAAGCTGTTGTTTTAGCGCTCAGCGCTGTGTTTTGTACAGCAAGTAAGTACCTTAAAAATCTATCTATTAATCTAGAATAATCTTCGATCGTAATCCTAATCCTAACCATCCTAATCCTAACTAATATTATAATTTTTTTTTGGGGGCTGAGCTACCCACGTCCGTAGGAGTGTACTCTATTCTGATTCCCTACACGTGGTCCCCGGGTAGTGCTAACCGGGTAGCAAACTGTGGTGGGAGGCTTCGGCCGTGGCTAGTTACCACCCACCGGACCAAGCCATGCCGTGAAATGACCTAGTCGTGGTTCGGGATGTAGTCCGGTGTAACCGTTCCGAAGACGGGTCTGAGCAGTAGCGCACTTGTAGCGCCTCACTCAACTGCCGTCTTTGTACTTCTTCACTCTACAGAACTTCAAGGCTAGAGTGAATAAGTATCTTATAGGTCGTCGTGCTCCATCTTAGACCACAACGTCGCTTAACATCAGGCGAGTTGGTGGTCAAACGCCGACCTATTATACTTACATGAAAAAAAAAATTATGGACCGCATAAATGAGGTCCAATTCACAAACAAACAAACGCATCAGTGATAATAATTATTGTTGTCTTGTTCTCGTTCTGCGATGATAGGGAGAATTGATATCCTGGTTGGATAAGGCCAGCCTAGACGAAGCTAGACGAAGCGAGTTCGAACGCAACTGACAGCACGCACCAATTTGTTCATTGTTAGAATAAATGTGCGTATTGTACGTCATCTTCTGCATGACTGCAGCCTGGTGTATGGCGATAGGCTCACCCCAGGGCATATCGTCCGGGCAAAGTGTGGGTGTTGTATTACACCTCTGCCAGCCCCTTCGGGAGAAAGGCGAGACGATGTTATGTTCTCGTTCTCCTTATATTATTTCGACAGTTGTATTACTTTTATTAGCACCACTTTACAATTACGTCTGTTCAAGGACAGCGCTAAGCGTCCTGCTTCATACATACATACATACATACATATAATCACGCCTCTTTCCCATAGGGGTAGGCAGAGACCACCTCTCTCCACTGTTTCATACATACATCTTTTGCTTCTTCCACGTTCATGAGTATTTTCATACACGCTCGTCGGTTACGGGAAATCTTGACCTGGCCTTTCTCTAAGACGTCTTCAATTTGGTCCAGATACGTGCTCCAACGTAAGAGTATCCGATCATTCGCAGAAGACCGCGTTCAATAAAGAAAAACGACATCATATTATTGTGTAATTTTGCATGACCATACCTGCAGGGCTATTCACAACCATTTGGAAACGTTTCCGTTCGGATTTCAAAAAATTTAAACCTAAAACAATCGAAACTTAGTCTATATCATCAGTTTTTGAACGTGATTAATTCTTCCGATCGGGTTTATACATAATTCCCTATTCCAAAATGTATAAAAGTAGACTGAGATTCGAACAATTTGATTTTGAAATTTCTGGGATCCGATCGGAAACGTTTGCGAATGATTGTGAATAAGTAGCACCGCTGGTTGGAAGCGTTATAGCCCGTAAGCGCGCGATTAGGCCAACCAACCAACTGTCAGCTCAGATCAACCTAGAGGAAAAGATGGAACACTGTGTTTGGTATATCTCGCTGAAGCCACTTCTTTTTAAACGTGTGCGCGTGGTAATGTTGCCATGAAAAACATTTACAATTGAACGGAAACTAAGATTTATTCCCAAACTCTACGTTAGCCATTTCCGTTCCAATAAACAACTTTAGTAGATTTAATATTCTAAAACTGCACATATTTGTTAGAGTTTAATATTACGGCTTTTTCAAAATTGACTTGTAAAAAACTACACAGTTTTTAAAAAGAACCTCAAAATGTAGTCCTGGCCACACTTTTATAATGCACCATGTATATTTATTTACACGAAATTATACCATAAACCAATGCTTGTAATGTCGAGGTAAGAATGACCAAGCGAGTAGCGTAGTTTTTGGCTTCACCTAAATCATACGCCGTGCGCCATCTTATTCTCTAGGTTGATCTGAGACTGCCAGCTACGTCCCTCGTCTAAGCCCTCGTCCTAAAGTCATTTCACCTGCCAAGAGTGAGGACCCGTGGCTTCCATGCATGTGGCTCCCGGACTTAAAGGCTTGTTAAGCCATTAGCGTAGATGCAAGATGCAATCAATCGGACGCTCCATAATAAGCATCTCTTGTAGATTTGAGTAGGCCAAAGACGATGATTTCTATCAGAATTTATGTGCGTTTCCTATGGTCTCTAAAACGGTTGGAGCTATTTTGATGAATTTTTCAGGCAATAGATTCTATGTTTGTTTGTAATATCACGCTGGGTCGGCTCAAAAGATTTGGAGGGGTTCGAACATTTTCAATGGACACTAGTATATTATTATCTACTCGTATGAGCCGCTGTCGCCAGCTTAATTTTCATAACAGTTTCTGCGCACGATAAAAGTAGTAATACGTAGGTACCTGTATGGGTGGAGGACACTTGTACAAACAAAACAATAATATATCAGTATATTATATATTATGGTAAGTACCTACCCATAAATGTCACGTACCCGAAATATTCAGAGGTTTTCGTCTCATTTTTTACCGTCCATGTTCTGTACCTACTCTCATTCCCAAACCAAAAAGTCATGTTTTCATTGGCTAATTTGATCATCTGTCGTTAGTTTTTCTTTCTATTAAGTACCTCTTGTTATCTACTCTTATTAGTAGTGTCATAACTCTTCTCTATAGGTTAACAACAGTGACGTAGCGTGCCTTGGCGGGGCCCCGTATAAAAAAATGTTTGGGGCTCCTATGAAGTTATGTAAAAAAAAGATCACCATATTAACAAAGCACGGGCACGGGCGAAATGCGGTAGAGACTTTAAGCTCTTTGGTATGGTGGTATAGGTATTTACCTTAATTAGAAACACATGCTAGGAAAGCTAATCATTTGTTGGGAAAAAATTGTACCAAATCGTACACCAATATTTCTTTCCCTACAGTACTAAACGCGCCAAACATCTTCCGGCCCTGCAAACTCAACAACATCGCCTGCATCCAGAACGACCTCCGCTCCCGGTCAGGCTGCCTGCCTCCACGGGGCTTCGCCCCACCAGTGTACAGCATCCCGCGAGCTCACTTTGACACCCCCGCCTTCAACGCGAGCTATGATGATAACAATCTGGTGATCAGAGGCTTGGATCGGTGCTTCGTTTCTGAGTATTAGTAAGTCGACTAACTCTTATGATATATCTAAGACAGAGTGGGTCACATATCCTGAATAATTGTTATTTTATTTTATTTTTCATTTTTATTGGTTAAGGTACAAAAATAATTAACAAACTACACTTATAAACTTAGATAAAATAATTTGGAAACAACATTATAAATTTGCTAATCCAAACATTGTACACAGCGTTGTTAAGATAATTTTCTTAATTTAACGTCAACTACTCAAATATTTGTACTAAGAAGATTTTTTTGAAATTATACAAAGTTAGATAAAAAATATCGAGTTCGTCACATGTATCAGTGCATAATAAATCATTAAATAATTGGCACATCCGATGGAGCGGGTTGTTACGTCCCACGTTGTTATTTGAGGAAGGAATACTAAAAAGCGTGCGAGCAGGTCGACGATTAGAAATCTTACGTGTAGTAAAGCTAATGTTCGCAAGTAATTCCTCACTTAGCAAGCCGTTAACAATTTTGTGGAGAGAACACATACTCGGATCAGCGATTTTACGTCGCTGTGTGAGGCTTTGGAAATTGAAATGTACAAGACGATCTTCATACTCGGGAAGAGCTTTTCTTAAGCCTAGTTTAACACTTAGTTGTCTAAGAAAACGGCGTTGTATCGATTCAATTTTATCTCTATCAACATTGTAAATAAGAATCCAAACAGAAGTACAATATTCTAGTTGTGACCTGACCAACGATGAATAGAGTATTTTGAGCGACTCACATTGTTTAAAAGGTTTGGCTGTGCGCATAACAAAACCCAACATTTTGCTTGCTTTTGCTACTACAGTTTTATAGTGAAATTTAAAATTTAAAGATGAATCAAACCATACACCCGAATCTCGTACAACGTTGACCTTGTCTAGTTTGACTCCTTCAATAGAATAAGGATATTCTATTGTGTTCTTTTTTTTCGTGAAAGTAATACACTGACATTTTTAAACATTTAGCGACATTTTGTTACTTTTACACCACTTGTTTATAATATTAATATTATTTTGGAGCAGTAAACAGTCATCTCTTCTTAATATTTCTTTATATAATTTAATATCGTCTGCATAAGCTAAACATGGACAAGTAATATTTTTTTCCAATAGGTCATTTATAAACATTAAAAATAGAAGGGGACCTAGATTTGATCCCTGAGGAACTCCTGATCATGGTTCAAATGGAATATAGTCGAAACCTTACAAGGCCACAAGTTGAGTGCGACTCATCAGATAAGTACAGAGCCAGCGATGAAGGTTACATGGACACCCAGGTGATAAAGCTTAGCTAAGAGTATATTATGATTTACACGATCAAACGCCTTCGCAAAATCCGTGTAGACTGAGTCCACCTGAGACCGTTTGTTAAACAATCGGCATAAATAGTTTGTATAATTCAATAAGTTTGACAATGTCGATTTACCACTGATAAAGCCATGCTGGTTACAGCTGAGCTGATGCTTAAGTTGACTATAGAGTTAATCGTACACCAAACTTTCAAATATTTTATGGAACCAACCAGTAGGTCCAACAGTCAGTTAACGAAGAAGGTCGTATGCATGATTTTGGTTTGGAGGCTTGACTTTACTAAGAGTAACCTACAACAGCAAACAGAAAAGCAGATACTTTTGGAGGTTGCATAAGCCCGTTAACATAGAATTTGTTCGAAAATGACAATGGGACAAGAGATAAGGTCGCAAGGTCTTCAGCTCACAGAGCCATTAGTCTAATAATATTCTTGAGTAAGTTACACCAGCTGATCCCTTCTCTAGTATAAACCAGCGCACCAACGTTCGCCTCCTCGCCTTGGACTGCCCCTGGCTCACCTTCGAGTCCAGCCGCGTCATGTACCAGCACTACCCGCGCAGAGAAGACGACATCTTACGCTACAACATCAGCGGATCTTATCGTAAGTTAAAACAAGTTACTTAAATCTTACTTCCTACTAATATTATAAACGCGAAAGTTTGTAAAAATGGATGAATAGATGGATGGATGGATGGATGTTTGTTGCTCTTTCACGCCAGAACGGCTGAACAGATTTGGATGAAATTTGGCACAGAGATAGGTTATACTTAGTCTAGAATAGCACATAGGATACTTTTTAACAGCGGGTGAAACCGCGGGACGCAGCTAGTTCAAAATAAAAAAAATGAATAAGCGAGACCCAGCCCCGCGCGCACTCAATTGACCAAAGGCTGTTGAAACTACCTCTATAGTCGGAATAATCGACATAATCGTACGTGAGTAATTCCTGTATCATAAAATCATAATGTGTTAAAACCACGTCAGATTCCATAATGAAAAAAAATATTTCAAGAACCAGCTTTTATAATAAGCTTTAAATCACCAGCTGCACCCGCGGTTTCACCCGCGGTCCTGCAAGAACCGTTATTTTTTTCGGTATGACAGGTACCCTATATCCTTTTCTGTACCCCTGACAATAAGTATATATACTTGAAAATTGAGGCGTGAAAGCGTAAGAAACAAACAAACGAACAAGGTCACTTTCGCATGTAGAATATTCGTTAAGTAAGGATCGGATTAAAGGTTTCGCTGTCCGCTTGTTCGTATTGTTGTTTAGTGTACGAACACTTGCGAAGTCGGCCAAACTCACTCATGTCATGGGCCCCGATGTGTATAACCGCCTACCAAAACACATCACAGAAGCCCCTAGCCTGTTAGCTTTTAGGAGCCTGCTACAACGCTGGCTTATTGAGCAAACGTTTTATGATTTTAACGAATATTACAAGTTCGTGATTTAATTACTTCCAAGTAATTGTTATTTTATGTATAATTTGATTTGATAATAATGTAATTATTTGCCCTTTTTATTTTATTATTATTTGTTGACTTGTAAATTGGCTTTACGAATTAAATGACTATGACTATGACTATGACTATGACTACATCTGTGCTCTAACCAACAACGACCAACAAGTCGTCCGCTAGCTTGTTTTTCATTAGTTGGCTCAACTATCGCTATTCCCTCCGCAGCCCTGGTCACTGTGACGACGGCACTGGACCCTGGCCTGTGCGGAGCCTACCCAAGCTGCCACGTCCACGCGCTGCCCGTCTTTAACATCTTGCCGTTGGGTAACGTATAAATTTTAAGCAACGAAATTAATGTACTATGGGCACAAAAAGAAAACGAAAAAACGAAACTTTAGGTCCGTGGGGCCCAGGGCCCTATCTCTCTACAGGGACCTGGCTAAACGGTTGGTGGAGGCGTCAGGTGTTCAGAATGCTGGCATTTATTTCGGCCAGAAATTGAGCATTGCCATCCAGCGTGGCAATGCTGCTAGCATTCTGGGCACCTTTCCCTCTGCCAACGGCCTTTTAGATTAGAATTTAGTCATAGGCTTATGCATGTAAAAATGTTTTAAATATTTTATATTTAACTTAATAAATTGCTAAATGTACTATGTACAAGCTGATTCCAACATATAAAAAACAAAGCTTGCACAATTAAAAGAAAAAGAAAATACCCGACTGCATAATGTTTTACTCTAAGTCATTTCCACTATCAAGACGATTCAAATGACTCACATGTCGAAATCCATCATGCTGTTTAGGCTGTAGGGCGTCCCAAATAAACCTCATACACACATGCAAACACTCGAAATACATAACTCTCCTTCTTGCGCAGTCGGGTAAATACCGACTTCCCGTAATCCATGTTAACACCTTTTAGACTTTTATTGATATTTTAAAAACTGCTTGACCGATTTCGATACAATTTGTCATCGACCCGCGCTTGGCCAGTATTGCTTATATGTTTTTCTTCTTACGTAAAATTCTTCTCTAACCCGACCCCCACTTCCAGACCGTCTGACCGAGAACCGCCTGACCCGCGACTTGGCAGGCCTCGGCATTTACGAACAGGAAACTTTCTCCGCTCGCTCGCAGTTCCTCGCTCGCGTCATCATCAACAACTTACTCTGCAACTTCGGATGCTACTGATACTACACTGATATTTAAGAGCCGGAACCAGACTATTGCTACGAACGCCCGAAAAAGTTTTATCATGGATACTGACGTGGTTTCCACATAATAAGATTTTATGATACGGGTATAACTCGCGTACGATTACCACCAACCACTTTAGACTAACTTCGCATTGGGTTTCTATTGCCGTTTCATTGAAATCATGATGCCCGAGAAAGTGATCCTATTGGTTGCTTAAAGCTTTTCGACCAATAGGATACCGGCTCTTTCGTGAGTTCGCGGCAATAGTCTGGACCTATTCAAATAAATTAGGTAGCAATAAGGTTGCATTTCCACTAGAAAGATGAGCGATGCAAGGATATGTAGCAAGGAAAAAAATCACCAATAAAATCACTTCATTTATACAAGCAAGTGATTATTATTATTTATTTATCATAGGTAAATACAGTTGATACATAAATATGTAAACCCTTAACACCTAAAAGTACGCAATACATTTAGATAATATTGGCAGTGAGTTTCTATTACTAAACTCATTGCCTTGGATTCTTAGTGGGTTCTTATAGCGAGCGAGGAAAGCTCGCTCGCTATACATCCTTGCACCGCTTATCTCCTAGTGGACAGGCAGCCTAAGCCGATGTTCCGTTTCCGATATGTTAGGCTGTGTGTCTTAATGCTAGGTACACACCAAGCCATCGAATGCCAAAGAATGCGATGCGTCCCGTTTCGTTTCATTAAAATAAAAGGAGACGTAACATATCGTTGGCCTTCGTTTGCTTTGGTCTGTATGCATCAAAACAGAAATGAGCGAAGAAATTTATTGTTTCCTGAGGAAATTTTTCATCATAGTTTTACTCTACTTTTCAAGTCTCGCTCAGCACAGCTTTGGTGGAAAAATGCTAGCGGAACGAGGTATTTGTACACACGGAAAAGCCAGAAATGTGTGAAAAGCGGTGTAGCGAGCTAGAGCTAGTCAACTACAGACAGCTGAAAAGAGTTCACTACACATCCTCAGATCAACCTAGAGGAAAAGATGGAACACTGCGTTATATCTCGCTGAAGCTACTTCTTTTTAAACTTGTGTGCGTGGTAATGTTGGCATGAAACACATTTACAATTGCACGAATACTAATATTAATTGCCAAACACTACGTTAGCCATTTCCGTTCCAATATACAACCTTAGATTTAATATTCCAAAATTGCACATATTTGTAAGAGCTTAATGTTACAGCTTTTTAAAATCGACTTGTAAAAAAACTACACAGTTTTTAAAAAGAACCTCAAAATGTTGTCCTGGCCACACTTTTATAATGCACTATGTATATTTGTGTAAACGAAATTATACCATAAATCAATGCACATAATGTCGTGGTAAGAACGACCAAGCGAATAGCGTAGTTTTTTTACGTCAATGTGTGCGTGTTGTGTACACGACAGGATGGTTTTTGGCTTCACTTAGATCATACGCCGTGCGCCATCTTATTCTCTAGGTTGATCTGTGTTAGCTACACAGTACACTCCGTTCTATAACTTTCGCTACGCATCCTCGCACCACTCAGCTTCCTCGCACTTCTCTAGTGGAGACGCAGCCTTATGTTCAATTTAGCTCACTTCACTTTCCTTTCCCACGCGGACCTACAACGCCGCGAATTCCGTCAACATATTTGAATACGCCTTTATGTCTTCGATACGTCTTTTCCTTTTCGATTACTAACGAATGATTATAATTATTAAAAGTTTGTTTTATTAATACAACAATGATTCCTTTCCCATGCGGACTTAGGTATACATACAGCGAATTCCATCAACATATTTAAATACGCCTTTATTCGTATGTCTTCGACTCATCTTTTCCTTTTCGATTACTTACTAACGAATGATTATAATTATTAAAGGTTTGTTTTATTAATACAACAATGAACACAATCTTCTAATTGAATTAATGATGTAACGGTTTAATTGTTCTTAACTTGGTTAAAGGTTTTAGTGACTAATAAATCTAAATTATTATGAGGACCTATTTTTGAGTTGTTTTATTTATTTTTACCGTCAAGACTATCCTATCCTATCCAGGGACCGCGGAAGTACTTCATGACTGGGGTGACAAACTTCTTTGGTCACCCCCTTCCTTCAATCTTTGGTTTAACTTATAAAACAGTGTCTCGAGCTGTGCTAAACGAACGAACGAACGAAACGAACGCTAACCTTTTGAAACCTCCTTTTTCGTCATCTTCCAGGAACAAATAATAATATATTCTAATATTAAATACTTAATTAAATTTCATCAGCACTTGGCACGTTTGAAATTTAAGACTTTTTATAAATGAAACAACAACCGAGTATACTGTTCTGCAGACACTCGTATATTAAACGCTGATCGTAGCTTATTCAATTCAATTCAATTCATTTATTCGGGTCATAGGTATAACTACTATACACTTGACAACGTCATTTACAGATGATTACAAAATGATTGCCCCCTATGATTAGTCCTAGATAGTAGATACGGCCCTGGTGCGTTGTGACACCGAGCAATGAGCTCTCCCCAAGGGCTTCAGGACATTGTCTCGGAAATTGCAGCTTAACAACATTACCTTTGCAGCGGAGAACCACTCGTGGTGTTGTGTTTCCTGTTCATTATGATTTGAGAGATGTGTTGTCTTTTCTACAATGACTATAGGGGTTTGAAGTACCTACTCTTCCTGTTCTAAGTACCAACTATTATTTATTCTGTGATTGGGGTTGCAAAATGAATACCTTAGTGGGAATTACTTGGTTACCGAAACAGTTTTATGCTGGAGCAAGTTATCACCCGCCTTAGTAGGTACCCAATATGGTCAACTGGTATAAATGTGTCTGTAGGGCAATTGTGTCATTCGAGAATTTCTGACAAACCCTACACAAATCAGGCAACTAACGCCATCTCGTACAGATTATTGTAACTAAAGATAGAAAAAAGATGTAGGTGGTGCCTAATTTGTGAAGAGTTTGTCAGTAATTCTAGAAAGACGCAATTGCCCCACAGACTCATTTCTACAAGTTGACCTGAGAAGAATTAGGAGTCGGAGCCGTTTGATTGTAGGGGGAGTATTTAACCCTGTGCCTCCCACTTCCGCCGCCCCTGATCCTGTCCATGATCCAAAACAAAGAGGTCTAGCGCTCCAGAAGTTGGCACCTAATAATAAAAAAATAAATAAATAAATTCGGGACACTTCCACACACGGTCGCCTGACCCCAAACTAAGCAAAGCTTGTACTATGGCTGCCAGAGACTGATATACATACTTAGATATTTTTAAATATATACTTAAATACATATTAACACCCAGACATAGAACAAACACATATGTTCATCGCATAAATGTTTGCCCTAGGTGGGAATCGAACCCACGCCCCCAAGCTCAGAAGACAGGTTCACTACCAACTGAGCCACCGAGGCAGTCAGTCACATAACTACGTCAATCTTAGTGTATAGTCATCTCTGTCGTACTCATTAAATTTTCCGATCTCGCTTATGCATCGATTGACGTCAGTGCGTGTCACCCACGTGACCTTTCTTGTCACAGAAAGTTATACCTGGCAAAGTTTATTATTATACCATGATCCTGTCTGTCCTTAAGTTGTCCGGAAGAGGTGGTTCTTAGCGATAAGGTCACTAATTGTTACACAAATTTTAAGAGTCCGGCGTCCACTTTAGACTACCTTCGCTTTGGCTTAAGGATATTCTATAGCGATTTCGTCTAGAAGAAGACGACTAGTGAAGAGAGCAAGTAATGATACTGACGAGCCTCTAAATTTCATGTAAATATTTTATATTTTCATGTACAATGTAATATTTCATGAAAATTTCAGAGCGTCGCGGGACCCTAAGAGAGCCGCGACGCTCTGAAATTTCTTAAAAACCATTTGTCAGATTATGATGAAATTTAGCATGTACAATTAAATTAACAATATCTCCGCCCTTATGTTCTTGGTTTTTTTTTAAAAAACGTTCTCAAGCTAAAATAGAGCTATGAAAAATATCCGCATTTGTAAGGGGTCACTTTTGACTGATTTATTCAATAGGTAGACAGAGCAAATCAAAAATTCCATTACATAGGGAGGTTGTCTACATCATTAGCTGTTAAATGAACCCATAATACAAGGGATATTCTTAGTAATAAAAGAATTATTACAGAAGTGCAAAGTCATAAAAAAATTGAAATTGCACTTTGTCACTCTGTAGGTAACTTTAGAGGCTCGTCAGTATCATTACGCGCTCTCTTCGCTCGTCTTCTTCTTCTAGACGAAATGGCTATAGAATACCTTAAGCCAATGCGAAGTTAGTCTAAAGTGGTCGCCGGACTCGTAAGGGTTATTTTCAACCGATCATCAGACAATTTGAAACCTTGAACTAAAAACTAATCTAGTAAGAAAAAGGTCCATCAGAAAATTTCAGAAAAAAGCATCGTGCTGCAAATTGCCGGATATGCTACACAAGTGTGATTTTATTTGCAAACACGTCCATTTGTTATGGGTTAGATACGAGGTACAGTCGGCGAGAGAACTGATTTGTTTTTAAAGTTAGTACTGACGAGCAAATCTATTACTGCATCCTTACCATACATTTCTATAAAGCGCCCCTGGCGGAAATGTTAAGGAACTAGGTGAAATGTATGGAGCCAAAAGACAACGAAAAACGTTTTCGTTAACTATTTAAACTTGTGGTAAGCCTATCGATGATAGCCTAGTTGGAGAAGGCCCGCCTTTCAAGCCAGAGGGAGCGGGTTCGAACCCAGCCGACGGCACGCACCAATTTGTTCATTGTGTGAACATATGTGCGTATTGTAGGTATTTCATCTGCTTCATGACTGGAGCCCGGTTTATGGCGACAGGCTCGCTCCCTGTCACATTTGGGACTGAATATCGTACGGCGAAGTGCGGGTGTTGTATTACACCTCTGCCAGCCCCCTCGAGGGAATGGCGTGACGGTATGTGGTAAGCCCCATGGTGAGTGATTTTTTTTTTTAAACGACCGAGCGCCGAACAAGCATTTTAGCAAGCGAAGGGTATATAGGTATGCCTCAGCTTCGGCAAAAATGCTTTCGTATGTCCGGCGTCTGTCCGGCTGTCTTTGTCTACATGTCGCATTTTTCAAATAATCTGTAGAATTTATTCTCAAACCTCCACATAAAATTTCACGAGAATTAGTTGAGAAACAGATGGACAGACGCAGCCACGAGGTTTAGCTCATAGAGTCACTAGTTAAATTTTTTCTTAAAATTTAGGTACATAGTGTCTCCGAAAATTAAGTATACCTGTTTTTTGACCGAGATAAACTTGGTCCTAAAGTCTTAGGACATAGGCATTTATTTGTATGTATGTATGTTTGTTTACTGATGTATGCTTTGTAGAGCTATGGAGAGGGCTATTCCTTCGGCGGAGTTTTCCTACGAAACTGAATCAGAAATAACGAAAGCCTCAAGCAAACCAAAGTAGCCGACCATAGCCCGAAGAATTGTCCAACTGAAGTGGCAGTGGGCAGGGTACATCGCTTGTAGAGCCGATGGAGCAGAAAGTTTCTAGTGACGACTACGAACCGGAAAATCGTATCGTGAAACCGGACCTTGAGGGGATCTTGTCGTAAAGTGCAACACCGCAGTAAACGTCTTCAGGCTGAAATGAAGATAATGGTGAAACCAAACAGATTTAAGTAGTTACTGCGTACTAGAGGAGCTAATCCAAACTAAAAACTTAAAGGCTAGAGTGAATAAGTACCTTCTAAGTCGTCGTGCTCCATCTTAGACCACAACGACGCTTAACATCAGGCGAGTTGGTGGTCAAACGCCGACCTATTCTAAATAAAAAGAAAAAAAAAAGTGGAGGAGGGATGCGTACCGTGGGCTGACCGCAGGTTTGCTGCAGCGCTGAAACATAAATTATGTCGTGTAAAAAAACTGTAATAACATAAATAAATAAATAATAATAAATAAATTCGGGACATTGTCACACACGGTCGCCTGACCCCAAACTAAGCAAAGCTTGTACTATGGCTGCCAGAGACTGATGTGCATACTTAGATATTTTTAAATACATACTCAAATAGATAATAACACACAGACATAGAACAAACACAAATGTTCACCACATAAATGTTTGCCCTAGGTGGGAATCGAACCCACGCCTCCAAGCTCAGAAGGCAGATTCACTACCAACTGAGCCACCGAGGCAGTCGATGCAGGCATGCAGCGCCGTACCAAGGGCATAGTTTTCTAGCGATTAAAACAATCACACTGCACGCGTGTCGAGACCACACTGATGCAAGGTGCAGGGATTTCAATGCAATAAATCGATCGATTTAATATTATATATCGATTTTCGATAAATTAAATCGAAAATAAAAACTTTACTATATGTAGTACAGATTACAGATTATATCTTTGTTGTCGCAACAACTCAAACCCTATCTGCCCACAAATCCAGACAGAAAAGACGTAAGACGAGAACGAAACAAAAGAAAAACAAAGTAAATTGAAGGGACGTAGACGCGGCGTCCCTTCAACATACTTTCATACACAAAATACAAAATACAAAATTTACACAAGAGACGCGACGCATCACACACAGAGGAGACGGGGCGCGTACGCGACGTTTTTCGTTTTATATGCAGGGCTATATCTCCACTCTCGTCTGTTTCTCGCTCTCTGTCTTTTCTGTCTGCTCTGCGCCTAAGAACCGCCATTTTTCTGTTTTGCTTGACCAAATTCATGCCAGGCACCAACTTTTAACTTAAGTTAATTACTATCTATTAACCTACAGATAGCTTCAATTTTCATGTGTCCATCCACTTTTCTCCCCGACTGCACCACACACAAGCCCAGCCTCTCTTAAAACATGCATCAGTCAACAATCTCTCCCCTCAGTGGTGGCATGTCTGGTCATTAAACATCCTCGGTCTGATATCTGGTGCCCGCTGGTCTGATCTGGTCTGGTCTGGGCTGGTCTGCAGCATGTTGGTGCTGGTGCTGTTCCTGGCGGTGGCCGACGGTGCGACGGTCACGGAGAGTTATAAGAATCAATGTGAGTGTATACAACTTGGGTAATAATCTCATATCAGCTATCTCTTTCGCGCACTTAAGCATCTTTACTCGACTGCGGCGATGCCAAAAAACGAGGGTTTTGAGGGTCTGTAGCTATGTATGTCCTTCTCTATGTTCCCTAGTAACTCCTAAACGGCTGTATCTAGGTACCTTATTACTTAGGTATTTTATTGAATGATGCGATTATGTGGTTATATTCGTCTTGATTGCGCGAGGCTAAATTTTGCAGTATTTTTTTTAGATAAAGATATATGATAGTGATCTTAACATCACTAAAGAGTCCCACGAGAACGGACAAAAGAGCTAAGGCTATTTATACGCCGTAGATTAAAAAAAAGAGCCGTCACAGATGCAAAATTGTTTTATGTGCTTCTGATTTAACTTTTGAACTGTGCGGTTTGGTAAATGAAAACTCAGCATCTGATATACTCTGGTCATTGAAAAGTCTTATAGGAGTGAGCAGGGTCGGACTGGCCATATGGTCAGAGTGGCATATGCCAGCCGGGCCCCAGCCAGCGCAGGGCCTGCCGCAAGGCAGATGGTAGGTAGGTTGGGGGCTACACCTTGGCTTCGGCCCCTGGCTTGTGGGGAGCCACTCGAGATCTTCCAGCTCAGTCCGAACCTGGGAGTGAGAATGACCAAGATAACAGAAGGGCCTGTAAAATTCTTACTGTTTCATAATTCGTTAATTCTTTCGTCATAATTCAACCCGTAATCGCCCACTCCTGAGCATAGGCCTCTCTTCGTTCGTTCTCTAAGAAGATGAAAAAAATTGTACTTAGCTGAGGAAAAATGTTTGGACAATATTACGAGTATATTCACTCATCATATAAGTAGGTAAGATTCTCAAAGCAAAACCAATTCTCACCTTGATCCAAACAAATATTCATTCATTCAGATTCGTTTTTGAATGTTTGCTTAAGTTTTTTACACTAGGGACCAGTCCCGGCTTCGCACGGTGCCTATAAACTTTCTGTAGAAAAATATCTAGCTGAGTGTTGAAAACCGCATCAATCCGTTTTCAAATAACAGTTGTGTGGTTTGGGAAAAGTAAGCGAACATACTCTACTGGGGCAAATGCGTCTTTAGGGCAATTGCATCTTTCGAGAATTACTGACATACCCTTCACAAATTAGTCACCACCTACATCTTTTTTTATATTTACTTGCAATAATATGTACAAGATGGCGTTAGTTGTTTTATTTGTGAAGTGTTTGTCAGTAATTCTCGAAAGACGCATTTGCCCTAGTTGACCCTACAGTAAAAAATAGTCTATGGTTCAAACTCTGTTCTTTTAGACTGCCTCGGTGGCTCAGTTGGTAGTGAACCTGCCTTCTGAGCTTGGGGGCGTGGGTTCGATTCCCACCTAGGGCTGAGGGGGCTGAGCTACCCACGTCCGTAGGAGTGTACTCTATTCTGATTCCCTACACGTGGTCCCCGGGTAGTGCTAACCGGGTAGCAAACTCTGGTGGGAGGCTTCGGCCGTGGCTAGTTACCACCCACTGGACCAAGCCATGCCGTGAAATGACCTAGTCGTGTTTCGGGATGTAGTCCGGTGTAACCGTTCCGAAGACGGGTCTGAGCAGTGGCGCACTTGCAGCGCCTCACTCAACTGCCGTCTTTGTACTTCTTCACTCTACAAAACTTCAAGGCTAGAGAGAATAAGTGCCTCATGGGTCGTCGTGCTCCATCTTAGACCACAACGTCGCTTAACATCAGGCGAGTTGGTGGTCAAACGCCGACCTATTCTAAATAAAAATAAAAAAACATTTATGTGATGAACATTTGTGTTTGTTCTATGTCTGGGTGTCATTATCTATTTAAGTATGTATTTAAAAATATCTAAGTATGTACATCAGTCTCTGGCAGCCATAGTACAAGCTTTGCTTAGTTTGGGGTCAGGCGACCGTGTGTGAAAGTGTCCCGAATTTATTTATTTATTTCTATAGTTATATTCCTTTTTTTGTTTGTTGATAGTCTGTACGGATCCCAGAACGATGCGTCAGCATGCAGCCTACACTGAATGGGCGGACGCGTACTCGTGCACCAGACATCGCTGCCAGCCTGGAGGACGGAACCTCGCCATTTACACCGTTGGGTAAGTCATTTGACGTACAAGTGCGTGCGTAGTACCTATAAATAAATATAAAAAAATCGAGTTGCCGGCGGTCGGTCGAACTTCAAGTTATATATTAACTAGCTCATTTTTAAATTGAACTACGAGTAGCTGCGCTCCGCTGTTTTACCAGCAGTTAAAAAGTAGTGTGTTTTAACAGATGCAAGCGAGTTGAAGCGCCAGAATCAGCCATTGAATGTGAAGAGGTGGTGGAAGATACCAACATGCAGTTCCCGTTCTGCTGTACTAGACTCAGGTACGTCTACTTTTTAATAATTAAGCTTTTTAATTAGGCCAGTAAAGATAGCGGATTTTCTATCGTTTATTTTTTTATAAGGTTTGGGGTCACTTACTGAGTACAAAATCATAAAATACTTACAGATCCAGGAGCTACAAGCGCCATTTTGAAAAAAGTTTTTGGCCAATATCTCGGAAATTGTACACTTTAGGGAAAAAGTTATTGAGACTATTATTGTAGAAAATAAAATTTGCATCTTTTATTATCTCTAAACTTTTTTGTAATACTTACCGTTTACGATTAATTGGGCCATAAATCGTAAACGGTAACTTTTACAAACTGGATCGGAAATTTAGTGAGAGGTTAAACTCTATTTTTACAGGCTCAAATGTTTAAATGGCGTGGCAATCAAATTTGTCACATTAACATACATATCAATAAATTATTTAATTTGATTTCATTGGCATTTATTAATATTTTAACATACATTTTGCTGTGATCTGTAGCTATTGGTATTACCAAAAACTTATTTGTAGGTCATACAGTATTTGTAATTGTAATACATATAATATAATATAATATTTTTGATTTTTGAAGGATTCCTAGATTTTTAAAGTAAGTAGGTATCGTTTAAGTCTGCGTGCTTCATCTTCGACCAAATCGTCTCTTACCAACAGGCGAGTTGGAGGTCAAACGCAGACTTATTCGCGATAAAAAAATGGTTGTCTGTAAATTCGTTTTACGGACGATAGTTTAAGGCGAGCCTGGCCAGAAAACGTCTAGCAAGAATCAACTTTCCTCTAAGATAAACCATGGTTTTTACTGTGTAAAAAATATATGTTATTCTTAAGCATGTTTTTAAGTGGAATCATAAATCTGATACATGTAATGAATAACTTCACTCGATAGAAAAAAAATCCAAAGTCACCTCTATTTGGTATTTTAAACACGATTTGCGACTTCATTTTTACAAATCATATTGCTTTTTTATTTTTTTTACGAATTACAACGCAATAAAAAAATGGAATCATAAATAAAAATGCTAAAAAGTTAACATGGTAATTTTATATGATTTTTTTATCACGAATTCATGGTAAAAAGGCGCGTTTGCGTGACCGCCAGTCCGCCCGCAGACCCCGTCGACGCCGGACGTGTGCCAAATTTTTGTGATCTCCGCAGTGCCGCACACACCAACACCAACCAAGCATTTAGTTTTGCCATAATGGGTAACAAACATAATAAACGAAAAAAATGCTCAAGTCTGGCTTTTAGAAAATCGTACGAGTCAAGGAGCAAACGTCGGTAAGTAGATAAACTTCTACTAGATTAAATTGGTAATCATTGTTTTTATTTACTATGTCGGTCACCATTTATTATTTCACCCAGACAACTTGTGAGATACGGATACGGAGCGACGTTCATACTTTCATTTTTCCTGAGCATTCTAAACTGCACAACGACTAAATACCCGCCCTAGTGGCATACCAGTGATATTTATATTTATATAGTTATACCTACTTACACGAATACCTATCTTACAGTTTTGTTTTTTTTTTTCAGAAGAGTACTACAACCAAATTTAATAAACTCCGATGACATTGGAATTGACGAAACGTAAGTACCTACCTATGTTTTGTAACATGCAGGGCTGCGGATCTTCGCTAAGTTTTGACTATATATGTAGGATGTTAGGTGAGATACGGGAAGACGTTCATACTTTCATTTTTACTGAGCAATCTGAACTGCACAACGAGTAAATACCCGACCTAGTGGCATACCAGTGATATTTATATTTTTATAGTTATACCTATCTTACAGTTTTGTTTTTTTTTCAGAAGAGTACTACAACCAAATGTAATAAACTCCGATGACATTGGAATGGACGAAACGTAAGTACCTACCTACCTTTTGTAACATGCAGGGCGGCGGATCTTCGCTAAGTTTTAACTATACAGGATGTTAGGTAAGATACGGGACGACGTTCATACTTTCATTTTTACTGAGCAATCTGAACTGCACAACGAGTAAATACCCGGCCTAGTGGTATATCTAGTAGTGATATTTAGGTAGTTATACTTACCTACATGAATACTTATCTTCGTTTTTTTTTTTGCAGGAGAGTACTTCAAGAGAATGTAATAAACTCTGATGACATTGCAATTGACGAAACGTAAGTACCTACCTTCTTTTTGTAACATGCAAGGTGGCGGATCTTCGCTAAGTTTTGACTGTACTGTAGGTATGTTTTTTTTTTTTTTATGTAGAATAGGTCGGCGTTTGACCACCAACTCGCCTGATGTTAAGCGACGTTGTGGTCTAAGATGTAGCACGACGACCTATAAGGTACTTATTCACTCTAGCCTTGAAGTTTTGTAGAGTGAAGAAGTACAAAGACGGCAGTTGAGTGAGGCGCTACAAGTGCGCTACTGCTCAGACCCGTCTTCGGAACGGTTACACCGGACTACATCCCGAAACACGACTAGGTCATTTCACGGCATGGCTTGGTCCGGTGGGTGGTAACCAGCCACGGCCGAAGCCTCCCACCAGAGTTTGCTACCCGGTTAGCACTACCCGGGGACCACGTGTAGGGAATCAGAATAGAGTACACTCCTACGGACGTGGGTAGCTCAGCCCCCAAAAATGTATGTAATGTATGTATGTAAATTATATAGGGTGTTAGGTGAGATAGGGGACGTCGTTCATACTTTCAATTTTGACTGAGCAATCTGTACTAGGTACACGAGTGTTTGGTAGCGTTTGAGTTATAGCCGTATGATTTGAACACATCTAGGCCTGATTAGTACTGCAACGTGATTTTGGCTGTTTTGAAGAAAACTAGTAAAGTTTGTAAACTATTTCTGAAGAGACGGTATTCAAAACCACCCTAATGCAAATGTAAACAACTAATACCTCCAATAATCCAAACCATGTACAATATGTAGGCAATTTCAGTATGAATCGAATGGACACCAATGAAAAACACAACGAGATCCGTCCTCTTCCGTGGTCCAGCCAAAAGTGCCGGTTGGACGGGGCGGGCGACTCAGGCGCTACTCCTTCATTCCTTACGCTACATTCATTCATTCATTCATTTAATACATTCCTTTGACAGTTCGCTCGCAAAACGTCACACAGCAGACCATAGACTGCATTCTTTTGTATGTGTTGCTAACACGGCCCTCCTGCGCCGTGCATGCCCTCAGGCACGCTTCTTATATTGGTTCCAACTCTGCACATGAATTACGTATCTGTCAACACACACATGATTTCAAAGGCTGTTAAAATCTTTAAGCTCGGCCTATCATGACTCATGATGTCCTAAATAGATAGAACTTCTGTTGCAACCTTTTCATCATTCGATTCCTTTAGACTTGGAAATTTCTACCACTTTGTAACTAGTTATCTCATTCATTAACTTCATCATCAAACATAACACCGAAAAAAAGGTCTGTAGGTTTCTCAATAGTTCTGCAATGTATCTTTTTTTTTTATAATAGTACTGACCATCTAAACCAAAGCTGATATATTTAGGCTTAGAAATTCCCTATACGACTGCTATTTTAGCTCACTCCCTTAATCCGAAGTAGTGCCTGGTCCAGATCATTCCTTTAGTCTTAGGAAGTCACTGCTTCAGCTCACTACCACTATTCTGGCGAGTGCCTATAGCAACCTTTCAGGTCATCTATCAGCTACTAATTCACTTACTGTTCAGCTATTTTAGCTCACTCCCTTAATCCGAAGTAGTGCCTGGTCCAGATCATTCCTTTAGTCTTCGGAAGTCACTGCTTCAACTCACTACTTCTATTTTGGTGAGTGCCTATAGCCGTCTTTCAGGTCATCTACATACATATAGTCACGCCTGTTTCCCATATGGGTAGGCAGATACCACTTCTCTCCACTTGCTACGATCCTGGCATACATCTTTCGCTTCTTCTACTTCCATGAGGCTTTTCATACACGCTTGTCGTTTCATCTAGTACTGCTAATCTAATGAAGTCAGTTGCCAGACATAATAACATTACACGATTTGCTAAAAATAATTCCGGTATCTTTTGCCTTGGTACCTTTATCGATGTATTTCTATTTCTTTTATGGCGCGAGAAAACTACATCTCACTTCTGATGTAAACTATTTCTGAAGAGACGGTATTCAAAACCACCCTAATGCAAATGTAAACAACTAATACCTCCAATAATCCAAACCATGTACAATATGTAGGCAATTTCAGTATGAATCGAATGGACGCCAATGAAAAACACAACGAGATCCGTCCTCTTCCGTGGTCCAGCCAAAAGTGCCGGTTGGACGGGGCGGGCGACTCAGGCGCTACTCCTTCATTCCTTACGCTACATTCATTCATTCATTCATTCAATACATTCCTTTGACAGTTCGCTCGCAAAACGTCACACAGCAGACCATAGACTGCATTCTTTTGTATGTGTTGCTAACAAGTTGTATATTCGTTTTTAACCATTAGCGAAAATCGAGCATTTCGGTAAATCTTGTAAGTACGGCTTTTATAAACCTACGACTGGTATGGATGTGTTCGTCGTTGCCTTTGAAATTCGAAACTGCCGGTTGTAAGAAGCGATAGCGGGGACACGCGAAGCTATGTATATACGTCACAAAGATGGCCGCCGACCGTTGTAGATTATTGCTTATATCTCGAGTTTATCTCATCAAATCAGTTGTTTGAGGTGTCATTTGAAAGCCCATTTATTTATAATGTAGTTGTTATATAATTATGTACATACATACCAACAAGCTTGAACGACAGCTTCCGTGAGCGAGTCCAACTCGAACTTGGTCGGTTTTTTAGAATTTTTATATTTTGAACTTTTGGACATCATACTTATAAATATTTATTTTTATTTTGTTTTAGGCACGTGGATGACATATTGACCCTGTTACACTCAGCGTGGTCATCATCCTGCGTCAGTCATGGTTTGGTGGGGGGTATCCTATCACGGCGTCACAAAGCTTAGTTTTTGTGAAAAGGGGGTTAAAACTTCTGCCAAAGTGTATCAAGAGACCGTCATATATGGTGTTGTACAACCCCTTGGCAATACACTTTTTAAAAATCTACCGTGGAGTTTCCAACTAGACTCTGCACATGGTCACAAGGCGCGAACTACCCAAGCCTGGCTGGAAGCCAATGTTCCGGACTTTATAAGGGCTGAAGACTGGCCCTCCTCTAGCCCAGATAAAAACCCCCTGGACTACAAATTATGGTCAGGTTTAGAGGGCATGGCCTGCTCTAAACGACACGCCGACATAGAGTCACTAAAGAAATCTTTGAAGCAAGCAGTGGCTAAATTTCCCATGGAAACAGTCCGTAAATCCACAGATTCTTGGCCAGACCGACTAAAGGCCTCTATCAAGGCCAAATGTGGTAATTTTGAATAAAATAATAGTTATATTTTTGTTAAGACTTCAATACATATGTAAATATAACTTTCATTAACATTACATTACTGTATAAAAAAATAAATGCATTTTCATTTGTAACAGAACTTATGGCTAGACATGCATACATATCGTCACGCTTTTCCCCGAGGGGGCTGGCAGAGGTGTAATACAACACCCACATTTCGCCGGACGATATTCAGTCCCAAATGTGACAGGGGGCGAGCCTGTCGCCATACACCGGGCTCCAGTTATGTAGCAGATGACACACAATACGCACAAATGTTCACACAATGAACAAATTGGTTCGTGCCGTCTCGGCTGGGTTCGAACCCAGCAGAGCAAAATTGCCACTCCCAACTAGGCTGCCATCGATTCTACAACTATATCACAGAACAAATAATAATACTACGTACCTATAGCTCAATTGTATATATAAATGTAAATATTGTGAATGTATATTTTTGAATTGAATGTTTTGTTAGTACTAGCAGAATGTCCGCCACTTCGTACCCAGGGTATGTATATATCCGGTATAAGTTTACTCGATTCTTTCATAATTATTGTTCAACATTATATCTGAATCGTGTAGTTTTTTAACTTTGTAACATTTAACAAACCATACAATATTATTAGTACGCACCTAATGGTAAATTAAGGTAATTAAAATTGTTATTACCATTGTTATACAATATATCCAAAAATAATGAAATTTACTATGTTGTATTATTTAATGAATACCGGTAGTTACACAATCATTCCAACACCCTGTATAAATATTTGTCCTAATAAGGATAAAAAGTAGCCTATGTGTCAATCCAGGGCATAAGCTAACTCCATTCCAAATATGATCCTCATCCGTCTAGCCGTTTAGGTGTGAATAAGTGAAATACGAGTAAGTACCTAACTTCCACACACAATCGCAATCTTTTGTATTTATGAGTGTGAAGTGTGATAAAATGGAAATATGACACTACTGGTAAAATGAAACTAATGCCACGACTGCTCACACATCAAAAATACAACAACTCGTGGACATGAGATTGGTTGTACCTATATTGGCTTGAACGGCATTTTTTAGATTTTTTTTTGGTTGGCATCAAATAAAAAATGTTCATAAAATGGATGAGTACAATGACGGACGGATTATTTTATCGATTTCCTAAAAATGGGTGTTTAGGTACTCGATACCATAACGTGACTGACGGGTGAAAGACGTGCGCGCGGCGCATCGCACACAACTTTTGTGTCGCGTGAATGAATACGTCGCGCTCCCAAAAAGTGCGGCCTGAGGTAGAGTAAAATACCTAAAGTTCTGGGAAAGCCTCGCCTTAATGTGACAACGTCATAACAAAAGAAATATGAAAGAGAGATAGATGCGGCGCAAACCGAATGCTCAAGCCGATCGTACCTTTCGTTCGCTCGTGTAGCGCTCTCGATCCGATCGTAACGGGACAATGAGTCATCCTTTTTCGTGCAGCCGGCGTTCATCGATTTATTACACGTTTGCATATCATCACGTCTTTTCCCCGAGCTGGGAGTGGTGTACAACACCACTTTACACACTTCGCCGGACGATATTTAGTCCCAAATGTGACAGAGGGCGAGCCTATCGCCATACACCGGGTTTCAGTCATGTAGTAGATGACATACATGACGCACATACGAGTATGTTCACACAATGAACAAAGTGCGTGCTTTCGGCTAGGTCCAAACCCGCTCCCTCTGGCTTGAGAGGCGGGCCTCTCTCCGGCTGGGCTATCATCGCTTGTCTTGGCTAACACGTTGTCACGTCAAAAATATACAAAATACCATTGCTTCCCCAGGTGCCTGGTGGTGGTTCGAGGGGAGGTGTGGACCAGGGTGCTGGGTCAGCCCTGGGAGGCTCTCCCCGCAGCGCCCTGGAGTCACATGTACAAGATGAAGAAACCACCACCTGCGGACGGAACTTTCGCACCAAAGTACGTCTACTTGCTCAGCTTTTTATTTTATTAAGTTATTAGGTAAATTTAGGTAGTATCTGATGACCTTAATTTTCATTAAAAAAAGTAATAATTTGTTTTACGGAACCCATAGCGTGTCAACACAGGCAACAAAATCAGTAATTTCCATTCAAATTTGTTGATTTAGTCGATTTGAAACGTCAGTTTAGGTAAACGTCCGTGCTTGCACCCCTACACACAAAATTTCACGAGAATCTGTACAGGAAAACGACCTGTACAGGAGGACAGACGCCGGTCGCGAGGTCTCCAATTCATTTAATCATTTTATTTAATCCATCAATCAATTTATTTAATCATTTGTTGCAGGACTGTGGACAAAGGTCCAATCTATGAGCTGACCGACTCCGAAACCGATGGTCCTCGGGACAAGATCCTTCGCGCCTCGAACCATGGCAGCACTGAGAGACCTGAGAGCAAAGATTCTGCGCCCAGAGCTCACCTGTCCCCGCCTGATATTGTGGTGAGAATGTTTGTTACTGTGTTTTACCCTGGATTTTTGGTTATTTTCTGGCGCTAGAGCACGCTAGGTAAACTTTAGATGGTCCCCGGGACTCTTGGGGACCATCCACCATCGGGTTCCATGGTTAGAGGCGCGGAGGATCTTTCCTCCGCGCCTCTAACCATGGCAGCACAGAAGACCTGAGGACAAAGACTCCACGCCCAGAGCACACGTACCTCATCCCGATATTGTGGTAAGAATGTTTGTTGTGTTTTACGCGAGCATTTTCGGTTATTTTCTGGCGCCAAAGTAGCCTAGGTGAACCTAAGATGGTCGTTGGAACAAGATACTTTACGCTTGGAACCATGGCAGCACAGAAAGACCTGACAGCAAAGACTCCGCGCCCAGGGCTCACCTGTTCCTGCCTGTATTGTGGTAAGTAATATTATGTTTGTTAATTTGTTTTGGTGTACATTTTTAGCTTATTTCCTGGCCCTAGAGCACGCTAGGTAAACTTTAGATGGTCCCTGGAACAAGCTCCTTTGCGCCTCGAACCATGGTAGTAGGTACAGAGAGACCTGAGAGCAATCTCCGCGCCTAGAGCTCACCTGACCCCGCCTGACATTGTGGTAAGAATGTTTGTTAATTGGTTTTAACGAGGATTTTTTGCCGAGTCGCTCAGCGCTCAGTGGCCCTATTCAGAGATTTGAGATGTTCATATCATGTTTTTTCGTCCTTGTTACTCTCGTTTGAAACGTCATAGGTGTGAGAGTGACCAAGATAAAATCTCATCTCATCTCACGCGCAGGAATAGCCCTCCTGGAGCTCACAGACCGGCACCGCGCGGTCGCGACGAGATCTAGTCGCCGTTATGAAACTATTAAATTAAGTATGTCGGAACATCTCATACACTCTAACCGCGGCCTCAGATGCTGGAGGCTGGAACTACTAGTATATGGGTAAATACATCCATATCATAGCAGCTCAGGTCCTGCATCAATAAACTTCTTTCATTTTTGTTCCGGACACATTCCATCAGCAAATGGTAGGAATTTTCGTAATGGTAGGTATCTTTCGGGGATTTTTTTAATGTTTAATTTATACTTGTGGTTATTTTCTACAGATCGCTCTGTCAACAAATTCGGAGCCCAATCTGAAACCTCTTGCTATGAATATGAACATGGATAGCAGTAACAGGTACTTATTGATTATGTCCTGCCAGTATTAGGCAATTTAATTCGCAACGTCTAGAACCCCCGTTCAGCCGTATAGCCGTGAAAAGCCTACAAACAGACAGACAGACAGAGTTAGTTTTGATTTTATAATATTTTAGTAAGTAAGTATGGATCTCGGTCAATAATCTCACTAATGTTTACAAATTACAATGTTCAGGCATAAAAGGGTGCATAAAGGAGTGCCGAGGGCCATCAACGAATTTGACGAAGAATCGGACAGGGAAGACCGCCCAGGAGCTGATGGAGGCGACGCTGACGACGTCGCGCCTGTTACTGAGAAGGTAACTGCATGCATCGATATACTACATACTAAGCTAGTGTGGATGGTCAAGTTGCTCAGGATCTCGAAGACGTCTTAAAGAAAAGCCAGGTCAAAAGTACCCTTGACCGACGAGCATGTTTGAAAATACTCGTGGAAGTGAAAGAAGCGAAAGGTGTGTGCCAGGAATGCCAGGATCGTAGCAAGTGGAAAGAAGTGGTCTCTGCCTACCCCTTTGGGAATGAGGCGTGATTATCTTAATATATATAAATTACGTGTCACGTTGTTTGTCCGCTATAGACCCCTAAACTACTTAACCGATTTCAATCAAATTTGCTCACCGTGTGCAGTTCGATGTAACTTAACAGATAGGATAGCTAACATATATATATAATAAATAAACGCGAACGAAGTCGCGGGGTGACAGCTAGTAAGTATATATTTATGTATGTACTACGTACTAGATTTCATCATCCAAACACAAACTTTCGCCCACTTCAGTGCTATGAAATCATTGCACCCTGCATTAGTGTGGTCCGCACACGCGTGCAGTGTAGTTGTGTACGGAGCGGCGCGCGGCGTTGAAAATAGCAGGATTTTACTGGAATCAAAGTGTGAACCTGGACGGACGTGAATTAGCAATTCTGTAGTCAACGCTGCAGCAAACCTGCGGTCAGCCCACGGTGGGCAGACCCCACTTCATTAAGCTGCGTAATGTTTTTTGTGTAGATCAGCTCCTTGTACGTAGTACTTATTATTCATCTCGTTGGTTTGATGTGTTAAGTCGATTAGGATATACCTGGCTTATTAAACCATGGGTAGGCCACCCATGGTATAATCCGCCAGGTATACCATTCCGGTCACGTGGGCAAGACGTAGTGACGTTAATCGATGCTTGAGCAAGACCAAAATAAGTAAATTACAAATAGTCCGAAAGAGACAGATGACTATGACGAGTGAGGAGTGATCATGGGCCTACCCATGAGGTTCCGTCACCCATCGTCTGCGGTGGAGCGTCTTGCATTTACCTAGTAGTTCTCCTCGAATGGAGACCTCTCACATTTTCGTAAACTCTCGCTAGAAGGTATCTCAAACTTAAGTTATAGTTAAGCTATAGTTTATGACAATGATAGTGTGGAATACTCTGCCAGAGTGTGTGTTCCCTGACACTTATCAAGTCTCGAGTGAATCGGTTTCTTCTAGGCAAGCATGCTCCATCGTAGGCCGCATCACTGCTTATCATCAGGCATGTTGGCGGCCAAACGCAAGCCTATTTCACAATAAAAAAGAAGATAAAGTTAAGCTAGGTATACTCTACGCATATACATTGACAAACGAGTGAGCTAATGAGATGAGATGTTTGTAAATAAGAGCTCTTTGTTTTCAGACCGTGGAATCTGACGAGGGAATCTACGGTAACGCGCTTCACGTGACGCAAAAGGTAAACTACCTATTCTCAGATCAATACCTATTATAGAACGGAATCTAGTTTTGAAGTCCGTTTTCCCCCTTCAAGGAGTGACAGTTGAATAAAGCTGATGTAAGGATGCCTGTCTGTGCCAGATGCTCGATTTCCGGTCGAGTTACGTTTTTGAATGGTGTTTTTTTTTGTTTGGGTAAGGCTTACCTATTATATCTAATAGGTATGATTTTTGTTGACAACTTAAAATGTTGAATGTGATTTATGTTATCACACCCAAAGTTTGTGGTGTTACAACAAATTATGAGAAGAAGACCTCAATTTCAATGAAAAAATCGTGGTAGATATTATTAAATTGATATTATAATGTAGGATACAACAACTGGGTACTTACTACGAGTTTTGATCGTTAACGAAAACTATTTTCGTTTTCGTTTGGCTCCATACATTTAACCCAGTTCCTTAAAGTTTCTGCCAGGAGCGCTTTATTGAAATGTATGGAGTGAAACGAAAACGAAAAAAGTTTTCGGAACTATCAAAATACTTGTCTTCGTATCGTATACTTACTTGTCAATTGTTATAGCATTTTACTACTTATTTTATAGTCATCTAGCTGCGCCCTGCAGTTTCACCCACGGTCTCAAAGGAACCGTTAACTTTTTCGAGATTTTAAATGCCCAATATCCTATATCTGTACTGTGTATCTGTACTAACGTGTATGCAAAAATTCATAATGATCGGTTGATTAGGTAATGCCGGTTTTACTCGAAATCAACAAAAACAAGTATATTAATTGCGCTAGTTTGATAATATGAAGAATTGTAATAATCAAGTGCAAAAAATACAGTTAGTATAAAAATAACCAAAAACAGTTTACCCTTTTGGAAAAAAGTCACATAAAGTATCTTCTTAAAAAACTGTTTGAGCGTGGTTCTCAAAAAATTTTTTAAAGTTTAACCGAATACCTTATTCTCATTTGTGTTCTTATTACGGTTAATAAAAAAATGTGTTTAGGCGCCGCCGTTCCCATTTACCATCAAATATGATAAACGATTTAAACTCTAAATGAAGCGGCTTAAGTAAACGTGTGTGTGGGTGGACAATCGTGGTATGACCGCATGTTAAGGCGTGAAAGCGTAACCAACCAATAACTTCCATCCATCCATCAGCCATAGGACTTCCACTGCTGGACATAGGCCTCCCCCATAGATCTCCAATAAGACCGGTTGGTAGCGGCCTGCATCCAGCGCGATCCTGCGGTCTTGGCAAGGTCATCCGTCCACCTTGTGGGTGGACGTCCTACGCTGCGCTTGCCGGAACGTGGTCTCCATTCGAGCACCTTTCGACCCCATCGGTCATCAGTCCTTCGTGCTATGTGCCCTGCCCACTGCCATTTCAACTTGCCAATCCGCTGGGCTATGTCGGTAACTTTGGTTCGTCTACGGATCTCCTTAATCCTGATTCGATCTCGCAGAGAGACTCCGAGCATAGCCCTCTCCATAGCTCGTTGGGCTACTAGGAGCTTATTAATAAGCTATATTACCAATAACTTACTTTCACATTTAATATGGCTTAGGATTTTGATAGTTAGGATTTAAAAAGCATTTAATGTGTTGGTTATGTTAGCTAGAGCGCGTTTCGTCCAGGTTTACGTCCAGACCTACATTCGCAACGCGACAACAATATGTGGACTCTTTTTATCGAGACAGACGTATGTTCACGCATAGCTTTGTCACGTTCTCACACGACAAAAAGTGACGAGAAAATTTTTGTCGTGCGCGCACGCTATTAGGCCTGGTTGATGTTCCAGGCCAAGTCACACCAGTCCTGGACCGATATCCCTCAGAGCCAATGGAACGAGCACGACCCCCCTGCAGATCTTGACAAGGTATGGCCAACTCAATTACCTATATTTCGATTTCAACTAAATATCTACTGTGTATCAAACATGCCCTTACCATGAGTTTTAATCGTTACGAAATCTTTTTCGTTTTCAGTTGGCTACATACATTTCAATAAAGCGCCCCTGGCGAAAACGTTAAGGAACTAGGTTGAATGTATGGAGCTCGGCCGATTCCGAGCGTTTTGGCCCTAACTTCACGTCGCTTGTTCTTGTAAAATGAGGTAGAATAATGAACTGCGATGAATAGATGCTTACTCGTGTAGATATAAATATAAATAAATTAGTACCTAATAATTAGTTTACGTCAATAGTCAATAATTTATAGCAGGTAGTTTAGTTTGCATTAAGAATTGTAGCGTGTAGCGATAAGGGTATTGATACAAACTATTAAGTTTTTCAATACTTTGTGTCTATATGTACTTATATATTTTACGAAATAAATAAATTAAAAAAAAAAAAATTAAACGAAAACGAAAAAGGTTTTCGTGAACTATCAAAACTAATCAAAATGGTCAGGGGACTGCTTAGAAAAATATTATTATAAGCTATTTACTTTAGTACCATGCAATTTAAGCTAATACAAAATGTTTAAAACTTAAAGTAAGCATCAGGGGACGCCAAGCTAAATAGTAAACCCTATTTATTCAATTATGTCCCGCTTGTTGTATTGGACTGTGACGTCTTAGAGCTCTCATTGGTTGTTTAGTGTATTTTGAAACAACAACGGGTTCATGATCCAAAAACAAGGTCTAGCGCTCCGTGAGCCAACACCTGATGACGTCACACATCATCGTCTCTTTCGAACTTGTTTTAAATTACTTTGTCTTGTCTTGCTTATGCATCGATTGACGTCACTGCGTGTTACCCACGTGACCATTTTTTACCTGGCGGAGTATAATTATTATTATACCACATCAAAATAATATAAGAAAGAAGCGGTACGAGTCTAATTCCTAGTACACAGCGCGTGGACCCAATATAACTACAAGCAAACGGACCCTACACAGCTCCGTTGACAGTATTATGTTACGTGTATCAATAACAAAGATAGAGAGACGTACGAGAGGCTATAGCGAGAACGAGACAACAATAATTATCACTGTTTAGACTGGTTGCGTTTGCTTGTGAATACAGTTAATTGTGTGCAGAACTTAATTTATGTGGTTCATATTTAGGTTCTCGTATCATTTCTACATTATATTTGATCGAAGTTATACCACGGGTTGTGAACTATAACTTTTTGAAGGATTTAATTGATACTACTGGCTCTGTGCGCTGAAAACCTCGTGGCTCTATCTTTGCATATTTCGAAATGGCTGAAATAAGTTTTTTACGCTTTGAACCCCCATAAAACCGCCATTTTGAAAAAAATATGTATATTATAAACTGATTTAATTGTAAGAAACGAAAATTATAATCTTCCTCTTGAGGAACCTAGCTGGGCTAACTTCGCTTCTGCTCGTAGGACAACCCTTTCAACCAGTCAGAGTTCTCCGATCCAATGACTGAGTTGGAGAAACCTTCAAACCTCCAGGCGCTGGTGGATGCCATCGGGAGTCGCATGAGAGACATAGAGAACGTGGTGCAGCGGATGAGCGAGAAAGTGCACCCGCCGGCAGACGAGAACGGCGAGAAAGAGTGAGTTTTTTTTTGGTCTTCTAACCAGGGAAATTTGGCGTCGCACGTCTCGCGCATTAGTCAGTGTCAAGTTATTTTAGTTTTTTACAGATGATGGAGTGATGATGATAAGGTGGTGATGAAGATGATGAATCCCTCCCCTTTCCCCATACCAGTAAAGTTATGGATAATTAAATGGAACTCTAAGTGGAGTTTTGTAGAGAACATGAAGTCACGTTTCGCAATGTTACAAGATTTAGAAAATAATACAAAATTACGACAACACCTCTTCGGTTCCCGCCAAAATATAAAAAGAATGAGATCTTTAAATTTGGAAACTGATTGACTTTGACATTGACACTTTTTTGGCCATTTTTTTTCGGCCTCTCATTCTGGGGAATTTGACGTCGCACATGTACAGTGTTTTAACTTTTACTAGCTGTCACCCCGCGACTTCGTTCGCGTGTATATATACATATACACGTCTTGCTTATACTAGTATTTAGGATAAGTCCTATCTGTTAAGTTAGATCGAACTGCACACGGTGTGCATTTCGATTTGATTGAAATCGGTTAAGTAGTTTAGGAGTCTATAGCGGACAAACAACGTGACGCGTAATTTATGTATATTAAGAAGATAGTTTTGTCACAATGATGAGGTGATGATGACGGATGAGCATGTCACAACACGCTCTTGACCGATTTTACGATCTGACAAATCAAATCCAATGTACTTACCCACTTTTTAGGGATGCGACAGATGATTCGTCCCACAAGCGGCACAAGTCTAGCGTAGATGTAAAGGATTATGAGAAGACGAAGAAGCCGACCAATGACGAACATTACAAACGGTAAGGGCTGTATGGCTGCATTCACACCAAAATTACAAAACAATAGGACAATAACCATGAGTACCACGGTGGAGCAGTGCCCCACCCTGCCCCATGTCAAAATGCCAAAATGTTTGTTATTGACCGCCTCGGTGGTCCATTTGGTAGTGAACCTGTCTTCTGAGCTTGGGGTCCTGGGTTCAATTCACACCTAGGACAAACATACACGTGTTGAACATTTGTATTTATGCTCTGTATGTAAGTATTATATAAGCAGCGCCCCGCGGTTTCACCCGCGGTTAAAAATTATCCTATGTGCAATTCTAGACTATAATCTATCTCTGTACCAAATTTCATCCAGATTTGTTCAGCTGTTCTGGCGTGAAAGAGTAACAAACATCCATCCATTCGTCCATCCATTCTTACAAACTTTTGCGATTATAATATTGAGTAGGATAGCATTATGTAGGTAGATAAGTATATCAATCAGTCTCTGGCAGCCACAGCACAAGCTTTGCTTAGTTTGGGTTCAGGCTTGGTTTGTTTGCAAAACAGTCCCAAATTGATTTATCTAAGTACCTACCTATCTTTTTACAGCTAGTTTTTTGAATATTTTTCATTCCGTCCGCAGTTTTTCAATTCGCAACCGCGTCAGCAAGTACGTGTTCGCGACGGACTCGACGACCGAGAAGCCTCTCTTCGTGGACGACACCAACATGCGCGGATATTTCAGCGACGCGAGCAACAGCGTGCTTCGACGATCAAATGGGCCTAAGGTACGCTAGCGCGCTAACTACGATGGGGCAAGGCATCTGTCGGGCTATTCACAACCACTCGGAAACGTTTCCGTTCGGATTTCAACAATTTTAAACCTAAATTATTCGACTCTCAGTCTATATTTATAAGTTTTTAAACGTGAATAATTCCTTCGATCGGATTTAGGCTTGATTCCCTATTCCAAAATGTATAAAGTACTGTAAGTAAGACTGAGGTTCGAACAATTTGAGTTTGAAATTTCTGGGATCCGATCGGAAACGTTTCCGATGATTGTGAATAGCACCGCTGATCATCTTTACTTCTGCCCCACCCCAAAAAAAGTCTTGGTACGCCCATGTACGCTAGTCTACTACAAAGCTAGCTTCACCTTGCGGTATTACCTACTCGCTTTTAATAGCTTTTATGTCTATCTCCGTAAAAAAAAAATTCGTCCAAATCCGTCGATGAGTAAAGTCATTTGAGCGTGAAGAAGTAACAAAGATACTCAATTTCTAATAAAACTACCTGTGCACCGCGGTGTCACCCGCGATTAAAAAGTAGCCAGTAGTCCGTTCGCGCCGTGTGGATTGAGGATAGAGTTCATTGACGTTTGCCTCATTCCGCCTTATTGAGGCATATTTTGTTATTACAAAATAAATATCATTTGTATTGTTTGGTATTTAATTATTAACCGACGAAACGGAGGAAGTTTACAATTCGACGTGTATATGTATTTATATTTTTTTTTTTCAAAAGTGGTTATTTTTGTTTCACATTCGGCACAAACTATAATATCCTTTCAATTTCAAGATGCCGGCCCAAACATACATGGCACCTGTGGAGACGCGGCGACAGAACCACGCCACCGACACCGATGAAGAGAAGAAGCATAAGAAGCACCAGCACAAAAAGAAGAAGGGGAAACATCACAAGAAACGGCATGGCAAGAAGAGGTAGGTGCAAAAGCGGACTTTTTTAAAGCCGACTGGGGTTTTTTTTTATGTTGAAAATGTCGGCGTTTGACCACCAACTCGCCTGATGTTAAGCGATGTTGTGGTCTAAGATGGAGCGCGAGGACCTATAAGGTACTTATTCACTCTAGCCTTGAAGTTTTGTAGAGTGAAGAAGTACAAAGACGGCAGTTGAGTGAGGCGCTACAAGTGCGCTACTGCTCAGACCCGTCTTCGGAACGGTTACAGCCGAAACACGCCGGCGGTCACCCATCCGTGGACTGACTGTGTTTTCCGTTGCATCTACCACTTCCTTGCCTTCCACTTCCGCCAAGTAGCCACTAGTATTTATAGATATTACCTAGTCGTAAGCCAAAATTTGTGAGACTGTAATTTATTTATTATTTGAAAAAATAATGCCCCTCAGTTTCTTGCCTGTTCTTCTGAGTAGGCTCTTTATCCGAACAAAGCCGTCAAGTCTATTTAAATAACTTTGACGTTCATAAGTGTATCTTTGATATCTAAATTTAATAAAAACATTTTGACTTTGACTTTGACCATTCCATCGGTTTTGTTTAGTTCTTTGCGGTTTGCATACCTACTTATCTACGTATTTTACACTTGCTCACAAAAAAATTACTATTTCAGATTCAACCGATTGTCATCATTGGAGGTGGACAAAAACGTGGTGTCGCTTGAAGACAGCAGTTCGATTCGAACATAACTTTTAGCATGATCAAAATATACGAGGTCAAGCATTCCGGGAGCAAACACGTAATGACGTCACTCATCACTTGTCTCTGTCGAACTATTAGTAAATTACTTATTTCGGTCTTGCTTATACATCGATTGACGTCACTATGTGTTGTACATTACTTAGTCCATATTTTGTGGTTGGTAGTGACAGTGCCAATGGAGACCACTGGAAATAACCCAAAATCTAAATGACAAGAAACTTATGTATGTTAAGCCTGGTTCGCATTTGAGTAGTGCGAGTGCAGGTGATTAGTGCGAGTGCAGGTGTGTAGTGCGAGTAGTGTCCAATTCACTGTTTCTGTCCAAGACGTGTTTAGTGGCAGGCACGCTGCAAGTGAGGGGGAAGGGAGGGCGCGCGGGACGTGGCTACTCGCAGTCCACTCGCAAAAAAATAGAACACGCTTCTATTGACTTTACTACACAGCCAACTAATCAGTCGCTGTCCACACCTAGTCACTAAGCAATTGCACTAATCACCTGCACTCGCAATAATCAAAGTGTGAACTAGGCTTTAAATAAATTACCACTGTCTATGTCTTGTACAGGTGTTACAAAAACCCTGTTAAATCTGGGAGGTGCGCATCCAGTATCGACAGGAGAATGCAATTATGCTAGTTTAAATTAAATATTGATACTAAAAATTTTGAACACACATCGCGCTCCGCCCTCCTAAAAGCGTGAACTATTCATTATGTTGGTTTTATTTGTAAACTATTCGCGTCGTGTCGCTACTTTTTGAGATTCAAAGCCGCCAACATACGAGTATGATAGGTACAGATTTGTTAACATTTTTGTAAAATTTCTTTTTTTTCTTGCGTTCTTAAACAAGTCATATTTGCTATTTTTAACGTGCTTTTTTGGTATTTTTGCTGGAGCTGGAGTACCTACTTAAAATTTGTATGTACAATCCGTTCAATTATACAACAGGGTTTTTGTAATGCTTGTTACAAAACGTGATTTTGTTTTAGTTTACTAGTTACATTCAGACCTACAATTTTTATGCTTATTTATCAGAAAAGGTTAAATCAAATTATGTTAATCTCTGTTGATATAGATATTTTTAAGTGTAATCTGGCAGAATTCACTGACTCTGTGAATACAATTTGAATAAGTAACAATTTAGAATAAATAAATAAATAAATGTTATCTTAGGTTTAAGATGTAAAATGGGAAAGCAATAATTTAATAAATGACTATTTCTTTTTTCTAAGACGCGTTGAGTAATCGAATCGAAACGGCTGGGGCTATTCCTGCGCGTGATATGAGATGAGATTTTATCTTGGTCACTCTCACACCTATGACTATTCAAACGAGAGCAACAAGGACGAAAAATGGTGAGATTGAATCTCACTCCGTAAGAATAGCCCTCCAACTGTGCTATTCACAATCATTTGGAAACGTTTCCGATCGGATCCCAGAAATTTCAAACTCAAATTGTTCGAATCTCAGTCTACAGTATACATTTTGGAATAGGGAATCAAGTATAAATCCGATCGGAAGAATTAATCACGTTTACAACTTTTGAATATAAACTGAGATTCGAATAATTTAGGTTTAAATTTTTAGAAATCCAAACGGAAACGTTTCCGAACGGTTGTGAATAGCCCTGTTTATCACGTCCTCTCACCCTCTCACTCGCTCTAACAGTATTTGTTAAAGTACTTACATAATTATTGTAATATGTTATATTATGTATTAGTACATATTACTGTATAACTCGTTTAACCTTTTGACCGCCAACGTTACCAATACTTAACTACGCTAACTAAGGACGTTAGTTGACAAAAACGCGCCTCACTAAAATATTAAACTGCTTTCAAATCATTAGTTCGTTTCACTCTTAGTGGCTCTGTGAGCTGAAGACGTCGTGGATGGTGTCTATCTTCATCTACAGGTCGCATTTCACAACCGATTGTCGTGAAATTTTGTGAGTAGGTTCGTAGCAATAATTATACAGAATTATTGTGGAATTACTTTTTGGAAAAATAGAAAAAAAAACAAGAGAATTGGTTGATAAATGTGACCTGGGGCCCTATTCGGAGATTTGAGATTGTCATCTCCCTTTTTTTCGTCCTTGTTGCTTTCGTTTGAAACGTCATAGGTGTGAGAGAGACCAGTGGCCCTATTCGGAGATTTGAGATTGTCATCTCACCTTTTGTCGTCATTGTTGCTCTAGTTTGAAACTTCATAGATGTGAGAGTGACCAAGATAAAATCTCATCTCATCTCACGCGCAGGAATAGCCTCCCAAGATAAAATGTCATCTCATCTCACGCGCAGGAATAGCCCCCCTGTAGGTAGACAGCTTGACAGAAACCCGGACACACAAAAGCATTTTCGTCGAAGCTGAAGCTAATGGTCGCTCGGTGAATTATTTAAATATTTTATGGCTCAGCGTTTAGGTGACGTAAAACGTTTCTGATGTGGCGCTCAAAAGGTTACAGCGTCCATTTACAAAAAAACAAAGATTTTAGTAATTTTTCGAAGATGATAATAAAAACAAATTATTTCTATCATTGTGTTTTATTTACACGAAATTTTAATTTTAAATCATTAAAGAAATGCAACATTGAATACTTTGACAAAACTTTCACACTTATACAGGGTGATTTTTTTTTAAAACGAAAAGTTTTTGGGTGTTTGGAATATGCTTAAATAGCAGCATAGTTGTATTACAATTTTCACTGTTGCTTAAAAAAACAACACAAATTAATCCTCTTTCTTTTTCTTCATACGAAATATTTTGCACTTAAAAATCAACAAAGTAACTGCCATATTCTGCTCTGATCTGCCCACATTCCATATTGAAAAAAAAGTCACCTGTATACTTTATAACGCATATTTTACTTCTACGTACAACCCAAAATAAACTTTTTATTTACATTAAAAAATATTGTTTGGTTAAAATATAAAATTCTTCATGTAAACAGAAAGTTTTAAACATTTTGTATTCGCTTAAAATTGCGTAGGTACTAAAGTAAATAGCTTATAATATTTTTCTAAACAGCTTCTTTCTGGTAGCAAACGTAAACTTTTTTCGTTTTCATTTGGCTCCATACATTTAACTTAGTTCCTTAACGTTTCCGCCAGGAGGCGCTTAGTTACAATGTATGTAGCCAAACGAAAACGAAAAAAATTACGTACCTAACTATCACGTAATTATCAAAACTTATGGTTAGGGTAGAGTTGATATAATATTAATATACGCATCTCAACGCCATGCACGCTGTGCACGCGGTACACGAAAGCGGCGTAGCTTCACTGCGGGAAGTGAGACGGGCTGGGAAGCGACGCCTGGCATATGATTTAAAACTATGCTGCGCTACAGTTAAACATAGTCGTTCATATGCGTGTATAGCATGTGATGCGGTGGAAACGTAGACCCACGTTGTCTAACAGAAGACACGTACCTAAAGTACACCGCGTGGCCGTGTCAAACGTGCGCCGCGGTGGGCCAGCGCGTTTAATTGGAAATCCGCCCTCCTAACTGCATTTCGATTTTGGAATAAATAAATAATAAAATATAATTCAAAATTAAGAATAATCATTCATAACTATTTCAAACTATTTCAAATACTAGATTTATTTTTTTGCAAATATTTGTCTTAGTAAGAAAAATACATTTATAATTCTTTTGCATGTTTTCCACCACAAAAGGGTAGTGTTACAAGGGGGTATAACGATGTAATAGTCAATAGGCTTGTATCACCGACTATAATTATTGTATGGTTTTTGCTACCAATATATTTATAAATAAAATAATAAACTGAAACAAACAATTACAATTACTATACCGTCTATAGTTTGTGAACGCTTTAGGCAGCCAATTTAATTTTCGGATGTTCCAAGTGTTTTTTTACTTGTCAATTTTGAGTCTAATTTTTCACTGACTATACTTCGTCGTAATTAGTACGCTTTCGACTTTTACAAGCCTAATCACCAATTTTCACCAGCCAGTTTTGATTCTTACCAATCACATCACCGATTAAGGTTTATGTCCGCTTTACGCAGCTATTTTTCCGCTTTTTATTATTCAAGACTCTTTAAGTCTGCTCCAGCGCAACAATATGAGGAATTTCAAATCCTCTTCCTACTTTTTTCACTTTCATTGTGAAAGTGTACCCTTTGTAAAGAAAGTTGGATAGACCGTTGTCCCACGGCACAAAGCCGTCAGCTGCTGAACAGTACAAAGCATATGCTGGTGCTGACAAGTAGAACTCGGTTTTTAGTGCTTTTATTCTATTCCTTGGTACTTCTAATTCCGTTCCCCAGTCAACTAATTTAACCCTTGCTGTTTCTTCTTCAATGACTTCCAGAATTACAGCTCGCTCGTAGAAAAAGGTTGCATCGTCTTGGACCCCCGTTACTGTACCCGATTTGAAATCGTCGTTTGCAATCACCGGCACTGACTTGCAGAAGTTCGTGAAATCTGCTCGATTTTGGAGGTATTTCCTGTATGCTGACATTGGTGTTACGTAGAAGGAGTTCAGTGAAGTCCCAGATTGGACTCTGACTTTTAGAGTTTCGTCTATACTTAGTTCTATGTGCTGATAGGTTAGCTTGGGCTGTCTGGGGTATGTAACAGTCATAGCGTTCCATTCCTGACGGATGCTTCGAGACAGATACGTGTAGTGAGTCAGCGCTAGCAATGTGGCTATATCATCAGGATTGCTGTTGTATGCAACAATTTTTAGCTTATTTACTGATTTTCCTTGAACTACGACACTAAGCTTTTCGTTACCTAAATAGAATTTGAACGCTTCTATGGATTCGTTGGTGAAATTCGGTCCTGTTGGTGTGCAGGAAAATAGCTCGCATCTCTGCACTAAGCCTGGTATATTGGCTGCTTCGTCAGATGCTGGATGGAAGATCCTGTCAACTGACACATCTTGTTCGATGAATCCGCGATCAAGCGCTAAAATTACACATTTTTTGTCTTCGCCAACATTTTGTATAGAACCCCTTATGTGATCATCTAAATCTATCTTGAAATACTTGTTTACGTCCGGGTTTTTACTTTTGAATATGACAACACTGTTTGCTTTTAGTTCTTCTGTTTGAACGGGGTTGCCAGGCTTGCTTAAAGCTGCCAAGTGGTAGATAAAAGGGTATGGTATGATGTAGAAATTGTGAGGATCTACTATGTATGTTGGTTTAGCATGGAAACTAGACCCTATTTCGAAATGTAAAAGAGACATAGCTTCGAAAAGGTCTTCGATAGTTTTTTCTTTTCGCGCCATTTTTAATTCCAAGAGTATGGTTCTATTTCAATTTTATGTATGTTTCAATGAGTATGGTTTAAAACTTTCCGATCTTTATCAGATTATTCCACAAAAAAACTGTCTAAAATAATGTCTTTTTATTCAGTAGTATTTATGATTTTAAAGTACAGCAATTACTGAAAAAAGCGTTACTTATGTTTCCTTTTTTTGACAATACTAAATCAGTTTTTTTCAAGCATTCTTCTGTACACATCACATTTAAAAACAAGCTTTTTAATTCTAACCAAAACATTTGCTACTAAAGCTGCAATCTTAAACTAATCATTTCTAGCCAAATTTAAAAATCTACCTATTTTTTAATTGTTAACCTTACAACAGGAGTACTCTAGGTGTTTTTTTTTATCGCATATTTTCTATGACCAGCTTCTCGGTTTGGTACATGGTTCCAATGGCAGCCTGAAACAAATTAAGAGACATTTTTAATACAAGTGTTATGATAACATAAGATTAATTATGGTATAACCAATGGTGATACTTGGTTTGGTCAAAATTTTCTAACAGATGGTGACAACAAATACACTTTTTTTTTGGAGAACTTAACAAATACACATACAGAGAGACAGACAGGTGCGGAAAGTGACTTTATTTTATGTTATGGTCTAAAACCACCTCCGACTGGGTTCCAAAAGTTAAACGGTCGTTAGGCCGACCCAGAAAGAGATGGAAAGACGAGCTTGACGCCCACGAAAAGGATTGGCCCAACAAAGCCAAAAACAGGGACAACTGGAAAGAGGGAAGAGAGGCCTTTGCCCAACAATGGGACATATCAGGCTGATATACGTCCGTAGGAGTGTACTCTATTCTGATTCCCTACACGTGGTCCCCGGGTAGTGCTAACCGGGTAGCAAACTCTGGTGGGAGGCTTCGGCCGTGGCTAGTTACCACCCACCGGACTAAGCCATGTCGTGAAATGACCTAGTCGTGTTTCGGGATGTAGTCCGGTGTAACCGTTCCGAAGACGGGTCTGAGCAGTAGCGCATTTGTAGCGCCTCACTCAACTGCCGTCTTTGTACTTCTTCACTCTAAACTTCAAGGCTAGAGTGAATAAGTACCTTATAGGTCGTCGTGCTCCACCTTAGACCACAACGTCGCTTAACATCAGGCGAGTTGGGGGTCAAACGCCGACCTATTCTTCATAAAAAAAAAAATCTAGAGTCACTAAAATTAGGTGTAAGCATTATGCTCAGCGACGCTATTCACAATAATTCGGAAACGTTTCCGATCGGATCCCACAAATTTCAAACTCAAATTCTTTGAACGTCTGTCTACTTTTATAAATTTTGGAATAGGGATTGGAGTATAAATTCGATCGGAAGAATGAATCACTTTTATAAACTTATGAATATGGACATAATTCGAATAATTTGCGTTTAAATTTTTTTGGAATCCGTACAGACACTTTTCCGAATCACAAATGATCGTGAATGTAGACTAGTCAGTCATCTCTACATAGTGTAAAACAAAGTCGCTTTTCGCGTTTGTCTGTCTCTCTGTCTGCGTATATCCGCTAACTCCTCCTAATCCACGAGGGGGCTGGCAGAACACACAGAAGTGGCACACTGCGCCGGACGATATTCAGTCCCAAATGGAACAGGGGGCGAGCCTGTCGCTATACACCGGGGTCCAGTCATGTAGCAGATGACATACAATACGCACATATGTTCACACAACGAACAAATTGGTGCGTGCCTTCGGCTGGGTCCGAACCCGCTCCCTCTGGCTTGAGAGGCGGGCCTTCTCTGGCTAGGCTATCATCGCTTCAATCTATCTACCTCTATCAATGCGGTTTTTACCATCAGTAATTGAGATTTTTTTTTTGAAACTATATACCTAGGTACCGTGCGAAGCTGGGGCAGATCGCTAATTTTGATTCTAACTTGGTTTCAAGGTATGTTTATGGATATAGCCAGCTACTGACTGTCAGCTATGAGTGGATTTTTGCTGTGAGCATGCAGTGTCTACAGTTGTACGCCTAAGGTCTACTTGCAAAAAAAACGAAATTCTTATTAACTCAAAAAGTTGTTTTATTGCTTTTTTATTGTATAATTTTTATTGTTTAACTTATTCATTGTTTTTATATTTATATTGTTTATTTGTTATCAAAATATTTACTGTTAATTACATTAATTAGTTCTGTTACATTATTTCTTAAATT
Organism: Peribatodes rhomboidaria; assembly: GCA_911728515.1. Taxonomy (NCBI): domain Eukaryota; kingdom Metazoa; phylum Arthropoda; class Insecta; order Lepidoptera; family Geometridae; genus Peribatodes; species Peribatodes rhomboidaria. Next base: position 4,336,565 of record OU452194.1, read on the forward strand.
AGCTTCAATATCAAATTGTATAAAGTTTTCTAGTAAGTGGATTCATTAAATTCTTTATTAAGCGAACTCTAAATATCAAATTATATAAAAGTTCAAATTGGCTTCAAAAATTAAATTGTATAAAGTTTTCTAGTAAATTTCATTAAATTAATTCCAAGATAGAATAAAAAATGCATATTCTTTGACGTACTTAATGCGACGTTAGAGCGGAAATACACTAGAGATTGGTTCAAGGAACAGCTTTGAAGATTAACTTCCGCAAAGTAACGCCTGATTCAATCAAGTCGTATTTTTTATTTACACTCCAATGTTGTGGGAACTCAAAGGTAGCTTCTAACTCTTGGTAGTGTAAAACGATTTATCAGTTTAACCTCTGTAACTGTGAGTTAAAAAGATACCTAATATGAGTTTCTGCAACTGGAAAATTCAAGGACAAATTTTCTAGGACAGTTGATAAGCAACTCTGCATTGCTACTGTGAAGATATATTTTTGAATATCTGACATATGCTGACTTTTTTTTTTTTTTACGTACAATAGGTCGGCGTTTGACCACCAACTCGCCTGATGTTAAGCGACGTTGTGGTCTAAGATGGAGCACGACAACCTATAAGGTACTTATTCACTCTAGCCTTGAAGTTTTGTAGAGTGAAGAAGTACAAAGACGGCAGTTGAGTGAGGCGCTACAAGTGCGCCACTGCTCAGACCCGTCTTCGGAACGGTTACACCGGACTACATCCCGAAACACGACTAGGTCGTTTCACGGCATGGCTTGGTCCGGTGGGTGGTAACTAGCCACAGCCGAAGCCTCCCACCAGAGTTTGCTACCTGGTTAGCACTACCCGGGGACCACGTGTAGGGAATCAGAATAGAGTACACTCCTACGGACGTGGGTAGCTCAGCTCCCAAACTGCTGGCCTTTTAACCTCTCAACGGGTTAACAATACAAATCACCAATTTGGCAAGTTTTGTCCTATTATAAATAACCAGCTCTGCCCCGCGGTTTCACCCGCGGTCCCACAGGAACCGTTCATTTTTTCGGGATAAAAAGTACCCTATGTCCTTTTCTGTATCTCAGACAACGTGTATGCTAAATTTCATGATCATCGGTTGCTTGGTTAGGGCGTGAAAGCATTACAAACAAACTCACTTTCGCATTTATAATATTAGTTAGGATTAGGATTGTGAGGAATAAGTAAAACTTCATATCCCAAGTCTCACCTGCCGTCTGATTATCAAGAGATTTTCCTGCGCATATGCAAACTCTTTTTTAATCTGTTTCGGGTCTGTCAACGCCTTTTTTTCTTTGAATGCGTCTTGAACACGCCTCAAAGCATAAGCTCTGTGGAGAGAAATAGATACTTAATAAATGTAACATAGGTAATTGTTCACATCAGAACAAGTTATATTTAAAAGAGGTTTTAAAGATAATCTTGTTTAAAGTATTGCCATCGAAATTACAAAAGTATTCCAAAGGACAATGGGTAAAAATAAATGGACGATGGTCCAAACGCCCGCAGGGTTGACCCTATAGCCAATTTGTAGGTTAGATTTATAGGTTTTCGTAAAATAAATCTTGCTGAATTCGAACCCACAGTTTTGGAGGTATTTTAATAAACCTTGTGAAAGGAAAATTAAAAGAAAAATCGAAGCCATTTACATAATATTCACCCACCCGCCCACTGCACCCACCATGCAGGTCACGTCATCGTGATTTGCGACGTCACCATGAAAGTTTTGCTTAATTATGATAATATACACATTTTACTATTCTTAAAAATGAAATACATCAATTGCTGTAGGTTGAATCAAGAGTACCCTGAACCGACGAATGCACTATATGTCAACCCTGCGGGCAAACTTACATATTTTTTTGGACCAATTTGCCCATTGTCCTTTCTCAATCAGACATCAGGAAGTGGTAAAATATAACTTGCAAGATTTTATCACAGACAGACTTGGCAACAGGTAAAAGCAAAATAAAAGCTTATATAAACAAAACAAAAGGATAATGATGCTTAAAATTAGTGTAATAATTGGCAAACTTTTCACTAAGATAGAAGATGAAGGTAGTAATTGTTTTCTAATAGCAAGGACATACAGTACAATTAAAGCTCCTTTTTCACATTTCCTTCATTCACATTTTCACTATTCGAGAATTAAACAAATGCCACCCAATTCCTATTTCCCGGCAAAAGATTTCTTTATTTACGGATCTAAACGGTTTGTTGGTAAATTTTATCCTTTGTAAATGCATTGGCTAATGGACTAATAAAAAAGTTAGATTAATAAAGACTGAAACCGAGTTGCAAGAAATGTTAAATTCACAGCCCATTGAAGAAGAGCCTTTTTTACAGTTTTTTACGACAAGCACTGGAAACATATAAGAATCATTTTTTGCAGAACTGTGTACAAAGGTCTTAATTTAAACATAGTCTCAACAGTTCACCTAAGTCAGGTGTGCAATGTGATGTGCATAAGTACTTATAAATGTAGTTAAACAATATGAAATAAACAACAAATTTCGTCACGCCTTTCCCCCGAGGGGGCTGGCAGAGGTGTAATACAACACCCACACTTCGCCAGACGATGTTCAGTCCCAAATATGACACGGGGCGAGCCTGTCGCCATACACCGGGCTCCAAATAAACAACACTATCAAAATAAGAGTAAATAATCACTATATTTGTTATTTAAAAACTTTATGTGTCATTTAATTTGAGAAATCTTAGTAAAGGTTGAAGAGCTTTGTGATTTCTTTATGAAAATGTATTCACCTATGGAACGGTTCACCTATGGAACGGTCTTATTTCGATTTCAAATTGCTAAAGCCACAGCTGAATACCTAGCCTATAGCCTATAATCCCTTACATATGATTAATTTACCGTTCTATTGATATTCACGGTTTCTGTACCGGTTTCCGGTTCGCGGCATATTTGTACTGTATTTATACTGAACATTTATGCCACAAATCTAATCTTTTACTGTACTGAATTACACTATCAATGTCAAGACAATAGTGAAACGCGGATTATAAGCGATACAAAACATCACGACTTTTTAGTAGTTGAAATAATCGTCATGTATTCATGTTTAACACAACCCAATGCTAATTATTTAAAAACTAGGAATTTTTTCAACAATTTGCCGCTAACTTTATTGATAAAATTGACGTTTTGTTCGACAGTATTGGAACTTACACCAAAATTAACACGAAAATTACGGTTCCGAGAACCCGGGAAATGTTTTTATTTCATATGTGCAGAAAAAATATTAAATAAAATAGTTTTATAGGTTATGTAAGTGATTTTGTTACCTGAAATTATAGTTCGTAAATTTCTGAGACTCTCTCAACAGCAACTTATAAATGGTTAACACTTGAGACTTTGCGACACCTGAAGACATTTTAAATGCTTCTATTATACTTGCACAAGAAATAAATTTCACAATAATTTCAATAAGAATTTTGTTTCAAGTAAATAAGAAAATAATACGTTCCGTATCTACGGTTTTTGACAACTCTCCGAGTGTTTTGTTGTGCTCAAGACGTGCAAGTACCTACCTCTATTTACCGGTGTTCATTTCAGCATTATTTTCTTCTTCACACTCAATCAACACTCTATTTTATATTATCTAAACAATAAAACGAAATACCCACTAATACAAAATAGGCTATTACGTCCTTTACAAGTCTATGACTATGACAAGAAATAACGATAAAAATGCACAACACAATTTTTCGTAGACCAATCAACGAAGCCCGCATCGGAATTGTTGGTGCTACCCGTTCATATACGAAACTTTGCTAAAAACTAAAACTAATCCATTAGTTTTCACAAATTCAACCACATTTGTGACTCTAGGACCAAATTCTTGTAAAATTATAGAAAAGTAATTATTTAAAAAAAAGCTTTGATTTTATATTTTGCAGTTTGGCATTGAAATGCAGTGCGTAAACAAACATTATTTAATGGAATGCATCATTAATGACTCATTCTTTATTATAATTTAGGATCAGGTTACTTTGTGTACTAGCACTGGATATCCAGTCATCCAGTCAGTCTTATTAATGTCAAAATCTATTTATGTCTACACAGTAAATCCTTTTAGAAATCCGCGTACCTATTTGAGAAGTTTTAAAGCGGTCCGGTACACAACGCAACAAAAATTATTACCTTCTGTAAAGTACATATGCTTTATGCATCATTCGAAAACTGTGTTTGTGTGGTATAAGTGGAATCAACAAAGATTTCATTCTCTAATCTATTTTACTAGTAAAAATACTCGCCATGAATATTAACTAGGCATAATGAAACAAACTTTCAGAATATACTAATATTTTCTAAATGAATTGATGTTAGATTTGCATAAAAATATTTTAAATGCAGCAGTTTATTAAAAAATCGCAACCGCAAGTGAAGTCGCGGACGCAGGATGCTAAAAAAATAAAGTTCGGGATATGTTGTTATTTTTTAATGAATCGTGCAGTTTGAGTCTATTTTCTTAAATAAATGACAAATTACATCGGCTATCGCTTTACTTTTAAATAAAAAATCTGTTCTACAGAGGTCTATTTTTGTTTGACCTATGTGTTTATCCTTCCTACTATCCTACTTCCTACTATAATATTATTAACGCGAAAGTTTGTAAGAATGGATGGATGGATGGATGTTTGTTACTCTTTCACGCCAGAACGTCTGAACAGATCTGGATGAAATTTGGCACAGAGATAGATTATAGTCTAGAATAGCACATAAGATTTTATTCATTTTAACTGCGGTTAAAACCTCGGGGCGCAGCTAGTTTCTTCATAAATCCTACAGATGTTTACAAAATCTCCACAAGATAAAACAATATAGCCAGATTGGTATATAAAGTGCATGACTGGCAATACCGCCTGTTCCCACAACTTCTTGATGCGTGTAACGGAAAAGCAGTCTTGTGTCAGTGTCGATTCGATTTCAACGTCAAAATCGAGAGCACAGCTTTGTACAGCCCACTGCCCAGCCATGTACAGCACATTCTATATGAAATGGCTTCGTATGCTCGTTTTGTACAATGTACATCCTCTGGGGGGCTATTCCTGAGCGTGAGATGAGATGAGATTTTATCTTGGTCACTCTCACACCTATGATGTTTCAAACGAGAGGAACAAGGATGAAGAAAGATGAGATGAAAATCTCAAATCTCCGAAAATAACTTTTTTTTTAATCTGTCCCGGATCGGAACCGGACAGGACCAGTGGCCTTATTCGGAGATTTGAGATTTTCATCTCATCTTTCTTCATCCTTGTTCCTCTCGTTTGAAACATCATAGGTGTGAGAGTGACCAAGATGAAATCTCATCTCATCTCACGCTCAGGAATAGCCCCCCTGGCTGTGGAAAGTTGGGCCTGACAACATTTGTACAGTGGATTATGCACAGCTTCGTTTTGTACAGGAGGGCTATTCCTACGCGTGAGATGAGATGAGATATTATCTTGGTCACTCTCACACCTATGACGTTTCAAACGAGAGCAACAAGGACGAAAGAAGGTGAGATGAGAATTTCAAATCTCCGAATTGGGTCCCAGAGTTCAACTTTGCCTTTCAGTACACCAGTGTGAAAAACAACCGTGACACAAGAGGGCTACTCCTACGTGTGAGATGAGACGAGATTTTATCCTGGAGGGCTATTCCTACACGTGAGATGAGATGAGATTTTATCTTTGTCGCTCTCACACCTTTAACGTTTCAAACGAGAGCAACGAAAAAAATCTGACGTTTGTGAATGGAATATTTTGGCGGTTTTGTTTACGTTTAGTTAACCGAACTTTGTAGTTTTTATTTAAGTTTCTAATCTAGTATTTAAGTTTTAACTGAAAATATGGAAGTTCTAAAAAGTTAGAATTGTCTAATGTAATAGCATTTAGTATTTCCAGTTTTAAGTGAGATAACTTGCAAATACAGAACCAATATTAAATAGTGAGGTTATAAAACAACTTGGGGTGCGAGCGCATACATTTAAATTGACGTTTCAATCCGACAAGACCAGGGGGGCTATTCCTGCGCGTGAGATGAGATGAGATTTCATCTTGATCACTCTCACACCTATGACGTTTCAACGAGAGCAACAAGGATGAGAAATAGTGAGATGAGAATCTCAAATCTCCGAATAGGGTCCCTGTAATTTTCTTAAAAGTTTGTCGAATAAGTCGATTTGAAACGTCAGTTTATTATGTCCTTGCTCGCACCCTCGGTCGTATGTACATGATGGCGAGTATGAAAAACAACGAATAAACTGGCTATGTATCTCTGAACGCCCGCAAGACGTGACGTTATTTTTTGTCAAAATAAAATGTCATTGTCAAACCAGTATCGAATCGAATGTGGAGTGAGCAGGTTGTATCATTTAGAATGTAAATAAAATTATTGTTCAGCGCTAATTACGACCACAATAACATTTGTGATTCTCCGGAAAGGTGCTGTGAAGCATTCCGCTTTTCGGTTTCAGCACGACCATCCATAATTCAGTAAGTTCCCATTGGAATACTAACCATAATTTTTCTGTTTATATTATTGTTTTCTTTAAAATTGCGTGCCTCTTGAACGCATCTGTACAATTGTTTAACCTTTCGGGTCATTAGCGACCTCGTGACATCGATATTTTCACGCTTGACTCAGTTTAAAACACAGTTACTGTGAGTTGAAAAGAAGGTAGGTGCTATGTTCATATATGACTGAATTTTATGATGTAACTGAGGTTGCTCCAAAATAAATACATCATTGCCTAATACCTGTGTTATGTGGAAACCGTCGCGGCCTGTTTGCCGCTGTGTTTATGACTTAATATCTCTAAGGCTTAAAATAAACAATAACATCTGTTATGACAATGCTCATTTACATAAACCAGTTAACAATCTCAACTTGTTTTAGAATCCTACTTATAATAATATAAAACAAGCGAAAATGTGTTTGTTTGCTACTTCTTCACAATTAAATGGATGGACAGATTTTAATGATATTTTGTATGGAGTTAGCTTGTAGCCTAGATAAGGGGGTCCTAAACTTTTAAGAAAACGGAACACCCATAAATACCTTTCATTGTAGGGAATCCCATATCTAATAAGAATAATAAGAAGAAATATAGTTTTATGTTTATGCAGATATTATACCTACATTTATTTACTTGAGTAGACACAAAATATATATGTCAGAAGAAGAAATATTTTACTCACCTACTAGGAAAACCTACATACTTTCACAGCAGCAATGCATTCTTCTCATTTCATGATATACGCTATTTCAAAATAATGTCATTCCCACTACTATTACTAGTACTTAACTGGTATTATTTAACAGCAGAAAATAAATCATTTCACGGAACACTGGTAACTTTTCTACGGAACCCCTAGGTTCCACTGTACCCACTTTAGGAATTCATGGCCTAGATTAATGTAGGCTATTTGATAGCCGCCGGTAACATGGGGGGTTAGTGTTTCCAGCGGGATCGTGGTAACAAAAACTTTGAAGTTCATAAGTGTGTATCTTTGATACCTAAATTTAATAAAAATATTTTGACTTTTGACTTTGGATGCATGTTTTGCTATAATAATTATGTTAGTTGGTAAGGTTTTTATAATTTGGGCCCGTTATGTCATAACAACCTTGCATAATAAATGATGATTTGATTTGATATTCATACCATTCTAACACCACATAATAATTATGTGAAAGTAACCAAGTAACAGCCATAGATTAGCATTCTGCAAATTGGACAGTGTAAAGGTCACTTTAGATCTGCTTGGTAACATTATGTGCAAAAAAATATTGAGTACGCTTAGTATAGATGCGCCCCGCGGTTTCACCCACGGTTAAAAAGTATCCTATGTGCTATTCTAGACTATACTCTATCTCTGTGGCAAGTTTCATGCACATCTGTTCAGCCGTTCTGGTGTGAAAGAGTTACAAACATCCATTCATCCATCTATCCATTCTTACAAACTTTCGCGTTTATAATATTAAGTAGGATTAAGTATGGTAGATAGCTCCAAACGCACAGCACGTGTATATGGAGTGCAGGAGCGTGGCAGAACATCAGGCTCAGATCCTTCAATCCCCATAGTTGTTCCCAGAGCCTTGCGACAGCCCGAATAGGCTGCTAACCTTCTGGGAGCATCTGTACTGGTTGGAGTAAGAGGAAGGGTAGAGAAGTAGACTTCAAGCACAATGACCCAATTAAGTGGCTAAGTGCAGAAAACCCAGGCTGCACTAACTTAAGTGGGGGCTAAAGAAACAAACAAAATAATAATAAATTAATAAATTTCGGTACATTTCCACACACGGTTGCATGACCCCGAACTAAGTAAAGGTTGTACTATGGCTGCCAGAGACTGATATACATACATATATATGTATTTTTAAATACATACATTTAAATAGATATTTAACACCCAGACATAGAACAAACACAAATGATCACCATATTAATGTTTGCCTTTGGTGCATGGGAATCGAGCCCACACCCCCAAGCTCAGAAGGCAGGTTCACCACCTATGTTGGTAGATCTTTTAGCAACTTAAAAATATTAGAACTATTAAACACGCAATAACTAAGCTGAAGGCTTCCAAAACATCACTAACTATGTAGCTAATTAACAGCAAAAACAATTAGCGTTATCAGAAATCGTATATCCAAATAAAAAACTTAGTAATGAAAACTGACGTGGCTTTAACTCATTATTTATCACTACATAGTATAAAACAAAGTCGCTTTCTCTGTCCCTATGTCCCTTTGTATGCTTAAATCTTTAAAACTACGCAACGGATTTTGATGCGGTTTTTTTAATAGATAGAGTAATTCAAGAGGAAGGTCTATATGTATAAAAACATCCATTAAATAGTGGAGAAATACTTTTATTTTTGAGGTTTCTAATGTGATGTCGTAATTTTTTTTTCCGCTTACATTGCAAACGCAGGCTGAACCCTACGAGATTTGTCAAAATAATGTACTAATTATTTGTACACATTGAAAAGGTCTACAGAAAACTCCGCGATGGTATATGTCTATCTCCTATGGATATCCCACAATAACATTTGTTTTTATATATACAACGTTCACAGATTTTCTGTAGTGTATTTAGTATCAGCATTGCACCCGTGCGAAGCCGGGGCGGGTTGCTAGTGAATTTATAAAACGGAAATTACTCACTCAATAATCCTTTAATTCAGGCACTGGTTGTTAAAAAATAACAACATGGGCTTGTATTTTTAAATTGCAACTGGGTTTGTAATTATCAAGGGGGTTTATAATTAACAACTAAACCCAAAAACAACTAGATTAAACTAAGTACATAATTTTTATAGTTGTAAATATTTTAAAACTACATCACAGAATTTATGATCTATTTAAATCTATTAGGATGTTCCATAACCTGTAACGCACCGCTAGCATGGGACGAGATTGCGGGCTTCTTCAATGCCAGAAAAAAGGACCAAGCCATGCCGTGAAATGACCTAGTCGTGTTTCGGTATGTAGTCCGGTGTAACCGTTCCGAAGATGGGTCTGAGCAGTAGCGCACTTGTAGCGCCTCACTCAACTGCCGTCTTTGTACTTCTTCACTCTACAAAACTCCAAGGCTAGAGTGAATAAGTATCTTATAGGTCGTCGTGCTCCATCTTAGACCGTTGTGGTCTAAGATGGAGTCGTTTAACATCAGGCGAGTTGGTGGTCAAACGCCGACCTATTCCACATAAAAAAATAAATAAATGAATACTTATACATTTATTTAAATAAAACAATTTTACAGTTTTTTTGTTTACTAACAGAGTCTTAAAAATAATCGTGCCATTAATCGCAGTCGCAAATCGCAGCTGGAACGTTACCGCTGTCAAACGAACGGTTGATCTTAAATTGAAGTATATTTATGCTGTTTTTCGATCGTAGGGCTAATTAACTAACACGATAAGTTATTAAAAGCTTGTGTTAAAATAATTAGGTCATACATTCCTGACCGCGCCCAAATTCGGAGAAGTTGAACAATGAACAGACGTGCAGTAGGTGCCAAAAGATATCCTATCCTACTAATATTATAAACGCGTGTAAACTATTTCTGAAGGGAGGGTATTCAAAACATTCTTGATGTATTCTTGATGTAAATGTAAACAACTAATACCTACTTCTAATAATCCAAACCTTGTACAAAATGTGGGTAATTTCAGTATGAATCGAATGGACACCCAGATCAATACTACAGAAAGATAGATGGATGGATGTTTGTTACTCTTTCACGGCAGAACGACTGAACAGATCTGGATAAAATTTGGCACAGAGATAGATTATAGTCTAGAATAGCACATAGGATACTTTTTAACCGCGGGTGAAACCGCGGAGCGCAGCTAGTACAGCGATATGCCTGAAACATACAGGACGGACCGTAAACGGCGGCACTAACACCTTGTCCGGGAAAAGGTGTAAGTAAATGTTATCGTAAAGTAAGTAAGTAAATGTTAATATAGTAATGCTTTTTATTTAATTTTAGCATAGGCATTCACAATAATTCGGAACCGTTTCCGTTCTGACATCAAAAATTTTAAATTCAAAAATAAGCTGCGCAGATTCTGTTTAAATCTAGCTAAAATGTCGATTTCAATTTATTTTGTGCTTCCATAATTAACACTCTTCCTATTTACACTCAACTCTGTACGTTGAGTGTAAATAGGAAGAGGTAGACAAGCCAGTTTTCTGTCATGGTTGACCGTAACCATTATTTTTGTTACTTGTATGTCATCTGCTACATGACTGGTGCCCGGTGTATGGCGACAGGCTCGCCCCCTGTCACATTTGGGACTGAATATCGTCCGGCGAAGTGTGGATATTACACCTTTGCCAGCCCCCTCGAGGTAAAGGCGTGACGATATGTTTGATAATTCTGAACAAAATACTTGTTTGCATGTAAAATAATGAGAGCGAAAATTAACCTAAGTACAGGCAAAATCCTCAGCCTACACTGTAGTACAATACAGACACTGTTATACTTATTTTCATGGCCATTCCTAAAAATAACGATGATCGTACTTTCAAATTCAGTACACAAATACCAATATCATGTTAACTACGTAGGGTCAAATGGGGAAAATTCGTCTGTGAGGCAATTGCGTCTTTAGAGAGTTACTGATAAACCCTTCACCAGTTATTTTAGAGACAGCCATATTAGCCAAAACCTAGAGCGATTTCCCACACTGTCTCAGACTGTCGATAGAAACCGACGCGATCAGGACAAACGTCGCAATCACAAAGGGAAGACAGCCCTGATGAGAAATAATATAGTGTGTATGGGACCTCTTATCTACAATAAGATATCAAAATCTTTAGGGGAACAGAATTTTAACCTGTTCAAGAACAAACTAAAAATATTATTATTGAACAAATGCTACTATACAATTAATGATTATTTAAATGACAAATTTTAGGGTACTACTGACATTTTTATTATCTATTCCCTTAATTGACATTGGTGGTTTTAATATTATTTTATTGACATTTAATTCCTATTTCTTTAATTTACTTTGTATTTTTTTTTATTTTAATTTAATTTGTAATATTTAATTTGTACAATTTTGATATTTAGATTTTTTTATTTTGACGAGCATAGTGCCATCACTCTGACATTTGTACGCCTATCCGGCACAACATGCTTGAGCCTTTTTGTGATTTTAACATCTTTTATAAGACCATGTTGTATGCAAATAAATATTCTTTATCTTTATCAGTCCACATCATTTGGGCGCCACCTACATATTTTTTCAATCTTTCGTTGGAATATTCTGTACAAGATGGCATTAATTTTTTTTTTTTATGTAGAATAGGTCGGCGTTTGACCACCAACTCGCCTGATGTTAAGTAACGTTAACGTTATAGACAATAGACAATTTTTATTTGTGAGCAAAAAACAAGTAAGTGTACAAAAAAAACAAAAATGGTCTAAGATGGAGCACGACGACCTATAAGGCACTTAATCGCTCTAGCCTTGGAGTTTTGTAGAGTGAAGTAGTACAAAGACGGCAGTTGAGTGAGGCGCTACAAGTGCGCTACTGCTCAGACCCGTCTTCGGAACGGTTACACCGGACTACATCCCGAAACACGACTAGGTCATTTCACAGCATGGCTTGGTCCGGTGGGTGGTAACCAGCCACGGCCGAAGCCTCCCACCAGAGTTTGCTACCCGGTTAGCACTACCCGGGGACCACGTGTAGGGAATCAGAATAGAGTACACTCTTACGGACGTGGGTAGCTCAGCCCCAAAGGTGTCTGATTTGTGTAGGATTTGTCAGTAATTCTCGAAAGACGCAATTGCCCTACAGACGCGTTTGCGCCAGTTGACCCCATAGGCATGGTATAATAATATACTCCGCCAGGTGTAGCATTCAGAAACATGTAGTGACGTCAATCGATGCTTAAGCAAGACCGAAATAAGTCATTCACAACAAGTTCGAAAGAGACGGACGACGATGACGTCATTATGTGTTTGCTGAATGCTAGATCTTGTTTTGGTATAGGTATGTTCAATACAATAGAGTATTGTTTAGTAGCTGCGCCCTGCGGATTCACTCGCTGTCTTACAGGAACTGTTTAATTATTTTTTTGGGACGAAAAGTGGCATAGGTTTTAATTTAGGGTACCTAAATACGAGTATACACCCATAGGCAACGCTTACCATCAGGCGGCCCGTTAGTTTTTTTGCCACCTATGGCATAAAGAAACCTTTTCTTTATGTTTAGAAAAACTAAACTATGTTCTAAACATAAGTTTGCAAAATACGACCTCTGATCACTGACCTCTTCGATTTGACGAGACGATGTGAAGGGGTTACCATTTGGTCCTTCTGTTTATTACTACGTAAATTGAACATACTATGGACGCCCCTATGTTGAAAAATATCTAGGTTTACATGGGTGAATAGGGCTACCTGGTAAACGAGCTCACACGGCAGAGGTAATATCTGAAGCTACCGAAACAGCTCCACGCATGAGACGTTGTCCTGAACCCCCTGCTTATGGCTCGTATTCGACACGCTTCTGTATGACTAATGCCCTATTTTGTGATAATTTTTAATTGACTGCATCGGTGGCCAGTTGGTAGTGAACCTGCCTTCTGAGTTTGGGGGCGTGGGTTCGGTTCCCACCTAGGGCAAACATTTATGCGATGAACATTTGTGTTTGTTCTACGTCTGGGTGTTAATATATATTTAAGTATGTATTTAAACATATCTAAGTATGTATATCAGTCTCTGGCAGCCATAGTACAAGCTTTGCTTAGTTTGGGGTCAGGCGACAGGCGAGGCCGTGTGTGGAAGTGTCCCGAATTTATTTATTATTATGTATTTATATTACGATCGGCAGCACGGCCCCATAGCTCCAACCCGTACGTGATGTTACTGTGGACGGTCGCGAAGTAGCAGGAGCGCAAGACGTTGCGGGTGGCGATGCTAGCGAGCCGCCGGCTTGGCTATGGATGATGATTTTGATGGTGAATGTTTCAGATCTGATGGATCACGATGATGATGACGACAGACATTGGTGCGACGATGAGCGCTTCTACTCTTCAGGAAGAGACAGCGATGACAGCCCACTTCTGTCACAGAGGTAACAACGATTGATTCTCTTCAACCTAAGGCTGCTTGGAAGAGATCGCTTCTAACGATAATTTAAAATTTGTTTTTCGAAAAAGTGATGTATATACATATCGCTGGCATAGGTGTACAACACCCACACTTCGCCGACGATATTCAGTCTCAAATGTGACAGGGGGCGAGTCGTACACCGGGCTCCAGTTATGTAGCAGATGACATTTAATACACACCTACATTGTACTGTATGGTTCACACAATGAACAAATTGGTGCGGGCCTTCGGCTGGGTCCGAACCCGCTCCCTCTTGCTTGAGAGGCGGGCCTTCTCCGACTAGGCTATCATCGTGACATTCAATGTTGTAAGCTAATTCATATTTCTGACAGATATTTCAGGGTTCCGAGAGTTGACACTCAACTGCGTCACTCGTCAACGTCTCTTTCGAACTTTGAAGTTCATGATTTTTTAAACGTAAACTGTTTTCGTTTAGACTCTCAAGCCAGAGGGAGCGGGTTCAAACCCAGCCGACGGCACGCACCAATTTGTTCATTGTGTGAATATACGTGCTTATTTATTTATTTATTAGGGTACCAACATGTTATACATTAACACATTCTCATAAAATACATAGACAACAAAATCAAAAACTAAATGCTAACACAATTATAGGCACCGACTACATGAAAACCTATGTGACAGAGCAAAACAAAAAAAAATAAAAAAAAAAAATAAAAAAATAAGTAAACAAAAAAAAATCGTATAGTCAATATCTAGGCATTATTGTATGTCATCTGCTACATGACTGGAGCCCGGTGTATGGCGACAGGCTCGCCCCCTTGGGACTGTACATATATCGACCGGCGAAGTGTGAGTGTGGATGTTTTATTATACCTCTGCCAGCCCCTCGGGGGAAAGGCGTGACCAAGGTATAATAATATACTCCGCCAGGTATAGCATTCCGGTCACTTGGGCAACACATAGTGACGTCAATCGATGCATTAGCAAGACCGAAATATGCCATGTAAAACAAGTTCGAAAGAGACGATTACGAGTGACGTCATTACGTGTTTGCTCCCGGACTCAGATTAACCTAGAGGAAAAGATGGAACACTGCGTTATATCTCGCTGAAGCCACTTCTTTTTAAACTTGTGTGCGTGGTAATGTTGCCACGAATAACATTTACAATTGCACGAAAACTAAATATTAATTCCCAAACTCTACGTTAGCCATTTCCGTTCCAATATACAACCTTAGTAGATTTAATATTCTAAAACTGCACATATTTGTAAGAGTTTAATGTTGCGGCTTTTTCAAAATTGGCGTGTAAAGAAACAGCACAGTTTCTAAAACGAACCTCAAAATGTAGTCCTGGCCACACTTTTATAATGCACTATGTATATTTATGGATACGAAATTACACCATAAACCAATTTACATAATGTCGAGGTAAGAATGACCAAGCGATTAGCGTAGTTTTTTTGCGTCAATGCGTGCGTGCTGTGTACATATACGACAGTAGCGTCTTTGGATGGTTTTTAGCTTCTTAAATCATACGCCGTGCGCCATCTTATTCTCTAGGTTGATCAGGGGGGCTATTCCTGCGCGTGAGATGAGATGAGATTTTATCTTGGTCACTCTCACACCTAAGACGTTTCAAACGAGAGCAACAAGGACGAAAAAAGTGAGATGAAAATCTCAAATCTCCGAATAGGGTCCCTGAGCTCCCGGAATTTTAGACCTTGTTTTTCTTAGATCATTGGCGTGACGATATGTTATGTTCATATTGCTCGCAGGGTAATGTATGTACATACATATGTACCTACATCTGTAGCAAAGGTGTGCCATGACGCGTGATCTGAAAGTGTTTGTAAATAATTAAGGTAAGTAATTGACGGAATGTAAACACAATTAGTAAAGTAATGTTGGTAACCTCGCACTAAATCAACCTTCGAATATCTCCTAGGGAGTACTTCCCGCTCGGTAACACCCGGTCGTTAGGGCGATTCACATCGAACGGAGAAATGATCGAGCAACTTGTGACGTCATTTATTTATTTATTTATTTATTTAAGTACACAACACAAATTACAATTGTTACAAAACATAAAACCAACAAAAAAAAAAACTTGTGATCTAGATTGTAATTCAAAACATGGATACATGGAAAAAATAATATTTAGAAGACGAGTTTGAGTTAAATATTTTAAATTAAAGAAAGGAATGCACAACAAGAAGAATGCGCGTTGGTGGGCGCACTCACCGACATTGTTTTAAAATGTTTTTACTATTACAATTATATTAATGACGTGTTTGGGGCAGCCAGACTCGTACCAGAGGTAGCGTCTGAACTGGAGGGCCGAGGGTAAAGAATATCCTTTAATGTTTTAATGTATAATAACATTTTTGGCGTAAATATATACAATACAATACAATACAATACATCTTTATTGCACACCAAAAATACAAAGTAAAACAAACATAAAGAGAATATTAAAAATAAAATATCATTCGGCAGTACAAGGGCGGCCTTATCGCCTAAAGCGATTTCTTCCAGGCAACCTTTGGATGGACAGGACAGAACGAAATATGACAAACGGTCGGTGGCATACATAAATACTAAATAATATATAAGTATAAATAATAGCATAAATAAGCATAAATAATAGTAAACAAATAAAACATATCATATCTACACAAATACCTTTAGACACATAATATATAAATTAATTAAATTGTACACAAATATAAATAATAAATATATACATATGTATGTACCAATTAACAAAGAGAAAGATAATGTTTAAAAATAAGATTTTTGAAAATGGGCAAAGATTCAGCCTGTCTGATGGCAACAGGCAACTCATTCCACAGCCGGACAGCTTGCACAGTGAAACCCTTACTGTATGCTAAATTGATGTGAGAGCAGGTATGGAGTTGTAACTTACGGGCACGCGAGGTTCTGAGTGAACCGGAGTGACCTTGAGCAAATTCAAAACGCTCCTTAAGATAGTGTGGAGTAGAGGGAACAAACAAAATTTTAAAAAGAAAGGAAAGGATGTGAGTATTACGGCGAAGTCGGATAGGTAACCATTTGAGCTTTTGGCGGAATTCAGAAACATGATCATATTTCCTTAAACCGAAAATGAAACGAATGCAGTAATTTTGAAGACGTTCAAGTTTGTCAAGTTGCTCTTCGGTTAAATCCAGGTAGCAGGCGTCGGCGTAGTCCAATATCGGGAGGAGCAGAGATTTTACTAGCGCAGTTTTGGTAGTGATAGGAAGAAAATTTCGCAGTCTCCTAAGTGAAGCTGCTGTACCAAAGATTTTACGACTGACTTCCGCTAATTGTGAGCTCCAAGAAAATTGTTTATCTATTATTATTCCAAGATTTTTAACCGTTTCACTAATAGGAATGGGGATTCCATCAAAGATCACTTGAGGTAAATTGAACCAGTCGATTTTAGAGATCATACGTGAACTCCCAATAATAATTGTCTTCGTTTTGGCAGGATTTACCGAAAGACCGTATGATCTGCTCCAGTCACTTATCCGTCTTAAATCAGCGTTAGTAGACTCAATCGCCTCAGGCAGTTGCCCTAAAGGGGCTTGGGTATAAATTTGTAAATCGTCCGCATAGAGGTGATAGGAAGAAGTCAGCTGTGTAGAGATTGAATTTATAAAGATTGCAAAGAGAAGAGGAGATAAAACGCCGCCCTGGGGAACACCGGCAGAAATATAGCACCAAGTGGAGTGCGAGTCATCGCTGCGGATTCGCTGCCGACGTCCAAACAGGTAACTTCGAAACCAATCAATAACCGTTGGAGATATGTTAAGAGAGCGGAGAATTGCTAACAAGACGTCAAAGTCGACATTGTTAAATGCATTGCTAAAATCCAGCAGCGATAGCACAGTCAGGTGACCGTGACCAATACCATCCCTTATGTCGTCGGTGATTTTTGTAAGAGCAGTCACGGTGCTATGACCGTGGCGAAAACCAGATTGAAATGGATTAAGGAGATTGTTTTTGAGTAGAAAAGAAGAAAATTGTTGATGAACAAGCCGTTCTAAGACTTTAGACAGGAAGGGGAGTATAGAGATTGGACGGAAATCTGAAAAAGAAACAGGATTCGATTTTTTGGGAAGCGGTGTAATTAGAGCTTCTTTCCACATTACTGGAAACGAACCCGAGGAAATGGAAAAGTTGAGGAGATATTGGACGACTGGAACAACTTCTTCAAGGATAGGTATGATCATTTTACGACTTATACTATCACTGCCAACAGCATTCGACGAAATTGATTGTAAACTTTTCTTAACATCACAAGCGGTAAATTGATTAAAAGTAAAAGAGTCATGATCGGGAGGTATAATAGAAGAAATAAATTTAAGAGTAGCCGCCTTCACTGGTCCATCAAAATTTGAGGACGAGCTAAAATGCTGATTTAGAAGGTTTATGTCCAAATTGTTCTGAAGAGTATCTTGACGAGATTTACCAACTCCCAAAGATCTGAGAAACTTCCAGACTTTCGCTGGATCTTCGTTTTCTACGGACTTATGGATGTATCGGCGTTGTGCATCCCTACACGCTCTATTGCAGACGTTGCGGCGATTTATGTACTTGTCAATATTCTCATCCGATTGACGATATTTGAGCTTACTCTTAGCCACTTGTTTTTTGCGCATAAGGACACGTATTTTGTCATTTAGCCAAGGTGCCGGCGCATGTTTCAATTTAACTGCGCGAATAGGGGCATGGATGTCGTATAAATTATTTAAAATGCGATTAAACTGAGAAATTTTGTCATCCATACTAACAGCGTTTAGTACATCCGACCAATCTAATTCTAGAGCATCTTTGCGCAAATCGACTAGGTTCATACTACCAAAACTGCGCATTAGAAGAATTTTGGGCTTAACTTTAGGCGGGCGGACTTTATATGACAAAAAAATTAAATCGTGATGAGATATATCATCCGCAGCACACTGATCATGTTTAACGACATGATTCGGAGAAGAAACCAGAATAATATCAAGAAGTGAGGGGATACTGTTTGGAGGATTATGAGTAGCATTGAGAGGGAGTATGGAAAGATTCAAAGCTGCAGCCAGCAGCTCAAATCTTCTAGATCTATGATCTTTCTTAAGTAAACAAGTATTAAAGTCGCCCATGATAATTGTGTGATTATAAGAGGTAGAGTAATTTTCTAAGAGGTTTTCAAGAGAAGAGAAATAATTGATATCACGAGAATGTGGATAATAAACCCCTAAAAGGATTTTAGTGTGATGCAGGACAACCTCAATAAGGAGATGTTCACCGGCATCTGATGGCGGCGGCTGTGCAGACATATTAACAATGGTAAAAGGAAAATGCGTCCGAATGTATATAGCGACACCACCGCCACCTCGACCAATGCGATCATTCCTTATTAATCTAAAACCTGGCAACGACACTGATGAAGAGGGGAGAACCGGTTTTAGCCACGTCTCCGAAACTAATATAGCATGAATATTAGGATTTACAAACGACGCAAGCATTTCTGGAAAGTGAGCTGTAATACTCTGGGCATTTATGTGAAGCACATTGAAATTATTGGAAACATCAGTCAACAAGGACCCAATGTTATCTGATAAGGAGGGCAGACTGCGAAAACTGTCCAAACTATCGTCAGATGAAATCGATGAAGAACACGTTAAAAAATCATTGTCACTGCTAGACATAAAAAATGGTACTAAATTATATTATGATAAATATAAATAAATAAAATATATATGTTTATAAATATATATAATTATACTATGACAGAATAAAAAACAAAAAAAATATACTACAAGTCGTCCACCTGCCAGCTGTGTTAAAACTAAAATAACAATTTTAAAAGAAAACACTAGGTACACTATAAAAAACAAAAAAGCCAGAAAAAATTAAATGAAAAGGTACAATTTAAGCAAACCAAAAAACAAAATAGTTATTTAGAAAAGAGTTAATTTTTAGTTGTTAATTCGGGAATAAAAAAGGGTTTGTAAAGAACTAAATACCAAAAATTAAAAAAAAAAAAAAACATTACGATGTCACTGTCAAAGATGAATGACTGACAGAAATTACGACAATGACAGGTTTAATGATGAAAAATGTTAAACTTGAAGCTTGAACCTTGCAAAAAATTAATAAAAAATTGAGTGTAGACTTACAATCTCTGAGAAAAAAAGTGTTGGTCAAGGATAAAAAACACTACTACCCTGTAACATAAACAAATGAATGAAAAAGTCGCAGCACGGATTCACAATGAAGTCTCAAGAATCACTTCCTTACGGGACCCGCTTTCTTCACTTGCACTCTTCTTGGTCTGCTCGTCGATTCTTCAGCTTCACCAGCCGCCACTCGGCTGACTACGGCTTGCGGCTTAGCAACAGTGTTCTTGATAGCAGCGAGCTCGTCCATACTGTTCACTCGATGCCGCACACCGTCGGGACCGAGCACAAATATGTTGCCCTCTCTCGTCCAACATTTTGAAATGCCAAAACGCTGACGAGCCGCCAGGAACACGTCGTGTCGAGTCTTCGTCAGGAATTCGGAGAGTGTGACTCCCGAACCCTTGAGACCAGCTTTAGATGACCAAATTTTGTCCCGGAGAGCCACATCATTTAGCTTGAAAAGCACGGGCCGCGGCCTGTCTGCCGCTGCACGCCCCATCCGGTGGCATCTGCTGATATCATTCAAAGAGAAATTTGGTAACTTCAGCCGCTCCGCCAATGCTGATACAACGATGTTGGAAGTGTTTTCCTTTTCTTCTTCGGGAAGTCCGTGGAGCAGAAGAATTTTTCGACGCGTGCGCATCTCACCAAGGTCAATTTGCTTAGCCAAAATGCAAATTTGACTTTGAACAGCCCGGAAGGTGGTAACCACAAAGGCTTTGAAAGAGGCCAATTCAGCTGCTAGCCCTTCAGAACTAGATGGAGGAGTATTCGGCAGCTGCCCTTCGATGCTGTCCAAGCGCTTGTGGAAAGTTTCCATCATTAGGCCCAGTGACTGTTGTATGGCGTCCATCTTGTTGAGTAGGAAGCACGGTCAGAAATTAAACAAGTGGCAAAATATCAGTGCACAGTGTTGGGATATAGGAGATAACACTCAGTGGCAGGTAGGGTTAGCTAATACATGCATTTATGCATGAAAAACTTGTAAGTATACTTGTATTTTATTTTTAAAGATTAAAAAACAGAGATCAATTTTAAAACGATGTTTACTTTTTCTCACCTACCGCCAAAAAAGGCGATATAACAATAGATATATCAATATCTATTTCATTTCCTACAATCTCGTTGTACTGACGTGCCATCCTTACCAACGGATTATAAAACGAAATGTAGATTCGAAATGAAATTTGTATTGACAAATATGTAATACATAAATAATAATAAATTTGGGATACTTTCACACATGTTGATAATTTGACATGTGTTGATAATTTAGTAGTATTTTTTTTTGACATTCATAAGTGTTTACTACCAATTATTGTAACTATACCCATTTGAAACAATAAACTGAAACTGAAACACGGTCGCCTGACCCCAAACTAAGCAAAGCTTGTACTATGGCTGCCAGAGACTGATATACATACTTAGATTTTTTTTAAATACATACTTAAATAGATATTAACACCCAGACATACGTAGAACAAACACTAATGTTCATCACATAAGTGTTTGCCCTCGGTAGGAATTGAACCCACGCCCCCCAGCTAGGAGGCAGGTTCACTAGCAACTGAGCCACCAAGGCAGTCTAAAAAATATATCGACTAATCAAGGCAAAATAGATCGACTAGTGGACCTCCGCTTATATTCCAAAGACCCCTAATTCTTGTTTTCGCTCATATAGACCCCTTGTAGGTAGTCGTCGACCCCTGGGGGTCGATATTGACGACTGGGAATCGCTGCTTTGCACTTACCCTAAGATACAAAATCATCGAATCAACAGAGAAATCAGCGTCACCTTTTTTTTTTTTTTATAAATGCATGCGTTTGACCACTGACTCGCCTGATGGGAAGCGTTGCCGTGATCGAAGGTGTAACACGCTTGCCTAGGAGATACCTATTCACTTTACTCTTAAACACCCCCGGATTGTATTTAGGTGGAAAGACAGACGCAAGCAACGAGTTCCACACCTCTGCAGTTCTTACAAGAAAAGTTGACTTGAAACGCTTAGTGCGTTTTGGCGGAATTTCCACCATGAGAGGGTGTCTCTTACTGGTGCGCCTGATGTTATATGATTTTGTATTTTTAACTTTAGTTGCGATGGCAGCCTATTTGGGAGAAAGTCCGCCTCTCAAGCCAGAGGGAGCGGGTTCGTACCCAGCCGACGGCACGCACCAATTTGTTCAATGTGTGGACATATGTGCGTATTGTATGTCATCTGCTACATGACTGGAGCCCGGTGTATGGCGACAGGCTCGCCCCCTGTCACATTTGGGACTGAATATCGTCCGGCGAAATGTGGGTGTTGTATTACACCTCTGCCAGCCCCCTCGGGGGAAAGGCGTGACGATATGTTATGTATTTTTAACCTCCGACGCAAAAACGACGAAGTGTTATAAGTTTTGACGTGTCTGTGTGTGTGTGTCTATGTGTGTGTGTGTGTCTGTGGCATCGTAGCCCCCAAACGGAAGAATCTATTTTAGTTTTTTTTTTTTTATTTGAAAGGTGAATTAGTCGGTAGTGTTCTTAGCAATCCTACTATCCTACTAATATTATAAACGCGAAAGTTTGTAAGAATGGATGGATGGATGGATGTTTGTTACTCTTTCACGCCAGAACGGCTAAACAGATCTGGATGAAATTTGGCACAGAGATAGATTATAGTCTAGAATAGCACATAGGATACTTTTTAACCGCGGGTGAAACCGCGGGGCGCAGCTAGTGTTAAAAGTCGGTGACGGGGGTTTTAATTTTTTTTTAATTTATACTTTATAGACTATAATGAAAACGGTTCATTTTTCAATGACGTCGAAAAGTGCGCGAGATTTTTTCCGTTTTGTCCTAAGAGCTCCCGCAGACTGCAGACTTTCTACCGGCCGATAGTCTGGTCTGGTTAAACTGTTACTGCTAATTTGAAGGCAATAGAAAGCAGACGTTATGACGTCATTGGTATATACAAAGACGAAAACGTAAGGTATATTCTTTGATAAGAGTTTTACATTCTGAATAAATTACTTAACGAGTTTGTGTTGGTGATAAAAGTGTGCTAACAAGTAATATTAGTTAAATTAAACAATAAAAAAATATCCGACACCGATCTTATCAACACCGTGATTCATCAAACATATACCTATACGCACACTCTCGACTAATTCACCTTTCAAACACAACAAAACAAACAAAATTAAAATGGATTCGTGCGTTCGGGAGCTATGATGACACACACACACGCACGCACACACTCACACACACGCACACACACTAACACAGGTCGAAGTTTTGCCTCGCAGGTTAACTGAATATAAGAATTGCCTAACTCCTTGCTCAACTAGTTTAAACTACTAACTACAGTAAGCCATTCCTTATGAGACGCTTAAGAGTCCAGAGACCACTTTTGGTTAACTTCGCATTGGCATAAGGTATTCTATAGCCATTTCGTCTAGAAGAAGAAGACGAGCGAAGAGAGCGAGTAATGATACTGACGAGCCTCTAAAGTTACCTACAGAGTGACAAAGTGCAATTTCAATTTTTTATGACTTTTGCACTTCTGTAATCATGCTTAAATAACTAAGAGTTTCCTTTGTATTATGGATTCATTTAAAAGCTAATGATGTAGACAACCTCCTTATGTCAAGGGATTTTTGATTTGCTTTGTCTATCTATTGAGTAAATCAGTCAAAAGTGACCCCTTACACATGCAGATAATTTCATAGCTCTATTTTCTCATGAGGCCGTTATTTAAAAAAACCAAGAACAAAGGGGCGGAGATATTGTTAATTTAATTGTACATGCTAAATTTCATCATAATCTGACAAATGGTTTTCAAGAAATTTGAGAAGCGCGTTTGTATGGAAATTTCAGAGCGTCGCGGCCCTCTTAATAACGTACAGAAGGTTCACTCTAGAACAAAAGTCAAGTTTAGATACAAAAATTCACCTACTCGTTTGACTGTTACGCGAAATTGAAACTTATCGCGGGTCGCGAGCGCTTGTAATCCGCTTGGCACCACTGACACGAAACCGGTTTGACAGCACAGGGCTCCTACTTGCTGATAAATATGTAAATACGAAAATATTAAGTAAAAACGATAAAAGAGTTTATTAATTCAATAAACTACCTTTACTAAATAAATAAGGGTAGTAAGTGAAAACACTTTAACATACGGATGACTTACTCGTATACCTTTTACCGATTTTCATATTGGCAAAACATATATGTCTGTTCCTAATATTATTGTTTCTGACCAATAAGTTAAATAATTGTATCGCTAGGTAACTACAAACATACGCAACGAATGGTTAGCGCGGCCGACTATCGCGCTGCCGAGAGCCGAGCGGCAACCTCCTGCCATGCTCCTACCCGGGAGGTGCGCTGGCGAAACGTACCTAAATTGCCACCCTCCCTGTGGCCCTATGCGGAGATTTGAGATTTTCATCTCACCTTTTTTCGTCCTTGTTGCTATCGTTTGAAACGTCATAGGTGTGAGAGTGACCAAGAATCTCATCTCATCTCACGCGCAGGAATAGCCCCTGGTAATTTGTTTGTCGGGGAAAGTCGGGAAGGCGGATGTGTTGTGTCTGAATTTCTGATCTTTGAACTCATCATCACGAGCATCTAGGGCGTTAGACTTCAGGAACGTTGAAACAAGTGGACTGCAGTGTTGACTTTACATTAGTTTAATAATGCAGACATTTAGATTACTTAATTAGTGAAGGATATATCAATAATAATTGGCGATTTAGAGTAGTGGGTTTGCGAATGACCATTGCGTGCGACCGCTTTCAACCAAGTCAAGTCAACCACTGACTGACACTGACTGACTGACAGACATGACGTTCGCTCGCCATACCAAACGCAACTCCATTCGGTGTTAACCGCTCTAAATTACCATAAACAAATCGATTAATCGTCAAAAATAACAGAACAATAAAACCATCAATTAACAACTCTCAAAATAAACAGATTTTCTTTATCTAATGATGTCACTCGCCGTCAAAAATGTATATATTTTTTAAAATTTGCTTTAATTTTTTTCAGAGTGTACGAAAAGCGTCGCTACGCTCCGTACCCGATCGCGAAAGCGGACGAGCGAGAGAAGAGATCCACCGTCTCGCTCTTAATGAAGTTCTTCTTCTTCTGCACAGCAATGATCATGTTCTGTGTGCTTCTGTACATACCTGTTTACAACAAGGCCAGCTATCAAGTTTCTAAAGGTTGGTGTTATGCTATTTTTACCGATATGTTACCGTCTGCCCCCACGCGGTGGCAGATGGTAACACTTATGGTTATCTGCCGCCGAATATGAAAAACGGGGGAGACGGTAATACAACTATTACCGTGCCACTACGTCAATGTCGCGGCGGCAGACTAAGAAGGAGGGTTATGTTTTTTGAGCGTATGTATGTATGTATAAGGTTTCTTGGGCAAGCCCTACAGCCTAAACAGCTTGATGGATTTTTTGGATTTGATGCGACCAGTTTACCTGCTGTGATTCCTCTTTGTCCGATTATAAATACGATTAATAGGAAAACAAATCGTAGTCGTCCGATCAAGGGCACTAAGCTGTCAGACCACGTGTTCACAGGAAAGAATACCCGTGTTTTCTTGTAGTCCGAGTCGGGTTATGAGAATAATTTGTGATTCCTCTTTATCCGATGAATAGGACTAATAGGAAAACAGACCTAGTCGTCCGATCAAGGGGACTAATCTGTCGTACCACGTGTCTATAGGGTTTTGATTGATTGACATTTATCCGCGATGCCTTAAATATTCTCCGAATTCCGCTAATATAGCTGTAGCATAAGAATAAAAAAAAAAGTTTTTTCTCTCTTTCATTTATTCTCCTGTCTCGTTTCAGCACTAGTAGCAGGATGGTCGCAACACACCAACAGAGACACAAAACTGTACGTCCTACCGAACAATGTCACAATAATACACGAACCAACGAATGTGTGCACGAAAACAGATAGCAACACCAAAAATAAACTACTTTTGCTTGTGGTAGTGTGCTCGGCAATAGATAACTTCGATCGGAGAGTTGCCATACGAAATACTTGGGGAAACCAAAAGACGTACATACAGCTTAGTAAAGTTTTTAACCTAGTGAAAGAAAGATATAAAGATTATAATTTTACTTACGATCTTATTTCTAGTAATAATAGCAGGGAAAAAAGGGAAGCTTCTGGAATTTCGCGGTTGCTACCGGAAATTGCGAAGGCGTTGCAAAGCAACCTGGTCAAGAAGACTGATAGCGTACCTGAGGAGAGGTTCGAAGACGATGACGTCAGAAATGATGATGACGCAAAAAATGAGGACGTCAAAAACGATGATGACGTAAAAAATGATGACGTCAAAAATGATGATGACGCTAAAAATGATGAAACAGAAGCCGATGGTGATTTGTTACAAGAGTTCGGTATGAACAAAGAATTTGGGGAGAGAACCGGTGATTATGATTACGATTACCAATCCAATATTATGAAAATACCAGCGAAAGGATACGAAGACAATCCGGACTTAGAAAAAGTTTTGGACTTACTAAAAAACGATAAGAATTTCCCGAAAATTCCGGACGGCTTGGATGATGGCAACACTGAGGTAGAGTTTAAGCTGGTGTTTCTGTTGGGGCTGCCAGTGCAGAGCAACGATTCTACAGTCACGGATAAAATTGAAGCAGAAGTGGAGAAGCACGGAGATATAATACAAGAAGGTTTTATTGATTCTTACAATAATTTAACATTGAAATCTATCATGATGTTGAAATGGATCAATAATAAGTGCAAAGAGAGTGGTGAGTGAATAAAATAGTAAAACAGGGTTGTCACAGTTTTTTCTTTTTATCTATTCTGTACCCATGAGTTTAATAGTTTTTATGTAGTTAGTTTTTGATAGAAGAAAAGCTTTTTTTTCGTTTTCATGTATTTCACCTAGTCCCTTAATGTTTCCAACAGATGCGCTTTATTGAAACGTATGGAGCCAAACGAAAACGAAAAAGTTTTCGTAAATCAAAACTCGTGGCAAGCTCCCTGATTGGTTAATTTTATTTACCTATTTTTCAGTTCGCTACATTCTGAAAACTGACGACGATATGTACGTGAACGTGCCGAATCTGGTCGCTAATCTAAAGAACAGATCGCTCGTCCACGACTCGAAGAATGGAATGGACAAGGAGTATCTGTTGATTGGAGACCTCATATGTGGTGCCAGACCGGTCTTGGACGCGACCAATAAATGGTGAGTCAAATTATTTTGGAACCAGCTGCGCCCCGCGGTTTCACCCGCGGTTAAAAAGTATCCTAATGAAATTAAATGAAATGACATTTATTCACTAAAAATAGGGTATTACAGTGGTCTTAGTTATTTAAAATATGTTCTCCTATTTTGCCGTTATTCGGCATGTGAATTTGGTCACATCTAAAAATAAAACAAAATTAAAGCTTACAAAATCATGAAAAGTTATAAAAATAAAATAGGTACAATTATATATTAATGTGTTGTCAAAATTAATCAATAATAATATAGAGTCAAAGGTGGCATGTCAAAATAAATAAATAATTAACTCTAAAAAATAATATGCTATTAATATATTAATAATATCCTATGTGCTATTTTTCAAAGTCAGAGTCAAAATGTTTTTATTCAATTTAGGTATCAAAGATACACATAAGAACGTCAAAGTTATTTAAATAGACTCGACCGCCTTGTTCGGACAAAAAGCCTCTACTCAGAAGAACAGGCAAGAAACTGAGGGGCATATACATTCTAGACTATAATCTATCTCTGTGCCATATTTCATCCAGATCTGTTCAGCCGTTCAACGTCATCCATCCATCCATCCATTCTTACAAACTTTCACGTTTATAATATTAGTAGGATCTAAAAACTTATTTGAGATACTAGCTGTTACCGCTGTTCGTTTGCGTTTATTCAGAAAATATTATCCAAAAACTGTCCTCATGATGTAGGTATATCGGAACACGGGAGCGGATCGGGATTTTCAGATAGATTATAGTCCAGAATAGCACATAGGATACTTTTTAACCGCGGGTGAATCCGCGAGGCGTAGCTAGTACCTACATATTTCCAAGCTCTGTAGCACAGTTTGAACTCCGTCATCATGCCTATTGTTACTAATGCATAAACAATTCAATTAATTAGGCTTATAAATTCAATTGTTGTTCATTTTCATTACGTCAATTTATAAAAATAAACTGCATGAAACAAATAGCAGGAAATACATGACTATTCGAGATTAATCAGTGTGTTGTAGGTTAAATATTCTTGCAAAATTATTTCCTTACATACAACGTGTTGGTTTGCATTCCCGCAGAATTTGTAGAGGTAAGTATACTCAACTAGCAGAGCTCTATCAAACTATGGGTCAAGCTTGAAATCGAGAAAAAAACAGCTGTTCCATACAATACGTTCGTTGATCGTAGCCAAAATGTATGGAACAGCTGTTTTTTTCTTGATTAAAGGTTGCTCCATAGTTTATTCGTGCTCTGCTAGTGCAGTATAACTACCTCTACAAATTCTGCTGGAATGCAAAACAACACGCTGTACCCTTTAAATTTGTTTAAGAGTCCGGCGACCTAACTAACTTCGACCTAGGCGACCTAGACTAACTTCGCATTGGCTTAAGGTATTCTATAGCCATTTCGTCTAGAAGAAGAAAACTAGTGAAGAGAGCGAGTAATGATACTGACGAGCCTCTAAACTTACCTACAGAGTGACAAAGTGCAATTTCAATTTTTTTTATGACTTTTATACTTCTGTAATCATTCTTAAATAACTAAGAATTTCTCTTGTATTATGGATACATTTAACAGCTAATGATGTGGACAACCTCCCTATGTAATGGAATTTATGATTTGCTTTGTCTATCTGTTAAATAAACCAGTCAGAAGTGAGCCCTTAAAAATGCGGATATTTTTCATAGCTCTATTTTCGCTTGAGAACATTTAAAAAAAAACCAAGAACATAGGGGCGGAGATATTGTTAATTTAATTGTACATGCTAAATTTCATTATAATCTGACAAATGGTTTCCAAGAAATTTGAGTAGCGCGTTTGTATGGAAATTTCAGAGCGTCGCGGCCCTCTTGAGGAAGGACATACAAAATAATTTTAGCGAGGTTTTCAGCTCTCAAAGCTACCTTTTTTTTGTGACACACAAAAACGAAGGGATTATAAATGTTTGACGTGTCTGTGTGTGTGTTCGTTTGTGTGTATGTCTGTCTGGCATCGTAGCTCCCGAACGGATGAACCGATATTAAAAAAAAGTTTTTTTTGTTTGAATTATGAATCAGTCAGGACTGTTTTGACGTGACAACGTCTTATAGTTCGATAGAGCGAGATAACGAAAAAATGCGGCGTTACCTCGCTTTTAGGCGTTCCATGTAAGGCTTGAAGTGCAAGCGAGAGCGCGGAACGAGCGACAAAGAAGCACAATCGGCCTTTGCGTTCGGCAGCGTTCGACATCCGTCTCTCTCCTACTTGAGTGAGCACGTTGTCACGTTCAACTATCGTCAGTAAACCGACTTTACAGACAACCAATTTTTTTAGCTTGACGGGGGATTTTTTTTTAAATTTGTTAATTTATACTTTTTACTTGCTTTCCAGGTACAGTCCACGCTATATGTACCACGCCCGGCGCTACCCGAAGTACCTCTCAGGGACAGGGTACTTGTTCTCAGCGCCGGCTGCCAGGGCTCTATACGAGGCTGCGTTGGACACGCCTTATTTCCACTTAGAAGATATTTATATCACTGGTGAGTGAGATTCATATTTTTTAACATCTCTTGCTCAAAAAGTCCGTAATTGTAGCGTTCTAGAGCGAAGATAAAATTGTATATTTTGCTCTAGAGTAAAAAGTTTTTTTTTCTTTTCTGAAAGCGGTGACTTCTTTGGTAGAATGCGCGTATTGTGTGTAACTACAGAAGAAATAAAAAAAGACAAATGTCGTAATTTATTTTAGATTTTAAAGTTACGGAGAGTTCTGAGTGAAGCGAGGGGTTCATGCTGCTCAAGACACTGCTTTACTCCCTCGGCGCATAATCTACTATAACGTTTTTAGTGACGGGGGCGAAATCTTCCAACAAGATTCCCGGATGTATTGGGCTGCATCCGGGTTAATCGGGGGATTGACCCACTAAAACCTCCTCGGTGGCCATCCTTTGTGGATATCAGAAGGCTCCGGGATCTCCATAGGAACGCACCGGTGCCCCCCTAGCACGTTGCTCACGCAACGCAACGTGCAGCAGAATCTTCCCTAACATTGGTCCCTCACAGTACGCCGTCCCTGTACCTGCCGCAGGTATCTGCGCGCACCGCTCGTCCCCGCGCGTGCCGCCGCGCGACGACCCGTCGTTCTCGTACTCGGGCTCCCGCGCGGGCCCGTGCGAGGCGCACGCGCGCGCCACGCTGCACCGCGTCTCTCCGAGGGACATGGCGCGCATACGGCGCGCGCTGCTGCTTCACCAAACTGTCGACACGTGAGTACATCGCATGTGTGTGCGACCACGTCCACACAATACAAATACACACACATACATATACATTTTCCGAAATTACGTATGTATTTCAAACTAGCTGCACCCCATTTCACCCGGGGTCAATCACGAATCGTTAATTTTTTTCGGAATGGACGGTACGTTATTTTTTACTCTATGTTATTTTTTGTACCTCTGACAACGTGTACTCAAAATTTCAAGATGATTGGTTGAGTAGTTAAGGCGTAAGAAATATTTTTTTTTACATACAAACTCACTGTCGCATTTTTGAGAAAAGGTAAGATTTCTTTTTAAAGCATAAAGTTTATGCTTAAATAAATCCCAACTTATCTTTCATCTATATTAACACTTAAATTTATAGAATCTTTGTTTTTATAGATATATGTATAGAATACTTTTTTTTTAATTGGTGTTTTTTGTATTATTTTTACTACGTTACTATTTTCTTACCACCAAGCCTACCATCTGACAACTGCTTACTACTTTATGGCAAAATCCTAACTTATCTTACAATTGCAAGAGTGAGTTTATGGCATAAAGTATCATATACACATCATTTAGTTTGTGTAAAAAATTAAAAAAAAAAACATCGGCACAATAATTTTGCATATTTTTTTTCTAATACTAATACTTCTTTTCAGATGCGAAAGGAAGCGTCTAACGCAGGTAAGGAGGGATCGCTTACGTCCCAAAACTCATCCGAAACGACTAACCAAGCATAAACACTAACTTTCGGTGCCTATAACATGTAACATGTGTAACATATAACATACGGTGCCTGTAACATTATAACATAATTATATGATAAATAACAATGTGCATAAGCGAGTCCAGATATACATATAACTATAAAACAAGCAACAATAACAACTACAACAAGTTATTGTTAATTTGTTAACTTAACAACAGCAACAAAAACGGTGATATTTCAAGGAGACTTTTAAAAAAAAATGTTCCGAAATACTCGATAGATGGCGCTGTTACATTTACTAAATAAAATGCCAGCTCCACTCGTTTTGTGCATGTATTCAAAAACAAGTTGAAATAGTTCAATTTGATCAAATATCTTGTTTATTTTTGTTTATAACCCTTAGCGAAACGGAGCGCAGCGGGGCTTGAACTGACCAATCACAATGTTTGGAACCACCGTTTGTCATTTGTGATTTAAATGTGATTGG
The DNA here is from genome assembly GCA_911728515.1 of Peribatodes rhomboidaria. Lineage (NCBI taxonomy): Eukaryota > Metazoa > Arthropoda > Insecta > Lepidoptera > Geometridae > Peribatodes > Peribatodes rhomboidaria. The sequence goes on from OU452194.1 coordinate 4,368,047, forward strand.
TCAATTCATGTATTGCACTTCAGTGGGAACTCACCCTTAAGATATAATTAAAAGGAGACGAGCTGTTAAAGTAATAGTGTGATAACTAATTAGCAGCGCCATCTGTTCAATGTTGTTGGAACCTAGCCCGAAAACTACTCGATAAAAAACGCCTGTTTTGTTACAACAATGTAAGTTTAAAAACATACTAGCAGCTGAGTGATAGAGGACCTTAATATTTACCAATTTAACTGACACCAAGCTTAAAATAAAAATATTTTTTAAATTTGTCGTGCGTTGCCAACCTTTTTCGACGATTGTTAAAGAAGAGAGTGTTTTGTTATTATTATTTTTTGTTTGGTCGGGTGATATTGAGTTTCTCTAGACACTATGCTACCGACTCGTTTCATAGTTAACACTCTGTATGGACCCACTCTCATTCACACAACATGTCATACTATGTAAGTAAAAGTGCATCTAGAGGGTTAACAGAAAGTGTGCACTACGCCGAAAGGGAGTACTCATCGTAATGAACAACTTTTTGGGACCGACCCTGAAATCGAGAAAAAAAAAACAGCTGCATCAAACATTTTCTTTGTTGTTGTAGCTTTTGATATGAAACAGCTGACTTTTTTCTCTATTTCAGGGTTGACTCCATAGTAAAAGTCGTACATAACGATGAGTACAATGACGCCCTTTCGACCTAGGACACCCTTTCCTGATTATAATAATAGTGCCATTAGTAAACTTAACTGAACAAAACTTTCACTTTTATCCTAAACTAAAATATTCGAATAACTTAATTCTACAGGGTGATTTTGAATTCATTGGCATGCTTCCAGATTTTCATTGTACTCATCATTTTAACTAACTTTTACTATGGGGCAACCGTGTTAACTAAAAACCTGCTGTTCCATATATTTTGTCTTGGGTAAATGACATCTTTCTATGGAAGAGCTGATTTTTCGGTAACAGAACTGACCCATAGTGCAAGTTACTTATTAACTTAATGATAAGGCAATGAAAATCTGGAAGCATGTTAATGAATTCTAAATCTGCCTGTGTATAGAACAGTATTAAAAAAAATCTTTAGATCTTGCTCATGTTAAAAGAACAATAATTATGTAAAAATCTCTTTAATTATCTTCAAATAATTATGCTCATTAGATAAATAGGTGCGCGAATGAGCGAAAACATAGAAATTCTTAGCGAATTAAACAAATACATTTTAAAGTTTGTTTAAAAAAATGGTGCCAACTTGTTTTGTCATTCTGACACGTAATGTATAAAAATTAAACCCGTTTACTGTCATGCATTCTTTTGTGTTAAATTATGAATAACATAATTTTGCAACTAAAAACAAAGCGCTGGCATGTCCTTTAAAAAGCATTATTAATTTCATTTTATTTTAGGTTAACTCACCGTATAAAAAATATGGTTTGTTTTTTTTGTACATGCTCGATAGTGGACTCTATGCACGTCATCCTTATTTTGAGTCGAATTTGACAGCTGTCATCTTCTCAAATATTGTTGGAGATACGACATTGGGCGCTGTTAGAAAAGTTATAGAGAGGCCACAGATGCTTTTGCACTTAATTAAAAAAACAAAACATTATTATTATTATTATTTTGCTCGAATCGCTAGCCGTGATATGTTTTCGCTTGTTTAGCTAATCTCTCTTTCTCTATTGGAATGTAGTTGTGATATTATTCCTGCCTCAAAGGGAAACTAGCAGTGATACATTAAAAAAAGTACAATTAATTATTAAATTAATACATACGCATAGATTACTAAGGGACCTAAAAGTGTTCCGAACTTAAATCGGAGACAACACGTTAAAATAATATTAATTTAAGGATAAGCATACTCTTCTTACACACATACCTCCTTTCCAATTAACGTTATTTGGCCTCGTAATAGTTTTACAGTGTTTTGTCTTCTTCGATTAAGTTAAAAATTTATACTCCGGAGACAGTCCTACTAATATTATAAACGTGAAAGTTTGTAAGAATGGATGGATGGATGGATGGATGTTTGTTACTCTTTCACGCCAGAACGGCTGAACAGATCTGATGATGAAATTTGGCACAAGAATAAATTATAGTCTAGAATAGCACATATGATACTTTTTAACCGCAGGTGAAACCGCGGGGCGCAGCTAGTTATACATAAAAATATTGTACCCTATGTCACTTTCACTATCAAGAGGATTGAAATGACACCTCACACGTGGAAATACATCGAGCTGTTTAGGCTGTAGGGCGTGCCATACATACATACACTCGAAAAACATAACCCTCCTTCTTGCGTAGTCGTGTAAATAGACAAAACACTGTAAAACTATTCCGAGGCTATACATATACAACGTTTATGAGTAAGGGGTGTAAAAGTTAAGTTGTTCTAGTAACTCATTCTATCTAGTGCGAAGTGCTAGTAAAAGCTTGTTATATTAACAATACTTTTAACATTGGGTTGTAGAGACTTAGTTTTGCTTGCATTTTTTGCTATTTTATTTAATAGTTGTGATACTGTATTGTAATATATTTCTATTTTGCATCTCTGGTTGCTGCATTTTAGTTAATTTTTAATATTGTCTTATAGTAATGTTATACTAGTTTTGTCACAGTTAAACTGATATTTTCCAAACAAGTACATTTTAGTTGCATTTGTTACTTAGTTTTGTTTTTCATTATGCAAGTTTTGTTTATTTTTTTTTTGGTCGTATTTCAGATGTCACAGGAACTACGTAATGTTACTTTGCCGAGTACGTTCTTAAAGTATTTATTTCCGGAGTGCGAGTAGTTATATTTTATTTAAGTATAGATTACTAGGATGCATTTAGTGCCTGAATTAGGGTTAACGCAGACGTTGAATGTCAGCGTTTGTGTAAGTCGTCAGCGCTTATGGCAATGATTAGAGGTTACGTCAATCGTCAGCGCTATTAGCTAGCGGTAGAGCTTACGTCAGAGGTCAGTGCTTTGTGAGCGTCAGATCTTATGACGACCGTCAGAACTTGAGTTGGTCGTCAGCGCTAAGCCTCGCGAATATTGCGCGTCAGCGAGTCAACGCAACGTCGAGCGGAAGTTTCCCGAAAATTAACCGAGCAATTAAATATTATATTTTTACTCATATAAATAACTTGTTGGGATGTCCAGATTAAGTGGGATTTGATGATAAGGCCACCGGAAGCGATTTATTAAAATAGGGCGGATATGGTCCCAAACTCAAAGAAAAATAAAGCGAAAATTTTTATTAAAAAAAAAGGGTGCAAATCTTACGTGGACCATTCCCAAGGAATCTCGGAAATGGCAAAAGATAAAAGGTCGATAGATACCTTAAAAGCACGAATCCTTAGATATTTATGATAAACAAAAGAGATCTTTCAAAATAAAATTGAGTTTCATACAAGATATGTATATTACTTTTGAACTGTAACAGAAAGTAACCATTTTTCATATCCTACAGGCTGTCTAATGAGGATTTACAAAAGCATAATCGCCGCGGTTTCAACCGTGATCAAAAAGTATCCAGTGTGCTATTCCAGTGTTAATGTTGTATGTTGTGTATTAAATTATACAAAATTCACTCAATAATACTCTATAATTTGTTAGTAGAAAATTTATTCGAAAAATATCTTTCCATTAAAGTTAATATTTAACAAGTTTTTTTATTATAGTTCAAAGATCTCAAATTAGCAGCTCATACAAACAATGGGTTCTTAAAAAAACTCATAAAAATTAATTGAACCGACATTTGCATGTCATGTGCTTACTTTTAAGAGTGGTACTGCTCATATATATATTTTTCTATCTTATAAACCAATAATTTTAAATAAAATGTTAAAACTGAACTAATACTCTCTTTATTTCTTCAGTCTATATCTAAAACTGTATAGGCTGACGGTGGGTTGTTCGTCATATTTGACGTTTGTACTGACTGTCATCGGTCAAGCACATGTCAAGCACTACATACGGCCCATTTTTGAAATTTAATTGTATGTATGTACGGGATCAGACGGCCGTGTTTGCAACAATGTCCCGAATACTTAATATTATTAACTACTCACAATATTAATGTAAATACATTTTGCAATAACTGCCTGTGGCCATTTTGTCGTGCACTCCAATCATTTTGAACATAAATTGCTTATTAACGTTTTTTCATTCATTTTCATTGTTTATTAATTAAGTCCAATATTCGTACTGCAAAATCAAAACCGACACAACTAACTGATATTGTAGTTAGTTGCTGTTTTTATTTTATTTTTTATTATATATTTTTTAAACCAAGGTTTCTGAAAGTGATCTACTTTTTAAAACATTTATTTGAAATAATCGTGTAGAAATTTTAAATTGGTTGTTTATTTTATTAAGTTAAGTTTTTAAGTTAAGTTAAGATTTAAATTAAGTTTATTTTTGTAATTTTTTTTAAACCCCACATTTATGACAGTGGTGCCATAAAAATACATATATGTCATATATTGTTTTTAAATTAAGATCACTATAATTTAAACGTTGATTTTAAAGGAAATGGAATTTATCGATTTTTATGTTGTTTTAAAACAATATTTTATAGTTTGATTTGATTTACAAAGTACATTTAATATCAGATTTTTTCTCATTAACTTAACAAAAAAAAAAATATTTTATGCTCAAAATTTTACTGTTTAGTTATGTAAGTAAAATATTTTATTTTATTTGTCTATTGATATTATTTGTATGGTTTTAGGTTATAGAAATTTTTTTTCTACATCTGTCTCGAAAGACGTAGACAAACTCACTGAGATTTTTCTCCTAATTTTTGTACAAGCTCTGTTGTCTAAAACTGTGAAATAGTCATAGTTAAAATTAGAAAATGTACACAATACAAAAATACTGTTCTCTAATGTAATTATCTCTTACTGTGATAATACAGCGCCAAGCTTGCGAAGTTTCTCAGCAGTACTTTATTTATATTTTATTACATTTAATATTTTCAAATCTGTTTTGGTTCTTTTTTTTTTGATGCACTATGTATTGACTTATTTTCTGTCATTTTTAATTATTTTTTGTAGAACGAAACGTATAACTTGGCGGTACATTGTCACCAACAGAAAAGATTACAAACTTCTAATTTTTAAGTATACCTAGTATCTTATAAATAACGTCTAGTAAGTATACAATAGCTGTCTCGTTTTCGCTCGTGACAATTCTGGTCAGCAAGAAGTTGACAGAGCATTTTAAAGCTTGTCAAACGCTATATAAGTGGCAATAGAATAAATTGTAATTTATTATAAGAAAAAAAAGAGCTTTACTAGACGATACAGTTGTAAAATATTATTTCGTTGTTTGTATCTCTTAGTACACGTTTTGGTAATTTGGTGGTGTTACAAGATAATTTTAATTTAGTGAAAAATTCTGGGAGTAATTAATAAAATTAAAAATTTACTGGGTATTAAGCAATTAAAGCGCGCAATATTAAAATGTATTTTAAGTTACACTAATTGCTTTCATAAATTAGTTGGAGACTACACACAAATAGTCTAGACTACAACAAAAAAATCTTACAAATCAATTCTAACCTACTTCTAATTATTGTCGTACCTACCGAAATCAAACTTTGTATATATTTGTATGAGTCCGGAGGATAAAACTATAATTTGGTATTTCGGAGGCAGGAGGTGGGTTGCATGTTTTTTTGTTTTTTTTACTACATATATTAATGACACACTTGTTAACATACTGTAGTACTGTTACACACAGTACTAAGTTAGAAATTTGTGTAGTACAGAACTGTTCGTATAAAAAACACGCCTTTATACACACCACATAAGATTTCCCCAAAAAACTGGCATTGTTTTCATAATTAAACCATTTATGTAAGATCACTACTAATTTTTAGTTCATAATATCACCAAGTTATCAAAAATAAAATTAAATGCCTTAAGGGAACATAATTCCTTATAAAAATTCCATAAGTATTATTATAATAGTTTTTAGTAAAATAGTAATAAAACTCGATTTGATTAGCACTCGCGTTTACATATCCATGAGTCTCAATCATTCGACTGTATTTAGTGTTATGAAGATCATTGTTAATACAAATAAAATTAATAATTATTAAAACTAATAATTGTTAATGGGCATATTTCCCCTCCAATGATTTAGTTATTTTGTTTTCTATAAATATGAGTAAACAATTGATTCTGTCGCATCATTAATCTAAAGAGAGCCCTTAAGTTGGTGCCATCCCTTTCTTACGTCATACGTTAAAAAAAGACGTAGATGATTTTAGCGCAGTCAGATCAATTTAGCGAAATTTACAGCAGAATTGATGTCAATGTAAAATCAAAATCATTCAATATTATACCATCAATTAAATGGTAATATTTACTTTTCATTTAAGGAGAGGAATATGGTAATAGACTAAGGTAATTAAGGTGCGGTCTACGTTCATAAAGAAAAGTAAGCTTTGAAAACGTCAAGTGTGACGAAACAAAAAGTTAAAAGTGATCAAATTGGAAAAAAATAAAGAATAATGTAAGAATTATGACTAGTTAGAATTTTGTAAAATGGTTTCGTTTTTTAAAAGTATTTTAACTTAAAAATTAACTTTTGCATTGAAATTATCTGTATTCTCGCTGAAAAGACAATTTATGAGATTTATTATTCCATGTTTTTTCTTACTTCTTAAAAGTGTAATTGTGGTATGACCGCGTCTTAATAGGTAGGCTGTGAAATGCCTTTTTTTAAGAAAAAAAAATGTTTAAACGAAATTTAAAAAAAAATCCGTACCCTAGCTAGCTAAATTACCAGAAAGTTAGTAAAAAAAGTTATTCTGCTCATAGAAAATCTAGAAATTTCTAAAATTTTAAAAACGGTATTGTTGTTTATCTTAAATTTTCTAGGTTCTAGCATTGAGATAGAATACCCGCAGCGTCACAATCTCTAAGTAACAACAGACAAAATACGTCAGAGAGTTTTATGTGTTATATAGAATAGAATAACTTTTATTGTCATAAGTAACAGTTCCTTAACAATTTTAGCTAAAAATGAATTAATGATGCTCCTATAATGGACTCGTCAAAAGGTAATTACAATAAGTTACATAAACATTTGGTAATAGGTACATATTATTAAAGTCTTGTGTCTCCCTCAAAAAGCGACAACGACAATATTGCGCGGGTATCCAGATATATGTAGATAGTGAAATATCACATTTACTACAATTTAGACGTCATGTCATATTATTTGAGCTGTTCATTTCCGAGTACTTTAGCATCGCGCGGCGTCGTAATCGGATCTCGGGGTTTTTTTTTTTTGTATGTTCAGCTTTTGTTCCACCGACATAAGTCGGAGACTTTGTTCAGCAAAACACAGTTGTATAACATCTTACGATTTTACACACCTTTGCTTTAGTGGACGACAATACTCACATTTCTGCTAAGTATTGTTTTGAGTGCGAACCTAATTATTATTTATAACTTATTATAATGGTCTTAATAGTAAGTACACCGTGCTTTTTTTTCTTTTTCTTTTTTTATCTTTTGTTTTAATTGTTTTTTTTTCCATATAAAAATATTTTTTGTCTTTTTTTTTTTTTTTCATTTTAACAAACTTATAACTACTTACTTAAGACGTACGTATCGCGGTTGGCTTAATACTAACCAAAAAGTCGGCGCAGTGTGTAGCGTGCGCCGAGTTTGGGTTCAGACATTTTGTTGCACGGTTATGACTCTGTAGGTATTATATCTCAATGCTCTCTAGAATTAAATAATGAAATAATAATTGTGTAACAACGAACGCTTATGTGATAACTAAGTGCATCTAAAATTTGTAAATAGTTTAGAAAAAAAAGTTTTTTTCGTGTCAAAAGTATTTTTCGCCAGTGAAACTGGTGTTTAGAATCTCCAAAGCCATAAACATTAGTATGTGTATTATAATAATATAGTCTAAATCTATATTTTTTCATAAATCGTTTGATTTTTCATTTAAAAACGAGCTATCCACTAAATTGATATTATACAGGATATTACAAAAAAAGATTATACAGCATGTTGCATAAATTGTGTCCGATTCGCGAGTGGCATTAAGATAACCAGTAAACATTAAAGTAAAATTATTAAATGTGTATTACTTGCGTAAATAATTTAAAGGGACTTGTAAGTTTTTGAAAGTTTATAATACAATCTGAATTTCCACAAAATTGCTAATTTAAACAAACTAACACATTCTATGTGGCTTCACGCTGTCCAATGTCTAGAACATATGTTTTTTTTAAATCAATTAGTCATTTAACTAAAAGATAAAAAAATCACGAGTGTTTTTATTACTATCATACAAGAGAAAGTACAAATATAACACTTCTCGATACCGAGAAACACTTTAAAGGTCGGACACGACTTACAAAACACCCTGTATAAATCAGCAGTAATTAACGTTAGTGGATGGCTCAGAGTTCCAGTGTTTACATCAATTATGATTATTATAGGAGTCTTATTTTTAAGGACTCTTTTTTGGAGACGCGGGGCGTTTAGCGTCACGTGGGGCGTAAACACAACAAAGTAGAACTCGCGTGAATTGAACGCTCACATTCATTTGCCCGCACGCCGCGAAGCTTCACGCGATAGAGCGTCGCGTGAAGCTTCGCGGCGTGCATCTCCCTGCATAAGTCCTAAGTTTTACCGTTCTTGTCAATAACGTCGAACTTATGGCTAGTTTACATAAGCTTAGTACTTTCCACTTACTAATCTTGCGTAAACAAACGTAATTAGTGATTGATCAGTGAAATGTAAGCGCGATGGCGATAAATCATGGAGGGCTATTGGGATGAGATTCAATCTCATTATTTTCGTCCTTGTTGCTCTCGTTTGAATAGTCATAGGTGTGAGAGTGACCAAGATACAATCTCATCTCATCTCACGCGTAGGAATAGCCCCATGAGCCCTCCCGCGCGCTCGCGAGTAAGATGCACGAGCGGGAGGTTTTTACGCAACGATTATTGGCCATTACGCTTACTCAATAAGGCTCTAAGTTAGTACTGAGGTATTTGTACAATTCAGATCTGTTACCATAAATTCATGCCATTTTGATTAAGTATGTATGTTGTACTTCTTGGTCGTGGACGAGGAAACAAGGGACGGCACTCCATAAGCAAACTCAGGCATCTAAACTGAACTGGCGCATCTACACACACACACATTCGCGTACATAGTTTTACATGAAAATGTGAATGAACACGCTGGTACTAGGTTTGTCTCTATTTAGTGCTGAAGAGAAAACAAAGACAGCTGTAGTTTTACAGGTTCTACTTTTAATCACGTTGTTTAGATGCCGACGTAATGTAAAAATGTATACTCGTACCTACAGGGTTTTATTAATTCGCAAAAAACTTCACGCAGCTTCCTTGCACGCTTAACAACTTTTGGCCTATGGCTTCTCAAAACTTACATTCCTATAAAAATGTTAATAAGAGCCTTAATAAAATTAAAATATTTTTATTTTTGAGTTTTTGTTGAAAAACAAATGTATTAAAAGTCATTAAATAAAAGATGTTAGGTAAGAAAGTAGGAGTAATGTGGGGAAGATGTCTGCGGGAGGTTGTCGGTACATTAAAATTACCCTGTATGTTTTGCCGCCATTACGGGTACATTTAATCTAAGTTGTTCCTTTTGACAGTTCCTTCAAAGGAACTAATGAAAGTTTTTCTTCTCATTAATTCCTTCAAAATGATGAAAAGGAAAAGTACTGTTAGTTCCTTTGAAGCAACTGTCAAAAGGAACTACTGAGAATAAATAAATAATAAAGAAATAAATAAAAAATAAATTTCGGTGTCCTAGTTTGCGATGTGAGCTCTTCCTATTATTGTTCCATGATTCAAGATCTTTATTAAATCTTATTTATTTTGCACGGTTCCGTTAAAAGCATGTTTTCTGAATTGGATTGTGATGTTTTTTTTATAAATAAAAATTAAATGGAATATTATTCAGTTTTTTATTTAACATTTTCTTCATCTGTCAAATTTAAGATAATGATAATAGTTATTTGTTATAAAACGCGATGATAGCCTAGTTGGAGAAGGTCTGCCTCTCAAGCCAGAGGGAGCGGGCTCGAACCCAGCCGACGGCACGCACCAATTTGTTCATTGTGTGAACATATGTGCGTATTGTATGTCATCTGCTACATGACTCGAGCCCTGTGTATAGTGACAGGCTCGCCCCCTATCACATTTGGGACTAAATATCATCCGGCGAAGTGTGGGTGTTGTATTACACCTCTGCCAGCCCCTTCAGGGGAAAGGCCTGACGATATGTTATGAAATAAGTAATTATAGCAGGTTCAGTAATTCTTTACATTTTTAGGTCGACTCAGTTTTTAGATATTTTTAAAAATGGCGAAGATATGATTTTTTTGGAACTCCGCAGTTTAACAAATGTGATTCCGGTTAAGAAATGCGACCTGGCGTAACAATACTTTAGCGCTCGGAAGGCCTAGCTTGCACGCCGCGACAAAATGTTGTCGGCTCTTCGAGACAGACGTATATTAGCACATAGCCTTGTCACGTTCTCACACGAAAAAAATTGACAAGAAGATTTTGTCGTAGCGCGCATGCTAGGGCTACTGTCCGGCTATAAAGACGGAGCCCTGCAAATAGCGAAGTGAAGACGGATTTTTAACCGACTTAAAAAACGGAGGAGGATCTCAATTCGTGGGATTTTTTTTATGGAAGTACTTATATTCGACTAGCTGTTGCCTGCAACTTCGTTCGCGTTTATTCAAAAAATTTTATCCATAAACCCACCTCGTGATTTACTAATTAACAAATTATGATTAATAATCCGTTGCCAATGAGATCAGAGTCAAAATACTGACTGGTTTTGAGCCGAGTTTTAATTTTAGTTGTAACTTATTATTTTAGAGCCCACTACGTACTATTCTGTGACGTTGTCTGACGCATTTGGTAAGCGGCGCGTTATTTTTTATTAATTTACAGAATTGAAAAAAAAAATACTTAGGTACTTATTCAGAAAAAAGTATCCAAAAACCTTCCTTGTGATATACTGTAACTATTTATCTAATTTCATCAAGATTTGTTCAGCCGTTAAGCCGTAAAAAACCTACAAACACACAGACAGACAAAGTTACTTTGGCTTTATTATTGGTTAGGATTGTTCACCGATTACTCGAAGACGTCTCAACCGATTTGAAAAAATCTTTTTTTGTTTCAAAGGGTTAGGTATACTCGTACCTATGTACCTATACTTCCTAGGTTCCTTCCATTTGACTGCTTTGCTTCCATTGGACTGCCTCGGTGGTTCAGTTGGTCGCCATACACCGGCATCCAGTCATGAAGCAGATGACATACAATACGCACATATGTCCACACATTGAACAAATTGGTGCGTGCCATCGGCTGGGTTCGAACCCGCTCCCTCTGGCTTGAGAGGCGGACTTTCTCCCAACTAGGCTGCCATCGCAACTCAAGGTAAAAATACAAAATCATACAACATCAAGGTGACTTCTCTGTTGATTCGATGATTTTGTATCTTAGGGTAAGTGCAAAGCAGCGATTCCCAGTCGTCAATATCGACCCCCAGGTGTCGACGACTACCTACAAGGGGTCTATATGAGCGAAAACAAGAATTAGGGGTCTTTGGAATATTATAGCGGAGGTCCACTAGTCGATCTATTTTGCCTTGATTAGTCGATATATTTTTTAGACTGCCTTGGTGGCTCAATTGGTGGTGAACCTGCCTTCTGAGCTTGGGGGCGTGGGTTCGATTTCCACCTAGGACAAACATTTATGCGATGAACATTTGTGTTTGTTCTATGTCTGGGTGTTAATATGTATTTAAGTATGTATTTAAAAATATCTAAGTATGTAGGTATATCAGTCTCTGGCAGCCATAGTACAAGCTTTACTTAGTTTGGGGTCAGGCGACCGTGTGTGGAAGTGTCCCGAATTTATTTATTTAAATTTTATCGAAATCAGTCGAGCGGTTTCAATAAAAATCTAAAAAAAATTACTAAATCCAATTCTGATGACGGTAGGTCGATTATTAATTTTAAAAGATTCTTAAACACGCGGCGTGATAAAAAAATAACGTTGCCAATTTAAATGTTATTACATGATATAACAACACAAGACGTATCCTGGTTACTTATTCCTATGTTAAGTGTCGGTAAGAAATAGTGGCAGTAGTAGAAAATAAACTGCCAAGTACGAGTCGGACTCGCGCACAATGGGTTCCGTACCATCCTACTAATATTATAAACGCGAAACTTTTTATGTATGGATGGATGTTTGTTACTCTTTCACGCCAGAACGGCAGAACAGATCTGGATGAAATTTGGCATAGAGATAGATTATAGTCTAGAAAAGCACATAGGATACTTTTTAACCGCGGGTAAGACCGCGGGGCGCAGCTAGTTATATATAAAATGACAAAAAAAACATGTTTGTTGTGATGGAGCCCCCCTAAATATTTACTTTATTCTGTTTTTTAGTATTTGATGTTGTAGCTGCTACAGAAATACATCATCTGTGAACATTTCAACTGTCTAACTATCACGGTTCATGAGATACAGCCTGGAGGGCTATTCTTACGGAATGAAATTCAGTCTCATAATTTTCGTCCTTGTTGCTCTCGTTTGAATAGTCGTAGGTGTGAGAGTGACCAAGACGAAATCTCATCTCATCTCACGCGTAGGAATAGCCACCATCTCATCTCATCTCACGCGTAGGAATAGCCCCCCAGGGTGGCTATTCCTACGCGTGAGATGAGATGAGATTTTATTTTGGTCACTCTCACACCTATGACTATTCAAACGAGAGCTACAAGGGCGAAAAATAGTGAGATTCAATCTCACTCCTCCAGAATAGCCCTACTGGTGACAGGTGGACGGACACTCCGTGTCCGTGTCTCTGCAGAGACACGGACACGGAGTCTTAGTATTAGGGTCCCGTTTTACCCTTTGGGTACGGAACCCTAAAAAGGCAATGCATAGTTTCGTTGTACGTGCATGTGTATTTACGGAATTGTGCATTTAAACAACAAGGTCTAGTTTTAATTGGCCTCACTTCACGGCTTGCTGAGTTACATCTTTACTATTATTTGGTCTGAGCTCTAGCGATTCGCAGAATAAATTTTAGACTAATTAAGTATAGTTTTATTACGTGAGTACAATTACTGATATCAACGGAAAACTCCGTTATTCGTTGTTCATTATACATTTCAAGCGAATGACTGGTTTTACCCGTTTAATCGTGCATTCAACTTTGTCCTTTTCTCTACACTGCAGAGAGAGCAAGACGAAGGTCAAGATAGGATTAAAATAGGATTTAATTATTTTGAAGTTTTTCGGTTGCTCCGCTCATGAGTGTATTAAAGAGAAACATTAAAGGGTCCTGTTGAAAAGAATGGTTGGTTAGGTTAGGTTATTTTTCGAAAACGTTTCCGTTCGTATTTCAAAAATTTTAAACCTAAATTATTCGAATCTCAGTCTGTATTCATAAGTGATACGTGATTAATTCTTCCGATCGGATTTATACTTGATTGCCTATTCCAAAATGTATAAAAGTTGACTGAGACTCGAACAATTTGAGTTGGAATTTCTGAGATCCGATCGGAAACGTTTCGAACGATTGTGAATAGCACCGCAGATTCTCCCCTTACCATTTTATTTATTTAACTATGCTGTCCAGCTACTTACTCCAGGAGAGATAGCACGGGCCAGAGACAATAGTAGAAAACACCGAGAGGACAAAGCAGTATCTTACGTCGCGGGCGGCTTGTTGAGCCCTGAGCGTAAGGAGGGACTCTAGAGCGCAGCGAGGGAGTTATATAGAGTCCTGAGTGAAGCGAGGGGAGCGAGGTAGCGACAAGCTACCCAAGACAGGGACACTGATTTATCCTAGAGGTGAATAGTCTTGGTCATTGTCGAGCCAAAGGTAGGGTGAAAAAAAATTCACACCATCTGCTCGACAATGACTAATTACATATCACGTAGTATCAACGTAAAGTAAGGCGTTGCCTCCCTTATTGAGTTAACTCTAGAGTCCCTCGTTACGTTCAGGGTTCAATAAGCTGCCCGCTACTTAAGGCACTGTTTTGTTCCATCGGTGCATAATCTACTATTTTACCGTTTTTGTCGTAGATGTGACATAACAAGATACGGATCTGTTTGTCTCTTTCTCGCGAAATAAAACCTATGAAATGGCAATTTTTCCACAATTTTTCCACAGTTCCTGCTAGCCTTGCTGAGCAAAGGTCTCCCCATCTCATTCCAGGTAATGCGATCACTCGCCAAACTCGACCAAGACGAAGACGAAGAACGCGTCGTGGTCATCACGCCGTTTCTTCGCTTCGGCCAGCGTCGGGTCTTTCTCCGTCTTCAGGGAATTCAGGATTTTGCTTATCGAATCAAATATTTAAATAGGTCGACGACGTTCAAACGTCGACCTATTCTACTTTAAAAATAAAACAACTTATTCTAATAAAGTGTATGAAAACTATGTGTTTCGAATGATAATACAAGCGACGCGCCGCAGGCACGCTACACAGTTTTTAATTCAATATATGTCGCCCTTATAATTCAGTGTTAACAAGCTGAAAACCACGAACGGTCTCCTTGTTGGACGACGGGTTTCAATAACAATTTCCACACGCTCGCAGTGCAGTGTTGTCTGTATTTACGTGAGGTAAGTAAGTTATTTTTTTTCCTGTTTAGCCAATATGTATTTTAGACTATTTAAATCGTATGACTCTGTCAAAAGTGGATTACCTACTATTTGGCAATCTAACCAACTCAAACCTACTAATATTATAAACGCGTAAGTTTGTAAGAATGAATGGATGGATGGATGTTTGTTACTCTTTCACGCCAGAACGGCTGAACAGATCCGGATGAAATTTGGCACAGATATAGATTATAGTCTAGAATAGCACATAGGATACTTTTTAACCGCGGGTGAAACCGCGGGGTGCAGCTAGATTATAATATTTGTTTATTACAATGTCAATTACAAGCCAGTCTCAGTCAGTTTAGTCAGTCAGGTCCGTTATTTGTCAGTTCCTTCTGATCAGCTGCGACCTGCGATTCATAACATAAAATATCGTTACACCTTACCCCCGAAGGGGCTGGCAGAGGTGTAATACAACACCCACACTTCGCCGGACGACATTCAGTCCCAAATGTGACAGGGGGCGAGCCTGTCGACATACACCGGGCTCCAATCATGTAGCAGATGACATACAATACGCACATATGTTCACACAATGAGCAAATTGGTGCGTGCCGTCGGCTGGGTTCGAACCCGCTCCCTCTGGCTTGAGAGGCGGGCCTTCTCCCAACTAGGCTGCCATCGCTTTACTGCGAGCTACTGTGAAATCCTAATAAATAAACGCTTTGTATCCTACTAATATTATAAACGCGAAAGTTTGTAAGAATGGATGGATGTTTGTTACTCTTTCACGCCAGAACGGCTTAACAGATCTGGATGAAATTAGGCACAGAGATAGATTATAGTCTAGATTAGCACTTAGGATACTTTTTAACCGCGGGTGAAACCGCGGGGCGCAGCTAGTATTTTATAGTTTCATGTAGTTTTGAATTTATATAGGTAGATAGATAAGTAGTAGGTATAATAAAAAGTTGTCCAGATTTATCAACGTTGATAAAACACTGACCCCAAGCCTGTTTGAGAAGGAGCGTTCTCATCGCTCCAGTCAGCTACTTGCCAGTAGATACTGTAGGTATATAGCTACCCAGCAGCAGCCTTACTCATTGCGAGCATCCGGGCGGCAGGACGGCTATTCGTGAGATGAGATGAGATTATACCTTGGTCGCTCTCACACCTATGACGTTTCAAACGAGAGCAACAAGTACGAAAACAGGTGAGATGAAAATCTCAAATCTCCGAATAGGGCCCCAGGCGGGCTATTCCTGCGCGTGAGATGAGATGAGATTTTACTTTGGTCACTTTCACACCTATGATGTTTCAAACGAGAGCAACAAGGACGAAAACAGGTGAGATGAAAATCTCAAATCCCTGAATAGGGCCCCAGGTCTTTGCGAGGCCTTTTGTCCTTCGTGAAAAGTATGTGATACGAAAGTAGGTCTGGGTGTTTGGTTTAGGTATTTGTCATGTTTGACAACAAAAAAAAAAATTTAAAAAATAGGTTTAAATATTTTACATTGAAAGATTTACAAAAATAACAAATACAGTAATGATACATAATAATTAGTTACATGATTAAGGTTTAAAATCAAAAGTTTAAAATAAATAATTTTAATTAATAACTTTTTTTAAAGCTTGGGTTGTTGTGAGGCCCCTGCAAGAGTGACCCCTTACGAATGAAATAAAATTTCCATGGAGTTTCACTTTAGCTGATCATTGCCAATTGATCGTCTGGACAGTCAGGGGCCGTGGAAGTGCAGTTTAGGGGCCCATTGCCCCTATTAAAAGCAAACGAGGAAAGGCCGCTCCCCCCTCTCGATTTTTTCTACTTGGCCCTCAATTCTACTAACCAATAGTTTTGAAATTGTTGATGAATAGCTTCAAATTGACAGTTTTTTGCAAGCAGTGTCATAGCCTCAGACCTAGAGAATAACATGGCGCACGGCGTATGATTTATGTGAAGCCAAAAATCGTCCGAAAACTACGCTACTGTCGTATATGTACACAACTCGCACATATCGACGCAAAAAAAACACGCTATTCGCTTGGTCATTCTTACCTCGACATTATGTGCATTGGTTTATGGTATAAATTCGTGTACATAAATATACTGCATTATAAAAGTGTGGTCAGGACTACAGGTTCTTGAGGTTCTTTTTAAAAACTGTGCAGTTTTTTAACAAGTCAATTTTGAAAAAGCCGTAACATTGAACTCTTACAAATATGTGCAGTTTTAAAATATTAAATCTACTGAGGTTGCATATTGGAACAGAAATGGCTAACGTAGTGTTTGGGAATTAATATTAGTTTCCGTGCAATTGTAAATGTTTTTCATGGCAACATTACCACGCACACAAGTTTCAAAAGAAGTGGCTTGAGCGAGATATCCCGCAGTGTTCCATCTTTTCCTCTAGGTTGATCTGAGGTCAAAGCAGACAATTTATTTACAATTTAAAAACTATTAAGTACAATCGAGGCCCTGGTATCTTCTATTAACCGGAGATTGTATAGAAAGGGGGTGACATAAGAAGTTTGCCCCCGTTCCCTCATGGACTAGATACTTCGGCGCTCCCTGTGGACTGTCAAGTGGTTGATTCAACGCTTGCACTGGAGCGTTCCAAGAAAGCACAGCACAGTACCTACTGGTAGTAATCTCAAATAACATTGGTATCTTTAACTTTTTATTGGATACTTACTTCATTTATAAGTAGGTTCATATATACCGACTATCTGTGAAGTGACTCTGCTAGCTCATTTGTAAAGGGTATGCCAAGCTGAAAGGGCCTGTTTCAGCTGATTTTCAGCTTTTCACGGTACCCTGTAAACCTTCCATTAAATATTGTCTAACTGATGGTGAAAACTGCATCAATATCCATTGCGTAGTTTTTTTTATGTAGAATAGAATTTGACCACCAACTCGCCTGATGTTAAGCGACGTTGTGGTCTAAGATGGAGCACGACGACCTATCAGATACTTATTCACTCTAGCCTTGAAGTTTTGGAGAGTGAAAAAGAACAAAGACGGCAGTTGAGTGAGGCGCTACAAGTGCGCTACTGCTCAGACCCGTCTTCGGAACGGTTACACCGGACTACATCTCGAAACACGACTAGGACATTTCACGGCATGGCTTGGTCCGGTGGCTGGTAACTGCATGGCCACGGCCGAAGCCTTCCACCAGAGTTTGCTACCCGGTTAGCACTACCCGGGGGCCACGTGTAGGGCATTAGAATAGAGTACACTTTTACGGACGTGGGTAGTTCAGCCAGGTTGGAGGAGTTAGCGGATTTACGTAAAGAGAGACAGACAGACGCGGAAAGCGACTTTGTTTTTTATTACGTAGAGTAGGTATAGAGAAGAGATCCAGGACTATGTTTAGGTACGCTATAATCTCTTTAAGCGATGATAGCCTAGTTTGAGAAGGCCCGCCTCTCAAGCCAGAGGAAGCGGGGAGCAGAATTTGTTCATTGTGAGAACATATGTGCGTATGTCATCTGCTACATGACTGATTATCGTCCGGCGAAGTGTAGGTGTTGTATTGCACCTCTGACAGCTCCTTCGGAGGAACGGCGTGACGATATGTTATGTTTTGATATAATCTCTAAAAAACAGTTGAGCCGTTAAAAAAAGTTTGAAAATGTGCTTATTTCCTCGTCTAAATAATTGAAATAATTTTAAGTTTCGCGAATTTCATGGTCTTGGTCTTAAGGAAAAGTTGTCACTAAAATTACAAGGTACAACAAATACAACTATCCTTTTTTCAACTAACACATAATTATCGTCAACGTCGTATTACACACACACTTCGACGGACGGTATTCAGCCTCAAATGTGACAGGGACCAGCCTGGCACAAACCAGGCCTTCAGGCTCCGATTATGTTTACGCAGTTTTGTGTTATTTTACACTCTTTCGAGTTAGCATACCCTTTTAGGAAAACCCTAAACCATACCTAGGTTAAAATTACATTACAAGTATTATTATTGTTTAGGGTGAACGCGCACTGTTCTGGGGACTAACCACGACTTTGATAGTCAATGAAAACTTTTTCGTTTTCGTTTGGCTCCGTACATTTAGCCTAGTTCCTTACCTTTTCCGCCAGGGGCGCTATATTAAAATGTATGGAGCAACACGAAAACGAAAAGTTTTTTTATCTGTTAAAAGTCATGGTAAATGCCCTGGGGGGCTATTCCTGCGCGTGAGATGAGATGAGATTTTATCTTGGTTACTCTCACACCTATGACATTTTAAATGAGAGCAACAAGGACGAAAGAAGGTGAGATGACAATTTCAAATCTCCGAATAGGGTCCCTGGAGGGCTATTCCTGCGCGTGAGATGAGATGAGATTTTATCTTGGTCACTCTCACATCTACGACGTTTCAAACGAGAGCAACAAGGACGAAAAAAGATGAGATGAAAATCTCAAATCTCCGAATAGGGCTACTGGTAGTTATAACTAAGTCATTCGAATGTAATTTTTCCACCTAATTGAAGAAGTGGGCTACAGTCGCTTTCAAAGTCTTCAGCTTTCCACTATGCCCCATTAGAGGGATAAAATATGGGAACTTTTGGCGGGGAACACTAGAAGAAAAGGTACACTTTGTAGGATAAAGTGGAACTATAATATATAGGGTCAACTGGTACAATTGCAGTCTGTGGGGCAATTGTGTCTTTCGAGAATTACTGACAAACCCTTCACAAACTAGGCACAACCTACATCTTTCTATCTTTAATCAATCAAAATTCTGTACTAGATGGCGTTACCTGCCTAATTTGTGAAGGGTTTGTCAGTAATTATCATAACACAACATATTGTCACGCCTTTCCCCCGAGGGAGCTTACAGAGGTGTAATATTTTGTAATATGGTGTAACATTTTTTTTACTAGCGTTAACGACGGAACGGAACAAACCCCAAGTTACAAGTCTCGAGCTTAGTTTGAGGCTCACCGTACAGCAATTCCGTTTCTTACACAGTCACTATAGTTTTGTTGTCCCATGTATAGCATTTAAGTTCCTGTGTAAGTGTCTTTCGTTAATAAAATTATCTTTATCTTTATATTATCTTAATAGAACACCAACACTTCGCCGGACGAAATTCTGTCTTAAATGTGACAGGGGGCGAGTCTGTCGCCATACACCGGGCTCCATTCATGTAGCAGACGACAATAAACAAATTGGTGCGTGCTGTCTGCTGGATTCGAACCCACTCCCTCTGGCTTGAGAGGCGGGCCTTCTCCAACTAGGCTGTCATTGCTTTAGTAATTGTCAAAAGACGCAATCGTATCAGTTGACCCTACCAGTTGTTCCCAGCCGACGGCATGCACCAATTTAATTATTGTGGGAACAATATGTGCGCATTTAATGTCATCTGCTACATAACTGGAGCCTGGTATATGGCGACAGGTTCGCCCCTTCTCTCAATTGAGACTGAATATCGCCCGGCGAAGTGTAGGTGTTGTAAAACACCTCTGATATCCCCTTCGGATGAATGGCGTGACGATTTTGTTATGTTATGTTACCTACTGTTTTTACCCGGCTGCGCAAGGAGGGTTATGTTTTTCGAGTGTATGTATGAATTTAGGGATGTATGTATGAGGTTTCTTTGGCACGGCCTACAGCCTAAACAGCTTGATGGATTTCGTCATTTGAATCGTCTTGATAGTGGAAGTTACGGTACAACAACATTTTGCAGCCGGAATTTTTGTTTTTCTTTTAAAAATGAAACTTGTTTATTTCTAAAGGTAAGTCATGTGTTTAGTAAGCAAGCCTCAATAATAAGTCGTCCGCCGCTGGATGTAAAGTAGCCTAGTGCACGATGACCAGCTACCTATACGTAGGTACAAAGCTAGATAGGTATATAATGCTCACATACTCCAATTGACTCGAGTCGGCAGAGTGGATCGGACAAACAAACAGTGAGAATTAAATATGTTACATGTTAGTTGTGTGTTGCTATTTCTTGGGGTAAGTCGGTTATTCCATGATTCAAAAAAACAAGGTCTAGCATTCAGCTAACACGTAATGACGTCATTGTCATCTGTCTCTTTCGAACTTGTTGTAAATTACTTATTTCGGTCTTGCATCGGTTGACGTCACTACGTGTTGCTGAATGGTATACCTGGCGGAGTATATTATTATAATTTTGGGTTATTCTTAGTTAAGCCATACTAGACCTAATTCAGGGGTGCTATTCACAATAATTCGGAAACGTTTTCGATCGGATCCCACAAAACTAAAAATCAAATTGTTCAAATCTTCACCTCTACCTTCCTAATACGAACGGCTAGGGACTGGAATCGTTTGCCACCAACTGTTTTTCCGACTAACTACAACCTAGGTATCTTCAAGGCCAGAGTGAATAAGTACCTCCTAGGTCTTCGTGGTTCATCTTAGGCCACAATGTCGCTTCACATCAGGCGAGTTGGTGTTCAAATGTTGAACTTTTCTTAATAAAAAAAAACTCAGTCTACTTTTATCGATTTTGGAATAGTTTTTCAAAGCTAAAAATGTTAAGTGTAAAACTAACTCGAACTGGGCTAGAACCATCTAGCCCATTTAGCATCTAGCATTTATTTGACTAAGCGAGCGTCAGCAAGCGAAGCGTCACTGCTTCAGCTTGGCAAAAATTATTTCGTATGTCCTTCCGGCGTTCTGTCCAGCTGTCTTCCGCTACAAGTCGCATTTCTCAATCGATTAGCCGTTTCTCCTCTTGCCGGCACGGCCCGGCCCGGCCCGACACGACACAGCGTAGCGATAGTAAAAAAAACAAGTAGGTACGTTATCTTCATAGAGCGGTTAGTACATCGCGCGACTTGTATGTGTGCACGCATATTACGAAAATTGTGTTAACTCAAGGTTAGCTTCTAATTCTTGATGGCGCCTGACGATTAGTTAACCCTCTGATCAGCAGTTAACTCCGAGTTAAAAAGATAACCCGAGCTTCTGCAAGTATATAGCGCTTGTAAGATTGGATGTAGGGGATAATCTCCGATTATAAAAATACTAACTGCGCCCCGCGGTTTCACCCGCGGTCCCACAGGAACGTTTTATTTTTTCGGGATGCCCTATGTCCTTCTCTGTACCCAAGACCAAATGTATGCAAAATTTCAAGACGATTGGTTGAGTAGTTGAGACGTGAAAGCGTTACAAACAAACAAACGAACGAACAAACTCACTTTCGCATTTATAATATTAGTCAGGATTTCGGTAATAAATAGCACCATCACTGAGTGCTATACGAAATGCGAACGAACTGTGGGCTAGATGGTATTTTTTTGACCGAGTGAGCGTCAGCAAGCGAAGCGTCACTGCTTCAGTTTGGCAAAAATTCTTTCGTATGTCCTTCCGGCGTTCTGTCCAGCTGTCTTCCGCTACAAGTCGCATTTGTAACGGAAGACAGCTGGACTCAGTTGGTAGTGAACCTGCCTTATGTGCTTGGGGGCGTGGGTTCGATTCCCACATAGGGCTAACATTTATGTGATGAACATTTGTGTTTGTTCTATGTCTGGGTGTTAATCTTATACCTTTAAATGAGCAATTCTTGTATATATATATATATATATATAATTGGAATCTCGGAATCGGCTCCAACGATTTTCATACAAATTAGTATATAATATATATAATAAAAAATAAGAGATGTATCATCAGCAAATAGAACTATGTCTGTAAGGTCCTTAACCATATACGGCAAATCATTTATATACGCCAAAAATAAGAACGGGCCTAAGATAGAACCTTGTGGTACTCCCATTGTAACTAAAGATCCGGAAGATGTGACGCCATTAATTCCCACTTTTTGTTGTCTATCAGTTAAATATGACTCGACAAGATCTAGAGCGATTCCACGAATTCCGTAGTGGTGTAATTTACGGATCAAGGTGCGGTGTTCTACACAATCAAACGCTTTGGAAAGATCACAAAAGACACCGATGGCATCCTGTGAACTCTCCCAAGCTTCCATCACATGCGTAACTAATCGAACTCCCGCATCTGTTGTTGATCTACTTTTCGTGAAACCGAACTGATTTTCGTTTAATATACTGTGTATGTTAAAGTGACACAACAGTTGATTAAGTATAATCTTTTCAAATATTTTACTCAAAGCCGGAAGCACAGAGATGGGTCTGTAATTCGAGGGATCTGACTTACTACCCGATTTGAAGATAGGGGTAATTTTGCTGTTTTTCATTAAATCGGGAAATGTGCCTCTGTCAATACACATGTTAAATATGACCATGAGGTGTGGTGCAATAGTTTCTATTAAAGACTCTAACACTTTTACTGATAATCCCCATAAATCTTCACTAGATTTAACTCTTAAGCTTTTGAAAGTTTTGATAATTTCAGAGATGGAAGTGTATCTGAACCGAAAGTCTGGTATATCCCGCGAGAAGTGTTCTTTTAGAAAAGCACCTGCATCATCTGGAGACGAGTTAAGCGTTTTGGTGGCATCAAAGGGTATGCTAGAGAAGAAATGTTCAAAAGAGTTGGCTACCGATTTTGCATCAGAAACCGGCTGATTTTCAACTACCAGCGTAAATTCTGAATCCCTCGACTTACTTTTTCCCGTCTCTGTGTTGATGGTCTTCCAACTGAAAAATATGACTCTTCCTGACATCTATTGGCGAATAATAATACTACTATTTTTTGTGAGCAACTAATTGCTTTAACTACACAACAGCAGATGGCGTTGTTAAGTAACACGAAGTCAATGAGTGCTTGCTTTGAGGTTAGACTAAAATCAATTGTTTATTATCCAAAAAACACAATTAAAAAATAAAAAAAAATACCGAGCAAAGCTCGGCCATCCAGGTACTATCTATTTAAGTATGTATTTAAAAATATCTAAGTATGTTTATCAGTCTCTGGCAGTCATAGTATAAGCTTTGCTTAGTTTGGGGTCAGGCGACCGTGTGTGGAAGTGTCCCGAATTTATTTATTTATTTCTCAACTGATTAGCTGTTTTTTCACTTGCCGGCACGGCCCGGCCCGGCCCGACACGACACAGCGTAGTCATAGTAAAAAAAAACAAGTAGGTATGTTATCTTCATAGAGCGGTTAGTACATCGCGCGACTTGTATGTGTGCACGCCTATTCGCACGCACACAAATACACATTTCCTGGACGCTTTACTAAAACACCCAAAAACACCGTATCGTAGGTATGTTACCTAAAATACATAATTATACATAACAAATACATAATTGTAATCGTAGTAATGAAAGTGAAAAACCGAGACCGATATCTGCTGAAGAAAAAAATTATACTTTTACCAGGTTGCAAACATTAAATTATTTGAGTTTGCCTACCTACCTACCTACCTACCTAGTTATAGCAACCCTCTACCTAATTATTAAAAACTGTAATAACTGTATCCGTATCTATTTTTTTTTTATGTAGAATAGATCGGCGTTTGACCACCAACTTGCCTGATGTTAAGCAACGTTGTGGTCTAAGATGGAGCACGACTACCTATAAGGTACTTATTCACTCTAGCCTTGAAGTTTTGTAGAGTGAAGAAGTACAAGGACGGCAGTTGAGTGAGGCGCTACAAGTGCGCTACTGCTCAGACCCTTTTGCTCTTTTGACCTTTTGCTCTTCTGAAAAATAGGCAATTGTCTTTTACGTTAATTGACACTTCCGATATCGACAAATAGGTAATTATATTTACCTAATTTGTATTTTTTACATACTCGTATCGTGTATTTTTTTAAAGAACACAAAAGTTCGCGTTTCCTAATGTTTGTGTCATTTACCCATATTCTTATACTACGTACCAGGGACCCTATTCGGAGATTTGAGATACCCCCTGTTCGCACGCTCCACGGTTCGCACGCAAAGACTGGGGGGCTATTCCTGCGCGTGAGATGAGATGAGATTTTATCTTGGTCACTCTCACACCTATGACGTTTCAAACTAGAGCAACAAGGACGAAAAATAGTGAGTTGAAAATCTCAAATCTCCGAATAGGGTCCCAGGCATTACAGAAGCACGATATAATATACCGCTCTATGAAGATAGCATACTTGTTTGTTTCTACTGTGGGCCGGCGCCGAGCGGGACGCGGCGTAGTAATTTCGGATTTATCTAATCTGTGTCACGACATCGGAGCGTGCTAACTATTTATCTAACCTGTGTTAGATCCGACTTAGAGCGTTTCCAGATTATCCGATCCGATATCGGTGTCGGACGACGATAGCCGACATCCGATAGCCGACACCGGTGCTATTTTCACATATTTCCGACAAAATCGTTCCGATACGGCCATTTGCTCGATAGCTTAGTGCAGGCAGGTCATCATGGCAGACTATAATAGAAAACTTTATTTGCTGTATCTATTATATTTGAGACGCAAAAAAAGATATATCCACAGACAGTATTGGGTACATCCCATTGTGGAAGCTAGATATTCAGATGGAGCATTTCATACTCTTTTTAGCAAGCTACAAAACGCATCTAGAAAGTTTTTTAATTACTTTCGTATGAGTGAATCCACATTCAATTATTTGCTAATTCATCTCACAAACAGTTACGCACACAAGAGACAATTTAGATACACGTATAGCACACATACAAACATTATCGCCCGACGGCTCACGGGCGTCCGATGGTGCCGCCAGCATATCGGTGCCGGCTCCGATATCCGATATCGGGCCGGACAATATGAAAGACAGGTACTTAGTTCATACATTTTACTTACCCCGATATCGGATCGGCGTCTGACACCGATATCGGATCGGATAATGTGGAAACGCTCTTACTGACACGACAGTGGACATCTACATCATTTTTTGCGTCGTCGATTGTCGTATCGGGCCGGGCCGGGCCGGGCCGCGCCGGGCCGGGCCGGGCCGGTAAGTGGAAAAGCGCCAATTCTGGTGAAATTCTGCCACCAGTGGGCCTATTCGGAGATTTAAGATTTTCATCTCACTTTTCTTCGTCCTTGTTGCTCTCGCTTGATACGTCATAGAAGTGAGAGTGACTAAGATAAAATCTCATCTCATCTCACGCGCAGGAATAGCCCCCCAGGCTGCTTCTCATGAACCATGTTAATTAGACAGTTGACATTTTCACAGATGATATATTCTGTTGCCGCTTTAACAGCAAATACTTTAAAACAGAATAAAATAAATATATAAGGGGGCCTTCCATGCAACAAACGTGATTTTTTTGCCGTTTTTTAAATAATGGTACGGAACCCATATTGTGCTAGTCCGGCTTGCATTTGGCCGGTTTTTGCTAATGGATTTAGGTGTGGAGCTTCACAAAAGAGTTTTTTAAACTTTGTTAAGCACCTACAAGTATGTAAGACAGTTATATCATAGACTAATATTTATGTAGAGATGTAGATAGAAATGTAGAGAGCCGATCGGCAAATTTAATAATCTCTGAATTAGTAAATAATCAGAGTAAATAAACAAGGAGTTGGGTAAACAAGTAAATATAGTAGTAATATGTAAATATGGTAGTAATACAAGGATATGGGAGGCAAATCACATCTAAATGTAATAATAAAGGAATGTTATCGAGTCAATACATGCATGCGAGATGTTTGTTTGTATGTATAATGTATTTATATATTTATATTTACATACAAACAAACATCTCGCATGCATGTATTAACTCGATAACATTCCTATCCATCGCTATCTATATATATATAAATATTTATATATATATATTAATATATATATATATTTATAAATATATATATATATATATATTAATATATATATATATTTATAAATATATATATATATATATATTAATATATATATATATTTATATATATAATTATAGATAGCGATGATATGATAGATATTTATATATATTTATATATATATAGATGGCAGCCTAGTTGGGAGAAGGCCCGCTTCTCCAACCAGAGAGAGCAGGTTCGAACCCAGCCGACGGCACGCACCAATTTGTTCATTGCGTGAACATATGTGCGTATTGTATGTCATCTGCTACACGACTGGAGTGGAGCCCGGTGTATGCCGACAGGCTCGCCCCCCTGTCACATTTGGGAGTGTGGGAAGTGTGGGTGTTGTATTACACCTCTGCCTGCCCCCTCGGGGGAAACGCGTGACGATATGTATGTATGTATACCTATAACAGTGCAGCAGTGCAGTGAACAGTGCTGAGCCTACTATAATTGCCAAAACAATTTCATCATTATAATTATAATACTTAGTTTAGGTGTAATGTTATAGTACTTATAGTTTTCTTTCATGTGTTGTAAAGTTATAGGTTTTGGCAATTAATACATTTTTTTATTTATTACTACATTACGTCTCAGATCAACCTAGAGGAAAAGATGAAACACTGCGTTATATATATACTTGTGTGCGTGGTAATGTTACTATGAAAAACATTTACAATTGCACGAAAATTTATATTAAGTAATTCCCAAACTCTGCGTTGGCCATTTCCGTTCCAATATACAACCTCAGTAAATTTAATATTCCAAAACTGCACATATTTGTAAGAGTTTAATTTTTTAAACTTGTAAAAAAACTGGACAGTTTTTAAAAAGAACCCCAAAGTTAGTCCTGGTCACACTTTTATAATGCACAATGTATATTTACTCGTACATATGAATACGAAATTATACCATAAACCAATCCACATAATGTCGGGGTAAGAATGACCATGCGAGTAGCGTAGTTTTTTTACGTCAATGTGTGCGTGTTGTGTGCATATACGACAGTAGCGTAGTTTTTGGATGGTTTTTGGCTTCACCTAAATCATACGCTATCTTATTCTCTAGGTTGATCTAAATATTATTATTATAAATTATTATATATAATATTAAATAAATTATATTATTATGTATGTACATTGTACATAGGTATGCCTGTTTGTATGTATCCTTCTACCGCATATTAGCTAGCTTGTATTATTTTGTACTGCGAGCGATCGTTAGCTTCACCTTTGACTGCCTCGGTGGCTCAGTTGGTAGTGAACCTGCCTTCTGAACTTAGGGGCGTGGGTTCAATTCCCACCTAGGGCAAGCATTCATTTGATGAACATTTGTGTTTGGGAGTTAATATCTATACTTATAAGTATATTTTTTAAAATATATATTGTGTGTATATCAGTTTCTGGCAGCCATAGTACAAGATTAGACAACGCAATCAAAAGACACAGGCGTTCATGCTGCAAATTTTTGAAACTTACAAAGGAATCAAAACCTAACTTCACCTTAACCTAATTTCACTTCCCGTGAAATCAGAGTCTTGAAATTTGGTACGATGCAACGTCTTATAGCACAGATAAAGAAAAAATCGCGAAAAGCATAATTTATTATGTATTATAGAGCATATTCTGTGGGTACATTATATATTAAAAATATTTTTCACTATTCCTACTTATTTGTATTTTTTCAGATGGTGACAGGGAGTGTTCCGAAAATTAAAATGAACGATGGAAGGGAAATGCCAGCCATTGCTCTTGGGACTTTTTTGGGTATTGGAGAGGTAAGAAACCAAAAAACGCGTTTTTTTTCACTATGTAAGTACGCACACGCACACACTTATTATAGAATCAACAATGAAATCGCGAAAAAGAAACAGCTGCTATAAAGAACAAATCAAATCAACCAATCAAATATTTTTATTTTGGCACGAACAATAAGTACAACATATGATGTGAATCCACTGACTCCGACCGAACTAGTGAAAACTGTGTTTCGGTTGTTGCCAGTGGCTACTCCCATTTATAAACCTAAGTTGGCCATGTGCCTGGTAAATCAGATTGTATGTGTTTGTGTGTGAGTGTGTGTGTGTGGGCGAGAGATCAATATGTGTATGTCGATTTAATGATCCTAAATAAATAAAATATATTTGTATGCAATATGGACAGATGCGTATTATTACATGTACAATATAGTCACTTAAGCTAAATTTTAAAAACTTTCAGTAGTCAGGTAGCAATCAATTAATGGGCGGTAGTAAAGAGATTCTCTGTATTGTCGTAATCAAAGTTCTTTAGAATATCAATTACTTTTAGCTTGCATTGAAAAAAGTTGAGAGCGAGCATTGAATCGTCAGGGCAAATTTTGTTGTACAGGTACCTACTTAGGTAGTTTGTGAAACGTCTTGCAAAAACTGTACGGGTTTTATATGGTTTACAAATTTTATCTTTGCGTCTTTTATGTTTATCGTGGTTTGGTTGAGGCGACGGGGTGTTATAAGTTTGACGTTTCTGCGTGTGTGTGTCTGCTATGGCATCGTAGCACCCGAACGGACGAACCAATTTTGATTTTGTTTTTTTTTTTGCTTGAAAGGTGAATTAGTCGGGAGTGTTCTTAGCTATCTTTGATGTAAATCGGTGTTGATAAAAATGGGCGTCGAGTTTATAAATTTTATATTTATTAATAGCTAGCTGCACCCCGCGGTTTCACTCGCGGTTAAAAAGTATCCTATGTGCTATTCTAGACTACGAGTATAATCTATCTCTGTGCCAAATTTCATGCAGATCTGTTCAGCCGTTCTGGCGTGAAAGAGTAACAAACAAACATCCATCCATCCATTCTTGCAAACTTTCGAGTTTATAATATTAGTAGGATTAGTAGAATGATACTTGTATTTTTACGACTTCAGGGTTGGTCCTGTATAATAAAATTGGTCATGCTACTCATCCTTATAAGTAGGTACTACAATGATATCCTAGCTAGAATATGTCCATTGTTTAAAGAAACACCACCTACCTATACTTAGGTGGACATCACACTGCCGCCTCTTCCCGCTGCGGTGTGCGGAGCGACGGAATTCGCATGGCACTTCTCCGCACGGTGACGCGGTGTCAGTGTGTTAGGTATCCACTGCGGTTTTTGTACACAAACCGAGATTTTAAGGTCAATGTTAAAAACCGCATCACCGCACACCGGAGCGGTGTCCGGTGCAGTGTGTTTAGTGCTTTAGGTACTTTTAATCTTGCAAGGCTAACTACATTCAAACTTATAAGGAAAAAGATCGGTAGATTTGCTGTAATTATACCTACATACCTAAATTAGCCACACAGTAAAATATACTACTTGTACATTGTAATAATGTAATATATAATGTACAACGACTGCACCTATTAAACGGAGAAATGAACTAGACTTATAACAGAATGGTACCCACGAAAGAGCAAAAGGAACAGAGGTAGACAGACCAAGAGATGGGAGGATGACATCAGGAAAATAGCGGGTCCGATCTGGACTCATACAGCAAAGGACAGTACAGAATGAAAATCTTTAGAGAAGCCCTTTGTCGGAGGACAAACTGTACCAGATAATTGACAGTTTGCTGATTAATATTTAAGAATGTAAAATAGAACAATAAATTTCAGGCATTAACGTTAATGTAAGCTCACATAGTATGTCAATCAAGAGCAGCAATAAAGGCTTTTATTTTTATTTATTTATAGCTATTGCGGTCTTCGGCACACATTAAGTACTTCTTCTTTTGTCTGGACCTTGTCCCATTATTTGGGGTCGGACTTCCTTGTCCTCATCCTCCATTAACGGTCTTGTGCTTCGTTCATGTTCAGCTGAGCATCTTTCAGGGCCTTTTGGACCGTTGTCTGCCAAACAGAACAGAATAGAACAGAACAGAATATAACACTATAGAATAGAAAGAACAGAATATAATAGAACAGAACAGAATGGAATAAAATAGAAAAGAACAGAATAGAACAGAGTAGAACAGAACAGAACATATTAGAAGAGAATAGAATAGAACCAAATAGAACAGAACAGAAAATAACAGGACAGAATAGAACAGAAAATAACAGAACAGAGCAGAATAAAATAAAATAGAACAGAATAGAATCTAACAGAACAGAACGGAATAGAATAGAAAAGAACAGAATAGGAATACGTATACGTGGTTGCATAAGTACGTACCATCCCTACTTAGTCGACATTCCACCAACTCGTACTAAACGGTTTGCCTCCACCTTTCTGATACGAACCGCTAGGGAATGGAACACCTTGCCATCGTCTATATTCCCGACTAACTACAACCTGGGTATCTTCAAGGCTAGAGTGAATAAGTACCTTCTCGGTCGTCGAACTCCATCTTAGATCACAAAGTCACTTAACATCAGGCGAGTTGGTGGTCAAACGTCGACCTATTCTACATTAAAAAAAAAAATTATAAAGGGGTGGTACTTTCGACTACTTTATTAATACTTAAAAGAGTTTGCAGAAGCCATAAAAAGTAGCTTTTTAGTGTTTCTTAGTAATTCTTGCTGAACTAAGCATTGTCATGACGTCACAGAGTTTATTTTCAACCCTCAGAGCGGGCTACTCAACCCCGAAGACAAGCAGGTTCGAGACGCGGTAGAGTACGCGCTAGACATTGGCTACCGGCACATCGACACCGCCTCCATCTACCAAGTGGAAGACCAGGTCGGGGAGGCCTTGGAGGCCAAGATACGGGAAGGACTCGTGAAGAGAGAAGACGTGTTTATTACCACTAAGGTACGAGTAAGATCGTCAAGGTAATTAATTGACGCACTTATAGAGCATTATACCTATAGACCCTTAAAATAATTTTACATACATATACCGTCACGCCTTTCCCCCGAAGGGGCTGGCAGAAGTGTAATACAACACCCACACTTCGCCGGACGATATTCACTCCCAAATGTGACAGGGGGCGAGCCAGTCGCCATACACCGGGCTCCAATCATGTAGCAGATGGCATACAATACGCACATATGCTCGCACAATGAACAAATTGGTGCGTGCCTTCGGCTGGTGAATATACTTTTAATGATTATTTAAACCAGCGGTCGGCAACCCGCGGCCCGCGGGCCACATGCGGCCCTCGGCCCCCTCCTTGCGGCCCGCGAGGGTTTTGTAAAAAAATCGGGACATTTTGCTCACATAGTCGTCTGGCCTCAAACTAAGCAAGGCTTTTACTATAGCTGCCAGAGACAGATAAACATTGATTTTTAGAGATCAGATAATACCTACATGAATAAATAGATACCTACAGTAAAATATGTTTAAAAAGAAACCTATAGTAATATTTTTGATCAAGTGCGGTCCGTCACTTGCTTATTTTGGCACTGTGCGGCCCTTGCCTGCCAAAAGGTTGCCGACCACTGATTTAAACTATAACTAGGGTCAACTCAGACTCTCAAATTACCTGACCAAATAAAAAGAAAAGAAAATTAGAAAATAAAATTCCACCCATTACGATTTTTTTGATAAACTTGATAGTACAACTCTGCAAATATACAGGGTGACTGGTTGAACACTTTAGATATTCTAGGTTATCATAGTACTCACACTCAAAAAACAGCTGTTCCATACATTTTGTCGAGTGTTATTGACATTTTTCTATGGAACAGCTGATTTTTTTTCGCGAATTGCGCGTTGGTCCCATAATAAAAGTTGTTCATAATGATGAGTACTATGATAATAGATCCTAGCGTAAAAATAATCATGACCAACCTTGTGAGAAATTAAATTTCCAACAACTTTATTTAAAGATATTGTTGCCCTAAAGTTGAAAACTAACGAGTTATTTCAGAAAAACTAAAAAATTGAACTTTAGAACAAGGTGGCAGCGAATCCTTCCACCCCTTGATTTGTTTCTATTTCAGGCTAGTTTTATGTCTGCCCCGACTGGACTAATATGTTCACACAACGAACAAATTGATGCGTGCCTTCGGCTGGGTCCGAACCCGCTCGTTCTGGCTTGAGAGGCGAGCCTTCTCCGGCTAGGCTATCATCGTAGATATAATATTACAGAGAGGCAAGATTTGTATCTTTGTGTTTGTAACGCATAAACTCAAAAACGACTGGTCCGATTTCAATAATTCTTTCACCATTAGAAAGCTACATTATCCCCGAGTTACACAATAAAACGCGAATAATAATGAAAAAAAATGAAATTAATTAATTAATGAAAAGCGAGCGCAGCCGCGGGCATAAGAGCTAGTTAAGATAAGACTATTAATTCTACTAATAATAATTTAAGTGAGTAAGTAATTAAAAGATCTAGGACGTTTTTTGTGACATCTTATCTTAGATTTAACCACAAAAAAGTTTAATCCCAACTTGTTGTTTATGAGCAATTTTGATAAAAACTAGCTTTTAGACAAAAAAAGTCACATTCAAATTGGACATGTGGT
This sequence comes from Peribatodes rhomboidaria, assembly GCA_911728515.1. Taxonomy (NCBI): domain Eukaryota; kingdom Metazoa; phylum Arthropoda; class Insecta; order Lepidoptera; family Geometridae; genus Peribatodes; species Peribatodes rhomboidaria. The sequence continues at coordinate 4,400,822 of OU452194.1, forward strand.
TTTCAAAAAAAGTTTTCTAAGGGGTTTCGCACACTACTCCGGTGTCGGCGTCGCCGTAGCGTCGCGACTGTGCGTTGGTTAGACGACGCCGACTAGCTAAATCTCCCGCGGACCAGCGATAATCCGCTCGTATTATAATTAATTAGATTTTAACATTTTCACATGAATAAGCAATTTTGTCAAAAAAAAAACGGACACTTCCACACACGGTCGCCTGACCCCAAACTAAGCAAAGCTTGTGCTATGGCTGCCAGAGACTGATATACATACTTAGATATTTTTAACATATATTATATCGTCACGCCTTTCCTCCGAGGGGACTGGCAGAGGTGTAATATAACACCCATACTTCGCCGGACGATATTCAGTCCCAAATGTGACAGGGGGCGAGCCTGTCGCCATACACCGGGCTCCAGTCATGTAGCAGATTACACACATATGTTCACACAATGAACAAATTGGTGCGTGCTGTCGGCTGGGTTTGAGCTCGCTCCCTCTGGCTTGAGAAGCGATTCTCCAACTAGGCTATCGCTCAAATTAATTAATTAATTATGATTGCAGTCGGTTTTTTGATTTTTTAACCTATTAAATAATGTACTCACTTGTTTATTTATATTTTAGTTATGGAACACCCACCACAAGCGGGAACAAGTTGCGCAGCAGTTGCGAGAGTCGCTGCAGAAACTTGGGCTGAACTACGTCGATTTGTACTTGATGCACTGGCCGTTGGGACTCAACGTGAGTCATCTTGTACTTCTATCTTCTATCTTCTATCTTCTTTTCTTCCCTTAGAAATAAACGTTGTATAGTTTTAGAATAGCTATCCAGTGTTTTGTCTTTTTACCAGACTGCGCAAGAAGGAGGGTTATGTTTTTTTAATGTTAAGTGCAGTGAGTGTACGTCCTACAGCTTAAACATCTTGATGGATTACGACATGTGAGGTGCCATTTGAATCGTCTCAATAGTGGAAGTGACATAGGGTAGATACAATATTTTGCAGCCGGGTTTTTTTTCTTTTGGTAATGTTACTTGTTCTTTCTTTTAAATTTTTGCACTCTATCGAAAAAGACAAAAGACTAAGTCTAGGCTATACAACGTTTATTGCTAAGAGGGTGAGACTGTTTCCACCAATGTCAGAGGGAGATTAATCGCAAGGAAAAAGTCCACCAATAGGGTTACTTCATTTACACAGCGAAGGGTTTAAATGGGGTTTTGTCGGTTCACCTATTGGTGGAAAATAAGACAAAACCCATCAAATAAAATCACATGATAATAATTACCCATCACAAACATGATAGGTAATTACATGTTCTAAAAAAACCAGCAGGCTTATTATGTAGTGAAAGCGATGAAGCGGATTGTGATGATAGCGAAGGCAAGACCTCCCTAATCACGATCGGCAATTCGGTATTATGCAACTTTTTCTATCGCGATCGCTAACGAATGAATGACAAAAGATGAAGCAAATGGAACGGTTTTATACGTTTCGTTGTTTGAAAAGGGGGGTCGTACAATTTATTTCCTGCGCTTGCTTTTAAGCTTGCCCACAATTGAATAAATGGAACAAAATTATGCCTCTTTACAAATATAAACGTTTTGCTTCTGATATCTCTATGTATGTCGAATATTTATTAACTTATAGACGCTAATAATAAAAAAATTAAATAGTTCCAAAAAACATTGCCAAAGGATTACCAAAACGCAAACATTTAGAAAAAAATGTAAACTTCAAAGCGTTGACAACTGACATTTGGACATCATTTCGATTTTAGCGCGTTTTCTGAACTCGAAAATTTGTAAACAAAATAATCGCACGGGCTATTTCCAGACAGTGCAGTGTCAAACAAATGTCACTGTCAAAATGACAGTGACAGATATGAGGAAAATTTGCCATCTGTGGACACAATCAGTAAAAAAAAGTCTATAACGACGTGAATAATCGGCATTAATTTTCCTTTCTCAAGTTTTTTTTCTCTACCATTTTATGGAAAGTCTAGAAGCCATCTAGCTTATGTTTTCGTACACTGAAATCATACCTTGAATGGTTCTATTAATAATGGTTTCCATCAAAAAATCTGATTTTTACTTAGCTTAATGAGGATTTAAAAAAGTAACTAAAAACAACTTTTTGACAATGAATTTTTCTGGCAACTTGTGGATCACTGGGCTTTTGAAAAATGTCTATGTGGGAGTGTAAATGTTTGAATGTGTTGTGGTTTTTATGTATGTGTTGCTATTGAGTCTCACGCAATGCGGTTTGTTTTGGCTATTCCCAGAACATACCAACTTATGACGTGCTGTACGTGCATTCTTAAAACTAGTGTAATAAGACTCATTATGCCATGCTACGTGTGCATAAGCGCGTGGTTTTGGCAAAATATTTCTCTGTGTTGTATATGTGCACGACTCTGTGTATAACACGACTACGTTCCTAGTTACGGTAATATTTAAGCTTACTATATAGTTTAGTATAGGGCCTAAAAATTTAGATATAAATTTAGATATATAAAGAATTGGTTAAAATTAAAAATGTTTTTATTACTTATTAATATTAATATGTTTAATGTTTCTTGCTGTTTACTACCTACTCTAAATATCGGCAATACTACGGAAAAGCCATATGAGTGCGTTATTGCTTTCTTACTCATAATAACAAATTGTGGGTGTGCCTTTAATTTTAAATTTTTGAAGTTTGAATTTCTCCGTCTAGTATAAAGATATAAAACTTTAATGAGTTTTTTATATCCGTTATATTATTAGCCAAATACTTATCCTATTAACTATTTCCAAAGGCGCACGCAGTAATTTGTTATTTTCAGTACCGCTGTCTGTGAATTGTCAATACAACGTATACATAACATGGGATTGGATATAGATTCTTGGCGGTTCCAAACAATATAAATTTGACTCGTAAAATCCATAATGAATCTACAGGGCTGGCCAATCAGAGATATAAAATAATTTTAATGATTTGTTTGCCCGTTTTGTTTATAAATTCGGAGATAGCTCCGTCACTGAACTCTCTATATGGGTTGGATAGCTTCAAAACTTTGACTATTGGTTTCTTCTGACATTGAAATTGGCCTTAATTCCATTTTAGAAATTGAAAATAAATAAATCCTACTAATTTTATAAACGCGAAAGTTTGTAAGAATGGATGGATGGAAGGGTGGATGGACGGTTGTTACTCTTTCACGCCAGAACGGCTGAATAGATCTGTAGCCCTATTCGGAGATTTGAGATTTTCATCTCATCTTTTTTCGTCCTTGTTGCTCTCGTTTGAAACGTCATAGATGTGAGAGTGACCAAGGACCCTATTCGGAGATTTGAGATTTTCATCTCACTTTTTTTCATCCTTGTTGCTCTCGTTTGAAACGTCACAGGTGTGAGAGTGACCAAGATAAATCTCATCTCATCTCACGCGCAGGAATAGCCCCCCAAGATAAAATCTCATCTCATCTCACGCGCCGGAATAGCCCTTCTGGATGAAATTTGGTACAGAGATAGATTATAGTCCAGAATAGCACATAGGATACTTTTAAACCGCGGGTGAAACCGCGTAGTGCAGCTAGTAATAAATACATTCGAGACACTTCCACACACGGTCGCCTGACACTGAACTAAGCAAAGCTTGTACTATGGCTACTAGAGACTTATTTACAAACTTACATTTTTTAAATACATACTTAAATAGATATTAACACCCAGACATAGAACAAACACTAATGTTCATCACATGAATGTTTGCCCTAGGTGGGAATAGAACCCACGCCCCCACGCTCAGAAGGCAGGTTCACTACCAACTAAGCCACTGAGGCAGTAAAGAATCCATAAAGAATCCTATTCATGGACATGGCTGAAGTCAAAAAGAACTTCGGCATCGTCAAAATTATCGTTATTTTAATGGCAAAACCGTTCAATTACCGTTACTTTTTAACCTGTGGCGAACGAACAGTTTTTATATCTGTGTTTTTTTTGTAGTCTGTTATGTTCTGGGAATAGCGCTTGCCCAAAATAATATCAGTGATCAACAATTAAAACTAATTATACAAGATAATTAGTTTAAAAACCGTACAAGTTCTCTGCGTTTGATGGCCTATTCTACGGCTACGTGACATTGGCGGAGTTAAGAAGACAGTGTCTTCCTAAGAGCCCTAGACCAACAGTTGAAGTTGAAGAAAACATCAAAGTGTAATGTGTCTTGAAACCAAGATTTTGATATGATTATCACCAGCACCAACGCAGGTAGTGGACAGCCAGTGGGACTTTCAGAGGTTACAGAGGTTTTCCTTGATTACCTCGAGGAGAACAGACGGAGATTCAGAGCGACTGCCCAGCTGTGTAACAATGGCCCGTTGGCGAAATTACAGGCCCACCAGCTTTGGGATGAACTGACTTACCGCCTAAATGCGTAAAGTGCGGGTGTAGCGAAGACTCGTGGAGACGCATTAAATGGAGAGATGTAAGTTTTTTAAAAAGCATCAATAACTATAATTGTATGTAATTTCTTGGCACCAATTCTGCTTTCTTTATGAAACTACAGCTAAATATTACATGACCAGCAATCCTACCAAATTAAAAAGGCGAATATTTGTGTTTGTTTGTTACTTCACACTCAAACAGGTGGATTTAAGAAATTTGAAAAGAGGGTCCTTCATGTTTTGTAATTAATTTTGATGTCTGTCCACAGCCGGTGGGCCATATTGGGCTATGGATATTGAGAAGAGGCAACTAGTTGCATAGGAGCACAGCGGCACTAGCAGCTACCCTGCAGGCCAGAGCAGTAATGCAGATGGTGCGACTGGAAGAATTAACCCAAAGCTAGCATGCATAGTCACAATTACATTCTATTGTGAGTCTTAACCAACACTAATGCGAGAAACCTTCACTATCAAATCAGTTTGAGAATAAACTGCTGTTCTATTATGCTACTATTATACATAGTTGAATGTATAGAATTGTATTACTTTATTTCAAATATTATGAATGTTTTGTGTGAGTACATACAAATAAATAAGTACTTATCTTTGTTGATTTTATTATACTCTGTATAGTCATTGTTTTTCTGCCCTATACCCATAATAATATAAGGAGTTTGTTGAAAAACAAACAAGAATTTATGTGAATGCAATATTTTATTCTGCTGATTTAATCATTGTGACAGAGAAGAACTGGCCACAAACTCAATGGAGTCTTTATTTCTTGATTAATCCAAGCTTAAAATACAACAGTAGGTAAATAGTAATAATTAACAAATTCCTATTTGATTTTTATACCAAACTGCCTGGTAAAAATTACATTAATTCAATTTTAGGAAATAGTTTTCTTACAATTGAAATCTATCATACAAAGTTGTAAAATGATATCTTCTGATAGCTATCAAGAACAATAATACAACTAAAGATTATGAACAACAATTTACACAATACAGTACAATTTATAAAGATATCTTAACCCCTATACTAAGTAATATTATGAACTAGCTGTTACTCTCGACTATGTACAGGTGGATAAAAAACACTGTCACATTTACACTGTCTTGTTAAAACACCACTTGTGGACGGGTCTATGGCAAGGGTAGTGGGTACACCGTCAGCCTCTATGCACAAACTCAGCCTCCACCAGTGACAACTCCAGAAGGCGTCAGCGCGATGATCCAGGCGGCGTTTTAGTAGCCTCCAAGCTCCAAGGACTTGACTCAGCTCTGTACTGCCTACTTGCCAGACTCGCCAGAAGTCCAGGTGGTGAAGCATTACATGCCGCCAAAACCCTGATTCTGTAATAAAAATAATTTTCAGTTAAGTAAATAATTTAAGCATGATGATTCATCAATAACTGCCTTTTCGATATTAAGCCTTCATTTCAGCTCAGTCCCACACTGGGAAGTGGGTCTTTAGCTTGCAAGATTTAGTTATTGATGTGAAACTAAGAGGTGAAACTAAATAACATAACATCATCACACTGTCCCTGAAAGAGTTTTCAGATGTATTACCACAATTCGCTTGACAATATTTAGAACCAAATGTTACAGGAAGAAGCCTGTCGCCATACACAAGACTCCAGTTATGTAGCAAATGACATTAAATAATGCACATAAGTATTATGTTCACACAATGAACACATTTGTCAATCTTGCTTACAAGATTTGTTATGATACATAATATTATGGAAGTGAAGTAAGTAAAAGCTTGTAATAATTATGTTTTGTAAACTAGGTAAGTAATATTTACCATTCAAAGATCCTTTCTACAGAATGAGTTGTGCTTCTTCTTAGCCTGGGGGGCTATTCCTGAGCGTGAGATGAGATAAGATTTTATCTTGGTCACTCTCACACCTATGACAATTTAAACTAGAGCAACAAGGACGCAAAATGGTGAGATGAGAATCTCAAATCTCCGAATAGGGCCCCTGTTTTGGAATGAAGATGCAGTAGTGGCAGCCATCACACACATTCAACCACTCGGGGGGACCTCACGTGAATTGTAGAAGCTAAAATATTAATTAAAAGTATCAGTTAATATGTAGATTACAGTTTCTTCATTAATCAAGCATAAAATTGTTCTCTGGTTTAGAAATTATATAAGGAAGAAGCAGTATGACTCTAATTTCTAGAACACAGCACATAGGCCAAATACAACAACAAGCAAACAGACTAGACAGTGTGCGTAACTTCAGCTTCCTCATAGGTGATAGAATAGTTTTACCTATGCCAATATTTAAAGCATAATAGCTGCAATCAAATATCCTAGTCTTAGTTTAGCTGCCACAAGAACTTCGTTAATATGAGCCATTTACTATGTGTCAGCTGGAGTGACACAACCTCAGCTCGCACATCCAGTACAGGCAAACCAGTGAGGTTAGGGTTTTGGACAATAGCTAGAAAATTAAAGCATAATAGCTGCACAAGGTAGGAAAAATCTGAACGATGCTACTCAAAACATGTAGAAGCTATGATCAAAAAACTGTGTGTAAGCTGGTGTTGTGTCACTTCAGCTACTCATCTCATATCTTCCAAACGAAAGAAGGTATGACTATGCATTTTAGCTCAAATTTTAAAGCATAATTGCTGCCAATGGCAGCAAAATTTTCAAGTCTCTGGGTTATATACTTTCCGAGTTATAAGCTAATACCTATGTGTAAGCTGAAGTTGCGTCACTTCAGCTGACACATGTTGAATCGACGAAACTATCAAACGTAGAGTTTTCATTTAAAAGGCAAAAATTAAAGCATAATTGCTGCACTAGGCAGCAAAATTTTCAGATTCCTAGACCTCGTAGTTTCCACGTAATAATCAAAAAACAGTTTTCGCGCCAAAAAATTCAAATTTTTGCTTAAAAGCGGCGTTGCCGTTCCGTGCGGTACATTATTGCAATTCAATTTGATCTTAGCGCGCATAGTGTTAAAAGTCATTTTAACTTGTGTTCAAAATTCTTTTAGTTTTGTTTAGACTGAGAGCCCCTGAACCATATGGAACTAAGAATGCACCTGTAAAATTTGAAGGCAGATTCTTATGACCTTAAACAACGACGAAGGTTATTGGTTTTGGCGTGGCTTGTTCTCTGTAATTTGGCTAACAAAAAACGACTGAGAGCCGCTGAACTATATGAAACTAGGTATGTATGTTATTTTAAAGATAGATTCTTATGAACTTAGAAGACGAGATAACTAGACTAGGAGCTCCCTGGTCTTCTGATTCTTCATGGAACAACTGAAATAACACTGAAGTAGTTATCGAATACAGATACTTACATACTTACAGGCTATGGAAACTGACGTGGTTTTCACACATTATGATTTTATGTAACGGGAATCACTTACTTATGCGGTTGAAACAATAGTCGGAATACGAGTAATTCCCGTATCATAAAATCAAAGTACTTACAGACTATTAAAATACATTTTACTATCTCTTACCCACACATTAAACATTTATCTTCTTGATTGAATCAGGCGTTACTTTGCGGAAGTTCATCTTCAAACTTGTTAAACACCTACACTACTTACTTACACTAGATATTGTCCAAGTAACAAATTTATCTTCTTTACTATACAGTGGTTTGTCTTTCTTCTTTATTTTAATTTTTTAATTTTTAAATTAGTAAATGTACTAGATGGCACGCGAAGGGTGTAGCGGGGTGGTGGGGCAAAAAAACTGGTTCGCCATGCCACTGTCTACCTCGCGCCTGTGACGTCAAGCAGCCATTATCTGTCGCGCGACGTCTTTTGTTAGCCAAATTACAGAGAACAAGCCACGCCAAAACCAATAACCTTCGTCGTTGTTTAAGGTCATAAGAATCTGCCTTCAAATTTTACAGGTGCATTCTTAGTTCCATATGGTTCAGGGGCTCTCAGTCTAAACAAAACTAAAAGAATTTTGAACACAAGTTAAAATGACTTTTAACACTATGCGCGCTAAGATCAAATTGAATTGCAATAATGTACCGCACGGAACGGCAACGCCGCTTTTAAGCAAAAATTTGAATTTTTTGGCGCGAAAACTGTTTTTTGATTATTACGTGGAAACTACGAGGTCTAGGAATCTGAAAATTTTGCTGCCTAGTGCAGCAATTATGCTTTAATTTTTGCCTTTTAAATGAAAACTCTACGTTTGATAGTTTCGTCGATTCAACATGTGTCAGCTGAAGTGACGCAACTTCAGCTTACACATAGGTATTAGCTTATAACTCGGAAAGTATATAACCCAGAGACTTGAAAATTTTGCTGCCAATGGCAGCAATTATGCTTTAAAATTTGAGCTAAAATGCATAGTCATACCTTCTTTCGTTTGGAAGATATGAGATGAGTAGCTGAAGTGACACAACACCAGCTTACACACAGTTTTTTGATCATAGCTTCTACATGTTTTGAGTAGCATCGTTCAGATTTTTCCTACCTTGTGCAGCTATTATGCTTTAATTTTCTAGCTATTGTCCAAAACCCTAACCTCACTGGTTTGCCTGTACTGGATGTGCGAGCTGAGGTTGTGTCACTCCAGCTGACACATAGTAAATGGCTCATATTAACGAAGTTCTTGTGGCAGCTAAACTAAGACTGGGATATTTGATTGCAGCTATTATGCTTTAAATATTGGCATAGGTAAAATTATTCTATCACCTATGAGGAAGCTGAAGTTACGGACACGACTAGAGTGTGCGTAACTTCAGCTTCCTCATAGGTGATAGAATAGTTTTACCTATGCCAATATTTAAAGCATAATAGCTGCAATCAAATATCCCAGTCTTAGTTTAGCTGCCACAAGAACTTCGTTAATATGAGCCATTTACTATGTGTCAGCTGGAGTGACACAACCTCAGCTCGCACATCCAGTACAGGCAAACCAGTGAGGTTAGGGTTTTGGACAATAGCTAGAAAATTAAAGCATAATAGCTGCACAAGGTAGGAAAAATCTGAACGATGCTACTCAAAACATGTAGAAGCTATGATCAAAAAACTGTGTGTAAGCTGGTGTTGTGTCACTTCAGCTACTCATCTCATATCTTCCAAACGAAAGAAGGTATGACTATGCATTTTAGCTCAAATTTTAAAGCATAATTGCTGCCATTGGCAGCAAAATTTTCAAGTCTCTGGGTTATATACTTTCCGAGTTATAAGCTAATACCTATGTGTAAGCTGAAGTTGCGTCACTTCAGCTGACACATGTTGAATCGACGAAACTATCAAACGTAGAGTTTTCATTTAAAAGGCAAAAATTAAAGCATAATTGCTGCACTAGGCAGCAAAATTTTCAGATTCCTAGACCTCGTAGTTTCCACGTAATAATCAAAAAACAGTTTTCGCGCCAAAAAATTCAAATTTTTGCTTAAAAGCGGCGTTGCCGTTCCGTGCGGTACATTATTGCAATTCAATTTGATCTTAGCGCGCATAGTGTTAAAAGTCATTTTAACTTGTGTTCAAAATTCTTTTAGTTTTGTTTAGACTGAGAGCCCCTGAACCATATGGAACTAAGAATGCACCTGTAAAATTTGAAGGCAGATTCTTATGACCTTAAACAAAGACGAAGGTTATTGGTTTTGGCGTGGCTTGTTCTCTGTAATTTGGCTAACAAAAAACGACTGAGAGCCGCTGAACTATATGAAACTAGGTATGTATGTTATTTTAAAGATAGATTCTTATGAACTTAGAAGACGAGATAACTAGACTAGGAGCTCCCTGGTCTTCTGATTCTTCATGGAACAACTGAAATAACACTGAAGTAGTTATCGAATACAGATACTTACATACTTACAGGCTATGGAAACTGACGTGGTTTTCACACATTATGATTTTATGTAACGGGAATCACTTACTTATGCGGTTGAAACAATAGTCGGAATACGAGTAATTCCCGTATCATAAAATCAAAGTACTTACAGACTATTAAAATACATTTTACTATCTCTTACCCACACATTAAACATTTATCTTCTTGATTGAATCAGGCGTTACTTTGCGGAAGTTCATCTTCAAACTTGTTAAACACCTACACTACTTACTTACACTAGATATTGTCCAAGTAACAAATTTATCTTCTTTACTATACAGTGGTTTGTCTTTCTTCTTTATTTTAATTTTTTAATTTTTAAATTAGTAAATGTACTAGATGGCACGCGAAGGGTGTAGCGGGGTGGTGGGGCAAAAAAACTGGTTCGCCATGCCACTGTCTACCTCGCGCCTGTGACGTCAAGCAGCCATTATCTGTCGCGCGACGTCTTTTGTTAGCCAAATTACAGAGAACAAGCCACGCCAAAACCAATAACCTTCGTCGTTGTTTAAGGTCATAAGAATCTGCCTTCAAATTTTACAGGTGCATTCTTAGTTCCATATGGTTCAGGGGCTCTCAGTCTAAACAAAACTAAAAGAATTTTGAACACAAGTTAAAATGACTTTTAACACTATGCGCGCTAAGATCAAATTGAATTGCAATAATGTACCGCACGGAACGGCAACGCCGCTTTTAAGCAAAAATTTGAATTTTTTGGCGCGAAAACTGTTTTTTGATTATTACGTGGAAACTACGAGGTCTAGGAATCTGAAAATTTTGCTGCCTAGTGCAGCAATTATGCTTTAATTTTTGCCTTTTAAATGAAAACTCTACGTTTGATAGTTTCGTCGATTCAACATGTGTCAGCTGAAGTGACGCAACTTCAGCTTACACATAGGTATTAGCTTATAACTCGGAAAGTATATAACCCAGAGACTTGAAAATTTTGCTGCCAATGGCAGCAATTATGCTTTAAAATTTGAGCTAAAATGCATAGTCATACCTTCTTTCGTTTGGAAGATATGAGATGAGTAGCTGAAGTGACACAACACCAGCTTACACACAGTTTTTTGATCATAGCTTCTACATGTTTTGAGTAGCATCGTTCAGATTTTTCCTACCTTGTGCAGCTATTATGCTTTAATTTTCTAGCTATTGTCCAAAACCCTAACCTCACTGGTTTGCCTGTACTGGATGTGCGAGCTGAGGTTGTGTCACTCCAGCTGACACATAGTAAATGGCTCATATTAACGAAGTTCTTGTGGCAGCTAAACTAAGACTGGGATATTTGATTGCAGCTATTATGCTTTAAATATTGGCATAGGTAAAATTATTCTATCACATATGAGGAAGCTGAAGTTACCTACTTTCGTGTGCGTAACTTCAGCTTCCTCATAGGTGATAGAATAGTTTTACCTATGCCAATATTTAAAGCATAATAGCTGCAATCAAATATCCTAGTCTTAGTTTAGCTGCCACAAGAACTTCGTTAATATGAGCCATTTACTATGTGTCAGCTGGAGTGACACAACCTCAGCTCGCACATCCAGTACAGGCAAACCAGTGAGGTTAGGGTTTTGGACAATAGCTAGAAAATTAAAGCATAATAGCTGCACAAGGTAGGAAAAATCTGAACGATGCTACTCAAAACATGTAGAAGCTATGATCAAAAAACTGTGTGTAAGCTGGTGTTGTGTCACTTCAGCTACTCATCTCATATCTTCCAAACGAAAGAAGGTATGACTATGCATTTTAGCTCAAATTTTAAAGCATAATTGCTGCCATTGGCAGCAAAATTTTCAAGTCTCTGGGTTATATACTTTCCGAGTTATAAGCTAATACCTATGTGTAAGCTGAAGTTGCGTCACTTCAGCTGACACATGTTGAATCGACGAAACTATCAAACGTAGAGTTTTCATTTAAAAGGCAAAAATTAAAGCATAATTGCTGCACTAGGCAGCAAAATTTTCAGATTCCTAGACCTCGTAGTTTCCACGTAATAATCAAAAAACAGTTTTCGCGCCAAAAAATTCAAATTTTTGCTTAAAAGCGGCGTTGCCGTTCCGTGCGGTACATTATTGCAATTCAATTTGATCTTAGCGCGCATAGTGTTAAAAGTCATTTTAACTTGTGTTCAAAATTCTTTTAGTTTTGTTTAGACTGAGAGCCCCTGAACCATATGGAACTAAGAATGCACCTGTAAAATTTGAAGGCAGATTCTTATGACCTTAAACAACGACGAAGGTTATTGGTTTTGGCGTGGCTTGTTCTCTGTAATTTGGCTAACAAAAAACGACTGAGAGCCGCTGAACTATATGAAACTAGGTATGTATGTTATTTTAAAGATAGATTCTTATGAACTTAGAAGACGAGATAACTAGACTAGGAGCTCCCTGGTCTTCTGATTCTTCATGGAACAACTGAAATAACACTGAAGTAGTTATCGAATACAGATACTTACATACTTACAGGCTATGGAAACTGACGTGGTTTTCACACATTATGATTTTATGTAACGGGAATCACTTACTTATGCGGTTGAAACAATAGTCGGAATACGAGTAATTCCCGTATCATAAAATCAAAGTACTTACAGACTATTAAAATACATTTTACTATCTCTTACCCACACATTAAACATTTATCTTCTTGATTGAATCAGGCGTTACTTTGCGGAAGTTCATCTTCAAACTTGTTAAACACCTACACTACTTACTTACACTAGATATTGTCCAAGTAACAAATTTATCTTCTTTACTATACAGTGGTTTGTCTTTCTTCTTTATTTTAATTTTTTAATTTTTAAATTAGTAAATGTACTAGATGGCACGCGAAGGGTGTAGCGGGGTGGTGGGGCAAAAAAACTGGTTCGCCATGCCACTGTCTACCTCGCGCCTGTGACGTCAAGCAGCCATTATCTGTCGCGCGACGTCTTTTGTTAGCCAAATTACAGAGAACAAGCCACGCCAAAACCAATAACCTTCGTCGTTGTTTAAGGTCATAAGAATCTGCCTTCAAATTTTACAGGTGCATTCTTAGTTCCATATGGTTCAGGGGCTCTCAGTCTAAACAAAACTAAAAGAATTTTGAACACAAGTTAAAATGACTTTTAACACTATGCGCGCTAAGATCAAATTGAATTGCAATAATGTACCGCACGGAACGGCAACGCCGCTTTTAAGCAAAAATTTGAATTTTTTGGCGCGAAAACTGTTTTTTGATTATTACGTGGAAACTACGAGGTCTAGGAATCTGAAAATTTTGCTGCCTAGTGCAGCAATTATGCTTTAATTTTTGCCTTTTAAATGAAAACTCTACGTTTGATAGTTTCGTCGATTCAACATGTGTCAGCTGAAGTGACGCAACTTCAGCTTACACATAGGTATTAGCTTATAACTCGGAAAGTATATAACCCAGAGACTTGAAAATTTTGCTGCCAATGGCAGCAATTATGCTTTAAAATTTGAGCTAAAATGCATAGTCATACCTTCTTTCGTTTGGAAGATATGAGATGAGTAGCTGAAGTGACACAACACCAGCTTACACACAGTTTTTTGATCATAGCTTCTACATGTTTTGAGTAGCATCGTTCAGATTTCTCCTACCTTGTGCAGCTATTATGCTTTAATTTTCTAGCTATTGTCCAAAACCCTAACCTCACTGGTTTGCCTGTACTGGATGTGCGAGCTGAGGTTGTGTCACTCCAGCTGACACATAGTAAATGGCTCATATTAACGAAGTTCTTGTGGCAGCTAAACTAAGACTGGGATATTTGATTGCAGCTATTATGCTTTAAATATTGGCATAGGTAAAATTATTCTATCACCTATGAGGAAGCTGAAGTTACGGACACGACTAGAGTGTGCGTAACTTCAGCTTCCTCATAGGTGATAGAATAGTTTTACCTATGCCAATATTTAAAGCATAATAGCTGCAATCAAATATCCTAGTCTTAGTTTAGCTGCCACAAGAACTTCGTTAATATGAGCCATTTACTATGTGTCAGCTGGAGTGACACAACCTCAGCTCGCACATCCAGTACAGGCAAACCAGTGAGGTTAGGGTTTTGGACAATAGCTAGAAAATTAAAGCATAATAGCTGCACAAGGTAGGAAAAATCTGAACGATGCTACTCAAAACATGTAGAAGCTATGATCAAAAAACTGTGTGTAAGCTGGTGTTGTGTCACTTCAGCTACTCATCTCATATCTTCCAAACGAAAGAAGGTATGACTATGCATTTTAGCTCAAATTTTAAAGCATAATTGCTGCCATTGGCAGCAAAATTTTCAAGTCTCTGGGTTATATACTTTCCGAGTTATAAGCTAATACCTATGTGTAAGCTGAAGTTGCGTCACTTCAGCTGACACATGTTGAATCGACGAAACTATCAAACGTAGAGTTTTCATTTAAAAGGCAAAAATTAAAGCATAATTGCTGCACTAGGCAGCAAAATTTTCAGATTCCTAGACCTCGTAGTTTCCACGTAATAATCAAAAAACAGTTTTCGCGCCAAAAAATTCAAATTTTTGCTTAAAAGCGGCGTTGCCGTTCCGTGCGGTACATTATTGCAATTCAATTTGATCTTAGCGCGCATAGTGTTAAAAGTCATTTTAACTTGTGTTCAAAATTCTTTTAGTTTTGTTTAGACTGAGAGCCCCTGAACCATATGGAACTAAGAATGCACCTGTAAAATTTGAAGGCAGATTCTTATGACCTTAAACAACGACGAAGGTTATTGGTTTTGGCGTGGCTTGTTCTCTGTAATTTGGCTAACAAAAAACGACTGAGAGCCGCTGAACTATATGAAACTAGGTATGTATGTTATTTTAAAGATAGATTCTTATGAACTTAGAAGACGAGATAACTAGACTAGGAGCTCCCTGGTCTTCTGATTCTTCATGGAACAACTGAAATAACACTGAAGTAGTTATCGAATACAGATACTTACATACTTACAGGCTATGGAAACTGACGTGGTTTTCACACATTATGATTTTATGTAACGGGAATCACTTACTTATGCGGTTGAAACAATAGTCGGAATACGAGTAATTCCCGTATCATAAAATCAAAGTACTTACAGACTATTAAAATACATTTTACTATCTCTTACCCACACATTAAACATTTATCTTCTTGATTGAATCAGGCGTTACTTTGCGGAAGTTCATCTTCAAACTTGTTAAACACCTACACTACTTACTTACACTAGATATTGTCCAAGTAACAAATTTATCTTCTTTACTATACAGTGGTTTGTCTTTCTTCTTTATTTTAATTTTTTAATTTTTAAATTAGTAAATGTACTAGATGGCACGCGAAGGGTGTAGCGGGGTGGTGGGGCAAAAAAACTGGTTCGCCATGCCACTGTCTACCTCGCGCCTGTGACGTCAAGCAGCCATTATCTGTCGCGCGACGTCTTTTGTTAGCCAAATTACAGAGAACAAGCCACGCCAAAACCAATAACCTTCGTCGTTGTTTAAGGTCATAAGAATCTGCCTTCAAATTTTACAGGTGCATTCTTAGTTCCATATGGTTCAGGGGCTCTCAGTCTAAACAAAACTAAAAGAATTTTGAACACAAGTTAAAATGACTTTTAACACTATGCGCGCTAAGATCAAATTGAATTGCAATAATGTACCGCACGGAACGGCAACGCCGCTTTTAAGCAAAAATTTGAATTTTTTGGCGCGAAAACTGTTTTTTGATTATTACGTGGAAACTACGAGGTCTAGGAATCTGAAAATTTTGCTGCCTAGTGCAGCAATTATGCTTTAATTTTTGCCTTTTAAATGAAAACTCTACGTTTGATAGTTTCGTCGATTCAACATGTGTCAGCTGAAGTGACGCAACTTCAGCTTACACATAGGTATTAGCTTATAACTCGGAAAGTATATAACCCAGAGACTTGAAAATTTTGCTGCCAATGGCAGCAATTATGCTTTAAAATTTGAGCTAAAATGCATAGTCATACCTTCTTTCGTTTGGAAGATATGAGATGAGTAGCTGAAGTGACACAACACCAGCTTACACACAGTTTTTTGATCATAGCTTCTACATGTTTTGAGTAGCATCGTTCAGATTTTTCCTACCTTGTGCAGCTATTATGCTTTAATTTTCTAGCTATTGTCCAAAACCCTAACCTCACTGGTTTGCCTGTACTGGATGTGCGAGCTGAGGTTGTGTCACTCCAGCTGACACATAGTAAATGGCTCATATTAACGAAGTTCTTGTGGCAGCTAAACTAAGACTGGGATATTTGATTGCAGCTATTATGCTTTAAATATTGGCATAGGTAAAATTATTCTATCACCTATGAGGAAGCTGAAGTTACGGACACGACTAGACAACAATAATTATCACTGTTGCGTTTGTGACTGGTGAATTGTATGCATGCACGTAATTTATGCGGTCCTTAACAAAGTTTTCGTAGGGTTTAGCATAGTATTAAACTTTCTTAAAGAAAGTTTAGGCTTAGGCTTGTTGCCTGCTGTAGCTTCTTTGGAGAAGGAGAACCAATAGAACATCACCTAACCCCCATAATTGCATATAATAGCAATCCATACAGTACTTAACACTGCCAAAGAAATAAATGATGTCCACCAACTTATTAAATTTAGGGTTAGGTTTCTGCGAAAATATTTAGAACAAAATCTCGCTGTAATTACCTTGGACGTCTAATACTCTCCTCCCGTTCTGCAGCTCGGCGGGAAAGACACAGAATACTCCTATTACGCGAAAGCTTACTCTTCCAATCTCCACAAGTTTACATACACAGGAACACAAGCAATAAGTACCTATTTACAGTGTTGTCTTTTTTTTAAATTTTTAACTACTTAATCGAAAAAGACAAAAGACTGCAGCTATTCCGAGGCTATGCAACATTCATTGTTAGGGATTATAATCTACAGCGTTTTAGACTCCAAATTCTCCGTTAATACGACTCTTGGTTAGTTAACGGAGGCGGATTAGCTTCCGTCTTCATTTGACATTTCCTAATTTGCTTGGAGCTGTCAACGGAGTTACGTAATACCAATTTTAAGTCAAAGTAAGGTAAGTGCAGCTATCACCGACCCTGTTAAGAGAGTTTTTGAACCGATGGCTATTATTTAACCTAGTGGTTGTTAATATACTTATTTTTTTCATTCAAAATCAATGAATAGTATTCATTCTTTATTTTTACTGTCGTGTATGCTTCCAAATAGAAGAGTATCTTATTAAAAACAAGTAACAAAGTAACAAAGTCAATTGTTTCTATTACCGACCCATTGCGAAGGCTATGATGCTAATACCGATTTTTAGGAAGCCATTACCGACTGTACCTTACCTAGGTAATTTTAATCCAGGTTACGTATGGAATATTTTAATTTAATATAGAAATAACTCTTAATTTAGTTTTTTTTTAATTATGTTGATTTTAAATGATTAATCTTAAACTATTTTTGTACCCGTTCCGGCGACAAATAAAAAATTAAGAATAAAGAAATCAATTATTTTTGTTAAGGGTTCCGTTTAGACTTTACTGTGAAATTTTACAAAAAAATAATTTGTAATTGAAAATTGATTCAACCTGAATAAAAAAAGTGTTAATTTAACCTGAAAACAACAATATTTTAAATTGATTGTCGAGTAAGTATATAATTTATTTACCCTAAAGTAAAAGTTTACATCTCATTCCGTAGTCTTTATCCTATCCACCACAATTTGCAGTTACGTACTGAGCGTAAAATCACAAAATGCTGACAGATCTAGGAGGAGCATCAAGCGCCATCTTGAAAAAAAAATGTTGGCCGATATCCCGAAAACTATGCACTTTAGGGCAAAAGTTATTGAGATCGTTAGTGTAGAAAATACAATTTTGCATTTTTTTTCTTCAAACTTTTTTTTTAAATTACCGTTTACTATTTATGATCCATTTAATGAACCGGTTTTTCTATCTCGGCCAATAACTCTTATTAAGAGAGAAAAACCGGTTAATTTAATGGGAGATAAATCGTAGCCGATAAGTTTAACAAAAAAATTCACGAGAAATAAAAGATGCGAAATTTCATTTTCTACAATAATAGTCTCAACAACTTTTGCCCTAAAGTCCATGGTTCCGAGATATCAGTCAAAAATTTTTTTTCAAGACGGCGCTTGAAGCTCTACCTGGATCTGTGAGCATTTTGTGATTTTATGCTCAGTACGTGACCCTAAATCTTATAAAAAACAAAAATTGGTTCGGAAATTTAGTGCAAGAATAATTTCTATTTTTACTGGCCTATTGGATAAGATTTGGTATGGAGGTAGCTGGATTAACACATAGGGTTACTTTTAATCCCGAAAGAAGAAATGGTTCCTGTGGGACAGCGGTTGAAACCGCGGAGCGCTGCTAGTACTAATATAACGGTTCATAGAATTTTAGGGTTTTTGAATGAGAATTAAATTGTTTCATTCAATGGTTTGTGAGTTTATTAATCGGCGGCGGCGGTAAGAAACAATAGAACCATTGACAAAAAACTATTATTTACTAAGTAGTCATCTGTCCCATACTGAGACCTCCTATAAGCCTCCTATAAGCTATAGTATGTATATATATATAAGTATATATATGTACATACTACCCGCCTATAACTTCACGAACCCAGATCCGATTGTTCTCATAAACAAACCTAAAAATTTCTTAAGTGTCTATGGAACCCTAAAAATAAATGATTTATTAAACACAATTTTAGTAGAGTCGGTGATAGGTTCACATTGTTGCTATTGCCGACTGATATGGGTCGGTAATAAAGTATTGCTTGCAAAGTTTAAAGATGTTTTACCGACTCTCAAAAAGTAGGCGATATTTGTTCAATTATCTTCCCATACCATAACAGATACTGCAATTGGTTGATTTAACAAAAACTATTATCAGATCAATGTACATCATTACACAAAAAAAGGTAATTTAATAATGTTTCATTTTCAACAACGATCTCTGAATCATTTAATAATAAAATGAAAGATACAACCAATTAAGAAGTAAACCAGCCGAAATAGAATATATCGCTAATAGATTTCTGAAAAGGTTAATTGTTGCAGATTAATATGGTATACGAAATATTTGTTTTTAATGATATGGATCAACAAGAAATATAAAATAACTAATTATAGCATTTCGGCCATTACCGACCCATGGGTCGGTGAAAGCTGCCACTAGTAAAATCAGTGAACCTAATACCGCTCTATCTAAATTTCATGTTTTACCCGTAAAATTTACTGAAATTTGAAGAAATGCGATGTGAAATCAACGATTAATGCTAAAATGAATAAATACTATCACTAAAAATAACAGAACATACAATTAAAATCGATAAAAAGTCTTATGCAAATATTGTTATGTACTTCCCTGACGGAACAAGCGCCAGTACGACACGGCCAGCTTCCTCGCAGTTGGCAAAGATACTGCTGTTTTTTATCACTTTCCTAGTCAGCTACACACACAAACATAAGTGAGTACGATACTCAATGAACACATATGCGTATCTACTCCAATACTAAGTAGCTAAATTATCCCAGTGCCGTCAAAACTGCGAATCAACTTCATGGATCGGTAAAACCTGCAGATTTTCAATGGATCGCTGATAGCTGCACTTACCTTATGGGGATTTGTTCATTCAATTTGTTTCACAGCGCTCGCGATCGCGATCCTCCATGATGGCCGCTACGGAATACGAAACGCTCTCGCAATCCGCTTCAACCGTCAAAAATAACCAATCTTGGTTTCATTGGTTTCATCGCTAACTTAGATAATAAGCCTGCTGGTCTAGCATTTCGGCAGCCAACACGTAATGACGTCACTCGTCATTGTCATCGTCTCTTTCAAACTATTTATGAAATAGCTGCGCCCCGCGGTTTCACCCGCGGTTAAAAAGTAGCCTGTGTGCTATTCTAGACTATAATCTATCTCTGTGCCAAATTTCATCCAGATATGTTCAGCCGTTCTGGCGTGAAAGAGTAACAAACATGCAACCATCCATCCATCCATCCATTCTTACAAACTTTCACGTTTATAATATTAGTAGGAGATATTAGTAGGATTACATATTACGGTCTTGTTTATGCATCGATTGACGTCACTACGTGTTTCCCACGTGACCATTTTTAACTCGGAATGCCTGAAATACCTGGAATGAATACCTGGCGAAGTATATTAATACATAGAACTCAAATCTAAATGTGAGGCTCCGACACGTCACACATTTTCTGCGCGTCAGCTCAAGTGTCGGATAGCAATAACACAAATATTTATGACTATGTATAATCATATGTAATTATAATTAATTAACTGACAAAATGTATGAAACAGCTGTTTCTGTGTTTACGATTTCAGTTTCAGTTCATTAGTAGGTAAAATTTTGTCATTTTGGTCATAATGTGGTTACAATAATGGTTATAATTGATTACAATGATATCAAAGTCAAGATGTATTTATTCAATTTGGGTATCAAAGATACACTTAAGGAGGTCAAAGTTTTATATTAGACTCGACCGCCTAGTTCGGAAAAAGAGCCACTACTCAGAAGAACAGGCAAGAAACTGAGAGACATTAATTAAAAAAAATACTGTCTAACAAATTTTGGCTTACAACTAGTTTAATATCTATGTACTAGGCTACTTGGCGGAAGTGGAAGGTTCCAGACATCTTTCATCATATTCCAGAATATGTTCGTCGGATAACGAAACTGCTACTAGGTATTTCATTTTCACTATTTTTGCAGGAAGACTACACGTACTCCTCAGTAGACTTCATGGAAACGTGGCGTGGCATGGAAGATGTTCAGAAACTTGGATTAGCGAAGTCCATTGGTATCTCCAATTTTAATGCTGAACAACTCTTGAGGGTTTTGGAGGAGGGAACTGTGAAGCCAGCAGCTCTGCAAATAGAGGTGATTAAGGGCGACATTCTAAAACGACGCTCAGTCAAAAATCTCGATTTAAAACTAGTTTTACTCTAGGTAGGGTCAACTGGGGCAAATGCGTCTGTCGGCGCCACATACTTTTTTTTATGTTCAGTTGCAATAGTCTGTACAAGATGGCGTTAGTTGCTTAATTTGTGAAGGGTTTGTCAGTTATTCTCGAAAGACGCAATTGTCCCACAAACGCATTTGCCCCAGTTGACCCTACTAGTTTTAAATTACAATTTATTACTGAGCCTCATTTTAGAATGCGGCCCTATATCTTATAAGATGAACTACTAGTAGTAGTAGTACTAGTAGTAGTAGTAGTAGTAACTTTAACAGTCTTGAATCTGATGGTTAGAATCTGGTGACGTGAATGTGTCATGAATCTAATTAGAATTTGGCTACTTGAATAAAAATATTTAAAATAACTTTGTTTCAGGTGATTATAACCCATATAATACCAAATACACGAGAAAACAAGTCAAATCACATCCGCAATAAGTACATTAATTATAGAATAAAAATTAAGTCGTATTTTTTTCTTTTAAAGATGTTTCATGACGATATAATTCATGATGATTCTAAAGATTGTCATGACTATTGACATGAAACCAATGTACCATTACAGGTCCATCCGAATATCATCCAGACCGAGCTGATAGGCATCTGTTGTGCACACAACATCACTGTGATGGGCTACAGCCCTCTGGGTTCGCTGGTGACGGGGTTTAGACCATATTTCTTTTGAGAATGCTTTCTTATTTACATGAGGCAAATGTAACCTTCCAGGTCCATTCGAATATCATCCAGACCGAGCTGATAGGCGTCTGCCGTGCGCACAACATCACTGTGATGGGCTACAGCCCCCCTGAGTTCGCTGGTGAAGTGGTTTCGACCATATTTCTTTTGAGAATGCTTTCTTATTTACATGAGGCAAATGTAACCTTCCAGGTCCATCCTAATATCATCCAGACCGAGCTGATAGGCATCTGTCGTGCGCACAACATCACTGTGATGGGCTACAGCCCCTTGGGTTCGCTGGTCACGCGGTACGGAGCCACCTTCCCAGGTCCCAAGATGCACGACCCAACACTGGTGGCAATAGCTCAGAAACACAACAAGACAGTGGCGCAAGTCGTGCTCAGATGGGCGGTAGGTTATTATATTGTTCCAATCCTACTCTTAACTAATACCTTTTATAAATGCGAAAGGGAGCTTGTTTATTTGTCACACTTTCACGTTACACGTGAAAGCCTCGTAAATGCAAAATTTTATGATGGTCGCGTCATGAAATTTTGCATGCACGAGGGGTACAGAAAATGACATAGGGTACTTTTAATCTCAAAAAAATTAACAGTTCCTGTGGGACCGCGGGGCGCAGCAAGTATTATCATACTTTGTGTGTGTGTGTGTGTGTGTTTGTTTGTTAATTCTTCACGCTGAAAAGGATGGTCAGATTTAATGGAGGTATACCTTATGTCCTGAATTATCACAAAGGTATGCAGACCAGACCCGCACGCGGGATGGTAACCGTACGAGAGGAACTGAGTCCTTGCAGTCAGTTACATTTGAATACCCCCGGTGCTCATAAGGACGGGCAATATTTTCACTGCAATACTGCCTCGGTCATATTGCGACAATCTTTTGATTATGACCCCACCATTAATTCATACATTTCTAGCATAGCTGATGCTGGCCGGCTAGAGTCGGCAATATTGCCAGTATTGCCGGGTCAGTATAACAGTAAATTAGTAAAGCGATGGCAGCCTAGTTGGGAGAAGGTCCGCCTCTCAAGCCAGAGGGAGCGGGTTCGAACCCAGCCGACGGCACGCACCAATTTATTCATTGTGTGAACGTATGTGCGCATTGTATGTCATCTGCTACATGACTGGAGCCCGGTGTATGGCGACAGGCTCGCCCCCTGTCACATTTGGGACTGAATATCGTCCGGCGAAATGTGGGTGTTGTATTACACCTCTGCCAGCCCCCTCGGGGGAAAGGCGTGACGATATGTATGTATGTAGTATAGCAGTAAAAATATGGACCGTCTAGGAGTGCCCTTAGGTTCTGGATCCATTGGATGAATGCGCGAAAAATTAGCGGAGCGTGAGGAAAAATAGAACCGCTTCGCTGCGCTTGCGCACCGCTCGTTTTCCTCGCGCATCATTCTTGGAACGCAGCCGAATACGTTTTAAACAAAACACGTCATTTTCATACATTTTATATGAATTAAGTTCTAAGTTAAGTTAAGTTTCAGTTGTTTTTTTTTTCAGTTGTTTTTTAAGCCATTAGTTATTTCAGTCGTTAATTTTCCTGATTAATAAATAAATAAATCATGTCCGACATGTATGATTTGTGCCTTAAAATGATTATTGTTCTGCAGGTCGACAAACACGTGGTGCCGTTACCAAAATCAGTGACTCCAAAAAGACTAGAAGAGAACCTCAACATTTTTGACTTTAAGCTGACAGAAGAAGAAATCCAGAAGATTGATGCGTTTAACTCCAACTCCAGGCTTATCTTACCTTCGTTTTGGCAAGAACACAAATATTACCCTTTCGAAAAGGTTGACAATCCCATACCGGATCCGTTTTTGAATAAAATGGAGAGTAACTATTGAAATAAGTGCTACGTACTAGAGAAGCCGTTCTAAACAAAAAAAAAGTGTGTTAAGTACAGATAGTAGTAAGGTGTACAGATTGCAGTACAGTGCACACAAATGTACGCACACAGTGAATTCATGTTACATTTTGTACTCATATGTGTCAAAATAAACATATTATTTGATATCTAGTTGTTTTGATATTTGAATCTTTCAGGCTCCTTCATTCATTTAGGCTTTTTCATTTAGTCCGATTTTAGGATACTTTTTTAGGACTTTTTTTATCCATATTGTTGTGTTAGTAGCTGTAAGTTTTCTTAAGGAAATAATAAAAACCTAGAGGCTCTGTGAGCTAGAGACTTTACTAAATTAGGAGCCACCTCCATTTTTTTTCTATCTTTGGCGTTAGTTGCCTTATTTGTGAAGGGTTTGTCAGTAATTCTCGAAAGACGCAATCGCTCCACAGACGCATTTGCCCCAGTTGAACCCGCATTGGATTATCACAAATTGTTCTTATAGAATGAAAAGACACGTTGTATTTTTAATCTACCAGGGTCCCTATTCGGAGATTTGAAATTCTCATTTCACCTTTTTTCGTCCTTGTTGCTCTCGTTTGAAACGTCATAAGTGTGAGAGTGACCAGGATAGCGCAGGAATAGCCCCCCAGGGGGCTATTCCTGCTCGTGAGATGAGATGAGATTTTATCTTGGTTACTCTCACACATAAGACGTTTCAAACGAGAGCAACAAGGACGAAAAATAATGAGATGAAAATCTCCAATCTCCGAATAGGGTCCCAGGAAAAGTTGATACTTACCTACTTTCCAATTTCATTTCCATGTATTTTAGTTATTTCCAAAATATAATAAAACGCAGGACAGTTTTGTGGTTGTCTCTTTATCAATGTATATAAGTCGGTATTTACGTATCTACTTATAATCGAGTTATTATCTATAATAGTAATCGATAAAAACTCGCTAATCTTTATCGCCTTATCTTTTTTTTCTAAACTCTGGTTTAATACCTAGGTCTGGTGTACTTAGCCAGTTCCAAGTAGTGACTGTACTATGCGTTTATTCGATAAAAAATTTAACTCCGACGCAAAAACGACGATGTGTACAAGTTTGCCACGTCTGTGTGTGCGTGCGTGTGTGTGAGTGTGTGTTTCTGCTGTAGCATTGTAACTCCCGAAATTAATGTTCAAATGACAATCACTAATAATAATAATATTTGGACTTGTTAGGCCAAAGTTGAAACAAAAAAACGTTTAAAAAAGTTCGAGTGATTACTACTTCATTTAATAGTGTTCAATTGACAATCACTAATAATAATAATACACTAGACTTGTTAAGCCAAAGTTTAGACAAAAAAAAAACAAGATAAGACGTAAAAAACTGGATAAATAGAACAATCACACAAGTTACTGACCTGCCTAGTTTTCTGATAAGAAATTGCTAAGATTGTGTATTTAACTTCTTTGTTTATACTTATGCGATAGGTATTGGCTATGATTTGGAGTTAATAATGAAGAATCCATGACACGAGTTATAACGCGAATAGTATGTAATGTGTACTGATAACGCGCTTAATACGTTTTTTCATAAAATTGGTAAGTACGAAACGGACTACGTACATTTTTTATACCTACTTGAGTACAATTTTATTTTTATAATCGTTTCTGTATGATGTTAAACGGATTGAAGGAGAGTTTTGACCAGTGGCCCTATTCGGAGATTTGAGATTTTCATCTCACCTTTTTTCGTCCTTATTGCTCTCGTGTGAAACGTCATGGGTGTGAGAGTGACCAAGATAAAATCTCATCTCATTTCACGCGCAGGAATAGCCCCCCTGTATACATACATGTCCGTCCCTATGTTATTGCGACGGTTGAACCGATATCTTTTTACCCGACTGCGCAAGAAAGAGGGTTATGTTTTTCGAGTGTATGTATGTATGTGGGTATGTATGTATGAGGTTTCTTTGGCACGCCCTACAGCCTAAACAGCTTGATGGATTTCGACATTTGAGGTGTCATTTGAATCGTCTTGATAGTGGAAGTGACATAAGGTACCTACAATATTTTGCAGCCGGGTTTTTTGTTTTTTTTAAATAATATAACTTTTTATGCTACGAGTATGTCGTTAGAGTAGTCTTTATTACATTATTAACAAATAAATAATTATGTACAAGTTTAATAATAGAGAAAGTTCCCGTTAGGAATATTTGACTGCCTCGGTGGCTGAGTTGGTAGTGAACCTGCCTTCTGAGCTTGGGGGCGTGGGTTCGATTCCCACCTAGGGCAAACATTTATGTGATGAATTTGTGTTTGTCCTATGTCTGGATGTTAATATCTATTTAAGTATGTATTTAAAAATATCTAAGTATGTAGGTATATCAGTCTCTGACAGCCATAGTACAAGCTTTGCTTAGTTTGGGGTCAGGCGACCGTGTGTAGAAGTGTCCCGAATTTATTTATATATATTTATATTTCAACTGAAACACTAAATTCAACCTCATGGCACTTTCCAGGCATCCAACATCTTCTGTCGGCAACCTTCCAAGGCGAGAGTCCTTCTACGATCACTGACGTCGCCTGCTCCGTCTAATGCTAATGGTTTTGAAACGAGAGAATATCTATTGCTGACTGGGTAGTAATAGCCACGAAGAAAAGCTAAAACGAGGTGCTACAAATTTATCTTTTCTGCAATTTTGATTCGTAACATCTTCACCTACTTTTAGTTTAAGTACCTACCTAAACGCAACCCTCTCCCCTCTTCTTTCACACGCAGATCACACACGACCCGCTTCCTTCATACAATATTGATACCACCATATTAGGATGTTCTAACTAAGAAAAATATGTCCCTACTTGCTGTGCCCTGCGGTTTCACCGGCGTTTAAAAAGTATCCTATGTGCTGTTCCAGACTATAATCTAACCCAGTGCCAAATTTTGGGGGCTGAGCTACCCACGTCCGTAGGAGTGTACTCTATTTTGATTCCCTACACGTGGTCCCCGGGCAGTGCTAACCGGGTAGCAAACTCTGGTGGGAGGCTTCGGCCGTGGCTAGTTACCACCCACCGGACCAAGCCATGCCGTTAAATGACCTGGTCGTGTTTCGGGACGTAGTCCAGTGTAACCGTTCCGAAGACGGGTCTGAGCAGTAGTGCACTTGTAGCGCCTCACTCAACTGCCGTCTTTGTACTTCTTCACTCTACAATACTTCAAGGCTAGTATAGTGAATAAGTCCCTTATAGGTCGTCGTGCTCCATCTTAGACCACAACGTCGCTTAACATCAGGCGAGTTGGTGGTCAAACGCCGACCTATTCTGAATAAAAAAAAAAATCCAGATCCGTTCAGCTGTTCTGGCGTGATTGAGTAACAAACATCCATACATCCAGACTATCTCACTACCACTATCCCAACTTTCGCATTTCTAATATTAGTGAGATGAGATGAGAAGACCAGGGGCCCAATTCGGAGATTTAAGATTTTCATCTCACTTTTTTTCGTCTTTGTTGCTCTCATTTAAGACGTCATAGGTGTGAGAGTGACCAAGATAAAATCACATCTCATCTCACGCGCAGGAATAGCCCCCCAGATTTGTTGCACAATAAAAACCGGCACCTGGGGGTGAGATGAGATGATATTTGATCTTGATCACTCTCACACCTATGAAAATTCAAACGAGAGCAACAAGGACGAAAAAAGGTGAGCTGAAAATCTCAAATCTCCGAATAGGGCCCCTGTTGGATTGTAGTATGAGTAAAAATCCTATAGCGGAAAAACTAAAAGTCATGAGGCGATGTATGGAACGAAGAGCTGACGTGAACACGATGAATGACTATGAGAATACGCCGCTGCACCTGGCAGTGTGTATTGATAAACCAATCACCGCAAAGTTACTGCTGAAAGTGCTGATGTGAACGCGAAGAACGAACTCGGATATATACACGTCACTGAACTTATTATGCCTTTTGAGAGGAAGAGAGAGAGAGAAAGAGAGAGAGAGAGTCCAACGTGCCAATACGACCATAACGCTGGTCAGAGAAAGGTTTTTATTCATAAATCCATTAGGCACGAGCAACAATACTACGAGCGTACGTATAGGCTCTGAGCTAGTGTAAAACATTTTTAATCTGTCTTATCACAAACACTAATGCATTCATAATTTTTTACATACGACATAGCGACGGTGTGTTCTAGAGCCAGATACTAAATCCACCCTCGTGGCACTTTCCAGGGTCTGAACCGAGGGCTGCAAATCCGCCGAAGTCTGCCTCCGATGGGAGCCAAAGTAGTTCGCCGCCTGCCACCTTCCATCGCTTCGGCAACTGGAGCGAGCTCGCCTGCTGCAGAGACTCACTCACTGAGCAGTGCCTCTTCAGGAACACGACTATACATAAATCGAGTAACTGATCTTTTGGCGGATGACACCAGCTACTAACCCCTTGTAGAAATTATCATTTGACGACAATACCTGTTGTTCACATAGCCACGCATCCAAATACTAAGTCAAAATATACGCGAAGTTGCACGACCGTGCGTGTTGCGAGCTAATTATAACATTTAAAGTGCTATGGTTGACGTTTTGAACGGTTGGACAACAAATGCTGGAATGCAGAAGAAAGGTATCTAAGTAGTTCGAAGCTCTCATGGAGGCACCAAAGAAACGCGTTGCATTGCGTTGCGAATCTCCTTTAAACAAAACAGAACAGATTTCTTTTGATTTTAATATATTTGAGAAATTTTAAACATTCGTGGAGCCGAAACACGAATCCCGCGAAGCATGATCTCATGGTAATTTTCTAACCTTTAAAAGTTGACTACAAACATAAAATAATAAATGATATAAATATTTATTAAGCAAAGAATGACTTTAACAAAGGGTCAATCATACAATAGAAAAAACCAGCTATTAGAGTGCGTTAGGAGTAATAAGCCTACAGCAGAGAAACTAATTACTATAAGGAGGTGTCTGGAGCAAAGATGTGACGTGAACGCGACGGATCATTATGGCAACACACCGCTGCACCTGGCGGTGTTTCGTGACAGGATAATCATCGTGAAGCTGCTGCTAAAGCGTGGTGCTAACGTGAACGCAAAATCTAAGTCTGGATACACGCCACTGCATGGGGCGGCCAGTTCCGGAAGGACGTTGGTTGTGAAGCTGCTACTGAATCATAGCGCTGACGTGAACGTGAAGACAAAAAATGGAGACACGCCACTACATGAGGCGGTGTGTTCCGGAGTGATTTCCATTGTCGAACTGCTACTGAACAGCGGCGCTGATGTGAATGCGCAGACAACAGAAAAATTAACTCCCCTGCACCGGGCAGCAAATTATAGGAATGCTTTTCTCATTGAGTTGCTACTGAAAAGGGGCTCTATGGTGAACGCGCAAACAATACATGGACACACACCTTTACACGCGGCCGCGCTAGTTGGAGAGCCATCTATAGTGGAACTGCTGCTGAACCACGGCGCTGAAGTGAATGCACAGGTAACACACGGAATAACGCCGCTGCACGAGGCTGCGCGTTCCGGCGCGACGTCTGTCGTGAAAATGTTGCTCAATAATGGTGCTAATGTGACAGCGACGTCAAACTCTGGAGACACGCCGCTGCACGAGGCTGCGCGTTCCGGCGCGACGTCTGTCGTGAAAATGCTGCTCAACAATGGTGCTAATGTGACAGCGACGTCAAACTCTGGAGACACGCCGCTACACGAAGCGGTCCGTTCCGAAGCGATTTCTACCGTAGAGCTACTTCTGAAACACGGCGCTGACGTAAATGCACAGATAGCAAACGGAGAAACGCCGCTGCACGAGGCAGCTAGCTCCGGAGTGATGTCTGTCGTAGAGCTGCTGCTTAACAATGGGGCTAATGTGAATGTGGCAACAAATCATGGGTTTACACCACTACACGAGGCAGCAAATTTTGGGATGTCGGTTATGAGAAAACTTCTGTTAAATTCGGCACATAACATGAATACACAAGGTAGAGACAACTTCTTGCCGCAGTTGCAGGTTGCAGTACTTGAAAAGATACCTGTTGTAGAGCTGCTACTGAACAAAAATGCTAAGGTGAATGCAAAGACAAAAACTGGACACACACCGCTGCACTTTGTGGCACGTACCGGGATGATGTCCATTGTAGAGCTACTACTAACCCTAGGCGCTGACGTAAACGCGAAGACTACTGACGGATACACACCACTGCATGAGTCAGTGCGTTCCAAAAAAACACCTATAGTAAAGCTGCTGCTCAACAAAGGCGCTGAAGTAAACGGAAAATCAAAAGACGGTTACACGCCTCTGCACGGTGCGGCTAGTTCTGGGCAAACGTCTATGGTGGAGTTGTTGCTGAATAACGGTGCTGACGTGAACGCAACGTCAACAGACGGAAACACGCCACTGCAACTAGCGGCGCGTTTAAAGGAGATTACTGTCGTAAAATTGCTTCTAAACAGAGGTGCAAACATACATAATCGCGATAGAGACGGTTACACGCCGCTGCATGAAGCAGTGGGAGTTAGGACGAAATCTGCTTCTAAACTGAAAACCAGCCCTGATATGAACACGAACAGTTTGAACGGAGACACTGCACAACATGAAGCGGCACGTTCCAGAGCGTTGTCTACCGTGGAGCTGCTACTGAACAAAGGCGCAGAGGTTAACGCCAAGACAACAGGCGGATACACGCCACTGCACGAAGCAGCGTTATTCGAGGAGACGTCAATTGTGCAGCTGCTAATCGATCGAGGTGCGAACGTCAACGCGCTAACTGAAAAAAACAATATCACACCACTGCACCTGGCGGTGAATTCTGGAGAGATATCGAAGGTGGAAACGCTGCTGAACAAAGGAGCTAACGTGAATTCTCAGAAAATAGACGGAGATACGCCCCTTCACGTGGCATTGCGCAATGAGGACGTCACCATTGCCACATTATTGATACGCCACGGTGCTGACGTCATGCTCAAAAATAAGACACAAGACAGTCCCATTTTGTATGCTTCTTTATTCTCCTTTAAAGATAATACGAAGATTGTAAGTGTACTAAAAAACGCTGAAAACAAAATTGCTCTTTTAAACAATAATTATGAATCTCAATCTTCCTCTAATGATTTTTTTAATAGCAACCAAGATATTTTACTGAATAAAGGTTTGCAAATTAATAAAACCAAATATTTAAAGACAACTGATACTTCTGGCTTACTTGGACAGCTGTATGAGACCAAAATGGTGAGTCTAGTTTACATACGAGTGTTAAACCACGAGCAAGTAGAACATATGTTACTTGGGGCCAACATCAACGGCATCGGCGCTATGGACGACATCTGCCTGCGGTACCGAGTGAGAGATCAACAGAGACCGGTCATGCTCTTCGTACAAATCAAACATAAGGAAGACGAAAGAAGGAAACTTACTGAAAAAGTCTTGTGGAACGACTCAGGGGATTTCAGCCTGCGGAAGTACTTCAAAAGCTACCTCATGATCAGGGAGCGGTTCAGGGTCGGACACGAGGACCCCATGTTCGAGGGAAAGTTCAGTGATGTCGACTGCTACTTCGTTTTATACACATCAGCCAAAGAAAACATTACTAAAAAGAACACCGCAATCCAAATAAGCGACACAGTGCATCATCTTTTAAATACAGGAAAAAATACAAAACCTTTTCAATACAGCTACAATGAAGCTGATCTACGTCATTTAGCCAAAGTGACAGATGAAACTCAAATCGAACATGTGGACGTACGAGTAGATGAGTTCTTTAGCAGATTATGGTTTTATACCATTCAAGCCAAAGAAAACGAAGTGGAATGTAAAGTAAAAGATGAAATAAACAAATTTTATAACAACGACAAAAACAAACATGAAATTAAGTTCGAGATACATTCCAATGCAATTTTTTTAAAAGCTCACGATGAAATACAGAAATGGTGGAAGCAAGAAGGCACCGCTCCTTACTTATGTCGATCTAACGATTTTTTTAAACTTGCGAAGCTTGCATGCCTGAATGACGTGTTTTTGACTGTTTTCAATGCTATCAATTATCTGAATTTAAGCGTTGAACTAGAATTCCACCAACATTTCAAACAACGCAACTTTTCCATCGGAACATCTAGAGCTTTCAATGCAATACTCAGTAGATTGTTTAAAATATTTGACTCAGAAAACAAATTAATTACTGTCGACACCGAATTAAAAAATGATATTGTAAAACTGCTACTAACTGACGAACGTGAGAATTCTCTGCCAAACAGTGATCAGTCAAAATCTTTTGGTATTATTTGTGAAAGTGACCATCCAGATGTAATCTCAAAAGATCACCAGCTCAATGAATACGTAAGGAGAGCTGGAACATCCGGAGTTGGCGGCACGCTGTTTAGAATAAAAATGCTGAGTCTAGTTCTTCTGCGAGTTCTGAACCACGATCAAATAGAGCAGGACGCTCTACTCGGTACAAAAATCCGCGGCATCAGCGTTATGAGTGACATCTGTCTGCGGTACAAGGTAAAAGGCCAGCAGAGACCCGTTATGCTGTTCGTGCAGCTAATTTACAGAGAACATCCCGAGAAAGGATGCCTCACTGATGAAGTAATGTGGAGTGACTCGGGGAAGTTCAGCTTGAAAAAGTACTTTGCGAGTTATCTTTCGATCAAGAACAGGTTTCGTGTCGGCAATGATGACCCCATGTTTGAGGGAGACTTTAGCAGCGTTGATTGCTACTTTTTCTTGTACACTTCAGCTAGTGAAAGCTTTTCTGAAAAGAAAACCAAACGCCAAGTGAGCGAAGTGGTACAAAATCTTATAAACACAGGACAAAACTCGAAAGTTCATGAATATGATCATGACGAAGCTGATATCGAATGCTTAACCAAAATGACAGCTTTGGACCAAATTGAAAAATTGGGCGCAGTATTTATAAAACTCATTACGTCCAAAAAATATAAGCCAGATAATATATGGACGAATAAGCTTATAGCAAAATACCACGTGGCCATGGGACGAGAAGTTTTACAGCAGTGCGAGATACAATCAGCGAACCAAGAATATCGTTTGTGGGAGTTTCGTTCTGAGTTTTTCAATAGCGACAACGAATATTTGGTCACTCTCAAGAAAATATTCGACAAAATTTGGCCATTAGAAAACGATAGGACTTGTGAATGCCAGCAAAGTATAAAAAGTGATGATAATCGAGAAAACTTACAATCAAAACAAATGAAACTACCTCTAGCGTTTGGAAATTTAGACATGACGTTCCGCGGGAAAGAGGACAAAATACGAAAAAGGATGAAAATCCTAGCAAACACACTCATAGATTTACTCAAATTAAATAAGGACACGAAATTTGTTGAAATTAGTGACAATAACGTGGGACCAGGGAAACCTATAGAACATGGCTTCATGGACATCAACGGTGGTATCGGGAGCGCAGTTGGGAATTTACTGGTTTCAGATACAGTTGGGAATATCTTCAAATTTAACTTAGACAATAAAGTATTGCCACACAACGCTGCTTTACTTTTAAAAGAGTTGAAAGATGATAGATATAAGCCTATTAACGAGGAATTAAGCCTCTACCGAATTAAGATTAACATTGACGGCTTTCCTAAAGATTCATTTGTTGGAGACGAATGCGATAAGAAACAAGCGAGAGATTTTTTAAACACGTTTTGGTTTTATTCTGATCAGGCGAAGGAAGACGAAGTAGAACGAATTTTAAAAGAAGAAATGAACAAAAAGTATTCTGAAAACCAAACTCGTTTTAATTATAACGAGAATAAAGTTTTGTCAGATACAATTTCGTTGCATTCTCTTGATGAGATGCAAAAGTGGTGGATGCAAACAAGTGAATCACCTTACTTAAGTAGAGCGAGCGAGCTTTTCGAACGCGCAGAGCTAGCAGATATCTACAACCGTTTGCAAACCATCATAAATTTTATGTACATATCAAATATTGATCGCATAGATATAAAAGTGAAACAACTCAACCTATACGCAAGGCACAAAATAATAGTCAACGTTTTCAAAAACATTTGTAGTCAGCTGTTTAAGTTATTCGACCCGCAATTTTCAGAAACATTCGATTTTGGTTTGCACCACTCAGGTTCTAGATTTTTTAACAGATCCAAGTTGAGTTTAAGAATCCACCCGGAAATGGAGTGGGTGGCGTTGGTTATGCTAGCTGGTCCTGCGTATGATGACTCTCGAATCATAGCTAAGGCAGGTCCGAGGCGCGGGTGCAGCCGGGCCAAGGACGAATTTATGATTCTGGAACAAACATTTGACAGTCACTATTGTACAACAAGAGATTGCTTGAAAAACTCTTTCGTTGAAATTCATTCAATGCCATCCATTAAAAAATTAGAAGAAGATCCAGTTTTAATTTACGATTCAAATTACTGTTTTCCCTAGACTTAGTTTTTCCCTAGCGACTTTACTTACCTAATAAAACATATATTTCAGAAGCAGAACTCTTTATTTATCAATGTACACGGTATTCACACAACGAAACTACAATTTCGAGGACATATTTATATTATTTATACTTAAATTATTGGATCAATACGACTTTCAATCTACAATGATTTCATATAATAAAATAAAGGGTACTTCTTCAAAGACAAAATTTTGGACTTCGTCGTCCAAAATTTTGTCGTCGTCGTCGTCCTCGTGGGTTTATTTCTGAAACTAACTAACAAAACAGCGTATCATTTTTTTATACAGTTTAGCTTTAACTCTAACTGGGGCAAGTGATATTTTTTAAGTAATTGCAGTCTAAGTATAAATTAAAAATATTTGAAGTTTGTTTTTCTGCTTCATATAACGCGTCCGCTTGCCATTTCCGGAAGAAAATGGTCGATATATCGCATTTTCCCTTTGATAAATCGTAATGAATTATAATTATATCAAAAGAAAATAAATTGCCCTCTTATAAAAAAAAATATATATATTAGTGATACCTACCTTAGTGTGTTTATAAATAGGCATATTATAAGAAGTGTCCAGCATATAATACTGATTAATGTGGTGTAAGCTGCGCTTGACCGTGCTAGGTCGGGTAATAACAATGAGAGTCTAACCTCCCGCGCGGGGGGAAGCCAGTCGTGTAACGGATGAGCCAGGGACCCTATTCGGAGATTTGAGATTCACATCTCACCATTTTGCGTCCTTGTTGCTCTAGTTTAAAATGTCATAGGTGTGAGAGTGACCAAGATAAAATCTCATCTCATCTCACGCACAGGAATAGCCCCCCTGAAGGTGGACGTGCGGCTGGTTCGCTTAGATCCCGGAGTTACAAAGGTTCTGATTCATCTTTGCTTGGTTCAGGTGATTACAATGCCTACTTTATAAAATTTATTATATTGTTTTACAATATCAATCTGTACCTATTTCGTGTATTGCTTTTGGGTTAGAGATTCAAGTAAAAAAATGACAATACTGACGTCAGTATGTATGCATGTGTGAAAGGAAAATCCTGATTCATCTGTGCCTGATTTATAAGGTCAAAACACCATTTGAATCATAAAATAACTTAGTTTTTAGGAAGTATTCTGTGCTACTAACATGTCAGCTAATGTAAAATTGTGTTTGAAATGAATAAAAATAAATAAAATGTGCGTTATGATATTAATTTCTTGCCTTTCTTGTTCCTTGTTTCACCCGCACTCTTAAAGGTTCAGCCAAACCTGCGCGTCAAGTAGACAGGACGCGGAAGAGTCAGCCGCTCGGTGCAGGATGCTCGTGTATTACTATGGCGCCTTGCACTCCTACGCGATCGTTGTTTCTACCGACTAGTTTCGTGTTGGTGACGCTCCCACGTCCTGCCTTCTTGACTTCCTGTTTAGTTGACGCGCAGGTTTGGCAGAACCTGCCAAACTCGAGTGAATCGGTTTCTTCTAGGCAAGCGTGCTCCATCGTAGGCTGCATCACTGCTTATCATCAGGCAAAAAAGAACCTTAACAGTTAACAGGACTCGTTCACTTTTCTCGTTCATTTTTTAGTATCAAAGTATTATGTCCTTTTCTGTGCTCCTGACTACGTATACGCAAAGTTTCATACATGATGACCGGCTGAGTAGTTTTTTTTTTTGTAACTGACGTCAATATTATTAATTTGCTACAATTTCATATTTTAAACATTAATGTTAAGTAGGTACGAGTATGTAGAATCTATTACAACATTAAAAGTAATTCCTATTTCTGATATCGGTAATGTAATCTGGTTTTAATCATATTAGTAATAAATACATAAATAAAAAAGTGAAGGCGTGAAAGCGTAAGTAATAAACAATCAATCAACTCATATTTACATTAATATTTTAATTTGAAACTGGCTAAATACACTCGACTAGTGAAGCCAAAAAGATACAATGATAAGAACCACGATAAGAACTCGTCAGATAGGTACTTTGTCTGATAAAGGGTTTGTCAAGGCAGATGTGCGATTTACGTATTTGTGAAATTCTGATAAGTTTAGGTCGATCTTCGTCATTTTTGTGCTAGATCCAGAATTCTAAGACAGTATCTATGCAGGTTAAGGTGGTGACAGGCTTACCAATACCGATAGATACCTAAATGGAAACAGAGTGAAGCTTTAGTGCAAGCATATGCATTATTTCTTGGAAACAATGAATGTTCGGTGAGTACGTAACATTATCTGATACTAGCTCTTTTGCCCGCGGCTTCGCTCGTGAATCGCTCGTGATTCGTGCCCGCGGCTTCGCTCGCTCGCCTATGTCACTCAGGGATAATGTAGCTTTCTAATGGTGAAAGAAGATTGAAATCGGACCAGTAGTTTTTAAGTTTATTCGTTACAAACATACTAAAATACAAATCTTTCCTCTTCAAAATATTAGTGTTGATTAATTTACTTGGTAGGTACAATGTAGCGGTCCTGAAAAGGTGGACCAATAACCTATATGTCCGGAATCCGGATCTCTGTTTTTTTCTACACATATATCGCCACGCCATTCCCCGAGGGGGCTGGCAGAGGTGTAATACAACACCCACACTTCGCCGGACGATATTTAGTCCCAAATGTGACAGGGTGCGAGCCTGTCGCCATACACCGGGCTCCAGTCATGTAGCAGATGACATCCACATCGCACATATATTCACACAATGTACAAATTGGTCCGTTTCGTCGGCTGGGCTCAAACGCCCCTGGCTTGAGAGATGGGCCTTCTCCAACTAGGCTATCATCGCTTCGTCTACTTGTTGCATTTCTTTACCAATTATCTTGAAACTTTGTAAGTAGGTTCCTTTAAGTTTATAATTTTTTTTGTCAAGGCAGTTATTAATTTTCTTCTAAATGGCGAAGAAATAATTTACAAATTTCACGAGAATCAGTTGACAAATGTGACCTGCAGAGGGGGACAGACCGGTCGTGATGTCTCCAGCTCACACATCCACAAGTTCATTTAGAAAAAAATGAATAGGTCCAGTCAGAATCTCTTCCACATAGTATAAAACAAAGTCGCTTTACAAATCTGTCTGTAGGTATATCCCGTAACTCCTTCTAAACAACGGATTTTGATGCGTTTTTTCACCATCAGTAAGATAATTTTTTGACGTGACAACGTCTTATAATTCGATAGAGCCGGCTGCACGTATGAAAAAATGCGGCGTTACCTCGCTCTGAGGCGTTCCATGTAAGGCTTGAAGTGCAAGCGAAAGCGCGGAACGAGCGACAAAGAAGCACAATCGGCCTTTGCGTTCGGCAGCGTTCGACATCCGTCTCTCTCCTACTTGAGTGAGCACGTTGTCATGTTCAACTATCGTCAGTAAACCGACTTTACAGACAACCAATTTTTTCACAAAAGGTGTTT
This sequence comes from Peribatodes rhomboidaria, assembly GCA_911728515.1. Taxonomy (NCBI): domain Eukaryota; kingdom Metazoa; phylum Arthropoda; class Insecta; order Lepidoptera; family Geometridae; genus Peribatodes; species Peribatodes rhomboidaria. The sequence continues at coordinate 4,438,449 of OU452194.1, forward strand.
AGAGAGTGTGAGACAAACAAACGCGTGAGATCGGGGCTATTCCTGGAGGGCTATTCCTACAACTCGAGATACCATCTCATCTCGAAAAAAATGCCTAAAATCGAGATTCCTTATTCTCTTCGCTATAGATCGAGATTATCTCGATGGCTGGGGCCCGAGATGTCTCGAGTGGTCGGAGGCAGTCGAGACGTAAGTGAGATAGTGGGTCGCGACTCATTTGTTGCCACTTCGGTCCCGTAAATATATTTTTTCTACAAAACTGGCAACTCAGTATTTGAATACCTACGTCATACGTTTCTATATGTCAAGGAGGGTCTTTGGCGGGAACCGAAAAAATGATGTCGTGATTTTGTATTATTTTCTAAAACTTGTGATGCTTCGAGTGTTAAAGTGTAATAATTGTGTAACCTTTGCCGTGTTCGTTAACGTGCACGAGTGTAAGCAAATGATACAAACATTAGGAAATGCAACTTTTCGTGTTCTCTACAGAACTCGACTTAACGTTTCAGTAAAGTATCCACGACTGAAATGGGAAAAGGGGAGGGATTCATCTAATTTTTCATCACCCTCTCCGCTATCATCTTAAATTTAATAACCTATGTACAAAAATCAAACGGATGACAAGACGGCTATGGCTATGTTGGCTTTAGCCTGCCCTACGGGCAAAAAAAAATTCTATACGTCAATGTTTATTTGTTTGATATTTTAAACTTAAAATTATTGCCTCTCACTTTTCAACCCAATAGTCCACTTCATTTCGATCTGACAAGGACTATCCTATTTTACCAAAGGATCGCATCGCATTACGCTGGTTGGCGTAAACATATTCACTGATGCGTCGAAGTTATCGACAGTCAGTGCCGTGGGAGCAGCTGTTTGCATACTATCTGCTAGAATAAGTCTTAGTTATAAATGCCCATCTTACTTCTCAGTATTCACTGGAGAAGCGATTGCCCTTCTAAAAGCTATCCTCTATGTCAAGTCGCATAATCTCAACTACTCTATCATCTTTACTGAGTACACTAAGAGATCCTTTATAGGTGGCCAATTTTGCACAAGAGTGCAACCTATTTTACAACAATTTATGAGGGATTCCTTAATTTAACAATATACAGGGAAACGAAATGAGGAGTGAAAAGGGTTTGACAAGATAGATTGTAAGCAGCTTTTGGAATCTTGAATACTTACATCAATTATACTCGCATGGCCTTTTTCTTCCTAAATTTTTCCTCCTAAATCAATGGTCAAAATACTGGGAGACGTCCCAAAACATCAAGGGTAGATATGCTGATATCCAACCCAATAGGTATCCCTACAATTCCCTAGTTCTTCAAATTCCGCTCAACCGAGAAACATATGAGCATGATCTTATGTTGTCTCCAATTAAGTCACCCGTGCACTCTGGTTTATTTAGCCAAACTCAGGCTCAGGGAGCACTCAATCTGTGAATGTGGGTTGGATGAAGATAACACAGATCACATCTGCTTCAGTTGTCCCAATCTAAGTTTCCTCCTTATAAGATATCCTCTCCCGGACATAGTCCATCCTACTTCCTTCAAATATCTACAATCATGTTCCTCCCACCCCAAGCTATATAATATTGTTTGTAAATTTGTCTGTAAAAATAATATTAAGCTGTAAATATTATCCCCCTTAGCAATAAACGTTGTATAGCTTTGGAATAGTTATATAGTTTTGTCTTTTTTTTAATTCTTGAACTCTATTGAAGCTAGCAATAAATGTTGTATAGCCTCAGAATAGTTACAGTCTTTTGCCATTTTCGATCGAGTTCAAAAACAACAAAGAAAGATAAAGACAAAACACTGTATAATTATCCCAAGGCTATACACTGTTTATTGCTAAGGGGGTTAGTATATTTACCAAAGTGGAGTATACAATACAAATATTTTTCGGCATTGCATGTTGAACATAACATATCATATCATCACGCCTTTCCCCTGAATGGACTGGCAGAGGTGTACAACACCCACACTTTAGCGGACGATATTCAGTCCTAAATGTGACAGGCGGTGAGCTTGTCGCCATATACCGGGCTCCAGTTACTTAGCAGATGACATTAGATATGTACATATGCTCACACAATGAATAAGTTGGTGCATGCCTTTGGCTGGGTCCAAACCCTCTCCCTCTGGCTTGAGAGGCGTATCTTCTGCGACTAGGCTATCATCACTAGTATGTTAAATAACAAGACATAATACAATAAAAAAAACTGATTTATTTATCTTTTTCGCTGCATGCTTTTTCAAAATCTGTTTGTACTCATTAGAATGTCCTTAAAACAATAACAGATTACTTCCAAAATATTAAGCAAAGCATCTTGAATTTAAGTAGCAGTGTAGGTTTCCATCACAATTCAATCTGCAAACAAAAAATCACAATGTTACTTAATGTATCAAACATTATATTTTACTTTTGCTCTGCATTACATGACTGATTTAAATTATCTTGTTTAGGACATACTGGACAGATTTATGGGAAAATATAGGAAATGATTATAATTTTTCCCAAAGTGAACGGTATACTACTTAGATAAAAGTCAATTTGTCCTTTGTTGGCAAGCACATCACTAGGGAGTGGCTAGATTGTCTTGCCTAAAACTCTCTATGTAATATTAGTTTGTATAGTCCGTTAGCCGAACCTCATTGCAAAGCACTAAATGTAAGAAGCTGAGAGCTGAGCTTCACCGCACTGGGTATGAAGTATAGCTATAGGTACAGAGATCAGCTAGTAAGTATATTACCTAATGCAGAGTGTAAGGTAGGTAGATTGGCAATATAGATATCCTAACTAATAATTTAAAAATGAATTTGTTTGTTTGTTCTGCTGTCACACCTCAACTACTCAATCTATCATCATGAAATTTTGCATACACAATGTCAGAGGTACAGGAAAGGACGATGATAAGACAATGAAGAGGATGATAGAGATAATGGTTCTGCAGGACCGCAGGTGAAACTGCGGGGCGCAGCTACTTGATATATATGTATAAATGTGCTTATCCAGATTATTCCTATAGTATCTATCTTTATCTCTGTGCCAAATTTAATTCAGAACAACCATCATCTATCTAATATATACATATGTACTTCCATTCAAACTTTTGCCTTTTTAAAATTAGTGTAAAGTGTGATTTCTCAGATACTTACTTACTGGGTCTAAGAAAATTCAATTTTTTTGTTCATACAAATATGTAACTAAGTCCACAGATTTGTTGTTGATAGTGGTTGTGATTGCTGTTTAGCTCATCCACAGTCAGGTTTCTAAAGCCAACTTGGAAACCATTAGTCACGTACGAGTCCTTGGGTGACTTGTTTGTTGGTAGGTGTTAGGCTCGAACGGCATAAATTACGCAGTAGGTACCTGAAACATTTTTCAATTTATAAACAAGAAAAAGTTTGTGACTTTTAGGTTAAGTTAACCTTGGTTATTTACAAATTATGTGGTCATATATAGTGATAAGAAAGTACTTAATACTTACAATTATCTCCACAAGTATCCTGGCGTCACTTTATTAACCCTGTTAGATTATTTTGAAGGTCTTATGTTATTAGTACATAGGGGCGATTGATTCGGAAAAAACTTCCAAACCGATCTTCCATTCCATTGGGTTTAACGACAAACGAAAGCCTTAGTAGTTCCGACAAACGAAAGCCTTAGCCCTTTCAGTGCAGACCCCGTAATTTTTTTATGAGTACCGTGGCAAACCCCCTCAATTTTTTTTAAAAAAAATCGCCGTGTGCTACTAAAATCAAGATTTCTCTTAAGTTTTGTATGAAACCTACATATGAAACTTATATCATTGGAATCGTCTTGAAAAAAAGCTATCCGACTATAAAATACATAATAACGTTTTTTTGCCTTATGTACTGACAGTTTCAGCTCCAAAGTAGAGGAACCGGTTTTTTCTCCCGCCTTGCACATAACTCAGAAAAAAAGGAAAAAAACACTATTTTTCAATAACATTATTGCTTTAAATATATAATGAATACACAAATATACATTATTATTACAAAATACCAGATCTCTCCATAAATTTTTTTTTCACACAATAACAATAACAAAGCATGACTCATAAAGCCGCGCGAGCGTCGAACACATGTTTACTAGGTACTCAATTCTGAGAAATCTCCAAAGCCAAGTGCCTCTTGTTTTACATCTAACAAAGAGCTCGGTTCATTGACTTATCCCGTACAAAGATTCAGATAAGAGAAGTGTTTAGTTTAATGTTTATGAATCGTAATATGAGTCACTCGAAAACGAGTACTTACATACCTACTTTGTTTACATTCCAAGCTTGCATTATCACATTTCACACAAATATCAAACAAATCTATGAAATAACGGTCACAAACTGTTTATAACTTAACTGTTCATGTTTCAAATGACAAACTCACACAAATATTATTAGATTACTGTTAGATAATGGAAAAAAACCGGTCGTTTCCGACCCACTTGAAACACGCAATGGCCGCCGGCTCACGCGCGCGAAACGTGACTGACTTGACGGCAAAATTTCGATACAATTTGTTCGAAAGTGGACTTTATACTCCGAGTATATTTCTATCCTTGTTATTTTTATGAACTGTCTAAGAAGTTAGAAAAGGATAACAACATGTTTAGCACTAAATAGCAAGGTATCAAAAATACTCTTGACGATCGACCACCAGGTGGTCGATTGCCAGTTGCGGTATTATTTTTTTCTGTCAAAATATGGTCGATTGCCACTTGAAGGGTTAGTAGTTCCTATTAAGTGTTTAATGTTGTTAATCGTGATAGTTTTTGTGGGCGTGATGACGGAAAGATTTTTAGATTTTAATAACCTCTATTTGTAAACAAAACAATGACTTATTTGGCTAAGTGCGTTTCGTTCCCCACAAATCCTTTATGGAATGAAAATGTTATATTTTATTCTTCTCACTTTTATAACTTGTAATAATTATCATAATATTAGTTCATTTGATTAAACATATCGATATTTAATTATTGTATGCATTTAATGAGCAGAATGGTCCCGAAATACGTTTTATCGATTTTACCGGTTTTTAGCAAGCACAGTCGAGTAAAATGGAACGTAATTTGAGTGAGAAAAGCCCATCTCATCTCATGCTTGTTTGAGAATACCACGGACCCTATTCGGAGATTTGAGATTTTCATCTCACTTTTTATCGTCCTTGTTGCTCTCGTTTGAAACGTCATAGGTGTGAGAGTGATCAAGATAAAATCTCATCTCATCTCACATGCAGGAATAGCCCCCCACATGGTTTGTTTTTAGGAGATTCTCCCTCGAGTTCTAGGAATCGAGATCGAGATGAAAAAGTCCTATCTCCGAATAGGGCCCCTACGCGTGCGATGAGATGAGATTTTATCTTGGTCACTCTTACACCTATGACGTTTCAAACGAGAGCAACAAGGACGAAAAAAAGTAAGATGAAAACTCAAATCTCCGAATAGGGCCACTGGTCGCTAGTTAGTATAAAATAATCTAAAGTAACAGCTATGAGTACAACTTACACGTCTAGCGAGAGTAGAGAGAGTTTCGTACTGTTTATGAACGAAAAGTGACAGACCAACTTTTTTGTACTAGTGTGCGTGACACGTACGTCTTTTACTAGGTTTGCGTCATGCACTTTTTTATAAGCCTTTATGAGGTTGGCTGTTATAGTTTTTGGCCCGTGCAATGTTTTTTCAGTCCATCTGGACAGAATAGAATATAGAATTGAATATTTTTTATTGTGAAACTGTGTAGGTACGTTATGATAAGTAACAACAGTTTTGTTCATATCTGGTTCATATTTGGGTATCAAAGATACACTTATGAACGTCAACGTCTTTGCTTCGGTCAAGTACCTACGTTCGTACATTTTTATTATGCCCAGTGGTTAGTCTTAGCGTCAGAGTTGTTAGACCGTCCCAAGGCCTCTGACATGGCCTCGTGATTGTTATAAGACTGCTTATTATCAGTGATTTAATACAAGCATAATGTAGGAAGTCGAGCTACGCTATGAGCGTACCAAGGTTTACTATGGCTTTGAGCTCGATGGATACAAGCATAATGTAGGAAGTCGAGCTACGCTATGAGCGTACAAAGTTTTTCGGCCAAGATCTCGTATAAAATAATGTAGATCTGTCCTATAACAAACATCTATTCACTCATTCATAGAATACTAGACTATTTAAAAATACGGAGTGCGAGGTTAAGAAAATTCAGAAACTGAATCCGTCCTTGTGGTGCTTTCCAGGGTCTGATGCTAGAACTGCACACCCGGCAAGATCTGCCTTCGACGGGAGCCGACGTAGCTCGCCGCCTGCCGCCTGCTGCCGCTCCAGGACCTGGACTGAGCTCACTTGCTGCAGCGACTCACTCACTGACCAGCGCCTCTATCGTCAGGAACACAATTAAAAGTAAATCGACTACCTAATCGTTTGGCAGACACCACTAGCTACATTTACACACATTACATACATTTGACGATAATATCAGTTGTTCTCATTGCGTGCAACAAAACAATTACTAAATTAAAATACACACACGAAGTTACACGATTGTGCGTGTTGCCAGGACAGGTCCATCTGAAGTGCTGTGGTTGAAATTTTGACTGATTGCCCCGATTGGACTACAAATGTTGTTTTGCATTGCGACAGCGACAATTAGAACGAAAGGTATTTTGTTATAAATATAAAAAAGGCCTTGGACGGGGCCTACCCATCCATAATCACCATTTTAAATTATCAATACTGACACAAAATTATTACAATGGAACGCATACTCAAAAAAATAATTAAGTTAATAAATAAGAGAAGAATGGCTATTGCAAAGGTTAATTTACACAAGAACAGCCAGTTTTTAACATGTTTCAAGAGTAATAAGCCTACAGCAGAGAAGCTTATGGACATAAGGCGATGTCTGGAGCGAAGAGCTGACGTGAATACGACTGATGATAATGGAAACACGCCGCTGCACCTGGCGGTGCGGCGCGACAGGGTAATCATAGTGAAGCTCCTGCTAAAGCGAGGTGCTAACGTGAAGGCACAAGCTAAGTGTGGAAGCACGCCGCTGCACGAGGCGGCCCGTTACGGGAGGACGTCTGTTGTAGAGCTGCTACTGAACCATGGCGCTGAACTGAAAGCGCAGACAATAAATGGAGACACGCCTCTAGCCAAGGCAATGCAATCCAGGGTGACTTCAGCCGTAGAGCTGCTTCTGAGTAGAGAAGTGAACGCGCAGGCAACAGGCGGATTCACGCCACTGCACGTAGCAGCGCTATCCGGAATAACATCTATAGTGGTACTACTGCTGAACAATGGTGCCGACGTAAATGCACAGACAATAAATGGAGACACGCCACTGCACGAGGCAGCGCGTTCCGGAGCAACGTCTGTCGTAGAGCTGCTGCTCAACAATGGTGCTGACGTAAATGCACAGACAACAGATGGAGACACGCCACTGCACGAAGCAGCGCGTTCCGGAGCGACGTCTATCGTGGAGCTGCTGCTCAACAATGGCGCTAATGTAAACGTGGCGTCAAAATACGGGGATTTACCACTGCACGACGCAGCATCTCATGGGGATACGGCTACGGTGAAACTACTGTTAAAGTGGAAATGTAACGTGAATGCGCTAGGTGGAAAAAACTTCACGCCGTTGTTCGAGGCGGCAGTATGCGGGAACATATCTGTCGCAAAGCTGCTGCTAAGTAGAGGTGCTGACGTGAACGCCCAATGTACAGGTGGATACTCGCCGCTGTACGTGGCGGCAGGTCGTGGGAGGATATCAGTCGTGGAGCTACTAATTAGCAAAGGTGCTGACGTAAATGCAAAGACTAAAGAGGGATGCACGCCACTAAATGAATCAGTACGTTGCGAATGGATATCTATCGTACAGCTGCTGCTCATTAAAGGCTCTGACGTTCGTGCTCGTGATCGTTGGGGATACACATCCTTGCACACAGCAGCGAGTTTAAGGCATACGAGTACGTCCATGGTGGAGTTGCTGCTGAACAACGGCGCTGACGTGAACGCAACGGCAAGAGACGGAAACACGCCACTACAAGTGGCGGCTCGATTAAAAAACATATCTGTCGTAAAATTGCTTATTGACAGAGGTGCAAACATAAATAACCACGATCTAGACGGATACACGCCGCTTCACATGGCAGCGGGCTTCAGAGAAATATTTGGTTGGAGGCTGAAAATCAGGTTCGATATGAACAGAGACCTACCGCAACGCGAGGCGGCGCGCTGTCCAGTGCTCTCTACCGTGGCGCTACTACTGAATAAGGGTGCTAATGTTAACGCAAAGTCATCAAGAGGAAGTACACCACTTCACGAAGCGGCGTTATTTCTAAAGACATCAGTTGTAAGCCTGCTTATAAATCGAGGTGCTAATGTTAACGCACTTACTAAGAACAAAGTTACACCACTGCACCAGGCAGTAAATTCTGGGGAGATATCTAAGGTGCAGCTGCTGCTGAAGAAAGGAGCTCAAGTCAATGTGCAGAAAACAGACGGTGACACGCCGCTACACTTGGCGTTGCACAATGAAAACGCAGCCATCGCTGCGCTGCTGGTGAACCACGGCGCTAACGTCATGCTCAGAAATATGACAAACGATGCTCCCATGTGCTACGCCCATTTATTCTGTTTTACAGAGAATACGGAGATTGTGAGTTTGCTACGAAATGCTGAAGCTGAAGCTAAAGCAAACGGAAATGTTTTGTTGAACAATAACTACAGGACTCAACACTCCCGTGACGATTTTATAAATAAAAATCACGATATGTCTTTATATAATAGTTTGCAATCTGGTGAACGCAAGTATTTGAAGACAATCGATACTTCTGGCTTACTTGGACAGCTATACGAGACTAAAATGATAAGTCTTGTTTTCATTCGATTGTTAAACCACGAGCAAGTAGAACAAATCTTGCTCGGGGCCAACGTCGACGGCATCGGTGCCGTGGATGACATCTGCCTGCGGTACAGAGTGAGAGGTGAACGAAGACCGGTCGTGCTCTTCATGCAAATCAAACATAAGGAAGACGGAAAAGGGACTAAACTAACTGATAATGCATTGTGGAGTGACTCCGGGGACTTCAGCTTGCGGAAGTACTTCGAGAGCTACCTCATGATCAGGAAGCGATTCAGGGTCGGTCACGAGGACCCCATGTTCGAGGGAGAGTTCAGTGACGTCGACTGTTACTTCGTCTTATACACGACATCCCAAGAAGATATCGCTAAAAAGAACACCGCAAACCAAATAAGCGATATAGTACACGATCTTATAGATACAGGACCAAATACAAAACCTTTTCAATACAGCTACAATGAAACCGATAAACGTAATTTAGCCAAAGAGACAGAAGAAGCTCAAATCAAAAATGTTGACGTACTTGTTGACGATTTTCTCAGCAGATTTTGGTTTTATACCAGTCAAGCCAAAGAAGACGAAGTAGAAAGCAAAGTTAAAGTTGAAATAAGCAAACATTACAACAACGAGAAAGACACAACTCATTTTAAGTTCGATAATCATTCCAAAGCAATTTTTTTGAAAGCTCACGATCAAATACAAAAATGGTGGAAGCAGGAAGGCGCAGTTTCTTACCTAAGTCGATCAAATGATTTTTTTATATGTGGAAAGCTTGCATGCCTTCATGAAGTATTTTCGACTGTTTTTAATGCTATGGATTACTTAAAAGTAACCGTTAAATTAGAACTTAACCAACATTTCGAACAGTGCAACACTCCCATTGGAAATTCTAGAGTCTGTAATACGGCACTTACTAGATTGTTTAAATTATTTGGCACAGAAAACAAATTGATTACTGTGGACACAGACTTTAAGAATAAGATTGTAAGCCTGCTAAATGACGAAAGTGAGAATTATCTATTTGGCAGTGATCAATTAAAAGCTGTTGATTATAATTACGAAACCACGGATAAAGTAAACCGCACGGATGTAATTTTAAAATATCATCGGCACAATGTGTATTTAAAGAGGGCTGGAACATCCGGAGTTGGCGGCACGCTGTTTAGGTTAAAAATGCTGACTCTAGTTCTTTTGCGAGTGCTGAACCACGATCAAATAGAGCAGGATCCTCTACTCGGAACCAAAATCCGTGGCATCTGTCGTATGAGTGATATCTGTCTACGGTACAAGGTGAAGGGCCAGCAGAGACCGGTCGTGCTGTTCGTGCAACTGATTCACAGAGAGCATCCCGAGAAGGGATGCCTTACTGATAGAGAAGTGTGGAGCGACACGGGGAACTTCAATCTGAGGAAGTACTTCGCAAGCTATCTTGAGATCAAGGACCGGTTTCGTGTCGGCAATGAAGACCCCATGTTTGAAGGAGACTTTTGCGACATCGATTGCTACTTTATTTTGTACACGTCAGCCAGTGAGAGCTTTTCTAAGAAGAAAACTAAATGCCAAGTGAACGAGGTAGTACACAGTCTCATAAACACAGGACAAAACTCGAAAGTTCATGAATATGATCATGACGAAGCTGACATTGACTGTTTAACCAAAATGACAGCTTTGAACCGAATTGAAAAACTAGGAACAGTTTTTCTAAAACTTCTTAAATCCGAGACACCTAAACCTGATAACATTTTGGTGCATAAGCTTATAGCAAGATACCACGTGGCCATGAGACGGGAAGTTTTACAGCAGTGCGAGATACAACCAGCTAACAAAGAATACCGTTTGTGGGAGTTTCGGTCTGAGTTTTTAAAGAGCGATGTCGATTATTTGGTTACTCTTAAGAAAATATTTGCCAAAATATTGCTATTTAAAAACGAAAGCACCAAAGAATGCCAGCAAGGTCTATGTAATAATTATCTAGAAGTCTTACAATCAAAACGAATAAAACTACCTCTAGCGTTTGGAAATTTAGACATGACGTTCCGCGGGAGAGAGGACAAAGTACAAAAAAGGATGAGAACTCTAGCAGCAAAACTTGTACACTCACTAGAATTAAATAAAATTACGAAAATTGTTGAAATCAGCGATGATGACGTAGGCCCAGGGAAAGCTATAGAAGAAGGCTTTATAAACATTAACGGTGGCATCGGGAGCGCAGTCGGGAACCTACTTGTATTAGATATAGATTCGAATTTATTAAAGTTCAACTTGGACAAAGAAACACTGCCACACAATGCTGCTTTATTTTTAATAGAGCTGGAAGGTGACAGATATAAGCCAATCAACGAAGATCTAAGCCTCTTCAGAATCAAAATCAGCATTGACAGCTTTCCAAAATATTCATTTGGTAGAGACGAATATGATACGAGACAAGCAAGAGATTTTTTGAACAAGTTTTGGTTTTACTCTGATCAGGCGAAGGAAGACGAAGTAGAACAAATTTTAAAACACGAAATGAACAAACAATATTCTGAAAATCAAATTTTTTTGAACTATAACGACAATAAGTTTTTTTCAGACGCTATTTCATTGCATTCCCTTGATGAAATGCGGAAGTGGTGGATGCAAACTATTGAATCGCCTTACTTAAGTCGAGCGAGCGAGTTTTTTGAACGCGCAGAGCTAGCAGATATCTACAACCGCTTGCAGACCGTCATAAATTTTATGTACATATCAAAAATTTTTCGTGTAGATATAAAAATTAAACGAGTCGATATACACGCAAGGACCGAACCTATAAGTCATATTTTCAAAAAGATTTGCGTTCAATTATTTAAATTATTCGACCCGCAATTCTCAGAGTCGTTCGATTTTAAGTTGTGGAATCCTGTAATTCTCAACAGCTCAAAGTTGAGTTTAAGAATTCACCCAGATGTGGAGTGGGTGGCGTTGATTTTGTTATTACCCGAACCTGCTTATTATGATTATCAGATAATTGTTAAGGCAGGTCCGAGCAGCGGGTGCCGCCGGGCCAAGGAGGGATTCATGATTCGAGAACGAATGTTTCGAAACAGTTCTTTTTTTAAGTCAAGAAATTGCCTGACCAGTTTAATACAATACAATACAGAACCTCTTTATTGACACCAAATACAAAATAAATCTAAACAAAACATTCAAAAATATAGGCGCAATGGGCGGTCTTATCGCTTAAGAGCGATCTCTTCCAGACAACCTTTGGATGGAATAAAAACATTATGATTAAGCATGGACGGTGGTGTGTGCTAAAGAAAATAAATAAATAATAATAATTAAGTAGGTAATGTACTTACAAATTTACGTGAACAATGTACGTGATGAAGCTCAAAGCTTGCCTCTAACATTATGAATTAGATATTCCGCATTCGCCCCATATTTTCATAAAATAAATGTATTCCATTCCAATATTCCGCATTTTGCGATGATGGCCTAGTAGGAGAAGGCTCGCCTTTCAATCCACATCCCTCAAGTTCAAACCCAGCCGACGGCATGCACCAAAATGTTCATTATGTGAACATTTGTGCGTATTGTATGTTATCTGCTACATGACTGTAGCCCGGTGTATGATAACAGCCTCACCCCCTGTCACATTTGGGACTGTACATCGTCTGGCGAATTATGGGCGTTGTTTTACACCTCTGCCAGCCCCTCGGGGAAAGACGTAACGATATGTTATTTTAGGTAAAGTTTATTATTATTATTATTTTCACCTGCAGTTCCACAGAAACCGTTTCAAATCCTTTTCTTTACCGCTGAAAAATTGTACGCAAATTTAATGCCTGTGACCGATTACGTACTAGAGGCGTGAAAACGTAATTCACAAAAAAACAAAGGAACAAACTCATTTTCGCATTTATAATATTAGCTGCGGTTAGATTCAGATACAGATTATTTTTATTGCCATATATGATGATTCAAAACCCAAAATTGCATTAGGTACCTAGGTACATAGTTCAACGGACCCCGTCGGGCACAGCAACTAGAAGAGAGGAGGATGGTTATTAAATATTTAAATTTTATTATTATAATAGTCGCAGTCGTTATAATAATAATATAATTAAAGTTAATATATTTATTTTTTATTTTATTTATTAAACAACATTCACAGCCCTTAAAAAACAAAATACAACAGTAACAAACTAAACTTACGGCCAAAAAGAATGTATATTATATTAATGAGTTAAATAATATGTGCAGTCGTGTGTGTATGTGTGAGAGAGAGAGAGAGTGTGTGTGTGGTTGTGTAAAAGTGTGAGAGTTGGATATATGGATATGATTATAATTATGAAATATCTGTGCCATGTATTAATTTGGTTATATCAAGTTTAAAAGCTCCTTTTTTTAAGTGAAAGAAATCGGTATAGTTACAAAATTTTAGGTTATAAGTTCTATGTAGACGATTAATTATTGAATTTTGTGCATAGTTGGTATGAGTTTGTGCGACAGCAAATATAATTTTATATTTCTAGTTCGTTTTTGAGGTGCACGAAAGCTGAGAATATTACTGATCAGGGCAGGGCAGAGGGCAAACAATGCACCCGTTACACAAGCCGTGCAGAAATAGGTACCATGTCTAAGATCGTGCGTCTGTTCTCAAAGCTAGTTAGATGGTGGTACCTACGTGAATCTTCATAACTCAGCATGTTTGTAAAATTAAAATAAAATTTATGTTAAAAATATTAAAATATTAATTTTGTCAAAAGTCATACTTAGTCTATATATTTCTAAAATTAGGATGTTGTTAGGTTATTATTTGTAGTTTTATTTCTGGTCTGAACAATAGTGTAAACGTTTATCATTTATTTATTATTTCGTTTGTTTGTATGATTCATTGTAAATTTGTGTTATGTAAACTTAAGACTTTACTGAACCTATTTTGCACACATGTTTTGATTTACAATCCAGATCTTATCTGTGTTTCTGTCGATCCATTAGGATCTATTACTAAGTTCTTTTAGATTGTAACTTGTTTTGTGTGTTAAATAAATAAATAAAATTAAATAAATTAAAATATACTAACAAATACTCATATACTCGTAACAAGTCGCAGTCATATTAAAAATCAAAATGTACCATATTACTATTGAAATTAAAATGATACCTAATGAACGTAGTCTGAACATTTCATTTAGGTCCTGTAAGTCAACTAGAGGAACCGAATTGAAATTGTACTAAGTGCGGATTGAAATTGTATAGGCAACCGAGCGAAGAAGCAAGCGAAGCGTCTCCGCTTCAGCTTTGACAAAAATGCTTTCGTATGTACGAATTCTATCTAGATTTCTGTTTGAATTTTTGTTTTTCTCTACCGGTCGCATTTCTCAGCCGATTGCATTGATGATGCGTTGTATATTTAGAGAAAACGGCTTCCTAACCCTAACTGGAATATTTATTTTAGAAATGAGTTTATTTATTAGAAATAACGAGAGTTACTTTTTTAATGTAAGCTCAAGTCGTGCGGAAATCTTACGCTCTAAACAACTGTTACGTGAATATTCCTACAGGCAACATTGTTTCTTTAGGCATCACTCATAAAACTTCAACTGTCATAATCAAAACCATTTGGTTGTCAAAGTTAATTCTGGCAAACGAATTATAAGACTTCACTCCGGTCAGCCGTCCTAACGAACTTCATTAGAACGAACCGTCGTGAAGTACAATATTTCTATTCGTCAAGTCAACAATGCCATGTTCTGTATCAGTTCATTTTATACTACCAGTACCTGGATGACCGAGCTTTGCTCGGTTTTTTTTTAAATTGTGTATTTTGGAAAATAAACAATTGATTTTAGTCTAACCTCAAAGCAAACACTCATTGACTTCGTGTTACTTAACAACGCCATCTGCTGTTGTGTCGTTAAAGCAATTAGTTGGTCACAAAAAATAGTATTATTATTCGCCAATAGATGTCAGAAAGAGTCATATTTTTCAGTTGAGACTACTGAAAGGATTATCGATAAAACACGAATAAAATTATATTTTCTAAAAATGATTCCTAGCTAGATCGATTTATCGCCCCCGAAAACCCCTATATACTAAATTGTATGAAAATCGTTGGAGCCGATTCCGAGATTCCAATTATATATATATATATATATATATACAAGAATTGCTCATTTAAAGATATAAGATAAAAACATACAACCACTTACCTATTGTCTTCAAATCTTTAAACACATCACAATTTCAAATTCAATTAAAAACCTGGTTAAGTTCAAAAGTGTATTATAACCTAAAAGAATATTTTAATTATGACACATGTAATAATTTATCATAAAGTTAGAAATGTAAGAAGTAGAAAATTTTAAGAAAGCTCTCTTGAATTAAGATTAAGATTAGGCTGGTTAAATTTGAAATGTAAAACATAATGTAAGTAGGTAATTAAGATAAACATAGTAATTCATAGCCTCATATTGCACGCGCCCGCGATGGGCAAACTGTTGAAACTGAACCTTAAATTAAGAACACTTTTTGTACACAGTTCATGCAATAAAAATATTCTATTCTATTCTCTTGAAATTTTGTGAGTAGGTTCAATAATTATATACCTAGTTTTTGTTTTGCTAAGTCAGTTTTTGTTTTTTTTTTTTCTAAAAATACGGAGATAAGGTCTTTTTTTCGAGAATCGGTTGAGGAATGCTGCTTGTAGATGAGGACAGACGTCAGTCGCAAAGTCTCCAGCTCACAGAGGTAGTATCATAATTAATAATTAGCTCCCAACATTGTTACTCGCAGTTAACAGATAGTACAAGTATCAAAATAGGTAACAAGTATCAAAATAGGTAACAAGTATCCTGTCATTTTCTGTGGCCCCGACAATGTGTTTGCAAAATTTCATGATGATAGGGTGAGTAGGTAATTAAGGCGTGAAAGCCTAACAAACAAACAAGCGAAGCAACTCTCATTCACATCTACCGAGTAAGCGTTTGCGAGCGAGGCGTCTCTGCTTGAGCTTCGATGAAAATGCTTCTTGTATGTCCGAATCTCTGTCTTATCATATTATACTTAGGTATTAGGTACGTCTCATATTATACATAAGTACCTGGATGACCGAGCTGTGCTCGGTTTTTTTTTAATTTTGTTTTTTGGAAAATAAACAATTGATTTTAGTCTAACCTCAAAGCAAACACTCATTGACTTCGTGTTACTTAACATCGCCATCTGCTGTTGTGTCGTTAAAGCAATTAGTTGCTCACAAAAAATAGTATTATTATTCGCCAATAGATGTCAGGAAGAATCATATTTTTCAGTTGAGACTACTCAAACGCCTCCTTTTTGTTATTTTTCTTCCAAGGTTGATTATCGATAAAACACGAATAAAATGACATTTTCTAAAAATGATTCCTAGCTAGATCGATTTATCGCCCCGGAAACCCCCTATATACTAAATTGTATGAAAATCGTAGGAGCCGATTCCGAGTTTCCAATTATATATATATTTACAAGAATTGCTTATTTAGAGATATAAGATACCTATGTCACTCAGGGATAATGTAGCTTTCTAATGGTGAATTAATTTTTGAAATCGGACCAGTAGTTTTTAAGTTTATTCGTTACAAACATACTAAAATACAAATCTTTCCTCTTCAAAATATTAGTGTTGATTAATTTACTTGGTACATTGTAGCGGTCCTTAGAAGGTGGACCTATATGTCCGGATCTCTGTTTTTTTCTACACATATATCGCCAGGCCATTCCCCGAGGGGGCTGCCAGAGGTGTAATACAACACCCACACTTCGCCGGACGATATTTAGTCCCAAATGTGACAGGGTGCGAGCCTGTCGCCATACACCGGGCTCCAGTCATGTAGCAGATGACATCCACATCGCACATATATTCACACAATGTACAAATTGGTCAGTTTCGTCGGCTGGGCTCAAACGCCCCTGGCTTGAGAGGTGGGCCTTCTCCAAGTAGGCTATCATCGCTTCGTCTACTTGTTGCATTTCTTTACCAATTCTCTTGAAACTTTGTAAGTAGGTTCCTTTAACTTTATAGATTTTTTGTCAGGGAAGTTATTAATTTTCTTCTAAATGGCGAAGAAATAATTTACAAAATTTCACGAGAATCAGTTGACAAATGTGACCTGCAGAGGGGGACAGGCCGGTCGTGATGTCTCCAGCTCACACATCCACAAGTTCATTTTAAAAAAAATGAATAGGTCCAGTCAGAATCTCTTCCACATAGTATAAAACAAAGTCGCTTTACAAATCTATCTGTAGGTATATCCCGTAATTCCTTTTAAACCACGCAACTGATTTTGATGCGTTTTTTCACCATCAGTAAGATTTTTTTAAGTTTTTTGACGTGACAACGTCTTATAATTCGATAGAGCCGGCTGCACGCACGAAAAAATGCGGCGTTACCTCGCTCTGAGGCGATCCATGTAAGGTTTGAAGTGCAAGCGAGAGCGCGGAACGAGCGACAAAGAAGCACAATCGGCCTTTGCGTTCGGCAGCGTTCGACATCCGTCTCTCTCCTACTTGAGTGAGCACGTTGTCACGTTCAACTATCGTCAGTAAACCGACTTTACAGACAACCAAATTTTTCACAAAAGGTGTTTAGATAGTACCGTGTGAGATCGGGGCTGGTCGCTAGTTAGTATAAAATAATCTAAAGTAACAGCTATGAGTACAACTTACACGTCTAGAGAGAGTAGAGAGAGTTCCGTACTGTTATGAACGAAAAGTGACAGACCAACTTTTTTGTACTAGTGTGCGTGACACGTACGTACGTCTTTTACTAGGTTTGCGTCATGCACTTTTTTTATAAGCCTTTATGAGGTTGGCTGTTACATTTTTTGGCCCGTGCAATGTTTTTTCAGTCCATCTGGACAGAATAGAATAGAATTGAATATTTTTTATTGTGAAACTGTGTAGGTACGTTATGATAAGTAACAACAGTTTTGTTCATATCTGGTTCATATTTGGGTATCAAAGATACACTTATGAACGTCAACGTCTTTGCTTCACTCGGTCAAGTACCTACGTTCGTACATTTTTATTATGCCCAGTGGTTGGTCTTAGTGTCAGAGTTGTTAGACCGTCCCAAGGCCTCTGACATGGCTTCGTGATTGTTATAGGACTGCTTATTATCAGTGATTTAATACAAGCATAATGTAGGAAGTCGAGCTACGCTATGAGCGTACCAAGGTTTACTATGGCTTTGAGCTCGATGGATACAAGCATAATGTAGGAAGTCGAGCTACGCTATGAGCGTACAAAGTTTTTCGGTCATCATTTCGTATAAAATAATGTAGATCTGTCCTATAACAAACATCTATTCACTCATGCATAGGATACTAGGCTACTTAAAAATACGGAGTGCGAGGTTAAGAAAATTCAGAAACTGAATCCGCCCTTGTGGTGCTTTCCAGGGTCTAATGCAAGGACTGCACACCCGCCGAGATCTGCCTCCGACGGGAGCCGACGTAGCTCGCCGCCTGCCGCCTGCTGCCGCTCCAGGACCTGGACTGAACTCACCTGCTGCAGCGACTCACTCACTGACCAGCGCCTCTCTCGTCAGGAACACAATTAAAAGTAAATCGACTACCTGATCGTTTGGCAGATACCACTAGCTACTCAAGTATTAACATTTGACGATAATATCAGTTGTTCTCATTGCGTGCAACAAAACAATTACTAAATTAAAATACACATACGAAGTTACACGATTGTGCGTGTTGCCAGGACAGGTCCATCTGAAGTGCTGTGGTTGAAGTTTTGACCGATTGCCCCGATTGGACTACAAATGTTGTTTTGCATTGCGACAGCGACAATTAGAACGAAAGGTATTTTGTTTTTATAAATATAAAAAAGGCCTTGGACGGGGCCTACCCATCCACTATCACCGTTTTAAATTATAAATACTAACACAAAATTATAAGAGATAAGAGTAATAAATAAGAGAAGAATGGCTAATACAAAGGTTAATTTACACAAGAACAGCCAGTTATTAACATGTTTCAAAAGTAATAAGCCTACAGCAGAGAAGCTTATGGACATCAGGCGATGTCTGGAGCGAAGAGCTGACGTGAATACGACTGATGATAATGGAAACACGCCGCTGCACCTGGCGGTGCGGCGCGACAGGGTAATCATAGTGAAGCTCCTGCTAAAGCGAGGTGCTAACGTGAAGGCACAAGCTAAGTGTGGAAGCACGCCGCTGCACGAGGCGGCCCGTTACGGGAGGACGTCTGTTGTAGAGCTGCTACTGAACCATGGCGCTGAAATAAATGGAGACACGCCTCTAGCCAAGGCAATGCAATCCAGGGTGACTTCAGTCGTAGAGCTGCTTCTGAATAGAGAAGTAAACGCGCAGGCAACAGGCGGATTCACGCCACTGCACGTAGCAGCGCTATCCGGAATAACATCTATAGTGGTACTACTGCTGAACAATGGTGCCGACGTAAATGCACAGACAATAAATGGAGACACGCCACTGCACGAGGCAGCGCGTTCCGGAGCGACGTCTGTCGTAGAGCTGCTGCTCAACAATGGTGCTGACGTAAATGCACAGACAACAGATGGAGACACGCCACTGCACGAGGCAGCGCGTTCCGGAGCGACGTCTGTCGTAGAGCTGCTGCTCAACAATGGTGCTGACGTAAATGCACAGACAACAGATGGAGACACGCCACTGCACGAGGCAGCGCGTTCCGGAGCGACGTCTATCGTGGAGCTGCTGCTCAACAATGGCGCTAATGTAAACGTGGCGTCAAAATACGGGGATTTACCACTGCACGACGCAGCATCTCATGGGGATACGGCTACGGTGAAACTACTGTTAAAGTGGAAATGTAACGTGAATGCGCTAGGTGAAGAAAACATCACGCCGTTTTTCCAGGCGGCAGTATGCGGGAACATATCTGTCGCAAAGCTGCTGCTAAGTAGAGGTGCTGACGTGAATGCCCGTGAATCAACAGGTGGATACTCACCGCTGCACTTGGTGGCACGTAGTGGGATGATATCAGTCGTGGAGCTACTACTTAACAAAGGTGCTGACGTAAATGCAAAGGCTATAGACGGATGCACGCCACTACACGAATCAGTACTTTACGAACAGATATCTATCGTACAGCTGCTGCTCAATAAAGGCTCTGACGTTCATGCTCGTGATTGTGCTGGATACACATCCTTGCACGGGGCAGCGAGTTTAAGGCATACGTCTATGGTGGAGTTGCTGCTGAACAACGGCGCTGACGTGAACGCAACGGCATCAGACGGAAACACGCCACTACAAGTGGCGGCTCGTTTAAAAGACATATCTGTCGTAAAATTGCTTATTGAGAGAGGCGCAAACATAAATAACCACGATCAAGATGGATACACGCCGCTTCACATGGCAGCGGGCTTTAGAAAAAGATCAGATTTGAGGCTGAAAATCAGCTCTGATATGAACGAAGACACACCGCAACACGAGGCGGCGCGCTGTACAGTGCTCTCTACCGTGGAGCTACTACTGAATAAGGGTGCTAATGTTAACGCAAAGTCATCAAGAGGAAACACACCACTTCACGAAGCAGCGTTATTTGAAGAGACATCAGTTGTAAGCCTGCTTATAAATCGAGGTGCTAATGTTAACGCACTTACTAAGTACAAAGTTACACCACTGCACCTGGCAGTAAATTCTGGAGAGATATCGAAGGTGCAGCTGCTGCTGAACAAAGGAGCTAACGTCAATGTGCAGAAAACAGACGGTGACACGCCGCTACACTTGGCGTTGCGCAATGAAAACGCAGCCATCGCTGCGCTGCTGGTGAACCACGGCGCTGACGTCATGCTCAGAAATATGACAAACGATGCTCCCATGTGCTACGCCCATTTATTCTGTTTTACAGACAACACGGAGATTGTAAATTTGCTACGAAATGCTGAAGCTAAAGCAAACGGAAATGTTTTGTTGAACAATAACTACAGGACTCAACACTTCCATGACGATTTTATAAATAACAATCGCGATATGTCTTTATATAATAGTTTGCAATCTGGTGAACGCAAGTATTTGAAGACAATCGATACTTCTGGCTTACTTGGACAGCTATACGAGACTAAAATGATAAGTCTTGTTTTCATTCGATTGTTAAACCACGAGCAAGTAGAACAAATCTTGCTCGGGGCCAACGTCCACGGCATCGGTGCCGTGGATGACATCTCCCTGCGGTACAGAGTGAGAGATCAACGAAGACCGGTCGTGCTCTTCATGCAAATCAAACATAAGGAAGACGGAAAAGGGACTAAACTTACTGATAAAGCCTTGTGGAGTGACTCCGGGGACTTCAGCTTGCGGAAGTACTTCGAGAGCTACCTTATGATCAGGAAGCGATTCAGGGTCGGTCACAAGGACCCCATGTTCGAGGGAGAGTTCAGTGACGTCGACTGTTACTTCGTCTTATACACGACAGCCCAAGAAAATATCGCTAAAAAGAACACCGCAAACCAAATAAGCGATATAGTACACGATCTTATAGATACAGGACCAAATACAAAACCTTTTCAATACAGCTACAATGAAACCGATAAACGTAATTTAGCCAAAGAGACAGAAGAAGCTCAAATCAAAAATGTTGACGTACTTGTTGACAATTTTTTCAGCAGATTTTGGTTTTATACCAGTCAAGCCAAAGAAGACGAAGTAGAAAGCAAAGTTAAAGTTGAAATAAGCAAACATTACAACAACGAGAAAGACACAACTCATTTTAAGTTCGATAATCATTCCAAAGCAATTTTTTTGAAAGCTCACGATCAAATACAAAAATGGTGGAAGCAGGAAGGCGCAGTTTCTTACCTAAGTCGATCAAATGATTTTTTTATATGTGGAAAGCTTGCATGCCTTCATGAAGTATTTTCGACTGTTTTTAATGCTATGGATTACTTAAAAGTAACCGTTAAATTAGAACTTAACCAACATTTCGAACAGTGCAACACTCCCATTGGAAATTCTAGAGTCTGTAATACGGCACTTACTAGATTGTTTAAATTATTTGGCACAGAAAACAAATTGATTACTGTGGACACAGACTTTAAGAATAAGATTGTAAGCCTGCTAAATGACGAAAGTGAGAATTATCTATTTGGCAGTGATCAATTAAAAGCTGTTGATTATAATTACGAAACCACGGATAAAGTAAACCGCACGGATGTAATTTTAAAATATCATCGGCACAATGTGTATTTAAAGAGGGCTGGAACATCCGGAGTTGGCGGCACGCTGTTTAGGTTAAAAATGCTGACTCTAGTTCTTTTGCGAGTGCTGAACCACGATCAAATAGAGCAGGATCCTCTACTCGGAACCAAAATCCGTGGCATCTGTCGTATGAGTGATATCTGTCTACGGTACAAGGTGAAGGGCCAGCAGAGACCGGTCGTGCTGTTCGTGCAACTGATTCACAGAGAGCATCCCGAGAAGGGATGCCTTACTGATAGAGAAGTGTGGAGCGACACGGGGAACTTCAATCTGAGGAAGTACTTCGCAAGCTATCTTGAGATCAAGGACCGGTTTCGTGTCGGCAATGAAGACCCCATGTTTGAAGGAGACTTTTGCGACATCGATTGCTACTTTATTTTGTACACGTCAGCCAGTGAGAGCTTTTCTAAGAAGAAAACTAAATGCCAAGTGAACGAGGTAGTACACAGTCTCATAAACACAGGACAAAACTCGAAAGTTCATGAATATGATCATGACGAAGCTGACATTGACTGTTTAACCAAAATGACAGCTTTGAACCGAATTGAAAAACTAGGAACAGTTTTTCTAAAACTTCTTAAATCCGAGACACCTAAACCTGATAACATTTTGGTGCATAAGCTTATAGCAAGATACCACGTGGCCATGAGACGGGAAGTTTTACAGCAGTGCGAGATACAACCAGCTAACAAAGAATACCGTTTGTGGGAGTTTCGGTCTGAGTTTTTAAAGAGCGATGTCGATTATTTGGTTACTCTTAAGAAAATATTTGCCAAAATATTGCTATTTAAAAACGAAAGCACCAAAGAATGCCAGCAAGGTCTATGTAATAATTATCTAGAAGTCTTACAATCAAAACGAATAAAACTACCTCTAGCGTTTGGAAATTTAGACATGACGTTCCGCGGGAGAGAGGACAAAGTACAAAAAAGGATGAGAACTCTAGCAGCAAAACTTGTACACTCACTAGAATTAAATAAAATTACGAAAATTGTTGAAATCAGCGATGATGACGTAGGCCCAGGGAAAGCTATAGAAGAAGGCTTTATAAACATTAACGGTGGCATCGGGAGCGCAGTCGGGAACCTACTCGTGTTAGATATAGATTCGAATTTATTAAAGTTCAACTTGGACAAAGAAACACTGCCACACAATGCTGCTTTATTTTTAAAAGAGCTGGAAGGTGACAGATATAAGCCAATCAACGAAGATCTAAGCCTCTTCAGAATCAAAATCAGCATTGACAGCTTTCCAAAATATTCATTTGGTAGAGACGAATATGATACGAGACAAGCAAGAGATTTTTTGAACAAGTTTTGGTTTTACTCTGATCAGGCGAAGGAAGACGAAGTAGAACAAATTTTAAAACACGAAATGAACAAACAATATTCTGAAAATCAAATTTTTTTGAACTATAACGACAATAAGTTTTTTTCAGACGCTATTTCATTGCATTCCCTTGATGAAATGCGGAAGTGGTGGATGCAAACTATTGAATCGCCTTACTTAAGTCGAGCGAGCGAGTTTTTTGAACGTGCAGAGCTAGCAGATATCTACAACCGCTTGCAGACCGTCATAAATTTTATGTACATATCAAAAATTTTTCGTGTAGATATAAAAATTAAACGAGTCGATATACACGCAAGGACCGAACCTATAAGTCATATTTTCAAAAAGATTTGCGTTCAATTATTTAAATTATTCGACCCGCAATTCTCAGAGTCGTTCGATTTTAAGTTGTGGAATCCTGTAATTCTCAACAGCTCAAAGTTGAGTTTAAGAATTCACCCAGATGTGGAGTGGGTGGCGTTGATTTTGTTATTACCCGAACCTGCTTATTATGATTATCAGATAATTGTTAAGGCAGGTCCGAGCAGCGGGTGCCGCCGGGCCAAGGAGGGATTCATGATTCGAGAACGAATGTTTCGAAACAGTTCTTTTTTTGAGTCAAGAAATTGCCTGACCAGTTTAATACAATACAATACAGAACCTCTTTATTGACACCAAATACAAAATAAATCTAAACAAAACATTCAAAAATATAGGCGCAATGGGCGGTCTTATCGCTTAAGAGCGATCTCTTCCAGACAACCTTTGGATGGAATAAAAACATTATGATTAAGCATGGACGGTGGTGTGTGCTAAAGAAAATAAATAAATAATAATAATTAAGTAGGTAATGTACTTACAAATTTACGTGAACAATGTACGTGATGAAGCTCAAAGCTTGCCTCTAACATTATGAATTAGATATTCCGCATTCGCCCCATATTTTCATAAAATAAATGTATTCCATTCCAATATTCCGCATTTTGCGATGATGGCCTAGTAGGAGAAGGCTCGCCTTTCAATCCACATCCCTCAAGTTCAAACCCAGCCGACGGCATGCACCAAAATGTTCATTATGTGAACATTTGTGCGTATTGTATGTTATCTGCTACATGACTGTAGCCCGGTGTATGATAACAGCCTCACCCCCTGTCACATTTGGGACTGTACATCGTCTGGCGAATTATGGGCGTTGTTTTACACCTCTGCCAGCCCCTCGGGGAAAGACGTAACGATATGTTATTTTAGGTAAAGTTTATTATTATTATTATTTTCACCTGCAGTTCCACAGAAACCGTTTCAAATCCTTTTCTTTACCGCTGAAAAATTGTACGCAAATTTAATGCGTGTGACCGATTACGTACTAGAGGCGTGAAAACGTAATTCACAAAAAAACAAAGGAACAAACTCATTTTCGCATTTATAATATTAGCTGCGGTTAGATTCAGATACAGATTATTTTTATTGCCATATATGATGATTCAAAACCCAAAATTGCATTAGGTACCTAGGTACATAGTTCAACGGACCCCGTCGGGCACAGCAACTAGAAGAGAGGAGGATGGTTATTAAATATTTAAATTTTATTATTATAATAGTCGCTGTCGTTATAATAATAATATAATTAAAGTTAATATATTTATTTTTTATTTTATTTATTAAACAACATTCACAGCCCTTAAAAAACAAAATACAACAGTAACAAACTAAACTTACGGCCAAAAAGAATGTATATTATATTAATGAGTTAAATAATATGTGCAGTCGTGTGTGTATGTGTGAGAGAGAGAGAGAGTGTGTGTGTGGTTGTGTAAAAGTGTGAGAGTTGGATATATGGATATGATTATAATTATGAAATATCTGTGCCATGTATTAATTTGGTTATATCAAGTTTAAAAGCTCCTTTTTTTAAGTGAAAGAAATCGGTATAGTTACAAAATTTTAGGTTATAAGTTCTATGTAGACGATTAATTATTGAATTTTGTGCATAGTTGGTATGAGTTTGTGCGACAGCAAATATAATTTTATATTTCTAGTTCGTTTTTGAGGTGCACGAAAGCTGAGAATATTACTGATCAGGGCAGGGCAGAGGGCAAACAATGCACCCGTTACACAAGCCGTGCAGAAATAGGTACCATGTCTAAGATCGTGCGTCTGTTCTCAAAGCTAGTTAGATGGTGGTACCTACGTGAATCTTCATAACTCAGCATGTTTGTAAAATTAAAATAAAATTTATGTTAAAAATATTAAAATATTAATTTTGTCAAAAGTCATACTTAGTCTATATATTTCTAAAATTAGGATGTTGTTAGGTTATTATTTGTAGTTTTATTTCTGGTCTGAACAATAGTGTAAACGTTTATCATTTATTTATTATTTCGTTTGTTTGTATGATTCATTGTAAATTTGTGTTACGTAAACTTAAGACTTTACTGAACCTATTTTGCACACATGTTTTGATTTACAATCCAGATCTTATCTGTGTTTCTGTCGATCCATTAGGATCTATTACTAAGTTCTTTTAGATTGTAACTTGTTTTGTGTGTTAAATAAATAAATAAAATTAAATAAATTAAAATATACTAACAAATACTCATATACTCGTAACAAGTCGCAGTCATATTAAAAATCAAAATGTACCATATTACTATTGAAATTAAAATGATAATGAACGTAGTCTGAACATTTCATTTAGGTCCTGTAAGTCAACTAGAGGAACCGAATTGAAATTGTACTAAGTGCGGATTGAAATTGTATAGGCAACCGAGCGAAGAAGCAAGCGAAGCGTCTCCGCTTCAGCTTTGACAAAAATGCTTTCGTATGTACGAATTCTATCTAGATTTCTGTTTGAATTTTTGTTTTTCTCTACCGGTCGCATTTCTCAGCCGATTGCATTGATGATGCGTTGTATATTTAGAGAAAACGGCTTCCTAACCCTAACTGGAATATTTATTTTAGAAATGAGTTTATTTATTAGAAATAACGAGAGTTACTTTTTTAATGTAAGCTCAAGTCGTGCGGAAATCTTACGCTCTAAACAACTGTTACGTGAATATTCCTACAGGCAACATTGTTTCTTTAGGCATCACTCATAAAACTTCAACTGTCATAATCAAAACCATTTGGTTGTCAAAGTTAATTCTGGCAAACGAATTATAAGACTTCACTCCGGTCAGCCGTCCTAACGAACTTCATTAGAACGAACCGTCGTGAAGTACAATATTTCTATTCGTCAAGTCAACAATGCCATGTTCTGTATCAGTTCATTTTATACTACCAGTACCTGGATGACCGAGCTTTGCTCGGTTTTTTTTTAAATTGTGTATTTTGGAAAATAAACAATTGATTTTAGTCTAACCTCAAAGCAAACACTCATTGACTTCGTGTTACTTAACAACGCCATCTGCTGTTGTGTCGTTAAAGCAATTAGTTGGTCACAAAAAATAGTATTATTATTCGCCAATAGATGTCAGAAAGAGTCATATTTTTCAGTTGAGACTACTGAAAGGATTATCGATAAAACACGAATAAAATGATATTTTCTAAAAATGATTCCTAGCTAGATCGATTTATCGCCCCCGAAAACCCCTATATACTAAATTGTATGAAAATCGTTGGAGCCGATTCCGAGATTCCAAATATATATATATATATATATATACAAGAATTGCTCATTTAAAGATATAAGATAAAAACATACAACCACTTACCTATTGTCTTCAAATCTTTAAACACATCACAATTTCAAATTCAATTAAAAACCTGGTTAAGTTCAAAAGTGTATTATAACCTAAAAGAATATTTTAATTATGACACATGTAATAATTTATCATAAAGTTAGAAATGTAAGAAGTAGAAAATTTTAAGAAAGCTCTCTTGAATTAAGATTAAGATTAGGCTGGTTAAATTTGAAATGTAAAACATAATGTAAGTAGGTAATTAAGATAAACATAGTAATTAATAGCCTCATATTGCACGCCCGCGATGGGCAAACTGTTGAAACTGAACCTCAAATTAAGAACACTTTTTGTACACAGTTCATGTAATAAAAATATTCTATTCTATTCTCTTGAAATTTTGTGAGTATGTTCAATAATTTTATTATAAAACTAGTTTTTGTTTTGCTAAGTCAGTTTTTGTTTTTTTTTTTCTAAATTACGGAGATAAGGTCTTTTTTTCGAGAATCGGTTGAGAAATGCTGCTTGTAGATGAGGACAGACGTCAGTCGCAAAGTCTCCAGCTCACAGAGGTAGTATCATAATTAATAATTAGCTCCCAACATTGTTACTCGCAGTTAACAGATAGTACAAGTATCAAAATAGGTAACAAGTATCCTGTCATTTTCTGTGGCCCCGACAATGTGTTTGCAAAACTTCATGATGATAGGGTGAGTAGGTAATTAAGGCGTGAAAGCGTAACAAACAAACAAGCGAAGCAATTCTCATTCACATGTATCTACCGAGTAAGCGTTTGCGAGCGAGGCGTCTCTGCTTGAGCTTCGATGAAAATGCTTTTTGTATGTCCGAATCTCTGTCTTATCATATTATACTTAGGTATTAGGTACGTCTCATATTATACATAATACCTATGTCACTCAGGGATAATGTAGCTCTCTAATGGTGAAATATTTTTTGAAATCGGACCAGTAGTTTTTAAGTTTATTCGTTACAAACATACTAAAATACAAATCTTTCCTCTTCAAAATATTAGTGTTGATTAATTTACTTGGTACATTGTAGCGGTCCTTAGAAGGTGGACCTATATGTCCGGATCTCTGTCTTTGTCTACACATATATCGTCATGGCTTTCCTCCGAGGGGGCTGGCAGAGGTGTAATAGAACACCCACACTTCGCCGGACGATATTTAGTCACAAATGTGACAGGGGGCGAGCCTGTCGCCGTACACCGGCTCCAGTCATGTAGCAGATGACCACCACAACGCACATATATTCACACAATGAACAAATTGGTCCGTTTCGTCGGCTGGGCTCAAACGCCCCTGGCTTGAGAGATGGGCCTTCTCCAACTAGGCTATCATCGCTTCGTCTACTTGTTGCATTTCTTTACCAATTCTCTTGAAACTTTGTAAGTAGGTTCCTTTAAGTTTATAAATTTTTTTGTCAAGGCAGTTATTAATTTTCTTCTAAATGGCGAAGAAATAATTTACAAATTTCACGAGAATCAGTTGACAAATGTGACCTGCAGAGGGGGACAGACCGGTCGTGATGTCTCCAGCTCACACATCCACAAGTTCATTTAGAAAAAAATGAATAGGTCCAGTCAGAATCTCTTCCACATAGTATAAAACAAAGTCGCTTTACAAATCTGTCTGTAGGTATATCCCGTAACTCCTTCTAAACAACGGATTTTGATGCGTTTTTTCACCATCAGTAAGATAATTTTTTGACGTGACAACGTCTTATAATTCGATAGAGCCGGCTGCACGTATGAAAAAATGCGGCGTTACCTCGCTCTGAGGCGTTCCATGTAAGGCTTGAAGTGCAAGCAAAAGCGCGGAACGAGCGACAAAGAAGCACAATCGGCCTTTGCGTTCGGCAGCGTTCGACATCCGTCTCTCTCCTACTTGAGTGAGCACGTTGTCATGTTCAACTATCGTCAGTAAACCGACTTTACAGACAACCAATTTTTTCACAAAAGGTGTTTAGAGAGTGTGAGACAAACAAACGCGTGAGATCGGGGCTATTCCTGCGCGTGAGATGAGATGAGATTTTATCTTGGTCACTCTTACACCTATGACGTTTCAAACGAGAGCAACAAGGACGAAAAAAAGTAAGATGAAAACTCAAATCTCCGAATAGGGCCACTGGTCGCTAGTTAGTATAAAATAATCTAAAGTAACAGCTATGAGTACAACTTACACGTCTAGCGAGAGTAGAGAGAGTTTCGTACTGTTTATGAACGAAAAGTGACAGACCAACTTTTTTGTACTAGTGTGCGTGACACGTACGTCTTTTACTAGGTTTGCGTCATGCACTTTTTTATAAGCCTTTATGAGGTTGGCTGTTATAGTTTTTGGCCCGTGCAATGTTTTTTCAGTCCATCTGGATAGAATAGAATATAGAATTGAATATTTTTTATTGTGAAACTGTGTAGGTACGTTATGATAAGTAACAACAGTTTTGTTCATATCTGGTTCATATTTGGGTATCAAAGATACACTTATGAACGTCAACGTCTTTGCTTCGGTCAAGTACCTACGTTCGTACATTTTTATTATGCCCAGTGGTTAGTCTTAGCGTCAGAGTTGTTAGACCGTCCCAAGGCCTCTGACATGGCCTCGTGATTGTTATAAGACTGCTTATTATCAGTGATTTAATACAAGCATAATGTAGGAAGTCGAGCTACGCTATGAGCGTACCAAGGTTTACTATGGCTTTGAGCTCGATGGATACAAGCATAATGTAGGAAGTCGAGCTACGCTATGAGCGTACAAAGTTTTTCGGCCAAGATCTCGTATAAAATAATGTAGATCTGTCCTATAACAAACATCTATTCACTCATTCATAGAATACTAGACTATTTAAAAATACGGAGTGCGAGGTTAAGAAAATTCAGAAACTGAATCCGTCCTTGTGGTGTTTTCCAGGGTCTGATGCTAGAACTGCACACCCGGCAAGATCTGCCTTCGACGGGAGCCGACGTAGCTCGCCGCCTGCCGCCTGCTGCCGCTCCAGGACCTGGACTGAGCTCACTTGCTGCAGCGACTCACTCACTGACCAGCGCCTCTATCGTCAGGAACACAATTAAAAGTAAATCGACTACCTAATCGTTTGGCAGACACCACTAGCTACATTTACACACATTACATACATTTGACGATAATATCAGTTGTTCTCATTGCGTGCAACAAAACAATTACTAAATTAAAATACACACACGAAGTTACACGATTGTGCGTGTTGCCAGGACAGGTCCATCTGAAGTGCTGTGGCTGAAATTTTGACCGATTGCCCCGATTGGACTACAAATGTTGTTTTGCATTGCGACAGCGACAATTAGAACGAAAGGTATTTTGTTATAAATATAAAAAAGGCCTTGGACGGGGCCTACCCATCCATAATCACCATTTTAAATTATAAATACTGACACAAAATTATTACAATGGAACGCAAACTCAAAAAAATAATTAAGTTAATAAATAAGAGAAGAATGGCTATTGCAAAGGTTAATTTACACAAGAACAGCCAGTTATTAACATGTTTCAAGAGTAATAAGCCTACAGCAGAGAAGCTTATGGACATAAGGCGATGTCTGGAGCGAAGAGCTGACGTGAATACGACTGATGATAATGGAAACACACCGCTGCACCTGGCGGTGCGGCGCGACAGGGTAATCATAGTGAAGCTCCTGCTAAAGCGAGGTGCTAACGTGAAGGCACAAGCTAAGTGTGGAAGCACGCCGCTGCACGAGGCGGCCCGTTACGGGAGGACGTCTGTTGTAGAGCTGCTACTGAACCATGGCGCTGAACTGAAAGCGCAGACAATAAATGGAGACACGCCTCTAGCCAAGGCAATGCAATCCAGGGTGACTTCAGCCGTAGAGCTGCTTCTGAGTAGAGAAGTGAACGCGCAGGCAACAGGCGGATTCACGCCACTGCACGTAGCAGCGCTATCCGGAATAACATCTATAGTGGTACTACTGCTGAACAATGGTGCCGACGTAAATGCACAGACAATAAATGGAGACACGCCACTGCACGAGGCAGCGCGTTCCGGAGCAACGTCTGTCGTAGAGCTGCTGCTCAACAATGGTGCTGACGTAAATGCACAGACAACAGATGGAGACACGCCACTGCACGAAGCAGCGCGTTCCGGAGCGACGTCTATCGTGGAGCTGCTGCTCAACAATGGCGCTAATGTAAACGTGGCGTCAAAATACGGGGATTTACCACTGCACGACGCAGCATCTCATGGGGATACGGCTACGGTGAAACTACTGTTAAAGTGGAAATGTAACGTGAATGCGCTAGGTGGAAAAAACTTCACGCCGTTGTTCGAGGCGGCAGTATGCGGGAACATATCTGTCGCAAAGCTGCTGCTAAGTAGAGGTGCTGACGTGAACGCCCAATGTACAGGTGGATACTCGCCGCTGTACGAGGCGGCAGGTCGTGGGAGGATATCAGTCGTGGAGCTACTAATTAGCAAAGGTGCTGACGTAAATGCAAAGACTAAAGAGGGATGCACGCCACTAAATGAATCAGTACGTTGCGAATGGATATCTATCGTACAGCTGCTGCTCATTAAAGGCTCTGACGTTCGTGCTCGTGATCGTTGGGGATACACATCCTTGCACACAGCAGCGAGTTTAAGGCATACGAGTACGTCCATGGTGGAGTTGCTGCTGAACAACGGCGCTGACGTGAACGCAACGGCAAGAGACGGAAACACGCCACTACAAGTGGCGGCTCGATTAAAAAACATATCTGTCGTAAAATTGCTTATTGACAGAGGTGCAAACATAAATAACCACGATCTAGACGGATACACGCCGCTTCACATGGCAGCGGGCTTCAGAGAAATATTTGGTTGGAGGCTGAAAATCAGGTTCGATATGAACAGAGACCTACCGCAACGCGAGGCGGCGCGCTGTCCAGTGCTCTCTACCGTGGCGCTACTACTGAATAAGGGTGCTAATGTTAACGCAAAGTCATCAAGAGGAAGTACACCACTTCACGAAGCGGCGTTATTTCTAAAGACATCAGTTGTAAGCCTGCTTATAAATCGAGGTGCTAATGTTAACGCACTTACTAAGAACAAAGTTACACCACTGCACCAGGCAGTAAATTCTGGGGAGATATCTAAGGTGCAGCTGCTGCTGAAGAAAGGAGCTCAAGTCAATGTGCAGAAAACAGACGGTGACACGCCGCTACACTTGGCGTTGCACAATGAAAACGCAGCCATCGCTGCGCTGCTGGTGAACCACGGCGCTAACGTCATGCTCAGAAATATGACAAACGATGCTCCCATGTGCTACGCCCATTTATTCTGTTTTACAGAGAATACGGAGATTGTGAGTTTGCTACGAAATGCTGAAGCTGAAGCTAAAGCAAACGGAAATGTTTTGTTGAACAATAACTACAGGACTCAACACTCCCGTGACGATTTTATAAATAAAAATCACGATATGTCTTTATATAATAGTTTGCAATCTGGTGAACGCAAGTATTTGAAGACAATCGATACTTCTGGCTTACTTGGACAGCTATACGAGACTAAAATGATAAGTCTTGTTTTCATTCGATTGTTAAACCACGAGCAAGTAGAACAAATCTTGCTCGGGGCCAACGTCGACGGCATCGGTGCCGTGGATGACATCTGCCTGCGGTACAGAGTGAGAGATCAACGAAGACCGGTCGTGCTCTTCATGCAAATCAAACATAAGGAAGACGGAAAAGGGACTAAACTTACTGATAAAGCCTTGTGGAGTGACTCCGGGGACTTCAGCTTGCGGAAGTACTTCGAGAGCTACCTCATGATCAGGGAGCGATTCAGGGTCGATCACGAGGACCCCATGTTCGAGGGAGAGTTCAGTGACGTCGACTGTTACTTCGTCTTATACACGACAGCCCAAGAAAATATCGCTAAAAAGAACACCGCAAACCAAATAAGCGATATAGTACACGATCTTATAGATACAGGACCAAATACAAAACCTTTTCAATACAGCTACAATGAAACCGATGCTCGTAATTTAGCCAAAGAGACAGAAAATGCTCAAATCAAAAATGTTGACGTACTTGTTGACAATTTTTTCAGCAGATTTTGGTTTTATACCAGTCAAGCCAAAGAAGACGAAGTAGAAAGCAAAGTTAAAGTTGAAATAAGCAAACATTACAACAACGAGAAAGACACAACTCATTTTAAGTTCGATATACATTCCAATGCAATTTTTTTGAAAGCTCACGATCAAATACAAAAATGGTGGAAGCAGGAAGGTGCAGTTTCTTACCTAAGTCGATCAAATGATTTTTTTAGATGTGGAAAGCTTGCATGCCTTCATGACGTATTTTCGACTGTTTTTAATGCTATGGATTACTTAAAAGTAACCGTTAAATTAGAACTTAACCAACATTTCGCACAGTGCAACACTCCCATTGGAAATTCTAAATTCTGTAATACGACACTTACTAGATTGTTTAAATTATTAGGCACAGAAAACAAATTGATTACTGTGGACACAGACTTTAAGAATAAGATTGTAAGCCTGCTAAATGACGAAAGTGAGAATTATCTATTAGGCAAATTAAAAGCTGTTGATTATAATTACGAAACCACGGATAAAGTAAACCGCACGGATGCAATTTTAAAATATCATAGGCACAATGTGTATTTAAAGAGGGCTGGAACATCCGGAGTTGGTGGCACGTTGTTTAGGTTAAAAATGCTGAGTCTAGTTCTTTTGCGAGTGCTGAACCACGATCAAATAGAGCAAGATCCTCTACTCGGAACCAAAATCCGTGGCATCTGTAGTATGAGTGATATCTGTCTACGGTACAAGGTGAAGGGCCAGCAGAGACCGGTCGTGCTGTTCGTGCAACTGATTCACAGAGAGCATCCCGAGAAAGGATGCCTTACTGATAGAGAAATGTGGAGCGACACGGGGAACTTCAATCTGAGGAAGTACTTCGCAAGCTATCTTGAGATCAAGGACCGGTTTCGTGTCGGCAATGAAGACCCCATGTTTGAAGGAGACTTTTGCGACATCGATTGCTACTTTATTTTGTACACGTCAGCCAGTGAGAGCTTTTCTAAGAAGAAAACTAAATGCCAAGTGAACGAGGTAGTACACAGTCTCATAAACACAGGACAAAACTCGAAAGTTCATGAATATGATCATGACGAAGCTGACATTGACTGTTTAACCAAAATGACAGCTTTGAACCGAATTGAAAAACTAGGAACAGTTTTTCTAAAACTTCTTAAATCCGAGACACCTAAACCTGATAACATTTTGGTGCATAAGCTTATAGCAAGATACCACGTGGCCATGAGATGGGAAGTTTTACAGCAGTGCGAGATACAACCAGCTAACAAAGAATACCGTTTGTGGGAGTTTCGGTCTGAGTTTTTAAAGAGCGATGTCGATTATTTGGTTACTCTTAAGAAAATATTTGCCAAAATATTGCTATTTAAAAACGAAAGCACCAAAGAATGCCAGCAAGGTCTATGTAATAATTATCTAGAAGTCTTACAATCAAAACGAATAAAACTACCTCTAGCGTTTGGAAATTTAGACATGACGTTCCACGGGAGAGAGGACAAAGTACAAAAAAGGATGAGAACTCTAGCAGCAAAACTTGTACACTTACTAGAATTAAATAAAATTACGAAAATTGTTGAAATCAGCGATGATGACGTAGGCCCAGGGAAAGCTATAGAAGAAGGCTTTATAAACATTAACGGTGGCATCGGGAGCGCAGTCGGGAACATACTTGTATTAGATATAGATTCGAATTTATTAAAGTTCAACTTGGACAAAGAAAAACTGCCACACAATGCTGCTTTATTTTTAAAAGAGCTGGAAGGTGACAGATATAAGCCAATCAACGAAGATCTAAGCCTCTTCAGAATCAAAATCAGCATTGACAGCTTTCCAAAATATTCATTTGGTAGAGACGAATATGATACGAGACAAGCAAGAGATTTTTTGAACAAGTATTGGTTTTACTCTGATCAGGCGAAGGAAGACGAAGTAGAACAAATTTTAAAACACGAAATGAACAAACAATATTCTGAAAATCAAATTTTTTTGAACTATAACGACAATAAGTTTTTTTCAGACGCTATTTCATTGCATTCCCTTGATGAAATGCGGAAGTGGTGGATGCAAACTATTGAATCGCCTTACTTAAGTCGAGCGAGCGAGTTTTTTGAACGTGCAGAGCTAGCAGATATCTACAACCGCTTGCAGACCGTCATAAATTTTATGTACATATCAAAAATTTTTCGTGTAGATATAAAAATTAAACGAGTCGATATACACGCAAGGACCGAACCTATAAGTCATATTTTCAAAAAGATTTGCGGTCAATTATTTAACTTATTCGACCCGCAATTCTCAGAGTCGTTCGATTTTAAGTTGCGGAATCCTGTAATTCTCAACAGCTCAAAGTTGAGTTTAAGAATTCACCCAGATGTGGAGTGGGTGGCGTTGATTTTGTTAGCCGATAATGATAATGATTATCAGATAATTGTTAAGGCAGGTCCGAGCAGCGGGTGCCGCCGGGCCAAGGAGGGATTCATGATTCGAGAACGAATATTTCGAAACAGTTCTTTTTATAAGTCAAGAAATTGCCTGACCAGGTTAATACAATACAATACAGAAACTCTTTATTGACACCAAATACAAAATAAATCTAAACAAAACATTCAAAAATATAGGCGCAATGGGCGGTCTTATCGCTTAAGAGCGATCTCTTCCAGACAACCTTTGGATGGAATAAAACATTATGATTAAGCATGGACGGTGGTGTGTGCTAAAGAAAATAAATAAATAATAATAATTAAGTAGGTAATGTACTTACAAATTTACGTGAACAATGTACGTGATGAAGCTCAAAGCTTGCCTCTATCATTATGAATTAGATATTCCGCATTCACCCCATATTTTCATAAAATAAATGTATTCCATTCCAATATTCCGCATTTTGCTATGATGGCCTAGTAGGAGAAGGCTCGCCTTTCAATCCACATCCCTCAAGTTCAAACCCAGCCGACGGCATGCACCAAAATGTTCATTATGTGAACATTTGTGCGTATTGTATGTTATCTGCTACATGACTGTAGCCCGGTGTATGATAACAGCCTCACCCCCTGTCACATTTGGGACTGTACATCGTCTGGCGAATTATGGGCGTTGTTTTACACCTCTGCCAGCCCCTCGGGGAAAGACGTATAAACGATATGTTATTTGAGGTAAAGTTTATTATTATTATTATTTTCACCTGCAGCTCCACAGAAACCGTTTCAAATCCTTTTCTTTACCGCTGAAAAATTGTACGCAAATTTAATGCGTGTGACCGATTACGTACTAGAGGCGTGAAAACGTAATTCACAAAAAAACAAAGGAACAAACTCATTTTCGCATTTATAATATTAGCTGCGGTTAGATTCAGATACAGATTATTTTTATTGCCATATATGATGATTCAAAACACAAAATTGCATTAGGTACCTAGGTACATAGTTCAACGGACCCCGTCGGGCACAGCAACTAGAAGAGAGGAGGATGGTTATTAAATATTTAAATTTTATTATTATAATAGTCGCAGTCGTTATAATAATAATATAATTAAAGTTAATATATTTATTTTTTATTTTATTTATTAAACAACATTCACAGCCCTTAAAAAACAAAATACAACAGTAACAAACTAAACTTACGGCCAAAAAGAATGTATATTATATTAATGAGTTAAATAATATGTGCAGTCGTGTGTGTATGTGTGAGAGAGAGAGAGAGTGTGTGTGTGGTTGTGTAAAAGTGTGAGAGTTGGATATATGGATATGATTATAATTATGAAATATCTGTGCCATGTATTAATTTGGTTATATCAAGTTTAAAAGCTCCTTTTTTTAAGTGAAAGAAATCGATATAGTTACAAAATTTTAGGTTATAAGTTCTATGTAGACGATTAATTATTGAATTTTGTGCATAGTTGGTATGAGTTTGTGCGACAGCAAATATAATTTTATATTTCTAGTTCGTTTTTGAGGTGCACGGAAGCTGAGAATATTACTGATCAGGGCAGGGCAGAGGGCAAACAATGCACCCGTTACACAAGCCGTGCAGAAATACCATGTCTAAGATCGTGTGTCTGTTCTCAAAGCTAGTTAGATGGTGGTACCTACGTGAATCTTCCTAACTCAGCATGTTTGTAAAATTAAAATAAAATTTATGTTAAAAATTTTAATTTTGTCAAAAGTCATACTTAGTCTATTTATTTCTAAAATTAGGATGTTATTAGGTGACTCCGAAAGCGCGGAAACTATTCTACCTAGCTCGAGAATTCGCCAAGAGTCACCACTACACATTCTGCTGGTCATCCTATGGACGCATATTTCTTCGAAAGGAAGAAGGAGCACCACAAATCCGCGTTTCAAGCGAATCCGACCTCGACAATCTAAAACAACAGTGACTAGAATCAAATGTACTGCAACAAACTGCACGTGATTCGACGTGTTTTTTAAACTGTATACCCTCTAGTTATAATCATAATCCTCTACTGTCACTTTTGATAACGTACTCGCTACTATCATTATTTACCACAAATTATGTAAGCAAATTAACGTCCAACATGGACTCCAAATATGACAAAAACTGTATTAACTATTTACTTGTTGTGATAATAACATTCCATACACCACATAACACTCACCTAGCACAAAACAACTCAACACACATTCCAAACACTATATACAATTATCTACTATTATACTACCATTTTTATATATCTTTCTGTTTCGCACCAAACACCGAATATATGTACTGTATCTCCGACATGATATGTTACACACCTAACAAACATGTAAAAAGCCAACACAAATCAACAAACAAAGAAACTAAAATGCATTTTAGATCTAAACACTCAATTAGTACCTGTAATTGCACTCTAAACACTCACTGTAAAATAAAAAAACCTGCCTTCTGTTTCAATCAATATAATAATATTGAAGATTTTGCGTTTAAATTGTATATTAAGCGACTGTCATTATTGCTTAAACACACTTTCTGTTTACATAACACACAGATACTTCTGTGTGGGTACCAAATCCCACCGTTTATACCATAGCAATGAGTAATAATCGAGATCTTATCAATAGCATTGATGACACGACGTTTATAGACAATTTTAACGCAAACTCGGCAGAACAATGTAGGCAAAAATTAGGTGATTATATAAACCAGACTACTGTGATTGTACAAAACATAAGAAGTGTTCGCCAAAACTTTGACAAATTCATTATTTTCCTATCACGCCTTCAATTTCTCCCAAAAATAATCATTTTTACAGAATGTTGGGGTAGAGGTATTACCCAAACTTTCAATCTACCCAACTATGAGTGTCACTCATCTACAAGATTTAAAAACCAAAACGATGGTCTAATGATTTTCCATAGATCTGGACTTAAAGTAGAAATTAAAGAACCCCCCTTTAATGACGCCAGCTGTCTTGTAATGACAATAGGCTCCGAGTTGACTGTAGTAGCTATATATCGTTCTCCAGCAAAAAGTAATATCACAAACTTTCTGATCTCACTTGATAGTACACTATCTAATATTGCTAGTGATTCGTGCATTATAACTGGCGATCTAAACATCGACATAACACCCGATAATGATGATCCTAAGGCATCTGATTACCTTGAGCTAACCACCTCACACGGATTCGTTCCGGGTCATGTATTACCAACACGGCTCTCGAGCTGCCTTGATCACGCACTAATCAGATCTAAAAGGACAGCTTGTGTTTT
Source organism: Peribatodes rhomboidaria (assembly GCA_911728515.1). Lineage (NCBI taxonomy): Eukaryota > Metazoa > Arthropoda > Insecta > Lepidoptera > Geometridae > Peribatodes > Peribatodes rhomboidaria. Next base: position 4,477,372 of record OU452194.1, read on the forward strand.
GGTATGCAACTCTGGTGTAACGGACCACGATACTGTTCTGATTGGGACTGAAAGCTCTGTTACAAAAATCTCTCCACGACCAAAACTATTCACTAAAACTGATTATGCTAAAGTTATTGCTAGTCTAGAAGCTACTCAGTGGGAGGCACTTTATCAAGAATCCGATGTCGCAGTAGCTTCTGAATTCTTAATTCACGAAATAGGCCTTGCTGTCCAAAAAAACACGGTACAGATGAAACTCAAGTGTTCTGAGGTTATCACCAAGCCGTGGATGACACCTAAGTTACTAGATTGTGCAAGAAGAAGAGACTCCCTTCATCTCAAGGCCAGGAAGTCTCCTGATGATCAGGCGCTTCAAGACAAGTATAAAAGATTTCGTAATCACTGCAACTTATTATTAAAAACTGAAAAGAACAAATACGATTCCGATTTAATAGAAGCTAGCAAAGACAACAGTAAGAAGCTTTGGAGCACAATTAAAAATATTTGTAAAATTAACACATCCAAATCAGACTCTAGTGAACTTTTAAATATAAAACCTGACATGTCTGACTCCCTGAACGCTGTTAACGACTTTTTTTCCACAGTAGGCCAAAAACTTGCACATAACATTCTCTCAGATTTAGACATTTCCGAACCCCAACTTACCAACCCAATTCCAGCAGTAAACTCTCCTATCGACTCCCTTTTCCTCACGCCTACAGACGAATCTGAAATAACTAAAATTATATCCAGCCTAAAATTCGAGTCTGCTCCGGGTAGTGACAAAATTAGCAATAAACTATTAAAACAGGCTAGTCACGTCTTGGCATCTCCGATCGCTCATATATGCAACTTAAGCATGTCGCAAGGGAAAGTTCCTAACTGTTTCAAAATTGCAGATATTTGTCCAATTTTTAAATCTGGAAACAAATCTACTATTTCCAACTATCGTCCGATATCACTATTGCCATCTTTATCTAAAATTCTAGAAAAACTAGTAAACAAACGACTTTTGGGCTTTTTGGAAAATCACAACATGCTGTCTCCCAATCAATATGGATTTCGGAAAAATAAATCAACGGAAGACGCTGTAATATCTCTAGTTGATCACGTGACCGATTGTCTTGACCGAAATCAAAAGTGTATAGGCGTATTCCTTGATATGGCAAAGGCATTCGACACAGTGTCTTGGTCTATCCTACTCCAGAAGCTTGAGCTTTATGGTGTACGCGGGACAACACTAGACTGGTTTCGGTCATACCTGTGTGATCGTAAACAAAGGGTTCGTTTATCAGACCTCCATAGTGATTATGCCTCTGTATCTTTCGGAGTCCCCCAGGGCAGTGTCCTAGGGCCGACCCTTTTTCTGGTCTATATTAATGACCTCTGTCAACTCAAGGTCAATGAAGCTAAAATGTTTACATTTGCTGACGACACAGCTCTTATTTTCCAAGGTAAGAGTTGGGTGGAGGTTGCAACTTCAGCTCAGCATGGTCTATCCAAAATTGCCAATTGGCTTCAAAATAATCTACTGACTTTGAACGCAACCAAAACCAAGTATTTGACTTTTAGTATAACACAGCGTAACTATCCCAAATCAATGAATTTAAAGCTCCACAAATGTCGTTCTTACCCCAATGATACATGTACTTGTCCGGAACTTGAACGTGTAAGCACAATAAAATACTTGGGTACAGCAATCGATTACCGACTTAACTGGGAATGCCAAATAAAAAATTTATGTGTTAGAATACGAAAAATGGCTCACATTTTTAAAAAGATGGGTTCCATATCAGATCCCAAAACACTCAAAACCGTTTACGTTGCTCTGTGCCAATCAATACTCAACTATTGTATAGTCTGTTGGGGATCAGCATACAAAACCCTTTTTATGAAAATAGAACGCGCGCAGCGGCTGATTCTAAAAGTTGCCTACAATAAACCCTACCTTTACTCCACGGCCCAACTTTATAAAGACACAAAATACCTAACAGTCCGACAGTTATATATCCTAGCCGTAACGTTGCGATTCCATAGAACTGCCATCAAAACAATCGCTACCTCCACAAGATCATCTCGACGCAACGTCTGGCCGATTCCCCGAACTAGAACCGCATTTGCTAAACGCTCCTACTACTTCAAAGCCCCGTTTCTATACCAGTACATAGACAGCACACTCAGCATATTGCTACTATCACGTTTTATTTGCAAAAGAAAAATCTTAGGTTGGCTTTCTTCCCTAGACTACACTTTAACGGAAAAAATACTCCAAATTAACAAATAATGTATATCAGTCACAGGCACACGCACACGCACACCCACACTCACACACACACACACGCGCGCGCACACGCGCACACACGCACACACACACACAAACACACACACACACACCCATTTTATATCTTTATTTATGTGCTTACTTTTAGTGTAAACAAATAAGGTTTAGTAATTATTATAATGTCTACCTACAGCTCAGATAAACTAAATAGCCAAGATGGGAAAGGACTGAGTTCCACAGCACAGGACCTCCTAGTGTGGGACTCAGGGTTCACATTTAAGCTCTGTACCTATGTTTTTGCTCAAATAAAGATATTATTATTATTATTATTTGTAGTTTTATTTCTGGTCTGAATAATAGTGTAAACGTTATTCATTTATTTATTTTTTTTCGTTTGTTTGTATGATTCATTGTAAATTTGTGTTATGTAAACTTAAGACTTTACTGAACCTATATTGCACACATGTTTTGATTTACAATCCAGATCTTATCTGTGTTTCTGGCGATCCATTAGGATCTATTACTAAGTTCTTTTAGATTGTAACTTGTTTTGTGTGTTAAATAAATAAATTAAATTAAATAAATTAAAATAACTAACAAATACTCATATAACTAACTATACTACTAAGTACAGATTGAAATTGTATAGGCAACCGAGCGAAGAGGCAAGCGAAGCGTCTCCGCTTCAGCTTTGACAAAAATGCTTTCGTATGTACGAATTCTATCTAGATTTCTGTTTGAATTTTTGTTTTTCTCTACCGGTCGCATTTCTCAGCCGATTGCGTTGATGATGCGTTGTATATTTAGAGAAAACGGCTTCCTAACCCTAACTGGAATATTTATTTTAGAAATGTGTTTATTTATTAGAAATAACGAGAGTTACTTTTTTAATGTAAGCTCAAGTCGTGCGGAAATCTTACGCTCTAAACAACTGTTACGTGAATATTCCTACAGGCAACATTGTTTCTTTAGGCATCACTCATAAAACTTCAACTGTCATAATCAAAACCATTTGGTTGTCAAAGTTAATTCTGGCAAACGAACTACAAGACTTCACTCCGGTCAGCCGTCCTAACGAACTTCATTAGAGAACGAACCGTCGTGAAGTACAATATTTCTATTCGTCAAGTCAACAATGCCATGTTCTGTATCAGTTCATTTTATACTACCATAAAAACATACAACCACTTACCTATTGTCTTCAAATCTTTAAACACATCACAATTTCAAATTCAATTAAAACCCTGGTTAGCTTCACAAGTGTATTATAACCTAAAAGAATATTTTAATGATGATACATGTAATAATTTATCATAAAGTTAGAAATGTAAGAAGTAGAACATTTTAAGAAAGCTCTCTTGAATAAAGATTAAGATTAGGCTGGTTAAATTTGAAATGTAAAACATAATGTAAGTAGGTAATTAAGATAAACATAGTAATTCATAGCCTCATATTGCACGCGCCCGCGATGGGCAAACTGTTGAAACTGAACCTCAAATTAAGAACACTTTTTGTACACAGTTCATGTAATAAAAATATTCTATTCTATTCTCTTGAAATTTTGTGAGTAGGTTCAATAATTATATACCTAGTTTTTGTTTTGCTAAGTCAGTTTTTGTTTTTTTTTTTCTAAAAATACGGAGATAAGGTCTTTTTTTCGAGAATCGGTTGAGGAATGCTGCTTGTAGAGAGGACAGACGTCAGTCGCAAAGTCTCCAGCTCACAGAGGTAGTATCATAATTAATAATTAGCTCCCAACATTGTTACTCGCAGTTAACAGATAGTACATGTATCAAAATAGGTAACAAGTATCCTGTCATTTTCTGTGGCCCCGACAATGTGTTTGCAAAATTTCATGATGATAGGGTGAGTAGGTAATTAAGGCGTGAAAGCGTAACAAACAAACAAGCGAAGCAACTCTCATACACATGTATCTACCGAGCAAGCGTTAGTGAGCGAAGCGTCTCTGCTTGAGCTTCGATGAAAATGCTTTTTGTATGTCCGAATCTCTGTCTTATCATATTATACTTAGGTATTAGGTACGTCTCATATTATACATCTTACTAATATTATAAACGCGAAAGTTTGTATGGATGGATGGATGGATGGATGTTTGTTACTCTTTCACGCCAGAACGGCTGAACAGATCTGGATGAAATTTGGCACAGAGATAGACTAAAGTCTAGAATAGCACATAGGATACTTTTTAACCGCGGGTGAAACCGCGGGGCGCAGCTAGTATTACATATATTAGAATTATAATATTATAGAATTTTTGGTCGAGTCAGTAAGTATTGAGATTGTTTTCAAAATGGTGGAGATATTGACAAAATTCCAAAACCTGACTCGGTAAATTATTGTTCTAAATAATAACGAACCTGCTTACAAAATTTCATGAGAATCGGTTGTGGAATGCGACCGACAGAGGAGGACAGACGCCGGTTGCAAGGGCTCCAGCTAACAGAGACAAAGAGTATAGGAAATAGTATTGCATAGTATTAGGATAATATTCAAGTACCTAAAGCGGCTAAATACACCAGACTTGTGGAGCCAAAAATGAGATAAGGTGGCGGACTGCGGAGTGAGTAATCGAGAATTCATGATAAAAGTCTGAATAGAATGATTTTGCGCTATCTGATAACGCTAACTACTTAAAATTATTTTTGTGAAAAATAGATACGAAACGTACCTACTATTTTCTTTGTTCTTAAGTACTATTTTTATTTTTTTACTAGTACCTAACTATTTGTTTTTTTTATTGCTTGATAGGCATAGAGTACAATTATAGTACTGTTAAAAAATGTTGATATGCTTGTGTTGGCTGAGTTCACGCCTAATGTGCTTCGTACGATGGATCACGCTTGCCTAGAAGAAACCGATGCACTCGAGATTTGAAGACACCCCGATTATGATGTTAAAACGGATTTTTAAGCTGCGTGCGTTAATACAAGGTAAAAAAAAACAAACATTACATTAATCTTAATAAATAAATACTTACTTACTCGTATCAATTAATTTATGCATTAGACATTTGTTGCATCATTTCTTGTTATCTAACGGTTATATAGAAATTACCTATATAGGTACTTACGCACCATCCGTGAGAAGATACCTTATAGTACTGGAGCCTACGACCAAAAGCTTTTAAACGAACTTTTTACTCGACTGCGCAAAAACGAGGGTTATGTTTTTCGAGTGTATGTATGTAAGTATGTAAATATAATTATGTGTATATGTATGTATGTATGAGGTTTCTTTGGCACGCCCTACAGCTTATACAGCTTGATGGATTTCGACATGTGAGGTGTCATTTGAATCGTCTTCATAGTGGAAGTGACATTGCCTGACATAGGGTATAAATATATTGCAGCCGGATTTTTGTTTTTCTTCTAATAATGTTACTTGTTCGTCATAATTATAACTAGTGTGAGCTTTAGACCTCGCGACTGACGTTTGTCCTCTACATGTCGTACTCAATCGATCGATTCTCGTGAAATTTTGTGACCAGGAGGGCTATTCTTACTCGTGAGATGAGATGAGATTTTATCTTGGTCACTCTCACACCTATGACGTTTCAAGCGAGAGTAACAAGGACGGAAAACGATGAGATGAAAATCTCAAATCTCCGAATAGGGCCACAGATCGCATTTCTTAACTGATTCTCTTGAAATTTTGTGAGTATAGGTTCGATAATAATCTATCTATCTATCTATAGTATAGGTATATATAAAAATGAATTGCTGTTCGTTAGTCTCACTAAAACTCGAGAACGGCTGAACGGATTTATCTTATCTTAGTCTTGAAATGTTCGTGGAGATCTAGGGAAGGTTTAAAATGCGAGAAAAAATCGAATAATTTCCGGGAAAACCCTAAAAACAGCCCTTTTCTATTTCCCATACAAACGTTTTCTAAATAAAATGTACTTAGAGTCAATTTGAACTTTATTGCAAGCATTTTAAGCATTTTTGCTGAAGCAGAGACGCTTCGCTCGCTACGATAACAAAATCGGTGTACATTTACAATATCAAACGTGTTCCTATGATACCTACTGTTCTTTTTTTTGAAACAGCAGAAATGGCCTCCCACGTAGTTGCTACATTTTGACCGTTATTACCCACCTAGGTAGTCGGGTTCAGAATCATAACATAATTTGATGACGATTTTATAAAGTTTCAACCGTATTGCTATGACACATGGTTTTGGTTGTGGGCTCTCGTGCTATTATGTCGATTCGTAATTTGGACGAGCCAAGCTTGTATTCTATTGGGACTATTTGGGACAACTTTTCGGTGTCCGATTAAGCTATTTGGTATAGGTATATGACATGTACTTACAATGTATACAACAGTATAAACATGTCAAAAGCAAGTTATTAAATTTTTAAAAGATTTACAGTGTAGGTTATTAGGTTTTTTTATGAGGCCATAAAAAATCTCACTAACCTTGTGGCATTTTGCAGGGTCAAAACGGATTCCTGAGAGACGTAACTCAGTCTACCTACGTCAATTGGCCTTCTGCCGCTCCTGGACCTGGAAAGAGCACCCGCTGTAGCAGTTACCAGTACGGCGTTTTCCCAAAGGACAGCTGACTCACTTCTGGAACCTCCACATCAATGTTATGAGAAGCCTAATGGTATTAAGTTGTTCTGTCGCCTTAACATTTTGATATAGGAATTCTACTTAAATAAGATTTTAAAATATTTCCTAAGCCACACAAACATACACGAGATTTACAAAAAAAGCACGAGCTTTATTTTATACGATATTTTTGTATACATCAGTTAAATTCTCGTGAATAATCAAAAAAATATATATATCAGCTCAACGCAAAGAAAACAGATGGATACTGAGTGGGTTCAGAGCAGCAGGTCTACAAAAGAGAAACCGACAGCCGTAAGCCAATGCCTGGACGAAGTGGACGATGAAGGAAACACGCCGCTGCACCTGGCAGTGTGGCGCGAAACGAAGATCGTCCTTAAGATGTTGTTGAGTCGGGGTGCTAATGTGAATGCGCAGAATACAAATGGATGCACGCCACTGCATGAGGCAGTACGATCCAAGAAGACACTAGTCGTGGAATTGCTTTTGAATAACTGGGCTGATGTGAACGCCCAAGATAGAAAAGGAGAAACCCCGCTGCATATGGCAGCGGAATGCGGGCTGACGTCTGTCGTAGAGCTGATTCTACAGAATGATACTGACGTAAATGCACACAGCTCCCGAGACTCACCGTTGCATGTGACAGCGTGCTCCAGTGATATATTAATTTCAGAGCAGCTGTTAAGCACAGACGCAGATGTAAATGCTCAAGATAGATCCGGAGAAACCGCGCTACATAAAGCAGCGCAACGCCAGCAGAAATCTGCCATAGAACTGTTTCTGAAAAATAATACTAACGTAAACGCGTACAGAAGCCATGGAGACATACCGCTGGGCCAGGGCGGGTGTTCACGAAAAAAATCAATTGTAGAACTACTGTTAAGCAAAGGTGCAGACGTGGATTCCCGAAATATAAACGGGGAAACCCCGCTGCATAAGGCAGTGCAATCCGGACAGAAATCTGTCGTAGAGCTGCTACTACAAAATGGTGCTGAAGTGAACGCGCAAAGTAGGTACCAAGGTACACCGCTGCAGGAAGCAATATGTTCTGGAAATAGCACTATTGTGGGGTTGCTTTTAAATAAAGGCGCTGACGTGAACTTGCATGATGGATTTGTGCACATGCCACTGCACAAGGCAGCGAAATCTGGGAACAAGTCTATCGTGGAGCTGCTATTAAGTAAAGGTGCAGATATCAACGCGCAGGTAAGAAACGCGGGCACGCCGCTGATGATGGCGGCATATTCCGGCAAAACGTCTGTCGTGGAACTACTATTGAACAAAGGCGCTGACGTAAACTCGCATAATCGCTTTGGACACACGCCATTGCATGACGCGGTGAGTTCTGGAGAGTTGCATATCGTGGAGCTGCTTCTAAACGCAGGCGCCGATGTACATGCTCAGTCTATATGTGGAGACACGCCACTGCACGACGCATGCAACCAAGCACGTTCTGGGAAGATACCTATCATTCAGTTACTGCTAGACAATGATGCTGATATTAACGCGGGTAATGAAAACGATAGAACGCCACTGCACGAGGCGATACAACACCTGGATGTTATGTCTATTGCTGAGCTGCTGCTGACAAAAGGTGCTGACGTGAACGCACGAGATACAGATGGCAATACTCCACTTCACATGGCAGTAGATTTAGAAAGAATTTCGCTGGTGGAATTATTGATAAGCAAAGGCGCATATGTCAATGCGCAAAACTCAGACGGCGACACGCCTTTGCACGTAGCGATGTGCAATGAGAATAGCTACATCGTCACTCTGCTGGCACGTCACGGTGCTGACGTCACACTAAGAAATAAGACCGGAGATACGCCTTTAACTTATGCTATGCTGTTCTCTTTTAAAGGCAAACAAGACATAGTTCGTTTACTACATATTGCTGACAAAGAAGCAAGCAAGCAAAAAAAAGAAGAAAAAGCAAGTGATACTCCTTTACTGAGCCCTATTTCATCTCAAAATATTAAGCAATTTAAGTATTTTAAAATCAGTGACACGTCAGGCGTATCAGGCCAGTTGTACGAGACTAAAATGATAAGTCTAATTTTGATACGAGTGCTAAACCACAATAATATAGATGAAGATATCTTGCTCGGAGTCAACATGCAAGGCATAGGTGACTTGGACGATATATGCCTACGGTACCGAGTGAGGGATCAACACAGACCAATCGTGCTATTCATCCAAACCAAGCACAGAGACGAACCTGAAAAAGGAAAACTCACTTACGAATCCTTGTGGAGCGACTCCGGGGACTTTAGCTTGCGGAAGTACTTCGAAAGCTACCTCATGGTCAGGGAGCGGTTCAGGGTAGGACACGAAGACCCCGTGTTCGAGGGCGAGTTCAGTGACGTCGACTGTTACTTTGTCTTATATACTTCAGCTAAGGAAAGTCTTACTAAGAAGAATACCGAAAAAAAAGCAAGCAAAGAAATGCACGACCTTATAAATACAGCACAAAATACAGAAGCTTTTCAATACAGCTACGATGATGACGATATAGAGCGCTTAACTAGAGTGGCAGTTAAGGTTAGAGAAGAAAAATTGAAGACCAATTTGAATTCAATAGTATATTATGAAAATGAAGAAGTAAAGGATTTTTTTAGTAAATTATGGTTTTATTCTAATCAGGCCAAACAGAACGAAGTAGAACGTATTGTAAAGGATGAAATAAACAAACATTACAACAATAATAAAGATGCAAAAGATTTTAAGTTTGAGATACATTCCAATGCAATTTTTTTGAGAGCTCACGACGAAATACAGAAATGGTGGATGCAGAAAGGTAAAACATGCTACTTGAGTCGATCGAGCGACTTTTTTAGACGTTCAAAGCTAGCATGCCTTAAAAATGTTATTCAAACTGTTCACGATGCCATAGATTACTTTAAAATAAATGTAGATTTCGAGTTTATCCAAGATTTTAAACATCACGTAACATCTATTGAAACACTTAGTTCTTCTAATAAAATACTAGACAAAATATTTAAAAGAATCAATATAGATAACAAAACGATCAAAGTCAATAATTACTTTGAAAATGAGATTGTAAAGCTACTAATGAATAATGAAAGATTAACGAACAACAAAATTCTACCAAATAGTGATCAATCATACAATTACAATAATATTTTAAAAAATAATACAAATACGATTTCAAACATTTACAATATAAACAATAATGAATATATAAAAAGAACAGGAACGTCTGGAGTAGGCGGCGTTCTATTTAGAATAAAAAGCCTGAGTCTGGTCTATCTAAGACTCATGAATCACGAGCAAATACAGCAAGATCCTCTACTTGCAACCAAAATTCGTGGTATAAATATCATGAATGACATTTGCTTGAGGTACCTAGTAAAGGATCATCAGAAACCGGTCGTACTGTTCCTGCAATTGAAGCACAGAGAGGATTCTGAGAAAGGAAGACTCACAGTCGAAGAAGTATGGAATTCCTCCGGAGACTCCAGTTTGCGCAAGTACTTCACAACCTACCTCGAGATCAAGGACCGATTTTGGAGTGGTAACAAAGACCCCATATTCGATGGAAACTTTCGTGACATCGACTGCTTTTTTATCTTATCCACGTCAGCGAAGGAAAGCTTTACTAAAAAGAAAATCGAACGCGAAATGAACAAAGTGGTACATGATCTCATAAATACAGGACAGAGTACGAAACCATTTCAATACAACCACGATGAAGATGATATAGATAATTTGATCAAAACGACAGCTATCGACCGAATCGAAAAATTGGGTGTAGTTTTTCTCAATACTATTATGTCTCAGAAATGTAAGCCAGATATGTTAGCAGACAAACAAATAGCAAGATACCACGTAGCTATGAGACGGGAAGTTTTACAGCAGTGCGAGAAACAACCAGAGAACAAAGAATATCGCTTGTGGAAATTTCGTTCTGAATTTTTCAATAGTGACGCCGAGTATTTGGTCGCTCTCAAGAAAACGTTCGCAAAAATACTATCAGCAAAACGTTATGATCAAAACGATTCTACTAACGAACTCAGACAGACTGGTATACCTGACGAACTTCAGATAAAGTTGGAAACTTTTGAAATTAAACTACCTCTAGCGTTTGGGAATTTAGACATGACCTTCCGTGGAAGCGACGACAAGGTACGGAAAAGGATGAAAACTCTAGCAGACAAACTCATGCGCTTACTGGAATTAAACAAACACACGAAAGTTATAGAAATTAGCGACGACGACGTGGGACCAGGGAATACTATAGAACAGGGAATTATTGACGTCAATGGTGGTATTGGGAGTGCAGTAGGTAATTTATTGATTTCAGATACAGAGTCGTGTATGCTGAAGTTTGACTTGAACAGTGACACCTTGCCACACAAAGCTGCTTTATTTTTGAAAGAATTGAAAAACGACAGATTTAAGCCTTTAAACGATTATTTAGAGGCTTATAGAATAAAGATCAAGACTCACAGTTTCCCGAATGATTCATTTCATGATGACGAATACGAGAAGTCACAAGCTCGAGATTTTTTTTGCAAGTTCTGGTTTTACACTGATCAGGCAAAAGAAGATCAAGTAGGACGTATTTTAGAGGACGAAATTCACCAAATCAACCAAAATCGCGATAGGACTTTTAATATTTCAGATTTTATTTCATTGCATTTTCTTCACGAAATACAGAAGTGGTGGATGCAAACAAGTGAATGTCCTTACCTAAGTCGCGTGAGCGAACTTTTTAAAAACGCAGAGCTGGCAAATACTTTCAATATTTTACAGACTGTCATAAATTATATGTACATCTTAAATATTGACTGTATAGATATATATGTGAAACGAGCCAACAAACATGAAAAGTCTGAACAAATAGTTGAAGTGTTCGAAAAAATGATAGCAAATCTGTTTAAATTATTCGATCCCCAATTCAATGAATTTTTTGAGCTAAATTACTTTAGATATGAAGCAGTGGAAGAGTCAAAGTTAAGTTTGAGAATTCACCCAGACATGGAATGGGTCGCCTTGACAATGATGTCGTCAAACTCTGGAAACGACAATTATTTTGTTGCTAAGGCCGGTCCAAGAAGCGGATACCGTCCAGCAAAAGACGGATTCATGCTTTATGAATTGCATAAAAATAAATATTCGCATTATCGATCAGCCGATCGTTTAATACCATGCGACCGACCGCCGGTGCATCATGATTATTACTATTAAAGCGGAAAAAAGGATCGCCAGCTTTCTATTCTGAAAATTTAAAATGTAATATTATATTTCTGTAAATATATAATATCAATTTTCAAAAAATACATGTACTTAACAACATACATTTCTTGGTCAAATTTCCAAAAAAATCAGGGAGGCACAAATTTTAAAAAATGAAATTGAACAGTTTTCGTATATTTATATTTTCTAGTTTTGTGTTTTTACACGAAACTAGAAATAATTTTGATATTTTGATATTTGCTAGCTGGCTAGCTAGCGAGCTCTACCCTCTAATCTGAGACGTTGTTACTCCACGTATAGGCGTCGCCTGTTCCTGGCTCCTGGCTTGGAGCGAACGAGCTGCAGCAGCAACCACCAGGCCATCATTGCTGTCAAGGAAGACCACTAATCAATTAGCTGCCTACCCTTTTGGCTCCTCGACTATTATAATAAGTATTACGGCAGCTTTCGAATATTTTGTAAGGTTTTATTTCAAAAGGGGGAACCATATTATATGTCAGCATTATACGTTATTATAGCACTTCAATAATCATTTAGACTTCCCATACATTCTATATTTTTTTTGTTGTTTATTGCTAATGATTCTATATTATGGCATTAAAACAAAATCAATACAATAAAAACAGTGACCTAGTTGATTGCTTTACATGTGACAAGCCCACAGCAAAGAAACTGATGGACGTGAGGCGATGCTTGGAGCGAAGAGCTGACGTGAACACGACGGATAATGATGGTAACACGCCGCTGCATCTGGCGGTGCGAAGCGCAAGGGTAATCATCGTTAAGCTGTTGATCAAACGTGGTGCTAACGTGAACGCGAGGAATAAATACATAATTACCCCACTGCACATTGCGGTGCTCTCCAGGGGGACGTCTATCGTTGAGCTGCTGTTGAACAAAAGTGCTGACGTTAACGCGCTGACCATATATGGAGACACTCCACTACACTGGGCAGTACATTCTAGAAACATATCTGTTGTAAAGTTACTGCTGAACAAAGGGGTTAATGTGAATGCACAGGCGAAAAGCGGACGCACACCGCTGCATGTCGCTATGAAATGCGGGCACAGATCAATAGCAGAGCTGCTTTTGAGCAAGGGCGCTAATTTATACGCGAAGGATCAATACGGATCCACAACGCTACACGAGGCGGCTAGTTCTGGAGACACTTCGATCGTAGAACTGGTGCTAAACAAAGGAATTGATGTCTGTGTGCAGGATACATTTAAATTCACGCCGCTACACAAGGCAGCGGGTTCCAGGGAGATGCCTGTGGTCAAATTCCTTCTTGATAAAGGCGCTGACCTAAACGCGCAGGCCATAAATGGATACACTCCATTACATGATGCGGCGCGATCCGGGGAAATAACTGTCGTAGAGCTGCTTCTGAACAAAGGTGCTAACGTGAACCCGTATACACCAAACGGTAACACTCCGCTGCACATGGCGTTCGATTCCAAGGAGATGGCTGTCGTAAAGCTTCTACTAAACAAAGACGCTGATGTGAACACGCAGACTATGGATGGATATACGCCGCTACATAAGGCGTGTAGTTGTGGAGATATATCTTTAGTAGAATTGCTGCTGGATAAAGGTGTGAAAGTGAACGTGTCGGCAACAAATGGAGAAACGCCATTGCACAAGGCGGCGCATTTTGGAGATGTGTCTGTCGTAGAGCTGCTGCTTAATAAAGGCGCTACATTAAACGCGCGATCCATATATGAAAAAACGCCGCTGCTCGTGGCAGCAACTTCCAGGAAGATCTCCGTTATGAAACTTCTAATAAACAAAGGCGCTGATGTGAACGCACAGTCTACAAACGGAGATACTCCGCTACACTTGGTACTTAATGAACTTGCATTAAATAATACCATAGTGCATGTGCTATACAAAATGAATTTAATGAATGAACAAGCTACTCTGTTGGTCAATACGGAGTATTCCGAGGAGATATCTATTGTAAAACTACTGCTGAACAAAGGTGCTAAAATTAACGTACACAACTACGTAGAACCTGGAAATGTGAAAGGTTATACGCCATTGCATCTAGCGGCACGTTATGGACTGACGTCTTTCGTTGAGCTCTTGCTCAACACAGACGCTGACGTAAACGCGCAGACTGCTAAAGGATATACGCCATTGCACCTGGTGGCACGATTCGGACAGGTGTCTATCGTAGAGCTGCTGCGCAACAGAGGCGCTGACGTGAACTTGCCGGATAATGTCGGAAATACGCCGCTGCACGAAGCTGTGCGAAGCCAACAGTCAGCTATTATAAAGCAACTGCTGAACATAGGCGTTAATGCGAACGTTCGGAATGAAGACGGGAAGACGCCACTGTACTTGGCGGCTGAACTCAGATCAACATTAATCTTGGGACAGCTAATCAAAGTCGCTGACGTGACCGCGCTGGATACAAACAAAGACACACCATTGCACGGAGCTGTGCGTTTTGGGAGACTATCTAATGCGAAGCTGCTGTTGTACAAAAACACTGATATTAACGCGCAAAACACAAACGGCGAAACGCCACTTCACATAGCGGTGCGCCACGAATATGTATCTCTCGCCTCTTTAATAGTACGCCGCGGGGCTAATGTCACGCTCAGAAATAATGCAGGTGAGACTCCTCTCAACTACGCAATATTATTCTCTGTCGACGAGAAAATTAAGATTTTACTGCAAGCTGCTGAAAAAGAAGAAAGCAATAACGCTCAGCTAGAATATTATCGATCTCAAATCTCCAATGATGTTTTTCGAAATGACAACCAAGAAATATTTTCGAATATTGGTCTGCGAAATGGTGAAATCAAATATTTAAAGGCAACTGATACTTCGGCTTCTGGCTTACATGGACAACTGTACGAAACCAAACTGGTGTGTCAAATTTTTATAAGAATGCTGAACCACGAGCTAATAGGGAAAGATATCTTAATTGGGGCCAATGTCGGTGGCATCGGCGCCATGGATGACATCTGCTTACGGTATCAAGTGAGAGGTCAACACCTTCGAAAGCCAGTCGTTCTGTTCATGCAAGCGAAACACAAGGAAACCCAAAAGACACTCACCAACGAGTCCTTGTGGAGCGACTCTGGGGATTTCAGCCTGCGGAAGTACTTTGAGAGCTACCTCATGATCAGGGAGCGGTTCAGGATCGGACACAAGGACCCCATGTTCGAAGGAGAATTCAGTGACGTCGACTGCTACTTCATCTTGTACACGACGGCCAAAGAACAAATAAATAGGAAAAAATTTTCTGAAAATAAAGTAAACGAAATAGTGCACGATCTCATCAATACAGGACAAAACACAGAACCTTTTCAATACAACTACAATCAAACCGATACAGAACATTTAGCTAAAATAGGAGC
The DNA here is from genome assembly GCA_911728515.1 of Peribatodes rhomboidaria. NCBI lineage: Eukaryota > Metazoa > Arthropoda > Insecta > Lepidoptera > Geometridae > Peribatodes > Peribatodes rhomboidaria. The sequence continues at coordinate 4,492,827 of OU452194.1, forward strand.
TGCGGTCAGAATCAACAATTCTGATGCTATTCATCAGATTCTAATAGAAGATTTTAAGAAACAAGCTAAAGATTTCTTGAACAGTTTATGGTTTTACTGCAATCAGGCTAAACAAGACGAAGTAGAACGCATGGTCAAGGATGGAATAAACGAACATTACAATAACAAGAAAGACGCAGACAAGATTAACTTTGAGAAACATTCCAATGCAATTTTCTTAAAAGTCCACCATGAAATACAGAAATGGTGGAAGCTGAAAGACAAAGCTCCTTATTTAACTCGATCGAATGATTTTTTTACTGCGGCGAAGAATGCTTGCCTTGATAACGTTTTGTTAACTTTTTCCAATGCCATGGATCATTTAAAGATGAGCGTAGATTGGGAATTTAATCTACAGTTCAACAAAGGTAATTTACCTTTTAGAACACCTATCGTTTTCAAGGCAATACTCGATAGATTGTGTAAAATCGCTGACACAAATACGAAAATAATCACGCTTGATGTCGATATCAAAAACCAGTTCGTTAACCTGCTCATAACCGATCAAAAATGTGATTTACTAATCGATAACAATCGAGTTCAGAATTTAAGTACTCGTAATTTTTGCAAAAGTTATGAACAAGACGCGATTATAAATAACGATTTTCAAAATAATAAACAATCCGAGTATTCTAAAAGGGCCGGAACATCCGAAGTAGGTGGCATCCTATTTAGAACGAAAATGTTAAATTTGGTCCAGCTACGAGCGTTGAACCACGAGCAAATAGAGCAGGATTTTAAACTAGGAAACAAATTTCTAGGCATCAGCGCTATGAGTGACATCTGTCTGCGGTACAAGGCGAAGGGCCAGCAGAGACCGGTCGTGTTATTCGTGCAGCTGATTCACAGAGAGGATCCCGAGAAGGGTACTCTTACCGACGACTCCTTGTGGAGCGACTCCGTGGACTTCAGCTTGCGGAAGTACTTCGAGGCCTACCTCATGATCAGGGAGCGGTTTAGGGTCAAACACGAGGACCCCATGTTCTAGGGAGAGTTCAGTGACGTCGACTGCTTCTTCGTCCTGTATACGACAGCCAAAGAAAACTTCAATAAGAAAAAAACTGAAAACAAACCAAGCAGTGTGATACAGGATCTTATACAAACTGAACAGAGTACAGACTCTTTTCAATATGACTACGATGAAAGTGATATAGATCATTTAATCAAAACGACTGCAATGGACCGAATAGAAAAATTGGGGACAGTTTTTCTTGAATGGATAATGCGCGAAAAATATAATCCAAATGTGTTGTCGAACAAGTTAATAGCGAGATATCACGTGGCCATGGCACGGGAAGTTTTACAGCCGTGCGAGACGCATCCAGCAAACAAAGAATATCGTTTGTGGGAGTTTCGCTCTGAATTATTCAACAGCGACGTCGAGTATTTGGTCACTCTTAAGAATACATTTGTCAAAATTATATCAACAAAGCGCTGCGATCAAAAAAAAATTACTGGTGAATGTCAGCAAATTGTTAACAGTAACGATGCTCGTAAACAATTGGAATCCTTTAAAATCAAACTGCCTCTAGCGTTTGGAAATTTAGACATGACCTTTCGTGGGAACGGAGCCAAGGTACAAAAAAGGATAAAAGTTCTGGCAGATAAACTTATGTATCTGCTGAACTTCAATAAAGCTACGAAAATTGTCGAAATCAACGATGACGACGTGGGACCAGGGAAAACTATAGAACAGGGCTTCATAGACATCAATGGTGGCATTGGAGGTGCAGTTGGAAACCTACTTGTTTATGATACAGATTCAAATGCACTAAAGTTTGTGTTGGACAATGAAGCATTGCCACACAATGCTGTTCTATTTTTAGGTGAACTAAAAGATGACAGACATGGGCATGCTAGCGCAGATTTGAATTTATATCGATTTAAGATAAACATTAAAGACTTTCCAAAGTACTCTTTCAATCGAGACGGATACGAAGAGATACAAGCGAAAGATTTTTTAAACAAATTTTGGTTTTACCCTAATCAGGCGAAGGAAGACAAAGTAGAACAGATTTTAAAAGACGAAATCACCAAAATGTATTCTGATAACAATACGTATCATGATCATGATAAGAGAACAAATAATTTAGAGCTTATTTCTTTGCATTCTCTTGATGAAATGCAGAGGTGGTGCATGCAGACAAGTGAATCGCCGTACCTAAGTCGAGAGAGCGAGCATTTCGAACGCGCAGAGCTAGCAGATGTCTACAACCGCTTGGAGAGCGTTATAAATTTCATGTACATTTCAAATATTTACGATATAGGTATAAAAGTCAAACGTGTCAAAGCATACAAAGCATCTAAACAAATCCACGAGCTGTTCAAAAAAATCGTCGTTAAGCTGTTTCAACTGTGCAACCTTCGATTCGATGAAGAATTTGAATTGCGGACGCACGATTTTGAAATTTCTGAGGAGTCAACGTTGAGTTTGAAAATCGACCCTGAAATGGAATGGGTGGCATTAACTGTGACGTCTATGAAGACAGGCAAGTTTGAGAATACAGATGTGAAAAGCTGTTTCGTCGCTAAAGCAGCAACAGGTCGCCGCCGCCGGAATCACGCCTTCACGCTCTATGAACAATTCTTGTGTGGTCGACTGTACAGGTTCAAAGATTGCGCTAAGAACTATAACATTGACTTACTTATTCGTTCGTAGTAAGTTTTTGACCAAGCACTAGCGAGCGATTCTTCCATTTATATTGACTGCCTCGGTGGCTCAGTTGATAGATAACACCCACATTTCGCCGGACGATATTCAGTCCCAAATGTGACAGGGGGTGAGCCTGTCGCCATACACCGGGCTCCAGTCATGTAGCAGATGACATACAATACATATTCTATGCTCAAACAATGAACAAATTGGTACGTGCCGTCGGCTGGGTTCGAACCCGCTCCCTCTGGCTTGAGAGGCGGACCTTCTCCCAACTAGGCTGTCATCGCTATATTATTATTTTAATTAAGATTCTATTTTTAACCCCCAACGCATAAACGACGGGGTGTTCTAAGTTTGACGTGTTTGTAAGTCTGTGTATTTTTGTCTGTCTATGGCATCGTTGCTCCCAGGGGGGTATTCCTGCGCGTGAGATGAGATGAGATTTTATCTTGGTCACTCTCACACCTATGATGTTTTAAATGAGAGCAACAAGGACGAAAGAAAGTGAGATGAGAATTTCAAATCTCCGAATAGGGTCCCCAAACGGATGGACTGATTTTGATATGTTTTTTTTTGTTTTAAGGTGAATCAGTCGGGAGTGTTCTTTAGCTATGTTTGAGGACCGATTTTCCTGTCGAGGTTTTTTTTTAATTTTAAATTTATACTTGTTGAAATTGATAATAAATAACTTTATTTAATTTAGCTATTGTCATTATTTTCTAAGTAAAACTGTTAATCCGTTATTGCCTGAAAGTTTATTTGTAAGTTTATTTTTTATTTACATAAAGAACACGGCTCCGATCAGCATCTACAGCACTCTTAAGAGCTCATTAAGAGCATTACTGTTAGCAGCATTATCAGCTCTTTTGAGAGCTGTAATTTTGTAAATAAATAAAAATCAAATAACTATTTTACGTGAACAGTGAACTGTTATTTTAAGGTTGTTTGTAATGTATTGAGCTGCGTGACATGCAATAAAAGTTGAATATAGTGTATACCGTGTGATGTGTGTGAACCTTGCACCTGCTCAATTGTACTTGTGTAACTGTACACATTGTGTTGTGTAATGTATTGTGTTGTTTTTTATACTTATCTGCACGCAGTTAAAACTAGCTTAAGCGCTTAAGCCGAAACATTGATTTTGTTAAAAGAGAATGTATACTCCTGCCTACCTGTAAACATGTTTATGGATGTAACATAATAAATGTAAAGCGATGATAGCCTAGTTGGAAGAAGGCCCGCCTCTCGAGCCAGAGGGAGTGGGTTCGCACCCAGCCGACGGCGCGCACCAATTTGTTCATTGTGTGAACATATGTGCGTATTTTATGTCATCTGCTACCAAGGGCGTAGCGAGGTACGGGCAGGGGGGGGCAGCTGCCCCCCCCTAGAAGATGCAGGAATACTCACAAACCGTAAAGTAATAGGTATTACTCTTAACTCTTATATTAGGTAGCCTATTAATAAACAAAAACGAAGTTGATTCTATTGACAGGCGAATTTTATAAGATTGTACTATGAATGATTGAATATAGTTAGGCTTCTTTAGGCGCGAAACTGTTTTACATTCCCCGCGCGCCCGCGCCCCCGCTGATACCAGTCAACACCGCCTCGCTTGATAGTCCAGTCGGGGCAGACATAAAACTAGCCTGAAATAGAAAAAATTCCGGGGAGCGATTATTTTTTTAAACGTCGTGGGGGTTGGTTGGAAGTATAAATCTCGATTTTCTAACTAATCCCGGTTAAGGGTTCGCCGCCATCTTGTTTTAAAGTTCAATTTTTTCGTTTTTCTGAATAAATCAATCAATAAATCAATCAATCAATCAATCAATCAATCAATCAATAATTTATTTATTTGACATAAAAACAAATTTTACAACAAAAAAATATTGAAACCACTGGTTTCCGAACTAGTAAAAAACTGTGCTACGGAAACCAGAGACCTCTCCCAATATAGTGTACTTAATTTATTGTTTTTATCTTATATCTTTAAATGAGCAATTCTTGTATATATATATATATATAATTGGAATCTCGGAATCGGCTCCAACGATTTTCATACAATTTAGTATATAGGGGATTTCGGGGGCGATAAATCGATCTAGCTAGGAATCATTTTTAGAAAATGTCATTTTATTCGTGTTTTATCGATAATCAATCTCAACTGAAAAATATGACTCTTCCTGACATCTATTGGCGAATAATAATACTATTTTTTGTGAGCAACTAATTGCTTTAACGACACAACAGCAGATGGCGTTGTTAAGTAACACGAAGTCAATGAGTGTTTGCTTTGAGGTTAGACTAAAATCAATTGTTTATTATCCAAAAAACACAATTAAAAAATTAAAAAAAATACCGAGCAAAGCTCGGCCATCCAGGTACTTATTATTATGCCATAACAGTAATAGTAGTGTTTTATACAAAACATTTTTCAGACAGCATTTTCTCAACATCGTCATAATTTAGATCCTTAAGCCATGTAAATACGAGTTTTTTAAATTCATTACTTGTAATTTTTTTAATTTTTTGATTTTTATTTAGTATGTTGTACAAGTAAGGGGCTACAAAATCATAATGTCTACCTGCAATCTGGGAACATTTTCGAGGCAACGGGCATCTATCGGTACGTATGTTAGACGCAAATAAGTATGGAACTTCATTCTTATGATACCTTCTCAATATTTGACTAACATACATTTTTCGTACAGAAAGTACCTGAGCTTTATCGTATACTTCTACAGTAGGAAACCTGAATGGTAAGTACATCATAACTTTAAGCACCGCTCTTTGTGCTCTCTCAGCAACAATCATATGAGTTTTGGCAGCGTTTCCCCAAACACAAATACAATAGTTGATGATACATTCACACAACGCCTTGTAGGTTTGTATTAGTAGAGGTAGGTCAGCAACTGTTCGAAGGTTTTTAAAAATATAAATAAGTTTTCTAATTCTAGCTGACAGTGCTGATATGTGACAAACCCAGTTCAAATGATTGTCTATAGTCACTCCAAGGTATTTGATATTGGTCACTCGCGACAATTTGGTACAGCAACAGTTTCCAATAATAGTATCGACTTGGCGATTACAGGGATAAGTATGTATAGTAAGACTGAAATCGGCATTTGGGTTTGTTGCTGCAGTTTTACAAAAGCATAGATATTTTGTCTTACTGGTGTTTAGAGAAAGGAGATTGTCTTCAAGCCAGGTAGAGACTTTTGATAAACCTTTTTCAGCCAGCACTGCAACCGATTGCCAAGACGTTTCATGAAAGAGGAGGACCGTGTCATCAGCGAACATTAGGAGATCCATTCCTGCAAAGGTAGTTTTGCAGAGTTCGTTAATGTAGATAAGAAACAAGGATGGCCCTAATGTGCTTCCTTGTGGAACTCCAAACGTGGGTGTTCTAACGTCACTCACATAATCATTAACTTTTACCCTTTGTTTCCTATCCGTCAAGTAACTTTCGAACCAAGTTAGAGCAATACCTCTGACACCAGCATTCTCTAGTCGAGCTAATAGAATTGGGACAGAGACTGTGTCAAAGGCTTTTTGCAGGTCTAGGAACACTCCTATACACCTTTCTCCACCATCCAAGTAATTTTTTAAATGTGTTACAAGTTTTAAAACAGCGTCTTCCGTAGATTTTTTTTCTCTAAAGCCAAATTGATTCTCACTAAGTATTTTATTTTTTTCTAGAAAATTCATCAATCTTTTATTCATCAACTTTTCAAATATTTTAGATAACGTGGAAAGAAGGGAGATCGGTCGATAGTTGGATGGGTTTGTTTTTTCGCCTGACTTGTAAATTGGGCACACTGTCGCTGTTTTACAGATACTAGGGAAAATCCCATTCTCAAAGCTAAGGTTGCAAAGATAAGTTATTGGGTCTAAAATAAACGGTGAGATATGTTTTAGCGTTGAGCTTGTTATATTATCCCAACCTGAGGCACTGCCTGTACGTAATCCGTTTATAACTGCCCTCACTTCATACGGATCTGTCAGAAACAAGGACATGGAGCTGGGGGTGGTGTTATTAAATTGTGATTTTGTGACTAATTCACGCTCCGTTATATTAGTTTTGAGGAGTATATCATCCGCTAAATCTTTTCCAACAGTTGTGAAGAAATTGTTAACATCATTAAGTGAGTCCATAGGGTTGTTTCTAATACTTAAGAGGTCAGTGGATGAACTTTTGCTTGGCTTACAGTTACAGATGTCTTTAATAACTTTCCAAGTTTCTTTAACATTGCCGCTATGTTTTTGTAATTGAGATTGGTAGTATAATTTTTTTACAGATTTGATTATTTTATTACACAAATTTCGATAAGCTAAATAACGTGATTTTAAGACACTGTCATTGGGATTGTTCTTCAATAACTCGTTTCACAGCGTGAAATAACTCGTTAATTTTTAACTTTAGAGCAAAAAAATGGCATTAGCCAAAGTTGTTGGAAATTTAATTTCTCACAAGTTTGGTCATGATATTTTTTACGCTAGGATCAATATTTGCAGAGTTATATAAAAAAAATCGTAATGGATGGAATTTTATTTTCTTCAACTTTGGTTGAAAATGACGCAAAATTCCCTTCTTCATTCTACATTACAATTTTTTTTTATAAATAAACTAGATAATAAACGAGATATTTTAAAAATAAAAAAATTTGGTTCTCGCACTTTTTTTTACTCCACGATCAATATTTTCGGATTGATAGTATAACTCTGCAAATATTGATCTTAGCGTAAAAATGATTATGACCAAACTTGTGAGAAATTAAATTTCCAACAACTTTAGATAATGCCATTTTTGCTCTAATGTTGAAAATTAACGAGTTATTTCAGAAAAACGAAAAAATTGAACTTTAAAACAAGATGGCGGCGAACCCTTTACCGGGATTAGTTAGAAAATCGAGATTTATACTTCCAACCACCCCCCACGACGTTTAAAAAATAAAAATCGCTCCCCGGATTTTTTCTATTTAAATGTCTACCCCGACTGGACTATGATATCTGCACTGGAGCAGCGTTTTGGTGACCAAAATTTGCCTGCTTTCGGATTAATGTCGCTACATCCCAGTACAATATTTTTTATTTTTATTTTTTTATTATTTTATTCGGAAAACATACAGTGTTATGTACCAAGATTACTAATAAATTAAATAATTAGACACCATTTATCTGTTTTTACATTTTGAAATTCGCATTTTCGAATTTTGAAAACAATGTTGAGTATGTCCTTAATTGATTTCAAAGAAAAAGCACAAAGTTTCTGCCTATACTACGGTTTACTTAATTTTAATCAAGAAGACGAACTATGGTATAAAAAATGGCAGACCAAGGGTATGACCAGAGAAGATCTCAAAAACCTAGATTTTTCTGAATTGATAAAGGAGGCGAAATTTTTTTTTCCCGCAACAAAAAAAGCAATACTTATTACCTTGGCACAACCTTGCACTACAAGTAACATAGAGAGGTCCTTTTCTACACTGCGTCGTGTTAAAACATGGCTGAGATCAACGATGACTGAAAACCGTTTGAACGGCCTATGCATGCTCAGTGTACACCGAACCGAGGTGTTAAAACGGTTTTGTGAAGAACCTCGTAGACTACTTTTTTTGTAAAATATATTTACTGATTTGATTAATATTTTGTTTTTCATTTGTAACGTAACCTGCCCCTGTGCTCATGCAGCATTTACCTTAGATATGTTCTTGGTTTGTCTACGCCTGCCCCCCCCTTAACAAAATCCTAGCTACGCCCTTGTCTGCTACATGAATGGAGCCCGGTGTATGGCGACAGGCTCGCCCCCTGTCACATTTGGGAATGAAAATCGTCCGGCGAAGTGTGGGTGTTGTATTACACCTCTGCCAGTCCCTTGGGGGTAAGGCGTGACGATATGTTATATACGTCATAACATAGGTTTATTATAACATATCGTCACGCCTTTACCCCCAACATACCCAATATACAGTAAATTGGTTAAGGTTTGCCGTTCTACGCGAGCTCCCCTAACATGGACAATTAAGAGTTGAGATGAAAACTCAAGTTTATAAGCCTACCAACCGTTTTGATAAATATACTTCAAACCATTCTATCTGTTTGAGTGTGATGAAGTAACAAACTAACACAGAAATTTAAAAAAAAAATCCACATTTAAACGTTTTATTTAAAGGTTGCCTGCAAGAAATCGCTTTAGGCGATATGGTGCCGAATAATATTTTACTTTTTCTGTATTTTTGTTTTATTTTGTATTTTTGGTGTGCTATAAAGATGTATTGTATTTAGATGTATGATATTATAGAATGGGTCTTGATGAAATTTGTTAATTAGTTACAATATATTTCAAACCAAATAAACGAGTGTTGTACATAGCTGCTAATTTCATTTCGACGTTTCCTCTAACTTAATAGGTGTTATTTAACCCTTTAACCGCCTGAAAACCTATGCTTACTCGGAGAAAATAAAATCTTCACAGATAACCAGTCATCTTATCTCGATTACGAGGAACAACGAACATCCTTAATGCGGCCCCTACTAAGCTACAAATCTATGTGTGTTTTCATACCACGCTGATAAATACCTAATGTTTGGTCTGCTACTGTATTGGAAGTATGTAAGGGTGTCTTATTCATTCGCATAATTTTACTTACCATAAAGTTTTTCTACAAACATCACTTGTCGTTATGTATTACTAGCTGCACCCCGCGGTTTCACTCGCGGTTAAAAAGTATCCTATGTGCTATTCTAGACTATAATCTATCTCTGTGCCAAATTTTATCCAGATCTGTTCAGCCGTTCTGGCGTGAAAGAGTAACAAACATCCATCCATCCATCCATTCTTACAACTTTCGCGTTTATAATATTATATTAGTAGGATTAGTAGGATTTATTTTTATGTGATTAACCTTTAAGAACTGCATTGAACTGCATGCACCATAATTAAAGCAACAAATTATTGAGTATTATTAATGTTAAGGTAAAGACTTTTCCACAAATAAACATAAACATATAGGTATATATATATTGAGTTTTACATTAAATACTTAAATAATAATAATAATAATAATACTTGACATTTCCACACACGGTCGCCTGAGCCCAAACTAAGCAAAGCTTGTACTATGGCTGCCAGAGACTCTCCCCCGCGGGTTCCCGCCTTGTCGTGGCGGGGGGGCTCAGTAGCCGTGGCTTCGGCAACCACGGTGAAGCCAAGAGGAATCCGAGGTGGGGCCGCTTCTTGGGGCTTTTAGCCCAAAGCCCATATGGAAGCGGCCTAAGTAGGGTGTGGGTCTGTATTGCTCATACAGACCCACAACTGAGGCGGGGTGCAGTGTCGCATGGGCGACACTGCAACCGAAGGCTGGAGGCCGCGGCGGGAGAGGACTGTTGGTGTGTCGTTGCCACTTTCCCTACCTTCCGCGGCCCAAACGGGGTCGCTACCGGTCGATGGCGGACGCGGTGGGGCCGCAGAGGAAGAGGCGTGTCGGTGTATCGTTGCCGCTCTCCCTATCCTCTGCGGCCGAAGTGGCAGGCGGCGGGGCCACTCATCTGACCCGTCGCATGGGGATCATGGGCGCCTAGACATGGGTGCTGTCTGGCGCCCACGGGCAAATTGGTCCCCGAGGTGGTGAATGATGACGATGTGTCTGGTGTTCAGCACATCGTCATCGAGAGGGAGAGAGCGCAAGCTCGAGGAGGTGCTCGAAGGGGCTGGCGCTGTCGGGGTTGCGGAAGAGTACCAAAGCGGCCCCGTAGCCCCGACATTTTGCGCGAGGTGGAACACCCTTGGGTTTTTAGTGGGTAGGCCGTCAGTGGCGGGATTCCCACATAACCACTCTGTGCCCGCACCCGGACTGTTGGTGGTATCCATAAAGGATTTTACCAAGGTAAAAAAAAATAAAAAAAATGGCTGCCAGAGACTGATTTACATACTTATATATTTTTAAATACATACATACATAAATTGTTGACTATTATTCAAATCGCAATCATTACCATCACCATCATTATGACAAATATATTATGAACTTGAGATCGATCACTGCTAAGCATTTCGTTCACTTCACTCCCAATTTTTTTTAGTAAACCTATAATTTTTGAGTTATCTTTAAAATGAAATAAATGAGAGAGGAGTATCTTCTGCCTTATTTCTGAGCATGACGTCAGTACCGCATCAATGGCAACGTTCTCGTGGCGTACCGCCTCATGCAGCCCCGTATTCTAGGTTGATCTGAGCCCCGTATTGCCGTTCGTTTGCTGTGCATTCAAGTCTGCTTTGGCATTTATCAACAGTTTCACTGTAGTTAACAAAACTACAAGAAAGTAAATTGAAAGTCTGCCAAAATGCAATAAAAAGAACTGAGGTATAAAAAGAAAGGATAGAGTGAAATTACAGGAAATTAAAAAAAAATATATTTAAAAATGCACACAAAGCCTATAGATAGCTTAAATGGCGTTGGACGGGACATGTGTTAAGGGAAAGTAAAGAGAAATGGACTAAGTTAGTAACAGAATGGCATCCAAGATAAAGCAAAAGAAATAGAGATAGACAAATTAAAAGATGGGAAGGTGACCTCAAGAAAATAGCTGGTCCGGTATGGACCCGTTTAGCAAGAGACAGGAAAATCTTTATAGGAGGCCTTTGACGACAGACAAGCTCTCCCACACAAACATCTAGTTGCCGATCATTCGAGTTTCTGGCGGGAACCGGAAAGATGGTGTCGTGATTTTGTATTATTTTCTAAAACTCGTGATTCTTCGAGTGTTAAAGTGTAATAATTGTGGATTATTAACCTTTGCCGATTCGTTAACGTGCGCGACTGTGGGCAAATGATACAAACATTAGGAAATGCTACTCTTGTGTTCTCTACAAAACTTGACTTAAAGTTTCAGTAAAGTATCCAAGGCTTTACTGAAATTGGAAAAAGGGAGGGATTCATCTCATCTTTCATCACCCTCTTCTTTATCATCTTCATCTTAGATTTAATCCAACTAATATTATAAACGCGAAAGTTTGTATGTATGTCTGGATGGATGGATGGATGGATGGATGGATGTTTGTTACTCTTCCACGTAAAAACTACTGAATGAACTTTACAATAATATAGCTTATACATCAGAATAACACATACTCGTAGCCTGCAATTTATGAAGTTATTGTGTGAATTGTCCAAAATATTATGATAAATAGTAAAAAATCTACCATCTGCGAGCTATTCTGTACTCTTTCACGTAAAAACTACTGAATGAACTTTACAATAATATAGCTTATTCATCAGAATAACACATAGGCTACAATTTATAAAGTTATTGTGTGAATTGTCTAAAATATGATGATACGAGTAAATAGTAAAAAATCTACCATCTGCGAGCTATTCTGGCGTGCGCTGACAAAACCGCTAGAGTTACACATGTGTAATGTATGATGGAAATGCTTTTCTTAAATAGTCCTACAAAAAAGGCCTCCGCAGTATATAACTATATCTTATGTGTAAGCCATTATAGCCAAAATAGTGAACCATCACAGTTACTTCTTCACGCTCAAACTGCTGGACCAATTTTGACAAAATTCGGTATGGAAGTAGCTGACACCCTGGATTAGAACATAGGCTACTTTTTATCCCAGAAAATTTAACTGTTCCCGTGGGATAAAAAATGCGTCTAAAACGTATAAACCACTATAGAGGTAGATATACACGTTTTGGACGCATTTTCGTTTTTGATACACATTTTTTTTCACCCTTAAAAATATAGTGTTCTCATGGGATGAGCAAGGAATTTAAAAAAAAACTGTTACTCAAATACGCTTTTTTAAAGTAGATTTAATTTGACGCTATACAATTACCTACAATTTCTTATTATTTCCTAAAAATATAGTGTTCCCGCGGGATGAGCAAGGAAATACATTAATATTATAGAGGCGAAAAAGTTTGTGAGTATGTGTGTGTTTGTTACTTCTTCACGCTCAAACGGCTGGATCAATTTTAATGAAACTAAGTGTGGAGATAGCCTGCATCCTGGATTAGCACATAGGCTACTTTTTATCCCCTAAAATGTAGTGTTCCCGTGGGATGAACAAGAAATCTAACTATATTAATTTGTTACTCTTTCAAACCTGAACGAAATAACCTTTTTTTTAACATGCAAGTCGCTGACACTCTGGATTAACACAATACATATAGGCTACTTTTATCCCGTAAAAATGTAGTGTTCCCGTGGGATGAGCAAGAAATCTAAAAATATTTATTTGTTACTCTTTCAAACCCGAACGAATAAACAATTTTTCTTTAATATGCAGGTAGCTGACATTTTGGATTAACGCAATACATTGGCTACTTTTATCCCTTAAAACGTAATGTTCCCGTGACATGAGCAAGCATTACTTATCCTACTAATATTATAAACGCGAAAGTTTATATGGATATTTGTTACTCAATCACGCCAGAATGGCTGAACGGATCTGGATGAAATTTGGCACAGGTATAGCTTACTTCCCGGACATAGGCTCCTTTAGATTCAAGGCTAAGGAGCTCAAACTCCCCCCCTCAAAAATATAATTCACACTACAATAGTCAAAATGTCTGTTTTAAATGGTGATTTTTTGTTTACCTAGCGTGATAGCTTCTATTACCTTCAGCTTCATCTAGCCCGGCAACCCAAAAGCCTCCGCGAAGTAAGTAAATGCAAGCTGCGGTGTCGTTTGGGCTGTGTAAAACCGCACGCGGATTGAACGTGGTGATCTGTCACCAGTGGCGTAGCGTGCCTTGTCGGGGCCCCGTATAAAAATTTTTTTGGAGGCCCATAAATGGAGGTAAAGATTTTTCACAAAAGAAAAAAAATATTGTGAGAAGTAATATTTATTTATCACATAATTTACCCATTTTACAAATAAAAATCGAATTTTAAATATTCACTCTCCTTGCCTTTTTATCGGCAAACTGATTTATTAAATCATTTATGGCTGATGATGATTTTAGTTTTTCTAAAGTTTCTGCCTCTATGGACAATAGTGAGATGTCTGACAGCCGTTCTTGTCCCATCGAAGTTCTTAAGTAATTTTTTATTAGTTTTAATTTTGAAAAACTTCTTTCTGCCGTTGCGGTTGTAACTGGAAGGGTCAAGAATAAAAAGCATGCTGTGATTACCTCGGGAAAACTGGATGCAAGACTATTGAATTTTACTAGCAATAATTCAATGAGTTCTTTAATGGAATTATTTTTTTTAATTTCAGAATTTAAGCATGTTTTTAGAGCCTTTAATTGGTCACAAAGATTAAGTGAGATGTCTTTACTGTATTTAGCAGACAGTTTTCCGGAAGCGTTTAATATCTCTTCGCTTGAAGAAGATAGGAGTTTCTCCGGTTGTAATATTTCGAATATACTACTCAGGTTGCAAAGGCTCTGAAATCTTTCTTTAGTTTGAGAAATTAATATATCTAAACAGCAATAGTATACATTGACTTTGAAATAGGATTCCGGGTCGGAAATTCTCTCATCTTGTGATAACTCATCAAAAAAACGCTTCGTTATCTTTCGCCTACTGTTTTTAAAAACAGTTGTTACCCCCCACTTTTTTGTTAAATCTTTGGATTCATTTAGCAAACTATTAAATGAATTCTGATTTCTTAATTGGCACAGTCTATTTAAAAGATTACTTAATAAAATACTAGATTTCTGTAAGTCATTATTTTCATGCTGTAGAGCTTTAGAAACAGGATTAATAATTTCAAATAGTGAAGAAAAAAATGTAACGAGCACTAAGAAATCAAAACTCTCTAAAATATTAATTATACTTTTACATTCTTCACGTTCATCTTTTTTATTTGAAATTAAATTTAGTTGGTACAAAGTTTTCATGATTAGTAAAAAAATTTTCTTTACTGCTAATAAAGCGTCGTTCCTAGAAGACCATCTGGTAGGACATACCTTTTTAAGGGTAATCAAATATTTTTCAGATGAATCGTCACTTAGCATAGCCCAGCGTTTTATACTATTGCCAAAAAAAGTATATATTTTTTCTAAATTATCGAAAAAAGTCGATACTTCACGAACATGTCTCGCAGCATCGTTCAAAACCAAGTTTAAAGCGTGCGCAGCACAATGAACATAATCGGCATTTGGAGCATGCTCTTTTATTAGGGTTTGTAATCCTCCATACACACCCGACATAACATTTGCTCCATCGTATCCCTGTCCTGTACATTTAGTCAAATCAATTCCATATTCTTTAGTCAAATTTAAAATGACAGTTTTCAGACCTGCAGCACTGCAATCGGTTACTGCTATGAATCCTAAAAAGGACTCACAGATTTTTATTTCTTTAGGCACATTATCATCATTTTCTGTAACCGAGATATATCGAAAAACTACAGATAGTTGGTCAATTTTTGACAAGTCTTGTGTTGTATCCAGAATTATTGTCAGAAATGGAGCTTTTTTAATTTCTGAGATAATACTGTTCCTAACGTTAGTACCAAGCAAACTAATAATTTCGTTTTGAATCGTAGGGCTTAAATAATTTATTTCACCTTTCGGTTTTAGAAAAAGTTCTTTTAAAGTTGCATCATAGTTAGATAGCAGACGTGAAATTGCCATAAAATTGCCAGAATCAGAATCATGCCCCCTCAAAGGTAGATTACAAGATACTAAAGTAATTATAACATTAATTATACGATGCAGTACATCTCTCCAGAATGTAATTTTACTATCGATTTCACTTTTCAATAGAGTATCGATGGTATTTCCTTGCAACCAATTATTATAAGAGAGTGAGCCACTAATATGCTGCTGTGACTTTTCATGGTCAAGAATAGTTTGTGTGAAATTGCTTCTAACCGAAACACCGTTAACCCAAGCAGAGGAGTACGATTTGTTTTGACGATCTGCTAATAACCAACAGAAGTGACAGTACGGTTTGTTTAAAACGTTAGAATAACATAACCATGGTCTTATAATTTTTATGCCTGCCTGATTGAAATATGGGTAATAATAAGCTGAAAAAGGTCGGTTATTTTCTGAAACTTTTGGAAATGGTCCTTGTGGTTTAAATGGACCCAATTTAAAAATTATTTTTCGTTCGCATTCAGTTAAATTGTCACCAAAATTTCCTCTATCTGATGAAATTATATTACAATCTGCATTATCTGCAGATATATCAGAATCGTTGACTTGGGGTTCCTCGATTTCTGGATGGACATCCGATAAAGTATGTGCTTGGCTTTCTTCTATTTCCGGATGGATATGTGACGAAGAACATGCTTCAGAAGAATCTAAAAATAAACGAGTAATTGTTAAAAAATAAATACGAATGCTTTGATACTAAACTAAAAAGAGTTATATATAAATAAATAACGTTACTAAGGGTCACAGTTAGAGAGTGTTCAGTTCAGACGCACACAGATTCTACGCGGATTGTGCTCGTACCTATTAGTAGATACAAAATCACCTGCAGCCCGTCCGTGCATTACTATACACCTGCGTGCTATTTAAACGCAGCGCGTAGTGTAGTGGCCATACAAAACGAGAACCCGAAAGCGAGTCTGCACATCTGAAGTTCTCAACACGCAATTAACGATACGATACGGACTGATAAACAAACAACAAAACAAATCGATCCTATAGATAAGTTAAAATTTTGTTTTTTTTAATCAAGGCACGGAACCCTAAAAACAGTATAATTGTGAAAATCGAGGGGGGAGACAACTTTTTGTGACGGACAGATGGACAGACCGAAATTAAAAGATTTCCTTGTTTATCACTACGGGCCCCTAATAAATGGGTTGGGTAGTAGTGTAGTACTTACCTTTCCAATCTAAATCACTCACAGTATCTTGTCTCTGAAAAAATTAATAAATTTTGGGCACTCTTTTTATAACCTCGTCCCTTTTCTGTTTAATTTTTCTTTTCTCAGCGCCGCTGGGATAATCTCTTTTCCTTTCACTCATTTCTTTTACAAATCGTTACTAATACTGCTAAACCAGAAGAACAATATTGTTTGTACTGAATTACAATGTAATGCACATTTATATAAAGCGCGTAAATAAACAGTGCACTGCACTCCGTGGTTTAACATCCAATGCAAAGTACAACAACGTACACGTACATCGCGATATCGATGAAGGATTCCCGGGGATTCCCCGCTGAGTTGAAGATGAAGTAAGTAAAACGGGGAAGTCCCGCAGCCCGCCATAACGATGTAGTGTTGCCAACTTTTGAACGCACGCTTAAGGCGGGAAAAAAAGGAATTTTGCTTTATAGAATTTTGTCATTTGTAAAATAAAATAAATTAAAAAGTTTTTATTCTTTTTCCTTACACACTTTGGGGGCCCCCGTGGCCCGGGGGCCCCGTATAATTGATACGGCAAATACGGCGGTAGCTACGCCCCTGATCTTTACTATTATTTGGTCTGAGCTCTAGCGATTCGCAGAATAAATTTTAGACTAATTAAGTATAGTTTTATTACGTGAGTACAATTACTGATATCAACGGAAAACTCCGTTATTCGTTGTTCATTATACATTTCAAGCGAATGACTGGTTTTACCCGTTTAATCGTGCATTCAACTTTGTCCTTTTCTCTACACTGCAGAGAGAGCAAGACGAAGGTCAAGATAGGATTAAAATAGGATTTAATTATTTTGAAGTTTTTCGGTTGCTCCGCTCATGAGTGTATTAAAGAGAAACATTAAAGGGTCCTGTTGAAAAGAATGGTTGGTTAGGTTAGGTTATTTTTCGAAAACGTTTCCGTTCGTATTTCAAAAATTTTAAACCTAAATTATTCGAATCTCAGTCTGTATTCATAAGTGATACGTGATTAATTCTTCCGATCGGATTTATACTTGATTGCCTATTCCAAAATGTTTAAAAGTTGACTGAGACTCGAACAATTTGAGTTGGAATTTCTGAGATCCGATCGGAAACGTTTCGAACGATTGTGAATAGCACCGCAGATTCTCCCCTTACCATTTTATTTATTTAACTATGCTGTCCAGCTACTTACTCCAGGAGAGATAGCACGGGCCAGAGACAATAGTAGAAAACACCGAGAGGACAAAGCAGTGTCTTACGTCGCGGGCGGCTTGTTGAGCCCTGAGCGTAACGAGGAACTCTAGAGCGCAGCGAGGGAGTTATATAGAGTCCTGAGTGAAGCGAGGGGAGCGAGGTAGCGACAAGCTACCCAAGACAGGGACACTGATTTATCCTAGAGGTGAATAGTCTTGGTCATTGTCGAGCCAAAGGTAGGGTGAAAAAAAAATTCACACCATCTGCTCGACAATGACTAATTACATATCACGTAGTATCAACGTAAAGTAAGGCGTTGCCTCCCTTATTGAGTTAACTCTAGAGTCCCTCGTTACGTTCAGGGTTCAATAAGCTGCCCGCTACTTAAGGCACTGTTTTGTTCCATCGCACATAGGAGTATTTGTACTAAAAACATGGCCAATATTATTTCATGGCATTTGTGACGTGGAAACTATTAAATAAATTAATTAATATAGTTTTCAAACGTTTATTATAATAAAACAAAAAATCAATCATCGAAATCTGATTTATCGTTTTCATCAGTTACTGTTGTGTTTTGTTCTTCGTCACTGCTTTCTATTGATGCATTTTCTGCATCAGGGAGCAAAAGACTAATGGTTTCCGAACAGAATGGGCTACTTTTCTTCCGTGGTGGTTTTCTAGTCCTACTTAAAAAAGGGTCTGACGTTAGTAACAGTCTATTTAAAATGTCCCTATTACATTTTACTCTGTCAAATTTTCGCGAGAAGTTTTGCCTGTAGAGCCTGAAATGCTTATTTCTAGCTTCGGCAGCTTCTTCAGAGAGCTGCCAAATTGGTAATATGGATTTAGATATCACTGTTGCACCATGCATTAAAATTTTATGAGCGGTAGGCGTCATTGGGTGCCATTCATAGAACTGCACGTACAAAGTAGCAGTTTCATAGGTGTAGGCTTCAAACTTCTTTGCATCAATCGCGTGACCACTTGAAATTGCTTCTAAGATTACTTTGAATCTGTAGATCAATGTGGAATCTATTCCAGTTATTTGAGAAGCTGTTTCGGGATCAGAAAAAAATCTTCTCGATGTATTTCCATCATTACTGTTCCCGAACCCTGCTTTCGGCATTTCCACTAAAAGGCCCATTTGCTCCCGAAATGCTTTTTGTAGTTGCTGCTACCCATTTTCGTTTAAATTCACACTTAAAATGGTTCAATATATGTTTTAATGTCTCTAGCTCACTTTCAGGACATTTTGTTATCTGTATATTTTTTTTCTCCAAAAATAGCATCTTAGCATCAATTTTCTTGTCAGGGCATTCTTGCACGATATCATATAATTGCTTATTTAACATGTTCTTGAAATTCCCAATGGAATCTAAAAACAAAAAGAGAATTTACTGTAAATAATCTTGTTTTACATTAATTGTCCATTTTGTTTGAATGTGTGCTAAACAAAATGGCGGAATAAAGCGGAATATTTTCTTTCACACTTCTCTTTAGGAAAGTCTAAACTTTATTTAAAATAATAGATCATTACTCGGAAATGCTCGGAACACATACAAAACCGCTTCAGAATATTTTTTTTAATAGACAAATATATTATTTCAGTATCCTTTACAAAATTAAAAAAAAAAACATTTGTGAGTCTATAAATTATATGAAATTATATTATTTATGTTGTTACATACCTTGAACTTCCATATTCGTCGTGTTGATCCCACCAACTATTAAGAAAGCGACTAAAACAGCAAATGTTAGGAGCACATAAAATACGGTTATCGAGAAGACTATGGACCGCACTGGACTACGACTTAGTTCCGACTACCTGTGTACCGAGCAGGGAAGGGATAAGGGTGCAGGGTTTGCGGTACGTTATGAATAGGTTATTTAGCTGTCAGAAAGTGATGGTTGCATTGAGTTAAGCCATAATTTGAATATTCGACTTATGGCCAGGATTTTTATGTAAATACTCGTATGTGCATCGGTGCATAATCTACTATTTTACCGTTTTTGTCGTAGATGTGACATAACAAGATACGGATCTGTTTGTCTCTTTCTCGCGAAATAAAACCTATGAAATGGCAATTTTTCCACAATTTTTCCACAGTTCCTGCTAGCCTTGCTGAGCAAAGGTCTCCCCATCTCATTCCAGGTAATGCGATCACTCGCCAAACTCGACCAAGACGAAGACGAAGAACGCGTCGTGGTCATCACGCCGTTTCTTCGCTTCGGCCAGCGTCGGGTCTTTCTCCGTCTTCAGGGAATTCAGGATTTTGCTTATCGAATCAAATATTTAAATAGGTCGACGACGTTCAAACGTCGACCTATTCTACATTAAAAATAAAACAACTTATTCTAATAAAGTGTATGAAAATTATGTGTTTCGAATGATAACACAAGCGACGCGCCGCAGGCACGCTACACAGTTTTTAATTCAATATATGTCGCCCTTATAATTCAGTGTTAACAAGCTGAAAACCACGAACGGTCTCCTTGTTGGACGACGGGTTTCAATAACAATTTCCACACGCTCGCAGTGCAGTGTTGTCTGTATTTACGTGAGGTAAGTAAGTTATTTTTTTTCCTGTTTAGCCAATATGTATTTTAGACTATTTAAATCGTATGACTCTGTCAAAA
This sequence comes from Peribatodes rhomboidaria, assembly GCA_911728515.1. Lineage (NCBI taxonomy): Eukaryota > Metazoa > Arthropoda > Insecta > Lepidoptera > Geometridae > Peribatodes > Peribatodes rhomboidaria. Next base: position 4,513,158 of record OU452194.1, read on the forward strand.
GTGGATTACCTACTATTTGGCAATCTAACCAACTCAAACCTACTAATATTATAAACGCGTAAGTTTGTAAGAATGGATGGATGGATGGATGTTTGTTACTCTTTCACGCCAGAACGGCTAAACAGATCTAGATGAAATTTAGCACAGATATAGATTATAGTCTAAAATAGCACATATACTGAGAAAAATGGCTTTCGTAATTCCGGACAGTTTTAAAGGAATTTACGGACTTTTATCCGTATTCCCAACAAAAAGGTACCAAGAGTTCTTAATAGTGTTTTGTGCGTAATTCACCAAAAAATATCGTGAATAGTCGTCACCCATAAATATCAAGAAACATCACGACGTTATTATGTGCTTTAAACTTATGTTTTATCGTTTCGCGTCATGACATTTTGTCATGACAAACACTCTGAATACTTACAACGTCGATGACGAGAAATTATGATCGGAATGATAAATATTGTAGAAAACTGGTAGAGTAGGTACTATTATTTAAATGATGAGTCTAAGTGAACATCATGATAATTTATCGGACTTTCCTAATAATTGTAAGGGAAACCATTGAATGGTTTTCGTAATTTCATGACAATTTTTTGAGCTTCCTTGTATTTTATTATTATGAACCAATAAGATTTAATTACCTATTCTAATGGTTTATTGGTTTTGGAAGGATAAATGCGACCTGCATACCTATAAAATAACAGTACCGTCATGACCAAGCTGTATGTTTTTTACATATTATAGGTATTTTACTGTCAGCTTCTAAATAATATTTCTGATAGCAGGCTGTTTTAACTGGAAATATCACTAGAAATTCCTGATCTATAAGGTTGTGTGTCTCTGAGGGTGGGATAAATGACTACAACACATAATTCAAAAGGGTACTTATAGCATTTTATTAAACAAAGTTACAGATGGGAAACATGAAACAGTTTTTAGCTAAAATAATTAATATACTTGCGCGAGCGCCTTCGCTCACGTTACATCCTCCCCCTCTAACCTAGGTAAAGCGCACTCGCGACTAAAGAGCTTAGGTCTACGTTGTTTATGCTTCTCATGGACCGGTACGAGTGGTACTTCACCTACGAATTGATCAACTGAAAGAGATGATAACGACCTAAAATCTCACTGGTAGATATCCGTACGTGGTTGCACTCACGGCTTCCCCAATACGGTACGGTCCATCTCTCATTAATTTGGGTGTTTGTCTGCAGGTCGGATCGCTACTGCCTTGTGTTACGCTACTGGCTTCATGTCTCTGTTCTTCTTTTCCACCAGATTTACCTGAGGATGGTACACCGGCGAGAGACACTGGGTAATGCCGAATGTGTGGCACATACTGTTTCATTATTTCGCTGATAAACTGAGCTCCGTTGTCTCTTAAGATTCGCCTGGGTACTCCGTATCTTAGGATCAGGAATTCAAAGATAGACTCGCCCATCCGCGTCATTATCCCATCTTATCCCATCAGAATAAATAAACACGTCATGCGTCTGCCTCTTCTCTTTAGCGCGTTTTCTCGAATTAGATTTTGATTTTGGGTTAAGAAAAATGGACTCGCCCAAGTGTTTCGAAAATTCTTATTGACACTATTTGTATTAAGTTCCCACTTAAATGCACTATCGGAAAGGGTTCACAAAGTCTATGTTCACGATAGGAATATAGCACATTAAGTCACTTTAGTGTACTGATTCACGTTTTTAGCGTTTTTCACTTTCGATCGCGCCTGCGAGTGTGCCCCGTCACTATAAGATGAGTTGGTTGCGGGTCTCTGAGGGCGTTATAAATGAGTTCAACACACGATTCAAAACGGTAATGCACTGTAATTAACCAAAATTACAGATGGAAAACGTCAAACAGTCTTTAAACCATAATTATTTATCAAAATAATTGCGCTAGCGCCTTGTGACCGGCGAAATCAGAAGTCTATCGAGCACTGGTTAAGCCTGCGTTATATTTTTAATTTTCAAACGTACAACAACAAAACGTAATTTTTAAACCCATCTAATAAAATTACATCATGATAAGGTAACGATCAAACCCAATAGATGTTTGTGAATTCTTGACGAAGCATCAAGAGATCATGATATTTTCTAAATACCTAATGAATGACGCCTTGTGCGTCGTACCTACCATTTTTTTGTCATGCAGTCATGATATTATTTTATTCCGCTTACGGACTATTCCAGGTTACATACCTCTAAATTGTCGTGCCTAAATCTGTGTCAGGATAAACTCAAATCGTCGTGAACTTCACCATAAAATCTTAGGCTAGTACCAGGAATTTAGAATTACGTAATTTAATATTTTAATGATGAAGAGTAATGAAAACCAATGATTAAAATCCCTGCAATTTATAATAATGTAATGTTAGTTTAATCCGACTGAACTATAATTTACTATGCACATGATAATATTAAAGGAGAAAGGATTAAATGATGTTATTCATGTTACTTTTTTATGAAGGACGGAAGCCATTTTTCTCAGTGATAGGATACTTTTTAACCGCGACTGAAACCGCGGGGTGCAGCTAGATTATAATATTTCTTTAATACAATGTCAATTACAAGCCAGTCTCAGTCAGTTTAGTCAGTCAGGTCCGTTATTTGTCAGTTCCTTCTGATCAGCTGCGACCTGCGAGCCATAACATAAAATATCGTTACACCTTACCCCCGAAGGGGTTGGCAGAGGTGTAATACAACACCCACACTTCGCCGGACGACATTCAGTCCCAAATGTGACAGGGGGCGAGCCTGTCGACATACACCGGGCTCCAATCATGTAGCAGATGACATACAATACGCACATATGTTCACACAATGAGCAAATTGGTGCGTGCCGTCGGCTGGGTTCGAACCAGCTCCCTCTGGCTTGAGAGGCGGGCCTTCTCCCAACTAGGCTGCCATCGCTTTACTGCGAGCCACTGTGAAATCCTAATAAATAAACGCTTTGTATCCTACTAATATTATAAACGCGAAAGTTTGCAAGAATGGATGGATGGATGTTTGTTACTCTTTCACGCCAGAACGGCTTAACAGATCTGGATGAAATTAGGCACAGAGATAGATTATAGTCTAGATTAGCACTTAGGATACTTTTTAACCGCGGGTGAAACCGCAGGGCACAGCTAGTATAGTTTCGTGTAGTTTTGAATTTATATAGGTAGATAGATAAGTAGTAGGTATAATAAAAAGTTGTCCAGATTTATCAACGTTGATAAAACACTGACCCCAAGCCTGTTTGAGAAGGAGCGTTCTCATCGCTCCAGTCAGCTACTTGCCAGTAGATACTGTAGGTATATACCTACCCAGCAGCAGCCTTACTCATTGCGAGCATCCGGGCGGCAGGACGGCTATTCGTGAGATGAGATGAGATTATACCTTGGTCGCTCTCACACCTATGACGTTTCAAACGAGAGCAACAAGTACGAAAACAGGTGAGATGAAAATCTCAAATCTCCGAATAGGGCCCCAGGCGGGCTATTCCTGCGCGTGAGATGAGATGAGATTTTACTTTGGTCACTTTCACACCTATGACGTTTCAAACGAGAGCAACAAGGACGAAAACAGGTGAGATGAAAATCTCAAATCCCTGAATAGGGCCCCAGGTCTTTGCGAGGCCTTTTGTCCTTCGTGAAAAGTATGTGATACGAAAGTAGGTCTGGGTGTTTGGTTTAGGTATTTGTCATGTTGGACAACAAAAAAAAAAAATTAAAAAATAGGTTTAAATATTTTACATTGAAAGATTTACAAAAATAACAAATACAGTAATGATACATAATAATTAGTTACATGATTAAGGTTTAAAATCAAAAGTTTTAAATAAATAATTTTAATTAATAACTTTTTTTAAAGCTTGGGTTGTTGTGAGGCCCCTGCAAGAGTGACCCCTTACGAATGAAATAAAATTTCCATGGAGTTTCACTTTAGCTGATCATTGCCAATTGATCGTCTGGACAGTCAGGGGCCGTGGAAGTGCAGTTTAGGGGCCCATTGCCCCTATTAAAAGCAAACGAGGAAAGGCCGCTCCCCCCTCTCGATTTTTTCTACTTGGCCCTCAATTCTACTAACCAATAGTTTTGAAATTGTTGATGAATAGCTTCAAATTGACACTTTTTTGCAAGCAGTGTCATAGCCTCAGACCTAGAGAATAAGATGGCGCACGGCGTATGATTTATGTGAAGCCAAAAATCGTCCGAAAACTACGCTACTGTCGTATATGTACACAACTCGCACATATCGACGCAAAAAAAACACGCTATTCGCTTGGTCATTCTTACCTCGACATTATGTGCATTGGTTTATGGTATAAATTCGTGTACATAAAAATATACTGCATTATAAAAGTGTGGTCAGGACTACATTTTGAGGTTCTTTTTAAAAACTGTGCAGTTTTTTAACAAGTCAATTTTGAAAAAGCCGTAACATTAAACTCTTACAAATATGTGCAGTTTCAAAATATTAAATCTACTGAGGTTGCATATTGGAACAGAAATGGCTAACGTAGTGTTTGGGAATTAATATTAGTTTCCGTGCAATTGTAAATGTTTTTCATGGCAACATTACCACGCACACAAGTTTCAAAAGAAGTGGCTTGAGCGAGATATCCCGCAGTGTTCCATCTTTTCCTCTAGGTTGATCTGAGGTCAAAGTAGACAATTTATTTACAATTTAAAAACTATTAAGTACAATCGAGGCCCTGGTATCTTCTATTAACCGGAGATTGTATAGAAAGGGGGTGACATAAGAAGTTTGCCCCCGTTCCCTCATGGACTAGATACTTCGGCGCTCCCTGTGGACTGTCAAGTGGTTGATTCAACGCTTGCACTGGAGCGTTCCAAGAAAGCACAGCACAGTACCTACTGGTAGTAATCTCAAATAACATTGGTATCTTTAACTTTTTATTGGATACTTACTTCATTTATAAGTAGGTTCATATATACCGACTATCTGTGAAGTGACTCTGCTAGCTCATTCGTAAAGGGTATGCCAAGCTGAAAGGGCCTGTTTCAGCTGATTTTCAGCTTTTCACGGTACCCTGTAAACCTTCTATTAAATATTGTCTAACTGATGGTGAAAACTACATCAATATCCATTGCGTAGTTTTTTTTTTATGTAGAATAGGTCGGCATTTGACCACCAACACGCCTGATGTTAAGCGACGTTGTGGTCTAAGATGGAGCACGACGACCTATAAGGTATTTATTCACTCTAGCCTTGAAGTTTTGTAGAGTGAAGAAAAACAAAGACGGCAGTTGGGTGAGGCGCTACAAGTGCGCTAGTGTTCAGACCCGTCTTCGGAACGGTTACACCGGACTACATCCCGAAACACGACGATATAGGTCATTTCACGGCATGGCTTGGTCCGGTGGGTGGTAACTAGCCACGGCCGAAGCCTCCCACCAAAGTTTGCTACCCGGTTAGCACTACCCGGGGACCACGTGTAGGGAATCAGAATAGAGTACACTCCTACGGACGTGGGTAGCTCATCCAGGTTGGAGGAGTTAGCGGATATACCTAAAGAGAGACAGACAGACGCGGAAAGCGACTTTGTTTTTTGTTACGTAGAGTAGGGATAGAGAAGAGATAAAGGACTATATTTAGGTACGCTATAATCTCTATAAGCGATGATAGTCTAGTTGGAGAAGGCCCGCCCCTCAAGCCAGAGCGAGCGGGATCGCACCCAGCCGACGGCACGCACCAATTTGTTCATTGTGTGAACATACTCGTATGTGCGTATTCTATGTAATCTGCTACATGACTTGAGCCCGGTGTATGGCGACAGGCTGGCCTCCTGTCACATTTGGGACTGAATATCGTCTGGCGAAGTGTGGGTGTTGTATTACACCTCTGCCAGCTCCTTCGGAGAAAAGGCGTGACGATATGTTATGTTATAATCTCAAAAAATCAGTTGTGCCGTTAGAAATTTACTCTTTTCCTTGTTTTAATAATTGAAATTATTTTAAGTTTCGCGAATTTCATGGTCGGTCTGGGTCTTTAGTAAAAGTTGTTCACTAAAGTTGTCACTAAAATTATAAGGTACAACAAGTACAACTATCCTTTTTTCAGCTAACACATAATTTTCGTCAACGTCGTATTACACACACACTTCGACGGACAGTATTCAGCCTCAAATGTGACAGGGACCAGCCTGGCTCAAACCATGCTCTAAGGCTCCGATTATGTTTACGCAGTTTTGTGTTATTTTACACTCTTTCGAGTTAGCATAGCCTTTTAGGAGAACCCTAAACCATACCTAGGTTAAAATTACATTACAAGTATTATTATTGTTTAGGGTGAACGCGCACTGTTCTGGGGGCTAACCACGACTTTGATAGTTAACAAAAACTTTTTTGTTTTCGTTTGGCTCCGTACATTTAGCCTAGTTCCTTACCGTTTCCGCCAGGGGCGCTATATTAAAATGTATGGAGCAACACGAAAACGAAAAAAGTTTTTGTAACTATTAAAACTCATGGTCAAGTCCCCTGGTTATAACTAACTCATTCGAATGTAATTTTTCCCACCTAATTGAAGAAGTGGGCTACAGTCGCTTTCAAAGTCTTCAGCTTTCCACTATACCCCATTAGAGAGATAAATGGGAACTCTTGGTGGGGAACACTAGAAGAAGAGGTACACTTTGTAGGGCAAAGTGGAACTACCCTATAATAAATAGGGTCAACTGGGGTACTGGGGTAAATGCGTCTATGGGGCAATTGTGTCTTTCGAGAATTACTGACAAACCCTTCACAAATTGGACAACTAACGCCATCTAGTACATATTATTGTAACTAAAGATAGAAAAAAAAGTAGGTGATGCCTAATTTGTGAAGGGTTTGTCAGTAATTATCAAAAGACGCAATTGCCCCGCAGTCGCTATTGTACCAGTTGACCCTACTAGTTGTTCCCAGCCGACGGCACGCACCAATTTAATTATTGTGGGAACAATGTGCGCATTTAATGTCATCTGCTACATAACTGGAGCCTGGTGTATGGCGACAGGCTCGCCCCTTCTCATAATTGGGACTGAATATCGTCCGGCAAAGTGTGGGTGTTGTAATATACGCCTCTGACACCCCCTTCGGGCAGAGAGCGCGACGATATTGTTTTGTTATGTTACACAACACATGTTTTGTTATTTTGTAATGTTTTGTGTGCACAACAACTGCACGACCTTATTCAGCCATCCGCGCTTTTACAAATGCACCGGCGCACCAATCACAATCATCCTGTTAAGGTGGAAATTCCGTCTAAGCGCACTAAGCGTTTTAATCCACTTTTCTTAAAAGAACTGCAGAGGTGTGAAACTCGTTGCCTGCGCCTATTTTTCCACCCAAATATAATTCAGGGTATATCTCCTAGGTATTACACCTTCGATCACGTCGTCGCTTCCCATCAGGCAAGTCTGTGGTCAAACGCATGCCTAGTCGAAAGTAAAAAAAAACCTACCATTTTTTATTTGTAAAAGTAAGTATTATCTTTAGTAAGCAAGTCGCAACAATAAGTCGTCCGCCGCTGGATATAAAGTAGCCTAGTGCACGATGACCAGCTACCTATACGTAGGTACAAAGCTAGATAGGTATATAATGCTCACATACTCCAATTGACTCGAGTCGGCAGAGTGGATCGGACAAACAAACAGTGAGAATTAAACATGTTACATGTTAGTTGTGTGTTGCTATTTCTTGGGGTAAGTCGGTTATTCCATGATTCAAAAAAACAAGGTCTAGCATTCAGCTAACACGTAATGACGTCATTGTCATCTGTCTCTTTCTAACTTGTTGTAAATTACTTATTTCGGTCTTGCATCGGTTGACGTCACTACGTGATGCTGAATGGTATACCTGGCGGAGTATATTATTATAATTTTGGGTTATTCTTAGTTAAGCCATACTAGACCTAATTCAGGGGTGCTATTCACAATAATTCGGAAACGTTTTCGATCGGATCCCACAAAACTAAAAATCAAATTGTTCAAATCTTTACCTCTACCTTCCTAATACGAACGGCTCGGGACTGGAATCGTTTGCCACCAACTGTTTTTCCGACTAACTACAACCTAGGTATCTTCAAGGCCAGAGTGAATAAGTACCTACTAGGTCTTCGTGGTTCATCTTAGGCCACAATGTCGCTTCACATCAGGCGAGTTGGTGGTCAAATGTTAACCTTTTCTTAATAAAAAGAAAACTCAGTCTACTTTTATCGATTTTGGAACAGTTTTTCAAAGCTAAAAATGTTAAGTATAAATATTACGAAAGTTGTGTTAACTCAAGGTTAGCTTCTAATTCTTGATGGCGCCTGACGATACGACAGTTAACCCTCTGATGAGCAACTGCTCATACAACTCCGAGTTAAAAAGATAACCCGAGCTTCCGCAAGTAGCGCTTGTAAGATTGGATGTAGGGGATAATCTCCGATTATAAAAATACTAACTGCGCCCCGCGGTTACACCCGCGGTCCCACAGGAACCGTTTATTTTTCGGGATGATCTATGTCCTTCTCTGTACCCAAGACCAAATGTATGCAAAATTTCAAGACGATTGGTTGAGTAGTTGAGACGTGAAAGCGTTACAAACAAACAAACGAACGAACAAACTCACTTTCGCATTTATAATATTAGTCAGGATTTCGGTAATAAATAGCACCATCACTGAGTGCTATACGAAATGCGAACGAACTGTGGGCTAGATGGTATTTTTTTGACCGAGTGAGCGTCAGTAAGCGAAGCGTCACTGCTTCAGTTTGGCAAAAATTCTTTCGTATGTCCTTCCGGCGTTCTGTCCAGCTGTCTTCCGCTACAAGTCGCATTTGTAGCGGAAGACAGCTGGACTCAGTTGGTAGTGAACCTGCCTTATGTGCTTGGGCGTGGGTTCGATTCCCACATAGGGCTAACATTTATGTGATGAACATTTGTGTTTGTTCTATGTCTGGGTGTTAATATCTATTTAAGTATGTATTTAAAAATATCTAAGTATGTTTATCAGTCTCTGGCAGTCATAGTATAAGCTTTGCTTAGTTTGGGGTCAGGCGACCGTGTGTGGAAGTGACCGAATTTATTTATTTATTATTTATTTATTTCTCAACTGATTAGCTGTTTTTTCACTTGCCGGCACGGCCCGGCCCGGCCCGACACGACACAGCGTAGCCATAGTAAAAAAAAAACAAGTAGGTACGTTATCTTCATAGAGCGGTTAGTACATCGCGCGACTTGTATGTGTGTACGCCTATTCACACGCACACAAATACACATTTCCTGGACGCTTTACTAAAACATCCAAAAACACCGTATCGTAGGTATGTTACCTAAAATACATAATTATACATAACAAATACATAATTGTAATCGTAGTAATGAAAGTGAAAAACCGAGACCGATATCTGCTGAAGAAAAAAAATATACTTTTACCAGGTCGTAGGTTGACACCCGGGCTGCAAACATTAAATTATTTGAGTTTGCCTACCTACCTACCTACCTACCTACTTATAGCAACCCTCTACCTAATTATTAAAAACTGTAATAACTGTATCCGTATCTATTTTTTTTTTTTATGTAGAATAATTCGGCGTTTGACCACCAACTTGCCTGATGTTAAGCGACGTTGTGGTCTAAGATGGAGCACGACGACCTATAAGGTACTTATTCACTCTAGCCTTGAAGTTTTGTAGAGTGAAGAAGTACAAGGACGGTAGTTGAGTGAGGCGCTACAAGTGCGCTACTGCTCAGACCCGTCTTACGAACGGTTAACGGTTCGGATCTACATAGTGATTGATCTACTAGTTTAGTCTACTCCTAGCTAGCTCCTACCTACACAAACCTTAAGTCATTCTTTAGGAGAATCTTAACTCTATGTGCCCGATAGGCAAATATTTCGCTAGGAGTAGTTTAAAACTAGTTAGCAAGGACTTTTAATATTTAAGTCAACACGGGTATTAGCAGTAGCGCACTTGTAGCGCCTCACTCAACTACCGTCCTTGTACTTTTTCACTCTACAAAACTTCAAGGCTAGAGTGAATAAGTACCTTATAGGTCGTCGTGCTCCACCTTAGACCACAACATCGCTTAACATCAGGCGAGTTGGTGGTCAAACGCCGACCTATTCTACATAAAAATAAAAAATAAAATTTAGTGCAAGACGTCATTAGTCACTTACTCGTTGGTACGTTTTACAATGACCTATTAGTTTATTTTCCATTTGTTCCTAACGCCATCGCTGACCATTTTGCACTTAACTTTGAGTAGCGTCAGGTATCTACATAACGTTATAAATCATAACGTTTTGAATTTACCGTACGGAAGATACCAAAACTCTAAGACATTTTGCTCTTGGCGCATTCAAATATGACAAAAAATCCAAGAAATACAGACTCATTTGCAAAATAATACTCTTATTTTTTTGCTCTCCTGAAAAACAGGGGATTGTCCTTTACGTTAATTGACACATTCGACATCATACTCGTATCGTGTATTTTTTTAAAGAACACAAAAGTTTGCGTTTCCTAATGTTTGTGTGTGTTAAACTGTTACGACGTATAGGAATGTGGGTAAATGACCCACATTCCTATACGTCATAACAGTCTTTCCGTGCGAACCGTGGAGCGTGCGAACAGGCGCGAACATTACAGAAGCACGATATAATATACCGCTCTATGAAGATAGCATACTTGTTTGTTTCTACTGTGGGCCGGCGCCGAGCGGGACGCGGCGTAGTAATTTCGGATTTATCTAATCTGTGTCACGACATCGGAGCGTGCTAACTATTTATCTAACCAGGGGGGCTATTCCTGCGCGTGAGATGAGATGAGATTTTATCTTGGTCACTCTCACACCTATGACGTTTCAAACGAGAGCAACAAGGACGAAAAAAAGTGAGATGAAAATCTCAAATCCGGAGATTTGAGATTTTCATCTCACTTTTTTTCGTAGGGTCCCTGTGTTAGATCCGACTTACTGACACGACGTCGGCGCAAGCCGTCTTGGTAAGTGGGAAAACGTGTTAAACATCTACATCAATTTTTGCGTCGTCGATTGTCGTGTCGGGCCGGGCCGGGCCGGGCCGGTAAGTGGAAAAGCGCCAATTCTGGTGAAATTCGGCCACCAGTGGGCCTATTCGGAGATTTAAGATTTTCATCTCACTTTTCTTCGTCCTTGTTGCTCTCGCTTGATACGTCATAGATGTGAGAGTGACCAAGATAAAATCTCATCTCATCTCACGCGCAGGAATAGCCCCCCAGGCTGCTTCTCATGAACCATGTTAATTAGACAGTTGACATTTTCACAGATGATATATTCTGTTGCCGCTTTAACAGCAAATACTAAAAAACAGAATAAAATAAATATTTAAGGGGGCCTTCCATACAACAAACGTGATTTTTTGCCGTTTTTCTAAATAATGGTACGGAACCCATATTGTGCTAGTCCGGCTTGCATTTGGCCGGTTTTTGCTAATGGATTTAGGTGTGGAGCTTCACAAAAGAGTTTTTTAAACTTTGTTAAGCACCTACAAGTACGTAAGACAGTTATATCATAGACTAATATTTATGTAGAGATGTAGATAGAAATGTAGAGAGCCGATCGGCAAATTGAATAATCTCTCGAATTAGTAAATAATCAGAATAAATAAACAAGGAATTGGGTAAACAAGTAAATATAGTAGTAATATGTAAATATGGTAGTAATACAAGGAATTGGTAGGCAAATCACATCTAAATGTAATAATAAAGGAATGTTATCGAGTCAATACATGCATGCGAGATGTTTGTTTGTATGTATATATATATTTATATATATAGATAGCGATGGCAGCCTAGTTGAGAGAAGGCCCACTTCTCCAACCAGAGAGAGCAGGTTCGAACCCAGCCGACGGCACGCACCAATTTGTTGTTCATTGCGTGAACATATGTGCGTATTGTATGTCATCTGCCACACGACTGGAGCCCGGTGTATGCCGACAGGCTCGCCCCCTGTCACATTTGGGACTGTGGGAAGTGTGGGTGTTGTATTACACCTCTGCCTGCCCCCTCGGGGGAAACGCGTGACGATATGTATGTATGTTTACCTATAACAGTGCAGCAGTGCAGTGAACAGTGCTGAGCCTACTATAATTGCCAAAACAATTTCATCATTATACTTAGTTTAGGCGTAATGATAAAGTACTTATAGTTTTCTCTCATGTGTTGTAAAGTTATAGGTTTTGGCAATTAATACATTTTTTATTTATTACTACATTACGTCTCAGATCAACCTAGAGGAAAAGATGAAACACTGCGTTATATATATACCTACTTGTGTGCGTGGTAATGTTGCTATGAAAAACATTTACAATTGCACGAAAATTCATATTAATTCCCAAACTCTGCGTTAGCCATTTCCGTTCCAATATACAACCTCAGTAAATTTAATATTCCAAAACTGCACATATTTGTAAGAGTTAAATTTTTTAAACTTGTAAAAAAACTGGACAGTTTTTAAAAAGAACCCCAAATTTAGTCCTGGCCACACTTTTATAATGTACAATGTATATTTACATATGTATACGAAATTATACCATAAACCAATCCACATAATGTCGAGGTAAGAATGACCAAGCGAGTAGCGTAGTTTTTTTACGTCAATGTGTGCGTGTTGTGTGCATATACGACAGTAGCGTAGTTTTTGGATGGTTTTTGGCTTCACCTAAATCATACGCTATCTTATTCTCTAGGTTGATCTGAATATTATGTATGTACATAGGTATGTCTGTTTGTATGTATCCTTCTACCGCATTTTAGCCAGCTTGTATCATTTTGTACTGCGAGCGATCGTTAGCTTCGCCTTTGACTGCCTCGGTGGCTCAGTTGGTAGTGAACCTGCCTTCTGAACCTAGGGGTTCAATTCCCACCTAGAGCAAGCATTCATGTGATGAACATTTGTGTTTGGTTTGTGTCTGGGGGTTAATATCTATACTTATAAGTATGTTTTTTAAAATATATATGTGTGTATATCAGTTTCTGGCAGCCATAGTACAAGATTAGACAACGCAATCAAAAGATACAGGCGTTCATGCTGCAAATTTTTGAAACTTGCAAAGGAATCAAAATCTAACTTCACCTTAACCTAATTTCACTTCCCGTGAAATCAGTCTTGAAATTTGGTACGATGCAACGTCATATACCTAGCACAGATAAAGAAAAAATCGCGAAAATCATAATTTATTGTGTAATATAGAGCGTATTCTGTGGGTAGGTACATTAAATATTAAAAATATTTTTCACTATTCCTACTTATTTGTATTTTTTCAGATGGTGACAGGGAGTGTTCCGAAAATTAAAATGAACGATGGAAGGGAAATGCCAGCCATTGCTCTTGGGACTTTTTTGGGTATTGGAGAGGTAAGAAACCAAAAAACGCGTTTTTTTCACTATGTAAGTACGCACACGCACACACTTATCATAGAATCAACAATGAAATCGCGAAAAAGAAACAGCTGCTATAAAGAACAAATCAAATCAACCAATCAAATATTTTTATTTTGGCACGAACAATAAGTACAACATATGATGTGAATCCACTGACTCCGACCGAACTAGTGAAAACTGTGTTTCGGTTGTTGCCAGTGGCTACTCCCATTTATAAACCTAAGTTGGCCATGTGCCTGGTAAATCAGATTGTATGTGTTTGTGTGTGAGTGTGTGTGTGTGTGTGTGTGGGCGAGAGATCAATATGTGTATGTCGATTTAATGATCCTAAATAAATAAAATATATTTGTATGCAATAAGGACAGATGCGTATTATTACATGTACAATATAGTCACTTAAGCTAAATTTTAAAAACTTTCAGTAGTCAGGTAGCAATCAATTAATGGGCGGTAGTAAAGATATTCTCTGTATTGTCGTAATCAAAGTTCTTTAGAATATCAATTACTTTTAGCTTGCATTGATAAAAGTTGAGAGCGAGCATTGAATCGTCAGGGCAAATTTTGTTGTACAGGTACTTAGGTAGTTTGTGAAACGTCTTGCAAAAACTGTACGGGTTTTATATGGTTTACAAATTTTATCTTTGCGTCTTTTATGTTTATCGTGGTTTGGTTGAGGCGACGGGGTGTTATAAGTTTGACGTTTCTGCGTGTGTGTGTGCATGGGCGTACCCAGCATCTGGCGTAGGAGGGGGCAAGTCCGATTTTTTAAGTCGGATCGTCCGCGGCTGTTTTGTCATACACACTACACAACACACCTACATGAGTCATTAGATGTATTATATGTAGTGTAGTGTGTAGGACAAACACCCCCAAATGATCCTGTTTTATCCTGCCCATGTGTGTGTGTGTGTGTCTGCTATGGCATCGTAGCACCCGAACGGACGAACCAATTTTGATTTTTTTTTTTTTTTTGCTTGAAAGGTGAATTAGTCGGGAGTGTTCTTAGCTATCTTTGATGTAAATCGGTGTTGATAAAAATGGGCGTCGAGTTTATAAATTTTATATTTATTAATAGCTAGCTGCACCCCGCGGTTTCACTCGCGGTTAAAAAGTATCCTATGTGCTATTCTAGACTACGAGTATAATCTATCTCTGTGCAAAATTTCATGCAGATCTGTTCAGCCGTTCTGGCGTGAAAGAGTAACAAACAAACATCCATCCATCCATTCTTGCAAACTTTCGAGTTTATAATATTAGTAGGATTAGTAGAATGATACTTGTATTTTTACGACTTCAGGGTTGGTCCTGTATAATAAAATTAGTCATGCTACTCATCCTTATAAGTAGGTACAATGATATCCTAGCTAGAATATGTCCATTGTTTAAAGAAACACCACCTACCTATACTTAGGTAGACATCACACTGCCGCCTCATCAAGCTGCGGTGTGCGGAGCGACGGAATTCGCATGGCACTTCTCCGCACGGTGACGCGGTGTCAGTGTGTTAGGTATCCACTGCGGTTTTTGTACACAAACCGAGATTTTAAGGTCAATGTTAAAAACCGCATCACCGCACACCGGAGCGGTGTCCGGTGCAGTGTGTTTAGTGCTTTAGGTACTTTTAATCTTGCAAGGCTAACTACATTCAAACTTATAAGGAAAAAGATCGGTAGATTTGCTGTAATTATACCTACATACCTAAATTAGCCACACAGTAAATTATACTACTTGTACATTGTAATAATGTACAACGACTGCACCTACTAAACGGAGAAATGAACTAGACTTATAACAGAATGGTACCCACGAAAGAGCAAAAGGAACAGAGGTAGACAGACCAAGAGGTGGGAGGATGACATCAGGAAAATAGCGGGTCCGATCTGGACTCATACAGCAAAGGACAGTACAGAATGAAAATCTTTAGAGAAGCCCTTTGTCGGAGGACAAACTGTACCAGATAATTGACAGTTTGCTGATTAATATTTAAGAATGTAAAATAGAACAATAAATTTCAGGCATTAACGTTAATGTAAGCTTACATAGCATGTCAATCAAGAGCAGCAATAAAGGCTTTTATTTTTATTTATTTATACCTATTGCGGTCTTCGGCACACATTAAGTACTTCTTCTTCTGTCTGGACCTTGTCCCATTATTTGGGGTCGGACTTCCTTGTCCTCATCTTTCATTAAGCACGGTCTTGTGCTTCGTTCATGTTCAGCTAAGCATCTTTCAGGGCCTTTTGGACCGTTGTCTACCAAATAGAACAGAACAGAACACTATAGAATATAAAGAACAGAAAAGAATTAAAATAGAAAATAACAGAATAGAATAGAGTAGAACAGAACATATTAGAACAGATTAGAAGAGAATAGAATAGAATATAACCAAATAGAACAGAACAGAAAATAACAGGACAGAATAGAACAGAATAGGAATACGTATACGTGGTTGCATACGTACCGTACCATCCCTACTTAGTCGACATTCCACCAACTCGTACTAAACGGTTTATACCTCCACCTTTCTGATACGAACCGCTAGGGAATGGAACACCTTGCCATCGTCTGTATTCCCGACTAACTACAACCTAGGTATCTTCAAGGCTAGAGTGAATAAGTACCTTCTCGGTCGTCGTACTCCATCTTAGATCACAAAGTCACTTAACATCAGGCGAGTTGGTGGTCAAACGTCGACCTATTCTACATTAAAAAAAAAAGTATGGTTATGGGGTGGTACTTTCGACTGCTTTATTAATACTTAAAAGAGTTTGCAGAAGCCATAAAAAGTAGCTTTTTAGTGTTTCTTATTAATTCTTGCTGCAAGCTAAACTAAGCATTGTCATGACGTCATAGAGTTTATTTTCAACCCTCAGAGCGGGCTACTCAACCCCGAAGACAAGCAGGTTCGAGACGCGGTACAGTATGCGCTAGACATTGGCTACCGGCACATCGACACCGCCTCCATCTACCAAGTGGAAGACCAGGTCGGGGAGGCCTTGGAGGCCAAGATACGGGAAGGACTCGTGAAGAGAGAAGACGTATTTATTACCACTAAGGTAAGATCGTCAAGGTAATTAATTGCCACACTTATAGAGCATTAAACATTTAGAGCCTTAAAATACTTTTATATACAATATATCGTCACGCCTTTCCCCCGAAGGGGCTGGCAGAGGTGTAATACAACACCCACACTTCGCCGGACGATATTCACTCCCAAATGTGACAGGGGGCGAGCCTGTGCTCACCGCGACACCGGGCTCCAGTCATGTAGCAGATGACATACAATACGCACATAATGAACAAATTGGTGCGTGCCTTCGGCTGGCGAATATACTTTTAATGATTAGTACCTGGATGACCGAGCTTTGCTCGGTATTTTTTTTTTTTAATTGTGTTTTTTGGAAAATAAACAATTGATTTTAGTCTAACCTCAAAGCAAACACTCATTGACTTCATGTTACTTAACAACGCCACCTGCTGTTGTGTCGTTAAAGCAATTAGTTGCTCACAAAAAAAGTATTATTATTCGCCAATAGATGTCAGGAAGAGTCATATTTTTCAGTTGAGACTACTCAAACGCCTCTTTTTTGTTATTTTTCTTCCAAGTTTATGTTTAAGTTGATTATCGATAAAACACGAATAAAAGGACATTTTCTAAAAATGATTCCTAGCTAGATCGATTTATCGCCCCCGAAACCCCCTACATACTAAATTGTATGAAAATCGTTGGAGCCGATTCCGAGATTCCAATTATATACGAGTATATACAAGAATTGCTCATTTAAAGATATAAGATTTAAACCAGCGGTCGGCACCCGCAGCCCGCAGGCCACATGCGGCCCTCGGCCTCCTCCTTGCGGCCTGCGAGGGTTTTGTAAAAAAATCGGGACATTTTGCTCACACGGTCGTCTGGCCCAAAACTAAGCAAGGCTTTTACTATAGCTGCCAGAGACAGATAAACATTGATTTTTAGAGATCAGATAATACCTACATGAATAAATAGATACCTACAGTAAAATACGAGTATGTATATAAAGAAACCTATAGTAATATTTTTGATCAAGTGCGGCCCGTCACTTGCTTATTTTGGCACTGTGCGGCCCTTGCATGCCAGAAGGTTGCCGACCACTGATTTAAACTATAACTAGGGTCAACTCAGACGCTCAAATTACCTGACCAAATAAAAAGAAAAGAAAATTAGAAAATAAAATTCCACCCATTAAGTACGATTTTTTTTATAAACTTGATAGTTTAACTCTGCAAATATTGATCCTAGCGTAAAAATGATCATAACCAAACTTGTGAGAAATTAAATTTCCAACAACTTTGGTTACAGATATTGTTGCCCTAAAGTTGAAAACTAACGAGTTATTTCAGAAAAACTAAAAAATTGAACTTTAGAACAAGGTGGCGGCGATTCCTTCCACCCAACGACGTTAAAAAAAAACGCCCCCTGGATTTGTTTCTATTTCAGGCTAGTTTTATGTCTGCCCCGACTGGACTAATATGTTCACACAACGAACAAATTGATGCGTGCCTTCGGCTGGGTCCGAACCCGCTCGTTCTGGCTTGAGAGGCGAGCCTTCTCCGGCTAGGCTATCATCGTAGATATAATATTATAGAGAGGCAAGATTTGTATCTTTGTGTTTGTAACGCATAAACTCAAAAACGACTGGTCCGATTTCAATAATTCTTTCACCATTAGAAAGCTACATTATCCCCGAGTTACACAATAAAACGCGAATAATAATGAAAAAAAATGAAATTAATTAATTAATGAAAAGCGAGCGCAGCCGCGGGCATAAGAGCTAGTTAAGATAAGACTATTAATTCTACTAATAATAATTTAAGTGAGTAAGTAATTAAAAGATCTAGGACGTTTTTTGTGACATCTTATCTTAGATCTAACCACAAAAAAGTTTAATCCCGACTTGTTGTTTATGAGCAATTTTGATAAAAACTAGCTTTTAGACAAAAGAGGCACATTCAAATTGGTCATGTGGTTTTCAAAAAAAGTTTTCTAAGGGGTTTCGCACACTACTCCGGCGTCGGCGTCGCCGTAGCTTAGCGACTGTGCGTTGGTTGGACGACGCCGACCAGCCAAATCTCCCGCGGAAATAAACCGCTCGTATTATAATCAATTAGATTTTGACATTTTCACATTAATAAGCAATTTTGACAACAAAAAAAATCGGGACACTTCCACACACGGTCGCCTGACCCCAAACTAAGCAAAGCTTGTGCTATGGCTGCAAGAGACTGATATACATACTTAGATATTTTTAACATATATTATATCGTCACGCCTTTCCTCCGAGGGGGCTGGCAGAGGTGTAATACAACACCCATACTTCGCCGGACGATATTCAGTCCCAAATGTGACAGGGGCCGAGCCTGTCAGCATACACCAGGCTCCAGTCATGTAGCAGATGGCATACAATACGCACAAACGTTCACACAATTGGTGCGTGCCGTCGGCTGGGTTAGAGCTCGCTCCCTCTGGCTTGAGAAGCGAGTTTTCTCCAACTACGCTATCATCGCTCAAATTAATTAAATAATCATGAACAGTCGGATTTTCGATTTTTTTAAACCTGTTAAATAATGTACTCACTTGTTTATTTATATTTTAGTTATGGAACACCCACCACAAGCGGGAACAAGTTGCGCAGCAGTTGCGAGAGTCGCTGCAGAAACTTGGGCTGAACTACGTCGATTTGTACTTGATTCACTGGCCGTTGGGACTCAACGTGAGTCATCTTCTACTGCTATCTTCTTTTCTTCCCTTAGAAATAAACGTTGTATAGTTTTAGAATAACTATCCAGTGTTTTGTCTTTTTACCAGACTGCGCAAGAAGGAGGGTTATGTTTTTTGAATGTATGAGGTTTCTATGGTGCGTCCTACAGCTTAAACATCTTGATGGATTTAGACATGTGAGGTGTCATTTGAATCTGAAAGTAGTCCATAGTCTCAATAGTGGAAGTGACATAGGGTAGATACATTATTTTGCAGCCGGGTTTTTTTTCTTTTGGTAATGTTACTTGTTCTTTCTTTTAAATTTTTGCACTCTATCGAAAAAGACAAAAGACTAAGTCTAGGCTATACAACGTTTATTGCTAAGAGGGTGAGACTGTTTCCACCAATGTGAGAGGGAGATTAATCGCAAGTAAAAAGTCCACCAATAGGGTTACTTCATTTACACAGCGAAGGGTTTAAATGGGGTTTTGTCGGTTCATCTATTGGTGGAAAATAAGATAAAACCCATCAAATAAAATCACATGATAATAATTACCCATCACAAACATGATAGGTAATTACATGTTCTAAAAAAAGCAGGTCTAGCATTTCGGGAGCAAACACGTAATGACGTCACTCGTCATTGTCATCGTCTCTTTTGAACTATTTGTAAATTACATATTTCGTCTTGTTTATGCATCAATTGACGTCACTACGTGTTGCTCACGTGACCATTTTTGACTCGGAGTGCTATACCTGGCGGAGTGTATTATTATTTCATGGGTTTAATTAGTTACCTGGCAATAAAATGCATGGAACAGCTGATGTTGTGTTCACGATTTCAGGATTAGTTCATTAGTAGGTAAAATTTGGTCATTTTGGTCATAATGTGGTTACAATAATGGTCATAATTGATTACAATGATATCAAAGTCAAAATGTATTTATTCAATTTGGGTATCAAAGATACACTTATGAACGTCAAAGTTATTAATAGACTCGACCACCTTGTTCGGAAAAAGAGCCACAACCCAGAAGAAAAAGCAAGAAACTGAGAGGCCTTTTATTTAAAAAAAAAAAAAGAATACTGTCTCACAAATTTTTGCTTACAACTAGGTATAATATCAATGTACTAGGCTAGACATCCTTTATCATATGTCCGACGTATAAAGAAACTGCTAGGTATTTCATTTTTGACTATTTTTCCAGGAAGACTACACGTACTCCTCAGTAGACTTCATGGAAACGTGGCGTGGCATGGAAGATGTTCATAAACTTGGATTAGCGAAGTCCATTGGTATCTCCAATTTTAATGCTGAACAACTCTTGAGGGTTTTGGAGGAGGGAACTGTGAAGCCAGCAGCCCTGCAAATAGAGGTGACTAAGGGCGACATTCTAAAACGACACTCAGTCATGAATCTCGATTTAAAACTAGTTTTACTCTAGGTAGGTAGGGTCAACTGGGGCAAATGCGTCTGTCGGCGCCACATACTTTTTTTTATCTTCAGTTGCAATAATCTGTACAAGATGGCGTTAGTTGCTTAATTTGTGAAGGTTTGTCAGTTATTCTCGAAAGACGCGATTGTCCCACAAATGCATTTGCCCCAGTTGACCGTACTAGTTTTAAATTACAATTTATGACTAAGCCTCATTTTAACTATCATCTTCTAGATCATCATCTAGATGAACTATCAACTTTAATAGTCTTGAGTCTGATGATTAGAATCTGGCGCACAACATCACTGTGATGGACTCCAGCCCCCTGGGTTCGCAGGTGACGCGGTTTCGACCATATTTCTTTTGAGAATGCTTTCTTATTTACATGAGGCAAATGTAACCTTCCAGGTCCATTCGAATATCATCCAGACCGAGCTGATAGGCGTCTGCCGTGCGCACAACATCACTGTGATGGGCTACAGCCCTCTGGGTTCGCTGGTGACGGGGTTTAGACCATATTTCTTTTGAGAATGCTTTCTTATTTACATGAGGCAACTGTAACCTTCCAGGTCCATCCGAATATAATCCAGACCGAGCTGATAGGCGTCTGCCGTGCGCACAACATCACTGTGATGGGCTACAGCCCCCCTGAGTTCGCTGGTGACGTGGTTTAAACCCTGTTTTTTTGAGAATGCTTTCTTATTTACATGAGGCAACTGTAACCTTCCAGGTCCATCCGAATATAATCCAGACCGAGCTGATAGGCGTCTGTCGTGCGCACAACATCACTGTGATGGGCTACAGCCCTCTGGGTTCGCTGGTTACGGGGTTTAGACCATATTTCTTTTGAGAATGCTTTCTTATTTACATGAGGCAACTGTAACCTTCCAGGTCCATCCGAATATAATCCAGACCGTGCTGATAGGCGTCTGCCGTGCGCACAACATCACTGTAATGGGCTACAGCCCTCTGGGTTCGCTGGTGACGCGGTACGGAGGCTCGTTCCCAGGCCCCAAGATGCACGACCCAACACTGGTGGCAATAGCTCAGAAACACAACAAGACAGTGGCGCAAGTCGTGCTCAGATGGGCGGTAGGTTTTTATATTGTTCCAATCCTACTCTTAACTAATACCTTTTATAAATGCGAAAGGGAGCTTGTTTATTTGTCACGCTTTCACGTTACACGTGAAAGCCTCGTAAATGCAAAATTTTATGATGGTCGCGTCATGAAATTTTGCATGCACGAGGGGTACAGAAAATGACATAGGGTACTTTTAATCTCAAAAATATTAACAGTTCCTGTGGGACCGCGGGGCGCAGCTAGTATTATCATACTTTGTGTATGTGTGTGTGTTTGTTTGATTGTTACTTCTTCACGCTGAAAAGGATGGACATATTTAATGGAAATATCTTTATGTCCTGAGTTATCACAAAGGTATGCAGACCAGACTTGCACGCGGGATGGTAACCGTACGAGAGGAACTGAGTCCTTGCAGTCAGTTACATTTGAATACCCCCGGTGCTCATAAGGACGGGCAATATTTTCACTGCAATACTGCCTCGGTCGTATTGCGACAATCTTTTGATTACGACCCCACCATAACGTCATTCATTTCTAGCATAGCTGATGATGGCCGGGCTAGAGTCAGCAATATTGCCAGTATTGCCGGGCAGTATTGCAGTAAATATAATTATGGTCCATCTAGGTCCCTTAGGTTCCATTCCATATCAATGTAAAAATAAATAAATTTTGTGTGATGCTGTGATGAGCGGAGTGTGAGGAAAAATAGAACCACTTCGCTGCGCTTGCGCACCGCTCGTTTTTTCTTTTTGGGACACTTCCACACACGGTCGCCTGACTGTCACCAAACTAAGCAAAGCTTGTACTATGGCTGCCAGAAACTGATATACATACTTAAATTGATATTAACACCCATAGAACAAACACTAATGTTTATCACATGAATGTTTGCCCTAGGTGGGAATCGAACCCACGCCTCCAAGCTCAGAAGACAGGTTCACTACCAACTGAGCCACTGAGGCAGTCAAGTCAGTCAGTTTCCTCGCGCATCTTTCTTGGAACGCAGTCGAATACGTTCTAAACATAACACGTCATTTTCATACATTTCAAATACTTAATTAAGTTCTAATTTTATTATGGAAACTGACGTGGTTTTCACACATTATGATTTAAAACACGGGAATTACTCACGTACGATTCAGTCGATTATTCCGACTATAGTTTCAACCGCATTCGGCGGTCTTCATCAGGGCGAGTGCGCGCGCGCGGCTGCGTCTCGCATAGCACTGCGGGCCGCCGCGCGGCGCGCACGTGATGACAGTTGCTCGGGTACGAGGGTGGGGGCCGAATGCGGTTGAAACTATAGTCGGAATAATCGACTGAATCGTACGTGAGTAATTCCCGTGTTTTAAATCATAATTAAGTTCTAAGTTTTACGCACCGCTTACTCGCCCTATTTGCTTTTAGTTGTTTTTAAGCCATTAGTTATTTCAGTCGTTAATTTTCCCTAATAAATGATGATGTCCGACCTGTATAATTTGTGCCTTAAAATGATTATTGTTCTGCAGGTCGACAAAAACGTAGTGCCGTTGCCAAAATCAGTGACTCCAAAAAGACTAGAAGAGAACCTCAACATTTTTGACTTTAAGCTGACAGAAGAAGAAATCCAGAAGATTGATGCGTTTTACTCCAACTCCAGGCTTATCTTACCTTCGTTTTGGCAAGAACACAAATATTACCCTTTCGAAAAGGTTGACAATCCCATACCGGATCCGTTTTTGAATAAAATGGAGAGTAACTATTGAAATAAGTGCTACGTACTAGAGAAGCTGTTCTAAACAAAAAAAAAGTGTGTGTACTTATGTACACGCATTAGAAGTTAGACTTCTAAACTTCAAATCTATAAATGCACTCAAAACAGTTTTATTACTAAAATTTAATAAATATAGATATACTAATAAATAACAAATTATTAGTAAATACTATCACCGTCTTATATGAAATTGATTTAATAAAAACACCAAAATAATATTTATTTATTCACTGTTTAATTGTACTCTTACGAAACACTTGTTCTAAATAAAAAAATACAACTTGAACATAGTACATCAATTTTCATGCCACCTAGAACTAACTTCACGATGTAGAATTTAGGTGTCGGTGTGCGCGCGCATCGTAAAAATTCACTCTCATCATTTTTCTCTATCGCGCCAAAAGAAGTATAACTTCAAAAAATCGTCACGCAACTTAGCCTGCCTGCCTGTACTGACTGGAGGTTTGCTGCAGCGCTACAACATTCGTTTTGTCGTCTAACGAAACTATTAAAAACATGCAGCGCTAGAAGATAGTTTTCTCACTTCGTATACTAGGTAGTTAGTTACACCATAATAAACAGTACTCTATAAGTAATTTAATACAGTATACAACCACACTGCATGCGTGTCGAAGCCACACTAAGGTGTACAGATTGCAGTACAGTGCACACAAATGTACGCACACAGTGAATTCATGTTACATTTTGTACTCATATGTGTCAAAATAAACATATTATTTGATATCTAGTTGTTTTGATATTTGAATCTTTCAGGCTCCTTCATTCATTTAGGCTTTTTCATTTAGTCCGATTTTAGGTAACTTTTTAGGACTTTTTTTATCCATAATGTTGTGTTAGTAGCTGTAAGTTTTCTAAGGTAAATCATAAAAAACCTAGTGACTCTGTGAGCTAGAGACTTTACTAAATTAGGAGCCACCTACATTTTTTTTCTATCTTTGGCGTTAGTTGCCATATTTGTGAAGGGTTTGTCAGTAATTCTCGAAAGACGCAATCGCTCCATAGACGCATTTGCCCCAGTTGAACCCGCATAGGATTATCACAAATTGTTCTTATAGAATGAAAAGACACGTTGTATTTTTAATCTACCAGGGTCCCTATTCGGAGATTTGAAATTCTCATTTCACCTTTTTTCGTCCTTGTTGCTCTCGTTTGAAACGTCATAAGTGTGAGAGTGACCAGGATAGCGCAGGAATAGCCCCCCAGGGGGCTATTCCTGCTCGTGAGATGAGATGAGATTTTATCTTGGTTACTCTCACACCTATGACGTTTCAAACGAGAGCAACAAGGACGAAAAATAATGAGATGAAAATCTCCAATCTCCGAATAGGGTCCCAGGAAAAGTTGATACTTACCTACTTTCCAATTTCATTTCCATGTATTTTAGTTATTTCCAAAATATAATAAAACGCAGGACAGTTTTGTGGTTGTCTCTTTATCAATGTATATAAGTCGGTATTTACGTATCTACTTATAATCGAGTTATTATCTATAATAGTAATCGATAAAAACTCGCTAATCTTTATCGCCTTATCTTTTTTTTCTAAACTCTGGCTTAATACCTAGGTCTGGTGTACTTAGCCAGTTCCAAGTAGTGACTGTACTATGCGTTTATTCGATAAAAAATTTAACTCCGACGCAAAAACGACGATGTGTACAAGTTTGCCACGTCTGTGTGTGCGTGCGTGTGTGTGAGTGTGTGTTTCTGCTGTAGCATTGTAACTCCCGAAATTAATGTTCAAATGACAATCACTAATAATAATAATATTTGGACTTGTTAGGCCAAAGTTGAAACAAAAAAACGTTTAAAAAAAGTTCGAGTGATTACTACTTCATTTAATAGTGTTCAATTGACAATCACTAATAATAATAATACACTAGACTTGTTAAGCCAAAGTTTAGACAAAAAAAAAAACAAGATATAAGACGTAAAAAACTGGATAAATAGAACAATCACACAAGTTACTGACCTGCCTAGTTTTCTGATAAGAAATTGCTAAGATTGTGTATTTAACTTCTTTGTTTATACTTATGCGATAGGTATTGGCTATGATTTGGAGTTAATAATGAAGAATCCATGACACGAGTTATAACGCGAATAGTATGTAATGTGTACTGATAACGCGCTTAATACGTTTTTTCATAAAATTGGTAAGTACGAAACGGACTACGTACATTTTTTATACCTACTTGAGTACAATTTTATTTTTATAATCGTTTCTGTATGATGTTAAACGGATTGAAGGAGAGTTTTGACCAGTGGCCCTATTCGGAGATTTGAGATTTTCATCTCACCTTTTTTCGTCCTTATTGCTCTCGTGTGAAACGTCATGGGTGTGAGAGTGACCAAGATAAAATCTCATCTCATTTCACGCGCAGGAATAGCCCCCCTGTATACATACATGTCCGTCCCTATGTTATTGCGTCGGCTGAACCGATATCTTTTTACCCGACTGCGCAAGAAAGAGGGTTATGTTTTCGAGTGTATGTATGTATGTATGTGGGTATGTATGTATGAAGTTTATTTGGCACGCCCTACAGCCTAAACAGCTTGATGGATTTCGACATGTGAGGTGTCATTTGAATTGTCTTGATAGTGGAAGTGACCTAAGGTACAATATTTTGCAGCCGGTTTTTTTTTTAAATAATATTACTTGTTATGCTATGTCGTTAGAGTAGTCTTTATTACTTTATTAACAAATATATAATTATGTAAAAGTTTAAGAATAGAGAAGGTTCCCGCTAGGAATATTTCAACTGAAACACTAAATTCAACCTCATGGCACTTTCCAGGCATCCAACATCTTCTGTCGGCAACCTTCCAAGGCGAGAGACCTTCTACGCTCACTGACGTCGCCTGCTCCGTCTAACGCTAATGGTTTTGAAACGAGAGAATACCTATTGCTGACTGGGTAGTAATAGCCACGAAGAAAAGCTAAAACGAGGTGCTACAAATTTATCTCTTCTGGAATTTTGATTCGTAACATCTTCACCTACTTTTAGTTTAAGTACCTACCTAAACGCAACACTCTCCCCTTTTCCTTCACACGCAGATCACGCGCGACCCGCTTCCTTCGTACAATATTGATACCACCATGTTAGGATCTTCGAGCTAAGAAAAATACGTCCCTACTTGCTGTGCCCTGCGCGGTTTCGCCTGCGTTTAAAAAGTATCCCATGTGCTGTTCCAAACTATAATCTAATCCAGTGCCAAATTTTATCCAAATCCGTTCAGCTGTTCTGGCGTGATTAAGTAACAAACATCCATACATCCATACATCCAGACTATCTCACTACCACTATCCCAACTTTCGCATTTATATATAATATTAGTGAGATGAGATAAGAAGACCAGGGGCCCTATTCGGAGATTTAAGATTTTCATCTCACTTTTTTTCGTCTTTGTTGCTCTCATTTGAAACGTCATAGGTGTGAGAGTGACCAAGATAAAATCTCATCTCATCTTACGCGCAGGAATAGCCCCCCTGATTTGTTGCACAATAAAAACCGGCACCTGGGGGTGAGATGAGATGATATTTGATCTTGATCACTCTCACACCTATGAAAATTCAAACGAGAGCAACAAGGACGAAAAAAGGTGAGCTGAAAATCTCAAATCTCCGAATAGGGCCCCTGTTGGATTGTAGTATGAGTAAAAATCCTATAGCGGAAAAACTAAAAGTCATGAGGCGATGTATGGAACGAAGAGCTGACGTGAACACGATGAATGACTATGAGAATACGCCGCTGCACCTGGCAGTGTGTATTGATAAACCAATCACCGCAAAGTTACTGCTGAAAGTGCTGATGTGAACGCGAAGAACGAACTCGGATATATGTATACACGTCACTGAACTTATTATGCCTTTTGAGAGGAAGAGAGAGAGAGAAAGAGAGAGAGAGAGAGTCCAACGTGCTAATACGACCATAACGCTGGTCAAAAAAAGGTTATTATTCATTAAACCTATTTGGCACAAGCAACAATACTACGAGCGGACGTATAAAACTCTGAGCTAGTGTAAAACATTTTTAATCTGTCTTATCACAAACACTAATGCATTCATAATTTTTTACATACGACATAGTGACGGTGTGTTCTAGAGCCAGAGACTAAATCCACCCTCGTGGCACTTTCCAGGGTCTGAACCGAGGCCTGCAAATTCGCCGGAGTCTGCCTCCGATGGGAGCCAAAGTAGCTCGCCGCCTGCCAGGGACCTGGAGCGAGCTCGCCTGCTACAGTGACTCACTCCCTAAACGGTGCCTCTTCAGGAACACGACTATATATAAATCGAGTAACTGATCTTTTGGCGGATGACACCAGCTACTAACCCCTTGTAGAAATTATCATTTGTTCACATAGCCACGCAACCAAATACCAAGTCAAAATATACGCGAAGTTGCACGACCGTGCGTGTTGCCAGCTAAATATAACATTCAAAGTGCTATGGTCTACGTTTTGAACGGTTGGACAACAAAATTAAATGCTGGAATGCAGAAGAAAGGTATCATGTTCAAAGCTCTCATAAACGCGTTGCATTGCGTTGCGAATCTCCTTTAAAAAAAACCAGAACAGATTTTAGACAAAAAATCGTGGAGCCGAAACACGAATCCCGCGAAGCATGACCTCATGGTAATTTTCTAACCTTTAAAAGTTGACTAAAATAATAAATGAAATAAATATTTATTAAGCAAAGAATGACTTTAACAAAGGGTCAATCATACAATAGAAAAAAACAGCTATTAGAGTGCGTTAGGAGTAATAAGCCTACAGCAGAGAAACTAATTACTATAAGGAGGTGTCTGGAGCAAAGATGTGACGTGAACGCGACGGATCATTATGGCAACACACCGCTGCACCTGGCGGTGTTTCGTGACAGGATAATCATCGTGAAGCTGCTGCTAAAGCGAGGTGCTAACGTGAACGCAAAATCTAAGTCTGGATATACGCCACTGCATGAGGCGGCCAGTTCCGGAAGGACGTTGGTTGTAAAGCTGCTACTGAATCATAGCGCTGACGTGAACGTGAAGACAAAAAATGGAGACACGCCACTACATGAGGCGGTGTGTTCCGGAGTGATTTCCATTGTCGAACTGCTACTGAACAGCGGCGCTGATGTGAATGCGCAGACAACAGAAAAATTAACTCCCCTGCACCGGGCAGCAAATTATAGGAATGCTTTTCTCATTGAGTTGCTACTGAAAAGGGGCTCCATGGTGAACGCGCAAACAATACATGGACACACGCCTCTGCACGCGGCGGCGCTAGTCGGAGAGGCATCTATAGTGGAACTACTGCTGAAACACGGCGCTGATGTGAATGCACAGGTAACACACGGAATAACGCCGCTGCACGAGGCTGCGCGTTCCGGAGCGACGTCTGTCGTGAAAATGTTGCTAAACAATGGTGCTAATGTGACAGCGACGTCAAACTCTGGAGACACGCCGCTGCACGAGGCTGCACGTTCCGGCGCGACGTCTGTCGTGAAAATGTTGCTAAACAATGGTGCTAATGTGACAGCGACGTCAAACTCTGGAGACACGCCGCTACACGAAGCGGTCCGTTCCGAAGCGATTTCTACCGTAGAGCTACTTCTGAAACACGGCGCTGACGTAAATGCACAGATAGCAAACGGAGAAACGCCGCTGCACGAGGCAGCTAGCTCCGGAGTGATGTCTGTCGTAGAGCTGCTGCTTAACAATGGGGCTAATGTGAATGTGGCAACAAATCATGGGTTTACACCACTACACGAGGCAGCAAATTTTGGGATGTCGGTTATGAGAAAACTTCTGTTAAATTCGGCACATAACATGAATGCACAAGGTAGAGACAACTTCTTGCCGCAGTTACAGGTTGCAGTACTTGAAAAGATACCTGTTGTAGAGCTGCTACTGAACAAAAATGCTAAGGTGAATGCAAAGACAAAAACTGGACACACACCGCTGCACTTTGTGGCACGTACCGGGATGATGTCCATTGTAGAGCGACTACTAACCCTAGGCGCTGACGTAAACGCGAAGACTACTGACGGATACACACCACTGCATGAGTCAGTGCGTTCCAAAAAAACACCTATAGTAAAGCTGCTGCTCAACAAAGGCGCTGAAGTAAACGGAAAATCAAAAGACGGTTACACGCCTCTGCACGGTGCGGCTAGTTCTGGGCAAACGTCTATGGTGGAGTTGTTGCTGAATAACGGTGCTGACGTGAACGCAACGTCAACAGACGGAAACACGCCACTGCAACTAGCGGCGCGTTTAAAGGAGATTACCGTCGTAAAGTTGCTTCTAAACAGAGGTGCAAACATACATAATCGCGATAGAGACGGTTACACGCCGCTGCATGAAGCAGTGGGAGTTAGGACGAAATCTGCTTCTAAACTGAAAACCAGCCCTGATATGAACACGAACAGTATGAACGGAGACACTGCACAACATGAAGCGGCACGTTCCAGAGCGTTGTCTACCATGGAGCTGCTACTGAACAAAGGCGCAGAGGTTAACGCCAAGACAACAGGTGGATACACGCCACTGCACGAAGCAGCGTTATTCGAGGAGACGTCAATTGTGCAGCTGCTAATCGATCGAGGTGCGAACGTCAACGCGCTAACTGAAAAAAACAATATCACACCACTGCACCTGGCGGTGAATTCTGGAGAGATATCGAAGGTGGAAACGCTGCTGAACAAAGGAGCTAACGTGAATTCTCAGAAAATAGACGGAGATACGCCCCTTCACGTGGCATTGCGCAATGAGGACGTCACCATTGCCACATTATTGATACGCCACGGTGCTGACGTCATGCTCAAAAATAAGACACAAGACAGTCCCATTTTGTATGCTTCTTTGTTCTCCTTTAAAGATAATACGAAGATTGTAAGTGTACTAAAAAACGCTGAAAACAAAATTGCTCTTTTGAACAATAATTATGAATCTCAATCTTCCTCTAATGATTTTTTTAATAGCAACCAAGATATTTTACTGAATAAAGGTTTGCAAATTAATAAAACCAAATATTTAAAGACAACTGATACTTCTGGCTTACTTGGACAGCTGTATGAGACCAAAATGGTGAGTCTAGTTTACATACGAGTGTTAAACCACGAGCAAGTAGAACATATGTTACTTGGGGCCAACATCAACGGCATCGGCGCTATGGACGACATCTGCCTGCGGTACCGAGTGAGAGATCAACAGAGACCGGTCATGCTCTTCGTACAAATCAAACATAAGGAAGACGAAAGAAGGAAACTTACTGAAAAAGTCTTGTGGAACGACTCAGGGGATTTCAGCCTGTGGAAGTACTTCAAAAGCTACCTCATGATCAGGGAGCGGTTCAGGGTCGGACACGAGGACCCCATGTTCGAGGGAAAGTTCAGTGATGTCGACTGCTACTTCGTTTTATACACATCAGCCAAAGAAAACATTACTAAAAAGAACACCGCAATCCAAATAAGCGACACAGTGCATCATCTTTTAAATACAGGAAAAAATACAAAACCTTTTCAATACAGCTACAATGAAGCTGATCTACGTCATTTAGCCAAAGTGACAGATGAAACTCAAATCGAACATGTGGACGTACGAGTAGATGAGTTCTTTAGCAGATTATGGTTTTATTCCAGTCAAGCCAAAGAAAACGAAGTGGAATGTAAAGTAAAAGATGAAATAAACAAATTTTATAACAACGACAAAACCAAACATGAAATTAAGTTCGAGATACATTCCAATGCAATTTTTTTAAAAGCTCACGATGAAATACAGAAATGGTGGAAGCAAGAAGGCACCGCTCCTTACTTATGTCGATCTAACGATTTTTTTAAACTTGCGAAGCTTGCGTGCCTGTATGACGTATTTTTGACTGTTATCAATGCTGTCAATTATCTGAATTTAGGCGTTGAACTAGGATTCCACCAACATTTCAAACAACGCAACATTTCCATCGGAACATCTAGAGCTTTCAATGCAATACTCAGTAGATTGTTTAAAATATTTGACTCAGAAAACAAATTAATTACTGTCGACACCGAATTAAAACATGATATTGTAAAACTGCTATTAACTGAGGAACGTGAGAATGATCTGCCAAACAGTGATCAGTCAAAAGCTTTTGGTATTATTTGTAAAAGTGACCATCCAGATGTAATCTCAAAAGATCACCAGCTCAATGAGTACTTAAGGAGAGCTGGAACATCCGGAGTTGGCGGCACGCTGTTTAGAATAAAAATGCTGAGTCTAGTTCTTCTGCGAGTTCTGAACCACGATCAAATAGAGCAGGATGCTCTACTCGGTACAAAAATCCGCGGCATCAGCGTTATGAGTGACATCTGTCTGCGGTACAAGGTAAAAGGCCAGCAGAGACCCGTTATGCTGTTCGTGCAGCTAATTTACAGAGAACATCCCGAGAAAGGATGCCTCACTGATGAAGTAATGTGGAGTGACTCGGGGAAGTTCAGCTTGAAAAAGTACTTTGCGAGTTATCTTTCGATCAAGAACAGGTTTCGTGTCGGCAATGATGACCCCATGTTTGAGGGAGACTTTAGCAGCGTTGATTGCTACTTTTTCTTGTACACTTCAGCCAGTGAAAGCTTTTCTGAAAAAAAAACCAAACGCCAAGTGAGCGAAGTGGTACAAAATCTTATAAACACAGGACAAAACTCGAAAGTTCATGAATATGATCATGACGAAGCTGATATCGAATGCTTAACCAAAATGACAGCTTTGGACCAAATTGAAAAATTGGGCGCAGTATTTATAAAACTCATTACGTCCAAAAAATATAAGCCAGATAATATATGGACGAATAAGCTTATAGCAAAATACCACGTGGCCATGGGACGAGAAGTTTTACAGCAGTGCGAGATACAATCAGCGAACCAAGAATATCGTTTGTGGGAGTTTCGTTCTGAGTTTTTCAATAGCGACAACGAATATTTGGTCACTCTCAAGAAAATATTCGACAAAATTTGGCCATTAGAAAACGATAGGACTTGTGAATGCCAGCAAAGTATAAAAACTGATGATAATCGAGAAAACTTACAATCAAAACAAATGAAACTACCTCTAGCGTTTGGAAATTTAGACATGACGTTCCGCGGGAAAGAGGACAAAATACGAAAAAGGATGAAAATCTTAGCAAACACACTCATAGATTTACTCAAATTAAATAAGGACACGAAATTTGTTGAAATTAGTGACAATAACGTGGGACCAGGGAAACCTATAGAACATGGCTTCATGGACATCAACGGTGGTATCGGGAGCGCAGTTGGGAATTTACTGGTTTCAGATACAGTTGGGAATATCTTCAAATTTAACTTAGACAATAAAGTATTGCCACACAACGCTGCTTTATTTTTAAAAGAGTTGAAAGATGATAGATATAAGCCTATTAACGAAGAATTAAGCCTCTACCGAATTAAGATTAACATTGACGGCTTTCCTAAAGATTCATTTGTTGGAGACGAATGCGATAAGAAACAAGCGAGAGATTTTTTAAACACGTTTTGGTTTTATTCTGATCAGGCGAAGGAAGACGAAGTAGAACGAATTTTAAAAGAAGAAATGAACAAAAAGTATTCTGAAAACCAAACTCGTTTTAATTATAACGAGAATAAAGTTTTGTCAGATACAATTTCGTTGCATTCTCTTGATGAGATGCAAAAGTGGTGGATGCAAACAAGTGAATCACCTTACTTAAGTAGAGCGAGCGAGCTTTTCGAACGCGCAGAGCTAGCAGATATCTACAACCGTTTGCAGACCGTCATAAATTTTATGTACATATCAAATATTGATCGCATAGATATAAAAGTGAAACAACTCAACCTATACGCAAGGCACAAAATAATAGTCAAAGTTTTCAAAAACATTTGTAGTCAGCTGTTTAAGTTATTCGACCCGCAATTTTCAGAAATATTCGATTTTGGTTTGCACCACTCAGGTTCTAGATTTTTTAACAGATGCAAGTTGAGTTTAAGTATCCACCCGGAAATGGAGTGGGTGGCGTTGGTTATGCTAGCTGGTCCTGCGTATGATGACTCTCGAATCATAGCTAAGGCAGGTCCGAGGCGCGGGTGCAGCCGGGCCAAGGACGAATTTATGATTCTGGAACAAACATTTGACAGTCACTATTGTACAACAAGAGATTGCTTGAAAAACTCTTTCGTTGAAATTCATTCAATGCCATCCATTAAAAAATTAGAAGAAGATCCAGTTTTAATTTACGATTCAAATTACTGTTTTCCCTAGACTTAGTTTTTCCCTAGCGACTTTACTTACCTAATAAAACATATATTTCAGAAGCAGAACTCTTTATTTATCAATGTACACGGTATTCACACAACGAAACTACAATTTCGAGGACATATTTATATTATTTATACTTAAATTATTGGATCAATACGACTTTCAATCTACAATGATTTCATCTATAGGGTACTTCTTCAAAGACAAAATTTTGGACTTCGTCGTCCAAAATTGGACTTCGTCGTCCAAAATTTTGTCGTCGTCGTCGTCCTCGTGGGTTTATTTCTGAAACTAACTAACAAAACAGCGTATCATTTTTTTATACAGTTTAGCTTTAACTCTAACTGGGGCAAGTGATATTTTTTAAGTAATTGCAGTCTAAGTATAAATTAAAAATATTTGAAGTTTGTTTTTCTGCTTCATATAACGCGTCCGCTTGCCATTTCCGGAAGAAAATGGTCGATATATCGCATTTTCCCTTTGATAAATCGTAATGAATTATAATTATATCAAAAGAAAATAAATTGCCCTCTTATAAAAATATATATATGACGGCGCGAGATATCATTGGATAAAGAAAATCAGTTTGAGAGTTGTTAATCGATAGTTTTAATCTGTGGTTTATGACGATTAATCGATTTGTTTATGGTAATTTAGAGCGGTTAACACCGAATGGAGTTGCGTTTGGGATTTCGGGCGAACGTCATGTCTGTCAGTCAGTGTTTGACAGGACTGGGCTAAAAGCGGTCGCACGCAATGGTCATTCGTAAACCCATTACTCTAAATCGCCAACTATCTTTGTGATCATTCACTAAATAAGTAGTCTAAGTGACTGTATAATTAAAATAGTGAAAAGCCTTCAATGCTGTCCCCTTATTTCAACGTTCCTGAAGTTTGACGCCGACCATAAATGATAGCGAGTTCACGGATGAGAAATCAGACAGAACACCTCGGCCTACTAGATTTTCTCCGTCACCAAAAGTGGAAGGTTACAGCGCGGCGGCCTTTCCTATGTTTCTCCGACATCAATGGGATCAGATGCGACGGCGTGGCTCCTCTTTCCTACATTACCCCGATATCAGGAGTGAGATGTGAAGGCTCGGCTTCCTATTACCTACACTACCCCGACATCAGAACTGGGATGAGAGATACTTCGGCTTCCTTTCCCTGATTTCTCCGATATCAGAATTGGGATAAGAATAACGCCCACAGCAACAAGATATGGCTCCGTCTTTGGCTACAATTCTGCAATGATCTGGAAGCGAAGTGGCATAGCAACAGATAGCTGATAGGGTCGCCCCTACGTGCTATTATTGTGGAGTGTGCGGACTGTTTCTTCGTGGTGCATGAAGGGCAGCAGGGCGGCAATGAGAGAGTGAGCATCGAGTAGACGTCTGCATTATCTCGACGGCGTTTGATTACATCTAGTCTATGCTATGTGACGAAACTAACAAACAACGAGAGACGAAGGATAGCAGTGTACCGAACAAAACGTCGACGCCTACGTGTTACTACTGCAACGAGGTTACATCGCCACTCGTTGATCGAAAAAGGGCACCAAAATTAGCAGCAGCAACGTGCGAGATCCAGTCAATGCCTGGAGGGCTATTCTTACAACTCGAGATTCCATCATACCTCGAAAAAAATGGCTGAGTTCGAGATGCCTTATTCTATACGCTCGAGATCGAGATAATCTCGATGGCTGGGGCGCGAGATGTCTCGAGTAGTCGGGGGCAGTGGAGACTTCCAGGAATCGAGATCGAGATGAGATGAAAATCTCCTATCTCCGAATTGGGCCCCTGCACTATGAAGCAGCCATTGATCACCTACGAGTAGCAATTGAATTCGGTGAGAAGTTTTCATTTTATTTGATATTCGTAAACGATGTATGTCAGAGTGTTATTTTCTATTGGAGTTGTTTAAAGTTTGAAAATACCCACAAACAGTTTGGTCATACTGCCGCTTGCGGCACATGTGAGTCATGCAGTTAATAGATAACTTACTAAGTGTCAATGCTTTTGGTAAAACTAAGCCTGAAGGGCAGTAGCCGGTAGGACAGTAGCCTGTGTAGTAATAGCCTGTGTGGCAATAGCCTGTGTGGCACTAGCCTGTGTGGCACTAATCTACATGGTACTATCCTATGTGGCTCTAGCCTGTGTGGCAAGACGGTGTAGCAAGCCTGTGTGGCAAGCCTGTGTGGCCAGCCTGTGTGGCAAACGTGTGTGGCAAGCCTGTGTGGCCAGCCTGTGTGGCAAGCCTGTGTGACCAGCCTGTGTGGCAAGCCTGTGTGGCAAGTCTTTGATAACCTTACTTTTGTTGCATTGTAGTCTGAGTGACGATACCTAGCCTGTGTGGTAAGCCTATGTAGTAATCTCCTCCCGGTGTAATATCATAGTACGAATTACGACCTAGCCTGTGTGGCAAGTCTAAATGACAACTTTAATGGCATGTTATTAGTTTGAAATTGGACACAGCAGTTTTCATAAGTCCAAACCGCGTACGTGTACAGTCATTGGATTTTTAATGTGGCTTGATTAAATTCTTGGAACATTGGATGTATGATTAATAATTTAATTTTAGCC
This sequence comes from Peribatodes rhomboidaria, assembly GCA_911728515.1. Lineage (NCBI taxonomy): Eukaryota > Metazoa > Arthropoda > Insecta > Lepidoptera > Geometridae > Peribatodes > Peribatodes rhomboidaria. Next base: position 4,549,399 of record OU452194.1, read on the forward strand.
TCGATTATTCGATTGGTCCCAATACAATTTATTTCACTAAAAGTCAAGTTGCTTATTTCAATTATCATGACAATTTATGGGGATAGGTAACGAATATGAAGTTACTGTTGGAAGAGTCGATTATACTCTGGTACGATGTTTATGGTTGGTAGAATTGGGTTTAACTGTGTTTTGTGTTATCCCATAACTGTGTCCGCTTTCTGTGAAATTATGGAGTTAGATTTGACGGTCAGAATGACCGAGCGTTAAGTGGTTACTTGAGCTCTTTGATGATTGTCCACAGATGATGAGATGAACTATTCACCCGAGGACGTGTGAAGATGCAGGATGGCCGTGACGGCGCGAGATATCATTGGATAAAGAAAATCAGTTTGAGAGTTGTTAATCGATAGTTTTAATCTGTGGTTTATGACGATTAATCGATTTGTTTATGGTAATTTAGAGCGGTTAACACCGAATGGAGTTGCGTTTGGGATTTCGGGCGAACGTCATGTCTGTCAGTCAGTGTTTGACAGGACTGGGCTAAAAGCGGTCGCACGCAATGGTCATTCGTAAACCCATTACTCTAAATCGCCAACTATCTTTGTGATCATTCACTAAATAAGTAGTCTAAGTGACTGTATAATTAAAATAGTGAAAAGCCTTCAATGCTGTCCCCTTATTTCAACGTTCCTGAAGTTTGACGCCGACCATAAATGATAGCGAGTTCACGGATGAGAAATCAGACAGAACACCTCGGCCTACTAGATTTTCTCCGTCACCAAAAGTGGAAGGTTACAGCGCGGCGGCCTTTCCTATGTTTCTCCGACATCAATGGGATCAGATGCGACGGCGTGGCTCCTCTTTCCTACATTACCCCGATATCAGGAGTGAGATGTGAAGGCTCGGCTTCCTATTTCTCTATGTTTCCCCGACATATATATATTAGTGATACCTACCTTAGTGTGTTTATAAATAGGCATATTATAAGAAGTGTCCAGCATATAATACTGATTAATGTGGTGTAAGCTGCGCTTGACCGTGCTAGGTCGGGTAATAACAATGAGAGTCTAACCTCCCGCGCGGGGGGAAGCCAGTCGTGTAACGGATGAGCCAGGGACCCTATTCGGAGATTTGAGATTCACATCTCACCATTTTGCGTCCTTGTTGCTCTAGTTTAAAATGTCATAGGTGTGAGAGTGACCAAGATAAAATCTCATCTCATCTCACGCACAGGAATAGCCCCCCTGAAGGTGGACGTGCGGCTGGTTCGCTTAGATCCCGGAGTTACAAAGGTTCTGATTCATCTTTGCTTGGTTCAGGTGGCATTTTGATTACAATGCCTACTTTATAAAATTTATTAAATTGTTTTACAATATCAATCTGTATTTCGTGTATTGCTTTTGGGTTAGAGATTCAAGTAAAAAAATGACAATACTGACGTCAGTATGTATGCATGTGTGAAAGGAAAATCCTGATTCATCTGTGCCTGATTTATATGGTCAAAACACCATTTGAATCATAAAATAACTTAGTTTTTAGGAAGTATTCTGTGCTACTAACATGTCAGCTAATGTAAAATTGTGTTTGAAATGAATAAAAATAAATAAAATGTGCGTTATGATATTAATTTCTTGCCTTTCATTACGAATTAAAAATTCCGCGTTTGCCCCACATTGCAATTTATCCATTTAGATATATGTACCTATTCCGTTCCGATAATCCGCGTTTAATATTGGAAGCTTTATTTACTAGCTGCTTCCCGCGGTTTCACCCGCACTCTTAAGGTTCAGCCAAACCTGCGCGTCAAGTAGACAGGACGCGGAAGAGTCAGCCGCTCGGTGCAGGATGCTCGTGTATTACTATGGCGCCTTGCACTCCTACGCGATCGTTGTTTCTACCGACTAGTTTCGTGTTGGTGACGCTCCCACGTCCTGCCTTCTTGACTTCCTGTTTAGTTGACGCGCAGGTTTGGCAGAACCTGCCAAACTCGAGTGAATCGGTTTCTTCTAGGCAAGCGTGCTCCATCGTAGGCTGCATCACTGCTTATCATCAGGCAAAAAAGAACCTTAACAGTTAACAGGACTCGTTCACTTTTCTCGTTCATTTTTTAGTATCAAAGTATTATGTCCTTTTCTGTGCTCCTGACTACGTATACGCAAAGTTTCATACATGATGACCGGCTGAGTAGTTTTTTTTTTGTAACTGACGTCAATATTATTAATTTGCTACAATTTCATATTTTAAACATTCATGTTAAGTAGGTACGAGTATGTAGAATCTATTACAACATTAAAAGTAATTCCTATTTCTGATATCGGTAATGTAATCTGGTTTTAATCATATTAGTAATAAATACATAAATAAAAAAGTGAAGGCGTGAAAGCGTAAGTAATAAACAATCAATCAACTCATATTTACATTAATATTTTAATTTGAAACTGGCTAAATACACTCGACTAGTGAAGCCAAAAAGATACAATGATAAGAACCACGATAAGAACTCGTCAGATAGGTACTTTGTCTGATAAAGGGTTTGTCAAGGCAGATGTGCGATTTAGGTATTTGTGAAATTCTGTTAAGTTTAGGTCGATCTTCGTCATTTTTGTGCTAGATCCAGAATTCTAAGACAGTATCTAAGCAGGTTAAGGTGGTGACAGGCTTACCAATACCGATAGATACCTAAAGGGAAACAGAGTGAAGCTTTAGTGCAAGCATATGCATTATTTCTTGGAAACAATGAATGTTCGGTGAGTACGTAACATTATCTGATACTAGCTCTTTTGCCCGCGGCTTCGCTCGTGATTCATAGCCTATGTCACTCAGGGATAATGTAGCTTCCTAATGGTGAAAGAAGATTGAAATCGGACCAGTAGTTTTTAAGTTTATTCGTTACAAACATACTAAAATACAAATCTTTCCTCTTCAAAATATTAGTGTTGATTAATTTACTTGGTAGGTACAATGTAGCGGTCCTGAAAAGGTGGACCAATAACCTATATGTCCGGATCTCTGTTTTTTTCTACACATATATCGCCAGGCCATTCCCCGAGGGGGCTGGCAGAGGTGTAATACAACACCCACACTTCGCCGGACGATATTTAGTCCCAAATGTGACAGGGTGCGAGCCTGTCGCCATACACCGGGCTCCAGTCATGTAGCAGATGACATCCACATCGCACATATCCGTGGCACGCAGGAATAACTGAACATCGCAAAAACATCAATTTTTCAGGGCAGCCATTTTAAAGTTTGACATTTTCTGTTTAGTCGGTAAGTTAGTTAAACGATGATGTCAAAGTTATTTTGAGGGTTACTTGAGGCCCTCTTTCGTATGGTTTCAAGAATTTAACGAAACAACTTATAGTTTACATAATAATAGACTTGTCAAACAGCTGAAATGCCTTGAATAAGTTGATAACTCGACTTGTAGACCAAGTTTTGGCTTCTAAGGACATTTATCCAGTTATTCACCATCTGAGTACGGATCATTTTTATCGGTTACCTTAGTTATTTCAATGGAAAAAGCATTATTTCTCATTAGTAAACCAATGACAACTTCAAACAGATATAGTTTGTCAAGTAATTATTACTACTTTACAAGATATATCTTACTTTTCAGCATATAATGCAAAATGTAAAAAAAGTCTTAGTATTTAAAATATATTTTTTTTAGAATTATACGCTCATTTACATAATCTAAAAACTATTTTCACTAACTTATTAAAATTATTTTTTAAACATATGGGAAAAACACAATGAAAACGCATTTGTTTCTAATTAAAATGAATTATTTAGAGTATACACTAAATTAACACATAGGCTAGACTTATTATCCCGAGAAATCAACAGTTGGCAATCGTTGAGTTCTACAAATAAGAAAATATTAATCAAACACACTACAAGACATAAATACCTACTTATAAAGGTCTTATTTAAAAAGCTTTTCTAATTATTATTTTAAACGACTTCAAAAAACCTTTTTAAAAAATCTTTGAAAATTTTCGTAATCTTAAGTGGCTGTAAAAAATCTGTAAAAATGTCTGATGACACACATGCTTAATACATGTTTTGTTAGATTGCTTACACATTACTTCGATCAATAATAATACTAATAAATAATAATAAAACCCTTTATTCAGACCAACTTAGTATCTATTTACAAAGTATGAAGAACTAAAAACTATGAGTGTGGATTTACAAGTATATTTTGGTAGTTAAACTAATCTTAATCTATTCTAATACTTAATAATTTTTTGTAGGTCTGTTTGCCAATCGGCAAAGATCTCCTCCAACCTTTTTCATTCCTGTCTATCTTGGGCCACTCTATTCCAAGTTACTCCTGCTACCTGTCTAATGTCATCATCCCACCTTTTCTGTGGTCTGCCCCTTTTCCTTTTCCTAGGGCACCATCGTGTCACAATTTTGCTTCATTTCTCTTGGCCTCTTATCATATGCCCTGCCCATTGCCATTTGAGTCTTCTGATTTTACATTAAAACAGGTATTACGCAGGTGTTGAAAAGTTTTTTCTTTACATTAATGTGAAGAGTTTTATCTTCCATGGCTTCTCTCAGACTCCAGTATCTCTTTCAGCCATTTGTTATTCTTCTGTCAACTTCTTTGCGTATAGGGACCTCTTGTGTTATTAGCTGTCTCAGGTAGATATATTCATCAGTGTAATCAATTTGGTTATTTCCTAGATGTATGGTGGTTTTCTTCCCATTTGTCCTTACCTTTGTTTTCTTTGGGTTCAACTTTAAACCTTTCTTCTCACTTTCATCCGCTAGTTCAAGTATCATTTGCTATATGTTTTTAGGTGTTTCAGCAAATAACATTATATAAATATCATCTGCGAACCTCGATTGTGGTAGGGAGACTCGGTCGACAGTGATTCCGAGGTTTTCCCAGTTAAGTCTCCTAAAGATTGTTTCGACAACCGCTGAGAATAGTTTTGGAGGTAGAGGGTCTCCATGTCTGACACCCTTTCCTACTCTAAATGGTTTACCTTTCTTTTCTAGTTGGATTCTCGCGGTGCTATGACTATTATTTTAATTAAATAAAGTGAAAAAAAAAGGAACTTCTTATTCTGATTGGCCATCATTGGTGTTTTTCCCCAAAAACCTTAAAACACAGATTTAAAAAATTGTCAGACTTCGTCTTAGACAACCATGGCTCTAAAGGGTCTAAATGATCTATGCTAGCGTCTCTTTACGGCTTTGCACCCCGCTATCAATCAACCCTGTATTGATTTGAATCTTTTGTGTAAGTATGCATGTAGGTAGGTACATAGTACACCAATGATAGTAATAGTCACCAATAATATACAGCATTATAATATACTTTTTATATTTACTTCACGTTGTTGCATGGCATGTTTGTTGGCGTTTAGGCTCCAGTAGGTACATAAAAAATATCCAGCTCGGGTAGATAACAACTTGATATCTTGCTATTGCAGATGAAAACTAAATCACCACGGCAAAGGTAAAAGTGAACATGTGATAATGTCACTTTTTAAACAAACATATTTGGCTTGCCATAACTTGACATCTCGATTTGTCAATGGAGGCAGAAACAGGCTATGTGTATAAGTCGAGATATCCAGTATTTTGGATGTGAGTGTAAGTTGATAAATCAAGATGACAATTATTCATACACAAACTTATGCTTGACATCTCAATTTGTCAAGTTAAAATTAATTTTTGCAGAAAAGGCTTAGGTGTATAAGTCGAGATCTTCAATATTTTGAACATGTGTTGATGTTGATAATTCAAGATGTCAATATTAGTAAGCAAACACACACTTGATAAGTCGTTTTATCAAGTAAAACACCATAAAATGCAAGGGTGTCGAGATGTACAAAACGCGATTGCTCTAAAACTATTGTATATTTCGGGCTGATTTTTTTATACATAGTAAAGCGCATACGAAGGAAGCGTTTAAGCCAATAAAAAAAAAATCATGCAAGTCGAGTTGTTCAGTTATTCCTACGTGCCACGGATATATTCACACAATGTACAAATTGGTCCGTTTCGTCGGCTGGGCTCAAACGCCCCTGGCTTGAGAGGTGGGCCTTCTCCAAGTAGGCTATCATCGCTTCGTCTACTTGTTGCATTTCTTTACCAATTCTCTTGAAACTTTGTAAGTAGGTTCCTTTAACTTTATAGATTTTTTGTCAGGGCAGTTATTAATTTTCTTCTAAATGGCGAAGAAATAATTTACAAAATTTCACGAGAATCAGTTGACAAATGTGACCTGCAGAGGGGGACAGGCCGGTCGTGATGTCTCCAGCTCACACATCCACAAGTTCATTTTAAAAAAAATGAATAGGTCCAGTCAGAATCTCTTCCACATAGTATAAAACAAAGTCGCTTTACAAATCTATCTGTAGGTATATCCCGTAATTCCTTTTAAACCACGCAACTGATTTTGATGCGTTTTTTCACCATCAGTAAGATAGTTTTTTGACGTGACAACGTCTTATAATTCGATAGAGCCGGCTGCACGCACGAAAAAATGCGGCGTTACCTCGCTCTGAGGCGATCCATGTAAGGTTTGAAGTGCAAGCGAGAGCGCGGAACGAGCGACAAAGAAGCACAATCGGCCTTTGCGTTCGGCAGCGTTCGACATCCGTCTCTCTCCTACTTGAGTGAGCACGTTGTCACGTTCAACTATCGTCAGTAAACCGACTTTACAGACAACCAAATTTTTCACAAAAGGTGTTTAGATAGTATCGTGTGAGATCGGGGCTGGTCGCTAGTTAGTATAAAATAATCTAAAGTAACAGCTATGAGTACAACTTACACGTCTAGAGAGAGTAGAGAGAGTTCCGTACTGTTTATGAACGAAAAGTGACAGACCAACTTTTTTGTACTAGTGTGCGTGACACGTACGTACGTCTTTTACTAGGTTTGCGTCATGCACTTTTTTTATAAGCCTTTATGAGGTTGGCTGTTACATTTTTTGGCCCGTGCAATGTTTTTTCAGTCCATCTGGATAGAATAGAATAGAATTGAATATTTTTTATTGTGAAACTGTGTAGGTACGTTATGATAAGTAACAACAGTTTTGTTCATATCTGGTTCATATTTGGGTATCAAAGATACACTTATGAACGTCAACGTCTTTGCTTCACTCGGTCAAGTACCTACGTTCGTACATTTTTATTATGCCCAGTGGTTGGTCTTAGCGTCAGAGTTGTTAGACCGTCCCAAGGCCTCTGACATGGCTTCGTGATTGTTATAGGACTGCTTATTATCAGTGATTTAATACAAGCATAATGTAGGAAGTCGAGCTACGCTATGAGCGTACCAAGGTTTACTATGGCTTTGAGCTCGATGGATACAAGCATAATGTAGGAAGTCGAGCTACGCTATGAGCGTACAAAGTTTTTCGGTCATCATTTCGTATAAAATAATGTAGATCTGTCCTATAACAAACATCTATTCACTCATGCATAGGATACTAGGCTACTTAAAAATACGGAGTGCGAGGTTAAGAAAATTCAGAAACTGAATCCGCCCTTGTGGTGCTTTCCAGGGTCTAATGCAAGGACTGCACACCCGCCGAGATCTGCCTCCGACGGGAGCCGACGTAGCTCGCCGCCTGCCGCCTGCTGCCGCTCCAGGACCTGGACTGAACTCACCTGCTGCAGCGACTCACTCACTGACCAGCGCCTCTCTCGTCAGGAACACAATTAAAAGTAAATCGACTACCTGATCGTTTGGCAGATACCACTAGCTACTCAAGTATTAACATTTGACGATAATATCAGTTGTTCTCATTGCGTGCAACAAAACAATTACTAAATTAAAATACACATACGAAGTTACACGATTGTGCGTGTTGCCAGGACAGGTCCATCTGAAGTGCTGTGGTTGAAGTTTTGACCGATTGCCCCGATTGGACTACAAATGTTGTTTTGCATTGCGACAGCGACAATTAGAACGAAAGGTATTTTGTTATAATTATAAAAAAGGCCTTGGACGGGGCCTACCCATCCATTATCACCGTTTTAAATTATAAATACTAACACAAAATTATTACAATGGAACGCATACTCAAAAAAATAATTAAGTTAATAAATAAGAGAAGAATGGCTAATACAAAGGTTAATTTACACAAGAACAGCCAGTTATTAACATGTTTCAAAAGTAATAAGCCTACAGCAGAGAAGCTTATGGACATCAGGCGATGTCTGGAGCGAAGAGCTGACGTGAATACGACTGATGATAATGGAAACACGCCGCTGCACCTGGCGGTGCGGCGCGACAGGGTAATCATAGTGAAGCTCCTGCTAAAGCGAGGTGCTAACGTGAAGGCACAAGCTAAGTGTGGAAGCACGCCGCTGCACGAGGCGGCCCGTTACGGGAGGACGTCTGTTGTAGAGCTGCTACTGAACCATGGCGCTGAACTGAAAGCGCAGACAATAAATGGAGACACGCCTCTAGCCAAGGCAATGCAATCCAGGGTGACTTCAGCCGTAGAGCTGCTTCTGAGTAGAGAAGTGAACGCGCAGGCAACAGGCGGATTCACGCCACTGCACGTAGCAGCGCTATCCGGAATAACATCTATAGTGGTACTACTGCTGAACAATGGTGCCGACGTAAATGCACAGACAACACATGGAGACACGCCACTGCACGAGGCAGCGCGTTCCGGAGCAACGTCTGTCGTAGAGCTGCTGCTCAACAATGGTGCTGACGTAAATGCACAGACAACAGATGGAGACACGCCACTGCACGAGGCAGCGCGTTCCGGAGCGACGTCTATCGTGGAGCTGCTGCTCAACAATGGCGCTAATGTAAACGTGGCGTCAAAATACGGGGATTTACCACTGCACGACGCAGCGTCTCATGGGGATACGGCTACGGTGAAACTACTGTTAAAGTGGAAATGTAACGTGAATGCGCTAGGTGGAAAAAACTTCACGCCGTTGTTCGAGGCGGCAGTATGCGGGAACATATCTGTCGCAAAGCTGCTGCTAAGTAGAGGTGCTGACGTGAACGCCCAATGTACAGGTGGATACTCGCCGCTGCACGTGATGGCACGTCGTGGGAGGATATCAGTCGTGGAGCTACTAATTAGCAAAGGTGCTGACGTAAATGCAAAGACTAAAGAGGGATGCACGCCACTACACGAATCAGTACTTTACGAACAGATATCTATCGTACAGCTGCTGCTCAATAAAGGCTCTGACGTTTGTGCTCGTGATCGTGCTGGATACACATCCTTGCACAGGGCAGCGAGTTTAAGGTATACGTCTATGGTGGAGTTGCTGCTGAACAACGGCGCTGACGTGAACGCAACGGCAAGAGACGGAAACACGCCACTACAAGTGGCGGCTCGATTAAAAAACATATCTGTCGTAAAATTGCTTATTGACAGAGGTGCAAACATAAATAACCACGATCTAGACGGATACACGCCGCTTCACATGGCAGCGGGCTTCAGAGAAATATTTGGTTGGAGGCTGAAAATCAGGTTTGATATGAACAGAGACCTACCGCAACGCGAGGCGGCGCGCTGTCCAGTGCTCTCTACCGTGGCGCTACTACTGAATAAGGGTGCTAATGTTAACGCAAAGTCATCAAGAGGAAGTACACCACTTCACGAAGCGGCGTTATTTCTAAAGACATCAGTTGTAAGCCTGCTTATAAATCGAGGTGCTAATGTTAACGCACTTACTAAGAACAAAGTTACACCACTGCACCAGGCAGTAAATTCTGGGGAGATATCTAAGGTGCAGCTGCTGCTGAAGAAAGGAGCTCAAGTCAATGTGCAGAAAACAGACGGTGACACGCCGCTACACTTGGCGTTGCACAATGAAAACGCAGCCATCGCTGCGCTGCTGGTGAACCACGGCGCTAACGTCATGCTCAGAAATATGACAAACGATGCTCCCATGTGCTACGCCCATTTATTCTGTTTTACAGACAATACGGAGATTGTGAGTTTGCTACGAAATGCTGAAGCTAAAGCAAACGGAAATGTTTTGTTGAACAATAACTACAGGACTCAACACTCCCGTGACGATTTTATAAATAAAAATCACGATATGTCTTTATATAATAGTTTGCAATCTGGTGAACGCAAGTATTTGAAGACAATCGATACTTCTGGCTTACTTGGACAGCTATACGAGACTAAAATGATAAGTCTTGTTTTCATTCGATTGTTAAACCACGAGCAAGTAGAACAAATCTTGCTCGGGGCCAACGTCGACGGCATCGGTGCCGTGGATGACATCTGCCTGCGGTACAGAGTGAGAGGTGAACGAAGACCGGTCGTGCTCTTCATGCAAATCAAACATAAGGAAGACGGAAAAGGGACTAAACTAACTGATAATGCATTGTGGAGTGACTCCGGGGACTTCAGCTTGCGGAAGTACTTCGAGAGCTACCTCATGATCATGAAGCGATTCAGGGTCGGTCACGAGGACCCCATGTTCGAGGGAGAGTTCAGTGACGTCGACTGTTACTTCGTCTTATACACGACATCCCAAGAAGATATCGCTAAAAAGAACACCGCAAACCAAATAAGCGATATAGTACACGATCTTATAGATACAGGACCAAATACAAAACCTTTTCAATACAGCTACAATGAAACCGATAAACGTAATTTAGCCAAAGAGACAGAAGAAGCTCAAATCAAAAATGTTGACGTACTTGTTGACAATTTTTTCAGCAGATTTTGGTTTTATACCAGTCAAGCCAAAGAAGACGAAGTAGAAAGCAAAGTTAAAGTTGAAATAAGCAAACATTACAACAACGAGAAAGACACAACTCATTTTAAGTTCGATAATCATTCCAAAGCAATTTTTTTGAAAGCTCACGATCAAATACAAAAATGGTGGAAGCAGGAAGGCGCAGTTTCTTACCTAAGTCGATCAAATGATTTTTTTAGATGTGGAAAGCTTGCATGCCTTCATGAAGTATTTTCGACTGTTTTTAATGCTATGGATTATTTGAAAGTAACCGTTAAATTAGAACTTAACCAACATTTCGAACAGTGCAACACTCCCATTGGAAATTCTAGAGTCTGTAATACGGCACTTACTAGATTGTTTAAATTATTTGGCACAGAAAACAAATTGATTACTGTGGACACAGACTTTAAGAATAAGATTGTAAGCCTGCTAAATGACGAAAGTGAGAATTATCTATTTGGCAGTGATCAATTAAAAGCTGTTGATTATAATTACGAAACCACGGATAAAGTAAACCGCACGGATGTAATTTTAAAATATCATCGGCACAATGTGTATTTAAAGAGGGCTGGAACATCCGGAGTTGGCGGCACGCTGTTTAGGTTAAAAATGCTGACTCTAGTTCTTTTGCGAGTGCTGAACCACGATCAAATAGAGCAGGATCCTCTACTCGGAACCAAAATCCGTGGCATCTGTCGTATGAGTGATATCTGTCTACGGTACAAGGTGAAGGGCCAGCAGAGACCGGTCGTGCTGTTCGTGCAACTGATTCACAGAGAGCATCCCGAGAAGGGATGCCTTACTGATAGAGAAATGTGGAGCGACACGGGGAACTTCAATCTGAGGAAGTACTTCGCAAGCTATCTTGAGATCAAGGACCGGTTTCGTGTCGGCAATGAAGACCCCATGTTTGAAGGAGACTTTTGCGACATCGATTGCTACTTTATTTTGTACACGTCAGCCAGTGAGAGCTTTTCTAAGAAGAAAACGAAATGCCAAGTGAACGAGGTAGTACACAGTCTCATAAACACAGGACAAAACTCGAAAGTTCATGAATATGATCATGACGAAGCTGACATTGACTGTTTAACCAAAATGACAGCTTTGAACCGAATTGAAAAACTAGGAACAGTTTTTCTAAAACTTCTTAAATCCGAGACACCTAAACCTGATAACATTTTGGTGCATAAGCTTATAGCAAGATACCACGTGGCCATGAGACGGGAAGTTTTACAGCAGTGCGAGATACAACCAGCTAACAAAGAATACCGTTTGTGGGAGTTTCGGTCTGAGTTTTTAAAGAGCGATGTCGATTATTTGGTTACTCTTAAGAAAATATTTGCCAAAATATTGCTATTTAAAAACGAAAGCACCAAAGAATGCCAGCAAGGTCTATGTAATAATTATCTAGAAGTCTTACAATCAAAACGAATAAAACTACCTCTAGCGTTTGGAAATTTAGACATGACGTTCCGCGGGAGAGAGGACAAAGTACAAAAAAGGATGAGCACTCTAGCAGCAAAACTTGTACACTTACTAGAATTAAATAAAATTACGAAAATTGTTGAAATCAGCGATGATGACGTAGGCCCAGGGAAAGCTATAGAAGAAGGCTTTATAAACATTAACGGTGGCATCGGGAGCGCAGTCGGGAACCTACTTGTATTAGATATAGATTCGAATTTATTAAAGTTCAACTTGGACAAAGAAAAACTGCCACACAATGCTGCTTTATGTTTAAAAGAGCTGGAAGGTGACAGATATAAGCCAATCAACGAAGATCTAAGCCTCTTCAGAATCAAAATCAGCATTGACAGCTTTCCAAAATATTCATTTGGTAGAGACGAATATGATACGAGACAAGCAAGAGATTTTTTGAACAAGTTTTGGTTTTACTCTGATCAGGCGAAGGAAGACGAAGTAGAACAAATTTTAAAACACGAAATGAACAAACAATATTCTGAAAATCAAATTTTTTTGAACTATAACGACAATAAGTTTTTTTCAGACGCTATTTCATTGCATTCCCTTGATGAAATGCGGAAGTGGTGGATGCAAACTATTGAATCGCCTTACTTAAGTCGAGCGAGCGAGTTTTTTGAACGTGCAGAGCTAGCAGATATCTACAACCGCTTGCAGACCGTCATAAATTTTATGTACATATCAAAAATTTTTCGTGTAGATATAAAAATTAAACGAGTCGATATACACGCAAGGACCGAACCTATAAGTCATATTTTCAAAAAGATTTGCGGTCAATTATTTAACTTATTCGACCCGCAATTCTCAGAGTCGTTCTATTTTAAGTTGCGGAATCCTGTAATTCTCAACAGCTCAAAGTTGAGTTTAAGAATTCACCCAGATGTGGAGTGGGTGGCGTTGATTTTGTTAGTAGCCGAACCTGCTTATAATGATTATCAGATAATTGTTAAGGCAGGTCCGAGCAGCGGGTGCCGCCGGGCCAAGGAGGGATTCATGATTCGAGAACGAATGTTTCGAAACAGTTCTTTTTTTAAGTCAAGAAATTGCCTGACCAGGTTAATACAATACAATACAGAAACTCTTTATTGACACCAAATACAAAATAAATCTAAACAAAACATTCAAAAATATAGGCGCAATGGGCGGTCTTATCGCTTAAGAGCGATCTCTTCCAGACAACCTTTGGATGGAATAAAAACATTATGATTAAGCATGGACGGTGGTGTGTGCTAAAGAAAATAAATAAATAATAATAATTAAGTAGGTAATGTACTTACAAATTTACGTGAACAATGTACGTGATGAAGCTCAAAGCTTGCCTCTATCATTATGAATTAGATATTCCGCATTCACCCCATATTTTCATAAAATAAATGTATTCCATTCCAATATTCCGCATTTTGCGATGATGGCCTAGTAGGAGAAGGCTCGCCTTTCAATCCACATCCCTCAAGTTCAAACCCAGCCGACGGCATGCACCAAAATGTTCATTATGTGAACATTTGTGCGTATTGTATGTTATCTGCTACATGACTGTAGCCCGGTGTATGATAACAGCCTCACCCCCTGTCACATTTGGGACTGTACATCGTCTGGCGAATTATGGGCGTTGTTTTACACCTCTGCCAGCCCCTCGGGGAAAGACGTATAAACGATATGTTATTTGAGGTAAAGTTTATTATTATTATTATTTTCACCTGCAGCTCCACAGAAACCGTTTCAAATCCTTTTCTTTACCGCTGAAAAATTGTACGCAAATTTAATGCGTGTGACCGATTACGTACTAGAGGCGTGAAAACGTAATTCACAAAAAAACAAAGGAACAAACTCATTTTCGCATTTATAATATTAGCTGCGGTTAGATTCAGATACAGATTATTTTTATTGCCATATATGATGATTCAAAACACAAAATTGCATTAGGTACCTAGGTACATAGTTCAACGGACCCCGTCGGGCACAGCAACTTGAAGAGAGGAGGATGGTTATTAAATATTTAAATTTTATTATTATAATAGTCGCAGTCGTTATAATAATAATATAATTAAAGTTAATATATTTATTTTTTATTTTATTTATTAAACAACATTCACAGCCCTTAAAAAACAAAATACAACAGTAACAAACTAAACTTACGGCCAAAAAGAATGTATATTATATTAATGAGTTAAATAATATGTGCAGTCGTGTGTGTATGTGTGAGAGAGAGAGAGAGTGTGTGTGTGGTTGTGTAAAAGTGTGAGAGTTGGATATATGGATATGATTATAATTATGAAATATCTGTGCCATGTATTAATTTGGTTATATCAAGTTTAAAAGCTCCTTTTTTTAAGTGAAAGATATCGGTATAGTTACAAAATTTTAGGTTATACCTAAGTTCTATGTAGACGATTAATTATTGAATTTTGTGCATAGTTGGTATGAGTTTGTGCGACAGCAAATAATTTTATATTTCTAGTTCGTTTTTGAGGTGCACGAAAGCTGAGAATATTACTACTGATCAGGGCAGGGCAAACAATGCACCCGTTACACAAGCCGTGCAGAAATACCATGTCTAAGATCGTGTGTCTGTTCTCAAAGCTAGTTAGATGGTGGTACCTACGTGAATCTTCCTAACTCAGCATGTTTGTAAAATTAAAATAAAATTTATGTTAAAAATTTTAATTTTGTCCAAAGTCATACTTAGTCTATTTATTTCTAAAATTAGGATGTTATTAGGTTATTATTTGTAGTTTTATTTCTGGTCTGAATAATAGTGTAAACGTTATTCATTTATTTATTTTTTTTCGTTTGTTTGTATGATTCATTGTAAATTTGTGTTATGTAAACTTAAGACTTTACTGAACCTATTTTGCACACATGTTTTGATTTACAATCCAGATCTTATCTGTGTTTCTGGCGATCCATTAGGATCTATTACTAAGTTCTTTTAGATTGTAACTTGTTTTGTGTGTTAAATAAATAAATTAAATTAAATAAATTAAAATATACTAACAAATACTCATATACTCGTAACAAGTCGCAGTCATATTAAAAATCAAAATGTACCATATTACTATTGAAATTAAAATGATAATGAACGTAGTCTGAACATTTCATTTAGGTCCTGTAAGTCAACTAGAGGAAGCGAAATATTAACAAGTACGGATTGAAATTGTATAGGCAACCGAGCGAAGAGGCAAGCGAAGCGTCTCCGCTTCAGCTTTGACAAAAATGCTTTCATATGTACGAATTCTATCTAGATTTCTGTTTGAATTTTTGTATTTCTCTACCGGTCACATTTCTCAGCCGATTGCGTTGATGATGCGTTGTATATTTAGAGAAAACGGCTTCCTAACCCTAACTGGAATATTCATTTTAGAAATGTGTTTATTTATTAGAAATAACGAGAGTTACTTTTTTAATGTAAGCTCAAGTCGTGCGGAAATCTTACGCTCTAAACAACTGTTACGTGAATATTCCTACAGGCAACATTGTTTCTTTATGCATCACTCATAAAACTTCAACTGTCATAATCAAAACCATTTGGTTGTCAAAGTTAATTCTGGCAAACGAACTACAAGACTTCACTCCGGTCAGCCGTCCTAACGAACTTCATTATAGAACGAACCGTCGTGAAGTACAATATTTCTATTCGTCAAGTCAACAATGCCATGTTCTGTATCAGTTCATTTTATACTACCATAAAAACATACAACCACTTACCTATTGTCTTCAAATCTTTAAACACATCACAATTTCAAATTCAATTAAAAACCTGGTTAAGTTCAAAAGTGTATTATAACCTAAAAGAATATTTTAATTATGACACATGTAATAATTTATCATAAAGTTAGAAATGTAAGAAGTAGAAAATTTTAAGAAAGCTCTTTTGAATTAAGATTAAGATTAAGCTGGTTAAATTTGAAATGTAAAACATAATGTAAGTAGGTAATTAAGATAAACATAGTAATTAATAGCCTCATATTGCACGCCCGCGATGGGCAAACTGTTGAAACTGAACCTCAAATTAAGAACACTTTTTGTACACAGTTCATGTAATAAAAATATTCTATTCTATTCTCTTGAAATTTTGTGAGTAGGTTCAATAATTATATACCTAGTTTTTGTTTTGCTAAGTCAGTTTTTGTTTTTTTTTTTTCTAAAAATACGGAGATAAGGTCTTTTTTTCGAGAATCGGTTGAGGAATGCTGCTTGTAGATGAGGACAGACGTCAGTCGCAAAGTCTCCAGCTCACAGAGGTAGTATCATAATTAATAATTAGCTCCCAACATTGTTACTCGCAGTTAACAGATAGTACAAGTATCAAAATAGGTAACAAGTATCAAAATAGGTAACAAGTATCCTGTCATTTTCTGTGGCCCCGACAATGTGTTTGCAAAATTTCATGATGATAGGGTGAGTAGGTAATTAAGGCGTGAAAGCTTAACAAACAAACAAGCGAAGCAACTCTCATTCACATGTATCTACCGAGTAAGCGTTTGCGAGCGAGGCGTCTCTGCTTGAGCTTCAATGAAAATGCTTTTTGTATGTCCGAATCTCTGTCTTATCATATTATACTTAGGTATTAGGTACGTCTCATATTATACATAAGTACCTGGATGACCGAGCTGTGCTCGGTTTTTTTTTTAATTTTGTTTTTTGGAAAATAAACAATTGATTTTAGTCTAACCTCAAAGCAAACACTCATTGACTTCGTGTTACTTAACATCGCCATCTAATGTTGTGTCGTTAAAGCAATTAGTTGCTCACAAAAAATAGTATTATTATTCGCCAATAGATGTCAGGAAGAGTCATATTTTTCAGTTGAGACTACTCAAACGCCTCTTTTTTAATATTTTTCTTCCAAGTTTATGTTTAAGTTGATTATCGATAAAACACGAATAAAATGACATTTTCTAAAAATGATTCCTAACTAGATCGATTTATCGCTCCGGAAACCCCCTATATACTAAATTGTATGAAAATCGTTGGAGCCGATTCCGAGTTTCCAATTATATATATTATTATATTTACAAGAATTGCTCATTTAAAGATATAAGATACCTATGTCACTCAGGGATAATGTAGCTTTCTAATGGTGAAATATTTTTTGAAATCGGACCACTAGTTTTTAAGTTTACTCGTTACAAACATACTAAAATACAAATCTTTCCTTTTCAAAATATTAGTGTTGATTAATTTACTTGGTACATTGTAGCGGTCCTTAGAAGGTGGACCTATATGTCCGGATCTCTGTCTTTGTCTACACATATATCGTCATGGCTTTCCACCGAGGGGGCTGGCAGAGGTGTAATAGAACAGCCACACTTCGCCGGACGATATTTAGTCACAAATGTGACAGGGGGCGAGCCTGTCGCCGTACACCGGCTCCAGTCATGTAGCAGATGACCACCACAACGCACATATATTCACACAATGAACAAATTGGTCCGTTTCGTCGGCTGGGCTCAAACGCCCCTGGCTTGAGAGATGGGCCTTCTCCAACTAGGCTATCATCGCTTCGTCTACTTGTTGCATTTCTTTACCAATTCTCTTGAAACTTTGTAAGTAGGTTCCTTTAAGTTTATAATTTTTTTTGTCAAGGCAGTTATTAATTTTCTTCTAAATGGCGAAGAAATAATTTACAAATTTCACGAGAATCAGTTGACAAATGTGACCTGCAGAGGGGGACAGACCGGTCGTGATGTCTCCAGCTCACACATCCACAAGTTCATTTAGAAAAAAATGAATAGGTCCAGTCAGAATCTCTTCCACATAGTATAAAACAAAGTCGCTTTACAAATCTGTCTGTAGGCATATCCCGAACTCCTTTTAAACCACGCAACGGATTTTGATGCGTTTTTTCACCATCAGTAAGATATTTTTTTGACGTGACAACGTCTTATAATTCGATAGAGCCGGCTGCACGCACGAAAAAATGCGGCGTTACCTCGCTCTGAGGCGTTCCATGTAAGGCTTGAAGTGCAAGCGAGAGCGCGGAACGAGCGACAAAGAAGCACAATCGGCCTTTGCGTTCGGCAGCGTTCGACATCCGTGTCTCTCCTACTTGAGTGAGCACGTTGTCACGTTCAACTATCGTCAGTAAACCAACTTTACAGACAACCAAATTTTTCACAAAAGGTGTTTAGATAGTACCGTGTGAGATCGGGGCTGGTCGCTAGTTAGTATAAAATAATCTAAAGTAACAGCTACAACTACACTTACACATTACAGTACAACTTAAACGTCTAGAGAGAGTAGAGAGAGTTCCGTACTG
Source organism: Peribatodes rhomboidaria (assembly GCA_911728515.1). Taxonomy (NCBI): domain Eukaryota; kingdom Metazoa; phylum Arthropoda; class Insecta; order Lepidoptera; family Geometridae; genus Peribatodes; species Peribatodes rhomboidaria. The sequence goes on from OU452194.1 coordinate 4,567,828, forward strand.
TTTATGAACGAAAAGTGACAGACCAACTTTTTTGTACTAGTGTGCGTGACACGTACGTCTTTTACTAGGTTTGCGTCATGCACTTTTAATAAGCCTTTATGAGGTTGGCTGTTATATTTTTTGGCCCGTGCAATGTTTGTTCAGTCCATCTGGATAGAATAGAATAGAATTGAATATTTTTTATCGTGAAACTGTGTAGGTACGTTATGATAAGTAACAACAGTTTTGTTCATATCTGGTTCATATTTGGGTATCAAAGATACACTTATGAACGTCAACGTCTTTGCTTCACTCGGTCAAGTACCTACGTTCATACATTTTTATTATGCCCAGTGGTTAGTCTTAGCGTCAGAGTTGTTAGACCGTCCCAAGGCCTCTGACATGGCTTCGTGATTGTTATAGGACTGCTTATTATCAGTGATTTAATACAAGCATAATGTAGGAAGTCGAGCTACGCTATGAGCGTACCAAGGTTTACTATGGCTTTGAGCTCGATGGATACAAGCATAATGTAGGAAGTCGAGCTACGCTATGAGCGTACCAAGGTTTACTATGGCTTTGAGCTCGATGGATACAAGCATAATGTAGGAAGTCGAGCTACGCTATGAGCGTACAAAGTTTGTCGGTCATCATTTCGTATAAAATAATGTAGATCTGTCCTATAACAAACATTTATTCACTCATTCATAGGATACTAGGCTACTTAAAAATACGGAGTGCGAGGTTAGGAAAATTCAGAAACTGAATCCGTCCTTGTGGTGCTTTCCAGGGTCTAATGCAAGAACTGCACACCCGCCGAGATCTGCCTCCGAAGGGAGCCGACGTAGCTCGCCGCCTGCCGCCTGCTGCCGCTCCAGGACCTGGACTGAGCTCACCTGCTGCAGCGACTCACTCACTGACCAGCGCCTCTCTCGTCAGGAACACAATTAAAAGTAAATCGACTACCTGATCGTTTGGCAGATACCACTAGCTACTCAAGTATTAACATTTGACGATAATATCAGTTGTTCTCATTGCGTGCAACAAAACAATTACTAAATTAAAATACACATACGAAGTTACACGATTGTGCGTGTTGCCAGGACAGGTCCATCTGAAGTGCTGTGGTTGAAGTTTTGACCGATTGCCCCGATTGGACTACAAATGTTGTTTTGCATTGCGACAGCGACAATTAGAACGAAAAGTATTTTGTTATAAATATAAAAAAGGCCTTGGATGGGGCCTACCCATCCATTATCACCGTTTTAAATTATAAATACTAACACAAAATTATTACAATTGAACGCATACTCAAAAAAATAATTAAGTTATTAAATAAGAGAAGAATGGCTATTACAAAGATTAATTTACATAAGAACAGCCAGTTATTAACATGTTTCAATAGGAATAAGCCTACAGCAGAGAAGCTTATGGACATAAGGCGATGTCTGGAGCGAAGAGCTGACGTGAATACGACTGATGATAATGGAAACACGCCGCTGCACCTGGCGGTGCGGCGCGACAGGGTAATCATAGTGAAGCTCCTGCTAAAGCGAGGTGCTAACGTGAAGGCACAAGCTAAGTGTGGAAGTACGCCGCTGCACGAGGCGGCCCGTTACGGGAGGACGTCTGTTGTAGAGCTGCTACTGAACCATGGCGCTGAACTGAAAGCGCAGACAATAAATGGAGACACGCCTCTAGCCAAGGCAATGCAATCCAGGGTAACTTCAGCCGTAGAGCTGCTTCTGAATAGAGAAGTGAACGCGCAGGCAACAGTCGGATTCACGCCACTGCACGTAGCAGCGCTATCCGGAATAACATCTATAGTGGTACTACTGCTGAACAATGGTGCCGACGTAAATGCACAGACAACACATGGAGACACGCCACTGCACGAGGCAGCGCGTTCCGGAGCGACGTCTGTCGTAGAGCTGCTGCTCAACAATGGTGCTGACGTAAATGCACAAACAACAGATGGAGACACGCCACTGCACGAGGCAGCGTGTTCCGGAGCGACGTCTGTCGTGGAGCTGTTGCTCAACAATGGTGCTGACGTAAATGCACAGACAACACATGGATACACGCCACTGCACGAGGCAGCGCGTTCCGGAGCGACGTCTGTCGTGGAGCTGCTGCTCAACAATGGTGCTGACGTAAATGCACAGACAACACATGGATACACGCCACTGCACGAGGCAGCGCGTTCCAGAGCGACGTCTGTCGTGGAGCTGCTGCTCAACAATGGCGCTAATGTAAACGCGGTGACAAAATACGGGTTTACACCACTGCACGACGCAGCATTTAATGGGGATGCGCTAGATGAAGAAAACATCACGTCGTTTTTCCAGGAGGCAGTATGCGGGAACATTTCTGTCGCAAAGCTGCTGCGAAGTAGAGGTGCTGACGTGAATGCCCAATCAACAGATGGATACTCACCGCTGCACTTGGTGGCACGTAGTGGGATGATATCAGTCGTGGAGCTACTACTTAGCAAAGCTGACGTAAATGCAAAAGCTATAGAGGGATGCACGCCACTACAAGTGGCGGCTGGATTACAAAACATATCTGTCATAAAATTGCTTATTGAGAGAGGCGCAAACATAAATAACCACTGTCGAGACGGACACACGCCACTTCACATAGCAGTGGGCTTCAGAGAAAGATTAGATTTGAGGCTGAAAATCAGCTCTGATATGAACGGAGACACATCGCAACACGAGGCGGCGCGCTGTACAGTGCTCTCTACCGTTGCGCTACTACTGAATAAGGGTGCTAATGTTAACGCAAAGTCATCAAGAGGAAACACACCACTTCACGAAGCAGCGTTATTTCTAAAGATATCAGTTGTAAGCCTGCTTATAAATCGAGGTGCTAATGTTAACGCACTTACTAAGAACAAAGTTACACCACTGCACCAGGCAGTAAATTCTGGGGAGATATCTAAGGTGCAGCTGCTGCTGAAGAAAGGAGCTCAAGTCAATGTGCAGAAAACAGACGGTGACACGCCGCTACACTTGGCGTTGCACAATGAAAACGCAGCCATCGCTGCGCTGCTGGTGAACCACGGCGCTAACGTCATGCTCAGAAATATGACAAACGATGCTCCCATGTGCTACGCCCATTTATTCTGTTTTACAGACAATACAGAGATTGTGAGTTTGCTACGAAATGCTGAAGCTAAAGCACACGGAAATGTTTTGTTGAACAATAACTACAGGACTCAACACTCCCGTGACGATTTTATAAATAAAAATCACGATATGTCTTTATATAATAGTTTGCAATCTGGTGAACGCAAGTATTTGAAGACAATCGATACTTCTGGCTTACTTGGACAGCTATACGAGACTAAAATGATAAGTCTTGTTTTCATTCGATTGTTAAACCACGAGCAAGTAGAACAAATCTTGCTCGGGGCCAACGTCGACGGCATCGGTGCCGTGGATGACATCTGCCTGCGGTACAGAGTGAGAGGTCAACGAAGACCGGTCGTGCTCTTCATGCAAATCAAACATAAGGAAGACGGAAAAGGGACTAAACTAACTGATAATGCATTGTGGAGTGACTCCGGGGACTTCAGCTTGCGGAAGTACTTCGAGAGCTACCTCATGATCATGAAGCGATTCAGGGTCGGTCACGAGGACCCCATGTTCGAGGGAGAGTTCAGTGACGTCGACTGTTACTTCGTCTTATACACGACAGCCCAAGAAAATATCGCTAAAAAGAACACCGCAAACCAAATAAGCGATATAGTACACGATCTTATAGATACAGGGCCAAATACAAAACCTTTTCAATACAGCTACAATGAAACCGATGAACGTAATTTAGCCAAAGAGACAGAAGAAGCTCAAATCAAAAATGTTGACGTACTTGTTGACGATTTTCTCAGCAGATTTTGGTTTTATACCAGTCAAGCCAAAGAAGACGAAGTAGAACGCAAAGTTAAAGTTGAAATAAGCAAACATTACAACAACGAGAAAGACACAAATCATTTTAAGTTCGATATACATTCCAATGCAATTTTTTTGAAAGCTCACGATCAAATACAAAAATGGTGGAAGCAGGAAGGTGCAGTTTCTTACCTAAGTCGATCAAATGATTTTTTTAGATGTGGAAAGCTTGCATGCCTTCATGACGTATTTTCGACTGTTTTTAATGCTATGGATTACTTAAAAGTAACCGTTAAATTAGAACTTAACCAACATTTCGAACAGTGCAACACTCCCATTGGAACATCTAGACTCTGTAATATGACACTTACTAGATTGTTTAAATTATTTGGCACAGAAAACAAATTGATTACTGTGGACACAGACTTTAAGAATAAGATTGTAAGTCTGCTAAATGACGAAAGTGAGAATTATCTATTAGGCAGTGATCAATTAAAAGCTGTTGATTATAATTACGAAACCACGGATAAAGTAAGCCGCACGGATGTAATTTTAGAATATCATAGGCACAATGTGTATTTAAAGAGGGCTGGAACATCCGAAGTTGGCGGCACGCTGTTTAGGTTAAAAATGCTGACTCTAGTTCTTTTGCGAGTGCTGAACCACGATCAAATAGAGCAGGGTCCTCTACTCGGAACCAAAATCCGTGGCATCTGTCATATGAGTGATATCTGTCTACGGTACAAGGTGAAGGGCCAGCAGAGACCGGTCGTGCTGTTCGTGCAACTGATTCACAGAGAGCATCCCGAGAAAGGATGCCTTACTGATGGAGAAATGTGGAGCGACACGGGGAACTTCAATCTGAGGAAGTACTTTGCAAGCTATCTTGAGATCAAGGACCGGTTTCGTGTCGGCAATGAAGACCCCATGTTTGAAGGAGACTTTTGCGACATCGATTGCTACTTTATTTTGTACACGTCAGCCAGTGAGAGCTTTTCTAAGAAGAAAACTAAATGCCAAGTGAACGAGGTAGTACACAGTCTCATAAACACAGGACAAAACTCGAAAGTTCATGAATATGATCATGACGAAGCTGACATTGACTGTTTAACCAAAATGACAGCTTTGAACCGAATTGAAAAACTAGGAACAGTTTTTCTAAAACTTCTTAAGTCCGAGAAACTTAAACCTGATAACATTTTGGTGCATAAGCTTATAGCAAGATACCACGTGGCCATGAGACGGGAAGTTTTACAGCAGTGCGAGATACAACCAGCTAACAAAGAATACCGTTTGTGGGAGTTTCGGTCTGAGTTTTTAAAGAGCGATGTCGATTATTTGGTTACTCTTAAGAAAATATTTGCCAAAATATTGCCATTTAAAAACGAAAGCACCAAAGAATGCCAGCAAGGTCTATGTAATAATTATCTAGAAGTCTTACAATCAAAACGAATAAAACTACCTCTAGCGTTTGGAAATTTAGACATGACGTTCCGCGGGAGAGAGGACAAAGTACAAAAGAGGATGAGAACTCTAGCAGAAAAACTTGTACACTTACTAGAATTAAATAAAATTACGAAAATTGTTGAAATCAGCGATGATGACGTAGGCCCAGGGAAAGCTATAGAAAAAGGCTTTATAAACATTAACGGTGGCATCGGGAGCGCAGTCGGAAACATACTTGTATTAGATATAGATTCGAATTTATTAAAGTTCAACTTGGACAAAGAAACACTGCCACACAATGCTGCTTTATTTTTAAAAGAGCTGGAAGGTGACAGATATAAGCCAATCAACGAAGATCTAAGCCTCTTCAGAATCAAAATCAGCATTGACAGCTTTCCAAAATATTCATTTGGTAGAGACGAATATGATACGAGACAAGCAAGAGATTTTTTGAACAAGTTTTGGTTTTACTCTGATCAGGCGAAGGAAGACGAAGTAGAACAAATTATAAAACACGAAATGAACAAACAATATTCTGAAAATCAAATTTGTTTGAACTATACCGACAATAAATTTTTTTCAGACGCTATTTCATTGTATTCCCTTGATGAAATGCGGAAGTGGTGGATGCAAACTATTGAATCACCTTACTTAAGTCGAGCGAGCGAGTTTTTTGAACACGCAGAACTAGCAGATATCTACAACCGCTTGCAGACCGTCATAAATTTTATGTACATATCAAAAATGTATCGTGTAGATATAAAAATTCAACGAGTCGATGAACACTCAAGGGCCGAACCAATAAGTCATATTTTCAAAAAGATTTGCGTTCAATTATTTAACTTATTCGACCCGCAATTCTCGGAGTCGTTCGATTTTAAGTTACAGCGTTCTGGAATTCTCAACAGTTCAAAGTTGAGTTTAAGAATTCACCCAGATGTGGAGTGGGTGGCGTTGATTTTGTTAGCCGGACCTGCGTATAATGATTATCGGATAATTGCTAAGGCAGGTCCAAGCAGCGGGTGCCGCCGGGCTACGGAGGGATTCATGATTCGAGAACGAAAGTTACGAAACTGTTCTTTTTTTGAGTCAAGAAATTGCCTGAACAATTTAATAGAAGACAATACAGAAACTCTTTATTGACACCAAATACAAAATAAATCCAAACAAAACATTCAAAAATATAGGCGCGATGGGCGGTCTGTTCGCTTAAGAGCGATCTCTTCCAGACAACCTTTGGATGGAATAAAAAAAATATGATTTAGCATAGACGGTGGTGTGTGCTATAGAAAAATAATAATAATTAAGATTAACATTATACATATATATATAGAACCAAACGTAATGCTTGAGGGCGATAAACTTAACATAGACAAGGCGACGGTGTTCCTGGGTATAAGCATTGATTCCAAACTGCAATGGGGTCCACATATTAGTGCTCTGTCTGGGAGACTTAGTTCTGCTGCTTATGCGGTTCGCAAGATTAGGCAACTGACGGATATAGCTACAGCTCGGATGGTTTACTTTGCTTACTTCCACAGCATAATGTCATAATAATATGGCATTTTGCTGTGGGGATCAGCTGCTGAAGTAGAGGCCATTTTTATTTTGCAAAAGCGAGCGGTCCGCGCTATCTACGGAATGGGTCCCCGTGAATCATTGAGAGATTTATTTAAAGAAATAAATATATTAACTTTACCTTCTTTGTATATCTTTGAAAATATTATGCACGTTCGCAAAAATCTACATAAATTTAAATTGAACTGTGACTATCACAATTATAACACTAGAAATAAGGATAGGATAGCTGTACCGAGATTTAGACTGACTAAGTCAAAAAAGTCATTTTTAGGCAACTGCGTTAGTTTTTACAATAAAATCCCGAAAGATTTAACAGGGCTCACCGAGGGAAAATTCAAATCACATGTAAAAACTACATTAATGAAAAGAGGATATTATAAGGTTAAGAATTATTTAGAAGATAAAGATGTCTGGAGCCTTCCACGTCCGCCAAGTAGCCACTAGTATTTATAGATATTACCTAGTTGTAAGCCAAAATTTGTGAGACTGTAATTTATTTATTATTTGAAAAAATAAAGCCCCTCAGTTTCTTGCCTGTTCTTCTGAGTAAAGGCTTTTTGTCCGAACAAGGCGGTCGAGTCAATTTAAATAACTTTGACGTTCATAAGTGTATCTTTGATACCTAAACTCAGATCAACTAGAATATCAGATGGCGCACGGCGTTTGATTTAGGTGAAGCCAAGAACCATCCAAAAACTACGCTACTATCGTATATGTACACAACACTCACACATTGACGCAAAAAAACTACGCTACTCGCTTCGTTAGTACTAACCTGGACGTCACGCTGAGAACATACAAAAAAATTCTGGAACGATGCCGTCATGTGCTGTGAAACACTGCACTAACTACACGAAAGTGAAAAAGAAATCCGATGGAATAACTTTCCATGTGTAAGTATTGTTAATAACATCTCATTATATAGTAAACAGCATTGTTTTAGGTTATAATTTCGGATACCTATATTTACATAGTGCTTTTTTTTTAATTTTATTGGCAACTGGATACAAAGTCCTTAATGCCATTTTAGGACTTGACAATGACATTACATGAATTTGTGGAATGTCGTGCAGTGTTGTCATAATCGCATTTTTTTCTCCAAAATATTATTTTAAATCCTAAGACTTTTTTAGGTTCCCAATTAAGATTGAAAAAGCGACATTATAAGAATGGGTGGTTGCCATACAAAAAAGTCGAAATGATCAAAAATGGCAACCATCAAAAAGAGATGTTGTCTGTTCAGACCAATTTAATGAAAGAGACTTTTACCTGACCAGGCTTGGCCTTCGCCGTCTGAAAAGGACTGCGTATCCCATCAGGGTAAGGTTTAATTTTTTACCAACGAAAAGTTGTTTTCAATTCAACGCGTATAATTTTTATTTTTTCTGATTACGTATTATGGTTCCATACTCAAGGGGTGCTACCAGAACCCTAATACTAAGTCTACTATATTGCCTTCCGTTGAATAATTTAAAAAAATCTTTATTTCAAAACTGTCGTCCAGTTTAGGTATTATGATTTTCGAGGATTTTCATTTTACTATGTGTACCTGTTTTTAGAACTTATTTCTCTCATCTGATGGGGTTATATTCAATACAGCATTGCCAAGCAAATCATCTGCCTCTTTTCTAGTAAGTATTTCTTTGTTATTATTATTTTGTATTATTATTATCGAAATGTATTATTACTATTTAATTTTCACAAAAATATATTTACGGATAGGAGACACTTATACAAACAAAAAGTATCAATGACTATGGTACCCTAAAGCATCAGTAGTATGAAAATCATTAAAAAACAGTAATATGTGTATCGCATGATAAACGTAGTTAAATAGATAGGAGACACCTATACAAAAAAAAAATATTCTTTGCTATGGTCACATGGTGTATTCTGTGGTATGGTGCTATGGCAAAGCGTCACGTTCTCGAGATATTTGGATGGAAAGAAGAGGCCTATGCTCAGCAGTGGGCTATATATAAGTATAACGGGTTTATGATGATGATTTTTTGGCAATTGATATTTGGCAAACATTTGATTAATTAACCTGGGAACTATTACATGAATTCAGTGGAATGCGGATACATACGTTGGAAAACTACAATACTCAGGGTATTTTTTTTTCATGGCAACACTTCCACAGCACACATGTAACAAGAAGTGGCTTCACCTACATCATACGCCGTGCGCCATCTGATTTTATAATTGATCTGAGTACCTAAATTGAATAAAAACATTTTGACTTTGACTTTGACTTTGAAGCAAGCGAAGCGTCTCCGCTTCAGCTTTGACAAAAATGCTTTCGTATGTACGAATTCTATCTAGATTTCTGTTTGAATTTTTGTTTTTCTCTACCGGTCGCATTTCTCAGCCGATTGCGTTGATGATGCGTTGTATATTTAGAGAAAACGGCTTCCTAACCCTAACTGGAATATTTATTTTAGAAATGTGTTTATTTATTAGAAATAACGAGAGTTACTTTTTTAATGTAAGCTCAAGTCGTGCGGAAATCTTACGCTCTAAACAACTGTTACGTGAATATTCCTACAGGCAACATTGTTTCTTTAGGCATCACTCATAAAACTTCAACTGTCATAATCAAAACCATTTGGTTGTCAAAGTTAATTCTGGCAAACGAATTACAAGACTTCACTCCGGTCAGCCGTCCTAACGAACTTCATTATAGAACGAACCGTCTATTCGTCAAGTCAACAATGCCATGTTCTTTATCAGTTCATTTTATACTACCATAAAAACATACAACCACTTACCTATTGTCTTCAAATCTTTAAACACATCACAATTTAAAATTCAATTAAAAACCTGGTTAAGTTCAAAAGTGTATTATAACCTAAAATAATATTTTAATGATGATACATGTAATAATCTATCATAAAGTTAGAAATGTAAGAAGTAGAAAATTTTAAGAAAGCTCTCTTGAATTAAGATTAAGATTAGGCTGGTTAAATTTGAAATGTAAAACATAATGTAAGTAGGTAAAAGGTAAACAGTAATTCATAGCCTCATATTGCACGCGCCCGCGATGGGCAAACTGTTGAAACTGAACCTTAAATTAAGAACACTTTTTGTACACAGTTCATGCAATAAAAATATTCTATTCTATTCTATTCTCTTGAAATTTTGTGAGTAGGTTCAATAATTATAATATAGTTTTTGTATTGCTAAGTCAGTTTTTGTTTTTTTTTTCTAAATTACGGAGATAAGGTCTTTTTTTCGAGAATCGGTTGAGGAATGCTGCTTGTAGATGAGGACAGACGTCAGTCGCAAAGTCTCCAGCTCACAGAGGTACCTAGTATCATAATTACTACTTAGCTCCCAACATTGTTACTCGCAGTTAACAGATAGTACAAGTATCAAAATAGGTAACAAGTATCCTGTCATTTTCTGTGGCCCCGACAATGTGTTTGCAAAATTTCATGATGATAGGGTGAGTAGGTAATTAAGGCGTGAAAGCGTAACAAACAAACAAGCGAAGCAATTCTCATTCACATGTATCTACCGAGTATGCGTTTGCGAGCGAGGCGTCTCTGCTTGAGCTTCGATGAAAATGCTTTTTGTATGTCCGAATCTCTGTCTTATCATATTATACTTAGATATTAGGTACGTCTCATATTATACATAAGTACCTGGATGACCGAGCTGTGCTCGGTTTTTTTTTTAATTTTGGTTTTTGGAAAATAAACAATTGATTTTAGTCTAACCTCACTTTTTTTAGGCAAACACTCATTGACTTCGTGTTACTTAACATCGCCATCTGCTGTTGTGTCGTTAAAGCAATTAGTTGCTCACAAAAAATAGTATTATTATTCGCCAATAGATGTCAGGAAGAGTCATATTTTTCAGTTGAGACTACTCAAACGCCTCCTTTTTGTTATTTTTCTTCCAAGTTTATGTTTAAGTTGATTATCGATAAAACACGAATAAAATGACATTTTCTAAAAATGATTCCTAGCTAGATCGATTTATCGCCCCGGAAACCCCCTATATGTATACTAAATTGTATGAAAATCGTTGGAGCCGATTCCGAGTTTCCAATTATATATATGTCGGGGAAATGTAGGAAATAGGAGCCACGCCGTCGCATCTGATCCCACTGATGTCGGAGAAACATAGGAAAGGCCGCCGCGCTGTGACCTTCCACTTTTGATGACGGGGAAAATCTAGTAGGCCGAGATGATGTATCTGATTTCTGATCCGTGAACTCGCTATCACGGGTATTTATGGTCGGCGTCAAACTTCAGGAACGTTGAAATAAGGGGACAGCAATGTAGGCTTTTCACTATTTTAATTATACAGTCACTCAGACTACTTGGTTAATGAATGATCACAAAGATAATTGGCGATTTAGAGTAATGGGTTTACGAATGACCATCGCGTGCGACCGCTTTCAGCCCAGTCCTGTCAAACACCGACTGACAGACATGACGTTCGCCCGAAATCCCAAACGCAACTCCATTCGGTGTTAACCGCTCTAAATGACCATAAACAAATCGATTAATCGTCATAAACCACAGATTAAAACTATCGATTAACAACTCTCAAACTGATTTTCTTTATCCAATGATATCTCGCGCCGTCATATATATTTACAAGAATTGCTTATTTAAAGATATAAGATACCTATGTCACTCAGGGATAATGTAGCTTTCTAATGGTGAATTAATTTTTGAAATCGGACCAGTAGTTTTTAAGTTTATTCGTTACAAACATACTAAAATACAAATCTTTCCTCTTCAAAATATTAGTGTTGATTAATTTACTTGGTACATTGTAGCGGTCCTTAGAAGGTGGACCTATATGTCCGGATCTCTGTCTTTGTCTACACATATATCGTCATGGCTTTCCTCCGAGGGGGCTGGCAGAGGTGTAATAGAACACCCACACTTCGCCGGACGATATTTAGTCACAAATGTGACAGGGGGCGAGCCTATCGCCGTACACCGGCTCCAGTCATGTAGCAGATGACCACCACAACGCACATATATTCACACAATGAACAAATTGGTCCGTTTCGTCGGCTGGGCTCAAACGGCCCTGGCTTGAGAGATGGGCCTTCTCCAACTAGGCTATCATCGCTTCGTCTACTTGTTGCATTTCTTTACCAATTCTCTTGAAACTTTGTAAGTAGGTTCCTTTAAGTTTATAATTTTTTTTGTCAAGGCAGTTATTAATTTTCTTCTAAATGGCGAAGAAATAATTTACAAATTTCACGAGAATCAGTTGACAAATGTGACCTGCAGAGGACTGCAGGGACTGCAGAGACTGCAGGGACAGACCGGTCGTGATGTCTCCAGCTCACACATCCACAAGTTCATTTAGAAAAAAATGAATAGGTCCAGTCAGAATCTCTTCCACATAGTATAAAACAAAGTCGCTTTACGAATCTGTCTGTAGGTATATTTCGTAACTCCTTCTAAACAACGGATTTTGATGCGTTTTTTCACCATCAGTAAGATAATTTTTTGACGTGACAACGTCTTATAATTCGATAGAGCCGGCTGTACGTATGAAAAAATGCGGCGTTACCTCGCTCTGAGGCGTTCCATGTCAGGCTTGAAGTGCAAGCGAGAGCGCGGAACGAGCGACAAAGAAGCACAATCGGCCTTTGCGTTCGGCAGCGTTCGACATCCGTCTCTCCCCTACTTGAGTGAGCACGTTGTCACGTTCAACTATCGTCAGTAAACCGACTTTACAGACAACCAATTTTTTCACAAAAGGTGTTTAGATAGTACCGTGTGAGATCGGGGCTATTCCTGCGCGTGAGATGAGATGAGATTTTATCTTGGTCACTCTCACACCTATGACGTTTCAAACGAGAGCAACAAGGACGAAAAAAAGTGAGATGAAAACTCAAATCTCCGAATAGGGCCACTGGTCGCTAGATAGTATAAAATAATCTAAAGTAACAGCTATGAGTACAACTTACACGTCTAGCGAGAGTAGAGAGAGTTCCGTACTGTTTATGAACGAAAAGTGACAGACCAACTTTTTTGTACTAGTGTGCGTGACACGTACGTCTTTTACTAGGTTTGCGTCATGCACTTTTTTATAAGCCTTTATGAGGTTGGCTGTTATAGTTTTTGGCCCGTGCAATGTTTTTTCAGTCCATCTGGATCACAGACCTAAGATTTTTTTTGCTTCGCAAAAGACCAACGAAGCGTGGGACAGAGAAGTCTCCATCGAAATGTAAACTCCACAAGAGAGAAAGAGGTCGCCTACAAATAAAATGTTAGTCAATTTTTCTTTTGTCATTAATGACAGCGCGCCACCTGGGAACACGCGAAAATTCTTAGGATTTATATTTTTACTAAAATAATTATAAATAGACTCAAAAGAGAGCAATTGTAACCAAATGCAGTTATGTCATCTTGTGAGTTTAGCAATTGTGATGTGAATCCAAGATGTAACCCACAAAATTTGTCGTTTCATGGGTAAATATGAAAATTCCATTGTGATGTTTTTGTCTAAATTTTGTCTAAAACATAACATAAATTGGTTCCAAAAACCGATTTACCAGCGGTATGTTGTTGTCGTTTCTTCGTAACATCTATATTTCCTAGATGAAAGCAGAATTGGTGATGAAATTCAGCATTAAAATATTAGTTAGTTTACGCTCGATTTTCACTAGAGATGGATAAAAAGATGACGTCATTATTATCGATAGTTTTTATCAAAGTTCATTAGGTAGGCAATGGGTGCAATACATAGACAAAGCATACATTTTTGAATCAATGCCATCAAAAGTAAATTGACATCCTTCCGAGTTTGTACTGAATGATGAGGCGTAAAACATTTTTGTATTATATATAAGTATGTACCTTCAATTTCTGATCATCATTTTTAATTCAATTTACACATTTTGGGTGTCTTACATCCAAGTCTAATTTAATTATATTTAATTAAATTAAATAATATATATGTAAATTATAAATAAATGTAGAAAACCAATGAGATAAGTATTATTACTTATCCTAATCCATATACGAGTAAATTTGGTCAAGGGCCACAATTCGAAGCGAATTACTAGGATAGTATTATGTTGATCTTATTATTTACTTTTCTTATGTTAATTTAGATACATGGTGACACTGATATCTAACTCTTCCGCCTAGCTTAACACCCGTTTAGTGACTAATATTCATTTTAGATCAGCAGCGGTGTTATACTTGGAACAAAAAACAACTCAATTGGTATGCGAAAGATTATATTTATCGACAAGCACCCGGAGGACCATTTTTGGTCAATCGATAAATTAATAAGTACTTTTCACAACACTAATTTACTCACGCATGCGCAAATGTTTTTTTGTATCACTATCGAATTGTCACTGTCGATCTTTTACATCCTAGATCTGTGATCTGGATAGAATAGAATATAGAATTGAATATTTTTTATTGTGAAACTGTGTAGGTACGTTATGATAAGTAACAACGCACGACGACGAGGACGACGCACGAGCGCGTTAGAGAGCAGTCGTGTATCTGTTCGCATCGTATTTAAAAATCAAGAAAGTGTTGAAAAAGTTAATTGTTTAATTTAAAACTTATAGCAATAACTAGTATAAAATCAACAGTACAAAGTGACGCAATAATAACCCAAGAAAAGTGCAGTTTTAACATAAATCAATTGATAAATTAACGTGCAAATAATCGTTAAAGTAAAAATTCAAAGTGAGCCAGTGTAGTGCAGAGGTCATTGAATGGTCATTGAACCTAAGCAAAGAGCTCATTTCTCACTGCGCGCTCTTACTATGCTCTAATTTCGCTACCTTTAAGTAGAGCATAGTAGCCTAGTTATGGAAGCGTCCGAGTCGTAACTTTGACACACCAGGTTCAAATCCTCGCCAACCAATTCATTTTGCTGTGCAATTTTTGCAATCACGATGGATCGCAACTGCTTTAAATGTAAAAGACTGATATCGGACAGAAACTTTTTACGCTGCGCATTTTGTGAGAACTTTTACCACGTACCATGTTCAAACAGATCGGAAAAGCAATTTTATTTGATGGAAGCAAAAAAAAAAGACGATTGGAAGTGTGCTGAATGTTTGCGCAACAAGCGCAAAAAACAACCGAAGGTCCAGAAAACTTTAGAACGATCGCCAGGGAAATCGCCACAAAAATCGCCAGATATAGTACCACCAAAATCGCTAGAGAAATTACCTCAAAAATCTCAACAGAAAAATATGACCACACGTAAACAATTCAAACCGAATATACCTACCGAAAACTCTTTTGAAGAATTAGCTGATTTTGATGAAGAAGTTGAGGATTTGTCTCCAATTTCAGTCAATGGCTCTAAATTAAACAGAAGCTGCCCTAATTTACAACCAGATCATCTGGAAAAAATTGAAAAATTGCAAAAGCAATTATCTGAATTAACGGAAAAATTGGAAATTGCCGATAATGAGATTTCTAATCTCCTTTCCGAAAATAGCTGTCTTAAAAAACAAATAGCTACTTATGATACACAGGTTAGCCAACTAAAGGATATTTGTAAATATACTCCAAAAAAAGCGCATTTAAGATCCAATAGAAACAGCATTAACAAAACAAAATTAGATTTTTCTATTGAACAGTGTACTCCGAAGACGCCGAAGATACAATTTTTAAACGATGAAGTCAAAGATGCAACGACTAATAATAATATTAATAATAAAAACATCCCGGAAAAAAACCCACGCAGTGATGTGAAGAAGAAAAATAGAATTTTAAGTAAAATAGACGATAAGCTTCAGGGCAAGAAGCATATATTCATAGTTGGAGACGAACAAGTTAGGGGATTAGCGGCCAAGTTGATTAGGAAAAAATCAGGGAAAGGGAATAACACACATAGTATACAGGGACTAGTTAAACCTAATGCGCCTTCCAATGAAGTGTTAGATAATATTAATAATGTAGTCAGCACGGCGTCTAAGAATGATATTGTTATATTGTCTGTTGGGAACAATGATAGTGACCCTTTTAAGCTGTTAATAAATGTTCGCAAT
This sequence comes from Peribatodes rhomboidaria, assembly GCA_911728515.1. Classification (NCBI taxonomy): domain Eukaryota; kingdom Metazoa; phylum Arthropoda; class Insecta; order Lepidoptera; family Geometridae; genus Peribatodes; species Peribatodes rhomboidaria. The sequence goes on from OU452194.1 coordinate 4,583,737, forward strand.
GCATTAAATAAGCTAAAAAAATGCCAAGTGCTACTGCTAAATGTCTGTAAAAGTCAATTTTTAAATGTTAACGAGATAAATTATGAACTTAATATGATAAGTAATCATCATGACAACTGTAAGTTTGTCAAAATCAAGGACTTTTTCAAGAATTATAATCAGAAAATCCCTCAGATAGAATTAATAACAACAAGATTTAACTTTGAAATTGAGTATTTTGAATATGATATAAATATTAGATATGATCAATGTAATAATAATAATACAGAACAATCAAGTAATGTTAAAAGTAACTTGTCTCAAGATCTTGAAAAGCAAAAGGTGTTTTTTCGTTCCTAGAGACGACAAGTCTTGTAAAAATACGAGAGAAGAAAAAGTATATTTAAATATAGAGGGTTTAACCATTTTGCACCAAAACATAGCTGGACTTTGTAATAAACTCGATTATGTAGAGATATCATTAGATGAACTAAAAGCAAATGGCAATGAGGTGGATATACTTTGTTTTAGTGAAACGTATGTGAAACAGGGATCGGAAACCAATATAAAACTAAACAATTATAAATTAGTGGCCACGTTTTGTCGTGAGAAGTGCAGAGGGGGTACTTGTATCCTAATTAAAAAGTCGCTTCATACTAAACCCATATTAATACCATCCAATCTTGCCGTAAAATTTTACTTCGAGAGTTGTGGTATTGAAGTGATCGGACTTAATCTTGTCATATTTTGTATTTATAGAACACCGGAACAAAAAAAAATCACATATTGGTATATTTCTTCACAAACTTGATAGCTTACTTAATTTTTTAACTGATCATTTTAAGCGTAAGAAAATTGTAATTTGTGGAGATTGGAATATAGACATATTGAAGGAGGGACAGCGGCCAAGGATCTTTTGAGCCAACTACACAATTACAATTTTCAAACCCATATTAACTGCCCTACATGATTAAACTCCTGCCTAGATCAATTTGCAAGTAATATTAAGAACGTCCGCTCAAATATCTATACGCTAGGGCTCTCAGATCACGAAACCGCACAAACATTAACTATTAAAGCAAACAAACGAAAAGCATTTACTACATGGTTTGAACACAGACGTGACTTTAGTGAAGATAACATGAAGAAATTCTGTGAAGCTTTATCTTCCTTTTCATTTACGGAGATTTTTGAATCAAACACTTGTTCAGTCGCTTTCGAACATTTTTATGATACATTTTGTTTATTGTACAATATGTGTTTTCCTACTATTACTGTTAAAATGAACAACAAACCGGCAAACCTTAACTGGCTTACTAAAGGGATTAAGAAATCTAGTAGAACGAAACGTAAGTTATACTTGTCATACATTAAAACTAACATAAATAAAAAAGAACACAAAACTAAATTAAATACGTTTAGTAAAATATTGAAAAAAACAGTGTTACATTCACAAAGAATTGTTAATGAAAGACGTATAAAACATAATAAAAATAAAAGCAAAGCTATTTGGAATGCTATTGCATCCTCAACCACTAATAAACTAATAACAAATGACATTAAAACAATAAAATTTAACAACTTGACATATACGAATGCAAGTGACATCGCTAATTTATTCAATAATTATTTCATAAATTTGACATCTAAGAATTCTAAAAATACAAATGAATTGCAATTAAATAAAATTAAAACGAATACAAACACTATCTTTTTAACTCCTGTAGATTCAAGCGAAGTCTATAAATTAATTATTAGTTTAAACAACAGCAAAACAAGTGGATACGACGACATTACAACCAAATCTCTTAAAAGTAGTGCCGCATGGATTTGCCACCCACTTGCTCATATTATAAATTTATCATTTTTAGAAGGAGTATTCCCTGAACAATTGAAAATGGCAATTGTCAAGCCTTTGTTCAAGAAGGGTGATGTAACCGACCCAAATAACTATCGTCCCTTAACGATAGTTCCAGTCCTCTCGAAAATCCTTGAAAAGCGATGCTTTTTAGGCTAAATAGTTTTATTACAAGATTTACGATTCTACAAGAAGAACAATTTGGATTCCGGAAAGGATTATCTACGTCGCTAGCATGTTTTAATCTAATAAGATTTGTTACAGAAAATATTAACACAAATTACACCAATAACCAATAATTTCATTATTCTTAGATATGACTAAAGCATTCGACTTTGTAAATCACTCAATTCTTTTAGATAAATTGGAACGCTATGGCATTCGGGGTCCAGCATATAATTGGATAGCTAGTTATTTGAACAATAGAAAGCAGTATACAGAATTATCAAGAATTGTCGACAATACTCAAAATAAGCTTACAAAACAAAAATTTACATCAGAGTCATTAATAAATAATAGTGGAGTGCCGCAAGGAAGTATTTTGGCGGCAGTGCTTTTCTTGCTTTATATTAACGACCTTCCTCAATCCACTCCTCATAAGAGTGTACTTTTTGCAGATGATACTACAATAGTAATCAAATGTACTAATCAAGACCAGGCGCAACAAACCGTAACTAACGCTCTATCAGACGTAATCCATTGGATGGAAGCAAATAATTTAAAGATCAATGTAAACAAAACTAAACTAATTCACTTCAATTCATATAATTCTAATCAATTAAACCTTGACATTAATTATAACAATGAAATAGTTGATAATGTAGACAATTATACATTTTTAGGAATGACTCTTGACAAACATCTAAATTGGAAAATGCATATTGATATACTCTGTAAAAAACTTGATCGCTATGTTTTCGCTCTAAAAAAGATAAGACATACTGTGTCTATGGAGGCTGCGTTGACGGCATATCATGGCCATGTGTCGTCGTTACTGAACTATGGCCTGATAATGTGGGGAAACTCCGTCAACGTAGACAGAGTGTTCAAAATTCAAAAACGATGTGTTAGGATTATAAATAAAGCATGGTTTTTGGACAGCTGTAAACCACTTTTTAAGGCAAATAAGATACTTCCTCTGCCTTGCATGTATATCAAACAGGGGCGTAGCTACCGCCGTATTTGCCGTATCAATTATACGGGGCCCCCGGGCCACGGGGGCCCCCAAAGTGTGTAAGGAAAAAGAATAAAAACTTTTTAATTTATTTTATTTTACAAATGACAAAATTCTATAAAGCAATTTTCCTTTTTTTCCCGCCTTAAGCGTGCGTTCAAAAGTTGGCAACACTACATCGTTATGGCGGGCTGCGGGACTTCCCCGTTTTACTTACTTCATCTTCAACTCAGCGGGGAATCCCCGGGAATCCTTCATCGATATCGCGATGTACGTGTACGTTGTTGTACTTTGCATTGGATGTTAAACCACGGAGTGCAGTGCACTGTTTATTTACGCGCTTTATATAAATGTGCATTACATTGTAATTCAGTACAAACAATATTGTTCTTCTGGTTTAGCAGTATTAGTAACGATTTGTAAAAGAAATGAGTGAAAGGAAAAGAGATTATCCCAGCGGCGCTGAGAAAAGAAAAATTAAACAGAAAAGGGACGAGGTTATAAAAAGAGTGCCCAAAATTTATTAATTTTTTCAGAGACAAGATACTGTGAGTGATTTAGATTGGAAAGGTAAGTACTACACTACTACCCAACCCATTTATTAGGGGCCCGTAGTGATAAACAAGGAAATCTTTTAATTTCGGTCTGTCCATCTGTCCGTCACAAAAAGTTGTCTCCCCCCTCGATTTTCACAATTATACTGTTTTTAGGGTTCCGTGCCTTGATTAAAAAAAACAAAATTTTAACTTATCTATAGGATCGATTTGTTTTGTTGTTTGTTTATCAGTCCGTATCGTATCGTTAATTGCGTGTTGAGAACTTCAGATGTGCAGACTCGCTTTCGGGTTCTCGTTTTGTATGGCCACTACACTACGCGCTGCGTTTAAATAGCACGCAGGTGTATAGTAATGCACGGACGGGCTGCAGGTGATTTTGTATCTACTAATAGGTACGAGCACAATCCGCGTAGAATCTGTGTGCGTCTGAACTGAACACTCTCTAACTGTGACCCTTAGTAACGTTATTTATTTATATATAACTCTTTTTAGTTTAGTATCAAAGCATTCGTATTTATTTTTTAACAATTACTCGTTTATTTTTAGATTCTTCTGAAGCATGTTCTTCGTCACATATCCATCCGGAAATAGAAGAAAGCCAAGCACATACTTTATCGGATGTCCATCCAGAAATCGAGGAACCCCAAGTCAACGATTCTGATATATCTGCAGATAATGCAGATTGTAATATAATTTCATCAGATAGAGGAAATTTTGGTGACAATTTAACTGAATGCGAACGAAAAATAATTTTTAAATTGGGTCCATTTAAACCACAAGGACCATTTCCAAAAGTTTCAGAAAATAACCGACCTTTTTCAGCTTATTATTATTCATATTTCAATCAGGCAGGCATAAAAATTATAAGACCATGGTTATGTTATTCTAACGTTTTAAACAAACCGTACTGTCACTTCTGTTGGTTATTAGCAGATCGTCAAAACAAATCGTACTCCTCTGCTTGGGTTAACGGTGTTTCGGTTAGAAGCAATTTCACACAAACTATTCTTGACCATGAAAAGTCACAGCAGCATATTAGTGGCTCACTCTCTTATAATAATTGGTTGCAAGGAAATACCATCGATACTCTATTGAAAAGTGAAATCGATAGTAAAATTACATTCTGGAGAGATGTACTGCATCGTATAATTAATGTTATAATTACTTTAGTATCTTGTAATCTACCTTTGAGGGGGCATGATTCTGATTCTGGCAATTTTATGGCAATTTCACGTCTGCTATCTAACTATGATGCAACTTTAAAAGAACTTTTTCTAAAACCGAAAGGTGAAATAAATTATTTAAGCCCTACGATTCAAAACGAAATTATTAGTTTGCTTGGTACTAACGTTAGGAACAGTATTATCTCAGAAATTAAAAAAGCTCCATTTCTGACAATAATTCTGGATACAACACAAGACTTGTCAAAAATTGACCAACTATCTGTAGTTTTTCGATATATCTCGGTTACAGAAAATGATGATAATGTGCCTAAAGAAATAAAAATCTGTGAGTCCTTTTTAGGATTCATAGCAGTAACCGATTGCAGTGCTGCAGGTCTGAAAACTGTCATTTTAAATTTGACTAAAGAATATGGAATTGATTTGACTAAATGTAGAGGACAGGGATACGATGGAGTAAATGCTAAGTCGGGTGTGTATGGAGGATTACAAACCCTAATAAAAGAGCATGCTCCAAATGCCGATTATGTTCATTGTGCTGCGCACGCTTTAAATAAAACTTTAAAACTTGGTTTTGAACGATGCTGCGAGACATGTTCGTGAAGTATCGACTATTTTCGATAATTTAGAAAAAATATATACTTTTTTTGGCAATAGTATAAAACGCTGGGCTATGCTAAGTGACGATTCATCTGAAAAATATTTGATTACCCTTAAAAAGGTATGTCCTACCAGATGGTCTTCTAGGAACGACGCTTTATTAGCAGTAAAGAAATTTTTTTTACTAATCATGAAAACTTTGTACCAACTAAATTTAATTTCAAATAAAAAAGATGAACGTGAAGAATGTAAAAGTATAATTAATATTTTAGAGAGTTTTGATTTCTTAGTGCTCGTTACATTTTTTTCTTCACTATTTGAAATTATTAATCCTGTTTCTAAAGCTCTACAGCATGAAAATAATGACTTACAGAAATCTAGTATTTTATTAAGTAATCTTTTAAATAGACTGTGCCAATTAAGAAATCAGAATTCATTTAATAGTTTGCTAAATGAATCCAAAGATTTAGCAAAAAAGTGGGGGGTAACAACTGTTTTTAAAAACAGTAGGCGAAAGATAACGAAGCGTTTTTTTGATGAGTTATCACAAGATGAGAGAATTTCCGACCCGGAATCCTATTTCAAAGTCAATGTATACTATTGCTGTTTAGATATATTATATTAATTTCTCAAACTAAAGAAAGATTTCAGAGCCTTTGCAACCTGAGTAGTATATTCGAAATATTACAACCGGAGAATCTTCTTCAAGCGAAGAGATATTAAACGCTTCCGGAAAACTGTCTGCTAAATACAGTAAAGACATCTCACATAATCTTTGTGACCAATTAAAGGCTCTAAAAACATGCTTAAATTCTGAAATTAAAAAAAAATATTCCATTAAAGAACTCATTGAATTATTGCTAGTAAAATTCAATAGTCTTGCATCCAGTTTTCCCGAGGTAATCACAGCATGCTTTTTATTCTTGACCCTTCCAGTTACAACCGCAACGGCAGAAAGAAGTTTTTCAAAATTAAAACTAATAAAAAATTACTTAAGAACTTCGATGGGACAAGAACGGCTGTCAGACATCTCACTATTGTCCATAGAGGCAGAAACTTTAGAAAAACTAAAATCATCATCAGCCATAAATGATTTAATAAATCAGTTTGCCGATAAAAAGGCAAGGAGAGTGAATATTTAAAATTCGATTTTTATTTGTAAAATGGGTAAATTATGTGATAAATAAATATTACTTCTCACAATATTTTTTTTCTTTTGTGAAAAATCTTTACCTCCATATAAGGGCCTCCAAAAAAATTTTTATACGGGGCCCCGACAAGGCACGCTACGCCACTGATATCAAAGCTATTTGCTTATTCGCGAAAGAACATCCCGACTATTTTAAGAACCGCAGCCAAGTTTTGACTCCTCAAAAAAGACTAAAGTTCGCTAACTTATTATATCAACCGCCTGTCAAAAAAGATATTTACAAACGCAATGTGTATAATATGTGCATTTCAATTTATAACAATATTCCAAATAATTAAAAAATTTTAAATGGACTCGATTTCAAAAAGTCACTGACTGAGTGGCTTCACCATAACTGTTTTTATAGCATTAAGGAATTTTTAAATTTTAGCGGTACAATAAAATTATAAGAAGAAATAGTTTACAACATTAAATATTTGCACGTCTGCATGCAGACATAATACACTATACCTAAGACAATAATTTTAAGACCTTTATACCTATGTGACTGTAATAAGCAAATAAACGATTTGATTTGATTTGATTTGAACAGTTTTGTTCATATCTGGTTCATATTTGGGTATCAAAGATACACTTATGAACGTCAACGTCTTTGCTTCACTCGGTCAAGTACCTACGTTCGTACATTTTTATTATGCCCAGTGGTTAGTCTTAGCGTCAGAGTTGTTAGACCGTCCCAATGCCTCTGACATGGCTTCGTGATTGTTATAGGACTGCTACTACTATAGTCGAGCTACGCTATGAGCGTACCAAGGTTTACTATGGCTTTGAGCTCGATGGATACAAGCATAATGTAGGAAGTCGAGCTACGCTATGAGCGTACAAAGTTTTTCGGCCATGATCTCGTATAAAATAATGTAGATCTGTCCTATTCAAACATCTATTCACTCATTCATAGGATACTAGACTATTTAAAAATACGGAGTGCGAGGTTAAGAAAATTCAGAAACTGAATCCGTCCTTGTGGTGCTTTCCAGGGTCTGATGCTAGAACTGCACACCCGGCAAGATCTGCCTTCGACGGGAGCCGACGTAGCTCGCCGCCTGCCGCCTGCTGCCGCTCCAGGACCTGGACTGAGCTCACCTGCTGCAGCGACTCACTCACTGACCAGCGCCTCTATCGTCAGGAACACAATTAAAAGTAAATCGACTACCTGATCGTTTGGCAGACACCACACAGCTACATTTACACACATTACATACATTTGACGATAATATCAGTTGTTCTCATTGCGTGCAACAAAACAATTACTAAATTAAAATACACACACGAAGTTACACGATTGTGCGTGTTGCCAGGACAGGTCCATCTGAAGTGTTGTGGTTAAAGTTTTGACCGATTGCCCCGATTGGACTACAAATGTTGTTTTGCATTGCGACAGCGACAATTAGAACGAAAGGTATTTTGTTATAAATATAAAAAAGGCCTTGGACGGGGCCTACCCATCCATTATCACCATTTTAAATTATAAATACTAACACAAAATTATTACAATGGAACGCATACTCAAAAAAATAATTAAGTTAATAAATAAGAGAAGAATGGCTATTGCAAAGGTTAATTTACACAAGAACAGCCAGTTATTAACATGTTTCAAGAGTAATAAGCCTACAGCAGAGAAGCTTATGGACATAAGGCGATGTCTGGAGCGAAGAGCTGACGTGAATACGACTGATGATAATGGAAAAACACCGCTGCACCTGGCGGTGCGGCGCGACAGGGTAATCATAGTGAAGCTCCTGCTAAAGCGAGGTGCTAACGTGAAGGCACAAGCTAAGTGTGGAAGCACGCCGCTGCACGAGGCGGCCCGTTACGGGAGGACGTCTGTTGTAGAGCTGCTACTGAACCATGGCGCTGAACTGAAATCGCAGACAAAAAATGGAGACACGCCTCTAGCCAAGGCAATGCAATCCAGGGTGACTTCAGCCGTAGAGCTGCTTCTGAATAGAGGTGCTGAAGTGAACGCGCAGGCAACAGGCAGATTCACGCCACTGCACGTGGCGGCGCTATCCGGAAAGACATCTATAGTGGTACTACTGCTGAACAATGGTGCTAACGTAAATGCACAGAGAATAAATGGAGACACGCCACTGCACGAGGCAGCGCGTTCCGGAGCGACGTCTGTCGTGGAGCTGCTGCTCAACAATGGCGCTAATGTAAACGCGGCGACAAAATACGGGTTTACACCACTGCACGACGCAGCATTTAATGGGGATACGGCTACGGTGAAACTACTGTTAAAGTGGAAATGTAACGTGAATGCGCTAGGTGAAGAAAACATCACGCCGTTTTTCCAGGCGGCAGTATGCGGGAACATATCTGTCCCAAAGCTGCTGCTAAGTAGAGGTGCTGACGTGAATGCCCGTGAATCAACAGGTGGATACTCACCGCTGCACTTGGTGGCACGTAGTGGGATGATATCAGTCGTGGAGCTACTACTTAGCAAAGGTGCTGACGTAAATGCAAAGGCTATAGAGGGATGCACGCCACTACACGAATCAGTACTTTACGAACAGATATCTATCGTACAGCTGCTGCTCAATAAAGGCTCTGACGTTCATGCTCGTGATCGTGCTGGATACACATCCTTGCACGGGGCAGCGAGTTTAAGGCATACGTCTATGGTGGAGTTGCTGCTGAACAACGGCGCTGACGTGAACGCAACGGCATCAGACGGAAACACGCCACTACAAGTGGCGGCTCGTTTAAAAGACATATCTGTCGTAAAATTGCTTATTGAGAGAGGCGCAAACATAAATAACCACGATCAAGACGGATACACGCCGCTTCACATGGCAGCGGGCTTTAGAAAAAGATCAGATTTGAGGCTGAAAATCAGCTCTGATATGAACGAAGACACACCGCAACACGAGGCGGCGCGCTGTACAGTGCTCTCTACCGTGGAGCTACTACTGAATAAGGGTGCTAATGTTAACGCAAAGTCATCAAGAGGAAACACACCACTTCACGAAGCAGCGTTATTTGAAGAGACATCAGTTGTAAGCCAGCTTATAAATCGAGGTGCTAATGTTAACGCACTTACTAAGTACAAAGTTACACCACTGCACCAGGCAGTAAATTCTGGAGAGATATCGAAGGTGCAGCTGCTGCTGAACAAAGGAGCTAACGTCAATGTGCAGAAAACAGACGGTGACACGCCGCTACACTTGGCGTTGCGCAATGAAAACGCAGTCATCGCTGCGCTGCTGGTGAACCACGGCGCTGACGTCATGCTCAGAAATATGACAAACGATGCTCCCATGTGCTACGCCCATTTATTCTGTTTTACAGACAACACGGAGATTGTAAATTTGCTACGAAATGCTGAAGCTAAAGCAAACGGAAATGTTTTGTTGAACAATAACTACAGGACTCAACACTTCCATGACGATTTTATAAATAACAATCGCGATATGTCTTTATATAATAGTTTGCAATCTGGTGAACGCAAGTATTTGAAGACAATCGATACTTCTGGCTTACTTGGACAGCTATACGAGACTAAAATGATAAGTCTTGTTTTCATTCGATTGTTAAACCACGAGCAAGTAGAACAAATCTTGCTCGGGGCCAACGTCCACGGCATCGGTGCCGTGGATGACATCTCCCTGCGGTACAGAGTGAGAGGTCAACGAAGACCGGTCGTGCTCTTCATGCAAATCAAACATAAGGAAGACGGAAAAGGGACTAAACTTACTGATAAAGCCTTGTGGAGTGACTCCGGGGACTTCAGCTTGCGGAAGTACTTCGAGAGCTACCTTATGATCAGGAAGCGATTCAGGGTCGGTCACGAGGACCCCATGTTCGAGGGAGAGTTCAGTGACGTCGACTGTTACTTCGTCTTATACACGACAGCCCAAGAAAATATCGCTAAAAAGAACACCGCAAACCAAATAAGCGATATAGTACACGATCTTATAGATACAGGACCAAATACAAAACCTTTTCAATACAGCTACAATGAAACCGATGAACGTAATTTAGCCAAAAAGACAGAAGAAGCTCAAATCAAAAATGTTGACGTACTTGTTGACGATTTTCTCAGCAGATTTTGGTTTTATACCAGTCAAGCCAAAGAAGACGAAGTAGAACGCAAAGTTAAAGTTGAAATAAGCAAACATTACAACAACGAGAAAGACACAAATCATTTTAAGTTCGATATACATTCCAATGCAATTTTTTTGAAAGCTCACGATCAAATACAAAAATGGTGGAAGCAGGAAGGCGCAGTTTCTTACCTAAGTCGATCAAATGATTTTTTTAGATGTGGAAAGCTTGCATGCCTTCATGACGTATTTTCGACTGTTTTTAATGCTATGGATTACTTAAAAGTAACCGTTAAATTAGAACTCAACCAACATTTCGCACAGTGCAACACTCCCATTGGAACATCTAGAGTCTGTAATACGACACTTACTAGATTGTTTAAATTATTTGGCACAGAAAACAAATTGATTACTGTGGACACGGACTTTAAGAATAAGATTGTAAGTCTGCTAAATGACGAAAGTGAGAATTATCTATTAGGCAGTGATCAATTAAAAGCTGTTGATTATAATTACGAAACCACGGATAAAGTAAACCGCACGGATGTAATTTTAAAATATCATAGACACAATGTGTATTTAAAGAGGGCTGGAACATCCGGGGTTGGTGGCACGTTGTTTAGGTTAAAAATTATGAGTCTAGTTCTTTTGCGAGTGCTGAACCACGATCAAATAGAGCAGGATCCTCTACTCGGAACCAAAATCCGTGGCATCTGTCATATGAGCGATATCTGTCTACGGTACAAGGTGAAGGGCCAGCAGAGACCGGTCGTGCTGTTCGTGCAACTGATTCACAGAGAGCATCCCGAGAAAGGATGCCTTACTGATGAAGAAATGTGGAGCGACACGGGGAACTTCAATCTGAGGAAGTACTTCGCAAGCTATCTTGAGATCAAGGACCGGTTTCGTGTCGGCAATGAAGACCCCATGTTTGAAGGAGACTTTTGCGACATCGATTGCTACTTTATTTTGTACACGTCAGCCAGTGAGAGCTTTTCTAAGAAGAAAACTAAATGCCAAGTGAACGAGGTAGTACACAGTCTCATAAACACAGGACAAAACTCGAAAGTTCATGAATATGATCATGACGAAGCTGACATTGACTGTTTAACCAAAATGACAGCTTTGAACCGAATTGAAAAACTAGGAACAGTTTTTCTAAAACTTCTTAAGTCCGAGAAACTTAAACCTGATAACATTTTGGTGCATAAGCTTATAGCAAGATACCACGTGGCCATGAGACGGGAAGTTTTACAGCAGTGCGAGATACAACCAGCTAACAAAGAATACCGTTTGTGGGAGTTTCGGTCTGAGTTTTTAAAGAGCGATGTCGATTATTTGGTTACTCTTAAGAAAATATTTGCCAAAATATTGCCCTTTAAAAACGAAAGCACCAAAGAATGCCAGCAAGGTCTATGTAATAATTATCTAGAAGTCTTACAATCAAAACGAATAAAACTACCTCTAGCGTTTGGAAATTTAGACATGACGTTCCGCGGGAGAGAGGACAAAGTACAAAAGAGGATGAGAACTCTAGCAGAAAAACTTGTACACTTACTAGAATTAAATAAAATTACGAAAATTGTTGAAATCAGCGATGATGACGTAGGCCCAGGGAAAGCTATAGAAGAAGGCTTTATTAACATTAACGGTGGCATCGGGAGCGCAGTCGGGAACCTACTTGTATTAGATATAGATTCGAATTTATTAAAGTTCAACTTGGACAAAGAAACACTGCCACACAATGCTGCTTTATTTTTAAAAGAGCTGGAAGGTGACAGATATAAGCCAATCAACGAAGATCTAAGCCTCTTCAGAATCAAAATCAGCATTGACAGCTTTCCAAAATATTCATTTGGTAGAGACGAATATGATACGAGACAAGCAAGAGATTTTTTGAACAAGTTTTGGTTTTACTCTGATCAGGCGAAGGAAGACGAAGTAGAACAAATTTTAAAACACGAAATGAACAAACAATATTCTGAAAATAATTTTTTTTTGAACTATAACGACAATAAGTTTTTTTCAGACGCTATTTCATTGCATTCCCTTGATGAAATGCGGAAGTGGTGGATGCAAACTATTGAATCGCCTTACTTAAGCCGAGCGAGCGAGTTTTTTGAACGCGCAGAGCTAGCAGATATCTACAACCGCTTGCAGACCGTCATAAATTTTATGTACATATCAAAAATTTATCGTGTAGATATAAAAATTAAACGAGTCGATAAACACGCAAGGACCGAACCTATAAGTCATATTTTCAAAAAGATTTGCGGTCAATTATTTAACTTATTCGACCCGCAATTCTCGGAGTCGTTCGATTTTAAGTTACAGCGTTCTGGAATTCTCAACAGTTCAAAGTTGAGTTTAAGAATTCACCCAGATGTGGAGTGGGTGGCGTTGATTTTGTTAGCCGGACCTGCGTATAATGATTATCGGATAATTGCTAAGGCAGGTCCAAGCAGCGGGTGCCGCCGGGCTACGGAGGGATTCATGATTCGAGAACAAATGTTTGACAGTTATTTTTGTACGACAAGAAATGGCCTGAACAATGTACATGATGAAGCTCATAGCTTCCCTTTCATTTTGAATTAGATATTCCGCATTCGCCCCATATTTACATAAATTTGTCAATTTAAACGTATTCCATTATTATTTCCATTCCAATATTCCGCATTTTGCGGTGATGGTCTGCCTAGTAGGAGAAGGCCCGCCTCTCCAGTTCAAACACAGCCGCCGGCACGGACCAAAATGTTCAATGAATGTGCGTATTGTATGTCATCTGCTACATGACTGATTGCATGTCATCTGCTACTTTTTATTTTTAAATGCCTGGAGCCCGGTGTATGGCGACAGGCTAGCCCCCTGTCACCTCCATACTCTGCAAGACTATGGAGCGTGTCCTCAACAGTAGGCTCCTGGCGTACCTTGAAGCGAATGATCTTCTCAGTGACCGGCAATACGGTTTTCGCCGAAACCGGTCTACTGGTGACCTTCTAGCGTACGTCACTTACATTTGGAGTAAGGTCATTGAGAAACATGGGGAAGCACTCGCAGTTTCCCTTGACATCTCAAAGGCTTTCGACAGGGTTTGGCATGACAGCCTTATCAGCAAGCTCACTTCATTTGGCTTGTCTGCTTGGTTTGTTGCGTGGATTTCGGATTTTCTGAGGGGTCGATCCATTCGAATTGTCGTTGATGGCTGCTCGTCTGATCGAATGGATATAAATGCCGGGGTTCCTCAGGGGTCGGTGCTTTCTGCGACACTCTTCTTGCTGCACATTAATGATCTGCTTAAGCCCGGTACCTTTGGGTATGCAGACGACAGCACTGTTGTGGAAAGCTATAAATCTAACGCGCAGTCTAGTGGACCTCAAATCCAGTCTCTGAGGGCTGACATGGTTGAGCGCTTGAACTTGTCCCTCCAGGCAGTCTCCAGTTGGGGCGATGCCAACCTGGTCAAGTTCAATGCGGCTAAGACCCAGGCGTGTCTGTTTTCCGCAAAAAGGAGGCCTTTCGAACTGGTTCCTACTTTCCAAGGTGAATCCATCCCGATTAATAACAACCTTGAGCTTTTAGGAGTTTCTTTGACTTCCACCCTCAATTTCGGCTCCTATATTGAGGCTAAGGCTCAATTATCTGCTAAAAAGCTGGGTGTCCTCTCGAAGGTGCGACGGTACTTCACGCCGGAACAGTTGCTTTAATATATAAGGCCCAGGTTCGGTCGTGCATGGAGTACTGTTCGCACCTTTGGGATGGATCGGCCAAGTACCAGCTCGAGGCGTTGGAGTCCATCGAGAAACGTGCGAAGAAGCTCATTGGCAACGACTCCCTTGTCCAGGCCAAACTTCAAAGTTTGAATCATCGGCGCAAGGTTGCTAGTCTATCGGTTTTTTATCGGATACATTTCGGGGAGTGTGCATCTGGTTTGCATGACCTTATTCTCCCTAGCCCGTTCTTCTATAAAACAACCAAGAGTACGAAAAAGCGGCATCGTTTTATGGTTGACATACCTACAACACGCACGAAACGCTTTGGTTCCTCATTTCTCATACGGACCGCTAGAGTGTGGAATACTCTGCCAGACTGTGTGTTCCCTGACACTTATAATCTGGGTGTCTTCAAGTCTCGAGTGAATCGGTTTCTTCTAGGCAAGCGTGCTCCATCGTAGGCCGCATCACTGCTTATCATCAGGCATTTTGGCGGCCAAACGCAAGCCTATTATGTAATAAAAATAAAAATAAAAAATTATTGGGACTGAATATCGTCTGGCGAAGTGTGGGTGTTGTATTGCACCTCTGCCAGCCCCCTCGGGGAAAGGTAAAGGTTTATTGTAGGTAAAGTTTATTATTATTATTATTTTCACCTGCAGTTCCACAGAAACCGTTTCAAATCCTTTTCTGTACCGCTGAAAAATTTTACGCAAATTTAATGCGTGTAACCGATTACGTACTAGAGGCGTGAAAGCGTAATTCACAAAAAAACAAAGAAACAAACTCATTTTCGCATTTATAATATTAGCTACGGTTAGATTCAGATACAGATTATTTATTGCCATAAGCCGTACAGTACACATGATGTTTCAAAACACAAAATTGCATTCAAATTCAAATTCAAATTTCTTTATTTCAGGCCTTTTTTGTCACCCATAAACATTGTAATTATATGTAGAATATAATTAAATTTAAAATTAAAATGAGGTATTAACTATTACATTGAAATTAACATAAAAATAAAAATAAAATGAAAAATAAAATGTCAAAAATTAATGAAAATAAAATAATAATAATAATAAAATGTCACACATCACAAGCGACACATTAATAGCCTCTCTCCGGCACGGGCACGGAGACATGTCTCTCGCAACAATGCCGGAAAAAAGGACAGTCAAGCCTAGACGCGATCATCTTTAGGATGATGTTGGAGCTGGCCCGTACTCTGTGCATCAAGGATTAAAATGATAATGAACGAAGTCTGAACATTTCATTTAAGTCCTGTTAGTCAACTAGAGGAACCGAAATATTACTAAGTACGGATTGAAATTGTATAGGCAACCGAGCGAAGAAGCAAGCGAAGCGTCTCCGCTTCAGCTTCGACTAAAATGCTTTCGTATGTACGAATTCTGCCTGGATTTCTGTTTGAATTTTTGTTTTCCTCTACCGGTCGCATTTCTCAGCCGATTGCGTTGATGATTCTGCGTTGTATATTTAGAGAAAACAGCTTCCTAACCCTAACTGGAATATTTATTTTAGAAATGTGTTTATTTATTAGAAATACTTTGTTTATAATACTACTTTGTTTTAATACTTTGTTTATTATTACTTTTTTAATGTAAGCTCAAGTCGTGCGGAAATCTTACGCTCTAAACATAAGTACAATATTTCTATTCGTCGAGTCAACAATGCCATGTTCTGTATCAGTTCATTTTATACTGCCATAAAAACATACAACCACTTAGGTACCTATTGTCTTCAAATCTTTAAACACATCACAATTTAAAATTCAATTAAAAACCTGGTTAGCTTCAAAAGTGTATTATAACCTAAAAGAATATTTTAATGATGATACATGTAATAATTTATCATAAAGTTAGAAATGTAAGAAGTAGAAAATTTTAAGAAAGCTCTCTTGAATTAAGATTAAGATTAGGCTGGTTAAATTTGAAATGTAAAACATAATGTATGTAGGTAATTAAGATAAACAGTACCTGGATGACCGAGCTTTGCTCGGTATTTTTTTTTTTTTTTAATTGTGTTTTTTGGAAATTATATTTAAGTACGAATTACTAATAAAATGATGAAATATGAATAATATTTTTCGATCTTACCGATAGAATAATAAAAAAATATGAACTGGTTATTTAAAGAAAAAAATCATGAGTTATAAGCGTTTTTTTCCAAGATCGTTTAGGCATTTTTAAGTGAACACGTGCATTAAGAAGACACAAATAACTTAAATAAACAATTGATTTTAGTCTAACCTCAAAGCAAACACTCATTGACTTCGTGTTACTTAACAACGCCATCTGCTGTTGTGTCGTTAAAGCAATTAGTTGCTCACAAAAAATAGTATTATTATTCGCCAATAGATGTCAGGAAGAGTCATATTTTTCAGTTGAGAAGAGTTTATGTTTAAGTTGATTATCGATAAAACACGAATAAAATGACATTTTCTAAAAATGTTTCCTAGCTAGATCGATTTATCGCCCCCGAAACCCCCTATATACTAAATTGTATGAAAATCGTTGGAGCCGATTCCGAGATTCCAATTATATATATATATATACAAGAATTGCTCATTTAAAGATATAAGATAGTAATAAATAGCCTCATATTGCACGCCCGCGATGGGCAAACTGTTGAAACTGAACCTTAAATTAAGAACACTTTTTGTATACAGTTCATGCAATAAAAATATTCTATTCTATTCTCTTGAAATTTTGTGAGTAGGTTCAATAATTGTATACCTAGTTTTTGTTTTGCTAAGTCAGTTTTTGTTTTTTTTTTTCTAAATTACTGAGATAAGGTCTTTTTTTCGAGAATCGGTTGAGAAATGCGGCTTGTAGTTGAGGACAGACGTCAGTCGCGAAGTCTCCAGCTCACAGAAGTACTAGTATCTTAATTACTGCTTAGCTCCTAACATTGTTACTCGCAGTTATCAGATAGTACAAGTATAGTAAAGTAAAGTAAAATTTTATTGCTCAAAACAGGTACCTAAAAAGGTGAAGTAAGTATGTTAAAGTAAGTCTCAACAGTTTGTCCTAGCGGACATGCAATATTTAACAGTTTAGAAAATTATGTAATATTTACTAAACTAGATATTTACATCTAATTCACACTTCAATAAAATTAACATCAAACAAAACAATTTAACGAACAAACACTACTTACACATAATTTATTAAAATGGCTTATTTTTAATTATTATGTAAAAAAGTTATAAATTAAATTAAAAGTTAGTTATAAATTATATTGAGATCAGATTTTAGAGTAGAGGCTAATTAGATTAGGTAAGTAAAGAAATTTACCTTTTCTATAATATAAATACGGACCTGATCCATGTGTAGAGGCATAAAATTCTTTCATGTCATAAAAAGTTTTTTCTACAAGCCATTTCTTAAGACTTTTTTTTAAATTGGTGTCCTTCTAATGATTTTACAAATAGGTAAATCGTTATATGTATTTATAGCATGAACGTACTTTTGAGAAACATTTCGTTATTTGCTTGTCAAATCTTATCAAAATAAATAACAAGTATCCTGTCATTTTCTGTGGCCTCGACAACGTGTGTGCAAAATTTTATGATGATTGGGTGAGTAGGTAATCAAGGCGTGAAAGCGTAACAAACAAACAAGCGAAGCAACTCTCATTCACATGTATCTACCGAGCAAGCGTTAGTGAGCGAAGCGTCTCTGCTTGAGCTTCGATAAAAATGCTTTTTGTATGTCCGGATCTCTGTCTTATCATATTATACTTAGGTATTCGGTACGTATCCTATTATACATCCTACTAAGTTTGTATGTCTGGATGGATGGATGGATGGATGTTTGTTACTCTTTCACGCCAGAAAGGCTGAACAGATCTGAATGAAATGTGGCACAGAGATAGATTATAGTCTAGAATAGCACATAGGATACTTTTTAACCGCGGGTGAAACCGCGGGGCGCAGCTAGTATTACATATATTAGAATTATAATATTATAAATAGAATTTTTGGTCGAGTCAGTAAGTATTGAGATTGTTTTCAAAATGGTGGAGATATTGACAAAATTCCAAAACCTGACTCGGTAAATTTTTGTTATAAATAATAACGAACCTGCTTACAAAATTTTATGAGAATCGGTTGTGGAATGCGACCGACAGAGGAGGACAGACGCCGGTTGCAAGGGCTCCAGCTAACAGAGACAAAGAGTATAGGAAATAGTATTGCATAGTATTAGGATAATATTCAAGTACCTAAAGCGGCTAAATACACCAGACTTGTGGAGCCAAAAATGAGATAAGGTGGCGGACTGCGGAGTGAGTAATCGAGAATTCATGATAAAAGTCTGAATAGAATGATTTTGCGCTATCTGATAACGCTAACTACTTAAAATTATTTTTGTGAAAAATAGATACGAAACGTACCTACTATTTTCTTTGTTCTTAAGTACTATTTTTATTTTTTTACTAGTACCTAACTATTTGTTTTTTTTATTGCTTGATAGGCATAGAGTACAATTATAGTACTGTTAAAAAATGTTGATAGGCTTGTGTTGGCTGAGTTCACGCCTAATGTGCTTCGTACGATGGATCACGCTTGCCTAGAAGAAACCGATGCACTCGAGATTTGAAGACACCCCGATTATGATGTTAAAACGGATTTTTAAGCTGCGTGCGTTAATACAAGGTAAAAAAAAACAAACATTACATTAATCTTAATAAATAAATACTTACTTACTCGTATCAATTAATTTATGCATTAGACATTTGTTGCATCATTTCTTGTTATCTAACGGTTATATAGAAATTACCTATATAGGTACTTACGCACCATCCGTGAGAAGATACCTTATAGTACTGGAGCCTACGACCAAAAGCTTTTAAACGAACTTTTTACTCGACTGCGCAAAAACGAGGGTTATGTTTTTCGAGTGTATGTATGTAAGTATGTAAATATAATTATGTGTATATGTATGTATGTATGAGGTTTCTTTGGCACGCCCTACAGCTTATACAGCTTGATGGATTTCGACATGTGAGGTGTCATTTGAATCGTCTTCATAGTGGAAGTGACATTGCCTGACATAGGGTATAAATATATTGCAGCCGGATTTTTGTTTTTCTTCTAATAATGTTACTTGTTCGTCATAATTATAACTAGTGTGAGCTTTAGACCTCGCGACTGACGTTTGTCCTCTACATGTCGTACTCAATCGATCGATTCTCGTGAAATTTTGTGACCAGGAGGGCTATTCTTACTCGTGAGATGAGATGAGATTTTATCTTGGTCACTCTCACACCTATGACGTTTCAAGCGAGAGTAACAAGGACGGAAAACGATGAGATGAAAATCTCAAATCTCCGAATAGGGCCACAGATCGCATTTCTTAACTGATTCTCTTGAAATTTTGTGAGTATAGGTTCGATAATAATCTATCTATCTATCTATAGTATAGGTATATATAAAAATGAATTGCTGTTCGTTAGTCTCACTAAAACTCGAGAACGGCTGAACGGATTTATCTTATCTTAGTCTTGAAATGTTCGTGGAGATCTAGGGAAGGTTTAAAATGCGAGAAAAAATCGAATAATTTCCGGGAAAACCCTAAAAACAGCCCTTTTCTATTTCCCATACAAACGTTTTCTAAATAAAATGTACTTAGAGTCAATTTGAACTTTATTGCAAGCATTTTAAGCATTTTTGCTGAAGCAGAGACGCTTCGCTCGCTACGATAACAAAATCGGTGTACATTTACAATATCAAACGTGTTCCTATGATACCTACTGTTCTTTTTTTTGAAACAGCAGAAATGGCCTCCCACGTAGTTGCTACATTTTGACCGTTATTACCCACCTAGGTAGTCGGGTTCAGAATCATAACATAATTTGATGACGATTTTATAAAGTTTCAACCGTATTGCTATGACACATGGTTTTGGTTGTGGGCTCTCGTGCTATTATGTCGATTCGTAATTTGGACGAGCCAAGCTTGTATTCTATTGGGACTATTTGGGACAACTTTTCGGTGTCCGATTAAGCTATTTGGTATAGGTATATGACATGTACTTACAATGTATACAACAGTATAAACATGTCAAAAGCAAGTTATTAAATTTTTAAAAGATTTACAGTGTAGGTTATTAGGTTTTTTTATGAGGCCATAAAAAATCTCACTAACCTTGTGGCATTTTGCAGGGTCAAAACGGATTCCTGAGAGACGTAACTCAGTCTACCTACGTCAATTGGCCTTCTGCCGCTCCTGGACCTGGAAAGAGCACCCGCTGTAGCAGTTACCAGTACGGCGTTTTCCCAAAGGACAGCTGACTCACTTCTGGAACCTCCACATCAATGTTATGAGAAGCCTAATGGTATTAAGTTGTTCTGTCGCCTTAACATTTTGATATAGGAATTCTACTTAAATAAGATTTTAAAATATTTCCTAAGCCACACAAACATACACGAGATTTACAAAAAAAGCACGAGCTTTATTTTATACGATATTTTTGTATACATCAGTTAAATTCTCGTGAATAATCAAAAAAATATATATATCAGCTCAACGCAAAGAAAACAGATGGATACTGAGTGGGTTCAGAGCAGCAGGTCTACAAAAGAGAAACCGACAGCCGTAAGCCAATGCCTGGACGAAGTGGACGATGAAGGAAACACGCCGCTGCACCTGGCAGTGTGGCGCGAAACGAAGATCGTCCTTAAGATGTTGTTGAGTCGGGGTGCTAATGTGAATGCGCAGAATACAAATGGATGCACGCCACTGCATGAGGCAGTACGATCCAAGAAGACACTAGTCGTGGAATTGCTTTTGAATAACTGGGCTGATGTGAACGCCCAAGATAGAAAAGGAGAAACCCCGCTGCATATGGCAGCGGAATGCGGGCTGACGTCTGTCGTAGAGCTGATTCTACAGAATGATACTGACGTAAATGCACACAGCTCCCGAGACTCACCGTTGCATGTGACAGCGTGCTCCAGTGATATATTAATTTCAGAGCAGCTGTTAAGCACAGACGCAGATGTAAATGCTCAAGATAGATCCGGAGAAACCGCGCTACATAAAGCAGCGCAACGCCAGCAGAAATCTGCCATAGAACTGTTTCTGAAAAATAATACTAACGTAAACGCGTACAGAAGCCATGGAGACATACCGCTGGGCCAGGGCGGGTGTTCACGAAAAAAATCAATTGTAGAACTACTGTTAAGCAAAGGTGCAGACGTGGATTCCCGAAATATAAACGGGGAAACCCCGCTGCATAAGGCAGTGCAATCCGGACAGAAATCTGTCGTAGAGCTGCTACTACAAAATGGTGCTGAAGTGAACGCGCAAAGTAGGTACCAAGGTACACCGCTGCAGGAAGCAATATGTTCTGGAAATAGCACTATTGTGGGGTTGCTTTTAAATAAAGGCGCTGACGTGAACTTGCATGATGGATTTGTGCACATGCCACTGCACAAGGCAGCGAAATCTGGGAACAAGTCTATCGTGGAGCTGCTATTAAGTAAAGGTGCAGATATCAACGCGCAGGTAAGAAACGCGGGCACGCCGCTGATGATGGCGGCATATTCCGGCAAAACGTCTGTCGTGGAACTACTATTGAACAAAGGCGCTGACGTAAACTCGCATAATCGCTTTGGACACACGCCATTGCATGACGCGGTGAGTTCTGGAGAGTTGCATATCGTGGAGCTGCTTCTAAACGCAGGCGCCGATGTACATGCTCAGTCTATATGTGGAGACACGCCACTGCACGACGCATGCAACCAAGCACGTTCTGGGAAGATACCTATCATTCAGTTACTGCTAGACAATGATGCTGATATTAACGCGGGTAATGAAAACGATAGAACGCCACTGCACGAGGCGATACAACACCTGGATGTTATGTCTATTGCTGAGCTGCTGCTGACAAAAGGTGCTGACGTGAACGCACGAGATACAGATGGCAATACTCCACTTCACATGGCAGTAGATTTAGAAAGAATTTCGCTGGTGGAATTATTGATAAGCAAAGGCGCATATGTCAATGCGCAAAACTCAGACGGCGACACGCCTTTGCACGTAGCGATGTGCAATGAGAATAGCTACATCGTCACTCTGCTGGCACGTCACGGTGCTGACGTCACACTAAGAAATAAGACCGGAGATACGCCTTTAACTTATGCTATGCTGTTCTCTTTTAAAGGCAAACAAGACATAGTTCGTTTACTACATATTGCTGACAAAGAAGCAAGCAAGCAAAAAAAAGAAGAAAAAGCAAGTGATACTCCTTTACTGAGCCCTATTTCATCTCAAAATATTAAGCAATTTAAGTATTTTAAAATCAGTGACACGTCAGGCGTATCAGGCCAGTTGTACGAGACTAAAATGATAAGTCTAATTTTGATACGAGTGCTAAACCACAATAATATAGATGAAGATATCTTGCTCGGAGTCAACATGCAAGGCATAGGTGACTTGGACGATATATGCCTACGGTACCGAGTGAGGGATCAACACAGACCAATCGTGCTATTCATCCAAACCAAGCACAGAGACGAACCTGAAAAAGGAAAACTCACTTACGAATCCTTGTGGAGCGACTCCGGGGACTTTAGCTTGCGGAAGTACTTCGAAAGCTACCTCATGGTCAGGGAGCGGTTCAGGGTAGGACACGAAGACCCCGTGTTCGAGGGCGAGTTCAGTGACGTCGACTGTTACTTTGTCTTATATACTTCAGCTAAGGAAAGTCTTACTAAGAAGAATACCGAAAAAAAAGCAAGCAAAGAAATGCACGACCATAAAAATACAGCACAAAATACAGAAGCTTTTCAATACAGCTACGATGATGACGATATAGAGCGCTTAACTAGAGTGGCAGTTAAGGTTAGAGAAGAAAAATTGAAGACCAATTTGAATTCAATAGTATATTATGAAAATGAAGAAGTAAAGGATTTTTTTAGTAAATTATGGTTTTATTCTAATCAGGCCAAACAGAACGAAGTAGAACGTATTGTAAAGGATGAAATAAACAAACATTACAACAATAATAAAGATGCAAAAGATTTTAAGTTTGAGATACATTCCAATGCAATTTTTTTGAGAGCTCACGACGAAATACAGAAATGGTGGATGCAGAAAGGTAAAACATGCTACTTGAGTCGATCGAGCGACTTTTTTAGACGTTCAAAGCTAGCATGCCTTAAAAATGTTATTCAAACTGTTCACGATGCCATAGATTACTTTAAAATAAATGTAGATTTCGAGTTTATCCAAG
The DNA here is from genome assembly GCA_911728515.1 of Peribatodes rhomboidaria. Taxonomy (NCBI): domain Eukaryota; kingdom Metazoa; phylum Arthropoda; class Insecta; order Lepidoptera; family Geometridae; genus Peribatodes; species Peribatodes rhomboidaria. The sequence continues at coordinate 4,607,312 of OU452194.1, forward strand.
ATTTTAAACATCACGTAACATCTATTGAAACACTTAGTTCTTCTAATAAAATACTAGACAAAATATTTAAAAGAATCAATATAGATAACAAAACGATCAAAGTCAATAATTACTTTGAAAATGAGATTGTAAAGCTACTAATGAATAATGAAAGATTAACGAACAACAAAATTCTACCAAATAGTGATCAATCATACAATTACAATAATATTTTAAAAAATAATACAAATACGATTTCAAACATTTACAATATAAACAATAATGAATATATAAAAAGAACAGGAACGTCTGGAGTAGGCGGCGTTCTATTTAGAATAAAAAGCCTGAGTCTGGTCTATCTAAGACTCATGAATCACGAGCAAATACAGCAAGATCCTCTACTTGCAACCAAAATTCGTGGTATAAATATCATGAATGACATTTGCTTGAGGTACCTAGTAAAGGATCATCAGAAACCGGTCGTACTGTTCCTGCAATTGAAGCACAGAGAGGATTCTGAGAAAGGAAGACTCACAGTCGAAGAAGTATGGAATTCCTCCGGAGACTCCAGTTTGCGCAAGTACTTCACAACCTACCTCGAGATCAAGGACCGATTTTGGAGTGGTAACAAAGACCCCATATTCGATGGAAACTTTCGTGACATCGACTGCTTTTTTATCTTATCCACGTCAGCGAAGGAAAGCTTTACTAAAAAGAAAATCGAACGCGAAATGAACAAAGTGGTACATGATCTCATAAATACAGGACAGAGTACGAAACCATTTCAATACAACCACGATGAAGATGATATAGATAATTTGATCAAAACGACAGCTATCGACCGAATCGAAAAATTGGGTGTAGTTTTTCTCAATACTATTATGTCTCAGAAATGTAAGCCAGATATGTTAGCAGACAAACAAATAGCAAGATACCACGTAGCTATGAGACGGGAAGTTTTACAGCAGTGCGAGAAACAACCAGAGAACAAAGAATATCGCTTGTGGAAATTTCGTTCTGAATTTTTCAATAGTGACGCCGAGTATTTGGTCGCTCTCAAGAAAACGTTCGCAAAAATACTATCAGCAAAACGTTATGATCAAAACGATTCTACTAACGAACTCAGACAGACTGGTATACCTGACGAACTTCAGATAAAGTTGGAAACTTTTGAAATTAAACTACCTCTAGCGTTTGGGAATTTAGACATGACCTTCCGTGGAAGCGACGACAAGGTACGGAAAAGGATGAAAACTCTAGCAGACAAACTCATGCGCTTACTGGAATTAAACAAACACACGAAAGTTATAGAAATTAGCGACGACGACGTGGGACCAGGGAATACTATAGAACAGGGAATTATTGACGTCAATGGTGGTATTGGGAGTGCAGTAGGTAATTTATTGATTTCAGATACAGAGTCGTGTATGCTGAAGTTTGACTTGAACAGTGACACCTTGCCACACAAAGCTGCTTTATTTTTGAAAGAATTGAAAAACGACAGATTTAAGCCTTTAAACGATTATTTAGAGGCTTATAGAATAAAGATCAAGACTCACAGTTTCCCGAATGATTCATTTCATGATGACGAATACGAGAAGTCACAAGCTCGAGATTTTTTTTGCAAGTTCTGGTTTTACACTGATCAGGCAAAAGAAGATCAAGTAGGACGTATTTTAGAGGACGAAATTCACCAAATCAACCAAAATCGCGATAGGACTTTTAATATTTCAGATTTTATTTCATTGCATTTTCTTCACGAAATACAGAAGTGGTGGATGCAAACAAGTGAATGTCCTTACCTAAGTCGCGTGAGCGAACTTTTTAAAAACGCAGAGCTGGCAAATACTTTCAATATTTTACAGACTGTCATAAATTATATGTACATCTTAAATATTGACTGTATAGATATATATGTGAAACGAGCCAACAAAAATGAAAAGTCTGAACAAATAGTTGAAGTGTTCGAAAAAATGATAGCAAATCTGTTTAAATTATTCGATCCCCAATTCAATGAATTTTTTGAGCTAAATTACTTTAGATATGAAGCAGTGGAAGAGTCAAAGTTAAGTTTGAGAATTCACCCAGACATGGAATGGGTCGCCTTGACAATGATGTCGTCAAACTCTGGAAACGACAATTATTTTGTTGCTAAGGCCGGTCCAAGAAGCGGATACCGTCCAGCAAAAGACGGATTCATGCTTTATGAATTGCATAAAAATAAATATTCGCATTATCGATCAGCCGATCGTTTAATACCATGCGACCGACCGCCGGTGCATCATGATTATTACTATTAAAGCGGAAAAAAGGATCGCCAGCTTTCTATTCTGAAAATTTAAAATGTAATATTATATTTCTGTAAATATATAATATCAATTTTCAAAAAATACATGTACTTAACAACATACATTTCTTGGTCAAATTTCCAAAAAAATCAGGGAGGCACAAATTTTAAAAAATGAAATTGAACAGTTTTCGTATATTTATATTTTCTAGTTTTGTGTTTTTACACGAAACTAGAAATAATTTTGATATTTTGATATTTGCTAGCTGGCTAGCTAGCGAGCTCTACCCTCTAATCTGAGACGTTGTTACTCCACGTATAGGCGTCGCCTGTTCCTGGCTCCTGGCTTGGAGCGAACGAGCTGCAGCAGCAACCACCAGGCCATCATTGCTGTCAAGGAAGACCACTAATCAATTAGCTGCCTACCCTTTTGGCTCCTCGACTATTATAATAAGTATTACGGCAGCTTTCGAATATTTTGTAAGGTTTTATTTCAAAAGGGGGAACCATATTATATGTCAGCATTATACGTTATTATAGCACTTCAATAATCATTTAGACTTCCCATACATTCTATATTTTTTTTGTTGTTTATTGCTAATGATTCTATATTATGGCATTAAAACAAAATCAATACAATAAAAACAGTGACCTAGTTGATTGCTTTACATGTGACAAGCCCACAGCAAAGAAACTGATGGACGTGAGGCGATGCTTGGAGCGAAGAGCTGACGTGAACACGACGGATAATGATGGTAACACGCCGCTGCATCTGGCGGTGCGAAGCGCAAGGGTAATCATCGTTAAGCTGTTGATCAAACGTGGTGCTAACGTGAACGCGAGGAATAAATACATAATTACCCCACTGCACATTGCGGTGCTCTCCAGGGGGACGTCTATCGTTGAGCTGCTGTTGAACAAAAGTGCTGACGTTAACGCGCTGACCATATATGGAGACACTCCACTACACTGGGCAGTACATTCTAGAAACATATCTGTTGTAAAGTTACTGCTGAACAAAGGGGTTAATGTGAATGCACAGGCGAAAAGCGGACGCACACCGCTGCATGTCGCTATGAAATGCGGGCACAGATCAATAGCAGAGCTGCTTTTGAGCAAGGGCGCTAATTTATACGCGAAGGATCAATACGGATCCACAACGCTACACGAGGCGGCTAGTTCTGGAGACACTTCGATCGTAGAACTGGTGCTAAACAAAGGAATTGATGTCTGTGTGCAGGATACATTTAAATTCACGCCGCTACACAAGGCAGCGGGTTCCAGGGAGATGCCTGTGGTCAAATTCCTTCTTGATAAAGGCGCTGACCTAAACGCGCAGGCCATAAATGGATACACTCCATTACATGATGCGGCGCGATCCGGGGAAATAACTGTCGTAGAGCTGCTTCTGAACAAAGGTGCTAACGTGAACCCGTATACACCAAACGGTAACACTCCGCTGCACATGGCGTTCGATTCCAAGGAGATGGCTGTCGTAAAGCTTCTACTAAACAAAGACGCTGATGTGAACACGCAGACTATGGATGGATATACGCCGCTACATAAGGCGTGTAGTTGTGGAGATATATCTTTAGTAGAATTGCTGCTGGATAAAGGTGTGAAAGTGAACGTGTCGGCAACAAATGGAGAAACGCCATTGCACAAGGCGGCGCATTTTGGAGATGTGTCTGTCGTAGAGCTGCTGCTTAATAAAGGCGCTACATTAAACGCGCGATCCATATATGAAAAAACGCCGCTGCTCGTGGCAGCAACTTCCAGGAAGATCTCCGTTATGAAACTTCTAATAAACAAAGGCGCTGATGTGAACGCACAGTCTACAAACGGAGATACTCCGCTACACTTGGTACTTAATGAACTTGCATTAAATAATACCATAGTGCATGTGCTATACAAAATGAATTTAATGAATGAACAAGCTACTCTGTTGGTCAATACGGAGTATTCCGAGGAGATATCTATTGTAAAACTACTGCTGAACAAAGGTGCTAAAATTAACGTACACAACTACGTAGAACCTGGAAATGTGAAAGGTTATACGCCATTGCATCTAGCGGCACGTTATGGACTGACGTCTTTCGTTGAGCTCTTGCTCAACACAGACGCTGACGTAAACGCGCAGACTGCTAAAGGATATACGCCATTGCACCTGGTGGCACGATTCGGACAGGTGTCTATCGTTGAGCTGCTGCGCAACAGAGGCGCTGACGTGAACTTGCCGGATAATGTCGGAAATACGCCGCTGCACGAAGCTGTGCGAAGCCAACAGTCAGCTATTATAAAGCAACTGCTGAACATAGGCGTTAATGCGAACGTTCGGAATGAAGACGGGAAGACGCCACTGTACTTGGCGGCTGAACTCAGATCAACATTAATCTTGGGACAGCTAATCAAAGTCGCTGACGTGACCGCGCTGGATACAAACAAAGACACACCATTGCACGGAGCTGTGCGTTTTGGGAGACTATCTAATGCGAAGCTGCTGTTGTACAAAAACACTGATATTAACGCGCAAAACACAAACGGCGAAACGCCACTTCACATAGCGGTGCGCCACGAATATGTATCTCTCGCCTCTTTAATAGTACGCCGCGGGGCTAATGTCACGCTCAGAAATAATGCAGGTGAGACTCCTCTCAACTACGCAATATTATTCTCTGTCGACGAGAAAATTAAGATTTTACTGCAAGCTGCTGAAAAAGAAGAAAGCAATAACGCTCAGCTAGAATATTATCGATCTCAAATCTCCAATGATGTTTTTCGAAATGACAACCAAGAAATATTTTCGAATATTGGTCTGCGAAATGGTGAAATCAAATATTTAAAGGCAACTGATACTTCGGCTTCTGGCTTACATGGACAACTGTACGAAACCAAACTGGTGTGTCAAATTTTTATAAGAATGCTGAACCACGAGCTAATAGGGAAAGATATCTTAATTGGGGCCAATGTCGGTGGCATCGGCGCCATGGATGACATCTGCTTACGGTATCAAGTGAGAGGTCAACACCTTCGAAAGCCAGTCGTTCTGTTCATGCAAGCGAAACACAAGGAAACCCAAAAGACACTCACCAACGAGTCCTTGTGGAGCGACTCTGGGGATTTCAGCCTGCGGAAGTACTTTGAGAGCTACCTCATGATCAGGGAGCGGTTCAGGATCGGACACAAGGACCCCATGTTCGAAGGAGAATTCAGTGACGTCGACTGCTACTTCATCTTGTACACGACGGCCAAAGAACAAATAAATAGGAAAAAATTTTCTGAAAATAAAGTAAACGAAATAGTGCACGATCTCATCAATACAGGACAAAACACAGAACCTTTTCAATACAACTACAATCAAACCGATACAGAACATTTAGCTAAAATAGGAGCTGCGGTCAGAATCAACAATTCTGATGCTATTCATCAGATTCTAATAGAAGATTTTAAGAAACAAGCTAAAGATTTCTTGAACAGTTTATGGTTTTACTGCAATCAGGCTAAACAAGACGAAGTAGAACGCATGGTCAAGGATGGAATAAACGAACATTACAATAACAAGAAAGACGCAGACAAGATTAACTTTGAGAAACATTCCAATGCAATTTTCTTAAAAGTCCACCATGAAATACAGAAATGGTGGAAGCTGAAAGACAAAGCTCCTTATTTAACTCGATCGAATGATTTTTTTACTGCGGCGAAGAATGCTTGCCTTGATAACGTTTTGTTAACTTTTTCCAATGCCATGGATCATTTAAAGATGAGCGTAGATTGGGAATTTAATCTACAGTTCAACAAAGGTAATTTACCTTTTAGAACACCTATCGTTTTCAAGGCAATACTCGATAGATTGTGTAAAATCGCTGACACAAATACGAAAATAATCACGCTTGATGTCGATATCAAAAACCAGTTCGTTAACCTGCTCATAACCGATCAAAAATGTGATTTACTAATCGATAACAATCGAGTTCAGAATTTAAGTACTCGTAATTTTTGCAAAAGTTATGAACAAGACGCGATTATAAATAACGATTTTCAAAATAATAAACAATCCGAGTATTCTAAAAGGGCCGGAACATCCGAAGTAGGTGGCATCCTATTTAGAACGAAAATGTTAAATTTGGTCCAGCTACGAGCGTTGAACCACGAGCAAATAGAGCAGGATTTTAAACTAGGAAACAAATTTCTAGGCATCAGCGCTATGAGTGACATCTGTCTGCGGTACAAGGCGAAGGGCCAGCAGAGACCGGTCGTGTTATTCGTGCAGCTGATTCACAGAGAGGATCCCGAGAAGGGTACTCTTACCGACGACTCCTTGTGGAGCGACTCCGTGGACTTCAGCTTGCGGAAGTACTTCGAGGCCTACCTCATGATCAGGGAGCGGTTTAGGGTCAAACACGAGGACCCCATGTTCGAGGGAGAGTTCAGTGACGTCGACTGCTTCTTCGTCCTGTATACGACAGCCAAAGAAAACTTCAATAAGAAAAAAACTGAAAACAAACCAAGCAGTGTGATACAGGATCTTATACAAACTGAACAGAGTACAGACTCTTTTCAATATGACTACGATGAAAGTGATATAGATCATTTAATCAAAACGACTGCAATGGACCGAATAGAAAAATTGGGGACAGTTTTTCTTGAATGGATAATGCGCGAAAAATATAATCCAAATGTGTTGTCGAACAAGTTAATAGCGAGATATCACGTGGCCATGGCACGGGAAGTTTTACAGCCGTGCGAGACGCATCCAGCAAACAAAGAATATCGTTTGTGGGAGTTTCGCTCTGAATTATTCAACAGCGACGTCGAGTATTTGGTCACTCTTAAGAATACATTTGTCAAAATTATATCAACAAAGCGCTGCGATCAAAAAAAAATTACTGGTGAATGTCAGCAAATTGTTAACAGTAACGATGCTCGTAAACAATTGGAATCCTTTAAAATCAAACTGCCTCTAGCGTTTGGAAATTTAGACATGACCTTTCGTGGGAACGGAGCCAAGGTACAAAAAAGGATAAAAGTTCTGGCAGATAAACTTATGTATCTGCTGAACTTCAATAAAGCTACGAAAATTGTCGAAATCAACGATGACGACGTGGGACCAGGGAAAACTATAGAACAGGGCTTCATAGACATCAATGGTGGCATTGGAGGTGCAGTTGGAAACCTACTTGTTTATGATACAGATTCAAATGCACTAAAGTTTGTGTTGGACAATGAAGCATTGCCACACAATGCTGTTCTATTTTTAGGTGAACTAAAAGATGACAGACATGGGCATGCTAGCGCAGATTTGAATTTATATCGATTTAAGATAAACATTAAAGACTTTCCAAAGTACTCTTTCAATCGAGACGGATACGAAGAGATACAAGCGAAAGATTTTTTAAACAAATTTTGGTTTTACCCTAATCAGGCGAAGGAAGACAAAGTAGAACAGATTTTAAAAGACGAAATCACCAAAATGTATTCTGATAACAATACGTATCATGATCATGATAAGAGAACAAATAATTTAGAGCTTATTTCTTTGCATTCTCTTGATGAAATGCAGAGGTGGTGCATGCAGACAAGTGAATCGCCGTACCTAAGTCGAGAGAGCGAGCATTTCGAACGCGCAGAGCTAGCAGATGTCTACAACCGCTTGGAGAGCGTTATAAATTTCATGTACATTTCAAATATTTACGATATAGGTATAAAAGTCAAACGTGTCAAAGCATACAAAGCATCTAAACAAATCCACGAGCTGTTCAAAAAAATCGTCGTTAAGCTGTTTCAACTGTGCAACCTTCGATTCGATGAAGAATTTGAATTGCGGACGCACGATTTTGAAATTTCTGAGGAGTCAACGTTGAGTTTGAAAATCGACCCTGAAATGGAATGGGTGGCATTAACTGTGACGTCTATGAAGACAGGCAAGTTTGAGAATACAGATGTGAAAAGCTGTTTCGTCGCTAAAGCAGCAACAGGTCGCCGCCGCCGGAATCACGCCTTCACGCTCTATGAACAATTCTTGTGTGGTCGACTGTACAGGTTCAAAGATTGCGCTAAGAACTATAACATTGACTTACTTATTCGTTCGTAGTAAGTTTTTGACCAAGCACTAGCGAGCGATTCTTCCATTTATATTGACTGCCTCGGTGGCTCAGTTGATAGATAACACCCACATTTCGCCGGACGATATTCAGTCCCAAATGTGACAGGGGGTGAGCCTGTCGCCATACACCGGGCTCCAGTCATGTAGCAGATGACATACAATACATATTCTATGCTCAAACAATGAACAAATTGGTACGTGCCGTCGGCTGGGTTCGAACCCGCTCCCTCTGGCTTGAGAGGCGGACCTTCTCCCAACTAGGCTGTCATCGCTATATTATTATTTTAATTAAGATTCTATTTTTAACCCCCAACGCATAAACGACGGGGTGTTCTAAGTTTGACGTGTTTGTAAGTCTGTGTATTTTTGTCTGTCTATGGCATCGTTGCTCCCAGGGGGGTATTCCTGCGCGTGAGATGAGATGAGATTTTATCTTGGTCACTCTCACACCTATGATGTTTTAAATGAGAGCAACAAGGACGAAAGAAAGTGAGATGAGAATTTCAAATCTCCGAATAGGGTCCCCAAACGGATGGACTGATTTTGATATGTTTTTTTTTGTTTTAAGGTGAATCAGTCGGGAGTGTTCTTTAGCTATGTTTGAGGACCGATTTTCCTGTCGAGGTTTTTTTTTAATTTTAAATTTATACTTGTTGAAATTGATAATAAATAACTTTATTTAATTTAGCTATTGTCATTATTTTCTAAGTAAAACTGTTAATCCGTTATTGCCTGAAAGTTTATTTGTAAGTTTATTTTTTATTTACATAAAGAACACGGCTCCGATCAGCATCTACAGCACTCTTAAGAGCTCATTAAGAGCATTACTGTTAGCAGCATTATCAGCTCTTTTGAGAGCTGTAATTTTGTAAATAAATAAAAATCAAATAACTATTTTACGTGAACAGTGAACTGTTATTTTAAGGTTGTTTGTAATGTATTGAGCTGCGTGACATGCAATAAAAGTTGAATATAGTGTATACCGTGTGATGTGTGTGAACCTTGCACCTGCTCAATTGTACTTGTGTAACTGTACACATTGTGTTGTGTAATGTATTGTGTTGTTTTTTATACTTATCTGCACGCAGTTAAAACTAGCTTAAGCGCTTAAGCCGAAACATTGATTTTGTTAAAAGAGAATGTATACTCCTGCCTACCTGTAAACATGTTTATGGATGTAACATAATAAATGTAAAGCGATGATAGCCTAGTTGGAAGAAGGCCCGCCTCTCGAGCCAGAGGGAGTGGGTTCGCACCCAGCCGACGACGCGCACCAATTTGTTCATTGTGTGAACATATGTGCGTATTTTATGTCATCTGCTACATGACTGAAGCTTGGTGTATGGCGACAGGCTCGCCCCCTGTCACATTTGGGAATGAAAATCGTCCGGCGAAGCGTGGGTGTTGTATTACACCTCTGCCAGCCCTTGGGGGTAAGGCGTGACGATTTGTTATAGCGCCGACTAGCGACATCTAGCGGAACTTACTTGAACTAATTATACATATATCATAGCGTAGATCTCCTACTAATATTATAAAGGCGAAAGTTTGTAAGAATGGATGTATGGATGTTTATTACTCTTTCACGCAAGAACGGCTGAACAGATCTGGATGAAATTTGGCACAGAGATAGATTACAGTCTAGAATAGCATATAGGATACTTTTTAACCGCGGGTGAAACCGCGGGGCGCAGCTAGTTATAACATAAATCGTCACGCCTTTACCCCCAACATACAACAGTTACATACATAGATGTAACTGTTGTATGTTGTGTTGTATGTACAGTAAATTGGTTAAGGTTTCAACCGTTTTGATAAATATACTTCAAACCATTCTATCTGTTTGAGTGTGATGAAGTAACAAACTAACACAGAAATTTAAAAAAAAACACATTTAAACGTTTTATTATACCTCGTGTGTGCATAAGTTTTGAGACGAAATAAAAGTTGTATAACTTTTTAAATAATTAACTTATAATTCTAAAATTTTCAATACACATAAAGTTAATAATAATCAACAATAAAATATAATTGTTATTCAAAATGACCACCTTTATTTTTAATACAGGCCCTTAGACGATTTGGCCAGTCGTCAATGGCGGCACGTATCTTTTCCAGCGGAATTCGCTTTGCTTCTCGGATAAGGGCTCGCTTCAGTAACTCCAAGTTTGGGTGGGACTTTCGACAGGCCCTGAGCTCTAATTCAGTCCATAAAGAATAATCCAGCGGGTTGGTCAGGGCTAGAGGAGGGCCATTCGTTCGCCGCGATGAAGGCCGGCACATTTTCCCTCAACCAAGCTTGGGTGGTTTTTGCCTTATGGGATGGCGCTGAGTCTTGCTGGAAAACCCAATCCTTGTTGTGAAATAAAGTATGAGACAGGGGTTTCACAACAGGCTCTAAGATGTCACTTTGGTAATTCTTGGCTTTCACCTTGAGGCCTTGTTGATAGAAATGGAGCGGAGTGACACCTTCATATGACACTCCCCACCATACCATCACACTGGCCGGATGATGTGTACGCGAGATATTCCGTGCTGAAGCTGGGACGTCCTTGCTGCTTTTGGCATACACTTTATTGTTTTGTCGTTAAAACTTTTCTTCGACAGTAAAGACTTTCTCGTCGGTGAAGAGTATCTTCCTCGCATCGTGCCTCCTAAGCAGTATTGGACAACATTCGCGTCGCAATTTACGAAGACATTCGTTTAAAAAGTGAACTTTTCTACGGCTATACGCCTTTACCTTAAGATCATATTTCAGTATTCTGTTGACTGAAACGCGCGAAATATTAGTCTGCAGAGCGAGTTTCTTCTGAGTGCGACATGGATTTCGGCGAAGTCGCTCTCGGATGATTTTGATGTTCGAAGGCGTCCTCACAGAGCGTGGCCGACCACTCCTTTGGCGATCTTACAAAGAACTTGTCTCCTTGTATCGTTTGATAGTGTAATACACGAAGTTACGGCTCACACCAAAAGTTTTCACCTCACGGAAAATCTCCATTGGTTTTTTTCCCGCCTTAAATAGCGAAATCACGGTCGCGCGTAATTCTTTGGTTCCCTCCATCACGAGAAAATTGAAAGAAATGAATTTGAAAATCAAAGAAAACAAAAGTTAACATTCCAAATTAAAAATTAAAAAAAGAAATAAAAAGCAGCCAGTAATATTTAACTTAATTTCTTAAGTACAAAGTTTGTCTCAAAACTTATGAACACACGAGGTATTTATAGGTTGCCTGCAAGAAATCGCTTTAGGCGATATGGTGCCGAATAATATTTTACTTTTTCTGTATTTTTGTTTTATTTTGTATATTTGGTGTGCTATAAAGATGTATTGTATTTAGATGTATGATATTATAGAATGGGTCTTGATGAAATTTGTTAATTAGTTACAATATATTCCAAACCAAATAAACGAGTGTTGTACCTACATAGCTGCTAATTTCATTTCGACGTTTCCTCTTACTTAATAGGTGTTATTTAACCGCCTGAAAACCTATGCTTACTCGGAGAAAATAAAATCTTCACAGATAACCAGTCATCTAATCCCGATTACGAGGAACAACGAACATCCATAATCGAGTAGCGTAGTTTTTTGCGTCAGTGTGTGAGTGTTGTGTACCTATACGACAGTAGCGTAGTTTTTGGATGGTTTTCGGCTTCACTTAGGTAATACGCCATGCGCCATCTTATTCTCTAGGTTGATCTGAGCCCCGTATTGCCGTTTGTTTGCTGTGCATTCAAGTCTGCTTTGGCATTTATCAACAGTTTCACTGCATACTGCGTTAACAGAACTACAAGAAAGTAAATTGAAAGTCTGCCAAAATGCAATAAAAAGAACTGAGGTATAAAAAGAAGGGATAGAGTGAAATTACTTACAGGAAATTAAAAAAAAAAATTTAAAAATGCACACAGCTATATTTTAGATAGATATCTTATCTTATATCTTTAAATGAGCAATTCTTGTATATATTTATGTAATTGGAATCTCGGAATCGGCTCCAACGACTTTCATACAATTTAGTATATAGGGGGTTTCGGGGGCGATAAATCGATCTAGCTAGGAATCATTTTTAGAAAATTTCATTTTATTCGTGTTTTATCGATAATCAACTTAAACATAAACTTGGAAGAAAAATAACAAAAAGGAGGCGTTTGAGTAGTCTCAACTGAAAAATATGACTCTTCCTGACATCTATTGGCGAATAATAATACTATTTTTTGTGAGCAACTAATTGCTTTAACGACACAACAGCAGATGGCGTTGTTAAGTAACACGAAGTCAATGAGTGTTTGCTTTGAGGTTAGACTAAAATCAATTGTTTATTTTCCAAAAAACACAATTTAAAAAATAAAATACCGAGCAAAGTTAGGTCATCCAGGTACTAGATATTAAACTAGAAAGCTTAAATGGCGTTGGACGGGACATGTGTTAAGGAAAAGTAAAGAGAAATGAACTAAGTTAGTAACAGAATGGCATCCAAGAGATAGCAAAAGAAATAGAGGTAGACAAATTAAAAGATGGGAAGGTGACCTCAAGAAAATAGCTTTAGCGTTTAGCAAGAGACAGGAAAATCTTAATAGGAGGCCTTTGTCGACAGACAAGCTGTCCCACACAAACATCTAGTTGCCGATCATTCGAGTTTCTGGCGGGAACCGGAAAGATGGTGTCATGATTCTCGTGATTCTTCGAGTGTTAAAGTGTAATAAATGTGTATTATTAACCTTTGCCGATTCGTTAACGTGCGCGACTGTGGGTAAATGATACAAACATTAGGAAATGCTACTCTTGTGTTCTCTACAAAACTTGACTTAAAGTTTCAGTAAAGTATCCAAGGCTTTACTGAAATTGGAAAAGGGGAGGGATTCATCTCAACTTTCATCACCCTCTCCTTTATCATCTTCATCTTAGATTTAATCCAACCAATATTATAAACGCGAAATTTTGTATGTATGGATGGATGGATGGATGTTTGGTACTCTTTCACGTAAAAACTACTGAATGGATTTTAATGAAACTTTACAATAATATAGCTTATACATCAGAATAATACATAGGCTACAATTCATAAAGCTATTGTGTGAAATTATAAACGCGAAAGTTTGTATGTATGGATGGATGGATGGATGTTTGTTACTCTTTCACGTAAAAAGTACTGAATGGATTTTAATGAAACTTTACAATAATATAGCTTATACAACAGAATAACACATAGGCTACAATTCATAAAGCTACGAGTATTGTGTGAATTGTCTAAAATATGATGATTTGTGTCAAGTAGGTAAGTAGGAAAAACACTCTGACACTCTGACACTCTGGATTAACACAATACATATAGGCTACTTTTATCCCGTAAAAATGTATTGTTCCCGTGGGATGAGCAAGAAATCTAAAAATATTTATTTGTTACTCTTTCAAACCCGAACGAATAAACATATTTTCTTTAATATGCAGGAAGCTGACATTTTGGATTAACGCAATACATTGGCTACTTTTATCCCTTAAAATGTAGTGTTCCCGTGACATGAGCAAGCATTACTTATCCTACTAATATTTTAACGCGAAAGTTTGTATGGATATTTGTTACTCAATCACGCCAGAATGGCTGAACGGATCTGGATGAAATTTGGCATAGATATAGCTTACGTGCCGGACATAGGCTACTTTTTATTCAAGGCTGAGGAGCTCAAACTCCCCCCCTCAAAAATATAATTCACACTCTACAATAGTCAAAATGTCTGTTTTAAATGGTAATTTTTTGTTTACCTAGCGTGATACCTTCAGCTTCATCTAGCTTGGCAACCCAAAAGCCTCCGCGAATTATGTAAATGCAAGCTGCGGTGTCGTTTGGGCTGTGTAAAACCGCACGCGGATTGAACGTGGTGATCTGTCACGATTTCGACTTAGTATGAAATATCCATGGTCAAGAAACCATGATATAAAAAAAAAAACAGCATTGCCAGAATGTTACTTTTGAAACATTTTATGTTACTACTGAACCACTCATGTTACTTGTGCGTTACTTTTAAGACTTGAAAAAAAAATTGAAATATTTTCCAGGAAACAATAAAAATATTTAAGAGTCCGGTGACATAACTAACTTCGACCTAGGCGGCTTAGACTAACTTCGCATTGGCTTAAGGTATTCTATAGCCGTTTCGTCTAGAAAAAGAAGACGAGCGAAGAGAGCGAGTGATGATACTGACGAGCCTCTAAACTTACCTACAGAGTGACAAAGTGCAATTTCAATTTTTTTTTGTTTTTGCACTTCTGTAATCATTCTTAAGTAACTAAGAATTTCCCTTGTATTATGGATTCATTTAACATGTAATGATGTAGACAACCTCCCTATGTAATGGAATTTATGATTTGCTTTGTCTATCTATTGAGTAAATCAGTCATAAAATGCGGATATTTTTCATACCTCTATTTTCGCTTGAGAACGTTTAAAAAAACCAAGAACATAGGGGCGGAGATATTGTTAATTTAATTGTAAATGTTAAATTTAATCATAATCTAACAAATGGTTTTCAAGAAATTTGAGTAGCGCGTTTGTATGGAAATTTCAGAGCGTCACGGCCCTCTTAAACTGTTGGAGTAAGGTTTCTAATAATATCTGCTAGAGAAGCATCATACGTTAATTAACAGGCTGTAAGTAAACTAACAGGTTTTACTTAATGTGTTTAATTTTATAATTGGTAGCATTACAATACAAATCCTCACGTACAGTTATTATGCCGATCACCCGCGTGCGCGTGGCTCTTCGCAATGTCAAAGTCACTAGTTGACAGTGACAGTTGGTAAACTATTTGGTAGATGAATTATTTATCTACTTTATTCCAAAACACAGGCTTTAGAAAATGTTACAAAGAAATATTTGCCTTTCATAGAATTTTTCACACTTAATTGTATAGTAGACTATTTACTAATATAATTTTCACCTTTTAGTATTGGCAAAATATTGACGATTTTAACTTTTGAGATATTATTTTCTTACCATTGTCCTTTAAAATGGTCCATAATCTTATGTTGGAGCTAGGTTTCCAATAATATCTGAAATAGAAGCATCACACGTTAATTAGCAGGCTAAAAATAATATTTTAAAAAATTGCAGACATTTACCATTAATAGAATTTTTCACACTTAACACTCTGCTAGATTGACACTCTTTAAAAAGCACTCTCTCAGGTAATAGTATTCTCTTCAAAAACAGTCATGTCTGTCCAGTTTGTCTAGTTTGAATTGTAGCTTTGTGTTTTGATCACATTTATTAGATTTTAATTTCCACTTGAAGTAAGATTTTGACGTGACAACGTCTTATAATTCGATAGAGCCGGCTGCACGCACGAAAAAACATGACGTCATGCGGCGTTACCTCGCTCTGAGGCGTTCCATGTAAGGCTTGAAGTGCAAGCGAGAGCGCGGAACGAGCGACAAAGAAGCACAATCTGCCTTTGCGTTCGGCAGCGTTCGACATCCGTCTCTTTCCTACTTGAGTGAGCACGTTGTCACGTTCAACTATCGTCAGTAAACCGACTTTACAGACAACTATTTTTTTTTTATAGTTCTAACTTGCATCGTTTTGCCCCCAGTGGTTAAAGTTGATAGATCCTTTAAATTTCTCGTGAAAATGTTACCTTTTCAGTTGTCCACGTCATATCTGACTATCAGCGACTGGCAGCACTGAAAAACGCTGTAGTCTAATTTGTTTTTTGTCTCGGTCGCGCGCGTCGACTCGGTATCTTTTGTTGACGGATGAAACATAAATAAAATTAATTTCTACCATTTTTCTGCATCGCCTCGACCGTGTAAAAAAACGTTAATTGTTTTTTGACCGGCGACAGAGTGAAAACAGGCATTGTGGCTAAAATAACGCCGTATCCGAGCATGACCCACTCGGGGCGAAGTAAATTCGAGGTGAGAAATCGATCGCAGTAACTTTGTTTGTGTTTTCATTTCGATAGAAACAGCTGACATAGGTATTAACAGGCCCTTTTCTTTGTTCTACGACCTTTAAGCCCTATCAGGTTAGTTACAATGGCTAAATTAAACAAGTGCGAAGTTACCCGATAACAATGTTGAACACCCATTCCCAATGCCTCGCGTTGCAGTAAACAAAGTTCTATTTTTACTTGCAAGTGTTAAACTTTTTAATGCGATCGGTTATATACGATTCGTGTATTTCGCATTTTCGTGTTAGTTATGTATTTTCGATATTCGAATGCGGTAGTGGCGGACCGGATGTGAGTCGTCTTTGTTCATTGGTGTAAATGACCTCTGGCGCTCGCCGCGCGTTGTTCCGTTATGATTATTTCATTATTTTATTAGTTCTTAGATAATACGAAATAATCTGGTTGCTTTGCCAGAACTTCTGTTGCAATATTGAGCAGGGGTTGTGACGGTTTGGACGACGTACTTATCTACAGAAATTGAAATGAAACCTTATTTTAATGAAAGATAAGTTCATCTACCGGCGGTTTCGCTCGTGTTGCATAGCCTATGGCAGCCTAGCTGTGTAGTAAAATAATTTCTTCAAACCATTGCTTGTGAGAATTCTCTTAGAATACAAACATTCAAACTTTATCTGTTGTCTAATTGTCAGTTCTTTGATTATTTTACAATCTAATAATTTAGTTGACTGCCTCGGTGGCTCAGTTGATAGTGAACCTGTCTTCAGAGCTTGAGGGTGTGGGTTCGATTCCCACTTAGGGCAAACATTTATGTGGTGAACATTTGTGTTTGTTCTGTCTGGGTGTTATTATTTATTGAAGTATGTATTTAAATATCGAAGTATGTATATCAGTCTCTGGCAGCCATAGTACAAGCTTTGCTTAGTTTGGGGTCAGGCGACCGTGTGACAATGTCCCAAATTTATTTATTTATTAGTAGTACAGTATTTGAAGACCTCATATTAAGAGGGCTGCGATGTTCTGAAATTTCCATACAAACGCACTACTCAAATTTCTTGAAAACCGTTTGTCAGATTATGATGAAATTTAGCATGTACAATTAAATTAACAATATCTTCGCCCCTATGTTCTTGGTTTTTTTTAAAAACTTTCTCAAGCGAAAATAGAGCTATGAAAAATATCCGCATTTTAAAGGGTCACTTTTGACTGATTTATTCAACAGGTAGACAAAGCAAATCAAAAATTCCATTACATAGGGAGGTTGTCTACATCATTACCTGTTAAATAAATCAATAATACAAGGGAAATTCTTAGTTACTTAAGAATGATTACAGAAGTGCAAAAGTCATAAAAAAAAATGAAATTGCACTTTGTCACTCTGTAGGTAAGTTTAGAGGCTCGTCAGTATCGCTATTACTCGCTCTCTTCACTCGTCTTCTTCTTCTAGACGAAATGGCGATAGAATACCTTAAGCCAATCCGAAGTTAGTCTAGGTCGCCTAGGTCGAAATACATAATATAAACTTTACATAATATAATATTATTACATACTATAAATAGCGCTTACATAATATAAAAATTGTTCAAATGAAATTTAAAAAAAATAATAACAAAGTGAAATGTACTTAAATGAATATTACATTTTTACACATGATTGTAATGTTCTTTTTCCATCCAAAGGTTGTCTGGAAGATCGCTTGACATAAGACCACCCTTTGCTCCTGTACTTGCATATTTAGTGTACCTTTATACATATTTTATTTGTGTTGTACTCTATATCAAAATGTACTGTGTTTCAGATCACTAGATTCTCCAGTGAAGATGAGAATCACATCAACCGTAAGCTGCCGAAGGAGCTGCTCCTCAGGATACTGTCATACCTGGATGTGGTCTCCCTCTGTCGATGTGCACAGGTGAATACCAGTATTAGTCTACTGTGCCTGTGGTTTTACCTGCTCTCACTTCTGCCAAGTAGCCACTTGTACGGAAGGGAAATATAGTACGGCCCGCGGTCCCACAGGAAATTTTATTTTTTTCGGGATTAAAACTACCCTATGTCCTTTTCTGTACCACTGACAACGTGTATGCAAAATTTCATCATGACCGGTAGAGTAGTTGAGGCTAGAAAGCGTTACAAATAAACGAACTAACTCTATTTGCATTTATAATATTAGTTATGATGTTATTAGTTCTAAGCCAAGATTGTGAAACAGGTTTAAAAAAAAAATTGTGTGTGCAGTCCCTCCGCGCGAAAGAAGTGAAACTTCTGTGTATCTTTCTTTCTCTCTCCCTCTTGCGTTGGAATATTGGACGCTACTCGTTGCTAACGCTCGCGCTGGCCTGTAACAGGTATACTACGCGCATGCGTTCATTCACTCTCGCTCTGTCTCTTTCTATCCCCCCTCCCCAGGAGCGTTAAACGTTTAACGCAACCTTGTTGGAAGTCGCATTAGAAGTTTCACTTCAAAAATATGCCCCTCAGTTTCTTGCCTCTTCTGTTGGGTAGTCGCTCTTTTTATGAGAAATCATGGTAGAATCAGTTTTATGACTGACATTCATATGTGTATCTTCTATACCCAATTGACTGACGACATTTTAAACTGCTAGTATACAGGAACCATTGAATTTTCAGTACAAAAAGTATAGTCTATGTGTTAATTCGAAGACGGGTCTGAGCAGTAAGTAGCGCACTTGTAGCGCCTTTTTTTTTTTTTTTTTTAACCCAGGGTATACCTTTTATAGGTGCCACCCTGCCTCGGGGGAGGCAAGGTGGTTATGTGGGAGTCTCCGCCCTAGTGGCGGCATACCCACTAAAAACCCTGGGGGGTTTCTTCTCGGCGCCCATCTCTCGGGGCTACGGGAACACTCTTGCTCTCGACCGCACAGCCCCGACGACGCTGGTCCCCTAGGACCACAGACCTAAGATTTTTTTTGCTTCGCAAAAGACCAACGAAGCGTGGGACAGAGAAGTCTCCATCGAAATGTAAACTCCACAAGAGAGAAAGAGGTCGCCTACAAATAAAATGTTAGTCAATTTTTCTTTTGTCATTAATGACAGCGCGCCACCTGGGAACACGCGAAAATTCCTATGATTTATATTTTTACTAAAATAATTATAAATAGACTCAAAAGAGAGCAATTGTAACTAAATGCAGTTATGTCATCTTGTGAGTTTAGCAATTGTGATGTGAATCCAAGATGTAACCCACAAAATTTGTCGTTTCATGGGTAAATATGAAAATTCCATTGTGATGTTTTTGTCTAAATTTTGTCTAAAACATAACATAAATTGGTTCCAAAAACCGATTTACCAGCGGTATGTTGTTGTCGTTTCTTCGTAACATCTATATTTCCTAGATGAAAGCAGAATTGGTGATGAAATTCAGCATTAAAATATTAGTTAGTTTACGCTCGATTTTCACTAGAGATGGATAAAAAGATGACGTCATTATTATCGATAGTTTTTATCAAAGTTCATTAGGTAGGCGATGGGTGCAATACATAAACAAAGCATACATTTTTGAATCAATGCCATCAAAAGTAAATTGACATTCTTCCGAGTTTGTACTGAATGATGAGGCGTAAAACATTTTTGTATTATATATAAGTATGTACCTTCAATTTCTGATCATCATTTTTAATTCAATTTACACATTTTGGGTGTCTTACATCCAAGTCTAATTTAATTATATTTAATTAAATTAAATAATATGTATGTAAATTATAAATAAATGTACAAAACCAATGAGATAAGTATTATTACTTATCCTAATCCGTACACGAGTAAATTTGGTCAAGGGTCACAATTCGAAGCGAATTACTAGGATAGTATTATGTTGATCTTATTATTTACTTTTCTTATGTTAATTTAGATACATGGTGACACTGATATCTAACTCTTCCGCCTAGCTTAACACCCGTTTAGTGATTAATATTCATTTTAGCTCAGCAGCGGTGTTATACTTGGAACAAGAAACAACTCAATTGGTATGCGAAAGATTATATTTATCGACAAGCACCCGGAGGACCATTTTTGGTCGATCGATAAATTAATAAGTACTTTTCACAACACTAATTTACTCACGCATGCGCAAATGTTTTTTTGTATCACTATCGAATTGTCACTGTCGATCTTTTACATCCTAGATCTGTGCCTAGGACCCTTTCCGTATAGTTAGTTCTTTCTTCGAGAGCACACGGAAGCACCGCGCGCGCCACCTCAGGGGTTACACTTGTCGGGCGACGGACCCCCCCGGGTCCGCTGCCCAAGCCCCCTGTTATGGAGGTTGGAGGAGGGCGTGAAAGATCCTCCTCCGTCGCCCGACTCTCCGGCGGCGCATTGGAAGATCTGACGTGTCCTCTCGTACGCGTTCCGCCATTTCCTTCTGGAACATTACTTGTTCACAGAAGGAAACTGTCGCCTCCCACGATCTCTCGCAACCGAGCATTGATTTAACCAGTGCTGGTAGCGAGAGATTGCTTCCCACAATTGAGACGAGGACACGTCGCTCATTTGCCCAAGCTGGGCACTCCTCCAGGGTGTGCTGCGCCGTGTCCTCGTCGCAGCTACAATGGTGGCACTTGTAGCGCCTCACTCAACTGCCGTCTTTGTACTTCACTCTACAAAACTTCAAGGCTAGAGTGAATAAGTACCTTATAGGTCGTCGTGCTCCATCTTTGACCACAACGTCGCTTAACATCAGGCGAGTTGGTGGTCAAACGCCGACCTATTCTAAATAAATAAAAAACAGTTATCTACGTGCTGATTTCATCCAGATCTGTCCATTCGTTTCGTGTTCATTCCAAGTAAAATTTATGCATAAACTCACAAACTTCAGGGGTAAAGGTGTGACGATAAGTTATATGTTCTCCTGCTTATCACACTTAATATGTGAATGCAAAAGTTTGGATGGACGTCTGTTACGCAATCACGCCATAAGGGCTGAACGGATCTGGTGATTAAATTTGGCGCAGAGATAGATTATAGTCAGAAATAGCATGGCTACTTTATAACCGCGGAAAACACCGACGCGACGGGAGTAGCTAATAAAATTATACTCGTAAATGAAAGTTATACTTTAGCCAAATATAATATTATAAATCTGTGCAGGTGTCGAAACTATGGAATATTCTAGCGCTGGATGGCTCCAACTGGCAGAGAATCGACCTGTTCGAGTTTCAAAGAGATGTCGAGGTAATCTTTTTTAATATTACCTTTTATCTATTAACTGTGGCCCACGGTCTCACTGGAACCGTAAATTTTTGGGAAGAAAAAATTTTTAAATTTGTCATAGAAATATCATATATAATACATGTGTGTATGTAATTTATATATGTGAAAGGTACCCTTGGATCATGATCACGATTTTCCCCCGAAGGGGCTGGCAGAGGTGAATTACGAAATCCGCACTTCGTCTCAAAAGTGACAGTCGACTAGTCCAAGGCGAAAATCGTGGCCGCCATGCCTTGTGGTTGGCGCGGTGTACAGTTTTACCAACCACACTCGCGGTGTTCCGTGTTGAACACGGTCTGGCCTGCGCATTAAAAGTGTAGTGAAGCTGGTGCGTGTGGTTAGCTTTACTAGGCTTGGTGGTAACGACACGACTAACTTACGCAAGTCGAAAAGATCATGTTAAACGTGTGGTGTTACCACAGTTAAAAGTGTGGTGAAGCTCACGCGTGTCGTACCTAAGCCTATTAATAAAAATCGTAAAATATCAACAGAGAAGTCAGTGTCACTTAGATTATACGTGATTTTGTGTTTTAGACTATCGTGATATGGTTCATTTGTCAATGACATCAAAAGACGTCGATTTTTTTAAGCTGAGGCTAGAAGAAACGGATTCACACGAGCCTTTGTTATGTTGCAGGGTCCGGTAATAGAAAACATATCACACCGATGCGGTGGCTTCCTTCGGCAGCTGTCCCTTCGGGGCTGCGAGAGCATCGGAGATGGGTCTATGAAGACTCTGGCTCAGGTATATTAATCCTACTAATATTATAAACGCGAAAGTTTGTAAGAATGGATGGATGGATGGATGGATGTTTGTTACTCTTTCACGCCAGAACGGCTGAACAGAGCTGGGTGAATTTTGGCACAGAGATAGATTATAGTCTAGAATAGCACATAGGATACTTTTTAACCGCGGGTGAAACCGCGGGGCGCAGCTAGTAAAACATAAAGCAAAGCTTAAAAAACCGACATCATTTGTCATCCATGTATCAATTTTTGAAGTGAAACTTCTAATGCGACTTTCAACAAGGTTGCGTTAAACGTTCAACGCTCCTGGGGAGGGGGAATAGAAAGAGACAGAGCGAGAGTGAATGCGAGGCACTCGAACGCATGCGCGTAGTATGCCTGTTACAGGCCAGCGCGAGCGTTAGCAACGAGTAGCGTCCAATATTCCAACGCAAGAGGGAGAGAGAAAGAAAGATAAACATAAGTTTCACTTCTTCCGCGCGGAGAGACTCCACGCACATTTTTTTAGACTTTTGTTAATATTTTAAAACTGCTTGACGGATTTCGATAAAATTTATATTTATTATAGGACCACCTCCAAAGTATGATCTGCCAAACGGAAATAGAATCATTAAAATCGATTCACAATGGGCGGAGTAATCGCGTAACATACATATTTATAAAAAAAATAGAGTCGAATTGAAAACCTCCTTTTTGGTAGTCGTTTGAAAAATAGATGCGATGCATTGTGCTATACATACACAGTTAAAAAGTACCCTATGCCCAGATTGTAGAGTGTATTCTTATTCATCATAATTAGCTATTAATATAACGGTTATTTTTACCTCATTATAGTTTTCGTACCTTTTTACATGGTTAAGAAGTACCCTATGTACAGGGTACAGAGTAAATGTATACTCATCCTATTTAGCTATTAATATAGCGGTTATTTTAAACTCATCCTATAGAATGACTATTTAGCTAATACAGTTATTTTTCACTCATTTTAGTTTTCATACCTTTTAACATGGTTAAGAAGTACCTTATGTCCAGGGTACAGAGTATATGTAGACTCATCCTATTTAGCTAATAATATAACGGTTACTTTAAACTCATCCAATTCTGTCAAAAAAATCCAATTAAAAAAAACAAATTTTTGCACACTCATGTCCCATACTCTTTCGTAAGTATCCTCTCCATCCTAAGGTTGCCTGGAAGCGATCGCTCTTAGTGATAAGGCCGCCAGTTGTTACACTACAGTTTAAGTTTTTTCTGTTCTTTTGTTTTGTTATTTCTGGTGTGAACAATAAAGTGTTTATCTATCTATCAATCTATGCAATAGGAATAGGATAACTATTTATTTATTTAGGGTACAATATTTTGCAGCCGAGTTTTTTTTTTCTTTTATTAATGTTACTTGTGTTAGCAACACATACAAAAGAATGCAGTCTATGGTCTGCTGTGTGACGTTTTGCAAGCGAACTGTCAAAGGAATGTAGCGAATGAATAAATGAATGAATGTAGCGTAAGGAATGAAGGAGTAGAGCCTGAGTCGCCCGCCCCGCCCAACCAGCACTTTTGGCTGGACCACGGAAGACGACGAATCTCGTTGTGTTTTTCATTGGTGTCCATTCGATTCATACTAAAATTGCCTACATATTGTACATGGTTTGGATTATTAGAAATATTAGTTGTTTACACTTACATTAAGGTGGTTTTGAATACCGTCCCTTCAGAAATAGTTTACACTTGTTCAATTACTTTTTAACGGTCGTGGGTTTTTTCAAAAAATCAATTTTGTCTCTTGTTAATGTTGCCAGTCTTGTCCGAACATCGAAGATCTCAACCTGAACAAATGTAAGAAGATAACCGATCAGAGTTGTCAGGCGCTCGGTCGGCGATGCGGTAAACTGCAGAGGATCAACCTCGACTCCTGTCCCAGCATCAGTGATATATCACTGAAGGCGTTGGCTGATGGCTGCCCTGTAAGTAACTAATTTGAAATCAGAAATCAGAATTTATTGATAACTCCAATACTTACACGTCACAGTTCAATAAATGTCAAAAGTTTATACATGTCAAAACAGTAATTACATATGTCAAATGAAATAAATAATATCAACAAAATAAATTGCATACCTATTATTCTTAATAATATAACTATCATTATATAAAATAATAATAATAATTTGATTGGTCTCGACGTAATCTGCACCCATATTTATTCTCCTCATCATCAGCATCTCCGTCCTAAGGTCGACTAGAAGAGATCGGTTTTAGTGATAAGGCCGCCAGTTGTTACACTACAGTTATACAGCGTGTTACAAAAATTCTGTTGTTTGTAAAAAAGTCCTACACAAACACAATGACTGTCAGAGGCCATAGCTTGAAGATCAAGCGTGTATCAGCCAACACAAATATTGCTCGCCACATTCTCAGCAACAGAGTTGTTCATACATGGAATAGGTTGCCTGAGGATGTGGTCACTGCTAAATCTGCACCACCACTAAAGTTGCACCAAAAGCAAATGTCTCTAACGGACATTTGAATGTGGATAAAACAATATTTGTGCGAAGTTTTAGTGAGTTTGGACAATTTTAATTCAACACAGTGTGATGTAGGCACATCAGCCCTAGGCTGCTCGCCTATAATTAGTTAAATAAATAAATAATTGAAGGGCATGTACACACACTTGTAGGTATTCGTACAAAAATACAAAAAAAAAAACACATTGGAAATAGCAAGAGTTATGACCGGTTTAAGATCGCAAGAAAAAAAGAAATTGGACAAATCTGTATTATATGTTAGTGGTTTTTATTTGACGGGTAAAAAATCACCCTTAAGTATGACTGCACCCAAAATCAGCATAAATTTTAGTAACCTTGTACCCAAGCCTTGTATAAATTTTAAATTTTTTTTAGCTACTGACACATGTCAACGTGTCCTGGTGTCAGTCTATATCAGAGAACGGAGTGGAAGCCCTAGCTAGGGGGTGTCCTAAACTGAAGAGCTTCATCTGCAGAGGTGAGAATAATCAAAATCATTTTGAAAAAATATGCCCCTTAGTTTCTTGCGCCTGTTGTTCTGAGTAGTGGGTCTTTTTAACCCCCGATAAAAACGACGGGGTGTTAATATGTGTGTGTGTGTGTGTGTGTGATGTGTGTGTGTGTGTGTGTGTTGTGTGTGTGTGTGTTGTGTGAGTGTGTGGCATCGTAGCTCCCGAACGGATGAACCGAATTTGTTTTTTTTTTTTGTTATTTGAGAGAACAATCCCGACTAATACACCTTGTATTAGTCGGGATTGTTCTTAGTTATATTTGATGAATATCGGTGTCGGGGTTATTTAAATTTTAATAAAAAATTAATTAATTATTATTATTATTAATTAATTAATATATACCTACTTGTATTTGATTCAGTGATATTATTATATTCAAACACTGACTGTTGAAAACACATACATTGTGTCTTTAGCGGTGCGGGCTCCACACGTGAGTCGCGTAAAACCCGTTTTTTTTAGTATTTTTTTTTAATATTTTTATTTCAGTTTTTTTTTTACCACACTCGAAAAAACATCGCAGTCAATGTGCTAAATTTGATTCATGAAATTTTGCAGGCAAGTCGTTTGTAGGAATAAATTTTTTTTGTTCGAATGTGAGTCGAAGCAAGCGGAGAAAATGTGATGTTTGTTTGTTTGTTTAGCGGGTCGTTTTTCGCACTTATCCACGTGATTGGGCCATTGTGCGTGAAGTCTTTAAAATGTAAGCATATCGTCACGTCTTTTCCTAAAGGAGCTAGCAGTGGTGTAAAGCAACACCCACACTTCGCCTGACGATATTAATTCCTTAATGTGACAGGGGGCGAGCCTGTCGCCATATACGGGGTCCAGTCATGTAGCAGATGACGTACAATACGCACATATGTTCATACAATGAAAAAATTGGCGCGTGCCGTCGACTGGGTTTGAACCCACTTCCTCTGGCTTGAGAGGCGGGCCGTCTCCAACTAGGCTATCATCGCTTCAAAATGTAATGATTATAAATTGTTTTCAGGTTGTAAAAACGTGAACGACCGATCGGTGTCATGTCTAGCCACATACTGCCCCGACTTGGAAGTGCTCAACGTGCAAGGTTGTGATGTAAGTACACACATTCTCACAAAACACACACACACAAACACGACTGCACATATTATTCAATTCATAAACAGAATATACGATCCCCACGCCCCACGAGCACTGCGAACAAGCTTGCCGGCATCACACGAACACTTGCAAGGTCGGCCAAACTCACGCAGGTCATGGGCCCCGATGTTTATAACCGCCTACCAAAACACATCACAGTAGCCCCTAGCCTGTTAGGCTTTAGGAGCCTGCTAAAACGCTGGCTTATTGAGCAAACGTTTTATCATTATTACGAATTTACGAAATAAATGACTATGACTATGACATTCTTGATTGGCTGTAAGTTTAGTTTGCTATTATTAGGGTAGGAAAGGTTAAGGGTCCGGTGACCACTTTAGACTAACTTCGGATGGGCTAAAAGTTTTCTATTGCCATTTCGTCTAGAAGAAGACAACAAGCAAAGATACTGACGAGCCTCTAAAGTTACATTCAGAGTGACAAAGTGCAATTTTTTTTATGACTATTTCACTCCTCTAATCATTCTTAAATAACTTCCTTCCCTTGTATTATGGATTAATTTAAAAACCAATGATGTAGACAACCTCCCTATATAAAGAGATGTTTGATTTGCTTTGTCTATCTTTTAAATAAATCAGTCAAGAGTGACCCCTTACAAATGCGGATATTTTTCGTGGCTCCATTTTCTCTTGAGGACGTTTTTTTTTCTAAAAAAAAACCAAGAACATAAGGGCAGAGATATTGTTTATTTAATTATACATGGCACATTTCATCATAATTAAAAGATAGCACATTAAGATAAAATAGTTCGTAAGTTTAAATTATAAAAGTATTGATGTTGTATGTGTTCTTTATATTGATCACCAATTTGTAAAACTTAATTTGTAAACTTTTGGAATAAATGATATTTGATTTGATTTGATGTAGTGATCATTGCGAAGCCATAATAAATAAAATAAAAAAAAACTGACAAATGGTTTCCAAGAAATTTGGCAAATGCGTCTGTATGGAAAATTCAGAGCGTCGTAAAACCTTTAAAAAACTGATTGTTTCCTCCTCTTCCTTTTCAGGCTTTAACCGACGACTCAATATCGAAGTTGGGCCCGAACATGCGTCGTCTGTGCCTGTCAGGCTGCACGAGACTGACTGACGTGTCACTGACAGCGCTAGCTGCCAGCTGCGGCGAGCTGCAGACGTTACAGCTGGCGCAGTGTGGAGCGCTGACTGACGCTGGCTTCCAGGCTTTAGCCAGGGTAAGTTCAAAGTTAAAATCAAAGTTACAGCGTGCGCAGTGTGGAGCGCTGACTGACGCTGGCTTCCAGGCTTTAGCCAGGGTAAGTTCAAAGTTAAAATCAAAGTTACAGCGTGCGCAGTGTGGAGCGCTGACTGACGCTGGCTTCCAGGCTTTAGCTAGGGTAAGTTCAAAGTTAAAGTCAAAGTTACAGCTGGCGCAGTGTGGAGCGCTGACTGACGCTGGCTTCCAGGCTTTAGCTAGGGTAAGTTCAAAGTTAAAGTCAAAGTTACAGCTGGCGCAGTGTGGAGCGCTGACTGACGCTGGCTTCCAGGCTTTAGCTAGGGTAAGTTCAAAGTTAAAGTCAAAGTTACAGCTGGCGCAGTGTGGAGCGCTGACTGACGCTGGCTTCCAGGCTTTAGCTAGGGTAAGTTCAAAGTTAAAGTCAAAGTTACAGCTGGCGCAGTGTGGAGCGCTGACTGACGCTGGCTTCCAGGCTTTAGCTAGGGTAAGTTCAAAGTTAAAGTCAAAGTTACAGCTGGCGCAGTGTGGAGCGCTGACTGACGCTGGCTTCCAGGCTTTAGCTAGGGTAAGTTCAAAGTTAAAGTCAAAGTTACAGCTGGCGCAGTGTGGAGCGCTGACTGACGCTGGCTTCCAGGCTTTAGCTAGGGTAAGTTCAAAGTTAAAGTCAAAGTTACAGCTGGCGCAGTGTGGAGCGCTGACTGACGCTGGCTTCCAGGCTTTAGCTAGGGTAAGTTCAAAGTCAAAGTTACAGCTGGCGCAGTGTGGAGCGCTGACTGACGCTGGCTTCCAGGCTTTAGCTAGGGTAAGTTCAAAGTTAAAGTCAAAGTTACAGCTGGCGCAGTGTGGAGCGCTGACTGACGCTGGCTTCCAGGCTTTAGCTAGGGTAAGTTCAAAGTTAAAGTCAAAGTTACAGCTGGCGCAGTGTGGAGCGCTGACTGACGCTGGCTTCCAGGCTTTAGCTAGGGTAAGTTCAAAGTCAAAGTTACAGCTGGCGCAGTGTGGAGCGCTGACTGACGCTGGCTTCCAGGTTTTAGCTACGGTAAGTTCAAAGTCAAAGTTACAGCTGGCGCAGTGTAGAGCACTGACTAACGCTGGCTTCCAGGCTTTAGCTAGGGTAAGTTCAAAGTTAAAGTCAAAGTTGCAGCTGGCGCAGTGTGGAGCGCTGACTGACGCTGGCTTCCAGGCTTTAGCTAGGGTAAGTTCAAAGTTAAAGTCAAAGTTACAGCTGGCGCAGTGTGGAGCGCTCACTGACGCTGGCTTCCAGGCTTTAGCTAGGGTCAGTTCAAAGTTAAAGTCAAAGTTACAGCTGGCGCAGTGTGGAGCGCTGACTGACGCTGGCTTCCAGGCTCTAGCTAGGGTCAGTTCAAAGTTAAAGTCAAAGTTACAGCTGGCGCAGTGTGGAGCGCTGACTGACGCTGGCTTCCAAGGCTTTAGTTGATTGAATCAGGCGTTACTTTGCGGAAGTTCATCTTAAAAATTGTTACTTGCACTAATATCTAGTGTAATTCCGCTTTAACGTCGCATTAAGTACATCAAGGAATATGAATATTCTATTCTATTCTCAATTTAGATTTTTTTTTAATTACTTTAATAACATTTACTAGAAAACTTCATACAAATTGATATTTGAATCTAATTTAAACGTTATACAATTTGATATTTCAACTAACGAACTTAACAGTAACCTAATTCAATGAAATCTACTAAAAAACTTTATACAATTTGATATATGAAGTTAATTCAATAAGGAATTTAACAGAAATAATTTTATCGAAAAATTAAAACAATTAAAAAATTATACAATAAAAAAAATAAAAAATCCCTATTCTTCGAGCACTTCGTCGACACGTGTTTCGCGTCTCCACGAGGCATCTTCAGGACGTGTTGACTCCCCGAGCGCGTGGCCGAGAATGAGTCCGCTCAGCTCCCGCGGCCCTTATATAACCTCGGATGCGTCATCTCGGTGTGGGGTGATGCGTACCAAAGCATCGTATTGATGGCGATGTAACGGTAGTTTGCTCGTTCAGCAGTGAATCAGCCTTTCCCTCTTGTTTGTTCAAACAAGAGGGCACAGACTAGTACGACGCGTCACAGACTACTGACTGACGCGTCAATCAACTACTAGCAATTGCTAAAAGTGATTAAAATAATTTTCTCTGGTGGGAGGCTTCGGCCGTGGCTAGTTACCACCCACCAGACCAAGCCATGCCGTGAAATGACCTAGTCGTGTTTCGGGATGTAGTCCGGTGTAACCGTTCCGAAGACGGGTCTGAGCAGTAGCGCACTTGTAGCGCCTCACTCAACTGACGTCTTTGTACTTCTTGATTCTACAAAACTTCAAGGCTAGAGTGAATAAGTAACTTATAGGTCGTCGTGCTCCATCTTAGACCACAACGTCGCTTAACATCAGGCGAGTTGGTGGCCAACGCCGCCCTAATCTACAAAAAAAAAAAAAAAATCGTTCCTAACAATTTCAATGCTGAGAAACTATTTCGTCTCAAACTGAACCTTATCCTGTTGTCAACAGAGTTGCAGGTTGCTGGAGCGAATGGATCTAGAAGAATGTGTCCTAATAACCGATACTACGCTCGTGCATCTAGCCATGGGATGTCCTAGGTTAGAAAAACTGGTGAGTTTTATTATATACTAGCTGTTACCCGCGACTTCGTTCGTGTTTATTCAGAAAATAGTATCCAAAAATCTCGCTCGTGATATACTGTAACTAATTATTGAATTTCGTCAAGATCCGTTTAGCCGTGAAAAGTCTACAAACAGACAGACAGAAAAAGTAACTTTCTGTATAATAATATTAGTATGGATACAGGGTTATCGGTATAGGGTGTACTAAGCCAAAAGGGGGTCCCCTTTTGGCTTCATTCCTTGTAGTTGTACTTATACTTCATTGTACTCATTATTTGAACAATTTTTACTATAGATAAATATATACGACTTTCCCTCGAAGGGGCTGGCAGAAGTGTAATACAACACCTACATTTCGCCGGACGATATTCAGTCCCAATTGTGACAAGGGGTGAGCCTGTCGCCATACACCGAGCTCCAGTCATACAGCAATTTCATAAACACGAATTAACTGAATTAACTACTTGTATTCTGCAATAAAATGTTTCGTAACTTTATCATTGCAATAATTTGGAAAATTAACTTTAATTTTTTTAATTGAGTCATTTTATAAATTGTGATGTTGAGATGTATTTGTGTATATAAACTCTTAAATGAATATGGTCTGAAATAAATGATAATTATTATTATTAAGTAAAACAAAAAAAAAACTAGCTGTGTCCGGCGGTTTCACCCGCGTCCCACAGGAACCTTATTTTTATTTTCTGCATAATATCTTAATTTTTTTCTTTCATAAGATCCTTCTCCTGGCAATAATGAACACAACAAAAAAAAAAATTAGCGAGTTTTTGGCGGGAACCGAAAAGATGGTATCGTGATTTTGTATTATTTTCTAAAACTTGTGATTCTTCGAGTGGTAAAGTGTAATAATGGTGGATTATTAACGTTTACCGGTTCGTCAACGTGCACGAGTGTGGGCAAATGATACAAACATTGCGGAACGCGACTTTTCGTGTTCTCTACAAAACTTCACTTAAAGTTTCAGTAAAGTATCCATAACTTTACTGGAATGGGGAAAGGGGAGGGATTCATCGTCTTCATCATCACCTCATCATCATCATCCCATCATCTGTTACTGAAGGAAAAAATTAAAAATATATTTTTATTACTAAGTTAGGCATTAAGGACTTTGTATCCCGTTGCCAATAAATTAAAAAAAAAAAAAGGAAAATGTTTCATCTGTTCACGCGTGATGCGATGACCAAGGGAAATAGTGATTCATTTTTATATTTATAGAGAGAGATAACTATCTAACCCTTGTATATCTGACCGAAGGATATAACTTATAAAAGGTTAACGGTCTCCGTTATCTATTACAGACGTTATCACACTGCGAGTTGATAACAGACTACGGTATCAAACAGCTTTCGATGTCGCCGTGTGCCGCCGAGCATCTCACAGTACTAGGTGAGTTTATAAGGTTACGCGGAACGGCGGTGCTTACCCGAAAGGAGGTCATTATACTCTCCTTTGAACATTTCATATTTGTAAAAAAATGTAGGAAATATGTTATGTTTTTCTATTTTAGGTTTGCTCATCGCTAGCTGTGTCCCATGGTCAAAAAGTATCCTATGTCCTATTCCAGACTATGATCTATCTCTGTGCCAAATTTCATTCAGATCCGTTCAGACGTACTGGCGTGATTAAGGGCCCCGTGACGCTCTGAAATTTCCATAAAAACGCGCTTGTCAAATTTCTTGGAAACCATTTGTCAGATTATGATGAAATTTAGCATGTACAATTAAATTAACAATATGTCCGCCCCTATGTTCTTGGTTTTATTAAAAAAACGTCCTCAAGAAAAAATAGAGCTATGAAAAATATCCGCGTTTTTAAGGGTTCACTTTTGACTGATTTATTCAATAGATACACAAAGCAAATCAAAAATCTATTTACATAGGGAGGTTGTTTACATCATTAGCTTTTAAATGAATCCATAATACAGGGGAAATTCTTAGTTATTTAAGAATGATTACAGAAGTGCAAAAGTCTTTAAAAAAAATGAAATTGCACTTTGTCACTCTGTAGGTAACTAGAGGTTCGTCAGTATCATTGCTTGCTCTCTTCGCTCGTCATCTTCTTCTAGATGAAATGGTTATAGAATACTTTAAGCCAATGCGAAGTTGTTCTAAAGTGGTCGCCGGACTCTTAAGTAACAAACATCCATCCATACATCTATCCAAACTTTAGTATGTTTATGCCTAAATTAAAATTATACACAAGCTGCGCCCCGCGGTTAAGAAGTATCTTATGTGCTATTCTAGACTATAATCTATCTCTGTGCCAAATTTCATCCAGATCCACTTAGCCGTTCTGGCGTGATTGAGTAACAAACATCCATCCATCCATCCATCCGAACTAGCATTTATAATACTACTAGCTGTCACCCCGCGACTTCGTTCGCGTTTAATTAGCAATAAATTAAAATTGCGACTATAATTTGAGATTTAAACTATCCTATCTCTCAAGTTGGATCGAACTGCACATGGTGTGCGAATTTTATTATAATCGGTTAAGTGGTTTAGGAGTTCATTGAGGACAAACATTGTGACACGAGATTTATATATATTAAGATAGTGTGATGTGATTTATAAATAACTACCTATTACTATTCTAGTACTAAGTAGAATAGTACTAACACTGGTACAGTACCCGACAATAAATATTGCACATCGACTTTTGGAAAGAGACTCGGCTTCGTAGAGCGTTATCTCTTTTTCGTTTAGTGTGCGACAGAGATAACGCTCTACGAAGGTGAAGTCTCTTTCCAAAGGGCGATGTGCAATATATATCGCCGAGTACTGTATATTGTAGATGTGATGTGTAAATATGTTTGTTACGAATAAAGAGTAAATTGACTCCCTTTGCAATAAACGTTGATAGCCTCGGAATAGTTTCACAGGCTTTTGTCTTTTTCGATCAAGTTCAAAGATGTAAAAGAAAGAAAAAGACAAAATACTGCACTAATACAGCTTATGATCCAAAAAAAACAAGGTCTAGCATTCTAGGAGCCAACACGTAATGACGTCACACGTCATCGTCTCTTTCGAACTATTTGTAAATGTCTTATTTCGGTCTTGCTTAAGCATCGATTGACGTCACTACGTGTTGCCCACGTGACCATTTTGACTCGGAATGCTATACCCGGCGGAGTATACAGTTCTATACAGGGTTATTTGTACCTAATCAAAAACCTCTTAAAGGCTCATTGTACTCATCAGTACGAACTACTTTTACTATGAAGCCAATCCTGTAATCGCAAAAAAAAAACAGCTGTTCCATACAAAAAGTTCAATCACCTGAGACAAAATGTATGGAACAGCTGATTTTTTTTCGCGATTTCAGTGTTCGCCCCATAGTAAAAGTTGTTCGTACTGATGAGTGCAATGAACCCTTAAGAGGTTTCTGGTAAGTTACAAATAACCATGTATATTCTACTATATTCGTAGCACACTTACAAACTCCTTGGAAAGTATCGTCCGTATCAACTTGAACCGTGCACTATTCTTTAAATTAAACTCCCTTCAAAGTCAAAGTCAAAGTCAAAATGTTTTTATTCAATTTAGGTATCAAAGATACACTTATGAACGTCAAAGTTATTTAAATAGACTCGACCGCCTTGTTCGGTTAAAGAGCCTCTACTCAGAAGAACAGGCAAGAAACTGAGGGGCATTATTTTTTCAAATAATAAATAAATTACAGTCTCACAAAGTCAAAGTCAAAAGTCAAAGTCAAAATGTTTTTATTCAATTTAGGTATCAAAGATACACTTATGAACGTCAAAGTTATTTAAATAGACTTGACCGCCTTGTTCGGATAAAAAGCCTCTACTCAGAAGAACAGGCAAGAAACTGAGGGGCATTATTTTTTCAAATAATAAATAAATTAGACAAATTTTGGCTTACAACTAGGTAATATCTATAAATACTAGTGGCTACTTGGCGGAAGTGGAAGGCTCCAGACATCTTTATCTTCTAAATAATTCTTAACCTTATAATATCCTCTTTTCATTAATGTAGTTTTTACATGTGATTTGAATTTTCCCTCGGTGAGCCCTGTTATATTTTTCGGGATTTTATTGTAAAAACTAACGCAGTTGCCTAAAAATGACTTTTTTGACTTAGTCAGTCTAAATCTCGGTACAGCTATCCTATCCTTATTTCTAGTGTTATAATCTTCTGCACACTAATCGGAATCGTAACGTAATCGCCTTACCTTGGTTAGGTAAGGCTATACAACCTTTATTGTTAAGGGGGTGAGTATAGGTCTACAGGTTTATAGGCAACTCACCAAAAACCTCTTAAGGGTTCATTGTACTCATCAATATGAACAACTCTTACTATGGGGCTAAATTTGAAATCGTGAGAAGAAAAATCAGCTGTTCCATACATTCATTTTGTCTCAGGCCAATGAACTTTTTGTTTAGAACAGCTGATTTTACTTCGCTATTCAGGATTGGCTTCATAGTGAAAGTTGTTCAAATTAAATAAAGAAATAAAATAATACTAGCTGTCACCCCGCGACTTTGTTCGCGTTATTATTTATATATATACATATATGTGAGCTATCCTATCTGTTAAGTTAGATCGAACTGCACACGGTGTGCAAATTTGATTGAAATCGGTTAAGTAGTTTAGGAGTCTATAGCGGACAAACAACGTGACACGTAATTTATATGTATTAAGATAAATAAATTCGGGACACTTCCACACACGTTCGCCTGACACCAAACTAAGCAAAGCTTGTACTATGGCTGCCAGAGACTGATATACATACTTAGATATTTTTAAATACATACATAAATAGATATTAACACCCAGACATAGAACAAACACACATATTGATGAGTACAATGAATCCTTAAGAGGTTTTTGGTGAGTTATCTATAATCCTGTACAATATTAGTGTGATTATTTGTTGCTATTTTTGTTTAAGGCTCGGTCATACCACGATTTTCTACCCACACACACGTTTACTTAATCCGCTTCATTTAGAGTTGACAATCGTAAATCATATTCATATTCATATCAGATCGGCGCCTAGAATTACATTTCTTTTGCCGTTTTTATTGATATTAATCGTAATAAGAACAAACATAAGAATAAGTTACTCGGTTAAACTTTAGAAAAGTAATCTAGCTATTTAATAATTGAAAAAAAAATGTGTTGTAAATGCTGAAAATTGTTGTGAACTACGCTCAAACAGTTTTTTAAGACGACACTATTTGTGACGTTCTTTCCACAATGAGAATGATTTTCGAAATTCTTTTTCGGTTAAACTGATTTTGGTTGTTTTTTCTACCAGCTGGATTTTGCAACTTTTCATTTCAAACTAGGCCCAAAAAAAAATGTTTTCGTTGATTTCGTGTAATACCGGGCCTTAACGTTTTGCATTCCAAACTCCAGGGCTGGACAACTGCCCGCTAGTGACGGACGGCGCGTTAGAACATCTGACGTCCTGTCACAACCTGACTCTTCATTTCAAACTAGGCCCAAAAAAATTGTTTTCGTTGATTTCGTGTAATACCGGGCCTTAACGTTTTGCATTCCCAACTCCAGGGCTGGACAACTGCCCGCTAGTGACGGACGGCGCGTTGGAACATCTGACGTCTTGTCACAACCTGCAGCTAATTGAGCTGTATGACTGTCAGATGGTGTCTAGGAACGCTATCAGGAAACTCAGGGTATGTACCTATTTTTTTCCCAAATTCTTTTTTTTTTAATTCGGGACACTTGCACACAGTTGTCTGACCGCAAACTAAGCAAAGCTTATACTATGGCGGCCTGAGACTGATGTACATACATTATATATGTATTTTTAAATACATTCATACTTAAATAGATATTAACACCCAGACATAGAACAAACATAAATGTACATCACAAAAATGTTTGCCCTGAGTGGGATTCGAACCAAAGTCCCCAAGCTCAGAAGGCAGGTTCACTACCGAATTAGTTACAGTATATCACGAGGAGGTTAGGGACCGTGTGTGGAAATTTTCCTTTTTTTTTCTTCTGCTGAATACTTAGACTTAGATCAGCCCGGTATATCCCATTGTTGGGCAAAGGCCTTTCTTCCCTCTTTCCAGTTGTCCCTGTTTTTGGCTTTGGTGGGCCAATCCTTTTCGTGGGCGTCAAGCTCGTCTTTCCATCTCTTTCTGGGTCGGCCTAACGACCGTTTAACTTTTGGAACCCAGTCGGAGGTGGTTTTAGCCGATAGCTCTATTGAATACTAAGTTAATATACTTAGTATTAATAATTACTTACTTATTACTTATTAATACTAAGTAATATTGAAACTATTGAATAGTCCATGTAGCTCTTGCTGGTGCGTGACGTCACCTGCCGGTCGCAACGGAAGACCAGCGCTGGTTGGACACAGCCAGCGCCATGCTGAGTTGCGGCTGGTTTGAGGCAAAAGGCCAAGTTTCCACCTTTTTTTAGTTAAGTTTTTGTCTGTATTCTGTGTTTTTTGCCAGAAACTCAGATCAATCTAGAGAAAAAGATGGAACACTGTTATATCTCGCTGAAGCCACTTCTTTTTCAATGTGTGTGCGTGGTAATGTTGCCAAGAAAAACATTTACAATTGCACGAAAACTAATATTAATTCCTAAACTCTACGTTGGCCATTTCTGTTCCGATATACAACCTTAGGAGATTTAATATTTTAAAACTGCACATATTTGTAAGAGTTTAATGTTACGGCTTTTTCTAAATTGACTTGTAAAAAACTGCACAGTTTTTAAAAAGAACCTCAAAATGTAGTCCTGGCCACACTTTTATAATGCACTATGTATATTTAAGTACACGAAATTATACCATAAACGAATGTACACAACGTCGAGGTGAGAATGACCAAGCGAGTAGCGTAGTTTTTTTGTGAGTGTTGTGTACCTATACGACAGTAGCGTAGTTTTTGGATGGTTTTTGGCTTCACTTAGATCATACGCCGTGCGCCATCTTATTCTCTAGGTTGATCTGAGGCCACAAATAAATTATTGTCTATTGTCTAAGTAGTATTATTTTTGTCAACAGAATCACCTTCCCAACATAAAAGTGCACGCATACTTCGCGCCCGTGACTCCGCCCGTGACCGGCGGCGGCGCGAGGCCTCGCTACTGCCGATGCTGCAACATCATATAACACACACACATACATACAAACACACCTGTCAAAACAAGCTGGCGAAACACTAAAAAATTGGTTGTCTGTAAAGACGGTTTACGGACGATAGTTTAACGTGACAACGTCATAACAAAACATTGATGAAATATCTTCGGACGAATAGGCCAATCGAGTGGAAGAGAGATAGATGCGGCGCAAGTGCACGCTCAAGCCGATCGTGCCTTTCGCTCGCTCGTGTAGCGCTCTCGCTCCGATCGTAACGGGACAATGAGTCATGCTTTTTCGTGCGTGCAGCCGGCGTTCATCGATTTATTAGACGTTGTCACGTTAAATGTACTAAGAATTAGGTCAAAAGTCTTCACCAAATTTTCTGGCTGTAGTAATAGTTTTTGTCACGTCTATGGCACATTTGGGACTGAATATCGGTAGGTGAAGTATGGGTGTTGTAATACGCCTCTGCCAGCACGGGGAAAGACGTGACGATATGTTATGTTATTGGACGTCTATTATTGGAAAAGAGCTAGTTTATTCCTCTGACCAAAATAGCTTTTTGATTTCGAGGGATAAAATCACTCTTCCTCCCTAGTGAGGAAAAGTGATTTCCTCCCTACTGAGGACAAAAATAAAATCACATTTTTGTCCCTAGGGGAAAAGTGATTTTAATTTGGGTGGTTACTTTTGCATCATCTTGTAGGTATCAAATATCAACAGGAAATAACGAGAAACGGTCAGGATATCGAAATGACGCGCTAGAAGTGCTAAAAACGAGGTAACAAGTCTAGAAAATCAGTTTGCAAATTGATCGAAAACGATAGATTTTACTGCACGTAATTTTCATACAAGGTGTTTTTCATATATCTGTGAATTTGAAAAAGGGTCATTGTACTTAATGTTATCATGTAATTATCATTAATCACACTTGTCATTATCAACGATGTTTTTTAAATATATCTATGAAAATAAGTCTTAAATCGTAACGTAAAAAAATAGTACATTTTCAAGTCATGGCGTGTTAGGGCGCATGCACATAGAAAGCGGATTACCAGCGCCGGTCTACCAGCGCTTGTCGGTATTAGTTTGCGCAGGTAGTCTGCGCAGGCAGTCTTACTTACTTTTACTGGTAGGCTGCCTCGCCATTTGTAACATAATTTAAAAATCGGTCATTACATTATCCAATTAGCAGTACGCTAAGTGAGCTAGCGTGCTGAAATTGAATAGTGTAATGGCTGTTACACTTACAATGACTTTTTGCACGGGCATAGCCATGCCAAGTTAGCATACTGCAAATTGGTTAGGGGAATGATCGCTTTAGGAAACAACGCGCTTTCCTTGTAGTGGTTAACCGCGCATAGAAGTGCCGAGAAGCGCTGGTATGTCAGCGCTGGTAACTTGCTTTCTATGTGCGTACGCCCTAAGGAATAATACCATATTTGATTGTAGCATTAAGTAGTATAGTAAGGCACAGCAGCTGTCTCGCTCGCTCGCGACACTATTATATTAGACTAGCTGCGCCCCGCGGTTTCACCCGCGGTTAAAAAGTATCCTATGTGCTATTCTAGACTATAATCTATCTCTGTGCCAAATTTCATCCAGATCTGTTCAGCCGTTCTGGTGTGAAAGAGTAACAAACATCCATCCATACAAACTTTCGCGTTTATAATATTAGTGGGATGAAAAAAAAATTGAATATTTTTGTATAGATATTTTTGATAAAATTGCCTCTGTCAATGCATTGAAAACAGTATTACAAAGTATTCAGAATAATTTTCATGTTGATATTCATAGTTTTACTTAGAAAAACGTAGCCACGTAAAAACTAACTTGTTTACGTTTGTCATAGGATACTTTTTAACCGCGGGTGAAACCGCGGGGCGCACTAGTCTAATATAATATAACTGTCGAACCATAGCGAATAGCACATAACCATTGTTTTTTTTTTTGTTAAAAATAATATATGTTTGTTTGCTATTTTAATCTTATCTATGTACCTTATCTTTTAGGGATTAATCTTTTAATCGGAAGAAATTGCGCGACTTATTACACAAGAAAATGTATGAAAAAATTGGTTGTCTGTAAAGTCGGTTTACTGACGATAGTTGAACGTGACAACGTGCTCACTCAAGTAGGAGAGAGACGGATGTCGAACGCTGCCGAACGCAAAGGCCGATTGTGCTTCTTTGTCGCTCGTTCCGCGCTCTCGCTTGCACTTCAAGCCTAACATGGAACGCCTCAGAGCGAGGTAACGCCGCATTTTTTCGTGCGTGCAGCCGGCTCTATCGAATTATAAGACGTTGTCACGTCAAAAATTAAAATAATAGTCCCATAGTAAAGTTTGGTAACGTTGAGTACAATGACCTTATTTTAGAGATGACAGTTATTTAAGAACGTTGAAAAGGCGTTATTGCTTTCTCGCTCACACAGTTCAACGTTTTTAATTTAAATAAAAAAATATGAGTAATTAAAAATCGTTATAACTATTTAGCTAATAATATAACGGTCATTTAAAAGTAATTTTAGTTTTCATACCTTTCTCTTATACGGAGAAAAAGATGATCAAGTTTTTAAAATCTTTTTTGATGATTTTTTTCTATGTCTAAAAAAAGGTCTGAAAACTAGAATTACTTCGAAATAACCGTTAAATTATTAGCTGAATAGTTATAACGTCCTATAACGATTTTCAATTAATTTTTAATTATTAAAAACGTTGAATTGTGTAAAGCGATGGCAGCCTAGTTGGAGAATGCCCGCCTCTCAAACCAGAGGGAGCGGGTTGGAACTCAGCCGACGGATAGCTGAATAGTTGTGTGAACATATGTATGTGCGTATTGTATGTCATCTGCTACATGACTGGAGCCCGGTGTATGGCGACAGGCTCGCCTCCTGTCACATTTGGGAATGAATATCGTCCGGCGAAGTGTAGGTGCTGTATTACACCTCTGCCAGCCCCCTCGGGGAAAGGCGTGACGATATGTTAATTGTGTGAGCGAGAAAGCAATAACGCCCGTGTAACGCTCATAAAAACACCCTGTATAATTATGAACAAAATCAAAATATCAAAACGTGCTAAAGGAACGTTCGATTATTTTGAAAACGTAGGCAACATTGACGAATCGTATTTTTTTGAAAATGTGGTAATTTTGGAGCGGTGACCAAGGATTAGTGGTAATCATTATAGCTAAGTTAGTGTTTGTAATTATCATACATATGAGCAGCGGTCAGCAACCCGCGGCCCGCGGCCCACATGCGGCCCTCGGCCCCCTCCTTGCGGCCCGCGTGTTTTGCAATTACATAAATAAATCGGGACATTTCGCTCACACGGTCGTCTGGCCCCAAACTAAGCAAGGCTTTTACTATAGCTGCCAGAGACAGATAAACATTGATTTTTAGAGATCAGATAATACCTACATAAATAAATAGATACCTATGGCAAAATACGAGTATGTATGTATAGAAACCTATAGTAAATTTTTTGAACAAGTGCAGTCCGTATCTTGCTTATTTTGGCACTGTGCGGCCCTTGCCTGCCAAAAGGTTGCCGACCGCTGCTTTAGAGTAATATGTCTGTAAGCAACTTTATACCGGGCTGAAGTTACAATGGTAATGTTACACGTATTGTTACGTGTAATGTTACATTGTGTTTACAATACAATGTCCATTCAGTCCCGGAATAATGTTAATACATGCTAACATGATAAAATCGACTCTTATCTGTCTGTTTGTAGGCTTTTCACGGCTAAACGGCTGAACGGATCTTGATGTAATTTAGTAATTAGTTACAGTATATCACGAGGAAGGTTTTCGGATACTATTTTCTGAATAAAGGCGAACGAAGTCGCGGGTAACAGCTAGTTGCACATATAATCCGCATTCGAAGACTATCACGAATGATTCACGATTCGTGATAAGATTTAATTAATATTAAGATAATAATTAATTAATAATCATTATTTTAAAATTATTAATTAATATTATATTAATTTAATTGAGATTTAATAATTTTATTGGTTGCAAATAAATTTACCATTTTATTTTACCACTAGCTGCGCCCCGCGGTTTCACCCGCGGTTAAAAAGTATCCTATGTGCTATTCTAGACTATAATCTATCTCTGTGCCACATTTCATCCAGATCTGTTCAGCCGTTCTGGCGTGAAAGAGTAAAAAACGTCCATCCATCCATCCATACATGCAAACTTTCGCGTTTATAATATTAGTAATATTTACCATTTAACATTTTATTTTTTTATTTGATATACTGTAAATAGCTATCAAGGTCCGTTCAGCCGTTTACCCGTGAAAAGCCAAGGTACAAACAGACAGACAGACAGAATAACTTTCGATTTTATAATATTAGTCTGGAAGTATGGATATCACTAATTTGTTACGGAATGGGACTTTAAATTGTAATGAAATGGTTACAGTGTAAAGAATGAAAATGAAATACATCCATACCTGTTGAAAGGACGTTTGGTTAGGCCGAGTGGCTACCCCTGGTGTCAGAGTTTTCTATACTCTCTGTGGGGGTAGAAATATTTTTTTAACTAGACCAGTGACTAAATATTTTTATTTTTGTATTTTTTTAAGTCATAATCATTTTTATCTTACTAATATTATGAATGCGAAAGTTTGGATGGATGGATGGATGTTTGTTACTCACGTCACGGCTGAACGGATCGGGATGAAATTTTGGCACAGAGATAGATATTACTCTGGAAACGCACGTAGGCTACTTTTTAACGGGGTGCAGGTAGTTTGCAATAATTATATCTAGCTGTTACACGCGAGTATGTTCGCGTTTTTTCAGAAAAAGTATCCTAATACCTTCCTCGTGATATACTGTAACTAATTACCAAATTTTATCAAGATCCATTCAGCCGTTTATGCGTGAGTAGTCTATAAACAGACAGAGTTATTTCGGTTTTATAATATTAGTATGGATAACTTTTTTATTTGGCCAGAAGGATTGTACTTCCGCCTGATAATAGCAATTGTAATTGCAAAAGCTTTACTATTAAAATCTTTAAAAATAACTATTATTTCCTAGCTTTAAAATGCAATAATTATGTATTAACATTATACTATTTAAAATAGTAATTATTAAAACTTGTTTTAGATCTTAATGTTTAATGGTGCGTTTAGGTGAGCAATCATTTTTCAGAACGTTTTAATGGTTTATACAAAATTGCCGTACTGTTTTGACATTGCTGAAGGGTATTTCTTGAATAGGTTTAGGTTTAAAGACATTTATTCTCATAAAAGATTATAACATCACTTACATGAGAATACATCGTATAAGTAAATTAGGTAGTTCGTCGTCACACAAAATCTTAAATATAGGTAAAAACAATTTAGTAAACAAAACAACACAATACTATTCTTAACAATAACAAGAACAGTGTATGAAAACCAAACAAGCATCACTTATAGTTTAAGATACGATAAAACTAGGAAATACTCTTTTAACTTCCTGGCTACCATCATCAAGTCAGCTCCTAAATATGAACTACGTAATAACACAATAACATTCATTAAAACAAACACACAAAGTTTCATTTCGAATAATTGCGGTGTTTGTTGCAAAATTTTGATGTTTTAGACATTTCAACGATTCATCCAATTTTTTTTTTTTTGTGACAACGAAAAACTCAAAATACTCGCCAGCAATGACGGAAACAAAATTTTAGCGTGGAAAAAGCTTGACACAGCTTGAGGGTACTTTTTAAATATAACCCGATACGAAATACGAGCTTCATGTTATGCCTGAAGAAGCGTGCAATGTTTGAAGAGATGGTATTACAAAGAAATTGTCAAAGAAAAAATTCGAATACTTATAGAAATCTACAACAATCAGAATTCATGAAGCAACATTGCTCTGAAATAATTCTATAATATTTTATGTACCATTGATTTGCTCGATAAATGATTGAACATGTCTTGCTGTCGATAGTTGAACGGCAAGTTTTGATCACTCGTTTAGACGCACCATAACTTTTCCTGCAGCAAACTAATATAAGGTCGAATGGGGCAAATGTGTCTGTGGGTCAATTGCGTCTTTCGAGAATTACTGACAAACCCTTCACAAATTAGGCAACTAACGCCATCTAGTACAGAATATTGTAACTAAAGAGAAAAAAGATGGCGCTTAATTTGTGGAGGGCTTGTCAGTAATTCTCGTAAGACGCGATTGCCCTACAGACGCATTTGCCCTAGATGACCCTAAACATTGTCTCCAATCCGTTCCATTTTAGATGCCCAACTAATTCGGAATACGGCGTTTTTGAAATTTCGAAATTTGAAATGACAAATCGTAATTTCGTTGCTAACGATTAATTAACTGCACAAGCTAGTATATACATTCATGGCGTGCCATATCGGACCGTAAAAAATCTGACCGCCGGACAGTAAAATTACTTGTAGTACACAAACGCCCTTAAATGTCGTATCACACTATGTATTTGCGAACGATCACATAATCTTATTGTCGACTCGTCCAAACAACAGCAAATTGTTGAACAGACTGCAAAAATAGAATCGAATCTTCAATGAGTACAAGTCATCTTGCAGAACTTCACCGTATAGGTTTACCTTTGGCTAGGAATCTATAATATAAGCCTTGATTGCTGTTTTCAAAGTTACAAATAATATTACTAAAGAATGGATCACTGATGATCTATTTTTACATCAACAGCTTGTCTTTCGACAAAGGCCTCTTCCAAAAAGGCCTTTGACTAGTCAAGTCAAAGTCAAAGTCAAAATGTTTTTATTCTTTTGAGTATCAAAATTAGTATTTAATTTTAACAAAACTTTAAAAGTGTTTCTTACACTTATGAACGTCAAAGTTTTTTTCAATAGACTCGACCGCCTTGTTCGCATAAAGAGCCTCTACTCAGA
This sequence comes from Peribatodes rhomboidaria, assembly GCA_911728515.1. Classification (NCBI taxonomy): domain Eukaryota; kingdom Metazoa; phylum Arthropoda; class Insecta; order Lepidoptera; family Geometridae; genus Peribatodes; species Peribatodes rhomboidaria. Next base: position 4,651,594 of record OU452194.1, read on the forward strand.
AGAACAGGCAAGAAACTGAGGGGCATTATTTTTTCAAAGAATAAATAAATTACAGTCTCACAAATTTTGGCTTACAACTAGGTAATATCTATAAATACTAGTGGCTACTTGGCGGAAGTGGAAGGCTCCAGACATCTTAGTCTTCTTATGCTAGCTAGGCTAGGAATCTAAAATGGAACAAACACTATACTATATCACGACATCTAGCTTAAATTGTAAATACAATTGTAAAATAGGTTTTTGTCGATGGCAGTGTGAAGAGAGGAGAATCGATGAATTTTTCGTAGCGTTGGTTTATAAAAACTAGGTGATTTTAAAGTGTAACAAAAAACTAATAATGTAAAAAAAAAATCTTAATGATTGTCTTCTAAATGGGCTTTGAAACGGCCATTTTGTGATCGCCTGGACACGGATGACTTAGTCAATAGACGGCGTATGCCAGGACCAAAGGTTTAAAAAAAAATAGTGATCGCGATAAATTTGATGATGCTATTAAAAATACGTCTTAATCCGGAACCAGACTACGATACGCTTTTCGACCAATAGGAACCGATACGTCGTTCCTATTGGTCGAAAAGCTTTTGACAACCAATAGGAATACTTTCGCGGCGTCCGCGGCAATTGTCTGGTTCCGCTGAAGAATCAAATCGTGTGGAAGAAGACTCCGACTTCAGAAACCGCGTATCCAAAGTTTTCTCTTTCATGCAATTCTATTTTTTTTTAAATTAGTTAACTTTAAGAATGACGTTGCGATTTTTTTTTTAAGTTTCTATGTTGATATTTTGTATTTCAGCAGACGAGAAGGAAAGTATTGTTGTTGTTTTTAGGGTTCCTTACCCAAAGGGTGAAACGGGACCCTATTACTAAGACTCCGCTGTCCGCCCGTCTGTCACCAGGCTGTATCTCATGAACCGTGATAGTTTGACAGTTTTAATTTTCACAGAAAATGTATTTCTGTTGCCGCTAGAACAGCAAATACTAAAAAAACATTAAAATAAAGATTTAAAGGGACTCCCATACAACAAACGTGATTTTTTTGCCGTTTTTATAGATAATGGTGCGGAACCCTTCGGTCGCGAGTCCGACTCGCATTTGGCCGGTTTTATTTAACTTGATTTTGGCTATGAACAGAGCGGGGTTTTGACACACAGTATAAATTGTAACAAAAAAGCTTTAATGAAAACCTGTTTAAATAAAATAATAAATATTATTCTATTGTATCATTCAGACTGAATTTGACTGCTTTAAAATGTTTGCCTTCCTTTTCTCTCACATTGAAACGAAAAGTGAAGCTGTCATTATGGAAAGATGCAATAGAATCTATGCATAGGATGTCCATTGACTAAGTGATCTGTGGTTGATTTTCAATAGCAAAATGTCGATTCTGTACCATTTCCTTGGTTAACAGACTAAAACTATCGGCATCTCTTTTCATTTACATATGTGAGAAAAAGGTGGCAACAATATTTAGAGCGGTCAAACTTAGTTTAGTTCTTACCGCGAGTTTTAATAGTTTACGAAAACTGTTATCGTTTAGCTCCACACATTTAACATAGTTCCATAACGTTCCGCCAGGGGCGCTTTGTTGAAATTCGTAACAATCAAAACTTACGGTAAGAACTAAACTAAGTTTGACCGCTCTAAAATATTGTTGCCATCCTTTTCTCACATACGTAAATGAAAGGAGATGCCGATAGTTTTAGTCCTGTCAGCATAGTTCAGGCTTCGTCCTGACTAAGCAAACTGTAAACGGCTGACTCCGCTGACAGACTCTGAGTCGCGTATTGGGCAAACTCAATACTGAGTGAACGGCGAACTGTAGCAAAACAAATGCGCATTCCCCGCTCACTGAATGAGTCAGCCCGCGATACGCAGCAAACTGCGTACAGTCTCAGATCAACCTAGAGAATAAGATGGCGCACGGCGTATGATTCAGGTGAAGCCAAAAACCATCCAAAAACTACGCTACTGTCGTATATGTACACAACACGCACACATTGACGCAAAAAAGTACGCTACTCGCTTGGTCATTCTTACCTCGACATTATGTGCATTGGTTAATGGTATAATATCGTATACATAAATATACATAGTACATTATAAAAGTGTGGACAGGACTCCATTTAAGGGTCTTTTTAAAAACTGCAGTTTTAGAATATTGAATCTACTAAGGTTGTATATTGGAACGGAAATGGCTAACGTAGAGTTTGGGAATGAATATCAGTTTTCGTGCAATTGTAAATGTTTTTCATGGCAACATTACTACGCACATAAGTTTAAAAAAGAAGTGGCTTCAGCGAGATATACCTAACGCAGTGTTCTATCTTTTCCTTTAGGTTGGTCTGAGCGTACAGTACGCGATGTTCGGACACGTCATTTAAAATGTATAAGGTAGCTAACTGGAGGCAAACAGTCAGAGCAGTTTGCTTAGGATCATTATCTAAAAAACATGTCTAGCAATCCGGGAGCCAACACGTGATGACGTCACTCTTCATGGTCTCTTTCGAACTTGTGTAAATGGCGTATTTCGGTCTTGCTTAAGCATCGATTGACGTCACTACGTGTTGCCCACGTGACCATGTTTGACTTGGAATGCTTGGAATGCTTGGAATGCTTGGAATGACCAGCAGGTCTGACAAAAAAGGTGACAAAATTCTTCTCGTCACTTTTTGTCGTGTGAGAACGTGACAAAGCTATGTGTAAACATACGTCTGTCTCGATAACAAGAATCGCGTTGTCGCGTTGCGCATACTAAGCGTGCTGGCGGAATATACTCCGTCAATTATAGCATTCAGCAACACGTAGTGACGTCAATCGATGCTTAAGCAAGACCGAAATAAGTCATATGCCACAAGTTCGAAAGAGACGGATGACGATGACGTCATTACGTGTTTGCTCAATGCTAGACCTTGTTGTTTTTGGATCATGATTATACCATCGTCAGGACAAAGCCTATAGTCTGTACAAGAGTCGACCCTAATGTATGTAAGCATGTGTGCAATGGAGGCATGGTATGTAACGAACTGTGATAATTGAATGACGGATTTGAATATATTTATGTATTGTATTGTATATATTTTTTTAATCTTGAACACATAATCTCACAATTTAATAGTAGACATCGCCCTGCGCACGCGGTAAACGAATATCGTCATAAAACAGCGTGGAATAGAGTTGAAAGTCAAATGCTACTACTACATTTTGTATAATCCCTCTTATTATTAAACGTATATAGCCGCGACGAACACGCCTCGCGGAAAGTCCTTGAAAGATACATTAGTGCTGCCATCTGTTATTAGGTGTTTCGGTAAACTCTTAAATCTAGGGATTTTGGGAATATACCCCCAAATCGGTCCGCTAGAGCAAAGGATTTACACCATTATCTTCATGGCACAGTTTCCCCGTTTTCGCCACTCGTCGATAGATGGCGCGCAAACTTATCTCATACAATGTGTCGCTATAGTCTGTTGGAAGTTTCACTAGTCGACGAAAGATGGCGTTAGTTGTGTGTAAACTAGGCTCACGACTAAAAACTTCGCTACCGTACGATAGGTGGCGCTAGTTGCGTGTTTGTGATCGCGTTAACACTCACGTGTTACTTCACTGTAATTAGTCTAAGGACAGAATCTGGTTATAGCGACGATAGAGACCGCACTAACCGGACATCGTATCATTTGAAGTGCGTTTTTGTTTTATGTGGCGTTCGTTGCTATTCACGCGCACTATTTTTCTCTATACAAAGAATAGGTAGGACAATAAAATTATGCACTGGTTTTAAGTTTAACCTTGCTGAAATCACAGTCTGAAGCATACAGCATGATAAAAAAACCCTGTTAAATATTTAAAGAGCATGTACACATACCTAAAAGCATTAATGCAAAAATTCAAAAAAAAAAAAATAATCAAAAATTAGTTAATAAAAAATCTAATAGCAATAAATAACTAAGAACACTTCCCACTAAGGCGTCTCACAGACAGACGCGGCCTGCGGTGGCGGCCTATGGATCGCAAGTGGCCGCCAATGCACAAGTCCATTGGCCGCAACCGCAGGCCGCGTCTGTCTGAGAAACGCATTAATCAAGTTTAAAATAAAAAAACGATTCATCTGTTCAGAAGCTACGATGCCACAGACAACAGACAACACTCAAAACCAGCACTTTGTATACCTCTATCTCTTTTTAGCGACAGCGCGACAAACAGTGCGCTTGACGTTAGTCGTCTTCCGCAGCAAATTCCACATAAAACAGGCGCTCAAGGTGTTAATCGTAAATTGGTCGTTGTTAAGTCGTTATAACCGGACCTAGTTAAATTTTGTCGCTGTGTCGTTATCTTAGACTACATGTGCTTATTCTAAGCCCTTTTTGGGGTAGTTAGAAGTTATATCGATCACTAACGTTAGACTTGATAAAGTAGATGTGTTTAAGCATAAAAACCTGCGCAGACGGGCGATTTTTAACAAAAATCGTCTTAAAAAAAACTGAATTCCTTCGCGCCGAGTCTACTGCACTTGTGCTAATAATGTTGATTGGAAATTTCTTTACGTTCATTACATAATCCACTTTGCTAGCGTGCTAAAATCGGATAGTGTACTGGTTGTTAGACTTCTCAATCCTTTTTTTGTCTATTGCACGGGCTAAGCCACGTTAAATTAGCATACGCAAATTGTATAGCGTAATGATCGCTTTTGATTCGTGTCTACGGACTGAGCTGTCATTGTTTTCAGCTGAGGCCAGATTTTCTGTAAAGTATTGAGCTTTTAATTTGAATTCGCACGTCTGCGCCGGCCCTTAATTACGTACAAGCGATGGTTTATACCTGAGCGATGATTATGTGTTCATAGTAAACTAGCTGTATATCGATGTAAGAATCGCATTTTGTCCATATTGATGTAGAAATAAAAATAGACAAGTTGAAACTGACTTATTTCTATTGAAACTAATCTCTTTTTAACTTTTTAGTTCGTTTTTTTTTTTTTTTAATCTGGGTTATCGGCGGTGCTATTCAATACCATTCGGAAACGTTTCCGATCGGATCCCAGAAATTTTAAACTCAAATTGTTCGAATCAGTCTACTTTTATACATTTTGGATGGAATAGGAAATCAAGTATAAATCCGATCGGAAGAATTAATCATGATTAAAAAGTTATAATTATATAGACTGAGATTCGAATAATTTACGTTTAATTTTTTTTAAATCCAAACGGAAACGTTTCTGAATGGTTGTGAAAGTCCTGCAGGAAAGGCTACTAAGCCGGCTAATTTCGGCTACTAAGCCAAAAGGGGGTCATTGTACCCATCATTATGAACATTTTTTACAATGGGGTCAACGGTAAAATCGAGAAAAAAATAACAGCTGTTCCATACATTTTGTCCACGGTCAATGAACCTTTTTGGATGGAACAGCTGATTTTATAAACCAGATTTTGGGGTTGGCTCCATAGTAAAAGTTGTTTATAATAATGAGCACAATAGTTGATTGAATCAGGCGTTACTTTGCGGAAGTTCATCTTTAAAACTGTTTCTTGAACCAATTTCTATGTATTTCCGCTCTAACTCTCCGAGCGCGTGGCCGAGATCAGCCACGCGCTTGGAGAGTCAATACGTCCTGAGGATGCCTCGTGGAGAGGCGAAACACGTGTCGAAGAAGTATTCCAAGAATTACATTCCACAAATTAATATTCTTTGACGTACTTAATGCGACGTTATAGCGGAAATACACTGGAAATTGGTTCAAGAAACAGTTTTGATGCGAGCACAATGACCCCCTTTTGGCTTAGTAATCCCTATACTGATAGCCCTGTATAATGATTATATTTTACAAAGTACACATTTGTCTTATGCGACATACGCAGACGCCTGCGGTAGTTCGTCGCGTCTAGGTATACGTCGCTAGAAAAAGATCAGGGGCCTAGACAAGTTGCAAACGCTTCCAAGCGACTCTGTTTCTACATTCACCGTCAACTGCTGATTGGATGAAACACAAACACGGCGGGAACCGCGCGGTAGTAGTATTGTTGTCCTTGTCTAATGCGCAGCAATAACTAGAACAACAATACTACTACCGCGCGGTAGTAGTATTGTTGTCCTTGTCTAATGCGCAGCAATAACTAGAACAACAATACTACTACCGCGCGGTAGTAGTATTGTGGTCCTTGTCTAATGCGCAGTATTAACAAGGACATCAATACTACTACCGCGGTAGTAGTATTGTTGTCTTTGTCTAATGCGCAGTAATAACAAGGACTACAATACTACTACCGCGGTAGTAGTATTGTTGTCTTTGTCTAATGCGCAGTAATAACAAGGACTACAATACTACTACCGCGCGGTTCCCGTCGTGTCTGATCTAACGCTAAGGGTCCCGCGACCACTTTAGACTAATTTCGCATTGGCTAAATGTCTTCTATTGCCATTTCGTCTAGAAGAAGACGGCAAGCGAAGAGAGCAAGTAAAGAAACTGACGAGCCTCTGAACTTATCTACTTACAAAGTGCAATTTCAATCATTTTTATGACTTTCGCACTTCCTACTTTATAAAATCCTACTAATATTAAAAATGCGAAAGTTTGTTAGAATGGATGGATGGATGTTTGTTACTCTTTCACGCCAGAACGGCTGAACAGATCTAAATGAAATTTGGCACAGAGATAGATTATAGTCTAGAATAGCACATAGGATACTTTTTAACCGCGGGTGAAACCGCGGGGCGCAGCTAGTCCTACTAATATTATAAAGGCGAAAGTTTGTAAGAATGGATGTATGGATGTTTGTTACTCTTTCACGCAAGAACGGCTGAACAGATCTGGATGAAATTTGGCACAGAGATAGATTACAGTCTAGAATAGCATATAGGATACTTTTTAACCGCGGGTGAAACCGCGGGGCGCAGCTAGTATTATATAAACGCGAAAGCTTGTAAGAATGGATGGATGGATGGATGGATGCTTGTTACTCTTTAACGCCAGAACGGCTGAACAGATCTGGATGAAATTTGGCACAGAGATATATTTTAGTCTAGAATAGCATATAGGATACTTTTTAACCGCGGGTGAAACCGCGGGGCGCAGCTAGTCTCTAATAATTCTCAAATAACTAAGAATGTCCCTTCTAAGAAAGAAAGCTAATGATATAGACAACCTCCCTATGTATACCTACATATGAGTTTTTGATTTGCTTTGTCCATCTATTAAATAAATCAGTCAAAAGTGACCCCTTACAAATGCGGATATTTTTCATAACTATATTCTTTCTTGAGGACGTTTTTTTTTAAATAACAAGTACATAGACGTATAGTTAATTTAATTGTACATGCTATATTTCATCATAATCTGACAAATGGTTACCAAGAAATTTGACAAGCGCTTTTGTATTGAAAATTCAGAGCGTCGCGGAACCCTTAAAAACGACACGTGATCATATTTTGAACTCGTCCAATCAGCAGCGAGCGTTAACGTTTCTAGAGACATAATCTACTCTATGCATATTCTAGAGACTGCCTCGGTGGCTCAGTTGGTAGTGAACCTGTCATCTGAGCTTGGGGGTGTGGGTTCGATTCCCACCTAGGGCAAACATTTTTGTGATGAACATTTGTGTTTGTTCTATGTCTGGGTGTTCAAATCTATTTAAGTATGTATTTAAAAATATTTATGTATGTATAACAGTCTCTGACAGCCATAGTACAAGCTTTGCTTAGTTTGGGGTCAGTGACCGTGTGTGAAAATGTCCCGAATTTATTAATTACTTATTTATTTATAATCGCTTGGAAGCAGCGGCAGATTTGCAGTCTTGGCTGCCCCCTAGGCTGTGTAGTACCAGCCGCCCCTTACTCAGTTCCCAGCATTAGATGCCATCGTGGCGGATTTACACATCTCCACATGGAGAATAACCTATACTGCTATCAGTATACCAGCCGCCACTTTCTCAGTTCCCAGCATTAGATACCATCGTGGCGGATATACATATCTCCGCATGGAGAATAACCTATACCTACTGCCATCAGTATACCAGCCGCCCCTTTCTCAACTCACAGCATTAGATGCCATCGTGGCGGATTTACACATCTCCGTATGGAGAATAACCTATACTGCCATCAGTATACCTGCCGCCCCTTTCTCAACTCCCAGCATTAGATACCATCGTGGCAGATTTACGCACATCCATGCCAGTATAGGTTATTCAATTCGCAGCGTCCCCCTCTGGTTAACTGATCGATCCATTAAGATTACTAATCAAATTGTCGTGGAAAATAGTTAGGAGAGTAGTGTGCAAGTCCGACTCGCGCTTGATCGTTTATTTTTGTCATATTTGGCCGTCCTAGGCCCGTGCTTATAGGGAAATCCGCCTCTGCTTGGAAGCGATTGCAACATGTACTTGTCCGTGGCCCTATTCGGAGATTTGAGATTTTCGTCTCACCTTTTTTCGTCCTTGTTGCTCTCGTTTGAAACGTCATAGGTGTGAGAGTGACCAAGATAAAATCTCATCTCATCTCACGCGCAGGAATAGCCCCCCAGGTATATGTGTCACGAATAATCACGATGCGATTTCTAAGTAGGCCCTTGTCATTTTCCGGCCTTGACTTTTTGCGTTGTTGACGCTCTGCGGGTAATCCAAAATCAATCGTTAACGCTCATTCCACACCGACGCCGACGCCGACGCGGCGAACCGCGGTAACGTAGCGATACTATACAGACAGAGATATAGTATAGCATGGTATCGTTACTTTACCACGTACCGCCGCGTCGGTCTCAAATCAGCGTAAACGCAACGAATCCCGCATAAAACAAAACAATAATGATTTAATTAAACATCATTATTGTTTTGTAATTTATTTCCAATAATTTCTTTTTGTTACTACAGTCTGTTTCCTCCTTTGAATGTCTATGTCGGGTTAGTGCAATAACCAAATGACCAATGATGAAGATAGTGTAAGCCTTAATTTAATTTGCGTGCTACGCGTCACGCGTGGACAATTTAATATTTTTAAATTGTCCACGCGTGACGCGTAGGGTCTCGCGAACTTTCGATATTGGCCGTCATTTGTGCTTTGCACAATTGACATAAGACTCATTTTACTGTGTACAATATTGTTAATGTGTTAAATCCTCTTCGTCTTTAAACGTGAAGCCCGCCGATCGCCCGATTGACGCCGCGAGCATATAAAATGATCGGCGATTACAGACGCGTAGGGAAGCCCTTCACACAATCGTGCTCGTGTTTGAAGTATTGTGAAGAGGCGCCACATGGTATAATAATACACTTCGCCAGGTATTGCATTCCGGTCACGTGGGCAACACGTAGTGACGTCAATCGATGCTTAAGCAAGACCGAAATAAGTCGTTTACAAATAGTTCGAAAGAGACGGATGACGATGACGAGTGCCGTCATTACGTGTTTGCTCCCGAAATGCAAGACCTTGTTTTTTGGATCATGAGGTGCCATAAGTAGCCTGCACGTTCCGTCCGTCAGAAAATGGAAAACAAACACTTTGTTGTATTGCAATAGCTTATTATGACATAGAACGTAACGTAACGGCACCTCTTCACAATCGGCGATTATAGACGACTAGCTGCGCCCCGCGGTTTCACCCGCGGTTAAAAAGTATCCTATGTGCTATTCTAGACTATAATCTATATCTGTGCCAAATTTTATCCAGATCTGTTCAGCCGTTCTGGCGTGAAAGAGTAACAAACATCCATCCATCCATTCTTATAAACTTTCGCGTTTATAATATTAGTAGGATTACTTGTGAGCACCATTGTGTGTAGGGCTTTTCGTTAATCGCGTGATCGCCAATCACACGATTAACGATTGATCGTCGCCGATTGTGTAGAGGGGGCTTAATCTCGCGTTAAGTGGCATAATGTCAAAAGCGCTGTCAATAGAGTCCTTAAGGGTCGGCAACGTATCTGTGATACCCTTGGGACTACAGGTATCCATAGGCAACGGTGATCGCTGTTTAATTTAAGATTAAGATGATTCTGTTTAATTTGGAGAAGCCACTGGCTCCTGACTAACAGTCTCTGAAAGGTTCGGGAGCCTCTGGAATCAAATTTGTAATTGTCACATGTTTTTATACCCTAATAAATTATTTGTATCGCTTACCATCAGGCGGGCCGTTAGCTTATTCGCCATCTAAGGCATTAAAAACAAAGCTCAAAATAACAGAAGGTAGCCAAACGTCCAAAGATCACAAAGACCGAAAAAAAATGACCACAGAAACCAAAACTTACCAAATACCTAGCTCAAAACAAACCATGATAGGTACAATCATTTTTAAAATTGGCCAAAACGCTCTGCGATACGCGTGCGACCTATACCTACTCCACGCAACATACCTACCTACTTACGTACAAGTTTAGCATAACTAGAAATATTTACCCAGCTTTCATAGCACACTCAAAGAATGTTAGACAGGTCAAAGAAGCCACATCATTTTCTTTCACTACTTTGCATTCATTCATTCAGCATTTCTTTACCTACCTAAAAATATAGGATAGTGGGATACGTATTTTTCTTAGCTAAAACCATGATGTAGCCAGCCGGTTGGTAAGTAGGTCACAAACCACCGTAATCATTACTGCATAGAGTATGAAATAGTATATCTATCTACTCGCAAATACTGCAATACACCCTATAACTTCGCTATCAACCCTCCCATTCATCAACCCAGTCCCTGTGACCTTGTATCACTTACTACGTTACGTAAAATAATCCTACTTATTACACGCCTGCATTTACAATTAAAAAAAGAAAAACGCAAGGGAAAAATTAATTGCATTAATTCATGAAAATCAAAATGGCGGCCGTCACACGGTTTTGTGGTATTTTTCGCGCTTATTTTGTTTTATTTTTTATAACAAAAAGCAAAGTGAATCATATTTTTATGCCTCCGCATAGCAGCAACGCACGTCTTGATACGCATTGTGTGTTGCCCGCTGCAAAAACAGTACCGATTTCTGGTAGGTGGGTAATTAAGAATTTAGGGACAGTTCGTAGAAAAATCTTAAAAATAATAGTAGAGAGTGTTATATTACAGATTAGATACATCATTATATGCGTTACGTAACATTACTTAGATTTTTTGTTTGAAAGAATGAATACCTACTTTAAAAAAAGTTGTTATTGTAAAACTATGTAGATTTGTACGTCTTTCTAGAGGTAATTCTAGTTTACTGCCAGGTGTCAGTGAAATAGAATTATGTTCTTGCTTAAATCTCGATTATAATTAAATTAGTTGCAATGATTGTGACAAGTTTAGTAGTGGGGTAAATAAGTAGGTAAAAAACACGTTGTCTCTGGCAGCACCGCCAGTACCAATGAGCGCGCGGACGGTCTCCCCGGCTCGTCCAAAATAAGATGGGCTCAAAATCGTTCTATTTTTGCAGAACATTATAAAAATACACAAAAAAGTCTTTATTTAATTACAAAAATATGTATTCAGTATATTTATAACGTTCGTTGTTCACGTAGGTACAGATGCCTAGCATAAAATAAGTATTTCTGCACTTTAATTTCATTTTACGGAGTATAATCGACCGGTAAGAACAAAAAATAATTTCGTATTAGATAATCGGGAAAAGGTGTGGTGAAAACAAATTAAAAACTAAATTTTAAAAAAGATAACCTGTGCGCATTCCAAAATTAAAAATAATCGTGCATTTTTTGTGACGAGTGCAACAATATTCGGCCAGATCTAAAAAGGATTTACATTTCATTTAGGGATGTGGCATGTTGCTGAATATGTTATATCGGTAAACAAAATCGTAGAGCATGTAGTCATTCGCCCTTAAAATCGATAATGTCCGCGCACTGCTGTGGAGCTCGAGCTCCGTAATATTTTCACGCTAGTGAATTTGGAATGTTAACAAATTCCTTGCTCGCAACCAATGTCTTTGTTTTGTGTTGAATTTCGTTTTGACAATGTTTTTATACATGGTTTGACTGGTAGTTTAGTAAATTCAGAAAAAAAACATAACCCCAATTTGCAATTTATTATGTACCTTAGCAATTAAAAATAGCAGTATTTTTTTACTTTTAAAGTAGATAGAGCAAAAATTAATCCCAGTTATTTTAAATTTAGGTACCTCTTATGATTTCTTAGTTTTTCGTTGACATATTTATTCTGACATGTATTTAGTATAAAGTCAGTTGTACTTACATAAAACGATAGAATTAAAATTAGATGAGTTTACTCATATGCTTATGCCTAATTTATTTAATAATTGATATTCGTTTTAATTAAATAAACTCGATAGGTACTCGATGTTGGCACTAATTACATAAGCTTTGACAAGTTTTTCTTTCTTTGCGTATAATCGCTCATTTATCATGCAGATTATTGTATAGAAAGAAATTTATTTTTGTCATATTTAATCGAATATCTAGTAAAAAAATAATTAGTACTTGTAAAAAATCTTAAAGAAATAGCCCGTCATTTATCTCGCGGAGTTAATTTTTACTATCGTGTGTACTAAATAAAAATTAGTCGATAAAAAATCAACTTCAAATAATATTTTTCCTCATTTCTAAGTTAAAAAATGATTAAAACATTTTAGTGTCGTATCTAGAAAAAAAAATATCGATAAAAAAATTAATTTTGGCAAAACAATAATGAAAGCTTGATTTCGAAGTCAAATAAAATTAAACGTCGAATGAAAAAATATTAGGCGTGCCTATTCCAAAGTCATGATTGTTTTTTTATTTCAAACTTTAATGAGTCTACAACTAAAATTATTACGCTTACAGTTTTTAAGACATTATTTTCTCCTAATATTAAATTAATAAAAATATAATAGTTTTCCAAACCGTGAATATTAAATATCCTGTTGTTTGTAATTGTAACCGCAGTGCGAAAGATGCTGTATTGTAGAGTAAAGGAAATGCATTGAGCATGGCCGGTCGCAGCTGAGGCCGCCTAGTGAAGGACACCGCTCGGCAACCGACGAAAAATGCGTTGGATATTCCCCGTACCAGGTAATACATTTATTTTATTCACATATTATGTATACATACTCCACAGAGAGCCTATTTTCTAGGACTTGATTTTAAAACTCACTAAAGTTATTGATTTCCTAAAAAGTAGCAATAGCAAGGACAACAATAGCGTAGTAAGTTTGATCTGTCATCGAAATCTTTCAAAATCGAGCCTATTAGGTAATTTGCCCGAATCTTCGCTCGCGTTCCAATTTTTAAAATCTGACCAGTAATTCTGGAAATAACTCCTTGCATACAAACTTATAAATGTTACCCCTCTAAAATATTATGGTATCAATCAAATTTTGAAACTGAAAAAGTTTCACAGAAGGCTATGGGAGGTTGTCAGATTTTCCTAGAAAATTAGATGAAATTGCTCTTCCATTCGATTTTCGGCGCACTGTAAATCTATAAATGGTTTATCCTAATCTAGGTCATGTCGGTGTCATATATCAATGTCTACTGTTTTGACAGAGTGCCACGTTACATGTGTCATCTGATACTACCAAAATGATGCAGGTCTTGACGTCTCTTCGTGTATTTCTGTGAAATACTTTATTAACCTAAATAATGTAAAATAAAATCAAATTAAAGTTCTGTTGAATGCAGAATTGCAGGGCTATTTAAATACATGATTATGTGAAGATCTTAAAATTCTAACATTTATGTACTCTGTAGTCTGTATTCTCCGCGCTGCGCTTTTTAGGTACTTAAGTACGTAAAGAACAAAAACTAATATTATTATGACATAATAGAAAGCAAATCAACCTGAGTCTTAAAACATTTAATTATTGGGCTAAGTAGTTACGTGTAGTAGGTAAGCAAATTTTTTTTTATTCGTTTGTCATCCGAAATCATTCACTACAAAAGTTATAAAAAAAAATTATCATTCTCGATTATGATAAAACTATCGCAAACTAAGTTATTGACCTAGTGGACATCAACCATTAGGTATGTTGCGCCGTTGTGCGTAACGCGTATCGATATAAATCTGTCGATAAAGTCGCGTCTGTTTATCGATTAAATCTTTAAATCAATTTTAATCGCTTGATGTTGTTTCTCTTTCTACTGATTTACGGTTTGTTATTTTTTCACGGTAGGCAGCGGCGATTTGATTGTGTGCAGAAGAAACATTAATTTTGGGTTTTTGTGAAATACTTTTTAGAACTGGTTTTTACTTTTTGTTTTCGACATTCATCTTTTTTTTATTTGTAGAAATTTGAGATTTTAGTTGTTTAATAATTTGATTATATAAATGAGGGACACTTGCACATTTGGGCCGACCTAAACTAAGCAAAGCTTGTACTATGGCTACCAGAGACTGACACACATTATACATGAATTACTTATTAAATTTAGTTAGAGCTAAAAATATTACTCGCAATTTTAATGCCTAATATTATTTTTAGTCACTATAACGCTTCATAATTAATTTTTAAAAATGTAAAAGATGTATTTCCGCCCTAATTTTCACAAATATAATTTTGTTTTTAGCGCGGTGTGATTTCAAATAACTCTAATAATCCAAAGCGCTAAAAACCAGTCATAAGAAAACACAGCATTGCATAATTCCCTGATTCTCTGACCAGCCAGAGTTACCATACAAAGAAAGAGTTCCATCTGTTTCCGTAAAATGCAACGCTCGACTGTCATGGAGCTGTCCGGCAGCTGTCATGTTGACAAGCGCTCAAAGGCAGCGCGATGACAGCTCGCGATGGGCTTTGTGCAGCTCGGCTCGGCTATAGAGAAGCCGTATGACCGACTTTTATAGCAGTAATAATAGTCGATATTTAATTTACTAGAGTTAACTTATGAAAATTTTTGCTAAAGGAATCTTATTAGTTGGTTTTAAGCATTATTATCTTTTTGTTTTGTAATTTCTGGTCTGAACTATACAGAGTTTATCTATCTAATAACAATCCCAGTAGAATTAATTTAAGGAAAATCTACTTAAATCGCATTATCATATGAAAAATTGTTGTAAAACAAATCTATTTAAACTTTGAGTTTGAAGTAACAAATTATGAAGATTTCAACAAACATCGAATGTCAAATAATTTTGTTGATAGCCAAGTTTTAAGCCAAATCTCAATTGGCATCCCCACAGTTTGCTTACGTGCGTGCGGCCTAATTTTCTGAAATTCTAATAAAATGCCCGTCGTTTTATTAATGGTAGCATCCACATTTCTGTCTCTCTACTATTTCAAACTTGTAATAAATTGGTTATAAAAAAACCGCGTTGTTTTTATGACCGACTGTCATGCGTTTACGTTTTGAATATTTATTTTTGAGGCTTAGGGCCGCATTCTAAAATGACACTTAGTCATGAATCCAGATTTAAAACTGGTTTTAGATCAAGATCGTCGTTTTATAATGTGGCCCATAGAGCCCCATGGTACGAGACTTCGTATCTGTCTATGCGTACGAGGTCTAAGCCTAAAACTGTCCGATAAACTTTCAGCACCTGAGTGCTGAATCAAGATTGCATTGATTAACAAGATTGATTTGACTGCCTCGGTGGCTCAGTTGGTTGTGAACCTGCCTTCTGAGCTTGGGGGCGTGGGTTCGATTCCCACATAGGGCAAACATTTATGTAAAGAACATTTGTGTTTGTTCTATGTCTGGGTATCTGGGTAAATATGTATCTATTTAAGTATGTATTTAAAAATATCTAAGTATGTATATCAGTCTCTGGCAGCCATAGTACAAGCTTTGCTTAGTTTGGGGTCAGGCGACCGTGTGTGGAAGTGTCCGGAATTTATTATATCTTATATCTTTAAATGAGCAATTCTTGTATATTATATATATATATATAATTGGAATCTCGGAATCGGCTCCAACGATTTTCATACAATTTAGTATATAGGGGGTTTCGGGGGCGATAAATCGATCTAGCTAGGAATCATTTTTAGAAAATGTCATTTTATTCGTGTTTTATCGATAATCAACTTAAACATAAACTTGGAAGAAAAATAACAAAAATATGACTCTTCCTGACATCTATTGGCGAATAATAATACTATTTTTTGTGAGCAACTAATTGCTTTAACGACACAACAGCAGATGGCGTTGTTAAGTAACACGAAGTCAATGAGTGTTTGCTTTGAGGTTAGACTAAAATCAATTGTTTATTTTCCAAAAAACACAATAAAAAAAAAATATCGAGCAAAGCTCGGACATCCAGGTACTAAATATTATCTGAATCAATCTTGATCTGAGTTTCAACATAAACAATTTAGTTTGTTATAGCGCATTAAAGACAGAGTTAAGTAGGTTCCCGATCGTGTCAAATGATAAAATAAACAAAATAACGTGCCAGTGTAGCCGATTGACTGGAGCAAAGTCGTGGGCGGACGCTAATATTAACGCGATTCGCCCCCTAAAATACCAACATTGGACACTGCAGGAGCTTCGGGAAAATGTATTCACGAGGTCGCTTGATAACCTCTCTATTCAAACTATTCTCTGTTCAATTCATTTCTCTGTTTAAACTAAGTATTCTAATTTAATTCTCCATTTAAAATTTTCTAAATTTTTTGCCGGTATTACATTATGTCTGATAAGATCTTGGAGAGTATCTGACTATTTTTGGGTTTTAATTTTAATCCAGATTTAGGCAATATTTGGACTCCTAAAGCCTTATCTCGAACTAACATTAGCATTATTTGGCATTACATTGTCGGTAATTAAATTTAAAATGAAAACAAGTAAAAAGTTATTAATTTATTGATAACACCAATAATTACAGGTCAAGTAATAATGAGACACATTTTTTTATGTAGGTAAGTATATTTTACCAGTAGCTCTCAACCTATAACTAAAATAGTCACTTTTTACGTCACGCGCCGTTTCATTTGACAATCTGCGATATTGCATCGAGGTAGCCGTGAAACTTTTTGCTTACATCTTTTCGTACAAACGTCAGAGATGTCAAATATTTCAACATTTTACTAACATACGACAATGTCACGAGTTTTTCAGAGTAGACTTTACTATAATTAGACGCTACCCACAGTTTACCGGTAAATTAATGCGCTACCTAAGTGAGCTATTAAGAAATCTTTACATAGCATTTCATATTTGCATCGTTTTATAGATGTATGCTGTACCTGTTTTCGTGGTTTCTAAAACTACCCAAGCACACTATTAATTTTATTAGCCGCGGAGGAGTCAAACGCGAGTAGTAACTAGTAATAGTTTATTAGTATCTAGCGATATGGCGAGACGTTCAGTAAATCAGATATCGATATTCGTTACACCAGGCTAGTAGCATACTTGTTAATATTCCAGTACAATTTTCAAGCTTGGGGTTGTGGAAACAGGGGTATCTGCAAACCCCTTTTCGTAGCGTACTACTAATTTATTAGCGGAAAATCTTCGCAAGATAGTCCCCTGCTATAAAATGCAGCTGTGACCAAGCGAAGCGAGATTTTTAAGTCCACTGAGACATCCCGGCACTTGTTTGTTCGACGATAACTCAAGTTTAGGTTATACAATCTTCATATTTTATTTATTTTTTATTTAAAACGGCACAGAGCCAATGACGTAAAAATTCACAGCAAGTAGTTTATGCGAATACAGTTTTAAAGTATTTTTTTAAATTTATGTTATTTGATCTCTTTAAGTCCAACCTAATTTATGTTTTTTTTAGTAAGTAATATTCTTTAACATAATGAATGATGTAACCATAAAACGACTGTGCTTCCTTTAAAAGATAGCACATTAAGTTAAAATAGTTCATAAGTTTAAATTATAAAAGTGTTAATGTAGTTATAATTGAGAAGCCATAATAAAAAAAAATAAAAAAAGTTCAAATATGAGCAAAATCGGGCTGGAAATTAATGAGATATACGAGGTCTTCGTACGAGGCGAGCTATTAGCCAGTTACATGGAATTGTTGTCTATATTTGTATATTCATCTCACCATTCCACCTGTTTTTATTATTTATGAAAAATAACCTAATGTATCCTACTTTTTCAGTTCTTCTCATGTCCTGGTTCGGAGTGGAGCAAGTGAAAGCAAACTCTTGCATCAGAACGGGTAAATAACGAGCGAAGTATAACTACTCCGTGGTCATTGTTTTCTAGGTGTCTTAGATTATGTGTCGTGGCTGCTGCAAAAACATTCGATAGAAATCTTTAAAAAAAAAGTCGAAAACAATCGACTCTAGTAAATTGACAATAATCGAAAAATTACCGACATTAATCGATAGTCGATATATTTACCATACTGCACTGTTTTAGATAGGTACTCGTAGTTTGCATAAACGTTTACCTGTTTCAAATTCTTCTGAGTTTAATAGTGTTTACAGATTTTCCGTCATAGGTTTAAGGTACTGTAATGTTTTTGTACAATTTTATTACAATAATTGTACAAAATAGTACTTAGGTACTTATTTAATAAGTATAATTCACTAGATTTAAAGTACTTATCAGGTTTTCTATAGTACTTAGTTTGTCTACAATTTCACTAGAAATGAGACATTTAGTGCTGAATCAAAATCGATTTTAGATTTGATAAAAATATCGAAGTTTTTGCAGCTTTTATGTAAAATGTTTGTATTTATGTGTTTGGGTGTCCACAGGAATGTATGTTGAGATGTTTCAAGGAATGGGTAGGTAATTTGTTGCATGTTAACATTAGAACATAAAATACAGTAAGGATTTAACTGCAAGCATTTGAAACATACTCCCTTACTGCGTTTTATGCTGTGTTAGTTCACTTAGGCACACTATCTACCTGAGAAAGACTAGAAATAACTAACAATACTCAAACATCGTGCTCCTGTGAATAACTGACTTACTTTCTCGACACACAACACTTGGAATTAGTATACATAAGTATTAAGGCTTAAAGTTTAAACTTTTTTTTCGTTTTTCTTTTTTCTAACAGACATAAAACATAGGTTAATTATAAGTAAAAAAAGATTTAAAAAAAAATACAAATGACCCAGTCCACGCTCTTTTTCCCCTAGAATTTCTACATTGTTCTATTGTTCAGTTATTTACAGGATTTCTATTTCTACTTTATTTTAATCTTAAACTTCTTCTAGATAACTGTGTAGTTCTATGTTCATTTGGTTCTTTTCTCTAATTATTTTTCTTTCTTACTAACAATAGCATGGATTTTCAGCGTTGTGGGCACTAAGTCTCAGCCCCCTTGTTCAGGCGGAATGCTCAAGTAAAGGTACTACATAGAAAAAACTCTTAATGTTCACGAAGCTTTTAGGCTTGAGGGGATCATTACAGCTCACATTGCTTAGTAGCTAAACTACCTCTGCCAAAACATTAAAAAAACAACACAGACATTTAAAAAAACTTTTCTGTCATGTTAAAATATCATTTAACAAATTTGAAATGCCGTAGACTGGGTTTAAAAACATGTTTATACTTAATTAAAACAAAGCACATTTCGGTTTTATTACTAGATGATTAGCTAGTTTTTAATATTTCCCGCTCGTAAGCATATAACGCATGTGCTTATTTACTGACTTTTCGTGTAGACTCATTAAAAAAAATTAATGCCGCAGTTTTCTCATCTATTTTAAAGTCACATTACGTACGCATAAAAATATATTTTATTGCTATTAAAATGAAGGATTTATGGGACAGTAACACGTTTTTTTTTGTTTCCTTTGGACGCAGTGGTTCTTTTTTTAGCCGGCCGTCATAGTGTTGCCAGCATGAGAGTCTCTTGACCTCGATAGTTAATTGGAAAAGGGCAAGAAAGGCGGGAACCGATGAGACGAGAGCTCGCGGTCGTATTCAAAAGAACAGTCGGTATCTTATGAATTAAAGAAGCGCATTAAATTGGATTTATTTATTCTATATACATATTAAAAATTCGTGCGCTTAGAATATGTAGGTACGTTTTAGTGAAAAACTAAAATGTAATTTATAAAATAATTACTTAATGTTTTTAACTATTGTATTGTTTCTAGGTAAGTAAAGTTTTGCTTTTAAAAGAAAAACATTAATTAGAAATCTTCTACTCACAATTTTCAGTGCTAAAGTAGGTAAAATAAAATAACACATACTTAATATATATAACATGCGAGTAGGTACACACTCAAATGCAATATATAATCAAATAACAAAAAAAAACAAGGCTGAATTCATTAAGTATTCATAACCTAGATTTCCATGTCAGTTTTTCATGTTCATGTTATTAATGGTCCAATTAGACTTGTCGATACTTTTTATGTTTGCATGCCACTGCACTAGCAAGGTGACATGCAAGTAGGGTTGCGTGGAGACTAACCTAATTATGTATCGATAAAAAGTACCTAAATCGAATTTTAGTAATCGCATTCGGTAACTATTTTTAAATAATTCTTTAATGAAAAAATCCTACGAAAAGTAATCCTATCGTTTACCACCTAATACAAAATTTTTGTCAATTTGATAGTTATTCAGACAAACAGTAATTTTCTGTTGTTATTAATAATTATTTATTTTATTTATTTCAATTGACATCTCCATATTTTACATCATAAGTAACTAGTAGAATGAATAAATATTTGAAATAGTCCGTTTGTTTAAAGATGTCAAACATGTAAACAAAAATGGCGTGTCTGTCAAATCTTTGACAGCTCTGAACTTCATCACTAGTGAAAATAGAAATTATATACCCATTTATTGATTTTCTTTGGTTGTTTTGTTTATATTTGGACATCTAAAAATAAACTTGTCTTGTCATAGATATAGATATTATGCGTACAAGCTAGAAACGACATTTCGAATGAGTATAAATTAACCGCACTCTAATATAGACACTAAGCATACCCACCCTCTGTGTTAGGTAATGCGTACTCGCCCCGTCCCGCGCATCCCCGACGTATCAAAGTTCAACAATTTTTAAAACCTAACTCAACACTTTTATCTCTTAAGGCGAAGCCTGCACGTAAAGTAATTATCACGATCAGCATAAGTATTTACAATCATTCCGAAACGTTTCCGTTAGGATTCCAAAAAAATTAAACTAAAATTATGCAAATCCCAGTCCGTATTCATAAGTTTTTAAACGTGATTCATTCTTCCGATCGGATTTATACTCGATTCCCTATTCCAATATTTATAAAAGCAGACTGAGATTCGAACAATTTGAGTTTGAAATTTGTGGGATCCGATCAGAAAAGTTTTCGAATGTTTGTGAATAGCACCACTGGACTGAAGTCTGATGAGAACAAAGGTGGAATCTGCCAATACTTCAGTCTACAGGCTCAGTAAATATCACGATATGGAATGAAATAGCCGCAGATTACAATATTTATTAACGTCTAGCCTTCGCCTAACTCTAACTCCGATGTCAAATGTTAGAGCTGTCAAATTCAATTTAGATACAAGAACCGACGTCAATGTTTCACATGTATGTATACCTAACAAAAAAATCTATATGAACAAAGGTTTTTTTGTTAGCTTGTCTAACTAACAAAATGACATCCAGCCAGCCATCAAGATGACATTTTTATAAGTATAAAAATATCAAAATGACATTTGAAATATGACAAATATGTCATCTTGAGGGCTGTCCCGCGAATCAAGCTATGTTTAACGAGCTATAAGCCCCTATAACTTATTTACCCTAATTAGATATTATCACAAGGACATTTCGCAAACCCTGTCGCGTGACCAGCCTTGGTCTAGCATTTCTAGTGCTTTTCAGATATACTGAAATAGAAGTAGGTTTAACTGCACAGGTCAGGTCTCGTTGGTTTTCTTTGCATGCGCTGGAATGAATTGCCTTTATGTGCTTTGATTGTTGTTTAATTGGCTCTAGGCTTAGTATGAGCTTTGATAGTTACGTAAACTTTTTCGTTCTCGTTTGGCTCCATACATTTTAGTAAAACGCCCCCGGTAAAAACGTGAAATTTAAGTTAAATGTGTGGAGCCAAACGAAAAAAAACTTTATATCGGTGGGTTACGTACTTGTTTGTTGCTATATGTATTTCTAAGGAGTAGGTAAGAGATAAGCTCGATTAAAGGCTTATTATTTATTATACTTGACATTAATATGTCTTATAGATAACCTTTGTTAGTTTTTATAGAGATAAAGTATTTAAATGGTTATTGTTAAATGTTTTTATAAATATTAAAGTTATTGGTCTAGTATTTGCACTAAACCTACATGTAAAACTAAAGATTTGAAAAAAAAACTAGCAAAATAATTAATTGTCGACCGCTAACAGGATTTTAACTCGTGACCATTGGAATCAGTCAGAAATTAAAATTAGAGAGATAGAAATGGGTACGCATCTACTTATTATGGGTCAGCAAGAATACACTTACTTTTTTGACTATAATACCTAAGTGAGTATGTAAGAAAATAAATCAAAATTTTAAAATAATGTATGCACATTAAAGCGACACCATCTTTTAAAACTTTAGAAAAATGCAGGCGATGAAAAGTGTTAGGGTGCTATTAGACGGGCCATATTTTTATTGCAATACTGGCCATAAATATCGTGACAATATTTTAAGTATGGCCTGACCATATCGTCATACATTCCTAGCATCTAGCATGGCTGATGATGGCCGGGCTGCAGTCGGCAATATTGTCAGTATTGCCGGGCCAGTATTGCAGTACAATTATGGCCTGACTTTTATTTACATTTTCAGAAGTATCTGTCCCCTAATTGGTCGCAACCTCTCATTACAGCACGTACGATATACTGCTACGAATGCGACAGCTGGACCGACGCGCGCTGCAAAGATCCCTTCAACTACACGGCGCTACCGCGCGACCAGCCTCCGCTGCAGACCTGCAGCGGCTGTTGCGTCAAGATGGTCCGTTACTCTAAGAGCCGTAAGTTACCTTTCTAACTAACCCTTCTCGCTTTCTCGCAAGCAATTTTTCTAGAACTTACAGGTCTTCCAGATGTCCGAGAAAGTTAGAGTAGCTTATTTACCATCGAGTTACGCTCGACTAACTCGAGTAACTCTAGCGGCTGCTGCGTCAACATGGTCCGCTACTCGTAAGAACCGTGAGTACAGTCTCTATTAGATCTTCCCAGAACTTCCAGACTATCCAAATGCTCGGCAGATTACAGCTTGAAAGATTCCGTGGTTTGTCAATATGGTCCGCTACTCTAAAAGGTCTTCCTGATGCTTAGTTACAGCTGAAACGACAGTACTTTGTGAGAAACAGTCCCAGGGTAGCTCTGGAAATTTCCAAAATGTCTAGGTCTTCCAGATTGTTCAGATGAGACAGATAAAGAACCGTGAGTATAATTAAGAATCTATGTGGTAATCGTAAATTGTAAAGGTCTTCCAATTTATCTCCAAGGTTGAGATCTGGACGTTAGTGCGTTGAGAAACTGCTCTAACGAGTGATACCTTCCCAAAGAGAATATAAGCAGTAACTGAACTTCAACAACCTTCCCCACTATCCACAACCACCCTCCTCCTTTCTAATTTCTCCCCCCTTCAGCGTGTTTTGGCGATCGTGCACTACTGGCATCTGAAAAAGGTTAGTGCTAAAAGTGTGGCACTGATGTAACAAGGCCTTGTGTTGCCACCCTGCAATCAATAATTCCAGCCGCAACCCCATTCGCGCGTGGTATAATTCAGCAGTTATGGCAATCTGCTCTACATAGTTCACAGACGACTTTGCTAGACTAAAAGTTACATTGACCTACATTGATTTGCTTAAACTATGCCAGCACCAGCACTATTTAGACTGAATTTATTAGACTGCCTCGGCGGCTCAGTTGGTAGTGAACCTGCTTTTTGAGACAAGCTTTCACGAGAATCGGTTAAGAAATGCGATCTGAAGAGGAGGACAAATGCTGGCCGTTAGGTCTTCGGCTCACAGAGTACACTAATACTCTACTAGTGAGTAGAGTATTAGTGTAAATCAATGATTCCCAAAGTGGTCTTTATTAACCCCCCGGGGTCGACGACGACCTACAAGGGGTCTATGTGAGCGAAAAAAATAATTAGGGGGTCTGTGGGATATAAACGGAGGCCCACGATAGTCGATCTTATTTAATGTACGTCTTGATTTTATTTTCACTAATGAACCATCAATACTCTCACGCCTTTTCACTACGTACGTACGTAAATTTATTACTGGGCACATTCAGTAATATATTTATGGATTCCTTCTGTTAAGAAAAACATGGCGAGTGGTCTACGAGGCAAAATAGCTTAGGATCTGGTATAGATAGGGCATAGACGATTCTCTCATTTCACGGTGTTTGCGTACTTTTGGCATCGTCCCATGTCCTCATAACATCTCAGTTCGATAAATCAAAACAATTCAACACGGCCAAGTGTTTACTGCATATTGAGGTATTTTATATAACTCGTAAAGTTCAGTAATGGGTTTTCAGTAAAACAATACTTACCAGCTGCTCGTCGCGATAATACACGTAATTTGTTTTACTCTTATTTTTAAACTCCGACGCAAAGCAGAGGCGTTTTATAAGTTTAACGTGTCTGTGTATCTGTTTATAGCATCGTTTTTTAGTCTCATACAGATAACCCGATTTTGGTTAGGTTTTTGGTTAGGTATTACTGTACTAGACCTTATTACAATGTTCTTCCAAATTGATTTTGTTTTTTTTTTTTTATTTGAAAGGTCATTTACGTGAGAGGGCTATGATCACCAGGGTATTTTTATGAATGTTTAATATTGTGTCCTTAAATCTTAAAAGAAAAATTAGATAGATAAAATACATAGATAAAATTGAGTTAATACATAGATAAAAAGAATCGGCCAAGTGCGAGTCGGACTCGCGCATCAAGGGTTCCATACAAACCTGCAGGTATTCATGAGGAAAGGGGTCGTAAGTTTATAATTATTAAAAAAAATTACATGATGTAAATAAAAACGTATGCTTTTCGCAATTTTTCTTTTATATGTGCTGAAAGACGTTGCTTCGTACCTAATTTTAAGATTCTGAGTTCTCGGGAAATACCCTGTAGGTTTTGATTCCCTTGCGAGTGTCGAAAATTTGCAGGATGCGGCAGCAGCGGCTGTATTTTAATTGCGTTGGCTTAAAAGTTTGATTTTTTTACAGCTCCAAAGGACAGTAGACCTGAGTATTTGATTTGAATTTCAACTTGATACCTCCATGTATTCCTGAGAAAAGGTTCTTAACAGACAGACAGGCAGACATCAAAGTAATCCTTTAAGGGTTCCGTTTTTTCCTTTTGAAGTACGGAACCCTAAAAATCGGAAAAAGTAATAAAAAGTATTGTGAACGGTAGTTAATATGTATTAACACGGATTTAATATGTATTAACAAACTATAATAGATGTTTCTCTCTCTTTCTAGCTTACGAGGTGGTGCGGCGAACGTGTACCTCGCAACTCCAGATCAACCTGTTCATGGTCGACCACGTATGCATGATGGAAAGTACTGGCACAGGCCACATGTGTTTCTGTGAAGACGATATGTGTAACGCCGCCGAGGCGGCAGGCACGACCCTGGCCTTGCTCGCAGCACTATTGCTAGCATGTGCATGCCTCAGGTGAAGTAGGAACTAGCTTGCCTCCGATTCCGACGATCGACAATCGGATGTGCCACATCACTACAACTGTCAAACTGACAGCCGAAGTCTAGTGATGGCGCGCGCCGATGAATTGGCTAGTGACGTCGACTGTGTTGTCGATAATATCGATCGATTGAGTCGAGGTATTAACCCTAGTTTTAATTACAATTCTTCGTCCAATTGTAGCTGTAGTTTAGTCTGTGCTTAGTTTTATCAGCACGGCGCGTTTGGATGCTTTTGCCGAGAATGCATGAGGATTAACGTACATCGCTGGGAATGCATTATTTTTAACTAATTTTACATAAGGTTTCGCTTTACAAATAATGTACAAAAAGACTTGAATTTTTACAAAAAAAACGCTTAGCATGTTGTCAATCTTTGTAATTAAAAATACAGATAGAGTTACCTTCTTCTTGAAAGCTTATGTGGTGAAAAAACTAAGCACACTTTTTTTTTCATCTTCGGCATTTTTGCTCTAAATTAAAAGTTAAGATACCTAATCATTAAAATAAAATGAAGTTTTACAATAATCAACATAGCCTGTAAATATTGCTCAGTCACATAGTGATGCGGTTAGTAACGATAGAACGGTGAATAGTTATCGATAAAAACGAAAATAACGTTAGCAGATTATTTACCGTGAATGCTATTTCATTGAATAGCTTGCTTAACTGGAAGCATCGATGTCTTCATTAAATAGGTAATGATATTGCTATTGGGAGTAGTTTTCATGGTAAATAATCTTTTTAGCGACTAAAAAACGAGGTTTTTCAGCAATGCTTTGTATTTTGGTCCAAAATTTTATACTGACCAACTCGCTCTAGATTGCACATCAGATAGAAGTGAAGCACTTGGTAGATAGAAAAAAATGAGATTAAAGTAAGAAGGGAGACGAAACTAGCAAGAACTGCCGTATTATCTAGAAGCGTTAACGTTAGTAGTTAGGTGCCTGATAGAAATTCTTTCGACAGATCGGTTTATTAGGTTAGAATAACGGTTGTGTTTGTCAATTTAACTATATTTTTAGTTAATAAAAAGACAAAGTTACGGGAACATGCAATAAAATACTTACACATCATGGTTAAAGTATTGTGCTACAATTAATGTTCTTTTTCAAAATAACGTTTAACAAATTATATAACGTAACGCTAAACGTACATCGCTTAAAGCAACACGGAAAAGACTCGATAACAATTTGTTAACTTTTTAAGCCATAAAATAGAATAATAGATTTTCAGTTGGTGTGTTTTAAAATAAATTTTCAAAATCAAAAAAATAAATTGCGTGGTTTTTTTAACACTGACCGATGTTTTTTTTTTTAAATCGTGATTAATGCTTACCATGCGCTAGAGTTAAATAAACGCTAGGTTTTAGAGACGTCAACGAGACGACGTAGTTTAGCATAGTGAAATTAATTTTACGAAATCAAACACCAAATTAATCATAAATATTGTAAAAATATTGTTAAGTTTAAATTTTAGTGGAAATATTAGTAAGTTGCGAGTTAAATGTTAATTAGGAGTATAATTTTGCTACGGTGCAAAACTTATCGAAAAGTTATATAAAATGTATTTTTTACAAACAAGTCCAAATAATATAATTTTTAATCAGATTATCAAAATAGCAATAACTAAAATAAATAGTTCAAATATTTTTTTATTCCAGTAAATGTATAATATTTTAAGTTTCATTATGAATATTGTCTGGTATAAAACAGCATTTAAAATATGTAAAAAAAAAAACAAATCAAAAAAACATTCGTCCAGAGAATAGTTTTGAGACATTCTTATGACTTAAGTTTCTATTGTTTTGTCTTCAATTCACACCTTCAAATTAGTGAACAAATTTTCCCGGAAAACATAAATTAAGTTTTCTTTTTAATTATTATGAACTAAATCTATAACTATCTATTAATAATTTCCCGCCTGGGCCGAGCTTCAAAAATATTATTTTACAATAATTAATGATCAACAAAGCTGGCGTCCGAATTAGCATAAATATCATGTCATTAGAAAATATATAAAAAAATAGCTTTATTACCAATGTAGTTCCTCGCCCACGTTTAAAGTTGATTTAAGAACGGGTGCAATATACTTAATTAAATGTGCAAATTATAAATATTTTACATATTTATACGTTTTTCGTCATTTTATAACGCGAAATGTAAAATAGGACATTGTTTTTAGGAATATCAGTTTTAGGCTAGCTATTTTTAAATCAAATATTGAGGATGTCTTGTGACTGGTAAAAATTAAAATTTAATGCAGTGTAATATCGGTTTTCTATACATACACTGCTTACGATGGCTAAGTACTACTTACGAAAAAAAACGTTTAAAATTTTGGTCAATAACACTAGTAAATTCTTAACACACATGCATTAAATGCAAAAAAAATACTGAAAATCATAAGTAGAGTACCTATCTACCAGATTTTTTTGTTTTTTATTCTACCTCGCTCGCTCACGTAGGTGTCCATACTTTACAACAAAATATAAATAAAAAAACTGATTGGTGAAAAATTGTCTTTGGTGTGTGTTGTGAAATTCTGCAAATTGTTGTTTAGTTCGTAGTGACTGAACTAGATGGCGCTATTCATTATTCTCATAACTCCGCGGGCTGAAATTTGTAGTTAGTTTGTTTATTATGATAGACCTCAATTTTTACCAGTTCCCCACCGGACATCCGATATATTATAACATCAAGTGCAAAGCATAATAATATGATAGGTTTATCATTAATTATAATGTAATATATGTAATTAAATAAATAAAAATAAGTCTACATCGGCGTAAAGTACAACTAACCTTCCTTTACTTGTTATTTATTATTTAGTATTTAAATAGCCTTTTAATATTTTTACTAAATTTTTCTCATGTCATAGGATAATCATTGAAAATTCGTACGGATTTATCACGAGTTCTCATGTCTGTTAAAGCGAATGATAGTGAAAATTGCTTGTAAAATTTACCTAAATGGTTGCCGAAAAACTTGAAGCTTGATTCGACATCGATAACTTCTTAAAATTTTGCAAAACAGTTGATTAAAGCATTAATTTATTAACTATTTATAAGATGAACGAAATGCACTTTTTTGCTATTGCGCTGTCAAGATAACTGCAATTCGTATAACGCATTTAAGACAAATTTGCTAAATTTGTAGTCTGTATACTAATAAAATAAAATGTACGAGCTGATTTTTGTCAAAATTTCCATAAAATCGCTAAGAAGCTCCTTTTGAGCTTGTTTAAAAAATTCTGGGACGTTATCGATGTTGCAAGTAATACAACAGAAACCTATGAGACAACAAAATTAAAACATGACTATCATGAACATTGCATGTGTCAACCATTAAAAGTAAATCAATCCAGCGTTTTGTATCGATAGAATATAAGCATGACCACTGCACTTTAGTCTCGCTTCACACAGCAGAGACACTGGATGCTAACGAACCTTTGGAAATGTAGCTTAAGCTGTCATTTTGAGATAAATATATCTTTAAAAAATGTTATTAGAAAAATACAATTTAAAATATTACGTACATAAATAAATATTTTAAGCAATGTTACTTTAAATTGATGTTGCAAATGTCGATATTTTTGTCGATCATGCACATCACTATTTTATTGATCTGTCAATTTCGAAATGACAGCTCAACTCAAACCCGTACTAACCTAGAGAAATTTTGTTGTAATGCTGTTATAACCTAACTTTAATAACATTTGCTTTAATTTAATCTAAATTAGTAATTTAAGAATGCTATGTACCTAATGTTGGATTATACTTTTAATGTGCTGCCTCCAAATACTTTTAGGCATAGCACCGACTGTATATTCAGCCAGGCTCAATGGCATAGTAAAAATTAAAAGTATAATCAAACACAAATTGAAATTTAGTAAAAAAAAAGTAATAACAAATTTCTTCACTTTTCCAATAATTGCATATCACACGTTTTAGAACAAAATAGTTCTGATTATTATGAAATAGGTCAATTAGGCGAGTTGACATATCTTCGCGGGTCAACCTTCAAGTTAAGGCCCCGTCGAAATGGCTAAGGGATATTAAAATCCTAGAGCATGTAAAAAACGTTTTGGGTAAAACTGTCTCAGAAAATATTTGAGTAAGTCAGAGGACAAATGTGTGCACAAGAAGTAAGTTAATTTCTGTCATAATACTTAATTGAATTCCCTTCGAGCTGTCAAAATTTAAGCCAATACGACCTCGTATTTATCTAAAACGTCAGAAGTGAAATTTGACAGCTCTTAGTAACTTATCACGTAAATTAATCGAGTTTTTAAATCGATACGAGTATGAAATTATTCGAATCATCTCAGTTACATCACTTCACTCATGCATAACACAAACGTCAGTCATTTGTTTGTAATTGCAGACGGTTTTTTTTTCTAAAAACTAATGAACCGTTTTCTCTCGTCGTTATTCAGTTTTGTTCTTTCAAAATAGATGGCGTTGTAATCTATTAACAATATCTGTCAAATGTATAGTTTAGACAGACCGTTTACAATTATTTTGTCTTTAGCTACAGTGTTGCCTCTCGCTCTGGCAGTAAGTGATGCCAACTGACAGACAAAGACAATGACTTTTGTCAGAGGTAAAATAACTGTAAACGGATTTTAGTTTGTTTGCGGGTATTGTTTTATGATCACCATGCCATCTATTTTGAATGAAAAAAACGAACGAATCATGGAAAACGGTACATTATGTAAACAAAGACGGCTGAAAACGACTAATCACAGACCTAATACGATTAAAAACTAGCTCTTATTGGCTGTTAAATCCGCCGTTTTTGTTTACAAAGATACGTCATAAAAACCGTAATTATTATCGTTTATAATTATAGTGCATACGAGAATCTTGCTCAGTAAAATATTTTAGTAATAAAAAATTTGGCTCTTCCCCTAATTTAGAGAGAGTTTTATCCAAAAAACCCTTGCACTTTTGTTACTAACACTTAACAGCTAGCTTTGCAGTTTTGAATATAAAATCGGCCTTCCGTTGAGTCTGCTGCTAGTTAAAAGTTACTCCTCTGTCAAAATGTATGGGACTAGTATATTCCTTCCAAAAACCCGTTTTTCTTGTGAAGCATTTTGCCTTTATACGTACTTTAGTGTAAAAATGTACAAAAAAAATGTCTTCCTAAGTCAATATGCGATGCGATATTTTTTATTAACACTGTTTTTTTATGTGCAACAGTAAAATCAGTCTGTATTTATACGATACAGATAGTTTTTACACTTTCAAAAGTGTTTACAATAGCGGATTGACGAACAATGACAATTTAAAATTCCATCGCTATTGGTTGTCAATCCGTTATTTTGCCACTGAACAAATTATAAAATGCTGTCTCTAATACACTTTTTATATGTAGCGAACATTTGAAAATTAATACAGCATTTAAAATAAAATTAGCAGTCTAATTTCTTATATTAATTTCTTAATCTTTTTTTTTTCTTTTTTGAAAGGAAATATTACTGGTCCCATAATTGAAAACACCATGTGGCCTGAATGTCAGACCTTTCACATGGCATATGATGGTACAACTCATGCAAACGTATTAAATTAATGTCCCGTTAAAGAATGCAGTAAGTTTCTGTTGCCATTTTTCTATTAAACTCGGATTTTTCCATAATAGATAGCGTGCCAATCTCTAAACAATATCTGTCAACTGACAGTTAACCGCTCTAAAGATTGCAACGCCATCTATTAAAAAAAAAAGATACTGAAAATTACATGAATGACACAAGCAAAACGGCTCATTGCATTCAAGCATTCAACCCCGAGCTGTGGAAAATAGACGTAAAAATAATACTGACTGTATTTTTGAAAAAGATGTTCTTAAAAAAGCAGTAGTATCATTAATTTTAGAGTTAATCATGAACTTACTGCATTTGTAAAAAGGACGTCAGAAGGTCGACAAAAACAGCTTGCTGCATTTTATAAAACAAAAAAGAGACAAAAGATATAAATATGTATATAAGTATATTTGTTTGTTAAAGTTATACAAAATGTATCAACTTCAAAAGTTTCTTGTAAAGTGTGAAGCAAAACATTTATTTGCTAAATTGGAAATTTCCTGGTCAATCAATTGATGTTTTCAATTCGATTAATAAATAAATGTACCTACATTTCAATTGACAAATGATGTGTAAAATTCTGTGTAACTTTATTTGTGTTTTTTCGATTATTTTAATAATTAATTCAAAATTGTTTAACGTGTACCTATGTGCTAAAATAAAATAAATAAGCTGTGATAATAATAATGAATTATGAATCAATGTATAAACATATATCTAATAATAAAATAACGTTATCTATGTTTCATTATAACGTAACTTCTATGTTATAATACGATTTATGTATATTTAATAATATAAAAATCATAATGAACATGTTATTAGCACAGTGGTATTTCTGTATAAGTGTTAAAAATAGAAAATTGAATTAGCCAAAATGCACCATAATTCTATTAATTTTTGCTAATTCAAAAAAATATGTTATATTTATAGTCTACCCTGTAATAATTTTAAAAATGTTATTTTTGCGATGCAGAGGCTGCTATGTCGACCTTACCGATATAGTAAGAATATTAAAATTGTCATTCATTGAATTATTCACTAAGAAAAATGTTTGCAAAATAAAATGTTTTGCTTGCATGAAAATGGGCTAAAATTAAAAAAAAAACGTTTTGGGCACGGAAACTAGTTTAGTACAAAAGTATGAGTATTTTTGCTCAATTTTTGTAATGTTATCCTGAGCAACCTAACCAAATACGATTTTCACGAGGATCTTCAATGATTTTAAACCTTCAAAAATGCGTAAGCCAGATTATTTCGCTACAAATTTAAAAAAAAAACGTACTAAAAGATGGCGCCACTTCATTGTTCCGTTTCTGCTTATTGTTGTTCCTAGCGTTTCTGCAAACGGTAATTGTCAAACAACTGACATTTAGAATCGACAAAGTTGGACTTCGTCGACATAAAATGCTAAATGTGACGTTTAGCATCGACGAAACTAATTTTGTTTCACTGTAAATTCCAAAAAAAAACATGGCCATAGCCAGATACTTTAAAAAATAATACACGCATGTTTGAAATCGCCACAATTTGACTTTCGCCTTAAATGCTAAATTCTACACACCACTATTTTTAATAAACGATTAAACTTTAAAAAAAGTTTAAAGGCTGTTTTTCTAAATCATAACAAAAAACTTTAACGATGTGAAATGGCAAATGGGGAATGGCAAAATAAAAAACCGACTATTCCATACAAAAAGTTAATTGACAGGCCACAAAATGTATGTGACAGCTGATTTTCATTTTGTAATTTCAGGGTTGGTCCCACAGTAAAAGTTGTTTGCTATGATGTAGTAGAGAATCAGCCTTTAACATTTTGCTAGCATGTTAAAAATAGGGGTCTATTTGATTACCTACTTTTTGAAGTGAATTTTTCAATGAATCTCAGATATTACCCATAAATATGTCTGTAAGCATGATCAGTTAATAAAGACACAGAGATGGTTTGAAACTGATAAATGAACCGACAATAAAAAAATAAACAATCAAACAGTATTAATGACAATGTCTGTGTCCGGCATAAGGCTTCAAACCTAAGGTAAATGACGTTTTGGAAATATTAAAGTGCCATAAATATAGAAATTATTGTTATAAAAATGTGTTTTATTAACTTTTTTTTTAATGTAGAAATTGTCGGCGTTTGACCACCAACTCGCCTGATGTTAAGCGACGTTGTGGTCTAAGATGGAGCACGACGACCTATAAGGTACTTATTCA
The DNA here is from genome assembly GCA_911728515.1 of Peribatodes rhomboidaria. NCBI lineage: Eukaryota > Metazoa > Arthropoda > Insecta > Lepidoptera > Geometridae > Peribatodes > Peribatodes rhomboidaria. Next base: position 4,684,868 of record OU452194.1, read on the forward strand.
CTCTAGCCTTGAAGTTTTGTAGAGTGAAGAAGTACAAAGACGGCAGTTGAGTGAGGCGCTACAAGTGCGCTACTGCTCAGACCCGTCTTCGGAACGGTTACACCGGACCACATCCCGAAACACGACTAGGTCATTTCACGGCATGGCTTGGTCCGGTGGGTGGTAACTAGCCACGGCCGAAGCCTCCCACCAGAGTTTGCTACCCGGTTAGCACTAACCGGGGACCACGTGTAGGGAATCAGAATAGACTGCACTCCTACGAACGTAGACTTCGCGTTTATTTAGAAAATGGTATCCAAATACCGTCCTCGTGATTTACTGTAGCTAATTATCAAATTTCATCAAGATCCGTTCAGTTTTTTAGCCGTGAAAAGCTTACAAAGTCAAAGTCAAAATGTTTTTATTCACTTTAGGTATCAAAGATACACATATGAACGCCAAAGTTATTTAAATAGACTCGACTGCCTTGTTCGGATAAAGAGCCTCTACTCAGAAGAACAGGCAAGAAACTGAGGGGCATTATTTTTTCAAATAATAAATAAATTACAGTCTCACAAATTTTGGCTTACAACTAGGTAATATCTATATATACTAGTGGCTACTTGGCGGAAGTGGAAGGCTCCAGACATCTTTATCTTCTAAATAATTCTTAACCTTATAATAAATACCCTCTTTTCATTAAGTAATGTAGTTTTTACATGTGATTTGAATTTTCCCTCAGTGAGCCCTGTTATATTTTTCGGGATAGACAAAAATTATTTCCGATTTTATAATCGACCGAGTGAGCGCAGCTTCAGCTGAATGCTTCAGCTTTGACCAAAATGTTTTCATATGTCTGAATTCTGTCCGGATCTCTGTCTTCGTCTACAGCATAGACTTGACTGCTTCGGTGGCTCAGTTGGTAGTGAACCTGCCTTCTGAGCTTGGGGGCGTGGGTTCCATTCCCACCTAGGGCAAACATTTATGTGATGAACATTTGTGTTTGTTCTATGTCTGGGTGTCATTATCTATTTAAGTATGTATTTAAAAATATCTAAGTATGTATATCAGTCTCTGGCAGCCATAGTACAAGCTTTGCTTAGTTTGGGGTCAGGCGACCGTGTGTGACAATGTCCCGAATTTTTTTTTTTTTATAGATATTCACAATCATTCTGAAACGATTCCGTTCGGATTCCAAATATTTTGATGATAAATTGGTGTAATATAACACTCACACTTCGCTGGACGATATTCAGTCTCAAATGTGACAGTGGGCGAGCTTGTCGCCATACACCGGGCTCCAGTCATGTAGCAGATTACATACAATGCGCACATATGTTCACACAATGAACAAATTGGTGCGTGCTGTGGGCTGGGTTCGAACCCGATCCCTCTGGCTTGAGAGGTGGGCCTTCTCCAACTAGGCTATCATCGGTTAATTTATATGACAAGATTTGTAAAGATTTTGATAAATTTCACACTACATCTAGCGAAATCATTTTTTTCAATCATTTAATCTGTTGAGAAATAAGCTAATTTGTACCTATAGCTTTCTAATCTATTTTATGTTTACCGAGTAGCGAAAGTACTCTGTTAGTCAATTAAAATAAATGCATGCAGTGTTCAGATCAAGAAGGTCGTACATTATCTTAAATCCTACTAATATTATAAACGCGAAAGTTTGTATGTATGGATGGATGGATGGATGTTTGTTACTCTTTCACGCCAGAACGGCTGAACAGATCTGGATGAAATTTGGCACAGAGGTAGATTATAGTCTAGAATAGGACATAGAATAGGACTTTTTAGCCGCGGGTGAAACCGCAGGGCGCAGCTAGTTACTATATAGTACTGTTTAAGTTCAACGGATGTGTATAGGTAACGGCCCCTTTTGTAAACCAATTAAAAAAAAAAGGCCACCAATATTTTGTCCAATGAGCGCCTCGATCAGTCCTTAAAAGTTCAAGTTGCAAATGGAGGACGAGCTGAGTCCGAGTCTGCACACTGCATTCCAGCCTGCACAGGGGGGCTATTCCTGCGCGTGAGATGAGATGAGATTTTATCTTGGTCACTCTCACACCTATGACGTTTCAAACTAGAGCAACAAGGACGCAAAATGGTGAGATGAGAATCTCAAATCTCCGAATAGGGTCCCAGATCCGACAGCGTGCCCGCCCACCTCTCATTACCATTCCTGTACATTCCTGTACCAATATTTAAAGATGTTAATAAGTTCATCCGGTATGCAGCATGTTACAAAAACCCTGTTGTATAACACTGCCCTACACTCATTTTGGTGCCTAAGATTTTAGACCTGATTTTAGATAAATTTTGTGAGCTGATACGAGAAAACTAGTCACATTTTTCATAGCAGCTCTAGTTCATGAGGAAGAAAGTATACAGAATACAAGCGAATTACCGTGTCATTAATCGGTTTCCGTTGATTTTTCATTAAATGTATACTTACTCATCGCATATGTAACAAAACAACAAAACATAATATCAGGATCGTTAATGTAACTTCTTGAATTACTTGCCATCATAAATTTATACGATTAATGTCATAAAAGTAGTTTTAACATGGACTGATTTTGAATAAAACCGTAAAAAAATTAAATAAGAATTGTAGGTAAACCAGAGCTGTCAGCTGACATCTAGTAGCAGCAATGTAGTTCTATACTTTACCGACTACAGATGCGAACAGAGCTGCACCAAAACAAAATATTATTTTTAACTAGCTGCGCCCCGCGGTTTCACCCGCGGTTAAAAAGTATCCTATATGCTATTCTAGACTGTAATCTATCTCTGTGCCAAATTTCATCCAGATCTGTTCAGCCGTTCTTGCGTGAAAGAGTAACAAACATCCATTCTTACAAACTTTCGCCTTTATAATATTAGTAGGAAGTAGGATTTAATATTAGCAGGAAGTAGGCCCTGTGTGGCCTTCATATTTGACCACAAAATGTCATATGACACTTTATAACGATAAAGATAATGCTTCTCAATTCTCGCCCGTTCGTGGCATTATGAGAAGACTGCCGTGGATTTTCTCAGGTTACAAGCCTACAAGATATTTTTAACAAAGATTAACTTTGAACGCACAGTAACTTCAATAGTTCAGTGCGTGATACCAACTTGACCCGGGCGCATGTGTTATCATAATGATTAAAATAGTTTTGCTGCTTTGGCTGGGAATATTTCATTGCGTAAGTACCTATTTATCATACTAATATTATAAACGCGAAAGTTTGTATGTGTGGATGGGTGGATGGATGTTTGTTACTATTTCACGCCAGAACGGCTGAACAGATCTAGATGAAATTTGGCACAGTGATAGATTATAGTCTAGAATAGCACTTTTTAACCGCGGGTGAAACCGCGGGGCGCAGCTAGTTTATAATATTTTCTTAGCGATGATAGCCTAGTTGGAGAAGGGCCGCTTCTCAAGCCAGAGGGAGCGGGTTCAAACCCAGCCGACGGCACGCATTTGTTCATTGTGTGAACATATGTGCGTATTCAATAATCATCATCTAGCATAATTTCATCCTCCAGTCGATACTCACCTCACGGATACAACAGGGTTTTGTAACACCCTGTATAATCGTCCCTTCTTTCCCGAAGGAGCTGGCAGCAGGTTCATTACAACACCCATACTTCGCCGGACGATATTCAGTCCCAAATGTGACAGGGGGCGAGCCTGTCGCCATACACCGGGCTCTACTCATGTAGCAGATGACATACAATACGCACAGCGATGTTCACACAAATAGCAAATTGGTGCGTGCTCGGCTGGGCTGGGTTTGAACCTGCTCCCTCTGGCTTGAGAAGCGGGCCTTCTCCAACTAGGCTATCATCGCTTAACAATACGTAAATATTTATTTTGTGTTTAAATGTTTATTTTATTTCAGCAAGAAGCCGTTGCATTTACAGCGCCTTTGTTAAAACTCAATGATGGGAGGGACATCCCGTGTTTCGGTCTAGGAACTGCTCTTGGTAACAATTCCCAGGTAAGATGGATGATAGTAAACTTAGTTCATTCTTTAGGTCCCAGATCAATCTAGAGGAAAAAGATGGAACAGGATGGAAAAAGAACCGGGACCTCATTGCAACTCTCAATAATAGAGGTTTTTCATATTATATCCAGGTCCCACTTTGCCAGGTTTCACTGTATTTCTAACTTTCTAACATATTTTTACCCCAAATTTAGGGAATTGATAGCTTCGATAGGTGACCATACTTTATCGATTTGACAGACCTTTTTTGTGCTTCTCCAACGCCATCTACCAAAATGACGCGAACTATTTTTTTTTTTAACGAAAACGCCTCATTCCAATACTCTACGTTAGCCATTTCCGTTCCAATATACACAACCTTAGGAGATTTAATATTTTAAAACGGCACATATTTGTAAGAGTTTAATGTTACGGTTTTTTCAAAATTGACCTGTAAAAAAACTGCACAGTTTTTAAAAAGAAACTCAAAATGTTTATGTAATATACATAGATAATGTAATATAGATAATATACTTAAATATACACTACTACTACTACTTTTATAATGCACTATGTAAATTTAAGTCCACGGAATTATACCTTATAGCAATATACATAATGTCGAGTTAAGAATGACCAAGCGAGTAGCGTAGATTTTTTGTGTCGATGTGTGAGTGTTGTGTACCTACGGCAATAGCGTAGTTTTTGGATGGTTTTTGGCTCCACTTAGATCATACGCCGTGCGCCATCTTATTCTCTAGGTTAATCTGAGTCTTTAGGTAGGAACTCTACTTCACATACGTACTTTACACACTCATATTTATGTAAGTAGGTAGGATTTTGGCTAAGCTTGACTTAGCTGAAAATAGGTAAAAGCAAATTAAAAAATAACAGATATTTTCGACTATGTACTACCTAATTGTATTGGTATAAATCTGTGAACGAGATACTTTTGGGAAGGCCTTGAGCCTCATACCGCAATATGTTTTAGGTTATTTTAAACCGACTTCCAAAAGGAGGAGGTTCTTAATTCGACTGTTTTTTTATGTATGTTACGCGATTACTTCGCCCTACTTAAAGATTCTTTTTTTGTAGGTAGATCATACTTTAGAGGTGGTCCCATATAATTTTATCGAAATTGGTTCAGCAGTTTTGTAAAATATCAACAACTAGTGACCCGCCCCGGCTTCGCATGGATGCAATGCTGATACTAAATAAGTGTATTTAGTATCAGCAGTAGTAGTAGTAGTATTTCTGTAGTGACAGAAAAACTGTGAACGTTGTTTAGAAAAATATAGCGGCCCGCTCTGGCTTCGCACGGGTATAAACAAAAAAATGTTATTGTGGGATATTCATAAGAGATAGACATATACCATCGCGGAGTTTTCTGTAGACCTTTTCAATGTGTACAAATAATTAGTACATTATTGTGATATATCTCGTAGGGTTCAGCCTGCGTTTGCAATGTAAGCGGAAAAAAATGATAATTAACGACATCACATTAGAAACCTCAAAAATAACAGTATTTCTCCACTATTTAATGGATGTTATTTTACATATAATCCTTCCTCTTGAATCACTCTATCTATTAAAAAAACCGCATCAAAATTCGTTGCGTAGTTTTAAAGATTTAAGCATACAAAGGGACACAGGGACAGAGAAAGCGACTTTGTTTTATACTATGTAGTGATAGTCTAAAATAACAATCTGCAACTTTTGTTTTAATTATGTCACACTTTATTTCCTTCCAATGTCAGGGTCGCATCGAACCTGGTACAGACGAAGTAGAGAACGCAGTAATCTGGGCTCTAGACGCCGGCTACAGGCATATCGACACCGCATACACTTACAGAACAGAAGAGCAGATAGGAAGAGCGTTGGAGAAGAAGATAAATGGTGGTTTGAAGAGGGAAGAGATTTTTGTTACCACTAAGGTATGTTTGAACTGATTTTTTGAAGTGAAACTTCTAATGCAACTTCCAACAAGGTTACGTTAAACGTTTAACGCTTCTGGGGAGGGGGGATAGAGAGAGACAGAGCGAGAGTGAATGCGAGGCACTCGAACGCATGCGCGTAGTATAGCTGTTACAGGCCAGCGCGAGCGTTAGCGACGAGTAGCGTCCAATACTACTGTATTGGATGTCTGTGGTCCAATATTACAACGCAAGAGGGAGAGAGAAAGAAAGATACACAGATGTTTCACTTCTTCCGCGCGGAGGGATTCCACGCACTATTTTTTTAGGGTTCCGTAGGAAAGCGAGGAACCCGCGTAAACTCTATTTACTGCATCATGGTAAGGTGACAGTCGCATTTATTTATTTTACCCGCGTTTATTGCTTTAGTTTACTACAGTTTTGACAAAGAAAATACCTTTAGCGTGTTTTACTAAGTTTAATCATAATGTGAGAGCGATGATAGCCTAGTTGGAGAAGGCCCGCCTCTCAAGCCAGAGGGTGCGGGTTCAAACCCAGCCGACGGCACGCACCAATTTGTTTATGGTGTGAACATAATATGTGCGTATTGTATGTCATCTGCTACATGACTGGAGCCCGGTATATGGCGACAGGCTCGCCCCCTGTCTCATTTGGAACCGAATATCGTCCGGTGAAGTGTGGGTGTTGTATTACACCTCTGCCAGCCACGGGGGAAAGACGTGAGACGATATGTTAATAATAATGTTCATTCCAGCTATGGAATGAGTTCCACGCTAGGGACGCCGTCGTGCCGGCGCTGAGGAAGTCTCTCACCAACCTCGGGCTGGAGTATGTCGACTTGTATCTTATACACTGGCCTGTTGGACAGTTTGTGAGTTTTATTACTAGTACTTATTATTAATTTTAAATTATACACGTAGCTGACAAAAATGTGTCGACTCTTTTTGTCGAGATAAGACAATATTTACAGCACGTAGCCTTGTCACGTTCTCACACGGCAATAAAATTTGACAAAATTTCGTCGCAGCGCGCATGCTTTGCTGATGAAAGTTATATTTCGCCAAGAGTGTAAGATGTCTTACTTCGCCTAGCAAAGGCTAAGAAGTTTGACGTTTTACCGAGTAAGACATCTTACTCCGCCTAGGGAATAAAACCATAATAGTCCACCTAGCTCCCAAAGAATAAAACTTAACTACTAGTTTTATTCTTCAGCAGTTAACTATAAGTGATTGCTCTCTAGAAGGATAATTTAGTAACACTTATTTAGTTTTGTTAATTATTTTAATTAATTATTTGTTAATATGTATGTATTTTTAAAAGTCGCTAGATGTTGTGTATGTGTGATTTTGTGTAGATGCAGCGCAAAGACGTTCAATAAGGAGATCATTGGGAGAGGACTTTGTCCAGCAGTAGACGTCTTCTACTTCTACCTAAGATGATGTTATACAAGAACATCTCAGTGATATAAAACTTTTTAAATCTTTTTCTCAATTTGTTACGCTGATTCCAGACTGACGCGACGGTACACGGTTACATATACGTACGATGTTGCATCTTGCTCTATCTGTCTGTGATTATCAAACATCAAGATCCGTTCAACCGTTTTGCCTTGAAAAGCCTACAAACAGACGTACAGACAGAGTAACTCCCAATTTTATAACATTAGTGTGGATAGTATCGCTACGTTGCCGCGGTTCACCGCGTCGGTGTGGAATCAGTGTTAGAGCCTAAAAAGGCCATGAATAACAACGATCCTCATTCCAGTCAAACAAAACATACGATTACACCGACTACCTGGACACGTGGCGCGGCATGTTGGAAGCGAAGGCTCTCGGGCTGACCAGGTCGATCGGAGTCTCCAACTTCAATGAGACGCAGATCGACAGAATCATCGCGAGCGGACTTGAAGTGCCGGCTGTGTTGCAGGTTGAGGTAAATTAAGTAGTTCATTTCAATACAGTTTTTAAGCTCAAATTTGACCTAAATCGGTTGAGTGGTTGTGGAAATACAGGAATAGGTTTTAGTTTGATGCTAACTACCTACTAGTAAGTTAGGTAACCTGCTTGACAACTGTCCAGGGTAGGACTGAGCTGGAAGGGCCCGGGTGGTTAGCCAGGGCCCCGATACGGGGTGTCAACCTTCCAATCAACCCACCGTCTGGCTTGCGGCAAGCCCCGCCCGCAAGCCAAGCCCGAGGCGGGCCCGCGCCGGCTGGGGCCCGGCTGGCTAATGTTACCCTGACTTTATGGCCAGTCCGACGCTGCAACCGTCCTAGCCTAAGAGCTCTATCATATTAGCGATTTGCGAGCGATGACACCGTGAGTTTTTAAGATGCTGGGATGCAGAACTATTAGGTCCTTACGTATGAAATTAGCGTTTTGTCGTACTGATCAATTTGATCTGAAATATCTCCTCTTTGGTTAAGAATTCGAAATTCAAATTAATAAATTCATTTAACTGGTTTTTTTTTCTTTGGAATACAGTCATTCATTTGTTATTTTCCTCATTATTTTTTCTTTGGCGTCGCTTATTACCGCGCAATGGAAAACATGAAATATCGGTATATTTACGAGTACGAGTTCTACCGTGGCACCAGTGCTGCAGAAACAGCTCGAAGAATTAATGATGTGTACGGCGCTGGTGTCGCTAAAGACAGCATGGTACGTTTTTGGTTTCAACGTTTTCGTTCTGGAAATTTCGACCTTAAGAACCAACCCCGTGGACGGCCGGAGATCAAAGTGAAAAACGAAGAATTAAAGGCTATTGTGGAAGCGGATCCATCACAAAGCACTTCAGAGATAGCAGCAGGCTTCATCAGTAAGTGACAAAACTGTATTAATCCACTTGAAGCAAATCGGGAAAGTAAAAAAACTCTAACGATGGGTACCTCATGAATTGAGTGAATCGAACTTGCAAACACGGGTCGCCTGCTGTGTTACTTTGCTCAACCGACACAATAATGAAGGGATTTTAAATCGAATCATTACTTGTGATGAAAAGTGGATATTGTACGATAATCGAAAGCGCTCATCGCAATGGTTGAACCCTGGAGACCCAGCCAAATCCTGCCCTAAACGAAAATTGACTCAGAAAAAGTTACTTGTAAGTGTTTGGTGGACTAGCGCCGGTGTCGTTCACCACAGCTTTCTTAAATCTGGCCAAACGATTACGGCAGATATCTATTGTCAGCAACTGCAAACCATGAAGGAAGAACTAGCTGTTAAACAACCGAGATTGGTCAATCGCTCTAGGCCACTGCTGCTTCACGACAACGCAAGACCACACACTGCACAACAAACAACCACTAAGTTAGCTGAGCTACAATTGGAATGTCTGCGATATCCACCGTACTCCCCGGACCTTGCTCCAACAGATTACCATTTCTTCCGGAATTTGGACAACTTCTTACAAGGAAAAAAAATCCACTCCGATGCAGCAGTCCAAACCGCCTTCAAAGAGTTTATTGATTCTCGCCCCCATGGTTTTTATAGAAAAAGGGATCAATGAACTACCCATAAGATGGCAAAAGTGCATAGATAACAACGGTGCATACTTTGATTAATTAAATATATTTTACAAAAAAAAAATCGACTTTTTATTCCTCCCGTACAAAACGCCAATTTCATACGTAAGGACCTAATATTTAGTAACATGTGCTGCGCGCCCGCGGCGTCTTAGTATTAAGTACTAGCTGCGCCCCGCGGTTTCACCCGCGGTTAAAAAGTATCCTATGTGCAATTCTAGACTATAATCTATCTCCGTACCAAATTTCATTCAGATCTTTTCATCCGTTCTGGCGTGAAAGAGTAACAAACATCCATCCATCCATTCTTACAAACTATCGCGTTTATAATATTAGTAGGAATTAGTGGCTTTACGCCGCGCTCGTTGAGAACGCCATCGGCTTGCTTTGAAATCGCTGATCATCCTGATCGTGATAGAGCTCTAGTAGGTATCGCGACTGTTTTACAAGCAGGTTCGATTCCCAGCCGAGCAGATGTTTGATGTTGTTTGTATGATGACTTTAAATACCTGTTCTTGGCCTGGGTGTTGGTTAGTACCTAATCCAGGGTTTCTGAAGCTTTTTGCAGTCACGGACCACTTTCACAATTCAAGCAATTCCACGGACCCCTGTCAAAAAATATTTATGGAAGCCGAGCCGCAGCCGAGTTGTCGATAGTAAACCAGCGCGTAGTGATTACGTATGGAATACTATTGAACTCGCCACCGACAACGATAACGTGTCATCGAGTTTACACAATTTCCTAATAAATATGTTTACAGACTGACCTACTGTGGATCGATACACGTGCTACGGACCCCTAAGAAACCCTTTATGAACATAACATAACATAACATATCGTCACGCCTTTCCCCGGAGGGGGCTGGCAGAGGTGTGGGACGATATTCAGTCCCAAATGTGACAGGGGGCGAGCCTGTCGCCATACACCGGGCTCCAGTTATGTAGCAGATGACACACAATACGCACATATGCTCACATATTGAAGAAATTGGTGCGTGCCGTCGGCTGGTTTCGAACCCGCTCCCTCTGGCGGACCTTCTCCCAACTAGGCTGCCATTGCTTTAAGAAACCCTGGAAAAACTTATTAAGACTGGATGAAGACATGAATTAGGACCTAATCCATGTTTTTATGTGTCCCCGACACATGGAAACTTTGAAGCTATGAGTGTGGATGTATGTGTTCCATGGCCCCTACCGACACATACAAAAACCTGTAAACCTATGATTGTACCATTCTTTCCAGCTAAACCTAAACCTGCAACAGCCAGCGCTCCTCTCCTACTGCAGACAGCACACCATCACCGTCATGGGCTACACTCCGTTCGGCTCTCTGTTCTACGACAAGGCGAGTGAGCACGCACCTCCGCCGCGGGTGGACGAGCCGGGGCTGGTGGAAATAGCTGAGAAGCACGGGAAGACTGTAACGCAGGTCGTGTTGAGATATCTGGTAGGTTCACTTTACTTACTCTAAGGCCCACTTGCATTGCCGGAGCGAGATGATGAATGCTAACGCAACCCCATCTCGCTCCGACTAGGCCGCGGACTGCTCATCCCGGGTTTTTAGTGGGTAACCTCACTTACTGTCCCCCCGTGGGGGCAGTAAGGCCCTTCAGACGAGGACTCCCACATAACCACCCCGCCACCCGAGGCCGGGTGGTATCCATAAAGGATTTTCCCGGGTCAAAAATAAAAAGGCCCACTTGTAAAAGATATGGAATTGAATTTTTAAATGCAGGGCTAATTTTCTCAGTATTTTTTATCCTTTTCTTTCTGTTTTTAATTGAAAGTGCCAAAATGTTATAAATGTCGTCGACCGAGCGCGAAATAAGCGAACGAAGCGTCTCTGCTTCAGTTGCTCAGACATAAATGCTTTCCTATGTCCGAGTTTTGTCTGGATCTCTATCTTCCTCTACAGGTCGCAATGGCGGAGATATTTTTTTTATTTTTAGAAAATAAATATTAAGTATCTTCACAATTTCTCATAAGTATATTTAAGTTGAGATTTTCATCTCACCTTTTTTCGTCCTCGTTGCTCTTGTTTGAAACATCATAGGTGTGAGAGTGACCAAGATAAAATCTCATCTCATCTCATGCGTAGGAATAGCCCCACTGGGCCGTTTTTAACCTATTGGAGACCCTGGCCATATAACGATATTAAGATGACAGAACACTATTTTGTTAGAATAGACAAAGAAAGTAGATAAACATGCTTGCTGAAGTCGGAAAGCCTAATTAATTAATAATACCTACTCGTTTTATATTGTACGTTTCAGTTGGACCTGAACGTGATACCAATCCCGAAGTCTCTGACTCGCTTCCGCATCGAACAGAACATCGACGTTTTCGACTTCCAGCTGACGAGCGAAGAGAAAAGTCTCCTCGCGTCCTACGACACTGGCTACAGGACCATACCGCAGTACAAGTGGAAGGATCATCCATACTATCCTTTCTGATTAAGACAACGATAGATACCTACTTTATTTTTTCAGTCATAAGTTATTTTATTTCGTCATCAGAATTTCAATAAAGTAAATAAAGAAAACATGAAATTTTAATATTATTTAAATATTCATACTTCACTAAAAAAAAACAAACTACATATACTAAACTAACAATAACTTTGATAAATGGAAAAATCTTAATTTAATAACCCGCTGCCAGCGGTAGGCAACATACCCAAAATGCTGGCCGCATTGCCCCGTTGGATTGCGATACTGATCCTTTAGGCAAATCCTTTTCCATACTTTTATTCTATTGGTACATCCTAAAAATAGAATACGATTCTAGCATTTTATCGTGACTTGGCCAAGCAATTAGTGGAGGCGTCGGGTGTCCAGAATGCTGGCTTTTACTTCGCACAGCAGTCTTGTAGTTTAAATTTTTAGACTCTTTAATAAGTTAATTCAAGTTTTAGTTTTAACTCTTTGACTGCTGAAAACACATATGATGTGTTTTGTCAAGCGCAACGCCAGTGCGGCTAAACACGCGAGGCGCGTTCAGCCCAAATTCAATACAACCGTGCGACACAACACATACGTGTGTGTTTATCTCCGACGTAACGCCAGTGCGGCCGTACACGCCTCGCGTGTTTGCCTATATTTTTTTTAAACGAGCTAGACACTATCCTGATGGTAACGGACAATTGCCTCTTCACTGCTGCAGGAGCATACTACATTTTTATTATCCGATTTTATACAATTACGATTTTAAAATAAGGAATGAAAGAAATTATTTCGTAAAATTAAAAGTCGTAGTTCTTATTAACTTAATAACACACAGGCTGTTTATATACTATTGCAACAAACTTCGAGTAACAACCGTGTGTAATCCCCCGGCGCGGATCGAGCAACGGCAGTGCGGCTTCGCTGTGGGTGTTGACACGCCGCGCGTGTATTGCCGCACTCGCGTCGCTCGGCCAAGCGCCAGTGCGGCGATACACGCTAGGCGTGTAATTAGTATTGTTTTAGCATTTTCTGAAAAACAACTCAGCAGCCAAAGGGTAGTTAATAATTTTATTCAATCAATAAGCCTTTTTAATCCTTAAATTTTTAGAAAAACCGTTAAGTTTTACAGAATGTCTCTCAGTTCAGTGTCCTTCTTGGCATAGGCCTCCTCTAACATCTTCCACTGCTTTCTATCTCTATCCACTCTTCTGCAACTGCTTTCTATCTCTATCCACTCTTCTCCAGTTGGGACCTGCAGTTAATTTTATTTCATCTTCCCATCTCTTCCTCTATTCCTTTTACCATCTCTTGGGTGCCATTCTGTAACTATCTTGCTTCATTTTTATTTTGTACTTCTCAGTATATGACCTGTCCGTGTCCATCTCCACTTTAGTTGGTCTATCTTTACTAGCACATCTGTCACGTTAATAATTTAAGCTTTCTTTAGTTTTCTGTTTTTTATGTTGTGTACAAATAAAATAGCCACATTAACAAATAATATTAGACTTATTTGTTTTATTTCGTTTGCTGCTACAAAAGCTATTTGATTGTTTGTTTTTCTACCATCTATCTTTCCATCATTATCATTCTATCAATAAATAATTTTCAATCAACTTTGCTCAAAAAGTGCTAGCTGCAAGTGCTAGTGCAAGCTACTTTGTGTGGCTGTTGTCATTGTTCGAAAGTTGATAGTTGTACACGGGCAGCATAACATAACATATCGTCACGTTTTCCCCCAAAGCGGCTGGCAGAGGTGTTCAACACCCACACTCCGCTGGACGATATTCAAAGACCAGCGCGCCGTGCTAAATCATAGAACACTAGGCTAATGCGGAAAGAGTAGTTCTTTAATTTTTGTAACCAATAAACACCGCACTCTGAGGAAATCTTTGGCATAAGGTACTAGGTCTCTCTAGTGTCTCTCATTGGAGCCACTCGGGACCGCGTCGACTCGTCAACGGGTGGTCCACGGGTGGACGCCGCGTGGTCAACCAGTGAACCTCGCGTGGTCAACGAGTGAACGTCGCGTGGCCCACGAATATCCTAGTAGTCTGTCAGCGATTGTCAGTTGTTGTGAATCACTCGCGAGCGGCGCGTGGTCACCGAGTGGGTCACTCACCGTCCGCGCGTTGAAAGCTTACACCGAGGCGATCCGGAGTTGATGTAGTGAGCGCATATCCATAGAAGTTCATATGAAGAATACCTAACTGCACTAGGAGAGGCGGTGCGGGTCAGGTCTCGGGTGGCTGTAATGAGAACCATTTTTTTGTGTAGGGGGAGGTAAATGCCCTCGCACTTCCCTTCCGCTGCAAGGGTGGCGAAAGGGGGTATGTGGGAATCGAACCCACTAAAATCCTCCCCCGTGAGCAGTCCCTCGCCAAGGCGGGGCGAGACGGGGTCGCGCTAGCAGTCACCATCTCGCCACGCCGGTAGGCCTCTGCACATGTTTAGGGGCAAGCTGTAATGAGAACCTTATGGTATCATTCCGTCCCCGGCAGCACACGACAGCAGCAGACGATGTGTCGTCGCGATACTACTGGTTTGTATATAAGTATTTATTTGAGATGCGATGCTAGCCTAGTCGGAGAAGACTCACCTCTCAAGCCAGAGGGAGCGGGTTCGGAACTAGCCGAAGGCACGCAAAAATTTATTCATTGTGTGAACACATGTGCGTATTTAATGCCATCTGCTATACATGACTGGAGCCCGGTGTATGGCGACAGGCTCGCCCCGTCACATTTGGGACTGAATATCGTCCGGCGAAGTGTGGGTGTTGTTCACCTCTGCCAGCTCCTTCGGGGGAAAGGCGTCCTTCGCCAACTAGGCTAAGTAAATAAATAAACAATTTAAAAAGAAGTCACATTTAATCTCAAAAAATAACCTTTGCTTACAACCATTTTTACAAATTCCCTCTCACTCAATACAATACAATACAATACAAAACAATATAACAAAAATAAGAAAGTCAAGAAAAGTTGAGACAAAAAATAATCAAAATCTGTGAAAAATAAATTGTACTAATAAACAGAGACAGAAATATAAATATTATTTACATTTATTCTGCGTCTCGCTCACACTCAGATTGGTAAAAAATGGGCTAGAGGTGACGTCATCGCACTGCTTTCTATATTTATAGAAATTGGTTTAGTCTTTTAATTTAGGCCAAAGTTCACCAAAACTCAAACAGCCGATAAATTTTTAACCGACTGTTTTTGACAGCTCTTTAATAAGTTAAATGTCAAAATGGACAGTTGAATTACATTAAAGTTCAGTGAACATGCCTTAGTCTTTTCGATGAGCTAAATAAAACATTTTGCAGTGCCATTTATATTAAAAAAAAAAAATGCCAAAATCCATCAGCATCGCATTGCACTAATTCTAATGTAATCTCTTTCAGCTAACCAAAACCGATACTTACCTAAACGCTATCAAAAAAACTGTTAGATTTAAAAAAAACGAACGTGAACGGCTCAGTACCACTAATGTTTCACAAACGTGTCACCGATAGTCAAGCTGGTAATTTTGTGATACATTAGTGATACTGACCCGTTCCCTGTCCAATTTTTTAGGACAACAACGCAACGCTAAGCATCGCCTAAAGTTAGCTGAATTGCCCCTCGGGCCTAGTCACTACGCCCATACTTACTTCTACATGACAAAAAGACTAATTTGAGCACAAATCGTATATTTTTTTTAAAAGCAGTGCGATGACGTCACAAAACTACTTATAGACTTAGAAGAACTTCTTTGCTTGCGCCTCTTTTCTTTCCCTGAAAAAAAAAAATTAAAAAATTTGATATGTAACTTTTTGCATCCAATACGCTACTCTATACAGGGTTATTGGTAATCAATGAGCATCCTTTTAAGAGCATATTCTGTTCATCAAAACAAACAACTTTTGTTCTACAGCTATTCCCAAAACTCTATAAATTCCCCATTTTTTTTAAATATAGATTAAGTTGGTTCTCTCTAACGCTTAATAACTCTTTTATAGAACCGCCACCGAACCGCCGCCCACTTGTCGGCACGCGCGCGCTCTTTGCATAGATTTAATTATCTTTGAATCGGCCAATTTTAAAAAAAAAGTATGGAAAAATACATTTTAAAAATACATCACGAATTTTTAAAAGTCGAACATAAGATGTGTGTTTTGATGTACGGAATATGCCCTTAAAAGGATGCTAGTTGATTACCAATAGCCCTGTATATTTTACATGACGTGTTTGAACAGCTGATTCGTATATTAAATTGCAGTAACTGTCAAGGGTATAAAGGAACGATTTGTCTAATGTCACCCCTACCATCCTACACTGAAAATTCTACTTATAAAGGCGAAAATTAGTGTGTGTTTGTTCCTTCCATATAATATACTCCGCCAGGTATGGCATTTAGAACTTTCAAGGTTAAAAAAGTACGATTTGTCTAACGTCGTAGCGTACGTCGGATAGCGTAAGTCGCGGTAACGTAAGTCGGGGTAGCGTACATCGGGTAACGTAAGTCGTATCACTGTACAGTAAAAACGGTACGTACTTGTACAGCGCGTATATGAACATGGCGGCTAGTTGCAGCGCCGCCACCGCCAGCACGGCTGTTAGAGACACGCACGAGATCTCCGGACACCCGCCCACAGCTTGCGCTGCTATTTGGGGCTGTGACGATATCCTGCACACAACACAACACAACTTTAGTACACACACAAAAAAATACAAACAAGTAACATTATTTAAAAAAATCCGGCGACAAAATGTTGTATTCGGTCACTATCAAGACAATTCAAACGACATTACATGTTGAAATACATCAAGCTGTTTAGGCTGTAAGGCATGCCTCCTAAAGAAACTTCATACATACATACATACATAACATACATACTATATTCGTTTTTGGATACTATTTTCAGAATAAGCGCGAACAATGCGCGGGGAAGAGCTGGTAAACAAATAAAGAATAAATAATAGCGAAACACACGGTCGCCTGACCCCAAACTAAGCAAAGCTTGTAATATAGCAGCCAGACACTGATATACGAGTATATCATGGTAACCACATATGTTTTTAACACATACTTACATAGACATCAACACCCAGACATAGAACAAACACAAATGTCTGCCCTAGGAGAGAACTGAACACGCCCCCAAACTCAGAAGGCAGATTCACTACAAACTGAGCCACCTCAGTCAAAATTATCGCGTAAATTTTTACAACGGCATTATTGCCGTTTGACGTTAATTATGTGTCAATTTACGGCGTTAATTTTAACGCAATAATTGTCACAATGACGTGTGGCTGCTTCACACACAAGGCTGGAATCAAGTCAAGTCAAGTCAAAATGTTTTTATTCAATTTAGGTATCAAAGATACACTTATGAACGTCAAAGTTATTTAAATAGACTCGACCGCCTTGTTCGGACAAAAAGCCTCTACTCAGAAGAACAGGCAAGAAACTGAGGGGCATTATTTTTACAAATAATATAATATAATCGTACCCACACCCCCAAGCTCAGACGGCAGGTTCACTACCAACTGAGCCACCGAGGCACTAGAGAGAGACTAACCTCTGCGCGACGACAGCGACAGTCTGCTTGACCTGGTGCAGCGAGTCCCGCACCTCCGTCAGGAGCTGCGCGGAGCCGGCGCCCGCCCCCGCGGCCCCCGCACTCCCCGCGCCCGCCGCTAGGAGCGTGTCTGACTTGCGGGACACTTCGATTATGAAGCCCCTGAAATATACAGCACAGTTACAAATATGACAATGAGTACGTTCATAGATAAGATAATGATTGTCTTTATTAAACATAATTATTCAAAAATTCATAAAAGTCATAGAAAATTATAGAAATTGCACTTTGTTTGTAAGAGAATGTTAAGTGCAATTTCTTTAATTTTTTATGACTTTTGCACTCCTCTAATCATTTTTAAATAACTAAAAATTTCCTTTGTATTATGGAATAATTAATTTAAAAGCTAATGATGTAAACAACCTCCCTATGTAGAGGGATTTTTGATATGCTTTGTCTATCTATTAAATAAATAAATCAAAAGAAACCCCTTAAAAATGCTGAAATTTTCATAGCTCTATTTTTTCATGAGGACGTTTTTAAAAAAAAAAAACAAGAACGTAGGGGTGATGTCAAATTTCATCATAATCTAACATATGGTTTCCAAGAATTTTGACAAGCGCGTTTGAATGGAAATTTCAAAGCGTCGCAAAACCCTTACGTAATAAAGACGAACATTTTTGTGTTTGCTTGCTACTCCTTCACGCTCAAACGGATGGAAGGATTTTGATCAAATTTAGGTACTAAGGTAGCATTAACACATAGGTTACTTTATAACCACGGGTAAAACCGCGCAGCGCAGTTAGCATTAATATGAACTAACTTGAGTTCTGCGATGGTGTTGATCATGATCTGGTTGTTGGCGACGAGCGCGTCCCAATCATGGCGGCCGATGGGCAGCGACGGCATCTGGACCTGCACAATAAGGTAATACACGTCAAAAACATTGAAATGAAATGAATATTTTAGTGGAGGCAACAAACGTCACATATCAATAAATTAACAAATAAAGCTTATTCCTTAACAGCCTTAGAAATAAAAAAATGCATAAACATCTGTTAAACCAATGTTCAGTTAGACATAAGTAGTAAGTAAATCTCTCTCTCTGGTCGATCCTTCATGGCTGAAGATCGCGACCAAAATTTTGCTTCACCCAACGATTTGTCAGTATCCTCCACTTATTCCGGTCTGTAGCCATTCGCACCACTTCCTCAAACCTGGACGAGCTACTTCGTTTGAGCTGGTCTGACCACCTCATCGGGGATCTAACGCGTGATCTCTTGCCCTCTACGTTTGCGCTGATGATCAGCTTCTCCAAATTCTCGTCCGGGCGTCTTATAATGTGGCCGACATAGCTGAGGATACGTCGTTGGCATATCGTGGAAAGACGGTCTTTAATGCAGAGTTCTTTGAGAATAGACACATTAGTGCGGAGCGCGGTCCATGGGATCCGAAGCATGCGTCGCCAGCACCACATCTCGAATGCGTCTATTTTCTTTCTTTCAGCTTCACGAACTATCCACGTTTCTGCACCATACAAAAATATTTGGAGAACGAGCGCACGAACCAAACGGGTCTTTGTTTCTTTGGTAATTCCTCTATCCTTCCAAATCCCTTGCAGCCGTGTCATTGCATCCTTTGCCATCCCAATTCTCCGTCTAATATCGGCACAGCAATCACCATCATCTTTGATATAGGCTCCCAGGTATACCAATTCTTTCATCATATCTATACATCTAGTAAGTAAATAGCGCTATACAAATGTTTAACTATTGTTTGAGATGATATTGCAGATGCCATTGTATGTCATCTGCTACATGACTGGAGCCCGGTGTATGGCGACAGGCTCGCCCCTGGCACATTTGGGACCGAGTATCGTTCGGCGAAAATATATTCGGCGTTCGTTCGTTGTATTACACCTCTGCCAGCCCCCTCGGGGGAAAGGCGTGACGATATGTGTATGTGTGTTTTGTTATTTCTGGTGTGAATACTAAAGAGTTTATCTATCTATCCACCTTTTCGGTGAAAATCGAGTTTAATGTTTTTGACGCGTTATATGTTATTGGTGAAACCGGCGAGGGGTATTGCTATTCCAAAACACAGGTTAATTCCTAGTTTGGATAGTAATGCTTTCTCAACACTGACTTAAACATTTACAGCCTTAGAAATAAAGTTTTAATACATGTGTATACAGCGTTACAGGTACCTAACCAAAAACCTCTTAAGGGTTCATTGTACTCATCAATATGAACAACTTTTACTATGGGACGAACTCTGAAATCGCGAAAAAAAAATCAGCTGTTCCATACATTTTGTCTCAGGTGACAGGAGACAAATGTGACAGGAGGCGAGCCTGTCGCCATACACCGGGCATGTAGCAGATGACATGCAATACGCACATATGTTCACACAACGAACGTGCGTGCGTTGGTGCGTGCCGTCGACTGGGTTCGAACCCGCTTCCTCTGGCTTGAGAGGCGAGTCTTCTCCGACCAGGCTATCATCGTTTCATAATAATAATTAATGGTATGAATTATGGTTCCCAATTATGGTTATGAATGATGGTATGAATTATGGTGGTTAAAAATTATGTTTCCCAAAGTTAAATGGACCGCAAGCTAAAAAAACTTAAAATAATGGTTAAGAGCGTGTTACCTGTTGTCCCGGCTGTACCGGCTGTCCCTGCGCCTGACTGTACACATGCGTCAGCATCGAGAGAGAGTTCATTTGCTTGCCGATCACCTGTGAAACAAAAAAAAAGATAGTTAAGAGGGTGCTAACTGTTCTCGCGGTCATGATGGACCGTATTTTTATTGAAGTTAAATTCTTTCAATGTGTTAGGCAATACTAGATCGTTAAAAGTGTGCAAACTGTTCTCACGGTGTTAAAGTTGCATTTTAATCAAATCAAATCAAATCAAATATCATTTATTTCAGACATAGTAATTTAATAGACATTTTAATTGTGTTTAAAAAAAATTTTAGTGTGAAATAAGATCGTTAAGAGAGTTGGCACTGTAGTCACCGTCTTACAGTTGCACATTTAATATGTGCAAAACAAAAGCCGATCTTAAAACAAAAGCCGGTTATAGAGAGGTCTTAAACAGTTCACGCGCTCTTAAACAGTTCTCCTATAGTGGAAACATTAATCGCCTAACAGTTTATGAGTCACATCGAGTCAAAAACATGGAATCGGGATTGTCCACGAAACTTCCCGATGTCCCTCTCATTTTTTGACTTACTTAGTATCAAGGGATCAAATAGGAACAGCGTCCGTAATTATCCAAAGTCTGCTTAAGTTTTATTCGAGCAAATCAGTAAAATACTTTTCAAGTTCTGACCGAACTGCTATCCTTGTCACACACCTGTACAAGAGATAGAGAGAGAAAGAGAGCAGATATATGAATCCCTTACCTCGTCGACTTTCTTGTTCAAATCTCTGAGCACATCGTTGATTGATCCCATTCCTTGGACGATCTGTCTGAACTCCCTCTGGCCGTCCGATTCGAACCAGTCCTCGAACTCGCTGTCCTTGTCACGCATCTGGAGAGAGAAAGGGAAAGTATATTTCTCACACTCATAGCTATTTCTTAGAATAAAAGCCGCCAACATATGACACAGATTTGTTAACATTTATGCAAAACTAGCTGCGCCCCGCGGTTTCACCCGCGGTTAAAAAGTAGCCTACGTGCTATTCTAGACTATAATCTATCTCTGTGCCAAATTTCGTCCAGATCTGTTCAGCCGTTCTGGCGTGAAAGAGTAACAAACATCCATCCATCCATCCATTCTTAAAAACTTTCGCGTTTATAATATTAGTAGGATTTCCTTTTTTTCTGCCGTCCTTAAATGGGTCATAACTCTTGCTATTTTTAAAGTGCATTGTTTTTGGTATTTTTGCATGAACACTTATAAGTGTGTGTACCTGCCCATCAAATTATCCAACAGGGTTTTCATAACTCCCTGCATAGAGTATAGAAAAACGAGTTCGAACCTATCCCATTAGATTCATCTAACAACGACGCTTTCCAAATAAAATTAAACAATAATAAATATGTATAAATTTACTAGCTGCGCCCCGCGGCGTTACCTACGGTTAAAAAGTAGCCTATGTGCTATTTCAGACTATAATCCATCACAGTGCTAAATTTCATCTCGATCCGTTCAGCCGTTCTGACGTGGTTGAGTAACAAACAAACATTTATCCATACATACTTTCACATCACACTAAACTAATATTATAAAGGCGAAAGTTTGTGTGTGTAAATGAATGTGTTTGTTACTTTTTCACGCTTAAACGGATGGACGGATTTTAATGAAATTTTGTTATGGAGGTAGCTTATACTTTGGATTGACACATAGGCTACTTTTTAACCGCTGGCCGTTAGCTTAAAAATATCTGTGTCATGTCATGATCATGAATGTTTTTCATCACCTCATCGGGATGCTCCTTTCTGTAATCTTCCTTCTGCTGCTCCAGTTTCTTCTGGTAATCTTGATACTCCTGGGAGAGCTTCTGCTGCTCATCTGAGCTGATCTGCTGACCGCCTGCAATACAGGTCAAGTTACAAACTATAAATAACATATTACTTCGTGGCGTGCAGCGAGGTGGTCAGCATGAGTATGATGTCATGTGTAACTGTGTAGGTACATGCTACATACCGGACTGTCGCTGCCTGGCATGCAGCGAGGTGGTCAGCATGTGTATGATGTCATGTGTAACTGTGTAGGTACATGCTACATACCGGACTGTCGCTGCCTGGCATGCATGCAGCGAGGTGGTCAGCATGTGTATGATGTCATGTGTAACTGTGTAGGTACATGCTACATAACGGACTGTTGCTGCGTGGCATGCAGTGAGGTGGTCAGCATGTGTATGATGACATGTGTAACTGTGTAGGCACATGCTACATACCGGACTGTTGCTGCGTGGCATGCAGCGAGGTGGTCAGCATGTGTATGATGACATGTGTAACTGTGTAGGCACATGCTACGTACCGGACTGTTGCTGCGTGGCATGCAGCGAGGTGGTCAGCATGTGTATGATGACATGTGTAACTGTGTAGGTACATGCTACATACCGGACTGTTGCTGCGTGGCATGCAGCGAGGTGGTCAGCATGTGTATGATGACATGTGTAACTGTGTAGGTACATGCTACATACCGGACTGTTGCTGCGTGGCATGCAGCGAGGTGGTCAGCATGTGTATGATGACATGTGTAACTGTGTAGGCACATGCTACATACCGGACTGTTGCTGCGTGGCATGCAGCGAGGTGGTCAGCATGTGTATGATGACATGTGTAACTGTGTAGGTACATGCTACATACCGGACTGTCGCTGCGTGGCATGCAGCGAGGTGGTCAGCATGTGTATGATGTCATGTGTAACTGTGTAGGTACATGCTACATACCGGACTGTTGCAGCGTGGCATGCAGCGAGGTGGTCAGCATGTGTATGACGACATGTGTAACTGTGTAGGTGCATGCTACATACCGGACTTTTGCTGCGTGGCATGCAGCGAGGTGGTCAGCATGTGTATGACGACATGTGTAACTGTGTAGGTGCATGCTACATACCGGACTGTTGCTGCGTGGCATGCAGCGAGGTGGTCAGCATGTGTATGATGTCATGATCGTCGGCTAGGCCTCCGGTGGCGGCCGACAGACCGAAGTGGCCGCCGCGCGGAAGTTGCACATTTTCCGCGCGGAAACAGAGCTCGTAGTCAGCTTCGTTGTTGGTCATTCCTAAGGGGAAAAAGAGAATTGTTATTGCTGTAATGTAATAATCTAATAATAACGATCTGATGGGGATCGCGGGCAGGTTGCTGAATGCGCAAGACCGGTCGTTGTAGAGATCATTGTGGTAGGCCTTTAATAGATGTCTCCCGGGCTGACATGATGAAGTGAAATAGTTACAGATGATTTTATGATTACTTGTCACTACATCAAAATTCTTTGTAATGAAATGTTTTTTGTTTGTTTTATTTTTCTAAGTTTTTTTTATGAAGAATAGGTCGGCGTTTGACCACCAACTCGCCTGATTAAGCGACGTTGTGGTCTAAGATGGAGCACGACGACCTATAAGGTACTTATTCACTCTGGCCTTGAAATTTTGTAGAGTAAAGAAGTACAAAGACGGCAGTTGAGTGAGGCGCTACAAGTGCGCTACTGCTCAGACCCGTCTTCGGAACGGTTACACCGGATTACATCCCGAAACACGACTAGGTCATTTCACGGCATGGCTTTGGTAAGTGATCCCATACAAACATAAAATTGAGGGAAAACGCTTTATAGGTCTTTCCTCAATTTTATGATTGAATGGGATAACTTGAAATGAAATGAAATAATAAATAAATTCGGGACACTTCTACACACGGTCGCCTGACCCCAAACTAAGCAAAGCTTGTACTATGGCTGTCAGAGACTGATATACATACTTAGATATTTTTAAATACATTCTTAAATAGATATTAACACCCAGACATAGGACAAACACAAATGTTCATCACATAAATGTTTGCCCTAGGTGGGAATCGAACCCACGCCCCCAAGCTCAGAAGGCAGGTTCACTACCAACTGAGCCACCGAGGCAGTCAAAAATATATTGAAAATATATTTATTGCCAAAGTAAAAAAAAACACAATAGGACTAATTAGGTGCAATAGTCAGAAAATTACGGTGGCAAAGAGTGTAAGCTCAGCACTGAGCTGCGTAAAACTAGATCAGTTTATGCAAGGCTGATTTTCAGCTTACTCCTAGACTCGAATTAAGATGTTCGTCGAGGGTATAGCCATGCGAGTGTTCAATTTATACATTATTTATAAAAAATTACAGCAAGTTTTATTAGTACTTAGAATAATAGATTTTTTTGGTTAGACTTACCATTATGGAAGTAGACGGTGAGAGTGTTCATATAGTACTCGACTCGCGCTCTCGTCGGGAACGGCTTGTTGCGGAAGTCGCGCAGACAGCCTGACAGCAGCTGCTGGGATCCGTCGCTGGAATGTACACAGTACTTGTTAAGTCTTTTTTCTACGTACTTGTTAATGTTTAATAATAACTACACAGTATAAAAGTACAAATTAAAAATTTAATAAACCCCCAACACCGATTTTCATCAAATATA
This sequence comes from Peribatodes rhomboidaria, assembly GCA_911728515.1. Taxonomy (NCBI): domain Eukaryota; kingdom Metazoa; phylum Arthropoda; class Insecta; order Lepidoptera; family Geometridae; genus Peribatodes; species Peribatodes rhomboidaria. The sequence continues at coordinate 4,709,424 of OU452194.1, forward strand.
GCTAACAAAACTCCCGACAAAATTAACTTAAAAGAAAAAAAAGTTTCATCCGTTCGGGAGCTACGATGCCACAGACAGACAGACACACACACAGAGAGAGAGGGGGGAGGGGGGGGGAGGGGGAGAAACTGGGGGGAGGGGAGGGGAGATCTGAGGGGAGGGGGGTGGAGAGAGACACATCAAACTTACGTGTGCCCCCCTTTCTGCCTGCATTTCCGCTAACTCCTTCTAAACCACGCCACGGATTTTGATGCGGTTTTCACCATCAGTTAGATAATTTTTCACGGAAGATTTATTGGTACCGTGCGAAGCCAAGATGAATTTGAATATGATACGTAAATCGTAACTGAGTGAAAAGGCTCATCGAAGTAGAATATGCGAAAGCGTTCGAAGCTAACCTTGGGCTAACATATGAGAGCGACATTCATAACGTTTTAACTCTGTGTCATTTAACCCTGCGTTAAAGAATTTAACTCCGGATCTCCTGCAAGTGGGTCTTATCAATCTATCTGTGTGTATAGCGTTTTGACTTAGTAGGTCGCATGCGCTGACAACCGCGGACCAAGCGTCTTACTGAAGCCAGTGCATCAGGAATCGTCACATCGGTCGCACTCATAAGATCTCGATTGTTAGCCGTTATTTACCGAAGTCAATCTAACCTAGGCCAGACAAGCGTTTGACGTGACAACGTCTAAGAAATCGATGAACACCGGCTGCACGCACAATAAAGGATGACTTATTGTCCCGTTACGCTTGCTAGAGCGAGAGCGCTACACGAGCGAGCGAAAGGCACGATCGGCTTGAGCATTCTGCTTGCGCCGCATGTTATGACGGTGTCACGTAAAACTATCGTCCGTAAACCGACTTTACAGACAACCAATTTTTTTCTTTTACCTCGCGTCGCTTGTGATTATATCAGCATATCATAGCAGCAGGAGTTTGACCCTACACTGTGCTTACCTCTTGTGATCAAAGACTTTCGTCCCGTCATTAATAACAGCCATGATGTAAGGGTTGTTGTGCTTGTTTTCGTTATCGAACGAGTCGAAGATGAGCCCGAGCCCGTTCCACCGGTCGGACGAGCCAAAGACTTTGCCAGTATAATTACAAACAAACACCAGATTTCCCATTTATAATGTAGGATATCTTACTGCGCTCACCTCTTATGGTCGAAAACTTTCGTTTCGCATTAATAAGAGCCATAATGTAAGGGTTGTTGTGCTTGTTGTCGTTGTCGAACGAGTCGAAGATGAGCCCGAGCCCGTTCCACCGGTCGGACGAGCCAAAGACTTTGCCAGTATAATTACAAACAAACACCAGATTTCCCATTTATAATGTAGGATATCTTACTGCGCTCACCTCTTATGATCGAAAACTTTCGTTCCGTCATTAATAACAGCCATGATGTAAGGGTTGTTGTGCTTGTTGTCGTTGTCGAACGAGTCGAAGATGAGCCCGAGCCCGTTCCACCGGTCGGACGAGCCAAATACTTCGCCAGTGTAGTCGCCGCGCTGGCTCGTGTACCAGAACGCCTGAGGAACAACATTTTCAATAGCACAATTAAAAAAAAGCAAAACTTAAAAACTGACTTCCCGTCATCCAAGTAAACAATTTTTAGACTTTTGACGATATTTTAAAAACTGCATAACCGATTTCGACAAAATGTATATGGGACCACCTTTAAAGTATAATCTACAGATTAAAAAAAGCATTATTAAAATCGATTCACAATTGGCGGAGTTATCGCGTAAAATACATACAATTTTTTTTTCAAATAACATACAGTCGAATTGAGAACCTCCTTCTTTTTGGAAGTTGGTTAATTAGAGCCACTTCCTATAAAAAGCTAAGCAAGTATTTGCTTAGCTATTGCCAGGAAAAAAAATAGCCTTAGGTAAATATATGTTTTAAAGTATTCGATCTATATAGTTCGTTATACATAGCTTGATTCGCGGGACAGCCATCAAGATGACACTTTTTGTAGTTATAAAAATGTCAAAATGACATTTGATGTTTGACAAATGTCATTTTGCTGGCTGTCCCGAGATTCAAGCTTTAACGACCTATGTAATAGAGCATATTCTGTGGCTTTAACCATAATATGTTTATTAATATACTCCGCCAGGTATAGCATTCCGGTCACGTGGGCAACACGCAGTGACGTCAATCGATGCTTAAGCAAGACCGAAATAAGTTATTAACAAATAGTTCGAAAGAGACGGATGACGAGTGACGTCATTATGTGTTTGCTCCCGAAATGCTAGACCTTGTGTTTTTGGATCATGTGTTTAAGGAACTATATTTGTGCAATTCCTTACCAATCCATCAGCGCCTATCCTGCCCCGTCCTGTAATCTTGAACATGATGTCTACTTCCCACCAGTCGAAGTTGATGGGCTGCCGCGTCCATATCGCGCCCTTCTGGCTCCTCAGCGAGGGAGCGAGACGGACGTTCTCGCCGGACGCTATCGCATCTGCGGGAGGGAGAGAGATGGTGCTATAGTATAGATAGATATTCTACAAGATTCGTCTATATTGCGCCCTTCTGGCTCCTAAGCGAGGGAGCCAGACGGACGTTCTAGCCGGACACTATCGCGTCTGCGGGAAGAGAGATGGTGCTATAGTATAGATAGATATTCTACAAGATTCGTATATTGCACCCTACTGGCTCCTCAGCGAGGGAGCGAGACGGACGTTCTCGCCGGACGCTATCGCATCTGCGGGAGGAAGAGAGATGATGCTATAGTATAGATCATTCTACAAAATTCGTCTGTATCGCGCCCTTCTGGCTCCTCAGCGAGGGAGCGAGACGGACGTTCTCGCCGGACGCTATCGCATCTGCGGGACGAAGAGAGATGATGCTATAGTATAGATCATTCTACAAAATTCGTCTGTATCGCGCCCTTCTGGCTCCTCAGCGAGGGAGCGAGACGGACGTTCTAGCCGGACACTATCGCGTCTGCGGGAAGAGAGATGGTGCTATAGTATAGATAGATATTCTACAAGATTCGTATATTGCACCCTACTGGCTCCTCAGCGAGGGAGCGAGACGGACGTTCTCGCCGGACGCTATCGCATCTGCGGGAGGAAGAGAGATGATGCTATAGTATAGATCATTCTACAAAATTCGTCTGTATCGCGCCCTTCTGGCTCCTCAGCGAGGGAGCGAGACGGACGTTCTCGCCGGACGCTATCGCATCTGCGGGACGAAGAGAGATGATGCTATAGTATAGATCATTCTACAAAATTCGTCTGTATCGCGCCCTTCTGGCTCCTCAGCGAGGGAGCGAGACGGACGTTCTAGCCGGACACTATCGCGTCTGCGGGAAGAGAGATGGTGCTATAGTATAGATAGATATTCTACAAGATTCGTATATTGCACCCTACTGGCTCCTCAGCGAGGGAGCGAGACGGACGTTCTCGCCGGACGCTATCGCATCTGCGGGAGGAAGAGAGATGATGCTATAGTATAGATCATTCTACAAAATTCGTCTGTATCGCGCCCTTCTGGCTCCTCAGCGAGGGAGCGAGACGGACGTTCTCGCCGGACGCTATCGCATCTGCGGGACGAAGAGAGGTGATGTTATAGATATTTTAGGGGAATAATAATAATTAGGGGAAGGCCGGCCTCTCAAGCCAAAGAGAGCGGGTTCAAACCCAGCCGACGGCACGCACCAAATTGTTCATTGTGTGAACATTTGAACGTATTGTATGTCATCTGCTACACGAATGGAGATCGGTGTATGGCGACAAGATCGCCCCCTGTCACATTTTGGACTGAATATCGTCCGGCGAAGTGTAGGTGTTGTAATACACCTTTGCCAGCTCCTTCGGGGGAAAGGCGTGACGATATTTTATGTATTTTATGTTAAAATGTTTTTAAAAACGTGAAATATTAATTCACCAAAAAAAAACTACATACGTGATATTTGCCAAGATATTATCCTTAAGTACTTGTGTGTTTCTGGTATCCCTGTTTTATGTGTAGATGTATGTTTATGCTAAATAAATATTTTTTCATTATCAATAGACAATAGACATTTTTTATTTGTGAGCAAAAAACAAGTAAGCATACAAATAACAAATATAAACGAATAATAACAATAAAAATTAAAAACTATTCAAACAATGTTTTTTGCCACAAACCAATTTTCGTTTTTTCAATGACTAAAACAAAAATACACATGTATAATAATGTTAATGCAAAATAGGTCACAAGGACTTTTACTAAAAAAAATGGACATACAATGTTCAAAGTTTACCAAAAATTACACTAATCAATACGAGTAGTCATTAAACAATAAAACATTGATAAAAACCTGATCTACGGTAATAAAGATATCAAATGCCTACCGTCTCGTCGTGTACAGTTGTATATTTATGTTCAGTTATCTTATCGTGACAGCTGCTGTTAAGTACCTAATAATGATAAGCAGAACATTTAAAATCTTATCTAACTAATTGATCGAGCAAAACTAGTTCTCAGTCTACTGGGCTACAAATCAACATTTTTTTTTAAAGATTGAGTGACGAGACGTACAAGTCGCTCGCCTTTGACTTACTCGGTGGCTTAGTTCGCTTGGGGCGTGGGTTCGATTCCCACCTAGGGCAAACATTTATGTGGTGAACATTTGTGTTTGTTCTATCTGGGTGTTAAATATCTATTTAAGTAGGGATGTATTTAAGAAAATATATTTATGTATGTATATCAGTCTCTGGCAGCCATAGTACAAGCTTTGCTTAGTTTGGGGTCAGCCGACCGTGTGTGCGTCCCGAAATTATGCATTTATTTATTCTTTTATTTCTAATGGGTCAGGCTTGGCAGCAGTTCAGTGCCACACAGAATATAAAAATATCTTTGTGCCCAGTAATGCCAGCAATTTCTTTGTTTTATTCTCTGTTCTTCTGTTTGTTTGAAGGTAACTTGAGTACCGTTGACTCGTTCTGTTAAGTTCGTGTTCATGTAATTCACTTGCAAAATAGAAGGGCGGAGATCTCGAGGCCGCAGTCCGATTCGTTTGTCCGACCAGCGAGCGGTGCTATTCACAATCATTCGGAAACGTTTCCGATCGGATCCCACGAATTTGAAACTCAAATTGTTCGAATCTCAGTCCACTTTTATACATTTTGGAATAGGGAACAGAGTATAAATCCGATCGGAAGAATGAATCACGTTTAAAAACTTGTGAATGCGGACTGAGATTCGGATAGGTAATTCGAGTTTAAAATGTTTGGAATCCGAACGGAAACGTTTCCGAATGATTGTAAATACCTATGCAGGTAAGCAGTCGATGCAGATGGCGCAGCATCGTGAAAGAGAAGATAGTGGGAGGCGGTCACGACTCTCAGAATTGAGGGCCTAGTTGGAGAAGGCTCACCTCTCAAGCCAGAGGGAGCGGGTTCAAACCCAGCCGACGGCACGCACCAATTTGTTCATTTTGTGAACATATGTGCGCATTGTATGTCATAGGGATGTACTCCGGTGTAACCGTTCCGAAGACGGGTCTGAGCAGTAGCGCACTTGTAGCGCCTCACTCAACTGCCGTCTTTGTACTTCTTCACTCTACAAAACTTTAAGGCTAGAGTGAATAAGTACCTTATAGGTCGTCGTGCTCCATCTTAGACCACAACGTCGATTAACATCAGGCGAGTTGGTGGTCAAACGTCGACCTATTACACATAAAAAAAAAAAAAAAAATCTGCTACATGTCTGGAGCCCGGTGCATGGCGATAGGCTCGCTTCCTATCACATTTATGACTTAACTAGCTGCGCCCCGCGGTTTCACCCGCGGTTAAAAAGTATCCTATATGCTATTCTAGACTGTAATCTATCTCTGTGCCAATTTTCATCCAGATCTGTTCAGCCGTTCTTGCGTGAAAGAGTAACAAACATCCATACATCCATCTTACAAACTTTCGCCTTTATAATATTAGTAGGATAGTAGGAAGTAGGATAGTAGGATATCGTCCTGCTGGGTGGTGTATTACACCTCTGCCAGTCCCTTCGGGACAAAGCGTGACGATATGCTTATGTATTTTCATGTAAAAATAGCTTATTTACTTTTTCTTTCTTTCTTTATTCTTTCTTACACATTTTTTAACTTGATCGAAAAAGGCAAAACACGATAACAATTTCAAGGCTATACAACGTTTATTGCTAAGGGGGTATTTCTTTCCTTTACTAACTATGAAACAAAATCGCTTTCTGCATCTGTCTGTCCTTGTTTCTGTATACCCGTGAACTCCTACTAACGGAAACATGGAAGCGCGGAGAGCGACTCTGTTTTACAAGACTGCGTAAGAAGGAGGGTTACGTTTGTCAAGTGTAAGTATGTATGTTTGTAAGTGGGGGCGAGCCTGTTGCCATACACCGGACTCCAGTCATGTACCAGATGACATAGCTCACCCTCTGTCACATTTGGGACTGACTATCGTCCGGCGGAATGTGGGTGTTGTATTACACCTCTGCCAGCCCCCTCGGGTAAAAGGCGTGACAATATGTATGTAAGTGGGTATGTATGTGTAAGGTTTCTTTGGGACGCCCTACAGCCTAAACAGTTTGATGGATTTCAACACGTAAGTTGTCATTTGAATCGCCTTGATAGTAGAAGTGACATAGGGTACAACATTTCGCAGCCGGGTTTTTGTTTTTCTTTTAATAATGTTACTTGTATACTATGTAGAGAAGTAGAATAAAGTAATATTGAACTAAGCAATGGATAGAAAAATAGTCAATGACAATGATAATCAATAATACTGTGTTTTACCAGACTAGCGAATGCCTAAAAGAGGAAACTAGCTACATAATACCTAAATCTGTTACAATGTTAACATACATACATAAAATTAATAAAGGCAAGTTTTAAGTTGAAATATTAGCAAAAATCAACTCCATTTCTGCTTATATATGATAAAAGAAATTAGAACAAACTTAATGCTGACTGAAATATCACAAGACATTTTTTCATAAACATTTGCAAGAAAATGAACCTTATTACACAGTCGTAGAGATGTTTTAACACTTAAAGGTTTTACGAGCATATTATGAAAATATTATGGAATAACTTGGTACGATAATATGAATTTTATGCGTAAGGGTTTTAGAGGGATTTTTCATTGGATGTTTGTAGTTTTTATAAATGCAATTATGGTTAAGTTGGTTGTAACACTTTCTTTTAAATGTTGGTCCTCGAATACATTGTTTTTTTTTAAACACAACGGCCTTAGTTCACCAAAATTTAAAATGGTGATTTTTTTGCCTGACTGCGCGAAGGGTTATGTTTTTCGAGTGTATGTAAGTATCTATGTATGTATGTGGGTATGTCTGTATGAGGTTTCTTTGGCATGGCCTACGGAAAACAGCTTGATGGATTTCGACATGTGAGGTGTCATTTGAATCGTCTCGATAGTGGAAGTGACCTAAGGTACAGCATTCTGCAGCTGGGTTTTTGTTTTTCTTTTAATTATGTTACTTGTTTAACCACTTATTGTTGACATTTAACATGTAACTTATCAAGGCTATGTTTGTTAAATTTTAACATGGCAATCATTTACTTTACTGACCGTTTTTAACATTTAACTTTTTGGAGAGCTGTCAAAAACAGTCCTTTGAATGCTTTATTGCTTGTTTAAGATTTGGAGGGTTCAATGGAGACAAATGGACAAGGCCTATACCAAAAATCACACTGAAATGACTTTATTAAATAACATATCGTCACGCCTTTTCCCTAAAGGGGCTGGCAGAGGTGTCATACAACACCTACACTTCGCCGGACGATAATAATAATTTTAATAATTTAGCCTTTTATTCAATTTTAAATAAAAAAAAGAAGACCTAGAAGAAGGTGGGCCGATGATCTCACAGACATGGCGGGGAAAGATTGCTGGAAATTGAGCAGAGATAGACAAACATGGGCAAATTTGGAGGAGGCCTTTACCCAGAAAGGGATCCATAGGAAAAAATTATCGCCGGACGATATTCAGTCCCAAATGTGACAGGGGGCGAGCCTATCGCCATACACCGGGCTCCAGACATGTAGCAGATGACATACAAGATGCACATATGTTTACACAATGAACAAATTGGGGTGTGCCATCCGCTGGGTTTGATCCCGCTCCCTCTGGCTTGAGATGCAGGCCTTCTCCAACTAGGCTATTATCGCTTCTACTAACATAAAGCTACACAATCACTGTATAGCTAGCATGGGCCTGAGACTTATTGTCATACTATTGTTTCTATCTGCAGTTAGATGTGAAAAAGCTAGTCTACGGATATACCTATTTGTCTCTTTGTTGCAGGATAAAACATGTAGAAAGACAAATTGTCTACGCTCATGCCCTGCTGAGTGCCATAGACTATGAAATAAAAACAAGGCTGCGGAAAGATGAGCTAGTTATTGAATAATCCTAAACCCAAATAATTCATATTATGAGTGGCGGATGATCATGAAAAAGCTAAGAACTTTATGCCAGCTACCATCCAAAACATTGTGACGCCTTTTGCATTTAGGTTGTCAGGGGTACAGAAAAGAACATAGTGTACCTTTCATCTCCAAAGACTAATGGTTCCTGTGGGGGTTCCTGTGGGACCGGGGTGAAACCGTAGGGTACAGTCAGTTACATTTTATAATCTACTAAAAATAAAATATCCAATACCAGTTTTACTGCTAAATTGTGATGAAATTGGGCATGGCGGTAGTCTAAAAAGAAAGGTCATAGTGCATCATACAGATGATCTTTTAATAGAAAACACTAAGTTATTAATAAATCATTTTTAAACTATTATATGTGAGCTTACTATGATGTACATAGCAAAAGTATTTGAAACAGTTTATGTATATTTAATTAAATAAAACAGTCACGGTAAATAATAAAAATGCTGTTTATTATTTGATAAAACTACCGTGAATAAAGTGCATGCCGTCGTGGAACCAAAAAACACGACTTTGGACCTCTCTTTCTAAAAGCATCGGAATTCGGAACCACATACCGCTATCACTTTCTATTCTGACAGATACCTCTGACGTGTCGATGTCAGCTGCGCTAAGCCGTGAAAACAAAACTTTACACGCATTTTGCTACATTTTTATAACATAACATAATTATGTTTCGATATTAAAATAAAGGTATAGTAATCTTTCACGCGTTTAAACCGTTTAATACCTTACCAAAAGTGAATTAACAGCAACAAACATCAAAATACTCACTGCCTCCGTATTCCCAGAATGGAACTGTTCCATCTTTCTGTGCTAAGTACGGTGGTTTAAAAGAATATTTGTATTCGAAGCGTTTATGAACTGTTTGTGTATTTGCACCCACTAACACGCATATTATAACAAAACACAATAAACAATTTAATTTTATCGAAGACATCTCGACAACGACCGCCACCATTCACGTCACGTCATTAAAAAAAAGAGATTTCTATTTCAGTGCTGCCACAAGTAATGCTTTCAATTAACCCAATTCTCAAAAAAATACAACAAAAGATTATAATGTCCTAATAACTTGTTTATTTCTATTCATGCATGCCTAACATTGCATAAGGAACGGGGATGTATGGAAAGAAACAATAAAATTATTTGTGCGATATGAGAAGGACGGTGTGAAAAATCACTTTGGTCCTTAGGTTTGGACTTAATGACATAAGCAAATGACCAAATATGGCTTCTTCTGTAATAATCATCATGTAATGGTCACTGAATAAAAAAAAACGATTAATGTTACATGCAAAAAAGGTTTTCTTTTTATGCGATCTTGAAACCACGATCTATAATAAAAGTTGGTTAGATTAGAACCTGGCAAGAATTAATAGATGACGTGACGTTGACGTTGACGGCTTCCGGATCGATTAGTAATTTTTTTCATTCTACTTTGAAAAATTGAAGGATTTTGAACAAAATTTTTTTCTAAAACTGGATGAACACAAATAAATAACTAAAAGGACTATAATTTTAGAGATGCACTCATAGCCCAAAACCAGGAATTAAAAAATATTTTTTTGACACTGACAGTAACAATAACTTTTAACGTGACAAGCTCCGACAACTTTGATTTTGTTTTGTTTTGTTTGTATTGCTATCGATTGAAGTTTTCTGACCGTCTGGCATAAATTTAAAGTTAATTCCACATGTTATAACTTTTAACTCATTAAAGCTGTGTGATAATTGAAAGGTAAAACCACAAAAATGGTTCGTGTGATAACTCAGGAGACGTACGACGAAGTAGTCGGGGAGAATATCAGTGAATTCGATATGACTCCCCAAGAAGCTATAGAAGACGCTGTAGCGCAGTTTGAAGCTCAGGTATTCAACTAATTTCGTAATAAACTAACGCAACTTTTACTGCAATCAATAATATATTATGGTTTACCATCAATTTAATTAGTAAAAACAATGGTTAAAAAGTTAGGTTATTTATCAGATTGATGCTCAAAGGCTGCCCCATCTTGATACAGCTATCAAATGTAGCAAAAGTAGCGATCAGCAAACGCCTAATTGGGGCAGAAATACTGTTAAATGAGGACGACCGTGACTTCTTATTGCGTTGATTTTTAGGTTCAGCCGCTAATGCTGCGCGATCACGAATCGTTTCGCCGCGCAATAAGGCTTATGGTCGCGCAGTGTCGGCGGCTGAACCTCAAAATATCACTATAAGATGTCACGGTACAGGTCCTGCAGGCTCAAATATTTAAATTATTGCATGAGTCATGAAGTGCTCATCAGATGATCATAGATTAAAATATCTGTGATATCATTCACTTATACCTCTACTTAGCTCTGTCCTTAGAAAATATAGAAAGAATTATAGTCATTATTTTAACAAAATTAACATACACTTATACAAAATTGCTCTGCTAAATTGAAATCTACCCTTTACTTTGGGTGTAAAGGAATCAGCAGGTTCAATAACAGTAAGTTATTAAAAAATATTAAGGTGAAATAGAACAGGTTATGGGCACATACCAGTTGTATTTTACCTAAATATTTTGTAATAATTTGCTGCAACAGCAAGAGACAATTTTTTTTTAATAATGTCTAAAAGAAGATCTTTTAACTTACCTACTTTAAATTTAACTTACTCTATTTACTAGCATGGTGTGGGCAACACCTGTATTATTTATTTCTTTTATTGTTTAACTTACTATGGTTATATTAGTTACTAGCTGTTATGTTACCTATGCCTTTGTCCACATTTATATAGAAAATAGTATCCAAGAACCTTTGTGGTGATTTACTGTAACAAATCACAAAGTCAGTGATGATAGTCTAGTCGGAGAAGGCCTGCCTCTTAAGCCTGAGGAAACGATTTGGACCCAGCCGAAGGCACACATCAATTTGTTCATTGTGTGAACATATATGCATATTTAATGTCAATTTCAAATCTAATTAGAAGACTTAATGCACCGGACATGCTGTCCCACCAAGGGGAGATGGAGCAGTGGCTCTTCCTGGCCAAACGCTAACCTCTTGTAACTCACCTGATTATAGTCTACACTACATGATCTCAGGTCAAAACAAAAAAACAAGAAATAAATTTAATGTCACCTGTTACATGATTAGAGCCTGGTGTATGGCGCACAGGTTCACCCTTCTTACATTGGGACTCTATCGTCCAGCAAAGTGTCAGCGTAGTACACCTCTGCCAGCCCCTTCGGGGGAAAGGAGTGACATTAAATGTTATTATTATAAAATTTTATCAAAATTCATTTGTCCATTCAGCCATGAAAAGTCTACAAACAAACAGACAGACAGACAGACTTACTTTCGATTATTATTAGTGTGGATTGATGAATCTGAATTTTAGTGTTGTGCTATTTAGGATGTTGCTAAAGTCATGATTTGTAATTCGCAGCAGAAGAAGCAAAGAAAGAAGAAGGAGAAAAAAAGTTATTAGTCTAATATCACCTGCGCCATCCTACAATAAAAGAAATAGTCAACTGAGCAACCGTTAGCAAGCAAAGCGTCTATGCTTCAGCTTGGCCAAAAATACTTTTAGATATCCAGCTTCTTTCCGGCTGTCTTCCTCTACAAGTCTCATTAAGATACAAAATATGCATTCAAAATTGCACTAAAATTGGTTGAGGAATGTGAACTTTAAAGGTGGACAGCTAGACAGACGCCGGTTGCAAGGTCTTTAGCTCATAGAGCCAGATATATAATTGTATTATGTTTTATCTTTCCAGGGTGTTGACTTAACAAACATAATAAAAGACCTGGCCTTGGGCTCGGTAGATGATCACCTAATAACCATTACAATAACCAGACTGAAAGAACTCTGTAGTGAAGAGGAATACAATGCTGAAATGGTGCTTCAAGAATTGGAGGTTTTGAAGGTAGTTTCTTTATTTTAAGTCTAAGTACCTTATCTGCTTGTCTTTCGTTGCATTGCCTGTAGTAAACCGTGATTGGTATCTCTCTATTAGAAAAAGAAATTTTAAAATCAGATCAGTAGCTCTGGAGTTTCTTTTTTTATGTAAAATAGGTCGGCGTTTGTGACCACCAACTCGCATAATGTTACGCGACGTTGTTGTCTAAGATGGAGCACGACGACCTATAAGGTACTTCTTCACTCTAGCCTTGAAGTTTTATAGAGTGAAGAAGTACAAAGACGGCAGTTGAGTGAGGCGCTACAAGTGCGCTACTGCTCAGACCAGTCTTCGGAGCGGTTACACCGGACTACATCCCGAAACACGACTAGGTCATTTCACGGCATGGCTTGGTCCGGTGGGTGGTAACTAGGCACGGCCGAAGCCTCCCACCAGAGTTTGCTACTCGGTTAGCACTACCCGGGGACCACGTGTAGGGAATCAGAATAAAGTACACTCCTACGGACGTGGGTAGCTCAGCCCCCAAAATTACTCCTATAAACCTCTTTAAAATAACTAGTATGGAAATATACTCGTAGGTTAGCTGTCCCTGAGCTATAGAAACCATTAACACTAAAACATACTATTAACACCCGACGCGACGTTGCGTTGCGGCCTCGTAGTGTGGTTTTGCAGGGGTACGCATGCACAGTGTGTGCGTGACAAAATTTCATTGACAACATTACGATTTGGAACCCTATTCGGATTTGAGATTTTAATCTCACTTTTTTTCGTCCTTGTTGCTCTCGTTTGAAACGTCATAAGTGTTAGAGTGACCAAGATAAAATCTCATCTCATCTCATGCGCAGGAATAGCCCCATTGATTAAACTCTACACGTAGTGCGCTGCGTCGGGTCGCATCGCGTCTTAATAGAATGGTTCAGGCTTCATTGTTTTTTTTTGGGATAAGAAGTATCCCATATGTGAACCCAGTGTTGCAATCTCCATACCGCATCCAAAATTATTTATTAAAATCTTTTTATTGTATGTATTGCAACTTAAAAAATGCAATAAGTATTGTATTCCGAGAAGTCCCGTGTTGCTGGATGGCATTTTTTTATCATTTATGGATTCTGACGTGGTTCTCAAACATTTTGTTTAAATGATACGGGAATTACTCACATCCGATTTGAGCTGCTTACGCCGACTGACTCGGACGATCTGGTGAGAGTCGCGGGGGGAGGCCTTTGTTCAGCTGTGGACGTCTTCCGACTGAAATGATGATTATGATGACTCCGACTATGGTTTTAACTGCATACGGCGGTGTTTTTGAGGAAAATGCGCGTGCGCAGCTGCGTCGTGCTTTGGTTCGCTTGTTCAGCTTAAATCGGACTGGAGAAAAATACAATACAAAATCTCTTTATTGACACCAAACACATTATAAAAACCAAACTAGACACTTAAAAATATAGGTGCAATGGGCGGTCTTATCGCTTAAGAGCGATCTCTTCCAGCCAACCTTTGAATAAAATAAAAGCAATACAATTAAGCATGGAGTCATTCCCGGATTATACAAAACAAAAAATCAAAATTCAATACTTTTTATTGCCTGACTGCGTAACAAGAAGGATTATGTTTTTCGAGTGTATGTATTTATGTATGAGGTTTCTTTGGCAAGCCCTACAGCTTAAACAGCTTGATGGATTTGGACATGTGAGGTGTCCATTTAAATCGTCTTGATAGTGGAAGTGACTTAAGGTACAACATTTTGCAGCCGGATTTTTTGTTTTTCTTTTAATAATGTTACTTGTTCCAGTCTGAATGCAACAAAGACGTAGCTCGTCGAATACGAGCGGGCAAAGAAGGCGCTTACAAAATTCTACTTGACCTACTGCGGTCAAAAGAGGAGAAGTTCCAACAAGAACTCAGCGCGAAAGATGCCAAGTTCATAGAGAGTGTGCTGAATTGTCTCGTGGAGCTGATGGATGGACAGCCGGACCTGTTGGATGCTAAAGGTGTTGAAATTATTAAATGGTATGTATGTACAGACTACTAGCTGCGCCCCGCGGTTTCACCCGCGGCTAATAAATATCCTATGTGCTTTTAAAAGCGATGATAGCCTAGTTGGAGAAAGTCCGCCCCTCAAGCCAGAGGGAGCGGGCTTAAAGCCCAGCCGACGGCACGCACCAATTTCTTCATTGTGTGAACAGGATGTGCGTATTGTATATCATCTGCTACATGACTGGAGCCCGGTTTATGGCGACAGGCTGTCACATTTGGGACTGAATATCGTCCGGCGAAGATTGGGTGTTGTATTACACCTCTGCCAGCCCCCTCGGGAGAAAAAGGCGTGACGATATGTTATGTTGTGACATTTTAAAGCTCGTATTCCGTCCAATGTGACGTGTTGTCCAATGTGATTGGAGTTCTCAATAAATTCTGATTTCTGATTTCAATCAGTAGCTAGCGTTCGACCGGTAGCAATCCTAGAAGCTATCCTAGATCCTAGCGTAGATAGACTACTAGGGCCCTAGTAGTCCATCTACGCTAGGAGTTCTACTATTTCGTGTTTCTAAATTTTTTTTACTTTGAAAGGACAATTGGCAAAAATAAATGGACGTCGGTCCAAACGCCCGCAGGGTTGACGCTATAGCCAATTTGTAGGTATAGTTTATAGGTTTTCGCATAATAAATCTCGTTGAGTTCGAACCCACAGTTTTGGAGATATTGAGTATTGTAGATAGATAGATAGATAAACTCTGTATCGTTCACACCACAGATAACAAAACAACAAGAGAAAAATAATAATAAAACTTATTAAATAGTGTAACAACTGGCGGCCTTATCTCTAAAAGCGATCTCTTCCAGGCAACCTTAGGATGGAGAGGATGCGACAAATGAGTATGGGACAGGCTGTGCAAAAATTGTATTGTAGTCCTGATTTAATTTAATAAACCTTGTAAAAGCAAGAAAAGTTGAAGCCATGTACATAATATTCACCCACCCACCCACTGCACTTAGCATGCAGGTCACGTCATTGTGATTCGCGACGTCACCCTGGGCGTTTTGCTTAACATATCTGTATACCATTCTTAAAAATGAAATAAATCGATTTCTGTAGGTTAAATTTTACCGGTGTCGTACTATTTTTTAATGCAGAAAATAATCTACCGAATGCGCTACATGCCAACCCTGCTAACTGAAACATTTTTTGGACCAATTTCCCCAATGTCCTTTGATATGGTGTTTCGAACCCGCACCTCGAGTTGTACTAGCCAACCGCGCTAAACACTAAGACGCTTCAAAATGAGTTTTTTTTCAGCATACTAGACAACGTGGAAAACGAGAACATACTGATAGCGACTCTGAAATGGACGACGAACTGCTGCATCAAACACGAAATGAACAGGCAAAAGTTGTTCGCCAAGAATATAGCGGAAAATCTGAAACTGTTGCTCAACGTTAATGGGAATGAAAAGGTATATATTTTTTTTTTATAACAAACTAGGCATGCGTTTGACCACTGACTCGCCTGATGGGAAGCGTTGCCGTGATCGAAGGTGTAACACGCTTGCCTAGGAGATACCTATTCACTTTACTCTTAAACACCCCCGGATTGTATTTAGGTGGAAAGACAGACGCAGGCAACGAGTTCCACACCTCTGCAGTTCTTGCAAGAAAAGTTGACTTGAAACGCTTAGTGCGTTTTGGCGGAATTTCCGTCTCTTACTGGTGCGCCTGGTACAATTATAAAAGAACGGTGATGGCTGGATCAGGTCGTGCAGTTCTTGTGCACACTCGCCGTAGTGTATTCTGTAGAATACCGACAGACTGGCCACTTCACGCCGGTGTGACAAGCTCTGAAGCTTAGATTCAACCAACGAGTCATTGTTAATGAGCCGTTAGACGCGCTTTTCGATGGTGTCCAGAGCGTCTAGCTGATACTTGGCGGAACCATGCCATAGGTGGCAGCAGTACTCCAAACAAGATCGAACCTGCGCTTGATAGAGGGTAAGAAGCTGTTCAGGAGTGAAGTATTGCCTCACCTTGGAAAGGACACCAAGTTTTTTAGCAGCAACTTTGGCTTTTATATGACTATAATATACTGCCAGGGGTGTGTCACTCCGCAGTTTAGCACGTGTCGACGAAGTGCTCGAAAAATAGGGATTTTTTACTGTATAATTTTTTAATTTTATCAACAAAAGTCTAAAAATTGTTTACATGGATGACGAGAAGTAGGTTTTTCTAGCTTCGCTTTTTCTCAACTTGTCCAATCAGCGGTTACCGCTGAAGCTGTAGCTATACTCAAGAAATATAATCTCTTCAACGAATGCAAGCTGGCTGGACCCTCTGTTCTGTACTTCCAGTTGCTGAGTGAGACTCTGCAAGTAATAAGGAAGCTGACGCTGGACGACGACATCAGACACGAGTTCGGGAAGGCACACGACCACGCCAGGGAACTGGGGGCCATGATGATAGAACCACTCAAGAACCTGCTTAAAGGTTACTCCTTATTCCTATTCGACCTCACCTCGATAAGAAAGAGGAGGGGAATAGAACACCTTGCTATCGTCTGTATTCATGACTAACTACAACCTGAGTATCTTCAAGGCTAGAGTGAATAAGTACCTTCTAGGTCGTCGTGCTCCATCTTAGACCAGAACGTCGCTTAACATCAGGCGAGTTGGTGGTCAAACGTCGACCGATTCTACAGAAAAAAAAAAAAACGACGGGGTGTTATAACTTTGACGTGTCTGTGTGTGTGTCTGTCTGTGGCATCGTAGCTCCCGAACGGATGAATCGATTTTGAGTTTGTTTTCTTTTTTATTAAAAACTATCGACCCGCCCCAGCTTCGCACTGGTGCAATGCTGATACTAAATACACTACAGAAAAACTGTGAACGATGTATATAAAAACATAGCGGCCCGCTCTGGCTTCGCACGGGTATAAACAAAAAAATGTTATTGTGGGATATCCATAAGAGATAGACATATACCATCGCGGAGTTTTCTGTAGACCTTTTCAATGTGTACAAATAATTAGTATATTATTTTGATAAATAGGGTTCAGCCTGCGTTTGCAATGTAAGCGGAAAAAAATTGATAATTAACGACATCACATTAGAAACCTCAAAAGTAACAGTATTTCTCCACTATTTAATGGATGTTATTATACATATAAACCTTCCTCTTGAATCACTCTATCTATTAAAAATAACCGCATCAAAATCCGTTGCGTAGTTTTAAAGATTTAAGCATACAAAGAGACATAAGGACAGAGAAAGCGACTTTGTTTTATACTATGTAGTGAAATGTGATTTAGGCGGGAGAGTCCTTAGCTATGTCTGATGGAAATCTGTGTCAGGGGTAATTTAAATTTTAAATTTGTATTTGTTTCAGAGCACAGTGAGCCGCCCCTGGTGTCAGAATTACTTTTAACAGTGTCTTGTCTGTTGGTACGGAATGAGTTGTGCGCGGCGGCGGGAGACTGTTCGCTTCTCGACGTGCTAGCTAAAAACTACGATCGAGCCAATACTGTGCAGCAGGCAGGTAAACTGTACGTATTTACTATTTTTTTCAAATTTTAGGGAACTATTTTATATTTTGATGTATTTTTTAAAATATTTTAGGGAAATTATAGACTCAAGGTGTATGGTAAGGCACGGCAGTTGTCTCTCTCGCTCGCGACACTATAATATTCGAAACAAAATTATACAATAATATTTTTCATAAATTTGCCTTGACCAATCCATTGAAAACAGTATTACGAAGTATAATATAATATTTAGAATATTGTTCATGTTGATATTTATTGTTTTTACTTAGAAAAACGTAGCCACGTAAAAAAACGCGTTTATGTTTCTCTGAGCGCTCATATATAATAGAGCGATGATAGCCTAGTTGGAGAAGGCCCGCCTCTCAAGCCAGAGGGAGCGGGTTCGAACCCAGCCGACGGCACGCACCAATTTGTTCATTGTGTGAACATATGTGCGTATTGTATGTCATCTGCTACATGACTAGAGCCCGGTGTATGGCGGCAGGCTCGACCCCTGTCACATTTGGGACTGAATATCGTCCGGCGAAGTGTGGGTGTTGTATCACACCTCTGCCTGCCCTCTCGGGGGAAAGGCGTGACGATATGTATGTAATTCTTTTTTTTTTTACGGGTTTGCTTGATTTTCTTTAATTTCTCTTGTAATTTTCAGTATAACTGCTTTGGCCGGCAATGACGACGTGAAAAGAGATCTGATGAAAAAAGGCGTTGCTCCCATCGTAGTTGCTGTGCTGAACAGGCATGCTGTAAGTATGATACAAATAGTTGCAATAATTAACAAAAAAATAACTAATATTTTTTGTAGGTACCCAATAAAATAGACAGGCCGGTCTAAACAGCATTAAATTTTCTTAAATATTTTTATTTTTAAAATATTTTTCGGGTGGGAAATTACCCCTATTTTCCCACCCTTAAGGTAGGTATTTTTCTACTACATTCACATTCTGTCTACCTAAAAGTGTCTCCTGGTAACTTCGCACCGAGCCCCAAGATACAGGCCTAGAGCTTAGTTTGGGACTCACTGTCAACCTTTAGTTCAGTACAGCTAGTTCATTTAGTTAATCCTATTTAAAGTATTTAAGGTATAAGGTAACTTCCAGGTATACCCTGTCCAGTAAATAATAATTACCAAAATCGGGCTACTCTGTAAGAAGTTTTGCGTGGTCATACATTACAATCAATCATTCCCTGTTTTCTTACCCTTAGGATTGGATTATTTTTCCAAATTTAAATGGGACCCCCTTGGAAGTATACCCTTTCCAATAAAAAAAGAATCACTGAAATCGGACTACTCTGTAAGAAGTTATGCGTGATCATACAAAAAAAATATATACGCGTCGACTTGTAAACTAAGACTTTCACCTATCTCTATATTTTGCAATTCTCATCCATTCTGTAACTTTGTAAACAGCAATAAAGGCTTATATTATTATTCCAATATATTATTTATTTAACTTCTTAATTTTTAAGTTTATTACAATAAATGAATATAAAAACAAATACTATAAAAAAACTTAAAAACTAGGGTGCCGCTAGCAGCGGGGCGAGGCCCAAGCTACCGGTGGTTCGCGCTGCAGACTGAGGAACCTCCTGACAATACGGCACGTGTCTAGGATTATATTATCACGTGTTATTATTTTTATATATGTTTGCAACGAATAAACTCAAAATATTTTAGTCCGATTTCAATATTATTTTTTTACCATTAGAAAGCTACATAATCCCTGAGGAACATAGGCTATGTAACGCGAGCCAAGCTAAGCGCAAAAGAGCTACTCAGAGCTCAGAGAGAGTGGTAGTGTACCTATATTTCTGCAAATAAATGATTTAGAATTTCATAAAATGACAGAGCAACGCAGCCACATCGTGCGTGCTACTGAAGTCGGTGGCGGCGCTCTGTCTTCGCGAGCCGGCTCACAGCAAACAGTTCTACGAAAATGGCGTGCCTGAAGCTATTGTCAATGCCATGAAGATACACCCAGATAACGCTAATATACAGGTAATTGTTGTGTTTAAAACATCGAAATAATATGAGGAAGAAGCTGTACGAGTCTAATTTCTAGTACACAGCGTTGGACCCAATATAACTATAAGCAAACGGACACTACACAGCTCCTTTGACGTTCATAAGTGTATCTTTGATACCTAAATTGAATAAAACATTTTGACTTTGACTTTGACTTTAGTATAATGTTACGTGTATCAATAACAAAGATAGAGAGACGTACAAGAGACTACAGCGAGACCGACATACATAACAATAATTATCACTGTTTCGACTTGTTGCGTTTGTATGTGACTACGGTGAATTGTGTGCTTGAACCTAATCTATGCGGTCCATGATTAGGTGTTCGTACCGTTTCTTCCTTATACTCGTATTTGATCGAAGGTTTAAAATCAATTAATCGGATTTGTGTATTTGTGAACGTATGTGCGTATTGAAAGTCATTTGCTACGTTGTTTTGCGACAGGCTCGCCCCTTGTCACATTTGGGACTGAATATCGTCCGGCGAAGGTGTTGCCTTTGACAGCCCTTTCGGAGGAAAAGCGTGACTATATGTTATGTTAAAATCAATGACATTGTTAAAATGTAATAGGGATATTTTGTGATTAAAGGTGAACTGAAACGATTACACGAATTTAATGATTACGATCATTTTTTTTTAATATCCGTCATTTAATGCTATGCTATATTTGTTTTCGTTTAGATAGGTAGTGTTTCTTGTTGTTTTTTTTTTAAATATCATAATTACTCGTATCTCCTCTCCTACTATTGAAGGCAAATTCGCCTCAAAACCCAAAGTGCAGGAGCCAAGATGAAAAAAAAAACTCCCGCTTACCTTATGTCATTTTTTTGTTTTTTTTTTCAGATGCACGCATGCTGGGCCGTCCGCAACATGGTGGCCCGTTGCCGCGAACAGAACCCGCGCTACAAAGATTTGGAGATAGAGAACCTTCTCAACACAGCCTTTTCGAAGTTCAAAAACGATTTCGGTTACGACATAAAGGCGGCTCTGAGCGACTTAGAATGTGATGTTAAGTTGGAGGAGCAGTGGAAAGGAAAGGGAGTGCAAATGGAACAGTAATATGGTGCTATTGGTGTATTGGTGCTGTTTTTTCAACTGTTCGTTGAAAAAAAAAGTTTTGAAGATGAACTCACGCAAAGTGACGCCTGATTCGGTCGACTATTTAAATTGGTGCTGTCATTTTTTTTTTTCAGAGAAATTTGGCGCCGTACGTCTTGTGCATTTAGCTTATCACGCCATGAGATCTGTCGTGCGCGATTGACAGTCTGGCTATGAAGCCCCTGGCGCGTGAGATGTTTTCTGGTCATTGTCTCTCTCGTTTGAAATGTCATAGGAGGGAGAGTGACCAAGTTAACAACACCACATGGAGGCCTGCTTTTCTGTCTATTTTTTATTACACTGTAGATCTACTTTTTACTAGTTGTGCCCTGCGGTTTCACCCGTGGTTAAAAAGTATCTTATGTGCTATTCTAGACTATAAGCTATCTCTGTGCCAAATTTCATCCAGATCTGTTCAGCCGTTCTGGTGTGAAAGAGTAACAAACATCCATCCATCCATTCTTACAAACTTTCGCGTTTATAATATTAGTAGATTGCCAGACTACAGATCGATGATGTGATAAGCGTTTTAGCCAGTGTCTGGTCTGATTTTAGTTGATTAACGCCTTCTCCACACCGACGCGGCAGTACGCGGTAGCGAAACTCTGATAGATCTGTCCTACTCCTGCACTAAGAAAAAAAACGCGAATGCTTCATCTCGCTTTATCTGTCTGTGATTTCCTATAACTGCGTCTCTGTCTGTTGAGAATTCACACGGACACCGTGGTACCGATATTTTTACTAAGTCAATATACAGACAGAGAAATAGTTATAGGAAATCACAGATTGATAGAACGAGATGCAACATACGCGATATTTTTGAAGTGAAACTTCTAATGCGACTTCCAACAATGTTGCGTTAAACGTTTAACGCTCCTGGGGAGGGGGAATAGAAAGAGACAGAGCGAGAGTGAATGCGAGGCACTCGAACGCATGCGCGTAGTATACCTGTTACAGGCCAGCGCGAGCGTTAGCAGCGAGTAGCGTCCAATATTCCAACGCAAGAGGGAGAGAGAAATAAAAATACACAGAAGTTTCACTTCTTCCGCGTGGAGAGACTCCACGCACTATTTCCTTAGTATAGGAGAGATCGGAGTTTCGCTACCGCGTACCGCTGCGTCGATATGGAGAAGGCGTTTTGTGCCTCAAAATGAAATAAAAAGTTTGACACTTGAATTTAAATGTTGCCAGGATGCGCCGCTTAAATGCGCTGATTTTGTACATTTTTTTACGAAATTAGCTAACATGGTGATTGAGTCCAGTACTATAACGAGGAAATTGTCTGTAGTCTATCTAAACTTATTCTCACGAGTTATATATTATCTTGGTTATTGTCTTTTGTATGAAGTCATAAAAGTGAGAGTGACCAAGATTAATCTCACGTAAGAATAGTGTCTCAGTTGGTAGAATAAGGCCCAAAAGTGTGTAACAGGCTATGCTATAATATGTTAAGAAGCGAAATCGTGTAATGGTAAAATATATTTACATTATCAGCTGTGTGTGTGTATGAAGTTCCAATGTGTGGAATACGCACACTGCGTTTTAAAGCCCCTTCTTACATGATATCACCAAAAACAAGTATTTTTTTTGTGCCTGGTTTGATATGAAGAATTATGATGATCAGGTGCAAAAAAATACAGCTGGTAGAAAAAAACAACCAACTAAAGTTTAACCGAAGAACAATTTTGAAAATCATTCTCATTTTGGAAAAAAAAAACACAAATAGTAGCTTTTTAAAAAACTATCGGAACATAGTTCTCTAAATTTTCAGCGTTTACACCAGATTTTATTCGGGTACGGAACCCTCAAAAGGATGGAAGCGATTGGTAAAATATAAAAATAACATATTCTAGCTAGTCTGTTGTATGTTTGTAACTGGCGATACAAGCTTTGATACTAAATACTAATTTTAAATACTTAAGTACTATTTTTGTTGTATATTTTACTACTAATTGCTACAAGTATTAACTCAATTAAAATATGTACTCGCTCTGACACCTTTATTATAAAAATAAATTATTTGATTTATTATTTACGTTGATACTTTATTTGGTCCAATATACCCAACACCTCAGAGCAATCTAGAGGAAAATATGGCGATATATATCGCTGAAGCCACTTCTTTTTAATCTTGTGTGCGTGGTAATGTTGCCATGGAAAACATGTACAATTGCATGGAAACTAAGATTTATTCCCAAACTCTACGTTAGCCATTTCCGTTCCAAAATACAACCTCAGTAGATTTAATATTCTATAACTGCACGTATTTGTTAGAGTTAAAATGTTATGGCACTTTCAAAATTGACTTTAAAAAACCGCACAGTTTTTAAAAAGAACCTCAAAATGTAGTCCTGGCCACACTTTTATAATGCACTAGGTATGTTTAATCATGTACACGAAATTATACCAGAAAGCAAATGACCTTCTATACACATGTGTATAAAAGGTCATTGCATAAAGCAATGCAAATAAAGTTGAAGTAAGAATGACCAAACGAGTACCGTAGTTTTTTGCGTCAATGTGTGCGTGTTGTGTACATATACGACAGTAGCGTAGTTTTTGGATGGTTTTTGGCTTCACCTAAATCATACGCCGTGCGCCATCTGCTTCGATATTTAGACAGAGACCGACCGTAAATATTTGTCTTATACCATCCAGCAGCCCTATTCGGAGATTTAAGATTATTATTTCACATTTTTTTCGTCCTTGTTGCACTCGTTTGAAACGTCATAGGTATGAGAGTAACCAAGATAAAATCTCATCTAATCTCACGCGTACGAATAGCCCTTCAGATTAATAAACCGTTTCTTTGGAGCCAGGAAAAAATGGTTTAGAGTTTTGGCGGGAACTGAAAAGGTATTGCCGTAATTTTGTATTATTTTCTAAAACTTGTGATTCTTCGAGTGTTAAGTGTAATAATTGTGGATTATTAACCTCTACTAGCTCGTTAACGTGCACGAGTGTGGGCAAATGATACAAACATTAGGAAATGCTACTTTTCGTGTTCTCTACAAAACTCGACATAAAGTTTTGGCAAAGCATCCACGGCTTTACTGAAATGGGAAAAGGGGAGGGATTCATCTCATCTTTTATCACCCTCTCCTCTATCATCTTCATCTTAGATCTAATAACCCATGTACAAAAATCAAACGGATGACAAGGTGGCATGGCCATGTTGGCTTTAGCCTGCTCTACGGGCAAAAAAAAAACAAATTTAGTAAACAAATAGCATTTTGGTTTCTGATGAGATTTCGTTTTATTTTACACAAATATCCAAAATTCAATAGACAATTTAGTGTTTTATTGTTATTGTTGGTACCCCACAAAACTGATGATTGTTTTAGTATTGATTTTTGACCGACTTTGGCACTAAATATCATTACTTGGTTTAGCTTGTCTGGCACTCCAGTCCATTCACTTGTATCATTGTATGTCCATAAAAGATAGTTTGTGCCGTGTCAGTGATGTGATCATATAATATATCGTCACGCGTTTCCCTAGAAGAGGCTGGCAGAGGTGTATTACAACACTCACAACACGCAATAAACTGTCTTCATAACTTTACAACTGCAGAGGCCTTCACAATGGTTAATGTACAAGCCCCTAATAGAGTAACTATCCCACAGTTGGAGTTTCTAGCACAGTGTATGGAACGGTTCCCGTCGCTAGCTCTAGCCAGTTTTGGGAAAAGTAGAGAAGAAACGAACTGTGCGCATAAAAAGTGGCTTCAGATAGGCTCGGCTCTGAACAAGATTAAACCGGGTGTTACGAAGACAGGGTTAGGATGGCTAAGAGTAAGTCAATGCCATTTTATTTAGCTGTTTCATTTAGCTTAAGTGGTCTAGCAACCACTTTAGACCAACTTCGCGTTGGCTAAAGGTTTTCTATATCCATTTCGTCTAGAAGGAGGCGACAAGCAAAGAGAGCAAGTAAAGATACTGATGAGCGTCTAAAGTTATCTACAGAGTGACAAATTGCAATTTAAATATTTTTTTATGACTTTTGCACTTCTCTAGTCATTCCTAGATAACTAAGAATTTCCCTTGTAGTATGAATTAATTTAAAAGCTAATGATGTAGACAACCTACCTAGGTAATGGGATTTCTGATTTGCTGTGCCTATCTATTAAATAAATCAGTCAAAAGTGACCGCTTACAAATGTGGATATTTTTCACAGTTCTATTTTCTTTTGAGGATGTTTTTATAAAAAAAAACTAAGAACATAGGGGCAGAGATATTTAGTAGTTCATTTAATAGTACATGCCAAATTTCATCATAATCTGACAAATGGTTTCCAAGAAATTTGACAAGCGCTTTTGTATGGAAAATTCAGTGTCGCAGAACTCTTAACTCAAGTTTGTTTCAAATCTTGCAACATTTTTTCAATTTCTTCTACTAGATAGTTTCTGAGGAGACTTTGCACATAGATTTAGTTCCAGTGAATTCAAATGTTACAGTCACATATAATTAGAACACTTAACTCTTAATCATCTAACTGCATGATTTGTATTTTTAGTATTGGACAAATTATAAATACCAGCTGCGTAAAAGGTACCCGCAGTTCAAGTGGTCCTGGGTTAACAATGAATTTGTGAGAGTTACTCCACTCGAACGGCGTTTCCTTCAAGTCTTGGCAGATCGTGAGAAATCACAGCCACAACAAATAATGGTAAATACACTGGCTACAATCATAACTAATACTTTAATCCCAAAAAAAAACAGTTTCAATGGGACAGGGGGCAGAACCGCAAGGCGCTGCTAGTAATAATATTATAAGTCACACCTTCCTCCGAAGGGGCTGGCAGAAATGTAATACAATACCCACAAATCGCCGGACGAAATTCAGTCCCAAAATGGTACAGGGGCGAGCCTGTTGC
Organism: Peribatodes rhomboidaria; assembly: GCA_911728515.1. NCBI lineage: Eukaryota > Metazoa > Arthropoda > Insecta > Lepidoptera > Geometridae > Peribatodes > Peribatodes rhomboidaria. The sequence continues at coordinate 4,735,286 of OU452194.1, forward strand.
CATACACAAGGCTCCAGTCATGTAGCAGATAACATTAAATTGGCACATATGTTCACACAATGAACAAATTGGTGCATGCTGTCAGTTCTCTCTGGCTTGAAAAGCGGGCTGTCTCCTAGGCTATCATGACTTTGTCCATAGGATGACTCGAACAAATAAATATGTTTGTTTGTTAATAGGACAACAATAACAAAAATGTGTTACATACATTTTGTTGAGTTATTAATGGTATTGATGGAACATGTAAAATGTATCCAGAGATTATCTGAGGCAACTTTACAACAACTTTTTGAGGCTATTAAAGTCTGATTCTCTGTCTTATATTATTTTAATTAAACATTTGTTCCAGGGTGATCAAAATCTTGAAAACTATACAACAATAGACGAAAAAGAGAAGGACCATATTACTGTAAATTACCATCAAGAAACATCACAAACAGTACCAACAGCACAAAAAGCCTCACAAAGTATGTCAACACAACAAGAAAACTCAGATGTTATGCCAACAATGCAAGAGATCACACAGCCAATGCATAAAAACTTATTATCTTTGCCAACAATAAAAATTGTTGAAATAAGAAGCGAGCAGAATATAGACTTGCCACACATCCAAGATGATGATGGAAAACAAGACATTAGTGAAGGCAGTTCTAAAGAAGATCCTATTGGTAAGTGACTAACCATTTATTTTAACAACTTTTTTTATTTTAACAACCATTTTTTTTTTATTTAACTTGCAATGTTTGTATGGATGTAAGGGGTCCATTTCAAAACTCAGAAAGCATTTTGAATCATGGTACCATTTTGGTATACAATTAGCTGCTTTTCATCGTTATTTTGCATGTTACCATCTATGCCACTGGAGCAACTATGCCAGCGCCTCAGAGCCTCACAGAGTTGGGTTGGCTCGGGTACATGCTGGTAGGGGAAAATGCACGATACACCCCAAGTGGGACTTCCGTGCAAGACTTATCACCCTCACCTCAAATATGAATAAGATAATTAGCTGAAATTCAGTATAATGCAAGTTCGGTTACATAGCAATATTATGATATCTGTGATTATGAAGTCTCAAATACCAGAACGATAAAAACATGTTAATGTGTTAGCAAGACTTACAGGCACTGGTAGTATTACATACACAAGACTAAGGAGGAATAGTGTTCCACTCAAAACCGATTCAACATACTACAGTAAGAGAGGTCAACTGACACTCATTACAGCTTTATGACATACACAGACTCTGGTTAACAAAAGTAGCAGATAATGTACTAAACAGATTGTTATGCTATGTAGGGATATATAGTTAAAAAAAAATGATTTCAAGGAGCCAATCTGAAGATGAGATTCTGACATTGTTTGTTTGTTTGTTTTACGGGGCATTATCTGCACTTAGCCATTTGATTAGGCCATTGTGCGTGTACTTTTCTTTTTCCCCTCTTACCCTCACTCCAACCAACCCAGGTGTTCCCAGAAGGTTAGCAACCTTTTTAGGCCGCTACAAGCCTCCGGGAACGACGATGGGGATTGAAGGATCTGAGCCCTTTGATCGGCCACGCTCGTGTATTCCATAAGCACATGCCGTGGCGTTTCCTCCGCTTCCATGCATCCTCTGCATAGAGGGCTGTCTGTCACACCTATATTAAACAAGTGCTTGTTTAGGGGACAGTGACCAGTTTCTGACATTATTTATAAATGTGTTTTTTTTTTACTTTTTGTACCATAATTTGAGATGGCAGTGACAGATCTCTAACTAATAACATTTCTATAAATAACATTCTATTTTTCCACAGGTATACAAAAAGAATCCAAACAAGAGATACAGGCAGAGATATTAAAATTCCACCTCAAAAGACAGAAAGAGATGCACGAACTAGAAATGAAGCAGATGAAAGAGAGGCATAAAATAGAGGTAGAAATACTGGAGTTAAAAAAGAAAAAACTGATACAAGAGTGTGAGAGACTTAAAAATTGTGTTTTCAAATCAAAAAATCATTGAATAAGCATTTTTTTTAATATTATAATATTCGTAAGAATGTGCCTATGTATTAACTGAAAAAGTATCTAAACTAAAAATTGCATTAAAAATATAATTATAAATATCACTAGATACATTCGAATATTATTCGAAAGAAAAGAAAACGGCGCTTCTAGCGTGTTTCGAACGTATCGCAGGATACATTTTGAATCGCTGCGCCAATAAAGTTAGTTGTTCGATTAATCTCTGAAAAAAACGTGACGCCTGCAAAGCAATATAGGGATAGATACTCGTAAATAAAACGATCAGGCATATTCAATGCGTGTATTAATAAAAATATACAAAACAACAATACACATTGGGCAAGTGAGTTTGTAAAAGAAATGCTGATATTACTGTACCTAATTTTAACCTGAACTATAATATATTAACTGACAACTTTAAAAGTATTGTCATTCTTCTCTTAAATACATACAAAAATGAAAAGATCTAATAATGCTATACTTAATGCTGTATAGTTAACCAACAATCACAAGAAAATCGTAGCTACGTATTCTGGTGATATAAGCGTAATTTTATTTTATTGCAATTTTTTTTAGGAAACTGTTGACTATGCCAATGAAGTTTATAAAAATAAAAATCGCCAACTTCAGATACAAAATATGATATTTCGTTTATTGTACTTTACATGTGCTTATACAATATTTATTGTGCTTAGACTAAGGGTATATTCGAAAAACTATCACGCCACTTTTACACTAGCGATTATTGATGGAAAGAATCGAATTATTCGAGTTTTCGATTTTTATTTTAATCGAATAATGAACCCATTATACCCATTCATTGTAGGAGTAGATGACATTTCAAACGATTATTATTCGATTTTAAAAGTATTTGTCCATTTAACAGAAGAAACCTGATCTACCCCTAAACATTATGCAATTTCGATAATTCTTATTTATGATTAAAATCACTGAATGGCTAGACTTGTACGTTTTTTTTTTCAAGTTTTATAATAAATTCGAAAAAAAAATAAAAAAAAAAGACAAGCCTATAAAAAAAATTCTCATAATCGGATAATGGTTTGGGGTAGAAATCATCTTACTCCTGATGTATGCGGCTTACACTACTAGTGCAAAATATACGATGTCTGTGAATCGGTACACACTCCACTTAACAGAAATAATCGGCGATGACAGACAGAAAGACAGACATCGGAAACTCACCATAAGGGTTCCTTTCTTCAATTTTGGTAAAACAACATATCGTCACGCCTTTCCGCGAGGGGGCTGGCAGAGGTGCAATACAACACCCACATTTCGCCGGACGATATTCAGTCTCAAATGTGACAGGGGGCGAGCCTGTCGCCATACACTAGGCTCCAGTCATGTAGCAGATGACATACAATACGCACATATGTTCACACAATGTACAAATTGGTGCGTGCCGTCAGCTGGGTTTTTGGTATATACAGAACCCTAAAATATGCATAGATGTATAGAAAAACCAATTTAAAGTCTAATTAATCGATTCTTTCCCCCAATCTATCGCCTATGTTTCTACTACACACACACACAAACACGCACACATGTACAACTATGCACCTACATAATATACACTGGCCATGCGAAAGGACATCAAGATCGAATCAAATAACTTGGTCCTTTCAGTATTAACAAGGTAAACAATTTTGAACTTTATTATCATTCTATTAAAGCTTGTTATTAGGAGAAAATAGTAATTTATCCAATCAGCAGCATAGTGAATTTTATCGATTTTGATATTTTTTGCCAACAAATTCGATTAAAAACGTCATATTTGACGTTTATTGTATATCTCTAACGAATTGTTCAGCTCCATACATTTCAATAAAGCGCCCCTAGTGGACACGTTAAGGAACTAAAAAAACGTGTGGAGCAAAACGAAAACGAAAAAAGTTTATGTTAACTATCAAAATTCACGATAAACCAGTTTTTTTTTTTTGTTGAAATGTAGAATTTAATTCAAGACGTTTACCAAAATGAAAAATCTTACTATGTTTCCACGTAGATTAATCAATTATACAGATCATGTTGATAAGGGCGCTGCTAGACGGTCCATATTCATACTGCAATTCTGGCCCGGCAATATTGCGAGAACATTTGGGTATGGCCAAGCCATTTATTCATACATTTTTTGCATGGCTGATCATGTCCGGGCGACAGTCGACAATATTGCCAGTAAGGCAATACTGGCCAGGGACCCTATTCGGAGATTTGAAATTCTCATCTCACCTTCTTTCGTCCTTGTTGCTCTCATTTAAAACGTCATAGGTGTGAGAGTGACCAAGATAAAATCTCATCTCATCTCACGCGCAGGAATAGCCCCCCAGTGCTGCAGTGAAAATATAGAACATCTAGGATCGCCCTAAGGTTATGCACGGGTTTTTCCTGAGCTATAGTTTTCATTATTATATTTTAAAAAAAAAGTTTAAATTTAATAAAGTATACCGATTGATTGACTGATATTTTGTAAGTACAGCAAAAAAAAGGTTTTTGCAAAAGTTGTTGCATATAAAAGTAGTAAAAAACACTAAGGTACAAAAAATAGTAGGTAAGCTTAAAGAATTAGAAGTGTATAGATGTAGTAGGTATGCTAGTTAATTAAAACTATAGGAATGTATCCAACGAAATTAATGTACTGCGTACTAGAGGAACTGATCCAAACAAAAAAACGTTACGCAAATTAATGAGGCCTGCCCACCGTGGGCTGACCGCTGCAGCGTTGACTACTGAATATCTAATTTACGTCCGTCAAAGTTCACACGTTGATTCCAATAAATTAGCGCCGCTCCGTACACAACCACACTGGACGCGTGACGGGACCACACTAATGCAAGGTGCAAGGATTTCAGGTTACTGGACTGGACGAAAATTGGTGTTTGGATGGTGAAATCTAGTACGTAGTACATATATCGATGAACGTATCATTGTTCACACAGGTATAATGTGCGCAAATCTTTTTGAGCGTTCAGAGGTACGCAAATTTTAGGTGTCGAAGAGACGAAGCTTGCGCAGTCACGTATTCTCGTGTGATTTGCGACTAACTTCAGAGACGTTAAAAAGATTTACGCGTTGCATACAAAACGATATCTTTTTTTAATATTTGGTCGATTGATTTGTAAAGAAAAGGTAATGGAAATCTTGAAGTAGGCCCTCTATTCTTCACGCTTTAGATGTTTCTTGGTCACTCTCACTCTTATTCCTTTTCAAACGAGAGAGACAATGACCAAAAACTATCTCGACTGCTAGGAATAAGGCTTTAGGTACTAGATTTGACAAAACCGTAAATCAAAAGATTTAGGAGATTTAACATAAGATCTCTTTTCTTTTAGAAAAAATAATAGTTAAATAGGTACATAAAAGTAGATAAATACTGGCCTTAATACGTAAAGAAAACTTAACTTAAAAAATGGCAAATAGATTGATAACTTTTAGGCGATCTCACACTACTCCGCGGAACGCGACGCGAAGTTACTCGCTACTGGGACCCTATTCGGAGATTTGAAATTTTCATTTCACCTATTCTCGTCCTTGTTGCTCTCGTTTGAAACGTCATAGGTGTGAGAGTGACCAAAATAAAATCTCATCTCATCTCACGCACAGGGACCCTATTCGGAGATTTGAAATTCTCATCTCACCTTCTTTCGTCCTTGTTGCTCTCATTTAAAATGTCATAGGTTTGAGAGTGACCAAGATAAAATCTCATCTCATCTCACGCGCAGGAATAGCCCCCCTGATCAGTGTGTCGTACAGGCTGATTCAAACATGGCTGTGAAGTTAGGCGCGAAACGCTGCGCAGTAGCGAAAACGAAGTTATGCGCGGGCGTCAGAGAGACGCAGTGTCGCTTGCGGCGCACGCGCACATCCGCCACTCAGTTTGAATCAGTCTATACCAGCACCCTAATCTGCGCGCGCGACAGAATTCTTCTCGTCACTTTTTGCCATGCGAGAACGTGACAAGGTTATCTGTAAACATACGTCTGTCTCGATCAAAAGAGTCGACATCGCGTTGCTCATGCTAGATGCAGGGCTTCGATTCTACTATGCATTTGTTTTAAACCCCTTTTCCAGACCTACGCGGTAACGTAGCGACTTTAACCCGTCGAGGACCATAACGGGCGGTCCGCGATAATCGAATTTCCAAAAATCAACCTTCGCATACGCAATGCAGCGTTGCTTATCGTGTGTCCGGAAAATGACCTTGAATTTCAAAAATCATAGAGATGCTGTTACATGGAAATTACAGACAGATAGAGCGAGATGCAACATACGGAATGTCGCTACCGGTCGGTTTAGAATCAGCATACATTGTTAATGAATTTTCATACATATTTAGCATATAAAAAGTGTAATTTTGAGGCAATTTAAAAACAATTGGTTAGTAGATTCGAGGCTCTGTTTATAATAATATGTCATCTGGTACAAATGCTTCTCTGGGCAATTGCCATTAGGCAACTAACGCCATCTAGTACAGATTATTATAACTTCTATCCGTACTAGATGGCGTTAGCTGCCTAATTTGTGAACGGTTTGTCAGTAGTTCTCGAAAGACACAATTGCCCCACAGACCATTTGTACCAATTGACCCTCTGACTCATGAACTGTGGGGCTATTCCTACGCGTGAGATGAGATTTTATCTTGGTCACTCTCACACCCATGACGTTTCAAACGAGAGCAAGAAGGACGAAAAAAGGTGAGATGAAAATCTCAAATCTCCGAATAGGGTCCCTGGGAGCCTTCCATAACATCATATTGCCATGATGACGCTGTGCGACCATGAACCTTATCGCGCGGCGATACGATTCGCGGTCGCACAGCGTCGACAACAAACCTGGCAATGTCATGGTAAACGGTACTACGGTAAACAATGCGTACGCGCACCCTTCGCGTTGCGCGGAGTGGTGCGAAACTTATCGAAGTTGTCGCGATGACAGAGAAATCATTGAAATGTGAACCTAGCGACGTGTGACTTATAGCTGAATTTAAATAACAATTTTCACAAGCTCGACGCGTTCGTCGTTTGTCCAAGGCGTCGTAGTTACGTCATTTCAAATTTTGCTCTCAAGATTAACATTTCTATGTTTTTTTGCCACTGCATTAAGTCCGGTGTTGTCATATGTGACATGACAAGTAACTTTTTTTAGACAAATGCCTTGGTTTTTAAAAAGAGTGGCAAGTGACATGTTGCATAAATCATTTGACAGATTGATCATTTGACATAAAGACACCGGGCCTTACACTATTTTTCTTGGGTTCTCCTAAATAGTTTTCAAATACCCTTCCCATCCTATTCATGTATAATTCGTTGTAGAAACTTAAAACTATAAATTCTTTAAAAAAATGAGCAGAAAAAAATACTTAAAAATAATACCTAATTTTAAACTTACAATCTAAATTATTTACAATTGAAACATGGCAACAATGGCGTACTACGAAAAAGTTGTGTAGTTCAAAAAATGGCAGTGTACCAAAAAACTATTTTTTGTACAAAATATCTCTTAATTTTCTCTTTATTGTCTATACAAAATGGCGTCAATTCTGTTGTAGGTCTAACTAAACTTACAGAATTAAAATTATATTCATCTCTTTTAATTTAAATGTGTGAGAAAAAGATTTCAAGGGCTAAATTTTAGCCCAATAACCAATAAAAATATATAATACATAGCCTCGGAATAGTTACTGTATAACTATTCTGAGGCTATGCAATGTTTACTGCAAAGGGGGTAGTTATCTGAAATTTAGTTTAGAAATAGTACAACAGAACCGAAACCAAACAGCGTGCTTTTCTGTTTTCTCTCAAATTTCAATTAAAAATTAAATTTTAATTTAATTTTAATTAAAATTAAACTACATAACAAAGCTATCATATAACGACACACCAAAAGCATTTACAATAACAAAACTACCTTCCACTTAGTTCTGTACTTTGCTAAACGTTGGACATCAGCACACTTCGCTTAGAAACCATAACAGGTTATGTAAAAACCATAGCAGCGAAACTATGATTCAGCAGGGTTTCCAAAATGTGCATTTCTGAAAAAGGGCACTGAGAAACATGTGTACTTTTTCAATTTTTAATGAAAAAAAATACATGTAGGTTTTATTTCCTACACACAAATTAGAAATGTGTCAATTTTGTAACGTGACCCTTGTGAACCTTCTGTACATTTTGGACATAACCGCGGTTTCGCTGTCATGGTTTTTACAGCGAAGATGTGCTACCGTCTTTATGAATAGCGTATTAAGATTAATCCTATTTATCATATCTTAGTGTAGTGCCTGCTGTATTGCTTAGATCTTTCTATCACAGTGCATTTAAAATGAAATCTCTAGACGAAAATATGTACTAATGTAGTGAGAATCTCGGGAATGTTATAAAATGATTTTTTTAGTTTTGAATTGTTTTAATGACTGCCACTGCTTGTCTGTGGTCTTACTGTGTTGTTATCTGGTCTTATTAGTAATTCCACGGCCTCATATCGGTTTAGTTTGCTCCGCGCTTGGCTTCGATCTGAATTCGTGCATATGTCGCAGCGAACTTGCTTAACCAGCCCTTCAATTAACAGCCTAGCCATTTCACTAAATGGCGCCGTTCAACTAGCTTCCTGACACATACATACACACTTTTGCGTCTTAGATTGGAGCAAATGTGGCCGCCGCATAAGACCAAGTATTTTTGCTACACACAGTAGGACCACGGCAATCAATCGATTTTAGTAATGGATTTTTCTTCTATAAGATATGGAATGCTCGATTTCATACGAAAAATATATCCTCTAATAAGTCTAATACATTTTTCTAAGTAAATACTTTTCAAATCAAAATATATTTTTATCACAAAATATGACGTAGGTAAATAAGATTTGGATTAGAATTTGCAAAAATAAGTAATTTGGTTTGGTTTCAGTAAATTATTTACAATTTAGGTAGGTACTTGTAGATGGAAAAATAGTTGTTACTCAATTCTTTGTGAATTGGGGTCACGCTTACGCAGGTTTTCTTCTCACGCTGACCGTCGGCGCTGATAGGTCAGCATGTATTGTAAGCGTTTCTGAAGTACGCTGACCGGTCGGCGATGATGTGAGTCACGTTTCTACTTTATTATGATTGATTTTCACTATAATTTAGTTAGAGAATGTTGGGATCTGTGCCGTCAGCGTGACAATGAAACCACTCTAGCTGACCGGTCAGCGCAAATCAACTATGTGCCGACAGTCAGCGCCGACGGTCAGCGTGAGAAGAACCGCCTTTAGAGGTTTTATCTAAATGCATTTTTATTTAATTTAACTAAAGTACGTTATGTATATAATTTTAGCTGGCTACAGTAAAATCGAGTGTCACGTACAATAAAGCCAATAGGTATGTTAAGTATTGCATAGTTTCATTTTCACTTACCTTTCAAGTTATAGTGCATTTTGAAAATGTACGATTTTTTCTCAACAATTTCTTACTAATTTCTCTCGCTCTGTTATCGAAATGTGGACAAAGAATCGTTATATTTTCATTCTATATCAAATTTTACAAAAGCATTATTATCATACAAAACGACTTTTATGACCATCGCACACCGAATATTGACCCGACTAAAAACAAAGGATTGAAATGGGACTCCTATATCGCAAAATATATATATTGTATGTAATGTAATGTTACCTTAAACGAACCAACCAGAGTTAAGTATTTCTCCTAGAGGACTGTCATACAAATCGCCGTTTGATCCATTAAACAAACTATTTAGACAGCGTAATTATAACGTCATCTGCTACATAACTGGAGCCCGGTGTATGGCGACAGGCTCGCCCCCTGTCACATTTGGAACAGTATCGGACGACGTGTGAGCGTTGCAATACATCTCTGCCAGTCCTTTGGGGAAAATGCTTGATGACATTTGTATTACGCTGTCAAAATCGTTTGGATTGTATATAACATTGATATAATGTCTGTGAGACGTTGGTCGGCGGTTTTACTATTTAACTAGTTATAGGAATCGTTATTTTGATACTTAGAACTTTTTTATTAAGGATCAAAAATGAGGAAACTAAGAAGGTTGAATTCGTCTGCACAAAATGTCTCAACCCAACGTAAATACCTATTAACATCGAGTTTTGAAATTAGAATTGTTACAACTGTTTCATATGAAATTTTAGTGTGAGCTGTGGATTTTTGCTGTCTGAATTAAAAAAAAATATTATTAATGTTTTCAGTGTCAATCAGCGGATTCAGTTTACTAGTTATACCGCCATTACACTATACAATCTGTAGTATGCTAACTTAGCGTGGCAATGCCCGCGCAATAGTAAAAAAATGGACTGCTAACTGTTATTAAATTACTCTACCAATTTTAGCACGATAGCTCGCCTAGCGTACTGCAAATTGGATAATAAATAAATTCGGGACACTTCCACACAGTCGCCTGACCCCAAACTAAGCAAAGCTTGTACTATGGCTGCCAGAGACTGATATACATACTTAGTTATTTTTAAATACATACTTAAATAGATATTAACACCCAGACATAGAACAAACACAAATGTTCATCACATAAATATTTGCCCTAGGTGGGAATCGAACCCACGCCCCCAAGCTCACGAGGCAGGTTCACTACCAACTGAGCCACCGAGGCAGTCATATAAAGACCGCTTTAATTAGACATCAAGAGTGATCGAGTCAGTGTCGAGTCGATTTAATGTGCGATAGCCATTATTATTTTATTTTTTTGCCAAAAACAGTGATTATCTCCTTTTGTTGGCATCATATTGCTTAACTATTTCGGGGATGGCGTTAGGATCGACGGGCACTTTCTCCATTAGTTCGTCTAAGTTTTTAACGTAGCTCAGCTTTTTGAAGAATTTTGAACTGTAATAAAAGTATTAACAATTTAATTAAAATTGAAAATAATTAAATTCGGGACATTTTCGCACACGCTCCTGACCCCAAACTAGGCAAAGCTTGTACTACGGCTGCCAGAGATTGATATACAGGGTTACGGTATTCACTTAGCATCCTTATAAGTCTTTGTACTTGTTCACTCTACAAAACTTCAAGGCTAGAGTGAATAAGTACCTTATAGGTCGTCGTGCTCCATCTTAGACCACAACGTCGCTTAACATCAGGCGAGTTGGTGGTCAAACATCGACCTTATTGTACATAAAAAAATATTCTGTACATAAAAACAAACATATTTTGCTTTAAGACTTTTACAAATTCGTATTTACATTCTTCCATACAAAAGTTAAAAATTATTATGACCGGTCTAAACAAATTTAAATCTCTGTAAAAAAAACGCACGCGCACTTTAAGGCGTGTGCCGACAAATACACAGTTTGTCACATTTTCGTCTGAGCGAAGCGATGGGCTTCATTCAGACTTTCGATTGGTATAGAATTTGTCTAATAATCAAACCGGTGAAAGTTAAAAAAAACATTTTTTTTTTATTAATTAATCATATCCTGGACTGAAATTTGTTAGACAACCCATGTGCAATATATTTAATGACATATTAAATTAAATATTAAATACATTTCATCAAATAAGTATCTCGGTGAAGGTCGTTCTTTAGCGGGATCTTAGACTATCAGTAATTGTTTGTCCGACGATAACTTTAGTATCGATGATCCGATCTTTGTAAAATAACTAGCTTCGTTCGCGTTCATTCATAAAATAGTACCCAAAAACCTTCCTCGTAATACTGCAACTAATTATCAAATTTCGTCAAAATCCGTTCAGCCGTTTAGCCGTGAAAAGCCTTCAAACAGACAGACAGAGTTACTTTGATTTTATAACATTAGTGTGGAAGCAGGCAAATAGTTTACCTCAATAAAAAAAATCGCATGTGAGCTAAATCGAACCAGCAGGCCCAGCATTGCGCAACGCGACAAAAGTATATCGACTCTTTTTATCGAGACAGACGTATGTTCACACATAGCCTTGTCACGTTCTAACACGACAAAAAGGGATGAGAAGAATTTTGTCGCGCGCGTATGCTATGGCTGCCGGTGTTGTGTAAATACGCGAGGTCTACTAGTTACGGCTGAAGCGATTTTGATGTTAGAAGAAGGTGTTGTGTATGTACCTATTTTATACATACCTGACAAAAGGTTTGGTGATCAGCACAAATGATTTCAGCCAGAACGTCGGATGAACCAGATACAGTTGTTTTAAACTTTTTCGCAACCTAAAACAAACGAGAAATAGTAAGTAAATACAGAAACAAACTTACTTACTTTAGAACTGAGTTCACGATCCTAACAACATACACATACAAAATTGATCACGCCTCTGGAAATAACTAGTTATATAGTTGTCGTGCACATGTATTGAATTTGGATGCGTCTGGTCGAAGCGTCTCGTGACCAAAGCGCTGGCTGGTACTTTGTCCAAAGAATCAATATCGCAATCCAAATGGGCAATGCGACCAGCATTCTAGGTACGCTGCCAGAAGTGGATTTTCAAAGTATATTTTTACATTCAAAGTCAAAGTCAAAATGTTTTTATTCAATTTAGGTATCAAAGATACACTTATGAACGTCAAAGTTATTTAAATAGACTCGACCGCCTTGTTCGGACAAAAAGCCTCTACTCAGAAGAACAGGCAAGAAACTGGGGGGCATTATTTTTTTTTTTACTTTTATTTATTTACGTTATTGTTAGTTTAGTATAGTTATTCGCTTTTTAGGGTAGTTAGTTTAGAAGCAGGTTTTGATTTTTTTTAAATTATTATGCTGAATAATAGGTATGTACTTTTAACAAAATTATGTGTTTTTTTTCACTTTTGAATTTTTAACTCCCGACGAAAAAACGACGGGTGTAATAAGTTTGACGTGTCTGTGTCTGTGTGTGTGTGTGTGGCATTGTAGCTCCCGAACGAATCGATTTTTTTTTTTTTTGTTTGAAAGATGTTAAGATGTTAAGTCGGAAGTGTTCTTAGCTATGCTTGCTTCGATCAATTATACCCGAATAATTAACCCGGGTATAATTGATCGAAGTATGCTTGATGAAAATCTAGGTACTGACCTCCTGTCGATGAGCTTGTAGCACTCGTGCAGCCAGTGGAAGGCCGGCAGGCGGCGCCGGCCGGCGCTGCCGTGCAAGTACACCAGGATGTACTCGTCCGTCACCAGCCGCTCCAGCGACCAGATCACGTACCTGGGGCAACGAAGTATTCAAAGTCAAAATGTTTTTATTCAATTTGGGTATCAAAGATTCACGTCAAAGTTTAATTTTTAAATAGACTCGAACGCCTTGTTCGGATAAAGAGCCTCTACTCAGAAGAACAGGTAAGAAACTGAGGAGCATTATTTTTTCAAAGAATAAATAAATTACTGTCTCACAAATTTTGGCTTACAACTAGGTAATATTTGTACATACTAGTGGCTACTTGGCGAAAGTAGAAAGCTCAAGACATCTTTGTCTTCTAAATCAGTCTTAACCTTATAATACCCTCTTTTCAATAATGTAGTTTTTACATGTGATTGGAATTTTCCTTCAGTGAGCCCTGTTATTATGTTCCTGTTATATTCTTCGGATTTTTTTTGTAAAAACGAACGCAGTTGCCTAAAAATTACTTATTTGACTTAGTCAGTCTAAATCTTGGTACAGCTGTACTATCCTTAATTCTAGTGTTATTATTATGATAGTCACAGTTCAATTTAAATTTATGTAGATTTTTACGAACGTACATTATATTTCCAAAGATTTACAAAAAAGGTAAAGTTAATTTATTTATTTCTTTAAATAAATATATTGGATAAATACATAGACATAGTATTGACTAGAGGCTCTGTGAGTTGGAGACCTCGCGGCGGCGTCTGTCCATCTCTACAGGTCGCATTTGCGATCTGTGCAGTCACAATTGCAGATATTTTTAAAAATGGCGGAGATATGATTTTTTTACCGAAAAACCGCATTTTTTAAAGATTTACAAACACTGCCTCAGGTAAAAAAAAAAATCCATACAACGTGTAACAGAAAGGTTGAAAAATACTTAAACGACGTATGCCCAGACATATTTATAATTTAACCCATAAGATTTCAGAACCCTCAGCATGTTAGATTACGAGTTATGCCAATCTAAATTTTTGTGTCAAATAACCCGATGTCAACCCTAAGAACTTAACAGCTGGTGGACGACGGAAGCGCCACGACTCACGACGCTGTGTCGCGCGGAGAGCGCGCGTTGTCGGTGCGCGGGCGCGGGCGGCGACTTGAAAGCGATTAACGCGGTGCTGGCATCCAGTCACTGACCTTCTTTATCGTTAGGGTTGTTCAAAATAATACGAAAAAAATATTTTTTAGTCTAAAATGGAAAATTTAAGATGACCTATGAAGCTTAATATTCACACAGGTAATTCGTGGCTGGATACACATACACGCCCTTCCGTATTGTTTAACAATTCTGTGACACGTTGTATACCTAATTATCGAACCTTGACTAGGTTTCAAAAGAATCGGTTAAGGCCTAGCAATCTTCTGACATACGGTTAACATGACCTGCCCAGTCCTACTTTAGGCAGGCGGCTTTCTGAGCTACGTCAGCAACTCGGGTCTTGGAGCGCAGTATATGTGTTTCTTATCGTGTCTGTAAGTTTCACTCCTAGATCCTGCGCTCCGTGGCTCGCTGGCATACTCCGAAAGCGAACTTTTGGTATTTTGTCAGTGACCAAGTTGTCGCGTCATATTATGTGAGAGTAGGAAGAATACACATGTCCATGAGCTCACGTTTTAAGGAGGGTGGAAGAGGTCCTTTCATGAGATCTTTCATTGACCAACAGTTCTTCCAGGCTTTTTCGGTGCGTCTAGCAACTTCTTTCTCTTGTCTCGCCTGGAAGGAAACTAATTGGCGCAAATAAACGTACTCCTGGACATACTGCACCTCCACACCCTCGGTATGTACACTACGCTGGGTACTATAGGTCATAAATTTAGTTTGGATATGTTCATCAGAAGTCCCACCTCTGAGCTCACCGTATGCAGATCGTGAAGCATATTGCCTAGCTCAGACGCCGAGGAAGAGAAAATGACAATGTCATCGGCAAAACGAAGGTTGGTTAACCGACGGTCATCTAAGACGATGCCTTTCTAATCCCAGTTGGTTCAAGTTTCTTGAAAACTTCTTCTAAGTGGCTGTAAAAAGTTACAGAGATAGAGGGTCTCCTTGCTTAACTCATTTTTGAATTGGGAATGATGGACGGGTAGTGTGTATGTGAATGGCGGCTGTACTATTATGATAAATATTCTGCAAAAGTTGGATATAGGTTGGCAATATTTCTTGGTTTTTAAGTGAATCGAATAAGGCAGTGTGTGACAAAATATCAAACGCTTTGGAGTAATCTACGAATACTAGGTAGAGTGGGAGACTGTATTCGTGATATTTTTCAATGATTTAGTTGAGGGATTGGAAGTGGTCAGTTGTTGATAGGCTTCTGCGAAATCCTTCTTGTTCAGGAGGTTGATGCATGTCTAATGTTCCTGAAACCCGCTCCCTCTGGTTTGAGAGGCGGCCAAGTAGGCTGCTATCGCTAATTTTTCATAGTCAATATTTATTTGAAACTAGCAAAATTGCATCCTCCAGTCGATACTGGATGCGCATCACGCGGACATTACAGGGTTTTTGTAACACCCTGTAAATTGTAAAAACAGGTACAATTGTTATCTTTCAATATAATTTAAATAAAGCCACATACAAGAAAAGGTTATCCATGACGTAAGTGTAGTCGTGTCTCGCGTTGTCCGGCAGGTGGCAGGCGCTGAAGACGATAAGCGCGGCGCCCGCGGCGCTGTACCCGCCGTGGGATAGCACACGCTTGTACGGCTCGATCACCTGAGAAACCACATAGACATAAGGGGTCATACATTAATAGCCGCGTACCCACCTAGCGCACAGGCTCGCGCGGCAGCCTCGGTGTCCAGATCGCGAGCGATGGCTCCCGAGGCAGCCTCAGTAGTTTTGTTCAATTTACACGAGGCCGCCTCGCGAGGCACACACAGCGCTCACTGAGGCACCTTTGAGCGCGTCAAGTTTACCGACAACAGATGGCTCGGGGCCGAGCCGTGCTCAGCCGAACAAACGCGCGCCCGAGGCAGCCCGAGGCACGTCCAGACCAGCCGAGGCATTAGGCTGCCGCGCGAGCCTGTGCGCTAGGTGGGTACGCGGCTATTCACGTAACAATATTATAGACAATAGACAAACTATTTTTGCATAAAAAAAACACGTACTTACTACAAAAACTAATGCCATCCTAACTAATATTGTGCAAGTGAAGTTTGTTCGTTTCTTTGTTCCGCTTTCACATCTTAACTACTCAACCGATCGTCCACGACATTTTGAATACACAATCATTGATACAGAAAAGGGATTGATCATTGATACCGTATTTTTTATTTAAAAAAAACGGTTCCTGTGGGATCAAGGGTGAAAACGCGGGTGCAGCTAGTTAATAAATAAATAAATAAATTCTGGACACTTCCACACACGGTCGCCTGACCCCAAACTAAGCAAAGCTTGTACTATGGCTGCCAGAGACTGATATACATACTTAGATATGTTTAAATACATACTTAAATACATATTAACACCCAGACATAGAACAAACACAAATATTCATCACATAAATGTTTGCCCTAGGTGGGAATCGAACCCACGCCCCCAAGCTCAGAAGGCAGATTCACTACCAACTGAGCCACCGAGGGAGAGTCAATCAAGTCAATTTATTAAAAACTTCTCTAATAATTCTTAAATAACTAAGAATTTCCCTTGTATTATGGATTCATTTAAAAGCTAATGATATAGACTACCTCCCTAAAGGGATTTTTGATTTGCTTTGTCTATATCTATTGAATAAATCAGTCAAAAGTGACCCCTTACAAATGCGGATATTTTTCATAGCTCTATTTTCTCATGAAGACGTTTTTTTAAAAAACCAAGAACATAGGGGCAGAGATATTGTTCATTTAATTGTACATGCCAAATTTCATCATAATCTGACAAATGGTTTCCATGAAATTTGACGAGCGCGTTTGTATTGAAATTTCAGAGCGTCGCGGGACCAAACGTTTCAAAATTAGTTTTTAACAGTTAAGAATTTTAAAAGCGACATACCTTGACGTCACAAGCATGACTATGTACAGACACCCAGCCCCGCTCGTTTGACAGCTCTTCGCAGAGAGAATATTCTGGAATAGGCTCGCTGCTGTAGCTGATTGTGTTCGTTGATTTCGACCTGTAGACAAAATAAAATTAAAAATTAGCTGCGATCAGCTGTAGCATAGAACGACATCCTATTGCCCTGCACCCCTAGCATTTCTCGTCACTTTTGGTGGTGCGAGAACGTGACAAGGCTATGTGTATATATACGTCTGTCTCGATAAAAAGAGTCGACATGCCGTTACCGCACGACACTAAATAGAACGCAATATTAGTATTACACGTAAAAAAGAAAAATACTTACTACCCAAGACTAGACTTAAGAAAGTAGCAAATTCCTTCAGATCCAAACATAACATATCGTCACGCCTTTCCCCCGAGGGAACTGGCAGAGGTGTAATACAACACCCACACTTCGCCCACATTTCGCCGGACGATATTCAGTCCCAAATGTGACAGGGGGCGAGCCTGTCGCCATACACCGGGCTCCAGTCATGTAGCAGATGACATACAATACGCACATATGTTCACACAATGAACCAATTGCCGTCGGCTGGGTTCGAACCCGCTCCCTCTGGCTTGAGAGGCGGACCTTCTCCCAACTAGGCTGCCATCGTTTTTAAATTTTTATCCAATTATCATTAAATTTTTATTCAATTATCAGATCCAATGTTATAAATTTTTTGAATATTTTACCCGAGTCATTAACCAACCTTAAAGGAAATCAATTAAAACAAACACTTTAAAACTTCTTGTAGAGAAAGCATATTACACTGTAGGTGACTTTGTAAAAGATAGGAATGCATGGCGGGATATTGACATGGCTGGGATTAGTAATAAATTATATTATGATTTAATATTTTTTGAAATTATTTAAATTCATTGTGATCATTTTGTTTTATTGTTGGTTTTAAATTATATTAATTGACCAGCTATCTTGCATAGTAACATTTTATACATTTTTGATAGATAGATAGATAAACACTTTATTTTTGACTGCCTCGGTGGCTTAGTGGTGGTAAACCTGCCTTCTGAGCTTGGGGGCGTGGGTTCGATTCCCACCTAGGGCAAACATTTATGTGGTGAACATTTGTGTTTGTTCTATGTCTGGGTGTTAATTATCTATTTAAGTAAGTATGTATTTAAAAATATATATTTATGTATATCAGTCTCTGGCAGCCATAGTACAAGCTTTGCTTAGTTTGGGGTCAGGCGACCGTGTGTAGAAATGTCCCGAAATTATTATTAATTATTATTATTGTTCACACCAGAAATAACAAAAACAAAAGAACAGAAAAATCTTAAACTGTAGTGTAACAACTGGCGGCCTTATCACTAAGAGCGATCTCTGCCAGGCAACCTTAGGTATTATACCATTTTTGGTAGTTTTATAAGACATAGTTTTGGCAACTTTTATTGATAATTTATTAGTATTTTTTGACATTCAAAAGGGTACATTACCAATTATTGTAATTTGACACAATAAACTGAAACTGAATGTTTTCCCCACCTACGATCAATATCCTCTCCACCAGCGATCAACATTCTGACCGTGTACTATTATCGTCATTGCTCATGGCGCGCACATCTTCCATGTGACTCTGCAGGCGCTACGGCGCGGGTTAGGGCTCCGGGGGCTCTTCTTCGGACTCAATAGAAGATTTCATTGTTCTTTCCACCTACGATCATTGTTCTCCCCACCTACGATCAAATCTACTCTCTAACTAGGCTCAATGATACCCCTAGCTATGATCAATGTTCTCCCCACCTACGATCAATGTCTTCTCCACCTCGGGCTCCGGAGGCTCTTCTTCGGACTTAATAGAAGATAGATCATTGTTCTCCCCACATACGATCATTGTTCTCCACACTTATTATCAATCTACTCCCTGGCTAGGCTCAATGTTACCCCTAGCTATGATCAATATTCTCCACACCTACGATCATCAATGTCCTCTCCACCTATGATCAACATTCTCACCGTGTAGTAGTATCATCATCACTCATGGCGCGCACATCTTCCTTGTCGCTGTGCGGGCGCTCCGGCGCGGGCTCGGGCTCCGGGGGCTCCTCTTCGGACTCAATAGAAGACGCGCTGAGGCTGTCCACGCTGCAGCGGTCATCCTCTTCGGGAGGCTAGAAAGAGAAGAAGCTACAGCACATCGGACTTACAGGTCGTGTCATGTAAAAATAACGTTGCCGGTCAAATAGAGCATTAGACGATATATCGGTCTATTTGGTGGTATGAGGTACCTACCAATCCATTTCATAATTAATATAATAAGATCGACAGTAACTCTGTCTGCCTGTCTGTTTGTTAGTAAGCTTTCCACGGCTAAACAGTGGAGTGGATCTTGTTGAAATTTGATAATTAATCAGTAAATCACGAGGTGGGTTTTAAGATACTATTTTCTGAATAAACGAGAACCAAGTCGCTGGTAACAGCTAGTAACGAATATACGAAGTCGCGAGCGAAAGGCTGGTTTAAAAATAAAACAATAGGCCTAGGACTTTCGTGCGCGATGGTACCCATGCGCCAAAATCCCCTACAGTTTTTTCCAGCGCGCTTTTTACATTACGCGAACTATGCAACGCATACAAGCGGACATGAACACAACACAAAAATGGGACTAATTTGAAAGCACATCCATTCAAATAAAAAAAATCGAATCTTATAGCTAACTTTTTTTAACAATTATAAATGCGAAAACGAGGTTCTTTGTTATGCTTTCACGTCTTAAGGTGTATGGTAAGCCGCGACAGCTGTCTTGCTAGCTCCCGACACTATTATATTAGAAATAAAATTATAGAATGTATTTTTGATAAATTTGCCTCCCTCAATGCATTATAATAATAATAATAATAATAAGTTCGGGACACTTCCACACACGGTCGCATTACCCCAAACTAAGCAAAGCTTGTACTATGGCGGCCAGAGACTGATATACATACTTAGATATTTTTAAATACATACTTAAATAGATATTAACACCCAGACATAGAACAAACACAAATGTTCATATCATTGAGAACAGTATTGCAAAGTATCCTACTAATATTATAAACGTGAAAGTTTGTATGTATGGATGGATGGATGGATGGATGTTTGTTACTCTTTCACGCCAGAACGGCTGAACAGATCTGAATGAAATTTGGCACAGAGATAGATTGTAGTCTAGAATAGCACATAGCTTTTTAACCGCGGGTGAATCCGCGGGGCGCAGCTAGTTCAAAATAATTTTCATGACGTAATGAGTTGCTAGAGTTAGGTATTTAAAATTTAAAAAACACCAAATAAACATTTTTTACTATTTTTACACAATAAATATTTTTCACTATACATATTTTATTTGTTTACTTTTGTATTTATGTATGCCACCGACAGTTTGTCATATTTCGTTCTGTCCTGTCCATCCAAAGGTTGCTTGGAAGAAATCGCTTTAGGCGATAAGGCCGCCCTTGTACCGCCGAATGATATTTTATGTTTAATATTCTCTTTGTGTTTGTTTTACTTTGTATTTTTGGTGTCCAATAAATTTTGTATTGTATGTATAAACGTCACACGTGATTCCAAAATCTCGTTCTCACGTAAACCATACCATAACACAGATAGCGTCGTACAATGCCCTACTGTACAGTGTTACTCAATCACAGCCGACGAATTCACATGGAGTTTGTTAAACAATCGCGGAAACGATTATGTACTTGGTATGCTCGTACGAAACGTTATTAGAGCTCTATCGCACTCTAGCGATTTTTAGCGAGGCGATTGCGCGGCGTGATCGCCACGAGCTCGCGGCGATGACCCCGCGATTTTACTAGATGGAGTAGTATTTTGTAATCTGTGTCTTCGCAGAGCGATGGCAGCCTAGTTGGGAGAAGGTCCGCCTCTCGAGCCAGAGGGAGCGGGTTCAAACCCAGCCGACGGTACGCACCAAATTGTTCATTGTGTGAGCATATGTGCGTATTGTATGTCATCTGCTACATGACTGGAGCCCGGTGTATGGCGACAGGCTCGCCCCTGTCACATTTGGGACTGAATATCGTCCGGCGAAGTGTGGGTGTTGTATTACACCTCTGCCAGCCCCTTCGGAGGAAAGGCGTGACGTCGATACGTCTTCGTACGCTTTCGCCTCACTTTGAAAGCGCTCGCAAATCGCTAGAGTGATAGAGCTCTTAAAGCCGGGAATAGGTACACAATGTATCTACACGTGCTTGTCACACGCACAAAAGGATTTAGAACACGTCCGTCAGATTCCACTTTCGTCAGAAGCAGTAGTAGTCAGAAGTAGTTTTTTTTTCAACAAGGACGTAAAAAGGTGAGATGAAAATCTCAAATCTCCGAATAGGGCCCTTGGTCGGCATCCAAGTACCAGCCCAAAGCATGCCAAGAGATCACATAAACATTTTTGTCAAATTTGACAAATTGTTGTCTCTCACGAGGAAGTGTGAGGGACGTCACTGGGATTAAGAAACTTGATTCGAATACTGGGTACAGACTAACGCAACATAAATAAAAAACGACCAAGTGCGAGTCGAACTCGCGTACCGAGGGTTCCGTACAAGCCTGTGGGTTTGATTTGAACCTACAGATACAGATTGTAGATGAGGAAAGAGGTAGTAAGTTTCAAATTGTTATAAACTAGCTGCGCCCCGCGGTTAAAAAGTATACTATGTGCTATTCTAGACTATAATCTATCTCTGTGCCAAATTTCATCTGTGACAAACTTTCGCGTTTATAATATTAGTAGGATTTTTTGATTTATGAGATTTTATTTTGATTTAGATTTATTTTATGTTTGGTGTCAATAAAGAGTTTTGTATTGTATTGTATAAATATTAGATAACATGATCTAACTAAAAATTTATGTTTTTCACAATTTTTCCATTATCTGTGCTATAAAACGTTCCTTCGTACCAAATTTCAAGATTTTGAGTTCACGGGAAGGACCCTGTAGGTTTTTATTTCCTTGCGAGTGTCAAAAATTTGCAGCATAAACGACTGTATCTTTTGATTGCGTGGGCTTAGAAGTTTAATTTTTTCACACCTCCAAGGAACAGTAGACCTGAGTATTTGATATGAATTTCAGATTGATACCTCCACGCGTTCCTGAGAAAAAGGATATTTACAGACAGACAGACGTATAACAAAGTGATCCTGTAAGGGTTCGATTTTTTCCTTTTGAGGTATGGAACCCTAACCCGTACAAAATAATAAAGGTTGAACAAGTGAAATGTAGTGTGAACAACAAAGAGTTTTCTATTTTCGCATTCATTTTAATGTATTTTTCTTTTAATGTGTCAAGTTTTAATTTGTAATTTGTGTATAGCCGTAAGTAGGCTTAAAGTTTTAATCTTTTGATGTGTATTTTTGATGTATATAAATTAAGTTTTTGTCTGTGACAATAACCAAATAAAATAAAATATTATCACACTTACCAGCTGTATCTTCCTGCGCTGATGCTGCTTCGGGACCGTTTGCGCCAGAGCAACGGAGCCGGTGTACGGGTCCAGCAGAGCTTGGAAGGCTGACTTCTCCGAGGTGGATGATGAGACCACGTCTGGGGAATCCAGATCCTGGGGCAGAAGGAAGCTGGTTGATACTTTGAGTTTTATCTGAGTTTTTTTTTAATTAAGTTCATAGAGTGTACCAAAACATATCTGTTTCTTGAACCGATCTCTAGTGTATTTCCGCTCTAACGTCGCTTTAACACACCTAGGTTCCAATTACTATTAAGTTACATACATACATATCTTCACGCCTTTCCTTCGAGAGGGCTGGCAGAGGTGTAATACAACACCATTACTTCGCCGGACGATATTCAGTCCCAAATGTAACAGGGGTGAGCCTGTCGCCATACACCGGGCATTAGTTATGCAGCAGATGATGACATTAAATACGCACATATGTTCAATGAACAAAATGGTGCGTGCCGTCGGCTAGATTTGAACCCGCTCCCTCTGCCTTGAGAGGCGGGCCTTCTCCAACTAGGCTATCATCGCTTCAAATAAAAATGTTAAGTTTGAATTTAAGCAAACTGGTAGACATCTTAGGTTAGGTTTAGGTAGGTAACCATCTTATATTCACTCGAAAAACACAACCCACCTTCAGGCAAAGTCGGGTCAAAATTACACAGTATTTGCGACTTGTATTTGTGTATTGGGGTGTAATTTCAAGCCCAATTAATAAAAGATTCTGATTCTGAAGCCCATCCCAAAAGAGCCTGCCTGTAGGATTTGGGGAGGAGGAGGGAGGACCTTAAGGTGGCTAAACTAGCCACCCCCCAGAAATCTACTACAGACCAGGAGGGCTATTCCTACGCGTGAGATGAGATGAGATTTTATCTTGGTCACTCTCACACCTATGACGCTTCAAACGAGAGCAACAAGGACGAAAAAAGGTGAGATGCAAATCTCAAATCTCCGAATAGGGCCAGTAACTCACATTGTGCATCCCAATAGTGCTGGACATCTCTATCGGCAAGTCGAAGTTGGGCATCGCGCGGAGCTGCGACGGAGAATCGCACCACTCCGCCACCTGTCAACCAGACAACTACAGACCGACGCTACGCGCCCTGCGAACACAGATCAACACTATAGATCCCGCATTCGAGACGCAGCTGTCAAAAAACGTGAAACACCAGTGGCTCTGTGAGTTAAAATTTCGCAAAAACGTAAAACAAAAAAACAATAATCTCAATTTTTCGGAAACGTTTTCGATCGGATTCCAAAAATAATGAATTTCAAATTTCCCCCACTAGAACTGCCGGGAAACATCTACGCACGTTAGCCTAGACTGAAGTCTTAAGAGTCCCTCGACGCTCTGAAATTTCCATACAAACGCGCTTCTCAAATTTCTTGAAAACCGTTTGTCAGATTGTGATGAAATTTTGCTTGTACAATAAAATTATCATTATCTCCCCTAATTTTTTTTTTTTTTTAAACGTTCTCAAGCGAAAATAGAGCTATGTAAAATATCCACATTTGTAAGGGGTCACTTTTGACTGATTTATTCAATAGATAGACAAAGCAAATCAAAAATCCCTTTACATAGGGAGGTTGTCTACATCATTAGCTTTTAAATGAATCCATAATATTCAAGGGACATTCTTAGTTATTTAAGAATGATTAGAGAAGTGCAAAAGTCATTAAAAAAAATTGCACTGGGTCAATCTGTAGGTAACTTTAAAGAGTTGTTAGTATCTTTACTTGCTCTCTTCGCTCGTCATCTTCTTCTAGACGAAATGGTTATGGAAAACCTTAAGCCCATGCGAAGTTAGTCCAAAGTGGTCGCCGGTCTCTTAACTTCAGTGAGTCTAGGCTAGACTAGCCTAGACATTAGCCTAGACTCACTGAATTTAAGACTTCAGCGAGTCTAGGCGAACGTGCATATTAGACCCCTAGATTATAACTGCCGGGGAACATCAACGCAGGCAGAACATTCCCAATTCTATCGATTCCCAAAATAAAAGTAGAATTAGCGTTTTATAATATATTTTGGTATCTATAGGCGAAGGCTAGACGTTCAATAATATTGTGATCTGTGGCTATTTATTCCATATAGTGATACTAGCTGTTACCCGCGACTTCGTTCGCGTTTATTCCGAAAATAGTGTCCAAAATCTTTCCTCGTGATTTACTGTAACTAATTATGAAATTTCACCAAGATCCGTGCAGCCGTTTAGCCGTGAAAGTCTACAAACAGACAGAGTTATTTTCGACTTTATAATATTGGTATGGAAATATGGATTTACTAAGTGTGTAGACTGAAATATTGACGGACCACACCTCAGGAGGGCTGTTCCTACGCGTGAGATGAGATGATATTTTATATTGGTCACTCTCACACCTATGACGTTTTAAACGAGAGCAACAAAGACGAAAAAAGGTGAGATGAAAATCTGAAATCTCCGAATAGGGCCCCAGGCCTCATCAGACCTCTGGGGTTCACCACGAGTTTTGACAGTTATGTAAACTTTTTTCGTTTTCGTTTGGCTCCATACATTTTAATAAAGCGCTCAAGGCGGGTACATTATGGAACTATAATAGGCTAAATGTATGAAGCCAAACGATAACGAAAGTTTTTGTTAACTATCAAATCTCGCGGTAAGTCCAGATCATGAGATCAAAGTCAAAGTCAAAATGTTTTTATTCAATTTGGGTATCAAAGATACACTTATGAACGTCAAAGTTTTTTTAAAATAGACTCGACCGCCTTGTTCGGATAAAGAGCCTCTACTCAAGAAGAACAGGCAAGAAACTGAGGGTCATTACTTTTTTCAAAGAAATGTCATGCTAAGAAATTGATCATGCTAATTACTTTAGGTGTAGCCTTCGTCATAGCGAGCGAGTGTGAACAAATAAATAACATTTTAAAGGCACATACCCCAGAATGAAACTCTTCCGTACTAACATCGGCAGGCTGTGAACACCTCGGTGTACTATGATTGGATAACTTCAATCCAGAAACCCTATTACCATCGAAATTACGATTCAAAATCCTCTGCGGCGTCAACTCGAACTTGGGTATTATCTTCCTTCTCTCTATCCTCGCCACATCTGGCGGCAAGTCTAGGCTATCAGACAACATTTGAGATTCAGCCGTAACAAAATTCTCAGTAAAATACAAGTTATTTTTCGAAGTGTTTTTTTCTGGACTGTAAAGACCGTTCGTTTCGCTCGGTCTTTCGTCTTCTATGCTAGAAAGAGAGAGATCTTTATCTTCCTCCAGCTTGTGTTTCTTTGGTATAACATCAGGGTAATCATCTGGACTTCCCAAACCCATCAGAGGATGGTTGGTTGTCAAAGTGAGAGTCGAACTGAACCTCGGTGGACTGATGCCTAAGTTTTTCGGTCTCGTGTCTTTTGGCGAATCGATTTTAAGAGAAGATATCTTATTTAATATATTGTCTGGCTTTGAAAGGCGTAAAACTTCAGGGTTTTTAGGAACTTCTGGCGTTCGAAAGACTTCGATGCTTCTGAGAGCTTCGCTTCTGAAGTCGTCGGAAGTCTTCACGCTTTTTAGCATTTCTGGAGTTCTGAACGCATCTGGAGTTCTCGAGTCCTCCGAATCTCTTGAGTCATCCGAAGTTCTAGAGTTTTCAGAAGTTCTCGAGTCTAGATTGCTTAAGACTTCCGAGTTACCGGAATCAGAGGTATCTTTGACAGGGTTCCGAAAGTTTTTAAACACATCGGCAGTTGTTAACATATCCTCGGTTTCGTTTTCTGGGTTCTGTAGTCTTAGGACGTTCTGTTCGGGGTTGTCTTCAAAGTCCGACGATCTGGTGGAGTTAGGCGTGTCCTGGGAGCGGAAGGACTCTGACCCGGTGTCCATCTTTTCGTCTGACGATGGAGACGTTAGTTCTTCCTCGTTTGAACGGGAGTCGGTGAAATTACTGAAACAATGCATAGAAACAACGGCATAAAATCTCACAAATATTATGAGCTAGCTCCGCCCCGCGGTTTCACCCGCAATCCCACGGAAAGTGTAATTTTTTGCTATACCCTATATATATAACTAGCTTCTGCCCGCGGCTTCGCCCGCGTGGCTTACAGAAAATGTATTACGTTTTTAACTTCAGAAATAAATATTATAAGCGGTCACACTCGCTCTCAATTGAATACACAAACTGACAATATCCCAAGCAGAGCAATATGGACGAGGTTCTATAGTTAATTAAACTATCTCTGGAATGAGAAAAGTAGGAGTAGTAGTAGTAGTATTGTATCAACAGAACTTAAAGCGTGTGTGAAAAGATAAAATTAGAAGACAACCGAAAGTAGATAATTGACAATTTATAATGTTTACAACGAAAACCTATTTTTTTTTTCTTTTTAGCTCATGGGGCAGCCTGGTTTTTCTAAACCAGGCTGCCCCATGAGCTTACTCCGTAGCAGGCCACGTATAACTAACCGTGTGAAAAGCATTTTAGTCAATTATGAGTTTGGCTTGAGATTTATTTATGGTCATGGCAAAGCAGACTTTGAGAGTAAACTGCACTCTTTTAACTCGAAGGGGTAGTTCGGTGGTGTTAGAGATATTAGAGGAATCCTCAGCATAAACACAGACTCATTCGGAAACTACACCAGTCAGTGTGCTGGCAGACTTTTAGTTAAGACCTTCGAAGCAAAGACAACCCGTAGTAGGTTCTGTCTTCCTAATACTAAAGCAGCTTCTTCTATAGACTTCGTCTATTTTTGCTAAATACTGCTTCTAAGATCTGACAGACATAATTAGAAATTTCATCTCCTAGCTCATCTACGTGAAGTTTATTGGCAGAATATCTCTTCACTTGTCGTTTGTAATCTTCTGACAGGCTTGGACTTAATTCTTGTATTTTTTCCCTTGCTGATTAAGTAGGTTTGAAATTTGATAGAATGTCAGCAATATGAGGACCACAGGAGCCACATGAGTAGCAGTCATCGTATTTTACAAATCCGTGTAATATATGAAATCGTATGCAGTGTCAAGTAGCTATCTGCACCGAACGAGCCGCCGATTCCAGCAGCACGCGCGTTTGACGTCCGAGATTCAGCGCGTTCGTTGCATCTTGTCTTCTCCTGTCTCCAAAAATAGTGATATGACAATAATATAAACAAGCTCCATATCACACGTTCGTTCTATTCAGAAATACTGATAATACTGTGAAGGTTTAAATTGGACATTGCTCTGATTCCCATAGCACTGTGCGTTCGGCGCGTACTTCGCGAGACCATGGGAAATGAGGTGACTGCGCGTGCGGCCGATGTCACCAATACTTGACAAGCGACCAACCCAACAACGACTACATATATTTGATAGATAACGCGCCCTACTAAAATAAAAACAGTATTTAGCTTGCTTGCTTGCTAGCCATTACAATAAAAAAGAAAATTAAACTTAACATAAGTACAGACAAATAATAAATAAATAATAAATAAATATTCGGGACACTTGAACACACGGTCGTCTGACCCCAAACTAAGCAAAGCTTGTACTATGGCGGCCAGAGACTGATATATATACTTATATACTTTTAAATACATACTTAAATAGATATTAACACCCAGACATAGAACAAACACAAATATTCATCATATGAATGTTTGCCCTAGGTGGGAATCGAACCCACGCCCCCTAGATCAGAAGGCAGGTTCACTACCGACTGAGCCAAATGCAATGAGTTTTCGAAGTGGCGGCTAAAAGTTTAAAACGCCAACAGTACTTTCCCTTCACAGAGAGTATAGCTATAATTAGCTACAGTATACATAATAAAATAAAATAAATAATAAAATAATAAATAAATTCGGGACACTTCCACACACGGTCGCCTGACCCCAAACTAAGCAAAGCTTGTACTATGGCTGCCAGGGACTGATATACATGCTTAGATATTTTTAAATACATACTTAAATACATATTAACACCCAGACATAGAACAAACACAAATGTTCATCACATTAATGTTTGCCCTAGGTGGGAATCGAACCCACGCCCCCAAGCTCAGAAGGCAGGTTCACTACCAACTGAGCCACCGAGGCAGTCAATAACAATAATAATATAAAGGCATCATAGGTCATGAACACATGCAGAGGTTACTTTCACTTGCCCATAGTCCACCAGTGAAACCTGATTGATTTGCCATGACTCATTGTGTAATGACAATGAAAATAAAAAAATAAAAGGCAATGGACAGGATGTAGGTACTTAAACACATGGCGAAAACTATAGATCCTATATGATTGTAGAAAAAAATATACGTCAAACATCCAAATTTAAACCTTGTATAATTTATATACATTTTTAGTTTTTTGATGGAGAAGTAGATTTTGTCATGACCATGGGTGCCTTCGGAATACTACAACTTATGGTCATGATTTGACGAGGTGAGATAGATTTATTGAGAGACTAGCTGCACCCTGCGGTTTTATCTGCGGTTAAAAAGTAGCCTTTGTGTTAATCCAGGGTAAGCTACTTTATTACCAGGTTTTCACAAAATCCGTCAATCCGTTGACATGTGAGCATAAAGAACTAACAAACATACACACTTACACATTCACAAACTTTGTTTTATAATATTAGAGTGATTATTAGTCCTACTGATATTATAAACGCGAAAGTTTGTAAGAATGGATGGATGGATGTTTATTACACTTTTACGCCAGAACGGCTGAACAGATCTGGATGAAATTTGGCACAGAGATAGATTATAGTCTAGAATAGCACATAGGACACATTTTAACCGCGGGGCGCAGCTAGTGTGATATAAATAAATAAATAGTAGTGTGCTTAGTCAAAGTCAAAATTTCGATACACTTAAAGTTAAAGTTATAAAAATTTACTCAACTGCCTTGTTCGGAAAAAGAGCCACTATTCAAAAGAACTGGCAAGAAACAAGGGGAATATTTTTTTTCCATAAAATTTGTATCACAAATTTTGAATTAACATCATATTATATGTATCTATGTACTAGTTGGAGGAAGCGTAGGATGCTCCAAACATCTTTGTCTTCTTAATAATTATTAACTTTTTAATATCCTCATTTCACTTGTTGTTTACACATTTGATTTGAATTTTCCTTCAGTGAGCCCTGTTATATGTTTAGGGATTTAATAAAAAAACTAACTAAATCGCCTAAAAAGGACTTACTTTATTCACTCAGTGTAAATCTAGGTACAGCTATCCTATCCTCATTTCTAGTGTTATTGTTACGATAGTCACAGTTCAACTTAAATTTGTGTAGTTTTAGTGGAAGTGGGATTTGGAAATAAGGACAAGACTGGGGAGTAGATTACATTTTAATGTTACCATTTAAAATGCTTGTGTACTCTTGTTCTTCCACTAATAAAAAGCTATATTGTAAATCCTCCATGGTTTGCAAGGAATTGTGAAATGCATGGGTGTCTGAACATGGGAATAGTAGCCTCAGAAATAGAATGCTATAAGAAACTTACAGCACATTAAACAATTCACAAATCACGCCAATCCCTATCGCCTTTCTATTACTGGACTTTACAAATGTGGATAGGAGATTAAAGGGAAACCACATAATCTGACTGAAGCGAGAGCAAGGCATCTGACTACTGCTCACTAAAACTCCTGCACTTTGAATGCAGTGAATGATGAAAATAATAATAAAAAAACTAAAAAGCTTTACAATTACTGACTGCCATAATAGGCATTTAACATGAGTGAGGCTAGTGTGAATATAATACAATAAGGCCTTTAAAATACTTTCAAACTACAGTCCCACCGCAGCGGGGTGAGGCCCAAGCTATCAGTGATCAGGCTGCAGAGTGAGGAACCTCCTTACAATACGAGTTCTATCTAGAAGCACTGCTGACTGTAACTGACTCTTGACCCGACCATCTAATTAAAGCCTTTTGAGGTGTTAATCATTGTATTAGCATCAAAACATTGGTACTAAAAATAAAAAGCAGGTTTCTGATAAATGATTCGCACAAATACTCTTTTGTATGACTAATTTGACCTTTATAAAGTTAAACTATTGCAATTTTAAACATGCACTTTTCATGCATTGTAATAATTCGGAATTGCGAAATATAAGGTCAGTAGAGCAGGATCTGATACTGAAATAAATTTGAATATTTTTCTCTTTTTTTGAGGGTAAGTCTAAATATTTTTTGAATATTTTTGGTAAAAATTGAAAGAAATTACGGAAAAACACCTACCTACCTTACTTTTATTATCACAGTTTTCGACTACAAGCTAGGTTTAATGGAACTAAATTTACTCTTACCTCATTTGTAATCCGTTGTACAATAGACTTGAGTAGTATTAAAAGCGATAAAGACATCAAAAATTAAATTAAACTTAAAAAATCGCAAACACTCTTTCGCTCAAGTCGACTTTAGGTTTTTCACTGTTTGTTGTTTGACATTGACAATTGATTGACAACACAAAATAGTCATTTGATTTGACGTTTTTATTTTTGTTGCGTCTTTGCGATGCGTTCAAATAAAATAAACAACAATTTCTACAAGTCAAATTGGTGTTTTAGGGATCAACAATCAGAGAAGTAAAAACAAACCCCAAATATAACTTTTCTAAACCCACAGGGAAAACAAAACGTTAGAGTAATGCCGTAACAGTGATACAGCACTTTCTTAGGAAGGGCGAATAAAACAAACGTTTCAATGAGTTAAAAGAACAATAGTGGCTTTCAGAGAATTTTGATTGTTTTGTAACACTTAAGGGGCACTGCGTTTACCGACACATTTTCATACGTTTGTTAGAATTTAACGGTGCACAGTCTTGCCACATAAACTGCAAAATAATATTTAATTTAGATAATAACCAGATTTAAATAATAACCAACTTATATCCTCTAATATGGGTAAGATAAACTATTTTTTTACCCGTCAACTCAAAAGGATTGTACTTCTTGTTTTAGTTGGATGTAAGTCGATCTTATGAGATCTCCTACTAATTAAATGCCTTGACCAAATTCAGATTACGACGTGTCGTTAGATCCGTTAATGTGTCTTTAATAATTAAACTTCAAAAAATTTAGTAATATTTTTATAAAACATGTTTACTTGTTGAAAATTAACATATCATAACTTGCATAGTAAGAAAATAAGAAGAGCCTCCCAACGATTCATTGTTATGGTACACATTCAATAGTCTAAGATAAATGAATAATAAGTAATCCAATTTAGTTGTCCAATTTTACGTGAGTACCTGACTAAACATATACTGTTTGTTGAAAATGTTTGCGGAAACAGGACAATATTAGCATAATATTTTACTTCTTTTCTGCTTTCACAGATACTTCCCTATGTCTGTTTTACAAATACCACGAAGTCAAAGAAGTATTTTAAGCGGCCCTCACATTAAACTAGCTCAGTAAGAGTTTAGCATCTAACAGAACTGTTAAGTGAAAACAAATAAAATATTAATTTCTTTTAGGACCAACCGAAAACTTGAAGATGGAGCTTGGCGGTCTCATATTGGTCGTCTATCTGGTGATGCCTGCAACTTTTGCTGAAGACGTCAGTTGTAAGTACCTGCCTTAAAAGCTTTAAAGTGTAAAATAATTTATTGTCATTAATCTAGTAGCAAGCACTAATTATGACTACTAGATTCTTTGAATTATGCTATCTCAAATCACCCTATAATTCGAAAATTTGGATGGATGGATGTGTTTTTTTACTAAATAACGCCAAAACAGTTTAACGGATCTGGACGAAATTTGGCACAGAGATAGATTATAGTTTGAAATAGCACATGAGATTTTTAATCGTGAGTGAAACTGCGAGGTGCATCTAGTAAAACGTAAAAAATGCTTAATTTTGAAATTGAATTTAACAGGAGAGTGTTAATTTTCAGACCAAGCTTGCGTTGATAAATACTCTAGAAAAGGTTACCAACCGTGGCAAGAATGGTCAGATCATTACACTTGCCATAGATACAGATGCGAAATTCGTGATGGAAAATACTTTATCGCTGCCGTTGGGTAAGGCAATAAATTTGGTAAAATCATTATGACCAGAAATAAAGCTAAAATCTTGAATTTGCAAATCATTTTCATGTTTCAGATGTCGCAAACCCAAAATACCAGAAAATGCCTTAGAATGTCACGAGTATATTGAGGATGAGAATGTTGGTAAGTATTTATTTAGTTTAAAGTCAATACAAAACCCCATTTTCTGATAGATAAATAACTTTTGACTGAACGATTTGTTTTCAGAATTCCCAACATGCTGTGCTAGACTTCGCTGTGTAGTAGAAATCAACGGTGAAAGGATCGTACAAACTAGAGGACAGCCCGGTGAACTTTTCCCCGATAAGTTAGTATTTAGCAGTTTTATGGCATCACTTACATTTTAATTATTGATTTATAAATCGATGATTAATTTCAGACCCTGGAAGGGCCAACAAAACGAGCCCAACCCAGCCGTAGTCGGAATGACTGGTATTCAGCAAAACACCGTCGTTGGCGAGCCACAAGGTCAGCCTGCAGCTGGAATCTTTAACAGCAGAGGAGCAGGCAAGCGTGGCAAGGTATTATTAGGCATTGGACAAGCTGAGGCTTGAAACGATGGCTGATAATATCTG
Source organism: Peribatodes rhomboidaria (assembly GCA_911728515.1). NCBI lineage: Eukaryota > Metazoa > Arthropoda > Insecta > Lepidoptera > Geometridae > Peribatodes > Peribatodes rhomboidaria. Next base: position 4,768,508 of record OU452194.1, read on the forward strand.
AATTTATTTATACAATAATTATGATACACAGTACTTTATCTACATTACATATATATTTTTATGGTTATTATGATTATGATCTATTTTGATAGAATTAACATTGTCAACATGTCTTGGATAAAGAAGACAAAAATGTTTTTTAGAAATCGAAGAAAGAGAAACTATTAAAACTATAGTAGAACTTTAACTTATATTATAATAGTTCAGTGTAGCATTTAACAAATTTCAAGTACCTTTTTTGTTCTACCACCTATTGTTAAAATATCATAATAACACATTGTCACGTCTTTCCCCCGAAGGGGCTGGCAGAGGTGTAATGCAACACCCACAAATATCATTGTGTACTAAAAAGTGAGTTATTACAATTATATTCGACAGCGGATGGCAGTGATATCAATGGACGCCGATATGTAGACCCCTATCCAGCCCAGCAAATGCAAGATTCACCAAGAAAGAAGAGATCAACCATTTACCCAGTATTTGACAGATCTCTAGTGCACGAAGCTGGATCCTATCACCCTCATCAAGTCAAAGTTCATGCCTATTCACCTGAGAGATATACTTCTTATTTTTCTAATAATGTAAAGAGTCTTACTAATCCAAAAATACATTTTAACCTATCTTAAGGAACGTATAACAACTTAATATTTAAATATTGTGTGAATTTGTCACTTAATAAAAACTAAAAATTAAAAAAAAAAACATATATTTCATTCAAACATCACAATGGCTGACCCATATAACATTCATTACATATACTTAAGTACTTGTTTACTTGTATTGCACTTTGTATAGTCACAAAATATAGCTATGTGGATAAAAATATTATGAATCAATGCAATTTTAATGTATTTTATGTTTTTCTTGATCAAATGAGTGTTATACCCATAAAAAAATTTAATTGTTCAAAAAGCTCTTAATATTTTTTTGTTCTCAAAATATATATCTAAATCTCTAAAAATATATCTATGTAGAAATAATTTGTTATCATTTCTGCGGAACCTTTACTATTATTTTGCTCACGTTACGTCAACCAACAGCGATACTTTTATATTTTTTTTAAACTGTCTTATTTGATACTACCGGAGGGTTATTCCTACGCGTGAGATGAGATGAGATTATATCTTGGTTACTCTTACACCTATGACGTTTCAAACCAGAGCAACAAGGACGAAAAAGGTGAGATGAAAATCTCAAATCTCCGAATAGGGCCCCAGTTAGAATAAATAACCGGAAACCAGTGGCCCTATTCGGAGATCTGAGATTTTCATCTCACCTTTGTTCGCCCTTGTTGCTCTCGTTTGAAACATCATAGGTGTGAGAGTGACCAAGATAAAATCTCATCTCATCTCACGCGCAGGAATAGCCCCCCAGGAGGGCTATTCCTGCGATGAAATTCCTGATGAAGAAAGATAAGATAAAAATCTCAAATCTCCGAATAGGGTCCCTGTTCTGGTTCACTTCTGGGGGGCTATTCCTGCGCGTGGGACGAGATGAGATTTTATCTTGATCACTCTCACACCTATGACTATTCAAACGAGAGCAACAAGAACGAAAAATGGTGAGATGAAAATCTGAAATCTCCGAATAGGGCCACTGGTTGTATAAGTTGGTATATTTTTGCCACTTTATTTTACTCCTCTCCTCTATTACATAGGATCAGTATTACTCTATGCATAGGATTGAATGAGAAAGAAGGAGCCTCCGCAAAAAAAATGATGTTGGCAAATGATGTCGTCGCTTCATTTTAATTTTCATTAACTTGTGTTATCTCGAATGTACGTTTTTTTCGAATCTGTCCATAAACGAACGTGTTTCCAAATGTAAGTTTTTTTTATAATATAAGTTTTGCTTTGAGAAAAAAATATTCTTTGTGCTTATTATTATCTACGAATATAATCCTTCTTAACTAATAAAACAAGCCATAAGACTGCAATTTGCCCGAGCCCGCCTCCCGTACAAAATGATGCCATCTCATTTATACAACCAGAATATACCATCTCGCGGGAACGAGGCAGATATTTTTTATGTAATAAAAATTTCTTCTGACAAACGTCCGTAGAACGGGGTTTTTGTCGTTTAACGAGGCGAAATCTTATCCCAGCTAAACCGCAGCGGGGCTATTCCTGCGCGTGAGATGAGATGATATTTTATCTTGGTCACTCTCACACCTATGACGTTTCAAACGAGAGCAACAAGGACAAGAAATGGTGAGATGAGAATCTCAAATCTCCGAATAGGGTCCCAGGAACGTACACCTGAGTGAGATGATAGTAGGATTTTAAAGGTTATTTTGGATGACCCGCCAAACCTTTAAAATTAATGGAATTTTCTATGTTAACATTTAGTTTTCCAATGGCTTTGAAAAATCAGGCTGCACAACACATGGTCGGATGGACATTCATTGGTTGGACAAATGAAATGGTCGTACAATTTAATAAAATGGTTGGTTATTCGGTTACACAAAAATAAAAGTATTGAATTTTAATTCTTTATTCAAGTGACTAGTATGGATTAACACACAAAAATACAATGACAATTACATAATTCATGGTAAGTACATTAATAAAACTCCGCCAGGTAAAGCATTCAGAGTCAAAAAAGGTGACGTGGGTAACACGTAGTGACGTCAAATTATGCTTAGAGCAAGACCGAAATAAGTCATTTATAAATAGTGCGAAAGAGATGAATGACGATGAGGAGTGACGTTCTTACGTGTTAGCTCCCGGTATGCTATAGAGACCTTGTTACTGTAGATCATGACCCAATGTTAATATTAGTACAATTATTAATTATTAGACACAAACTACACGCACTACTAAAACAGATGTTACAAAACAGAGAAAACAAAATTTTATAGTTAATTATCCAGTCATGTTTTGTCAACTAAAATCTTATGTAAATAAAGTCTTACAAAAACTCTGTTGTATTCGCGAGGTGCGCATCCAGTATCGACTGGGAATGCAGTTATGCTTATGCTAGTTTAAATTCAATACTGACTTTAAAAAAATTGCACACACATCGCGCTCCGCCCTCCTAAAAGCTCGAACGCAGTCACTAATCGCGTCAGTTTTATTTGTAAACTATTCGCGTCGTGTCGCTGCTTTCTGAGAATAAAAGCCGTAAACAAGATACAGATTTGTCAACAATTTTGTTAAATTTCCTATTTTCCTTGCATTCTTAAATCGGTCACAACTCTTGCTAATTTTAACCTGCTTTTTTTTTGGTATTTTAACATGGATACTTATAAGTGTGTGTACATGCACTTCAATTACACAACAGGGTTTTTGTTACCTGCTGTTTATGTAATTCTATTCTATACCTGTGAGTACCTATAACTTACATAATTATCTAAGTTATCTAGATAAATATTTCAGTAACCAAATACGATATACATAACATATTTATATATAGAAAATACATGTGCAATACATAAGTATAAGGTATGCACTATATAAGTATAGAAAATTACAAATAGAAGTTAAGATTAAGTTTAACTATAAATAATTGAAGTTAAAAGCTAATTTATGTCTGTTAAAGCTCTAGAGCAGCGGTCGGCAACCCGCGGCCCGCGGGCCACATGCGGCCACATGCGGCCCTCGGCCCCTCTCCTTGCGGACCACGAGTGTTTTGTAAATAAATAAATAAAAAAATCGGGATATTTCGCTCACACGGTCGTCTGGCCCCAAACTAAGCAAGACTTTCACTATAGCTGCCAGAGACAGATAAACATTGATTTTTAGAGATCAGATAATACCTATATAAATAAATTCATAGATACCTATGGTAAAATATAGATAGAAACCTTTAGTAAAATTTTTCAACAAGTGCGGCCCGTCACTTGCTTATTTTGGCACTGTGCGGCCCCTGCCTGCCAAAAGGTTGCCGACCGCTGCTCTAGAACAATAATAAAGAGCATCTAGATATGGCACAAGAGCATGACTTTGAGTATCACTACTCGGAGTGAGGACAGCTCAATATAAGTAAGTGAAGTCTTGCTGCTTTTCATCGGTCAGACTTCACTAGGGATTAATTCCTGTTTGACCCTGACATCTATGATTAAGGATATCTTTAAGAAGATTAACATATAGTTTAAACTACGGAGAGATAATCAAGAGGTATCAAGTAATGCATGATTTTTTTGCCATTTCATTATATTGGCGAGCCTTTCTGAATTAGAGATTGTATTTAGAAATGTTTTATGTACTTGCAATGCGAATAGATTTGTACAATTACCTATTATACAAGCTTTTGATTTCAATAGGTAATTAAGTAAGCCGAAAGGAGTTCATGCAGGTAAAATGACTTTTCGCTTAGTTTCACTGTTCCATGTCTATTTGGCAGCTCTCTAAGTACTTAAGAACTATGACTGTCTTCACCAAAGATAAAAACATCTTTACTACATCCCGGCAATGAAGGGATCATTGTTGAAAACTGATCTTTACTCAAATGACAGTTATGTTCATCCGGTTCATTCATTTCATTGTCATCTACTTCATTATTTCCTTTTTTTCCTCGAGAGTATATGTGACTCGTCTTTGGTATGGGAATTGTCAATCCTTTTGGATGAGGCAATATTTTTAATTCATTTGTTAGCAATACTGTCCACATGAATGACATTGAAAACCGTTCCTTCAAACTTTCCATGGCCTGTGTTAGAAACATGATTTCCTGTTTCAACAAACTCAGATTGATTTCATGCTCGGGTCTCAAATCAGGTTTTGTATTAAAATGCTTTAAAAGCACTCTGTAGCCTTTTATTGTGGCATTATTAGGTGGTAATACACAGTTTTTAGGTATCAATTTAGCCTTTTTGCCCCATATGTTTCGGAGATTATTCATTTCTGTATTACTTGCAGTGTTTGCCCTTGAGTAGGATTTTACTTTTTGAAGCAATTCGTTTGGAGAGGTATTGTTTATTCCTGAACATTTTAAAGCATATTCACTGTTTTCAAATTTTTCTTTGTCCAGAGCAGCATTAAACAATATGAGCAACTTAAGCATGGAATCTGTGTTTTCAGAAGTAGCTTCTGGAAGAGGAGAAGGGCTAGTCTTTTCACCTGGGTCAGATATGTCAGGTTTTTTCACCTCTTCTTTAGTAGGCTCGTTCGTAAGTTCGGCCATAATGTCACATTCGGGCTCGCCATTATTAAATTGTTCTTTTAATTTTTTCTTCTCCTTTGTCATGAATTCTATTGCGATTCTCTTGTTTAGATTGTTGATGGCGTCTCTTAAACTGATTCCTGCATGACTGTGCAACATCCTGCGAGAGCAACGACGCGGAGCCATGCATATGTCAGAATATGGATGCTCTTTCATCCATTTTGTCAGAGTCAGATACCGCGATCGTACTTTATTTCGGTCTTTGCCTGGAAAATATTTTGAGGCATTTGAATAGCTAAATGAATCCATATTAGCCATGACCTGTATGAGCTTCTTGTCATCCTCTACAGTCCATGTTGTAGACAGCTGAAGATTAGTCAATAGATTGAAACGAGTCTTTACTTGCACTGGCGATCTGCCTGGGAGATACGTAGACATTTTTTGGAAATTCTTTCCATACTTATCATAGCAGTTTAGTATCACTACATCTTCTTCCTCCATGAACCTCCCTTTTCGGCTCTCAATCATTCTCTTATATTTGTTGTAGACTTGTATTTTTGTACGGCCATTGAAAGTAGATGCAACTTTACCCCAGGGTATGTACATGCCTTCCTTGTAATAATCAACCACTTTTTGAAGAAATGCTATTTCATCATGCGTCCATTTACGGGGTGACTCCCTACCTATGTTTGAACGATAGTATATGAAGCATTGGAACCCAGTCCGTCCTGTATTCAATTGTTTTGCAATAGTGTCCCAATCTTCCTTGTTATTTGCTTCAGCAATTCTCTGCAATTGTTGATGTTCAACACTAGACCAGCTGCTTTTGTTAATGGAAGGATGCAGGAACAATTTCCATAAAGCCTGGTACTCTTTTTCAGTGTGTCTTCGATTCAAGGAATTAGCCAAACCTTCCCAATCATATTCTTGGTCCAGTGGGAGTGCAACTTCTTTCAGACTTTTTTTATTAAGTTCATTTACTGCACTTTTTAGTTTCCTTATTTCCTTTCTTTTTGTTTTATCTTTCTTAAGCCTTGCTATTTGAGATGTCAATTCCTCTTTTTTAATGTCTCTGGACTTTTCTAGTAGGGCATCGACAAACTTAGTTTTGTCTCTGAGTGACCAGCCCGGCACCGAGGTTACTTGAGAAAAATCATACATATCAGATTGCCTCATTATAATGGTGTCTTCATTTTCAGGAGCGGGAATATTATTGTCGTCTTTAAAGTAGGGTTTGCCACACCTCAAGTAGTTAAAACTTCCTCTAGAATTGTATTCATTCTTTAGTGATGATCCATTGCCTTTAAATTTTTTTCTGATCTCTGCAAGCGTTCTAACAAGACAATTTAGAAAGTGCTTGTATTCGACTTGCATCTCTGTATTGAGGGCTATAGCTTTTTTGAAGGTAGCAATGTGTTCTTGTCGTTCAGGCGTGAATTCTTGGTCGAAATCTCTTAGTATTGCGTGTGCTTCTGATTCGACTCGTGACTCATTCAGGTAGTTTCGCAAGATCGTATTTGTATTGTCATCTGATTCACTAAGATCGCTTTCGGTATCTAGAACCTCCATTGTTCACCGGTATTAAAAATTGCGCAAAAATCGATAAAGTTGTAGAAACTGCTACACCAGAACCGCACTTAAAGCCTTTTAAGTTCCTTGCACACAATTTTCCCTACTTTAATGTACATTGGTTAGGTCCTTTGTTTGCTCCTTTCTCAATGATAAAAGGAATGATAGACCGAAAACTAAATTCAAATCTGAATATTTTTTACTTTCATGGAGCTCTTTTTTTTTTACTTGAAAACCCTTCACGGCTGTCTTCTGTCTTCGCTTCGTATCAGTGTGACCAGTATAATTTACGGTACATTGTACCAAAAATGCTGAATTTTCTAATTTTAAATTTTCTAGTAAACCCTATTGTGTAAAAAAACAATCCGAAGCGATGATAGCCTAGTTGGAGAAAGCCCGCCTCTCACGCCAGGGACCCTATTCGGAGATTTGAGATTTTCATCTCACTTTTTTTCGTCCTTGTTGCTCTCGTTTGAAACGTCATAGGTGTGAGAGTGACCAAGATAAAATCTCATCTCATCTCACGCGCAGGAATAGCCCCCCAGATGGAGCGAGTTAAAACCCAGCCGACGGCAAGCACCAATTTGTTCATTACGTGGACATAATATTGTATGTGCGTAGTGTATGTCATCTGGGGGGCTATTCCTGCGCGTGAGATGAGATGAGATTTTATCTTGGTCACTCGCACACCTATCACGTTTCAAATGAGAGAAACAAGGACGATAAAATGTGAGATGAAAATCTCAAATCTCCGAATAGGGTCCCTGCTACATGACTGAAGCCCGGTGGATGGTAACAGGCTCGCCCCTTGTCACATTTGGGACTTATTCTCATCCGGCGAAGTTTGGGTGTTGTATTACACCTCTGCCAGCCCCCTCGGGGAAAAGATGTGATGATATGTATGTCTGTATGTATGTTTGTGTAAAAAACCTTGTCTAACAGTATCCATTACTTGATTTCAGAAGAGCCCCTTAGCCCTGGGGGGCTATTCCTGCGCGTGAGATGAGATGAGATTTTATCTTGGTCACTCTCACACTTATGACGTTTCAAACGAGAGCAACAAGGAGGAAAAAAAGTGAGATGAAAATTTCTAATCTCCGAATAGGGCCCCTGAGTTTATTTGTGGTTTATTTTGATGCTTGTTTTGTACAGTGCATGGTATGACTGGAGCCCGGTGTATGGCGACAGGCTAGCCCTCTGTCACATTTGGGACTGAATATCGTCCGGCGAAGTGTGGGAGTTGTATTACGCCTCTGCCAGCCCCCTCGGGGGAAAAGAGTAACGATGTTGATATTCGGAGATCAAGCCGCAATGTAAAGACGTCATGCCAATGCCAGGAATACACGAGGCCAGTTTTTCAAGCCAGGACAACAAGCTCTATTTAACTGTTCTAGCTTGCTAACCTGTGGCCCTATTCGGAGATTTGAGATTTTCATCTCACCTTTTTTCGCCCTTGTTGCTCTCGTTTGAAACGTCATAGGTGTGAGAGTGACCAAGATAAAATCTCATCTTATCTCACGCGCAGGAATAGACCCCCTGGCTTGGAACATGCTAGTTCTGTTTCTGTGAGGCTAGGTTATTTTGAGCCAGTACTATTGCATTGACTAAAGTGACCACACGTCCAAAATGAACAGCAGGCGGAATTGAAACACTATTAGACTGAGACAGTTACTCTCAAAATTGTGCCACCTGGAGGGCTATTCTTACGGAGTGAGATTCAATCTCACCATGCTTCGTCCTTGTTGCTCTCGTTTGAATAGTCATAGGTGTGAGAGTGACCAAGATAAAATCTTATCTCATCTCACGCGTAGGAATAGCCCCCCAGAAGTACTAGCTTGCTGGCTTACTGACACTAGGTTGCTGTCCTATCTTGAAAAACTGGCCTCGTGTTGCCCAGGCATAGGCGGTTGGTTACATCGATGAGAGGTTCCTATTTAAAAAAAAATTGATCGATCTAAAAAAAACCTTTGCTACTGCAAAGTAGTGCAAAGGCTTTTTTGGCGGGAACTGAAAATGTGGCCTCGTAATTTTGCAATTTCTAAAACTTGTGATTCTTCGAGTGTTTAAGTGGAATAATGGTGGATTGATAAACTATATCGGTTCATTAACGTGCACGAGTGGAGGTAAATGATACAAACATTGCGAAACGCGACTTTTCGTGTTCTCTACAAAATTCGACTTAAATCCATGATTAGTTACTTGACACTGGCAAATGCACATAACGTGTGAAGCCAAATTCCCTGAATGGAGGACAAAAAAAAACAGTGTCAAAACATAAGGTCTAGGAACACCGAAGGTCCCCTAAAATTCCAAGCCCTTTTGATTTGAAGCTAGAAAGCTCTATTATAGATAACAAAGAGTGCAATAAACTAAATATTAATATATAATATTTCAGACGTAGAGTTAAAACGCGTAATTTTATTGCATTATTAAAATGAAAGACTACTAGGTATCCACAATGGAGGAGCCTGAAAAGCCCTTTGCCTGCACGATGCCCGATTGTGGCATGACCTTCACGAATGAGGACCATTTACATGTACACACGAGGAAGCACGACATGGTGCTGCAATTTGGCTGTGAACAAAAAGCGGCATTTGTTGGTAAGGGGTCTTACAACTAGTTTTGATAGGGAACAAAAACTTTTTGTCATTTTCGTTGGCTCCATAGGTACATAACTTAGTTCCTCGTTTCCGTCAGGTGCGCTTTATTTAAATTTATAGGAGCCAAAAACGAAACGAAAAAATTTTTTGTAACTATCAAAACTCATGGTACAAATGGAAAGGACATAAAAAGTCTTAAATATATTTATTTGAGCATCCCTTAAAAGTTAGACTGCAATTAATGTTTCAAACTGCTGTGTGGTTATTTTTTTTTATTCTGTCATTTCACTTTTCCTACTATTCAACCCACTGGTGAATAATATAGTCTCCTCTTTAGCCCACATAAACCTAAGTAATTATTTACTCTTTTATTTTAACATTACTTGTAACTAACTAATTACCAACAAACAATCCAACAAAATCTATAAAAACAATTTTAACCTACTTTTGGTGTCATATCGAAATAAAACTTTGCATGTGTTTATTGCATGCAAACATAATATTATTATGTAGTTAGGATGAATGAAAGATCAAGTAAAAGTTGTAATTCCGGAGCTGATTTGATGATGGAGCAGATGAGGTGGATAGTGTGTTTTTACTTATTTTAAATTAAATATTCTTTAATATCATCAAGGTATTGCTTTATATTCCAGCGGACCAGACCCCAACTCCGACTCGCTTCATCCGCAATTGTGAGGAGGTGGGGCTGTTCCAAGACTTGCAGAATGTCAACCCCTTCGATGAAGGTTTTAAAAGGGCTATAGAGACTAAGTATGTACAGTAAACAATTGAGTAAAAATTAGAACTGCACAAATAAAATTAGTAAATTAGCTCAAGAAACGAAAGGTTCAACAAATTTTTTAGGAACTCAACTAAAAACCATTCAAATAGCTTGGCTGATGTACTGATGGAAGAAACCCAAACGACCCACAGATTGAAATGCAAGATACCCTAAGACACACTCAAAGTGCAATTAAGTAAAGTAGAATGCGACACAGGTTGCATGCTGAGCATGACACAAAGTCTCCACCCAAACTTACCCACTGTTAGATGTCCCAGTGGCAGTAAATCTCAATGAAAAAGAAAAAAAAAACTGTACAATAAGTAGCTTCCATTAATCCAGGACAAGTCCAATGACATATGATGTGATTGAAAATTAAAATGCAAGTTTTTACTAAGTTTTTTATAAAATCTAACATAGAGTGCCAGGATTTCTAGGTATAAGCAGGATAGAATTAAACCCATCTTGTTTCTACATTACAGACAAGGCATACTCTCCCTGGATCATGGCTGCACCTCATCGGAAGAGCTCCACACTCCTCAGATGTTCCCACTCCTCGACCCGGGAGACTCCGTCTTCAGCACCACCAACAACCATCGTAACATCACAATAAGCAGGTTACTAGTTATTCGACAAGTACAATCAAATTTTTAATTATGTAAAAATGACGACTTTAAATAAGTCTTCAACAAGTTGAATGTCAATTGAAATAAATAATCAGAAGTGGACAACTTTGGAAATGGACTAAGTTAGCAAGTGGACCAAATTGGCTAGAGGGGATGACCTTGTTTTTTCAGAAATACCATCACTTAAGCACAAAAGCAATAAAAACATTTTTTTGGAATTACAGGTCATCAAGCGACGAAACAGGCGCAATCAAAGAGTTCGAAACAACTAGAATATCCAAACGAACAAACGAAGTTACAACTATCAGTAGAATCGTCGAGAAACATGACGACTCACCAAAACACAAGGAAACACTAACAAACTCTGTCTCATACACAAACAATGTGATAAAGATACAAAGCAATGTAGAAATAAGAAAAGACACAGATAGGATAGAAGACATTGTTATCAAGGATGGTATGATCAACAAGGACAGCTTAAAGGATGCCTACGATAGATTACAAGTCGACTTACCACCAATCATGAGCCAGAAATCCATAGATTTTGTTGTTGATAGTCTAACAACAGATTTCATAACAGAAAAAGCTGTCAAAGACAGCACTAAAACTAAAAAAGACGAAGCAAAAGAAAGCACGATTATAAGCCCGAAAAAAGAAGTCGTAACCCATGACGATACAGTAAAAAAAGATGACTACGAGGTTATATTAAAACTACCTTCCGGACAACAGATTAAGCTGGTAAATGCAACAGAAACAAAAGAAAAACCAAAAAACGCAAAGGATTTGCTAAAGAAAGTAATAAACGACAAAGTTAAGTCACAAAAGATTTTGAATAGCGTTAATTTTCACATACCAAATGGTATACCAACCATAACAAGTGGCACACTTATACCTGTCACCATAGTTAATACAAATTTAGTGAATACAAGTCTAACAAATACAACTTTAATGAACACAAATTTAACAAACACAACATTAGTGAACACAAATTTAGTAAATGCAAATTTGGTGAACACAAATTTAACAAATACAACATTAGTGAACGCAAATTTGGTAAATACAAATTTAGCAACTACAAGTTTAGTGAACACAAATTTAGCAAATGCAAGTATAGTGAACGCGACATTAGTGAACCCAAATTTAACAAACACAAGATTAGTTAACACAAATTTAGGAAATGCAAGCTTAGTGAATGCGACTATAGTTAACACTAATTATACTCCGAAACTGCCTCTGCGGGTGTTTGACAAAAGGCCTGTCCGAAGAAAAGGCCCGGAAAATGCAGACAAAAGTAACAATAAAAAGAAGAGAAAAGAGACAGATCATGTGAGCGAGATGGAAAGTAGATCCGCCGCCTCCAGGCGATATAGGTTGGTAAATTATTAACACAACAATATTTTAGCCAAAAATTCACTTACTAATTAGTTAAAGCGTAAAACTGTAACAGACACCGCACCAGTAGTGCGGTTATGCGGAATTTAACTTTGTGTAATCCCGAATTGTACATAAAAACTGCAGGATATATCATACTATAATGATAATAATAATATTCGGGACACCTGCACACATGGTCGTCTGACCCCAAGACCCCAAACTAACCAAAGCTTGTACTATCATGACCAGAGACTGATATACATACATATTATATATTTTGAATACATATTTACATAGATAATTAACACCCAGACATAGAACAAACACAAATTTTCATCACATGAATGTTTGCCCTAGGTGGGAATCGAACCCACACCCTCTAGCTCAGAAGGCAGGTTCACTATCAACTGAGCCACCGAGGCAGTCAATTACTAGTCAGTCAAACTATTTTCGGTTTCAGAGCAAAGCTCAAAGAAACAATGACGACGCAGGCGTTAGAAAACAAGGAACTCAAAGAAATGAACGAGAAACTCTTAGCAGAGAAAGCGTTGCTCCAGACTCTCATAGTAGACCATATGAAGAGGTGCCACTGCCCCGATGACTTGAGTGAGTACATCTAAAGCCCTGGCCACACGCTCAATCTTGCACAAATTCCAATTTGCACAAACGTGCGCGTTAAGGCCCCGTGTTACACGAAATCACCAAAAACATTTTTTTTTTGCGCTTAGTTTGATATGAAGAATTATGATGATCAGGTGCAAAAAAATAGAGCTGGTAGAAGAAACAACCAACTAAAGTTTAACCAAAGAACTAATTTTAAAAATCATTCTCATATTGGAAAAAAATATGACAAAAAGTATCTTCTTAAAAAAACTATCGGAACGTAGTTCTCTAAATTTTCAGCGATTGCATCACATTTTTTTTCGATTATTAAATAACCCGATTAGTTCTCTAAAGTTTAACCGAGCAACTTATTGTTATTTGTGTCCTTGTTACGATTAATATCATTAAAAACGGAAAAAAACTGTAATTTTACGCGTCGATCTCATTTTTAATCTCAAATATGGGGGGCTATTCCTGCACGTGAGATGAGATGAGATTTTATCTTTGTTATTACTCTCACACCTATGACGGTTCGAACGAGAGCAACAAGGACGTAAATAAGTGAGATGAAAATCTCAAATCTCCGAATAGGGTCCATGGTTTACGATTTTCAACTCTAAGTGAAGCGATTTAAGGAAACGTGTGTGTGGGTGAAAAATCGTGCTATGATGGCGCCATAAGCCAGCAAAACTGTACCGCAACAATGCCTAGAATTACGGCGAGTGTGCACAACAACTCAACATGCCCAGCGTAAGATTGGAATTATTCAGGAACAACTGCATTTACATGGCACCTCTCATTTGTAATTCCCTACTAAACAGAATAGTAGATTTGCCTTTTAATAAATTTAGAACGGAATTGAAAAAGTGGCTAGTGAGCGAAAGTTTTTACACAACAAAAGAATTCTTGGACAAAGCATCGTGTCGCTACCATATTTATCACCATAAATATTAAGTTTTTTTGCCAACATTCTCATTATTTAATTTTTTTAATAAGTATTTAAATATGTTTCTATTTGACATTTTATTTAATTTCATAACATTTTATTGACATAATTAATTTGCACACCTAATGTGAGGTAGTTATTGGCTGTTCAAACCTAAATTCACCGATCATTGACCGACGAGCGTCACCCATTGACGAGCAAATAAAGAAATTGAATTGAATTGAAAAAAAAAAACAATTGCAAGAGTTAATCCAGTCATCGCCATTTTTCTACAATTGCACCAGGCGCACCAATCAGGGACACCCTCTTTAGGTGGAAATTCCGTCTAAGCTCACTAAGCATTTCAAATCCACTTCGATCACGTCGTCACTTCCCATCAGGCGAGTCAGTGGTCAAACGCATGCCTGTCTGTAAAAAAGGCTGGTCTGTTGTAAAAAAAAAAAGGCTTGCACAAGATTAAGATAAAGATATTTTTATTTGCAATAACAATGGTATAGCATGCGTTTGGTGGTATATAATTTGAGATATGTCCTGCAATGTTATGCCTGAAGAGGCGTGCAAATTTATGGAGATGGCATCTTTACGGTTACATTTATATAAAATTTCTAGTTACTTGAATGTCATCATAATTAATAAAATTAAATAATAATAATAATAATTCACAATGTCACAATGTAATGTTACAAAAATAAATGTCAAATAAATAAAAAATAAAATGTCAATAAATAAAATGTCATTAATATTGTAATAGCTTCTTTCAATCAGAATTTTTCTTAATTTTGCTTTAAATGGATCACATTTTAAAATTCTTATAGGTTTCGGCAGTTTATTAAATATCACCGGTCCCATACACACAATACTTTTTCTCAAAACGTTAACTTGCACAAACAAATGCACAAATTGTTTGCGTTCAAGGTGTGTAGCCGTTTTTTTATGTATTTTAGCATTTTGCTGCCGGGTATTTTGTTTTTCTTTTAGGACTGTTACTTTTTTTTAATGTAGAATAGGTCGGCGTTTGACCACCAACTCGCCTGATGTTAAACGACGTTGTGGTCTAGGATGGAGCACGACGACCTATACGGTACTTATTCACTCTAGCCTTGAAGTTTACTAGAGTGAAGAAGTACAAAGACGGCAGTTGAGTGAAGCGCTACAAGTGCGCTACTACTCAGACCCGTCTTCGGAACGGTTACACCGGACTACATCCCGAAACACGACTAGGTCATTTCACGGCATGGCTTGGTCCGGTGGGTGGTAACTAGCCACGGCCGAAGCCTCCCACCAGAGTTTGCTACCCGGTTAGCACTACCCGGGGACCACGTCTAGGGAATCAGAATAGAGTACACTCCTACGGACGTGGGTAGCTCAGCCCCCAAAAACACCACGCTACCACACTGCTACATCTTGAGAATGTGACAAGCTCCGAGATGGTTTCAATATACTTCAAAGTTTTCTTGCGTAACTCATAAACACCCTGAAATAGTGCTGTTTTTTTTAGGATTTTTTTTTGAAGATTTTGCCAAGCTAGGCTTTGGAATGTACTGGAGGGCTATTCTTACGGCGTGAGATTCAATCTTACCATTTTTCGTCCTTGTTGCTGTCGTTTGATAATAGAATTTTTAAGAATTTTGTAGATATTGTAAAATTATTTTTTTATTTTATAGAATTTTTGTTCGAACGAAATTTTAAAAAATTCATTTTAAACGAAAGATTATATTTATTATATGTATACGAACGTAAAAATTCTATTGAGGTTTACCTCAAGTACTATAACGAATAGTTTACTACTTTACTCGTCTGGAAATTTTAATAAAGATCTTTGTCGAACAATTACGAGTATGTTACTTTTTATTTTTAACTGTTTACCTAATTTTAAGATATTTTTTGTAAAAATGACTTGCGAGTGACATTGAATGTTTAATAGGGTCAATAAATATTTCTGATTTCTCCACTACCTGAACTAGCACTAGTTTAGTCGGGTGGTTGTGGTGTAGGTCTCCGTTTGAGAGGAACTACTACTACTACTAGTCTTAATATATATAAATTACGTGTCACGTTGTTTGTCCGCTATAGACTCATAAACTACTTGACCGATTTGAATCAAATTTGCACACCGTGTGCAGTTCGATCTAACTTAGATAGGATAGCTCACATATGTATATACATAAATATTTATATAATAAAAGTGAAAAACCAGAAAGAGATAAAAACGCAAGATGGAGTGAGATGGCGCTCTACAAAACTTCCTTGACATTTTTCTCCCAAACAACTACCTGTTTTTCGGGAATTTGCATGTAATTCGATTCCTTGACCTTCTGGAATCGCGTAAAACTTAATAATTATGGTTTTGGGTGTGTAATTTTTTGTAAGCAGAATAAAATCGCAAGTTCAAATTTCGAGCCAATAGAGATTATATTAGAGAGAATCGCCGGCTTGCTCGAGGTCGGGGTCGGGGTCGCGTTCAGAGGATAGGCTCTCAGCGCACCCCGTGTGCAACTCTGCCGTTCAAAACATAAGTGTAAAAAATATTAAATTACATTGAATAAATTTAAACTGTATTACAACTGACAAAAAACATATTTTCAAGCAAAGTTATAGAACAACTTAGTCGTTTCGTAAGGCGAGTGAAACAACGGAGCCGTTAGAAAACAACGGAGAATAAGGTTTCTATCCTTTGCATAGAACGCACCCGTCTAGAACGTCTATGTCAGTGTTGCACGTTATTGCTCTATCTGCCTCAAAATGGGCAAATGTTATGCAAATTTACAAAAAAAAGTCGCATCTTAGTGGATTTATTTAAGCCAGTGGCATGTCAAGTATTTTGATAGTCACAATCAAAGTTAAGTAAGTATTGTATTCAGAGTCAAGTCGAAGTCATGGTCTTGCAAAGAGGTAAGATTTTAAATAGAATAATCGGTTTAAGATGCTGAAATGTTAGTTTGAGAATATTAAATTATTTAGGAAAACAATAACTTATTTTTTGTACAGGTGTTTGTTTCATCAAACAGTGTACTTTTCTCGCTAAACTGTATATTAATGAAGACAGCACTGCGTTTTCGAAAATATGATGTGGCAACACTGCTTAGAGAAACAAAAAACAATTTCGATGTTTGTTTTGAATTTTAATTCGTCTGGTATGCCTTTATTTGAAAGTTGGTGCAACTATTATGTTACTGAAAAATTTTAGTAATAAAAGGAGGACTAAGTAACGGTACCAGGCTTTTCGCAATTGAAATGGAAGAAATAACCAATTAATCATCTTACAGGAAGATTATATTTTAACCACCTAACCACATTATGTCTGCGTCTGTGTGCGTGATAAGGCAAATAAACACAGCACACTTAGCGAATTTGTGGCTTGCATATTGAGGTGTCATTTGGAAACCTACCTTCTCGATGTAGTTATTGTAAGCTACCGATAATTGTGAAATAAACATGACATAACATAGCGTCACGCCTTTCCCTCGAAGGGGCTAGAAGAGTTGTAATACAACATCCACACTTCGCCGGACGACATTCAGTCTCAAATGTATAAGGGGGCGAGCCTGTCGCCATACACCGGGCTCAATTTATGTAGCAGATGACATAGTTACAATACACACATACGTTCACACAATGAACACATTGGTGCGTGTCATCGGCTGGGTTTGAACCCGCTCCCTCTGGCTTGAGAGTCGGTCCTTCTCCAACGAGGCTATCAATATATTTTAATTTCTTAATTATATTTTAAAATTTACCTATATATTGTGTACGTATTCATTTCTTAGATGTATTTGTATCATTTTAAAAACAATAAACAAGAATACTTATGTTTTTGCTGAACATTTTATTATTTACATCACTGTACTTATAATTTAGTAGGTAACTGTTACTTAACCACTAAAACTACTGAATGGATTTACATAATAGGTAATTAATTGCTATGCAATAGATTCCACGCGGGCAGAGCCGCGGGCAAACTCTAGTAAAAATAATAAACGCGAACGAAGTCGCGGTGTGACAGCTAGTTAATTATAATCCCAAAGTACAAGCCCCTCTCAATGTGGATGGTGTATCTGACCCTCAACAGGCTGCTAACCTTTTTAAAAACTTGTTTCAAGTTGATCCTGCGCCGATAGACGGTTTGGGGTCGGTGCTCGATACTAAACCTCAACAGGTACCCTTTGGTCTTTTACCACATTTTACAGCAAAAGAAGTCGCTTTAGTTATTAAAAATATGACCAGAGGTAAGTCACCGGGACACGATGGGATTAGTATTGAGCACCTACAACACGCCGGTGTTCACTTGCCACGAGTATTGGCTATGTTTTATACTTTTTGTGTCAGACATGCATACATGCCGAATGATTGTTTAAAAACAGTTGTTGTACCAATAATTAAAAATAAAACGGGCGACCCATGCGACTCGAGCAATTATAGACCCATTTCGTTGGCCACGACCGTGGCGAAAGTGCTGGACAGTTTGCTTGATCGCGTACTGAGTGAACACATAACGCTGAACGATGCCCAGTTCGGTTTTCGTTCTGGGTTATCTACAGAGTCAGCGATACTCTGCCTCAAGCACACTGTCCGGTACTACACTGACAGGAAAACACCAGTATACGCGTGTTTCCTGGACCTATCTAAGGCCTTCGATTTGGTGTCGTACGACGTCCTGTGGAGGAAGATGAGGTCAGAGACAAGTCTTCCAGATGAGGTCATAAATTTTTTTAATTATTGGTACGACAACCAGATGAATGTTGTACGGTGGGCAGGTGAGCTCTCTGATGCTTATGGGTTGAGGTGCGGTGTGAGGCAAGGGGGGTTGAGTTCTCCGCGCATTTTCAACCTATATGTGAATGGGCTTGTCGAGGAGCTAAGTGGCGCCGGGGTCGGGTGTTCCATTGATGGGACATTTATTAACAACATCAGTTACGCTGACGACATGGTGCTGCTTGGACCCTCGATAAGTGCTATCAGGAAGCTCCTCGGTATCTGTGAGAAATATGCTGGGTCTCATGGGCTCAGGTACAATGTTAAGAAGAGTGAGTTTCTTGTGTTTCAGTCAAAGGGCTTTAAGACTAATATTGTGCCTCCTCTATTTCTGAACGGCGTCCCTTTGGCCAGAGTCTCACACTTTAAGTACCTGGGTCACTGGATTACAGAGGATCTCACAGATGCCGAAGATATTGAGAGGGAGCGCAGGGCGTTGGCAGTTAGAAGCAATATGCTGGCTCGCAGATTTGCGCGGTGCACGACGGAGGTAAAAATATCGCTTTTCAAAGCATATTGCCAGTCTTTTTATACGTGCAGTCTGTGGGTCAGCTACTCGCAGAAAACAGTCAACGCTCTCCGCGTGCAGTACAACAACGCGTTCAGGATGCTGCTGGGGCTGCCTTGGCGCTGCAGTGCGTCGGGCATGTTCGCCGACGCCCGGGTGGATGGCTTTCATGCCATCATGCGCAAGCGGGCAGCCTCCATGCTGAGCCGTGTCCGGGGCAGCACCAACAGTATCCTGCGCGTTGTTGCAGGGCGAGCTGACTGTCCTTTCTTACATCATGCGGTTGGGTTGCATGTTAATCATAAATAATTAGATCTGACATTTTCACATTAATAAGTAATTTTGACATATAATTCAATTTAATTTTTCAATTTTTATTTTACTTTATATTCGTGACATATTTTTTATTGTTTGACATCTAAGATTGACATGTACCAAATCAAAATATTTATATTTATTTTTTTAACTTTAATTTTTCATTTTAATAGCATTTAATTTGAATTTAATTGTAGATGTGTGAATGAATTTTAAATATGGACATGGTCTGAAATAAATGATTATTATTATTATTATTATAATTTCATTCTTGTTTGTTACAGGAGAACTTAAGGAAAAAATCAAGAATTTAAACTGTATCAAAAGGACCGATTATGAAAAAGAGTGATGGGATACTTCGTGTTGTTCGCTCGCTACATACAGCGACATCTATCGGCCGCCTCTAGAACCACCGTAGAGTTAACATACAGTGACATCTATCGGCTGCCAGTGAAACTACGATGAAGCTAGTATTTGAACTTACCTCGTCAGATATAGCGACATCTATCGGCCGCCTGTGAAATTACGTTGAAGCTAGCATTTGAACCGTGGACCTCGCCCCATACAGAGACATCTATCGGCTGCCAGTGAAACTACGATGAAGCTAGTATTTGAACTTACCTCGTCAGATATAGCGACATCTATCGGCCGCCTGTGAAATTACGTTGAAGCTAGCATTTGAACCGTGGACCTCGCCCCATACAGAGACATCTATCGGCTGCCAGTGAAACTACAATGAAGCTAGCATTTGAACCGTGGACCTCGGCCCATACAGCGACATCTATCGGCCACCTGTGAAATTACGTTGAAGCTAGCATTTGAACCGTGGACCTCGCCCCATACAGCGACATCTATCGGCCGCCTCTTAAACTATGACGAAATATGCATCGCGCAAAATGTTAAACCGTGAGAGCCCCCGAGACGTTCAAACGGGTTGAGTCAAACACGTAGGTAGATTTTGGTTTGTGTCAAACCTATTAATTGTTAACACGGTTGGCTTGAGAGGTTTGTCAAATATTCACGGGCTTGAAGTTCGTTTGATGCAATTTTATATATTACTAGCAGCGCCACGCGGTTTCACCCGCGGTTCAAAAGTATCCTATGTGCGATTCTAGACTATAATCTATATCTGTGCCAAATTTCATCCAGATCTGTTCAGCCGTTCTGGCGTGAAAGAGCAACATCCATCCATCCATTCTTACAAACTTTCGCGTTTATAATATTAGGTCCTTACGTATGAAATTGGCGTTTTCTACGGGAGGAATAAAAAGTCGTTTTTTTTTTTGTAAAATATATTTAATTAATCAAAGTATGCACCGTTGTTATCTATGCACTTTTGCCATCTTATGGGTAGTTCATTGATCCCTTTACTATAAAAACCATGGGGGCGAGAATCAACAAACTCTTTGAAGGCGGTTTGGACTGCTGCATCGGAGTGGAATTTTTTTCCTTGTAAGAAGTTGTCCAAATTCCGGAAGAAATGGTAATCTGTTGGAGCAAGGTCCGGGGAGTACGGTGGATGTCGCAGACATTCCAATTGTAGCTCAGCTAACTTAGTGGTTGTTTGTTGTGCAGTGTGTGGTCTTGCGTTGTAGTGAAGCAGCAGTGGCCTAGAGCGATTGACCAATCTCGGTTGTTTAACAGCTAGTTCTTCCTTCATGGTTTGCAGTTGCTGACAATAGATATCTGCCGTAATCGTTTGGCCAGATTTAAGAAAGCTGTAGTGAACGACACCGGCGCTAGTCCACCAAACACTTACAAGTAACTTTTTTTGAGTCAATTTTCGTTTAGGGCAGGATTTGGCTGGGTCTCCAGGGTTCAGCCATTGCGATGAGCGCTTTCGATTATCGTACAATATCCACTTTTCATCACAAGTAATGATTCGATTTAAAATCCCTTCATTATTGTGTCGGTTGAGCAAAGTAACACAGCAGGCGACCCGTGTTTGCAAGTTCGATTCACTCAATTCATGAGGTACCCATCGTTGGAGTTTTTTTACTTTCCCGATTTGCTTCAAGTGGATTAATATAGTTTTGTCACTTACCCCGAAGACTGCTGCTATCTCTGAAGTGCTTTGTGATGGATCCGCTTCCACAATAGCCTTTAATTCTTCGTTTTTCACTTTGATCTCCGGCCGTCCACGGGGTTGGTTCTTAAGGTCGAAATTTCCAGAACGAAAACGTTGAAACCAAAAACGTACCATGCTATCTTTAGCGACACCAGCGCCGTACACATCATTAATTCTTCGAGCTGTTTCTGCAGCACTGGTGCCACGGTAGAACTCGTACTCGTAAATATACCGATATTTCATGTTTTCCATTGCGCGGTAATAAGCGACGCCAAAGAAAAAATAATGAGGAAAATAACAAATGAATGACTGTATTCCAAAGAAAAAAAAACCAGCTAAATGAATTTATTAATTTGAATTTCGAATTCTTATCCAAAGAGGAGATATTTCAGATCAAATTGATCTATACGACAAAACGCTGATTTCATACGTAAGGACCTAATATTAGTAGAATTTTGGTTGTGTTTGACGCTCCAATTGATCAAACACGGCTCGATTTCGCGCTGATTTTTGTAGTTTGAGGTTGCGTACTAAAAATAATATGTCGGAGGGAGATGGAAGAAAGTTTTTAAAATCACAAGGGGGGCTATTCCTGCGCGTGAGATGAGATGAGATTCTTGGTCGCTCTCACACCTATGACGATTCAAACGAGAGCAACATGGACAAAAAAAGTGAGGTGAAAATCTCAATCTCCGAACAGGGCCACTGGTGCGGTAGTGATCCTTCCTATTTAGTAACATTAGCAATATTAGCAATAGTTGCAATATTAGCAACAAAAATAAATGATGAATTGAATTCACCGAATTTACTACTTAACGTATGAAAAGAAGTATTTTTATGCATTGTTGTCACATGAATAATAATTGCCATCGTGTTGCCTCTAATTACAGGGAGTATGTACCTAATGATTTAATTACAATGCTGAATTAAATAACCATTTTAAAAGTAATAGCAATCGTTTTATTTTCTTGTGGTATCTGTTGTTGTGTTTTTGATGTAGGTATTTACCTAGTAGGAAATTAATTATTGGCTTGAGCAGCGCGAAATTTTCCTTTTCTTTTCTCTGATAACAAGTTGCCGTCAAAAAGTTGTTTGTTAATTACACTATCATTATATACATTACATCATATTACATATTACATCATATCATATCATATTATATGATATTACATTTACTGTTAATTCCTCTCCATCCTAAGGTTGCCTGGAAGAGATCGCTTTTAGTGATAAGGCCTCCAGTTGTTACACTATAAAATAAGTTTTATTTTAATTTTTCTCTTGTGTTTTTGTTATTTGTGGTGTTAACAATAAAGAGTTTATCTATCTATCTATTTGCGCTGTAGAATGGTGCATTTGTTTAGTAAACTACAGCTACAGTATACACTATACAGTTCTAAGTCATTATTGTAAATCACGGCAACTTTCAAGAGTGAACAGAATCGATTCCTTTAGTGTCGTCCGCACCATGCCACAGCACAAATAGTGTAGTGGAAAAATCTACTTTTTAATTACTAATTCTTTTGTGTTTCTTAATTCTTTTAATTTTTAATTACTAATTCTTTTGAGTGTAGCCCAGCTATATGGTCATACATTTCTAGCATGGCCGGGCCACACAGTCGGCAGTGTTGCCAGATTTGCCGAGCCAGTATTGCAGTAAAAATTTAGCCCGCCCTACAGCCCTAATAATAGTAGATATCTATTAGACAAGGGGCTAAAATGACCCATTAAATACTAGGTAGTTTTACTCCCGAGCCTTAGCGAGTGAGTAAATATAAACCAAATTATAGCGGCTTTTTAGCCCCGCGTGTTTCAATCTACTTTTCACTTCGAATGAAAGAAAACAAAATAATCCAATCCCTTATAAAAATAAATGACGCTCAACAATTCAATTTATTATAGAAAAAAAAGATATTGCGCCAATATTACTTAGTCTTTATTTATTTATTAGATAACTATAACGTCTTTAAAAATGATTTTTTTTTCTGACCCTTAAACGTTTCAATGTTGAGCGAATAAAAATTGGCTCATCAAAACATACTTCACCATAACCGTCGGAGCAGTGTTTGAACGTCGCTAGACAAGCAAAAAAATTTATAATTTTAGGAAACTTCACGCTTTTTTTCAATGGAGTCAACTTTACTCAATCGTGTTTTGGGCCCTACCCAAACTAAAAAAATATCATTATAATTCAGAATAAAATATCCTTTATCGATTTGTAACTAGTTCTCATAGTGTACTGGGCAAAAGAAATTTACAATAAATAAATTCTTTATTGACACAAACTTAGGGACTAAAACAATATCATTTATAGGAGGTACAAAATAAAAATAACATTACAAGTAAATTGCTTATAGTCAGTAAGAACTGGCTGGCACTCACACTTGTATTCAAACTGTGTTGCGAGCACCAGAGTGCTTAGTGTGAGTTTTTCTTACTTTTCGATCGCGTAAAAGTAACTCCAATTTGTATGAAAATTAAAAAGCGCCACCTAGTGGGAGTAATGAGAAACCGCAATCGTGAGTGCGAGTTTTTTGTTTACTGCCAACATTGACATGAAAAATTTACTTTTTCACGGTGAATTTACGCGAATCGAGTGACAAGCTCGATTGGCACTCACACTCGCTCGTTTTCGATTGTCGATCCGTGTGACGTAAACTCGTTTACGCTGTAGTAAAGTTATTCGATTTACTTTGAGCAACTCACACTAAGCACTCAGAGCCCTCTGAAGCGGGTTTGTAATTTATTTTAAGCAAACTATAGGTAATCCGAAATAAAATGAAGCCGAATCGTGAGATTTGGAACTAATTACGTCTCAATTTTTTTAGTTCTGTAGTCGCAACGCAATACGCACATTCTACCGAAAAGGTGGCCGCTCTTAGGTCAATTTTCAGAATAGAAAAATCTTTGTGCCCTTGAGCGAAAAATGCGATTTCATCTTTGCTCTGGGACGCTACAATGACGGACTTTTAGAGCAAGAGAAGTGAAAAAAATATTATGTTTTGGGGGCTGTCAGATATCCAGTTCAAGTATTTCAAAGTTGCTCAACATCTAAAAAAGCAGATCACATAGATTGACATATCGTCACGTACCACACACACAACGTACACTTCGCCGGACGATATTCAGTCCCAAATGTGACAG
The DNA here is from genome assembly GCA_911728515.1 of Peribatodes rhomboidaria. NCBI lineage: Eukaryota > Metazoa > Arthropoda > Insecta > Lepidoptera > Geometridae > Peribatodes > Peribatodes rhomboidaria. The sequence goes on from OU452194.1 coordinate 4,792,894, forward strand.
GGGGCGAGCCTGTTGCCATACACTGGGCTCCAGTCATGTAGCAGATGACATTCAATACGCACATATGTTCACACAATGAACAAATTGATATCGTACAGATTGCGGATGTGAAATTGACTTTGGCCTTCACCTGAACCTGACCCCAAGATAAGCGCCTTGTTGATAGGAGACAAATGTTTGTTTATTCTTAAAATAATCTTTATTGACCTAGCGACATGCGGTCACCGACTTTACTGGGACATAGGTATACTTATCGTCATAAGTTTGAGACGAAATATACATTTTTTTTTTCAAGTCCATTCAATTTATTTAATTCAGAATCCAACTCTACATACATCAGTCACATTACAATAAAATAAAACAATACAAGATAATAATAAGATGTCAAATATAAAAAGCATCCAATCAAATTCAGTGTAAACATAAAATAATAATAATAATAATTGAAGTAGAATAATTTTGGCTGGGACTCGGAATGCTCAATATGGAATGGTTGCTCAACAATGAATTTGGTCCAATGCTGCATAATTGGGCAGTCCAGTAGGGCTATTGTAAATGAGTGAGATTCAATCTCACCATTTCGTCCTTGTTGCTCTCGTTTGAATGGTCATAGGTGAGAGTGACCAAGATAAAATCTCATCTCATCTCACGCGTAGGAATAGCCCCCCAGGTCCATGACCCAGGCGAACAGCTGTAGGTAGCTGTTGGAGCTGCCCTGTACGCAGCACATCAGAGACGCCATTCGTGTGCGCATGATTGCGGCAGACCCGTCTAAATGCGACTCCGTGAACATCCCCGATGCGCTACAGTACGGGGCAGCCCCATCAGCGCCCTGTAGGCGTTATTGTACAATGTACCTACATACTATTTTTAACGGTAATTCCATGTTGTCAGCACAGATCAATTACATCATGTATGCTCTGTTCTCGGGGTACCCAAGATACAGGCCTAGTCTAAATTTGGGGCCCACCGATAATATTTTTCTGGGTTCTTCTCTGTACACATCTATTACAAATATGCTTATGTGCTGTATTTTTTTTGGGTAGGTACGCAGGGCTATATAAGACTTCTTAGAATGTTTGACCCATACGTTGCACGTGTAAAAGGACTGGCAAAATGCTCGAAACAGAGTCGTCTTTTACTTCTACAGTTCGCACGATGTACAAACCTACGGGCTAACATGTTAGCCCGACAACATGTTAGACTGACAATGCCCTGCCCTCCCTCTCCATATCCAAGTCGTCTGGACATTGGTACAAGTTTTTATTATAGAACTGGCGACCCGCCCCGGCTTCGCACGGGTGCAATGCTGATACTAAATACACTACAGAAAAACTGTGAACGTTGTATATAAAAACATAGCGGCCCGCTCTGGCTTCGCACGGGTATAAACAAAAAAATGTTATTGTGGGATATCCATAAGAGATAGACATATACCATCCCGGAGTTTTCTGTAGACCTTTTCAATGTGTACAAATAATTAGTACATTATTTTGATAAATCTAGTAGGGTTCAGCCAGCGTTTGCAATGTAGTTAAGCGGAAAAAAAAATGATAATTAACGACATCACATTAGAAACCTCAAAAATAACAGTATTTCTCCACTATTTAGTGGATGTTAGAAACACAGAATACGCCCTATTACATAGGTCCAGAAGGATAGTCTTCGTACAAAACACGATTTTAAAACATGTCAAATTTATTTTGTACCTTAATAAAACCTTTTTTTCCATACGTGATGAACTTGCCATTAAAAAGTGGTTACCCGATTTAGTTGGGTAAATTATACAAAGTTCAGAGTTATTTCAAAGAAATAACAATACCGGAAACAAAGTATTAGGCCAGCTTAGGCCAAAGCTAAACTACACACAAAGTCTTACCCAGATCCATTTATGACACTGTATTCATAAGTGTATCTTTGATACCTAAATTGAATAAAAACATTTTGACTTTATACTTACTGCAAACTTGTAAATCAAAAATCAAAATAATATTATTGTAATAATAATTGTTAATTAATTAATAAATAAATTTTAATATTATTGTAATAGTAATTTACAATTATTATTATTAATAATAATAATAATAATTGTAATAATTAATGTTAATAAATTTTAATATTATTGTAATAGTAATTTACAATTATTATTATTATTAATAATAATAATAATTGTAATAATTAATGTTGTATGTAAATCTTAACTAAAATCAGAGTAGGTAATAGGAACGAATTGACCTAAAAATCAAGGGTACGAATTTGAGTTAAAATCAGTAGTAATCCCTTTAATCTTATTTACACAATTTATTTACACATTATTAATTTTACATCACACATTTAAGCTATTTTTCGGCAATAAAACAACAAAGTGCGCAGAGCAAATTGTTAAAAGGCGATGAGGTTTCCACTAATTTTCATTTTTACTTAGGCGAATTATTTTTGTCCACTGATCGGCTAAAACTGGATCCTTAAGAAACCTAAAGATAATTTATAGGGAAAATATAAAAATACCTTGTAGCAACACTTTTTCAGCAACTTTTCGCTCTGTTGACATTAAGAATTAATTCCATTTATTAGCTTTATAAAGCACATAAAAATATATTTAAGACTTACGAGTGATATGTGACGTTGCCTTTTTTTACTGTTTTGGATATTCTGAAATTTCGGCATGAATTGACTACACAGTTCACCATATTTATTTGTTAGAAGGGAGACGTAAGCGCTACTGGATGACATCGAAGACTGACTAGTGAATTGGTTGACTTTCAATGGTTTGGTCATAGACATACAGTAAAGACCCCTAATCGGTCAAAAATAATGATTCCAAAAAAAGTAAACCAAACCATTAAAAGTCAACCAATTCACTACTCAGTCTTCGATGTCATCCAGTAGCGGTTACGTCTCCCCACTAACCAATAAATATGGTGAACTGTATAGTCCACTCATGCCGAAATTTCAGAATATCCAAAACAGTAAAAAAAGGCAACGTCACATATCATCCGTAAGACTTAAATATATTTTTATGTGCTTTAAAAAGCTAATAATTGTAATTAATTCTTAATGTCAACAGAGCGAAAAGTTGCTGAAAAAAGTGTTGCCACAAGGAATTTTTATATTTTCCCAATAAATTATCTTTAGGTTTCTTAAGGATCCAGTTTAACCGATCAGTGGACAAAAATAATTCGCCGAAGTAAAAATGAAAATAAGTGGAAACTTCGTCGCCTTTCAACAATTTGCTCTGTGCACCTTCGCAAGAAAGAAAGATACGTAACAGTGAAATATCGTGACAAGCAGGCGTCAGTTTTATTTTTATGTAAATGTACTTAATGATATTTTATTGCCGAAAAAATAACTTAAATGTATGATGTAAATAATGATAATGTGTAAATTTATGTGTAAATAAGATAAAATCAATAGTTAAAATCAATAGTAATCCCTTTACTATTGATTTTAACTCAAATTCGTACTCTTGATTTTTACTTAAATTCTTACCTTTTACCGACTCTGATTTTAGTTAAGGTTTACATACAATCTATAATATTAGTTTGTAGAATAGTGTCATGAATGGATCTGGGTAAGACTTTGTGTGTAGTTTAGCTCTGGCCTAAGCTGGCCTAAAACTTTGTTTCCGGTCTTGTGATTTCTTTAAACTCTGATCGTTATTGAATTTACCCAACTAAATCGGGTAACCTCTTTTAATGGCAAGTTCATCAACGTATAGAAAAAAAGGTTTTATTAAGGTACCAAAATAAATTTGACATGTTTCGAAATCGTGTTTTGTATGAAGACTATCCTTCTGGACCTATGTAATAGAGCATATTCTGTGGGTTTGGTTTACTTTTTTTGGAATCATTATTTTTGACCGATTAGGGGTCTTTCCTCTATGTCTATGGTTAGAAATCAGAAATCAGAATTTATTGATAACTCCTTTATTTACACGTCACAGTTGAATATTTATAATTAAAAACGAAATGTCAGAACAATAATAATTGATAATTATGTCAAATATAAAAATTATTCATTAATGTCATTATACAGATAAGTATAGTAAAAATAGTTTAATATTATTTATAGCTATTATTTTACAAAATAATAATAGTTCAAAAATCTCTTATTTTAAAATAAGCTTCAATGTCATAAAACATATTATCTTTAATCTCTAGTTATTATACATATAAACCTTCCTCTTGAACCACTCTATCTATAAAAAAAACCGCATCAAAATCCGTTGCGTAGTTTTAAAGATTTAAGCATACAAAGGGACATAGGGACAAAGAAAGCGACTTTGTTTTATACCTACTATGTAGTGAAGAGCTATCTTAATAAAAATCTCACAACATAATCCAAAAAGCAAACTTTTAAAAAAACCGACTTCCCATCCTGTAATTCGTCATCCATGTAAACAAGTTTTAGACTTTTGTTGATATTTTAAAAACTGCTAGACCGATTTTGATAATATATGGAACCGCCTTTAAAGTATGATCTACCAAACAAAAAAAGAATTAATAAAATCGATTCAAAATTGGCGGAATAATCTCGTAACATAATTATGAAAAAACATACAGTCGAATTGAGAACCTCCTCCTTTTTTGAAGTCGGTTAAAAATTGATGAAATGACACGGACAACAAAGTGATTCTAAAAGGGTTTGTCCACTTGAGGTAGCCCAAAAATAATTAAAAAAACAGTTGCCCACTTTGATCTTTTCAATTACGCCCTCTCGCATATTTTTTGATGAATCGTCTTTTAAAATAAAAAACATCGACTTCCCGTCATCCGAATTGATTTGAAATTTCCAAATTTGTAAGTACATATTATATCCTTCCAAATAAAAAAGGAATTATCAAAATCAATTCATAAATAACGTAGTTACTTATGCGGTACCAAACATAAAAAAACTTACAACCGAATTCATAACCTGCTTCTTTTTGAAGTCGGTTAAAAAGACAGCGAGCGAATAATTTCGACCGCGCTAGAATAGCGCTCCTATACCTGTAAGTAGGTACATAGGTAGTATTGACGACAGGTTTGTAAGAAAAAATAGATACCTAATCTATTTTAGTGAATATGTTATTCAAATACAGTTTTTAAGTGTTTCGATATGGACGTTAAAGAAGTGAGTAATAATTTGATTTTTATTTATAATTTATATTTTCGAAACATTATTTTCTTGTGACTCTCTTGACTTACGACTCTCCTACCTGACTTGGTATCGCGTCTACCTTGAAAGCAGGTGATCCCGGATTCGATTCCCGGTCCTGCAGGCCTCATGCACGCCGCGACATTTTGGCGACTTTTTATAGAGACAGACGCATATTTTCACGTAGCCTTGTCACGTTCTCACACGACAAATGTGAATATTTTATCTGCAGGCTCCTTATTCTGACGCTTGAAATATTATCTTGTGCATTGTATCTCTCATTTGAAAGGTCATAAGAGCTATATTTATTCTGTGATAACAAACAGTGAGAGTGACCAAGATAATATCACGCGTCAGAATAGGGTACCAGCTGTTTGAATGAGGAATTTGAATATCTTTTCTGGGTCTGGGCATGATCCAAAAAAACAAGGTCTAGCATTTAGCAAACATTTAATGACGTCATCGTCATTCGTCTCTTTCCAACTCGTTGTAAATGACTTATTTCGGTCTTGCTTAAGCATCGATTGACGTCACTACGTGTTGCTGAATGCTATACCTGGCGGAGTATATTATTATACCATGGGCTTGGGTATTACTTGTCTGTCTTTGTGTGTGTAACATGACATCCCCGACACAGGGAAACCTAGTTCTCTATTCTCTGCTTAATATGAGCTATAAGATTGAAGCGTTATAAGTAAGTATTACCTATCCATGTTCTCTTTTAATATTTTTGGAAGAAGAAGAATCTATAGACAAGTATAAATAATATAGAATTTTAAAAAATCCCGACTCCGATTTTCGTTAAACATAAGAATATAATAAAATAATAAAAATAAGTTTTTTTTTTTTTTAAATAATAAAAAAAAAAAAATAATAACTAAGAACACTCCCAACTAATTCACATTTCAAACAAAAAAATCAATGTCAAAATAGGTTAATTAACCTACGGATTATTATTAACGGATTAATCCGTTCGAGAGCTATGATGTCACAGCCAGATACACACGCACACACACAGACAGACACGTTACACCTAGAACACCACGTCGTTTTTGCGTCAGAGTTATAAAAAGTAAAAATAGTCTTCAAGTTCAAAAAGCAGATTAGTAACAAAGAAATAAGAACAACAAAATAAGCTTCTAGCCTTTGTTTTGTATCAAATCGCCTTTTATTTTACAATACCACTTCAACTTGACCTATTATACAAAAGGAGTCAATACCACACAGTTCCATCTACACTGGTCATGTGAGCCATAATTGACCAACTCCACTAGGTCCATTGTTTCAAGTAAAATGTTTGTAAGCTAGGTCATGGTAGTTTGGTGTTTAAAACTTGCTTGGCATAGCAATTATGCAATAAGGCAGAATCAATGAAGTCACAGATTATGGCGTCATAAAGAAGGTTAACTTGAGTCCGACAAGATTTTGAAACGAAAAATATAACAATCATTGTAAATCATCAAGCAACATGACGGACATACTATGAGTACCTATTTTCTGGAGAGATAGTCCAGTCAAATTATGGCTAAAAACGGGTTAAATAAACATGAGCGAACACAGTTTGGGGATTTTGAGGATAGATAGGGGGGTGTATTCTGAGCATAAATTTCAATTTGAGGGGTTGTACTGAGGTCAGCTCAAGGTCATTTCGATGGAAACGCGTTTAATTCGATATCTCGAGAATGGTTAGTGTTAGGCGAAAAAAATGGTTAGTGTTAGGTGTTAGGTTGTAGAGACTTTTTCTCTTTCAAACAAAATTTACTAACTTTTTTATCTAAAACTTTTTTTTATAACAATAATATTTTTCAACTTATTACTCCAGCAAGGCAAAAATTTTACTTTTTTTCTATTTTTCGTCGTTTTCTCCGGAACCATTCAATTTTATGAGTTCCGTACTATTTATGAACGAAGGTGACAGGCCAACTTTTTTATACTAGTGTGCGTGACAGGTACGTTTTTTACAAGGGTAGCGTCATACATTTTGTTCATTTAGCTCTGTGAGTTGGATACCTCTTGGAGCGTCTTGGCTCCTCTACAGGTTGCATACCTCAACCGATTCTCTTCAAATTTTGTGAGCAGTTCGATAGTTATACAGATTTTTTTGCAGAGTCAGTTTTTGGATTTTTTTCAAAATTGTGGAGATATGAACTGTATGTATGTATTTTTGGTGTGCAATAAAGATGTGTTGTATTGTATTGTATTGTATAATTTATCAAATAAATAAATTCGGGACATCTGGCACACACGGTCATCTGACCCCAAACTAAGCAAAGCTTGTACTATGGCTGCCAAAGACTGATTAGATATGTACATATCCTACTATAATATTTTAAACGTGAAAGTTTGTAGGAATTGATAGATGGATGTTTGTTACTCTTTCACGCCAGAACGGCTAAACAGATCTGGATTAAATTTGGCACAGAGATAGATTATAGTCTAGAAAAGCAGACTTTTTAACCGCGGGTGAAACCGCGGGACGCAGCTCTACAACAATTATGAATACATACTTAGATTGATAATTAACACCCAGACATAGAGCAAACACAAATGTTCATCAAATGCTTGCCCTAGGTGGGAATCGAACCCCTCCCCCGAGGGTTCCCGCCTTGTCGTGGCGGGGGGGCTCAGTAGCCGTGGCTTCGGCAACCACGGTGAAGCCAAGAGGAATCCGAGGTGGGGCCGCTTCTTGGGGCTTTTAGCTCCAAAGCCCACGTGGAAGCGGCCTAAGTAGGGTGTGGGTCTGTATGGGCAGACCCACAACTGAGGCGGGGTGCAGTGTCGCATTGGCGAGATTGCAACCGAAGGCTGGGGGCCGCGGCGGGAGAGGACTGTTGGTGTGTCGTTGCCACTTTCCCTACCTTCCGCGGCCCAAACGGGGTCGCTACCGTTTGATGGCGGACGCGGTGGGGCCGCAGAGGAAGAGGCGTGTCGGTGTATCGTTGCCGCTCTCCCTATCCTCTGCGGCCGAAGTGGCAGGCGGCGGGGCCACTCATCTGACCCGTCGCATGGGGACCATGGGCGCCTAGACACGGGTGCTGTCTGGCGCCCACGGGCAAATTGGTCCCCGAAGAGGTGGATGATGACGATGTGTCTGGTGTTCGATACATCGTCATCTAGAGAGAGAGAGCGCAAGCTCGAGGTGGTGCCCGAAGGGGCTGGCGCTGTCGGGGCTGCGGAGGAGTCCGGAAGCGTACCCGTTGCCCCGACATTTTGCGCCGAGGTGGAACACCCTTGGGTTTTTAGTGGGTAGGCCGTCAGTGGCGGGATTCCCACATAACCACTCTGTGCCCGCACCCGGGCTGTTGGTGGTATCCATAAAGGATTTTCCCAAGGTAAAAAAAAAAAAAAAAAAGGTGGGACCCGATCCCACCCAATCGAACCCACGCCCCCAAGCTCAGAAAGCAAGGTCACTACCAACTGAGCCACTGAGGGAGGCAGTAAAATCAAAGGCTTATTATTGGAAAAAAAGCGCCAGGTTTTGTTTTTCTCGCAGGTAAAGTTTCTGTACATTTCAAATCTGTGTCGTAGAGCTTTTAAAGGCCACAAACAAATGCCGGCATTTTGTTTCGACCACACCAAGGAGTCAGTCGTCAAGCTCAAACATAATGAATCGGTGGTCTTTACTTATTGTAGCAGTTTTGGCGAATGTAAGTGTTTTTATTATTTCATAGTGAAGTTACCTATATCATTTTCCGTTTTCTTAGTTATCTTTAAGCTTCACTTGTAACTAACTAACAATGCAATAAAAACTTAGAAATCAATTTTAACCTTCTTTTAGTTAAGCGACGAAATGGAGGAGATTCACAAGTCGATTTTTTATTTTTTTTATTGTCGTATCGAAATGAAACTTTGCATGGTTGGATGACAAAATTATAATTACTAACCCAGGTACCTATTTCAGAGCTGATATGATGATGGAGGCAGGAGGTGGAAAGTGCGCTCTTTTTCTTTTTTTTAATTATGTTTAGCTGGCCAAAGGAAGGTGATCTTGTTGAGTTTTTTGTTTGATTCTTTGTCTGTTTTTGTATAAGTTCTATGACCTCTATACCATCTAAACGGGTGGACCAATTACACCTTAGTTTATCCTTAAAGCTAATAGAATGCGATGTGTCGTTGGCTAGGAATACATGATTATGTTTTTGCGTCCGTGTGTCATTACGTACATAAAATATTAAGTAACTACATTTTTTATGTAGGTAATCGATGTAGGTAATAAATAGCTTTTGATGAGTAAATCCGGGTTCAAATCAATTGTTGAGCTCCTTTGACTGTCGACAATTATGTTTAAGTACTTAACTTATACGTACTAGAATATAATTTTGTATTGCATAAAATTACATACATATCGTCACGCCTTTCCCCCGAGGGGGCTGGCAGAGGTGTAATACAACACCCACACTTCGCCGGACGATATTCAGTCCCAAATGTGACAGGGGGCGAGCCTCACACCAGGCTCGAGTCATGTAGCAGTTGACATACAATACGCACATATTATGTTCACACAATGAGCAAATTGCTGCGTGCCATCGGCTGGGTTCGAACCCGCTCCCTCTGGCTTGAGAGGCGGGCCTTCTCCAACTAGGCTGTCATCGCTCTATGTTATGTATTGGCCATAGATAAACTATCGATTATATTGTCATTTTTTATCTAATGCTGCTTACAGACCAAAGCCAACGAAGGCCAACGATTTGCTGTCTCGTTTTATTTTATTAAAACGAAACGGGACGCAGCGCAGTCTTTGGCGTTTGTTGGCTAAGTGTGTAGCCAGCATTAGAAAATGACACTGTATTTCAAGTAACATATTATACAGTCGACTCTCGTTAATTCAAACCTGCGATAATTCGAACATCTCTCTATTTCAAAGTTATCACGAGTTCTCTACAAAATCTCTTTATATTTCGAACGAAAAAGTCATTGCAATACAACAAAACGACGCGGTAATTCGAACTAAACGCCGTCCAACACTCGACAATTCAAAGTTTCTTGCAAAAAAGAAACGTGCTTGCTTTGCAAAAATGTGCTTTCAAGCAAAACAGTTTATCAAAGTTCTTTCGAAAGATTAAATAATTTACATTATTAATACATGTATGTACACGAATGTACCTCTAAACTTTTGTCATTGTTATAGAATAGCAGTTAATAAATAATAATTGATCAACACTTAACAATTTGAAGTTTTATTTATTTTCTCTCAAAAATTTCGAACCATTTGATATTTCAAACACTTGATAATTCGTAATATTTTAAGAGTCCGTCGAGTTTCGAAGACGAGTCGACTGTAGTTATAAGACAAAGTAGTTTACCGCGTCTGATCCTCTTTGATTAGCACGCACTGCGATTAAACGCCCGCGTTTTACCGCAGGTCTTAAACCGCAAAAAAATGTGACACATAGCTTTCTATACAAGCGCACGCATTAGTGACTTTTTTCAGTGACTGATTTTATAAAACGCAACTTGTTACGTTTTGACCGCGGTTTGAAAACGCGCGGTTTTTTTGTGTCCCATAGTAACAGTATTGTGTCTTCAAATTGTAGATACTGGCCCACGTCTTGTAATAATTTATCAAAAGTGCCAATCGACATTCTGTAGTAATTAAAAAACTTATCGGGATGTTGACGCACGTTGTTGTACATTTTGCAAGAGTATCCTTTGAAGTATCTTTGATCAGTTTGTTTACGTCAGATTGTTTACATTTTCTATTTTTGAATTTGTTATACTTCTTTTGGCGCGATAGAGAAAAATTATGAGAGTGAATTTTTACGATGCGCGCGCACACCGACACCTAAATTCTACATCGTGAAGTTAGTTCTAGGTGGCATGAAAATTGATAACTTATGTTCAAGTTGTATATTCTAGTATTTTTATATTTAGAACACGTGTTTCGTAAGAGTACAATTAAACAGTGAATAAATAAATATTATTGTTTTTTTTTCCATACGCCAAAGAAGTATAACTTCTAACGCGTGTACATAAGTACACACACTAATTTTTTTTAAATTTCAATATTAAAGCTACAACACATGCTGCTCGCCACAAATCCATGGTGAAATGATATAAATTTAAGCAGAACGCGCAGTGCGTGTTGATGCGCGTTTTTGCGTTTTCAGCTATTCCTAAACCGCGCGCGTTTAATCGCAGTGCGTGCTAAGCCTTTCTGTCTGTATATCCACTAACTCCTAATATCCTAATATTTTTTACGGAATGTTTATTAATTGCCGTGCGAAGCCGGGGCGGGCGCTAGTTTAGGCTAAGCACAAACAGATCAATAGCGATCTTTTGGCATGGCCAATATCGGGACTAAGATTGAATAAAAGAATTTGGATGTACTTACTCATCTATATTAATTAACTAGCTGCGCCCTGCGGTTTCACCCGCGGTTAAAAAGTATTCTATGTGCTATTCTAGACTATAATCTATCTCTGTGCCAAATTTCATCCAGATCTGTTCAGCCGTTCTTGCGTGAAAGAGTAACAAACATCCATCCATCCATCCATCCATCCATACATACAAACTTTCGCGTTTATAATATTAGTAGGATAAGTCTTGTAATATTTTATGTCTGATATATTTTACGTCATTAATTTAGGAGATGATCCTACAAAAATGACACCGGCGTCGTCATTCTCGGCTACAAGGATTTGAGCACAAGTCTGTGCTCAAATCCTTGTAGCCTGATCTTTTTTTGATTTCCATTTTTAGATGATTTTCACCCTTTACTTGACCTTTTTAAAGTGCCTTAATATATTCAACTAATATTTTTTAGTCTTTTGTACCTACTGAACCCAAAGTCACCTCTCCATAATATCCAAGTAGGTACCTAATACCTATGGCTATAGGCTCGATGCAATATAATTTTATAGGTGTTTACAACTATTGTACCTAGTCTAGCTATAAGTTCTGTTACAAATGAAAATGCATTTATTTTTTTATACAGTAATGTAATGTTAATAAAAGCTATATGTACACATGTACCTATTGAAGTCTTAACAAAAATATTACTATTATTTTATTAAAAATGACTACCTTTGGCCTTGATACAGGCTTTTCGTCGGTCTGGCCAAGAATCTATGGATTTACGGACTGTTTCCATGGGAAATTTAGCCACTGCTTGCTTCAAAGATTTCTTAAGTGACTCTACATGTACATGTATGTCGGCGTGTCGTTTAGAGCAGGCCATGCCCTCTAAAACTGACCATAATTTATAGTCCAGGAGGTTTAGATCTGGGCTAGAGGAGAGCCAGTATTCAGCCCTTATAAAGTCCGGAACATTGGCTTCCAGCCAGGCTTGGGTAGTTCGCGCCTTGTGACCAGGTGCAGAGTCTTGTTGGAAACTCCACAGTGGATTTTTAAAAAGTGTATTGCTAAGGGGTTTTACAACACCATCTAAGTCGGTCTCTTGATACACTTTGGCTGAAGTTTTCACCCCTTTTTCACAAAAATGAAGCTTTGTGACGCCGTGATAGGATACCCCCCCACCAAACCATGACTGACACAGGATGATGACCACGCTGTACCTTTCCGACCACTTCCGTAGCTTCTTTAGAGAAAAGAATAGGTTTATTCATCGAAATTCATGAAGCTGTATAGGCTATATATGGCGTGCCAACAAAACTTCATAATATATACATACCCACATACATGCACTCGAAAAACATAACTCGACTGCCTCGGTGGCTCAGTTGGTAGTGAACCTGCCTTCTGAGCTTGGGGGCGTGGGTTCGATTCCCACCTAGGGCAAACATTTATGTGATGAACAGTTGTGTTTGTTCTATGTCTGGGTGTTGATATCTATTTAAGTATGTATTTAAAAATATCTAAGTATGTATATCAGTCTCTGGCAGCCATAGTACAAGCTTTGCTTAGTTTGGGGTCAGGCGACCGTGTGTGGAAGTGTCCCGAATTTATTTATTTATTATTTATTTATAACACTCCTTCTTGCGCAGTCGGGTAAAATGTCTCGTATTTTTTTGCGGATTTGCCCCAGTAGATTGTAATTCGCTCGGTCGGTAGAGCATTAATTTTTGTTTTGTTTGTCACATGTTTGACCACTGTTTGATAAGAAGTCATGATAATTAGGGTCCAAGTGACCTATGTATCATTTTTATCTCTTTTATTTCCGATAGAGTACCTACATGCTTTGATTAAGTAGTATGGTGAAACGCGCCAGCTGGCTCGCTAGATCGGGACACTATTATATTAGATACTAGCTGTTTTGCCCGCGGCTTCGCTCACGTTTTAGCCTATGTCAATCAGGGATATTGTAGCTTTCTAATGGTGAAAGAATTTTTGAAATCGGACCAGTAGATTTTGAGTTAATTCGTTACAAACATACTTACATACAAATCTTTCCTCTTTATAATATATTTAGTATCACATAAAGTTATAGAATTTATTTCTGATAAATTTGCTTCTACCAATGCATTAAAATAGTAGATTGCTAACCGAAGGTTGGTTGTTATTTATTTTGGCTCATGCAATGTTTTTTCAGTCCATCTGGACATTTCATTTATCAAAGGTCACCTATATTTTTCAACTTTGAAGGAAGGAGGAGGCTCTATCTTCGTCTGTACTTAACACAGCATTTCGTCACGCCAACGTTTCCAAGAAATTTGACAAGCGCGTTTGTATGGAAAATTCAGAGCGTCGTGGAACCCTTAAGAAGTTTACAAAAAAAAAATTAAAATGTTAAGTCTCTAAAAAAAGATTTCAAAGTCAAACTGACATTCTGTGACTTACATCACTTAACCGAAAATCCGAAATCTTAAACAAATTCGAAGATTTCAAACATAACTTGAAAAACCACAAAACAAATACAATTTCTACAATAACATGTAAACCAATTATGTACCAAGGTACTTAATATTAAAAATTTACAAGTCCATAAAATTTATTCAGGCTGTCGAATGAACATAAGTAATTAGATCTCACCTGTTTATTACTTACATACTTACTCAAATATTTGAGTACAAATTATGTTTAAACAAAACGAACTTTATTGAACAATTAAACAAGCTTCATGAACAAAATTGTCTTCATTTACTTTTGTGTCCTTTGGTGTTCGTGTTTGGCATTTGTTCTTACAAGAAGACCGGCGAAGTTTGAACAAAACCAACTTGAACAAGTTTTTCAATAGGCATTGGACAATACTTTTAATTACCCAGAAGGTATTTGGACTATCGTCTTTTAGAATACCTGCCATATTAATACTTGGACAATCTCCTGAACCTCTAAACAAACGCAGATTGGATATTAATCACAGTTTGAACATAATTAACTGGAAGCAGTGTGCACAAAATTATCTCGAAGAATTTTAAATGAACAATACTATCTAAATATTTTCATTAAGAGCTTGCTCAACGAAGAAACAGATCAAAACATTACAAGAGAAACAGAGAGAAAAAGAAGAGAATAGAGATACAGAAAAACTTCAAAAAATTTAAACAACTTTACTAACTTCTTAGAAAAAGATCAACGTGACCAAAAGTAACGAACTTGAACATCCAAACAAAACAAAAAAAAAATTGCATGAATAACTTTGACGATCCAGAAAAGTATCCAAGATGTATCAAAAGTATAAACAGCCGAAAACTTGCTGCACCTCGACTAACCTCACCTTATTGGTTATATTAGGAATTTTCCTTGCTAGATTATTGTTTGGTAAATTCTTATGTAAAGACGCCGGCCCTATCGTGCAGCCCACGTCTCCGCCTCAAGCGCATACGCACACATGTCGTAATGGTCATACATATTTCGTGTATGAAGATTAGGTTAGCTTTTATTGATCGTCTTTGATTGCGTAATAAATATATTATGGATGGTAATTAAAATAAGAATGAGTAAAACATATTTTCTCTCCTTTTCTATACACAGGTACGTAATGTACAATTGTAGGTAGGTACTTAAATCCTTACCGTAATCCTTTCCTATAAGATTATATAAATGAGAAAATTAGTTAGTTCGTTTGTTCAAACCACGGGGCGCAGCTGGTAGATACATACATAAAAAGTCACGTCTCTTTCCTGCAGAAGTCCTCTTTCCCGCAGAGACCACTCCCGGGGAAGACAACGGTGGGGCGTGGCCTTCATTGTAGTGGGGAGAGAGAGAGAAGAGATCAATCCCTGGGAAAGGTGCTGTTACAGGCAACGTGCTAGGGTTTTAGTGGGTCAATTCCCACATAACCCAGATGCACCCCAATACAACCAGGCATCTTTTTGAATGAAAATCCCCCCCCCCTGGCCCCTCGTCACAAAAAAAAGGCAAAGATCACTTCTTCTACTTCCACGAGTCTTTTCATACACGCTCGCGTTGATTACGGGTACCCTTGACCTATCACCTCCGTGTCTTGACTATCTGGACTACTTATACCATAATAGCTGATGGCCAGTGCTTTGTGCCATGTGCGGAACCACGCGGTCGGCGGCTTGCCGGCTTGAGGCTCGGAACCGAGGTTACTAGGCTAGGCTTGCTTTTATAATGTTCTAGTCAAATAGGTCCGCAGTTTAGACAGTATTTAACTTTTAAAAGCTTTTATTCTTTTATTTAGCACTAGCGACCCGTCCCTGCTTCACACAATACTTATAAAACCTTTTGTGAAAAATTATCTAACCTAACTGATGATGGTAGAAACTGCGTCAAAATCCGTTGCGTGGAATAGGAGAATTTAACGTGTACTCGTATACTGACTAAGAGGGACAGATGTGGAAAGAGATTTTGTTTAAAAACTATCAGAGGGTATAGAGATGGATTGTGGTCCTATGAATTTTAAACGGAGGTTTCCAAACTATTTTGCCACTTGCCATGTTTCTTGGTTTTGACCCCTTGCCGCCGAAGATAGATTTTTACACAATGGTTATTTACCTACTTAACTCTCTTCGTCTTGTCGGTGGTTAACGGATAGATCCTTAACATATCGTCACGCCTTTCCCCCGAAGGGGCCGGCAGAGGTGTACAACACCCACACTTCGCCGGACGATACTCAGTCCCAAATGGCTCCAGTCATGTAGCAGATGACATACGATACGCACATATGTTCACACAATGAACAAATAGGTGCGTGCCGTCGGCTGGGATCAAACCCGCTCCCTCTGGCATGAGAGGCAGGCCTTCTGCTAGTAGGCTATCATCGTTTTAATCTAGCTTTATTTTTTCGCTTATGTTTTCATATGTTATCATAATTTTGTTTCAGGACGTGCTGGGTTCAGTACCAGCTGTCGCGCCGACTATAAAACTGAACAATGGAAAGGAAATGCCGGTCCTAGGGCTCGGGACCTGGCTTGGATTCTCCAAATCGGTAAGATTGGTGTAAAAAGCTACACTTTACACTTAATATTAGAAAATTTGTGAGTGTGAGTGAGTATGATGTGTACAACTGCGAGAGCAGAAACTTTGCCAGGTGACTACTAAAGAAGTTAGCGGCAAACTGCGCCCAGCGGTGTTATACGAGGGTTAAAAGTCTGTTGTTTTGTTTATGTGTGTGTGTGTGTGTTTGATACTTTTTTATGCTTAAACGGATAGACAGATTTTTAATGAAAGGTGCAGGTAACTTATGCCTTAGATTGACACTTAGGCTACTTTAGCAGAAGGTAACACCAGGGGACGTTACTGGCTTCCAAGACTGGCTTTCTGATACGAACCGCTAAGGAATGAAACACCTTGCCATCGTCTGTATTCCCGACTAACTACTCGTACAACCTGAGTATCTTCAAGACTAGAGTGAATAAGGTGGTCAAACGTCGACCTATTCTACAAATAATAATAATTTCGTGTTGATTGCTGGGATGTATAATTTTCTTTTTTTTTTTCTCAATTTTTATACATGTGA
Organism: Peribatodes rhomboidaria; assembly: GCA_911728515.1. Classification (NCBI taxonomy): domain Eukaryota; kingdom Metazoa; phylum Arthropoda; class Insecta; order Lepidoptera; family Geometridae; genus Peribatodes; species Peribatodes rhomboidaria. The sequence continues at coordinate 4,809,851 of OU452194.1, forward strand.
CATACACCAACCCGCACTGAGCCAGATTGGTGGATGACGATTTTATCACCCTCGACGTAGGGTAGGTCGGTGTCCCTGCGTTTGACGCAACACTGTAATAATGTTAATGATGATCTTTCTCAGGGCGGGCGAGTCGAAGTCAAAGGTGACGAGGTGCAGCAGGCGGTGGAGTGGGCCATCGACGCTGGCTACAAACACATCGACACCGCGTTCATTTACAACACGGAAACACAGGTTACTTTACTTGGCATAGAATTGCATAACATCATCACATCTATGATCTAAAAAAACAGGTCTTCCGGGAGTTGGCACCCGACTACGTCTCGCGTCATCGTCTCTCTCGAACTTGTTGCACATACTGTTCTGGTCTTACTTATGCATAGATTGACGTCACTGCGTATCGCCCACGTGACCATCTTTGTCTGGGAACGCTGTACCTGATCACATCTTTCCCCCAAAGGGGTTGTTAGCATCGACACTGTGTTCCATTTACAATAAGGAAACACAGGTTACTTTACTTGGCATGGAATTGTAGGTATAACATCATCACTGCCAAAACGATGGACCGAGGGGATTTTTGGCGGGAACCGAAAAGATGTCCTATTCTGTATTATTTTCTAAATCTTGTGATTCTTCGAGTATTAACGTGTAACAATGGTGGATTATTAACCTTTATCGGTTCGTCAACGTGCACGAGTGAGGGCAAATGATAAAAACATCGCGAAACGTGACTTTTCGTGTTCTCTACAAAACTCTACTGAAAGTTTCAGTAAAGTATCCATCACTCTACTGAAATGGGGAAAAGGGTGGGATTCATGATCGTCATTATCACCTTTTCATCATCACTCCACCATTTGTAAAATACCACTGGCAGATGCCAAATTTTTCTGGAAGGGGAAGCAAAAAAAAACGTTGGACCGACGATCTGGTGAGGGTCGCGGGAAGCCGCTGCAATCTGCATGGATACGAGCAACGCTCTTGGGAGTGCAGTCATTGTGGAGCTCATTGGGGAGGCCTTTGTCCAGCAGTGAGCAGTTGCTTCGCTTTCACTTGGTCAAAAAACCATAAAGCATCCCTAACTAAATGAAATTAAGCTTTAGACTAAATAAATAAATACTTACTTCTTTAATTTTAGGTTGGAAAAGCGGTCAACAAGAAAATAGCCGACGGTGTCGTTAAAAGAGAAGAATTATTCATCACTACTAAGGTAGGTGTATACTTCATCGTCATCACCTTAAGGTGGAGACTGACTGATAACATTTTGTCTTAACGTATCGTATTTCCCTTTGGCGCACACATGCACCCCTAGCATGCGCGCGCGACTAAATTTTTCTCGTCATTTTTTGTCGTGTGAGAACGTGACAAGGCTATGTGTAAACATACGTCTGTCTCGATAAGAAGAGTCGACATACCGTTGTTGCGTTGCGCATGCTAGGCCTGCTGGTTATGGTTATAACTGGTTGTGCCAAGCGGTTGTGCTAAAAGGAAATCACGATAAAATCACCGTAACAATTCAACGAGCCGAGCCGCGGCCTGGTCACACTCCTGGCCATATCCGTCAACCACGGGTTGGAGGCCGCCGCGCGTCAATATGGTATCTTGGAGGGGCAATAAATGCTCCCCATAAGCAGCCCGAGATGTCAATCTCACGATCCGTCAGGGAGGGTGCTAGAGGCCGCCGGTGTGAGCTGAGCCAGCACTCACACCCTCAAACTCCCCTGGGGGCAGTGTCCCCAAGCGCCCAGCCACGGAAAAGAGGACAAGCCTCGAGTCCAATACCTGACTTCCCCAAAGGGAGGAAGAAGAAATCTCGTCGTCGAGCCGAGCCGCTCGCCGCTCGCCGCACGCGAGCCTGCTGGCTGTTTGCGAGCCTTTTGAAGCGTGTTCGCTGCGAGCCCTAGGTGGGAGTGACGCCCTGAAGTTCAGACGCCAGGTTCACTCCCCAATTGAGCCACCGAAGCAGTCATTATGATGCAGACAAACAATACGTTTTTTTAAATTTTCAGCTATGGAACGACAAGCACGCCAAGGAAGACGTGGTGCCGGCGCTGCGAGTGTCACTGGAGAAGCTCGGCTTGGACTACGTAGACCTCTACCTGATTCACTGGCCCATCGCGACCAATGTGAGTTCATGAGTAGACTAGCGCTGCGGTTTCACCCGGTTTCTTATGAGCACTGTTCATTTTTTAGGGATGAAAAGTGGCAGGTGTGTTAATTCAAGGGATGGGCTACCTTCCTCCAACATTTTTAATGAAGTTTTATGATTAAAAGAGGGGTAGGGCAAAGACGGCTGACCACATTAGTCACAGTCGCTTGGGATCACTACAACATAATATTAGGTACATAAATCAGAAGTCAAAATGTCTACACATTACGAATACAATGATATATGTATGGAATTATAGTCTAGTCCTCTGGAGTGTCTAGTACTGGACCAGCGTCTGGAGGAAATTATCGAAATGTTAGTAATCCGCATCAAAATCCGTTGCGTAGTTTAGATAATTTCGATCTTCCAAACTACTCAATGGATTTCGATCTGTCCCTACGGTTTTCACTTTGAAAAGCGACATTCTTTTAAAAGTACGTACCTACGTACCATCCCTGCTTATACGACATTCCACCAACTCGTACTAAACGGTTTTCCTCCACCTTTCTGATACGAACCGCTAGGTAATGGAACACCTTGCCATCATCTGTATTCCCGACTAACTACAACCTGGGTATCTTCAAGGCTAGAGTGAATAAGTACCTTCTAGGTCGTCGTGCTCCATCTTAGACCACAGCGTCGCTAAAAATGGGCGAGTTGGTGGTCAAACGTCGACCTATTCTACATAAAAAAAAACAATTATCGTCCACCAGGCTGACGGTTCCCTTTCGGAGGTGGATTACCTGGATGCATGGCAGGGGCTCGTGGAGGCGCAGCAGCTCGGGCTCGCACGCTCCATCGGCGTCTCCAACTTCAACCAGGAACAGCTGGAGCGGCTCATCGCGAACAGCACCGTCGTGCCGCAGGTGCTGCAGGTCGAGGTGAGATAGCCTGCTCATTGTTTATTTTTCCTTTATTGCGTACTAGCTGCGCCCCGCGGTGTTACCCGCCGTTTTTGGGGGCTGAGCTACCCACATCCGTAGGAGTGTACTCTATTCTGGTTCCCTACACGTTGTCCCCGGGTAGTGCTAACTGGGTAGCAAACTCTGGTGGGAGGCTTCGGCCGTGGCTAGTTACCACACACCGGACCAAGCCATGCCGTGAAATGACCTAGTAGTGTTTCGGGATGTAGTCTGGTGTAACCGTTCCGAAGACGGGTCTGAGCAGTAGCGCGTTTGTAGCGCCTCACTCAACTGCCGTCTTTGTACTTCTTCACTCTACAAAACTTCAAGGCTAGAGTGAATAAGTACCTTATAGGTCGTCGTGCTCCATCTTAGACCACAATGTTGCTTAACATCAGGCGAGTTGTTGGTCAAACGCCGAACTACTCTACATAAAAAAAAGTACCATATTTCCTCTTCTGTACCCCCGACTACGTGTATGCAAAATTTCATGGTGATCGGTTAAGTAGCTGGACCGTGATAGCGTACCATTACATACAACCGAACAAACTTACCACTATTTATTCATACATTTATTATCGTTAGGATTGTTGGGAGTTTCATCTGATAGGCTGCGGAGTCATTCAGGCGGACGAAACTGAGCGGAGGGAAGCTCACCGATGCATGAAATGATCAGTCACTGAAAAGCAGAGAACTGAAAAGAGCGTAGATTTCGAGAATTATGATTGGACAATCCATACACTGCTGATCTCCACCCCGCTCAGGTCCGCCTAAGTGCAGCTAATAAGCACTTGAACTAAAGTGGATAAGTTCGCAAAGTTCACTGAAGTTCACCGTGTCTTCTTCCCAGGTAAACCTGAACCTGCAGCAGCCCTCGCTGCGCGCTTACTGCCTCGCCCAGAAAATCGCCGTCACCGGGTACACGCCCTTCGGATCTCTCTTTTACTCTAAGGTATGACGAATAGGCTATCACTAAAGCATACAGACAAACAACGAAGTCTTTTTTTCCCATTTATTGTGGTAGGTACTCTTAACAATTATTTATTACATTCGTCATATCTTCACGTCTTTCCGCCGAGTTAGCTGGCAGAGGTGTAATACAACACACTTCGCCGGGCGATATTCAGTCCCAAATGTGACAGGGGGCGAACCTGTCGCCATACACCGGCCTCCAAAAAATTATGCATGATGGAGAAAAAAACCCTGATTCCTGAATTTTTTTCTGAAAATTGAAATATGGAAAAATAGTTCCAATCTACTTCCTAAAGAGGATTGAAACTATTTTATGTTGTGTACTTAAATAAAAAATTTTTTTCGAAGGCCGAAGCTGACGCCCCTCCCCCGAGGGTTGACACTCCTGAGCTGGTGGCGATCGCGCAGAAGTACAACAAAACCGTTCCGCAAGTCAACTTGAGATATCTGGTGAGTTACCCTGATCCTTTATGGTTCGCTGCGTTATATAACAAGTAAAAAAATTAAAATTATAATTAAAAAAAACCCAATTAGCTGAGAACACTCCTCAAATTTAAATTTCAAACAAAAAAAAATTGGTTCATCCGTTCTGGAGCTACGAAGCTACTAGAAAAAAACAGCTGTTCCATACAAAAAAACAGTTTTTGTATGGAACAGCTGTTTTTTTCTCGATTTCTAGGTTGCCCCATAGTTTATATTTATAGTGTGTGTGTATTTGAGTGTGCCCGTCTATGCGTTACAGTTACAGTGTACAAAAAAAAACAGTTTTTTGTATGGAACAGCTGTTAGAAGCTAGTAGTCATGACGATGTTCAGAACTCTTCTGCCAACTTGGCTCGAAACTATAAATTAGATTTCCTTACACTCTTCGCTCACTTCACCTATAAAATTTCCTCCTTTTCATCCCAGGTGGATTTAGGAGTGATCCCGATCCCCAAGTCCACGACCAAGTCCCGCGTGGAGCAGAACATAGCTGTGTTCGACTTCGCCCTCACTGAGGAGGAGAGGAACCTGCTGAAGAGTTACGACAGGAACCACCGCACCATCCCCGTGACGCATTGGAGCCAGTCCAAGTTCTATCCCTTTGAGAAATGAACAATAAATGTGTTGTAATTTTCTTGTATGTGTTTTGGTTTTTTTTCTTCCTTTTTTTATTTGATTCTAATCCTAAATCCTAATATTGACAGTAACTTAATAATTATAAATGTTATCGTTCTTTTGTTTTTTTTTTAAATATATTTTTTTGGTACGCTTTCACGCCTCAACTCAATCGATGATCATGAAATTTGCATTCACATTGTTAGGGGTACAGAAAAAGACAGAGGATGCTTCTTGGCCGCGGGTAAAACCGCGTGGAACAAACTAGTAATGTTATAAATGTGTAATGTGAGTTAGTTCGTTCATTTGTTTGAACACACACAAAGACAGACAGCTAACACCCAGACCCAGAACCCAAAACATATTTAAATCAATGATTACAGCATCTGCCGGGCCGGGAGTCGAACCTAAACCTCTTGTTTAAGTAATCGAACTCCGATTAGGCTATTGAAGCATATTGAAAAACCTTGGTATAATAATATACCCCGCCACGTATGGCATTCGGGCCCTGATGCTAAAACGACCGTCATTCATGAATTTCGATTTAAAGCTGTTTTATGTCTGGTAAAACCAATTAAAAATCGAGACGAGTTTAGCATGCGGGCCTCGGAGTCAAAAATGGTCACGTGGGCAACACGCAAGTCTGAAATAAGTCAATTACAAAGGCGAACTGGGAATTTATTTTCAAAAAAACATAAAATTACAATAAAACTTAAAAAGACTAAACTAAAATAACTAAACAAACATGATCAAAAAAACAAGGTCTAGCATTCAGCAAACACACAATGACGTCATCGTCTGTTTCGAACTTGTTGTAAATGACTTTTATCGGTCTTACTTAAGCATCGACTGACATCACTACGTGTTTTAGAATGCTATACGTGGCGAAGTATATTATTAAACCATGGCTAAATCTTGTTTTTTTGGATAGGGTAAATGCCAACTTTGGTAGGAGCGGAGGGTTCGAATAGGTTAGCGTGTGTCCGCCTGATCGCAAGAAAGCACGCTTGCCTAGGAGAAACCGATTCACTCAAGACTTGAAAAGATACACTACCCCTTAGCAATAAACGTTGTATAGCCTTGCCAGGCCCAGATCTAGGGGGGGGGGGGGTGCTTGTCCCACGTGGCAGATTCAGGTGGCGCCAGAACTGATTACTTAAATATTTAGCAAGGGATAAGTAATTATTGTTAACTAAAGAACCTTTTTACAATCGCTTTTTCTTGGCGTCGTGGCTTTAATGGCTCATGGCCAACGATTTGAATAACTTAAAATCCCAACCATTTTACGTGCTCACTTCAATCTGTGATCAGATTTTTGTTATCACTTACTGTAAAGCAACCATCGATCAGAAACAACAAGTTTTCGAAAGTGAGGAGAAGAAGTGGAGGGATGTACTGTACAGGTTGCTGAATATTATCCAGTTCTTAGCCAAACAAAATCTGGCCTTCAGAGGACATCGAGAAGACATTCGAGGAGATGATAGTGGCAATCGCGGGAACTTTCTGGAGTTAGTGCACCTCCTAGCTAAATACGACCCTCTTCTAATGGAACACCTGACAAAGACAAAGCTGAGAGCAAGAGTCTCAGTTTCGTATCTATCTCCAGAAACCCAGAATGAATTTTTAAACTTACTGGGACAGCAAGTTCGATCCACCATCATCCGTCTTATTCAAGAAGCTAAATAGTCCACCAGACATCTCCCACAATGACCAAATGAGCCAAGTTCTGCGATACGTACATATCGAAGAAGAAAAAGTCGCCGTGGTAGAATCTTTGCTAAGACTGCGAAAAATTCGGAATCGAACTCAAAGCGAGAAGAATTCGCAGGAAAAAACGCATGCATGGTGATGAATCTTCTGAAGATGCAGCTTTGTCTCACGAACAGGAAATCCGTCGAGAGGTGATCGCATCATTCGACAAGATCATTCAAGAAATGACGACTCGTTTTGTGCAGCGCTGTCAGCACCACGACTAATTATTTTTTTCTCTGGTCAGCACTAACTGAGCATGTAAAGTAACGAATCGAACCCCTTAATACTTGAAATAACACTTTGCAAAACTTTTATTAAAAATACGCATTGAACAAAATATAAATTAAGAAATGTAAAAACCCTGACACTGATTTTCATCAAACATAGTCGTAGCTAAGAACAATCCCGACTTATTCACGTTTCAAATAAAAAAAAAAAAACAAAATCATAATCGTTTCTAATCAAAATAAAAAAAAAAACCGTTCGGGAGCTACTATGCCACAGACAGACATACACACACAACGCTGTGACTGTTTTCACACACATTATATTTACATTTTATATTTTTTTATCGAATAAGTTGTATTTATATTTATTTTGGTATGCTAAACGCCGGTTGCAGAAGCTAGAATTTTAACTTTAACAAATTTGCGAGATTTTAAACCCATAAACCTTCTTGCGCCACCAAGAGTTAAATTGGAAACTAACCTTGGGTTAACACACAATACTAAAGTGACATTTACAACTTTAACTCGAGTTAATAAACCCTGCGTATAAGAATTTTACTCTGTATCTTCTGCAAGTGTGCCTTAGAAGTTGAGGGTATAGTTAAGATTATTGTCATTGACTTAAGACGTGCCAACTCTAAATCGCCAATTATCTTTGTGGATCATTCACTAAATAAAAGTCTAAGGGACTGTATAATTAAAATTTGTGAAAAGTCTACATTGCTGTCCCCTTATTTCAACGTTCCTGAAGTTTGACGCCGACCATAAATGCCCGTGTAGCTAGTTCACGGATCAGAAATCAGATACAACACCTCGGCCTACTAGATTTTCCCCGTGATCAGAAGTGAGATGTGACAGCGCGGCGTCCTTTCCCTGCTTTCTTCGACATACTTATATTTAAAAAAAAAAAATGTTTTACGTCTCATTGCCAAGTACAAACTCGGAAGAATGTCAATTTACTGTTGATAGCATTGATTCAAAAATGTATGTTTGGTTTTTGTCCATATATGTATTGCAGTCATCATCAATAATTCTACTTTCATCTAGGAAATATAGTTAATACGAAGAAACAACAACAATAATATAATATATACCGCTGGTAAATCGGTTTTTGGAAACAATTTATGTTATGTTTTAGATAAAATTCAGACAAAAACATCACAATGGAATTTTTATATTTACCCATGAAACGACAAATTTTGTGGGTTACATCTTGGATTCACATCACAATCGCTAAACTCACAAGATGACAACTGCATTTAGTTACAATTGCTCTCTTTTGAGTCTATTTATAATTATTTTAGTAAAAATATATCTATTAGGAATATGAATTTCCGCGTGTTCCCAGGTGGCTCGCTGTCATTAATGACAAAAGAATTATTGACTAACATTTTATTTGTAGGCGACCAAGAGGTCGCCTACAAATAAAATGTTAAAATAAAATAAAAAAAGTAAAAATAAAATGAGAGAAAGATCTCTCTTGTGGAGTTTACATTTCGATGGAGACTTCTCTGTCCCACGCTTCGTTGGTTTTTTGCGAAGCAAAAAAAATCTTAGGTCTGTGGGCATAAAAGACTCATAACAGACCTACTCGTCGGTACTATCATGAACTGTATACCTTAGAAAAATACAAATAACTTCCATGTTTTAATTATATAATAATAATTTTAATAATTAATTAAAACTAAATTTCACATGCAATGAGGTACCTTTTATTGAAGTTAAAATAGGATGAGAGGTTTTATAGGTTGATTCTACGGGCCTAAGTCAGAAATAACTTTGTCAAAATCAATATTAGCAGCTAATTCTTGGTCAATCGACAATTTAGCAAGTTTGATAGTCTAGCGGAGCTGGTCAAAGGTTGATTAGAAGGTCTAAATGGAAAGCAGAATTGTACGCAACGTCATTAGATACGACATAACTAAAGTGAAAAGAGGATTTATAACTATTCGCTGACTTTCCTTTTCTTTTACAAGCGCTTTCCCCTCCACATTCAACAAAGCTAAAAATATTGCCAAATCCTGCCAAAAGTCAATGCCTCCGCGGAACTTTACAATAGTTTTTCCCCTAAAAACATTTTCATTTCTTTCTACACCAAAACTAACTCTATTTTTCAAGCAATAAAGTTGCAAAGGCTTTTAGTAAAATCTTGGCGCCACCCAGACATCGCTACGCCGAAGAAAAATATCTAAAGATTATCTTACAAGCACGGAGTATTCCATTTGCGTCTCTAAACTTGAGAGCTAAAGCATAAAATCAAATGAAACAGTATTAAATGGCTACAGCGTAGTAACAAAACGCATCTATAGCATTTGTTATTGGAAAGTCAATACTGAAACTGCACGTTTTTGCCAAGCTATAACCAGCTTTAAATCAAAGTGATAGCTTATGAATTTCTTTGGTTTTTCTTAGTAGTTGGGATCTTTTTCAGTCGCTTTGCGAGGGAGCGTTTCGGGCTCATGGCGCCAGACGGGCGGCCGCCATTGTTTTCTTCGCGGTGATTCGGCTACGGGCGTTTTGCCCATACAGCCTGCTTCCGTGTTGCGATTAAATGGCCTAATTTACTGTTACAGCCACCCTAAGTTTGGCAATCGGGGTCCTGCGGCCTTTCTTGTTCCGTTTATCTTTATTTTGACTGCATTAGAACAGTTGCCTTTACAAATTGTTTATTTTTGTATTGTCGTTACATTTACTTTCATTGCTGCGTTGGAGTTTAATGACTTTAGAGATGCTTAACAGATTAAAGTTATTTAATGTTTGATCTGGCCTTACCGAATTACTTACTAGTAAATGTATATTGAGATCTATTGAGATGTCTAGGATCTAGGAAATGGACGACGCCGCGGAGAATTATCTTTCCATTCTCTATCTACCTTGGAAAAATGACACTGCCGTCGAAATTCACTTTGCTACCGTCTACGGATGACGTAATACAAAGAGGAAATCTAGCTAATTCTGTAATTTTAGCCAGTCTTTACTTTTTCTTTGAATTTTGCTGTTATAATTAAAGCACTGACACACATGAACACATCCATACCATGCTCTTGAGCATGCTGAGAAGTGGCATATAACATGCAACCGTCTTAAATTGCTATCATTAAAATATGCGCTAGTTTTATTACCTGGCTGCAAAAGAAGAAGGGTTATGTTTTCAGAGTGTATGTATGCTGTGTGTATGGGTGTGTGTGTGAGGTTTCTTTGGCACGCCCTACAGCCTTAACAGCTGGATGGATTTCGTCATGTGAGGTGTCATTTGAATCGTCTTGATAGTAAAAGCATGAACGTAGAAAAAAAGTCGGACGGAACTTCAGCTAAGACAGAACTGAACTCTATCATGGCGGTAACTTTTTAAATGTAAATGAATTTCAGTTGGCCTTGTTAACCAAATTTACCCATTTATTAAGGTTTTATTTTTGAGCGATGATAGCCTAGTGGGAGAAGGCTCGCCTCTCAATCTGGGGAAGTGGATTCGATCCCAGCCAAAGGCACGCACCAATTTCTTCATTTGTAAACATTTCTATGCAAATTTAATGTCATCTGTTAAAATACCTAATTGGAGCCCGATGTATGACAACATCATCATTTATTTTAAAACGCACCTTCTATAAAGCACTGGAAATAACATAGGGTACATCAGCCGGATGTTGCTCTACAATGTATTCTTGCTCTAATAAAAACTTAAAACTAATAATGTAAATTGGATTTAGAATACCGTTTTGAACCAACATTTTTAAAATGTAATAAGTATATTTGGCAAAAGAGTACGAGGAAAACTTTAAGGTTGTCTTGTATTTTTTTGCCAAAAAGGTTTACATTAAATCCATTAAATATTGTCACGCCTATCTCTGTAAGGGGCTGGCAGAGGTGTATTAAAATACCTACATTTTGCCGGAAGATATTTAGTCCCAAATGTGATAGGGGGCAAGCCTGTTGCCATGCCGGGGTTCAGTTAAATACTAGATAATGACATTAAATACCCACATGTGTTCACAGTTCATACAGTGAAATTAGCAGATTGATTCGTAACTTAAGCGGGATCGGACCCTCTCCCTCTTTTGAGAGGAGAGCCTTCTACAACTAGGCTATTATCGCTTCGAAAGCTAAAGTTTAGTTATGGAAAAGTTTCAAAGTTACAAAATTTACTTTTTGAGGGACTGCAAATGTAACAATACGCCGGAGTCCTTCTTCAGTTGTAAATAAGCTTTAAAATGTATACTGCAAATGATACTGTATTGGTTTGGGATCCAATTATTTCCATAGTTACATCGTCTACTTATCTGGATTTAGTCATTTCTCCACGATTCGTTTTTTTTTTAGGAAATCTATAAAAAAGAAAAGAAAAAACTTTGTAGCTTTAGTAAATTGAGTTTCGTAAAAAACTTTATCAATATGTATGCCATTTAACACATTTATGTTTATAAAAAAAAAAAAAAAATATTAACTAAAAACTAGTAAAAACTATTTTACCATGTTTTGGGAAATGTTTGTAACACTGGCCTTGACACTGGCCTGTCTGCCAGTTGTAGAGCCTTCTAAAACAAAAAGGTCACCTAGGTTACGTCAATCTATGCATAAGAGCAAGACCGAAATAAGTCATTTACGACAAGGCCGAAAGAGAGATGACGAGTGACGTAGCGAGTGTCAAGTCTCGGAACGCTCTGATGACTTAGGGCCGAATTCACCATTTATGCTACTAATCGAGATTTATTAAACTAAGTTTAGTGAAAGCAAAATGACTGTTTAACCTCAGTTTTTTATGTAAACCAAGTTTAAAATGAGCTAATCACGTTTATATTCACTGCTGAAATCGGCCCTGAATTAATTATTTTCTTCTGGTGAAATAAAATTCGGGAATGAGTGATTGAATCATTCATCTACCTATGAAACGTGATTCCATGATTTTATTCTCGCGATCACTAACACAAGGCCGAAAGAGAGATGACGAGTGACGTAGCGAGTGTCAAGTCTCGGAACGCTCTGATGACTTAGGGCCGAATTCTCCATTTATGTTACTAATCGAGATTTATTAAACTAAGTTTAGTGAAAGCAAAATGACTGTTTAACCTCAGTTTTTTATGTAAACCAAGTTTAAAATGAGCTAATCGCGTTTATATTCACTGGTGAAATCGGCCCTGAATTAATTATTTTCTTCTGGTGAATTAAAATGTACATATAAAATTCGGGAATAAGTGATTGAATCATTCATTTACCTATGAAACGTGATTCCATGATTTTTTTTCTCGCAATCACTACGGTTTTTACACCATTTCACCTCACATGACATGCTGTTTTGTAAAATTGTATTCCCCGCATAGATGTGTTGTCAGTGTAGACGTTACACTCAAATGGCTGACAAAACTATAAGTGATGTTTGTTTGGTGTTCATACACTGTTTTTGTTATTGTTAAGAATTTATTGTGTTGTTTTGTTTACTAAATTGTTTTTACCTATATTTAACATTTTGTGCAACGACAAACTATCTAATTTACTTAATACGATGTATTCTCATGTAAGTGATGTAATGATCTTTAATGAGAATAAACCCGTGGCACGTAGGAATAACTGAACAACTCGACTTGCATGATTTTTTTTTTATTGGCTTAAACTTTAAAGGCTTCCTTCGTATGCGATTTACTATGTATAAAAAAATCAGCCCGAAATTTACAATAGTTATAGAGCAATCGCGTTTTGTACATCTCGACAACCTTGCATTTTATGGTGTTTTACTTGATAAAACGACTTATCAAGTGTGTGTTTGTTGACTAATATTGAAATCTTGAATTATCAACATCAACTCATGTTCAAAATATTGAAGATCTCGACTTATACACCTAAAGCCTTTTCTGCAAAGATTAATTTTAACTTGACAAATTGAGATGTCAAGCATAAGTTTGTGTATGAATAATTGTTATCTTGATTTGTCAACTTATACTCACATCCAAAATACTGGATATCTCGACTTATACACATAGCCTGTTTCTGCCTCCATTGACAAATCGAGATGTCAAGTTATGGTAAGCCAAATATTTTTGTTTAAAAAGTGACATTAACACATGCCCACTTATGCCCTTGCCGTGGTGATTTAGTTTTCATCTGCAATAGCAAGATATCAAGTTGTTATCTACCCGAGCCGGATATTTTTTATGAACCTACTGGAGCCTAAACGCCAACAAACATGCCATGCAACAACGTGAAGTAAATATAAAAAATATATTATAATGCTGTACATTATTCGTGACTATTACTATTTTTGGTGTACTAGGTACCTACCAACATGCATACTTACACAAAAGATTCATATCAATACAGGGTTGATTGGTAGCGGGGTGCAAAGCCGTAAAGAAACGCTAGCATAGATCATTTAGACCCTTTAGAGCCATGGTTGTCTAAGACGAAGTCTGTATTATTAATTATTATTATTAATTGAAGTAATGTGTAAGCAATCTAACAAAACATGTATTAAGCATGTGTGTCATCAGACATATTTACAGATTTTTTACAGCCACTTAAGTTTACGAAAATTTTCAAAGGTTTTTTAAAACTGTTTTTTGAAGTCGTTTAAAATAATAACTAGAAAAGCTTTTTTAGATAAGACCTTTTATAAATAGGTATTTATGTCTTGTAGTGTGTTTGATTAATATTTTCTTATTTGTAGAACTCAACGATTCCCAACTGTTGATTTTCGGGAAAATAAGTCTAGCCTATGTGTTAATTTAGTGTATACTCAAAATAATTCATTTTAATTAGAAACAAATGGGTTTCCATTGTGTTTTTCCCATATGTTTAAAAAATCATTTTAATAAGTTAGTGAAAATAGTTTATAGATTATGTAAATGAGCGTATAATTCTATAAAAAATATATTTTAAAAACTAAGACTTTTTTTACATTCTGCATAATATGCTGAAAAGTAAGATATATCTTGTAAAGTAGTAATAATTACTTGACAAACTATATCTGTTTGAAGTTGTCATTGGTTTACTAATGAGAAATAATGCTTTTTCCATTGAAATAACTAAGGTAACCGATAAAAATGATCCGTACTCAGATGGTGAATAACTGGAAAATTGTCCTTAAAAGCCAAAACTTGGTCTACAAGTCGAGTTATCAACTTATTCAAGGCATTTCAGCTGTTTGACAAGTCTATTATTATGTAAACTATAAGTTGTTTCGTTAAATTCTTGAAACCGTACGAAAGAGGGCCTCAAGTAACCCTCAAAATAACTTTGACATCATCGTTTAACTAACTTACCGACTAAACAGAAAATGTCAAACTTTAAAATGGCTGCCCTGAAAAATTGACGTTTTTGCGATGTTCAGTTATTCCTGCGTGCCACGGATTAATGTCTTTAAACCTAATCATCATTCTTAAATAACTATGAATTTCCCTTGTATTATGGACCCATTTAGAAGCTAATGATGTAGACAACCTCCCTATGCAAAGGGATTTTTGATTTGCTTTGTCTACCTATTGAATAAATCAGTCAAAAGTGACCCCTTAAAAATGCGGATATTTTTCATAGCTCTATTTTCTCTTGAGGACGTTTTTTAAAAAAACCAAGAACATAGGGGCGGAGATATTGTTAATTTAATTGTACATGCTAAATTTCATCATAATCTGACAAATGGTTTTCAAGAAATTTGACAAGCGCGTTTGTACGGAAATTTCAGAGCAGGACTTTTAATTAGTGAAAGATCAAAACGATAATTGGCGATTTAGAGTAATGGATATGCGAATGACCATTGCGTGCGACTGCCTTCAGCCGAGTCAAGTCAACCATTGACTGACATGACGTGCGCCCGAAATCCCAAACGTAACTCCATTCGGTGTTAACCGCTCTAAATTACCATAAACAAATCGATGAATCGTCAAAAATAACAGAACAATAATATCTTCGATTAACAATTCTTAAAATAAACCGATTTTCTTTATCTAATGATGTCACGCGCCGTCATACATGTATTGATTTATTTTGCCTTGACCTAACTTCTCAACCGCCAGCGAAAGCCAGGTAGAGCGCTCTAATCGCGGTAGATGAGGTAACCATTTTTTATCAGATATTGATGTTACCCATTGTTGTGTTGTTTTTTCTTGAATCCAACTATACCCACATCTAACAGGTAACATTATTGAAAGAAAAACAAAAACCCGGCTGCAAAATGTTGTATCGTATGTCACTTCCGCTATCAAGATGATTCAAATGACACCTCATAATGTCGAAATACATCAAGTTGTATCAGCTGTATGCCGTGTCAAAGAAACGTCATATATACATTCCCACATACATACATAGATACATACACTCGAAAAACATAACCATCCTTCTTGCGCAGTCGGGTAAAAACCAAAATTTTGTTTTCGACCTGGAGGGCTATTCCTATATACGCGTGAGATGAGATGAGATTTTATCTTGGTCAGTCTCACACCTATGACGTCTCAAATAAGAGCAACAAGGACGAAATTAGGTGAGCTGAAAATCTCAAATCTCGGAATAGGGCTGCAGTTTTCAATTTTATTATTTTAAAAAGTAAAATAAAAAATTCCAACTGAAAAAAAGACATATACTTTATTATTTATATCCTCTGACATTCTAAACACAACGACGAATTTTAGAACAGAATTCATCAATAACACAAGATTTACCTAATCAAAAACATTTTATTATAAGTCTAAAAAAACTCTACTAAAGATTTGTTTAAAAATAGTTTGTTTTGAAGATGAACTTCCACGAAGTAACGCCTGATTCGAATTACGATCATGAACTTTAAATAAATTTGCGCAAAGTATAAAAATCTATCAGAGGTTAGGTTAGGTTAGTTTAGGTTCTGAATCTAAAGTTCAGAGTTAACATTTAAAGATAGGCTGGAAAAATGTATTAAAAAATAACTCCAAAAAATATCAAGTCAAGTCAAGTCAAGTCAAAATGTTTTTATTCAATTTAGGTATCAAAGATACACTTATGAACGTCAAAGTTATTTAAATAGACTCGACCGCCTTGTTCGGATAAAAAGCCTCTACTCAGAAGAACAGGCAAGAAACTGAGGGGCATTATTTTTTCAAATAATAAATAAATTAGTCTCACAAATTTTGGCTTACAACTAGGTAATATCTATAAATATTAGTGGCTACTTGGCGGAAGTGGAAGGCTCCAGACATCTTTATCTTCTAAATAATTCTTAACCTTATAATATCCTCTTTTCATTAATGTAGTTTTTACATGTGATTTGAATTTTCCCTCGGTGAGCCCTGTTATATTTTTCGGGATTTTATTGTAAAAACTAACGCAGTTGCCTAAAAATGACTTTCTTGACT
This sequence comes from Peribatodes rhomboidaria, assembly GCA_911728515.1. NCBI lineage: Eukaryota > Metazoa > Arthropoda > Insecta > Lepidoptera > Geometridae > Peribatodes > Peribatodes rhomboidaria. The sequence continues at coordinate 4,826,258 of OU452194.1, forward strand.
TAGTCAGTCTAAATCTCTGTACAGCTATCCTATCCTTATTTCTAGTGTTATAATTGTGATAGTCACTGTTCAATTTAAATTTATGTAGATTTTTGCGAACGTGCATAATATTTTCAAAGATATATAAAGAAGGTAAAGTTAAAATATTTATTTCTTTAAATAAATCTCTCAATGATTCACGGGGACCCATTCCGTAGATAGCGCGGACCGCTCGCTTTTGCAAAATAAAAATGGCCTCCACTTCAGCAGCTGATCCCCACAGCAAAATGCCATATGACATTATGCTGTGGAAGTAAGCAAAGTAAACCATCCGAGCTGTAGCTATATCCGTCAGTTGCCTAATCTTGCGAACCGCATAAGCAGCAGAACTAAGTCTCCCAGACAGAGCACTAATATGTGGACCCCATTGCAGTTTGGAATCAATGCTTATACCCAGGAACACCGTCGCCTTGTCTATGTTAAGTTTATCGCCCTCAAGCATTACGTTTGGTTCTATATATCTAACATTAGGCATGGAAAACTTTAAACACTTAGTTTTTTTTGCATTTAGTAACAAATTGTTCGCAGCGAACCATCTCGAAATAATAGTCAGTACGTTGTTCACATGCACAAGTTCACTATCTTTCCTATCTGTTCTAAAAATAAGAGATGTATCATCAGCAAATAGAACTATGTCTGTAAGGTCTTTAACCATATACGGCAAATCATTTATATACGCCAAAAATAAGAACGGGCCTAAGATAGAACCTTGTGGTACTCCCATTGTAACTAAAGATCCGGAAGATGTGACGCCATTAATTCCCACTTTTTGTTGTCTATCAGTTAAATATGACTCGACAAGATCTAGAGCGATTCCACGAATTCCGTAGTGGTGTAATTTACGGATCAAGGTGCGGTGTTCTACACAATCAAACGCTTTGGAAAGATCACAAAAGACACCGATGGCATCCTGTGAACTCTCCCAAGCTTCCATCACATGCGTAACTAATCGAACTCCCGCATCTGTTGTTGATCTACTTTTCGTGAAACCGAACTGATTTTCGTTTAATATACTGTGTATGTTAAAGTGACACAACAGTTGATTAAGTATAATCTTTTCAAATATTTTACTCAAAGCCGGAAGCACAGAGATGGGTCTGTAATTCGAGGGATCTGACTTACTACCCGATTTGAAGATAGGGGTAATTTTGCTGTTTTTCATTAAATCGGGAAATGTGCCTCTGTCAATACACATGTTAAATATGACCATGAGGTGTGGTGCAATAGTTTCTACTAAAGACTCTAACACTTTTACTGATAATCCCCATAAATCTTCACTAGATTTAACTCTTAAGCTTTTGAAAGTTTTGATAATTTCAGAGATGGAAGTGTATCTGAACCGAAAGTCTGGTATATCCCGCGAGAAGTGTTCTTTTAGAAAAGCACCTGCATCATCTGGAGACGAGTTAAGCGTTTTGGTGGCATCAAAGGGTATGCTAGAGGAGAAATGTTCAAAAGAGTTGGCTACCGATTTTGCATCAGAAACCGGCTGATTCTCAACTACCAGCGTAAATTCTGAATCCCTCGACTTACTTTTTCTCGTCTCTGTGTTGATGGTCTTCCAGACAGCTTTTATTTAATTATCGGATTTTTGAATTTTATCTTTTATAAACAAAGCTTTAGCGCGAATGCAAACCGACTTAAAAGTTTTCGAGTATTTTCTAACATAGTCATGAAAATCCTTACTAGATGTCAGAGATTTCTTGTTATATAAATAATACATAACATCTCTACTTTTTCGTATACCTCTGGTCGCCCAGTCACTAAACTGTATTTTTTGGTCGAATTGAATCTTCTTCTTTGGACAAATTTAATTAAATTTATTGCTAACTATTTTAAATAATTTTTCATAACTGTCATTAGGGTTATTGACAGAAAAATCAGTTAAAATAAGTTTCGACTCTATGCAATTATTTAGTCGTTTTAACCTACCTTTCGTTAATGGTCTACACTCAACTAAAGATGGTTTCTTTATTTTATCAATTTCAAATTTAATTGCAAGGCCCTTGTGATCTGACCTGACTCCGTTAAAGAGTGATAAATATTTTGTTTTACAACTTGAGAAAATATTGTCTATGCAAGTAGATGAGGTCTCCGTTACTCTAGTTGGCTCGCAGAAAAGATAGTTTAAATTAAATGCTTTAAATAAAGAAATTAGATTAATTTTATCCGTAGAATTGACTAAAATATCTATATTGAAGTCTCCGCAAACCAAAATAGATCTATTTGATTTAGAAAGTTTCTTTAGTACGCACTCCATTGTTGACATAAAATGATTGAAGTTAGATGCTGGCGGTCGATAAACACATGATATTATGTGCCTGTCCATTTCCGCACAAGCAATTTCACAGACACGTTCAACAGAATAGCCCCTTATGTCAGAGCGTTCCTTATATTTCATGTTATTTTTAAAAAGAATAATACAGCCTCCTCCTTCAGCGGATACTCTGTTAAACGCACTGGCCACCTGAAAATTTGTAACATTAAATAGCATTTTATTTGATTTTAACCAAGTTTCAGTGAATCATAAAATATCAAAATTATACTTATCTAATAAAAGTTCTATTTCTAAAATTTTGCCAGAGAAGCGGTTTATGTTTTGATAAAAAAGTGTGAAGAGGAAATAGAGGATATGCAGTCGGAATCAACCGAAGAGGTCGAACAACTGTTACCAGAACCAGAACAACAAAGAGAAAGACGATACCCATTGCGTGAAAGGAAACCTAGAGAATTTCCGGATCACGTCACATATCAAGCACTTCAAAGTGATGTGCCCTTAACTGTCAGTGAAGCTCTATCAAGTAGTGATAAAGAGAAGTGGAGAATCGCGATTGAGGAGGAGATGAATGCGCTGAGAAAGAATGAAACTTGGACGCTGGTGAAGCCACCGAAATCGAGCAATATCGTTGATTCGAAATGGTTATTTCGAATCAAAGAAGAGGCGGGGGGAATAACGCGCTACAAGGCTCGATTGGTCGCAAGAGGTTTTAGCCAACGTAGAGGCATTGATTACCTCGAGACGTTTGCACCAGTGATCAGACATGGTTCTTTAAGAGCACTGATAGCTTTAGCAGCCAGAGAAGAACTAAAAATTGACCAAATGGACGTAAAAACGGCATTCTTAAATGGTGATTTACATGAAGTCGTGTACATGAAACAACCAGAGGGTTTGGAAGTAAAAGGTAAAGAAGATCACGTCTGTCTTTTACATAAAGCACTGTATGGACTGAAGCAAGCTCCGCGAGCATGGAATGCAAAGCTGCATTCTCAGCTCACAAGGCTAAAGTTTAAGAGATCAGAAAATGAGCCATGTGTCTACATGCGCACACATGATGGCAAAATAATCATCATTGCTGTGTACGTAGATGACATTTTAATCTTCTGGAATAACAAGCAAGAGATGCTTAAGGTCAAGAGCGAATTGATGTCCAGTTTCGACATGAAAGACCTCGGGAAAGCTGAATTAATGTTAGGAATTCATATTGTGCAAGATGCTACTAGGATTAAGCTACACCAGGGGAAATATGTAGATAAGATTTTAAAGGCGTACAATATGGAAGACTGCAAACCGGTAGTCACACCTGCAGTGCCAGGTCAAAGGCTAGAGAAGCCTTCACATGACAGAAAACCAGATGGAAGGATTCCATATAGAGCATTGATGGGGTCTCTTATGTACTTAGCAGTCTGTACAAGGCCAGACATAGCTCATGTAGTTAACTACTTGAGTCAATTCAATGAGTGTTACGAGGAACAACACTGGGTCGCCGCCAAACGTGTGTTGAGATATCTCAAAGGGACAATAAGTCATGGGTTGAGATATTACACGGGAAGAAAACTGCAAGAAGTGATGGTGGCTTTCGCTGATGCTGACTATGCAGGAGATAGTGACCGTCATTCATATTCTGGCTCAGTGTTCCTTATTCAGGGAGGAGCTGTTTCGTGGCAGAGCACTAAACAACGAACTATTGCTCTTAGCACAGCAGAGGCTGAATATGTATCGGTATCAGAAGCTGTAAGAGAAGCAATATTTCTGCGAAGATTTTTAGCAGAAGTATCAGATCGACGGGTCTATAAGTTGGATGAAGCCATAACCATCTACTCTGACAGTCAGTCTGCCATCGCTATGGCAAAGAACCCAGTACACCACCAACGTACCAAACATGTAGACGTTAGATACCACTTTGTGCGTGAGGCAATTGTGAATAATTTTGTGATACTGAAGTACAAGGAGACAGCATGCATGGTTGCAGATGTTTTAACAAAACCACTTCCAAAGGGGAAGTTTGTGTGGTGTGTGAGGAGTATGGGTATGTGTGTTTGAGAAGCATGCAAGATGTTTGAATGGACATTAGGTTAAGGAGGAGTGTTGAAGCAAAGAGTTGCTACTGCACAATATGTAACCTCATGTCAGTAACACAGGCTGGTTGGTTTTTTGAATGAGGATTCAAAAAGACAACTGATTTTGAAATTGTGAAAAATTTGTGCGTTGACAATTAGCAGCATACTTGTCAAGAAGTGAAAATTTTTATTAGAATGTTTTTCCAAGAGTTTTAGTGATTATTGTGTTTGTTTGTAATGTAATATCTAATAATATTGCATTAAAGTGTTTCTCATGGATATTCTGCTTTATGTGTTCATAGACATAGTGTGAACCAACATTCATAGGGTAGGGTGACCCAACAGGGGTCACGGGGCAGAGGCCTTTTTCTCAACAAAGTGAAATGTCCACACACTTCTCTGTTGTCTCACTTAAAAGTTTAAACTATTGGTCACAGTTATGTTATTAGTACATTTACTAAAAACTGTGACCTTATCTTTGTACTTCGTTATATTTCCTATAACTGAATCAATATTGTAGGCTAACAATGTAGCAATCAAGTGTCTGCATTTCTTAGGACAATACATGCTGTCCTGTGTTAACTTAAAATTAGTACCTGGATGTCCGAGCTTTGCTCGGTATTTTTTTTTATTGTGTTTTTTGAAAAATAAACAATTGATTTTAGTCTAACCTCAAAGCAAACACTCATTGACTTCGTGTTACTTAACAACGCCATCTGCTATTGTGTCGTTAAAGCAATTAGTTGCTCACAAAAAATAGTATTATTATTCGCCAATAGATGTCAGGAAGAGTCATATTTTTGTTATTTTTCTTCCAAGTTTATGTTTAAGTTGATTATCGATAAAACACGAATAAAATGACATTTTCTAAAAATGATTCCTAGCTAGATCGATTTATCGCCCCCGAAACCCCTCCATATACTAAATTGTATGAAAATCGTTGGAGCCGATTCCGAGATTCCAATTATGTTTATATATATATATACAAGAATTGCTCATTTAAAGATATAAGATATGACGGAGGACCGACACCAAGATTGTTTTTAAAAAACGTGACGTCAGCAGTGCTGACGTCACCTCCTTCATCATCAGAGCGGTCGCTCATGTTTTGGTGAAGAAGGAAACACGAACTTGTTATTTTTGTAGTTTTATTATTCTTCACAAACTTGTCGAGAGGTGCGAACGCTCCGGCGGCTCGCACTCGACTGAATCACGAGCCGTCGGTCGATCGCTTTTATACTAAAACCAGGGCTTGCGCAAGCAATGTTTACAAAACCATTAAGAACTAGTTTTGTATTCTCTAACTCGAGTTTTACAATTAATTAGGTTTAACAATCAATATTTGAAGGTTTTAAACGTTAACTTAACAGTTAAATAATTGTGATGATTTGTTCTCGCGCCGACACGGCCATACTGACAGGCAGTGCGCGCTCTGCACTAGCCTTGTTGTGTTTGTCTGTAACAATAAAGTTTATTTCTTCTGAGTTTGATATCTGTAAGCAATTGGCATTGCTTAACAATAATGAGTACCTAAATGAACACCTTACACATGTGTGGTTTACTGTTAGCAAATGCTCTTTGGAATTATGTGCTCTTTGTTTCATATGTTCATAGAACTTATGATCATTCAGAAGTGTAAAGAATGTTTTGTAGGTTCTCGGAGGGTCTCGGAGGTTCTCGGAGGTTCTCGGAGGGTCTCGGAGTTTCTCGTAGAATCTCGTAGGTTCTCGGAGGGTCTCGGAGGGTCTCGGAGGGTCTCGGAGGGTCTCGGAGGGTCTCGGAGATTCTCGAAGATCCTAGGGTATATTTAAAGGAAGATGGCCCTTATGTAATCAATTTGAACACTCACAGTTTTAATCAGAAGATGCGTTTGTATCTTGATTCGGAGGTCGCGGTACCTCCGCTCGTGATGTGGAAGGCCCGGAGTGAAGTGATGCGGCAGCAATCTCTTGTGGAGCTGGTGACCCATCTCGCGCCGACACGGTTTCTTGATCACCAGGTTGTGGAGCACGACGGAGCTGATCATGAGCGACTTTTCTGGGGCGCCCTCTGCCGACGACTCTCTTTACCAAGTAGCGATCATTGTCTAATATCCTACAAATCTCAAATGGTTCGCTAAACTTCAGGTCCAAAGAAGTTTGATTACGAGGATTGTTTTTAATGAGGACATAGTCCCCTCTCTCAAAGTGTCGAATCTTGGCTTTACGTAGGTTAAAGCGTTGTCTATCTTGTTCGCCGGATTGAGACATTTTCTGTTGTACATGCTGATTAAGCACCTCGATATTAATAGTTTGACTATCAACATCCACCAAGTTCAGGAGCTCAGGAGGTACACAATGTTTCCGCTGAGTGATGAGTGTGAGCGGGGCTACGCCAGTGACACGATGAGGTGTACAATTCATAGCTAGCTGGAGTTCTTCCAGTGTAGTGTGCCATGGTTCTGCTTCGTAGTTCTTGATCATAATCAATGCGTTCTTTAAAGTTGCGACCATTCTCTCAACTTGACCATTCGCTCGGCTAACTCCTGGTGCAATGGTGTGAATATTTATTCCAGTACGCTCACTATAATCTTTGAACTCGCCCAGGAACTCTCTTCCACCATCGACAATGATTTGCACTGGGGTTCCAAATAGGTGTACCGTACGTTTCAAGGCAGCAAGCGTGCTATGCGGGTTTTTGTTTGTGGCGAAATAGAATAAGACATATTTCGTGAAGGCGTCAATAGTAATGATAACATACTGTTGATCATGTGGAGTGCCAAGCTTTCCCGTTATATCCATGTGAATAACTTGAAAAGCGGCTGATGGTTTCTGTATTGGATGCAACTGTGCTTGAACTGCGCCCGACGTTCCTTTCGACGTCTTGCATATCACGCAGTTGTCCACAAACCTTCGAACTGTAGAACTCATTTTGTTGAACCAATAGGTTTCCTTGATCTTCTGCAATGTCTTTTCCCAGCCAGGGTGCTTAAGTGCTGTGTGAAATGAGTTGATGATGCTCCATTGAAAGGATTTTGGTACCACTGTGCACCACTGAGGACCAGAGATAGGGTCTTGGACGTTCCTTTTCAGGACATCATCTTTTAGGACGTATCCTTCAACTGGATTACTATCTCCTAAGGAATCCATTATTGGTCGTAGTTCTTCATCTCGTCGCTGTTCAACTTTGAGCCAATCGAAATCTTTGGTCATGACGTTGACGGCAAGTTCACTCGGATTACGGCTAAAGAAATCTGCGTGTTGGAGTCTCTCACCCTTACGGTATTCCACCTCAAAATCATAGTTTTGTAGGAATGCCCACCAGCGATGAATCCTTGGCAATAGATCCTTTTTATGCTTGGATGCTTTTAGTGCATTGCAGTCCGTTATCACGGTGAATTTACGACCGTAAAGGTACTGTCGAAAATATTTTATGGCACGTACCACCGCCAAAGTCTCTAATTCGTAGGAGTGATAACGGCTTTCTGCATCAGTGGTTCTCATGCTCATAAATGCCACTGCATGTTGACGTCCATCGATCACCTGAACTAGTATTGCACCGAATCCAAGGCTGCTTGCATCAGTAAATAGCTGTATAGGCGCTTCTTCTTGAAACAGCGTTAGCACTGGAGCAGATGTCAGGCATTCTACTATCATGTTTCGTGCTTTGTCATGTTTGTCTTCCCATTGCCATTTGACGCCTTGCTTTGTCAACTCATACAAAGGCATCATGATGCGGGAAAAGTCGGGTATAAACTTCCTGAAATATCCCGCTAAACCGTTGAATTGTCGTACTTGCTTAACAGTTTTTGGCACTGGTGCTTTGACGAGAGCTTCTACTTTCCGTGGACTTGGTCTTACTTGTCCGTCAGACACAACGTTTCCAAGATATTCAATGGATCGTTTGAAGAAACTGCATTTGTCCGCGTTGATGGAAAATCCTGAATCTTGAAGAGCTATGAGGATTTGCTCGAGATTCGACAAGCCCTCGGAAAAGTCGACGCATTTACTCAATACATCATCAACATACACCTGTGCAACAGGCCCCAGAAGCGGAAATAACGCCCGGTTGATACAGCGTTGATAAACAGAGCAAGCATTGCTTAAACCGAACGGCATTGTTAAATATTCAAATAGGCCATCTGGTGTGACGAAAGCAGTCTTCTCAATCGAGTTTTCAGATATCGGTATTTGATGAAAGCCAGCCGCCATGTCTAAACTTATGAAGAAACGACCATTAGCTAGCTGATCGATCTGATCAGAGATCAGCGGAAGTGGATAATGATCACGTAAAGTATTTGCGTTTAATTCTCGAAAATCCACGCAGAGACGGTCATCGCCGTTCTTTTTCTTCACCAGTATGATCGGGCTTGAATAAGGAGACTTACTTTCACGAATAATGTTGTTGTCGAGTAGCTCGTTGATGATAGCACGAACTTTCTCTCGTTCTACAGGGCTCAGTCGATATGGTCTTCGTTCCACGTATTTGTCGGGGTTTTTGAGTCTGATCTCCAGTTCACCGGTATTAACCCTCGTCTTTGGGTATCCATGAATAAACAGATGTTCATATTTGTTCAGGAGTCCACGTAGCTGCGCGATATCATCATCGCTGGTTAAATCGGTGTTTAAATCGTTGAAGATGGGACTATTTGCACTCACTTGATTAACAGACGATTGATGAATCAGCTTCGTTCCACTGGATGTGATAATCATACTGAGGTTTGTGCTATGGATCAAGTCCATTCCAACCAAAATGTCAGTGGTCATGTCATAATCTGGCAGTACAAAAAATTGCAGCTCTACCCGGATGGAGTCGATGATACAAATAGTTACGAGTTTTGTTAATGATAATGCCGGAAATTGTCCAATTCCCTTTAAGTAATTAGCAGTTTCACTTCTTTTTCCAGGTAAAGTAGCAGCAACAGATTCTCGAATAATTGAACACTCTGCCCCGCTGTCGAAAACAGCTTGGATGGTTTTATCGCCTATTTTGATGATAATAGGCGCCAGCTTCGTTCCTGCTACGCAATTCACGCTTGATGTCAGCGAACGTTCCCGTTTGTAGCATACGTCGTAAGTATGACCAGGTTTCTTACAGTACGTGCAAGTCTGTTGTCGTGGATTCTCTGGTAAACTAGGCGTCTTAGAATCATTTTTGTTCGTTTCAGTTTTGGTCTCTGTTGCTTTAAACCTACAATTATTTGTAGAATGGTTCGTCTTCCTACAGATACGGCAGCTTGATGTTGATTGCGTGGTTTCGAACAACCGTGGACGTTTGTTGGGAACAGTAAAGCCTGTGTTGGAATGAGGTCGCTTTTTACGGATCGAAGATGCGATCGAAATAAGTTCGGGAACTGAAGTTGCTCTGGCGTTCAACAGTTCGATACGTAACCGTTCATCGTTAACACATCCAATCACCGCTTCAACAGCATGTTCGTTATTAAGGGTATCTTTCGTCACTCTTCTCCACAAAACCCAGGCACGTGATAGAAACTCGGCAATATCTTTCGACGTATCATAAACATGTTCCCGGAAACGTACAATATCACGAGAGTATCTGCTTTCGGGCTCGTAGGTGGTGACGAGGTTCTGTTTCAGTTCGTTCCATGAAGTCGTAGTCACCATCCAGTCGTCGATCCACATCTTGGCCCGTCCTTTCAATAAGCTACAGACTTTCATACGTACATCGAAATCGTTAAGTCTGTACGCTTCGATAGCCTTGTCTATGTGCTGGCACCATTCACGTATGCTGACGTTGGTATCAGGATCGAATGATGGGAGGTAAATGTCCTTGATCTTCACTTTGGCTTCAGTTGGCGGAGCACACAAACGCTCTGACATTTTCTGCATCATCTCCATCATTTGGACGAGGAACTGTGGTGGTACTCCACTCATAGACGAGTTGGATTCAGGTACGCTCGTCTGTATTTCTTGAAGCGTACGTCGTTGTGACGCAAATTCCATCGCGGCACTCGATGATGTAGTAGGTATAGACAGCGGCATTTGTTCTTGCTGGTCATCAGGTGGTAAATGAGCTGATGAGGAAGTGGATGGGATTGAGATCCGTTCCAATCCCACTTCTGATGACGGAGGACCGACACCAAGATTGTTTTTAAAAAACGTGACGTCAGCAGTGCTGACGTCACCTCCTTCATCATCAGAGCGGTCGCTCACGTTTTGGTGAAGAAGGAAACACGAACTTGTTATTTTTGTAGTTTTATTATTATTCACAAACTTGTCGAGAGGTGCGAACGCTCCGGCGGCTCGCACTCGACTGAATCACGAGCCGTCGGTCGATCGCTTTTATACTAAAACCAGGGCTTGCGCAAGCAATGTTTACAAAACCATTAAGAACTAGTTTTGTATTCTCTAACTCGAGTTTTACAATTAATTAGGTTTAACAATCAATATTTGAAGGTTTTAAACGTTAACTTAACAGTTAAATAATTGTGATGATTTGTTCTCGCGCCGACAGATAAATAAATTGATTACTATCAAAAAATAGCAGCTTATCACTATGACGGGAAACTATGTTAAACATTAATGCATTCAAAGAATGGATGTGGTTATTTTGACTTCTAGTCAAAGAGTCTGAGTATGGAAATGCACATAACATTACTTTGAATGCATTTAATTTCAACAGACAAGTTATTCTTGCAATCACTTCTTTCCTGTCTGTACCTAAACTTTGCCCCAGGTAAACCACAACAATTGTACTACTATCTATTTTACAGCTTAATATTTTCTTTTCAATTTGAGCATAATATGATGCTCCTGGCATGCAGTGGTTTACCACAGAACAACTAACACTGTTGCTCAATAAGGAACCTAAGCCTACACCTATTCTGTCTGAAAAAACTAAGATTTGGTTAATACACTGTACCTCACTCTGCTCCGCCTCTAGGATTAATTTAGGTGAACTAGTAGTAAGGGTTGAGGTATCTTTTTGAGGGTGGTTAGAACCCGTCATGAGGTTGTTCTCAGAGTGTAGGGTCACACTCTCTACATTACTATTAACCAGGTCTACTAGCTCAATTGCAGTCTTGTAGTGCTCGCTTAGATGAATTTGAGCAGACTTGTATCCAGAAAAGATATCTTGTAATGTATTTTCTTTCTGGAGCAGGTCAGAGCTAAGTTGCAGTGTATCATTATCATATAATCGCCTAGTAATGTCTAGTTCTTCCATACAGTTTTTTAGTTGCTCTTCTAATGACAATTTATCTTTAATTAAATCTACATTTTTACTGAAATAACACCTTTTTTTCAGTTGTTTTTGACATTTTTTTATGATTTTCTTAACTTTAATATATTTTTTAATTTTGTTGTGACTTTTTAAATGGGTGGTAGTATTATTCATACATTTTTCCTTAGTATGTTCAATGTTTACTATAGGTTTTAAATTCATGCCACCACCTACCAGCTCATCGAATAGGTATATATAATATCATTAAAGTAAATCTATACTTACTTACTAATATTATAAAGAGGAAAGATTTTTATGTAAGAATGTTTGTAATCGAAAGATTTCAATAGAATGATCAGTAGAATTTCACACTTTACCTAGTCCTTGCAAACCAGACCGGAATGCACATGGACTGCACCGGCATTTGGTGAGTAAAGGCTGGAGACCTTCACTCAAGTGCTATCCTTGTAGCACTATACTTACATACATTAAAAACCATGCATAATGTCATATGGCATTTTGCTGTGGGGTTCAGCTGCTGATGTAGAAGCCGTTTCTATTTTGCTAAAGCGAGCGGTCCGCGCTATCAACGGGATGGGTCCCCGCGAATATTTCAACTGTGTTCGTTTTTAAAATAAAATCCCGAAAAATATTACAGGGCTCACTGAGGGAAAATTCAAATCCTAGGTAAAAACTACATACATTAATGAAAAGAGGGTATTATGAGGTTTAAGGCTTATTTAGAAGACAAAGATGCCTGGAGCCTTCCACTTCCGCCAAGTAGCCACTAGTACGAGTACTTAGATATTACCTAGTTGTAAGCAAACATTTGTGAGAAAGTAATATATTTATTTTTTTGAATAAAATAACGTCTCTCAGTTTCTTGCCTGTTCTTCTGAGTAGTGGCTCTTTTTCCGAACAAGGCGGTAGAGTCTATTATAAAACTTTAACGTTCATATATTATATGACATCATATATTCTGAGCTGGGGGGCGTGGGTTCGATTCCCACCTAGGGCAAACATTTATGTGATGAACATTTGTGTTTGTTCTATGTCTGGGTGTTAGTATCTATTTAAGTATGTATATCAGTCTCTGGCAGCCATAGTAAAAGCTTTGCTTAGTTTGGGGTCAGGCGACCGTGTGTGGAAGTGTCCCGAATTTATTTATTTATTTATATCTTTGATACCCAATAGAATAAAAAACATTTTTTTTTTGCTCTCCCATCCAGGGTAATTTGGTGCGACGCCAAACGTCTTGTGCATTTGCCAGTGTCAAGTTACTATAGTTTTTTACAAATAATGGAGTAGGAGTTTTGGCGGGAACCGAAAAGATGGTGTCGTGATTTATAATTATTTTCTAAAACTTGTGATTCTTCGAGTGGTAAAGTGTAATAATGGTGGATAATTAACGTTTACCGGTTCGTCAACGTGCACGAGTGTGGGCAAATGATACAAACATTGCGAAACGCGACTTTTTGTGTTCTCTGCAAAACTTCATTTAAAGTCTCAGTAAAGTATCTATAACTTTACTGGAATGGGGAAACGGGAGGGATTCATCATCTTGATCATCACCTCACCATCGATTTCCATCCATAGTATAGATCCAAATGCACATGACGTGCGACGCCAAATTCCCCTGAATGAGGGAGAAAAAAAATAATAATGGAGTGATGATGATAAGGTGATGATGACGATGACGAATTCCTCCCCTTTTTCTATTTCAGTAAAGTGAAACTTTACAGTTAAATAGTGAAACAGTTAATATTTTAGGTGGAGGTTTGTAGAGAACACGAAATGTCACGTTTTACAGTTATTACTCTTTAACACTCGAAGAATCACAAGATTTAGAAAATAATACAAAATTACGACAACACCTTTTCGGTTCCCGCCAAAAACCCTACAAAACATTTTGACTTGACTTGCCTTGACATGGCGTTGTAAGCTGCCAGAATCCGAACTAGAAATAAGCTTGTGTGTCTATCTCTACCTCACAGAATATGCCCTATTACATAGGTCCAGAAGGATAATCTTCATACAAAACACGATTTTGAAACATGTCAAATTTATTTTGGTAGCTTAATAAAACCTTTTTTTCTATACGTGATGAATTTGCCATTAAAAGAGGTTACCCGATTTAGTTGGGTAAATTATATAACGATCAGAGTTTAAAGAAATCACAAGACCGGAAACAAAGTATTAGGCCAGCTTAGGCCAGAGCTAAACTACACACAAAGTCTTACCCAGATCCATTCATGACACTATACTACAAACTAATATTATAGATTGTATATAAACCTTAACTAAAATCAGAATAGGTAAAAGGTAAGAATTTAAGTAAAAATCAAGAGTACGAATTTGAGTTAAAATCAATAGTAATCCCTTTAATCTTATTTACACATAAATTTATCCATTATCATTATTTACATCATACATTTCAGTTATTTTTTCGGCAATAAAATAACATTACAATTACATAAAAATAAAAGTGACGCCTGCTTGTCACGATATTTCACTGTTACGTATCTTTCTTTCTTGCGAAGGTGCACAGAGCAAATTGTTGAAAGGCGACGAAGTTTCCACTAATTTTCATTTTTACTTTGGCGAATTATTTTTGTCCACTGATCGGCTAAACTGGATCCTTATGAAACCTAAAGATAATTTATTGGGAAAATATAAAAATACCTTGTGGCAACACTTTTTTCAGCAACTTTTCGCTCTGTTGACATTAAGAATTAATTACAATTATTAGCTTTTTATAGCACATAAAATGTATATAAATGATTTACGGATGATATGTGACGTCTTTTTTTACTGTTTTGGATATTCTGAAATTTCGGCATGAGTGGACTACACAGTTCACCATATTTATTGGTTAGTGGGGAGACGTAACCGCTACTGGATGACATCGAAGACTGACTAGTGAACTGGTTGACTTTCAATGGTTTGGTTTACTTTTTTTGGAATCATTATTTTTGACCGATTAGGAGTCTTTCCTCTATGTCTATGCTCTACCTTTATTCTCTTTTCTAAGATCTTCGCCATGATCCAAAAAAACAAAGTCTAGCATTTCGGGAGCAAACACGTAAGACGTCACTCGTCATTGTCGTCTCTTTCGAACTTGTTTTACGTGACCTATTTCGGTCTTTCTTAAGCATCGATTGACGTCACTACGTGTTGCTCACGTGACCATTTTTGACTCGGAATGCTATAGCTGGCAGAGTATAATATTACAGCATGATCTTCGCCAAGACGCCGACCTATCTGTCGGTCGAATGACTTTTGTCAGTTTCTTATTTATTTACATTTTTATATATTTATTTTACTAACACTAATTTTAGTTAATGTAAATTCAATGGAACGATGTATTTAGGGTGTTAAGTATGGCTTAATGTAGAAAATCACACCCTTTTTGTCTTGCATAATGTTCGTCGGAGCTGTGGTGGTTGCTTGGATTCTGATGGTAGACTGCGAACAGTACGATGAATATGAATATGGTGATGGAGACTATGATAACCGTTATGGTGATTACGCTGAAGGTCAGTTTAGGGCGTACATCTCAACTTGGAAAGGGCTAGTGGAAAGGCAAGGCGATGACTATCCCTATCCGAGCTCAGATCAACCTAGAGAATAAGATGGCGCACAGCGAATGATTTAGGTGAAGCCAAAAACCATGCAAAAACTACGCTACTGTCGTATATGTACAACACGCACACAGTGACGCAAATAAAACTACGCTACTCGCTTGGTCGTTCTTACCTCGATATTATGTGCATTGGTTTATGGTATAATTTCGTGTACATAAATATATGTACATAGTGTGGCATACTAGTGTGGCCAGGACAACATTATGAGGTTCTTTTTAAAAACTGTGCAGTTTTTTACAAGTCAATTTTTAAAAAGACGTAACATTGAACTCTAACAAATATGTGCAGTTTTAGAATATTAAATCTACTAAAGTTGTACATTGGAACGGAAATGGCTAACGTAGAGCTTGGGAATAAATCTTAGTTTCCGTGCAATTGTAAATGTTTTTCATTTTTTTTTTTTATGTACAATAAGTCGGCGTTTGACCACCAACTCGCCTGTTGTTAAGCGACGTTGTGGTCTAAGATGGAGCACGACGACCTATAAGATACTTATTCACTCTAGCCTTGAAGTTTACTAGAGTGAAGAAGTACAAAGACGGCAGTTGAGTGAGGCGCTCCAAGTGCGCTACTGCTCAGACCCGTCTTCGGAACGGTTACACCGGACTACATCCCGAAACACGACTAGGTCATTTCACGGCATGGCTTGGTCCGGTGGGTGGTAACTAGCCACGGCCGAAGCCTCCCACCAGAGTTTGCTACCCGGTTAGTACTACCCGGGGACCACGTGTAGGGAATCAGAATAGAGTACACTCCTACGGACGTGGGTAGCTCAGCCCCCAATGGTAACATTACCACGCACACACGTTTAAAAAGAAGTGACTTCAGCGAGATATAACGCAGTGTTCCATCTTTTCCTCTAGATTGATCTGAGTATTCGAGAACCTTTAGGCGACTCTAGGTCTCGGTCTCGAAGTCAGCGAGGACGGCGCGGCAACGTAGGCCCCCCAATTCCCACCGTGCCACTTCGAGACCAGCAGGCCCATCATGCGCACGCGACAAAATTCTTCTCGTCACTTTTCTCGTGTGAGAACGTGACAAGGCTACGTGTAAACATATGTCTATCTCGATAAAAATTAAACCACCGAAAAAAATTAAAAGAAAAAAAATATTGTAATAATTAAGTTCTTAAACTAATGTAGTTAAACCTAAGTAATTTTGGGTCGGCGTCAAACTTATAAAGGTAAGTACCATGGTATAATAATGTACTCCGTCAGGTATGGCATTTAGCAACACGTAGTGACGTCAACCGATGCTTAAGCAAGACCGAAATAAGTCATTTACAACAAGTTCGAAAGAAACAGTTGACGATGACGTCATTACGTGTTTGCTGAACGCTAGACCTTGTTTTTTTTTGGATCATGGTAAGTACCTATACTTATTTACGCCCCCGCTTTGCTTCACACTTTACGTAGGTAATAAATAATTACCTGATTTTCTTGTTAGGGCCCCTAACACCTGCACACGCTGCGTACGCCCGCGCGTGTGAAAGCCCGTCTATTACTATTGCCAATGAGCTAACAAGTCCATGCTTTTACAGAATCGCCTGCTCTCGGCCATGGACCCGATGCTGGACGAGTTCGCAGGTTCGGAGAGGTCTCTAGAACCCCCTTGCTCAGAAACTATGACGACATCAAGGGTAAAGTACTTTCAAAGTGAAAATCAAAGTCAAAGTTAAAATGTTTTTATTCCATTGGCACGCTATTTTTTCTGTATAAACGCGATCGTAGTCGCGGGTGACAGCTGGTACGTAATAGAGCTCTCTCTCTTTTCCCGACTACGTAACCCACGTGGTAGTGGTTTTTCCTCATTTATCTTCTCTACTTTATTATTACAGGAGCGCTACGGAAGATCATGCCAGGACGCACGGAACTGTTCCAAGACCTTTTCCAGCCCCAGATAACGGAGAGGGCTACTCTTCAGATCACTCCAGACCCTCAATCATTTCACCAGTTTGGCAGTCTACCCTCACCCAAATTGCATAGTCCACCCTCACCCCAATTTGACAGTCCACCTTCATACCAGTATGATGATCCACCGTTACACCAGTTTGACGGTCCAACTTTAGAACAGTTTGACAGCCCATCTTCACACCAGTTTGCCATTTCACCCTCAGCTCAATCTGACAGTCCACATTCCTACCATTATAACAGTCCACCTTTACGCCAGTACGACAGTCCGTCTTTACGCCAGTATGACAGTCCACCTTTACGCCAGTATGACATTCCACCTTTACGCCAGTATGACAATCCATCTTCACCCCAATTTGACATTCCACCCTCACCCCAATTTGACAGTTTACCTTCTTACCAGTTTGATAGTCCACCTTTACGTCAGTATGATAGTCCACCTTTACGCCAGTATGATAATCAACCTTTGATCATGCTACCTCCAGACAAGTTTGGCAATCCGTCAACAAATCAATTTGACTCTCTACCACTAAGCCAGTACGGGGTCTACGAGGAGATCACGCCTGAGACTGGACAGCAATACTTTGAGGAAACTGAGAAGACTGATGCCGTGATGTACGGATTGACACCAGAAGAAAATACCAACACGCCTTGGTTCTTGAAACATGACATGGAACGATTAACTCAGGTGCAGTCGACAGCAACGATGAAGCTAGCGCCCAACTACGCAATGCAGATTTCATTGACTCGCGTACTAGTGAGGTCAACTAACAATAAAGCAATAAATTTAACAACCCGCTTGCCAGTGAGGTCAACATCCCATACAGCAATGAATGCTGTGATGCGCATGCCTGTGAGATCAACGGCCCGCAAACCAACAAACTTAACGATCCGCCTGCCAGTGAGATCAACATCACGTACAGAAATGAATAGTATGATCCGCATGCCTGTGAAATCAGCGATCGGCAAAGCAAACAATTCTACGAAACACGAGCAAATAAGGTCAATGAGCCGTGCAGCAATGAATCAAATGATCAACAGTCAACAGTCAACATCCCGTACAGTAATGAATTCTACGATACGCATGCCTGTGAGGTCATCGACCCGCAAACCAATAAGTTCAATGGCCCGCGTGCCAGTGAGGTCGACTTCCCAGACAGCAATAAGTGCTATGATCCGTATACCTATAAGGTCAACGGCCCGCAAAGCAACACATTTAACGATCCGCCTGCCAATGAAGTCAACATCCCGTTCAGCAACGAATGCTGTGATCCGCATCCCTATTAGATCATCGACCCACAAACCCATAAGTTCAACGATCCGCGTGCCAGTGAGGTCAACATCCCGTCCAAAAACTAATGCTACGAACGACATGTCTGTGAGGTCAACGACTCATCCACCTATGCCTGCTATGATCCGCATGCCTGTAAGGCTAACGACCCGTTCAGCAACTAATTCAAGGATCCGCGTACCTGCGAGATCATCGTACCACTCACCTGCAAGAACGAAAGGAAGACAGACTTCGCTAATACGTACAGTGAGTAATCAATGATACGAGTAGTACGGCCCTTCATAGATTACAATTTAATAATACTCGCAAGAAACGATACTTCAGTCGCATGCTAGTAGAGTACAAGTTCGCTAGTCGATATTCGTACATAATGCTACTAAAAAGAACTAAATTAAAAAATATATTAATAAATAAATTTGAGACATTTTTGCACACAAGGTCGCCTAGCCCCAAACTAAGTAAAGCCTGTACAATTGGTGTCAGAGACTGAGATACATACGTATACTTATTTAAAATACATAATAACACCCAGACATAAAACAAACGCAAATAATCATCACATGAATGTTTGCCCTAGGGATTCGAATCCACGCTTCCAGGCTCAGAGGACAGGTTCACTACCAACTAAGCCACCGAGGCAGTTGAATTATCTGCATTTGCAGCACACACTACTATGACGTTTGTAATTAAATCGAGGGAGGAGTTTGGCTGTGTGAACTTGGCACCCGACTTTGAAAAAAAATTTTTTTTTATAATTTAATTAATAGATTTCGGTAAGTATAAGATAGTAGTGATGTTAACTTTTTAAGTAGTAGTGCCAAAAAAATAAAATAAAAAAATTAAAAAACGTCAGCCCCCGACTTTGAAAAAAAAAATTTTTTTTTACGGTTTCGTATACTAAAACGTTAGTAGTTGATTGTAGTAATTTTTTTTTGTTTGTAGTACAAAAGGAAAAAAAAAAATTTTTTTCCTAGTATATTTCCATAGAAAAAAATACTCATTTATTAGACTTATTTGATAGATTTTAATAAGTACTTGATGGAAGAGAAGCTATTTTAAAAATTAAATGTGCCCAAAACATAAAAAAAAATATAAACAAAAAATATCTTCCCCAAAATTGCAATCACTGAAAAAAATCTTTCACTACAAACTTTTACAAACATCTTTCAGGCAATTTTAGTGTTTTTGGACGTTTGTAGTTATCGTATGGCACTTCGATCGGAACCAATTTAAGAAAACTAAGTGAAAACCTAGATTTTTTCACATATATCGATTTTGAACAATTTCTGTAACACTACAAACGATTTTTTTCCACTACAAACCTCTACGAAGCTCTCTCAGTCGTTTTCAACGTTTGTAGTAATTGTATAATACTTCAATCAGAATCAATTAACGAAAACTCCGTTAAAACCTACATTTGGTCACTTAAATCGCCTTTGAGCAATTTCTGTACAACTACATTCGATTTTTTTTTCAATACAAACCTCTACGAAGCTCTCTCAGTCGTTTTCAACGTTTGTAGTAATTGTATGTTCCTTCAATCCGAATCAATTAACGAAAACTCAGTTAAATCATAGATTTTCTCACATTTATCGCTTTTGATCAATTTCTGTACAACTACATACGATTTTTTTTTCACTACAAACCTCAACGAAAGTCCCTTAGTCGTTTTCAACGTTTGTAGTAATTTTATGTTCCTTCAATCAGAATCAATTAACGAAAACTCAATTAAAACCTAGATTTTCTCACATTTATCGCTTTTTATCAATTTCTGTACAACTACAAACGATTTTTTTTCAACTACAACCCTCTACGAAGCTCTCTCAGTCGTTTTCAACGTTTGTAGTAATTGCATGTTCCTTCAATCAGAATCAATTAACGAAAACTCAATTAAAACCTAGACTTTCTCACATTTATCGCTTTTGATCAATTTCTGTACAACTACAAACGATTTTTTTTCCACTACAAACCTCTACGAAACTCTCTCAGTCGTTTTCAACGTTTGTAGTAATTGTATGTTCCTTCAATCAGAATCAATTAACGAAAACTCCGTAAAAACCTACATTTTGTCACTTTTGAACAATTTCTGTACAACTACATACAATTTTTTTTTTCACTACAAACCTCTACAAAGGTCCCTTAGTCGTTTTCAACGTTTGTAGTAATTGTATGTTCCTTCAATCCGAATCAATTAACGAAAACTCAGTTAAATCATAGATTTTCTGACATTTATCGCTTTTGATCAATTTCTGTACAACTACAAACGATTTTTTTTCCACTACAAACCTCTACGAAGCTCTCTCAGTCGTTTTCAACGTTTGTAGTAATTGTATGTTCCTTCAATCAGAATCAATTTACGAAAACTCAGTAAAAACCTAGATTTTCTCACATTTATCGCTTTTGATTAATTTCTGTACAACTACATACGATTTTTTTTTCACTACAAACCTCTACAAAGGTCCCTTAGTCGTTTTCAACGTTTGTAGTAATTGTATGTTCCTTCAATCCGAATCAATTAACGAAAACTCAGTTTAATCATAGATTTTCTCACATTTATCGCTTTTTATCAATTTCTTTACAACTACAAACGATTTTTTTTCCACTACAAACCTCTACGAAGCTCTCTCAGTCGTTTTCAACGTTTGTTGTAATTGTATGTTCCTTCAATCAGAATCAATTAACGAAAACTCAGTAAAAACCTAGATTTTCTCACATTTATCGCTTTTCATTAATTTCTGTACAACTACATACGATTTTTTTTTCACTACAAACCTCTACAAAGGTCCCTTAGTCGTTTTCAACGTTTGTAGTAATTGTATGTTCCTTCAATCCGAATCAATTAACGAAAACTCAGTTAAATCATAGATTTTCTCACATTTATCGCTTTTGATCAATTTCTGTACAACTACATACGATTTTTTTTTCACTACAAACCTCAACGAAAGTCCCTTAGTCGTTTTCAACGTTTGTAGTAATTTTATGTTCCTTCAATCAGAATCAATTAACGAAAACTCAATTAAAACCTAGATTTTCTCACATTTATCGCTTTTTATCAATTTCTGTACAACTACAAACGATTTTTTTTCAACTACAACCCTCTACGAAGCTCTCTCAGTCGTTTTCAACGTTTGTAGTAATTGCATGTTCCTTCAATCAGAATCAATTAACGAAAACTCAATTAAAACCTAGACTTTCTCACATTTATCGCTTTTGATCAATTTCTGTACAACTACAAACGATTTTTTTTCCACTACAAACCTCTACGAAACTCTCTCAGTCATTTTCAACGTTTGTAGTAATTGTATGTTCCTTCAATCAGAATCAATTAACGAAAACTCCGTAAAAACCTACATTTTGTCACTTTTGAACAATTTCTGTACAACTACATACGATTTTTTTTTCACTACAAACCTCTACAAAGGTCCCTTAGTCGTTTTCAACGTTTGTAGTAATTGTATGTTCCTTCAATCCGAATCAATTAACGAAAACTCAGTTAAATCATAGATTTTCTGACATTTATCGCTTTTGATCAATTTCTGTACAACTACAAACGATTTTTTTTCCACTACAAACCTCTACAAAGCTCTCTCAGTCGTTTTCAACGTTTGTAGTAATTGTATGTTCCTTCAATCAGAATCAATTTACGAAAACTCAGTAAAAACCTAGATTTTCTCACATTTATCGCTTTTGATTAATTTCTGTACAACTACATACGATTTTTTTTTCACTACAAACCTCTACAAAGGTCCCTTAGTCGTTTTCAACGTTTGTAGTACTTGTATGTTCCTTCAATCCGAATCAATTAACGAAAACTCAGTTAAATCATAGATTTTCTCACATTTATCGCTTTTGATCAATTTCTGTACAACTACAAACGATTTTTTTTCCACTACAAACCTCTACGAAGCTCTCTCAGTCGTTTTCAACGTTTGTAGTAATTGTATGTTCCTTCAATCAGAATCAATTAACGAAAACTCAGTAAAAACCTAGATTTTCTCACATTTATCGCTTTTTATCAATTTCTTTACAACTACAAACGATTTTTTTTCCACTATAAACCTCTACGAAGCTCTCTCAGTCGTTTTCAACGTTTGTAGTAATTGTATGTTCCTTCAATCAGAATCAATTAACGAAAACTCAGTAAAAACCTAGATTTTCTCACATTTATCGCTTTTGATCAATTTCTGTACAACTACATACGATTTTTTTTTCACTACAAACCTCTACAAAGGTCCCTTAGTCGTTTTCAACGTTTGTAGTAATTGTATGTTCCTTCAATCCGAATCAATTAACGAAAACTCAGTTAATTCATAGATTTTCTCACATTTATCACTTTTGATCAATTTCTTTACAACTACAAACGATTTTTTTTCCACTACAAACCTCTACGAAGCTCTCTCAGTCGTTTTCAACGTTTGTAGTAATTGTATGTTCCTTCAATCCGAATCAATTAACGAAAACTCAGTTTAATCATAGATTTTCTCACATTTATCGCTTTTTATCAATTTCTTTACAACTACAAACGATTTTTTTTCCACTACAAACCTCTACGAAGCTCTCTCAGTCGTTTTCAACGTTTGTTGTAATTGTATGTTCCTTCAATCAGAATCAATTAACGAAAACTCAGTATAAACCTAGATTTTCTCACATTTATCGCTTTTCATTAATTTCTGTACAACTACATACGATTTTTTTTTCACTACAAACCTCTACAAAGGTCCCTTAGTCGTTTTCAACGTTTGTAGTAATTGTATGTTCCTTCAATCCGAATCAATTAACGAAAACTCAGTTAAATCATAGATTTTCTCACATTTATCGCTTTTGATCAATTTCTGTACAACTACATACGATTTTTTTTTTCACTACAAACCTCAACGTAAGTCCCTTAGTCGTTTTCAACGTTTGTAGTAATTTTATGTTCCTTCAATCAGAATCAATTAACGAAAACTCAATTAAAACCTAGATTTTCTCACATTTATCGCTTTTTATCAATTTCTGTACAACTACAAACGATTTTTTTTCAACTACAACCCTCTACGAAGCTCTCTCAGTCGTTTTCAACGTTTGTAGTAATTGTATGTTCCTTCAATCAGAATCAATTAACGAAAACTCAATTAAAACCTAGACTTTCTCACATTTATCGCTTTTGATCAATTTCTGTACAACTACAAACGATTTTTTTTCCACTACAAACCTCTACGAAACTCTCTCAGTCGTTTTCAACGTTTGTAGTAATTGTATGTTCCTTCAATCCGAATCAATTAACGAAAACTCAGTTAAATCATAGATTTTCTCACATTTATCGCTTTTGATCAATTTCTGTACAACTACAAACGATTTTTTTTCCACTACAAACCTCTACGAAGCTCTCTCAGTCGTTTTCAACGTTTGTAGTAATTGTATGTTCCTTCAATCAGAATCAATTAACGAAAACTCAGTAAAAACCTAGATTTTCTCACATTTATCGCTTTTTATCAATTTCTTTACAACTACAAACGATTTTTTTTCCACTACAAACCTCTACGAAGCTCTCTCAGTCGTTTTCAACGTTTGTAGTAATTGTATGTTCCTTCAATCAGAATCAATTAACGAAAACTCAGTAAAAACCTAGATTTTCTCACATTTATCGCTTTTGATCAATTTCTGTACAACTACATACGATTTTTTTTTCACTACAAACCTCTACAAAGGTCCCTTAGTCGTTTTCAACGTTTGTAGTAATTGTATGTTCCTTCAATCCGAATCAATTAACGAAAACTCAGTTAATTCATAGATTTTCTCACATTTATCACTTTTGATCAATTTCTTTACAACTACAAACGATTTTTTTTCCACTACAAACCTCTACGAAGCTCTCTCAGTCGTTTTCAACGTTTGTAGTAATTGTATGTTCCTTCAATCCGAATCAATTAACGAAAACTCAGTTTAATCATAGATTTTCTCACATTTATCGCTTTTTATCAATTTCTTTACAACTACAAACGATTTTTTTTCCACTACAAACCTCTACGAAGCTCTCTCAGTCGTTTTCAACGTTTGTTGTAATTGTATGTTCCTTCAATCAGAATCAATTAACGAAAACTCAGTATAAACCTAGATTTTCTCACATTTATCGCTTTTCATTAATTTCTGTACAACTACATACGATTTTTTTTTCACTACAAACCTCTACAAAGGTCCCTTAGTCGTTTTCAACGTTTGTAGTAATTGTATGTTCCTTCAATCCGAATCAATTAACGAAAACTCAGTTAAATCATAGATTTTCTCACATTTATCGCTTTTGATCAATTTCTGTACAACTACATACGATTTTTTTTTCACTACAAACCTCAACGTAAGTCCCTTAGTCGTTTTCAACGTTTGTAGTAATTTTATGTTCCTTCAATCAGAATCAATTAACGAAAACTCAATTAAAACCTAGATTTTCTCACATTTATCGCTTTTTATCAATTTCTGTACAACTACAAACGATTTTTTTTCAACTACAACCCTCTACGAAGCTCTCTCAGTCGTTTTCAACGTTTGTAGTAATTGTATGTTCCTTCAATCAGAATCAATTAACGAAAACTCAATTAAAACCTAGACTTTCTCACATTTATCGCTTTTGATCAATTTCTGTACAACTACAAACGATTTTTTTTCCACTACAAACCTCTACGAAACTCTCTCAGTCGTTTTCAACGTTTGTAGTAATTGTATGTTCCTTCAATCCGAATCAATTAACGAAAACTCAGTTAAATCATAGATTTTCTCACATTTATCGCTTTTGATCAATTTCTGTACAACTACAAACGATTTTTTTTCCACTACAAACCTCTACGAAACTCTCTCAGTCGTTTTCAACGTTTGTAGTAATTGTATGTTCCTTCAATCCGAATCAATTAACGAAAACTCAGTTTAATCATAGATTTTCTCACATTTATCGCTTTTTATCAATTTCTTTACAACTACAAACGATTTTTTTTCAACTACAAACCTCTACGAAGCTCTCTCAGTCGTTTTCAACGTTTGTTGTAATTGTATGTTCCTTCAATCAGAATCAATTAACGAAAACTCAGTAAAAACCTAGATTTTCTCACATTTATCGCTTTTCATTAATTTCTGTACAACTACATACGATTTTTTTTTCACTACAAACCTCTACGAAACTCTCTCAGTCGTTTTCAACGTTTGTAGTAATTGTATGTTCCTTCAATCCGAATCAATTAACGAAAACTCAGTTAAATCATAGATTTTCTCACATTTATCGCTTTTGATCAATTTCTGTACAACTACAAACGATTTTTTTTCCACTACAAACCTCTACGAAGCTCTCTCAGTCGTTTTCAACGTTTGTAGTAATTGTATGTTCCTTCAATCAGAATCAATTAACGAAAACTCAGTAAAAACCTAGACTTTCTCACATTTATCGCTTTTGATTAATTTCTGTACAACTACAAACGATTTTTTTTCCACTACAAACCTCTACGAAACTCTCTGAGTCGTTTTCAACGTTTGTAGTAATTGTATGTTCCTTCAATCCGAATCAATTAACGAAAACTCAGTTAAATCATAGATTTTCTCACATTTATCGCTTTTGATCAATTTCTGTACAACTACAAACGATTTTTTTTCCACTACAAACCTCTACGAAGCTCTCTCAGTCGTTTTCAACGTTTGTAGTAATTGTATGTTCCTTCAATCAGAATCAATTAACGAAAACTCAGTAAAAACCTAGATTTTCTCACATTTATCGCTTTTGATCAATTTCTGTACAACTACATACGATTTTTTTTTCACTACAAACCTCTACAAAGGTCCCTTAGTCGTTTTCAACGTTTGTAGTAATTGTATGTTCCTTCAATCCGAATCAATTAACGAAAACTCAGTTAAATCATAGATTTTCTCACATTTATCGCTTTTGATCAATTTCTGTACAACTACGAACGATTTTTTTTCCACTACAAACCTCTACGAAGCTCTCTCAGTCGTTTTCAACGTTTGTAGTAATTGTATGTTCCTTCAATCAGAATCAATTTACGGAAACTCAGTAAAAACCTAGATTTTCTCACATTTATCGCTTTTGATCAATTTCTGTACAACTACATACGATTTTTTTTTCACTACAAACCTCTACAAAGGTCCCTTAGTCGTTTTCATTGTTTGAAGTAATTGTATGTTCCTTCAATCCGAATCAATTAACGAAAACTCAGTTAAATCATAGATTTTCTCACATTTATCGCTTTTGATCAATTTCTGTACAACTATATACGATTTTTTGAACGTTGAAAACGACTGAAGGACCTTTGCAGAGGTTTGTAGTGGAAAAAAAATCGTATGTAGTTGTACAGAAATTGATCAAAAGCGATAAATGTGAGAAAATATAGGTTTTTACTGAGTTTTCGTTAATTGATTCTGATTGAAGGAACATGCAATTACTACAAACGTTGAAAACGACTGAGAGAGCTTCGTAGAGGTTTGTAGTGGAAAAAAAATCGTTTGTAGTTGTACAGAAATTGATCAAAAGCGATAAATGTGAGAAAGTCTAGGTTTTAATTGAGTTTTCGTTAATTGATTCTGATTGAAGGAACATGCAATTACTACAAACGTTGAAAACGACTGAGAGAGCTTCGTAGAGGGTTGTAGTTGAAAAAAAATCGTTTGTAGTTGTACAGAAATTGATAAAAAGCGATAAATGTGAGAAAATCTAGGTTTTAATTGAGTTTTCGTTAATTGATTCTGATTGAAGGAACATAAAATTACTACAAACGTTGAAAACGACTAAGGGACTTTCGTTGAGGTTTGTAGTGAAAAAAAAATCGTATGTAGTTGTACAGAAATTGATCAAAAGCGATAAATGTGAGAAAATCTATGATTTAACTGAGTTTTCGTTAATTGATTCGGATTGAAGGAACATACAATTACTACAAACGTTGAAAACGACTAAGGGACCTTTGTAGAGGTTTGTAGTGAAAAAAAAATCGTATGTAGTTGTACAGAAATTAATGAAAAGCGATAAATGTGAGAAAATCTAGGTTTTTACTGAGTTTTCGTTAATTGATTCTGATTGAAGGAACATACAATTACTACAAACGTTGAAAACGACTGAGAGAGTTTCGTAGAGGTTTGTAGTGGAAAAAAAATCGTTTGTAGTTGTAAAGAAATTGATCAAAAGTGATAAATGTGAGAAAATCTATGAATTAACTGAGTTTTCGTTAATTGATTCGGATTGAAGGAACATACAATTACTACAAACGTTGAAAACGACTAAGGGACCTTTGTAGAGGTTTGTAGTGAAAAAAAAATCGTATGTAGTTGTACAGAAATTGATCAAAAGCGATAAATGTGAGAAAATCTAGGTTTTTACTGAGTTTTCGTTAATTGATTCTGATTGAAGGAACATACAATTACTACAAACGTTGAAAACGACTGAGAGAGCTTCGTAGAGGTTTGTAGTGGAAAAAAAATCGTTTGTAGTTGTAAAGAAATTGATAAAAAGCGATAAATGTGAGAAAATCTAGGTTTTTACTGAGTTTTCGTTAATTGATTCTGATTGAAGGAACATACAATTACTACAAACGTTGAAAACGACTGAGAGAGCTTCGTAGAGGTTTGTAGTGGAAAAAAAATCGTTTGTAGTTGTAAAGAAATTGATAAAAAGCGATAAATGTGAGAAAATCTAGGTTTTTACTGAGTTTTCGTTAATTGATTCTGATTGAAGGAACATACAATTACTACAAACGTTGAAAACGACTGAGAGAGCTTCGTAGAGGTTTGTAGTGGAAAAAAAATCGTTTGTAGTTGTACAGAAATTGATCAAAAGCGATAAATGTGAGAAAGTCTAGGTTTTAATTGAGTTTTCGTTAATTGATTCTGATTGAAGGAACATGCAATTACTACAAACGTTGAAAACGACTGAGAGAGCTTCGTAGAGGGTTGTAGTTGAAAAAAAATCGTTTGTAGTTGTACAGAAATTGATAAAAAGCGATAAATGTGAGAAAATCTAGGTTTTAAT
Organism: Peribatodes rhomboidaria; assembly: GCA_911728515.1. Lineage (NCBI taxonomy): Eukaryota > Metazoa > Arthropoda > Insecta > Lepidoptera > Geometridae > Peribatodes > Peribatodes rhomboidaria. Next base: position 4,854,635 of record OU452194.1, read on the forward strand.
TGAGTTTTCGTTAATTGATTCTGATTGAAGGAACATAAAATTACTACAAACGTTGAAAACGACTAAGGGACTTTCGTTGAGGTTTGTAGTGAAAAAAAAATCGTATGTAGTTGTACAGAAATTGATCAAAAGCGATAAATGTGAGAAAATCTATGATTTAACTGAGTTTTCGTTAATTGATTCGGATTGAAGGAACATACAATTACTACAAACGTTGAAAACGACTAAGGGACCTTTGTAGAGGTTTGTAGTGAAAAAAAAATCGTATGTAGTTGTACAGAAATTAATGAAAAGCGATAAATGTGAGAAAATCTAGGTTTTTACTGAGTTTTCGTTAATTGATTCTGATTGAAGGAACATACAATTACTACAAACGTTGAAAACGACTGAGAGAGCTTCGTAGAGGTATGTAGTGGAAAAAAAATCGTTTGTAGTTGTAAAGAAATTGATCAAAAGTGATAAATGTGAGAAAATCTATGAATTAACTGAGTTTTCGTTAATTGATTCGGATTGAAGGAACATACAATTACTACAAACGTTGAAAACGACTAAGGGACCTTTGTAGAGGTTTATAGTGAAAAAAAAATCGTATGTAGTTGTACAGAAATTGATCAAAAGCGATAAATGTGAGAAAATCTATGATTTAACTGAGTTTTCGTTAATTGATTCGGATTGAAGGAACATACAATTACTACAAACGTTGAAAACGACTAAGGGACCTTTGTAGAGGTTTGTAGTGAAAAAAAAATCGTATGTAGTTGTACAGAAATTAATGAAAAGCGATAAATGTGAGAAAATCTAGGTTTTTACTGAGTTTTCGTTAATTGATTCTGATTGAAGGAACATACAATTACTACAAACGTTGAAAACGACTGAGAGAGCTTCGTAGAGGTTTGTAGTGGAAAAAAAATCGTTTGTAGTTGTAAAGAAATTGATAAAAAGCGATAAATGTGAGAAAATCTAGGTTTTTACTGAGTTTTCGTTAATTGATTCTGATTGAAGGAACATACAATTACTACAAACGTTGAAAACGACTGAGAGAGCTTCGTAGAGGTTTGTAGTGGAAAAAAAATCGTTTGTAGTTGTAAAGAAATTGATAAAAAGCGATAAATGTGAGAAAATCTAGGTTTTTACTGAGTTTTCGTTAATTGATTCTGATTGAAGGAACATACAATTACTACAAACGTTGAAAACGACTGAGAGAGCTTCGTAGAGGTTTGTAGTGGAAAAAAAATCGTTTGTAGTTGTACAGAAATTGATCAAAAGCGATAAATGTGAGAAAATCTATGATTTAACTGAGTTTTCGTTAATTGATTCGGATTGAAGGAACATACAAGTACTACAAACGTTGAAAACGACTAAGGGACCTTTGTAGAGGTTTGTAGTGAAAAAAAAATCGTATGTAGTTGTACAGAAATTAATCAAAAGCGATAAATGTGAGAAAATCTAGGTTTTTACTGAGTTTTCGTAAATTGATTCTGATTGAAGGAACATACAATTACTACAAACGTTGAAAACGACTGAGAGAGCTTTGTAGAGGTTTGTAGTGGAAAAAAAATCGTTTGTAGTTGTACAGAAATTGATCAAAAGCGATAAATGTCAGAAAATCTATGATTTAACTGAGTTTTCGTTAATTGATTCGGATTGAAGGAACATACAATTACTACAAACGTTGAAAACGACTAAGGGACCTTTGTAGAGGGTTGTAGTTGAAAAAAAATCGTTTGTAGTTGTACAGAAATTGATAAAAAGCGATAAATGTGAGAAAATCTATGATTTAACTGAGTTTTCGTTAATTGATTCGGATTGAAGGAACATACAATTACTACAAACGTTGAAAACGACTAAGGGACCTTTGTAGAGGTTTGTAGTGAAAAAAAAATCGTATGTAGTTGTACAGAAATTAATGAAAAGCGATAAATGTGAGAAAATCTAGGTTTTTACTGAGTTTTCGTTAATTGATTCTGATTGAAGGAACATACAATTACAACAAACGTTGAAAACGACTGAGAGAGCTTCGTAGAGGTTTGTAGTGGAAAAAAAATCGTTTGTAGTTGTAAAGAAATTGATAAAAAGCGATAAATGTGAGAAAATCTATGATTAAACTGAGTTTTCGTTAATTGATTCGGATTGAAGGAACATACAATTACTACAAACGTTGAAAACGACTAAGGGACCTTTGTAGAGGTTTGTAGTGAAAAAAAAATCGTATGTAGTTGTACAGAAATTAATCAAAAGCGATAAATGTGAGAAAATCTAGGTTTTTACTGAGTTTTCGTAAATTGATTCTGATTGAAGGAACATACAATTACTACAAACGTTGAAAACGACTGAGAGAGCTTCGTAGAGGTTTGTAGTGGAAAAAAAATCGTTTGTAGTTGTACAGAAATTGATCAAAAGCGATAAATGTCAGAAAATCTATGATTTAACTGAGTTTTCGTTAATTGATTCGGATTGAAGGAACATACAATTACTACAAACGTTGAAAACGACTAAGGGACCTTTGTAGAGGTTTGTAGTGAAAAAAAAATCGTATGTAGTTGTACAGAAATTGTTCAAAATTGACAAAATGTAGGTTTTTACGGAGTTTTCGTTAATTGATTCTGATTGAAGGAACATACAATTACTACAAACGTTGAAAACGACTGAGAGAGTTTCGTAGAGGTTTGTAGTGGAAAAAAAATCGTTTGTAGTTGTACAGAAATTGATCAAAAGCGATAAATGTGAGAAAGTCTAGGTTTTAATTGAGTTTTCGTTAATTGATTCTGATTGAAGGAACATGCAATTACTACAAACGTTGAAAACGACTGAGAGAGCTTCGTCGAGGGTTGTAGTTGAAAAAAAATCGTTTGTAGTTGTACAGAAATTGATAAAAAGCGATAAATGTGAGAAAATCTAGGTTTTAATTGAGTTTTCGTTAATTGATTCTGATTGAAGGAACATAAAATTACTACAAACGTTGAAAACGACTAAGGGACTTTCGTTGAGGTTTGTAGTGAAAAAAAAATCGTATGTAGTTGTACAGAAATTGATCAAATGCGATAAATGTGAGAAAATCTATGATTTAACTGAGTTTTCGTTAATTGATTCGGATTGAAGGAACATACAATTACTACAAACAATGAAAACGACTAAGGGACCTTTGTAGAGGTTTGTAGTGAAAAAAAAATCGTATGTAGTTGTACAGAAATTAATCAAAAGCGATAAATGTGAGAAAATCTAGGTTTTTACTGAGTTTTCGTAAATTGATTCTGATTGAAGGAACATACAATTACTACAAACGTTGAAAACGACTGAGAGAGCTTCGTAGAGGTTTGTAGTGGAAAAAAAATCGTTTGTAGTTGTACAGAAATTGATCAAAAGCGATAAATGTGAGAAAATCTATGATTTAACTGAGTTTTCGTTAATTGATTCGGATTGAAGGAACATACAATTACTACAAACGTTGAAAACGACTAAGGGACCTTTGTAGAGGTTTGTAGTGAAAAAAAAATCGTATGTAGTTGTACAGAAATTGATCAAAAGCGATAAATGTGAGAAAATCTATGAATTAACTGAGTTTTCGTTAATTGATTCGGATTGAAGGAACATACAATTACTACAAACGTTGAAAACGACTAAGGGACCTTTGTAGAGGTTTGTAGTGAAAAAAAAATCGTATGTAGTTGTACAGAAATTAATCAAAAGCGATAAATGTGAGAAAATCTAGGTTTTTACTGAGTTTTCGTTAATTGATTCTGATTGAAGGAACATACAATTACTACAAACGTTGAAAACGACTGAGAGAGCTTCGTAGAGGTTTGTAGTGGAAAAAAATCGTTTGTAGTTGTACAGAAATTGTTCAAAATCGATATATGTGAAAAAATCTAGGTTTTCACTTAGTTTTCTTAAATTGGTTCCGATCGAAGTGCCATACGATAACTACAAACGTCCAAAAACACTAAAATTGCCTGAAAGATGTTTGTAAAAGTTTGTAGTGAAAGATTTTTTTCAGTGATTGCAATTTTGGGGAAGATATTTTTTGTTTATATTTTTTTTTATGTTTTGGGCACATTTAATTTTTAAAATAGCTTCTCTTCCATCAAGTACTTATTAAAATCTATCAAATAAGTCTAATAAATGAGTATTTTTTTCTATGGAAATATACTAGGAAAAAAAATTTTTTTTTTCCTTTTGTACTACAAACAAAAAAAAATTACTACAATCAACTACTAACGTTTTAGTATACGAAACCGTAAAAAAAAATTTTTTTTTTCAAAGTCGGGGGCTGACGTTTTTTAATTTTTTTATTTTATTTTTTTGGCACTACTACTTAAAAAGTTAACATCACTACTATCTTATACTTACCGAAATCTATTAATTAAATTATAAAAAAAAATTTTTTTTCAAAGTCGGGTGCCAAGTTCACACAGCCGAGGAGTTTGAGTTAGGAGACACGACGCGCGGGCAACCGGCGCGAGTTTAGTAGCAGACGCGTAGGATACCGGTAGCGAAGTGTGCAAATCACCATACAAATTATAGAAACGATGATAGCCTAGTCGAAGAAGACTCGCCTCTCAAGGCAGAGGGAGCGGGTTCGGACCCAGCCGAAAGCACACACCAATTTGTTCATTGTGTCACAATATGTGCGTGTTGTATGTCATCTGCTACGTAGCTGGAGCCCGGAGTATGGCGACAGGCTCGCCCTCAGGTATTTTAACCGACTTCCAAAAAGGAGGAGGTTCTAAATTCACTCTGTGGTTTTTTTTTGTATGTATGTTACGCGATTACTCTACTAATTTTAAATCAATTTAATTATTCTTTTTTGTTTGGTGGATCAGACTTTGGAGGTGGTCTCTTATATGTTTTATCAAAAACGGTCAATCTGTTTTTAAAATATCAACAAAAGTCTTGAAATTGTTTACGTGAATGACGAAATACAGAATAGGAAGTTTGATTTTAAGCTTGGCTTTTTATATTATTTTAAACTAGCTGCGCCCCGCGGTTACACCCGCGGTTAAAAAGTTATTCTATGTGCTGTTCTAGACTATAATCTATCTCTGTGCCAAATTTCATCCAGATCTGTTTAGCTGTTCTGGCGTGAAAGAGTAACAAACATCCATCCATTCATCCATTCTTACAAACTTTTGCGTTTATAATATTAGTAGGAAGTAGGATTAAATACTATTGCTTTATTCCAGGATGACAGTAGGGATGATTACGAGCTCAGAAACGAAGAAGCTAGCCAGGTGGACGAACAGCACAGCCTTTTTGATCAAACCAATGGAAAATCGAACATCTTAAGACAGAATCCCACATCACCAATTACCACGATACCAACAATCTCGAACCCAGTAAATCTTAACCCAACAACCATCAACCCATCGACCCTCAACCAAACAACCCTCAACCCAATGACCCTCAACCAAAAAACCCTCAACCCAATAACCCTCAACCCAGCAACATTCAACCTAGCAAATATCAACACTACAAATCTCAATACAACAATAATAACAACAATCAACAACAAAACAACAACAAACAAATATCTGGCGTTCGACATTGGTACGTACCTAACATTGTCTAAGCAAAGCGAAAACAAAGTTGTTGCAAATCAAGTATATTCTATTCTATTATACATTATTATTATTATAGCGATGATAGCCTAGTTGGAGAAGGCCCGCCTCTCAAGCCAGAGGGCGCGGCTTCAAACCCAGCCGACGGCACGCACCAATTTGTGCACATATGTGAACATATGTGCGTATTGTATGTCATCTGCTACATGGAACCCGGTGTATAGCGACAGGATTGCCCCCTGTCACATTTTTGACTGAATATCGTCTGGCAAAGTGTACTATGGCTGCCAGAGACTGATATACATACTTAGATATTTTTTAAATACATACTTAAATAGATATTAACACCCAGCCATAGAACAAACACTAATGTTCATCACATGAATGTTTGCCCTAGGTGGGATTCGAACCCACGCCCCCACGCTCAGAAGGCTAGTTCACTACCAACTGAGCCACCGAGGCAGTCAAATGGAATTTCGTACTACAGCTCGAAAACTGGGAGCCCTAGACAAATTGAATTAATTAGGTTTCAGTCATTGCAGCTTGTCTAGGGCTGAAACTAGATGATTTTAGTAAGCTCTATTTTATTGTCCAAATAATTAGTTTCTCATATTTTCAGAAAGTTTCCTCGATATCCTGGCAAATCTAACATATGACTACGAAACTAACATAACGGAAGTGAGTGACATTTATTTAAGCAGAAAATGGGCGTTTTTACACTCGACGGCACGGTCCAGCACGGCAAGGCACGGCACGGCAGCCGTTGACGTATAAATGTATGAAAATATTAGGCACGTTTTTCCACATACCAGCGAAATCAACGGTGCGGCGACTTTGATGCCACTGGTGCCGTGCCGTGCCTTGCCTGGCGGTGCCGACAAGTGTTTTTACACTTTTCCAAAAAGTTGAATTGAATTGTAGGTTAAAGTAGGTTTTAAATGATTATTAATGTATTGTGCCGAAAACTATTCAATTGAAATTTATTGTATTTAATTCAGAATCCAAGTCCATATAATAATAATAATAATCTTTATTGCATAGATACAAGCCACATAAGTCACATAAGAAAAATAGTCACATAGATCACATAAGAAAAATAAAAATTACTTAAGGTATAATTATACACTTATAGAAGGGAGCTTACAGTATCTATATCTATGTACATTAAAGCTTCAAAGTACATTTTAGGCTTATTGTAACGAGTAGATTGGTCCACAGAACCTACACTAAGCAGAGCGTGTGTTGCAGGTATCTGTATACCTTCAGGGAACAATAAAGAGCAGATATTTTGAAGCTAAAACTAGATAAAAATAGTAGATATACTCGTACCAATATCAGATACATTTACACCGCAATGAAAAATTAATTAAAATAATTAATTTTTAACCACCGACGCAAAAACGTGGGGGCATACACTGTGTGTGTGTGCGTGTGTCTGTCTGTGGCATCGTAAAGATTTAAAGAAAAATACATTTATTTGCTTTAAACACGAGTAATAAATAATATTGTTGTTATAGTAAATTAGAGACGAGCTGTTATGCCTGAAGAGGCGTGCAAAATTTGGAGAGATGGCTAATTACAAAAAAAAATATTTATTAAATTGTCAAGGCTAATTGAATTTAAATGAATCTATACTACAAATTAAATGTCAAAATTAAAGTTGAAATTTGAGCGTTCGAATATAATAGCTTACCTAAATATAAAGTCATATGAAAGAGAACGCAAGTCATATTTCATTTGATAGTTAAGTATGAATAGAATGTTTGTCAATCACTACATAATATAAAACAAAGTCGCTTTCTCTGTCCCTATGCCCCTTTGTATGCTTTAATCTTTAAACTACGCAACAGATTTTGACGCGGTTTTTTTTAATAGATAGAGTGATTTAAGATGAAGGTTTATATGTATAATAACATCCATTAAATAGTGGAGAAATACTTGAGGTTTCTAATGTGATGTTAGTAGGCTATACATATATGTTATACCCGTGCGAAGCCAGAGCGGGCCGCTATGTATTTATATACAAGGTTCACAGTTTTTCTGTAGTATATTTAGTATCAGCATTGCACCCGTGCGATGTCGGGGCAGGTCGCTAGTATTTAATAAAATGTATCCCGAAAGAAGTCATTAATTTTATAATAGCATTTGGCATCGTAGCTCCCGAATGGATGGAACCGATTAAGATTTTGTTTGTTTTTGTATGAAATGTTAATTCATGGGGACTGTTCTTAGCTTGTCGGAGGTTTATTGTATTTTTAATTTAATATTTATTTGGTTTGCAAAAATATGTACATCAAAAAGAAGAAAAGGCTTAAGGGTTACGCGACGGATTTTCCATACACGTTTGTCAAATTTCTTGGAAACCGTTGGTCAGATTTTAATGAAATTTGGCATGTACAATGAAATCAACTAATTTAGTTTTAAATAAATGGTTCTTAAGAGAAAATGGAGCTATGCAAAATTTCCGCATTTGTAAGGATCACTTTTGATTGATTTATTTAATAGTATTTGTATCTATATTGTAGAATTTACTGGGTGAATGTGTATTTGTGAAATTCCTAATTAAACTGTTTATTAAAATGAACGAATTAAATTATAGGTTTAAAGACATTTATTCTTATTAAAAATTATTACATCACTTACATGAGCATACATCGTATTAAGTAAAGGTAGTTCGTCGTCGCACAAAATGTTAATTATAGGTAAAAACAATATAGTAAACAAAACAATACAATTCTTAACAATAAAAAAAACAGTGTATGAACACCAAACAAGCATCACTTATAGTTTAAAATACGAAAAACTAGGAAATACGCTTTTAACTTCCTGCCTACCATCATCAAGTCATCTCCTAAATATGAACTACATAATTATATTCATTAAACAAGCACACAAAGTTTCATTTCGATACGACAATTAAAAGTAGGTTAGAAATTACTTGTAAAAAATATTATTGTATAATAATATTGTACAATACATTATTTGTTATTTGGACATTTACTTATAATTATAATCAATTATAAGCGTTTCGTCACGAATGGTCAAATTCTATAAGTATTACTTTGTATTAAATACAGTTAATGAGGAATACCCTGTACAAGAGAATACCGACGTGTCCCACACCTACGGAACCAACGGCTACAGACATAGCAAAAAAAAAGAAAAAAAAGAAAGAAGAAGAAGGCGGAGATTACGAAGTGCCTAGGGACATTAACAACACCGTCGTGGCCAAGGTAAGGATGCTTTTACAACAGAACATAGATAGATAAACTCGTTATTTTTCACCCTCCCTCCCCCTCGGATCAACCTAGAGGAAAAGGTCGACACTGCCTTATATCTCGCTGAAGCCACTTCTTTATTAAACTTGTGTGCGTGGTAATGTTGCCATGAAAAATTTTTAAAATTGCACGAAAACTAATTTTAATTCCCAAACTCTACGTTAGTCATTTCCGTTCCAATATTTCCAAAGTAGATTTAATATTCCAAAACTGCACATTTATTTGTAAGAGTTTAATGTTACGGCTTTTTCAAAATTGACTTGTAAAAAAACTGCACAGTTTTTAAAAAGAACCTTAAAATGTAGTACCGGCCACACTTTTATAATGCACTATGTATATTTATGTCGCCTCGACAGCATTATAACTGCCTCGGTGGCTCAGTTGGTAGTGAACCAGCCTTCTGAGCTTGGGGGCGTGGGTTCGATTCCCACCTAGGGCAAATATTTATGCGATGAACATTTGTGTTTGTTCTATGTCTGGGTGTTAATATCTATTTAAGTATGCATTTAAAAATATCTAAGTATGTATCATCAGTCTCTGGCAGCCATAGAACAAGCTTTGCTTAGTTTGGGGTCAGGCGACCGTGTGTGGAAGTGTCCCGAATTTATTTATATATTTATTAATGTATGTATACGAAATTATACCATAAACCAATGCACACAATGTCGAGGTAAGAATGACCAAGCGAGTAGCGTAGTTTTATTTATTTCTCATACGGACCGCTAGAGTATGGAATACTCTGTCAGAGTGTGTGTTCCCTGACACTTATAATTTGGGTGTCTTCAAGTCTCGAGTGAATCGGTTTCTTCAAGGCGTGCGTGCTCCATCGCAGGCCGCATCACTGCTCAATCAGGCATGTTGGCGGCCTAACGCAAGCCTATTAAGTAATAAAAAAAGACTAATGCTGTTGGTCTCTACAGCGTACCGGACACGTAAGGCAAGTGCAGGGAAATAGGATAATGTAATGATTCTCTCCGTGATCTTGTTTGCCACGCCAGTGCTTCGTGTGCGGGCTCAAGTCGACCGGGATCCCGGAAGATTCGGACTGCGCTGATGCGTTCGCCGGCGACTTCCTGCCGCTGACGCCGGTCAACCCGCTCGCCAAATCGCAGACTTCCAACTACCGGAAGTACTGTCGCTACGGAGAACAGTGAGACACTCAAAATTCAAATTCAATTTAAAATTGTTTATTTAAAATGGTAAATGAATATTAATTCGGGACCAACCAACAAACTGGGTGTTGAAAAACCCGTGTCTTGATACGAGTAGTTAGTACTTCCAATTGTCTTAATACTAAGTTGTGTACATTGTGTGTGCAGCTAGTCGCACATATATTACTTGGAAGATTTCTTATTTGTATGTTTGTAACGAATAAACTCAAAATATACTGATCCGATTTCAAAAATTGTTACACCATTAGAAAGCTACATTAATCACAGAGTGTCATAGGCCATGAAAAGCGAGCGAAGCCGCGGGCAAAACAGCTAGTATATTAAAAATGCGAAAGTTTGGATGGATGTTTGGATGGATGTTTACTATCTACTCAATCACGCTAGAACGGTTGAACGGATCTGAATGAAATTTGGCACAAAGATACGTTATAGTCTAGAATAGCACACATGCTACTTTTAAACCGCGGATAACACCGTAAATAATAATAAAAGGTCAATGTAAACAGCTACAACTACAAAGAAACCGTCAGCCAGCCGCGGTCAATCTACGGGCGCTGGACGGGCGGCTGCTCGGTGCGCTGGACCGACCTCACCGGCCTGTACACGCAACGCACCTGCCGGAACCGGAAGCGAGCCATCACGGGCCTGCACTTCGCTAGCAAGAGGATGGCTAAGCTCGAGATGGCGCTAGGAGTAAGTCAGAGAGATAGACCTAAAATCCTAACCAATATTTTAAATGCGATGGCAGCCTAGTTGGGAGAAGGTCCGCCTCTCAAGCCAGAGGGAGCGGGTTCGACCCAGCCGACACGGCACGCACCAATTTGTTCATTGTGTGATCATATGTGCGTATTGTATGTCATCTGCTACATGACTGGAGCCCGGTGTATGGCGACAGGCTCGCCCCCTGTCACATTTGGGACTGAATATCGTCCGACGAAGTGTGGGTGTTGTACACCTCTGCCAGCCCCCTCGGGGGAATGGCGTGACGCTATGTTAATAGTATCAATGCGAAAGTGAGTTTGTTCGTTTTTTGTTTGTTTGTAACGCTTTCACGTCTCAACTACTTAACCGATCACCTTGAAATTGTGTATAAAAGTTGTCAGGGGTACAGAATCTGTACCCCTGACACTGATTATGTCCTATCTGTACTACAGATAAGGACATAATAGGGTACTTTTCATCTCGTATGTTAACTTAGATAAATCTATACTTTACTAATATTATAAAGAGGAAAGATTTGTATGTAAGTATGTTTGTAACGAATTGGCTCATAAAGTACTGGACTGATTTAAAAAATCTTTCACCATTTGAATGCTACATTATCACTGATTAATTAAATTGCAAGAAAAAATAAGGATCCTTACTAAAACTACAATAATGTTACTCAAGGTTTTAAAAAAATGCCTATAAAATATCTTTCATCGCATGCGCTGCGAAAACTATTGTTGATAGAATAAAAACTGTTCCACAATATTAAAGAACAAGAAATGTCGCTTTATAATGTATCTACCTATTGTAGTTATGTCACTGTAATTACTTTTTAACATTTTAAAATGTCCTGCATTTACTGTACGTTTATTATTTTAGTTTATTATTATTATACGGCCAAAATATTTTAAATTAAATGTCCCTCCGTGCGAAGCCGGGAGGGGTCGCTAGTAAATAAATAAAATAAAACAAGCATTATGCTGAGTTGGAGCCGGTTTGGGCCAAGGAACCTGTTTTTTTGTCTTATTTTATGTTACAAATAAAGTTTATTCTATTACAAATAAATTACAATAATATTACAATAAATTACAACAATAAAACTACAATAAATTACAAGTATTTTCTATTACTAATAAAGTTTATTCCATTCTATTTTGAAATATTTAACTTCTGTTTTTTTTTTTCTGAAATTCAGAATTTCAATTCTGAATTGTTTGTCCACTACAGCACACGGAGAACGGATGTATAATATCCCCGGTGGCGACCCTGCTGCCGCTCTCTCGGGGTGTGTCTCTGTTTGCGCGGGTCCACGCGTGCGTCTGTACGGGCAACTGGTGTAATGCAGCTGCGTGCGTCAAGCCAACTGTCGTAGCAGTGCTGGCTGCCGTAGCTCTATGGGTGTACCGCTACACGTGATTTGGAAAGGTGAATATCTTTTTAATCGACTTCAAACAAGGAGGAGGTTCTCAATTTGACTGCACAAATATTCAGGACACTCTCACACACAGTCGTCTGATTCCAAATTAAGCAAAGCTTGTACGATGACTGCTAAAGACAAATATACATAGTATCTAGTAACACCCAGCATAGAACAAACACAAATGTTCATCACATGAAAGTCTGCCCTAGGTGGGCAATAGGTGGTGAAATTGAACCCACGCTCCCAAGCTCAGAAGTTAGGTTTACTACCAACTGAGCCACCGAGGCAGTAAAATAATGTTTTTTTGGTCTATTTCACACTAATATTAACTATGCAATGTTTGTGAGTTTGTGTGCTATTTGTTAACTTCTTCACGCTCAAACGGATGGACAGATTTGTATGAAATTTTATACGAAGGTAGCTCTGGTTATACGTTATACCATGGAATTAATATATAGGCTAGTTTTGAGTGTTCTAGCATATCTCTGTTCTGCCAGCCCTTCGGGGGAAAGGCGTGACAGTATGTTATTATTTGTGATATGTAGTACCTAACGTACTTTAAAACGTTTTGATTATTACAAACTGTAAATTTTGTGAAATTCATTTATAAATAAATAAATGTTATATGCTGTTGTATGATATGTTATGTAGTTTGTATCCCGAAAGAAAATAAGGTTCCTGTAAGATATCAGGGAAGCGGGAGAGACCGCGGAGCGCAACAATAGTATTTGTTGTCTTGTGCCTGGGGCCAGTGCTACAGCCGCCATTTTAAGCCTCCCCCGACCTCCTCCCTCAGGGCCGCTCAGCGAAAGAGGGCGTAGCGCCCACCTGTTCGAGACCTCTCTTATTGGACAAAGCCTTACCACCCCTCTGTAGGGGTTGGAACTGCAAAATGAAAAGTGTGCATCTTCATAGGTACTTATAGCAAGTAAAGTAATTCAGACATTTGGTTTGTAGAATTCTGGTGTTGTACATTTTTTTCATGCAATTTTTCTACTTTGTTTGTGGATTTGGCTTTTTTTAAAATGTCGTTATGTCTCGTCGGGGTCACCACTTTCGCTTGTTTAGCTTAACATCCTATCTATGGTCTCTTGGGGTGGCAGGGGATAATTGAAACTTTGGTTTCACAAACAGAATTATATTTCCATAATGATACAACTACAATATACAATACAGTACAAAAACTCTTTATTGATACCAAAATAAATGTGAAGTATATACTCGTACTTACTTTTCAAAATATTTTTCTTTTAAAATTGATAAGTATTTGTGTTTATTTAGTGATTGTTTATATTATTTTGTATATTCAATGTAAATGTAAATTCAAATTCAAATTGTTAATTAAAGCTGTAAGTTTATTTGTAAGTTTATTTCATGTATTATTGAGAGCTGTGGATTATGTTCAAATAAATAAAATAAAAGAAATAAAATAAATCTAAACCAAACACTCAAAAATATAAGCACAAAGGGCGGTCTAATCGCTTTAGAGCGATCTCTTTCAGACAACTTTTGGGTGGAATAAAAGCATTACTATTAAGCATGGACGGTGGTGTGTGCTAAAGAAGTACATGAATGGTATTTTTTTTTGTATGTACTTAATCTACATCATACATCCGCAGAGTAGGCACTTGTAGCGCCTCACTCAACTGCCGTCTTTGTACTTCTTCACTCTACAAAACTTCAAGGCTAGAGTGCATAAGTACCTTATAGGTCCTCGTGCTCCATCTTAGACCACAACGTCGCTTAATATCAGGCGAGTTGGTGGTCAAACGCCGACCTATTGTACAATAAAAAATAAATAAATATAATTTCAAAAAATATACGAAAATACACACAACTGCTATTCAGGTCTCTGGTTTCCGTAGCACAGTTTTTTTACCAGTTCGGAGACCAGTGGCCTCAATGTTTGTATTGTAGAAGTTGCTATTATGTCAAGTTGTCATAAATGATTGATTGATTGATTAATTGATTGATTCAAAGTAGATTAGACCAACGACCACTTGCACTTAATATAAGAATTGCTTAAGTCCTTGCTTAACTAGTTTAATCTACTCCTAGCTAGCTCCTACCAAAACCTTTTTACACGAACTTTAAGCCATCCTAAGGAGAATCTTAACTTTAAGTGCCCTGTAAGCGAATATTTTGCTAGTAGTAGTGTAAAACTAGTTAAACAAGGACTTAGGCAATTCTTATATTTAGTGTTAGTAGCCATAAGACTCTCTAAGACTTAGTTCGGTCAAAAAACATCTTAAAGTTCTATTATTGATTAACTAGCTGCGCCCCGCGGATTCACCCGTCACCCGCGGTTAAAAAGTATTCTATGTGCTATTCTAGACTATAATCTATCTCTGTGCCAAATTTCATCCAGATCTGTTTAGCCGTTCTGGCGTGAAAGATAACAAACATCCATCCATCCATCCATTCTTACAAACTTTCGCGTTTATAATATTAGTAGGATTACTAAAACGGCAACATGTCAATTACATTAGTTAATCCTACTAATATTATAAACGTGAAAGTTTGTAAGAATGGATGGATGATGTTTGTTACTCTTTCACGCCTGAACAGCTAAACAGATCTGGATGAAATTTGGCACAGAGATAGATTATAGTCTAGAATAGCACATAGGATACTTTATAACAGCGGGTGAAACCGCAGGGCTCATCTAGTTTAAAGTAAGTGAATATCACAATATGTCAATAGTAATGAGTCTCAATAATCAATAACAATAATTCAACATTGAATTGTAAAATAACATGTCAATAATTATGTGATGATAAGAGGGCCGCGACGCTCTGAAATTTCCATACAAACGCGCTACTAAATTTCTTGAAAACCATTTGTCAGATTGTGATGAAATTTAGCTGTACAATTAAATTAACAATATCTCCGCCCCTATGTTCTTGTTTTTTTTTAAAAACGTTCTCAAGCTAAAATAGAGCTAAGAACAATATCCGCATTTTTAAGAGGTCACTTTTGACTGATTTATTCAATAGGTAGACAAAGCAAATCATAAATTCCATTACATAAGGAGGTTGTCTACATCATTAGCTGTTAAATGAATCCATAATACAAGGGAAATTCTTAGTTATTTAAGAATGTGCAAAATGTGCAGAAGTGCAAAAGTAAATAAAAAAAAAATTAAATTGCACTTTGTCAGTCTGTAGGTAACTTTAGAGGCTCGTCAGTATCATTACTCGGTCTCTTCGCTCGTCTCCTTCTTCTAGACGAAATGGCTATAATACCTTAAGCCAATGTGAAGTTAGTGTAAAGTGGTCACCGGACTGTTTCACTCTTCATTTTTGTATGAATGAAGATGAAGAAAATGAAGAAATGAAGATGCTTTCTAAGTTCCAAGATTTCATTGGCACTCCTAGAGAATTCGTTTTTCCGGGATAACAGTATTCTGTGTTAATCAACGGTATTATGTTATCTCCATACCAAAATTCATCAAAAACCGTTCAGCTGTTTTTGTGTGATTAAGTAACAAACAACTTACTTTTACATCTTTAATAATAATACAAGGCTGTTACTTGCGACTGTGTTCGCGTTTATTCAGAAAATAGTATTTATCCAAGAACCTTCCTCGTGATACACTGTAATTAGTTCTCAAATTTAACAAGAATTCATGAATGGAAATTCAGCTCTTTATTACTATTCAGCTCTTTATTACTCTTTATTACCGAGACAAACCGAGCTATTTTTTTTCGTTTTTATAAAATACTAGCTGTCACCAGCGTTTTCATTCGCGTTTATTCAGAAAAAAGTATCCAATCACCTTCCTCGTGATAAGCTGTAACTAATTATCACATTCCATAAAGATCCTAATAATTTGTTAAGGTTAAATAAATAATAAATAAATAAATTCGGGACACTTCCGCACACGGTCGCCTGACCCCAAACTAAGCAAAGCTTGTACTATGGCTAATTTACATACTTAGATATTTTAAATACATACTTAAATAGATATTAACACCCAGACAGAACAAACACAAATGTTCATCACATGAATGTTTGCCCTAGGTGGGAATCGAACCCACGCCCCCGGGACCGCACGCTCAGAAAGCAGGTTCACTACCAACTGAGCCACCGAGGCAGTCAATAATTTTATTAGTCTACTTTGAGTTAATAAATTTAAAGATGTTAATAGTTGTAAGGTTAGGAAGTTTTTAAGGTAGATTCGTTTGCATAAAGGATTGTAGCGTAAGAGTATTAATACAAACTGTTTAGTTTTTCAATAGTTTGTGTTTTAAAATGTATATTTTTTACGAAATAAATAAAGTAAAAAAAAACCGTTTAGCAGTTTAGCCGTGAAAAGCCTACAAACTAACAGACAGACAGAGTTACTTTCAATTTTACAAAACTACTTAGTATGGATGAATAGGACTAAAGTCTAAGCTTTAAGGCTTACTGGTGAACTCACCCGCGACCGTGATTTGTCTTTTTCTTTCTTTAAAAGTTTTTGACTCGATTGAAAACGACAAAACATGGTCGCGGGTGAGTTGACCAATAAGCCAGCTCTACGTGTGCCACGGTAGTGCTACGCGAGATTAGCTACGGCCTACGAGTGGCGTTCGTAGCAGGTAGCTACGCGACTGTTACGTGTCAGCCTACGCGTACGATTCCTTACATTTTTACCTGACTGTGCTCCTTGCACGGTTTATGTTTTTCGAGTGGATATGTATGTAAGTATGTATATATGTATGTATGTATTTATTAGGTTTCTTTAGCATGACCTACAGCTTAAACAGCTTGATGGATTTCGACATGTGAAGTGTCATTTGAATCGTCTTGATAGTGTAAGTGACATAGGGTACAAAATTTTGCAGCTGGGTTTTTGATTTTCTTATTATTATAAGTTCGCTTTTAACTGAACTCTCGCCACCCCTTGACCGGATTTGGCTCATAACGATCTAAGTAAATAGTATTGAAAGGAACTATGCGGGCTCCAGTCATGTAGCAGATGACATGCAATACGCACATATGTTCACACAATGAAGAAATTGGTGCGTGCCGTCGGCTGGGTTTGAACCCGCTCCCTCTGGCTTGAGAGGCGGACCTTCTCCAACTAGGCTATCATCGCTTATGGATAAATAACGGGTGCATAACAGGAACATATCTAATACTTAGCAATGAAACGACGAGGTGTTATAAGTTTGACGTGTCTGCGTGTGTGTCTGTCTGTGGTGTCGTAGCTCCCGAACGGAAAAACCGTTTTTTTTGTTTGAATAGTGAATTAGTCTGGAGTGTTCTAAGCTATGTTTGATGGAAATTGTTGTCGGGGGTTTTTAACCGACTTCAAAAAAGGAGAATGTTCTCAATTCGACTGTATGTTTTTTTAATGTTTGTTAGCTCATAACTTTTGACTGGGTGAATCAATTTTGATAATTCTTTTTTTTTTGAGATATAATACTTTAGAGGCGGTCCCATATGAATTTTATCGAAATCGGTCAAGCAGTTTTTAAAATATCAACAAAAGTCTAAAAATTGTTTACATGGATGACGAATTACAGGA
Source organism: Peribatodes rhomboidaria (assembly GCA_911728515.1). NCBI lineage: Eukaryota > Metazoa > Arthropoda > Insecta > Lepidoptera > Geometridae > Peribatodes > Peribatodes rhomboidaria. Next base: position 4,872,283 of record OU452194.1, read on the forward strand.
TGGGAAGTCGGTTTTATAAGAGTCCGGCGACCACTTTAGACTAACTTCGCATTGGCTTGAGGTATTCTATAGCCATTTCGTCTAGACGAAGAAGACGAGCGAAGAGAGCAAGTAATGATACTGACGAGCCTCTAAAGTTACCTACAGAGTGACTAAGTGCAATTTCAGTTTCTTTTATGACTTTTGCACTTCTGTAATCATTCATAAATAACTAAGAATTTTCCCTGTATTATGGATACATTTAAAAGCGAATGATGTAGACAACCTCCCTATGTAAATATATGATTTGCTTTGTCTATCTATTGAATAAATCAGTCAAGAGTGACCCCTTAAAAATGAAGAATTATCATAGCTCTATTTTTTCTTGAGAACGTTTTTAAAAAAAAAAAACAAGAACATAGTGGTGGGGATATAGTTCATTTAATTGTACATGTTTTTTCATAATTTATCATAATCTGACAAATGGTTTCCAAGAAATTTGATAAGCGCACTTGTATGGAAATTTCAGAGCGTCGCCGGACCTTTAAGCTATTTTTAGATTATTAACATTTTTAATTTCAGTGTTATTTAGATCATGATTCTACCGAGACATGGAGGTAAATTATCTAAAGCATAACGAAAAAAAATACGCATACTCACACAAGCATACATACTTATAATTTCAAATGTGTCTTCGTATCTGCGATCTGAACGATGTTGGAGGGTGGGGCTCTCATGCCGCTTACAAATGATAAATGTGAGGAGGGCACATGACTTGTTGTTTCGCTGTTTGGGGTAGACCGTAGTGCGGGTTCGCATTCGTTTATTTTTTATTTTATTTTTATTTTATTTTATTTTAAATGCTTACTGTGCTTACAGCGAAGCCAACGCGCACAGCAAGCCATTAATATAGTTATTATTATTAGTTTAGTTATTTATATCAAACTAGCTGCGCCCCGCGGTTTCACCTGCGGCTAAAAAGTATCCTATGTGCTATTCTAGACTAAAGTCTAGCGCTGTGCCAAATTTCATCCAGATCTGTTCAACCGTTCTGGCGTAAAAAAGTAACAAACATCCATCCATCCATTCTTACAAACTTTCGCGTTTATAATATTAGTAGGATAATACATCGTGCTGGTTTTGCAAAGTGAACAACTTTCATAACATAAGTTTTTGAAATTCGAAAGAAAAATGATCGAGTCTCTATGCAAAATAACTAGTCACGTGATCAATTTTGTATGAAGACTTCAGTTTTTTTTTTCGTATTTTGCAAACTGATGTTCTAAAAGTTGTTTACTCTGACGGATAGAACGACACCAACAATACACAATAAAACAAATCTAACAAACAAATCTAATAACAATTTTCATATTCATTTATTTCGTAAGTATTATTTACATGTCAAGGTGTTATAATATGTTTAGTACTATTAGTACTATTGGGTATACATTAAATAGTAAGGTAATTATAATAATAATATAGTGAGTAATTGTACATTTGTTCACTATCCCTGTTATTTACATTTCAAGGAACTCTTTGAAACTGTAGAACGTCTGATCGACAAGCCAGCGCTTTAAGCGATTTTTAAAGAGCTGCTGGTTGGGAGCGGCAACGACGTCACTTGGTAGCTTGTTGTACACCGTCGGTCCCATCACATGTGTGAGGTTATTAGACTTTGTCAGGTTTCTAGGAACCTGCTTAACTTGCCCCAACATCGTGTATGGTCAAACACCGTATACATATTTAAATTGCTCCGAACATACAACGCCACTTGTAGTATGACAATGCATGGCAACGTAAGGATTCTCAATTTTTTAAACTGGGGTTTGGCCGATTAGTCACTTTCAACACCTACAATGGCTCGTACGTATAACAATAAATTGTTATTATTTTTATTTTAACAATAAATTGTTATTATTGTTATTTTTACTTATTTTATATTAAAACAATAAATTCAACATTGAATTGTTAAATAACATGTCACAATAGTACATTATGATACAATAAGTTGGTCATTACACTTGAGGCGGTATTACCTATAGCGCGAGCCGATGAGAGTGTAATATTCAATGCAAAGCGTTTCACAAGGAGTTTTTCTCCACACTTGCGAGGAAATAAATTAGAAGTAAAAAACTTTGTTTTAAACAAGCTTTTATTGCGCCAAACCGAATAAAAAAACTTTTTCTTTAAAACTTTTACTATCAACTTTTAACGTTATTACAAAATGTATGCGTATTTTTGCTGGTTTTCTCTTATCAAAAATCTCGTAGGCGGCTAAGTATTTATTTCAGTGGCAGCAAACTGTCACTAGCATTGTGTGCTCCAAAAGTATTTATGACAGAGTCAAAAAACTCATTAGTTAAAATGAAGTACATATAAATTCGGGACACTTCCACACACGGTCGCCTGACCCCAAACTAAGCAAAGCTTGTACTATGGCCGCCAGAGACTGATATCCATACTTATATATTTTTAAATACATACATAAATAGATTTTAACACCCAGACATAGAACAAACACAAATGTTCATCACATAAATGTTTGCCCTAGGTGGGAATCGAACCCACGCCCCCAAGCTCAGAAGGCAGGTTCACTACCAACTGAGCCACCGAGCCAGTCATATCACGAGGAAGGTTCTTGGAAACTGTTTTCTGAATCAACGTGAACGAAGTAGCGGGTAACAGCTAGTAGAGTCAACTGGAACAAATGCGTCTGTGAGACAATTGCGTCTTTCGAGAATTACTGACAAACCCTTCATAAATTAGGCGCCACCTACATCTTTTCTCTATCTTTAGTTACAAAAACCTGTACTAGGTGGCGTTTTACAAAGTTAGTTTTGAGCTGTTTAAAGAATGCAAGGTATTGACGGTGAGACAACTTTATATAATGAATGTTGTACTCAACATCGCCTAACACACTTGGAAAATGTTCCTGAAAATAGGAGAAGAAAAGATAAAGTATTTACCTTGGCTGGATTAAACTCTGCTCTTGCTTATCGACATCAGTGTTTCCTTGGTCCATATTTGTACAACAAAGCTGGTAGAATCATAAATAATCTAAAACATCTAATAAATAATAATAATAAATTCGGGACACTTCCACACACGGTCGCCTGACCCCAAACTAAGCAAAGCTTGTACTATGGCTGCCAGAGACTGATATACATACTTAAATATTTTTAAATACATACATATTAACACCCAGACATAGACCAAACACAAATGTTCATCGCATAAATGTATTATATAGTAGACATGCTAAATTAGGTGTCAATAATTGGCTAGAGAACTTAAATTATGATGATACAAAAAAAAATACTTCTAGCTTTAAAATAAAACTATTTTCACTGCATATATAAAAAAGAAACACACACACACACACACTGACGCACTCACAGTTTGCACACACGTAGTACATACGCCTGCACTTTGTAAAAAATTAAGGAATGACCTACAGCACAAGAATATTTATGTTCTTAGTGTAGGTGCTACAAGACAAATTTACAAATGTTATAAAAAAAATTGTAATTTGTAAAAAAATTGGCAATTATACCCCTATATTTTTAAGGTTTATCTGTAAGTTTATCAGTCTCTGGCAGCCATAGTACAAGCTTTGCTTAGTTTGGGGTCAGACGACCGTGTGTGGAAGTGTCCCGAATTTATTATTATTATTATTAAGTAAAATTTGTAAGCTTTTCATAATAATAAATAAATTTGTCATTGTCAAATTTGTCTTTGTCGTTGTTTACAAGTTGCCTAATTTGTGAGGGTTTTGTCGTTAATTCTCGTCGTAAGTTGTCCCTATATATTTACGGAATATCCATAGTAAATCTAATAAATCGTGTAAAACCTCTATTGCGCTACTAAATTGATCAATCTCGTCGACAGGATTAGCCAATCAAGTAAAGTGGTCGGTTATGACGCAGTGGCTGATCCGCGCTGCAAATATTGTAAGGGAGGGCCGCGAACAAGGGCGGCTGAGTTAAGCTGGGACCCTATTCGAAGATTTGAGATTCACATCTCCTTTTTTTTCGTCCTTGTTGCTCTTGTTTGAAGCGTCATAGGAGTGAAAGTAACCAAGATAAAATCTCATCTCATCTCACGCGTAGGAATAGCCCCACTGGTCTTCGTGCCGTTTTTATAAGCTTTTACTTAACTACACTTTCGTTTGTATATGTACTTTTTAGCTGATACTCGCTATTTCTTCAGAAAATAGAAAATAACCTCACTCGTGATAGGTACGAGTATACTGTAATATCAAATTTCATTAAGATTCGTTCGGCCGTTTTAAAAAAGCCTACAAACATAGCCATGAAAAGCCTACAAACAGACAGATAGACAGAGTTACTTTCGATTTTTATAATATTAAAACATATTGTCACGCCTTTCTCCCGAGGGGGCTGGCAGAGATGTAATACAACACCCATACTTCGCCCGACGATATTCAGTCCCAAATGTGACAGGGGCGAGTCTGTCGCCATACACCGGGCTCCAGTCATGTAACAGATGACATGGTACAATATGCAAATATGTTCACACAATGAACAAATTGATGTGTGCCGTCGGCTGGGTTTGAACTCGCTCCCTCTGGCTTGAGAGGCAGTCCTTCTCCAACTAGGCTATCATCGCTCATAGGTACTTACAACATACAAAAAAGTATGGAAGTGGAATAAACGAAAGATGTGTATGAGGATCGTAGCAAGTGGAGAGAAGTGGTATCTGCCTACCCTATGAGAAAGAGACGTGACTTTGTGAATGTCTATGTATTTATTTTATACCTTCAGTTGAATTCAAAACCTTCCTTTTTATTAACTCTCCTAAAAATGAAACGTCATAGCCCCCATCATCTTGTGAAGCAACAAAAAACAACATTTGTTATAACAATAACAATTAGCGGACTTCCTTGGGGTAAGAAGTGGATTAGAACATTGTCATAATCACCACGTCTTGATGGAGTGGGGTGTCTGCGGTTTGGGGGGATAATGGGGTAAGACCGACAAACTATCACATTACTATCGCAAACTAGATGCGCGTTTTATTTGCGGGATGTTGCGCGATTGCTAGTCGGTGTTGAGCAGGGGTCCTAGACAATGTACATTTGCTTACAAACGATTCGATCTCTACAGTCGCTAAAGCCTTGTTCGGACTACGAATTTAGTCGACTGACGAGTAATTTAGTAACTTATATACTTGCTGAACCTAAAACTTTGCCGTTCCTACACATTTAGTTAGGTACTAAATTACTCTACACTCTACAATATTACCTAGTAGCCTAGTACGATGCGAGCTGCTGATTGCAAATAAATTAGCTGTACCTACTACTAAAGTATTTGTAATGGATTTGGGGATGGTTTCGTTGTTACAATCTTTAATTAGGGTACAATTCTTTAATTAGGTTTTTAAATTATCAGAAGTTTTTTTCTGCCATTAGAAGTAATCAATGTGTGGCCATGCGACTTGCCAGATTGAAATGATATCTGTCATTAAATTCAACTATGTATTTCTTTATTTTCAGATTATCATCATGGCTTCAGTTTGCAAATGGATTTTAAATACCTACTGTAATTAAGCGTGTAATAAAAGTAAAAATGTGAATAGACCATACTCGCATTTTGATTGAAATTCTAAACCCCTCGTGTTCGGTACACCGATTTGCCCGAGCGTCCCCAGTCGCCACCCCAGAGACATATAACATTTGTTATTTTAACCATTAAACATCATTTTAATCGTACCGCATTTAATGCTTCTCGTAAACAAAAGGCGCTAGTGTTTTATTTTAATGGGGAAAAAGTTTTATTTATGAGTTGCGAATATGACTCCCTTAATGACTGCGCGGAAACTGCGCAGTCGTTTGGAGTTTTTGTTTTATTATGCAAAAGGATGATGTCATTTTCGAAATTATGCTAAAACTTAAAGGAAGTTAGAGAATTTTATATTTTTGTATTATAAAATACGAGTAAATCATTATTATTCTCCAGTAAGTGTTTGATAAAAAAATTCAGTATTTAAGATATAAAATGCATATAAAAATACATTTAAAAGAAATATTTTAAAATACTGTGGGTACTAGAAGTGCGTCGCGATGCATGTTCGTGTCGCATCCGTAAAAAAAACACTCATTGACTAAGTGAGCGCGGAGCGTCTCCGTTTCAGCTTGGGCAAAAGTGCTTTCGTTTGTTCGGCTCTTGTTCTCTACAGGTCGTCGCATTTCTTCACCGATTGTCATAAAACTTTGTAGCATTAATAAGTTGAAAACAAAAAAAAAACATACTGATTTCAGCCATTTCGAAATATGTCTTGGGAATCTGAAATACGAATGTGCCTGCTAGAGATACCAGTTTCCATATTTATCTAATACATTATAATCTAATTCTAACTGTTCTAGGCTTGCTGCACGCGTTGGTGAATACTGTAAGTGCAGTAAGCAATGTAAATACGAATAAATATAAATGTAACTATGTATGTAAACTTTTGCATAGCAACTAAAAGCCCGTTCTTTCATAGAACAACCAAGAGTACAAAAAAACGGCATCGTTTTATGGTCGACATGCCTACAACACGTACGAAACGCTTTGGTTCTTCGTTTCTTATACGGACCGCTAGAGTGTGGAATACTCTGCCAGTGTGTGTTCCCTGACACTTTTAATCTGGGTGTCTTCAAGTCTCGAGTGAATCTGTTTCATCTAGGAGTGCTCCATCGTCGGCCGCATCACTGCTTATCATCAGGCGTGTTGGCGGCCAAACGCAAGCCTATTAAGTTCTCAGATCAACTTAGAGAATAAGATGGCGCACGGCGTATGATTTAGGTAAAGCCAAAAACCATCCAAAAACTACGCTACTGTCGTAAATGTACGCAACACGCACACATTTACGCAAAAAAACTACGCTACTCGCTTGGTCATTCTTACCTCGACATTATGTGCATTGATTTATGGTATAATTTCGTGTACTTAAATAATTATACATAGTGTGGCCAGGACTACACTTTGAGGTTCTTTTTAAAAACTGTGCAGTTTTTTTACAAGTCAATTTTGAAAAAGCCGTAACATTAATCTCTTACAAATATGTGCAGTTTTAGAATATTATTTCCACTAAGATTGTATATTGCAACGGAAATAGCTAACGTAGAGTTTGGGAATTAATATTAGCCTTCGTGCATGTTTTTCATGGCAACATTACCACGCACACAAATTGAAAAAGAAGTGGCTTCAACGAGATATAACGCAGTGTTCCATCTTTTCCTCTAGGTTTACCTGAGATTAAGTTATAAAAACAAAAACAAAAAAAAAATAGCCATCACTCCGTATAACTCCTCTTCTCTACTTCATTTGTGAGAATCACTGAAGCGAATTCCCATAACCAAGAAAATATAACAATAGCTGGGATCAATCAATAGCTGTCTCCATGACTTGCAAGACCCTTTCAGACGTCTGAGATGCAAGACTAGAGAAGATTCCAACGGACAGAGGGACAACTTCGAAAGATTTGGCAAAATTACAAAATAGTTGATTGACTGCCTCGGTGGCTCAGTTGGTAGTGAATCTGCCTTCTGAGCTTGGGGGCGTGGGTTCGATTCCTACCTACGGCAAACATTTATGTGATGAACATTTGTGTATGTTCTATGTCTGGGTGTTAATGTCTATTTAAGTGTGTATTTAAAAATATCTAAGTATGTATATCAGTCACTGGCAGCCATAGTACAAGCTTTGCTTAGTTTGTGGTCAGGCGACCGTGTGTAGAAGTGTCCCGAATTTATTTATTTATTAATCTTAAATTAAAAACTTTATAACTAGGTACAAATTGATATTTTAACCTAATTTAAGCGTTTTAGAATTTGATATTTTAACGAATTTAACAGACCTAATTTAATGAAATCTACAAAAAAACTTTACACAATTTGATGAAGCTAATTTAATAAGGAATTTAACAGAAATAATGTCATGATTTTTTCATCATATTTTTTCATGGCCGAGAATTCTCGGCCACGCGTTTGGGGAGTCAACACTTCCTGAAGATGCCTCGTGTAGAGGCGAAACACGCGTCGACGAAGTGCTCGAAGAATAGGGTTTTTTTTTGCTTTTTATTGTATAATTTTTTAATTGTATTAATTTTTTGATTAAATTTTGTTGAAGCCTTGCGATGTGTGATCTGATGGAATTTAGTCGAATTTATTAAAATAATTTACTAATTGGGTTTCAATTATCATTTTTAATTGTCTATTCCGTTTATCTTCCAAGCTTATTTGACCGCGCGAAGCGATGTCTCAGACTCTACTGGGACGATTTAGCATTTGTTTGTTGGACGATAAATTGAGTATCGATGATCCAATCTTTATTAAATTTTGCAAACAAGTAGCTTTTTTAGCTCATTATAGCTTTTAGGTTCGTGACTATATGAGCTAAATTGAGGCTAAATTCGATAAAATGATTTTGGAGATCTTCGTTCGTGACGAACTACAAATTGTGGAAAGGTTGGGAGAGTGGTCGGTGGAGATTTCACATCGCTTTCGCTTAATCAATATCTCAAAATTAATATCTTTAGGCTATTTATTTAGATTTAATGATCGATGATAGTCTAGTTGGAGAAGGCCCGCCTCTTAAGCCAGAGAGAGCGGTTCGAACCCAGCCGACGGCACGCACTAATTTGTTAATTGTTTGAACATTTGTGCGTATTGTATGTCATCTGCTACATGACTGGAGCACGGTGTATGGCGACAGGATCGACCCCTGTCACATTTACGACTGAATATCGTCCAGCGAAGTGTGGATGTTGTATTACAACTCTGCCAGCCCCGTCGGGGAAAGGCGTAACGAAATGTTTATTATTTATTATTTACGTCGCTTTACATCAGGCGAGTTGGTGGTCAAACGCCGACTTATTCAACATAAAAAAAAAAAAAAAAAAAATTTAGATATAGATTTTTGTACGGATTTTTCATCTGTACTTTTATTAATCTGTGCTGTCAATAACGACGAAACTCTATAGATATTAATGTTACAATAAAACTTTACGAGCGCGCGTTCGGTAACAAATTGAAGGAAGGGTATGACTGCTTTTAGAAAACTTGCGGGATATTATGTATCTACTATTTCTCATACTCTTTGTAACGCACCTATTCAATCATAGAAATAGTACCTTTAAATTGTAATGTGTAAATACCTAGTTTTGGGAAGGCACTTGCTGCTGCAACACAGCTCATGCTGTCGTACAGCAGACAGAGTCCTAATTTAAAATTGTGTAAATGTATTGAAACAAATAAATATTTTGTATTTTTGTATTTTTTTTATTATCATAGCGGTTTACTACTTACTATATTAAGAACTATGTTTCCTCTTCACTTTCGTCATACTTATAAATAACTAGCTGCACTCCCGGTTAAAAAGTATTGTAGGTGCTATTATAGACTATATTTGTATATATTTAGATGAGATTTTGTCTTAGTCACTCTCACACCTATGACGTTTCAAACGAGAGCAATAAAGACGAAAAAAAGTGAGATGAAAATCTAAAATCTCCGAATAGGGCCTCTGGTCTCGCGAACGACGCGTTGGCTCCAGCTGCCGTCTATTGCCCGAGATGATATAGCTCACGTTACCTAGCCTAAATATCTAAATTATCTGTTACTACCAGTAAAACTAATCAGTAGGAATAGTGTACGGGAAATCAATGATATTAAGTCATCATTATCATAAATAAAATAAATGTATTTATTGCCAAGAACTAAAAATAGAAAATTAGACGCAACAACAATTTTAGTTTGGCAATTGGGATATTCTCAGCAATGTACTGTGGAAGCTGGCCAGCTTACGCAGAGCTGGTTTTCATACTATCCCAATACTCGAACTGAGTTGTAAGTCGAGTATCATCAGTAGCTATACCCTGTATAAGCTCACTGCTGAGCACGCAGGCCTCGCGTCTTGTACGCCACTCTTTCCGGTCCTGTGCCAATCTCGTCTGGGTCGACGTCTGGATGCGATTTTGACAATATAGTTGACCTAAATCACAGTTCACACTAATCTTATAAAAGCGAAAGTTGATGGATAGATGTTTGTTACTCAATAGCGCCAGAACGGCTGAACGGATCTGGGTGAAAGGCACAGAGATAGACTATCTAAATCTGAAATAGCATGGGCTACTTTTCAACAGCGGGTAACCCCGCGAGCTACAGCTAGTATATAAAGAATGAGATAGTTGATTGAATCAGGCGTTACTTTGCAGAAGTTCATCGTGTTGTGCATCTTTTTTTTTAAGTAACAGTTTTTATTTATTGCCAACTAGCTGCGCTCCGCGGTTTCAACTGCGGTCCCACTTGTTGTTTTTATTGATATTTAAAAAAATGATTTAATTATAACAAATACACAAATAAATAAAATAAAAAAATTACGAAGAAATCTGGTCCGTGCACAAAAAGCATGGCTCCTCTACGCCGTCTTCCCCGACGCGGATGGCGTGACGTCACCGGAAGTAGCGCACCGGAAGTGCAGTCCTACGCCGGAAGTTGCGATCTGTCTGTGTTGCTGATGCCCTTTTCCTGGGACATGGAGTGATGATGCAAGTCTCTGTAGTTTTGTACGTATCTTTATTTTTAGCCCTCGACATAAACAGAGGGGTGTTACAGTAATCGTATTCTACTAATATTATAAACGCGAAAGTTTGTATGTATGGATGGATGGATGGATGTTTGTTACTCTTTCACGCCAGAACGGCTGAACAGATCTGGATGAAATTTGGCACAGTGATAGATTTTAGCCTAGAATAGCACATAGGATACTTTTTAATCGCGAGTGAAATCGCGGGGTGCAGCTAGTACATACATATACACACACATTTCTTAGGGGTCCGGCGACCACGTTACAGTACCCGGCGATAAATATTGCACATCGACTTTTGGAAAGAGACTCGGCTTCGTAGAGCGTTATTTCTTTCGTACGACAGTTTCGTTTAGTGTGCGACAGAGATAACGCTCTACGAAGGTGAGCTGATGTAAGCACTAACTTTGCATTGGCTAAAGGTTTTCTATTGCCATTTCGTCTAGAAGAAGACGACGAGTGAAGAGAGCAAGTAAAGATACTGATGAGCCTCTAAAGTTATCTACAGTGTGACAAATTGCAATTTAAATCATTTTTTGCGTTTCTGTAATCATTCTTAATAACTAAGTATTTTTCTTGTATTGTGGATTAATTTTAAAGCTCATGCTGCAGACAACTTCCCTATGTAAAGGGATTTTTGATTTGCTTTGTCTATCTAATAAATAAATCAGTCAAAAGGGACCCCTTACAAATGCGGATTTTTTCATAGCTCTATTTTATTTGGAGGACCCTTTTAAAAAAAATCAAGAACATAGGGGCGGAGATATAGTTCATTTAATTGGACATGCCAAATTTCATCACAATCTGACTAATAGTTTCCAAAAAAAATTACAAGCGCGTTTGTATGGAACATTTGGTGCGTTGCGGAATCCTTAAGGACTACCTAGTTCACTTCCTATAATTTTTATATCGAAATCTGCCCTAGTCTGTGACATAGGCTGGCCCTAGGGCCGACTACAGCTAATTTGTAAGGACAAATCTTATATCTTTAAATGAGCAATTCTTGTATATGTATATATATATATAATTGGAATCTCGGAATCGGCTCCAACGATTTTCATACAATTTAGTATATAGGGGGTTTCGGGGGCGATAAATCGATCTAGCTAGGAATCATTTTTAGAAAATGTCATTTTATTCGTGTTTTATCCATAATCAACTTAAACATAAACTTGGAAGAAAAATAACAAAAAGGAGGCTTTCGAGTAGTCTCAACTGAAAAATATGACTCTTCCTGACATCTATTGGCGAATAATAATACTATTTTTTGTGAGCAACTAATTGCTTTAACGACACAACAGCAGATGGCGTTGTTAAGTAACACGAAGTCAATGAGTGTTTGCTTTGAGGTTAGACTAAAATCAATTGTTTATTTTCCAAAAAACACAATTAAAAAAAAAAATACCGAGCAAAGCTCGGTCATCCAGGTACTTAATATTAATTCATGAAAAATAAAAAAAAACTATTTTGTACCAGCTGCGCCCCGCGGTTTCACCCGCGGTCCTGCAGGAACCATTTACCGGGACAAAAAGTACCCCAAAAATGTGTGATGATCCCCAAGATGATCTGTTTCGTAGTTGAGACGGAAAAGCGTTACAAACAAACAAACTTTCGCATTTATAATATTAGTTAGGATGTTTTTTTGCTATGCTTGATAGATAGATAGATAAACTCTTTATTGTTCACACCACAGATAACAAAACAACAAGAGAAAAATAATGATACAACTTATTAAATAGTGTAACAACTGGCGGCCTTATCACTAAAAGCGATATCTTCCAGGCAACCTTAGGATGCTTGACGTGTGTTTGTGTCTGTATCTGTGTGTGTCTGTCAGTGGCTTCGTAACTCCCAAAAGAATGAATAGATTTTGATGTGGTTTTCTTCGTTTGAAAGCTGAATAAGCTGATGTGATCAAGATAGTTCTCTAGCTATTAAAAGTCAAAGTCAAAATGGTTTTATTCAATTAGGTATCAAAGATACACTTATGAACGTCAATGTTTTATAATAGACTCGACCGCCTTGTTCGAGAAAAGAGCCTCTACTCAGAAGAACAAGCAAGAAACTGAGAGGAATAAACCCGCGGTTAAAAAGTATCCTATGTGCTATTCTAGACTATAATCTATCTCTGTGCCAAATTTCATCCAGATCTGTTCAGCCGTTCTGGCGTGAAAGAGTAACAAACATCCATCCATCCATCCATCCATCCATCTATCCATCCATTCTTACAAACTTTCGCGTTTATAATATTAGTAGGATTTAGTAAAAAAATTACTGTCTCACAAATTTTGGCTTACAACTAGGTAATATCTATGCACTAGTGGCTACTTGGCGGAAGTGGAAGGCTCCAGATATCTTTGTCTTCTAAATAACTGCTAACCTTATAGTATCCTTTTCATTATATTAATGAAAAGAGGATTTTTTACATGCGATTTGAATTGTCCTTCAGTAAGCCCTGTTATATTTTTTGGGATTTTATTATAAAATGAAAAGGTAGTCTCGTGTTAAAATAAAATACAAAACATACTTGTTATGGTACACTGTCATTCATTCGTCATCATCATCATCATCACCCCGTATAAATAGGGCTGAGCATAGGGCTTTATTATAACTATCTGCCCGCGGTTTCACCCGCGATCTGACAGGAACCGTATTTTTAACCGACTTCCAAAAAGGAGGAGGTCCTCAATTTGACTGTTTGTATTTTTTTGTTTGTGTGTATGTTTCGAGGTTTCCGCCAATTAATGATTCTTCTTTTGTTTGGTAGATCATATACTTTCGAAGTAGTCCCATTTAATTGTTACTTGAACTACAAGTTCAAGTTTAGTTAGTAACAAGTAACAATTTTGAAGATGAACTTCCGCAACTTTCCTTAACGCCTGATTCAATCAACTATAGTCCCATATATATTTTATCGAAATTGGTCAAACAATTTTTAAAATATTAACGAAAGTCTAACATGGATGACGGGAAGTCGGTTTTTTAGGCTTTTCTTTTTAAATTAATTTCAATTTAAAAAAAGTAAATACTCTATGTTCTTTTCTGTACCCCTGACGACGAGTATGCAAAGTTTCATGACGATCGGTTAAGTAGTAGAATTGGGAAACGAGTATAAATCCGATCGGCAGAACAAATCACGTTTAAAAACTTTTGATGAAAACGGACTGAGATTCGAATAATTTGAGTTTAAAATTTTTGGAATCCGAACGGAAACGCATCTATGAATACCTATGAAGGTGTAAAAGTGTAAGAAAAAACACACGAACCATCAAACGAACAAACAAACTCACTTTCGCATTTATAATAATAGTTAGAATATGATGATTACTTAGTACACTGAGGGAAAATTCAAATCACGTGTAAAAACTACATTAATGAAAAGAGGGTTATAAGGTTAAGAATTATTTAGAAGACAAAGATGTCTGGAGCCTTCCACTTCCGCCAAGTAGCCACTAGTATTTATAGATATTACCTAGTTGTAATCCAAAATTTGTGAGACTGAAATTTATTTATTCTTTAAAAAAATAATGTCCCTCAGTTTCTTGCCTGTTCCTCTGAGTAGAGGCTCTTTATCCGAACAAGGCGGTCGAGTCTATTTAAATAACAACTTTGACGTTCATAAGTGTATCTTTGATACCTAAATTGAATAAAATCATTTTGATTTTGACTACTTCAAGTCGAAACATCTCAGTAGTACGTACTCACGACGTATGTAAATCTGTAAGGGTGGTCAATGGGGCGAGCCGCCCCTGATTCAAGGGGACGGACTTAGGATGTGTTGATTTGTGAGACTAGGGGAGTGATGTCATCGATATATCTAACGTTTACGAAACCGAAAATGTTTATTACTTACTCCTTCTTGTAAAAAAAGTAAAGGCGAGTAGCCCGTATAATGGAATGGGAACGAAGCCGCAGGCAAATAGCTATAGCTATTTAGTGTTAATATTATGTACCTACCTACATAGCTTCAAAAAATATACCTAATCATTTTTCTTAAATTCTATCCATACAAGTATAAATTAAAATTAGAAAAAAAATCCTGACATCGATTTTCATCTACTTTTCATTCTAAGAACACGCCCGACTAATTCACCTATCAAACATAAAAGCAGAATGAAAATCGGTTCATCCGTTCATGAGCTACCATGCCACAGACAGACACCCACACACAACGACACGTCCTACTAATATTATAAACGCGAAAGTTTGTAAGAATGGATGGATGGATGGATGTTTGTTACTCTTTCACGCGAGAACGGCTGAACAGATCGGGTTTTTTTTTTACGTAGAATAAGTCGGCGTTTGACCACCAACTCGCCTGATGTTAAGCGACGTTGTGGTCTAAGATGGAGCACGACGACCTATTAGGTTTATACTTACCTTATTATTACTCTAGCCTTGAAATTTTGTAGAGTGAAGAAGTACAAAGACGGTAGTTGAGTGAGGCGCTACGAGTGCGCTACTGCTCAGACCCGTCTTCGGAACGGTTACACCGGACTACATCCCGAAACACGACTAGGTCATTTCACGGCATGGCTTGGTCCGGTGGGTGGTAACTAGCCACAGCCGAAGCCTCCCACCAGAGTTTGCTACCCGGTTAGCACTACCCGGGGACCACGTGTAGGGAATCAGAATCGAGTACACTCCTACGGACGTGGGTAGCTCAGCCCCCAAAATTTGCCTGCCTGTGAAATTTGGCCCAGAGATAGATTAAAGTCTAGAATAGCACATAGGATACTTTTTAACCGCGGGTGAAACCGCGGGGCGCAGCTAGTAAGTAATAAAGTAATAATTAATAACACTAGTGTGTGTGTCTGTCTGTGGGTGTCTGATTCGGGGTGGACGGACACGTCAAACTAATAGTATAAGAGTCCGGCGACCACTTTACACTAACTTCGCATTGGCTTCAGGTTTTCCATAACCATTTCGTCTAGAAGAAGATGACGAGCGAAGAGAGCACGTAAAGATACTGACGAGCCTTTAAAGTTACCTACAGAGTGACAAAGTGCAATTTCATTTTTTTAATGACTTTTGCACTTCTGTAATCATTCTTAAATAACTAAGAATTTCCCTTGTATTATGGATTCATTTAACAGCTAATGATGTAGACAACCTCCCTATGTAAAGTAATTTTTGATTTGCTTTGTCTACCTATTGAATAAATCAGTCAAAAGTGACCTTAAAAATGCGGATATTTTTCATAGCTCTATTTTCTCTTGAGGACGTTTTTTAAAAAAACCAAGTACATAGGGGCGGAGATTTATATAGTTCATTTAATTGTACATGCTAAATTGCATCATAATCTGACAAATTCTTTTCAAGAAATTTGAGAGGCGCGTTTGTATGGAAATTTCAGAGCGTCGCGGCCCTCTTGACGTGTCTGTCCACCTCGTCGTTTTTGTATCGGGGTTTAAAAAAAAATGAAAAAAATTGGTTGCCTGTAAATTCGGTATACGGGCGAAAGTTTTACGTGACAACGACTTTTTATGTCTGTCTCTCTCGCTCTTAGGCGGGCTAACCATGCCCGAGTGGAAGGGACGCGTGCCTCTCACTCGCTCTCATTGTGAGCGCATAACGTGAGCGGAGCGTAACGCAGTTTCTTGAAGTGTCACCCGGCAAACCAATTTATAAGACGTTGTCACGTCAAAATAATATATTATACTAGCGACCCGCCCCGGCTTCGCACGGTACCTATAAACCTTTAGAAAAAAGTAATCTAACTGATGGTGAAAACCGCATCAGAATCCGTTGTGTGGTTTAGCAGATACTAGTACAGACAGAGAGACAGACAGATGCGGAAAACAACTTTGTTTTTTGTTATGTAGAGAAGACAGAGATGGAGAAGAAACGCCACCACTTACATAAGTGTTTGTACATAAGTACACAAAATACATACATATATAATACTTATTTTTGTTAATAATATAATTTTATTTTTAATTTTCGTTAATTTTTGCACACCCATGTCCCATACTTATATTACGTCAAATGTGTCATACGTATCCTCTCCATCCTAAGATTGCCTGGAAGAGATCGCTCTTAGTGATAAGGCCGCCAGTTGTTCCACTACAGTTGAAGTTTTTTCTGATCTTTTGTTTTGTTATTTTTGGTGTGAACCATAAAGTTTTTATCTATGTTTGTCTATCTATCTAACTTGACACGAACATAATACCGCTTTTCTGGAAGGCAGGTAATCAGTAGTATGAGAAACGAGAAAAAAAAAAGTGTCATACTGCTGTGATAATCTGGTGTGACTACGAGTCGGTACTGGGACCCTATTCGGAGATTTGAGATTTTCATCTCACCTTTTTTCATCCTTGTTGTTCTCTTTTGAAACGTCATAGGTGTGAGAGTGACCAAGATAAAATCTCATCTCATCTCACGCGCAGGAATAGCCCCACTGGTAATAACTCGAAATCAACTGGGTTGCTTTTGTGTTTTAATAAAATTTGATTTAAATCTAAGTACCTACTCATCAAAAACTACGTATTATAAATCGTATTTAGCTTAATACGTAGAGTGAAACACATCTCTTGCCCGCCGAAGCATGAACGCGCTAAAAGCCCCTCTCCTAACTCGAATTTATGTCCAATTTCATTCGATTTGCTACATATCTGATTTGGAGAAATGCTTTTGTACTTTAATGTTTTGTTTTGCTGTTGAATTGATTTAAAATGTTTTCGTATTAAGTTTGATTCATGATTATATGAAAGTTAAAATTTAACTACTCTACTTATTAATAGAATAGTACCTGGATGACCGAGCTTTGCTCGGTTTTTTTTTTTTAATTGTGTTTTTTGGAAAATAAACAATTGATTTTAGTCTAACCTCAGAGCAAACACTCATTGACTTCGTGTTACTTAACAACGCCATCTGCTGTTGTGTCGTTAAAGCAATTAGTTGCTCACAAAAAATAGTATTATTATTCGCCAATAGATGTCAGGAAGAGTCATATTTTTCAGTTGAGACTACTCAAACGCCTCCTTTTTGTTATTTTTCTTCCGAGTTTATGTTGAGGTTGATTATCGATAAAACACGAATAAAATGACATTTTCTAAAAATGATTCCTAGCTAGATCGATTTATCGCCCCCGAAACCCCGATATATAATACTAAATTGTATGAAAATCGTTGGAGCCGATTCCGAGATTCCAATTAAATACTCGTATATCTTATATCTTTAAATGAGCAATTCTTGTAAATATATATATAATTGGAAACTCGGAATCGGCTCCAACGATTTTCATACAATTTAGTATATAGGGGGTTTCCGGGGCGATAAATCGATCTACTTAGGAATCATTTTTAGAAAATGTCATTTTATTCGTGTTTTATCGATAATCAACATAAACATAAACTTGGAAGAAAAATAACAAAAAAGAGGCGTTTGAGTAGTCTCAACTGAAAAATATGACTCTTCCTGACATCTATTGGCGAATAATAATACTATTTTTTGTGAGCAACTAATTGCTTTAACGACACAACAGCAGATGGCGATGTTAAGTAACACGAAGTCAATGAGTGTTTGCTTTGAGCTTAGACTAAAATCAATTGTTTATTTTCCAAAAAACAAAATTTAAAAAAAAACCGAGCACAGCTCGGTCATCCAGGTACTATATATATATACATACAAGAATTGCTCATATAAAGATATAAGATATAAGATTCAAGGCCCAGTACTAACACGAAATCAACGAAAACAAGTATTTGGTTTGCGCCTAGTTTGATATGAAGAATTGTGATGATCGTGTAAAAGTACAGCTAGTAGAAAAAACAACCGAACAACAGTTTAACCGGAGTTATAATATTGAAAATAGTTCTGATTTTGAAAAAAAAAAAAAAAAGTTTCTTTTAAAAATAACTGTTTGAGTATGGTTCTATACATTTTCAGCGATAATATTTTTTTTATTTCGATTCTTTTTAGCCAGATTAGTTATATGTTTAGCCGAGTAACTTATTTAACTACTCAGATAAATCCCAATAAAAAGACAAGAAAATGTAATTCTAGGCGCTTATCTCGTTTTACCATCAAATATGACTTACGATTTTCAGCTCTAAATGAAGCAACTGTGTGTGGATGGTACACCGTGGTACGACCGGACCTTAAGTGTCATCAGAACCACGGTCGTGCTCACTTAAGAGGGCCACGACGTTCTGAAATTTCCATACAAACGCGCTACTCAAATTTCTTGAAAACCGTTTGTCAGATTATGATTAAATTTAGCATGTACAATTAAATTAACAATATCTTCGCCCCTATGTTCTTGGTTTTTTTAAAAACGTTCTCAAGCAAAAATAGAGCTATGAAAAATATCCTCATTTTAAGGGGTCACTTTTGACTGATTTATTCAATAGGTAGACAAAGCAAATCAAAAATTCCATTACATAGGGAGGTTTTCTACATCACTAGCTGTTAAATGAATCAATAATACAAGGGAAATTCTTAGTTACTTAAGAATGATTACAGAAGTGTAAAAGTCATAAAAGAAATTAAAATCGCACTTTGTCACTCTGTAGGTAAGTTTAGAGGCTCGTCAGTATCACTACTCGCTCTCTTCATTCGTCTTCTTCTTCTAGACGAAATGGCGATAGAATACCTTAAGCCAATGCGAAGTTAGTCTAGGTCGCCTAGGTCGAAATTAGTTAGGTCGCCGGACTCTTAAAGCCAACCGCAGTCACCCGTAGCCTGGTAAAATCGTTGATAACATATTGGTTGTCGGTTTAGAATAATAATGATTAAGCTTATTGTGTTGCAGCTTGCAGCCAACTAGCTTAATTCGCCGTTCAATTAACTGCCTAGCCTTTTTATTAAGTGGCGCCGTTAAACTAGCTTCCTGATCATATTCGGCCATTTAATCAAACGGCTAGATAAAATGACTTGGATCTACAACGGCTACTTGCCTAGCCCAATTATACAGGGTTTATATTAATTATTTTATGTTAATTATACATGGTAACTCACCAAAAACCTCTTAAGGGTTCATTGTACTCATCAAAACAAAAAAAACCACAAAGGCTAGGGAAGGACTTAGCCTTCTATAACCTTTAACCAATATAAATCAGATTTGTTCTGATAAAGTAATCGGACAGGAAAGGTTTCAGGTTATCTTATATCTTTAAATGAGCAATTCTTTCTTGTATATATATAATTGGAATCTCGGAATCGGCTCCAACGATTTTCATACAATTTAGTATATAGGGGGTTTCGGGGGCGATAAATCGATCTAGCTAGGAATCATTTGTAGAAAATGTCATTTTATTCGTGTTTTATCGATAATCAACTTAAACATAAACTTGGAAGAAAAATAACAAAAAGGAGGCGTTGACTCTTCCTGACATCTATTGGCGAATAATAATACAATTTTTTGTGAGCAACTAATTGCTTTAACGACACAACAGCAGATGGCGTTGTTAAGTAACACGAAGTCAATGAGTGTTTGCTTTGAGGTTAGACTAAAATCAAAGGTACTACATATATGAAAAAGTGAGTCTTTGTTCATTTTCTTTGTTTCTTTGTAACGCTTTCACGTCTGAACTACTCAACCGATCGTCTTAAAATTTTGCATACATGTTGTTTAGGATACAGAAAAGGACATAGGGTACTTTTTATCCCGCAAAAATCAACGGTTCCTGTGGGACCGTGGGTGAAACCACGGGTCGCAGCTAGTTGTAATATCATTAAACAAACTACAATTCCGGTGAATTGTAGTACAACTACAATTCTGGTGAATTGTAGTTTGTTTCATGGATTTTCGGATTTAATTTTATCATACACATTCAAAACACATAGATAGATAGATAAATTCTTTATTGTTTACACCACAAGTAACAAAAAACAAGAAAATAATTTATAACAATACTTATTCTATAGTGTAACAACTGGCGGCCTTATCACTAAAAGCGATCTCTTCCAGGCAACCTTAGGATGGAGAGGATACGACAAATGAGTATGGTACAGGGTGTGCAAAAATAACAAAAATAAACAAATTATTGATAATTTAAACAAACTTCGAGTGGTATATACTCGTATACCTACATAAACTATTTAAATTATGTATACATAAACATACTATTATAATACAATCTAATACTTAAAATATCTATAGTTAATAAAATATACGAATTGTTACAAATTTCACTAAAATAAAGTAACAAAATAATTAATAATAATAACAATTATAATTTAGCCTTTTATTACATAAAAAAAATTTGCCCATGTTTGTCTATCTCTGCCCACTTTCCACCAATCTTTCCCCGCCATGTCTGTGAGATCATCAGCCCACCTTTTTCTAGGTCTTCCAACCCTCCTCTTTCCTGTAGGCCCTATCCATTTAGTTGCGAGTAATGTCCAGCGATTGTCTGTGTAACGTGAGACATTTCCGGCCCAGCGCCACTTTAAAATCAGTGCTTGTGCCAATGCATCAACTACATTTGTTCGCTGCCTTATTTTGTCTTTTCTTATTTTGTCCATCTTCCTTGTATTGAGTATGCTCCTCTCCATGGCTCCTTGACAACTGGTAATCATTTGTCTTACCTTTTTTGTGTAAACCCAGGTTTGACAACCATAGAGCAGACGTGGTAATATGCATGTGTCTAGGACAGTCTTTTTTAGTTTTATGCTGTAATTTCCTTTTAATGACCAATATTTTTTCCAAGCTATATTTTATTCGCCGTTCTATTTCTTCTTCATTGCTGGTTGTTGAGAAAGAAACTTGTTTGCCTAAATAGATTTAGTTTTCGACATATTCTTTAGTACTATGCTTTACTGAGATTTGTGTATTGTAACTGTTAGTAATTGTCTTGGTTTTGCTCAAGTTCATCTCTAAACCAACTTTAGAACTTTGTTGGTCTAATGTTTCGGATAGTAAAACTATGTGACAAAATAGATAAAATAAATAAATAAATTTAACAAGGTAATCTTGATAAATACAGTTTTTTTACGGCATCCCTAAATATAGCAAGCGAGGGAGCATGTCTAGTAGCAACGGGCAGCTTGTTTCACAATTGGACCGCCTGAAATGCAAACGACTTACCATAGAACATTCTACAATGAGCAGTGGGAGTTTTAAGTGAAAGAGTCTCTCTGCCAGAGTGTGTGTTCCCTGACACTAATAATCTGGGTGTCTCGAGTGAATCGGTTTCTTCTAGGCAAGCAAACTCCATCGTAGGCCGCGTCACTGCTTATCATCAGGCATGTTGGCTGACAAACGCAAGTCTATTAAGTTAAAAAAATCAGGAAGCTAGTTTAACGGCGCCGTTTAGCAAAACGGCTCGGTGCCGATTAGTAAAATGGCTAGGTTGTTAATTGGAAGGCTGATTAAGAAAGTTGGCGACCATACATTGAGCTCAAACAATAACTTCATCTAATCAGATTCGGCCAGCATCAATTACGCGACAATTGCTCCGAAAGCTGACCACTTGTCCCTTAACGGCACTAAACCGACCCCAGACGACCCCAGACGACCCCTGCGGCCATCTGCCCACGCTAGGGGTGGTAACTCGATATACTCCTAGATACCTCATTAACAGGACAATTACTGGGCAGAAGATAGACAAATGGTGCGATGACCTTATCTTGCTTATTCTATTCATTGGCTGCTAGCTGTTACCCGCGACTTCGACCTTTCTGCTACAGAAGAAATGTCTTCGTATTATATTTAATCTGAATAGTTCTGATACTCTGCGTTGTATATTTAGAGAAAACGGCTTCCTCACCCTAACTAGAATATTTATCTTAGAAATGTGTTTATTTATTAGAAATAACGAAAGTAACTTTTTTAATGTAAGCTCAAGTCATAAGTACATATAATTTTTTTATAAATACTAAGACATTAGTATATATAATTTATAATAATTTACATTTACAAAAATATGCATGTTACAATTATGATTTATAACACGGGAATTACT
Organism: Peribatodes rhomboidaria; assembly: GCA_911728515.1. NCBI lineage: Eukaryota > Metazoa > Arthropoda > Insecta > Lepidoptera > Geometridae > Peribatodes > Peribatodes rhomboidaria. The sequence continues at coordinate 4,894,760 of OU452194.1, forward strand.
CACGTACGATTTAGTTACGATTATTCCGACTATAGTTTCAACCGCATTCAACGGTCTTCATCTTCATCACTACTACTAAATCGTACGTGAGTAATTCCCGTGTTATAAATCGTAATGTGTGAAAACCACGTCAGTTTCCATGTTACAATTGTTACAATACAGCAAAGTTTGGTAGAGTTCCATCCAAGTACATTCTCACAGCAGAGTTTCGTAGAGTTACAGCTAACTGGATAGTGTAAGGTAGTTACATAACTTTATGCGTCTCTTTTGTATGAGGACCCTCAAAATCGATAGTTCCCGGGCTGGCTTGGACGGCAGCCAACACGGAAGACGCAGCGACACCCCCTGTCGAGGGGTGGGGATGAACCCACCTAATAAAAATATAAGTAAGTTCATTTCATAGGTTTGTATAGACAGACCGACTTGCTAGTCTTAGGGCCGGCTAAAACGACGATCAGAAATGAATCTCGATTTAAAACTAGTCATATTCAAATTCAAAATCATTTATTTTCGACAAATTTTTGAAATCATATCTTAAAAGTAAATAGTTCAAAAATTATTGAAAATAAAAAATTAAAAAATTGATGTATGGTAATACTAGTTTCAAATCGAGATTTATGACTGAACGTCGTTTTGACATGCGGCCCTTACAGTGCGTGTTTGGGCCGCATTGTGGCCGCACATGTACGGTTCTTGCAGATCAATAAACCGACGTTTAAAATCGGTAAAACAGACAATTTTGTTCAGACTTCACTATTCTCAATCATTCGGAAAGGTTTTCGATCGGATTCCATAAATTTAAACGTAAACTTAAATATGACGTGGTTAATTCTTCCGGTCGGATAGGTAGGTATAGGTATACTTACTAGATCTCCTATTCCAAAATTTATGAAAGTGGACTGAGAAAGAATTTAACTTAAAAAAAATTCAAATTCGATCGGAAACGTATCGAATAATTGAGAATTCGGGGGCAGACCACCACCACCGCCACGATTTTGTCAAATATAAACGTCAGTTTATCCAAGATCTAAAAACACCAAGTCTAGCATACCGGGATCCAACACGTAATCAAGTCACTCGTATCGTCCTACGTCCTACTATTTCTAAATGACTTATTTCGGTCTTGCTTAAGCATCGATTGACGTCACTACGTGTTTCCCACGTGACCGGAATGCTAAAGCTGGCGGAGTATATTATTATACTATTATCCTTCCTACTAATATTATAAACGCGAAAGTTTGTAAGAATGGATGGATGGATGGATGGATGTTTGTTACTCTTTCACGCCAGAACGGCTTAACAGATCTGGATGAAATTTGGCACAGAGATAGATTATAGTCTAGAATAGCACATAGGATACTTTTTAACCGCGGGTGAAACCGCGGAGCGCAGCTTGTATTACATATATGAGATTACATTCCGAGCTACGCAGCAATGTCGCGGCAGCAATGAATCAGCAGCACGGCATGCAGCACTGCTGCGTGCAGCGGAGTTCGGAATCATATCTTCAGCCTGTTTCAAAAAAGTAGAAAACGTTTTACTGCAATCTTATGTATAACAAATAATAAATATTCGGGACACTTGAACACACGGTCGTCTGACCCCAAGCTAAGCGAAGCTTGTACTATGGCGGCCAGAGACTGATATACATACATAATTATATACTTTTAAATTATTATATCCTACTAATATAATAAACGCGAAAGTTTGTAAGAATGGATGGATGGATGAATGGATGTTTGTTACTCATTCACGCCACAACGGCTAAACAGATCTGGATGAAATTTGGCACAGAGATAGATTATAGTCTAGAATAGCACATAGAATACTTTTTAAACTAAAGGATCATTAGTTGCCGCGTCAGACATCGATCGGCTTGAAATTGACATCGTGTTTTATTGCGTAGTTAGATAAGTTTTTTTTGTCCGTCTGTTTTTAGGATTTTCACGCCTTAACGGCTGAACAATCTTGATGAAATTTGATAATTAGTTACAGAATAAATCGAGGAAGATTTTTGGATACTTTTTTCTAAACAAACGCGAACAATGTCGCGGGTTTAACTAGTTATTAGAAAATCGAAAGAACCTCCTTCTGTCTGTCTGTTTGTAGATTTTTCGTGGCTAAACGGCTGAACGGATATTGATGAAATTTGATAATTAGTTACAGTATATCACGAGGAAGATTTTTGGATACTTTTTTCTAAACAAACGTGAACAATGTTGCGGGTAACAGCTAGTTATTAGAAAATTGAAAGTACCTCCTTCTGTCTGTCTGTTTGTACATTTTTCATGGCTAAACGGCTAAACAATCTTGATGAAATTTGATAATTAGTTACAGTATATCACGAGGAAGGTTCTTGAAGGAGTGTGGTAAACAATGAAGAATTTATCTATAAATCTTAGTTTTCTTTTCCAAAGTTTCTAGACAATTTGTATCTTGTCTCCTTGATCCCTCGCCTCCCCTCAGATTTGCGCATTTGCTTCGGTCTCCAAGTCAATGTTGTACAAATTTTTGCACGCATCATCTTATATTTACCCCTGGCTCTTATTTCCAAAGCAATTGAGTTTATTTTTCAAAATCAAACTGTAAATAGATTAGTCGCGGCCGTGCAGAAATGATCCGTGAATTTGCTACTTAACTGTCATCGCATTTGTTAGTTAATTTTATTTATGATTAAGTTTAGTACGAGTTTTTTCGAACGTGAAACCATAAAAATAATTTTGTTTTTGTTTTTTTTAGGGGATCTTGTAGCTTGGTAAGTATATTACAACTTAAGTATACAAGGTGTTGGTTAAAATAAAGTTAAAATCCCTGCTATATTCGCGAGGTGCGCATTCAGTATCGATTATATTATAGGATACAATTATGTCTGGAAGAGATGTTACGTTGTGCCCATATTTTTGAGTATTTGTATGGATTTATTTTGTATTTGGTATCAATAAAGAGTTTTTGTATTGTATTGTATTGTAATTATGTTCCTTTAAATTAAATGTTGATCATACAATTTGTAACACACATCGCGCTCCGCCCTCCTAAAAGCGCGAAAGTTTGTAATCTAATCGCGTCGTGCCGCTACTTGCTTAGAATAAAAGCCGCAAACATATGATACAGATTTTTTTTATTTCTGTAAAATTTCCTTTTTTTCTCTTGCTATTTATAAAATGCATTTTTTTTGTATTTTTGCATGAATACTTAGAAGTGTCTATCACCTGTCTATCAATTATCCAACATGGTTGTCGTAACTCCCTGTAAATGTGCTAAAGACCATTTAAAAGAATCCACTTGTGTTTATGGTGTACCTATAGATGGGCCATATTTTTATATCAATACTGGCCCGGTAATGCTGCAACAGTGTTTTGAGTGTGGCCCGGTCATACAGACTATTTATATCATAGCTGATAATGGCCGGGCTAAAGTCGCCAATATTGCCAGTATTGCAGTAAAATAGGCCCCGTCTAATAGCATCCTTAGGTATTGTCCAAATTACTCTTAGAAGCTAGCAGAAGATAGGGTTATAGTTTTAACTCGAAGTTAACCCCTCATGAGAGGTAAAACTGATAAATCGTCTTGCGCCACCAAGCGTTAGAAGCCAACCTTAAACCTAAGCCTTCAAACCTTTAACCTAACCTTAGATTAAGACTTAATAACTAACCCCCCTCTACCTGTATTCTCCTTAAATAATAATTTAAGATTTATGTTAACAAAAGTCACGGTCCCCGGAGTCCGTGGAGTGTAATTTTTGAATAAAAATAAAAAACCTGAGCCTAAAGCTCTAGGAATAAGAATACGAATTTATTTAATGGAACTAAACTTAACCTTAAACCTATAAGTATTTAACCAATCAAAGTCGGAGGGTTACGTCGCCAAACATTACTATGAGGTCTGACAGTGCGCTCGCACAGGGTACCCAGAAAACCAATAAAAATCAATCTAAGTAAGGTCGCACTTTGCACAGTATTACTTCAGATGATGTACTCGTATGTACATATGTATGGAGGCTAGATTTTCATTGAAAACTCCGTTATGTACTGGCCTAATTTAAATCATGTTTTAATTTAAAATCCGGCCAAGTGCGAGTCAGACTCGCGCGCGAAGGGTACCGTACCGTTATCTATAAAAACGGCAAAATAAAAAATGCCTGTTGTATGCCTGCCCCCTATATTTATTTTATTCTATTTTTTAGTATTTGTTGTTATGTTTATGTTTGTTGCAACAGATATACATCATCTGTAAAATTTTCAACTGTCTAACTATCACGGCTCATGAGATACAACCTGGTGACAGACGGACCGACAGCGGAGTCTTAGTAATAGGGTCCCATTTTATCCTTTGGGTACGGAACCCTAAAAATCACCAATAGAAAGCTGCACAATCATCGAATCCCACAAACAAGAGTTTAAAAAAGGACAAGAAAAAAGAAAATAAAAATGAAAACAAAATATTATATTCCAGTAAACAGCTCACCTTAGCTCTAAAATAACTACCACATCAAAAACTCACCTGTAAAACCTCATTTGGGTGGACTTCAGAATCCATTGCGAATAAAAAGAGACATTAGTAAAAATCGCGAGCCTGACGTCACAATCCCGCGGTTTCACAGCCAAAACACCTACAACATTATCCCCATGGTACAAAGGTCCAAATTCATGTGAGAAACAGTCGTCGTACCGCGAGAAATCGACACAAATCATACTCTCATCCACCTCATACCCATAACTTTCAAAACATCGCGAGCCAGAGTCTATTTTCCCTTGAAATTTCTCGAAATCGTTCGTCAGGTACATTTTTTTATCCATAGTAGAGACCGTCTTCCAAACACTCACGTCGAGAACGTCAAACGAAGCTCGCTCATCGAACACGGAAGGTTTCATTGAGGGGTAACTGTCCACATTGATTTTGGCAACCGCGATATCATATTTCGGAGTGGGATGTGATGTATTATACTTTTCATGTAGCCTCCAAAATAAGATGGGGTATGTGTGCGTGTAGTTTCTGATGAAGTCGAGGTACAGGAGAATTCTGTGGGTGGATCCTGGTTTCCTGCAGTGGGCTGCGGTGACCACCCATTTGACGAGGATGATACTCGCGAAGCAGCTAAATGACCAGCTTGTTGAGGAGTTCTTGAAGATCGCAGCCACGTAGGGGAACCTGAAGTTTGTAATATTAGGTTAAATGCAACGTGTTGTTTTGCATTCCCGCGGAATTTGTAGAGGTAGGTATACTCCACTAGCAGAGCATGAATAAACTATGGTGCAACCTTGAAATAGAAAAAAAGCAGCTGTTCCATACATTTTGTCGACCATCAACGAATTTTTCGTATGGAACAGCTGTTTTTTTTTCTCGATTTCAAGGCTGCCCCATAGTTTATTTTTGCTCTGCTGCTGGAGTATAACTACCTCTACAAATTTCGCGGGAATGCAAAGCAACACTTTGCATATTTAGGTAAAAGAAAATTAGATTGCTAGTAAGACTACGTTTCCACCTCCAAGAAAACTTCCTTGTGAAACTGACTGTCGGACATTTCTCGCGGAATTTTTCTTCCAAGTGGAAACGAGGCCTAATTCTGATAATTGACAGTAAGGCATCAAAGATAAGGCATGAGAATTTGACGTAGACGTTTGGAAGCAGTTTCATTCACATAATATTTGATTTGAAGTGCGATGGTTCGGCCTGAGCATAGCTTAATTCGCTTATCAGTTCAGTCTGCTGCAATCAGCAGCAGCAGACGATGACACTTCTGGATTGCATATATTAGTATGACATGCGTACCACCGCGAGCGACATGAAGCTAGCTGCATCTGCCGATGGCTTCATGTCGCTCGATGCGAAACGTATCTCTCAAACGTATCTATACAATGAAGACCAGCGTCGGTTAACAGCCAGTATTATGCTGAGTTCCTGCTGAGGGCCTACAAGGTCACAAATCGTCTTTGCTTCAGCTTCGACAAAAATGCTTTCGTATGTCCGAATTCTGTCTGGATTACTGTCCGGATTTCACGTCGGACGATTTGACATCGGCCTACAGGTCACATTTCTTAACCGAATCTCTTGTAATTTTGAAAAATTTCCATAAACTGACTCGACAACAAAAAAATCTGTATAATAATCGATTCTGCTCACAAAATTTCACGAGAATCAGTTAAGGAATGCGAACTGTAGAGGTCTACAATTCGCAGAGCCAATACTTTCTAAGAGACAAGGTAAACAGCTACCTGTCCCCAGCGATTTTGCTAGCGTTCTCCGACAAGGATATAACTCCCATGGGTCGGTTCATCCTTTGGACTTGACCACTCGATAATTGCTTCATTTGTTCCTCCATATTGACATCGGTGGCAAACTTTACCATCACGCAGACCGCCATGATGGCTGCACAGGTGAGCAGCGTCAGGACGATACATGCTGCTTTCATTGATACCAACTTGTTTTGTGACTATGTGGAAGTTTTAGAGCTTTAGAGATTCACTAGATGTCTTTATTTTATGTACATTTCGTCATTAGTTTGTGCAAAATTGCTGTCTAAAAGAGGTTGAATTTATTTATTTATTTTCACATTTCATTTGATGCTTAGATTTGTTGCCTGGTTCAATAACTTAGAAAAATGACACTAAGTCATTGTCATTGTCACTCCCCCGTTTTTACATTCTCTTTTTGTAAGTCGTTGGTAAGTCCAGGGAGGCTATTCCTATACACGTGAGATGAGATGAGATTATATCTTGGTCACTCTCACACCTATGATGTTTCAAATAAGAGTAACAAAGACGAAAAAAGGTGAGATGCAAATCTCAAATCTCCGAATAGGGCCCCTGTATTATCATAGTACAATAATATACTCCGCCAGGTATCGCATTACGGACACGTGGGCAACACAAAGTGACGTCAATCGATGCTTAAGCAGGACCGAATTAATTTACTTTCAAATAGTTCGAAAGAGATGGATGACGATGACGAGTGACGTCATTATGTGTTTGCTCCCGGAATGCTAGACCTTGTTTTTTGGATCTTTAGTATGAGAATCATATTAAACTAATATTAAGGTAACAATTCACTATTTGCTGCTAGGTTATTTTCGGCTGCGATTTATTTTTGACGCGGCGACCATGAAGCTTATTGCACGGTGATACGATTCACAGTCGCTTAGCGTCGACAACGAAACGTAACTATTAAGGCAATAAGATGTCATGGTAGGCCCTCAGACTGCGAAGCAGGACGTAGCTCACACACCATCTTGCCTAGCATCCTAGATGTACGTCCATGCACATACCTACCTACATCCTGCACGTCGTTGCCGGACGCGATGCAGGCTGCGCCAACATTCACCATTCTGCATGAAGCGGCAGTCCTGCACGGCGGACTGCAAAGCAGGATGGTGAATGATTACCTTTAAATTGATGAATGTTGAAGTTTGAGTGAAGTTGACATTCTTTGAGTGTGGTTTATTAAAGTCTTCTAGGCACAGACCTAAGATTTTTTTTGCTTCGCAAAAGACCAACGAAGCGTGGGACAGAGAAGTCTCCATCGAAATGTAAACTCCACAAGATAGAAAGAGGTCGCCTACACATAAAATGTTAGTCAATTTTTCTTTTGTCATTAATGACAGCGCGCCACCTGGGAACACGCGAAAATTCCTATGATTTATATTTTTACTAAAATAATTATAAATAGACTCAAAAGAGAGCAATTGTAACTAAATGCAGTTATGTCATCTTGTGAGTAAAGCAATTGTGATGTGAATCCAAGATGTAACCCACAAAATTTGTCGTTTCATGGGTAAATAAGAAAATTCCATTGTGATGTTTTTGTCTAAATTTTGTCTAAAACATAACATAAATTGGTTTCAAAAACCGATTTACCAGCGGTATGTTGTTGTCGTTTCTTCGTAACATCTATATTTCCTAGATGAAAGCAGAATTGGTGATGAAATTCAGCATTAAAATATTAGTTAGTTTACGCTCGATTTTCACTAGAGATGGATAAAAAGATGACGTCATTATTATCGATAGTTTTTATCAAAGTTCATTAGGTAGGCGATGGGTGCAATACATAAACAAAGCATACATTTTTGAATCAATGCCATCAAAAGTAAATTGACATTCTTCCGAGTTTGTACTGAATGATGAGGCGTAAAACATTTTTGTATTATATATAAGTATGTACCTTCAATTTCTGATCATCATTTTTAATTCAATTTACACATTTTGGGTGTCTTACATCCAAGTCTAATTTAATTATATTTAATAAAATTAAATAATATATATGTAAATTATAAATAAATGTACAAAACCAATGAGATAAGTATATTACTTATCCTAATCCGTATACGAGTAAATTTGGTCAAGGGTCACAATTCGAAGCGAATTACTAGGATAGTATTATGTTGATCTTATTATTTACTTTTCTTATGTTAATTTAGATACATGGTGACACTGATATCTAACTCTTCCGCCTAGCTTAACACCCGTTTAGTGATTAATATTCATTTTAGCTCAGCAGCGGTATTACTTGGAACAAAAAACAACTCAATTGGTATGCGAAAGATTATTTTTATCGACAAGCACCCGGAGGACCATTTTTGGTCAATCGATAAATTAATAAGTACTTTTCACAACACTAATTTACTCACGCATGCGCAAATGTTTTTTTGTATCACTATCGAATTGTCACTGTCGATCTTTTACATCCTAGATCTGTGCTTCTAGGTGAGTTAATAAGTTTCGTTTTAGAAATAGAACCACAGATCTGGGATGTAAAAGATCGACTATGACAAGAAAAAAAAAGTAGGTGTAGTCCCTCCGCACGGAAGAAGTGAATCGTCTGTGTATCTTTCTTACTACGCGCATGCGTTCGAGTGCCTCGCATTCACTCTCGCTCTGTCTCTTTCTATTCCCCCTCCCCAGGAGCGTTAAACATTTAATGCCACCTTGTTGGACGTCGCATTACAAGTTTCACTTCAAAAAATGTTATGTCTGTGAGTATGTAGGTAACTTTGCTTCAAAGATAGGCTTCGCTCTGGGAGACGCGCGACGTCGCGCGGCGCGAAGAACAACAGAACAGAACGCGTGTCTGTGTCGTAAACACACTTCTCGTTTGACGCTCTCATACATTGATTGGTATATGTTTGACTTGCCTATGATCTAAAAAACAAGGTATAGCGTTTCGGAGCCGGGAGCCAACACCTGATGACATCTCTGACTCGTCGTTGTTGTCATCTCTTTTGAAGTTGTAGTAAATGATAAGTCATTACAACCATTGTACAATAATATACTCCGCCAGGTATAGCATTCCGGTCACGTGGACAACACATAGTGACGTCAATCTTTAAGAAAGACCGAATTATGTCATTTACAAATAGTTCGAAAGAGACGGATGACGATGACGAGTGACGTCATTACGTGTTTGCTCCCGGAACGAAACCTATTATCTAAAAAAACAAGGTCTATCATTCCGGAAGCAAACACGGAATGACGTCACTCGATTCATCATTCGTCTCTTTCTAACTATTTGTAAATGACTTATTTCAGTCTTGCTTAAGCATCGATTGACGTCACTACGTGTTGCCCACGTGACCGGAATGCTATACCTGGCGGAGTATATTATTATACCATAGCTAGACCTACATTAGAGTGGCTTCAACACGCACACCGTGTGGATGTGGACGGAGCGAGAAAACTATCCTCTAGCGCTGCTTGTTTTAATAGTTTGGTTAGACGTCACCTAACATAACTAATGTTTTAGCGCTGCGGCAAACTGCAGTAAGTCCACGCGGGCAGCCCCGTTGTCATCAAATTGCGTGACGATTTTAGTCTAAAACAGCTTCTCTAGTACGTAGTACATAAGTACTACAAGTACTGTAAGCATTTATTTTTATTTTATTCGGAAAACATACTGTGTTATGTACCAAGATTACTAATAAATGAAATAATTGAGATATAATTCTCAATTCTTTAGTACGTAGTACATAAGTACTACAAGTACTGTAAGCATTGAGATATAATTCTCAATTCTCTAGTACGTAGTACGTAAGTACTACAAGTACTGTAAGATTAAAGTAAGATGTAAGATTTAATTCTCAATTCTTTAGTACGTAGTACATAAGTACTACAAGTACTGTAAGCATTGTGATATAATTCTCAATTCTCTAGTACGTTGTACATAAGTACTACAAGTACTGTAAGCATTGAGATATAATTCTCAATTCTCTAGTACGTTGTACATAAGTACTACAAGTACTGTAAGCATTGAGATATAAATCTCAATGCTTGAAAGCGATTGTAACTTGTCTAGGGCTTCTGAGTTATGAAAGTTTCTTAAGGGTTCCGCGACGCTCTGAATTTCCCATAAAAACGCACTTGTCAATTTTTTATTAGAAACAATTTCTCAAGTTATGATGAAATTTGGTGTGTATAATTAAATGACCTAAATCTCCGCCCCTATGTTCTTGGTTTTTTGATGATGATGATTGAGCTATGAAAATGTCCGTATTTAGGGGTCACTTTTCACTGATTTGTTTAATAAATAGACAAAACTAATCAAAGACCCCTTTACATAAGGAGGTTGTCTACATCATTGGCTTTTAAATGAATCCATATTTCAAGAGCAAATTTTAGTTATTTAAGAATGATTAGAGAAGTGCAAAAGTCATAGAAAAATATTGAAATTGCATTTTGTCACTCGATAATTTTAGGGGCTCGTCAGTATTTTTAATTGCTCTCTTCGCTCGTAAAAAAAGCGATGGCAGCCTAGTTGAGACCAGACCCACCTCTCAAGCCAGAGGAAGCGGGTTCGAACCCAGCCGACGCACCAATTTGTTCATTGTGTGAGTACATGTGCGTATTGTATGTCATCTGCACAGAATACGCCCTATTATATAGGTCCAGAAGGATAGTCTTCATACAAAACTCGATTTTTAAACGTGTCAAATACATTTTTGTACCATATTTTTTTGTTTTATACGTGATGAACTTGCCATTAAAAAGTGGTTACCCGATTCAGTAGGGTAAATTATAGAACGATCAGAGTTATTTCAAAGGAATCACAAGACCGGAAACAAAGTATTAGGCCAGCTTTTTCTAGAGCTAACCTACAAAAAAAGTCTTACATAAGATCCATTCAAGACACTCTACCACAAACTAATATTTTATTGTTAATATTGCATTGTATGTAAGCCGTAACTAAAATTGGAGTAGGTAAAAGGTAAGAATTACAGCTACAGCTAAATCTCAAGAACAGAATTAAATCGGAATGGACACGAACTGCACCTGCATTTGGTGTGATCCAGCTTTAAACAACAATGAAATTACAACAATAACGGTGGGAGCAAGGACATTTAAAAACATTTCAAATCGACTAAATCAACAAATTTGTATGGAAAATACCGAATTTGAAGATTTGAAACGTCAGTTAAAATGTTCATGCGCGCACCTCAGTTACAACAGTAAAATTTCCCAACTAACCCAACAGCACTAATAGCCATTATTGATGTTGCAAATAACTACATACATTTCACATCTAACTACTGCTAATATTAACCTATGCAATGGTTACCAACAATAGGCACAGTCTACTAAAACGAACTACTATTTTGATACTAAAAATAACCTTTGAAGGTATCACTCCATGTTTTAACCTATGGAGGCCACTTCTTGCTAAATATCTTTCTTCGCTGCGAAAGTGCGCAGAGCAAATTGTAGAATGGCGATGAGGTGTCCACCAATTATCATTATTAACCTGGCGAATTTTTTTTGTCCACTGATCGGCTATTTCTGGATCCCTAGGAAACCTAAATAATTTATTGGGAAAATTTAAAAATACCTTGTGGCAACACTTTTTTCAGCAACTTTTCGCGCTGTTGACATTTAGAATTAATTACAATTATTAGCTTTATTAAGCACATAAAAATATATATAAGACTTACCGGTTTTTGTTAGTTAAAAGGGAGACGTAAGCGCTACTGGATTACATCGAAGACTGACTAGTGAACTAGTTGACTTGCAATGGTTTGGTTGACATTTTTTGGAATCATTATTTTTGACCGATTAGGGGTCTTTCCTTTATGTCCATGAATAAAACCTTTTTTTCTATACGTGATGAACTTGCCATTAAAAGAGGTTACCCGATTTAGTTCGGTAAATTATATAACGATCAGAGTTTAAAGAAATCACAAGACCGGAAACAAAGTATTAGGTCAGCTTAGGCCAGAGCTAAACTACACACAAAGCCTTACCCAGATCCATTCATGACACTATTCTACAAACTAATATTATAGATTGTATGTAAACCTTAACTAAAATCAGAGTAGGTAAAAGGTAAGAATTTAAGTAAAAATCAAGAGTACGAATTTACGAGTTAAAATCAATAGTAAAGGGATTACTATTGATTTTAACTATTGATTTTATCTTATTTACACATAAATTTACACATTATCATTATTTACATCATACATTTAAGTTATTTTTTCGGCAATAAAATAACATTACATTTACATAAAAATAAAACTAACGCCTGCTTGTCACGATATTTCACTGTTACGTATATTTCTTTCTTGCGAAGGTGCACAGAGCAAATTGTTATAAGGGCGACGAAGTTTTCACTAATTTTCATTTTTACTTTGTCGAATTATTTTTGTCCACTGATCGGCTAAACTGGATCCTTAAGAAACCTAAAGATAAAATTAAAGGGAAAATATAAAAATACCTTGTGGCAACACTTTTTTCAGCAACTTTTTGCTGTGTTGACATTAAGAATTAATTACAATTATTAGCTTTTTAAATCACATAAAATATATTTAAGACTTACGGATGATATGTGACGTTGCCTTTTTTTACTGTTTTGGATATTCTGAAATTTCGGCATGCGTGGACTACACAGTTCACCATATTTATTGGTTAGTGGGGAGACGTAACCGCTACTGGATGACATCGAAGACTGACTAGTGAATTGGTTGACTTTCAATGGTTTGGTTTACTTTTTTTGGAATCATTATTTTTGACCGATTAGGGGTCTTTACTCTATGTCTATGGTCATCTGCTACATGACTTGAGCCCGGTGTAAGGCGACAGGCTCACCCCCTGTCACATTTGGGACTGAATATCGTCCGGCGAAGTGTGGGTGATGTATTACACCTCTGCCAGCCCCTTCGGGGGAAAGGCGTGACGATATGTTACGTTATGTCTTCGCTCGTCGTCTTCTTCTTTAGCCAATGCAAAGTTAGTCGAAAGTGGTCTCCGGACCCTTAACTCATACTTCCCTATAGCCATAAAATTCGTAGCATCCATAAATCAGCCTCCCTACCCATACTAACTGTCGCAGTGCGATTCAATAACAGATAGACTGATAGCGAGATTCACTGCTCCATCAGATAACACAAATAACGTAATTTCGTTGTCTGTCGAGTCTATCGACTGATTGGTCATTGCAAATTAGGATGGCTATTCTTACCCGACTGCAGAGAAGCCAAACGAGGAGGGTTATGTGCAGGTATTGACTGTTGTAAATACGCACGCACCAATTTGTTCTGTAAACATAATTTTGTTTATTTATTTATTTACTAGCTGCGCCCCGCGGTTTCACCCGCGGTTAAAAAGTATCCTATGTGCTATTCTAGACTATAATCTATCTCTGAACCAAATTTCATCCCGATCCGTTCAGCCGTGCTGGCGTAAAAGAGTAACAAACATCCATCCATCCATCCATCCATTCTTACAAACTTTCGTGTTTATAATATTAGGAAGGATTATATATTTATATTTTTGAGTGTGGTTCGACATTTATTCATATATTTCCAGTATTACCGATGGCGCTCGGGTTACGGTCGGCAATATTACAAGGTGTTGCAGTAAACATATGTCCCTAGGAGCGCCCTAATGATTATTTTTTTACTAACACAGCCTTCTGCGCCTAGAGTTTATTTTTTAAGTTTTTAATTACCTTTATTTTTAGGGTTCCGTACCCAAATGGCACAGAGTTAGATTATAGTCTAGAATAGCACGTAGGATGCTTTATAACCGCGGGTGAAACCGCGGGGCTCAGCTAGTATATAATAAAAACGTAAGATATAATAAATATATTTTTAGTAATATTGCCGAGCTAGTGTTTCCAGGCCAGTGTTGCAGTAAAACATGGCTCGTCTAGAAGCACCCTTACAAAAATGAAATGAAATTAATAAATTAAATAAACTTATCTACTTGCTTAAGAATTACAAAACAAAATAGTTTGTAAAAAAAAATCTCGTCGATCGTATAATAAGATTTTTAACGAGCCAGTTTATAAATTTAATTTAAAAATACATTATCTCTGACAGCATACACTAGTGATATACTCCGGCAAGCAGTTATAACTTAATCCATTAACTAAAGACATAAAACCAAAACAGTTTAAGTTAACTTTATATAATCCAGTTAGGCCAAAAGCACTTTACTCCCCTACTATAAAAGAAAACGTCAAATGCGTGTCGTGCCACGATCAGAGGTTCCGTAGCTGTGCTGTTAGAAATAAAAAATCATCCTCAACTTAAACTGAGTTCTCTGTGTACTTACTTTCTTGCTTGTGTGAGTTATACAGAATAATCCGTTACAGACTTTTCAGAAACTTTAGGGTTGGCTATATCTGATAGGCTAAGGCCCGTATGCTAAAACGACGCTCAGTCCTGACTCTTGATTTAAAACAATTTTTAACACGCGTTAAATTTAGTCTTAAATTGTTTAGTCACGCCTTTCCCCCGAGGGGGCTGGCAGAGGTGTAATTCAACACCCAAACTTCGCCGGACGATATTCAGTCCCAAATGTGACAGGGGGCGAGCTTGTCACAATACACCAGGCTCCAGTCATGTAGCAGATGACATACAATACGCACAAATGTTCACACAATGAACAAATTGGTGCGTGCCCTCGGCTAGGTTTGAACCCGCTCCTTGAGAGACAGGCCTTCTCCAACTAGGCTGTCATTGCTTATTTGAAATAATCCGTTTAAGAATTTTGTAAACTTTAGGGTTGGCTATATGTAATAGACTAAGGCCCGTATGCTAAAACTTCATCATCATGTACCTACTTATCTCGATTTAAAACAGTTTTTATGGATGGTAAAACCAGTTTTAAATCCAGTTTCAAGACGTTGAGTGTCGTTTTAGCGTGTGGGCCTAAGTGTTATACTATTGTACTTTCTGTACTTAAATGGACTTGGAATTCTGAATTAAATAAATTGAATGGAACTATTTTAATGATTTTCAGTTAAAAAATGCAGGCAACATTTTTTTTAGGTTGAATTTGAGCGAAATAGGACAAGAAATTATGGTAATACCTACGCGAGGCTTCCATCGAGGCGAACTTCTAACCAGTGTAATAAAATTACCTACATAAGTTGCAAATAAAATATTATTTTATCTACGGAACCCTAAAATATGTTACTAACTCATTGTCTCTTTCTAAAACATAAAGAGGGAAAGAGAGGGTAGAAATGTTATAAATTACAATGTTCTAAGCTAAGGGGAATACAGATTTGATGTTTATCAGTTATATTCATACGTAGCTAACAAATATGAGTTAGTATGAATAAATATTTTTATATTAAAATATTTTGTAGAGATATGATTATAGTTTTATTCAAATACAAAATGTTTTTTTCATATCTCATACTCGGAAAGTAGTGTTGTTTTGATCTGATTATTTGGTGGAAAATGCTGCTTCCCTCCATAGAGAGGGAAAAACTCATACAAATTACTTCCCACTAAGGGCAGGAATGAACTTTAAAAATAGAACTGCTGTCAGCTCTGAAGAGTTTTATGTACAAAAAAAAAACTAATTAAAAAAAGTGCTGCGGTCATGTGACTTTCTAAACAGCCAGTGTTAACTTAGCGCAAACTTCTTTGAGCGGAATAAGCCGCAACAATTACGCGGTGAGTTCCATATTTAAAATTTGAAAAGTCGACATAAATTGGCGTGATACGATACTATTATGTTATGTATCTGTGACGAAATTCAAAAAAATAGGTAATACTCTTTTATGCTAAGATTTGAATATTAAATATGTTTAATTTTTAATATTTGAATATTAAAAATATATGAGTTCAAGCGATTCTGAAATGTTGACACCAAATTCAATTAAAGACGAGGCAAATTGTGTTATTGAAAATCTTTTGATTATCAATAAATAGTTTAGATAAACAACTAGTTTTATTTTTCTCATATTCGAAATGAAAAGTAGAGTGTTTAACAAGGGTAAAAGAATCAATTCCTACTCGGACTATAGCCGTCTAAATACCTCGGGGATTGATTCTTTCGACCCTCGGCTAACAATCTACTATTTTTAAAGTGTTTTGGGTAAATTGTGGACTATAAATTTTTGAAATGAATGGCGTTTTGTGTGTCGAATTTTATTTCAGAAAAATAAGATAAATTTAGTCACTTAGGCAAAAGTTAAATGTACTAAATTTAAAAATAGCGTAAGTCCTTGCTTAATTAGTTTAAACTACTCCTACTACTAGGTCCTACCTGAATGCTTTTGCGCGAACTTTTTTGCTTTTTAGCTATTCTTTAGCCATTCTTCATTTAGCGACTCTTAACTTCATATTATGCCCAATAAACAAATGTTTCGCTAGTAGTTTAAAATAGTCAAGGACTAAGGCAATTCTTATTTAGTGCAAGTGTTCTTTAGCTTTAGGCTAAGAACCCACGGTGCGGTTTGCGCCCGCGTCAGATAGCTGTTTTATTTCAAAACTCACGACATCGTAGATTTTTGTAGTCCTGTACCCGCAGTGGACACGGCACTGCCTCTCGCGAACCGACTGCAAAACGACGGGCGACGGTCGGCGAGCACGCGGTTGATCACGCGCCGCGCGCTACCCGCGGCGAAGTCGAAAAAAGTTGAATTCCGATTCAACTTTGTACCTACATTTCGGCATTTTTTTTTTAATTAGTGGCTTCTGCCATTTCGGCATTATTGGGAAGCCGTGGCGCGGGACCGCAACCGCGGTGGGCGCTACTAAAATTCGTTCTGTCAGTTCTTGTGTTTCCATGAGTTTTGATTGCTACACATAAACTTTTTTCGTTTTCGTTTGGCTCCACACACTTCAATAGTGCCCCTGGCGGAAACATTAAGTAACTAGTTTATATGTATGGTGCCAAACGAAAACGAAGAAAGTTTAAGTTAACTATTAAAACCCATGGTAAGCGTACATAAGCGATTAGTCCGCGCCATCGACGAAGAGGCGCCCCACTCCTACCAATCGCTTGGGAGGGGTGGAGACTGGAGAGGCCCCAGAAGAGTCGAGCGCGTCGTCGTGGATAGCGCGGACATACATGTTTACCTGTATAAAATGTGGAAACAAATAAAATACGGGGATAAGTAGGTAGGTACTTATTCTTGTGAAAAAAAGTTATTTTTACATTTTAGCCCCTACGGATTTTTTCTACTCGACGCTAGATGGCGCTGTTTTTAATGTGCTAAAAACGCGTCTTGTCAATTTCGATATTTCGTTAAATTTATCTTTGAAATTAACTAAAATGTTTAAATTCTTTACACTAAGTATTCTTACATTTTTTAATTTATGATCGAAGAATGCCTCCAACGAAATTACATTACGTTGAACGTTTTACGTGTTACATAACATTAAATACATTACGGTGAGTGTGCACTACAACTGCATGAAATAATCCAGCCATCACCGTTTTTCTACAATTGCACCAGGCGCACCAATCACAGACAATCTCTCATGGTGGAAATTCCGTCTAAGCACACTGAGCGTATCAAACCCACTTTTCATAAATAAGATCTGTAGAGTTGTGAAACTCGTTGTTTGCGTCTATTTTTTTACCTAAATCCAATCCAGGAATGTAAGAGTAACCACGAAAATAGTAAATAGGTATCTCCTAGGCAAGCGTGTTACACCTTCGATCACGTCGTCGCTTTCATCAGTCAGTGGTCAAACGCATGCTTAGTCTGTTGTAAAAAAAAACAACATAATACCTATTAACAATGTTTCAAACCTCTAAAACTCTGAACCTTAAATTAAGAACACTTTTTGTACCTACACAGTTTATGGAATAAAAATATTCTATTCTATTCTATTCAAAGCGCCTATGAAATAATAGTTGCTATGATTTTTTTTCAGGCGCTGGCTGGCAGTTATTTCCTACGCACATGTTATTATACTATGTACCTAATTATGATTATTATTAACCGAATTCCAAAAAGGAGGAGGTTCTATGTTCATCATGGAGATGATTTTTTATTATTTATTATTAAGATTGTTTGATACACACCTGATTCTTTCCTTGTAGGTAAGCAAATTCTCTAATCAAACTCAGGAAACGGTATAAAAACAGGGTATAGGTAGTTGGGTACCTACGTAAGTACCCAACTACCTAATTTTGGTTATTTCTTGAGTAGGTAATTAATTTGACAGGAATTTCCGCCCATTTAAAAGGTACTTACTTAATGGTACTTACCAAACTCGCTATCAAAAACAATCTATTGTTCCGTAATAATGTTATTTTCCTCTTAATTAGATAAGCAACCGAAGTAGAACGGAAGTTCTACATACCTTTAGCGATTATGCGGCCAAATAGCCATCGTTAGCTTTCCCGCTACCTACGCCCTGGCCTTCGGACTCCTACGGCGGCTATGGTGAACCGACTGGTGCAAAGTTTACCTTGATCCAGTAGATAGGCCTACTATATCAAAGTATTACTAGAAGGAAAGAAGAAAGAAAAAGAGTTTATTTTTGACAACTACATTTAAAATTAAAAACGTTACCTAAGTCAATTGTACTATCTACACGGTCACAAATCTAGTAGGTGGTACTATATTATTAATATAAGTGATACTACCTACTCGCGTGTGAATGGTTTATGTAATGTGTACTCTTACGTAGCACTTCCGAAGTACTAAGTAGGTACCTAGCTGTTAATAAGCAGTGCTACTTCTGCTACTTCCTGAGTTCCTGTGCGGTTTTTTAAAGTAGGTTTATATTGTAACGAAAGCAAATACCTACTCTATAACTATAAAATATATTTACATATAACAAATCTATATCTAAAGAAGAAAACAGCGACTTTATTTTTATTTATTTTATTTATTTGTGTAATCGACAGCGTTACATAGTAATATTTGATACAATGATAATAATATTTAGAATAAGGCCAAAACTGATTACAATTATTTTATAAAAATAAATATATATATTCAATTTTACGACGTTACGACAATAAACATTAAATTAAAATAGCAATCAAGGATTCCAGAATGTATACAGGCATAGTGTGTGTGTGTGTGTGTGTGTGTGTACGCGTGCGTGTGTGTGTACGCGTGCGTGTGTGTGTGCGTTAGAGAGTGTGTATGAGAGGGAGAGAAAGACAGAATGAAAGGGAGTATGGTGATGCATTAGGATGCAGACCTTCCCTCAGACATGTCAGCCTTCCCTTTATAGAACGCAAATGACCATTCATACAAATAACTTACTTATAAGCGCTCCTAGACGAGCCACATTTTCATTGTAATACTGGCCCGGCAATATTGCGACCATATTTCGAGTGTGGCCGGGCCATTTCGTCATACGAGTACATCCTAATCCTAATCCTAATAATATTATAAACGCGAAAGTTTGTATGTATGTATGGATGGATGGATGGATGGATGTTTGTTACTCTTTCACGCCAGAACGGCTGAACAGATCTGGATGAAATTTGGCTCAGAGATAGATTATAGTCTAAGGTAGAATAGCACATAGGCTACTTTTTAACTGCGGGTGAAACCGCGGGGCGCAGCTAGTATTTTATATATCATGGCTTTATTTCATGAATATTTGTATTTTATTCAGTCATTTTAATTTCAATTAACTTTTGCGAATAACACACTTTCAACAGTAAAATGACGTAAGTAGTGCATAGGTAGGCAATTCTACTAGATCCAGTCACTCTCTCCATGTAAGACATTCGAGACTAGGTAGGCGACTGCTATCCATATTTGGTCATATCCTTTCCTTTTACATAGTTTTGCTTCAAGTAAACTAGCCAAAGAATAAAATTACTCACAGGCAAAAACTAGCGGTTCAACCAAGATTAATCCTAACTTCGGTACAAATTATGAATCTAAAATAAACTGTGATTCAAACTTTATTGCGCGAATTTGGTATGAGTGAATCAGCTGGTGAGAATGAGAAAAATCAATGAACGCACAACGCGCTAGGCTTGAATCGTTGTCGCGGGTATCGCGTATATTTTCGCATGAGTCATCTAGTTTTAATGAAATCAAATAATTTATTTGATTTTTAGTTTTAAAATTAAATATTTTAACTTAATTTTTAGTTTATGCAGTGTATTGAATTAAATTTAAACCAGTGTGAAGCTATCTACAGGTGTCTAGTTGCATTTCGTTCTCTAAAACGCAACCAGATGGCGCAGTTGTACTCGTGATGTTGTTACATACCGTATGGGCGTGTGAGTGCTTGTGTAAAAATTTAAGTGTTTTGTGATGTTTTAAGTGCTAATGGAAGACAAAAACGGTGAGTAGAACAATATGCCATCATTTCCTATTCGAAACGGCAGTCGCAGCACCGTGACCATTACAGGAAATCCGTAGGAAATGGAAAATCTTACATCTGTGCGCTCAGACGTATAACCCGACCGAATTGAGGTCACGTCGATACCTATGCACTTCCTATTGCTCCCGAACTTTTCAATTCAGTCGGATTGGATTCCCGCCATCTTGTGACAGAGCTTTCAGGATTTTGTATATTTATATCGATCGAAAGCTTGCTGTAACCCAATTCCATCGTTAATAATGTTCCGCATGAACCATTCGATTCGCCAATATAATGTATTCGACGATACATACATGGTAACATGATTAATGAGCACTAGCAAGTTTTGTTGACATGGATAATTTCATTTCGCTGACTGAAAAAAATATAAATCAATGATTGGGCAAGGGCGGAAGCCCCGTTGAAGCTTATCGACGGACCCTCTTCCCCATACGGGTGTTAAAAACAGCTCTCTCTAATTGGTATTAATGTTTTTAGCGCTAACATTGTCGGCCTTGCTTGGGGCGCCTACTATACTAGTGAGTGACATCAGAAATTTTAAATAGATTTTTCTATACAACGCTTAGTTGTTTTTAGAGGAGAGCAGCGCGTATATTTACGCGATTACGCGCTTAGTTTACGTTGAAACCTATTGTAGTTATTGATCAAAAAGCTTTCTTTTAAAATTGAAATTTTTAGTCCAGTAGCTTAGATAAGTATCTACGGATAAATCCTTGAGTATGCTAATATGTAAATACCAATATTATAGGCATGTTGTGCAGTAATAGTCTTTACAAAGTAGCCACACTTCTAGGCTTTCCTTGATGTCTTGAATAGACTACAGTCTATACCTACAGTCAAAGGTCATTGACATCCCTTATGTTAATGCCCTTTTGATAGTAATATCAAACAAAATGCAGCTTATCACCATGTGCTATATCTACCTACCTACTACCCAAATGGGCTCTAATACCTATTTGTTATTTAATTGCATCCAAAAAGACAGACAAACAGACAACAAAACTATCTTATCACCATCCTTACAAAATTAAATTATGATAAGTGAATATAGAACCCTAAATATACAGAAAGTAACTGATAAAAGTAAATTAGAACAATGTATCCAAATCAAAGTAGTTATTACACATTGTCAATGGCATTTTATGAACTTAATAAGAACCTACTCCTACCTAATATTTTACATGCTTGGAATCACACTAGAAATTGGTCAACACAATGGCTTGTTCGAGTATAGATTGCCATTGTCCAAAAAAAAAAAGAGAATGGTATTTTAATTTTACCTAGATACATATAAAAGCAGTTCCTAACTATGTATGTAGACATTTTTGTTAAAATTGTAAATAAAATAATGCTTGTTCAACTAAAATAACTAAATTACATTAAAATAGGTACAAATGTTAATCAGCTTATAATTACTGCTGTGGTTCAATAATAATTAAACCAATTATAATGCAATATAGGTGCGCTAACTAAGTAATATTATTATTTTTCCATTTGCCTCATTCACAATTCATGGCATGTAAATTTATACATTCTGATCACACCTACACAATGATCTTGAAAATGTTAGGAATGTCCAGCTACCCAATTTTTAAAAGAACTAGCTGTACCATGCTATTGATCCTGCTTTTATGAGCTGTTAATTTTACTGGGCTTCAAAAACTCTGTTATGTAATTTAGGGTACTTAAAGCTATCTATGATTCTGACATTGTATTCTGTTAGATTATTGCAATGTTAAAATGTAACAAACTTCAAGTAACCATTATCTTACAAACTCTAGCATCTTCTCTGTCTTCTCTTTTCTACACAGTATAAAAATTAAGTCCCTTTCCGTCAGTCTCTCTGTGTCCGCTCACTTGTAAACCACACAACAGATTTCGATGTGGTTCGTTCGTTAGATAATTTTTTATTGGAGGTTTATAGGTACCATGCAAAACCAAGGCTAATCGCTAATCACGCTAATATTATAAATGTGAATGTTTGGATAGATGGATGTTTATTATTCAATGACGCCAGAACAGCTAAACGGATCCAGGTGAAATTTGCTACCTAGATTGATTATTAGCATAGGCTACTTGTTGACAGCGGGGCGCTGCTAGTTATTATTAGTGTGTGTAGTTAAAATTAGTGTGATGAAGGCATCAAACAATTCCAAATTTGCTGTAGAAGTGAAGACCAAAGATACTTACATAATTATTTCTGATATGGCATTCAACAGAGCAATGAGTCATCATTGAGCTATGTCGCTTCTCTAGCTGTCAGAGATTCTGAACTTCCTAGTAAAATATACATTATGTATGTATGTTGTGTAGGTAGGTATTTTTGACCAAGCAAAAAGGTTTTGTAATCTACAGAAGTAATATTTGTCTTTGTGTTTATGTTTCTCTACAAATCTATTGTGATATGCTGTTATGTAGTTTTCCATACAGCATACATAGTAAAATTAATAAATGTTTGAGTTTTTTGTACACATGGATCTGACCCCAAACTAAACAAAGCTTTTAATAATGACTGCCAGAGACTGATAATTTATAATATACAAAATAATAAATTATCAGTCTAATGACATGCTTAAATTATAGATTACCACATAGTCACATTCAATCCGTTGAGGTAATTTATGATACTACAATCTTTTTTTAAAAAGAATAAATAAAATATAACACAGAAAAATAAAATTATAAGCTCAACATTAATATTAATTTACACATATACCTACCTATATAGTTTTATTGGTTTTGTAATATAGGTATTTTCCTTATAGGTAAGTATGCTAATCGTCATATAATTGCTTTTGTAAAAAATAATATGTTTTCCTTTTTTCTGTATATAAATATAGATTTAATTTATACAGCAATAATACTGATATCTACATTAAATTTACTTCTCAAATTCCTTAGGCAAACTAAAATATACCTATCTAAACGAAAATTCCTTGCAAACACTTGTCAAGTTACCCACATAGTACAAAATTTTAATTGCTTTCCACATCAGTCTTTCTGTCTGTCTGTACATATCCACTAACTCCTCAACCACGCAATAGATTTTGATGCAGTTTTCTCAATCAGTCGATCGTTTTTCATGGAAGGTTTATTTTTAACCACCGGGCGAAGCAGGGGCGGGACGCTAGTAACATGATTGATTTATTGATTTTCAAAGTTTTATGTCACAGCAATTTATTTAAATTCCCATTCATAAAAGTTTTAAAATCCGCGAAATAGATAACAGATGACCTTTTATCTGCCCCTAAGAGGCAAAAAAGATACATTGCGTTGAGTATATTCGCCCGAACCGAACCGTTGTTTCAGTTGAATGCATCCAACAGCACGTCAGTTTCGGTCCGACGGTCGTAATCAGGTCAAGCCTAACGAACTGATGACACTGTATCGCTGAATTGAACGCTGATGTAACCGGCCAGTCCAAGTGAGAGGACATAGCTAAATAAGAGACTTGTAATAATTTGAATTTGTCTAAACGCTCGGGGAGAGAGGCGACGCGCAGATAAAATCTTATCTCATCTCACGCGTAGGAATTGCCCTCCAGGGGGGCTATTCCTGCGCGTGAGATGAGATGAGATTTTATCTTGGTCACTCTCACACCTAAGACTATTCAAACAAGAGCAACAAGGACGAAAAAAGGTGAGATGAAAATCTCAAATCTCCGAATAGGGAGGGCCACAGGGCTCGTACCGTGACATATTATTGCAATGGTTTTTAGGTTCAGATGCCGACGCTGCGCGACCATGAACCTTATTGCGCGGCGATACGATTCGCAATCGCGCAGCGTCGGCGGCTGAACCTACAATCATCGCAATGTAGATGTCTCGGTACTGATCCGGTACATGCAATGTATATGTATCTCCTGCACATAGTGTTGTGCATTTCCCGCTAGCGTCTACCCGAGCCCAGGGGGGCTATTCCTGCGCGTGAGATGAGATGAGATTTTATCTTGGTCACTCTCACACCTATGACGTATAAATGAGAGCAACAAGGACGAAAACAGATGAGATGAAAATCTAAAATCTCCGAATAGGGTCCCAGCTCGTAACAATGTCCGAGCGGACGTTGTTAACCGAATTTCGGGGCCGCTGATATCGTAAACAGTGTTATTGGTGATCAGAAACAATCAAAATAAGTTAATTAATCATTTTGAAACGACGCTCAATCATTTTAAATCTCGATTTAAAACTAATTTTTAATAGAGTAATGGCCGCATGCTACAACGACGCTCAACCACGAATCTCGATTTAAAACTGGTTTTACCATACCTAGAAACAGTTTTAAATCGAGATTCATGACTGTGCGTCGTTTTAGCATGCGGCCCTAAGTGTTCATTGTTTTTTAATTGTAAGATCCCACCGCTGCTAGGCTACCCTGATTTCGTTCCATTTTACACGCCTGGCCAGAGCCTGAGTCTTATGCGTAATGAAAATGGTGAACACGTGCCATCCCGCTCTCGCTAACTCACTCGCGTCATACGAGTAAGCGAGATGCACAAAATTGACATCCCCACCATGCTTACACATCGGCCCTAGTTGGGTAGAATTAAATCGCTTTCGCTCGAATCTTGTAACAAACGCCAAGTCTAGGTCATCTCGGGCCAAGTTTTCTTGGCTTGGCGTGGTTTTTAAGGTTCCGTAGTAAAGTCCAATATAATATATTTTCGTTTTTTTGCCTGCGACCAAATTTGAAGGAAGTTTTTGAATATTTAAAAAAATATTATTAGAGCACAGACTTTACTAACGATTAAAGGATTTTTCGATTAACTTGAAATTTTAAATGTTCTATATATACGAGTAACTGACTAAGTTAATGCGTTTAGGAGTCAGGAGCGTTAAACGTTTAACGCAACCTTGTTGGAAACCGCATTAGAAGTTTCACTCCAAAAATAAGTTTTTACAGAAAGAACTCGGCCTATGCTGAAGATGATCATTCTTATTTTTATTTCGAACGTATGTCATATACCTACTGAACCCTACTGTTAGCGTGTCATGACACGCACTTGACCTATTTTTTACGGTACGAAAGCTAACCTTGGCCGGAAGCTGCTGTTAGTTGTAACCTAACCTTATTTTCGTTAGGCTAAGGTCACATACCACTACTACCAGTTTACTTGCACCTATATGTACTATTATCAATTCTGTGTCGGTCAAATATTAAATTAAATTAAAATATAAAGATGGTGGCCCCATATCGCTGCCACTTACCAAATATGAAACAAGTTTATATTAAAATTTTTAAAAAATTCGCCAGCGATTTTCATCAACACCGATTTCAATCAAACATAGCTAAAAACACTCCCGACTTACATACTCTTTTCAACAAAAAAAAAACACAAGATTGGGTTATCCGCTCGGGAGCTACGATGCCACAGACACACACACACACACACACACACACACACACACACACACACACACACACAGACAACACACACACAGAGAGAGAGAGACGCACACACGCACGCACACTCAAACACACACAGACGCGTCAAACTTACAACACCCCGTCGTTTTCGCGTCGGAGGTTAAAAACAAAGAAATATTTATTTAGTTATTGTTGTTATTGGCGCTCCTAATCTAAGATCCTAACTATTAACTATACCTTTAATGTTATGAATTTGAAAGTGTGTTTGTTCGTTTGTTTTGCTTTCACGCTCCGTCTATCACCGACCATCATACTATAATTTTGCTATTACGTACACGTAATTTGTATAATAGTGAAAGGGTACCATTCATCCTGAAAAAAGTTACGGTTCCTGTGGGACAGCGGGTGAGACCGCGGGAAGCAGCTAGTTATGGAAATAAATACCTACTAGAGTTAAAAAATAATAATTTCACTGGTATCGTCTATGAAATACTTTGAGACTAGCTAAGGTATACGAACGTCGCTAGCCTTAGTAGTTATATGTATGACTGCTGCGCCCCGCGGTTTCACCCGCGGTTAAAAAATATCCTACGTGCTATTCTAGACTATAATCTATCTCTGTGCCAAATTTCATCCAGATCTGTTCAGCCATTCTGGCGTGAAAGAGTACCAAACATTCATCCATCCATCTATCCTTACAAACTTTCGCGTTTATAATATTAGTAGGATTTTCTCTAGGTATACATTATCATTTAACGTCTTTAATTGTTTGACCAAATGTTTGGTCAAACACGCTGGCTGCATGCCAGAGCAATGAACCCATTCAACCAATAAACCAATACAATAAGTTGATACTTGTATGTACTTTACAGCAAATGATGTTACTGCCGTCCAATATATAATTTTAACCGACGAAACTGAGGTTTACAAGTCTTACGCGTATATTAATAATTATACAAGCTGCTCTCCGTGGTTTCACTCGCGGTCAAAAAGTATCCTATGTGGCAAATTTTATCCAGATCTGTCCATCCATCCATTCTTACAAACTTTTGCGTTTATAATATTATGTAGTAGAATATAATATTTTTAAATTTAGTACTGCGGTGCACCCTGCACTGTAACCCGCGGTTTTAGGAGAGAAAAAAATATGCCTCTCAGTTTCTTGCCTGTTCTTCTGAGTAGTGGCTTTTTTTTCGAACAAGACGGTACTGTCATTTTTATAACTTTGACGTTCATAAGTGTATGTTCGATTCCCGATTGAAAATAGTCATTTAGACTTTGAATAATATGAAAAGTATTATTACTATAAAAAAACAAAAATTCGGCTGCGAAACGTTGTACCATGTGACACCTCACTCTCAGCCGGTCGAAATCAAGTCAAGATCAAGCTGTTTAGACTGTAGGGCATGCTAAAGTAACCTCATACATAATACATATTATATACCCACATACAAACATACATGCACTCGAAAAGCATATTTATACCCTCCTTTTTGCCCAAATGATTCGGGTTTTTATTATTTTAACAATGTTACCTTAAAAAAATAATATATATATTAGTAAGATGACACAGACTACATACTCCATAGATACCGTATTAGGAGATATTCTCTCACTAATGTAAGCGGTTGTTGTCAGAGGACAAATAACCGGGTACTTAGGCTCTTTTTAACCCCTTTGGTCGTGTACAAAACCGGAGGCTCATAAGTTACCGTAGAAGGAAAATTCTTCGTGATATGATACTGTCCCCCTATTCAAGACTCGCGATATGTTTCTTGGTCACTCTCACTCCTATGACGTTTGTAACGAGAGAGACAAAGACAAAAAATAACTCGACTTGTAAATTTTTACAAGTCGAGATATTTTTTGTTAAACTCCAAGTTCTAGTAACGTGCCGTCTGTCCAAAGGCAATGCTTGAGACGGACCTTTAGAAAATCTCATGACCGAATCCATTCTTGTACAATTTGGCAGAAAGGAACTAACACTTCTTCTTCTTCTTGCTTTCATGTCCAAAAAAGACAGGAAAACTGCAATCCCTCCTCGTAAAAGTGAAGCATTGCTCGTAAAACGCCGCGCGCAGCAGTAAATTGTGTATACTTTGTGTAGGCGGTGTTAATAATTCTATTAGGGCACTAAAATCGTAACAATACTGACTCTATAGCGATCCAAAATAGGCGATGCCTGTCATAATGTTGACATCATTTTGTGGTATCTGCAGCGGCGAAACCCATGGGCGTACCCACGTTGGGACAGTCTGGGGCATCTACCCCACTGTAAATCCTAACACGAAGCTCAAAATTTAGTTTTCTCATAGCTTTACATATCGACACGCCTTTTCCTCGAGGGTGCTGGCGGAGATGTAATACAACACCCGAACTTCGCAGGACGATATTGAGTCCCAAATGTGACAGGGGGCGAGCCTGTCTCCATACACCGGGCTCCTGTCTTGTAGCAGATGACATACAATGCGCACACATGTTCACACAATGAACAAATTGGTGCGTGCCTTCGGCTCGGCTACTTGAACCCGCTCTCTCTGGCGAGGCGGGCCTTCTCCGACTAGGCTATCATCGCTTCTAGATTATCAAGTAAAGAAAGTAGGTACATATGTACATTTTATTCCCTCGACTCTACTCCATGCACTATTTGTTTTTTGTACGTTTTCAAACTCCCATATCTCACTCATAAAAAAAAAAATAAACATCGACGACAAATATATTTAATAAATGTAATAATCGAACCTTGCTTGCTCACAAATTTTCAGAAGAATCGGTTGAGAAAGCCTGTAGAGGAGAACAGCCAGACACACATACGAAAGCATTTTTGCTCAAACTGAAACGGAGACGCTTCGTGGCCGCTAGGTCAACTATCAGGCCTTCGCTTGGTAAATTCTGACAATCGCTTTTCTATATACTATAATATAATACTAGGTAAATAGACCTTGAAAATTCAAGGACAGGACTTCCGAATTTTATCAAAATTCGATCGATAACGACTACCTATAACGAGATAACCGTTACAAATACAACTGATAGTGATAGGCGCTGTACATAACACATTGAGTAACATCAAGCACATTCACAAAATTTATCCTACTATCATATTATTATTCTAGTAAAATACCACATAGTAGTAGTAGTAACTAGCCCTGTTTTTGTGACGGGGGGAAATCTTAAAAAAGACGCCCGGATGTATTGGGGTGCATCCGGGTTATGTGGGAATTGACCCACTAAAACCCCCTCGGTGGCCATCCTCTGTGCATAGCAAGACCGGCAGGCTTATTATGTAGTGAAAGCGATGAAGCGGATTGTGATGATAGCGAAGGCAAGACCTCCCTAATCACGATCGGCAATTCGGTATTAAGCAACTTTTTCTATCGCGATCGCTTACGAACGAATGACAAAAGATGAAGCAAATGGAACGGTTTCATACGTTTCGTTGTTTGAAAAGGGGGGTCGTACAATTTATTTCCTGCGCTTGCTTTTAAGCTTGCCCACAATTGAATAAATGGAACAAAATGATGTCTCTTTACAAATATAAACGTTTTGCTTCTGATATCTCTATGTATGTCGAATATTTATTAACATATAGACGCTAATAATAAAAAAATTAAATAGTTCCAAAAAGCATTGCCAAAGGATTACCAAAACGCAAACATTTAGAAAAAAATGTAAACTTCAAAGCGTTGACAACTGACATTTGGACATAATTTCGATTTTAGCGCGTTTTCTGAACTCGAAAATTTGTAAACAAAATATTACCAGTGATGAACAATTAAAACTAAATAAACAAGATCTAAGTTTAAAAACCGTACAAGTTCTCTGCGTTTGATGGCCTATTCTACGGCTACGTGACATTGGCGGAGTTAAGACAGTGTCTTCTTAGGAGCCTTAGACCAACAGTTGAAGTTGAAGAAAACATCAAAGTGTAATGTGTGTTGAAACCAAGATTTTGATATGATTATCACCAGCACCAACGCAGGTAGTGGACAGCCAGTGGGACTTTCAGAGGTTACAGAGGTTTTCCTTGATTACCTCGAGGAGAACAGACGGAGATTCAGAGCGACTGCCCAGCTGTGTAACAATGGCCCATTGGAGAAATTACAGGCCCACCAGCTTTGGGATGAACTGACTTACCGCCTAAATGCGTAAAGTGCGGGTGTAGCGAAGACTCGGAGACGCTTTAAATGGAGACGCATTAAATGGAGAGATGTAAGTAAGTTTTTTAAAAAGCATCAATAACTATAATTGTATGTAATTTCTTTTTATC
Organism: Peribatodes rhomboidaria; assembly: GCA_911728515.1. NCBI lineage: Eukaryota > Metazoa > Arthropoda > Insecta > Lepidoptera > Geometridae > Peribatodes > Peribatodes rhomboidaria. The sequence continues at coordinate 4,924,927 of OU452194.1, forward strand.
CGAACAAGGCGGTCGAGTCTATTTAAATAACTTTGACGTTCATAAGTGTATCTTTGATACCTAAATTGAATAAAAACATTTTGACTTTGACTTGACTTTGACTTTGGCACCAATTCTGCTTTCTTTAAGAAACTACAGCTAAATATTACATGACCAGCAATCCTACCAAATTAAAAAGGCGAATATTTGTGTTTCTTTGTTACTTCTTCACACTCAAACAGGTGGATTTAAGAAATTTGAAAAGAGGTTCCTTCATGTTTTGTAATTAATTTTGATGTCTGTCCACAGCCGGTGGGCCATATTGGGCTATGGATATTGAGAAGAGGCAACTAGTTGCATAGGAGCAGCAACCCTGCAGGCCAGAGCAGTAATGCAGATGGTGCGACTGGAAGAATTAACCCAAAGCTAGCATGCATAGTCACAATTACATTCTATTGTGAGTCTTAACCAACACTAATGCGAGAAACCTTCACTATCAAATCAGTTTGAGAATAAACTGCTGTTCTATTATACTACTATTATACATTGTTGAATGTATAGAATTGTATTAGTTTATTTCAAATATTATGAATGTTTTGTGTGAGTACATACAAATAAATAAGTACTTATCTATGTTGATTTTATTATATTCTTTATAGTCATTGTTTTTCTGCCCTATACCCATAATAATATAAGGAGTTTGTTGAAATACAAACAAGAATTTATGTGAATGCAATATTTTATTCTGCTGATTCAAATAATTGTGACAGAGAAGAACTGGCCACAAACTCAATGGAGTCTTTATTTCTTGATTAATCCAAGCTTAAAATACAACAGTAGGTAAATAGTAATAATTAACAAATTCCTATTTGATTTTTATACCAAAATGCCTGGTAAAATTACATTAATTCAATTTTAGGAAATAGTTTTCTTACAATTGAAATCTATTATACAAAGTTGTAAAATGATATCTACTGATAGCTATCAAGAACAATAAAACAACTAAAGATTATGAACAACAATTTACACAATACAGTACAATTTATAAAGATATCTTAACCCATACTAAGTAATATTATGAACTAGCTGTTACTCTCGACTATGTACAGGTGGATAAAAAACACTGTCACATTTACACTGTCTTGTTAAAACATCACTTGTGGACGGGTCTATGGCAAGGGTAGTGGGTACACCGTCAGCCTCTATACACAAACTCAGCCTCCACCAGTGACTACTCCAGAAGGCGTCAGCGCGATGATCCAGGCGGCGATTTGGTAGCCTCCAAGCTCCAAGGACTTGACTCAGCTCTGTACTGCCTACTTGCCAGACTCGCCAGAAGTCCAGGTGGTGAAGCATTACATGCCGTCAAAACCCTGATTCTGTAATAAAAATAATTTTCAGTTAAGTAAATAATTTAAGCATGATGATTCATCAATAACTGCCTTTTGGATATTAAACCTTAATTTCAGCTCAGTCCCACACTGGGAAGTGGGTCTTTAGCTTGCAAGATTTAGTTATTGATGTGAAACTAAGAGGTGAAACTAAATAACATAACATCACCACACTGTCCCTGAAAGAGTTTTCAGATGTATTACCACAATCCGCTTGACAATATTTAGAACCAAATGTTACAGGAAGAAGCCTGTCGCCATACACAAGACTCCAGTTATGTAGCAAATGACATTAAATAATGCACATAAGTATTATGTTCACACAATGAACACATTTGTCAATCTTGCTTACAAGATTTTTTAATAAGATACATAATATTATGGAAGTGAAGTAAGTAAAAGCTTGTAATAATTATGTTTTGTAAACTAGGTAAGTAATATTTACCATTCAAAGATCCTTTCTACAGAATGAGTTGTGCTTCTTCTTAGCCTGTTTTGGAATGAAGATGCAGTAGTGGCAGCCATCACACACATTCAACTACTCGGGGGGACCTCACGTGAATTGTAGAAGCTAAAATATTAATTAAAAGTATCAGTTCATATGTAGATTACAGTTTCTTCATTAATCAAGCATAAAATTGTTCTCTGGTTTAGAAATTATATGAGGAAGAAGCAGTATGACTCTAATTTCTAGTACACAGCACATAGGCCAAATACAACAACAAGCAAACAGACGAGACAACAATAATTATCACTGTTGCGTTTGTGACTGGTGAATTGTATGCATGCACGTAATTTATGCGGTCTAAGTTTTCGTAGGGTTTAGCATAGTATTAAACTTTCTTTAATTTAGATTTAGGCTTGTTGCCTGCTGTAGCTTCTTTGGAGAAGGAGAACCAATAGAACATCACCTAACCCCCATAATTGCATATAATAGCAATCCATACAGTACTTAACACTGCCAAAGAAATAAATGATGTCCACCAACTTATTAAATTTAGGGTTAGGTTTCTGCGAAAATATTTAGAACAAAATCTCGCTGTAATTACCTTGGACGTCTAATACTCTCCTCCCGTTCTGCAGCTCGGCGGGAAAGACACAGAATACTCCTATTACATAGGCGAAAGCTTACTCTTCCAATCTCCACAAGTTTACATACACAGGAACACAAGCAATACCTATTTACAGTGTTGTCTTTTTTTTTTTAAATTTTAACTAATCGAAAAAGACAAAAGACTGCAGCTATTCCGAGGCTATGCAACATTCATTGATAAGGATTAGAATCTACAGCGTTTTAGACTCCAAATTCTCCGTTAATACGACTCTTGGTTTGATAACGGAGGCGGATTAGCTTCCGTCTTCATTTGACATTTCCTAATTTGCTTGGAGCTGTCAACGGAGTTACGTAATACCAATTTTAAGTCAAAGTATGGGGATTTGTTCATTCAATTTGTTTCACAGCGCTCGCGATCGCGATCCTCCATGATGGCCGCTACGGAATACGAAACGCTCTCGCGATCCGCTTCAACCGTCAAAAATAACCAATCTTGGTTTCATTGGTTTCATCGCTAACTTAGATAATAAGCCTGCGGGATCTCCGTAGGAACGCACCGGTGCCCCCCTAGCACGTTGCCTGTAACAGCACCTTTCCCAGGGATTGATCTCTTATCTCTCCCCACAACGATGCAGGCCACGCCACACCGTTGTCTTCCCCGGGCTTGCTCGTTAGGTAGGGTGGTCAGATCCCCAAATCTGCCCACCTACGAGCCCAAAGTCCCTCTTTTAGTCGGCTCTTACGACTGGCAGGGGATAGTAGTAACTAGCCTAGCTGCGCCCCGCGGTTTCGGCCGCTGTGTCGCACAGTAATCGTATTGTTTTCGGGATTGAAAGGTACACCTAACCTACATCCTTTTTTCTGTACGCCTGACAACGTGTAAACAATTTTTTCTGAGGTTCGATATTTCTAACTAATATTATAAAAGCGAAAGTGAGTTTATTTGTTACGCTCTAACTGCTTAATCGATCGTCATTAAATTTTGCATACACGTTGTCAGGGGTACAGAAAAAAACCAGCCAATGAGAGTCGGACTCGCGCACCAAAGATGCCGTACCGTTATGTATAAAAACGGCAAAAAAAATGATCTGTTGTATGGCGCCCCTTCTGGGCTGCCAGGGTAATTCGACGCCCCTCCCTCGGCGAATGCCCAAGCCGAGGCCGTACCTCAGAGGTGCCCTTGCGCTCGTCGTCCATAGTTTGTAAGCATTTTTGAGGCCCTGCGCCATCTGCGCTTGCCTAATGCCCGGTACGCTGTCGAGGCCTCTGTGGCCAACAGCATAGAGTCATAAAAAAAATGTCTGTTGTAAGGACTTATATATCTAATTTATTCTGCTTTTTAGTGTCTGTTGTTACAGCGGCACCAGAAATACATCTGTGAAAATGTTAACTGTCTAACTTTCACGGTTCATGAGATACAGCCTGGTGACAGATGAACATACAGACGGACAGCGGAGTCTTAGTAATAGGGTCTGGTTTTACCCTTTAGTACGGAACCCTAAAAACCATAATTTTACCTATCTAACTATGACGGTTCATGAGATACAGCCTGGTGACAGATGAACATACAGACGGACAGCGGAGTCTTAGTAATAGGGACCCGTTTTAACCTTTGAGTACGGAAACCGTGGGGCACGTACTTTTCATCCCGAGAAAATTCAACCATTTCCTTAGGACCGCGAGCGAACCCGCGGGGCGTAGCTAAGATTAAAAACTTATCAATGAATAAATGACAAGTTTTTATACATATTATGTATATTCATATTTAATATGAGTCGGAGCTAGTTTTAATGTAGCTCTTTCAACCTTGTTTCGGTGAGTCATGGTCGCAAATAATTTGCACAAATAATGTTTCGCAGAAACGTACCACAACTGCTCGCGAGTTCGATTAGATCACGTCCTAATGCTGGGTTTGTGATTAAAGAAATTAGAACATTATGTAAATAAAAACCGGTCAAGTGTGAGTCGGACTCGCGGACGCAGGGTTCCGCACCATTGTCTATAAAACGGCAAAAATCATGTCTGTTTTATGGAAGCCCCCTCATATATTTATCTTAGCAACAGACACAAATAATATGTGAAAATTTCAACAGTCTAAACTATCACGGTTCATGAGATAAAGCCTGGTGACAGACATGCAGGCGCACGGAAAGCGGAGTCTTAGTAATAGGGTCCGTTTTACCCATTGGGTACGGAACCAGCCAGGGATGTGTGCCAGGATCGTAGCAAATGGAGAGAAGTGGTCTCTGCCTAACCCCTACGGGAAAATAAGTGACGTTATGTATGTAAGTTGGTGTTTCCAAAAACAAAGATCGCAAGTAGATCTGTATATTTATTAGTCATAACCATCGACTGCCCATTAATCAATGGACAGTATACGATGGGATAAGGAAACAAGCTTCCCGTGCTTGTGAATCAATGGTATGATGAATCATTATCATCTGGTGCTTAGGGCTTAGTCATCAGCATCAGACACAATCATTAGTATTAATTTACTTTCTATAAAATCAGACGCCGGTAAACCAAGCTGATCGACCACTAGCTTGTCAGGTCGACATTTACTCGACTGCGCAAGAAGAAGGGTTTTGTTTTTCGAGTGTATGGATGTATACATGTACATATGTGGGTATGTAAACATATTACATACCCACATACAGCCGGCCTACAGCTTAAACTGCTTGATGGATTGCTACCAATGAGGTGTCATTTGAATCGTCTTGCTAGTGGAAGTGACTAAGGTACAACATTTTGCAGCCGGGATTTTTTTTTCTCTTTTGAAAATTTTAGCTGTTTAACCATCGTATTCACAAACATTACTATGAGCGCTCGAACGCACAGGGTATTGCAAATGTATGGCAGCCTTCGAAGATGGCTGCCATACATTTGCAATACCCTGACAACTTGTGTCAATTAGGGAGTAAAGGTAACCATTCACCATCCTGCTTTACAATCCGCCGTGCAGGACTGTAGCTCACACACCATCATGCCTAGCATTCATCACGTCGTTGCTGGACGCGATGCAGGCTGCGACAACATTTACCATCCTGCATGAAGCGACGGACTGCAAGGCAGACTGCAAAACTATATGGTGAATGACGTACCTTAATGCTTCGCCCTGATTAAGCAAACTGTGAGCGGCTGACTCTCTGCTCGCTGACTCTGAGTCGCGTATTGGGCAAACTCAATGTAGAGCAAGTGGCGATTGGCGAATGGAAAGAGCAATTGCGAATCACACGCTCACCGAATGAGTCCACAAGCAAAAAGCCGCGTACAACTACGCGCTGTTCGGATTTCGTATACCCCTCAGTTTCTTGCTTAAATCTTCTGAGTAGTAGCTCTTTTTCAGAAAGGTAGAGCCGGTTGAGTCTATAATAAAACTTTTACGTTCATAAGTGTACCTTCGCAATCAAATTTAATAAAAACATGTTGACTTTGACTTTGACCAAGCTGGTAGAGTCATTTTTATAACTTTGGAGAGCGCTCATGGATTGATAAAGATGATGATGGTTTATTTATTAATTACTATGATGAATTTCAAAAGAAATTCCACCACCATCCCGCCTCTGAACTTGACAAGTTTGCGCCATGACATCACCCGGCCAGCTGTACCTACAACATATGAGAGTTTTTCCAAGCCCGTACTATATTTATGATTTCGCAATGGAGCAATGACGGAATCGCCCGTGACCTATAAAAATTGCATGTTTGTTTATAGTGATACAATTTGTTCGCAAACAAGTTCCTACGATCGAGGTTAGGTTTAGGATTGGATCTAGTTTATGGATGAAATTGTTGCATAGTTTTTTTTGTTAACAAATGGGTCTTTTTTTGGTGACGGGAGGGAAATCTTCAAAATTATGCTCGGCTACATGCATCCCAGTTATTTGGAGGTTGACCCACTAAAACCGCCCTCAGCGGCCAGCCTCTGTGCTTGACAGAGGGCACCGGGATCTCCATAGGAACGCACCGGTTCCACATACACTAGCACGTTGCTTGAAGCGCCTATCCCGGACGTTAGTCCCTCATCCTTGTTCACAACACGCCGTTGTTTTCCCTGGGCTCGTTTCAAAGGGTGGTCAGTATGCCCACCCACGCGCTCAATTTCCCATTTTAGTCGCCTCTAACGATGGGCAGGAAATACTGAAGCGGTACTCTAAGACTACGGCTCTAACCAAATGGACCTACGTTTGATCGCAACTCAACTCAATTCAGCTCACTCACGGATGGAAAGTGACGATGCGGTCTGTGATGGAGCACGCTTGCCCATGAGGTGCCTATTTACTCACTTCTAAAATAGCTTCGTGATGCAATTTGAAGAGCGTGCATCACTTATCTCTACATAATAAAAAACAGAGTCCCTTTCCGCGTCTTTATCTCTGTCCAAAAAATAGGATTAGCCGCAGATTTACGGATGCAAAAAGTCAATTTCGCAATATGCCAGAAAGGTAAATTGTCGCACATCCGAAATTGAAAAAAATGTGTACTAACATTACGTTACTTGTTTGACTTTTTGCATTTTTGACGTTCTGCTGATAATCCAAAATGAAGCCAATACTGATCCCAGGTGTTCAGACAGTAAGCCAGCTGTTGCAAACTGCAGTACCCTTTACTGCAGTTTGCAACAGCTGACTGCTTACCACGAGTTTTTATGGTTTACGAAAACTTTTTCGTTTTCATTTTGCTCCATACATTTAACCTAGTTCCTTAACGTTCCCGCCAGGTGCGCTTCATTGAAACGTATGGAGCCAAACGAAAACGAAAAAGCTTTTCGTAACTATCATAGCTAGTAAGAGTGCAGAACACAATGCAACGAATGTATCGTCGTGGTCGACAATGAATGGATGACACACGGTAACCAATAGTTATAAAATAACATTGGCGCGTCACCGCCGTCACCGGTGATTATGTCATGCGTCACAGCCTTCGGTTATGGTAAGGTTACTGCTCAATGCTACGATGATGCGTTTACAAGCATAGAGGTAAACAAGTATTACTTTAAATACTTAAATTTAACGTTACGTGTGTGAAAAGGTTAAAAGAATTCGTTCAGTGGACGTTCTGGGGGTAGTCGAAAAATGTGTCCCAAGAATTACCTATCCAAAAAACAAACAGGGCGATATAAATAACCTATAGACGCGGTCAAATGAACATTGCGTCCAAATGTTTTTTTTTATCCGACTGCGCAAGGAGGGTTATGTTTTTCGAGTGAAAGTATGTAATATGTATGTGCATGGGTACATACATATACATACTTACTTATTATTGTATGAGGGTTCTTTGGCACGGCCTACAGCCTTAACAGCTTGATGTATTTCGACATGTGAGGTGTCATTTGAATCGTCTTGATAGTGGAAGTTATATAAGGTACAATATTTTGCAGCCGTTTTTTTTGTTTTCCTTTTAATAATGTTAAGTTTATTTAACCGTATTTGTCACATTGCATGGGAAAATGTCTCTCATTTTCCCGTTTTTTTGTCGTGGTCGATTACTCAAGGTGTTTCGTACTCGCAACTTGGTTGTATCAGTCGAGGTCTGTACGAAATACGTCGCATTGATTGTAGCGTCACCTACGCTAAGCTTACGTGTGAGATGGAATTGTGCATAATTATGCATAGGCAAAAGCCACCGAGCATACGTGGTTCCTCTATTCCCTGGTCTCTCTCACTTCTATGACGTTTGAAACGAGGGAGACAATGACAAAAATATCTCGGCTTGTAAGAATAGCTCTCCTGCCCTTATTCTGCGCTAGATACTCACCCCGTCTTGCACACTCCACCTTTAGTAAACGTTGTGTAGTCTAGGAATAGTTGTACAGTGTTTTGTCTTTTTCTTTCTTTTAATTTTTTTAACTCAATCGGAGAGGCAAAACATTGTACAGTAATCAGCGATATAATATACTAGCTGTCAAATTTCGTTGTCAAATGTCGGTTTCACCCGTGAAAGAGTAACAAACATCCATCCTCCATTCTTACAAACTTTCGCATTTATAATATTAGTAGGATTGCACATCGACCTTTGGAAAGAGACTTCACCTTCGTAGAGCGTTATCCCTGTCGCACACTAAACGAAACTGTCGTACGAAAGAGATAACGTTCTACGAAGCCGAGTCTCTTTCCAAAAGTCGATGTGCAATATTTATCGCCGGGTACTGTACAACAATTTCGAAGCTAAAGTCAAAGTCAAAATGTTTTTATTCAATTTGGGTATCAAAGATACGCTTATGAACGTCAAATATACAGCTGTACAGCGTTTATTGGTGAGGAGGCTCTTCTATCGGAGTTGTAACAGTTTTTGTTCGCACTAGCGATTTATTCATAATTATAATAATTTCTTTGAGTATGTACTAGGTAAATAGAGTAAAATACTAGGTCTTTACGACATTATTTTAACCGTATAGACTTCACGAGTCACACTTAGAGATTGTGCTCTTTAAACCAAACAGTTTTTTTTAAGTTTTGTAGTTTTCAAGTTCTGTTACAAAAACCAAAGATTCAGCCTTAACTTTGTCATAGATAAGACGAGAAGATTGTAGTTAAAATAATACTGTTGTAGTTTTTCTTTATAAATAAATAATGTATGTCGCTTAAAACGGCATTGGCGTTTTAGACAAAACTTCTTCAACTATACTAAAGGCTCGCTCAACTAATACTAGTAGCTCTGAGCTGTAGATCTCACGGCCGACGTTTGTCTCCTCTATTGTCTGTCTTTTTTTATTTAGTTCACTAACAGAATTATACTATAATCTAGACTATGGACTAATAACTATAAACTAATAGCAGTTTGTACAATCCCTAAAGCAGTGAACCTAAGAATTAAAATACTAAACTGCTATGATATCTACTACTACATTTTAAAAATAAACACTATTAATACTATTTATACAAAAAAAACGAGTTAAGAATACATATATTTAAAAAAAATTGTGAGAATTGGTTAACAAATGTCTTGTTAAGGTTGACTGCCTCGGTGGCTCAGTTGGTAGTGAACCTACCTTCTGAGCTTGGGGGCGTGGGTTCGATTCCCACCTAGGGCAAACACTGTGATGAACATTCGTGTTTGTTCTATGTCTGAGTGTTAATTAGTATTTAAGTATCTATTTAAAAAATCTAAGTATGTATATCAGTCTCTGCTATGGCAGCCATAGTACAAGCTTTGCTTAGTTTGGGGTCTGGCGACCGTGGGTGGAAGTGTCCCGAATTTATTAAATAAATAAAATAAATTGGGGACACTTCCACATACGGTCGCCAGACCCCAAACTAAGCAAAGCTTGTATACTATGGCTGCCAGAGACTGAAATACATACTTAGATATTTTTAAATACATACATACATTTATAAACATACTAGCTGTGCCCCGCGGTTTCACCCGCGGTTAAAAAGTGTCCTATATGCTATTCTAGACTGTAATCTATCTCTGTGCCAAATTTCATCCAGATCTGTTCAGCCGTTCTTGCGTGAAAGAGTAACAAACATCCATACATCCATTCTTACAAACTTTCGCCTTTATAATATTAAGTAGGATATACATACATTTAAAAACATACATTTATTTAAATACGAACTGCAGAGGAAAACCGACATCCAGGCAGAATTCGGACATACGAAAGCATTTTTGTCGAAGCTGAAACATAGATGCATCTCTCGCTGACGCTCGTGCGGTCGATTATCTTCGTATTTCGACTGAGGCACACAATAACTTTAGTAAAGTAACTGAGGTGACCAAATGCCTCAAATACAACACTCCGCTGTTTCTGTTCTCCAAAAATGGTGTTTATCTCAGAACAATCGGCATCGTTATTTGCAAAGGCCAATGGTTATGTCCAAATATGGCGGTGGGCGACGTAAACTGACCATTTAGAGCGGCGTGTGGGAAATTGAATTGCGTAAGGTCTGTGCATGTGTGCGATGTAAGGACGATCTACGAGTTGAAGGCGATGTGAACGAGATAGAATGAAGCATGGCTTGAGGCGCAAATGATACAGGTCGGACGTAAGGCGAGGTTCTATTTTTACATTATTTTTTTTTTATTTAGAATAGGTCGGCGTTTGATCACCAACTCGCCTGATCTTAAGCGACGTTGTGGTCTAAGATGGAGCACGACAATCTGTAAGGTTCTTATTCACTCTCGCCTTGATGTTTTGTAGAGTGAAGAAGTACAAAAACGGCAGTTGAGTGAGGCGCTACAAGTGCGCTACTGCTCAGACCCGTCTTCGGAAGACACATCACACTAGGCTTTACATAGGGTTTACATCAGGCTAGGAATGCGTTTGACCACTAACTTGCTTGATGGGAAGCGTCGACTTGATCGAAGGTGTAACACGCTTACCTAGGAGATACCTGAGATTGTATATACCGATTGACGAACTGCTGCATCAAACACGAAATGAACAGGCAAAAGTTGTTCGCCAAGAATATAGCGGAAAATCTGAAACTGTTGCTCAACGTTAATGGGAATGAAAAGGTATTTTTTTTTATTTTTTTTTTATAACAAACTAGGCATGCGTTTGACCACTGACTCGCCTGATGGGAAGCGTTGCCGTGATCGAAGATGTAACACGCTTGCCTAGGAGATACCTATTCACTTTACTCTTAAACACCCCCGGATTGTATTTAGGTGGAAAGACAGACGCAGGCAACGAGTTCCACACCTCTGCAGTTCTTACAAGAAAAGTTGACTTGAAACGCTTAGTGCGTTTTGGCGGAATTTTCACCATAAGAGGGTGTTTCTTACTGGTGCGCTTGGTACAATTATAAAAGAACGGTGATGGCTGGATCAGATGGCTAGATCGTGTAGTTCTTGTGCGCACTCGCCGTAGTGTATTCTGTAGAATACCGACAGATGGGGCCCGCGCACAGTTCAGTGGGCTTACCGCGAGTTTGGATAGTTAACGAAAACTTTTTTCGTTTTCGTTTGGATCCATCCACTTCATTAACACAGCAAAGTGGATTATTGTGTAGTGGATATTAGTGGACTTTAGCTCGCTCTCAGCTTAGTTCCTAGCACATCTCTGGTGGATGTGCAGCCTTAAGTGCTGCTTTAAAAGGTGTTATATTAAAGAAGAGTTTATTAGTAAGATCAATTATTTTGTTTAGTGTTAAATAATTGATCTTACTAATACACACCTAATAATACACCCTAATCTTCTATGTCGTGTATACGTATACTTTTCCATAAGCCTAATTACTAAAAAAAATATTATAATAATAATAAGATTGTTCTATCATGTATCAATTAATATGCTTAGTAAAAAAGAAAGAATATCTAATTGTTTTGTTCTGCAGCTTTAAATTCATACTAGGCACCTAACCTAAAGTTACATTATTAGCTGTTAACTAGTTTTTAAATATAAAACCACTCTTTGAGGGGGAAGATGTCGTGTATTAAATAAGATATGTGGGTAGAGGAAATAAAGACAGTCTTGATCGAACTGTGAGTTTAAATGCTGCATAATAGACACCCTTACGTAGAGGTCGTCGTTAGCTGTCTCTTTCGCGAAATTGTGAAATCAGCACAGATTAAATTATTTAAAACGTTAACCTGTTTTAAATGTCACAGTTGTTAAAAAAAATAATTGGTTTTTCACATTTATTTAATAGACTAAGATTAAAAAGTATACATATAAAACAGGCTTTCTCACATTTTTCAGACAAATATAAAGAATACAAAATTTACAACTTTCCAAAGTAAATCCGAAATACGTATTATTTACGACCTTATTTCACTATCAAAAGTATATCGTCTGAACAGGCTCTTACGCGTCCAGCACCCGTAGCATGCGCTCGCGAAAAATTTCTTCTCGTCACTTTTTGTCATGTGAAAACGTGACAAGACTATGTGTAAACATACATCTGTCTCGATAAACACGTCGACATACCGTGGTCGGTTGCGCATGATAGGCCTGCCAGGTGAGCTGTTTCACTGTTAATAATGACAAAAACTCCATAGCATACAGTCAATGGTTAAATAACCCGTCCGGCCGCGGTTTCGCCTACGTCGTTACATCAGTTCAGACATCCGGTGGTGTGGGCGGGCGGCCCACGACGCCCAGTCTGCAGGGCTCTGGAGAAAGTACAGGTGTTGCTGTGTGTAAATAATTACATACATACAAACATATAATCACTCACGCTTCTTTCCCATAGGGGTAGGCAGAGACCACTTCTCTCCACTTGCTACCATCCTGGCATCTTTCACTTCTTCCACTTTCGTGAGTCTTTCCATACACGCTCGTCGGTTACGGGTACTCTTGACCTTTTTAACTTGATTTAAATAATATAAAAAGCAAAGTCTAAAAAACCGACATCCCGTCATCTATGTGAGTTTTTAGAATTTTGTTTATTTATATTTTAAAACTGCTTGACTGATTTCGATAAAATTTACTTACTATTTACCTCTAAAGTATGATCTACCAAACAAAAAAACAATCATAAAAATCGATTCATAACACCGGCCTACAAAAAAAATATATTTTGGTGCAGCTCTGTTCGCATCTGTAGTCGGTAAAGTAGGTAGTATGAACTACATTGCTGCTACTAGATGTCAGCTGACAGCTCTGGTTTAACTACAATTCTTTTTTAAATTTTGTATGGTTTTATTCAAAATCAGTCCATGTTATAACTACTTTTGTGACATTAATCGTATAAATTTATGATGGCAAGTAATTCAAGAAGTTGCATTAACGATCCTGATATGTTTTGTTACATATGCGGTGAGTATATAACGAAAAATCAACGGAAACCGATTAATGACACGGTAATTCACTTGTATTCTGTATACTTTCTTCCTCATGAACAAGAGCTGCTATGAAAAGTGTGACTAGTTTTCTCGTATCTGCTCACAAAATATACTCAAAATCAGGTCTAAAATCTTTGGCACCAAAATGAGTGTAGGCCAGTGTAATTGGAGTAATCGCGTAACCCATGTAAACATTGTTTGCATGTGACATGGTGACGGCCTGATGGAAAGTTGGTTTCTAAGCTTTTTTTTAAATAACCCAAAAAAATTATTGCTATTGCAGTTCGAACCCATTTTTGGTAATTACTCACCGGATAACTAAAATTTGCAGTTAGACCGTCGGCGTCCGTTGTTACGAAAAAGTAGATTGGATTGACATTAGATTGACTTTGACTGTTCGTTGTTGCGGCTATTTTTACCAGACTGCCAAGGAAGGGTTGTGTTTTTCGCGCGTATCTTGTGTACATGTACATGCGTGTAAATTTCTGTATTACCTCGTATCTTCGAAACGGTTGGATGGAATTGTCCTTATACTCGTATAGGCCGGGTTAGATGTTAGTCTTGCCAAAAGCTAGAACTAACTACGGCAAAAAATAACAAGATACCCTCACGCATAAAAAAATTAAACTCTTTCAACGTATTAAAAAAAAACTTGCTCAATAGGTAGGATAGCCGATCACAGTCTCCTAAGAAAATCAATACGTTGAGGGTAGGTAGCCAGTCTAGATACGACGACATTGTAATTTTGTTGATGTTTAGTATTGTTCTCAAGTGAGTGCATGTAATCTCTTTTGAGGATAAATGTCTTAAACCTGAAACCTTAGATATATATATATACATATTTTTTATTGAGAATGGTTCGGCGTTTGACCACCAACTCGCCTGATGTTAAGCGTCGTTGTGGTCTAAGATGGAGCACGACGACTTATAAGGTACTTATTCACTCTAGCTTTGGAGTTTTGTAGAGTGAAGAAGTACAAAGACGGCAGTTGAGTGAGGCGCTACAAGTGCGCTACTGATCAGACTCGTCTTCGGAACGAAGATGCAGTCGGGTTTTTTTTATAAGACCCACTTGTTTGTCTATTTTCAAAAGCAAGAAGTATCGACCCTTTTCTAACGGCTGCTTGGTTTTCGTCAATGGTGGCACGTAGGAAGTGGTCTGCCCACGCGGCTGGCTAAAGGTTTTAGGGCCAGGCGAAAGTCGATCACAAACTGGACTTCACAATACAATAGCAGTTTATTGACACCACAACAAGATATTAAGTACAAGCAAAGTTAGTTACCATCTTTATAGGTACATGCGAAGCCAGCTGGCCAAGTTTTATAATGTTATTGTTAGGATTAGATAGGCACAAAAGGCGGTCTTAAGTGCTTATTACACTTAGCTGAATTTGTCATCTTAATTCAGTTGTTGCTGAATTTAGCATTTAGGATGTGATGTGACTGACTGAATCATTAAGAAGCTTCTGAATTTAGATGACTACATTCAGCCAAGTGTCATCTCTTCTCCTTTACCCTCGGTAACTTTTGAATCTGTCATCACATACATACAGGTAAAGTTCCTATAAAAGCTTTCATAAATTAAAAATTAAAAAAAACCCTGACATCGATTTTCTTCAACCCGATTTTCATTAAGCATAGCTAAGGACAATCCCGACCAATTCACCTTTCAAACAAAAACAAAATCGGTTCTTCCGTTCGGGAGCTACAATGCCACATACACCCACACCCACACACTCACACATACCCACACACACACTCACACATACCCACACACACATACACACACACACACACGGTTTAAAAAATAAGAATGATTATCTTCTTCATAGGCCCGAGTTTTTTGTATGTGCAAACTTATTTTTGCAGTTTTTTTTTCGAATAGTTACTCGTACATACTTTGTTTTGACTCCTAAACTTAACTAACTAACTTAGTCGGTTAGATCTAGTAAAATATAAAAGATCAACTTAATCGAAAATAGTTACTTGAACTAATATCTAGTGTAATTTTTTCCGCTTTGACCAATTAAGTAACAATTTTGAAGATGAACTTCCGCAAAGTAACGCCTGATTCAATCAACTAATCGAAAATACTTTTAAAACTTACTAAAGTCTGTGCTCTAATTTTCTTTTTTTCAAAATGTTCAGAAACTTCCTTCAAGTTTGATCGCAGGCAAAAACACACCATGTGTGTTTTTGCACACACACACACACAAAAACAAACAGGTGTTATAAGTTTGACGTACTCGTATATTTACGTCAAACTTATAACACCCCGTCGTTTTTGCGTCGCGTGTTAATCAAATTAAACTAAATGAGAAAGGCTTGATGGATAGCTCACATTTCTCGTCGAAACCTGAAATGGAAAGTACAGTTCGTCCCTACTGGTAGTTCCACATTGCGACAGCGGCGGGCAGCGTGCTAACAGTAAATCGGGCCAGTGGGACAGTTGCGAAGGCTGCAACGTAACAACGGTGCTCTATAAACATTAGGGGTCCATACAAACGCGCTTGTCAAATTTCTTGGAAACCATTTGTCAGATTATGATGAAATTTAGCATGTACAATTAAATTAACAATATCTCCGTCCTTAAGTTATTGGGTTTTTTAAAAAAACGTCCTCATGAGAAAATATGAAAACTATCCACATTTGTAAGGGGTCACTTTTGACTGATCTCAAAAATCCCTTTACATAGGGAGGTTGTCTACATCATTAGCTTTTAAATGAATCCATAATACAAAAGAAATTCTTAGT
The DNA here is from genome assembly GCA_911728515.1 of Peribatodes rhomboidaria. NCBI lineage: Eukaryota > Metazoa > Arthropoda > Insecta > Lepidoptera > Geometridae > Peribatodes > Peribatodes rhomboidaria. Next base: position 4,940,836 of record OU452194.1, read on the forward strand.
TATTTAAGATTTATTACAGAAGTGCAAAAGTCATAAAAATAATTGAAATTGTACTTTGTCACTCTGTAGGTAACTTTAGAGGCTTGTCAGTATCACTCGATCTCTTCGCTCGTCGTCTTCTTCTAGACGAAATGGCTATAGAATACCTTAAGCCAATGCGAAGTTAGTCTAAAGTGGTCACCGGATTCTGAAACACCTTCAGGAGTGCTACCATGAAATCTTATTTCCATGATGGTTACGTTTTGCTTTCGACGCCACGCAATAAGGTCCATGGTCGCGTAGTGTCGAAAAAAAAACGTAACCATTAAGTATGGCTATAAAATGTTCTGGTAGGCTCCCAGATGATTATAGCATTACTAGCTGCGCTCCGCGGTTTCACACGCGGTTAAAAAGTATCCTATCTCTCAAGTTGGATCGAACTGCACATGGTGTGCGAATTTTATTATAATCGGTTAAGTTGTTTAGGAGTTCATTGAGGACAAACATTGTGACACGAGATTTACGAGTATATATATTAAGATTATAGCCAATGATGATGAAGAGGAGCAGCGGACTTTTTGTTTGAGAGATTTTGGACGAAATAGAATACAATAAGCTTTTTTACCCGACTGCGCAAGATTGAGGGTTATGTTTTTCGAGTGTATGTATGAAAGTATGTATGTATGAGGTTTCTTTGGCACGCCCTACAGCCTAAAGTCCTGAACAGCTTAATGTATTTCGACATGCGTGGTGTCATTTGAATCGTCTTGATAGTGGAAGTGACATAGGGTGCAGCATTTTGCAGTTAACTGGTTTATAACTGCGATTTTGCCCGCGGTTTCACTAAAACCGTATTTTATTTCGGGATGACACGTAACCCCATTTCTGGACTCTGACAACGTGTATGGTTAATTTGACGATGAGCGCCTACCAATTTTCTATGTCCTAAGACCTAATTGATCGTAAATAAATTTTCTGTATTTGTCATATCTACTCGTATCTTCTCTAGGTACATATTTTAACGAATTCGCTTTCCGCGTCTGTCCTCTGTTCCTCTTTTACTGTGTCAGGATATCCGCTACGCTAACTCCTCCTTTACCACGCAACGGATTTTGATGCAGTTTTAACTGTCAGTTAGATAATGTTTCAAGGAAGGTTTACACGTACTGTTCGACGGGGTGGGTCGCTGGTTATTTCTATATCATCACAATTTATAACATATCGTCACGCCTTTCCCCCGAGGGGGCTGGCAGAGGTGTAATACAACACCCACACTTCGCCGGACGATATTCAGTCCCAAATGTGACAGGGTGCGAGCCTGTCGCCATACACCGGGCTCCAGTCACGTAGCAGATGACATACAATACGCACATATGTTCACACAATGAACAAATTGGTGCGTGCTGTCGGCTGGGTTCGAACCCGCTCCCTCTGGTTTGAGAGGCAGACCTTCTCGAACTAGGCTGTCATCGCTTCATAACATTGTCATCACAATTTATAAGTCCCCATAAGAAAATAGGCTGAGTGGACAGCCCTACTGTTATCCAGTCTACATTGCAACAGCACGCTAAGCGATTTAATGGGGTCAGTGGAACGGTTGCAAACTCCGCAGTAATACCAACAGATGATTAGGGCGATGTGCCTATTTAATGTCATCTGCTGCATAAGTGGAGCCCAGTGTGTGACAGGCTCGCCCCCAGTCACTCTGGACTGAATATCGTCCTGGGAAGAGTGTGTTGTAATACACCTCTGCCAGCCCTTTCGGGGGAAAGGCGTGACGATATGTTATGATTCAAATTCAAATGCAAAATATTTTAATGCAGAAACAAGGGTTGGTATATATTATAATTTAAAAATGAATAGTCTCACCGAGCTCTAGCACCAGGGCATGCATTTTTTTATAAATTGATTATCATTAAGTATATTACTTACATTATATTATTACATTCATTCAATATCATAGTAAAAAAATATATAAAAATTATTACGTCATATCAACATTTCATTTAGGAATTCATTGATTAGGATGGTGTGCTACGGATCTTAGCCAAGCTTTGCCTCTGGGGACAAATGGGAAAGAAAATCCCGTTGGTCCCACCGTGGGGAAAAAGCCTTTGGTGACCAGAGGGAACTACTCCGAATAATTATAGTAAAATTTTATGAAACGGGAATTACTCACGTACGATTAAGTCGATTATTCCGACTATAGTTTCAACCGCATTCGGAGGTCTTTATTGAGGCGAGTGCGCGCGCGCGGCTGCGTCTTGCTCAGCACTGAGTGTCAAATCATAATGTGAGAAAACCACGTCAGTTTCCGTAATAATAAGTATAAGTTTAAAAAAAAAAGCCGACACCGATTTTCATCAAACAGCTAAGAACACTCCCTAACTAATTCACCTTTCAAACAAAAAAAAAAAAAACAAAATTAGTTCATCCGTTCTCGAGCTACGATGCCACACGTCCTTCTAGTTTAGTTGGTAACGCGTCTACCTTGTAAACATAGGGTCTCGCGATCGATTTCCGGCCGGGCAGAATGTTTGAATGGAGAATTTTAATGTGTTCTGCGGTTAACTTTTAGCTTGTTCATCCCCCTTACCAATAATCGTTGTACAGCCGGAATAGTTATACAGTGTTTTGTCTTTCGATCGAATTAAAAATGAAATAGACAGAAAATGACGAGACACTATAATTACTCTCATATTGCCAATGAAGCTACGGGGAATCTCATGTGAGCGACCACATGAGATTTCCCGTGTCGGAACATTCTTCTCTTAAGAAGAAACGTATGTATGTTTAGCTTTGCAATATGAGAGTAATTATAGTGTTTCGTCATTTTCTGTCTTCTAATTTTTACTTTTACTTTTTTGATTTTTAGCTGCTATTTATTTAGGGCTAGTGTTTTGTCAATTAATTTGCTAGTATTCAAACTGGTTAATCTGATTTCACCCCTAAATTATTTCTAAACAGCTCAGAGGCTAACCCTAACACTCGGTACAACGACGCGTGCCGTATCTGCTCCCGCGCATTGATATGATAAGTGGCGCGTGCGCACGATTACTCACTCACTGGGTAATGGGTATGGTATACACTGCGGGAGTTACTTGGATTGTATACTTTAAAGTCGGATGTTAGAGTTGGATTTCCTTTGATGAATGTGACTGAGCAGGATAGGCCAAATGTTTGATTAAGTTTTTTTGGTAGGCTCAATTGTGAATCTTCCAGTAATTGGGTTATAGTTGGTTTTGCTTTGGTGAAACTAGCTAGACTGACTGTGAGCATTATTTATTTTGTTTTTATAGTCTAGATGGTGATAGTTTGTATGAAGTTATTATTATTGAGAATGACAGCTTTAATATGGCACTATACGGTCAGGACGAGGTGAGGACGTTATCAGTAGGCGTAGGAAGAAATGTGTTAAACGTATTTGTACGTCATCGATTTGTAGAGTTTGTAGTGTAGCTCATGATCCAAAAAACAAGGTCTAGCATCCCGGGAGCAAACACGTAATGACGTCACTCGTCATCGTCAGCCGTCTCTTTCGAACTATTTGCAAATGACTTATTTCGGTCTTGCTTGAGTATCGAATGACGTCACTATGTGTTGCCCACGTGACCGAAATGCTATACCTGGCGGAGTATATTATTGTACCATGGTGTAGCTCGACTAGATGACTTTGACAGAACGCTGAATTGCTAAATCTAAACAATGCATAATCAAATGTATTACAAGACTTGACAGCTCGAATTGGCATAGTGGTACACCGAGGGGAAGCTGGTCAGCCTTACTCAATGTTTAACGCTTTGTGCTAAGTATTCTAAAGACTCATGGAAGTAGAAGAAGCGCAAGATGTCTACCAGGATCGCAACAAGCGGAGACAAGTGGTCTCTGACTACTCCAATGGAAAACTGGCGAGACTATATTTACCTATGTATTTATTTGTACGTCAGCAATTTGTACAGTTCGTAGCGTAGCATAACTAGAGGCCCTATTCAGAATGCTAAACTGCAAAATGTAAACCCAAAAATATGTAAAAATCTGTCTTTATTGTTGCCGGGTATTAGACAAGGCCATCAATACTTTTAGCTAATTTAGACAAGATTAGTAGAATAGGTGTCCGTACCCATGGGCGTACCCAGCTTCTGGCGTAGGAGGGGGCAAGTCAGATTTTTTTAGGTCAGATCGTCCGCTGTTTTGTCATACACACTACACAACACACCTACATGAGTCATTAGATGTATGTAGTGTAGTGTGTAGGGCAAACACCCGCAAATGATCCTGTTTTATAGGTAGTTAAATAAATAAAATTTTACAATCCTGTCACAGTAGTACATTTTACTATATTCTTATTATGTGAATCATTAATCTAATTTGTCATTAAAATTTTGATGCAAGTTCCCTATTGCATCGTGCATTTTGTCAGTGTCTACTGCGCGGTTTATTTAAAAGTTAGAGCATAACTCGTTTACACTTTAATTAGTAATTAGGGGAGTTCATACATGTCCTGCGAGATTTTCAAGGGGGGGCAGCTGCCCTCCCCTGCTCCCCCCCTTGGTAAGCCCATGTCCGTACCGATGTGAAGCAACGGACGACACGGTCAGTCTTCGTGTGTGTGTGTGTTCGTTCGTATGTGTGACCGCAGGTGGCAATTAGTACAGCGCTACCGTTACTTTTGTGGGCCCCAGTTGTTTGTTCTGAAAACAACAACCATCAGCTATGTCAGAGGCCTTCGGGCGGTCTAAAAACGAACACCAGGGTTAGCCTCTCGGTCTAAACGAATTTGCTTGCTTTAAACTTAGAGTGCTTTTACGAGTATGTCTAGAAAGAGTTCCGTACTGTTTATGAACGAAAATTGACAGGCCATCTTTTTTATACTTTTACTAGCTGTCACCCCGCGACTTCGTTCGCGTTTATTATTTATATATATATATATATGTGAGCTATCCTATCTGTTAAGTTAGATCGAACTGCACACGGTGTGCAAATTTGATTGAAATCGGTCGGTGAATGTAGATTAGGAGTCAATAGCGGACAAACAACGTGACACGTAATTTATATATTAAGATAGGCAGGTACGTTTTTTACTAGGGTTGCGTAATACATTTTGCTTATTGAGAACCTAAGAGTTGGCTGTTATTTTTTTTGGTCCGTGCAATGTTTTTCCAGTCCACCTGGAGATTACGTTTATCAATGGGTTTAAGTAAATTATGGAAGGACCGGGGTGAGTGGTGTACGAGAAGAGAGGCCTATGGTTAGCAGTGTACGTTTAGAGTCTAGCTGCGTACCGCTGGTTCACCCGCGGTCCCCCAGGAACCAGATTTTTTCACGGAATGAAAGGTACCGGTACTCGTATGTCGGCCGATACTCGTATTTCGAAAGGATATAGTATGACCTGTTCCACTGACAACGTGTATGCAAAATTTCGTGGTGATCAATTGAAAAGCGTAACAAAAACCAAATAACTGTAGCATTCTAGACTACCTCGGTGGCCGAGTTGGTAGTGAACCTACTTTCTGAGCTTGGGGGCGTGGGTTCGATTCCCACCTAGAGCAAACATTAATGTGATAAACATTTGTGTTTGTTCTATGTCTGGGTGTTAATATGTATTTATGTATGTATTTAAAAATATCTAAGTATGTATATCAGTCTCTGGCAGCCATAGTACAAGCTTTGCTTAGTTTGGGGTCAGGCGACCGTGTGTGGAAGTGTCCCGAATTCATTATTTATTTATTTATAATATTATTTCGGATTTAGGTATATCATAGTTTAGTTTGTATCTTAGTCAGTTTCTTGCCTGTTCTTCTGAGTAGTGGCTCTTTTTCCGAACAAGGCGGTCGAGTCTATTACAAAACTTTGACGTATATAAGTGTATCTTTCATACCCAATTGAATAAAAGCATTTTGACTTTGGCTTTGGCTCTATTAGTTGCATATTTTCAGTTATTTTCACGCCCTAACAGCTAGTTACGAATGTTTCGCAATAGGTATTTCGTACTTCTACCGGCGAGCGCGCGATTCTCGGTATAAATATCTCTGGGCGGAGCGGAAGTGAGTTTTAATAGCGAAGATGCGTTAAAGGTGTCGCCATGAAGTTAAACTGGGATCACCCGTGTACGTCGGCGGTGCTATTCACAATCATTCGGAAAAGTTTCCGGTCGGATTCCACAAATTTAAGGCCCAGAGGCCTAGTATTACACGAAATCAACGAAAACAAGTATTTTGTTTGTGCCTAGTTTGATGTGAAGAATTGTGATGATCAGGTGCAAAAAATACCGCTGGTAGAAAAAATTGCCAAGTCCACCACCTGTTAGGGTTATCAAAAACAGTTTAACCAGAGTAGAATTTTGAATATCATTCTCATTTTAGAAATAAATAATCACAAAAAGGATCTTGTAATCTATCTGTAATAAAAAAATTGTTTGAGCGTAGTTCTCTAAATTTCCAGCGGTTAGGTACAACATATTTTTTTTCGATTATTGAATAGCCAGATTAGTTTCTAAAGTTTAACCGAGTAACTTATCCTTATTTGTGTTCTTATTACCTATGAATACCAATAAAAACGACAAAAAATGTTATTCTAGTCGCCAATCTCATTTTAGCATAGGGTGGCGATTAAAAGGCAAAACGTGAGCCGCTCACAGTTAGGACGAAGCTTATACAGTGGCCTAACTCAGCAGTGCAACTACGGTGTTTTTTTGATCGCCTAATTTGACATTTACTGTTGACATGTTCAATTTTATCGATCGACAATTACTTACCTACCATGCTTCCTTGCCGAATTATCAAAATTAGTTTTGGTAAACAAGTAACATTATTAAAAGAAAAACAAAAAACTCGTCTGCAAAATGCTGTACCCTATGTCACTTCTACTATCAAGACGATTCAAATGACACCTCTAAAGGCTGTAGGCCTGTAGGCCTACAGCAGCCTACAGTGTAGCTGGCTGTAGGCCGTGCCAAAGAAACCTTATACATACATACATGCACACATACATACACTGGAAAAACATAACCCTCCTAGCGCAGTCCGGTGAAAAAAAAAAGAATGGAAACCTAAATAGGTTCACAGTATACACCTCTCGCTCATATCCTACCTGTTTTAGATCCAACCTTCAGTCTTATCATTTAGAGTTATTTTTATGGCAGAACGTCCTGCTCTTTTACATAAACATTTACGTCCCCCTTGTTTTGACCAAAAGTACAGCTAATATGCTTAATAAAATCCTCCTTTTTCACATTAAAAGGACATAAAGTGCGCAAAACAAAATGCTCAAAAGAGCTCCGTCATTATTTTTCACGCCGCGTTTGAAATTCACGAAAATACGCGAAAACAAGAACTACCGCAGAACTACCCTCATATATTTTAATGACTTCGCATCTGACAGAGGGCTCTCAGGATGTTGAGGTAGATTTCGCTAGATTTCGCAATTGATGACGATGATGGTGTTTTTTTGGTTGCAAACGATTTGCTATTTTACTTTTTTTATATTTGGCTGTGAAAGCTTGCTAGAGTCGATTTGACGTGTACAGTCTCACGACATTTTATGGAACTAACGAACTTTCTCATAGATTGGTTTTCAATTGCCATACGAAATATACGATTACAGCGCTACGAGTCTGCAAGACGAAATAATTTGATAAAAAATTCAATTTAAGTTTATACTAGATTGTATTAGTGACTTGGCCCCATTTCGGACACTGTGTCCGATCTAGTTGTATGTAATAATTAGTATATTTTATTAACTATAGGTATTTTAAGTACTAGAATGTATTATATTAGTATGATGTACTTTTATGTAAGTTTTATGTAAATAGTTTATGTAGGTGTATAGGTATAATACTCGATGTTTTGTTTTTTCTTTGTATCAATCTTATGTTTGTTTTAGTTATTTTTGCACACACTGTCCCATACTCATTTGTGTATCCTCTCCATCCTAAGGTTGCCTGGAAGAGATCGCTTTTAGTGATAAGGCCGCCAGTTGTTACACTATTTAATAAGTTTTATCATTATTTTCTCTTGTTGTTTTGTTATCTGTGGTGTGAACAATAAAGAGTTTATCTATCTATCTATCTATCTATCTAGTTACCTATCTCTACCGTCTATATTAATCCTCTCTTCTCTATCTCTTCTCTACATTGTAGAAAACTTTCAGCATCTGTTCCTCTTTCTGTGTAAGTGTTAATCCGCTTACTCCTAAACCACGCAACGGATTTTGATGCGATTTTCACCCTCAGATAGATAATTTTTCACGAAAGGTTTATTGGCACCGCGCGAAGCCGGGGCAGGTCGCTATAACATGATCAAATAGACACGTTCAGTTAAATTTTCTGCTGTATTAAATATATAGTAATAAATAAATTCGGGACACTTCCACACACGGTCGCCTGACCCCAAACTAAGCAAAGCTTTCTATGGATGCCAGAGACTGAAATACAAACTTAGATATTTTTAAATACATACTTAAATTGATATTTACACCCAGACATAGAACAAATACAAATGTTCATCACATGAATGTTTGCCCTAGGTGGGAATCGAACCCACGCCCCCAAGCTCAGAAGGCAGGTTCACTATCAACTGAGCCACCGAGGCAGTCATAATATCACAAAGAACCTGCTTTTACTAAATACGCGTTAAATTCCAGTTTCGCCATTACAGCTAAGTGCCTCACCCATTCCTGTTTCATGAAAAAGAAAAAACCAAGAAGCGCAAAGCTTTTCCGTCATTGGCTGCTCCTAAAATTGCGAAGTCTACTTTCCCCGGTCTCGTGTCATCCGGGCTTTCAGGTTATGTAACCGGCTCCAGAGCGGCGGTAGACGGGTCTCAGACGGCGCCGGGCCGACTGGCGCCCCGAGCGAGACGGCAATACACCCCTCCGCCTGTGTTCTGCGCGCCATCTCGCTCGCGTCAGGATCGCTGGCGCCCAACGTGGGGCGAGATGCGGCATAGCGAATACTGCCTGTTTTTATTGCCATTTGATTTGTATGAATTTATTGGATTGCGTAGAGTCGTAGATAGTGCGATGGTGAGGTCTGATTTGGAAAATGGAATGGTTCTTGTTTTGTTATCGTTTTTTTTTTTTTTTTTGTGAAATTGAAAACTGTAATGGTTGGCACGCGATTGGTAATCGAATTTATCGAGTTTTCACGCGAATCTAATTTTGTAGAGGCGTGCTTAGTTTTATCTTTGAAACTTATCTGGGAGGGTTGAAATTATTTGGTTTTTCATTTCAATACGGGAGAGAAGTATCGTAACTATATTAAAGTTACCTTTTTAGAGATAGCATAGAAATGGGACTTGGCAAGAGACTTTTGCCTAGTGGCGAAGTATAGGATTAAAGAAAACAGGCGGAACAACAAAATCAATACCCTTACTCGAAATTTATAAAATCCTACGCCGCTTCCCACTCTTCTACATATTTTCGTCATACTCTACAATACACTTAAAAAAAAAACGAAGGTAATAGACGATAGTTTCGTGATTACCTCTTTAGTACAACGGCTTGGCACAACCAGTAGTGCTTTGGAGAATTGTTATTTCCCTTATCATAAAGTTTTTGTAGCTAAACCACAGATTACAAAAATTTTATATAAAAAAAGGAACAAGTTTTTTAAAATTGTTTTTTTTTTGTTTCCAGGTATAACAGGGATGTGAAGGACATCAAGTATCAACCACACGCCGTAACAAGTGCCTTAACTGAAAAGCCAAAATACACGTGCCTATCTACTATAGTATAGTTTAAGACGAACGAACGAATAACGAAGCTATTTTTTTTATTGGTAAGTATCTACTTAATTATTTAATTAATGCTTGTGTCATAAGATAACTAGAACTGTCAGATTAGTAGTTAGAAATTTGAAATTACGAATACGAACGTCGATTGACAAAGGATGGTGGTTTAACAAGAGAGGTTTATGTCCACCAATGGGATGATGATGATGATGGTGATGACGATTAAAAAGTGCGGGTAAACTGAAAAACCGCAAATCAAAGTTTCTTATAGGTAAGATGTAATTTAGTCTTGCTTGTATAGACGGACAATCATCTGACATTAAAGCAGAGGTATATTTTCGTCAAGAAAAATTTAAAAATTTCCTCAAAAAATAAACAGAACGTTAACCCAGCGACGCGTGCAGAATATTCTAGAAGGTGGAGATCCCTCTTAAAAGCGAGGGAAACCGAAGACGTATGAGGTACTTGCACACTCCACACGCAAATGTCGTTTTTTGCCGCGCGGCGGGGCGCCGGATTGAGTGCGGCGATTTGACGGATAAAAAAATGCGATCCATAAAAATGTTGTAGCGCTTTGGCGAAAAATCGAAAGTTGGGGGAGAAATGAAACGCTATTCTGTGAAAACATACAATGACAATAATAGTGGGACTATGATTTTACCCGACTGCGCAAAAGAAGGAAGACTATGTGTTTCGAGAGTATGTATGTAAGTATGTGGGTATGTATGTGTGTATGAGGTTTCTTCATTATGCAGGCGGGTTTTTTTTTTAAATAACGTTTCTTGTTTTGTAGTAAGCACCAAAAGCACCAAAGCTGGTAATCTTTTACGGTTTTAAGTGATGTGGTATAATTTAATGTAAATAATTAATCAAAAATTTATAAAACTGCGTCATCATTCATCGTAGGCCACACCATTGTTGGGAGAGTTGGCAATCAAACGCAAGTCGTTTTATTTTATCGACAAAAACACCTAGATGTGCTATTCGTATGAGATAGTTTGCGCTAAGTAACAGTGGTAAGCCACTGTTACTTAGCGTAGTACAAGTGGTAACTCAACCGTGTTCACTCCCTCGATAATCATGTCGACACTCTCATCAACCGTGTCATCTTTAATCTAAACGCAATCAACTCAACAAATTGAGATATGCAAAATAAACTAACCACAATACCTACTCCACTCGAGGTGTGTACTTGTGGAATTTATGAATGTGACTTACCGTGAGAGCAATCATCTGCATCAATATTTATTTGGAGGAGTGGTTTGTGTTGGCGATTTGTTGCAAGCGTTTGGGAGTTTGAAAGGGTTATGGTTGAGATTTGGGATAAAAGTATGGTAAAAGTAAATACTTGAGCAGATACGAGTATTTTAGGCGGTACAACTTAAATTTCGCCTCTAGATTCTGATATCGCATCATAACATAATAACTTACTAGCGAATCTAGCGACCCACTATAAATGTCGATTGGGCCATTCTGCGTTAAAACTTCTTCTTCTTCTTCTGTGGCGATCCTAAAGAAAAAAGTAAAAATCTGCCAAAACCCGGCTAGAAAACCTAAAGCATCCTTAACTTGCGCCACAATTGCGTCAAGTACAATTGCTTAATCAAGCGTGAGTCTTGCAAATATTTTGTCACATCACGCGTCCACTTCAATTTAACCCTGTCAACATTGTCAATTTGATTACACGCTCCAGCAGCGAATGTATCATTTGTATCGTCAACAGCTCCCGTTGGCAAAACACGCAACCCTTCACGTCTGCAAGCATTACTTCTGTGCTGTCGCCCTGTGCACTCCGCTGCGTAAATATTCATAATTGTCCTCTACGTCGCCGCGCTTTAGGGTTACGAGGCTTTCCGCTTAAGTGACATCATCGTTTGACTCATTTATGCCTTCTGTGTTTGGAATTAGAGTCGCTTTTGCAATGCGCGGATCTGATTCTGCGGATTGTATATCAATCAATGCTCTTTTGTCGGACGAAGTGGCCTCAGGTGTATTGTTAACACATCCCCAGTCCCCACACTTTAATTCAGCCGCTATCGGATTTAGTTTGTGTGCATTTTTATTAAGGCAATCATAATAGACACTAATGGTATCGTCGACTATATAAAATTGATGATCGTCAACAATAACTTTTATTGGTCTTCATAAAGTAGAAAAAGTCTACTAAATCTTTCCCTGACATGATAAGGGGATTAATAAATGTGATTTCCCAAAAAGCGTCCCATCGAAGTCTTTGCCCGAAATCAATAAACAAAATCACGAGCGCCGGAAATCCGAGCAGAGTCCGAGATGCATTTCCATCTTTCACCGTCTTTTCACCCTCCGAATATCATCCCCAAAGTTTATTGCGCGTCCCGTTTTCGCAACGAGCAAAAGCGAGACGAGGCATTCGCAAGACGCATGCGCGGATCAACCCCTCGCGAACGTCGGAGATGGTTTCTAGTGCGGAGCGTCAGATCCTGGCTCGCCGCTGGAGTCCCGGAACATTCCTTCGTGGACCGTCCGCTAAGGCGGAGGTCCCGCTCTCTCACCCCCGGACAAAAACCTCTGCACAAGTGCACTCAGATACAGCCTTCAGAGTTGCACCACAAGGACCTCGTACTCGGTTCCTTAATACTCACCTAATACACTAACTCGCTGTTCCAACTGGCCCTTTCATTAAAGTCTAGCCTCCATCCATACTTTGATTCCTGTTGAACTCTAATTCAAATACGAACAGAACACAGGGTGTGAGAGAGCGAGAAGTTGAAGTTTTAATTTAAAGTGGGAACGAGACGACGCGATGGCACGCCGCTCCCGGTCGAGGTAAGTGCCACTTGAAAAGCCACGTGTTCAAACTTCTAGTTTTCAGCTTCAGAGTTGAAGTTATTCGGTAACTGTTTGTTTCGGTGTTTCGCTGAAGCCATTGTTGCCTCTCAAGGTTCATTTCCTGGTTCTATTGAAAGTGCGATATTAAAGGCCTCGGTTCTGTTAGCCAGCTCGTTTGTTCGGCTGGCGGCTTTGTAATGTTTTGATTGTTCTTGTTCAGGGTTTGGATTCATTTTTTCGATGGTTATTATTTTTGCTAAAAGAATGTAAATATAATAAAACTTATGACTTTCCTGAGTGATGTCTTATGTTTTGTCTAATGACAACTTTTCTTTTACTTTTTCTATTATTACGCCTATATCACCAAGTCACAAATTATCCATAATCTCGTATTTTGTTTGATGTAGCTCTAATTATCTCTTCAGCTTCCCGCTATGGGTTTCAATTGAAACTTTAATCATATCCTATCTATGTACTCAATTACCGTTGCTACACAATACGCTATGTTCCTCCCTATCTTCCATCCTTTAATTATAATTAAGATCACCATTGACACCAACCACCGCCTCGCCTACCATTAGCACTGTCTGTTTTCCATGCAAAATGTTTAATAATAGAGTTTTGTAATGTCTAATCAGAATTTACAAATATTGTTAGATATATAAAATAAGTTTCGTAGTTTTATGAAAATCTTAGAACAAAAATAAAATAAAACCTCGTTTCACTTACTAAAAGTGAAAACAAAAAAAAAAATGTTATGGAAACTGACGTGGTTTTCACACATTATGATTTATGAAACGGGAATTACTTACGTACGATTTAGTAGATTATTCCGACTATAATTTCAACCGCATTCTATAGCGGAATATAAAACAAAATATATAAATCGAAATAATCGACTAAATCGTACGTGAGTAATTACCGTTTTATAAATCATAAAAAATGTTTGCTTCCCCCAAAAACATCATAAAACTGAGAAGTCCACTTGTTAGTTAATTAGTAACAATTAACTTGCCTAACGTTGTGTCATCGTAATGACTATAGTTCGTTAGGGTTGTTCTATCTCTCTTTCCCAAGAGTAATAATTACACTGCTAACGACACATTTCATTTGAGCAGTTATTATTTAATTAATTCACGTTTGTCTTCAATTTCTCATAGTACCACTTTCTGAAATAAATCGTATAATCATCTAGCTATAAACAAGTACCAATTATTTTGCCCCTTTCATTGGAAAGCTTTAGTTTTCTTAAAGAAAGCGATGGAATAAACTAATTTCTAAGCCCGTCCCGTAGTTACCGTCTCCATCATTATCTAATCATCCTCAGCATGATACAAATTCGATGATCCAGTTCGTTACTCGTTTATTTGTACTATCCACAGCGGGAGCGGATAGCAAGTCGTCTCCTGCTGAGATGATAGCCTCCTCTATAGCTTTGCTGCTCATTGCTACTATTTTAGAAACTGTGCCTTCTAATTCATTAATTGGTTTTATATTTTTTTTAGGCTTGTTTTGTTAATTAACACTTATTACTTCTCATAGAATACCTATATTTATATTTTTTAATATATTCTGCTGACGTAAGAAAGTCTCCTTTTATGTGACTATACATGTTTTTTTAAGAATATATCAACTTACACTGGGTCTTTAAAAACTAAATAGAAGTATTAATTTTAGTTTACGAAAACTCAACATTTTCTTACGAGAAAACGCGCCAATTTTTAGATTTGTCTTCCACAAATTTCGCATTTTTCTACATAATAAAAAGTTCAAATTTCTCTTATTATTTAGTCTCTGTTGATATTTTATTTAGAAGTAGTTTGCAGAATCATCCTCGTCATTCATTACCTTGTTACTATCAATATCTTCGCTCAGCGGGGTCTTCGGTTTCTTCTTACTTGTTAATGCCTCTGCCTCCTGTGGCGCTGGTACCTTTAACTAGCTCGTATTGACATCTAGTAATACTGATGAATAGAGACTGGGATAATTTGCAACTCACTTATTATCATTATCAAGCCTTTCTTAGTTCATTAGGGATGTTTTGTTTATTTTATTTTATTCTATTTATGTGATTTCAACAGAAAACATATTTGTTAGATAAAATCGTATCTTTTCTAATCTAGATTTCTTTGCCGTTGTAAGATACGAACACATTTATGCTTCGAAATAACAATTTCGGTTTCTAAAATAGGTAATTCTGCGCTTAAATTATTTGTTGAATGTCTGGCTCCCTACGAGATCTGTTTCACAATGTATGATATTTTAATATTAAATATACAAAAAAATTACTAGAATAATTCATCTTAATGTGGAACCTCTTCAACAAAGTCCCTAATAGCTTTATCCTCACCGACACAAAAGACAAATTCCTCCGTAACCTGATCACCCACATCAAACACGTCAACTAATCCCAATATTACGTTAAAATCACTAAATAAACTATATTCTTCCCCTTGACGTCCGTCTCCCCTGATTCTGTTAATAGATAACATAGTGCGTGGTATCGGATTTCCTTCGCCGGACAGCGTGACGACTTCCGGCGTCTTCCGGAAGCACTATGGATTTTCCTTTTCTGAGATATTTTTCATCTTGTGGCCGAGGTTACTGACAATTCTTATTTTGGGGGAACTTAAGGTAACTTAAGTTTTGTTATACATAGTTTAATAATTTATTTCCCATCCATCTTCGTATACATTCATTGTAGTCTACTACTTCATTGTAGTCTGCCTAGACTGCAAAACCGTCTGTCCTAGTAGTAGTCTTGTAGTTTCTTGATATCGTTTTGTATAAACATATATCATTTTCGATACTTTCTCTTCGTAGGTATTATCTTCTCAATTAATTATATTTGGTATAAAATGCTCCTCATTTAGATCAGATACTTGACCGACCACACCCTCTTTTATCTCGTTCTTATCTCTCGTGTGGGAGTGAGACGGTGGCGCACCGCTGGCGCCAGACATGGCGGCGCCGGAGTCTATCGACCCACCCCTCCATTAGTGGAAGGGAGGGGGTTGACGCATGCGTACAAGTTGTTTGTTCAGATTCCTCCAAGTTATAGATTTATTATGTTGGAACTACTTACTGCTCTATGTGTATTCAGTTTATGTGTGTTGGTACTTTTATAGTCAATTAAATAAATTTATGATTTTTAGAAGTACTTTACGCCAACGATTATTACTTAATTTCAATTAGAATATTAATTATAAATCAATTCGAATTAGAGATTCAGTTAGAAGGTATTTGGTGTCGTTAGTGTTTTCTAAATAAAAATTGATTAAAAATCGGATTTTCTCAAATATTGCATTTGAAGTATAAAAGTTCTAGTTAGGGTTTATAACAAAACCCTAAAACGATGCTGATCATTTCAAAATTGCAAGGATCCTTTCTTTTTGAAAATCGTATTCAAGAATGATGCCATCTTTAAACTTTATAATTTCGTACGTATTTTGATTTCTTCTTAGCCAAAAAAAAAACCAACAAACTTAAAGATTTCACAATAAGTCCCGTGATGTGTATGTATGTAAAATGAACTTCTTCTTTTCATGTAAAATTACATCGTCTCTCCCTTTAATGCTTCCTACGAATAATCACTCATCTGCAAGAACAATAAGTCAAAACATTAAGTAACACGACACGATAATCTCCGCTCTGCGACGTCTTACGACAAATTTGCTAAACCGCGATCTGAAATCGGACACCATAAAAGCAAGTTTGATACATGTCATGTCAGGGCTGCCTCTGAAAAGATTCTATGGCAACAATTGGGTTGTTAAGTTTGTGGAACTCTGGTTTCTCGCTGCTGATTATTTCTATTTGTACTACAAATCATATGCCGGTTTTGAAAGAGGTTGGTTGCCTTTGCCCAGTAGTAAGATAGAAAAAAAAAAACGAATCCTACCGGACCCAAAAGCAGATAAGTGTGAGATTAGTGACAACGATGCCGAGGTTATAGCGATGTGTCGAAGAAATGTAAAGTCGTCAAATGCGTTAAATGTGACACGACACAAAACAAATACGTCAGGCGATGCTGTCACCAACATTTTGCACATTTCAAATTCTGCTGTACACAATACAAAGTTCATATTTCAATAGTTAGTTTTCAGCGCGCTGCCGCGATTGCCGCGATTGGGCCTTAACTGCTTAGGCTTAGGCTAACCGCTTAGTTTTAACCGCAATACATTGGGCCCAATGCTGCTGCTGAGGCCCTATTGTCTCCGTCATTGTCTCTCTCATTAGAAAACTCATAAGAGTGACCGTGACTATATTTCATGGGCCTGAATAAAGTTCCTTGTCTGTTCAGTGTCGCATGAGTAACCCTTTGCTTTTGCGTGTCAGGACTGTCAAGGGTTTGTTTGTCCATCTAATTGTTTGATCACCGGACAGAGTCTGTTGTTACTCTGCGGCTGTTAGGGTTAGTTGAAAAGGTTTGTTGCTTCGTGACGTCACAGAAGGTTTATGCACAGGGCTAGTTAGGACTATGTAAAACTGGTATTTTTCTAGTTTTTGTTTTTGTTATGACACGCACGGCCCATCTGATTTTGTTTGCCTTCGCTATTTTAATTCTACGGGATTGTAAAATTAATGCAAATTTAGATTTAATAGAAGCTTTCCGATTGCCAACATTGAAAACTTGCATAGATTTTTTACTAGACAATGCAATACAATACAAAAACTCTTTATTGACACCAAATTTATACAAATAAATCTAAACTAAACACTAAAATAAAGGCACAATGGGCGGTCTTATCGCTTAAGAGCGATCTCTTCCAAACAACGTTTGCAACATTTGCAGACAACATGTAATGCAAAATCCGACGCCATAGTATAGTCGAGTTTTAATCACTGGGTTTACCAGGCTTCAGATGAGATTGGCAAAAAATGATGCTCATAACATGTCGTTTTTAGCGATAAGAAAGCGTTTTTAAGTTGAGCGGGCAGAGCGCCGACAGCGACTGTGGCTTAATTTCTAATTCCGCCACCTCGCTATCGGCAAAGACTTTCCATGAAAAATCTGCATTGAATCATTGCGCCGCTGATCTCGTCATCGCTCGCCCGCTGAGATCGAAAACGCGGCCTAACACTCCGTCTTAAGCCCTCGATTATGCGAGTTTTAATCCGGCGCCAATCGATCCCAGTGACCTCGTTCCACGCACGGTTGCCATGCGACGGCGTCTAAGCGGCGCCCAGTTGCAGGCCCCGTTTAGATGTAGACGAGTCGAAAATGTGGGTAGTTTGAATTCTCCAGTCGGTTTTCTGGATGAGAAACAGTAATCTTCGCCATTTTAAAATGAATCCAAAAACTGAATCGACAACAAAAATCCATGTAAATATCAAACCTGCTGTTGCTTTCACGAGAATCGGCTGAGAAATGCGACCTGTATAGGAGACAGCCAGACAGCCATACGAAAGCATTTTTTCCCAAGCTGAAACGGAGACGCTTCGCTCTCGCTCGGTCAATAAATAGCTTAAAAATGTGACAAAACAGTAGCTAAGAAATCTATGCTTTGTTTCCAAGACCTTTCGTTACTGCGGCGGTTTCTCAAAAATGAGTATTTATTCGGTTGGCAAGGGAACGGACGGCGTCGCCACGGCGCCGGCGGGCGCCGGCGTCATGTGTCGCGTCAGCTCTGTTAATCTTTACCTCATTCCATTTTGCTGGGATGTCACTGGCCCTGAACAATCCTGAAGATATATTGTACTGCTTAGTTTTAATGAAAAAAATCACAGGAATATTATAAAAGCGAAAGTTCGGATGGATGTATGTTTAAAGATAAAGATAATTTTATTAACGAAAGACACTTACACAGGAACTTAAATACAAAAAGTAAAATGTACAATTACATGGGACAACAAAACTATAGTGTCTGTGTAAGACACGGAACTGCTGTGACGGTGAGCCCCAAACTAAGCTCGAGGCTTGTAACTTGGGGCTCGGGTGCGAGCAAGAAATGGGTCTATGCGTGTTCCGTCGTTAACACTAATAAGGAAATTGTGTGTGTGTGTGTGTGTGTGTGTGGGAGTGAATGTGTGTGTGAGTGTGTGTGCGTGCGTGACTTGATTGCTCGTTTGTTACTCAATAATTCCAGAATGGCTTAATGGATCTGGATGAAATTTGGCACAGGGATAGGTTAAGCTGGTATAGCACATAAACTACTTTTTGACCACGGGGTGCAGCTGTTTTATTCATATTTATTTTTCAAATCCACACTTTTTTTGTAGTACATACTTCTTTCCGTTCTCTCTTTCAATGAGGCCAAAGTATAGATAGATAGAAAAACTCTTTATTGTTCACACCAGAAATAACATAACAAGAGAAATAATTATAAAATTAGTCTGTAGTGAAACAACTGGCGGCCTTATCGCTAAAAACGATCCATTACGTATAGTAGTAATAAAAACAAGCGAAGAGAAGCAAAGTCAGTTATGTAGCGCGTTTTGTCTAACTATCCAAAAAACATCGTGACAATGAAGCTAAAAAACGTCTACAAAATAAAGAAAGCCGTATTATAAAATGATTTAGGATATAGCTCTTATTGTGAGCGACGCGATGTCGTACGAATCTTTGTTTAAAAACTATAAATAGAAAATCCATTAGCGTAATAACTCCTCGGAGACTGTAAACGAGTTTAATGTGCTTGAAATGTAGTTGTGGCATCAACACCAGTTTTTGCAATAATCTACAAAAGAATACTAAACAATTTGAGCGAAAGTATGATTCCCTGTTACACCTCGTCAGTTAAAGTTGTTAAATCGGTGTAAGAACGATTCAATTTATTTTAAAAGATCGTTATTGGCATAATAATAAAGATAAATAGTACAAAATGCTAGTGTTCATACAGAAAATGTAAGAAAGAATGCTCTCTCAATTCAGACATAAACGCAACAAATAAATGAATTTATTTGAATTGAGCACTTGCGAATAAAATTAAGAAAAGATAAAATATCAAATTTATTTAAATGTATTGTCTGAACGATCCCCATTTGCTTAGGGTAACCGGTGACCCGTGAGCCATAGATTCTGACGTGTTAGCTTCAGCAATGAATATTTTGAAACATTGTATTTATACATTATGCACCCTTTGTTGAGGTCCATAAACGAAACTGTCTCTAACAAGCCCTTTTTAAAGATATAACGAGAGTGCCTGCTTGTTCTAACATATAAATTTCGGAATATTTATTGGATGCTTTTGACTTTAATTAATGCTAAAAATATTTTTGTTTTGGGTATAAATAAAACGTAAGTGTATTATTAAATTGTTTTGATAGTGTTGATAAACTGATCTTGCAAACTATTTGCGCGCCCTGCTATGGCATTTACGTTAAACACTCCGTTTTATATACATATTTAGTTCAGAAGATCTCTTCAGTGAATAACCTAAAAATAGTGAGATAAAATTATGAAACGTAGAATGTTATCGCACCTTTTCTTATCGTACAACGCCTGAAAACTCTTAATATCTGAAATCGCATTCTATTTGATTTTGATAACCAATGTAAACAAAACAAACGTGAGTTAGGCCAAAATGATTTCATCTGTAAACATTCTTCAAATATTTTTTTTTAATTTTTAAATAGTACAGACTTAAGTAAATTTTAGAACTGCCAAAGACTTTCGGAAAACGGTCGCCCCTTATGACACACCACTAGAATACGTTTACGTCTCAGCAAAACAATAAAATCGTCCAAAGAGACCACTCTCTCATATTGAACTATTAAAATTCCTACAGGCACCATTTTCCACCACTCGGGCAACTCCGAGGGGCCCATCCAAAACGTTTTTATGCAAAATTGTATGCAATAACTCCCTACTGTTATTACCATACGGTTTTAATGAGTCCACAGGAATCTGGTAAAACGCCTCTGCCAAAACCACTGTAGCCTATATCTTGTCATACTAAGACTCAAGTTAGCTTGACTTATCTGTCGGTTCGAAATTCCTACGCGTTGGTTTTTATTACATTTAAGATAGGTTGATGTGCTGCAAAAGGAAGAGCTTTTAATTTCGGGTCCTTAAAAGGATTCTTATTGACACTTCTGGACGGACAATTAACGAGTTTTTGATAGTGGTGTTAAAATTTTGCATTAATTCGATGACCGCGGCTGTTGAGCAGTTTATGTCTGTTTTATTGTTTTGCATGTTTAATTTGAATTCTATTTTACTTTATATCAGTTTCATATTCGCGAATTTGGACTTTATCCGAACTGTTTTATTTTTGTTATTTGCGGACTTGCAAGCACGAACTTAACTTCATTAGTTTCATGTTTGTAAATTACTAAATCTTATCTGTCCAAATAGCTTTATCATCTTTTTTTCTTCCTTCTCCAACTATATCCTTACCTTTATTATTTACCTTACCGTAACTTACCTTACCTTTGTAAATGTAAACTTTACCAGTTAAACCGATTGTTGTCTTGAGTTTCAAATTCGCGAAATGTATACCGTAGTCGGAAGCACGAACCGTTTGTTTCAAAATAGATGGCGCGCTCATAGTTTTCGCGGTGAATAACCTGTAACAGCTCGAAGCTTTTCCTAACGTTTTCCTACCATTGTTTAAATATGTTATCACATCTCTCATTCGTGCTTTCAATACCCCGATTTAGATGTCTGGCGCTGGGCTCTGGTGGTTTATTATTATTTCATCGGGTTAGGAGGTACGGTGCGAGGGAATAACACTAACATGCATCATATTTCTTTATTGTGTATGTGTAATAACAGGCTGCTCCTGTGGTTTTTATAAAATAACATAAAAAGTTAAATGTACTCTAGGTACATAGATAGATCTATAGATAGATAGGTAAAAGGGGTGATTATTCAGAATTGTGCCAAAGCAGACATGCATGTTAATTCATCATTACATTTCATTCATCACGAAAATGTAATGACGAAATATGCTAAAAGAAGAGATTAAGAGTCCCTGCAGAGTTTCTATTGGCTCACATTACAAAGATACAGGTATCGGCCGCATTTGCCTTAAAACTAGCACTAGAAGCCTTTTTTTTTTTGGAAGGTGGAAAATCTGCAAGCAGACGCCCAAACGCGATTGAGGGTCGCGTTTGGGCAGTGTGGGGTTGCCTAAGCCGACCAAACTATCGGCAAGTCTAAAAGTCTGCTGTCTGCCGACTCTAGAGAGGACTAAAAAATCAGTGGCGAGTCCAAACATCTAATTTGATTTACATCGATCATCATCTTACTAACTTTATCCCACTCAAGTGCGCTTGGTACAATATGCACGCTATCTCCATTCGTCTCAATCACCCGTCATATTTTAGAATTCACACTCCAGACTTACATGGACAATGATTATGATTTCAAGCGTTTCAAACCTTTCTTTTCAAGCGTCAAGCATCAGTACGTGTCATGACAGTAATCTGTCATGGTGTCTGTGTCAGATCTATGCGTTCACCGTCTATTTATACCGGTCCAAATATACCTCGGCACAGGTGACGGCGACGCGGCGCCATGCGTCCCAGATGTAAATAAACATTAGATTTTTTTGGGTTATCTTCATCTACCTCGTTCCCTCAGTGCTGAGGATAGTGACCATGTTCAAATAAAAAAAAAATACATCCAGTCTCATTGTATCCAGGTATCATGAGACTGGAGTATAGGTATCTCATAGTATCAACTGTTTCAGGTTGTACATATGGTACAACTTGGAATAGTTCTGTTAGTTAGTGTTAGTTGATCTTAGGACCGAGTGTGGGACTTCACTGGACGCAACTATCGTCAGTTTGTCTGCAAATTTAAGGGCCGCATTCTTAGAGAGGCTCAGTCATGACTGAGCGTCGTTTTAGAATGCGGACCTATACTAAAAACTTAGTTTTAAATCGAGATTCATGGCTAAGCGTCGTTTCAAAATGCGGCTCTTAGGTCTGCATGCTAAAATGACTCTCAGTTACGAATCTGGACTCAAAAACTGGTTTTACCATCCATACACAGTTTTAAATCGAGATTCATGACTAAGCGTCGTTTTTGAATGCAGCTCTTACGCCTGCATGCTAAAATGACGCTCAGTTAAGAATCTCGACTAAAAACTGGTTGTACTCAAAAAAAAAGTTTAAATTCGAGATTCATGACCAAGTGCCGTTTCTAAATACGGCCCTTAGACTAGTGGGTCTGAGATGAGCACCTCGCGAAAACGTAAAAAAAGACACGCGGGAAACTACTATATTTTATACTATGTAGAGTAGACGAAGAATAAAAAACAATCATAGTTCACTATATCAATAGTAGTTCATCAATAGTAGTTTTGTGCAGAACCGACTAGGAGTAGAGGCGCCGGTGATAGCGATGCAGCGCCTGGAGTCAACTGTACGTGAGACTTATTTCAAGTCTTACTTACTACGGGTTCCAGCGAAACACAAGGCAGCACTACTCTCGCCTGAGTTCTGGCCAAAAGGGCTAGTGTTCCGGCGCTACTGGGAGGCCGCACAGGGAGCAAAAGCCCAGAAGACGTAGTTAATTTTGTTAATTTCATTTATATGTATGCTAGTCTGTAAGGTATTTATTTTCTATGGGCCTCTGTAACTTGCATTGTATGCAAGTTATATTGCCTGAAATAAATGGATTATTATTATTATTATAGTTCAATCCCGAGCCCTTTCCAATGAAACACGAACTAAAACAAACATTCCACACCAATTAAAGTGTACAATAAAAGTTATCTCTGAAAGAAGGAAAGATTCTCGCAAAACATTACGAAACTTCGCCGGCCACTTTCGGAGTAAACTAAAAATACTCGGATGAATGGGAGAAATTTGGGTCGACGTCAAAGGGTAGGGGCGCCATTCTTCTTGTTCTGTCCGGACAGTTTTCTTTTAATATATAACCAATAAAAGAGCTTCATAACTATTCCTGTTGATGCTATAGCCATTTAGCCATTAGTGCTAAATATCTATTTTTACCCGACTACGCAACAAGGAGGGTTATGTTTTTCGAGTGTATGTTTGTAAAGAATAAAGAAAGAAGGAAGAAATACATTTATTTTGAAACCATACATACAATTAATAATATAAACGATAAATAAAAGCAAAAAAACAAAGTAAATCGAAATCTGTTTATCCGTTTAGGAGTTATGTTGCCACAGACAGGCACACAGACATGTGACTTACGACATGCGTTTTAAACTCTCGATGCAAAACAGGGGTGTTATAAGTTTAGCTTATAACACCAAATTAAATCACCCCTCTGTTTTGCGTCGGGGAAAAACTCACGTTGTCCTCTACCGCTGTAATCATTCGACGCATATTACATATACAGGGTTATTGGTAACTCACCAAAAACCTCTTAAGGGTTCATTGTACTCATCAATATGAACAACTTTTACTATGAAGCCAATCCTGAAATCGCGACAAAAAAAAACCAGCTGTTCCGTACATACAGTTCATTGGCCTAAGACAAAATTTATGGAACAGGTGATTTTTTTTTCGCGATTTCAGAGTTCGCTCCATAGTAAAAGTTATTCATATTGATGAGTACAATGAACCCTTAAGAGGTTTTTGGTAAGTTACATTTACCCATGTATAGAAAATGCACCAACAATTTATTTAAATCCTATCCTACTAATATTATAAACGCGAAAGTTTCTATGTCTGGATGGATGGATGGATTTTTGTTACTCTTTCACGCCAGAACGGCTGAACAGATCTGGATGAAATTTGGCACAGAGATAGATTATAGTCTAGAATAGCACATAGGATACTTTTTGTGAACCCACGTGATGAGACCACGGGGCGCAGCTAGTCAAAAATAAACATTACGTTTTTCCTGTAACTTCTTCAATGATGGTTACGTTATTCGTGAATCAGACACGCTACGCTAAATGATACCCATGATATTTACTATTAAGGAAAATTTGTCTCCTCAGTCAATGGGCGCAATATTCCATGAATAAGTTTCGTTCATTGTATCTCGTGAATTAGGATTATGTGTCAAGGGTACTCGGTCATAATAAATGATTCACAATTAAACTCAGTCTATTTTCAAAACATGTTATTAACAGTCGTCATTTACATGTGAAGGAATACGTTGTTATTAATTTAAATAGTTCTCAAAATTGCTAAAATCCGTGAACAAAGAGTGAAGAAGAAAAAAAGACAGCGTTGGCAGTGTAAAAGTAATTCAGTGTCTTATTTTGGTTGTGTGAACTTGTGGGTGTATTAGCAGAATATTTCCGAGCAGGGCAGGGAACTATGTTTCTACTCTAGTGCGTTTGAAATTATCTCTGTCATTGTCTCTCGGATTAGAATTGTCGTTAGAGTAAGAGTGACCGAGCTAATCTCGAGCGTACAAGGTATGGCTACCTACATACCATAGTCTTTGTAACGCTCGTAGCATAGCTCGGCTAGTTCGGAACCGATCACTGGTGTTAAGCAACGGACGACACGGTCAATCTTCGGATGGGTGACCCCGGGTGGCTTTACAGCGCTTATTACACTTAGCTGAATTTAGTCAAGAAGAATCGCATTCAGCACACAGCTACTTAAACACTACAAACTGGCATCCTAAATCCAGAAGCAAGGATGGGTTTTGACTGACTGATGCCCACTTGCACTGAATATAAGAATTGCCTAACGAGCCTTGCCTTGCTTAACGAGTTCAAACTACTCCTAGCTAGCTCCTACCTACGTTTTCTTGCACGAATCTTTAGCCATTCCTTAGGAGACTCTTAATGTGCCCGATAAGCTGATACTTTGGTAGGAGTAATTTATAATAGTTAAGCAAGTCAAATCAAAAATATTTATTTAAGCGGGTAAATTTCCAAAACATTTAGTAAAACCCCAAACTCGGCTCAGCCGGTATTATGGGGTTCGGTGCTAGTATTTTATGCAATAGAAGTTGTCTTGCGCGCTCACTATTATCAACACAACAAACATAACTTATAATAAAGTTGTAAGTATGTATACTTTAAATAATGAGAAGTACCATACAATTCTTATATTCAGTGCTAGTGGGCATGAATCATTTGGAAGCTTCTGAATTTAGATGACTAACTTCAGCCAAGTGTAATAAACGCTTAACAACAATAACGCAGGTCCGATGACGCGTTAAGTTGTGGGGCCGTGGTTGTTTATCCTAAAACAAAAACAGTCAAGCCATGTCGGAGGCCTTCAAGAAACTGATTGCAGGGCTAGCCACTGGGCCTATGCGAACTTACATTTTTGACCAAACGAGCTTAGTCTCTCCGTTTCAGCTCGAGCAAAAAATGCTTTCGTATGTCTGGCTGTTCTCCTACAGCGGTGCTATTCACAATCATTCGGAAACATTTCTGAAATTTCTGAGATCCGATCGGAAGAATTAATAACGTTTAAAAACTTATGACTAAAGACTGAGATTCGAATATTTTTGGGTTAAAAATGTTGAAATCCGAACGGAAACGTTTCCGAATGGTTGTGAATAGCCCTGCAGGTCGCTGTTCTCAATCGATTCTCGTGACAGTTTGTGAGCAAGTTCGATAATTATACATATATTACTAGCTTATTTGCCCGTGGTTTCGCGTTCCATAAGCCTGTTTCACTCAGGGATAATGTAGCTTTCTAATGATGAAAGAATTATTGAAATTGAACCAGTAGTTTTTGAGTTAATCCGTTCCGAAGACGGGTCTGAGCAGTGGCGCAATTGTAGCGCCTCACTCAACTGCCGTCTTTGTAGGTCGTCGTGCTCCATCTTAGACCACAACGTCGCTTAACATCAGGCGAGTTGGTGGTCAAACGCCGACCTATTCTACATTAAAAAAAAAAACATACAAAGATACGAATCTTTCCTCTTTATAATATTAGTGTAGATGTAGATGATGATGATAATATAGATTCTTGATCACTCACTCATACAACCTAACAAATTGGTGCGTGTCTTCGGCTGGGATCGAATTCGCTCCCTCTGGCATGAGGCGAGCCTTCTTCAACTAGGCTATCATCGCTCATAGTATTTACCTGTATTACCTGTAGCCTGTAGTGTGCCCCGATTGGCAGTGACTGTAGCATCATTTCGTTGTCCACAGAGCGCGACTGAGACCGTCGCACAGGAAGCATCGCCGGGCGCGTGACGCTCACTGCGCGAGCGCATCGAGCACGCTTTGCACGACAACTGGCGGCGGATCGTCTCGCCTAGACCTGTGAGTGGGTCTATAACTTTAGTCTATGCTTTATCATCATCAATCATCATCAGCAACGACCGTCAAGCCACGTCAGAGGCCTTCAGGTGGCCTAAAAACTTGTACAACAAAACTAGCCAATCGGCCTATACAATCAAAATTACTTCCTTTTAGTATAATCAACCATTTTACACCAATGCTGCTGAAGATAGGTCTCCTCTTCAACGCGCTATCTTATTCTAGAGAAGCAGAACATGAGCATTTCTAAATCTCGATTTAAAAGTTATTCGAAGTGTTTGCAAAGGACAAGCGCTCAAACTTCTAAGAATGGTCGTTGCAATAATATAGGTACAGTACATACAGGAATAAGCTGGAAAGCAATGTACAGAGCAACAGATTTATCTGTTCTATGTTCTATGACACGCGATGATGATAGCCCCCCTGGTTTTGTCAAGTTATGACTTCTTCTTTTCTTATAAATTTCTATTAAACCCAAATTGGTAATCTGACAAGATCTTGATATCATCATCATTATGAGTCTGCATGGAGCCACTGCTAGGTACAAACTTCCTCCCTTTTACGCTATTGCTCCCTCTCCTGTGCCAATCTCATCCACGTGTGACCTGCGATAGGTCTGATTTCGGGTGGGTCTTGATATGTCCTCGTCAATTTCCAGGGTTCATTCCAAAGCCGTCCGCGGAACCGGTCGTTCAGCCAAGAGCGGCCGCGAAAAGAGAGGCGGGCCAGCCAGCTGTCCTTGGACCTCGACGAGAGGCCTGCACACTACGCTACTATACACAAGTGAGTTGATCCAAAAAAACAAAATCTAGCATTCAGCAACCACATAATGACATCATCGTTATCCGTCTCTTTCGTTATATAATATTAGGTCCTTACGTATGAAATTGGCGTTTTGTCGTACTGATCAATTTGATCTGAAATATCTCCTCTTTGGTTAAGAATTCGAAATTCAAATTAATAAATTCATTTAGCTGGTTTTTTTTTCTTTGGAATACAGTCATTCATTTGTTATTTTCCTCATTATTTTTTCTTTGGCGTCGCTTATTACCGCGCAATGGAAAACATGAAATATCAGTATATTTACGAGTACGAGTTCTACTGTGGCACCAGTGCTGCAGAAACAGCTCGAAGAATTAATGATGTGTACGGCGCTGGTGTCGCTAAAGATAGCATGGTACGTTTTTGGTTTCAACGTTTTCGTTCTGGAAATTTCGACCTTAAGAACCAACCCCGTGGACGGCCGGAGATCAAAGTGAAAAACGAAGAATTAAAGGCTATTGTGGAAGCGGATCCATCACAAAGCACTTCAGAGATAGCAGCAGGCTTCGGGGTAAGTGACAAAACTGTATTAATCCACTTGAAGCAAATCGGGAAAGTAAAAAAACTCGAACGATGGGTACCTCATGAATTGAGTGAATCGAACTTGCAAACACGGGTCGCCTGTTGTGTTACTTTGCTCAACCGACACAATAATGAAGGGATTTTAAATCGAATCATTACTTGTGATGAAAAGTGGATATTGTACGATAATCGAAAGCGCTCATCGCAATGGCTGAACCCTGGAGACCCAGCCAAATCCTGCCCTAAACGAAAATTGACTCAGAAAAAGTTACTTGTAAGTGTTTGGTGGACTAGCGCCGGTGTCGTTCACTACAGCTTTCTTAAATCTGGCCAAACGATTACGGCAGATATCTATTGTCAGCAACTGCAAACCATGAAGGAAGAACTAGCTGTTAAACAACCGAGATTGGTCAATCGCTCTAGGCCACTGCTGCTTCACGACAACGCAAGACCACACACTGCATAACAAACAACCACTAAGTTAGCTGAGCTACAATTGGAATGTCTGCGACATCACCGTACTCCCCGGACCTTGCTCCAACAGATTACCATTTCTTCCGGAATTTGGACAACTTCTTACAAGGAAAAAAATTCCACTCCGATGCAGCAGTCCAAACCGCCTTCAAAGAGTTTATTGATTCTCGCCCCCATGGTTTTAATAGTAAAGGGATCAATGAACTACCCATAAGATGGCAAAAGTGCATAGATAACAACGGTGCATACTTTGATTAATTAAATATATTTTACAAAAAAAAAACGACTTTTTATTCCTCCCGTACAAAACGCCAATTTCATACGTATGGACCTAATATTATATGACTTATTTTGGTCTTGCTTAAGCATCGATTGACGTGACTACGTGTTGCTGAATGCTATATTATTATACCACGACGACGAATATACGAAGTATATTATTATACCATGAGTGAGTATTTACTCCCAGGAGTCTGTGGGCAGCGGTTACTGTTGTCATCAGGCAGGCCGTTTGCTTGTTTGCCACTCTTTTCATTTAACAAACACAGGTAGAAATTGAAGGCACACCATAGGGTTCTTTCTACTATTTTGGTAAATACGGAACTCTTAAAGACAATGATTTTTCATGTGGGCTTAAACTTTGTCTAGTCATAAACTCGTCTGGTGTTCAATGACCCAACTTTCCTGAAAGAATTTGTTGGTGGTCTCTTACAATTAGAGTTAAACAGAGTTTATTTTTTGTATTTGCTTTGTCCTTAGAGCGCATTCGCTAACCAAAATGGCGGCGCTATCACTGAAAATCTCCATCGACGGCGGCAAGGTAGTGAAGACGATCCAGTTTGAGCCATCTACAACTGTGTACGACGCCTGCCGGATCATCCGGGAGAAAATACTGGAAGCTAGCTCTGGGGAACGTGAGTTGAACCTTTTCTCTAGTAACAAATGGTTGAAATTCCAGCAACTTTAAGATTGACGTGATTGGGCTTTGGAACTAGATGGCGCCACGTGTAGCGTAAGTGCATGGTTGTTTTTTTGGAATGTAAACAATATTTGACATAGATATAGATTTATTTAGAATCAAAAACTACAGTACAAACTTATACTAAAAATTAAAAATAAAGAGCAAGGAAAAGAAAAAAAAATTTTTTTTGCCTTAAACCGACCTCCAGCTCAGCACGCTGTCGTCTGTATACTGACAACAATTACATAAAGCTATCTCTTTCACACAGCCAAAGAGTACGGCCTGTTCCTCGCGTCAGAAGAGGACAACAAGAAGGGAATATGGCTCGAGGCGTCGCGCAGTCTCGACTACTACATGCTGAGGAACGGAGACCTGCTGGAGTATAACAAGAAGACCAGGAACCTTCGTGTCAGGATGTTGGACGGTGAGTAACTGACCTTATTACTTGGTGGATTGGGTTGAGCTTACAATGGCATTGTTGCCCACATTTATATAGTAACTAGGGCGGTGCCAATGGTGGCCAGGTATAGCGCAGACCTTGGAAGCCGTAAAAATGACCAGTACCAAGGCAAGAATGAATAAGTACTTTCTAGGCGTTCGTGTTCCATTTTAGGTCACAGATGCGCCTTACATCAGGCGAGTTGGTAGTGAAGCGTCAATCTATTCCAAATTTACAAAAAGGTTCAAGTTTTGGGTCATGCATGGTAGTAGCAATTATAGAAGCTCGCACCGAGTGCGTAAAAAGCTAGTTAACAGGAGTAGTTCAAGTATTCCGTACCACTGAGACGCATAAGAATCTAGCTATTAGGAGTCAAGAGTCAACGAAAAGTATGGAAGATCTCTGATTTTCTTTTTTTTCGATAACACGGGAATTGGGACGTGGGTGTCTCAATGGCGATTACCTCAGTAATATTATTGACTTTTCGATAAGGTATATTAAAAAAATATTGACATATCATGCCAAGCTTACGTCAGCTTAGGACATGAGCATAGCATAGCATAAACACTTTGCTGCTAAGTTAACTAGCTAGTTGATAGCTAAGAATTTTACTGACTAGGGTGGCGGGGAGGGTCAATTCAGCTTACGTACAGTACGCGCCACATAACTAGAAGCAAGATGGCGCCGACTACGCATACTGGTATACTCGCGCACACGGCTTGACGGATGTTGATAATTATTATTATTTGAGCAATATTTGAATACAATGAAATGCATATATACATAATTACTGCATTTTTTTTTCCATAAAATATGGCGATTTTTACCTCCAAATATTTCCAATTACCATTATGTCTATGTGGTTCCATAGTCTCTTAGAAGCACTGCAAATGCCTACACCACTTGCTGATGTTACTACTCGTAAACAGCGCGGACGCGGGTGCGAGCGAGAGGGGCAGACGAAGTAGTGCGCGGAAACATGCGCCGTCCCTCGCGCACCTCTCTTACCTAGACCTAAAATCGATTACTGCGCAGGTTCTAGTTACGTGGCGCTGACTGTAATACACGGCCCTACTGTCCTGCCCCCCAATTCTACTAACCATTTGTTAACAAATTGCCTCAAATTGTCACTTTTTGTATACTAGAAGTGTCAAAAATAGACAATTCATTGACAATTTAAAAACCATTGCTTAGTTGAATCAAGGCCCTTTGTCGAACAAGGCAAGGGCAAGATTTGATTCTTTCGTTGTTCCAGGATCCGTAAAGACTCTGCTTGTGGACGACAGCCAGATTGTCGCCAACCTGATGGTGGTGATTTGCACCAAGATCGGCATCACCAACTATGACGAGTATGGACTGGTGAGTGCAGCTTTTGAACTGTAGAATAAAGCGACCTAACACGTGCATTTTTCTGACGCGTTCCATATTCCTGTCATCCTCACTCTGGTGACTTTTCTAACGAGTGAGACAGTGACCTAATTAATGTCGCACGCAACAGAATGTGGTCTTATAAATGGTCTTACTATTTCTTGACTGTGTATTCCAGAATATTGTGGTGGGGATATATATGTGTCCCACTCTTACACGTGGCTGAACTCTTGATATTATCTGAAACTTTACACTTTCTGTCTCACACTCCTCATATTGCTTCTGAAGCCCGTTTTAAATTGTAATCATAACATTTTTGTAACCATTTCTTTTTTGGTAGCTATACTAAACAGTTTTGAATGCAATCTTTTTTTTTGACTTATTTATTTGTAAAGTCTCAAGAGTCTCAGATAAGAAATCAAACCTACTTCCTCCAGGTCCGCGAAGACACCAAAGAGGAACTTGATCCATGCGAGAAGCCCAACTACGGCACCCTCACGCTGAAGAGGAAACACCAGGAGAAGGACCGCGACACCAAGATGGAACAGCTCCGGAAGAAGCTGAGGACCGATGATGAAGGTTGGTGGAACTTGATTGATAGGTTTTTTTCATCCATGTTGCCTGGCAGAAATAAATAGGTTTGGGCGATAAGACCGCCCCTGTACTGTCGAACGTTCTATTGATTTTAATTATTCGAACGCCAGTATCACAAATACTTGACAAGCGCTAGCGGGGAGCGGGTCATTTACGCTACTACGCGACTGCACCGGTGGCCTAGTTGGAAGTGAACCTGCCTTCTGAGCTTGGGGGCGTGGGTTAGATTCCCACTTGGGGCAAACATTTATGTGATGAACATTTGTGTTTGTTCCATGTCTGGGTGTTATCAGTCTCTGGCAGCCACATTACAAGCTTTACTTAATTTGGGGTCAGGCGACCGTGTATGGAAATGTCCCAAATTTATTTATTTATTGACTAAAGTCTATAAAAATAATACTTAATTGAAAAGTCAGCTAACCGATCGACTAAGCACGGTGCTAGCACCCCTAATCTACCTATCCTTCAGTCTCACTTGACCCGAATCCATCTGTTCTTTAGTAAACTGGGTGGAGCCATCCAAGACCCTCCGCGAGCAAGGAGTGGACGCCAGCGAGACTCTGCTCCTCCGCAGGAAGCTGTTCTTCTCCGATCGGAACGTGGACTCTCGAGACCCGGTTCAGCTCAACCTGCTGTACGTTCAGGCGAGGGACGCCATCGTGGACGGCACGCATCCAGTCACGCAGGATAAAGGTGAGATTACACATCGTCCCGCCTTTCCCCCGAGAGGGCTGGCAGAGGAGTAAATACAACACACAAACCTCGCCGGGCGATGTTCAGTCGCAAATGTGATAGGAGGCGAGCCTGTCGCTGTACACCGGGCTCCAGTCATGTAGCAGATGACATACTATACGCACGTCTGTTCACACTATGAACGAATTGGTTCATGCGCTCGGCTGGGATCGAACCCGGTCCCTCTGAAAGGAGAGATAAGACACGGCAAAGCGAAAGATACATGACAAAATAGCTGCAAAAGACTAGGGATACAAGAACAGTGTTGAAAGAAAAAAAAAACCCCAGCTGTAAAACTCTGTACCCTATGTCATTTCCACTATGAAGACGATTCAAATGACACCTCACATGTAGAAATACATCAAGCTGTTTAGGCTGGAGGGCGTGCCAAAGAAACCTCATACATACACACATACAAATCCACACACATACATACATACAAATCCACATACATACATACATACACTCGAGAAACCTTAGCCCTTAAACCCTAAACCCTAGCCTTCCTTTTTTATTATGGAAACTGACGTGGTTTTCACACATTATGTTTTATAAAACGAGAATTACTCACGTACCATTTACTCGATTATTCCGACTATATGAATGCGGTTGAAACTTTAGTCGGAATAATCGACTAAATCGTACGTGAGTAATTCCCGTTTTATAAATCATAATAGCCCTCCTCCTTGCGCAGTCGGGTAAAAAGTAGCAAAACACTGGAGTAAGCAACTAAATGGGGATAATAATTAAGTGACACAATAGAAAAAAAAAAATTGCTTGTTGCAGCGTGCGAGTTCGCCGGCATCCAAGCGCAGATACAGTTCGGTGACCATCGGGAGGACAAACATACGCCCGGATTCCTTGAGTTAGTATGATTTAATGTAATTTGTTTATATGATAACGATAACATAGCGATACGATGCCAATTGTATCGTTATGTATTTTCTTTTTTTTATGATTGAATGGTTCCACGTTTGACACTTCAAAGTTTGGATCATCGGCGCAAGGTTGCTAGTCTATCGGTGTTTTATCGGATACATTTCGGGGAGTGTGCATCTGGTTTGCATGACCTTATTCTCCCTAGCCCGTTCTTCTATAAAGGAACCAAGAGTACAAAAAAGCGGCATCGTTTTATGGTCGACATACCTACAACACACGCGAAACGCTTTGGTTCCTCATTTCTCATACGGACCGCTAGAGTGTGGAATACTCTGCCCGAGTGTGTGTTCCCTGACACTTATAATCTGGGTGTCTTCAAGTCTCCAGTGAATCGGTTTCTTCTAGACAAGCGTGATGATAAGCAGTGATGCGGCCTACGATGGAGCCATCGTAGGCCGCATCACTGCTTATCATCAGGCATGTTGGCGGCCAAACATGGATTGATGACAAAAAACCTGATGGAAAGTGAGGATGCGGTCTAAGATGGAGCACGCTTGCCCATGAGGTGCCGTCTCACTCTTGTCTTGAAGAGACCCAGGTTATATCCACTGCTGGGGAACATCGAGGCAGGAAGTGCGTTCCACTCCTTGGCAGTTCTGATTAGGAAGGAGTTTTGAAAGCGCTTCGTGCGGGCTTTATTAAAGCTGACGACATATCGATGGAATGTCTGCCTCGATGACCTATGGCGGAAGTCAGATGACGGAATCAGCTCGTATAGTTCCTGTGCACATTCTCCAAAATGGAGGCGGCTAACTAGCTGCGCCCTGCGGTTTTACTCGCGGTTGAAAAGTAGTCTACGTGGTATCCAGGGTATAAGCTACTTCCATACCAAGTTTCATCGGAATTCGTCCGTCCGTTTGAGCGTGAAGAAGTAACAAATATACACACACACTCATAAACTTTTGCTTTGATAATGTTATAGACAGAATTAGACAATCATTTAGTTAGTGGGTGATTTTCTTGCAAAACAAAGAATGGGACAAATCAATTTCAACTCTTATTTCGTCGCAATAATGTCAAATTCAGTTTGCAGCACTTGCGCGATAAATGCAGATTATTGAAAAAAATTTGGCTTAGCGTTTTTTTTGTTGTGATATTTTTTAGCGCTAACAAGGGTTTAAAAAACAAAAATGTCGGATTTTAAACCCTTAAGCAAAAGGGGTTAAGTATTTAACTGTTAACGATATCTGTCTGTGTCATCATAGTTACCAAAATAAAACGTTTTCAGTTGGAAACGTTTTTTTTCGAAAGTCGACTTGATCGAGAGTATTCCTTGCCTTGATTGTAGTGGACTGTAGTTATTTTTCCCATAGTACCGGTGTAACCGTTCCGAAGACGGGTCTGAGCAGTAGCGCACTTGTAGCGCCTCACTCAACTGCCGTCTTTGTACTTCTTCACTCTACAAAACTTCAAGGCTAGAGTGAATAATTACCTCATAGGTTGTCGTGCTCCATCTTAGACCACAACGTCGCTTAACATCAGGCGAGTTGGTGGTCAAACGCCGACCTATTTCTGCATAAAAAAAAAAAAATAAGTACCAAAGAGTGTGTTGTCTAATTCTTCTTTCCTCCCTCAGCCTGAAGGAGTTCCTACCAGCTTCTTACGTGAAAGTGAAGGGCATAGAGAAGAAAGTGTTCAAGGAGCACAAACGACACGCTGGTCTCACCGAGCTGGATGCGAAGGTGCTCTACACGAAGAGTGCGCGGGAGCTGAAGACTTACGGCGTCGCTTTCTTCTTAGTCAAGGTTAGTTGTCGTCTACTTTAAACTTGTACTTTAGGTAACCCCTCCTATTATTTTACACCCACATATCCTAGTCCCCTTCCCTCTACCTTATTCCTACTTACATCTATGTTCGATCCATCCTACATACATGGTAAGTTGCACTGTCCGCTCTGAAATTTAAATTTAAAAAACATGCGTTTTTGCGTGGAGGGTTAAAAAGTAATATGAAATGTGAATAAGACATGATTGCATTTGCTTTTAGGAAAAAATGAAAGGCAAGAACAAGCTGGTGCCGCGTCTGCTCGGCGTCACGAAAGACTCCGTCCTTCGCTTGGACGAGAAGACCAAAGAAATTCTCCAGACCTGGCCTCTGACAACTGTACGCCGCTGGTGCGCCAGCCCCAACACCTTCACCCTGGACTTTGGAGACTACAGGTACTATCCTCCTCCTCCTCCTCAAGTCGCATTCCTCATGTCTGAGGGTCGTGACCACCACCTCCAATTACTCTCTCTCTTACGATCTTCCCCCAAAGTTTTCTGTCTTCCGCAACATGTAGCGCTTCGTAGATCGAAGTGTCCAGAGCGGTGCGAGTCTGGTATCGGGCTGCGGCCTCGAGACCTCTTGCCGTCGACTTTCCCTGTCACTAAGAAATACTAACTTACTAAGAATACTACAGAACTACACTAAAAATTGGTTTAAGTAACAGTTTTACTTACCCTGTACTGATCTGATCTTTGTGCTCCAGCGACCAGTACTACTCGGTGCAGACTACTGAAGCTGAGCAGATCCTGCAAGTGATCGCTGGGTACATCGACATCATTGTGCGCAAGCAGCGCGCTAAGGACCATCTCGGCATCGACGGTGACGAGGGCTCAGCCATGTTGGAAGATTCCGTCTCGCCTTCCAAGTTAGTATACCTCGCGCCTAATAGATTAAGGCAACAGTTCATTGTCCTGTAGCGTCTTATTGGGCCACAAGTCCTCAAGCAGCTCGAAGGAACACGGCAACTACGGTGACGAGGGCTCAGCCATGTTGGAAGATTCCGTCTCGCCTTCCAAGTTAGTATACCTCGCGCCTAATAGATTAAGGCAACAGTTCATTGTCCTGTAGCGTCTTATTGGGCCACAAGTCCTCAAGCAGCTCGAAGGAACACGGCAACTACGGTGACGAGGGCTCAGCCATGTTGGAAGATTCCGTCTCGCCTTCCAAGTTAGTATACCTCGCGCCTAATAGATTGAGGCAACAGTTCATTGTCCTATAGCGTCTTTTTGGGCCCAAGTCCGCAATCAGCGCGAAGGACCACAGCATCTACGGTGACGAAGGTTCAACCATGCTTTAGGATTCCGTCTCCCCTTGCAAGTTAGTACTAGCATCGTGTAGCATCTTCCACCGACTCTGAATGTAGGGTCTGCTCTTCAGCGCCATCTATTAATGAAATCCTGCAAGTGATCGCTGGTGACATCGATATCATTATGCTCGAGCAGCGCGTCATGGACCACCTCGGGTTCGAGGGTTCAGCTATATTAGATGCCTCAGTCTCACCTTCCAAATTAGTACTTATACCTCGAGATGACTTGACTGAGGCAGAAGTTCTTTGACCCTGCCATCCTACAGGAACCGATATTTTTTCGGGGTGAAAGGTACCATGTGTCCTATAACACACAAATTATATTTATTTTGCAATAATCGTCATTTTTGTTTTAATCTATTTAGCACGAACTGAAATCTTAATGCTCCATCTTAGGCGGGCAAATGTCAACCTATTTTAAAATAAATAAAGAAATGTGTTCTAAAATATCTTTCTAACGTTGCCATCTCGTTCTCCAGGGCGAACATTATCCAGCACGACACGTTCAAGTCGGGGAAGGTGAACACGGAATCCGTGGCCAAGCCCGCCGTGCACAGACCCGGCGCTGAAGGTACAGATAAATAATTAATATAACACACATTGTTATTTGTAGAACAATTTGATTGATCGGAAACATGAACCCCTTTCTAATAAACGTCGTATAGCTTCAGAACAGTTGTACTATGTTTTTTTTCTTTCTCTCTTTAACATTTTTTAACTCGATCGAAAAAGTAACTGTAACTGTGTATCTGTATAACTGTCTATCTGTATGACCATTTCGAGGTCATACAACGTTTATAAGTAGGGGGAGAATGAAGAATCCATTTTCAATATAAAATGAAAATGAAGAATCCATTTTCTATAAAATGAAAACAGAACCGATTTTCAGTTTTCAACTTGCACTATTTTGTATATATTTTTTTTTAGTCATGTGTTTGAAAAAAAAATATTTATAGTGCTACATACTATTATTTTGCAGCTGTGCTATTTTTATATGACATACATACACATCGGCTGCATTTTGTTTCAACTGCAATTTTAATCTTCTCTATTTATTCAGAACTTAAAATTACTATGTACTACTTACTAGTACTTATGTCCTTTCTAATGATCCTCATTACTTCCATGCTAGATTTCACCAGATAAATACAGCCTTTAAGGCCACCATGACCAATGCTGTAAACATAAATGATGAAACTCAATTCAATATAACTCTTATTTTTTTGGAGTCATGTAAAAATCGACTGTCCTTTCGCTTCAGTAGAATCTTACCCTAAAGCCCGCATGCTAAAACGACGCTCAGTATTGGATTTCGATTAAAAATTGGTTTTAAATCGAAACTGTTTGCCTTGGTGGCTCAGTTGGCAGGGATCCTGTCTACTGAGCTTGAGGGCGTGGTTTCGATTCCCACCTAGGGCAAACATGTGATGAACATTAGTGTTTGTTCTATGTCTGTGTGGGAATATCTATTTTAGCATGTATGTAAAAATATACTTGTATGTATATCAGTCTCTGGCCGCCATAGTAAAAGCTTTGCTTAGTTTGGGGTCAGAGGACAGTGTGTGCAAGTGTCCCGAATATTTATTATCATTATTTTGTTACAATTGTTTTACCATACATAAAAACAGCTTTGAATCTAGACTCATGACTGAACGTCGTTTTAGCACACGGTCCTAAGACTTATTATGTACATATGTATAACTTATATTTGTTTCTTTACACCATGTTATATAATTTGCATCGCTTCGCGCTAGGTGCTAAGCCGTTTGCGATGGGACACATGACCGGAGCGCAGCAGACCACAGTCTCGGGACAGATCATAACTGGACACGCGCCGCCCTCTGTTAGTATAGTATACACTTTGTTAAGCTATTTGTTTGTTTGGCTTGCTTTTTTTTGGACGACGTCGTGAGGATACAAATTGAGGTACCAAAATTATGACGGTATGTGTTTAGTGGGTAATAGAAAAAAATTAAAAGCTTACTTTCATTCTTCTTTAGTAGAGAGGGTTACTTTCATTCTTCTTTAGTAGAGAGGTTTCTCTACTAAAGAAGAATGAAAGTAAGCTTTTACATTTTTTCTATTACGATAACGCATCCTCCTACTACCCAGTAGGAGGACGCATTTCAAACTGAAGTGATTTTCTTATTATTATTGATTGATTAACTAAATACTGACTTATTGATTTTAAATAAATAAAAGTCGCGTCACTCATGACACAAGCCAAAAATGAAGATCATTGTCTTAATAGATAGATTGCTTCAATAGAGAAACAGTCTTGATTTATTCAGCACCTTGAAGGGCGCTACATCTGAGTCCAGTCCGTGTCTCAAATCCTTTCTGTCTTGCCGTTAACAGCAAATAATAGCATGTTAAGGCACTCATTAGCGCACACCGTTCCGAAGACGGGTCTGAGCAGTGGCGCACTTGTAGCGTCTCACTCAACTGCCGTCTTTGTACTTCTTCACTCTACAAAACTTCAAGGCTAGAGTGAATAAGTACCTTATAGGTCGTCGTGCTCCATCTTAGACCACAACGTCGCTTAACATCAGGCGAGTTGGTGGTCAAACGCCGACCTATTCTACATAAAAAAAAAAATATGTGACAATGATTGACAACGATGACGATGATCAGACAAGCCTACTCTGCCTCCGCTGTTGGTGTCTTAATTTGTATTACAGCATAGGTATTCACAATAATTCGGAAACGTTTCCGTTCGGATTCCAAAAAAATTTAAACTCAAATTATTCGAATCTCAGTCCGTATTCATAAGTTTTTAAACGTGATTCATTCTTTCGATCGGATTTATACTCGACTAGCTGATCCCCGCGGTGTAACCCGCGATAAAGAAGTAGCCTATCTGTTAATCTTGGGTATAAGCTACCTCCATACCAAATTTAATCAAAATTCGTTTACCCGTTTAAGCGTGAACTAGTAACAATCATACTCGCAAACTTTTGCCCTTATAATATCAGTGTGATTTCCTATTCCAAAATTTATAAAAGTAGACTGAGATTCGAATAATTTGAGTTTGAAATTTGTGGGATCCGATCGGAAACGTTTCCGAATGATTGTGAATAGCACCGCCGTCCATCTGGTTTTCTTCGTTCAAGGCTTTCTCTGTGTGATATTGTTTTGAAATACCTCATTAGAACTAGATGGCGTGGCTATCGGCAATATCTGTCAAATTTGACAGATATTGTTTACAGTTAATGTCAACTTTTAAATTGTGTAAAAGGGACCACACCATCTAGTTTAGGTGTAAAAAACTGAACATAATGACAGAAGACGTTAAAAAAGGAAACGGCTTTTTTTCATTAAAAAAGACTTGGTTCAGGTGTACCAAATGTACACTAAAACATTAAAAAAAAAACAACAACATAATTTGAAGAAAAAAAAACCTTTTTGTTGCACGCTCGCCTTTGGGATATAGCCATCATTGAGTGTGTATGTATTATTTCCCTTAAATTTAGTTTCTGTAATAGTTATAATCATTTATACACTTACAATACAATACAATATTAAAATACAATAAACTAAAATACATTTTTCGGCAGTACAAGGGCGACCTTATCACTTATGATTGTTTTCGGAAAAAAACTCTACATGATAATATTTTTTCATTTTTTCACTATTGTGGACTCAGCTTAAGAGGTCAGACAAAGTTATGTGAAAATTAATCTTAAAGCTTGTCCCTAATTAAGGGTTTTTTAACACCGGAATTATACTCACGTACGATTTGAGTCAGTTACTCCGACTATAATTTCAACCGCATCCGGCGACCTTTATCAAGGAGAGTGCATGCGCGCAGCTGCATCTCGCTTTTCAATGAAGTTAAACTAGTCGAAGTAACCGACACAAATCGTATGTGAGTTTAAAAATGTGTTATAAAATGTGTATCGTGTGAAAACCACATTTTCCTCGGCCCTAATATTTGTAATCAATATTCCAGACGACTCAGGTGCAAAAGACGACAGTTACGTCAATAATGACTGAGCCGCAGCGAGCTCTCCTGTCCACCATCACGACCGGACGGGAGATCATCAAGCAGACTGAAGAAGGACTCAGCAGGGTCAGTCAATCAGATATTTATCATTTTAGGAGAAAAAAAATCAATAAATTTATTTCTTACTAGCTGCGCCCCGCGGTTTCACCCGCAGTTAAAAAGTAT
The DNA here is from genome assembly GCA_911728515.1 of Peribatodes rhomboidaria. Lineage (NCBI taxonomy): Eukaryota > Metazoa > Arthropoda > Insecta > Lepidoptera > Geometridae > Peribatodes > Peribatodes rhomboidaria. The sequence goes on from OU452194.1 coordinate 4,981,560, forward strand.
CCTATGTGCTATTCTGGACTATAATCTATCTCTGCCAAATTTCATCCAGATCTGTTCAGCCGTTCTGGCGTGAAAGAGTAACAAACATCCATCCATTCTTACAAACTTTCGCGTTTGTAATATTCGTAGGATAGGATTATAATTATTCTGTCTTTCCCACACTTGTTTTGTTTCTTTATGTACAAATGTATTTAGTTTTTTTTAAAAACGTCTTCAAGAGAAAAGACAGCCATGAAAAATATCTGCATTTGTAAGAAGTCACTTTTGACTGATTTATTTAATAAACTAGCTGTTACCCGCGACTTCGTCTGCGTAGAACTACTACTTCGTGTAAATTTGTTTGGACTGAATAGGCTCTGAAACTATAATGAAACGATTCTAATGAAGCCGGCACATTGAATTATTGAGATTAACATAGGTAGACTTTTCTCTAGTTCTTTTCTGTAGTTTCTTCTTTCCACTTGAGTGCTTCACAATGTATACATTTTTTATCCATTCCACCTATGAGAAGTAATCGATGGTTATTATACTCAATCGATGGGTCATAATCAAAAGCAGCATTGTGGAATGCTCCCCATGTATACATTGTAAACGCATTTCTCCTTTCTGACTGCCGTTCAGCATTTAACACACGTCGTCTTTGGGATTCTTCTGGCATCTCTGCAGCTATCAATGATGCGTGTCGCTCAGCATCTAAAATCTGCCGGGCCTGAGTCTGTTCATAGGTCTCGGCAGCTCTTTGCGTTGCGTGTCGCTCAGCATCTAAAATCTGCCGGGCCTGAGTCTGTTCATAGGTCTCGGCAGCTCTTTGCGTTGCGTGTCGCTCAGCATCTAAAATCTGCCGGGCCTGAGTCTGTTCATAGGTCTCGGCAGCTCTTTGCGTTGCGTGTCGCTCAGCATCTAAAATCTGCCGGGCCTGAGTCTGTTCATAGGTCTCGGCAGCTCTTTGCGTTGCGTGTCGCTCAGCATCTAAAATCTGCCGGGCCTGAGTCTGTTCATAGGTCTCGGCAGCTCTTTGCGTTGCGTGTCGCTCAGCATCTAAAATCTGCCGGGCCTGAGTCTGTTCATAGGTCTCGGCAGCTCTTTGCGTTGCGTGTCGCTCAGCATCTAAAATCTGCCGGGCCTGAGTCTGTTCATAGGTCTCGGCAGCTCTTTGCGTTGCGTGTCGCTCAGCATCTAAAATCTGCCGGGCCTGAGTCTGTTCATAGGTCTCGGCAGCTCTTTGCGTTGCGTGTCGCTCAGCATCTAAAATCTGCCGGGCCTGAGTTTGTTCATAGGTCTCGGCAGCTCTTTGCGTTGCGTGTCGCTCAGCATCTAAAATCTGCCGGGCCTGAGTCTGCTCCTCAGATTCTTGGGATCTAGCTACTTGCGCAGTTCGAGCTCTTTTAGAGCTACGCGCTAAATTAGATTTACGCTTGCGAGGCATATTACTTAACCAGTTACCTACCTAAAGTAATAAAAACAGGTAAGTACTTATGCAAAAAAAAATTCTTTAGCTGACAAAAAAATTTAGTTAAAGGTACTGAGTACGAAACTATACTTAAGGTAGGTACTTATACACATGAAATAAAACAAAAACAAAACGAATTGCTAAACTAAAACTAAATGTTAAAAAAAATATACTATCCACATGGAATAAAAACAAAATGAATCGATAAAATTATATGCGAAACTACTGGAACTATTTTATTCACAAAACAACATTACTTACCTATTAATACTCAATAAAAACTATGCTGACCTTCTTAGGTACCGTAACTACTTACTAAATGTGAAAAAACTTAAAAAAACCTGCCTACTAATCTACTACAATTTTATACCTATCCTAAAAAATGAATTAAAGTATTTATTTTACCTATTAACTATAATTCTACCTACTACTAACTTATGCTAAACTAATAATAACAACCAAAACAACTAAGTAAATAACACAAAATGCTTATCCAAGAAACCCTAAACACCAATGAAAACGTAAAGAAAGCGAATACGTTGCAGCTCAAAATTGTAGATATCGCATGCGTCCGCCAACGACGTCTGCCCTCACGTGTCTGCCCGTTCGGGTAAGCATACTTTGTGATCTACACTCCTCCCACCGAGCCATCCGCGTCCCCCGCACGTCTTTGCCGCCGCGCCGCGCAGCGCGCCCGCGCCCGCCAGCCCCGCCACACCACACCATGCATCGTCACACTCACACATTCATAGTGTATAGGCCGATGGGCCTGATGGACATGTCAGGCAGAAAGTATTCTAAAAGCTGGCTAGGAGTATTTGAATTATGCGATACATAACTGCACCCCGCGTTTTCACCCGCATAATTCCGGGATCGGGATCGGGATCGGGATAAAAAGTAAAGATGTCCTTTCCCAAGGTTCCATCTATCTCTATACCAAAATTCATCAAAATCGGTTCAGCGGTTTAGGCGTGAAAACGAAACAGACAGACTGTCTATGTCTTTCCCCAAGGTTCCATCTATCTCTATACCAAAATTCATTTAGTAGGCATATACGATACATAACTGCACCCTGCGTTATCTATCACTCGCATAATTACGGGATCGGGATCGGGATCGGGATAAAAGGTTGCCTTTGTCCTTTTCCAAGTCTATACCAAAATTCATTTAGTAGGGATATACGATACACAACTGCACTCTGCGTTTCCACCCGTATAATTCCGGGATCGGGATCGGGATCTGGATAAAAAGTACCCTATGTCCTTTCCCAAGGTTCCATCTATCTCTATACCAAAATTCATCAAAATCGGTTCAGCGGTTTAGGCGTGAAAAGGTAACAGACAGACAGACAGACAGAGTTACTTTCGCATTTATAATATTAGTAGGGATAGACAAAGCAAATCAAAAATCTCTTTACATAGTGAGGTTGTCTACATAATTCGCTTTTAAATGAATCCATAATACAAGAGAAATTCTTTGTTATTGGAGAGTAAATCGCACTCCTCTAAGAAGTGCGAAAGTCATAAAAAAATATTATTAAAATGCAATTTGTCACTCTGTAGATAACTTCAGAGGCTCGTCATTATCTTTACTTGCTCTCTCCGCTCGTCGTCTTCTTGACGAAATGTCAATAGAAAACCTTTAGCCAATGCGAAGCTAGTCTAAAGTGGTCCCCAGATTCTTAAAATCCTTTTTTATTCTTTAGGCCTCTCTCCCAGCGCTGGGCCAGGATGCGGCCTCAGTGAAGTGGAAGCAGGTCACGATGGAGACCAACAAGCAAGTCGTGACGTCACAGATCGCTGCTATGAATGCTGCCACGGCGCAAGTCGTAACACTCACCACTGGTCAGTACATGGTTAACAGCCTTTTTATCCCATTTCTTAGTATACAACGTGTCACAGAAATGTTAGACAATACGGAAGGGCGTGTATGTGTATCCAGCCACGAATCACCTTAGTGAATTTTAAGCTTCATAAGTCATCTTAAATTTTTCATTTTAGACTAAAAAATATTTTTTTCGTATTATTTTGAACAACCCCAACGATAAAGAAGGTCAGTGACCGGATGCCCGCGCGGCAGAGCACCGCGTCAATCAAGTCGCCGCCGCGCACCGACAACGCGCGGTCTCCGCGCGGCGCAGCGTCGTGAAGCTTCCGTCGTCCACCAGCTGATACGTTCTTAGGGCTGACATCGGGTTATTTGACACAAAACTTTAGCTTGGTATAACTCGTAATCTAACATGCTGAGGGTTATGAAATCTTATGGGTTAAATTATAAATATGTCTGGGCATACGTCGTTTAAGTATTTTTCAACCTGTCTGTTACACGTTGTATAGGCATCTCATGTACAGTGTCTTACTATTACAGTCAGTAGCAATACGATGCTGTTCCATTTCTTTGTTAGACTTGTTCTAGAAAATGTATTTTCAAAAAGTTACGGTTTGTCTTAGTTTTTTGAGTATACACGGTGATTGGAATCCGGACCGTATCCGCTCAAGGATACTGTTCCTACTCATCCTGAGTTATATTTTAAATGTTACAGCACTTCAGCAAACATTTTTAGTTTTCGAGTAATTTTTCATATTTTGTACTTAAAAAAAGAATTTTAAATTTTTAACAAAGTGTTGAATTATTCGAAAACAATTTTTTTTTTTGCTGAATTAATGTTACGCTTTTTGTAGACCACCCTTTAAACGGTCTGGATTACAATCAGCCTGTAGGCCTCTTATGTACAATAATAATAATATAAATAACAAAATATAATATAAAATAATAAATAACCTTACAATAATACAGTTAATAGCAATACGATGCTGTTCGATTTCTTTGTTACACTTGTTTTAGACAATGTATTTCCAAAAAGTTAAAGATTGTTGTAGTTTTCATTCATAATTTGACCAAAGAAAGCCAAGGTGTCAATGTCATAAAGGTAGGATCAACGGTACTTCAGAAATCTATAGAATAATATAAGTATCTAATTATAATATGATATCTATTTAAGAAATAAATAGAAAATAATGTAAATGCACATACAAATTTGGACCAAATTTATATGCAAACGTGTGTGGTCCGATTTGCGATGTGGAGATTAAAGGCCATTGTCCAGCAATGATGATGAGGACAGCCGATCGATTTCAGTAGACTCCTTGGAACCTTAAGAACCGTAGAACCTTGGTCACAAAACAACTTCCACTCCCTCCCAGGTCCAACAGAAGAAGTAGACCACACAGCGGTCGGAGCCGCCATCACGACCATCACGAGCAACCTGCCCGAGATGTCTAAAGGCGTGCAGATGATCGCCGCTCTCATGGACGACTCTGACCACGGAGACAAGTTGCTGGATGCCACGCGGCGGCTCTGCAGCGCCTTCACTGATCTGCTGCGGGCTGCCGAGCCTGAAGCTAAGGAGGTACTCACTAACTGACTTTGTCTCACTGCGACTCTAACCATGTCTTTGTCCTTAGGTACTAAGAAGTGCTCTTATCTCATTAGTCATTAGTCACTTCATCTTTCCATCCGTACTTGGTTGACGAGCCTTCGGTTTTTTGGCAGTCCCAGCTAAGTCCTTCTCACCTCACGAATCAATCCTGTCCCATCAAATGTCTTTTTTTAAATCTCTGAGCAAGTGAAACCTGTATTTTACTCTAAATTTTCTTAATGCCTCTGACATTGGTCATATTTGAACCAATCTACATAGGTCTTGAGGCCGATGCTCCAATGTATCTTGTAGTGTATAGACACAAAGTTGATATTGAAGCCAATGTGTCACACAGTAATAAGGTTCAATTTTGGCCATTTCAAATTGAAGCCGAACTTGGACTCGGAAGTTTTGGAAGATAAACCAATGAAGCTTGGCATCAAATCTTAATCAACAAAAATCTAAAAGCGTCTCTTTCTCCATTCCAGCCTCGCCAGAACCTCCTGAACGCCGCCTCCAGAGTTGGCGAAGCCTCCACCTCCGTCCTTCACACCATCGGAGAAGAAACCGAAGAGGACAAGGAAACCCAGGTAAAGGATACATCATCACTAGACCGGAAACATAAGAAATCTCTTCTATACAGAAAACTCAATTATTGCTACGACAATTTCTATAATGTCTTCTTTGGGAAGAACGGGGATAAAGAATACGGTTCCGATTTTGATATAGGCTATAAAAAAGATGATGACATGACTGAATTTGATAAAACAGGTGATGCAGGTGATGGGAATGTAGGCGGTGATGATTTTGATTTAATTAACGTTGAGAATGATAAGAAAATTGATGATGAAGGTATTTATGAAGATATAGATACTAGTAGGAATTGGGGAATGTTAGATGTCATACAGGAAGAATCAGACAGTGACTATTATAGGAGCGTTGAGTATTGCAATGCTATTTTCAACAGAAATAAAATGCTAAATGAAGCTAAGAACAGAAATAGCGATGATTACGAAACGATCATTGCTAATTGTAAGGACTATTTAGAGCCGGCTCCAAAATTACATCCCAAATCGGTTTCGGACAAGATTTTCAACTTTAAAAAAGATTTTTCCAATCACGATTACGTCAACGTAAACTTTGACAATATTGATAACAAAAATATCAAACAACAACCCTCGAAAGATGATCATGAATACGAAAACGTTAAATTTGAAGACATTGACAGTCCTAACATTAACATGGATAGGCGAACCAAAAACGATATTCTCCGCAAACGGTTCTTCTTGTCCAACAACATAGACAAGAACGAATTAAACGATCAATTCAACAAATACAACGATAAGAAAATCGAGTGTCACAGCATACGAAATGACGTCACCCACAACGGTCCAAACACCAACGTTTCCGGTTCTTTAAATATGAAAATCTTTAACTACGACAAATATAACCGAGTACTCACAACAACTGAGACGTTCATGGAAAACGCGGTCGCTAGCTTCACAAAAAACGAAATTGGGAAACTGACCAGAGACAACTTTGAGAATTTCATCAAAAAAAGTGAAAGGTACTACACGACTGAATCGCGCGATCGTCAGACGACCGTCGAGTTGAATAACTCGAAAACTACTGAAAAAGGACAGACTGAGGTTCGCATTTTTTACAATCCTACTTTCAAAAGTACTGGTGAGAAATTTATTCGTGGTTTCTGTCAGTTTTGTAAGCGTAGATGTCCTAAGACAGATAGAAAGTGCTGTTCGAAATGCGAGTGTCTAGAACTTGAGATGAAAGAGATATGGAAAGAGAATTGGTTGAATATAATGTTGATTCTGGCGCTGATTTTCGTATTCATTGCGGTTTCTGTACAGTGCTTGTTTTACGGTCGCTCCTGTGAGAAGGGCAATGGAACCGATGCGGGAGACAAATGTTTTGATATGATGTGACATATGAATTTAGGTTTTGGGAGAGGGCGTTGAGAGTTGAAAATTTGTTTTCAAATGATTATGGTCTCATGGGCGAGTGGGATCAACTAAATGTTAAAAAGTAGCACGTCGATTGTTGGAAACTTTAAAAGGGAGAATTTCTATTTTCCATATTTTTTGGTTATTTTTCGAATATTAAAAAAATACTGCTGTAAACTAGAAGCTTCTACTTTATCTTATTCTGGATACCTTAGGGTACTTACTTTATGTTTCAAAATTGAAACTTCCATAAGGTATCTGAAGCTAAAGCTAATAATACATTGAGCATAAAATAGTTTGTTACTTCTAATGGTGGTCGACGCAATAAAAATTTTAGCCGAATTTGTGGGTACTTCCTATTTTTTTATCATCCTAAGTTTCCACCCTAGAGTGGTGTAGTCAACTTTAGCGGTTCGAAATCGGGAGAAGGCTATTCGTAAATGTTTGTCTGTTTTACACGACAATATGAAATTCAGCAGAGAACAGAAATTTAAAGATTTTGAAGGTAATTCTGAGAAGGAAGTAGTTAGTACTTGAATTGAGTATTTAAAGAACGAGCCTATTTTTCTTATTTTTTTTTCATCACAATTTATTGTATGGTGTAGGTAGAGACTAGGCAGCTTTTATAATATTTTATAATCTATACAACTGGGTTAACTATTTACTCTCGAATTTTTTTATGCATGACTAAATTTGTAATGGTATAAATTCTAATTGATTAATTATATTAAACTTGTCTTTTTCCTTCGATGCATAATATTAGTTCCTACGAGGGTTGCCATTTTAAAATTTGAAAAAGTCCTAAAAATCGGATCTTTACAAAAAAAATCTGACGTCATAATATTACTTGCTTTTTTTACACTTTTAAATTGGAATTTTTCACACAAAGCTTAAACAAATGGTAACCCTATTTCTATGTCAAAAAGCTAGTCGTTGTTTTTGGATCTAAATTTTGATTCGTTTTAAAAGTTGCTACATTTGATTTTTATATAAATTATAAAGACAATACTATTGGGAAAAGACTGTATAATGACAATTAACTATAGGTTTAAGGGTTTAAGTATTTTAAAGTATTATCTATAATGATTTTAATGAATTTGTAAGCGTGCTAAATACAAATACCATCAAAAATCCGTCTAACACGTCAGCTTAGAGCAATCTCGATCAGGCCGGATTAAAATACATGTGTATTATGTTATTCGAAATTTCCAGTTCAGGGTTAAACAAAATGTGGTTAAATGTCATTTCATTTCATTAATTGTTAAAAACCTTTCATAGCGTCGCTGACGTAAATAATGAGTCTGAATATAATTAGCAGGAGGTCTTTTGTTTGACAGTTCATGTCATTGCGTTCAGTTTCTTTCAACTATTATAAACTAAACCGCGTGACCGTTGTATATAACAGACGTCAAATTTGACAGATATTGTATATAGACTGCCACGCCATCTAGTTAAGTTCAAAGAAAACTAACAGAATGACATAAGCTATCAAAAGGGAAGAGGTCTTTTGTAAATTCTAGGTCCTAAAGCTATTTGTGATTAACTCGCTTACAAAATCCGATTACACCACAAAGTTGATCGCTAACTATCGGTTAGTTATCTAACTGATGGATTAATGTTAATTGTTTTGTTATTACGAAACTGTTAAAACGTGTGCTAATGAGCTAATATTAGTGCGGTATTTTAACAGTGGTGTTATAATGTGGTGAAATTGGTATATTTGGTTACCATGATAATTTACAACCATGTGATTGTAACTATTTTACATTACAACGTTTATTTGTACTTATTATAAAACTAAAAATATTGTTTATTATGGTAAAATTTAAAAAAAAAATTACAAGTTAACGAAACATGGTAGTAATTTTAACGAACTTGTATATTTTTTTAATTTTATTTTTTGTTAACGATGATCTTAATGCTTACTAACCTAACCTTTAAAATTTTAAAAATACTTATGTAAGCATTAAGAAAATTGGCATTTAAAAGACTAGTTCCACAGTACTTAACCGTCCGTTAACAGATAACAATGGTTTGACTTTACAGTAACATTGTGAAACTGGTCCTTATTATTTTTAATTTAAAATTTATTTACCTAAGGCTTCGTCCTGACTAAGCGAATTGTGAGCGGCTGACTAACTGCTAGCTGACTCTGAGTCGCGTATTGGGCAAATTCAATGTTCAAGAAGCGGCTAACTATAGCAACCAAAATGCGAGTCTACAGAACAAAACTGCATACAGTACGTGCTGTTGGACACTCCATCCTACTTCCTACTAATAATAAAAACGTTTTGTAAGAATGAATGAATGGATGGATGTTTGTTACTCTTTCACGCCAGAACGGCTGAACAGATCTGGATGAAATCTGGCACAGAGATAGATTATAGTCTAGAATAGCACATAGGACTTTTTAACCGCGGGTAAAACCGCGGGGCGCAGCTAGTTTAAAATATATGGAGTGGCTAACAGGAGGCTAACAGTCAGCCGCTTAAAGTTCGCTTAGTTAGGACGAAGCGTAAGAATCTCAGATTTGACAGCTAACTTACAGATCGATCATTTAAACTTGCTTTTGTGTAATGTATATGACAAACACATATACAATTGTGACGTCACATTGAACACACTATGAAAAGAGTTTGTACCTTTCGCGCGTAAAACACTGATGAGAGAGACAAGGATGACTAATAAAATTAAATTTCTTACGTTGTCATGTAAAAAGCACTTTTTAAAATAATCGATCTTTTTTTTTAATTAACTTTTAATTATTTCTTAAATTATCCATGAATCTCATATTTCGCAGCTAAAATCTTAATTTCGGTTAATCTTGTTTTAATATTTTGTAAATACATTACATGTACATATCGAACGAAATAGTAGCCAATGAGAGAACGATTTCATAAAATATATGATAAAGAATCTCTATTGAGTTGAGTTCATATGAAGTTCGTAACTAAAAACTTTTTTAAAACCTAAAAAATAAACCTCAGTGCGACAAACGCGAATTTCAGTAAACTTCATTCTGAAAAAAAAATATTTTTCAACTATTTGGTAAAAAAAAATATCTGTATGAAAAATCGTAAGTCATTCATTTCATTTGCTACTAATTTGTTCCGATAATCTACAAAAATATTACACACTGGACAGTTCAAACTACATGTTCCTTTTACTAGGCCATCCAAAAACTGCCCTACTGTTCAAAAGTGTGAAGTCTCACTTTCGTTGACCAGTAAAAATGCCATTAACAAAATTATGTTACGAAACCGGGGACAAATTTATTTCAAATCAAAAACTGTAATTTGACCAATAGCCAGCGTACATTATGCCACATACATCTCATGGTATAATAATAAGTACCTGGATGGCCGAGCTTTGCTCGGTATTTTTTTTTATTTTTTAATTGTGTTTTTTGGATAATAAACAATTGATTTTAGTCTAACCTCAAAGCAAACACTCATTGACTTCGTGTTACTTAACAACGCCATCTGCTGTTGTGTAGTTAAAGCAATTAGTTGCTCACAAAAAATAGTAGTATTATTATTCGCCAATAGATGTCAGGAAGAGTCATATTTTTCAGTCGAGATTGATTATCGATAAAACACGAATAAAATGATATTTTCTAAAAATGATTCCTAGCTAGATCGATTTATCGCCCCCGAAACCCCCTATATACTAATTTGTATGAAAATCGTTGGAGCCGATTCCGAGATTCCAATTATATATATATATATATATATATATACAAGAATTGCTCATTTAAAGGTATAAGATTATACTCCGTCAGGTATAGCATTCCGAGTCAAATATGGTCACGTGGGCAACACGTAGTGACGTCAATCGATGCTTAAGCAAGACCGAAATATGTCATTAACAAAAAGTTCAAATGAGACGATGGCGTGTGACGTCATTACGTGTTGGCTCCCGGAATGCTCTTTTTTTTGTTGCGTCATGCACCTGCTCAGCTGAGACTCTCGCAGTCGTAAGTCGATCGCCAAAGTGTGCGGAGCTTTGCGACTTCGAGAACAAAATATATGAGTATTGGACGCAACCTGTCGTTGCGACTAGTCGTCTAGGTGTCGCAGTTGCATGTCGCACTATGAGCGGAGGCCGTCATATTTTGGTTTATATGATTTTTTAATTTTTTTTATGGGTAGTTTATTTAGCATAATTGAAGTATCCGATTCAAATTAGAGTAGTCGAAGTATCTGACTGACTAATACATTAAATAAAAATAAAATAAACTGAATAGAACCATTAAATCACTAATTATTTAACGGTTCTATTCAGTTCTTTTTATTTAATATATTTAGTTCTATTCATTTTGATTTTTATTTAAACTAAAATTTAAAACAGAGACGAACTTTTTTCTGTTTCGAAGTCGGTTAAAAACGAAACTGTCCCCGGTTTTTGTAATTTAATATTGCCATCAAAAAGTACAAAGCCAATATTGCCATGTTACAATTTTTGTTACTTTTAATTTGATTGCCACACTATGCGGGTAACTAAAATTACTGAGAACAATTCGCTTTATTTTGTTAAGTTTGTTTTAATATAATTTAATTTATTTTTTAATTATTTTGTGTAATGGTGTGCAAAAATATTGACACTTTCAATTTTTTACATTTGATTGTAAAGCTATCAATCTGGAAGGTAAGTTTTTACTGTTTTTTTCAAATGCTGTACAGTGTTCGCGTTTATATGTAACCTGTGATACAAAAATTGGGCGCGAGCTACGATTTTGTGGAGTGCTGTGGCCACACGTTGGTCATATTTGCACGTATCTAGGCCTTGGGGCCTAGATACTAATGTGTGTCCAGTCTTTGGACACAAAGTTCATATTGAAGCCAATGGTGTCACGCAGTATAGACTGGTTCAAACTTAATAGCGGCTTTGAAGTGCGCCGCAACCTAGACTGCGGCGTCTTGCCTTTCTGACGCCCGCGCCATGATAAAAAAACAAGGTCTAGTATTCCGGGAGCAAACACATAATGACGTCACTCGTTATCGTCATCCATCTCTTTCGTACTATTTCTAAATGACATAATTCGGTCTTGCTTTAGCATCGATTGACGTCACTACGTGACCGGATGCTATACCTAGCGGAGTGTATGATAATACCATGCTCGTACCCTCGTTTTCGTTACTGCGCTGCGTTTCGCGCCTAACTTCACAGCCGTCATTAAGTTTGAATTGCCCTGTAATAGAGTTCAATATTGGCCATTTTAAGTTGAAGCCAAGCTTTGGACCCCAAGTTACACTAATTTGAGACCGCAGCATGACAGGTTACATAGAAACTCGAGCATTAATAAATAATTCGCCTGGAACGCGACCGCTTTCCCGCGCTGTCTGCTTCAGCCTAGCACGGACCAGAGACAATTTGTCTTTCAACCGTTTTTATCCGCGCTTAGATGTAACAAAACTAGAATACGGATATGTTTGTCTCATTCTCGCGGGATAATAACTGTGGTTAGACAATTTGTACACGACTGATGCTAGCGCTGCGTATTGTCTTTTAAAATGTCGTCCATATTTTTGCCCGTCACTGCATTTTCGGTTGTGGTATCACATCTTAGTTTTAAAGTCACTGCCCTAAAATGGTTATTTTTGTTAATTACATTTGCTTTTTTAAAAATTTAAAAAACTCGTTTTATTTACAACTAACAGTCTGAAAAGTAAATGTAGTGACAAAAATAACTACAGCGCGACCAACTTAGCTGTGCAGGTGGCCAAATGATGGAACTAAGTTTTTTTCATAAAGAGAATTTTAGCTTGTTTAGGAAGTTGGATGGTGGCGCCTCAATACTTTAGATAAGTTGGTCGCTCTGTAAGCCTCAATTTCACCAACATTTCAAATACGAAAGCAGCAGTTTTTTAGGGTTCCGAAGTGAACTAAGGAACCCTTGAAATTTTATTTTTGTTGGATAAAATTTTGGCTTATTTCTTACTAATATACCCCATTTAATATGTACAGTCAGTCATGCATTTAAATTATTAGCCATACAGGGTTATTTTTAGTTCACAGAAAAATCTCAATTCCTACAAATCCCACGAAAGATAAACTCACACTTTTAGTTCATCTTCTAGGACAAAGATACCCGAACGACAAAGGTTTCCAGACTTTCCAGTGTCTAAAATTAACCCTGTATACAGTAAAACGTGAACGCAGCTACTTCAGCGACTTATAAGGAATGTGGGTTGAAGTCAAAAAATACTTGATTCACATTGCCTGATATGAATCTGATCAATAGATCTGACAGTGAAATGAGAGTCCTTCTTTTTTTCCCTTATGGTTGAATTTTCAATGGCAGAGAAAAAACCTAGCTCAGGACAGAAACAAAAGAAAAGAGGACTTTTTAGAGATGATTTTGAAAAGGCCTTTGTCTTGCATTGGAACATGACAGGCTCATAATAAAAAAACACAAATGAAAGGGGCGGATTGGACGAAATACGAGCAATATTAATATGACGTGAATTGACGTGATCTCATCGTCTACTCGTCCAATCAGCAAGCTAAGGTTCGAACTTTAACAATTGTAGAAATCATGATACAAAAAAACAAGGTCTAGTATTCCGGGAGCAAACACATAATGACGTCACTCGTCATCGTCATCCGTCTCTTTCGAACTATTTGTAAATGACGGAATTTTGTCTTGCTTAGGCATCGATTGACGTCACTACGTGTTGCCTAGATGACAGGAATGCTATACCTGGCGGAGTGTATTATTATACCATGGTAGAAATCAGTCGCTTGAAAGCGATTGCAACTTGTCTAGGGCTCATTAGGCATTTAGGCTCATTAGGGCTCATTAGTCATAGGGACTAGTCTTAAGTTAATAGACCAACACCAAAAAATAAAGAGGGAAGAAAGAGAGACCTTTGCCAAGCAATGGGAGGAACCACGCTAATTTATTAGTACCTATTATTAGTTCTTTTTTAATTGTACCTGACGCACCAGTAAGAGACACCCTCTTATGGTGGAAATTCCGCCAAAACGCACTAAGCGTTTCAAGTCAACTTTTCTTGTAAGAACTGCAGAGGTGTGGAACTCGTTGCCTGCTTCTGTCTTTCCACCTAAATACCATCCGGGGGTGTTTGAGAGTAAAGTTAGTAGGTATCTCCTGGCAAGCGTGTTACAACTTCGATCACGTCGACGCTTCCCATCAGTCGAGTCACTGGTCAAACGCATGCCTAGTCTGTTGAAAAAAAAACTAGCTAATATTCCCGCGGCTTCGCTCACTTTCACTACCAAAAGAAAAGTCAAAATGTCCTTTATTCAATTGGGTATCGAAGGTACACTTATGAAAGTCAAAGTTATAAAAATGACTCGACCGCCTTGTTCGGAAAAAGAGTCACTACTCAGAAGAATGTAAAGACTAATCTGAAATACTATGGCACTCAATGATCGTGTACAACTTGGCAAAAAGAGTAGAAAATAATGGGCGCCACAATTCAAATTCAAAATTAATTAAATTCTGGCAAGGCATCCAAACTAATTGTTTACTTTGTTGCTCATATTGCAACCCTACATCGTCTTTCGTCTTATTTGGTGAGCGTTGCCACCTGCAAAAAAATAATACAATACAATATAAAAACTCTTTATTGACACCAAATACAAATAAATCTAAACTAAACACTCAAAAATAAATGCGCAATGGGCGTTCTTATCGCTTAAGAGCGATCTCTTCCAGACAACCTTTGGATGGAATAAAAACATTATGATTAAGCATGGACGGTGGTGTGTGCTAAAGAAAAATAATAATAATTAAGGTTAAATAAACTAATAATAATAAATAACTAATAATGGTTCGTTTCAAGACCATTTTACCAAGCTTACCTTGCTATGAGGGAAAGATCGTAGCAGTAGTTCGAAGGGATTACTCCCTACATACAAACAACATTTTTTTTAATATTCGTATAGATATTTGCCTGTTACAATCGAAATCGTACACAAACGCAAAAGTCTCAGAAGTGAACCATCACCTGACATCCATTGGTAAGCTATCCCACATCTCACCTCTCTACCCTTCGCGCACATTCTACATCCACCCGTCTCTTGCAGGACATCCTTCTCTCTCTGGCCAAGTCGGTGGCCAACACGACGGCGGCCCTGGTGTTGAAGGCGAAGAACGTAGCGGCTCAGTGCAAGAACGAACAGCAGCTGCAGAATAACATCATCGCGGCGGCAACGCATTGCGCGCTCGCTACCAGCCAGCTCGTGGCTTGCGCTAAGGTAAGCAGCATTGTATTACTAATGCGATAGTTTCTGATGTAGTGTTTACATTGCTCGTTTGCTCGAGTCAGTTTATAGCTTGTGATAAGGTAATAAGCTGTGTAAATGTAGGGTAACTATGTAGGGAAACATACTCGTAGTATCTTCAGGATTATTTAATCGTAAGAATATAGTTTGAAAATAGGGAGGACGTCAAAAATTTTTTGCTAAAATTATCCTGTTTATTTTTGCGGGATTCAAAATCTTGTATCGCGGTATCATCACTTACGTACGGTACGGCTTAATCTGTACAGTAACCAATAGCGTTTACTTTAATAAGCGTTGTAAAAAAATACGGCCATAGCATTACATACAAGAAAGTTTCTACAAGACTCAACAATACAATATATTTACATCTCAAAACAAAGTTATAAACACAGGAAAACATTAGAATCAGGAACAAAAGGCTACACAGGTTTTATCACCAAAAGTCAAATTTTCTAGACAACCTTCCATTTAGATAAAAGATAAAAGATCACAGAGTAGGGGCGGAAACTGTAGGTAACTATAATCATGTCCCTTGGCCCCAGGTGGTAGCCCCAACGATCCAGAACCCAGCCTGCAGGGAACAGCTGATCCACGCGGCGCGGCAAGTAGGCCAGGCCGTTGAGAGGCTGGTGGAGGCCAGCCAGAGTGTGCCGCCGCACGCTGCCCAGGGCGTGGAACAGCTGACCGTGGCCGCCACCAGGGTCACGCAGGAGCTGGAGCGGCTTCTGGCGCACTGCGACATGGGTGAGACTTGGAACAGCTAACAATCTAGTCCAGGGGTGGAGCGGCTGACGGCGCACTGCGTTTCATTTTTTTAGGCCTAACTGTCCTAACTAGGGGCCTACCATGACATAATTGCCACGATGGTTACGTTTTTTGTCGACGCTGCGCGACAATGGACCTTGTTGCGCGGCGAAACGACTCGATACCCCTGAGCAAACTGTGACAGGCTGACTGTCTACCTCCAATTTGCCATTTTTAATGAAATATTCGCAAGCGCGTACCTACAATTGAATTAATGTAAAAGTTGATTCTTTTTTTTTTTTGTTTAGGCTTGCGTTTGTCCGCCAGCATGCCTGATGATAAGCAGTGATGCGGTCTACGATGGAGCACGCTTGCCTAGAAGAAACCATTCATTCGCATTTTATTTGCTACAGTTCGCTGCCTTTCGTACATTGAATTTACCCAATACGCGACTGAGAGTCAGCCAGCGGACAGTTAGTCGCTCACAGTTTGCTTAATCGGGACGAAGCCTTATTGTATGCTTTCTCAATACTTTGTCAATGCTACTTTTCATTTTCATTATTGGACATTTTGTCAATTTGGGAATCCTACTAATATTATAAACGCGAAAGTTTTTAAGAATGGATGGATGGATGGATGTTTGTTACTCTTTCACGCCAGAACGGCTGAACAGATCTGGATGAAATTTGGCACAGAGGTATTATAGTCTAGAATGGCACATAGGATACTTTTTAGCCGCGGGTGAAACCGTGGAGCGCTGCTTGTCATACATATAAACGTCACATGTAACATACGTTTTGTCGCAGACCGTCACGCGACACCGAGCGTCACGACCCGCACAGTTGAAAGCGTGATGTCGTGCAGCGAGCGCGTCGTGTGCGCTCCCTCCGCTCAGGAGATGGTCAAACACGCGCGACTGCTGGGACAGGCGACTGCGCACCTCATCACCAACATCAAGGTGGGTGGAAATGATACTAGATTATAGGAAGGAATGGTAGGTTAAGCTTAAAATATCAACGAGTTTTGGGAGAGCTTGGATGGTGGGATAAAAGAAAATAGACGAAGATAAGCTGTTTTGGATGGAAATGTAAGTTACTAGGTCGGTTTAAAGGTGCTATGTTTACTCTATGTAGATCCAAGTAAGGGATAAGTTTAATAAGTCATGGAAGGACTTCAAGGGTGGAAGAAACTAAACTATGTCAAATGAAGGGTTATAAGGCCTTGTCAAACATACTTTGAAGAGGAGTATTTTTGGTGTCTGATAAAGTAAACAAATGTTTTTAGGGTTCCGTACCCAAAGGGTAACACGTAACCCTATTACTAAGATTCCGCTCTCCGTCCGTCCGTCACCAGGCTGTATCTCATCATAGATAGACGGTTGACATTCTCAGTCTCCCGGATGATGTATTGCTGTTGCCGCTATAACAACAAATATCCCTTACGACAAACGTGATCTGACATGGCCGGTTTTTTTTCCTCATGTTGTAGTAAAAGTTGAAAATATGTATATCTATAAACAGACGGAAGCCGAGAAGCAGCCGTCAGACTCCCAGCGCAAGTTGCTGGCGGCGGCCAAACTTCTGGCCGACGCCACCGCCAGGATGGTGGAGGCTGCCAGGCAGTGCGCCTCTTCGCCACAGGTAATTAAAAGAAAAAAGAGTGCGTACTTATGTACACGCGTTAGAAGTTATACTTCTTAATCTCAAATCTATAAATGCACTCAAAACAGTTTATTCAAACCAGTTTTATCACTAATATTCAATATATATAGATATACTAATAAATTATTAGTAAACATCGTCGTAAATGAAATTGATTTAATAAAAACACCAAAATAATATTTATTTATTCACTGTTAAATTGTACTCTTACGGAACACGTGTTCTAAATATAAAAATACTAGAATATACAACTTGAACATAGTTATCAATTTTCATGCCACCTAGAACTAACTTCACGATGTAGAATTTAGGTGTCGGTGTGCGCGCGCATTGTAAAAATTCACTCTCATCATTTTTCTCTATCGCGCCAAAAAATATATAACTTCAATAATATTTATAAATAAATAAACATACTTTTAAATGAGCCTGATATGTCCCATTGTTGGGCAAAGGCCTATCTTCCCAAAAATCCATCAAAGTCAGTTATCCCTGTTTTTGGCTCTGATGGGCCAATCTTTTTCGTGGCCGTCGAGGTCTTTCCATCTCTTTCTGGGTCGACGGTGTTCCAGATCTCCCGGTCTTTCGCTTTTGACCTCCATTCATTTCCTGCTACATCTTTTATGTGCACTTTTTTCTGGGACGTCCTCTTTTTCTTTTTTAAAGACCGCTTAAAATTACCATAAACAAATCGATTAATAGTCAAAAATAACAGAACAATAATATCATCGATTGACAACACTCAAAATAAACCGATTCTTTATCTAACGATGTCCCGCGCCGTCATATACGAGTATATATGTTTATATAACAAAATGTTTGTTCTATAGGACCGCGAGAAGCAAGAAGCGCTCCGTCGCGCGGCTGAAGAACTCCGCTACATCACTGTTGACTACGCTCAGGGACAAGACATCGTCGGCAGCCAGGTCGCCAGGTTACAGGTCAGTTATCAACTGC